>OZ004617.1:44388452-49453452 GCA_963924575.1 Pycnomerus fuliginosus | reverse complement strand
AATCATAAATCTGGACTCTTTCGATGGCACATACACGAATTGGGCAAGTTTTAAAGACAATTTCATGGCAGCGGTTCATAATAACTCAAATATACAATCAAATGCTTTAAAATTCAGATATCTTAGGTCTACTCTAACGGGCAAGGCTTTTGAAGTCATTGACAATATTGAAGTTACTAACCAAAATTATTCAATTGCTTGGGATTTACTGGTCGACAGGTTTGAAAACAGAAAACTGATTATAAACATGCACATTAATGCAATTTTTGATTTACCAACGGTTTACAAAGAATCATTTAAAGCTTTGCGAGATTTGTATGACAATGTAAACAAAAATTTACGTGCATTAAAGAATTTAGGTCAACCTGTAGATTCCTGGGATACATTACTCTTGCACATTTTGGTCAACAAACTAGATGCATCTAGCAAACGAGCCTTTGCTGAATACAAGATCCAAAATGAATTGCCGACCATGACTGACTTTAATAATTTTTTGAAGACTCGTTGTAATAATCTAGAACAGTTTGATTCAAGCAAACTTCAAGATTCCAAGTCCAACACAAATAATAATCAACCTGCAAAGTCTAAGTTCCCTTCTCATTCCCAAATCAAGCATTCTTTTGCTTCTACTAGTTCAATTAGTTGTCCTGTTTGTCAAGGCAAACATAATCTATATCGATGTGAAAAGTTTCAACAACTATCTGCACAAGACAGACTTAAGAAAGTCGAGGAGCTTAAAGCATGCAAGAACTGTTTACGGTTAAACCATCAATTAGCTACCTGCAGGATAAAAAGCGTGTGCAAGCAATGCCAACAAAAACATCATACGTTGTTACATCTCGACGTTAATCAAACAGTAAACAATCAAACGGATTCAAATCCTAATTCAAATCCCAATTCAAATACGGTCTCTTCTAACCACTCTTTTCAAAATTCTGTACCCCAAGTTTTGCTTGCCACTGCAGTTGTACGTGTCAATGATGTTAAAGGCAATCAATTCATGGCTAGGTGTTTGCTTGATGCAGGTTCTCAAAGCAACTTCGTCACAAAACGCTTATGCGATAAACTTGGAGTGAAAACTTTAAACACATCTATCTCAATTTCTGGTATTAACTCTCAACATTCTACGATTGATCGGCAAACAAAGATTCAATTAGCTTCACAAGTCAGTAATTTCAACTTCTCTATGACTTGTTTGGTTTTAGACACAATTACCCATGATTTGCCAAATAATTCATTTGATAGAAACTTATTACAGGTTCCAGAAGAACTTACATTAGCTGATCCTAATTTCAACCAATCCGGTCCAATAGACATACAGATAGGCGCATCACATTTCTTTAATATATTGTGTCCAGTTAAACCAATAGTGCTCGGACATAATTTGCCCATAATACATCAGACAAAACTTGGTTGGATTCTCGGAGGTAATTTTATTTTCAATACAAATCATCTTTCTAGTTATAAATCAACGATTTGCTCCAATTCTAATCTAGAAAACACTCTTAATAATCAGCTCAATAATCAGCTAACAAAGTTTTGGCAAATCAATGAACCTACTGTAAACGTCAATTATTCCAGAAGTGAATCAGGCAAATTCATTGTCAAGCTTCCATTAAAGAATAATTACATGGAACTCGGAGACTCCAAAAAGCAAGCAATCAAACGTTTTCTTAACATGGAAAGAAAATTACACAGTGATCCAAAATTACTTGCTGCATATGCCGAATTCTTAAAGGAATATAAAGAACTTGGTCATATGACTGAAATCGATGACGACAAAACAAATCATGACATATCTTTTTATATACCACATCATGCTGTTGTCAGAGAAAGCAGTCTTACCACGAAGGTGAGAGTTGTCTTCGACGGTTCAGCTAAAAGCGATACTTCTTTATCCATCAATGATGTACAAATGGTAGGGCCAACCATACAAAATGACATATTCAATTCTGCTTAGATTCAGGCAACATGCAATAGTTCTCACTGCCGATGTAGAAAAAATGTACCGCATGCTTTGGATTCATCCTGATGACAGGAAGTTCCAAAAAATATTTTGGAGAGAAAATATAAATGATCCTCTTAAATGCTATACTCTGAATACAATAACATATGGTCTAGCATCGTCACCATATCTTGCCATTAGATGTTTACATGAACTAGGTATCCAAAATCAAAGCGTCTTACCTGACGCATGTACTGTAATCAAGCAAGACTTTTATGTAGATGACATGATAACCGGTGCTAATACTTTCGATGAAATTCTCACGATTCAAAAGCAAGTCTCAAATATTCTAGAATCAGGAGGTTTTAAACTAAGAAAGTATATGTCTAACAATCCTGGCTTATTACAAGCAATTGCTTGTGATGAAGAAATTTAATTTCATATTCTTCCTCTTGCAGAAAGTAAAATTTTAGGCATGAATTGGAATTCTGCATTAGATGTAATCGAGTACAACTTCAAGGACTCTATCAGTAAACATAAATCAGTGACTAAGCGAAGCATAGTATCCATAGTTGCTCAGGTATTTGATCCACTTGGGTTATTAAGTCCAATTTTCATAATCCCAAAATTATTCATTCAAAAACTGTGGACGCTAAAACTCAATTGGGACGAAGAAATTCCTGCCGATATGCAACAGCAATGGTCAATTATGCAAGGTCAATTAAGAAATATTAAGAACTTAAAATTACCTCGATATATTCTCATTTCGTCATTTCAACTAATCGAATTGCATGGCTTTTGCGACGCAAGCGAGAAGGCATACGGAGCTTGTATCTATGTTCGTTGCTTAGATTCCAATAATCATACCACAGTAACACTTTTGACTTCGAAATCTCGTGTTGCGCCTTTAAAGACTATAACTTTGCCTCGTCTAGAACTCTGTGCCGCAGTTCTATTAAGTCAACTTTATCAAAAAGTTACTAATGCATTAACAATCAATTTTTCTAATGTCTATTTTTGGAGTGATTCAACAATTACTTTGTGTTGGATTAAAGCGCCTTCTAGTCGCTGGGTCACATTTGTATCAAATCGTGTGGCAGAGATCCAACGTAATACTTCAATAGACAACTGGCATCACGTTTCATCTTCAGACAACCCTGCTGACTTAGGGCGTTTGCACACTGTGCGATTTTGATGCGATTTACCGTTTGCGACATATCGCAACGATATCGTGAGGTGGCAAAATATATGGGTTCTTATGAGTAGTTTTCACACGATGCGGCCGCGACAAAAAAAGACGCAAGCCGCTTGCGGCACTATATCGTACCGCTGCACAGTGCGATGGTCGGTCAGATATCGTCCGATATTTTTCCGCACGATATTAAGCCAACAATGAACTTATATGCACATTTTCAGACGTGTCGTTTCTTGTTGCGAGAATTTTGGGCGATTAGAATTCCAGGGTTGCAATATTCACTTTCCGGCATTCAGTTTGTCACGAGCTTCTAGGCTGGACGACGTACGTGTCTAGCAATGTCTTCAAAATTGAAATTTAAATATGAAATTATCGACTTAATTGAAGCCGTGGAAAGTAAGCCGTGTCTATGGGACAAGACAAGTGAAGAATATAAAAATAAGCGTCTGAAGGAAAAAGCGTGGAAAGAAGTGAGTAGTTTACTGGAAAGCAACTATGATTCTATGGAAGCTGCGCTACAAAAACAAATAGGTAAGAAGACATTATAGTGTATTTGTAACAATTGTTAAACGTACATTTGAAACCTTACAAATCTTATATTTTTGACATTTGCCAAGGTAACGAACCATTAGGACTTAAAAAGTAATTTGTGAAGCATTCTCTAATGTCATTAGCTCGTCTTCCTCCGCGTACATTTCTTGTAGTGGGTAGATCGGTAAATCCTTTTGCTGTATAAAAGTCATCAGAGGTATAACCATCTCTATCTCGAACAAAATTGTGAAGGACGACACAGGCTTTGACGATATCTTTCGCAAATTTCTTGGAAACGTTGAGTGGTCGATGAAAAATTCTCCACTTGTTACTTAAAATACCGAACGCACATTCTACATATCTGCGAGCGCGACTCAAACGATAATTGAAAATTCTTTTTGCCTCGCTGAGGTTATGTCCTCCATATGGTCGAAGTAGATTGGTACTCAATGCAAAAGCTTCGTCGCCTAACAATACATACGGCAAAGCTGTATTTTCAGCTCCGTCAAGTGGTGTTGGTGGTGAAATGTCTAATTTCTCTTCATCCAGCATTTTCCAAAACACAGTTTCCTGGAACACTGATGAGACACAATCTTTTCCGTACGCTCCTATATCAACGTAAACGAAGCGGTAATCTGCGTCGGCGATTGCCATCAAGACAATCGAAAAAAAATGTTTATAGTTCAAATTCATGGAACCACTGCCTCTGAACTTAAAGACACGAATATGCTTTCCGTCTACAGCCCCGATGCAGTGTGGAAAATGAGCTCGTTCAGCATATTCCTGGGATATTTTCAGCCAGTATTCTCTCGATGGTTTTGGTATACACTCGTCCTTTAAAATGTGCCAAATTTTAGCACAGATCCCTCTTACAATTTGGCTTATAGTTGATATACCAAGTCTATATGCATAATGTAAATCGGTGAAGGTGTTTCCACTGGCTAGGTACCTGAAAAATAAAAGATCCGTGACAGTTTCAACGTAATTATCTCATACATATAATTTTGTATTTTCAGATGACATGGTTACAGATAAGTGGAGAAATGTAAGAGACGCATTCAGCAAATCTCTAAAGAAAAAATCCGGCCAAGCAAACACAAAGAAATACCTATATCACGAAAATTTACTATTTTTATTGCAAATCTTGGAAAAGGATGAAACCAGTTCTAGTCTATCAGAGGAAGTAGTTCAGAAGGATCAAGATGAAACACAACTTTATGAAGGTGAAACTGAAAACAACGTAAGTCTAAACCAGCAACACCGAGATCCTGATGATGGCGAGGTTTCCACTCCTCGCACCGGTCCTTTGACAGCTTCAAAAAATAGAAAAAGAAAAATAAGTCAAGTCAATGACGAAGTAGATAGAGCCTTAATACAAGCATTGCAAGCCCCTCAGCAGCAGCAACATCAGCCCGATGAGGACGAAGCTTTTTTTTTGTCACTTCTGCCTTCTGTGAGACGTATGACCCAGGACGACAAACTGCAGTTTCGAGTTGATGTGCTGCAACTTATCCAAAGAAGTAAAATGAAGAGCCGCCGAATTGAGCAATTTGTTCAATCGCCATCGAACTACTCCGACGCGTCAATGACATACTCTCGTCGTTCCTCTGAGGACCCTTCACCCTTGGCCAACAACGTAGCTCCAATGCATTATTCCGGACATCAGTTTTTGCCATCAGAATATTTGCAGCAGCTATGAAACATTCTTGAATACCTATATTTTGTATTGTTCACGTATTATTTTTATGTTTGTCGTTTTTGTTTTGTGTTTTGTGAATAAAAATTATTTTCTGGACAATCGGTATTCACTTACCTTAAAGTTAGTGCTAGCATTTCAGTAGGTGGGATACAGTCTCTCAAAAAAGTATCTTGTCGACTGATATTACTTCTTAAACGATCAAGTAAGTAATCGAAAGTTGATATTTTCATTCGGAAGTAGTTGAAAAATTTATCATCATCTTGTCTCAATCTTTCAAAGGTAGTGTAGAAAGCGCCTTCCACATATCTTACTTGTAACAGAGGATGTACCCAGTAACGTCGATTGCTATGTCTAAGCATTTTTTGCTTCTTCTTTCGTCTTCGATGCAACAATGCCAACAAAATAATTCGTCTCCTGTCCATGTTTACAGCACAATCATCTACACTCAACTGACTATGAAGACATATACTGGGAATGGCAACACCGCGCACTACGTTTTTATTCTTCATCGCTTGAAATTAAATTTGATCGCACCGTGTGAAAGCTTACTGCGAATGCGACGCGATATATCGCAAACGGAAAATCGCATCGCAATCGCACAGTGTGCAAACGCCCTTAGTGTCACGAGGTACAATGCCTTGTGAATTAATTTCAAATGATCTTTGGTGGCATGGTCCACAATGGTTCATGTTGGATAAACAATATTGGCCAACAGAAAATTTACAATACAAAAAATGTGATGACATACCGGAATCGCGATCAAACTTCACAGGTACAACGTCAACCGTTTCTTGTACCTCAGTGAATTCTTCTTTTATTGCAGAATTCATTAACAAGTTTTCTTCGTATCAACGTTTAATTTCAGCAACTGCTTACTTATTACGTTTCAAGCAAAACTGTAAACTTCCCAAAGAAAAACGAATTCAAGGGAATCTTACAAGCGAAGAGTTTGATAATGCTTTAAATGTTCTAGTTAAGCTAGTTCAAAAAGAATCTTTTTCAGCAGACATTGCTAACCTGAAAACTAACAATTGCCTTAAAGCAAATAGTAAATTAATTAAACTGAGTCCATTCTTAGATGATTCAGGGATTCTTCGTGTAGGAGGGCGACTGTTAAATTCAACATTCGAATACGATAAAATTCATCCAATTCTTTTGCCTACAGGCAGGTTCGCAATGTTGATTTTAACTAATGAACACATTAAACTACTACACTGTGGTCCTCAACAATTATTATCGACAATTAGAAACAAATTCTGGCCGATCTCAGGCAGAAATTTAGCTAGAAAGGTATTCAGGGACTGTTTTAGATGTTTCAGGGCAAACCCACAGCTTGTCAAAAATTATCAAATGGGCAATCTTCCTAAAGTAAGACTAGAACCTGCCTTGCCATTTATAAACACTGGTTTAGATTTTGCAGGGCCCATCTCAATTAAAGACAGACTATTAACCAGAGCTCCAAAATTAATCAAAGCCTACATTTGCCTTTTTGTGTGCATGTCTACGAAAGCTATACATTTAGAGCTATTAACCAGTTTGTCATCTGAAGCTTTTTTAGCAACTTTAAAAAGATTTATTGCGCGACGTGGTCAGCCAAATGGTATTTACAGTGATAACGGCACGAATTTTGTTGGCGCATCAAATCAATTGCGCGAGTTATACACATTCCTTAATGAAAGTAATACGCAAAATTATGTTGTCAATTTTCTAAATCCCAACAAAATTTCATGGCATTTTATTCCACCCCATTCCCCACATATGGGAGGATTGTGAGAAGCTAATATAAAATCAGCTAAAATTCATCTGAGTCGTGTTCTCGGCAATTCCTGTTTAAATTTTGAACAATTTTTAACAGTTTTAATTCAAATTGAAGGAGTTCTTAACTCAAGACCCCTTACTCCCTTGTCGTCTTCTCCTGATGACCTATCAGCACTCACACCGGGACATTTTCTAATTGGAAGAAACCTAACTGCGCTTCCAGAACCCAGGCTGACTCAATTGGCTACAAATCGCCTATCAAGTTTTCAACAACTTCAACAGCTATTGCAGCATTTTTGGGATCGCTGGCAACGTGAATACATCGCAGAAATGCAGTCACGTACCAAATGGGCACAAGGCAGTTGTCATCAGTTAAAGATCGGAGATCTTGTTCTGGTCAAGGACCAAAGGATTCCACCGCTTCATTGGCCACTTGGTCGTATTGTTCATCTTCATCCAGGAACTGATGGGATACCAAGAGTCGTTTCCGTTCGAATGTCCAGTGGAATAGTCAAGAGACCTGTCGTAAAGTTATGTCTACTTCCCACAGCAAACTCTGAGAATGAAGACATAGAAAAACCCGAGTAAAGAATGGATGGAAGAGCAATAGCAATCTACATGAAACTATTCATTGTTATAATTATGTTTTTGAAAGCCAGAGCCTTTCAAGAGGGGCGGAATGTTTCAACAATTAGTCTGTACCAGTGTACCTCTATAGTTATAATGTTGTCATAGCAATGAAAGAATAAAAAAAAAACAACAACAAAAATATACAGTCCACTTATTAAAGAATCTTAATATTCACTGAACTATCCAGCCCAAACAGACCGATTTCTTTGATGTTTTTGAAAATCCAGGGTGGCCGCGATTTGACTTCTGGTCAAGTATGATACATGTTTTTAACTTTAAAAAATTCGTAGATTCCGAATCCGTTGAGAAAAATGTATTATTCCATTTAGAAAAACGATTTTTAGTGTCACTTCCGGTTTAACCGGAAGTCCAAGAGAAATTTCTGAAGCAGTTTTAAAATCCACGTATTTAATTGTGCCTTATTACCAAGTTTCAAAGTAAAATCTTAAGAAATAACGGAGATAATTGACCGTCTCGGGACTTTGTACTAACACTGTATGTATTGTTTCAGTACCTACATTGTCCAAACAAATTACCGCGAAAGCGAGAAACATTCTGACGCCTCTAATAACGTCTAACGCTTTACAAAGCGTGGAAGAAAATCAGGAATATAATTTTGAAAATGCTTTTATGGACGAGGATACATACCAAGAGTAAATTTATATCACATTGAAATTTCATCAGTAAAATAATTTTAGGATTTTGAATTACGAAATAGATATGGAGAAAGAAGATCCATCAGGCAGTACCGATACAAAACCTTACGAACTTGTAGGAAATAGAATTGTTCAATTGGGGTTTGTTTTGAAGTGGTCTATGAGGCTGCAGGTACAGCATTCCAAGGTGTGTACTTGTGGACAGCTGTACTTGCAAGCAGAAAAATCATACGGCAAAGGATTGGCCAGTCTGTTGATCTTCGGGTGCACAATGTGTGCGAGGAAATATCGTTGCTTTACTGAAGATCCTAAAAAAACGACGTCGACAATAAATTATGGCTACGTTTGGGGAACTCTTGCAGCTGGAAGCACCTTTGCTCATAGTCAAGATAGGAGTTGCGGTACCTTTGATACAGTTGCCTGTTTTAAAATTCGATTGCCATCTGTTGGCGAATAGGCGATCTCGACACTGTCCCGTGGTGAGGTTCATGACGCCGGTCGACTCCGCAAAAAATGCTATTTATTCTTGTAGTATATGCAGCATGTGTCACACGCCGCTTTCTCAATCCGTTCGCAGCCTTAAGCAATTTTTACATAAAGAACAATTGTGCACAATTTATTTGTTCAAGAATATTAACACCCCTGAGTTTTATAGACCCTTTTCTTGTGCTGCTCGTCATTGGTGATTTATTCGCAAATGGCAAACCATCTCTTTAAGCAATTGAACTCGCAATTGACTTATGGGCTTCTGCTTACGCACCGCACTAACTTGTATTGTACGGTTCCAAAAAGGAATGAAAGCAAAACTGGTAAGAACAAAAGTCAGATAAAAATCAAATGGTTCACTAGACCGATTTGGTTGAAATTTGGTGCGGGGGCATCTGATAACTTGGCACATCAACTTTTAAATTTTAAATGCAAACCAGAGTCCACCGGGAATTATTATTGTTTGAATTATTCCACAGCCAACATTCGCACTGTAAGTATACAGTACATTTTTGGACTTCTTCTAACTTGGTTTTCATGGATAGAAATATATGTAATCTACCTACTCCAGCATCAAGCACGTTATTTGTATGTTGTTTTTATGCTACATCTTAAATTTTTACATCAAACGTGCTGTTGTTGAATTCGACGATATTTATCCAAAGGGGAGTTCAACCCCTTCTGCAGATATATCCACTGTGGCGTTATGGAACCTCAACAACAACCGCATCAGGTAGGTGGACTATTATAACAAATTATTAAAACTGTTTTCCCCGAGTGTTTTTAAAAAAAGTGTGATGGGTTATGTTCTAGATAAACCTACCACGCGGTTTATAATTTTTGTGCAATAGTTTATATTATGGCGAAAATTCAGTGTATATGTATACATACCTACTATTAATATTAATTGTTGCAATACTTGCAGTTTTCGTATCCCCAAATGCAAAAAATGTTAATAACCCGGATTGGCAATTCTCCAGACAAACGGTTTCTTTTGACATAAAAAATACCAATGTCGTGGCGAGTTCCCATTTTATAGACAAGGACTTGTTTAAATTTCTCCGATCAGAGAATTGCAACAAGGTGAATATTCAAAATTACAAACATATTGTCAGTTATTTGATGACACACATCAACAACATATGCGTACCCATATTTAAAAGCAAACGTTATCGCAAAAAGCAAGACGAATTGTTAATTTACTTACATTGCGCTCATTGTACAAATATTTGATTATAAGAATCTGTGGATTTTCGAATGTCCAAGCAGAGAAGCATGCACTCATCTTAATGAGCCAAAGTTTAAATTATAATCATAATCCAGACGACAAGTTAACGCGCTATGTAAATTGTTCGGAAAGGGTGGCGTCGCAAAAGGTTGCATATTTTAAAAAAGCACAAGAGTTAAGAACTGAATCTATAAAGGCTGCCTCACCTTCCATTATGATCAGTGGCATCAAATCTGAAAGTACTGTCAGAAAAATTAGATCAGAAGCGTTGCAGCGTATCGATAGGGACAGGGACGACGTTATAGATATGCTTGTAATGGGTCGTGACAATAGGACATATATTCCTTTTGTTGCTGATCCTTTGACAGTTCAGTGGCCAGCAACTTGATATGGTAAAGAGGCAGACAGAGTGGCCTATCGTTCATATTGATGCGACGGGCAGCATAATTAGAAAAATCGCAAAAAAAAGGCAAAAAAGTTTTTTATTACGCCAGTGTCATCCAGTCCTCATACAATAATCGGGTTTGTCCTTTTTTGAAATGGGCACATGCAAACACGATACTGAATCCATTGGTAAATGGCTACTAAGTTTCAAAATGTTCATCGTCCGCAAACTAGGTATCTGGCCTATTTTTCCAACAGCCGTTGTAGATTTTAGTTTTGCCTTAATAATCTCGTATTATTGGAATAACATGAGTTTTATTGAATTCGTAAACTTAAGTTTCGAAGAAGCCTTTAACGAAGTAAAATTAAGTACCTAAAGATTTGACAAATATTCACATGTGTTGCGCGCACTTTGTGAAAATAATTTGTACTGACGAAGACAAATGTTACAAGGATCCTTCAGTCTCTTTAAAATTAAAGGAGACTTTGGTCACACCGATGACTTTAAGTGATCTTAAAACTTTAACACAGTGGTTTATAAAGGACCCCGCACCATCCTTATGGTAAATGGCTTTCTGTGGATTTGGCTGAAACTTTGGTATGTTGTAGATTGCGACCTCCTGATCAAATGTTATCATTGCCCCAAACAAATCGTACGAACAGTTTTTGATATACAGGGTGTCCCGTCTCAGAGTGCAAAAATTTCAGCCACAGATTCCTTGCATGAAAATAAAAGACCCGTATTTTTTTGTTTTGCTAGATGGGCCCCCATTTCGTCACTAGGGCTCCTCAAAAGTGAGCCCCAAAAATCGAAAATTAATTCCCACGTCGTAACCATTCAACCGATTTTGCTCAAATTTTCCACAAGACCATTACGAACGATGAAGATTTCAATAATGTAGCTGATGATGCCGTGGTGCACACCACAGGCGCCCCCTGGGCCGCCCTCGACATTTTCGGCCCATTATCTTTGTTAACGTAATTAAATTTCGTAATTAATTACACACCATCCGATGGTCGATTGAATTTAGAAACTACGCTACCTCTTACACTTTTCTCTAAAATGCACCATTTCCGAGTAAAATTAAGGAATGTGGAGCCATACACGTGCTTATTGGCAGACTTTTCAAGATAGCTATGGCGCGATTAATGTCAGGGCTTTGTTAAAGTTTTAAATTATTGTCAGTTTTGCACCACTGTGGCACTGTGTTTGTTTTTTTTGTAAATATTATAATTGCAGCCAATTTTGCAAATTCGGAGTATACAGATATGCATTTAATTTATGGTGTATGGCTCCATATTTCTTAATTTTACTTGGAAATGGTGCATTTTACAGAAAAAGTGCAAGAGGTAGCGTAGTTTCTAAATTCAATGGAGCATCGGATGGTGTGTAATTAAATAGGAAATTTAATTACGTTAACAAAGATATTGGGCCGAAAATGACGAGGGCGGCCCCGGGGGCACCTATGGTGGGCACCACGAAATCATCAGCTACATTATTGAAATCTTCATCGTTCGTAATGGTCTTGTGGAAAATTTGAGCAAAATCGGTTGAATGGTTACGACGTGGGAATTAATTTTCGATTTTTGGGGCTCACTTTTGAGGAGCCCTAGTGACGAAATGGGGGCCCATCCAGCAAAACAAAAAAATACGGGTGTTTTATTTTCATGCAAGGAATCTGTGGCTGAAATTTTTGCACTCTGAGACGGGACACCCTGTATAGCCTGCGGAAGATAAACTTTTCCCCGTAAGGACATACACATTTTTGGGACCCGACAGGTCCGAAATTTACTTCAACGCCTCACAAACGGATTGATTTTGAAGGTTTTGGAGATGTTTCGCCAAAAAAAGCGTAAACTTTTCGCTGAGTCGGCGGAGAATAAACCGTGGTCACCAAATGTCGAAACAGAGGACTTAGAGAAAAGCTTTTTCGACGACATGTCTCCAAATACATCGCTCAAAAATGTTTTAAATGTCGCAGATGAAATGAAAGTTTTGCCGGACGAAATAAACAATTTAACTCGTTACTCGGATAAAATTGTGCCCATAAATGCAAAAAATGTTAATAACCCGGATTGGCAATTCTCCAGACAAACGGCTTCTTTTGACATAAAAAATACCAATGTCGTGGAGGGTTCCCATTTTATAGGCAAGGACTTGTTTAAATGTCTCCGAGCAGAGAATTGCAACTAGGTGAATATTCAAAATTACAAACATATTGTCAGTTAAGATGACACACATCAACAACATATGTTAAGGTCAATTCGGGTAAATGGAAACACGAGGTAATTGGAACCATTATTTTTATCTTTTATACCTAACACGTCAGAGTTGTTTCAATATGACACATCACTTTTCATATTTCCCGCCGATGAAACGCAACAGTCAATTCGTTACTTCCATATCCCCACTCCAAAGAGAACTGTCACATTTGACATTTGCTCGTAGGACAACCATTGCATTCATTTTACGTGGGGCTAAGGTGGTTTATAATAAAATTCTAACTATTTAAGTGATAAATCACCATATTTCAATTCATTTCGAGGGGCCAATTTGTTCCTGAAAGATTTGCGACAACGTTTGACTGCCAGAAAGTTTTAAAATTTAAATTTTATCGGGTTATGGCATAATTGAGGTTATGACAAAAGCAAGTAATTTATTGATAATATTGCATAACATCTAACATAAATTGATTGATAGTGCCCTCATTTTGTGCAGTGGTAGGCTGCTCCAATACGGGCATGCGAAATCTAGAAAAAACTTTCTTTAATTTGCCATAAGAAATAGCGGAGTAAGTAGCATATATGCCTGTTATTAGAGGTGGAGAACAATCGATAGCGCTATCGATAACTATCGATAGTTTCGACTATCGAAAGCAATCGATGTTTTTTCCCACTATCGATAATATCGGATATTTTTATTCTAACAGTCAAATTTGAAGCCCCGTTTTTCGTTTCGCTTTCGCCTTGATTGTGACTGACTGCAGTAATATGAATGTGGCGACATCTGTGGTGGCGACTGGCAAGGCAAGCTCGCACCCCGCGAGTGCAGCGCCGAGTGCAGCGCAGCGTGTAGCCTATATGCTATAGCCTTCTATTCTTCTACCTCACGTTCGGCTCCGGTTCGGTCTCGTTCTTTTCTGTCAGGGTCTGTCACTGTCAGTTTTCAGTCACACGTGACAGTCCCGCTCCGGCGCACCGCAGTCCGGAGTCCGCACTTTGCCGCCATTTCTCCTCGCGGTAAATAAATACAAATAAACCATTATTTTTACAAGGTAGAACAATGGAAAAGTTTTTGAGGAAGACAAATAAAACTAAGGAATGTAAGTACATTTTTCTTTCATTCTATTTTTTACTGCTGAATTCACCGGCGTAGGTTAGGTTAACTTTAAGCGATAGTTAAAATAAAAAATAATGACAAGAATCAAGAATGACGTTTAAACAATAGGTTATCTGTCATTCTTGTCATTTAAATTGTTGCTTAAAGTTAACCAAGGCCGGTGCAATTGATCATTAGATTTGTTCAATATTGAATAGTTACGAATAGCTCTGGTTTTTTTGTTGTATGTAACTGAAAGCTTTTGAAGTCAATTAACTAATTAATATCGTCTTCGTAGGTTCAGGTAGTGGTAGCAATGATCATAACTCGGATCATGAGCCATTAACATCAAGTCAACACCCAGCCAATAATCATCCCCATTCTGAGAATACGGATTCAGAGTCTGAAATTTCCGTCATTTCCGTTTCGTCACCCTCAATCTCGACCACCAATAAAAGGAAAAAACAGAAGATTTCCCGAGTTTGGCAGTATTTTAAAAGGTCAAGTGATCGGAAGTTAGCGAAATGTGTTACATGTGGTAAAGAATACAAAACCAGCGGAAACACCAGCAACTTAGCTGATCATTTAAAGAGATTTCACCCAGTTGCTCTTCAAGCTGATGAGGAAGAAACACGTACTTCTCAAACTCTCACCACCACCAGTTCGAGCAGTGGCATAACTTCGGCAAGATCTTCCAGCAGATCCTTAAGTCCTTTTTTCAAGAGATCTCTTGAATATGAAAGCACATCGAAAAGAAAACAGGAGTTGGATCGCGCTCTTGCTTTTATGATTGCCAAAGATTTCCAACCCTTCAACATTGTAAACGATACTGGATTTAGGGCCGGTTTATCGATGCTCAGCTAAATGAAAATATCTGTCAGTTTGCATTATCCGCTAGTTAAACTGTTTATCGACAGCAAGTTGACTGCAAGGTCTTTGCTAAAGTGCTGAGCAAACTGACTGACAGTTCGAAGTGTCAGCTAGGGCAGAAAACCGACGGTTAGCATCGCCCAGAGTCATTTAAATGACGAAGAAGATGAATCTTTGGTTTTCTTCAACATTAATCTAGCCAATATAAAGTTTAGGAAAGTACCTGAAACTATTTTGAGGAATTTGCCACTACTTAAGATTTCCTCAACTTTCTTTTAGGTCTATTGCTTCTACCATCCATTTTCTTATCCTCAATTACATCTCCTGCTAGTTACTTTTCAAAGCACGTCTGGATCGTAGGCAGAAAAGGTTACTCCTCGTTTCTTTTCTGTCACCAATACAAATTTCAACTGCATCAGCACCTGTCACAGTAAACAAAGACCGTATGGCAATGCTGGGCAATGCTATGGAAACAGTTGACTATATTAGCGCGAAATTTAACTCTGTCCAATAGAATTTAACTTCCGCTACTCCAAATGTTGCCAACACAACTCAAACTGTCAGGCACGTAACTGACAGACAAAGTCGATGTCGATAAACATGAATCTGATTTATCTGTCAGTTATAGTAAACCGTCAGATAGATAACAGCCAGTTTTGACTGAGCATCGATAAACCGGCCCTGAGAAAACTTGTTCATCTGCTTGACCCTCGATATGTAATTCCTAGCAAATTTACAATTCGGGAGACTCTGCTGAAGAAGCTTTACAACGAGTGTTCAGAGAAATTTAAAAAAATTCTTGGTGGCATAAAACATTTAGCAATAACTTGTGATATTTGGACGCCTTTATCTACAGAATCTTACTTAGCTGCAACCTGTCATTTTATATCGGATTTTAAATTGAAATCGGTTGTTCTGTCCGCAAAACTCTTAACCAAAAATCATACTTCCCAAAATATTGCAGATGCCTTACAGGAAATATTTGATGAGTGGGGAATTGTTAATAAAATTGTTTGTATCGTTACTGACAACGCTGCCAATATGATCAAGACAGCAGAGCTTTTGAAAATTCGTCATCTTCCATGTTTTGCCCATTCTTTGAATTTATCTGTACAAGACAATCTCAGTAGTGAAGAAATTCGTCCAGTTTTAACCAAATGTAAGGAAATTGTTCGATTCTTCAAAAGTAGTACATCAGCGACAGATTTATTCAAAGAGGAACAACGCCAAATTCACGTTAATAAGGAACCGTTGAAATTAATCCAAGAAGTTTCTACCCGGTGGAATAGTTCTTTCTATATGATACAAAGGATTATAACAACCAGCGAGCCTTTAAATAGAGCGCTGCTGAAACTGAGAAAAGCTCCATCTCCGTTAACCATTGATGAAATAGCAATCCTCAAAGATATAGAAGCCTGCCTATATTGTTTTGAAGAAGCCACTAGAAAAGTTTCGGGCTCAAATTATGTTACCCTTTCTTTAATAATTCCGCTAACATTTGGAATTTACAATTCTCTCTCTGAAACTCTAACAACTGTGGCCACGGCACAGGGACAGAAATTTTGCAATGGTCTGTTGGAATCGACGCGAAAAAGGCTATTTCCTTATGAATCCAGGTCAGTTTCGAGAATAGGATCACTGCCGGATCCAAGATTTAAAAAGGTGGGCTTCAGGAATGAGGATAACGCAAACGAAGCTGCGAAATTTTTAGAACAAGAAATGATTCAAAATTTTCATAGGGCAACTGTTGAGACGACAGAAAACGGAAACGAGGAGAGTCTAAAAAAAAAATCGTTGTTTTCATTTCTTTCTCAAAGAGCCGAAGAGAAATCTAAAAGTATTACCGCAGACATGATTATACGAAAGAGACATTACTTAGAAAGAGAGAACGCTGCTGAAGAAATGGATCCATTATTATTTTGGAAAGTAAGGAAAAATTAATTTCTTATTGGTTAATGGTTAGTAGGTACTCAATTCGATATGTTTCATTTTCTGTTTTAGGTAAATGGTCAAGAGCTCAGCCCTATTCCTGATCTGGCCCTAAAATATCTGTGTATTCCTGCTTCTTCTACCGATTCCGAAAGGGAATTCAGTGCAACGGGTCAAGTGATAACTGAAAGAAGGTCTCGTTTGAAGCCAAAAAACGTAAACATGCTAGTTTTTGTAAATAAAAACCATTGGCTGGTAGAAATGAAAAACTAAACACCTAAAATAAAGTTCCTTAATATTTTTATTTTAATAATTTCGTTTTTTATGCAACTATCGAAAACTATCGATTGTTATCGATAGTTCATGTTTACTTTATCGATAATTATCGATAGTCACGACTATCGATATTTCTCCACCTCTACCTGTTATGCATCTTAAGGTCAGTTAGATTAAGGAACACTGTGTTCAACCATGTTCAACCCATAACATCTGTAGAAATAGTTATTGTCACTAACTGCACACTGTGTGATGTATAGTTTGCTCTATATCTATATCTGTACATTTAATAGCACCACAAACATCCTTCTTCGATGGCAAACTAAACAAACTTGTCTACATTTCGCATGTCCCTTGGCATGCAGGGTACCAACTGCACAAAAGGAGGGCATTATCGTTCAATTTATGTTAGATATTCTGCAATATTATCAATAATTACTTACTTTCGTCATAACCTCAAATATGCCATAACCCAATAAAATTTAAATTTTAAAACTTTCTGGCAGTCAAACGCTGTTGCAAATCTCCCAGGAACAACTTTGGCACTCAAAATGCACTGGAATATGGCGATTTATCAATTAAATTATTAGGATTTAATTAAAAACCACCTTACCCCCACGTAAAATGAATGGAATGGTTGTCCTAAGAGCAAATGTCAAATATGACAGTTCTCATTGGAGTGGGGATATGGAAATAAGGAATTGGAGTCGGTCAGACATGTTGAAATCGGTGCAACAGGTTACTTTTTTGTGGCCATGGAAAAATGGGGTTTTGCCTTAACAAGAAATTAAATACTGGACATTGTACAAATTTTTGTTCAAGAGAACAATTTGAAAACACGTTTTAAAAACGGGAGACCAGGTATAGAGTGGTTCATAAATTTTAGAAAAAGAAATAGAATTTCGATTAAGAAGCCACAAAACGTGGAAGCTGCACGTATGAAACAAAAAAATCCATTTGTTGTTTAGGGATTTTTTGAGTTATTATCAAAAACAATTCAGGAAATTAATTTAATTGATAAACCACATCTTGTATTCAACTGTGATGAAACATCTTTCTGTAATGACCCAAAGAAAACAAAAGTTGTTGGTTCGATCGGAAATCGTACAATCAGAATGACAGCAGGGGCTGGAAGAGACAATACTTCTGTTTTGATATGCACATCGGCCGCTGGAGAAAATCTGCCTCCGCTCTGTATTTTTAAAGGACAAAATGTACTTGAATCATGGATTAGTGATGTTGATGCAGAGATTCCTTTACACTTCGGAGTACCTCTACATACCAAACTTAATCGAATAAAACACCAAAAACTTTGAATTTAACGTAAAAACTGTATTTTCTGCTCAACTGGTTCGTGATGTTTTTTCTCTCTGGTTGCTAACCGTGTTGCTATATAAAATCGATCCAACGCTAGCTTGGTTGATGCACAGCAGCGATGTTTTGCATTTTTAGATAACAGTAGTATAAGCCCCTAATTAGTGAACCTAATTAGTAAGTCATTAGCTTGACGTCACGTGAAACGTCATCCGAGCTTGGCCCCACTTTTGTAAATCGTCGTCACGTGTGACGTCATCCGAGCCCGGCCCCACTTTTGAAAATCGACGTCACGACGTCATCCGAGTTGATCTGAAAAAAAAGTCCAATTGTTGGTTTCGAACCCGGGACCTCGTACTTGTGAGTTAAGACCTCTACCAACTGATCTATCGAACCTTGCCAGTATGGGCAGAAGTGGTTGGTTATAAAGAGAATAAACGCACTTGACATAAATTAGAAATCCATTAAATATAATTAGTGAGAGTGGCCCCACTTTTGAAATCGACGTCGCGTGTAACGTCACCCGAGCTATAACGTCATCCAAAATGTTCTGAAAAAAAGTCCATCCGCTGGTTTCGAACCTGTTATCTCGTACCTGCCAGTTAGGATCTTTACCACTGAGCTGTTGAATCCTATCAGTATAAGCTGAAGTGGTTGGTTATAAGCGAATATCAAACTTACTTGGTACAAATTAAAAATCCATTGAATCTGGGCATGACGTCAATAGTAATTTTCCCTTAATACGACATATTCTAGAATAAAGTAATAATGTGATACATTATGAAAAGAGCGCCTGAATGCTGGCTTCGGTATATCTACATACCTAAAGTATGCATCAATAGTTTTTGTTTTTTTTTGCAGTCATTGAAAAAAATAGAACTGGAGTGACAATAAGAGTGAAAAGAGAACCTCGAAATACCAGATCAAATACTTGAACTTGCACGAAATACTGTAGGTACCTTAATCTTTCTTAATAAGTATACCTAGTAGGTAATATATAAAAATAAAATTTATTAAGTAAGTACCTAATTGAGGAATGACATTGTTTTTATAATTTCAGAGTATAATAAGTATATATGTAATTCGAAAAAAAAAGTGAAATTTACTAAGTAGGTAAGTAATTAATTAGCTTCATTTAGTCTTTACAAGAACGCAGTTTTGAAAATTTCTAAAATCTAGCTATTAAAATGTCATTTAATTTCACCAAAATGCGATACAACATCGTTACAGGCAAGGTTATCTAACAATTAACTGAAACTACCTAGACGCTCTTTAATTTGAACTGGGGAAAATATATAAATATGTCTGTTGCTTATTTAATTCATTTGTGTATGCAGAAAGCAGCGGGCTTACACAAAAATGTCGAACTCTTTCCAGTCTTTCTTGAAAAGCTTAAAAATTGATACGATTTTCGGTTTATTTCGCGATGGAGTTTTTAGTGGTGCGGAAATTTTAAGTTCAGTTCTGAATCATGTGAGAGGGAGGATCATCACTGAAGAAATCCATTTAAAGGATGGTGATCGCCGCTCATTTAATCTGTTACTGGAGAGGGTGAAGAAACTCAGTGAGTACCGATAAAAATTTTCTTGTTCGAATTTCTTTTTCAGAGAGAACAATAACTATCTCATTATGTTTGTTCATTTTAGATTCGCGTGAAGCATTAGAGGATGATGGTAATCAAATAGAGGGGCAAACGGTAGAGGATTTCGATGATGGGCATAAGCCATCCACGTCAAATTCCCACGTTAAAAGGGACAGTTCGCTAAACATATCACGGCCTAGTGTGATTCAATGGGTAGGTAATAATGGCGGAATTAGTACTACTGAGGAAGTTAATGATAATGGTAAGTTTTACAATTAATTTCAGTGAGCATATTATTTACTACACATATTTTTTTTAGATGATGGTCTATTGCATACTCATTTTACGAAGAAAGGGGAATCTGAGGTGTTTATCAAGCGTTCTGGTTTGACAGCTAGGAGGATGCAATTTGCATTCGCTCAAGAAATTAACGCTGAGGATCCGTTCACATGGATGAAGGTATGTTTTAACAAATTATTATTATCTACCTAACTTATTTATTTTTTGCAGGGGGCTATTCAGGAACTTATAGAGTACATATGCCGAGGATTTCTCCCTGAAGATAATGTAGGCTTAGTGCTAGAAAATGATGAGTTTCCGGACAACCCACTAGGAATCCCCTTTCGTAAAGTATCGCAACTAAATAGTGACGTGGTACTGGATGTTATTTCGAAGGTACTGCAGAGCAATCGTACATTTTTTACGAATTCCAAGATGACGGTTAGGGTGGACGCTGTTCGTATACCAGTTGGAAATGGATACTCATCCGTGGATGGTAAATGTGTCTCATTTAATCAACATTGCGCCGCAAAGAATAGTATTTTTACTATAGAATTAGAAAAACTTTGTTTGGCTGGCGCGCTGTTAGTAGCTGCGGAATATGTTAGTAATAAGTTTGATAGAAAATCGTTGGAAAAGTATAAAGGCGCCGAAGGAAAACAATTACTAAAATTTCAAGCGGAAATGTTGTGCCGATTTGTAAACATAGATATAAATCGTGATTCCCGTTATGAGGACTTACGTATTTTTCAACATTACTATAGAAATTATAACATAACGGTTTATGACAAACGCGATGGTTCATCAGTTTATTTTGTAGGGGATCGGGATTCCACAAAACCACGATTAAATCTTATTATGGAAAACTTCCATTTTAATGTAATTTTAAGTTTGACTGGAGTATTTTCAACGAAACACTTTTGCGAAAGATGTCTTGCTCGATATCACAAACCAGAGCGTCATAGGAATTGTCCCTTTAGATGCCCGTGTTGCCTGTCATCTCCTCCGTGTCATGAAACTGTGGCTGTACTTCATTGCAATGACTGTGATAGAGTTTTTCGCGGAAAAAATTGTTTTGACAACCACAAAAATTCAAAAACTTGCCTTAGATTGAAAAGATGTAAAAAATGTCATGAGCAAATTGAATGTAAAAACAGAAAGAAATCAGCTCATCAATGTGGAGTCAAGTATTGTGCTGTATGCAAGTGTGATAAAAAGAAAGATCATTTTTGTTTCATGCAACGCAATCAACTCTGCGAAGATAAAGTGATGGACATGTCAAAGTTTTTACTAATTTTTTATGATTTTGAGACCCGTCAGGAGACTAAAATTAATGACACGGCTTATTTGCATGAACCGAATCTGTGCGTGCTTCAGCAGGTTTGTGAAAAATGTATCACGAACAATGATGTACAGACTAATTGTCAAAATTGCGGTACGCGACAGAAAATATTTCATGAAAACCCCGTCCAGAATTTGCTAGAACATATTTTACAAATGTCTTTAAAGTTCAATGTTACTGCGATTGCTCACAATTTAAGAAGTTTTGATGGCCATTTTATTCTTCAGGAAATTTTTTCCGATACGTCAAAGTGGCAACCTGAAATTATAAGAACAGGTTTAAAAATCATGTCAATAACTTGTGGAAAGTCAATTAGATTTATTGATAGCCTAAATTTTATCCAGCTTCCTCTTTCGGATTTTCCGAAATCGTTTAATTTTGAAGGGGTGAAGGGGTGGTTTCCCCATTTCTTCAACAAACTAGAAAATGATAATTACGTTGGACCTTTACCAGCTATCGAGTTTTACGGTAGCGACACCATGAAGGAAAATCAACGTAGAGATTTCTTAAAATGGCACGCAGAGCAAATTGACCGAAATTATATTTTCGATATGAAACATGAAATTATTAAGTATTGCGTTTCGGACGTTGATATATTGAGACAAGGTTGCCTAAAATTTCGGGAATGTTTCCTAGAAACAAATAAAGTAGACCCTCTCTTGGAATGTATAACCATTGCTTCTGCCTGCAACTTAGTCTACAGACGTAATTTTTTAAAAGAGAATACAATTGGTATATTACCAAAAGGCGGGTACCGGCGAGGAGACAGACAGAGTGAAATTGCCCTATGGTGGCTACATTGGGTGGAACAAAGTAACAATATTCATATTATTCATGCCAACAATGGTCGCGAAGTCAAGCTTGTTGAAAATATTAAAGTCGACGGTTACTGTCGAGAAAACAACACTGTTTATGAATTTCAGGGCTGTTTTTGGCACGGTTGCCAACGGTGTTTTCCAAATACGGGTAGTGATACATATGATAAGTCGGATCGTATGTTATACCGTCAAGAGAAAACTTTATTTAAGGAAAACAAAATTAAAAATGCAGGATACAATTTAATAACAATGTGGGAGTGCGACTTTCGCAAACAGATGAGGGAAAATGTAGAAATTCAGCGTTTCGTGGAAGCATTGAAATCCTCTTCTAAACTACCCCTTGATCCTAGAGAAAGTTTTTATGGAGGTCGCACCAATGCCTGTAAACTTTACTATAAATGCAAGCCCGGAGAAAAAATAATGTACTTTGACGTTTGCTCATTGTACCCCTTCGTTAATAAGTACAGTCGTTGCCCGATTAAACATCCCTTAGGAATTCATGTAGGGCATCAGGAGTGTAGCAAAGTAAAGTTCAGTGAGATTCACGGTTTTGTAAAATGTACAATTTTACCTCCACAAAATTTGTATCATCCTGTGCTTCCGTATAAAGTTAACGGCAAATTGACCTTCCCATTATGCAGAACGTGCGTATCAAATTTTCATCAGGATGAATGTGCGCACAGTGATAGCGAACGTCAATTTTCTGGCACTTTTGTAATTGACGAAATAAAAAAGGCTGTTTCGTTGGGATATCAGATTATAGAATTTTTTGAAATTTGGGAGTACGAAACATCACAATATGACAAAAATACCAAAACTGGTGGTTTATTTTCAGAATATGTAAACACATTCCTGAAAATTAAACAAGAATGTAGCGGGTGGCCCGCATGGTGTAAAACAGAAGTTGATAGGAACAAATATATTGCAGACTACTTAGATCATGAGGGAATAACCCTAGACAAAGACAAGATCTGTAAAAATCCTGGTCAGAGATATCTTTCAAAATTGATGTTAAATTCTTTTTGGGGTAAATTTGGACAAAAGGAAAATTTACAACAAACATCCGTTATAAACCAACCTTATAAACTTTTTGAGCTGTTGAGTACCCCGAGTGTGGTTGTTCAAAACCTCACTATTATTAATCAGGATGTTATGTTAGTTACATGGGAACGCCTAGAAGAAGGTGTAACGCCTTCAAGCAACGTTAACGTCACAATTGCAAGTTACACAACATCTGCCGCTAGACTTGAATTGTACAAGTATTTGGAGCAGCTAGTGCATAAAATATTATATTTTGACACCGACAGTATTTTTTTTGTAGTCAAAGAAGGCGATCCACTACCATTTACAGGTGACTTTCTTGGTGACTTAACCGACGAAATCTTATCTTTCGGTGAAGGTAGTTTTATAGTAGAGTTTGTGAGTGGTGGACCAAAAAATTACGCGTATAGGTTTTGGAACGCAAACAAGAAAAAATTTGACACGGTTTGTAAGGTAAAGGGAATTACTCTACACTATAAAAACATGAACAAAATAAACTTCGACAAGATCAAGTCGATGATATGTGATCCACAAACAGAAAATTCCGTTCAGCTTTCTGACAAACAAATAGTAAAAGATAATAGGTTTCAGGTGATGACAAAAGATTCAACAAAAACCTATACTATAAGGTACGATAAAAGGCGTAAATTAAATGATGGGTCTTATGATACGGTACCATATGGGTATAAGACATAAATGTAAAAAAATAGTTCTTGCTTGTGCACTCGCGAGATATTGATTTGATTTACCCTAGTTTTTTTTTTGCTTTTTTTTTGTTTTCCTGTTTTTTGTTTTAATTTTTGTGTTGTTTTTCCTTTGTTTTGTATTATTCTGTATTTGTTTGTTGAAAATGTAAATAAACCCAGTGTTTTTCTTTTTTCAAAAAGCTAACTTTTATTCAAACATTTTATTCCCATTCGTATATGCATATCACGCTCCCGCTTCCCGCCACAACAGTCCCTCAATCGCCGCCCGTACACCACCGCCCCTACCCCGACCGTCCGCCCGTCCGCCGCCCGCCCGCCCGCCGCCCGCCCGCCCGCCGCCCGCCCCGCCCGCCGCCCTACCGTCCGCCTGCCCGTCCAATCGAAGCATGTCGCCTACTGCGATGTAAGCTATACCTTAAGGTGCTCTTCAATAGGAAAAAAACTCTATTTCAAACGTTATTTATTTTATTTTAGAAAAAAAATACAATGTGAATAATTGTCGACATATTTGATCATTATTTCTATAATTATCCTTAAACAAGTTTAAAAATGAGTCCACACTGTTCCCCAACACGTAATTTAAGAGAAATAATATGCAGTATTTTCCGCAAATTGTTGATGATATATTTTGGATCTGCTTATTGTTATAACTATACATCACACTATTTCGTTTGATAAATCTTAAAATATTGCCTTGGGGTTTCCTACCGAAACTATCAAAAAAGTATGCAAATCCAAATTTGTCTACATATATAGCCATCCAATGACTACCAGGCATATAGTCAGGATCCCGATTAACGACGATCAAAATCGGTTTCGGTGCATTGATAGGAAGCGCATTATTTGCAGAAACAAGTACATGAAACGTCTTCGCTAACCCCCTCATTTTGACAAGACAATCGCTTAACTGTACAGTGTTCATTGTACCACTTGTACAAATTTTTTACGTTTTCTAATGAGCACTTGGAATTTGCAAATATGTGATGATCGCAAGGTTTGGTTTGAAAATACTCGGAAAGATTACACAATGACGGGCATTCCGTTTCCTCCTCAATATTTATTACTGTCTTCTCCGGTAACTTCTTAGTGAGGTACCTTTTTTTCTCCAAACCCTTCACAAAAATACAATCGGCAATCTCGGTGGCTGATCTTAAAATTTTGTCAATTTCTTCATATGCAAAGTTTCCAGACTCCCAATCAAGACCATGAAAATTTTTAGTTAACCATGTTGCTTGTCTCTGATAGCAATGCGGTAAAGTAGAAATATTAATTGGTGGTTTAAAAAGATAATGTAGGGGTGGGCTTTCATCGGTAGTAAAAATTGATAGTTCCTTCACCACAAAGTCTTTCACATCAATTATGAAACCTTGAAAATCGACAAATAGCACCACCATCCTTCACGACGACCACAACGAGTTTGAGAGCATAATGAAACATATTCTGTATTTATTCACTTCTTTAACTGTTGTAATCTACTATCACATTTCTTTTCTTATCGATCTCAATAAGACTATCAAATTCTCCGTAAATCAAACAGTTTATTGTTTCAGTTAAAGCCGTATCAAAACCCAGCTCCAAACGTACACACCCATTTTTGATAAGATTCCAATGGGATGAAGTGCCAGATGTTAAATCTGGAGTCAAATCGAATGAAACTATGCAGTAGCCATCACTAAATGTGTCCCTAGAGATGTCGTTGCCGTCGTTTAGATAATGGATTCCTATGCCACTGTAGATTGAATTATATAAAGCAACAAATTTTTTATTTGAACCAGTAAAGTTAGGTTGAAGAGGTTTGCTGGGAATTTGCTGGCCGTCCACGAAAAGTGACAAGTAATTCATACCGTAAGGCTTGAAGTTGAAAGGATTTAGAGCGAAATCGCCATTAAACGCCTTGTTGGAAACAAGAGCTATTGTACATCGCTTAGGAATCTGACCCAAATATATATTATCCAATGATTTACTTTGAATTCCTTGAGGTAATGTTAACACTTTAATCTCACTTCTTGTTATAGGGTATTTCGCTGTGGTAATCTCTAAGGCTTTGGTATGCGCCAACATAACAGTAGGATTTATTTTGTTACGACGAACCATCAGTGAAGCATCAGTTATTGTTATCCTGCCAGCAAGTGTTTCGCTGATGAGAGCGAAACTGTTCCTGGATCTGACGAATTTTACCCTAAGTTCGACTCCATTTATTAAAAATTTCTCTTGGTTGAATATATCGCAATTCAAATGCCCAAGAAGATCTACCTCTTTACTTTCTCCAGTATGTTTATTTCGTTTAGTATAGCCAGCGTTGTCATCAGTCGCCAGGTCCATTTTTCCTGGAGTATCCGGATACCATAAACTACACGTCAGATGGGACGCTTTAGCCGCGGGATTGTAATGTAGCACTGTATCAAAGTAAGACTTGTATGCGTATGTGTTATTAGGTGGACTAATTAACTTGGAATTGAGATATACGTCGACTTGACTAAAGAGCGAATGTAGTATGTTGTTGACAGGAACAATTTTATCTGTTGCTTTAAAGGCGTCACCATTTTCCGCAGTTACTTTTACATTCACAGAAAGTAGAGTATGGGCCAAATCTATATAATCATCCCCAGCATTCACCACAAATTCTAACGGTCCATCATCGGATATGCTAGATAATGTTTTGTAATGAATCCACTGTCCACTTTCAATACTTGTTTGAGTCGTAGGTAGAGCAAATAATTCGAGTTCCGACTTAACGCACTCACAACTTCTAGGGTGTAGAAACGCCATTTTATCCGAATATGTCTGTTATCGGAACACTCGAATCAGTTTTACGTTTGCTTACTCTTCTTCGAAATGAAGATTGTTTCTGAGACTTCTTCGAGTGACGACGTCTTTTTATACCCGCTCCTGATCCTACCAAATTATCTAATCCAGTTTCAGCTTTTCGCTTCAAACTGTTGAGTGATTCTGTTGCCCGCGATTTGAAAGAGTCTTTTAACGGCACATCATTAACCATATCGTTAACAAAAAGTGACCCCGAGCGAAGAGCCTCTTTTCCGATTGTTTTTAAACCACTCTTAAACACAGGTAAGACACTTCGTAATAATCCTTTGAGAAAACTACCAAAACCATGTCCCTTTTGATATGCTGCCCCTTTATAAACCGTACCAATTCCCGTGCCAGCCTGATTTAGATAGTAGTCATGATATTGAGAAGCCATCACAACGATAATTTTCTAAAGTGGAGCTTCACACACACGATTCCAAATTGAAATGGAGCCCGTTCGCCTGTGTTTGTCCTTATATCAATCTCTATATTCTGAAATTCCCTTTTCTGTATAGGTATATAATGAGGGTGTGGGAAAAATTGCACTTTTTGTCCACCATAAATATACTGGCTGTTATCCACCACAACAATTCTAACAACTTCTGCAAAAACGTCTCCTATCATCTGAGGCTCTACAATATCACTATATACAAATAATTGCGAAGGTAATCCAAGTAAAATGTTGGCTGGGTGTGAGGCCTTCTTGTTTAGAATATTTGATCCAGGTTCATAACCCAGCTGGAGGCTTAATTTAGGTGACGTTACAAGTGAGGTTAAGAACGAACTCTTGCTAGTAACGCTGACTTTTTTTGACCCCTCACTTATTCTAAATTCGACGTTGTCTTTACGCAATAGTGTATTAGTATTCAGAGCTGTAACAACTGACTCAATGTTTTCATAATCACCAGCATCTATTTTCGTCTTTTGGTCAATTCTTAAAATGATGTTTCCTTTTTCGTAAGCGGCAGATAGCTCTTCAATGCATTTATACTGGCCGCTCTGTAACTGTGTACGTACCCACGATGATGCCCTTTCATCCTTAAAAAATCCCTCGAGAAAAGACTTGCAATTCTCTTTCAGGGCAAACTCGTAACTACAGTAGATCATATTCTCAGATTCGTTTACAGATGCAAAGGTTGACGGAAACTGAATCTCAGACAAACCCACGCACCATTCACCATCAAGATGTATAGTTTTCGGCAATTGTGTGAAAAAGTTTGCTGTGGTATTGTTTGGGAAATAATTTTTGGAACTGTTGGACAGCAGAGTAAGATAAAATTCGTTTGAAACATTAATCATATTTGCGTGAGCGCTGTGGCAGGTAGCCACGAATTAAACTTAGGAGGATAATTTCTCCACTGAACAAATACTTCACAGTTTCCCTTCTTATAGCGCTTTTTCAGAACCTTCTCTATTTGGAATTGATCTTCAGGATTATACTTTACAATTTGGACTTCCGGATGATAAAACACACCTTCGAGGGGTTCATCCATGAGATCACATAATCTATATACGACGGGGTCTCGAAATATAACGTGGGTAATCTTGAAAATTTCGCCTGTCCACTTGCTCAAGTAACCCTTTTCAAAAGTTTGCCTCTCTTTGGCAATTCGCACGTAATCGCCTACCTTGTATAATGTTTGTCTTTTGTTTTTCGTAGTGACGAAGTTGGCATTACTGTAAACGTTATTGTAGACTTCCAGGACATTATTTTCGTTAACCTCATTCGGTGCCATTTTGATGGTTCTGTGATAAGATTTATTATACGAGTCCACAATGTCTTGCAGAACATCAATGTAGCGTTGAGTATTGGCGAAGGTAAAATATTTAAACATTTTCGTCTTTAGGGTTTTATTAAAACGTTCTACAACAGCAGCTTTTACGTCAGGGTTTTTTGCTACATAGAAATTTACAGCATGCTTCTTAAGTAATAGTTGCACTTTAGACGCTAAAAATTCTTTCCCTTTGTCCGTTTCCAAATTCAAGGGCACACGGTATTTGAAAATCTCGTGAAAGGCCGAAGCCACCTCGGCACCTGTTTTCTTACGCAGCGGTATCACATAAGCAAATTTTGAGAAAACGTCGATTACAGTCAATAAATAATTAACGTTGTCATTATGTTCCCTTATGTTTCTCATATCGATCAAATCAGCCTGAAACAGCTCATTTATCGTTGTTACATGATAGCGGTTTCTTTTAAATTTACGTCGAACTTGTCTGTGCAGCGTATACGCATCTTGAGCTTGCAGCCACTCCTTTACCTGATTCACAGGTATCTTTGTCTCCTTCCGCAATTTCTGTACTCCGGAAAAGCTTAGGGGATCCGATAAGGTGTAATAACGATCGCTTGGTATGGTGGCTGTCATAACGGGTATGGAGACCAATTTATTTTCGTATTTGTCTTTTTCCTTTTGCTTTTGCGCCGACTCTTCTTAGATTCTTCTTCTTCTTGTTCTTCCTCCGATGGAACAGGGAAATGGGTTTTGCTGTCCTCGCTAGTGGTGTTAAAGGCTTCAATTTTTGACTGATTCGCTTTACTGGCATGCGTGCCGGCAACGCTATTGATGTATTTCAAACGTTTCTGGTTAGAGATGAGCACTTTAGGAACATTCACTTCGTGAATTACGTTAGCAAAAGTCTCCCAACCTTTTGGATCGGATGCTGGTTTGCGACTCTTGATTAGGTCGGATATAAGATCTGTTATATTACTCCCAACAATTTCACCTCTACCGTAAGTAACAACACCCTTTTCGTCCCAAGATACACCATTTTCGTTCAATTTCTGAAGGATTAAACTGGCTTTACCAACACTGCTTTTAGGTATAACGCTCAAGATTTCCTCAAAATTATTATTACTAATCTTTCTGAGCTGATCTCCACTTCCTACATCATCAGCGATGGGGATTTTTATTGGCTGACGAATACTATTAACTATATTCAAATATCTTTGCAATATTTGATTGTACATTGTCCATTTCTCGTGGTCGTTTACTTTCTTGTTGTTCAAAGCCTCTTCCATTTCGCGATCCAATTTTGACAGTGTGTTTGGTTGTGTCTGATGATGTTGTTTAAGTTTTTCAAGAACGTGTGGCTCCACCAAAACCATTTTCTTAGTGTGCTCCATTTAATAGTTTATTTATTTAGGAAAGCTCCCAACACTCCAGATATTATGGGTCCAAGTAATAACGGTAGAAATGCACCACCTTTTTGGTTAATTAATTTTTTCTTATTAGTTACGGATACTTTTCTGGCTACTAATTGACGTAGAACTCTTTTATGTCGAGCCAACTCTTCCTTTTGCCTTTTTGAAAGGGGAACTTTTCCTATTAATGTATTGTGTGCACACTCGCAAATGCAGTGGACCAAATTCTTGTCAGCCGCTTTAAGTACGGCCTTTCGATAATTTGGCTTAGCGTTGTGTATAAATTTTAAGAGAGATCCGTGTTCAACTATCTTTTTCGACATCGCACGATAAAGTAATCTATTATGATATGCAGCTTCATTATTTATAGCCTTTCCTCGATTCATAAACGATTGAAGGTCGTTCGCTCGGAAATATATTGGCGCGAATTCTGAATTCATCCAAGGTATCCTGCTTTAGGTCAATTAACAGATAACCGTGAGGCTTTGATGTAGCATCGTAATAGGCCTCCTGTACAAACTTCGCATTGTTTGGAAATATTTGGCGGGCAAAATGACTGATCTGAGATCGATCTCTAGGGTTCTTGAAGCAAATAACATAGTGAGCATTAAGAGAAATATCCCTTTGTCCTTTTCCGCGATGAAATAAATTTTGAGTGATATAAAACACGCTTATATTGCGATGGTGACTACCCTTCGTAAACACATCAACAATATTATTATTAGTTTCTCTCATTAGATCGTCTAATATTACCAACGTAGGCTGGGACCCATCAAAATAACTCATTTCAGGTACACCTTTATAATATTCTATTTTAAAACCATATTCCTGGTCGTAGAACAGCGGCTGCCATTCGTCATAACACCATAATATCTTTTCAAAGTTACCGTCGCAAATGTTCTTTACATTTTTTAAAAATTCTTTTACAAAATATGATTTCCCGGAAGCCGTAGGACCTGCGATTATTGCCGTGAACGGTATTTTAAAATAAAACTCCATGATTATACCACTATATCCGTTTGATCGACAAACGACAACTGTTAAACACTAACTAAGGAAACAAAATGATGCTAGACCATTTATATCGTTTTATTCAGATAGTATAATTATAATCATTATTGATACTGAAATAATTCAACAACTTATTCACTTTAAGTCTTATTGTACAGGGCAGTTTCATGGCCACCTCATAGATTAAAAGGTTCTCCGACTGGGACAAGTAGTGGTGTACTGCTTCATCGTGCTCCTTGCCATCGTTTTGTCGGTACATTGCCACGGTCTCTATGAACGATCTTATGTCAGGAAATAACGGTTCCTTTAGTTTTTTAGTGGATAGTTGACAAATCACGTACTGTTCCAGCTGTAGCACAGTTTCAATTGTTGCCTTCGACAGTCTTAGGAGCCCGTAAACTTCTTTTTCACGGTGACTCGTGAAGCAAACATTGCCGTAAGTATCACTTCCGACGCTATAATGAGGCACCACTCCCAGCATGACGTCTTCTCCCCACGACCTAGTCAGTTTCTTTATGATTGACTTCATCGATGTGAAGAAGTCCTTAGCTTCCTCAAGGTTGAACCATATGGCACTTGTCAACTGTGGGTTGCTTATTCGGACCACCTCCATGTAATCTTTCATAGGGAAAACACCCACAGCTAAAAACTTACTCCCCGAACGGTTGAGGGGAAGCACCACCTCATCTATGAGTCTGTATTCTTCATTGAGCGTGATCTTCTTTAGCCTCTGCTCTTCAAAGATTTCTACTTTCCTGCAGGCCTCAGACATCGCTTTCTCCATTTCCTCGTCGACATCAGCATCAGCGAATTCGGGAGTTGCAGTACTTGCAGTTGATACCCCCTCGTGGATGCTCTCGTTCCTGTTGTTGGCGCTTTTTCTCTTCTTTCTCGCAACATCGTCACCTGGTACCAACGTTACACGCGACGTCGATTTCAAAAGTGGGGCCACTCTCACTAATTATATTTAATGGATTTCTAATTTATGTCAAGTGCGTTTATTCTCTTTATAACCAACCACTTCTGCCCATACTGGCAAGGTTCGATAGATCAGTTGGTAGAGGTCTTAACTCACAAGTACGAGGTCCCGGGTTCGAAACCAACAATTGGACTTTTTTTTCAGATCAACTCGGATGACGTCGTGACGTCGATTTTCAAAAGTGGGGCCGGGCTCGGATGACGTCACACGTGACGACGATTTACAAAAGTGGGGCTAAGCTCGGATGACGTTTCACGTGACGTCAAGCTAATGACTTACTAATTAGGTTCACTAATTAGGGGCTTATACTACTGATAACACTACTGAACAAGTGATGATCAAAAGGATCAAAGTGGATATTCAGCAAGCAAGAAAGGCTGGATGAATGCACAGATTTTCTTTAAACGGTTTAAGAACTGTTTTTTTGAATTAGCTCCCAAAGAAAGACCAATTATTCTTATTTATGATGGACACAGCAGTCACGTCAGCAGCGACATCATTGAGGAAGGTATTAAAGATGACGTCGTCTTTTTAAAATTACCACCTCATACAACAGATTTTCTACAACCGATTGAAGTCGCAATTAACATCTACAGAACAAATTAAGCCACAGCTATGACATATCTCTTGGAAAGCTTCAGAGGGGATGCAACGGTGAAGATTTTAGACGGTAAAATATTATTTCTGTTTAAAAATGTTTTTCACATGAATTTTTGCAGATATTTGAATGTCAATGAGAATTCAATTTTGGGCCTGTGGGGTGAGAAATTGGACAAAGACAGTATTGAACAAGCACCAGAGACTCCGTTAAATGTAGACCTGCCAATACAGATGCCAGTTATTAATTGTGACATGGTACAATTATTGTTAGCAGTGGCCCCAGTTTCAACTGAGCTTCTTGAGGAAGTGAGTTTTAATCAAGCCAGTGAAATAGAAATAAGTACTGGACAACAGAACAAATGTGAGATGTTGTTTACAAAAAGAAAATTCCGATTTACCGCATCAAAGTTTGGATTCTTGTGTAAAAGAAGGAAATTTAATGACAAATTTTCTGCCACATTCCGTGAAACTCAAGACTTATCCTATATTCCTCAAATTAAACATGGAATTGTAAATGAACAAGTAGCCATTAACTTTTATTTGAACAGATTTAAAAACGTTGAATACTTCCGTTGCGGCCTTGTAATCCACCCATATGCCATTAATTTAGGAGTATCCCCAGATGGTACAGTACGACATGAAGAATGGGGATTTGGTGTGTTGGAAGTAAAATGTCCAAGTAGCAAGAAATTCAACACCTTGTCTGAAGCTTGTGCAGTCAAACAGTTCTGTTTAAGAAAAGACAATAATGCAGGTCTTAAATTAAAACAGGTATCTGACTACTTTTACCAAGTGCAAGGGCAGGTGCTATTGACAGGGTTAAAATGGTCACATTTTATCGTGTTTTTAGCTTGCTATAATGAGATTCATGTAGAAAAAATTGATTTTGACGAATCTTTTTGCGCTGAAAAGTTTGTACGAGACATTAACAATATCTCATTTCATATTGATTTCTCGCCCCAAGCAACCCCAAAACTATAGAGGTATTGCACTTATAAATACCATAACAAAGCTTTTTACCTTCATTATCAATAAGAGGTTGATCACGTATGCAGAAAGTGCGAACATTCTGCCCGAAAGCCAAAACGGCTTCAGAAAGGGTCGCTCCTGCCAAGATAAAATTTTTGTATTGAACACAATATTTTATTTTCAAACGAAGAAATCGAAAATTTTCTACTCACGTCTGTTGCGTGTCACTTTGATACTTTGCAAAACTGCAAATAATGATGAATTTAAACTCCTCCGGAGTTTAACACTCCGCTAAAAATGGTGTCAGAAATGACGGTTATACCTCGTCAACACAGTCATTTAAATAATTGTTATGTGGCGTTTGAAAATAAACTAATAAAGTTACCTACTTTATTAATTATTAGGGTATATTGTCACATAGTGGAGTTTTTGTGCCTATTCAGGAATAAATGTGTCATCGCTTCCTTCGAGGTACATCACGTACAACTCGAGGGTCGGTGGCCTGCCAAGCCACTGGCCGGTTGTGCGTGGGGTATCTCCCCTTAGGGTAAGTACTCTGTCCTGTTGTTAATAATAATTTGTCAATAATGATTTGCCCCTTTTAAACTTTTGCCAGTCCTCCCTTGAATTAATTAAACCGTTTTGATTTTTATCTCGTCTTTTGAGGATGTCCTCTTAATACTTTCCCATTTTCCCCCCATACAACCCGGTACCAGCTCTGGACCCAAAGGGCCAGATGCGACAATATATCATCTTTCAGCCAATCAACAAGGAGTCACTGATTATTTTGGGCGTCCTAATTTTTGCGCACCCCCCTCAAATCAAAAACAAGCAAAAATATTTTACTTAAAGTTATTAGCATAGATAGAGTTGAGCACGTGTGAACTGTTGCTTTTTCTGTTCTCAAGAAATATTTACTTATTGCGGTTTCATTAAGTATGTCCGGGAAAGAGGTGAAATTTGGAAGCATTTTTGTGATGACTGTAAAAAAAGCCAAATGGTGGTACAGGTAATCAAACACAATCTGATGTGGCTGAGGTTAGACCTAATACGACCGCATCTACAATAATTAAAGAAAAGAAAAAATCTCATCAGCTAACCATACATGATGTCACAGTCAGATCGCGCAGGGCGCTGGGGTAGGTCCACTGGTCAAGAGGACCCACAACTGATTAGTGCATACACAAAAAAAGGAGTTCTGAAAAATAAATCGCAAGCCCGATCCCAGGGCGGTGGATCTTCTCCTATACAGGAGGTAGGTAGCAAATAGGCAGGCTACTACTTGAAGTTGGTACTTAAGGACGCCACTGGCTTTATGTACCCTGATGCGATGACGTCGAAAGCCAGAAATCACAATATAAATCTCCTATAAAATGAAGGGAGTGGCTAGCTTTAGCAATAACACACAAACATTAAAACTATGTACATTTATATATATCAGTTTGATACAAAAATTCGTTTACAAGTTATTAAGCGGATAATTTCACAATTAAAAATGATGACAGCAAAACGTACCGCAATCCGGACGAAACCGAGCCTTCACGGAGCTCCAACTTAATTGACCGATAAATCTCGAGCGCAAATTGGCGGACGCAGGTACCTACTAAACCGCAAGATGACGCAAATATTCGCGCAAGTCAGTGAAGGGTCGAAATTAAGCGGAGGCCAAAACCGGCCACACGTTAAGTACCGCCACGAACGGATATTTGTGGTACTAGGTGGCTGAGGGCCCAACTAATAACAATTAAAGTTTATGAAGTTACAATTAAATAGCAAAATTTAAATAACGTAGTGAGAAAAGACAAATTCGTACTAAATAACACAAATTAAAGGGGGTGAAGCCCAAATACACAATACAAAATAACTCGAAGGGGGTGTCGATTGCGTTCGATCACTTCAACAATAAATCGAAGGGTCAATCCGAATGTGGCGAAGCCCTTCGATGTAAAAAGGGACGGACTCACCAAATACCGGGCGGAAGGGAGTCGAGGACTGCAGTGACCAGCTGTGCTGAGCCAAGATCGTCGCCCCCTTGCCTGGGTGGTGGCTACGAGCAAATGTGGCTGACTCGGCCTCGATCCCTCGATGCCTTCGGCTAGGTGTTTTAAGCTGAGGATTACTTCCGCCACAGTGGAGGTACTGAACTGGTGGTTCAACAATCGACAAGCCACTAACCGGAATCACACGAAGATGGGGGGAGAATTTCCAACCCAGAAAACAAAAGGGACATTCAGCCCTATCCGAAAACAGAGGGTACTCAAGCCCTACCCGAAAACCCTAAAATACACATTAGAACAAGAAATACTTAATCACGGCATTACCTCGTGGGGACGAGGGTGTACTATCGATCAACCGACGATGGAATTCGGTTTCGAGGTCGTCAAAACCCGATAAACGGTGTGATGGGAACGCCAATCAAGGGCACCTCACCAATCTGGGGCGGAATCCTGCAATCTCCCGAGGGGAATTTTCACAAATACCAGGACGCCGTCTCTGACCTCTTAACACGATGGATGACTACACCGGAAGCGACTTAGCAAAATGGCCGAACCCCGACGAGAGACACAGCGCCCTCGCTCGCCATTTTAAGGAACTAAAATTCCCCAGACAGAGTAACGTTGGTAGCCCCGATTCTCAAGGTTGCAGATGTCAACTTAACCTCGAAACCTGACAGTTGTTGATAGTCCGCAAATTAATGATAATTCTGCCAAATTGGCCGTGAAACCCAGCCGTAATTCCCGAAACGGGGTCACGAATCCCCATTAAATCACCAGGTAAGAGATTCTTTACCATGTGACTTACTTATCGACACTAAACTTTGAGGCACAACCGCCATCCGAAGCGCCCCCAAAAGACACCGATCTTCCGCCGCCACCACCCCAACGCCTGCAGAGGGAGGCCGAAAATTATACCCGATGATGCAAAGTAGCAGCGGAGAAGGAAATACGAGCAATCTCCACCCTTGAAGGTAGAACCGCTCGGGAGCTCGAAATTGAACGTGACAAACTCCCTCCCCACAAAATTAAAGGTTACCCAACCTTTAACCAGAGGAAGCTCCTGCCGCCGATCCGATGGGTGAGAGGTAAAAACCTCCTCATGAGAGTATGAGTTACCAAGTCTTACCTAACCAAACCGAAAGGTTGCTGCCAAAATACAGCCCGAACGACCGGAACTCAAGCCAAACGTCCATAAAACCCACATCCAACTAGCCTCGCAAAAACCTACGCGAACCTGACTTATCAGAACTAGCGGAGAGGAAGGGCTAAAACCCCAAACAGGAACCGTAAGGCCAAAATATAAACTCTCACCCAAAAGACTAACTACAGTCCACGCTGAGCAGAGGAAGTAGCAGCAAATGGCAAAGGTCGCTCAAAGATAAACTCAAAACTTAACAAAACGCAAGATGACTTAAAGTTGCAAACCAAAGAACAAAAAGGAAAACCAAAAGGGAAAAACCAAAAGGATCGGATTGACCGAACCAACTCAAAACCGAAAACCCAAGAAACGAAGACGCTGGGGAGGCATTCAGCGGAACACCAACTCACTCCAGCACGAATACGACAACATAGATACTGGTGAGAGGGGATGCGTTTCGCGCCACACCAACTCACACCAGAAGGGACAAAACAATACAAGCACAACCTACTGGAGAGAGAAGGTGCGTTTCGCGCCACACCCTCTAACTCCAGAAGGGACAAAACAACACAACAAAACCAAAAAACCAAACCTATCAAAACGAAACCGAGCACCAGTAGGTCGCAGGAAGGACTACTAGTGGGTGATACGGTGGAACAGTTAAAACCCTAAGTCACAAAACGAGAACCTACGCGTGGATCCACAAAACCACACACCAAAACTTACGGGTTCCAACTGAGTCACAGCACCACACCCAAGATCCCCAAAAGGTTCCAACTCACCAAAAGCTGCGAGGCCTACTGACGTCTGACTGATGGTAAAAGTCGTCTGAGTTCTTGTAGTCGCCTCTTACGACAGGCAGAGCTAACCGATGGCGTATTCTTCCACCCCAACCAACAGGGTATGCAAAACTGACCCTGAAGGGGACAAAAGCAAGAACACAAAGCACATTCACTCATGATTCAACAAAACAAAACAAAGAACCAACCGATATCTAGCTTGGGCTAACTAATTTTGATGGTGAGTGTTCGCTAAAACAAAAGATCAAAAGAGACAAAATAAATTGCAAGACGTTTGTGCATTGGACCAAGTCCTCTTAAGGGAAGCAATCCTCCTAAGGCGAGATACTGGACCTTTAGAACCTAAAGTGCAACTACCCCAAATCGTAGAGTACACCAAACAAGGCCAGACTCAGCTTCTCGCGCTCCCCCAAAACCTACAGAATGTAGCGAGTACGAAACTCAAGGGAACGTGAAGAAGAAAACCCAAAAGAAAACAAAGCACAAAACACAAATGCAAACTGAGCGAACTGGAACGGAAATTAGCGCCACCTCAAACTAGAATCAAGCCAGAAACCAACCTATTCCTGAAGGAAATAGGGGTTCACAAACACGAACGACCACAAAAGTCTCACTAGCCCACGGCTAGTGAGCGAAAACCGAGCCTAAAACAAAAGGATCCCTACCACGAAACCGGAAGAAATCCACACCTAAAAGAGACCTGCCACGAAACCAACAGGACTCCGAACCTAAATAAATCTAAACAAAACCAGACAAAAACTTTCAGTCACTTTCAGCCATAATCTCACAAAACTTGAATCACAAAAGAGAGTTTCCCAGAAAACTTACAAGTATCCGATGTACGACTCATAAAGATCTTACAAACTTACAGATTACAGACAAAATTGACAAAGCTTCGGAAAAATTAGCTAGCGCAGGCGCAAGAGGACATCCTCTAAAAAGAGAAGAGTATTTGCCGGTTTCTCAATCGCCTTAACCCGTTGCAGCTCAATCCACAACCAAGAAGACATACTGACAACACTCACACACCCCGGTACATTCCAAAGCCCACAAATGAGGAATTGGTCGCGACCCAATCCTCCCTACGCGGATGAACCAAAAGTCCAGAGTGAATGCACGCGGGACTCCCACGAAAGAGCTAACTGCAAAAACCGAAACAAAGTCAAAAGGGGAAAACTCAAGCTGAAAAACCGAAAAACTGAAAGAAAACAACACATACAAAAAATAGTCGTCCTCTGCGGGCATAGCATCCCCATCATTATGCACGCAGAAAGGTCTCAGAACGACTGGCGTGACGGCGGCTACTGTATGGCCCCATTGCTTAATCCATCGAACGGTTTGTTTACCCCAACAATACATTTCTAAACCAACACAACAAAGTTTAAGGGAGATACCAACGCAAAACTCAAAAGTAGGAGACTTAACTTCGGTACAAATCTCAACAAAGGCACCGAAACTCCAAAATACCTAACCGCCAGTATCAAACCTTAACTCTGAAACCACAAACAATACAAACAACAAAATCCGGTTAAATTCCCTAAGTTATTAACCTTCCGCAAAGGTAACTAAAACAAATGTACATAGCTCAACACAACCGAACCAAACGCAAAAGTGTTTTATTGCTAAAGCCAACCAACTAAAACGGTCTAAGGCCTCAACCAATGCCTTAAAACCCCGATGACCTTGAACTTGAAGGTCCAAAACTAAATGACCTTGAATCTAGTGGCCCCACGTTGGGCGCCAAAATGTCACAGTCAGATCGCGCAGGGCGCTGGGGTAGGTCCACTGGTCAAGAGGACCCACAACTGATTAGTGCATACACAAAAAAAGGAGTTCTGAAAAATAAATCGCAAGCCCGATCCCAGGGCGGTGGATCTTCTCCTATACAGGAGGTAGGTAGCAAATAGGCAGGCTACTACTTGAAGTTGGTACTTAAGGACGCCACTGGCTTTATGTACCCTGATGCGATGACGTCGAAAGCCAGAAATCACAATATAAATCTCCTATAAAATGAAGGGAGTGGCTAGCTTTAGCAATAACACACAAACATTAAAACTATGTACATTTATATATATCAGTTTGATACAAAAATTCGTTTACAAGTTATTAAGCGGATAATTTCACAATTAAAAATGATGACAGCAAAACGTACCGCAATCCGGACGAAACCGAGCCTTCACGGAGCTCCAACTTAATTGACCGATAAATCTCGAGCGCAAATTGGCGGACGCAGGTACCTACTAAACCGCAAGATGACGCAAATATTCGCGCAAGTCAGTGAAGGGTCGAAATTAAGCGGAGGCCAAAACCGGCCACACGTTAAGTACCGCCACGAACGGATATTTGTGGTACTAGGTGGCTGAGGGCCCAACTAATAACAATTAAAGTTTATGAAGTTACAATTAAATAGCAAAATTTAAATAACGTAGTGAGAAAAGACAAATTCGTACTAAATAACACAAATTAAAGGGGGTGAAGCCCAAATACACAATACAAAATAACTCGAAGGGGGTGTCGATTGCGTTCGATCACTTCAACAATAAATCGAAGGGTCAATCCGAATGTGGCGAAGCCCTTCGATGTAAAAAGGGACGGACTCACCAAATACCGGGCGGAAGGGAGTCGAGGACTGCAGTGACCAGCTGTGCTGAGCCAAGATCGTCGCCCCCTTGCCTGGGTGGTGGCTACGAGCAAATGTGGCTGACTCGGCCTCGATCCCTCGATGCCTTCGGCTAGGTGTTTTAAGCTGAGGATTACTTCCGCCACAGTGGAGGTACTGAACTGGTGGTTCAACAATCGACAAGCCACTAACCGGAATCACACGAAGATGGGGGGAGAATTTCCAACCCAGAAAACAAAAGGGACATTCAGCCCTATCCGAAAACAGAGGGTACTCAAGCCCTACCCGAAAACCCTAAAATACACATTAGAACAAGAAATACTTAATCACGGCATTACCTCGTGGGGACGAGGGTGTACTATCGATCAACCGACGATGGAATTCGGTTTCGAGGTCGTCAAAACCCGATAAACGGTGTGATGGGAACGCCAATCAAGGGCACCTCACCAATCTGGGGCGGAATCCTGCAATCTCCCGAGGGGAATTTTCACAAATACCAGGACGCCGTCTCTGACCTCTTAACACGATGGATGACTACACCGGAAGCGACTTAGCAAAATGGCCGAACCCCGACGAGAGACACAGCGCCCTCGCTCGCCATTTTAAGGAACTAAAATTCCCCAGACAGAGTAACGTTGGTAGCCCCGATTCTCAAGGTTGCAGATGTCAACTTAACCTCGAAACCTGACAGTTGTTGATAGTCCGCAAATTAATGATAATTCTGCCAAATTGGCCGTGAAACCCAGCCGTAATTCCCGAAACGGGGTCACGAATCCCCATTAAATCACCAGGTAAGAGATTCTTTACCATGTGACTTACTTATCGACACTAAACTTTGAGGCACAACCGCCATCCGAAGCGCCCCCAAAAGACACCGATCTTCCGCCGCCACCACCCCAACGCCTGCAGAGGGAGGCCGAAAATTATACCCGATGATGCAAAGTAGCAGCGGAGAAGGAAATACGAGCAATCTCCACCCTTGAAGGTAGAACCGCTCGGGAGCTCGAAATTGAACGTGACAATGATCATTTTATTAAGCCAGTCCCCATAAACAAATCTAAACAACTTGACAAGCAATTGCCGAGAATGATTGTTAAAGAATATTAACTTTTCAGGCTGGTGGAAGACAAAGAATTTGTGAAGTTTGTTCATATATTATTGCCCTGGGTATAAATTACCATCTCGTAAAACGGTTTCGCATAACTTAATCCCAAAAATCTATGCCGAGACCGTCGAACATGTCAAGGAAATCATAAATAAGGCGAAGGCCGTCTGCCTTACCACATATGGTTGGTCGTCAAGAAACAATCATAGTTTCATTTCTGTCACAGCTCACTACACTATAGATGATACTTTATATACTTCTCCACTGGAATGCTTCAATAGACAAGTTGCACTGGACGATCATGCGCGGACGATCATAGTCAAGATATGCTACCAGACTCTCACTTTGTCTAGTACAGTGTATTAGAGTGAAAAATGCATACGTGCGGCAGCTACATAAATGGTTGTGCTTTTTACTTTGGTAAATTCTGTCAGCGGTCAGCCTGTGTCCTGTCAAGTGGCTTATTTCAGGCATGTTATTGTTATTACACATGCGGGTTAGGCATTTTGCACCCTTTCCCTTTCTTTCTCCATTCTCTGATGGAAAATCTGCAGGTTTAGCAAAGGGATACAATTTATTTAAAAGTGGTCGAGTAACTGAAATGCAGTTAACCGGCACAAATGCAATAATTGAAATAAATCGCAATAAATCGCCATGAAAAAAGTTGTGTATAAAGTGTGTATAAACTTGAAAATAGTAAAATATTAAAAGAAAATTGTGAATGTCCAGCAGGATTAAGCAGCGAATACAGGAAAGGAAATGACAGAAAAAATTCATGTAAAGAAAGGCGTAAGGCAAGGCGACGCTCTGTCAGCGGTATTATTTATAACATCGTTAGATCGCATTATTAAAAAGGTAACAAATGGAGGGACAATAAATAAAAATGCAATTCAAATAATAGCGTATGCAGACGACGTAACAATTGTAGCACGAGAGAAAAGGGATCTGCGAAAAATCTTTCAAGAAATGGAGTCTGAAGCAAAACAAAGGGGTTTAGAGATAAATAAAGAGAAGACAAAATATATGCATTGCAGCAGAAACAAGAAGACACAATTAGCAGGAATGGAGAGTAATGGATATCTTTTTGAAGAAGTTGAAGCGTTTAGGTACCTCGGAGTGTTTATTAGTAGAACAAACGAAAGAATAGAGTGCAAGCAGAGACTACAAGCCGGAAATAGAGCCTTCCATAGAAACAAAAAATTGCTTAAAGACAAGAAACTCAGCAGAACCACGAAGATGAAGATCTATAAAACTATAAGGCCCGTCGTAATATACGCAGCAGAAACGATGTGTTTGACAAAAAAAGAAGAGGAACAGCTAAAAAGGTAAGTAGCTGGATGAACCACGAAATAGAAAAATGGATGAAGAACGATAACATAGTGAGAGCGTATAAGATGGTACGGGCACATAGGAAGGAGACACAAAAAAAACCAGTAAAAGTGATGACAGATTGGACCTCCGCAGAGCCCAGAGCGCGAGGAAGACCGAAAATAGGATGGAAAGAACAAGTTGAAAATTATATAAGAGCGATGAAAATAGAAAACTGGAGAGGAAAAATAGAAGACAGAAAGGTTTGGGGGAACATAGTGGAAATAGCTAAAACGCACCAAAAGTTATAGAGGGAAGAGGCACAAGCAGAAAATATGGACTGATCCGCCATGTGATAACAGGATTTAAAAAAGTGTAAAAACGCTGTAAACTTCTTCGGGAGTGTAAAGCTTTATAATATAATAATGTTTGTATGTATGTAATTTTAGTTTTTGTTTTATCTAATAGGTATGCATTTGTATGTATGTGTATACAATGTACAAAATAAAAATATATACAAAGTACAGACGTAATTTTATACATAATGTACTTACCTACATATTTAATACCACTAAAATTTCACGTAAGACAGATAGAATGGGCGCATATTCACTCCGTAAGCGGGACATCTCTTTAAGAGGGACAAATTTTGAATTCCCAAGAGTGTCCCACTGAGAGAGGTTTCACTGAACATTTAAACAAATAAAGCTTACCGGAGAAGGAATCTTGAAGGAAGTAGTATGTAGGGGACCGATGAATCATCACCCTGAGGCGTCTGACGTCACACAAAGGTCCCGCCTAACAAGAATAGACTTGTTTGAGGACAACAATGCATCGGACGGTCATTTATGAATTATGATTTGCATAATTTATTGGTTTATTGCTGTTCATTCTTAAGTACCTGCAGTAATTACGCAATGAGGGTTTCTTAGGTATATTATGTTAATTTCTGTTTTATTGGTAGCGGCAATGACACGAACTAACATGTATGCGAATCCTCCGGTAATGCTGCTTTGTTTAGAATGCTTACAAAATTTAGTGCACAATTTTGAAGTTCCCTCTCATATTGGGATCTGTAATTGGTTTATTTTATTAAATAAGTAAGTACTTACCCAATAGACGAGTCCCATCAAGCAATAATTTATTATGAGCAAGGATTCAAATGGTTGTACGCTACAAATTTCAAAATTCCCGCCAAACGGTTAGAAGTAAAGCTATAGTATGCTATAGAAAACTTGTTTAGAATGATCAGATCTAACCAAAAAATGCAAAATATACCGGGTGTTGCATTTAAAAAAATGTAACTTTTTTCCGCAGAGACGAAGTTTGACCTTGAAAAAATTGTTTCTATATACCAAACAAAACTTGAAGGTCTACTCTATAATCCACTTTTTGATTCAACCTTCTAACTTGTAAGATAACGGAGATATTCCAATTAAAAAGTGGGACAAAACGGTTGGATCACCCTGTACGTGGGGACCCAAAATTTTTCGCGGAAACTTTTATTGCCCCCTAAAAGGTTGTGATATTTGCAACTTAGGGCCCTAAACCAGCTGTAAAATTTATTAATTTTATTACTCCTGTCCAGACCGGCAAGCATGAATTCTTATACAGGGTGTTTTGCAACCGCGTGTAAGTCTTTTAACCTCAGATTGCCCATCGAAAATGGTAACGATTGGCACAAAATTGTTTAGGTCGAAGTCGTCTCCTAAGGAAGTTATAGGGCTTTAAAGTCAGCCATCGGGAGCAGTTTTTTAACTGGAAAATTTTTCAAGGTCACGTATTTAAAAAATGGTGGTGCCTGTTGTAGAGAGCAGCTTAAACTGCAACTTTTACTATTCTTGCTATTTTTTTATTTAATGAGTGGTTTTAGAGATATCCAAATAAGGAAAACTGCTCCCTATGGTAAAGCCCTAACTTCCTTAGGAGGCGACTTCGACCTAAACAATTTTGTGCCAATCGACACCAATTTTGATGGGCAATCTAATGTTAAAAAACTTACACGCGGTTGCAAAACACCCTGTATAAGGTTGTGTACCAGCGTCGGCTTTTCGTAGTTCTCTTGAGTTTTGTATCCTGTTCGTTTGCCTGCAAAGCGTTTGTTAGTTCTTCGAAATGTAAATTTCAGTCGCTGGTAAGTATCAAACAAGATACTAATTTAGATATTTTCTATTGTTCTTTCATCCTAATATTGCATTAAACGTTAATTACTTTCAGAAATGAGTGGAATCCGTGAGGAATCCATATGCAGAAGTGTCAAAATAGAAACAAGAATACTACATACTTAACTAAAAGAATTTTCGGCTTTTTAGAGTACAGTTTACATTATCCATAATATCATACACTATCATGAACGCAGACTCAGTTACGTGTCCCTACGACAAATGTCACAGAGTGTTGGAGTCAAGAAGGCACATCCATCTGTGGAAGGCTCACGAAACAGAGCACGCAAAAGAAGTTGAGCGACGGGCTAGGCTGCTTATTGAAAAAGAAATGTCCAAGTACAGGAGCCCAATACGGTGACGACAAAGGAATTTGCTGAAGATCGGTTCCGTCAACTGGGAGAGTCATGGGAGGCCACGGAGAAGGAACTGGTCGAGGATCGGGGGCATCAGTCAGGTGAAAAGTGGCAGGACCCTGAAGATAGGTACTTACCTAGCGTTTCTAAATAAATATAACAATTTGTATGTTCTCCATTGTTCTTTCATTATACCATTGTATTAAACGTTAATTACTTTGAGAAATGAACGGAAATAAGAGGGCCGTATCTGTACCTTTCCTTAATTCAGAGGAGCGCCAGAAAGAAAAGCAAGAAGTCCCTGCATAATTTATTGATTGATTGATAATTAAAACACCGACAATTAACTGGCAATTAAAACACACACACTATGTATACTAAAATTAATTTTCGGCCTCTTTAAGGCACTGTTTACATTATCGAAAATTTACACTACCATGAACGCAATCTTAGTTACGTGCCCCAATGACAAAGCCAACTGGTATACGATTATAGGTACCCTACATAAGGAAGGCATAATCTGCAAAATATATTGAAAATTTTGTAGAAAGTTCAGGGGCGTAACGGGGGAAATCTGTGTGTGGAAGTTCTGGAGAGGCGGAAGGCTTCAGGGTTCCGGCCAAGATTCGGCAGCGGGGCGAGAGGATGAGAGTAGCAGCATGAGAGGAATATTTTCATTTGAATAATAATAAGTTATTTAATAAACTGAAGTTATTTAATAAAATATGTCATTTTAGAATACTGGTCCAATTTATTGACTGAATGGTAAATTATGTATGTGATTGGGTGTGAAAGGCATTGTACCGTCACTATTTACAGGTTATAGGATGTTTTATTGACAACACTTCTGATATTGCTTGCAAATTTCTCACAAATTTAATAAAAGTTCCCCTTTATTTTGCTGACTGTGACTGGTTTTTATTAAGTAGGTACTTACTCTACTAGACAATGCGAGACATTAGTAGGTAGCTATGCAGTTTTCGCCACAGCTGTGTTTTCGCCGCAACTGTAGAGTTTGGTTGTTTTCCACGCTAAAAGATCCCCTGGGGTTTGTGCCATTTGATAGTAAATCTGAGTCTAGTCTTTAAAATTTCGACATTTTAGCATAAGTACAAAATGTACAAAATATGAATGATTCATTTACCCATTAGGTATTTTTTTCTTGATCCAAAATGTATAGAATATGAGGCATTTTTGGTGCCAAAACGCAGTAAAATATAAATCAATAGTTCAATAGTTCAAAATTTCGACGCCAACACACTAGGCCAGTACTTATGCATAAAATATGAGTCAATCATGCATTATCCCAACATTTTAGCACAACTTAAATTAGCACCAGAAAATATATTAGTTCTTTATTTTAACTGTTTTGGATAAAAAATTATATATAAAAATCAAAAAAGAAATTTCTTAACGGACATTGGCCGGTAGCAACAAACGGTAACTGACCCTTTGCTTATAGTTCTATCCTTATCTTAGGCAAAAAAACTTTTATTTTTATCCTTTCTTAATACAAGTTTGAGCATCTTGTAAAACACAATATCCGGTTCGAATCAGGGGTGGAACTTGTAATTTGCTGAACCAACGAATATACAAGGTGCACCTAAACCTCTTACAGATATTTCAGGACGTTATTGCCCTACTGATTTTAAGTCAAAAAGTTCGTACGGACATATGCCCGGAAATGCTTCGCAAGGGAGTTGTGTCACTTCAAAGGGGCACCTACCCAAAATTTCAGTTATTCTAGTTTAAGTATAAACTAGAATTTTCATCAATAAATTGTCTTCAATTAAAGTTTTCAGTTAAACTTTCATTATATGTCTTGATTTTAACTAATGACGTCAGAAATTTAACAAGAGTACCTTTATTATACAGACTAGCCCAAAGATGACGATCTTGTTACTATTTAGTGTGGAAGGTGTCAACAACTGAAAAAATGTAAAAAATGTGGCGGTCCCCCTCCAAGAACGTACGCCTCTGATGTTAGGAAAAAAATCTGAAAAAATCCTAGAGAAAGCCTATTATGACACCAACCATTGGTCCAAATCTCAAAAATCCCATCATTTGCAATTTTCGATTAACTTGAAGAAAACTAAAATTTTACTTAAAATCATTAGGGCAATAACACCCTGAAATATCTGTACTCGGTTTAGGAACACCCTGTATATTGAAAAATAGACAAAGTTTTAAAATTGAACGGGGAATACGGTCGCATAGGCAAATTAGCAGTATTTTCAAACATAAAAAAGTTCAAGGGCAAATAACATCGGGGCCACCCTGTATAATAGGGATCCGCTTTTTGGATAATGTCTTAAGTACCATCAGTAGTTGCATCTTGGTCTGTAACAATGCTGTGCAAAAATTCAAAATTCTACGATCCACCTTTCGAAAGATATTTAAAAAGAACGTTTAAAAATGAAAATCTTTGGCGGCTTATAACACCAAGAGGAATCACAATTGACCAATAATTTTTGCACCAAGCTTCATCATTTGAAGAGTACATTCTGTGGTATAAAGCATGTGAAGTCTTTCAGACTCACCCTGTATAAGAATTCATGCTTGCCGGTCTGGACAGGAGTAATAAAATTAATAAATTTTACAGCTGGTTTAGGGCCCTAAGTTGCAAATATCACAACCTTTTAGGGGGCAATAAAAGTTTCCGCGAAAAATTGCTGGGTCCCCACGTACAACCATTTGAATCCTTGCTCATAATAAATTATTGCTTGATGGGACTCGTCTATTGGGTAAGTAGGGTCAATCGACCAGTGAGTGAACAGCACCCAGTAAATGAACACTCTTGCAGTTTTTTGCATAAAATAAGGTTATTTCTATCTAGAATCACTTTATCTTTGTTTATTTTGCACACTGCGCTTGCGCACTTTGATGTGTTCGTTCGCTGGAACGCCTAAAGGGTTTCCGAAGCATTCGTGAGGCAGTGTAGCGGAGGAGTGTTGCGCAAGAGACGTCCTTGGAGCCATTTTGTTTAAGGTAATGTAAAAACACCTCATCTTGAAATTGTACCACAATGAAAGTTAGAACAAAATTGTTGAATTTTATGCTTATGCCATATAATAAACTTAAAGAGAATTCGATTTGTAAAACATTAAATCATTTATTGTGAGTAATTCCTTACTTTATAGGGTGTTCATACATTAGCCCATGAAAATGTTCAAAATCCAGTGAATGAACGCCGTGTTCATTTACTGGTTTTGTAGTCATTACATGGAAATGAGTAAAAATGATCCTTATGCCCCGTACAAGAAGGTGTTAGTTTGGTATAATTAATATCCCAAAGCAAATTGCTCAGACGCCAGTAAATGAACACTAACTTCAGTGTCGTTCATTCATTGGTTTGTCAGGCCAGTGAATGAAAACTGAATTTTACTTCGTTCAAAGACTGGGGTTCATTGACTGGACTACCTAATTGATTATAACATTTTAAATTATTATATATCTTTTATTTCTTATTTTAATTTTACCTACCATTTCTTTACTCGATCATTACAGATCTCAAATGGACACTCAAAAACATAAAGGTTACCAGCGCTTTAAGTACTCTGAAGCAGCTTTAGCCAAAGCTCTTGAAGAAATCCATAACGGAAATCTGAGTTTGAACAAAGCATCCTCAAAGTATGGCATTCCTAAATCTACTCTTTCAAACAAAGCCAAAGAAAAGGTACCCAACATTCGAAAAATGGGACCACCCCCAGTCTTGAGACAAACGGAGGAAAGCAGACTAGAGAATTGGATTATATCTAAAGCAAAATTAGGATTCCCAATGCACCCAGATGAAGTCAAGGATGCAGTCCAAAAAATTTTAAAAGATTGTGGAAGACCAAATCCGTTTACAGATGACAGACCTGGTGACAAATGGATGAAATTATTTTTACAAAGACATAGCTACATTTCAAAACGACACACTGAAATAATTTCTAAGTCACGTGCCTCCGTGACAGAGGAGGCAATAAGGGAATGGTTTTCTGAATTACAAACCTTTTTAGAAAATGAAAATTTAATGGACATGATCAATGATCCGACAAGAGTGTTTAATGCAGATGAAACTGGAGTACGCACCTGTATGAAATCTGGATTAGTCTTGGGCCCGGCGAAGAATTTTAAAAACCTTTATGAAATTTCTTCGGGATCCGAAAAAGAATCAATAACAGTATTATGCAACTATGGAGCAGCAGGTATTGCTGCACCGCCGATGGTGGTATTTCCATATAAACGGATTCCTAAAGAACTTGCGCTATCGGTGCCAAACGAATGGGCAATTGGAAGATCTGATTCAGGGTGGATGACTTCAGCAACGTTCTATGAATATGTGGCCAACATATTTTATCCCTGGTTACTAAAACAAAAAACTCCACTCCCTGTTATTTTATTCATCGATGGACACAAATCTCACTACAGTATGGAACTGTATGAGTTTTGCCAAGAGAAAAATATAATTCTGTATTGCCTTTTTCCTAACGCAACGCATATACTTCAACCATGCGACGTTACAATTTTTCGTCCACTAAAGGTACACTGGAAGGAAGTTTGCCGTGCACATAAACAGAGGAGTCAGACAGCGATAACACGGCATAATTTTTCCCAATTATTTAAAGAAGCATTTGACAAAGCCAATAAACCCAGCACGATAATAAACGGGTTTAAAATATGCGGGTTATATCCTCTTGACCCAAATGCTGTCGATTATACTAAATGAATATCGACCAGACGAAACGAGATTTTTTCAAAACCAACAAATGGTGACACAAACTTAACATCTCAAGACTACAAATCGACTTTGAAAGTGATGGAGCACTTTTTGGGCCAACAAAAAATTGTTGAATATAAAAAAGAGTTTGAAGCTCCAACTAATAATTCAAACGATAATATTATGTTTTCTTTTTGGAAATCTTGTCAAGTGAATACTACAGATCAAGAAGAGAAAATTGAATTTGACGAACATGAATTATTATTACAAAACAGCGGCCCGGAAAATTCAGAAACATTTACCGATTCCTATTTCGACGGTATGCCTTTTGAAATAGATGGAGTTTTATATGAGCCATTTGCTGATATGCCAAATATTGAAGAAGTGACAAAAGCTGTACCTGAAATTGAGACTGACCAAGCAGATCTAACAACTGTCAAAAGAATTTCCTGTGATTTTAGTGTAGAACCTAAAAATAATAATGGTGATAGAGATGATGAAACTAATGATGTTGATGAATCAACAATTGATAAATGCATTCTATCAAAAATAGATTGTGAGGTAGAAGCCAAAAAAGCCAAAGATGAAACTGACTGTGATGCTACAAAAAGAATTAAAGTCATTTCTAATGTTGTAGTAAAACAAGGTGGACAAGATTTTGAAAAAATATTAAATATTGTACAAAATAATGTAGAGGTAGAAACCAAAATAGACAAAGATGAAACTGACTGTGATGCTACAAAAAGAACTAAAGTTATTTCTAATGTAATAAAACAAGGTGAACAAGATTCAGTGGAAGATTTTGAAACAGTATTTAAAGTCACACAAAATAATGTTGAGGAAGAAACCACAAAAGACAAAGATGAAACTGACTGTGATACTACCAAAAGAATAAAAGTTATTTCTAATGTAATAAAACAAGGTGAAGAAGATTCAGCGGAAGATTTTGAAACAGTACTTAAAGTCGCACAAAATAATGTTGAGGTAGAAACCAAAAAAGACAAAGATGAAACCGACTGTGATACTACCGAGGATGCTACAAACAGAATTAAAGTTATTTCTAATGTAATAAAACAAGGTGAACAAGATTCAGTGGAATATTTTGAAACAGTATTTAAAGTCGAACAAAATAATGTTGAGGTAGAAACCAAGAAAGACAAAGATGAAACTGACTGTGATACTACCGAGGATGCTACAAACAGAATTAAAGTTATTTCTAATGTAATAAAACGAGGTGAACAAGATTCAGTGGATGATTTTGAAACAGTATTTAATATTGCACAAAATAATCTTGAGGTAGAAACCACAAAAGACAAAGATGAAACTGACTGTGATGCTACAAAAAGAATTCAAGAAGATTCAATGGAAGATTTTGAAGCAGTAAACATTGCACAAAATAATGTTGAGGTAGAAACCTCAAAAGACAAAGATAAAACTGAACAGGTTTCAGAGGAAGATTTTTGGAAAAAACACTTGCATTGGCCAAAGAAGGAAGGTGATTTAAAGAAACGTAACAAGGCTCGTTCGGCAATGCCGTATGCTGTGACATCAATCAAATGGATGGAATTTCACAAGCAGCAAGAAAAAATAAAAACCGAAAAAGAAGAAAACATCCGGAAAAGAAAACTGGCAAAGGAGCAGCTGAAAAGAGAAAAAGAGGCCAATAAATTGAGATCCAAACGACAACGAAAAACTGAGAAACCAAAATCGGGTTCTTCTGACGATCAGGAGTTAGATAATGATCTAGACGATCAGGAGTTAAGCTTGAGTACAGGAGACTACGTCCTAGTGAATTATGAGAATAAAAAATACCCAGGAATTATTAAAAATATTGAAGAGGACGAGGAAGAGTATGAGATTAGTGTCATGGAAGAAAAACAGAAAAATCAATGGAAATGGCCAAAGCGACCCGACCAAATTTGGTATCAAAAGGATGAAATCATTAAAAAGATTTGTCAGCCAAAACTTCAATCCCGGGGTATTTATAACGTCCAAGTTTAACACTTTTTGTATCTAATTTTTATAATAAAAGTACATTGTTCATTAACTGGCTTTTCTCGGTTCATTAACTGGTCTTTCTTGTTCATTCACTGGGTTTTACAGGGTTTTGTCTGAAATTATTTTTTTTAGCCCACTAAAGCAATAAAAAACTCATTACAAATGTGCCTCAAAAATTTTAAAACAATAAATGCTACTAAAGAATATTTTACCATGATATTTGATAGATAAATTAAGGTTGGAAAGAAATACAAAGATAGAGTTTGTGTTATTTGTTCATTCACTGGTCGATTGACCCTACTTACTTATTTAATAAAATAAACCAATTACAGATCCCAATATGAGAGGGAACTTCAAAATTGTGCACTAAATTTTGTAAGCATTCTAAACAAAGCAGTATTACCGGAGGATTCGCATACATGTTAGTTCGTGTCATGGCCGCTACCAATAAAACAGAAATTAACATAATATACCTAAGAAACCCTCATTGCGTAATTACTGCAGGTACTTAAGAATGAACAGCAATAAACCAATAAATTATGCAAATCATAATTCATAAATGACCGTCCGATGCATTGTTGTCCTCAAACAAGTCTATTCTTGTTAGGCGGGACGTTTGTGTGACGTCAGACGCCTCAGGGTGATGATTCATCGGTCCCCTACATACTACTGAAGGATTCAGCTGAAAAACATTGGCTTCCCAGTGCAATTTTCAGGAAGGACACCTCGTCGAAAATACTGGAATTTGGGGTCCCCTTAAGGACCGGACGCTGCTAATGAACTTGATCGATTTCCTCGAAAATCGCATTTTATAAATATGAACCAATCGCTTTTTAGAATTTTTAACGTATCAGCCAATAAAATTTTGATTAAACTGGAAATCATGCACATGTGCTGATTTCCGGAAATCACTTTCGTGCTGATTTCCAAAAACCACCTATAGTGTTTTAATTATTTATTAGTGTTAAAACAACAAAAATTGAATTACATGTTCATTGAATTGCAGTCAAACACACAGTTATTATAAATTAAATTTGTTGATTCTGTCGTTTCTGCGACGGGGAAGAAGCTGTAGTGACAGTCAACAATTCTTCAACTATCGATTCGCTTGTAATGCTTTTCATTTCATGTTTTGATCCTGATCCAGCTTCATCTGCATCATCAGTTCTTTCTTGCTCTCTTCGTAGCTTTAGCGCCATTCCTTTATTATGATCCTTGTGGAGCTGGAGATAGTTTCAGGGATGTTATACTGAAATGTCCACTCATTTTTATTAATTGGATTTCCCCTACTCCTTTTCTTGCTAATTGGGACACTGCCGTTGATCTGGAGTGAATGGCTAGTTATTTTGACTGAATTTGTGTCGATACCTATGGCATTAACTGCTGATTTCATCTATTTGCCCATTTCATTTTGCCCTACTAGGCAGTTTTTATACCATGATTTGAGTGATCAAGCATCCAGCCGTGATTAAGAGTCAGGAACAATCTGTCCGTCGTAACATGCTTGGGACGCTTAGCAACCATTTTCTTAAATAACCTAGCAGATGCAAAATTATAAAATCTAAAATGATTCAATTAACCTGAGTTGACAGCACAGCCAAAAATATTTTTGCAATTTTTCAACTATTTTGTTTATTTTGCAATTTCTATAGTTACAACTGCCACGAATATCTTGATATTGTTCAATAAATTTTGGAGCGCGCCATAAAATTGCGATTTTCTGGCTGAATTTATTTCGTGGTGTTTTGATTTTCTTTGGAAATCTCTCCTGAAGGTTTCGTTCCTTTATTGCTGCTAGGAAATCAACCGCTCGTCTTCGACTCGCGGTGATTTCCGCCGCAATAAACGAACTCAACATGTCAGTCGAGATTTCCGAAAATCAAAACAACCACTTAATAAATTATATACGAAAATTCTTCACCGAGCCTCTCAAAAACCAGGTCCTGGACTATTCTTTTTATCGTTCCCTTCGTGAACGAGCTGCTGATTTTGTACACTGTGAAATTCTCCATGGTAATTTTTGCAACGAAGAATAGTTATTAAACGATGCACTTGCGGAAGAAAACTGACTTGGTGGGTAAGGTTCCAAAGATTCAACCCTTACTTTGCTATTATCTCCTCCAATTTGGAGAAGTGGGTATTTTCATTAGCTACCTACCTGTTTTTTTTTTCTAAAAAACTATAAAGAATATATTGTAGTACCTAGTGGCAACTTCCTGTAATGCGATGTTCACATCAGAAATACGGTGTCTCAGAATTATGGGGACAATAGCTAATCACAGCCTAATTACGTGAAAATAAGACGACAATAGCTAATCACAGCCTAATTACGTGAAAATAAGACAAAAAGTAAGAATAAGGTTTTGTCCTAATGTCATTAACATGGTTAAACACTTTACGAGGGATCCTATGCATTTACTATTCTTGGGAGTGACACCAAGAATTCTGATTTATCTTCTTGAGGGGGAATGGTCTCATAAATTAAGCCAGAGGCAAAGAAAATATATAAATGAACACACCACTAGAGTGGTGAAATTTAATTTTTTACTTTTTTATCGTTTGTCATCGAACCCAGGGAATTCGCCCGAAAAATAGGCTATTAAGTTAGTACAAAATGTGGAAAGCGACAGAACTGCGAGTGTTTCTCCTGTATACAGGACCAGTACTTCTACATAACAAAGTTAGTTCTGATAAATACAAACACTTTTTGTTGTTGCATGCAGCAACATTCATTTTATCAAATTCAAAATTCATTGCCACCAATTTAGATGCAGCTAAAGAATTGCTGAAGAATTTTGTTAGTACTGCATCTCTTGTTTATAATGATGAATTTGTTGTACACACAATTTTCTTTATTAATCATTTAATGTCGTTTAACCATCAATCTTGATAAAAGTCCTTCATTGGATGTATAGCATATCTTTCTTTATTGAAGGAAAACTTGTTCTCATTTTGAAACGTCATTTTGATACTTCAGGCCTATATTTTCAGTGCCTTGAAGAATTCGCCAGGATTAAAGATGGGAATTCAAACGCAAATGTTAACTAGGATTCAACAAAGACCAATGTCAGAAGGCAACCTGCAACTGGAAATTTTAAATGTTCCCAAATTTCCATTAAAAACTGACGAGGACTTCGAGAACTTCGACTCGAGACTGCTGGAGGATCAAGAATTTAAACAGTACATGGTTAGCAGCAGTTTACAGCAACCCAATATACATATAAAATCTATTTATTTGCAGGCCAGACGTTTAACAAGCTTAGGAGGCGATAATGAAATCGCAATAAGAAACATTATGAAGTTGTTCATGTCGAACAATGTAGCTTGTTTGTTTAATTGGGCAGGCTCCAACAGAGAAGATGCAAATGTAAAGAAAAAGGCCTTCCAAAATAAAAGTGTCGTCCCGTTGATAATTGGTATGTATTACCTCATGTTTATCGATGCAAATCAAGTGGCATTTTTGTGGGCGGGTCGGATTTCGGAAATTGTTAAGGCTAAAGGGGAAACTATCAGGAATTTACGAAAATTCAGAGTAAGGGAAATCACAAGTTAGAAAGTTCTATCCTACCACGTACGGAAGTTTATGGTTTGCTTTTTCAGATGCTGTTCAAGTCAACTTCGGTGACAACGTATTAGCTAGCCAAAGACACCGTCATTGCCAGAGTCATACAAGCATGGCTCAAACACGCACCGGAAAGAAAAACCAAAAATTAATGATAATCTAAGATTGAAAAGCCCATTTGTTTATGTCGTCGTTTTGTTGTTCATTGATAACCTTTGAAATATATTCTTAAATTTTTTAGCTACCAAGTTTTTATAAAAATACCCTAATCATGCTTGATTTTCATATAAGGAGTAAACACCTGTCGATAAAATGATCGTGGAGAATCTACATTATAAAGTGGAGATGTATAGGTTCGAATGGGTAAGTTATATCTGTAGATACCTGTCACCTAGTATTCATGAATCTACGAAGCGAACCAAATGTAAGCAATTTGCTTTGATTATTCAATTTTTGCTTCGAGTTGTGTACATTACATATATTGGTGTTGTACATTGCTGAAGAGAGGATTGAAAAGGGTATTTTATTCCAAAAATGTGAGGGGTGGTTACTTCGATTTGATTTACTAAATATATAAATTTGAAACCTAATCACTTATGTTACATTAACTACCTAGTAGGCACAAATAAAAAAATCGAAAATGACCCCGATATTATGTTTTTCAAAAAGAAACTCCATTTTTATGAACCCGAGTACTTCACCAAAAGTATATAGTTGTTGCCACTCTAACTTTTTTTAAATACCCAAGAACTGGTGGACAATTAAGGCATGTAAAGATTTGCTTGGTCTATAGAATGTCAGACAGCCTTTTCCAAAATTAAAGAAGCTTTAATATCTAGTCCAATTTTAGTACCGTGTAATTTTGCGAAACCTTTTAAACTTCACACAGATGCGAGTGCTGTTGGCATGGGCGCAGTATTGACTCAGGAAACTGATGGAGTTGATCGTGTTCTGTGTTATGTTTCGAAGATGTTCTCTGGAGCTGAGCAGAAATATGGAGCTTCCGAAAGGGAATGTATAGCCGCCATATTATATATATATATGGAAAAGCTCAGATGTTATTTAGAGTTTTCAAAATTTACACTGGTAACTGACTGTTAGGCTTTAAAATGGCTCAATTCCTTGAAAGATCCTCTGGGACGTCTTGGAAGATGGATTCTTCGATTACAAAGTTTTAACTTCGATATAGTACACAGAATCGGTAAACAGATGATCGTTCCTGACTGTTTGAGTAGATCGCCTATTGAGGCTGATCCTGGTTGTAATCTTGAGATTAATCCTCATGACATTAATGGTCAAACTGATCCGTGGTGGAACTCTTTATGTGAAAAGATCCGATTGAATCCACTTCGATATTCTAATTTTAGGTTGGATGATGATAGACTGTTCAAACGTGTCTTAGAAAAAGGTGACGAGGAAAATCGTCATGAACAATGGAAGATTGTTCTACCGTCTTTTAGGAGGCGGGAAATCATGAAATATTACCATGGTGAACCCCGTACCGGAGGACATCTCGGTATTTACAAAACGTATAACAAAGTTAAACGTTTATACAGTTGGCCCCGAATGAAGTCGGATATTGCTAGATACGTCACGAGTTGTAAATCTTGTGCAGCTGTCAAGCCTGATCATAAAGTTCCTGCAGGTACGATGGGAAAAAGGCCTGAGATCAATAGGTCATGGCAAATGATCAGCAGTGATATTTTCGGACCATTGCCGAAAAGCACAAAAGGTAATCAGTACGTATCAGTAGCCACCGATTATTTCAGTAAATTTTCTATTTTTGTCCCCCTTGCAAATGCCACAGCTTCGAGAGTAATTTCTGAGAATGAGGAGAGAATTTTTCTCATGTTCGGTGTTCCCGAGTTCATGATTGTCGATAATGGTGTACAATGTGGGCGTAGTAAAGATTTTCGTGATTTTCTCGCCAGGTACAATGTAAAACCATTTTATAATTCTTTATACACCCCTCAGAATAATCCCACAGAAAGGGTGAATCGAACCCTACAGTCCTTGATTATCTCTTATATCGAGGAAGACCAGAGGTTATGGGATAAAAACTTGTCTAGAGTAGCGTGTGCTTTGAGAACTGCCAAGCACGAAGCGACTCGATTAACCCCGTATTTTGCGAATTTTGGACTTGAGATGATGACTGATGGTGGTCTGTATGATCAATTACGTCAGCGAGAGGATTTTTCCTCTGAATCTGATTCATCTCAAAATTCTGTTGTCTCCCAACAACATAATCGGAATCTAGATCGACAAAATCGATTAAGAACTGAAGTCACTAGAAGACTTCAGGCAGCTCACCAGAATTCCAAGGTGAGATATGATCGAAAACGTCGAGACCTTTCTTTTCGTCCTGGAGATCTTGTCTGGAAAAGGGATTTTCCTACTACAGATCTACGGAAAAATTTCTCGGCCAAGTTGGCAGGACGTTTTGTTGGTCCGTACCGAATTAGTAACCGAGTTGGCTCGAATGTTTACGAGTTAGAAAGTCGATTTGGAAATTCTATAGGACGTTGGCACGTTAAAGATTTAAAACCCTATGTAGTCGAAGATCATTCTTCGTCGGACTCAGATTCACTCCATAGTCGTAGTGACAGTTCGGAGGAGTCCTCTAACGGCACTTCTTCGAGTTAACGTGTTATTCGCCTTCTCTTGCCGGGTTGAGAATTGGCAAGAGGCTTCGTCGCGTAGCTCTCGTAGGAGGCGAGTAAACGTGGACACCCTTGGTGTTGGACACCGAACACCCGGCGGACTTACGTTCGTTTCTTTTTATATGCAGAGCCTGGTATATACAGATATTTCTTTTAGGCAGTATGTTTTTTCTTTATGAAAAGTCGTTTTCCTAGAATTGTTGACTGGTCGATTGCCGTCAATATTCTTCTTTTCTTTTACTTACGTAAACCTAAGTATTGATGCGTGGAGTCTGTGATGACTCAATTGATGCTAGCTGTGCGTGATTGTCAAGTTTGAATGGAATAGTGAATTCCTGCTTGAATGCTAATTTATGTGCATGCTGTCGTTTCTAGCGAACGTTTCACCTTATTACGCTAGTTTGTTCATACATTTTTGTTTTATGGCTTTCTGCAATTAATCTATTGTCTTGGAAAGCTACTTATTCCGCGGTGTCTTCTAGACAAACACTCTTGGGGTTGTTGCTGATCTCGGTTTAAAAATATACATTATACTATTAAATTTTTGTCTCTCGGTTTCGCTTGATTGCAATGTAGAGGAAAAAATGCAGCAGAGAAGCGGCTGGAACCTCCCCATCGCGTGGATCTTTGTATTCTGTGTTGATAGTGGTCAATTCAACAGAAATTTTTTACCCTTATCGACTGTGACTAATTTTGCAATTTTCTGACAAATACCGACACCACCTCAGACATCACCCATCACATTTGACAATATGTTCCTTTTAAGGTTAATCTTTTGCTACCTTTTTGACAACAACTGCCACTTTATGTCATCCACTGTCAGCTCGCTCCCTTTTAATGAGAGAGAATTTTTTCTCTATTTTTCACTGAAATGGCAGAAACTGTGAATACATTTTTAGAACGAGAATTTGATCGTCTTTCTAATGGCCACATAAAAAAGGAGACCTTTGTATTTAAAATTCAAAGTTGATATGCCTAAATGGCACTTCCCGTGGACCAATTGCTTCCAAAAGCCTTTCAGGTCTTAAACGGGTCACCCAATCTCCATGTACCAAATTTCAGCTAAATCGATTCGCTAATTTGGGCTATAACGTATTTTTAGTGTTATTATGAAATTTCGATTTTTTGACCCAAAGAGCACTAAATGCGAACGAATTTTGTCTTACTTAAAACCAGAATTTAAAGACTTTTTTGATGGTGACAATAAATCTTTCAAAAACTTATTTTGGATGGTTAAATGAGTGAATAATTTTAAACTTACAAATTGGTGTGTCAAAACGGCAGTTTCCGTGGGCCGATTGAATCCAAAATTTGTTCAGCTCTTCGACGTGCAATACAATCCCCGTGTGCAAAGTTTCAGCCAAATCGGTCCAGGGGCTTGGGCTGTACCGCGATTTTAAAGTCGGATAAAAATAATTTTTTTTTAAATTTTTGATCAAAAGGGCACTAAGAGTGAATACATTTTTAGAAGCAGAATTTGAAGGCCTTTTCTATCGTGAGGTGAAAAATGGGGGTTTGCATTTAAAATTTAAAAGTTGATGTGCCAAAATGGCATTTCTAGTTGCACGATTGGTTCCAAAAGCTTTTCAGATCTAAGTTGGGTTATCACATGCACACGTACCAAATTTCAGCTAAATCTGTCGAGTAGTTTGGGCTGTGGCGTGTTTACGAACGTACGAACGTACGTACATACATACAGACACATTTTATAAACCACTTTTTTGGGTTCCCTAGACTTCAAAACGTATAGATCCGGTCTTATCTCGAATTCGAAAATTTTAGTGATTGCAGTAACCTCCCTTTTTTTTAAATGGTGAAGTGGAGTGGGGAGGTTAAAAGGTTAAAGCAACCTTTCTCTTTTCCCTCTAGGAAGGGCGAATGTTAAGGTTGCGATTTATTACCACGCCACTGGTTATTATTACCTTGTATTACTTTTCCGATTTAATTAGTACGCCACTGTTTGTCTGACCATGTGTTTCATGTGTCAACGGTCGAAACTTGGCTTCCGGCGTTCTCTTTGCTGCTGTCGGTCGTAGGGAGTGCATCGTCTCGTTTTGCTAAACGTTAATTGGAAATAGTTGACGAACGGTTGAATTATAACTGTTTTGTTCATATGGCTGTATGCCCAATAAAACCGATTAACTAAATAGTTCCATTTTGAGGAACGTGGCTTAAGCCCAAGAAAATAGCTAACGAGCACATGTTCAATATCTGCGACGTGAAATAAATTCTCTGTCTTTCTGTACCTTTCTGTACTGTCTGTACGAGAAGTACTTATTTCTTTAATTATTCATCATCGATAAATACGATCGATGTCGGGAATAACTTTCTCCTTGTAATCTGGAAACGACAATTGACCTTGGAAGCCGAAATGAGGACACTGAGGAGATCAACCATTTCAAGTTCTGAATGAGTACACCCCTAGTTTGGTATGAGAGCGCGAGCAACTCCAAATTCCTAGTTCGAAGGAGGAGTCCAATCGAAGAGGTCATCAACTTCTTTAATGAAGATAAGTGTTTTGCTAATCACATGTTCATATAATTTTGTGTGTCTAACGAAGATTGTTTTTAATAATTATAAATAGGAACCACCACTGTAAAACCGATGACAGTTACCAATCACGTAGTTCTTGTTAGCTTATACTATTATTAATTTGTATAGAGCCTGTTGGTCGAATTAAGGAGTTCCCTGAGGAAACGACAATTCAAATATTGTACATATTGTGAATAAATTAGGTTTAGTTAACAGAACTACAGCTGTGTTTATGTAAATCCTCCAATACGCCTGTCCAAGAATAATTGTTACGAGTGGCTTTATCCAATGTGAATTTGGAACGTAACAGTACCTATAGCAAAATTTCATCTCAGTGTCATTCGAGGCCTTCTGAAAAGGTAAAACAGGTAGAGAAATTGTCCAAGAAAACTTACTACATTTCTTTTATTATATTTACAGACACAGCCAAGAAAAAAATATGCACACTGGAGGAAGAGCCGCAGATCCTGGACACAGCAGGTTGGTGGAAAGGCATTTCCCCGCAAAGGTGGCAGCAACTCCGGGAAAGAAAAATGCTGTAAGAAGATGTGTAGGACTATGCGTTACCCCCTGTTTTGAAACGTTCCACACAAAAAGTGTATTCTAATTTTTTTTTCGTTTCTAATTACTAGTTATATGTACTTTGTTCACTTATAATCCACTTATAAATAAAACAGAGAGCGGTTTGAGTTTATATGGTCCTGTTGTAAACAAAAATTTCATGACGAGTTATTGCGTCAGTAGGCCCCCTGCCATACAAAAAAGCGTAGGCTGTGGGGAATGTCTGTGGTTTTAATAGGTAGTACTGAAAGGGTTTTAAAATCACAAAAACCATAACCGCCTCTAACACCATCACCATCTTGCAGGAAATATTTTCCCGGTTAGGATTAGGTACCCCAGTGAATTACGGCGGACAACGGAAAACAGTTTTGTTGCAATGAGTTCAAGACATTCTGCAAAGAATACAACTTAACGCTCTTTAACACCATTCCTTACTGGCCACAACAGAATGGGGAGGCGGAAAGGCAGAATCGAGACGTTCTCAAACGACTCAAAATCAGCCAAGCACTCAAAAAGAACTGGAGAAAAGTTATGGACTACCTAATGATGTATTTATAATAGTACACAACACTCGACAGCAGGCAAAACCCCCGCAGAGCTGTTATACCGCAGTCCCCCACCATTATCAACGAAGAAGTTCAGGAAAAGGACAAGTAGGAGAAAGAAAAAGGAAAGGAATACGCCGACAGGAAAAGGAAAGCAGGTGAAGAGGGAATCGGGTGTGGAGACAAGGTCTACGTAAAAAACATTACCAAAGATAACAAACTAACACCCACCTTCGATTCCACCACACATACTGTAATGGATAAACGAGGAGGTGATGTGGAAGTCAGGAACGATGAGACGGGCCAGTTATATAGAAGAAATGTGGTTCACCTAAAGAAGGTTGGAAATCAATGGACCATTTCCAAAGAGGCTGAGCGAGAAGAGGATCGGGAAGAAGCTAATTAAGTTAGGATTATTACTTATGTATTAGAATGTTATAGAGGTAAATATTGTTACCTACAGGTATAGGAAGTAGATAGTTTATATAAAATGTTAAATTAAATATAGTGTAAGGTTAAGGGTGGTTAGGGTCAATAAAGTATTTACAAGATTTGAAAGAAAAAAAGGGATGTAGTATATCAAGTGAGTATCACGTAAGACCTGACAGCGTTAGATACATTATTTTAAATTTTAATTCGATGTTTCAGAGACCTATACGGTACGGTGGGATATGATGGGTCCCGCCAAGTAGGAAAGGCGACAGTTCTCACCACGGACCAGGGCCGTACAATTTTTGCCCAGGTAACGAAGAACCGAAGTGAGGACAAGCCCAAAATTGAAGATTTGGTGGTGGCCCCGCGCGACTTGTTCCGGCAAGTCGCAGAACATAAATTGGTGTATACAGGGTGTTTTGTAACCGCGTGTAAGTTTTTTAACATTAGATTGCCCATCAAAAATGGTGACGATTGGCACAAAATTGTTTAGGTCGAAGTCGTCTCCTAAGGAAGTTAGGGCTTTACCATAGGGAGCAGTTTTTCTTATTTGGATATCTCTAAAACCACTCATTAAATAAAAAAATACCAAGAATAGTAAAAGTTGCAGTTTAAGCTGCTCTTTACAACAGGCAGCACCATTTTTAAAATGCGTGACCTTGAAAAATTTTCCAGTTACCTCAGGTACGGATATCTCTAAAACCACGCATTCAATCAAAAAATACCAAGTATAGTAAAAGTTGCAGTTTGAATTGCCCTTTCTAACGGACACCACCATTTTTAAAATGCGTGACCTTCAAACATTTTCCGGAAGAAAAATGTCAAAGGTGTCTCCGTTTTCTGGGGATGCCGTGGTCATAATCCAACGAAATTCCCCATGTAGATGTATATTCACTGGCTACTAGTGTCTACCAAATTTCATTCAAATCCGTTAATCCGTTCCTGAGATAACTAAGAAAAACTGCTCCCGATGGCTGACTTTAAAGCCCTATAACTTCCTTAGGAGACGACTTCGACCTAAACAATTTTGTGCCAATCGTTACCATTTTCGATGGGCAATCTGAGATTAAAAAACTTACACGCGGTTGCAAAACACCCTGTATAACCATGCGCAAGCTGGGGTGTGGTCTTGACAGCCTTCAGTGGCCCTATGTCAAGAGCACCACAACTCGCAACTATTAAGGCTCTCTGAACATACAGGGTGTCTTACAAATATGGAGCAGTATTGGTATCTCTGATGGACATAAGCAAGATATTATAATATAAGATTTGGAATTTACAGAAACTGACAGATCCTGAATCTATTAAAATTATTGGCGACTATGTAGCACTTCCGGTTATACCGGAATAGAACAGTCTTTCTACTTTCCAAAAGTGTATCATACCACTGTGTTGCGAATTTTCTTTCCAAATGCGTTAGTAAAATCTAGGTGGCTGGTGCCAGCGAGTTACATGTTAGGTGTTTTCTGCATAATTTTCTCTCCTCTATCCTTTAAAATTTCAACGTTGGACTCTACTTCCGGTATAACCGGAAGTTCACCATTGTCGCTAATATTTTTATTGGATTCCAAATGCCAAATCTTACAATTGTACGTCACTTATATCCAGAGATACCAATACTGTTCCATATTCGTAAGAGTGAAGACACACAATATGAAGATTTGCTGTTAATGCATGCCTAATATATTTTAATTCTTGCATTATAAGGCATATTTTTATTAGTAGAACTAAGTTTTATACTTTGTTACTATGACTACCTAATTAGTACCTATTAAAATGTACCTACATAGTTTTTTAGAATGTATATATTTTTGTGGGTTCTGTTAAGTTCTTTAATATATTGTACCTAATACATAGCTTTGAATTAATTGATACTTTGTAAAAAATACAGCCAGTGAGGCAGCAGGAACCTCCCCAATGGTGAATCCTCGACAAATAATAATTCCACCACATCCCACCTCGAATTAATCATTTGATGACACAACTATCACATTTTGGCACACATGTTTCATTATCTCCCTTTTAAGATTAACAACGTCACAATGGAAACACTGGACAACTTCGGTGGAAAAATGCACTATCACTAGAAACACCCCACTGCGCCAAACACTTGATTTTCACTGCTAACTGCTTTGGCTTTGATAATGAGCACATTGTGTTCAAAACGCATTAGCAGTGAAAATCAAGTGCTTCGGTGTAGTGGGGTGTTTCTACTGACTTTCTAGTGATAGTAACGACGTCAGAAATCATTTGTCACTTTATGCTATTCAATCTTGAAATTTTTAGGTTTTTTCCAAAAGGGCTTAAAGAGTGAATACATTTTTAAAAACAGAATTTGAAGGCTTTTCGTACGGAAATGTAGAAAATAGGGGTTTATAACTAAAATTTCAAAGTTGATGTGCCAAAAAGGCAGTAAATATTTTCCGATCTTCACCAAAAGCTTTTCAGCTCATCAGGGGCTGCCACTATGCCTTCTGTCCAAAGGACCCCCCACCATCCTTATGGAAAATGGCTTTCTGTGGATTTGGCTGAAATTTTGGTATGTTGTAGATTTCGACCTCCTGATCAAATGTTATCATTGCCCCAAAGAAATTGTACGGACAGTTTTTGATATAGAGCCTGCCGAAGATAAACTTTTCCCCATAAGGACATACACATTTTTGAGACCGTCGTAAACCTACCTTTTCAGCATAATAAGCAAACACCCATAAGACTCCTGTATAAAAGTATGTTAATAATATACGTAAGAAAAGTGCCACTAGACTTATCATGTGCTATTATGATGGCAAAAATGCAAATTAATTTTCGCTGCATGTAATTCTTATGGGAAAATTTTATCTTCGGCACCCTCTGGAGCAAAAACTGTCCGTACGATTGCTTTGTGGCATTGATAACTTTTGATCAGGAGGTCAAAATCTACAACATACTAAAATTTCAGCCAATCCGACAGAAAGTCATTTTCCCATAAGGATAGTGCGGGGTCCTTTCAGGCAAATCGGTTCGGTAGTACAGACGACAACGAAGTCGACATACGGACATTTTTTAAAACCTATTTTTTCGCATTCTCCATATAGTACAGGCGGCAGGACCAAAAAATGGGGAGAAAGTAGAAATAATTGGGGGCAAAAATATTATGATTTTAAAAGCTTCATTAAGTGGCTAGTACGCTCTCTTTAAGTTTTCCTTCTCCTCCGACTTGTGCGTTATTAATCAGGATGCTGGAAATGTGCAAGAATTAAGTTTTTTAGTTATAACTCCTTTTCTCTTCGATGGGCAACAAAAATAGGTCTATATCAAATTGAAGCCAAACAAATTCCCTATGTAAAAGATTTTATACATATTTATCGTAAAAATTATATTTTCCAAGGGACGTGCGAAGATGAGAAATAGCACAATACAAGGGAGAGTAAATCTTTCAAAATTGAGAGATAAATTAGCATGCTGTGTAACATCACTCATGGCAACGTCATTTTCGTGTTTGTATTATAAAATCATGGCAGAAGCAGATGATTTATGTTTCATTTGCGAGAAGACCTTAAATGAAGGTGACATTGTTGACATAAAGAAGAAAGGGTTGAAGACTCAAAGAACAGAGTATTCGCCGAAAAGACAATAAAATGGATCAGCTTCAAGGGCCCAATTTAGTGACTATACTCATGTTAAGTGCCACAAAGCGTATACAAGAGAAACAAGCATTGCTGCAACCATAAAGGCAGACTCTATATGTGCTTCAGGTCAATCGGATGGAATGGTTCGAGGGTCAACTAAACTTAAATTTGATTGCAAGTCCAAGTGCCTAGTCTGCGCTGAGGATGCTTCAGAAGAACACTAATACTTACTAATCATTTCCAAGCATGTCCACTGTTTTGGAATTAACCGCAGTATCACATGACGTTTAGGAACATCCCGTACCTTGTATTTACATGCACTGGACCTTTATTTTTGAAGCGGGGAGATGGTCTCACCGGGGAGATGCAACTTATCTCAGCACAAATTCTCCCCGAACCAATTTTTGAACATAAATGAGATTTTGGCGCATGACAAGAATTGGACAGAACGGACGTTGACAATTGAGGCAAAAATCAAAAATAACCAGAATTTTCAGGTTGTGTTTAGTTTCATTTAGTTTATTCTTTGCTTATAGTAATAAATTATAATAGGTTCTTATATGTCTTTTATTACTTATTCAGTCTTTACAATTGAAGGGTCCAATGCTAAAACTGGCTAAGTCCATATTACATAGTTTCTCAGGAGGCGAAGAAATGTTTCATGCTGACTTGGGCAATGTATAGGGGTTTTGAAATTTACATATGCTTTCTTTGTCTCTATTTTCACATATTTATGCCAATCATTTTACAGGACGACATTTATTAGACGTATCTGCAAGAATAACTCATTTTCGCAAAAAACTGGACATAGCCGGTTTTAGCATTGGACCCTCGAAATGGTAATTTACAATAATATAAATTGACTTATAAGACTGAACTTTTTCCTATTTATAATAATGCAGGCAGTTGTACTCAAATATTGCCAAGCATCTAGAAGGTGCACATCCAGATGAATCAGATGTCAAAAAAATTGCAATATTGATTAAAGATAACCAATTAAAAATTTTTGTTATTGTTTTAAACTTTTAATATTCTAGGATTACATGATCGTAAAAAACTTATAGAACTGATTTGAAAAAAGGGAAATTATGAAATAAAACATATTGACGATAAAATAATTCCTGTCAGAAGGCGTAAGAGTTTGTCCAATGACGCGGAATATGTAGCTTGCCCAACCTGCATAGGGATCTTTCTGAAAAAAGCAATTCGGCGACACTATAAAAATTGTACTCAATTGAATGCACCGGAAATCTTAAAGGACGTGTATTCTCATTTACGGAATGACGACGTAACAAAGATAATTATAAATGATCCATTAATTGTGTCATTTGGCAATAAGCTGTGTGAAAAATTAAAGGCTTCGCATCATGCTAAGGAAATACGAGCAAAACTGGGGAGTGGGACAACTCGCCGCCGGACATCTCGCCGCGACCAACTCGCCGCGGGGAGAACTCGTCTCGGGCATGTCGCTCAGTCACAATACCTGTTAAAATAATATGCCGTGTCCAAGACTGTCACCCTCAACGTTTGTCCCATCTATAACCTTCAGGTGACGGAAAATTCGGATGAGAATTTAATGAACAACCAAATTTTGGTCTGAAAGAATAGGACTCTTAAGCAATGCTGCTTCAAACTGTCGTCGGTTGGAGGAAGTTTTTCTAGCGACTCAGTTAACGCAAGTAGGGCCCGTAAATCGTTGATAGATATTATTATACTTCATCGTTGTTGGTAGGTATAAGCCTTCAACACAAAGTTTCCATATTTTTGAACGAGTTTTTAAATTTAATGTTGTCCAACTCTTGGTCTAACTTTTCGTCAAATCCCACATCGCCAAATAATTCACATAAGTTTTTGTAAATTTTCCTTCAATTTTGCTTTCCATACTATGTAAAATGCCATGGTTTTTGGTCCATATTGTCAGTTTTTTTTTTTGGGTTTCAAGCCCTAATTTCTACCACCTTACGTCAAGATTCTCAGAAATCACCCTCCGAAGAAGTAATTCAAGGATGTATCTACAACCTCAATTTTTGACCCCGGCTATCTTAATCCGCACTCGTTTTGTGCAAAGAACACCTTTTTCGTTTCAGTTATCATCTGCAAAGAGCAGAAATTTGCTTGCATACTTTACGCTGAAGCTGGACAAGCAAAAAGCATCGACGTTATGGTCGCAGTACTCAATGTTGAGGGCCACTTTAAATATGAAGAAGAATATCGATATTGCTAGATTTGCAAATTTGGTGGCTTTCTTGAAACGAAAATCGGAGGGGTATAGGCCAAAGAAGTCACAAATTTTTACGAAAATTCAGATAGACAAGTTCCTTAAGGAAGCAGACGATGACAAATATTTGCTAGGTAATGAAGGTTTGTGTACCTCATACTTTTGCATTAATTTTAAACAGAAACCATTCTTACTTCAGGTAGCTAATAGTAGGCGTTTTTGGAGCTTGTCGAAGGGACAAATTAATCAAGATGTGTTTAGCAGACACTGAAGATATGGGGGCTTGCATTAGGATTCTTGTACCTGACACAAAAACGAAAACAGCAAGAGAATTTATTATTACTGAGGGCAATGTGGAAGGAATGAATATGCTTGAGATTTTTAGAAAATACTTCAGACTTCGACCGCAGACCACCAAACATTTTCGTTTCTTTCTTGGATTCAGAAGTGGTAACAGAAGTGGTAAATGCATCTCACGCGAAGAGAAAAAAGAAAACTAAAAGGGACGAAAACGATTAAGGACAAAACGATTAGGGACAGGACGACTAAGGACAAAATGACTAAGACACTGATAAAGAAGCAGATTGCAAAGTCGTCAACATTCTCAGACATTGAAACTGACGAGGATGAAACAGATGAAATGATTTCTCTACATGACACTGATAACGATATGGACGATGTATTTGGAATTGGTGAATTACTAAGTGAGGATGATGAAGATAAGGAATCTGATCATGAAAGAAATGCCAGCGTAAATGAAGACCATAAAAATAGTATGGATGTCACTGAAGAATTTGACAATTCTTGTCAAGACCATGATGACAATAATGTGAATGTCAGTATAAAGACCATGTTGGTAGTATGGATGACAATGAAGAATTTGACAATTCTTGTGAAGACCATGATGACAAGATGGATGTCAGTATAGACCATGTTGGTAGTATGGATGACAATGAAGAATTTGACAATTTTTTTAATGACCATGTAGACAGTGTGGATGTCAGTAAAGACCATGAAAACAGTAAAGAATTTGACAATTCTTGTGAATATGAATTGGAAACCTTCCATTTGGTGTATTATTCAAAGACATGGTACATAAGCCAAATCATCTCCGAAGCAAGAGAGGGACAAAAACTTAGGATAAAGTTTTTAGAGCGTTTTGGAAGCGCCTTTCGTTGGCCCCATAGGGAGGATATTGATGAGGTGGAAAAAGAAAGATTATTCTATGGTCCAGTTCATTTGTCTGGTGAAAATAAATTCAAAATGACCGAGATTTCCATTGTAAACGCTGAAAAGAAATACAAGGAATTTTCAAAGACATTAAAATAAACGTATCTGTAATGTTTTATACTTTTGAGAAATAAATATGGTTACTATTTCTGTAGACAGCACTTTTTTCTGACAGGAAAAAATTCCGGCATATACAGAATTGTTTAAAGAATCGTTCCCTTTTAACCCCAATACTGTAAGTACCTTTTAAGTAATATTTCGCAAGCGATTCCTATTTACCCCCACTTTGTAGGGTAAAAGGGAACAGCTACCACCAAATATAAAAAGAAATTGTTCCCAGGTGGCACATTATGTTGGTTGTAAAGGGGTGTTATATATCACCTATATATGTATAACGTTTCTATATAGACAATGTCTACTCGATATTGGTACGACATCGAATACAAAATTATGTAACTATATATTTTTCCCATTATAACTCCGATATAGGTGCTAAGTAGAAAAAACTACATTGATTCTTTGTTATTGGCCCAATAAAGGTTAGACATTTATAAATCTATGTTGATTATATCAATATGAGACCCATATCTATGAACTAGATACAATCAACATTAGCATTTCTCAGATTGATTCTATATAGAATAGACATGAACACTTTTATATTGATTTGGCCTGTATCATGCCTATAAATACAATCTATATCGATGGTAATATATAGGATCAATATCAAAATGTTCGAGGTATTTTATATAGGCTAGATCGGGGGCTATTTTATGGACAATTTAATATTGTACCATTGTCTCAATATATTTGGAATCGCCATGGAAAATTCCAGGATGGTGCTACATAGAATCAACTTGGAACTTATACCTATACTACAAGATATGAGTTTCTTGCCTGAACAAGTTAATTTTGCAAGAGATTGAAATATGTACAAGTGTCTCGAATGGGACTGTGGATAAACATTTGCCAGGTATTGGTGGAATAGTTTTCAAAGTTTCAAGCAAAAAAGTTCGGTACTACTTTTTCGGCGAAGGAACGCCATTGTGCCGTGCGCTGTGCGGTTGTCACTTGTTATTCCTACGCAGTACGTTTTCGCATCCCAAATAATCACGTTCCTTGAAGTACCGATTTCAAGAGAAAACTAAACTTGCAATAGTATCTGGAAATGTAAGAATAATATTCATTTTGAGAGTATAGGATCAGACATGCCATCACTTTCAAAGTTTCGAGCCAAACATTTCGGCACTACTTTTTCAGCGAAGGGATGCCATTGTGGTTGCCGCTTGGTGTTCCTACGCTCCCTACGCGTCCCTGTGTTACCCTCTACTCAATTGCCTCCTGATTGCCTCGTCTTGTCGTCTTGATCAGAACGCGTTGTGCTATCTGGTGTGTGTTAATAAAATAAAATCAAATTTGTATTTTGGTTGGAGCTAGTCTAGTGTGGTGTTCTTTTCCGGCGTCCCTGTTACCTACCCTCTAGTCAATTGCCTTGTCTTGACTTGATTGAACTAGAGAAAAACGCATTGTACGGTCGTCTGGTGTGTGGTGTTAATAAAATCAAATCAAATTTGGATTTTGGAGCTAGTGTGGTGTTGTTTTATTTAATTGTACAAACAAAATAAATTAAATATTGATTCAATAAAAAGATTTAAGGTTAACAAGTATATATGTATTTTGCCCTATATCGGTCCTCTCTAGATTAAAATATAAATTCCATATTGATATCCACATTTACCCTATGTATTTTGCAATATGTTGCTTATATTGGTTTTCACATGGAAATGAGATAGATTCTACATGCATTCTATATAGAAGCCTATATGCATTCCATCTCTCAAAGCGTTAACATTTTATATCGATTTTATATTAAATAAATATATGGAATCTACATTTAATCAGTTTATAACCTACATCGGTTCTACATGGTGTGCTACCTGGGTTTGGAAGCGTCTCAATACTTCTTCCAATTATATAATGGTCACTGTCAGTCAAATTTTAAAAACTGTGTTCCTAATTACCCCAATTACCCCTATGTATTAACAGCTAGTACCTACTTCTGTTTAATAAAGTAAAGAATAGTGTGGCGACACCAAATTCCCTAAACACAAATTAACGGCCGCACGCCGGCACGAAGAAGGAAGGAGCGACACCGACGCGCAACAAGACGACTACCCCATTGTCATCCGGTCCGCGAACGCAACAACACCCTCGCTTCCCGCGTCGTATTCCTATTTCGAACCCTTAGTTATTGTTAATTATTATTAAACTAAACCATTAAAACGGAATTTATTTTATTTAAAGTGGTAAAACACCCACATTGGTGACCCCGACAAAGAGAAAAAAGAACATCGTGTCAGCGAAGGGTACAGTCGCGTGTTCCGAAAAAACAACATGCCCAACGATCTGGAAAACACCGGACGTGAGGAAATCATGGCCGTCAAGTTACCGCCATTTTGGAAAACCAACCCGAAACTTTGATTTGTGCAAAGCAGACACAGCAAAATATTTTACGGTGGTCGCAGCCCTCGATACGATAGTCCTGGAACATGTAAGTGACCTCATCACAAACCCACCGGAGACAAACAAATACGACAGCCTGAAGAACGAACTCATAAAACGCTTCACCGACTCCGAGAGCACGCAAATAAAAAAGCTCCTCACGGAAATGGAGCTGGGGGACAAGAAACCGTCACATTTCTGGAGAAATGAAAAATCTAGCCGCCAATAGACTTTCGGAGGACATCCTTCGGACCTTATGGCTACAACGATTACCCCTCAGAGTACAGATCGTACTCTCAGCAATCGAGGAAGATGAAGTTTCGAAGATGGCCGCCATCGCAGACAAGATCGTGAAAGTCGATGTCGGCCATGTCCACGTCGACGCTTATTCTCGTGCGCGCGCACCAACGCCGACACCACCAACAGCAGCGCCACTAACAACCAATCAACAGCCAGCGGACACAACGCGAACCAAGACTTGGCAACACAAGTCGCGCAGTTGACTAAAGTAGTGGAAAAACTACAAGCCGACCTGCGCCAAGCGCAAAATAATGGACCACGCAATCGCAGCCGCTCACGTTCGAGAGGGAGAAATACAAACCCTGATTACTGCTTTTACCATCGACACTACAACTTGAGACGCGCAAGTACGTGGTAAATATTAATCCGGAATAACGAATTGGATTACTGTAATGTTAAACGAGAGCAGATGGCGGCAAAATTTAAATCGAATTATTTTCAACTGCTTTATTTTATTCTTTATGACTTTAGTTTTTCAAATACCAATGCCAATACCACCAAACTCACTAGCTACGAGAAGAAAAATTCATCTAAAGTTGAAGGATGGGTAATTTATTTATCGTCATGAAATACAAGTACCCGGTTCATGAAAAAACTTCCTCTTTGACCGCCCTCGTTCGTTTGCCACCGGCCTGATGAGCAGAATGGTAGCTGAGACATCCACCAACAGTCAACAAGTCACAAACTAAACCACAATCACGATCCCAAAACACGAACTGTTTTCCAATTTCTGACAAGACAATGACAATTTTAAAATTTAAAAACTTCCACAAAACTAGTTGCCTGGTAACAAGTTATAGGGACGCTGGCGCCATCTGCCCTCGTTTTACACTTGATGCGATAAAGACAGACACATAGCAAAATCTTTGTCAAAGAAAGAGATATAACTATTAATTAATAGCGGATAGATTTCCAAATGGAGAGAATCGTCTCAGTTGTCTCTGACACTACGGCGAAAAAGCATGTACAGACTCCGGGATACTCCGACAACCGTCACCCCTAGAAGCAGTGGCAGACGGTTCCGCATCACCACAAAATCGCTTCAATAACAAACAGGAAAATCCGGGGGGTTGGGGTTAACTCTAAAGGGGTTTAGTTCAAACAGTGGAACGTGGGATGACTTTTAATCTTTTTTCAGTTTGACAACTCTAATAACAATTCTTAAAACAAGTGATGGGGAGGATGGGTATTGCTACACAGTTAGAAATATAAGTTTTGTAAGTCATTTTGTACCTTGTTAAATATAATTTTGTCACTTTTGGACATATGAATTTGTAGATTTAACAAATTTTATTAACAGACAGTTTCGTGACACAACTGTTTGTTAAAAAGACAAAAAAGACTGTAGTTTTATAAATTAACAATGTTTGACAAAATTCAGTTTACAAACGACACCCCTATTTGTAAATTTAAAGCAGTGATTTGTTGTTGGTCGAGACGGACATGCGCACTATCGGTTTAGTAATGGCCGTCTCTAGTTCCAGGCCATGTCCTAACCATTTGGCAACGTGGCGAGAGGAGATTTACCGTCAATTTGACAAATTGTCTCTGATTGTCATTAAAGTGACACTTTTGCGAAAAAAGACCAAAAATATTGGAATCTTTACCAATTTAAAATGATTAACGTACTGAAAATGAATATTTTGAAGAAACTATGTAAGACATGTGGTATTTCGTAAATTTATAGTGATAAATTTTGATTACAGACCCATTTTAAATACTTACTCCGTATACATGCACACGTTTAGCTCGAGCTAACTAAGCTCGGTACTTTTTAAACAGCGTTTCACGAGATTTTGCGGTGGTGGTAGCCTTTGAAATATAAGGTGCTTTCCTTTTACCCCAAATATCAGATGATATCAGTTCACTTCATTTAATGTTGCGTTCCTTTTACGTTTTGACAACTGAAACGAACTGAGGATTTTTCCTCCCCCCTTACCGATGCCGCACTACCTCCGCAGCTTGTGCTTATGTGAGGATTTTACATCAGTTGGAGGGGGCAGAAAATACGAGGTTAGGTTAGAACAAGAAAATGAATCAAATTCGAAGCAAGGGATAGATTTACACCTATAAAATGTATAATATTCTGAGAACAAGCAAAGGGTGGATAGTAAACGACGCGGGCGATGTATTACTTAAAAACACTGGTAAGTTGAAATCATGAAAATAATAATCTCAGTGACCGAAATGTTTCATAATTTTAGTCGACAATTCACGACTGTGGTTGCCTCATAACATGATCAAATTCGACCGGTGTAATAAACCGTTTGTGAATGACATCAATAACTCTCAAATAGTTCTTGGTTATGAACAAATTGCTAGTCAAAACTTACCTATTGTACCAGTACCAGAACCAGTACCTGATGAGGAAACCCACTCTTACAAATCTGATGGTGAAAGCTAATCGACTATAGAATTGGTTGATGCCGACAACCCTTGCATTGCAAATGAAGACTTATCACTAATAGGATCTGGAGCTAGTGTGCAAAACATTTCGAGCAATCTAGTTGAAGACTTAGATGTTTTGCAACAGTTTCAGCGTAGCCAGTGGGAGTACAATGAGACATGTTCTTTGATACAAGCTGTCGATAGCCATTATGAAGATATGCATCACCCAAAGAAAAGAAAAAATTTCTGGGTGAATATAAGTGAAATCTTGGGCAGTCAAGGTATAAAGGTAAGCAAGCAATTAACATCTTGTAAAAGGTTCTCATAATTTATTTTAGTTTGACCCTGGCAGTTGTAAGAGAAAATGGGATAATTTAATCAGAACTTACAAGGATTGCAAGGACAAAAAGAATAAAACGGGTAGAGGTCCTACTAGATTTTTATTCTTCGACCTGATAGATGCCATTGTAGGTGATAAGCCTAACAATTCAAGTCCACATACCATAGATGTGGTAAAAATTGTAGAAAATGAATGTTCATCCAGTGAGAACAATATGCCTACTGAAGAAGACACAGCACCTAAAACCCAAAATACTGCGACCCAAAAGTACATCAATAAAAAAATTAAAAAAAAGACAAGTAACTCTGAATATATAGCTATAAAGAAGAAATACTATGATGAGAAGTCTTCATATATTGAACAATCGTTAAAGGTAAAACGAGAAAAACTTGATTTACCAAAAACGAAAATTGAATTAGAGCAGCGCAAAGTTGTAGCACCAACAACTCCATCTATTCCATTCATTTGACGGAAGCCATCCCGTACAATCACTTTCCTAGCATAACTCGGCCATTTGATAAACTGTTTTTTTTACTAATGGTGACTAAGTGCTGCACAACTTTTGTAATAACTCTGTGAGCTGAACTTTTGGTTACATCAAATCGGTCAGAAATTTCACCGTGTTTTAGTGCCGTAGCAGAATGCGGAGGTACTCTTGTCTTAGCTTATTCGCTCGCTCGCTCGCTCGCTCCTCAGTCTGTCCGTCGGATAACTTGAGAACGGATTGAGATATCGAGCTGAAACTTGGTAGGCAGCTTCGTCTCCCGAAAAGTAAGGCGGGGATTGCTTTTGGGCCATATCGGACCAAGGGGGTGGGAGCTAGGGGTGAAAAACCGAAAAACTACTAATTGCAATAACTCGAGAACTAGTGGAGATATCTTGCTGAAAATTAGTATGCACGTTCGACCTTCAAGTCTGTTGAAAGTGAGGGGGTGCCAATTTCGGGGGATGAAATTTAGGGGATGAAAACCACAAAAAATATGATAACTCCGCAAGGGTTGCACGCAGCTGTCGGAAACTCAACGTACACACATATATCGGTGACATCTTGTGGGGGATGCGCTTTTTCGTAAAACCGAACAAATGGGGTGGAAATTAGGGGTAGCAACTCGAAATTCCGCTTAATAAGTACTAGTCGAAATTGCCGTCATTCGATAGCTTTCCATTAATTATTCAAAAAAGGTGTCATTCATATTTTGCGAAAAACCACCCTTATAGGCGCTACAACCCCTAACATGCAGAAACACAAAAATACGAGAACTCAAAAACTACTCAACGTATCAAGGCAGAATTTGGTTTGTGAATTTCCAGTGACATTATAGGTGGATGGACAAATTTTCAAAAATATCTAACAAAGGGGATGAAATTTAAGGGTTGAAACTTGAAATTTCTTCAAGTAAATGGTAGCCTAAAATTACGGGGTTCGATAGATTTCGGTCAACTATTGAAAAAAGGTCTTATGAGTTTTCAATCTAAAACCAACCCCTGGGCCATTAACCACCCCTAACTCTTTGCAAGTCGATAATTATATTTTATTTATTTTTTCTGAAACCCTATTGGTTTATTTATGAACAACTGAAGTCAGTAAATACGCAAGGAGTTATGTCACACCGGAAAAATAAACTCACCCCTGCAAATCATAAAGGGGTGAAATCATGAGGTGTTGAAAACATGAATCTACAAATTACCTTAATTTTTAAACGAATTGGGTTAGGGTGGTGAAATTGAAAACACAACTTCCTTTAGGGCATGTGGGGGTGGTGAAATAGGGGGTTGGAGTTTAGGGGTTGAAACGTCCATAAAGCCCTGTAATTTGACACAGAGAAGCAATATCTTCTGCGAAACTGTGACATCTTACACACTGCATCTTCGAGAAGGGAAGATCGAATTTTAGGAGAAAATTATCGAAGGGGATGAAAGTTAGGGGTGGAAACTCGAATTTTCAATGAAGAATGTATAGTTGAAAATATTACCATTCGATAGCTTTCTATTGATGGTACAAAAAAGGTCTTATTCATCATTCGCGAAAAACGACCCTTAAAGGCGGTACAACCCCCTAACATGCCGAAACAAAAAAATGCGAGAACTCAAAAACTGCTCAACGTATCAGGGCTAAATTTGATGTGGTAATTTACAGCGCCACTGTAGGCGGATGGGCAAATTTTCATTAATATCTAACAAGGGGGATGAAATTTAAGGGTTGAAACTGGAAATTTTTTCATGTAAGTGGTGGAATAAAATTATGGGGTTCAATAGATTTCGGTCAACCATTGAAAAAAGTCTTATGAGTCTTCATCCTAAAACCAACCCCTGCGCTACTAACAACCCCTAAGCCCTAGCAAGCGGAGTAAATATATTTCATTTATTTTTTTTTTGCTTTCTTCTAATTTGTTATTAATTTAAAGTGATTTTCATTAATTTTTGACCCATCCACAATTTTTCAACCCCTTTCATGATATGTGAACCCTCAAAGAGCAAAATTTACCCAGACCGCTTCTTTTTCGGGTGATTTCCGCTGGTTAATTTTGTAAAATTCGCGCAGTTTTGCCTTATGAATTGTTCTTGCCTTTTTCACTTTTTCGACCCCTTCGCAATGTTTCAACCCCCAAAAGTCAAATTTGCATAATTGGCTTATTTTCGTGTTATTTTCTGTAATTCTACTTAATTACGATTAATTCTCATCCCTTTTAACTTTTCATCCCCCTTTACAATTTTTCAACCCCCTAAGTGTTTATTTTGCAAAATTCACATAATTTAGTTTTCCTTCGGTAACAAATTGAACTCAATTGGATTATGTTTATCTTTTCACTTTTCCAACCCCCTTCGCAACATTTCAACCCCCAAAATCTAAATTTGCATAATTGGTTTACTTTCGTGTTATTTTCTGTAATTCTGCTTAATTACGATTAATTCTCATCCACTTTGACGTTTCATCCCCCTTTACAATTTTTCAACCCCCTAGGTGTTAGTTTTGCCAAATTCGGATATTTTCGTTTTTCTTCTGTAATAAATTGAACCCATTTGGATGATGATTAAATTTTTCACTTTTTTCATCCCCCTTCGCAATGTTTCAAGTCTTCAAATGCTAAATTTACATAATTGGGTTAATTTGGTGTTATTTTCCGTAATTTTACTTAGCCACGGTTAATCCTGATACCTTTTGATTTTTCATCCACCTTTACGATTTTTCAACCCCCTAAGTGCAAATTTTGCAAAATTCGCATAATTCCGTTTTTCGACGGTTATAAAATTGAACGCATTTGGGATTCAGTTTACCTTTTACAATTTTTCAGTTTCCTTCGCAATAGGTAGGTATAAGTGCTTATTTCAACCCCCACAAAAGTTTTAATTGCATAATTTGGTTATTTTAGTGTTTTATTTCGTAATTCTACTTAATCCACACTTCATTTTCATTCCTCTTGACTTTTAACACCACTGTGCGTCTGCGGAGGCACTACTACTAGGTGCAGATTTATAAAATCTGCACCCGACTCCACCAGTAAATTCAGCTCGCCCCTACATACACATTAACAAGGTAAACATCTACAGGGACACACATCGCATTGATACACATCTTTCGTTGGCTTTTTTAATTGAACATTTACTGGAATTGAGTTTTTATCATTAGGAAGTTAAAATAAATAGCAGAGAACCATTTGGACTTGATGGATAAATCACATTTCAAGACAAGATTTATTTTATCGTTGCAGTGATGGTAAAAGGCAGGAATTAGACCATTCTCATCTGTAGAATTTTGTGTAAAGTCGACACAATGACGTAGGTACCCTGCTAAACGAAGATCAATTGAAATTGATTCCTAGTCATCACTATTTTGTGTATCTAGTTAAAAAATTTATTTCTCAGTCTAATCTGTTACCTACTCATTATTAGAACCGTTACACATTGCTACACCCTAATTATAGGTGCCCGAGCGCCCAAAAATTAACATTTAATATTATATTGTATTTATTTCTACACAAACTACATGCTCTCAATAAAAAATTAATTCTGTGTAAAAGTGTCAAGTTTCAATAATGATCTCGAAATTTTAAAACGTGGAGGACTCGCAGTGGCTTCGAAGGGAGTTGTTTGAGGCCCAGATGCTTAGAAATCATGCAAGCTGATGTAATCTCGATTGAATTTGAAAAGGATTTGTAAAAAATCTTTTTGTCTGGTTCTAGAAGCAGAATTTGTTACTTGAAACTTACTTAATAGCGCTCATCTTACAGGCTTTCTTAAAGTATTGAATTTCAATTCATTAATCATTTGAAATTGATAAAAAAAACTATATTTTTTGGTAATTTTTGTAATGTTCCACTTCAATGACAATTTGTCAAACTGACGCTAAATCTCATCCGGCAGCGTTGCCAAATGGTTAAGGACAGGGCCTGGAACTAGAGACGGCCATGGTTTGGTTCCGGTAGAATCCAGTCGCTGCGAATCGTTGGAAACGATAGTGAAGCGGACAGGCGCCATTGTGAATTTTTCAATTTCTTTGAAAAATAACTTAGGTGAATGGTGACAGTGAGCTCTGTGTATTGCTGAGAATCGCGAAAGGTACCTAATGAGTTCGCAGGAGGAACAAGCCCAGCCCGTGCTCGTGGCCTTCAAATTAAATTTCCTGAACACTTGTAAGTGGGTGCAACCCCCTCAAAATGGTTTCGACTTCCAGTCGTTAAAGGAACTATGTAAGTACTTAAATTTATGAAGGCATTTAACCTATTGTTGATATCGAGCAGTTTGTAAAATTTGCAAAAACACTTAAATTGTTACCCCGTGTTTTTTCCGGTCAAATTTTATTTATTCTTCAGTTGAAATCGAGGATAGTGTTTCTGCATAATTAAGTACCTATACCTATACAATAACAATTATTGTTATTCAGCGCGAACGGTTGATAACAGATTTGTAAATTCAAACTTACCATTTTTTTCTGATATTTCATCTTAATTGTAGCTAAGAAGTTTCCTGAAATCTGTTTAAACTCCACAATCTTTACTGATGAAGAGGGAGTTGAAATCGCAGAAGATTTCCTCCAATCGTTCATTAAATTATAAGGAGAAAAATTTTTGATCAACATAGTAAGTACCACTGTTGAAATTGCCGAGAAAACTGCTCCGACCGAGGCTCCGACCATACAAATTCGTAAGTCCTGCACTTTTTTTTTCAATTGTGTATAATGCAGGTTTTCAAACTTGAAGTCTCTCTTTCTATTATTGAGGCAAAAATTGCCATGACAATTTTCTCCTCCATATTGTCCTCGATATTGTCTATCTCTTAATTGGAAACCTGGATTAAGTATCTATAGATCTGTTCGGAACGCATACGCGCACACATATTTCCATGGCAATAAATTATTGTACCAATAGATTGTCATGAAAATTTGTGCACGTGCATTCCGATGCCGAAGAGCGAGGGGTTCACACGTTGCCACGGTTTACTTTTTCAGTAACTGTGGACCAGGCCTTACAGCTCCGGGCGTTTAACTCATCGTTATCTACAGTAACTTTCGCATCAGCATCAGGGAGCACTGATAATTCTGTAGAACCATTCAATGATTTCAATCCTGGGGACGGAGAACCAAAGAGGATTTATATTTCTGCCGAGGTATAGACTATAGAAACCGAGTATGTTTCACCAGAAGTAAATGAATTTAAATTGTAGGAGTTGAAAACATGTCTAATTAATTTTAAAAACTGCAAGCACATTTTTGATGAATATGAAAAGACTTTCCAATGACACACGAAAGAAATTGATCAGGGCGGTAGCGAACCTAATGGAAGAGAATCACATGGAAATTACACCGAAAGTTTTAATTCATTATTCAAAAGCCTTAGTGGAACTTTTTCCACAATATAAAGCTGTCAATTCCCAATATCCATACGTAATTTTTCACATGTATTCACAGCACGTCAATTTTTAAACAACTGGTTTTAGGAAGCCTTTTACAATCCAATTTCCCATGGCGGATTTCTGTCATGGAGAATAAAAAACAACAGAAGAACGAAGTAGGGTGAAAAATGTAAACGAAAAAGATCAGTTGAGGAAGCAGAGGTGCCAGAAAACAAGATTCAGCTGTGTGACGATTTGGAAGAGAAAATCATATTTTTAAGAAATGTCAACCCTGTTCAAAAAGATGTGATCCGTCAGAAAATGATTGAGACGTTTTCATAAAGAAGAACTGCTCCGGACAAAATGCTTGAAGAAGTGAATCAAGTGATGGAAAGTGTGTTGTGCAACAGGACGCAAAAATTCATGTTAGAAATTGGAGTTTGAAATTACAAATCTGAATTGCAAACCCCTTGGAAGTTTTGATGTACACGTAACAGAAATTGTTAACGTTTTTCAGAAAATAATATGAAATTTTGTTGGAATTTGTGAAAATTTATTGAAAAAAATGTAGGAATTGATTTAAAATTGTAAAGATTTTTGGAAATTTGTTAAAATTTTTTGGGAATTGGATTTTTTTAAAATTTTATGGGAAAGAATTTGGTTGGAAATTAATTACAAATTGTAAATATTCTGAAGAAATTTTGCCTTGGAAATTAAATTATTAAGAAATTGCTTAAAATATCTGAAAATAGTGTCAAATATCTGAAAATAGTGATTTTTTTACATTTGCGGGCTTTAAAAGTATGGTCCACTCGTTGCGTAAATCTACATCTACATTTAGCACTGGTTCTTTTCTAAATTTATTATCAATTTTGTCCCTTATGATAATTTTTATACGTATATGTTTACAGATTGACCTGGACTTCTCTTTATTATATCCAAATGCCGAAGAATTAAGCGGAGTCATTCAGAACCTAGCTGATAAAATCATCAGCGTATATATAGCTACAAATAGAAATCCCTCAAAAGATATAATTTCGAACGACGAAGATGAAGGTATTCCACATAATACCGACTTAAATTTAAAACACATACTGATATTATCATTTTAGTAACTTGGGACAAATCAACAAGGGCTATATTGGCGTTACTCTCAATGTTACCGCCAATTGCGCGAGGACGAGCATCTTTTGCGTGTCCCGTCCTCTGCTCGAGGATAGGACGCGAGTTGGAGTGTAGCAATACCCATCCTCTCCGTCACTTGTTTTAAGAATTGTTATTAGAGTTGTCAAACTGAAAAAAGAATAAAAGTCATCCCACGTTCCACCGTTTGAACTAAACCCCTTTTGTAGTTAACCCCAACCCCCCGGATATTCCTGTTTGTTACACTTCTTTGTTTCGGACTGCACTTCCTTGTAGACACTGGCGCCGACCTCTCCGTCGTTGTAAAACCAGCTAACTTGTCCACACGCCCCACGGATCGTCCACTTTTCGCAGCAAACGGTTCGACTATAGATACTTTCGGTGCAAAAGTGCTTTGTCTGGACCTATCTCTCCGTAGATGTTTCAAGTGGAAATTCACAATCGCGAGCGTATCTCGTCCCATAATCGGTGCGGACTTTCTAAGGCCTTAATTCTAAGTTGTTTTATGTCATGACGTCACGACATAAGTCTGGTCATGAATATTTTCGTTGCAAAACCATTACATTTGATAAAATCCATATTTCGACCATGGCACCCTACAATATAATTGGTGTTGACAGCGAGATTTACGAAATTCAGTCTTTGTTTTCTGTATCAACAGATGAATTATAAAAAAAAACCTGCAATTTTTCAAACTAGAGGCACCACAAATCAGTATGTGCATGTTCCTAAGTCACATAAATCGTCGTATAAACGCGGCCCGTTGTACCTAATGACAAAATTATATAACGAAATCCCAGTTTCTGTGAGAACAATCAATGGTATTCCCATATACAACGCATCATTATTTAGGAAAAATGTTGTTAACTGGATCAATGAAAATACTGAATACATTCTAGCGGCTCTGTGGCCGTGACTGGCTGGTGACGAATTATTGTCTCTGCCTCCTGCTGCTCAATCTCAACCCTCAAAATTAAATAAAATTAACCTCAAATATAAAAAAAAATTAAATAAAATAAAAAATAAATAAAAAAAGGGAGGAGCGACTTGTAGGTTTAATAAATAGGTGTAAATAAAAAAATTAATTAAAAAAAGACAAAAGAAAATTAATAAATTTAAAAAAAAGTGTGGGGGGACTAAGAATAGGTGGAAAATGAGAAGACTATTTTATTTTATTATTTTGTTTATAAATGTTAATTAATTTATTAATTACTCGTCATCACAACCAAAGCACAACACAAGCTTTTTGCTTTTCGTGCCTTGTCATTATGCCAATTATAAGTATATTATTGTGCTATTTCAAATGAATCAAATGACAAGTTAATAAATTATTATATGTATGTCGAAGGGGCCTTCTGGGGAGTATAAGTATGCCCAAAGAGTAGTTTGGGGAGCCAGTGGACACTTTGGGGAGCTCCCCAAACGGGTCTTTGTTCAAGGGTCCCTTTGGGGAGTCAAATCCAAGCGCCGCCTACAGGTGACAGTTCCCAACTAAGTCGTACAGTTGGTATCATAAATGTTGCGCCTTACGACGTAAAAATAGCAACCGCAAAAATTTACGTACTTTGAGGTTAAATGGATTGCATAAGCTACCGGCGTCGCTTTATTGACATTGTTGTATCAACGAAATGGTCCCTTTTGGGAGAGATTGGTGCTTTTAAGTTCCAAGTCAGCTGTTGAGTTTTTTGAAGATTTTATTCGAGGGGTGAGCCGCAGGGGAAATCTGGTGTACAGGTGCTAGGAAATCTTGGGGAAATCGGGGGAAATGTTCGGGAAATCTGAGAAAATCTGGGAAATCTGGAAAAATTGAGAAAACCTGGAGAAATTTGAGGAAATCTTGAGAAATCTTGGGAAATCTTTCCAAAAGGAAATCTAGTGTACAGGTGCTTGGAAATCTTGGGGTACTCCGAGAAAATCTGAGGAAGTCTTGGGGAAATCTTAGGAAATCTGGGGAAATCTCGGGGAAATCTTTTGAAATCTGACTAAATCTGGGCAAATGTTTCCAAAAGGAAATCTAGTGTACAGGTACCAGGAAATCTTGGGGAATTCCGTGGAAATCTGGGGAAATCTGAGGAAATCTCGGGGAAATCTTAGGATTTCTGGGGAAATGTGAGTAAATCTTGGGAAATTAGAGGAAATCTGGGGAAACCTGAGGAAATCTCGGGGAAATCTTTCCAAAAGAAAATCTAGTGTACAAATGCTAGAAAATGTTGGGGAAATCTGGGGAACGTCACAGCACCACCTCAAATGGGGGTGTTACAGTTTCCAAACCGACTCCCCTTTCCGTATGGTGAACCGGCCCGAGTCAGGAGTCCTTCTATTGTAACCTAAGTTACCTAAGCATAAAAAATTTATTTTCTCTAATATTTGAATTCCCCAAAGGGACCAATACATAAACAATAAGTGTCAAACGTGTATATGCAGCGGTCCCTATGGGGAAGTGTTCCCTAATATCAAAAAAAGCAAAATTTTCGAGGTTTCCTCACAGAAATCATTACAAAACCAGTTCAAATCACAGCATAGATGCCGCACGATGGTTTCTAAGCAAGTGACGTGCTCAAAAATAATCCGTTTCTACAAACAGGGTTGTTAGTCTCCAAATCGACTCCCCCTTCCATGTGGTGAACCTGGTCGAGCCAGGAGTCCTTCTAATGTAGAAAAAGTAGCCTAAGCCGAAAAAGGTTTTTTTCCAAAAATTTTAGTTCCCCAAAGAGATCAATGCATAGACGACAAGTGTCAATTGTGTATATGCAACGGTCCCTATGGGGAAGTGTTATCTGATAACGAGAGAACCAACCTTTTTGAGGTTTCTTAGCAGAAAACTTCACAAAACAATCTCAAATCACTGCATGCCTCACGAGGGTTCCTAAGTAAGTGACGCACTCAAAAGTAATCCCTTTTCATAAATAGGGGTGTTACAGTCTCCAAAGCGACTCCCCCTTCCGTGTGATGAACCTGGCCGAGTCAGGAGTCCTTCTATTGTAGAAAAAAGTAGCCTAAGCCCAAAAATATTTTTTTCTCCAAAAATGTTAGTTCCCCAAAGGGATCAATACATAGACAACAAATGTCATTAGTGTCTATGCAATGGTCCCTTTTGGGAAGCTTACAAAACAACATTTCATTTTTTGTTTTGCAAGCAAATTTTCCCAAACTAGAGGTGGCGTGAAAATTTAATGGCTCAGAGGAGCCTCCAGCAGCTTTCAATTGTAATGTCCCATTAAAAGTAGTTTATAATGTGCCCAAATTAGTAGAAAATCCGCAGTATGGAAGTAGAGGATACAATGCGAACATTTTTGAGATTCGTGTATTTACTTTTGACACTGACCACTCCCAGGGACCCTACTTTTATACCACAGGACAAATCAAAGCTGCTATGGTACAATAAAGCTATAAAAAGGTTAAACTAAGCTTTTTTAGAAAATTGAGTATCCCAAAGGGACCAATACATAGACCGTAGTGTATATACAATGGTCCATTTGGGGAAGTGTTTTATATCGAGAAAGACAACCTTTTTGATATTTCTTTGAACAGAACCTTTCGGAACACTGCATAAATGCCTCACGGTGGTTCCTAAATAAGTGAGGTACTCAAAAGCAGTCCTTTTGCACAACTGGGGTGCTGCAGTCTCCAAATCGAGTTTTCCTTTCCGTGTGGTAAAGCGGGTCGTAAAAAACACCCTAAGCCCAAAAATGGTATTTTCTCAAAAATTTAAGTTCCCCAAAGGGACCAATGCCTAGACAACAAGTGTCAATTGTGTATATGCAATGGTCCCTTTGGGGAAGTGTTTCTTTTATATCGAGAAAGACAATCTTTTTGATTTTTCTTCGCATGAAACCTCACAGAACCACCTCTAATCACAAATATATAATATATTTAGTGATTGGAGGTGGCATATTATGCCTCGTGATGGTTCCTAAGCGAGTGACGTACTCAAAGCGAAAGTCATCCCACAAATGGGGGTGGTCCCATGCCAAGATCTAGTCCCTCATCCTTGCGGCGAACTGGGCCTCTTCAGGGGTCATTCTTATGTGAAGAAATGTAGCCTAACCTCAAAAATGTTATTATCTCAGAAACTTAGGTTCTCCAAAGGGACCAATACATATACAACAAATGTCAATAGTGTATATTCAACGGTCCCTATGGGGAAGTGTTCTCTGACAACGAGAAATCCAACATTTTTGAGGTTTCTTCGCAGAAAATTTCACAGAACTACCTCAAATCACTACATACATGCCTCACGAAGGCTCCTAAGTAGGTGACGCACTCAAAAGTAATCCCTTTTCATAAACAGGGGTGTTACAGTCTCCAAAGCAACTCCCCCTTCCGTGTGATGTACCTGGCCGAGCCAGGAGTCCTTCTATTTTAGAGAAAAGTAGCCCAAGCCCAGAAATGTTTTTTACCACAAATTTTAGTTCCCCAAAGGGATCAATACATAGACAACAACTGTCATTAGTGTCTATGAAATGGTCCCTTTCGGGAAGCTTCAAAACTTTGCATTTTTGGTTTTGCAAACAAATTTTCCACAAACTAGAGGTGGAGTCAAAATTTAATGGTTCAGAGCAGCCTCCAGCAGCTGTCAATTGTAACATCCCATCCAAAGTAGCTTATAATGTGCCCAAATTAATAGAAAATCCGCAGCATGGAAGTAGAGGATACAATGCGAACATTTTTGAGATTCGTGTATTTATTTTTGATACTGACCACTCCCAGGGACCCTAGTTTTATACCACAGGACAAATCAAAGCTGCTATGGTACAATAAAGCTATAAAAAGGTTAAACTAAGCTTTTTTAGAAAATTGAGTATCCCAAAGGGACCAATACATAGACCGTAGTGTATATACAATGGTCCCTTTGGGGAAGTGTTTTATATCGAGAAAGACAACCTTTTTGATATTTCTTTGAACAGAACCTTTCGGAACACTGCATAAATGCCTCACGGTGGTTCCTAAATAAGTGAGGTACTCAAAAGCAGTCCTTTTGCACAACTGGGGGTGCTGCAGTCTCCAAATCGAGTTTTCCTTTCCGTGTGGTAAAGCGGGTCGTAAAAAACACCCTAAGCCCAAAAATGGTATTTTCTCAAAAATTTAAGTTCCCCAAAGGGACCAATGCCTAGACAACAAGTGTCAATTGTGTATATGCAATGGTCCCTTTGGGGAAGTGTTTCTTTTATATCGAGAAAGACAATCTTTTTGATTTTTCTTCGCATGAAACCTCACAGAACCACCTCTAATCACAGATATATAATATATTTAGTGATTGGAGGTGGCATATTATGCCTCGTGATGGTTCCTCAGCGAGTGACGTACTCAAAGCGAAAGTCATCCCACAAATGGGGGTGGTCCCATGCCAAGATCTAGTCCCTCATCCTTGCGGCGAACTGGGCCTCTTCAGGAGTCATTCTTATGTGAAGAAATGTAGCCTAACCTCAAAAATGTTATTATCTCAGAAATTTAGGTTCTCCAAAGGGACCAATACATATACAACAAATGTCAATAGTGTATATGCAACGGTCCCTATGGGGAAGTGTTCTCTGACAACGAGAAATCCAACATTCTTGAGGTTTCTTCGCAGAAAATTTCACAGAACTACCTCAAATCACTACATACATCCCTCACGAAGGCTCCTAAGTAGGTGACGCACTCAAAAGTAATCCCTTTTCATAAACAGGGGTGTTACAGTCTCCAAAGCAACTCCCCCTTCCGTGTGATGTACCTGGCCGAGCCAGGAGTCCTTCTATTTTAGAGAAAAGTAGCCCAAGCCCAAAAATGTTTTTTACCACAAATTTTAGTTCCCCAAAGGGATCAATACATAGACAACAACTGTCATTAGTGTCTATGAAATGGTCCCTTTCGGGAAGCTTCAAAACTTTGCATTTTTGGTTTTGCAAACAAATTTTCCACAAACTAGAGGTGGAGTGAAAATTTAATGGTTCAGAGCAGCCTCCAGCAGCTGTCAATTGTAACATCCCATCCAAAGTAGCTTATAATGTGCCCAAATTAATAGAAAATCCGCAGCATGGAAGTAGAGGATACAATGCGAACATTTTTGAGATTCGTGTATTTACTTTTGATACTGACCACTCCCAGGGACCCTAGTTTTATACCACAGGACAAATCAAAGCTGCTATGGTACAATAAAGCTATAAAAAGGTTAAACTAAGCTTTTTTAGAAAATTGAGTATCCCAAAGGGACCAATACATAGACCGTAGTGTATATACAATGGTCCCTTTGGGGAAGTGTTTTATATCGAGAAAGACAACCTTTTTGATATTTCTTTGAACAGAACCTTTCGGAACACTGCATAAATGCCTCACGGTGGTTCCTAATTAAGTGAGGTACTCAAAAGCAGTCCTTTTGCACAACTGGGGGTGCTGCAGTCTCCAAATCGAGTTCTCCTTTCCGTGTGGTAAAGCGGGTCGTAAAAAACACCCTAAGCCCAAAAATGGTATTTTCTCAAAAATTTAAGTTCCCCAAAGGGACCAATGCCTAGACAACATGTGTCAATTGTGTATATGCAATGGTCCCTTTGGGGAAGTGTTTCTTTTATATCGAGAAAGACAATCTTTTTGATTTTTCTTCGCATGAAACCTCACAGAACCACCTCTAATCACAAATATATAATATATTTAGTGATTGGAGGTGGCATATTATGCCTCGTGATGGTTCCTCAGCGAGTGACGTACTCAAAGCGAAAGTCATCCCACAAATGGGGGTGGTCCCATGCCAAGATCTAGTCCCTCATCCTTGCGGCGAACTGGGCCTCTTCAGGAGTCATTCTTATGTGAAGAAATGTAGCCTAACCTCAAAAATGTTATTATCTCAGAAATTTAGGTTCTCCAAAGGGACCAATACATATACAACAAATGTCAATAGTGTATATGCAACGGTCCCTATGGGGAAGTGTTCTCTGACAACGAGAAATCCAACATTCTTGAGGTTTCTTCGCAGAAAATTTCACAGAACTACCTCAAATCACTACATACATCCCTCACGAAGGCTCCTAAGTAGGTGACGCACTCAAAAGTAATCCCTTTTCATAAACAGGGGTGTTACAGTCTCCAAAGCAACTCCCCCTTCCGTGTGATGTACCTGGCCGAGCCAGGAGTCCTTCTATTTTAGAGAAAAGTAGCCCAAGCCCAAAAATGTTTTTTACCACAAATTTTAGTTCCCCAAAGGGATCAATACATAGACAACAACTGTCATTAGTGTCTATGAAATGGTCCCTTTCGGGAAGCTTCAAAACTTTGCATTTTTGGTTTTGCAAACAAATTTTCCACAAACTAGAGGTGGAGTGAAAATTTAATGGTTCAGAGCAGCCTCCAGCAGCTGTCAATTGTAACATCCCATCCAAAGTAGCTTATAATGTGCCCAAATTAATAGAAAATCCGCAGCATGGAAGTAGAGGATACAATGCGAACATTTTTGAGATTCGTGTATTTACTTTTGACACTGACCACTCCCAGGGACCCTACTTTTATACCACAGGACAAATCAAAGCTGCTATGGTACAATAAAGCTATAAAAAGGTTAAACTAAGCTTTTTTAGAAAATTGAGTATCCCAAAGGGACCAATACATAGACCGTAGTGTATATACAATGGTCCCTTTGGGGAAGTGTTTTATATCGAGAAAGACAACCTTTTTGATATTTCTTTGAACAGAACCTTTCGGAACACTGCATAAATGCCTCACGGTGGTTCCTAAATAAGTGAGGTACTCAAAAGCAGTCCTTTTGCACAACTGGGGTGCTGCAGTCTCCAAATCGAGTTTTCCTTTCCGTGTGGTAAAGCGGGTCGTAAAAAACACCCTAAGCCCAAAAATGGTATTTTCTCAAAAATTTAAGTTCCCCAAAGGGACCAATGCCTAGACAACAAGTGTCAATTGTGTATATGCAATGGTCCCTTTGGGGAAGTGTTTCTTTTATATCGAGAAAGACAATCTTTTTGATTTTTCTTCGCATGAAACCTCACAGAACCACCTCTAATCACAAATATATAATATATTTAGTGATTGGAGGTGGCATATTATGCCTCGTGATGGTTCCTAAGCGAGTGACGTACTCAAAGCGAAAGTCATCCCACAAATGGGGGTGGTCCCATGCCAAGATCTAGTCCCTCATCCTTGCGGCGAACTGGGCCTCTTCAGGGGTCATTCTTATGTGAAGAAATGTAGCCTAACCTCAAAAATGTTATTATCTCAGAAATTTAGGTTCTCCAAAGGGACCAATACATATACAACAAATGTCAATAGTGTATATTCAACGGTCCCTATGGGGAAGTGTTCTCTGACAACGAGAAATCCAACATTTTTGAGGTTTCTTCGCAGAAATTTTCACAGAACTACCTCAAATCACTACATACATGCCTCACGAAGGCTCCTAAGTAGGTGACGCGCTCAAAAGTAATCCCTTTTCATAAACAGGGGTGTTACAGTCTCCAAAGCAACTCCCCCTTCCGTGTGATGTACCTGGCCGAGCCAGGAGTCCTTCTATTTTAGAGAAAAGTGGCCCAAGCCCAAAAATGTTTTTTACCACAAATTTTAGTTCCCCAAAGGGATCAATACATAGACAACAACTGTCATTAGTGTCTATGAAATGGTCCCTTTCGGGAAGCTTCAAAACTTTGCATTTTTGGTTTTGCAAACATATTTTCCACAAACTAGAGGTGGAGTGAAAATTTAATGGTTCAGAGCAGCCTCCAGCAGCTGTCAATTGTAACATCCCATCCAAAGTAGCTTATAATGTGCCCAAATTAATAGAAAATCCGCAGCATGGAAGTAGAGGATACAATGCGAACATTTTTGAGATTCGTGTATTTACTTTTGATACTGACCACTCCCAGGGACCCTAGTTTTATACCACAGGACAAATCAAAGCTGCTATGGTACAATAAAGCTATAAAAAGGTTAAACTAAGCTTTTTTAGAAAATTGAGTATCCCAAAGGGACCAATACATAGACCGTAGTGTATATACAATGGTCCCTTTGGGGAAGTGTTTTATATCGAGAAAGACAACCTTTTTGATATTTCTTTGAACAGAACCTTTCGGAACACTGCATAAATGCCTCACGGTGGTTCCTAAATAAGTGAGGTACTCAAAAGCAGTCCTTTTGCACAACTGGGGGTGCTGCAGTCTCCAAATCGAGTTTTCCTTTCCGTGTGGTAAAGCGGGTCGTAAAAAACACCCTAAGCCCAAAAATGGTATTTTCTCAAAAATTTAAGTTCCCCAAAGGGACCAATGCCTAGACAACAAGTGTCAATTGTGTATATGCAATGGTCCCTTTGGGGAAGTGTTTCTTTTATATCGAGAAAGACAATCTTTTTGATTTTTCTTCGCATGAAACCTCACAGAACCACCTCTAATCACAAATATATAATATATTTAGTGATTGGAGGTGGCATATTGTGCCTCGTGATGGTTCCTAAGCGAGTGACGTACTCAAAGCGAAAGTCATCCCACAAATGGGGGTGGTCCCATGCCAAGATCTAGTCCCTCATCCTTGCGGCGAACTGGGCCTCTTCAGGAGTCATTCTTATGTGAAGAAATGTAGCCTAACCTCAAAAATGTTATTATCTCAGAAATTTAGGTTCTCCAAAGGGACCAATACATATACAACAAATGTCAATAGTGTATATGCAACGGTCCCTATGGGGAAGTGTTCTCTGACAACGAGAAATCCAACATTTTTGAGGTCTCTTCGCAGAAAATTTCACAGAACTACCTCAAATCACTACATACATGCCTCACGAAGGCTCCTAAGTAGGTGACGCACTCAAAAGTAATCCCTTTTCATAAACAGGGGTGTTACAGTCTCCGTGTGATGAGCCTGGCCGAGTCAGGAGTCCTGCTATTGTAGAAAAATGTAGCCTAAGACCAAAAACTTTTTCACAAAAATTTTAGTTCCCCAAGGGATCAATGGCGAAAGGGCCTTTGAATTTGAATTAATTCACTCAAAGTACACCTAATATGTACTTCAGTTACTGCTTGGTATTAATCGTAGTAATTCCACGTATTCGCATGTAATCCTGTTAATGCTAAAAGTGATCCGCTTAATCCTCTGGTAATTTGGTACTCCAGTAGTAATTTTAAATGTAATCCAAGTAATTCTGTACGTAATCCTAGTAATTCCAACAGTAATTCAGCCAGTTCTATTTTATAAACTGAATTAAGAATGGTGAATCAGATGGAACAGCTGATCGCGTTTGTAATGGTAATTTATGTAATTCATGTACTTCACGAGCGTAATCTAAATAATTCTAGTAATTCTGAATGTAATTTTTGTAATTCCACGGTAATCCTGACTCTAATTAGTGTTTAGATTACTAAAACCTTTTACTAACTCTAATCTTGGTAATCTTAACTTGTACACCTAAGCCTGGTAGTGAATTGCCCCTCAGAAGGAACTGTCTTGGATAAGCTCAATAATAATCTTAGGCAACCAAATATACTAATTTATCGTTCACGCAAGGGGCCGTTTGGGGAGGCCGATTTGGACCAATCCGGTGGTTAGCCGAGATCAGAACCATGTTCCTCCCCAAAGTGACCTTTGCATGCTTTTTTTAAATATCTCTCAAACGCAATGTCCTAAAATCATAAAAATTTGATCTACGGGATCAGCGCATAATCTTCTTTAATATCAGGCTAAAAAATAGCACCCCCAAAAACAGCTCCTCAAAGGGCCCTCTTGATATACATATATATACTCGAATATGAAAGTGATTCAGAATCCGACGACCAAAATAATGAAGCCATTGCTAACCAAAGTGGTGATAATAACAGTAGAATCGGTTATCGGTATGTTCTAGACCACTTTAGGCGCGGCTAGGCGCGGGGCGCGCCTGAATCGGGGCGCGGCTTAGCCTTTGTGGGCGTAAAATTTGAGCCAATCCCACGTGTTTTGAGCTCTGATTGGTGTAAAATGTCCTGGTGGGGAGCCAATCCTGAGCATTTTGTATTTTGATTGGTGAAAAAGAGCCTGTGAGTGTTAAAAATTTCGTCCAATCGTACTTTCTGGCCAATGACATTGCTGGACCATACTTCGCCACGGGTAAGGCGCGGGCGTGGCTTGTTCCTATTGGTCGATTTGATCGGCGGGAGGAGCCTTATTTCAACCAATCTCGTCTTTTCTCTATTTTTGGACCAGCTTAGGCGCGGGTACGGGCGTGGCGTTGTGTCAGGCGCGGGCGGGGGCGGGGGCGGGGGCTGTCGTGAGACGGGGGTGATAATTTGAATGAAACTTATTGTTTTTTTGGGTGTATTGAGCTCTGATTGATGAAGACAATAAATTTAAAAAATAAAATTTTAGTTTTTGTTGTTTTATTGATGTTTCCATTTTATATATATTGTGCAGCAAGTGAATATAATAAAACATATACAGTTAAAAACACTCATTATACTTGTAGAAATGTCGATGATTTTTTCATGGAATTCTTCTTTATAAAAAAAATCTTGATTACTTGTTGCATTAGGTGTATCAGTAGTATTAGTAGTAGATTCTTTTATTTTCTCATAAATGGCAGGAGCAGTGAAGGTTTCATTTATAACTTGTTTCCATTGAGTAGCGCCATAACTTCGATTGAGATATATTAGTCTCAATTTATATTTGACGATCTGGGCGTCATGTTTAGGAACATGATCGGCTTGAAATACTGGTATACCATCTTGAATTTGTGAACGTAATTTGATCCAATGATCTGGCCAAGTATCGTTCTCCTCGTTGAAACAAACATAAGAATCCACAATTTCAGGTTGTTGAAATATTACAAAATTATCTTGAGCCAAGACAGCGAAAATAAGGAGACTTGTTTTAAGTAAAGCCATTCTTGCAATACTAACGCTCTTCCCATTGAATGATAGCCTTTTATTTAATTGGTTATGTGATTATATAGGCCGTTAGGTCAGATTGAGTTTATGATAAAAAAACACCTTCATATTAATATTGTTATATTGATTCATTTATAAAGGTAGGCATATACTTATTAGGTAGTAACAACAACAAGAGCAACAATAGCAAGGAAAATTATGAATGAATCCAATCTAACGTCAAAGTCTTGGATCTATATTGATCTTTTTTAGGTAAAATCTTCAATTTTGATTATTTTAGAACATGTTTAACGTTTAAAAATGTTAAAAAAATAATCAAGACTGAAGATTTTACAAAAAGAAGACCAACATATAGCTCCAAGGCTTGGACGTTGGATTGGTCTCATCCTCATTTCTCCTTTTAATTTAAGAAATTGTCATGGATAATGTTTGCTTCATATCTCTCGCATCGATGTATTCAGGCACAGTTGAGTATGCGGAGGCATTTTCAAATTCCCCGTTGCTTAATATTCTCTGAGTACCATAGTCACGGAATTCATAACAGGATATTTTTAACGATTGAGTAGTGTAACTGGCGTCATAGGTACAACGAATCGGTAACACCAAACCATCTGCATATTGCAGTTTAAAATGTCTGTAGAATGGATGCTCAATTTCTATGATTCCAGCAATTTCCATCTCTTGTTCAATCAGGTGATTTCTAAAAGCTTCGATAGCTTCTTCTATCGTAACAAGAGTCAGTTGTTCTTTTTCGTTAATATCTCTTTCTGATAGTGATGCAGTCAACAATTCGGAGTCAGATGTTTCTGTATTTGTAAAGGTAGTTTCAGCAGTTTGATCGGTACTTATTTCACTGTTTAATCGAAATGTCGACGTCGTTATTGCCTCCGTCGTGGTCGTCGTTGTCGTCGTCGTCGTGCTCGTTGAAGATGAAGCGTTAAAACTATCTTGTACAAGATTGGCGACACCAAATTCGATGCATCATATGACGGTAGCGGTTTACTGGGTGTCGGCAATTTAAATGTTAAATTGATTTGAACAGTTTCGTTGCTTGGTAACTGAACTTGAAATTTCATCCGAGCGATCTTTTCATCATCAAGGTGAATTGGTATTGATGAAGTACTTGTTGTAGCGATGAGCGATAAATAACAGAATAGAATAAGATGTAAAATGCGTAGCATCTTCTTCACTGTTTCTAACACTGACTTTAAGCTGGACACTGTCTTGGTTACACTGATTTTTATTTAAACTCCTTGCAGGCTTTTATAGAACGTAAATAAGCGTTATCTCCTGCAGGCTTGCGTAACTCATCAACCAGTTGATGCCTGTTAATATTACGTCATACTAATTAAAAATAATTAATCGTAAATAATCATGACACTGAACTAATTATTTTTTTGTTAACCCATTTTTTTTTAAATTTTGTTTTTTCCAATCCACGAGTTGTGTTCGTTTGAAAATCCTAACCATTTAACGTACAATTTATTTCCTTTCTTTTTTAAAATCTTTTCAACGAGATAAACATCTGAACATTTCGCTTTTAATAGTTCGAATTCGTAAAATGCCCCTTGGATCGTTTCATTGTGATAGTTTTTAAGAATATATGTAACCGGATTAGTATTTTTAACTTTTTTAATCTTGAATATCTCCGTAGTCCAGTTTGGCCAGTAGCCTTTATGAAAAGCATGTTTGTATTTACTTATTCGTACATTTTCTCGAACTTTAAATTTTGGTAATGGAAATATTTTAATTTTGCTATATATACGGTTTTTAAAAGTTGCTGTTCATTGTTAGAATTTACATCACAAGGTCTCATCTTAATTTTTCTATGTATTGTATTGTTATATTTGCTAACCAAATCTTGAATATTATTAATCCATTTATAGGTCCCATGAAGACTGAATTGTTTCCACATCAATCCCTTCAACGTTCTATTAAATCGTTCGACAATAGTTGCCTTTAATGTGCTGTAAGTTGAATAATGATTTATGTTATATTTTTTCATTAGTTTTTGAAAATGAACGTTGTAAAACTCCTTTCCGTTATCTGTTTGTAAATGAACAGGTGATTGCTGAATCAAAATTTTCTCCATTGCGTTAGTCACTTCAAGTCCAGTTTTATTTTTAACCGGTAGAGCCCATGCACATTTTGAGAATCCATCGATGACAGTTAATAAATAGCGGTAACCTTTGTTATTAGTTGCATAGTCTCCCATCTCGACTGTCTGCTTCCCAGTGATCGTTAATTCCGTTTAAAATAACTGTGCGACGTTTAAAATTTCGCCGTGCAGGCTTGTGCAACTCATCTACCAGTTGCTCTTTGCTCATACTGAATTATAATAATTACATTTAGAAAAATTAATATGATACTCGTTTAATTATTTCCTAACTGATACGCATTCTTTTTTTATTCTCGTTATTATCGTCTATAGACATCGACTGTGACGTAACCTTTGATGTAGTTTGAGAAGACTGAGGACTACTTCGCGATGTTTCCTGATTTTGTTTCTCTTGTAGAGCAACTGAAACGTTGTTTTCTTGATGAGAAGCTTGATCAAATAATTGATTAATTTCTGATTTTAATGTCTGTAATGAAGTACTTAATTGCAAGATTTTTGTTCTCATTTCATTTCTTAAAGAATTTATTGTTCCAATTCTTTCATCAACATATGATTTAGTCACTCCGTCATTTGATTCTACTGGTTTATGTAAATTACAGAGACGTTTTTGTTGAATATCAAAGTCTCCTTTTTTAGTTAACACGAAGCCGATTGCAGGAGGAGCAGGAGCAACGAAATGAGAATAACGCCTTTCACTAGGAGAAGCTAAATAACGTCCGAATTTATCGATGGACATTTTTAGAATGGGAGAAACGATCACTTGACTTTTATTTTATACAATAATGTTAGCCTCTTTTAACTCTTCTAAAATTATAACAACTTCATTTGTATGATTGGTATGTCCTGCTTGCTGAGAGGCTATTAAGAGTCTAAGCCTGTCAATTAATTCATTTGGATCGTCCCAATACGTGTAATCGATTTTATTGGAAGAATATTCCATCAAGCCTGCCCCTGTGTGTGTCTGATTTCTTAATAAAAGTTTTTTAATTAATTTGTACTTTACACTTTTATTTCCAGCAAGCTGCTGTCTTTTATCAAAATGACGATGTAGCAAATTAGTGACGTTCACAATTTCTAAATATGCGGTAATGTCGTTTTCGTTACAATTTTTTAATGATGGATTTTTGGTAAAGAGTAAAATTTTTAATCCAGGCGTTAAATTGTAAACTTTATCATCTATAAAAATATCCGTTTTTGTCGCCGTAAAGGGTAAAGATCCTATTTTCCATACGTTTTCGGTTGAGTCGAAATAGGGACCATAACTACTATGATCTAGATGTTTTTGTTCTATATCAAGGAATTTCATGAATTTATCTGTGAAATGAAGTAAATTTGATTGTGGACTACTCTCGAGAGATTTTTGCACGCTAACTGAAGATTTATCGTTTTCATCATCATCATCGTATTGAGAAACAGAAGGTACCTACTTCAATCGATGATTGATCGAGTACTGAGAAAACGCTTTTTGATAAAGGTGTACTAGTTCTTTCATAGTTATCATTACCGAGCGCTTCAACTTCTATATTGCTTTTATTTTTATTTTTAGATTTTCTTTTCTTCTTTTTCATTGGTGAACCAGAATCAAGATCATTTACAGGAGTATCTGACAATTTCTTTATACCTTTTGTAAGAGGGCTATTTTCTTTGGCAACATCAGACAATTTCTTTAGCGGAGTCGTAATGGGTGTAAAAATGCGTTCAAAATATTTTGAATCCCTTGACTTACCAGTTTTTAGAACTTCATATTTTTTACGAATTACATTACGCGTTTGAATGAGATCTTCAATTAGTTTTTCGTCCATATTGAATACCGAGAGTATGTAAAAATTATATTATGAAGTAGCGTTTCTGATCAGACCTTGTTATGGTTATAGATTAACAATTTGAACAGCTTTTCTGAACAGCTCAATCAGCTTGTGGATCAGCTTGAACAGCTACTTTGAACAGCTCCATCAGCTTGTGGAACAGCTTGAACAGCTCAATCAGCTTTTAATCAGCTTGAACAACTACTTTAAACAGCTCAATCATCTTCTAATCAACTTGAACAGCTACTTTAAACAATTTAGATTTTTTTAAATTAGCTTAATCAGATACTTTGAACAGCTCAGCCAGTTTATTAATAATCATCAATAGCTCATAATAAAAAAAATTTTTAAATTGCTCTTTATATCTTAGCGGTTAAAATTGAAGTGATCCTAGTGTAGTATGTTGTTGTTATTTATAGTACAATGTATATATCAAATCCTTTCCGATATCGACCTTTATCCATTGAACAATCTTTATTGATACATAAAAACCCATAGTTTTCTTTCCAACATTCTGAGCAAATTTCACGAAATTGTTCAAAGGACATGTCTGTGTTAACATGATCGTCATAAATAGAGAGCGGATTTTATGCTAAATGCATATTGCATGCATATTTTACATATTTGGTGATTTTTTGTCATTTTCGCTTATTTGGAGAAAAATCGCATATTTATGCTTATTTCGCAAGATTTCTGTTAAAACCGCCTTTCAAAATGGTGGCGGTTCTTCGAAAAACTGATTTCATGAATTTACCTACCCATTTATTACCTGCATCCCTTTCCTGCTTAAGACAACTCGGGTCAGGTAGACGGTCAGCCTGTATTCATTGCTAATGACAGGGTTTTTCCCTATTTGCAGGTATAGTATGATGTAAAAGAGGGAAGGTGTTATAGTGGGGGTTGATTTTCGCAGTTATTTTAAGTGAAGTACTCTTGGTTCTTATAAAAAAAAATCAACCATGCCTAAGGACAAGAGTGCCCTCATTTCAAAAGCCATTCTGAGTTCATTTTTGCAGATGTTATTTCTTCTAGAATGATAACTCGCGTTCTTATTAAGAATTTTACGTGCTTATTTAGTGCTTATTTCGCTATTTTTTGGTGCATAAATATGCGCCTATTGGGCGAATAAATAAATCCGCCCTCTAGTCATAAATATGTTTTAGGTTTAAATTATCTTGCTTAAAGACGACTAAAAAATTTGCATTATCACGGACTAAATGTTTGGGGATATGACTGTACGTTTGTCCGAGATAGAAACTGTCAATATCCCTGTGGCGCCCCAGTCTTATTAATCACGGGATCGAGGGAAAAACTTACAAACTGGAGCTGGTGAAGAAAGAAGATGTGCCCAAAAAGAAAATTTCCCCACCTGCAACATGCAAGGTGACAGTTATTCTGGACGATGATGAAGAAGAAGAAGAGGATGAAACGGAGGATGAGACCAACATCCAGCAAGAGGATGAGGAGGAACCCAATTTATCCATCAACAGGAGTCCTCTAAATTTTTATAACCAATTTAGAGAACCCGAGAGTCAACTGTTTTAATATATTGTATAACCATTGTATACGGGGTAATCTTTTTGGTAAATGTTATTATTTGATACCAATAAAAGGGGTAATAAAACGATGAGTTTTTTTTATTAATATTTATTTGCATTTCAAATCAATAGGAGCCAAATCATAATAGATTCGCGAATATAACTTAATTAGTTTCTCAAGTGTTTGTTCGGCCGTTTGTTTATGAAAACATTCACAAGTATCTGGACCCTCCCTTGCACCATCAAAAGACCAGACACAAGAATTGTAATGCAGACCGTGTTGAGACAGCTTCATTTCGTGATTTTTGTTTTTCTCGATTACAGCCCGAAGACGTAAAAGGATCTCCTTATGATCCTTCAACATGACGTCTTCATAAATTGTCAATAAACGTTGAAGATTTGCCAAAACCATTTTCACAAATGAGTAGTAGATAACAACGTTCTCTGCACTGTCTTTCTATCGTTTGCTTCCATCAAAGATCATGTCCTACTAATATACTTATCACATAATGGTGGATCAGATTAACCAATAAGAACAAGGATACACTCGCGCACGTTTGACTGGGTAAAGCTATTAGCCAAGATGAAAAAGATAAGCTCAAATAGACAGGATTAAATGAAATCTTACACCCACAGCTCCTTTCCCACAAGTTTCTTCATCAATCAGAGCTCAAATTATAGCCCACACCTTCACTAAACTACCGCCCCCGCCTGCGCCTAACACAACGCCACGCCCGTACCCGCGCCTAAGCTGGTCCAAAAATAGAGAAAAGACGAGATTGGTTGAAATCAGGCTCCTCCCACCGATCAAATCGACCAATAGGAACAAGCCACGCCCGCTCCTTACCCGTGGCTAAGTATGGTCCAGCAATGCCATTGGCCAGAAAGTACGATTGGACGAAATTTTTAACACCCACAGGCTCTTTTTCACCAATCAAAATACAAAATGCTCAGGATTGGCTCCCCACCAGGACATTTTACACCAATCAGAGCTCAAAACACGTGGGATTGGCTCAAATTTTACGCCCACAAATGCTAAGCCCCGCCCCGATTCAGGCGCGCCCCGCGCCTAGCCGCGCCTAAGAGCGCCTAAAGTGGTCTAGAACATACCGATACATACTACTAATAACGAATTCACAAAGAAAGAAAAATTAAGGAATAAGAGGAAGTGGTTTGCTACACCACTCATTGAAAAAAAGAAACATAAGTTACAAGAGGAACGCAGTAAGCATTTAAAAATCTACCATTTTGACTCGTAGTTGACAGCCATTCGGACGTCAAAACCCGCGGCAATCAAGAGACTACTCGTCGTATTACTATTGAAAATAAAACACCCATATTTTTTTGTTTCGCTAAATGGGTCCTCATTTCGTCACTAGGTCTCCTCAAAAGTGAGCCCCAAAAATCGAAAATTAATTCCCACGTCTTAACCATCCGTGCCCTGCCGAAGAAATTTTTTACTTAACACCAGGAACGCACACCTCTGACGTTATTAAAAATCTGAAAAAATTGAAGAAAAAACTCTTTATAGCGCTAACCATTGCTCTGAATTTCAAAATCCTATTATTCATCTTTTTCGAAAAATTTTCAAAAAACTGATTTTTTGAGTACCCCTTTGAAGGGTCGCAGCTGCCTTATAAAGCATTGCCGGACATATGTCCATAGGGTCTTTTCTTCCTAAAGATGGGGTCGGCCTCCATACGAAATGTGGCCGATCCTGCGATGACCATCCCCCGACACAGATGGTTTCCACTGTCCTGTATCCAGTGGTCGGAAGTAGTGCATTACTCTGATTATTATTATTACTTTAGCTGGTAATGAGTAATTGTAGTGCATTACTTTTTATAAATATTAACTTGTAATTTCAACAGGAGCCAGTCAACCAAAAGGCGTATAATCGGTAGTGCTTCGTTTGGGCTTCATTGTGCCTCATAACTTATTGCGTTAAGTCCAATAGTACATGGATTACAGGCTAAAGCATGACAGCCTAGCAACAACTTCGAAGCACAATCGATCAAAAGGCGTATAATTGATAGTGCTTCGTTCGTGCTTCTTTGTGCCTCATAACTTATTGCGCTCAGTCAAAAATCGAAAATTAATTCCCACGTCTTAACCATTCAACCGATTTTGCTGAAATTTTCCACAAGACCATTACGAACGATGAAGATTTCAATAATGTAGCTGGTGATTCCGTGGTGCCCCCTGGGCCGCCCTCGACATTTTCGGCCCAATATCTTTGTTAACGTAATTAAATTTCGTAATTAATTAAACACCATCCGATGGTCTTTGAATTTAGAAACTACGCTACCTCTTGCACTTTTTCTGTAAAATGCACCATTTCCGAGTAAAATTAAGGAATGTGAAGCCATACACGTGCTTACTGACAGTTATCAAGATAGCTATAGTGCGATTAATGTCAGGGCTTTGTTAAAGTTTTAAATTATTGTTAGTGGCACTGTGTTTGTTTTTTTTGTAAATATTATAATGGCAGTTAATTTTGCAGATTCGGAGTATGCAGATATGCATTTAATTATTGGGCCGAAAATGTCGAGGGCGGCCTAAGGGCCTGTGGTGGGCACCATGAAATCATCAGCTACATTATTGAAATCTTCATCGTTCGTAATGGTCGTGTGGAAAATTTCAGCAAAATCGGTGGAATAGTTAAGACGTGGCAATTAATTTTCGATTTTTGGGGCTCACTTTTGAGGAGCCCTAGGAACTCGCCTAGGGACGAAGTGGAGGTCAATCTAGCAAAACAAAAAATACGGTTCTTTTATTTTCTTCCAAGGAATCTAAGGCTGAAATTATTGCACTCTGAAACGGGACACCCTGTATAAATATATAAGCAATATGTAAGCATATGTAAGCAATCTAGATATCAGAATTTTTTTTCAGATTCTTAATCTACACTGAAAAAGTACTTTTTTCTAATTTAATAAAATTTCGCATCTATTACCGTTTGTGAGTTGTCAATTTTTGAAAAATTAAAATGGCCGCCATTAGCCCCTATCCCGTAAGATTTGAGTAATCTTTAAGTAGTAAGACTTTAGTTATCTCTCTCCAGTAGGAAAATTACTATAAAGTTAATAAACCGAAGCTATTCATTGCTGCCCGGACTAGAATATTAGCATTTTATCAGCGATTAATGGATTTAGAAAATGGGCCTTTACACCAATTATTTAAAATGATAGAATTATAAAGAATACACTTCGTCAAGACCTTCTCAGCCAATAAAATGTTTCAAAGCTTCGTAGTCTTTTAATAAAAAAATCTTTAAAATTCCGGGTAAGCATATATGACGTCATAGTGGGTGTGTAGTTAGTGGGCGGAGTTACCCGCATATCCTCGTGTAGCTGGCTGAATTTGATTTAAACTTTTACCGCACAAATTACAGTTACAATATGTTTTTATTTTTTTAAATAATGTAGGAACATTTAAGTTGCAGACTAATTGAACAAATACTAACTTAATCGACTGGCAGTCTGACTGCTCTTCAAAGCCTCTTTTAACAATCGCTGTTTCAGAAGAAGATTTGAAGGGTAAGTTGAATCATATTCCGGAAGAAGTAACGGATGCATAGGAGCCGTTTCTGGGGAAGTGGCTCGAGATAGTTTCATTAGAGCAAGATTGGAGTCACGTAATTGCCCCAGCTTCAAACTGACTGTTGCAAAATCTTTATAAAATTAAAGATTTTTATGCAAAACTGTATCATTACGTTAAAACTTCTGTTGGTCATTAATAATAAAGAAATAAAAGTCACAAAAAAATATATTGTTTCAAATTTCGAGCTCACGTAAGCACCCCAAGCAGTAGCGCTAATAGCTCATTCATAATGGACATAAACATAAGATGCACGTAAACATAATTCAACCATAAAACGTAAGAGTGTACACAATGAACAAAACGTAAGAAATACGTGCGGATGACGCGCTCTTTACTATCTGACACATCCTTCAAAAGCTTCGAAATTTCAAAATTCTGCCATCAATTGCTTAGAAAATGTTTACAGTAGTGGCTCTTTTGACTCTGTTCAGTGGCGGATTTAGGGTGGGGGGGCGCAGGGGGCGCGCGCCCCCCCCGAGCGGCACGTTTCACTCATTTAGTATTGAAGTAAAAAAACAAAAGTGTGATGTGAGAGATTGAACTGAGAGGTATTGTGGCAAGGTTTGTTTTTAATCTAAAAACTTAAATACACCGGCACTAGCGAGTAGTGAGCGCCCTAGCGGAGCAGAGGATACTTAACACACCCTGTGCGCACATGATGCGCACGGTCACGGCCCGGCCGGCGTAAATGAAATGGCCCGATCGGGACCGACCACGAAGTGCGTTGCCTAATTAGCCTAAATTTTACGTTTGATTTGAGATCTACATCAGTCCACGCGCTTTTAACTATTTCACTATTTCTATTCGGTCTTCAAAGTATAACATAGACGTGTGACGTGTGAGGTGTGCGCTGGGCAGAATGTCCGTAAAAAGAAAAATTTGTGGAAAAATTGATGAATATTTCAAGAAACGAAATCCTGCCCCTGGTGTGGTTAGTCCTGACCTCGGTACTGACAATAATTTAAGTTCTTCTGCATCAACATTAACCTCGACCTCAACCCCTGCATCATCAGCCTCATCATCACAATATTCACAATCGGCTTTAGGTATGTTCATTTTTAAGTCTGTCTGGGTGGATTGCAATGGTTACATAAAAATAATCCCAGTTATTCACTAGGCATTCAAGATTTAAATCTGGATTATTTTTATGTATTTCGCACTAATAATACGGTAATAAATAGGGCACCGGCGCATTGCATTCATAATTCATTGCCTGATTTTCTTTTCGTCTTTATAGCTCATGTTGATGAAAAATCCACCGGCTTTAAATTTGACATTGGAGCTTTTATCGGCAAAAATATAAGTGACTATGAAAGATATCAACTACTTACAAATCATTGGAAGCCCCAGAAAAATTATGTATTTCCCGTTTCAATTCATAAAAAACGTGACAGAGAAGAGAGGCGGTCCTGTAACCAAAGCCACCTAGAACGGTTTTCGAAATGGGTAGTCTTTTCGGATAACTGTGGCGGACTGTTTTGTAAATACTGTGCCTTATTTTTATCCGATAGTCACGTCGATGGAAAAAAGACAGTTCCAGCCAAAAAATTAGTCACGCAACCTTTAATTAAATTTGCAAAACTAATTGGCAAAGATGGGGATTCGGAAAGTCATAATTGTAAACCAGATCATTTGAAAGCTGTGCAAAGGGGCGATAATTTTATCAAAACTTATGAAAATCCTGAAGCTGAAGTTATAAATTTGTTATCTGAAAACCACAAAAAGCAAGTGTTGGAAAATCGACAACGACTGATACCTATAATAAAAACTGTGATCTTGCATGGTCGGCAAAATATACCACTGAGAAGTCATCGAGACGACGGTGCGCTCTTGGATGATACTGGGGATGTGGTTAGTCCAGTATCGAATGATGGTAATTTTAGAGCCCTTTTGCGTTTTAGAATTGACAGTGGTGATAAAGTACTCGAAAATCATCTGAAAGTCTCTGGAGCCCGAGCCACGTATATAAGTAAAAATACAGCAAATGAATTAATCAATTGTTGCGGTGATGAGATCATTCGTGTCGTAATGGAAAGGGTGGCGAAGGCAAAATTTTATAGTGTAATTTTCGACGAGACTACAGATGTTTCTCACAGATCACAACTTAGTGTTTCGCTCCGGTATGTGTATGAGGCCACAGTCTATGAGGATTTCATGGGGTTTGTAGATTTGCATCAGACAAACTACTCTGAAACTTCATCGAACGGTAACGGATCAGAGCCCGTAATAACTGGTAAAGTTTTGGGACAGACTGTTTTAAAAAAAATTAAAGAGTTAGGACTAAACGTCGAAGACTGTGTTGCCATAGGCTGTGATGGTTGCAGCGTGAATATGTCAGAATTATGTGGTGCAGCTAAGGAGATAACATCGGAGGCAGAAAATGCAATCGTATGTCCTTGCATGAATCATGCGCTAAATTTGTCAATTTCTAATAGTTGCTCAATAAGAAGTGTCAAAAACTGTAACGGAACTATTCAAGAGATTGTTCGTTTTTTTAACGCATCTGCCAAACGCAGCTTTATTTTACAGTTCCAAGAGGACTACCATCGATAGCTCAAGCTTTAGAAGAAATATCGGAATGGAATGACAAAAACACTTCGTCTCAGGCAAATAGATTGTTAAGTTCCATTTGTAACTGTGAATTTATATTGACAGTTTACAGCCTCTCGGATGTATTAAGCTTAACACTAGATCTTAGTAAATATTTGCAAAAAAAATGCACTGATCCAGCTGAAGCTACTTCAAGATTGGATATTTTACTAAAAGTGTTGTCTGAAAAAAGAGAAAACGTAGACAACGAATTTCAATTCATTCTCAGCAATTCCAAAGAAACCATGATAAAAATGGACGTAGACTTTAAGAAACCTAGGATCGTTAAGAAGCAAATGAATAGAGCGAACCATGAAACTGAAACACCAGAAGAATTCTGGAAAGTGGCCTTATACATTCCTCTTTTGGATGCAATCACAGCAGATATAAAAAGAAGGTTTGAAGCCAAAAATTTAAATTGTTTGAGATTAAATTTCTTAGTTCCAAGCAATTTAATTCACCCTGATTTGACTTTAGACAATATCACCGAAAACGTGAATTTAATATTTGACGATTATAAGAACATAGTCGCCAATCAAGAAGGAATATATCAGTCCAAACTTATTTCAGAAATTCGGCTATTGAGAGCTAAATATGGTCCTGATCCTGATGTTTGCCCAACTACGGCCCACGAAAGTTTAACATGGTTAGATTCTAACCAATTTCCTACATTACACATGTTTTTACGGATCTTAACAACTTTGCCAATTTCTGTGGCAACTGCAGAACGCAGCTTCTCTACCTTACGGCGCCTGAAATCTTGGATGAGGTAGCGGATGTCGGAAGATCGGTTAACAGGCTTAGCCTTGCTGTATGTACACCGAGAGGTTGAGATTAACATAGAAAATGTAATAAATCTGTTTTGTAAAAAATCCCGTAGATTAGAGTTTGTTCTATAATTTATTATGTTTTCATTTTGAATACCTATGTTCATCTATTCATATTCATTCATCTATTCATCTAGTGGGGTGTTTCTAGTGATAGTTCATCTATTTCATCAAGCTCAAATTGTGATACATATATGTACTTGAAAACTCATCGGCTCGAAAAAACACAAAAAACCAGGGGCAAATCGAAGGGGGAGGGGGGGGGGTAAACCCCCCATTATTTGTCTCAGCCGATAAAACCACTCCACTCATAGGTAAACTTCTGCGCCCCCCTCGAGCTTCCTTCCTAAATCCGCCACTGACTCTGTTATACTTAAAGCGAAAAAAAAAGGATGTGTACTACAAACCGCAAGTCCCATTCGACGAAGAAAAGACGGTGGTGGGTTAGACCTGCAAATATAAATCGGGAAAGGCACCATATACTGAGTACCACAGGTTGATGCTGGAGTTAAAATTGCACAACCACGAGTGGGTTTTTTCATATACTCGCATGACTCCTGCGCTGTTCGATGAATTATCGGCAATTGTGGGGTCTTTCTTGCAAAAAAATAGTATTAGGAAGCCTCTCAGTCCTTCTCAAAGGCTTGCGATAACTTTGAGGTAGGTAACTACTGTGCGGATTTGACGCCGATGTGAAATCGCATATAGGTATTATTTGCTTTTCTCTAGGTATTTAAGCACCGGGGATTCCTATTTTTCCATTGCCAATGGGTACGAGATTGGCGAATCTACTGAATGTTCTATTGTTCATGAAGTCACCAAAATCTTTTGGGAAAAGCTAAGCCCTATTGTATTACCAATTCCTACAGAAGATAATTTAAAATGCATCGCTGAAAATTTTAAAATCCGTTGGAATATGCCACATTGCGTGGGTAGCATTGATGGAAAGCACATCAGAATCACAGCGCCCGTAAACAGTGGATCGCTATATTACAATTATAAGGATTTCTTCAGCATTGTGCTCTTGGGTATTTGTGATGCGAGTTATAATTTCATTTATGTTGGCTTTTGGCGTAGATGTCAACGCGACAGAAGTCACTAGATTCCAAACGTAATAATCGCGTAAACTAAACGTAAAGTTGAAATAATCCAACTTTGTGTTCGATTTCGAAGGGCTTGTCCCGAGTCTCGGTAAAATTATATAACATACCTTGTAAGTATACTTTGCTGGATTTTAGGTAGGTAATCATGATTTTTAACATAAAAATTTTTCGAATTTGAGGTGACTTCAGCCCAAACCCCTTGACCGATTTGGCTGAGATTTGACAGGAGAAGATTGTTTTACCCGTAGAAGAGCCGAAGAATGTTTGGAAGGAATATGCCCAGAGCAGGGGCCATTTTAGCAATGCAATTTTGAAAATTTTAAAACAAACTCCTGACTTCGCTCTTGGCACTGTAATGCGATAATGCGACACTGTGATACTACCACACGCAAATCAAATATCCAACGGTGGGGAGGTTTCAGCCGCTTCTCTGCTGCCCATTTTTTTAACCTCCCCAACCCCACAATCCAAAAAAATGGGAGGTTACTGCAATCACTAATATTTTCGAATTCGAGATAACATCACGTCTAAGCGTTTAGAGGTCTCAGGAATTCAAAAAAGTGGTTTTTAAAATGTGTATGTGCGTACGTTTGTAAACACGCCACAGCCCAAAGTACTGGATCGATTTTCTAACGCTAAAAATGTCTTGAAAATTGTAATCTTTTATCTGTTGATGAAAAAATATTATATAAGTGATAGGAAATACTATTCCCTTAAAAACTATCGTCTCGATTTTTAAACACCTGTATAATTGGTATGTTCAAATTGCGTTGGACCGTAACAAATACATAAACCATACGTAAACATAAAAATTACATAAATGCATTGTGTACTATCGCGGCAAAAAATTGTAAGCCTTATAAATTACCCGATTTCAATTTCTCCTAAAATATACCCCGTTTTTCAATATCTCATTACGTATTTGTTGCTTTCGGGTAGTTAAGAGTTATTCCTACGTACCTTTTTCTTCAGTGAACAATGAATCGAACCACAAGAATTTTGCAACTGGCAAAGGAACACTATTTCAGTGACAATATTGAGGACATACCAATAGATATAATAGGAGTCAATGTTATTATAGAAAACGATGTGAGCGCAGTTGTTGCAGACTTGGGTATGTAGAACTTCTTTATACTATTGAACTACTGGTTATTTTTTCTACAGATCATCTGCAAAATTGTCCTGATGGAACTTTTCACCAGGTGGATGAACTTCTAGTTAGTGATGTTAATGCTGATGATCGAGCCTGCTTAACGGAGTTGATACCTGATGGTACATATCTATAGTTTTGCATAATTTTGACTTTATGATTTAAAATAACTTATTATTATGTACCAAATTACTCGGTATCTATTTTTCAGACAATCAAGAAGATTTTTCTAGTATACCATACCCAGGGAATGATAATCTTTTACCTATTAACAGTACCAATGATGAATCTAGCAACCGTATTACAAGAATAATAACACCTATTCTTCCAGATGATGTTAGTTAGCAATTTTGTACTAATTATCAACTATTATTTATTAATTCACAGTATTTGTAGGTATCACATTCACACAAAACGATTCATTGAATAATAATGAGAGTTCCGCTGAAGAGTACAATCCATCGAACAGCGATAACTCCTCATCTAGCTTATCTAGCTCATCTAGCGTGTCTGAAATGGAGATGAATCTACTTAATGACATTGGCGGTAAGGTGTTTATAGGGAAGACAAAAGGGTTTTTTGTTATTTACTTGTGTGTACTATAGGTGAAATACGTGAAAACTTGAATCCCGATTTGGCTAACTTAGAAGTTATTAGAAAAAGAAAACTGAAGGCCGACAAAAAATCATGGATTCGTGAAAAAAATAAAAAACGGCGAATGTATGGTGAAAAGTACTTGGGATTTTCGAAAAAGAAGAACGAAAAGATGAAACAAGATACCAAGCGGCCCGAAAGGAAGTTAAAACCAGCCTGCAAATCAAAATTTTGGGAAAAATCTAAGATCAGGAACTGTAGCAAAATATCACAAGAGCAGAGAGAAAATATTTTTGGAGAAAGTTGAATTGGGATCAACGGAAAATATACGTATCCACAAATGTCCAAAAAATTACAGTAAAAAAGAGCACTACTGCTGATCAAGGATCAAGAAGACAGGGGACTTTTGTATATTACATACAAATCAATAACCAGAAACTTCAGGTATGCAGAACCATGTTTCTGAACACATTTGATTTAGGATACAAAACCGTTCAAGAGTGGGTGAATAAAAGTAATAGTGGCATGCACCAGAACTCAGAAAGAAAGATATCGGTCAAACAAGCGCTTAATATCCGAACAAACTTGAGTACACAGAATATAGATACATTCTTAGATGATTTGCCTAAACTGCCTTCTCATTATGCTGGACAAAGTTCTACAAAACTATTCTTAGAGCCAGTTTTCAAACATTTAATTGATGTTTACAAGCTGCACAAAACCTATTGCCAAGAGAATAACTTGACTTGTTTAACAAAAAAATATTTCTATAGAAGGTTTCACGAGAAGAATCTATCAATTTATACGCTGAAGAAAGACCAGTGCAATGTTTGCTGCGCTTACAAGACTGAAAATCTACCTGAAGCAAAGTATGTTGAGCATGTAAATCGTAAGAACCGAGCTCGTCAAGAAAAAGAAGCTGACAAAAATAAGGCTCTCAAAGACGAATGTATAGTTTTGTGTATGGATTTGGAAGCTGTCAAGTTATCGCCTTATTTAGAAGCGGGTGCGTTTTATTATAAAACAAAATTATGCGTACACAACTTTACCGTCTAAAATCTAAAGACCCATGATGCCACATGTTATTGGTTTTCTGAAGATCAGAACAATGAACTGAAATCATCCACCTTTGTTTCTTGTCTGTTGGACTATTTAGAAAACAAATGCATTCCGACAAACGTTCCCATCATTATTTACTCTGACGGATGTACGTACCAGAACCTCAACAATGCTCTTCTCAATCTTTCTATGAAACATGGAGTGACAATTTTTCAAAAATATCTAGAGCCTGGACATACACAGGGTTGGGTAACGACGCGTAGAAAATTAATTTTCTACCTACACGTAGATTATTGTGTAGAAAATGTAGAAAATGTCGAAAATGTAGAATATGTAGAAAATCAAAGAGTTCCTTCAGGGCCATCTTTTGGTGAGCGCGCATACCACTACCAGTTTTCATTGCCAACGCCCAATGCTCGTATTTCCGGGGTTTACCGAACAGATCGTAGTTCTGTGATCTCGGTCACTGTGCCAGAGCCAATTATTGTTGTGAGCATAATGGCGGGGCGACCGCATCACCTTTATTGGGAGGAATACGGGTTCCAACAAATAAAAATACAAGGGAAAAACGCAAGTTTGTGTAATTACTGTCAAAAAGTACTAAAAAATACTGCCAAAAAAAGACTATTAGCGCATCGAAACGTATATAAAACACATGAACGCAGTAGTGTTCCCAGTGTTTCGATTAGTGTGGATTCTGACACGGAAACAGATTCAAATAACAATAAGCAGAATTCGGACGATGAAGATGATCTTCCCCTTGCTAAGCTGTCGAAACTACAGAAATCGAAGGGCCAAACAGAAAACAGCCATAGCAATTCGTCGAGTAATTCAACTAAAACAACTACAGTAATTATTAAAACGGCCAGGTTTTCGAAAGCCGATAACGATGACGATGATAGTAGTGACAAACAGCCTCAACTACAGTTAGAAGACGGAAGCCGTACTACTTCCGAATGTAGTAATTTGTTGCGAACAAGTTCTTCCAAAGTGGCATCTTCTTCCCAAACAAGAAATTCTACTGAACAATTGCGTTTGGCTAATCAGGTGGGTCCTTAAGTTATTTTACTATACCTAGGTTAACAAACAATAAGTTTCCATTCTGATTTCTGGTACTTTGTAGTCTCTTTTTTATATGTTGATTTGATCGATGAAATTTAAAACTCTGGTCCTTATTTTCGAGAATCATCGGCAATCTACCATTCTTATTGTTATCTAACATAAATGATAACAAATGCAAAGAACTATTTTGATTTGTTTCAGAACACAGAAACCCCAAGACTTCCACGCTCTCTTCAAACTATTTCACAAGTACCTTCTACTTCTCAGAAACGAACACCAGGAAACTCTTCTCGCACTGAAATTTTGGGATTTTGTGATAAAATGTCATCTAAAGAGAAAGAAGACCTAGACATGGCATTGTTGAATTTATGTTTGGATGTAATATACCGTTCTCCGTTGTAGAATCAGATTATTTTAAAAAATTTATCAAACGATTGCGCCCTGCTTACAAACTACCTATACGAAAAACCTTGACAACAACTTTGCTTCCAAAATGTTATGAAAGCTGCAAAGACTCAATTAAACAATTTGACAAAGATTCTGTTATGTTAATTGACGGGTGGAAGAATTCGGCAAGTAACACAAAAAACATTGTATGTCTGATTCACAATGTTGACGGTGATATTGCTTTTCTAGACTCCATTGATCTAACAGGGGAAAGAGAAACTGGAGACAAATTACAAGAAATCGTAGAAAAATGTGTAGAAACAGCAAAACAACTTTATAAAACGAATATTTATGCAGTTTGCTCCGATAATGCCAGAAATATGAAAAAAATGGGTGCTCAGATTGATATGTGGTATACAAACTGCAATAGTCATACCGCGAATTTATTAGCGAAGAAACTGGTATCGGAAAACCTTGCAAACAGAGTTCAATCAGTTTTAAAGGAATTCTCATCGCCCGATCATGAATCTGCTTTATTGAAACTAGGAGGCAAGAGGATAGTGTTAGCTGGAGAAACGCGTTGGTGCTCTTACCGTGATTCATTTGTTAATTTTCTGTACAACTTGAAGCCAATGCGAACCGTAATTGCTGAGGCAAACTCAAATTTCAAACCTAATATCACAAAGCTAGTATTTGATGAAAATTTTAAGAAACAAGTTGAAGACAGTGTTAAATTATTTGATCCAGTCTGTAAGCTCATTAATTCTCTACAGAGCACTAGTGCTTCAGTCGCAGACGCAGCTGAAGAGTGGGTGCAATTAAGTTTGCCACCTGGTTTTGAAGAATACATCCCGTTAGTTATAAAACGTAAAGAATATGCTCTAAATGTATATTCTTTAGCTGCCAACTATTTACACCCGATTTACAAAGGTAAATTGTTAAACGACGACCAAATTAATGAAGTCGAAGATTTTCTGTTCGAAAATTTAAATGCTGAAGGCCTGGAGGGTTTACAAAACTATAAAAATAATCGAAATATTTTTGAAAAACTAGGTGTTAAAAACATTACAAAAGTTAGAACGTATTGGGGATTGGCAGAAAGGCACTACCCCGAACTTTCAAGACTAGCAATTAAATTAAACACAATTCCGGCGTCTTCTGCGCAATTGGAACGCCTATTTTCGAATTGGTCGTATATACATTCACCAATTCGAAACCGTCTTACCTCCGAAAACTCCAAAATGCTTACATACATATACTATCACCTTAAATTAAAAGATGAATATTAAAATATAGTCGAGGACAAATTATAGTAAGTTGACCTAAGTTGGGATTGTTAACTTCACGGCGGGTTTTGCCACATTTTATGACAGCTTTCTAAGAATGTTTTTTACAACCTTTAGAACGGAGGGGTAAAATTCGCATAGGCACAGATCCGCACTAAGCGCCCCTGCCCTTAGGTGTGACCGTGGTGCTGCTTCGTGGAAAAATAATTACTGCTCACGGGTGTGCCAACTCGTAAAAAAGAGTTTAACCCCCGGTTCCATAATAAAAACTTTAAAGTTAAAGTCAACTTTAAAGAAGGTTTTAACCAATCGGAAGCAGCCATTTCCGAGTATTGCTAAGCAACCTGTTTAAAGGAAGCTTTAATTTTGATTATGGAATCGGGGGTAACTAATCAATATTTACTAAGGTATTTATTGATAATTAATTAGTACTTATAACAGTTTCAATTTAAATAATATAAATAAATAAAAAATAAGATTACCTAGAATATGTATAATGAGTTCGTTACCAAAACTACCTGTTGCAGTCTAGGGTTAAATTGCTGGTTAATTAGCTGGTGGTGTCATAGAAGTAAACGAAATTTAAGTTATCGTCTTTTTTATTACCGAAGATCGAGGAACATCAATTAATTGTTTTACCCCATTTCGTTACAAATAGGGGATATAAAAAACGATTTCAAGTTATCGATGCATGATGCGTGTTTCGCTACTCAGTCAAAATCTAATAATTTATATTAATAATGAAAAGAATATTATATTACAATTCAGCGGGTCCTACCCTGTTCATTTGTTGTCTCGTGTTTACCTGGTAAAGAAAGAAAATTTACAATAGGGTTGTTCAGTCACCGCAGACGGTAGGATTATGCCAGCGGGATGCTAACTACCATTGCCTGAGGCCCTTACTATAACTTGTCCCGTTCTATAACTCTTTAATTACATGATTGTTTTTTTTGTAGATATAATGTTCCTGTTAAAAATGTATACACTAAAATGCATTTTTTGCTATACCTACGTATACCTAGTTATTAAGTTTATAGTGTTCAATGCTCCTTGCATTGCATTTTTTGTTCAAGTTTCGTAAAAATAAAGTTCAATGCTCCTTGTATTGCGTTTTTTGTTCAGTTCTGAATTTTCTACCTTTCATCGCGTAGAAAATGTAGAAAATTAGGCCAGGTAGAAAACTAATTTTCTACGCGTAAAATATACGGTAGAAAATGTAAAATTTTCTACCTACCCAACCCTGGACATACATACATGGAATGCGATTCTGTACACGCGGCCATCGAACGCAAGCTCAAAAATCGAGAAATTCATCTTCCTAGCGATTATTTATCTGTCACTAGAGAAGCGCGGCAGAACCCAAAACCGTACGAAGCAATTGATTTGCACTACTCTTTTTTCTATAACTATGCGTTGTCTGAACATCTTAGATACTCGTCCATACGTCCAGGCAGGCAGAAAAATGACCCCACGGTGACAGATATCAAAATTATCAAGTATAACGATAATACAATTCAGGTTAAAGTTGATTACGACGGTGAGTGGCAAGATCTGCCTGTGAGGCCCAAGCAACTGCAAGTGATAGAAAACTATTCACGTTTGGACCAGCAAAGGTGCAAAATTGCTGAGGCGAAATGGAAGCATTTGCAAGAATTGAAGACGGTAATGCCGAGAGATGTTCACCATTTTTATGATAACTTACCTCACTAGCAATCTAATCATTTTACAACAATTTTCTTGTTAAGGAAGTTTATTAAACCTAAGTACTTAACTTTGTGTTGTTATTTTCTTTAGAATTTTCTTGTTAGAGAAGTTTATTAAACCTAAGTACTTTTTACTTCGAGGAAATACGTACAAAGTACAAGTACTATTAACTTAATTTATGCTTTGCAATAATACTATTGTTGCACATTAGTTTTGTCATGTTATTTTAAGCAGACCGATCAACATAATATCCTAAATACAGTATTACTAACGTCACTTTCTCCTCTCTCATACCACTAATAAAGAGGGGTTTTCTACTTTAAATTGTTTATACAATTCATTTCTGCAATAAAATGTTAATAAACATCATAATAATGTTTAAAACTGAAAGGAAATGCAGTTTTTTCTTCCTCCTGAAAAGTTGGTCGGTAAAGAGTTTTATTATGGAATCCTTATGTTTATGTCCATTGTGAATGAGCTATAACACGCTGAGCTCTTGCTCACATATCAAGGCCATGAAGGGAACAGTTTCCTACTACAGGGCAAACGATTTACAGGATTTTTTTACTCCTATAACCATCGCTCCACCCTACAGTAAAAACTTCGACTTTCCACTGTACTAGTGGGCCGAAATGAAATGCAAAACGTATAGGGTCCCTTCCAAGAGTTGAAACAACACAAAAAGCTTTGAGAAAATAGCTGGTATACGATAGGTATTGATTTTCTAACATATATTGCATTAGCTCGCACTTAGTAGTAGTTGCGCAAAAAAATAACACTTTAGTTGTAGGTATAAACTTAATTACTTCAAACATACTCACCAAGACGGGAAATGGTACACTAGAGACTTTCGGGCTGTCCATGAAGGATTCCCCTCCCCTAGAAAAAAATGTACTGGGTGTTTTCCGCAAAGTTTCAGTCTTCAAAACATCATAAAAAACTTGTACATACTTTTGACATTTAAAAAAAGAAATTGTCCACATCTCGAAAGTACGCTCGTACGCTTTGTACAAAATTACCGAGACATGTACATTGCACAAACACTAACAACCAATTTCCGGCAAAGAACTGCTGAATTTCACCGCTTTTCAGAAGAATGAGAGCTACGCACACCTCCGTCTTCGGCGCACTATACGGAACTTGAATTGAAAGTTGTGTCACATCCGGAGAAAATGTGAATAAAATAAAGGAAAGATTCCAGATTATACTTACAATTAACATTTATTTAAGAAAAGTAATAATTGGTTAGTACTTATATTATATTAACTCTGGGCCGGTCATACATCATCACAACAAAACATCAATTATTAGAAAAAACAAGAACACTTCTATCTTTATCAATACCAAAAACCCGAGTCCCGAACTCTTCGACCCCGTCAACGGTCCCCACTCAAAATGCTCTCATTTCCCAATAATGAACATCGCTGACGAAGCTTCAGAGTTCCGCGACTTGAAAACTATCCATCTAATATCCTAATATGACATATGCCCGGCCCTTCAAAAATTGTCGTCCCGACAATTATCCCTAACTTAATCTACAACACAAAACAATTCCAAAACAAAATTACAAAAAAAATTAAAAAGTGACTCAAATTAACAGAAAATCAAAAACAATTTGAAAATAACAATTAGAAAAATAAAAAAAATTAGGTACCTACATAAAGGAAACGCTGGATACTCCTAGCTGCAGGGGAATGCTGATCCGGACGAGAGACAGGGAACTTTTTCTTAAACTCCAATTTTTCTTCATTTCCTCCTTCAATTTCATTTTCCATTTCTCCGAATGCGACGGTTTTGTAGCAGCTGTGTCCAGACGCGTGGTGGGACTAATACCATTGAGTACTTTACGAAAATCGACGAATGTGCTAGTCAACGGGTAGCACCCTGTTTTGTAGTATTAAATGCCTTGTTCAGGACTAACTGGGGAAGGAACTTATTTTCTTGGTAAAAAGGACTATTTCTTTAAAGCAGAAAGACGGATATAACTGTTATTAGGACTTTAGGAGCGTTGACGGAATGGTCAATTGAGGTAACGTGCTTAGCTTCTTCTTCCTGATTATGAGCCTCCAACCACGGTCTTATACTGGACAACGATGTTCTGATGTGGGTGCTGCCATCTCCCAATGCTTATTTCTCTCGTATCCAGATACTCATCCCTCCGTGCAACCAATTCATTCCAGGCCAAGTTCATACATGGAAAAAACGAAAATGTTAAGAAATTGTATAGTCAAAAAAAAAAATACAAATGTTAATATTACTATATACTTAACTTGAATACATTAAAACTACTGATGGGCTTAACCTAATACATGTTGTGGGTACCTCCTGGATACAGGTACAAACGGTTGGCGGAACAAAAGTTAATGTTTTGAATGAACGATTCAAGTTTATATATGCTTTTCCCTCCGCAAACAGGAAAAGAACATATCCTCACGCGCTATAAATATTTTTCTGATATTCCCATATTTTAACCCTTTTAGAATTTAATTTATGTATGGCTTTTCTTTGCATTTTACCCCCAAATATTACAAGTATTATTTATTTATTTTTTACCTTCGTCTTTTTCTTCCGTGTTTCTCTTCGTTTTCTTCTTTACATCTGTTTCATCAATTATTATCACCAGCTTTCTTTATTAGCATCCCAGTCCATGACAAACTACGATTAAGTTGAGCGCTAGACCTAAACGCAGCGAATGGTGTCCTACCTCTCGTAACTGGGGAACAACTCTGGGGGTGATACCTCTATTAATCTTACCCCTCTTCTATGCTTCATTATTTTCTGGGGTGATACCTCTATTAATCATACCCCTCTTCCTTATTTTCTGGGGTGATACGTCTATTAATCATACCCCTCTTAATTATTTTCTGGGGTGATACCTCTATTAATCATACCCCTCTTAATTATTTTCTGGGGTGATACCTCTTTTAATCCTACCCCTTATTCCACGCTAAAAAAGTACTATCGACATACTTTACCAAATATGTTCATTCGCCATCTGTCCAAAAACTCCTTTTTTTTCAATTAAATAATTCGTCATCCTCCTTGACATTGAAATAAATAGTCCCATGATCGTACATAATGGAGTGATCAGTTCCAATGTAGTTGAACCAAAAGGCCTATTCCTCCAATAAAAAAACAACAAAAATCTGAAACATAATATCCATTAATTTCTTATAAAAGCATTAGACAAATTAAATCCTTTTTCCTCATAGTTTAACAGAATTCTAATTAAAAACATTCAGCGAAAAAGAAAAAAAAAAGTGTTAAAAACATCATATTCTAAAATTCTTCCAAATTTGTTCCAACATCTCTCGTTTTATGAAAATTTCTTTGCTTCCACAACATGATTTCATCCTAATACTAATTTTCCTAATACTACAAGATAACTACAATCAAAGCTATGCTCATTACTAATAAATCCCTACAATCCTCTTAATTAAAGAACTTGAACAATTTAAAAAAGCTGATATGGCAAATTTCAGCCTTGACCTTCCTGAACGTTTCTCCTATTGTATCGAGTCTTCGTTTCATGGTTGCAAGCTCCAAATTTCCTATTAAATTATACCTATACTAAGTAACCTTACCTTTTTTTTCCGACCTCGCCAACTTTCTGACTTTCTTCCAATTTCTCAAAACCTCAAAAAATGTTTATACTATATTTTAATGCTTAGGTCTAAATTTTTAAAATTTCAAGTTGGGTGGAACCGAAAGTGGCGTTAGTAGTTTTTTTTTTTTTTTTTTTACCCTGTGACCTGGTTATGGGTCTTGAACCCGACATAAAAATGCAAGTCAAGCGATTATTTTCTCAACTAACTAAATGCTGACTAACTAATTTCGACAAAAACTTGAACTAAATCGCGAACCTCAGCGATTAGGTTTTCCAATATTTTTAAAACTTACATAGAAAAAACATTTTGCAAAAATATATTATAAAATACCCCTAAAAATACACAAAACAACGCCCCTAAAAAAAACCAAAAATATTAACGTAAACCCTATACACCAACTGTTCGACTTCGGCACAGCATCCCGGCCTGCAACTTCTGCAGCTCCGCTCTCTTTACTACGAACAACCTACCTAGCCAGTGATCAACCTCCCATTTCCTCGCCCATTTCAAATCACCAAAATGAAAAACAAATTAATACCTAATTTCCATTACATTAAAGCAACAAAAAAAAACAATCTTGATAAATACGGCGATTTATCTCTCGTCAAAAATGACGGCGCCTCCACCATATCTCACATCCGGAGAAAATGTGAATAAAATAAAGGAAAGATTCCAGTTTATACTTATAATTAACATTTATTTAAGAAAAGTAATAATTGGTTAGTACTTACATTATATTAACTCTGGGCCGGTCATACATCATCACAACAAAACATCAATTATTAGAAAAAACAAGAACACTTCTATCTTTATCAATACCAAAAACCCGAGTCCCGAACTCTTCGACCCCGTCAAAGGTCCCCACTCAAAATGCTCTCATTTCCCAATAATGAACATCGCTGACGAAGCTTCAGAGTTCCGCGACTTGAAAACTATCCATCTAATATCCTAATATGACAGTTGAAACAGAGACAACTTGAGATGACTGTCTTCATTTAGAAATCTATCCGCTATTAATTAACAGTTGCATCTCTTTCTTTCGCCAGAATTTTGGTATGTCTGTCTTTATTGCGCCTGTTAACCAAGCGTAGATGGCGCAGTTCTTCCGATGACTTCGGAAGAGTTCGGGTTGTTCCGCACCTGAATGCGTCATATTTTAGAGATGTTGCCACGCAACTGACCTGCGGCAATTTTCAAATTTGAGTTTTGTCTGTTGAATCGTCGTGTTTTCCGTGTTTTCAAGAGTACTAAAGACAGAGACGAGTTTTTTGTGATCGTGAATTTCGGTTTCATTTCTGCTTTTGTATGGATTTGCATTTGAGTGTCTCAACTCATAGGTTTGTATTCAAATTAAAGCGCAGAATCAATTTTTTGTGGCACATTTTCATAACAAAGGACCCAGCACGTTTTATATGGAAACGTGGCTTTCGGTGAAATTCTCTGAATTTTTGATATGTTGTAGCTTTCATGATTCTGAAAGTTATCATTGCGCCAACTTCCTGACATGGACAATTTTTGCTACAAAAAATCCCGAAGATAGAATCCTGCAATAAGGTTTATACACATTTTTGGGCCCGCCGTTTCCTACTCTTCCCGACATAACATTCCCTGTCAAAATTTCCAGACAGAACCATATCAAATTAACCTATCTGTCTCTACTAGGATCACTTGAGCAGTTTATATGCGGTTGTACTCTGAAAGTGAGAAGGTTTCCGCAGATATGGTATGCTGTGCTTCCACATGTCCTTGTTACAGGTTCTCGTATGCAGAAAGCAGATGACCACTTGAACAGTCTTTGTGTGATTGTACCCGGAATTTGAGAATGTAACCGCAGATATGAAATACGGTGCTTCCATGTGTTCTTGTTATACAGGGTGTTATTTTTAAAACTTCCCACCTTGAATATCTTTGGAGGTAATAAAGATTTTGAATTGAAATAAAAACTGGACAATCCCGCACGGAGGGGGACACTTGCGCGCATATTCAGGGAATTTTTTCCACTTCCGGTTTAACCGGAAATGACCCTAACTTTGTTTTTTCAAATGGAATGACACCTTTTTCTCAACGGATTCGGAATCTACGATTTTTTCTGAGTTAGAAACACGTATCATACTTGACCGGAAGTGCAGTCACGGCCACCCTAGATTTTCAAAAACATCGAAGAAATCGGTGAAATATTGAGATTTTCGAAAAACGCAAAAACACGTCAAGTTAGTTTTTTTGATGCAAATTTACCTGAGCAATTTCATTTTTTGATTTCTCTTATTTCTATCAAATTTTCTCTTACCTCACAATCTGTCAAAATCTCAAAAGTAAATAAAAAGAAAATGTCAATGGGCAGATGAATTTGCATCAAAAAATTAAAGTAGATGTGTTTTTGCGTTTTTCGAAAAACTCAATTTTTCACCGATTTCTTCGATGTTTTTGAAAATCTAGGGTGGCCGTGACTGCACTTCCGGTCAAGTATGATACATGTTTATAACTCAGAAAAAATCGTAGATTCTGAATTCGTTGAGAAAAAGGTATCATTCCATTTGAAAAAACAAAGTTAAGGTCATTTCCGGTTAAACCGGAAGTGGAAAAAATTTCCTCTATATTCGCGCAAGTGTCCCCCTCCATGCGGGATTGGTCAGCGTCTATTTCAATTCAATATCTTTATTACATCTAAAGATATTCAAGGTGGGAAGTTTTAAAAATAACACCCTGTATGTTTTCATATGCAGGAAGCGGTTGACGGTGAATCTGTCTTTATACGCGCGAAGCACTAAGTCTGTACATCCGGTTTCTCTTGCAGCAACAGATAGAGGTATAGATGGGGAACACTGTCTGCGGAAGGATTTTCCAATCCAATAGAACGCACTGAACCCCCACAAATGGACCTAATCCTATGAGGTTGTACCTGTAATCATACTCCTGTCCTTTGGTGAACTCATTTTAGTTCAGATTTCAGCAGACGGCTGAACGAATGATTTTGGCGAAATTGCTACCCAATTTTATCTCCATCTGGTAACAGTTGCATCAAATTACACAAGCAGCGCCCTCTACTCGTTGATATTCGGAGATAAAATAAAAAACTTATTAACCCTTAAATAGGAGCAACAGCTTTAACCATTTTTCGAATGCGCGCAATCAACCTATTGTACTCTCGGTCTGGAAAGACCTTTCCGTATAAAAAAAGGGCCAACAATTTTTTTATTTGATGTGTTGCCAAAACAAAAGTTATTATCAAAAAATCGCCAAAATCGTTCGAACTGGCCCCACTTTACGGTACCTAACCATTATTGATCTTGATATATGTCTTCAAATGTACAGGGTTTTTTTATTATTGTCCACATTTTACATTATGGGTATTGTCATATCTCCTTTATTACTTGAGACAATCGCCTGAACTAAAAACAGTATGGTAGACCGTACTCCCAAGTTTTATTTGTCTTGTGCATCAATAAAACACAATCTGATAGTTAATACGCCTATTTAAAGAACTCGATGTTTACTTCAACAATACGGTTTGACTTCCGCGTTACAAGAGGCTGTCATTCGAGGTGGGAACCCTTATATGTAGTTTCGGTATGCAACCCGCTTCGTCATGAGTATAATTGTCTGTATACCACATTCCCACCTTTAGTTCCAAAATACTCTATATACAAGTCTATAGAAGTCAATATAACTAAAATAACAAATTACAACATATTATCTACAAACAAATATAACAAATGGTAACATATTATTTACAAACAAAATCCGCCAATTTTTTTGGCAACGTGGTTCTGCGTTTAGTCCTATGACTAACGGCGGCGGCAGGTCGAACGGGGGACGCCACCACACCGGAAGACCCAGGGTCCGCTCCCGCAACAGATTCGCCAGGGGCTGCCTCCGGCTGCTCAAGGCCAGGGGTCTGTATGGGATCTACATGAACAGGGGGATCATTTCCGGGGGGATGAGGCACAGCACCGCCGAGTACCTCCACAGAATTGTTGTTTCCGGGCAAAGGGACGGAAAATTCGACGATATCAATGCCGACTCGCTTATGTGGCAGATGTGTACTTCGAATCTGAATATCCTCAGAAGCAGGCAATGTACCCTCGCCTCTCACATAACCCCTAATCTGGTTTACATGCCTCCTCCAGATTAGATTGTCGGCGCGCGTTTTGCAAGCATACATGACATTACCTAGTTTCTCCACAATGACAGCCTGAACCCACTGCTTTTTATTTACAGCACGATAATCCCGGACGATCACGTCATCATCTACTGCAAAGGTTCTAATTTTACAGCCGTGAGGAGTTGAATTAAAGCCCGATTTGGATTCTTTTAATAAGTCTAATTTGATTTTCAATCTACGATTAAACATTGCTTCTGCAGGAGAAACTCCCGTGGAAGAATGAGGAGTGTTTCTAAGGATTAAAAGGATTCTGGCTAAAACGGTTTGTAGGTTGAGATTTTTATTTGCGTCGTCTGCCAAAGCCGAAATCAATTTGTTCTTAAGAGTCTTAACCGCGCTCTCAGCCCGACCATTGCTCTGGGGGTTATATGGTGCTATAGTCATGTGTTTAATGCCATTGCTGGCCAAGAAAACCTCCATTTCTTCAGACACTAATGATGGGCCATTGTCCGAAACGACCAAATTCGGCAACCCAAATCGCGCAAAACACTCTCGAAACTTATCAATAGTTTCCGAAGACGTTATGGAACGCATAATGTAGACCTCGGGCCATCTAGTAAAAGAGTCAACCATTAGCAAAAAATCTTTGGAATTCAACGAAAAAAAATCTACATGAATAACCTCAAAAGGACCTCTCGCAGTTGGCCATGGAGAATTAATTTTCGGAGGATCAGCTCTAGTCTTCAGGCATGGCTCGCATGACTTACATAAATTCTCTATATCCTTATCGAGGCCAGGATACCATAAATAAGACCTAGCCAATGCCTTCATTTTGACTATGCCGATGTGCGAAACATGCAACTCCATCAAAATGTCCCTCCTCAACGAAGATGGTATAACAAATCTATCGCCTAGCATTAAGCAACCCCCTTTAATGTCTAATTCGAGCCTACGATTAAAGTATGGCTGTAAATTGTCTCCTACTTTTTGACTAGGCCATCCTGATTTAGTGAATCTGACTGCCTCTGACAGGACGGTGTCCTTTATGGTTTCCTGTTGAATGATATTGTGGTCAATTGGAATATGTACATTAGAAAAGAAAATATCTTGTTGCGGTTCTAGTTCTTCCTCTATGATATTCAGAGGTAATCTTGAAAGAAAATCAGCGACCACATTGTTGGAACCCTTAATGTGCTGAATTTCAAAATTAAAATTGGAAAGAAAAAGCGCGTATCTCTTTATGCGATTAGCATAAGTTTGATTAATTTCCTTTTGATTGCCAAATAGGGAAACTAGTGCCTTCTGATCGGTACGAATTACAAACTTATGGCCATAAAGGTAATCACTGAACTTTTTGACAGCAAAGTAACAGGCCAAACTTTCCTTGTGGACAACCGAGTAGTTTCTTTCCGCCTTTGTATAAGTGCGAGAAGCACAAGTTACCAACCTTTCGCCACCATCGGGCATTTTATGGACCAGTGTCGCACCTATGCCACTCTCTGAAGCATCACTGGTTACTAGAATGGGTAATTTTGGATCAAAATAGGTGAGGACCTTGTCTGAAGCAATCTCCGCCTTTATACGCTCGAACGCGACTTGACACTCTGTGGTCCAAGTAAATTTATTGCCCACTTTCAGTAAATTGTACAATGGAGCCAACATATTGGCCATTTTGGGGACAAATCTACTATAGTAATTAGCTGCCCCTAAAAACGAACGCAATTCCTTGATATTTTGAGGGGCTGGAGCCTTCATGATGGGCATAACTTTATCCTGACATTTCGATATGCCCGCTTCTGATAATTGAAAGCCTAAATAAGTGACTTTGGCCTGAAAAAACTTACATTTTTGTAAATTAACAGTTAGCCCCGCCTCCCCCAAAATTCGTAAAACACTAGCTATTTGCTCGTAATGGTTATCCCCCAGCTTATGACCGATAAGAATGTCATCCTGAAAAGTGTGAACGTTTGGGATGCCTTGAAATAGATTATCGATATGCTTTTGGAAGTAAAAACTTGCGCATTTAATACCAAAGGGCATTCGCTTTACTCTAAACAAACCGATGTGCGTAGATATTGTAACCAACTTGGACGAGCTTTCGTCTAATTCAAACTGCATGTATGCGTCCGACAAATCTATTCTGGAAAACCTGCAATTTCCCGCCAGATCCGCAAAGATTTGCTCGATGCGAGGTAGTGGATAAAAAATATCCTTCAAATTTCTATTTAGATATACATAGCTGCCACATATTCTTACCGTGCCGTTTGGTTTGACCACTGGGACAATCTGGGTAGACCAATCAGCTGTAACAGTACGCTCTATTATACCCCTTTGCTCCATTCGCAACAATTCTTTTTCAACTTTATCCTTCAGTGCCAATGGAATAGGTCTGGGTCTTGTAGTTCTGGGCTGGGCATTAGGGATTAGCCGGAGAAGGATCTGAGCATGCCGGAAACAACCAAGAGCATCAGTGCACACCGCCGGGAACTCCCGGCGCAGACGCTCCCCGACCTCGACCTCATTGACAGAATTGATCCCTAAAAGATGAAATAGATTAAACTTTTGCATAAAGTCCCTGCCTAACAAATTTGATGAAGCTTGCTCAATGACAAAAACATTTAAACAATGCGTTAAATCTTTGTAATTAACTGATACACAAATAAAACCCATTGGCTTTATCAACTCCCCTGTATAACCCTTAAAAACCCTATCAGTGCTCCGTAGAGGATGGTTCTTGAGGAGAGTACTGTACGTTCTCCCGCTAATTGAGGTCACTGGGGAACCCGAATCAAGCTCCAAAACCACTGTGGTGTCACCAAACCTGACATCGATCTTAATGGGGCCTGGCTCCTTTCCTGTAGATGCACTTCCTTCCAAGTTGCATATAATATTGTTCATTTGATCCGGATCGTCCTCTTCCTCCGGATAAAACTCGTTCTCCTCCACGTTAGCTATCAAGTCCTTGCGACTGCTTCTACAAGCCCATTGGATGTGCCCCTTTCGGCCACACACTTTGCAAGTATAAGCACTGTAACGACATTTTCCACCATGATTTTTACCACAGGATGCACAACGAGATGTCGTTTTCGAGATCCGTTTCGAGCCATAACCGGAAACAGAGCTGTTCGTAGATGCCTCGCTATTTCTGTTTGTGTTGACATCGCCATGTTGACAGCCGTGGGAACAACTCGATTCGTCGCCCCGCCTCTTTGTACTCTGCGCCTGAGCGCTGCGGGAACGATTGTGTGGGGGTGCGCCCCCACTACCGGCCTTGTCCTTTAACGCATGAATTCCCGCGGAATTTGAATTCTTGGAGTTCAATAGCGCACTTTCTTTTGCTCTTGCAACGGTCAATACGTCCGTAGACGACTTGGTAATTGGCTCTTCCACTACGCGATCAAGTACTGGGCCACTGCGTAAACCCGCAACGAACTTGTCTCGCAGGGCATTGTCCAAATTGACACCAAAGTTGCAGTTCAATGACAGTCGCTTCAATCGAGCGAACCACACTAAACACGATTCTTCTGACGCTTGGGTGGCCCTGTAAAATTCCCTACGCTCCATGAGGGTGTTGGTGACTGGGCTATAATGAGAGTTCAGCAAAATCACAATACTGTTGAAAGTTTTAGAGGAAGGCTCAGCCGGATAGCACAAATCGTGAAGAGTCTGATACACATCCTTATTTAAATGCGCAATTAGCAAAGCTACCTTGATGGCGTCGTCCTTCACCTCGTTTGCCACGCAAAACTGCTCAAACCGAGCCTTGTACAACATGAAATCGTCACTCGGGTCGAATTGCGGAACCACGCCGCTATATGTAGGCGCCATCTTGGGCACGTGGACAGGAGATGAGACCGGTGGAATCGGAAAACACGTAGAGGCCCTTCACTGCAAATCACCAGCAACACTGACAAACTTTTAAACTTTAAATCCTCGTCGCCATGTTATGTCTTGTGCATCAATAAAACACAATCTGATAGTTAATACGTCTATTTAAAGAACTCGATGTTTACTTCAACAATACGGTTTGACTTCCGCGTTACAAGAGGCTGTCATTCGAGGTGGGAACCCTTATATGTAGTTTCGGTATGCAACCCGCTTCGTCATGAGTATAATTGTCTGTATACCATTTTACATTATGGGTATTGTCATATCTCCTTTATTACTTGAGACAATCGCCTGAACTAAAAACAGTATGGTAGACCGTACTCCCAAGTTTTATTCTGGACCTTACTCTCAACAAACACCTTCGGATCTTAAACGCTGTGGATACAACTTCCTCTTTTTTAAATGGGATACCCTGTATATTTTTGCACGGATCGATACAGATTTTTTCTTGAGTTTATTGATATCGGGTAGTTGATACCTGGGATACCTGGGGTTTTCGAGAAGAAAAATGTTTTTCTTTAACGAATATATCCGTGAAAATAAATTGTTTATATGACTAGGGCTATGTAGTGAAGGTCTGAGTATTCTAAAAAAATTGTAAACTTTTTAATACAGTAGTAACTTATTAATTCATCTTAAAACATTGCAAATTAAAAATTTCAACATGATTGCCATTTTTATTCCGGCATTTCTGGTAGCTTCGGGATGATTTCTTTCTCTTTGTCTCGAAAACTATCAACCCCAGATAACAACTATGCTATGTCAATGAAATCAGAAAAAATTCTCTATCGATCCGTTCAAAAATACACCGGGTGTCCCATTTAAAAAAGAGTAAGTTGTATCCGCATCGCTTAAGATCCAACGGCCATCGTTGAGAGTAATGTCGAGAACAAAACTTGGAAATACGAAATACGGTCTACCATCCTGTTTTGAGTTCAAGGGATTATCTCAAGTAATAATAAAGGAGATATGATAATTTAAAATATATGGGCAATAATAAAAAAGACCCTGTACTGTACCTACCTACCTACTTTAGCGCAAATTAGGTATGTCTGTCCTATGTACTTAAGTACCTAGGTATCTATATTGCTAGCTATACTTAATGTAGCATAATATACTTAACTGAAATTTTAAAACTTGCGTATAGATGCATCTCGAGATGCACTTAACAAATTTGTAATAAATTTTTGCTATTATATTTTGAATTTTCAATTAAATTTGTATAAAGGTACACAACTCACTTAAGCCTTGTTTAGCATTCTAGCGTAAATTGTGACATATGAACAGATGGACATTCTATTTGCCCTTGCCATATTAACACAGTGAAAAATGCAATATGAAAGTCACATATAGGAACGGATAGAAATTTTATGAGCGAAAAACCACCAAACTTTGCGGTATGACGAGCTGACATTATTCCGATACCTCCTAATAAATACAGATACATTTGCTGTCTGCATCGCCGCGACATTACTTGATTGAGTCATACCTGGCAGAGCATATATGAACATAAAAATTTTTTATCCGTCTAACCTGTCTAAGTCTACAACGTACTGGGTGTACGATATATCATAATACACGCATATTCAAATTCTATCCGCGGATCACCTTCTTTTAATGGGTTTCATCTGCCAGATTGAAACTTGTACATTTTTTATTCGGGCCATTTATATTGCCAGATAGCACATAATAGACCCCCAATTAGACTCATATAATTTTGCAACACTTTCTGCATGTTTTAATGAAGTTGTGTCTGGACATTTCGACAGGGTTCATACGCCCAAAAGGCTTCCATGTAGATGTAGATACATGTTAGCAATATGGGTAAGAAAGGTGCCTCTGAACTTAGGTATGTCTTCGAGATTAATTACGTGCCATATTTGTGGATTTCGTGAAAGTGACGTTACAAAAATTCATAATTTCCCTAAAAACCTGGAGAAGTAAGTGAAAAATCTGGGAATAATACAAAATATTACTCTTCCATCAGATCTAAAGTATGGCAGAAAAAGGTGGGGGTGGTGTACAGAGGAGAAAGTCTTCAATTTATAAAAATTTGTAGTAGGCATTTTACTGCGTATCGTATAAGTTGCTTCCAAATGCCAGACCAACTCTTTTCCTTGCTAGGGTTACCTGATATCCTCTTTTTGGAGGGCAAGTCGTCTTTTTTTTGCCTAACCAAACTTACATAATAATAAAGGGAGACAGACAAGGGCAAATTATAGTACAGCTATTTAAATGAAACTAAAATTAGTAGTTCAGACCTTGAAAATTGTACTTGAAACAGGAATTGAAATTTCCGTCAAATATGACACTTCTTTTTTAACTTTGATGGACACAAAATGTGCCCTATAGTGTCCCCTTGTAGACGTGAAAATAAAAAAAAATGGGCCGACACTTTGTTCAAAAAGTATGTATTTTTTTGTATTCTCGGAACACCCATATTAAACTCTCCATACGTCATCTCATCTCACGTTATACCCCGCACATAGTATAACTATGTTTTGACTTGACAGTTGAAAACTGATTGCTGGACGGATATGCCACCCCTGCTTCCGTGAAAAACACCTTAATTATTTAATTGTTAGCTGTATAACAAAAATCTCATTGAACAATTCAATAATTAAAGTGTTATTATATGTAGATAAGTAGTTTTTTTCGCGGAAACAGGGGTACCACCAGCCACCAGTTTTCAACTGCTGCCAAGTCAATACATTCTACTACTATACGGGGTAACGTGAGATGGCATATATGGGGAATTTAATATGGGTGTTTCGAGGATACAAAAAAGTCCATAACTTTTGAACAAGGACTCGACCGATTTTAAATTTTTTACGTGTTCAAGGGGACATTATAGGGCACATTTTGCGTCGATCAAAGTTAAAAAAAAACTGTCATATTTGACGGAAATTTCAATTTATTGTTTCAAGCACAATTGTCAAGGTCGCCGCTTGGATCTAAACGCATCTCGTATTAACAGCATAAAAGCATAAAAAAGTGGCTTTTCCACTTACCTAATCGTATCTTTCAAAATAGTTTAAATTTTAAATATGAAAATAATAATTATGTTCTAAGGCGGTGTGCCGGCCCATAAAGTGAAATTTGGCAGCCTGTATATTGAAAGGAATGAGTTTACCAGAACTTTAAATGTGCTGTTACGATGCAAAATTCCGGAAGGAACCTTTCATTTGAAAATCAGTTCGCGCCTTCAGCGTGTTTGTTTATTCGGGAATCGCGGCTGAGTTTTTACCCAATTTTTTATTTTGCCTAGCCCGATAAGTGGCCCGTTCGATTTACGGATTATTGTTGAGTGGACCGCGTGAGCGTTGACTGTCATTGTTTTGAATTTCCAATAAGTGGTACTCGGAGCATCGTGTTATTACGGATTATTTCTAACCGGCCAAGATATTCGGTTATTAAGTGAGTCCACGTTGGTTGCAAAATCAAAGTCAAGCTTCACCGAGAGCGAGCTGCTTATCAGGCCACCCCCTTCGTCTGAAGCCGCCCACCATCTCAGTAAGTCCCAAGCGCCTTTTTTCAGGAATTCTATTTACGCCATTTTAGGGCTTCAATTTATTTATTTAATTCCTTTATGGAATTTGATTTAAACGATAATTCGCCGCTGGATCAGTCCTCCTTTTTTTTCCACTTCTTATTGTTTACGCCGTTACAACCGAACAGAGATTATTGTCGTCGAAGCACCTAGGACACCAGATTGGGAATCTTAAATCCTTCTCGTTTCCATTAATAAAACTCACGAATTGTTTATTTTGAATTTTAACCATATTTTAGGAAAATTGTAACATTTCTTTTTTTTTGTTACCCATCTGCGCGTGGCCACGGGGCGGGGGGGAAAAGAAGTATCACCAGATTGTGTTTTCTTTAATATACTTTGTCAAAATAATATTACTTGTAACAATTACCAAACGAACCTCGCCCAGCTCTCCTACCTATTCCTAGTCTCTTCTAACCACCCTGATTAGCCGGGGTAACAGTGCGCTCAAGTATACAATTGATTTGTAGTATCTGCATTATGTAGTTTTGTCAAAAAGTAGAATTTTGGTGGTCCGCTTGATATGGAATTGCTCTGCTGTGAAAGTGCATCATCTGCTAGAGGAAAGCATTTTCTTTGATACAGAATCGTCAGCATATAAAGTCAGTAACAGCAACAGGTAGGTATTTGAAAAAGTGGCGTGGAAGTACACCTGTGAGCTGTGAGCTGGCATTGATTAGTGATGCTTTGCGTACAACATAGGGGAAGATATCATTCATAATAATTACTGTTGTTCTATTGCAGATGTAATGGAAGCTGATCCCATTCCTACGGCGAACTCTGCTCTGTCAAGGCTTAGGCGGTCTACTGTATTCCGTGGAATAATCAACCCTTCTCCAAGAGAAAAAAGTTTAATGAAGATAGTAGTGGCCAGAAAAGAGGACCATATCAGGAAACTGAAGACATTACCTATGTAAAGACCGGGTTCATGATATCAGATCACTGTCTAATTTAAATGACACGGGAATTGTGAAAAATCAATTGAAGGATCTGCCATCTTCAACGTATAATTTTTTGATTTCGCAACTGCGATGTGCCAAGAGAAATCCGAAGGGAAGAAGTTGGACAACAGACGAGAAAGTCTTTGCCTTAGAATTATACAATCGAAGCCGAAAATGCTACAATCTATTAAGGAAAATTGTTGCAATGCCATGCAAAAAAAAATAGATATTAAAGAACATCGCCAGTATGATGAAAAGCTCGATCGCGTTGTTGGATACGGGAACTTAGGAACACAACACAAAAATGGTCGTAACATTCTCAAAAAATAATTGTAACCAAGAGCAACTCACCACATGCATGGAGGAAGTGTTGCATGCTGCAAAACACAGCGAAATTAGAAGCGGTAGCTGTAATTTGCGATATGGGTTCTTCTAATGCAAGGACTCTCAAAAACCTCAACTTATTTGTAGACGCCATATTTTCTATTCGAGGGAAAGAAGATCTCCACTATATGTATATGACCCTCCTCATTTAGGCACTTAAACGCACAGCATCATTATTCAGAAAATATAATGTATTTTTGCCAGTTGGTGTAGGAGAATCATAGCCCCATAGTTCACAACGGGGTTCACAATGAACTTCTTTTCTATACTCTATATATTTTCTATACTCTACTAAGCAGAGGTAAATATATGCTGTTACATAATATTTTGAAGTAATTTGTAACTTGTAGACATCAGAACATGTTCCTCAAGTCGCAGTCGTTTATCAGAAAATCAAATAATTAATTGTCGAAAACATAACATCTTTACGTTTTAGGGTCATAGGAACGTCGAAGGCGAAGGTGGCGAAGGTGGCATTTGCCACGGGCGCACGAACTCTCGGAGCGCCAAACATTTTTGAACGTTTTGTCTTGGGCGGTCATTTTATAACGGTTGGGATAGTAGGAAAATCTCGGAAAGGCGTACGAGTAAGTTGGTAATGTAATAATTAATCAGGTTTCGATCAAGCGCCTCGCATCGATGCACGATGCATTTCGGCTTTGTCTTCAGTGATTCCCAGAACTTTCGGAATGAAAGCGCAATTGTTTCTGCAGTTTTGCATCTTTGACCTTTGAATGTGCTTGTCTGTCATATTCTGGTGTCGGTTCTGTTTGGTCCTGGTTGAAATTTTACCTTCCAAAATTACAATTTATTATATTACAAAATTATTGTTAAGGATTAATTAAGGTACCGGCGCAGCAGAGGTGCAAACGCGGTATAATAAATAACTCTATTTTCATTCTTCATTTTCTAGAGATGCCTCGCAAAAAGCTTTCAGGAGCTCATAATAAAAAACTTCGAGAACAAAAACTTGCTGTCGCAAAAAGGAATACGTCGGATATTTCTAAGTTCTTATTTCCCAGCACCTCTCCTGGTCCTTCTGCTGAACATGAGAATACTGATAAACGCGAAATATACTCGAACGTGGAAATACAAAGAGACGAGATAAACTCGGACGCGATAATACAATGAGAAGAAATACACTTGAACGCGGAAATACAGGAAGAAGATATACACTCGGAAAAGGAAACACAAGAAGAATATATGCACTGGGACGACTCGAAAATACGAGAAGATGCACACTCGGACGAGGAAATTCAAGGACATGAAATGTCCTCGAACTCAGAAATACAAGGAAACGAAAAAAACTCTGACAAAATGGAGTGCCTGCAACTGAGAGTTAAAACCTTCAAGTGCAAGCACTTGATGAGGAAATTCATATTGATTTTAATAATCCCAGGACATGGACCATAAACGAGCAAACCATTACGAGATATATCGAACATGGCCCTGATATCGGTGATGACTGATGAGGTTGAATTTTACCCAGTGACCGCCAACAGAAAGGCAATGGTTCACCAAAACGATGGCAATTGGTGAAAGAATTGCAAGAAAGTGGATTATTTACTGCAAAAAATTAGATTCACTTTTTTGCTTCATATGCATAATGTTTAGCAACGAGAAGAATAGTGTTTGGATCACTGGTTTTAAAGACTGGAAGCATTTGAATCCGTTGCTACCTCGTCACGAAAATTCGGTAAGTCACCGAGAAAATCATATACGGCTAAAAGCATTTGAAAAAAGATTGAATGAAGGAGGATTAATTGATGATCAGTTTTTAAAACTTTTCCAACAAGAGAAGAACAAGTGGAGGCATATTTAAAGGTTATACTTGATGCAATCCTACATTGCATTATATGTAATTTAGAGCTTGGAATATATGTAAAATGCATATAAAGTGCATATATGCATATTAAGATCAGTTTGGATAATTGCATATGCAAAAAGTTATTTTGCATATTTTATAGAATTTTTTGGTTTTTCAAAATTATTTATCAAAGATTGCGTCCAGTATGCGCGTTTCCAGGAATTTGTCAAGGGATTTACCTACCACTTATTTGTAAATCCCCCTAATGGCATCTTAATGACTTGAAACGACCTACATCCTGCTGAACACCCTTTCGTTTTAGAGGTAATTGTTTTTCCAGGTAAAATTTATTTTTCTTAAAAATCTCAATATCCAAGAAATATATCTTACTTTAATTTAGAAAAAGTGGACCCAAATTTGGTCTTCATTTGTGTTCTTGCCTTCAGTGGTTCAACATTGAGATTTAGAACCAAATGTAATTGTTAAGTTTAAGTACGCTCCTTTAACCTCATGTGACGTTGAACTCTCGTTTTCTTGCTATAAACAAATTTTAAGTGATCGTAGGAAAAGTTTTTCAACCGACAATTTAAAAAAATATTTAATTAGGTACTTATAGTTTTTATTTAGCAAGTAAGATATAACCCCAAACTCGGGGTTGATAAACAATAAGCTCGGTCTAGCTTTTATTCAGCGGAGACGGCGTGGTTCGTTAAGTGTGCTGCAGTGATCTGGGACGAGGAGAGGTTTCAACGACAAAGGGCGCCACCAAGTTGAATTAGAAAAATGTATAATTAGTGAATAGTGGAAATACAGTAAAAACAGGTAATATAAAAATACAAAACCTAGATGGATAGTTAATTCTTAAACGTCAACTTGGAACCGTTCAGAGGGTTGTTTAACGTCAGCGGGGGTTGGAGAAGCCAACCCCGAAACCGCAATGCCTGACTCCCAAGTCTACGAGACCAATGCTATGGACCGCTGTCCACCTTTGGTTAACTACCGGGCACTATTGTGGGCGTCCTACCTACCGAGCAAGCTTGCACGATTTATAGTTACGCAAACCCGAAGGATATTAATTCAAGCTGGTCGCAAACCCGAAAGAAAGTCGGTTTCCAATTAATGACAACTGACGAACGATACCAAATGATTCTACGATCACTCCACGATAATGGTTTGACAGTTCGGTGAAGCCAAACTGCCGACAAGTTATTAAACAACAGGATAAAAACACAATTACAAGTCACTGAAGCGACAGTGACAGACACACGAAGTTAAATATCTACAAATCTACAACAATAGTACAAGTCGGTCACAAATTTGGGCTAAGATTTATCACTTATCGTGAGGGCATCTATGTCAGGAATTCCTGGTTCTCGATGAACTTCCGGCTACTCGACTGTCAATCCAAGGTGGATCTTCGCTCGATGACAACTAATCCTGGCCTGATGTTTATAAGGCTGCTCCGATGAGAGACATCCGACTCGACAAGTTTGACCCAATCCTGGAAGCTATTTCACAGGAAACTACGGCCCAATACGACGAGATGACTCCGTAGATAATGATGCTCAAAGTCCACCGATGGAAATATTGCCCGAAGGAAATCTTCTCACATGGAAAGATTACCCAATGGAAAAATCACCCAATGGAAAAATCCTACAATAAAAATGTGTTCGGTCTAGCGAGTACACTCCCCCAACATACCTCCAGGAAGAAGTCGTCCGGAGGAATTTTCCGTTACAACGATGTGGCCCGCGTCCAAAATGGCGGGTTCCCAATTCTCTTCCCCTACGACCACGTTTACAGGTGATATTACGACCTGGCAATTACTCACCTCCGAATTTCCCTCAGGTATGCACGCCCCAAACGACAACTGTCCGAGGGACCCTATATGGCGTGGAAATACCGGGATTCTATGAGGAATATCACAGATTTTCAGGAGGCCTACAACCAACACTTCGCCATTTTTGCACCGGTCGAAGCAAAAGAACGAAAACCAAGCGGGACTACAACTGCGCAAGCGCAACTAGTCAGTCCACCCACCACTCTCCATGAAAAATCCCCCCAAGAAAGACGCTAGTAACGTTCCAGGTCACCGGAAAAATACCTGACGAATGTCAGTACTACATCTTGACTAAACGAATGACCTAAGACTCCTCCTATCAACGGGAAAGCAATCTGCAATTTTTAAAGTGATTCGGAAGCGACCGAGTCAGGGATATTTGCGTGACCACCCTGGATGGTGGCCAGCCCGATTGACCACAACATCTGTTCTACGTCACCTGTCAATGTCATGACATACATAACCCCTATAATTTGCGTCTGAAAATATCATTTTCATGATATTCCAACGAAATTACTTCAGTCACAGCCGTGAATAACAATCCAAAGGTGAGTATAACTGTATCTTTGCAAAATATACGACCAATCAATTTACAGATACACCATTAACAGTCGACCAAACCCAAATGTGTCTCCGCTCACTCGAATCACCAAGAAACAGCCCCTTTACGATGATGTTGATAGACCACGGTGGTAGTGTGGCCCCCCTCTTATCAGTGGAATGTGTCAGGAGTCCCTGTCGATGACCTTGATAGAAAATGGACCGTAACAATTCCCCCCTAACTTCAATACAGGAAGTTACAATACTTCCAGCGGGTAGTCCTACTCAACCAAACACCAAACAAACACAATAATAACCGTTAACAACCAAACCCACCCCAACTATGCCAACAACAAACAAACCCACCCCCAACTACTGAAGAAAAAAAAGAAAAACAAAACAAAGAGAAGAACGTCTCGACCGCCACCCCGATGGTGGTTAACCATCAGCATAACACCCGACACGGTCCTCTCCCAAATACGTCCAATCCAGGTTAATAGCGGAGATACTGTGATCTCACCGCTATGACAAATCCGTTAAACAACGAGTCAGAGATAAAACGAGCATCCAAAATCCAATTCGAACGATGACACTGAGGAACAATAGGCCACGCCACACGCAGCCAACAAATCAATCCATCCAAATTCCCAAAACTCCTCCAGCGCATCTCTGCCTCGAAATATCTGCAACTGGTGACAAAATGTGAGGATAACTTAGCTGACGCGATCCTCGGAAGTGTTCTTTTAGTGGGCTCCTACCACTGCCAGAGTTCAGCGTTGGTGTATTCTGGTGTAGCTGTGGCGATGAGTGATGTTATACTCGCCGGCGCCCCAACCAACAGGGCAAATCCAAACCCAAAATGTCCTTGAGGACTACGTACAACTTGGTTCTCGGTACTCAGGATGGATGTTCCAGATCCCACGAAAATGGCAACAATGCTACACACGATGTGGCCTCAAATCCTCTTTACAGAGTACGAAAGTCGGTCCGGAACCAAACTTTCCAACGACGAGTGCTATGACCAACCCGGTACGAGTTCCCTGAACTCTTCCTAGATAGACCAACCGAAGTACAAAACCACAAGTCAACCAACAACGTAGCAGCGATGCTGTGCCTCCTACCAAGGCGTACCAACCAATCCCAACAAAACAGCTTTCCACCCCAAATCCAAATACCAAGCGTAACAACCAACAATTAATCGTCTTCGCTTTCGGAGTCCACCGCGACCTTGAGGTCCTTGGCGTTCCAAGTTCCGCACGATTTTCCTGTACTGTCTGCCAATTCGTAATTCCAAGGATTCAATCTCTTCGCAACAACAAATGGTCCAACAAATTTGGGCAACAACTTGGCTGTGATGTAATTACCAGCATTCGACTGAGCAAAGTTCCGATGCCAAACACGATCTCCAATAGCAAACTGTACGTCTCGATGACGCAAATCGTACACTTTCTTACTTCGCTCAAACGCCTGATCCAACCTTTTACGTACCACCCTGTACAGTTCCTCAAATTTCGATGCTCGATCTTCCCAATACTTTTCGTCTCGTACGACGTTACTTCCAGGTTCTACGGAATTTTTACGATGACCCCCATCTAGCGAGATTTCTCTCCCGAAGTTTACGAAGTATGGTGTCATCTTCAACGCCTCATGTTTGGATGTCCTAATAGCGCAAGCTACCTTCTGTAGTAAAACATCCCATTGTCGTTGGTCGTCTTTAACAAATGAACGCAGCATGGTGTTAATTGAACGATGTGCACGCTCAACCGCGTTACTTTGAGGATGATACAAAGACGTATACGAGATCTTCACGTCGTAAGAACCCATTAGTTTCGTAAATTCACGCCCCACCAGTTGTCTACCATTATCACAGACGATCGTCTGTGGAACCCCAAACAGACAGAACACGTTCTCTTCCAAAATCTGGACTATATTCTTACCCAAAGCGCGACGCAGAGGAAATAGCAGCAAAAATTTGCTGAAGTAATCCTGCACTGACAGTATAAACGTATTTCCCCTCGACGATTTAGGAAGAGGTCCAACCAAGTCCACACAGATAGTCTGCCAAGGTCGAGTTACTGAGGGTCTGCCACTCATCAAACCGCCAGGCTTCTTCTGCTCCGGCTTGCTTGCCGCACAAACCCTACAACGATTCACATACTTTTGGATGTCCGATCGCATCCCTGGCCAAAAGTACAAGTTTCTGGTCCGGTGATATGTCTTATATCCCCCACAATGGCCAGCCAATACCGAATCATGGCATTCCCGCAAAACTCCTCCTCTCAATTCTTTTGGCACGACTCGTTTCCAATTATCTGCCCCACTATCCAATTCTCCAAATTCGGGCCTTACTAGCCGAAACAACGTACCATTGTCAATCCTCCAGAGCGGAAATTTCTGAGGTTCTTTCTCAATCCTATCAGCCATGTTTCTATACCACCGATCTTTGACCTCACTGATTGTATCATCCAATGCTTCCACTCTTGGTACGGCACGCGACAATGCGTCCGGTACGACATGTTCTTTGCCTTTCCTATGTATGACGTCAAAGGTGTATTGTTGAAGCTTCACGCTCCAACGCGCCAATCTTCCTGATGGGTCCTTCAAGTTGTTAAGCCATTTCAGGCTATAATGGTCTGTGATCACAGTGAAATGAGCCCCCTCTACGTATGGCCTGAACTTTTCGACGCTAAAGACAACTGCTAAACACTCCTTTTCCGTTGTGGTATATTTTCTTTCCGCCTCTGACAGCGATCTACTGACGTATGCTACTACCTTTTCGCCCTCGGCATACTCCTGGGTTAACACCCCTCCCAATCCATAATCGCTAGCGTCAGTGTGGATAACAAACGGAAGTTCAAAGTTAGGGCAACTCAAAATAGGTGCGGTGATCAACCTAGTTTGCAGCTGTTCAAAAGCTCGCTGACAATCCGAAGTCCAGCCAAACTTCACGTTCTTCCTCAAAAGACCAGTGATCGGAGCCATCAAAGAGGAGAAATTTCCAATAAAGCGCCTGTACCACGAGGCCATTCCAATCAAACGTCTCACTTGCCTCACGCTTTTCGGTACTGGATAATTGACGATGGCCTCCACCTTCTGCGGATCCACCTTCAATCCATCCCGTCCCACAAGATATCCCAAATAACGCAATTCCTCTCTGCAGATGATACTCTTCTCTATGTTCAGTGTTAAACCGGCCTTCGCAACACGTTGGAATACCTGACGTAGAATTTCCATATGTTTGTCGAAATCCTGGGTTACTACAACAATATCGTCCAGGTATGCGAATACGAAAGGCTCTAAATCATGTCCCACGACTCCATCAATCAATCTCTGCCAAGTCGCTGGTGAATTGTGCAGACCGAACGGCATCCGTCGATACTGAAATAATCCTCTACCCGGGACTGTAAAAGCTGTAATGTGACGACAATCTTCCCGAACTGGTACCTGCCAATATGCACTCTTGATATCCAATGTTGTTATGTACCGTGCATCCCGAAGCTTATCCAAGGTGTCGGTCACCCTTGGTAACGGATATGCGTCTTTCTCCGTCACCGCATTGACCGCCCTATAATCGGTGCAAAAACGATAGGTGTTACCCTTTTTAGGAGCCATGACGATTGGTGAGCTCCATGCCGATTCTGACGGCTCAGCAACTCCCTCCTTGAGCATTTCGTCCAACTGCTCATGCGCATTTTTGAGCAATACAGGTGACATGGGGTAATACCGCTGCTTGATCGGTTCGGTTCCTGGCTTAACCTTGATGACATGTTCCACCAGAGTTGTACATCCAAACAAACCTTTGGCTACAGGCATCTCTTTCCTAATGTTTTCTACAATTTCACGTTGGGCTGGGGTTAGATGTTCTGCAATCTCATTCACTTCCTCCAAAACTGAGTCCGACTGTCGACTCCAACCTACATCAATAAGATCCGGAAGCAATCGCATCTTCCGCCAAAAGTCAATCCCTAAGATAAGGGTCTGAGACAACGCAGGCAAAACAATAACATCAATAACCCGAACGTTACCTTTTAAAGAGAACGGAACCCTCAAAGTACCCACAATTTCCACCTGACTACCATCCGCTAAATGACATTGCGACTTACCAAACTTATCCAATCCAAATCCTAATCCATTTAAAAGTTTCAGTCCCCTTGGTCCGACTGCTGTCCGAGTAGCTCCCGAATCAAGAAGTCCAGTGATCGATGTGTCAAACACCTTCACCTCCAGATACAATCGCTCGTCATTCGGCATGTCGGCCAACATGGACTCTATGCTTGATTTGATAATGTTGTCGAAATCTGCCGATGGTGATTTTACTGGCGAGTCGCAGGCTCGGTTACCTGACTGCCACTTTCCCCGTTTCCCGATTTCTTAGGTTTCGCTGCTCTATTCCTAACAGGATGACAACTAGGATTACAATTAGGACACGTTTTTGTTGTCACATTTTTGGCCTGACACCTATAGCAGTGCAAATTCAATGGCTGTCTACACTCTCGCGCGTAATGGCCTGACTTATCACAATTGAAACAGCGCATGTCCGACCGAATTCCCATGGATCGAGGTTGTTCTTTACCTACCGACCGAATCTCTTCCACAACCACAGTTGGTGTATCCTTCTGAGGTGGTTTAAAGGACTCCAAGTTCACCTTACATTTCTGCAATTTACGACACAGCGACTCCAATTCTGCCAATGATGATACATCACGAGTCGCGAGTTGTTGCTGAAAGAACGGATCCAAATTTTTCAAGATGATTTTCAACCTCACAGACTCGGGCAATCCACAATCCAATTGCTCAAACAGATCTTGCATAATGGCCAAATAAATCCCCACAGGTTCTGATGGATCTTGAGTACGCTTACGAATAGACTCGAACAGATTCTCGCTAAAGTCTTCATCCCGGAATTGTGCCTTCAATTTCTTTACCAAATCAACCCAACTATGGACACTACTTCTGGTGGCTCTATACCAATGCAATGCCTGACCCTCAAACAGGTCAACGGCTTGTCCAATCAAAGCTTCAGGCGATGTTTGCCGAGCTGGCATCAATTCCTCTACTCTCCTAATGAAGTCTTCAACTCTCATTCCTCCGGTCTCACCGGAAAACTTCAAATGCCACTGACTTACTGGTACTGGTCTAGGATTGTTAAACGTTGGTAATATGCTCGAGTGTCTCACACCCGATGCAGTGTTCAAACGACCATCCTCACTATCCGAATCTGACGAACCCCCGCTCGCACTTCTAGGCAAAGTACGCTGCAATAGTGTTGCTGCTACTGGTGTTCTATTGTCCTTCTCAAATTGTTTGTAACCGCTCTCAAGGGTTGCCAAAACCGACAAAACACGAGCTACCAATTCGGCCTTCGCCGCCACTTCATCTGGCTCTGCGGGATCCACTACCATTCTTTCTACTCGACCACTAAGGTGGTTCAAAACCGCTTTGAACTGCCTCACAGCGGCACTATGACGGTCAGCCTTCAAATCACGGACACCAGGCTCAATGTCATCCAACTTCTTTGTGACCATCGCCTGATCTTCGGCGAAAGTGAAAGGATGATTCGGTGTGGTGAAACTCCTGTTCTGCTTCTCCAACTTGACTGATGCGGCGATGTTCGTACGCATCTCCGTCACCGTACCTACTGCTATGCCTCTTACCTTGGCTTCATACTCCAATTCCTCTTGTGAGAGTCGACTACAATCTACCCGAAACATCTTGATACCAAAAACGACCGACAAACTGACTCAATTTACCGCAATCAATACAACAATCGCAGTTACCCCCAAAGCTGAAAATTCAAAGTACCAAAATCCGCCTAAACGAGTACCAAAAATTCAAACCGACAACGAACTACAATAGGCAACAGCGCAACAAAATTATCAATCAAGTCAATCGCAATCAGCTCAAGTCGACAACACCCCACCGACAAGTGAAAATCGCAATATCAATAGTGTGGTTCTTAAACAATTCCGACTAAGTCCGCAAAATAATAAATTCGCCTGTCACTCCAGTTCCAAGTCTTTATCCCCCAATTTTGAATACAAATCTCCACCAAGTCTCCAAATCACTACGCAACACCTTCAAGAAAACAATTGAAGTTAGTATTTTTCAATTCGAGCTAGGCTGTACAACACTAATTTTTTTAGTTCTTAAATAAGTATGCAAATTTTTAAGTAAGAATGCCCCAATTTTAATTAGTATGCCCCACTTTTAATTAGTATGCCCCACTTTTAATTAGTATGCCCCACGTTGGGCGCCAAAATTTTATAACCCCAAACTCGGGGTTGATAAACAATAAGCTCGGTCTAGCTTTTATTCAGCGGAGACGGCGTGGTTCGTTAAGTGTGCTGCAGTGATCTGGGACGAGGAGAGGTTTCAACGACAAAGGGCGCCACCAAGTTGAATTAGAAAAATGTATAATTAGTGAATAGTGGAAATACAGTAAAAACAGGTAATATAAAAATACAAAACCTAGATGGATAGTTAATTCTTAAACGTCAACTTGGAACCGTTCAGAGGGTTGTTTAACGTCAGCGGGGGTTGGAGAAGCCAACCCCGAAACCGCAATGCCTGACTCCCAAGTCTACGAGACCAATGCTATGGACCGCTGTCCACCTTTGGTTAACTACCGGGCACTATTGTGGGCGTCCTACCTACCGAGCAAGCTTGCACGATTTATAGTTACGCAAACCCGAAGGATATTAATTCAAGCTGGTCGCAAACCCGAAAGAAAGTCGGTTTCCAATTAATGACAACTGACGAACGATACCAAATGATTCTACGATCACTCCACGATAATGGTTTGACAGTTCGGTGAAGCCAAACTGCCGACAAGTTATTAAACAACAGGATAAAAACACAATTACAAGTCACTGAAGCGACAGTGACAGACACACGAAGTTAAATATCTACAAATCTACAACAATAGTACAAGTCGGTCACAAATTTGGGCTAAGATTTATCACTTATCGTGAGGGCATCTATGTCAGGAATTCCTGGTTCTCGATGAACTTCCGGCTACTCGACTGTCAATCCAAGGTGGATCTTCGCTCGATGACAACTAATCCTGGCCTGATGTTTATAAGGCTGCTCCGATGAGAGACATCCGACTCGACAAGTTTGACCCAATCCTGGAAGCTATTTCACAGGAAACTACGGCCCAATACGACGAGATGACTCCGTAGATAATGATGCTCAAAGTCCACCGATGGAAATATTGCCCGAAGGAAATCTTCTCACATGGAAAGATTACCCAATGGAAAAATCACCCAATGGAAAAATCCTACAATAAAAATGTGTTCGGTCTAGCGAGTACACTCCCCCAACATACCTCCAGGAAGAAGTCGTCCGGAGGAATTTTCCGTTACAACGATGTGGCCCGCGTCCAAAATGGCGGGTTCCCAATTCTCTTCCCCTACGACCACGTTTACAGGTGATATTACGACCTGGCAATTACTCACCTCCGAATTTCCCTCAGGTATGCACGCCCCAAACGACAACTGTCCGAGGGACCCTATATGGCGTGGAAATACCGGGATTCTATGAGGAATATCACAGATTTTCAGGAGGCCTACAACCAACACTTCGCCATTTTTGCACCGGTCGAAGCAAAAGAACGAAAACCAAGCGGGACTACAACTGCGCAAGCGCAACTAGTCAGTCCACCCACCACTCTCCATGAAAAATCCCCCCAAGAAAGACGCTAGTAACGTTCCAGGTCACCGGAAAAATACCTGACGAATGTCAGTACTACATCTTGACTAAACGAATGACCTAAGACTCCTCCTATCAACGGGAAAGCAATCTGCAATTTTTAAAGTGATTCGGAAGCGACCGAGTCAGGGATATTTGCGTGACCACCCTGGATGGTGGCCAGCCCGATTGACCACAACATCTGTTCTACGTCACCTGTCAATGTCATGACATACATAACCCCTATAATTTGCGTCTGAAAATATCATTTTCATGATATTCCAACGAAATTACTTCAGTCACAGCCGTGAATAACAATCCAAAGGTGAGTATAACTGTATCTTTGCAAAATATACGACCAATCAATTTACAGATACACCATTAACAGTCGACCAAACCCAAATGTGTCTCCGCTCACTCGAATCACCAAGAAACAGCCCCTTTACGATGATGTTGATAGACCACGGTGGTAGTGTGGCCCCCCTCTTATCAGTGGAATGTGTCAGGAGTCCCTGTCGATGACCTTGATAGAAAATGGACCGTAACAAAGAGTACCTAATAATTTAGAAAATTAAGATTTTATTGTTAAGTATTTTAAGTATTTTTATGTATCGCACCTATGTATATCGTGAGTTTAAATATAAAACATAAAAACAAAATGCAAAAAGCCCAATTTTGTGAAAAAAATCGATTCAGGTTTTTCGCATACCTATGCAAATGCATAAATGCATTTATGACGCATAACTGCATATATGTATAAAGGTGTATTTTCTCGTTTTTTATTGCATGTTTGCATGCATAATATAAAAATGTTTGGTGCATATTTTCCGAGCTCTAGTAATGATGCACTGAGGGGCAGTTCTGAAGCAGTAGGTCATCAAATTGGGGAAAATTTTTAAACACGATTGAACTAATTAGCCACTATGATACTGACGAGAAGTACACCAAGAAGGCGATGACAAGTTTTTGACAAGATGGCAAACAATAGGTCCTTTAAGGCACTGGTGGGAGTTTATTGCGCTTGGCCCCGTATGATGCGCATGCGTTGATCTTGTGTCATTTCTAGTGCATTTATACGTCATCTGTCACTACTGTCAACAGAATCTGGGACCTTTCCGTTTTCCACGTACTATTTTAACCTACCCAGTAAACATGTTACCGCTTTGCGACCGACCCAAAAAATGCACCCATCGCGGAGAGGGATGATAGAGGGCGTACTGTGATTAAATAACGTTCGTCGCAATGTGAGGGACCTAAGTAGGACTGTTGAGTATGTCGTGGAGACTTTTTGCTCGGACGGGCCAATAGCTCTCGCGTAACCATCACTTGTTGAGGAAGTTAAGGGCGTATCATATTGAGAGGGACCTAAGTAGAACTATTAGGGATGTCGAAGAGACTTTTACAAGATCGAGCCTATAGCCCTCGCTTAGTGATCATTTTTGAGGAAGCTCGGAAGGTCCTCCACGCGACCACTATGCGAGGTTTACGGTAGACCCTTGATGTTATGATGCAACTTCAATTGTAGTGCTGTACCCCCATATTTCAATTTAATTGTCGACCAGTAAAGAAACAACACTTCAGCTTTACAGACGTACTTTAACGTTCTTGTGGTTGTGTCCCTTGTGTGTGGTCTTCATTTGGATTTTCTGATCAGATTGAGGAATGAGGACCCCTTTCTTCGATTATCATGAGAGGTATGTATGTAACAATAAAACAATGTTGCTTCGAGAACAAAGCTTTGTAACAACTTTCGTTTTGCTGGATTTTTTATAACGTAATTTGCGAGGTAAATTGGTACCTATTTTAATTGATACCTAAATGTTTTTATGAGATCTCGAGTTTGTTTCTTTCCAAGTTTCATTCTTTATAAGTAGCCCGCATAATGTGATAATTTACCTCGGTACATTTTTTGTTGTCTTTTTAGCCGCAATTCAGAGGAGGCCCATTTCTGACAGATTTCGAAATTTGCTTATGGAACGGTGTATTGTGCCAGACTACATTTTAAAAAACAGCAACATATAGTTAGGTACCTACCTATGTAAAATCGCTTTTATAAAATTTTGATTGGATTAAGTATACCTACCCATTATTTGTAATCTGTAATTTATCCTTTGTTTCTCTTTAATTATTGATTTAATATTTTTGTATACTGTTCATGTTTACATAATTGTAAAATAAGTACCTAGGTAATTAAATTTTTTCTGATCATACATCTTGGTTTTTATACTTAATAATTATGCTTTAACTCTAAAATCCCAATAGTTTTCTTAAAACTACTTGGTGGTCGCTTGCAACCAACCTAAAACGTTTTGGTCCTTTTCGTCCTTTCTTGCGAAATGTTATAATGATGTGATTAAATAATTTAAGTTTTAGATATGTTTGCAAGTGCAGCTCCATGGGCCGAATTCATGTTAACTGGGGCATAAATCAAGTCAACATGAATTCGACCCCCAGACTCACAAAGAGGGAATTGAGCAACCTCGCTGAGCGGTAACGAAATGACCGCGCTAAGCACGTCAAGCAAATGGCATCTGCGAGGGCAATGGGTTGCGTATCTAAGAGAGCACAATATTACAAGATATTGTTCAACAAAGTGAGCACAAAATGCTCGCTATGCGACCACCTTGAGTTTGCCGTTGAAGCGGACATTAAGAGCTTGCGTGTTCCGCTCCTTGCGATCACAGGGAGTCACAATAAAAATCACAAAGTCATATTGTGATCAGTTTGAGCGCGCCATGTGCCCAAAAATTGTTTACTGGGTACAATGATGATAAATGACACATAACTGACAGTAGACATTCAAGTAAATTCTGTCAGCGGTCAAAAAATGACTGCGCATACGGCCATACATGGCGTCATGACGTCACGCTTACAGGACCTATGCGCCATCAAATATTGTTTTGTTCTGTTCAATGTACACAATTTAATTAAAGCCAATTAGAAGTACATACCCGCATTTTCTACATGGTCCTTCGATCCTGGATTAATGAAAGAGCGAAGCAATACAAGAAAAAGGCAAATGCAGAAACAACAGAGACTGTTTTCCTGTTATTGCAAGCGGAATAGCGCATCAAATCGCAACCATATAGCAACGTAACGTAAGCATAAGACGTAAGCGGGGAAGCTGTCAGTCCTGTCACCTGGAAGTCCAAGCACGTCATAATCCACAGAAATTCAGAAATACAACGCATTTGCTCACGACTGCAACTACAAAGCACTTCAAAGCAACATAGGAGCGGCTGCTGGTGATCAATTCACAACTGCCAATCCTCAAAATATCTACCTAACGTACATTGCAAGAATTCCATCAAATCGTGAGTTTCCCACTATCCTAATTCACATTCCTTTTCAAACCTACAGTTCGTCAACTGTGCTGTCTTGAGCCAGGTTTAAATACATTGCATTACAGTTTAAGTCATTCATTTTCATTGAATATGACTGATGCTGAGCTCACAATACTCCACAATAGACGAAGCGTTGTAAAAGGCAAATTAACACGCTTTCAAACTTTTTTAAACAAATTCAAAGCCAAAGCACGGGAGATACCTGTGCAGGGTGATGCCATTTCACAAAATGCAGATGATTTATTGGAAGTTGAAACCAGACTTTACAATGCAGAATTGTTGTTGCAAGAGTTTGACAATGTTCAAACGCAAATTGAATGCCTTGGTGACAGCACGGATGAAGCAAATTTTAATGAAAGAGATGGATTCGAAAATAAATATTTTACTCTCATTGCAGATGCTAGAAAACAAATCCAAAATTCATTAAAATTCGAATAAATTTCTAACCACCCTGAAACCTTTGCCAATCCTAATAACTGCACCAGTACAAGCAAGCCAAATAAGCCAAATGTCAGATTGCCCAAAATACAAATTCCTAACTTCTCTGGTAATTATGAAAAATGGTTGGAATTTCATGATACATTTGAGTCACTCATTAATGGCAACACGGAATTAAGTGACACCGAGAAATTTCACTATTTGAGATCGTCCTTAAGTGGTGAAGCAGCAAAAGTCATTGGCTCTTTGGAACTGTCTAGCTCGAATTACATAATTGCCTGGCAGTTAATTTGTGAAAGGTATTCCAATAAAAAGCTTTTAATACATAATCACATTCGGTCGATTTTCAGTATTCAGTCAATAACAAAGGAATCTTCAAAACAAATTCGCAGCTTAATTGACAATGTTAGCAGTCATACCAGAACTCTTAAAACATTGCAACAACCAATTGATCACTGGGATTCTTTATTAATTTTCTTAATATCCAAGAAATTAGATTCAGAAACTGCAAAAGAATGGGAGTCCGAGAAATGCAAAAGTGAACTACCTTCCTTCCAAGAATTGTTAGAATTTCTCAAAAAAAGGGCAGACATACTTGAAAAACTTGAAGTTAACGACTCAAGTAGGTCTGGAAAACAGGTTTCCAAAGACAATTCTTCACAAAATCGTCAAGATAAGCAAGCTCAAAGTTCTCGCATGAGTACACAAAAGACATTTGCAGCCCAAAATAATCCTGTATGTATTTATTGTAAAGGTTCTCATCGCATTTTCAGTTGTCCACAATTCCTAGACATGTCGGCAGAACTTAGGTCTGAAACCGCTATAAAATTAAAACTTTGCATGAATTGCCTGAATGCCGGACACAGAGCTGACACCTGCAGGTTCGGAACTTGCAAAAGATGTCGCGCAAAGCATCACACATTGTTGCATTTTGAAAGAGAAACAATTTCAAAAGGTAATAATAATGAACCTACTAATGCTCAACCACAAGATAAAGCAATTCTGTCAAATGAACCTAGCAATGCATCGAATCCTCAATCAAACAGTAAAGTTACTATGTCAAGCTGCACTATTTTCAATAACAGTGACACTTTATTAGCTACAATTCTATTACAAGTACGGGGAAAAGGAGGTTCAATAGAAACATGTCGAGCTGTTCTCGACAGTGCATCACAAAGTAACTACATATCGCAAGATGTATGCCGTTCTCTAAATCTAGAGACCGAAAATGTTGATATTTCTATAGAAGGAATAGGACAGGTTGTATCCACCGTCAATAAGCGCTGTGATGTTATAACTCAATCGCGTCACACAGCATTTCAAACAAAAATTCCTTGTTTAGTAATTCCTGGAATTTGTAAATTACTTCCAAACAGAAAGGTTGACACATCATCTCTAAATATTCCTGCAAATATTCGTCTGGCTGATCCTTCTTTTGCCGTCCCTTCAAAGGTTGACATGCTCATTGGCGTAGGACTGTTTTGGCAAATTTTGTGTACTGGTCAAATACAGCTGTCCCCTGGTCAAACCGTTTTACCCAAAACCAAGTTTGGGTGGGTTGTAACAGGCTCCATAGGCCTTTCAAATAAATTGTCAAAAGTTACCTCTATTTGTCACATTGCATCGAATGTTCAAGATAATGACAAACTCGTAAAATTTTGGAACATTGAAGAATGTCCCTCAGGCGAGCCAGTCCTTTCAAAGGAAGAGCAAAATTGCGAAACGCATTTTCAATTAACATTTCAAAGACAGCCTGATGGTCATTTTATCGTTTCAATTCCGCTGAAACATCCTCCAGATAAATTAGGTGATTCCAGAAGTATTGCAGTTAAAAGATTTTACTCTTTGGAGCGTAGATTAGACAAAAATCCAGTTCTTCGTGAAATGTACATTCAGTTCATGCAAGAGTACATATCACTAGGACATATGACAAAAGTTGAAGATGATGTCCTTGTCACTGAAACCAAACAACCATCAGTTGAATATTTCATGCCTCATCACGGGGTGCTACGTGAAAGTAGTTTAACCACGAAGCTACGAGTCGTTTTCAATGCATCTTCTCCCAGTAGTTCAGGTTTGTCTTTCAACGATTGTCAATTAGTCGGCCCAACAATACAATCAGATTTGTTTTCGATTCTATTAAGATTTCGTCAGTACACATATGTAGTTGCATCTGACATCGAAAAGATGTATCGAATGATTTGGATTAGGCAAGATGAAAGGCACCTTCAGAAAATAGTTTGGCGTGAGAGTCCTTCCGAACCACTAGCAGTTTATCAACTTAATACAGTCACGTATGGTACGGCATCAGCTCCGTTTCTTGCCATCCGTTCATTGTATCAGTTATCTATCGACAATAAGGGTAAGTATCCAGAAGCCTCTTCTATTATTGCAAATTCATTTTACGTGGATGATCTATTGACAGGTCATGACAATGCCAAAACCCTTTCATTTCAATGTCAAACTGTTTCTCAAATTTTACATGAAGCTGGCTTTCATCTTCGAAAATGGATCTCAAACGAACCTCAAATTTTATCAGAAATACAAAAATCAGACTCATCAGTATCGATTTTGAAATTAGGGCCCAATGAAAACTCAAAGACTCTAGGAGTTCTGTGGTAATCACAAACAGATTCGTTAATTGTTGATACATCTTCATCATCGGCTTCAAAGCAAAGCACCAAACGTTCAATTCTCTCAGAAATCTCTCAGATATTTGACCCATCAGGTCTTTTGAGTCCTTGCATAATAATAGCCAAAATTCTAATTCAAAAACTTTGGATCTAAAAACTAACTTGGGATGAAACTGTTTCAATGGATATCCATTCCATATGGATAAGGTTTAAGACAGAATTAGCTAATCTCAACAACTTTGAAATCCCACGGCATGTTCGTTGCAAATTACCTGTCAGAGTTGAATTACACACGTTTTCTGACGCAAGTCAAAGTGCCTATGGCGCATGTGTCTTCATTCGCACCATAGACATCTGCGGCAACATCTCAGTAAATTTGCTCTGTTCAAAGTCTAAGGTAGCACCAATTAAAAGTCTTAGCATTCCAAGATTAGAATTGGGCGGTGCACAAATTGCAACAAGGTTAGCTTCCAAGGTCATAGAGTCACTTCCGTTTAGATTTGATCAAATACTTTATTGGACTGATTCTACCTTTTGAAAACCTTCGTTGGAAATCGCATTTCAGAAATTCAAACAAATTCTGATCCAAAGCTCATGTTTAGTCACGGGATAACCCAGCCGACCATCTCTCGAGAGGCGTTTATCCAAATTCAATAAAGCTTTTAGAGAACTGGTGGCATGGTCCAGTCTGGCTGTCACATCCAGAAAACTCATGGCCAATTTCCACCCTAGAAGAAGTGGAACTTCCAGAACTCAAACAAAAAACACATTCCTTATTTACAAATACATATCTAACTATATTGCCTGTTAATAGATTTTCCAATTGCAATAAGTTGCTTAGGTCAGTAGCCTGGTGCATAAGATTCATAGAAAATTGTCGTAAACCCAAACTTGAGCGTACTGATGGAGAGCCAACTTTACAAGAGTTAGAATTATCACTTACTTACATTATAAAACAGGTTCAAGCCGAGTCTTTCGCAAAGGAAATTTCTAAATTGTCTGACAATAAACAGATTAGCAGCAAAAGTAAAATTCTGACTTTGCATCCATTCTTGGACAAGAATTCTGTCCTGCGAGTAGGAGGGAGAATCAAGCATTCACAATTTGATTATGAAAAACGACACCCTATTATATTACCACAAAAGCATCATTTTACTAAATTAGTTTTCAGATATGAACATAAAATGTCACTTCATGCAGGACCCCAACAATTGCTGTCCATAATTCGTGAAAAATTCTGGCCAATTAACGGCAGAAATACTGCAAAACAAACTTACAGGGAATGCATAAAATGTTTCAGAGTTAAACCTATTGAAAAGTCTCACATTATGGGAAATTTACCTAAAGATCGGCTGATTCAGTCATTTCCATTCAATGTCACGGGGGTTGACTACTGTGGACCATTTTATGTAAAAGACCGTAAAGGCCGTGGTTCCAAGGTCTCAAAGGCTTATGTCTGTGTATTTTTTATGTTTTACCACGAAAGCAATTCACATTGAGCTTGTGTCCGATCTAACTTCTGAATCATTTCTTGCTGCTTTGAGACGATTTGTCTGTAGGCGTGGAAAACCAACCAAAATATACTCAGACAACGGCACTAATTTTGTCGGTGCGGCAAAGGAACTACGCAATCTATATGACTTAATTTTGGCAGAGCAGGGAGCCTTGTCAAATTTTTGCAATTCTCAAAGCATCGAATGGCATTTTATTCCTGCTTATTCTCCTCACTTTGGCGGGCTGTGGGAAGCAGGAGTAAAGAGTATTAAAACACATTTAAAGAGAGCAATGGGCAACGCATCTTTAACTTTCGAACAGTTTAATACCATCCTGGTTCAGGTAGAGGCAGTGATGAACTCGCGTCCTCTTACTCCCTTGTCCATACACCCTCACGATTTGGAACCGATTACACCCGCACATTTCCTTATTGGGAGGTCATTGCTAAATACCCCAGATCGAAACTGGGATAACACTAAAGAAAATACGTTGAGCGCATTTCAACATTGTCAGAAAATTCTTCAAGACATTTGGAGAAGATGGTCTGTCGAATACGTCGCAGAACTGCAGACGCGTTGCAGATGGAAGCAGACATGCCAAAATATCCAAGTCAATACATTGGTAGTAATCAAGGACAAAGACCTACCACCTCTGAACTGGTTATTAGGTAGGGTAGTTGAAATTCATCCAGGTAGTGACGGAGTTCCACGAGTTGTCACCATTCGAACAGCTAAAGGAGTCATCAAACGAGCCACCGCTACGATTTGTCCGTTACCTACTAGTGAATCCCAACCAGATTTAAATAACGAACCGAAGTGAAAGTGAGACATTATTAACTTTGCAATAGTTTATTCGCTTGTGTTATGTTATGTTTTGATTTGAAAGACATTCTTTCAAGGTGGGAGCATGACGAGAAGTACACCAAGAAGGCGATGACAAGTTTTTGACAAGATGGCAAACAATGCGCCATCAAATATTGTTTTGTTCTGTTCAATGTACACAATTTAATTAAACCCAATTAGAAGTACATATCCGCATTTTCTACAGATACTATTATCAAAAATCATATTGAAAGTCATAATAAAGGGCTACCTATTTTTCGCCGATGATTCAAAACGAGTTGATTAGTCTAGCCGCTGCGAAGGTAAGAAAACACATTATTGCAGATATTAAAAGTGCAAAATATTTTCTCTACTCCTAATATAGCAATCATACTATTCTGAAACAGCCCACTAAATTAAAAAGTTGTCAATTTCCTTCAACGAAACGGATAATTGCCTTGAAAGTCAACGTAATAGCGGACGACCATTTTGAAGTAATTGCATATTATCTTTATGTTTATAGAAAATAGTACTCTATCAAATCTATAAATATTATCTTGCTATGGAGATATCATCAACATGTTATCCTATTTATAGCGATGGTTAGGACTTTCTTTTGTCAATTGACTTCTAAAGCGGGGTTCACAGAACAACAACTGTCGCCGGGGACAATTCCACAAATTGTATAAAATCACGGAACGAGGGGCGGTTGCTGCTCGAAGTAGGTGTACACTTCAGTTCGAAGTACTCGAGTTACTTGTCGAAGTACCTCGAAATACCCGCTCGAAGTACGTGTCGAAGTACTGGAAGTACTTGTCGAAGTACTCGAAGTACTTACTTAACGCAGCATTCGAAGTACTCGAAGAAGGTGTACACATTTTATTGAGTGAACGGCCCCTCGTCACGGAATAACTCAAAAATGGGTAATAAATACCACTCAGTAAAATTTTTAATATTATGTATCTCAGACACGCTCCGATTACCGCGACAAACTTGCGACAGTTTTGAAGGACTGGAGAGGAATATCATATCCAGCCATCCGATTGGTCAAAATTCTGTCGCTGGCGACAATTTTTGTTCTGTGAAGTCGCCTTAAAGAATATTGAGATTAAAATTGACACATTATCTCCAAGTAAACAACGTAAACAATGCTTATACTCTCCAGTCATTTCTCTCAATTGATTTCATTGTTGACTACAGTCAACAAATCACAGAATAGGACTGGTAGAGGCTTCTCACCTTATGTAAATACTCCTTCATCTTGATTTTTTATGCTGCAGTGGCCTTGCCCTTCACTAGCTTCCCAAAATGTGGAAAATGATAATAATATGGAATAGTACGTAGTAAAAGGTTAACAGAAAAAATCCGTAGCTTTTACATGAAGCAAATGCTTCATATGTAAATGTAAAAGAGGTAGGAATAGAGTACCCAAAACAGCGGTTAAAAAAATCTGGGATGAAGACAGGATTTGCATCCCACTAAGTAACCGATGTTGTAAGATGCACATCGTAGATAGAGCATTTACAGCAGGGGCTCACCAGTTGATAATAAATACCGGAATAAAAATAAAAGCACTTTACGACAATTTTGTTCCTCAATATTTGGGATTTCAGTCAATTTCGTTCACTGAGGCTAGAACTACGCACTCCAGAGAAATATTTTCCATCATTTTCTAAGCTGCTAAAGATGACCTATTTTTAATCATGGATGGAACATATTTGTTTATTGAGAAACCGTCAAACCACCTGCTACAAAAAGAACGTATTCTGGGCAAAAGCATCGTAACATTCGTAACCTCTTGAAACCATTCATGATAGTGTTGCCTTCAGGATATATATTAGATGTACCTGGACCCTACTATGCAGATGGGCACAATAATGATGCGAGAATATTGAATTCCCTGATGCAAGCAGATTCAGATTTTCTTACATAATTATGTTGATATAGACAAAACTCATTTCGTGGTGGACCGGAGTTTCCGTGACTCTATTCAGATTCTAAGGAAAATTAAAATTAATTCCACATGCCAAGTTTATTGGCAAAAAATGAGGCACAATTTAACTCCACTTTCTGAACGGACCACGAGGATGGCACATCTGGCGCTAGCAAGAGCCCAAGAAGAAAACGTTTTGTCCGCAGAAGTGCAAGCTGCAAAAACTGGCTGGAAAAAAGCTTCGCCGTCAGAAATAAATAGCTTTCCTCTATTTGCAGCAGATGACTTAGAAAACTTAACTCTTGGAGTTTATCAAGTAAATATGGCGACAGGAACATGAGCATGGATTTACAATTTATATACACCAAAGAATTCCAAGAGTCAAAAAATCGAAAGTGCATTCGCGTTTTGTTAAGTTTATAAAGTTTAGTATTATATTAAAGTATTATAAAAAAGACGGGATTGAAAGTATATTGGGATACTACTTGTTGAGGGTCGTTATATAATATAATTTTTTATTCAAGTAGCCGTTATGGAGATAATTAAGGTTTTGCGTTAATAAGCACCAGTTGCCTTGTGTAAAATCTACATAAGCCGGATTTAAAATTAGAAAGCCACTTCGATCTACAAAATTTTTGTGCCAATCATCACCATGTCATTCCCCATGGAAAATGGTGATGATTGGCATAAAAATTTGTAGGTCGAAGTTGCTTCCTAATTTTAGTACTTAAATCAAAAATTACCACGAATCAGATCTAAAATTCGTGACCTTGAACCGTCTTTAAGAACAAAAATATCAAGGTCATGGTTTCAGAGGACTTCGTTATCAGAATTTGATAAAATTCACAGTGAAATGGGGGAAGAAATCTACTGTATCTTTGGACGAATACGAGGAGTAAAAGCTTTTCTAGAACATCGAATCCTCATTGTACGTTCGGCCCGCTGCGTCTTGTTTGTAGTAATTGCGAAACTCAACATAGTCATATTTCTGGATAGCCTTTTGGGAGAACCACAAAATAGTCACCTCAGTTTTATTAAATTTCTATTTTGGGCCTACGAAAACATGAAGGGAAAGAAAAGAAAAGTAGTCCACCCTTACTTTGTATGTGCCGAAGAATATACCGAGGCAATCGAACGTTTATGATTCAGGCATGTTCGTCTTATTCATTGGTCTCAGTATTTTCAGAAATAATAATACGACAAGATCCATAGCTAAGTAATTACATTCATATGTATACAGGGTGGTCCAAATGTATTAATACAGGGCTCTGACGGCGAAACGGTAAGATAAATGAGTAAAATAAAAAATCCAGGGTAAATTAGAATTAAATACCTTTATTTTGTCGCAATTTGGAACTCCCCATCTTATTGTATAATTTAGCAGTAAACAATGAATACATTTTTTTAAATGGCACCATGCACGTTTCAATTTTTTTTTGGATTCCCTTTGATGCCCTCTTTATGATAGTGATTTTATTTTTTTGACAAATTGAGCAGTGAACGTAGAAATTTTGTTGATTCAAATTTCGCGCGGTGATCCGGCAACAATGCGTGAAGCGCATGTCTCCCCACTACAGGCTAGTTGTACTGTGTACACGCCTTCTGGAAGAATCTGATTGGGCCTAATAATAAATAGCCTGTTTACTTCATTGTGTACACAGTACAGCTAGTGGAAGTGGGAGACATACGGTGAGATGAGGGTGGTTCCATCGAAGTAATGGTGAAGCGCATTGTTGCCGGATCACCGCGCGAAATTTGAATCAACAAAAATTTATACGTTTACTGTTCAATTTATCAAAAAAATAAAATCACCCCAATAAAGAGAGCATCAAAGGGAATCCAAAAAAAAATAGAAACATGCATGGTACCATTTAAAAAAATGTACTCTTATTTATTACTAAATTATACAATAAGTTCTGTTCACCATTAACATCCATATTCAATTTATCAAAGTAAAACCAATTACAAGTATTCGGACTTTATTATTAGTGATCAAGTTGGTAAATAATAAAGTCCGAATACTTGTAATTGGTTTTACTTTGTTATACAATAAGATGGGGAGTTCCAAAATGGCGACAAAATAAAGGTATTTAATTCTAATTTACCCTGGATTTTTTATTTTACTCATTTATCTTATCGTTTGGCCGTGAGAGCCCTGTATTAATACATTTGGACCACCCTGTATATTCAATCCTACAGAAAATACGCAAGAAGCAAGCTTCTAATTTGTGGCATTTTTTTTAGCAGATTATTTAGGTACTGTAACATATGCCAGTTAATGCCAATCCTGGGTAAATCCACATTAAATTGTTTGTATAAAATTTGTCATTGGGGCGCGAGAATATTAACTGTAAGTTAGAACTATTTATTGCCAAAACTCATAAACCGTGCACATCTTTCGTCACGGGCATTGTATATCCTGGCGGTCCGGGGCCTTGTAGAAACCTTTGCTTTGAATTGCCGTTTTCCCAGAACATCCTCGCTGTAAACTTTATGACCGAATTCCTCCGCATACAATTTTTTAGAAAGTTGTTCCCACAGTAGAGATTTCCGAGAAATGGATTTAATAACGTAAATGTCTTATTCATTACAATTTGTTGCTAAATTTGATTCAGTAAATGCATGAACCCCAAAGGTAGAGTAGCCAAGATACACTAATTTTGCATGACGTGAATCAAACATTACTCCTGCTAAGATTGCCTCGACAACCCGTTAAACACCGTATGAACCCCATGTGTGTAGGCATAACCAACGCATATGTAACCAATCAGATCTTTTCGGCGTAAACGCTGTAATTTAAATTAAAGTTCACTGCAAGAATAGAACGGGTGTCGCCATCTAGGCTAGACGACCGAAACCTCAAGCCAGATTCCTGTTTAATATCCTACTAGATTCATATGTAGAACCTACATAGCAAATTAGATTGTTTTTTAAAATTGCATGACTGTCGTATGCATTAAATAACCCCCACTACCCTGCACATGCTCCAAAAGCTTCAAACACCCCACCGGACTGCTTGGACTTTTGTTAGGTAATTCATTAGATTTGCATAAAATAACTAAATTGTTTCATTGATAGGATATGTGAATCTGTGATTAGCTTTTAAGATCAGGATTGTATCGTAAGGCTGGTCGAATCGCGTAGCTTCTTAATTAATTATAAATTGTTATAAAATGTGGAGATGAACTAAGGAAGGGATGCCGACCGGATATAGTAGAGAGGGGGTGGTTTTAGGTTTGCCGGACCCAAGAAGACGCCGGAAGAGCACTTGCTCTCAGACTTCTGACTAAGAGACTCGTATTTTCCAAAGCTCTCGAGTTTGCGATATTTTCCAAATATTTTGAAATAGTTATTTGTTGTTTGGGTTTTGTGTAGTTAAAGTTCGTGCTTGTGTAGTATTGAAGTTAGTGTAATCACGCCGTAGGGGGATAGTGTTTAGTGGTTATTGGTGATTGGTAGAACACCTCCCGGTCTGCAGGGTGGAACTAGGTCAGGTATTACGCAACTAGATTGGTAGTTCCGTTAGTGCATTTTGATTGGAGGTCTCCCGATCTCTAATTGGCTTTCATAGACTAGAACCCCTTTTACATCCGCTACATATTAATTAATTTAATCCCTTTTGCAGAGTAGACTTTAGCTTGCTTGCATTTCTGTAGTAGAATAGTTAGGGTTTGGTAAAGTGCATCCAAGTCTTCCCTTTTATTAGCATAGAAAGAGGTAAAGGAAATTTGGGTATATCCATAAGGGAACGCGCTCTCTCAGCTCTGCAATTTGTTTGCAATTTGTTCCCGCTGGATTGTCGACAATAGTTCACCGTCGCGGTTAAAAACGCTACAGTTTTGCCAACACGTGATTGTTGCTCGCTTGGAGGGTGCCCCGTTGACATCTTCCACCTGTGATTTGGCCTGGTGTACCGTCGATTGCTAGGGGACTGGTCCTGTATACCGCTAGTTTTCCTAGGCTGGTCCGTGTCAGTACCCCGTACACTGAAGACGAAGAAAGAAGCAGCAAGAAACTAAATTTGGCTTTCACGAGAAATCACAGGGTCCACACCCCTCGAACCGTTAAAACCATTTATTCAGTGTCATTCAGTTCATTTTGGGGTCATTTTCACTCTAAACTTTGTTAAAATACAAAATTTCCTCTATCGTACCTACCGTAGAATTTACTTAGTGCATGAAATTTGCTCGATTTCAGGAAATCTACTAGGCCACTGGGATATTGACGCCACGCCACTGAACTTGCGTCATTTTTAGCTGTCGTAATTACGTCAAGAGTTGTCATTGCTGGAAACTTGTCTTGCACCCCTCCTAACGCTTGCCTGTATTGTGGGTTGCTTCCCAATTTAGAAACCCGGATTTTTGCAAGTCCGGTAATATTATTTAATTTTGGGGATTAATTCTTTTTTCAGCATTCGGTAACGGCACCCTTCATTTTATAAAACTAGCTCAGAGTTCATTCATAATTTAGAAACCCATTGATTTAGGTTGGGGATTATAACTATTGTATTTTTTCTTTACCGTGTAAATTATCTCCCTCGAGCTCCTTGAGCGAGAGGTGTTTATTTTATTGTATTATTTTTGCGGCCAGCCTTTGTTTCAGTGTGAATAAATTGTTATTTGGAAGATCCGTTTTATTTCCTGTATCCACGGCCTCGTAAAACGAACCACAACCACAACGTAATTAAATTTAGGGGTCCTTTTGCAAGATTGGCGGGATTTCACAACGGTCCCCCTTTCGGTAGAGTCAGAACGTTACAGTACCTACTACAAGTGTGCGATTTGGAAAAGCAAATTTTGTAAACCTGCCGCGATGAGAAGCAGTTGTTAAGGTTGCTAGGCAGCTCAGCGATCCATGTGGTCGAAAGGGGTCTGAAAACAAGTTCCGAAAAACTCTCAACATCTCGAGCAAGAACTGAGTACGTTCGTTTAAGGTGTACTCTACAAGGTGTCCATAGGGATTTACGTGTATTTAATTTTTTTCCTGCTTCCCTAATTAATTTAATGGGAAATTTAGGGTATCAGGTTTTATATAGCCTCCTTCCTAACTGCTGGAAAAATACCGGGGTTAGTTGGTTCGATAAAATTAGCCCCCTAGGTCAAAATTTTGAGGTTCCAACAAATTTTTCTGTGCTGCTCTGGTTCGAGAGCTATTTAAAAAAAATGGTGGGGGGGGGGTTAACTTAATGTTTATTTTTTCGAATGGCTTTTTTAAGGAGTCCAAAGTTGATTGTTATTCACTCAATTATGCGGCGTATTTGTTTTATTTTGCGCTAGTTTACGAATAGCTCCACGGATCCCGAGAGGTTTCGTCATCAGCCCCCCCACTTAATTAACCCCAAAAGTGTTTGTATAACCCAATTGCGCCCATTATCGCTCAAATGCGCTGTATTCAGTTCAATCTGCGCTTAAAAAGAAAATGTTTGTAAAAAACTACCGGAGGGGGGGCTAACTTAACCCACCCCCAGCGAGTGATCAATTTCCCACCAAAAACAGACCAGAGAAGTGATAGAGAGTTTTAACGCCCTCTACCGGAAGAATGGTCAAATGAGCACAAGAGAAGCGAGGGCACTTTGCCACCATTCAAATGCACTTCGCTGATGAGGGTCAAGTAACCCGAAACCGGTCCGAAGTTTTTGAATGGTGGCTCGAACGATTCAGGTATTTAAATCGGTTTAAAAACAGACCAGTTGATCAGAAAAATTATGCGCTAATTTGCGCCATGTTCCAAGGATTTGGGAGGTTGAGAAGGGACGTCAACTTAGGTTTTTTAAGCTCTACGCTTCAGCACGCAGTTACTAAAATCGAATCACCAAAAACATGAAACATTTTAGGGTCCTGGGAACTCAACAAATTGTTTTTTTTTAATGTCTGTATCTGTTAATCTGGGTGTTCTTCTGCACTCTATAAAGTAGCTCCGACCTACCGCAACAATATGTGCACTAGGGTGGAGCGTCATTTCGAATTTTGGAATTTCAAAATGCCCGTGGCAGAAAAAGTTGTTAATTGTTAATATTATTTTATTACTTTAATGAAAATTTTTTATTGGTTTGCGTTTTCCACCCCCCCAATGCCAGAATGTCTACGACGTAAAGAATCGCTCTGGGGGGGTTGAAAATGAAATGCAACGATTTTTTTTTACTTAAATAAAAGGCTTATATTTCCTTTTAGCAACTTTTTGGCGGTCAAGCATTTTCAATTTCCAAAAGAGAATATCATAGGAAAATTATGTAATATGCATACAAGTATTTTTGTGTTGTAACTTAATAGGGAACATAAATTTCTCGTTTATGTACAGTAAAAAATATTAGATTTGATGAGAAACTGCTAGAACTTTTCGTAGACAATATTGATCAATATTAACAGCATCAAATGCAGGATGCAGGATGCAGTTATGCACCGCCAAACTGACCAACTTGAAACAAGCGCACTATTTCAGTTCAAAAAGCATTAATAACGCGTTGTTAAACTCAAAACACACGATCTGATTCTAATCAGCATCAAAGCGCGCGATCTGAACTTAAGCAGAGGAAAAGAGACATTTCTCTCAGTGATCTGATCTGAAAACGCATGATTTCAAATTAAACTATGCCAAAAGACAATTTTGAGCTCAGGATACACGATTTGAGGTAAAACGGTGTGAAAAATACCATTCTGCCATGTTATAAGCTCAAAATGCACGATTTCAGCTTAAGCAGCGTCAAAAACATGTGTTTGCCCTATTCTGAGTTCAAGTGGCACCATTCGAGCTTAAAGCGACGTCAAGAGAACGATTCTACCCTGTCATGAAATCAAAACTAGCTTACGCAATCAAAAACGCGATTTTACACTGTTATGAGATCAAAATGCACGATTTGAGCGGTTAAACACTTAATCATAGTCGTAAATACGTTATTGCATTGTCAACAGCTTCAAAAACTCGATTTTGCATTGTTGTAAACCTAAAACGCACGATTTGATCTTAAGCATACTCAGGACCAACAATGCCAACATTTTAAGATACAAAAAGTTTCAATTCATTAACAATACATCTTCCTCCACAGATAAAAATATTTTATTGTTTAACGCCTTTTTTATGTCTGCTGTAAAATTTTCAAGGCTTATACATGAAATAATTAATAATTTTTTAAATAAAAATAGACATTTGCCGCATATGCAGTCCTAAAATAAAATACGTAAGATTTTGTTGGTTAGTGTATTTGCTTCATTTTTTTTTTTATCCAAATGAAAAGTGTTTTTATAATAAAGTAATGGGGTGTTTCACAATAAAATTAAGTAAATATAACTTTTTGACAGCATGAAGCATTTTTTTACTTTTTTTGAATTTGCAAATTTTTGAAGGCTTTGGGGGGGTGGAAGGGGTTTGCGAAAAATTTCAAAAAAAATACAGTTGACTTCTCTTATTGAGAGACAACTTTTATGAGGACAGGCGTTTTCATTTTTGCAAAAAAAAAAAACCTCCACCTATAGCGACGCTCCACCCTAATGTGCACAACACCCAAAGCTGGCCTTACAATCACAGTAAAAGGCGCGTTTTCCCGAATCAAGTTTAATTGACCGATTATACTTGATCAACAAAAGTTGAACGAAAACTAAAGTGAGAACCTACGTTTCAATAGAGTTGATCAACTTTTTAGTGGATCAAGAAAAGTTTGATCCAGTCAAACTTTTGTCGTTCAAGTGATGAGTCATAAGCGAATTGCCTTCAAGTTGAAGCTTGTCTTGAAGCGTGTGAACTTTGTTGACACTGTTGACAGTCCAGTTCGCTTTCAACTGATCATCACGGCAAGCGTTTGTTTGAAAATAAAAGTAAAAATGAGCCTCCAGTGGTCTGAAAGTGTTATGCTAAAATTTATAGAACTATATCAGAAGCATTGGAACCACCGAATCTATAAATATAAAAATAGAGATGCACGAGAAAATGCTTTGATAAAATTGTTTTTAGTTCTTCTTTTAACAAAAACTGCTACCAACTGTACACATTCCCGCACAACTGCGTTCGACGCCATTTGCAAACTGAAACTGTTGATCAGTTTTAATTGAAATGTGTGAACAAAAAAACTGATTCAAGTCATATTCAACTTTTGTTGGACAACTATAATCGGTCAATTAAACTTGATTTGTGAGAACACCCTTAATGAGCAACAATTCCATCGGTTCCTTTCCTCTTTATATCAAACTTAATCCAAACCTTGTGCTTTTTCCTTGATACAAACCTCGATGGCATTTTAGCACGCAAAACGTTAGGCAAATGTTTGTTTATATAAAAATTAAATCCAGAATCGCTGAGGCTTTCTTTTACACAATGCTTTGCCAGTTTAACTTGGTAAACGCCCAAAGTCAAAAATTCCAGTTCCTTTTCACTTAATTTGGAAAACATATTGTTTTTTCGCTAACCTTCTCCCATTTACCGCCTGTATTTTGAATGTCGTCAGCCAGAGTACTTTGGTGTTCAGTCCTTCTTAGCGTTTCAAACGCAAAATTGGTGGTACGCTGAGTGTTCTCAAGTAAAGGCCGACAATAAGCATTAATTATTGCTTTCGGCAAATAACTGCCTCGGATAACCTTGGCGAAGAAAGGAAACATATTTTTTAGCCTTCCATTTACTGCCTCTATTACCCATCTCAGCAATGTTACCTACCTTTCGAGAGTCGTTACACAGGGTCTGACTGAACTGAGATTGTCCGTTGGTCAGAAGGCTTGGCATGTGGTGGCGTATGTTTAAATTTCCAAGCTGCGATCCAATAAGAAGTGACTGTCTCTGTTTTGCGTTGTCACATAATTTGATAACTCACTGTTATCACGAAGCAATGCATTCACTATGTTCGCGTCATTGTTTTTTCCATCTGCGAGGAAGAGGCCCGGCGCATCTATGACGGAAGAGCGATCATAACAGGCTTGACTAAGTTCCTCTGTTTTTGGCTGGAATGAATAGGTTCTTCGTTGAAGTTCATGGTCAGATGATTTATTAATATAAAGGTAATTTCCGTTCATTATCAAAAACTGTTAGAGAAGAACCGCGAGTCCGTCGAGTGTGCGTGATTATTCAGTTGTTACAATAAATAATTATATCTGTCTGTCAATATATTCAACTTAACTATTCATTTCTTTATTCCCTTACATACTAATCCAAGAGGTTATGGGCACCTTTTTCACGCTGTTTTGAATCGAATTCGAGATTCAGTTCGCTAGTGTTACAATGGCAAGCAACAGTTTGGGGGCTTCAATAGAAAAATTGAAGGGCAGAGAAAACTACTGCACCTGGAAATTTGCGGTCCAAACGTATCTTCAACATGAAGATTTATGGGAGTGTGTATTGGGAACCGAAAAAGATGATAAGAAGATTTTAAAAGCTAAGTCCAAAATTATTTTGCTTGTGGATCCTATAAATTATGTTCACCTTCAGGCAGTACAATCTGCAAAGGAAGTTTGGGAGAAACCAGAGCAAACTTTTGAGGACTCTGGGCTAACCAGGCGTGTTGGTCTACTAAGGAGTTTGACTACAACCAGGCTTGAAAATTCGACGAACGTAGAAGATTATGTCAACAAAATTGTGACAACCGCTCAAAAACTTGCTGGAATAGGATTTGCAGTTTCCGATGAGTGGCTTGGAACTTTACTTTTGACGGGTCTTACAGATGAATATAAACCGATGATAATGGGTCTAGAGAGTTCGGGCATAGCAATAACATGCGACTCTATTAAGACGAAGATATTGCAAGATGTGAAAGTCAGCAAGAAATCGGATTCAGCGTTTTACACCAAAAAGTATCAAAAAACGGAGTCCACAGATGGCTATTCCAAAGGAAAAGGGCCTCGCTGTTACACTTGCAACAATTACGGGCACAAATCTCCTCAATGTGCATTAAAAAAGAAGAATAATACGTCTTCTGTTAAACCTCAAAATTTTCACAATTCTAAGGACAACGATAAGAAAAATCAACACGTTGGTTTCTATGCTGGTTCAAGTAACTCGGAGGATTGGTTTATAGACTCCGGTGCTTCATTTCACATGACTCATCAAAAGCTCCTGTTCAAGAAATTTGAAGAAGCTTCCGTGGACGAGATTGCTGTTGCAAACAGTACCAAAGTGAAAGTAGAAGGACAGGGCCGCGTAGAGTTCAAAATTCGTTGCTGTGGAGATTCGGAAGAGGTGAAGACTTTAGAAATAGAAGATGTTCTGTATATTCCGTCTCTTTCGACGAACTTGCTGTCAGTGGCTCAGATAACAAGAAAAGGCCACGAAGTTTTATTTACACGAGACCAGTGCAAAATATTCAAGAATGGTGAACTAGTTGCCACTGGGGTTATTTTTGGCAATTTATATAAATTGGACAAGAATTTTGATTTGGATCATCTTGTGTTAATGGCAAACGCTGATGAGCATTTGTGGCATCGTCGGATGGGGCACATAAATTTAAAGGATTTAAATTTATTGAAGAATGGCCTCGTGGAAGGCATTAATTTTCAAAAAGGAAAAGAATCTCCGTGCATTCCGTGTCTGAAAGGAAAACAAAATCGTCCGTCCTTTAATCACGTTGGCAGAAGAGCAGAGTCCATCTTAGAGCTGATTCATTCTGATTTATGTGGGCCGATGGAAATTGAGTCTCTTGGCGGTGCGAGATATTTCTTCACTTTAATTGATGATTTTTCAAGAAAAGTTTTTGTATTCTTTCTCAAGAATAAGACTGAAGTAAACGAAGTGTTCCAAAATTTCAAGAATTCCGTGGAACTAAAATTTGAAAAACAGATTAAAACCTTTCGGACTGATAATGGCACTGAATACTGCAACTTCCAGTTGGAAAGATTTTTGAAGAAGTCTGGAATTAGACATCAAACGACTTGTCCGGGGACCCCACAGCAAAATGGAGTTGCTGAAAGAATGAACAGGACTCTTTGTCAAAAGGCAAGATCAATGTTGTTTGACGCCAATCTTGACAAGAAATTTTGGGCTGAAGCCGTCTCCTCGGCAGCTTACTTGGTTAATCGTTCACCTTGTACTGCGTTAGATCACAAGAAGACGCCCGAAGAAGCATTTACTGGTGAGAGACCTGATTTAAAGCACATTAAAGTTTTCGGCTGCAAGGCAATGGTTCATGTCCCAAAGAGTAAGAGAAAAAAGTTTGACTCTAAATCCGAAGCTATGATTTTTGTGGGTTATCGTTTAATCTACCCAAAATCGGATGGATTAGTTAAAAGTCGAAATGTTGTTTTTCTGGAAAACGAATTTTTTGGAATTCTAAATTCTGAAAAATGCGAAAAGGATTTGCTCGTTTTGAACTTTGAAGAAAATAACTCTACTTCTGAAGGCGAAAGAGTAAATCAAGTGGAAGAAGCTGAAAGAGCAGATCAAGTGGAAGAAGTTGAAGAAGTAAGAAACCTTGGAGGCGCAGAACCGGAAGGTGGATCAAGAGTAACAAGATTGCCTAAAAGATTTCAAGATTTTCAACTGTTTCTAACGAAAGACTATGAAGAGTTAGACGATCCAGTAACTGTTGATGAAGCCTTGGGAAGTGCTGACAAAGAAAAATGGATCGAAGCAATGCAAATGGAATATGCCTCTTTGTTGAAGAATCAGACTTGGGAAGTGGTGGATCTTCCGCCTAATAGAAAACCAATCTCGAGTAAATGGGTGTTTAAGACGAAAAGAAATTGTGAAGGAATTGTCTTTAACCTCCCCACTCCACTTCACCACTCTTTTTCTCAAGGTCTGCTTTCGCCCAGAAGCTATGAGAAACCATTGGACAATTTCTTGTTCTTTCAATGAGGTACCGTATCTTATGTCAGAAGAGCCTTATAGAGTATTCATTGCATCCTCTGTAAATCTGCCATTATTTAGATGCTCCTTGCAGCTTCTGTTGTTCAGGGGCAAGCATATCTTGACTTCATCCCATAACTGCAATTTTTGGAATTCGACACCTATCCTTTCTTGACTTGCAAATACAGCAATAAGTCTGTGTTACAAATAAACTCTTCATATCCGGTAAGGGAAGCTTTTTGTATCTGCAGATGTCGTCGCCCGAATCTATAGACAGAGCGAAAAGAAAGTTTTTTTTTAAATGCAATAGATACATAGTTTGATTAACTTTTCATCATCTTTATGGATGTTATTGTCCACTGGCACTTCACTTTCTTCGTTTTCAACCAATTCTTGTAGATAGTCTGCATCTTCTACATTCGAGCTCTCTGTCCTTAAAAAAATCAACAAATTCTTGAGAATATTCTGCTTCACTTGCATTAGAGCTCGCATTGTTTTAAACAAATAAACCAATATACCTATACTTTCATTTTTTTTATACACCCAATGGCCACTTTCATTCTTCTTTCGAAATGTTGTCAAAGCCTATAAAGACAAATTTTTATTAAATATTGGGCATTCACGACAAGCGAATCAAGTCCACTCATTTGTAAACTGTAGGTTTTAAACTAAAAATTAATTCTCAGGTAACCCAGGCGGTCTAACTAAGTGTAGGTGGATCTTTATGTAGAAATCTCTTGCGGTTATATTTTCATTGGCAAAGCGGCCCTAAGCTGCATACAAAAGATGAAAATCTCGTAATACTTAAAAAATAATATCTGTGGCAAAAAAAGAGATGGAGTATTGAAATTTTGACAGCAGTAAAAGATGTCTTGGGAACATGAGCAACTGTATCATCGGACACGAAAAAATGTTTTTTACAAAGTGTAGCCAGCCGCAAGCCATTTTGGAAAGAAAAACGGTTTCAACGAAATCATTCTTTTGGACGCGTATAGGACATACGAGACTTTTGAGTACCTAATGTTCCTTATCATAAAAAGCTAAGTTGGCGGCATGGGAGATTTTTCTAATGTGTCGCAAATTGAAGCTTAAACCTTCCTAATGATAATATCAAAAAATTAACCTGCTCCCACGCCATATCACGCCAAACACCCAAATTGACTGAAAGTTCGATGTTGTCTTTTAGCCTATTTATTCCACCAATTTAGTTTTTTAATTTTGATATACCTTTGCAGTTAGCTTGTTAGGAACTTTTTGAGACAATTCATGTTGCTTTGGCAAAAAAATCCATGCGGAATCCGATCGAATCGATTCTTCACTCTAACTTTTCAGAGAGTTGATCGATTTTGATGAAACTTGCATCGTCGAGTCGACGCAGGTCCATGTGAGGTTGATGCCTATTGCTTTACACAGTGGTCGAACAACCGGAGTACCGGATAAATGCAGATATGTTAAAAGCATTGAATTGCTAATATCTCAGTTGTTATTCGACTTAAGCCAAAACATGTCTTAATCAATTTTAATTTTTGAAGGTTATGATCCATAATCACTGTCCGGTGTGTATAATTAAGGGATTATGGCTGTCTTCCGGACTGGTTTAAATAAAAATGCAGTGTAAAAAGCTACATATATATATGTTTCGACCAGATATTGTGCTTAGGTCATCTTCAGGCTGTTATAACAAAGAAAATTTACATTAAAAATTGGGTTAAATGGTTTGAAAATCTTACAGTTAAAAATTCACATTGATAATTAAGTTTAAAGTTAAAGTTTAAAAATTACATCTTTAAATAAAAGTATAAAACATTTTTATTAAAATTAAAACGTGGTCATGTTGCAAAGATGTAGTTGATGACAACCGGAAGTTAAAAACGTGAAATTGAAATGTCACTGTGAAGTTAGTGTGAAAAGTAAAACCACCAAACAGATTGAATTGTTGGTGGGCGGGAAATTTAAAAAAAAAATAAAATTCAAATAATTAATTTTGAAAAAACAGATTGAGGTGAACAACAGCCCCGCAAGGAGCAAGTCCCCGAGACAATAAAAACGAAGGAATAATTTGTTTTAGGATATGCAAGGAGTAATTTTTAGGTTGGGGAAAAAAGTGGCTTCATTTAATGTTTTGTTGGGTTGTTTACGGAAGGAATATGTAATGTAAATTTGTTCTAAGAGATCTATGATAGCTGGGGAGTGAGAAGCATGGAGGATCTTGGGTTGAACATTAAACTTGTGGTTTGTTGAGTTGATATGATCAGCAAATGCTGATTTACAATTACCCTCGAAATCAATATTGTTCGTTGTTATTAATTTAAAATGTTCTTTAGCTCTACACTTAATCGATCGAAAAGTTCTTCCAATATACCGAGCACCACAAGAGCAATCTAATTCATAAACTCCACTCCTTTCAAGGTGTTCTTTTTTATCAACTTTTCGGCAAAGTAAAGACTACAAATTAAGACTGGAATGATTGGAAGTGTTAATGTTAAGAGAATGGAAAATTTTGTTTAACTGAGGGGTTACTAATGAATTATAAGGTAAGGGGAAATACTGTTGGGGTGTTTTCTCGATAGGTTTCAAAGATGTGAACAAATTTAAATTGTGTTTTAAGCAAAGTTGATCGAACAAGTTTTTTAGAGAGTGAAAGGGATAATTGTTGTTTTCTCCTATTTTTAAAATGATCTCAAATTCTCTTTTGAAATTATCTGGGGATAAAGGGGTTTCTTCAAAATTGTTTAAAAAAGAAGCTGAAACCCAACTTCGTGAACATTAGGATCAACAGCCACGAGAGAGCAGCAAAGGAAGCCCTGACGAAAGGAATTGACACCTGGATTCGGAAAGAAGTTAAGAAATGTTACACAGAGAAATACCAACTCAACATACAAATATGGTTCCTCCATTCTAATTTATCATCAGAACTACACCCAGCCATATGGGACTGCCTAGATTCTTCCAACAGAGACAGGATTGAACAGTTAGGTGAGGTGACCTTCAACAGATTACGGGACAAGTTGTCGAGACTTAAATCATACCAATATCCCATCCACTTAGGTAGACGTTACCCTAATGTCAATAATCATTTTAATTTCCATCCTAGAACATTAAACTTATCACAAGTTAACTTCTCTCTAGAAGAACAGAAAGTACTAGATTTGGGTTTGAAATTTGCCCCAATTCCATCGTCCCTCAGACAAAAAGACAAATTTGAAATAATAGCATATTCCGAAAACATCATAACAAAAAGTAAATTGCTCAACCCTACTGCAGTAGGCTTTCAGGTCTCACAAATTATAGAAAACAAAGCTCAACACAATGTCGATCGAAATTTTTCAGAGGAGATAGATCTGAATATAGAATCCATTCAATCAAAGATCAAAGACAACGATCTTATAGCTACCAAGGCTGACAAGGGCAATTGTTTAATATTAATGAATAAAGACGACTACGTGGAAAAAACCAACAACTTCTTGGCATCGAGTGACTTTATTAAAATTCCTAGAGACCCACTAAAAGTGTTTAATACTAGAGCTAGGAAGATTATCAACAAACATAAAGAAACATTGAAGACATTCAGCATAAATTTGTTCCACATACTCTGCCCAAATCCCCAGACCCCAACGCTCTACTCGCTTCCAAAAATCCACAAGATTGGCACCCCTGTCAGACCGATCGTCTCTTCTGTTTCTTCCCCGGCCCATAAACTATCATCATGTCTTAGCAAGATCTTTTCGGACAACATTTCATACAGATCACCCTTTTCAGTAAAAAACACCACAGAACTAATTACGGCTTTGAAAGATTTGAAATTTCCATCAGGAACAATGCTTGTTTCCTTTGACATAGTTAATCTTTTCCCTTCAGTCCCGATTAAAGAAAGTGTAAACATCCTAACGCAATTAATTAGAAACACCCCTATAGTTGATGATACAATTTCGGAAAATTTACTAGAACTTTTAGAACTTTGTTTGCAACAGAACTTTTTCAAATTTAATGGAGAATTTTATCGACAAACTTCGGGTTTAAGCATGGGTTCACCGCTTTCTCCACTACTAGCAGAAGTGTTCCTATCAAAATTGGAAACAGATCTCATTTCTAAAAATGAACTTTTTAAAAAACACATCCTTTTCTGGAAAAGATATGTTGATGATATATTTGTAGTGTTTAGGGGTGACAATGAAGAGACTAACACTTTTATTGATTTCCTCAACTCACTACATAACAACATAAAATTCACTATAGAACTAGAAGCCAATAAATCATTACCCTTCTTGGATTTAAAGATTGCCTTAGAAAACGGAACACCTCAATTTTCAATTTACAGGAAGCCCACTACAACAGATCATGTTATTCCTTACAAATCCCACCACCCACATCAACATAAATTTGCTGCTTTCAACTTCTTGTTCAATAGGCTTTTAAACACCCCTTTATCCCCAGATAATTTCAAAAGAGAATTTGAGATCATTTTAAAAATAGGAGAAAACAACAATTATCCCTTTCACTCTCTAAAAAACTTGTTCGATCAACTTTGCTTAAAACACAATTTAAATTTGTTCACATCTTTGAAACCTATCGAGAAAACACCCCAACAGTATTTCCCCTTACCTTATAATTCATTAGTAACCCCTCAGTTAAACAAAATTTTCCATTCTCTTAACATTAACACTTCCAATCATTCCAGTCTTAATTTGAAGTCTTTACTTTGCCGAAAAGTTGATAAAAAAGAACACCTTGAAAGGAGTGGAGTTTATGAATTAGATTGCTCTTGTGGTGCTCGGTATATTGGAAGAACTTTTCGATCGATTAAGTGTAGAGCTAAAGAACATTTTAAATTAATAACAACGAACAATATTGATTTCGAGGGTAATTGTAAATCAGCATTTGCTGATCATATCAACTCAACAAACCACAAGTTTAATGTTCAACCCAAGATCCTCCATGCTTCTCACTCCCCAGCTATCATAGATCTCTTAGAACAAAGGACGTTTTCGAGAATAGGGAGACTTTGGGCTACAAAAAAATATATTTGTCCACATGAGTCAAACACAGTTTTTGCAGGGTACATTAAGAAAACATATACCTTTCATTTAAGACCAATTTTGTTCTTGACTCATGTGGACATTCTATGTTCTTGAGATTTTTGTCTCCCTGTTTCTGTTTTCTTGTTAAATCAATTTTTTCTCCTGCGAACGCGTGAATTGTGTCCAATAAGCTGTGAGAGACTTCAAATAAGCTTACAACTTAGAAAAATTGTTAAATAATTTAAAAAAAAAACAAAGAAAGCTAATTCACGGTGACGAGGATTTGAACCCTGGCCCAACGCTAGGCAGCCGCCAATCAGATTGCTTGTACCTTAGTGATTCCGCAAACGAAACAGTTCGTACGGTTCGAGAATTGGACCCCAGACCCCGACACTTCGACCACCAATCGTACTCGTGTCATAGTGTATTTAGGAAGATGATAAACTAATCATATCATGGTTTTAGGGATGTATTAAACTAATTCTTAATATAAATCATTTCTATACGTTAAGGAAATGAAACTTTCGTCGTAGGTACATCACAACTAAAATAATTGCTACCTCTAATACAATTAATACCAGCTGTTACCATAGTATAAAGGCTATCCGAAAGGTAATTTTTCAAACTATTGGCGGTCAAATGAACCTTTCTGGCTAAAATTCTCCCGTCTGTTCAAATCACAATAACTTTTCACACAGTGCCGCAATTGTGAATGGCTTTCTTACGTTAGAAAGATCGTTTTATTGGCTTCATTCCAGTGTTAACATAAGAGTGTTGGGGTTTTCGTCAATTTTTTTTAATGAGTGGAAAGGGTGCCCAAGATCAATATCTCGAGACCCTTTTGTCGTTTTTTGCCGATAACACTTCTTCCCCCAGGAATTAAAAAATAACTTCTTTTTCATTAACTCCCTGATAACTTCTTCATTCATCAACCAATTTTCAAAGTCGTGGGCTCTTTTGTAACCATAAAGGATTGATGGCTAAACAGAAAACCCCCAAAGAAGTCTTCTAGCACAAAAATGCAAAATGGTAGGAAGTAAAGAAATCACCATAAAATTTTAAACACGTTTTATGTCGTACATTAACAACGAATACTTTTTCTCCCGTCTACAGCTAGAAAGGGCTTTCTAGAGGAGTATTTTGATGCGTCATTTGAGAATATTACGTCAACAATTGGTCAAAAAGAACAAGAATTTTGATTCCAGTTCTGACAGATAAAACACAAGTTTTCACATGAATCTGATCTGATTTATAATTTTAAGCCAATTTCTGTTGAAAATCATCTGAAGTCTACCCTAAGAGAATTTTAATTCTCAATAATACTGCTCGTGCAAGTTTTTTTGCCCTCCTTAAAGAGCAAGGGAAAACCAGTGGTCTTAGGGCCGATTTCATAATAAAAGTTAAAGGTCCTTTAAAGTTAAAATCGACTTTAAAGGGACTTTGACCAATCAGGAGCAACCACCTTTCTGGAATGTTGCTAAGCAAATATTTAAAGGACAATAATTTTGATTATGAAATTGGCCCTTAAATTAATGCAGTGCGACCCTTCCATTAAGTTTCCATAGCGACATTATGATAGTGTGTATTCGATTCAAAAACAATAATGCAATAGTGACACTTTAATTGTCACATCCTTGCATTGTCGCCGTATATCGTCATAGAAACTAATGGAAGGCCCCTATTCATTAATTTAAGACCATTGGCTTTATCCTTCAGAACGAGAATCAAGATTCTTGTTCTTTTTGACCGAGTGTTAACGTAACATTCTCAAATGAAGCATAAAAATACTTCTCGAGAAAGTCCTTTCTAGCTGTAGACGGGAGAATGAAGATTCGTTGCAAATGTTCCACATAAAACGTGTTTAAAATTTTATGGTGATTTCTTTACCTCCTACCTCGCCTCCTACCATTTTGCATTTTTGTCGTAGGAGACTTCTTTGGAGGTTTTCTGTTTAGCCAATCCTTTATGGTTACAAAGAGCCCACGACCTTGCAAATTGGTTGATGAATGAAGAAGTTATCAGGGGGTTAATGAAAAAAAAGTATTTTTTTAATTCCTGGGGGAATAAGTGTTATCGGTAAAAAACGACAAAAGGGTCTCGAGATATAGATCACATGCACCTGTTCCACTCATTAAAAAAATTCAAAAATTTTTTTCTTGGAATTGGGGATGGTCTAAATCTTCATATTTTTGCAAGTTGTTTGGAAACAACCATGCCGAGCCATGGACGAAAACCCCAACACTCTTATGTTAACACTGGAATGAAGCCAATAAAACGATCTTGCTAACGTAAAAAAGCGATTGACAACTGCGGCGCTGTGTAAAAAGTTATAGTCATTTGAACAGACGCGAAAATTTTAGCCTGAAAGGTTCATTTGGCCGCCAGTTTATTTTTCGTAGGAAGGAAACGAAGTAGGACGGAAACGACATAGGACGGAATTCGTGTATCTTTGTAAGACCTTGGGCTTGCTGTCAATTTCCGTTGTACGTCGCTATGGAGACTTTCTGTCCTACGTCCTTCTGGATGCTTTCCATTCTACGTCGTTCTCGAGGTTTTCCGTTCTAAGTCCTTCTGAATACTTTCCGTTCTAAGTCGCTCCTAAGACTTTCCGTCCTACGTCGTCCTGGATGCTTTCCTTTCTACGTCGTCCTGGATGTTTTCCGTTCTAAGTCTTTCTGAATACTTTCCGTTCCAAGTCGTTCCGAAGACTTTCCGTCCTACGTCGTTCTGAATGCTTTCCGTTCTACGTCGTTCTGGATGTTTCTGCGACCGATCTACAAGTTTTCTCTCCGACGCCTACGACTGTCTATGGACTACAGAGCGCCCGAACACGACGTAGGACGGAAAGTCTTCGGGGCGACTTAGAACGGAAAGCATCGAGAACGACGTAGGACGGAGTCTTCGGAGCGACTTAGAACGGAAAGTATTCAGAAAGACTTAGAACGGAAAACATCCAGAACGACGTAGAAAGGAAAGCATCCAGAACGACGCAGGACGGAAAGTTTTAGGAGCGTCTTAGAACGGAAAGTATTCAGAACTACTTGGAACGGAAAACATCCAGAAAGACGTAGAATGGAAAGCATCCAGAACGACGTAGGACGGAAAGTGTCCATAGCGGCGTACGACGGAAACTGACAGCAAACACAAGGTCTTCCGAAGATACACGAGTTCCGTCCTACGTCGTTTCCGTCCTGCGTCGTTTCCTTCCTACGGGTCACTCCCTATTTTTGTAGATATTCACATTGAACTTAAAATTCAAAATACGACAACGGGAGAATCTTTTCATGTGTGCGTAAGACGAAAGTTTCATTTCCATTAGATATAGACTGTTTTTTACTAAATAATTATCATAATTTGAATGGATTCCGGATGGATCCTGTGTCAAATGGTTTAGTCTTACCGACGTTTCGTACACCGTTGCAGGTGACATCTTTGGAGCTAGATTGGCGCTGATGGTGGAGTTTGGCTATTTATACCTGGGTTGTGAATTTGGGGCGTTACGCTTGGTCGCGCTTCACGGACAAGGGGTATATGATTAGTAGAGGCGTTTTTTCGGATTAAAGGCTGAAGAACAGTGAGAGGGTAACTGGAATCTCTATTGATATTGGTGGGGTTTTTATAGATTTCAATGGACTCGAGAATTTTTCGCTGCGAGAAGAACGGAGCTGGGGCTATGATTTTTGTTTTATCAAATAGGATTTGATGACCTCGATCTGTTGATCTGGTGCTCCGCAATGGCTGAAGCAGTACTTTGAAGACGAGTACACCTTTCATGCTCCTTAATACGGGTTCTGACTGACATCCGGTCTCACCAATATACGACAGACCGCACGAACAAGGAACTTCATACACCCCTTCTGACTGCAGGGGAATGACATCTTTCACAGGTTCTAAGAACTGGGATAACTTTGGGAGGGTGGTGAACCTTGTGAGGACGTTATGTTTTGAAAGCATCATGCTGAGTTTATCGGTGACACCTTCAATATAGGGTAGAATGATGGTGGCAATTGGTGGGGCCCTTTCAATGTTGGGTCTGGGTTGAGGGGATGCACGTCTTTGAATGGCTCGTTGATGGGTATCTCACCAGTTCAGCGCCAATCTAGCCCTGAAGATGTCACGTGCAATGGTGTACGAAACGTCGGCAAGACTAAACAATTTGACACGGAATCTATCCGGAAGCCAAAATCAAAAGATATGCAGTACCTAATAAAAACGCACAATACGCATGTTTTTCATTCAGACTTTACTATGCCAGCAAAATTAAGTGAGGACAATTCATGGACCATGGACTAGGGTTGCTCTCGTCCTCTTTTTAGCCTAAAAAAATCTACCATTTTGACTCTTAGTTGACAACCATTCGGACGTCAAAACCCGCGGCAATCAAGAGACTACTCGTCGTATTACTATTGATATAAGTAGTGTCCAGTTGACGATGTAGTATTATCACTGTAATCAGGATTTAATTGGTTACTGGTATACTAAATACTGCTAAATACTTAATGTCTCCTGTAGTCTCCTGGTTGCCTTGTTGAGTCCTCATGGATGCACTACTTGTCAAATGGTAGATTTTTTTCGGTCAAAGAGGACTCGAGCAAGCTCTCGTCCCCTTTTTAGCCTAAACAAATCTACCATTTTGACTCGTAGTTGACAACCATTCGGACGTCAAAACCTGCGGCAATCAAGAGACTACTCGTCGTATTACTATTGATTATTGTACTCCACTGCTTAGCAGCCAACGGAAAACTAGAATTGAGAGTGGTTACTGCAGCAACAGGCATTATTTACTCATAATTTTTTACTATGGTCTGTCCGGGATCCACACGACCGGGATTCACCCTATTTCCATGGCGAATCATTGTTGTCAACAATGAATCGCCATGGAAATCGGGTGAATCTCGGTCGTGTGGATCCCGGACAGATTATACCTATAACTTACCTTGGTTTAGTATAGACATGGTTAGACAATGGTTAGACATTCCCAGAGACCAACCCTGAGCCAAAACATTTTGAAGACTTCTAACATGTCAAAAAAGGATATCTCGCCCCATGTAATTTTGACGTATACAGTGACTATCAAAATGTACGGAGTGACTAACCATGTCTATACTCAACCAAGTAACTAACCAAGCAAAATTAATAAGCGACAATTTTTTTATAGAAATCAACGTTTCATTAATTAGTAGGTACCTACAATTAAATACATAATTATTATATAAGTTATTTATGTTTTTGTTTCTGTTTTTGGGGAGACATCCCGATGAAGTAGGTATTTGCGTATTATGGAAGCGCTGAGGGATAGGTATTGGCGTATTATGGAAGCGCTGAGGGATCACTCGGTAGTCTTTTCTTTTCGATTTAAAAAATTCATGACTTTTACCTCAAGACCTTGACTTATCTCAAGATCTTGACTTTTATCTCAAGACTGAATTTCTCAAGACTTGACCCTATCGCTCGTCTAGTCTGCCCGTCGGATAACTTGAAAACAGATTGATATATCGAGCTTAAACTTGGTATACAGCTGTGTTTCCCAAAATACTCGGCCGCGGCGGGGATTGCTTTGGGCCATATCGGACCAAGAGATCTTGGATCTTGGATCTTGAGATAAAAGTCAAGATCTTGGATCTTGAGATAAAAGTCAAGATCTTAAGATAAAAGTCAAGAATTCAATAAAAGACTGATCCCTCAGCGCTTCCATAGTGGGTATATTGATAGCGAAGTTTGCTGTAAATAATTACCATATTTTCTGTGTTGTATACAATTTTCTTGCGAATTTCCTTCGTGTTCGTGCATTGAATTGCATCAGGTAATTTTTTCTCATGCATTCTAATAAAGCAATTAGCCCATATGTTATTGGACAGCAATCGAAAAAATTATCGATAACAATCAATGCATTAATAATTAAGGTACGACAACCAGCAATCAATAGAAAACTAGAACTGCAGCAATGTAGGTACTAATAGTGAATTTCGTTGCAAATAATTATCATTCTTTCTGTGTCGTATACCTATACAATTTTCTTGGGAATCTCCGCCCATTGATTGCATCAGGCAAGATAAAAATCAATGCACTTAATAATAAAAGGAGATCAATTGAAGATTTTTCAGTACTTATAAAATACTTTTCAAAAAAAACAAAAAAAAGTGAAAGAAACGATGTCCGCAGACGCGGTTTGAACCCGGGGCCACCGAGTGGTAGCCAAGTACTACACCAACACACCACGCCACACTGTCACGACGAGTTGTGACTTTATCTCAATTTAAACATCACGCTAAGACGACATCATTCATTTATTTGCAAAAGCCAAGTTAGCTACTCCAGAGTGTCCAGCAGGGGCGTGTTTAACGTAGGTTGGATCGGTGCATCGCACCGGGCCCCCAAGCAGATTCTGATTACTTGGGCCCCTAAGCTGATTTCGATAACAATATTTTATTACGAACAAAACTTAAAATTCAGTCAGTGTCCCTCCAAAAATCTTCATTTTCTAGCGTTGAGGGCTGGGGTTGGGGGCCTTATTTGGCTTGGCATCTTGAGTTCCAGGCACAGAAATCTAAAGAGTAGACCGATGAAAAGACCCTTCAGGTTTCAGGAATTAACAATAAGGTCGAGACGTATGGCGCATTTTCAAAGTAAATATCCCGTAGGTAATGCACACATCTTTTCTTAACACTCCCCATAGGGTCATGCAGCCCAGAACGAGCATTTAGTGTTCTAAGAAGAATGAAAACGTATTCGAGAAGTACTATGGGACAAAGAAGGACGTCCGACTTAGCTCTTTTAACAATTGAGCGAGACACACTCGACGAAATAAGTTTAGAAAACGTTATTTCAAAATTTTTGGCCAAGAAGGCAAGAAGAGGGGTGAGGATGTGAATTTGGAAAAATAAAATTGTATTTAACGTTTGTGATTGTCAAAAATTTTTTCTCGTGCTAATAAACACCGCGGGGGGGGGCAAAAAAATTTTCGGGGGGCTACCGCCCCCCCCCCATTGGGCCCCTTCGGGGGCTCTGCACCGGGCCCTTCCACTCCTTAAATACGCCCCTGGTGTCCAGGAGTGCGTACATCTTCATTTTTGATAAACCGTAATTACATAAATGCTCAATGGTAACCCACGAACGTACTGATGGGTTTTATTTTTTTGGCCCAAAAACATATCCATTTTCGCGTGCCTTTCTAATGACAAATATGAGGCGCGCTGCGGAATAAAAAAGATTAACAATGTGTAAATATTTTTAACTCATATTATGTGGTATTGCCGACTTAGTGTTGGGTAGGCCACGATTATATTAGTGCCACATTTACAAAAAAAAAATTTATGCAAATCTCAATTTTGGCCCAAAAACCGGCCAAATTCGAAAGGGTCCTTTACATTACATATTCCTTCCGTAAACAACCCAACAAAACATTAAATGAAGCCACTTTTTTCCCCAACCTAAAAATTACTCCTTGCATATCCTAAAACAAATTATTCCTTCGTTTTTATTGTCTCGGGGACTTGCTCCTTGCGGGGCTGTTGTTCACCTCAATCTGTTTTTTCAAAATTAATTATTTGAATTTTTTTTTTTTTTTTAATTTCCCGCCCACCAACAATTCAATCTGTTTGGTGGTTTTACTTTTCACACTAACTTCACAGTGACATTTCAATTTCACGTTTTTAACTTCCGGTTGTCATCAACTACATCTTTGCAACATGACCACGTTTTAATTTTAATAAAAATGTTTTATACTTTTATTTAAAGATGTAATTTTTAAACTTTAACTTTAAACTTAATTATCAATGTGAATTTTTAACGGTAAGATTTTCAAACCATTTAACCCAATTTTTAATGTAAATTTTCTTTGTTATAACAGCCTGAAGATGACCTAAGCACAATATCTGGTCGAAACATATATATATGTAGCTTTTTACACTGCATTTTTATTTAAACCAGTCCGGAAGACAGCCATAATCCCTTAATTAATCAATTTTGTTGGAAATTCAATTTTCTACAAAAAAGCACATATATATTTTTTGTACGACCAATGGTTTTGGCACTACGGTCGGGAGAGGTTCAGCGCTCAACTTTCTAGTGCGCTTTTTTCCTCATTATAATGGTGCATGGTCCGATCCGGTGCATACTTAGCCGAATACTTTGCATTTACAGAAGATTCGTTGTAATATGCACCGAAGTCGAACATGCACCATTATAATTACGAAAAAAGTAAAGCGAACTAGAGGGTTCAGCGTTGAGCTTGACCGACCGTAGCGCCAAAACCATTAATCGTACGAACAAAATATATATTACCTCTTTATAGAGAATTAAATATCCCATAACATTGCATAAAGCCAAATTATCGGAAGCTAACTTTTGTATCTCGCGATTATTGCCGTATTTGAGCTTAATTGTGCCCATATTAGAGATTTGTTTGTAGTTTTAACCGTATTGCTAATTTTCGAAAAAGATTACTGCTTGACTTAAACCGATTAGTGTCCTGAAGGTAAAGCTGCTTTCTTTCTACGGTAAAGAAAATAAATTTCTGTAACCTAACACCCAAAAATTATAGGTAGGTAGGTAGGTAGCAGTGGTCGGAAGTAATGCATTACTGTAATGACATTACTTTATCTGGTAATGAGTAATTGGAATGCATTACTTTTTTTCAATAGTAATTTGTAATTGTAATGCATTACATTTCTTTAGTAATTCCCTGTTGCAAATCACAGTAGAAACCATTGAAAAATTTCTCTTGTGGATTCTACTGGTTTCAATGTGTGTATTTGCACGGGTAATTCCCAGTACCAACCAACAGAAATTTGCCCTGGTTCGCACTGGGCAGTTCCAACAGACACCAATGGAAACCAGTAGAATCCACAAGAGATTCCCATAAAAACACTATAGGATCCAACAAAAAATATTTTCACTGGAAATCCACAATACAAATATTAATGGAACGCTATTGGCTCTGCGTATGATGGCGTGACCTTCTTTTCTCGCGAAGTCCATTTCCTGCAGCCAATGTTGAATGATCTGTAACGTAAAAGTTTGGTTCTCAGAGTGAAAAGTACAAAAAAGAGTTCAATAGTAGGTTTTAGAGATAGCAGACTTCAGGATCGAAATATTTTAACTTTAGGTACCCGCTAGGTACCTAGTGAGGAGGATTTTTCTCTTCCACGCATTCTCTCGATCATTTGGTAGTTTCAAGCAATTTGAAGAATATGAGAGGTTGCCAAATAACGTACCTAACTTTTACTTCAGGCTTTTGTCAAAGCAAGGTGGTGGTTTTTTGTTGACTTCGCTGGCGGGCTGACGCTCATCCTGAATCCTAAACACTCTAAACTGTTACAAATTGTCCTCAACGATACATTGTCCACACTTCACCAAAATCTCCTAAACGGAATCAGAAACTCACGAAAATCTTGCAAGAAAAACATTGCCAATGACTAACACCAACAGCATCAAAGATGGCTACCTACTAATACGAAAGATGATATGAATTGTAAACAGGCAGGACTTGCTTGATTCCTATTGGCTCAAATTCTGCAACTAGCGCCATCTACTCTAATTCTAATGGATTTTCCCAGTACGAATACAAAGCCAGTACAATCCATTAGATTTTAGAAGAAATAGTTTTGTTATTTCTACTGGTATTTCCAAGCAGTCTACTGGACCAAGTACACTCCAGTTGTATCGTTCCAGTAGAGACCAGTATACACATTAAATACCAACACAAACCAGTGGCAGCTTCTAATGGTTTCTATAGCACTTCTACTGGTCATTTGCAACAGGGTTGTAATGGAAAACCATTACTTTTTCCATTACTTTTTTACCCTTATTTGACAAACGCAAAAATAAAACTTTTATGGAAAGGAAAGGCCAGACAAATATAATTCTGTGAAATAAAATAACCACCACAGGAAGTTAGTATTAGTGAGGTATCAGAGGTAACCGTAACCCAGCGGGGATCCTGTTTACCTGCCGCCTTCCAAGCAAACATTGATGCATTCTGAAGAGGTTTTCCTGATATTTTTAAGCAGTGATATTCTCTGCAATTACTCCAGATTAAATATTTCTAGAATTGAAATTATTTCCTTCCTAGTCTAGAAGTATTAGCAGCGAATTTCATGAATTGTTCAACGTGGCAACGCCGTAGGCCCAGCTCCAGGCGTTAGACCAGTGACAATCCGAACTAATTGAATTTCGCGCATGAGCTGTAGGTAACTGCAGCCGCTTAAACGTGCGTTGCTATGTGCACATGCAGCTTTCAGTCTCGCACCTTCAACCCTCCATAACTAAGAAACGGTGAAGTCCGCAAAGTTACCGCAAAAATTACTCAGTAAAACGTGCTCTACAACGAGCTAAAAGAGATACAAAGTCTTGCCACTATTTATTAAAAAATCTTTAAAAAGACTGGAACTTGCTTTTTAAAGATTTTTAAAGTATTTATTAAAAACAACCTTAATTGGTGTACCCAAATAACATCATTTTGCTCCTTCATTTGTGCCTTTCTTTCCTCGTTGAACAATCATACGAGCCAGCTTGTGAAAATGGATCTATACCTACTTCAAACTTAAAGTGCTCTACATTTTTTTTTTTTTAAATCTGACTCAAACTCAATTTCCATAAGAAAAGTGCGTGAGGAATTTTTTTAACCGACCCGCAGAGACGAAAATTCTGAAAAGGGTGGAGTGAACCTGTCTCCCCAAGAACTGGAATGTTTTGAGCCCCCACAGTGGCGGCTCGTGGCTGAATGTACTGGTGGTGCGCCACCCGGGAAATGGGGGGTGCGAGGGGCGGTAGCCTCCGCGAAAATTTTTATCCCCACCTTCGCGAAATTCGAGGCTCTAACATCGTAAAACAATTTCGATATTTGAACAATATTTATTGTGAATTCAAAACACTTTAAAAAACCTAGTTCTTAAGATTGAAATCCAAATGCCGGTTTTTCAAGGAAATAAACTTTTCCAGCACTTTTTCATCGAAGTTTTCTATGTCGTGAACAAAGTCTCTATTTATTGCCATCATAGCAAGAGCATTCAGTCTCTCATTTGACATAGTGTTTCTGAGGAACGTTTTGATCCTTTTTAATGTCGAAAAACAACGTTCTGCTTCGGCCGTATTCATTGGGGTTGTTATAATTATTTTCAACAATTTCGTTGTTTCAGTAAAAATGTCTTGTAAATTGTTCTTCCCAATGAAAGATAAAAGAGCAGTGGCACTTTCTATCTGAACAAAATCGTCTCTTAAGTAAATTACTTCTAGTTCAGTTCGCAATCTTTCCTTCTGTATCATTGGATATAGTTTGCACACTTCGTTCCAGATTTCTCGCGGAAAGTCCGTTCGAAATCTTTTAAAATCCACATTGTTTAACAGAAAATTCATTTGTAGGTGTCTCCGGAATGTCAGTCTATCCTTTATTTGATTCAAAATTACATCACATACTTCCTTCGCCGCCACACTTTTTTGGAAACCGTCGGGGCGTCTTCTTTTGGTCTGGGGGGCATCCTCCCATTCCCGCTCTATTTCGTCAGTCTGGTCGCGGATATCAGCTATAGACTTCTCAAAAATAGCAATGTCGTTTTGCAGCATAACACCATCAAGTGCTCTGCTCTGGAACTGTTTATACAATACGTCGACGTGGGGGAATATTTTGTGGAAAAATGTTAACCAAAACATAAAATTCGGATCTTCCAATGTTCTTCGAAGACCATTAGCTTCTCGAACTGTGATGGTGTTTTGACTTTTCTAGGCGATTTCGGTAAAGCACGTAATAAGATTATCACGATTTTCAAAAACAGTATTGACCAGTCGTGTGTTATGTATAATTCCAGCGGGTTGGAGCAACTCGGGGCAATCTTTTCTTTACAACTTCTTCTAAAACGTCACTCCTATTGGATGAATTGGAGAAGAAAGCAGAAATTCCAGACAAATCGGAGAAAAAGACTCGGACATTAGCGTTTTGTCCAGATGCTCTTTGAAGTATTAGATTCAACTGGTGTGCGTAACAATGGACAAAGTAAGCAAATGGATATTTTTCACGCATTTTGGCTTGTACTCCTCAAACAGATCCGCTCATTACGTTGGCCCCGTCATAGGCTTGGGCTATTAATTTGTTTGGTTTGTTGAGTAACATAGGATCAATTTCTTGCTGGATAGTAGCGGTCAGTCCTTCCGCTTTTTTGTCAGTAATCCTTAAGAAAGACCTAAATCGCTCGCAAACAACATCTTATAAACATATCTTAAGATTAATACCATTTGACAATGATTGGAGACATCGGTTGTTTCGTCACATTGAATAGATACAAAATCTGCCTCTTCAACTTCCTTTCGAATGGCATCCCGACAAACTTCAAGCATGCAATCTAATATGTCGTTTTGAATTATTTTTGAGGTACCGTTAAATACTGAAGAAGTATCTAAATGCTCTTTGAGAATTACATCTAATTCAGCACTAAAGTCTAGTAACTCTTTAAAAATTCCACGGTTCGATGAATCTTCTTTTTCATTATGACCCCGCAAGGCCAATTCAAACACACTGCAAAACTTCACACACGAGATTATTTTGCGAAGGATGTGTCGATTTTTCTTTACTTGTTCATTATGCTTGGCAATCTGTTCCCTATAAGCAGAACTTAACTGTTGAGCAATATTAATTTTTCCCAACAAAGCCAATTCTGTAGAAGTTTGAATATGGCTCTTCGACATCTCATGCTTCTTTATTTTTTCAATTAAATGATTGAGATCAGTTACTCCTGAACGACTCCAGCTTTTGTCTACGTTTGGATTAAAAAATAATAAACATGAAAAACAAAATAAGGAATTTCTAACGTCGCATCCGCAGATTCATTGATTTTTGTTATAGAATTCGCTTGAAAAATGTCTTGTAAAACTTCTGCCTTCTTTCTTTTTTGCACACGTTTGAGTCAAATTTAGATTCGGAGTTGGACGACCTAATTCTTTTATTTGAACTTTTAAATCGAAGGTTAAATGCTGGATTTTCAAAATATTGTCCACACTGTTTATGGCACCAGTAGCACCACTCATTTTTATTTAATCACTAGACTGCATTTACTAGGTAAGTAAAATTAAAATACAATTTTATGCCCATTAAATGAAGCTAAATAAACTTTTACACCGTGCAACCTGCCACCCTATTTCCAATAAATACGATCAAGTGCATGTCGCATGATGTGGGTGTGGATATTTAAAGCGCACCGATTTCAGGGTTCTTCGGGTAACTTCGAGTGGATTCCCGAGCAATCTCCTAGTCATTCTGCCGTAAAGCTATAGTGGAAGCGGTTAACATTAAATTTTGTAACAAACGTGCATTTAATGAAGAAAGCAGGCGGCTTTGCACAGTGATTCTATAGACCCTAAGGAACGATTTGACCCGCAGCACCCCAAATTTTATCCATGCGGGAACCAAGATGGCGGCTATTTTTTGAAAAATTCTGTATTATACACATTTTCTCTAATTGCGGTCGATTTTTATAATCTAAGAAGCGACTTTTTATGCTAATCATGAACATACCCATCAAAAGAATATTCTAATTGTCCAGTAGAACCTTTATTATTAAAACTTTCCCAATCTGTGATTTTATTCTGGCTAATCTTTTATGGGGTGGGTAACTTTTCGATGCTCACCACTGAGATCGCCTAAACGGTAACAGATACAGGGTCGGTTAAATTAGAGACAATTTTTGCGCTATTTCTTGGCGATTAAGAATCTGAAGAGAATTCCCCGATTTTTTGATTCGTTCCTGAGTTATCACAAAACATCAGAAAATTGACAGTTTAAAGAAAAATTAATAGCATCCTAACGATTGATGTTATTTAAATGAAACTTGGAACTTTCATATTCTTGACAGTTGTCAATTGAATGACATTGACGGAAATTTTTTAGCCTTCTAGATTTTGAATAAAGACAGTCAACTTTTCTTTTTCTTATGGGAGCCATATTGAATTTTAACATGGCCGGATACACAGAAAAATTAGCTATTCAAAAATGTAACCAACATTGACGTTTTTGAAAAAATATGTGAAAGCCTGAGTGACACGACCGCAAGACGTAATTTATTACTGTTGAATTCAATTGTTTTCACATGTTTAGGCTGATTTTACATGTTTAGGCTGATTTTACAAATTATTCATACCAATCTTTAAATTCTGACATCTGTCAAAAAAGTTCATGTTGACTACATTTTCGAAAAGCAAATTTTTTTGTGTATTTGATGGTGTCAAAATTCAACATGGTGACCATAAAAGAATAAAAAGTTAACTGTCGTTACTCAAAACCTAGAAGGCCTAGAAAATTTCTGTTATTGCCATTCAATTTACAGCTGCCAAAAATAGAAAAGTTCCAAGTTTCATTTAAATAACTTCAAACGTTACGATTTTAATTTTTCTTTAAATTGGCAATTTTCAGATTTTTGGTGATAACTCAGGAACGAATCAAAATATCGGGAAATTCTCTTCAGAATCTTAATCACCAAAAAGGAGCGCAACTTTTCTCTAATTGAAACTACATACATATATGTAGCACTACACCTAGCACAGATGGCACAGATCATGAAGACGAAGAGCCACTGGCAGACGCATGATGCTTCTCTAGGTCTTTCATTTCAGTCTTTTTCGCTTTTCTCAAAAAATATTCGATGAATACCTAACACTTATTTGTGTTTTTCTCAATGGCATTTTGTTTCAATTTCTTAATAAATTAGATACATATATAAGAATTTTTAACCTTTATTTATACCGACTTTTTAGCCATTTATAGCTGTTGTTGCAATGAATTGGCATTATTAATAAAATTATTATTAAGTACTGAAATTATATTGTAAATATTAGATAATACCACTTTTATCTAGAAAGAATGGCACTAAAAGCTTTGGTTGAAAGTACAAAATAGTTAAAACAGTTATGAACATTATGTTTCTGTGTTCAAAATGTTTTTAGGTGATGGTATTTAACATCAGTAACCTAGAGTTGTCGAAACCGTAACTTCTTTTATAAAAATCGGCCCAAAATCAGAAAAAAGGCGTAAAATACAGAATTTTTCCAAAAAATGGCGGCCATTTTGGTTCCCGCATGGAAGAAATTTGGGGTGCTGCGGGTCAAATCGTTCTTTGGGGCCTATAGAATCACTGTACAAAGCCGCTTGCTTTCTTCATGAAATGCACGTTTCTTTTGCATACCGCTTCCACTACTAGGGATTCCTAGGAAAGCGGTACCGCACTTTAGCGGCCGTAATATGACGGTGCCATGAAAGCAAAGGAATCTGGTTTCTTAGGAAGCGTTGGCCGCCACCGCCACGTAAAATAGCGGTGCACCCTATGGATGACGGTGGTGAGTGCGGTGGGAAACAGTTTTATCAACGTTTTTGTATACGGAGCGGTGGCAAGTGCGTTGAAGTTTTTATTCTTTTAAAATCAAAAATGGCATCTTGGAGTACTGAAGAAAACGAGCAACTGATTGATTTCGTTAAAGACCATCCATGAACTTTTATATAATACAAAAAAATTAAGATTATAGAAAAGCACAAATGAAAAACAATCTGGGGCGTGAAATTGGGAGTACGCTAAATTATTTTAATGAATTGATAAGTAATTAATTATTTTACAACTCGTACACCTACGACGCCAGACTACGGTCACTGACGCATCTAGCCGGCTTCTAGCTTTACAGGATTGTTCACCGTCAAGACGGCCGTCTGTCAAATGACGTCACTCACCGCCATGTTACGGGCGCTTGATTGCGGCACCGCTTTCCTAGGAATCCCTAGCTTTAGAGTCGAGCGCCGAACGCTAGCGCACGGCTTGTATCTCACTCCAACTATCTGTGCTGTTGTGCACGGTTGCGGGCTGACACACTTACTCTATTCAAAATCCAAATAGACGGCGGCTATTTTAAAGTTTACTTACCTACCTAATTCAATTATAATATTCAATATTATTTTTAAAAAATTTAAATTATATTTTGGATATTTTCGTAGGCAGTGCGCGCGCACTTATTGACAAGCCGCCACTGCCCCAGGGTCGACCCGCAGCTTTCAATTTTTTGAACCGACCCGCCGCTACGGGATTCCTGAGAACTGGGGAGGGAGGATTACCTACCGCAAAAAGGTATCGTCGAGAGTCTCATGATACGATCCGGGACAGACACGCAATTAATTGTAGTTTTTTAAGCAGATCTGCGTGGAAACACTACCCGACCCGCGGACCCGCGGAATAAAGGTTTTTTCCAATTTTTAACCTCCCCACTCCACTCCACCATTTAAAAAAAAGGGAGGTTACTGCAATCACTAAAATTTTCGAATTCGAGATAAGACCGGATCTATACGTTTTGAGGTCTCAGGAGCCCAAAAAAGTGGTTTTTAAAATGTGTCTGTATGTATGTACGTACGTTCGTACGTACGTACGTTCGTAAACACGCCACAGCCCAAACTACTCGACAGATTTAGCTGAAATTTGGTACGTGTGCATGTGATAACCCAACTTAGATCTGAAAAGCTTTTGGAGCCAATCGTGCAACCAGAAATGCCATTTTGGCACATCAACTTTTAAATTTTAAATGCAAACCCCCATTTTTCACGTCACGATAGGAAAGGCCTTCAAATTCTGCTTCTAAAAATGCATTCATTCTTAGTGCCTTTTTGACCAAAAATGAAAAAAACATTGATTTTTATGGGACTTTAAAATCGCGGTACAGCCCAAGCCCCTGAACCGATTTGGCTGAAATTTTGCACAAGGGGATTGTATTACACGTCGAAGAGGTGAACAAATTTTGGATTCAATCGGCCCACGGAAAGTGCCGTTTTGGCACACCAATTTCGAAATTTAAAATTATTCTCTAATTTACCCATCCAAAACAAGTTTTTGAAAGATTTATTGTCACTATCGAGGTCACCATCAGAAAGGTCTTCAATTTCTGGTTTTAAATGAGACAAAATTGATTCGCATTTAGAACCCTTTGGGTAGAAAAATCGAAATTTTGTAATAATACTGAAACCACTTTATAGCCCAAACTAGTGGATCGATTTGCCCGAAATTTGGTAAATGGAGGTGAGGTGACCCGTTGAAGAGCTGAAAGGCTTTTGGGAGCAATTGGTCAACGGGAAGTGCCATTTAGGCATATAAACTTTAGAATCTTAAACAGAAATCAAAGACCCACGCGTTGGGGAGGTTCCAGCCGCTTCTCTGCTGCCCTTTATTTATTTTTAATTTTTGACCATTTACGTTATCTTGGACAGCTTAAGGAGGAGCAAATCATGGCGGTAAATCTTGGTCACGGATGCCCTGGTTCTGAACTGGCTGGGTTTAGTTTGTAGTAGCCTGAAGATGGTCGGGGAGCAGTCGAAACCGGTTGCTTAATAAATACAACTTCCATTTTATTTACTGTTTTAAAAGCAAACTCACTTCCTTCCCTGATCCGGAAGAAATTTGAAATGATTTGAATTACCTCTCTTTGCTCATTCCTCATTCATTACAGTTTCAAGTTCCGTATAGTGCGCCGAACGCGGAGGTGTGTGGTGTAAAAGAGTGCTGGCATTCTTCTGAAAAGCGGTGAAATTCAGCAGTTCTTTGATGGAAATTGGCTGTTAGTGTCTGTGCATGTCTCTAGTGGTCTTCAGTGCTAAAGTTATTGTTGAAAAACTGTCCGCTATCACACCTATCAACAGCTGCCTGATCCATGTGCTATTTGCCGTTTTGGTGACATGTTTGGAGACTAACGTCTACTGCTCAAGATTTATACAGGCTTCCGATCCCGAGCAAGCGCACTGACTTGAGCAAGCGGGAATCGAGGCGCGAATTATTTAAATAATGCATAAAGAGCTCCCGGTTTTAATTCTAACACGTCTTTAATCAATTCAGTTTAAAAGTGAGCGAATTATAAAAAATCCAAGAAATGTCTAAAAAATTAAATTGACGTTTATGTAATAGTCCCAAAAATTCAGTGCACTTATTATGACATTTTCATAGTGAATAATGTCACTTAATAAAAATTTGTGTTCGCTACTGATGCATAGCCGATGTGGGATGCTTTCCAAATAATAAACTTGACATATAAATATTTATTGTATGTAGGTATGTACCTACCTAAAATAAATGTGATAATTTACACTTAAAAAAAACTTAAAGTTATATGTATTACCTTACAGAGTAGAAAAGAAAATATATTTTCTTTATATTTAAAACAAATAAAGAATAACTAGATAACTAGCGAGGTAAACAGACTTTTCAAAAATTACAAAAAAAAACGAAACAAATTCAAAAAACTTATTGTTGTGGAAGTCCTTCTATAATGCCAACATCAACATTAACACCCTGGATTAAAGAAACGGCTAATACATTTGCTTCGTTCGGCGTAGGTTGAACTAAAACTTTGGCCGGCTTTTTAGCCTTTTTCTTAGTTGAAAAGTAACGACGCTGTGGTACAATTTTCTTATTGTGGGGTGTACATTTCGTTGCAGTTTTTTCTCCAACTTTGTTTTGGACGGCCTCCAAAACAGGATTCATAGGTGCCATAATTTTTTTTATAGCTTCTACTCCTTCCAGAGACGAAATGTTCTCGAGAATTTTGTGAAAATCGGTCAGAAGTTTCTGTTTTTCAGCATTTAGATCCAAGACGTCTTCTCTTTTACTTTTGCTTAAAACTTCAACAATTTTATCGGCTCCTGCTTTGGTTTCGTCGATATATAATGTTGCTTCTTCTGAAAGAATTACCTACCATGAATATTAGCACTTTAATAAAATATTTAAGTTGTATTCTTTTTGCACATTTATATGAGGAGGCTCAGTTAATCCCAGCAATTTGGTTGATTCATTTGAATATAGGTACCTATTGATCGATCAAATTGATGAGATTAACTATCTCATAATGATGTGCAAAAAGAAAACGACTTTAATCAACAATAAAAGAATTTAGCAAATATGATATAGATTTTAAAAAAATCAACTTAGATAATACAGTCACAATATTAAAATCATAGTATTTGCTAAATATGTACCCATTATATGTATTCCAAAAAGCTTCAATGACTATTTAGAATTCAAAATGCCACGCCACACACCAATTATGACAAATAATAATAAATCCACCATCACCTTTTTATGATTTAAAATGTATATCATAAAACATTAAATATTAAGCATTTTCTAGTAAAGAAACAAAATCTGAAGACATTATTATAAAACCAAAAACCAGCACCCACAATATTAATAGGTACCAAACCTCTGTCCGTCATCCATTTGGCAATAAAACTTTTTTTTATTTAGGCACATTAAATTTAAATTTCAAATGATGTGTGGGTAACGGTTATGATCTGACACTGAAATAGAAATAATGCATGTTATAAAGTACATAAGAACACTCAATAACAATTTAAATATTATATATTTAACATAAATAGGTACAAACCTAAATCCTGTTGGTCAGTAGAACCATTTATTTCTTGGATCCTTACATTCTGTTTCCTATACATGCAAATCAGGTGTATGTGCTTGCACATATTCCATTTGATGCTCGAATCCAAACAACTGCATATGTATAAATGAATGCAGCAACCACATTCATCACATTTCAATTTGCAGTCACAGTTGTATTTTATTTCTTCTACTACATATATCTCACTTTTAGAAGATGATGGAACGTCCCATCTTGATTCATTTTCCAAGACAGAATTTATATCTAACTGCTGACTGAATTTATGTCTTTTTCGAATATTCTGTAACTTTGTACACAGTTTGCCTTTATAGTTAATTATTAAACTCTCATATAATTTGTCTCTTACAAATCGCATTATAGCAATTATTGCTTTGTCGAGCCTTTTTACGCATTTTCCTTGTAAATAAATATATTTCAATGTTTTGTGCATTCGCTCGATATGCATATTAGTGTTTAAACCACTGTGCGTGCGGTAACAATATGCCCAATTTTCAACTTTATTGGCATAGTGATTCTGAAAATAACTTCCAAATTCTAGCGTATCTTGATCGTTTGATAGTGAAGTTAAAAATGATTCCATTAGCTGGTCGAAAGCAACTTTATCAGTTTCTTGTAAAATAATTCTCAATTGTTTGTATGTATAAACCTGTCAACAGAAATAAGCTTTTTTTCAAATTGTTAAATGTAAAGGGATATTACCTTTTTGTCTTTATTGTTAATTTTATTTAGATTATTTCGCCATGCCCTATCTACATGCCATGTACAGTACAAGCTAAAAAATATATTAAAGATATTAGTTTCAATATTGTTCAAATTAATCTTACCGATACTCGGCTGGAAACATTACTCGCTGCCATGCATTATAAAAGGCTTCGGCCATATCGGACATAAATATTCGTGGTCGAATTTTAATACCCAAAAGATCAAGAATGCACGAAAAAAATATAACGAAAACGTCTTCATCGGAGCGATTTGAAATCATGAAAGCACAAGGAAATCCTTCTCTCAGTTCGGTTATAACTAATAAAGTTGTTAATTCAAATCCATAGCTGTTAACACCATGTGTTTCATCTATACAGACGCAATCATTACAGTATCTTTCCAACATATCTTTTTGACCATCAGTCATAATGATTAACACAAAGTCCTCAAGCTTTAGGTTTGGATATTTTTCGTCTAAATTATTCTGGGATTTATAAAATAAAACATCAGTGCCAACCTCTCTGATCCAAGCTTCGACACTGACAACATCGTTCGAGTGTTTAACTGCATCCAACTTGAATTCTTGCTCAATATTGTACAAATCTTTTTTAGTTAAGAGATGTATACGCTGAAGGTCGCAATTTGTAAGTGAATCTCTGATGTCATCTAAGATTACAGTCAATGGGATTTTTGCTGCAATTTTTGTTGCCATATGTTTCCTCTCAGAGGCTGTTAAGTTAATGTGGCCCAAATCTTTTTCATGACCCACATGAGTTTTTATATAGTCCACAGTATATTTTCCATCTTTTGAAGCTACTGTTAGACAAGCTGGACAAAAAGCATTTATTTTATTTGAACCCTGCGTTTTTAGGTGGCGCAATCCCGTGCTTTTTGAATCATAATTTCCGGAACGATGACATACATATTTGACATTTGAGTAATGTTTATTCTTTTTCGAATATTCAACCCTAAAAATGGAGTTTGTGCTTTTTTCTTCTTGGCTCTTCCATGCTTCAAACTCGTCATATGTACCAAATTCGAGTTTTTCAGACTCAATTTTCAAATAGTGTACATTTTTGAAATGATGAAGAATACTTTTCTTAGTTAGATCCTTATAAAGACATAAAGGACATTTGAAGCTGGATCTAGCTTCCTTTTCTTCTGCGGAGATTGGCGCATGGTGCTTCTTTTGATGACATTTGAACTGAATTAAATTGTTAAACTGTTTGTTGCAAGATTCACATTTGTGATTATATTGTTTTTTTGGTGCTAATAACTCCAGCTTATCTGCAGACAATTAAAATAATAAATTTACATTTAACTATGATAAATTAACGTTTACCTGCATGAAATTTCTTCACGTGCATTCGAAGATTGGAATACTTTGAAAAACTTTTGTTACAATCACTACAGACAGATGCAGTTTTCTGTTGTTCCGTTTTCGAACTTGAGACACCAAATATGGACTCGTACATATCTGCAAGTAAATCGCAATTAGGTGAAAATATCTATTACCTATGTAGGTAAGGTAGTTAAGTCGGTAGGTAGTTAATTAATAATAATAAGTGAATTTTATTGAACTTGAACTGTTTTATTGTAACAAAATTTAATTGAACTGCGCGCAGATTTAGTTTATTATTGTTCAATGAAAACTACTTTAACGATAAATAAATAAATCAACTTACCGGCATGAAACTTTCGCGTATGTTTCCTTAAATTACTACTATTTGAAAACTGAAGTCCACAAACACTACAAGTCCACTTCGACGTTGAAGTTTCCACTCGAGTTTCCATTATACTTAATTATTGTTACTACACAATGCACTGCTGCCTGCACACTAGTTGTTGATACAAAAATTCAAAAAACAAACCAAAAACAAACACTTGCATCACACATGCATTTGACATTTGACGTTGACAATTGACATCTAGAGAACGGTATGCGCATGCTCGGGATCGGAAGCCTTTAAAAATCTTGAGCTCTAGACGTTAGTTGTTTGGAGTAGGAATGTAGGTAAGTACCTAAAACTAAACTTTTTTTTTTTGCGCAACTACGGCTAAGTACGATTTAAATCACTTGATTTTTTAAAATATAAATCAATGATGTAATCACCATAAACTAAATCAGTGGTCGGAACATTACTTTTAAAAAGTAATTCATTACCGTTACACATTACTTCGTCGAAATTGTAATGCATTACAATTACTCATTACTTTTTTCAAAAAGTAATGCATTACAATTACTAATTACTTAATAAATGTAATGCATTACTTTATACATTACTTTTAACGTGACATTTCTTAAATTTCTAATTGTAGCTGACAGATTTTGAGATCTGCAGTAAAGGCGAATTTCCGCGACTTACACAAGAGTATGAAGACTTACTTCGATTATGTACCCCCCCTACCAGTACCTTTGGACAGTCGAACCCGCTCGCGAAAATTTAAAAAGTATGTCGATCATTACTCAATTTTCCCTAGCACTTTCCAGTGCTCGGAGCCGTGGAGTGCTGTCAATTGACATCCATCACGTCAACTCGTCCACCCAAAGTTTTGAATTTGAATATGGATCACAGGAGACAGTGTTTTTTGATTATTGATGAATTCTTCAATGAAGGTATTACTGATCTTCAACTAGAGGATGCAGGCACACGTCGACGTTTACTTTATTACTTGGCCACGAAAATTAGAAACGAATTTATGGGTATCAGAGTGGCCAGACTTGAGGAAAATCGTTGGCTAGATGAATATAATGATACAATTTTCTTTCGATTCTTCAGAATGCATAAGGTGACATTTCACACCTTATTGGAAGTTGTATTACAAAATGACAGACACAATTTGATAAGGAAGCAGTACCGAGGTGGTAACTTCCCCATCCAACCAGAAAGGGCTTTGCTTATTTTTCTGTGGTTTATGGCAACCCAGGATACTCTATCGTCAATAGGGCACACCTTTAGAGTTGCTTCCAGCACTGTCCACAAATTAATAAATGTATTTCTGTACATTTTTCTGACCCTCAAAAAAATGTATATTTTTTGGCCATCATCTCAGGAAGAGTTCGCAGCCATAAGAGATGGTTTTCAGAAATACCCAGGTAAAATGCAAACTAATTTCAGTACCTACTTACTTAATTTATTTGTTGTAGGTGCCATTGGTGCAGTCGATGGCTGTCATGTTGATTTAAAGGTGCCAGAAAATCAACAAGATAGTTACAGTAACAGATACCAAAGCCATTCTATAAATTTAATGGCAATATGTAGTCACGACAAGCTATTTACCTATATTTTTGTTGGCTTCCCTGGTTCTGCTCATGACTCGCGAGTATTTTATTTTATTCAAACCACCTACATATTGTAATTCTAGATATATTTAAGGTTTTTTCAAACTCTTCTTTTGTACATAACATTACAAACTATGGTTCCATTTATTATTTTCCCTTGGAAGAATATCACATTATTGGAGACTCTGCCTTCCCCTTGAAGCCCTGGTTGATGAAGCCATTTACCAGGAGGGAGAACCAAGTAGAGAAGCATCATAACAAAGTATTAAGTAGTGACCGAGTGGTTATAGAAAATATTTTTGGACTTGTAAAAGGACGGTGGAGGAGAACCATTTTTATAAATACCTATACAGTGTCAAAAGCTGTGGAAATTACAAGTGTTGCTTGCATTCTGCATAATTTCTGTTATAGAAATAATGATGAATGGCTAGAACTGTATGAAGATAACAGACATTTACCTGTGCAAGTGGAAAATCATGTTAATAATACTGAAGAAGTTAGAAGAGCTAAAGAAAAACGAAATGTTATTGCACGTGATTTATTTGTTAACAGAAGAAATTAAATGTATAATGCAGTAATAACATGTTGTGATTTTATAAGTAACATTTCATGTCTTACAAATAAAAAAAAAATTCTTAAATTATTATAACACTATGTACTTCTAAATCTCCAACATTTTTATTATTCCCTGGAGTAGCCTAATCGGAATCTGATGATGAACGTTTTCTTTTCTTTCCTCCAAAGAATTCCTTCATAATTGTTAACATTTCTGCTTTTTGTTCAGTTTGTTTCTGCAAATACTGGTGCATTGTCTGATAGTATTCTTTTTTGTCTTGTCTCTCAACTTCATACTGACGTTTCAATTCGTCAATTACGAATTCTGTGTTTGATTTTGGTTTCAGCTTTCTTTCCCCATTTTTAAATCTATTTTTGATGGCTTCAGTCTTAGAAATGGATGAGCTTGGGTCTGGAGACTCTGTGCTGACAATTTCTATGTCGGATGAATCATTTTCAGTGTCGATTAAATGGGGAGGATTTATTTTATCCTTTGAGCCTGTAACAGTGAAAAATGATAATCATAAATAAGGATCAACAAACGAGAAGGCAACATTACCTAAAATTCCGTGTAGCAGGTCAAAATAAGGTGGAGGGTCTTTTTTGCTTTCCCCCGTACTCCTAATGTGTTGCAAATGACTTTTATATCCCTTTTCCATATTCGCAAACTTTTGTTTACACTTCAAAGCATCAACATCAAACCCCAATTTCTTCATCTCATCGGCAATTCTATTCCAAATACTGTTTTTTTTTGTTTTTTGATCACTAAACAGTGCATCGAACTGCTGTCGCAGGTTTAAAAAGGTTTCATTTGCTTCATCATCTTTGGTGGGTCGACCCTTCGATGTCCATACGGTTTTTAATGGTTCGCCGGAGCTTGGACCTTCACCTGTGCCTTCACCCTCACCATCATCATTAGATACATTAAGAAGAGGATACGCACGTTTTAAGTATTCCTCCGCCTTTTCTTGATCTAGAAAAACAAAATTGTTGTTTGCTTTCATCAGGGTCAAATCCAACTCACCATTTAATAAAGAATTGACTGTTGCTAAATCCGCATGTAGCGGGTAATCAATCCCTTCATAATTAATAAAAATTTTTACAAGCTCACGTTCCATTTTCAAGACGATTTTCAAGCTTGCTTGAGTTGCTTTTGAGGTTAATTCTGACCTTTTGAAATTGAAACTGACACACACTTCCGTCCTTCCGTGACATACACCGCCGCTTACCCTGCTCGAGACCAAAGTATGTTGCTTGACAGTTAAACGCGATTCGAGTATCCAACTTCAGATCACTTCCCCTCTCATACTTTTATCGCGAAAACGACGGTTTATCACATACTCCACATACCTAAGGGCGAAAAGTATGTCGCGGAAATTCGCCTTAAATTGAAACATACGTCATTCCAGACACGGCCAACTCTAGTTGGAATTTTAAAAAATGCCACGTTATAAAAAAACTGTAGGTGTATTATTTTAAAACAGTAAATTTATTATTTAATTTTAATTTAATTTGAATAACAATGGCGTTTCAAAATTTACCACTGCTTGAGACGGCTAAAGTTAGTTTTATTTTCTTCAGCTAGGAAATTATTTCAATTCTGTAGAAATATTTAATCCGGAGTAATTGCAGAGAATATCGTTACTTAAAAATAGCAGGAAAACCTCTTCAGAATGCATTGGGAGGCGGCAGGTAAACAACCCCGCTGGGTTAGGGTTAACTCTGATACCATTAGTACCTAGCTACTTCCTGTGGTGGTTATTTCATTTCACAGAATTACATTTTTCATAAAAGCTTTATTTTTGCGTTTATCAATTAAGTGTAAAATAAATAATGGAAAAAGTAATGGTTTTCCATTACAATTATTAAAAAAATGTAATGCATTAGAATTACCCATTACTATTTAAAAAAAGTAATGCATTACAATTACTCATTACCAACTAAAGTAATTTCATTACAGTAATGCATTACTTCCGACCACTGAACTAAATCAAATTTGTTGAATAGTTTGTTTTTACTGATCTCAACTCAAGAATTTTAAACCAATCAAACGTCAGAATTTATAGACAGTTGACTGAAACTGAAAAACACCACGAGTGAAAAGCAGGACGGTTTTCCAGCGAAAGAATTTCTGTCAAATGCAATGGCAACGAGCATGGCAACCTTATTGTTTCCATTGAAGTTTCTTTTGTTGTTTAATCATCCGAATATAATTCGTGGTTTGATTTTTTCTGCAAAATTTGCTTACAAATACATTCGTAACTTTTGCTTTTGGAAAAGCTACTCATTTATTTGTTTCGCAAATTTTGTCGGAAAAAATCAGTACCACTCGATCGTTTTGAAGTTAGCAATACAATGGCGCCAGCAATACAATGGCGGTTTGTCATCGGCAATGTTCGGCTGTGGACGTGACTAAAGTTACAGCCCGCCAACACTAAAACCCATGTTATAAATCACACTTACATTTTAGGAGTAAGAGGAGTAAAGCATAAGCGATTATCACATCCTTACAGCCTCTGTGTAGCAAAATAAAATTTATTTTGGCCCTTATAAGCGACGCTGAACAATTGCTGGTTTGACAGTTGACAGACAATGACAGTTCGAAACTTGTTTACGATTTACAATTATCTGCAAATATCCAGTTTGAGGACCTTGCCACTGTTCAAATCTTCTTCAATTGTGTTGGAATCGCTCCGCAAATGTAAAAGGGTCGTGCTAAATTATTCAGTGCCGTGATGAAGCCATTCCGCTGTTTTTCGTGAACTATTGCAAAAATGGGCCTTTGAAGCTGTTCGGATGCTCTTCGAATGAACTGAAATCCATGTGAAAGGTGAAAATGGCCCTGCTAACAAAAATCCACCGTCCGGAAATTCGTCACTACCGTACTGGAGCTGGAGCCCTACCGCTGTTATTTCAAACTTTCACATAAATGGGCTCTTGAAGCTGTTCGAATGTCCTCCGGATGGACTGGAATCCACCCGAAAGGGCAAAAGGGCTCTGCTGACAAAAATCCGCCTTCCGGAAATTCGTCAGTGCCGTACTGGAGCCCTACAGCTGTTATTTCAAACTTTTACAAAAATGGGTACTTGAAACTGTTCGAATGTCCTCCGAATGGACTGGAATCCACCCGAAAGGGCAAAGGGGCTCTGCCGACAAAAATCCACCGCCCGGAAATTCGTCAGTGCCGTATTGGAGCCCCCCCAAGTGTTGTTTCATACTTCTGCAAAAATGGGCCTTTGAAGCTGTTTGAAAGTTCTTCCTTCGCCTGGAATACATCCGAAATGGCAAGAGGACCCTCCTGACAAAAGTCCACTATCCGGTAATTCCCCCAGTACCGTGCGACAGCTTTGCGACTTGTTTTTTTTATTTTTGCAGAAATGGGGCCTTGCCGCTGTTTTTATTTGCTTCGAATGATGTGGAATCTATAGGAAAGGGCCTTGCTGACAAAATTCACCATTTGAAAATTAACCAATGCCGTGCGACAACCCGTATAATTTTTTTTGCAGAAATGGGCGCTCGAAGCAGTTTGAAATGTCCTCTGAATAAACTGCAATATATCCGGTAGACAAAAAAAAGGCGGTCTCGGAGACGGCAGGAACTTCTACGCCGCACTGCATTGGATTAATAACAGCAGCATTTATTAAATTTTTAAATATTTAAAATAAGAAAGTTGCTATGCCAAAAGGGCACTTCGGGTTGACTGATCGGCTTCAAAATCTAATCAGCTCCTCTCCCGCACAGACAATAAAATAAATTGCCACTAAAATGACATTTTTCGAAAAAATGGCACTAAGGTTTTCGGCTTGAAAAAAAATCATCAAATCCGGTAATAAAAATATACATTTATGCATAGTTTTTTTTTACGGCACCATTTTTTGGTCAAAAGGGCCCAAGTGTGAATACATTTTTAGAAGCAGAATTTGAAGAGCATTCATATGGTAATGCGAAAAATGGGGGTCTGCATTAAAATTTTTAAAGTTGATGTGCCAAAAAGGCACTTTCCGTGAGCCGGTGTAGCCCAGATTCTAATCAGCACCTACAAATCTCCCACTGAATATGTGTGCCAAATTTCATCAAAATCAGTTCAGTAGTTTCGGCTGTAGCGTGTCCACAGACACACGGACTGACACACATTTTTCAAAAATAGGTTTTTTGGGTTCCTGGGACCCCGAAACGTAAAGATTTGATGTCAGTTTAATTTCGAATTTTTGATCGATTTTATATACTGCCTCCGCCTTGAGCGTAGAAGTTAAAAGCAGTACTGGCCATCATTTTAGACGAATTGTTAAAAAGAGGTGAGCCTGTCCATTTATTTTTTAAGTTTTACTTTATTGTACTGGGAATGAATAACGATTAAATAATATGCATGATGTATTCAATATTTACCTAGGGTTTAATTCATGGCAGCGATTTTCCTCTCTGTTTTGGAAATAATAATTAGTAAAAATTGGCGATGACATTTTATACGGGCCTAATGCATTGAAACGCTTATGGTGACGTCACTGACGATTTTTTTAAAATTCTTGTTTTTCCAAAATATAAGTAAGGTAGACTGGGGTAATTGCAATATATAATTCGCATAATTCAATTTCAATGATCTCATATACTTTAACATGCTCTTCAAAAAATTTATAAAAATTTGTATAAGATGCTTGAACTATGTTCTTTATGCCATAGTATTCAAAAAATACTCAAAGGATGTTGAAACAAATGTATATATATTTTTTTAAAAAGGTGCTCCTATATTACACTTGCCCCGCAAAAAGGGGCAAATGTGATAGTTGGTCACCAGCCACCTTGTGTTACTTATAGAGATATGACATGGGGTAATTGTAAAAAAGACATTTTTCTCTACCATTTTGTCTTTGAAACTTTAAATTTTATTGGAAAATACAAAAGTTATGAACGGTTATAGAAAATGCAAGAACAGTAACTTAGGAAAAGCATTAAATATTGTAAAAACATTAACGAACAATAGTATGCTTAGACTTGTAAACACTTTTAAGAAAGATTTAGGCCATCAAATTTGAGACTGAAAGTCATTCCAGAACCTCGACGGTCGATTGTGGGGGAGGGTAATACTTTCAAAATATTACAACTGTCCACTAAGTCCTCGTCGTGAACAGTAGGCCAGTAAAACTGTTTTTTCTTGAATCTGACGAATTTGATGAACCAGGTGTCGCCTTCCCCCTCTCTTACTATTTTCCCTACAAAGTGTCTGATGCTTTTTTTCGTACTATATTGCACCAGAACCCATTTATCAACGTCAATTAAGTAAGTTTCCTCATCATCAGATTCAACAGACTCCTGCAAATCCCTCAAAAATTCCTCTTCAGTATCAGAGTCATTGTAGATTATCGGATCCTCATCTTCATCTGTTTCATTACCAGAACCGACACTCTCAATGGTATTTTTTCTCCGTTTTTTTGTGTTGTTCTGCGTTGTTTTAGGCGTCTCTCCACTTGTTATAACCTGAGCGCCCGGCGCTAACTTGCGTTTGGGAATTTTTGGGCTACTTTGAGTTTGACGGACACATTCCAATAATAATTTCTCAAAAGTAGGTTTTCCGGGAGCTCTGGTACATTCTGGTTCAGGTAGTGCACTGCAGTGACCTTTGCTAGTAGATGCAGTGTCATTCGTACTGGTATCCACTAAATTTTGTCTATTATTGGATGGACCGGCGACATCCATTTCGTTGACAGAATTAGTAGCTGAGGCTTGCCTGGGAGTATTGTTTTCTGGAGTATTGTTTTCTAAGCCATTTGCCTCAGAATTTTTCTGGTCCCATCTCTTAAGAGCTTCCTTGTCAAATTTCTCTCTAGGGACAATCTGGGCGTTGAACGGAATGATGCCAGCTTTCTTAAATCCATTAGTTATTACAGTTGTAGGAGTCTCTTGCCAAGTTTGGGCGATAAACTGAGAAAACATTTTTTTCGGCAGCTTCCGACCCATATTGTGTCGTTGCCACGTCACCAACTTTTCATCCCATCTTATTTTAACGGACTTGAATACGGAGAGGTCCAAAGGCTGCAGAAGATGGGTTGTGTGGGGAGGCAACTTTAAAATTGTGATATTTTCCTGCGTGGCTAAATTAACAACAGCCGTGCTAACATGTGAGGCGTGTCCATCATATAAAAGAAGGACCGGTCGTTCATTTCCCAAGGCAGGAATAACAGTGCGTTGGAAGTAATTTAAAAAAATTTCCGCATCCATCCACCCTTTCTTACTTGCGGCGTATGACATTCCGGGAAAACAGTCATCCGTTGCTTGCCATTGGTCCCACATGTTAAGCCCTTTGAAGATAATCAATGGAGGAGCTTTCCGACCTGAAGCACTTGCCATTAGAGATACCGTCGTGTTTTCACGGCCTGAAGTACTGGTGATTCGTGAGCACGGTTTTCCGCGCTGCCCAACCACTTTTGTTCTTGCCGGGTCTATAGAAAAACTACTTTCATCTAAGTTCCATATTTGCTCCGGTTTGTCTGCAATGTCCAAGTCACTTAGTGTTTTTTCCAGAAGGGCAAAATATTCGTAGATAATGAATGGGTCGGTAGCTTTCTTCCTTGCATATTCGACTGCTTGAGGTTTCTTTGTACTTAGTCCGTGTCTCTTTTTGAACGCCAGAAACCAGTCGATGCCCGGAATGCCGTCTTTGAAGGGCGTTTGCAGATTATGCTGTCTAACATATTCAGCAACAAGCTCCAAAACTTCTTTTCGAGATAACCCGAAGCCCCATTTTTCCAAAGTGATAATGCCATTGGCCAACTCCTGCTCTTGCTCAGCACTTAGAGCAGTAAGTCGTCCGTTGGAATCTTTCTTTCATCCCCTAGTTCCTTTCAAATTGGTGTAAATCGTATAATATGGAATATGGTAAACTCTCGAGGCTCTATAAATGGTCATTCGACCTGCCGTGACTTCCTCAATGGCTCTGCTCAAATCATCTTTCGTATATCTGGGGTTTTCATCCAGCCTTTTTCGATAAGATCTCACCATTTTATAGTCTAAAAAATAATGGGGCAAATGCAATATGCATAGGCTAAATGTAATATATTTATGATGCATTTACCCCTATCTAAAATTTTTAAAGGGCAAATGTAACATAGGTTGATATCAAGAGATCTATTAGTATTATGCTAAATTTGTTTAAAACAGCATGAACTGCAAATATTTCAACACTACCAGTTAATATTTCAGAATAAATATCTTGAAAACAAAAATTCAGTGGATCCGTGCGTAAACTGCCTCCTAATTCGAGTACAAAGTGAAAATGACTCAATCGAGTGGAGCTCACGCACGTTATTTGAAGGCTACTTATCTTTAAATCTGGCTGCACCAGTGGCATGAGGGAGGTTTGTTTTGTCACGTGACATAGTAAGGGAAAGCAATTTTGATCAATTTAGGAAGTTGCACCCGACTATTGCATTTGCCCCGTTTTTACAATTACCCCAGTCTACCTTAGCGACTTTTTTGTTCAATTTCCCTTCGCAACAGCACTTATGTGTAAGTGAACCAGAAAATATGTTTAGTTCCTCATTTCCCAATTCATTCGCTTACACCCCAATATTTAAAACTAAAATTACAAATTAACTGTCAGTTTATACAGTGTGTCTCATTTTAACTGGAGCCACACAAATATTTCAATCAATGCGTTCTTTTTTTCTGCATGTAGAGCTCCAAATCTGCACCTGCGTAATACTCAACTTTTTTTATAGACCGAAGCCCCAGCCTACTGCGATTTAATAAAGAGGCCAAAAATGTTGCTCAGGATGGCTCTAAATGGTTAAATCCGAAGTTTCAGGAAAAAATAAAAATGTAGAATTTCTTGAGGAAGAATCATAAAATAGCGAAAACGTCAATATTTTTGCAACATAACGGGTGATGTGAAATAAAAAAACAATGGAAGCGCATATGTTTGCTGTTTGTGGTACATTGCAACAGATTAGTAGTTGGGGTGTCCCTTGAAATTGTTAAGAAAAACGAAAATCTTACACTATCTTAATAATTTCAACTTTTTTTGCGATTGTTAAGTTTTATCCATCCATAGCCGATAGCAAATGTCAAATCAATTCATTTCAATTGTTTTTTTATGGCACAGCACCCATTATGTTGGAAAAATATTGAACTTTTCGTTATTTAGTGATTCTTCCTCAAGAAATTCAACATTTTTATTTTTTCCTGAAATTTCGGATTTAGCCATTTGGAGCCATCCTGAGCAACTTTTCCTTAAAAAATTTTTCGATAAAAAAATGCCTAATACGATTTCGTCATTTTTGGCCTCTTTATTAAATCGCAGTAGGCTGGGATTTCGGTCTATAAAAAATTGAAGTATCACGTAGGTACAGATTTTGGAGCTCTACATGCAGAAAAAAAGAACGCATTGATTCGGTTAAGATTAACCGAAATATTTCGGTCGTTCCAGTTAAAATGAGACACACTGTATAAGTTTTGTAAAAATAAAAAAAAAAAGAAATTTAAATTTTACCTTTAATTATCTTAATTCCCAAAATTAACAAAAATTACAAATTAAACTTGAATTTATATAATATAAAAATTAAAAAAAAAATTATTTAAATTCTACCTTTCATTCGTTTACTAGGTATTAATTACCAAGTAGCGTAGCGATGGCCTGGAGTACAGAAACTCGACCACCACGCCTGCCACCCCGTCGGCCGCCTCGGCCGCCTCTGAGACCGCCCTGCCGCTGGATTGGATTGCTGTTGACCAAGACAAGTTGAGCAAGTATGTGTGATTTTCGATTTCAGCAGATTTACAATATGTACCCATATTAAATTATACCCAAAGTGATATTTACATTGTTTTAAGTGCCGTAGCAGTATGCTCTTGTTTTTAAATTAGGTATATTATTAGGTGTATTAGCAAAATACGGGGTCGTTATAAGTAAATGAAGCATCGTAGGTGTCTACTGTTATAATTTATGACAACCCCGTATAAAGTAAAGTCTATGTTACATATGAGCAGAAGTCCGATATTTGAAAGCTTGCATCCACAGTATTAATAAGGGATTACATTTTATTAAGTCTTAGGGCCGATTGTATAAAAAAGAATCCCAGTATTAAATTTAATACCGGGGTTAGTCGCTAGGCAACGAGTCTTCTGATTGGCTCAGACCACGCTCAGACATAGAAACCGTTGTATAAAACGCGATTATCCCCACGATTATTTTTTATCATAATAATTTAGACTTATTTAAAGTCTGTTATGAGTGTACTAAATTACTACCCTCCAGCGCTTTTGCCATTGCGCTCCGCATTGCAATGGAAGGAAAGCTCCGCAACGAGCTTTTTTGAGAACATCTAGTTAACCGTTGATTTTACGACAAATCTTAAATTAAAAAAAAAGGTCCTGAGAAGAATCTTCCACGATAAAATACTTTCCGAAATACAGCGCCTAGAAAAAATTCTTTTACAAGAAAACCGAAATATGGGGACGAGGGCTATGCGATATCGGAATTTGAATATCGATTATCGATATTTAAAATTGTATCGATATGCCGGTATATCGATATACCGATGTATCGATATATCGATATACCGATGTATCGATATATCGATAGACCGATAAATCGATATATCGATATACCGATAACCAAATATACAGATATATCGATATACCGATAACTAAATATGCTGATTTATCGATATATCGACATATCGGTACCTATACTATTGTATCGTTATCGTTACTGTGGTATTATAGGTAATCGACCTTTTTCTGTAGTTTCTTGATGTTAGTTAGTTAATATTGAAATCAATTATTGATTGAATCGATTGGATTGGAGCCCTCAAGCATTATTGTTTTCGTTGTGCCCTGGAAAATAACGTAGGATTTGAAATAAACGACATTAGGGCCCACGGGTGTCCACGGGTGTCTCCAGGGACCAAGTTTTTCCCAGTGAGTCTGGACTAAGAGGGAAAACATGGAAAGTCTTTTATCACCCACTGTCCAACAATTTATTACAGCACTGACTGTTCAAAAATTTGAATTAAAATGAAAAATGGGCGGTCATAATCACTGAAATCTAGAAAACCTTCATTATGGAGACAACTCCATCATAACAAAAACTTGGCACACAACAACCTTACTGGAAATCGTGTTGTTGTCTCTCCAATGACTTGGGTCATTTTAGTTCGCCTGCACGAATGCCCCAGCTTTACACTTACTTACCTACTTAACTTCACTTCGGTACTGTAACAGAAGAAGATGGCGAAATGCAGAAAACAAAACGTTTAAAGGCTGAAATCATATGCATTTATTTAACATTAGGTGGCTGTAACATTACTCATTATTAAATAAAATAAGCTTGGTGAATTTACTGCGAACTCTTTTAGTGTCAGATTCTGTTAATAATCTTGTTTCATGGTGAATACGAAGTTTTAAAAAAATATCACACATTAATTTAATTAATTGGATTTTATGATTATCCACAGGATCTTGCCCTAAAATATGATAATTCATTGTTTCATTTATAAACACGTCGTTACATCGTTTTAAAGTACGTAAAATTATAAATTCCTTTAAATTTTTTTTAACAAAAAGATGGTTTTTATAATTTCTAAAATTTGTTTCCAGTAATAAACAAATCTTATTTACGTCAGAACTACCTATGAATAATTTGCCACGGTTCTTTGTTGTTAATAAAATTGAATCAGAGGTGGTTTCATGTATTTGTGTAAGGCAAATTTCGCAATTAATTTTGATTTCAATTTTTCGAACAACAAAGCCTGCAATATATTTAACGATGTCTTTGACATAAGGGGACAATCCATATATGCCTGTAAAATAATCATGATCATTCTCAAGAACGCACCACTGGTCTACCTCAGATTCAACATCTATCAGTGTATCACAAGTTTTTGACTTGTTTCCACACCCAACATGTAAAATAGATGCTGCATCTAAAATGGAACAATTTCCATTTTCAGACGCTGAGATTTGGTGTCTCACTAACAATCTTTTGTATGCACTTTTAAATTGAAGAGCAGAGGGGTTATTATTGTGTCCCCCTCTGCTCCGAATAGCGCTGAAAAAGGTTTCCAAGTGGTCTTGGCTAAACTTAAAAGTTAAAATATACTTAAGTCTAGTGATATGTACAACAGTTGTCTTATTAATTAATTCATCATAATAATTGATTAGATTGTGAAGACATACAATGAATCCCAAAAACCCTGTCTTTCTTTTAGAATCAATCAACAATTTTCCGGACATGTCCTTTAATTTACTCAAATAATCAATATAGAAAGCAATTTTTTCTTTAAAAAAATCCACATTCTTTGGAGAAAGGGGCCTCTGAAATTCGTATTTTGCCAAAAAATTTCTGGAATTGAGAAGGTCAAATATATTGTTAATGACTAAACAGAATTCGCTGGTTGCCTCCACCTCTTCAAATCCGTTAATTCCCAGACTTTTACAAGTAAGTAAAGCTGAGCTTACACTTCCACTTAAAGTTTGTGCTGCGAGTTTCACTTTCATTTTTTCGTTTTGGTAATTAACATGCCTTGATGTCAATTTATTCGCTGCATGTAGACCCTCTGTTTTTTGTAATTTGTGAAGCTTCTCAAAATACTCCCATTTGATGATTTTACCATCAGGACTTAGCAATCTCTTCTGGTCTCCTATCGGATTTCTGCATAATTTCAACATATGACACGGGTCCCAAAACGTGAATATTTTTTCTTTTGTAACAGGGTGTGGAAACCACGGTTGAAAATTGTCAAACAAATTGTAACGTGCACCTAAATGAGTACACATCGAGATATTTACAGGTGCCCCATCATATGTAATACTGTGGCATTCTGCACCTGTTTCATGTAATAGCTCAAGGCATGTATTAAGCAAATTAGCCCTCTCTTCTGCCCTCAAGGAATTGATCAAAAAGTATCCCAGAGGGATTTTCCAATGCGAATTAATGGCTACCGCCATAAAAACTAACGCATTCTTTGCTTCAGCCTTATAGTCCCCACCATCTTCAAGTTGTGTCCCAAGGTCCACAAAACCATGGTATTTTCCTCCTTTATATTCAATTAACTGCCTTATGCTCATTTCATCAACTGTAACATTTAGAACGATTTGCTTTCGTTTTTCACAATCTTCCCTTTTTTCTTCTTCAGTATGTAGCTTTATGGCTTCAAATGCTTCTGAAGTAAAACCTGGTTTGCCATCCACAATAGCATACCACTTTCTTATGGTCTCCGGATGAGGCAACAGGTTATTAAACTTTTTGCGAACAAAATCGTAAGCCCGAGGTGAATAAAAATGCAAGGTAATGCCAAACGCTCTTATATCTGCAGAATATTGTCTGTTTTTAGTCACCAGTTGACGTTCCAAAATGCTCTTCATAGCATCAGGACACGAATTCTACAAAAAAATTAAACTATTGAAGAAGCAAGGCCCCCTAGCTCCAAAGTGCATGAATCATTTCGTTTAAATTTGTTGCTTAGTTAAAATCAGTAAGTACATAAACTGTATACCAAACTTTGTACACCTAAAATTTAACAACTGCAACATAAGTTGTAAAAGCCCAAAGAGCCATACATAGGTACATAATTAATTAGATAAATACAGCCAGGTTCAAAAGTTGTTCCCCCCCCCCCCCCTTCTAACTCTATAGTGGAGGGGCACCTCGGGAAAACTCACGGACAGGTAACTTTTATTAATTTTATGCAGTTTGAAAGTGCGGTCAAATATTTTTTTCCACTTCCGGTTTAACCGGAAATGGTCTTAACTTTGTTCTTTGAAAATCTAGGGTGGCCGTGACTGCACTTCTGGTCAAGTATGATACATGTTCCTAACTCAGAAAAATTCGTAGATCCCGAATCCATTGAGAAAAATGTATAATTGCATTTAAAAGAACAAAGTTAAGACCATTTCCGGTTAAACCGGAAGTGGAAAAAAATATTTGACAGCACTTTCAAACTGCATTAAATTAATAAAAGTTACCTGTCCGTGAGTTTTCCCAACGTGCCCCTTCACTATAGAGTTAAAAGGGGGGGGGGAACATATTTTGAACCTCACTGTATAATATTCAGAATTGAAAAGTGACGGACAAATTCTGCAAAAAATACATTATGACTAGAAATAAATAAAGTTTTTTGATATTGCCTGGTGTTTCTATTTCTAGTGATAGTGCAAGGCTGCAAGTGATAATGTTGAACATTATCTAATCATTAACTTACTGTTATTTTACTGAACAAGTCTTTATATTAAGACATACCGATATGGCATCAGATGCTTCTGATGTCAGTAACTTTTGTTCCCTCAATAATTCCAACAAGTCTTTCAAAGAGTTGATCCTATTCTCCATTCGAGTTTTTTGAACTCTTAATACTTTTATTTTCTTCCGTTGATTCTCTACAGTGTTCATTAAAAGATCCAAATGTCGTTTTGCCTTTCTGGGAGTAGCAAAATCTTGGTAACTCAAATCTCCAACAAATCGAGGACAATGTGATGGTCCAGGTACCGCGTCATCAGCAGGGGTAGAACTTGTTTCCTTATTCGAAGTAGATACTGACTCAGTTATAACATCAACAGCTGGAGTTGCACATCTTTCCTGTGTGGTTGCCTCCGTTGTTGCCGACAGCACTTGCACATTAAGGGTCATTTTCTCAACTTGCTGAAGATTGGTGCTGTATTGGGGTAATTCAGTTTCTTGCAACATTTGTTTCTGACCATTTTTTTGATAATCTGTAAATAACATTACATAAAAGTAGGACTTGTAATGGGAAATAATCTTATGTCTTAACACAAAAATTAAAATGGAAAAGTAATTGTTAGATATCAACTATCAACTTAAAATTTTCATTTAGGTACTTATTTGTAAGGGCAAAATAAATGAAAACTTCCTTCCGGCACAGTTGGCTTATTGGGCTTATTTTCAGTTTACTGTCTTGAATGCGAGTCTTTTCTAACAAAGTGCAAATTTATTAAGAAGTGGTTATACGTATCTAACTGTTACCAAACATCACATTACCTTGATAATGTAAGCTTGATGGTGCAGGAACAGCAGCTTTTTTTAACTGCCTTCTAGGCCATGCCCATTCATCAAAATCGTCTTCTAGAAAATGCTTCGAACACACAACTGAATCCTTCTTAATGTCTTGTTCTCGCAAATTACAGCTATTTAACCATTCACGTTTTCGTGCTCGGTCGGTTGGAAAACTGTAAACCAAGAAAATTTTAAAAATTGTTTTTATTTTACTGAGGATAACACTTACCGATGAAAAGTTGCAATAGTTTTTTTACTATTTGCCGAAGTACCACAAACGACACAGCGCCTAACCATGTTTAATTTAAGGTAGTTAATAATATCAGATGATATTTTCTAAAGTAAACAAACACTGCACAGCGAAGCACGAAGCACGAAGATCATCAACAAAACAACAATCTGTGAAAACAAACCGTCAAAAAAATTACAAAATGGCGAAGGCGAAATACGTTCTTATAAATTGTGCGCATGCGCCGTTCCCCGGGGAACAAGAGAAATAGAAGAAATACAGGTTTAGTGCAGTAAAAAGAAATGGCGTCTAAACGTTTGTCATTTTGATGGCAACAGTAGCCAAGGCTTCAACATATGGGATAGCTGGGTCCATACCATAATAAGTCCATGAGGGGGACACTTAAATCCATGCTTGGCAAAATTTCAAAACGCACCCCCTAACCCTCACCTACCCCCGCTTCAAAATTTTAAATGACAACCCTCCACTTGTGATACATCATTTGAAAGCTAATTTCATTGCTAATCTGACGCTGCAACAATTGTTGATATTTGTTCAACTCTAGCGCCCCCTATGGTCAAAGTTTAAATTTCATTAGGGCTCTTTGATACATCGCTTGAAAGGGTTTGAAATTCTCTGTAAATTGATGCAAGAATTTTTGAAATCCACCCACTCGTTCAAAAGTTACATTGAAAGACATGAGCTGCTTCTGGGCCTAGAAATCCTTCAAGTTTAGGCTGTAACTTTTGAACGAATCAATGGATTAAAAAAATTCTTGCATCAGTTTACAGAGAATTTCAAACCCTTTCAAATGATGTATCACAAAGAGCCCTAATGTAATTTAAAATTCGACCATAGAGGGCGCTAGAGTTACACAGACATCAAAAATTATTACATCGTAAGATTGGCAATGAAATTAGCTATTGAATGATGTATCGCAAGTGGGCGGTTGCTATATAAAATTTTGAAGTGGGGGTAGGTTAGGTAGGTTAGGGGGTGAGTTTTCAAATTTCGCCAAACATGGACTTAAGTGTCCCTCTCCAAATAAAAATCGACCTGTCCGAGCGAATTTTCATGTTTTATTTGGTTTACAAAATATTTGGGGTGGTTACTTTTCATTGCAACACCATGTATGTATATATCTACGTTTAATAAACGCTTCGGGCTCACCTACCCCTGCCCCCCCTGATTTATATATTTAAGTTAAACTTCGGGCTCACTTATATTTGTTTGTCCTGTAATCGAGGTTGTGATCTCGGATGAGGTTAAACAGCGATATACGCAAATACATATATTGAGTAATTAATAGTCTTATAACTAATTTTAAATTACAATAAAATTACACAACCGATGGCCTTATTTTGAAGAACAGGTTCCCTCAGGGATGTGTGGACTTGTTGTAAACGATGAAACCTCATGAATTTAGTGTGGTAGGGATGATAGCAGACATCAAGTTGGAGCTGACCCTTCGAGCTTAAATTAAAATTCAAAATTCCAAGTTCATTTTGCCGTTGATATTGAACCTATGCAGTCTACCTGGTCAAGGGGTCTGCAATGTGATTTGTCCTATCTACTAAGATGAGTAGATCGTTGTTTAAATTTGTGGCGCCGAAGTGCATATTAAGCGTGTTAGGTCATCTTCGTTGCAGCCTCCTTGGACTGCATCAAATAAGCTCTAGGCTACATAGAGCAGCAATTCGTTACACAAGAAGTTCTAAAATCCAACTCTTCGTCGACTAATGGGAATAGTATAGGCCCTTGGATCCTTCCAGTGAAACCCTAGAAGTATTAGTTAAAAATGAAATAAACAATGTAATTCCCACCTTTCGATTGGTCCACCACGAGTACGCCTGAATACGCAATTTATTATTTAACAAATTCAGCATAAAACAGCACAATCACACAGCTGTCAGTGTCACAGGTGAGGCGGAAATGTAGATTAAACACTTTTCTTATTTCTATGTATAACGTGCTCCTTGGCTTCTCAAAAAGTCAAATATATTTATGTTTCTGTAGACACCATACCCTCTGGTACCTCGGCCTCACGAAATGTGAAGTAAGTACATACACCTGTTGCCACATACGCGGAAGGTGCCTACTTTCATTCTGGGGGTCAATTAGGAAGAGTCTCTGAAGCAGTGGGTGAGCTAGGCTTATCAAAGATGCCTTTTTTCCTAGAGCTGAACTCTACATAGTTCAAACTCCTTGGCCTCAGGACCAGATATACATATAAAACATTCTTCGGCCTCACAATAGCAAATTTATATTTCTGTATCCATCGTGCTCTTTGGCCTCATAAAATGGTCATGTAGATATTTCTTTGTCCAACGTTCTTTTTGGCCTCAGGACCATATACGTATAAAACATACTTCGGCCTCACAATAGCAAATTTATATTTCTGTATTCATCGTTCTCTTTGGCCTCAGGACCATATACATATAAAACATACTTCGGCCTCACAATAGCAAATTTATATTTCTGTATCCATCGTGCTCTTTGGCCTCATTAAATGGTTATGTATATATTTCTTTGTACAACGTTCTCTTTGGCCTCAGGACCATATACATATAAAACATACTTCGGCCTCACAATAGCAAATTTATATTTCTGTATCCATCGTGCTCTTTGGCCTCATTAAATGGTTATGTATATATTTCTTTGTACAACGTTCTCTTTGGCCTCAGGACCATACACATATAAAACATACTACGGCCTCACAATAGCAAATTTATATTTCTGTATCCATCGTGCTCTTTGGCCTCATAAAATGGTTATGCATATATTTCTTTGTACAACGTTCTTTTTGGCCTCAGGACCATATACATATATAAAACATACTTCGGCCTCACAATAGCAAATTTATATTTCTGTGTTCATCGTAATTTTTGGCCTCATAAAATGGTGATGCATATATTTCTTTGTACAGCGTACTCTTTGGCCTCATTAGCATATACATATAAAACGTAGTTCGGCTTCACAATAGCAAATTTATATTTCTGTGTCCATCGTGCTTTTTGACCTCATAAATTGGTGATGCATATATTTCTTTGTACAGCGTACTCTTTGGCCTCAGGACCATATACACATAAAACATAGTTCGGCCTCACAATAGCAAATTTATATTTCTGTGTCCATCGTACTCTTTGACCTCACAAAATGGTGACGTATATATTTCTTTGTACAACGTTCTCCTTGCCCTCAGCAGCTTTCAGCGTGCCCCTCGGTCTCAGAAGCGGAAAGGTGCTTTCACTCACAAATCATAAGACCAATCTCGTGTTCCTGGCCCCTTCTGGGGAACTACTGCTGCAGCTGATCTAGAGTTCCACATGTATCTCCCACTTCGGCCTCACGGCTACTTATAAAATATAAAACGTACTTTGACCCCATGACCTCCTCGAGAATCGTGATATAAGCATTTCTGAAAAATCGGGTGCGATGTTTCTATTAAATTTACCTTTTTGCACGAACTAAGCCTTAGCTACAAACTATAAGATCTATCTCGTGTTTCTGGCGTCTTCTGGGGGACTATAGTTTCAACTTATCTAGCAAACCACTTAGATAGTTCTATAGGTCATGGGTGTCTTTGTTCCAACAGCACATTTCTCGAAATTAGCTCAGAAACACAAGTAGGAAAACAATGAACTTTATTCGCCCTCAATGGCTAGATACGACGATTTTGAGAAAAACCTCAGAATCAACGTGACGAAAAATTCAGAGGCAGGCCCATTGTGTCAAAATGGGGGGCAAACTGCTGGGGATGTCAGGTGTACAATTTAGGGGGAAGTCCGGGGATTTCAGGAGGATGTCCGGGAATTTCAGAGGATGTCTGATGCACAAAATACGGTTAGCGGTGTCTAAATCGGATGTCTTTGTTTAAACAGCGCAATTCTCGAAATTAGCTCAGAAACACAAGTAGGACACCAATGGTCTTTGATCGCAATTCGAGGTAAATTTTTGAAAACATTCGTGGAACACTCTTCAAATAACTGAGATTCTGTCCCTCAGTGGCTAGCTACGACGATTTTGAGAAAAACCTCAGAATACCGGAGAAAGGGCCTTTCTAATTTTGAAATTTCCACAGATAAATCGCACTTCGGCCTCAAGGCCTTACTCATATAAAGCGTACTTTGACCTCCCGAAATCAGCAATCTTGACGAAAGATTCATAGGCAGGCCCATTGTGTCAAAATCAGAAGGAATTTTCACTCCGTGGGCTAACTAGGACCATTTCTGTAAGATCGGCTGAGATATTTCTATAAAAGTTACCTTTTTGCTCGAACTGAGCCCTGGCTACAAACTATAAGAAATATCTCGTGTTTCTGGTGTTTTCTGGAGGACTGCGCTTTCAACTCATCTAGCAAGACCCTAAGAGAGTTTTACAGGTCACGGATGTTGATGTTCCAACAGCGCAATTCTCGAAATTAGCTCAGAAACACAAGTAGGACGCCAATGGTCTTTGTTCGCAATTCGAGGTAAATTTTTGAAAATATTCGTGGAACACTCTTCAAATTACTGAGGTTTTGTCTCTCAATGGCTAGCCATGACGATTTTGAGAGAAACCTCAGAATCCCGGAGAAAGGGCCTTTCTAATTTTGAAATTTCCACAGATATCTCGCACTTCGGCCTCAAGGCCTTACTCATATAAAGCGTACTTTGACCTCACGAAACCAGTAAACGTGGCGTAAAATTCACAGGCAGGCCCATTGTGTCAAAATCGGAAGGAACTTTCACTCCGTGGGCTAATTAGGGCCATTTCTGGAAAATCGGCTGAGATATTTCTGTAAAAGTTACCTTTTTGCTCGAACTGAGCCTTGGCTACAAACTATAAGAAATATTTCGTGTTTCTGGTGTTTTCTGGAGGACTGCGCTTTCAGCTGATCTAGCAAGACCCTAAGAGAGTCTTATAGGTCACGGATGTTGATGTTCCAACAGCGCAATTCTCGAAATCAGCTCAGAAACACAAGTAGGACACCAATGGTCTTTGTTCGAAATTCGAGGTAAATTTTTGAAAATATTCGTGGAAAACTCTTCAAATTACTGCGGTTTTGTCTCTCAATGGCTAGCCATGACGATTTTGAGAGAAACCTCAGAATCCCGGAGAAAGGGCCTTTCTAATTTTGAAATTTCCACAGATATCTCGCACTTCGGCCTCAAGACCTTACTCATATAAAGCGTACTTTGACCTCACGAAACCAGTAAACGTGGCTTAAAATTCACAGGCAGGCCCATTGTGTCAAAATCGGAAGGAACTTTCACTCCGTGGGCTAATTAGGGCCATTTCTGAAAGATAGGCTGAGATATTTCAGTAAAAGTTACCTTTTTGCTCGAACTGAGCCCTGGATACAAATTATAAGAAATATCTCGTGTTTCTGGTGTTTTCTGGAGGACTGCGCTTTCAACTCATCTAGCAAGACCCTAAGAGAGTCTTATAGGTCACGGATGTTGATTTTCCAACAGCGCAATTCTCGAAATTAGCTCAGAAACACAAGTAGGACACCAATGGTCTTTGTTCGCAATTCGAGGTAAATTTTTGAAAATATTCGTGGAACACTCTTCAAACTACTGAGGTTTTGTCCCTCAATGGCTAGCCATGACGATTTTGAGAGAAACCTCAGAATCCCGGAGAAAGGGCCTTTCTAATTTTGAAATTTCCACATATATCTCGCACTTCGGCCTCAAGACCTTACTCATATAAAGCGTAATTTGACCTCACGAAACCAGTAAACGTGGCGTAAAATTCACAGGCAGGCCCATTGTGTCAAAATCGGAAGGAACTTTCACTCCGTGGGCTAATTAGGGCCATTTCTGAAAAATCGGCTGAGATATTTCTGTAAAAGTTACCTTTTTGCTCGAACTGAGCCTTGGCTACAAACTATAAGAAATATCTCGTGTTTCTGGTGTTTTCTGGAGGACTGCGCTTTCAACTCATCTAGCAAGACCCTAAGAGAGTCTTATAGGTCACGGATGTTGATGTTCCAACAGCGCAATTCTCGAAATTAGCTCAGAAACACAAGTAGGACACCAATGGTCTTTGTTCGCAATTCGAGGTAAATTTTTGAAAATATTCGTGGAACACTCTTCAAACTACTGAGGTTTTGTCCCTCAATGGCTAGCCATGACGATTTTGAGAGAAACCTCAGAATCCCGGAGAAAGGGCCTTTCTAATTTTGAAATTTCCACAGACATCTCGCACTTCGGCCTCAAGACCTTACTTATATAAAGCGTACTTTGACCTCACGAAACCAGTAAACGTGGCCTAAAATTCACAGGCAGGCCCATTGTGTCAAAATCGGAAGGAACTTTCACTCCGTGGGCTAATTAGGGCCATTTCTGGAAAATCGGCTGAGATATTTCTGTAAAAGTTACCTTTTTGCTCGAACTGAGCCTTGGCTACAAACTATAAGAAATATTTCGTGTTTCTGGTGTTTTCTGGAGGACTGCGCTTTCAGCTGATCTAGCAAGACCCTAAGAGAGTCTTATAGGTCACGGATGTTGATGTTCCAACAGCGCAATTCTCGAAATCAGCTCAGAAACACAAGTAGGACACCAATGGTCTTTGTTCGAAATTCGAGGTAAATTTTTGAAAATATTCGTGGAACACTCTTCAAATTACTGCGGTTTTGTCTCTCAATGGCTAGCCATGACGATTTTGAGAGAAACCTCAGAATCCCGGAGAAAGGGCCTTTCTAATTTTGAAATTTCCACAGATATCTCGCACTTCGGCCTCAAGACCTTACTCATATAAAGCGTACTTTGACCTCACGAAACCAGTAAACGTGGCTTAAAATTCACAGGCAGGCCCATTGTGTCAAAATCGGAAGGAACTTTCACTCCGTGGGCTAATTAGGGCCATTTCTGAAAGATAGGCTGAGATATTTCAGTAAAAGTTACCTTTTTGCTCGAACTGAGCCCTGGATACAAATTATAAGAAATATCTCGTGTTTCTGGTGTTTTCTGGGGGACTGCGCTTTCAACTCATCTAGCAAGACCCTAAGAGAGTCTTATAGGTCACGGATGTTGATTTTCCAACAGCGCAATTCTCGAAATTAGCTCAGAAACACAAGTAGGACACCAATGGTCTTTGTTCGCAATTCGAGGTAAATTTTTGAAAATATTCGTGGAACACTCTTCAAATTACTGAGGTTTTGTCCCTCAATGGCTAGCCACGACGATTTTGAGAGAAACCTCAGAATCCCGGAGAAAGGGCCTTTCTAATTTTGAAATTTCCACAGATATCTCGCACTTCGGCCTCAAGACCTTACTCATATAAAGCGTACTTTGACCTCACGAAACCAGTAAACGTGGCTTAAAATTCACAGGCAGGCCCATTGTGTCAAAATCGGAAGGAACTTTCACTCCGTGGGCTAATTAGGGCCATTTCTGAAAGATAGGCTGAGATATTTCAGTAAAAGTTACCTTTTTGCTCGATCTGAGCCTTAGCTACAAACTGTAGGCCTATCTCGTGTTTCTGACGTTTTCTGGAGGACTACAGTTTCAGCTGACTTAGCAAGGCCCTAAGAGAGTTCTATAGGTCACGAATGTCGTTGCTCCAACAGCGCAATTCTCAAAATTAGCTCAGAAACACAAGTAGGACACCAAGAGTCCTTGTTCGCAATTCGAGGTAAATTTTTGAAGAAATTCGTGGAACACTCTTCAAATTACTGAGGTTTTGTGCCTCAGTGGCTCGCTACGACGATTTTGAGGAAAACCTCAGAATACCGAAGAAAGGGCCCTTCTAATTTTGAAATTTCCATAGATAGCTCGCACTTCGGCCTCAAGGCCTTACTCATATAAAGCGTACTTTGACCTCACGAAACCAGTAATCGTAGCGTAAAATTCACAGGCAGGCCCATTGTGTCAAAATCGGAAGGAACTTTCACTCCGTGGGCTAATTAGGGCCATTTCTGAAAAATCGGCTGAGATATTTCTGTAAAAGTTACCTTTTTGCTCGAACTGAGCCTTGGCTACAACTATAAGAAATATCTCGTGTTTCTGGTGTTTTCTGGAGGACTGCGCTTTCAACTCATCTAGCAAGACCCTAAGAGAGTCTTATAGGTCACGGATGTTGATGTTCCAACAGCGCAATTCTCGAAATTAGCTCAGAAACACAAGAAGGACACCAAGAGTCCTTGTTCGCAATTCGAGGTAAATTTTTGAAGAAATTCGTGGAACCTCAGAATACCGAAGAAAGGGTCCTTCTAATTTTGAAATTTCCATAGATATCTCGCACTTCGGCCTCAAGGCCTTACTCATATAAAGCGTACTTTGACCTCACGAAACCAGTAAACGTGGCGTAAAATTCACAGGCAGGCCCGTTGTGTCAAAATCGGAAGGAACTCCCTGATTTTGAGAGTTCCATGAATAATTTGCACTTCCGCCTCACGAGCGTGTTCATATAAGCCAGACTTCGACCTCGCTAAATCATATTGACCGATATCTCTAGGCTAGAGCCATATCGGGGGCAAAACCCCAGCCGGGCGGAGGGCAGCGCCCAAGTTGCGAAAGAATGAAGAAAGCCCTAATCGTGGTGTTCCTTAAAATGTAAAGAAACAAGGAAGCCGAATTTACTTAAAATGCAACACCGGATTGCACAGCGCCACTGCAGAGTCTGTCGTGGGGAGAATTTATCTTTTAATATCAATTTTGACGTAATTCAGGTAGATACGTTTTGGCGCTAGTGTTCGGAGGCAGTGAAGACTATTGGTCTCAAACCAATGCTCTAGTTGCAAAGTAACACCATAGATGGCGCTTTTGGGGCAAAATTGTCACAAATGAGTCCATTGTGGCTCATAACTGTATATGACACTTCGGCCTCTGAGGCCGAACTGAAAAATTGAAGCCAAAGTGCATAATAGATGTACCGACGCGACGCCAAAGGTCTTAGTAAATATAGATATCGATATATGGGACACCGATTATCGATATACCGATATATCGATACACCGATATATCGATATGTTATGGATATATCGATAACTTATCGATATACCAATACATCGATATTTCGATATATCAATTAAAAGTCGCAGGCCTAGTGGGGACTTCCTTTGTACAGGATAAGTATGACAAAATTTTGCCAACAAACTTAAAAAATGGGTTCTATGAATCAAAATAATAGTGTTGAATTTCCTTGGAGACACAATTGGTGGCCCATTCAAGACAATCCAGTCGTAATAACTTTTGACCGGAATAAGATATCGACTTGCGGTTTTCGACAGATTTCTTGGTATTGAGGGGGACATGTTTCGGCATAGCTTTGACCTTGTTCAGTTTGCGCATTTCACCCCCACCCCAATCAACGTCAAAATCTTAAATGTCAACATACCACGTGTTGTATACCAAATGAAAGCCATTGGAAAATGATATTCACTGTTCTAAGTAGTTTGAGAATTTAACGAACCCTTTTCATGTTAGAGACAAAAATGCAATGTATTTATGAATTTAATATAAATTAGTAATCCGTGGAAAGTTTTGAAAAACTTGATGAAAAATTTGTTGATATGTAACTGATTAGAATTAGAAGTCTAGCGAGTTTTATTCGTTATTAAAGTCTAGCGAGTTTTAGCCGTCATTAGTTTTTTTGGAGCTTTAATTTTAGCTGTCCCACAGTGACCAACCAGTAACCAACCAGTAATCTATCCAAACAAAGCTAATAACGATTAAAGTCGCTAGACATCTAATCAGTCACATTTTTAGTTCACATCAACAAATTTTTCATCGCGTTTTTCAAAACTTTCCACGAATTTCTAATTTATCGTAAATTCGAATACATTACATTTTTGTCTCTAACATGAAAACGGTTCGCTAAATTTTAATCGTGTATCTCCATCAGATGATAGTCCTAAAATTTCTATTCCTTCTGCTTTGGCCAACTGCTTCATCTTTTCCCATCTTTTTAATACATTATCATGTGTGAATCGATTATCTGTTCCAAGAACCGCTAGACAAAATGAAGGACTTCCGTCTACCAGAGGTTGAGCCATCAAAACATACGCATAGTTTGCTACAGATTCTTGTTTGAATTGGAGCTCGATTTCAGAATAGGTGGTTGCCTGGAATCAAAATATTTTTGATTAAAAAGTATTACACTAAACGTTCTTTAAAAAAAATATGTAGATATAACGCTGATGAGAATAAAATTCAAATGAAACATACGTGTTCCCCATGACTTAAGGTTAGTTTATGGACGAAGATAAAAAGTAAAAGCAATAGCCCCTAAAGCAGAACTATTGTATGTGTTTATAAAGCAGAATTTATTCTAGCTTCTTCAGAGTCTACAAAGAATTAAACTATATTACAATGTTTCTTAAAAAACTAAATTTATAACACCTATATTCTATTTCACTCACCTCACCACTATCAAATTGTATTTGTAACGAATTACAATTTGATAGATACATAACCTAAAATTTGAAATTTAACCTTCAATCTTTAGATGTCAACATTAATTAAATTTAAAAATCTTGATGAATGTAATGGATTAAACCAAGTGGTGAGGTGAGTGAAATAGAATATAGGTGTTATAAATTTAGCTTTTTAAGAAACATTGTTACATAGTTTAATTCTTTGTAGACCATGAAGAAGCTAGAATAAATGCTAGCGAAACGTTGGTATAAACTGCAATAGTTTAATCTTCATTTCATCAACGGTCCTGTCCTTTTCTTCGATACATCTTCGTACTTAGAATTAATTACTGGAGGACTGATAATGACACAAAACGAAAAAAATATTAGTGTTTCGTAAAGTTTTCAACAAGTTACATTCGCACATCAAAGTATCGAACAAATCCCATGCAATTATCCCATCAGCAGCACCTGCACCAGAGGGCAGGTTTTTTTTCCTTTTTTCTTGTCTCAATATTTTTTTTTCGAAGTTGACCTCTGTTTTTGTATTTTCACCACATGCGCGTGCGCGCGTAAGAATACCGCCTAAAAGTTAAATGTTAAGCAACTTTTGTTATCTTAGGCCTTACTCCTTATTTGTTATTCCGTGCTTAAACGATTATGCTGAATTTATAAATACGAACTTTTGTCTTAATCGTTATGCCTTAGACTTTATTCTTTATTCTTCGTGTATAAACCAGTCATTACATGTCAACTTTGCGAAATATAGGTTTAGATCTGAAAAATAGCTTTCATAGCATGCCGCATAAAGATCAAGACTGTTGGAAAATACAACATCTATTTGCGTATTGCAGTCTGTTATATCATTAGAATTGTGACAACTAATCATGCCGTATTTTTGAAAAAATTAGCTGAGACCATAGTCATTGAATAAATCGTTAAAATTACTTCACTGAATTACCGGCTTGAAAAAAATTTTTGGGCCACTATCAAAATATCTAATTGGCTCGAACCATTTGGTTTTTATATCTCTCTTTTATTCTTACCAGTTTTGCTTTGATTCCTTTTTGGAGCCGCACAATACAAGTTAGTGCTGTGCAAAAGCAGAAGCCCTTAAATCAATTACTAGGCTTTGACTGGCTTCAATAAAGCTTATTTTTGGCAGTCTAAGCCGGTGACCCCGTTCGCTAACCGCCAACAAAGGAACTTCCAGCATTGTTAGACAATATTCGCAAGTTAGTACTGAGAGATTATCAAGATTTATAATTAGAACAAGCGATGGCTTGCAATATGTTATTGGTAGAGAGGAATAATCCGAGTCAGGATTATGAAAAAATAAAAAGTGTGAAAATCACATATGTGACACATCCCCCCTCCTCGGGCAATCAGGGGCTTGTAGCGTAGGTAACCTAATAAGTAACAAGAGGTTTGTTGCGCAACACCAATGGAATACAATTGGAATAGAAAAGTGTAAAAGCTAAAAGTGATTATGGCACGGCACAAAACTGTTCAAGTTTTTTATGGTGGTAAGGTTCTGTTGCACTATTAGTTTTTTGTGTTCACCTAGCACGGAAACTTTCATACTATATGAGGAAAACGATAGTTTGAAGATGTTGTGTAGGTTATTCTCGTGAAATTAGCAGGTAGGGAGACAAGTCTTCTCAACGTTATTTTGCAAGGTACTTTAATTTTAATTGCTCCAGGGTGGTCGTAATTTCAGGTTAATAGTGGTAAATGTGAATTTGGACAAGAAATATTCATTTCTGTTGTGGGGTTAGTTATTGTGAAAACATCAAGGTCGATTTCTGAAATAATTCTTTTGGAAGAAGCGTAACAATGCAAAGGGCAGTTTTGGCTAATTTCGGTAACTGTTGCACCATTAAATGGGGTTTGGGCGCAATCAGATCCATGTAAGTGATCGGAACTGAATCTAGGTAGGAAACATAATTTATCGTGGTGTGGTTTACAAGTATGAAGGCCTGGTCCTGAAATTTCTATAAGTTCTTTGTTCCCTGAAATTTTGTCGGTGTTAATAGCAATTATTGTTGTGTCATGTTAATAGAGCAAAAAAGGATTGCATGGGATAAGTCGGGGTCTCGGGCCTATATAGAAATGGGAGTTTATTTATTTCAATAGCAGCCGATTAGATTGCAGTAATACAGGGTTTTCCAATGAAAAGTAGCCACCCCAAATATTTCGTAAACCAAATAAAATATGAAAATTCGCTCGGTCAGGTCGATTTTTATTTGGAGGGGTACACTTAAATCCATGCTTGGTGAAATTTCAAAACTCACCCCCTAACCCCCACCTACCCCCAATTCAAAATTTTAAATGGCAACCCTCCATACTTGCGATACATCATTTGAAAGCTAATTTCATTGCCAATCTAACAATATGGGGGTTGGAAGGGTGCGTTCACCAGAAAACGAAGAGGTCGAAACGAACCGCTTCAAAGGTAGCGCTGGTCGGAGTACGCTACCTAAAATACGAAGTGCTCTAGAGTCGAATGGGTTCTCCACATTTTGTCGTACCGATACGCGTAGTGTTAGGTCTGTTGTTGATTTCTATTGCTTCTGCTTTTTGACACTTATAGGGATGTTGACGTAAATGTAAATTGAAATCCGTCTAACACCACAATTATTGATTGAACAACGGCCGACTCACATAACCCCCGTGTTCATTAGAAAATGATTTACCCCCGATTTGTAATTTGTAACAGTGTGTTAGAGCACTGTTATAATGACAAATGATAGAACCAATGCATTTTCTGTCACTTAACATTATAAACAGTGCTCTAACATACTATTAAAAGTTACATAATCGGGGGGTTAATAGTAGGAATAGTAAGTAGGGGTAACGTATTTTTTTAATATTCATAATTAACATGTAGGCAATATTGTCTAACAGCACAGTCCAAAATTGGCAATTTGCGTTTGCGGCGGCGACTTTGAATCTCCTGAGTTTGATGCCGGTGGTTACCTTACAGGAACAATAGTACCCCTTTATTGATGATAATCCGCGTTGTGCCATATCGTACTGTACCCATATTGTGTGTTTCTGTCTTGAAAAGCGACTATTTATTTTTGCCTTTACTAGAGAAGGAAAATCTTTACACTTAAAAAGTTGAAAGTGCTTCCCCTTTTCAGTCTTTCGTAGAAAATATCTTTTTGCCATATTCAGTTGATAGATTCCAAGAGTCAGTTGTCGCAGATCTTTGTCAGTAAGTCTTGGAAAGTCTTTGAAATGATTAAAATCTGCTACTTTCCAGTGCGCTCCTTCTGCTCCAATTTCATGGAGACTTTCCTGCAATATAAATTCGAATGCTCCATTCTGTTTAGCGCAGATTTGGCCAACTGAATATGTTCATATTTTTCAGTATAGAACTACTACTGTTACGAACTTAAAAAACAAACTCCCAAAAAGCCATAGCCTATGAACGTTATTCAATAAATAATTGAATCCAAATGACCTTTTATAATAATAGTCTCTAAGATTTTATGGCCGCTCTCATCTTATCATTAAACCACGACTTGCATTTATCACTTATTACTATTGATTTCTTTGGCGCAACTTCATTTAGATGACGGATTTGACCGAGGCAAACCAAGAATCACCAATTATTATTCTTCCGGATCCATGCCATGGCTTCGTCAAACGCAAAGAAGTTGCTGTGCCGGCACCAAGTTCTCGCTGCCATTCCGTGTTGCATCATTTCTTTTCTTTCGTTAATTTCAATTCCAATCATTATTCCTGACAGCACATCAGCTATCGTTTTGCATTCTGAACCCACTCCTTTCGGCTTACGCTTGCTTTTAAAGGCACAGTAAACTAAAAAATTCATGTATTTTTTATTGCATAAGAACAGAATATTACTGGAAACGAGCGCTAACATGCCCGCAAAAAGAAAATTATTTTATTTTCAACTCAAAACAGCGCCGCAAAGATCCGTCATGACGTCATTTGTGATAAACCGCCTATGCTTGCACTTGGAAAACATTGGCACTGCATTATAGCATTTCCTAATTTCAAGCAGCAACTTGCAATACATCATTTGAAAGCTAATTTCAGTACCAATCCAATGCTGTAAATATTTTTATGCACAATCATATCGTAATTTGACAATTATGCAGGATTTTTTCTGACATAAGCGTCTCTTTATAGCCCATGGACTTCTTTGTAGACCGCCGCACAGTGGTCCCAAATCGCAAAAACCCGGTCAAAATTTTGAAATTTTCTGCGTGCATTTATCGGGCATAGAGAGTTTCGGAAAACAATATTAAAAAATTCATGTACCCCCTAGGGGTGGATTATAGGGGTTGAAAAAATAAATTTGACCCAATAATTACAAAAATTTGGTAATAGATTCACGAAAGAAAGCAGATAATGTGGAAAATAATTAAAAAAATTATCTGTGTATGGGGCATGAATTATAGGGGCTGAAAACGTCAATTAAACCCAATAATTACAAAAAAATTAGTATAGATTCAAGAAATAAAGCAGATTATTAAAAAAATTATCTGTACCTATATGGGGCATGACTTAGGGGCTGAAAATATGACTTATCCCCATTTCGTACCGTCCCATTTCGTACCGCGACTGCAAAAATTCCCATTTCGTACCGCGACCTCTTGCTCTGCCATGAAGATTCCCATTTCGTACCGCCGCGGCAGGTAGAGACGAGTATATAGCTCCTAGGCTCATGTCTCACTCACACAATGCATAATTTTTATAAGACATAAGGATCTACTGTCGCGAGCATAAAAAACTGGCCATCACTTGTCATTGCACTGACATAATCTGTGAAAGGCCTTTACGTACCCCACTTTCAAATTTGATTTTGACTTCAGTTTTGAGATCCTTCGTTTGGAAATAAAGTAACTATTTTAACTTTATTGAAAGCTGTAACTGGACGCATTACGGACTTCAAACATTTTAAAAAAATAATTTTCAAATTTTAAAACAACTGTCATAATGACAATAAAGCCTGGACTACATCGTCTTTATTAAATTGACAGATAATTTGATGGCCAGTTTTTTATGCTCGAGACAGTAGGTATAGAATATCGCGTGAACATGTCACTGTGCTATATTCAAAATATGTAACAAAGTAGGCTAGTAAAAGATCCAAAATAAATTTTATAAACGCATTAAGGGAAGGGTGGCTGTGGAATGGAGCACTCATGTCGGAACTTTGTTCGTCATGCATTGGTAACTTTTAAATCATAACAGATGCAAACACGGTCAAATTAGACCAAAAGCTGTGGAATTTGATGCTGATCAAGAATCAGTAAAGAAACTTAACGACTGTTTGCTCGATTAGCTAAATGTAGGTACACTAATACCTATATATTATTCTGCACAGTAAAAACGACATTATTAACAGCATTACCTATAACTGCGGAGTGGGACGGTACGAAATGGGAATTGAAGGAAGGCCCCAATTTCTCCGCGGTACGAAATGGGACTAAACCAGGTAAATTTTCCTCGCGGTACGAAATGGGACGGTACGAAACGGGAAGACACCGAAAATATAAATTTCAATCTTTACTCTTATAGGGTACGAATTATATGTATGAGGGATGAAAATAGAAATTTAGTTCCTATATTGCAAAAAAGTTTTCAGTAAACCTAGATATGCGAACAAGATTACGAAACAACATTGCGAATCGCGTTTTGACAACAAACAACGGCGGAACGTTCATTTGTCCACAGTACACACCATTTAAATTTTGGCCTCTCAAACATTACTCTGCAATCTTCTGCAGCCAAATTTTATTGCGCCGTGAACTCAGCAGTCCAATACACTTTTACGTTTTAGAAATTGAATCCCAGTTCGTACCAGAAGTTTTGAAACCTTAAAGAAATATTCGATTTTATCCTAAAATGTCTGCAATACTTTTATTATTTTTGATAGTCCTCAACAGCTACAAAAACAATTGAATACCCTTTTAGGCGAAGCTCAAAGGTGTCTCAATTGCCGAGACACAAACATATTTCAGTTTGCCCTAATCTGTTACTTCAACATAATTTTTGAAAAACCGTGTCACATTAATTCATAAATCACATTCCCATGACAACATAATTTACCCTACAGTTTCAGAGTACCCGAGAAAAATGTTACTAAGTTTGAATTTACTTTCATGTTAAAGTACTAATCAGACAACCCATAATGCCCAAAAATTTAAAATTCAGCTATTTTTGAAGATCGGAATTTTGACCGGATTTTCGCGATTTGGGACCACTGTGCGCCGGTCTATAAAGACATGTCACAATAAATAAAACCTAAATAAATGTTTGAGTCAATTGTCTCCCAAAATTAAATACAAAATATAGAAATTATACTCTATTTATTGGTAGATTATTTTTGACAATTACCTAATATTGACGATACAATTTGAACAGTCATTCATGACAACATTTGGAATTAACATTTCAATTTGATTATTGAGATTTGATTTGTTGTAGTTAACCGGACTACTAGAAGGCGTGTTATCTCTTGGGCCAATGATTTATGGTTGTCCATGACACTGAACATACGGTTCGTCTTGGTTTTAGTGTCTCGCAAGGTAATCAGCAGTGTGAATTTCACTTCCTGTATATCGTCTAATTCTAAGTAGGTGAGCTCTTGTCTGCGGCGCGCTCCACCTATTCCAAAAATTAAGGCTACCTGTTCACATAAAGGTTAATTATTAAATTATTTTGAAACTTTGCTTACCTTATTCATTAAATATTTATTTCGTCTGGAGCCTGGTACAAAACATTCAATTTCTTCCATAGTCAGAACCTTGGACTTTTTAGGGTTAAATCCTTCTGATTTTCTTTTGAAAAATCCAAAGAGGGAGGAATAATTGTTAATATCCCCTTGATGATTCACTTTTATTGTGGCCTTCAACATCGAATAGTACGACCAAAGGGATGAAGGTTTTTTGTCTTTAGAAAGGTGCCAGAAATAAGCGAAAATACTCTTTTCGCAATGGTAATTTTCAATACAGTCCGCCATATTACACCACTTCACATATTCGCTGTACGTTTTCTCGTAGAGTTGCTTGGATTTTTCGGGTAGCAGCCCACAACTTCTGGCTTTCTCAGCGGCCTCATCAATTTCGTTAACTTCCATACTTTGTAAATAAAGCAGAGCTCAACATTTTTGCACAAATTGACAAAATGGCTACCTTTGTTACTGTCAATGCTATAGTTACGCAAACAAAATCTATCTGAACGACGTGCTGATCATTTTATTTCTTGCAATTTTTAGATTTATTGTATTTTAGGGACAACGATTGTGCATAAAATAGTGTATACACTACGGGCATAACTTGCTTTTATGACCCTACAGCATTTTCCTAGCCCTCGCTAGCGCTCGGGCTCGAAATAATGCTTCGGGTCATAAAAGCCTTGTTATGCCCTTAATATATAAATAACTATTAATATCCGTCTACCTTCCAACCCGATCAACAGTAAAATTTTAAATTACATTTGTGATGCATCATTTTGATGCAACAATTTTTGAAATCCATCCACTCGTTCAAAAGTTACAGAAGAAACAATAATTATTTCTACGGCGCGAGATCCATAAAATCACTGCAAGATAGCAAGCACGAGTGGCCCAACTGTATCGCAAATGACGTCACGCGCCTCACTCAAACCGATTTTAGCAACGAATTGAAGTTCTCTGGGGCAATTTTATTTACGGCAACATTTATAAAATGCTATAATTTTTGAAAAATTAATATTTTTAAGTTTACTGTTCCTTTAGTTACTGCTGGAATATCGTCCCTTTCATTGTGCAGTTCCTTGTCATACCAGGCAAACATCGATTCGTCTATTGTTAATTTATAGCCAGGATTCATTCCATTTGGCAGTAGTCATGTTGTAAAATGGTCGAACCTGGTACCACTTAGCATCATCATTCTCGGACGGCATTGCAAAGGCCATTCAGAAAATAATTTCCTCAAAGCGATGAAGCCCCATACCGAATCGTTTACCAAACGCAGGTGCAGGAACAAGCCCCCCTTCTGTAGTGCAATAGTCTCTTCGCGTGTGGCGCCTTTGGATTGTCATTGCATACATGAGATCAATTACCTTGAAAAATGCGCCCTTGGTAATAGCTCTGCGAGGTTATTTTAGGTTCGCATTTGTGCAAGCAAGAATTGAATCTATTTCCTCGATAGGGAAAAACATGACCCGAAAATCAATTTCATTCATTTAATGTATGCTTCTTGCATGGAGAACTGGTTTGCAGCGAGTATCTTTGAAGGAGTCAATTGTAACAGGAACAGTAGATAAGCTGTGCCGATCCTGTATCAAAGATGGCGGATATCAGTAGTTCTCATATTACAATGCTCATGTAGCCTTGACCTTGAAGAGGCTATGCCGATCCTAGATCGCTTCACACCAACAGCTCGGGTTGGTACCAGATTACGTGTAAGTGACCAAGTTACAAGGTCAGTGACGTCAGCGTCTTGATTTTCCGAACATAAGGTCACCCAAAATTTATTCTAGTTTACAACCACCCCTCTCTTCCTTTCTATATACTATATATATATACATGTGACACAAATTCTATAGAGGTAAGTACCTAGCAAAGACAATCCATTTTATAACAATGTCTGCACCACCGATATCAGCACCAGGAATTTGTCCAGTGTGCCGTCACGATAGATTTGTGGGTAAATACACGTGTTGGGGTTGGTTGTGTTTCTTGATTTTTCCAATAGGTATCGTATGTTGTTGTGCTATGAAAAAGAGGAGATGCAAGAATTGTGGATTTTCACCAAGTGAACAAGAATGGCGATCATCAAGTATCAAATTCTGTAGCATTTAATTGACATGTATTGAAAATAACAATAAATAAATTAAAATAAACCCAGATTATGCTTATTTCATTTTCCCGATTGTTATAAAGACGTCCGCGTTAAAAATCGTTTAGGTACGCGTCTTTGCTTATCGCCAGCCTAGAGTTACATTACCAGAGTGTGCTCTCAGATCGTCGTCACCTTGTTTCGCATTTCATGAACTCTTGCATTCTTGCTGAGGCAGCAAATAAAATAAAAGTCGCTAAATAATATTTTAATCAATCATTTATTTCCCAACAAAATGATACATAATTATATATTTGAACGGAATTTTATTTTTTACGCTTAGATAACATAGAATTTATGTATTTTATGCCATTCACGAATTTAAAATGTTCTTGAGTTGAACAAGGAATACACCAGCTGTCTTGTGTATCGGTTTCACCCTTACATTTTGGGCACTGATACTTGATTGGGATTGGCATTTTTCACTTTTCTCTCATACGTCTTTCTAGAAGATAATATTTTCTTTCGTCCAGGTCAACAGGTTTCCAAGTAGCTTCTTTTTTTTCTTCAAATATTTTTTCCAAGCGATCGGTATTAGATTCAGACTTTGTTGCTGCAACTCCAATTTGATGTTGCTCAACCGGGCTTTGATCTGATGGGGTTCGCTCGGTAGAATATTCTTGCAGCAGATCTAACTGGTATTGGCACTTCACAATGTGCTTGCCCAAACGATGTCGAAGCACTCGATGGCTTGGAACCAAAGGGCAGTTCACAAAATCGTTATGGTTGTACATGTAGATCTGCTGGTTCATAATAGACAGTTCTTTCAGAAAAGATGTTTTTTGATATATGCATATTAGCATGCACCGAAGCTGCTTATATAGGCACCCTACCCACGCATATAGTTTTAAATAAAAATAGGCGTGGTTTTAGAACTTCTAGTAGTGGGGTTAGGAAGTGCAATTTGATCTGAGTAGTACCTACTTTGGTGGGGGTGCAGGGTACTTATTTATTCAGGTAATTCTGCTTCCTTCGTCAGTTTATTAAGGCTGCTTTGAAACGAAAACATGGATTATTTGCAAGAGATAAATCAAAACACTAAATGTAAAGTTTTAGTCAACGTTAGAAGTTTAACCATCAGTGAGAAACATAAAGTGCTGGAGCTCAAGGTAGTGACAACGAAATTTGGAGAAAGAATAATAGCGGAAACTCCCGACTTCAAGTGTTTCCTACCCGCTCGATTCTACACTGTTCTAAAAGAAAGTGGTGTGAAGAAGTTCAATGAAACTTTGGAAAGCAAGGCTATATTTCTAGTAAGCAGAGGGGCTCAAGGAAACACGACGGATCTTGTATTTGTGGAATAATGGCTCCTTATAACAAAAAGTGTCATCAATATATTAGAAACCAAATAGTTATTGATTACTTTAGAGCTATAGAGAAATATGTTAACGGAATAAACAAAGTTAAATCAAGCATTGAACTGTATGAACTTAGAAAAAAGGTTATAAATTTGACATTGAATAAATAAGCTAATTCGTTTCACCGTTTGTTTTTTATTTCCCCTAATATTAAGCATAGTGGTAGGGAGCAAACTGTTTCAAACAAATTGCTATAAGTAAGGGTATTATTATGATTAACACCTAATAGTTATCGCTATGGGGAAGAAGAACAACACTGTCACTTTTAGTGATAGGATTGAGATATTTTACATAAATGATTGGATCGATGAACATCTTGTGGCTCGAAAATCACATTGGATGAAAATGGCTTTAGATAGAAGTCGCTTTGAGCGAAGAATTTTGAACATTTCTAAGATTTTAGAGTTTTTAAAAGTAGGTACTATATTGCAGGTTATCCAAATAGGAGACTAGAAAGTCGTGATGGACACAAGTGGCTATTGATAGGTCATTTAAAAATTATTTCAAAAATGTAATAACTATTTATTTTGTTCTAAAATACAAAATATGTAACTATTCTAATTCTCTGGTAAGTAGGCCAAGAAGCGGTCCAAGCTGTTTAGCTCATCGTTAAAACGATTGTATTCCGCCCAGAGCCTATCCACTAGTCTTTGCAGCCTCGGTCTCTGCTCCCGTAGAGCTCCTTGGACACGTGTTACCACCCCAGCGGTCAGGCTTTCTAGGGGGGGTAACACAATTTGCTGATAGTCTTGTTCTTGGCGATGCTGTCGCTGTCGTGGAGCTTGCTGAATGATGGGTGTCATTGGCGGAGGAGGGCTGGCAACGTAAAATGGTTGCTGCATTTCTGGCTGCTGCTGCATCAGAAGCGGTTGCTGTTGAGGCACCAGGAACCGTTGCAGCTGCTGATGCTGTCTTGGAAATTCCCGAAGGATGGGACTCATTGCTGGAGTAACGTTAATATAAAGTTGCTCCTGTTCTTCTTGCATTTGCTCCATATTGCGCTGCTGTTGTTGCTGAAGTGGAAGCAGCTGTTGTTCTTGGGGCGCTAAAAGCTGCTGCTGTTGGGGAGCCTGAAGATTCTGCTGGGGAGCCTGAACCTGCAGCTGCTGCGGCTGCTGAGGAACCTGAACCTGCAGCTGTTGCTGCTGTTGGGGAACCTGAACCTGCAGCTGCTGCTGCTGCTGGGGAACCTGAACCGGTAGCTCTTGCTGGGGCACCTGGTGATGCTGGGGAGCCTGAAGCTGTTGCTCCTGCTGCTGGGGTGCTTGAAGATGTTGCGGCTGTTGAGTCTGAAGCGGTGGTTGCTGCTGGATTAGTTGCTGCTGAGGTGCCTGAAATGACTGGTGCTGCTGCAGTTGTTGACCCTTATGCTGCGGGGGTTGTTGCTGCTGATATTTCATGAGCACTGCAAGGTCTTTTCCTTTTCTGAAATATACCGAATTAGATTGTTCTACCCCAAAACAACTATTAAAAATTTTTACCTGTTCGTATTCTGGCGCTTGGACACCCCCTTTGATGAACGTGAAACTCTTGATGAAGAATTTGAATGTCTGTAATTCATCCAAAATAAAAGAAATGTTTGAGAGATATGTCGACAATTATTTATTGTTAAAAATCCCAATAAATATGTACTTACTTAGGTGATAATGATTTTGTAAGATCTATTCTTACATAAGCTTGATCAGAAGCATGCCTTTTTGGGGGTACAGTCTGTTGCTGCTGAACTCCACTGGGGCCAGGTTGCGAGGTAACGCAGGCCTGATTCACAGCAGCCCCTATCGATGTTGAAAAACCACTCAATACAGCGTCCAATTGATCCAGGATTGGTAGAGACGGCTTCTCTGAGTTCTTCTCCAGGGAGAGCTTATTAGTAGCAACCAAATTTTTCATGTTTGAAATAACAAAAGCACAAACACACTGATAAACAAACGAAGCTAATTGTCTTCACGACGGAATTTTTTAGACTGACAATAATTCCCACCACTTCATTTTATAATAACATATTTTGCAAACTAAGCTGTATAGGTACCTCTATAAAGTGCGAAATTGGGAAAATGTGTTTTCGCACAGAAATAGTTTGCTTGCAAAGCAATTAAAAGAACTAAGGTATGTAAGATGAAACAAGAAACTGCAAAATACATTTCTGAGGACAACAACCTGCACATATTTAATGTCTAATATATTTGAAATTAATAGAAAAGGGAATGATCTTTGTATTCTAATAAATTTTGAGTGATTGAACGCATTGAAAACATGACACCCGTAATCCAACACTTTCCAGTGTAATATGAAACCCATTACTCACGTAATTAATCTGATATGAGTTGCGGTAACATGGCGCCTGTAATATTATTAGGGGTTGCATTTTGGCGTAATTTGACCCTTGTTGGTGGAGATATTTAAATTAAGGAAAACTATGAGCACGGGAAGTATACTAAAAAATTACATGTTTGAATACATACCATAAATGGTTCACCCCTGGTTGCCTATATATATCTATATATAAGTCCGAAAGGTCAAAATCAAAGATTTTCATATGTGCCCCTCGAAAGGAAATGTCTTGAAAAGCTTAACCGCAGATTTTGGAGTGGCGGAAAATTTTTCAACCCCCTCTTTTCGGATCCTTTAACTACATAATTAGCAAATGATTTTTCCTCAGCTGAATGCAGCAAAATTATAAGTAGCGATTTTGCATTCTCCACCCCCGCTCAACCCCTTTCAACACTATTCCTGAGGCAATAACTTTGTTTGTTTTAATAGCGATCCATAACAAATCTTAAAATTAGAGTATCCAATGGCCCTCATACCTTCGCACCGAATTTCAACCTCCTATTGGGAAAAAATAGGTTGGGGGTGGTTTTTGAAAAATCATTGAAACCCCATCGTGTTGGGTATCAAACGAAAGGTCTCGGTGAGACCTATAAAAAACTATAAGGCCATTTCATTTTCTTTTCATCCCTTATCAATTTATTTCGGAATAGCGATTTGGAGTCCTCCATCGAGTTAAACATTTACTTCTGCACCCCTTTTGTCATAGAACAAAATTTCATGAGATGAAACGCTTTCGAGATATTTGCACTTGAACATAATCGAATGTATTTTTAATTCTTTGAAAATTTACGTTTGCTGAAAACTTAGGGGTATAAGTTTCATACCATCGGACGCAGAAAAATAGTGGCCTACGACTCTTCTATTTCTACCCCTAATCAAGCGCTTCAAAGTTCACAACCACGTCCACAACTCCGGTACCATGCATCGGATTGCTGCTCAATTCAACCCCCATGATGATCGACTACACCCATAACACATTACCAAATTTCGATCTCCTATGTCAAAAACTGGTAAAGTTATAGTTTTTTAAAAATCGTCAATTAGTAAATCTATATCACGCGTTTGTTGGAAAAACAAAATTGCTGAGTCTGTTTGAAACGTATACCAACATGTCGACAAGATGTGCTTAGGACAGCGAAATATCAAGTTTCAGTTCCTTAAAGTCAGCAGTTTACCTTCCAGAGTTGACTATATAAACCTGTTGTATTAATTTCGCTGTCATAGTTTCATCTGAAGTCCCATTGAGCAACTCCAAAAGATTGAAATGGCAAACAGTGGTAAGTGTAACCAACAGTCATAATTGTTATTGTTTTAAACATCAAAATGTTTTTTACAGAATTGGTGCCTTGCCCTTTCGATAAAAGGCACAGTGTATTGGAAAACCGCGTTGGGAAGCATTTCTACGTATGCCCCACTAGAAAGAGGGAGGTGGGCAAATGCCCGATTCCAGATCTCCCCCAGGTTAGGAACACCGAAGAAAACTGGGATAATAACGATACTCAAGAAGCATCAGCAAAGCTACCCGACCTGCCCCATGTTTCTAACCAGGGGGAGAACTGGGGTGAGGACGATGCAGGGACATATACACCGCAAACCAACACACTTCTCTTCATGAGGCCACCACCTGGCCTTTCCAAAAACCAAAGAAAGAAATGGCGATATGAAAGAAGGGTGTTTTTAAATCAAATAATGGATAAATAAGCATCAAATAAATAATTATTGTAAAATGTTGGACGTTATTTTTTTATTCAACATTCCTCAAAGAGTCCCTTTTATCAGCAATGTAATGAGTTGGAAAAGGATAGAAAGCAGCCGTCTTGCATATAAGCAGGCATCCAGTGAACGGAACATGAGTCGTGCGGTGTTGTTAAGTGTGTCATATTACATCTAATTCTTGAAAAAGGGCTGCTGATAATATTTCTTCCATAAGTTCTCAGGCCATTAAATTATTTCATAAGTCTTTTAAATTACTAAAAACCCCTGAGGAAATTACTGCATACATTCGCATAACCAAAACTCACATCAGTTTGGTGAAAAAAGCAATTAAAGATAAGATTTATAAGGAAGACAATTTTGAAAATCCCATTAGCTTGGAAAGTAACTTAGCTGTTCTTGAAACTTATTTGACTAAATTAAAGAACCTTAAACGAAAGCAGAACAAGATTGGAGGTGGAAATATTTCACAAAAATGTGCTAGTCGAAACTTAGTTTGGCACAATGTAGAATCATGTTTTGATAGTAGGTTAAAAACAGGCATAATCACCAACTTAAAAATAAAAGATCCCCATGAGTTTCTAAAAAAAGCATTTGATTGTCTTAAACGAAAGATTGTTAACCTTGTAAATTCTTCAATGCTTAAAATAAATGTAGTTTTGGTGGGTAACTTTATTAAACCTCAAACAGGGGAAATTGACATGAAAACGTTCCCAACGAAAAACAGTATTGTCGATGTCTGCACCAATTTGAGGCATTGGTATAAGGAACATGTGATTGATAAATTGATCACAAAATTGCAGGAGTTCAGTGAGAAGGACTCAGGCTGGGCCCTTCAAGAAATTTTACATTTGAAAGTACATATTAATAAACATTCACCCATTAAAGGTGGTGTTTCTACGTTTATAAATTTACCACCATTTATTCAATCCAAAAAAGCAGTCGTGAATGTTAAAAATAATGATGAGTATTGTTTCTTGTGGGCCGTGACATCTGCATTGTTTCCTGCTAAATTAAATTCAAATAGAACCTCCAGTTATCCGCATTTTAAACAGGTATTAAAATATGAGGGTATAGAATTTCCAATAAAGTTAAGAGATATAAGTAGATTTGAAAAAATGAACCACCTTTCAATCAACGTTTATTACATTCAGGGCAAGAAAATTTTACCATTTATTTTGAGCAAGAACTTGCAGAGTAAAAGAGAAGCGATTAATTTGTTGCTTGTTTCAAACACGATAAAAAGGCGTGAGGACCTGATGGTGGATGAAGAAATGTTGAATCCCAGTGAACACAATTATAATCACATACGACATTTTGCATGGATAAAAAATATGTCTGGATTACTTTCTAAGCAGTTGTCTTCACATCATGGTCATAAAACTTTTATTTGTTTTCGATGCTTAAATAGCTTTAGCTCTCAAAATTGTCTTAATAGACATATGGTCCAATGTGGGACATTAAATAAATGTTGCTTAAAATTGCCTGATGAGGGTGAAAAGTTTGTACAATTTAAAAATTTCAAAAACTCTGAGCGGGCACCTTTTGCAATTTATGCTGACATTGAAAGTATTTTGGAACCTTGTGAACCATCAGATGAAAGCGCCAAGACTGTGAAGTTTCAAAAACACATCCCATTTAGTATTGCCTTTTATTTAAAGTGTTCATTTGATGACTCGCTCTCTGATTTTCAACTGTATAGGGGTAGAGATTGTGTTGAGTGGTTTATAAAAAAGCTCCATGAGATTGCTCTAATGGTAGATTGTACACTGAAGGATATTAAGCCGATGGAACATGATTCGGATGAGGAAAAATTTGGGGAGAATTCAATGACTTGTCACATTTGCAGGAAACCATTTGAACCCGGCCAAATTAGAGTGCGCGACCATTGTCATTTAACCTCAAAATTCCGCGGTATGGCACATCAAAGCTGTAACATTAATTACAAGGACAGTCACACAGTTTGTGTTGCATTTCATAACTTAAGTGGTTATGATTCCCATTTTATTATTAAACAAGTTGCTCATGGGTTTCCTGGTGCAGTAAATCTCCTTCCTCTTAACAAGGAGAAATATATTTCGTTTACTAAAACAGTAGATAACACTTTAGTTAAGTTTAGATTTATAGATTCGCTTAGGTTTATGAGTGATAGTCTTGATAAATTGTCTTCGTATTTAAGTAAAGATAAAAAGACTGTTACGAAGAAATTCTGTAACAGTTCAATTGAATTCGATTTGTTGACTCGTAAAGGCGTTTTTCCATACGACTATGTCGATTCCTTTGATAAACTTTTGGAGCCGAACTTGCCCCCAAAAGAATGTTTCTACAGTAAATTATCAGATTCACATATAGATAAAGAGGAATACGAACATGCAATAAAGGTTTGGAACATCTTTAATATTAAATCCCTGGGGGAATATGCTGATCTATATTTAAAGTGCGATGTCCTCCTTTTGACTGACATATTCGAGAATTTCCGTGATACATGCATGCATACGTACAAACTGGACCCTCTACATTACTATACTGCACCGGGATTAGCGTTTGATGCAATGCTGAAAACTACGGAAATCAAACTTGAATTGATGACGGATATTGACCAGGTTTTATTTGTGGAAAGAGGAATACGTGGCGGCATATCCCAGTGTTCAAATAGGTATGCTAAGGCTAATAATGTTTACATGGAGGAAAATTATGACCCGACTCAAGAAGACGTCTACTTAATGTATTTCGATATAAACAATTTATATGGTGCAGCTATGTCTGAATATTTGCCCTATGGAGAATTTAAATTTTTGGAACCCAACGAAAAAGAATTAAAAACGTTGGATATAATGAAAATATCTGATCAGTCAGACTTTGGCTACATTTTTGATTGTGATCTTGAATACCCTGTGAACCTCCATGAAACCCATAGCGATCTACCGTTTGCACCAGAACATATGTTACCCCCTATACCCACTTCTAAGAGCAAGTGCAAGAAACTGTTGCTGACGCTCTTCCCCAAATATAATTATATCGTGCATTACAGAAACCTAAAATTTTATTTGAAACATGGTCTTAAGTTAATAAAAATAAACAAGGTTTTAAAATTTAGACAGTCCCCTTGGCTTAAAAAATATATTGATCTAAACACGGACAAGCGACAGCAGGCCACAAATGAATTCGATAAAAATTTTTACAAACTAATGATTAACTCGGTTTTCGGAAAATGTATGGAGAACGTTAGAAAATATAAAGACATTCACCTAGTTACGAAATGGGGAGGACGATATGGTGCCGAATCTTATATTTCCAAACCAAATTTTCATAGCTGCATGATATTTGATGAAAATACGGCTGCAATCGAAATGAACCGCCTTGAGATATTTTTGAGCAAGCCAATTTACGTAGGATTTGCCATACTAGACATATCGAAAATATTTTTGTATGAATTCCACTATGACTACATTTTGAAGAAATTTGGAGATAAAGCCAAGTTGATGTATAGCGACACTGACTCTTTAACATACGCTTCTTTTGGAATAAACATTTATGAGCATATAAAATCCGATATTCATAGATTTGATACGCCAGATTATGAGCCCAATAGTATCTATCAAATACCGCTTAAAAACAAAAAAGTTCCAGGTCTCATGAAAGACGAAAACAAGGGCAAAATTATGTTGGAATATGCAGGCCTACGTTCCAAAATGTATGCGAATGCAGTTCAACGAGAAAAAGACAAGGAAGTTAAAAAATGTAAAGGTTGCACTAAGGCCAGCATTACAAAAATAACCATTAAAGATTATAAAAAGACATTATTTAGTTACACTTTTGAGAGAAACGAGAACAGTCTGACTCGTCCACAAAACCGTATAAGATCGAAAAAACATTTGGTCTACACCATTCGACAAAATAAGGTTGTCTTAAATGCATGTGATGACAAAAGGATGTTGACTTTCGGGTGCACTGATACAAGACCTTGGGGATACCTGAGTCAGCAAACCTAATGAAAATGCTGACCATATGAGAACACAGAGTTCAATAAAACGCACACGTTGCATGTGTGATCCCCTCTATTAATGTGAAAATGTATATAAACAGTCGGGAGAACTCTATTGCTTTAGTTTATTTCCTTCATACGAATAACCATGGCTAGCTCATTAATCAGTAGCTTGAATTTTGACTTGTTTTGTGTTGCGAGTGAAGTTAAACAACGGGATATTAAACGTTGCATAACAGATCGATCGATTGCGGGGCAGATGTATTTATTGAATCAGATTCTAAATGGTACAGTTGTGCCGGATGATGCGTTTGGTTGGGCGGTAATGAACCATCTTGATACCGATATAAATATATTCAGGATTTTAATTGACAAGAAAATTCAAGTGGATAAATTTGTGAAACACGTACATAACCAATGCTTACAACGAGAACTTCAAGATATTACCATTAACCAGTTGGACCCGGTATTTTTGTCTGTTAATCCTTGGATGGACTTCTCATATAAGCATTGCATGTATAAATTGTTGAAGGGGATGCAAGATGTTTCCTCCTGGGATGAAATAAAATCGAAATTCAATGTGGAAAATATCCTAAAAAACTATAAAAACCTTATGTTTCTGGTTGATGTGGTGATGTGCAAAGCTGCCTACTACGCAAGCCCCAATATTTTGAGAAATATTATAATCATATTGGGTGAAAGGGGTTTGATATATCGGTTTGATCCTGCTCGAAATACTCAACATGACAGAATATTAAATTGGATAAAGAAGAACGTTGCGAAAGGTCAAGAAAATCCTGGCGAAGTACTGGGGTGGACATCGGGACCGTGTTGTGGAAAATGGCCATCCACGCAACTGGAAGACTATAAAAGTACTCTCGATGTATTACTTAGTTTAATCAAGTAAATGGTTTCTCTAACCCTTCTATCTGTATTGTAATAAATAAATAAAAGTATTTTGATAAGTAGTATTGTTTTATTGAGCTAAGAAACTGTAGCATTGTACCAAGACAAATAAATAGTAAATATCAGTAACATTAAAACAAATTCTATGATAAATTAAAATTACAAAATTCTCACTGCACTTGTCAATGGATTATATCTAACAAATCTATCATGAAGTATTAGACAGTAGCAAGCTGTCTTGGCCGGTACAGCCTTACCAGTCTCAAATTCCAATCTTATCTCTACAGAGCCTGATTTTAATGCCTCATTTTGCCTCGAACAATCAATTACAATCAAGGGTGCATTTTTTTTTAAATCATATGGGGTTAATAATGGGTGATTTTCTTTTTCGTAATACGTCTTTTGAAAATTAGCATACATTTCATACAAAACAGCAAATTGATTAGTACCAAAATTTAGATGCATATTGTCATAGGGATATACTTCAGAATTAAGATAGAGTTTCATGTTGGTTAAATTGCAATGATCAAATTTGCTGTAATCCCGGTGTAAGATATTTTTACGGTCAGTTTGAAATCCCACTATTATAAATCTAGGTTTTTCCAACTGCGTTGCGGTCTTGATGTTCCATGTATGCCGCTGCGTTTGCTGCAAGAGCGGATATTCATGAAGTTCCCAGCTCCTAAACGGAAGTTCTAATTCTTGATTTCTAGCAACGTAATCAACTAATTTAATCTTTTCTGCATCTGCTACAGATATGTGGGGTACTTTCCAGTGAACTTTATTTAAAACAACTTTCACATTCTCCTGCTCCTCACCTTCCTCGGTTTCAACAACTGCGTTAAGGTCTGTGCTGCTTCGCACCAATACTAATTCTTGGCGAACATTTAAGATGACTTTTTTAAAGTCTTCACAAAAGCCCAAAACCGTTGAAAGATTAATTAGTACGTTAAAATTTCCATTTTCGTCAGCCGTTGAGTTTTCATCACCAACTGGAAACCAACCAGCGTTTTGTAGACGTATACTATCCATTTCGCTAAAGGATGCGTATGCTTTCATTATAGCTGTTAGACCTGGATTTCGCACACTGTCAATAATATAGCCCCCTATTTCATAACGTATTTGATCAAAAAGGGACAATATGCCAAAATTGATAAATTCTACATTTTTTGGTGCAGTACCATCATTTTTTACAAGTTTACCTTCTATATATAAAGAACTCTCGCTTGGTAACGTATAAACATCTTGTTGCTGAATCGGAATACGAATCTCATCATTATTATTTAATGAGGTCGATGCATAGGGTTGGTGGGTGTGTTTCTCGGCATACACAATCGAATTATCGAAGAATGCTTTATCACCAACGTTCAAAATTTCCATTCTCTCACTATTTTATTCTCTTCTTTAACAAAACAAGATGCGGGCACCTCGAATAATGAGTTGAAAATGAAAGACTTAATGTAGCTTTACAGACATTTATTGATTTTCTCATTATACAGATTACATATTACAATATATGACTCCCCCCACTACATTTTCTTGTATATCCTAATATTGTGTCATAGAATCTGAACCCTTGACGACCCATTGCTTATTGAATGTTTGATTTGGAAGTAATTTTGAAGCCGAGGGCCTGAAGAAACCTTACATTCTCTGTTGTTAAATTCTTCAATTGCTTTATAGACGTGCGGCTTTTGGAAACGTTCTCCATACCAGGATAATTCCTTGTGAAGTGTTGATTGTACCTAATTACCATTTCCAGAACTTGCCCCGAATCTCTTTAAATGCAGTCTTACTGTTACTGTCTCACCCCTGAAATTAACTAAATTTCCGTCTTGGTCAGTGACTTTTATAACAACCTCGCTTATTAACTGCGTGTTGATTGGTAGATACATAACATTTGTGGGAATCTCAATGATCTTATATCCTGCTGGTACCTTCGGGAAAAATTGGTGAAGTATATGAACTGATTTGTCGTTTATATAGGACCCCTTTACTATACTGCATTCGATACAAATAGCATTAACTTTGAATATATCCACAGCATCGTCTGATTCATGCACAATCCCCTTTTTGAGCACTTGAGGTTTAAACCCCAACCATGAGCCTATAGAATCTTTGGGTGTGAAATCTATATCTTCATCACATTTTATCGTACATTTTAAAGTATTATTATTTACTTTTATAGAGATATAAATCGGCCGGTTATACTTGTATGGTCTTGTTCGATTGACATGTCCCCCACCAGTTGATATATTTTTATTACTTTCGAGAACACTTTCAGCATTTTCACGCGATTGAAAAAAATTTCGGTTCTGTTGATCAAATATATCTTGGATGTATTTGTTGACTGCTGCAACTTCATATGTACCTTCAGGAATCTCTATATAGCCACCATCTGATCCATAATAAAACTTATTGTTTACATTTTCCTCTATATTAGGGATGGAGTTGTATGTATCGAAAGCGATCAGACCAATTCCGTAATCATTAGTTGAATTTCCAGAGATATTACTACTGTCTTCCAAGTCAATGGGCGGGTAAAATCTGCTGGTTAGAACAGAGTCGCCACCAGAAAACGTAAAAGTGAGAGACATGTCTTTACTGATCAAAGGACTAAATTGCTATAAACCAGGGAATTATAATTCATGTAAATTATACAAAAATTTTAGGCACAGATGGCCACAGACAGTTGTGTCAAACGTCTGCAATTGTTCATGGTTGTAAAAAATCTTGCAACCAGAATTCCCGTTCAAATACTTAACTTCTTTGGGAGGTCTAAAGTTACCGAAACTGTCAAAATAGATGGCTCTATTTCCAGACTTTTTATATGCTGTCCAGTGAGAGCCTGGACCTGTCTCACTATCTAAATTTATAATGCCACTCTCTTTATTTCGCACCTTTTTAGGGAGACTATCTCGCATAAACACACCACGAAAATTTAAAATATGCAAACGTTTAACTAACTTTAATAAATCAATATTTGTGAGCGGTCGTTGAGGGAGCTTTATCGGGAGCGCTTTCGAGACTTTTTTAGGGTAAAAAACAGGCCACACCCCTGTTTATAAGGTCTCATAAATAATCCCTTTCCCATCGCAACTTCTTCCATAGCCCTATTATGACGACGGTCTTCTTCTAATTTTTGCTTAGCTGATTTAGCATCCATTACAGCTTTCGCTACACTTGCTGCTCCTCCAGTCAAAGCTCCAAGAGCACTTAGGCCGGCAAAGATTGGAATCAGCGGTAGAATACCACCTGTTTTTGGAATTGGTATTACTCGAGCAGGTTTAACAGCTTTATTTCCCTTCAACTTTTTCACTGCATTTATAGCCACCCTTATCGCGCCAGTCACATTTGTTGCTTTGGAACGCCTAAGGGCTTGTCTCGCATGTCTTGTAATACCTCCGAAGTTTAACGCTCCCCCCTTTTTTACTTTTCCATTCTTGTTTTTCTTTTTACCTTTCCCCTTAGCCTTCTTGTTGGTCTTACTCATTTTGCACCCCATTCCAAGTTTTAGCTTTGTTTTCATCGCTGCCGTTACGCCGAGTGCAGCAGCCTTCTCTCCTATCGAGGCGTCAGGCGAACGTATACGTTCGGATGCCTTTTCAGCTAGCACCTGATCAGCTAGATGACGCTTCTTTATGTCCTTTTCCCTATCGTATGCTATATCGTGCTCCTTGCAGGCTTCGTCAAGCTTATTGATTCCTCTGTCACCTCTAGCTATTCTCTTTGCGAGTTTTGTACCAGGTCCACAAAAATTGTATCCTGGTAAATGAAGTTCAAATGGTAGACGACTAATAATAGTATTTAACACACCAGAACCAGTTTTTTTCAATCTCTTTCTCTCCGCTTTCGGTTTAAGCATTTAAGTATAATGTGAAACACTAGCTTCCTGCATGAAAAGCAAATAGACAATGGCACTGCTCGACTTCCCCTAGGCTATTTATAGGCACCTATATAAGGCCCATGGTTCAAAATTCATTTTAGTTTCGTTAAACATGCGAATATTAAAGCAAGAACTTTCCCTACCCGTTGCCAACAACGATTATACGAATAGCGAATCATCAGGTTTCAAGAAACATGGAGAATTACTTCCCCCATCTATTCGCTGTTTAGTCGTTGGACCCTCCAACTGTGGTAAAACTAACGTGATGATCTCATTACTAGAGCATCCAAATGGATTAAAATTTGAAAATGTTTACGTGTATTCAAAATCTCTGTACCAACCTAAATATCAATATTTGGAAAATTTGCTGCAGCCAATACAAGGTGTTGGTTACTATACGTTTAATGACGCTGATAATATTCTCCACCCAAGTGATGCAAAGAAAAATTCAATTTTTATATTTGACGATGTGGCCTGTGACAAACAAAGCCCAATACGTGAATACTTTTCCATGGGACGTCACAAAGGGATAGATTGTTTTTATTTGTGCCAAACGTACAGTCACATACATTTGATTCGTGATAACGCCAATATGTTACTAATTTTCAAACAAGATGACTTAAATTTAAGACACATTTATGATGATCACATAAACACTGACATAGAGTATATTGATGTTAAAAAAATGTGTTCCTTGTGTTGGAAAGATCAATATGGTTTCCTGACAATAATTAAAGATTTTGATATAGGAAATGGGCGCTATAGACAAGGACTTGACAAGTTTATATGCCTATAAATGTAATTTCAACTAAAACAGGTTGTCATAACAGATCTGTTCTCCTGGCTGTTTACACCTGATTTATAGCTGATTAACCTGTTATTTGGCTGTTCAGAACTATTTTTGAGCTGTATATGAGCTGTTTATTAGCTGATGCTGTTCACTCCGTCTCTGTCATTTTAGGAGTGTATAACTTGCAAAATTATGGATAATTAACAAATTGAGTTGAAGAAAAAGTTAATCGTTAAGAGGAAACTGGTAAAAGAAAAACTGAATGCCCTCAAAAGGGGGGAGATATTTAAAGAAGAGTCGTTTGCTCCCATAACAAAACGATTACAGACTATTGCGACCAAATTAGAGGATCCAAAAGCGATTAAAACTGAACCTAATTCATCAGCAAATATTTTAACGTCATCACCAATAAAAAAAATTAAAGAACACAACTCAGCAAAGGCGAGGGATGAGCATGCCGGTCCTTCATTTCTGAATACGTCCCTAATTGCCGAATACGGTCCAAACCTAACCGTTGCAAATCAAAATGACAACAATAAATTTAATGGTAGCGATGTAGAAATTGAAAATATGGTACAAGACGCGAAAGAGTATATTCACTCCTTTGCCGATTCAGATGAAATGGCCCATTTTTTAAATGCCCTGGATCCATTACCAAGGCAGTATATTCATGCTATGTTTCGTGATACCGAAAATAATTTTGATTTTCGATATGGTATTCGATTTGACACGGAAAGCAGTCGGTTGAAGATAGGAGATTCTGCAATTGAACTCGATGGCAAAAATTTTGTCATTAAAGGACTGGTTTATGAAGGTACACCAGGGCTCTACGAATTAATGTTTAAGGTAGAACCTATCGGTTATACAAACGCGGACAAAAAAAACTATCAGGATGTTGTACAACGTACAAATGCTAACCGACGTGGATATCAGAGCACAAATCAGGTAGCTGGTAATCCATCTAAAAAGTATAGGGATATATTACAGGAACTAACCATAAACCGAAGCGGTATGTATAGCACACCTCGAAAACCTCCCCGTATAAGGTCCCGAAAAGCGATGTTGGGAACTGGAATGTTAATGGAAGTATCGAATAACATGATTGACTATGTACATTGGGATGATCCAAATGAACTTGTAGATCGTCTCAAACTTTTAGTTGCATCTCAGTCAGCGGGGCATACGGGTCACACAAACGAGATAAATTCTATAATTGAAGAGTTGCGTGAAGCTCAAGTAATAAAGTAATTATGACGATGGACAAATTTGGAAGGCACATTAACCAACAAGGGATACCCGATGATACTATTGCCCACTTAAGGGAACAGATATTGGCTGCTGTTGAATATAGAATCAGTAAATTATCTTATACCACGATATTAACATTCCATTCCAACAAATTATTGGGAGATGATAAGAAGTATCTGCTACATAACATAAAAGAATGTCACACGGTTCTACACAGATCTGCCATAATAAGGAACGTGTTGGCATTTCCTGAGAATGTAATCACAAATATCAACGGAAAGGATTATCATGTAGACGAGTTACTTAATCTAGAGTTAACCCTTGGAGATAAACTTTCATTTCGAAGTAATCAAGAGTTAATCCTTGGAGACAAACTTACGTTTCAAACTATTAACCCTGAAGCAACATCCGGTGAAATGTACATTGAAATATTGCTGGAAATTCCCTTTTATTAACTAAACGGCGGTGAATCTTTCATTACATAAATAAATATGAGACGCAAAGTATCGAGTAGTGTTGTCAAAAAAAATATATCTAGCATAAGGGAAGATCTTGTGAATGAATTACACAAACCAGCCAGAGTAAATTTCCCTAGACGACATGTTGTCATTAGAGGTTTAGATGATCTGTTGCAAATTGACTTGGCAGAAATGATACCATATGCTAAAGAAAACAAGGGGTACAAATACATACTTGTTGTAATCAACTGCTTCTCTAAGTATGTATGGGCATCAGCGTTGAAAGATAAGTCAGGGAAAAGTGTTACTAATGCACTTGCGAGGATTTTGGGCGGCATCAAGCAAACACCGAAAAACATACAATCCGACATGGGTAAGGAGTTTTACAACAAGGAGTTTAAGGCATTAATGGATGAACACAACATCAATCATTACAGTACTTTCAGCACGAAGAAGGCATCTATCGTTGAAAGAGTTATCAGAACATTAAAAAATTTGATGTGGCGCCAATTTAGTCTTCAGGGTTCATACAAATGGCTTCAGTTGTTACCGGATATTGTCGAAAAATATAACAATACAACCCATCAAACTACAAGACTTAAACCAATTAGTGTCAATAAAAAGAACGAAAAAGCTCTACTCAACACCGTTTACAGTCATATTAAAATGGCTGAAATATTGCCTAAATTTAAAGTAGGGGATAAAGTAAGAATAAGCAAATTTAGAGAAGCATTTCAAAAAGGTTACACCCCCAATTGGTCCAACGAAATTTTTACTGTGTACGAAGTAAAGCTAACAAATCCAACAACGTACAAGTTGAAGGATGGCAATAATGAGGAAATCAAAGGTGGCTTCTATGAGCTGGAACTTCAAAAAGTCAAGTATCCTGATGTGTTTTTGGTAGAAAAAATATTAAAGAAAAGTGGAAATAAAATGTTTGTGAAGTGGTTAGGTTTAAGTGATAAAAATAATAGCTGGATAAACAAGAAAGACCTTACATAATTAACATAGAATTTGTATTGTATTGTTTAGTAGTAAATTAGTTAGAATATCTATTACTTATTATGAAGAATTAGCTACAGTGTGATTCAAAAGTTTTGTAATTAGGGTTGGCTATGGAAACAAAAGATTCGAAAAACGCTTGTCCTGAATCATTTGGCACTGTCCCCAAAGAAATCCCCAAAATTATTTAACGACAGATGTCAATTTTTTTAATTATTTTTGTGGCTTTAATTATTTCTAAAAAACTTCGTCTTCCTCGAATTTGGCGCGTACCGTAAATAACGTCTTCAGTGCGGTCAGTGCAACGCAGCCACCAATCGAAATGAAAATTTACTGTGGCTAATCCGAAAGATAGGTTATGTTCAAGTCGCAAATCTTGGGAAATGGAAAAGCCATGAAAAGCTTCTAATTCTTCAAATTTTGAGCAAGCATCTTGAATAGCGCATCAACATCCATGGAACTCATCTTAAAATAGAATGCTGGCAGGTTTTTTTTTGACTCTTACCGAAAAAGAGATTTGCCACCGGTCGAACATGAGTCCAGGTAATTCGCTTTTCACCTGCTCGATGCTCATTTTCTAAACCGTTTCAGGAATAGAATAACTGAAAATAAACCTGAATCTCAACAATTTCTTGACGCAGAAGCCCTGTCTTGAGACTTCCGTACTGGTGGAAATTAGGACTTCTTATCAGGTTGAAACTGGAATTGCATTACAATAACAAGAAGAGGCAAATAGAAACGTTTTTGGTAGATTAAGAGTGATCAAAGAACAGTGTGACATTTAATTTATGTGGATTTTAAAATTTTGTGAGTGCCATTATTGCGGACCTCCCGATTCTAATTTCTAGGAGGAATCAACTAGAAAATTGTCTAAAACAACTTAATGTGGGCTTGATTCTCAACAGAAGTCTCAATAACCCCAGCTACACAGATTCTACCACCCCACCTCTAACCATCACCAAAATTACTTTTAAGTTGAACGCTTGAACTTGAATTACGTTGAACAAAATTTGACAATGCTTATATTAACCTCCCCACTCCACTTCACCATTTAAAAAAAAGGGAGGTTACTGCAATCACTAAAATTTTCGAATTCGAGATAAGACCGGATCTATACGTTTTGAGGTCTCAGGAACCCAAAAAAGTGGTTTTTAAAATGTGTCTGTATGTATGTACGTACGTTCGTACGTACGTTCGTACGTTCGTAAACACGCCACAGCCCAAACTACTCGACCGATTTGGCTGAAATTTGGTACGTGTGCATGTGATAACCCAACTTAGATCTGAAAAGCTTTTGGAGCCAATCGTGCAACCAGAAGTGCCATTTTGGCACATCAACTTTTAAATTTTAAATGTAAACCCCCATTTTTCACGTCACCATAAGAAAGACCTTCAAATTCTGCGTCTAAAAATGTATTCATTCTTAGTGCCCTTTTGACCAAAAATAAAAAAAAATTGATTTTTATCGGACTTTAAAATCGCGGTACAGCCCAAGCCCCTCAACCGATTGGTCTGAAATTTTGCACATGGGGATTGTATTACACGTCGAAGAGTTGAACAAATTTTGGATTCAATCGGCCCACGGAAAGTGCCGTTTTGGCACACCAATTTCGAAACTTAAAATTATTCTCTCATTCACCCATCAAAAACAACTTTTTGAAAGATTTATTGTTATCATCAGAAAGGTCTTCAAATTCTGGTTTTAAATGAGATAAAATTTATTCGCATTTAGTACCCTTTGGGTAGAAAAATCGAAATTTTGTAATAACACTGAAACCACGTTATAGCCCAAACTACTGGATCGATTTGTCCGAAATTTGGTACATGGAGGTTAGGTAACCCATTGAAGAGCTGAAAGGCTTTTGGGAGCAATTGGTCCACGGGAAGTGCCATTTAGGCATATCAACTTTAAAATCTTAAACACAAGTCACGGAAATCAAAGACCCATGCGTTGGGGAGGTTCCAGCCGCTTCTCTGCTGCCTTTTTTTTCATACTTATATTTCGTTATAAAATAAAATAGGAAAACAATGTTTATAAAGGCATGCTCATCTTTGTCAATAACATTATGCAATATTTAAAACTAAAATGTGTTTCATCTTAAATAGTGGTTAATTTAAAGTTGTAAGTCTGGTTTAAGTTTTTTTTTTTTTTTAAACTTGTTTACATCCTTTTTTCTTTAATTTTACAAAACCTAACGACAGATTTTTGTCAAAAATGGCGCTGAGCAGCGAACGAAAATCCCAGCTGGCCGAAGAGCTCAACAAGCAGAAACGCTTCGATGCAATAGAGAAGAATAAAATGCACATAGCCGCCAAGAACCAGTTCAGAAACCTGGAGAGGTGCATGCACACTCTTCGTCGCGAAACAGAGATGGCCAATAACCAACTCGAGACTAATGCTCAAATGGCTTTGTCCGAGAAGCGGTTGGAAAGAGAGGAGAATCTTGCGAGGGAGTTGGACAAAATAAAACGAGACGAAATAAGAGAATTGAAGTATAGACAGAGTCTGAGGGAGACCAGTCACGAATTGAGGGAACTAGAGTCAAAGTTGAGAGCCGCTTATGTGTCGAAGGAGTTGGCTGCGCAAAGGGCCGAGAAGGAGGCAAAGAAAATTGAAGAAAAGTTAAAGGAAAAGGAGGCTTTCGAAATTATGCAAAAGGCTTTGTACACTAAAGCCGAAATGGATTATCAGGCGAAAGAGAACGAGATCAAAAAGAAAGCAATGTACAGACAGGAACTGCAGGATCAAATGATAATCAACGAGAAGAAGAAGAGGTGCGAATATGAGGAGTTCCTGAGGGAGAAGAAGATGATTGACGATATCGTTCAGAGGATTTACGAAGAAGATGAAAGGGAGATTGCAGATAGAATGTGTCGGACGAAGAGGACGAGGGAAGAAATGGACTCGTTCAAGAAGGCACAGCAGATTTGGAGGAACAAGGAGAAGGAGGAGATAGAGATGGAGAATCGGCGAATCCAGGAGTTCATCATGAACAAGGCGCTGGAGAATCAGAACAGAGAGGAACAGAAGAACGAGATGGAGGCTGTGAAACAAAAGATGTGCGATGAAATTGCCAGGAAGGTCTTCGAAGAGGAGAGGAAGAAGAGAGAGAGAGAGGAGATCATACAGGAGCTGTACGAGGAGCAACAAAGACAGGACATGGACAGAAAACATAGAGAAAAAACGGAGAAGGAGCTGAGACAGAGGGTGGAGATAAGGGAGTGGTGATGGTGGCAGTGACCTTGAGGATGCCGCAGCTCCTCTCCCCATCAAGTCGGCATGGATGGTAGTTGACAGTCACTTTTTTTACCCCCCGTAGCTCGCACCTGGGAGACTGGGTCGATTAGGGTTTTAACCCCCAGGCGTGGCCCTTTGGGTCCAGAGCTGGTACCGGGTTGTATGGGGGGAAAATGGGAGAGGACTAAAAGGACATCCGCAAAAGACAAGATAAAAATCCAAACGGTTTAATTAATTCAGTGAAGGGGGCAATCAATTTGGAACAAATAATTATTAAATCATTTATCAAAAGGACAGAGTACTTACCCTAAGGGGAGATACCCCACGCACAACCGGCCAGTGGCTTGGCAGGCCACCGACTCCCGAGTTGTACGTGATGTACCTCGAAGGAAGCGATGACACATTTATTGTTGAATAAGCACAAAACTCCACTATGTGACAATATTATTGTTCAGCAAGGACCAACGGGAAGGTGGAGCATTTATCCTTGCCAGGAAAGGAATTTGGAATAAGGCTGTTAGTGGCAATTTAAACACAGTTAGAAGGTTAGCAATGGGCATTAGAATTAAGACAATCATGCAAATAATGAACGAAACAAAGAAATAATTGAAATGTTATGAAGAGACGGGCAAAACTTGAACTATCTTCAATGGAGTTACAGCAACTGTTGAATGTGGTTTCCATTCACGTCTGAGCACAGATTTGCTCTTCGTTTCATGCTATCGAAGACATTTTCAAGGACTTGGGGAGTTATTCCTGCACATTCTTCTTGTATTCTGATCTTCAACTCGTCTATGTTGTTTACCCTAGTTCTGAAAATAGTATTCTTTAGATGAACATACAAAAAGAAATCTAAGGGGGAACACTGGCTCCATCTTGTTGAAAGAAACCGTCTTGCAGTTCATCAGGATGAAGTTGGTTAATGAACGGCTGCAAGATTTCATTTCGGTACCTCTCGGCATTTAATGTCCCATCAAAAAAGATTGGTCCAATTGTGTGTTTGTATGCAGTTGGAAATCGAGCCATAACATTAAGTTGTTTTAGTTGATTCCTAAAATATAAATTAGAGTACGAAGGCCTGCAATAATTGCAAACTCACAAAATTTTAAAATCCACGTAAATTAAATGTCACACCGCTGATTGAATATTTCTGCTCTTTGATCACTCTTAATCTACGAAAAACTTTTCCATTTGCCTCGTTTCTGTTATTGTAATGCAATTCCAGTTTCAACCTGATAAGCCCCAATTTCAATCAGTATCGAAGTCTGAAGACAGCGCTTCTGCATCAAGGAATTGTTGAGATTCAGGTTTATTCTCAGTTATTCTAAATTCCTGAAACGGTTTAGAAAATGAGCATTCAGCAGGTGTTAATTTAAAAAGCAAATTACCTGGACTCGAGTTCGACCGGTGACAAATCTCTTTTTAAGTAAGGATTAAAAAAAGCTGCCAGCATTCTATTTTATGATAAACTCCATGGATGTTGATGCACTATTCATGATGCTCGCTCACAATTTGAAGAATTAGAAGCTTTTCATGGCTTTTCCATTTCCCAAGATTTGCGACTCGAACATAACCTAACTTTCGGATTAGCCACAGTAAATTTTCATTTCGATTGGTGGCTGCGCTGCACTGACCGCACTGAAGACGTTATTTACGGTACGCGCCAAATTCGATGAAGACGAAGTTTTTTAGAAATAATTAAAGCCACAAAATTAATTTAAAAAATTGACATCTGTCGTTAAATAATTTAGGGGATTTCTTTGGGGACAGTGCCAAATGATTCAGGACAAGCGTTTTTCGAATCTTCTGTTTCCATAGCCAACCCTAATTACAAAACTTTTGAATCACACTGTATATGTAAGTAAATGAAATAAATTCTTTAAAAAGTGAATACGTCTTATTTCCCTTGCTCAACGAAAAATACAATGTTACTGACTCATGCTAAGATATTAAAAAAACACCAAGGTCACTGTCGCTGTAACTTGAGAACCTACGTGTAATTCTATACAAACCCAAGCAGCTGGGGTGAAGTGATCTAGGATCGGCATAGCCTCTTCAAGGTCAAGGCTACATGAGCATTGTAATATGAGAAGTACTGAAATCCGCCATCTTTGATACAGGATCGGCACAGCTTATCTACTAGGAACATTGAATTCCCAGGTTGTATCATGAAATTTCACTGTGTTAGATTCATCGTTCGATTCCCGAGTAGAAGTGTTGCTGTCGAGGTCTTTTGTGGAATTGCCTTCATCTGATTCCTTTTCACTACTTGAAGATGAGCTGCTAGAAGATAGAGAACCAAGTACCTCACTGACATCATGCTTTTGCGCCTGGATCAATTTTCTTTTTTTGTTTTTGTTTACTGGAACCTCGTTACTTGCACGTGTTGCAGTTGATTCTAGGTATAAAAGAATTTACGCAATTACTACACAGATTTTTGTAGTTTTATTTCACTATATTATTTCCCATGACAAAATTATCAATAGTAATAGTAGAGTAGTCTCTTGATTGCCGCGGGTTTTGACGTCCGAATGGCTGTCAACTACGAGTCAAAATGGTAGATTTTTTTAGGCTAGAAAGAGGACGAGAGCTCGCTCGAGTCCTCTTTGGCCGAAAAAAATCTACCATTTGACAAGTAGTGCATCCATGAGGACTCAATAAAGCAACCAAGAGACTACGAATCGTATTTTGCAGATTATTTTATAAATTAAAGTATTGAGTAAGTAGTGTCAAGTGGACGTTGTAGTCTTATCACTGTAATCAGGATTACTGGTATGCTAAATGCTCCTTTGGATTGGTTCAATACTTAATGAATAAAATAATCATTGTAATTCTAGCATAATAAATAATAACATTACCTGTACTATTCGATGGCCCTGCCACTACTTCAACTTGTAATAAATTCACCGGTATTTTGTTTGACTGCTGTCTAGATCCCACAAAGCGGACACGCACTTCCCGTTTTTGAAAATGCTCTTGCATGTTCCAAAACACATGGCAGTTTTCCACCGATTGCCGAAGACACTCTGGCTCCATGCATTGTTTCCTTTTTTATCAAAAACGGTCGCTGGAACAGAAACACGATCTCCAACAAGCACAATTTATGCGGGGAAATGCGTCAAAACGATCAACTTTGAAAACGTCTCAAGACTGTACTAATGAAAAATGTTAAAAATATCTCTAGAATGCTCATTCAGTTCGTTAGCATTTAAGTGATTGATTCCCAGATACTTCCGCACAAAGTGGGTAGTTAACGCTTTCAGAACAGAATCTGTAGCTGTCGATGCAACACTTTGATGACTAAGTCAGAACAGAGTGGCCAAAATGTTTTGTGAAACGTTTAGTCTCACCAACATCAGGAACATTGCCAAAGCTTTCTTAGGATGCCTTTTAATTGTGTTATACAGTTTCCCTTCAATCTGGCTATAAAGATCTTCAAACTGGTCCTTTGAAAGCCCTAATAAAGCTTGATATATAATCAACCTCTGACACGCTCGCGTTCAATGAAAAATCAAAATGAATTGACTTCTTTCTTCTTGGGGGTGCTCTGCCATGTTTCATAAAATCCAACTCCAACTACTTGACGCTGCTTTATTTTTTCTATGGCCTTAGAGGTAAATACGCCGTTTCTCAAGTGTATTTTGCAGGCCCTATTTTTCAGTGGTTACGTATCGTAGATTCTAGGTTCCACAATTTCACAATTTCATGTAGAAGCTTTTTACCATTAAACCAATGAATTCTTCACATACAGTTTTTGAAAGGTACCCATGACCTTTATCTTTATTAGCATATTTTTCCATGTGTTGATGCAGAAATCGATCGAAAATACCCAAGTAATTTCCGTTTTCTGATGAACCTGCAAACTATAAGTGCGACCACATTAGAAAAATCCCTATATACAGTTCCGATAGATGAAGCCATACGTTCGATTTGAAAATTAAAAAACACCTTACAGCCAAAACCGTCTGTAATGAACGATAATGTTAATAAATAAGTGATTACACAAGGCAGTTTCACAGTCTCGTTTCACAAAATTTACTTACTGTTTAGGACGCGTTTCGGAGTGTTACTCCATCTTCAGCTATAAAAGAAATTAACACAAAATGCAAAACAGTTGCCTGGAAAATGAAAAAACGTTTGGGTCAAAGAAAATTAACAGCTTTTGGGTCGCACTGTAAATCGATCGCTACAGTGCGACCCAAAAGCTGTTAATTTTCTTTGACCCAAACGTTTTTTCATTTTCCAGGCAACTGTTTTGTATTTTGTGTTAATTTCTTTTATAGCTGAAGATGGAGTTACACTCCGAAACGCGTCCTAAACAGTAAGTAAAAATTTTGTGGAACGAGACTGTGAAACTACCTTGTGTAATCAAACATCAGTTCCTCTTTGAAAAATGGACCAAGCTTTCAACCTAATAAATAAGTAGCTAATAACGTTAAAACACTAAAATGAGCTGAAAATTATTATTCAATTGTTATACGTAAAGGAAATGAAACTCGTCCTACATCACATCTAAAATAATTGCTACCGCTAATACAATTGATACCAGCTGTTACCAGTAAAAGCTGTCCGAAAGGTAATTTTTCAAAGTATTTCTTTAGATATTCACATTGAACTCAAAATTCAAAATACGACAACGGGGGAATTTTTTCATCTGTGCGTAAGACGAAAGTTCTGCTATTACCTGCTGGGCATTTGCAGCCAGCAAAAGGTATCTCGAAATTTTCTGCTACGTGAATTATATTTCGTAGACTTTCTGTTTCATTACCGCCCTGCATTTTCCTTTTATTACTGTTATATTACTTTCGTTGTATGTTATTGTAATGTCGAACAGTTTCCCACATTTTAATAAATTATAACCATTAATAACACTTTTGTGGCTTTTCTGAACCCTTTCAGAGTAGTCAAAAATGTCTTTTTCTTTAAAATTTTCTAAAATATTTTTAAACGTTAATACCGAAGAAATACCAATTTGTAAATATGATTGCATCTTATCCCATAACCACATTCGTCTGCCTCACAATAGTGACAACATTACTCTAAACACCGAAAGTCACTGAAATTATCGTTTTCTTTGTTAGTATTGCACGCGTCATTTGGCTATCTTTCTCTAGCGCATATCACTAGAGATAGACTAAAAGTAGACGTATCTCGGAACTCAATTGAAATAATGTAGGTACATACGAATTATTACCATTATTGAAATTTACAGTTATAAAACTTGCAATTATTAAAACGAGGGGTATCACTACCCCCTGAGACCGTTGACTCCCCAGCTACAGAGCAATCTGCTTGTCGTTCCTCTCGCAAACATTGTATTAATTGAAAGTGATGCTCCTGGTCCAGCTGTAAGTAGGGCTTGATGGATGAAGCCGAACTGTGACCAGAAATTTTGATATTTTGTTGTTCACCAACTCCTGCTTTCACTAATTGGCTCACTGCTGTTGAGCGAGTTGAGTGGTTCGTTATTTTTACCCTCTTAACGTCCAGACCTGCTTTTTCTGCACTGTTTTTTGTCTATTTGGCCATTTCATTTTGACCAATAGGGCAATTTTTGTACCATCCCACTCTACCGGGTTTTTCCCAAGCTGGATTCACAGCAAGAAACAGTCTTTCAGTTGTAATGTGCTTGCCCCCTTTTTCCAATAGTTTCTTAAACAACCTGTAAAAATTAATTTGAATTTTTATAAAACTTTGTGGTGACCGTACCTGACAGGGCACAAACTCGTATCTACCAAATTAACTGTAAGCCATTTGCTGTCACTTAAGCGATGGTTGCCTCCTTGACAGGTCTTTGTAAAGACAGGATTATACTCTATACGATTTGTTGGTTGACCGCTGTGGTCCGTTTCAATCTTAAAATAGCTAACAAGACAATTACAAGCTTCATTTCCTCGCCAGGCAAGTTCTCTTCCGGCAATCTGATAAAATTTTCTTTGTAGACCATTAGGATTTTCTTCATTCCAAACTTCAAATCACGAGACTTCTTGGTGTTCGCAGGTGTGCATCTTTCTATCGCTTCTGTTATATTTTCTGGACCAGTTCTTCCAAATCTCGCCATTTATCACCAAAATTTAAAAAATTACATTTATCTGTTAAAATCTGTTTCTAAAATTTGCCATGACAACGTTGTTTTAAGACGGCTTGACAGACCTGATTTTTAACGATTCTTGGTCTCGTGGAATTGTCATGCCGAATTCAACTCGAGATAATTAAATTGGCGGCAATTTAATTATCTCTCGTGGTATTATACCGGGTGTATCATTTTCCGCGCCGTGTAGGAGATTAACATGGGAAAACGAATTTTATTTTTTCCTTGCTCCAGGAACAGATTTAAATCAATGGTAGCTTATCCAGTGGATAGACCCGGCTGGCCGGTATCCTGAAAAAAAAGATTATCTGCTAGTGCCCTTTGGTTACTTAGCAGGAATTTTTGAAAAATTGAATTTTAAAACGACGCGCGCATTACTTCGTGTACTTTCGGTGTCCTTCGAAGCTTTACGTAAATTGTCAGCCAGGGCCGAATCTGCGATTTTTGACCTAATTGTTGACATTAAGAAAGCCGTGGCTTGAAATTATTTTTTTAAATCTGGAGCAAATCGTTCTTTTTTGCCTTCTTGCTGACGCAGAATTAGTGTACCTACCAGCGGCGACAAGCAGCAGCCGACAAGGGTTCGGTCAGACTTGGTTGACGACCTAACCTCAAAATTTTACTTGGTCAAGTAAATTACTTTGAATTGCAATTATGAGGTAAGCTCTTACTCGGTGTTAGCGTTTAATTAATCAATTATTCTACTTTAGGTGGCAATATTGTTAGTGGTAGTTCGAACAAGGATCAGAAGGCATTCTCGGGTTTGGCAATGACCTCCCATCGTAAACTGTCTTTATCTTTTACGTTACCTATTTGTGTTAAAAGGTTTTGTAAGTGAAGACACAAGTAGGAGTTACATGTTTTCGTGGAGAGAACATTTTGTATTCCCTTAATTAGTTGTAGATAGTTAGATGTTTGGTAATGTTTAAGAACCCTGTTTGGAAAAGCAGCTGCTGACAACATCGGTACTGGTAATTAAATTGGAACTTGAGACATCATGTTGTATTTACCTAATAAAATGCTTTTTGAACTTATTTCCAAATTTTTCAGTTCAAAAGAATCAAATTTTGTCCATTACTGGCTAAATTGTTATTGAATATTAATCACTAGCAGAGTGGCACTAAAGAATAGATTGTTAAAACTGAGTAATGGAAGAAGCCAAGAACGCGTTTAAAATTCTTTATTAATAATAGTTTTTTAAAACATCGACAGCTGGCACAATTCCATTTTTGTATCTTTACATCAATCCTGACTAAATTGTAGCAATATCACAAACCACCACTACTTTTAATAACACTCCGTCATGCAGTGCATAAAGAATTAAATAACAATTAGTAACTTTCCAGTATAATTCTTCTTGCTCAATTTTTCAATGGGAATGAGTAAACGGATGAATTTTTTCCCTGGTCCAGGGCAGTAAGATGGCATGGCATCCTGAAATAAATGTGATCACTGTTTATTTATTATGAGGGAGGTACCTATCCCTATCACAAAAAGTATCCATTGTACCTACCTAATCAATTTAACTTGTTGGCAATCCACAATATCACAGTAAGGCTCATCCGAAGGGTTATTGGTAAATGGGTTGTTGGCCTGGGACAAGGGTTTTCTCTGGAATAAGCCGTTGTTATCCAACCAAAAGCTGTGTCAAAAGTCTTGTTGTCACCTGTCAATCCTGTCAATCTAATTTCCATTCAGTCGACATATGTTTTTTCGCGCTAACGTTACCAGTCAGCCTGGTCGCCTACTTGGTCATGTTTTTGTCTTTTGTTTGTAGCATACATAAGAAAGAGCGCGACAACATTAGTGTTCACGTTACCTGGTCAACGTGGTCTGCGCAGTGACGCGTTGACGTTAGGCGCTTTCCTTTTACACATTTACCTGAGGAGCCTCAGTTAATCTCAGCAATTTGATTGGTTCATTTGTAATTGACCAATCAAATAGCTGAGTTTTCTCAGACAAATGTGTAAACGGAAAGCAGCTATTGTTGACACTGTGTAAGTACTACAACGCCAATTTACCCACCCAGCAGCACTACTTAACTGAACGCACCCCGCACGGTGTCAATAACCAGGCTGACTGGTAACCTTAGCGCGAAAAAACATACGTCGACAAAATGGAAATTAGATTGACAGGTGACAACAAGACTTTTGACACAGCTTTTGGTTGGATTGTTGTGATTATGAAATTAACATCGACGAAACAACAACGGCTTATTCCAGAGAAAACCCATTTACCAATAACCCTTCGGATGAGCGGATAAGCTAAATTGATTAGGTAGGTACAATGGATATTTTTTGTGATAGGGATAGGTACCTCCCTCATAATAAATAAACAGTGATCACATTTATTTCAGGATGCCATGCCATCTTACTGCCCTGGACCAGGGGAAAAATTCATCCGTTTACTCATTCCCATTGAAAAATTGAGCAAGAAGAATTATACTGGAAAGTTACTAATAATTGTTATTTAATTCTTTATGCACTGCATGGCGGAGTGTTATTAAAAGTAGTGGTGGTTTGTGATATTGCTACAATTTAGTCAGGATTGATGTAAAGATACAAAAATGGAATTGTGCCAGCTGTCGATGTTTTAAAAAACTATTATTAATAAAGAATTTTAAACGCGTTCTTGGCTTCTTCCATTACTCAGTTTTAACAATCTATTCTTTAGTGCCACTCTGCTAGTGATTAATATTCAATAACAATTTAGCCAATAATGGACAAAATTTGATTCTTTTGAACTGAAAAATTTGGAAATAAGTTCAAAAAGCATTTTATTAGGTAAATACAACATGATGTCTCAAGTTCCAATTTAATTACCAGTACCTACCGATGTTGTCAGCAGCTGCTTTTCCAAACAGGGTTCTTAAACATTACCAAACATCTTCTAACTATCTACAACTAATTAAGGGAATACAAAATGTTCTCTCCACGAATACATGTAACTCCTACTTGTGTCTTCACTTACAAAACCTTTTAACACAAATAGGTAACGTAAAAGATAGACAGTTTACGATGGGAGGTCATTGCCAAACCCGAGAATGCCTTCTGATCCTTGTTCGAACTACCACTAACAATATTGCCACCTAAAGTAGAATAATTGATTAATTAAACGCTAACACCGAGTAAGAGCTTACCTCATAATTGCAATTCAAAGTAATTTACTTGACCAAGTAAATTTTTGAGGTTAGGTCGTCAACCAAGTCTGACCGAACCCTTGTCGGCTGCCGCTTGTCGCTACATTAATTCTGCGTCAGCAAGAAGGTAAAATAGAACGATTTGCTCCAGATTTAAAACAATAATTTCAAGCCACGGCTTTCTTAATGTCAACAATTAGGTCAAAAATCGCAGATTCGGCCCTGGCTGACAATTTACGTAAAGCTTCGAAGGACACCGAAAGTACACGAAGTAATGCGCGCGTCGTTTTAAAATCCAATTTTTCAAAAATTCCTGCTAAGTAACCAAAGGGCACTAGCAGGCAATCTTTTTTTTTCAGGATACCGGCCAGCCGGGTCTATCCACTGGATAAGCTAGCATTGATTTAAATCTGTTCCTGGAGCAAGGAAAAAATAAAATTCGTTTTCCCATGTTAATCTCCTATACGGCGCGGAAAATGATACACCCGGTATATGACAATCAAATGTAATTACAGAAACCTGTTGTTTATGTTGCTGATAGGGTTGCGTTGGAATAAAAGTTAACAAACTTCAACCGCCGTTTTAACTTTTATTACAAAAATCAAAATGTGACTTAGCTATGGTTCTGATGGGCCTCAGAATATAAATTGTGAAGTGCTTCAAATTATTTCATTTTTACTTATTCATTTAAACTCTTGATCGGGTAGATTGGGTAGGTAGAATGCTTATCACGGTTGTTAGCGTCGAAATGCGGATGGAATGTCTTGTGTAAGTATACAAAAGCAATGTGCTTGTAAGGATTGTTTCATTCCTGGAACGAAGAATCAGGTAGCCCCACCTGGGATCTGGGTTTTCCCAAAATCCCAATCCTTTCTTAATATTAACGGCCGTTGCTTACACCGTCTTGCTCATAGATTTATAGTTTAATATATTCAATTTCCATTATTTACTTGTGTCAATTATTAAAAAATGTCAAGGAATAAATTGAAACTGTTTCTATAATCGCAGGTAAAGGCGCTCGCAAATTTATCTGTAATAAAACCAAACTTGCAGAAGCGAATGGCTTAGTGCATGGGTTCCAATTTATGACCATCCAACTGACAGGGTCATTAAAATTTGAAGAAATGTAAATAAGGGATTTGTAAGTTCTGCAAAATTCCTGTATTTGATGAACTTATACAAATGGAATCAATAAGCGCCCAGTCAAATTTCGAGCATTTATTTTAGATCTTTCGATTTCGATTAAATTTCTACTAATCTATTTCACAAACGCTATTTTCTAGGAATTCAGAAAAAAGTCCCAAACAATTTTTTGAATAATGACACACCACGTTTATTATGTTTACAAATATTGAAACCCCCCTCCATGGCGTTTCATTTTCAAAATCGCCTCAAACTAAGTAATAAGTTCTAAATAAATCCTTACTGAATGTCATACTACGTTCCAAATAATTTGCTAAACGACCAACCAGTCTTCCTGCTTAAAAGGATTAAAAGCTAAAAAATTTTTAAAATTGCCTTCTAAATGCCCAAGATCTCGGTAACTCAATTTCATTATCATCGAATTAAAATCACTGTTAATTATAATATTTATTATTGAAGCCATTAAGTGGCACCTACCAAGAATTTGAATACCTGAATATTTAACTTTTTTCAGGTTTTATTCCAGGGGCTTTTTTCTCTCGTTGAAAGGAGCTTTTCTTATTATTTCTTATTATTTATACTTCCGCGCCCAAATGGGCTCGCGCCGTTTTGGGCTGGCGCCCTTTTGTCCCCGCGCCGTTATGGTCGCGCCCAATCGGCCCGCGCCGTTTCGGTCGCGCCTAAATGTCCTAGACCGCCCCCACACTACGCCACTGGGACAAACTACAGTGGCTCTACTTTGAACAGTGACGACAAGAGGGCGATTTCCGCCATTAAGAGGCAAATGTCAACAAGACGTCAATCGTCACCGCACCGCAAAATTTGACGTTTTTGAAGTTGATCGTTCTTGTTTTCATTCAAACATGGAATCACAATCACAGACATGGAATTATTTAAGTGTAATTTTCCTGCATGGAAGCTCTGGGAACTGATTCTCAAGACAGAATCTCTTGGTCAATGTACCCCATCTACCCAGCCTCAAAACGTGTTGGCTCAGGGACTGATTCTTGCAGCTTTGCTGATAAAGACAAGGGCATAACAATGAGTTGTAGGTTGTAGGATATCTATCCTCTAAAAAATTCCCAATCCTTGGGCCTGCCGTATTAATTAATATTGGCAAAGAAGTCTCAGTTAGAGATTCGGATGTAGTTGGACTACTGCTTCCAAAGATGACAAGAAACTTGTTTCGTAATGGCCGATCCTTTACTTGGATTAACCACCGAAAGTTCGTATCATTGTGTCGAAATGCTTTTGAAAAATGCTACGGGACATAGGTACAAATAAAACACATTTTTCATTATAATAACACGTACATCTTCCTGTCCCAAATTTTGATATAGGTACACATCTTTTATTTCCTTTTCATAGATTGTAGTTGACCAAAAGGGAAAGTGTAACGACTGTTAGAAATAAGTATTAAAGGTAGCAGCAAAGTAAAGTCAAACTTGGAAGACACGTTAAAATAAAAAAGTACAATTAGGACAGTCGACAGACTAATAGGTTGCGGTTTAGATTTTTCCCGTCAGAATACGGTTTTTTGCTTCTAATTTGAATTTTAGAAGGACTATCAGCTTGCAATTTGTGTCATTCGTTGCACTTGCACATTTACTTCTGTCGTACGTTGATTAACAAATTATTCTTAAAACTACACTGGTTTTTCAAATGACCAAAAATTTCTGATTTCGCGCCAAAAAGACAATGTTTGTGGACATTTGAAAAATCAGTGTAGTTTTAAGAATAATTTGTTAATCAACGTACGACAGAAGTAAATGTGCAACGAATGACACAAATTGCAAGCTGATAGTCCTTCTAAAATTCAAATTAGAAGCAAAAAACCGCATTCTGGCGGGAAACGTCTCAACCGCAACCTTAAAAACTCCATGAATTTTCAGATTATGTTAATGCAATTAAGTAATTTAAACATATTTATTTGAAAGATACAAGACTTTGTCTCCGTAGAATAGGGAATTTTAGAAAGATGCGGGTAAACCTTAAATTTGGGACAGAGGGAGTGATATTTTTATTTAAAATTTACAGAGCATGCCCAGCAACTGACTTACTAGCATAACATTTATTTTTTTGCTTGAACTTTTTAGAAGAAATCTAGATATAATTTTTTTCTTTAATCCATGACAGGTTGGTATTTCAAATTGAATGTCTTTCATCTTATTAAAGTAAAAATCTTTTAAGTCAATATTTTTTGACTCAACTATAGGGTAATATTTTTTGAAACAACATTCCAATTCTAAAATGAAACAAAATGTTGCTTCATTACAAAAGAACAGGGTATTTTCTCTAAATCTTTTTAACATAGTAAATCTAGTAAAACAATGGTATTGTGGATATTTAGATCCCACTGATGTTACACAATTTTGACAGGTTTTTGTCTGCTTTTGTATGCTGCCTAGTAGATAACCACAAATGTTGTACAAGGAATTTAGTTCACTATTGCTTAAATTCATAATAGGTTCTTCAATAGCTTCAGGAATGTAAAACACCCACTTCCATCCTTTTAAATAAATTCATGAAATCCTTTAAAAAAGATATTGTTTCATTATAGACATCCATATTAAATTTACTCAAAGCAGCAGAAGCATGTCTCGAAGTCAGTAAATAGAACCATCTTTCCACTTGGTCCAAGAACCAAGCTGTTGTAAGCAATTCGGGTTGTTGTAATTCCTCTGCCAGGAATTTTAATGCACTAGACACTGAATGGTTGACCACATTTGTAACAGTTGACACTTTCATTTTCTTAAAATGACCCGGTAATAAGTCTTCTTCGTTTAATTTTGGTGCAAGTTGAAAAGTATGGCCCTCTTGATGTTTGATAAGGTTTCCAATGTGACTCAGTAAAACTTGGTTACTTGACAGTCCATGTTTCTCCACCAAATCCTCTGGTATATAAATGATTTTATTACTAACGAGCATGGCTTTAATATTTTTAAATAAGTGAGGTACATCTGCCATAATGGTTACAGTCTTAGTAGGGTACAGTGGATGTGAGATCTTGCACACAGTATCAATGTGTCTACCTGCCTTAATGCCCCAAGAGGCCCACAGAGCTTGGTTGCACGCTCCCATATCTGAAGTGATATTTATTATGTTTAGATCCAACTCTGTTGCTTTTTCAAAAATCGCTTTGATAATGGGACTAAAAACTGCACCATCGACTGAGTCCCCAGTAAAAAAGTATGCAACAACTTGCTTCCAACGTGCTCTAACACCAGCAAGCATCATTACTAATTTACATGGGTGGCAATTCCTGCATGACCCGGCAGTGTTACCTCTCCAAAATTTTTATTCAAGGAGGTGTCAAATGTTTTTCCTGACGTAATGCTCATTTCATCCAGTACTAAAGTACAAATTTTATCAGCTGCCTGAAAGCTTTCAACTTTTATCCTTAGAAAAGCAAACACCTCATCCAAAATTCCGGAATCAAATTTCAAACCTTGGAGTCTTCTCTGCAAAGTGCGAATTGATGGTAAAGGCTGCCCTTGCTTGATAAGTTCCTCATATCCACTATTTCCACAACTAAATTTTAATTTTAGAGCTTTTGTAATTGTTCCTTTTGACCATTTGAAAAATCTCATTGTCTTCTTATGTTTCTTCCTGTTAAGAGCTACGATTTGGTCATGATTAAAAATTTGTTGTAATAGATTATCTGAAGGGTGCATTTCACTTGATTTCTTTCTTAAGTTATTCAATCGCTTCTTACAGTTCCTTAATTTTCTTTTATACACCGTAACTCTCCTTTTCTGTTTCTTATAAATACGCTCATACCTGAGTAATTTTTCACGCAAAGGTTGGGGACAATCCTTATTTGCATCACTTGGTGTCAGATTCACACATTGATGGTCCTCTGGATCAGTTACAGTACTATCAGTATGGTCAGTACTTTGACTAAGTGTACGGTCTTCAGCGGCATCATTTTGACTCATTGACGGAACAGGTAATGGTTTGCTAAATGATGTTTCGGTTCTGATTTGTTCCACATTGTCATTGCCTTCATCCTCTGTCATCAAAGTAGCAGGCTCGGATGGTTGGCCCGCAGTTGCTGTTAATTTAACCCTCAATAAAATTTTGAAACATTTTGCCTCTTTTACCTGGTAACATTTGGAACCTTGGTGATACATGAGTTGCAAATAATGTGGGCACTGCACTAAGTTTTAGTTTGCGAGTTCCATCTTCTCGGGTCGTCTCCCACATTTCAGATGCAAAGTGAACCTGGAAACTGTTGATAGGTCGTGTTCAACCCTACAACATACTTACTTCACACAAGCACGAAAAATCTGTTGGGGCCCACTCATCCCTTCTCATTGCGTTCAGCCATTGAATTCGCCTGTTAGGGTCCTTTGGAAATTTTTTCATTAAAAATCTTTTTGGGTCGAATTAGTGCACTAGGTGCACTAAGTGTCAGCTAACAGCAAACTGACAGTTTGTAGCCAATCAGATCCCTAGTTGCTAGGCAATTGGGTTTCAGTTTGCGATGACTGAGCATCGATAAACCGGCCCTAAGTTGAGATTGGTTCATAATAAATTTTGAAAATAATTAAAATTATTGTCAACATTTCAATCTTTTTATGCTAAATTTTCAAGTGTGCCGCGAAAAAAATTCTCGAAATGCATTTTACATGTCAGAAAATAACACATTTTACATGTTTTGTTAAGTTTCTATCAGATCCACAGCACATTCGAAAACTTAGTAATGTTTTGAAAATCGATAGCACAAAGGGCATTTGCTGGATGCGATGGTTATTGATGTAATAACTAACTATGAACATTAGCGTTTCGAATGATCCTGGTAGATCACTGAAACAAAGCCGTCTTCATTGTGATAAAAATCTTTAAAAAATGCATTGTAAAGCAATCGTGCACTTTTCGGTGGCCGCGATGGTACATCAAAAGGCACAAAAAAAATTGCTATTAGGCTGAGTACAAAAATTGGTTATGTCCATTTGAAAACGAAAAGTTGGCATCCAGTTAACGTTCAAGTTGAAGTTGATAAAAATCAAAACTACTTATCTTGAGTTTGTAGTGTTTTATGAGCAATTTCATTTGCTTTTTAGTTCACTAAAATCGGACCACAAATAACAAAGTTATAGCGTTCTGGAATTTTAAAAATAAACAAAGTCAATTTAACATTATTAGTTATTATTTAGGCAAAGTGGTATTTTGGCCGTATTTTGAACATATTGTTTTCTCTTTAGTTGCTACTAAAGTGCGTTTTGCTTTTATCTAGGTACCCTTACAGTTAAAAGGTCAATTTTATCTATACGCTATTTTAGCAGCACATTTTGAATCGATAAAGGTACAGTTTAACATTGCTATAAAATAAAAATAAAAATTTCAGTGTTGATTTTTAACCACTCATATTATAATAATTGTGATAAGTTGTATAGAGAATATACAGTGCGAGTGTAAAGTATGGAATAAAATTCCTTAAATTTTTATCCTTGATTTGTGGCAAAAATCCTCGGACAGGTCAATTTAATTTTTGTAATGCGGACTTGATGGACGGCACAGTTATTTTCTCACACTTCCGGTTTAACCGGAAATGGCCTTAACTTAGTTTTTTCAAATGGAATGACACTTTTTTCTCAACGGATTCGGAATCTACGATTTGGGGTGCACTAGGTGCACTAGGTACGAACTTGAGGAATTACGCATAATTTTCAAGCAAATACTCACGATCTTTGTTAAAATTGCAAGATTTGGCGGACAAAAGTGAAAATTTGAATTACGTTGCACTAATCTGACAAACATAACCCGGAACGACTGACAACTGACACTGACACAGTGACACTCGCCTCTTAATGGCGGCTACAACCACGTGACCAATCAAAAAGTGCGCACCCCCTTGTCGTCACTGTTCAAAGTAAAGCCACTGTAGGACAAACTATAGCATGAGTAGTCTAACCGCTATATGACCCGTTTGTTCATAGGCTATCTTTAAACATGATTTAAATGACGGCTTGGCTGTTGCCTGGCAGCCAAACCAAGTTTAGGCTAAACCGAGGATAATCCATTTCAGAACAACCCAGGGTATGATAATGTTGTAACATGGAGAAACTTTGAGGTAACTGAGCAAACGGTTCTAACATAGGTAATTTGCTATAAGTACATAATTGAAATCCTACAGCTGCAACATGAGCACAACATCCGCAAGTTCTGGCTCCCGCCTTACAGGTACAGTAATATCCTGTGATTGCTTCGACGTCCTTTGGTTTGTGATCGTATTCAACCCAGACGTTATGTGATTTGCTGGCGACGAATCTGGAGTCGAATTTTGCTCTCAATATACTCTTATGAGTGTTGTGAAAATACACCACAAAGGCTCCTGCATTATTTTCTTGTGAGTTTATGTGTCCCTTTGCCATCTCCGTTTGATAGACACCCAATGTCAACTTCTCCATTTCAGCGGGATTCAGTTTTGGAAAAGCAGGCACATTCACCGTCGAAGCTACAGACCAGTATTTCATAGTTCTAGAATCTAAAACTAACTCTCGAAGCTTCTTCTGTAGAGAATTGCTTTTTTCGGCACTGCGTTCCGTATTTTCCAGCAATGGAGGGGCAAAGGCGTTCAATAACTAGTAGAGCTTTGGCGAGAACGAGAGCGGGAACGAGAGCGAGAATTACAGCCGATCGAGAACGAGACCGAGACCGAGAATTTTGTGTAGAACTCTCGGTATAAACTCTCGCTCTCGGTGCTCGAAAATTTTAATTCCCGCATAAACATGATCGGATGAAAAAGATAGGAAAAAAGAAGTTTTTAACTATGTTTTTATTTACTAGAGAACTATCTATTCCTAATAAAATAACAATATTACAATACTTTGTATTCGTTAAGTGGGCGCCACATAGGCTGTGTTATGCTGTGCTATTTTTTGCATAGGAGGTAGTTTGTCATTGCATGGCATGAAGGTGTCCACAATGTTCATGTCCCTGCTGTCATGCAAGGTCGATGCTGTCAGCTGTCAGGGATATTAGACAGCGTACCGCGTACCATAGTAGTAGGTTAGCCGAGTCCAGTAGTTTGTTGCGTTTTAAATCCCTAGAGAAGACTGTTGGATATGGAAATTGATGATGAACCAGTTTTTTTGGGACTTCTTCTTCTTATGCAACACTTTCTTCTGGAGAAAAAAAGGAGACAACTACGAAGGAAAAAACGACGGCGTTGGTGGGTTCGACCAATTTATGTAAATAGGGAACAGCAGGGACAATACCACAATTTGGTGCAGGAAATGAGGTTACAAGATACCCAGAGTTTCTTCCAGTACTCGAGAATGAATTATGAACTTTTTGAGGAATTATGTGGCTTGACTTTTCATTCTCTCCGGAAATATAGTATGCGACCTGCAATAGAACCTGCTCAACGTTTGATGATAACGCTCAGGTATGTTAGGCAGTAATGGAAAGCATATTTAAATAGTACAATTGTCTTTCTCAGATATCTTGCAACAGGTGAATCATTCCAAACTTTAGCATTTGCTTTCCGTTGTGGGAGATCAACAGTGGCAGCAATTGTTCATGAAACTTGTCAAGTGTTATGGAATATATTAATGCCCTTGTATCTTCGTTTTCCATCAAAGGAAAATTGGATTCGTATTGCAACTGATTTCAGTCGACTTTGGAATTTCCCTAATTGTTTAGGGGCATTAGATGGAAAACATGTCACCATAGAATGTCCAAAAAATACAGGTAAGTGATCCAGAGACCACACTACTCCGTGTTATCTCAAAATTGATTTTTGACATGATTTATACATATAAACCTCCATATTTTTTATTGATGGGCATGCGTTGTGGGGAGGTTAAAAACAAAGATAAATAATACTTGAATGTTTCTAGGTAGTCAATTTTTCAACTATAAAAAGCAATTCAGTACTGTTCTGATGGCTACGTGTGATGCTCACTACAAATTTACTAGTGTGGATATTGGTGCTTGTGGGGCAGAAAATGATGGGGGAATATTTGCCAAATCTCATCTTGGAAAACAAATAAACAGTGGAACGTTGGATGCACCAGAACCTAAACCATTACCTGGTGAAACAGATCCTGTACCTTTCTGCTTTGTTGGGGACGAAGCGTTCCCTCTAAAAGTTAATTTGATGAGACCATTTCCAGGTCGGCGTGGACCGCTACCATTAAATATTCAGATATATAATTATCGATTAAGTAGGGCACGCCGAACCATTGAAAATACTTTTGGGATATTGGTCGCCAGATGGAGAATATTTTTAACACCAATAAAGACCAAAGTAGAGAATATTGATGGAATTGTACAGGCTGCTGTTGTTTTACACAATTTTCTTCAAACCCGAAATAAGGAACAATATTGCCCTAGAAATTTTGTTGACTGTGTAAATGCACCTGGGGAGTGGCGGAATGAAGTGCAAAATATAAATGAGTCAGCATTACGACCTCTTGGGCAAGTTGGAAGTAACAACAGAAGTTACAATGCAACAATTGTTAGAAACAAGTACAAGGATTACTTTTATTCTGAAAATGGAGCAGTTCCTTGGCAAATTGAGAGAGTTCAGAGAGGCATTCATGCTCATATTTTGTAATAAATAATTTAAAAATCATGTTCAAATTGTAACGTTTGTATTTTATTAAAGCAGCAAGAAAAGGCACTTAGTAATTAGAATTAGGAACTGTATTATGACCACAGATTATGACACATCTTCAATATTATTGGTCTCATTCTTATATTGGTAGATCAGTTTACAGATTTCCCCTTTAATTACATCTCTATTGTGGAAATTTGCAAATTTGTTAAGTTCATCAGCAATTAGTTTCCCAAAACTTGCCTCTGGATTGTCTTGGTCTGAGACTGTGTCTTTAGTTAGTTTTTCATTCTGAGTTACATAGGATATTTTTTTATGTTGTACAGCAGCCCATTCTTTAATGCAGCTCTGTACTGCTGATATATCTTCATCCAGTGACTCAGCATTTCGCTTGTCGCCTTTTGAGGTCTTTCGTGTTGATGTGCAGCATTTCGTTGTGGGGGTGGAGTTTTGTGAAGCAGTCAATGTTGGGGTCAAACTTTTTGCAATGGATGAAGAGTTTTTCATTGTGGAAGTGGAACTTTTGTTAGTAGAGATTGAGCCGACCACTACTTTGCCTTGTGTAGGAACTGCATAATATCTTATTGTCACAAAAAAATACCAAAATGCAAACACTCACCATTTCTGCTTTGTATTTCTGGTTCATAATCTGAATATGATAGCTCATCACAGTATGATTGTGATTGATTAGTCAAGCTGTACTGTGAATCCATTGGGGGGAAATCCTGAGAGACTTCATCTGCATCCAAATGTTCATCAAATCCAATCGAGGTGTCGTCGTTAGTTGAATTGCTCTGAGATATGAAGAAAATCTCCTCACCATTGTTGTTTGTATTATTGCTGACAGTTTTTCTTCCAACAACATGACATTCAAGAAATTTCATTAATTCATAGAGGTACCATCGTGATTTGCGCCCCCCCTTTGCACCACTTCTCGTTTCCTCCACAATGGCTAGTTTTTCCCTAGAAAACCTCTGTCTTAAAGCAGTCCATCGGTTCTTCACAATTTGTTCTAAAAATATTTGAAACATCGTAAAATATGATTTGTTTGAATTAATTACTTGAGACAGTCAATGTCGAAGCGATGTGGTCCCACACCTTCTCCTTTTGATAGAGATCCTTATACTCCTTTTGTGTTTTGTTGTATAGGCAGGGGTATGACTCAATGAGATTAATTAAAAGTTCATCATCAATTTCTTTCCGGTCGCACGACATTTTCACCACCTAACGTGCACCTAACCTCAAATTTTCAAGCTGATTGCGGGTATTTAATGCACTTCTGTCATGAACATGGTCGACATTGGCACGGAAGTTAAAACCGAACAAACTTCTGTGCGGCGCTGTGCAAAAGTTCAAACAAATCAAGGTCATGTAAACATAGCATAGCACGTCTCATGTGCAATGTGATCACTTCTGTTGGAATTGTATGTATAAACTTCTGTGTTTTGCATTGACATAGCACATCACAAGCTATGTGGCGCCCGCTTTACTTCCATATCCCCACTCCAAAGAGAACTGTCACATTTGACATTTGCTCGTAGGACAACCCTGATAGAAATATATAAAAGTACATAAAATTATATCTTATGGCCTTTTATTATTTTTTATGTAAAATTGAAACATCCGTTCTTTGTATTTTTATACAATCCTTTGTAGTGATTGCAGTGGAATTTATGTAAATCTTTCTTATTTTATATCCAACTATTTTTGTAAATTTATACGTTTTTATCTGGTTTTAGGCAATCTGAAGTTAATGAATTTTATATATATATATGTAATTTTAAAGCAGGTATTTTATCCATTTTTATTTAAATTTATACTTATTTGCAATGATTTGATCTTGACAATGAAAAATTAAAAATTCTTCACTGCCAAAATCAAAACGAAAGCGGCTGGTTTGAGCTCATGGTCTCAAACAGGGAACGACAGACAGCTGTTTCGATCTCTTGGATCTCATCAGTGTCGTGCACCCCGAATGAAACCACAAACTCAAACCAGCCAACCTTTAAACAGAAAAAGCGACGAAATAAGAGTGTTGTGTCGAAAACCACGACCTCTGTGAGAGGTGGGGACTACTAGCTTCCATGATGTCAAAGACATCTAAAGAAAACTAGCGGCTGACAAAGTCAGCTCGGCCCCGGGCATCGACACTACTCCTGTTTAGCAACAGGTGGCGTGAATGCAATGATTTGATCTTGACAATGAAAAATTAAAAATTCTTCACTGCCAAAATCAAAACGAAAGCGGCTGGTTTGAGCTCATGGTCTCAAACAGGGAACGACAGACAGCTGTTTCGATCTCTTGGATCTCATCAGTGTCGTGCACCCCGAATGAAACCACAAACTCAAACCAGCCAACCTTTAAACAGAAAAAGCGACGAAATAAGAGTGTTGTGTCGAAAACCACGACCTCTGTGAGAGGTGGGGACTACTAGCTTCCATGATGTCAAAGACATCTAAAGAAAACTAGCGGCTGACAAAGTCAGCTCGGCCCCGGGCATCGACACTACTCCTGTTTAGCAACAGGTGGCGTGAATGCAATGATTTGATCTTGACAATGAAAAATTAAAAATTCTTCACTGCCAAAATCAAAACGAAAGCGGCTGGTTTGAGCTCATGGTCTCAAACAGGGAACGACAGACAGCTGTTTCGATCTCTTGGATCTCATCAGTGTCGTGCACCCCGAATGAAACCACAAACTCAAACCAGCCAACCTTTAAACAGAAAAAGCGACGAAATAAGAGTGTTGTGTCGAAAACCACGACCTCTGTGAGAGGTGGGGACTACTAGCTTCCATGATGTCAAAGACATCTAAAGAAAACTAGCGGCTGACAAAGTCAGCTCGGCCCCGGGCATCGACACTACTCCTGTTTAGCAACAGGTGGCGTGAATGCAATGATTTGATCTTGACAATGAAAAATTAAAAATTCTTCACTGCCAAAATCAAAACGAAAGCGGCTGGTTTGAGCTCATGGTCTCAAACAGGGAACGACAGACAGCTGTTTCGATCTCTTGGATCTCATCAGTGTCGTGCACCCCGAATGAAACCACAAACTCAAACCAGCCAACCTTTAAACAGAAAAAGCGACGAAATAAGAGTGTTGTGTCGAAAACCACGACCTCTGTGAGAGGTGGGGACTACTAGCTTCCATGATGTCAAAGACATCTAAAGAAAACTAGCGGCTGACAAAGTCAGCTCGGCCCCGGGCATCGACACTACTCCTGTTTAGCAACAGGTGGCGTGAATGCAATGATTTGATCTTGACAATGAAAAATTAAAAATTCTTCACTGCCAAAATCAAAACGAAAGCGGCTGGTTTGAGCTCATGGTCTCAAACAGGGAACGACAGACAGCTGTTTCGATCTCTTGGATCTCATCAGTGTCGTGCACCCCGAATGAAACCACAAACTCAAACCAGCCAACCTTTAAACAGAAAAAGCGACGAAATAAGAGTGTTGTGTCGAAAACCACGACCTCTGTGAGAGGTGGGGACTACTAGCTTCCATGATGTCAAAGACATCTAAAGAACTTGTCAGCCGCTAGTTTTCTTTAGATGTCTTTGACATCATGGAAGCTAGTAGTCCCCACCTCTCACAGAGGTCGTGGTTTTCGACACAACACTCTTATTTCGTCGCTTTTTCTGTTTAAAGGTTGGCTGGTTTGAGTTTGTGGTTTCATTCGGGGTGCACGACACTGATGAGATCCAAGAGATCGAAACAGCTGTCTGTCGTTCCCTGTTTGAGACCATGAGCTCAAACCAGCCGCTTTCGTTTTGATTTTGGCAGTGAAGAATTTTTAATTTTTCATTGTCAAGATCAAATCATTGCATTCACGCCACCTGTTGCTAAACAGGAGTAGTGTCGATGCCCGGGGCCGAGCTGACTTTGTCAGCCGCTAGTTTTCTTTAGATGTCTTTGACATCATGGAAGCTAGTAGTCCCCACCTCTCACAGAGGTCGTGGTTTTCGACACAACACTCTTATTTCGTCGCTTTTTCTGTTTAAAGGTTGGCTGGTTTGAGTTTGTGGTTTCATTCGGGGTGCACGACACTGATGAGATCCAAGAGATCGAAACAGCTGTCTGTCGTTCCCTGTTTGAGACCATGAGCTCAAACCAGCCGCTTTCGTTTTGATTTTGGCAGTGAAGAATTTTTAATTTTTCATTGTCAAGATCAAATCATTGCATTCACGCCACCTGTTGCTAAACAGGAGTAGTGTCGATGCCCGGGGCCGAGCTGACTTTGTCAGCCGCTAGTTTTCTTTAGATGTCTTTGACATCATGGAAGCTAGTAGTCCCCACCTCTCACAGAGGTCGTGGTTTTCGACACAACACTCTTATACTTATTTATAAATACTTTTATATACAAAATAATTACTCAGGGAGTTCCCCCTGGTGCTTGGTCTTCCTCTACATCTTCTACCATTCCGTCTGTGTCTTCTTCTGATTTTCGGTCCTCCTCTTCCGCCATTCGATCTTCCTTTTCTTCTACCTCTTGGTCTTCTTCTCCTTTTTGTATTTCTTCTTCTTCTTCTTCTTGTATCTCTTCCTTTTCTTCTATATCTTCCTCTTCTTCCTCTAACCCCGAGTAGTACCCATTTTCTTCTACTTCTGAGTTGATTTTCGCGTCCTCTGCCTCTTCAACCTCTTGACTTTTAGAATCTTTCAGTTCTAAATTCTCTTCTTGCTCCTTTACGTCTCGATCTTTTCCGTTCTCCTTATTCTACAATTGAAAATGAAAGTTACATCCTAGCAAGTGGCTATGTATATTTACGCTTAATCCCAACTTTCTGCGGGCTTCAGAAAGGACCCTATACGTTAAGGGCGAATTCTCGGCCCAGTCGAAAATGACCAAATTATTTTTTTTTAGTGTAAGTGGGACCAGATGTTTGCTAAAGTAATATTATAAGTCGAGAGTAACAATACAGGGTGCCCCAACACCGATGTGCAACGTATTCATGACCCTTCATTTTGAAGCTATCGTTTTTACAAAAATACAAGCGCGAAGGTATCCCCCTGTACATGCGGAGCTGATCAGCGTTTATTTCATTTCAATATCTTTTTTACGTCCGAAGATATTGTCACATATATGTGACTTTCACACTTTTTATTTTCCATAATCCTGACTCGGATTATTCCTCGGTTCGAACCAAGTTCAGCGGCCGAGGGAAAATCGCGAAGTCAGGAGTTTACCTGGCGCAAGCCATGGCTTAGAAATTATCCGGCAGTCCCGTTTGATCTTTGATAACAGTGAGAGTGTGTGACACATCTAGCCGATCCTCCAAATGTAAGTACATAGACTTGTGTTTATTATTTTGTGTTTTGTAGTTGCGTTCTTTTTTCTGTTTTCGTCATTTGAATTTTTGGTTGTTTCATTCGGATGCGTGGAATTGTGGACTTAACCATTTTCCGTTCATTTCAATTTTAACACAACCACGCCGAACCGCACGAAACAACCTCCCTTTTGTACTGCCGTGTGACTATACGCATCCCCGTGTGTCAATTAAATTTTAAGTTCATTTTTTATCTCCGACTTTTGTTTTCTTCACATCACTGCCTCACCGAATTCCCTTTACAACCCGGTACCAGCTCTGGACCCAAAGGGCCCAGATGCGACATATGGTGGAGGCGCCGCGGTTGCTTTTCTGGTAAATTCTTCACAATTTACCACCCCCCCCGTTCTTCACACAGAAGTACCCCCGCCCACCCTTACCGTCTCACCCCCCAAATTATATGATTAATAATACATCAGATGTCCGACAAACCAAACACACGCAGTCAGGTTAGAAGACAATTAGTTGTGAACTTAACCCAGGATAATTTTAGCAATTTCCAACCAAACTCGCGGAGTACGGAACTTCACCCATTACAGCCTTTTGCACCCAACAGAAACCTGACAAGAAGCCCCCCTCCCTCGACCTCACAACAATCAATAAACTTACAAGAAGTACCACATCAGTCCTCATTATTAGATCAGTTGATTAACCCTTTACAAAACCTGCTCTTCTTAGACAATACCCGACAGCAGCTTGAACATATAGAAGAAGTTAATTCTAACACATCATCCCCCACAACACGAACTACCTCCCCTCATCCCGACGAACCAAAAACAATAATAGACACCCAATACATTCAGCCCCAAGAGCATCAACCGAAAACTCCCACAAACATGTCCAATACAACTATTAATGAGGCTTTTTCTTCAAAAAAGAAGCCTGCGGTCCCAGCCTTCATTAGTCCCCAAATATTCAACCCGGCCACTTCAGACCCAGACGATTTCATTAAAAATTACGAACGGTGCAGCATTGCGAACGGCTGGAACGACGATCTATGCATTTCGTACTTGGGGTCATTCCTAGCCCCCCCGGCAAACTTGTGGTACGAGGAGTACGCGCGAAAAAGTCCCCTAAGTACATGGAGCGACATAAAAACGGAATTCCTCTCAGAATTCAACGACGGGGTGGAAAACACAGCGGCCGAACAAAAATTTGAGAATTACAAGCAAAAGGAGAACCAAACACTAAAGTCTTTCTATTACGACCTAAAAACCCTAGGGTTCAATCACGACCCTGACATGGAGGATAAAACGTTCATAAAGTACTTCGAGCGCGCCATGTCTCAAAAATTCAAAACAACTTATAAAATATTAAAACCAACTTATATTACCATCACGACTCTTAAAAATTTAGTTGCAAAAGTCGATGACATTTTAGAAGCCACCGAACAACCCCTTCCCCCCAGCACTGGACAAACTACCCCCCAAAATAATTACCCTGCTCCTCAAATGTCAACACGCCCCCCAACAAGATTATTTAATCAACAATCACCCCCTCAACGCCCAAACAATTACGCCGATAACTTCCGAAGCAACCCTAGGCAGTCTCAATATCAACCTAGATACCAACCAAGAGCCTACAACGGAAACTATTATTACAACCCCAATTACCAACCCCGCTATTCTGGCCCGCGACAACCCCCCCCGCAAGGATACTACGGAAATAATCAACAGTATAGAAATAATCCCCAACCAAGATTCCCTCGCAACCAAATAACTTGCCACAATTGTGGAATCGTGGGACACTACGCAAATTCCTGCAGATTCCCAAAAAACCAATCCAGTTACAATAATTTAAACATGAAAGGATCCTCGTAAATCCCCACAGGATCCCACCATTTTCAGGGGTGCCTCAGCTAAACAAAAATTTCAATATCAATTATAACCTTCACCTCGGACAATTACCTCCTTTATGTTTAGTATGTGAAAAGTCCGGCACACACGCTTCGTTTTGCAAATCGCTAACGGAATTGTTAGCAACAAGTCATAAAATCCAAAAAATTGAAAATATAACCCTAGCAAACAAAAAAACCACTACATCAAATTTATTAGTGGTACCAATACAAATCAACGGCAAAACAATTTCGGCACTTTTAGACACAGGGGCAGATTCTAACGCGATAAGAATTGACGCGATCGAAAACTTGCAAATCAACAAAAAGAATTCCCCGGCAAACGCTATCATCACCGCTAACGGCGACCACATTTACCCTCTGGGAATAACGAAGTTCCATCTTAGATTTGGTTCTTTAGAAACGCAAACAACGGCTGCAGTTTTAGACAAATTACCATTCCCCGTTGTTCTAGGAATGCAGTTTCTTAGGAAATTTAATGCAATAATAAATATAAAAGATAATTTTATAACGGTTGAAAACAAGCTTTTCAACGCGAAATTAATGTTACCGAAAGATAATACCTTAAAACCACCATACCCCAAAAATCAAGAAACTGCACAAAACAACCCGCCCGCCGAAACCAATCCAAAATTCTCAAAATTTATTGAACCCCAGCAACACTCCAAGGCCAGTTCAAGCACCGACAAAAGTGCCACATCAAACTTCCTGCCGGATCCTCAACCTTTACAAGATCCAACAAACTCCGATTACAGAAATATGGCAATACAGGATATTATTACAAGTTGGAAAACAGTCAACGCGAACAACGCAACACATAATCAGCAAATTAATACACCAGATCGTTACCCTCTTATAAACCACGAAATCACTTTCCAAAATTTTAAAAAATTGTTCAACAGCCATAAAATATATAATAAACAATTTCAATTTTTGGGGAAAGTTAAAGAAAAACGCCAAGACTTATTTACAATCCCCGATAGTTACAGTTTAGCTCACTGCGTCGGGGCGGATTTGCTTATGTCAGCAGGCATAGCGGTAAAGTTCAAACAACTCTTCGAAAACGTCCCACAATTAAAAGCTCAAAAACAAACGACAGGGGGCCTAGCGGTTTTAAATTTAAAGAATCGTTTTATTTACTACTTGGTGACAAAACAATTTAGTTCCGGTCTACCAACCTACGAATCCCTTTTCTCCTCCTTGACAAAATTAAAACAACACATTTCACAATGTAACGTCAAACAATTGGGAATACCCTTCTTAGGCTGCGGCTTGGACCAATTAGATTGGGAAAAAGTTAAATTTATGATCGAATTTATCTTCCAAAGCACGGACACAATTATTTTAGCATGCCACCTCCCAACAATGCAGAATTCTCGCAGCGTCAATGACTCCAACATTACGGGAAACACTTTCCAACAATTTATGTCAGCAAAATTCAACCATCGAAATTCACAAATGAACTGCCTTATTTCCACTAAAGATATTACCACCCCCGACGATTACAGCTTCCCTTTTTATGCAAAAATTACCAACCCCCACCCCCTTACAGAAGTTGATCCAAATTATCAACTCACGGCCCCAACCTGCTGGACAATGCTTAACAATCTGAGAAATCAAATTATCTCACTGAACCTTAAGAAAATCGGAATTGAAATTGGCCCCAACATGGAACTTACCATCGAGGAATTTATGGACATGGTGTCATACGTCTACAAAGATTTAAAAATTGAAATAATTATTTTCTCCGTCCAGCACCCCCCTAAAATAATTGCACCAAACCCCAACCCCCCCAACCCCGCCAACCACCCAAAACAAAACGACGAAACACAAACTACCCCAAATCAGCCCCTTTCAACTTCGAAAAAACCTACAATCAATAAAGCTAGACAAATTAAAGCTACCCTGCAAGAAGATTACACCATACAGCCGTACGGTTCAATAAGAATCAATTTATTAATCTCAGACCCGATGAACTTACAACAATCACAAATAATTTTACCAAAAGAACAATTCCTCAACAAACGAAATTTAATCTTACAAACCAGCCCCACCTCGCACAAGTCCGCCGAATTAATTTCATACAATCATATGCCAGTAGTCCTTTTTAAAGGATCGACAGTAGGGTTCCTAAACACCATGACCTCCAAACATAACCTACACAACCCCGCAAAGATTGCACTTAAAAAATTTGAGGACAGAGACTTAAAAATAAATACTAATGCGCTCTCGATCAATGAGAAAACCAAATTAATATCGTTACTAAGGGAATACAATGACATTTTTGCAGATGATATTTCGGAAATTGGCCGCACACATTTATTAGAACATAAGATTGACGTAATTAAAGAAGCCCCTTTCAAAACCAAACCATATAGAGTCAGCCCAACAGAAAGAGAGACAATAAATAAACAATTAAACGAAATGTACGAACAAGGAATTATAAGACCATCCCAATCGGAATACTCCTCTCCTATTGTTTTAGTCCAGAAAAAAGGCGAAGTAGGAAAAACCCGATTTTGCGTAGATTTTAGAAAGCTAAATTCTTTGACGGTCAAAAGTAACTACCCCATTTCAGACTTAGATTCAATACTAACATACCTGGGCAATTCGAAATATTTCAGCTCAATCGACCTTTTTTCTGGGTTTTTCCAATTACCCCTCGCGGAAAATTCAAAAAAATATACAGCCTTTATAACCCCCGGTTTTGGTCTCTGGGAGTTTAACTGTCTTCCGTTCGGGTTATGTAACGCGCCCTCAACATTTCAACAATTAACAGATACAGTTCTCCATGGACTAAAATGGAGTAGCGTTTTATGTTACCTTGATGACGTCATTATATTTTCGGAAACAATTGAGGAACACCTAGGAAAATTACGACAGGTTTTTGAAAGATTGCGGTGGGCAAACCTTACGATAAAATCAAGCAAGTGCGAATTCATGAAAGAAAAAATTCAAATTTTAGGACATATCATCGACAACAAATCAATTACACCGTCACCAGAAAAATTAAACGCCATTGAAAATTTCCCAATCCCCATAAACAAAAAGAAACTGCAAAGTTTCCTCGGATTATGTTCCTTCTATAGAAAATTTATGAGCAACTTTTCAAAAATAGCCAAACCATTATTCCACCTTCTAGAAAAAGACAAAAAATTCATTTGGAGTTCGGATCAACAAGAAGCTTTCGAAATCTTAAAATCCAACTTAGTGAAATCCCCAGTTTTAGCACATTTTAATCCAAAAATTGGCTGCGAACTTAGAACCGACGCAAGTATAGATGGAGTAGGTGCCATTTTATTACAAGAAGTAGAGGGCAAAATGCACCCCATCGCCTACGCAAGCCGCACGCTCAATAAAGCCGAAAAAAATTACACTATTTCAGAACTAGAAGCACTCGCTGTTATTTACGGACTAACTTATTTTAGACATTTTATTTACGGCAAACCAGTAACTATAGTCACGGACCACCACAGCCTTTGCTATTTACAAAAAGCACAAAACACCACAGGACGACTAACAAGATGGCTAATAAAACTACAAGATTTTGATTATACAATTGTTTACAAGAACGGAAAAAATCATTCCGACGTTGACTGCCTTTCCCGAAACCCGGTTTCACCTTCACCCCCTGAAAATGACGATATGTTTGATATCCCGTTATTCCTACTTGACTCAACAAATTTACAAGCGGAACAGGACAAAGACCAGGACATACAAAGACTAATCAATATAATTGAAAACCCAAACAACCAAGATTATTCAATAGCTGAAAGGAAAAGGGCACAAAATTTTAGACTATTAGATGGGGTCCTCTACAAAAAGAATTCCGACTTTACAGGCAATGATAACCTTCTAGTTATACCAAACCACTTAATTGGTGAAATTCTACACGCCAACCATTCCGAACCTCTGGCAGGTCACTTAGGCGTTAATAAAACATATGGAAAAATTTCAAAAAGATTTTATTGGTTAGGACTACAAAAAGACGTAGAAAAATTTGTAAAGGCATGCGCGATTTGCCAAAGCAGAAAAGGAGCACAAAACAAAAAACCACAAGGTCTCCTACAGCCAATCCAGGTCGGCGTGCCCTTCGAAAGGGTAGGGATAGACATTCTAGGCCCTTTCCCAAGAACAGACAACGGAAATAAAGTCATAGTCGTTGCTACAGATTACGCTACGCGTTTTGTCGAGTGTGCAGCCCTCCCCGACAGCAAAAGCCCTACTGTAGCAAAATTTATACTAGAAAATTTGATTTGCCGACACTCCTGCTTTAAATATTTACACTCTGACAGAGCCCTAAATTCGAGATCACAGCTGGTCCAAGATTTATTAAAACTAATGTCCATTAACCCTTCCTTTACAACCTCTTACCACCCTCAATGTAACGGCGTCGTGGAAAAGTTCAATCTAACCATGGCAAACATGTTATCAAAATTCACTGATAGCTCTCAAAAAAAATGGGACAACGTAATCCCCCACGTTACATTCGCGTACAACTCAGCAGTTCATGCCACCACAAAATTTTCACCGTTTTTCTTAGTATACGGAAGAGAAGCGGTTCTTCCAACAGAGGCAAATTTAATAAATCAGCCAACCGATTTAACGGTCCAAAAATACAGGGAGAATATATTGGCAGCAAGACAGTTAGCGGTAGAAAACATTCACAACCGACAAAAAGATGATAAAATTCGATACGATGAGAAACACAGACACGTCGAATTCATACCAGGGGAACAGGTCAAAATTTTCTACCCACGAAGAAAAGTCGGAAAATCGGAAAAATTACTACTCAGATGGGAAGGTCCCTATTATGTGATAAAAAAGCTAAACGACGTGAATTATGAAATTAAAAAAGGGCAAAAACCCAACTCCCCAACCGAGGTGGTCCACGTTGGCCGCATCCTCCCCTACTACGAACCATATCTGCCTTTACCTCAACTCGAAAATGCGGAGATGCAGATAAATGATGAATAAATTTATGGTTTTGCCCCAGGCACCCCTAAAAATTAAAATACCCTTTCAAGTCCAACCCCCCCCCTCAACCACTCCCCCTCTTTGTTCGGGGTCAAGAATTGACAAAGACCTGGTTCCGTGGTGCTCGTAAAAGGCGAGCGAACGAGCAAAAACCCCATTTCTCCCCCGTAATCCCATTTTATAGTCTTCATAGGCCTTACGCCAGTTTCAAGCGCACACACTTAAACTTATGCAAATTAATATTAAAGGTGTCGTGAACTCGTTGGGCAACTTTTTATCAAAAAATTCTGTAAAAAATTACGATTCTTACGCTGCAAGTAGAATTTAAATACGATTAGTAATAAATGAGTTATAAGCCTCTGAATGTGGAAAAATTCGATCTGTGACGTCATTGGTGCAAGCCACTGCAAGCGCTGCGTAAGAATTGCACTGTCTTGATCATAATAAATCGATGGAAATGCCCCAGTGCTGTGATTACGGTGGCAGTAATAACGAAAAATCCAGGTAATATAGTTTTTTTTGCTTTTCCCGATAAGAACAAGCATCGGAAAGTTTCCAAACAGTGGTTGGATAAAATTAAAAGATCAAATTTCGTTCCCGCGCAAAGAACACTCGAAAATGCGCGGCTCACTGCAGAGTGCAGAGACAACGATTTCGAGAAAACTTCATTGTCGAAACAAGAATTAGGTACTTGGTGGTAAAACGTAACTATTTTTAATATTTTAATATAAAATGGAATTGATAACGACAAAGACAAGAAGCAGCCATTACAAGAACGAGCATATAATAATTACGCGAGAAGGCAGAGGAAGGACTGAAGGAGTTAATTGATAGTATGTTCAATCGATTCGACAAGTAAACAGGTGAATATTATCAAATTCTAAAAAAATAAGTGCAAGATAATGCATTTTTTTCCTACACGAGTAAATCGGTTTAAATACTAGGGCGTGTTAATGTTCTAATAGTTATTTACGTAATTAGTTATGAAAAGCCCTATATTGTTTGACGATGTTTTGCAACATTATGCGAGTCAAACAATTTAGGCTTTTCATAACGAATTCCGTACAACATTTTACCTAATTGTGTAAAATCCAACTTTTCAAAACGCAAGTATAGGTAGAAAATGTTTATAGTTTAAAAGTGCCTAAAATAATTATTTGTTATTTATATTGTATATTTTAATATTAAATTAGAACGATCTGTTCAAATCGAGCCGTAACAAACCCCAACAATATTGTTAAAAACCTCAGGTTGCGCTACTCCACGCTTCGATGCTTGCACCAATGACGTCACCGCGAGCCGCCAGCAACGAGTTCACGACACCTTTAATAAATGCTTAATATTTTTTCCTCTGCCGTAGGTATCTCCCAACAGCCTTTGCCTTAATTATTTTTTATCCCCAATGTTATGGCCAACACTTGGAGGTAACAGCAGGAGCCTTCTGGAAATCGATTCCGGATACGATCGCCTACGAAGCCTCCATTCCCCTAATCTACGAAGCAGATTGGTCACAAGGTAAACAGTTCGTTCACAACCCCTTCAATACATCTTTTTGCTCCGGAAAATTTAATGAGGTTCCCGAATGCTTAATCTTCGAAGAAACCAAAAACATTCTTTCTCTACACCAAAAACAACTTGAAATCCTAAATGAAAATAATAATTTGTACGCACAAAATTTTAATCACGATATTCAAAAGCGCGCCCTGGATTTCTTAGGGGACGCCCTTAATTTTTGTTGCGGTGTAGCGACAGATCACGAATTAAAAGACTTATTCACAAACGAGAAAAATATGGAACTGAGAATTTCAACATTAAACAAAGGCTTATCAAAAACATTAACACTAATTTCACAAAATTCACAAACATTTTCTACCTTCCAAAATAATACAAAATTCAATTTAAAACACCTGGAAACAAATATGCACAAACTAGAAAATTACTTCGAAAACATACACAATGACGTAACAAAAATCGAAGACCTTCAACACGAAGTACTAATGGCAGTTTTGCAAAACCAGTACGAAATAATGAAAAATTCTTTTCAACTAACAAATATAATTAAGTCCGCTAACATAATGAACTCCTGCAAACAAAAACAAATACCAACAGCTATTTTAAAGCCCGACATCTTCCATAAGGACCTTAAAAAATTAAAATTTGAATTGCAAAAATCAGAACAAACTTTAGCCATCCCCAGCACCGATTTTCTACGATATTTCTTTTTGCCAATATGCGACTGCACATTCACAGAAAACAAAATTTATCTACATGTAAAAGTCCCAGTTACATCATTCAAAAAATCGTGGAACCTTTTCGAACTATTGACCACGCAGTTCTCATGGAAAAACCAAATTTGCTCCATTCAACATGACACAACAATAATCGCCATCAGCACCGACAAAACTTCAGGAAAAAAAGAACTTAGACAAATTTCAGGACTAGGTCTTCATACTTGTAAACCTCACCACGATAAATTATGTTTCCTACCTAGATTCAGTTCCGATCACTTACACGGACCGGGTTGCGCCCAAACCCTATTTAAGGGAGCAACAGTTTCTGAAATTAGCCAAAGCTGCCCTTTACATTGTTACGCTTCTTCCAAAACAATTATTTCCGAAATCGAACTCGATGTTTTCACAATAACAAACCCCACACCAGAAATGAACATCTCCTGCCCAAATTCAAATACACTACTATTATCCAAAAACTACGACCACCCTGGAGCACTCAAGATTAAATTACCCTGCTATTGTAAACGTATCGAAAAATTTGAAATAATTATCCCAACCAGATTTCCCTGTAACGAATTGCCAAAAGAGAGTGAAATCGTACACATTATTCCAGCCGCTTGGTCAACCCTTCAAAGTTTCGTCCTTAACCCAACAATCAACTTTAATTCCCCCCGTTTTACAAACCTCTCAGAGGCGTTAAATAAAAATTGGACCCTTGACATACCGATAGTTAACCTAACATCAAATAAAAATGCAATCAAACAATTAATGGACGAAATAAGCAACCCCCCCGCAGTTACATACAACCCTTACAATAAAGCATAACACGGTGACACTTTATTTTTAATCTGGAACTCATTACTATCCATCGCGGTTATTTACCTTATTTTTAAAAATGTGAACGGACTGTTACTCTTGACCCAACCCCAAAGAATTCAGGCAAATGATGGAGACACCCCCGTCCACGACATTATCTTAATCATAATCATCTTGGCTATTTTAGGTTTTTCAGCATTCATAGGAACAAAATTACTACTTGCATACATAAAAACCAAAAAGAACCAAACAAAGCAAAAGGATGCTGAAGAGACTCCCCAAAAGCCTGACCAAAAATTTCAAATGATAATTGAGAATATCGAAGACTTGCAAGAATTGTCACAAGGACGAAGACTAACATGTATTATAAAAAAGATCTAAGGTCCCCACATTACCCTTTTTCCCCCTCTCCACCCCTAGGCATATACAAAATGGGCTTTACCTTTAACTTTTCCCCAAAACAAACATTATTTACTAATTATTATACTAACATTTGCATGTAGCATGTCATTACTAAAAATAAATCAACGGCCGTTGATCCCCATATTTAAAATGTAAAATTTTCTTTGATGTAAGAAATTTATAATTATAACTATGTTTTAATCTTAGTTACAAACAATGTAATTCTAATATTATTTTTATGTTTTCATGACACGGCACACCCCAGGCAAAGAACACCCAAAAAACAGCTTCAGCACCCCCCCCCCCCCCAAACGCACGAGAAATCACTTACCATTAATTCCGCATGGAACGCACTAAACCACACACCACCAGAAGCTCACTAAGTACAAAACAAACGTGTCCATAACCGTTCACACCACACAGACTTAAAGTTGGGGAAAAATTCGAAATTGAGGATCAAAATACCAACACAATTGAAAACCCTCCCGTTGCAATAACAACTACTAGCAACGGGAAAATTTTCATCTGAACCAGTAGCATGGAAAAAGAAAAGTTTCAAACACAACACCAAAAATCTTCGATATCCACCAACGTTTCAACAAAACTCTACGAGCGAACAACGGGAACTGAGCAGCTAACAGGTTAACCCAAAGTGGAAGAATACATTTCCAGAATCCTAAGTCTGCAAAAAACATTGAAGACACTATACTTTCCACAAGAGATAACAAAAGATTTATCTCCCGCAACGCTACCCATCAGCAATTTCATAGGAACAACCCACACAACGTCTCATTCCCCATGTACATTATCACTGAATGAAAATTCCCGTGCTAGGTAATAGTGCAACAGGACCGTATCCAAATTAAGTGCCCCCATAAATAACTCGAACAACCTTGTGCCGTGCCATAATCAATTTTAACTTTTATAATACTATATTGTAATTTGACTTGCATTCCATTTGTATTGTACTGAAAACCCCTTGTTACCTTTTAGGTTAAACTAAAAACCCCTGAGCCCTTCAGGCGAAGGGCTTGCCGAGGAGGGGAGATGTGTCACATATGTGACTTTCACACTTTTTATTTTCCATAATCCTGACTCGGATTATTCCTCGGTTCGAACCAAGTTCAGCGGCCGAGGGAAAATCGCGAAGTCAGGAGTTTACCTGGCGCAAGCCATGGCTTAGAAATTATCCGGCAGTCCCGTTTGATCTTTGATAACAGTGAGAGTGTGTGACACATCTAGCCGATCCCCCAAATGTAAGTACATAGACTTGTGTTTATTATTTTGTGTTTTGTAGTTGCGTTCTTTTTTCTGTTTTCGTCATTTGAATTTTTGGTTGTTTCATTCGGATGCGTGGAATTGTGGACTTAACCATTTTCCGTTCATTTCAATTTTAACACAACCACGCCGAACCGCACGAAACAACCTCCCTTTTGTACTGCCGTGTGACTATACGCATCCCCGTGTGTCAATTAAATTTTAAGTTCATTTTTTATCTCCGACTTTTGTTTTCTTCACATCACTGCCTCACCGAATTCCCTTTACAACCCGGTACCAGCTCTGGACCCAAAGGGCCCAGATGCGACAATATTCAAGAAGCAAAGATTTAAAAAAAAAACCTGTATAATATCTTGAAAACGATAAATTACTCTTTATTAACTTTTTTTATAGGCATGAATTATAATCTCCTGAATCGATTAAGACTAAATGCAAAAAAGTTGGCCCAAGCAGTCACACTTTAAATTGAACCTGCATTTCAAGATGGCGATGTCACAATTATGTAATATGAATAGGAATCCAGGATGGGCCTATATTGTTGCTTAAATCAGGTTGTTATGTGTCATATATGAAATAGCATGATGTGAATTATCTGCAAATTCACATTATGGTTATCTGTTAGTACTACACGGCAAGAAATCAGCTTGGTTTTGAACCAAGTTGCATAGGATAATATACTTAAAATCACTGATTTTTGAAAATTTATATTTTCTTAACTAAAAATTACTCTTCTTTTATTTTTCAAGGATTCATTAATTGAGTATAACTCCAATTCGGAGTTGACAACCACCCCCGGTCTAGCTTTTCGACAGTGGAGAATGTCGTGGATTTCGTGTTTGCTACAGTGAGGTGGGACAAGGAAGGGATCGACAACAAAAGGGCGCCACCAAGTCGTTTAAAACTGTAATAATGTATAATATGGAAAAATGGTTACACTACAAAATTTATCACACAGTGAGGTACCTTAGGTGATGAAGTACCAGTGAAATGTCGACTTGGAACCGTTTAGATGGTAAAAGTAAATCCGTTGCTGTAATGGTGAAAACTAAAGCCGCAATTACTAACCGAGGTCTACGAGCCCACGCTGGACTGAAACTCCGAACCTGAACAACTAGCGAGGTATACTGTAAGCGTCCTACCTACCGAGCAAGCTTGCACGATGACCGGATACGCAACTCCCGCTAAATATTAAATCGTCAGTGGTCGTAAACCTGTAGGAAAGCCGGCCTGACTATATAAGGAACCACCGAACGTTACCAAAGGCGCGTCACGATGGTGCGGCAATTATAAAATGATTTAGAAAATAAAATCCGCTGACCGGTCAGAGAAGCCGAACGGTCACCAATACCAACAAGTAAAACCAAATCAACAATTTTGAATAACAGTAAAAACCCGGAGTGACAACCAAACAAATTACTTGACAATAAAACAATTCGACAATCAATCGCTGGCTCGAAAATTACTGCTAGACTTATCGGTCAAATGGGGTGCTGTCCCTAGCAGTCTCACGATGCCAAGCCAACAAACGCGAAGAGGGAGGGCAGCAATCACGATTGTACGAAAATTGGCAAACCAGTACTCCACACGTGACTATGAAATCCCACACTGGACCCTTGGAAATTTCGAACCTTGGAAGTCCAAAACTCGACAGCTGGAAGTTGGAAATCGAAACTCGACAACTGGAAATTGGAACTCGAAACTTGTCCACCAATAAAGCCGTCCAACCAATCGTGGTGGTTCCAAAAATAAATCTTCAAAAATCCAATCGGCCAAAAATCCGCCAACACTCCATCAGCTCCCAAAAATAAATCCTGCAAAACAATCGTGGTGGTTTCCCTGATGGCAATAACCGCACAACGTACCTCCAGGGGGAAAATACTGAAGGATTCCTCTAGGTTCCTTGCAGCCCTTACGGTTCTTGGTAATTTCCCCTAACACGTGACCGCTTCTACAATATTCCGCCTTATCATCAATGCTCGGCTAAGTGGCACTCACCTCCTTGATTATTCCCGTGTTACACGTCTCAACCCTCCAACTCACAATCGGGAACCAAAAATGGCGTGTAGCTCTCGAAATTCGATGGAAATCTCAATTCCAGAAGAAGATCGGTACAATGGCCGCACTTGCAATTTTCCACCCCACAACGCCAATCCGTCTTCTGCGCACTCCTTGTCCAAACCTGACTTCCGGTGAAATCCACTACTTGACATTTCGGTCAAATCCACGACTGTGCAAGCGTCTGAGCGCAATTCCAAAATTCCGACGACTAGCCCACAGCAATCACAGACGGCCTGGCCGCTGTTTATCGGTTTTTCCTACGGGATCATCCCCGCTTTCTAAATTCCTTTATTCGGGGCCGTCTGGAGACTTTCGCGCGGTCATGTTTCGGGTGGCAGCCGTGGCTGTCACTCACCCGTCAACTGTGCCATAACCTCACCTGTCAACGTCAACCGGTGGTCAATCTTCCGCCGTTGATCGATTAATCGATATTAATCGCGGTTTACTCGGCATGGCAATGACCCAGGTGAGTACTCCACTGCGACCCCCAATCTAACCGATAACCAATTTGCCCAGATGTAACTCGAACCAAAAATGCCCCCCCCCGAGAGTGGAATCAATGAAAGCATACCCCCCTGATGACACTGAAGTCCCGTGATATTACTATGGGGCTAAATTTCACCAGCAGTTTCAGTTGGAAGGCTAGCCGATTGAAGCAAACCAAAAACCGAACGTAACATGAGCATTCCTCTTTCCAAAACTACAAAAAAAAAGAAAATTCTCCCAAGCAGCCACTAATGACTAGGGCCCTTTTCCGAGCTATGTAAGTTTTGCTCATTTTAAGTTCTCTATCGATTGTCTCTTGACTTTCACCACGTTCAATCAAATATTTCTTGAATGTAGCTAAAATTAATTTTAAAAAAATTAAAACTAAAAAACATCTTGTAGGTATAATGGTAAAAAAGATAGTTCTTAACCTATTTTTAATTTACAATAGAAAGTTAACATGCATTGGATCACGCAAAGGCTTAGATGAAGAATGAAACAAAGGTTATTAAGCTCAGTATTATAACAATAATTTGCCGCAAGAAAACGGAACCAATAGGATAGTTAGATAGACAGATAGATAGATGGATAGATGGATAGATGGATAGATGGATGGATGAATAGATGGAACAAAATTATGAAAAGTAATGTATATACAGTGCGCTCAGTAAAAGACGCCCTACTGCATAACTTCGTTATTTGATATCCAACTGTAAAAAAATCGTTCAAATGGCTCCCAAAATATTACAACTTCGATGCACACCCAAAATTTTAAAATTTGGGTGTATTTCAAAGACAAATAATAACTGGTTCTAGTCCAAATTTGAAAAACTTTGTGAGGTTGCCTTACCATGTCGGGGTGTCTCTGAGCTGCGGGTTCAAATTCTTCACCTACAGGTTTTTTATTGACTAGTTCAATTAGCACTGAAAATCAAATGTAAATATACTATGAAGTTTCAAGATAACTTACCATCAAGCTTTGCAATTACTATATCTGTTAGTTTCTCATTCATTAATTTAAGGGCATCAACTTCACCTTCCAACTTTATTATCTTCATTTGCATTGCTTTGGTGGATTGGTCAACACCTTTGATTACATGAACATCAGGTTTATTATTGCCATTAAAAGTAGTAGACACTTTTCGAACACCAACAGTGTTTGACTTGGCAATATTTGCGTCAGCTCCCTTATCAGAACTACGGACTGCAGACACTTTTTTCACAACATTTTTTGCTTCGGTAATTTTTGAGAGAAGTCCCTTGTTATTGGTGTTCGGAACGGACATTTTTTTCATATCAGCACTGTTTGTTTTAGCATTGCTACTCTCATTGCTACCCATGCCGGATCCTTTTTTAAATATATTCTTACCAATGGCAAATTCTTTTTTCTTGTCAGCAATATTTGCCTTGATATTGTTATTAGTCTGATGAGCTTCCTGTTTACCTGCTACTTTCTTCACATCACCGCTTCTTGCATCGGTAATTTTTTTTGGGGCTCTGTCACCTCCGAGGTCATCTCTCGATTTCTGACTCTCACCTACTTTCCCATTATTTGTTTTTATAACTTTATTTTTACCACTCTTAATGTCGACGGCCACCTTTTCAGTCATTTCAAATTTTGCTGAATCCAAAAAAATTTTTTCCTCAACAATTCTCTTCGAAATTTTTTTATTTTGCACAAGATTTTTCTTACGCTGTTTTTCCTAAAAATAATTTTTATAAATATACACTACAACTTACGACCTACCATGACCTCATTATCATCGCCAGCAGACGATGCCGAATCCAAAAGCTTGGGGTTCACCTTCCTTTGCCTTTTAACGCTAAATTGGAGACTTCTTAATTTGTCTTCAATTTTTTCTTTTGATTCTAGAAGGTACATGGAATAATCTTTATCTTAAATTGTAATTTGTAAAATTAATTGAGTAATGGGCCCCAGACTACATGTATTTAACTTAATGTTTCAAAAATTGGTCCCTAGGGAGTAGGGCATGATGAAAAATCACTTACCATTAAATTCAAGAATAGTCGCTTTATAATAAACGTCGTGATCATCCCATCGGACATAATAGGCTTTTCTAACATTCCAGGTGCACGTATTAACAGGCCCAGAAAAATCGTCCTCAACGGCAACTTTCAATTTGCCGTCTTCGACAAATTGGACTAAATAAAACATTTTAGAAACAATCCACAATTCCACAACACAACCTAAGTAAGCACAAAAGCACACCGCGTCCACCCGCAAGTTATTCTCCCTTGCCCATCACCAAGGGCCGATGAATCGTCGTGATTGGTCCAAGCACTCTGCTGGCACATCCGAAGGGGCCTGCACGCACCGGTGATGACGTATGTTGTTGCGCAGAAGCGCTGTGCGCACTCCCGACGCTCCATCCACCAATCAGTGCCAATCATAAAGCAAGTGTTGCGTGCAGGCCCGTTCGGATGCGCCGCCAAACTGGACAACACAGCTGGCCACGGCCAAACGCTGTTGGAGATGTAGTGTTGTTAGGTTAGGTATTTAAATAGTAGGCATAATGGCCCCAACTGGAATAAAAAAGGCGTATAAACAGTATATGCACAATATACGTATGACTGTTAGTCGTACAACACTTTGGAGGTTGAAAAAAAGGGAGAAGTTAAGAAGAATTATTGAAAATGAAGCAGCTGAGTGTGGAGCAACTGAAAACGAAGACAACTGGAGCTGCTGTTCGTATTTTACCTTCAAGACTGGCTCTTTAATGACGTTTTTATTCCTCAGGTGATACGCCTCTTCAAAATGACGAAAATGAGGACTCTTCATCATTCAACAACAGTTTTGATGATTATGAAGCTGAAGAAGAAGGTGGTGATGACACGTTAGGAAATGATGATTTTGATGATTGTGAAAGTAGTCAAGAAGAGCAAATTGATAATGGAACAAAGAATCCATCAGGTATTTATGCATGCACGATTTTTATCGGTCGGTCTAGTAATATTCTCTTTCTTTCAACCTTACAGAAACATCGTGGTCTTTTGATGCCAATGATGAGACAGTGTTATTTCCGGCTTCTGGAATTAAGGCAAAGGATCTGTTATTAATGGTTGTTTTTTTGGGATTACGTTATGGTTATGCTACATATTTTTGAAATTTTGAAAACTTGTGGTGGTCCCAATTTATCATTCAACTATTCAAAGTATTTCAGAGCAAAAAAATTTAATTTACAGGATGATTCAATTAGAAGGATATATTTTTGTGCGACCTGTGAGTTGAAAATATTGGAAACCGCAAATAGAATTATTGATAATCAGAAACAGGAGAAAATGTCTTGTAGTGTTTGTGGGGAGAGACAAGTAATTAATTCTCATAATCACAATTACTTTATCACTGTTGATATAAGACAGCAAGTCAGAAGTTTGCTAGAAAACCCAGAATTATCTAAATTACTGATCCAAAACAAACAAAATATTACCTTAAGAAATGCAGATGTTACAAATTATCAGGATATTCATGATGGAACACTTTATAAAAAATTTAGGGATTTCCATCTTTCATATAATTTTAATGTTGATGGTGCCCCAGTTTTCAATTCATCAAAATTTTCGATGTGGCCAATATTACTAATCATCAACGAATTTCCTCCAGAAATAAGATTCCGACATGTAATTCTAGCTGGAATGTGGTACCATAATAAAGAGCCCAATATGAATTTATTCATGCAAGAATTTGTAAAACAGGCCAATGATCTCTATCATAATGGGATTAACTGGAAAAATTCAGATGGGAATACCATCAATTCAAAATTTGTAGCAATGTGTTGCTGCGTGGATTCAGTGGCTAGACCCATGCTACAAAAGTTTACTCAGTTCAATGGTTACTATGGGTGCCCGTGGTGTTATCACCCAGGAAAACTTGTAAACCGACAAATTAAATACACGATTAATGTAGACCCGAATGACAGCAGAAACCATCTTACGACAGTTCAGGAAATGAAAGAGGCATATGCAACAGAAACTAAAGTAAATGGGGTAAAGGGTCCAAGTTGCCTTATCAATTTACCACAGTTTGACATAATCGATGGCTGCCCTCCCGATTACATGCATTCAGTACTATTAGGAGTTGAAAAGCAGCTGTGGGAATATTGGACTACATATGATAAAAATAAAACCTGTTATCTTGGCTCACCACATATTTTAAAGAAAATTAATGGACGACTTATTATGATTTCGCCACCTCATGAAATTCATCGACATCCTAGAAGTATTACTGATAAAGCTAAGTGGAAAGCCACTGAGTGGAGAAGCTGGTTAATATATTATTCAATTCCAGTTTTAGATACCATATTGAATGTCACATATTTAAAACATTATTCCCTTCTAGTAAATTCAGTATCCATGTTATTACAGAAGTCGGTTTCCATAGAACAGATTTCAAAAGCAGAGAACGACTTAAAGACCTTCGTAATTGAAATGAACAAATTATATGGGGATGAATCCATGACGTTTAATGTACATATCCTGCTTCATTTACCTGAATTTGTTTATAAGACAGGTCCTATTTGGGCAACGTCAGCTTTCCCATTTGAATCAGCTATGTATACTTTAAAAAAATTTGCAAATGGCCCTACTGGTGCAAATTTGCAAATAGTAAATGGTTTTACAAAATTCAATGTACATTTTAATACTATGTCAGGAGCAAAGGAACCTATCAATGAAGATGTAAAAGTGTTTGTAGAAGGTTTACGGTTGCGTGGTACATTAAAAAAAGTTTGTGATTCGGACGTAGTTTTTTTAGGCAAGCAACAACTAAGCAATGAGAAGGTTTCAGATTTTAATGGGAACACGTTTTTTAAATACAAAAGGTGCCTTTATAAAGGTAAACTCCTGCATACAGAAGATTATAAGTCTAAAACAGGCTTAAAAAATAATGATTCTGTTGTCCATTTGTCTGATAACCAATTTGCTATAATTATAGAATTCATGTCCTTTAATAGCCATTGCTTTATAAAAGTTCAAAAACTGGTTGCTAGGCCATATAAAGTAGGAAATTTTGTATTGCATCATCTGTATGTTGTAAATAAAACGTCAAATTTTTCCATCATCAAACCCTCGCATATTCTAAACAAATGCATTTATTATAAGGTAGGAGATACGTTTATACTGTCAACTTTAACCAACGATATCGAGGTTCAATGATTTGTAATTATATATGTATGTCAAGAGGACCCTTTCAGGAGCTGTTTTTGGGGGTGCTATTTTTTAGCCTGATATTAAAGAAGATTATGCGCTGATTCCGTAGATCAAATTTTTATGATTTTAGGACATTGCGTTTGAGAGATATTTAAAAAAAGCATGCAAAGGTCACTTTGTGGAGGAACATGGTTCTGATCTCGGCTAACCACCGGATTGGTCCAAATCGGCCTCCCCAAACGGCCCCTTGCGTGAACGATAAATTAGTATATTTGGTTGCCTAAGATTATTATTGAGCGTTATCCAAGACAGTTCCTTCTGAGGGGTAATTCACTACCAGGCTTAGGTGTACAAGTTAAGATTACCAAGATTAGAGTTAGTAAAAGGTTTTAGTAATCTAAACACTAATTAGAGTCAGGATTACCGTGGAATTACAAAAATTACATTCAGAATTACTAGAATTATTTAGATTACGCTCGTGAAGTACATGAATTACATGAATTACCATTACAAACGCGATCAGCTGTTCCATCTGATTCACCATTCTTAATTCAGTTTATAAAATAGAACTGGCAGAATTACTGTTGGAATTACTAGGATTACGTACAGAATTACTTGGATTACATTTAAAATTACTACTGGAGTACCAAATTACCAGAGGATTAAGCGGATCACTTTTAGCATTAACAGGATTACATGCGAATACGTGGAATTACTACGATTAATACCAAGCAGTAACTGAAGTACATATTAGGTGTACTTTGAGTGAATTAATTCAAATTCAAAGGCCCTTTCGCCATTGATCCCTTGGGGAACTAAAATTTTTGTGAAAAGAAGTTTTTGGTCTTAGGCTACATTTTTCTACAATAGCAGGACTCCTGACTCGGCCAGGCTCATCACACGGAAGGGGGAGTCGCTTTGGGGACTGTAACACTCCTATTTATGAAAAGGGATTACTATTGAGAACATCACTTACTTAGGAACCCTCGTGCAGTGATTTGAGGTAGTTCTGTGAAGTTTTCTGCGAAAAAACCTCAAAAATTTTGCTTTTCTCGTTATCGGAGAACACTTCCCCATAAGGACCGTTGCATATATACAATTGACACTTGTTGTCTATGCATTGGTCCCTTTGGGGAACTTCGATTTTGGAGAAAATTAAATTTTTGGGCTTAAGGTACTTTATGCTACAATAGAAGGGCTCCTGGCTCGGCCAGGTTCATCACACGGAAGGGGGAGTCGCTTTGGAGACTGTAACACCCCGATTTATGAAAAGGGATTACATTTGAGAACATCACTTACCTAGGAACCCTCGTGAGGCATGTATGCAGTGATTTGAGGTTGTTCTGTAGAAGTTTTCTGCGAAAAAACCCCAGAAATGTTGCTTTTCTCGTTATCAGAGAACACTTCCCCATAGGGACCGTTGCATGTACACGACTGACACTTATTGTCTATGCATTGGCCCCTTTGGGGAACTTCAATTTTTGAGAAAATACCATTTTTGGGCTTAAGGTATTTTTTCTACAATAGAAGGGCTCCTGGAACGACCCGGGTCACCACACGGAAAGGACGAGTCGATTTGGAGACTGTAGCACCCCCAATTGTGCAAAGGGACTGCTTTTGAGTACCTTACTTATTTAGGAACCATCGTGAGGCATTTATGTAGTGTTCCGAAAAGTTCTGTTCATCAAAAAGGTTGTCATTCTCGATATAAAAGAAACACTTCCCCAAAGGGACCATTGCATATACACAATTGACACTTGTTGTCTATGCATTGGTCCCTTTGGGGAACTTAAATTTTTGAGAAAATACCACTTTTCTAAAAAAAGCTCAGTTTAACCTTTTTAAAGCTTTATTGTACCTTAGCAGCTTTGATTTGTCCTGTGGTATAAAACTAGGGTCCCTGGGAGTGGTCAGTGTCAAAAGTCAAAAAAAAAGAAAAGTTTTGAAAGCTTCCCGAAAGGGACCATTTCATAGACACTAATAACACTTGTTGTCTATGTATTGATCCCTTTGGGGAACTAAAATTTTTAGGAAAAAACATTTTTGGGCTTATGCTACTTTTCTCTACAATAGAAGGACTCCTGGCTCGGCCAGGTTCATCACACGGAAGGGGGAGTCGTTTTGGAGACTGTAACACCCCCATCTATGAAAAGGGATTACTTTTGAGTGCGTCACTTACTTAGGAGCCTTCGTGAGGCATGTATGTAGTGATTTGAGGTAGTTCTGTGAAATTTTCTGCGAAGAAACCTCAAAAATGTTGGATTTCTCGTTGTCAGAGAACACTTCCCCATAGGGACCGTTGCATATACACTATTGACATTTGTTGTATATGTATTGGTCCCTTTGGAGAACCTAAATTTCTGAGATAATAACATTTTTGAGGTTAGGCTACATTTCTTCACATAAGAATGACTCCTGAAGAGGCCCAGTTCGCCGCAAGGATGAGGGACTCGATCTTGGCATGGGACCACCCCCATTTGTGGGATGACTTTCGCTTTGAGTACGTCACTCGCTTAGGAACCATCATGAGGCATAATGTGCCATATCCAATCACTAAATATATTATATATTTGTGACTTGAGGTGGTTCTGTGAGGTTTCATGCGAAGAAAAATCAAAAATGCTGCCCTTCTCATTATCAGAGAACACTCCCCATAGGGACCATTGCATATACACAATTGACACTTGTTGTCTATGCATTGGTCCCTTTGGGGAACTTAAATTTTTGAGAAAATACCATTTTTGGGCTTAAGGCATTTTTTTTGCAATAGAAGGGCTCCTGGAACGACCCGGGTCACCACACGGAAAGGACGAGTCGATTTGGAAACTGCAGCACCCCCAATTGTGCAAAGGGACTGCTTTTGAGTACCTCACTTATTTAGGAACCATCGTGAGGCATTTATGCAGTGTTCCGAAAGGTTCTGTTCAAAGAAACATCAAAAAGGTTGTCTTTCTCGATATAAAAGAAACACTTCCCCAAAGGGACCATTGCATATACACAATTGACACTTGTTGTCTATGCATTGGTCCCTTTGGGGAACTTAAATTTTTGAGAAAATACCATTTTTGGGCTTAAGGTATTTTTTCTACAATAGAAGGGCTCCTGAAACGACCCGGGTCACCACACGGAAAGGACGAGTCGATTCGGAGACTGTAGCACCCCCAATTGTGCAAAGAGACTGTTTTTGAGTACCTCACTTATTTAGGAACCATCGTGCAGTGTTCCGAAAGGTACTGTTCAAAGAAGCATCAACAAGGTTGTATTTCTCGATTTTAAAGAAACACTTCCCCAAAGGGACCATTGCATATACACAATTGACACTTGTTGCCTATGCATTAGTCCCTTTGGGGAGCTTAAATTATTGAGAAAATACCATTTTTGGGCTTGGTGTACTTTTTCTACAATAGAAGGGCTCCTGAAGCGACCCGATTCACCACACGGAAAGGACGAGTCGATTTGGAGACTGTAGTACCTCACTTATTTAGGAACCATCGTGAGGCATTTATGCAGTGTTCCGAAAGGTTCTGTTCAAAGAAACATCAAAAAGGTTGTCTTTCTCGATATAAAAGGAACACTTCTCCAAAGGGACCATTGTATATGCAGTACGGTCTATGTACTGGTCCCTTTGGGACACTCAATTTTCTAAAAAAGAATCAGTTTAATCTTTTTGAGGCTTTATTGTACCATAGCAGCTTTCATTTGTCCTGTGGTATAAAAGTAGGGTCCCTGGGAGTGGTCAGTGCCAAAAGTAAATACACGAATCTCAAAAATGTTCGCATTGTATCCTCTACTTCCATACTGCGGATTTTCTACTAATTTGAGCACATTATAAGCTACTTTGAATGGGACATTACAATTGAAAGCTGCTGGAGGCTCCTCTGAACCATTAAATTTTCACGCCACCTCTAGTTTGGGAAAATTTGTTTGCAAAACAAAAAAAGAAATGTTTTGCAAGGTTCTCGAAAGGGACCATTTCATAGACACTAATGACATTTGTTGTCTATGTACTGATCCCTTTGGGGAACTCAAATTTTTGGAGAAAAAAATATTTTTGGTCTTAGGCTACTTTTTTCTACAATAGAAGGACTCCTGACTCGGCCAGGTTCATCACACGGAAGGGGGAGTCGCTTTGGAGACCGTAACACCCCTATTTATGAAAAGGGATTATTTTTGAGTGCGTCACTTACTTAGGAACCCTCGTGAGGCATGCAGTGATTTGAGATTGTTCTGTGAAGTTTTCTGCTAAGAAACCTCAAAAAGGTTGGTTCTCTCGTTATCAGATAACACTTCCCCATAGGGACCGTTGCATATACACAATTGACACTTGTCGTCTATGCATTGATCTCTTTGGGGAACTAAAATTTTTGGAAAAAAACCTTTTTCGGCTTAGGCTACCTTTTTCTACATTAGAAGGACTCCTGGCTCGACCAGGTTCACCACATGGAAGGGGGAGTCGATTTGGAGACTAACAACCCTGTTTGTAGAAACGCATTATTTTTGAGCACGTCACTTGCTTAGAAACCATCGTGCGGCATCTATGCTGTGATTTGAACTGGTTTTGTAATGATTTCTGTGAGGAAACCTCGAAAATTTTGCTTTTTTCGATATTAGGGAACACTTCCCCATAGGGACCGCTGCATATACACGTTTGACACTTATTGTTTATGTATTGGTCCCTTTGGGGAATTCAAATATTAGAGAAAATAAATTTTTTATGCTTAGGTAACTTAGGTTACAATAGAAGGACTCCTGACTCGGGTCGGTTCACCATACGGAAAGGGGAGTCGGTTTGGAAACTATAACACCCCCATTTGAGGTGGTGCTGTGACGTTCCCCAGATTTCCCCAACATTTTCTAGCATTTGTACACTAGATTTTCTTTTGGAGAGATTTCCCAGGATTTCCCCGAGATTTCCTCAGGCTTCCCCAGATTTCCTCTAATTTCCCAAGATTTACTCAGATTTCCCCAGAAATCCTAAGATTTACCCGAGATTTCCTCAGATTTCCTCGGAATTCCCCAAGATTTCCTGGTACCTGTACACTAGATTTCCTTTTGGAAAGATTTGCCCAGATTTAGTCAGATTTCAATTGATTTCCCCAAGATATCCCCAGATTTCCTAAGATTTCCCCAAGACTTCCTCAGATTCTCTCGGAATACCCCAAGATTTCCAAGCACCTGTACACTAGATTTCCTTTTGGAAAGATTTCCCAAGATTTCTCAATATTTCCTCAAATTTCTCCAGGTTTTCTCAATTTTTCCAGATTTCCCAGATTTTCTCAGATTTCCCGAACATTTCCCCCGAGTTCCCCAAGATTTCCTAGCACCTGTACACCAGATTTCCCCTGCGGCTCACCCCTCGAATAAAATCTTCAAAAAACTCAACAGCTGACTTGGAACTTAAAAGCACCAATCTCTCCCAAAAGGGACCATTTCGTTGATACAACAATGTCAATAAAGCGACGCCGGTAGCTTATGCAATCCATTTAACCTCAAAGTACGTAAATTTTTGCGGTTGCTATTTTTACGTCGTAAGGCGCAACATTTATGATAACTGTAATACCAACTGTACGACTTAGTTGGGGACTGTCACCTGTAGGCGGCGCTTGGATTTGACTCCCCAAAGGGACCCTTGAACAAAGACCCGTTTGGGGAGCTCCCCAAAGTGTCCACTGGCTCCCCAAACTACTCTTTGGGCATACTTATACTCCCCAGAAGGCCCCTTTGACATACATATACAAATATGTCAGCTGTTTATAGAAAATCGAAAATTATATTTGTAAAAAAGAATAAGCTTCAATAAACCATACAAATAAGGCATACCCAATTGTTTATTTTGTATTAAAAAACTTAGTTTGTTTAGAATTTTTAAATAAAACCGCAAATAAGTAAGAGGTACCTATATAAAAATCTGTAAAATATTATAAATGGATAAAATTGTATAAACGTTAGTCAAAGGTAATAAATATGTAATCCAAAAGCGAAAAGAACTGGAGTATGCACTCAGTTTCAATTTATACTTTTCGCAAAAAAAAATTAACCACATAAAAACAATATAGAATACATAAACAATAAAAGACATAAATTTTTATAAAATGAATGTAGGTAGTTAATCTTATACATAAAGGCAGCAGAGAAGCGGCTGGAACCTCCCCAACGCGTGGGTCTTTCATTTCAGGGACTTCTGTTTAAGATTCTAAAGTTGATATGCCTAAATGGCACTTCCCGTTGACCAATTGCTCCCAAAAGCCTTTCAGCTCTTCAACGGGTCACCTCACCTCCATTTACCAAATTTCGGGCAAATCGATCCACTAGTTTGGGCTATAAAGTGGTTTCAGTGTTATTACAAAATTTCGATTTTTCTACCCAAAGGGTTCTAAATGCGAATAAATTTTGTCTCATTTAAAACCAGAAATTGAAGACCTTTCTGATGGTGACCTCGATAGTGACAATATATTTTTCAAAAACTTGTTTTGGATGGGTAAATTAGAAAATAATTTTAAATTTCGAAATTGGTGTGCCAAAACGGCACTTTCCGTGGGCCGATTGAATCCAAAATTTGTTCACCTCTTCGACGTGTAACACAATCCCCTTGTGCAAAATTTCAGCCAAATCGGTTCAGGGGCTTGGGCTGTACCGCGATTTTAAAGTCCGATAAAAATCTATTTTTTTTTTATTTTTGGTCAAAAGGGCCCTAAGAATGAATGCATTTTTAGAAGCAGAATTTGAAGGCCTTTCCTATCGTGACGTGAAAAATGGGGGTTTGCATTTAAAATTTAAAAATGTAAAGAAAAGGTCCATCCTCGAAGTGGCTTGTAATACGCGACATGTTTCGGTCTACTAGACCATCATCATAACATAACCTAAAACACAAGGTCGAGTCTGATGATGGTCTAGTAGACCGAAACATGTCGCCTTAATCATTTTACTTCGTAATATATCAATTTGTGGCAAGACTTTGTTTACTACCTACTCATAAAATTTAAAAGTTGATGTGCCAAAATGGCATTTCTGGTTGCACGATTGGCTCCAAAAGCTTTTCAGATCTAAGTTGGGTTATCACATGCACACGTACCAAATTTCAGCTAAATCTGTCGAGTAATTTGGGCTGTGGCGTGTTTACGAACGTACGTACGTACAAACGTACGAACGTACGTACATACATACAGACACATTTTAAAAACCACTTTTTTGGGCTCCTGAGACCTCAAAACGTATAGATCCGGTCTTATCTCGAATTCGAAAATTTTAGTGATTGCAGTAACCTCCCTTTTTTTTTAAATGGTGAAGTGGAGTGGGGAGGTTAATAAATAAACGAATATATGCATAAGGAGAAATAATTACATAAAATAGGACAAAAACAGAAAAGTTATAGTTTTATAAATATTCATAAAAATTTATAAAAGTTAAAACAACACAAAAATACTATAAGATTGTATAACACCGGAAATGAGTGCATACATAAAAACCTTTAGAATAGTATAAAAGGATAAAATCGAATAGAATAATATAAATGGTAATAGAAGGCAAATATAAAAAGAGAAAGAATTTTATGCTGTTACATATATTTTTTTGTATTTCTATGTATTATTTTTATCAGGGAATAACCATTGCATTCATTTTACGTGGGCCTAAGGTGGTTTTTAATAAAATTCTAATTATTTAAGTGATAAATCACCATATTTCAATTCATTTCGAGGAGCCAAGTGGTTCCTGGAAGATTTGCGACAGCGTTTGACTGCCAGAAAGTTTTAAAATTTAAATTTTATTGGATTATGGCATAATTGAGGTTATGACAAAAGCAAGTAATTTATTGATAATATTGCATAACATCTAACATAAATTGATTGATAGTGCCCTCATTTTGTGCAGTGGTAGGCTGCTCCAATATGGGCATGCGAAATCTAGAAAAAAGTTTCTTTAATTTGCCATAAGAAATAACGGAGTAAGTTGCATATATGCCTGTTATGCATCTTAAGGTCAGTTAGATTAAGGAACACTGTGTTCATCCATGTTCAATCCATAACATCTGTAGAAATAGTTATTGTCACTAACTGCACACTGTGTGATGTAGTTTACTCTATATCTATATCTGTACATTTAATAGCACCACAAACATCCTTCTCCGATGGCAAACTAAACAAACTTGTCTACATTTCGCATGTCCCTTGGCATGCAGGGTACCACTGCACAAAAGGAGGGCATTATCCTTCAATTTATGTTAGATATTATGCAATATTATCAATAATTACTTACCTTCGTCATAACCTCAAATATGCCATAACCCAATAAAATTTAAATTTTAAAACTTTCTGGCAGTCAAACGCTGTTGCAAATCTCCCAGGAACAACTTCGGCACTCAAAATGCACTGGAATATGGCGATTTATCAATTAAATTATTAGAATTTGTGACGCGCTTTGCTCGGTGTGTCGACGGTTGCTCGGGCGCCAGATTTTTAGGCTGGTTTACTCCAGTTGCTCGCGGGCTGCTTTTAGACAGTCGAGAAATAAGCCAGATGTTCGAACGGCGGTGACGAGACGGCAAGGGGGGGGGTTGATTAGTCCGACGGCTCAGACAGAGATACTAGTTATGACGAAAGTTAGACGGTACAGAAAACGGCTCACGGTCACGGTTTCGGTGAACTCGCTCCCTCTCGCTCGGATGAAAAATGACAAAAGACGGCGGGACGCTTGCCGTACTACCCTGCTCGGAAGCTGAGAGGTTACCCCTCGCGCTCACGGTCAAGATGGCAGACAGCGGGACTGTCGGCTCCGGTTTCTGTTCGCCTATCGAGGGAATCCCCTTCACACGTTCGAACAAAACGCCGGGCCACGAGTTATCGGAGGGGAATCGCAAACCTTTCTTCCCGATTTTGTGCGATTGTCGATGGGAACCCCTTCGGACGCTCAGACAAAATCGGTAGAATCCCCTTTACGATAACGGAGGCGGACAGCAAACCTTTCCTCCCGATTTTATGCGATTGTGGATGGGAACCCCTTCGCACGCTCAGATAAAATCAGTAGGAAATCCCAACTACACGTTAACGGAGGCGGTCAGCAAACCTTCCCTCCCGAGTTTATGCGATTGTCGATGGGAACCCCTTCGGACGCTCAGATAAATTCGGTAGGAACTCCTAACTACAACAAGAATGACGCGGCAATCAAACTATCGGAAAGAGAGAGACAGAGCACCAAATTAAGTATTTATTCAAGCATCTAATACAAACAAATCAACCCGGACCTCGGTAATACAATAATTGCTGAGCGAGAACTCAAGCTACTTCTACCCTAACTCTATCTCAAGCGCTTAGCTGAGCGAGAACTCAAGCCAAACTAAACATAAACAATGCGGAGCGCTCCTTATATAGATTTCCACCTCCTGGCGGCTACGTGATCGCGCGACGTCGAGTGGAGATGGCACGGCGGAGAGGGAATTCGGTACTGCTCGCGCGGCCTCGGTGTCTTCCTCGGCGGTGGGGGAGCGCTCGATGTGGTGACATCTTTCTTCAGGGCTGTCGGCTGAAATATTCCTGAAATATTGAATTAATATTATAGGTTCCTGAAGTCCAGCGATGGTGAAAGGAAATCCTGTGGCTTCGACGTTATTTTATTCCTTCCAGGCGAAGAAATCACCACACGGCTCTTGAAGCTAGCAGAGCGGAGATTCGGCGGCGTTGATAACGCGGTGTTTATCAACAACTCGGCGCGGCAGATTAATAAATGCGGGGGCGGAGTACCGAAATTGGTAACGGAGAAATTCACTTCGTTACATACCCCCTCTTCTTCGGGAAAGAGAAAAATTTCGAAGACATTTTTCTCTTTTTGTAGAAAGAGCGTGGCGGCCAGCGGAGACGGTGACGGTGATTACGGGACGGTTCGGTTGCAACCGATTAAACGGACGGTGCGGGCTTGAGGTCCTTAATGTGGACATGCGACACTCGTTTTCCGGATGCCGACCTCAAGTCATATACTACTGGAGACACAACCTTAACAACGGTGTACGGGCCGGAGAACTTCGGGGCCAGTTTAGCGTTGAAGCCCTTGACGGCGGAGGAAAGGAAGTGTTCTCGTTTGTACACCAGATCTCCGAGATGACAACGCCAATCCCTACGACGGAGATTGTAGTGGTGGCTTTGTTTCGTGAAAGCTTGGGCTAGGTGTACACGGACTAGCTCGAAGGACTCACGGAGCTTAGCGAGTCGGTCGGAGTGCTGTTGGAGGTCGGTTGCAGAAGGATTCGCGGCGGGTTCGGCGGTGTCGGGCGGTTGAACGGATTGGATCACGGACTGCGGGACGATGAGTTCGCGACCGACATTAAGGAAGGCGGGCGTGAACTTGGTCGAATCGTGACGAGCGGTATTCATCGCGAATGTAAAGGCGGACAGGTGTTGGTCCCATTTTCGCTGGTTCTCCTGGCAAAACTGAGCGATCATTGTTTTCAATGTTTTGTTGGCTCGCTCTACCGGGTTAGCTTGCGGGGTGTACGGCGGTGTGAGGCGGTGCTTGATACCCATTTCACTTAGCAGGGTTTCAAACAGCTTGCCGGTAAACTGGGTCCCGTTGTCGCTGATAACGGTTCTCGGACAGCCAAACCGGGCAACAATTAGCTCGGAGAAGGCCTGGACTACGGCCCGAGCGGTGGCTTTACGGACGGCCCGGCACTCGGTCCACTTGGTGAAGCGGTCTTGCATCACCACAAGGTACGAGTTGCCCTTGCTCGAACGTGGGAGCGGGCCCACAAAATCGATGCTGACGGTGTGCCACGGGTGGATGTTTCGAGTTGGAAGCATCTTTCCAGGCGGCTGCTGCTGAGCCGGCTTGTGGGTTTGACACGTCTTGCAACTACGCACGTAGGTTGCAATTTCATGGAACATTCCGGGCCAATAGTAATTCCGGGCAATCCGGACGGAAGTCTTTGCGATTCCCATGTGTCCGGCATGCGGGGCGTCATGATTTTCGCGGAGGACGGTATCACGGAGCGGTGTCGGGACGCACAGCTTCCAAGGATCGGTCATTTCCGGTTCGGTAGGGTCGGACATGTCCAAGAAGTGGCGGTAGAGGTGACCATCCCGGATGCAGTAGTCGGGAAACTGCTCGGGGTTCTGTTCCACCTCTGCCTTTTTCTTGTCCAGCCACTTACAGGCGGTGGTGTCAACTAATGAACAGAGCGGTTCAGAGGGGTCTTCGGTGGGGCTGCCAGACGGTTCTCGTGACAGTGCGTCGGCCACACGGTTCAGAGTTCCTTTTCGGTATCTCACCTCAAAGTCAAACTGCTGAAGGTACATGGCCCAACGGGCGAGCCTGCCTGACGGATTTTTCAGGGTACGGAGCCATTTCAGGGACTGGTGGTCGGTCAGGACGGTGAAATGGTAGCCCTCTAAATACGGTCGTAGCTTCTCGATTCCCCACACGATTGCAAGACATTCTTTTTCGGTGGTGGAATATTTGCGTTCGGTAGCGGAAAGGGATCGACTCGCGTAGGCGATGACGTGGTCGCCACCATCCACGTATTGAGTCAAGGCTGCGCCTAGCCCTTCATCCGAGGCGTCGGTTTGTAAGACAAACTGCTTACTGAAGTCCGGGCAGGCGAGGACGGGTGCCTGCGTCAGACTTGTTTTCAGCTCCTCGAATGCGGCTTGTTGTTGTTCGGTCCACACAAATCGTTGTCCCTTTTTCAGTAGGCGATGTAATGGTGTGGCCTTTCGCGCGAAGTCTGGTATGAAGCGGCGGTACCAGGATGCCATCCCGAGGAAGCGACGGAGGGCACGGACGGTGGTAGGCGGAGTCAACTGTGTGATGGAGTCGACTTTATCGGGGTCGGTGGAAATACCGGAGGCGGTCACGAGATGTCCCAGGTATTTCAGACTGCGTCGGCCGAACTGACATTTTTCCGGATTGATCTTCAGGTTCGCGGCGCGTAGACGGCGGAAGACTTCTCTTAGGAGCTCCAGGTGATGCTCGAAGGACTCTCCTAAGATGATGATGTCATCCAAGTATGCAAAACAGTACGGGTCGAGATCTGGGCTAATTACTTGGTCCATTAATCTCTGAAAGGTGGCGGGGGCGGAGTGAAGTCCAAACGGCATCACTCGGAATTGGAACAGACCTCTCATGGGGACGGTGAAGGCGGTTAACGGCTTGCTGTCAGGGGTAAGGGCCACCTGCCAGTAACCATGCTTCAGATCGATGCTGGAAATGTATCGCGCGTGGCGGAGTTTGTCCAAGATGGAATTGATGAACGGCAACGGATAAGCATCTTTTCGGGTGACGTCATTCACCTTCTGAAAATCGATGCAGAAGCGGTGTTTTCCATCTTTCTTCCGGACAATTACTACCGGAGAACTCCACGGACTATTGGACGGTTCAATAATTCCGTTTTCCAGCATCTCTTCCACCTCATCGGTGATGACTTTTTGCATAATTGGGTTTCGGGGACGGTATCGTTGCTTTATCGGCTCCGGATTGGTAAGGTGAATTCGGTGTTCCACCAGCGGGGTTGTGCCTTGTATGTTTTCGAACAAAGGCAGCTCCTTCCCTAGGAACTGCTGCAGGCGCGTTTCCTCACTGGTGGTGAGGGTTAGCGGCGGTACCTCGTCGAGCTGGTGTAGCTCGAGCGTGTCTTCGCGGGCTACGGTTTCAGGAAGCGGTTGTCCATTCAGGGAGAGTTTTCCGGACGCCATCTCCAGGCGGAACTGGTGACGACGGAGAAAGTCCATTCCCAGCACCATGTCGGGGCTTAGTGGCGGGAAATAGCTAAATTCGCCGTTTAGCTTTAATGACCCAAGTTCGATTTCCATCAAATATCGTTCTTTGATGGAAAACACCTGGCCATTAGCTAGGCGAGTCGCGTTTTGGACAGGCGGCAGCAATTTAGCTTCTTGACGGTGTTGCCGGCGGATTTTCTCTCCAATGAACGAATGGGCGGCTCCGGTGTCGATCAAGGCAGAATACTGGTTTCCCCGGATTTTTACTGCAACCCAGGGGCAAGTATTCAGCTTGGTTTCAGCGGTGCTCGGCACAGATGTCGGTGGCGTAGCCGGGGACGGAGACGGTGGTGGTGCCGGACACGGAGGCGGTGACGGTGACGGAGACGGTGACGGTGACGGTGCCAAGGACGGTGACGGAGATAACAAAGGTGACGGTACCAGTGTTATCTTGGACGGAGCTTCTTCAGGAGATAGCGAAACTGTGGGGATGGTGGCTTCCTCCCCCTCCGGTGACGATTTGCAGTCAATCGCCGTTGGCGGGGCGTTTGACTTGGTCACCGGGACGGACAGCGTTGTAGTGGCCCCTGGAGAATTCTGTTCATTCGGCGGTTTTCCTTTCACAGGCGGTTGGGTTTTCCTTGGACTTTTTTGCCGGGTTTTCGGAGCTGTATGGGGCGGCGTCTGCGACTGCTCCGTCATTGTGCAGAGCCGCTGCGGTTTCCCGACGCGCATGGGCAATCTGTGGACCTAATACCCTCTCGGCGACATCGTGAACAAAACAGTTTGAACGGTCGGGTGCACTCGCTCCGGTAGTGACCGTCCTCCCCACATCGAAAACAATATGTCTCCTCTCGGTTTCGAGGAGCTACCGTTGGTGACGGCCAGGGGGCGGTTGGAGGCGGTGCTGGCCTCACAGCGGTCGGCTTCGGCGGGGGTACCGGAGGAGGTGTCGGAGCTGGGATATTTGATTCTTGCCTGCTTTGACTAGGCGGGGCCGGTACCCTTCTCGGAGGTGGCGGAGCTGCAGGTGCTACTTCTTCTAGTAGGGTTTGCAATTCTCTTGCAGCTCGTGCCAAGGCGGAGACGGTTTGAAAGTCGGATCTTTTCAAGTTCAGACGGTATTCCGGTAGCATATTCCGGTAGACCCACGACATTTGTTGGGGCAGTGTTATCCTTCCATGTCGGCGAATAAGTGTCTGAATCTCGGTGAAGTACTTTGACACCGGTTCGCCCACTTTCTGTAAGCGACGGCTGATTTCCACCTCCAAGTCCTCTACATAATTCACGGGGTAATAGAACAGTTTGAATTCTGAGACGAACGTGTCCCAGTCAAACCAATTTCCGTTATTATTCCGGAACCAGGCCGCTGCTTCGCCCTGCAGCAGGTTCGGCATCTGCGGCAGCAGCTCGTCGGGCCTGATGCTTTCGGTGGAGCAAATCTCTTCCACTCTCTCGAGAAATGCTATGGCGTCGCCCCGGCCGTCGAATGACTCCTTCCAGTCACGGACTTGTACCCGGGGTCGAGGGGCGGCGGCAGGCGGTGCCCAGTCAGGTACGGCGAATCGAGGCGGTGCGTCGAAAGAGGGCGGTTGGGGTGGAAAACTCCTCGGTGGGGGATGGAAGAACCTCGGTTGGGGCGGGGGTTGGAGGGTAATGCGCGGTCCAGTTATAGACGTGGTTACCCTAGTCATGGTGGCTACGGTTGTCGTCCTTGTCGACGTATCTGACGGCATTGAATAGCGTGGCATGGCGGTGGACATCACGGTGGTTGCAGTGACGGTGGCCGGCGGGGCGAAGAGAGGGATCATGGTCGTCACTGGCAGGGTGACGTTGGTTCTGTCGTCAGCCGGTGGGCTCATGCTTGGCCACAGAAACGGTATTTTTGTCTCTTGTAGGAATTTCACCAGCAGCTTCTTCTTTTCCTCGACGGTGCCAGTGACTTCCAGGCCGTAACGGGTTAGAGCAATATCCAGCTGTTCCTTTCGCAGCTTATAAACCCAGCTTACCGGAATGTTAGCCGAGTTCGGTGACAAATAGTCCATTCCGGTAGCTTCCTCTTCCGGTGTGGACGGACTCGTCGCAAAAGGTAGGGGGTAGTGGATCTCACCCCCACCTTCGTCTGTACTCATCCTTACACGGTCCTTCTCAACGGAGACGGTTACTGTTCGGGGATCGGGGCTTGTCGGAAATCTTCGGGTGTCGTGGTCGGTCGGTTGGAGATGGTACGGTCCTTCTCCACGGAAAATTTCGAAAAACGGTCCCTGCTCGGGCGCCAAATATGTGACGCGCTTTGCTCGGTGTGTCGACGGTTGCTCGGGCGCCAGATTTTTAGGCTGGTTTACTCCAGTTGCTCGCGGGCTGCTTTTAGACAGTCGAGAAATAAGCCAGATGTTCGAACGGCGGTGACGAGACGGCAAGGGGGGGGGGTTGATTAGTCCGACGGCTCAGACAGAGATACTAGTTATGACGAAAGTTAGACGGTACAGAAAACGGCTCACGGTCACGGTTTCGGTGAACTCGCTCCCTCTCGCTCGGATGAAAAATGACAAAAGACGGCGGGACGCTTGCCGTACTACCCTGCTCGGAAGCTGAGAGGTTACCCCTCGCGCTCACGGTCAAGATGGCAGACAGCGGGACTGTCGGCTCCGGTTTCTGTTCGCCTATCGAGGGAATCCCCTTCACACGTTCGAACAAAACGCCGGGCCACGAGTTATCGGAGGGGAATCGCAAACCTTTCTTCCCGATTTTGTGCGATTGTCGATGGGAACCCCTTCGGACGCTCAGACAAAATCGGTAGAATCCCCTTTACGATAACGGAGGCGGACAGCAAACCTTTCCTCCCGATTTTATGCGATTGTGGATGGGAACCCCTTCGCACGCTCAGATAAAATCAGTAGGAAATCCCAACTACACGTTAACGGAGGCGGTCAGCAAACCTTCCCTCCCGAGTTTATGCGATTGTCGATGGGAACCCCTTCGGACGCTCAGATAAATTCGGTAGGAACTCCTAACTACAACAAGAATGACGCGGCAATCAAACTATCGGAAAGAGAGAGACAGAGCACCAAATTAAGTATTTATTCAAGCATCTAATACAAACAAATCAACCCGGACCTCGGTAATACAATAATTGCTGAGCGAGAACTCAAGCTACTTCTACCCTAACTCTATCTCAAGCGCTTAGCTGAGCGAGAACTCAAGCCAAACTAAACATAAACAATGCGGAGCGCTCCTTATATAGATTTCCACCTCCTGGCGGCTACGTGATCGCGCGACGTCGAGTGGAGATGGCACGGCGGAGAGGGAATTCGGTACTGCTCGCGCGGCCTCGGTGTCTTCCTCGGCGGTGGGGGAGCGCTCGATGTGGTGACATCTTTCTTCAGGGCTGTCGGCTGAAATATTCCTGAAATATTGAATTAATATTATAGGTTCCTGAAGTCCAGCGATGGTGAAAGGAAATCCTGTGGCTTCGACGTTATTTTATTCCTTCCAGGCGAAGAAATCACCACACGGCTCTTGAAGCTAGCAGAGCGGAGATTCGGCGGCGTTGATAACGCGGTGTTTATCAACAACTCGGCGCGGCAGATTAATAAATGCGGGGGCGGAGTACCGAAATTGGTAACGGAGAAATTCACTTCGTTACAAATTTTATTAAAAACCGCCTTACCCTCACGTAAAATGAATGGAATGGTTGTCCTAAGAGCAAATGTCAAATATGACAGTTCTCATTGGAGTGGGGATATGGAAATAAGGAATAAGTAGGACTATTTGTGAGTCGTCCCTAAGAGAACTTCTAAACTTTGTGATAGCCAGGGAAGCCTGGGAAAACAATCTTTCCACAGGCACTGACGTGGCTGGCGTCTCGAACCATTCCAGCCTTTCCAGCCTAAATATTCCTTATCTTATGGAGTATTATTAAGTTCTCAGCATTCTTTATGTGAAATGCTACCACTGGCTGAAATTTGGTACATGATGGAGATGGGGTGACCTGTTGAAGACCTGAAAGGCTTTTGGAAGCAATTGGTCCACGGGAAGTGCCATTTAAGCAGAACGTAGAAATTTTTGTTGATTCAAATTTCGCGCGGTTATCCGGCAACAATGCGCTTCACCTTTACTTCAATGAAACCACCCTCATCTCACCGAATGTCTCCCACTACAGGGTAGTTGTACTGTGTACACGCCCTCTGGAAGAATCTGACCGGGCCTAATAATAAATAGCCTGTTTACTTCATTGTGTACACAGTACAACTAGTGGGAGTGGGAGACATACGGCGAGACGAGGGTGGTTCCATCGAAGTAATGGTGAAGCGCATTGTTGCCGGATCACCGCGCGAAATTTGAATCAACAAAAATTTCTACGTTTACTGCTCAATTTATCGAAAAAATAAAATCACCCCAATAAAGCGAGCATCAAAGGGAATCCAAAAAAAAATAGAAACATGCATGGTGCCATTTAAAAAAATGTACTCCTTATTTATTGCTAAATTATACAATAAGATGGGAAGTTCCAAATTGCGACAAAATAAAGGTATTTAATTCTAATTTACCCTGGATTTTTTATTTTACTCATTTATCTTACCGTTTGGCCGTGAGAGCCCTGTATTAATACATTTGGACCATCCTGTATATTAGCTATTTAGCTATTAATTTATACTTTTTCGAATAAAACTTAAAATATACTATGAGAACTACAACTACTTGTCAAAAATATTGAACTTAATAATAACTTTTTGCTATAGAAACGACCATTTGTTTCGTGGCAAAATGATATTGAACGCCACGGCGACTTAGACGATTCTTAAGGCCGCAAAAAAAATGGTATCGTATCGTATGGTAACCATCACCATCACCAATTTGCACATTGTCGCCATCTATGTTCTTCAGCTGGAGATATTTATTAACAATTTTTTGCGCAATAATCTTAAAAGCTTTTGAACTGTAATGTTCACAATTTTATTAATGTACTCGCATTTTCGTAAGCCCTTTTTCAAGCCCAAAAGCACTGTATTGTTTAGTTGGCCCCACGGTACATTGAACTCTTGCCACGTGCTTTCCGAAACTTGTTGAATGTCGGATTCTAATATGAAGTGATTATTGGGGGTTCAAATGCATCGGTAGCAGCGTCAGCATCAACAGCCGGTACCGTAGTAGCTAATGACCCAGAAGACGTATTGTGGTCCGTGATGCCATAATTTTTTTGAGGCGACCGTTTTTCACCCCAAGCAAAAAAGTCTCCTGGTATAAATGCCTTAAAACTTCATCATCCTCAACACACGTCCCATCCGATTCCAGAACTAAGGTGGTGCCATAAATATTCAATCTTTCCGAAGCTGGAATAATATTATTTCACATGCATGAAAATGACCGTAATCGTTTTGGCCGTAGCATACAGTCGTACCTTTTTTATAAATTCTTGCTCTGTAGGTTACGCGATTACTAACGAAAAATTCATCAAACGCACAACTTTTTTTAACTATTCTGCATATTCCTTCATCGTAATCTTGGTTACAAAATGAGAAAATAAGAGCTCGAAGTAATTGATGAATATAGAATATTTTTGTAATTCGGACTATGCCTAATAATGTTTTTGAAATAGCGATACTTACTCTCGAAGCGAAGTGTCCATAGATGACGTAATGGACCAAATTTTAGGATGAGATTAGGGTAATGTAGTATGAAATGATGTTTAGGTCTCAACTTTGTTACAGGAAATAATTTAAAACGCATGTTAATGTACTCCAATAATAATGTATGTACACAAATAAGCCACCTAACCTACCGAAACATTAAAGGCCATAATGATATTGCAAATTGCTTTAAGAGTTTCAATCATTTTCCACACAGCATCTGCAGTATCAACTACTTCAAACACATCAAATGAAAATATTTGTAATAATCGTAGGTTTTCCGTTGCACTTCCTGGAAGTTTATTGCAGTTTTTCAATAGTGGAATCTTTTCATGAACGTCTTCACCAATTAACACTTTGTAGACGTGCAAAAGTGCGAATTTAGATAATCAAGTGTGAACACTTTTCTAGATACGAAATAGTTAACGTCGTACTGAACCTCACCCTCATAAAGATCATGTGCTATGCAAGGGGGCAAACCAGGATTCGCAACATGATAATAATTTAAGTCGTTTAAGAAAGAATTGTGTTTTATTCCTCTAGATCACTCTCACAAGAACTTTCACTTCGTAAGGTAAAACTATCAAATTTGCCGTTCTCAAAATCTGGTCGCATGGCAATACCTGCAGAAATACTCATTGGTAGAAAAGTTTTCGACGAAACCAACAATCTAGTGGCTCGCCAAATTATCACCTGCCACAGCTACCACTGAACCCCTTACATATTTGCTCGTTTCTCCCACAGGAATTCCCTCTGTTTCTAATGTACGAAGATCTTTAATTATTACATCAAAAATTTTGGAAAAACCATACTTGACGACATCTGACTTAAAGCAGAGAGCAACTAGCTACCAACTTATAAAGTTTCCTTGATGATCCCAGTGGATTACATACCTTGAAGGCGTCTTTATATAATGTTAGTCGTAGAGCGTCAGAGTTTTCCTTAAAAACTTTATTATTAAAAATAATCTTCCATCTGTAATATCTTTTATTTTCCAACGTCACATAACAATTATTTAAATGACTTTGTTGACAAGGCATAACCGTCATTTCTATGAGACCATTTTAGTAGAGTGTTTAAATTCATCATTATTTGCAATTTTGCAAAGTGTCGAAGTGACGCGCAACAAACGTGCCCCCTACACTTGTACTTCTGGCTATTGATGACAATGACCAACAATCAATTAAAAACAACCACAAAATCCAAAAACTTTTCTCTGAAAAAGGCGCTACCACCACACAAAAAAGGGACCTTTCCACCCCCCTCCCCCCCTGAAGCGGACGGGGTAGGGGCGGGAACTTTTAGTATGTTTACCTCCTAACTACCCCCAACACATTCCCGAAGAGAAAAATTCTCCCCCCTTCCATGTTCTCTACAACCCCTTCGTTGCCTGGACTATATGTAGAATAATAAATAACAAAAAATTGCTCTTACGTTGGGCGCCATAATAGTACTCGTCGACAGTTTTAACCCAACCAACGTCGTCGTGTGAATGTGGAATGAGATGTACATTTAATTTTCCTTCTTCAACTTTATGGCAGGAACTGCAGGACTTCAGAGGATTCACTGGTGATGAAATTACAACGATCACAAACAGGAGCGGTATTATAGCGAGCATTGTACGAGGAATAAAAATTCTTAAGCAATGTTTTGATTATGGCAATGAAAAATTAAAAATTCTTCACTGCCACAATCAAAACGAAAGAGGCTGGTTTGAGCTCATGGTCTCAAACAGGGAACGACAGACAGCTGTTTCGATCTCTTGGATCTCATCTAAGAGTGTTGTGTCGAAAACTTAACTTTGAGAGAATTATTTTACGTGCATCATTAGTTGCCACTTGAGATGCTTTAATTGTGGATGATAGGACTGCAGACGTGTGGGGTTGACAAAGTTTCTATCATAAAGCTTTGAACTTACTCATTATCACATCGGCTAAACTCAAATCATTAAATCTCCTTTTTTTCTTTTTTCCCTCCCAACTGTACAGAGATGCTAATTGATCAGTGAAGAGTCTTCGTAGTATTAATTTGGTTACCTCGTCAATTTTGTGACCTCCAATTTTACTGAGGTATAAAACCTACAATATAAAATGAATGGTTTTAAAACTAAGTCATTTGAAGTTATACCATCTGGTTGTAAAACTCTTTATTGGACCTCAGCTTGTTTTCCAATGAATTTAGCGTGTCTAAAGTCGCTAATGGCAAATTCAGGCTCTCTAAATCATCCTCATCGAATCCATCATTTTTACTGTTAGCACAAGAGCAGCGTGCATCCTTAGCTGGTAATACTTCGAACAACTTCCTAAGTTGAAATTTAATATAAACCAAATCTTTCAATACATTATTATTATTATTATTATTATTATAATACGGCAGATTTTAATTTGTTGTCTGCAATACGAGCTAAAACAGACATAAAATTAAAAGTAAAGTACATATTTAATTGTTTACCTTCATTATCAGCTGCAGCATAATTCCGCAAATGATGACCATCTTCCTCAGAATGATGATCATCATCATCAGGTTCAGAATAAGTTGAGCGCAATGGTGTATTTGATATTTGAGATGCCCTAAAGGTTGTGGTTCTTAATGGTAATAATGGCGCACTTGATCTTTGAGACAATTCTTTAATGATTGTGGGAGAAGCTTTGGACGCACTTAGCAAGGACGTGTCTGATGTTCGGCGTACCTTTTTCTTTGCACTTATTTGGGGCGTTACCGACAACAATCGCTCTTGAGACAATTCTTTGATGTTTGTGGGAGAAGCTTTGGGCACATTTAGCAAGGACGTGTCTGATGGTGTTCGGCATACCTTCTTCTTTGCTTTTATTTGGGGCAATCGCTCTTTTTTTCCTGTTTTCGACACACCATCAGTATTTCTCAGCGGTAATTTTGGAAATGGAGCGATGACCGTATAAGGATCCTCGACATCACTACCATTGTTACTTTCACTGCTGGAAGAAGCAATAACACGCCTTTTTCTAACGTGCCTGTTCTTTTTAGATTCATCTTCTGTATTTAGATCGGATTTATCCTCAGCAAGTTTTAGTTTATTTCTGGCCTCTTGATATGTGCCTAAAATCAGTAGTTAAAACACACACACATTATATAAAACCATTTTTACCAAAAACGCTCAAAATGCGGACGGGATGCAAGGTCCACGCTTCATCGGGTTGATGGCACTGTCGTACAGCCTTGTGGAAGATTTCATTACAATTTGGGCCTTCAAACTCCGGCCAGTAAGCGCTGTCTCCCTCGACCCACACCTGTGGCACTACCTGAACACCGCCATCGTCGAAAGTCACAACACACCAAGTCATTCTACATAGGCAGCAAAAATTCGCATATTATTGCATTTGACACAAAAAAGTAATAATTTGCCACGAAGTATTTTATTCTTTTCCCTAAGAACTGAAAGTAGTTGGAATTTTTTATTGAATTACGAATTTTATGTCTAAACATGGAAAATGGATTGTATTTACAAGTTTGGTAAAAATTTATTACTCGTAAATTTGTTATCATGTACCGTTCGTTTCATTCCAGGCGCCGTATAGGGAAATAACACGGGAAAAGTGTTTTTATTTTTTGTTTGCTCCTGAAACTGGTTCCGGCCAAATCTGAGTGATACGGTCAATGGGCCTCAATGTCCTCTACGCATGAAAAAAAAATGGCCCTGAAATGCCCCCTTGTTAAAACGGGAGGACCGGTTGAAAATTGGAATTTTAAATTTCGCGGGCGTCAATTCAGCGCTGTTTGACATCTCCGAAAACTAAACTTCCAGGGGCGGCTTTCACAATTTCTTGAGTTTTCGCTAACGTCATTTACTTACTTTTTTGGAATTTCTACAAATTATTGAGTGAATTCTGAGACGAAATAAACCGGCGCATTTTTGCAATAGTCCCAGAGAGTCTTGGTGTCAGAAACTTTACTAAAGAAAAGACACTATGAGGGTAACCTCACAAAAATATTGTCTTTGGTTCCTTCGCTAGAACCAGATCGCATTTATTAACATTTTAATTCTCGAGGCAAGTCTCTGTTTATAGTTAAATCTGTCTTAATCGTTGTTTTGCTTCAGTTATGAATATTTTCACGGGAAGCACAGACTACGAGAAGGGTTGGTCGAATGAGGAAATGGCCAATATTCATGAACATTTTGCAACCTACCACCGTCCCCTTAATTATGTTTTGCTATATTTGTTTTGTAAATTGAATCCTCGCGAGGAACTTTATTACTTTCTCACCTTACAGTCCAGTCTAATAACAAATAAAATAAATAGTAAGTAAATAATAAAATTTTTGCTGCTTATGTTTTTGATGTGTTTATCTTCAAGAGATATTGTAGCGACAGTAATTGTCTTTGTGAATTATCAACTAAAATATCTAGAAAATAAGGCCCATAAGACCTAGGTATGCTATTTTATTAATTATTAACATTTTTAGAATAAAACAATTAAAATTTGGCAAGCCAGTTACATATCTTCGTCCACACTCCAAACACGCACTCCGCGGTTAAATAACTGTTGGGGCAAAGGCACATCTTGTCCCAGGGGACAAGCAGGGCATGGCAACTCCTGCAACAGATTCCTCGGCACAGCCGAAGCCACTAGTCTAGGCAAGGCCATCACCACCAGCTTCCAGGCCTTGGAGTGGAGACTGCAGGTGCCATTTCCATCAGCCTTACAGGTGCTTGGTATAAGGCGTATCCACCCTAAATATCAGAACCATCCTTGTCTTCGCTGTGACTCGTAAGGTCTATCGACACACCAACTTTTAAGGAAGACCTTCGCCTTACCTTCTGTGCTACCTAGCCTTTAGTGGCTCTCCATATTGTTATTCTTTAACAGAATTTGGTACCAGGTTCATGGTAACTGAATATTGGCCATTTCCTCATTCAACCAACCCTTCTCGTAGTCTGTGATATTCCAGTGAAAATATTCATAACTGAAGCAAAACAACGATTAAGACAGTTTTAACTATAAACAGAGACTTACCTCGAGAATTAAAATGTTAATAAATGCGGCCTGGTTGTAGCGAACAAAGACAAAATTTTTGTGAGGTTACCTTCATAGTGTCTTTTCTTTAGTAAAGTTTCTGACACCAAGACTCTCTGGGACTATTGCAAAAATGCGCCGGTTTATTTCGTCTCAGAATTCACTCAATAATTTGTAGAAATTCCAAAAAAGTAACTAAATGACGTTAGCGAAAACTCAAGAAATTGTGAAAGCCGCCACTGGAAGTTTAGTTTTCGGAGATGTCAAACAGCGCTGAATTGACGCCCGCGAAATTTAAAATTCCAATTTTCAACCGGTCCTCCCGTTTTAAGAAGGGGGCATTTCAGGTCCATTTTTTTTTCATGCGTAGAGGACACTGAGGCCCATTGACCGTATTACTCAGATTTGGCCGGAACCAGTTTCAGGAGCAAACAAAAAATAAAAACACTTTTCCCGTGTTATTTCCCTATACGGCGCCTGGAATGAAACGAACGGTACTTATAATAATTAAATATTAAATCACAAATTGAATTTGTACCTTACAAACAAGGATAAATTGCCAAAGTGACAATAGTTTTAAATTCGAAATTGAGCCTATATGTTTTATGTACACAAATTTAACTGTAGCATTTACAAAAAAAACTATGTTATATCACTATGCAGCAAAGGAAATATGGCGAAACCATTAGAAAATGGAACTTTCAAACATTTTGTAATAATCTCTGATGTAGGCCACATTTCTATGTTATTTGACATAGTTTCTGTGTAAATGCAGTTAAATTCTGAAGAACGGCATGGCTTTTTGTATATATCACTTGGGCCCAAGAACTTTTTACCAATTACCACAGGGCACTTATAAACTAAGCTATAAGCAAAATTACAGATATTAACAAAAAAATTGCCCTTAAGTAAACAAACATTATTTGGTTTATGTACAGACAAACTCCAATAACAAGTTTTAAACAGTTTGAACTGTTTTGTTAATTGTAACCCTGGGATTAGCGGACCAGTGTTGTGCTCTGTGAATACACCAAAATTAACATCTTTTTCTTCTTGAAATAAATTTACAGAATTTTTCTCTTCGTATCTCTTCGTGTCTATGTAATTGTTGAAGTGGTTTATCATTTTTCTGTAAAAAGCTCTTCAAAATTCTCATGTAATTTTCATATGGAAAGGCACTGAAAGAATCTAATGAACCAAAAAGTCTTACATCATCTACTAAGTGTATCAATCCGTGAATGTTATGTGAAACAAACTCCTCTCCATTTAGCGATTTAAAAGATTCTACAAAGTGAATCAAAAGTTTTTGTACATAATCGAGAATGGTGTCATCTAATAACTCGCTAGCCTTACAAACATACGCAACCTTAGGCAAAACTTTATAAAGAACAACTGGTCCAGTGTAGAGAAGAAATTGCCTCAATTCCGTCGCTTTCCAACTCTTATACGATTGTATCTCTTGTGGTTTTCTTGAAAACTCAGACACAATATGAGGTCTCAAGGATAGCAGTTTTTCTGACAGTGTTACAATTTTTCTGTTGGCCAAGCGAACAGTAAAGTTTCCTTTAAACCATAAAAAAATTAGTTTTTTCACTGCTCCTATACAAACAAGATGCATATAGTCAAGTGGAATTTGGGTTACCATTCCAAAATTTGGTATTTTCGTTAAAATAGAAGTCCCTAAATGATATTCTTCATTTTCTTGGGTGATAAAAGATTCATTCGTTCGTGCACGACATGAGTTTTCTGGAAAATACATCCTACGTCCGTTATGCACTCCCTCTTGTACGCATTTAGTACAACTAAAGTACCCCGTATGGTCTTTTGTTTTCGAAATAAATGACTTTGCTGGTGCGTCACATATTATGCAATAAATAGAAACACTAAGTCGCCTGCCTTCATAAATTAAGCCATCACGAATTAAAATGGAAATTTCTTCAACAAAAAGCCTCAGGAATGTATCAGAATTATTTGGTTTTGTATATCCATGATAAACTCCAATGACGAAGATTCTCGAACTAGGATAAATGCAACCAAGAATTGGCCATAACTAACTTCCGGTAGATTCGGACACTGATAATCCATCAATTCCAATTTTTATCTGAATTTTATCAAAATTATATTTTCCATAATCCATTTTTAAAACTTGCAGCAAACTTTGTGCAATTCCAAAATGGAGATAACTTCCTGGATCAACAACATGAATGGTTGTATGTCTAGGAGTTTTTAATAGTGTCCTTGAATCTTTCGGAAGCTTATTTGCTACCCCAGGAATATTCCTTGATATAATATTTAATAATTCTGAAAGCGCGTTATGCTTAATTCTGCGCCTTACGCCCCATTCTGCTACTTCAGGCCCCAGCAAATCCAGGTTACCTTTTGAAGGTGAACTTTCAAAACTGTTTAATATATCACTGCCTTCATAATCGATTAAGTTTTCATCGGGGTCAATATTTTCTGAACCTCGAGATAGCAAATCAACATCAGACTCGGTTTCCTCCCATTCATGTTCGTTTTCGGAATTGTCCACGCCATTTTCAAGTTCAGAAATCCTAATCTCAATGTTTTCATCGTCTTCGGAAAAAATTTCAGGGACACAGCAATATGTGGGTTTATCATTAGTTTTCAATACATTACTAGCATCCGCCGCAATTAGCCTACGTAAATGGCGATTAGATAAATCCGACAAGGCCTTCCGTTTTCCAGGCATAACCTAAATCTCCACTTTTGGCGGGCGACAAGAAAAAAGCCGAGTGGTCCAGGATTATACAACTCGGGATTTACTACAACTAGCCGTTAGGCAAACTGTATATTTGTATGTTAATAAACTCACCTTCGTGATTAATCCGAGATCCGAGTGAACAGCAAAACCAAAGGAGAATCTAATTGCAACTGTAACACTCAATAACACCACACGCCATTTTGCAAGTTCAGTGAGCTGGTCATGCACGCGATCTCGTTCGCTAGGTACGCATGCGCGTCCCACGCGGAATACGGCGGATAGAATTTAAAGAATCTACCCAATTTTCCCTGTTATTATTTTAAGAAAATAATCGTGTCAAACGATGGCTACCGCAAAAATTCGCTTCAAGTTACACAGTTGTCATGCTGTACTCAAATGAATTTGTAATTAAGCATTTTACGTCCACGATATCCATCATTGTGATATCCATTAGACATTTCATGTGGAGTGGACATAAGGTGGATAAACAGGACATCTATTAGATGTCTTGTAGACGGCTGTGCTGTGTGGGATGCGAATGAATTTTGTATTATTTAGAACAAGTATTTGAAGACCTTCCTGATGCTGACAATGAATTTAAAAAAAAGTTGTTTAGGATAGTAAAATGAGAGTATGTTTAAAATTGAAAGTTGATGTTCCAAAACGGCACTTTCCGTGGGTCGATTGCCTCCAAACATTTTTCAGCTCTTCGACGTATAATACAGTCTCCATGTACAAAATTTCTGGCAAATCGGTCCAGAGGTTTCGGCTGTATCGTGCTTTTAAGGCACTAAGAGTGAATACATTTTTAGAAGCAGAATTTGAAGGTCTTTCTTATGGTGACGTGAAAAATTGGGGTTTGTATTTAAAATTTAAAAGTTAATGTGCCAAAATGGCATTTCCGGTTGCACGATTGGCTCCAAAAGCTTTTCAGATCTAAGTTGGGTTGCGTACCAAATTTCAGCCAAATCGGTCTAGTAGTTTTTGTTATATTTCTCGGGAGCAGCGAATAAAATCCTTTTGTACTTAACACTCTATTCAATTATATTACAATTTAATTGCGGAGCAATTTTCTGTCGTGTTGACGTCCTTGCTGGCTGGGACGGAAGGGCGTTTGCGCGTGCTTGAGTATGGATTTCGGTTTTCTTACCACTGCTGTCCTACCGCCTTTTATACCGACTGTTCGTTATACATAACATATCCTCCTTCTAAATTTATCACATACATTGGAAAACCTTAAGCACTAACAAATAAAATCACAATAGAACAATATTGTCACGAACAATAATAGTCTAACAACTTTTTCGGCTTACAAACTTCTCGTTTATGTCTAATGGGTGCTACAGATGTCTGCTGAACAACATTAGTTACAACCATATTCTCCTGACTATCTTCATTCGAAACAATACTAGGTATCCCAATTGATTTGTGACTAACTGAACTCAAATCAACGTTAGGTAACCTAATAATCTCCTGACTAACTAAATTCGAGGTGCTAGCCTCTGATATAGCTTCAGGCAAAGGCGAAATTGCTGCGGATTCACCCTGAACTGAAAGCGGTGAAGTCTCTCCCAAGTTTCCACCTTGACTGATGTGATTACTCCAATTATTTGCTGGGACAAAGCCGATCACCCCAGTACGCTTTGCAACACAATAGCGTGTAGTGTCCGACTGACTGGATCCCTCCCCTGCCTGGATCACACGCTCGATAATTTGGTTTACGTGTCTCTTACAGAGTTTGTTATCCGTTAACCTAGTGCAAACGTACATACAATTACCAATGGGTCTTACAATTGTTGCTTTGCACCAAGAAGGCTTGTTAGGATTGGTGTAATTGCGTATCATGACAGATTGACCTGCCCGAAAAGATCTAGCAGTTACGTTGGGAACATGTTTAGTAATCGTTTTTATATCTTTGATCAAGTCGAGCTTAATTTTTAAACCTCGGTTAAACATTAGTAAAGCTGGAGACTTGCCTGTTGTACAGTGTGGAGTATTTCTATAAAGTAATAAGAACCTAGCTAACAGTACTGAGATCGATAATCCTTCATTAATCGGATCGCTCAGGGCTGCCATTAGTTTGTTTTTACAGGTCTTTACCATATTTTCGGCAAAACCGTTACTTTGCGGATTGTATGGAGCGATTGTCAAATGTTTAATACCATTACTGGCAAAAAAAATTTCAATCTCCTCTGCCACAAAACTTGGTCCATTGTCAGAAACTACGGTTTTAGGTAAACCGAATCTCGCAAAACAATCCCGGAAATGCACAATAGTTTGATGAGCTGTTAATTTTTGCACTGAATAAACCTCGGGCCATTTAGAAAAATTGTCAACTATAACTAAAAAATTTTGGCTTTTGAAAGTGAAAAAATCAACGTGAACGGTCTCGAAAGAAAAATTTCCTTTAGGCCACGGAACTTGAATGTTCGGAGGGTTAGACCTAACACTTAAACATGATATGCAAGATTTACACATCTGTTCAATTTTTTTATCGATACCTGGAAACCAAACATACGATCTAGCTAGTGCTTTGGTACGTACAATGCCTTCGTGCGTCGCGTGCAACTCTCGTAAAACGTCATCTTGCAACGCTGACGGAACAATGACCCTGTCACCTAACATCAAGCATTCATCGGCTATATCAAGTTCTAATCTCCGATTGAAATATGGCTTCAATTCTGGCGTAATCTGATTAGGCCACATAGTCTTAGTATACCGGAGGACCTCTGAGAGAATTGGATCCTCTTTGGTAGCATTTATCACCGTTGATCTACAAATAGGTACATATACACTGGAAAAGAAAATGTTCTCTATGGCTGGAGGTTCCTCCACCCATTTGTCTAACGGTAACCGCGACAAACAATCAGCTACCGTATTATCCTTTCCCTTAATATGTTGGATTTGAAAATCAAAATTACTAAAATATAACGCATATCTTTTGATCCTATTTGCGTAAGTCTGATTGATATCATTTCTGCCACCGAACAGCGAAACTAAAGCTTTTTGATCTGTTCTAAATATAAATTTCTGACCATATAAGTACTGCTCAAATTTTGTAATGGCAAAATAACAAGCAAGACTTTCCTTATGTACTGTGGAGTAGTTCTGTTCCGGTTTTGAATATGTTCTAGAGATGCATGCGACTGTACGCTCTTGTCCGTCAGGCAATTTATGAGCTAAGGTAGCTCCGATGCCTGCCTCACTAGCATCACACGTAACTATGATCGGAAACTCAGGGTTATAGTACATCAGAACATCATCGGAAGCTATTTTGGTTTTAACTACTTCCATACAGGACTGACAATTACTTGACCACTCAAATTCACTACCCTTTTTTAATAACATATATAATGGCTGCAACAAGTCGGCCATATCTTTAATAAAACGGGCATAAAAATTACACATTCCTATAAAAGATCTAAGTTCGGTGAGATTGGTAGGTGCTGGTGCTTCTAAAATCGCTTTAATTTTGTCTTTGTTCTTAGAAAGACCTTGTTCTGTTAAATCAAAGCCTAAATATGATATTTTATCTTTAAAAAATTCACATTTTTCTAGATTAACTGTGAGACCAGCTTCTCCTAACACTTTTAACACTTGTGCCACCACCTGAAAATGATCTTCCCCTTTTCTATGACCTATCAAAATGTCATCTTGGAATGTATACACATTGTCCATCCCTTGAAATAAATTATCTATATGTTTTTGAAAATAGAAACTAGAACACTTTATCCCAAATGGTAATCTATTCACAGTAAATAAACCTTTATGGGTGCTCAACGTTACCAATTTCTTAGACTCATCATCAAGTTCAAATTGCATGTACGCATCACTCAAGTCAAGTTTCGAAAATCTGTAATTGCCCCCCAATTTGGCAAAAATCTATTCAATTCGTGGCAAGGGATAGAATACATCAGCCAAACACTTATTTAGGTAAATGTAACTACCACAAACCCGTACTGTACCATTACCACGCATGACTGGAACGATCTGCGATGACCATTCAGCAGTGACGGTGAGGGAAATCATGCCTCTGTGCTCCATTCTGGCTAACTCCTTTTCCACCTTGTCCTTTAATGCCAATGGCATTGGTCTCGGACGAACTGTTCTAGGAATAGCCTCCGGTTTCAACTTCAAAGAGATCTTCGCATGCTTAAAACAACCCAATTCCTTAGTGCACACTTGAGGAAATGCCGCCAACAGTCTGCCTTTGACATCCACTTCATCGATAGAGTGAACACCTGCAACATTGAACAAGTTAAAATCCTTTATAAACTCTCTTCCCAGAAGAGAAGTTGTTGTCTTGTCAAAAACAAAAACATCTAAAGTCTTAGACACATTACAATATACAACATTGACTTTAATAAAACCTATGGGAACGAGTAACTCCCCTGTATATCCTTTAAAACTCCTAGTGGTCTTCTGAAGAGGATACTTTGCTAGCTGACGAGCATAGATCTGCGAACTGATGGCGCTCACTGGTGATCCTGAATCCAGTTCCATTCTGAACGACTTCTCGTCAATGGCCACTTCTAGGATAATTGGATCCCCTTTTCCATTTAAGCTGCACATCGTGTCCGTATCCTGCACATTACACATGACATCTGCTCCTGGAGGTTCTTGAGAGAAATGAAAAGACTCCGATTGGTCTATTTGAGGCCCATTTTCCATAATGTTGCCCACTACCCTGTTTGCCTTTTTCTTACAAACTCTCTTCAGGTGCCCTTGTACGTTGCAAATTTCACATGTGTAACTTTTATATTTGCAGGAACCGTTATGTGACTTGCCACAGCACTCACATTTTTGTCGAGACTTTTGTTGATCCTTAGAGTCCTCTTCCCGCAGTTTGGAGTCCTTGCTGCTCCCTTGCTTTCCAATTAATCTTCGCCCCCGTCCAGCCTTGTGCTCCTGCATCCTCTGGATCGCAGCATTACTCTGTGAATTCGATAACGAGGTTTCCCTGGCCCTCGCAATCTGCAGAATATCTGCCAACGATTTCGTAATAGATTCCTCCACGATCCTATCCAGAATAGGGCCTGGACACATGCCAGAAATAAATCTGTCCAACAGTACAGATTCCAGATGAACGAATTTGCAGTTTAAAGCCAAGCGTCTTATTCGAGTATACCATTCTTGCATAGATTCTGAATTCGTCTGAAAAGCTCGGTAAAACTCTCGTCGCTCCACATACACGTTTACTTGTGGACTAAATTGTTGCTTCAACAATGTGGATAAAGCGTCGAAAGACTTGCTGCTAGGGGTGTCTGGAAAACATAGGTCGTTAACAACCCCATAAACGTTTTTGTCTAAATGCGTTAATAGCAGGGCCACTTTTATCTTCGCGTCTGTAACCGCGTTAGCGATGCAACACTGCTCAAATCTGGCAATATACAGCGTAAAATCATCGGAACCATCAAAAACAGGGACGTTGCCAATGGACGCCATTTTGTGGAAGCGTGGGAGGACGGCCAATTTTCACGAAAATAGAGAAAAGTATCACTCACAGTAAGGCTAAACCAGTTGAGTCCTCGTCGCCATGTTATATTTCTCGGGAGCAGCGAATAAAATCCTTTTGTACTTAACACTCTATTCAAGTATATTACAATTTAATTGCGGAGCAATTTTCTGTCGTGTTGACGTCCTTGCTGGCTGGGACGGAAGGGCGTTTGCGCGTGCTTGAGTATGGATTTCGGTTTTCTTACCACTGCTGTCCTACCGCCTTTTATACCGACTGTTCGTTATACATAACAGTTTTGGCTGTGGCGTGTTTACAAACGTACGTACGTACGTACGAACATACACACAGACACATTTTGAAAACCACTTTTTTGGGTTCCAGAGACCTCAAAACGCATAGATCCGGTCTTATCTCGAATTCGAAAATTTTAGTGATTGCAGTAACCTCCCATTTTTTTAAAATTGTGTTTGGGTTGGGGAGGTTAAACATAGAAAAGTTTAATTAACTGATTCGTTAACGGTGTCTTTTACTTTACATGATTTGTCTTTTAATCAAGGATAAATTAGCTCTTTTAATAAGACAAATTTAACTAACTAATTAGTTAAACGATGTCTTTTACTTTTAGATGATTCGTCTTTTAATCCAAAAAATTTAACTCTTAGATCTAGTTAATAAAATTAAGTTTTAGGGTGAAAAAACAAGTTGAATAAATTATAAATTATTTATTAATAAAAATGAAAATACATAGAATACATATATTAAGATGCAAACATATATGCAAAAAGAACTGATTTGGAAACAATAAACAGTCTAGAGTTGTCATCGTAGGATGTATGAGTCTCAAATACTGCACAATTTTTAGATAAATTTAATAATACATATTTGTTTTCAACAATTGTACCTATTTCATAGGCGTGGAACTCCTCATTAAAACAGAATGTGTGATAAGATTTTCCATGGGCGTAAGGAACATTTTCTGAAATCACCAAAAATTCAATTTCAGCTTTCACAATTGAATTTGTATTAAAAAAAAATGGCAGCAGAGAAGCGGCTGGAACCTCCCCAACGCGTGGGTCTTTGATTTCAGGGACTTCTGTTTAAGATTCTAAAGTTGATATGCCTAAATGGCACGTCCCGTTGACCAATTGCTCCCAAAAGCCTTTCAGCTCTTCAACGGGTCACCTCACCTCCATTTACCAAATTTCGGGCAAATCGATCCACTAGTTTGGGCTATAAAGTGGTTTCAGTGTTATTACAAAATTTCGATTTTTCTACCCAAAGGGTTCTAAATGCGAATCAATTTTGTCTCATTTAAAACCAGAAATTGAAGACCTTTATGATGGTGACCTCGATAGTGACAATAAATCTTTCAAAAACTTGTTTTGGATGGGTAAATTAGAGAATAATTTTGAATTTCGAAATTGGTGTGCCAAAACGGCACTTTCCGTGGGCCGATTGAATCCAAAATTTGTTCACCTCTTCGACGTGTAATACAATCCCCTTGTGCAAAATTTCAGCCAAATCGGTTCAGGGGCTTGGGCTGTACCGCGATTTTAAAGTCCGATAAAAATCAATTTTTTTTTTATTTTTGGTCAAAAAGGCACTAAGGATGAATGCATTTTTAGAAGCAGAATTTGAAGGCCTTTCCTATCGTGACGTGAAAAATGGGGGTTTGCATTTAAAATTTAAAAGTTGATGTGCCAAAATGGCATTTCTGGTTGCACGATTGGCTCCAAAAGCTTTTCAGATCTAAGTTGGGTTATCACATGCACACGTACCAAATTTCAGCTAAATCTGTCGAGTAGTTTGGGCTGTGGCGTGTTTACGAACGTACGTACGTACGAACGTACGAACGTACGAACGTACGTACGAACGTACGTACATACATACAGACACATTTTAAAAACCACTTTTTTGGGCTCCTGAGACCTCAAAACGTATAGATCCGGTCTTATCTCGAATTCGAAAATTTTAGTGATTGCAGTAACCTCCCTTTTTTTTTAAATGGTGGAGTGGAGTGGGGAGGTTAAAATGCAGCAGTGAAGCGGTTGGAACCTCCCCATCGCGCGGATCTTTGACTTGTGTTTAGCAAAGAAAATGTATGACTGGTTTCCATGATGGTTTTAGAACTTTTTTAGAACACACAAATTGAAACATTCATCAGAGAAAAGTAGGTATAAGTAAGTCCTTTTTAGGCAGGACCCCCAAAGTTCTAAAACCGTCGTTGAAATCAGTCTTATACAATTTCTGTGCTAATTCGGCTAGAAACACAAGTCAAAGATCCGCGCGATGGGGAGGTTCCAGCCGCTTCTCTGCTGCATTTTTTTTTAAACCAGAATTTGAAGACTTTTGTGATGGTGACAATAAATCTTTCAAAAACTTGTTTTGGATGGTTAAATAAGTGAATAATTTAAAGTTGGACATTGGTGTGCCAAAACGGCACTTTCCGTTGGCCGATTGAATCCAAAATTTGTTCAGCTCTTCGACGTACAATACAATCCCCATGTGCAAAATTTCAGCTAAATCGATTCAGGGGCTTGGGCTGTACCGCGATTTTAAAGTCCGATAAAAATCAATTTTTTTTAAATTTTTGGTCAAAAGGGCACTGAGAGTTAATACATTTTTAGAAGCAGAATTTGAAGGCCTTTCCTATCGTGACGTGAAAAATGGGGGTTTGCATTTAAAATTTAAAAGTTGATGTGCCAAAACGGCATTTCTAGTTGAGCGATTGGCTCCAAAAGCTTTTCAGATCTAAGTAAGATCTACGCACCAAGTTTCAGCTAAATCGGTCTAGTAGTTTTGGCTGTGGCGTGTTTACAAACGTACGTACGTACGTATGTACACACACACAGACACATTTTGAAAACCGCTTTTTTGGGTTCCCGAGTCCCCAAAACGTGAAGATCTGGTGCTATCTCAAATTCGAAAATTTTAGTGATTGTACACAGTAAAAAATACAGTGTTTAATTGGAACACTGTGAAACTCTATCTCGTGTGTATATAGGTCCCTCTAGTTAGTGTTAACATCTAACACTAAGAATAGTGTAAACAGTAGAGTTCCCGTAACACTCCTAAACACTACTGTAGTGTAATGTTTAGAGTTTGTCTAACACTGCCAAACACTGCTTCAGTGTAGTATATAGAGTTAGATTAACATTAGCAAACACTATTACAGTGTAATAATAGAGTCCGCTTCACACTGCCAAACACTACTTCAGTGTAGTATATAGAGTTAGAGTAACATTAGCAAACACTATTACAGTGTAATAATGACACTGCCAAACACTACTTCAGTGTAGTATATAGAGTTAGATTAACATTAGCACACTATTACAGTGTAATAATAGATCCAATAATCCGCGGGCATTTTAGATATTACACTAATTAGAGTTCACAGTATAATGGCGCTTCTTTTAAAATTAACTCTGTCTCGTGTAACCTTATTTTTAACCTCCCCACTCCACTCCACCATTTAAAAAAAAGGGAGGTTACTGCAATCACTAAAATTTTCGAATTCGAGATAAGACCGGATCTATACGTTTTGAGGTCTCAGGAGCCCAAAAAAGTGGTTTTTAAAATGTGTCTGTATGTATGTACGTACGTTCGTACGTACGTTCGTACGTTCGTACGTTCGTACGTACGTACGTTCGTAAACACGCCACAGCCCAAACTACTAGACAGATTTAGCTGAAATTTGGTACGTGTGCATGTGATAACCCAACTTAGATCTGAAAAGCTTTTGGAGCCAATCGTGCAACCAGAAATGCCATTTTGGCACATCAACTTTTAAATTTTAAATGCAAACCCCCATTTTTCACGTCACGATAGGAAAGGCCTTCAAATTCTGCTTCTAAAAATGCATTCATTCTTAGTGCCTTTTTGACCAAAAATGAAAAAAAAATTGATTTTTATCGGACTTTAAAATCGCGGTACAGCCCAAGCCCCTGAACCGATTTGGCTGAAACTTTGCAAATGGGGCTTGCATTACACGTCGAAGAGCTGAAAATATTTTGGATTCAATCGACCCACGGAAAGTGCCGTTTTGGCACACCAATTTCCAAATTTAACGTTATTCTCTCATTTAACCATCCAAAACAAGTTTTTGAAAGATTTATTGTCACCATCAGAAAGGTCTTCAAATTGTGGTTTTAAATAAGACAAAAATTATTTACAATTAGTTCCCTTTGGGTAGAAAAATCGAAATTTTGTAATAGTAACACTCAAACCACGTTATAGCCCAAACTACTGCGGATCGATTTGTCCGAAATTTGGTACATGGAGGTTAGATGACCTGTTGAAAAGCTGAAAGGCCTTTGGGAGCAATTCGTACACGGAAAGTACAATTTATAGGCATATCACCTTTAAAATTTTAAACACAAGTCACGGAAATCAAAGACCCACGCGTTCGGGAAGTTCCAGCTGCTTCTGTGCGGCCAATTTAAAAAAACGGGGGCTACTGCAATCACTAAAATTTTCGAATTCGAGATAAGTCCGGATCTATACGTTTTGAGGTCTCAGGAACTCAAAAAAGTGGTTTTTAAAATGTGTCTGTGTATGGATTTAACTGCTGGATTTTGTGTAAGTTATCATATTAAAGTAATAGGTAAAAGGTGTGAATAGTGAACGAGAATCATCAATTTTTCCGGACTATTGTAATTTTCATTTCATTTCCGAGTTTTAAACATCAAAGAGGCGGGTGTCAATTCCCATTGAGTGACGTTCCCGTGATTCTGTTATACTGAATGTGAATTTTTATTCATTAACAGATTATCAATTACTAAAAGTATCTGAATAGTAAGCGAAAATCATCAGATATTCAAGGTAAAAGTCTCCACATAATAATTTATTATTGAAGTTGTGGATTTCCGTCGCGGTGATTGTCAATAAACAGGATATTTGGAACCATCGTTAAGTAGCTCAAAAAGTAAGTAATTATTCAAGAAAGATAATACCTACTATTATTAATAAAATTTTAGAAATGCGTGTTAAAAAAAAAATGCAGCAGTGAAGCGGCTGGAACCTCCCCATCGCGTGGATCTTTGACTTGGGTTTCTAGTCGAATTAGCATAGAAAATGTATAAGACTGGTTTCAACGACGGTTTTAGAACTTTGGGGGTCCTGCCTAAAAAGGACTTACTTGTACCTACTCTTCTCTGATGAATGTTTCAATTTGTGTGTTCTAAAAAAGTTCTAAAACCATCATGGAAACCAGTCATACATTTTCTATGCTAATTCGACTAGAAACCCAAGTCAAAGATCCACGCGATGGGGAGGTTCCAGCCGCTTCACTGCTGCATTTTTTTTTATTTCTACAGGTACACAGAGGGCTGTTTTTCGGTTAACTTTAAACACCAATTAATAAATTAATAAATTGGTGATTAAAGTTAACCGAAAAACAACCCTCTGTGTACACGAGAGCAATAGCTTTCCACAGAAACAATTTTTAAACAAATGAGACTATGGTAAACCAGTCATCATAATTTTACTTGATTTATAATATAAAAGCTCATATATACTTACCTTATTGATTATTATTGTTTCCTTTAACCACAACTCAGAGTTTGTTAAAACCCATACCACCCCATACCTATTAAGTCAATGTAGGTATTCACAAAGAACAAGAAAATAATCACAAAACTTCAAAAGCAAGTAAGTTAGGTATATTTATTCAGTCAATGTATATTTTAGTGCAATAAACCATTCCATTGACGAAAATTTTTGGTATTTGTTAAAAGATTCTTTATTTTGCAAGAGATTCAGACCAACGACATTAGTTTGCAGTTCATTCTCTATTTCAATTTTGTACAACTGAAAATTTTCGTCGAACGAAATTGTCTTCCATTTTCTGGTTATAAAAAATACGTAAGCATCTATAGATATGATTTCAACAATCTCTTCAAAACTTGGTACATTATCAATTACTCCTGTTGTGACTACACCTAAGATTTACTGGTTGCCTATTTATGTAGTTAGTTTTATTTTGTTATGTTTACATTGAGAGCCATGAAAAAACAAAAATTTGACATATCTCAATATGCGTCGTTCCATATTGTTTTGTTCGTTGTAAAAATAAATTCATAAAACCAAATAAAATTGTGCATCAATCAACAACAATACAGTCCGCTAATACCAGCAAGCAACAACACCAACATATTTTTGGACGCATCGAGCCGGATGATCGAATCAAGCAGCAGATAAACCAAGATTCATTCATTCCATTCATCAACATAACCTCACTTCAGGGAAATCAAGCGGCACCAGACCAAGCCAAGAGAAGCCCCACATCATCGAGTCATATTTCAGGACTATCATCGGTGTCCACCCACAGCGGGACTTCTTAGGATTTCCAGAGTCACCAGGAATCGCGGAGAATCATCAGTCATCATAATCACTCGCGTGAACCTAGCCCCAAATCCCAGCCCCCAATTTGCTGACATATGGTCAAAGCTATGTGGGATGGTGAGAGCGCAGCGTAGTGGGCGTGGCCTCTAGTAGTAGGTACCAGTGATTAGGGTTAGCGGACTAAGCTTTCTGTTATGGATTTTACATACCGGGGGGGAGGGGGGGGCTAGGAGGAATAAATGCCATGCCGTATTATTTTATTTATCACCCCCGTAGAGCACTAACTTAGGGGCTAACTTACGGTATTCTTAAGGGCACATACCCCCCCCCCTCCTATCATATTCAGGGGGTTAAACGTAATTTTTGTAAAATTCGCGTGAAGTCGGGGGCTGGGGCGAGCCGAGCTACGATTTTCATAAAATTCGCGTGAGGGGTAGCAAATACCCCCCGCAACGTCATATCAAAAATTTGTTTCTTGCAAATCATATTTAGGGGGTTAAACACGAATTTGTTTTTTCCACCCTCTCTAACTATGAAGTCGGGGGCTGGGGCGAGCCGAGCTACGATTTTCGTAAAATTCGCGTGAGGGATAGCAAATACCCCCCGCAACGTCATATCAAAAATTTGTTTCTTGCAAATCATATTTAGGGGGTTAAACACGAATTTGTTTTTTCTACCCTCTCTAACTATGAAGTCGGGGGCTGGGGCGAGCCGAGCTACGATTTTCGAAAAATTCGCGTGAGGAGTAGCAAATACCCCCCGCAACGTCATATCAAAAATTTGTTTCTTGCAAATCATATTTAGGGGGTTAAACACGAATTTGTTTTTTCCACCCTCTCTAACTATGAAGTCGGGGGCTGGGGCGAGCCGAGCTACGATTTTCATAAAATTCGCATGAGGGGTAGCAAATACCCCCCGCAACGTCATATCAAAAATTTGTTTCTTGCAAATCATATTTAGGGGGTTAAACACGAATTTGTTTTTTCTACCCTCTCTAACTATGAAGTCGGGGGCTGGGGCGAGCCGAGCTACGATTTTCATAAAATTCGCGTGAGGGGTAGCAAATACCCCCCGCAACGTCATATCAAAAATTTGTTTCTTGCAAATCATATTTAGGGGGTTAAGCACGAATTTGTTTTTTCTACCCTCTCTAACTATGAAGTCGGGGGCTGGGGCGAGCCGAGCTACGATTTTCGTAAAATTCTCGTGTGGGATAGCAAATACCCCCCGCAACGTCATATCAAAAATTTGTTTCTTGCAAATCATATTTAGGGGGTTAAACACGAATTTGTTTTTTCTACCCTCTCTAACTATGAAGTCGGGGGCTGGGGCGAGCCGAGCTACGATTTTCGAAAAATTCGCGTGAGGAGTAGCAAATACCCCCCGCAACGTCATATCAAAAATTTGTTTCTTGCAAATCATATTTAGGGGGTTAAACACGAATTTGTTTTTTCCACCCTCTCTAACTATGAAGTCGGGGGCTGGGGCGAGCCGAGCTACGATTTTCGTAAAATTCGCGTGAGGGATAGCAAATACCCCCCGCAACGTCATATCAAAAATTTGTTTCTTGCAAATCATATTTAGGGGGTTAAACAGAATTTGTTTTTTCTACCCTCTCTAACTATGAAGTCGGGGGCTGGGGCGAGCCGAGCTACGATTTTCGAAAAATTCGCGTGAGGAGTAGCAAATACCCCCCGCAACGTCATATCAAAAATTTGTTTCTTGCAAATCATATTTAGGGGGTTAAACACGAATTTGTTTTTTCCACCCTCTCTAACTATAAAGTCGGGGGCTGGGGCGAGCCGAGCTACGATTTTCGTAAAATTCGCGTGAGGGATAGCAAATACCCCCCGCAACGTCATATCAAAAATTTGTTTCTTGCAAATCATATTTAGGGGGTTAAACACGAATTTGTTTTTTCTACCCTCTCTAACTATGAAGTCGGGGGCTGGGGCGAGCCGAGCTACGATTTTCGAAAAATTCGCGTGAGGAGTAGCAAATACCCCCCGCAACGTCATATCAAAAATTTGTTTCTTGCAAATCATATTTAGGGGGTTAAACACGAATTTGTTTTTTCTACCCTCTCTAACTATGAAGTCGGGGGCTGGGGCGAGCCGAGCTACGATTTTCGAAAAATTCGCGTGAGGAGTAGCAAATACCCCCCGCAACGTCATATCAAAAATTTGTTTCTTGCAAATCATATTTAAGGGGTTAAACACGAATTTGTTTTTTCTACCCTCTCTAATTATGAAGTCGGGGGCTGGGGCGAGCCGAGCTACGATTTTCGTAAAATTCGCGTGAGGGGTAGCAAATACCCCCCGCAACGTCATTTCAAAAATTTGTTTCTTGCAAATCATATTTAGGGGGTTAAACACGAATTTGTTTTTTCCACCCTCTCTAATTATGAAGTCGGGGGCTGGGGCGAGCCGAGCTACGATTTTCGTAAAATTCGCGTGAGGGGTAGCAAATACCCCCCGCAACGTCATTTCAAAAATTTGTTTCTTGCAAATCATATTTAGGGGGTTAAACACGAATTTGTTTTTTCTACCCTCTCTAACTATGAAGTCGGGGGCTGGGGCGAGCCGAGCTACGATTTTCGAAAAATTCGCGTGAGGAGTAGCAAATACCCCCCGCAACGTCATATCAAAAATTTGTTTCTTGCAAATCATATTTAGGGGGTTAAACGTGGATTTGTTTTTTCCACCCTCTCTAAATATAAAGTCGGGGGCTCGGACGAGCCGAGCTACGATTTTCGTTAAATTCGCGGGGGGGTTAGCAAATACCCCCCGCAACATGATATCAAAAATTCGTTTCTTGCAAGTCATATTTAGGGGGTTAAATGCGAATTTGTGTTTTTTATACACAGTAGCTGACCGTAGTTACAGGTGCAAAGTTTTGTTGGTTGCATATTTTCATTCGTTGTTATTGGAACTATTGGAACACAGATTGGCATTTTTCTGTTTGTACGTTTTTTATTCTAAACAGCCCACTAGTGGATGTAAATACAGGGTACGGGATGCAAGGGCGGATGGGCTCAACTAAAGCGGCCCGGAAAAACTTTTGAGGCGGCCCACTTTATTTTACGAGGGGGCAGCCCCTTGCGAAAAATTTTTCTCAAATAAAAATTAGGTAGCTATATTAGGTATTAATTGCTTTGTCAGGTTCGGTGTAGAAATATGCCGGCGGACTCATTGATGTACGATAATCTACATTTTTGAAAACAGTGCCCTAGTGAGATATGTGTTCCAAATCATTTACGGGCCCCTTGTTGAAATGGCGCATTTTCCAAGCACTTAGAAGACACACCGGGTCCTCAAAGCTTCCCGGGCCCGTGTCTTTGGAACACTCTGAACACCTCCACACTACGCCACTGTTTGAAAATGTCATGAAAAGCGACACGTCGTCGGCCGCCGCTGCCGGCCCAAGCGGCCCACCAAGCCGCGGCCTACCGGGAAAATTCCCGTTCTCCCGCCTGGTTAAACGAGAAATAACTCGTCGTCGGTCTAAGGGTTGCCAATTTCTTGCTAAAATACACTACTTCTAGTGCTTTTGACCGCTTCCATTTGTCAATTCTGACAGATGATTAGGTAGTTGGTGATTTCCATAGGTGATTTCGATGCAGTTTGTATAATTGAGCTTGAACACTACACCTGGAATGTATGCAATCCAGCGCTCTATTGGACTAACATAAAGCCGTGCATAAAACTGACATTTTTTCTAACATATGCCATCAGTAGTTTATACATATTTTGAAGTTCAATTCTTTGAAGGACTGCCTTACGTGATAAGATTGGTCTGGATGTCATTATTGCTGTTGGACATGAAGGATGAGAATGCACTCGCACACAGGCACGCTTGCACGCACTCACTGAGAGAGACGCCATGACGAAACCGTGCGTGCGTTCTTTCGCAGAAAGATTACTGTACCCACAGTCTCCTGTCACTGTCCCTATTTCCTACTACAGGTGGGTGAGAGTCTTCCCTGTCTAGACGAACAAATCAGGTTACGCCAGGCAGTCGTCCTTGGACTAGTGCTATCGTGGGAACTGACGATATTCAGACAAATCGACAGGTTGCTGTCATGGTAGGAACGGGGATCCCCCACCACCTTCTAATTATGTCTATAGCAACTACAGAACAACTTGTTTAATGCCTGGTTACATTTTTGTTTGGCGACATAAGTTGTCTCTGGCGACATCAATTCGATTATTTATTACCACTCAGTTTTAACCTCCCCCTTCCAAACTAAAAAAGGGAGGTTACGGCAATCGCCTCAAAATTGAAAATCGAGATAAAGGCCCAACTTTATGTTTTCGGGTATGGAGATTGCGAAAAAAAAAATATATATCCGTGTGTGGTTGTCGTTGTCGTATTCCGCCGAAACTACCGAACCTATTTGCCTGAAATTTGGACAGAAGGCATAGTGGCAGCCCCTGCTGAGCTGAAAAGCTTTTGGTGAAGATCGGAGAATATTTACTGTCTTTTGGGCACATCAACTTTGAAATTTGACTATAAACCCCTATTTTTCACATTTCCGTACGAAAGGCATTCAAATTCTGTTTTTAAAAATGTATTCACACTTTGAGCCCTTTTGGAAAAAACTAAAAATTTCAAGATTGAATAGCATAAAGTGACAAATGATTTCTGACGTTACTATTACTAGAAACACTCCACTACACCAAAACACTTGATTTTCACTGCTAACGCGTTTCCAGTTGTCCAGTGTTTCCATTGTGACGTTAAAGGCACAGTAAACTAAAATTCTCATGTATTAACCTCCCCACTCCACTTCACCATTTAAAAAAAAAGGGAGGTTACTGCAATCACTAAAATTTTCGAATTTGAGATAACACCAGATCTTCACGTTTTGAGGTCTCAGGAACCCAAAAAAGCGGTTTTAAAAATGTGTCTGTGTGTATGTTCGTACGTTCGTACGTACGTACGTTCGTACGTTTGTAAACACGCCACAGCCAAAACTACTAGACAGATTTAGCTGAAATTTGGTACGTGTGCATGTGATAACCCAACTTAGATCTGAAAAGCTTTTGGAGCCAATCGTGCAACTAGAAATGCCATTTTGGCACATCAACATTTAAATTTTAAATGCAAACCCCCATTTTTCACCTCACGATAGAAAAGGCCTTCAAATTCTGCTTCCAAAAATGTATTCATTCTTAGTGCCCTTTTGATCAAAAATTTAAAAAAAAAATATTTTTATCCGACTTTAAAATCGCGGTACAGCCCAAGCCCCTGAACCGATTTGGCTGAAATTATGCACACGGGGATTGTATTGCACGTCAAAGAGCTGAACAAATTTTGGATTCAATCGGCCCACGGAAACTGCCGTTTTGGCACACCAATTTGTAACTTTAAAATTATTCACTCATTTAACCATCCAAAACAAGTTTTTGAAAGATTTATTGTCACCATCAGAAAGGTCTACAAATTCTGGTTTTAAGTAAGACAAAATTCGTTCGCATTTAGTGCTCTTTGGGTCAAAAAATCGAAATTTCATAATAACACTAAAAATACATTATAGCCCAAATTAGCGAATCGATTTGGCTGAAATTTGGTACATGGAGATTGGGTGACCCGTTGAAGACCTGAAAGGCTTTTGGAAGCAATTGGTCCACGGGAAGTGCCATTTAGGCATATCAACTTTAAATTTTAAATACAAAGGTCTCCCTTTTTATGTCGCCATTGGAAAGACGATCAAATTCTCGTTCTAAAAATGTATTCACAGTTTCTGTCATTTCAGTGGAAAATAGAGAAAAAAATATTTTTCATTAAAAGGGAGCAGGCTGACAGTGGATGACATAAAGTATCAGTTATTGTCAAAAGGGTGGCAAACTGTTAACCTTAAAAGGAACATATTGTCAAATGTGATGGGTGATGTCCGAGGTGATGTCGGTATTTGTCAGAAAATTGCAAAATTAGTCACAGACAATAAACATAAAAAAAATTCTGTCGAATTGACTACTATCTACACAGAATACAAAGATCCACGCGATGGGGAGGTTCCAGCCGCTTCTCTGCTGCATTTTTTTTTATTGCATAAAAGAACAGAAGATTACTGGAAACGAGCGCTAACATGCCCGCAAAAAGAAAATAATTTTATTTTCAACTCCAAACAGCGCCGCAAAGATCCGCCATGACGTCATATGTGCTTGCACTTGGAAAGCATTGTCGCTGCATTAAAGCATTTCCTAATTAGGAAATTTCAAGCGGCAACCCCTCACTTGCAATACATCACTTGAAAGCTAATTTCAGTACCAATCCAACGCTGTAAATATTTTTAATATCCGGCTACCTTCCAGCCCGATCAACAGTAAAATTTTAGATTACATTTGGACCTTTTGTGATATATCATTTTAAAGGGTATGAAATCCTCTGTAAACCAATGCAACTATTTTTGAAATCCATCCACTCGTTCAAAAGTTACAGAAGAAACAATAATTATTTCTACGGCGAGAGATCCATAAGATCACTGCACGCTGGCAAGCACGAGCGGGCAACTGGGTACTGTATCACGGATGACGTCACGCGCCTCACTCAAACCGATCCTAGCAACGAATTGAAGTTCTTTGGGGCAATTCTATTTAGGGCAACATTTATAAAATACTATAATCTATCAATTAGACTGATTTTTGAAAAAGTAATATTTTAGATTTTACTGTTCTGTTCCTTTAACCTTAAAGGGGAGACATGAAACATGTGTGTCAAAATGTGATAGGTGTGTCATCAAAATGATTAATTCGAGGTGGGATGTGGTAGAATTATTTGTCGAGGATTCACCATTGGGGAGGTTCCTGTCGCCTCACTGGCTGTCTTTTTTTTACAATGTATTAATTAATTCAAAACTATGTATTAGGTATGTACAATATATTAAAAAACAACAAAACAAAAAAAAATACAAACATTCTTAAATACGGCACTAAAACTAATTAGGTACAAACAAAACAAAAAAAAATACATTCATCATTGCTTAGTAGCGTCCCCAACGGCCGCGGAAGCTTCCACGACCACCGCGGAAGCTACCACGACCACCGCGGAAGCTGCCACGATGATCGTCGAAGCTTCCGCGGCCACCTCGGAAGCCACCCCTGCCTCCCCAGAAGCCGCCGCGACCACCGCGGTATTCACCGCCGTGAGAAGCCCCGCGATTGTATTGGCGGAGCGTCTCGCGACGGCGGACACCGCGGCCGAAATCGTAATTGCTTCTGGGCAGGCAGACTTTAATGTGTAAATTCTGTTTGCCCTCGCATATCAGCTGGATGCTGGTCTTAACATAAGGCCATTGAAGGCCGTCAAGACCACACCCCAGCTTGGGCATGGCTATAAATGCCAATTTATGATCTGCGACTTGCCGGAACAAGTCGCGCAGGGCCGCCACCAAATTTTCAAATTTTGGCTTGTCCTCACTCCGCTCTTTAGTGACCAGGGCAAAAATTTTGCGGCCCTGGTCGGTGGTGAGGACGGTCGCCTTGCCCACTTGGCGGGGCCCAGAATATCCCGCCGTACCATATAGGTCTCTGAAACACCAAATTAAAATTTAAAAGATTGCAGCTAACGTGACATTTTTTAAACTTCTAATTAGAGTGGGCTGTGCGCGGAATGACATGTTTCAATTTAGTGCAGAATTCAAAATCTGTCAACTTAGTTGACATAACCTAACTAAGTTTCGACATGAGTCACCTCGGGCACCGCTAACTGCAATTAGAAATTTAAAAATTGTCACTTTAAAACTATGCGACTGGATGTAGAAATTTAAAAATTCAAATTATGCCGCGTTTAACGAGATTTTGAAACGGCAGGCTCCCTATGTTTTGTACAAAAAAAAATATTCCAAGAAATTGGCGGAAAAAAACCGGGCGTATATCATGAATGAGCCTGTTTCAGCCTGTATAGTGTAATACTTTTTTTGGACCGGGCAACTAACTAGGCATGTATTCAGGTAGGTAATTCTTTTCACTTTCGGTTTAACCGGAAATTATTATAGCCTTCAATAAATTAATGAAATAAAGACATACAGGTTTAGTCAAACAAATGTATGGACCATGTCGATTATTGCCTAAATTATCAATTTAAAAAAAAATCATCAACTGAATGTTTAATGGCAATGATCAATTTTTTTTTACATGAACATGAGCAAGTAAAGACGCCATAATTTTTTTTAACTTCTGCGCTGCGCGAAGCAGTTACTGGAATAGATCGAATAATTCAGAAAAATCGAATCGGTCTTGGGAACATAAAAAAGTGGTTTTTGAAAAAATGTCTGTCTGTCTATGTGTCTGTAAACAAGCTACAGCCCAAACTAGGGAACCGATCTGGCCGAAATTTGGTATGTGCAGCTTGCATTGGAAAAGGAGGAATTGATTAGATTTTGGGACAAATCGGTCTACAGAAAGTGCAATTTTGGAACATCAACTTCAAAATTTTAAATGCAAAACCTCCATTTTTGACACCACCATAGGAAAGCTCTTTGAATTCTGCTTCCAAAAATGTATTAACACTTTAGTGTCCATAGTTCCATAGAAACAAAAAATAACAGTGCCGTCATGAACCATTACAGCACACATGCGCGGTAAGTAAAACAAATGAAATTCGTAAATAGCGCGTGAGATGTCAAATAGGTTTCAAAAACGTTTTAATTTAATAAAGCTTAGGTTTTATGTGATTGGCAACTACCATTACCCAATGGTAAAATTCGATTGTGCGAAAAATTATCTACGATACACGGTTGTTTTAACAGTCTTGAAATTTCCAAAAACTCGGCTCCGCCTCGTTTTTGCAAACTATTCCTCGATTCTGTTAACATGCACTTACCAATTTAATATCGTTAATAACTATTTTCTCAGGAGATTAAGAAAAATGAATTTGTGGAAATTTTAAGAGTCAAGAACGATGGTCAGATAGAAAATTAAAACGAACAAATCTTTTTCTATATTTCTCTATGCTCAAGTTTGAGAAAATCTCGAAGTTGGATAAAATTTTGTACTTGAGTGATATTTTCTAGTAATTCTTCAAGTATATGCTTCTGAGCCTAAATAAAATATGGAAACACAAAAAAATGATTTCAATAATGTAAAATTGAAAAACTTACTTAAAGCGGACGGCGATCCCGGCGCCGAGACGGAAGTCGGCCGCCACACAATGGACCAAAGTCCATTTTGCTTCGAGCTCGAAGAGGTCCTGCTGGACCTCTTCCAGTCGGAAAGGCTTCTCCTCGTCGGTGGTCTTTCTACGGTCACATTTTTCTTTAATTTCATTTACTATAACTGGGACTATAACTTTTCGTTAAATTACCAACATTATTCTCTTGATTAGAAAAAGTCCTTTAAAATACAGGATTGGGCAAAAGTATGGAAGAATGCACATAATTCTTGAATCGTAAATTTTATGCAAGGATCCTCGAAGGATCGAGTAAGGATAGCGTTTTTTCATATTCTATGTCCGATGTCAATTTTTTGTTGTTGAGTCGTTTTTGACATAATGATCGTTGTTTTAACCTCCCCAACCCCAACACAATTTAAAAAAAAATGGGAGGTTACTGCAATCACTAAAATTTTCGAATTCGAGATAAGACCGGATCTATGCGTTTTGAGGTCTCAGGAACCCAAAAAAGTGGTTTTTAAAATGTGTCTGTGTGTATGTACGTACGTACGCTCGTACGTTTGTAAACACGCCACAGCCAAAACTACTCTACCGATTTGGCTGAAATTTGGAACATAGGCATCTCGTAACCCAACTTAGATCTGAAAAGCTTTTGGAGCCAATCGTGCAACCGGAAATGCCATTTTGGCACATCAACTTTTAAAATTTAAATGCAAACCCCCATTTTTCACGTCACCATAAGAAAGACTTTCAAATTCTGCTTCTAAAAATGTATTCATTCTTAGTGCCCTTTTGCCCAAAATTAAAAAAAAATAGATTTTTATCGGACTTTAAAATCGCGGTACAGCCCAAGCCCCTGAACCGATTTGGCTGAAATTTTGCACAAGGGGATTGTATTACACGTCGAAGAGCTGAACAAATTTTGAATTCAATCGGCTCACGGAAAGTGCCGTTTTGGCACATCAAGTTTTAGATTTAAAATTTTTCTCTCATTTAACATACAAAACAAGCTTTTGAAAGATTTATTGTCACCATCAGAAGTGTCTTCAAATTCTGGTTATAAATAAGACAAAATTCATTAGCATTTAGTGCTCTTTGGGTCAAAAAATCAAAATTTTGTAATGACACTAAAAACACATTATAGCCCAAACTACCGGATCAATTTGATTGAAATTTGGTACATAGAGATTGGGTGACCCGTTGAAGACCTGAAAGACTTTTGGAAGCAATTGGTCCGCGGGAAGTGCCATTTAAGCATATCAACTTAAAATTTTAAATACAAGGCCTCCTTTTTTATGTCGCCATTAAAAAGACGATCAAATTCTGTTTCTAAAAATGCATTCACAGTTTCTGCCATTTCAGTGGAAAATAGAGAAAACAATCTTTCTCATTAAAAGGGAGCGGGCTGACAGTGGATGACATAAAGTGGCAGTTATTGTCAAAAAGGTGGCAAAAGATTAACCTTAAAAGGAACATATTGTCAAATGTGATGGGTGATGTCCGAGGTGATGTTGGTATTTGTCAGAAATTTGCGAAATTAGCCACAGACGATAAAAATAAAAAAAATTCTGTTGAATGAACTACTATCTACACAGAATACAAAGATCCACGCGATGGGGAGGTTCCAGCCGCTTCTCTGCTGCATTTTTTTACAGTGCGACCGTTGGCTGTGGAATATTCCAAATAAAATTTTTTTGGGTCATCTGCTGCTGAAGTCCTCGGACCGGTCGATTTAATTTTTTTAATGCAGATCTCATTCTTCAGTCGAATTTTTTTCCCCACTTCCGGTTTAACCGGAAATGACCTTAACTTTGTTTTCTAAAATAGAAGGACACTTTTTCTCAACGGATTCAAAATCTACGATTTTTTTTGAGTTAAAAATATGTATCACTGATGCGTTGTTAATTTATCAGCGATAATTAACTTAGTAGCCGACACTCAACGGCCTTGCACAGTGGTTCAGAATCCCCGAAAAATGGCCAAAAATTAGAAACTTTCAATGTTGAACGGAAGCATGTTGGCAATAACGGAAAAAATATTTAAAAAATTAAATCGATTAGGGGGGCGAATTAGGGGGCGCGAAAACACTTTTTGTCTCCAAAAATTATGAAACTTGGAAGTTTTGACAATTAGATGACGACATAAACGGGAAAAATATTGAAAAAAATTAGGTCGATCTGGGGGGCCAATTAAGTGGGACGAAAAAACTTTTTGTCTCCTAAAATTATGAAAATTGGAATGTATGTCAATTACGTTACGAGAAGACCGGAAAAAATATCAAAAAAAATCAAATCGGTCTGGGGGGTGCATTCCAAGAAGGAGGTGTAAAAACCATGTGTCTCCTAAAATTATGAAAATTGGAGATTTTGTCAATTAGATGACGACAAATACGTAAAAAACATTGAAAAAAATTGAGTCGGCCTGGGGGATGTTAAGGGGAGGGAATAAAACTTTGTGTCTCCTGAAATTGTTCGTACTTGTTTATTTTAAAATAGTCTATCGGGCTTAGGGGCAAAAGGGGGCACCAAATCTCAACTCTGGATTCAAGTACTCAATTAGGGCTATCATCAGAGCCTAAAATTGTCGTGCAGAAACCCTGCGCACTTGGTGAAAAGTCAAGGTAAAAATTGGTTTCATAATAAAACGTTAATTTTGATGTACGGGGACCAAATGAATATTGATTAATGTTCAAAAATATACGTAAGTTACAGATAAAGGTGCACAAAATTGATATTTGAAAGAATTTACGCTGCACTAACTCTTCGATTTGAAAAAATGATTATTATAATTTGCAGTCTAGAACTAATGACTTTTTTAAAGACGTCACAATTGACACTACCCAGGTGGCACATTATGTTGGTTGTAAAGGGGTGTCATATATCACCTATATATGTATAAGGTTTCTATATAGACAATGTCTACTCGATATTGGTACGACATCGTATACAAAATTATGTAACTATATATTTTGCCCATTATAACTCCGATATAGGTGCTAAGTAGGAAAAACTACATTGATTCTTTGTTATTGGCCCAATAAAGGTTAGACATTTATAAATCTATGTTGATTATATCAATATGAGACCCATATCTATAAACTAGATACAATCAACATTAGCATTTCTCAGATTGATTCTATATAGAATAGACATGAACACTTTTATATTGATTTGGCCTATATCATGCCTATAAATACAATCTATATCGATGGTAATACATAGGATCAATATCAAAATGTTCGAGGTATTTTATATAGGTTGGATCGGGGGCTATTTTATGGACTATTTAATATTGTACCATTGTCTCAATTTATTTGGAATCGCCATGGAAAATTCCAGGATGGTGCTACATAGAATCAACTTGGAACTTATACCTATACTTCAAGATTTGAGTTTCTTGCGTGAACAAGCAAATTTTGCAAGAGATTGAAATATGGGGGGGTACAAGTGTCTCGAATGGGACTGTGGATAAACATTTGCCAGGTATTGGTGGAATAGTTTTCAAAGTTGCAAGCAAAAAAGTTCAGTACTACTTTTCCGGCGAAGGAACGCCATTGTGCCGTGCGCTGTGCGGTTGTCACTTGTTATTCCTACGCAGTACGTTTTCGCATCCCAAATAATCACGTTCCTTAAAGTACCGATTTCAAGAGAAAACTAAACTTGCAATAGTATCTGGAAATGTAAGAATAATATTCATTTTGAGAATATAGGATCAGACATGCCATCACTTTCAAAGTTTCGAGCCAAATATTTCGGCACTACTTTTTCAGCGAAGGGATGCCATTGTGGTTGCCGCTTGGTGTTCCTACGCTCCCTGTTACCCTCTACTCAAACTCAATTGCCTCGTCTTGTCGTCTTGATCAGAACGCGTTGTGCTGTTTGGTGTGTGTTAATAAAATTAAATCAAATTTGGATTTTGGTTGGAGCTAGTCTAGTGTGGTGTTCTTTTCCGGCGTCCCTGTTACCTTCCCTCTACTCAATTGCCTTGTCTTGACTTGATTGAACTAGAGAAAAACGCATTGTGCTGTCGTCTGGTGTGTGGTGTTAATAAAATAAAATCAAATTTGGATTTTGGAGCTAGTGTGGTGTTGTTTTATTTCATTGTACTAACAAAATAAATTAAATATTGATTCAATAAAAAGATTTAAGGTTAACAAGTATATATGTATTTTGCCCTATATCGGTCCTCTCTAGATTAAAATATAAATTCCATATTGATATCCACATTTACCCCATGTATTTTGCAATATGTTGCTTATATTGGTTTTCACATGGAAATGAGATAGATTCTACATGCATTCTATATTGAAGCCTATATGCATTCCACCTCTCAAAGCGTTAACATTTTATATCGATTCTATATTAAATAAATATATGGAATCTACATTTAATCAGTTTATAACCTACATCGGTTCTACATGGTGTGCTACCTGGGTAGTAACTATGACAGGCCCGTATTTCTGCGGTTTGCTTTATTTTTTCATAGCTATGAATACTTCATTATTAAACTATGCGATATTTAAGACTACTCAGTTAATTTGGTTTTTATGATTTTTGGCCACAAAATTTAATAATTGAACCACTGTGCCTTGTGACAAATAAAGAAGCACGTGTCTTGGAGGGTGAATTAAAACAACTGCGTTTTCCAATAACTGGTCTTTAATAAAATAATTATAAAATCAAAATATCTTATGGCAATGCCAGGTGAACTCGAACGACTGGTGGCGGTAATTGAGCTGTTTTCAATGAAAACAAAAGAAACGTTAGGACGTAAGAAAATGATTCAAAAGTTACCTGAGGAATGTACGGAATGATAGTGTGAATGGCTTTAGCGAAGTGGTACGGCGTCAAGGGGCCCCTGTGAGTCGATGAAATGCAGTAAATGTTGAGGATTTATCAGTTGGTCGATGTAAATTTTATCAGCGATCGATGTGTTAAGCTTGACGATCTACCCTCGACTCCCGCTTCGTTGGCGCGCCCAACGTGTTCAGTCCATTTTGCGTGGAGAGGGAAGGAAGGAAGGAAGGGCGAAATTTAAAAATGTAACAACCGAACATACCGCCCACCAAAATTCATAAAAAAAAATGAATTTTAAATTAAAAAAAAAAAAATAATGATTCTGCTATACAGTACGTTTGACTTCGACTTATTGCGAGGGTAACGCACAAAGTTTGGCCAAAGGCCGCTTGAACTCTCCATTAAGAGTACGCACGGTCGCGACTCGCGGAACACCGTCGGAACCGGGGTGAAGTGACACAATTCGACCGAGACGCCACCTCAAAGGGGGGGCCAAGTCGTCCTTTACAAGAACCAACGCGCCGATGTCCGCACGCTCAAGAAATTTTGAAGACACCCACTTACTGCGCTGATGTAAACTGTTTAAATATTCCCGACTCCAGCGGGTCCAGAAATTTTGTTGGAAGTGTTGCACCATTTGCCAACGTGATAATCTATTTACATTTAAGTGGGAGAGATCGGGATCCGGTGCGGCAGTAAGAGGTTCCATAGTGAGGAAATGACCGGGAGTCAGGCTTGACAGATCATTGGGATCCGAACTAAGTGGGCAAAGAGGCCTTGAATTAAGAATAGCTTCTATCTGAATAAAGACAGTATTTAATTCTTCATAAGTGAGAGTCTGATTCCCAATGACCTTTGTGAGGTGGCTTTTGACGGATTTAACGCCACCTTCCCACAGCCCACCGAAGTGTGGCGCTGAAGGTGGGTTAAATGTCCATTTAATATTTTCTGCCTCTACAGCCTGCTTCATATATTTGGTGAGCTCTCGGTATGCGCCTATAAAGTTGGTACCACAGTCACTGAATAACGCCCTCGGCGCCCGATGAAGCGACGAAGGGCAGCCAAGAATTCTACCGTTGACAGTGATGAGGCAAGTTCCAGATGAAGAGCTTTCGTGGAAAAACATACGAACAGACACAGATACGCTTTGGTACTCTTGGCACCTCGGGTTTTACTCATGATAACGTTGAATGGGCCTGCATAGTCAACACCAACAACGCTGAAAGGTTTCACCTGACTAACCCGGGTGGCAGGGAGGTTACCCATTAAAGGTTGGAAAGGAACTGGGTTGACCTTGTAACACGTATTGCAAGCCGACAAGTAGTGTCGAATGGAATACTTGGCTGAGAGAATCCAAAAGTTTTGATAAATCAAATACATGGTAGTATTTATCCCAGTATGATAATGTTCCTTATGAGTTTGGATAACTAGAAGTTCCGTAAGTCGATGCAGTTGGGGAAGCAACGCTGGATGTTTAGCGGGATGTGGTAAAAGAGAATTAGCCAGCCGCCCGCCAACGCGAAGGATTCCATCTGAGTCCAAAAAGGGTGACAACCGGGCAACTCCTTTGGGCAATGGTCGCTCAGATTGTAGACGTTGGATGAAGTCGGCGAAAACTTCGGATTGAATTACTTTTGTGACAAACATGAGAGCTTGATCGATTTCAACTCGGGACGGGGGCCCAGGAAGGAAGTCACAAGATTTTTTCACTTTTAAAGAAATGAAACGACGAACATAGCACAAAACACGGCAAACTTTACGAAGGGAAGAGAATTTTATCAAAAGAGAAGACACAATAGACGTTGAAGTCTTACAAACAAGTGTAATTTTCCGTTGTTCCAAGTCTTTATCAGGGATGGCAGGAATAACTTCCGGTTGAGCAGGCCAAGCGCTATGGTGTGAGATAAGAAAAAGGGGACCCGCCCACCATGGCGAGCAATTAAGCAGTTCAGAAGGGTAACATCCTCGAGATCCGACGTCCGCAGGATTCTCCTTGGTTGGAACATGATGCCAGCAACCAGGATCGATTCGTTCTCGAATGAAAGTTACGCGATTGGACACAAAAACCTTCCACCGAGATGGGTCAGCCCGAATCCAAGTGAGAACGATGGTGGAATCGGTCCAGGCGTGTATGGATTCAAAATCAAGTCTGTCTTGAAAAGTGGTGGTAACGAAATGAATTAACTTGGACAGCACGACAGCTGCACACAGCTCAAGACGAGGAATGGTTAGTGGCGTGGTCGGCGCTACTTTGGCCTTAGCTATGACGAAATACGTTTTTATTGAACCATCCTGTAGAGTAAAACGAAAATATATCACGGCTGCATATCCTGACTCTGAAGCATCGCAAAAGCCATGCAGCTGACAAGTGACAACATCAGGAGGAATATACAGCCGAGATAGCGAAAATGATGACAATTCAGGGAGTTCAGTTTTAAATCGTTGCCAATCTCTAATAATCTCTTGGGGAGGGGGTACATCCCAATCAGTGCCAGACTTCCATAAACGTTGAATAAGTTGCTTGGCAACAAATGACACGGGAGCGAAGAATCCCAGGGGATCGTAAATACGGGCTATTTCCGAGAGAATAATTCGTTTGGTGCAAGGGGCCTCTCGACAAGTGACCGAGAAGTTAAAATTATCCGAACGACAGTTCCACTGAAGGCCCAAGATTTTTAGAGTAGGAGAATCACTGTCGAAGGCAAGAAGGTTTTGACAATGTTCTGGCGGAATTTCATTCAGTAATTCGGGGCAGTTAGATGACCATTTACGAAGTTCGAAACCTCCTGATTGAAACAACTCGATAAGTTCCGTTTGCAATTTCTTGGCTTCAATTAAGGAAAGAACGCTACAGATAATATCGTCCACGTACAAGGAAGATTCAATTGCTTCAGAAGCAAGAGGGAACCTCTCTTTATTATTCCGTGCCAATTCTTGTAATGTACGTATGGCCAAGAACGGAGAAGATGATATGCCGTAGGTAACGGTGTTAAGTTGATAGGTTTCAATCAAGGAGTGTTGGTCAAATCGAAATCTAATTAATTGAAACTTCCTATGTTCAGGAGCAAGAAGTATTTGGCGGTACATTTGCCGCACATCGCACGTGAGGACAACAGGGTTTGCTCGAAATCTCAACAACATTGCAACTATATTGTTCTGCAGCTTAGGGTCAATCAACTGGGTATCATTTAATGATAAGCCATTGCCATCAGCAGTGCTAGCATCAAATACTACTCGAATTTTAGGTGTATTATTTTCCAATTTAAATACGCAATGATGAGGAATAAAGTATGCGTCTGAGGGGACATCGTTAGGTGGTAGCACAGACATGTGACCCAGGTCAAGATAATCTTTCATAAAATTTCTATATAGCTCTTTAACGTCGGGTTGTTTAGAGAGCCGCCTTTCTAAAGCCAACAATCTACGATCAGCTATTTCCATCGAGCCCTTGAACGAGGGAGTCAAAGATTTGAATGGGAGCGAGACACCAAATCGACCTTCCGGGGTGCGATAAGTAGATGAAGTGAACAATTGCTCAGCTTGTTCTTCCTCCGGGGCCAATACATGTTTATGTGGTACTTGGTCGATCTCAAAAAAATGTTGAAGTGAACGATCGAGTTCAACAAAACTAGAGCAGCACAAAGACTCCGCAGATTGGATCAATGGTGTCGAAGTTTTAATTGGTCCTAGTAAGGCTAGGCCGAAAATTGTATCGAGCGTACTAGGGCTGGTACAATCAAAAATACGAGAAGACTCTGACAAAAGGCTAGGGTATACATCAGCCCCTATCAAGAGATCTATGGGACCAGGTTGATGCCATGATGGGTCGGCGAGTTGTGATTGATCGATCATCGATAAGCAATTGGGGTCTACTTTAGATGTGGGAAGATCCCCACATATTTGAGGCAACACAAAAAGTTCCAAGTGAACAATGGGATTTTCGGCAAATCTAGGGCGAATCTGAGTGGTTACAAGCTGTGAAGCGGTAGAGTTCTTATGCCCAATGCCCGAGATGGCCAAGCTAACAGTTTTCTTTGGTAATCCTAAACGCTTTGCGCATGCGGAGGTGATATAAGAAGTTTGAGATCCCGAGTCTAGCAATGCGCGTGCGGTGTGAAAATTACCATATTTGTCTCGAATGTGCAAGCAGATTGTAGATAACAAAACTGAAGTAGCACACAAAGGCGAAACATGGGTCAAGACCGATGTGCTCGATTGAATTGGCAACGAGGGAACTGGTGTGTCAACGACCGAATTTGGAGTAGTCGGGGCAACAATTCTACTATCTACACCCGGGGTGGGAGTAGAAGAGCGAGAGGGAGACATAAAGTGTAACATGGAATGGTGCCGGTTATTACAATACCTGCAGGAACGGGTGGAATTACAACGAGAGGCAGAATGATTACTTCGAAGACAATTGTAACACAAATTATTTTGTTGAGCAAATTGAAAACGTTCCTGAGGGGTTAGTGACGCAAATTGTGGACATAAAAATAAGAAATGAGTGTCTTGGCATTTAAGACAAAGCTGTGACGATGTTGACACCAACGAATGCCTAGGTTTAGAAGAAGAACTCTGCGATAATGTATTTCTATTCACAAAATGGGAATCTACTGATTTGCTGAGAGGATCGGTCATGGTTTCCAGAGCAACGCACTGTTTCACTACGAATACTTTCAAATCGTTAAATTTAGGAATATCGTTTTGGGGTGTTTCAAGTTCAAAGCGTGTGCGAGTTTGATCGTCCAACTTTTCATTCAACCAGTTAAATAAAGTGAAATCCCAAAGGTCAAGGTCAGCACATTGATGCTTCAGAGCGGTCAGATTTTCTTGAAACACATTAATCAGTTGGCGAAGATGAGTTACCGATCTAGAATTGACCTTGGGAGCATTTGCAAGAGATTTCCAATACATTGATGTCAAAATTCTATTGTTTTGGTAACGTTCTCTTAGTTGATCAAAAGCAACTACATAATTTTGTGAGGTAAGAGGAATATTTCTAACAATGGCTAACGGTTCGCTACTAAGGGAGCTGATCAAATATTGAAACTTTTGCACTTCCGATAAGTCAGCATTGTTGTGGATCAAAGACGTAAATAAATCATAGAAGGTTGGCCAAGCTGATAAAGTGCCATCGAAACGTGGAAGATCAATTTTCGGCAGCTTTACCGCATTGCGACGAGTATTACCATTAGACTCGTTGCTAACTCTACCAGTGTTAGACTCACGATTGGAACGATGGCTACCTGAATTCACAGATTCTGCTGAGTTAGAACGACTAGGAGCGTATAGCGGAAACATCGTTTCGAATTTAGCCACGATGTCAACATACAACATGTCAACCTTTTGTCTAAGTTCCTTTTGATTGGGCATTTCCTCTTCCACAATATGAGGCAAAATCTGTTTGTGCAGTTCATGGAACTCTGAATATATGGACTCTACTGATCTATATTGAATCTCAAACAACGGTTTTTTATTGTCATGCTCGGATGCTTGCGATGCTAAATCAAATATATCTTCTAAACGTTCCACGGCCAAGAGGCGCGAGGTTAAATGTTCTTTCTTTGCGGGCATGATGACTATTTTTGATCAGCGACAACAAGCGAACTGAACTGAGTAGCGATACGATATGAACCAAGGTTGTAATAACAGTTGATGTACACGAGACGGACAAAATGATCAAGTAAATTTGTGAACTAAGTCGAGTTAACAACGAGCCAATGGTACTGTAATTTAATTCGACTGACAAAATTGCAAATGATGCGACGAAAATGTAATGATTCGAGCAATCAAATGTGGGATGCTAATGGGTGCCGGTCTAGTATGCGCTTATGGTTCAAAAGTCAAAGTCAACTAAGTATCCAACTAGGTGAGGTTGGCAAGCACTAGTAATGGCGACCAACAACGAGTGAATTGGCATCAAAAAACAACAAGTATAAACACTAGGGTAACACAGGGTAACAAAACCACATTCGCAAACGAAATGGCAACCTTCGAAAATTATTCTAATCTCAAAAAAAATATAGCAACAAATTTATCGTCAATGGTGCAAAATTTTAATCCAGCATGCATCAGCGCAGTAAGCAAGTAGGGTTTTAAACAATTCAAAGCAAACTCAATCTTAAAGCACGACCAAACCCGTCTCGAAGCGACGTCACTGTGCGCGTGTCAAATAAAGCGGCGAGATTTTGCGAGAACAAACTAATTCAAGACCAATAATTGCAAAACACCGATTTATGGAATTCAAATTCACTCTCCAAGATCCTGTTCGCAGCGCCAAATGATGCGTTGTTAATTTATCAGCGATAATTAACTTAGTAGCCGACACTCAACGGCCTTGTGACAAATAAAGAAGCACGTGTCTTGGAGGGTGAATTAAAACAACTGCGTTTTCCAATAACTGGTCTTTAATAAAATAATTATAAAATCAAAATATCTTATGGCAATGCCAGGTGAACTCGAACGACTGGTGGCGGTAATTGAGCTGTTTTCAATGAAAACAAAAGAAACGTTAGGACGTAAGAAAATGATTCAAAAGTTACCTGAGGAATGTACGGAATGATAGTGTCAATGGCTTTAGCGAAGTGGTACGGCGTCAAGGGGCCCCTGTGAGTCGATGAAATGCAGTAAATGTTGAGGATTTATCAGTTGGTCGATGTAAATTTTATCAGCGATCGATGTGTTAAGCTTGACGATCTACCCTCGACTCCCGCTTCGTTGGCGCGCCCAACGTGTTCAGTCGTTCCGACCAGTCCATTTTGCGTGGAGAGGGAAGGAAGGAAGGAAGGGCGAAATTTAAAAATGTAACAACCGAACAATCACACTTGACCGGAAGTGCAGCCACGGCCACCCTAGATTTTCAAAAACGTCGCAGAAATCGATCAAAAATCTAGATTTTTGCAAATCGTAAATACACTTCAATCTTCTTTTTTTGATGCAAATTCAAATGCGCAGTTACATTTCCTTTCATTTGCTTTTGTTTTTAGTGCCGTAGCAATATGCGAGGCACTCTTGTTTTAGCTTATTCGCTCGCTCGCTCGCTCATCGTATCGATCGCTCCTCATATCTGTCCGTAGGATAACTTGAGAACGGAAAGTAAGGCAGGGATTCCTTTGGGCCATATCGGACCAAGGGGGTGGGAGCTAGGGGTGAAAAACCGAAAAACTATTAATTGCAATTACTAGAGAGCTACTGGGGATATAGTACTGAAACTTGGTATGCACGTTCGATCTTCAAGTCTGTTGAAAGTGAGGGGGTGACAATTTCGGGGGATGAAATTTAAGGGATGAAAACCACAAAAAATATGATAACTCCGCCAGGATTGCACGCAGCTATTTCAAACTCAACCTACACACATTTTTCGATGAAGTCTTACGGGGATGCATTTTCAATAAAATCGGACAGATGGGGTGGAAATTAGGGGTTGTAACTCAAAATTCCGTTTAATAAGCATTGGTCGAAAATAGTGTCATTCGATAGCTTTCCATTCAAAAAAGGCAGCAGAGAAGACGGCTGGAACCGAGGCCGACGTTAGTTAGCAGGCCGGAACCATCGATTTTAATGGCGGCCATCGGGGTCCTAGCTCGTCCTAGCGCGCTCGATCGGTTAGATCTCCGCTCGGCTTTATCATCTGTTTGGCCGATAAATTTGTAAATTTAACTGACAGATTTTTATAATATCAACATTATTATTATGAGAATTGTGTCAGTGGTGATTTTGTTTATTTAACTGGTGATTTGTAAATCATAGGCGGGTAGTTTAAGCAACCATTGAAGCGTTGAAACTATTACGTTTTACTGTTTTACAATAGGATGTTCTGCTTAAACTTGATCTACACATTAAAAAACATAGAAATTTCTGAATTATAAGTTTATTATAAGTATTGTATAACATAGAAAAATAGATTTTCTAAAACAAAACGAAAAAAAATAATTTTCTATAAACGAAACGAAAAAAAATAGGTATAGGTATAAATTCTTCTGTTAAGGAGCACAAATTCAACGACTTAACAGTAGTACTAAATAAGAATATGGCCTCACAATTGCTGGAGATAGGTACACTCGAATGCAAGTGAATGTTAACAATTTGTCAAAACTAGTAGGCAATGACGTATGGAAATACATTGGCATTGCCTACTAATTTTGACAAATCTTTAACATTCACTTGCACTCTAGTGTACTTCTGTATTTCACGTGAAAATGTGATTTCTACTTTGACGTCAACTTGGCAACTTTATTCCTTTTTTTCTTCGAACTTTCGTGGCCACTATTTCTGACTTTGGAGTAATTGTTCAGCAGAATATTGGTAAAGTAGCCGAGACATATTTCCGCTAATTTTGAATACAGTAAATTACATTCGTAACAAGCATCCTGATAACTCAAAATATTTTTGAAGTGAAGGTGACGAAGGGCAAGAGTTAGAAAGGACGACTTTTGGCAATTTAGTTTTAAAAAATCCTTTTCATGTCTCTCAGAGATGATTAACTTAAAAAGTGCATACGTCTCTGAGAGTACATTGACTAGAAAATCTGAAGGTACTTTCAGGCCTCCCCTATCTATCAGTTTTAGGTAACTATATTCTGACGATGCCTCGACCTCTAAGTCTCTATTTGAGACCACCATTTTCTGACAGACATTGCAAGAAATCTTACTGGCAGTTGCCTTTCTTCCTATGTAACCACCAATATATACCAAAACTGAGATATCGCTATCGCTTAACATGCCTGCTTCTACCACTAACTCATTAAATACATTCAAATCATCTCGACGATCCACAACAGCACTTTCTTCGCATTCTGATAAAAAACTTTTTATTTGGAATTCACCGTGACTAGACGATTTTAACTTTAAAAGACTAATCAATTTCAGTCTTCTTTCAGACTCCAAAACTTGCTGCACACTTATATGGTAGTTTCCCCCAGACATTCCACGGTACTGACCAAATCTCGCTTCAAGATCGTCAGTTTGAAACTTGCCTAAAAGAACATATTCAAACCCCAAGCAATTTAATAAATAATCGCACAAAGCGATCATTGCCTGAACCGTGTGTTTCAATGCAAAATAAGTTTCATTTGTCAACTTGCCCTGACGTTTGGGGGCAATTTTCATATCATTCCAACTGGTTATCCATTGTAAAAAGTTTTTTAAAAATACAACATTCCCGTTCTCCATGTTTTTGATGGGGTTCATCCGACTATCTCTTTTCATCTTTCCCATTAACTGTGATTTGCAATTCACGCATTTCCACCAGTCCAAAATCTTAGACAGAAACAAACGAGTTCCTTCACTCTCCTTTTCATAAATTCTTTGTAGAGCCACAATATTTTTTTCATCAAACACTTTCAGGCAGAGGTTGACATTTTGGCGCTCTAATGACGACGGAAACAAAACTTTTAGCGATAAACAGGGTGCCTCTTTAACAATCTTCTTTTCCTCTAAGTAGAACAAACGTTTTAAGTCACTTACGCACGCTGAGTAAACTTTATCTGACTCCTCTTGTTCATCAGGAAAAGATGGCAAATTGAAGGTTTGTTTAGAATCTTTTTGATTAAACCAATTATTTCGGATACATTTTAGCAAATGTACGGAGTCATATAAAATAAATATCTTCAAATCTGCGTTATATGGGTTTTGAATGCTTTGCTTTAAAGTGCCATCGCACAATTTCTCGAAACATCTTCTATTCACTTTATTATTGTCCGATAGAATGGACACAACAATGTAACCTATTCCGGTTAGAGTTTTTAAAACTGCATTTAATAATACATATAAGTAATCACCTGTAATATTTTTGACAGGATATAAGGCAACTACATCCTTATTATGTGAAAGCAAGGATGAAATCATGAATGTCTGAATTGTTGAAGCTAATTCTGAGCTATCGTTGCAGGAAGTTCCTTGAAGCTTCCCTCCTTTATAACTCAAACTAGATTTTACGTATATTTCATCCAGCTGCAAGTTGACAAATTTTTCTTTTTCAGTAAGTATTTTTAATTTTTCTGTCAAGTAAGTGAGATGTGAACCCGAGATTTCGGGATTTTCGGTTCCCAGTTTAAGGCATAATCTTTGGAGGTATTTAGGATGTGGCATTACTATCATTTTGCTACCTCTGATCATATTATAGGCGGCCGCATAAGAAAAATAAATAATACTAGCCCAAATTGTCATCTCCGTGGAATATCTGGGTGCCTTGCAAAATGTTAAGGAGAATTGTTCCTTAATGAATATTAATTTCTTTTTCACAGACTCCGTAACAATAAGTTCGTTATTTGAATTAATTAAATCACTTATAGATTCTTTGACATTTTGTATCACAGATTCAATGTTCGTCTCATATTGATCATTTAAGGAAGCAACATACTGAATTAACTGCAGAAATTTTGACCATTTTTCTATCACAAAATCTTTGCCTAAGTTATCATTAATAGTATTATCACAAATTATTTGACTGTCTTTATGAAACACTACAGTTTTCATGTTTGAATCTATACATAAAGCAACTGTTATTTTTGGAGGTCCTGCTGTAGCATTTAATTTAAATATGCAAATATTCTCGTCTGTTTCCTGATACAAAAAACCACAAACAGTCGACAATGTCGATTTGTAAACTGTCTTAAAATTTTGAAAATGTTTTATGCTATCGGCGTCCTCAATTTCCTGTTCTTTTCTTTTCCGGCGTTCTTGAATTTCCTGAAATCGGGTATCAGGCGATTTTCTTTTGGGTTGAGGTTTTTGCGTAAAATAACTGGGCAGGTTCTCAAATATGGTTGGTACTGCATCTACCGTCAATTTTGGAATTTGCCTGGGCGCAATAACTACTGTTCCGTCGTCTTTTTGTATTTTGTCTTCTCTAATAATACAGACCGCATTGAAATGGTTAATGCAAACGACTGAATTAGAGTTAGGTTCAAATTGATCACGCGGAATTTTCCTTGCCCACAGCCTCCGTCTCTCGGGATCCGTAGGAAAACGAAAAACAGTAGTGTAGCTTTCCTTATTATAGTTTGACCTACACCCAGGTACAGAACACCGTCTTGGCATTTTGTCTGGAAATAGGTACATAGTAATTAGGTACCTTTAAAGACCGAAACAATGCAGATATTGCCTTCAAAGCAAATTAAATGCTTCAACGATAAGATACAAAATTTACTTACAAAGAATCTATAAAACCTCCTGCCTCTTTTCTGACATTCATTACGTTAAAGCTAACAACGATCGACTGCATCAGACTGCATGGTGGGCGCCTGAGTTGGAAATAAACAACAAGAACAATAGTTTTTTCACAGCGCGCAGCCGGAGATATGCGGAGTTTTAGGACTCCGATGCTGACGTCACAGCCAGTTTCTCGCTGATGGTTCCGGCCTGCTAACTAACGTCGGCCTCGCTGGAACCTCCCCATCGCGTGGATCTTTGTATTCTGTGTAGATAGTAGTCAATTCAACAGAATTTTTTTATGCTTACCGACATCACCCATCACATTTGACAATATGTTCCTTTTAAGGTTAATAGTTTGCCACCCTTTTGACAATTAATAACTGATACTTTATGTCATCCACTGTCCCGCGCCCATTCCCTTTTAATGAAAAATATTTTTTCTCTATTAACCTCCCCAACCCCATCACAATTTTAAAAAATGGGAGGTTACTGCAATCACTAAAATTTTCGAATTCGAGATAAGACCGGATCTATACGTTTTGAGGTCTCAGGAACCCAAAAAAGTGGTTTTTAAAATGTGTCTGTGTGTACGTTCGTACGTACGTTTGTAAACACGCCACAACCAAAAGTGCTAGACCGATTTGGCTGAAATTTGGTACGTAGGCATCTCATAACCCAACTTAGATCTGAAAAGCTTTTGGAGCCAATCGTGCAACCGGAAATGCCATTTTGGCACATCAACTTTTAAATTTTAAATGCAAACCCCCATTTTTCACGTCGCCATAAGAAAGGCCTTCAAATTCTGCTTCTAATAATGTATTCACTCTTAGTGCCTTTTTGACAAAAATTGAAATATTCGGGATTGTTAACGTACTTTAAAAATACGATACAGCCGAAACCTCTGAACCGATTTGGCTGAAATTTTGTACATGGAGACTGTATTATACGCCGAAGAGCTAAAAAATGTTTGGAGGCAATCGACCCACGGAAAGTGCGGTTTTGGCACATCAATTTTCAATTTTAAATATACTCGCAAAACAACTTTTTTCAAAATTTATTGTCAGAATCAGGAAGGTCTTCAAATACTTGTTCTAAATAAGATAAAATTCATTCTCATTTACTGCCCTTTGGGTAAAAAAAAATTGAATTTTGTAATAAGACTAAAAACACATTATAGCCCAAATTACTGGATCGATTTGACTGAAATTTGGTACATGGAGATTGGGTAATCCGTTGAAGACCTGAAAGGCTTTTGAAAGCAATTGGTAAACGGGAAGTGCCATTTAAGCATATCAACTTTAAATTTTAAATACAAGGCCTCCTCTTTTTATGTCGCCATTAGAAAGGCGATAAATTTCTGGTTCTAAAAAAGTATTCACAGTTTCTACCATTTCAGTGGAAAATAGAGAAAAAATTCGTTCTCATTAAAAGGGATATTAACCTTAAAAGAAATTTTTTGTTGAATTTTCTGTTGAACTGACTACTATCTACACAGAATATAAAGATCCACGCGATGGGGAGGTTCCAGCCGCTTCTCTGCTGCATTTTTTTCCACTGAAATGGCAGAAACTGTGAATACATTTTTAGAACTAGAATTTGATCGTCTTTCTAATGGCGACATAAAAAAGGAGGCCTTGTATTTAAAATTTAAAGTTGATATGCTTAAATGGCACTTCCCGTGCACCAATTGCTTCCAAAAGCCTTTCAGGTCTTCAACGGGTCACCCAATCTCCATTTACCAAATTTCAGCCAAATCGATTCACTAATTTGGGCTATAATGTATGTAAATGTAATGTAAATTTCGATTTTTTGACCCAAAGAGCACTAAGTGCGAACGAATTTGGCCTTATTTAAAACCAGAATTTGAAGACCTTTCTGATGGTGACAATAAATCTTTCAAAAACTGGTTAAATGAGTGAATAATTGTATAGTTAGAAATTGGTGTGCCAAAGCGGCACTTTCCATGGGCCGATTGAATCCAAAATTTGTTTAGCTCTTCGACGTGTAATACAACCCCCATGTGCAAAATTTCAGCCAAATCGGTTCAGGGGCTTGGGCTGTATCGAGATTTTAAAGTCCGATAAAAATCAATTTTTTTTTTATTATCATAATTTTTCAACCCCCGAGCGTTAATTTTATAAAATTCGCCCAATTTTGCCTTTTTTGGGTCATACATCTTATACACATATGGACTCTGTTTGCCTTATTTTTCACTGTTCCGACACGCTTCGCAAGATTTCAACCCTCAAAAGCCAAATTTGCATAATTGGCTTATTTTCGTGTTATTTTCTGTAATTCTAGTTAATTACGATTAATTCTCATCCCCTTCAACTTTTCATCCCCCTTTACAATTTTTCAACCCCCAATGTGTTTATTTTGCAAAATTCGCGTAATTTAGTTTTTCTTCGGTAATAAATTGAACTCATTTGGACTATGTTTATCTTTTTCACTTTTTCAATCCCCTTCGAAATATTTCAACCCTCCAAACCCTCTCAAAAAAATCCATAGATTTTTAATTAGTTGACAAAAAAGTGTCTTAATTTAATAGAACAATGAAGACGTCATTATGCCAAAAACGGTTGGACCAAAAAACCAAAAAAATTACAATTGCACCATCGGGTGTAGGACGCAACAAAACACTAATCCTTCGACTAATCCCTTTGTGGATTTTTGAAAAAAATTTACGATTCGACAATTGAATTTAAAAAAATCGAAGATTAAGAATTCTTTGAGTAAAGCCACTTTTGCATTTGAAAAAAACAAAGTTTTGTAGCTAAATCGGACGGGCAAAAAAAATTCGAAAAAAACTTTTGAATTCTTTACCTTCGACTGTGCCTGGGTCTAAACTTGGATGAACCAGCCGTCTTTCTTTTAGTTATGAAATAAAAAGGATGGTGCAATTTCGTTGAACCACCCTGTATATGGTGAATATCAATTATCAGTGGTAAATAACAATGGTAAATTAAGTTCGTAAATTACCGAAAATGTAAATAATGGTAATTTCACGTCACAGCCCCTAGCTACTTTAACTAAATTTATTTTTTATGCTTACCTCGCTTCCTGCTGCTGCATGCTGGGCGAGCGCCTCCACCTCCTTCTGCAGCTCTATTAGTTTTTCCCGAGGCTGTCCATTTTTTTTTAAACTTAACGCGAACAATCCTTATTCGACACTGACAACAGTAACCAGGGAGCATTCGCGCCCCCACCACAAACATCTAGACGATACCGCGTGGGAAATTTAGAGCAGGGTTGCGATTCCATAGGGCATAGGAGGAACTAGGCCTTCTTTTTTAGGGACACAAACTCCTCAACAATTTGCGAAGTCTGTCGAATTAGCGCTTAGGGGGTTGAAAAATTATTTAGTACCGTAGCAGAATATGCAGGTACTCTTGTCTTTGATTATTCGCTCGCTCGCTCGCTCGTCTAGTCTGTCCGTCGAATAAGTTGAGAACGAAAGCAGATATCGAGCTGAAATTTTGTACACGGGTGTATACCCGGAAAATCTCGGCGGGGATTGCTTTTGGGCCATATCGAAGCAAGGGGGGTGGAGTTAGGGGTGAAAAACCGAAAAATTATTAATTGCAATAACTCGAGAACTACTGGAGGTATCTTACTGAAACTTGGTGTGCACGTTCGACCTTCAAGTGTGTAGAAACTGAAGGGGTTCCAATTTCGGGGGATAAAATTTTGGGGATGAAAACCACAAAAAATATGATAACTCAGCGAGGGTTGCACGCAGCTATTTCAAACTCAACATACACACATGTTTCGATGAAATCTTACTATGGATGCATTTTCAATAAAGGTTGTAACTCAAAAAATTTGGCTTAATAAGTATTGGTCGAAAATAGCGTCGTTCGATAGCTTTCCGTTAATGATTCAAAAAAGAATTATTCATATTTTGCGAAAAACTACCCTTAAAGGCGCTACAACCCGAGTGAGTGATCCGAGGCCTCTAGGTTAACCACACAATGCGATTTAGCGAAAGCGAGAGCCAATTGAAATGGAAGACTTCGGTCGACGAAACAAACAAATAACCCCTAACATGCAGATTCACAAAAACACGAGAACTCAAAAACTAGCGTATCAAGGCAGAATTTGGTGTGGTAATTTCCAGTGATATTGTAAACTGGACACAATTTGCTATCCCTCACGCGAATTTTACGAAAATCGTAGCTCGGCTCGCCCCAGCCCCCGACTTCATAATTAGAGAGGGTGGAAAAAACAAATTCGTGTTTAACCCCCTAAATATGATTTGCAAGAAACAAATTTTTGAAATGACGTTGCGGGGGGTATTTGCTACCCCTCACGCGAATTTTACGAAAATCGTAGCTCGGCTCGCCCCAGCCCCCGACTTCATAATTAGAGAGGGTGGAAAAAACAAATTCGTGTTTAACCCCCTAAATATGATTTGCAAGAAACAAATTTTTGATATGACGTTGCGGGGGGTATTTGCTACTCCTCACGCGAATTTTTCGAAAATCGTAGCTCGGCTCGCCCCAGCCCCCGACTTCATAGTTAGAGAGGGTGGAAAAAACAAATTCGTGTTTAACCCCCTAAATATGATTTGCAAGAAACAAATTTTTGATATGACGTTGCGGGGGTATTTGCTACTCCTCACGCGAATTTTTCGAAAATCGTAGCTCGGCTCGCCCCAGCCCCCGACTTCATAGTTAGAGAGGGTAGAAAAAACAAATTCGTGTTTAACCCCCTAAATATGATTTGCAAGAAACAAATTTTTGATATGACGTTGCGGGGGGTATTTGCTACTCCTCACGCGAATTTTTCGAAAATCGTAGCTCGGCTCGCCCCAGCCCCCGACTTCATAGTTAGAGAGGGTAGAAAAAACAAATTCGTGTTTAACCCCCTAAATATGATTTGCAAGAAACAAATTTTTGATATGATGTTGCGGGGGGCATTTGCTACCCCTCACGCGAATTTTATGAAAATCGTAGCTCGGCTCGCCCCAGCCCCCGACTTCATAGTTAGAGAGGGTGGAAAAAACAAATTCGTGTTTAACCCCCTAAATATGATTTGCAAGAAACAAATTTTTGATATGACGTTGCGGGGGGTATTTGCTACTCCTCACGCGAATTTTTCGAAAATCGTAGCTCGGCTCGCCCCAGCCCCCGACTTCATAGTTAGAGAGGGTAGAAAAAACAAATTCGTGTTTAACCCCCTAAATATGATTTGCAATAAACAAATTTTTCATATGACGTTGCGGGGGGTATTTGCTACCCCTCACGCGAATTTTATGAAAATCGTAGCTCGGCTCGCCCCAGCCCCCGACTTCATAGTTAGAGAGGGTGGAAAAAACAAATTCGTGTTTAACCCCCTAAATATGATTTGCAAGAAACAAATTTTTGATATGACGTTGCGGGGGGTATTTGCTACTCCTCACGCGAATTTTTCGAAAATCGTAGCTCGGCTCGCCCCAGCCCCCGACTTCATAATTAGAGAGGGTAGAAAAAACAAATTCGTGTTTAACCCCCTAAATATGATTTGCAAGAAACAAATTTTTGATATGACGTTGCGGGGGGTATTTGCTACCCCTCACGCGAATTTTATGAAAATCGTAGCTCGGCTCGCCCCAGCCCCCGACTTCATAGTTAGAGAGGGTGGAAAAAACAAATTCGTGCTTAACCCCCTAAATATGATTTGCAAGAAACAAATTTTTGATATGACGTTGCGGGGGGTATTTGCTACCCCTCACGCGAATTTTATGAAAATCGTAGCTCGGCTCGCCCCAGCCCCCGACTTCATAGTTAGAGAGGGTGGAAAAAACAAATTCGTGTTTAACCCCCTAAATATGATTTGCAAGAAACAAATTTTTGATATGACGTTGCGGGGGGTATTTGCTACCCTTCACGCGAATTTTACAAAAATTACGTTTAACCCCCTGAATATGATAGGAGGGGGGGGGGGGGTATGTGCCCCCTCTTAAATCTTAAGAATACCGTAAGTTAGCCCCTAAGTTAGTGCCCTACGGGGGTGATAAATAAAATAATACGGCATGGCATTTATTCCTCCTAGCCCCCCCCCTCCCACCCGGTATGTAAAATCCATAACAGAAAGCTTAGTTCCGCTAACCCTAATCACTGGTACCTACTACTAGAGGCCACGCCCACTACGCTGCGCTCTCACCATCCCACATAGCTTTGACCATATGTCAGCAAATTGGGGGCTGAGATTTGGGGCTAGGTTCACGCAAATATCATAATCAGCTAACGCATTTAATCAAACAAGTTATTGGTATGACATTCGTTCCCCAATTATCTTAAATCAGAGCCGAGCTAATATCATTTTATTTCCAAGCATCACATCACATTCCCCTGGGTTTTCACTTGTCAGACCACTCGGAGCCCAGCAGCAGGAGAGAAGGAGCTCATTTCGGAGATCATTCATCAGCACCATTATATCAAAATCATCATAATCAAGCAGGTTTTCATGCACTTATTTGTAAAGGTTAGTCACATCATCCTCTTTAAATTTTAACAATGCCACCTAAATTGAAAGAAAGCACTAGAAGACAGCTAGCAATTGAATACAGATCTTTAAAGAAAGATATTTTGGATTTTGAGCAGTACGTTGTCAACTTAGAGCCTCAATTTGATAACTCCAAACGTAGTCATCTTCAAGTGCGATTAAACTTGGCAAAACCATTATATCAAAGTTTGAAGGAAACATTATGCAAGCTAGAAGTAGCTGATGATCCTGTTTTGGAAGATGAAGAAGGACAATTGTTCGAAGCCTATGTTGCCTCGGTTGCACTAGCCGAATCATTATTAAATGTAACCAATGAAACTAAACCATCACAGGAAAGGTCAGATAACACTAAAACAGGAAGTAATTTCAAAAAGGCTAAATTGCCACCTATTAATCTACCAAAATTTGAAGGGGAATATGATCATTGGTTGAGTTTCAAAGAAACTTTCTGCTCACTCATAGGTAATAATTCAGAGTTCACAAACATTGATAAATGTCACCACTTGAAAAGCTGTCTGACAGGCAAAGCGTTATCCATGATTGAAAACATTCCAGCAACTAATGAAAATTACTCAGTAATATGGAATTTGCTTATAGAACGATACGAAGATAAGCCATTACTGGTAAATAGCCATATTAAAGCTTTAATGAACATTCCATCCATGGATAAGGATTCTTCAGTGTCTATAAGAAAAATTCATGAATCTCTGAACAGCCACATTAGGTCTTTGGAGAGCTTAAACATTCCAGTTCAAAGTTGGGATGCTATCATAAACTTTATCATTTATGAAAAGCTTGACATCAATTCTAAGAAAGCATTAAATGAATTCAAAATAAATGCAGAATTACCCACATACAAGGAATTAAATAACTTTCTAGTGCAGAGGAGTAAATTCCTAGAAAAATCTGAAGTCAAGCCATCAATAGACAGTAATCAAAAACTACAACCAAAGTCAAATCATATCAATAACAAAACAAAATATTACAACAATCAATACACATCAAGCAATAATAATCAGCAAACACTTGCCCATGCAGCAATATCACAATATCAGCCAAACTGTCCAGTTTGCGATGAACATCATTACATTTATCAGTGTGAAAAATTTCTCTCCATGGATCCAACTACTAGGTATAGCCAAATCAAAAGCAAGAATTTGTGTGCTAATTGTCTTAAACCTAACCACAGGGCTCAAGATTGCAGATCTAGATTTAAATGTAAGAATTGTAACAAAAATCATAACACATTACTGCACTTTGAGCAGATTAGTACCAATGAGCCAACTAGCAGTACTAATCCTCAAGAGGCAAAGGCATCTCAGTCATACACAAGTCATTATCAATTTTCTCAAATTCTTCTATCAACGGTAACAGTTAATATCCAAGATAGTTCAGGTCAAAGCCAGAAAGTCAGAGCGTTACTTGATAATGGTAGTCAAAACAACATCTGTACACAGAGGTTGTGTGATAAATTAGGATTGAAGCTTGACAAGCTTCAACAAACTGTAAGTGGAATAAATAATTCTACTTCAATAATTACTAACTCTACAAAATTTGTGATTCAGTCAAACAACTCAGATTTCGTAAACTGCATTTCATGTTTAGTTCTACCCACAGTAACAGGTAACTTACCAAATCTCGATTTTTCTAAGTCAGAGTTAAACATTCCTTCCGAATATACTTTGGCAGATCCAGAACTTAATCAGAGTGGTCCCATAGATTTACTATTAGGTAATGAAATATGCGCAAAAATTACCCTAACCATTCCAGAAAGACTATTGGGCCCCGACAAACCCTACATGTATAATACCAAACTGGGTTGGGTACTGACTGGACTTATGCGAACTCCTACAAACATCAATTTTTCAGTTTGTTCTTTCCTACACACCGTGCCTAATCAATCAAATGATAATATTATTAACGATACATTAAATAAAGCGTTAATAAAATTTTGGACCATTGATGAACCGCAAATTATTAGTAATGGCATGTCCCCAGAAGAAGAACAGTGTGAACAACTTTTTCAATCAACATATTATCAGGATGACACTAACAGGTTTTTTGTAAAAATTCCTTTAAAGAACGACATTAAATCATTAGGCAGTTCAGAACAGATTGCGCAAAATAGGTTGTTCGAATTAGAAAACAGACTAGATAGAGACCAAAACCTAAAAAAGCAATATCAGGAATTCCTAGATGAATATGCTAAGTTAGGGCACATGGTTAAGGTACGTGATGTAAAATCAATCAATCAGATTCATTATTTTTTTCCCCATCACGCAGTTCTTAAAGAAACAAGCTTAACAACTAAACTCCGAGTAGTTTTTAATGGTTCAGCAAAGACTGATACTGGTATATCATTCAATGACCTTCAATATAAGGGATCAGTTGTACAAGATGAACTCTTTGACATATTATTGCGTTTCAGAAAATATCGGTATGTTGTTACTGCAGATATTCAAATGATGTATCGTCAAATATACATCCATCCAGACCAATCAGGTATGCAAATAATATTCTGGAGAAATAATAAGGATCAACCTTTAAATATCTACAGCCTCAACACAGTAACTTACGGAACTACCAGTGCACCTTTTTTAGCAACAAGATGCTTAAAACAATTAGGCCTTGATCAAGCAAATTCAAATTCAATAGTCAGTCAAGTTATTCTGCATGACTTTTACGTCGACGATATATGCTCACAGGAAGTGACAATCTACAAGATCTCAAAACAGTTTGTAATCAGGTAATTGAAACGTTATCGTCAGCTCATATGAAGTTACGAAAGTTTTCCTCTAATTCACAAGACGTGCTACAATCTCTGACAAAATTGCAAGAGGACGATTCTGAACTTCTAATTCTAGGGCAAGATGAAATCACAAAGACTTTGGGCATAGGTTGGCATGCTGGTCATGATTGCATTCAATACATTACAAAGGAAATTTCAGCGAATGGATCATATACAAAAAGAAAGATTTTGAGCATTATCAGTTCTATATTTGATCCTCTAGGCCTCATTTCACCTTTCATAGTCAAAGCAAAACTCCTGATGCAATTGTTGTGGAGTGAACAGGTGTCTTGGGATTTTCCAATTCCTACCAAATACCTATCATTGTGGTTAGAATTTGTAACATCATTACAGGACTTAAAAAATGTACTGATACCCAGGCATGTAATAATAAACGATGCTATTACTATAGAACTTCATGGCTTTAGTGATGCGAGCGAAAAGGCATACGGAGCAGCCTTGTATATTCGATCCATAGACTCAACTGGCAATGTTGGAGTACATTTAATTTGTTCCAAATCGCGAATAGCTCCCTTGAAGAGGATAAACCTACCCTGTTTAGAATTGTGCGCAGCACTCTTGCTGGCTAGGTTGGTCACAAAGGTTATCCATTGTATTCATATATCTTTTCACAGACAGTACCTGTGGACAGATTCTAAAATAGTACTAGCATGGATAAAATCATCACCGCACAGGTGGAAAACCTTTGTGTCAAACAGAATTGCTGAAATCCAATCATTAAGTAACAGTGAAGAGTGGAATTTCGTGAATTCTACCAACAATCCAGCAGACATAATCACCCGTGGAAAAACTGCCAGAGAATTGCAAGAATCAGTACAATGGTGGCACGGGCCGAGTTTTTTGCAAAAGCTAGAGATCAAACCAGTTGGTGAAAATGAAATTTTGATTCAACCTGATCAGTTACCCGAACAATGTAAAACCATGATAGTACAGTCATCATCAGAATTAAATATATTTACTAAGTTTTCATGCTTTTATAAGTTACAACGTGTAATTGCCTGGTGTTTCCGATTCGTTAACAATTTAAAAATTACTATTGAAAATAAAAAACTGACCCAACTCGCTAATCAATTCAAAGTTGAGGAAAATAAAGGGAAACTACAATCTGGTTCGTTACACAGGGAAGAAATTGACTTCGCAATAAATCGACTTGTCTCGATTGCTCAACAGGAATCATTTCCGTTAGAATTTAAATCTTTAAGAGAAACTGGCCAAGTCCCCAAGACTAGCAACTTGTTGAAATTGACGCCATTTATAGATAATCAAGTAATAAGAGTAGGTGGTCGTCTTAAAAACTCGAATTTTTCGTACCAAAAACGTCATCCCGTAGTTTTGTTATCTAAACACTCACTGAGTAAACTCATCATGAGAACCGAACACAAAACACTTCTCCATTGTGGCGCACAAGCTGTCCTCAGTAACACAAGACAGAGATTTTGGATCATAGGGGGGAGAAACCTTGCAAAGGACATTGTGCAGAAATGTGTTCAGTGTTTTAGAGTACGTCCTCCAATACAAGATAATCCCCTTATGGGACAGTTGCCTGCATACAGACTAAATGTCACATATCCATTTGCTCAAACCGGAATTGATTACGCAGGGCCTTTCCTGATTAAAGACACCAAATTGCGCAAGTCAAAACTAATTAAGGCATACGTAGCTGTATTTGTATGCATGGTAACTAAATCCATACATTTGGAGATAGTTACAGACCTGACTAGTGACGCATTTCTGTCCATGTTCAGACGATTTGCTGCACGCAGAGGACTGCCACAAGACATTTACTCAGACAATGGGTCTACATTCGTGGGAGCCAATAATGAGTTAAAGGAACTTCATATCTTTTTGAGCAACAAAAATAACCAGAAAAGTATCGAAAATCAGGCTAGTTTAGCTAAGGTAGATTGGCATTTCATCCCTCCACGATCACCTCACTTTGGAGGAATCTGGGAGGCTGGCGTTAAATCCATGAAAGCACATCTTAAACGTACTGTTGGTAACACACGTCTAGATTATGAAGACCTTTCAACAGTTATTGCTCAAATCGAAGCAGTGTTGAATTCTCGACCCATTGGTCCTTTATCGGAAGATCCAAACGATTTCAGTGCATTGACCCCAGGTCATTTCCTGATAGGACGGCCCTTGGTCGCTGAACTCGACAAAGATTATACAGACATTCCAGAGAACAGATTAAAAAGGTTTCAAAGGTTACAGTGCTATGTGCGAACGATCTGGAAGAGGTGGACATTGGACTATGTTGCGGAACTTCAAGAAAAACGTAAATGGAAAGTTCCTTCCAATCGGTTACTGAATATAGGTACTCTGGTTTTAATAAAAAATTCCCAACTTCCACCTCTCCAATGGCAACTAGGCAGAATAACTAAGTTGATTCCTGGTGCTGACAATATTGTAAGAGTCGTCGAGTTGAGGACCTCTGTGGGCAATTTAAAACGATCTGTCGCTCAAATTGTTAGCCTGCCAATAGAAGTATAATTACTAATTTAGGTTTAACCCACTTGCAACTAATACAATTTGTTTTATTATTTCAGTCTTATTTTGTTCTGAGCTTTGTTGAAAGGAATCCTTTCAACAGGGGCCGGTATGTTGTGACTACACTACACCTAAGATTTACTGGTTGCCTATTTATGTAGTTAGTTTTATTTTGTTATGTTTACATTGAGAGCCATGAAAAAACAAAAATTTGACATATCTCAATATATGAATGCGTCGTTCCATATTGTTTTGTTCGTTGTAAAAATAAATTCATAAAACCAAATAAAATTGTGCATCAATCAACAACAATACAGTCCGCTAATACCAGCAAGCAACAACATCAACAACTCCTGTGCAAATAAAAAAGCTGTGCTTGTACAAATAACCTTACTTTAACCATTTATGTAAAAGAATTTTAGTGTCTTGAGAAAACGTTTCAATGTGAGTTTCTATCATCAATTTGTGCCTGTAAGTTTGCAATAAGCATTCACTAGCCGGTCCAAAGCGGTAATTAATTTCATAGATGTTCGTTCCGTTAACTAATGTACTTTGCTGTAATCTAGTAGCTAATGTCTTAGCAACATTTTTGTAATTGCGTAATTTCCTGGAAAGATTTTTGAGCAAAGAATGTTTAGCTTCATACCTCATACACCATAAGTTGATTAAAGGGCCCATGCGACGAATGATGTTGGGATAGTGGACCATGAGGTGATGCTTCGGTATTAATGGTTTTTCAAAAACATGTTTAAATAAGGTGTGATGATCTTCAATCAATTGTTCTAAATTTTCAGTCATTTTGTAAGTGACACGTGGAGAAAATATAATGGACATTATTTTTATAAGGCAAAACAGGACTTGCCATTGAGGTAAAGTGTCTTCTGAAACTAGATCATCAAGAATTAAAGGTAAAAAACGTAAGAGACACCATGCCTGGGATGCCTTCTGGCCAAGACTGTGGCCATCTTTTTCTAGATTAATTGCACTTGGCTTATTGGTGATCTCCAGTGGGCCATAATTGAAAAAATTTACCCTATTATTTAACTCCTCTAATGTAATTTTCTTTCGCCTCACAAGTTCTGATAAGAGCAATTTTACTTCGTACTGACCAACTCCCTCCAGTACATCATGCATTATATCCACTGATTGATTTCGGCATAACTTGAAGTAGGTGAGATCATTTAAAATACTCCGACGTTTAATTCCAAATGTGATGGTTCTATTCTCTAAAGCATTTACTGAGTGAGTTTCGTAATGATTGTCAGTTCGTTCAACACACTGTTTATCGGAAACAATGTTTTGAATTTCATTTTTATGTGATATACATATTCTACAATAGTGATGTGCCGAAAAACTTTCTACCATACCAAATAAACTATTTGCTGCCAAGTTATCATGAGCAAGTGAAGTTAATATGACATATACGGGTTCATCTAACGCTTCAATTACAAGACCCTCCGTTTCTAAAATTTTAAAGTCTCTAACAATAAGTTTAAAAATATCATTAAGGTTTATCAATTCTCCAGAGTCATTCGATTGATTTAAATCTGCAGTGTAAAACAGAGCTAATAAATGTATATGAGACATATAAGAATTAACTATTGGTGGCATATTTTGTATGCTAAAATATATTGCATCTAACTTATGTATCCCGGCTCTGGAGCCTAGAGGATTGACCAATTCTATATCATCATAATATATCTGTAAACGCAAGAGATACTTTTTATTTAGAAGTAAGGTATTATTTTTTAATAATGCCCCCGCTGAAATAACATTATTTTCTTCAAATATGGATGAAGAAAGAAAATTTAGAATTTTACTGTTGTTTTTGATAATATTTTTAATACTGTCGATAAGTGGAATATATTGAAAAGTACGCGAAACATTTTTTTCAATGTATGCATTTGAAGTTTTATCGTAGACATTATCAGTTCTCATACCTAAATAGATGTCCTGAGGAAGCACGATATCTGAAGAGTTAGTTATACGTTGGTTTCTTTTATAAATACTGTTATATTTTGCAAATTCCTCCAAGATTTTATCTTTTGCTGAATTAACCTCCTCCGTCGTAGATAGATTCAATAAATTATCAAAAATATTTACCACAAGTTCATGTATAGCGTCGTAAATAGACTGCACAGTTGTTTGAGGTAATGTTAATTGCATTATTTGTGAAAAGGTTATTTGCCAAATAACTTCCGCAGCAATGGGCTCTAACCTATCGGTTTCCTCATCTTCGACTAAATTCTCATTTTCATGGTCACTATCATCGTCCTCTATCTCAACATCATTGTCCACCATCAAGTCTCCAGCTATTGGTGTTGGTGCGAGGTTCTCTGGTAACTGAACGCACGGCTTACAATTAGTAGATGTGAAAGCTAAAGATGATTGCTCATGCAAGTTCAAATGTTTTCTCAAGCCACTAAAAGTTGAAAACTGTCTGTAACAATTTTTCAAACAGCACTGTAAATGACGCAAGGTCTCTTTGGTTTTACCTAACATTACTGAACATAAATAACAAGAGAACATAACTAAATCTAAATAGTGTACTTATATAACTTTTACGAAATTTTTTAATTATTAGGGTGTGCTTACAATATTTAATAATTTTGAATTAAGTTAGTTTACACACCAGTTTTGAACAAAGTTTAATTATTAAGGCGTACCCACAATATTGGACAATTTTGAGCGGAGTTCACTCATCTTCGGGGTGTAAAATATATTAGGGTCAGCCAAACCGAAATAATAAGTTTGAAGGAATTGCCAGAAATTTAAAATTAAGGCATCGTATTCGATATTAAATACATAGTGAGACATAAAAAGCAGTTCAAATGCTTTTACACTGCTGCATAGGTGAGGGCACGGCACAACTTTTTTGTCGATTATTATACTGTATTTGCTGATTGCTGCCTTACTTGAACCTTGTGCCAAGAGATAAGGTTGTAAGTTTTTCTGTCGGCTTACGATTTGCTCAATTGGCTGATTAATCTGAAAGATGGACATTTTATTAACAAATTAAACCTCAATGTGGTTTTCAGTTTAAGTGTGATGAATTTCTAGATGTTTACAAGATTGTATAAGAACATCGTTTAGTGGCAGATTGGAAATGTCAAAATAAGAATGTCAAGAGGGTAACAAAAATTATCTTATCGCATATATATTTTCCTTAAATTAAAAAAAAAGCACTGACCTTACTGAAGACAATTAATCGTTCTTCAATGGTTATCTTCTCTGTGACCTTTTTCTTTGAGGTGGGCAGCATACGGCATAAGGCTAGCAGTGCTCTAGTGCAGATGTCATATTCTGAAACCAAAAGATAAGTTTCTTGTAAAAAATTATGTGATTGAGGGAACTTACTGTCGTTTACAGTTTCTTCACCATTTTCGTCTTCGATTAACTCTCTATTCGGACTCGTAACACTATGCTTATAAATCTTAAGAATGCTTTGAGCGTACACCACCGAAAATGTCTCGAAAAATGTTGACTTCGGATGATCTAGTAGATAGTCATGTTCGATCTGTAAAATAGAAATGATATTTTTATTTTTGTACTAAAAATAATAAGTTAAAAACATGTCAGAAGACAGATAATTGTTATAACAACAAACCGTAAAAGATTTGAACAACTAAATTTGAGAGATCAAGGGACGTAAAATTCTAATGGTAAGTACGTCGAGACTTTGATATTCGTATTACTAATTAAGTATAATAGTTCTAGTGGCAGAGTATCAACTAGCTCTCGTAAATAATTATTGTTATTCATCGGATGTAACTATACAAGAGAATCTGCAACATCTCGACGTGCCATTAAAGATTCACAACTCCCGCAAATTTTGCTGTTCAAAATAGTATGCTTACCATAGATGGCGTATCCAGAAAACGAGGAAAGGCAGCTAATATGTTCGTGCCCAACGTGTTCTTATAACTGTGACATAACGTCATTTTTTCCAGTATTACCGCTTCGTCCGTTTTAGAATCAGCATTTTTCATAAATTCCATCGCATTTGTAACTTCTGGAGTTGCAACTACATCAGGCACATCTTTGATTTTTTTTCTATCTCCATCATAGTCAACCCGTTCAGCTTGAGACCTCCTTTTACGTTTGCTCGAGGGTGATGATGAGGCATCGGAATTCTTACCGAGTGATCGGTGAACCGTTCTCTCGCGCCAAGCTATGAAGCCCTCACCACCATTAATATTTCTGTAGAAGGCTTCCTAAGAAGTATCAAATTCCTCGAAAAAGTCAACAACATTTACTTTGCTTACATTCACCCATGGGATCTCTCAGCTTTGGAAAGATCGTGATGATAGCTATAGCAATAATAGAAATGAATGAATAATAGAAATGAAGAGGCTCAAGGTGAAATTTAACAAACCCATTTATATAGGGATGTCAATTCTGGATATTTCGAAAACAATCGTCTATGATTTTCATTATTGTTATATAAAGACAAAATTTGGCAGCAATGCTATATTACTGTACACGGATACAGACAGTCTAATTTATATTTTCTTGGTTGATGACATTTACCAGCACATTAAAAATGATATTGAAAGATTTGATACCTCCGATTACCCTCCCGACAATGTTTATGGTATACCCCTAAAAAATAAGAAAGTTCTGGGGCTAATGAAGGATGAAAATAATGGTGCGATCATGACGCATTTTATTGGATTACGCTCAAAAATGTGGACTCAAAAGCTGTTAAAAAATTTCGAGGAGAAATTAGCCGAACTTAAAAAATTGGAAATAAAACGGATTAGTAAGGAAGAAATCGATGAGATCATTACAAATTTTGGGGTAACTAAACGTGCTAAAGGTGTGCAAAGAGCTGCACTGAAAAAAATTACATTTGACGATTACTTTAACTGTTTATTTTATTATCAAAAAAAGAATGTAGAACAAAACTTAATTCAGTCAAACCGTCACGAGGTTTATACTGTTCAACAAACAAAATTGGCGTTAAATCCCAACGATGACAAAAGAATTGTGAATCCTCAGTGTACAGCAACTTTACCCTGGGGTTACTTTGATTGAAGATATCATACTATTCTTTTATTTTATTTAATCCACTCACAAAAATAAAAAATCCATTAGTAAGGTAATTTAAAAACTGTTTTTAAGCGGTAATTTTTATCACTTATAATTTACAGCACAAACGATGGAATCCAGTATTCGAAGTTAAAGACCGATTTAAAATTTCAGTCAGCGATTCCTCAAGAATAAGAAGAATAAAACCAACAACATTTCCAAAAAAGATCCTCTACAGCAACTATCCGCATGGTTCATCATTCTGCCTCGACTGTTTCAAGTATTTCTGTTTCTGCCAGACATCTCTACTTATGCACCAAGATAGACTGTTGTGTGGTGAAAAAATACCCGATAGTGTTTAGTGTTTAACGTTATTACAACTTTGACTCAAACCGCTTCACGATGGTCAAAGTCAATCTTGAAGAACTAGAAAAAATAGAATTTTACCGTAACATGTACAAATATTATGAAAAAAGGCCCGCACTCCGTCGAGAACAAAAAATATTACTGGCTGTGATAAGTGACCAAAGACAGTTATCAAACAATGATGTGTGTAGAATAGTTAACAAATCAAACATTCCCGAAAAATACAAAGACAAAATAAAATGGGCATGTTGCGTACCCCAACATGAAGAAGAAAGTGACTATGACTCTGATGAAACCATTGCTGAAAATGGCTAATTGTTTTTTTTTTTGTTATTGTTGTTGTTGTTGTTATGAGTAGTAATAAGTATCTGTACACATATTTATAAGAAAATTCATAAATTGTATAAGAAAATTAATAAATTGTTGTTTTTACCATGCAGTAATAAGTATATATTTAAGTATAAAAAATATATTATATTATTTCCAAACTGTTTGCTTTTTTCCTTTTTACATAAATTCACCCAAACTTTGGAGGATGTTTTGTTTTTAACCAACCAAGTTATCCAATATTATCAGCTAGCATTTAGCTCACTTGATAAGGCATGCGACTCGCAAATACGAGGTCCACGGTTCGAATCCCGCACACTGCAAATCACACTTTTTCACGTAATGGGCGTGGTCAGCCACACCCAACAAATTGGGGAAAAAAAAATAAAAACAGGGCTAACAAACGGGGTTAGGCAAGGCAAGGCTAGGTGAGGCTCTCATACAGGTAAATACGGCCCACAGGTAAGACAGGTAAGGCAGGTAATTAGGTGACAGGTGCAAATTTACTTCTTCTTCAGATCCGAAGAATGACCTTGACCAAGGTCATGGACTGATGCGGATGGACGTGGCCATCGAGCTTCAAGGTTATCCAGAACCCCGCTTGCTATACTACTCACTGCATGTAACAGCCCAGAAAAACTAATCGCCTAATGGTGCCTACCTACGTCGTATGCTGTTTTTCAAAAAAAATTAGACTGCAATTTTTACGATACAAGGACGCCAAGATAATAAAAATTAATTAAACAATGGGAGTAAAGAGCGCTAACCGGCAAAAAACTGCTTCTCACCCAAATGCATAGCAAAAACCTTTTTTTTTGAGAATCGAAGTGTCATAAACTTTATAAAGGGTGGCCCATAAAAAACCGGATTTTTTTGTTTTTAAATATCTTCGTAAGTTTTCGTACGATATTTTTCAATCTTATACACAACGTAGCTGAAGGTTGAAATTGTCGATGCCATTCATCAGATTTGAATTTGCACCATCAGTGTTTTCCTTAAGAACGTGTAACTTAACACCATTATTTAGGCCAATGGGGTGGGGTTACAATTTGACGCATGACAGAGGCGTTCACACATGATCCAAGCCTGTCTTTTCCTCTTTCCAAATTAACTTTCAGAAATAAAATTGATCAATCCCTCAATTTTTTATGAATTTTTTTGTAAAATGTTAATTTTCGTAATTATCACAAATTGTGAAAGGGAACGGAGGACAATTTTTTTTGTATTTTTGTTACTTTATGTCCAATACTTTTGAGTTTTATTCAGGATGTAACCAAAGGGTGAGCCTTTCGATTTCTCTCTTTGGGTTACAGATAGCACTATCATTGTTTTTCTTAAGAAGGTCTAACTTAACAGCATTATTTAGACCAATGGGGTGCGACTATCATTTGACGTATGACAGAGACGTTCGCACATGATTAAAGCGCGTCTTTTCCTATTTGCAAAATAAGATTTCATTTATTTTATTGTTTTATTAACTTCCTTAATTTGTCACCATATTTATTTAATTAATGGCACATATGCAATAACACTTTTTAGGGTACCTACTTAATTAAATTATAAAACAAAAAATTAAACATTTAAGTAAGGTATGATTTGACCACCGTCCAATCGTATGCAACATAACCATAGCAACAAATAATCAACCTACTCGATTTCCTTTTAAAACACAATTTGTTATAAAAAGACTGTTGCAAGAAAATTGATGTAATTTTAGTTTTGACATCCATATTAGACAAAAAAAGCGGACTTCAATTATGCGTGAACGCCACTGTCATATGTCAATGAGAAGGCCATCCCTATTAGTCTAAATGATTTAGACCAATAGAAATGGGCTTTCTGTTAAGTTAGACGTTCCTAAGTAGGACAATGATGGTGCTATCTGTAGCCCAAAGAGAGAAATCGAAAGGTCCACCCTTTGGTTACATCCTGAATAAATCTCAAATGTATTGGATAGAAAGTAACGAAGATACAAAAAAAGACTCCTCCGTTCCCTTTCACAATTTGTGATAATTACGAAAATTAACGTTTTTCAAAAAAATTCATAAAAAATTGAGGGATTGATCAATTTTATTTCTGAAAGTTAATTTGGAAAGAGGAAAAAACAGATTTTGATCATGTGTGAACGTCTCTGTCATGCGTCAAATTGTAACTCCACCCCATTGGCCTAAATAATGGTGTTAAGTTACACGTCCTTAAGGAAGACACTGATGGTGCAAATTAAAATCTGATGAATGGCATCGACAATTTCAACCCTCAGCTACGTCGCGCATAAGATTGAAAAATATCGTACAAAAACTAACGAATATATTCAAAAACAAAGAAATCCGGTTTTTTATGGGCCACCCTTTAGTAATAATTATTATAAAATTATAAAAGTATCTACCGAGAAAAGCAGATATTTAATTTTCGCAACATCATCTACCTAAATAGGCCAAAACACACCACCGCGCTCTAATGTCCCTGCGCTCTAGTGTCCCTGCGCTCTAATGTCCCTGCGCTCTAGTGTCCCTGCGCTCTAACGGCCGCGCTCTAGTGGCCGCGCTCTAATGTCCCTTCCCGCCTACCGAATGGTTATATGAAAAAACATTGCAACTCTTTCCATATGGAAAATTATGAGAAATGAATTTTTCGTTCAACCGCGCGGAATTCGACCATTTTCCCCTCATGTGATTCAAACTTTTCACGTTTTTTCAATAAAGTTCTTGCTGGTTACATTTTTGAAAAAATAATTTTTTTGTCAGATTATGCCAAAATTCAACATGGCGGCCATAAGAGAATCAAAAGTTGATCGTCGTTGCTCAAAATCTAGAAGGCCTAGAAAATTTTTCTCGATGCCATTTCATTGACAGCTGTCAAAAATATCAACGTATCAAGGTTCATTTAGACAGCTTCAATCGTTAGGGAGATATTAGTTTTTATTAAAAATAGTAATTTTCAAATTTTTCGGAATAACTCAGGAACGAATCAAGATATCTTAATTCTTAATCACGAAAAAATATTGCAACTTTTCTCTAATTTAACCGACTCTGTAACCCTTACCATTTAAGGGATGTCAATGGTGAGCAGCCGAAAAGAAACCAACCCTATTTATTGCGAAGGGGGCTGAAAAATTGTAAAAGGTAAACTGAATTTTGCAAAATTAACACTTATAGGGTTGATATATTGTATCTAAAGGGGGATGAAAAGTTAAAGGGGACGAGAATTAAAACTATCCCCTTTCTCAAGGCTCGTTGAGAAAGAGGATAGTTCACATCCCTGCAGCCCTGTGTTTGGTTTTGTAACTACTACCATCGAAATAGGATAAACAATGTTCAATACAAAAAATTATATTCTCGAAAATACGACCTGTAATAAAGGCGGAATGTACCTACAGTTTTTTCGGTTTTTATCAATTTCTCAAGTGCTTTTTAGTCCAGTCAAATAGGGACCGGAGGTTACAATAAATGTTGGAAAGCTGGAGATGATCTTAAACCCTTTAGTAGGCATTTAATAGAAGTACCCTAGTTTTGCACCCTCCCAAGATGTGTGCGTATGATAGGGTGTCCAAAAAAACACGAAATTTTCGGACTTTTTTCAGTTTTTCGCTTATAATTTCTAAACAGTACTTCCTAGCGGAGAGTTCGCTATTTTCGAAATTAAAGCGCACTAAATTCTGCGTCGAATGAGCCCCCCAAACGTTAATTTCGACTATGATTTCAAAAAGCATCACAAATTTAAATTTTGGTTAAACGTATTCAAAAAACAATTTATTATTTGTTATTTATTATTAAAAAATCTATTTCTTCGAAATCTTTTGGTCGTGGAGGGGCCAGGGTCGTTCGCAGGCTCGATGAATAGTGTGTCGCCTTCAAATAGTTGAGGCTTAGGTACTATGACTTATGACTGTTTATGGTTTGCTCTATTTTGATTTTCTAGATCTAAAGCCTCAACTATTTGAAGGCGACACACTATTCATCGAGCCTGCGAACGACCCTGGCCCCTCCACCTCCAAAAGATTTCGAAGAAATTGATCTTTTATTCATTGTCTCATTTCTTAACTACATTTATAGATAAATTATTTTTTGAATACTTTTAACCAAAATTTAAATTTGTGATGCTTTTTGAAATCAGCGATTGATGGTCTACAACTTTCAAGCTATAAGTTTTTTAAATTAGAGTAGCCGTTTGGACGTTACAGACGACGAAAAGTCACTACTTGTCAATTTTTCACAAAATTGTCGTTTTTGACCATGGTTTGCGACCCTACCACATGGTCGAACTTAACGTTTGGGGGGCTCATTCGACGCAAAATTTAGTGCGCTTTAATTTCGAAAATAACTAACTTTTCGCTAAGAAGCACCGTTTAGAAATTATAAGCGAAAAACTGAAAAAAGTCCGAAAATTTCGTGTTTTTTTGGACACCCTATCATACGCACACATCTTGGGAGGGTGCAAAACTAGGGTACTTCTATTAAATGCCTACTAAAGGGTTTAAGATCATCTCCAGCTTTCCAACATTTATTGTAACCTCCGGTCCCCTGGAGGTCTAATTTGACTGGACTATTTAGACAGCTTTGAATCTAGACGCCTCAATAAATAACAGAATTATTTTTGTACTATCTGCCAACTTTTACAACGAAAGTTACACTTAAATTATGGTTATAGTTAGTATTATAACTAAAACTTGATTTTTTTAAATTATTTGAAAATCTAAAAAAAAATTTAACAATACAGATTCTTGGAAGAAATTTATTTCCTTAGCCCAAAGTCATTATCTCAGGTAAGACAGTCATCAACTTATACATGGAGTAATTATTATTTAAAATATAAAAATATAAATATAAAAAATTATCATATTTTTAGTTGCCTACTTTTTTTGTTTTAATTTCTGACATATACCTATCCCTTCTTAATGTATCTTTTTGCCCCCTTTCTAGTAAAAATAATGAGTTCTCTCGAAATCAAAATCTACCTGTCTCACAGTCAGTGGCGCCAAGCACCTGCCTACCTCAAAATAAGGCGAACATTCTGAAACTTCACTGTTCTGTTTTTTGGGATCCTCAATTCGGGAAAACTACTGAAAAAATCTAAAAATTGTTCGCAAAAATGATTGATGAAAGATATATTAGGTCGTATTTAATCACATTCAAAATACAGGAAACTGTTTGATGTTAGGTTAGGTATACCAATAGCAAAAAAAAATTACAGTGTTATCAACTTAACCGTGAGTAAAGTTAGTAAAGTTACCTAAAACACTTTTTATGTTACTTATCTACTTCAGTGTTTTGTTTAAACAACGGTTGGCAGAACTGGTTGGAGGAAACAATAGCTTTAATGCCCTGTTGATTGGGCGGAATTGGAAAAACTTTGAAAAAAATTGCTAAACGAGCCTGGAAGTTTTACACATTTTTTCTAGGCATCAATCTGCATCCAGCACATTATTTATTTGTTATAACCTGACGATTCAAATAAAAGCCAACGAAAGATGTATATCAATGCGATGTATATCTCGTAGTAGTAGTAGTAGTGCCTCCGCAGACGCACAGATGTGTCAAAAAGGCGAAATGTTAAAAAATTGTTGTTACAAAATTTAAAAATTGAAAATGAACAGGAATGAGTGGATGAAAAGAATTACCGGAATTAAAACAAAATTTGGCGAATTTTGAAAAATTAACACTCGGGGCTGAAAAATTGTGAAAGGTGATGAAAAGTCAAGAGGAATGAAAATGAAGTGTGGATTAAGTAGAATTACGCACTTATACCTACCTATTGCGAAGGAAACTGAAAAATTGTAAAAGGTAAACTGAATCTCAAATGCGTTCAATTTTATGACCGACGAAAAACGAAATTATGCGAATTTTGCAAAATTAGCACTTAGGGGGTTGAAAAATCGTAAAGGTGGATGAAAAATCAAAAGGTATGAGGATTAACCGTGGCTAAGTAAAATTACGGAAAATAACACCAAATTAAGTCAATTATGTAAATTTAGCATTTGAAGACTTGAAACATTGCGAAGGGGGATGAAAAAAGTGAAAAATTTAATCATCATCCAAATGGGTTCAATTTATTACAGAAGAAAAACTAAATTAAGTGAATTTTGCAAAATTAGCACTTAGGGGGTTGAAAAATTGTAAAGGGGGATGAAACGTCAAAATGGATGAGAATTAATCGTAATTAAGCAGAATTACAGAAAATAACACGAAAGTAAACCAATTATGCAAATTTAGCTTTTGGGGGTTGAAATGTTGCGAAGGGGGTTGGAAAAGTGAAAAAGATGAACATAATCCAACTGAGTTCAATTTATTACCGTAGGAAAACTAAATTACGTGAATTTTGCAAAATAAACACTTAGGGGGTTAAAAAATTGTAAAGGGGGATGAAAAGTTAAAAGGGATGAGAATTAATCGTAATTAAGTAGAATTACAGAAAATAACACGAAAATAAGCCAATTATGCAAATTTGACTTTTGGGGGTTGAAACATTGCGAAGGGGTCGAAAAAGTGAAAAAGGCAAGAACAATTCATAAGGCAAAACTGCGCGAATTTTACAAAATTAACTAGCGGAAATCACACGAAAAAGAAGCGGTCTGGGTGAATTTTATTGCTCTTTGAGGGTTCACATATCATGAAAGGGGTTGAAAAATTGTGGATGGGTCAAAAATTAATGAAAATCACTTTGAATTAATAACAAATCAGAAGAAAGCAAAAAAAAATAAATGAAATGTATTTACTCCGCTTGCTAGGGCTTAGGGGTTGTTTTTAGGTTGAAGACTCATAAGACTTTTTTCAATGGTTGACCGAAGTCTATCGAACCCCATAATTTTATTACACCACTTACATGAAAAAATTTCCAGTTTCAACCCTTAAATTTCATCCCCCTTGTTAGATATTAATGAAAATTTGCCCATCCGCCTACAGTGGCGCTGTAAATTACCACATCAAATTTAGCCCTGATACGTTGAGCAGTTTTTGAGTTCTCGCATTTTTGTGTTTCGGCATGTTAGGGGGTTGTACCGCCTTTAAGGGTCGTTTTTCGCGAATTATGAATAAGACCTTTTTTGTACCATCAATAGAAAGCTATCGAATGGTAATATTTTCAACTATACATTCATCATTGAAAATTCGAGTTTCCACCCCTAACTTTCATCCCCTTCGATAATTTTCTCCTAAAATTCGCTCTTCCCTTCTCGAAGATGCAGTGTGTAAGATGTCACAGTTTCGCAGAAGATATTGCTTCTCTGTGTCAAATTACAGGGCTTTATGGACGTTTCAACCCCTAAACTCCAACCCCCTATTTCACCACCCCCACATGCCCTAAAGGAAATTGTGTTTTCAATTTCACCACCTTAACCCAATTCGTTGAAAAATTAAGGTGATTTATACATTCATGTTTTCAACCCATCATGGTTTCACCCCTTTATGATTTACAGGGGTGAGTTTATTTTTCCGGTGTCACATAACTCCTTGCGTATTTACTGACTTCAGTTGTTCATAAATAAATCAATAGGTTTTCAGAAAAAATAAATAAAATATATTTATCCGCTTGTAAAGAGTTAGGGGTGGTTAATAGCCTAGGGGTTGGTTTTAGGTTGAAAACTTATAAGACCTTTTTTCAATAGTTGAACGAAATCTATCGAACCCCGTAATTTTAGGCTACCATTTACTTGAAGAAATTTCAAGTTTCAACCCTTAAATTTCATCCCCCTTGTTAGATATTATTAAAAATTTGTCCATCCGCCTACAATGTCACTGGCAATTCATACACCAAATTCTGCCTTGATACGTTGAGTAGTTTTTGAGTTCTCGTATTTTTGTGTTTCTGCATGTTAGGGGTTGTAGCGCCTATAAGGGTGGTTTTTCTCAAAATATGAATGACACCTTTTTTGAATCATTAATGGAAAGCTATCGAATGACGCCAATTTCCACCAATACTTATTAAGCGGAATTTCGAGTTGCAACCCCTAATTTCCACCCCATCTGTTCGATTTTGCGAAAAACGCATCCCCCGTAGGATTTCACCGATATATGTGTGTACGTTGAGTTTCCGACAGATGCGTGCAACCCTTGCGGAGTTATTATATTTTTTGTGGTTTTCATCCCCTAAATTTCAGCCCCCGAAATTAGCGCCCCTTCAGCTTCAACAGACTTGAGGGTCGAACGTACATACCAAGTTTCAGAAAGATACATCCACTAGTTCTCGAGTTATTGCAATTAATAGTTTTTCGGTTTTTCACCCCTAACTCCCACCCCTGTGGCCCGATATGGCCCAAAAGCAATCCCCGCCGAGATTTTCCGAGTATACACTCGTGTACAAAATTTCAGCTCGATATCTGTTTTCGTTCTCAAGTTATCCGACGGACAGACTGAGGAGCGAGCGAGCGAATAAGCTAAGACAAGAGTACCTCCGCATTCTGCTACGGCACTAAAATTCAAGTCAACCCAACTTAATCTTTGTACCATCTGCTGAGAATAATTACAGGCATTAAGCCCATAATAATCCTGTCTGTTCCTTATCATTAGGTATCTTCCGAGAAGGTCGTAGGTACTTAAAATTACCTGAGGCCTTTAATATGTTTTTCATTGATTTACTGATGTAATATTAGTAAATCAATGAAAAACAAATATTTTTCAGTTTTTATTAAAAAGCTCCCGGAAGATGTACATCAAAGCGATTTGTGTTCCTGCAGATGTTTAATTGTATCAATCTGCACCTAGTAGTAGTGCCTCCGCAGACGCACAGATGTGTCAAAAAGGCGAAATGTTAAAAAATTGTTGTTACAGAATTAAAAAGTAGAAAATGAACAGAAAAAACACAAACATTTTGAGAGTTGAAAAGTTAAAAAAATGACAATGTAGAACAAATGAGTAAAGGAAAAGAATTGCCGGAATTAAAACAAAATTTTTCGAATTTTGAAAAATTATCACTCGGGGCTGAAAAATTGCGAATTACGAAATATACAGGGTGAGTCTAGTTGGACAAATCAGCGCTCTAGCGTTTAACATATTGAAATTGGAAATTCAATTTTTGAATATGTTGTAGCTGAAATGGTCCCCTACGCATGGGACCCATGAAGAAAGCTCCAGTTTTATTCAAACCGAAATTATTAAATAAAAACTAAGGCCTAAAAATATTTTTTTCGATATTGTTGCATTTTTTAGGGTTATTTCGTTAGAGAATCATTTTCTCTTTATGGAAACATAATTTTTTTAAGAAATAAGTTAATAATATCCGAGAGATAAATTATTTAAATAATAAAGATTTTTAATTATTTCCTAATGAAAACCACGGGTGCCGTGGTTTTAACAACTGAAAGGCAGTCTAGCTTGTACTACAGAGTGTACCCAGAATGACAAGTGTCAGTTGGAAATGTCATTTGGGGTCGTTTGTGGAAAAGTAATGCAAAACTGCGAGTTTTTGCCCTTTTCTTTACAGATAATTAGGTAATTTTTATTGCTTGATGGATTTTTTACTAAATTCGCCGAATACAAGTGTCTCGGATTGTCACCCGATTGATGTTTTTGACATTGCCATATTGAAATGGAATGGTTCGACCAAGAAAAGCTATTCTCTTCAGCCAGAAGGGAATTGGAATAGTTTCTAACAGTTTACTAAGTGAGTACATTGCTGTCAAATAAGGTCTTATTAAAAAGTTAATCCTATTTCAGCCGATAAGTTTTCACACTTACGAAAAGAAGATTTATCATCATCGGATGAAATCAGATGAAATATGAATTGATGCAACGAAGGTGTATGTAGCAGTCACATCACATGAATCGAGATTAGGAACAAGTAGATTGTCGAAACAAAATGGCTTGATTGTGGCTAGGGAGTTATTTCGAGCGGTGGTCATCAAAGATGCTTGCTTGCGAACATCCAGAAATCACAACATGAAGAAAGAGAGCACAGGAGGATGTTGAGTAACATCGAATTAAACAATCATCTATTATTTCAAGTGAACGTTAAAATTGGACGGAGACTATTGTCACCACATTGTTATTTATTTATCAGTACATTTGATGTTGCAACATTTATGTAAACCTCTCTCCCTTGTAGTCCACTGCATTTTAATCTAAATCACGTTTCGTTAAGATCGAGGTTAGGGGTATATTTTTTCTGTTAAAGTTTGTATTCTTATTAGAAAGTGACGACAGAGGCCTAATGTTTATTTGAAATTTTGTCTGTTTTATGGGATGTAATAAAATGTTTATACTAAATTTTAAATCGTCGTAACTATTGCCAATTCTCTTCTGGCTGACGGGAATAGCTTTTCTTGGTCGAGCCATTTGACTTCAATGGCAATCGGGTAACAACCCAAGACACTTGTATTCGGCGAATTTATCACAAAATCCATCAAGCATTAAAAATTACCTAATTATCTGCAAAGGAAAGGGCAAAAATTCCCAGTTTTGCATTATTTTTCCACAAACAACTCCAAATGACATTTCCAACTGACACTTATTGTCATTCTGGGTACAGTCTGCAGTGTAAGCATGACTGCATCTCAGTTGTTAAAACCACGGCACCCGTGGTTTTCTTTAGGAAATAATAAAAAATCGTTATTATTTAAATAATTTATCCCTCGGATATTATTAACTTTTTTCTGCAAAAAATTATGTTTCCATAAAGAGAAAATGATTCTCTAACGAAATAACCCTAAAAAATGCAAGAATATCGAAAAAAAAATTTTTAGGCCCTCGTTTTTATTTAATAATTTCGATTTGAATAAAACTGGAGCATTCTTTATGGGTCCTATGCGTAGGGGACCATTTCAGCTACAACATTATCCAAAAATAGAATTTCCAATTCCAATATCTTGAACGCTAGAGCGACTGATTTGTCCAACTAGACTCACCCTGTATACCTAATGGAAATGAAACTTTTGTCTTACGCACAGATGAAAAAATTCCCCCGTTGTCGTATTTTGAATTTTGAGTTCAATGTGAATACCTACAAAAATAGTTTGAAAAATTACCTTTCGGATAGTCTTTACTGGTAACAGCTGGTATTAATTGTATTAGCGGTAGCAATTATTTTAGTTGTGACGTAGGACAAAAGTTTTTATTTCCATTAGGTACAACACGAAAATAACCAAATTATGCAATTAAAACTTTTGTGGGGGTTGAAATACGCACTTATACCTACCTATTGCGAAGGAAACTGGAAAGTAAAAGGTAAACTGAATCCCAAATGGGTTCAATTTTATTACCGACAAAAAACAAAATTATGCGAATTTTGCAAAATTAGCACTTAGGGGGTTGAAAAATCGTAAAGGTGGATGGAAACTCAAAAGGTATGAGGATTAACCGTGGCTAAGTAAAACTATGAAAAGTAACACAAAAATTACATTGCGAATGTGGATGACAAAAGTGAAAAATGTAAACATCATCCAAATGAGTTCATTTATTACCGAAGAAAAACGAAATTACGCAAATTTTGCCAAATTAGCACTTAGGGGGTTGAAAAATCGTAACGGGAGATAAAAAGTCAAGGGGGATGAAAATTAATCGTAATTAAACAGAATTACAGAAAATAAGCCAATTATGCAAAGTGTTTCTGCATGTTAGGGGTTGTAGCGCCTTTAAGGGTGGTGAATGACACCTTTTTTGAATCATTAATGGAAATCTATCGAATGACGCCAATTTCGACCAATACTTATTAAGCGAAATTTCTAGTTGCAACCCCTAATTTGGGATTCAGTTTACCTTTTACAATTTTCCAGTATAGGGACACAAATCGCATTGATGTACCTACATCTTCCGGGGGTTTTCAATTTTCATTAAATATTATGTAGAACTTTAGAATTTTTATAGAAATGTTATAAATACAGGTAATAGGTACCTAGCTTAATAAATTTTTCTAAAAGTATACACTCTTGACCACACGTGGCATAGTCGATGAAATGCCCACACGTGAAAATAATCAGAATGTTTCGTCTAAAACTGTTCGTTTATTGGTCAGTCTTTGATGAAATGACAGATGAGTTGAATAATCTACTAAATATAATTGTTCGGATTTTTCAACTTTCCCGTGGGAATAGTTATTTGTACATGTAGTACACGAGTTGTAGGTACACATTATTTGTCTGTGTACTGTCCTGAAATGGCGTTAACATTTAACATCAAAAATGAGAAATCACAAATTATTTGTACACTCAGGAAATAAAGTACCTAATGGCCCTAGACCGCCCACAATGTGGGCAGATTCTCGCAAGCCCTATCAAAAAAAATTAAATTGAAAGTGAAAACATCTTTATTAAAACGACTCGAGTGGGATACAAGCCTTCACAAACCTATTTTGAGTGTCTTTTCCAAGAATTTGTCGACATTATTGATCGCGGTCAAGGGCCAAGACTTTATCTCCTGACTGTACATGGTAACGGAAAACAACAAAATAAAAATTAACAGCTAATTTTTGCTGCCGATGAAAAGAATTATTTAGAAAAGCGTTGCTATGTGGATAAGTGTAGCCATGTATGTACAAAAGTTAAACTTTCTAAAATGAAAAAATACTTGGATTTAAAATGAAATTTAATATATTTCAGAATAGAGTATAACGGAAAAGTTAATTAACAGTTCATTTTTTCATAAATGCAAGAAAGAAATGTGAAAATTTAAAACACTATATTTACAATTTATTTACAAAAATTACAACTAAAATTAATACCGGTACGTGTTAATGTCCAGCTCATTGCTAAGCATAATCGCATCAATCCAGTCCCTAAATATCGCCAAATTGACGTAAACCCCCGGAATATTTCTCCCGCACCCGATCCCCCAGGACACAATTCCCGCTTGCTGAAACTTCCCCGGCAGCCCCGGAACCGGACAAATCAGCGGACTGCCCCCATCGCCCCCGCACGTGTCCATCTCCTCCCCACCCCCGGCGCACATGAAGGAATGATGCAAGCGGAACAGCTTCCCCAGCCTGGTCTCCCTCAACATCTCCGTACAATCCTCCCTCGCCACCACCGGAAGGTGGATAGTCTTCAGATTTTCTTGCCTCTTTTCCGCCACCTGGTGCTTGGACAGCCAAGTAGCAGCCGTGCAATTCTCGCTTTTCAAAACCGACCCCGGGGGCGGCAGGCAAACGGGCCCCAACTTCTCGGAAAACTTGAAGGGGCGGTTCAGGAAAAGCACCGCGATGTCGTTCCTCAACGAGGTTCTCTTAAACTCCGGATGGGTGAAAGTCTTCGTGATGGTTTTGATGACGTTGCCGATCCTCACGAGGTAGAACCCCTTCTGGTTGAGGCAGTGAGCAGCCGTGATGGCCACCTTTTCGTGGATTAAAGACACTCCGCATTTGTAGGTCGCGGGAGAATTCTGGGCGTCTTTGAAGAAGAGCGAGGCCGACCATGGGAAGTGGTTCATTTTTTGGGTGCCGCATCCTTGAGGCTTAATCGGGGGCTCGGAGGAAGCGAGGGGGGCCGTCACGTTGCAGCAGATGTCGAAGTAGCCCTTGCATACTTCGTTCTTTGCAAATTGTCTGTGAATAAAAGAAAAGTTGAAGATTTTTTATTTAAAAAATATGTACTGACCTGACTTCGATTAAGCCTCGCCCGTCGGAAATTACAACGCCGTTTTCTTCATCCGAGCACTGGTAGAAGGGCACACAAGTGCAGGTCCGATTGCCCTGGTCATGTTGGAAAATCACCGAAGATTTCACGAGGAGAAATCACGCAAAATATAAAAGGGCACTGGACGTCATCACGACTGTAAGGACACTAACGAAATGAGGCTGAGTTGATCCACCCCAAGATTTATAACGGTGAGGTTCACCCCTTCCACTGCCGTACTAGTCATTAATTTGCTTGAGATATGACTAAACCAAACGAGGTAGGTATTGCTCGAGCTAAAATAGTAGGAAAACAGTAAATCTTTCATTGTTAATTTGTGACGGTAGAAACTTCTACTTTTTCACAGAATTTGTAAATGTAGCATTTAACTTTATTTAACCAAGGTCGGACGTGCGGGCGGTTGGCGATGGCTGATGCGCCCGGCGCTCATTTACTAAAATCTAAAATACAAATGTTTTTCACCCTTAAAATGACATTTTTCGAAAAAATGGCACTAAGGTTTTCGATCCAGCAATGCTCTATGGTTTTTGATCCGGCAATACAACAGCTGTAAAATCCGATAGTAAGAATATGCTTTTTTGTAAAATAAATTGAAACAAGGGTCTTTTTGACACTAAAGTGACATTGTTCGAAAAAATGGCACTAATGGTTTCGGCTTGAAAAAAAATCAATTATCAAATCCGGTAATAAAAATATACAGTTATGCATAGGTTTTTTTCATGCCACCACTTTTTAGCCAAAAGGGCACAAGTGTGAATACATTTTTAGAAGCAGAATTCGAAGAGCATTCATATGATAACACGAAAAATGGGGGTTTGCATTTAAATTTTTTAACTTGATGTGTCAAAAAGCACTTTCCGTGAACCGATGTGGCCCAAATTCTATTCAGCACCTACAAATCTCCCACTCAATATATGTGCCAAATTTCACCTCGATGCGTTCAGTAGTTTGAGCTGCAACGTAATCACACACGGACATTTTTCAAAAACCACTTTTTCGGATTCCCAGGACCCTGAAACGTAAAGATTTGATGTTTTTGGCGATTGGATTTTTCGATCGATTTTATTAACTTGCTTCGCGAAGCGTAGAAGTTAAAAATTGGCAGTTTCGGAGACGGTAGAAACTTCTACTTTTTCACAGAATTTGTAAATGTAGCATTTAACTTTATTTAACCAAGGTCGTGGCTGATGCGTCCGGCGCTCATTTACTAAAATCTAAGATTCATGTGTTTTTCACCCCTTAAATGACATTTTTGTAAAAAATGCCACCAAGGTTTTCGATGCGGCATTGCAACAGCTATCGAATTAGATAATGATAATATGCCCTTCTGCTAAGGGAAATTCAAAAAGGGGCCTTTTTGTCCCTAAAATGGAAAATTTCTAAAAAATGGAACTAAGCTTTTTGATCCGGCAATACAACAGCAAAAATATGTGTCGCAATTCGAATGTTCTCCAAGGATACGGCGAGGGCCGTTTAAAATGTCCTGTTTTAGATTTTCGACTTTTTGCCGTAGTGGAAGCTGCTCATTTTTTCTATGCTTTATTGCGCAGACGACAGCGGTTTTAAATTTAATAACATTGTTGCGTAGGAAGTTTGTTAAATTCGTATTGGATTTAGGTGTATTCGCAATATCCCGATTTTTTTTGCAGTAGTTACGTAATACTGATACTAATGATTCCGACATTCAATTTTCTCAATAAAGTGATAAGGCTTCTAATTTTTTTTTATCACGCTACTGTCTCCGTCACCAAAAATTTTTTTATATCTTAAATCATGCTGTACCATCGAATTTTTAAACCCATCCAAAATAATCCCGGCCTCCATCGACGTAGAGGTACCGTCCCAGTTTTAATTTTTTATGGTGTTTGCATAATTTACACATCTTGTTTTTGACTCCCACAAATAAAATCATCATGATTAATTTTTATCCAATACTATTCTCTCGAATATTCTAGAATACAAAAATCAACAATAATGTACCCTTATCTCCTAATGGTAACAAACAGGAACAATGCTCATAATGTTTTCCAGGCAGGTACCTATCCCCAACCACAGCGGGAGGCCATACTAATCCGGCTTTAAAATTTAACGTGTGGATCGGTAGTTAATTGTTGATATTAACCTGGAATAAATGAAATTACAATTTTATATTATCCTAGCCTGCTTTTTACATTTTTGGCAATCAATCAACAATAAATAAAGAGTACTGACCTGTTTTGAACACATGTTGCAAAAGACGGTGTCACTATTCTAAGTATCGCATCTCAAACATTTCTAGCCACTGATCCACCTTAAAACGTTTTCCTTTTTTGAACTTCCTACTTTACGCATTTTAAGGGAAGATGTATGTAAGTAAATAAATACAAGTAATAAATAAGATTATAATTGTAAATATATACCTAATCCTCTGTCGACCCTTCCACGAAGAGAAATCGATTATTTTAGGTACCTGATGGAGTAAGCAGATACAATGATCTCCGGAAACAGCTAATTACGTGTATATACTGTATACATTTTATAGAAATAATTTTCTGAAAGCTGCAAGTGTAGCTGAAAAATCCAGAAAATAAGAAATATATGCACTGTAAAAATCTTTGAAAAGGGTCTATCAATACAGATTATGGCTCATTAGTAGGGTATTGTGCGGCAAGGCCCCAACAATGGGCCATAAACTTTATTGCTAGACACTTTTAAAAGATTCTTACATGCTCTAAAGTCTTAAAACATGCCTTGTTAATAAAATATGTCCTATTATATTCAAAAACATGCAAAATATGCAAAATAAAAGTTGTTTATTTATACGTAAAATACATAAACTCATGCAGAATTTAAGTATGAATTGATTATGCCCAATATTAAACAATATACAAATATGCATTATCCAGCCCTAGCTATTATGCCATAAATTAAAGCTTGGATTTGGCGCTCCGCGGATTTGCCGGTGACATCGCGTGGGGAATAGCACCGGAGTCCCGGTGGCGTATTAACGGAATCTGCCGGACTCAGCCGGAGTTTCTATGTAGTCGAGTTTTTGCACGAAAGATGTCGCCCAAATAACCATAAATAAACTTTTTATAAATATTGAGAAACAGCTATAGAAAAAAACGGCTGCAACCCCCAGCCTCACTTCGACTTTTTGTGCAAAGGACACAAGTGTGATTGGGTACTTTACTTACCTAGATTTTTAGAAACAGAATTCTCAGACCTTTTTTCCATTAATAGGTATGCCATCTCTGGTAACCGGAAAAAAGCCCCTGGAAAAACAGCTCGCGGAAAAAAAGTCCCGGTAAAAAAGCTCCCGGAAAAAACGCCCCTGGAAAAAAAGCCCCCTAGTGCTCCGTTATGCACCAAAAGATTGAGATTTGGTGAAGTACCTGTTTGGATTTGTCCATAACTATATTTAAAAATCGAACTTCGATCATTCATTATCATTACAGTACCTACCTGTACCTTTATCAAGCCAACATGTAGGTACAATTATGTTTTTTGTACCTGGAGCTAATTCTTCTTTCTGGGAATTATGAATATTAAATTAAGTAAGTGGCATATAGTATTAGAATTTTTGGAAAATTCTAATCCTTAAACTATTTGATTTTCTTATTAAAAACCCTAATTTTACATACCTATATAAATGGTAACATTTTCCTATGCATTTTCCCTTCCCACATTGAGTCTGAAGTAAACATGGAAACTGTCTAGATTATAGAGGAAAAAATCCCAAATTGTGCTACGAAGGTTACAAAATTTCAATCTTCTGATCCATCACAGAACAGTATGGGGCTTTTTTCCGGGGGCTTTTTTTTGGGTACTTTTTTCCTTGGGGGCTTTTTACCGGGATATTTTTTACCGGCGATTTTTTTCCTGGATTCGCCATCTCTATGTATACCACCGAGTATTATAAATTCATATTCAGTAAAAGTCTCGTACCTACTAGATTAGTAACTTTTGTTAACCCCCCCCAACCCCACAATTTCAAAAAATTGGGAGATTATTGCAGTCACTAAAATTTTCGAATTCGAGTTAACACCGGATCTACCTATTAGCTCATCAGGAGTTTTAGTCAAAAAATAGCCCGAACCTACACAAAAATAAGGTAGGGCTGAAAATTGGTACAGATGTTCTACTAGCAGCCTCAGGGCCAAAAGTCCAGTGACGAAAGTCCGAGCTTGCGGTGCCGCCGTCCTATTTTAACTTGGTGCCGTAAAAAAAAAGCCTGTGCATAACTGTATATTTATATTAAAGGATTTGATAGCTGATTTTTTTTCAAGTCGAAAACCTTGGTGTCATTTCTTCGAAAAATGTAATTTTAGTGGCAAAAGGGCCGTGCTTTAATTTATTTTACAAAAAATCGTGCTGTTGTATTGCCAGATCAAAAACCTTCGTGTCATTTTAGGGGTGAAAAACATTTGTATATTTTAGATTTTAGTAAATGAGGCATCGACAACCGCCCGCAAGTTCCAACTTGGTTAAATAAAGTTAAATGCTACATCCACTGCTGGAGATGGACAAACTCCAGCAGGGAGAGATAAATGTGGAAAACTGAACCGAGAAAATGCTGAGTAGTCATGAAAAGTGGACACTGATTGTAAATTATATTGAGGAAGTTAAGACGGAAAGAAGATGTGAAGTTTTTTACGAATTTGATGATGCTCCGACCTAGAAAGTAGTGCATTACAGAATCAGGCGCTACACTATACCCCATAGTACTTACTTTGAAATTACGAAGGCGTGGATTCTACACAGTTGCAACAGAATAAAAAATATTGCGTCTAAGTACATATGTGGGTAATCATATGTTTCCATAAAGTGCAAACAGATGAATTTATTATTAAACTCTTGTAAAATATATATTACCACTCTTTTCCTGAAAAGGAATCAGAAGATGGTCTCGTTATACGAAGAATACGTCAGTTTTAATTTGAAATTGCTTCATATTCAGTGTTAAATTTAAATATGTCCTGTTCATACCCTGTCTTCTAATTGGAATGTTTAATATTTCTCTCATCACTTATGTTTTTATGAACTTTGGTGACATAGAAAAAATCGCCTCGACAGCTTACATGGGAATGGAAACAATACTTGACCAGGTTAAAATTTTTTTGCTGTCGTCAAAACGCCAGACCATTCAAGAGATACTGAGTCTACTTGAACAGAAAGTGTTTCTACCCAGAAATGATCGCCAGAAAAAAATTCTTAGTGACTACTTGGGCCCTTATAAACTTGTGTTACCTATACTTCTGGCGTCCGATATGTTAGGTGCCGTTGTTTCTGTTGTTAATCCATTGTTGCCGACACGTTCCCTTGAAGAAATACAGCTCCCATATCCAGCATGGTATCCTTTTGAGATCAGAACATCTCTCATTTATTCAATAGCTTACGTTCATGAAACAATTTGTGTCTTTTATATGGGCGCATCGGCTGTGGCTGCAGATGGATTAATGGTTGTACTTTTAATAACAATAGCAGTTCAATGTGAAATGTTAGCGGATAATTTGCGCAACATTTTTGACTACACAAAGGAAGGACTGAAGAAGAATAGTCCATACGTTACAGACGAAGAAGTTATTGATCATTTGAGGGATTCGCTTATAGTTTTATCAAGATTTCACAGAGCTATCTTAGAGTAAATATTTCATTTCACATTAATCATTTAACTACAACACCTTAACCGTTTTGTTTCAGGTATGCTGGGAAAGTTGGAGAGTTTTTCAGCATAATTGTATTTCTACAATTTTCAGTCAGTGCAATGGCAATCTGTTTTTGCCTTTTTAATCTGAGCGCGGTGAGAATAACCTTCAACGTAACGCCATATTTGCTGCTTGTACCGTTACAGGTGCCTCCTAATACTTCTATTTTTTACTCAATACTTATCTGTGTGATTATTTTCCTAGTAGAACTTTTCTCGTTGTGCTGGTTTGGTAGTTTAGTAATGGAAAAGGTGATAGAATCGCATATTTTTTAGCATTTATTTTCTTTTTAGAGTTTAGTTATAAACGCGGCCATATATGAGAGTGATTGGGTAGATGCTCACCCAGCTTTCAAGAAGGATTTGATATTTTTCATGATGAGATCTCAAAAGCCTATAAAAGTTTTCGGCGTTGGTTTCTTTGTCTTATCTCTGGATCTTTTCTTCAACGTGAGTGTGGAAATTGCATTTTGTCCTTACGCTGATCATTTTAGATTGTGAAGTCATCTTGGTCCTGGTTTACGTTTCTTAGACGAAGATCCCTTAATTGATGACTTGCGTCTACTTTTATACAGGGTGTATTATCTTATCACGGCACCATTGCTAATTTTGTTAATACTGAAGAGACAAAATCGGTTAAATTTGCAAAGAATTTCATTTTTTAGGTTGATGCGGTAGTCAAGTCAAAAGGACAAATCAACATCGTATTCGTTAAATAATCAATAAAATGATATTTTTAAGTGGAGCACCATAGGTACATTTTTAGGTCTTTAGGTCTTTAAGTATTTATAATTCTTAATAAAAAAGTTTATACAGTGCTTTTCAAAACTAAAGAATAAATTCGAGAGGAATATTTCGGAAATATCCGATGGACTCTTTTTTGCACTTCCGGTTTAACCGGAAATGATCCCAATCTTAATTTTTGCAGCGAAATCATAATTTCTTTTCAACGGCTTCTGAATTTACGATTTGTTGTGAGTTAGAAACATGTCATACCTGATCGGAATTGGAGTCACGGCCACCTTAGATATTCAAAAACTTCGAAGAAATCGGTGGAAATTTGAGATTTTTGAAAAACGCAAAAATGCGTCAACGTAGTTTTTTTCGGTATAAATTCAATTGCGCAATCACTTTTTCTTAATTCTTTTTATTTATTTTTAATTTATGAGTATTCAAAACCTATCAACGTTACAAAAATAATTAAGTAAATGTAATCCGGCATTTGGACTGACATCGAAAAAATTAAGTTGACGTGTATTTTCGTTTTTCAAAAATCTGAATTTTGCAATGATTTCTTCGATGTCTTTGAAAATTTAGGGTGACTGTGACTCTACTTCCTGTCACGTATGACACGTTTCTAGTTCACAAAAAATCGTCTTGCCTCGGGTTAAATTAAATAGGAATCTCGTATTTATATGAAGAACCAATCGATATTTCCTTCTCCTGTTTCGACTTGCCGCTGCAGCGGACCAGGCATGTGGTGGTTGGCCCCCACCTTCCCGGGTGGTCATTTGCTCTTTTTCATACTGTACACAATCATTGCATATAAACTTTTTGTTAAGAGTTGTATTACCTTTTAAAAGAACTAATAATATGTATATAGGGATGTTCCGTCTCAAAAAATATCATTTTAGTGATTATTTGAAGAATACGATGTTGATTTGTTTTTTTGAATTGATCATCATAATTAGTTTAAAAAAATTCAATGCTTTGCTATAATTTACCTAACCGATTTTATACAGGGTGTCCAGAACGCTCGCACCAAACTCTAATGGAGTATTCAGCATTAAATTCTGAATCGCTCCGTGTTTTTGAAAATTTCCAGGTACCAATAGTTCTCGAGTTATAAGAAATTTAAGAGGGCCAATCAGATTTCAGCTCTGAATTGCTTCATAAGGTAATTTAATGTTAGATGCACTATTTCCTAGGTAACAAGATACAACAATATAAATTTTCATTGATAGGATCTACAACATATATTCTTTTCAAAAAAATCTGACCCAAACCCAATTTCCATAAGGAAAGTGCGGGGTCCAATTTACCAATTTTCAGTAAAAAATTAAAACTTGTTTGCAAGATATCCCATCAATGAAATTTTTTATATGCAATCACTGATGCCCTAAGAATATAATATTAAAATTTTATCGATGAGGTATTCTGCAATCACATTGGCCCAAACGGTTTTGTTAAGCTATACAGACCTTTTCTGAAAATCGAATGCTCGCCTAAACGTATATCTCACCACGAGACTGAGAGGGCGCTCGCTCAAACAGAGTTTCCAAGGAGGGTTTAGACGAGCAAGAAATAAATTTAAATTTTTCAAATTTGAGCCGATTCGAAAGAAAGTCCTTGTTAGTTTTGCTTAATTCGTTTTAAATTTTGGGCCGGAAGTTTTTCGTACAAATTATAAGGCTCAGGCAGGACAGAATCAGCTGTTCCACACTATATGTTTGAAAAGAAAGCTTTTGAACATCTGGGATCAAGTCTCAATGGTCCCAAGCCATCGGCCCTTATTAGGGCCTCGGTCATTTGTAAGAGACTCGAGTGATGAAATGTTGAAATTTTTGGTCCAAATTCGAAGGCTCACACAGGACAGAATCTGTTCGACAGTAATCGATTGAAAAGAAAGCTTTTGAACATCTGGGATCAAGTTTCAATGATCGCAAGCCATCGGCCCTTATTAGGGCCTCAGTCATTTGTGTGAGAGATTCGAATGTTGAAATCAGTCTGTTTGAGACAATGTCCGAAATTCTCGGTCAAGATGTCTTATGGTTTTTAAGCACAAAGCTAATCGTTTTGCTCGAGTTTCATTCCTAAACATGTTACATGGTCCTACTGACTGAGAAAAAGCTAAAATAATGTTTCTTACAAATTTTCTGAAAATCGATTGCTCGCCTAAACGTTTATCTCACCACGAGACTGAGAGGGCGCTCGCTCAAACAGAGTTTCCAAGGAGGGTTTAGACGAGCACGAAATAAATTTAAATTTTTCAAATTTGAGCCGATTCGAAAGAAAGTCCTTGTTACTTTTGCTTAATTCGTTTTAAATTTTGGGCCGGAAGTTTTTCGTACAAATTATAAGGCTCAGGCAGGACAGAATCTGTTCCACACTATATGTTTGAAAAGAAAGCTTTTGATATCCTGGGATCAAGTCTCAATGATCCCAAGCCATCGGCCCTTATTAGGGCCTCGGTCATTTGTGTGAGAGACTCGAGTGATGAAATGTTGAAATTCTGGGTCCAAATTCGAAGGCTCACACAGGACAGAATTTGTTCCACAGTAATCGATTGAAAAGAAAGCTTTTGAACATCTGGTATCAAGTCTCAATGATCCCAAGCCTTCCACCCTTATTAGGGCTTCTGACATTTGTGAGAGAGACCCGAATGTTGAAATCAGTCTGTTTGAGCCAATGTCCTAACTTCTCGTTAAAGATGTCTTATGGTTTTTAAGCACAAATCTAATCGTTTTGCTCGAGTTTCTTTCCTAAACATGTTACATGGTCCTACTGACTGAGAAAAAGCTAAAATAATGTTTCTTACAAATTTTCTGAAAATCGAATGCTCGCCTAAACGTCAAATCAAGTTGCCATGTGTTGCAAGGGTTTTGGGACACCCTGTATAGTTGAAAGTATTTTAGGATGTAGAATTGGTGGTGTTGTACATAATGGCGTTTGAATTGATTTCCTAGCTGGAAGGGTTCAGAAGTTATGGACCGCCGTCGCCTTCTTGACTCACCCTGTATACAGGGTGTTCGCGAAACATGTAGCAGAACTCCTACCGTAGATTCCTTATATAAAAATAAGTTGAAAAGTTCCTATGAATATTTGTCCGATATTGCCTCCTAAAGGGTGCTAGGTCGTCTCGTAGGTGGAGGATGGGGACCAGTTTATTTTTAATATTTCGGAAACGGCTTAATCTACGATATTGCAATTTGGTACATCGACTTAGATACTTAAGGGCGTGTCATGTACAAAATTTCATTAAAATTGATGGAGGGAAACATTCAGTTACCGACACCTGCAATTGGTATTTTCAATGCAAAACCTACATAAGTAGTTCTTGAAACATTATGCACTGATATTTAGAAGTAAAATTTTATAAGAAAACTTTTATTGCTCTTGAAAAATTTCTAAATAATCCATCGATTTCGCGCAATCAAAAAAAAATGTGTACTATTGCATCATGCGCGCCTTGTAATTTTCGGACCACGAAGTCGCCTATGCAAATCTAGCTCCCTTAGGAGGCGATATCGGACACATGTTCATAGGAACTTTTTAACTTATTTTTATGTAAGGAACCCACGGTAGGAGTTCTGCTACATGTTTCGCTGGTTTGCATAGGCGACTTTGTGAAACTGATCCAAAAATTACAAGGCGCGCATCATGCAATAGCATGCATTTTTGTTGATCGCGCAAAATCGATGCATTATTTTGAAATTTTGCAAATGCAATAAAAGTTTTCTTATAAAATTTTACTTCTAAAACGGAGTAAATGATTTTTCCAGGAACTGCTTATGTAGGTTTTGCATTGAAAATACCAATTGCAGGTGTCGATAAATGCATGTTCCCCTCCATCAATTTTAATGAAATTTTGTACATGACACACCCTTAAGTATCTAAGTCGATGTACCAAATTGCAATATCGTAGATTAAGCCGTTTCCGAAATATTAAAAATAAACTGGTCCCCATCCTCCTCCTACGAGAAGACCTAGCACCCTTAGGAGGCGATATCGGACAAATCTTCATAGGAACTTTTCAACTTATTTTTATCTAAGGAACCTACGGTAGGAGTTCTGCTACATGTTTCGCGAACACCCTGTATATAACAAGAACGTACATCGAAATGTGGTACTGACGAAAAGCCCTTTAAATAGATTGTAAAATGATGAAACATGCTTCCTATTACCGTTCAAAATTTTAAGACATGTGCTGTCTCCCCTCCCCCTACTTTCAGTACTTTGTGATACTGATCGAAATAGTTAAACATTACTATCTTAAGCCATTTTGAAAATAAGAATCGCCCTGTCTCAGAGTTTTTTCAGTACTTATTAATAGCAAATGCTAACGTGTTATGAATTTTAACCCACACTTTTGGGCAACCCTGTATCCTGTATATTTAGAGAATTCTCCAATTATATATCTCAATGACGTTATGGGACAAAAATATGCATATATGCATAGGTCTCAGCAAGGCCTTTTTTCTAAAACTAGCCGTTGGCCCAAAAATCGGCCTTAAATGACAATAAAAATGGGTTGCTGCACGTTGACTTTTTTTTCTTTTTTCCCCTGTCAGTTGATTTGAAGCAATCAACTGTGCCGTTCTAAAAATACTTTGACATATTACCTTTAAGATCCTTGCATTCATAAACAATGAAATAGCAAGGACAAGGCACTGTAAAGTTTTAATTATTTTTTGCAGCGGCCCAGAATGCGTCCTTATTCGATACAGCATGATTGGTTTACTTTCGTGTTATTTTCTGTAATTCTGCTTAATTACGATTAATTCTCATCCACTTTGACGTTTCATCCCCCTTTACAATTTTTCAACCCCCTAGGTGTTAGTTTTGCCAAATTCGGATATTTTCGTTTTTCTTCTGTAATAAATTGAACCCATTTGGATAATGATTAAATTTTTCACTTTTTTCATCCCCCTTCGCAATGTTTCAAGTCTTCAAATGCTACATAATTGGGTTAATTTGGTGTTATTTTCCGTAATTTTACTTAGCCACGGTTAATCCTGATACCTTTTGATTTTTCATCCACCTTTACGATTTTTCAACCCCCTAAGTGCTAATTTTGCAAAATTCGCATAATTTCGTTTTTCGACGGTTATAAAATTGAACGCATTTGGGATTCAGTTTACCTTTTACAATTTTTCAGTTTCCTTCGCAATAGGTAGGTATAAGTGCTTATTTCAACCCCCACAAAAGTTTTTATTGCATAATTTGGTTATTTTAGTGTTTTATTTCGTAATTCTACTTAATCCACACTTCATTTTCATTCCTCTTGACTTTTCATCACCTTTTTTCATTACCTTGGAGTTCTCATTCCTTTTTTCAACCCCCTTAGTGCTAATTCTACATACCTACTTCGCAAATATGATGTTTTTTTGTTAACTCTCTACTGTTTAATTATGTACGGCCAATTTTCATAATTTCGTCTTTTTAACACCACTGTGCGTCTGCGGAGGCACTACTACTAGGTGCAGATTTATAAAATCTGCACCCGACTCCACCAGTAAATTCAGCTCGCCCCTACATACACATTAACAAGGTAAACATCTACAGGGACACACATCGCATTGATATACATCTTTCGTTGGCTTTTATGTATTTGGAAATCATACAAAAAGTAAAACGTTTTTATCAATAAAAATTATACAGACTTAAGCGGTAAGTGAAGGTAAATGAATCTTCAAAAATGTACGTCCCTGGCTATAAAGGTTTAGCCGTAAAAAAATAGGCTTGTCCACTATTAGACGTTTCGTCCGCTATTAGACGCGTCTTCCCTATTTTGCTGATTGTGAAAGTTTAATAAACAAAAAGCTTGCTTTTTGACCGATTTCTTCGATGTGTTGAAAATCCAAGGTGGCCGCGGTTGTTCTTCTCGAGAATGAAATCAATTCAATTTTAATCCCTGGCAGGGTTATTATTGGTTTTAGACATTAAAAACCAGAAATCATGAACAGTTCCTAGAAAAGGTCATAATATGTACTTAAATATCTCATTTTGCCTTTTATATAAATCCATGCCTAAGTAGGTAAGTCATCAGGGAATACATTGAATGAACATATTTATATATTCTTTATTTTGACGGTAATGATATTATTGAGGGTCATAAATAACCATGCCAATTAATACGCTAGCTGTCCCTTGCAGACCCAAACGCACGTGTTTACAGGTAGCTGAAGTTTGAACAAGGATGCTCTGCCATAAGACAGAGACAATAATTGCGATTAAATTATCACAATACTAATGCCCCAATTCAAGTGAATTTTTTTACAATCAGTTTATGATTGCAAACTCTACGATATGACTCGAAGAAAAATACCAAAAATGCCATAAATTGAAAGTTCAATATCTACACTTCTTAAAAGCTGGATTGATTTAATTTTTAATTTTTTTATTGGAAATCGGATTGAGTCATTTTGTAGAGAAAAGTGCAAGGACTAAGATGCCGCAAGGAGCATTTAAATAAATTGAAAATTCGATGAGTTATGATCCCGCACCGCTCTTATGGAAGTTTCAATGTATAATTGCGGGATCATAATTCACCGAATTTTCAAATCGATGCAAAATTGTCTGGGACGTATAACTTTTTATAACTTAAGTTTAAAGAATGATGAGGCCAATTTGCTGGTCAAAAAAAAAATTTCTGAGGCTGGTAGACTACCCTGCCTATTGGAAAATAATGTCTCAGAAAGGTAATTTGGCTCCAATCTTTACCTAAACTAATAAGTGTATAAAAAGTTATACGTCCCAGACAATTTTGCAACCGATTGTACATACCAAAATTTCAGTCAAATCGGCTGAAAATTAACCGGAGCTGAGTTTGGGCGCCATCTTGAATAATATTTTTCTGAAAGTAAAAAAATAATTCTGAATGTTTTCTATAGTAGTGTGATGTATGCGAGGGTGCGATGGATTAAAACTCGGACATACCCATTAATACATATATTCGAAGCTTTGTTACATCGGTCGTAGCTCCCGAAGAACTACTCATTCATCGTGTTATTTTCCTAATGCTAATCTTACTTACTAAGCTATTTATGGTGTATTGAACCATTGAAGAAGGCTGATGATGCAATCCAGCAAACCTAGCATTTTGCAACACTTTGGTGACTTCCTGGAGTCGGTTGCTATATTGGGTCATCAGCCTTTATTACCTTACACTACACCTCCCTCGCGGAAGAAAAAAAAATTAAATTATCCCTAAATTTAACATTTTTTTTTTTTTTTTGTTTTTTATGCATTATACAATTTAACCCTATTCTTATGTACTTCTACCAATTTATTATCTACCTTAATTACAATATTCGGGGACTTTTCTTCTGCAACTACAAACGGTCCTTTATACAAGCTTTCATACTTTTTCCCTGAATTATTTTTTACCATTACCTTATCACCTATCCTATAACCTACAATTTGACTTTTTTTATCATATGCCGATTTTCGCTGAACTTTTGAAGCAATTAAGTTGGATTGCGCGTCGCTGCATGCTTGCTGTAATCGGTATTTAAGTTCAAGAGCATAATCGTCAAAATTGTACAGAGGATCGACGCCATTAACAACATTGGAAGGCAGCCTGCCTGCTGTCCCAAAAACTAGTTCGTATGGAGTGTACTTAGTCTCACTGTGGACGGTATTATTGAATGCGAAACACCAGTAAGGAATCCAGAAACTCCAAGCATCTGGATGATTGGCAATTTTCATTCTTAAATATGCCCCTAAGCACTTATGAGAATTCTCAAGAGCTCCTAGGGTCTCGTGATGGTAAGCCGTACTGTTTAGTTTAGAGATTTTGAGCAATTTGCAAATTTGATTGAGGGTAGAAGCTAAAAATTCGGTGCCTTGGTCTGTTACTAACTCGCTCGGTATCCCATATCGTAAAATAAAATTATCAACGAAAGCTCTAGCTACTGTCTCTGCTTCTTTATTTGGCAGTGCATAGGCTTCGATAAATTTAGTCAGATCGCATTGTAGCGTTAAAATATACTTGTTATTTTCAGAATCCACTTCCAAAGGTCCTACTATATCTAGAAAAATTTTTTGAAAAGCAGCCGAAGCTGTGGTTGTAATTTCCATTGGTTCAATGTTAGGCCTGGAATGTTTATACCTTTGACAGTCGTCACAGCGTTTTACAAATCCTTCGACATCTTTTCTCATCCCTGGCCAGAGATAGTATTTTTTGATGTTATTGTACATACGATTGATGCCGGCATGACCTCCTGTCGGTAACATGTGGAAATCGTTTAGGATAAGTTGTCTTGTCTCTAAATTTTCTATACGAGTTGCACCTTTAACAACTGATATTTTTATTATACCTTTATTCTTTATTTTACTTGAAGCTCTTAATATTTCTTTTATTAATATTGATTCTGATGAATCTTGGGATTCTGGGGATGCGCATCCTTTTTTAATCACAGTTAATTCTGGAATGTCATATTTTTGACAAATTACTTCCAAGTCTCTCAACGACGCACTGAATGCTGATGCTGATCGAGGATCTTGTTTCATATAAATTATTCTTGAATTACTATCATAAATAAAAATCCCTAATTTGTAACTGAATCTCTTATTTTTAAGTATGTCGACATAAACGTTTTCTGGTACCAGACGTAACTCGATTGAGTCTTTTGGACATTTCAACAGTTCTACAACTCCCGGGTGATCAAGCCGTTTGCTGAGAACCGAATCATTTAAATCTGCATCTGTTTTGTCACTATTTATAAGTGCTTTACTTTGTTGTCTAGTTAAAGCAAAAACTGTTTTGTTTACAGTGTTAGCCATATTTTTAAGTTCATCTATTGAAATTTCTATTCTTGATAACGCGTCAGCCATCACGTTGTCTGATCCTTTGATATATTGAACAGTAAAGTCGTATTCCTCTAGTACTAGTCGAAATTTTGTTAGCCTACTTGAAGGATTCGTCATTCCAAACAGGTATATTAAAGGTCTATGATCCGTAAAGATGGTGAATTTTCGCCCGTACAAATATGGCCTAAAATGTTTTACTGACCATACTATCGCTAAAAGTTCTTTCTCGATTGTACAATAGTTTTTCTCGGCCTTGTTGAGTGACCTACTTGCATAAGCGACAGGTTTATCGTCTGCGTTTGAGAGGACAGATCCAATTGCAAAACCCGAAGCGTCGGTTTTCAAAATAAAAGAATTTTCTGAATCAAAATTTGGATATTGAAGTAACGGTGGGCTCATCAATGCTTCTTTCAATGTTTCGAACGCTTTTTGGCATTCTACGGACCATTGGAACGACACACCTTTTCTGGTTAAATTATTTAAAGGTGTTGAGATATTTGCAAAATTTTTTATGAATTTCCTGTAGTAATTTGCGAACGCAACAAATCGTTTCGTCTCGTTAGCATCTTTCGGCGTTGGATATTGTTTAATTGCCTGAATTTTCGAAGGATCTGGAGACACTCCTTCGGCCGAAATGACATGACCAAGATATAAAATTTCTTTCTTTAAAAATTCACACTTATTAGGATTTAATTTTAAGTTAACAGTTCTTAGACGTTCTAAAACTTTTACTAAATTTGTATTATGGTTTACCAAATTGTTGCCAAAGACAATTAGATCATCTAAATAAATGAAACACTTGTCGTAATTTAAACCAGCCATTGCAATAGTCATGACTCGTGAAAAAACACTGGGACTAATTTTTAACCCCATTGGCAATCTTGTCATCTGATACTGCCCACGACCTGTAGTGAAAGCAGTACAGGGTCTACTATTAGGTTCTAACTCTACCTGATTATATGCCTGAGAAAGGTCTAGATGGGAAAAATAAATTGCTCCCGACAAAGAGTCTAGAATTTCGGTTATACAGGGTAGAGGGAATTTATCGTCTTCGATTTGTCGGTTTAATAACCTGTAGTCTATTACTGCACGAAACTTTTGAACACCACTGGAATCGGTTTTTTTCCGAACTATTAACATAGGTGCTGACCACTCAGATTTTGATTCCTCTATAACTCCATCTTGCAACATTTTATTAACCTGACGATGCACCTCTTCTTTTTGAGCATGTGGCAGTCGGTAAGGTTTTACGTAAACAGGTCTAGCTGAACTTTGTAGTCGAATTTTTTGTTTGTATATATTAGTTGTTGTAAGAACATCGTTCTCTAGGTGGAACACGTCTGAATATTTGGCGCAAATTTTTTGCAGTGCATATTTTTCTTCCCTATTCAAATGATTTGTGTTAATTAAATCTAATAATTTGTCTACTCTACTAACTGAGGACACATTTGTGTCAGTAAAACTACATATATGGTATTCGTCACAATGACCTAATTCTGGAGTAAAATTCTTAAGCTTAACTTCTTCTTCTCTAGTGTTAAGAAATCTAATTGGTATCTTATTCCTATTTGGCGTAGCTAAAATCCCTGCTACAAAAACTCCTTGGCAAATTTCATTTTGCATCACAACACAGTCTTCGTTTGTGTTGACCCAGCAGTTTTTTACTATCTCACATCGCGGTGGTATCGTTATGTAAGAATCATATTTGGACTGCATTGGCAGCTGAATTTTATTTTGATTAATCCAAAACGAGAAGGTAAAGTTTTCGAAATCTATGGAAGCACCATAATTTTTAAAGAAATTTGAACCTATAATGCCGTGAAAACCCATTTCAAAACCATTCATCAGCAAAAACTCATGACACACATTTGTTTTGTTTACATGCAATGAAATATTAGCTGAACCTAACGAAGTTGTTGAACCTGCAATGCCGTTTATTTTTATTTTCTTTGTTGGATCGATTAATTCATTTTTATTTAAATATTCTACAAAAAGTATAGAAATTGATGCACCAGTATCTAGCAGAAATATTAGCTCGTTGTCACCATAACAAAATTTCACAAAATTTAGACCATTTGCATTCAGGATAACCTCATTAGTTATTGGTTGAGTTCGTTGAGACTCGAAAAAACGTATCATTAGAATGCTGAGATAAGTGATTAGTATTATTGCTATTGCTTGAAGAATTACTTTCTTCTACATTGTCCATATGGTAAACTCTTTGGTTATTATTCCCAAAGTTTCTGTTAAAAGAGTTGTTACTGTTATAATAATTGTTAGAACCTCGCCCTCTGTTATTATATCCTTGACCTCTATTATTGTATCCTTGGCCTCTATTGTTATACCCTTGACCTCTGTAGTATGATTGGCCTCGGTTATTTGTGAATTGTCTTGTATTATTAGATGGTCTATGCTGATTTGAAAAATTATTTGTAAAGGGACGACCTCTAAAATTTCCACGATTGCCTGGACCGCGTCTAAAATCACGACCTCGCGCATAGAATGCTTGTTGCACATCCCTTCGCGGTACATCGTTATCTTTTGCACCCCTTATGGCATCGTTCAATTTAGAATAATTGCGGGCTTTAATTATTGTACGCAACTCATTATTACGCAAACCGTTGGCAAATGCGTTAATTGCAATTTTTTCGTTCACCGATCTCAAAACTCCAAGAGCTTGTTGATCATTCTCCGCTTGAGTAATCGTGAGGTCTACCAATAACTCCTCAATTGTTTTTCCAAAATTTTCTATAGATTTCTCACCTTGTCTCGCATTATTTAGCTGTACGGACAAAACTGCTGACGACTTTTTCGTCAGAAAGTGTTTTTTAATGTCCACAATTAGATCTGCATTATTTGCATAGGTTGTATTTAAACGAATTTTTGCACTCTCAGACAGGCGCGTTTTTAAAATATATATTGTTAGTAGCTTCTTTCCATCTGTATCCAGCAGCGCGTCATACAATTCAATTGCGTCAATAAGTTGTTTTGTTACATTTTCAGCACCATTCATAATAGGTAGTAAGCTAGCAGCAGTTTTTAGATTAAATTTGTCAGTCATTTTTGTATCTTGTTCTATTGATGAGTCTGAATCGGAACTACTTGAATCTTGTACAGAAGTTTGTGGTGCGGTCTTACAATCTAACAATCTAATATCCAAAATTTTTTTTACATCATTAAAATATCCTAATATTAATTGTACACATGCCTTTGCATCTTGTATTTCCGTCGGTTCATGCGAAGTACTATTGAAAATGTCCTTTAGCTCTGATAGCTGTGTTTTTAACTTATCTAACTTTTTTAATCTACGATTTACCACATTAATGTCCTTGCGTCTTGGAAGACCGTCCTTATTTAAGTTCCTATAAAATACTCTTGTTTCCTCCAGCAAGTGATGAAATTCCTTTTGGGCTGCCATCACCTGCAGCATCCAGAAGATCCGCCATCGATTCCATCATCAAGTTCTCGGCGTTTTTTAACTAAATTCACTCCACTGACTGTGCGCTTTTCACAATTTTCGCGAACATACTAGATTACGCACAAACTCGCATTATAATCGCGAACGACTTAATTGTCTTTTAAACCTTATTCCTTAAACTATCTCCAAGTTCTCTCGACTTTTTGCAACTTGGCGAGCTACTTCGGCTCTAAACTTCTTTCCTAGCCTTTTCTTGCACTTTCCGAAACAACAAACAACGATTATTACTAGGGCTACTAGCAACACTAATATTCCGGCGATATCCTTAATTAATTGCGTATTACTTGTCACACCTCCACTATTACCGGCTTGTGCAATGATTATTTCTTCTTTTGATTGAGTTTTGCCCATTTTCGTAAAATTTTGATCATTCGCACACCTCGACACACTCGAAGAAACCAGATTTTTTGTTATTTACCAACTGGCAGGGTCGCCATGTGATGTATGCGAGGGTGCGATGGATTAAAACTCGGACATACCCATTAATACATATATTCGAAGCTTTGTTACATCGGTCGTAGCTCCCGAAGAACTACTCATTCATCGTGTTATTTTCCTAATGCTAATCTTACTTACTAAGCTATTTATGGTGTATTGAACCATTGAAGAAGGCTGATGATGCAATCCAGCAAACCTAGCATTTTGCAACACTTTGGTGACTTCCTGGAGTCGGTTGCTATATTGGGTCATCAGCCTTTATTACCTTACACTACAGTAGGCAAGTAACAAGAAGATTCCGGTTTTTCTGAACGAACCGCAAATACACGTTGATTTCAGAAATAATCGTTCGTTCTCATGTGAATAGATAGATGTAGTCAATTTTCTTTTTCAACAGGTCGTTTTTTTTAATATAAGTATGGTAAGCAAATTGAGACACTTTCTGTATAATCAAGCTGTCGTCTAATTTATTTAAAGTAGCATTAGCCATAGCCTCAAGGGGGTTTATTTAATAAATTGCTAGTATATGTGGTTAATGCAAACATGTGATTACATGCATCTTATATTAATCTTAGTCTATTTTCAACATAAGAAAGTCGTTTCTTTCACAATTATTTCTATCCAACGAACTACATACAGGGTGTTAGGTAATGGTACCGAAAGTTGTAGGGGTGATTCTTTATCAATTTAAGACGAAAACGTCTAATAGCCTTATAGGCATGTGGCAAAAATGCTTCTAAGGGAAGTGAACTGAGCTCCTCATGGGAGATTTCTCAAAATTATAGAATATCCTGAGAAACTTTTCTTCCTAAAATTGGGCACTTAAAGAATGGTCTCCTAAATTTATTTTCAGTCCAAATTAATCCCCCGTCACTTCTCCTTAAGGCGGGCCCGCCAAAATAGTGCTTTTTGCTTCTAATTTAATAATAATAATAATAATAAAATGGTTTATTGTACCCGAGAAACTTACAGTCAAACAGACAAAGACATAACACATATAACTACAAAAAAATATGGGGTACAAAGGGCAGTGTTCGCATTGGCGTTCTTCCACACCACCAAGACATTTAATATGGTACATCACACTAAATTTCGCCGAGAAGCACCTCTTTGTTCTTTGTTTTAAATACATTCTTACTGTAAGAGTGAATCAAGTAATTTAATCCGGGATCATTAAGTTTCTTTGGCGCTATAAATGAAAAAGTGCGCTGAAACTTAGCAGAGTTGTGTTTAGGGATGTCGTAGAGGTTTAAATCTCTGAGACAACGTTGAGTGAGTGATCGTCGTGACTTCAGCAGCTCAGACAAATACTTAGGACACTCATTGTGTAGTATATTCCAGAGCAAGACTCCAAAAGCTAAATCATATCGCCCAGATATTTTTAATTGTCGAGTGTCAACATAATAAGCTGTAATATGCTCATATTTATTGATAGAATAACAAAAGCGCATACAAGTATTTTGAAGTAATTGTAGCTTATTCTTCAACTCACAGGTCAAGTGAGGATAGTAGATAGTAATGCAGTAACCAAATATAGAATGACTTTCAATTAGCCTGAGTTTAATTTTGTCAGGAAGAGTCTGTTTTAACCGGTATAACAATTTTAACTTTATATAACACTGTTTGAGCTTAGTAATTAGGTGTTGTTCAAAGCTTAATGATCCATCAATTATCAGTCCTAAATCTCGGTGGTAGTCATTTGTTGGTACAACAACTTTTCTTCTTCTAATTTAAATTTGAGGAGGACTATCAGCTTTCAATTGCTATTTTACCTGCACGTTTACTCCTGTAATACGCTGGTTAACAAATTATTGTTAAAACTACACCGGTTTTTCAAATTTGCACAATAAAGTTGTTTTTTGGCGCGAAACCGGAAAATTGTACAAAGACAAACTAGTGCAGTTTTAACAATAATTTGTTAACCAACGTGTTACAGGAGTAAACCTGCTGGTAAAATAGCAATTGTAAGCTGATAATCCTTTGCAAATTTAAATTAGAAGCAAAAAACATTATTTTGGCGGGAACCGGTCGAGGGGCAGCCTTAAAGCAATAAGTGAATAAGAGCCATTTAATTCGAAAACAGTGCTTCCTGCAATAGATCACATATTACCTTCGTTATTGTTACTATTATTATGCGGTGAAAGAAATGTTCATAACAAAAAATATGCAAGAAACAGTTAAAACTTAAAAAATCCTATTACCTAAATATATTTTTCGAATTATTTAAAAAACGAAAATCTTACTTTACACCGTTTGAAGGGACGTAACTCATGTAGGTAAATACATTTCTGAATTTTTTGGTCCCTTAAAAATTGCATTGTTCCGTAACACCCTGTATGTTAGAACAACATTATGTGCCATGCCGTTTTAAGTAAGGACTTATTGTGCAACCTGAGAATCAACAGATCGACGTTATTTAATTAAACTGAAAAATCGAATATTACCTAATGGATTTGTCTCCACACAACGGTGGATTTCTTCAATATGCATAATAATCATATGTATACCACTAGTAATTTATGAGACAAGCCTTCTTGCATATAAGTAGAGCATTACATTACTGTTTCAAACAACGATGGCTTCGGTGTACAGAGAGTATCTCACTTTTAATTTAAAATTGCTAAGATTTCTGGGGCTATTTAGTGAAGAAGATGAATTTTTCAAAAGTGCGAGATTCAAAATGGTCTTGTTCACAGTCGCTTTTCCTCTTGGATCCTTTATTGTTTCTCAATTCATTTACTTATTTATGCAAATGAAGAACATAGAAGAATTTGCTGCATCGGCCTATTCAGCACTGGAAATTGTACTTACCCAATCCAAGATTATCTTGCTGATCAGAAAACGCGTCCTCATTCAAGAATTACTGAATCTACTTGACCAGAAAGTATTTCAACCCAGAAATGATCGTCAGAGAGAATTTTTCCGTGTAGAACTGCATTATTATAGGCAAATGTTTCCTGTAGTTCTTGCAACTACTTGCCTACTTGCCATTTTATTAGTTCTCAACCCATTTTTTCTGACACGTTCTCTTGAAGAGTTAAATCTGCCATTTCCGGCTTGGTATCCTTTCGAGCTTAATACATATTCAAGGTATTTCACAGCTTTTGCCCATCAAACATTTTCTATTTTTATAATTGGACCAGCAGATATTGCCGCGGACGGACTAATGTTAGGATTTTTAATAATAATTGGTGTACAGTGTGAATTGCTTGCGGATAATTTAACACATATTTTTGAGTACACCAAGGAACGGTTGATGCAAAATAGGTCAAAGGTGGCAGACGAAGAGGTTATTAGCAATTTGGGGAAGTCCCTTACAAATTTGATCGGTTTTCATAAGAATATTTTAGGGTGAATATTTCAGTTTTATCAAAATGTTTTTACATTATTCCATTATTCGTATTTTAGATTTTCAGAGAAAGTTAGTGAATTATTCAATTTAATGATTTTCCTGCAATTCGCAATCAGTGCATTTTCATTGTGCTTATCCCTTTTCAACTTAAATGCGGTAAGAAAATTCACCGACATCACTTGTAATATAGTACAATTTATTATTTATAGGTGGCTAATGCTTCAACTTATTGGACAACTATTATGTACATGTCGATCTTATTAATGGAACTTTTCTCTTTCTGCTGGTTTGGTAGTTTAGTAATTGATAAGGTATGAGGAATTTTGAAACATCTCAAAATATTTTTATCCACAACCTGTCTATTATTAAGGTATAAAATCATTGTTTGCATACGCTAGCAAATCTCATGACCGCCTAGCTCTGCGATATCGACATTACAATAAATTATCACTGACATGTATAATTTCTAATTTATTTAAAAATGCCCTCATAGTAGACATCAGGTTGTGGATAAAACGTTATACGACAATCGTGTCTTATCACTTATCGGCATTTTAGACACTTAAGAAATTAGACACTCAAACTCGACCTTCGGTCTCGTGCCTAAACTTTTCTTGCATGTTTAAAATGCCTTTCAGAAATCCGTACCATAAATAACTATTATCCACGGGTATTGCGGAATGGACTTATTATACAATGAGTAAGAGATTTTTTCGCTATAAAACCCGTGGATAAAGCAGGGTATTCTATTCGTGTGTTATGATTATTGCTCCCTCGGATGATTTATGTTATCGTTATGTTTACGTTATCCTATTTGTGACATACCGTAATGACCTATTGTCGAAAATAACTATTTAATTTCCTTTTAGAGTTTAGATATATCCGGAGCCTTATATCAGTCCGATTGGGTAAATGCTCCTACAGCTTTCGAGAAGGACATGGTATTATTCTTGATGAGAACTCAAAAGCCTATTCAAATATTTGGTTTGAGTTTCTTTGTTTTGTCTCTGGACATCTTTATATAAAGGTTCGATTGCGTACCTATCCAAATATTGTAGTTTCTGTTTCTATTTTTTTTTTTAGATTGTGAAGACGTCGTGGTCTTGGTACACCCTTCTTGACCAGGTTAACAGTAAATAAAAATATAGTTCCCACCTACTATGTAACAAAAATTAAGCATGATGCACATTGATTTTAATTAATCAAATTGTATGCGCACTACAATGGTACTTGCATTTTTGTTCACAAAAATATACTGTGTAAAATGAAACTTTAGTCGAATAAAAGTATAAAACAAATTCACCCTGTTTGCTTCATTGTATCAAGATTCTAGTTGTAGGTACTTATAGTTTGTTTATATAGGTAACTATACCGGCGGTTTAACGAAAACTTTTCACCCCGAATATCTCGTAAAGCAAGTAAAAAATTGAAGAGGTTAATATGAAAAACCACCAAGATGTACATCAATGCGATGTGAATCCTTGTAGATGTTTATCACGTTAATGGGTATGTAGTGAATCCGTAGACGTACAGACGTGCCAAAAAGGCGAATTGTTGAAAACTACAACTGTAAACTGTAAAACTGTAAATTGAGATGAGGAACTTGAAATAATTCTTTACCAGTGTTTGAACAAAAAACACACAAAAATTATGCGAAGGCTGTAGAATTAGCACTGCCGGCAAAAACATTACTGCAGTTAAGTATAGAAATATCAAATAACACGGAAAATAAAACAATTTTGCAAATCTATGTTTTGAAATATTATGAATAGGGCTGGGCAAACATATCGTAAAAAAGCCTAAAAATATGCATGATGCAATATGAGTTAAAAACGACATAAAATAAACACCAAAACATGCGCCAACATAGCCAAAAATGCACTAAAACTAATTTTTATGCTTTATTTATATGCAGGAATATTGCAGTCAATCGTCATTTTACACAAAGTTTTGTTAAAATGTATCACTTTTACTGTTTCGTTCAGACATTGCAATGTTGGTAATTCCGCGCAGAGGCACGTATTCTTTAATATTTTTTTAACAAAAAAAAAATACAATTCCGCTATTGGTCAGGTACCTACTGAATCGGTCTAGGACATTAGAGCGTGTGCCACTAGAGCGCGGCCGTTAGAGCGCAGGGACACTAGAGCGCAGGGACATTAGAGCGCAGGGACACTAGAGCGCAGGGACATTAGAGCGCAGGGACATTAGAGCGCGGTGGTGTGTTTTCGCCTATTTAGGTAGATGATGTTGCGAAAATAAAACATTTGCTTTTCTCGGTAGATACTTTTATAATTATATTATTACTGTAAAGTTTATACCACTCCGATTCTTAAAAAAAAATTAATTTTTGATACCTCTGTGTTTGGTTGAGAGGACCAACTAAATCTATATTTGAGACTTTGAAATTTCAAAAGCAGTTGTTTGCCGGTTGTTCATTTTACTTTATTCATTAAACAATTTTTATTTTCTTGCTGCACTTGTTAATGAATTTCAACCAAAATCATGGATCCTGCTTAGACCAATATCCTTCCAAGAACTTGGAACTTGGTTGAATTTCAATTGACCTGTGAATAATATTGATATAAAAATTGATATCTCCAAGGGAACAAAGTAAACAATGGTCTGATATCTCCAAGGGAACAAAGTAAACAATGGTCAGTGTGTTTTTACAACTTAATGACGAGATGACATCCTGTCGAACTATTTGCCGTTCCATCCGGCTTAAATATATTGAAAATAATGTTCTTCAACCCTCATTAAAAATAAATTAAAATACCTGACACGACGACGCTCGTTTTAAGAAATGTGTCTCCGAATTTCGTTAAAACCGGGAGATGTTAACGGGTGGTCTTCCTTCTCGTTCATGAAATACAATAGTTTTGCAAGAGCTAGATTGTTTTTATGACCCTCACAAAGTTAATAAATAATCCTAATGTGTCGTTACCTGAGGCTCGTCCGCGCCACGGGAGCAAAGTATGATCATACGACATCCCCCCGTGGCGCGGACAAGCTTCAGTAAACAGCAGGTAACGACCCATTAGGATTATTTGGGGGTCATAAAAACAATCTAGCTCTTGCAAAACTATAAACAGCTAATAAGGGATGTGCCGTTATCATGATTCATACACACCTAGCTGAAGTAATTTCGCTTATTGTATTTTGATGAAGCCAAGTACATAATTCCGAACATTGTCATTTCAAACTTTCAATCACGGCTTTTTTCATTTTCCCGATTTAAAGCCCATATTCATCAAGAGCACTTGGACATCCAATAATTACGGTCTACCAAGAATTTTGCATCTTTGGGTTTTAGTCTGTTTTTATGTTTCCTGCTTAAAGCCCGGCCATCGAGAACAGGTACCCGGTTAAGTGTCGTTTGTGAAAAAAGAACATATTTAGGAGTCGGTGAATTAAATTAAATTAAATTAAGAACATATTTATAATAATAAATGACACTTCCCGTTGACCAATTGCTCCCAAAAGCCTTTCAGCTCTTTAACGGGTCACCTAACCTCTATGTACCAAATTTCGGACAAATAATATCGATCCAGTAGTTTGGGCTATAACGTGGTCTCAGTGGTATTACAAAATTTTTCTGCCCAAAGGGTACTAAATGCGAATAAATGTTGTCTCGTTTAAAACCAGAATTTGAAGACCTTTCTGATGGTGACAATAGATCTTTCAAAAATTTGTTTTGGATGGGTAAATGAGAGAATAACTTTAAATTTGGAAATTGGTGTGCCAAAACGACACTTTCCGTGGGTCGATTGAATCCAAAATTTGTTCAGCTCTTCGACGTGTAATACAATCCCCATGTGCAAAATTTCAGCCAAATCGGTTCAGGAGCTTGGGCTGTACCGCGATTTTAAAGTCCGATTAAAATCTCGATATTTTTAGTTTTTGATCAAAAGGGCACTGACAGTGAAGACATATTTGAAAGCAGAATCTGAAGGCCTTTCTTATGGTGACGTGAAAAATGGGGGTTTACATTTAAAATTTAAAATGGCTTTTCTGGTGGCACGATTGGCTCCAAAAGCTTTTCAGATCTAAGTTGGGTTATCACATGCACACGTACCAAATTTCAGCCAAATCGGTTGAGTAGTTTGGGCTGTAGCGTGTTTACGAACGAACGTACGAACATACGTACATACATACAGACACATTTTAAAAACCACTTTTTTGGGTTCCTGAGACCTCAAAACGAATAGATTCGGTCTTATCTCGAATTCGAAAATTTTAGTGATTGCATAGTACCTAACCTCCCTTTTTTTTAAATGGTGAAGTGGAGTGGGGAGGTTAAAAAATAAATAGTAATTTGCATGTAGTCTAATGAGAAATGGGACATATTTTGTCATATCTTAACAAAAAATTATGATAAAATAAAATCTAAATTTTCTTAAATGGAAATAAAGGTCGTTTAATTATTATATGCAAAAAATGGAAAAATTGCATTAAATGTACTACCCACTAGAAAAAGGAAGTTGATTTTCTGTTTGGAGAACAGTTTTGTGGCAAACAGTTTGATAATTTTCGCGTAGTAAAGTACTGTACCTCCACAACTCCCTTAAGCAAGGGCGCCAACGCCAAAGTATCAATGTTAGGAAGTAACGCGTTAATTTTTAAGTACCAATTTTTTTTAATTCTAACGCGTTAGCTATTTTTTTTTGGGTAACAACTACTGGAATGTACATTTCGTCTCTGTAGGTCTCTCTCTACTTCGTGACGTTATTTGTTGTCAAAATTTGACAATGACTCATTTTGCATTGGATTCTCGTTTCTATTTTCCACCCCTAACGTTCTTGGAAAATTTTATGACTCTTGACGATCTGTAAGCAGGATACGGATGCATCGGATTTGTACCGTCATTTACATCACACAAAGGTAGCTTGGGATTTTCTCGGGCAGGTAAAGATTAAACTGTGCATTTTAAAATGTCTTCTTGAAAATATCGAAGTCGGGAGCAGGTAGCCAACAAAATGACCCTTCAGTTCGACCACGTCCTTGGGTTAGAAGGATTAGCCGTGGTTAATGGGCAGATTGCGAATTTAACTAATGAGGGTTTATTTTTGATTCTGGTATAATAACAAAAACTTTTCTTTTTCAATTCAAGCACGATTTAATACAAAAAAATTAAAATGAAATAAATTATTCCTATACCTACATTAAAATGGCAAATTCCTAAAACTAACGCATTTAACAAGGGCAAATCTAGAAATTTCCTGTCATTGGTATTGCACATACTTTTATCATTAACATAGTTTATCTTATTTTTGCTGTATTTATTTTCTCATTTTCTTAACAGACATGTTAGCATTTTTGTTTGAAAATTAACTATTTCATTACAAAGAGTAAATACATTTGGATGGGGAGTATAAAAAATACCGTGTAATTTACCATGAAAAGATTCACAACAGTTTGTAGTACGAAACAAAAAGTCAACACCACTACTACCTATACCAAAGTAAAGGCGGAAATAAACCTTATTCCGAAAAATAATTAGTGTCTAAATAGTTTCGGAATTCACGAACTTTGATGCTGTCACTTGGCATTAAATCCAACAGTTATTCTGCGTTGAAAAAATCGATTGCGTCCAGAGAGTTAAGAAACGGTATTCCAAAATATATTTATATTATACCTACCCCCCTAGGAATCAGGTATACATTTACTAATCATTTTATCGACACCCCGTGTCGCTTACCTGGAAGCCCATTAGTACAGTGGTCGAACTGACCGGCCATGGTAATCCCCAATTTTAAAGATTCGCAGGGTTTTCTAAAGCCGTGGTCGAACTGACATGCTTTCGAAAATATAATAGACGGATTTTTACACAATAAAACACTTGTTGTCCCCAAGATTTTTTTAAATACTACAACCATATCTCGAACCATAATTATATTAAATACGATGTCTGATTTTTTCCACAAATTTTTATTTACGAAATATAAAATACGTTGTCAAATATAGAGCGAACTATTTTATGCAAACATAGGAAAGTAATCAAATGCACCATAGAAACCTGGTATTACAAAAAAAAATATTTGGGTAACATGAGTAATAGGTACTTATAGGTAAAAGCAATTAAATTTTATTGATGACTTCCTGCTTAAAACGTCCCTCCGTGGCTTGCAAATCGGATTAGTTTAAAGCACGTTCAAAGTATTCCTTTAATGGGGAAGGGGGAGCAGAGACAAACAAATTTGGATAATTTACTTGGAAGGATATTTTTGTTCAAGCAGGATACATGATTTCGATATCGACATAAATTATCTGAATTTTTGAGAGCACTGCATGTAACAGCCCAGAAAAACTAATCGCCTAATGGTGCCTACCTACGTCGTATGCTGTTTTTCAAAAAAAATTAGACTGCAATTTTTACGATACAAGGACGCCAAGATAATAAAAATTAATTAAACAATGGGAGTAAAGAGCGCTAACCGGCAAAAAACTGCTTCTCACCCAAATGCATAGCAAAAACCTTTTTTTTTGAGAATCGAAGTGTCATAAACTTTATAAAGGGTGGCCCATAAAAAACCGGATTTTTTTGTTTTTAAATATCTTCGTAAGTTTTCGTACGATATTTTTCAATCTTATACACAACGTAGCTGAAGGTTGAAATTGTCGATGCCATTCATCAGATTTGAATTTGCACCATCAGTGTTTTCCTTAAGAACGTGTAACTTAACACCATTATTTAGGCCAATGGGGTGGGGTTACAATTTGACGCATGACAGAGGCGTTCACACATGATCCAAGCCTGTCTTTTCCTCTTTCCAAATTAACTTTCAGAAATAAAATTGATCAATCCCTCAATTTTTTATGAATTTTTTTGTAAAATGTTAATTTTCGTAATTATCACAAATTGTGAAAGGGAACGGAGGACAATTTTTTTTGTATTTTTGTTACTTTTTGTCCAATACTTTTGAGTTTTATTCAGGATGTAACCAAAGGGTGAGCCTTTCGATTTCTCTCTTTGGGTTACAGATAGCACTATCATTGTTTTTCTTAAGAAGGTCTAACTTAACAGCATTATTTAGACCAATGGGGTGCGACTATCATTTGACGTATGACAGAGACGTTCGCACATGATTAAAGCGCGTCTTTTCCTATTTGCAAAATAAGATTTCATTTATTTTATTGTTTTATTAACTTCCTTAATTTGTCACCATATTTATTTAATTAATGGCACATATGCAATAACACTTTTTAGGGTACTTAATTAAATTATAAAACAAAAAATTAAACATTTAAGTAAGGTATGATTTGACCACCGTCCAATCGTATGCAACATAACCATAGCAACAAATAATCAACCTACTCGATTTCCTTTTAAAACACAATTTGTTATAAAAAGACTGTTGCAAGAAAATTGATGTAATTTTAGTTTTGACATCCATATTAGACAAAAAAAGCGGACTTCAATTATGCGTGAACGCCACTGTCATATGTCAATGAGAAGGCCATCCCTATTAGTCTAAATGATTTAGACCAATAGAAATGGGCTTTCTGTTAAGTTAGACGTTCCTAAGTAGGACAATGATGGTGCTATCTGTAGCCCAAAGAGAGAAATCGAAAGGTCCACCCTTTGGTTACATCCTGAATAAATCTCAAATGTATTGGATAGAAAGTAACGAAGATACAAAAAAAGACTCCTCCGTTCCCTTTCACAATTTGTGATAATTACGAAAATTAACGTTTTTCAGAAAAATTCATAAAAAATTGAGGGATTGATCAATTTTATTTCTGAAAGTTAATTTGGAAAGAGGAAAAAACAGATTTTGATCATGTGTGAACGTCTCTGTCATGCGTCAAATTGTAGCTCCACCCCATTGGCCTAAATAATGGTGTTAAGTTACACGTCCTTAAGGAAGACACTGATGGTGCAAATTAAAATCTGATGAATGGCATCGACAATTTCAACCCTCAGCTACGTCGTGCATAAGATTGAAAAATATCGTACAAAAACTAACGAATATATTCAAAAACAAAGAAATCCGGTTTTTTATGGGCCACCCTTTAGTAATAATTATTATAAAATTATAAAAGTATCTACCGAGAAAAGCAGATATTTAATTTTCGCAACATCATCTACCTAAATAGGCCAAAACACACCACCGCGCTCTAATGTCCCTGCGCTCTAGTGTCCCTGCGCTCTAATGTCCCTGCGCTCTAGTGTCCCTGCGCTCTAACGGCCGCGCTCTAGTGGCCGCGCTCTAATGTCCCTTCCCGCCTACCGAATGGTTATATGAAAAAACATTGCAACTCTTTCCATATGGAAAATTATGAGAAATGAATTTTTCGTTCAACCGCGCGGAATTCGACCATTTTCCCCTCATGTGATTCAAACTTTTCACGTTTTTTCAATAAAGTTCTTGCTGGTTACATTTTTGAAAAAATAATTTTTTTGTCAGATTATGCCAAAATTCAACATGGCGGCCATAAGAGAATCAAAAGTTGATCGTCGTTGCTCAAAATCTAGAAGGCCTAGAAAAATTTTCTCGATGCCATTTCATTGACAGCTGTCAAAAATATCAACGTATCAAGGTTCATTTAGACAGCTTCAATCGTTAGGGAGATATTAGTTTTTATTAAAAATAGTAATTTTCAAATTTTTCGGAATATCTCAGGAACGAATCAAGATATCTTAATTCTTAGTCACGAAAAAATATTGCAACTTTTCTCTAATTTAACCGACTCTGTAACCCTTACCATTTAAGGGATGTCAATGGTGAGCAGCCGAAAAGAAACCAACCCTATTTATTGCGAAGGGGGCTGAAAAATTGTAAAAGGTAAACTGAATTTTGCAAAATTAACACTTATAGGGTTGATATATTGTATCTAAAGGGGGATGAAAAGTTAAAGGGGACGAGAATTAAAACTATCCCCTTTCTCAAGGCTCGTTGAGAAAGAGGATAGTTCACATCCCTGCAGCCCTGTGTTTGGTTTTGTAACTACTACCATCGAAATAGGATAAACAATGTTCAATACAAAAAATTATATTCTTGAAAATACGACCTGTAATAAAGGCGGAATGTACCTACAGTTTTTTCGGTTTTTATCAATTTCTCAAGTGCTTTTTAGTCCAGTCAAATAGGGACCGGAGGTTACAATAAATGTTGGAAAGCTGGAGATGATCTTAAACCCTTTAGTAGGCATTTAATAGAAGTACCCTAGTTTTGCACCCTCCCAAGATGTGTGCGTATGATAGGGTGTCCAAAAAAACACGAAATTTTCGGACTTTTTTCAGTTTTTCGCTTATAATTTCTAAACAGTACTTCCTAGCGGAGAGTTCGCTATTTTCGAAATTAAAGCGCACTAAATTCTGCGTCGAATGAGCCCCCCAAACGTTAATTTCGACTATGATTTCAAAAAGCATCACAAATTTAAATTTTGGTTAAACGTATTCAAAAAACAATTTATTATTTGTTATTTATTATTAAAAAATCTATTTCTTCGAAATCTTTTGGTCGTGGAGGGGCCAGGGTCGTTCGCAGGCTCGATGAATAGTGTGTCGCCTTCAAATAGTTGAGGCTTAGGTACTATGACTTATGACTGTTTATGGTTTGCTCTATTTTGATTTTCTAGATCTAAAGCCTCAACTATTTGAAGGCGACACACTATTCATCGAGCCTGCGAACGACCCTGGCCCCTCCACCTCCAAAAGATTTCGAAGAAATTGATCTTTTATTCATTGTCTCATTTCTTAACTACATTTATAGATAAATTATTTTTTGAATACTTTTAACCAAAATTTAAATTTGTGATGCTTTTTGAAATCAGCGATTGATGGTCTACAACTTTCAAGCTATAAGTTTTTTAAATTAGAGTAGCCGTTTGGACGTTACAGACGACGAAAAGTCACTACTTGTCAATTTTTCACAAAATTGTCGTTTTTGACCATGGTTTGCGACCCTACCACATGGTCGAACTTAACGTTTGGGGGGCTCATTCGACGCAAAATTTAGTGCGCTTTAATTTCGAAAATAACTAACTTTTCGCTAAGAAGCACCGTTTAGAAATTATAAGCGAAAAACTGAAAAAAGTCCGAAAATTTCGTGTTTTTTTGGACACCCTATCATACGCACACATCTTGGGAGGGTGCAAAACTAGGGTACTTCTATTAAATGCCTACTAAAGGGTTTAAGATCATCTCCAGCTTTCCAACATTTATTGTAACCTCCGGTCCCCTGGAGGTCTAATTTGACTGGACTATTTAGACAGCTTTGAATCTAGACGCCTCAATAAATAACAGAATTATTTTTGTACTATCTGCCAACTTTTACAACGAAAGTTACACTTAAATTATGGTTATAGTTAGTATTATAACTAAAACTTGATTTTTTTAAATTATTTGAAAATCTAAAAAAAAATTTAACAATACAGATTCTTGGAAGAAATTTATTTCCTTAGCCCAAAGTCATTATCTCAGGTAAGACAGTCATCAACTTATACATGGAGTAATTATTATTTAAAATATAAAAATATAAATATAAAAAATTATCATATTTTTAGTTGCCTACTTTTTTTGTTTTAATTTCTGACATATACCTATCCCTTCTTAATGTATCTTTTTGCCCCCTTTCTAGTAAAAATAATGAGTTCTCTCGAAATCAAAATCTACCTGTCTCACAGTCAGTGGCGCCAAGCACCTGCCTACCTCAAAATAAGGCGAACATTCTGAAACTTCACTGTTCTGTTTTTTGGGATCCTCAATTCGGGAAAACTACTGAAAAAATCTAAAAATTGTTCGCAAAAATGATTGATGAAAGATATATTAGGTCGTATTTAATCACATTCAAAATACAGGAAACTGTTTGATGTTAGGTTAGGTATACCAATAGCAAACAAAAATTACAGTGTTATCAACTTAACCGTGAGTAAAGTTAGTAAAGTTACCTAAAACACTTTTTATGTTACTTATCTACTTCAGTGTTTTGTTTAAACAACGGTTGGCAGAACTGGTTGGAGGAAACAATAGCTTTAATGCCCTGTTGATTGGGCGGAATTGGAAAAACTTTGAAAAAAATTGCTAAACGAGCCTGGAAGTTTTACACATTTTTTCTAGGCATCAATCTGCATCCAGCACATTATTTATTTGTTATAACCTGACGATTCAAATAAAAGCCAACGAAAGATGTATATCAATGCGATGTATATCTCGTAGTAGTAGTAGTAGTGCCTCCGCAGACGCACAGATGTGTCAAAAAGGCGAAATGTTAAAAAATTGTTGTTACAAAATTTAAAAATTGAAAATGAACAGGAATGAGTGGATGAAAAGAATTACCGGAATTAAAACAAAATTTGGCGAATTTTGAAAAATTAACACTCGGGGCTGAAAAATTGTGAAAGGTGATGAAAAGTCAAGAGGAATGAAAATGAAGTGTGGATTAAGTAGAATTACGCACTTATACCTACCTATTGCGAAGGAAACTGAAAAATTGTAAAAGGTAACCTGAATCTCAAATGCGTTCAATTTTATGACCGACGAAAAACGAAATTATGCGAATTTTGCAAAATTAGCACTTAGGGGGTTGAAAAATCGTAAAGGTGGATGAAAAATCAAAAGGTATGAGGATTAACCGTGGCTAAGTAAAATTACGGAAAATAACACCAAATTAAGCCAATTATGTAAATTTAGCATTTGAAGACTTGAAACATTGCGAAGGGGGATGAAAAAAGTGAAAAATTTAATCATCATCCAAATGGGTTCAATTTATTACAGAAGAAAAACTAAATTAAGTGAATTTTGCAAAATTAGCACTTAGGGGGTTGAAAAATTGTAAAGGGGGATGAAACGTCAAAGTGGATGAGAATTAATCGTAATTAAGCAGAATTACAGAAAATAACACGAAAGTAAACCCATTATGCAAATTTAGCTTTTGGGGGTTGAAATGTTGCGAAGGGGGTTGGAAAAGTGAAAAAGATGAACATAATCCAACTGAGTTCAATTTATTACCGTAGGAAAACTAAATTACGTGAATTTTGCAAAATAAACACTTAGGGGGTTAAAAAATTGTAAAGGGGGATGAAAAGTTAAAAGGGATGAGAATTAATCGTAATTAAGTAGAATTACAGAAAATAACACGAAAATAAGCCAATTATGCAAATTTGACTTTTGGGGGTTGAAACATTGCGAAGGGGTCGAAAAAGTGAAAAAGGCAAGAACAATTCATAAGGCAAAACTGCGCGAATTTTACAAAATTAACTAGCGGAAATCACACGAAAAAGAAGCGGTCTGGGTGAATTTTATTGCTCTTTGAGGGTTCACATATCATGAAAGGGGTTGAAAAATTGTGGATGGGTCAAAAATTAATGAAAATCACTTTGAATTAATAACAAATCAGAAGAAAGCAAAAAAAAATAAATGAAATGTATTTACTCCGCTTGCTAGGGCTTAGGGGTTGTTTTTAAGTTGAAGACTCATAAGACTTTTTTCAATGGTTGACCGAAGTCTATCGAACCCCATAATTTTATTACACCACTTACATGAAAAAATTTCCAGTTTCAACCCTTAAATTTCATCCCCCTTGTTAGATATTAATGAAAATTTGCCCATCCGCCTACAGTGGCGCTGTAAATTACCACATCAAATTTAGCCCTGATACGTTGAGCAGTTTTTGAGTTCTCGCATTTTTGTGTTTCGGCATGTTAGGGGGTTGTACCGCCTTTAAGGGTCGTTTTTCGCGAATTATGAATAAGACCTTTTTTGTACCATCAATAGAAAGCTATCGAATGGTAATATTTTCAACTATACATTCATCATTGAAAATTCGAGTTTCCACCCCTAACTTTCATCCCCTTCGATAATTTTCTCCTAAAATTCGCTCTTCCCTTCTCGAAGATGCAGTGTGTAAGATGTCACAGTTTCGCAGAAGATATTGCTTCTCTGTGTCAAATTACAGGGCTTTATGGACGTTTCAACCCCTAAACTCCAACCCCCTATTTCACCACCCCCACATGCCCTAAAGGAAATTGTGTTTTCAATTTCACCACCTTAACCCAATTCGTTGAAAAATTAAGGTGATTTATACATTCATGTTTTCAACCCATCATGGTTTCACCCCTTTATGATTTACAGGGGTGAGTTTATTTTTCCGGTGTCACATAACTCCTTGCGTATTTACTGACTTCAGTTGTTCATAAATAAATCAATAGGTTTTCAGAAAAAATAAATAAAATATATTTATCCGCTTGTAAAGAGTTAGGGGTGGTTAATAGCCTAGGGGTTGGTTTTAGGTTGAAAACTTATAAGACCTTTTTTCAATAGTTGAACGAAATCTATCGAACCCCGTAATTTTAGGCTACCATTTACTTGAAGAAATTTCAAGTTTCAACCCTTAAATTTCATCCCCCTTGTTAGATATTATTAAAAATTTGTCCATCCGCCTACAATGTCACTGGCAATTCATACACCAAATTCTGCCTTGATACGTTGAGTAGTTTTTGAGTTCTCGTATTTTTGTGTTTCTGCATGTTAGGGGTTGTAGCGCCTATAAGGGTGGTTTTTCTCAAAATATGAATGACACCTTTTTTGAATCATTAATGGAAAGCTATCGAATGACGCCAATTTCGACCAATACTTATTAAGCGGAATTTCGAGTTGCAACCCCTAATTTCCACCCCATCTGTTCGATTTTGCGAAAAACGCATCCCCCGTAGGATTTCACCGATATATGTGTGTACGTTGAGTTTCCGACAGATGCGTGCAACCCTTGCGGAGTTATTATATTTTTTGTGGTTTTCATCCCCTAAATTTCAGCCCCCGAAATTAGCGCCCCTTCAGCTTCAACAGACTTGAGGGTCGAACGTACATACCAAGTTTCAGAAAGATACATCCACTAGTTCTCGAGTTATTGCAATTAATAGTTTTTCGGTTTTTCACCCCTAACTCCCACCCCTGTGGCCCGATATGGCCCAAAAGCAATCCCCGCCGAGATTTTCCGAGTATACACTCGTGTACAAAATTTCAGCTCGATATCTGTTTTCGTTCTCAAGTTATCCGACGGACAGACTGAGGAGCGAGCGAGCGAATAAGCTAAGACAAGAGTACCTCCGCATTCTGCTACGGCACTAAAATTCAAGTCAACCCAACTTAATCTTTGTACCATCTGCTGAGAATAATTACAGGCATTAAGCCCATAATAATCCTGTCTGTTCCTTATCATTAGGTATCTTCCGAGAAGGTCGTAGGTACTTAAAATTACCTGAGGCCTTTAATATGTTTTTCATTGATTTACTGATGTAATATTAGTAAATCAATGAAAAACAAATATTTTTCAGTTTTTATTAAAAAGCTCCCGGAAGATGTACATCAAAGCGATTTGTGTTCCTGCAGATGTTTAATTGTATCAATCTGCACCTAGTAGTAGTGCCTCCGCAGACGCACAGATGTGTCAAAAAGGCGAAATGTTAAAAAATTGTTGTTACAGAATTAAAAAGTAGAAAATGAACAGAAAAAACACAAACATTTTGAGAGTTGAAAAGTTAAAAAAATGACAATGTAGAACAAATGAGTAAAGGAAAAGAATTGCCGGAATTAAAACAAAATTTTTCGAATTTTGAAAAATTATCACTCGGGGCTGAAAAATTGCGAATTACGAAATATATACCTAATGGAAATGAAACTTTTGTCTTACGCACAGATGAAAAAATTCCCCCGTTGTCGTATTTTGAATTTTGAGTTCAATGTGAATACCTACAAAAATAGTTTGAAAAATTACCTTTCGGATAGTCTTTACTGGTAACAGCTGGTATTAATTGTATTAGCGGTAGCAATTATTTTAGTTGTGACGTAGGACAAAAGTTTTTATTTCCATTAGGTACAACACGAAAATAACCAAATTATGCAATTAAAACTTTTGTGGGGGTTGAAATACGCACTTATACCTACCTATTGCGAAGGAAACTGGAAAGTAAAAGGTAAACTGAATCCCAAATGGGTTCAATTTTATTACCGACAAAAAACAAAATTATGCGAATTTTGCAAAATTAGCACTTAGGGGGTTGAAAAATCGTAAAGGTGGATGGAAACTCAAAAGGTATGAGGATTAACCGTGGCTAAGTAAAACTATGAAAAGTAACACAAAAATTACATTGCGAATGTGGATGACAAAAGTGAAAAATGTAAACATCATCCAAATGAGTTCATTTATTACCGAAGAAAAACGAAATTACGCAAATTTTGCCAAATTAGCACTTAGGGGGTTGAAAAATCGTAACGGGAGATAAAAAGTCAAGGGGGATGAAAATTAATCGTAATTAAACAGAATTACAGAAAATAAGCCAATTATGCAAAGTGTTTCTGCATGTTAGGGGTTGTAGCGCCTTTAAGGGTGGTGAATGACACCTTTTTTGAATCATTAATGGAAATCTATCGAATGACGCCAATTTCGACCAATACTTATTAAGCGAAATTTCTAGTTGCAACCCCTAATTTGGGATTCAGTTTACAGTGCATCCGCCATATTGTGACATAGCAATCTACAATTTCCAATCTTTTCAACGTCATTTCCAGAAAGAGAAAAATAAGACAATTTTAATACTTTCTTCATATTCGCTGATGCAATTGCAACATATTCACCTAAATTCAGAGCCATCCTCTTGTAAATGTTGACGGGGGATATTTTTTTTTAAACCAGTGCAAATGTCACAATTACCTACAAAAAGCGGCATATTGTGACACATCTAGGAGATAATTGTGACAAAGCAGAAAATACCCCATAAACACCGTAGGAAATGATTTTGCCAAATTGTGGCACACTTGAAGAGGGTATTTGTGAAATTCGTTTTTGGAAATTTTATTTTTTTCTAGGTTTTTTTATTCATTGAAAAGTGGGTTTAAATGTGACAGACAATATTGTATTGTCTATTATAATATGCAGGTCAATTCTACTTCTGCTTCTCTACCTTTTAGGTGCAAAATCAACGTTAGATCGTGGGATCTTGTAATTGACGGCCGCATCTTTTTGAGTCTATTGACCACTTTGAACAGCTTTGATTCCCCATTTCCAGTTAATCCTGGTTGTAAGATATTCGTTTTTTTTTATTTTTAGCCATTCCCTTGCTGTGAAAACAAAGTTCATGTGTGATTTAATACAGAATTACGCCGTGTCACAATACTCTCTGCAAGGAGTCACAATTACCACTTCAAGCACTTTCTTAGTCATATTATGACACTACATGATATTCAATGTTTTTAAAAATTGACGTTTATGTTGCCTTGATGCATCATTTGATACGACATTCAACAAGGCTCATACAAAATTGTGGCTCGAAAGAAACAAAATCATCATAGTTATGAAACTTTATTAGCATCTGTGCCAACTACGCATTTAGAAGAAATACTAAGTTTCTAAATTTTTTGCCCCTATTGTTGCGCAAAATCGAATACCATGTGGGGTAATGGTTGGTCGGATGGTAAGGTTTCGAACTTAGGGTAGCAACTCCTAGATGTCGGAACCGTAGGCAAAATAGGCTCAAAAGCCACATTTACCCTCATGTCACAATTTGACGGATGCACTGTACCTTTTACAATTTTCCAGTATAGGGACACAAATCGCATTGATGTACCTACATCTTCCGGGGGTTTTCAATTTTCATTAAATATTATGTAGAACTTTAGAATTTTTATAGAAATGTTATAAATACAGGTAATAGGTACCTAGCTTAATAAATTTTTCTAAAAGTATATACTCTTGACCACACGTGGCATAGTCGATGAAATGCCCACACGTGAAAATAATCAGAATGTTTCGTCTAAAACTGTTCGTTTATTGGTCAGTCTTTGATGAAATGACAGATGAGTTGAATAATCTACTAAATATAATTGTTCGGATTTTTCAACTTTCCCGTGGGAATAGTTATTTGTACATGTAGTACACGAGTTGTAGGTACACATTATTTGTCTGTGTACTGTCCTGAAATGGCGTTAACATTTAACATCAAAAATGAGAAATCACAAATTATTTGTACACTCAGGAAATAAAGTACCTAATGGCCCTAGACCGCCCACAATGTGGGCAGATTCTCGCAAGCCCTATCAAAAAAAATTAAATTGAAAGTGAAAACATCTTTATTAAAACGACTCGAGTGGGATACAAGCCTTCACAAACCTATTTTGAGTGTCTTTTCCAAGAATTTGTCGACATTATTGATCGCGGTCAAGGGCCAAGACTTTATCTCCTGACTGTACATGGTAACGGAAAACAACAAAATAAAAATTAACAGCTAATTTTTGCTGCCGATGAAAAGAATTATTTAGAAAAGCGTTGCTATGTGGATAAGTGTAGCCATGTATGTACAAAAGTTAAACTTTCTAAAATGAAAAAATACTTGGATTTAAAATGAAATTTAATATATTTCAGAATAGAGTACAACGGAAAAGTTAATTAACAGTTCATTTTTTCATAAATGCAAGAAAGAAATGTGAAAATTTAAAACACTATATTTACAATTTATTTACAAAAATTACAACTAAAATTAATACCGGTACGTGTTAATGTCCAGCTCATTGCTAAGCATAATCGCATCAATCCAGTCCCTAAATATCGCCAAATTGACGTAAACCCCCGGAATATTTCTCCCGCACCCGATCCCCCAGGACACAATTCCCGCTTGCTGAAACTTCCCCGGCAGCCCCGGAACCGGACAAATCAGCGGACTGCCCCCATCGCCCCCGCACGTGTCCATCTCCTCCCCACCCCCGGCGCACATGAAGGAATGATGCAAGCGGAACAGCTTCCCCAGCCTGGTCTCCCTCAACATCTCCGTACAATCCTCCCTCGCCACCACCGGAAGGTGGATAGTCTTCAGATTTTCTTGCCTCTTTTCCGCCACCTGGTGCTTGGACAGCCAAGTAGCAGCCGTGCAATTCTCGCTTTTCAAAACCGACCCCGGGGGCGGCAGGCAAACGGGCCCCAACTTCTCGGAAAACTTGAAGGGGCGGTTCAGGAAAAGCACCGCGATGTCGTTCCTCAACGAGGTTCTCTTAAACTCCGGATGGGTGAAAGTCTTCGTGATGGTTTTGATGACGTTGCCGATCCTCACGAGGTAGAACCCCTTCTGGTTGAGGCAGTGAGCAGCCGTGATGGCCACCTTTTCGTGGATTAAAGACACTCCGCATTTGTAGGTCGCGGGAGAATTCTGGGCGTCTTTGAAGAAGAGCGAGGCCGACCATGGGAAGTGGTTCATTTTTTGGGTGCCGCATCCTTGAGGCTTAATCGGGGGCTCGGAGGAAGCGAGGGGGGCCGTCACGTTGCAGCAGATGTCGAAGTAGCCCTTGCATACTTCGTTCTTTGCAAATTGTCTGTGAATAAAAGAAAAGTTGAAGATTTTTTATTTAAAAAATATGTACTGACCTGACTTCGATTAAGCCTCGCCCGTCGGAAATTACAACGCCGTTTTCTTCATCCGAGCACTGGTAGAAGGGCACACAAGTGCAGGTCCGATTGCCCTGGTCATGTTGGAAAATCACCGAAGATTTCACGAGGAGAAATCACGCAAAATATAAAAGGGCACTGGACGTCATCACGACTGTAAGGACACTAACGAAATGAGGCTGAGTTGATCCACCCCAAGATTTATAACGGTGAGGTTCACCCCTTCCACTGCCGTACTAGTCATTAATTTGCTTGAGATATGACTAAACCAAACGAGGTAGGTATTGCTCGAGCTAAAATAGTAGGAAAACAGTAAATCTTTCATTGTTAATTTGTGACGGTAGAAACTTCTACTTTTTCACAGAATTTGTAAATGTAGCATTTAACTTTATTTAACCAAGGTCGGACGTGCGGGCGGTTGGCGATGGCTGATGCGCCCGGCGCTCATTTACTAAAATCTAAAATACAAATGTTTTTCACCCTTAAAATGGCATTTTTCGAAAAAATGGCACTAAGGTTTTCGATCCAGCAATGCAACAGCTACCGAATTTCTAAAAAATTGCTCTATGGTTTTTGATCCGGCAATACAACAGCTGTAAAATCCGATAGTAAGAATATGCTTTTTTGTAAAATAAATTGAAACAAGGGTCTTTTTGACACTAAAGTGACATTGTTCGAAAAAATGGCACTAATGGTTTCGGCTTGAAAAAAAATCAATTATCAAATCCGGTAATAAAAATATACAGTTATGCATAGGTTTTTTTCATGCCACCACTTTTTAGCCAAAAGGGCACAAGTGTGAATACATTTTTAGAAGCAGAATTCGAAGAGCATTCATATGATAACACGAAAAATGGGGGTTTGCATTTAAATTTTTTAACTTGATGTGTCAAAAAGCACTTTCCGTGAACCGATGTGGCCCAAATTCTATTCAGCACCTACAAATCTCCCACTCAATATATGTGCCAAATTTCACCTCGATGCGTTCAGTAGTTTGAGCTGCAACGTAATCACACACGGACATTTTTCAAAAACCACTTTTTCGGATTCCCAGGACCCTGAAACGTAAAGATTTGATGTTTTTGGCGATTGGATTTTTCGATCGATTTTATTAACTTGCTTCGCGAAGCGTAGAAGTTAAAAATTGGCAGTTTCGGAGACGGTAGAAACTTCTACTTTTTCACAGAATTTGTAAATGTAGCATTTAACTTTATTTAACCAAGGTCGTGGCTGATGCGTCCGGCGCTCATTTACTAAAATCTAAGATTCATGTGTTTTTCACCCCTTAAATGACATTTTTGTAAAAAATGCCACCAAGGTTTTCGATGCGGCATTGCAACAGCTATCGAATTAGATAATGATAATATGCCCTTCTGCTAAGGGAAATTCAAAAAGGGGCCTTTTTGTCCCTAAAATGGAAAATTTCTAAAAAATGGAACTAAGCTTTTTGATCCGGCAATACAACAGCAAAAATATGTGTCGCAATTCGAATGTTCTCCAAGGATACGGCGAGGGCCGTTTAAAATGTCCTGTTTTAGATTTTCGACTTTTTGCCGTAGTGGAAGCTGCTCATTTTTTCTATGCTTTATTGCGCAGACGACAGCGGTTTTAAATTTAATAACATTGTTGCGTAGGAAGTTTGTTAAATTCGTATTGGATTTAGGTGTATTCGCAATATCCCGATTTTTTTTGCAGTAGTTACGTAATACTGATACTAATGATTCCGACATTCAATTTTCTCAATAAAGTGATAAGGCTTCTAATTTTTTTTTATCACGCTACTGTCTCCGTCACCAAAAATTTTTTTATATCTTAAATCATGCTGTACCATCGAATTTTTAAACCCATCCAAAATAATCCCGGCCTCCATCGACGTAGAGGTACCGTCCCAGTTTTAATTTTTTATGGTGTTTGCATAATTTACACATCTTGTTTTTGACTCCCACAAATAAAATCATCATGATTAATTTTTATCCAATACTATTCTCTCGAATATTCTAGAATACAAAAATCAACAATAATGTACCCTTATCTCCTAATGGTAACAAACAGGAACAATGCTCATAATGTTTTCCAGGCAGGTACCTATCCCCAACCACAGCGGGAGGCCATACTAATCCGGCTTTAAAATTTAACGTGTGGATCGGTAGTTAATTGTTGATATTAACCTGGAATAAATGAAATTACAATTTTATATTATCCTAGCCTGCTTTTTACATTTTTGGCAATCAATCAACAATAAATAAAGAGTACTGACCTGTTTTGAACACATGTTGCAAAAGACGGTGTCACTATTCTAAGTATCGCATCTCAAACATTTCTAGCCACTGATCCACCTTAAAACGTTTTCCTTTTTTGAACTTCCTACTTTACGCATTTTAAGGGAAGATGTATGTAAGTAAATAAATACAAGTAATAAATAAGATTATAATTGTAAATATATACCTAATCCTCTGTCGACCCTTCCACGAAGAGAAATCGATTATTTTAGGTACCTGATGGAGTAAGCAGATACAATGATCTCCGGAAACAGCTAATTACGTGTATATACTGTATACATTTTATAGAAATAATTTTCTGAAAGCTGCAAGTGTAGCTGAAAAATCCAGAAAATAAGAAATATATGCACTGTAAAAATCTTTGAAAAGGGTCTATCAATACAGATTATGGCTCATTAGTAGGGTATTGTGCGGCAAGGCCCCAACAATGGGCCATAAACTTTATTGCTAGACACTTTTAAAAGATTCTTACATGCTCTAAAGTCTTAAAACATGCCTTGTTAATAAAATATGTCCTATTATATTCAAAAACATGCAAAATATGCAAAATAAAAGTTGTTTATTTATACGTAAAATACATAAACTCATGCAGAATTTAAGTATGAATTGATTATGCCCAATATTAAACAATATACAAATATGCATTATCCAGCCCTAGCTATTATGCCATAAATTAAAGCTTGGATTTGGCGCTCCGCGGATTTGCCGGTGACATCGCGTGGGGAATAGCACCGGAGTCCCGGTGGCGTATTAACGGAATCTGCCGGACTCAGCCGGAGTTTCTATGTAGTCGAGTTTTTGCACGAAAGATGTCGCCCAAATAACCATAAATAAACTTTTTATAAATATTGAGAAACAGCTATAGAAAAAAACGGCTGCAACCCCCAGCCTCACTTCGACTTTTTGTGCAAAGGACACAAGTGTGATTGGGTACTTTACTTACCTAGATTTTTAGAAACAGAATTCTCAGACCTTTTTTCCATTAATAGGTATGCCATCTCTGGTAACCGGAAAAAAGCCCCTGGAAAAACAGCTCGCGGAAAAAAAGTCCCGGTAAAAAAGCTCCCGGAAAAAACGCCCCTGGAAAAAAAGCCCCCTAGTGCTCCGTTATGCACCAAAAGATTGAGATTTGGTGAAGTACCTGTTTGGATTTGTCCATAACTATATTTAAAAATCGAACTTCGATCATTCATTATCATTACAGTACCTACCTGTACCTTTATCAAGCCAACATGTAGGTACAATTATGTTTTTTGTACCTGGAGCTAATTCTTCTTTCTGGGAATTATGAATATTAAATTAAGTAAGTGGCATATAGTATTAGAATTTTTGGAAAATTCTAATCCTTAAACTATTTGATTTTCTTATTAAAAACCCTAATTTTACATACCTATATAAATGGTAACATTTTCCTATGCATTTTCCCTTCCCACATTGAGTCTGAAGTAAACATGGAAACTGTCTAGATTATAGAGGAAAAAATCCCAAATTGTGCTACGAAGGTTACAAAATTTCAATCTTCTGATCCATCACAGAACAGTATGGGGCTTTTTTCCGGGGGCTTTTTTTTGGGTACTTTTTTCCTTGGGGGCTTTTTACCGGGATATTTTTTACCGGCGATTTTTTTCCTGGATTCGCCATCTCTATGTATACCACCGAGTATTATAAATTCATATTCAGTAAAAGTCTCGTACCTACTAGATTAGTAACTTTTGTTAACCCCCCCCAACCCCACAATTTCAAAAAATTGGGAGATTATTGCAGTCACTAAAATTTTCGAATTCGAGTTAACACCGGATCTACCTATTAGCTCATCAGGAGTTTTAGTCAAAAAATAGCCCGAACCTACACAAAAATAAGGTAGGGCTGAAAATTGGTACAGATGTTCTACTAGCAGCCTCAGGGCCAAAAGTCCAGTGACGAAAGTCCGAGCTTGCGGTGCCGCCGTCCTATTTTAACTTGGTGCCGTAAAAAAAAAGCCTGTGCATAACTGTATATTTATATTAAAGGATTTGATAGCTGATTTTTTTTCAAGTCGAAAACCTTGGTGTCATTTCTTCGAAAAATGTAATTTTAGTGGCAAAAGGGCCGTGCTTCAATTTATTTTACAAAAAATCGTGCTGTTGTATTGCCAGATCAAAAACCTTCGTGTCATTTTAGGGGTGAAAAACATTTGTATATTTTAGATTTTAGTAAATGAGGCATCGACAACCGCCCGCAAGTTCCAACTTGGTTAAATAAAGTTAAATGCTACATCCACTGCTGGAGATGGACAAACTCCAGCAGGGAGAGATAAATGTGGAAAACTGAACCGAGAAAATGCTGAGTAGTCATGAAAAGTGGACACTGATTGTAAATTATATTGAGGAAGTTAAGACGGAAAGAAGATGTGAAGTTTTTTACGAATTTGATGATGCTCCGACCTAGAAAGTAGTGCATTACAGAATCAGGCGCTACACTATACCCCATAGTACTTACTTTGAAATTACGAAGGCGTGGATTCTACACAGTTGCAACAGAATAAAAAATATTGCGTCTAAGTACATATGTGGGTAATCATATGTTTCCATAAAGTGCAAACAGATGAATTTATTATTAAACTCTTGTAAAATATATATTACCACTCTTTTCCTGAAAAGGAATCAGAAGATGGTCTCGTTATACGAAGAATACGTCAGTTTTAATTTGAAATTGCTTCATATTCAGTGTTAAATTTAAATATGTCCTGTTCATACCCTGTCTTCTAATTGGAATGTTTAATATTTCTCTCATCACTTATGTTTTTATGAACTTTGGTGACATAGAAAAAATCGCCTCGACAGCTTACATGGGAATGGAAACAATACTTGACCAGGTTAAAATTTTTTTGCTGTCGTCAAAACGCCAGACCATTCAAGAGATACTGAGTCTACTTGAACAGAAAGTGTTTCTACCCAGAAATGATCGCCAGAAAAAAATTCTTAGTGACTACTTGGGCCCTTATAAACTTGTGTTACCTATACTTCTGGCGTCCGATATGTTAGGTGCCGTTGTTTCTGTTGTTAATCCATTGTTGCCGACACGTTCCCTTGAAGAAATACAGCTCCCATATCCAGCATGGTATCCTTTTGAGATCAGAACATCTCTCATTTATTCAATAGCTTACGTTCATGAAACAATTTGTGTCTTTTATATGGGCGCATCGGCTGTGGCTGCAGATGGATTAATGGTTGTACTTTTAATAACAATAGCAGTTCAATGTGAAATGTTAGCGGATAATTTGCGCAACATTTTTGACTACACAAAGGAAGGACTGAAGAAGAATAGTCCATACGTTACAGACGAAGAAGTTATTGATCATTTGAGGGATTCGCTTATAGTTTTATCAAGATTTCACAGAGCTATCTTAGAGTAAATATTTCATTTCACATTAATCATTTAACTACAACACCTTAACCGTTTTGTTTCAGGTATGCTGGGAAAGTTGGAGAGTTTTTCAGCATAATTGTATTTCTACAATTTTCAGTCAGTGCAATGGCAATCTGTTTTTGCCTTTTTAATCTGAGCGCGGTGAGAATAACCTTCAACGTAACGCCATATTTGCTGCTTGTACCGTTACAGGTGCCTCCTAATACTTCTATTTTTTACTCAATACTTATCTGTGTGATTATTTTCCTAGTAGAACTTTTCTCGTTGTGCTGGTTTGGTAGTTTAGTAATGGAAAAGGTGATAGAATCGCATATTTTTTAGCATTTATTTTCTTTTTAGAGTTTAGTTATAAACGCGGCCATATATGAGAGTGATTGGGTAGATGCTCACCCAGCTTTCAAGAAGGATTTGATATTTTTCATGATGAGATCTCAAAAGCCTATAAAAGTTTTCGGCGTTGGTTTCTTTGTCTTATCTCTGGATCTTTTCTTCAACGTGAGTGTGGAAATTGCATTTTGTCCTTACGCTGATCATTTTAGATTGTGAAGTCATCTTGGTCCTGGTTTACGTTTCTTAGACGAAGATCCCTTAATTGATGACTTGCGTCTACTTTTATACAGGGTGTATTATCTTATCACGGCACCATTGCTAATTTTGTTAATACTGAAGAGACAAAATCGGTTAAATTTGCAAAGAATTTCATTTTTTAGGTTGATGCGGTAGTCAAGTCAAAAGGACAAATCAACATCGTATTCGTTAAATAATCAATAAAATGATATTTTTAAGTGGAGCACCATAGGTACATTTTTAGGTCTTTAGGTCTTTAAGTATTTATAATTCTTAATAAAAAAGTTTATACAGTGCTTTTCAAAACTAAAGAATAAATTCGAGAGGAATATTTCGGAAATATCCGATGGACTCTTTTTTGCACTTCCGGTTTAACCGGAAATGATCCCAATCTTAATTTTTGCAGCGAAATCATAATTTCTTTTCAACGGCTTCTGAATTTACGATTTGTTGTGAGTTAGAAACATGTCATACCTGATCGGAATTGGAGTCACGGCCACCTTAGATATTCAAAAACTTCGAAGAAATCGGTGGAAATTTGAGATTTTTGAAAAACGCAAAAATGCGTCAACATAGTTTTTTTTCGGTATAAATTCAATTGCGCAATCACTTTTTCTTAATTCTTTTTATTTATTTTTAATTTATGAGTATTCAAAACCTATCAACGTTACAAAAATAATTAAGTAAATGTAATCCGGCATTTGGACTGACATCGAAAAAATTAAGTTGACGTGTATTTTCGTTTTTCAAAAATCTGAATTTTGCAATGATTTCTTCGATGTCTTTGAAAATTTAGGGTGACTGTGACTCTACTTCCTGTCACGTATGACACGTTTCTAGTTCACAAAAAATCGTCTTGCCTCGGGTTAAATTAAATAGGAATCTCGTATTTATATGAAGAACCAATCGATATTTCCTTCTCCTGTTTCGACTTGCCGCTGCAGCGGACCAGGCATGTGGTGGTTGGCCCCCACCTTCCCGGGTGGTCATTTGCTCTTTTTCATACTGTACACAATCATTGCATATAAACTTTTTGTTAAGAGTTGTATTACCTTTTAAAAGAACTAATAATATGTATATAGGGATGTTCCGTCTCAAAAAATATCATTTTAGTGATTATTTGAAGAATACGATGTTGATTTGTTTTTTTGAATTGATCATCATAATTAGTTTAAAAAAATTCAATGCTTTGCTATAATTTACCTAACCGATTTTATACAGGGTGTCTAGAACGCTCGCACCAAACTCTAATGGAATATTCAGCATTAAATTCTGAATCGCTCCGTGTTTTTGAAAATTTCCAGGTACCTATAGTTCTCGAGTTATAAGAAATTTAAGAGGGCCAATCAGATTTCAGCTCTGAATTGCTTCATAAGGTAATTTAATGTTAGATGCACTATTTCCTAGGTAACAAGATACAACAATATAAATTTTCATTGATAGGATCTTGTTACCTAGGAAATAGTGCATCTAGCATTAAATTACCTTATGAAGCAACTCGAAGCTGAAATCTGATTGGTCCTCTTAAATCTCTTATAACTTGAGAACTATTGCACCCTGGAAATTTTCAAAAACGCCGATAGACTCAGAATTTAATCCTGAATGCTCCATTAGAATTTGGTGCGAGCGTTCTGAGACACCCTGTATACCTACCTGTCTTCGGTGTTAAAAAAGTTAGCAAGTAGCTTTTAAGGGAAATCATATACCTACGCAATTTTCAGCAATTTCATGCTTTTTAGTTGTAGGTAAATAAGGGTCTATGTGTAAGTCTAAAAATATAAGAAATGCAAGTCTGATGATTGGAATCTTCTTTCCTTTTCGCTTGGAAGTATTTTAAAGCAACTTTTAAAACATTGAAGTTTAAATGATCATTATGGGGCGCGGGTTAACAGAACGCGACGGACGCGAGTGATTTTAGGTATCATTTTGATGGTTGGTGACCACTAACTTTTGGAAAGAAATTCGTTGGCCCATTTTGAATATTATGGTTTCAATTATTTTAGGAACGATAACTGGAAAGATCGTTTCTAAGGAATTCTGTTTCCAATTGAAACTGGAATAAGGAATGTACAATAGTTATACAGTGTGTCCGTCCTGTACAATGATTGTACATATGTACAGTATTTTTCAAAAGTAAGGAATTTTAAGAACTTTTTCGAGAGGAATTTTTCGAAAATATCCTCGGACAGGCCAACCTTATTTTTTTGATCTGCATCCAGTCGGATATTTTTTAGCACTTAACGGATTTGAAATTTATTATTTTTTCTGGATTAGGAACATGCATCATATCTAACCGGAAGGGGAGTCACGGTCACCCTAGATTTTCAAAAATATCGGTTTCCACTATTAGTTTTTTGGGTTGTCGTCGGACTGTGGTTGCAGAGTACTTCCACGTACTTAGTTACATATTAATCAAATATTATAGAAAAAACTATGAAAATCACTAAACAACATTTGTATAAAAAAATTACGCGACGCAGACTTGCTTCGCGCATTTTTTTGCTTCGCGTTACGGCCACACCGTGGACTCTACGAAAAAAGAGAATAGGAACTTTTTTGTAGAGCATGAGACAGGCTTCAATTTTGTATACCACCTCTTTTGTCCAAAAGCCAATATTTTCGGAGATTTGTTGAAAAGCATTGTTAACACTTCTTTGGTGGCATATCATCGGAAGCCGAACTCGGATTCTAGGGGACTTTTAGCATTTCATTTAGGACTATCAAAGAAACGTGTGTACAAAAATTCAGGCCTCTGATAATTTTTCCGAAGTAAAATTCTATAATGACTGTACCATACAGGCAACCAGAACTCGCGGAAGATCTGTTACTGGCAGACTCCTGAACCTAATCTGAGACGAATTTTCCTTTGCGGAAATTGCGAGGGCTCAATAGTTTTTATTTTTGTATTCCCAGCAACAGCTTTCACATCCTTATTGTACCTCACCCTTTAATTAAGGGATACATTCTGATTGGAGGATTTGAATTGCTTCCCATTTGAAAACTATTGAACCCTCGCAATTTTCGCAAAGGAACATTCATCTTAGATTAGGTTCAGGAGTCTGCCATCAACAGATTTTCCGCGAGTTCTGGGACACCCTGTATAAAGTTTGTGCACTCCCGCAAGATAAAAATACGTCTTCCTGAGTAATTGTTGCCACTGCGCCAACTTTCTAGACCTCGCCGTTTCTTGGATATGGAGGGTTGAAGGTGAGAGGGAGGTAAGGCATAGAGCTAAAACAAATGTGAAGGCCGCTTTGTTCACCACGGTCAACGCTACATATTGTCATAGCACTCATAGCATTAAGCGGAGCATAATTTGCAAGTCATTGAACATGGCCATTCTTGCTATTTCTTCAGTATATGCTAAGTTATTTTAACACCTTCTGGATTGTCGTTAATTTGGATCAGATTTCTCTTATTTTGTAATGTGCCATGCCCGTATGCATGTAGTCTTTCGAGAATTTTTCAGAATTTTCGTCGCCCTTACCTCTTCGAAATAGTAGGTCATAGAGTGAAGGTGTCCATAGGTACATACATACAAATAATTATAGGTTTACCTGCACACTTTTTTCGTGGTACGCGAATTGACATTAAGGTAGGAAATATTTTTTAAATGGCTACATCCTACGTTTTATAAAACCACGTCCAAGCATAAATATGTGTTTGGGATCTGTGAAATTCTGATTTTTTTTCTTCAGGCACAACAAACGTTGAATTTCCGCCTTATTGATTCGAAGAGAAACTTTTGAAAAATGCTTAAGGGACTTTTTACATGCATACAGTATATATATATTAAAAAATTAAAGAAATCTGACCCAAATTAACGGCACTCCAGAAGATGTTAAAATAGCGTTGAATATACTGAAGAAATAACAAGAATGGTCATCTTTAGTGATTTACAAATAATGCTCTGCTTGATGTTTTGACTATATGTAGCGTTGGCCATGGTGAACACAGCGACCTTCACATTCGTTTTAGCTCTATGCCTTATCGCACTCTCATTTTCAACCCTCCACATCTAAGAAACGGTGAGGTCCAGGAAGTTGGCGCAATGGTGACAATGAATCAGGAAGACGGGCTCTACAACATATATTCTTTTCAAAAAAATCTGACCCAAACCCAATTTCCATAAGGAAAGTGCGGGGTCCAATTTACCAATTTTCAGTAAAAAATTAAAACTTGTTTGCAAGATATCCCATCAATGAAATTTTTTATATGCAATCACTGATGCCCTAAGAATATAATATTAAAATTTTATCGATGAGGTATTCTGCAATCACATTGGCCCAAACGATTTTGTTAAGCTATACAGACCTTTTCTGAAAATCGAATGCTCGCCTAAACGTATATCTCACCACGAGACTGAGAGGGCGCTCGCTCAAACAGAGTTTCCAAGGAGGGTTTAGACGAGCAAGAAATAAATTTAAATTTTTCAAATTTGAGCCGATTCGAAAGAAAGTCCTTGTTAGTTTTGCTTAATTCGTTTTAAATTTTGGGCCGGAAGTTTTTCGTACAAATTATAAGGCTCAGGCAGGACAGAATCAGCTGTTCCACACTATATGTTTGAAAAGAAAGCTTTTGAACATCTGGGATCAAGTCTCAATGGTCCCAAGCCATCGGCCCTTATTAGGGCCTCGGTCATTTGTAAGAGACTCGAGTGATGAAATGTTGAAATTTTTGGTCCAAATTCGAAGGCTCACACAGGACAGAATCTGTTCGACAGTAATCGATTGAAAAGAAAGCTTTTGAACATCTGGGATCAAGTTTCAATGATCGCAAGCCATCGGCCCTTATTAGGGCCTCAGTCATTTGTGTGAGAGATTCGAATGTTGAAATCAGTCTGTTTGAGACAATGTTCGAAATTCTCGGTCAAGATGTCTTATGGTTTTTAAGCACAAAGCTAATCGTTTTGCTCGAGTTTCATTCCTAAACATGTTACATGGTCCTACTGACTGAGAAAAAGCTAAAATAATGTTTCTTACAAATTTTCTGAAAATCGATTGCTCGCCTAAACGTTTATCTCACCACGAGACTGAGTAGGGCGCTCGCTCAAACAGAGTTTCCAAGGAGGGTTTAGACGAGCACGAAATAAATTTAAATTTTTCAAATTTGAGCCGATTCGAAAGAAAGTCCTTTTTACTTTTGCTTAATTCGTTTTAAATTTTGGGCCGGAAGTTTTTCGTACAAATTATAAGGCTCAGGCAGGACAGAATCTGTTCCACACTATATGTTTGAAAAGAAAGCTTTTGATATCCTGGGATCAAGTCTCAATGATCCCAAGCCATCGGCCCTTATTAGGGCCTCGGTCATTTGTGTGAGAGACTCGAGTGATGAAATGTTGAAATTTTTGGTCCAAATTCGAAGGCTCACACAGGACAGAATTTGTTCCACAGTAATCGATTGAAAAGAAAGCTTTTGAACATCTGGTATCAAGTCTCAATGATCCCAAGCCTTCCACCCTTATTAGGGCTTCTGACATTTGTGAGAGAGACCCGAATGTTGAAATCAGTCTGTTTGAGCCAATGTCCTAACTTCTCGTTAAAGATGTCTTATGGTTTTTAAGCACAAATCTAATCGTTTTGCTCGAGTTTCTTTCCTAAACATGTTACATGGTCCTACTGACTGAGAAAAAGCTAAAATAATGTTTCTTACAAATTTTCTGAAAATCGAATGCTCGCCTAAACGTCAAATCAAGTTGCCATGTGTTGCAAGGGTTTTGGGACACCCTGTATAGTTGAAAGTATTTTAGGATGTAGAATTGGTGGTGTTGTACATAATGGCGTTTGAATTGATTTCCTAGCTGGAAGGGTTCAGAAGTTATGGACCGCCGTCGCCTTCTTGACTCACCCTGTATACAGGGTGTTCGCGAAACATGTAGCAGAACTCCTACCGTAGATTCCTTATATAAAAATAAGTTGAAAAGTTCCTATGAATATTTGTCCGATATTGCCTCCTAAAGGGTGCTAGGTCGTCTCGTAGGTGGAGGATGGGGACCAGTTTATTTTTAATATTTCGGAAACGGCTTAATCTACGATATTGCAATTTGGTACATCGACTTAGATACTTAAGGGCGTGTCATGTACAAAATTTCATTAAAATTGATGGAGGGAAACATTCAGTTACCGACACCTGCAATTGGTATTTTCAATGCAAAACCTACATAAGTAGTTCTTGAAACATTATGCACTGATATTTAGAAGTAAAATTTTATAAGAAAACTTTTATTGCTCTTGAAAAATTTCTAAATAATCCATCGATTTCGCGCAATCAACAAAAATGTGTACTATTGCATCATGCGCGCCTTGTAATTTTCGGACCACGAAGTCGCCTATGCAAATCTAGCTCCCTTAGGAGGCGATATCGGACACATGTTCATAGGAACTTTTTAACTTATTTTTATGTAAGGAACCCACGGTAGGAGTTCTGCTACATGTTTCGCTGGTTTGCATAGGCGACTTTGTGAAACTGATCCAAAAATTACAAGGCGCGCATCATGCAATAGCATACATTTTTGTTGATCGCGCAAAATCGATGCATTATTTTGAAATTTTGCAAATGCAATAAAAGTTTTCTTATAAAATTTTACTTCTAAAACGGAGTAAATGATTTTTCCAGGAACTGCTTATGTAGGTTTTGCATTGAAAATACCAATTGCAGGTGTCGATAAATGCATGTTCCCCTCCATCAATTTTAATGAAATTTTGTACATGACACACCCTTAAGTATCTAAGTCGATGTACCAAATTGCAATATCGTAGATTAAGCCGTTTCCGAAATATTAAAAATAAACTGGTCCCCATCCTCCTCCTACGAGAAGACCTAGCACCCTTAGGAGGCGATATCGGACAAATCTTCATAGGAACTTTTCAACTTATTTTTATCTAAGGAACCTACGGTAGGAGTTCTGCTACATGTTTCGCGAACACCCTGTATATAACAAGAACGTACATCGAAATGTGGTACTGACGAAAAGCCCTTTAAATAGATTGTAAAATGATGAAACATGCTTCCTATTACCGTTCAAAATTTTAAGACATGTGCTGTCTCCCCTCCCCCTACTTTCAGTACTTTGTGATACTGATCGAAATAGTTAAACATTACTATCTTAAGCCATTTTGAAAATAAGAATCGCCCTGTCTCAGAGTTTTTTCAGTACTTATTAATAGCAAATGCTAACGTGTTATGAATTTTAACCCACACTTTTGGGCAACCCTGTATCCTGTATATTTAGAGAATTCTCCAATTATATATCTCAATGACGTTATGGGACAAAAATATGCATATATGCATAGGTCTCAGCAAGGCCTTTTTTCTAAAACTAGCCGTTGGCCCAAAAATCGGCCTTAAATGACAATAAAAATGGGTTGCTGCACGTTGACTTTTTTTTCTTTTTTCCCCTGTCAGTTGATTTGAAGCAATCAACTGTGCCGTTCTAAAAATACTTTGACATATTACCTTTAAGATCCTTGCATTCATAAACAATGAAATAGCAAGGACAAGGCACTGTAAAGTTTTAATTATTTTTTGCAGCGGCCCAGAATGCGTCCTTATTCGATACAGCATGATTGGTTTACTTTCGTGTTATTTTCTGTAATTCTGCTTAATTACGATTAATTCTCATCCACTTTGACGTTTCATCCCCCTTTACAATTTTTCAACCCCCCAAATTCGGATATTTTCGTTTTTCTTCTGTAATAAATTGAACCCATTTGGATAATGATTAAATTTTTCACTTTTTTCATCCCCCTTCGCAATGTTTCAAGTCTTCAAATGCTACATAATTGGGTTAATTTGGTGTTATTTTCCGTAATTTTACTTAGCCACGGTTAATCCTGATACCTTTTGATTTTTCATCCACCTTTACGATTTTTCAACCCCCTAAGTGCTAATTTTGCAAAATTCGCATAATTTCGTTTTTCGACGGTTATAAAATTGAACGCATTTGGGATTCAGTTTACCTTTTACAATTTTTCAGTTTCCTTCGCAATAGGTAGGTATAAGTGCTTATTTCAACCCCCACAAAAGTTTTTATTGCATAATTTGGTTATTTTAGTGTTTTATTTCGTAATTCTACTTAATCCACACTTCATTTTCATTCCTCTTGACTTTTCATCACCTTTTTTCATTACCTTGGACTTCTCATTCCTTTTTTCAACCCCCTTAGTGCTAATTCTACATACCTACTTCGCAAATATGATGTTTTTTTGTTAACTCTCTACTGTTTAATTATGTACGGCCAATTTTCATAATTTCGTCTTTTTAACACCACTGTGCGTCTGCGGAGGCACTACTACTAGGTGCAGATTTATAAAATCTGCACCCGACTCCACCAGTAAATTCAGCTCGCCCCTACATACACATTAACAAGGTAAACATCTACAGGGACACACATCGCATTGATATACATCTTTCGTTGGCTTTTATGTAAACTGCCCGACGATTGAAGTGGTCCACGGACAATTTTTCGCTCTATTAAAATAGCTGTATCTCTTGAGATAATGTCGCGATTTAAAAAAAACTCTTTTTGTTCAATAGGCCGTTGAATTGACTATAGGCTGGCCTAGACAGTCTTTTAAAAATCTTATAGCGCCTGGTCATACAGGGTGAATTACTGACATATTGCACAAATGTTGAAGTTTGAACAACCCCCAATTCCAAGATAATTTTTTTAGATTTTTTCTAATGAGCGTAAAAGATGCCCGAGGTCGAGACCTCGAAACGGTTTTTTCGTTTTTGTCAAATATGGCCTTTTAATGGTGTTGTGGCAAAAAAACTGTTTTTTTTTTAAGTGGGCACAGCTTTTTTGTTTTTAACTGGATTTTTAATTTTTTGATATTATCACAAAGCTAAAAGTTCACATTATCAGCAAACGATAAGAGAAGTACCAAATCGTAAGAAAGCAATGTGACCGACAACTTCGAAATTTCCAAAATTTTCGAAGTCCCCAAGAATTTTTACAAATCAAGAATTCTTATTTTTCTGTTTAGCATTCGAAAGATTTGTTCATAAAGAACATGCTCACATTTTTGTCAGCTGAATTTGTCTTAAAATACGGGATCTTTTCAAGAAAATGCAGTTTTGGTGTTATGCACTGGAAATCAGATTATTGTCCGTTTCTGTACTGTAACATTATCTCCTTTCTGCTTCAATGTGGACTTCGATGAATTCTAAGTCGATAAAAACGACATTCTCCGTTGAATGTTAAAAGACTGGAAATAATGACTACCACTAGGACTACCATGAACAAACCGAAATTTACCTTATTCCGGCCCTTTATTGCCAATTATTGATGTGATGGCATACAGATGACATATAGGATGATATTTGTCAAAAAATTAAGTTCGTTATTTTGCCTTATCGAAATAAGAAATTCAAGAGAGAGTTTCCAGCTTGTGTTGTAGTCTCGGTTGTAGTTATCTCGTCTGGGAGTGAGTATCAGACAGATTTCGCCTTTATTCCACGGTATTATTGCAGCAGAGCTCCTGAACGAAGTTGAAAGACCGACAAAGGGCGTTTAGCCGTGGGAACATCAATGGAAACTTTAAATTTTAAGGCAGTGAATTTCGTCAGAATTGCGGTCACCTTTTGGTACCAAATTAGAAACGTTTAGTCACAAAAATTGTGCGTCACCGCCTTCCTTCTCGCCGAGCGCCCGTCTCGTCGAGCGCCTTGGGTCCTTCTTGCAACGCCCCAAATTTGACCGCATCACATAACTGTTCTGGGGAGAGCAATCCCTTACACTTTTTTTGGAGTAATGATATTTATGATAGGTTGATATTTATGATATTGATAAGAGCATTTGCATACTGAAAAAAATTAAAATGCAGATTGAAAATTCAGATTTTGTTTTTATTCAACATCTTATCAATTAATATTTTGTTGGTCCACCTCTTACGCGATGAACCGCTAAGCAGCGCCTTGGCATACTGCCTATTAAATTGTCAATGAATTCTTGAGGAAGTGCGGCCCATATTTCCGGCAAAGCCTGAGATAGTGCAGCAAGATTATCAGGTTGGTGTGGACGAAGAGACAAAAGACGCAACATTTCTGACCACACATGTTCAATCGGATTCATATCTGGTGACCTTGGGGGCCAATCCATTCTTTCAATGCCATTGTCAATAAGAATCCTGTTGATAATAATCGCCCTGTGACGACGAGCATTATCGTCAACAAACACAAAATCATTTTGTTGACGAGCAAGGGGCACAACTATTGGATTAACAACTAAGGGCCGGTTTATCGATGCTCAGTCAAAACCGACTGTTATCTATCTGATGGTTTATTATAGCTGACAGATAAATCCGATTCACGTTTATCGACATCGACTTTGTCTGTCAGTTACGTGCCTGACAGTTTGAGTTGTGTTGGCAACATTTGGGGTAGCGGAAGTTGAATTCTATTGGACAGATTTAAATTTCGCGCTAATATAGTCAACTGTTTCTATAGCAACGCCTTACGGTCTTTGTTTACTGCGGCAGGTGCTGATGCAGTTGAAATTTGTATAGGTGACAGATAAGAAACGAGGAGTAAACTTTTCTGCCTATAATCCAGACGTGCTTTGAAAAGTAACTAGCAGGAGATGTAATTGAGGATAAGAAAACGGATGGTAGAAGCAGGAGGTCTGAAAGAAAATTGAGGAAATTTAAATAGTGGCAAATTCCTCAAAATTGCTTCAGGTACATTCCTAAACTTTAGATATTGGCTAGATTCATGTTGAAGAAAACCAGATTCACCTTCTTCGTCATTTAAATGACTCTGGGCGATGCTAACATTGCTAGCCGTCGGTTTTCTGCTCTAGCTGGCACTTCGAACTGTCAGTCAGTTTGCCCGGTACTTTAGCAAAAACTTTGCAGTCAACTCGCTATTGATAAACAATTTAACTGCCAGATAACGCTAACTGTCAGATATTTTCATTTAACTGAGCATCGATAAACCGGCCCTAAGTCTCTATATCTTTGGGAATTCATGGTCTGGCCTTGTGGAAGTAAAACTAAAGGAGTTCTCCTTCCATTCGTTATGCCCCCCCAAACTGTCACTCCTCCTCCACCGAACGCAATTCTAGGCTCCATCATTTCCTCTCTATCCCTTTCGTTCCTTCTTCTCCAAACAAGAATTCGACCGTCGGAAATATGCAAGTTAAATCTAGATTCATCCGAAAAAAGGCACCGTCCCCAGTCATCTGCATTCCACTGCAAATGAAGGAGCGCCCAATCTCTCCGTATGGCCCTATGCCTGGGAGTCAAAAGTGGACATGCAGCTCTTCTTCGTGCTCTTAACCCCGCATCATGAAGTCTACGCATTATGGTTTTATTCGAAACTTGCACTGCTCCACCATGTGCATTCACTAATTGGGTGCGAATTTGAGAGGATGTCATAGTCGGGTGCCTTCTGGCCGCAATTCTCACAAAGTTCTCTTGCCGCCTTGTCAAGCACCTTTGCCGTCCTCCCCCATGACGAAACTGCAATTCGCCGGTTTCTCGAAAGCGTATAAGCGCCCTATTAATAACACTGTGTGAAACATCAAATATGCCCGCAATTTCTCGATTACTAAAACCTTCAATAGACAATTGTAACACGCGTTGGAGATCTCTGTTTGAAAGCCTCATTTTGAAAACTTGACAAGTACCCCGACTTTCAAAAATTAAAACTTACTGACAGTTTGACAACAATGGTATAATTATTGGCAATAAAGGACCGGAATAAGGTAAATTTTGGTTTGTTCATGGTAGTCCTAGTGGTAGTCATTATCTCCAGTCTTTTAACATTTAACGGAGAATGTCATTTTTATCGACTTAGAATTCATCGAAGTCCATATTGAAACAGAAAGGAGATAATGTTCCAGTACAGAAACGGACAATAATCTGATTTCCAGTGCATAACACCAAAACTGCATTTTCTTAAAAAGATCCCGTATTTTAAGACAAATTCAGCTGACAAAAATGTGAGCATGTTCTTTATGAACAAATCTTTCGAATGCTAAACAGAAAAATAAGAATTCTTGATTTGTAAAAATTCTTGGGGACTTCGAAAATTTTGGAAATTTCGAAGTTGTCGGTCACATTGCTTTTTTACGATTTGGTACTTCTCTTATCGTTTGCTGATAATGTGAACTTTTAGCTTTGTGATAATATCAAAAAATTAAAAATCCAGTTAAAAACAAAAAATCTGTGCCCACTTAAGAAAAAAACAGTTTTTTTTGCCACAACACCATTAAAAGGCCATATTTGACAAAAGCGAAAAAACCGTTTCGAGGTCTCGACCTCGGGCATCTTTTACGCTCATTAGAAAAAATCTAAAAAAATTGTCTTGGAATTGGGAGTTGTTCAAACTTCAACATTTGTGCAATATGTCAGTAATTCACCCTGTATGACCAGGCACTATAAGATTTTTAAAAGACTGTCTAGGCCAGCCTATAGTCAATTAAACGGCCTATTGAACAAAAAGAGTTTTTTTTTAATCGCGGCATTATCTCAAGAGATACAGCTATTTTAATAGAGCGACAAATTGTCGGTGGACCACTTCAATCGTCGGGCAGTTTATTTGGAAATCATACAAAAAGTAAAACGTTTTTATCAATAAAAATTATACAGACTTAAGCGGTAAGTGAAGGTAAATGAATCTTCAAAAATGTACGTCCCTGGCTATAAAGGTTTAGCCGTAAAAAAATAGGCTTGTCCACTATTAGACGTTTCGTCCGCTATTAGACGCGTCTTCCCTATTTTGCTGATTGTGAAAGTTTAATAAACAAAAAGCTTGCTTTTTGACCGATTTCTTCGATGTGTTGAAAATCCAAGGTGGCCGCGGTTGTTCTTCTCGAGAATGAAATCAATTCAATTTTAATCCCTGGCAGGGTTATTATTGGTTTTAGACATTAAAAACCAGAAATCATGAACAGTTCCTAGAAAAGGTCATAATATGTACTTAAATATCTCATTTTGCCTTTTATATAAATCCATGCCTAAGTAGGTAAGTCATCAGGGAATACATTGAATGAACATATTTATATATTCTTTATTTTGACGGTAATGATATTATTGAGGGTCATAAATAACCATGCCAATTAATACGCTAGCTGTCCCTTGCAGACCCAAACGCACGTGTTTACAGGTAGCTGAAGTTTGAACAAGGATGCTCTGCCATAAGACAGAGACACGATGATTTTGTTGTCGAAATAATTGCGATTAAATTATCACAATACTAATGCCCCAATTCAAGTGAATTTTTTTACAATCAGTTTATGATTGCAAACTCTACGATATGACTCGAAGAAAAATACCAAAAATGCCATAAATTGAAAGTTCAATATCTACACTTCTTAAAAGCTGGATTGATTTAATTTTTAATTTTTTTATTGGAAATCGGATTGAGTCATTTTGTAGAGAAAAGTGCAAGGACTAAGATGCCGCAAGGAGCATTTAAATAAATTGAAAATTCGATGAGTTATGATCCCGCACCGCTCTTATGGAAGTTTCAATGTATAATTGCGGGATCATAATTCACCGAATTTTCAAATCGATGCAAAATTGTCTGGGACGTATAACTTTTTATAAATTAAGTTTAAAGAATGATGAGGCCAATTTGCTGGTCAAAAAAAAAATTTCTGAGGCTGGTAGACTACCCTGCCTATTGGAAAATAATGTCTCAGAAAGGTAATTTGGCTCCAATCTTTACCTAAACTAATAAGTGTATAAAAAGTTATACGTCCCAGACAATTTTGCAACCGATTGTACATACCAAAATTTCAGTCAAATCGGCTGAAAATTAACCGGAGCTGAGTTTGGGCGCCATCTTGAATAATATTTTTCTGAAAGTAAAAAAATAATTCTGAATGTTTTCTATAGTAGGCAAGTAACAAGAAGATTCCGGTTTTTCTGAACGAACCGCAAATACACGTTGATTTCAGAAATAATCGTTCGTTCTCATGTGAATAGATAGATGTAGTCAATTTTCTTTTTCAACAGGTCGTTTTTTTTAATATAAGTATGGTAAGCAAATTGAGACACTTTCTGTATAATCAAGCTGTCGTCTAATTTATTTAAAGTAGCATTAGCCATAGCCTCAAGGGGGTTTATTTAATAAATTGCTAGTATATGTGGTTAATGCAAACATGTGATTACATGCATCTTATATTAATCTTAGTCTATTTTCAACATAAGAAAGTCGTTTCTTTCACAATTATTTCTATCCAACGAACTACATACAGGGTGTTAGGTAATGGTACCGAAAGTTGTAGGGGTGATTCTTTATCAATTTAAGACGAAAACGTCTAATAGCCTTATAGGCATGTGGCAAAAATGCTTCTAAGGGAAGTGAACTGAGCTCCTCATGGGAGATTTCTCAAAATTATAGAATATCCTGAGAAACTTTTCTTCCTAAAATTGCGCACTTAAAGAATGGTCTCCTAAATTTATTTTCAGTCCAAATTAATCCCCCGTCACTTCTCCTTAAGGCGGGCCCGCCAAAATAGTGCTTTTTGCTTCTAATTTAATAATAATAATAATAATAAAATGGTTTATTGTACCCGAGAAACTTACAGTCAAACAGACAAAGACATAACACATATAACTACAAAAAAATATGGGGTACAAAGGGCAGTGTTCGCATTGGCGTTCTTCCACACCACCAAGACATTTAATATGGTACATCACACTAAATTTCGCCGAGAAGCACCTCTTTGTTCTTTGTTTTAAATACATTCTTACTGTAAGAGTGAATCAAGTAATTTAATCCGGGATCATTAAGTTTCTTTGGCGCTATAAATGAAAAAGTGCGCTGAAACTTAGCAGAGTTGTGTTTAGGGATGTCGTAGAGGTTTAAATCTCTGAGACAACGTTGAGTGAGTGATCGTCGTGACTTCAGCAGCTCAGACAAATACTTAGGACACTCATTGTGTAGTATATTCCAGAGCAAGACTCCAAAAGCTAAATCATATCGCCCAGATATTTTTAATTGTCGAGTGTCAACATAATAAGCTGTAATATGCTCATATTTATTGATAGAATAACAAAAGCGCATACAAGTATTTTGAAGTAATTGTAGCTTATTCTTCAACTCACAGGTCAAGTGAGGATAGTAGATAGTAATGCAGTAACCAAATATAGAATGACTTTCAATTAGCCTGAGTTTAATTTTGTCAGGAAGAGTCTGTTTTAACCGGTATAACAATTTTAACTTTATATAACACTGTTTGAGCTTAGTAATTAGGTGTTGTTCAAAGCTTAATGATCCATCAATTATCAGTCCTAAATCTCGGTGGTAGTCATTTGTTGGTACAACAACTTTTCTTCTTCTAATTTAAATTTGAGGAGGACTATCAGCTTTCAATTGCTATTTTACCTGCACGTTTACTCCTGTAATACGCTGGTTAACAAATTATTGTTAAAACTACACCGGTTTTTCAAATTTGCACAATAAAGTTGTTTTTTGGCGCGAAACCGGAAAATTGTACAAAGACAAACTAGTGCAGTTTTAACAATAATTTGTTAACCAACGTGTTACAGGAGTAAACCTGCTGGTAAAATAGCAATTGTAAGCTGATAATCCTTTGCAAATTTAAATTAGAAGCAAAAAACATTATTTTGGCGGGAACCGGTCGAGGGGCAGCCTTAAAGCAATAAGTGAATAAGAGCCATTTAATTCGAAAACAGTGCTTCCTGCAATAGATCACATATTACCTTCGTTATTGTTACTATTATTATGCGGTGAAAGAAATGTTCATAACAAAAAATATGCAAGAAACAGTTAAAACTTAAAAAATCCTATTACCTAAATATATTTTTCGAATTATTTAAAAAACGAAAATCTTACTTTACACCGTTTGAAGGGACGTAACTCATGTAGGTAAATACATTTCTGAATTTTTTGGTCCCTTAAAAATTGCATTGTTCCGTAACACCCTGTATGTTAGAACAACATTATGTGCCATGCCGTTTTAAGTAAGGACTTATTGTGCAACCTGAGAATCAACAGATCGACGTTATTTAATTAAACTGAAAAATCGAATATTACCTAATGGATTTGTCTCCACACAACGGTGGATTTCTTCAATATGCATAATAATCATATGTATACCACTAGTAATTTATGAGACAAGCCTTCTTGCATATAAGTAGAGCATTACATTACTGTTTCAAACAACGATGGCTTCGGTGTACAGAGAGTATCTCACTTTTAATTTAAAATTGCTAAGATTTCTGGGGCTATTTAGTGAAGAAGATGAATTTTTCAAAAGTGCGAGATTCAAAATGGTCTTGTTCACAGTCGCTTTTCCTCTTGGATCCTTTATTGTTTCTCAATTCATTTACTTATTTATGCAAATGAAGAACATAGAAGAATTTGCTGCATCGGCCTATTCAGCACTGGAAATTGTACTTACCCAATCCAAGATTATCTTGCTGATCAGAAAACGCGTCCTCATTCAAGAATTACTGAATCTACTTGACCAGAAAGTATTTCAACCCAGAAATGATCGTCAGAGAGAATTTTTCCGTGTAGAACTGCATTATTATAGGCAAATGTTTCCTGTAGTTCTTGCAACTACTTGCCTACTTGCCATTTTATTAGTTCTCAACCCATTTTTTCTGACACGTTCTCTTGAAGAGTTAAATCTGCCATTTCCGGCTTGGTATCCTTTCGAGCTTAATACATATTCAAGGTATTTCACAGCTTTTGCCCATCAAACATTTTCTATTTTTATAATTGGACCAGCAGATATTGCCGCGGACGGACTAATGTTAGGATTTTTAATAATAATTGGTGTACAGTGTGAATTGCTTGCGGATAATTTAACACATATTTTTGAGTACACCAAGGAACGGTTGATGCAAAATAGGTCAAAGGTGGCAGACGAAGAGGTTATTAGCAATTTGGGGAAGTCCCTTACAAATTTGATCGGTTTTCATAAGAATATTTTAGGGTGAATATTTCAGTTTTATCAAAATGTTTTTACATTATTCCATTATTCGTATTTTAGATTTTCAGAGAAAGTTAGTGAATTATTCAATTTAATGATTTTCCTGCAATTCGCAATCAGTGCATTTTCATTGTGCTTATCCCTTTTCAACTTAAATGCGGTAAGAAAATTCACCGACATCACTTGTAATATAGTACAATTTATTATTTATAGGTGGCTAATGCTTCAACTTATTGGACAACTATTATGTACATGTCGATCTTATTAATGGAACTTTTCTCTTTCTGCTGGTTTGGTAGTTTAGTAATTGATAAGGTATGAGGAATTTTGAAACATCTCAAAATATTTTTATCCACAACCTGTCTATTATTAAGGTATAAAATCATTGTTTGCATACGCTAGCAAATCTCATGACCGCCTAGCTCTGCGATATCGACATTACAATAAATTATCACTGACATGTATAGTTTCTAATTTATTTAAAAATGCCCTCATAGTAGACATCAGGTTGTGGATAAAACGTTATACGACAATCGTGTCTTATCACTTATCGGCATTTTAGACACTTAAGAAATTAGACACTCAAACTCGACCTTCGGTCTCGTGCCTAAACTTTTCTTGCATGTTTAAAATGCCTTTCAGAAATCCGTACGATAAATAACTATTATCCACGGGTATTGCGGAATGGACTTATTATACAATGAGTAAGAGATTTTTTCGCTATAAAACCCGTGGATAAAGCAGGGTATTCTATTCGTGTGTTATGATTATTGCTCCCTCGGATGATTTATGTTATCGTTATGTTTACGTTATCCTATATGTGACATACCGTAATGACCTATTGTCGAAAATAACTATTTAATTTCCTTTTAGAGTTTAGATATATCCGGAGCCTTATATCAGTCCGATTGGGTAAATGCTCCTACAGCTTTCGAGAAGGACATGGTATTATTCTTGATGAGAACTCAAAAGCCTATTCAAATATTTGGTTTGAGTTTCTTTGTTTTGTCTCTGGACATCTTTATAAAGGTTCGATTGCGTACCTATCCAAATATTGTAGTTTCTGTTTCTATTTTTTTTTTTAGATTGTGAAGACGTCGTGGTCTTGGTACACCCTTCTTGACCAGGTTAACAGTAAATAAAAATATAGTTCCCACCTACTATGTAACAAAAATTAAGCATGATGCACATTGATTTTAATTAATCAAATTGTATGCGCACTACAATGGTACTTGCATTTTTGTTCACAAAAATATACTGTGTAAAATGAAACTTTAGTCGAATAAAAGTATAAAACAAATTCACCCTGTTTGCTTCATTGTATCAAGATTCTAGTTGTAGGTACTTATAGTTTGTTTATATAGGTAACTATACCGGCGGTTTAACGAAAACTTTTCACCCCGAATATCTCGTAAAGCAAATAAAAAACTGAAGAGGTTAATATGAAAAACCACCAAGATGTACATCAATGCGATGTGAATCCTTGTAGATGTTTATCACGTTAATGGGTATGTAGTGAATCCGTAGACGTACAGACGTGCCAAAAAGGCGAATTGTTGAAAACTACAACTGTAAACTGTAAAACTGTAAATTGAGATGAGGAACTTGAAATAATTCTTTACCAGTGTTTGAACAAAAAACACACAAAAATTATGCGAAGGCTGTAGAATTAGCACTGCCGGCAAAAACATTACTGCAGTTAAGTATAGAAATATCAAATAACACGGAAAATAAAACAATTTTGCAAATCTATGTTTTGAAATATTATGAATAGGGCTGGGCAAACATATCGTAAAAAAGCCTAAAAATATGCATGATGCAATATGAGTTAAAAACGACATAAAATAAACACCAAAACATGCGCCAACATAGCCAAAAATGCACTAAAACTAATTTTTATGCTTTATTTATATGCAGGAATATTGCAGTCAATCGTCATTTTACACAAAGTTTTGTTAAAATGTATCAGTTTTACTGTTTCGTTCAGACATTGCAATGTTGGTAATTCCGCGCAGAGGCACGTATTCTTTAATATTTTTTTAACAAAAAAAAAATACAATTCCGCTATTGGTCAGGTACCTACTGAATCGGTCTAGGACATTAGAGCGCGTGCCACTAGAGCGCGGCCGTTAGAGCGCAGGGACACTAGAGTGCAGGGACATTAGAGCGCAGGGACACTAGAGCGCAGGGACATTAGAGCGCAGGGACATTAGAGCGCGGTGGTGTGTTTTCGCCTATTTAGGTAGATGATGTTGCGAAAATAAAACATTTGCTTTTCTCGGTAGATACTTTTATAATTATATTATTACTGTAAAGTTTATACCACTCCGATTCTTAAAAAAAAATTAATTTTTGATACCTCTGTGTTTGGTTGAGAGGACCAACTAAATCTATATTTGAGACTTTGAAATTTCAAAAGCAGTTGTTTGCCGGTTGTTCATTTTACTTTATTCATTAAACAATTTTTATTTTCTTGCTGCACTTGTTAATGAATTTCAACCAAAATCATGGATCCTGCTTAGACCAATATCCTTCCAAGAACTTGGAACTTGGTTGAATTTCAATTGACCTGTGAATAATATTGATATAAAAATTGATATCTCCAAGGGAACAAAGTAAACAATAATGGTCTGATATCTCCAAGGGAACAAAGTAAACAATGGTCAGTGTGTTTTTACAACTTAATGACGAGATGACATCCTGTCGAACTATTTGCCGTTCCATCCGGCTTAAATATATTGAAAATAATGTTCTTCAACCCTCATTAAAAATAAATTAAAATACCTGACACGACGACGCTCGTTTTAAGAAATGTGTCTCCGAATTTCGTTAAAACCGGGAGATGTTAACGGGTGGTCTTCCTTCTCGTTCATGAAATACAATAAAACAGCTAATAAGGGATGTGCCGTTATCATGATTCATACACACCTAGCTGAAGTAATTTCGCTTATTGTATTTTGATGAAGCCAAGTACATAATTCCGAACATTGTCATTTCAAACTTTCAATCACGGCTTTTTTCATTTTCCCGATTTAAAGCCCATATTCATCAAGAGCACTTGGACATCCAATAATTACGGTCTACCAAGAATTTTGCATCTTTGGGTTTTAGTCTGTTTTTATGTTTCCTGCTTAAAGCCCGGCCATCGAGAACAGGTACCCGGTTAAGTGTCGTTTGTGAAAAAAGAACATATTTAGGAGTCGGTGAATTAAATTAAATTAAATTAAGAACATATTTATAATAATAAATGACACTTCCCGTTGACCAATTGCTCCCAAAAGCCTTTCAGCTCTTTAACGGGTCACCTAACCTCTATGTACCAAATTTCGGACAAATAATATCGATCCAGTAGTTTGGGCTATAACGTGGTCTCAGTGGTATTACAAAATTTTTCTGCCCAAAGGGTACTAAATGCGAATAAATGTTGTCTCGTTTAAAACCAGAATTTGAAGACCTTTCTGATGGTGACAATAGATCTTTCAAAAATTTGTTTTGGATGGGTAAATGAGAGAATAACTTTAAATTTGGAAATTGGTGTGCCAAAACGACACTTTCCGTGGGTCGATTGAATCCAAAATTTGTTCAGCTCTTCGACGTGTAATACAATCCCCATGTGCAAAATTTCAGCCAAATCGGTTCAGGAGCTTGGGCTGTACCGCGATTTTAAAGTCCGATTAAAATCTCGATATTTTTAGTTTTTGATCAAAAGGGCACTGACAGTGAAGACATATTTGAAAGCAGAATCTGAAGGCCTTTCTTATGGTGACGTGAAAAATGGGGGTTTACATTTAAAATTTAAAATGGCTTTTCTGGTGGCACGATTGGCTCCAAAAGCTTTTCAGATCTAAGTTGGGTTATCACATGCACACTTACCAAATTTCAGCCAAATCGGTTGAGTAGTTTGGGCTGTAGCGTGTTTACGAACGAACGTACGAACATACGTACATACATACAGACACATTTTAAAAACCACTTTTTTGGGTTCCTGAGACCTCAAAACGAATAGATTCGGTCTTATCTCGAATTCGAAAATTTTAGTGATTGCATAGTACCTAACCTCCCTTTTTTTTAAATGGTGAAGTGGAGTGGGGAGGTTAAAAAATAAATAGTAATTTGCATGTAGTCTAATGAGAAATGGGACATATTTTGTCATATCTTAACAAAAAATTATGATAAAATAAAATCTAAATTTTCTTAAATGGAAATAAAGGTCGTTTAATTATTATATGCAAAAAATGGAAAAATTGCATTAAATGTACTACCCACTAGAAAAAGGAAGTTGATTTTCTGTTTGGAGAACAGTTTTGTGGCAAACAGTTTGATAATTTTCGCGTAGTAAAGTACTGTACCTCCACAACTCCCTTAAGCAAGGGCGCCAACGCCAAAGTATCAATGTTAGGAAGTAACGCGTTAATTTTTAAGTACCAATTTTTTTTAATTCTAACGCGTTAGCTATTTTTTTTTGGGTAACAACTACTGGAATGTACATTTCGTCTCTGTAGGTCTCTCTCTACTTCGTGACGTTATTTGTTGTCAAAATTTGACAATGACTCATTTTGCATTGGATTCTCGTTTCTATTTTCCACCCCTAACGTCATTCAGTTCTTGGAAAATTTTATGACTCTTGACGATCTGTAAGCAGGATACGGATGCATCGGATTTGTACCGTCATTTACATCACACAAAGGTAGCTTGGGATTTTCCCGGGCAGGTAAAGATTAAACTGTGCATTTTAAAATGTCTTCTTGAAAATATCGAAGTCGGGAGCAGGTAGCCAACAAAATGACCCTTCAGTTCGACCACGTCCTTGGGTTAGAAGGATTAGCCGTGGTTAATGGGCAGATTGCGAATTTAACTAATGAGGGTTTATTTTTGATTCTGGTATAATAACAAAAACTTTTCTTTTTCAATTCAAGCACGATTTAATACAAAAAAATTAAAATGAAATAAATTATTCCTATACCTACATTAAAATGGCAAATTCCTAAAACTAACGCATTTAACAAGGGCAAATCTAGAAATTTCCTGTCATTGGTATTGCACATACTTTTATCATTAACATAGTTTATCTTATTTTTGCTGTATTTATTTTCTCATTTTCTTAACAGACATGTTAGCATTTTTGTTTGAAAATTAACTATTTCATTACAAAGAGTAAATACATTTGGATGGGGAGTATAAAAAATACCGTGTAATTTACCATGAAAAGATTCACAACAGTTTGTAGTACGAAACAAAAAGTCAACACCACTACTACCTATACCAAAGTAAAGGCGGAAATAAACCTTATTCCGAAAAATAATTAGTGTCTAAATAGTTTCGGAATTCACGAACTTTGATGCTGTCACTTGGCATTAAATCCAACAGTTATTCTGCGTTGAAAAAATCGATTGCGTCCAGAGAGTTAAGAAACGGTATTCCAAAATATATTTATATTATACCTACCCCCCTAGGAATCAGGTATACATTTACTAATCATTTTATCGACACCCCGTGTCGCTTACCTGGAAGCCCATTAGTACAGTGGTCGAACTGACCGGCCATGGTAATCCCCAATTTTAAAGATTCGCAGGGTTTTCTAAAGCCGTGGTCGAACTGACATGCTTTCGAAAATATAATAGACGGATTTTTACACAATAAAACACTTGTTGTCCCCAAGATTTTTTTAAATACTACAACCATATCTCGAACCATAATTATATTAAATACGATGTCTGATTTTTTCCACAAATTTTTATTTACGAAATATAAAATACGTTGTCAAATATAGAGCGAACTATTTTATGCAAACATAGGAAAGTAATCAAATGCACCATAGAAACCTGGTATTACAAAAAAAAATATTTGGGTAACATGAGTAATAGGTACTTATAGGTAAAAGCAATTAAATTTTATTGATGACTTCCTGCTTAAAACGTCCCTCCGTGGCTTGCAAATCGGATTAGTTTAAAGCACGTTCAAAGTATTCCTTTAATGGGGAAGGGGGAGCAGAGACAAACAAATTTGGATAATTTACTTGGAAGGATATTTTTGTTCAAGCAGGATACATGATTTCGATATCGACATAAATTATCTGAATTTTTGAGAGCACTGCATGTAACAGCCCAGAAAAACTAATCGCCTAATGGTGCCTACCTACGTCGTATGCTGTTTTTCAAAAAAAATTAGACTGCAATTTTTACGATACAAGGACGCCAAGATAATAAAAATTAATTAAACAATGGGAGTAAAGAGCGCTAACCGGCAAAAAACTGCTTCTCACCCAAATGCATAGCAAAAACCTTTTTTTTTGAGAATCGAAGTGTCATAAACTTTATAAAGGGTGGCCCATAAAAAACCGGATTTTTTTGTTTTTAAATATCTTCGTAAGTTTTCGTACGATATTTTTCAATCTTATACACAACGTAGCTGAAGGTTGAAATTGTCGATGCCATTCATCAGATTTGAATTTGCACCATCAGTGTTTTCCTTAAGAACGTGTAACTTAACACCATTATTTAGGCCAATGGGGTGGGGTTACAATTTGACGCATGACAGAGGCGTTCACACATGATCCAAGCCTGTCTTTTCCTCTTTCCAAATTAACTTTCAGAAATAAAATTGATCAATCCCTCAATTTTTTATGAATTTTTTTGTAAAATGTTAATTTTCGTAATTATCACAAATTGTGAAAGGGAACGGAGGACAATTTTTTTTGTATTTTTGTTACTTTATGTCCAATACTTTTGAGTTTTATTCAGGATGTAACCAAAGGGTGAGCCTTTCGATTTCTCTCTTTGGGTTACAGATAGCACTATCATTGTTTTTCTTAAGAAGGTCTAACTTAACAGCATTATTTAGACCAATGGGGTGCGACTATCATTTGACGTATGACAGAGACGTTCGCACATGATTAAAGCGCGTCTTTTCCTATTTGCAAAATAAGATTTCATTTATTTTATTGTTTTATTAACTTCCTTAATTTGTCACCATATTTATTTAATTAATGGCACATATGCAATAACACTTTTTAGGGTACTTAATTAAATTATAAAACAAAAAATTAAACATTTAAGTAAGGTATGATTTGACCACCGTCCAATCGTATGCAACATAACCATAGCAACAAATAATCAACCTACTCGATTTCCTTTTAAAACACAATTTGTTATAAAAAGACTGTTGCAAGAAAATTGATGTAATTTTAGTTTTGACATCCATATTAGACAAAAAAAGCGGACTTCAATTATGCGTGAACGCCACTGTCATATGTCAATGAGAAGGCCATCCCTATTAGTCTAAATGATTTAGACCAATAGAAATGGGCTTTCTGTTAAGTTAGACGTTCCTAAGTAGGACAATGATGGTGCTATCTGTAGCCCAAAGAGAGAAATCGAAAGGTCCACCCTTTGGTTACATCCTGAATAAATCTCAAATGTATTGGATAGAAAGTAACGAAGATACAAAAAAAGACTCCTCCGTTCCCTTTCACAATTTGTGATAATTACGAAAATTAACGTTTTTCAGAAAAATTCATAAAAAATTGAGGGATTGATCAATTTTATTTCTGAAAGTTAATTTGGAAAGAGGAAAAAACAGATTTTGATCATGTGTGAACGTCTCTGTCATGCGTCAAATTGTAACTCCACCCCATTGGCCTAAATAATGGTGTTAAGTTACACGTCCTTAAGGAAGACACTGATGGTGCAAATTAAAATCTGATGAATGGCATCGACAATTTCAACCCTCAGCTACGTCGTGCATAAGATTGAAAAATATCGTACAAAAACTAACGAATATATTCAAAAACAAAGAAATCCGGTTTTTTATGGGCCACCCTTTAGTAATAATTATTATAAAATTATAAAAGTATCTACCGAGAAAAGCAGATATTTAATTTTCGCAACATCATCTACCTAAATAGGCCAAAACACACCACCGCGCTCTAATGTCCCTGCGCTCTAGTGTCCCTGCGCTCTAATGTCCCTGCGCTCTAACGGCCGCGCTCTAGTGGCCGCGCTCTAATGTCCCTTCCCGCCTACCGAATGGTTATATGAAAAAACATTGCAACTCTTTCCATATGGAAAATTATGAGAAATGAATTTTTCGTTCAACCGCGCGGAATTCGACCATTTTCCCCTCATGTGATTCAAACTTTTCACGTTTTTTCAATAAAGTTCTTGCTGGTTACATTTTTGAAAAAATAATTTTTTTGTCAGATTATGCCAAAATTCAACATGGCGGCCATAAGAGAATCAAAAGTTGATCGTCGTTGCTCAAAATCTAGAAGGCCTAGAAAAATTTTCTCGATGCCATTTCATTGACAGCTGTCAAAAATATCAACGTATCAAGGTTCATTTAGACAGCTTCAATCGTTAGGGAGATATTAGTTTTTATTAAAAATAGTAATTTTCAAATTTTTCGGAATAACTCAGGAACGAATCAAGATATCTTAATTCTTAATCACGAAAAAATATTGCAACTTTTCTCTAATTTAACCGACTCTGTAACCCTTACCATTTAAGGGATGTCAATGGTGAGCAGCCGAAAAGAAACCAACCCTATTTATTGCGAAGGGGGCTGAAAAATTGTAAAAGGTAAACTGAATTTTGCAAAATTAACACTTATAGGGTTGATATATTGTATCTAAAGGGGGATGAAAAGTTAAAGGGGACGAGAATTAAAACTATCCCCTTTCTCAAGGCTCGTTGAGAAAGAGGATAGTTCACATCCCTGCAGCCCTGTGTTTGGTTTTGTAACTACTACCATCGAAATAGGATAAACAATGTTCAATACAAAAAATTATATTCTCGAAAATACGACCTGTAATAAAGGCGGAATGTACCTACAGTTTTTTCGGTTTTTATCAATTTCTCAAGTGCTTTTTAGTCCAGTCAAATAGGGACCGGAGGTTACAATAAATGTTGGAATCTTTCGAGCGTAATTGTTTAATAGTTTCCTTTTCTGCTTGATTAATTTTGGGAAACTTATTGTTTCTGATGTTTTTCGAAATTTGTTGTTTGCATGCCTCATGAAATTCTCAGACGGTTCGCTCAAGTGTCGAATGGAGGATTCAACACTTGCAACTACGTTCGTCAAAGAATTTCCAGAGGATGGCAGTGCAAAGTTAAGTCCTTTGTTTAACAGACTCAACTCTTTACTAGTAAACGATTCCATCGATTGGTTTTCGACAATGTTTATGGATTCTGGACATTGTTGTTTCTTCACTCTTGGACAGAGTTTATCTAGTTTTTTGTTAGGTATGTATTTGGCTTTAATAGAAACAAACATTTTTCTCTGGAATTCACACCATTTTACAAAATCTAGTTCATCTAACTTATAAGTAAGTTTCTTAAACAACTCGTATGCTTGTAGTTCAAGCATACTTCGTTTTGCGTAATGTCTATCAATTTCCAAATCCAGCCATTTCTCTTTAGCAAACCGACAAACTTTTTCGGAGACCTTGCAGTTACTGGGAATTTTCACGGTGATGAAATTTGGAAAAACTCCGTTTTTTGCAGGATTTTAGGAAATGAATATCAGCGCCTATTAACCTAATTTTACAACTAACCGAGGGTTTGGTTTAGATATGTGGATGACATTTTTGCTGTTTTCGATCCTAGTCAGTCCAGTTTAGAGGACTTCATTTCAAAATTAAACTCAATTTTTCCGAGTATTAAATTCACTCACGAAGTTGAGGAAGAGAAAAAACTCCCTTTTCTAGACACTCTAGTGATTAGAAATAATAATAAGTTAGAATTTGACGTTTATAGGAAAGAATCTGGCACATACCGCTATATCTCGGCAGACTCCCATCATTGTGCACAACACAAGATGGCAAGTTTCCATTTTTTGGCACACCGTCTTCTGAATTTTCCTTTAAACAAGGAAAGATATCGGAAAGAACTCAAAACAATCAAAGACATAGCGAGATGTAACGGGTTCGAACCTATCATAATAGACAACATCATTAGGAAGTTAAAATTCAAACAACAAGTGTTAAACGCCACGACTTTTCGCTTCGAAGAACAAAAACAGGACTTAAAATTTGTCGCACTACCTTTTGAACCTCAGTTGACAAGAGGTTTGACAAGGTTTTTTGCCCAACAAAATTTAAGGACAGTTTTCAGATCAGAAAACAAACTGAAAAACCTTTTAGGCAACCCGAAAGATAAAGTAGGGAATAGCGAAAAATCTGGTATATACGAAATCAATTGTCAAAATTGTGATCTAAAGTATGTAGGTCAAACACGAAGGTCTATCAGCACCAGATTTAAGGAGCACTTAGCCCACCTTAAATATGGCAGAACTGAGAAATCCAGTGTTGCCCTACATGCTTTACACAATGACCATAGAATAAGTGATAATATTAAGTTAGTTTGTAGCGTTAACAAGATGCAGATGCTCGACGCTTGGGAGAGTATCGTAATTCATAAGTCTAGAGATAGGCTTATGAACGCTGATACAGGCCCGATCGCATATTCATCTTTGTTTACGCTACTTTAAGTAGGACTTGTTGTATTTATACGTGTTCACCCTTACGTGACCATTTCTCGACCTGTGATTGGTCTACCGAGATCAGGCGAGGGGCGGAGCTACGCGGGTGGGCCTATAAATATTTCAGTTTCTAGACAGGCAGGTTGTTTTAGCTTCGGCTTTGATAATGAGCACATTGTGTTCGAAACGCGTCAGCAGTGTAAATCAAGTGTTTCGGTGTAGTGGGGTGTTTCTAGTGATAGAGAAGTACCCTAGTTTTGCACCCTCCCAAGATGTGTGCGTATGATAGGGTGTCCAAAAAAACACGAAATTTTCGGACTTTTTTCAGTTTTTCGCTTATAATTTCTAAACAGTACTTCCTAGCGGAGAGTTCGCTATTTTCGAAATTAAAGCGCACTAAATTCTGCGTCGAATGAGCCCCCCAAACGTTAATTTCGACTATGATTTCAAAAAGCATCACAAATTTAAATTTTGGTTAAACGTATTCAAAAAACAATTTATTATTTGTTATTTATTATTAAAAAATCTATTTCTTCGAAATCTTTTGGTCGTGGAGGGGCCAGGGTCGTTCGCAGGCTCGATGAATAGTGTGTCGCCTTCAAATAGTTGAGGCTTAGGTACTATGACTTATGACTGTTTATGGTTTGCTCTATTTTGATTTTCTAGATCTAAAGCCTCAACTATTTGAAGGCGACACACTATTCATCGAGCCTGCGAACGACCCTGGCCCCTCCACCTCCAAAAGATTTCGAAGAAATTGATCTTTTATTCATTGTCTCATTTCTTAACTACATTTATAGATAAATTATTTTTTGAATACTTTTAACCAAAATTTAAATTTGTGATGCTTTTTGAAATCAGCGATTGATGGTCTACAACTTTCAAGCTATAAGTTTTTTAAATTAGAGTAGCCGTTTGGACGTTACAGACGACGAAAAGTCACTACTTGTCAATTTTTCACAAAATTGTCGTTTTTGACCATGGTTTGCGACCCTACCACATGGTCGAACTTAACGTTTGGGGGGCTCATTCGACGCAAAATTTAGTGCGCTTTAATTTCGAAAATAACTAACTTTTCGCTAAGAAGCACCGTTTAGAAATTATAAGCGAAAAACTGAAAAAAGTCCGAAAATTTCGTGTTTTTTTGGACACCCTATCATACGCACACATCTTGGGAGGGTGCAAAACTAGGGTACTTCTATTAAATGCCTACTAAAGGGTTTAAGATCATCTCCAGCTTTCCAACATTTATTGTAACCTCCGGTCCCCTGGAGGTCTAATTTGACTGGACTATTTAGACAGCTTTGAATCTAGACGCTTCAATAAATAACAGAATTATTTTTGTACTATCTGCCAACTTTTACAACGAAAGTTACACTTAAATTATGGTTATAGTTAGTATTATAACTAAAACTTGATTTTTTTAAATTATTTGAAAATCTAAAAAAAAATTTAACAATACAGATTCTTGGAAGAAATTTATTTCCTTAGCCCAAAGTCATTATCTCAGGTAAGACAGTCATCAACTTATACATGGAGTAATTATTATTTAAAATATAAAAATATAAATATAAAAAATTATCATATTTTTAGTTGCCTACTTTTTTTGTTTTAATTTCTGACATATACCTATCCCTTCTTAATGTATCTTTTTGCCCCCTTTCTAGTAAAAATAATGAGTTCTCTCGAAATCAAAATCTACCTGTCTCACAGTCAGTGGCGCCAAGCACCTGCCTACCTCAAAATAAGGCGAACATTCTGAAACTTCACTGTTCTGTTTTTTGGGATCCTCAATTCGGGAAAACTACTGAAAAAATCTAAAAATTGTTCGCAAAAATGATTGATGAAAGATATATTAGGTCGTATTTAATCACATTCAAAATACAGGAAACTGTTTGATGTTAGGTTAGGTATACCAATAGCAAAAAAAAATTACAGTGTTATCAACTTAACCGTGAGTAAAGTTAGTAAAGTTACCTAAAACACTTTTTATGTTACTTATCTACTTCAGTGTTTTGTTTAAACAACGGTTGGCAGAACTGGTTGGAGGAAACAATAGCTTTAATGCCCTGTTGATTGGGCGGAATTGGAAAAACTTTGAAAAAAATTGCTAAACGAGCCTGGAAGTTTTACACATTTTTTCTAGGCATCAATCTGCATCCAGCACATTATTTATTTGTTATAACCTGACGATTCAAATAAAAGCCAACGAAAGATGTATATCAATGCGATGTATATCTCGTAGTAGTAGTAGTAGTGCCTCCGCAGACGCACAGATGTGTCAAAAAGGCGAAATGTTAAAAAATTGTTGTTACAAAATTTAAAAATTGAAAATGAACAGGAATGAGTGGATGAAAAGAATTACCGGAATTAAAACAAAATTTGGCGAATTTTGAAAAATTAACACTCGGGGCTGAAAAATTGTGAAAGGTGATGAAAAGTCAAGAGGAATGAAAATGAAGTGTGGATTAAGTAGAATTACGCACTTATACCTACCTATTGCGAAGGAAACTGAAAAATTGTAAAAGGTAAACTGAATCTCAAATGCGTTCAATTTTATGACCGACGAAAAACGAAATTATGCGAATTTTGCAAAATTAGCACTTAGGGGGTTGAAAAATCGTAAAGGTGGATGAAAAATCAAAAGGTATGAGGATTAACCGTGGCTAAGTAAAATTACGGAAAATAACACCAAATTAAGTCAATTATGTAAATTTAGCATTTGAAGACTTGAAACATTGCGAAGGGGGATGAAAAAAGTGAAAAATTTAATCATCATCCAAATGGGTTCAATTTATTACAGAAGAAAAACTAAATTAAGTGAATTTTGCAAAATTAGCACTTAGGGGGTTGAAAAATTGTAAAGGGGGATGAAACGTCAAAATGGATGAGAATTAATCGTAATTAAGCAGAATTACAGAAAATAACACGAAAGTAAACCAATTATGCAAATTTAGCTTTTGGGGGTTGAAATGTTGCGAAGGGGGTTGGAAAAGTGAAAAAGATGAACATAATCCAACTGAGTTCAATTTATTACCGTAGGAAAACTAAATTACGTGAATTTTGCAAAATAAACACTTAGGGGGTTAAAAAATTGTAAAGGGGGATGAAAAGTTAAAAGGGATGAGAATTAATCGTAATTAAGTAGAATTACAGAAAATAACACGAAAATAAGCCAATTATGCAAATTTGACTTTTGGGGGTTGAAACATTGCGAAGGGGTCGAAAAAGTGAAAAAGGCAAGAACAATTCATAAGGCAAAACTGCGCGAATTTTACAAAATTAACTAGCGGAAATCACACGAAAAAGAAGCGGTCTGGGTGAATTTTATTGCTCTTTGAGGGTTCACATATCATGAAAGGGGTTGAAAAATTGTGGATGGGTCAAAAATTAATGAAAATCACTTTGAATTAATAACAAATCAGAAGAAAGCAAAAAAAATAAATGAAATGTATTTACTCCGCTTGCTAGGGCTTAGGGGTTGTTTTTAGGTTGAAGACTCATAAGACTTTTTTCAATGGTTGACCGAATTCTATCGAACCCCATAATTTTATTACACCACTTACATGAAAAAATTTCCAGTTTCAACCCTTAAATTTCATCCCCCTTGTTAGATATTAATGAAAATTTGCCCATCCGCCTACAGTGGCGCTGTAAATTACCACATCAAATTTAGCCCTGATACGTTGAGCAGTTTTTGAGTTCTCGCATTTTTGTGTTTCGGCATGTTAGGGGGTTGTACCGCCTTTAAGGGTCGTTTTTCGCGAATTATGAATAAGACCTTTTTTGTACCATCAATAGAAAGCTATCGAATGGTAATATTTTCAACTATACATTCATCATTGAAAATTCGAGTTTCCACCCCTAACTTTCATCCCCTTCGATAATTTTCTCCTAAAATTCGCTCTTCCCTTCTCGAAGATGCAGTGTGTAAGATGTCACAGTTTCGCAGAAGATATTGCTTCTCTGTGTCAAATTACAGGGCTTTATGGACGTTTCAACCCCTAAACTCCAACCCCCTATTTCACCACCCCCACATGCCCTAAAGGAAATTGTGTTTTCAATTTCACCACCTTAACCCAATTCGTTGAAAAATTAAGGTGATTTATACATTCATGTTTTCAACCCATCATGGTTTCACCCCTTTATGATTTACAGGGGTGAGTTTATTTTTCCGGTGTCACATAACTCCTTGCGTATTTACTGACTTCAGTTGTTCATAAATAAATCAATAGGTTTTCAGAAAAAATAAATAAAATATATTTATCCGCTTGTAAAGAGTTAGGGGTGGTTAATAGCCTAGGGGTTGGTTTTAGGTTGAAAACTTATAAGACCTTTTTTCAATAGTTGAACGAAATCTATCGAACCCCGTAATTTTAGGCTACCATTTACTTGAAGAAATTTCAAGTTTCAACCCTTAAATTTCATCCCCCTTGTTAGATATTATTAAAAATTTGTCCATCCGCCTACAATGTCACTGGCAATTCATACACCAAATTCTGCCTTGATACGTTGAGTAGTTTTTGAGTTCTCGTATTTTTGTGTTTCTGCATGTTAGGGGTTGTAGCGCCTATAAGGGTGGTTTTTCTCAAAATATGAATGACACCTTTTTTGAATCATTAATGGAAAGCTATCGAATGACGCCAATTTCGACCAATACTTATTAAGCGGAATTTCGAGTTGCAACCCCTAATTTCCACCCCATCTGTTCGATTTTGCGAAAAACGCATCCCCCGTAGGATTTCACCGATATACAGATATACAGATGCGTGCAACCCTTGCGGAGTTATTATATTTTTTGTGGTTTTCATCCCCTAAATTTCAGCCCCCGAAATTAGCGCCCCTTCAGCTTCAACAGACTTGAGGGTCGAACGTACATACCAAGTTTCAGAAAGATACATCCACTAGTTCTCGAGTTATTGCAATTAATAGTTTTTCGGTTTTTCACCCCTAACTCCCACCCCTGTGGCCCGATATGGCCCAAAAGCAATCCCCGCCGAGATTTTCCGAGTATACACTCGTGTACAAAATTTCAGCTCGATATCTGTTTTCGTTCTCAAGTTATCCGACGGACAGACTGAGGAGCGAGCGAGCGAATAAGCTAAGACAAGAGTACCTCCGCATTCTGCTACGGCACTAAAATTCAAGTCAACCCAACTTAATCTTTGTACCATCTGCTGAGAATAATTACAGGCATTAAGCCCATAATAATCCTGTCTGTTCCTTATCATTAGGTATCTTCCGAGAAGGTCGTAGGTACTTAAAATTACCTGAGGCCTTTAATATGTTTTTCATTGATTTACTGATGTAATATTAGTAAATCAATGAAAAACAAATATTTTTCAGTTTTTATTAAAAAGCTCCCGGAAGATGTACATCAAAGCGATTTGTGTTCCTGCAGATGTTTAATTGTATCAATCTGCACCTAGTAGTAGTGCCTCCGCAGACGCACAGATGTGTCAAAAAGGCGAAATGTTAAAAAATTGTTGTTACAGAATTAAAAAGTAGAAAATGAACAGAAAAAACACAAACATTTTGAGAGTTGAAAAGTTAAAAAAATGACAATGTAGAACAAATGAGTAAAGGAAAAGAATTGCCGGAATTAAAACAAAATTTTTCGAATTTTGAAAAATTATCACTCGGGGCTGAAAAATTGCGAATTACGAAATATATACCTAATGGAAATGAAACTTTTGTCTTACGCACAGATGAAAAAATTCCCCCGTTGTCGTATTTTGAATTTTGAGTTCAATGTGAATACCTACAAAAATAGTTTGAAAAATTACCTTTCGGATAGTCTTTACTGGTAACAGCTGGTATTAATTGTATTAGCGGTAGCAATTATTTTAGTTGTGACGTAGGACAAAAGTTTTTATTTCCATTAGGTACAACACGAAAATAACCAAATTATGCAATTAAAACTTTTGTGGGGGTTGAAATACGCACTTATACCTACCTATTGCGAAGGAAACTGGAAAGTAAAAGGTAAACTGAATCCCAAATGGGTTCAATTTTATTACCGACAAAAAACAAAATTATGCGAATTTTGCAAAATTAGCACTTAGGGGGTTGAAAAATCGTAAAGGTGGATGGAAACTCAAAAGGTATGAGGATTAACCGTGGCTAAGTAAAACTATGAAAAGTAACACAAAAATTACATTGCGAATGTGGATGACAAAAGTGAAAAATGTAAACATCATCCAAATGAGTTCATTTATTACCGAAGAAAAACGAAATTACGCAAATTTTGCCAAATTAGCACTTAGGGGGTTGAAAAATCGTAACGGGAGATAAAAAGTCAAGGGGGATGAAAATTAATCGTAATTAAACAGAATTACAGAAAATAAGCCAATTATGCAAAGTGTTTCTGCATGTTAGGGGTTGTAGCGCCTTTAAGGGTGGTGAATGACACCTTTTTTGAATCATTAATGGAAATCTATCGAATGACGCCAATTTCGACCAATACTTATTAAGCGAAATTTCTAGTTGCAACCCCTAATTTGGGATTCAGTTTACCTTTTACAATTTTCCAGTATAGGGACACAAATCGCATTGATGTACCTACATCTTCCGGGGGTTTTCAATTTTCATTAAATATTATGTAGAACTTTAGAATTTTTATAGAAATGTTATAAATACAGGTAATAGGTACCTAGCTTAATAAATTTTTCTAAAAGTATATACTCTTGACCACACGTGGCATAGTCGATGAAATGCCCACACGTGAAAATAATCAGAATGTTTCGTCTAAAACTGTTCGTTTATTGGTCAGTCTTTGATGAAATGACAGATGAGTTGAATAATCTACTAAATATAATTGTTCGGATTTTTCAACTTTCCCGTGGGAATAGTTATTTGTACATGTAGTACACGAGTTGTAGGTACACATTATTTGTCTGTGTACTGTCCTGAAATGGCGTTAACATTTAACATCAAAAATGAGAAATCACAAATTATTTGTACACTCAGGAAATAAAGTACCTAATGGCCCTAGACCGCCCACAATGTGGGCAGATTCTCGCAAGCCCTATCAAAAAAAATTAAATTGAAAGTGAAAACATCTTTATTAAAACGACTCGAGTGGGATACAAGCCTTCACAAACCTATTTTGAGTGTCTTTTCCAAGAATTTGTCGACATTATTGATCGCGGTCAAGGGCCAAGACTTTATCTCCTGACTGTACATGGTAACGGAAAACAACAAAATAAAAATTAACAGCTAATTTTTGCTGCCGATGAAAAGAATTATTTAGAAAAGCGTTGCTATGTGGATAAGTGTAGCCATGTATGTACAAAAGTTAAACTTTCTAAAATGAAAAAATACTTGGATTTAAAATGAAATTTAATATATTTCAGAATAGAGTACAACGGAAAAGTTAATTAACAGTTCATTTTTTCATAAATGCAAGAAAGAAATGTGAAAATTTAAAACACTATATTTACAATTTATTTACAAAAATTACAACTAAAATTAATACCGGTACGTGTTAATGTCCAGCTCATTGCTAAGCATAATCGCATCAATCCAGTCCCTAAATATCGCCAAATTGACGTAAACCCCCGGAATATTTCTCCCGCACCCGATCCCCCAGGACACAATTCCCGCTTGCTGAAACTTCCCCGGCAGCCCCGGAACCGGACAAATCAGCGGACTGCCCCCATCGCCCCCGCACGTGTCCATCTCCTCCCCACCCCCGGCGCACATGAAGGAATGATGCAAGCGGAACAGCTTCCCCAGCCTGGTCTCCCTCAACATCTCCGTACAATCCTCCCTCGCCACCACCGGAAGGTGGATAGTCTTCAGATTTTCTTGCCTCTTTTCCGCCACCTGGTGCTTGGACAGCCAAGTAGCAGCCGTGCAATTCTCGCTTTTCAAAACCGACCCCGGGGGCGGCAGGCAAACGGGCCCCAACTTCTCGGAAAACTTGAAGGGGCGGTTCAGGAAAAGCACCGCGATGTCGTTCCTCAACGAGGTTCTCTTAAACTCCGGATGGGTGAAAGTCTTCGTGATGGTTTTGATGACGTTGCCGATCCTCACGAGGTAGAACCCCTTCTGGTTGAGGCAGTGAGCAGCCGTGATGGCCACCTTTTCGTGGATTAAAGACACTCCGCATTTGTAGGTCGCGGGAGAATTCTGGGCGTCTTTGAAGAAGAGCGAGGCCGACCATGGGAAGTGGTTCATTTTTTGGGTGCCGCATCCTTGAGGCTTAATCGGGGGCTCGGAGGAAGCGAGGGGGGCCGTCACGTTGCAGCAGATGTCGAAGTAGCCCTTGCATACTTCGTTCTTTGCAAATTGTCTGTGAATAAAAGAAAAGTTGAAGATTTTTGATTTAAAAAATATGTACTGACCTGACTTCGATTAAGCCTCGCCCGTCGGAAATTACAACGCCGTTTTCTTCATCCGAGCACTGGTAGAAGGGCACACAAGTGCAGGTCCGATTGCCCTGGTCATGTTGGAAAATCACCGAAGATTTCACGAGGAGAAATCACGCAAAATATAAAAGGGCACTGGACGTCATCACGACTGTAAGGACACTAACGAAATGAGGCTGAGTTGATCCACCCCAAGATTTATAACGGTGAGGTTCACCCCTTCCACTGCCGTACTAGTCATTAATTTGCTTGAGATATGACTAAACCAAACGAGGTAGGTATTGCTCGAGCTAAAATAGTAGGAAAACAGTAAATCTTTCATTGTTAATTTGTGACGGTAGAAACTTCTACTTTTTCACAGAATTTGTAAATGTAGCATTTAACTTTATTTAACCAAGGTCGGACGTGCGGGCGGTTGGCGATGGCTGATGCGCCCGGCGCTCATTTACTAAAATCTAAAATACAAATGTTTTTCACCCTTAAAATGGCATTTTTCGAAAAAATGGCACTAAGGTTTTCGATCCAGCAATGCAACAGCTACCGAATTTCTAAAAAATTGCTCTATGGTTTTTGATCCGGCAATACAACAGCTGTAAAATCCGATAGTAAGAATATGCTTTTTTGTAAAATAAATTGAAACAAGGGTCTTTTTGACACTAAAGTGACATTGTTCGAAAAAATGGCACTAATGGTTTCGGCTTGAAAAAAAATCAATTATCAAATCCGGTAATAAAAATATACAGTTATGCATAGGTTTTTTTCATGCCACCACTTTTTAGCCAAAAGGGCACAAGTGTGAATACATTTTTAGAAGCAGAATTCGAAGAGCATTCATATGATAACACGAAAAATGGGGGTTTGCATTTAAATTTTTTAACTTGATGTGTCAAAAAGCACTTTCCGTGAACCGATGTGGCCCAAATTCTATTCAGCACCTACAAATCTCCCACTCAATATATGTGCCAAATTTCACCTCGATGCGTTCAGTAGTTTGAGCTGCAACGTAATCACACACGGACATTTTTCAAAAACCACTTTTTCGGATTCCCAGGACCCTGAAACGTAAAGATTTGATGTTTTTGGCGATTGGATTTTTCGATCGATTTTATTAACTTGCTTCGCGAAGCGTAGAAGTTAAAAATTGGCAGTTTCGGAGACGGTAGAAACTTCTACTTTTTCACAGAATTTGTAAATGTAGCATTTAACTTTATTTAACCAAGGTCGTGGCTGATGCGTCCGGCGCTCATTTACTAAAATCTAAGATTCATGTGTTTTTCACCCCTTAAATGACATTTTTGTAAAAAATGCCACCAAGGTTTTCGATGCGGCATTGCAACAGCTATCGAATTAGATAATGATAATATGCCCTTCTGCTAAGGGAAATTCAAAAAGGGGCCTTTTTGTCCCTAAAATGGAAAATTTCTAAAAAATGGAACTAAGCTTTTTGATCCGGCAATACAACAGCAAAAATATGTGTCGCAATTCGAATGTTCTCCAAGGATACGGCGAGGGCCGTTTAAAATGTCCTGTTTTAGATTTTCGACTTTTTGCCGTAGTGGAAGCTGCTCATTTTTTCTATGCTTTATTGCGCAGACGACAGCGGTTTTAAATTTAATAACATTGTTGCGTAGGAAGTTTGTTAAATTCGTATTGGATTTAGGTGTATTCGCAATATCCCGATTTTTTTTGCAGTAGTTACGTAATACTGATACTAATGATTCCGACATTCAATTTTCTCAATAAAGTGATAAGGCTTCTAATTTTTTTTTATCACGCTACTGTCTCCGTCACCAAAAATTTTTTTATATCTTAAATCATGCTGTACCATCGAATTTTTAAACCCATCCAAAATAATCCCGGCCTCCATCGACGTAGAGGTACCGTCCCAGTTTTAATTTTTTATGGTGTTTGCATAATTTACACATCTTGTTTTTGACTCCCACAAATAAAATCATCATGATTAATTTTTATCCAATACTATTCTCTCGAATATTCTAGAATACAAAAATCAACAATAATGTACCCTTATCTCCTAATGGTAACAAACAGGAGCAATGCTCATAATGTTTTCCAGGCAGGTACCTATCCCCAACCACAGCGGGAGGCCATACTAATCCGGCTTTAAAATTTAACGTGTGGATCGGTAGTTAATTGTTGATATTAACCTGGAATAAATGAAATTACAATTTTATATTATCCTAGCCTGCTTTTTACATTTTTGGCAATCAATCAACAATAAATAAAGAGTACTGACCTGTTTTGAACACATGTTGCAAAAGACGGTGTCACTATTCTAAGTATCGCATCTCAAACATTTCTAGCCACTGATCCACCTTAAAACGTTTTCCTTTTTTGAACTTCCTACTTTACGCATTTTAAGGGAAGATGTATGTAAGTAAATAAATACAAGTAATAAATAAGATTATAATTGTAAATATATACCTAATCCTCTGTCGACCCTTCCACGAAGAGAAATCGATTATTTTAGGTACCTGATGGAGTAAGCAGATACAATGATCTCCGGAAACAGCTAATTACGTGTATATACTGTATACATTTTATAGAAATAATTTTCTGAAAGCTGCAAGTGTAGCTGAAAAATCCAGAAAATAAGAAATATATGCACTGTAAAAATCTTTGAAAAGGGTCTATCAATACAGATTATGGCTCATTAGTAGGGTATTGTGCGGCAAGGCCCCAACAATGGGCCATAAACTTTATTGCTAGACACTTTTAAAAGATTCTTACATGCTCTAAAGTCTTAAAACATGCCTTGTTAATAAAATATGTCCTATTATATTCAAAAACATGCAAAATATGCAAAATAAAAGTTGTTTATTTATACGTAAAATACATAAACTCATGCAGAATTTAAGTATGAATTGATTATGCCCAATATTAAACAATATACAAATATGCATTATCCAGCCCTAGCTATTATGCCATAAATTAAAGCTTGGATTTGGCGCTCCGCGGATTTGCCGGTGACATCGCGTGGGGAATAGCACCGGAGTCCCGGTGGCGTATTAACGGAATCTGCCGGACTCAGCCGGAGTTTCTATGTAGTCGAGTTTTTGCACGAAAAATGTCGCCCAAATAACCATAAATAAACTTTTTATAAATATTGAGAAACAGCTATAGAAAAAAACGGCTGCAACCCCCAGCCTCACTTCGACTTTTTGTGCAAAGGACACAAGTGTGATTGGGTACTTTACTTACCTAGATTTTTAGAAACAGAATTCTCAGACCTTTTTTCCATTAATAGGTATGCCATCTCTGGTAACCGGAAAAAAGCCCCTGGAAAAACAGCTCGCGGAAAAAAAGTCCCGGTAAAAAAGCTCCCGGAAAAAACGCCCCTGGAAAAAAAGCCCCCTAGTGCTCCGTTATGCACCAAAAGATTGAGATTTGGTGAAGTACCTGTTTGGATTTGTCCATAACTATATTTAAAAATCGAACTTCGATCATTCATTATCATTACAGTACCTACCTGTACCTTTATCAAGCCAACATGTAGGTACAATTATGTTTTTTGTACCTGGAGCTAATTCTTCTTTCTGGGAATTATGAATATTAAATTAAGTAAGTGGCATATAGTATTAGAATTTTTGGAAAATTCTAATCCTTAAACTATTTGATTTTCTTATTAAAAACCCTAATTTTACATACCTATATAAATGGTAACATTTTCCTATGCATTTTCCCTTCCCACATTGAGTCTGAAGTAAACATGGAAACTGTCTAGATTATAGAGGAAAAAATCCCAAATTGTGCTACGAAGGTTACAAAATTTCAATCTTCTGATCCATCACAGAACAGTATGGGGCTTTTTTCCGGGGGCTTTTTTTTGGGTACTTTTTTCCTTGGGGGCTTTTTACCGGGATATTTTTTACCGGCGATTTTTTTCCTGGATTCGCCATCTCTATGTATACCACCGAGTATTATAAATTCATATTCAGTAAAAGTCTCGTACCTACTAGATTAGTAACTTTTGTTAACCCCCCCCAACCCCACAATTTCAAAAAATTGGGAGATTATTGCAGTCACTAAAATTTTCGAATTCGAGTTAACACCGGATCTACCTATTAGCTCATCAGGAGTTTTAGTCAAAAAATAGCCCGAACCTACACAAAAATAAGGTAGGGCTGAAAATTGGTACAGATGTTCTACTAGCAGCCTCAGGGCCAAAAGTCCAGTGACGAAAGTCCGAGCTTGCGGTGCCGCCGTCCTATTTTAACTTGGTGCCGTAAAAAAAAAGCCTGTGCATAACTGTATATTTATATTAAAGGATTTGATAGCTGATTTTTTTTCAAGTCGAAAACCTTGGTGTCATTTCTTCGAAAAATGTAATTTTAGTGGCAAAAGGGCCGTGCTTCAATTTATTTTACAAAAAATCGTGCTGTTGTATTGCCAGATCAAAAACCTTCGTGTCATTTTAGGGGTGAAAAACATTTGTATATTTTAGATTTTAGTAAATGAGGCATCGACAACCGCCCGCAAGTTCCAACTTGGTTAAATAAAGTTAAATGCTACATCCACTGCTGGAGATGGACAAACTCCAGCAGGGAGAGATAAATGTGGAAAACTGAACCGAGAAAATGCTGAGTAGTCATGAAAAGTGGACACTGATTGTAAATTATATTGAGGAAGTTAAGACGGAAAGAAGATGTGAAGTTTTTTACGAATTTGATGATGCTCCGACCTAGAAAGTAGTGCATTACAGAATCAGGCGCTACACTATACCCCATAGTACTTACTTTGAAATTACGAAGGCGTGGATTCTACACAGTTGCAACAGAATAAAAAATATTGCGTCTAAGTACATATGTGGGTAATCATATGTTTCCATAAAGTGCAAACAGATGAATTTATTATTAAACTCTTGTAAAATATATATTACCACTCTTTTCCTGAAAAGGAATCAGAAGATGGTCTCGTTATACGAAGAATACGTCAGTTTTAATTTGAAATTGCTTCATATTCAGTGTTAAATTTAAATATGTCCTGTTCATACCCTGTCTTCTAATTGGAATGTTTAATATTTCTCTCATCACTTATGTTTTTATGAACTTTGGTGACATAGAAAAAATCGCCTCGACAGCTTACATGGGAATGGAAACAATACTTGACCAGGTTAAAATTTTTTTGCTGTCGTCAAAACGCCAGACCATTCAAGAGATACTGAGTCTACTTGAACAGAAAGTGTTTCTACCCAGAAATGATCGCCAGAAAAAAATTCTTAGTGACTACTTGGGCCCTTATAAACTTGTGTTACCTATACTTCTGGCGTCCGATATGTTAGGTGCCGTTGTTTCTGTTGTTAATCCATTGTTGCCGACACGTTCCCTTGAAGAAATACAGCTCCCATATCCAGCATGGTATCCTTTTGAGATCAGAACATCTCTCATTTATTCAATAGCTTACGTTCATGAAACAATTTGTGTCTTTTATATGGGCGCATCGGCTGTGGCTGCAGATGGATTAATGGTTGTACTTTTAATAACAATAGCAGTTCAATGTGAAATGTTAGCGGATAATTTGCGCAACATTTTTGACTACACAAAGGAAGGACTGAAGAAGAATAGTCCATACGTTACAGATGAAGAAGTTATTGATCATTTGAGGGATTCGCTTATAGTTTTATCAAGATTTCACAGAGCTATCTTAGAGTAAATATTTCATTTCACATTAATCATTTAACTACAACACCTTAACCGTTTTGTTTCAGGTATGCTGGGAAAGTTGGAGAGTTTTTCAGCATAATTGTATTTCTACAATTTTCAGTCAGTGCAATGGCAATCTGTTTTTGCCTTTTTAATCTGAGCGCGGTGAGAATAACCTTCAACGTAACGCCATATTTGCTGCTTGTACCGTTACAGGTGCCTCCTAATACTTCTATTTTTTACTCAATACTTATCTGTGTGATTATTTTCCTAGTAGAACTTTTCTCGTTGTGCTGGTTTGGTAGTTTAGTAATGGAAAAGGTGATAGAATCGCATATTTTTTAGCATTTATTTTCTTTTTAGAGTTTAGTTATAAACGCGGCCATATATGAGAGTGATTGGGTAGATGCTCACCCAGCTTTCAAGAAGGATTTGATATTTTTCATGATGAGATCTCAAAAGCCTATAAAAGTTTTCGGCGTTGGTTTCTTTGTCTTATCTCTGGATCTTTTCTTCAACGTGAGTGTGGAAATTGCATTTTGTCCTTACGCTGATCATTTTAGATTGTGAAGTCATCTTGGTCCTGGTTTACGTTTCTTAGACGAAGATCCCTTAATTGATGACTTGCGTCTACTTTTATACAGGGTGTATTATCTTATCACGGCACCATTGCTAATTTTGTTAATACTGAAGAGACAAAATCGGTTAAATTTGCAAAGAATTTCATTTTTTAGGTTGATGCGGTAGTCAAGTCAAAAGGACAAATCAACATCGTATTCGTTAAATAATCAATAAAATGATATTTTTAAGTGGAGCACCATAGGTACATTTTTAGGTCTTTAGGTCTTTAAGTATTTATAATTCTTAATAAAAAAGTTTATACAGTGCTTTTCAAAACTAAAGAATAAATTCGAGAGGAATATTTCGGAAATATCCGATGGACTCTTTTTTGCACTTCCGGTTTAACCGGAAATGATCCCAATCTTAATTTTTGCAGCGAAATCATAATTTCTTTTCAACGGCTTCTGAATTTACGATTTGTTGTGAGTTAGAAACATGTCATACCTGATCGGAATTGGAGTCACGGCCACCTTAGATATTCAAAAACTTCGAAGAAATCGGTGGAAATTTGAGATTTTTGAAAAACGCAAAAATGCGTCAACATAGTTTTTTTTCGGTATAAATTCAATTGCGCAATCACTTTTTCTTAATTCTTTTTATTTATTTTTAATTTATGAGTATTCAAAACCTATCAACGTTACAAAAATAATTAAGTAAATGTAATCCGGCATTTGGACTGACATCGAAAAAATTAAGTTGACGTGTATTTTCGTTTTTCAAAAATCTGAATTTTGCAATGATTTCTTCGATGTCTTTGAAAATTTAGGGTGACTGTGACTCTACTTCCTGTCACGTATGACACGTTTCTAGTTCACAAAAAATCGTCTTGCCTCGGGTTAAATTAAATAGGAATCTCGTATTTATATGAAGAACCAATCGATATTTCCTTCTCCTGTTTCGACTTGCCGCTGCAGCGGACCAGGCATGTGGTGGTTGGCCCCCACCTTCCCGGGTGGTCATTTGCTCTTTTTCATACTGTACACAATCATTGCATATAAACTTTTTGTTAAGAGTTGTATTACCTTTTAAAAGAACTAATAATATGTATATAGGGATGTTCCGTCTCAAAAAATATCATTTTAGTGATTATTTGAAGAATACGATGTTGATTTGTTTTTTTGAATTGATCATCATAATTAGTTTAAAAAAATTCAATGCTTTGCTATAATTTACCTAACCGATTTTATACAGGGTGTCCAGAACGCTCGCACCAAACTCTAATGGAGTATTCAGCATTAAATTCTGAATCGCTCCGTGTTTTTGAAAATTTCCAGGTACCAATAGTTCTCGAGTTATAAGAAATTTAAGAGGGCCAATCAGATTTCAGCTCTGAATTGCTTCATAAGGTAATTTAATGTTAGATGCACTATTTCCTAGGTAACAAGATACAACAATATAAATTTTCATTGATAGGATCTTGTTACCTAGGAAATAGTGCATCTAGCATTAAATTACCTTATGAAGCAACTCGAAGCTGAAATCTGATTGGTCCTCTTAAATCTCTTATAACTTGAGAACTATTGCACCCTGGAAATTTTCAAAAACGCCGATAGACTCAGAATTTAATCCTGAATGCTCCATTAGAATTTGGTGCGAGCGTTCTGAGACACCCTGTATACCTACCTGTCTTCGGTGTTAAAAAAGTTAGCAAGTAGCTTTTAAGGGAAATCATATACCTACGCAATTTTCAGCAATTTCATGCTTTTTAGTTGTAGGTAAATAAGGGTCTATGTGTAAGTCTAAAAATATAAGAAATGCAAGTCTGATGATTGGAATCTTCTTTCCTTTTCGCTTGGAAGTATTTTAAAGCAACTTTTAAAACATTGAAGTTTAAATGATCATTATGGGGCGCGGGTTAACAGAACGCGACGGACGCGAGTGATTTTAGGTATCATTTTGATGGTTGGTGACCACTAACTTTTGGAAAGAAATTCGTTGGCCCATTTTGAATATTATGGTTTCAATTATTTTAGGAACGATAACTGGAAAGATCGTTTCTAAGGAATTCTGTTTCCAATTGAAACTGGAATAAGGAATGTACAATAGTTATACAGTGTGTCCGTCCTGTACAATGATTGTACATATGTACAGTATTTTTCAAAAGTAAGGAATTTTAAGAACTTTTTCGAGAGGAATTTTTCGAAAATATCCTCGGACAGGCCAACCTTATTTTTTTGATCTGCATCCAGTCGGATATTTTTTAGCACTTAACGGATTTGAAATTTATTATTTTTTCTGGATTAGGAACATGCATCATATCTAACCGGAAGGGGAGTCACGGTCACCCTAGATTTTCAAAAATATCGGTTTCCACTATTAGTTTTTTGGGTTGTCGTCGGACTGTGGTTGCAGAGTACTTCCACGTACTTAGTTACATATTAATCAAATATTATAGAAAAAACTATGAAAATCACTAAACAACATTTGTATAAAAAAATTACGCGACGCAGACTTGCTTCGCGCATTTTTTTGCTTCGCGTTACGGCCACACCGTGGACTCTACGAAAAAAGAGAATAGGAACTTTTTTGTAGAGCATGAGACAGGCTTCAATTTTGTATACCACCTCTTTTGTCCAAAAGCCAATATTTTCGGAGATTTGTTGAAAAGCATTGTTAACACTTCTTTGGTGGCATATCATCGGAAGCCGAACTCGGATTCTAGGGGACTTTTAGCATTTCATTTAGGACTATCAAAGGAACGTGTGTACAAAAATTCAGGCCTCTGATAATTTTTCCGAAGTAAAATTCTATAATGACTGTACCATACAGGCAACCAGAACTCGCGGAAGATCTGTTACTGGCAGACTCCTGAACCTAATCTGAGACGAATTTTCCTTTGCGGAAATTGCGAGGGCTCAATAGTTTTTATTTTTGTATTCCCAGCAACAGCTTTCACATCCTTATTGTACCTCACCCTTTAATTAAGGGATACATTCTGATTGGAGGATTTGAATTGCTTCCCATTTGAAAACTATTGAACCCTCGCAATTTTCGCAAAGGAACATTCATCTTAGATTAGGTTCAGGAGTCTGCCATCAACAGATTTTCCGCGAGTTCTGGGACACCCTGTATAAAGTTTGTGCACTCCCGCAAGATAAAAATACGTCTTCCTGAGTAATTGTTGCCACTGCGCCAACTTTCTAGACCTCGCCGTTTCTTGGATATGGAGGGTTGAAGGTGAGAGGGAGGTAAGGCATAGAGCTAAAACAAATGTGAAGGCCGCTTTGTTCACCACGGTCAACGCTACATATTGTCATAGCACTCATAGCATTAAGCGGAGCATAATTTGCAAGTCATTGAACATGGCCATTCTTGCTATTTCTTCAGTATATGCTAAGTTATTTTAACACCTTCTGGATTGTCGTTAATTTGGATCAGATTTCTCTTATTTTGTAATGTGCCATGCCCGTATGCATGTAGTCTTTCGAGAATTTTTCAGAATTTTCGTCGCCCTTACCTCTTCGAAATAGTAGGTCATAGAGTGAAGGTGTCCATAGGTACATACATACAAATAATTATAGGTTTACCTGCACACTTTTTTCGTGGTACGCGAATTGACATTAAGGTAGGAAATATTTTTTAAATGGCTACATCCTACGTTTTATAAAACCACGTCCAAGCATAAATATGTGTTTGGGATCTGTGAAATTCTGATTTTTTTTCTTCAGGCACAACAAACGTTGAATTTCCGCCTTATTGATTCGAAGAGAAACTTTTGAAAAATGCTTAAGGGACTTTTTACATGCATACAGTATATATATATTAAAAAATTAAAGAAATCTGACCCAAATTAACGGCACTCCAGAAGATGTTAAAATAGCGTTGAATATACTGAAGAAATAACAAGAATGGTCATCTTTAGTGATTTACAAATAATGCTCTGCTTGATGTTTTGACTATATGTAGCGTTGGCCATGGTGAACACAGCGACCTTCACATTCGTTTTAGCTCTATGCCTTATCGCACTCTCATTTTCAACCCTCCACATCTAAGAAACGGTGAGGTCCAGGAAGTTGGCGCAATGGTGACAATGAATCAGGAAGACGGGCTCTACAACATATATTCTTTTCAAAAAAATCTGACCCAAACCCAATTTCCATAAGGAAAGTGCGGGGTCCAATTTACCAATTTTCAGTAAAAAATTAAAACTTGTTTGCAAGATATCCCATCAATGAAATTTTTTATATGCAATCACTGATGCCCTAAGAATATAATATTAAAATTTTATCGATGAGGTATTCTGCAATCACATTGGCCCAAACGATTTTGTTAAGCTATACAGACCTTTTCTGAAAATCGAATGCTCGCCTAAACGTATATCTCACCACGAGACTGAGAGGGCGCTCGCTCAAACAGAGTTTCCAAGGAGGGTTTAGACGAGCAAGAAATAAATTTAAATTTTTCAAATTTGAGCCGATTCGAAAGAAAGTCCTTGTTAGTTTTGCTTAATTCGTTTTAAATTTTGGGCCGGAAGTTTTTCGTACAAATTATAAGGCTCAGGCAGGACAGAATCAGCTGTTCCACACTATATGTTTGAAAAGAAAGCTTTTGAACATCTGGGATCAAGTCTCAATGGTCCCAAGCCATCGGCCCTTATTAGGGCCTCGGTCATTTGTAAGAGACTCGAGTGATGAAATGTTGAAATTTTTGGTCCAAATTCGAAGGCTCACACAGGACAGAATCTGTTCGACAGTAATCGATTGAAAAGAAAGCTTTTGAACATCTGGGATCAAGTTTCAATGATCGCAAGCCATCGGCCCTTATTAGGGCCTCAGTCATTTGTGTGAGAGATTCGAATGTTGAAATCAGTCTGTTTGAGACAATGTTCGAAATTCTCGGTCAAGATGTCTTATGGTTTTTAAGCACAAAGCTAATCGTTTTGCTCGAGTTTCATTCCTAAACATGTTACATGGTCCTACTGACTGAGAAAAAGCTAAAATAATGTTTCTTACAAATTTTCTGAAAATCGATTGCTCGCCTAAACGTTTATCTCACCACGAGACTGAGTAGGGCGCTCGCTCAAACAGAGTTTCCAAGGAGGGTTTAGACGAGCACGAAATAAATTTAAATTTTTCAAATTTGAGCCGATTCGAAAGAAAGTCCTTTTTACTTTTGCTTAATTCGTTTTAAATTTTGGGCCGGAAGTTTTTCGTACAAATTATAAGGCTCAGGCAGGACAGAATCTGTTCCACACTATATGTTTGAAAAGAAAGCTTTTGATATCCTGGGATCAAGTCTCAATGATCCCAAGCCATCGGCCCTTATTAGGGCCTCGGTCATTTGTGTGAGAGACTCGAGTGATGAAATGTTGAAATTTTTGGTCCAAATTCGAAGGCTCACACAGGACAGAATTTGTTCCACAGTAATCGATTGAAAAGAAAGCTTTTGAACATCTGGTATCAAGTCTCAATGATCCCAAGCCTTCCACCCTTATTAGGGCTTCTGACATTTGTGAGAGAGACCCGAATGTTGAAATCAGTCTGTTTGAGCCAATGTCCTAACTTCTCGTTAAAGATGTCTTATGGTTTTTAAGCACAAATCTAATCGTTTTGCTCGAGTTTCTTTCCTAAACATGTTACATGGTCCTACTGACTGAGAAAAAGCTAAAATAATGTTTCTTACAAATTTTCTGAAAATCGAATGCTCGCCTAAACGTCAAATCAAGTTGCCATGTGTTGCAAGGGTTTTGGGACACCCTGTATAGTTGAAAGTATTTTAGGATGTAGAATTGGTGGTGTTGTACATAATGGCGTTTGAATTGATTTCCTAGCTGGAAGGGTTCAGAAGTTATGGACCGCCGTCGCCTTCTTGACTCACCCTGTATACAGGGTGTTCGCGAAACATGTAGCAGAACTCCTACCGTAGATTCCTTATATAAAAATAAGTTGAAAAGTTCCTATGAATATTTGTCCGATATTGCCTCCTAAAGGGTGCTAGGTCGTCTCGTAGGTGGAGGATGGGGACCAGTTTATTTTTAATATTTCGGAAACGGCTTAATCTACGATATTGCAATTTGGTACATCGACTTAGATACTTAAGGGCGTGTCATGTACAAAATTTCATTAAAATTGATGGAGGGAAACATTCAGTTACCGACACCTGCAATTGGTATTTTCAATGCAAAACCTACATAAGTAGTTCTTGAAACATTATGCACTGATATTTAGAAGTAAAATTTTATAAGAAAACTTTTATTGCTCTTGAAAAATTTCTAAATAATCCATCGATTTCGCGCAATCAACAAAAATGTGTACTATTGCATCATGCGCGCCTTGTAATTTTCGGACCACGAAGTCGCCTATGCAAATCTAGCTCCCTTAGGAGGCGATATCGGACACATGTTCATAGGAACTTTTTAACTTATTTTTATGTAAGGAACCCACGGTAGGAGTTCTGCTACATGTTTCGCTGGTTTGCATAGGCGACTTTGTGAAACTGATCCAAAAATTACAAGGCGCGCATCATGCAATAGCACACATTTTTGTTGATCGCGCAAAATCGATGCATTATTTTGAAATTTTGCAAATGCAATAAAAGTTTTCTTATAAAATTTTACTTCTAAAACGGAGTAAATGATTTTTCCAGGAACTGCTTATGTAGGTTTTGCATTGAAAATACCAATTGCAGGTGTCGATAAATGCATGTTCCCCTCCATCAATTTTAATGAAATTTTGTACATGACACACCCTTAAGTATCTAAGTCGATGTACCAAATTGCAATATCGTAGATTAAGCCGTTTCCGAAATATTAAAAATAAACTGGTCCCCATCCTCCTCCTACGAGAAGACCTAGCACCCTTAGGAGGCGATATCGGACAAATCTTCATAGGAACTTTTCAACTTATTTTTATCTAAGGAACCTACGGTAGGAGTTCTGCTACATGTTTCGCGAACACCCTGTATATAACAAGAACATCAATGGAAACTTTAAATTTTAAGGCAGTGAATTTCGTCAGAATTGCGGTCACCTTTTGGTACCAAATTAGAAACGTTTAGTCACAAAAATTGTGCGTCACCGCCTTCCTTCTCGCCGAGCGCCCGTCTCGTCGAGCGCCTTGGGTCCTTCTTGCAACGCCCCAAATTTGACCGCATCACATAACTGTTCTGGGGAGAGCAATCCCTTACACTTTTTTTGGAGTAATGATATTTATGATAGGTTGATATTTATGATATTGATAAGAGCATTTGCATACTGAAAAAAATTAAAATGCAGATTGAAAATTCAGATTTTGTTTTTATTCAACATCTTATCAATTAATATTTTGTTGGTCCACCTCTTACGCGATGAACCGCTAAGCAGCGCCTTGGCATACTGCCTATTAAATTGTCAATGAATTCTTGAGGAAGTGCGGCCCATATTTCCGGCAAAGCCTGAGATAGTGCAGCAAGATTATCAGGTTGGTGTGGACGAAGAGACAAAAGACGCAACATTTCTGACCACACATGTTCAATCGGATTCATATCTGGTGACCTTGGGGGCCAATCCATTCTTTCAATGCCATTGTCAATAAGAATCCTGTTGATAATAATCGCCCTGTGACGACGAGCATTATCGTCAACAAACACAAAATCATTTTGTTGACGAGCAAGGGGCACAACTATTGGATTAACAACTAAGGGCCGGTTTATCGATGCTCAGTCAAAACCGACTGTTATCTATCTGATGGTTTATTATAGCTGACAGATAAATCCGATTCACGTTTATCGACATCGACTTTGTCTGTCAGTTACGTGCCTGACAGTTTGAGTTGTGTTGGCAACATTTGGGGTAGCGGAAGTTGAATTCTATTGGACAGATTTAAATTTCGCGCTAATATAGTCAACTGTTTCTATAGCAACGCCTTACGGTCTTTGTTTACTGCGGCAGGTGCTGATGCAGTTGAAATTTGTATAGGTGACAGATAAGAAACGAGGAGTAAACTTTTCTGCCTATAATCCAGACGTGCTTTGAAAAGTAACTAGCAGGAGATGTAATTGAGGATAAGAAAACGGATGGTAGAAGCAGGAGGTCTGAAAGAAAATTGAGGAAATTTAAATAGTGGCAAATTCCTCAAAATTGCTTCAGGTACATTCCTAAACTTTAGATATTGGCTAGATTCATGTTGAAGAAAACCAGATTCACCTTCTTCGTCATTTAAATGACTCTGGGCGATGCTAACATTGCTAGCCGTCGGTTTTCTGCTCTAGCTGGCACTTCGAACTGTCAGTCAGTTTGCCCGGTACTTTAGCAAAAACTTTGCAGTCAACTCGCTATTGATAAACAATTTAACTGCCAGATAACGCTAACTGTCAGATATTTTCATTTAACTGAGCATCGATAAACCGGCCCTAAGTCTCTATATCTTTGGGAATTCATGGTCTGGCCTTGTGGAAGTAAAACTAAAGGAGTTCTCCTTCCATTCGTTATGCCCCCCCAAACTGTCACTCCTCCTCCACCGAACGCAATTCTAGGCTCCATCATTTCCTCTCTATCCCTTTCGTTCCTTCTTCTCCAAACAAGAATTCGACCGTCGGAAATATGCAAGTTAAATCTAGATTCATCCGAAAAAAGGCACCGTCCCCAGTCATCTGCATTCCACTGCAAATGAAGGAGCGCCCAATCTCTCCGTATGGCCCTATGCCTGGGAGTCAAAAGTGGACATGCAGCTCTTCTTCGTGCTCTTAACCCCGCATCATGAAGTCTACGCATTATGGTTTTATTCGAAACTTGCACTGCTCCACCATGTGCATTCACTAATTGGGTGCGAATTTGAGAGGATGTCATAGTCGGGTGCCTTCTGGCCGCAATTCTCACAAAGTTCTCTTGCCGCCTTGTCAAGCACCTTTGCCGTCCTCCCCCATGACGAAACTGCAATTCGCCGGTTTCTCGAAAGCGTATAAGCGCCCTATTAATAACACTGTGTGAAACATCAAATATGCCCGCAATTTCTCGATTACTAAAACCTTCAATAGACAATTGTAACACGCGTTGGAGATCTCTGTTTGAAAGCCTCATTTTGAAAACTTGACAAGTACCCCGACTTTCAAAAATTAAAACTTACTGACAGTTTGACAACAATGGTATAATTATTGGCAATAAAGGACCGGAATAAGGTAAATTTTGGTTTGTTCATGGTAGTCCTAGTGGTAGTCATTATCTCCAGTCTTTTAACATTTAACGGAGAATGTCATTTTTATCGACTTAGAATTCATCGAAGTCCATATTGAAACAGAAAGGAGATAATGTTCCAGTACAGAAACGGACAATAATCTGATTTCCAGTGCATAACACCAAAACTGCATTTTCTTAAAAAGATCCCGTATTTTAAGACAAATTCAGCTGACAAAAATGTGAGCATGTTCTTTATGAACAAATCTTTCGAATGCTAAACAGAAAAATAAGAATTCTTGATTTGTAAAAATTCTTGGGGACTTCGAAAATTTTGGAAATTTCGAAGTTGTCGGTCACATTGCTTTTTTACGATTTGGTACTTCTCTTATCGTTTGCTGATAATGTGAACTTTTAGCTTTGTGATAATATCAAAAAATTAAAAATCCAGTTAAAAACAAAAAAGCTGTGCCCACTTAAGAAAAAAACAGTTTTTTTTGCCACAACACCATTAAAAGGCCATATTTGACAAAAGCGAAAAAACCGTTTCGAGGTCTCGACCTCGGGCATCTTTTACGCTCATTAGAAAAAATCTAAAAAAATTGTCTTGGAATTGGGAGTTGTTCAAACTTCAACATTTGTGCAATATGTCAGTAATTCACCCTGTATGACCAGGCACTATAAGATTTTTAAAAGACTGTCTAGGCCAGCCTATAGTCAATTAAACGGCCTATTGAACAAAAAGAGTTTTTTTTTAATCGCGGCATTATCTCAAGAGATACAGCTATTTTAATAGAGCGACAAATTGTCGGTGGACCACTTCAATCGTCGGGCAGTTTATTTGGAAATCATACAAAAAGTAAAACGTTTTTATCAATAAAAATTATACAGACTTAAGCGGTAAGTGAAGGTAAATGAATCTTCAAAAATGTACGTCCCTGGCTATAAAGGTTTAGCCGTAAAAAAATAGGCTTGTCCACTATTAGACGTTTCGTCCGCTATTAGACGCGTCTTCCCTATTTTGCTGATTGTGAAAGTTTAATAAACAAAAAGCTTGCTTTTTGACCGATTTCTTCGATGTGTTGAAAATCCAAGGTGGCCGCGGTTGTTCTTCTCGAGAATGAAATCAATTCAATTTTAATCCCTGGCAGGGTTATTATTGGTTTTAGACATTAAAAACCAGAAATCATGAACAGTTCCTAGAAAAGGTCATAATATGTACTTAAATATCTCATTTTGCCTTTTATATAAATCCATGCCTAAGTAGGTAAGTCATCAGGGAATACATTGAATGAACATATTTATATATTCTTTATTTTGACGGTAATGATATTATTGAGGGTCATAAATAACCATGCCAATTAATACGCTAGCTGTCCCTTGCAGACCCAAACGCACGTGTTTACAGGTAGCTGAAGTTTGAACAAGGATGCTCTGCCATAAGACAGAGACACGATGATTTTGTTGTCGAAATAATTGCGATTAAATTATCACAATACTAATGCCCCAATTCAAGTGAATTTTTTTACAATCAGTTTATGATTGCAAACTCTACGATATGACTCGAAGAAAAATACCAAAAATGCCATAAATTGAAAGTTCAATATCTACACTTCTTAAAAGCTGGATTGATTTAATTTTTAATTTTTTTATTGGAAATCGGATTGAGTCATTTTGTAGAGAAAAGTGCAAGGACTAAGATGCCGCAAGGAGCATTTAAATAAATTGAAAATTCGATGAGTTATGATCCCGCACCGCTCTTATGGAAGTTTCAATGTATAATTGCGGGATCATAATTCACCGAATTTTCAAATCGATGCAAAATTGTCTGGGACGTATAACTTTTTATAAATTAAGTTTAAAGAATGATGAGGCCAATTTGCTGGTCAAAAAAAAAATTTCTGAGGCTGGTAGACTACCCTGCCTATTGGAAAATAATGTCTCAGAAAGGTAATTTGGCTCCAATCTTTACCTAAACTAATAAGTGTATAAAAAGTTATACGTCCCAGACAATTTTGCAACCGATTGTACATACCAAAATTTCAGTCAAATCGGCTGAAAATTAACCGGAGCTGAGTTTGGGCGCCATCTTGAATAATATTTTTCTGAAAGTAAAAAAATAATTCTGAATGTTTTCTATAGTAGGCAAGTAACAAGAAGATTCCGGTTTTTCTGAACGAACCGCAAATACACGTTGATTTCAGAAATAATCGTTCGTTCTCATGTGAATAGATAGATGTAGTCAATTTTCTTTTTCAACAGGTCGTTTTTTTTAATATAAGTATGGTAAGCAAATTGAGACACTTTCTGTATAATCAAGCTGTCGTCTAATTTATTTAAAGTAGCATTAGCCATAGCCTCAAGGGGGTTTATTTAATAAATTGCTAGTATATGTGGTTAATGCAAACATGTGATTACATGCATCTTATATTAATCTTAGTCTATTTTCAACATAAGAAAGTCGTTTCTTTCACAATTATTTCTATCCAACGAACTACATACAGGGTGTTAGGTAATGGTACCGAAAGTTGTAGGGGTGATTCTTTATCAATTTAAGACGAAAACGTCTAATAGCCTTATAGGCATGTGGCAAAAATGCTTCTAAGGGAAGTGAACTGAGCTCCTCATGGGAGATTTCTCAAAATTATAGAATATCCTGAGAAACTTTTCTTCCTAAAATTGCGCACTTAAAGAATGGTCTCCTAAATTTATTTTCAGTCCAAATTAATCCCCCGTCACTTCTCCTTAAGGCGGGCCCGCCAAAATAGTGCTTTTTGCTTCTAATTTAATAATAATAATAATAATAAAATGGTTTATTGTACCCGAGAAACTTACAGTCAAACAGACAAAGACATAACACATATAACTACAAAAAAATATGGGGTACAAAGGGCAGTGTTCGCATTGGCGTTCTTCCACACCACCAAGACATTTAATATGGTACATCACACTAAATTTCGCCGAGAAGCACCTCTTTGTTCTTTGTTTTAAATACATTCTTACTGTAAGAGTGAATCAAGTAATTTAATCCGGGATCATTAAGTTTCTTTGGCGCTATAAATGAAAAAGTGCGCTGAAACTTAGCAGAGTTGTGTTTAGGGATGTCGTAGAGGTTTAAATCTCTGAGACAACGTTGAGTGAGTGATCGTCGTGACTTCAGCAGCTCAGACAAATACTTAGGACACTCATTGTGTAGTATATTCCAGAGCAAGACTCCAAAATCTAAATCATATCGCCCAGATATTTTTAATTGTCGAGTGTCAACATAATAAGCTGTAATATGCTCATATTTATTGATAGAATAACAAAAGCGCATACAAGTATTTTGAAGTAATTGTAGCTTATTCTTCAACTCACAGGTCAAGTGAGGATAGTAGATAGTAATGCAGTAACCAAATATAGAATGACTTTCAATTAGCCTGAGTTTAATTTTGTCAGGAAGAGTCTGTTTTAACCGGTATAACAATTTTAACTTTATATAACACTGTTTGAGCTTAGTAATTAGGTGTTGTTCAAAGCTTAATGATCCATCAATTATCAGTCCTAAATCTCGGTGGTAGTCATTTGTTGGTACAACAACTTTTCTTCTTCTAATTTAAATTTGAGGAGGACTATCAGCTTTCAATTGCTATTTTACCTGCACGTTTACTCCTGTAATACGCTGGTTAACAAATTATTGTTAAAACTACACCGGTTTTTCAAATTTGCACAATAAAGTTGTTTTTTGGCGCGAAACCGGAAAATTGTACAAAGACAAACTAGTGCAGTTTTAACAATAATTTGTTAACCAACGTGTTACAGGAGTAAACCTGCTGGTAAAATAGCAATTGTAAGCTGATAATCCTTTGCAAATTTAAATTAGAAGCAAAAAACATTATTTTGGCGGGAACCGGTCGAGGGGCAGCCTTAAAGCAATAAGTGAATAAGAGCCATTTAATTCGAAAACAGTGCTTCCTGCAATAGATCACATATTACCTTCGTTATTGTTACTATTATTATGCGGTGAAAGAAATGTTCATAACAAAAAATATGCAAGAAACAGTTAAAACTTAAAAAATCCTATTACCTAAATATATTTTTCGAATTATTTAAAAAACGAAAATCTTACTTTACACCGTTTGAAGGGACGTAACTCATGTAGGTAAATACATTTCTGAATTTTTTGGTCCCTTAAAAATTGCATTGTTCCGTAACACCCTGTATGTTAGAACAACATTATGTGCCATGCCGTTTTAAGTAAGGACTTATTGTGCAACCTGAGAATCAACAGATCGACGTTATTTAATTAAACTGAAAAATCGAATATTACCTAATGGATTTGTCTCCACACAACGGTGGATTTCTTCAATATGCATAATAATCATATGTATACCACTAGTAATTTATGAGACAAGCCTTCTTGCATATAAGTAGAGCATTACATTACTGTTTCAAACAACGATGGCTTCGGTGTACAGAGAGTATCTCACTTTTAATTTAAAATTGCTAAGATTTCTGGGGCTATTTAGTGAAGAAGATGAATTTTTCAAAAGTGCGAGATTCAAAATGGTCTTGTTCACAGTCGCTTTTCCTCTTGGATCCTTTATTGTTTCTCAATTCATTTACTTATTTATGCAAATGAAGAACATAGAAGAATTTGCTGCATCGGCCTATTCAGCACTGGAAATTGTACTTACCCAATCCAAGATTATCTTGCTGATCAGAAAACGCGTCCTCATTCAAGAATTACTGAATCTACTTGACCAGAAAGTATTTCAACCCAGAAATGATCGTCAGAGAGAATTTTTCCGTGTAGAACTGCATTATTATAGGCAAATGTTTCCTGTAGTTCTTGCAACTACTTGCCTACTTGCCATTTTATTAGTTCTCAACCCATTTTTTCTGACACGTTCTCTTGAAGAGTTAAATCTGCCATTTCCGGCTTGGTATCCTTTCGAGCTTAATACATATTCAAGGTATTTCACAGCTTTTGCCCATCAAACATTTTCTATTTTTATAATTGGACCAGCAGATATTGCCGCGGACGGACTAATGTTAGGATTTTTAATAATAATTGGTGTACAGTGTGAATTGCTTGCGGATAATTTAACACATATTTTTGAGTACACCAAGGAACGGTTGATGCAAAATAGGTCAAAGGTGGCAGACGAAGAGGTTATTAGCAATTTGGGGAAGTCCCTTACAAATTTGATCGGTTTTCATAAGAATATTTTAGGGTGAATATTTCAGTTTTATCAAAATGTTTTTACATTATTCCATTATTCGTATTTTAGATTTTCAGAGAAAGTTAGTGAATTATTCAATTTAATGATTTTCCTGCAATTCGCAATCAGTGCATTTTCATTGTGCTTATCCCTTTTCAACTTAAATGCGGTAAGAAAATTCACCGACATCACTTGTAATATAGTACAATTTATTATTTATAGGTGGCTAATGCTTCAACTTATTGGACAACTATTATGTACATGTCGATCTTATTAATGGAACTTTTCTCTTTCTGCTGGTTTGGTAGTTTAGTAATTGATAAGGTATGAGGAATTTTGAAACATCTCAAAATATTTTTATCCACAACCTGTCTATTATTAAGGTATAAAATCATTGTTTGCATACGCTAGCAAATCTCATGACCGCCTAGCTCTGCGATATCGACATTACAATAAATTATCACTGACATGTATAATTTCTAATTTATTTAAAAATGCCCTCATAGTAGACATCAGGTTGTGGATAAAACGTTATACGACAATCGTGTCTTATCACTTATCGGCATTTTAGACACTTAAGAAATTAGACACTCAAACTCGACCTTCGGTCTCGTGCCTAAACTTTTCTTGCATGTTTAAAATGCCTTTCAGAAATCCGTACGATAAATAACTATTATCCACGGGTATTGCGGAATGGACTTATTATACAATGAGTAAGAGATTTTTTCGCTATAAAACCCGTGGATAAAGCAGGGTATTCTATTCGTGTGTTATGATTATTGCTCCCTCGGATGATTTATGTTATCGTTATGTTTACGTTATCCTATTTGTGACATACCGTAATGACCTATTGTCGAAAATAACTATTTAATTTCCTTTTAGAGTTTAGATATATCCGGAGCCTTATATCAGTCCGATTGGGTAAATGCTCCTACAGCTTTCGAGAAGGACATGGTATTATTCTTGATGAGAACTCAAAAGCCTATTCAAATATTTGGTTTGAGTTTCTTTGTTTTGTCTCTGGACATCTTTATAAAGGTTCGATTGCGTACCTATCCAAATATTGTAGTTTCTGTTTCTATTTTTTTTTTAGATTGTGAAGACGTCGTGGTCTTGGTACACCCTTCTTGACCAGGTTAACAGTAAATAAAAATATAGTTCCCACCTACTATGTAACAAAAATTAAGCATGATGCACATTGATTTTAATTAATCAAATTGTATGCGCACTACAATGGTACTTGCATTTTTGTTCACAAAAATATACTGTGTAAAATGAAACTTTAGTCGAATAAAAGTATAAAACAAATTCACCCTGTTTGCTTCATTGTATCAAGATTCTAGTTGTAGGTACTTATAGTTTGTTTATATAGGTAACTATACCGGCGGTTTAACGAAAACTTTTCACCCCGAATATCTCGTAAAGCAAATAAAAAACTGAAGAGGTTAATATGAAAAACCACCAAGATGTACATCAATGCGATGTGAATCCTTGTAGATGTTTATCACGTTAATGGGTATGTAGTGAATCCGTAGACGTACAGACGTGCCAAAAAGGCGAATTGTTGAAAACTACAACTGTAAACTGTAAAACTGTAAATTGAGATGAGGAACTTGAAATAATTCTTTACCAGTGTTTGAACAAAAAACACACAAAAATTATGCGAAGGCTGTAGAATTAGCACTGCCGGCAAAAACATTACTGCAGTTAAGTATAGAAATATCAAATAACACGGAAAATAAAACAATTTTGCAAATCTATGTTTTGAAATATTATGAATAGGGCTGGGCAAACATATCGTAAAAAAGCCTAAAAATATGCATGATGCAATATGAGTTAAAAACGACATAAAATAAACACCAAAACATGCGCCAACATAGCCAAAAATGCACTAAAACTAATTTTTATGCTTTATTTATATGCAGGAATATTGCAGTCAATCGTCATTTTACACAAAGTTTTGTTAAAATGTATCAGTTTTACTGTTTCGTTCAGACATTGCAATGTTGGTAATTCCGCGCAGAGGCACGTATTCTTTAATATTTTTTTAACAAAAAAAAAATACAATTCCGCTATTGGTCAGGTACCTACTGAATCGGTCTAGGACATTAGAGCGCGTGCCACTAGAGCGCGGCCGTTAGAGCGCAGGGACACTAGAGTGCAGGGACATTAGAGCGCAGGGACACTAGAGCGCAGGGACATTAGAGCGCAGGGACATTAGAGCGCGGTGGTGTGTTTTCGCCTATTTAGGTAGATGATGTTGCGAAAATAAAACATTTGCTTTTCTCGGTAGATACTTTTATAATTATATTATTACTGTAAAGTTTATACCACTCCGATTCTTAAAAAAAAATTAATTTTTGATACCTCTGTGTTTGGTTGAGAGGACCAACTAAATCTATATTTGAGACTTTGAAATTTCAAAAGCAGTTGTTTGCCGGTTGTTCATTTTACTTTATTCATTAAACAATTTTTATTTTCTTGCTGCACTTGTTAATGAATTTCAACCAAAATCATGGATCCTGCTTAGACCAATATCCTTCCAAGAACTTGGAACTTGGTTGAATTTCAATTGACCTGTGAATAATATTGATATAAAAATTGATATCTCCAAGGGAACAAAGTAAACAATAATGGTCTGATATCTCCAAGGGAACAAAGTAAACAATGGTCAGTGTGTTTTTACAACTTAATGACGAGATGACATCCTGTCGAACTATTTGCCGTTCCATCCGGCTTAAATATATTGAAAATAATGTTCTTCAACCCTCATTAAAAATAAATTAAAATACCTGACACGACGACGCTCGTTTTAAGAAATGTGTCTCCGAATTTCGTTAAAACCGGGAGATGTTAACGGGTGGTCTTCCTTCTCGTTCATGAAATACAATAAAACAGCTAATAAGGGATGTGCCGTTATCATGATTCATACACACCTAGCTGAAGTAATTTCGCTTATTGTATTTTGATGAAGCCAAGTACATAATTCCGAACATTGTCATTTCAAACTTTCAATCACGGCTTTTTTCATTTTCCCGATTTAAAGCCCATATTCATCAAGAGCACTTGGACATCCAATAATTACGGTCTACCAAGAATTTTGCATCTTTGGGTTTTAGTCTGTTTTTATGTTTCCTGCTTAAAGCCCGGCCATCGAGAACAGGTACCCGGTTAAGTGTCGTTTGTGAAAAAAGAACATATTTAGGAGTCGGTGAATTAAATTAAATTAAATTAAGAACATATTTATAATAATAAATGACACTTCCCGTTGACCAATTGCTCCCAAAAGCCTTTCAGCTCTTTAACGGGTCACCTAACCTCTATGTACCAAATTTCGGACAAATAATATCGATCCAGTAGTTTGGGCTATAACGTGGTCTCAGTGGTATTACAAAATTTTTCTGCCCAAAGGGTACTAAATGCGAATAAATGTTGTCTCGTTTAAAACCAGAATTTGAAGACCTTTCTGATGGTGACAATAGATCTTTCAAAAATTTGTTTTGGATGGGTAAATGAGAGAATAACTTTAAATTTGGAAATTGGTGTGCCAAAACGACACTTTCCGTGGGTCGATTGAATCCAAAATTTGTTCAGCTCTTCGACGTGTAATACAATCCCCATGTGCAAAATTTCAGCCAAATCGGTTCAGGAGCTTGGGCTGTACCGCGATTTTAAAGTCCGATTAAAATCTCGATATTTTTAGTTTTTGATCAAAAGGGCACTGACAGTGAAGACATATTTGAAAGCAGAATCTGAAGGCCTTTCTTATGGTGACGTGAAAAATGGGGGTTTACATTTAAAATTTAAAATGGCTTTTCTGGTGGCACGATTGGCTCCAAAAGCTTTTCAGATCTAAGTTGGGTTATCACATGCACACTTACCAAATTTCAGCCAAATCGGTTGAGTAGTTTGGGCTGTAGCGTGTTTACGAACGAACGTACGAACATACGTACATACATACAGACACATTTTAAAAACCACTTTTTTGGGTTCCTGAGACCTCAAAACGAATAGATTCGGTCTTATCTCGAATTCGAAAATTTTAGTGATTGCATAGTACCTAACCTCCCTTTTTTTTAAATGGTGAAGTGGAGTGGGGAGGTTAAAAAATAAATAGTAATTTGCATGTAGTCTAATGAGAAATGGGACATATTTTGTCATATCTTAACAAAAAATTATGATAAAATAAAATCTAAATTTTCTTAAATGGAAATAAAGGTCGTTTAATTATTATATGCAAAAAATGGAAAAATTGCATTAAATGTACTACCCACTAGAAAAAGGAAGTTGATTTTCTGTTTGGAGAACAGTTTTGTGGCAAACAGTTTGATAATTTTCGCGTAGTAAAGTACTGTACCTCCACAACTCCCTTAAGCAAGGGCGCCAACGCCAAAGTATCAATGTTAGGAAGTAACGCGTTAATTTTTAAGTACCAATTTTTTTTAATTCTAACGCGTTAGCTATTTTTTTTTGGGTAACAACTACTGGAATGTACATTTCGTCTCTGTAGGTCTCTCTCTACTTCGTGACGTTATTTGTTGTCAAAATTTGACAATGACTCATTTTGCATTGGATTCTCGTTTCTATTTTCCACCCCTAACGTCATTCAGTTCTTGGAAAATTTTATGACTCTTGACGATCTGTAAGCAGGATACGGATGCATCGGATTTGTACCGTCATTTACATCACACAAAGGTAGCTTGGGATTTTCCCGGGCAGGTAAAGATTAAACTGTGCATTTTAAAATGTCTTCTTGAAAATATCGAAGTCGGGAGCAGGTAGCCAACAAAATGACCCTTCAGTTCGACCACGTCCTTGGGTTAGAAGGATTAGCCGTGGTTAATGGGCAGATTGCGAATTTAACTAATGAGGGTTTATTTTTGATTCTGGTATAATAACAAAAACTTTTCTTTTTCAATTCAAGCACGATTTAATACAAAAAAATTAAAATGAAATAAATTATTCCTATACCTACATTAAAATGGCAAATTCCTAAAACTAACGCATTTAACAAGGGCAAATCTAGAAATTTCCTGTCATTGGTATGATCATAGATCCAGTAATAACTCGAAAATATGTGATAATTTTACAGTCTTAGGTCCAAGTGTCCCCAAGTGCATTTCGAGTTAAGCAGTATCAATACACAGTATTAACTCCCAAAATAAGGTTGAGTTATGCATGAAACAGGATAATGACCAACAGATGTCGCCGGGTAATTGACTTTATAAATAAATCTTGTTTCATTGTTCAACCTTGGATATCGACGCTGCATAACAAAATACACGCTAGTTGCTCAGGTTGCTTATACCTTGGGGTAATTTAAGGGGCGTGGTCTCAATATCGCTCATCAGGGACAATTTACTTTATTTAGTAGAATTTATGGTAACCGTGGCATTAATCCGAACATTTGTCCGTTGACGTAATTTCCTAAACGGGATAGATTGTTTTTTATAAAGAGTGTCAGTCATGTCGGGGATCTCATCTAGGACCTGGTGGACCTCATCTAGGACCTGGGGGACTTCATCTAGCACCTGGGGGACCTTATCGAGGGCTTGAGTTAACTCATGGAGGAACTCGGTTACCTGTTCGAGGAACCTCCTGCAAGACCTCCAGGGAAATCTTAGAGGAACTCGGGGACCTCAGGCAGAGAGAGGACCTCCAGTGTACAAAAAGAAGAGCGGAATCTGTCCCCCAGTTCACACTCTTTTGTTGACAATCTTGTTCGGAATGTGCATAACCTTGAATCAGTCTAAAGACGTTTAGACCAGAGGCAGAGGAGGCTTATGTTGTGATGCGAAAGCGATTCAAAAGTGCAGCAATAAAAGTGACAATGGTGAAATGCGCCATTATAGTACATTTAAAAGTAAATTATTCTTTTCAGAGCTTACAAAAGTTTACAATAAAGTGTAATTTATAAATAATGTATTTTAAGGTTAGGATGCCATAATTGCGCGTTAGTGAAACTTGTTCATCTAAAAGAGCGGCACGTCAGCACTTTCAAATTTGCATTCGACAAAGACAGGGTCGTAGCCTTACGCGGTAGCGAGAAAATTAGGGCTCCAGTGTAGCCCGAATCCCTAATCAAGTCTAAAGGCGGCATTTCCGCACCCTGCTTCATAAAAGCGGCATTTCAGCACGCACAAATAAAGTCGATAAATTAGGCTGTCCTGAACAGGTACGTCTTATGCATTCTGCAACACAGCCCACTGGTTCTTAATATCGCATTCAAAAACAAACAAGCCCAAAAGCATAGAATTTGGTTCTTAAAACGGCAGTACAGTCCACCAATCTCGCGGCGAAACTTTCAAGGCCTGAGGCGGTCTTGATTACGCCATTCCGCGTTTACAAACCCTTTACTCGTTTGGGAGTCTTCCTAAAAGCATGGGGCGTAGCCCTACGCTGCAGTGAGGAAATCAGGGCTCCAGTATAGTCCGAATTCCTAATAAAGTCTGGGGTGCCAAAATGCCGCTTACCTGATTTGCGTGTCAGCTTTTCACTTATAAAGACGGCACTTCCGCACTCTCGCTTCATAAAAGCGGCATTTCACCACTCATGAATAAAGTCGAAAAATTGGGCTGTCCTGAATAATAGGCTGCAGCACAGACCATATTTTGTTAATATCGAACTCGAAAACACACGAGCCCAAAAGCATCGAATTTGGTTCTGAAAACGGCAGTTAGTCCACCAATCTCGCAGCAGAAACTTTCAAGGCCTGAGACCGTCTTGATTACGCCATTCCGCGTTTATAAACCCTTTACTCGTGTGGGCGTCTTCCTGAAAGCATGGGGCGTAGCCCCACGCTGTAGCGAGGAAATCAGGGCTCCAGTGCAGTCCGAATCCCTAAAAAGTCTGAGGTGCTAAAATGCCGCTTAGCTGAGTTGCGTGACACCTTTTCACTTATAAAGACGGCACTTCCGCACTCTGCTTCATAAAAGCGGCATTTCAGCACTCATGAATAAAGTCGAAAAATTGGGTGTCCTGAACAGGCTGCAGCACAAACCACATTTTCTTAATATCGAACTCCAAAACACACGAACCCAAAAGCATCGAATTTGGTTCCTAATATGGCAGTACAGTCCACCGTTCCCGCATCAGAAACTTTCAAAGCCTGAGGCCGTCTTTTTTACGCCATTCCGCGTTTACAGACCTTTCACTCGCTGGGTCGTCTTCGTAAAAGCATTGGGCGTAGCCCTACGTTTTAGCGATGAAATGAGGGCTAATAAAGTCTGAGGTGCCAAAATGCCGCTTAGCTGAGCTAAGTGGAATCTGTTCACTCATAAAGGCGGCATTTCCGCACTCTGCTTCATAAAAGCGGCATTTCAGCACCCATAAATAAAATCGATAAATTGGGCTGTCCTGAACAGGTACGTCTTATGCATCCTGCAGCACAGCCCACTCGTTCTTAATATCGCATTCGAAAACAAACGAGCCCAAAAGCATCGAAATTGGTTCTTAAAATGGCAGTACAGTCCACCAATCTCGCGGCAGAATCTTTCAGGGACAGAGGCCGTCTTGATTACACCATTCCGCGTTTACAAACCTTTCACTCCTTTGGGCGTCTTCGTGAAAGCCTGGGGCGTAGCCCTACGCTGTAGTGAGGAAATAAGAACTCCATTATACAGGGTATCCCTCGACGAGCGTCAGTTAACCGTATCTGGAGAACTGTTTCTAGCATCATCTTGAAAATTTGTGCACAGGGGTCTCAATTAATTCTGAATCGACGTAAAATATTTTTGTCAATGGCGCACTTCCGGTTATACCGGAAATAGGTACTAACTTCCTTATTTTAAATGGAACACCCTCTATATTATGATATTTTTGGATTCTACGTTTCATTCTAGGTAAATTTTTACTAAGAATTGCTATGCCAAAAATTAACCATTTTTAAGAAAATCAAGAATTTCGCTTTTGTATGCCAAGTGCAGGCCTAATTTCAAAAAGCTGTAGCAACCTTACAGTATGAAATTAGAAAACGATATTAATTTGGCATGAAGCCTAATGTAGGGTGTATCCGCCCCTGGACTCAAATTGGGTCAAATACATACAGGGCGTTCTCTGCAAATTTTTTAGACATCATCAAATTCATTGGTCAGAAAGTCAATTTTTTCAAATGGAATGCCCCAAATATTTTATGACACTTCGATGCAGAATTTAATTGTCTATCATTTTAGTCTACATGTTTGCCATATTTAAACAAACTGTGCCTGTGATATTTCTAAGTATTTGGAATTTGACCAAAATTTCATATTTAGCACGATTTAATAACCAAAGTTAGCTATGCTTTTAGGAGCCTTTATTGTTCCTTATGGCTGCTCAAATGAAAATTTAAACGTATTTTAATCCTGTTTTAAAATATGAAATTTTGGTCCAATTCCAAATATTTACTTATAGCGTATTCGGCTGGGGACTGCCCCAAAACCATCCCAGGACACGGTTACGCTGTCCGGGACTGTCTCAGGGCAACTCCAATCTAGGACGGTCACGTGACTGTCCTCTCCCGAGTTGAGTGAAAATAATTTCAATGCCATTTTTGAGTTCAATGGTTATATAAAATGTATAAAACAAAGCGTAATGGTAGCTGATGACTTGTAGTTGTGCTTGATGACATCAAGCTCAGGACAACACTTGTCCCAGCTTCGATAGGTGGTACAGATTTTGCGTCCCCACTTGGGTCGATATGCGCCAGCCGAATACTTACACACTTCGAACCGTTCCGGGTTGGGACACTACCAGCCGAATACGCCAGAAATGTGTCCCAGTCATCTTTTGCGTTACTACGCATGCTCGGTCTGTCCTGAGACACCCTGGGACTGCCAGCCGAATACGCTATTAGAAATATCACAAAAACTGTTTATTTAAATATGGCAAACATATAGACTAGAATGATAGACAATTAAATTCTGCATCGACGTGCCATAAGATAGTTGGGGCATTACATTTGAAAAAATTTACTTTTTGGCCAATGAAGTTGATGATGTTTAAGAATTTGCAGAGAACACCCTTGTATGTATTTCACCGAATTTGAGTCCAGGGGCGGATACACCCTGCATTAGTCTTCATGTCAAATTAATATATCGTTTTCTCATTTCATACTGTAAAGATGTTACAGCTTTTTGAAGTTAGGCCTGCACTTGGCATAAAACAGCGAAATTCTTGATTTTCTCAAAAATGGTTGATTTTTGGCATAGCAATTCTTAGTAAAAATTTACCAAAAATGAAACGTGGAATCCAAAAATATCATAATATATAGGGTGTTCCATCTAAAATAAGGAAATTAGTACCTATTTCCGGTATAACCGGAAGTGCGCCATTGATGAAAATATTTTACGTTGATTCAAAATTAATTGAAACCCTTGTGTACAAATTTTCAAGATGATGCTAGAAACAGTTCTCCAGATACGGCTAACTTACGCTCGTCGAGGGATACCCTGTAGTCCGAATCCCTAATATAGTCTGGGTTGCCAAAATGCCGCTTAGCTGAGTTGCCTGGAATCTTTTCACTTATAAAGGCGGCATTTCAGCACTCACGAATAAAGTCGAAAAATTGGGCTGTCCTGAACAAGCTGCAGCACAGACCACATTTTCTTAATATCGAACTCTAAAACACGAGCCCAAAAGCATCGAATTTGGTTCCTAATATGGCAGTACAGTCCACCTATCCCGCATCAGAACTTTTCAAGGCCTGAGGCCGTTGTTTTTACCCCATTCCGCGTTTACAGACCTTTCACTCGCTGGGTCATATTCGTAAAAGCACTGGGCGTAGCCCCACGCTTTAGCGATGAAATTAGGGCTAATAAGGTCTGGGGTGCCAAAATGCCGCTTAGCTGAGCTAAGTGGAATCTGTTCACTCATAAAGGCGGCATTTCCGCACTCTGCTTCATAAAAGCGGCATTTCAGCACCCATAAATAAAGTCGATAAATTGGGCTGTCCTGAACAGGTACGTCTTATGCATCCTGCAGCACAGCCCACTGGTTCTTAATATCGCATTCGAAAACAAACGAGCCCAAAAGCATCGAATTTGGTTCTTAAAACGGCAGTACAGTCCACCAATCTCGTGGCAGTAACTTTCAAGGCCTGATTCCGTCTTGATTACGCCATTCCGCGTTTACAAACCCTTTACTCCTTTGGGCGTCTTCCTGAAAGCATGGTGCGTAGCCCTACGCTGTAGTGAGGAAATCAGAGCTCCATTATAGTCCGAATAGTCTGGGTTGCCAAAATGCCGCTTAGCTGAGTTGCCTGGAATATTTTCACTTAGGAAGGCGGCATATCCGCACTCTGCTTCATAAAAGCGGCATTTCAGCACTCACGAATAAAGTCGAAAAATTGGGCTGTCCTGAATAGGCTGCAGCACAGACCACATTTTCTTAGTATCGAACTCTAAAACACACGAGCCCAAAAGCATCGAATTTGGTTCCTAATATGGCAGTACAGTCCACCTTTCCCGCATCAGAACCTTTCAAGGACTGAGGCCGTCTTTTTTACGCCATTCCGCGTTTACAGACCTTTCACACCCTTGGGCGTCTTCGCAAAAGCATTGGGCGTAGCCCTACGCTTTAGCGATGAAATTATTGCTAATAAAGTCTGGGGTGCCAAAATGCCGCTTAGCTGAGCTAAGTGGAATGTCTTCACTCATAAAGGCGGCATTTCCGCACTCTGCTTCATAAAAGTGGCATTTCCGCACTCTGCTTCATAAAAGGGCCATTTCAGGACCCATAAATAAAGGCGATAAATTGGGCTGTCCTGAATAGGCTGCAGCACAGACCACATTTTCTTAACATCGAAGTCGAAAACACACGAGCCCAAACGCATCGAATTTGGTTCCTAATACGGCAGTACAGTCCACCGTTCCCGCATCAGAAACTTTCAAAGCCTGAGGCCGTTTTTTTACGCCATTTCGCGTTTACAGACCCTTCACTCGCTTGGGCGTCTTCGTAAAAGCATTGGGCGTAACCCTACGCTTCAGCAATGAAATTAGGGCTAATAAAGTCTGGAGTGCCAAAATGCCGCTTAGCTGATTTAAGTGGAATCTTCTCACTTATAAAGGCGGCATTTCCGCACTCTGCTTCATAAAAGCGGCATTTCAGCATCCATAAATAAAGTCGATAAATTGGGCTGTCCTGAACAGGTAAGTCTTATGCATCCTGCAGCACAGTCCACTGGTCCTTAATATCGCATTCGAAAGCACCCGAGCCCAAAAGCATCGAATTTGGTTCTTAAAACGGCAATACAGTCCACCAATCTCGCGGCAGAAACTTTCAAGGCCTGAGGCCGTCTTGATTACGCCGTTCCGCGTTTACAAACCCTTTACTCGTTTGGGCGTCTTCCTGAAAGCATGGGGCGTAGCCCTACGCTATAGCGAGGAAATAAGGGCTCCAGTGCAGTCCGAATCCCCAAAAAGTCTGGGGTGCCAAAATGCCGCTTAGCTGAGTTGCGTGACATCTTTTCACTTATAAAGACGGCACTTCCGCACCCTACCTCATAAAAGCGGCATTTCAGCACTCATGAATAAAGTCGAAAAATTGGGCTGTCCTGAATAGGCTGCAACACAGACCACATTTTCTTAATAAATCGAACTCGAAAACACACCATCCCAAAAGCATCGAATTTGGTTCCTAATAAGGCAGTACAATCCACCGGTTCCCGCATCAGAAACTTTCAAGGCCTGAGGCCGACTTTTTTACGCCATTCCGCGTTTACAGACCCTTCACTCGCTTGGGCGTCTTCGTAAAAGCATTGGGCGTAACCCTACGCTTTAGCAATGAAATTAGGGCTAATAAAGTCTGGAGTGCCAAAATGCCGCTTAGCTGAGTTAAGTGGAATCTTCTCACTTATAAAGGCGGCATTTCCGCACTCTGCTTCATAAAAGCGGCATTTCAGCACCCATAAATAAAGTCGATAAATTGGGCTGTCCTGAACAGGTAAGTCTTATGCATCCTGCGGCACAGTCCACTGGTCCTTAATATCGCATTCGAAAGCACCCGAGCCCAAAAGCATCGAATTTGGTTCTTAAAACGGCAGTACAGTCCACCAATCTCGCGGCAGAAACTTTCAAGGCCTGAGGCCGTCTTGATTACGCCGTTCCGCGTTTACAAACCCTTTACTCGTTTGGGCGTCTTCCTGAAAGCATGGGGCGTAGCCCTACGCTATAGCGAGGAAATAAGGGCTCCAGTGCAGTCCGAATCCCCAAAAAGTCTGGGGTGCCAAAATGCCGCTTAGCTGAGTTGCGTGACATCTTTTCACTTATAAAGACGGCACTTCCGCACCCTACCTCATAAAAGCGGCATTTCAGCATTCATGAATAAAGTCGAAAAATTGGGCTGTCCTGAATAGGCTGCAGCACAGACCACATTTTCTTAATATCGAACTCGAAAACACACGAACCCAAAAGCATCAAATTTGGTTCCTAATAAGGCAGTACAGTCCACCGGTTCCCGCATCAGAAACTTTCAAGGCCTGAGGCCGACTTTTTTACGCCATTCCGCGTTTACAGACCCTTCACTCGCTTGGGCGTCTTCGTAAAAGCATTGGGCGTACCCCTACGCTTTAGCAATGAAATTAGGGCTAATAAAGTCTGGAGTGCCAAAATGCCGCTTAGCTGAGTTAAGTGGAATCTTCTCACTTATAAAGGCGGCATTTCCGCACTCTGCTTCATAAAAGCGGCATTTCGGCACCCATAAATAAAGTCTATAAATTGGGCTGTCCTGAACAGGTAAGTCTTATGCATCCTGCGGCACAGTCCACTGGTCCTTAATATCGCATTCGAAAGCACCCGAGCCCAAAAGCATCGAATTTGGTTCTTAAAACGGCAGTACAGTCCACCAATCTCGCGGCAGAAACTTTCAAGGCCTGAGGCCGTCTTGATTACGCCGTTCCGCGTTTACAAACCCTTTACTCGTTTGGGCGTCTTCCTGAAAGCATGGGGCGTAGCCCTATGCTATAGCGAGGAAATAAGGGCTCCAGTGCAGTCCGAATCCCCAAAAAGTCTGGGGTGCCAAAATGCCGCTTAGCTGAGTTGCGTGACATCTTTTCACTTATAAAGACGGCACTTCCGCACCCTACCTCATAAAAGCGGCATTTCAGCACTCATGAATAAAGTCGAAAAATTGGGCTGTCCTGAATAGGCTGCAGCACAGACCACATTTTCTTAATATCGAACTCGAAAACACACGAACCCAAAAGCATCGAATTTGGTTCCTAATAAGGCAGTACAGTCCACCGGTTCCCGCATCAGAAACTTTCAAGGCCTGAGGCCGAATTTTTTACGCCATTCCGCGTTTACAGACCCTTCACTCGCTTGGGCGTCTTCGTAAAAGCATTGGGCGTAACCCTACGCTTTAGCAATGAAATTAGGGCTAATAAAGTCTGGAGTGCCAAAATGCCGCTTAGCTGAGTTAAGTGGAATCTTCTCACTTATAAAGGCGGCATTTCCGCACTCTGCTTCATAAAAGCGGCATTTCAGCACCCATAAATAAAGTCGATAAATTGGGCTGTCCTGAACAGGTAAGTCTTATGCATCCTGCGGCACAGTCCACTGGTCCTTAATATCGCATTCGAAAGCACCCGAGCCCGAAAGCATCGAATTTAGTTCTTAAAACGGTAGTACAGTCCACCAATCTCGCGGCAGAAACTTTCAAGGCCTGAGGCCGTCTTGATTACGCCGTTCCGCGTTTACAAACCCTTTATTCGTTTGGGCGTCTTCCTGAAAGCATGGGGCGTAGCCCTACGCTATAGCGAGGAAATAAGGGCTCCAGTGCAGTCCGAATCCCCAAAAAGTCTGGGGTGCCAAAATGCCGCTTAGCTGAGTTGCGTGACATCTTTTCACTTATAAAGACGGCACTTCCGCACCCTACCTCATAAAAGCGGCATTTCAGCACTCATGAATAAAGTCGAAAAATTGGGCTGTCCTGAATAGGCTGCAGCACAGACCACATTTTCTTAATATCGAACTCGAAAACACACGAACCCAAAAGCATCGAATTTGGTTCCTAATAAGGCAGTACAGTCCACCGGTTCCCGCATCAGAAACTTTCAAGGCCTGAGGCCGACTTTTTTACGCCATTCCGCGTTTACAGACCCTTCACTCGCTTGGGCGTCTTCGTAAAAGCATTGGGCGTAACCCTACGCTTCAGCAATGAAATTAGGGCTAATAAAGTCTGGAGTGCCAAAATGCCGCTTAGCTGAGTTACGTGGAATCTTCTCACTTATAAAGGCGGCATTTCCGCACTCTGCTTCATAAAAGCGGCATTTCAGCACCCATAAATAAAGTCGATAAATTGGGCTGTCCTGAACAGGTAAGTCTTATGCATCCTGCAGCACAGTCCACTGGTCCTTAATATCGCATTCGAAAGCACCCGAGCCCAAAAGCATCGAATTTGGTTCTTAAAACGGCAGTACAGTCCACCAATCTCGCGGCAGAAACTTTCAAGGCCTGAGGCCGTCTTGATTACGCCGTTCCGCGTTTACAAACCCTTTACTCGTTTGGGCGTCTTCCTGAAAGCATGGGGCGTAGCCCTACGCTATAGCGAGGAAATAAGGGCTCCAGTGCAGTCCGAATCCCCAAAAAGTCTGGGGTGCCAAAATGCCGCTTAGCTGAGTTGCGTGACATCTTTTCACTTATAAAGACGGCACTTCCGCACCCTACCTCATAAAAGCGGCATTTCAGCACTCATGAATAAAGTCGAAAAATTGGGCTGTCCTGAATAGGCTGCAGCACAGACCACATTTTCTTAGTAAATCGAACTCGAAAACACACGAACCCAAAAGCATCGAATTTGGTTCCTAATAAGGCAGTACAGTCCACCGGTTCCCGCATCAGAAACTTTCAAGGCCTGAGGCCGACTTTTTTACGCCATTCCGCGTTTACAGACCCTTCACTCGCTTGGGCGTCTTCGTAAAAGCATTGGGCGTAACCCTACGCTTTAGCAATGAAATTAGGGCTAATAAAGTCTGGAGTGCCAAAATGCCGCTTAGCTGAGTTAAGTGGAATCTTCTCACTTATAAAGGCGGCATTTCCGCACTCTGCTTCATAAAAGCGGCATTTCAGCACCCATAAATAAAGTCGATAAATTGGGCTGTCCTGAACAGGTAAGTCTTATGCATCCTGCGGCACAGTCCACTGGTCCTTAATATCGCATTCGAAAGCACCCGAGCCCAAAAGCATCGAATTTGGTTCTTAAAACGGCAGTACAGTCCACCAATCTCGCGGCAGAAACTTTCAAGGCCTGAGGCCGTCTTGATTACGCCGTTCCGCGTTTACAAACCCTTTACTCGTTTGGGCGTCTTCCTGAAAGCATGGGGCGTAGCCCTACGCTATAGCGAGGAAATAAGGGCTCCAGTGCAGTCCGAATCCCCAAAAAGTCTGGGGTGCCAAAATGCCGCTTAGCTGAGTTGCGTGACATCTTTTCACTTATAAAGACGGCACTTCCGCACCCTACCTCATAAAAGCGGCATTTCAGCATTCATGAATAAAGTCGAAAAATTGGGCTGTCCTGAATAGGCTGCAGCACAGACCACATTTTCTTAATATCGAACTCGAAAACACACGAACCCAAAAGCATCGAATTTGGTTCCTAATAAGGCAGTACAGTCCACCGGTTCCCGCATCAGAAACTTTCAAGGCCTGAGGCCGACTTTTTTACGCCATTCCGCGTTTACAGACCCTTCACTCGCTTGGGCGTCTTCGTAAAAGCATTGGGCGTAACCCTACGCTTTAGCAATGAAATTAGGGCTAATAAAGTCTGGAGTGCCAAAATGCCGCTTAGCTGATTTAAGTGGAATCTTCTCACTTATAAAGGCGGCATTTCCGCACTCTGCTTCATAAAAGCGGCATTTCAGCACCCATAAATAAAGTCGATAAATTGGGCTGTCCTGAACAGGTAAGTCTTATGCATCCTGCGGCACAGTCCACTGGTCCTTAATATCGCATTCGAAAGCACCCGAGCCCAAAAGCATCGAATTTAGTTCTTAAAACGGTAGTACAGTCCACCAATCTCGCGGCAGAAACTTTCAAGGCCTGAGGCCGTCTTGATTACGCCGTTCCGCGTTTACAAACCCTTTACTCGTTTGGGCGTCTTCCTGAAAGCATGGGGCGTAGCCCTACGCTATAGTGAGGAAATAAGGGCTCCAGTGCAGTCCGAATCCCCAAAAAGTCTGGGGTGCCAAAATGCCGCTTAGCTGAGTTGCGTGACATCTTTTCACTTATAAAGACGGCACTTCCGCACCCTACCTCATAAAAGCGGCATTTCAGCACTCATGAATAAAGTCGAAAAATTGGGCTGTCCTGAATAGGCTGCAGCACAGACCACATTTTCTTAATATCGAACTCTAAAACACACGAGCCCAATATCATCGAATTTGGTTCCTGATATGGCAGTACAGTCCACCTTTCCCGCATCAGAACCTTTCAAGGCCTGAGGCCGTCTTTTTTACGCCATTCCGCGTTTACAGACCTTTCACTCTTTGGGTCGTCTTCGTAAAACATTGGGCGTAGCCCTACGCTTTAGCGATTAAATTAGGGTTAACAAAGTCTGGAGTGCCAAAATGCCGCTTAGCTGAGCTAAGTGGAATCTTCTCACTTGTAAAGGCGGCATTTCCGCACTCTGCTTCATAAAAGCGGCATTTCAGCACCCATAAATAAAGTCGATAAATTGGGCTGTCCTGAACAGGTAAGTCTTATGCATCCTGCAGCACAGTCCACTGGTCCTTAATATCGCATTCGAAAGCACCCGAGCCCAAAAGCATCGAATTTGGTTCTTAAAACGGCAGTACAGTCCACCAATCTCGCGGCAGAAACTTTCAAGGCCTGAGGCCGTCTTGATTACGCCGTTCCGCGTTTACAAACCCTTTACTCGTTTGGGCGTCTTCCTGAAAGCATGGGGCGTAGCCCTACGCTATAGCGAGGAAATAAGGGCTCCAGTGCAGTCCGAATCAACAAAAAGTCTGGGGTGCCAAAATGCCGCTTAGCTGAGTTGCGTGACATCTTTTCACTTATAAAGACGGCACTTCCGCACCCTACCTCATAAAAGCGGCATTTCAGCACTCATGAATAAAGTCGAAAAATTGGGCTGTCCTGAATAGGCTGCAGCACAGACCACATTTTCTTAGTAAATCGAACTCGAAAACACACGAACCCAAAAGCATCGAATTTGGTTCCTAATAAGGCAGTACAGTCCACCGGTTCCCGCATCAGAAACTTTCAAGGCCTGAGGCCGACTTTTTTACGCCATTCCGCGTTTACAGACCCTTCACTCGCTTGGGCGTCTTCGTAAAAGCATTGGGCGTAACCCTACGCTTTAGCAATGAAATTAGGGCTAATAAAGTCTGGAGTGCCAAAATGCCGCTTAGCTGAGTTAAGTGGAATCTTCTCACTTATAAAGGCGGCATTTCCGCACTCTGCTTCATAAAAGCGGCATTTCAGCACCCATAAATAAAGTCGATAAATTGGGCTGTCCTGAACAGGTAAGTCTTATGCATCCTGCGGCACAGTCCACTGGTCCTTAATATCGCATTCGAAAGCACCCGAGCCCAAAAGCATCGAATTTAGTTCTTAAAACGGTAGTACAGTCCACCAATCTCGCGGCAGAAACTTTCAAGGCCTGAGGCCGTCTTGATTACGCCGTTCCGCGTTTACAAACCCTTTACTCGTTTGGGCGTCTTCCTGAAAGCATGGGGCGTAGCCCTACGCTATAGCGAGGAAATAAGGGCTCCAGTGCAGTCCGAATCCCCAAAAAGTCTGGGGTGCCAAAATGCCGCTTAGCTGAGTTGCGTGACATCTTTTCACTTATAAAGACGGCACTTCCGCACCCTACCTCATAAAAGCGGCATTTCAGCACCCATGAATAAAGTCGAAAAATTGGGCTGTCCTGAATAGGCTGCAGCACAGACCACATTTTCTTAATAAATCGAACTCGAAAACACACGAACCCAAAAGCATCGAATTTGGTTCCTAATAAGGCAGTACAGTCCACCGGTTCCCGCATCAGAAACTTTCAAGGCCTGAGGCCGACTTTTTTACGCCATTCCGCGTTTACAGACCCTTCACTCGCTTGGGCGTCTTCGTAAAAGCATTGGGCGTAACCCTACGCTTTAGCAATGAAAATAGGGCTAATAAAGTCTGGAGTGCCAAAATGCCGCTTAGCTGAGTTAAGTGGAATCTTCTCACTTATAAAGGCGGCATTTCCGCACTCTGCCCAAAAGCATAGAATTTCTTTCTTAAAACGCCAGTACAGTCCACCAATCTCACGGCAGAATCTTTCAAGGCCTGAGGCCATCTTGATTGCGCCATTCCGCGTTTACAAACCCTTTACTCGATTGGGCGTCTTCGTAAAAGCATTGGGCGTAACCCTACGCTTTAGCAATGAAATTAGGGCTAATAAAGTCTGGAGTGCCAAAATGCCGCTTAGCTGAGTTAAGTGGAATCTTCTCACTTATAAAGGCGGCATTTCCGCACTCTGCTTCATAAAGGCGGCATTTCCGCACCCATAAATAAAATCGATAAATTGGGCTGTCCCGAACAGGTAAGTCTTATGCATCCTGCAGCACAGCCCACTGGTTCTTAATATCGCATTCGAAAACACCCGAGCCCAAAAGCATAGAATTTCTTTCTTAAAACGACAGTCCAGTCCACCAATCTCACGGCAGAATCTTTCAAGGTCTGAGGCCATCTTGATTGCGCCATTCCGCGTTTACAAACCCTTTACTCGATTGGGCGTCTTCCTGAAAGCATGTGGCGTAGCCCTACGCTGTAGCGAGGAAATCAGGGCTCCAGTGCAGCCCGAATCCCTAAAAAGTCTGGGGTGCCAAAATGCCGCTTAGCTGAGTTGCGTGACACCTTTTCACTTATAAAGACGGCACTTCCGCACTCTGCTTCATAAAAGCGGCATTTCAGCACCCATAAATAAAGTTGATAAATTGGGCTGTCCTGAACAGGTACGTTTTATGCACCCTGCAGCACAGTCCACTGGTTCTTAATATCGAATTCGAAAACACCCGAGCCCAAAAGCATCGCATTTGGTTCTTAAAACGGCAGTACAGTCCACCAAACTGGCGGCAGAAACTTTCAAGGCCTGAGGCCGTCTTGATTACGCCATTCCGCGTTTACAAACCCTTTACTCCTTTGGGCGTCTTGCTAAAAGCATGGGGCGTAGCCCTACGCTGTGGTGAGGAAATCAGAGCTCCATTATAGTCCGAATCCCTAATATAGTCTGGGTTGCCGAAGTGCCGCTTAGCTGCTGAGTTGCATGGAATCTTTTCACTTATAAAGGCGGCATTTCCGCACTCTGCTTCATAAAAGCGGCATTTCAGCACTCACGAATAAAGACGAAAAATTGGGCTGTCCTGAATAGGCTGCAGCACAGACCACATTTTCTTAATATCGAACTCGAAAACACACGAACCCAAAAGCATCGAATTTGGTTCCTAATAAGGCAGTACAGTCCACCGGTTCCCGCATCAGAAACTTTCAAGGCCTGAGGCCGACTTTTTTACACCATTCCGCGTTTACAGACCCTTCACTCGCTTGGGCGTCTTCGTAAAAGCATTGGGCGTAACCCTACGCTTTAGCAATGAAATTAGGGCTAATAAAGTCTGGAGTGCCAAAATGCCGCTTAGCTGAGTTAAGTGGAATCTTCTCACTTATAAAGGCGGCATTTCCGCACTCTGCTTCATAAAAGCGGCATTTCAGCACCCATAAATAAAGTCGATAAATTGGGCTGTCCTGAACAGGTAAGTCTTATGCATCCTGCAGCACAGTCCACTGGTCCTTAATATCGCATTCGAAAGCACCCGAGCCCAAAAGCATCGAATTTGGTTCTTAAAACGGCAGTACAGTCCACCAATCTCGCGGCAGAAACTTTCAAGGCCTGAGGCCGTCTTGATTACGCCGTTCCGCGTTTACAAACCCTTTACTCGTTTGGGCGTCTTCCTGAAAGCATGGGGCGTAGCCCTACGCTATAGCGAGGAAATAAGGGCTCCAGTGCAGTCCGAATCCCCAAAAAGTCTGGGGTGCCAAAATGCCGCTTAGCTGAGTTGCGTGACATCTTTTCACTTATAAAGACGGCACTTCCGCACCCTACCTCATAAAAGCGGCATTTCAGCACTCATGAATAAAGTCGAAAAATTGGGCTGTCCTGAATAGGCTGCAGCACAGACCACATTTTCTTAGTAAATCGAACTCGAAAACACACGAACCCAAAAGCATCGAATTTGGTTCCTAATAAGGCAGTACAGTCCACCCCCAGGTGGCACATTATGTTGGTTGTCAAGGGGTGTTATATATCACCTATATATGTATAACGTTTCTATATAGACAATGTCTACTCGATATTGGTACGACATCGAATACAAAATTATGTAACTATATATTTTTCCCATTATAACTCCGATATAGGTGCTAAGTAGAAAAAACTACATTGATTCTTTGTTATTGGCCCAATAAAGGTTAGACATTTATAAATCTATGTTGATTATATCAATATGAGACCCATATCTATGAACTAGATACAATCAACATTAGCATTTCTCAGATTGATTCTATATAGAATAGACATGAACACTTTTATATTGATTTGGCCTGTATCATGCCTATAAATACAATCTATATCGATGGTAATATATAGGATCAATATCAAAATGTTCGAGGTATTTTATATAGGCTAGATCGGGGGCTATTTTATGGACAATTTAATATTGTACCATTGTCTCAATATATTTGGAATCGCCATGGAAAATTCCAGGATGGTGCTACATAGAATCAACTTGGAACTTATACCTATACTTCAAGATATGAGTTTCTTGCCTGAACAAGTTAATTTTGCAAGAGATTGAAATATGTACAAGTGTCTCGAATGGGACTGTGGATAAACATTTGCCAGGTATTGGTGGAATAGTTTTCAAAGTTTCAAGCAAAAAAGTTCGGTACTACTTTTTCGGCGAAGGAACGCCATTGTGCCGTGCGCTGTGCGGTTGTCACTTGTTATTCCTACGCAGTACGTTTTCGCATCCCAAATAATCACGTTCCTTGAAGTACCGATTTCAAGAGAAAACTAAACTTGCAATAGTATCTGGAAATGTAAGAATAATATTCATTTTGAGAGTATAGGATCAGACATGCCATCACTTTCAAAGTTTCGAGCCAAAAATTTCGGCACTACTTTTTCAGCGAAGGGATGCCATTGTGGTTGCCGCTTGGTGTTCCTACGCTCCCTACGCGTCCCTGTGTTACCCTCTACTCAATTGCCTCGTCTTGTCGTCTTGATCAGAACGCGTTGTGCTATCTGGTGTGTGTTAATAAAATAAAATCAAATTTGTATTTTGGTTGGAGCTAGTCTAGTGTGGTGTTCTTTTCCGGCGTCCCTGTTACCTACCCTCTAGTCAATTGCCTTGTCTTGACTTGATTGAACTAGAGAAAAACGCATTGTACGGTCGTCTGGTGTGTGGTGTTAATAAAATCAAATCAAATTTGGATTTTGGAGCTAGTGTGGTGTTGTTTTATTTAATTGTACAAACAAAATAAATTAAATATTGATTCAATAAAAAGATTTAAGGTTAACAAGTATATATGTATTTTGCCCTATATCGGTCCTCTCTAGATTAAAATATAAATTCCATATTGATATCCACATTTACCCTATGTATTTTGCAATATGTTGCTTATATTGGTTTTCACATGGAAATGAGATAGATTCTACATGCATTCTATATAGAAGCCTATATGCATTCCATCTCTCAAAGCGTTAACATTTTATATCGATTTTATATTAAATAAATATATGGAATCTACATTTAATCAGTTTATAACCTACATCGGTTCTACATGGTGTGCTACCTGGGCCGGTTCCCGCATCAGAAACTTTCAAGGCCTGAGGCCGACTTTTTTACGCCATTCCGCGTTTACAGACCCTTCACTCGCTTGGGCGTCTTCGTAAAAGCATTGGGCGTAACCCTACGCTTTAGCAATGAAATTAGGGCTAATAAAGTCTGGAGTGCCAAAATGCCGCTTAGCTGAGTTAAGTGGAATCTTCTCACTTATAAAGGCGGCATTTCCGCACTCTGCTTCATAAAAGCGGCATTTCAGCACCCATAAATAAAGTCGATAAATTGGGCTGTCCTGAACAGGTAAGTCTTATGCATCCTGCGGCACAGTCCACTGGTCCTTAATATCGCATTCGAAAGCACCCGAGCCCGAAAGCATCGAATTTAGTTCTTAAAACGGTAGTACAGTCCACCAATCTCGCGGCAGAAACTTTCAAGGCCTGAGGCCGTCTTGATTACGCCGTTCCGCGTTTACAAACCCTTTATTCGTTTGGGCGTCTTCCTGAAAGCATGGGGCGTAGCCCTACGCTATAGCGAGGAAATAAGGGCTCCAGTGCAGTCCGAATCCCCAAAAAGTCTGGGGTGCCAAAATGCCGCTTAGCTGAGTTGCGTGACATCTTTTCACTTATAAAGACGGCACTTCCGCACCCTACCTCATAAAAGCGGCATTTCAGCACTCATGAATAAAGTCGAAAAATTGGGCTGTCCTGAATAGGCTGCAGCACAGACCACATTTTCTTAATATCGAACTCGAAAACACACGAACCCAAAAGCATCGAATTTGGTTCCTAATAAGGCAGTACAGTCCACCGGTTCCCGCATCAGAAACTTTCAAGGCCTGAGGCCGACTTTTTTACGCCATTCCGCGTTTACAGACCCTTCACTCGCTTGGGCGTCTTCGTAAAAGCATTGGGCGTAACCCTACGCTTTAGCAATTAAATTAGGGCTAATAAAGTCTGGAGTGCCAAAATGCCGCTTAGCTGAGTTAAGTGGAATCTTCTCACTTATAAAGGCGGCATTTCCGCACTCTGCTTCATAAAGGCGGCATTTCAGCACCCATAAATAAAGTCGATAAATTGGGCTGTCCTGAACAGGTAAGTCTTATGCATCCTGCAGCACAGTCCACTGGTCCTTAATATCGCATTCGAAAGCACCCGAGCCCAAAAGCATCGAATTTGGTTCTTAAAACGGCAGTACAGTCCACCAATCTCGCGGCAGAAACTTTCAAGGCCTGAGGCCGTCTTGATTACGCCGTTCCGCGTTTACAAACCCTTTACTCGTTTGGGCGTCTTCCTGAAAGCATGGGGCGTAGCCCTACGCTATAGCGAGGAAATAAGGGCTCCAGTGCAGTCCGAATCCCCAAAAAGTCTGGGGTGCCAAAATGCCGCTTAGCTGAGTTGCGTGACATCTTTTCACTTATAAAGACGGCACTTCCGCACCCTACCTCATAAAAGCGGCATTTCAGCACTCATGAATAAAGTCGAAAAATTGGGCTGTCCTGAATAGGCTGCAGCACAGACCACATTTTCTTAGTAAATCGAACTCGAAAACACACGAACCCAAAAGCATCGAATTTGGTTCCTAATAAGGCAGTACAGTCCACCGGTTCCCGCATCAGAAACTTTCAAGGCCTGAGGCCGACTTTTTTACGCCATTCCGCGTTTACAGACCCTTCACTCGCTTGGGCGTCTTCGTAAAAGCATTGGGCGTAACCCTACGCTTTAGCAATGAAATTAGGGCTAATAAAGTCTGGAGTGCCAAAATGCCGCTTAGCTGAGTTAAGTGGAATCTTCTCACTTATAAAGGCGGCATTTCCGCACTCTGCTTCATAAAAGCGGCATTTCAGCACCCATAAATAAAGTCGATAAATTGGGCTGTCCTGAACAGGTAAGTCTTATGCATCCTGCGGCACAGTCCACTGGTCCTTAATATCGCATTCGAAAGCACCCGAGCCCAAAAGCATCGAATTTGGTTCTTAAAACGGCAGTACAGTCCACCAATCTCGCGGCAGAAACTTTCAAGGCCTGAGGCCGTCTTGATTACGCCGTTCCGCGTTTACAAACCCTTTACTCGTTTGGGCGTCTTCCTGAAAGCATGGGGCGTAGCCCTACGCTATAGCGAGGAAATAAGGGCTCCAGTGCAGTCCGAATCCCCAAAAAGTCTGGGGTGCCAAAATGCCGCTTAGCTGAGTTGCGTGACATCTTTTCACTTATAAAGACGGCACTTCCGCACCCTACCTCATAAAAGCGGCATTTCAGCACCCATGAATAAAGTCGAAAAATTGGGCTGTCCTGAATAGGCCTGCAGCACAGACCACATTTTCTTAATAAATCGAACTCGAAAACACACGAACCCAAAAGCATCGAATTTGGTTCCTAATAAGGCAGTACAGTCCACCGGTTCCCGCATCAGAAACTTTCAAGGCCTGAGGCCGACTTTTTTACGCCATTCCGCGTTTACAGACCCTTCACTCGCTTGGGCGTCTTCGTAAAAGCATTGGGCGTAACCTTACGCTTTAGCAATGAAATTAGGGCTAATAAAGTCTGGAGTGCCAAAATGCCGCTTAGCTGAGTTAAGTGGAATATTCTCACTTATAAAGGCGGCATTTCCGCACTCTGCCCAAAAGCATAGAATTTCTTTCTTAAAACGCCAGTACAGTCCACCAATCTCACGGCAGAATCTTTCAAGGCCTGAGGCCATCTTGATTGCGCCATTCCGCGTTTACAAACCCTTTACTCGATTGGGCGTCTTCCTGAAAGCATGTGGCGTAGCCCTACGCTGTAGCGAGGAAATCAGGGCTCCAGTGCAGCCCGAATCCCTAAGAAGTCTGGGGTGCCAAAATGCCGCTTAGCTGAGTTGCGTGACACCTTTTCACTTATAAAGACGGCACTTCCGCACTCTGCTTCATAAAAGCGGCATTTCAGCACTCACGAATAAAATCGAAAAATTGGGCTGTCCTGAATATGCTGCAGCACAGACCACATTTTCTTAATATCGAACTCTAAAACACACGAGCCCAATAGCATCGAATTTGGTTCCTAATATGGTAGTTCAGTCCACCTTTCCCGTATCAGAACCTTTCAAGGCCTGAGGCCGTCTTTTTTGCGCCATTCCGCGTTTACAGACCTTTCACTCGCTCGGTCGTCTTCGTAAAACAATGGGCGTAGCCCTACGCTTTAGCGATTAAATTAGGGCTAACAAAGTCTGGAGTGCCAAAATGCCGCTTAGCTGACTTGACTGACAGCTTTTCGCTTATAAAGACGGCACTTCCGCACTCTGCTTCATAAAAGCGGCATTTCAGCACCCATAAATAAAGTCGATAAATTGGGCTGTCCTGAACAGGTACGTCTTATGCATCCTGCAGCACAGCCCACTGGTTCTTAATATCGAATTCGAAAACACCCGAGCCCAAAAGCATCGAATTTGGTTCTTAAAACGGCAGTACAGTCCACCAATCTCGCGGCAGAATCTTTCAAAGCCTGAGGTCGTCTTGATTACGCCATTCCGCGTTTACAAACCCTTTACTCGTTTGGGCGTCTTCCTGAAAGCATGGGGCGTAGCCCCAGGCTGTAGCGAGGAAATCAGGGCTCCAGTGCAGTCCGAATCCCTAAAAAGTCTGAGGTGCCAAAATGCCGCTTAGCTGAGTTGCGTGACACATTTTCACTTATAATGACGGCACTTCCGCACTCCGTTTCATAAAAGCGGCATTTCAGCACTCATGAATAAAGTCGAAAAATTGGGCTGTCCTGAACAGGCTGCAGCACAGACCACATTTTCTTAATATCGAACTCTAAAACACACGGGCCCAAAAGCATCGAATTTGGTTCCTAATACGGCAGTACAGTCCACCTTTCCCGCATCAGAACCTTTCAAAGCCTGAGGCCGTCTTTTTAACGCCATTCCGCGTTTACAGACCTTTCTCTCGCCTTGGCGTCTTCGTAAAAGCATTGGGCCTAGCCCAACGCTTTAGCGATGAAATTAGGGCTAATAAAGTCTGGAGTGCCAAAATGCCGCTTAGCAGAGCTAAGTGGAATCTCTTCACTCATAAAGGCGGCATTTCCGCACTCTGCTTCATAAAAACGGCATTTCAGCACCCATAAATAAAGTCGATTAATTGGGCTGTCCTGAACAGGTAAGGCTTATGCATCCTGCAGCACAGCCCACTGGTCCTTAATATCGCAATCGAAAACATCCGAGCCCAAAAGCATCGAATTTGTTTCTTAAAACGCCAGTACAGTCCACCAATCTCGCGGCAGAATCTTTCAAGGCCTGAGGCCGTCTTGATTTCGCCATTCCGCGTTTACAAACCCTTTACTCGTTTGGGCGTCTTCCTGAAAGTATGGGGCGTAGCCCTACGCTGTAGCGAGGAAATCAGGGCTCCAGTGCAGCCCGAATCCCTAAAAAGTCTGGGGTGCCAAAATGCCGCTTAGCTGAGTTGCGTGACACCTTTTCACTTTTAAAGACGGCACTTCCGCACTCTGCTTCATAAAAGCGGCATTTCAGCACCCATAAATAAAGTTGATAAATTGGGCTGTCCTGAACAGGTACGTTTTATGCACCCTGCAGCACAGTCCACTGGTTCTTAATATCGAATTCGAAAACACCCGAGCCCAAAAGCATCGCATTTGGTTCTTAAAACGGCAGTACAGTCCACCAAACTGGCGGCAGAAACTTTCAAGGCCTGAGGCCGTCTTGATTACGCCATTCCGCGTTTACAAACCCTTTACTCCTTTGGGCGTCTTGCTAAAAGCATGGGGCGTAGCCCTACGCTGTGGTGAGGAGATCAGAGCTCCATTATAGTCCGAATCCCTAATATAGTCTGGGTTGCCGAAGTGCCGCTTAGCTGCTGAGTTGCATGGAATCTTTTCACTTATAAAGGCGGCATTTCCGCACTCTGCTTCATAAAAGCGGCATTTCAGCACTCACGAATAAAGACGAAAAATTGGGCTGTCCTGAATAGGCTGCAGCACAGACCACATTTTCTTAGTATCGAACTCGAAAACACACGAACCCAAAAGCATCGAATTTGGTTCCTAATAAGGCAGTACAGTCCACCGGTTCCCGCATCAGAAACTTTCAAGGCCTGAGGCCGACTTTTTTACACCATTCCGCGTTTACAGACCCTTCACTCGCTTGGACGTCTTCGTAAAAGCATTGGGCGTAACCCTACGCTTTAGCAATGAAATTAGGGCTAATAAAGTCTGGAGTGCCAAAATGCCGCTTAGCTGAGTTAAGTGGAATCTTCTCACTTATAAAGGCGGCATTTCCGCACTCTGCTTCATAAAAGCGGCATTTCAGCACCCATAAATAAAGTCGATAAATTGGGCTGTCCTGAACAGGTAAGTCTTATGCATCCTGCAGCACAGTCCACTGGTCCTTAATATCGCATTCGAAAGCACCCGAGCCCAAAAGCTTCGAATTTGGTTCTTAAAACGGCAGTACAGTCCACCAATCTCGCGGCAGAAACTTTCAAGGCCTGAGGCCGTCTTGATTACGCCGTTCCGCGTTTACAAACCCTTTACTCGTTTGGGCGTCTTCCTGAAAGCATGGGGCGTAGCCCTACGCTATAGCGAGGAAATAAGGGCTCCAGTGCAGTCCGAATCCCCAAAAAGTCTGGGGTGCCAAAATGCCGCTTAGCTGAGTTGCGTGACATCTTTTCACTTATAAAGACGGCACTTCCGCACCCTACCTCATAAAAGCGGCATTTCAGCACTCATGAATAAAGTCGAAAAATTGGGCTGTCCTGAATAGGCTGCAGCACAGACCACATTTTCTTAATAAATCGAACTCGAAAACACACGATCCCAAAAGCATCGAATTTGGTTCCTAATAAGGCAGTACAGTCCACCGGTTCCCGCATCAGAAACTTTCAAGGCCTGAGGCCGACTTTTTTACGCCATTCCGCGTTTACAGACCCTTCACTCGCTTGGGCGTCTTCGTAAAAGCATTGGGCGTAACCCTACGCTTTAGCAATGAAATTAGGGCTAATAAAGTCTGGAGTGCCAAAATGCCGCTTAGCTGAGTTAAGTGGAATCTTCTCACTTATAAAGGCGGCATTTCCGCACTCTGCTTCATAAAAGCGGCATTTCAGCACCCATAAATAAAGTCGATAAATTGGGCTGTCCTGAACAGGTAAGTCTTATGCATCCTGCGGCACAGTCCACTGGTCCTTAATATCGCATTCGAAAGCACCCGAGCCCAAAAGCATCGAATTTAGTTCTTAAAACGGTAGTACAGTCTACCAATCTCGCGGCAGAAACTTTCAAGGCCTGAGGCCGTCTTGATTACGCCGTTCCGCGTTTACAAACCCTTTACTCGTTTGGGCGTCTTCCTGAAAGCATGGGGCGTAGCCCTACGCTATAGCGAGGAAATAAGGGCTCCAGTGCAGTCCGAATCCCCAAAAAGTCTGGGGTGCCAAAATGCCGCTTAGCTGAGTTGCGTGACATCTTTTCACTTATAAAGACGGCACTTCCGCACCCTACCTCATAAAAGCGGCATTTCAGCACTCATGAATAAAGTCGAAAAATTGGGCTGTCCTGAATAGGCTGCAGCACAGACCACATTTTCTTAATATCGAACTCGAAAACACACGAACCCAAAAGCATCGAATTTGGTTCCTAATAAGGCAGTACAGTCCACCGGTTCCCGCATCAGAAACTTTCAAGGCCTGAGGCCGACTTTTTTACGCCATTCCGCGTTTACAGACCCTTCACTCGCTTGGGCGTCTTCGTAAAAGCATTGGGCGTAACCCTACGCTTTAGCAATGAAATTAGGGCTAATAAAGTCTGGAGTGCCAAAATGCCGCTTAGCTGAGTTAAGTGGAATCTTCTCACTTATAAAGGCGGCATTTCCGCACTCTGCTTCATAAAAGCGGCATTTCCGCAATCTGCTTCATAAAAGCGGCATTTCAGCACCCATAAATAAAGTCGATAAATTGGGCTGTCCTGAACAGGTAAGTCTTATGCATCCTGCAGCACAGCCCACTGGTTCTTAATATCGCATTCGAAAACACCCGAGCCCAAAAGCATAGAATTTCTTTCTTAAAACGCCAGTACAGTCCACCAATCTCACGGCAGAATCTTTCAAGGCCTGAGGCCATCTTGATTGCGCCATTCCGCGTTTACAAACCCTTTACTCGATTGGGCTTTACTCGATTGGGCGTCTTCCTGAAAGCATGTGGCGTAGCCCTACGCTGTAGCGAGGAAATCAGGGCTCCAGTGCAGCCCGAATCCCTAAGAAGTCTGGGGTGCCAAAATGCCGCTTAGCTGAGTTGCGTGACACCTTTTCACTTATAAAGACGGCACTTCCGCACTCTGCTTCATAAAAGCGGCATTTCAGCACTCACGAATAAAATCGAAAAATTGGGCTGTCCTGAATATGCTGCAGCACAGACCACATTTTCTTAATATCGAACTCTAAAACACACGAGCCCAATAGCATCGAATTTGGTTCCTAATATGGTAGTTCAGTCCACCTTTCCCGTATCAGAACCTTTCAAGGCCTGAGGCCGTCTTTTTTGCGCCATTCCGCGTTTACAGACCTTTCACTCGCTCGGTCGTCTTCGTAAAACAATGGGCGTAGCCCTACGCTTTAGCGATTAAATTAGGGCTAACAAAGTCTGGAGTGCCAAAATGCCGCTTAGCTGACTTGCCTGACAGCTTTTCGCTTACAAAGACGGCACTTCCGCACTCTGCTTCATAAAAGCGGCATTTCAGCACCCATAAATAAAGTCGATAAATTGGGCTGTCCTGAACAGGTACGTCTTATGCATCCTGCAGCACAGCCCACTGGTTCTTAATATCGAATTCGAAAACACCCGAGCCCAAAAGCATCGAATTTGGTTCTTAAAACGGCAGTACAGTCCACCAATCTCGCGGCAGAATCTTTCAAAGCCTGAGGTCGTCTTGATTACGCCATTCCGCGTTTACAAACCCTTTACTCGTTTGGGCGTCTTCCTGAAAGCATGGGGCGTAGCGAGGAAATCAGGGCTCCAGTGCAGTCCGAATCCCTAAAAAGTCTGAGGTGCCAAAATGCCGCTTAGCTGAGTTGCGTGACACATTTTCAGTTATAATGACGGCACTTCCGCACTCCGTTTCATAAAAGCGGCATTTCAGCACTCATGAATAAAGTCGAAAAATTGGGCTGTCCTGAACAGGCTGCAGCACAGACCACATTTTCTTAATATCGAACTCTAAAACACACGGGCCCAAAAGCATCGAATTTGGTTCCTAATACGGCAGTACAGTCCACCTTTCCCGCATCAGAACCTTTCAAAGCCTGAGGCCGTCTTTTTAACGCCATTCCGCGTTTACAGACCTTTCTCTCGCCTTGGCGTCTTCGTAAAAGCATTGGGCCTAGCCCAACGCTTTAGCGATGAAATTAGGGCTAATAAAGTCTGGAGTGCCAAAATGCCGCTTAGCTGAGCTAAGTGGAATCTCTTCACTCATAAAGGCGGCATTTCCGCACTCTGCTTCATAAAAACGGCATTTCAGCACCCATAAATAAAGTCGATTAATTGGGCTGTCCTGAACAGGTAAGGCTTATGCATCCTGCAGCACAGCCCACTGGTCCTTAATATCGCAATCGAAAACATCCGAGCCCAAAAGCATCGAATTTGTTTCTTAAAACGCTAGTACAGTCCACCAATCTCGCGGCAGAATCTTTAAAGGCCTGAGGCCGTCTTGATTACGCCGTTCCGCGTTTACAAAACCTTTGCTCGTTTGGGCGTCTTCTTGAAAGAATGCGGCGTAGCCCTACGCTGTAGTGAGGAAATCAGAGCTCCATTATAGTCCGAATCCCTAATATAGTCTGGGTTGCCAAAATGTCGCTTAGCTGAGCTAAGTGGAATCTCTTCACTTATAAAGGCGGCATTTCCGCACTCTGCTTCATAAAAGCGGCATTTCAGCACTCATGAATAAAGTCGATAAATTGTGCTGTCCTGAACAGGTACGTCTTATGCATCCTGCAGCACAGCCCACTGGTTCTTAATATCGAATTCGAAAACACCCACGGCAGTACAGTCCACCAATCTCGCGGCAGAAGCTTCCAAGGCCTGAGGCCGTCTTGATTACGCCATTCCGCGTTTACAAACCTTTTACTCGTTTGGGCGTCTTCCTGAAAGCATGGGGCGTAGCCCTACGCTGTAGTGAAGAAATCAGAGCTTCATTATAGTCCGAATCCCTAATATAGTCTGGGTTGCCAAAGTGCCGCTTAGCTGAGTTGCCTGGAATCTTTTCACTTATAAAGGCGGCATTTCCGCACTCTGTTTCATAAAAGCGGCATTTCCGCACTTACGAATAAAGTCGAAAAATTGGGCTGTCCTGAATAGGCTGCAGCAGAGACCACATTTTCTTAATATCGAACTCTAAAACACACGAGCTTAAAAGCATCGAATTTGGTTCCTAATATGGCAGTACAGTCCACCTTTCCCGCATCAGAACCTTTCAAGGCTTGAGGCCGTCTTTTTTACGCCATTCCGCGTTTACTGACCTTTCACTCGCTTGGGCGTCTTCGTAAAAGCATTGGGCGTAGCCCCACGCTTTAGCGATGAAATTAGGGTTAATAAAGTCTGGGGTGCCAAAATGCCGGTTAGCTGAGTTAAGTTGAATCTCTTCACTCATAAAGGCGGCATTTCCGCACCCTGCTTCATAAAAGCGGCATTTCCGCACTATGCTTCATAAAAGCGGCATTTCAGCACCCATAAATAAAGTCGATAAATTGGGCTGTCCAGAACAGGTAAGCCTTATGCATCCTGCAGCACAGCCCACTGGTCCTTAATATCGCATTCGAAAGCCCAAAAGCATCGAAATTCTTTCTTAAAACGCCAGTACAGTCAACCAATCTCGCGGCAGAATCTTTCAAGACCTGAAGCCGTCTTTTTTACGCCATTCCGCGTTTACAGACCTTTCACTAGCTGGGTCGTCTTCGTAAATGCCTTGGGCGTAGCCCCACGCTTTAGCGAGGAAATTAGGGCTTACAAAGTCTGGAGTGCCAAAATGCCGCTTAGCTGACTTGCGTGACAGCTTTTCACTTATAAAGACGGCACTTTCGCACTCTGCTTCATAAAAGCGGCATTTCAGCACTCATAAATAAAGTCGATAAATTGGGCTGTCCTGAGCAGGTACGTCTTATCATCCTGCAGGACAACCCACTGGTTCTTAATATCGCATTCGTAAACAAACGAGCCCAAAAGCATCGAATTTGGTTCTTAAAACGGCGGTACAGTCCACCAATCTCGTGGCAGAAACTTTCAAGGCCTGAGGCCGTCTTGATTACGCCATTCCGCGTTTACAAACCCTTTATTCGCTTGGGCGTCTTCTTAAAGACACGAGGCGTAGCCCTGCGCTGTAATGAGTAAATTAATGCTCCAGTGCAGTCTGAATCCCTAATAAAGTTTGAGGTGCCAAAATGCCGCTCGCGTATAAAGAAGGCACTTCGGCACTCAACTTTAACTTTGACAGTTACGTAACCTCACAAATTCGGCCAGTGCCACTGAGCATTTAATTTTCAGAAATGCATCTATAACCTAGGAATAATCACGAGGAATATATAACAACAGCAGGTAGGTGTACCAGCAGTGAATTAAAACTAACTAACTAAATTAGCTTAGGTGGTTACTGTCTTCCGAAGACCCTCCTGCGAAACAGAGGAAACGAGAACAATCCCTAATCTAAGCTTACTGTGAACCTACCGCAGAGTAACGACAAGGGCCACTTCAAATTTTGAGCTCGGTCAAGTGCTCTATGTTTGTTATGGGAGGAAAATCCGTTTACCTATAACAAAGCGAACGAGCCTTTTCTGAAAACAGATGGAGAAATTTTAAATTATTGGTCATCGATAAGTTTGCAATATCCTCGCCAATAATGTCGTTTATAGGATTACTGGCTGCCTACCTTTTTGGCACTGAGGTAAGTGCAGTGTTTTAATATAAATAATGGCCGATTGCATCGCAATTTTTGAGGGTTCCTTAAAGATAGTGATCCTTGGAAACCATTGTTCCAGCAAACGTATCTGCGGAATTTAAACGTCACTTTTCTTTAAGAAACCCCTTAAGATTACGATGCAATCGGTCATAAATCAAGAAGTTGTCTATCGTAGGTGCTAAACATAGAGGGGAATACATTTAACCAAGACCTCTAGGGAAATTGTATATAAGCTAAGACTTCCATGATGAACGAAGATCTGGCCAACTCAGTCCCTATCAAGTAGAAATCCTGCAAAAACTAAGGACAGAGTGCCTTTGGATAGTAAAACTTGTTAAAACTAGGAACTAGAATGCTTTTCCATGCCTGTTCTGTGAGTAGTACGTTCATTAGCATTGTAATTTTTAAATTATGACCAGATTGTAAAATTCCCATTGTAAAATAAAGCCATTCTTGTTGCAAACCAAATTATACAGCATAACTGTTTCATCGGCAACTTACGCCATCTATCATAGCTCAGATGTGCTAATGGGATTTCTTACCAGTATTAGGTCCAATTTCCCCGCCTGCCTGCTAATACTGTTAGATGGGAATTCGACCTATTACCCTTTGAATCGTTATAGGTATTGCACATACTTTTATCATTAACATAGTTTATCTTATTTTTGCTGTATTTATTTTCTCATTTTCTTAACAGACATGTTAGCATTTTTGTTTGAAAATTAACTATTTCATTACAAAGAGTAAATACATTTGGATGGGGAGTATAAAAAATACCGTGTAATTTACCATGAAAAGATTCACAACAGTTTGTAGTACGAAACAAAAAGTCAACACCACTACTACCTATACCAAAGTAAAGGCGGAAATAAACCTTATTCCGAAAAATAATTAGTGTCTAAATAGTTTCGGAATTCACGAACTTTGATGCTGTCACTTGGCATTAAATCCAACAGTTATTCTGCGTTGAAAAAATCGATTGCGTCCAGAGAGTTAAGAAACGGTATTCCAAAATATATTTATATTATACCTACCCCCCTAGGAATCAGGTATACATTTACTAATCATTTTATCGACACCCCGTGTCGCTTACCTGGAAGCCCATTAGTACAGTGGTCGAACTGACCGGCCATGGTAATCCCCAATTTTAAAGATTCGCAGGGTTTTCTAAAGCCGTGGTCGAACTGACATGCTTTCGAAAATATAATAGACGGATTTTTACACAATAAAACACTTGTTGTCCCCAAGATTTTTTTAAATACTACAACCATATCTCGAACCATAATTATATTAAATACGATGTCTGATTTTTTCCACAAATTTTTATTTACGAAATATAAAATACGTTGTCAAATATAGAGCGAACTATTTTATGCAAACATAGGAAAGTAATCAAATGCACCATAGAAACCTGGTATTACAAAAAAAAATATTTGGGTAACATGAGTAATAGGTACTTATAGGTAAAAGCAATTAAATTTTATTGATGACTTCCTGCTTAAAACGTCCCTCCGTGGCTTGCAAATCGGATTAGTTTAAAGCACGTTCAAAGTATTCCTTTAATGGGGAAGGGGGAGCAGAGACAAACAAATTTGGATAATTTACTTGGAAGGATATTTTTGTTCAAGCAGGATACATGATTTCGATATCGACATAAATTATCTGAATTTTTGAGAGCACTGCATGTAACAGCCCAGAAAAACTAATCGCCTAATGGTGCCTACCTACGTCGTATGCTGTTTTTCAAAAAAAATTAGACTGCAATTTTTACGATACAAGGACGCCAAGATAATAAAAATTAATTAAACAATGGGAGTAAAGAGCGCTAACCGGCAAAAAACTGCTTCTCACCCAAATGCATAGCAAAAACCTTTTTTTTTGAGAATCGAAGTGTCATAAACTTTATAAAGGGTGGCCCATAAAAAACCGGATTTTTTTGTTTTTAAATATCTTCGTAAGTTTTCGTACGATATTTTTCAATCTTATACACAACGTAGCTGAAGGTTGAAATTGTCGATGCCATTCATCAGATTTGAATTTGCACCATCAGTGTTTTCCTTAAGAACGTGTAACTTAACACCATTATTTAGGCCAATGGGGTGGGGTTACAATTTGACGCATGACAGAGGCGTTCACACATGATCCAAGCCTGTCTTTTCCTCTTTCCAAATTAACTTTCAGAAATAAAATTGATCAATCCCTCAATTTTTTATGAATTTTTTTGTAAAATGTTAATTTTCGTAATTATCACAAATTGTGAAAGGGAACGGAGGACAATTTTTTTTGTATTTTTGTTACTTTATGTCCAATACTTTTGAGTTTTATTCAGGATGTAACCAAAGGGTGAGCCTTTCGATTTCTCTCTTTGGGTTACAGATAGCACTATCATTGTTTTTCTTAAGAAGGTCTAACTTAACAGCATTATTTAGACCAATGGGGTGCGACTATCATTTGACGTATGACAGAGACGTTCGCACATGATTAAAGCGCGTCTTTTCCTATTTGCAAAATAAGATTTCATTTATTTTATTGTTTTATTAACTTCCTTAATTTGTCACCATATTTATTTAATTAATGGCACATATGCAATAACACTTTTTAGGGTACTTAATTAAATTATAAAACAAAAAATTAAACATTTAAGTAAGGTATGATTTGACCACCGTCCAATCGTATGCAACATAACCATAGCAACAAATAATCAACCTACTCGATTTCCTTTTAAAACACAATTTGTTATAAAAAGACTGTTGCAAGAAAATTGATGTAATTTTAGTTTTGACATCCATATTAGACAAAAAAAGCGGACTTCAATTATGCGTGAACGCCACTGTCATATGTCAATGAGAAGGCCATCCCTATTAGTCTAAATGATTTAGACCAATAGAAATGGGCTTTCTGTTAAGTTAGACGTTCCTAAGTAGGACAATGATGGTGCTATCTGTAGCCCAAAGAGAGAAATCGAAAGGTCCACCCTTTGGTTACATCCTGAATAAATCTCAAATGTATTGGATAGAAAGGAACGAAGATACAAAAAAAGACTCCTCCGTTCCCTTTCACAATTTGTGATAATTACGAAAATTAACGTTTTTCAGAAAAATTCATAAAAAATTGAGGGATTGATCAATTTTATTTCTGAAAGTTAATTTGGAAAGAGGAAAAAACAGATTTTGATCATGTGTGAACGTCTCTGTCATGCGTCAAATTGTAACTCCACCCCATTGGCCTAAATAATGGTGTTAAGTTACACGTCCTTAAGGAAGACACTGATGGTGCAAATTAAAATCTGATGAATGGCATCGACAATTTCAACCCTCAGCTACGTCGTGCATAAGATTGAAAAATATCGTACAAAAACTAACGAATATATTCAAAAACAAAGAAATCCGGTTTTTTATGGGCCACCCTTTAGTAATAATTATTATAAAATTATAAAAGTATCTACCGAGAAAAGCAGATATTTAATTTTCGCAACATCATCTACCTAAATAGGCCAAAACACACCACCGCGCTCTAATGTCCCTGCGCTCTAGTGTCCCTGCGCTCTAATGTCCCTGCGCTCTAACGGCCGCGCTCTAGTGGCCGCGCTCTAATGTCCCTTCCCGCCTACCGAATGGTTATATGAAAAAACATTGCAACTCTTTCCATATGGAAAATTATGAGAAATGAATTTTTCGTTCAACCGCGCGGAATTCGACCATTTTCCCCTCATGTGATTCAAACTTTTCACGTTTTTTCAATAAAGTTCTTGCTGGTTACATTTTTGAAAAAATAATTTTTTTGTCAGATTATGCCAAAATTCAACATGGCGGCCATAAGAGAATCAAAAGTTGATCGTCGTTGCTCAAAATCTAGAAGGCCTAGAAAAATTTTCTCGATGCCATTTCATTGACAGCTGTCAAAAATATCAACGTATCAAGGTTCATTTAGACAGCTTCAATCGTTAGGGAGATATTAGTTTTTATTAAAAATAGTAATTTTCAAATTTTTCGGAATAACTCAGGAACGAATCAAGATATCTTAATTCTTAATCACGAAAAAATATTGCAACTTTTCTCTAATTTAACCGACTCTGTAACCCTTACCATTTAAGGGATGTCAATGGTGAGCAGCCGAAAAGAAACCAACCCTATTTATTGCGAAGGGGGCTGAAAAATTGTAAAAGGTAAACTGAATTTTGCAAAATTAACACTTATAGGGTTGATATATTGTATCTAAAGGGGGATGAAAAGTTAAAGGGGACGAGAATTAAAACTATCCCCTTTCTCAAGGCTCGTTGAGAAAGAGGATAGTTCACATCCCTGCAGCCCTGTGTTTGGTTTTGTAACTACTACCATCGAAATAGGATAAACAATGTTCAATACAAAAAATTATATTCTTGAAAATACGACCTGTAATAAAGGCGGAATGTACCTACAGTTTTTTCGGTTTTTATCAATTTCTCAAGTGCTTTTTAGTCCAGTCAAATAGGGACCGGAGGTTACAATAAATGTTGGAAAGCTGGAGATGATCTTAAACCCTTTAGTAGGCATTTAATAGAAGTACCCTAGTTTTGCACCCTCCCAAGATGTGTGCGTATGATAGGGTGTCCAAAAAAACACGAAATTTTCGGACTTTTTTCAGTTTTTCGCTTATAATTTCTAAACAGTACTTCCTAGCGGAGAGTTCGCTATTTTCGAAATTAAAGCGCACTAAATTCTGCGTCGAATGAGCCCCCCAAACGTTAATTTCGACTATGATTTCAAAAAGCATCACAAATTTAAATTTTGGTTAAACGTATTCAAAAAACAATTTATTATTTGTTATTTATTATTAAAAAATCTATTTCTTCGAAATCTTTTGGTCGTGGAGGGGCCAGGGTCGTTCGCAGGCTCGATGAATAGTGTGTCGCCTTCAAATAGTTGAGGCTTAGGTACTATGACTTATGACTGTTTATGGTTTGCTCTATTTTGATTTTCTAGATCTAAAGCCTCAACTATTTGAAGGCGACACACTATTCATCGAGCCTGCGAACGACCCTGGCCCCTCCACCTCCAAAAGATTTCGAAGAAATTGATCTTTTATTCATTGTCTCATTTCTTAACTACATTTATAGATAAATTATTTTTTGAATACTTTTAACCAAAATTTAAATTTGTGATGCTTTTTGAAATCAGCGATTGATGGTCTACAACTTTCAAGCTATAAGTTTTTTAAATTAGAGTAGCCGTTTGGACGTTACAGACGACGAAAAGTCACTACTTGTCAATTTTTCACAAAATTGTCGTTTTTGACCATGGTTTGCGACCCTACCACATGGTCGAACTTAACGTTTGGGGGGCTCATTCGACGCAAAATTTAGTGCGCTTTAATTTCGAAAATAACTAACTTTTCGCTAAGAAGCACCGTTTAGAAATTATAAGCGAAAAACTGAAAAAAGTCCGAAAATTTCGTGTTTTTTTGGACACCCTATCATACGCACACATCTTGGGAGGGTGCAAAACTAGGGTACTTCTATTAAATGCCTACTAAAGGGTTTAAGATCATCTCCAGCTTTCCAACATTTATTGTAACCTCCGGTCCCCTGGAGGTCTAATTTGACTGGACTATTTAGACAGCTTTGAATCTAGACGCCTCAATAAATAACAGAATTATTTTTGTACTATCTGCCAACTTTTACAACGAAAGTTACACTTAAATTATGGTTATAGTTAGTATTATAACTAAAACTTGATTTTTTTAAATTATTTGAAAATCTAAAAAAAAATTTAACAATACAGATTCTTGGAAGAAATTTATTTCCTTAGCCCAAAGTCATTATCTCAGGTAAGACAGTCATCAACTTATACATGGAGTAATTATTATTTAAAATATAAAAATATAAATATAAAAAATTATCATATTTTTAGTTGCCTACTTTTTTTGTTTTAATTTCTGACATATACCTATCCCTTCTTAATGTATCTTTTTGCCCCCTTTCTAGTAAAAATAATGAGTTCTCTCGAAATCAAAATCTACCTGTCTCACAGTCAGTGGCGCCAAGCACCTGCCTACCTCAAAATAAGGCGAACATTCTGAAACTTCACTGTTCTGTTTTTTGGGATCCTCAATTCGGGAAAACTACTGAAAAAATCTAAAAATTGTTCGCAAAAATGATTGATGAAAGATATATTAGGTCGTATTTAATCACATTCAAAATACAGGAAACTGTTTGATGTTAGGTTAGGTATACCAATAGCAAAAAAAAATTACAGTGTTATCAACTTAACCGTGAGTAAAGTTAGTAAAGTTACCTAAAACACTTTTTATGTTACTTATCTACTTCAGTGTTTTGTTTAAACAACGGTTGGCAGAACTGGTTGGAGGAAACAATAGCTTTAATGCCCTGTTGATTGGGCGGAATTGGAAAAACTTTGAAAAAAATTGCTAAACGAGCCTGGAAGTTTTACACATTTTTTCTAGGCATCAATCTGCATCCAGCACATTATTTATTTGTTATAACCTGACGATTCAAATAAAAGCCAACGAAAGATGTATATCAATGCGATGTATATCTCGTAGTAGTAGTAGTAGTGCCTCCGCAGACGCACAGATGTGTCAAAAAGGCGAAATGTTAAAAAATTGTTGTTACAAAATTTAAAAATTGAAAATGAACAGGAATGAGTGGATGAAAAGAATTACCGGAATTAAAACAAAATTTGGCGAATTTTGAAAAATTAACACTCGGGGCTGAAAAATTGTGAAAGGTGATGAAAAGTCAAGAGGAATGAAAATGAAGTGTGGATTAAGTAGAATTACGCACTTATACCTACCTATTGCGAAGGAAACTGAAAAATTGTAAAAGGTAAACTGAATCTCAAATGCGTTCAATTTTATGACCGACGAAAAACGAAATTATGCGAATTTTGCAAAATTAGCACTTAGGGGGTTGAAAAATCGTAAAGGTGGATGAAAAATCAAAAGGTATGAGGATTAACCGTGGCTAAGTAAAATTACGGAAAATAACACCAAATTAAGTCAATTATGTAAATTTAGCATTTGAAGACTTGAAACATTGCGAAGGGGGATGAAAAAAGTGAAAAATTTAATCATCATCCAAATGGGTTCAATTTATTACAGAAGAAAAACTAAATTAAGTGAATTTTGCAAAATTAGCACTTAGGGGGTTGAAAAATTGTAAAGGGGGATGAAACGTCAAAATGGATGAGAATTAATCGTAATTAAGCAGAATTACAGAAAATAACACGAAAGTAAACCAATTATGCAAATTTAGCTTTTGGGGGTTGAAATGTTGCGAAGGGGGTTGGAAAAGTGAAAAAGATGAACATAATCCAACTGAGTTCAATTTATTACCGTAGGAAAACTAAATTACGTGAATTTTGCAAAATAAACACTTAGGGGGTTAAAAAATTGTAAAGGGGGATGAAAAGTTAAAAGGGATGAGAATTAATCGTAATTAAGTAGAATTACAGAAAATAACACGAAAATAAGCCAATTATGCAAATTTGACTTTTGGGGGTTGAAACATTGCGAAGGGGTCGAAAAAGTGAAAAAGGCAAGAACAATTCATAAGGCAAAACTGCGCGAATTTTACAAAATTAACTAGCGGAAATCACACGAAAAAGAAGCGGTCTGGGTGAATTTTATTGCTCTTTGAGGGTTCACATATCATGAAAGGGGTTGAAAAATTGTGGATGGGTCAAAAATTAATGAAAATCACTTTGAATTAATAACAAATCAGAAGAAAGCAAAAAAAAATAAATGAAATGTATTTACTCCGCTTGCTAGGGCTTAGGGGTTGTTTTTAGGTTGAAGACTCATAAGACTTTTTTCAATGGTTGACCGAAGTCTATCGAACCCCATAATTTTATTACACCACTTACATGAAAAAATTTCCAGTTTCAACCCTTAAATTTCATCCCCCTTGTTAGATATTAATGAAAATTTGCCCATCCGCCTACAGTGGCGCTGTAAATTACCACATCAAATTTAGCCCTGATACGTTGAGCAGTTTTTGAGTTCTCGCATTTTTGTGTTTCGGCATGTTAGGGGGTTGTACCGCCTTTAAGGGTCGTTTTTCGCGAATTATGAATAAGACCTTTTTTGTACCATCAATAGAAAGCTATCGAATGGTAATATTTTCAACTATACATTCATCATTGAAAATTCGAGTTTCCACCCCTAACTTTCATCCCCTTCGATAATTTTCTCCTAAAATTCGCTCTTCCCTTCTCGAAGATGCAGTGTGTAAGATGTCACAGTTTCGCAGAAGATATTGCTTCTCTGTGTCAAATTACAGGGCTTTATGGACGTTTCAACCCCTAAACTCCAACCCCCTATTTCACCACCCCCACATGCCCTAAAGGAAATTGTGTTTTCAATTTCACCACCTTAACCCAATTCGTTGAAAAATTAAGGTGATTTATACATTCATGTTTTCAACCCATCATGGTTTCACCCCTTTATGATTTACAGGGGTGAGTTTATTTTTCCGGTGTCACATAACTCCTTGCGTATTTACTGACTTCAGTTGTTCATAAATAAATCAATAGGTTTTCAGAAAAAATAAATAAAATATATTTATCCGCTTGTAAAGAGTTAGGGGTGGTTAATAGCCTAGGGGTTGGTTTTAGGTTGAAAACTTATAAGACCTTTTTTCAATAGTTGAACGAAATCTATCGAACCCCGTAATTTTAGGCTACCATTTACTTGAAGAAATTTCAAGTTTCAACCCTTAAATTTCATCCCCCTTGTTAGATATTATTAAAAATTTGTCCATCCGCCTACAATGTCACTGGCAATTCATACACCAAATTCTGCCTTGATACGTTGAGTAGTTTTTGAGTTCTCGTATTTTTGTGTTTCTGCATGTTAGGGGTTGTAGCGCCTATAAGGGTGGTTTTTCTCAAAATATGAATGACACCTTTTTTGAATCATTAATGGAAAGCTATCGAATGACGCCAATTTCGACCAATACTTATTAAGCGGAATTTCGAGTTGCAACCCCTAATTTCCACCCCATCTGTTCGATTTTGCGAAAAACGCATCCCCCGTAGGATTTCACCGATATATGTGTGTACGTTGAGTTTCCGACAGATGCGTGCAACCCTTGCGGAGTTATTATATTTTTTGTGGTTTTCATCCCCTAAATTTCAGCCCCCGAAATTAGCGCCCCTTCAGCTTCAACAGACTTGAGGGTCGAACGTACATACCAAGTTTCAGAAAGATACATCCACTAGTTCTCGAGTTATTGCAATTAATAGTTTTTCGGTTTTTCACCCCTAACTCCCACCCCTGTGGCCCGATATGGCCCAAAAGCAATCCCCGCCGAGATTTTCCGAGTATACACTCGTGTACAAAATTTCAGCTCGATATCTGTTTTCGTTCTCAAGTTATCCGACGGACAGACTGAGGAGCGAGCGAGCGAATAAGCTAAGACAAGAGTACCTCCGCATTCTGCTACGGCACTAAAATTCAAGTCAACCCAACTTAATCTTTGTACCATCTGCTGAGAATAATTACAGGCATTAAGCCCATAATAATCCTGTCTGTTCCTTATCATTAGGTATCTTCCGAGAAGGTCGTAGGTACTTAAAATTACCTGAGGCCTTTAATATGTTTTAGTGCCGTAGCAGAATGCGGAGGTACTCTTGTCTTAGCTTATTCGCTCGCTCGCTCGCTCGCTCGCTCGCTCGCTCGCTCGATCGCTCCTCAGTCTGTCCGTCGGATAACTTGAGAACGGATTGAGATATCGAGCTGAAACTTGGTAGGCAGCTTCGTCTCCCGAAAAGTAAGGCGGGGATTGCTTTTGGGCCATATCGGACCAAGGGGGTGGGAGCTAGGGGTGAAAAACCGAAAAACTACTAATTTCAATAACTTGAGAACTAGTGGAGATATCTTGCTGAAAATTAGTATGCACGTTCGACCTTCAAGTCTGTTGAAAGTGAGGGGGTGCCAATTTCGGGGGATGAAATTTAGGGGATGAAAACCACAAAAAATATGATAACTCCGCAAGGGTTGCACGCAGCTGTCGGAAACTCAACGTACACACATATATCGGTGAAATCTTGTGGGGGATGCGTTTTTTCGTAAAATCGAACAAATGGGGTGGAAATTAGGGGTAGCAACTCGAAATTCCGCTTAATAAGTACTAGTCGAAATTGGCGTCATTCGATAGCTTTCCATTAATTATTCAAAAAAGGTGTCATTCATATTTTGCGAAAAACCACCCTTATAGGCGCTACAACCCCTAACATGCAGAAACACAAAAATACGAGAACTCAAAAACTACTCAACGTATCAAGGCAGAATTTGGTTTGTGAATTTCCAGTGACATTATAGGTGGATATACAAATTTTCAAAAATATCTAACAAAGGGGATGAAATTTAAGGGTTGAAACTTGAAATTTCTTCAAGTAAATGGTAGGCTAAAATTAAGGGGTTCGATAGATTTCGGTCAACTATTGAAAAAAGGTCTTATGAGTTTTCAATCTAAAACCAACCCCTGGGCCATTAACCACCCCTAACTCTTTGCAAGTCGATAATTATATTTTATTTATTTTTTCTGAAACCCTATTGGTTTATTTATGAACAACTGAAGTCAGTAAATACGCAAGGAGTTATGTCACACCGGAAAAATAAACTCACCCCTGTAAATCATAAAGGGGTGAAATCATGAGGTGTTGAAAACATGAATCTACAAATTACCTTAATTTTTAAACGAATTGGGTTAGGGTGGTGAAATTGAAAACACAACTTCCTTTAGGGCATGTGGGGGTGGTGAAATAGGGGGTTGGAGTTTAGGGGTTGAAACGTCCATAAAGCCCTGTAATTTGACACAGAGAAGCAATATCTTCTGCGAAACTGTGACATCTTACACACTGCATCTACGAGAAGGGAAGATCGAATTTTAGGAGAAAATTATCGAAGGGGATGAAAGTTAGGGGTGGAAACTCGAATTTTCAATGAAGAATGTAAAGTTGAAAATATTACCATTCGATAGCTTTCTATTGATGGTACAAAAAAAGTCTTATTCATCATTCGCGAAAAACGACCCTTAAAGGCGGTACAACCCCCTAACATGCCGAAACAAAAAAATGCGAGAACTCAAAAACTGCTCAACGTATCAGGGCTAAATTTGATGTGGTAATTTACAGCGCCACTGTAGGCGGATGGGCAAATTTTCATTAATATCTAACAAGGGGGATGAAATTTAAGGGTTGAAACTGGAAATTTTTTCATGTAAGTGGTGGAATAAAATTATGGGGTTCAATAGATTTCGGTCAACCATTGAAAAAAGTCTTATGAGTCTTCATCCTAAAACCAACCCCTACGCTACTAACAACCCCTAAGCCCTAGCAAGCGGAGTAAATATATTTCATTTATTTTTTTTTTGCTTTCTTCTAATTTGTTATTAATTTAAAGTGATTTTCATTAATTTTTGACCCATCCACAATTTTTCAACCCCTTTCATGATATGTGAACCCTCAAAGAGCAAAATTTACCCAGACCGCTTCTTTTTCGGGTGATTTCCGCTGGTTAATTTTGTAAAATTCGCGCAGTTTTGCCTTATGAATTGTTCTTGCCTTTTTCACTTTTTCGACCCCTTCGCAATGTTTCAACCCCCAAAAGTCAAATTTGCATAATTGGCTTATTTTCGTGTTATTTTCTGTAATTCTACTTAATTACGATTAATTCTCATCCCTTTTAACTTTTCATCCCCCTTTACAATTTTTCAACCCCCTAAGTGTTTATTTTGCAAAATTCACATAATTTAGTTTTCCTTCGGTAATAAATTGAACTCAATTGGATTATGTTTATCTTTTTCACTTTTCCAACCCCCTTCGCAACATTTCAACCCCCAAAATCTAAATTTGCATAATTGGTTTACTTTCGTGTTATTTTCTGTAATTCTGCTTAATTACGATTAATTCTCATCCACTTTGACGTTTCATCCCCCTTTACAATTTTTCAACCCCCTAGGTGTTAGTTTTGCCAAATTCGGATATTTTCGTTTTTCTTCTGTAATAAATTGAACCCATTTGGATGATGATTAAATTTTTCACTTTTTTCATCCCCCTTCGCAATGTTTCAAGTCTTCAAATGCTAAATTTACATAATTGGGTTAATTTGGTGTTATTTTCCGTAATTTTACTTAGCCACGGTTAATCCTGATACCTTTTGATTTTTCATCCACCTTTACGATTTTTCAACCCCCTAAGTGCTAATTTTGCAAAATTCGCATAATTTCGTTTTTCGACGGTTATAAAATTGAACGCATTTGGGATTCAGTTTACCTTTTACAATTTTTCAGTTTCCTTCGCAATAGGTAGGTATAAGTGCTTATTTTAACCCCCACAAAAGTTTTAATTGCATAATTTGGTTATTTTAGTGTTTTATTTCGTAATTCTACTTAATCCACACTTCATTTTCATTCCTCTTGACTTTTCATCACCTTTTTTCATTACCTTGGACTTCTCATTCCCTTTTTCAACCCCCTTAGTGCTAATTCTACATACCTACTTCGCAAATATGATGTTTTTTTGTTAACTCTCTACTGTTTAATTATGTACGGCCAATTTTCATAATTTCGTCTTTTTAACACCACTGTGCGTCTGCGGAGGCACTACTACTAGGTGCAGATTTATAAAATCTGCACCCGACTCCACCAGTAAATTCAGCTCGCCCCTACATACACATTAACAAGGTAAACATCTACAGGGACACACATCGCATTGATACACATCTTTCGTTGGCTTTTTCATTGATTTACTGATGTAATGTAATGGTCACTTTTGACGCTAAACACTTCTTCATGGGAAGCGACGTAGGCAACACATTATTACACACATTATTACATTATTTACACCCCGCTAGCTTCTGCGCGGTGGGCGTTGACACTGTTGACAGCCTCTTCCATTTTCGTTCGTTGAATGGCGTGCGTCCGATTTAATTAAATGTGGGGCTAAATTTGTTAAATCCACATTCATCGAAGTAATCCATGTTCATCGAAGTAATCGGCGAAGATAATAAGTTGGCTGCATGGTCAGGGATTGTTGGAATCGTTACCCTTACGATGATTAAGGTAAATTTTGAGGTTATATCGAAAAGCATGCTTCAGCTATATTTTCAAGGGTCGTTGTCTAGGATCGTTGTCTAGGATCATTGTCTAGGATCGTTATCTAGCTAATTGAGAGAACGTGATTCAACCCCTCGATTCCACTATCATCACCACGTCATAACTCCAGTCCACGAAGTACCCCCAGGGTAGTGTTCCTCGATATCTTCAGGGCTCTCGGGTTCCTGAAAAGGACTCGGTTAGGAGGACCTGACGTTGACCATCGGATAAGGAGGAACCATCTAGCCAGGCCAGATTTATTATTCATAATTTTAAGATCAAGTCTGATTTGCACGATAATTCATTTTATCCTTCGGGATCAAGTCAGCGAGTGGGTAACTACGCTAGCTACCCCTTTGTTATACCACGTGTTATAAGTAAGACTATTTCGGATTAATTTTAGTGACGTCATTATTATACTATGAATGTTATTGTCTAGTGTCGGATCAATACCCTTCGTGAAGTCTCGTTAAGAGTAAATGCGTTAATCGACGAAGGAATGAGATAGCTATCTTACTCAAGCGGTTAACTAGGGATCACTCGAGCAGTTGTGCTCTTAGAAGGAGATTTTCAGGGTTGGGGTTGCGCTTGCACGCAGTTTCAATACTCAATAAATATTGTAAATAAGGTTTTAATCCGGAGTGTTTATTTTGCAACCCTCACAGCTGATCCAAATCCTTTTTGAGAGGTCCCAGACTCAATGCACCTACTGCAGGGTGTAAGTTCTTAAGTAGGTGGCGCCCCTTACCATCTTTTAAGGGCTAATTTCAGATCACATAAGCTAGCCGGGACAACACCTGAGTCTGGAACATCCGTACCCATTACAATTGGCGCCCAACGTGTCAATTTTATTCAGCTGTGAGGAGGTTTTTTTTTTTTAATACGTGGTTTAACGAGATTATTATTTCATAATGCCGACTTATAAAATTCAGAGTTCTAACTTGAGCAAGGATGAAGTGGAGTACGAATTAAAAGTAAGAGGTTGTGCTTTTACTGAACAGGACAAATTGAAAGATTTACAATCAGCTTTACGAGCAGCTTTGCTCTTAGAGGCTGATGGTTCCTTTGTGAGTCCTTCTGGTGCACACCCATTTACTTTTCATGAAGATAGTACAGCTGTTTCTGAAAAACTTACGGAGCTTAAAGTTTTTATAGATAAGCAATCATGGGCGTCGTTACATTGTTTTGTAGGGGGGGGCAAGACCATATGGGATATGATAGGCATGGGGAGGCAGCCACGGGAAAGGGGGGATGCGGGGGGCGGGAGCCCCCCGCGAAAATTTTTCATCCCCCCCCCCGGGGGGTGGGGGGTAAATCAAGTATTTTGCGCAAATTCTTGAAGATGTTTAAAATCAGGTCCCATGACGTTTATTGTCAATTTGACATAGCAACGAGAATGGAACGACAGATTACAAATTGGATATAATACTTATTTATTAGGTATGAAACAAGAAACAATATTAAGAAAATCAACATTATAACATTAACAGAAATTACAAGTACCTATAAACATTTGGTTTTATTTAGCTAAATTGCTCTCTGCTCTCCCTGCTCCTGCCCCTCGTAAAATTATTAGGTATGTTGGTAGTTGGTAACAATTAACAAACCCAAAACTCAATCACTTCACTATGATGAAAGAAAATCACGCCACGTCCAGTTGTTAGGGAATGGGGGATGGATGGGGGTGGGGGATGTTTTCGCGCACTGCGGAGAGGCGTTCCAATGCCTCTCCGCGGTTGACTTTACTTGCACCTTGCACTTATAATGCGCTAATGACGGGAGAGCAGAGGGTGGGTTGGATTTTTTGGTATTACTAAATCTTTGCGCCGTCTATTAAAAAAATGCAGAAAGATTTCCTTGATTATTTTTTTCTGAGGTGCAAAAAGATTTTCTTGGATATTTTTTCTGGCAGGGCAAATGCCAGGGGGGGGCAAGTGCCCCCCTTTGCCCCCCCCAAACGACGCCCATGTAAGCAATTAGATTCTCATGATGTTATATCGAGTCACGGTAAAAAACCTTTCAGATGTAAAGTCGCTCCTTGTTTACGTCGTATTACGTTAAAACCTCACATTGCATATGCCATGCGTTGCCAGTTATACGTTTCGGCGGGTTTTATTCCATGTTTGGTATATTTCGGAAGCGAAATCAACCTCCTAGGAAAATCTATTGAGATTGCGATTCCTACAGAGGAGGGTGGGCCAAATATTGGGTATGACCGCAGTCAAGTTTTTGAAAATCTATATCGTGAAGTTAAAGAACGCATAGCTCAGGCTTTTGACGTTATTAACACTGACTCCGACGACTAACTTTCCTCATTATGTCTTTGATTAGTTAGGTCTCCGTGGTAACTTGTTATGACCATTAGCAGTTTTGTCCATTTTCAATTTTGGGTTAATGGATTTATTTTTCTGCAACCTTGGTTGGATTTTTAGGTCTTTCAAGTTTAGTTAATCGCAAACTTAGGGCGAAGTTTTGAATTCTGTTAGTCTGGTTTTAACAGTTTTTTTTTTTGTTGTTCGCTGCTCTTGTTGGGAGCGACCATGTTGATTTGCCTAAGTTTTGTGAACCTTAAAGAAGCTTTTAGGGATTTTTCCACGTATACAAGACCTTTCTGATCAATACTATAACCTATCGACTTTGACTTTAACTGTGATAATAACATTAAGCCCCTTATCTGTCGTGTCTGGCCGATACTTCGGTATCGCTAGGTAATGGAGTGGATCCTACTGCCAGCGACTCCATGGTGAAGGCCTAGGCGTCTGTTTCCAGAGGAGCGGCCTATCTCTTCGGCCTGTTCGGCGTCTGTTTCCAGTGGAGCGGCCGACAGGTTCTGTCCTATTCGCCTTCGGCAAAGCGTCTGTTTCCCAGTGGGTCGGCTTTACCAAGGTTTTGTGCATGTGTTTTTTTGGTAGTTATTGTTGCCTCTCGGAGGCGCCATCTTGACTGTTTTTCGCCTTCACCTTTGGACTCCTTAACCGTTTACCATTTTACCATTTTACCATTTCAGCAGGTCGTGCTTTTAAAGCACTTCATTTTTCTTTTTTTTCTTCTCCATGTCTCCCGCTAGGTTTTTTTTTTGTGTCAGGGGATAAACACGCCGTTGTTCAGGAGTATGTAACAGTTACCTGGATTTTCTTCTGACGATGTCTTTTTTTGGTCTTCTTCTCGGTGAGGGAGTACTTTCCGGTTCGGTCTGGGATTTATTGTGTTTGCAACCTGACACATTTTGAATTCCTATCTTTTTTTGTACAGCTGCTTATTCGGGAGAAAATTTTCATTTCATTGGGAAATTTTCTTTAAGCAGGGAGGGTATTGTAATGGTCACTTTTGACGCTAAACACTTCTTCATGGGAAGCGACGTAGGCAACACATTATTACACACATTATTACATTATTTACACCCCGCTAGCTTCTGCGCGGTGGGCGTTGACACTGTTGACAGCCTCTTCCATTTTCGTTCGTTGAATGGCGTGCGTCCGATTTAATTAAATGTGGGGCTAAATTTGTTAAATCCACATTCATCGAAGTAATCCATGTTCATCGAAGTAATCGGCGAAGATAATAAGTTGGCTGCATGGTCAGGGATTGTTGGAATCGTTACCCTTACGATGATTAAGGTAAATTTTGAGGTTATATCGAAAAGCATGCTTCAGCTATATTTTCAAGGGTCGTTGTCTAGGATCGTTGTCTAGGATCATTGTCTAGGATCGTTATCTAGCTAATTGAGAGAACGTGATTCAACCCCTCGATTCCACTATCATCACCACGTCATAACTCCAGTCCACGAAGTACCCCCAGGGTAGTGTTCCTCGATATCTTCAGGGCTCTCGGGTTCCTGAAAAGGACTCGGTTAGGAGGACCTGACGTTGACCATCGGATAAGGAGGAACCATCTAGCCAGGCCAGATTTATTATTCATAATTTTAAGATCAAGTCTGATTTGCACGATAATTCATTTTATCCTTCGGGATCAAGTCAGCGAGTGGGTAACTACGCTAGCTACCCCTTTGTTATACCACGTGTTATAAGTAAGACTATTTCGGATTAATTTTAGTGACGTCATTATTATACTATGAATGTTATTGTCTAGTGTCGGATCAATACCCTTCGTGAAGTCTCGTTAAGAGTAAATGCGTTAATCGACGAAGGAATGAGATAGCTATCTTACTCAAGCGGTTAACTAGGGATCACTCGAGCAGTTGTGCTCTTAGAAGGAGATTTTCAGGGTTGGGGTTGCGCTTGCACGCAGTTTCAATACTCAATAAATATTGTAAATAAGGTTTTAATCCGGAGTGTTTATTTTGCAACCCTCACAGCTGATCCAAATCCTTTTTGAGAGGTCCCAGACTCAATGCACCTACTGCAGGGTGTAAGTTCTTAAGTAGGTGGCGCCCCTTACCATCTTTTAAGGGCTAATTTCAGATCACATAAGCTAGCCGGGACAACACCTGAGTCTGGAACATCCGTACCCATTACAGTAATATTAGTAAATCAATGAAAAACAAATATTTTTCAGTTTTTATTAAAAAGCTCCCGGAAGATGTACATCAAAGCGATTTGTGTTCCTGCAGATGTTTAATTGTATCAATCTGCACCTAGTAGTAGTGCCTCCGCAGACGCACAGATGTGTCAAAAAGGCGAAATGTTAAAAAATTGTTGTTACAGAATTAAAAAGTAGAAAATGAACAGAAAAAACACAAACATTTTGAGAGTTGAAAAGTTAAAAAAATGACAATGTAGAACAAATGAGTAAAGGAAAAGAATTGCCGGAATTAAAACAAAATTTTTCGAATTTTGAAAAATTATCACTCGGGGCTGAAAAATTGCGAATTACGAAATATATACCTAATGGAAATGAAACTTTTGTCTTACGCACAGATGAAAAAATTCCCCCGTTGTCGTATTTTGAATTTTGAGTTCAATGTGAATACCTACAAAAATAGTTTGAAAAATTACCTTTCGGATAGTCTTTACTGGTAACAGCTGGTATTAATTGTATTAGCGGTAGCAATTATTTTAGTTGTGACGTAGGACAAAAGTTTTTATTTCCATTAGGTACAACACGAAAATAACCAAATTATGCAATTAAAACTTTTGTGGGGGTTGAAATACGCACTTATACCTACCTATTGCGAAGGAAACTGGAAAGTAAAAGGTAAACTGAATCCCAAATGGGTTCAATTTTATTACCGACAAAAAACAAAATTATGCGAATTTTGCAAAATTAGCACTTAGGGGGTTGAAAAATCGTAAAGGTGGATGGAAACTCAAAAGGTATGAGGATTAACCGTGGCTAAGTAAAACTATGAAAAGTAACACAAAAATTACATTGCGAATGTGGATGACAAAAGTGAAAAATGTAAACATCATCCAAATGAGTTCATTTATTACCGAAGAAAAACGAAATTACGCAAATTTTGCCAAATTAGCACTTAGGGGGTTGAAAAATCGTAACGGGAGATAAAAAGTCAAGGGGGATGAAAATTAATCGTAATTAAACAGAATTACAGAAAATAAGCCAATTATGCAAAGTGTTTCTGCATGTTAGGGGTTGTAGCGCCTTTAAGGGTGGTGAATGACACCTTTTTTGAATCATTAATGGAAATCTATCGAATGACGCCAATTTCGACCAATACTTATTAAGCGAAATTTCTAGTTGCAACCCCTAATTTGGGATTCAGTTTACCTTTTACAATTTTCCAGTATAGGGACACAAATCGCATTGATGTACCTACATCTTCCGGGGGTTTTCAATTTTCATTAAATATTATGTAGAACTTTAGAATTTTTATAGAAATGTTATAAATACAGGTAATAGGTACCTAGCTTAATAAATTTTTCTAAAAGTATATACTCTTGACCACACGTGGCATAGTCGATGAAATGCCCACACGTGAAAATAATCAGAATGTTTCGTCTAAAACTGTTCGTTTATTGGTCAGTCTTTGATGAAATGACAGATGAGTTGAATAATCTACTAAATATAATTGTTCGGATTTTTCAACTTTCCCGTGGGAATAGTTATTTGTACATGTAGTACACGAGTTGTAGGTACACATTATTTGTCTGTGTACTGTCCTGAAATGGCGTTAACATTTAACATCAAAAATGAGAAATCACAAATTATTTGTACACTCAGGAAATAAAGTACCTAATGGCCCTAGACCGCCCACAATGTGGGCAGATTCTCGCAAGCCCTATCAAAAAAAATTAAATTGAAAGTGAAAACATCTTTATTAAAACGACTCGAGTGGGATACAAGCCTTCACAAACCTATTTTGAGTGTCTTTTCCAAGAATTTGTCGACATTATTGATCGCGGTCAAGGGCCAAGACTTTATCTCCTGACTGTACATGGTAACGGAAAACAACAAAATAAAAATTAACAGCTAATTTTTGCTGCCGATGAAAAGAATTATTTAGAAAAGCGTTGCTATGTGGATAAGTGTAGCCATGTATGTACAAAAGTTAAACTTTCTAAAATGAAAAAATACTTGGATTTAAAATGAAATTTAATATATTTCAGAATAGAGTACAACGGAAAAGTTAATTAACAGTTCATTTTTTCATAAATGCAAGAAAGAAATGTGAAAATTTAAAACACTATATTTACAATTTATTTACAAAAATTACAACTAAAATTAATACCGGTACGTGTTAATGTCCAGCTCATTGCTAAGCATAATCGCATCAATCCAGTCCCTAAATATCGCCAAATTGACGTAAACCCCCGGAATATTTCTCCCGCACCCGATCCCCCAGGACACAATTCCCGCTTGCTGAAACTTCCCCGGCAGCCCCGGAACCGGACAAATCAGCGGACTGCCCCCATCGCCCCCGCACGTGTCCATCTCCTCCCCACCCCCGGCGCACATGAAGGAATGATGCAAGCGGAACAGCTTCCCCAGCCTGGTCTCCCTCAACATCTCCGTACAATCCTCCCTCGCCACCACCGGAAGGTGGATAGTCTTCAGATTTTCTTGCCTCTTTTCCGCCACCTGGTGCTTGGACAGCCAAGTAGCAGCCGTGCAATTCTCGCTTTTCAAAACCGACCCCGGGGGCGGCAGGCAAACGGGCCCCAACTTCTCGGAAAACTTGAAGGGGCGGTTCAGGAAAAGCACCGCGATGTCGTTCCTCAACGAGGTTCTCTTAAACTCCGGATGGGTGAAAGTCTTCGTGATGGTTTTGATGACGTTGCCGATCCTCACGAGGTAGAACCCCTTCTGGTTGAGGCAGTGAGCAGCCGTGATGGCCACCTTTTCGTGGATTAAAGACACTCCGCATTTGTAGGTCGCGGGAGAATTCTGGGCGTCTTTGAAGAAGAGCGAGGCCGACCATGGGAAGTGGTTCATTTTTTGGGTGCCGCATCCTTGAGGCTTAATCGGGGGCTCGGAGGAAGCGAGGGGGGCCGTCACGTTGCAGCAGATGTCGAAGTAGCCCTTGCATACTTCGTTCTTTGCAAATTGTCTGTGAATAAAAGAAAAGTTGAAGATTTTTTATTTAAAAAATATGTACTGACCTGACTTCGATTAAGCCTCGCCCGTCGGAAATTACAACGCCGTTTTCTTCATCCGAGCACTGGTAGAAGGGCACACAAGTGCAGGTCCGATTGCCCTGGTCATGTTGGAAAATCACCGAAGATTTCACGAGGAGAAATCACGCAAAATATAAAAGGGCACTGGACGTCATCACGACTGTAAGGACACTAACGAAATGAGGCTGAGTTGATCCACCCCAAGATTTATAACGGTGAGGTTCACCCCTTCCACTGCCGTACTAGTCATTAATTTGCTTGAGATATGACTAAACCAAACGAGGTAGGTATTGCTCGAGCTAAAATAGTAGGAAAACAGTAAATCTTTCATTGTTAATTTGTGACGGTAGAAACTTCTACTTTTTCACAGAATTTGTAAATGTAGCATTTAACTTTATTTAACCAAGGTCGGACGTGCGGGCGGTTGGCGATGGCTGATGCGCCCGGCGCTCATTTACTAAAATCTAAAATACAAATGTTTTTCACCCTTAAAATGGCATTTTTCGAAAAAATGGCACTAAGGTTTTCGATCCAGCAATGCAACAGCTACCGAATTTCTAAAAAATTGCTCTATGGTTTTTGATCCGGCAATACAACAGCTGTAAAATCCGATAGTAAGAATATGCTTTTTTGTAAAATAAATTGAAACAAGGGTCTTTTTGACACTAAAGTGACATTGTTCGAAAAAATGGCACTAATGGTTTCGGCTTGAAAAAAAATCAATTATCAAATCCGGTAATAAAAATATACAGTTATGCATAGGTTTTTTTCATGCCACCACTTTTTAGCCAAAAGGGCACAAGTGTGAATACATTTTTAGAAGCAGAATTCGAAGAGCATTCATATGATAACACGAAAAATGGGGGTTTGCATTTAAATTTTTTAACTTGATGTGTCAAAAAGCACTTTCCGTGAACCGATGTGGCCCAAATTCTATTCAGCACCTACAAATCTCCCACTCAATATATGTGCCAAATTTCACCTCGATGCGTTCAGTAGTTTGAGCTGCAACGTAATCACACACGGACATTTTTCAAAAACCACTTTTTCGGATTCCCAGGACCCTGAAACGTAAAGATTTGATGTTTTTGGCGATTGGATTTTTCGATCGATTTTATTAACTTGCTTCGCGAAGCGTAGAAGTTAAAAATTGGCAGTTTCGGAGACGGTAGAAACTTCTACTTTTTCACAGAATTTGTAAATGTAGCATTTAACTTTATTTAACCAAGGTCGTGGCTGATGCGTCCGGCGCTCATTTACTAAAATCTAAGATTCATGTGTTTTTCACCCCTTAAATGACATTTTTGTAAAAAATGCCACCAAGGTTTTCGATGCGGCATTGCAACAGCTATCGAACTAGATAATGATAATATGCCCTTCTGCTAAGGGAAATTCAAAAAGGGGCCTTTTTGTCCCTAAAATGGAAAATTTCTAAAAAATGGAACTAAGCTTTTTGATCCGGCAATACAACAGCAAAAATATGTGTCGCAATTCGAATGTTCTCCAAGGATACGGCGAGGGCCGTTTAAAATGTCCTGTTTTAGATTTTCGACTTTTTGCCGTAGTGGAAGCTGCTCATTTTTTCTATGCTTTATTGCGCAGACGACAGCGGTTTTAAATTTAATAACATTGTTGCGTAGGAAGTTTGTTAAATTCGTATTGGATTTAGGTGTATTCGCAATATCCCGATTTTTTTTGCAGTAGTTACGTAATACTGATACTAATGATTCCGACATTCAATTTTCTCAATAAAGTGATAAGGCTTCTAATTTTTTTTTATCACGCTACTGTCTCCGTCACCAAAAATTTTTTTATATCTTAAATCATGCTGTACCATCGAATTTTTAAACCCATCCAAAATAATCCCGGCCTCCATCGACGTAGAGGTACCGTCCCAGTTTTAATTTTTTATGGTGTTTGCATAATTTACACATCTTGTTTTTGACTCCCACAAATAAAATCATCATGATTAATTTTTATCCAATACTATTCTCTCGAATATTCTAGAATACAAAAATCAACAATAATGTACCCTTATCTCCTAATGGTAACAAACAGGAGCAATGCTCATAATGTTTTCCAGGCAGGTACCTATCCCCAACCACAGCGGGAGGCCATACTAATCCGGCTTTAAAATTTAACGTGTGGATCGGTAGTTAATTGTTGATATTAACCTGGAATAAATGAAATTACAATTTTATATTATCCTAGCCTGCTTTTTACATTTTTGGCAATCAATCAACAATAAATAAAGAGTACTGACCTGTTTTGAACACATGTTGCAAAAGACGGTGTCACTATTCTAAGTATCGCATCTCAAACATTTCTAGCCACTGATCCACCTTAAAACGTTTTCCTTTTTTGAACTTCCTACTTTACGCATTTTAAGGGAAGATGTATGTAAGTAAATAAATACAAGTAATAAATAAGATTATAATTGTAAATATATACCTAATCCTCTGTCGACCCTTCCACGAAGAGAAATCGATTATTTTAGGTACCTGATGGAGTAAGCAGATACAATGATCTCCGGAAACAGCTAATTACGTGTATATACTGTATACATTTTATAGAAATAATTTTCTGAAAGCTGCAAGTGTAGCTGAAAAATCCAGAAAATAAGAAATATATGCACTGTAAAAATCTTTGAAAAGGGTCTATCAATACAGATTATGGCTCATTAGTAGGGTATTGTGCGGCAAGGCCCCAACAATGGGCCATAAACTTTATTGCTAGACACTTTTAAAAGATTCTTACATGCTCTAAAGTCTTAAAACATGCCTTGTTAATAAAATATGTCCTATTATATTCAAAAACATGCAAAATATGCAAAATAAAAGTTGTTTATTTATACGTAAAATACATAAACTCATGCAGAATTTAAGTATGAATTGATTATGCCCAATATTAAACAATATACAAATATGCATTATCCAGCCCTAGCTATTATGCCATAAATTAAAGCTTGGATTTGGCGCTCCGCGGATTTGCCGGTGACATCGCGTGGGGAATAGCACCGGAGTCCCGGTGGCGTATTAACGGAATCTGCCGGACTCAGCCGGAGTTTCTATGTAGTCGAGTTTTTGCACGAAAGATGTCGCCCAAATAACCATAAATAAACTTTTTATAAATATTGAGAAACAGCTATAGAAAAAAACGGCTGCAACCCCCAGCCTCACTTCGACTTTTTGTGCAAAGGACACAAGTGTGATTGGGTACTTTACTTACCTAGATTTTTAGAAACAGAATTCTCAGACCTTTTTTCCATTAATAGGTATGCCATCTCTGGTAACCGGAAAAAAGCCCCTGGAAAAACAGCTCGCGGAAAAAAAGTCCCGGTAAAAAAGCTCCCGGAAAAAACGCCCCTGGAAAAAAAGCCCCCTAGTGCTCCGTTATGCACCAAAAGATTGAGATTTGGTGAAGTACCTGTTTGGATTTGTCCATAACTATATTTAAAAATCGAACTTCGATCATTCATTATCATTACAGTACCTACCTGTACCTTTATCAAGCCAACATGTAGGTACAATTATGTTTTTTGTACCTGGAGCTAATTCTTCTTTCTGGGAATTATGAATATTAAATTAAGTAAGTGGCATATAGTATTAGAATTTTTGGAAAATTCTAATCCTTAAACTATTTGATTTTCTTATTAAAAACCCTAATTTTACATACCTATATAAATGGTAACATTTTCCTATGCATTTTCCCTTCCCACATTGAGTCTGAAGTAAACATGGAAACTGTCTAGATTATAGAGGAAAAAATCCCAAATTGTGCTACGAAGGTTACAAAATTTCAATCTTCTGATCCATCACAGAACAGTATGGGGCTTTTTTCCGGGGGCTTTTTTTTGGGTACTTTTTTCCTTGGGGGCTTTTTACCGGGATATTTTTTACCGGCGATTTTTTTCCTGGATTCGCCATCTCTATGTATACCACCGAGTATTATAAATTCATATTCAGTAAAAGTCTCGTACCTACTAGATTAGTAACTTTTGTTAACCCCCCCCAACCCCACAATTTCAAAAAATTGGGAGATTATTGCAGTCACTAAAATTTTCGAATTCGAGTTAACACCGGATCTACCTATTAGCTCATCAGGAGTTTTAGTCAAAAAATAGCCCGAACCTACACAAAAATAAGGTAGGGCTGAAAATTGGTACAGATGTTCTACTAGCAGCCTCAGGGCCAAAAGTCCAGTGACGAAAGTCCGAGCTTGCGGTGCCGCCGTCCTATTTTAACTTGGTGCCGTAAAAAAAAAGCCTGTGCATAACTGTATATTTATATTAAAGGATTTGATAGCTGATTTTTTTTCAAGTCGAAAACCTTGGTGTCATTTCTTCGAAAAATGTAATTTTAGTGGCAAAAGGGCCGTGCTTCAATTTATTTTACAAAAAATCGTGCTGTTGTATTGCCAGATCAAAAACCTTCGTGTCATTTTAGGGGTGAAAAACATTTGTATATTTTAGATTTTAGTAAATGAGGCATCGACAACCGCCCGCAAGTTCCAACTTGGTTAAATAAAGTTAAATGCTACATCCACTGCTGGAGATGGACAAACTCCAGCAGGGAGAGATAAATGTGGAAAACTGAACCGAGAAAATGCTGAGTAGTCATGAAAAGTGGACACTGATTGTAAATTATATTGAGGAAGTTAAGACGGAAAGAAGATGTGAAGTTTTTTACGAATTTGATGATGCTCCGACCTAGAAAGTAGTGCATTACAGAATCAGGCGCTACACTATACCCCATAGTACTTACTTTGAAATTACGAAGGCGTGGATTCTACACAGTTGCAACAGAATAAAAAATATTGCGTCTAAGTACATATGTGGGTAATCATATGTTTCCATAAAGTGCAAACAGATGAATTTATTATTAAACTCTTGTAAAATATATATTACCACTCTTTTCCTGAAAAGGAATCAGAAGATGGTCTCGTTATACGAAGAATACGTCAGTTTTAATTTGAAATTGCTTCATATTCAGTGTTAAATTTAAATATGTCCTGTTCATACCCTGTCTTCTAATTGGAATGTTTAATATTTCTCTCATCACTTATGTTTTTATGAACTTTGGTGACATAGAAAAAATCGCCTCGACAGCTTACATGGGAATGGAAACAATACTTGACCAGGTTAAAATTTTTTTGCTGTCGTCAAAACGCCAGACCATTCAAGAGATACTGAGTCTACTTGAACAGAAAGTGTTTCTACCCAGAAATGATCGCCAGAAAAAAATTCTTAGTGACTACTTGGGCCCTTATAAACTTGTGTTACCTATACTTCTGGCGTCCGATATGTTAGGTGCCGTTGTTTCTGTTGTTAATCCATTGTTGCCGACACGTTCCCTTGAAGAAATACAGCTCCCATATCCAGCATGGTATCCTTTTGAGATCAGAACATCTCTCATTTATTCAATAGCTTACGTTCATGAAACAATTTGTGTCTTTTATATGGGCGCATCGGCTGTGGCTGCAGATGGATTAATGGTTGTACTTTTAATAACAATAGCAGTTCAATGTGAAATGTTAGCGGATAATTTGCGCAACATTTTTGACTACACAAAGGAAGGACTGAAGAAGAATAGTCCATACGTTACAGATGAAGAAGTTATTGATCATTTGAGGGATTCGCTTATAGTTTTATCAAGATTTCACAGAGCTATCTTAGAGTAAATATTTCATTTCACATTAATCATTTAACTACAACACCTTAACCGTTTTGTTTCAGGTATGCTGGGAAAGTTGGAGAGTTTTTCAGCATAATTGTATTTCTACAATTTTCAGTCAGTGCAATGGCAATCTGTTTTTGCCTTTTTAATCTGAGCGCGGTGAGAATAACCTTCAACGTAACGCCATATTTGCTGCTTGTACCGTTACAGGTGCCTCCTAATACTTCTATTTTTTACTCAATACTTATCTGTGTGATTATTTTCCTAGTAGAACTTTTCTCGTTGTGCTGGTTTGGTAGTTTAGTAATGGAAAAGGTGATAGAATCGCATATTTTTTAGCATTTATTTTCTTTTTAGAGTTTAGTTATAAACGCGGCCATATATGAGAGTGATTGGGTAGATGCTCACCCAGCTTTCAAGAAGGATTTGATATTTTTCATGATGAGATCTCAAAAGCCTATAAAAGTTTTCGGCGTTGGTTTCTTTGTCTTATCTCTGGATCTTTTCTTCAACGTGAGTGTGGAAATTGCATTTTGTCCTTACGCTGATCATTTTAGATTGTGAAGTCATCTTGGTCCTGGTTTACGTTTCTTAGACGAAGATCCCTTAATTGATGACTTGCGTCTACTTTTATACAGGGTGTATTATCTTATCACGGCACCATTGCTAATTTTGTTAATACTGAAGAGACAAAATCGGTTAAATTTGCAAAGAATTTCATTTTTTAGGTTGATGCGGTAGTCAAGTCAAAAGGACAAATCAACATCGTATTCGTTAAATAATCAATAAAATGATATTTTTAAGTGGAGCACCATAGGTACATTTTTAGGTCTTTAGGTCTTTAAGTATTTATAATTCTTAATAAAAAAGTTTATACAGTGCTTTTCAAAACTAAAGAATAAATTCGAGAGGAATATTTCGGAAATATCCGATGGACTCTTTTTTGCACTTCCGGTTTAACCGGAAATGATCCCAATCTTAATTTTTGCAGCGAAATCATAATTTCTTTTCAACGGCTTCTGAATTTACGATTTGTTGTGAGTTAGAAACATGTCATACCTGATCGGAATTGGAGTCACGGCCACCTTAGATATTCAAAAACTTCGAAGAAATCGGTGGAAATTTGAGATTTTTGAAAAACGCAAAAATGCGTCAACATAGTTTTTTTTCGGTATAAATTCAATTGCGCAATCACTTTTTCTTAATTCTTTTTATTTATTTTTAATTTATGAGTATTCAAAACCTATCAACGTTACAAAAATAATTAAGTAAATGTAATCCGGCATTTGGACTGACATCGAAAAAATTAAGTTGACGTGTATTTTCGTTTTTCAAAAATCTGAATTTTGCAATGATTTCTTCGATGTCTTTGAAAATTTAGGGTGACTGTGACTCTACTTCCTGTCACGTATGACACGTTTCTAGTTCACAAAAAATCGTCTTGCCTCGGGTTAAATTAAATAGGAATCTCGTATTTATATGAAGAACCAATCGATATTTCCTTCTCCTGTTTCGACTTGCCGCTGCAGCGGACCAGGCATGTGGTGGTTGGCCCCCACCTTCCCGGGTGGTCATTTGCTCTTTTTCATACTGTACACAATCATTGCATATAAACTTTTTGTTAAGAGTTGTATTACCTTTTAAAAGAACTAATAATATGTATATAGGGATGTTCCGTCTCAAAAAATATCATTTTAGTGATTATTTGAAGAATACGATGTTGATTTGTTTTTTTGAATTGATCATCATAATTAGTTTAAAAAAATTCAATGCTTTGCTATAATTTACCTAACCGATTTTATACAGGGTGTCCAGAACGCTCGCACCAAACTCTAATGGAGTATTCAGCATTAAATTCTGAATCGCTCCGTGTTTTTGAAAATTTCCAGGTACCAATAGTTCTCGAGTTATAAGAAATTTAAGAGGGCCAATCAGATTTCAGCTCTGAATTGCTTCATAAGGTAATTTAATGTTAGATGCACTATTTCCTAGGTAACAAGATACAACAATATAAATTTTCATTGATAGGATCTTGTTACCTAGGAAATAGTGCATCTAGCATTAAATTACCTTATGAAGCAACTCGAAGCTGAAATCTGATTGGTCCTCTTAAATCTCTTATAACTTGAGAACTATTGCACCCTGGAAATTTTCAAAAACGCCGATAGACTCAGAATTTAATCCTGAATGCTCCATTAGAATTTGGTGCGAGCGTTCTGAGACACCCTGTATACCTACCTGTCTTCGGTGTTAAAAAAGTTAGCAAGTAGCTTTTAAGGGAAATCATATACCTACGCAATTTTCAGCAATTTCATGCTTTTTAGTTGTAGGTAAATAAGGGTCTATGTGTAAGTCTAAAAATATAAGAAATGCAAGTCTGATGATTGGAATCTTCTTTCCTTTTCGCTTGGAAGTATTTTAAAGCAACTTTTAAAACATTGAAGTTTAAATGATCATTATGGGGCGCGGGTTAACAGAACGCGACGGACGCGAGTGATTTTAGGTATCATTTTGATGGTTGGTGACCACTAACTTTTGGAAAGAAATTCGTTGGCCCATTTTGAATATTATGGTTTCAATTATTTTAGGAACGATAACTGGAAAGATCGTTTCTAAGGAATTCTGTTTCCAATTGAAACTGGAATAAGGAATGTACAATAGTTATACAGTGTGTCCGTCCTGTACAATGATTGTACATATGTACAGTATTTTTCAAAAGTAAGGAATTTTAAGAACTTTTTCGAGAGGAATTTTTCGAAAATATCCTCGGACAGGCCAACCTTATTTTTTTGATCTGCATCCAGTCGGATATTTTTTAGCACTTAACGGATTTGAAATTTATTATTTTTTCTGGATTAGGAACATGCATCATATCTAACCGGAAGGGGAGTCACGGTCACCCTAGATTTTCAAAAATATCGGTTTCCACTATTAGTTTTTTGGGTTGTCGTCGGACTGTGGTTGCAGAGTACTTCCACGTACTTAGTTACATATTAATCAAATATTATAGAAAAAACTATGAAAATCACTAAACAACATTTGTATAAAAAAATTACGCGACGCAGACTTGCTTCGCGCATTTTTTTGCTTCGCGTTACGGCCACACCGTGGACTCTACGAAAAAAGAGAATAGGAACTTTTTTGTAGAGCATGAGACAGGCTTCAATTTTGTATACCACCTCTTTTGTCCAAAAGCCAATATTTTCGGAGATTTGTTGAAAAGCATTGTTAACACTTCTTTGGTGGCATATCATCGGAAGCCGAACTCGGATTCTAGGGGACTTTTAGCATTTCATTTAGGACTATCAAAGGAACGTGTGTACAAAAATTCAGGCCTCTGATAATTTTTCCGAAGTAAAATTCTATAATGACTGTACCATACAGGCAACCAGAACTCGCGGAAGATCTGTTACTGGCAGACTCCTGAACCTAATCTGAGACGAATTTTCCTTTGCGGAAATTGCGAGGGCTCAATAGTTTTTATTTTTGTATTCCCAGCAACAGCTTTCACATCCTTATTGTACCTCACCCTTTAATTAAGGGATACATTCTGATTGGAGGATTTGAATTGCTTCCCATTTGAAAACTATTGAACCCTCGCAATTTTCGCAAAGGAACATTCATCTTAGATTAGGTTCAGGAGTCTGCCATCAACAGATTTTCCGCGAGTTCTGGGACACCCTGTATAAAGTTTGTGCACTCCCGCAAGATAAAAATACGTCTTCCTGAGTAATTGTTGCCACTGCGCCAACTTTCTAGACCTCGCCGTTTCTTGGATATGGAGGGTTGAAGGTGAGAGGGAGGTAAGGCATAGAGCTAAAACAAATGTGAAGGCCGCTTTGTTCACCACGGTCAACGCTACATATTGTCATAGCACTCATAGCATTAAGCGGAGCATAATTTGCAAGTCATTGAACATGGCCATTCTTGCTATTTCTTCAGTATATGCTAAGTTATTTTAACACCTTCTGGATTGTCGTTAATTTGGATCAGATTTCTCTTATTTTGTAATGTGCCATGCCCGTATGCATGTAGTCTTTCGAGAATTTTTCAGAATTTTCGTCGCCCTTACCTCTTCGAAATAGTAGGTCATAGAGTGAAGGTGTCCATAGGTACATACATACAAATAATTATAGGTTTACCTGCACACTTTTTTCGTGGTACGCGAATTGACATTAAGGTAGGAAATATTTTTTAAATGGCTACATCCTACGTTTTATAAAACCACGTCCAAGCATAAATATGTGTTTGGGATCTGTGAAATTCTGATTTTTTTTCTTCAGGCACAACAAACGTTGAATTTCCGCCTTATTGATTCGAAGAGAAACTTTTGAAAAATGCTTAAGGGACTTTTTACATGCATACAGTATATATATATTAAAAAATTAAAGAAATCTGACCCAAATTAACGGCACTCCAGAAGATGTTAAAATAGCGTTGAATATACTGAAGAAATAACAAGAATGGTCATCTTTAGTGATTTACAAATAATGCTCTGCTTGATGTTTTGACTATATGTAGCGTTGGCCATGGTGAACACAGCGACCTTCACATTCGTTTTAGCTCTATGCCTTATCGCACTCTCATTTTCAACCCTCCACATCTAAGAAACGGTGAGGTCCAGGAAGTTGGCGCAATGGTGACAATGAATCAGGAAGACGGGCTCTACAACATATATTCTTTTCAAAAAAATCTGACCCAAACCCAATTTCCATAAGGAAAGTGCGGGGTCCAATTTACCAATTTTCAGTAAAAAATTAAAACTTGTTTGCAAGATATCCCATCAATGAAATTTTTTATATGCAATCACTGATGCCCTAAGAATATAATATTAAAATTTTATCGATGAGGTATTCTGCAATCACATTGGCCCAAACGATTTTGTTAAGCTATACAGACCTTTTCTGAAAATCGAATGCTCGCCTAAACGTATATCTCACCACGAGACTGAGAGGGCGCTCGCTCAAACAGAGTTTCCAAGGAGGGTTTAGACGAGCAAGAAATAAATTTAAATTTTTCAAATTTGAGCCGATTCGAAAGAAAGTCCTTGTTAGTTTTGCTTAATTCGTTTTAAATTTTGGGCCGGAAGTTTTTCGTACAAATTATAAGGCTCAGGCAGGACAGAATCAGCTGTTCCACACTATATGTTTGAAAAGAAAGCTTTTGAACATCTGGGATCAAGTCTCAATGGTCCCAAGCCATCGGCCCTTATTAGGGCCTCGGTCATTTGTAAGAGACTCGAGTGATGAAATGTTGAAATTTTTGGTCCAAATTCGAAGGCTCACACAGGACAGAATCTGTTCGACAGTAATCGATTGAAAAGAAAGCTTTTGAACATCTGGGATCAAGTTTCAATGATCGCAAGCCATCGGCCCTTATTAGGGCCTCAGTCATTTGTGTGAGAGATTCGAATGTTGAAATCAGTCTGTTTGAGACAATGTTCGAAATTCTCGGTCAAGATGTCTTATGGTTTTTAAGCACAAAGCTAATCGTTTTGCTCGAGTTTCATTCCTAAACATGTTACATGGTCCTACTGACTGAGAAAAAGCTAAAATAATGTTTCTTACAAATTTTCTGAAAATCGATTGCTCGCCTAAACGTTTATCTCACCACGAGACTGAGTAGGGCGCTCGCTCAAACAGAGTTTCCAAGGAGGGTTTAGACGAGCACGAAATAAATTTAAATTTTTCAAATTTGAGCCGATTCGAAAGAAAGTCCTTTTTACTTTTGCTTAATTCGTTTTAAATTTTGGGCCGGAAGTTTTTCGTACAAATTATAAGGCTCAGGCAGGACAGAATCTGTTCCACACTATATGTTTGAAAAGAAAGCTTTTGATATCCTGGGATCAAGTCTCAATGATCCCAAGCCATCGGCCCTTATTAGGGCCTCGGTCATTTGTGTGAGAGACTCGAGTGATGAAATGTTGAAATTTTTGGTCCAAATTCGAAGGCTCACACAGGACAGAATTTGTTCCACAGTAATCGATTGAAAAGAAAGCTTTTGAACATCTGGTATCAAGTCTCAATGATCCCAAGCCTTCCACCCTTATTAGGGCTTCTGACATTTGTGAGAGAGACCCGAATGTTGAAATCAGTCTGTTTGAGCCAATGTCCTAACTTCTCGTTAAAGATGTCTTATGGTTTTTAAGCACAAATCTAATCGTTTTGCTCGAGTTTCTTTCCTAAACATGTTACATGGTCCTACTGACTGAGAAAAAGCTAAAATAATGTTTCTTACAAATTTTCTGAAAATCGAATGCTCGCCTAAACGTCAAATCAAGTTGCCATGTGTTGCAAGGGTTTTGGGACACCCTGTATAGTTGAAAGTATTTTAGGATGTAGAATTGGTGGTGTTGTACATAATGGCGTTTGAATTGATTTCCTAGCTGGAAGGGTTCAGAAGTTATGGACCGCCGTCGCCTTCTTGACTCACCCTGTATACAGGGTGTTCGCGAAACATGTAGCAGAACTCCTACCGTAGATTCCTTATATAAAAATAAGTTGAAAAGTTCCTATGAATATTTGTCCGATATTGCCTCCTAAAGGGTGCTAGGTCGTCTCGTAGGTGGAGGATGGGGACCAGTTTATTTTTAATATTTCGGAAACGGCTTAATCTACGATATTGCAATTTGGTACATCGACTTAGATACTTAAGGGCGTGTCATGTACAAAATTTCATTAAAATTGATGGAGGGAAACATTCAGTTACCGACACCTGCAATTGGTATTTTCAATGCAAAACCTACATAAGTAGTTCTTGAAACATTATGCACTGATATTTAGAAGTAAAATTTTATAAGAAAACTTTTATTGCTCTTGAAAAATTTCTAAATAATCCATCGATTTCGCGCAATCAACAAAAATGTGTACTATTGCATCATGCGCGCCTTGTAATTTTCGGACCACGAAGTCGCCTATGCAAATCTAGCTCCCTTAGGAGGCGATATCGGACACATGTTCATAGGAACTTTTTAACTTATTTTTATGTAAGGAACCCACGGTAGGAGTTCTGCTACATGTTTCGCTGGTTTGCATAGGCGACTTTGTGAAACTGATCCAAAAATTACAAGGCGCGCATCATGCAATAGCACACATTTTTGTTGATCGCGCAAAATCGATGCATTATTTTGAAATTTTGCAAATGCAATAAAAGTTTTCTTATAAAATTTTACTTCTAAAACGGAGTAAATGATTTTTCCAGGAACTGCTTATGTAGGTTTTGCATTGAAAATACCAATTGCAGGTGTCGATAAATGCATGTTCCCCTCCATCAATTTTAATGAAATTTTGTACATGACACACCCTTAAGTATCTAAGTCGATGTACCAAATTGCAATATCGTAGATTAAGCCGTTTCCGAAATATTAAAAATAAACTGGTCCCCATCCTCCTCCTACGAGAAGACCTAGCACCCTTAGGAGGCGATATCGGACAAATCTTCATAGGAACTTTTCAACTTATTTTTATCTAAGGAACCTACGGTAGGAGTTCTGCTACATGTTTCGCGAACACCCTGTATATAACAAGAACATCAATGGAAACTTTAAATTTTAAGGCAGTGAATTTCGTCAGAATTGCGGTCACCTTTTGGTACCAAATTAGAAACGTTTAGTCACAAAAATTGTGCGTCACCGCCTTCCTTCTCGCCGAGCGCCCGTCTCGTCGAGCGCCTTGGGTCCTTCTTGCAACGCCCCAAATTTGACCGCATCACATAACTGTTCTGGGGAGAGCAATCCCTTACACTTTTTTTGGAGTAATGATATTTATGATAGGTTGATATTTATGATATTGATAAGAGCATTTGCATACTGAAAAAAATTAAAATGCAGATTGAAAATTCAGATTTTGTTTTTATTCAACATCTTATCAATTAATATTTTGTTGGTCCACCTCTTACGCGATGAACCGCTAAGCAGCGCCTTGGCATACTGCCTATTAAATTGTCAATGAATTCTTGAGGAAGTGCGGCCCATATTTCCGGCAAAGCCTGAGATAGTGCAGCAAGATTATCAGGTTGGTGTGGACGAAGAGACAAAAGACGCAACATTTCTGACCACACATGTTCAATCGGATTCATATCTGGTGACCTTGGGGGCCAATCCATTCTTTCAATGCCATTGTCAATAAGAATCCTGTTGATAATAATCGCCCTGTGACGACGAGCATTATCGTCAACAAACACAAAATCATTTTGTTGACGAGCAAGGGGCACAACTATTGGATTAACAACTAAGGGCCGGTTTATCGATGCTCAGTCAAAACCGACTGTTATCTATCTGATGGTTTATTATAGCTGACAGATAAATCCGATTCACGTTTATCGACATCGACTTTGTCTGTCAGTTACGTGCCTGACAGTTTGAGTTGTGTTGGCAACATTTGGGGTAGCGGAAGTTGAATTCTATTGGACAGATTTAAATTTCGCGCTAATATAGTCAACTGTTTCTATAGCAACGCCTTACGGTCTTTGTTTACTGCGGCAGGTGCTGATGCAGTTGAAATTTGTATAGGTGACAGATAAGAAACGAGGAGTAAACTTTTCTGCCTATAATCCAGACGTGCTTTGAAAAGTAACTAGCAGGAGATGTAATTGAGGATAAGAAAACGGATGGTAGAAGCAGGAGGTCTGAAAGAAAATTGAGGAAATTTAAATAGTGGCAAATTCCTCAAAATTGCTTCAGGTACATTCCTAAACTTTAGATATTGGCTAGATTCATGTTGAAGAAAACCAGATTCACCTTCTTCGTCATTTAAATGACTCTGGGCGATGCTAACATTGCTAGCCGTCGGTTTTCTGCTCTAGCTGGCACTTCGAACTGTCAGTCAGTTTGCCCGGTACTTTAGCAAAAACTTTGCAGTCAACTCGCTATTGATAAACAATTTAACTGCCAGATAACGCTAACTGTCAGATATTTTCATTTAACTGAGCATCGATAAACCGGCCCTAAGTCTCTATATCTTTGGGAATTCATGGTCTGGCCTTGTGGAAGTAAAACTAAAGGAGTTCTCCTTCCATTCGTTATGCCCCCCCAAACTGTCACTCCTCCTCCACCGAACGCAATTCTAGGCTCCATCATTTCCTCTCTATCCCTTTCGTTCCTTCTTCTCCAAACAAGAATTCGACCGTCGGAAATATGCAAGTTAAATCTAGATTCATCCGAAAAAAGGCACCGTCCCCAGTCATCTGCATTCCACTGCAAATGAAGGAGCGCCCAATCTCTCCGTATGGCCCTATGCCTGGGAGTCAAAAGTGGACATGCAGCTCTTCTTCGTGCTCTTAACCCCGCATCATGAAGTCTACGCATTATGGTTTTATTCGAAACTTGCACTGCTCCACCATGTGCATTCACTAATTGGGTGCGAATTTGAGAGGATGTCATAGTCGGGTGCCTTCTGGCCGCAATTCTCACAAAGTTCTCTTGCCGCCTTGTCAAGCACCTTTGCCGTCCTCCCCCATGACGAAACTGCAATTCGCCGGTTTCTCGAAAGCGTATAAGCGCCCTATTAATAACACTGTGTGAAACATCAAATATGCCCGCAATTTCTCGATTACTAAAACCTTCAATAGACAATTGTAACACGCGTTGGAGATCTCTGTTTGAAAGCCTCATTTTGAAAACTTGACAAGTACCCCGACTTTCAAAAATTAAAACTTACTGACAGTTTGACAACAATGGTATAATTATTGGCAATAAAGGACCGGAATAAGGTAAATTTTGGTTTGTTCATGGTAGTCCTAGTGGTAGTCATTATCTCCAGTCTTTTAACATTTAACGGAGAATGTCATTTTTATCGACTTAGAATTCATCGAAGTCCATATTGAAACAGAAAGGAGATAATGTTCCAGTACAGAAACGGACAATAATCTGATTTCCAGTGCATAACACCAAAACTGCATTTTCTTAAAAAGATCCCGTATTTTAAGACAAATTCAGCTGACAAAAATGTGAGCATGTTCTTTATGAACAAATCTTTCGAATGCTAAACAGAAAAATAAGAATTCTTGATTTGTAAAAATTCTTGGGGACTTCGAAAATTTTGGAAATTTCGAAGTTGTCGGTCACATTGCTTTTTTACGATTTGGTACTTCTCTTATCGTTTGCTGATAATGTGAACTTTTAGCTTTGTGATAATATCAAAAAATTAAAAATCCAGTTAAAAACAAAAAAGCTGTGCCCACTTAAGAAAAAAACAGTTTTTTTTGCCACAACACCATTAAAAGGCCATATTTGACAAAAGCGAAAAAACCGTTTCGAGGTCTCGACCTCGGGCATCTTTTACGCTCATTAGAAAAAATCTAAAAAAATTGTCTTGGAATTGGGAGTTGTTCAAACTTCAACATTTGTGCAATATGTCAGTAATTCACCCTGTATGACCAGGCACTATAAGATTTTTAAAAGACTGTCTAGGCCAGCCTATAGTCAATTAAACGGCCTATTGAACAAAAAGAGTTTTTTTTTAATCGCGGCATTATCTCAAGAGATACAGCTATTTTAATAGAGCGACAAATTGTCGGTGGACCACTTCAATCGTCGGGCAGTTTATTTGGAAATCATACAAAAAGTAAAACGTTTTTATCAATAAAAATTATACAGACTTAAGCGGTAAGTGAAGGTAAATGAATCTTCAAAAATGTACGTCCCTGGCTATAAAGGTTTAGCCGTAAAAAAATAGGCTTGTCCACTATTAGACGTTTCGTCCGCTATTAGACGCGTCTTCCCTATTTTGCTGATTGTGAAAGTTTAATAAACAAAAAGCTTGCTTTTTGACCGATTTCTTCGATGTGTTGAAAATCCAAGGTGGCCGCGGTTGTTCTTCTCGAGAATGAAATCAATTCAATTTTAATCCCTGGCAGGGTTATTATTGGTTTTAGACATTAAAAACCAGAAATCATGAACAGTTCCTAGAAAAGGTCATAATATGTACTTAAATATCTCATTTTGCCTTTTATATAAATCCATGCCTAAGTAGGTAAGTCATCAGGGAATACATTGAATGAACATATTTATATATTCTTTATTTTGACGGTAATGATATTATTGAGGGTCATAAATAACCATGCCAATTAATACGCTAGCTGTCCCTTGCAGACCCAAACGCACGTGTTTACAGGTAGCTGAAGTTTGAACAAGGATGCTCTGCCATAAGACAGAGACACGATGATTTTGTTGTCGAAATAATTGCGATTAAATTATCACAATACTAATGCCCCAATTCAAGTGAATTTTTTTACAATCAGTTTATGATTGCAAACTCTACGATATGACTCGAAGAAAAATACCAAAAATGCCATAAATTGAAAGTTCAATATCTACACTTCTTAAAAGCTGGATTGATTTAATTTTTAATTTTTTTATTGGAAATCGGATTGAGTCATTTTGTAGAGAAAAGTGCAAGGACTAAGATGCCGCAAGGAGCATTTAAATAAATTGAAAATTCGATGAGTTATGATCCCGCACCGCTCTTATGGAAGTTTCAATGTATAATTGCGGGATCATAATTCACCGAATTTTCAAATCGATGCAAAATTGTCTGGGACGTATAACTTTTTATAAATTAAGTTTAAAGAATGATGAGGCCAATTTGCTGGTCAAAAAAAAAATTTCTGAGGCTGGTAGACTACCCTGCCTATTGGAAAATAATGTCTCAGAAAGGTAATTTGGCTCCAATCTTTACCTAAACTAATAAGTGTATAAAAAGTTATACGTCCCAGACAATTTTGCAACCGATTGTACATACCAAAATTTCAGTCAAATCGGCTGAAAATTAACCGGAGCTGAGTTTGGGCGCCATCTTGAATAATATTTTTCTGAAAGTAAAAAAATAATTCTGAATGTTTTCTATAGTAGGCAAGTAACAAGAAGATTCCGGTTTTTCTGAACGAACCGCAAATACACGTTGATTTCAGAAATAATCGTTCGTTCTCATGTGAATAGATAGATGTAGTCAATTTTCTTTTTCAACAGGTCGTTTTTTTTAATATAAGTATGGTAAGCAAATTGAGACACTTTCTGTATAATCAAGCTGTCGTCTAATTTATTTAAAGTAGCATTAGCCATAGCCTCAAGGGGGTTTATTTAATAAATTGCTAGTATATGTGGTTAATGCAAACATGTGATTACATGCATCTTATATTAATCTTAGTCTATTTTCAACATAAGAAAGTCGTTTCTTTCACAATTATTTCTATCCAACGAACTACATACAGGGTGTTAGGTAATGGTACCGAAAGTTGTAGGGGTGATTCTTTATCAATTTAAGACGAAAACGTCTAATAGCCTTATAGGCATGTGGCAAAAATGCTTCTAAGGGAAGTGAACTGAGCTCCTCATGGGAGATTTCTCAAAATTATAGAATATCCTGAGAAACTTTTCTTCCTAAAATTGCGCACTTAAAGAATGGTCTCCTAAATTTATTTTCAGTCCAAATTAATCCCCCGTCACTTCTCCTTAAGGCGGGCCCGCCAAAATAGTGCTTTTTGCTTCTAATTTAATAATAATAATAATAATAAAATGGTTTATTGTACCCGAGAAACTTACAGTCAAACAGACAAAGACATAACACATATAACTACAAAAAAATATGGGGTACAAAGGGCAGTGTTCGCATTGGCGTTCTTCCACACCACCAAGACATTTAATATGGTACATCACACTAAATTTCGCCGAGAAGCACCTCTTTGTTCTTTGTTTTAAATACATTCTTACTGTAAGAGTGAATCAAGTAATTTAATCCGGGATCATTAAGTTTCTTTGGCGCTATAAATGAAAAAGTGCGCTGAAACTTAGCAGAGTTGTGTTTAGGGATGTCGTAGAGGTTTAAATCTCTGAGACAACGTTGAGTGAGTGATCGTCGTGACTTCAGCAGCTCAGACAAATACTTAGGACACTCATTGTGTAGTATATTCCAGAGCAAGACTCCAAAAGCTAAATCATATCGCCCAGATATTTTTAATTGTCGAGTGTCAACATAATAAGCTGTAATATGCTCATATTTATTGATAGAATAACAAAAGCGCATACAAGTATTTTGAAGTAATTGTAGCTTATTCTTCAACTCACAGGTCAAGTGAGGATAGTAGATAGTAATGCAGTAACCACATATAGAATGACTTTCAATTAGCCTGAGTTTAATTTTGTCAGGAAGAGTCTGTTTTAACCGGTATAACAATTTTAACTTTATATAACACTGTTTGAGCTTAGTAATTAGGTGTTGTTCAAAGCTTAATGATCCATCAATTATCAGTCCTAAATCTCGGTGGTAGTCATTTGTTGGTACAACAACTTTTCTTCTTCTAATTTAAATTTGAGGAGGACTATCAGCTTTCAATTGCTATTTTACCTGCACGTTTACTCCTGTAATACGCTGGTTAACAAATTATTGTTAAAACTACACCGGTTTTTCAAATTTGCACAATAAAGTTGTTTTTTGGCGCGAAACCGGAAAATTGTACAAAGACAAACTAGTGCAGTTTTAACAATAATTTGTTAACCAACGTGTTACAGGAGTAAACCTGCTGGTAAAATAGCAATTGTAAGCTGATAATCCTTTGCAAATTTAAATTAGAAGCAAAAAACATTATTTTGGCGGGAACCGGTCGAGGGGCAGCCTTAAAGCAATAAGTGAATAAGAGCCATTTAATTCGAAAACAGTGCTTCCTGCAATAGATCACATATTACCTTCGTTATTGTTACTATTATTATGCGGTGAAAGAAATGTTCATAACAAAAAATATGCAAGAAACAGTTAAAACTTAAAAAATCCTATTACCTAAATATATTTTTCGAATTATTTAAAAAACGAAAATCTTACTTTACACCGTTTGAAGGGACGTAACTCATGTAGGTAAATACATTTCTGAATTTTTTGGTCCCTTAAAAATTGCATTGTTCCGTAACACCCTGTATGTTAGAACAACATTATGTGCCATGCCGTTTTAAGTAAAGACTTATTGTGCAACCTGAGAATCAACAGATCGACGTTATTTAATTAAACTGAAAAATCGAATATTACCTAATGGATTTGTCTCCACACAACGGTGGATTTCTTCAATATGCATAATAATCATATGTATACCACTAGTAATTTATGAGACAAGCCTTCTTGCATATAAGTAGAGCATTACATTACTGTTTCAAACAACGATGGCTTCGGTGTACAGAGAGTATCTCACTTTTAATTTAAAATTGCTAAAATTTCTGGGGCTATTTAGTGAAGAAGATGAATTTTTCAAAAGTGCGAGATTCAAAATGGTCTTGTTCACAGTCGCTTTTCCTCTTGGATCCTTTATTGTTTCTCAATTCATTTACTTATTTATGCAAATGAAGAACATAGAAGAATTTGCTGCATCGGCCTATTCAGCACTGGAAATTGTACTTACCCAATCCAAGATTATCTTGCTGATCAGAAAACGCGTCCTCATTCAAGAATTACTGAATCTACTTGACCAGAAAGTATTTCAACCCAGAAATGATCGTCAGAGAGAATTTTTCCGTGTAGAACTGCATTATTATAGGCAAATGTTTCCTGTAGTTCTTGCAACTACTTGCCTACTTGCCATTTTATTAGTTCTCAACCCATTTTTTCTGACACGTTCTCTTGAAGAGTTAAATCTGCCATTTCCGGCTTGGTATCCTTTCGAGCTTAATACATATTCAAGGTATTTCACAGCTTTTGCCCATCAAACATTTTCTATTTTTATAATTGGACCAGCAGATATTGCCGCGGACGGACTAATGTTAGGATTTTTAATAATATTAATTTTATATTTTCAGGAAAAGGAATCAATATTATTTAATTTTGTTTTAAGAAAAAAAATACTTTTTACGCTGGATTTTTTCTGGTTAGTAGATGCTATGCTACATTATTACATAATACATAATCATACCGTTAATTTTATATTTTCAGGAAAAGGAATGGATATTATATAATTTAGTTTATCAATCAATATTATAACCATTTCAAGAGAAAAAATAAATAAATAATTTAATTTTGTTTATTATCAATATCATTTAATTTTTATTCATTGAAAAATAAATGTAAAAGTTACGAATTAAATGCGGAATTCACAAATTCAGCTTCTGATTACAATTGCGAGAGAATTCAAAAATTCTATGCTATTTTAAAAGTTGTTCTATAAAGACCATGACTGAGTGACGTCACTACTCCCAAAAAAAAATTTAGAACAAGAAACATGCATTACAGAGTACGTATCCATAATAGTAGTTCATATACGCTTTAACCTCATAAATTTTACTGCCCTACGTGAACTACAGTATTTATTTTTACCTAATAACAAACGACAAGGAATTTTAAAATTTTATTAACGTCATTGGTTCCCGGGAAAATTAGATCCGAATCACTGATAAATCTTAAAATCAGTTTCTATGAATAAATTTGTCCACTAGAATGCTCTCGTATGATTTCACATATGATCATATATTTAAGAGGTGTTTTTACTTTTACACAATTATCTGAGAAGCCTCAGTTAATCTCAGCAATTTGATTGGTTCAATTGAATATTTACTAATCAAATTACTGAGTTAAGTGAGCCTTCTCGAATAAATATGTAAATGGAAAGCATCTTTAATAACGAATGTATATATATATATAAAATTTGAAAATGTAGGTAATTCGTCTTAGAACCGTGTGATACGATACAATATTTGGTCCTAAATTGCATATAATGCATATAAATATACAATTGCATTGCGTTATATACGATTTAGAACAAAATATTGTATTGTGTCATACTGACCTTAGATTGAGGTAAGAATCTACCATACCATTACCGGCTTATATGTAAGAGTTCTGAAACATCCTGTATATCGTGGCCGGTTCATGCTGCAAACTTCGTCCTCGGGAATAATAATTGGCATACCCGCTTTATTACGTACGTATTATACTTTACACGTGAGACCAGTTACCCAATGATCAACTATCATTACTTAGCACCCATGCGTAACGGATTTTACAATATAAATGACATTTTACATTATCAAGGATTTTACATTAAGTATAAAGGTTTTTATAATTTCAGCGCGCGTATGCGCGCTTAATGACCTAGTTATATTTTAAAAGTGAATATAAATTATAATATTAATGCATCGTCAGAATTTCCTCAGCTGCTTCAATCTCCTGCTCCAACTCATGCAAAGCAAGTTGCTCTTCAGTTTCACCTAGTTTATTTTCATATTAATTTTAAAATAGGCAGAACAAACATGTACATACCATCAACATTGACCTCCTCTCTTCGATTCAGCAGATGCTTCTTTTTGGGCCTTATTAAGTCCTGAATCTTCTCATAAAGCATACGATCCATATTTCCAATAAGTTGAATTTGCTTTTCTTGCGAAAAATTTTTCTCACGAAAAATTTTTCTCACGCATCCATTCGCGGTAGATATCTAAAAAATGATTTTTGAAACTTCAGGGGCTCGTAATTAAGGTGCTTACTATATTACTTAATTACCTATCTAAAACAGGGTTTAAAAGTTGTTACCAGAATTGTACCAGTAAGTACAGAATTGTCGACTTCCGAGATGCCTGGATACTCCTGCATACTGACTAGAGAATTGGACTCGACCTACGGTCTCGTCCAATTCTCGTCGCAGTATGCAGTCGTTTCCAGGTAAGCATCACGGAATTGTCGACAATTCTGTACTTACTGGTAGTATTACATATGATCATTTTATACATTAGGTATTGATTCAAACAAACGTAACATTTTGTTTACAGCAACCAATCAGCACTTGATTACACTGACTATACTACGAGAAATAGTTTAAATCAATTGATAATACTACGACAAAACAATTGACACTGACATTTTTGATGAACTGCAACTAAAAAAAGATACCCCACACACAACCGGCCAGTGGCTTGGCAGGCCACCGACTCTCCGAGCTGTACGTGATGTAGCACAAAAACTCCACTATGTGACAATATCTCTTTTGGCTTATTAAGATAGAACCATCATCAAAACGCTCAATCAAGACGTTTAGAAAACACCCAATTTCTTCAGATGTTATCTTGAATTCCGCTTTCAGTTTATCTAGGAATTATTTAACGGTGCTCTTCTTCGTTGCAGCCACAAGTCCGTCATCCACGCAACAGAGATACGGTGAAACGGGCAAGGATCCGCTACACTCTTTCAAGCCGAGGGAAATCAAAACATCCTTGAAACGTTTGTTCCAGCATCTGGGAGATTGTTTCAGTCCATACAAACTTTTTCGGAGTCTACAGACACGCCCACTGCCGTCTTCGTACCCTTCAGGTTGGTGCATATAGATTTCCTCCTCAATAAACGTACAAGAATGCCGTTTTGACATCGAAATGCGCCAGCTCCAAATGCTCGCTCGCTGCAATACTTCACCGTTCGAATCGTGTCAAATCGTGCAACAGGGCTGTACGTCTCGTTGTAGTCAATCACTTCACGTTGACTAAATCCTCGAACGACCAAACGTGCCTTGTATCGAGCTATTTAACCGTCAGCATTACGCTCCACACGAAATACCCAGCGATTTGAAATAGCTTTACGACCTGTAGGCAACTTAACAAGGTCCCAAGTCGAATTTTCCTCTAACGAAGCCATCTCTTCTTCCATCGCTGTCTTCCATTGAACTTTTTCCGCCGACTTTATTGCCTCGGTATAACTTCTCGGCTCGTTCACTTCTGCAAGCATTGATTCAATCAGACGTTCCGGTGCTTTCAGGTTTTCTCGATTCCGCAGTTGCCGTCCCATTATGGAGTCTGACATGCCTCCTGTCCCGGTGCATCACCGGCTGGTTCAACTGCCTCAATTACAGGCCCTTCTTCTTCTTGTGTTTTACCGTTTATTGCACCAGAAAATACATCAGTCAGCAATTTCCCCCCATTTTCTGGGTAGAAACTCGACATCTCTGCTTCGAACTATCCGATTTTCTGACTTATACCACACGCGAAAACCGTCAATGTTGTCCGAGTAACCGACAAACACACCAGGTTTTCCTTTTCCATCCCATTTCTTGGGTTTGTTCTTTGGGACATGAACGTAACATTGAGAACCAAAAACCTGAAACTTTTTCAAGGGTGTGTTCTTTCCCGTAAACAACTCATACGGCGTTTTTCCATCGACGTTGCTTGGTCCAGTTCTATTCAAGCGAGGGGTAACTCGCGACGAGGAATTGGTGTACACTCCGGGGGGATTTACGAGGAATTGCGGGAATTGTGTGGGAATTTTTCAGGAATTGCAGGAATAATGAAGGAATTGCAGGAATTGCGAAGGAATTGCAGGAATTGCGAAGGAATTGCCGAGGAATTACAGGAATTGTAGGAATTTTCTGCGAATTGCGCGATAGTAAAAGACCTTACTGAAGAAGTTAACCAAATTTAGAATAGGTACTATATTATATCATTCGAATAACATAATGTCTAGAGTAACGTTGAATTAAATTAAACGCGAGAATAAACGGGAGAAAAATTTCGAAAATTTCGGCACCGACGAAATCTCGGCCTTGAGACTCGAAAGCACCGTGAATGGCAGTGATGAACCGTGCGGTGTGGAGTATGAGACGTTGTAAATTAATAATACACTGCAATTACCCACCATTTGACCCCTGCATACAAAAGGAGAAGATGAAATCTTTTCTAAAATGTATTTCACATGTAATAAAAAGTCCCAAAGAATCCCGCGTCGGTTTTGGCCGTAATGGCCGAGAAAACCGGTTCAACAGTGAAAATTGTCAAATTAAGCCTATTCATCTCACCAATTGTTTTTTATCCTCTACGCTTTGCGGAGCATTTTTTAAAAAAATGTCATGTTAGTGGGAAAAGGGCCTTTTTGAGTTTTTAGTTAGCAAAAGAGCAATTATTATTATTGTCGCATTCGATATCCGCATCCGGTAATGCAACTTACCGGATCGAAAACCTTAGTGCCATTTTTTCAAAAAAATTCATTTTAGGGGTGAACAACATTTGTATTTTAAATTTTAGTAAATGCGCACGCCAGCATCAGTGATCGACAATCCGCCGGCAGGCCCAACCTCTAGCGCACAGATTTTGACTTGGTTAAAGTAAAGTTAAATGTTAACATTTTGAGACATACCTAATTCATTTATTCTGTCGGAAGAATTTCAGTACCTATTCGACTACAGAGTCCGATCCTTTTAACCTCCTCACTCCACTTCACCACTTAAAAAAAAGGGAGGTTAAGTACTGCAATCACTAAAATTTTCGAATTAGAGATAACACCAGATCTTCACGTTTTGAGGTCTCAGGAACCCAAAAAAGTGGTTTTAAAAATGTGTCTGCGTGTGAGTACGTATGTACCTACGTACGTTTGTGAACACGCCACTTCCAAAACTACTAGACCGATTTGGCTGAAATTTGGAATGTAGGCATCTCATAACCCAACTGAAAAGATTTTGGAGCCAATCGTGCAACCAAAATTGTGCCATTTTGGCACATCAACTTTTAAATTTTAAATGCAAACCCCCATTTTTCACGTCAAATAGCTTCAAGTCAGCTTCTAAAAATGTATTCACTCTCAGTGCCCTTTTGACCAAAAATTAAAAAAATTGTGATATTTATCGGACTTTAAAATTGCGGTACAGCCGAAACCCCTGAACCGATTTGGCTGAAATTTTACTCTTTGAGATTGTATTACACGTCGAAGAGCTGAACAAATTATGGATACAATCGTTTCACGGAAAGTGCCGTTTTGGCACACCAATTTCCAAATTTAAAATTATTCTCTCATTTAACCATCCAAAACAAGTTTTTGAAAGATTTATTGTCACCATCAGAAAAGTCTTCAAATTCCGGTTTTAAATAAGACAAAATTCATTGGCCTTTAGTATCCTTTGGGTAGAAAATTCGAAATTCTGTAACAACACTAAGATTACGTTATAGCCCAAAGTTACTGGATCGATTTGGCTGAAATTTGGTACATGGAGATTAGATAACCCGTTGATGTGCTGAAAGATTATTGGGACCAATTGGTCCACGGGAAGTGCCATTTAGGCATATCAACCTTAAAATTTTAAACGCAAGACACGGAAATCAAAGACGCACACGATGATGGGGAGATTCCAGCCGCTTCTCTGCTGCCAATTTTTTCTTTCGCTGTTATGTGGAAGTAGTTGTATGCTCTAGGTGTTCCCCTCAAAATAAATAATGAAAAAATTAATTAATTAATGAAAGATAAAAAATCTAACTAGAGTCAGAGTTGAGTACTGAATTTCTTCGCCAAAACTATTCATTGTAGGAAAAAAATGTACCTATATTAGCTTTTTTGTAGAGAATTAAATATCCATAACATTGCATAAGACATATTTTGTATGTGTTAGGACTTGTTATTCGCAGATAATAAAAGAACAACGTTCCTGTTTGCAAGCTCGTTTAATACTACTCAGTCATTATCTCTTTACATCACATCCCTTCGAATATTATAAGACAGTTGCAAGTTAAAGATACATCATAACAATTACGTATTCGTTAAACCCCAATAACATCAGTAACAATTAATAATAATCTTTATTAACGGCTTATCGCCTTTACAAAAATAATATAAAAAATAACAATAATTCAATAGAAATAAACACAGAAGTACCCACTGTTGGGAGATCAAGGACGTGCTTCAACAATACAAGCCTTTCCAAAAAACATACGTTTCAAGGTCGAGGAACTGTCGTGAAAAAAGTCTATAAAGTCACAACAAGAATTGCAAGCCCTATATATTTTATGCAGGGGCGAAGAGAGTGCGTAATTTGTTGCACAACTTTCTATGTGGAACAATGGAGTGGCCCTGAAAGCATAACTCGGAACTTTGAAACTAAGAATGTTCACAATCTGCGGAGCATCGTACATGCCGTTAATAATTTTATGCATGAAACCAACCATTAAAAAGGTCCTACGTGTCTCTAAGTCAAATAATCCAAGATGGATTTACAGAGAGGAACAGAATTGCGCACTGAAAGAGGCAATTTATATTTTATATGTTTAATAAATTTAATTTGTACGGTTTCTATCCTGTCTACATGTGTTTTATAAAATGGCGACCAGATAACACACCCATATTCAAGGATAGGTCTAACGAGTGTGCAGAACAGAACAACATACGTTCTAAGGTTCTGGAAATCGCCACCATAGCGCTTTATGCAGCCCAAAACATTGTTGGCTTTACCCACCACATGGTCAAAGTGCGCAGAGAATGTGAGTTTATTGTCAAGCAATATCCCTAGATCTTTTATTACTGAGGCAATTGTAAGACGGACATTATTAATTGAGTAGACTGGACTGGTCGGAATTATTTTTCTGCTGAAATTAATAGCCATACACTTATCTAAGTTTAGTTCCATTTTGTTCAACAAGCACCAATCATGTAGATATTTTAAACTTTCTTGAAGGTCAATCATATCGCAATGGCTAGCAATCGTCTTGTACAACTTTAGATCATCGGCAAACAAGCTGAAGTCACACAAGAGTCCAAGCCCAAGGTCATTTATAAACACAGAAAATAGAAACGGTCCAAGAATTGAGCCCTGTGGGACCCCTGAGGGTACGTGCCGCACTCCAGAAAAGCAACCATTGACTTTAACCTGGAAGAACCTGTTGGACAAGTAACTTACAAGCCATTGCAAAAACGGGCCATTAACACCATAGGCAGATAATTTATGAATTAATAGGGAATGATTCACCTTGTCAAAAGCTTTGCTGAAGTCTGTATAAACAACATGCACTTCATGCCCACAACTTATCGCATCAATTATATCGTAGGTATACCTAAATAGATTCGTAACTGTTGAGCGTTTACTAAAGAAACCATGTTGTTCAGGTAGTATAATATTCTTAAAATTAGAAAATAAGTGAGGTAGAATTAAACCTTCAAATAACTTGCTGGGCGTAGACAGAATCGAAATCGGACGGTAATTCTTAATTTGCAACTTAGCAACTAACTTATAAACAGGTGTAACGTGGGCACGTTTCCATTCGAAAGGAAAAATACCAGATGACAGTGACAAATTAAAAAGTAATTGTAACGGCACGCATAATGACTAAGCACATTCTTTATAGAACCGAGGAGGTAAACTATCAGGGCCAGCACCCTTGTTGACATCCAATTGTTTAAGAGCATTTTGAACATCAGAAGTGGTAAAAGATATGTTGTTAACATTAACATTATGATTGCTACTGAAATCAGATTTCACAAAAGAATTAGCACTATAAACAGAGTAAAAGAAATTAGCAAAGGTTTCACTAACACTCTCATAGTCATTGAAATGCGCATCCTCAAAAATCATAGGTAATGGTATGTTTTTACTACAAGATTTTTTACGAACAAAGTTCCAGAATTGTTTTGGATTGCAGGTAAGATTACTTTCTATATTAACGACATAATTACTGTAAGCGTCAGCAATCGCTAATTTGCACTGGTTTCTTAAATCGGAAAATTTAGCATAATCAGCATCACTACCTGTCCCTTTATAGAGCTTATGAGCCGCTTTTTTGGCTCTAACAAGACGTATAACTTGGTCATTAAACCACTCTGGGTAATCAGAAACAACTTTAAGCCTAGCCGGTACAAACAATTCCACACACAGGTACAAAATATTATAAAAAAAATCAACAGCCATGTCCACTGGAACACCGTTGAGGTGGCTATTCCAGTCAACATGGGACAAAAAATTCGCTATATCTTTATAAGAAGCATTAACGAAGTCGTAATAGAATACAGCAGATTTCTGTATGCGGCGCACAGAGTACCCATCAAGACGAATGGCAATGGCGGGATGATATGGATCAAGTTTTATCATAGGATTACATGATGCTAAGTCAAGACTGCTAAAATTACTAAAGCACAGATCCAACAAGTTGTTATTACAATTTTTAACGTTATAAAATTGACTGAAACCAAAAGTTGCAAAATTGTCCGAGATGCATTCTTCTCGCTCACCGTTGAGTATCGTGGGGACGAAGCCGGCATCATGACCATCATCATCAACGGGCTTCCAATCAATACTAGGCAGATTATAGTCACCAATCACAATGATATCACAGTTAGGATACTTGTCACAAATAGCTCCGACAGATTGCATGTGATCAGAATATTTGTCAAAGTCAATTTTGGGCGGTAAATAGACAGTACCAATAATAAGATTGGTCGTACCCAACTTAACCATGACCCAAAGTTCCTCCACCGAGACGGAGCCAACAGACAATCGGAACGAAGGAATCTTATCAGCCACTGCTACAAGAACGCCTCCACCAGTGGCCTTACTGCTGTTAAAACAATTCCTGTCCACGCGATAAACAGTATAGCGACTGCTACAAAATTCACTATCATTGATTTCTGGGTTGAGCCATGTTTCACGCAACACAATTATGTCATAATTTTCACTCACACTGGCACAGTAGAGATCCCTGAGTTTAGTCTTAAGGCCTCTAACGTTCTGGAAGTAGATTGTGAAGGACTGATTTATGTCCTCCGAATGAGGGTTCCGGTTGCGGCAGCACCCTTTTGGTGGAAAAAATGAAATTTTTTTAATCTTATATGCATAAAAACAAAGGAGGATAAAACATTATGGCACAAAGAGAGGCAATACCGAATAACTGCTTCACGTGCGTATTGATTATATACATACATATAAAGGTGCAGATTGGACAGTTAAGAGCAAGAAATATTTCTTCCCAAAACAATTTAGCAATGTGTATACAAGGCATGGCAATACTTGTGAAGGAATTGCTAGGGAAGAATATTGCAGGTTGGTTAATGAATATGATACGTGAATGGTAATCATTTTTTTTACTCGACTTGCAGAAAAAACAAGTGTAAAGTTCTCGAAACGGGATTGGTGGTGTGTCAGTCTGAACCATGGTTGGCTGCATCGCCAGATGGAATCGTTTTGGAGAACAACAACCCGACAAAACTTTTAGAGATAAAGTCCCCTTAATCCCCAAAATAAAATAAAATAAAATAAAATTTAAAAAAATAAAATAAAATAAAAAAATAAATAAAAAAAGGGTGGAGGGACTTGTAGGTTTAATAAATAGGTGTAAACAAAAAAAAAAAAAAAAAAAAAATTAATAAATAAAAAAAAAAAAAAATTAATTTAAAAAAAAAGACATTAATCTAAAATAAAAAATTAATAAATTAAAAAAAAAAAAAGAATAGGTGGAAAATGAGAAGACTATTTTATTTTATTATTTTGTTTATAAATTTATTAATTACGCATCAACTCAACCAAAGCACAACACAAGCTTTTTGCTTTTCGTGCCTTGTCATTATGTCAATTATAATTATATGTATAGTACTTATTTTATTTTTATTGTGTATCAAATGACAAGTTAATAAATTATTATTATTATTATTATTATTATTTTAAGGGTAAGTGATATATATAATTACTCCCAATCACATAATCAAAATTAAAGGTAGTTTTAATTATGAAATCGGGGGTTAAAGTTTTGGTTTGAATAAAATTCCACACTTAGGGCGGGTTGTATAAAAAATAATCCTGGGGATAATCGCGTTTTATGCACCGGTTTCTATGTCTGAGCGTGGTCTGAGCCAATCAGAAGACTCGTTGCCTAGCGACTAACCCCGGTATTAAATTTAATACTGGGATTATTTTTTATACAATCGGCCCTAAGATATAATTTTTTAAGAAAGGAAACTATCAGCTGTAGAAATTGAAGATGTGTGTAAAACTTACCTAAAGAGGGAAAGAGGACGGCTACATTTGAAGAAGAAGCATTTGTGTTATGCTCAGGTGCAAATTAATATGGCTGTTTTAAGTTTAGCCTCATGTGATTTTGTAGTTTTCTGTTCTAAAGATAATTCATTTGTTACTATCAGTGTTCCATTTGATGAAGATTACACAAAGGATATGCTGTACAAATTAAAATCCAATTATTTTAAGTACATGTTGCATACCCTCTGTACGTAAATATTTATAAGTCATATTGGCCGATTGTTCGTAGCTATTTTAGGAAATGTTAGGACTTTTCTCGAAAATTTGTCAATTGATGTTTTGTCCAGTTTGTTTATTAATAAAAAATACAAATCATTTTTTCATTTGAAATCTAACCTGGACTAGGCCTTGCAGTAACTACAAAATTTGCTACTTAAAACTAAACAGTACAGTACCTAACTAAATATAATGTTGTAAGTATATTGTTATCTCGATTGTAATATATATACAGCGCAGAACGAAGATTACCTACCTATGTTCTATATGTAACAATATGCAATATATTCAGAATAAGCACTGCTTACAAAAACTGTACATAGTATAGAAAAGTTCTTAAAAGTAATGATTAGAATAATTAATAAGAATTTCATTATAATACATACAATGTTACTGTAAAGTCTTAACTATCATCTTCATCACAGCCTTTTATGGTGGGTGGTTGTAAATTTGTTAATACAGCACACATGTAGACGATATCATTGAGATGCGAAAATAGATTATGTGGAATAAGTTGCAAAATTTTATAAATCTTAAGTCTTTGAATAGATCGTTCCACATGAATTCGAACACTGGCAATTGTGTAAGTTTCTTCAACTTCTTCTTCAGTAAGCCGGCCCTCATAAACAAAAGGTGGAAGAATAAGGACTACATCTTCTTTACATTTTATGCCTGGAAAACCTTTATCTGCCAAGACTAAATCGTTTGGCTCCAGCATTTCAAGAAATCCACAATCATTTGTTATAAAACCATCTGAAGATCTTCCACCATAGCATTTTGAAACAAAAGATATAAAGCCAGTGGGTGCTATAGCAATCAAAAATTTTGCTGTAAAATTACTTTTATATTGAGAGTAAGTATATATTCGTTGATCTACTTTGTTAGGCCTTTCTATAGTCAATTCTGAACAGTCAATAATTGCGCGACAATTGGGATAATGTTCTTTAAATACGTTTGGCATTGTAAAATCAATTGCTTGGCGTGTTGGCCAAAATACGATAGACCTTGTTTTTTCCAACAACTCTTCAAGTATGCTTATAAATACTCGTGAGCAAGTACTGGGATGAATGCCAAAAAAGATACCCAAAGCAACATTTGATAATCCTAGCTTCATTTTCTTTAAAAATAATAACAGTTTATTTTCAATGGTAATCTTTGAGTTTCCATGATTGACAGCATTTAAACAAGAAAGAAGAAAAACAAATCTATCTAAAAAAACACCTGCTAAACTGCTCATTTCTTCATCTGTATCCAGTGACTTGTAACCATGGAAACCTTTACATTCAATTGCTTCATTGTTTCCTACACATTTATCCTTTGTAAATGTAGAAAGCACTGGGTCACTTGAAGGTATCACAGCTTGAACCATTACATCACCTGGATTATTGACGCCCATGAAGTCACATTCAAACAAAAAATCCTTTTGTATATAAGAAATATTTGCTTGGCATGAGAAATCACATTTTGAAACCATTTGCTGTTGTGACGATGGCTCTATGGTATGTGATGGCTCTTCTTCCATGTGTACATCTTCTGCGACAAATTTAGTTTCAGCTGTATCTTTGGCAACGGTAAATTTCTCCCATCTTTTAAATCTATTACTACTTTTCTTCATTTCACTTGTACCTCTATGGTTAGTCTTGTACTTCTAAAAGCATAGCCTACTTACTATTTTAATTCTTTCATGCACGATTCCACCGACCATACTTAACTTTAAGGGAGTCTTTAAATGACAGTCCTGATGTTTAATTCCATATAACATAAACGTCATCCTTCATTTTTTTAAGACTAACTTAAGTGATAAGTAGTATGGTCCGTGGGACCAGCCGTCATATCAGGATAACATGTTAATAATTACGTAATGATAATACTACTAATGTTAGATGGCGGACACGAAGAAAGACGTGTCAACTGCTACCGCTTGTAAAAAGTGCAAAAAGAGCGTAGTAACTGGTGTAAAGTGCAAAAACTGCAGTGCAAATTACCACCCTAGCTGTGCCAAAAACTGTACTTATATAAAATTCCTGGATGATGCCATTATATGCTGTAGTAAGAAGAGCGACGACGACAACACTGAGGTGTTCCTAGACGCATCAAGCGACTTCATTATAACTGGCGATAAAGAAAATCTCCCTAGGATATTCAGGTATATTATCGAACAAAAAGACATCGTTATCGAACAAAAAGACTTAGTTATTTCTCTCCTGCAAGAGAAAATTGAATTATTAAATCAACAATTGCAAAATTTTACTGCAATCGATAAGAATTCTGACAAAAGCATCAAGGCTGTTACAACCAACCAGATTCCTGCAAAAACGAAACCTAAACAAAAACCCACCAACAACAATCAAGACGTAAATAAACACAACCCGTCAGCTGGTGTTATCGTAAACAAAGACAATAACCTCGCAAATACCACTTCAGCAATCTCAAAGCCGGCAACGACAGAAGAACTGAAGTTTGCGGAAGCTGTTAAGAAGGGACGTCCCCATAATGATGAGGAGCAATGGAGCACAGTTAACCGGCAGGCAAAAAGGAAGCCGTCACCTGCAATCGTTGGTCAGCTGAAAACGGATCCTGAATCGTCAGCCCCAAAAATTGCACCTAGGAAAACCTTCATCTACGCAACCCGATTCGCGCCCGGTACCTGTAGCACCGAGATTCAGAACCTTCTCCGCAAAAGGATTCCGGAAGCGGAATGCGTGGATTTCCCTTCTAAATATCCAGAGTATTATAGTTCTTTTAAGGTAACTGTCAATTTGTACAATTTTGAAGCGGCAATGGATCCGCAATTGTGGCCGGAAGGCGCCTACGTATCCCGTTTTTTTCGACCGAGAACGGAAAACCAAACAACACTTAAAACCCCACTGCAAGGATTCTCCTAACAGTAGCCTCAATTGCGAGAAGAATTTCAGTTGTATAAAAAACACTGCTCAGTTTAACACTATTGATTTAGATGAAGCCACCGAACTTACAAATAGGAAGCTTACCTTGTTACACCTAAACATTCAAGGGATGTTTAATAAAACTGATGACTTAGGAATTATATTAGATAATCATAACGTAGATATATTCTGTATCACAGAGCATTGGTTAACAAGTGAAGAAATTGTATCGCTACACGTCCCTAATTTCAAATTAATAAGCTCATTTTGTAGGTCTGAATCTAGGCGAGGTGGAGTTTGCATTTTCAGTAAAAACTATATTGATGCAAGTTCAATACCATATAAAAATTGTATTGAAAAATGTTTTGAAGTCTCAATAGCACTACTGGAAATTAAGGATTTGAAACATGTGTTGTATGTAATTTCCGTTTATAGAACACCTGATGGTGATCTAAATGTTTTCCTAGATCATCTTCGTGAATTGTTGTGTTATCTGTCCATCAAAAGTAAAAGCTGTAAGTTTATTATATGTGGTGATATAAATGTAAACATATTAGAGAGTAGTAGAGACACAGGGCTGTTGTTAAATTGTTTTAAAGAATTTGACATGCATCATGAAATCGCAGAAGTAACACGTTTTACTCGACGTTTTAATTCACACGGGGGAACTTGCATAGACAATATATTTTCCAATTTCAGGGATGTTCATGCAATCGTTCTCAACAATCACATTTCAGATCACACACATCAAATTGGCATTTTTAATGTGCCAAAATTCAGGCGAGGTGAACAACCAGTTGTTAGTAAAAGAGATTTTAGGACCACAAACATTGAACGGTTTTATGGTTGCCTACAGCAGGAGGAGTGGGGAAAGGTGTGTAATGATGGGTCTGGAGATTTCTGTACAAAATTCACGGAATTTTATAACATTTTATTAGAGTACTTCAATTATTGTTTTCCATATCGCAGAGTGACCGAAAAATCCCATCAAGGGCACTCGCGCTGGTTGACACCTGAAATGAAAAACTTGCATTCGCTATTGTGTGAGATGTCGGCAATAAGCAAAAGAATAAATAACCCAATGTATACAGAACGTTATAAACAGCTAAAACAACTATATGGATCTGCAGTTAAAAGAATTAAAAGGCAACAGAATGATAATAGAATAAAAAAGTCTAACAACGTAAATAGGGAATCATGGAACATAGTGAATGAAATTAGAGGCAATTCAGCTAAACAAACTCCGGACAAAATTACTTGCAATGGAGTGGTAGAAAATGATTTGTTGAAAATCGCAAGTACATTTAATATATTTTTCACTACAAATAATATTAATAAGCCCTCTAACCCAGCTGTCCATAAAATAAATGGCAATGCCAATAGTTTATTCCTATCACCAACCAACCCAGAAGAGGTGGAGTCGCTAATTGTTAGAGCCTGTAAAACTCCAACGGCAGGACTGGATGAGCTCAATGGTAAAGTTTTAAAAGCAGTGAAATCGTTACTGTCCAAGCCGTTATCATCATTAATTAATAACTCCTTTAACGAAGGGACATTTCCTGAACAATTAAAACATTCCAAGTGCATACCGGTTTTCAAGAATAAGGGTTCGGTGGATATGCTCAGTTCATATAGACCGATTTGCCTCCAGAGTCTGATTTCAAAAATCTTTGAATTAGCCTATGCTCGGCGTCTTTATTCTTTTCTCGAGAGTTGTGGTGCACTCGCCCAAACGCAGCATGGTTTCAGGAAGTCGAGGTCAACTATGACTGCCTTGGATGAATTTTTAAGTTATGTCTACGATTGTTTGGATAAAAAAACTAATATTGCTACAATATTCTTTGATTATAGTAGTGCATTTGATAGTGTGGATCATAAGTTGCTGTTAAAAAAACTTGAAAGGTTGGGTGTTAGAGGTGTCGCGAATAGGTGGATACAGTCCTATATCCAGGACCGTCGACAAACCGTAGTCTTAAATAACATCAATTCTAATGCATGTTCCACAGAAGCCGGTGTCCCCCAGGGGTCAATCCTGGGGCCACTACTTTATATAGTTTTCAGTAATGATATAAACATAAGCTGTCCCTCGGCAGAGAAAATTGTAAATTATGCAGATGACACAAATTTAATGGTAACAAATAACATTCACCAAAATGGAAATAATGTGTGTAAAGAAATGTCGTTCTGGTCCACCGCGAATGGTCTCCAACTAAATAGTACTAAAACATGTCTGGTAAGATTCCTGACCCAAAATCAAAATCAACAGCAGAGTGAATATGTAAAGTTGGATGGCAAGTCTGTGATTCAAATGTCTGAAACTAAATTTTTAGGATTAGTAATAGATAATAAGTTGCTATGGCATTCTCACACGAGTAAGCTAGGTAACAGGCTATCTTCCGTTTGTTTTGTTTTAAGAACCGTTAAAAACAGTGTTAGTGAGGAAGTAATGAGACTGATTTATTTCGGGATGTTCCAGTCGGTGATGTCGTATGGGCTGATCTATTGGGGTAGCTCTGCGAGTGCTATTGACATTTTCAAAATACAAAAGCGTGCATTGAGATATATGGCGGGAGTTGACCGGACTCATTCTTGCAGACTTTTATTTAAAACCTATTACATAATGCCACTCCCATGTCTATATGTGTACCAACTCCTGCTGTGCGTAAAACGAAACGAATTTGGTTTTGCTAAAAATAAAGACATTCACTCGTACAATCTAAGAAATAGTAACAACTATCACCATCCCTTTGCAAGACTTTCGGTATCACAGAATCATCCAAAATATATTGCTCTAAACCTTTTCAATAAATTGGACAAGGACTTAAAAAGCGAAAACGTCCCCTATGCAATCTTTAAATCAAGGATAAAGAATATGCTGCTAACAAAATGTTACTATTCTGTTGATGAATTCATGCATGACTGCCCTACATAGCCCCTAAGCTCTGTGTCGACTGCTACTTTTATTATGTAACCTGTGTTCGTTACTTTTTATAATTGTTTGTATTCTGTTTACTTTTACACTGACTAGCCCTATTAATTCATTACTATACTTCTGTGTAATGAATTACAGTGGTGAATAAACTTTATTATTATTATTATTATTATAGAATTTGTATACCTAGGCACTTTAAAATTTAAACAATGCCTACTGACCTTCGGAAATATGGTAGGGTTGTAGGCCGGGTTACAAGGGTTGTTGCTTTTTGCATTACCAATAAAATGAGCACTGCAAATCCTATGGTGATATTTTGGTTGCCAGGGTTTTCCATTGTCGCTATAAGCAAAAAGAGGTTACTAACCAATATTAGCTTAAGCAATTTATTAAAAAAGCTGATTGCACAGATGACTTAAAATGACAAGAATGGCATTGATCCTACAAGAAAAACGTCATTCAATGTTTCAGCAGTCTTAAACGATAAGTATATTACGAGGAATATTATCATCAGTGCAACCGAGTCTAACGAAGATATTAATACAATAAAATTAAAAAATATTACGTTGCACATTACCTACCTAGTTCTTCTGACCCTGTTTATCCATATTTTCCTCCTCTCTACTTCATACCACTGGCCAGGAAATGAATACATCTTAATAGATGAATCAGTATTATAGTACGCATTATGACACCTCTCAAGTTCCATTAATTTTTAAAGAAGTAATCGCGTTAAAATCAACAAATAATCACGTTGATGCTGCTCCCACGCCGCTTTGTTTTCATTTGAAAACTTTCAAAATTCTCCGATGGCGCTGCCGGCGCGCGCGAAATTCGAAATCTGCACGGTCCCTATACTCACTCGGCTAGCGATGTCTAAATCAGTAGTTCTTTTTTGAGGAGTTAAATATGGTGTTAGTATTTGGATAATGAAATGACACAAATCTTTAGTGAGATGAAACATTCGAAGAAAAGCTACATCAGATAATTCCAGAAAAGGATCTCGACGCTCTTCATAAACCCGTTGTGCTGCTTCTTCTGCATCTTGCAGTTCGTTAATTAACAACAGATGTAGAAGACCTTCCATTACGTTTACGCCCCAAATTCCAGAAACAATTTTTTCGTAATCCATCCCATCCCATCCCATCAAGTAAAAAAAGTTGGAACTCGTCTGCCGCGGAAGAAAACATTCTTAGGGAGGACCTATAATGAAGTCGATCGAACGTCAAAGTGACGGACGAAATTAATTTGAGCACACGCATTGGCAAAGCGCGCGGCCAAAGTGTGCTCGCTGCAAAATACGAGCACCCTAACCAGGGCCTGGCAGGGCGGAGCCCTGCCTGAACAATGCTCTTGCCCTTCCTGGGCGAACTTAGTATATCTGGCCTTTGAGAGAAAAAGAACCCAGGAAATTGACATGAACGTATTTTAAAAAAAGTTTAACTCAAGGCGCAATAGAAAATTGCAATTATTTTAGGTAACTTTTATATACCTACTATGTATGTATTATGTTTTTGTTATTCTAAAATTTTTATTTTTATTTGTTTTCGTTCAAATATTATAAATACCTAACAGTTGTTCAAAAAATGTATTCTTAATTTATATGCGTTGTTTTTGCTTTGCCCTTCCATGGGGATCGTTTGCCCTTCCTGTACCAGACGGCTGGCTACGGCCCTGACCCTAACGCGATGCGAGTGTTCAAGAATGCACAACTGTCAAGATCGCACGAATAAGATGACATTGCGCATTCGCATGTAAACTTTCACGAGTCGAGTATAGGTCCCCTGGGAAAAGACAATAAAACTTTAGAGTACGTTTTGTAAATTTCAGTAACCAACTAAGACAATTTACAACCTTTATTAGTGGTGGGCCTTACCTTCACAGGACTTCAATCATATTTAGCAGGCAAAGAAGAATCTGAAGCTGGAGACTGTATGGACTTCGTGATAGATGTCAATCTCGCAGTACCTAAATCTGATTTTTTGTCATTATTAATAAACATACAAGTTTGGGACATATGGATTGATTTCAATACGCATCGATTGATATAAAAAAGCATCCGTATTCAACTTTTGAGCGATCCTCAGAGGCAACTTCATTGGTTGATAACCCTTGAGGTCATTCGTATATATGTTCTGAAACAGTAATTTTTGTGTTGTTTTGTTTTAATTGACTGAGACCAAAGATTGTGGATAATTGAAAATGGTAGTACCTTTTCTGACCACTGTCAAAAAATGTCCTCATAGCCTGGGTCAGGTGGAAATAAAACTATTATTCCATATTTTTAGAATGGAACACCACATGACAATGATGTTTGCTCAGGACTTGAGATACCTATACCACAGTCTAAAAAAAGATTAATACTTAAGATGAACGGCTATAATAGTAAAGCTCTTATAGCGACTATCGATAGAGTGAAGGTGGCAGAAACTGCCGAGTTTTGTCGGAATGACCTCCAAGATATCGCTGAGACAGAGGACTTGGGTCTGTATCTCGTACCATACAAAAAACGACCACAGAAATTTAAATTCGTCAGTGGTGACAAAACTGTTATTTTTATGATGGCAGTTTTGTAAAAATGAAAACGAACGCCAGAAAAACAGTACGAAAAGACACAAATTGGAGCATAAAGTTGGGTCGTATTCCGGTACAAGTAGACCCCCGACCAAGGCCCCTTGTAATGTGTTACGATGCAAAATAAATCCGAAACTGAGAGAGAGATGAAAGGTAAAAATAAAAGAAAGAGATAATTTTTTTTTGCTCAAGAATTTCGAAGCGTTAATATGAGGAAGAAGCGCGAGGTCAGTCTAAATTGTACGTGAGTTGTGATATGTGTGTTTCTCCCCCGTTATCATTGCTGTAATTGTGGTTACTAGTTGGAGCATCCGTAAAGGGATTTACAGTTACGAAAGTACCCAAAAGGGCCGAGGACACTCAGAAAGTCACGACTTCCTCAATTCACTTCGGAGCCGCCTAAAATCACAGTGAGTTCTTTTTTTTTGTTTGTCTCGGAAATGACGCCCATCACAAACTTTCAGGGCTCCTGCATTTCGCCTTCCTTTTTTTTTTAATGTTGAATATTTACGACCATTCGCTGTCACGTTCCTTCTGGGCTGTACTTTGAACCAGAGGGTCGGCAGTTCGCCCAAAACAAAGTAGCCTCTTCGAGGGCATCGCTGGCGCCTCGTTGCTCTGAACAGCCGCAGCCGTCCAATATCAACATATCCGCCGAGAATCCGCCGTTTTTATTTTTAAGTCATTTTCCTTCAATTTGTAAACTTATAATAATTCAAAGAGTTTATTTAATATTTTATTTTGTTACCTAAATCGCGTCCTCGCGTGGCCACGAATCGGACCGAGCACTTTTTTATTAAATATATGTTTTGGTTTTTTTTACGAGTCTTTCTCCGCTTCAATAACGAACCACCCCTCGCTCTCATCCCGCAAACCATAAACCACCCCTGAGCTGGTCGAGGTAACAATGGCGCCCAACTATTTGTTTTTTTAGTAACTCAATTTTGATTAATTTTTTTTTTGTAACGTGGAAATCTTTGATTTTTTTTTTTCGCGGAAATCCCACAACGCTAGCTACCGACAAAAAAAAATATCTTATGGTGACTAGTTTTGGCGGATAGTTTTTTAAAAAAGGAAGACGAATTTATAATTTCGGAAAACTTTCCGGATCTATTTATTATTTAATTTTTTTTCTCTCGCTCACTTTGATTGCGGAGCGTATTGTTAGTGCGTTTACGATTATTTACGTACTTGGTTTTGTAGTTATTAGGTACCTAATTTGCTTTCGTATTCTCTGTATTTTGCATTTATTTTGCTCGTATTTTTTTTGAGATTTTCTACGAAAATCTTCTTTGCGGAAGGGGGTGATTGTAGAAATAGGGAACAAATTTTCCCTACGAACTGGATTTTCCGTTTTTTTGGGTTAGATAAGCTTATGAAGGATATTATCAGGGTCTAACTCGTTGACTGTATATTTTTTTTCTTCTTTTTCGTCTTTGAATAGGTATTTACATTTCATATTATCAGATTTATCTATTGCCCTGTTAATAATAGAATAATTATGGATCCGGATAAACTAGGAAAACTTATTCCTAATCGGTTAGTTAAAGATGAGCTAGTTTATGAGTTGTTGATTCGCGGTACTAAGTCTACCGGAAAGGTTGACGACGATCGTAGATTGTTGAGGGAAGCTTATCATTTAGGTTACCCAATTATACCAATTGATCTCGATCCTCATGTTGAATTAGTACTGTGTAAGACAAAACTAGAAGAATTGTTAGGCCGAATTTCGAACTTTAAAATAGGGAACCGTGACAACGACTTCGAGAGCATCTACACGCGACTAGCGCATGTCTTAGCGAGAATAGGTCGGATTGTCGTTGATTCTTCGCTTCGAGATAAACAACAAGACATGCACCTCGCTTGTTTAGATTTGATGTCCAGACTTAGAGTTATTTACGAGGAATCTAATCCAGGGGAATCAACTGAAGCTCCATCAGGTGAGGAGGAGATAGAAGGTTTGGATGATGCAGCACAAGCTGAAAGTTCTAGGATTCGTTTCGAGAAATCTGAGAAAGAGAAAACTGACAGGGAGAAGGAGATCTCTGAAAAGTTTCAGGAGGGAATTTTAGACTTAACTGCCAATCTGCGAGTTCGTTTAGAGGAACTGACTTTCGAGCCACGTATTCGAACGCCAGCACGGCGGGACCCCGATCCATATACACCAATTCGCAACCCGCTAGATAATCAGAACGCCGGCTTGCTTCAGCAGATGGCCCAAAACTTTCAGCCGAGGATAGAAGCTGTGCGAAAATGGGACTTGCACTACGATGGTGAATCGACTAGATTGGCGTCCTTTATCCAGAGAGCAGAGGAATTATGTGAATCTAAAAATTGCACTAAGGAATATTTGTTTAAAAGTGCAGCCGAGTTGTTGAGTGGTAACGCTCTGAATTTCTGGCGAGCTAGTAAGGATAGATTCCATAACTGGGAAGAACTGGTTACTGGATTGCGCCTTGCTTTTCAACCTTATAATTACACTTCGCGGCTATGGGACGAAATCAGAGAAAGAACTCAGCATCCCTCTGAAAGTGTCGTCAATTACATATCCGCTATGGAAGGATTATTTATGCGCCTCCCACAAGTTCCTCTGGAAGGTATTCGGGTAGAAAGTATTAAGAATAATTTGTTGCCCTATTTTCAATTTGAACTCCCTAATTTTGAAGTTCGGACTATTAATCAGTTAATTTTTGCGTGTCGTACAGTCGAGGAGAGTAGGGCCATTGCAGCGCGGTATAAACCACCTCCACCTGTTTCGTCGAAACTTTTGGAACCTGACTTGGGTTTTCAGAAAAACAAACAGACGAGTTCGACAAATATTTCAATCTACACAGGTATTCCTTGTTCAACCCCTCCACCCAGAGTAGCCCAGCTGGATTCACAGATTCACGCTGTAGGTCAGCCTAACACAAACAGGAATCCAGGACCCCGCGATAGAAATGATGGAAGTGTACGGTGCTGGAACTGCGAGCAAATGGGGCACAGAGCTCCCAACTGTACCGCTCCAGAAACCCTATACTGCCATAGATGCGGAAGAAAGGGATGTTCGATGTGGCGATGTCCGCATTGCAGGGCACGAAAAGCCAATTCTTCTCAGGCTCGGTCCGGAGACGATCAGGAATCGGGAAACGGGATCACGGGTCATTCCTAGACTGGGGAGTGAACTCGTCCACGCAATCGCCAGTCACAAATGTGGATTACCAATTACCGATGGTGTCAGGGGAAATCAGACCCTATTTAGAAATAAATATTTTAGGATTAAGGTTAATTGCCTTACTCGATTCTGGTGCAGCATATACGTGTGCAGGCGAAGAGGGTATAAAAATCCTTCAAAGTCTTGGGTTAAATTTGAATACATCTTCTAGAACGGTGTTACAGGCTGCTAATGGCGGTGATGCGGAGGGTATTGGATCTTTCGACGTTCCTATTTCAGTTAAAGGGGTGTCCAAGGTAGTGAGAGTGTTGGCTATTCCTTGTTTCACTCATGCCTTCCTTTTGGGTGCAGACTTTTGGCGCCAAATGGGAGTTGTACTAGATTTGGCCAAGGACCGGTTTTCATTCTCTACACCTCCTCCAAGTATCGCTAGTGTCACAGGGAAAGGTCAATTTAGTCCAGAGCAAAGTTCGCAATTAAATCGGGTTTTAGAGGAAATCTTCTCGAACTATCCAACTACGTTGGGGTGTACCAATGTAGTTTCTCATAAAATCCGCACCAAGGCCGAACCTATCAAGCAAAGGTTTTATCCCATCTCCCCGGCCCTACAAAAAATTGTCAATGTAGAGTTGGACAAAATGTTGGAACAGGGTATCGTCGAACCTTCTTCTTCCCCATGGGCTTCGCCCATTGTTATGGTAAGGAAGCCTGATGCATCATACAGGTTTTGCGTCGATTACCGTAAGGTCAATCAAGTGACAGAGCGCGACGCATATCCGATTCCGTATGTAGCGAACATTTTGGGCAAATTGGGGACTGCTCGATACCTTTCTTCTATGGACATTAAATCGGCCTATTGGCAGGTGCCAATGGAGGAATCTTCTAAGGCTATAACAGCTTTTACGGTACCATCGAGGGGACTATTTCAGTTCAAGCGGATGCCATTCGGCCTCCACAACGCCCCGGCAACGTGGCAACGCTTGGTAGATGGAATTATCGGGTTTGATTTAGAACCGTACGTATTTGTCTACCTCGATGATATCATCGTCGTGACGGCTGAGTTCTCACGCCATTTGGAGGTTCTTCGAGAGGTTTTTCGCCGATTGCGAGAAGCTGGATTAACAGTCAGTAAAGATAAATGTAATTTCTGTAGGAGCGAGCTAAAATATTTAGGTTATGTGGTGGATCCCCAAGGTCTCCACGTCGACCCCGGGAAAGTCCGTGCTATTTTGGAATTACCGGTTCCTAGAAATACACGAGAGGTTCGGAGAATTTTGGGCATGGCGGGTTGGTACCGGCGGTTCGTACCAAACTTCTCAACCTTGGTGGCTCCATTGAATAGATTGCTTCGTAAGGGAGTCAAGTTTGAATGGACGGATGGTTGTGAGGAATCTTTGAGTGACTTGAAAGAGTGTTTGGTCTCGGCGCCCGTCGTGAGACGACCTGATTTTGACAAACCGTTCACGGTACAAACTGATGCCAGTGACTATGGGTTAGGAGCTGTGTTGGCTCAGTCGGATGACAATGGTGAACATGCTATCAGTTACATAAGTCGATCTCTTAGTCCGAATGAAAGGAAGTTTAGCGCGACAGAGAAAGAATGCTTAGCGGTAGTCTGGGCCATAGAAAAATTCCGTCCTTACATAGAGGCGACGCACTTTACGGTCGTCACGGATCATTTCGCCTTGCAGTGGTTGCAAAGTTTAAAGGATCCGAATGGCAGGTTAGCACGTTGGAGTGTGCGCCTTCAACAGTACAGTTTTACCGTAATTCACCGTAAAGGACGAGAACACGTTGTACCAGATACGTTGAGTCGGGCCGTACCTAAAATCCAGGAATGTTTGGCAGTTACTCCTATCTTCGATCCGATTTTAGACCCATGGTACCTTAGCCTCCGTGAGAAAATACGGCAGTCGCCGGCTTCCTTTCCGTTGTGGCGGTTGGAAGGTGATCTTGTCTATAAAAATTGCAAATCGTCCGACCCCTACCTTAGTCAACCCCGTTCGTGGAGACTGGTCGTTCCTAAAGAACACCGCCCAGAGATTTTGAAGGAAAATCATGATAATGTCTTGGCTGGACATTGTGGGACATATAAAACTTATCACCGCATCATTTCAAAGTATTACTGGCCTAAGGTTCGAGCTGATGTTGTAAAATATGTCCGTCAGTGTCAAGTCTGTTTAACACATAAACCAGAACAAAAACCCGCAAGAGGGTTAATGTGTGGTCATCCACAAGTTAAGTTCCCTTGGGAGCTTATATTTATCGATATCGTAGGGCCTTTGCCCAAAACGACTACAGGGTATCGGTATATCTTGTCCGTGGTAGATTACCTTAGTAAGTTCGTTTTATTCTTTCCTCTTCGTCAGGCCACGGCTAAGGCAATTTCAAGACTGCTTGAAGATCAGGTTTTCCTTTTATTCGGGGTACCTAGGCAAATTGTTTTTGATAACGGCTCTCAGTTCACAGGCAAGATAATGTCAGATCTTATGTCCTTATACAAAATAGATGTTCGTAAAACAGCTGTAGCACACCCTCAGGCAAACGCGGTTGAACGCCATCATCGTACCTTGAAGGTCATGCTCTCATGCTACGTTCGAGAAAATCATAGGAAGTGGGAAGAGAAATTGCAAAAATTGGCATGTGCCATGAGAACCTCAAAACATGACGCGACTCGTACAACACCGTATTTCATTAATTTTGGTCGCCAGATGGTGGTGAATGCTGAGGACTATGATTTGACTGCGAGTCTGTCGAATTCAATTGACGATACCCCGATTCCCTCTGTGGAAACCTTCAGGAAAGTATACACGACCGTTCGGAAGAAGTTAGATGAAGCTTTCGAGAGGAGTAAGAAGACCTATGATTTACGTAAGCGTCCTGACAGTTTTGAAATTGGGGAAAGGGTATGGCACCGAAACTTTGCGCAATCGGATGCAGGCCGGTATTTTACAGCTTCTTTTGCGGCTAAGTTCGTTGGGCCTTACCTGGTTAATAAGAAAGTGTCACCTTGGACGTACCAATTGGCCGACCAAAACGGGAAGATAATAGGGGTATGGCATGCTAAGGACCTCAAAGGTGACACGTCGGCTTAGTTTAGGGTGTTTTCTTTATTTTAGGGAATAGGGTTAGCTTTTTAGGGTTAGCTATCTCAGTCCGATTAGTAGCAATAGCGTTATTAAAAAAAAAAATTCTTTTTTTTTTTGGCAGGTAAGGGTGGGATTGTTACGATGCAAAATAAATCCGAAACTGAGAGAGAGATGAAAGGTAAAAATAAAAGAAAGAGATAATTTTTTTTTGCTCAAGAATTTCGAAGCGTTAATATGAGGAAGAAGCGCGAGGTCAGTCTAAATTGTACGTGAGTTGTGATATGTGTGTTTCTCCCCCGTTATCATTGCTGTAATTGTGGTTACTAGTTGGAGCATCCGTAAAGGGATTTACAGTTACGAAAGTACCCAAAAGGGCCGAGGACACTCAGAAAGTCACGACTTCCTCAATTCACTTCGGAGCCGCCTAAAATCACAGTGAGTTCTTTTTTTTTGTTTGTCTCGGAAATGACGCCCATCACAAACTTTCAGGGCTCCTGCATTTCGCCTTCCTTTTTTTTTTAATGTTGAATATTTACGACCATTCGCTGTCACGTTCCTTCTGGGCTGTACTTTGAACCAGAGGGTCGGCAGTTCGCCCAAAACAAAGTAGCCTCTTCGAGGGCATCGCTGGCGCCTCGTTGCTCTGAACAGCCGCAGCCGTCCAATATCAACATATCCGCCGAGAATCCGCCGTTTTTATTTTTAAGTCATTTTCCTTCAATTTGTAAACTTATAATAATTCAAAGAGTTTATTTAATATTTTATTTTGTTACCTAAATCGCGTCCTCGCGTGGCCACGAATCGGACCGAGCACTTTTTTATTAAATATATGTTTTGGTTTTTTTTACGAGTCTTTCTCCGCTTCAATAACGAACCACCCCTCGCTCTCATCCCGCAAACCATAAACCACCCCTGAGCTGGTCGAGGTAACAAATGATAATAAAGTTCAAAACAAAACTGAGGAGCAGGCAATGGATTTGACTGCCGAGAGTAGTCACATAGTCTAAATTGTAAAGACATGGGCAAAAAACAGATGGCTAAGATTCAATGGAAACTTTTCAATGACAAATTTCGGAATGTCCTTGCAATTGTAAGTTTTGACCCCAAAAATAATATGATTTGTACTATTAAATGCTTCTGCGATACATCTATTAAAATTCATAAATTATCGAAAAATTCGAACTCTCCAAAAAGATGGATATACGCAAATTTTCATACACATGTACGTAAATATTTTGGAGTGAATACAGGCGCCGCCAGGAACATAATTTAAAACAAAGTGCGTCTCTCCAGAATGTAATCACAGCATATTTTAAAAAGACAAAAGAAAATTCGGAAAGTGGTGATTCGGGTAATCTTCGAGGTAATCCAATAAAAATTTATTCTTATATCTGGCGACAAACTTGTTCTTTCAGAAGATCGCGTCAAGAATTCACGTATAACTCCCCCGAGGATTTCCATTATGCTTATGTTTTTTCTAGATATACCATCCAACCCTTTGGTGCTTTCAATTGCGTTTTGTGTTGGAACATAATGTTCCCAGAGAAGCTGGAGATACTATCAACACTACTCGGAAACAAAATTCACAGGAATCACAGGATATATACGATACTGAAACTCAAGGTTCAACCAACATGAATGAAACTCAGAGTCCTGTTCGAGAATTAAATCAGTTAGCTTTAGATCGCGAGCGAGATTTCATACTCCTCTTTGCGGAAATTCAAGGTCGTCTGGATCGGGCTTCAGAGAAGAATCAGGCCCGGTATAACCTTAGCCTTCGTCCGATTAATTATGCGGTTGGAGATAAGATGAGGTGTCCGACCCATCCGCATTCGAACAAAATCCAAAACCTTATGGGTAAGCTTGCTCCTAAGTACGACGACGGTCCCTACGTTATAAGCTGGTGATTAATTCGTCGGAAGTCAGCAACAGTCGGCATCGTGGTACTTGGGTTTCTATGGAAATAACTTCATGTTAAACTTAACATAAGATGGAAAAACCGGCCCTTAGAGTTACAAATCCTCCCACACCTAATTCCATTAAAAGTGCGAAAGATTCTACAGAAAAAGCTGCACTGGAGATTCTCAATTTTGGAAACCGTCGAGTCCATTATAGTTTTTACACAGGTATACTTTCCATATAATTTTGTGAGATAATAATAGGTTCTTTTCTTTCAGAGACCTGGGGACATAGATGCAACAATCGAACAGCAAAAGTCAAAAGCTCTGACCTGCCCAAGATAATATTAGACCGGTAGCCTTGCTAAACTTTCCTGGTTTTTGGTGTCGTCGGCGTAGTCTCAAACCAGGTGGCGCGTTTTTTATTTAAGAGTCTCATAGCTAACATCTAGCTGACACACACAAGGCTGAACCCCCACACACACAAACGAGTGTTACATTAGTGTAAATATTGCTGTTACACCACTTCTCCGTGTTACACAACCCCCGCATGCAGGCCAAATCCCATCACCAAAGAAATCACCGAGGACGACATCAACGCAGTAATCAGTAAATTAAAAACAAAAAAAGCCACCGGAAACCATAACATCCCCAACATCGCCATTAAAAACCTACCCGAAATAATCATAACAAAACTTAAATGTATTTACAACAATTGCTTACTTTCCAACATCCTGGAAGGAAGGCGTAACAATCATGATAAAGAAAAACAAAAAATTCAACATCAAAAACCTCAACATCCAAATAGCCAACACCCCCGTGACCCCAGTAGACACTAGCAGGTACCTGGGAACTAAATTCCACAAATTCGGCTCGCTAGAAAAAGACGTAAACGACACCCTGAATAAAATACGAAGCAGAGCCACACTCCTGTACCGCCTCAAGGGTCGTGGAAAAATTATACTCGGCCGAAAGAAAAATCCTCCGTAAAATCAACAACCTCCCTTACGACTTCTCCTCAAATGAACTCCATCAAAAAATAAACGCCGTGCCCATAAACTCCCGAATTAAACAATTATCTGCGAAATTCCTAACAAGATCCCTCCAAAGCGACATCCCGATTATCACAAACTCTCTAAAAAACCCCATGGACCAACCCAATAAACCCGACCCCGTCTCCCACAAATCCCTAAAAACAAAAAAACCCACCCACCCCTCTCCTTGATACAAAATTCCGCCGAGTATATGGAAATACCGCTTGAACTGGAACACGCCCCACTATCATTACGCGCATAATAGAACGGGAACGACAAGGAAAGGAAACGATAAGGAAATCCATCACCTGTATGTACATATTCCACACAAACCTTCGACATAATAACAATGAAATGTAATCATAACTAGATATCCGATCCTGTAAATAGTAACACTACAAATAACCACAATGAAATGTAACCATACTTAGCTCATAAAACTGCGAATTTCGTTTCATATACAGGGTGTTATTTTTAAAACTTCCCACCTTGAATATCTTTGGAGGTAATAAAGATTTTGAATTGAAATAAAAACTGGACAATCCCGCACGGAGGGGGACACTTGCGCGCATATTCAGGGAATTTTTTCCACTTCCGGTTTAAACGGAAATGACCCTAACTTTGTTTTTTCAAATGGAATGACACCTTTTTCTCAACGGATTCGAAATCTACGATTTTTTCTGAGTTAGAAGCACGTATCATACTTGACCGGAAGTGCAGTCACGGCCACCCTAGATTTTCAAAAACATCGAAGAAATCGGTGAAATATTGAGATTTTCGAAAAACGCAAAAACACGTCAAGTTAGTTTTTTTGATGCAAATTTACCTGAGCAACTTCATTTTTTGATTTCTCTTATTTCTATCAAATTTTCTCTTACCTCACAATCTGTCAAAATCTCAAAAGTAAATAAAAAGAAAATGTCAATGGGCAGATGAATTTGCATAAAAAAATTAAAGTAGACGTGTTTTTGCGTTTTTCGAAAAACTCAATTTTTCACCGATTTCTTCGATGTTTTTGAAAATCTAGGGTGGCCGTGACTGCACTTCCGGTCAAGTATGATACATGTTTATAACTCAGAAAAAATCGTAGATTCTGAATTCGTTGAGAAAAAGGTATCATTCCATCTGAAAAAACAAAGTTAAGGTCATTTCCGGTTAAACCGGAAGTGGAAAAAATTTCCTCTATATTCGCGCAAGTGTCCCCATGCGGGATTGGTCAGCGTCTATTTCAATTCAATATCTTTATTACATCTAAAGATATTCAAGGTGGGAAGTTTTAAAAATAACACCCTGTATACCCAATTGACGGTACTTCAGCATCAAACAATTATTAAAAGTATCCAATTTCACGTTACTGTCTTTAACGGTTTTGAAGACATTTAGAAAAAACCACTGTCAAAGTGGCCCTAACTCCCTTAGGAGGCATTTTCTGGCATATGTTTATAGGAACTTGTTGACATATTTTTACCTAAGGAATCTGTGGTTAGCCGTTGTCCCTATAATTCTGAGTCACCGTGTATTGTATAAATACACTCGAAGAATCAGCCAACTTTGTGCCTTTGCGGGCTAACCATTCGTTAATAAACATTTTTCTACGACCACTATTGTAAATAGCCAATTTTGTACAATGTACAATCTAAGTAAGCCGTTCCTTATGCACGCAAACCAAAAACTGTGCGTAAAGAGTGAAAATCGCACAGGTTTCAATTGTCATTTTGTCAAATGTCATTTTTCATACTCAATTTTATTGTTAAATTAATTATTCTCCCCTTATTTATTAGGACATTTTAAAAACATATGGACTACTCCTCTTCCAGGATAAACGTAGTTCAACTGAAAAGTAAAATCCGAGGTAAAATCAATAAAAATCTTCTGTGCAAAAGTTAGGTTATATCGCATGACCTTTTTGTCTGAAAATGCCTTGGGACCAGTAAGTTGTATTTCTTCGTATTATATTGAAACTTTGAGCAGTTATTTTAAAGAAAGTGTCATACTGGCAGGTTTTTGGTACCCAGGAACAATAAACCTTAATTTACTTGACTTTAAGGCAAGTAATTCCATTGTAAGCACGAATCAATTATTTATGCTGGAAAAAAACGTTTGAGGAACCAAAATATTGCAAAATAATTTTGATGCCAATCCACAATCAAATTTAACTCTGAATACGAATTTTTTTTATCATCGTATGAAAGGTCATCAAATTCTGTGTCCAAAAATGTATTTACACTTAGCGCCTTTTTGGCATGAAATAAAAAAAATCGAAATTTCGAAGCAACATTAAATAACACGTTACAGCCTAAACTAAAATAAAAAAATTCGAAATTTCGAAGCAACATTAAATAACACGTTACAGCCTAAACTAGGACTTTAATGTTGGTGGCAATCGGCCAACGGCAAGTGGCATTTTGGCATATCAACTTTGAAATTCGAACAAAACTTAAACTTTTTTTATCAGCGCATGAAATGCCTTCAAATGCAATTTCCAGAAATGTATTCTGACTTAGTACCCTTTTGGCAAAAAATCGTAAAATTTTTAAAAATCTCAGAAAACGATTTAAGGTTGGTAGAGTAAAATTTAGATATTAGCAAGTAGGAAAATTTATTTAATTTTGGTGGCCATCGGCCAATTACAAGTAGATAGTGTCTTTTTGACATGTCACCTATGAAATTTGAAAGTTGACCACCATTTGTTTTTATCAGCGCATGAAAGGTCTTTAAATTCTGTTTCCAAAAATGCAACCTTAGTGCCCTTTTGGCAATAAAAAAAATTTTTTTAAAAACTCCCAAAACAGTTCGAAAGGACCCCGCACCATCCTTATGGGAAAATGGCTTTCTGTGAGTTTGGCTGAAATTTTAGTACGTTGTAGATTTTGACCTCCTGATCAAAAGTTATCATAGCCAGAAAGCCATCGTAGAGAGGGTGCCGAAGATAAAATTTTCCCATAAGAATTACATGCAACGAAAATTAATTTGCATTTTCTGCTATCATAATACCACATGATAAGTCCAGGGGCACTTTTCTTTCGTGTATTATTAACATACTATTGTACAAGAGTACCCTGTATGTGTTTGCTAATTTCAAGCGTCCCACGAAGCGTCTTTCACGAAGAAGATGAACCAGTAGGTATGCAGCATTTGTTTTAGAGCGATAAACGCGCAAACGATCGTAAACATTACAACAAGCACCAGGACCAACTGAATATCCAACTTTATGAAAATAAAGTAATAGAATAGAATAGCTTTATTCATGCACACCAGTAAGAGCGTCTGACGCTGCCAAAGCGCGCAGGGCGGCGGAAAATCAAAGAAAAAAGGTATTAGCTGTTCATCTTCATCCCTTGCATTGTATTTATTTTATTAAATTTGTAGACCAAAGAAAAACAGCAGTTGTGTAAATGCTGCATATAATGATGGTGCTCTGGAAAAGATGCCTGTAGAAGGCGGTTAGGCCGGGGCCGCCGAAGAAGATAAAATACAAATAATAATCGATTGAACACGACGAGGTTGTCTAGTTTAATAAATCTAAATTAATTGAACTGTAAGCTTATTAGCAATCAAGTGGAGAGGTTCTAGCCGCTTCCGTAGTTGCCCATTTTTTTTCAAATGTTTTCATATGAACTTCATGTTTGCTGAAACCTTTTACTAATCAGCAAAACCTTTTCCTTGCAAGCATTTGCTTATAAGCATTACCTTGTTTTTATTAATATGACCCATTGAATCTTGGCTACTACGACATCCAGGCCGTTCCATCACTATTTACGAAATAGCAAGATGTGTGGGTTCAGCATTCGAAAAGGCCATGACGCCTGCTAATATAACGTCAGGATTTAGAAGAACGGGAATCTACCAGTTTGATAAAAATATTTTCACAGATGACGATTTTGTCACTAGCAAGGTCACAGATAGGGAAATTGATGGTCGCTCTACACCTGAGACGGAAATGGCTGGACCAAGTGGTGTTATCCATGTTCAAACACCTGAAGCCGATAGTGAAGAAAATGTGGGTAACCCATTTGGAAACGAAGATTCAAGATCAACAATCCGACCACGCCTGTTATTGTTAAACCCGAGATTATTAGTACTCAGCAAAAAGAATTTTGAAGAAAGGCCAAATATTTCTACTGTTTTCGCTACAACGAAGAGTCCCGAAGTTTTTGCAAACTATGACCCCAATTCCATTTTTGGTGAAGATATAAGTTTACAATTGTCTTCCGAGAAGAAAATATCACGTCAGGTTAAGAAGTTATGTGCTTTCGTCAACTCCTTATTTTAATAAATTAAGTTCGGTTCATCGGACTCTCTTTGATGATGTTTCACCTATTAAGTACCAAACTCCTTTAAAAAACATCAATAAAGCCAACGAAGACAATTTATTTCCATCCGAAGGCAATATTTTAAACGTCACTAATGAGTCGTTACAAATTGAAAAAGAGATTGGCAATTTATCTTTTGTCTCGGAATCATCTTTCAAGATCTTGCCTAAAGGTGCCAAACATATTGCCCACAATTTGCAGTTCTCTTCCAGAAGTACTTACGCTAAATGTACTATTCTTGAGGGAGAATTTTTCATAACGAGATGTCAATGGAAAATTATTTACTGCACTAGCGCTGAAAAATTGATAAAAAAATTCAACACATGTTTCTCCATCAACAGAATTCATAAGTATGTCAACAACGTTTGTAGCGTTGCTTTTTTATCGGTCCTGTAAATCAAAAGGGTCCTTCGTGATTTTGGCATATTGTCGACATAACAAATGCAGTTGTAAAAATTTCAAAATTTACGTTAATAAGGAATGCGATGACTTTGGTAGGAGACTTGTGTACACCTGATATTTGAATTACCGACATCCTTACAAACTTACTGATTATGTTCGTGGAGTAGGTAGAGATATGATAAAGAACACAATGCTGAAAATTAAACTTATGAAATATAGAAATGTCTCAGTAGCTAAATCTAACAACAATTTAATCAGACAAAGTGGAAATCTTCAAGGTATAAAATCTGAATCGGTCATTCGTAAGATTTAGTTTTTGTGAATCTGCAGAAGCAAAATCAAGATTATGTTGACTCGGAATACGGAAGTCATTGCTGAAAACTTTGAGAACACTTTGGGGGACGCAAAAGCCAACTTTCTGTTGCGATTGACGAAAAATTATTTGCGTTTCTAGAACTGTATCACTGCATGACATTTTGCTAGGCAACACATGTACTAGCTGCACAGACTAATTCGGAATATTTTTTCTCAAAGTCCGATGACTGCATTACACGATCGAAGAAAAAATAGTATGTGCAACACGTAGGAAAATATACATTCCGGGACTCTGACGGTTAATGGATTCGACTGTGCCTCGTCCAGTAATCTTCCATCATCGTCCCGGAATATAATATTTTTCCTACTACACCTTTTCCAATTGTATTTTTTGAAACGGTTATTTGAGAAGTGAAATTTGTATTTGATATTTGCCACTTGTAATTGAGAATGTAGTAGATGTAATTCTGATTAATGCAATTATGTTCAAGAAATAAACAATTGGAATTCAGAATAACAAATTGTATTTAAGAAAGCATCAATTGTAATTCAGAAATGGTCATTTGTATTTGAGAATGTACACCTTTTCCAATTGTATTTAAGAAACGGTCACATTTATTTGAGAAAGTAAAATTTGTATTTGATGTATCCATTTTTAACGTCCGTGAAAAAGTTTTTTTAGAAACTGGGGTTTTGGGATTTTCGGACCAAAAGAAAACACTTTTCTTCGTTAGCTACGTTTCGTCTTATATTCAAGACTTCATCAGGCTGTAATATTGGCAAATTCTATAAACTATTATAAACTTTATAATTACCTTAGAAGAATCTTAATTACAATTGAAAAACAGCGTGCTCATCACCGGCGAAGAGAGGACAAGGAAGAGGACGCAACCTGTCAACTCTTTCCAACGTCACAATTCGACAGCCACGATAACACAAAAATGTTATAAAAGTTGCGTAATTACTAAATTTCTTTTAATACGTAAACATAATATTCAGTCACAGCCTAAACTTACAAATCAATTGAAATGGACATAACAAACACTTTAAAAAGAAAATACCAGTCCAGACCATGCTGTCCGTGCCCGGCCACTGGAGGCAGCCACGGAACCAACAAAGACGCGAGGCCAGAACGGCCAGTGTCCCACCTGCTAACAGGTACAACACCCGCCACCACAACCACACGTCCACCAGCCCCACAACCACCCCCAGAAGCCGGGCAATAATCACAATAAATCAAAGTTCCTACCTATACTTAACTATTACAAAGATATTTTATCTACTTGACTCAAGATTCCAACCAACTAATTTACAGTGCAGACCTTAAATTCTTATATTTATTTTTAAACTTATTTTTGTATTTATTAATCACGTTGTTATAACATACATTCAAGTTTTCTACATCTGATCTTTTATTGACGGTTTTTAACATTCTAATAAATATCATTTCACTAATACATCTTTTTCTATAATCATTCTGATAATCCAACACTTTAGGTGAATTAAAATCAAAATGGTGCCCAGACGAAAAATGATGTGTTGATGATTGTTGATGTTTGTATTTGATATTTGCCACTTGTAATTGAGAATGTAATATGTAATTCAGATTAATCAATTATATTCATGAAAGAAATAATTGGAATTCAGAATAACAAATTTTATTTAAGAAAGCATCAATTGTAATTCAGAAACGGTCATTTGTATTTGAGAATGTAGAAGGAAGGTATATTTCAGGTTATCAATTAGGTACATTTAAGAAAGCCGTGATTGTAGTGGAGAATAGTCAATTGTATTTAAGAAAGGATTAATTGTAATTCAGAAAATTTCAGGGTTTTATGCTTGGAAAACAAATACCTACCAAGAATTTATTACTGTTTCCGTTTAAACCGTAACCAAAAAAAGTAAGAACGCGATAATGTTTTTTTTCAAAAATATCCGCCTGTAAAAGCAATTTATAAGAGGTACCTACCATCCTTAAGGTAAGTAGGTATGTACGTAGGTTCTTAGGTAGGTACGTATCTACTTAGATTGAAAAGAAATTTCTGAATTACAATTGATGCTTTCTTAAATGCAATTGCCTATTCTGAATTACAATTATTCCTTTCCTAAATATAATTGAAAAATCTGAATTACATGTGCTACATTCTCAAATGTCAAAACTAATATTAATTACAAATGGCACTTTCTTGAATAAAATGTGTCCGTTTCTCAAATACAATTGGAAAAAAATGCAGCAGAGAAGCGGCTGGAACCTCTCCATCGCGTGGATCTTTGTATTCTGTGTAGATGGTAGTCAATTCAACAGAATTTTTTTTGTGCTTATCATCTGTGACTAATTTCACAATTTTCTGACAAATACCGACATCACTTCGGACATCACCCATCACATTTGACAATATGTTCCTTTTAAGGTTAACAGTTTGCCACCCTTTTGACAATAACTGATACTTCATGTCATCCACTGTCAGCCTGCTCCCTTTTAATGAAAACGATTTTTGTCTCTATTTTCCACTAAAATGGCAGAAACTGTGAATAAATTTGTAGAACCAGAATTTGATCGTCTTTCTAATGGCAACATAAAAAAGGAGGCCTTGTATTTAAAATTTAAAGTTGATATGCTTGAATGGCACTTCCTGTGGACCAATTGCTTCCAAAAGCCTTTCAGGTCTTCAACGGGTCACCCAATCTCCATGTAGCAAATTTCAGCCAAATCGATTCACTAATTTGGGCTCACAGTTACCCTGGGGCATGTTTTTAAGACGAAAAATATACGTGTCTTAATTCTTCGTTTTAACTGACTGTCAGAGAGTCCTTAGTCGATTAAAATCAAATTTGAAATCCTTTACGTAAGTCCATTGCTCTTTTACCCCCATCATCTACGGCGGCGGCCACCTATTATATTAATGTAATTTTCGAAGGAGGCTCGTGTCAAATAAATTATTTGACAAATACATTTGTGCAACAAAATCTCTGCACAAAGGTTCAAAATGCCAAATTCTAGAAGACTCCATGAAGAATCTCGTTCAGTGGTATGTTATTGTTGTTTAAATAAAGCTGTTAAACATGAAAAAATTACCGCCGGTGGCAAAATTGAAGCATTGATAAAGCAATTTGCTCCAGATTTTGATTTGAACGATAGCTGTACGCCACTAGTGACCTGTAGCAGTTGTTACATCAAACTGAAAAAAGGAAGCCTGACTAAAATAATCAATTACAACAAATTAAAAATAAAACTAAAACGACACGAAAAAATATGCAGTTGCATAATTTGTGAGGTGGCTCGTTCTAGGCCCAATCCAAAGTTGAAACATAAGACAATTTCCCATGCTATTCAAAAACTTCCTGTTGGGAGGCCACGGAGCAAGTTGCTTGGAATGGAATCGATTATTAAACTTTGTACTTCTTGCAATACGCAAATTCGTCGAGGGAACCAGCATTGTTGCACATTGGCAATGAAAATTAAAAATACACTCAAACTTGCTAACGACTGTCAACAACAAGTGGCTAGCGACATAATTCGCGAACAGGAACTTGCACAAAGTAGTTCTAGTGTTTCCCTAAATAAAGGTAAAGGCAGACATATGGTAATTGGAATAAAACGCAAGAAAGACGTCTCCGAAATTAAACTGCCATTTGTGACTGTTGAGCATCTGAAAGAAATTCAGTTGGACTGCAACTTACCGCTGAATGCAGTAAAGAAAATTGGTCAGCACTTACGTAAGGTAGATAGAAATATAATTGAACCAAAAGCTATAGAGAAATTAGAACAAACAAGCCACTCAATGGACGAATTATTTTCGTGTTCAATTTTATCAAATGTTGACGTTGGAAAAAATGCAACTGATGCTGCCTGTCCATTTGTTTACTGCGTCAACTTGCCAGCGTTGATGACGCACCTTCTTAATGAACGTCAGGTTACAGAAGACTTTCATGTAAAAATTGGGATTGATAGTGGAGGGGGCTCTTTGAAAGTTTGTTTGACTGTGTTACCCCTCAGAATAGAAGAGACAGAGAGAAGGAAAAGTTCAGGTATCAAAAAATTGATTATTATAGGATTGGGACCTCGAATGATCGAGTCCTATCATAATCTTCAAATTCTGTTTGAAACTCTGGATCTCCATACCGTTTGTGGTCTGTGCTCGTACACATTTGCTGCAGATTTAAAACTGATTATGATGTTACTGGGTCTTCAGTCGAACTCTTCTTCTCATCCATGTTCATGGTGCGATTCGTTTCATAAAGATCTAAATGTCCGAGGTAACTTGAGAACTGTAAAATCTATAAGAGAACAGTGCTGTTTATGGAGAACTCAGACTGGAGGAAACACAGCTAAAGCCAAGGAATTCAGTAAGTTTCATCAGTACCTAATAAAACAGCCTTTCAGGAAAGTTTTTAGAAAATTGTATTAATGTTCCTCTTATTATTGGAGACGAAGATGTACCCGTTTTGAGGTATATACCACCTCCTGAACTTCATCTACTTATGGGTGTTGTACAAAATCTTTTCGATCGCCTAAAAGCGGACTTTCCTGAGATTGCCGAGCAATGGATGAAAGATGCGTGTATTAAGTTTATTAAGACCATTACCAGCATTTTAATGGCAATAATGCTAGAAAACTACTGAAAAGATTGGATCTCTAAGAAACTTTGTCATCAGGTTAAATGGTTTGTGCTAGAATATATTATGAAAAATTATTACTTCTAGCAAACAAGTACACTCCTCTGTTTTCGGCTTTTAATAAAGTAGTGGGCGCATGCTTTGGTCAACTTCTGGATCTAAATTACAAAGCATATATATTGGAATTTGTCAATGAACTCAAGAAATTCAGCATTCGTTTTACACCAAAAATTCATACAGTCGTTTACCACGTTCCCGATTTCATAGATCTTGTTCAGACTAGTCTGGGGTTCTATTCAGAACAAGCGTCAGAGCAGTCTCATCATTCTTTCAAGTTACATTCCCAAAATTTTAATCTTAATCCGACTTCTCCGAAATATGAAGAAAATTTGCTTCGTAGCATTTGTGTTTTTAACAGCAGGCGTGTGTAACTCCCTACCGTATTTTTTAGTCTACTTGCTCTCATATTTTGACATTTGAGGTGCTTTTGCCAAATAAATATTGTTTTTACTTGCTTTTTTCTATATATTTTTTTTATTTTTTGTTGTAGTGAAAAAAATTTCTGTCGCCGTACGTAGATGATTTTCAGATTTATCCTAATTTAGTAAGAACCTTCTGACAGTCAGTAAAAACGTAGAATTAAGGCACGTATATTTTTCGTCTTAAAAACATGCCCCAGGGTAACTGTGGGCTATAATGTGTTTTTAGTGTTATTACAAAATTTCGATTTTTTGACTCAAAGAGCACTAAATGCGAACGAATTTGTTTTATTTAAAACCAGAATTTGAAGAGCTTTCTGATGGTGACAATAAATCTTTCAAAAACTTGTTTTGGATGGTTAAATGAGTGAATAATTTAAAATTTGGAAATTGGTGTGCCAAAACGGCACTTTCCGTGGGCCGATTGAATCCAAAATTTGTTCAGCTCTTCGACGTGCAATACAATCCCCACGTGCAAAAGTTCAGCCAAATCGGTTCAGGGGCTTGGGCTGTACCGCGATTTGAAAGTCCGATAAAAATCAATTTTTTTTTTATTTTTGGTCAAAAGGGCACTGAGAGTGAATACATTTTCAGAAGCAGAATTTGAAGGCCTTTCCTATAGTGACGTGAAAAATGGGGGTTTGCATTTAAAATTTAAAAGTTGATGTGCCAACATAGCATTTCTAGTTGCACGATTGCCTCCAAAAACTTTTCAGATCTAAGTTGGGTTATGAGATGCCTACGCACCAAATTTCAGGCAAATCGGTCTAGTAGTTTTGGCTGTGGCGTGTTTACAAACGTACGCACATACACACAGACACATTTTTAAAACCACTTTTTTGGGTTCCTGAGACCTCGAAACGTGAAGATCTGGTGCTATACCTAATGGAAATAAAACTTTTGTCTTACGCACAGATGAAAAAATTCCCCAGTTGTCGTATTTTGAATTTTGAGTTCAATGTGAATACCTACAAAAATAGTTTGAAAAATTACCTTTCGGATAGCCTTTACTGGTAACAGCTGGTATTAATTGTATTAGCGGTAGCAATTATTTTAGTTGTGACGTAGGACAAAAGTTTCATTTCCATTAGGTATATCTCAAATTCGAAAATTTTAGTGATTGCAGTAACCTCCCTTTTTTATAAGTGGTGAAGTGGATTGGGGAGGTTAAAAATGCAAAGGTGACATTTTCTGAATTACAAATGATAGTCTCTCGATTATAATTGATTAATTCTTAATTACAACATACGTCTTCTCAAAAAAAAAAATTGCAATTCTGAATTACAACTGTTATTTTCTCAATTGTAATTAATATTTCTGAATTACAATTAAACATTTCTCAACTAAAACTCATTAATCTCAAATACAATTGTTGGGTTCTTAAATTCAATTGGAAAACGTGTAGTTACACAATATACTATACCGTGCAGTAGCAATTTTGAATTGTAGCGTAAAGTGCCTTTTAACTCGGTTTAATTATTTTCGACAAATAAATAAATAAAGTGTCAAGGAAAATCTTTCTGGGTTTTAGGTTTTCATTGTGCTGATTTCTCTGTCTATGTACTCTAGCAACCTACTTTTCTTTCAAAGCACTCCCCTACTGAATTAGCGGAAACATCAATTACGGAATTGCTTAGAGACATTGGGCATTTTCCATCAAATTATCCGTGCCCCTTGGACGATCAAACCTTACCAGGTACCAGTCACGGGTCAATTAGCAATGAAGATTCATCTCAGTTATTAGTTGGGAAATTTGATCAATTCCAGAATATATTTGATGCAAGAATGGATTATCTATACGGTATAATTGAGAAAATGGCGACTAAATATGAGGATTTGTCTACAAGATATGCCCAAATATCACATGAAATGGTTGGTTTAAACGCAAAATGCCAAGACATTTTGTTCACTGTCACCACAAACCGTGGGAACCCGGACCCTTCGGTTTCAACAGAAAAAAGAACAAAGTTGATAGACCAATTGCCACTGATCTCAGTAGAAGGCGTTCAAACGCTGGAAGATAAACTTAACAATGATGAGCAAATTCGACAAGAGATGGTAATTTATTGTCTTCACTTGAGTTTAAGGGTGTTGCAAAAAATTATTGCAGACAAGGCAAATGGCATCATAGTTGTACCTCTTTGGCCGGCTCAGCCTTGGCACCCTTTGCTACAAAAACTCAAAATAAAAGAGATATATTTAGGCCCCGATGATCTAATGTTATCTTCTCCTTTCAGCCCTCGCCACCCTCGCTCCAAAACACTTATACTAGTGGCAGTAAAATTGTGCGGGAAGCGTACCGGCAAAAAGGGGTCCCTGAGTGCGCCATTAATACATTAATTCGTTCCATAAGCGATGCTACCATGAGACAATACGAAACCACTTTCAAATTGTGGCACCAATATTGCACTAAATTTGCCGTACCGTTCTACGGGGCCCAGTTATCGGAAGTATTACAATTCTTACAAACAATTTTCGAAACGAAAGATTACACTTATGGAACCATGAACTCTCATAAGTCCGCGCTATCCCTTATTCTACAAGAACGAATAGGAGAAGATCAACGACTTACCAGGTTTATGAACGGAATCGCAAAATTAAAACCTTCAAAACCCAAATACAACAGCACGTGGGACCCCGGACAAGTTGTCAAATATTTGAGTGCACTAGGACCCAACTCGGAGTTATCACTAAAGAAGCTGTCGTTCAAACTGGCCACTCTCTTACTGCTTATATCAGGTCATAGAATACAAACAATCTCCCTTATCCGGATCCAAAATATTGTTGAAACGCCGAGAGGAATACAGATTTTCATATCAGATCCTATCAAGACTTCTGGACCTAATCGGACACAACCATGCCTCCAAGTCCCCATTTTTCAAGAGAATCCATTAGTATGCGTAGCATCAACGCTTAAGGCGTACCTAGAATCGACGAAACAAATCAGGAATGGGGAACAAGATTTCCTGTTTCTAACGCATAAGAAACCTCACCATCCCGCAAACAAACAGTCGATCAGCCGGTGGGTACGACAGACACTGAATGAATCTGGTATAAATACAGAACAGTTCCAGCCACACTCCATTCGTCACGCATCGACATCGGCGGCACTCCGGCAAGGCGTAACAGTGGAATCCCTGATCCGTACAGCGGGATGGTCTTCGACCTGTACTTTTTCAAAATTCTACAACAGGCCGATACAGCAAAACGACAGCTTTGCAAAATCTTTACTCAATCTTAGCCTTAATTAAGACTGATATGTTAACCAAAGCATCTACCTAATGTTAAATGTATAGTCACTTTCATTTTGTTCAAGTTTCAAATAATAAAATAATGATGTAAACCTAGCCTATGCGCATAGTGATCATTTACATCGTTACGGCGGATGAGAGTAAGTAATCGTAATATCTCTGAACATCTACATGGTAAAAGTGATATCGAGGATTGGACGCCGAAATATAATTAATGATCAAACGAACTTACCTTGTGTGAAGTTCGATCATAATTATATGAGGCGTCCAATCCGAAGATATCACTTCCCACCCACCACCAAAAAAAAAAAAAAACCCATACGATCACTTACAAGTATCTAAACGAATGAATAAGAATGCATAGGGAGCGACAGAGGAGAGCAGGGAAGGGAAGCGTTCTTCTCTAAACAAGTGCGTGCTGGTACGACAGGGCCGTACTACATGGTAAAAGTGATATCTTCGGATTGGACACCTAATATAATTATGATCGAACTTCACACAATGTAAGTTCGTTTGATCATTAATTACATCGCTGCTGCGCGCGGAAAAGGGGATAAGTCAGTTTTTGTGCAAATTGGGGTTAAGTCAGCCCGGTAAAGTCTACTTAACGCCTGTGCAAAAGGAGATAAGTCAGAAATTGACCCTGTAGAAAATTCTTATGGTACATTGACAGTGTTATTCTGATTGCAATTGATTATTGAGTTAACTCTTGCTACTGAGATTGAGTCAACTTAATCTGAGTGAGTTTTTGTATTCTGATCGACAACTTAAGATTGAGCAAGTTAATACTCAATAACCCAATGTTTTTAAATGGTCTATAAAGAAATTGATGGGCAACTTTTCTGTCATATTTATGTCAAATGTCAAAATACTTATGACATGTCATAAGAGCCGCGTACGCGTCTTTTTTTGTAAAACGTTTACTTGTGGCCTTGTGCATTATTTTGGAGAGATGGCTTTGAAGAGAACTAGCGAGGCTCAGTATAAAGTTTATATCACCTTCCTGGAAAGCCATAGCTATTGTAGTAAGTCGCATATTTTAGTATAGGGACCAGCCATTGTTCACTTCGTCGAAGGGCAACCTAAAGCGCTGTCCATCTTCATAAATTTTAAAAGATTGTTAACGTCGTTAAGCAGTGTCGCGAGGAAAATTTTGGGGCACCCATCTGTTATTTTTCTAAACAAATGTCAAGACGATGTATTAGCTGTTGGATCTAGTGATTCGCAGAGTATTAAGTGTCACACACAATTCAGACTACCTTCTCGATCGAACCTTTCAATAGCCGAAGTACAAAATTTGCAAGATGGGTCCAAAGGTTGGGAGGCACTTTTGGAGTATTTTCGGTAAGCGTCGATCGCCAGCAACCTTACTTATTACACTACAGCCGAAGCATATCATACATTATGCGACAAAATTGCACCCAAGATTCCTACCGATCTGAGTTACGAAAAAATAACCAAAATTATGAAACACCACTTCGACCCAGAACCATCAGAAATAGCTGAAATTTTCAACTTTCAACAACGAAAACAGCGGAATGGTGAAAATGTGAAGGATTTTCTGACAGCTCTACAAAAGTTAGCTGTTGGCTGCAAGTTTGGAGACTACTTGGACCTGGCACTCAGGAACCAATTCGTGTTTGGTTTAAAATCGGAAAGAATACAAGGTCGGCTGCTGGAATGTCGAGATTTGTCTCTGTTGAAGGCTTTGGATATTGCAAACAGCATGGAATCGTCTTCTAGAGATGCTGCAAATTTACAGAAAGTGAATTCAAACCCATCAGGAGTGGCGCCAAGGAATGGACCAAGCTTTCAACTAATACTTATCTGTTTAAAAAACAACTACGATCTTTTATGGAACATACCTGAGATCTTTGTAACTCTACCTGTGGTATATTGTACAGTGAGATTCAAAACGTTTGTAATTAGGGTTGGCTTTGGAAACAAAAGTTTCGAAAAACGTTTGTCCAAAATTAATCGCACTGTCCCTAAAGAAACTCACTAAACTAAAATGGCAGGTGCGAATTTTTTAAACTCATTTCTTTTGCATTCATTTGCGAATTATTTCGAAAAAATATGGACCTCTCCGCTTCCAGTATCAAATTTGGCGCCCTTCAGTGATCTCTGACAGCAAACAACAAAATTGTGCCGAAGTTAGGTTATGTTATTGGTGATGCCTATTAGAGTTTGAAAAACGTTTATTTCTTCATAAACCTTCAATTTTTGAGCAAGGATCTTGAAGCACTCGTCATCTCATCAAGAATACCCTTGGGGGGACCAGGCAGCTTTTTGGGTTGTTTAAAAACAAATCGAATCCATGAGTAATGGTCCTCGATATGGTCAAATCCCATCAAAAGGTACCTTGCTTATTAAAATCAACATTCATTTGGAAACCGTTTCAGACACAAATGATTAAATTTGAATCGCAACAAGTTTGCTGCCTTCGATATCCATGGAACATTCATCTTGGAGTGCGAGCTGCTATGGTGCTTTTTAAAAAACAGCACAAATTGAACAGAGTGCCAGTGCCTTATGTACACGGATTTTAAAATTAACACCCACTTACTATTTTATGAATCGACAGTACATTCACTAAAACAAAGTTCGTTAAATGGTTTTATTTTCAGTTGCAAACAGACAGTGTGAACAAAACTTTACTTAGGAAATGGGGTTCCGATTTTGAAATATTGAATATAAATTATTACCACAATTATTGGTGTAGTAACAAATTAAAAAACGACTTGATCGATCTTCTACTTCACTACTTCTGTGCTCAGGTTCTGGCTGTCTTAAGGCAGGGGGCCACGTCAGGATCATCCATGTCATTTTAATTGGGTAAACAATATGACCGGAAAAACTGCTTAACACACAATCCAAATTTCGTTATTCACATTTGTAACTTCCCATAATCTCTATTTTCCTTGCACACAAAATCAGCTGTTTTTATTTCAACTAACGGTTGTGAAAGAAAATTCATAAACGAACAGAGAATCAGGCCGGTTGGAGTCTCCATTATTTGTTTCTGAAACAGCTTCCAAGTGAACAGGTTGATTTTAATAATCAAATTACCTTCCGATTGGTTTTGACCATATCGAGGACCATTTAAACTGAGCCACAAAACGCTGCCTGGCCCCCCAAAGGTATTCTTGACGAGTGTTTCAAGTATCTTGCTCAAAAATTCAAGCTTTATGAAGAAATAACGGTTTCTTAAACTTTTACGCGCCTCATCAACAACATAACCTAACTTTGCCACAGTTCACAATTTTGTTGTTTGCTGTCAGAGAGACACTGAAGGGCGCCAAATTTGAGACTGGAAGCGGGGAGGTTCATATTTTTTCAAAATAATTCGCATTAATAAATACAAAAGAAATAAATTTAAAAAAATCACATCTGTCATTTTAGTTTAGTGATTTTCTTTGGGGATAGTGGGATTAATTTTGGACAAACGTTTTTCGAAACTTTTGTTTCCAAAGCCAACCCTAATTACAAACGTTTTGAATCTCACTGTATATGTATATGTATTTCTATATGTATGTCGAAGGGGCCTTCTGGGGAGTATAAGTATGCCCAAAGAGTAGTTTGGGGAGCCAGTGGACACTTTGGGGAGCTCCCCAAACGGGTCTTTGTTCAAGGGTCCCTTTGGGGAGTCAAATCCAAGCGCCGCCTACAGGTGACACTTCCCAACTAAGTCGTACAGTTGGTATTACAGTTATCATAAATGTTGCGCCTTACGACGTAAAAATAGCAACCGCAAAAATTTACGTACTTTGAGGTTAAATGGATTGCATAAGCTACCGGCGTCGCTTTATTGACATTGTTGTATCAACGAAATGGTCCCTTTTGGGAGAGATTGGTGCTTTTAAGTTCCAAGTCAGCTGTTGAGTTTTTGAAGATTTTATTCGAGGGGTGAGCCGCAGGGGAAATCTGGTGTACAGGTGCTAGGAAATCTTGGGGAAATCGGGGGAAATGTTCGGGAAATCTGAGAAAATCTGGGAAATCTGGAAAAATTGAGAAAACCTGGAGAAATTTGAGGAAATCTTGAGAAATCTTGGGAAATCTTTCCAAAAGGAAATCTAGTGTACAGGTGCTTGGAAATCTTGGGGTATTCCGAGAAAATCTGAGGAAGTCTTGGGGAAATCTTAGGAAATCTGGGGAAATCTCGGGGAAATCTTTTGAAATCTGACTAAATCTGGGCAAATGTTTCCAAAAGGAAATCTAGTGTACAGGTACCAGGAAATCTTGGGGAATTCCGTGGAAATCTGGGGAAATCTGAGGAAATCTCGGGGAAATCTTAGGATTTCTGGGGAAATCTGAGTAAATCTTGGGAAATTAGAGGAAATCTGGGGAAACCTGAGGAAATCTCGGGGAAATCTCTCCAAAAGAAAATCTAGTGTACAAATGCTAGAAAATGTTGGGGAAATCTGGGGAACGTCACAGCACCACCTCAAATGGGGGTGTTACAGTTTCCAAACCGACTCCCCTTTCCGTATGGTGAACCGGCCCGAGTCAGGAGTCCTTCTATTGTAACCTAAGTTACCTAAGCATAAAAAATTTATTTTCTCTAATATTTGAATTCCCCAAAGGGACCAATACAGAAACAATAAGTGTCAAACGTGTATATGCAGCGGTCCCTATGGGGAAGTGTTCCCTAATATCAAAAAAAGCAAAATTTTCGAGGTTTCCTCACAGAAATCATTACAAAACCAGTTCAAATCACAGCATAGATGCCGCACGATGGTTTCTAAGCAAGTGACGTGCTCAAAAATAATCCGTTTCTACAAACAGGGTTGTTAGTCTCCAAATCGACTCCCCCTTCCATGTGGTGAACCTGGTCGAGCCAGGAGTCCTTCTAATGTAGAAAAAGTAGCCTAAGCCGAAAAAGGTTTTTTTCCAAAAATTTTAGTTCCCCAAAGAGATCAATGCATAGACGACAAGTGTCAATTGTGTATATGCAACGGTCCCTATGGGGAAGTGTTATCTGATAACGAGAGAACCAACCTTTTTGAGGTTTCTTAGCAGAAAACTTCACAGAACAATCTCAAATCACTGCATGCCTCACGAGGGTTCCTAAGTAAGTGACGCACTCAAAAGTAATCCCTTTTCATAAATAGGGGTGTTACAGTCTCCAAAGCGACTCCCCCTTCCGTGTGATGAACCTGGCCGAGTCAGGAGTCCTTCTATTGTAGAAAAAAGTAGCCTAAGCCCAAAAATATTTTTTTCTCCAAAAATTTTAGTTCCCCAAAGGGATCAATACATAGACAACAAATGTCATTAGTGTCTATGCAATGGTCCCTTTTGGGAAGCTTGCAAAACATTTCTTTTTTTGTTTTGCAAACAAATTTTCCCAAACTAGAGGTGGCGTGAAAATTTAATGGTACAGAGGAGCCTCCAGCAGCTTTCAATTGTAATGTCCCATTCAAAGTAGCTTATAATGTGCCCAAATTAGTAGAAAATCCGCAGTATGGAAGTAGAGGATACAATGCGAACATTTTTGAGATTCGTGTATTTACTTTTGACACTGACCACTCCCAGGGACCCTACTTTTATACCACAGGACAAATCAAAGCTGCTATGGTACAATAAAGCTATAAAAAGGTTAAACTAAGCTTTTTTAGAAAATTGAGTATCCCAAAGGGACCAATACATAGACCGTAGTGTATATACAATGGTCCCTTTGGGGAAGTGTTTTATATCGAGAAAGACAACCTTTTTGATATTTCTTTGAACAGAACCTTTCGGAACACTGCATAAATGCCTCACGGTGGTTCCTAAATAAGTGAGGTACTCGAAAGCAGTCCTTTTGCACAACTGGGGTGCTGCAGTCTCCAAATCGAGTTTTCCTTTCCGTGTGGTAAAGCGGGTCGTAAAAAACACCCTAAGCCCAAAAATGGTATTTTCTCAAAAATTTAAGTTCCCCAAAGGGACCAATGCCTAGACAACAAGTGTCAATTGTGTATATGCAATGGTCCCTTTGGGGAAGTGTTTCTTTTATATCGAGAAAGACAACCTTTTTGATTTTTCTTCGCATGAAACCTCACAGAACCACCTCTAATCACAAATATATAATATATTTAGTGATTGAAGGTGGCATATTATGCCTCGTGATGGTTCCTAAGCGAGTGACGTACTCAAAGCGAAAGTCATCCCACAAATGGGGGTGGTCCCATGCCAAGATCTAGTCCCTCATCCTTGCGGCGAACTGGGCCTCTTCAGGGGTCATTCTTATGTGAAGAAATGTAGCCTAACCTCAAAAATGTTATTATCGCAGAAATTTAGGTTCTCCAAAGGGACCAATACATATACAACAAATGTCAATAGTGTATATGCAACGGTCCCTATGAGGAAGTGTTCTCTGACAACGAGAAATCCAACATTTTTGAGGTTTCTTCGCAGAAAATTTCACAGAACTACCTCAAATCACTACATACATGCCTCACGAAGGCTCCTAAGTAGGTGACGCGCTCAAAAGTAATCCCTTTTCATAAACAGGGGTGTTACAGTCTCCAAAGCAACTCCCCCTTCCGTGTGATGTACCTGGCCGAGCCAGGAGTCCTTCTATTTTAGAGAAAAGTAGCCCAAGCCCAAAAATGTTTTTTACCACAAATTTTAGTTCCCCAAAGGGATCAATACATAGACAACAACTGTCATTAGTGTCTATGAAATGGTCCCTTTCGGGAAGCTTCAAAACTTTGCATTTTTGGTTTTGCAAACAAATTTTCCACAAACTAGAGGTGGAGTGAAAATTTAATGGTTCAGAGCAGCCTCCAGCAGCTGTCAATTGTAACATCCCATCCAAAGTAGCTTATAATGTGCCCAAATTAATAGAAAATCCGCAGCATGGAAGTAGAGGATACAATGCGAACATTTTTGAAATTCGTGTATTTACTTTTGATACTGACCACTCCCAGGGACCTTAGTTTTATACCACAGGACAAATCAAAGCTGCTATGGTACAATAAAGCTATAAAAAGGTTAAACTAAGCTTTTTTAGAAAATTGAGTATCCCAAAGGGACCAATACATAGACCGTAGTGTATATACAATGGTCCCTTTGGGGAAGTGTTATATCGAGAAAGACAACCTTTTTGATATTTCTTTGAACAGAACCTTTCGGAACACTGCATAAATGCCTCACGGTGGTTCCTAAATAAGTGAGGTACTCAAAAGCAGTCCTTTTGCACAACTGGGGGTGCTGCAGTCTCCAAATCGAGTTCTCCTTTCCGTGTGGTAAAGCGGGTCGTAAAAAACACCCTAAGCCCAAAAATGGTATTTTCTCAAAAATTTAAGTTCCCCAAAGGGACCAATGCCTAGACAACAAGTGTCAATTGTGTATATGCAATGGTCCCTTTGGGGAAGTGTTTCTTTTATATCGAGAAAGACAATCTTTTTGATTTTTCTTCGCATGAAACCTCACAGAACCACCTCTAATCACAAATATATAATATATTTAGTGATTGGAGGTGGCATATTGTGCCTCGTGATGGTTCCTAAGCGAGTGACGTACTCAAAGCGAAAGTCATCCCACAAATGGGGGTGGTCCCATGCCAAGATCTAGTCCCTCATCCTTGCGGCGAACTGGGCCTCTTCAGGGGTCATTCTTATGTGAAGAAATGTAGCCTAACCTCAAAAATGTTATTATCTCAGAAATTTAGGTTCTCCAAAGGGACCAATACATATACAACAAATGTCAATAGTGTATATGCAACGGTCCCTATGGGGAAGTGTTCTCTGACAACGAGAAATCCAACATTTTTGAGGTTTCTTCGCAGAAAATTTCACAGAACTACCTCAAATCACTACATACATCCCTCACGAAGGCTCCTAAGTAGGTGACGCACTCAAAAGTAATCCCTTTTCATAAACAGGGGTGTTACAGTCTCCAAAGCAACTCCCCCTTCCGTGTGATGTACCTGGCCGAGCCAGGAGTCCTTCTATTTTAGAGAAAAGTAGCCCAAGCCCAAAAATGTTTTTTACCACAAATTTTAGTTCCCCAAAGGGATCAATACATAGACAACAACTGTCATTAGTGTCTATGAAATGGTCCCTTTCGGGAAGCTTCAAAACTTTGCATTTTTGGTTTTGCAAACAAATTTTCCACAAACTAGAGGTGGAGTGAAAATTTAATGGTTCAGAGCAGCCTCCAGCAGCTGTCAATTGTAACATCCCATCCAAAGTAGCTTATAATGTGCCCAAATTAATAGAAAATCCGCAGCATGGAAGTAGAGGATACAATGCGAACATTTTTGAGATTCGTGTATTTACTTTTGATACTGACCACTCCCAGGGACCCTAGTTTTATACCACAGGACAAATCAAAGCTGCTATGGTACAATAAAGCTATAAAAAGGTTAAACTAAGCTTTTTTAGAAAATTGAGTATCCCAAAGGGACCAATACATAGGCCGTAGTGTATATACAATGGTCCCTTTGGGGAAGTGTTTTATATCGAGATAGACAACCTTTTTGATATTTCTTTGAACAGAACCTTTCGGAACACTGCATAAATGCCTCACGGTGGTTCCTAAATAAGTGAGGTACTCAAAAGCAGTCCTTTTGCACAACTGGGGGTGCTGCAGTCTCCAAATCGAGTTCTCCTTTCCGTGTGGTAAAGCGGGTCGTAAAAAACACCCTAAGCCCAAAAATGGTATTTTCTCAAAAATTTAAGTTCCCCAAAGGGACCAATGCCTAGACAACAAGTGTCAATTGTGTATATGCAATGGTCCCTTTGGGGAAGTGTTTCTTTTATATCGAGAAAGACAATCTTTTTGATTTTTCTTCGCATGAAACCTCACCGAACCACCTCTAATCACAAATATATAATATATTTAGTGATTGGAGGTGGCATATTGTGCCTCGTGATGGTTCCTAAGCGAGTGACGTACTCAAAGCGAAAGTCATCCCACAAATGGGGGTGGTCCCATGCCAAGATCTAGTCCCTCATCCTTGCGGCGAACTGGGCCTCTTCAGGAGTCATTCTTATGTGAAGAAATGTAGCCTAACCTCAAAAATGTTATTATCTCAGAAATTTAGGTTCTCCAAAGGGACCAATACATATACAACAAATGTCAATAGTGTATATGCAACGGTCCCTATGGGGAAGTGTTCTCTGACAACGAGAAATCCAACATTTTTGAGGTTTCTTCGCAGAAAATTTCACAGAACTACCTCAAATCACTACATACATGCCTCACGAAGGCTCCTAAGTAGGTGACGCCCTCAAAAGTAATCCCTTTTCATAAACAGGGGTGTTACAGTCTCCAAAGCAACTCCCCCTTCCGTGTGATGTACCTGGCCGAGCCAGGAGTCCTTCTATTTTAGAGAAAAGTAGCCCAAGCCCAAAAATGTTTTTTACCACAAATTTTAGTTCCCCAAAGGGATCAATACATAGACAACAACTGTCATTAGTGTCTATGAAATGGTCCCTTTCGGGAAGCTTCAAAACTTTGCATTTTTGGTTTTGCAAACAAATTTTCCACAAACTAGAGGTGGAGTGAAAATTTAATGGTTCAGAGCAGCCTCCAGCAGCTGTCAATTGTAACATCCCATCCAAAGTAGCTTATAATGTGCCCAAATTAATAGAAAATCCGCAGCATGGAAGTAGAGGATACAATGCGAACATTTTTGAAATTCGTGTATTTACTTTTGATACTGACCACTCCCAGGGACCTTAGTTTTATACCACAGGACAAATCAAAGCTGCTATGGTACAATAAAGCTATAAAAAGGTTAAACTAAGCTTTTTTAGAAAATTGAGTATCCCAAAGGGACCAATACATAGACCGTAGTGTATATACAATGGTCCCTTTGGGGAAGTGTTTTATATCGAGAAAGACAACCTTTTTGATATTTCTTTGAACAGAACCTTTCGGAACACTGCATAAATGCCTCACGGTGGTTCCTAAATAAGTGAGGTACTCAAAAGCAGTCCTTTTGCACAACTGGGGGTGCTGCAGTCTCCAAATCGAGTTTTCCTTTCCGTGTGGTAAAGCGGGTCGTAAAAAACACCCTAAGCCCAAAAATGGTATTTTCTCAAAAATTTAAGTTCCCCAAAGGGACCAATGCCTAGACAACAAGTGTCAATTGTGTATATGCAATGGTCCCTTTGGGGAAGTGTTTCTTTTATATCGAGAAAGACAATCTTTTTAATTTTTCTTCGCATGAAACCTCACGGAACCACCTCTAATCACAAATATATAATATATTTAGTGATTGGAGGTGGCATATTGTGCCTCGTGATGGTTCCTAAGCGAGTGACTTACTCAAAGCGAAAGTCATCCCACAAATGGGGGTGGTCCCATGCCAAGATCTAGTCCCTCATCCTTGCGGCGAACTGGGCCTCTTCAGGAGTCATTCTTATGTGAAGAAATGTAGCCTAACCTCAAAAATGTTATTATCTCAGAAATTTAGGTTCTCCAAAGGGACCAATACATATACAACAAATGTCAATAGTGTATATGCAACGGTCCCTATGGGGAAGTGTTCTCTGACAACGAGAAATCCAACATTTTTGAGGTTTCTTCGCAGAAAATTTCACAGAACTACCTCAAATCACTACATACATCCCTCACGAAGGCTCCTAAGTAGGTGACGCACTCAAAAGTAATCCCTTTTCATAAACAGGGGTGTTACAGGTTCCAAAGCAACTCCCCCTTCCGTGTGATGTACCTGGCCGAGCCAGGAGTCCTTCTATTTTAGAGAAAAGTAGCCCAAGCCCAAAAATGTTTTTTACCACAAATTTTAGTTCCCCAAAGGGATCAATACATAGACAACAACTGTCATTAGTGTCTATGAAATGGTCCCTTTCGGGAAGCTTCAAAACTTTGCATTTTTGGTTTTGCAAACAAATTTTCCACAAACTAGAGGTGGAGTGAAAATTTAATGGTTCAGAGCAGCCTCCAGCAGCTGTCAATTGTAACATCCCATCCAAAGTAGCTTATAATGTGCCCAAATTAATAGAAAATCCGCAGCATGGAAGTAGAGGATACAATGCGAACATTTTTGAGATTCGTGTATTTACTTTTGATACTGACCACTCCCAGGGACCCTAGTTTTATACCACAGGACAAATCAAAGCTGCTATGGTACAATAAAGCTATAAAAAGGTTAAACTAAGCTTTTTTAGAAAATTGAGTATCCCAAAGGGACCAATACATAGACCGTAGTGTATATACAATGGTCCCTTTGGGGAAGTGTTTTATATCGAGATAGACAACCTTTTTGATATTTCTTTGAACAGAACCTTTCGGAACACTGCATAAATGCCTCACGGTGGTTCCTAAATAAGTGAGGTACTCAAAAGCAGTCCTTTTGCACAACTGGGGGTGCTGCAGTCTCCAAATCGAGTTTTCCTTTCCGTGTGGTAAAGCGGGTCGTAAAAAACACCCTAAGCCCAAAAACGGTATTTTCTCAAAAATTTAAGTTCCCCAAAGGGACCAATGCCTAGACAACAAGTGTCAATTGTGTATATGCAATGGTCCCTTTGGGGAAGTGTTTCTTTTATATCGAGAAAGACAATCTTTTTGATTTTTCTTCGCATGAAACCTCACAGAACCACCTCTAATCACAAATATATAATATATTTAGTGATTGGAGGTGGCATATTATGCCTCGTGATGGTTCCTAAGCGAGTGACGTACTCAAAGCGAAAGTCATCCCACAAATGGGGGTGGTCCCATGCCAAGATCTAGTCCCTCATCCTTGCGGCGAACTGGGCCTCTTCAGGAGTCATTCTTATGTGAAGAAATGTAGCCTAACCTCAAAAATGTTATTATCTCAGAAATTTAGGTTCTCCAAAGGGACCAATACATATACAACAAATGTCAATAGTGTATATGCAACAGTCCCTATGGGGAAGTGTTCTCTGACAACGAGAAATCCAACATTTTTGAGGTTTCTTGCAGAAAATTTCACAGAACTACCTCAAATCACTACATACATGCCTCACGAAGGCTCCTAAGTAGGTGACCCACTCAAAAGTAATCCCTTTTCATAAACAGGGGTGTTACAGTCTCCAAAGCAACTCCCCCTTCCGTGTGATGTACCTGGCCGAGCCAGGAGTCCTTCTATTTTAGAGAAAAGTAGCCCAAGCCCAAAAATGTTTTTTACCACAAATTTAATTCCCCAAAGGGATCAATACATAGACAACAACTGTCATTAGTGTCTATGAAATGGTCCTTTTCGGGAAGCTTCAAAACTTTGCATTTTTGGTTTTGCAAACAAATTTTCCACAAACTAGAGGTGGAGTGAAAATTTAATGGTTCAGAGCAGCCTCCAGCAGCTGTCAATTGTAACATCCCATTCAAAGTAGCTTATAATGTGTCCAAATTAATAGAAAATCCGCAGCATGGAAGTAGAGGATACAATGCGAACATTTTTGAGATTCGTGTATTTACTTTTGATACTGACCACTCCCAGGGACCCTAGTTTTATACCACAGGACAAATCAAAGCTGCTATGGTACAATAAAGCTATAAAAAGGTTAAACTAAGCTTTTTTAGAAAATTGAGTATCCCAAAGGGACCAATACATAGACCGTAGTGTATATACAATGGTCCCTTTGGGGAAGTGTTTTATATCGAGAAAGACAACCTTTTTGATATTTCTTTGAACAGAACCTTTCGGAACACTGCATAAATGCCTCACGGTGGTTCCTAAATAAGTGAGGTACTCAAAAGCAGTCCTTTTGCACAACTGGGGGTGCTGCAGTCAACAAATCGAGTTTTCCTTTCCGTGTGGTAAAGCGGGTCGTAAAAAACACCCTAAGCCCAAAAATGGTATTTTCTCAAAAATTTAAGTTCCCCAAAGGGACCAATGCCTAGACAACAAGTGTCAATTGTGTATATGCAATGGTCCCTTTGGGGAAGTGTTTCTTTTATATCGAGAAAAACAATCTTTTTGATTTTTCTTCGCATGAAACCTCACAGAACCACCTCTAATCACAAATATATAATATATTTAGTGATTGGAGGTGGCATATTATGCCTCGTGATGGTTCCTAAGCGAGTGACGTACTCAAAGCGAAAGTCATCCCACAAATGGGAGTGGTCCCATGCCAAGATCTAGTCCCTCATCCTTGCGGCGAACTGGGCCTCTTCAGGAGTCCTTCTTATGTGAAGAAGTGTAGCCTAACCTCAAAAATGTTATTATCTCAGAAATTTAGGTTCTCCAAAGGGACCATTACATATACAGCAAATGTCAATAGTGTATATGCAACGGTCCCTATGGGGAAGTGTTCTCTGACAACGAGAAATCCAACATTTTTGAGGTTTCTTCGCAGAAAATTTCACAGAACTACCTCAAATCACTACATACATGCCTCACGAAGGCTCCTAAGTAGGTGACGCACTCAAAAGTAATCCCTTTTCATAAACAGGGGTGTTACAGTCTCCAAAGCAACTCCCCCTTCCGTGTGATGTACCTGGCCGAGCCAGGAGTCCTTCTATTTTAGAGAAAAGTAGCCCAAGCCCAAAAATGTTTTTTACCACAAATTTTAGTTCCCCAAAGGGATCAATACATAGACAACAACTGTCATTAGTGTCTATGAAATGGTCCCTTCCGGGAAGCTTCAAAACTTTGCATTTTTGGTTTTGCAAACAAATTTTCCACAAACTAGAGGTGGAGTGAAAATTTAATGGTTCAGAGCAGCCTCCAGCAGCTGTCAATTGTAACATCCCATCCAAAGTAGCTTATAATGTGCCCAAATTAATAGAAAATCCGCAGCATGGAAGTAGAGGATACAATGCGAACATTTTTGAAATTCGTGTATTTACTTTTGATACTGACCACTCCCAGGGACCCTAGTTTTATACCACAGGACAAATCAAAGCTGCTATGGTACAATAAAGCTATAAAAAGGTTAAACTAAGCTTTTTTAGAAAATTGAGTATCCCAAAGGCACCAATACATAGACCGTAGTGTATATACAATGGTCCCTTTGGGGAAGTGTTTTATATCGAGAAAGACAACCTTTTTGATATTTCTTTGAACAGAACCTTTCGGAACACTGCATAAATGCCTCACGGTGGTTCCTAAATAAGTGAGGTACTCAAAAGCAGTCCTTTTGCACAACTGGGGGTGCTGCAGTCTCCAAATCGAGTTTTCCTTTCCGTGTGGTAAAGCGGGTCGTAAAAAACACCCTAAGCCCAAAAATGGTATTTTCTCAAAAATTTGAGTTCCCCAAAGGGACCAATGCCTAGACAACAAGTGTCAATTGTGTATATGCAATGGTCCCTTTGGGGAAGTGTTTCTTTTATATCGAGAAAGACAATCTTTTTAATTTTTCTTAGCATGAAACCTCACGGAACCACCTCTAATCACAAATATATAATATATTTAGTGATTGGAGGTGGCATATTGTGCCTCGTGATGGTTCCTAAGCGAGTGACGTACTCAAAGCGAAAGTCATCCCACAAATGGGGGTGGTCCCATGCCAAGATCTAGTCCCTCATCCTTGCGGCGAACTGGGCCTCTTCAGGAGTCATTCTTATGTGAAGAAATGTAGCCTAACCTCAAAAATGTTATTATCTCAGAAATTTAGGTTCTCCAAAGGGACCAATACATATACAACAAATGTCAATAGTGTATATGCAACGGTCCCTATGGGGAAGTGTTCTCTGACATCGAGAAATCCAACATTTTTGAGGTCTCTTCGCAGAAAATTTCACAGAACTACCTCAAATCACTACATACGTGCCTCACGAAGGCTCCTAAGTAGGTGACGCACTCAAAAGTAATCCCTTTTCATAAACAGGGGTGTTACAGTCTCCAAAGCAACTCCCCCTTCCGTGTGATGAGCCTGGCCGAGTCAGGAGTCCTGCTATTGTAGAAAAATGTAGCCTAAGACCAAAAACTTCTTTTCACAAAAATTTTAGTTCCCCAAGGGATCAATGGCGAAAGGGCCTTTGAATTTGAATTAATTCACTCAAAGTACACCTAATATGTACTTCAGTTACTGCTTGGTATTAATCGTAGTAATTCCACGTATTCGCATGTAATCCTGTTAATGCTAAAAGTGGTCCGCTTAATCCTCTGGTAATTTGGTACTCCAGTAGTAATTTTAAATGTAATCCAAGTAATTCTGTACGTAATCCTAGTAATTCCAACAGTAATTCAGCCAGTTCTATTTTATAAACTGAATTAAGAATGGTGAATCAGATGGAACAGCTGATCGCGTTTGTAATGGTAATTCATGTAATTCATGTACTTCACGAGCGTAATCTAAATAATTCTAGTAATTCTGAATGTAATTTTTGTAATTCCACGGTAATCCTGACTCTAATTAGTGTTTAGATTACTAAAACCTTTTACTAACTCTAATCTTGCTAATCTTAACTTGTACACCTAAGCCTGGTAGTGAATTGCCTCTCAGAAGGAACTGTCTTGGATAAGCTCAATAATAATCTTAGGCAACCAAATATACTAATTTATCGTTCACGCAAGGGGCCGTTTGGGGAGGCCGATTTGGACCAATCCGGTGGTTAGCCGAGATCAGAACCATGTTCCTCCCCAAAGTGACCTTTGCATGCTTTTTTTAAATATCTCTCAAACGCAATGTCCTAAAATCATAAAAATTTGATCTACGGGATCAGCGCATAATCTTCTTTAATATCAGGCTAAAAAATAGCACCCCCAAAAACAGCTCCTCAAAGGGCCCTCTTGATATACATATATACATTTATTAATAAACTAAACTAATTTTTTTAAAAAGCACTGGGGCAAAAGCTGAAGAGCAATAGCTGATTTGGACTACCACAATGAAGTTTTGCGAAAATATTTTGATGTTCCTGGTGATGTGCCCGTCAATACCGAGGACAACGAAGACCCCAGCTTATGCGATTCAGCAGAAGATCCCAGACGTAGCGGTCTAAAAATTATTCTTTTTTCAATTTTGTAAGAGCCACCATAATAAATCAGTCATTATTAGGTAGTCACTTTTAATTAACTTCAAATTCCGACAAGTTAGTTTCAAAACAAGACAAATCCAAAAGTCAGTATGAAACCCCGACAATTGCATTTTTTTACTTAAATATTTATGTTATTAAAGGGATTTGTTAAAAACCCAAAAAAAAATAATTAACTAAAAGTCTACAACAACAAAGCTAAAACTCATTACAATTGATATTCCGATGATTCTTATCGTCGACCGCCCCCGATTCCCCTAAGCAAAAAACTCGATACTTTCCAATCTTCGTAGGTTCTGTTCTGTACGATTGATAACAGAGGCGAAAGTCTTCAAGGAGGTGGCCGACCTCATAAAAAAGATTCCAAATAACAAAAGCCCCCCTCGTCAAAGTCAAAATCTAGCTCAACCGATTTAAGGGGTTCTGATTGCGCAGCGTACTAACTTACAGTGTACGGTTCCAAAGAGGAAGCAAAGCAGAACAAGTAGCAAGTGAGACGTAGGTATAAAAATTAAATGGCTCGTGCCAAACCGATATTTTCAACTTAGACAAAAAATTATTTGAAGTCTGCAATTTGTTGGTAAATACCGTGGTATTTTACCCATCGAAATTTGTCATAAGATGCTTCTCTTAATATATTCATAGTAAATGCACTATCTTATCATAACTTAACTATAGGGTGGCCAAAAAAAAAAAACGGTCAAAATATTTTAGGGAATAAGTCAGCGATTTCTTAACGGACTTGGATGAATGTGGGTCTTGAATTAAGGCTTTCGATGTGAGTGTGAACCTCGGACAGATGGCATTGCTGAAGATACTTGTTCTGAAGGGTTAGTTTAGGTGCATGAGGATTGGTCAGACATCAACCAATCGTTATGAGACTCAAATAGAATTCAAGATCGTTGTTTTTTCTATAAAAATCCTGTTTCAGACTTCCATGTGGTCTAAGCATTACTTTTCTGTGATTTTTTAAAAAACGTATGTTGTTACGCCTTTACCTATGACTTATGAGTTAAGCTAGTACTACACAAACAGCTTAATTCTCTCTTATGAATAATCGAATTTGGTTAACGCAGCGGTGACTACCATTAAGGGAAAATTCGAGAATTATTGCTGAAAATTAAGGTCTATGTGCATCGCTGATACTTTAGCCGTCATTAAACCGTAAAAATATGCGAAAACGTACTTTTTAAATTTCCAAAAAATTAATGGTGAAACCAAATTGACGTCTGAAAAGGATTTTTAAAGAAAAAAAAGAACGATCTTGAAGGCTATACAGTATACAGGATGTCCGGAAATTACCGCAAAAAAATTTGGTCACAGATTCTTAAGACAAAATTAGGGGACCAGAACCAAGTTGTACGAGAATCACTAAATCTGATAGTGCTACGCTTTTTGGCGGGAGATACCCTTAAGACACTTTTTCGTGGGCCGCCTTGTATTTGGAGCCGCAAAACTTTGGTCGCGTATTTGAATTTCTCAAAAATTAATAGCCCGTTAGAAAGCCCATTCAATTTAGAAACTTTTTTGTCTCATGAAATTGTTTCGTCAAACGCAATGTTTTCGAGAAAAATGGCAAAATGTGATCGAATGCAAAGCGAGATTCGTATGAAATTCTACGTGTTAATTGTAGGTGGCCGGCGTTCGCAATTAACAAACAAATCAATTTTTTGACAGTTATCATTAATCAGTTGTCAGATTATCTTTTGTTTTTCTCGAAAAAAGAAGACCCAATGCAGGAAGACGTCGCTTGTTAACACCCCAACAAGAAGAAAATATCTTGAATTTAATTGAAGAAAACCACGAAATAAGCATAAGACGCGCATCACTGCAACTTGGAATTCCCAAAACAAGAATCCACAGTTTTATCAAACGACAATAATTACTGAAGCCTTTTCGTTTTCAAAAAGTTCAGGAACTTAAACCAGAAGATTTGCGGCGAAGAAGAAATTTCAGCTTATGGGCTCAACGTTATAACCGAAATCCGGAATTTTTGAACCAATTTTTTGTACCGATGAGGCGTGCTCTACAAAAGATGGTATAATAAATCTCCACAGCCTCCATTACTAGGCCATGGCAAATACACACGTCGCCGTCGTAAGGCAGACCCATTCGCAAAATAAATTTTCAATTAATTACTGGGCTGGAATCGTCGGAGATTGCATCATCGGCCCACATTTCTTGCCCCCTCGGTTAAATGCTGAAACTTACCTGGATCTTTTGGAACATGAACTACCAATTTTTATGGAAGATCTTGCCCTCGATATTAGATGAAATTTGTGGTTTATGCACCGGGGGCAGTACGAACCGAGTGGTTGAATGAAAATAATTTTGTAAAATGTGTGCGGGCTTGTTATGAACAAAACGGTTCACACTTTCAACACGTTTTACGGAATTGAGCGGTGTTATTTTACTTTTTCTAATTAAATTTAATTTTAAGAACCGACTGTTAACAAAAACTTCACAAAAACAATGTGAAACTTTAATAAAATGGGTTTTATGTTTATTTTTCTATTCACAATTAGTTTCCATGAAATGCAGGTAAGTTTCTGATATGATAATATGGAAATGTCGCGCGCAGAAAAATTCCCAGTCCAATTGGACGTGTACTAGCCTTTCGGGGAGTAATCAGCTGAGCGTTTTTTAAGTAGTGATGGCGTCCACTTGGAAGCTTGATAAAAAACGCCGTAAGTAATGAATACTTATGCATTTGGCGCTAGAATCTCATTGGGTGTAGGTTAGTTGTTGATCGTAATGCATTGAAATCTGAAGTATCTGGAAACTTACAAAACATATTGTAATATCAACTCGGAGTATCCGGGTCTTATCAGTTACAATTTTTCATAATTTTTTTTAGGTCTCAATGAGAGGGAGCTCCAAGATATAGCTGATAATTGGAATCTCGACGATTCTGATCTTGACATTGATATGCTATATGATGGCATTGAAAACAAAGACGAAATTGCTAGAATGGGGGAGATGGGCATCAGCAAACTGCAAGTGGAGATGAGGATGGAGTTGAGGGCAAAGCTGAAACTGATGATGACGATGGGGGCGAAGAAAACGCAGAAAGTAGCGAAGAAGAAAACGCACAAAGTAGCCAAGAAGATTGAGTACAGAAATCTACCATTGCCGGCTTATACGGGAGTTCCGAGACACCCTGTACAATAAAAACGCCGAGACTAGAGTAACGTTGAACGTTACCGGGCCGATCCCGTCAACTGCGCCCTTGGTCGTTTTAAGTGTTGTGACGTATCCGACGGTACTCTAACCGAACGTTACTCTAGACATTATGTAATTAAAAAGTAGTGTTGAAACTTGTGGGCTGTAATTTGTAACTAAAATTTGTTTACTAGGTATAAGTAGGATTAACATTTACTGTTGTATTCAAAATATCGTTAGAGAAGATTTATGTTGTCAGAATAAACGTTCCAATTTTTAAAATAGAATCAATTCCTTCTAATTGTCATCAAAACCTTATCAGACATCGAAGATCTAGACACAACAATTTTGGCCACGAGGTGAACTTAGAAAATCCGCAAAAATTTGTAAACGTAGGAGGAAAATGGAGATAAGTCAAAAAATTTGTCAACTGGTCCTGACATTGGATTTTTCTAGCTTCTCAGACCCCATCAGAAACTATCGAATTAAGAGTCCGGTGACGCGAATAATCAAGATCATGGATCCGGACCAATTAAAACTTTTAATAGACGCAATGAGTCAAAATCAACAACGCCTCATCGAGCAAGTTTTGACGTTTAAACCACAAGGGGTACAACCTGCTATGGATGATCAACACCGCACTCCATCAGTTATCAACGTCTCTCACATACCTCCATTTGAAAATTTCGACGCGAAAAAAGAAAAATTCAAATACTAGACAGAGATTCGAAAATTACATCAAAATGAAAGAAATCTACCAAGACAAGAGAAAGAGTGCACAGATGTTATTAAACTCAATCGGGGCATCAAATTATAACATTTTAGCAGCTTTAGTTGCTCCAAAAACCCAAGGAAAGCTAGTGCGGATAAGTTAGCCCCTTGACAGTTCCAGCCCCCACTGATCGTGAATTTCCGTCATTGTGACAGTGTCTGTGGTTACACCGCGGTCGAAATACAGTGAAACCTCGATAGTTCTAGTAATATTATTTCACCAAAATGCTTTATAAAATGTAATTAAACGAATTTAATGTGTTAGCAAAGTCTTAATATGAAAAATTTTATTATTCAGGGTTGTGTCGTCTGGTCTAAACACCGTTATTTCGTCAAATTTTAACTCGTCTGCATTGTTTCGGATTTAATTTTTTTCAACACTGATGGAGACGGTGTCAGAAATTCTCTTCCACCACATCCACTTGCCACTGCAACGTGCCATCTGCTGCGAAAATTTCAGCCAAAAGGGCCGATGGGAACAGTTCGCCAAATCCACACTCACCAGGTCGGCACGCTTTTCCCTATTTGATTTTTTTCAACACTGATGGAGACGGTGTCAGAAATTCTCTTCCACCACATCCACTTGCCACTGCAACGTGCCATCTGCTGCGAAAATTTCAGCCAAAAGGGCCGATGGGAACAGTTCGCCAAATCCACACTCACCAGGTCGGCACACTTTTCCCTATTTGATTTTTTTCAACACTGATGGAGACGGTGTCAGAAATTCTCTTCCACCACATCCACTTGCCACTGCAACGTGCCATCTGGTGCGAAAATTTCAGCCAAAAGGGCCGATGGGAACAGTTCGCCAAATCCACACTCACCAGGTCGGCACGCTTTTCCCTATTTGATTTTTTTCAACACTGATGGAGACGGTGTCAGAAATTCTCTTCCACCACATCCACTTGCCACTGCAACCTGCCATCTGCTGCGAAAATTTCAGTCAAAAGGGCCGATGGGAACAGTTCGCCAAATTCACACTCACCAGGTCGGCACGCTTTTCCCTATTTGATTTTTTTCAACACTGATGGAGACGGTGTCAGAAATTCTCTTCCACCACATCCACTTGCCACTGCAACGTGCCATCTGCTGCGAAGATTTCAGCTAAAAGGGCCGATGGGAACACTTCGCCAAATCCACACTCACCAGGTCGGCACGCTTTTCCCTATTTGATTTTTTTCAACACTGATGGAGACATCCTCTTTTTACTGCAACTTGCCATCGTATCTAATGTAAGGGCCCATGGTAGTAGTAAGGCATCATCAGTGGGTTGCCTTTTTTAACCAGCTACGATGGTGTCTAGTGAAAGTGAACACCTGTTATGTCAACGATCCAAGTCGTGGAAACGTGAATCAAACAAACTCATTAAAAAAAAAATGATGCATGAAAATGTAAGTTTAAATTTTTCGAATTTAATGTTACTTTATAATGTATTTTTGTAGCACCAAAGCGATGAACGAATGCTGCTGGGGGAGGATCCAGAGGTAGACAGGTTGGCGGATGAGCTGCAGAAAGAAATAAAAAAAATAAGCATCCGCCAACACCAGGAAAATCCTCCCCCACCAACGACCAACGTAAAAGCTGCAGAGGCAGCCGCCGCCACAGCCGTGGAAGCCGCCGTCGCGGCTCTTACAGTTGCTGCCAACGCCAGGGCAGCCGGCGCTGTCCCCGCTGCCGCCCCCGTCGCAAGCAGTTCCGCAGGAACCGCCGCGCCAGCTCAAGGACTGTCCGAACTGGCGGCGAAGGTCGCTCGCCTAGAGCAGGCGGCTGCGGCGGGGGGGACAGCGAGCGGTGCTCGCCAAGAAATATCTAGGAGACATTATAATAGTTATTTATGATATAAGTGTTAAAAGTGGTATTTTATTTTGTGAGAAGGGAAGTTTGGGACACGACGCGCAGCGGAGTGGCCCATTCCTTCGAACAAAATAAAATCACTTTTAGCACGCATATCATACACAATTTTTTCTACAAACACGACTAAAAGCTAAATTTTTCTTATTATTAGTTGAAAACGTGCATGAAATTCGCTGTAACTAAGGTATAGTGACAATTTGTTGTCGGGGCTTGTTTAATTGTTGCCTTGTCACTTTTAACACTGAGTGTTAAAAGTAAATCACTTTTAACATAAATGTTAAAAGTAAATGACTTTTAATACTGGTATCATAAAATGTCATTTTTAACAATTGTCAACAAACGTTAAAACATAAATAGTGGTCGTAGAAAAAGTAATATTCTGTACTTTATTAATGAGATAGTGATGATAGACTGAATTTCAGAGAAATTGCAAGGCGAGCCCACAGGGAGTGGCATGAGGGGGAGGGGGGACTGGCTCCAGTCCAAGGGCGGGGGAAACCTACGGGGGCAGGTCTACCTTCCGCGATAACTACCGCGATTTTTATCGAGGAAGTTATCGCGGAAGGTACCCGAGGTCTCGGGGTGGCAGGGGCTACCGTGGCGGCCACTATTACCAACCCTGATGAGAATGGCCGCTGCGATAGGCCCTGTTCTAGGGTAGGATTAGTTATAATTTATTGTTTCTTTTCAAAATAAATGTTTTATTTTTGTTATAAGACTTTATTTTATGGATTCTGTCAAATAAAATACTTAGCAATCACCCACTGTCACGCGTCTTCATATTATTGTAGGATTCCTTGCGTTAGGTATTTCGTTGCTCAGCGCCTCCACCACAATTTGGATTTGGCAAAGTGTTCCCATCGGCCCTTTTGGCTGAAATTTTCGCAGCAGATGGCACGTTGCAGTGGCAAGTGGATGTGGTGGAAGAGAATTTCTGACACCGTCTCCATCAGTGTTGAAAATCAAATAGGAAAAAGCGTGCCGACCTGGTGAGTGTGGATTTGGCGAACTGTTCCCATCGGCCCTTTTGGCTGAAATTTTCGCAGCAGACGGCACGTTGCAGTGGCAAGTGGATGTGGTGGAAGAGAATTTCTGACACCGTCTCCATCAGTGTTGAAAAAAATCAAATAGGGAAAAGCGTGCCGACCTGGTGAGTGTGGATTTGGCGAAGTGTTCCCATCGGCCCTTTTGGCTGAAATTTTCGCAGCAGATGGCACGTTGCAGTGGCAAGTGGATGTGGAGGAAAAGAATTTCTGACACCGTCTCCATCAGTGTTGAAAAAAATCAAATAGGGAAAAGCGTGCCGACCTGGTGAGTGTGGATTTGGCGAACTGCTCCCATCGGCCCTTTTGGCTGAAATTTTCGCAGCAGATGGCACGTTGCAGTGGCAAGTGGATGTGGTGGAAGAGAATTTCTGACACCGTCTCCATCAGCATTGAAAAAAATCAAATAGGGAAAAGCGTGCCGACCTGGTGAGTGTGGATTTGGCGAACTGTTCCCATCGGCCCTTTTGGCTGAAATTTTCGCAGCAGATGGCACGTTGCAGTGGCAAGTGGATGTGGTGGAAGAGAATTTCTGACACCGTCTCCATCAGTGTTGAAAAAAATCAAATAGGGAAAAGCGTGCCGACCTGGTGAGTGTGGATTTGGCGAACTGTTCCCATCGGCCCTTTTGGCTGAAATTTTCGCAGCAGATGGCACGTTGCAGTGGCAAGTGGATGTGGTCTGACACCGTCTCCATCAGTGTTGAAAAAAATCAAATAGGGAAAAGCGTGCCGACCTGGTGAGTGTGGATTTGGCGAAGTGTTCCCATCGGCACTTTTGGCTGAAATTTTCGCAGCAGATGGCACGTTGCAGTAACAAGTGGATGTGGTGGAAGAGAATTTCTGACACCGTCTCCATCAGTGTTGAAAAAAATCAAATAGGGAAAAGCGTGCCGACCTGGTGAGTGTGGATTTGGCGAAGTGTTCCCATCGGCCCTTTTGGCTGAAATTTTCGCAGCAGATGGCACGGCACGTTGCAGTGGCAAGTGGATGTGGTGGAAGAGAATTTCTGACACCGTCTCCATCAGTGTTGAAAAAAATCAAATAGGGAAAAGCGTGCCGACCTGGTGAGTGTGGATTTGGCGAAGTGTTCCCATCGGCCCTTTTGGCTGAAAATTTCGCAGCAGATGGCACGGCACGTTGCAGTGGCAAGTGGATGTGGTGGAAGAGAATTTCTGACACCGTCTCCATCAGTGTTGAAAAAAATCAAATAGGGAAAAGCGTGCCGACCTGGTGAGTGTGGATTTGGCGAACTGTTCCCATCGGCCCTTTTGGCTGAAATTTTCGCAGCAGATGGCACGTTGCAGTTGCAAGTGGATGTGGTGGAAGAGAATTTCTGACACCGGTCTCCATCAGCGATGAAAAAAATCAAATAGGGAAAAGCGTGCCGACCTGGTGAGTGTGGATTTGGCGAACTGTTCCCATCGGCCCTTTTGGCTGAAATTTTCGCAGCAGATGGCACGTTGCAGTGGCAAGTGGATGTGGTGGAAGAGAATTTCTGACACCGTCTCCATCAGTGTTGAAAAAAATCAAATAGGGAAAAGCGTGCCGACCTGGTGAGTGTGGATTTGGCGAACTGTTCCCATCGGCCCTTTTGGCTGAAATTTTCGCAGCAGATGGCACGTTGCAGTGGCAAGTGGATGTGGTGGAAGAGCATTTCTGACACCGTCTCCATCAGTATTGAAAAAAATCAAATAGGGAAAAGCGTGCCGACCTGGTGAGTGTGGATTTGGCGAAGTGTTCCCATCGGCACTTTTGGCTGAAATTTTCGCAGCAGATGGCACGTTGCAGTAACAAGTGGATGTGGTGGAAGAGAATTTCTGACACCGTCTCCATCAGTGTTGAAAAAAATCAAATAGGGAAAAGCGTGCCGACCTGGTGAGTGTGGATTTGGCGAACTGTTCCCATCGGCCCTTTTGGCTGAAATTTTCGCAGCAGATGGCGCGTTGCAGTGGCAAGTGGATGTGGTGGAAGAGCATTTCTGACACCGTCTCCATCAGTATTGAAAAAAATCAAATAGGGAAAAGCGTGCCGACCTGGTGAGTGTGGATTTGGCGAAGTGTTCCCATCGGCACTTTTGGCTGAAATTTTCGCAGCAGATGGCACGTTGCAGTAACAAGTGGATGTGGTGGAAGAGAATTTCTGACACCGTCTCCATCAGTGTTGAAAAAAATCAAATAGGGAAAAGCGTGCCGACCTGGTGAGTGTGGATTTGGCGAAGTGTTCCCATCGGCCCTTTTGGCTGAAATTTTCGCAGCAGATGGCACGGCACGTTGCAGTGGCAAGTGGATGTGGTGGAAGAGAATTTCTGACACCGTCTCCATCAGTGTTGAAAAAAATCAAATAGGGAAAAGCGTGCCGACCTGGTGAGTGTGGATTTGGCGAACTGTTCCCATCGGCCCTTTTGGCTGAAATTTTCGCAGCAGATGGCAGGTTGCAGTGGCAAGTGGATGTGGTGGAAGAGAATTTCTGACACCGTCTCCATCAGTGTTGAAAAAAAATAAATCCGAAACAATGCAGACGAGTTAAAATTTGACTAAATAACGGTGTTTAGATCAGACGACACAACCCTGAATAATAAAATTTTTCATATTAAGACTTTGCTAACACATAAAATTCGTTTAATTACATTTTATAAAGCATTTTGGTGAAATAATATTACTAGAACTATCGAGGTTTCACTGTATTTCGACCGCGGTGTAACCACAGACACTGTCACAATGACGGAAATTCACGATCAGTGGGGGCTGGAACTGTCAAGGGGCTAACTTATCCGCACTAGGAAAGCTAGATTATGATACCCTGATCAGTGCTCTTGAAAAACATCTGGCCCCTAAGAAGAACTTTTTGGTTTCCCAACATTATTTTTTGTCAACTTATAAAAAAGAAAATGAAACAATTGCAGATTATGCGGCTGCATTGCGGCGTGATATTGCAGAATGCGAATTTAGAACATTTTTTGTGCAATATGAATGTGAGCCGACTAAAAAATATTAATTCTTATAAATTTTTAAACTTGACCGCAGTTAGAATATCTCTCATATGAAATATTTCAAAAAATAAGTTCATGAAATTTTACAACACTTACTAGATAGTGTTAACAACATGCAACTCTCTCCTCTAACCTATCAGAAAACGTGTTAACCTGTGTAATTAATTATACGGCCTTCTACACAAATAAACGGACAAATGAATATTGAATAGTAAAGAGGCACTCACCAACAAGAGGAAACACAGCAGCATTAATCGCCAGTTCGTCATCATCACCTATTTTAGCCAAACCAAGAATATCATTTTTACTAATGGTAGGAGTAATTCTTCATTTTACAGCGATGCACAAGTGTAGCAACACGCAAAAAGTAATTTAAAATTAGTAAACTCGTTAAGGTTCGGGAAATTCTGAAGAAAGAGCGCAGAAACCGAAACCATTCGCGGAGGAACTCGGCATATCGCGGCGCATTATACGGAGTTAGGAATAATGGGCAACAATAACCGGTTTTTCCAATAACAGATTATTTTATTGTGATTAACCGATTGTTTTTTTTACCACGAATTAACCTTATGACCGGTTTCTGTAGCCTATAACCGGAACGTCGGTTATTTAAATTTTATTTTATGAAAATCGACTCGACTCGGCCGACCACACGTCGTTGTCACGTCAACGCAGAGGACGTTCAGAGGCTTCAGTTGATGCAATAAATTGGCGGATATTTTCATCTTTGTTCAACATACCAATTTTCCGATGTTCATGCCTTTGTCCAAACAAGTGGAAATGGAAATAGAGGCGCTAGTATCTACAACAATGGACAGGTTTCCTCTTTCTTGTTTCAAATTATGAAAGCATCAAATTGATCAACTTTCAAAAATTCAAATTCAGTTTCGTGTGCCCACAAACGTGTTGGCAAAAGCCAATTTTTTGTGTTATGTGATTTGTGAGTAAATCGCAATCGATTAAACATGACTGCTCATGTTAGCGTGTAGGTACAATGAATTTTTATTGCTTGGGGTTGGTTTTTGGTCATTGAGAAGGTGACAAAGTGGTTAAGAAACAGTTTCATCATTTCAGCAGGAAGGCAGAGAAGCAAAACTGCATACATATCATTAGATGAGAAGTGAGTATTTATATTGCCCTTGATACTTGACTTCCAACTTACCGTGGAATAGACCTTATTCTAAATTAAAGAGCCATCTATCGTATTTTCTATGAACCTCAAGTGATGTTTCAGTGTCCTTGAATTCAAATGTACCGCCAAGTATTCGCGAAAATCAGCAAAGTATCTGATATCTGGTGGCAATACTTTAACTACACTGAGAGACAGGATACGGAAATACTTTTAAACATCCGTCACCATAATTTCGGCTTACGTCAGTCAGTTGTCAGTTGCGAGGTTAGGTAGTAGTTTTGTTAGGAGACATCCTCTCGCTGACTCGAAATTTTGTGAATAACTCTGTGGAATTTTACGTTTTGTGTACTTAAGTGGAACATTGGAAATCCAGGAAAACCTGGCTTTTAAAAAATTCAGGTATCGATGTCACTGATGTCACCAACTGACACTGTCAGGCACGTCACGCTAGAATTCTCACTTCCGGCTCCCCAATAGGGTGAGACCGCCATTTTGTGGTTTAGCAATGCCATCTATTAGCAGCTGATTTTCGCGAATAGGTCTGGTTCTGTTGCTAACTTCATTATTTAGTTCATTCAAATTTGAAACCAAAAGCGCCCAAAACTTCAAAACGAAAAAGCATAGATAAAAAAAACGTGAGATAACAGGTGAGGGTGAATGGCTCCTTTATCGCAACAGGTAAATTATTAACAGTGACTTTAATATGTCACCTATTTCCTTTAAACTTTTAGAATGCTGAGCCTTGGGGCAAACATTTAAGTGGGTTTCCCAAAACTTTAACATAAGCGTTGTGTTGGATACATTTTCCAAAAAAGGACTGTGCTCGGGGTATAGACTATTTAAAGCCAACAAGTTCAGCGAAGTTGTTACGCTACGGGAGAAAGATTTGTTTAAGATAAAAGGAAAAGTGGAGGCTCAGATGAAGAAAGCCATATACAATGTACAATTAATATTGCTTCAATCTGGGGCCATAAATAGTTCATTATGTTCATGTGTAGCGGGCCAAATGGGCAAATGCAAGCATGTTTGCTGTGTAATGTGGTTTTTACTGGAAATTAAGGACTTGCCAGAAGTACCAACAAAGCTAAGTTGTACCTCCCTAAAAAGAAAATGGGGTATTGCCAAGCAAGGCAAAGAAAACGTGTCGCCATTTAATTACCTCAAGTTTATTAAACATAATTATCGAAAACCAGTGACAAATGTTGAGTCGAACATAAACAAGAGGAAGGCTAAAGTAAACGAGGCCCTTAACATTACTCTATCGAGTAATACTTTACAATGTTTTGCTCAAAATTGTAAAAGTAAGGGTATATCCAATATGTTTAATGAAATTTTAGAGTCTTGTTCTTATGAGAACAAAGAGATTGAAAGAATTTCTGTGTATTTCCATGGTAACACTACAGCGGATGTATTGTCATTTGATGCAGAAGTTGAGGAAGAGCTGGGGGTAATAGAGTTGGAGTGTTTGCAAGAGGACAGTGAAATATCTGGCATAATTTTTGAAGCAGGAACACTTGATGATGATGTGTATAAAATTTTGGACCTGCCAACTACTCAAAATGAACTAAGAAACATTGAACTTGTAACTCGAGAGCAGGGTGACAGTGAGATATGGAAAATAGAAAGGAGAAGAAGATTCACTTCTTCTAAATTCAAAGAAATTTGTAGAAGAAAGAAATAATTTAATATAGAATTCTTAAATCGAATATTTCACGGTCAGGACATAAGCAACATAGCTGCTGTAAAAAGGGGAATTTTGTTAGAAGATAAAGTAAAAAAAAATTATTTGCAATACCTGAAACATTTGAAACAAAAGTAACAATTTCTCACCTAGGACTTGTAGTAAACCAATTTCTGGCACACCTGGGAACATCTCCCGACGGATTCATTGAGAACATGGGTACAGGTGAGAAATGGTTAATAGAAATAAAAACCAGCAGTAGCCACAACTATGTTGACATTTTGAATGAGGCAAAAAAATCTAAGTCAACTTTCTGCCTTGAAGATAAAGATGGAAATATACAATTAAAAAGGAACCATCAGTATTTTTATCAGGTGCAGGGACAAATGTGTGTTACCCAAATGCAAAAGTGTGACTTTATTTTATATATGGTTAACTCAAATGAACTGTATATGGAAGAAATTGAAGTCGACAGTGAATTTTATGTGAATATGATAAAAAGTTTAAATACTTGTTTTTCTAAACATGCTGTTCCTTATTTTTTGACAAATTGTTTTAATGATAATGAAATGTAATATGTTGCCAAAGTTTAAATACTTGTTTTTCTAAACATGCTGTTCCTTATTTTTTGAAATTATTTTAGTGATAATGAAATGCAATATGTTGCCAAAGTTTAAATACTTGTGTTTCTAAACATGCTGTTCCTTATTTTTTGAAATTATTTTAGTGTTAATGAAATGCAATATGTTGCCAAAGCTAGATGTACTAGTTTTATAAAACCTAAGTCACTCTTTGTACTTCATTTTATTATTTAATGATAAACTTTTTTTTTTTAATATTTATTTTTTAAATACAAAATACTTGACAATATTTCGAGCAATATCTAATAGAAAATTTTGAAAACATGAGTTAATATAACAATTTAAAAAAAAGGTAAATGTATTTTCAAGGTTTTCGGTCCAACAGGGGTTCTCCTGAAAAATTTACAAGATAACAGGTAATTTTCCAAATACAATTCAATCTTGAGTGCATGGAATTTGGAAAAACAAATTTCAATATTCGATATGATTTTACTACATTAATTATTCTCTCAACATGGACTCTCAAGGCTGCTATTTCTTTAGTTTCATGTACTTCAATAGGGTTAAACTGACTTCTACCCATTAAAAAAGGAGGTATATTTAAAGTTATACCTCTTTCTTGTAGGTAATCAGCAATCAGGAATCCTCTATCTGCCATTACATTGTCTTTCTTTTCTAATTTTTCTATTATACCAGAGCTCTCAACAATTACTCTATCACTCACTCTTCCTCCATATAAATCAGAAACAAACGTTACAAAGCCATTTGGTGAAATGCCCAATAAACCCTTAGCTGTATTGTGAGATTTGTATGTCGAATAAGTTTCAGATTGCACATCACAATCAGAAGGTCTCTCTATATATATTTCAGTGCAGTCTAAAATTACTCTTGTGCTAGGATAAGTTTCTTTGAAAGCTTCTGGCATATATTTGTTAATAATTTCTCTTGATGCCCAAATAGGTACTTGAATTAATTGTGAGTATAACAAATCAACCCAAAACGCCCATAACCTACTAATAGTCGTTTGTGAAACTTTAAATCTATAGGCCAGATCCATTTCTTCCAAACCCAAACGAAGTCTCATTAGCACAATTAAAAGCTGTTCTCGTTTACTTAAAATTTGTGGTCTTCCAACCTCGGATTCTGATCTACGATTCATTCTTCGTGCTGTTTCATAGCCAGGAGTAACGAGAGTTTCAAAATTAAGATATCGGGCCTTACTTTCAAAACCTGTGTAGTAACATAGCATTTTCTGATTTTCCAAGATGTCAGTGCAATTCGATTGTGCAAAAATTTCTTTTTCTTTAATGTTTTCCATAGTTTTAAACCCATCATTTTCTATTTTCATTTCTAAATTTGTCCTGTTAGCAATTTCCAACTTGTCTGTCAAATATTTGTTCTTGAAAAATTAAATATAATGAAACATTTACTCTATTTCTTCAGACTGATACTTACAGTGTTTTTAAGGTTGTTCAATTCTTCGAAAACTGTATTAAATTTCTCTTTTTGGTAACATAGTTCATTTTTCAAACTCTTATTCTGAAACAGGAAAGAAATCAGGATCACTACACTCTAATATAAAAGAACAAACCTCTATTTTCAATTGTCCAATATTTTCAATTAATCCATTTATCTCTTCAGTTTTTTGTCTAATAATTGTCTGCTCACTAGTTTTGTTTTGTTCCCCCACATTGCCACTCGAGCCATCGTCAACGTTCTCATTTTCAAACTCCCATTCGATGATTTCGGAGCTACGGCCTGCTCCAATGATTTCCTCTACTTGTCTCATGTTTTCCTTCCCAACATCACTCGTCATTCCAGATGAATTGCAGTCTTCCTCAGACAAGGGAAAATATAAAGGTAAAATGTCCTGCTTCTGCTTCCTACCAGTCAGGTTAAAATGTGAACCACATATACGATGATTTTTTGTTGGATTCCATGTGCTATACATTCTTTTTCCTCCTCGATTTATTGCTCGTATCCACTGATTCCTTAATGTAACATCCGAAACTGGTATTCTATGCCAGGAGACCTCTCGATTTATCCTAGTATTATTGTGACAATTTGGTACGCAACAAATTGTGCCTCCTCGTTTTTGCTTCTGTTTTAAGTTGGACATTTTTGTTTTACAATAACTTGCAGTAACTAAAATAATAATGATAAAAGTAAAAACGAACGCGAACGGTGACGACCTAACCCCCAACCACACGTCTGTCTTAACTGTCAGCTGTCAATTCTTGTGGCTAGCTTCATGATCCCCGGCCGGCGTTTGGGAATCGTTCCCATTAAAATTATTAGCTGAAAAAATAGAATTTCCTGCTATGGATTGCAATAGTACATGTTTATTGTCTTCACACAATACCTATATTTTGTGAGAAATGGCACAGTATTCAAATGTAACTATTTTTTATGAGCACAGTTTTACATGCATTCCTTATGGACGTTCAAATAGTGAAACACCAGAGCCGTTCGCGCGCTGCTACGCACATGCGCATTATAATTTTGAATAAGGTCTATTGGGTGGCTTGAAATCGCCGGGTGATTTGAAACGGTGCTGCGCGCTGCTGAAAACAGCTCTGCTGCACCCTAACGGTGAATAGCAGAACGAAAAAAATATCAGGTTGGCCTCTGCAATATCGGCCAGTTGGCTCCATCGTGTTTGAAAAATGAAATTATGCATTTGTGATTTACAAAAAATTCAAGAATATTAAGGTAAGAATTACACTATATTCATACCTTGTTTACTTCCTGTTGTATGTTTTAAACTATTGTTCCAACAAATCTGATATATTTTTTTATTTATAACCCGGACATTCGTGAACCATAGACATAACCTTAAAAAAATTCCAGCGTCCCCCAAAATTTTCCATGACCGCTTTTATTTTTTGGTTGCAGTTTTTGGGTGACTTGAGATTCTTTATAAATATGCCCAATAAGTATAAGAGATGACCTTGAAAAGGCTGTAGCGGATATTAGAAGTAAAAAATGGTCACTAAGTGAGGCGGCTGAGCATTACGGTATTTCTAAAGCCACATTGTGGAGGAGAGTGAAACGAATTCACACCAAAAAGTTTGGCGGCCAAACAGTCTTAACCAAAAATGAGGAAGATACAATCAGTAAAACAATTCTGTTTGCAGCAGATTGGGGGTTCCCTTTGGAAAAAGGGGACATAAAAGATCTGGTTGAAAATTACATTAATCGACAAGGGCGAATAATAAAGGCATTCAAAAACAATAGACCAGGAAACAGCTGGTATTACGGCTTCATTAACCGCAATAATCAATTGAATATTCGCTTATCGGAAAATATAAAAAGGAGTCGAGCTGTGTATCACCTGCGATCATTAATTCATATTTTGATGAGCTAGCTGTCTCGATGGAAGGTATTCCTCCAGAAAATATTATCAACTATGACGAGACTTGCTTTACCGATGACCCCGGTCGCAAAAAAGTGGTAGTACGACGGACATGTAAGCATGCAGAAAGACTAATGGACCACTCCAAATCATCGACATCCGTTATGTTCGCCGTTAGCGCCTCGGGGGTGATGTTGCCTCCCTATGTTGTTTATAAGTCCGACCATTTGTGGGCAACATGGACGGAGGGAGGGCCCCCAGGCACCCGTTATAATCGTACCAAGTCAGGCTGGTTTGACCAATCAATATTTGAAGACTGGTTTATGAAGACTGCCCTTCCTTATTTGAAAAACCTCCAAGGAACAAAGGTGATGATTGGAGACAACCTGGCAAGCCACATTTCTGTAAAGGTCATTCAAGAATGTGAACAACACAACATTAGATTCATACTTCTACCCCCAAACAGCACACATCTAACCCAGCCGCTGGATGTCTGCTGCTTTAGACCAGTGAAAGAAGCTTGGCGAAAAATACTTAATGTTTGGAAGAAAAAGAATAGAGGATCCATCAGAAAAGACATGTTCCCTAGTCTCTTGAATTCAACGATCAAAAAACTTGACAGTAAAAATTCCGAAAATATCAAGGCAGGATTCAGGGCCACTGGCTTGGTCCCCCTGGACCGCGAGGCTGTCTTGAAAAGGATCCCTAAGCAAGATTTAGATTCAAGTGCAATCGAAATTGCTAACTCCTTAAAAGACATGTTCCAAGCAGCTAGATATACCGTATGATTTTTTAAATTTTCCATCAAAGCAACCGTTGGAAAACAAAAGTCGAATCTTTGATTACTTCAGATGGTTCAGCAGATTTTGAAGCTGTCACTTAATTGTCACTGTCATTTAATTTACAAATGTGTTTTCGAGAGTGGATTTTTGATGATTTGCTTGCCAGAGCAGAAAATATTTGCCCTCGGGGCCACACCGGCACTCAAGACAATGGAGGATAGGCTGACTCTCAGGAACTCCGAAAGGAATAACGATAACAGAAAAACATCACTGTGAAGTCTTCTTTTAGGCTGGATTCTCAGATGGTAGGTGCAGGACGCAAAATTCTGAAAGATTTACTGAAATTATTTAGAACAAAAGGCGCCTAGATACCTGGACTGGAACTGAAGAGCCCCCTTGGAATTGACACTGTTACTGCCATGAGTGCGATATTATGTGCCTGATGGCCCTATTTATTTATTTATTGGTATTTTCGTAGCGCAATAAACTGGTAAAATGCTATGTTTGGCAGCTTCAAGGTCGTGTCGTGCCCCATCAAAGTTCCTAGCTGGATTACAAACTTTGCGCGGGAACTAGGTACCAATAATTGGGGAATTTTTGCTGTGCAATCCTTTGTCTATTGCAGTCTGGTGGGGGACAAATTCACTGCAAATAACCTCTAATAATGATAAGCATACGTGTTGAATTGTTTAATACTTTGTAACACCATTCCCCATTTTCTGCTTGAAAACCAGTGTGAAAGTAAGCTTCAACAGCAAATATCTTTTGCTCAACCAAGAAAACCATCGTAAAATTGTAAACAAACTCGAAAATAATTATTTCTGTAATTGACAAATGACAGATTAAAGTGACACCCGGAAAATCTGATCAATTGTCTGCACTAATCAAAGACATGGCTTTTGTTTTCCAGGGCAAACTTTGATGAACAATTTAAAAAATCATACGGTACAACAAAGCCAAATCAAGTTACCAAGCGTAAAAAAATTAACATTCCAGCAGGCCAGAGTGTGACCATGGATGACAGCATTCCTTCCACTTCGGCTGCCGAGAAAAGTTCCCCAAATCAGATCAAGAAAAACAGCAAAGAAAAGAAAAAAGCTAAACCAAAGACATGTCCAAATGACAAATATAGCATTTCCAGTGACAGTGGAATTGATGACTTGAGTTTCGCTGAAGAAATAGATGAGACTGAAGAAACAAAAGACAAGAAAAAAACGAAACCAAAGAAACCAGCAACTGGTAGCAATAACCAACCCAAATGTGAAATTTCCAGTGATAGTGAAATTGAAGATTTGGATTTAACTGAAGGAGAAGATGAGACTGAAGAAGCTAAAGACATTGAAGAGACTTGCGATCGATTTACTATAGAAGACATTAAGAACGAGGACTTTGTTGTTGTGGAATTGAGTTCCACAAAGGGAAAGAAAATGCGATATGTCGCCAAAATTATTTCCACTGAACCGATAATGCAATGCTCGTTTCTGAAAAGAAACCAGAAATTAGAGAATGCGTATGTGCACCCTCAAGTACCCGACATTAGTTACGTAGAGACCAGCGAGATTATTGCCTTGCTGCCAAAACCATTGAGCTTATAGAATTACTGATGTAGACCGTTTCAAGGCAACTGAGTTCCGCCAAATTTTATTGTATACGGGCCCTATAGTTTTTAAAAATCGACTTTCTCCGGATAAATATGAACATTTTATGTTATTGCATTGTGCAATTCGCATTTTATGCTCCCAAGAATTACTGTCGCTGTATTTGGAATATGCATGTAATCTGTTAGAATGTTTTGTTGGCAACTACGCAGGGTTGTACGGTGACGAAAATATAACTCATAATGTTCATAATTTAGTTCACTTAGCTGCAGATTGTAAAATACACGGAGTTCTTGATAATTTCAGTGCGTTTAAATATGAAAATTATTTATATAAGCTAAAAAGTAGTGTAAAATTCTCTCGGTATCCACTGCAGCAAGCCATGAATCGGCTGGAAGAAAATCGACTATTAAGTGACGACGGTATAAGTTCTGTAAATGAACCAATTCTAAAGCATGAAACTGATAATGTTCCTATTACTGAATGTAATTACATCGGTTATAGGACTCTAGTTTTACCCGAATTTGAAGTGACGTTGAACCGAAAAGATAATACTGTGTCTGCGTCCGATGGATTTTTCTATAGTATTGACTACATTTGTCAAGATCCAATTTCTAAAAATATATATCTATTTGGTAGACAATTTCTAGATTTAAAACCACTGTATACGCAGCCCTGTAATGCTGATTTGTTTAACATAGCAGTTTCCCAAAAGCTTTCTAGCAATTTATACAAGCTACCTTTAGGACATGTTAAGCAAAAGTCTATGTCATATTCTACTGATGAAATGACTCATGTAATTCTTCCATTGTTACATTACGAAAATAAAGAGAAGGCTTAAACAAATCCGTTATTGTTTTTCTAGATACATACCTATTCTAAATGGTCTGTAATAGTATGTACCAGCTAATTATTATACACCATTGATCTGAAAAGAATCAATTCAGGTACCATTTTATTAATAAGTAAATGTTTTTTTCCTTTAGAATAAATGGGTGATAGTTACCTTCTTTAACAGTACTGACTTCAACTTGGTTCCTACTCGTTGGGTTTCAAAAGTCGATGATAAATACCAGTGTTCTTGGCCACTCGGCAGTAAGTCAATTTCAAAGAAGATTAAGGACAGGGATCCTCCGTCTCCGTTGTGGCCTTTATTCGCTGTTAAAGTGTTAAAGGAATTTGGTGAGTAGCTGGCTATTATCTTATTTAATTAATTATGTTTTTTCAGAGTCCTACAAAGAAGGGCTTCTAGAGGAGAAGCGTCTGGAAGATGAATCAACCACAGAGGGGGAAACGGGTGGGTGTTTATAAGTGATTATTATTTACATATTTTCTTACTCACTTTACGTGTTTTTCAGAACTTGGTCGTGGGCACAGAAAAATTAAAAAAAAAGAGGACCATTCTTACGTTTTTGACTCTAACTTGCAAATTCCGCCGCCTGTTCTACCAGACACTAAGAAGGGCCGATGCGAGAGAGCTGTAGTTATCGAGCAGTTTACGGTTTCGAGAGACGGAACATTGCTTGTTACGGCAAATGGTTTGTAATTTCATTTCTCACATTATTTGTTATTTTTATATATTATCCTCTTTAGATGATATAGTTGGCGGAACTATGGAGACAGATACTATGGACAGTAACAATAACAACAGTGTAAATTCGAACATGTTAGAAAATAAAGAAAGTGACAATGATGAAAATTTATCTGAAGAGTCACGCCGGCGGTCAAATACCATTGACGAAAGGCCTTTATCGCCAATCAGGGATGAAATGCCTGATGGGTCGCCCATCAGGAATGAGATATCTTTGTCGCCTATCGGGGATGAAAGGCCTTTGTCGCCTATCAGGGATGAAAGGCGTTTGTCACCTGCGACCACTAGGGGTAAGCTTCTTAAAAATAAAACAAATAGAAAAGAGCAGGCCATCAAGGTTGGACGAAATATTAATCTTCCGTCAGTTCGATTACAAGTAATGTTATTGTAGCTTACTTTACGAGCATATATGCGGAAATCTCTGAGGTGAAAGAAGTAGTAAAAGAAATCAAAAAGTTCCTGCAAGAGACCGGTTTACAAAACCATAATGGCAACACTGCAGATCAAGGGATTGGTATCATCCCTAAGAAACCATTTAAGAAATTTGTCAAATTAGAGGCATATAACACAACTCTTCTGGAAGATGCGCGTGCTAAAGAACAACTTGTAAGTACTATGGTGATCCCGGAGTACCCTATTTTCCCCTACTACGAGCCCACAGTTACCCCCCCTTTTTTACCCCTAATTACCCCTTTTCCAAGGCAATAAAACCCCTGATTAATTAGTTAATTTTTCACTTACCGTGGTTTACCTTTGTGATCGTCTAGATGAAATTTAGGACCATTGAGTTTACTCACCCCATTGTGAAAGGTGGTTATTTGTTTAAACAAATTAATTGAACAAAAGGATTAAACTAATCTCCTATGTTCATGCAGTTTATGCTGTTATTTTGCGAGAACAAAATCCATGTACGCTTGGAGAATTTCTCCATCGTTGCCAGATGTCTGAAAGAGTTATCAACCAGTCAAATAACTGTCGGTAATGTAGAAAGCTTCCTCTTTTATTTTCTTTGTCTTTTCGTTGTTTTTTGTTGTTTGTTTGCTTGTTTACCCAATAAAAATTGGTAGCTGCATAGCTTGTAAACATAATTAGTTCAAAGTCAAACCGGAGTAGTTCAAAGTTCCACAGTTTGTTGTTGTTAGATACCCCTCCCCCGACGATAGTGCTCCTGACCTCCTCGGTGGCTTAACACTCCTACGGGAGTGGATAGAGCTACAACCTGGGCCCACGTTATGCTCTGGGAGTTCTCGAAACCCGAGAAACTCTGGTTAATTATTTATAACAATTCGAAAATTGTTCTTGTTTTTCCTGTTGTTGTGTGAACTGAACATACTCATGGTGTTTTGAGCTTTAAAATGAGCTCTATATCGTTAACTTGTTGCTGAAGGCAAAGAGGAAGATTTCACCCCTAATTGCTGAGGTAAAAGGGTTAATTAATCAATTTTGATTAATGAAGATCTGGTTGAGAGGTGAAAGGAAGAGATTTTCCTGTAAATGTGAGCTGTTGGGCGTCCTTCCAGAAAACTAGGGTAGTTTGATCGGATTCTGCTTTCCAGGTGTAATTAATTAATTGAGCAGGTATAATTAACTTGCGAGATAAGGTCGTAGATGTGAATAACTGGCATTTAGATGCATTTGAAGTGAAGATGGTTGTCCTATGGCTAGATTAAGAAGGGTGATGATTTTAATTAATTAATTAGGGTGGTCGGTTAATCCGAGGATTAATCAAGAATACTTGAATTCATCGAGATGTGTTCGAAACTGCTTGGGATGTTTAAATAATCCAGTACCGGTTTAGGATAGTACCACAATCTTTAACAAATGACCTAGCGTCTCTTTTAAGCGTCCTTTCGATTAAATCGCAATTAAAATCGTGTTTACACAGAATAAAATGATTACAACAAATCTAGAATGTTTCCTACCTTTTCCTGAGATTTGGGCTGCAATACCTAGGTTCACACAGTACTGCACAAATAACTATTAAATTATTACTAACAATTTTCACTGAAATAAATATAAATGCGTCTCTTTTGGTTGTCGGTTCGAAAACTCTCCCCCTTACTAGCTGCACTTGGGCTTAACACGCCCGCATTTTTCTACCTGCTGCTACCCTCGGCTGTCCTTCGTAACATAAGCGGCCAAATAAGATTTCTCTTCTCGAGTATTCCATACGGTCGAAACCAAACGCAAAGATTTGTTTAATTTAATTACCTAAAGATTTGCGTAAAATTGGACATTCCGGCGGATCAGTTCAGTACCTATATATTATGGGTATTAGTTATCGTGTCAGCGTTCCCACAACTACATGTGTTTGTCTAAAAATGTTATGTTTTCTAGGAATCATTTTTTCACCTCTTGGGAGGGTCCTCAGCCATGGACAATATCCGCAGATGCCTAAAACGTATGTTCACGAACAAGTTGGCAACCAAGTGTAGCTGGACTGGAAGGAAGGGCAAACATCCGTTGCGGAATTTGGAAATAATGAGTAGTGTGAAGGGTCAGTAATGTTTATACCTACGGAAATTTTTGTATTTTGAGTTACTAATATGCAAATATTATTACATTGAAAAGCAGTTTAATAATGGATCCCATTATTAATTTGTTTTTTGAGAGGTTCCAAATCGAGGCAACTCGCTCTGAAAATGGAATCAGCTGAAATTGAATAAGAAGGATCTCTGACAACAATTCACAAATGAGGGTTTTCAGACATTTTTTAATTTTCGAAAATAGTACACATTATCTGCAGGAATTTTCAACTTTTTTCAAAGTAAACATAGCAAAGCAAAAAATATTGTGTTATACTCGTTTTATATATTTTTCCCTTTGCTTGTCAATGTCATGTCCTAAATCACCCTGGAAAAAGAAGCGCGAAGCGAGTATACCTACAATTATTTTTCTTGGCAAGCCATATGCAGCATTCTAAAATCCGTATGTCTTTGTAGTTGCTGTAAGGAGGAGATTTGGACAGCTAACTGACAAACAGTTTGAAGAACACATCCGATCGTGGTTCAAGCAAGGTGGCTTAAGGCTGCAAAGAGAACAAAAGGGGCAAAATGTCCAGCAAAATGATCTATGAAATTGTAGTTAAGTTGAAGAAACGTATTTTCCTTTATTAAACTTTTTTATATTCTATCCATTATTGTGTTTTATTAGAGGTAGGCTATAGAAATATCGTTTCAAGGTTTGACGCTTTGGAAGACGATTTTCTGCCGTTTCATGTAAGTATTGTTTTATTGTGTGTAACTGATTAAAGCATTACCTACTTGTGAATGCATAATTTCTCTTTGGAGGTATATTTCTCCAACGGGAAATTGATAGTTAACTAACTGTAAATGTGCAGGTGATTGATAAACCGGCCCTAAGGACTTAAAAATTATTCGTTTCTGCAGATGAAGTGATGGAACGAACGGTTTCAGAAAATTTCTCTTGTGAAAATTTCAGCTGAAACGTATGCCAAGGGTATAGGTACTAATTTCAATAAAATTTCCGTTGCACGTCATCAACAGGGTTTTCGATTTGCACTTATATCTGAGGAGCCTCACTTAATTGTAGCAGTTCTATTGGTTCAATTGAACTTTTACCGATCAGGTTGCTGACATTAACTGAGGCTCCTCAGATATAAGTGCAAATCGAAGACTTTTATTGATGACGTGCAACGGAAGTTTTGTTGAAATTAAAATGGGCATCGTAGCATCTGAAATGTTTCTGAACTGTTGGAACTGTTGGGTTGGAACAGGAACGTTTCAACAAGGTTTCGCGTGAAACAGTTTCCGTCGAAACGTATCCGCGTGCGGACATTTACAGTTTCTAGGACGTTTCTGCAAGGTTTCTGAGCCTTAGTCGGAAACGTTTCATGTTTCCAAGTTATAGTTTCAGAAACGTTTTCGAAACGAATTCTTGCATAGTGGGTAAGAAGAGGAGGCTACCAATTCCAACTCAAAGAGCTCAAAGAAAAATATTTAGTCACTTAGAGATCAGATTTGAATCAAGTCTTGTTATATTTCAAGTTAAAATGTCATAGAAGTTAATCTTTTTGTATTTTTGTACGTTCCAAATATATTTTTTCACGTTTTTCGTATTTAAAAAATGGTATTTGTATTTCAAGTCACCCACGGGATGCAGTAAATGCAATTAAAATGGGTTTTAAGCAGCTGTTTCAAGTCACCCAAATAGGCGGGTGAGATGAAACGGCCACTTTTTATTTTATTTTTTCAAATTTCTAATTGATTTAGGCACTTGATATCATGGGATACTGTTACCGAGATAGTTTGGCATATTTCAGTATTTTTTCTTTTGGATGGGATACTGTTACCGAGATAGTTTGGCATATTTCAGTATTTTTTCTTTTGGACAATAGTCCAAACACTTTTGTTATTTAACCGGAAAGCTCAAAATCGTAGTCAAGTCACCCAATTCCACGGTACTTATTAGGGCACAATACCGTGGAGGAATAGCCAGTTCAAGAAGTTGGCAGCAAAAACCTTCTGAGTTCGGAACAAACTCTTGGACTCTGTAAATGTTTGAAAAACAACATCCTATACCACCAAGAACATCCATGAAAATTTTGCGCTTCCGCTTTGCCTAAGTTTATGCGCTGCTCCTACGCTAAGATCATAATGGTACGGAAATATACGAGATGCAAGTGAAATTAAAATTTATGTACTTTTTAGGTTTTCTGTCTATTTCCCGATCTATTTCCTTTTCTGTGAACACTCTTTTGACCTGACTATCCTAATTCATCAAGGCAATATCTACCACACCCACAAATTAAGTAGTGGAATCTGGGGGACATTACATTATTTTAATACTGTTTCTTCAAAAGTACCTACGATGAAAAGGATAGAATGGCTATTGGAAAAAACCAAGCAGAGAATACTTTATTCCAGTATCCAGTGATGGCATTGAAGGATTAGAAACTAACGCGCTTCGAACCCTAAGCAGTGCTCATTATGAAAGCCAGTTTGGCAAAACTTTTTCGGTGTGGTGTGGTGTTTGTAGTGATAGTGCAGTGCTTTGAAGTTAACGACAAATTTCCAGCGACACAATGGCGGCGTCGATTTCGTGGATGTTCGGCTTTGAGCGGTGTCCAACGCAACAACCTTTTTGCATCGGATCTTTTCCATTTAATTTGTCGACTAATTCTTAATATTTCAAGATTCGTTTTGAATATTGTTTAATAAAAATCAAAACGAGAGGTATTCGAGTATTTTGTAAGCATTAAAAGCCCCTCATTATGAAAAATAAATTGTTAACAATTAGTTCGCACACCCTGATTTGTCATTTTGAAATTTGACTCAAGATTGAGTTTTAGGTTATAATCGGAAAATTCCCATTTTACAAGTATTGGAAGGAGATAATTATTAAGAATCGTTAACAAAATTACATGGTTTATTTATATTTGCGGTTTTTGTAATCTTTGGATAATTATAACAGGCTATGTTCAACAAGGTAGGTCTATCCTATACCGGAATTTATTTTTTAACAGTCACACTGCTCCTCTCTGAATTCGAACCAAAAGCACTTTCAACTTTAGATAATGACCAAATGAGCCCCCACAGTAAGTCTCTTCGACCGGAAACATCCACGAGGGGCACCCGGGGCTGGTCTTTGGCAAAGTTCAAATGAAACTCGTTTTTTTAATAAAAGTCACACTGCTCCCCTCTGAATTTGAAACAAAATCACTTTCATCTTTAGATAATGACCAAATGACTCCACACAAAAAGTTCCTTCGTCCGGAAACGTCTCCAAGGGGGACCCGGAGGAGCTCTTTCGTCAAGTTTCACTGAAATTCGTTTTTTCAAAAAAAGGCTTATTGCTCCCTTATCAATACAAACACAAGACACTTTAGCCCCCTCATAATGACCAAATGACTCCACACAGAAAGTTCCTTCGTCTGGAAACGTCTCCATGGGGGACCCGGAGGAGCTCTTTCGTCAAGTTTCACTGAAATTCGTTTTTAAGTCCTATTGCTAACCTCTGAGCTCGAAATAAAAACACTTTGATCCTTAGATAATGAGCAAATTAGTCCACACAGGCAGCTGCTTAGTTCTTCGAAAGTAAATAATTTATATATACTCTGTCCGGGATCCACACAACCAAGATTCACCCGATTTCCATGGCGATTCATTGTTGACAACAATGATTCGCCATGGAAATAGGGTGAATCCCGGTCGTGTGGATCCCGGACAGACCATAGTTATCTTTCTGGGTGACAAACAATTTTTAGGTTAGGGTGATACACCCTTTACATGCAACCAGTTATACATTTGTCAATTTCCAAAATAGGGTGGCTGTGATCGACTTGGAACCAATCAGGCGGTAAAAGCGATAATTCAATTTTCGTTTGTTTTTTTGTAAACAAATAGCAATTGTTTTTCGTTTTTAAGCGTTCGTGTGCGTGTGATAGTTAAAAACAAAAATTAAAAGCAATCGTTTTAAGTAAGTAAGTATAATAAATTAACAAATATGCTGCTTTCTAATATTAAATTTTAATACGAAGAAAATGCCAGTCGAAGAAATTACTGGAGATTTGTTCAGTACCAATGCTACGATACTGGCCCATTGCATAAGCCTGGACCTGAAGATGTGGAAAGGCGTCGCCAAAGAATTCGCGTAAGTTTATAGCAAAGTATATTCTCTCCTTTTTTTTGAATTTTACTCGTGAACTAAGTTTACCTATTTATGGATCTTAACCTTCAAAAATTAAGTTTACCTACTTACAACTCCAAACCTTCAGGGTGGGGGCGAATCTTATTCTCTAGTCTGGAGATTCGCAATACCTATCTATAGGTAAATTTTCGCGATTTTGTGGTTCAAACCCCAAATGCTTAGCTGTAATTGGTTCATATTTACCACATTTCCTAGAAAGTTGTTTGATAAAAAATTGGCAGCAGAGAAGCGGCTGGAACCTCCCCATCCTGTGAGTCTTTGATTTCCGTGTCTTGCGTTTAAAATTTTAATGTTGATATGCCTAAATGGCACTTCCCGTGGACCAATTGCTCCCATAACAGCCTTTCAGCACGTCAACGGATCACCTAATCTCCATGTACCTACCAATTGTCAAGTTTGTTTTTTTGATGCAAAACCTGAGCAATTTCATTTTTTGATTTCTCTTATTTCTATTAAATTTTCTCTTACCTCATAATCTGCCAAAATCGCAAAAGTAAATAAAAATAAAATGTCAATGGGCAGATGAATTTGCATCAAAAAATTAAAGTAGACGTGTTTTAGCGTTTTTCGAAAATTTCAATTTTTCACCGATTTCTTCAATGTTTTTGAAAATCTAGGATGGCCGCGAATGCGCTGCCGGTCAAGTATGATACATGTTTCTAACTCAGAAAAAATCGTAGATTCCGAATCCGTTTAGAAAAAGGTGTCATTCTATTTGAAAAAACAAAGTTAAGGTCATTTCCGGTTAAACCGGAAGTGGAAAAAATTCCCTCTATATACGCGCAAATGTCCCCCTCCGTGCGGGATGGGTCAGCGTTTATTTCAATTCAATATCCTTATTACATCCAAAGATATTCAAGGTGGGAAGTTTTAAAAATCACACCCTGTATGTAAGTGCATAGTGTGTTTTCCAAAGAAATTGATTTTTGACAATGAGTTTCTTATGCTTTATTAACCTCCCAAACCCCATCACAATTTAAAAAAAATGGGAGGTTACTGCAATCACTAAAATTTTCGAATTTGAGATACCACCAGATCTTTACGTTTTGAGGTCTCAGGAACCCAAAAAAGGGGTTTTTAAAAGGTGTCTGTGTGTATGTACGTACGTACGTTTGTACGTTCGTACGTACGTTCGTTTGTAGTCACGCCACAGCCAAAACTACTAGACCGATTTGGCTGAAATTTGGAACATAGGCATCTCGTAACCTAACTTAGATCTGAAAAGCTTTTGGAGCTAATCGTGCAACCGGAAATGCCATTTTGGCACATCAACTTTTAAATTTTAAATGCAAACCCCCATTTTTCACGTCACCATTAGGAAGACCTTCAAATTCTGCTTCTAAAAGTGTATTCATTCTTAGTGCCCTTTTGATCAAAAATTAAAAAAAAAAAGATTTTTATCGGACTTTAAAATCGCGGTACAGCCCAAGCCCCTGAACCGATTTGGCTGAAATTTTGCACATGGGGATTGTATTACACGTCGAAGAGCTGAACAAATTTTGAATTCAATCGACTCACGGAAAGTGCCGTTTTGGCACACCAATTTCCAAATTTAAAATTATTCTCTCATTTGACCATTAAAAACAAGTTTTTGAAAGATTTATTGTCACCATCAGAAAGGTCTTCAAATTCTGGTTTTAAATAGGACAAGATTAATTCGCATTTAGCGCTGTTTGGTTCAAAAAAGAGAAATTTTATAATAACAGTAAAAATACATTATAGCCCAAATTACTAAATCGATTTGGATGAAATTTGGTACATGGAGATTGGGTGACCCGTTGAAGACCTAAAATGCTTTTGAAAGCAATTGGCCCATGGGAAGTCCCATTTAAGCATATCAACTTAAAATTTTAAATACAAGACCTCCTTTTTTATGTCGCCATTAGAAAGGCGATCAAATTCTGGTTCTAAAAATGTGTTCATAGTTTCTGCCATTTCAGTGGAAAATAGAAAAAAAAAATTTTCTCATTAAAAGGGTGCGGGCTGACAGTGGATGACATAAAGTGGCAGTTATTGTCAAAAAGGTTTCAAAAGATTGACCTTAAAAGAAACATATTGTCAAACCTGATGGGTGATGTCCGAGGTGACGTCGGTATTTGTCAGAAAATTGCGAAATTAGTCAAGGATTAAAAAAATTCTGTTGAATTGACTACTATCTACACAGAATAGAAAGATCCACGCGATGGGGAGGTTCCAGCCGCTTCTCTGCTGCATTTTTTGAACTTAGAACTGATGAAATAGATGAAAATTGAAATTCCCCGTGGGGCAAAATTTAGAAAAATGAGCGTTTTTACCTCAAAAAGGCGAAGTTAGGTCGCATTTCCTGTTAAACCGGAAGTGGGAAGAAATTTTTCGGCAACAGCCATAAATACGCAAAAAAGAGAGAAAATGTCTAAGGGTTTCTCAGAAACTCTCCTATACAGGGTGTATGCAGTCATTAATTTTTAGGGGTGATTCTACATCAAAAAAGATGAAAAAAAGTTCCTATAAACAAGTGTCCGAAAATCGCTCCTAAGGGGTCTAAAATTCGATTTTCATTTAGTCACGCATTAAGTTTTTGCATACTATCTGACATTATTAAGCATCACCAGATTACTTTAGTTACTAATTTTTAGAATCCGTTCAGTTTTGTAATTTAATAAAAATAAATTGTCCCTTCTTGATCAGCCCGGTCGCGTAATTCCCAACCCTATTCTGATTCAGCGCGGTCGCGCTTCCGACACGAGCCGATCATACGCCGACGTCTTGAATGCCGACCCTAACCGCGCTCAGCGCGTGATTCCCGATCCTATAGGTATTCAGCGGGGTTGCCTTCTGGACAATAACACACCCTATAATATTGCTTAAGCGCAATCAGCGCAGAAGCCATTACAGCTCACCAGATGTTATATTTAACGCCGCAATTAATTGGTGGTTGTAGTATACCTAGGGTATAGCAAGAAAGTACTATAGTAATGTCGGAACTTTTCAATTTTGACAATGACAGTTGAATCCTCGATTAAATCCAAAAACGATCAATTTTAAGATTAAAACGACTTGAAGAAATATGTTGGGTGCAGTTTTCTTTTTTGAATATGACCATATTTGAAATCTAAATGCACTCAATAGAAATCCTGGCCTCAAATATTGCTATATTCTAAAAATGAAAACTGCACACGATGTATTCTAGGGTGCTATTGAGCTAGAATAGAAAATAGTTAATTTGTTAAAAATCTGCGAGAGAGAAAGAATTTAGCTCTAGTACAGCCGTAAGGAGATTCTTCAATAAATTGTCAGATTTGTGTCGAATTCAGTTCATTTCCCTTTTGAAAACTAATATGGAGAGATCGATACCAAAAACTCTCGCAAAAACTTATACAAGCTTGCAATTAATTTTCTCTATCCATCCCTCCATCAGTTTTACCTTACATTGATGACGAAAATAGGCGAAGTGAACTAAATTCTACAGAAATCTGACAGGAGAACGATCTTTAATTATTAGTATGTTTGTTCTTGTTCATTGTTTACCTACATAACCTATGTTAATAAAACTTGTGTTACTTATTGATTTGACATAATGATTTTTTACACACGAATTACATAACATTCTCCAGGTTCGCGATCCCAAAGCCAGACCAAAGCAAACATTTCGCCCACCCATGCTGAATACGTATAGGATCGGGAATCAAGCGCTGATCGCGGTTAGGGTCGGTATTCAAGGCTTCGCCGTATGATCGGCTCGTGTCGGAAGCGCGACCGCGCTGAATCAGGATAGGGTTGGGAATTACGCAGCCCGGTCAATGCAGATAAATTTTTGATTCCACTTTTCTTGAAAACGGTTAATCCTACGATGTAACAGTAAGAGGAGCTTTTTTATGTAGTTTTATTCAGACAACCATATTCCGGTGAGGAAATGTTACGAAATATTTGGGGTGGATACTTTTCATTGGAACACCCTGTATATACAGGGTGTGTAATTTTTCGATGCTCACCATTAGTATCTCGGAAACCATAATAGATAGAGAGTAGTTTAAATTGGAGAAAAGTTGCGCTATTTCTTGGTGATTAAGATTCTCAAGAGAATTTCCAGATATTTTGATTCGTTCCTGAGTTATCACAAAGAATCTGAAAATTGCCAATTTAAAAAAAAATTAATATCTTCCTAACGTTTGATATTGTTTAAATGAAACTTAAAACTTTTATGTTTTTGACAGCTGTCAATTGAATGCCACCAACAGAAATTTTCTAGGCCTTCTAGATTTTGTATAAGGACAGTCAACTTTTGATTCTTTTATGGCCGCCATATTGAATTTTGACACCATTAAATACACAAAAAAATTAGCTTTTCAAAAATGTAGTCAACATGAACTTTTTTGACAGATGTCAGAGTTTGAAATTTGGTATGTATAATTTGTAACATCCGCCTAAATCTAAATGAAAAACAATTGCAAAAAAGTACGCCGACATCTTTGACAACAATTAAATTCAACAGTAATAAATTACGTTTTGCGGTAGTGTGATTCAGGCTTTCACATATTTTTTTAAAAAGGTTAATGTTGGTTACATTTTTGAGAAGCTAATTTTTCTGTGTATTCGGCAGTGTATAAATTCAATATGGCGCCCATAAGAAAAAGAAAAGTTAACTGTCTATTCAAAATCTAGAAGGCCTAGAAACTTTCTGTTAATGCCAGTCAATTGATAGCTGGCAAAAATATAACAGTTCCAAGTTTCATTTAAATAACATTAATCGTTAGGAAGATATTAATTTTTCTTTAAATTGTCAATTTTCAGATTTTTTGAGATAACTCAGGAACGGATCAAAATATCGGGGAATTCTCTTCAGATTCTTAATCGTCAAAAAATAGGGCAACTTTTCTCTAATTTAACCGATCCCGTATCTTTTACCGTTTAGGAGATCCCAATGGTGAGCATCGAAAAATTACCCACCCTGTATATGTAGCCTTTTGCACCGCATTTTTATTTACACCAGTCCGGAAGACAGCCATAATTCCCAAATCATACACACCGGATAGTGATGGCTCACAATCTACAAAAATTAGAATTATGACACTGTCGTGAGGCAACAGTCTCGATAATGGATGAAAATACCAATCAGAGCTAAGTATTTGTGGTTCAAACTATAAAATCGCGATTTACTTTATATTTCATTTCAATTTAATTTTCATCCTTTGGTCATCTTTGGTCCTTCCACTATACCGCATGATCCTTTTCCTTTTCCAGAACCAGGTACGGAAGAGACAATTTTGTCTCGGCTTTCGCAGCCAGGGACCCGAAACCAGCAGTCGGGGGGATGTTTGTTTTGGAGGTGGGCCCTGGCGGGGCGCCGAGGACGGTGGCAAATTTGTTAACGAAACAAAAATACTGGGAAAAACCAGATTTAAAAAGTTTAGTGGTATCGTTGAAGGCCTTGAACACTTTTATGGATGAGCAAAAACTTGTCGAGGTCGCAATGCCTCGGATAGGTTGCGGCCTCGACAAGAAGCGGTGGCCTGACGTCAAAAAATTTTTAGAGGAAACTCTAATAGGAAAAACAGTGCAGATCTATTTAAGACAATTTAAGTAAGTTAGATAAGTAAAGCTTAGAAATATGAAAATTCCGAAGGGCAAATCTATGAGCAAAATCTTGTACACTGATTTCACCTTCCTGCGTTATTTCACCATGATTATACCTCATTTCCCATGAACTCACCACCATGATTTCACCTAGCTTGTCGGAAAATGCTCACCTAGTATCTGAATATTTATCTGGTAAGGTGGACTAGGCGAGAACAGCGAGAACGAGAAGAAGTTTAATTAAAAATTACCCCTACCTATCGGTGGTGTAGGTATTGAACTGATCCGCCGGAATGACCAATTTTGCGCAAGTACTTTCAAAATTAAATTAACAGCAGAGCGCATTTTTTTTTGGCATATTCGAGAAGGGAAACCAGGTTCTTAAAACCGGTCGATAACATTCTCGGAAGACCCCAATTGAGGGTGCAAAAGCATCTGGTTGCCGTAACAGGACCCTTCAACAAAGAACTGCCCGCGGAGGGGGTGAAGGCAAGGGAGAGTCTTTCGAACCGAGATGCGAAAAAGACGCATTTCTATTGCTTTCAGTGAAAATTGTTAATAATAATTTAATAGTTATTTGTGCAGTACTGTGTGAACCTAGGTATTGCAGCCCAAATCTCAGGAAAAGGTAGGAAACATTCTAAATTTGTTGTAATCATTTTATTCTGTGTAAACACGATTTTAATTGCGATTTAATTGAAAGGACGCTTAAAAAGGACGCTAGGTCATTTGTTAGAGATTGTGGTACTAGGTACTATAAAGCGGTACTGGATTATTTAAACATCCCAAGCAGTTCAGAACGTATCTCGATTAATTCAAGTTTCCATGATTAATCCTCGGATTAATCGACCAAACTAATTAATTAATTAAAATCATCACCCTTTCACTACAACTCTGAACACGAAGAGAGATATTATAACTGGTTCTCCAGACTTGCATCGTTTCTGGCACCATATAATATACATTTCGACTTGATAAAGGATTTGAGAATTAGAGAGGGGGATATAGATGACATACTTCTTGAGGTAAGCCGGAAAAACGTAGAGAACGATTGGAACAGCATACTATTATCTGTAAATAATCAACAGTATAAGTTTCTTAACAAAATTAATAATGTCAACCTTGAATTATACACAGGTAAACTACCCTTATACTTGCAAAGATTTTTTTTTCTCGTTAAGAGTAACATATGACTATAAAATGAAGGTACTCTTTATAGGATCCACGCTCCTGATTGATACTCATCTGAACTGCAGCATGTGTAACTTACAAAGACCAGAAACACTCAACCACGTTATGTTCGAATGCCCTCTATACAGAGAATTCAGAAGCAAATTGATACTTGAAAGCCAGGACCCACATGTGTATCTTTGTGAAACAAACATAAATAATGTCCGTAATATATACAGCTACCTTAGAAACTGCTTCAGACTGAGGTCTTTCGTTTTAAGCGAATGGTAAACAGCATACTTACCTCTTATAACTGCCATAATTTTAATTATTTGTGCTACCTTGCCGTCTCGCCTTCTCCACGCCCGACGCACCACCCTTCCACGTCGGGTACACTTTTACATGATGTTTTGCATACTATTATATTTTTTTTTTCTCTTTTATATTTCTTGCAAACTCATTGCTACAAAACTTTTGTAGTTTCAAAAGCAAAAAAATTTATTATTATTATTATTATTAATATTAAATCATCAACCTTTCTTAACCCAGCCATAGGACAACCATCTTCACTTCAAATGCATCTAAATGCCAGGTATTCACCTATACGACGTTATCTCGTAATTTAATTATACCTGTTCAATTAATTAATTACACCTGGAAATCAGAATCCGATCAAACTAACCTAGTTTTCTAGAAGGACGCTCGGCAGCTCACATTTACAGGAAAATCTCTTCATTTCACCTCTCCAACAGATCTTCATTAATCAAACTTGATTAATTAACCCTTTTACCTCATCAATTAGGGGTGAAATCTTCCTCTTTGCCTTCAGCAACAAATTAACGATATAGAGCTCATTTTAAAGCTCAAAACACAATGAGTATGTTCAGCTCACGCAACAACAGGAAAAAACAAGAGCAATTTTCGAATTGTTATAAACTAATTAACCGGAGTTTCTCGGGTTTCGAGAACTCCTAAAGCCCAGTAACTGGCTGATGGCTCTAGCGCACCTTAAAGTGCTGCCAACGAGGGAAGACACATAATCGTCGGGGGGTGGGGGTATCTGCGAAAACAACAACAAACTGTGGAACTTTGAACTACTCCGGTTTGACTTTGAACTAATTTTGTTTACAAGCTACACAGCTACCAATATTTATTGGGTAAACAAGCAAACAAACAACAAAAAAAACAACGAGAAGACAAAGAAAATAAAAGAGGAAGCTTTCTACATTACCGACAGTTATTTGACTGGTTGATAACCTTTTCAAACATCTGGCAATAATGGAGAAACTCTCCAAGCGTACATGAATTTTGTTCTCGCAAAATAACGGCATAAACTGCATGATAACAATTTAATTTTGCTTGCATGAGCGTGGACTATTGAACAATTCTATGTAAGGCACAAAATTTTAGATTCTTAATTACCACCTGATAGGGCTTGACTAGTCGAATTAACTTGTCTTAGGGCCGGTTTATCGATGCTCAGTTATCGCAAACTGAAAGCCAATTGCCTAGCAACTAGCGATCTGATTGGCTACAAACTGTCAGTTTGCTGTTAGCTGACACTTACCTGAGCATCGATAAACCGGCCCTTAGCGAATCAACACAAACATCTGTCCGCCATCTTCTTTACCGACCGCCATTTTTCTTGCCAATTTCTTCCTATAGGGAAATGCCACCATCTTAGAAGTCCCACGGTACCACAATCGAACCAATGCTTTTTAGATTTGACAATTGATTTTTATTTGTTTACTTTCAATTTGTTTAAATTGTCTTTGTAATACTTTATTCAATTCAATAAGGGCTAAACATTGTTCAACATTGTTCAGAACTCATTTTATCAACTAATCTTGGCAATCAATGTAATTCCATAATTGTAATTATTATCATCCAATCTCAAACGGGGTTTTCCGCTGTTTCCCTCGTATACAGTTCGGGAAAACTTTAGAGAAAGGACTTCTCTATCGAGTTTTCGATCTGTGGGAATCCGAGTTGGATTAAAAGATTCATTGCAAGTCGGCAGCGGCCGCAAACGAAAGAAAAATCAAAATTTTCTTGAATAAATCAAAAATCAAAATAATTCACTCTCTTTTATTGACCTGACTCTCATCAAGGTGCTACTTTAGATAAAAGATCCTGCAGGGGGGGAAACAGGAGATTAGATTAATCTTTTTGTACAATTAATTTGTTTAAACAAATAACCACCTTTCACAACGGGGTGAGTAAACTCAATGGTCCTAACTTTCATCTAGACGATCACAAAGGTAAACCAAGGTAAGTGAAAAATTCACTAATTAATCAGAGGTTTTATTGCCTTGGTAAAGGGGTAAATAGGGGTAAAAAGGGGGGGTAACTGTGGGCTCGGAGTGGGGGAAAATAGGGTACTCCGGGATCACCGTAATATAAATTATTTCTCCTAAAAAATCTAACTTGACTGGACTATCCATACAGATTTCAACTTAGTTTTTTGGTATGAATTCAATGGAATTAGGTTTGACAATAACAGTGTTTTAGTCGGGGAGGCAGCGACAGAAATATTCGGTTAATTTCATTAACATTCTTTTCCACATTATTCGTTAATTTACGTGTAATAAATACAGAAATCGGCGGTCTGCCAGGGTACCTATGGGGCTTCAAGTATGGAAAAAAAGAGTGAAATCATTAACGCTGTTGCCATAAGATGCTAAATATAATGCATCCGGTCCTTAAGAAGGGCCAGCGACTAGAAGTACAATTTTCTAAGGACGAAATCTAGAAAAATTTAAACTTTTAGATGCAGCCAAATTAAAGCTATCGAAGATTCAACTCACAAGTACAGCAAATTGGATTGTAAAGTTAGAAGCGAAAGACAATCAGCACGAAGTGCCAGAAGATGGGACTCTATTGACAGAACCGTCAGACTGCCAACGCGACGTATCAGATGGGACTGTATGGAAAAAACCATCAAACTATCAGCACGTAGTATCAGAAGATGGGACTATATTGACAGTGCCGTCAGACTGCCAACACGAAGTGTCAGAAGAAGGAACTGATTTGAAAAAGCCGTCGGACGATCAATACGAAGTATCGGTACTTGAGACTGAATTGACAGAACCGGCAGACTGCCAGCACAAAGTACCAGAAGAAGGGACAGATTCGATATAACCGTCAGACTATCAACACGAAGTGCCAGAAGCAGAAAATGATTTAATGAAACCGTCAGACTATCGACACGAAGTATCACAGGATAAGGTTGCTTTGACGAAACCTTCAGACTGTCAACGCGAGGTATCAGAAGTTGATACTGTATTGGTAGAACAGTCGGACTGCCAACACGGAGTACCAGAAGGGGGAACTGTTTTGATGATACCGTCAGACTACGAAGTGTCAGAAGATAAGGTTGCTTCGATGAAAGCTTCAGACTGTCAACACGAAGTATCAGAAGTTGATACTGTATTAATAGAACAGTCAGACTGTCAACCCGAAGTAGCAGAAGAGGGAACGGATTTGACGAAACTGTCAGAATATCATTTCGAAGTATCAGCATTTGAGACTGTATTGACAGAACCATCAGACTATCAACACGGAGTACCAGATATGGAGACTGATTTGATGAAACCGTCAGACCATCAACACGAAGTACCAGAAGATAGAACTGATTTGATGAAACCGTCGGATTGTCAACACGAAGTATCAGCATTTGAGACTGTATTGACACAACCGTCAGACTATCAACACGAAATACCAGAAGTGGAGACCGATTCTATGAAACCTTCAGACTATCAACACGAGGTACCAGAAGAAGGAACTGATTTGATGAAACCGTCGGATTATCAGCACGAAGTACCAGAAAAAGGAACTGATGTGATGAAACCGTCGGATTATCAACCCGAAGTATCAGCATTTGAGACTGTATTGACACAACCGTCAGACGATCAACACGAAGTACCAGAAGAGGGAACTGATTTGATGAAACCGTCAGACTATCAGCACGAAGTGTCAGAAGTGGAGACTGATTCTATGAAACCTTCAGACTATCAACACGAGGTACCAGAAGAGGGAACTGATTTAATGAAACCGTCGAATTATCAGCACGAAGTACCAGAAAAAGGAACTGATGTGATGAAACCGTCGGATTATCAACACGAAGTATCAGCATTTGAGACTGTATTGACACAACCGTCAGACGATCAACACGAAGTACCAGAAGAGGGAACTGATTTGATGAAACCGTCAGACTATCAGCACGAAGTGTCAGAAGATAAGGTTGCTTTGATGAAAGCTTCAAACTGTCAACACGAAGTACCAAAAGTTGATACTGTATTGATAGAATAGTTCGACTGTCAACAAGAAGTCGCAGAAGAGGGAACTGATTTGACGAAACCGTCAGACTATCAACACGAAGTATCAGCATTCGAGTCTGTATTGACAGAACTGTCAGACTATCAACACGAAGTACCAGAAGTGGAGACTGATTTGATACCATCAGACTATCAACAGGAAGTATCAACGCTTGAGACCGTATTGACGGAAGCATCAGTGTCAGATGAGGATCCATATAAATGTAGTAGTGATTAAGACCCAGATTGTGTTCCTTCTGATAGATCCAGCAGTGACAGTCAGAGGGAATCAAGTCATAATCGCATTCGAATTCAGCGAGATAAATGCAAACGCTCGCTTTTCAGGAAAAGTATGAAATTATATTGCCCTAAATATTCGTATCTAGCTGTCTTGTCTTCTTTTAGAGTCCGTAGAAAAATTAAAGGAGACTGACGTTCAAATTTCTGGTGATTTTCTAAGTTCTAAAAGTTTTCGTCGCCCTCGTTCGCCTTCTAATTCGGCTTCTATTGCCGGAGGTAAGAAGCCCAGGCTATCCAAAATAGCGGCATCGTTAAAGTACGATTTGGAAACTTCCTGGTCAATTCTTCAATCCCAAATGGTTCTACACGCAGATACATATAGCTGTCAATTAATCAATGACGGAGATGGAAGCTTAATTGGGTTTGTTAGTGCTGAAATTGTACCAGCTGATCATAAATGCAGTAAGTTTTGTCTAAAGTCATGCTTCAAATCGCTTTCGCCCTTCTTGTAACTTAGGTTCACATGGATTTTATTATGCCCTGTGTTAGCTTTACTCTCTAAACTGCATTTCTAACTTTATATGCGGACCATGAAATGTGGTACGGTCAACCGCAATAATGATCAACGAGCTTATGGTGACAGAAATAGCAGTCAATAATTCTAGTCATCTTTTCTTGTGTTTTATCTTCTTATTATTAATGCGGTTGACCTGGATCATTTAAATCAATCTTTTAACTTGTCACCAGCACCAATATTGGCAATACTTTTGAATATTTCAAGAATCTGCCAACTACTGATCCATTTTTTGAGCAATGTGTAAAAAAGTTATTCGGGATTTCTCATTCTTCTAAACGGCATGTTCAAAAAAAGAAACAAACAATTAAAATGATTCTAAACCGAAATACAGGCAACATTTCTGAATTATTTGATGCAGACTCTATTGGGAACAATATTGTTTCTGTGGAACATATTGAACTTAATAATGACCAATACGGAGATGATTTAATCGGGTCTGGTCTTGAATCTTGCGACAAAGATCCGTTACAGCTCAGCCAAGAAAATAAGGTTGGTAATTTTAATCATCTCGAATTTCATCAAAAACAACTGATTGACGACTCTAATATTATTGATCATGACCAACATGAGGTTATTCAGCCTGTTGTTTCCTCTTGTGATAAAGGTTCTTCGGAACTTAGTGAAGCAGAACAGATAAAAGTCCAAGAATGTTTGAAAATTTTTGAAGCTGACATGGATGTTTTCGACATGCACACTTCTAATAGTTTTATCAATAAAGCTTGTGTTGACGATGACGATCTATTTCTGTCCGAACGCAATGTCACAATTATTTAAATTTCGGACATACCCGACACCGTAACAAATATGTATAAGGTGAAGGGGGATGCATAAAAATGTCCTCAAGAATATTGTCCACCAGAAATGCTACCCACTGGAAAAGTGTCCACTGGAAAAATGTCCACAAGGACGGTTACGTCAACAGATGTAACGTCAAGATCACGTCCTGCCGTCAGCGACGGAGTGTCAAAACACACAGAGTACATTCATTCAAATAGAACGACTGAGTGACAAGAGTTACATAGGCTGGGTTTCGATTAGGTCAGGAAAGGGGGCAATTGGGGGTTGTTAAGGTAGTGGCAGTGGCATGTCACATTGTCACAGGTTCCCTTTATTTAATAGCCCCAGGTGTTTTGTGCATAGCCCCAACAGCTGAGGGTAAGTAAAAGATTCAAATGTTTAAGATCAATTTAAATACCTATTATTTTATAGGTACCTGCCGTAATAATGTTGAGCCTGCTGCTTCATCTGTTATTATATGTAGGAGTACCTAACGCCTAGCTAAACATGGTACATAATAGGCACAAATAAGAAGTGCTGAGCCTGTCGAGACTTCTGTTGTTGTCACCTGTGAACGTAAGTGCTTATGTGATGATAAACATTCAATTTATTTTGTAGGAAACAACTCTCTAGAAGAAGTCATGAATAAAATGTCTAAGATGGGGGGCATTTCACACCCCAAAAATTTGTACACCACTGCCGAATTTTCAGGGCACTGCCGTAAATTTGTACACCACTGCCGACTGTGAAGTCCCCCGACAGAGGCCCCTATAGAATTTGGTTCAATTTTTGCAACCACTGCCTAACATTTCCCACTAATACTGCCGAAAATTTGTACACCACTGCCGACTGTGAAACCCCCCCCCCCCACGTCTAAGAAATGAATGGGTACTGAAACACTTCATAATTTAACTTCCATCGTCGCTATAATTGAATTTCCATTAAAACGGTCGCCGGTCTTGAGCGCATGCGCTACCTCGGTTAGAGGAACCTCTGACAGTACGGGTAACGCTGCACCACGTTCTCTTACATCGAGATTCCGCACGAACTGCATCGGGCTCGTCGTTAATAAGCTTAAGTTCACGGGAATAGTGAAGGAATAGGCTAATCGTCCCTTGGTGGACCCTTTTCGAGCTCGGGCGCAGAATCTTCCCGGTCGTGGGTAATAACGACCAGGATTTTGCCGTGAATTGGCACATATAAATTCGTGACGCAGGAATTAGAGGTAAAATGGCCGCACCTGACCGAACCCCCTTTAATATCTCTTTATAGCCAGTCAGCTGTTGTCTCAAATTATCTCCGGAACATAACACCAGTCTGCGATTCCTCATTGTCCTCGTGAAGTCATTCCCAGCAGCCCTGGACAGGAATCAGGATTTTGATCCCGAGAGTAAGGACATCCCCTCCAAGTAGGTCAAGGACGTCACTCCGAGTTGAACGATCGCCAAAGCGAGAGACGTCAATTGTCAACATAACCTAACCTCCAAATCGATCTGTCAGATCTCGAAACCTGGGGAAGTCTTGTTTAGAGTGTGAGATCAGCTCCAGCGAGCAACTCAATTAGCAGTGAACCTGTATTTATCCCGGAAGGTGGTACTAAGATAAGTCAATTTATTTATAAGTTAATTGGAAAACATTGTTACCTGTAAATTAATGTAATTGCCCTACATATTCTCCATTGAACACCGATGTGATAACGAACTGTGATACGACAAATAAGTGAGTAGGGAACAGTCCACGAATAACTGTCAATTAGATTCTGTATTGTTATAATTTAAGTGTTTATTTACTTGTTTTACATTATCAATTTTAATACAGGCTTGTATTTAACCGAAAGTCATTCCAGTATTATTTCTCACCGTCCTGAAAAGGATAAACCTCGACGACTAACATCTTCTCTAGGTAACCGCCATCACTATTACAGACCTAGCAACTGGCGACAACAACTAAATTTGTTACAAATGGTGCGTCGGCCGGGAATCATTCTTGAAAGCGAATGGCTTAGTAACAGCTAAAGATTCCTTCGGTCACAAGAATTTGTTAGTCGAAGAGAGTTGGTGGAAATAATTTAGTTTAGTTTAAGGTAGTGTGAATTAATTTTGTGTACCGATAGGGAGTGGAGCTGTCGTTTGAGTGGAGGTGATCTCGAGGTCCCAGGATTTCGAGGAATTCTGATCGATTCGAGGGTTATTTCCAAACGAGGAGTCCTGACACGTGACCAGTTGGAAGGGTTGTCATTCAAGAAGGGAATGATAATCGGAAGGGAGCGAAGGGAAGATTTCACTCGAGTTTGACAACGAGATAGAGACAACAGGAGACTGTAGACACCAGTGGAGGGTCGGTGAGTTCAGGGTAGTGGCCATACTTGTACTTTGAATTTTCGGTTAAGCTAGTCCGGTCATTAATAGGGCTCGAAAAGGGAAAAGTTGGCGTATTCCTTTACTGTTCCGATTTACTGTGTGTAAAAGAGAGTTACTGATTTTGACATTTAACATCGGTTGTAGAAATCATGGCGGATCGTAAATTCGAGGTTAATTTTAGCTTGTTAACTCGGGAAGAGTTAGGATTTGAGTTGAAGTTAAGAGATTGCGAATTTTCGGATGCGGACAGCACTATTAATTTAGTTCGTAACCTACAGGGGTTAGCGAGTTGTGATGATGAGTGTTATTTAGACCCAAATTTTTTCAACCAACAATATGAGATCACGATTTGTACTGATGGAGTAGACGAAGTATCACGTATAGTCAGGGCGATAATTAATAGCAAAACGGTTTGTTTTGTGGAGATGAAACTTTGGCACTACTTCAGACGTATAGGAAACATTTTGTATTTCGATCCGGACTGTGAGGTAGCTCTGCAGTTGAAGTCGAAATTATCCAATTTGGCAGACATTTTTGAGAAAAAATCTGAGTATGTTCGAAAACCGGTACGAGACTTGTCAGCGAGTTTCGGACAACCAGCAGGTGAACCACTTAGGTCGGAAATTCAGGTAATAAGAGGCGGATAGTTTACCAATTTTTAAGTGGAAAATTCACTTTAGTGGTCTAGAACGGGGCGAAGATTCAGTATTCAGTTTTATTCAAGATGTACGGGACCAAATGGAAATCACTAACACGACCGAAGATGAGGTTTTGCGAGGCATGAAGTTTTTGTTAACTGATTCTGCTAGAGATTGGTATCGTCTAGTAGAACCCTCGGTGAACAGTTTCGAGTCGTTTTGCGAAAAACTTAAACACGAATTTTTGCCTAGAGATTTCGAGGAATCAGCTCGGGAAAGATTGTCACAGTATAAGCAGAGTAGTGACGAGTCTATTGCCTTATATATATCTAGATTCGAGCAACGAGCGAAATATTTACCATCACCACTATCAGTACAACAAAGATTGAACATTCTCAGACGAAATATTCGACCAGAGTACCAGGATAGGCTTTGGGATAAAGAATTCACGCGTATTGAGCATTTAGTAGAAATTTGTGAGAAAATCGACAAATTAAAGTTAAATGTGGACAGGTTTATGTCCAGAGCAAATGCCACTCAGACACGGTCAACCACACAAGACAGTTCTCAAGTCGAAGAAAAACAGAAAAAGGGCCCACGGTGTTATTGTTGCAACGAATATGGTCATGTTAGAAAACGATGCCCAAAAAGGGGCGAGAGTGTTGATAAGAATTCGGGAAACGCGAATCAGGGTCGAGAAAAGGTCAGTCCTCGATCCTAGTCGATAATCTGACCAGCCAACAAGTTTTAGTAACATTGGACCATATGCTAAGTGGAGCCGGTACCAACAAAGACGCACCGTTCCTGTCAGTAAATATTTATGGGATAAATATTTTAGGCTATCTCAACTGCGGAGCTTCGCATGTATTGATTAATGAGCATTTGTGGAACAAACTAAAGTCGTTAGGTTTGTCCTGTTCACCGACCTCGACATCGTGTATTTTGTCGAACGACAAAGCCTTACCGAGTACCGGAGTCGTTGCACTCCCAATGAGGTTACAGGGAAGGTCGCACATAGTCTCCGCGTATATCATACCGTCAGTCAGATATGAGTTAGTTCTGGGGAGAGACTTTTGGAGAATCTTTGGCATTTTGCCAAACATTAGAGACCTGACTTGGAAATTCATAGGAGAGGAAGACACGTGTAACCACTGCGAGTTAAACGGAGTAGAGTGTCAAGAAAATTTAACGGCGGAACAGAGAGTTCGGCTGGAAACGGTCGTTAAGGGTTACTTCGACACGATTAAGGATCTCGAACTCGGTTGCACGAATTTAACCCAACACAAAATAGAGCTTATAGAGGGAGCAAAGCCCTATAACGCAAAGAACTATCGATTCCACCCCAAGATTCGGGAAATGATGGTCAAGGAAGTAAAGGATATGGAGCGGCTCGGAGTGATTGAAAAATCAGACAGCGAGTGGAACAGCCCTGCCTTTATGATACCAAAGAAGGATGGAGGACACAGGTTTGTAATCAACTATCAAAAGTTGAATTTGTTATCGAAATGTCCAGCTTATCCAATCCCGAACATGACAGATATCATCGACAGATTAGGCGCTGCGCGATATCTCACCACCGTAGATATTCGTTCTGCGTACTGGGAGGTCCCAATGGAACCTAATAGCAAACAGTACACAGCATTCAGCATACCGGGCTTAGGTTCGTTCTGTTTCAACAGAATGCCCTATGGATTACATGGAGCGCCAGGCACGTTCCAGGCCCTAGTAGATCGTTTAATCAACGCGGAATTACAGCCGCATGCATTCTCGTATCTGGACGATATAGTAATTTCTACTAAGACTTTCGAAGAACATCTCGAGGTATTGACTAAGGTACTACAAAGAATTAAGGAAGCGGGTTTGACTCTGAAAGAGTCAAAATGTCACTTTTGCGTCCCAGGATTAAAGTACCTCGGTTTTGTGGTCAACAAACACGGGATAAATCCAGACCCGGACAAGGTGAAAGCCATTGTAGAAATGCCGCCTCCGAAAGATGTTAAGGGAGTGAGGAGACTACTCGAAACCATCAATTGGTACAAGAAATTTGTGAAGGATTTTTCAACCGTGGTGGAACCGATAGTTAAACTTACGAGAAAACACGTTCGATTTAAATGGACCGAAGAATGTGCGAAGGCGTTTAGTATGATTAAAGAATGTCTACTGTCGGCGCCAATACTGACTTCTTGCGATTTTTCGAAGCCGTTTAAATTGTTCACGGATGCTAGTGACGTAGGCGCAGGCGCAATCCTAACCCAAGAAGTTGATGGAACAGACAGAGTTGTCTGTTACATGTCGAAAATGTTTTCAGGTCCGGAAAGGAGATACGGAGCCACTGAGAAAGAGTGCTTAGCCGCTATTCTGGCAATGGAAAAATTGAGATGTTACTTGGAGTATACGAAGTTCACACTGGTCACCGATTGTTTCGCCTTAAAGTGGTTGAATTCACTGAAAGATCCTCTGGGAAGATTTGGGAGGTGGATTTTGAGGCTTCAGAATTTAAATTTTGAAGTAGAACATAGACCAGGGAAGGAGATGGTGGTACCAGATTGTCTAAGTAGAGCTCCAGTAGAAGAAGACACTCCAGCCAAAATCGAGCTTCTTGCCAACGAAGTAGAAGCCGAAACGGATCCATGGCTGGAGAATTTGAAAGAAAAGATCCTGGAAAATCCCTTGAAGTTCCCAAATTTTCGTGTAACTGGGAACGCAGTTTGCAAAAGGGTGAGAGACACGGATAAAACTGGTAATAGGACGTTTGATTGGAAGATAGTAATACCACAACATCGTAGGAAGGAACTACTGCGGTATTATCATGACTCGCCGCGAACGGGAGGACACTTTGGAGTGTATAAGACTTACCATAAGCTCAAAGAGTTACATACTTGGCCTCACATGAAGAGCGATGTGGTGCGGTATGTGAAGAGATGTACAGTTTGTGCTGCGGTAAAACCTCCAAATCGAGTCCCGGCAGGAGTCATGGGAAAGAGACCTGAACTACAAAGACCTTGGCAGATGATCAGCGCAGATCTGTACGGTCCCCTTCCAAAAAGTACGGCTGGAAATCAGCACGTTCTAGTTATCACGGATTATTTCAGTAAATATGCAATTTTCGTACCAATGGTCCAAGCTACCGCGGCTAAAGTCATCTCCGAGATAGAAGAGAAGGTTTTTCTGGTATTCGGGGTACCAGAAAAATTCATTGTAGATAATGGGGTTCAATTTGGTAGGAGTAAGGCGTTTCGCAAGTTTTTGGAACGGTATGAGGTAACACCGTGGTATAATGCACTTTACCATCCACAGAACAACCCTACAGAGAGGACAAATCGGACACTGAAGACCTTGATTATTTCCTACATCAAGGAAGACCAACGTTTGTGGGACACGAAGCTGAGTCAGGTCGCTTGTGCATTACGAGCCGCGAAACACGAAATTACCAAGCAGACTCTATACTATTTGAACTTTGGTCAAGAGATGATGCTGAAAGGATCACAGTACGAAGATGTACGACGGATAAACAGACTTGAGGATAGTTCCGAAGATTCGGATCAAGAGGACAGAAAGGCGACGGACTTGTCACCTAGGAGATTTAAGGATTTGGAGAGGCTTAGAAAAGACGTCACGAGAAGACTGAGGTCTGCTCATTTACGTTCAAAAATGAGATATGACGAGAAAAGGCGAGATGTAACATACTCACCAGGAGATATGGTGTGGAGAAGGCAATATCCTACCACGGATTTGAAGAAGAATTTCTCCGCCAAGCTAGCGAAACGATTTCTCGCTCCTTTTAAGGTCAGGCGAAAGGTTGGGACGAACGTGTATGAGTTAGAAAATTCAGTTGGAGTGAGTGCCGGAAAGTGGCATGTCAAAGATCTCAAACCCTTTGAACCTGGGGGAGATTCGACCGATAGGTCATCGGACGAAGAGCGTAGTAGGCTAGAGTCCAGTCTATCAGAGTCGTCGGAATTATCCGAAGACAGCGAGGAGGCGTGATGGCTCCCTCGGTGGGGCCTAAAATACGCCGGGGCCTAGGTTGTGGCGGGACAGTGTCCCAAACAACCAACCATATAAACCTCCTACGGAGTTTGTCTTAGAGATTAACGTGACCTAGTCACTGTTCTAGTTTTAACAGGCCGCTAGCGGGCCTTCTCTTGTAACATAACTTAGTCGCTAGTTTTAATCACACCCATTTTGTGTTAGACATTTTGTTTTATACGCCCAAGGTTGTAAAGGGTGGCCCATAACACCATTATTTAGGCCAATGGGGTGGGGTTACAATTTGACGCATGACAGAGGCCTTCACACATGATCAAAATCTGCTTTTTCCTCTTTCCAAATTAACTTTCAGAAATAAAATTGATCAATCCCTCAATTTTTTATGAATTTTTTTGGAAAACGTTAATTTTCGTAATTATCACAAATTGTGAAAGTAAACGGAGGACTCTTTTTTTTGTATCTTCGTTACTTTCGGTCCAATACATTTGAGATTTATTCAGGATGTAACCAAAGGGTGGGCCTTTCGATTTCTCTCTTTGGGCTACAGATAGCACCATCATTGTCCTACTTAGGAATGTCTAACTTAACAGAAAGCGCATAACTATTGGTCTAAATCATTTAGACTAATAGGGATGGCCTTTCTCATTGACATATGACAGTGGCGTACAACGCATAATTAAAATCCGCTTTTTTTTGTCTAATATGGATGACAAAACTAAAATTACGTCAATTTTCTTGCAACAGTCTTTTTTTAACAAATTGTGTTTTAAAAGGTAAATCGTGTAGGTTGATTATTTGTTGCTATGGTTATGTTGCATACGATTGGACGGTGGTCAAATCATGCCTTACTTAAATGTTTAATTTTTTGTTTTATAATTTAATTAAGTACTCTAAAAAGTGTTATTGCATAAGTGCCATTAAGGAAATAAATATGGTGACAAATTAAGGAAGTTAATGAAACAATAAAATAAATAAAATCTTATTTTGCAAATAGGAAAAGACGCGCTTTAATCATGTGCGAACGTCTCTGTCATACGTCAAATGATAGTCGCACCCCATTGGTCTAAATAATGCTGTCAAGTTAGACCTTCTTAAGAAAAACAATTGTAGTGCTATCTGCAACCCAAAGAGAGAAATCGAAAGGCTCACCCTTTTTTTTACATCCTGAATAAAACTCAAAAGTATTGGACATAAAGTAACAAAGATACAAAAAAAATTGTCCTCCGTTCCCTTTCACAATCTGTGATAATTACGAAAATTAACATTTTACAAAAAAATTCATAAAAAATTGAGGGATTGATCAATTTTATTTCTGAAAGTTAATTTGGAAAGAGAAAAAGACAGGCTTGGATCATGTGTAAACGCCTCTGTCATGCGTCAAATTGTAACCCCACCCCATTGACCTAAATAACGGTGTTAAGTTACACGTTCTTAAGGAGGACACTAATGGTGCAAATTCAAATCTGATGAATGGCATCGACAATTTCAACCTTCAGCTACGTTGTGTATAAGATTGAAAAATATCGTACGAAAACTAACGAAGATATTTAAAAACAAAAAAATCCGGTTTTTTATGGGCCACCCTTTAGAACCAACCTTGTTTAAAAACCCCAGATATTTTCCTCTTTTTCAAAATTTTATAATCACTTCTAATCAATGTATCTTTAACACCCTTCAAGCGGGAGCAGCTGAAGCTGGCCTTGGTAAAAAGCACCCATCATCATAAGCGCTTTTTCCCTTAAAGGGAGCGAATGAAACACTTCATAATTTAACTTCCATCGTCGCTATAATTAAATTTCCATTAAAACGGTCGCCGGTCTTGAGCGCATGCGCTACCTTGGTTAGAGGAACCTCTGACAGTACGGGTAACGCTGCACCACGTTCTCTTACATCGAGATTCCGCACGAACTGCATCGGGCTCGTCGCTAATAAGCTTAAGTTCACGGGAATAGTGAAGGAATAGGCTAATCGTCCCTTGGTGGACCCTTTTCGAGCTCGGGCGCAGAATCTTCCCGGTCGTGGGTAATAACGACCAGGATTTTGCCGTGAATTGGCACATATAAATTCGTGACGCAGGGATTCGAGGTAAAATGGCCGCACCTGACCGAACCCCCTTTAATATCTCTTTATAGCCAGTCAACTGTTGTCTCAAATTATCTCCGGAACATAACGCCAGTCTGCGATTCCTCATTGTCCTCGTGAAGTCATTCCCAGCAGCCCTGGACAGGAATCAGGATTTTGATCCCGAGAGTAAGGACATCCCCTCCAAGTAGGTCAAGGACGTCACTCCGAGTTGAACGATCGCCAAAGCGAGAGACGTCAATTGTCAACATAACCTAACCTCCAAATCGATCTGTCAGATCTCGAAATCTGGGGAAGTCTTGTTTAGAATGTGAGATCAGCTCCAGCGAGCAACTCAATTAGCAGTGAACCTGTATTTATCCCGGAAGGTGGTACTAAGATAAGTCAATTTATTTATAAGTTAATTGGAAAACATTGTTACCTGTAAACTAATGTAATTGCCCTACATATTCTCCATTGAACACCGATGTGATAACGAACTGTGATACGACAAATAAGTGAGTAGGGAACAGTCCACGAATAACTGTCAATTAGATTCTGTATTGTTATAATAGTAGTAGGTATAGCGGGGTTCTGGACCAATTGAGGTTATGTTTTCATGTGCCATCGAGTTCTTCGGCGACTCCTGGTAATTGTTGATTTTTTTCACAGAACTGAAGGGGTAGGCCTCCATTTTGTATGTACTCCCTAATATTGAGGGTGCCTGGCCTGCCTGCCTGCCTGCCTCCCCTTTAAAATAGGGAAACTGAAATTTTCCCTCGCAGACTGTAATCTTGAAGTTTTTTTCCTTTCTAAAATGAAATTTTGGTGCGCAGGCCGTCATGGGGGTTGAAGTTTTCCCGCTTTCGTTAGAAATTTTGCCGCGCAAACAGGCGGGCCGCGCATTATCGCGTGCATGTAATTAGACCATTATTTTTGTTTCGCAGCTCATTAAGATAAAGCTTATCAAGTAAAATACTTATAATTAGGTATAGCAATTTAGACTTTTGCATAAATTGCTTCCTAGTATTTTATCAGTAAAACTAAGGCCATTATTATTATTATCTTCGGACTTGACCAATTAGTGCCCCCCAGCGTGTTTATTATTTTCCGTTAAATATTTGGAATGAACAAATAATTGCTTCCGAAGAATGAAACAATGGTCAGGATGGCGTTAGACTTGAAAGGTAGAGCGATGATGTAGATATTTTAGTTTAAGAAGTACATTTTATTTTTATCTTCAAGAGAAAACATTTTTTTTTTTTTTTTTAAATTTAAACCGTATGTGATTAATCATTACAATTTAAGTTGACACAATTAAGTTCACACTTGGACTTTCTTACCCTAAAACAATTTACATAGATTCTTATTATAAATAATAGCTCAACTAATATTATGGAAAGTATGAAAAATTCCACTCCAAAAAACACTAAAATTTTATTCATATAGTTTTTTAGATTTACTTTGTCTTTAATAAAATTGTCAATACAGCCGTTATCTTTTGATCTACCACTGTTCGCTAAATATATGGTATACACCTCAGTATTTAACTCTACCATGTTCCTATAAACCAATTTAATCTTATAATACAGCTGTGAATCGTTGTAAGCTTCTAATGATGAAATATTAAAAGTAAACACTGGGATTGTTAGATCAGGGATTCTTGTAAATCTCATCAGTTTCCATGATGATGAAGAATTATTGCTGTTACAAAAATTTTCTGTTGAATTTTCACCATCCATGACACATATGAACATGCGCCAAACATTAGTTGGTATTGCACAATAAAGAAGGGAATTGACAAATATACTGAAGATTAGATGCGTCATAATTCTTAAAAGACTAAGAAAATGAGGTACTTTTGCTGTATAACGTTTTAGTTCTTTTGATCTTGCTCTTTTCACAAGAGTGAAGGGAATACTGAGAGAAAACATTACACAATAATAATTTTATTGAAATGCACTACTGTAAATATAAATGATAATAAGTAAGTAATAATAACTAGCACATTCAATTGGATGGGAACAAATAAAATCTGATTTTAATCCCACCCCTGAAATATTATATATTTCTATTATATATTTATTTAAAAAACCTGGCTTTCCTCTTCATAACCACCACTATTATCATTAGAGAGCGGATTTTATGCTAAATGCATATTGCATGCATATTTTACATATTTGGTCATTTTTTGTCATTTTCGCTTATTTGTAGAAAAATCGCATATTTATGCTTATTTCGCAAGATTTCTGTTAAAACCACCTTTAGAAATGGTGGCGGTTCTTCGAAAAACTGATTTCATGAATTTACCTACCCATTTATTACCTGCATCCCTTTCCTGCTTAAGACAACTCGGGTCAGGTAGACGGTCAACCTATGTATTCATTGCTAATGACAGGGTTTTTCCCTATTTCCAGGTATAGTATGATGTAAAGAGGGAAGGTTTTATAGTGGTGGTTGATTTTTGCAGTTATTTTAAGTGAAGTACTCTTGGTTCTTATCAGTCATGCCTAAGGACAAAAGTGCCCTCATTTCAAAAGCCATTCTGAGTTCATTTGTGCAGATGTTTTTTTTTTTTCTACAATGATAACTCGCGTGCTTATTCAGAATTTTACGTGCTTATTTAGTGCTTATTTCGCTATTGTTTGGTGCATAAATATGCGCCTATTTGGCGAAAAAATTTCGCATATAAATCCGCCCTCTAATTATCATTATCATCATCTTCCTCATCTAAATTAATAATTTCATTGTGTTCCATTTTAATTCTTTTAATTGGTTGAGGAGGCTTAGCAAATTTTTTTGCTTTTCTTTTGCCTTTGTCATTTGAGGTTGAGGTTCCAGGTTTCACATGATCCTCGCCATCAAGGAGGTTGAATTTATACCTACTTGAAATCGATTCAAGAATTTTCAATTCTTTGTCATCGTCCAGATTTGTCCTCAAGTATCTTATTGGCAAATCCCCAAATTTTCTTTTTAACGAATTACAAGCAGGAGTATAACTTAAATTCACTACGATTTTATCTCCTTTTACCTCAGTGGAGAGAGCTCCATATCTATGGGAAATTAAAAAAATAAAATGAAAATTAAAAAAAAAAAAAACGGTAGATACTTACTGAAATATCTGCTTGATGACCACATGGGCCACCTTAATCGGAAAATTTACGGAGTCTTCCGTAAAAATCACAATAGTAGATGGTATGCCTGTCATGTTGAATTCAGTTAGTTTTCTGCTGAAGACTGATGTGGTTAAGCTTTTCTTCTGGTTTTATACATAGGTACCGTTATCAAAAAATGGTAGTCATTATTTTCATTTATCAGTGGAATGAATAAATAATTGCTTCCTAGTATTTTATCAGTAAAACTAAAGCCATTATTGTCTGTTTATCAGTGAAACGATACTATTAATGTTGCAATTACTAGGTTTTATCAACAAATATTTAAAAAATGTCCATTAATTTAGTTTTGCAGCTCATTAAAATACAGTTTATCAAGTAAACTACTTTATAATTATAGCAATTTAGACTTTTGCGTAATTGTTTTTGATATTGAAACCATATATAAACTCGCGTTTTTGTTTGTTTGAAATCATTATCACTTATCAGTATTCTGAAAGTGTCTCACTTTAGTCTTCACATCTGCAGAAACAGTAATAGAGGTAAGTTAATTTTATTCTATTTTTATCTATCAACAGAAATTTATTCAAGATGAGTCATCCAGTGATCGATAAGCTTTCAACGGATGCTGTTACGACCATGGAAAAAGTGAGTAGAATTATCAAAACAAAAGCAGAATATTCTAAATTTATTGCCCATTTAAAAAAAACTATTGTTGTTATTGAAAGAGCCATCAGAGAGAAATTGAAATGTATTAAGAACTTTTCCAAGGTGGAGTCAAATTTAAGTCTTTTGAAGAAATATCTTGCAGAATTTAAAGTCAAGTTAAGTAAGTCAGCAAAATTGAAGAAACAAAAGTTAATTTGGCAAGATTTGGAATCGTGTTTTAGGGGTCGTATTAGATCCGGTGTAATAACAAATTTAAAGTACAAGGAACCTCAGGACTTTCTGAAAAATGCCTTTCAAAGTTTTTCACTGAAAATTAGAAAAGAATTAAAAAGAGTGATGTTGAAGGTCAATGTTGTCTTTGCTGGATTGTTTGTGAAGCCTCAAACAGGAGAACAATCCTTGAAATTTTTCTCAACCAAAAATAGAACTATTGATCAAAATTCCAATTTAAAGTTATGGTATAAAAGGTATGTTTTGGATAAGATTTTGGTAAATTTGGAAGAATTCCAGGAACGAGATTCAGGATGGGCCTTGTGTGAAATTTTTCATTTAAAAGTAAATATAAATACGTTAAATCCCATAAGTGGGGGTATTTCCACGTTCATTGCTTTACCGCCATTTATTAAAAAAACACACAGTGTAATCAATATCAAAAATAATGACATGTATTGTTTCTTGTGGTCTATAGTGTGTGGATTGTATCCCGCTGATAAACACGTTGATCGTCCAAGCTCGTATCCTCACTTTACTCAAGTTTTAAAATATGATGGAATTGATTTTCCAATGGAATTGAAAAGTATTCCAAAATTTGAATTCATGAACAGTATAGCTATAAATGTATTCACTGTTGTTGAAGACGAAATTGTTCCTTTGCTATTAACTAAAACAAGTTTTTCTCCATGCATAAATTTACTTATGGTTTCCTATAGCACCAACACCTGTGATAAAATTGTTTTAGATCAGTCTGAGAGTGGTGATGATGATATGTGTGATGTTTTGAATCCACCTTCGTATCATTTCGCATACATTAAAAACATATCAAAATTAGTAGGTAACCAAGTTGGCAATATTAGAAACAAAAAATGGTTTTGTGAACGTTGCTTGAATCACTTTTACACTGAAGATACATTAATTAGGCATACGGATGACTGTAAAAATTTAAATAAAACTAAAATTGTACTTCCTAAAGAAAATGAGAAAATGTTGAAATTCAAAAACTTTAAAAATAAGGAAATGGTTCCTTTTGTGATATATGCTGACCTTGAATGTATATTAACGGACTACAAGGATGATAAGAATACAAATAAATGTAAAAAATATCAAAAACATGTACCATTTAGCATAGCTTACTATATTAAATGTTCATATGATGACTCATTATCAAAATTCAAAATGTACACGGGTGAAGATTGTCAGGAGTGGTTTGTTCGTCAACTCCATGACATAGCCAAAACATTAGACTCAATCTTTAACAATCCTAGTCAGATGAAGCCTCTAACCACAGCTGAAAAAAATAATTTTCGATCATCAAAAATTTGTCATATTTGTTCACAACCATTTTTAAAGGGTGATATCAGGGTTGTTGACCATTGTCATCTTTCAGGGAACTACAGAGGTCCTGCACACAATTCATGTAACTTAAATTATAAAGACTCTCATATGGTACCTGTGATTTTTCACAATTTGTCAGGATATGATAGTCATTTCCTAGTTAAAGCGCTCTGTTCGGAATTTGAAGGTAAACTGAATGTACTACCACTCAATAAGGAAAAATTCATTTCATTTACCAAATATGTTAAGGAAACAAAGGTAAATTTTAGATTTTTAGATTCATTCAGGTTTATGCCCAGTAGCATTGATAGCTTGTCGTCATACTTGACTGACAACCAAAAAATTATAACCAAAAGCTACTATGCTGATGAGTCAAAATTTAAATTGGTTACGCGAAAGGGTATCTTTCCTTATGAATACCTCAATTGTTGGGAAAAGCTAAAGGAAACCTCTTTGCCAGTTAAAGAGGAATTTTATAGCAAACTAAACAATGAAGAGATTTCAGGTGCAGACTACAACCATGCCTGCACGATTTGGAATACTTTCAAAATTAATTCCCTCCAAGAATATGCAGAATTATATCTAAAGACTGATGTATTACTGCTTGCAGACATATTTGAAAATTTTCGAGCGGTCTGTTTAAAGACATACGAATTGGACAGTTTGCACTATTTTACTGCACCTGGTCTTGCTTTTGATAGTATGCTGAAAATTTGTAATGTTGAATTGGAATTGCTAACAGATGTAGATAAAGTTTTGTTCTTTGAAAAATCCATAAGAGGTGGAGTTAGTCAATGTTCCAATAGGTATGGAAAGGCAAATAATAAATATATGGGAAAAGATTACAATCCTGATGAGCAAACATCCTATTTAATGTATTTTGATGTAAACAACCTCTATGGTGCAGCAATGTCTTATCCATTACCTACTGGAGACTTTCAATGGGTAGAAGATGTTGATATTTACAAAGAAAACATCCTAGACCTATCAGAAGATAGTAACTATGGATATGTTTTAGAAGTGGACCTACATTATCCTAGGGAACTTTTTAATTCACATAAAGATTTACCTCTTTGCCCTGAACATTTGGTTCCACCTATTTCTGATTCCAATATTCCAAAATTGTTAACAACTTTGTATGACAAAAAGAACTATGTAATACATCACAGAAATTTACAACAAGCTGTTAAATTGGGATTAAAAATTGAAAAGATTCATAGGTGCCTGAAATTCAAACAATCTAGATGGTTAAAGAAATATATTGATTTGAATACAGAACTGAGGAAACAGAGCAAGAATGATTTTGAGAAGAATTTTTATAAACTAATGAATAACGCAGTTTTCGGAAAGACAATTGAAAATGTAAAAAAGTATCGAGATGTGAAATTGGTGACTAAATGGTCAGGAAAGTTTGGTGCAAGTTATTACATATCTCAACCAAATTTTCATAGTTGTACTATACTCAGTAAAGATATGATAATCATTGAAATGAAAAGGTTAAAAGTGACCTGTAACAAACCAATTTATGTAGGTATGTCAATTTTAGATATTTCAAAAACACTTTTGTATCACTTTCACCACTGTTATGTTCATAAAAAATTTGGAAACAAGGCAAAATTATTATACACAGATACTGATAGTTTAATTTATCAGTTTTTTGTTGATGACATTTATATGCACATAAAACATGACATCGATAAATTTGACACATCTGACTATCCTACAGACAACATATATAATATTCCACAGAGGAATAAAAAAGTTTTGGGTATAATGAAGGATGAAAATAAAGGAGTAATAATGATAGAATTTATCGGATTGCGCTCTAAAATGTACACATTTAAACTACAGATTTCTGAAGGTGAAAAACTTGAAAAACTGGAAAATCTTAGGAGCAAGTTGGTTAGTGAACGCGAATTACATTATTTCATGGGTAATTTTGGAATAGTTAAAAAGGCCAAAGGAGTCAAGTCCTCAGCTTTAAAGAAACAAATTCAATTTAAAGATTATTATGAGTGCCTATTTGACAATAAACCTTTTGAAGTTTCACAAAATCTTATTCAATCTGAAAATCACAATGTCTTTACTATGAAACAAAGAAAATTGGCTTTAAGTCCTCATGACGACAAAAGAATAGTCAATTATGTGTATACAAATACGCTACCTTGGGGATATTCTTGATTGAAAATTTATCTCTGCTTTTGTTTCGATCAGTCCTACTCTCTCTATATATATATATATTCTTCTCACAAAGGTGATTTGACTAATTTTAATACTATTTGCTTATATTCTTTTTTTTATTATCCACAGCAGCACATCAATGAGCGATGGGAGAAAGTACTCACTGATAAAGCCCGCTTTGAACGAAGTTTCAAAACTGTAAGAAGAATAACACCAATAACACTTCAAAAAACAAATAAAAAAATTCTTTATATATTGCCTTATGGCACAATATTTTGTAAGAATTGTTATCAGCATTTCTGTTTCTGCTCCGACTCAATAGCAAAACATACTGCTGTTGAGAAATCGAAACATAAGAAATTGGACCTTACGTGTTATGAAGTACTGTCTGACAGCGATTAGTGGATAAGTAATATGGTGAACACTACTGTAAGTGAAAAGGCCGCGCGTCTGAAGGAACTAAAAGAATATCTTCGCAGAAGACCTTTAGTTCGAAACGAGTGTCGTGTTATTACTAGTATTATAAGAAATCCTAGACAATTAAGCAAAAACGATCTTGCTAACATTGTAGATAAATCAGACATTCTATCATCAAATCTTAAAAGGACGATTAAAAGTTTATATAAATTAGATGAACTTGAGGAAAGTGACTACGATTCTGAGGAAACAATTTGTGAAGATGGTTAAAGTTTTTATAATCTTCGTGAAGTTCAATTTTTTTATAATTTGTTAGATATTTTAAGAAATAAGAAACATATCTTAATCTACTTCTTTTATTTAATATATTAATTTAATAGTAACATAATTTTTTAATAAATAGCCTTCCAAACACAATATTTCATTAATTTAATAGTTTAAGGTAAGCGATTTAACAGCCACTTATACATCATTTCAACATTTTGAATGCTACATTTGAAGTTTCCCTGACAATGGTATTGACAGATCTGCTGATTTGAATTGAATTTTGGTGAGTCTTCATTTTTTTCCAGGTTGATTATTAGAGTATTTCCCATTGACAGCTCTCTCAGTTTTTCCTCCAAGAAACGGATTTTCTGATGTCCTCGTACGTAAATAATGTCGACTCGTAAATTGTTAACCAAAATTCGGTCTATTTCATCATAATTCACATACCCACTTGTATATTTTAAACCATGTATTTTTCGCTCCAAAAAATTGACTTGTCTTTTGTCTCCACAACTTAGATTTGAATATTCAATTTGCGGTTTGAACAGAAAATGGTTTGTGTAACTTCCTGCCTTTATTGCCAACTCTTTAGGATAGAACTGTTTGTTATTGCCCAGTACAAAACCTTGAATATCAACTACTGCAATTTTCATTATGGTTTTTGAGTGCTCTTGAGTTAGTTACCACTTATAATATACTAAAGTTTGAATTTGATTTGCACTGGTTCTTAAGATAGACTTTTAACAGTTTCACTTAGTGGGAGGTATTCCATGATTGAATCATGCACTATTATACAGTACGCTCTGGTATTTGCTGGAAATCCTTCACTTGCTTCGATGTCTAATCTCACATCGACTGTGGTCGGTTTCTCACTTTCGTCTCGTCGTGAGCAATCGATTACAAACAAAGCATGCTTCTTAAAGTTTGAATAATCAAGCAGCACATGCCTCCTAGTGTCACCTACATAATTCCTGTAGAATTTGGAATAAGCTGAATACGGTTCAACCCAATCATTCTCTTTGAAATTTATGGACATTTTGTCATTTGATGGATAATTTTCTCCATTTAACGTTAATTTGATGTCAACAATATTTACATGATCAAATTCTGTAGGGTCTTTGTCCAGTCGATCCTGTTTATCAGTTTGGAAGCATACTATTACAAGTCTTGGTGCCTCTACCGCTTGACTCGTCCGTACTGACCAGCTTTCTTTTCTGGCTCCAGCAGTTAGAGCAGGTAGCATGTGAAGGTCCCATTTTCTGTATGGTATGATGAGGGGTTTGTCTTCCTTAATATTTTGCAATAATCTGGCTTTAATATTGTAATTGGGGAGAATGCGTGAAATCCTTACTTCTACCGTGTGAATTTCAAGCCTGACTGTTGTTTTAACATCCGGTGGAGTCTTTTTCTCCCTGACGATAAAACAGTCATCATCGTTACTGGCTCGAATAAATCGAAATGTCTGTTTACCATACATCGCCACTTTATAATCATTAAAAATATTAAAAATATGCTTAAGGGGGATGAGGAAATTTAATGATCCATCTGTTTTATTTATCACAGGTGCTGATGGATACTTCCAACCGGCGATTTCCATTTGTTTCGAATCCTCTTCCTCATAGGTGAGAAACCCTCGAATCGTACTGGTAATTCCGGCTTCACGTACGTTTTCCATCTCTTTAGAACACATTTCATATATAGCAGTGGGAAACATAAAGGCCGCAGCGTTGTTGACAAACGATGCATCTCCGTCACCAGTAGATCTAATCACTTTACCCGAAATGAATAAGTGGCCTTCACATGTAGCGTTAAAAGAATCTGCTTGATTAATAACGATTTCAATTACATCATTATTTCCAAAAGACTTAAAGAAGGGAATATACTTTTTCGGTTCAACCTTGATAATTGAATCGTCAAAACTGGGTTTTTGGAAGATGTTAAAAATTTGGGCCATTATACCCGAGTGATTTCAAAAATCGGATATTTGCTGATGACAACTTCCTCTTTTTTCTCTTCTTGATGACGCTTCTGTTGTTGTTTTTTACGTTACGGTAAAAAATCTCAGATGCCACTGTTGTAGGAGAAATTGTAGACTTTTTCTTATAGGGTTGATGGAAACAAGTGTTCTGGTTGAAAACTAAACCCATTATGACAGTTTTTTCAGCTCCAACCTGATTATAATCTCTTCACCTTTGAAATTGACCAACTTAAAATTCTGATCTCGCACATCAAGCGTGATGTTGTAGATTTCCGTTTTGTTTGTTATTGGTAGATAGATAAGATGTGTGGCAACCTCATCTATTGAGTAGCCAGGGTCGGAGTCAACTGCAAATTCATAGATCGTGTGAGATGACCTGTCGTTATAGTATGCTCCAATTGTGATATTGCAATCTATGTGAATTGTGCGAACTTTTACAATGTCAACGGGCAAGTCCGAACTGTGAATCGTTTTCGGTTCCAACACTCTCCTCGAAAACCCCAATGTTCGTCCAATAGAATCTTTAGGTTCAAAATTTACGGCATATTTCCTACTAAATATTTCACATTTAGATGTGTTGAGGTTCGGTTTTAATGAAAATATTTTATCAGGGTTCGCTTCAGTGTTGGGGATAGTCAATTCCTTCTGAATGAAGCCTTCGATGTCGGTAATTTCATAAGCACCCACAGGAATTTCTATTATTTTCTCTTTGCTTTTATCTCCGTCTTCAAATAAGTACACTTTGCATTCGTCTTCTATATTTGGAATACTGTTGAAGGAGTGGAAACTAAGTAAAGCCAAACCGTACTCGTTTTTTGGATCCAAATGTATAGGCGTTATAAAATCAATGGATAGGATTGAATTTCTGCTTTTAAGAGTCAGTATAACAGACATGACTGATGAAAACTATTTAAATTTATTGTTTTTATACAGAAATTCTAGACAAAGTCCACCACAATTGCTTTGATTGAAATCTTGGAACTGCAGGTTGTTGTAGATTATTTTAATACCCTTTAAATACTGAACCAACTCCTCAGGCGGTTTGAGACCACCATAGCTATCAAAAAAATTTGCCAACTTTCCATTGACTGTGTAACAAACCCAATGACTGCCCGTTTGTGTGTGTAAATTTAAATTAAGGATTCCACATTCCCTTGACCATGGTGCTGATGGCAATGTGTCTCTCATGAAAACTCCTCGAAAATGTTTCAGTTTAAGTTTTTTAGCATAACATAGCAAGTCAGTGTCATACATAGGTCTGTTGGGTAGCTTTATTGGTAGTTTTTTTTTTTTGTTTTTTTAAGAACAATCCAAAGCCTCCTTTCTGATTCTTTCTCAGATATAGTCCAGAACCTTTTGCACCTATAGCCTCCATGGCCTGATTGTGTCTATTTTCCTCTTGCAGTTTCTTTTTTGCGTTTTTAGCATCAATGACGGTCTTTGCAATGGCACTCGCTCCTCCCGCTAGGGAGCCCAAAGCACCTAGAGCACCTAGAATTGGTAGTAAAGGTAGGAACCCCCCAGTATGATCTTGAACGGGTATGACTCTAGGAATTCTAATATTTTTACGTCCACCAGCTTGTTTGACAGCGACTCGTGCAGCCTGCAATGCATCCAAAGCAGATTTTTTCAAACTGTTATGTGGATTTGACTTTTTCAATGCCTTAACAACTTTTGCTATAACATTTTTTCTTAATGAGACTGATGGTTTCATTTTACGCATTCCCATGCCTAAATTGCGTTTGGTCTTCATGCCTGTCGTTACGAACCAAGCAGCAGCCTTTTCACCCAATTTAGCGTCCTTTGCTTTTACGCGCTCCCAAGCTCTATTTTCAAGTACCCAATCAGCTTTATGTCTATCTTCTAGAGATTTGTTTTGAGAATAGGCAATATCATGATCTCTGCAGGCTGCATCCAAAGGATTTATACCTTTTTCCCCCTTAGAGAGACGTTTTTCTAATTTGGTTCCTAGAAAGATGAAAATTATCCATGAACCCAGTATTCTCCATACGTACCGGGACCACAAAATTGATATCCTCCTGGAATATGTAACTCGAACGGTAACTTATTAATTAAAGAGTTCAAGAGACCTTCACCCTGATAGATCAGCATAGAAAATAATGGATGGATGTGACTCATAAACTATTTATAGCTTTGAATACAAAGAATAATTGCCAGAAAATGAAGGTTCTCCAACAAGAACGAACGCTGCCAATTGATAACTATGATCATATTATGCATCTATCAAATCGTCAACAAGAAATTAATCCTCATGGTGCGCTCTTACCCAACTCATTCAGAGCGATAGTATGTGGTCCGAGCTCTTCGGGTAAAACAAATGCAGTTTTGGCAATATTATTTCACCCGAATGGAGCAAAATATGAAAATATCTACATTTATTCGAAATCCCTTTGGCAACCCAAGTATCAGCTACTCCAAGAAGTTGTAAAAAAAGTTAGAGGATTGGGATATTTTCCGTTTAAAGAAAATGAAGACATAATCAGTCCATCGAAAGCTAGGAGTCACTCAATATTCATCTTTGATGACATAGCCTGCGATCGAGGACAGCAGAAAATTCAGGAGCACTTTTCAATGTGTCGACACAAAAATATTGATGTATTCTATATATGTCAAACGTATTCAAAAATTCCAAAGCAGCTTATTCGTGATAATGTTAATTTGATAGTGATTTTCAAACAGGATGGAATTAACCTGAAACACATATTTGATGAACACGTCTCACCAGATATATCTTTTGAACAATTCAAACAAATGTGTTCTGAATGTTGGGTTGAGAAATACAAACCTTTGGTAATTGTGAAAGACTGTGAATTAAGAGGAGGTCGTTATCGCAAGGGGTACGATAAATATATAAATGTCTAAGAACACTATTTCACCCTCATCCTTGTGTCAACCATGAATGTGCACACTGATAGCAATGCCGTTAAGGTTGCTTGGAAAAAAGATAAAATCAATCAGTTGGCAAGACAAGTTCGAAAAAAATATCTCGCTTTAAAGCTGGGCAGGTCTGAACAAGATCAGGCAATAGAAAAGCTATTCAAACCTGTTTCTACACCGTTGAAACAACTCGAGAAGACATCTGATGCACTCAATAAAAAAGTGAACGACTTAAAAACGTTGGCTTCCATCAAAAAGGAATTAAAAAAGGAAAAGCAAGAGGAACAAAAGGAACAAAAGCCTGCAACAACCACATCTCCAACATCTGTAAAACAAGAGAAAATTAAAGGACCCAACTTTTTACCTCTAGAAGAGATCACGTTAGCAAACAGCGATGACGATTATAGTGAAGTTAATGACAATGATGATAATTATGATGATGCTGAAATGTCTCTAGCTAACGTAACAATGGAGGAAGCAGAAAGATATCTAGAACAATATCCAGTCGCTGCTCAAAAATATGTTAAGGAGCACCTATCGAAAGATGATCAGATTGATAAAAATTATGGTCCAGTATATGATGCTGTGACATCAGGATGGTTTCTAGGAAAACAGAAACTGGATTTTGATCAGCGCACCGGAGATATAGTTATCAGTGGAAGACAATTTAAGGGTACACCGGGTCTGTACCAACTGATTTTTTACAAGGATCCAGCCTTCAATAATGAAGATAAAGCAGCATATAAACAGATTTTGGAATTGTCCGATGTTCATCGGGATAGCATGGGACGTTTAAAGGGTTCAACTGCTATAAAATATAGCGAGGTCATTAAACCAATGTTCAAAAAGGCTGGTGGTGCTGGTCTACCTTTTGACAATCAAATAATTTACAATACAGATCCTATTGAGTACACTTATTGGGATGACCCCAACGAGCTCGTAGAGAGGCTCCAGCTTCTTATTGCATCCAAACATGCCGGAAATACTACCTCACATGACAATGAAATCGTTAGCATCTTGAACGAGTTGAGGGAAGCTAAAATAATATATTAATTGAAAAAAAAAGTGGTAGGCACGTATTATTAAGTTGCATCAGATTGCACAATAACTATTTAATGCGTTGGATGTTTTCTCCTAGACACCACTTCAACAATGACTTTGGATAAATTCGGACGGGTCTCACATGGCAAATTTCCGTACAAACTTGCTCGGGTTGTGCAATCTCCATCGCCGTTTTTATCTCGCACACCAGATGGAAACATAGATTTAAGGAACATAAAAATTAGCAACGTAAAAGATCCTACAGACGATGGAGACGTTGTCACTTTGGCATATTTCAATTCTGCAAACAATTTCGTTCTCACCGAGTTGGCTAAGAAGCTGACTGCCGACGCAAACGAGGCAATTCAAAAAACCATTGAAGGCCAGTTGACCAGAAAAATAGATGGAATTGATCAACAAACATCCAAGCTTCAGAGTCACATTGACGAAATTAGAACCTCAGAAAAACATTACTACGAAGAACTAGAGAAAGTGCATGACAAAATTTCGTTGATTAGTACCACGCTGCCAATAGTGGGATCGGACATATCAATGATAGTGGAACGTGCAGCGAGAATTGCGAAAAAAATTGATGCATTAGATGTACACTTAAATAGCCTGAATCAAAGTTTTCTTCGATTCACTAATGAGATTGTGAACACACGTCAAAAGAGTATTGCTGGTGGTGATGGTGGTCAGCAGAACTAATTGACCTAATTTATAAATTTTCAAGTCTGAACATGTTGAAATGGATAAATACCATGGGGACATGCCAGAGATGGACAGATAATAATTATTCATTATTCCATAATCAACTGTCTCAGTTGTATTGAAATTTACCAGTTTAACTTTAAGAAATGTTCAGTTTATGTTTTGGTTCAATAAATAATTAATTTCTTTTCTTTATTATTTAATTTATTGATATTGTTTGGTTACAGAAAACACAATTTTTTTGTGAAGGAGCTGAACCATCCCAATGTGTTGTAGAGTCTGGTCTATTGTAGTGTATGAAACATGGTAGCATCACACGTAGATCGAAATTTCCTTTGAACGTCGATGGTAGTCTTGACCAAACTTCTAGCAGTTCCCAAGGTTTTGCATACTTGATTAAGTAATAAAGTGAAAAGTATTGCAATTCCTCACAGGTGAATTCATTTAATGGTTTTCCAAATTCACGATGTTCAAGAATAGCTTTCTCGAACTGTGACGGCTCAATAACACTACTACACCTCTGCATTGTCATTGTCATTCTCAATCGACACTACCAATAGATCATTAAATACTAATATGAAATGCGGTAGCTTTTAGGTTTTATACAAAATCTATGTTATCGATCCAACTGTTATGGGAACTGTCTAAACCCAACCATTTAACTTTGACTTTCTTGCCTTTCCTCTGTAGCACCTTCTCAACCAGGTAAATGTCGGGATTTAAAGTTCTCTGTAATTCTTCAGTGTAGAAAGTGCCTTTGATTGGTTGTCCATGCATGTCTTCGAGAACATACGTTGCAGGATTGGTTATGCGTATTTGGGTGATCTTAAAAAGTTCAGTTGACCAATTCGGCGTATACGATTTGGCAAACGCGTGTTTGTTTTTGCTTATACGAACAATATCACCTTTTTTAAATTTTGCCATTCCACTTAGTTTGATGTGGTTAAATTTTGTATTAAGAATTTTTTGTTCATTAGCTTTTGAAACTTTAGATGGACGATATCCAGTAGAGCTGTGTTTAGTTTCATTGTAATTTTTGGTAATTTCAGGTAAAATGTCTATCCATTTGTAGCTACCCACTAGACTGAAATGTTTGTATAATTTACTTTTCAGTGTACGAATTAGCCTTTCAGCCATTGAACATTTGACCACGCTGTAGGTGTTATAGTGATTAATGCCATGTTTCTTCATAAGATTTTGAAATTTAACGTTGAAGAACTCGGTTCCTTGGTCACTCTGGACGTTCCTTGGTACTTGTTTGGAGTGAGCGAGAATGTCGGCAAATGCTGCAGTCACCTCTTGTCCGGTTTTCGTTTTCAACGGTCTCGTCCAAGCGAATTTGGAAAAACAATCGACCACCACAAGAATCATTTTAAAATTTCTATTTTGACGAGCATACGACCTCATGTCTGCTAAATCGATCTGCCAAAGGTCAAATAAGCCCTTAATGATGGTCCTTCGTCGAGGGTAGTTACGTCTCGCCATTCTGTGTAGTTCGTCGATTAATTGCCTCTTCTCCAGTGAAGCGGAGTCCATATTTGCTAGATTGCTTCTCTCTTTCTCTCTCTCTCTCTCTATCTCTCAGTCAACTTGTTCAGACTTGAAAATTTATTACCCTATCTTAAAGGGTTCAAAACAATAATGGTGTGTTTATACATAGTCATGGAATAATGAATAATTGTTATTTCAAAACGAAAAATAATGTGGATTTTTTTTTTTACTTAACTGATAAAATACAAGGAAGCAATTATTTGTTCATTCCATTGGAAAATAATGCGAAACAAAAATAATGGTCTAAATATTTAACTGTGAATAATAAACACGCTGGGGGGCACTAATTGGTCAAGTCGTTGATAAACAGAAGATAATAATAATGGCCTTAGTTTTACTGATAAAATACTAGGAAGCAATTTATGCAAAAGTCTAAATTGCTATACCTAATTATAAGTATTTTACTTGATAAGCTTTATCTTAATGAGCTGCGAAACAAAAATAATGGTCTAATTACATGCACGCGATAATGCGCGGCCCGCCTGTTTGCGCGGCCCGCCTGTTTGCGCGGCAAAATTTCTAACGAAAGCGGGAAAACTTCAACCCCCATGACGGCCTGCGCACCAAAATTTCATTTTAGAAAGGAAAAAAACTTCAAGATTACAGTCTGCGAGGGAAAATTTCAGTTTCCCTATTTTAAAGGGGAGGCAGGCAGGCAGGCAGGCCAGGCACCCTCAATATTAGGGAGTACATACAAAATGGAGGCCTACCCCTTCAGTTCTGTGAAAAAAATCAACAATTACCAGGAGTCGCCGAAGAACTCGATGGCACATGAAAACATAACCTCAATTGGTCCAGAACCCCGCTATACCTACTACTTATAATTTAAGTGTTTATTTACTTGTTTTACATTATCAATTTTAATACAGGCTTGTATTTAACCGAAAGTCATTCCAGTATTATTTCTCACCGTCCTGAAAAGGATAAACCTCGACGACTAACATCTTCTCTAGGTAACCGCCATCACTATTATAGACCTAGCAACTGGCGACAACAACTAAATTTGTTATAGTACCTAGCTTAATAAATTTTTCTAAAAGAATATACTCTTGACCACACGTGGCATAGTCGATAAAATGCCCACACGTGAAAATAATCAGAATGTTTCGTCTAAAACTGTTCGTTTATTGGTCAGTCTTTGATGAAATGACAGATGAGTTGAATAATCTACTAAATATAATTGTTCGGATTTTTCAACTTTCCCGTGGGAATAGTTATTTGTACATGTAGTACACGAGTTGTAGGTACACATTATTTGTCTGTGTACTGTCCTGAAATGGCGTTAACATTTAACATCAAAAATGAGAAATCACAAATTATTTGTACACTCAGGAAATAAAGTACCTAATGGCCCTAGACCGCCCACAATGTGGATAGATTCTCGCAAGCCTTATCAAAAAAAATTAAATTGAAAGTGAAAACATCTTTATTAAAACGACTCGAGTGGGATACAAGCCTTCACAAACCTATTTTGAGTGTCTTTTCCAAGAATTTGTCGACATTATTGATCGCGGTCAAGGGCCAAGACTTTATCTCCTGACTGTACAGGGTCAAATACTTTCTGTTACTTCATTTACATGGTAACGGAAAACAACAAAATAAAAATTAACAGCTAATTTTTGCTGCCGATGAAAAGAATTATTTAGAAAAGCGTTGCTATGTGGATAAGTGTAGCTATGTAGAAAAGTTAAACTTTCTAAAATGAAAAAATACTTGGATTTAAAATGAAATTTAATATATTTCATAATAGAGTACAACGGAAAAGTTAATTAACAGTTCATCTTTTCATAAATGCAAGCTTGAAATGTGAAAATTTAAAACACTATATTTACAATTTATTTACAAAAATTACAACTAAAATTAATACCGGTACGTGTTAATGTCCAGCTCATTGCTAAGCATAATCGCATCAATCCAGTCCCTAAATATCGCCAAATTGACGTAAACCCCCGGAATATTCCTCCCGCACCCGATCCCCCAGGACACAATTCCCGCTTGCTGAAACTTCCCCGGCAGCCCCGGAACCGGACAAATCAGCGGACTGCCCCCATCGCCCCCGCACGTGTCCATATATCCTCCCCACCCCCGGCGCACATGAAGGAATGATGCAAGCGGAACAGCTTCCCCAGCCTGGTCTCCCTCAACATCTCCGTACAATCCTCCCTCCCCACCACCGGAAGATGGATAGTCTTCAGATTTTCCTGCCTCTTTTCCGCCACCTGGTGCTTGGACAGCCAAGTCGCGGCCGTGCAATTCTCGCTTTTCAAAACCGACCCCGGGGGCGGCAGACAAACGGGCCCCAACTTCTCCGAAAACTTGAAGGGGCGGTTCAGGAAAAGCACCGCGATGTCGTTCCTCAACGAGGTTCTCTTAAACTCCGGATGGGTGAAAGTCTTCGTGATGGTTTTGATGACGTTGCCGATCCTCACGAGGTAGAACCCCTTCTGGTTGAGGCAGTGGGCAGCCGTGATGGCCACCTTTTCGTGGATTAAAGACACTCCGCATTTGTAGGTCGCGGGAGAATTCTGGGCGTCTTTGAAGAAGAGCGAGGCCGACCATGGGAAGTGGTTCATTTTTTGAGTGCCGCATCCTTGAGGTTTAATCGGGGGCTCGGAGGAGGCGAGGGGGGCCGTCACGTTGCAGCAAATGTCGAAATAGCCCTTGCAGACTTCGTTCTTTGCAAATTGTCTGTGAATAAAAGAAAAGTTGAAGATTTTATTTAAAAAATATGTACTGATCTGACTTCGATTAAGCCTCGCCCGTCGGAAATTACAACGCCGTTTTCTTCATCCGAGCACTGGTAGAAGGGCACACAAGTGCAGGTCCGATTGCCCTGGTCCTGTTGGAAAATCACCGAAGATTTCACGAGGAGAAATAACGCAAAATATAAAAGGGCACTGGACGTCATCACGACTGTTAGGACACTAACGAAATGAGGCTGAGTTGATCCACACCCCAAGATTTATTGGGGTGAGGTTCACCCCCTCCACTGCTGTACACTTACTCTCAAAAAAATCGGGACACTCAATTTCCTCTATGTCCATTTTTTGAGTTTGGGGGCTGAAAGGGGTGAGTTTTGGGGTTGAAATTTTTTTCGGTTGTCCCGATTTTTTTGCGAGTAAGTGTACTATGGTCTGTTCGGGATCCACACGACCGAGATTCACCCGATTTCCATGGCGATTCATTGTTGACAACAATGATTCGCCATGGAAATAGGGTGAATCCCGGTCGTGTGGATCCCGGACAGATTATAGTCATTAATGTGCTTGAGATATGACTCTAAACCAAACGAGGTATAGGTTTGCTCGAGCTAAAATAGTAGGAAAACAGTAAATCTTTCAATTGTTATATTTGTGACGGTAGAAACTTCTACTTTTTACAGACTTTGTAAATGTAGCATTTAACTTTATTTAACCAAGGTCGGACGTGCGGGCGGTAGTCGATGGCTAATGCGCCCGGCGCTCATTTACTAAAATCTAAAATACAAATGTTTTTCACCCCTAAAGTGACATTTTTCGAAAAAATGCCACTAAGATTCTTGATCCGGCAATACAACAGCAAAAATATGTGTCGCAATTCTCCAAAGATATGGCGAGGGCCGTTTAAAATGTCCTGTTTTAGATTTTCGACTTTTTGCCGTAGTGGAAGCTGCTCATTTTTTCTATGCTTTATTGCGCAGACGACAGCGGTTCTAAATTTAATAACAGTGTTGCGTAGGAAGTTTGTTAAATTCGTATTGGATTTAGGCGTATTCGCAATATCCCGATTTTTTTTGCAGTAGTTACGTAATACATGATTTTGACATTCAATTTTCTCAATAAAGTGACTTGGTCCATAAGGCTTAACACTTCTAATTTTTTTTTATCACGCTACTGTCTCCGTCACCAAAAATTTTTTTATATCTTAAATCATGCTGTACCATCGAATTTTTAAACCCATCCAAAATAATCCGGCCTCCATCGACGTAGAGGTACCGTCCCAGTTTTTAAAACATAGTTTTAATTTTTTATGGTGTTTGCATAATTTACACATCTTGTTTTTGACTCCCACAAATAAAATCATCTTAATTAATTTTTATCCAATACCTACTATTCTCTCGAATATTCTAGAATACAAAAATCAACAATAATGTACCCTTATCTCCTAATGGTAACAAACAGGAACAATGCTCATAATGTTTTCCAGGCAGGTACCTATCCCCAACCACAGCGGGAGGCCATACTAATCCGGCTTTAAAATTTAACGTGTGGATCGGTAGTTAATTGTTGATATTAACCTGGAATAAGTGAAATTACAATTTTATATTATCCTAGCCTGCTTTTTACATTTTTGGCAATCAATCAACAATAAATAAAGAGTACTGACCTGTTTTGAACACATGTTGCAAAAGACGGTGTCACTAAATATCGCATCTCAAACATTTATAGCCACTGATCCACCTTAAAACGTTTTCCTTTTTTGAACTTCCGACTTTACGCATTTTAAGGGAAGATGTATGTAAGTAAATAAATACAAGTAATAAATAAGATTGTAATTGTAAATATATACCTAATCCTCTGTCGACCCTTCCAAGAAGAGAAATCGATTATTTTAGGTACCTGGAGTAAGCAGATACAATGATCTCCGGAAACAGCTAATTACGCGTATACTGTATACATTTTATAGAAATAATTTTCTGAAAGCTGCAAGTGTAGCTGAAAAATCCAGAAAATAAGAAATATATGCACTGTAAAAATCTTTGAAAAGGGTCTATCAATAAAGATTAGTAGATTAGTAGATTAGTAGGGTATTGTGCGGCAAGGCCCCAACAATGGGCCATAAACTTTATTGCTAGACACTTTTAAAAGATTCTTACATGCTCTAAAGTCTTAAAACATGCCTTGTTAATAAAATATGTCCTATTATTATATTCAAAAACATGCAAAATATGCAAAATAATAGTTGTTTATTTATACGTAAAATACATAAACTCATGCAGAATTTAAGTATGAATTGATTATGCCCAATATTAAACAATATACAAATATGCATTATCCAACCCTAGCTATTATGCCATAAATTAAAGCTTGGATTTGGCGCTCCGCGGATTTGCCGGTGACATCGCGTGGGGAATAGCACCGGAGTCCCGGTGGCGTATTAACGGAATCTGCCGGACTCAGCCGGAGTTTCTATGTAGTCGAGTTTTTGCACGAAAGATGTCGCCCAAATAACCATAAATAAACTTTTCATAAATATTGAGAAGCAGCTATAGAAAAAAACGGCTGCAACCCCCAGCCTTACTTTGACTTTTTGTGCAAAGGACACAAGTGTGATTGGGTACTTTACTTACCTAGATTTTTAGAAACAGAATTCTCAGACCTTTTTTCCATTAATAGGTATGCCATCTCTGGTAACCGGAAAAAAGCCCCTGGAAAAACAGCTCGCGGAAAAAAAGTCCCGGTAAAAAAGCTCCCGGAAAAAAAGCCCCCTAGTGCTCCGTTATGCACCAAAAGATTGAGATTTGGTGAAGTACCTGTTTGGATTTTTCCATAACTATATTTAAAAATCGAACTTCGATCATTCATTATCATTACAGTACCTACCTGTACCTTTATCAAGCCAACATGTAGGTACAATTATGTTTTTTGTACCTGGAGCTAATTCTTCATTCTGGGAATTATGAATATTAAATTAAGTAAGTGGCATATAGTATTAGAATTTTTGGAAAATTCTAATCCTTAAACTATTTGATTTTCTTATTAAAAACCCTAATTTTACATACCTATATAAATGGTAACATTTTCCTATGCATTTTCCCTTCCCACATTGAGTCTGAAGTAAACATGGAAACTGCCTAGATTATAGAGGAAAAAATCCCAAATTGTGCTACGAAGGTTACAAAATTTCAGCCTTCTGATCCATCACAGAACATGTTATGAATGTGCAGCACACATACTTAATCTATTGGCACATGATATTATAAAGATAAAAAAATTTGATACTTTAACATCTATCTGCAAGAAAATCGCTAATATTGTTCGGAAATCGCAGGTTTTGAACGCGACATTTCAAAATATCCAAAAAAGTTCATCATCCACTTGGTCGCTAAAGGTTCCAGGGGAAACTAGATGGGGATCGACATACATGTGCGTGAACAGCTTGAAGCTTAATAAACAGAATCTACAAGAATTAGCTATTTCTGAAAGTGTGGCAGATATTTTAGCCAAGCATAAAAATTTTAAATCGATCGTCCTATCGGATATTTTTTGGGAAAATTTGGAGATATTCCATCAAATACTTTTGCCCTTGTTTGACAGCATTACCAAAATTCAAACAACGAATAGTTGTATTTCTGAAGTATTTGAAATTTTCCGCAATTTAAAAACTAAATTTTCCTCTGTTGATTGTGCTACTAATATTAAAAGAATATTGATGAAACATCTGGACGATAGAAGGGCCATGGCACTGCATCCTCTTCATTTTGCAGCTAATTTGTTAAATCCCTATTGGATGGGAAAACACTTAGGTCACGACGATTACATTAAGGCATTGGATTATATCAATAAGTTAGCAGGATTTTTGGTAGAACAAAATGAATTGTCAAATGTAATGCAAGAAATTGCCAACTATAAAGAAAGAGAGGAATTATTCAGTAATGAATTTGTGTGGGTCAGTCTGGAGAATCAAAAATTATCGCCAGTCGTATGGTGGAAGTCAATTTGTGCTACAACATCTTTGAGCAAAATAGCTGTGCAAATTTTAAATTCGGCTGCCACAACGGCTGCAACAGAAAGGACATTTTCTGAATATGCTTTAGTTCACACTAAACAAAGGAATAGGCTTACAAACGATAGGGCTTCTAAAATAACATATATCCACAATAATTTGAAATTTTTTGAGAAAAGAGAATCGAAAACTCAAATTAATGCCAGTCGTACAAATCGAGAAGAGGAAAAAACAGCTGATGAGATCGTCGTGGTATCGGACTTCGATATCGATCATGAAGAAGAAGACATTGCAGTGGAAGAAGCTGAAGTAATTGACATCGACCAAGAGGAATTTACAATAATAATAATAGATGACCAAGATGACTCTACAGAATTGGAAGATCGAGGTGATACAATGTTGATGTGAACCAGTTTTTGTCCTCAATCATTTTGAATACCTAGGTGCTTAGTTATGTTTATTATTTATCTATAAGTATAGGTATCAAGGTACCACTTACCTACTTAAAATACTTGTTTTTTTTTATTTTGTGTTATGTTAATTAATAATAAAATCAGTATACATACCTAACTTTATCTTAACTGGGTATTTTTTGTTCGGTAAAATACCACGTAAAATACGAGGTAATTTACCAAAAATGCTAAGTATTTTACGAAAACGGTAATTTACCATCGATATATAATACGAGGTATTAAAAAACGGTAATTTACTTGCGTAAATTACCGCGGTTTTTTACCATAAATATAAAATACCGTATTTTTACATCCCTGGTGCAATGGCACGACAGGTTTGACGCACTGCTAAGTAATGACGACTTTCAGCGCCTCCAGGCGAAAATAAATTACGAAAATCAGAGTCTCGAGGTAGGCAGAATCAAAATACCTTTTTTTGTAGAATTAAACCCATCTAGCTTTAGACCTTTTACGCACAAAATTAAAACCCACATAAAAATCCCCGTTAGCATCGAAAATGGACCCGTCTTAATTCCAGATACAACCAACGACAAAACACACATTACCGAAGCAATCGCTCATGCCGAAAATGGCGTCTGTACAATCCCTTCTCACGATACCCAAGAAACCGAAATCCACTGGCAAGAACCAGTCTCTGTAGAGCCCCTTATAAATGTTCAAATCGAAAAACCCACTACAAGTCGTCAAACTCCCAACATTACCAATATCATCCGCACATCTCACTTAAACCCGGAAGAAAAAGCTGAAATCCTTGAATTGTGCTCTCAATATAGAGATATATTCTACGATGAAAACTGTAACTTGTCCTTCACCAATGCAGTTAAACATAAAATCAGAGTCGTTGACGAGGAACCCATTTATTGCAAATCCTACAGATATCCGCACCACCTTAAGACGGAAATTCAAAAACAAATCGAGAAATTACTCGACAACAAAATAATAACTCCGTCCATCCGTCTGGATAGTCCCAAAGAAACTAGACGCCTCAGGTGAAAAAAAATGGCGCCTAGTCATAGACTATAGAAAGCTCAATGAGAAAACCATCGAAGATAAGTACCCCCTACCGAGAATTGATGAAATTCTCGACAACCTAAGTAGATGTACCTATTTCACAACCCTTGACCTTGCCCAGGGCTTTCACCAGGTAGAAATGGCCCCGGAGAGTATAGAAAAAACAGCCTTCAGCGTAAATAATGGCCATTACGAATACGTCCGAATGCCCTTTGGTTTGAAGAACGCCCCATCGACATTCCAAAGAGTTATGGACAATGTCCTCCGTGAATACCTTTATAAATCCTGCTTTGTTTACATGGACGATGTTGTTATCTTCTCTAGATCCCTCCATGAACACCTAGTCCACTTAAAGCAAATCTTTAACAAACTCAGACAATTCAATTTGAAAGTCCAACTAGATAAGTCAGAATTCCTACGCAAAGAGGTGGCCTTCCTCGGTCACGTGATTACTCCAGAAGGAATAAAACCGAATCCTTCAAAAATTCAGGCAGTAAGAAAATACCCTACACCCAAAACAACTAAAGAAATAAAAGCATTTCTCGGACTAGTTGGTTATTACCGGCGGTTCCTAATAAATTTCGCAAAAGTTGTCTCCCCATTCACGAAATGCCTAAAGAAGGGCGCAAAAATCGACGTCAAAGATCCCGCTTACGTAGAAGCATTTCATAAATGTAAAGACTTACTGACCAACGCACCCGTATTGGCGTACCCGGATTTGGATAAAATATTCTGCTTAACAACCGACGCAAGCAACGTCGCTATCGGTAGTGTCTTATCCCAGAACAATAGACCCATTGCATTTTACTCTAGAACATTAAACTCAGCCGAAAGAAATTACTCAACGATTGAACGCGAATTACTATCTATAGTCGAGGCCACGAAGCACTTTAGGCCATATCTATACGGCAGACACTTTATTATCGAGACCGATCACAAACCCCTAGTCTGGTTATTTTCACTAAAAGACCCGAACTCGCGTATCGTAAAATGGCGACTTCGCCTCGAAGAATTTGATTACGAGGTAAAATACAAGAAAGGTAAAGAAAACGTACTCGCGGACGCACTTTCACGAATCGAAATTAACACCCGCGAAACGGTAACGAATCCCGAAGAACTAGAACTAATGTCGGTATTAGCGCAAGTCGACGCTATTGAAGATCTAACACCTGAAGAAGTCGACGAGATATTGAGACAAGAAAATGATTCTAACACTGAAGAATCCGATCAAACCTCGGATCAAACACAACACACGGCAATAGAAAACCCGGTTTTTAATATCCGTATTTCCGAAAAACCAATTAACTACTTTACCAATAGACTCATCTTCAAATCAGGTGATTCTTACGGCATAATATACACTAGGCCATTCAAAAAACACAACCATGTCATTACGATTAGAAAAGGTCAGGAGACAGAAAACCTCACTCGAGCTCTTAAAGAAATAATTGACCCAAAACAACTATATTGCGTGTACTTTTTCGACAAAGTAATCGAGCCGACATTCCGAAATATTTGTTCCCAAATATTTGAAAACAATGTCCAAATCATTAAAAGCAACATTCTCTGCGAGGACATAGAAAAGACGAACCTACAAGACGACGCCATTAACGCATATCACGTCAATAATCATAATGGTATTACGGAAACTTACAATCACCTGAAGAATGCCGTCTACTGGCCCGACATGAAAACAAAGATTAACAAATTTATCAATGAATGCGAGACCTGTTTACAAGGCAAATACGAAAGACGACCTTATCAGATACCATTTTCCGGTCCCTTACTTGCGAAGAAGCCCTTCGAGGTAATACACATAGACACGTTCGGTTTCGAGAATAATAAATTCCTAACTGTTATAGACCTTTTTTCACGCTACACACAAGCATACTTTCTCAATGACTTGTCCTCAGTAACGGTCTTAAATAAATTACGACACTATTTCGCCCATCACAACTATGCAAAGAAAATTGTTTGCGATGAAGGAAAAGAGTTTAAAAACAGCGTATTTCAAGAATTTTGCAAGTTATTTAAAATCGATGTCCACTTTACTACAAATTATAATCCTAACTCAAATTCCCCCATTGAGAGAGTACACTCCACACTACTAGAGAAACTCAGAACACTAAAAATAGAGAGTAATAATGAATCGCCGCAAAATTTAATGATATCGGCAGTGCTAATTTATAATCAATCCATCCACACCGCAACTGGGTACACACCCTTCAGCTTATTATATGGACCATATGAGGATCTTAACGCCCACGAAATCGACTTAGATAGAACCATTTACGAATCTTACAATGACAAACGTAAAACCGAGTTGTTACCCTTTTACGAACAAATCTATCAAAAACAACTTAACCGTGGTACGAGGATTTTAGAAAAACATAATAAAGATAAGAAAGAAACCATACAAATTAACGAGCCCGCAGTATTTGTTAAAAAGAAGCGAATTCGGAAAGCAGACCCCTGTTACGAAAAGGTAAATGTAAGTTCTGTGAACAAAAATAAGATTGAAGGTACTAGAGACCGAACAAAACACCCTGCAAATATACACACTAGAAAAATTAAAAGACTGAGAAAAACTTTTTCTTTACAGGACGATCCTGCTGGGGACAGTCCTGGCCCTTCAAATAGAGAAGATCCAACGTAACGGATACTTTTCAGAAACAGTAGGAGTCACCAAAACAATTAACCACTTCCATAAATTTTATTTCTACTTTAATATTAGTACTTTAGAATCTAGTTATAAAAATCTATTATCCAATGCCTATATTTTAGAAGTTAAGAGTAAAAACGAGTTAACTTCACTATCAAACATCCTGAAGGACACCTGCATGCAAATCCATGAAGAACTCCTTAAATTCAACTATCAACGCCGATCAAAAAGAGCATTATTTAACGCATTAGGTTCAGCAATCCGCTTCATTACCGGCAATCTCGATCAAAGCGACTTGACAGAAATTAATGCAAATTTAGATTCGCTATTTAAAAATCAAGAATCGATAATAAAACAAGTAAACAAACATGCGTCTTTCGCCAACTACATTACAGACAGGTACACAAAGGACCTATGCGTGGTTCAGCAAAATATTAATGCTTCAATCAAAGCCTTAATGAAAACAAATAATAAATTAGAGAACGAAATTTTAATTCAGTATAACATTCATTTAGCACAAGAATTATTAGCCACAATACATAGTATTCAGAGGATGATAACTCTGGCTTTTAATAATGTTCCAAATTTAGAAGTAATATCGGCTACAGAGTTAAAAGAAATCATGTATCACCTTAAGATAATTTACAAACCGGATGAATTATTTGAATTAGACTCAACGCACTTGTTCAAAATTATAGAATTCTCAAATTATAAAATCCTGTCAATTAACGACACTATAACATGTATATTGTACATACCCATCCTAGATCCCAATCCATACGTCTATGAAAAAATTTACCCCTTACCCAATGACCAAAATAACGCATTAATGCCACCTAGAAAGTATCACCTCTCTGGCGAACGGGGCGAATTCTGGACCGACGAACGATGCCCGGAAATAGAAGAACAAATTTTGTGTAGAACCACTCCTGCTAGCGACAAATGTTCCCTTCAAAATATCGGGACATGCAACTTTATGCAAATTACCAATGATTACAGAATCATCAAACAGCTGGAGAATAACAAAATTCTGGTTTCAACTAAAGTTCCAATCAAGATAACTGAAATTTGTGAATCTGGAATAAAGCAAGAGACCGTTGTCAAGAACGCATTGGCATTTTCCGAAGAACCTCAATGCAGAATGATAATCGATCGAATGAGCTTCGACAACACCTATAGCAATTACACCTATAAAATACCAGAAATTCCGCTAACCTAACGAATTTCAAAGCCGTCAAGCACATCAACCTAGAGCAAAGACATTTAGAAGACTTTGCCCTACTTAAAGAAGAAGCCGAGAACCTGAACACCTCCGTAGAACTACATCCCGTAGAATGAATTTTGCTTACGCGGCTTAATCAAGGCCGATATTTACTCCGATTCAGATAAACGCTAAACGCGCTGCTGTGACAAACCACGCTATTATGTAAGCCACTTATTGTATTCAAAAATGGTGCGCTTACTATAATGATTAAATTACGCAATCCGCTAATATGATCCGAACAGTGAAATGAGAAATAGCTAGGTAGGTACCTACTTCACAAAAAAGCGATGAGAATGCACATGCATTTATTGGGAATAATTTTATGTTCATATTAAGCACAATACGCAAGTGTACATAACCAAAAATATTTAATAACTAACTAAGACAAAAAACTAAAACAACATTAATGAATAAATGTAATGCCCAAATAAATTCGGGGCAATATTTGTAGAATTTATGGACACCCCGTTGTATTAACTAGGTATAGGTACCTAAATCTGAAGTGACGTAAAGCATAATATCTAATATAAAAAGAGAATTTACTTTTTTTCGTGACATTTGGCGTTTGGTTGGTTTTCTAATATATTACCTGCCAAATTATGTTTTCGTTTAGCTTTAGCAGTTCTTTTCTTTAACTCCAAATTAGACGGTCATCCTGACTGAAGACGTTTCGCTCCAGATGTGAGGCCCTGTCTAATTTTTCTTCTACTGATGGAGGTAGGTTGTACGCCTATTTGTTTCGAAGACCGCCCTTTTTTTATGTTGCAGAAGAAAGTTGCGAGTTCAGCTGGAGTTTTAATTTTGCTTAACTCAACGTTGCCTTTAAGAATACAGTTTGTAAAATCTACGGAATTATTTAGTGATGCCAGTTCTAACAGTCTACCAAAATGTCCTTCTAAAATCTCTACAGCAGTAACATGTTTTTTGCGTGCTTCTGCATGAATTATTTGATTCGGAAGATAAATTAGAATCTATTACTTCTTGAATTTCTTGCGGTCCTCGATCTTCCTGATTATTACAGATATTATTGACGTTGTCTTCAGGACAATCCAAATCCATAGTCTCAAAAAAATCTTGGGAAATGTCATTGCCGAGGGCTAGCTTTGCTAACAATTTTTTGTCAGCTGGAGTAAGTAGAGGGGCATTTGCAAGAACTACTCCAAATTTCTTTTGTACAGCACACAGATGCTTGCAAAACTTGCCACCTGCGCCAAAAGGGCAATCACAAGATGCCAAAGTGGTATAAACAGTATATAACAGATTATCGTCACCGCTACTGGTTACACAGTAAGTACTTTCATTAATTTTTTCAGGATAAAGTTTTTCTGTTTTATCACAAAATTTCATGTAAAGTATTTCATTTTTCGACGAACGACTGCTAGCAAATAACAATAAATGCCTTTTGTGGTAGGATTCAAACACATTCGCCATAAAGTCAACTAATGCACAAATGTTGAATGCTTTGCATCTCTGTAAAACAATATCCTTGAATATTCGAATAGATGCCTCAACATAATTGAAGCAAAAACCCATTAAGTCCCTTCGACCTAATTTTTCAGGAGGTAGAAAAAACTTTCTAACATTAAAATCTGAACGCCTCAAGGATACCAAAATTTTTTGCAAGTAGAAAATACAAAATTTCATTATAATGTGCGATCAAAAATGACGAAGTGCTTTACTTAACTGCTGAGGAAAATATGGAAAAACTTGGACTCAGAGGTTTTTTTATTTCCAACAACTTTTTTTTATATTTTCAAAAAAATATAGCCGATTTACAAATATTCGGTAACCTTATATACGGCTCACACGATCTGTCAAGGAGCCAGCGTGTATATAAGGTTATCGGATAAAAACAGTTGCCAGTGAGATGTAATATTGCAAAAATCTACTTTTTTATGCCCGCCAGCGACACCTTGAAGATACGCGCCGAACTTTTTTATGTTACCGTAAAATTTATGATATCAATTGGAATTCCAGCCTTAGAGTGATTTTGCAATTCATTGTTATTTAACACCGAGTTTAACACCGATATAGCCGAACAAATAATTAAAAACTTGGTGGTTTTATGCATTACAAAGACAGACAGTATGTTTTAAAAGCAAATGAGCCCAAAATCTCAATTTCGCAAAAAAGTGGACTTAGCTGATTTTTGATCTCCCTGCTTCAATTATTCGTATTATTGCCTCTCGTGAGTAATGATTTTCTGTAATATAAACACCACTCTTCCCTTCTCTGCCAAAGTGCGTTTAGATGACGTTTTAAATTTGTAAATTGTGTAACGATATCAATTTCCATCAAATTATTGAAGAAATCCTCTGCCTGATCTAAAGATGTTGCGTATATTATACGACGAAACAAATTCATAACCTCTTTTCTATTTTCTTTGGGAATCTGGTTATGGCTATCCCATAACCAACGCCAAAAGGCTTGGCAAACATGGAAAATGCAGAGAAGCAGTTTTGGCCCTATTTGTTCTGATTCTGAGAACACAGATGTTAGTGCATTTCTCTCCGCAGCGCAGTCATCTGTCATGAATATACTTGGATAACCAACGCTACCAAAACCGTCACTACCTAGAGTTTCTTTGAGTAAATTGAATGCCAAAGTGTAGTTTGCTTCAGTTTGAGCAGTGTGTAAAATGCAAGCTAAAGGTATAGCGCTAATTTTACAAGCGCAGAACATAAATGTTACACACGTGTTCGTTTGGTCACAGGAACCGCTTGAATCAACGAAAACCACCTCTTTAGCAAATATTTCCTTATGTGCACGCATCATTATTGGAGTTAACACAATGACAATAAGAGGATTTTCTTTGATAATTATATTAGCCCTTCCTTGCTCCTTATAAAGTTCTGCTTTCGTTTTCAAGACGTTTAACATCGACGATTCGCCACGACCTCCGAAATTTGAATTCTTATAGGAAGAAAAAATTTAGTTTGCAATTGCATCAACCTGAACTTAAAACGCCTACTTATCTAGGTACTTAAAAAATAGCTCACCTCCATTTCTCGTACAAATGTTTAACTTGCCGTTCCGTTGGGTTTACTTGTGCGTTAGCTAGTGCTAAAGGTAAGGTAGTTCCATCTGGTTCATAACAGTTTTCCAACATCATCTCGTGATAATTTCGTGCAGTGGAGTTGGTCATTCCTTCATTGAAGTATTTTATAAATGTTTCACGTACTTCTGGTGTCATTCTTAAATAGCTGAACGCTTCAGCAACTAAAACACGGTGGGTGTGCTTGAATGTAATCTATAAAAAGAAAAAAAAATAGTATATTGTTGTATTAGGAGTAGAAGCGTGACTTTTTGTGCTGAAACTGTAAGTTTGCGAGCCGAACGTAGTGAGGCTTGCATAGCAGCAGCTGAAAAATTAGCTGAAAAAGTAGCTTCTACTCCGAATACAACACGCTATTTTTTCTCCAAACGTTTAAAAAACATCAGATTTAAGAAGAATTATAATTGTTTAACGCGAAATTTGAGAAAGAACTAAGGACGCTAGTAGAAGTCTAGGCGGTATCGGTCATTATGAAGTAATTAGGTTAATGAGGTGAAATCGATAATTAGGTTAATGAGGTGAAATCTAGGACAGTTTTGGCAATTAGGCTAATGAGGTGAAAGGTGCAGTGATGTCATCCGGAAAGGAGTATGGGGAAAAGAGAGGTGTAGATAATTATGCCCCCACATATATAAAGTCGTTTGTTTGAAGAAAAATATAATTCAGTCCTTTAAACTCTAGTTGAGTCTGAAGAGAAAATCGGTAAGTTGTATTTACTTTTCTCACGAGTTTTTTTCAGATTTTTTTCTTTTTTCAGATTATGAAGGGAATGAAACGTAGTACATCAATGTCAAATAAAATAGAAAATAATAAGAAAATCAGAAAAGGTCCTCAACACGTAGAACCCCTTGACCAAGGTGGCCAATCTCAAGACTACGAAAGCAGCGAAAAAGCCGTGGAGGATGTTCGCGAAGATCAGCTGATTCGTGAAAAAACTCGCTTGTTAGATATGCAGTCTTTTCCTCTAACGAAGTCTGGGTCCAAACAAATTTGGATCGGGGTAGATCCATTAAAAGAAAATGAAATCTGTTTGCGGATTGTGAATGCAATTTCATCTTCGTTTGTCAACTTTAACATACGTGATTTCTCCGAATTAATGGGGGTACTCCAAGGGCTTGTGGAAAATATCTACCCGAAAGAGAAGGGGTCATCTGAAGAGACACTAATGAAATTGAAGAATTATGAAGTCTGCCTTCTGCCATGGGAAGTTATCAAGTTTAAACCTGTGACACAGAAAAATTTGAAGGCCTACGATTACGTCTGTCTAGCCAAAGATACCATGAATATTCTCGTGCGCTGGGGAAATATATTTTTGAGAGAAATGGATGAACTTGAGTTAAAGAAAAACCAGGGTGTATATTTTGACTTTGACATATTTGTAGAAGAAGTGGGAAGTCAACTACAATACAGTTCAAAGTCTGGTTCAGAAAACCATATTAGCTATGAAGAAGCGGTATATAGTGTTATAAAACAGAAGTATTTTTCCAATTTTCAAGTGATAGAAATGTATTTAAAGTTTAATTATCATTTAAAGCATGAGCTTGAAGCTTGGATTAAAGAGAAAGCTAAAGACTGCCTAAAATAAAAAAAACTGTTATAGCATTGTTAAATACCTAATATAAAATAAAACTTTATCAAACATTGGTTCATTTGGTTACCATCCTCCGGTTAAAAACGTACTTAGTTCTTGCTGATAAACACAAAATGGATACACGTTTTAAACATCCTTTTACGGCAATAATAGCTGGCCCCACTTCCAGTGGAAAAATATATTTTACAAAAATTTTTTTAAAAAATGTAAATTCCCTTTGTGACATTGTATTTGAAAAAATAATTTGGTACTATGATGAATGGCAGCCTGTGTATGAAGAAGACAGTGATAAAATAAAAATCCCCTTAGACGGGTTGCCAGATATGGACCAGTTTTCCGGGAAGAGCCCTGTTTTGATTATATTGGATGATCTGATGAGAGAAACTGGAGCAAATGTTGTTGATATATTTACAAAAGGAAGTCACCATCGGAATCTTAGTGTATTCTACATTACCCAAAATTTGTTTCACCAGGGGCGTGGTCAGCGAGATATTTCCTTGAACGCTGCTTACATTATATATTTTAAAAATCCCCGTGATAAAGCCCAGATTACACACCTCGCGCGTCAGGTCTTTCCGGAGAACGCCAAGTTTGTACAAGAAGCTTATATAGATGCTACTTTGCGACCGCACGGATATTTATTGTTCGACATGAAACAAGATACACCAGATGAGTACAGATTTCGCACGAATGTTTTACCTGATGAGCAACCGGTAGTGGTGTATGTGCCTAAAATGAAAAAAAGACTATAAATAAATCGAAGTTCCTAATTTTATATCATTTGCAAAGTATGTCCCGTTCGCTTAAGAACAACGCTGCTACATTAAAATTTTTGCACAAGACGAAACCGCCCTACCGTAAAGCTGTTTTACAATCAGCCGATCAAGAGCTAATTCGGTGTATATGCGAATGCGTCCACAACACCCTAGCGGGTAAGGTACTTCTCAATAATCGTGAAAAGGTCAAGTTACAAAAGCACAAGGGTCTTCTCCGGAAGATAATAAAAAAGGGGGAGTCGTCTGCTAAGAAGAAGAAATTAATAAATCAAAAAGGTGGAGCATTTTTACCGCTAATATTAGGACCCGTTATTAGCGGCATTCTAGGTGCAATCTTGAACAAGCAATAGGTCAGTCAGACATGGCGCAGAAAATGATTCTTGTGGACCCTGCGGTTTTAGAGCGTACTCATCAGATTAAGGAGAGTCGCCCCGACACATTGTCTTCGCTGGATAGAGAAATGCAAGCAGTCTTGGGAACCAGTGGAATAGAAGATCACGAGAAATGGCTTCTGTACGGACAAATTTTGCAGAGATATCTTAACATGCTTCAAAACAATAGGAAACCAATTTCTGTGCCTATTCATGACAAAGAAACGTCTTATGACAAAACAAAAAATAATAATAATAATATGGACGAAGTCATAAACTGTGTACCTAAAACATTTCAACATAAGGCTAGAATTTTACTTAAAAAATTAAACGACAGCGATGCGGTCTGCTGGGACAGTAAGGGAGTTTTATCAATCGACGGCGATGAAATTGCTGGTTCCAATATTATTGATTTGGTGAATGATATTGTAAGAAACCGCAAAACGAGTGTTGATCCACAAGGTTGGCAGCAATTTGCTGCCCATCTAAAAAACAAATATACCGCTCGAAATTGTTGGTAATCAAAGACGTCGTGACTTCGTCAGAGATCGGACGCCACGATATGAAATCGGTGATACTCTAGACGTCACAAATATAGCTCTACCTTCTTCTTCATCGACTACCGACTCTGACAACTCGCACGTTTCCGCAGCAAGCCGCGCCTCTAAGAGAAGAACAAAAAAATTGCAAGAGGGCCATTTGGGAACAATTCAGTTTTTAAAAAATGAACGCTAAAATCCTCGAAAACATTTATTATAATCCGATCAACCCGTATGGATTTTCAGAACTGAATAAACTATGGAGGGCTGTAAAGAACAACAATATCAGTAGAAAAGAGGTAGGTGAGTGGTTGGAAGGGCAAAATTCGTACACATTACACAAACAGTTACGTAAAAAGTTTACCAGGAATAGGTATCATGTTACTAATATAGATGATTTATTTCAATGTGATTTGGTGGATATGAGAAGTTTATGTAAGGAAAATGATGGAATAAAATATGTGTTAACAGTTATAGATGTCTTTAGTAAATATGCATGGGTGCGTGCGCTCAAAACAAAAAGCGGTGAAGAGGTTGCGACTGCATTTAAGTCCATATTTGAAGATGAAAAACACGTGACCCTTAGCATTCAATCTGATAAGGGGGGTGAATTTTTATCGCGTCACGTACAGAGATTGTTTAAGTCTTATAACATTAATTATTACGTAACTCAAGATCCGAATACTAAAGCAGCAGTAATCGAGCGATTTAATCGCACTCTTAAAACCCACATCTTTCGCTATTTCACATACAAGAACACTCATCGCTACGTTAACGTGCTGCAAGAGTTCGTTGATGCCTATAACGGCTGCGAGCACAGAACTATTAAAATGGCCCCTAGAGATGTAAATAGTAACAACATTCTAGAGGTGTACGCAAACACATATGGCCGAGAAAAGCTACACCGCAGCGTTAAAATAATGTATAAAGTTGGAGATCACGTTAGAATCAGCAAATACAAAAACGTGTTCGAGAAAAGTTACGTGGGCAACTGGACGGATGAAATATTTAAAATTACCCACGTAATTAAAAGAACTCCAGTGGTATATAAAATCTCGGACCTGTTGGACGAGCCCATCGAAGGTGTGTTTTATCAACAAGAAATACAGAGGGTCCATTTCTCTCCAAGCAATAATTTTCCTGTTGAGGAAATCTTAAAGAAAAGGTATAAAAAGGGAAAGTGCGAAGTGCTAGTCAAGTGGAAGGGATACGGAAAGAAATTCAATTCGTGGATAAGCGCAGACACATTGACAGAAATATAATGATGGAAGAATTTTATCTAACTCTTTTGAGTAACAGTTCGGCAGCATATTTTCCTGAAAATAAAACGACACAATTTTGCACTCAATTACCAAAATCTGTTCATCTGGATGGTAACTGGACTGTAGCCGTGACTGAAATTCAGTATCCTTGCTCTATATCAACGGTACAAGAAGGAAATAATCTGGTATATTGCGTATATAGTTTTGATAGTGATTACATTACCGCAAACAAACCTGAACTTATAAAGGACCCTATATTCATAGACTGGGCTACAGCTACCATGCTGCTCACTAATAAATATACAACCATGGAAAATCTACTAAATGAAGTTGCAGATGAAATTGATTTACAACATAAAACAAAGATCGACGCTGGGAATTATGATTCAATTGAGGACATACTAGATGCTCTGAACACTAACGTGTATTTGAAAAAGGAAGGCGTAGAATTCACTCAAGTTTCTGGCTCACGAAAAGTTTTTGTGTCTTGCGAAAGCTCTACTCTAATATCACTGGAATTATCACCAGTGCTCAGTATGCAGTTGGGTTTTGAAGCAGGTGCAAACGTTTTAACCAGTATTTCGACGCATCCTGCTAATATTTTGTTGGGTCTCCCTAAACAGTTTTTCATATACACAGATATAATAGAGCCGCAATTGATTGGAGATATATTTGCGAAGGTGTTAAGAGTCTCAGTGGTTGACACCAAAAAATACGTGTACGGTACACAACAAGTTAATTTTTTTCCCCTGCCTCACTACCTAGACGTACTTAAGAGAGAGTTTGAAAATATTGAAATAGATATAAGAACAGGTACAGGAGAGAACGTCCCATTTGAATTTGGGACAGTGTGCGTTAAACTTCACTTTCGAAAAAATGAACGAATGCCCTTATCAAAGTTACTATAAAGCACAAGCAGGGTCCGGTGTGGGGTCAATCTATAAAGGAATTCGTTATCAAAAAGGACACGGTATAGGAAATTTTCTGCGAGGGATGTTCAAATCTGTTCTACCTTTGTTAAAATCGGGGTTTAAAACAGTGGGGAAAGAAGCACTGAAATCAGGATCATAGGTACTTCTTATCGGATATAGCAAATGAAAGACCGCTTAAAGAGTCTTTGAAGACCAGGCTCTCTGAAACTGCTAACAACTTGAAGCGCAAAGCTGATGGGCAGATGCAGAAGCTGGTGGGATGAGGATCTATAAAAAGACAACGAGCAACTCAACGAAAGCAGAAGTCTTCGAAGTCTGTCACGCGAAAGAGTAGCAGTAAAAGAAAACGTCAGGAACCAGTCAAACAAGTGCGAAAGGATATATTCAGTTAATTAATTAAAACGTGAAATGTCGTTTATTCACGCTCACTCATGTGAGTGTATTAAATCAGAATTAGATTTGTTCGCAATACCATCTACCCAGACAAGCATAGAAAGCGGCAATTGGATTTTTTATAAAACGCTTTCTAGTATATCCGATGATGCTCCTCTAGAATTTGTCGTTAACGGCGGAAGTGACGAATATTTAGATATGTCTCAAACTTATCTGCATTTGATCGTAAAAATTACCAATGAGGATGGAACGGATGTAGCGGCAGAAAAACAGATAGGACCTGTAAACAATTTGGCCCATTCCATATTTAGTCAAGCAGATGTGTATTTAAATCAAAAACTTGTGTCACCCCCTAACAGTACGTATGCCTATAAAAGTTACCTTGAGTGCTTGTTGAACTATGGGCAAGACGCAAAAACATCACACTTAACGTCAGCCCTTTGGTATAAGGACACAGCCGGCCACATGGAAGTAGTTGGCCCTACCAACAAGGTTATAACCGCTAGGTCACTCTTTACAGCCAAGAGTAGAACAGTGGATTTGATGGCACGACTTCACTGTGATATTTTCAATCAGGAGAAGTTTTTACTCAACGGTGTAGAGCTAAGGCTCAAACTGGTTAGAGCGAGACACAGTTTTGTCCTCATGGCTGCCCAAGGTACTAAAGGCAAATTAAGAATTATAGATGCCTCTTTGTTAATAAGACGAGCTAAAATCAACCCATCTGTGTTGTTGGCGCACTCGAAAGCCTTAGAATCGACCCCTGCGAAGTACCCTATAACAAGAACAGAGATCAAAGTTCTTACCATCCCGGCAGGTGTACAAGGAAAATCTCTAGACAATATTTTTCTGGGTCAACTTCCAAAACGTTGTGTCGTGGGGTTCGTCTCCAACAAAGCTTTTAACGGAGATTTCTCTTTAAACCCCTTTAACTTCAACAATTTCAATATGTCGTTTTTATCTCTTTATGTGGATGGACGCCAATACCCATCAAAACCACTACAACCTGAATTTACTGGAACAAACACACAATATACAGGGTGCCCGGAAATAGCGTGAACATATTCCGGGTGGTAATTCTACATCAAAAATTAGGACGAAAAGTTCCTATGAACCCGTGTCCGGAAATGCTTCCTGTGGCTGCTAGGGCTCTTTGAAGGTGAGCCCCAAAATGAAGTTTTTATTATTTATTTCGAACACCAATGGTTATGAAAGCTTCAAAATTTGTGTATAAAGTAATTTTTATATGGGAAACCGATTGGTGGCAACAAAAAAGGCCAACAACGTCCAGGGGCGTACGATATGGGGGGGCCGTTTTGTAAAAATGGCCATATTTTTTTTAGTCGCACTAATATTGAACTGCTGAGACAAAAATATGATTCTTCGATCAATTTTGTAAAAAAAAGGTACTCTTGGTGTGCACCCGTAGGACCAACCCTTTTCCTTAAAATCGCATTTTAAATAATAGATGATGGGCTTTTCTTTTGAGACAATCAACGTTGGCGGGCGTCTTTTAACTGACGTACTCACCTTTGATAATTCAGCTAGTCGTTTTTCTTTAAACAATGGCGAATTACAGCGTTCAAGAAATGGCAGAAATGCATTTCATTTATGGAAAAGCCAACGGTAATTCATATGAGGCGCAAAGATTGTATCAAGAGGCCTATCCCGATAGAGAAATTCCATGCGCGAGAACTTTTGTGAATCTGCATCGCAGGTTGTGTGAAACAGGTAACTTGAAACAAAATAAAAGTGACTGCGGAAGAAATCGAACCACCAGAACGGTGCAAGCAGAAGAAAGAGTATTGGAAGTAGTCGAGGAAAATCCCGAAATTAGCACTAGAAGAATAGCTGCTCAAGAGGACATTCCCAAAAGTGTTGTTTGGGAAATCCTTCACGAGCAGTTACTCTACCCTTATCACTTGCAAAGGGTTCAGCCTCTGAAACCTGAGGATCTACCGCATAGAATGGAATTTTGTCGGTGGTTACGGGAAATGTGGCATGAAGATAACAATTTTATTGGTAGAATACTCTTTACTGACGAGGCCGGATTCACGAGAGATGGAATTGTGAATTTTCATAATAACCATGTATGGGCACCTGAGAATCCACATGCTTTTTTTGAAAGGGGACACCAAGAAAGATTTTCAGTGAACATTTGGGCGGGGATAATTGGGGATCATTTAATCGGACCTTATTTAATGCCAAATAGGTTAAATGCGGAAAGCTATTTACATTTTCTGCGGAATGTTTTGACAGATCTTTTGGATGAAGTACCCTACGGACTAAGGAGGGAGAGATATGTACTTTATGCACGATGGCGCTCCTCCACACTTTGGTTTAAACGTTAGGGAATATTTGAACAATGCATTTCCTGAGCAGTGGATAGGACGAGGAGGACCTGTCCCTTGGCCTGCTCGGTCACCCGATTTAAATCCTCTTGATTATTTTGTTTGGGGATATTTAAAATCTTTAGTTTATGCAACACCAGTACGTAGAGTGGAGGAATTATACCAACGTGTAGTTAATTGTTGTGAAACCATAAGGAATAGGTTAAGGGGTTTTGGAAAAGTCAGGAAATCCATGAAGAATCGTGTGAGATGCTGCATTGAAATGAACGGTGCCCACTTTGAGCACCTACTGTAATTTTTTTTGAATATTAAACGTTCCCATTATTACCCATGCGTTAAATTTTTTAAACATGTCTAATGAAAACTCTTTACCAAAAGCACAACTTTTATCATTATTCTTTAACTTGCCGTTAGTGATCTGTAAGTATTGGAAAAATTTACCAGCTGTAAAAATATTCTATTGACGCGCGCAGTGACTTAAATTTTTCAGCTAACCTCAGGAAATTCTATTTCTAATGTTCCAATCCGTTTAAAGATCGGCTTGGGTAGTGTTAGCAGTTCTTGCTAACAATAATAATTACTGTTGCTAGCTTAAACGGGTGCTTTCTACATTTGTCTCCGTGTAGCTGCTTCATACAACCTTTGAGCTTCACATCACCGTTGGCTTTTCCATAAATGAAATGCATTTCTGCCATTTCTTGAACGCTGTAATTCGCCATTGTTTAAAGAAAAACGACTAGCTGAATTGTCAAAGGCGAGTACGTCAGTTAAAAGACTGACGCCAACGTTGATTGTCTCAAAAGAAAAGCCCATCATCCATTATTTAAAATGCGATTTTAAGGAAAAGGGTTGGTCCTACGGGTGCACACCAAGAGTACTTTTTTTTTATAAAATTGATCGAAGAATCATATTTTTGCCTCAGCAGTTCAATATTAGTGCGATTAAAAAAAATATGGCCATTTTTACAAAACGGCCTCCCCTTATCGTACGCCCCTGGACGTTGTTGGCCTTTTTCGTTGCCACCAATCGGTTTTCCATATAAAAATTACTTTATACACCAATTTTGAAGCTTTCATAACCATTGGTGTTCGAAATAAATAATAAAAACTTCATTTTGGGGCTCACCTTCAAAGAGCCCTAGCAGCCACAGGAAGCATTTCCGGACACGGGTTCATAGGAACTTTTCCTCCTAATTTTTGATGTAGAATTACCATCCGGAATATGTTCACGCTATTTCCGGGCACCCTGTATATCCAACTATCACTCACTTTTCTCGGGCACGGCCATACAATTTTCAAACGAGGGGAACGATATCTCTCGAGAGGACTACGCGCAAGGATACTGCTTAGCGGTTTTTGACTTGACACCTGATCTATCAGCGAGCTCATCTGCTCACTGGAACTTGATCAGAACGGGGAATGTACGTCTTGAGGTACAATTTAAGGAGAGCTTAGATGAAACTATTAATTGTCTTCGCCGAATTGGATAATATCATCGAAATTGATAAAAATAGAAATGTTATAGTGGACTACAGTAGTTAATTAGATGTTATTTTTACAATTATACCCTTTGATAACTATCTTTTTTCTTTATTATAACACCCTAAGTTTTCGTTAAAAACAAACCAGTATAATTCGGACAACTCAATAGAGAGGTTGATTGAAAAAAAAAATGGGGGAATCTCACTGTTTTATAGACTTGCAAGGATTTTCATTAAACAAAAGCGAGTTCGTTTGCAAAGAAGTGTGTATTGTATATTCCGGCAACGACAATAGAGCCAGTAGCCGTTTCCTTTTTGAACCCCCTTACGAAATAAAATCATCGTCATTGAAGAGACACATTAATTGGACAACAAAAAATCTACATGGCTTAAAATGGACCGACGGCAATAGTATCTATGAGAACCTGTGGAAGAAAATAGATAACGCTTCTCTGAGCTGTTCAACTGTTTATGTTAAAGGCGAAGTAAAGAAAAATCTAGTATTTAAAAATCTTCCAAAAAAGAAAGTCGTAAACTTGGAAGATTACGGGTGCCCATCTTTAAAAAACCTTACACGAATATACCAAGCAGAAGCCTGCGAATTACATCAGTTCAAGCTAACATCTTTTGCTTATCGAAACGCAAAAAATTTACAGCTGTGGTACGATGAATACCTTTCAAATAGTACAGTGCCTGAATGCGATGAACTGGCGGGGGAGGCATCATGTTCATGTTTTTGCGTACAATAATCTACCATACCACATCAGTAAACCAGCAGCGATCGTCATAAACAACGACCCCGATTATAAGCCTGGAAGTCACTGGGTATCCATTTACCTAGCCGAGAATGGCTCAGCTTCATTTTTCGACAGTTTTGGACAATTGCCAAAGAGAAACATCTACAACTTTCTGATGCGAAATTGCAAAATATGGTTTTATAACAACAAAGTTGTTCAAGATGTGTTCTCTACGGTTTGTGGTAAATATTGTTGCTTGTATTTGTTAAACTTTATACTTAATTACAACCTGGATAGTTTTTTACAAATATTCACCGACGACACCAGGAAAAATGATACATTATGTGAAAATATGTTCAAGATATATTTTATGAAATAAAAAACACAATAAACTGTCGTATAGATTTATTTATACAGTCCACGGTTATCCTTTTCTAATACAAATGCATTTTTGTTTCATTTTTACAAAAAAAAAATACTAAATAAGAAAAAGATAAACAATTTACTTAAATCCAGTTCATTAACAAAATATTATTATTATAAGTTAGTACATTTAATTAATTAAGGTTCTCACTGTGTCAGATCAATTTAAATCCGAACGGTACTGTATCATATGAATCGTTAAGTCGTCTTCTTTTCGTATAATTAACCCTGTACATTTTAGTTTCTTTTTTGGAAACTAGCTCATACATTTTCGTTCTTACAATTTTTCTATCTGTTTATACAATAGTGATCTTCCCAGGCTCACAATGTAATTCTGTACTGATTTAACTCTTTCGATGCTTTCCCATGATAAATATATAGGCGCAAATCTTCTGTTCCTACGCGCTGATTCCAGTTTAACATTTTTCGTGTATGTGTCATACGTGATCTTATGTTTTAAGGTTGAACACAAAATAACATTTCTCTGTGACGGTGCTTTCGGGGTAACCAGCATGTTAAAATCTCTGTCGAAGTCTTCGACACTGATATATACCTATTCACCTAAATTATGGAAAATATAAAAACTTTCCTTTTTCCCTTGATAATTGTAATATTTAAAACTAATATGCTCATCCATACAAATGTACATCATGTAAGTTCGCATCTGTCTAATTTATTAACGGAAATTTAATTTGCTCTTAAGTCTACCCACATTAAGATGCAATAACTCTGCCAAATAGGTAATGCATGGAATTTTAAAAACACTCGTCCTAATAATACAGCCAAACAGGGAACTTTTGAAATATTTTGCATAATTTACTTTGAAACTTTCAAATTTCAGAAATACTTTTGTAGAAACCAATAATGCATTGAAAATTACGACTAATTGAAAGCTAATGCATTGACGTAACGAATACTTATGGTATCATCTTGTGAAAGCCTGACTTAACGACTGGCTGATATGAAATCCACGATACATGGATGTTTCTGAAACATCGATGTTTTTGCGCTATATTTTCTGATTTCAGATCTCAGCGAGTGCCTGTCTACACGAAACTTCCCCAGAATATCAAAATTATTCATATTTCATATTACTCATTTATTAGTTCAATTATTTTTCTTTATATCAATAAATACATCATAATGATGTTGCATTGATGTTTTAAAATTTTTGCGCAACCCTAATGTTTCCTCCTTGAAGTAGTTAGGGGATCACTTGCTTACTTTTTAGGTATTATATGTTATTTATTCTTAAAATAGGTAGAAGACTTACATCTTCTGTAGGATGACATCACTGCACCTTTCACCTCATTAGCCTAATTGCCAAAACTGTCCTAGATTTCACCTCATTAACCTAATTAGCGATTTCACCTCATTAACCTAATTACTTCTTAATGACCGATACCGCCTAGACTTCTACTGACGCTCTGCGAGTGTTACTATGACTACAGCCTGCTGAGCGTCATGAAAAAGTACGAGCGGCAGTATTTTTTTCATTTTGTGCCGCTGAGGTCGCCTAGAAACCAGGGTCTTAGAAATTTAACTTCTACTGTCTACACTGACGTACACAATGTGATGTTTTTCTGACGTTTGGAGAAGAACGTTTTTTTGCTTCTTAGATTGGGCAGAGCGGAAATGGGAATATCTATACTTACAGTGATAGAGCCATTGTACCCATCCTTCAGGTAGCTATCATTCTTCATAGTGTTCCTGTTAACTATTTTCAGTAAGAAATCTATTGTTGCATCACATTACTTATCGCGAATCCGCGTGTCTTTTCTTTTTCTCTGTGTAACTTTATCAAAACTATTATGTTGGCATTTGTATACTTTTCTATAGATGTATCTTTTTGCGGATGAGTACGTATACCTCACAATCCAATTAGTGCAGGTTTTATTACTGAAATCAAGCAGCCACTTGTCACCCCAAGCACTGTTGTCTTCGTCCATGGGTTTTTTAAACCTAACTTTGGCTTCGAAGCCGTTCTCTACCTCCTCAAAACGTTCTATTGTTGAGGTTTCCCCATTGCACATTTCACTCAGTATCACTTTGTAATTCATTTTATTTCAATAATACCGACCTCACAAAGAACGATTTTACACACGCTTGAGCTCAAAGAAAAATGTTAAATACTTAACCGCACTTTTCGACTCATATTAACATTTCATTTTTAGGTTTCTGATTCGGAGTAAAGATCGGCTGTGATATACGCGCGCGTTCGCCAAATCCATTGTTTACTATGCTTCAGAGGGCTAATAATGCTGATTTGCTCTGAATAGAAGTAAACATTGTATTCTAGAATTACGCGTTAAACGTAAATCCATAGTATACCGCGATTCGGAGGGCAGTTGTTCTGGATAATAGTATACAATGCCAATACGCATCCCGTAGTTCACTTACTACACATGACTGCTACCTCAATCTTGTTAACAATGTCTTTTGCAGTAGCCATTCTCGTGTACCTCTTCAGAGGAAATATAAAGAAAGTCCTGCAAACCTTAAAACCCAGGAAGAATGAAGAGGATTTCACACCGCTCCAAGAAATCCAAAAACCAACACAAAGCGAGGACGCTTTGGCTTAAGGAGGGAGGAATTACGTCCATGGATAACAATGGGCGCCTTCATTTGGATAAAAACGTATCTAAATAGTTTTGTTTTTCCAGACGTTAGTAAAGTACCCTATATAATAGAAATTGTTCAAAAATAGAGTTAGTTCTTATTAGACCAAGCTCTAGAGAGCTCGTTCTGTAATAAAATAAAATTTTTAAAAACAAAGTTCTCTATAATTCGAACTTAATTATACAGGGTGTCCCAGAACTCGCGTATAAGCCGGTAATGGTAGATTCCTGAACTCAATCTAAGATAAATTTTCCTCTACAAAAATTGCGAGGATCCTATAGTTTTCAAATGGGGAGCAATTGAAGTCCGCCAATCAGAATGTTTCCCTAAACAGTAAGGTAAAAAATATGAAGATGCATAAGCTATTGCTGGGATATAAAAAAAAATAAAAACACAACAATGAATCAAGTCAACAATAGATATATGACGAGAATCTAGATCTGTCACTTTGACAAAAATTTTTTAAATGACTATCAGCAGTTTATTGGAAATAGGGACTAATTAATGCGAACACTACTGCTGTGGAATGCATGTTGCGATTTCCAAATCTTCCACATTCCACACACAACGCAGGCCATTTCAAAACAAAATAACGCACTTGGTGCGGATGCGCTGCTAACGCTGTAAAACGATAAACTGGCTTTTGAGACACTTTTCGGAACTGCTGCATACCTAAATGGTTTATGCGTATATCGATGATCTGTACAAAGAATAGGTATACATACTTCAAATAATGGTGAACATGCTCATTATTTTACAAGCTTGTCCAAAGTTTGAAAAACGAATAGGAAAACCCAAACGTGTGACCTTTAACAAGGGTTAGACGATCCAAATTGTAGCCAAAGACTGCGTAGTATTAAACAACGACTTTTTTGGTCCCAAGACTGCAATACCTTTTCTTCATTTATTGTTGATGCAATAATCTGCTGATGTAAACATTTTTGTCAAAGTGACAAATTCAAATCTTTATCCTAGTTAACCGTTTTTAATATTTTTTTTTGTATCCCAGCAACACCATATGCATTTTTTACCTTAATGTTTAATTAAGAGAAACATTCTGATTGGCGCATTTCAATTGCTCCCCATTTGAAAACTATAGGACGCTCGCAATTTTTGTAAAGGAAAATTAGTCTTAGATTGTGTTCAGGAATCTACCATTACCGGCTTATACGCGAGTTCTGGGACACCCTGTATATAAAATTACAATATTACAAAACATTAACTTTTGTTCCGCCAACTGTTTGTACCTGTATCCAGGAGGTACCCACAACATGTATTAGGTTAAGCCCATCAGTAGTTTTAATTTATCCAAGTTATTAATTAATATTAACATTTGTATTTAATTTTTTTTGATATATTTGTATACATTTTCTTAACATTTTCGTTTTTTCCATGTATGAACTTGGCCTGGAATTAATTGGTTGCACGGAGGGATGAGGATCGGGATACGAGAGAAATAAGCATTGGGAGATGGCAGCACCCACATCAGAACATAGTTGTCCAGTATAAGACCGTGGTTGGAGGCTCATAATCAGGAAGAAGAAGCTAAGCACGTTACCTCAATTGACCATTCCGTCAACGCTCCTAAAGTCCTAATAACAGTTATATCCGTCTTTCTGCTTTAAAGAAATAGTCCTTTTTACCAAGAAAATAAGTTCCTTCCCCAGCTAGTCCTGAACACGACATTTAACACTACAAAACAGGGTGCTACCCGTTGACTAGCACATCCGTCGATTTTCGTAAAGTACTCAATGGTACTAGCCCCACCACGCGTCTGGACACAGCTGCTACAAAACCGTCACATTCGGAGAAATGGAAAATAAAATTTGAAGGAGGAAATGAAGAAAAATTGGAGTTTAAGAAAACGTTCCCTGTCTCTCGTCCGGATCAGCATTCCCCTGCAGCTAGGAGTATCCAGCGTTTCCTTTATGTAATTTTTTTTTATTTTTCTACTTGTTATTTTCAAATTGTTTTTGATTTTTTGTTAATTTGAGTCATTTTTAATTTTTTTTGTAATTTTGTTTTGGAATTGTTTTGTGTTGTAGATTAAGTTAGGGATAATTGTCGGGACGACAATTTTTGAAGGGCCGGGCATATGTCATATTAGGATATTTACTTAATAGTTTTCAAGTCGCGGAACTCTGAAGCTTCGTCAGCGTTGTTCATTATTGGGAAATGAGAGCATTTTGAGTGGGGACCGTTGACGGGGGGGTCGAAGAGTTCGGGACTCGGGTTTTTGGTATTGATAAAGATAGAAGTGTTCTTGTTTTTCCAAATAATTGATGTTTTGTTGTGATGATGTATGACCGGCCCAGAGTTAATATAATGTAAGTACTAACAAATTATTACTTTTCTTAAATAAATGTTAATTATAATAAACTGGAATCTTTCCTTTATTTTATTCACATTTTCTCCGGATGTGACAGTACTTTGTATGAGATTTTACAAAAAATTAAGTACGTCTAAAAATGAACCCAACCACGTCTTCAACTTTGAGGAAAAGATAACAAATGACGAAATGAACGATATTCTAATTTTGTTATTGAAACGTGCTCAAATCGAATCGTTTTCATCTGAAATAAATTCTTTGCAAACTTCAAAGCAAGTTCATAAGAAATCTAAAATTGTCGGATTAAATCCATTCGTAGATGCACAGGGTGTTTTAAGAGTCGGTGGCAGGCTATCGAAATCAACCTGGCCTTATGACAGTAAGCATCAAATCATCCTCTTACACGTCTCATTGTTCTAAGTGAACATTATCGGCAACTACACGCCAATCCCCAAACAATTCTTGCATCTTTAAGAGAATGTTATTGGCCTTTGAATGGTAGATCAACTGTTCGCAACATACTACGAAAATGTATCACTTGTTTCAAAGTAAATCCTGCGAGTATGTTACGTAAAATGGGTGATTTACCTTCTGACCTCACTACTCAAAACCGTCCATTTTACATAACCGGTGTAGATTTCGCAGGACCGTTTCCGATTAAAGATGGAAAGTTGCGAAATAGGGCTATCGTTAAAGCTTATCTGTGCCTTTTCATTTGTTTCACTACCAAAGCCATTCATTTAGAGGCTGTTAGTGACCTTAGCAGCGCAGCATTCCTTAACGCATTCAAAAGATTTGTTTCTCGCCGCGGTTTATGTAAGACTCTTTATTCTGATAATGGAACTAATTTTATAGGTGCCAATAACGAACTTAAACGTATTTTTGAATCGTTTAGAAATGTTGTCAATGACAGTAGTTTCGCAACATTTTTCTTGCAAAACAATATTGAGTGGAAGTTTATACCACCCCACTCTCCTCATCACGGTGGACTTTGGGAGGCTGCGGTGAAACGAGCAAAATTTCATCTACATCGCGTTATCGGTGTTAGGAGTTCCAATTTAACTTTTGAGGAACTATCAACAATTTTTACTCAAGTAGAAGCAATTTTGAATTCACGGCCTCTAACTCCCCTAACCGAAGACCCCAGTGACTTCACTGCCTTGACACCTGGTCACTTCTTAATCGGATCAGAACTAAATTCTCTTCCACAAACCAACGTCGTAGAAGTACCAGCGAATCGGTTATCGCAATATGAAGGATTGCAGCAATGCATGCAGCTATTTTGGAAACGGTGGTCCCAGGAATATTTGTTCAGCCTTCAACAACGGAATAAATGGAAAACTGATGGCCCGAACCAACTGAAAATTGGTTCAATGGTAATCTTAGTCGACGAAAATCTGCCTCCTCTTTGTTGGAAGCTCGGAAGAGTCACCGAATTACATCCAGGAACCGATGGTCTTGTTCGAGTAGCCAGTGTAAGGACATCTACAGGCACAACCAAACGTGCAGTTCAAAAACTATGCCTGTTGCCCATCGAACCTTGACTGAAGATTGCTTCCTGTGCTGTTATATTCAGTGTGTTAATTTCTATTTGAAAGACTGCGTCTTCTCAAAGCCCGGCGGTATGTGCAGCTCTTACAATAATCAAGAACTCTAATTATTGTGTTGCTATGCAACAAAAACAGTGTAACATAAGATGAGAAATAATAACGTCAATTAAAAATTATTTCAATCAATTCTATCGTTTTCCAATCGTTTACCACCATCGCATCTGGGGACAAGCCCCTACAGCAACCTTTAAAAGATTTGTGGCCCATATTCATATTCAATTAAGAAACGTCATCATAATTTAATTGTTGAGTCGCATCAACGAGGAAAGCAAGCAGAGGAAATTGGATGTTAATCTAAAAGATGGGTTATTAAATCATATTAATTCAATTGCGCGTGTAGAATCACATTAGGGGAAGGTGTCGTACCTTGGGACAAACGCAATACTATCGCCATCTATGGTCGTAGATAAAAAATTTCATGATATAGTTTGAAGGGAAAGGCAAAGAGTCTACATCTGAAGTGTTGGAATTGTAATCGGGTGAGTAAATACTAAATCTGTTGCTGTTTTAAGGGTTATTTGGGAAAACAGGAATTTGTGACCTTATAAAATTTATAGCATAAATTTTACTGCCATGCAAAACTTGTACCTTTGGACAGAAACTTGCACGTAGGAACCTTGGGACTGGGGGGTAAACCGCTAACCCTATTTTGCACACCAGACATCCTCTGAAATCCTCGGACTTCCCCCTGAAATCGTCGGACTTCCCCCTAAACTGTACACCTGACATCTCCAGCGGTTTGCCACCCATTTGGGACTGTCCCAAGGTACACGGCGCTTTAAATTTTTAACAATTGCGGTCAACTAACTGCCACTTTGTGTCATCCACTGTCAGCCCGCTTCCTTTTAATGAAAAAGAATTTTTTCTCTATTTTCCACTGAAATTGTAGAAACTGTGAATACATTTTTAGAATCAGAATTTGACCGTCTTTGTAATGGCGACATAAAAAAGGAGGTCTTGTATTTAAAATTTTAACTTGATGTGCTTAAATGACACTACCAATTCTTTCAAAAAGCGTTTCAAGTATTCAAAGGGTCACCCAATCTCCATGTACCAAGTTTCAGTCAAATCGATCCAGTAGTTTGAGCTGTAATGTGTCTTTAGTGTTATTACAAAAATTAATTTTTTTTTTACCCAAAGGGCAGTAAATGCCAACGAGTTTATTTAGGACAAGTATGGTGCTGACAACAAATTTTTAAAAAAGTTGTTTAGGATGGTAAAATGGGAGTATACTTAAAATTGAAAATTGAGGTGCCAACACAGTGCTTCCGTGCGTCGATTGCCTCAAAACATTTTTCAGCTCTTCGACGTATAATACAGTCTCCATGTGCAAAATTTCAGCCGAATCGGTCCAGAGGTTTCGGCTGTACAGGCACTAAAAGTGAATACACTTTTAGAAGCAGAATTTGAAGGCCTTTCTTATGGTGACGTGAAAAATAGGGGTTTGCATTCAAAAGTTGATGTGCCAAAATGGCATTTCCGGTTGAATGATTGGCTCCAAAAGACTTCCAGATCTAAGTTAGGTTATCAGATGCCCACGTACCAAATCTCAGCCAAGTCGGTCTAGTAGTTTTGGCTGTGGCGTGTTTACAAACGTACGTCCGTTACGTGCGTACATACACACAGACACATTTTAAAAACACCTTTTTGGGTTCCTGAGACCTCAAAACGCAAAGATCCGGTCTTTTTTTGAATCCTAAAATTTTAGTGATTGCAGTAACCTACCATTTTTTTCAAATTGTGATGATGTTGGGGAGGTTAAAAATATGAGGAATAAGGCTCTCCATTAGTCAAGAAATCTTTCTATGAAAATATTTTTAATACCGAGTTCAACATAGGTTTTCATAAACCGAAAAAAGATCAATGCTGCAGTTGTGAAACCTACAAAAATTCCAACGAAGAAGAGAAGAAGCAACTGGAGGAGAGTTATAAGAAACATTTAGAAAACAAAGACCTTTCTAGACAAGAGAAGGCAAGAGAAGAAGCTAAAGGTGAAGCAAATAAAATAGTTGCTGTGTACGATTTACAAGCACTTCTTCCTACTCCGTCTGAGAAAAGTGTGAAATTCTATTCGGACAACTGTGCAGGACAAAACAAAAATAAAATCATAGCTGCAATGTATCTGTACGCTCTTGCGAATCTAAACGTCCAAAATATAGCTCATAAGTTCCTCGTCACAGGACACACACAGAACGAAGGGACAGTATGCATTCCTGCATTGAGCGAGAAAATAAAGTCCTGAAGGTTAGTCTCATTTATGTACCCTCGCAGTGGATACCTGTTATATGTTTAGCGAAGGAAAATGGAAATCCCTATATTGTCCAAGAACTTGACTTGTCGTATATGACTTCAAACAAGATGCAGAGGATTTAGGGAATAATTTTGGAACAAACGTTGCAAAGGAGGAGGTCTTATGGAGCAAGGTACAAGTTCTTCATTTTAAAAAAGATGCTCCTAATTCGGTGTTTTACAAATATAATTATGACGACCTGGAATATAAGGAGATTGATGTTAGAGGTCGTAAAAGCACCACCTGGTCCTCTACAAGACTACAACACACAGCATAGAACTCAAATTAGCGTACGAGGATCCACCAAAAACGTCCAAAAATAAAAAGGACGGTCTGTTACAGTAATGTAAAACGAAAGCAATCAAAAGTCAGTACCATTATTTCTACGAAAATTTAGGTTCGTATTAAAATTTGTCTTTTAATGGTCACTATTATTAGTAGAACCTAATAAATTCCGTTTGAAGTAAGTTCAAAACATTTGATTTCTTCATTATTTAAGGGAAAATTACAACTTTTTATTACTTTATTGTTAACGCAGTGATCAGAATGAAGGCCAAAGAAATTCGCCCAATTTCTCAAGCCCTCGAAAAGGTCTTAAGCAATACTTTCTAACAAATTACTCGAGTGAAAATAACAAATTTTCCTGCTCACTCTGTAATACATGCTGCATCGTGGTGGAGCAGAACGATCGTAATGACTTCACAAGAAAAATAAAAATCTTCGACTGAAAAGTTGGAACCTCCAAGGGTTATGCTGCTGCAAAATTTGTGCAGTTGTCAAATCTTCATCAGTACCTAACCTCAATATATATTATCCCGCTAAGAAGCGAATAGGGCGGCCATCTAAAATTGCGAAGAAAAAGGAGATATTAGGAATACAAATTTTTCGATCTTGTTTAAGTTCGCTGTCAAAAGGGAAGTCTCATATTTGCAGAAAAAAAACGAGGGAGACTACCAGAGAAAGTAGCATCAGCCCTCATAAAAACTAATCTTAAACTCCCAAAAAATTGATCAAGTGATGTTCCTGTTTCCCTGGGTACATACGAGTTCCGGCCGCTCTTATCCTGTATTAATAAAGCCATACCATCAAGAAAATTCGAATGAAAAGTAGGAGTGCTTTTCCTCTAGTACATTTGCGAAAATTAAAACTAATTTAAACTTAAGTATGAACAAGACACTTCAACTGGCTAAAGAAATTACTCACGAAACCCAAAACATGAGAATAATAGAATTGAATTTGAAATTTAAACTGGAAAAATGTCAACATGTCATAGATCACCTTTTTCAAGCGCACGAGCTCAATTTTTGATTCGGAAGGTTCAATATGTACCAGGTTACTGTGCGCTAAGTCAAAGGTTGCACCAAGGTTTCAATACCTCGACTCGAACTATGTGGGGCGCTGCTTTTAGCCCAGTTTGCGGCCAAAGTATTAAAAATATTAAATTTAACTGTAGATAACACTTATTACTGGACGGATTCGACAATTGTCCTTCACTGGTTGTCCTCGCCTCCCAATCGCTGGAAAACCTTTTTTGCCAACAGGGTGGCCGAAATTCAGTCGTTAACCAATATTGAAAACTGGAATCACATCAAAGGCGAAGGCAATCCAGCGGATATAATATCGCGCGGCATGTTGCCCCAAAACTTAATTAATTCAGACCTGTGGTGGAACGGTCCCATCTTATTTATCTAAAACTGGAAGTACCATTGAAAGGTTTGACATCCGCGCAACCGAACCCCCTTCAGACGGAACAATGGAAGAAAGGCATTGTTCGGCTAGCGTTAACGTCTCCACCATTCAATCAGATGTGTTACTAAAATTCTCAAAATTTCATAAACTGCAACGATGCATTGCGTATTGTTTAAGGTTTTTAAATAACAAATAGTAAAAATGACAAACAAACCGGTCTGTTAACTGTTAGGGAACTGAATGCTAGCTTATTCACTATAGTCAAACTAGTGCAATCAAAGGGCACTGCCCACCGGTAGCAAACTTTTAGGTTTAAATCCGTTCCTTGACGCAAACGAAATTATCCGTGTAGGCGGGCGATTAGGCAATAGTAGGTAATCCTACAACAGCAAATTTCCCATGGTACTACCTAAGGGCCATCGTGTCACAAATATTACAATTAGCTGTGTCCATGAAGCCCATGAAGTCCTTTACCAACTGTGGCGTAGACTATGCAGGACCTGTAATGGTCCGTAAAGGGCGTACCCGAGGCCGGTACAAATCCGTAAAATCCTACATTGGTTTATTCATTTGCTTCGCAACAAAGGCCGTACATATCGAACTCATTTCGGAGGCATGATAGCGAATATTTATTCCGATAATGGTACCACCTTTGTGGGAGCGAATAACGAGGTCGCTGAACTTAAGCGTTTATTTCAATCGAGTTCCTTTTCCACAGAAATTGCCAAATTTTTAACCAAAGACCACATTTCGTGGCATTTTATTCCTCCGCGGGCACCACATATGGGCGGACTTTGGGAAGGTAACATTAAGTCAGCGAAAAATCATTTGAAACGCGTCATAGGTAACGCGATGTTGACATTTGAGGAGACGACTACCCTACTGTGTCAAATTGACTTCAAGTTGCTTACAAAGGGTTCAAGCCACAGAGTAAGTATTGTAGCTATTAAGCAGCAGATGGCGCCACAAAAAGCAAGTGTTGTTGTTCGCTATTTAAACTTTTACATTTTTTTTGCATATTAGGGGTGCAAGCCACAGTTGGTTTCAAAATGGAGGACAGAGGTGCACGCGGAACTAAAAGGAAATTAATGTTTTATGACGATTATAATGAAGAAAACAACCAGGATTTTGACTCAGATGATAGTGTGAAAGACAAAGACTACCACCACAGTGATAGTGAGGATGAATCTTCTAGCACTGCGTCGGATGAGGTAAGAGACAAAAATATGTGGCTTATATCCTTGTTCCCAAAATAATTAAGTTATCAAACAAGTGCTTCAGGGTTCATAATATTTTCTTATAACAATTATTATCTGCGTATAATGTACGGTATGTTAAGAGGGGCGTTTAATCTGTTCCCGCCAGAATAGGGTTTTTCGCTTCTAATTTAAATTTGGGATGGACTATCAGCTTACAATTACTTGAACTCCTGCACGTTTACTCCTGTAACACGTTGCTTAGCAAGTTATCGTTAAAATCATGCTGGTTTTTCAAATTTTTAAAATAATGTTGTTTTTGGCGCAAAAACGGAAAATTTTAGAAATCAGAAAAACCAGCGCGGTTTTAACGATAATTTGCTAAGCAACGTATTACAGGAGTAAACGTGCAGGAGTTCAAGTAATTGTAAGCTGATACTCCATCCCAAATTTAAATTAGAAGCGAAAAACCCTATTCTGGCGGGAACAGATTAAACGCCCCTCTTAACAAGAAAGTTTAATATTGTGAGTAATTTTACGAAAATAAATAGTACGACCTTTCGTCTAATATACCTCGTCATAGGTATGCCTTTCTTGATACAAAATGTTAATCCTATGCATTTTTTAAAATTCTAGAACCAAGCTGAAGGCCAACTAGAAGGGATAGACACGCCAACGACAAGTAGAGGTACTTTAGAAACTCCAGAGAAGGCCCCTCCGTCAAGATGGAGGAAATCGAATTCAAATAGGAGAAAAAAGAACAAACGCAAGATTAGGAGAAACCTTGGACACTCCTATACTAACAGAATGGGTAAAGAGGTAGCCTCCAAAGAAATAGGTCCTCCTTGTAAATGTAAAAAAAAGTGCCGGCAATCTCTAATGAATAATGAGAATGAAATATTTATTTAAAACATTTTGGGATATGGGAAACTACGACAAGCAGAATACTTATTTATTTTCTTCTATGAAATCTGTTCCGAAAAAAAGGTCCTATCCCAAGAAAACCAAAAAGCAAGAATCTTCGCGTAAGGTGACTATTCAGTATTTCATAAGAATTAACGGTATTGATATTAAAGTGTGTAAACAAGAGTTTTTAGCCGTTCATGGTTTGCAGAAATGCCAAAAACGAATACAGTTACTATGTCAGCAGATTTCAAAAGGTGTGATAACGCCTCGGTCAGACAAGCGTGGCACACATCTCAATCGGCCAAATAAAATAAATGAGCAGGCATGCCAAAGTGTCAGGGATCACATTAGTGCTATCCCAAAATACAGAAGTCACTACAGTCGTATGAACAATCCTAAAAAAGTTTATATCGACCATAACTTGTCAATATCGTCTTTATACAAAGATTATTATGTGGAATGGTGTAGAAATAAAAATATTCAGCCGGTGTCTGAGGACAAATACAGGCGAATATTTTGTGAAGAATATAATATTGGGTTTAAATTGCCCAAAAGTGACACATGCAAAACTTGTGACCTCTTAAACATACAAATAGAAAGCAATAAGGATAACCCAGAAAATCTTCAGGCGTTAAATCTGAAACTTCAGTTACATTAAAGGAGAGCCGAAGCAATGCAAAAAGAGCTGAAGGATGAAGCTAAAAAGGCTAAGGCAACAGGACGCTCATGCGTTATTTCTTTCGATTTGCAACAGGCACTTCCAGTGCCTAATCTTTCGGTTGGTCCGGCCTTTTATTTAAGAAAGGCTTGGACATACAACTTAGGGTTACATGACTGTGTTGAAGATAAGGGCTACATGTATATGTGGCCAGAAAATGTAGCTAAACGGGGGAGCGACGAAATCGCCAGTATTCTGTACAAGCACTTTAGAGAAAATAAGCCTACTGCTGAGTGGCTTGTCGTTTTTACAGATAACTGCGGCGGCCAGAACAAAAACTGGTCTCTTATTTGCTTATGGCAACAACTTGTTAAAGAGGGAATATTCAAAACAATCGAACATAAATTTCTAACAGTAGGCCACACACATCTGCCATCAGATCGTGATTTTGCTCTAATAGAGAAGTACAAAAGGAAATATCTGAAGCAAGTCTATGTTCCAGAAGACTGGTATGAAGCTGTTAGAAAATCCAAAAGAGTGAACCCATTTGAGGTGATTGTCTTAACGCAGGAAGACATTTTTTCGTTTAAAGAATTACAAAAACAAATAGTCAAGAAAAACATGACAGAAGATAGAGAGAAACGCAGATTCAGTAAGATTTGCTGCTTCAGATTCAGCCACGAGAATATAAACATTTTGCAAGTGAAACACCTGCTGAACGAACAGTATAAAAATGTTAACATTGGAAGAAAGGGTGTAAGAAAATCTATGTTGCTATCGAGAGACCTCAAAAAGAAGTACAGTGAGTCAGTTGCCCTGAACAGAAAGAAAATAGAAAACTTGTCCAAATTAATACAGTACATACCACCTATTTACTTAAACTATTATGAACAAATTGGTGCCATTACCCAACTTCAACAGGGAATAGAGGAAATGGAAGAGGACGAAGTAGAAAATTTGGATAACTACAGCGAAATTGAAAGTGATGAAGAGGCTTAAGTTCATATTATTCCTAAACAAGAAAATTTTTATGTGTCGGCAATAGGGGTACAAGCCACAATTTTTTAATTAATAAATTTTTTGCAAGCTTGGTAATGACTTTTTAAATTATCCTATGTAAGAGTTACTTACGTCATTGGAAGAGAATAAATGCAACAGCAGTGAAATTGGAAACCTACGTTGATTATTGCTCTCACGATAAAACCTCAGGGTCAATAACAAAGAGGAATGCTGGGAAAGAAAGTGGGGCATTAAGTTCCGAGAGCTTAAAGCTAATGGTCGATTATTTAAAGTTCTACTCCAAATCAATTTGTTTTAAAAAAAAAGGTTAATAAATAATTAAGATTGAAAGGGTTGCTTATAGTGCAGCGGAGGGATATTCGTCTCATGTGATCTGCCGCTAGTGACGCTATCGTAGAAGTGATAAAAATCTAAAGACTTTTATTGTCGTGTTCTGTGGAGGTGGTGGACAATATTATGCAGGAAGAACGGCGCTCCCGTTCCCGTACGCCGAGGGAAGAAGGTGGTCGCCGAAGCAATGTGCGAGAACGTCTTGGCACACGAAAGCGCAGAAATCAGACACCATCTCCTAGGAGAGAAGGTAGGCGAGCACGATCTCGGTCTATTAATAATAGAAACAAAGAAGTCGACGACGATAGGCGTCGGCAAATACCTGCGGTTAAAAGTACTGTACGAACGTTGTCAAATAATTCTTCCGTAAGTGATGAAAGATTTGATCGGCTGGAACGTCTAGTCGAGAATATGTTGATAAGTCACACGGTTAAGAATAGTGAACGCGATACGCAACTCTTGGTTACGCCGGATTGTATTCCATTATTTACGCCGGGTGACCCAAATATGACATCATCCCGTTGGATTGATAAAATTGAGCAGTTGGCTCATATTAATTCATGGAGCGAGAAAACAATAATTTATCACATGCAATCTCGACTTGCTGGGTTTGCGAAGTCCTGGTATTATAATCTCAAAGATTATGACAGAAATTGGGAGGAATGGAAGTCACTAATCATTAAAAATTTTCCCAATCAAAGTGATTACGCTGCTACCTTGCGAAAAATCGTTAACAGAGTAAAGCAGAAAGATGAAACCTGGACGCAGTATTATTTTTCAAAAATGGGATTGTTGCAAGCTTGCGATATACATGGAGTCAACGCGGTGTCGTGTTTAATCGACGGAATTGTTGATGTATCCATACAAAAGGGGCGCTAGAGCCGGTCGATACCGAGGTCGATACGGTACTCCAGAAGAATTGCACTTAAATTATCTGTCGGCCTTGACGGAAGAACGTCACGAACGAGGTCAGGATGATCCCAAAAATGCGTTAAAAGTTAAAAGCAGTGTTAGGGGATCTAATGACTTCAAAACAAGGAATAATAAAGCCAAAAATGACAAAAAGTGTTACAATTGCGGTGATAAGACGCACTTATCTCCTGCATGTCCAAAACCAAAGAAACTGTGCGTTAATTGTCATCGTTTAGGGCATTTAAGTGACAAATGCACCAGAAAGAAAGTTGATAAAAAGTCTCAAAATTATGCAACTGACAACAAAAGTGCACAGCAGTGCTATTATATTGACTGTTTGTTAAATGGACAGAAGATAAGCGGATATATTGATACTGGAAGCAGTGTCGTCACGATTAGGGAAAGCGATGCAAGACGTTTGCATTTAACATGGACAAAGTGTCCTGTGATAATAAATGGTTATGCAGGTGGCCGTACAAGAACCCTGGGTCAAACGTTGATCCAACTTGGGGTTGATTTGGTCACTGCAGATGTGTCCATTTATGTAGTGGAAGATCACGTTCAGGAGTTTCCACTCTTGATAGGTCAAACGTTTCTAAATAAGGCAGACGTTGTCTTAGTGTTACGAAATGACGAAGTTCGTCTCTTCAGGAGGGAGCTCGCTGAATTACCTCAAATTGATGCGCTTCCACCAAGAAAAATAACTATACAGGCCACCAAGGATGTGGTTATTCCACCAAATTATATTGGATACGTCTCATTTACAACTAAGGAAGAGTACAGTGGGGACATATATTTAAAGTATACGCAAAATGGGGAGCCAAGGCAGGAATTCTGCATACCAAATTGTGTAATTGCTACAAATCAACGACTGGTTCCTGTAGTCAACTGTGCAGATGACGAACTTAAGATAAAGAATTCTCAAGTTCTTGGTCGAGGAGAGCCCTGCATTCCTTGTTTGGAAGATTCGGACGCTCAAAAGGTGAGTGCCTTATCTATTTTGTCAGCTTCTGTTGTAAATCTTGAACCATTTGTAATGGCCGACGTGGCTAAGCAAACTGATACGCAAATGTCGCAAGAATGTCAGAAGCGACTTCTGAATTTATTGAACCAGTATCGTGGATGTTTCGCCCAAAATAGTAGTGAACTAGGGATTGCAAAGGGCACTAAAATGTCAATAAAACTCACTGACGAAACACCAGTAACATATCGGCCGTATCGATTAGCTTTAACAGAACGCGAAAAGGTTCGTAGCATTGTCCAAGATCTACTGGAGAACAGTATTGTACAAGAGTCAAATTCGCCATACGCCAGTCCTGTTGTTCTAGTTCGAAAGAAGACTGGTGAGTCAAGATTAGTAGTCGATTATCGTAAATTAAATTCAAAAACGGTCAAAGATAAATACCCTTTGCCACGGATAGATGACTGCTTAGAACGTCTTAAGGATGCGGTATATTTTCATGGGCTAGATTTGGCTATGGGGTACCATCAAATAGAAATGGCTGAAGAGTCCGTTGGGAAGACAGCTTTCATAACTCCCGATGGACATTATGAATATTTGAAGATGCCTTTTGGTCTTGTAAATGCCCCGGCAGTTTTCCAAAGAAAAATCAATCAGATTTTGGGTTCTTTGCGGTTTACTACTGCCCTAGCTTACATGGATGATATATTAGTTCCATCAACCACGATAGAAGAAGGTTTTGAAGTATTGGAAAAGATATTAATAGCACTTCAAGAGTCTGGTTTAACTTTACGTCTCTCCAAATGTTTTTTCTTTAAGACCGCCATTAATTACCTTGGGCATGAAATTTCGCAGGGTTCGGTCAAACCAGGATCGACAAAAATTTTAGCTGTAGAAAAATTTCCTGTTCCAAGAAATGCACATGAAGTTCGACAGTTCATTGGGCTATGCAGTTATTTTAGAAAATATGTGAAAAAATTTGCTACAATAGCTGCTCCATTAACGAAACTTCTAAAGAAAAACATTTCATTTATTTGGGCTGACGAACAAAACGACAGTTTTAAAGAACTAAAACAAAAGCTGTGTGAGAGACCTGTTTTGGCAGTCTACAATCCAGAATTGGAAACTGAAGTAAGTACACACTGATGCCTCAAAAAAAGGCATAGGTGGTATTTTGCTTCAAAAACAAAAGGGCAATAATCTTAAGCCAGTACTCTACTTCAGTAGGCAAACCTCTCCACAAGAGCAGAGATACCATTCGTATGAATTGGAAACACTGGCTGTAGTGGATTCCTTACAGAGATTTCGTATTTATCTAATTGGCATAGCGTTTAAAGTAATAACTGATTGTAATGCCGTAAGGGCCACCTTGACGAAAAGGGACTTAATACCTAGAATCGGTCGATGGTGGTTAATGTTACAAGAATATAATTTTATCGTGGACTACAAACCTGGATGTAAAATGGCTCATGTGGATGCTCTAAGTCGAAATCCTATTGAACCATTCGACGACCGGGAAGGGACATTGGAGCGCGGCCACTAGAGCGCGGCCGTTAGAGCGCGGCCGTTAGAGCGCAGGGACACTAGAGCGCAGGGACATTAGAGCGCAGGGACACTAGAGCGCAGGGACACTAGAGCGCAGGGACATTAGAGCGCGGTGGTGTGTTTTTGCCTATTTAGGTAGATGATGTTGCGAAAATTAAATATCTGCTTTTCTCGGTAGATACTTTTATAATTTTATAATAATTATTACTATAAAGTTTATGACACTTCGATTCTCAAAAAAAAAAGGTTTTTGCTATGCATTTGGGTGAGAAGCAGTTTTTTGCCGGTTATCGCTCTTTACTCCCATTGTTTAATTAATTTTTATTTTCTTGGCGTCCTTGTATCGTAAAAATTGCAGTCTAATTTTTTTTGAAAAACAAAGCATATGACGTAGGTAGGCACCATTAGGCGATTAGTTTTTCTGGGCTGCTACATGCAGTGCTCTCAAAAATTCAGATAATTTACGTCGATATCGAAATCATGTATCCTGCTTGAACAAAAATATCCTTCCAAGTAAGGAAATTATCCAAATTTGTTTGTCTCTGCTCCCCCTTCCCCATTAAAGGAATACTTTGAACGTGCTTTAAACTAATCCGATTTGCAAGCCACGGAGGGACGTTTTAAGCAGGAAGTCATCAATAAAATTTAATTGCTTTTACCTATAAGTACCTATTACTCATGTTACCCAAATATTTTTTTTTGTAATACCAGGTTTCTATGGTGCATTTGATTACTTTCTTATGTTTGCATAAAATAGTTCGCTCTATATTTGACAACGTATTTTATATTTCGTAAATAAAAATTTGTGGAAAAAATCAGACATCGTATTTAATATAATTATGGTTCGAGATATGGTTGTAGTATTTAAAAAAATCTTGGGGACAACAAGTGTTTTATTGTGTAAAAATCCGTCTATTATATTTTCGAAAGCATGTCAGTTCGACCACAGCTTTAGAAAACCCTGCGAATCTTTAAAATTGGGGATTACCATGGCCGGTCAGTTCGACCACTGTACTAATGGGCTTCCAGGTAAGCGACACGGGGTGTCGATAAAATGATTAGTAAATGTATACCTGATTCCTAGGGGGGTAGGTATAATATAAATATATTTTGGAATACCGTTTCTTAACTCTCTGGACGCAATCGATTTTTTCAACGCAGAATAACTGTTGGATTTAATGCCAAGTGACAGCATCAAAGTTCGTGAATTCCGAAACTATTTAGACACTAATTATTTTTCGGAATAAGGTTTATTTCCGCCTTCACTTTGGTGTAGGTAGTAGTAGTGTTGACTTTTTGTTTCGTACTACAAACTGTTGTGAATCTTTTCATGGTAAATTACACGGTATTTTTTATACTCCCCATCCAAATGTATTTACTCTTTGTAATGAAATAGTTAATTTTCAAACAAAAATGCTAACATGTCTGTTAAGAAAATGAGAAAATAAATACAGCAAAAATAAGATAAACTATGTTAATGATAAAAGTGTGCAATAGTGCAATACCAATGACAGGAAATTTCTAGATTTGCCCTTGTTAAATGCGTTAGTTTTAGGAATTTGCCATTTTAATGTAGGTATAGGAATAATTTATTTCATTTAAATTTTTTTGTATTAAATCGTGCTTGAATTGAAAAAGAAAAGTTTTTGTTATTATACCAGAATCAAAAATAAACCCTCATTAGTTAAATTCGCAATTTGCCCATTAACCACGGCTAATCCTTCTAACCCAAGGACGTGGTCGAACTGAAGGGTCATTTTGTTGGCTACCTGCTCCCGACTTCGATATTTTCAAGAAGACATTTTAAAATGCACAGTTTAATCTTTACCTGCCCGGGAAAATCCCAAGCTACCTTTGTGTGATGTAAATGACGGTACAAATCCGATGCATCCGTATCCTGCTTACAGATCGTCAAGAGTCATAAAATTTTCCAAGAACTGAATGTCGTTAGGGGTGGAAAATAGAAACGAGAATCCAATGCAAAATGAGTCATTGTCAAATTTTGACAACAAATAACGTCACGAAGTAGAGAGAGACCTACAAGAGACGAAATGTACATTCCAGTAGTTGTTACCCAAAAAAAAATAGCTAACGCGTTAGAATTAAAAAAAATTGGTACTTAAAAATTAACGCGTTACTTCCTAACATTGATACTTTGGCGATGGCGCCCTTGCTTAAGGGAGTTGTGGAGGTACAGTACTTTACTACGCGAAAATTATCAAACTGTTTGCCACAAAACTGTTCTCCAAACAGAAAATCAACTTCCTTTTTCTAGTGGGTAGTACATTTAATGCAATTTTTCCATTTTTTGCATATAATAATTAAACGACCTTTATTTCCATTTAAGAAAACTTGGATTTTTTTTTATCATAATTTTTTGTTAAGATATTTACTATTTATTTTTTAACCTCCCCACTCCACTTCACCATTTAAAAAAAAGGGAGGTTAGGTACTATGCAATCACTAAAATTTTCGAATTCGAGATAAGACCGAATCTATTCGTTTTGAGGTCTCAGGAACCCAAAAAAGTGGTTTTTAAAATGTGTCTGTATGTATGTACTACTAGGACCGATTTGGCTGAAATTTGGTACGTGTGCATGTGATAACCCAACTTAGATCTGAAAAGCTTTTGGAGCCAATCGTGCAACCAGAAAAGCCATTTTAAATTTTAAATGTAAACCCCCATTTTTCACGTCACCATAAGAAAGGCCTTCAGATTCTGCTTTCAAAAATGTCTTCACTGTCAGTGTCCTTTTGATCAAAAACTAAAAATATCGAGATTCTTATCGGACTTTAAAATCGCCGTACAGCCCAAGCAATTTTACTTATTTTTTTCAATTATTTATACTCAGTTGGTATTTGTTTACCAATAACGAATATGCGGCAAAAAAGGAAAATACGCAGCAAACCCGTCAAATATGTTCTTAATTTAATTTAATTTAATTCACCGACTCCTAAATATGTTCTTTTTTCACAAACGACACTTAACACTACGTTTTAATTAGCTCATTTTTTGAACTATCATTTTTCGGCATTTTGAGAAAGTTTTAAAAATTTTACGAAAGAAAAACACTTATTATTTAGTCTTTTGTCCAATTGACAACGAAACATACCATCAGCGGAAACAATAATTGCTATCCCCTATCCCCAGAAAATTATATGACGTAAAGGGTAAAATCCAAAGATGCAAACTTCTTGGAAGAACTTAATTGCGGGTACCTGTTCTCGATGGCCGGGCTTTAAGCAGGAAACATAAAAACAGACTAAAACCCAAAGATGCAAAATTCTTGGTAGACCGTAATTATTGGATGTCCAAGTGCTCTCGATGAATATGGGCTTTAAATCGGGAAAATGAAAAAAGCCGTGATTGAAAGTTTGAAATGACAATGTTCGGAATTATGTACTTGGCTTCATCAAAATACAATAAACTAAATTACTTCAGCTAGGTGTGTATGAATCATGATAACGGCACATCCCTTATTAGCTGTTTACTTATTGTATTTCATGAACGAGAAGGAAGACCACCCGTTAGCATCTCCCGGTTTTAACGAAATTCAGAAAGACACATTTCTTAAAACGAGCGTCGTCGTGTCAGGTATTTTAATTTATTCTTAATGAGGATTGAAGAACATTATTTTCAATATATTTAAGCCGGATGGAACGGCAAATAGTTCGACAGGATGTCATCTCGTCATTAAATTGTAAAAACCCACTGACAATTGTTTACTTTGAAATTCACCCAAGTTCCAAGTTCTTGGAAGGATATTGGTCTAAGCAGGATCCATGATTTTGGTTGAAATTCATTAACAAGTGCAGCAAGAAAATAAAAATTGTTTAATGAATAAAGTAAAATGAACAACCGGCAAACAACTGCTTTTGAAATTTCAAAGTCTCAAATATAGATTTAGTTGGTCCTCTCAACCAAACACAGAGGTATCAAAAATTAATTTTTTTTTAAGAATCGGAGTGGTATAAACTTTACAGTAATAATATAATTATAAAAGTATCTACCGAGAAAAGCAGTTATTTAATTTTCGCAACATTATCTACCTAAATAGGCGAAAACACACCACCGCGCTCTAATGTCCCTGCGCTCTAGTGTCCCTGCGCTCTAATGTCCCTGCGCTCTAGTGTCCCTGCGCTCTAACGGCCGCGCTCTAACGGCCGCGCTCTAGTGGCCGCGCTCTAATGTCCTAGACCGATTCTACGACGACGAAAATTGCATAAATGTAAAAATAATGTTAACAAATATTAGCGAGACCGATTGGATTTTATCTATCCAATTAAAAGATCCGCGTTGCAAATTAATACACGAAGTGTTGTTACGAAGTCCTTTGAACAAAGAAGAGGAAATTATTCAAAGAGAATATGCCTTAAAAAACGGGCGTATTTATCGTATTACCCCTTTAGGACGTAAATGGGTAGTTCCAAAAACCTCAAGACGAGAAGTGGTCATGCAGTATCACGATCTCAATGGTCACTTTGCGGTCGATAAAACGTTGGAAGCAATAAGAAAGTCTTATTGGTTTCCAGACATGAGAAAGTATGTTAAGAACTACATTGCATGTTGCTTGCCGTGTGGTTACAACAAAGAAACGACTGGTAAAAAGGAGGGTTTTCTATTCCCTATTGATAAGAAAAATGTACGTATGGATACGATCCACGTTGATCATCTTGGTCCATTTGTTAAGACCAAATGCAAAAATAGTTACTTAATTGCTGCCATAGATGCATTTACGAAATTTTCATTTTTGAAGCCAGTCATAAGCACCAAGACCGGTCCAGCAGTAAAATTTCTGACGGAAATTTTTGAAACGTTTGGTGCGCCTAGGAGGTTAATATGTGACAGAGGTAGTTGCTTTACGAGTAAGCAATTCACGGAATTCTGTCATGAATTTGGGGTAAAAGTTACTCTGAATGCCACATCAACTCCAAGGGCCAATGGTCAGATGGAACGTTATAACAGAACCATCATTTTCAGAAAGGACCAGTGAGTCTGAAGAAATCTTAGGAGATAACAAAGAATTTTTCAATATTCTACACCAAAACATCCGAAGCATCAGAAATAAAACTATGGAGATCGAGGTCTTCCTATCACAAAGTCCCATCCCTTATGACGTTATCACATTCACAGAATCGTGGCTAGAAGAAAACGAATTCAAGTCGATCACAATTGAAAACTAAAGGGTGGCCCATAAAAAACCGGATTTTTTTGTTTTTGAATATCTTCGTTAGTTTTTGTACGATATTTTTCAATCTTATGCTCGACGTAGCTGAGGGTTGAAATTGTCGATGCCATTCATCAGATTTTAATTTGCACCATCAGTGTCTTCCTTAAGAACGTGTAACTTAACACCATTATTTAGGCCAATGGGGTGGGGCTACAATTTGACGCATGACAGAGACGTTCACACATGATCAAAACCTGTTTTTTCCTCTTTCCAAATTAACTTTCAGAAATAAAATTGATCAATCCCTCAATTTTTTATGAATTTTTTTGAAAAACGTTAATTTTCGTAATTATCACAAATTTTTTTGTATCTTCGTTACTTTCTATCCAATACATTTGAGATTTATTCAGGATGTAACCAAAGGGTGGACCTTTCGATTTCTCTCTTTGGGCTACAGATAGCACCATCATTGTCCCACTTAGGAACGTCTAACTTAACAGAAAGCCCATTCCGAGGGGTAAACCGCGACCCAAAATCTTGTACACCAATTCCCTTTTCTTCAGAAATTCCCCAAATTCCCAACAAATTCCCGCAATTCCTATTAAATTCCCGCAATTCCTGTTAAATTCCCGCAATTCCTGTTAAATTCTCGCAATTCCTATTAAATTCCCCAATTCCTATTAAATTCCCGCAAGGCCTACCAAGGACGGTATTCACATTTCGGGTTCAGTGGGGGTTTAATTTGAGTTAGCTTCGATTGCTAACGCGCCAGCCAGTCACAGCAACAGTTGCTAAGCAGTTGAGCTCAGGCTCAGGTGAAGGTGAATCATCACTAAACTTGAATTGTACAAACGGCCCTAAATTACCCATTTTATTTTCGTTTCTCAACCGTATAAAACCTGTCTACCGAATAGAATGAATTGTCTCAAATTGACCAGATATTTTAAAAAATATTCATTTTTTACGGATTTCTTCGATATTTTGGAAAATCTAGGCTCAAGTATGGTACCTACATGATTTTGACTCAGAAAAAAATCGTAATTCCAAATCCGTTGAGAAAGATGTGGCTTTCAATTTAAAAAAACATTTTAGGTTCACTTCCGGGTACCTAAACCGGAATTGGAAATAAATATTTGAGAACACTCTCAGCCTACAATAAATAAATACAAGTTACCTGTCTAAGAATTTCTCCGAAGCACCCCTGCACTGCACTTAGAAGGGGAGCCGAAACCCCGGCATAAAAAAAATAAGATGAAATCTTTTCTAAAATGATCGGGGCACTTAACATACAAAATATGTCTTGTGCAATGTTATGGATATTTAATTCTCTACAAAAAAGCTAATATGTATAAATTTTTTTCCTACGATGAATAGTTTTGGCGAAGAAATTCAGTAAGTACTCAACTCTGACTCTAGTTCGATTTTTTATCTTTCATTAATTAATTAATTTTTTCATTAATTTTATTTTGAGGGGAACACCTAGAGCATACAACAACTTCGACATAACAGCGAAAGGAAAAATTGGCAGCAGAGAAGCGGCTGGAATCTCCCCATCATCGTGTGGGTCTTTGATTTCCGTGTCTTGCGTTTAAAATCTTAAGGTTGATGTGCCTAAATGGCACTTCCCGTGGACCAATTGGTCCCAATAATCTTTCAGCACGTCAACGGGTCACCCAATCTCCATGCACCAAATTTCAGACAAATCGATCCAGTAACTTTGGGCTATAACGTAATCTTAGTGTTGTTACAAAATTTCGATTTTTCTACCCAAAGGATACTAAATGCCAATGAATTTTGTCTTATTTAAAACCAGAATTTGAAGACTTTTCTGATGGTGACAATAAATTTTTCAAAAACTTGTTTTGGATGGTTAAATGAGAGAATAATTTTAAATTTGGAAATTGCCAAAACGGCACTTTCCGTGAGACGATTGTATCCAAAATTTGTTCAGCTCTTCGACGTGTAATACAATCTCAATGAGTAAAATTTCAGCCAAATCGGTTCAGGGGTTTCGGCTGTACCGCAATTTTAAAGTCCGATAAATATCACAATTTTTTTAAATTTTTGATCAATAGGGCACTGAGAGTGAATACATTTTTAGAAGCTGACTTGAAGCTATTTGACGTGAAAAATGGGGGTTTGCATTTAAAATTTAAAAGTTGATGTGCCAAAATGGCACAATTTTGGTTGCACGATTGGCTCCACAATCTTTTCAGATCTAAGTTGGGTTATGAGATGCCTACATTCCGAATTTCAGCCAGATCGGTCTAGTAGTTTTGGCAATGGCGTGTTTACAAACGTGCGTAGGTAGATACGTACTCACACGCAGACACATTTTTAAAACCACTTTTTTGGGTTCCTGAGACCTTTTGGTGTTATCTCTAATTCGAAAATTTTAGTGATTGCAGTACTTAACCTCCCTTTTTTTAAGTGGTGAGTGGAGTGGGGAGGTTAAAAAGATCGGACTCTGTAGTCGAATACTGAAATTCTTCCGACAGAATAAATGAATTATGTCTCAAAATGTTAACATTTAACTTTACTTTAACCAAGTCAAAATCTGTGAGTTAGAGGTTGGGCCTGCCGGCGGGTTCTCGATCACTGATGCTGACGTGCGCATTTACTAAACTTTAAAATACAAATGTTTTTCACCCCTAAAATGATTTTTTTTGTGGATGCGAATGCGGATATCGAATGCGACAATAATAATAATTGCTCTTTTGCTAACTAAAAACTCAAAAAGGGCCCTTTTGTCACTAACATGACATTTTTTTAAAAAATGCTCCGCAAAGCGTAGAGGATAAAAAACAATTGGTGAGATGAATAGGCTTAATTTGACAATTTTCACTGTTGAACCGGTTTTTTCGGCCATTACGGCCAAAACTGACGCGGGATTCTTTGGGACTTTTTATTACATGAGAAATACATTTTAGAAAAGATTTCATCTTCTTCTTTTTTTATGCAGGGGTCAAATGGTAGGTAATTGCAGTGTATTATTAATTTACAATCTCTCATACTCCACACCACACGGTTCATCACTGCCATTCACGGGTGCTTTCGACTCTCAGGGCCGAGATTTCGTCGGTGCCGAAATTGGGGCTCGGCTTATTTTGTTTATATATTTTGTTTATTTATTGTTTCGCATTAACGTTTTTCAAGCAGCTGAAACCGTGGCTGTGACTTTCTTATCTGAAAATTGTCGAAATTTTTCTCGCGTTTATTTAAACGCCGAGACTAGAGTAACGTTAAACGTTATCGGGCGGATCCCGTCAACTGAGCGCTAGGTCGTTTTAAGTGTTTAGATGAAAAGGCAGAACTTGAATAATATGGTTTTTATTAAAAACAGACTTTATCTGACATGGACCTGAATGAAAGTTGAAAAAAACGAATTTGAAAAATTATCCGACTTCGGGATTCGAACCCACTAGCAAAAAACGGTCAACGGGTCGCACAAGCAAAGCCTCGTACCACACAGCCAAGAAAGCTTTGTTTATAACTGCGCGTGAAATCTGTATTTCTGTAATCTTTGCTTGTGACGTATCCGACGGAACTCCGGCCGGTAACGTTCAACGTTACTCTAGACATTATGTTATTTAAATTATATAATATAGTACCTATTCTAAATTTGGCTAAGTTCTTCAGTAAGGTCTTTTACCATCGCGCAATTCGCAGAAAATTCCTACAATTCCTCGGCAATTCCTTCACAATTCCTACAATTCCTCAGCAATTCCTTCATAATTCCTGCAATTCCTGAAAAATTCCCACACAATTCCCGCAATTCCTCGTAAATTCCCCCGGAGTGTACACCAATTCCTCGTCGCGATTTACCCCTCGGCCCATTCCTATTGGTCTAAATCATTTAGACTAATAGGGATGGCCTTTCTCATTGACATATGACAGTGGCGTTCACGCATAATTAAAGCCCGCTTTTTTTTGTCTAATATGGATGTCAAAACTAAAATTACGCCAATTTTCTTGCAACAGCCTTTTTATAACAAATTGTGTTTTAAAAGGTAAATCGAGTAGGTTGATTATTTGTTGCTATGGTTATGTTGCGTACGATTGGACGGTGGTCAAATCATGCCTTACTTAAATGTTTAATTTTTTGTTTTATAATTTAATTAAGTACTCTAAAAAGTGTTATTGCATATGTGCCATTAATTAAATAAATATGGTGACAAATTAAGGAAATTAATAAAACAATAAAATAAATGAAATCTTATTTTGCAAATAGGAAAAGACGCGCTTTAATCATGTGCGAACGTCTCTGTCATACGTCAAATGATAGTCGCACCCCATTGGTCTAAATAATGCTGTTAAGTTAGACCTTCTTAAGAAAAACAATGATAGTGCTATCTGCAACCCAAAGAGAGAAATCGAAGGGCTCACCCTTTGGTAACATCCTGAATAAAACTCAAAAGTATTGGACATAAAGTAACAAAGATACAAAAAAAATTGTCCTCCGTTCCCTTTCACAATTTGTGATAATTACGAAAATTAACATTTTACAAAAAAATTCATAAAAAATTGAGGGATTGATCAGTTTTATTTCTGAAAGTTAATTTGGAAAGAAGAAAAGACAGGCTTGGATCATGTGTGAACGCCTCTGTCATGCGTCAAATTGTAACCCCACCCCATTGGCCTAAATAATGGTGTTAAGTTACACGTTCTTAAGGAGGACACTGATGGTGCAAATTCAAATCTGATGAATGGCATCGACAATTTCAACCTTCAGCTACGTTGTGTATAAGATTGAAAAATATCGTACGAAAACTAACGAAGATATTTAAAAACAAAAAAATCCGGTTTTTTATGGGCCACCCTTTACATAGGCGCAGTGTGTAACACAAGAAAGTCATCAGCACATGGTGGCTCATGCATCTTCGTAAGAAATAATATCAAATTCGAGGAACTACTTGAAGTAAAACAACTCAGTGAAGAAAAAGTCATTGAGTGCACAGGGATTTACATGGAGGGCAAGCAGACGGTGGTCCTAGCCATATACAGACCGCCTAAAGGTAATGTTGATACATTTTTTGACAATTTCATAAATATACTAGAAATTATAAATAACAAATTGACGAAATGCAAACTTTTCATATGCTCTGACTTCAATTCAAATCTAATGATAGAAGACAAAAATACAACAAAGTTCTTAGATATTTTAAAATGCTTTAACTTGGAATTAACAATTAATACTCCCACCAGAGAAAATAACTTAATTGACAATATAGTCATAAACAGTAAAGTCATTCTTCACAAATCCAGAAACATAGAAAGCCTTCTATCAGATCATAGGGGTCAATCGGTTGAAACTATTATAAGGAAAGAACAGAATTGTTCAAAAGCTGTTGTGAAAAAACGATTCTTTTCGAGAGAGGCGGTAAATAGCTGTAGTTTTGAACTATCACAAAAAACGTGGCATAATATATTCATAAATACAAATGCAAATGAAGCATATAATTTGTTTCAGAGTGAAATACTAGAAACATTGAACAAACACTTTCCAGAAAAAGCGCGTAAAAATACAAATATCAAACAGAACTGGATCACAAAGGGCATAAAAATATCTTGTGGAAACAAAAAAGAACTATATGTGCAAATGAAACAAGGACTCATCACAAAAGAGTACTTTGGATCATATTGTAACATTCTAAAAACCACGATTAGAAATGCAAAACAGCTATATAATAATAATTTTATAAAAAATGCAAATAACAAAGCAAAATCAACTTGGACCTTAATAAATAATCTAACAAACAATCAGACAAATAAACAAACACTTGATCCGGAAAAAGTAAAAGAAATTGGTGAAGAATCATCGGACACCTTAAATAGAATAAATCAATTCTACATCGACATAGGGAAGTCGTCCTTACCCGAAAATAGGAACCTAAATCTTGCTCCCAAAGTTAACTCATTATTTATCTCTGAAACAAATAGCAGTGAAGTGGAAAAAACAATTTTAAAACTAAAAAACAGTAATGCAACAGGAGATGATAAAATTCCAATAAAGTTTATAAAGAACTTTAAACACCATATATCAGAACCACTTACACATGTAATCAATCTCACTTTAAAAAGTGGTGTATTCCCTGATAAATTAAAGGAAACTATAATCACTCCTATTCACAAAAAAGGAGACACAGGCAATATTTCGAACTATAGACCTATTGCCCTCCTGAACAACTTTTCCAAAATTTTTGAAAAAATAATCTCGTCAAGAATAATAAGTTTTATGACTCGATATAATATTTTTTCAGATAAACAAAATGCATACTTAAAAAATAGAACAACAGAAAGAGCGATATATCAAACAATAGATGAAATAATCAAGTCGATAAATAAAAGACACAAAACTTTCGGTATGTTTCTGGATTTGTCGAAAGCATTTGATGCAGTCAACCATGATCGTCTGATGAAAAAGCTTTTTTCTCTGGGAATTAGGGGAAATGCATATTCATTATTACAAAGTTATCTTGAAAATAGGAAACAAAGAATTGGCATAATAAACAAAGATAACACAAATCTAAAGTCAGATTGGAAAACTGTAGAGCGGGGAGTCCCACAAGGCTCTGTTCTGGGGCCACTGCTGTTTGTACTGTATGTCAATGACCTACCAGAATGTGTACAAAGACTCGTCTCATTTGCGGATGACACTTCGATAGTGATTACGTCGAAAACAACAAATGAAGTTGAAGAAACTACAAAACAAACAATTGCTACATTAAAGGAATGGTTTGACAGCAACACACTCATCTTGAGTATTGAAAAAACCAAACTCGTTCAATTTCACTCCTCTTACAACCCTGATCAAGATATTACAATCACATTAGGAACCGGAAATGATGTAAAATTAACCCCTGAGACAAAATTTCTTGGGTTGATTGTTGACTCAGACTCTCATGGAAAAATCACATATGTTCACTGGCACCTAAAATAAGCTCGTTGGCTTATCAACTCAGGACCTTAAGATACCAAGTTAATCTCGACACAGCGCTAAATGTATACCACTCAAGAGTCAACTCATATATTAAATATGGAATAATCTTCTGGAGCAACTCAGTCGATGCCTCAAGAATAAAAGTTCTGCAGAAACGATGCATCAGAAACCTATTCAATCTCCGTTTTATTGAAACATGTAGGCCATACTTCCGGAATTTCAAAATTCTCACTGTAACATCTTTGTATATACTAGAATGCTCCATGTTTGTACGAAGCAATCCAAGCTTCTTTGAAGAACAACACATTCAACACTCGTACTCCACCAGGAACAAACACCTACTTCTGCAGGACCAAACGGATCTTACATTAGTCCAAAAAAGCGTAAAATCAGAATTAATAAGGATCTACAACAGGTTACCGATGGAACTGACACGGGAAGCCAAAAATACTGTGTTTAAAACAAAATTAAAAAACTACCTATACGCAGAATGCTTCTACACAATGGATGAATTTCATAATTTCTTCAAATAATATCTCTACGACCATACTCTACTACTCATAAATGTTTTGTAATTTGTCACAATGTGAAAAACTTGACGTGTTCATTGCCAATTAGGACTTTACTGAATAAAGATTATTTCTATTCTATTCTATTCTATCTTAAATGCGATTACATGTTCTGCCGATAACGAAGGACGGTGGGACGAAATTATAAGTCAGATACGATTTGGACTTAATAACACGATTAATAAAACTACAAATAAGAGTCCTTACGAACTTTTGCTTGGTTACAGACCAAGAGGACATAACGATGCTTATTTGCGCAGCGCAGTAGAGATAGAAGCAGACGTTGCAGATCTATCTTCTATTCGGTCAAGTGCTTCAGAACAAACTGTTAAGGCGCAGGCTAAACAGAAGGCCAGATATGATTTGAAACGAAAAGTCTCGACCAACTACGAAGTTGGTCAACAAGTTCTGATGCGAAAAGTTATAGCGTCAAATGATGGTAAGAGTAAGAAACTTTTGCCCAAATATGCTGGTCCTTATGTGGTAACTAAGGTGTTACCGCATGACAGGTATGTCATTAAGGATTTACCTGGGGCGCAACGTGCGAAAAGACTTTACGAAGGCATATGCTCAGTGGACAAACTAAAGCCGTTTGACCCAGTTTTGAGTAACGATGATTACTCTTCAGATGTTGAAGAAAAGTGAAAATGTTTAAAAGATGAATAAACATTTTGTAATATGTGCACATAAAAATAAAATAGAGATATTGTTAAGCTTAACTTAAGGTATAAAATACTATTATAGCAAATATATGTTGATTGCACAAAAGTGCATGGTTTGCTTATTTGAGCTGTCGGAACGTCTGAAGCCCTTAACCTTTTCTTTCAGGTTTTACCTCGAGATAAGTTATTTCTAGGGAGCAAGAAGTTCCAAAGCTCTTCGTGGGCGTAGAGCAACGGTAGCGAGGCCGAGCTGTAAGAGTTACTTACGTCATTGGAAGAGAATAAATGCAACAGCAGTGAAATTGGAAACCTACGTTGATTATTGCTCTCACGATAAAACCTCAGGGTCAATAACAAAGAGGAATGCTGGGAAAGAAAGTGGGGCATTAAGTTCCGAGAGCTTAAAGCTAATGGTCGATTATTTAAAGTTCTACTCCAAATCAATTTGTTTTAAAAAAAAAAGGTTAATAAATAATTAAGATTGAAAGGGTTGCTTATACCTATGTATGTTTTACTTTTACAGGTATCACCTGAATATATTACGCTTATAACACCAATTAAATAATAATTATTGTGATTTCAGGATTTCAACAAACTATTAAAAGCTGTTTATCTCAAAACTAACAGTTTGTGGCAAGTAGCCTTGTAGCCCCAAGCCCTTCAATTCTCGCCCCTTAACCCCGCTATCAGCTGATCCCAATGACCGATATCCCCTTACACCTGGTCACTTCCTTGTCGGCGGCGGCCCACTAACTGCTATCATGGAGCCAGACGTAACTACAATTCCGACAAACAGTCTCTCTCGCTGGCAGCTTGTAGGTACAACAATTGCAGCAACAATTCTGGCGTAGTTGGTCTAACGAATATTTGGGAGAGTTGCAACAACGAATTAAGTGGCGAGAAAACGTTGTAGACCTATGCAAGGTTGGGTTACTGGTCCTCGTGAAGGAGGACAATTTACCACCGCTTGTTTGGAAGCTCGGCCGAGTCACCGAACTTCACCCTGGTAAGGATGGTCATCCAGGACGCATCATTTGTTTTTCAAATATTCCTTATTTTAGAGTTGTAACAGAAGTCGTAGGAAATAGATGTATTTTAAGCAGCTCTCACTTTTCGTTTTTCCGTACGATTGCGGAGGTATCGATATCGGTACAAAACAGCGAGCCATGTCATTTCCTTATCAGTTTTTATGTTCGAGGGAAATGTTTCAAAAGCTTAATTAGCATATCATTTTTATTTCAAAAAAAAACAGCAAAGGAATTCAGACGGATGCTTTTGAGGAAAGTGTTTAAACGGTTTGACATTGATAGTAAAAATTACCAATTCCATTATTTAATCATTAAAGGGCATTTATATTATACACAGAGTGATGGAACCTCCCTGTAACTAATACCACGGCGCATCATAGAGGAAAAAAGTGGGTGAGAGATTTTTTCGCTTTAAAACCCGTGGATAAAACATAATATTTTGTGTGTAATGATTATTGCTCCCGAGGATGACGTTTATGGTACGAGCCGTAAGCTTTCCGTCAAGATTTCAATATTTATAGATTCACGTTGTTGGACATAACCATTCAAAAACCGTCTTATGGAACATTTCATGACACCAAATCTGGCGAAGAAGGACTCCTTCAACCACCTGTCAAATTGTGGTTACAGCCGGAAGGCCACTGGAGCTTCTTATCGACGGCATGGTCCTTAGTTAAAATATTAGTGAGCTTTGGCTTGGTCTAGCTGTCATTGTCTAATGTATTTTTAAAGGTGTGCGACAGAGAGAACCGATTTTCACCGCCAATTTGATGACTTTTTCAATTGAACACTTGCAACGTATTGTAACAACCGGCACCAATTTGCAACACGCCAAAAGAAACGCCGAAAAATTCACTTTCACAAAATGTCAACAGGGCTACTACAGAGAAAGACATAAACAATTTACCACTTGTAATTTCCTAAATGCACAACTTGCAATTTGCGGACCAAAAGGCGTAAACTGAACGTCCGCACCATCTGTTTGAAATCTCAAAACCATCTCAGGAATAGGATTCATATTTAACGTCCGCAGAAATTTGATATAAGTGCCTGGTTTGACGGGTATATCGGACTACACGTGAGACAAACAATTTTTGCTCCAAATCAGCAACGTTTCGTTTTATTTCAAAGCTTCTTCATGCTATAACAATCACACTGTAAAAACTGTTTATGGTACAAAGCATATAAACATACCCGGATGGTGCAAAAATATCAATTAAAACCAAAATTTACATTAAAATCATTACTGCTGCCAATGTCAATACCGCTCCAAGAAGGAAGAGCGCCAACCGTTCTTCTGTCATTAGAGCGAGCCAGACAGCACGTAGGCGCATCACATCCGCGTAATGATTTTAATGTACATTTGATTGAGTCTCAGTGCAAAAACTCGCATTGTTCCTGTAGCCCAGGCATTTTAGTCTCAAAATAGGCAAAACCTTGGAAAAAAAATACTTGGCAGAACAGCCCTATTCAGGCCTCCCACACCTCCTAAAATTCTCCTAAAAATTACAACGAACTCCTAAATTTCCTAAAATAACAACAAAGTGTCATGAAATTATTAAATTTGGGACGGAAATTTATCCCTCGGACATTTTTAAAAAAGTGAAGTATCACGCAGGTGCAGATTTCGGAGCTCTACATGCAGAAAAAAAGAACGCATTGATTCGGTTAAAATTAACCGAGATATTTGGGTGGTTCCAGTTAAAATTAGACACACTGTATATGGCAATGGACTTCTAGTAGGTAGCTAAATTTATCTGGAGGTCAAAAAACCGCCCTTAATGATCGTATACAGGGTGTCCCGTGTCAGAGTGCAAAAATTTCAGCCACAGATTCCTTGCATGAGAATAAAAGACCCGTATTTTTTTGTTTCGCTGGATGGGCCCCCAATTAGTCAATAGGGCTCCTCAAAAGTGAGCCCCAAAAATCGAAAATTTATTCCCACGTCGCGTCGTAACCATTCAACCGATTTTGCTGAAATTTTCCACAAGACCATTACGAACGATGAAGATTTCAATAATGTAGCTGACGATTTCGTGGTGCCCACCGTAGGTGCCCCCGGGGCCGCCCTCGGCATTTTCGGCCCAATATCTTTGTTAACGTAATTAAATTTCCTATTTAATTACACACCATCCGATGCTCCATTGAATTTAGAAACTACGCTACCTCTTGCACTTTTTCTGTAAAATGCAACATTTCCAAGTAAAATTAAGAAATGTGGAGCCATACACCATAAATTAAATGCATATCTGTATACTCCGAATTTGCAAAATTGGCTGCAATTATAATATTTACAAAAAAAACGAACACAGCGCCACAGTAGTGCAAAACTGACAATAATTTAAAACTTTAACAAAGCCCTGACATTAATCGCGCTATAGCTATCTTGAAAAATCTGCCAATAAGCACGTGTATGGCTCCACATTCCTTAATTTTACTCGGAAATGGTTCATTTTACAGAAAAAGTGTAGTTTCTAAATTCAATCGGCCATCGGATGGTGTGTAATTAATTACGAAATTTAATTACATTAAAAAAGATAATGGGCCGAGAATGTCGAGGGCGGCCCAGTGGGCGCCTGTGGTGGGCACCACGACATCATCAGCTACATTATTGAAATCTTCATCGTTCGTAATGGTCTTGTGGAAAATTTCAGCAAAATCGGTTGAATGGTTAAGACGTGGGAATTAATTTTCGATTTTTGGGGCTCACTTTTGAGGAGCCCTAGTGACGAAATGGGGACCCATCTAGCGAAGCAAAAAAATACGGGTCTTTTATTTTCATGCAAGGAATCTGTGGCTGAAATTTTTGCACTCTGAGACGGGACACCCTGTATAATACAACAAGTAGTCTCAATATTGCCGGCAATTTTTGTCACTTTGATGGAAGGAGCAGGCGTTGGGACGAAAATTATTACGAGCGCTTGCGCGAGTGATAATTTTCCAAAAACAACGCCTGCGAGTCATAATCAAAGTGACAAAAATGACCAAGATATTGAGACCATGAGTTGTATTCGGCAAGACAATGGGCCTATACAGCGATTTTTTTTTATTTGTGAATATCAATCTACATTAAAAATAAAAATACCCGTATTTTTTTATTTTGGAATATTCCCATTAGTAGACCTCTAAAAAAATGTTGAAAGTTTGAAGAAATCTGAGCCTGATCAAACGCAGGCGAGTAGGCGGGGATAGTGACGTAAAGTGGTAAGATCCAGTCACCTTGTAAGCGCGGTTGCTTTGCCAATCCTGATTGTTGAATAGTATACGTCACGCGCTTCACTCTCGGTGCCGAACCAATAGCAAATGAGGTCAATAGCCAGGCAAGTTGGTTTCGTTTGAATGCAAAATGAATTTCGCAACACTTTGAATTAATTTTTTAAAGTCAGGGTTTACGTTAGGGTTGCAGTTTTGTCGTGACAATTAAGAATAATTTTTAGTAATGGCCTGAACATAACGGATTCTTGAATTTCCACAAAACTGTATAGGCCCATTCAACGACTTGACGTTTCTTGTTTTTGACAACTGCCTGGCAATCACCACATGTACAAATTGTCAAATTAGTCAGTCTGTGATTGGCTTAAGCGGTTAATTCGTATTGGTTTATAAAGTAAAAGTTGAATTGTCTTTCAAATCTACTCCGAGCTTAGCAGTGATAGAAAAACAAAAAATATTGCATTTAAAAAAATATTTCGTTGTAAACTTGAAATTTCAAAGTAACCAATATTTGAGGGGCGGTAGATGGCTGAAGATGTTGACCTATCGCGAAACCTTAAATAAACTTTTTTCTTAGAATAGTAAAAGGCAAGCTTTGGCGACTATTGCAAAACGAAATTCCAAAATTCGTTTTTTTCGGCCCACCCTAGAAGACCTAAAGTTTCAAACGCTAGCTAGATACGTAACTAAGAAGAAATGAAACGAAGATGACATCCGCTATTCACCGAATTACAGCGTCAGAAAAACATTTAGCGAAGAAGAGGAATAGTATGTTACATATTAAGGGCTGAGGAACTACTTTTAATCCCGCGAGTGAAGTTTGTAGCCCGAGACGAAGTTCCAAGCGACTCGACCACAGAACGCGGCATTCGTTTTTAGCTAGGAGGCTTATTGTTGGCAAGGTGCCACTATAAACAAACACAATTTTTCACAAAAATGTGCGAGGTGAAATTAGTGAAGATTTCGATATTAATAAAGCTTATGAGGAAGCTATAGAGCAGCTGATACCTGCAAAATCGAGAAAATTATATGAGCAGCAACACGGCGCATTCATGAAGTGGTGCAGATTAAGAAAAATTGAAAAGTACACAGAAAACGTTTTGCTCGTTTATTTCAACGAAAAGAGTAAAACTGCTGCAGCATCAACCCTATGGTCTCAGTATTCAATGCTAAAGGCTACGCTGCAGTGTAAGAACAACATCAATATTGGGAAATTTCCGAAATTGGTGGAACTGTTAAAAAGGAAGAATGCAGGATACAAGCCCAAAAAGTCGAAAGTTTTGTAGTGGCAGCACATAGAAAAATTTTTGCGAGAGGCTCCGATGATATGCATCTTATGAACAAAGTAAAGTAACAAGTTTATTATTGAGGATATTTATTTTCTTTATAATAGGTCGCCCTTATTTTTCGCGGAGCATAATTCCCCAGTTGTCGAATTTTGCATTTTGAGTTCAATGTGAATATCGTCGGAATTATGACGAAGACTCAATGGAACAGGCGCTAAAGACAGTAGTTGAAGGTCAATACAGCTTTAAACAAGCAGCGGACACTTATGGTGTTCCCAAATCTACGCTGTATGACAAATATAAAGGAGTTCATTCGGACAGGCTGGGAAAAACACCTGTGCTGAGTAATGTAGAAGAAAAGTGTATATTTGAAGCAATGTTTTCTGCTGCCATCCTGTTATCTTTTTGATGAGAAGGATATAAAGGAATTCGTAAAGCTTTATTTAGACAGGAAAGGAGTTATCACTTTTTTTAAAAGCACCGCTCCTGGGAGTGCTGCACTAAAACTAACTGTACTCTTCGAGCCCGAAGAGCGATTGTCTCTCCCCCCCATCCACCGACCCCCCGATCCACCCTGCCCACAAAGCAGCCCCGCAAGAGCAGTAAGCTCACCACTGCTGCGGTGGAAGGTGGCGGAAAGCGGGAGGAACTAGGCCTCGGGAGGGACTGTCTTCATAGGGCCTTCCGAGAGAACCTAGTTCTAGACCACCCGGGTGTAACTCAGACCCGTGTGGAGGCCGCGCTTTGCATGAAAAGCGACGAAGTCCTCCTGGCAGTTGACCGTTGGGTTGACGAAGTCGCTGCCCACAAGAAGCGTGGTAACCAAGGCAAAAGAGCTCCAAAGAAACGAACACCAGATCCTGCGCCTCGCCATTACGGGCGCACCAACACCGCCCCGGACAAAATCTCCGAAGAGTCTGGCGGAAGCCATTCTTAACGGGGACGTGATTGCGGCAAACCCTAGCGTGTCTGCGTTAGAGGAGGTGAAAGACCTCTACGGGGGAATTTTCGAACAGTGTTCGCCCCCCGATAGTGAATCGGCTGTTCTGTTCCAAAGGCGGTGTGGACTGGCGATGTTCTCGCCCCAATCGCACCTGAGGAGGTCTCTAAGGCCAAGTCTCAGACCGGATTGGCATGGATACGACAAAAGCGTTGAGTGACTTGAAGCTCAGCCTTCTCTTCAATGTCATATTGACGAGGAACATTCAGCCGATTAAGTAGAGAACGGTCTTTTCATGCCCTAAACCCGTTATTTAATTGTCGGGTTATTTCGTATTTTCCCGCCGATAATGCCGGAAACTAGTACGTTCGCCATGGATTGTTTATTGGTATCTGTTATAGGCAACCAGTAAAGCAGAGTTGCGGTTGCGCACTCGGCTTTATCAAACAATTTTTGTCTTTTTCCCTGGCATTAACCCTTTGTACTTGTAGTTTTATTTCAACTCACAATTTACCCTCGTGTGTATTCCCACCGAAACTACGTCGGTTAGTGTATTTTCTTTTCGGAATCAACCTTAAACCCTGTTCTACGCCCATGGTCTACTTTTGGCATGTCACTTTCAACATGTCCTCACTTCCCTTCTAAAAAAAATCGAACGAAGCGTGCGTAAGCTCACGAGGAAACTGATTTCGGTTTTTCACATTCTTCGCCGTTTTCCATCTCGTACGGCCTATTGGACGTTATTTCGTTACCCAACGGTCCACTTGTTCGAAGTGATTTGAACCCTACACTGCAGGGGTGGTAAGTTGTTAGGTTATGTTGAGCACATGGTTCATTCCGTTTTTCCAAAAAGGGTTTTCCTACCGTATCCTGAACTTCTGGATTTTGTCCAAGGCATCTTCGTGTTTCCATCTACGCACTGCCACTGGTAACTTGCTATCGAGGAGCAGCCCAAGGTTGTAGCTGTCCTTCGTGTCCTTGAATTAGCCCCCTTACTGGACAATCAATCAGCCCCGGTGCCCATCGCCCTTGGCTCAGAGACTGCTCCCCGTTCCGTGGTGATTAGGGTTGGACTCCAGGAACGAGCCAGACTCTACCTCACCAGGATCTGAGAGGGTCGTGACGAGTCATCCGGACGAGAGCTCAGATAAGATTGCCAGTTTATTTTGACTACCGGTGTTACCAGAACGCACTATATGTTGTAGTTTTGTAATTTGTGTGCCTTCAGCACTTAGGTCACCTTACCTATGAGAACTTAGTAATTTAAGTAAATTTTCGATACATGATTAATGCTTCGGTGATCGCTCTCACTTTTTATTTGGTTGAAAAAACCATCTCATAGAGCACTGGTTCAGGTCGAGTTGATGCTCCCATACATCTAGATTTAGGGGGCCATTCTGTAAGGCCCAACGATGTCGTTTACAAACGATTTTCGTTGCTGGACGATTTTGCTTATTCTGTAACTCAACGATATTCGTTTCTCATCGAAAATTTCGTTAAAATTTATCGTTTATCAACGAGAGCTTGCAAGGGTGTCGTGGAGTGAACGAAAATAGGTTAAAATACCTTTGGATGACTTTAAAAAGTGGCTGGAAAGGTTTTTACGAATTTTTGTGGCCTGAAACCTTTACACAATAAATACTATGGATCTGATCTTCATCAATTTTGTTGATGAGTTGCAATGGAGGTACAAATATGAGCAGGTGCATCCTATCGATCTATTCAGAAAAGAGACTATAGTTTATAGGCAAATAAACAGGCAATTCATGAGAAATTTGAGAGACGCTAGTCCTAATCCATTCACCACACTTGGTAATTGCACTCCACCTACCTACGCTACTACTTTAACTGTGATTTATAAACTTTATTAGATTTTTTGACAAGTTTGATTTCCCAAGAGTTATGGGTCCTATAGATGGTACCCATATAGCCATATTTCCACCCCCTTTTGGTGCTATTCCCCCAAGTGTAGTGTTTTTAAACCGAAAAAATTACTACAGCTTCAACTGCCAAATAGTAAGAAAATATGCTAAACATATTCACATTCACATTAGTACATGATTTCCCTCTGATAATCACCAGCCCCCAACGTTTTCTTTGCACTTGGTGAGTTGGTGCCCTTGCTGACTGATGTTTTTCACCGTAACCCTACTTTTGAAAGAGCGACAACTTCATGCTGTTGTACAAGCGTGTTAAAAACATCGATCCTTTTCGTTCAAAAATCTCTTATCGTTTGGATTGAACGAGCAAGGTACAGAATAGGGCATATCGAAATTTCGTTCATGTTTTCGTTCAGGCGCCTTCTTTCATAAACGAAATCGTTCGTAAACGAAAAATTACAGAATAGGGGGTTTAGATCGGCCTATTGCGGTTGAACTCAGCTGATTTCATCGACGAACTATTTTATTCTGCGGTATCAACTAACGGCCCGACTAGGCTCTAAGGTAATATCTTGACATTTAACCTACACGATCACTTAAGTAATTTATTGTTCATTTATAAAATTCATTTTAACATTCATCTGTGGTAGTTATTGTAAATACACGTTTTAGCGAGAGCCCTGTAGTCTTTGTTAACCATTACTCTGCCCAACAGCAAAGTAAGAACTTTTCTACATCTAGGCAGCCTGGCAACGCTTCCAACCCAACGGTTAGGGTACTTAAGAGTAAGAACTACCGTTACACGCTCACCACCACGTTGGTCCCATTTCCACAGGATCGGCCGTGCAGCGCCAGCTGCACCCAGCTGCACCAAGTGCTATCGCTTATCGCGTCGCATTAAAGACGGTATAACCCTCTCCGAACACCAGAGGGGGTTCGTCGCGACCGACGGGACGCTCGCGAACGCGTGGCTGCTGCACCAATATATCCATCAAAGGACCGGTACTGGTAAACGGTTAAATGTCGTTTCCCTCGAAGTTAAAAAGGCTTTTGACGCGGTGTCCCATAATTCTATTAGAGGGGCACTCGAGCGCTTCCAGGTCCCGCCGTGCTTGCGCGATGGCCACTTTTGATGCCACCATCTCCATACGAGTGGAGGTGCTTGGACTCGGCCGATTCAGATTAAGCGTGGAGTAAAGCAAGGCAATCCGATCAGTCCGTTACTGTTTAACATGGTACTGGACGAGCTTCCGGAACACCTGAATGTTCGTTACGTTGGTGGCACTCTTCCAGGTAACGCCAACTGCGCGGCTGCGAGACCTGGAGATCCCCCTCATGCTCGCTGATGTCGAAAGATTTTCACGATCGCAGTGGAATGTCAATCCGTCCAAGTGCCGTGCTCCAGCAGCCGGTGTAACCGGCGGCAGGCCCGTGGCCCGCACGAAGGCTGTTTTATAAGATCGCAAACAAGCCAATTCCATTCGTATGCGATATAAATGCCTTCAGGTATTTAGGATAAGACTTTGGATCCTCCAGCGTGGAGAAGCCCCGACTGCACGATCTCCCTACCTGGCTACATCTGGCAAGATCTCAAGGGCGCCCTTGAAGCCATACCAGAAGCTGATCATGATCAAGAGGTTCGCCGTGCTGCGTTTACTGTACATGCTGCAAAATCCGAATATAACAGCAAATACTCTGAAGGAAGCGGACAGGCTGATCAGGCGACATGTGAAGTGGGCGCTGCACCTGAAAGATAGCCCAAAGCTATCTTAATAACATGCTAAATTTACGAAACCAAAGGTTGAAAATTCGTTGTGGGGTGATTTTTCAAAACAAGTACTGCAAAAGCAATTTTTTCCACCAAATTACCAATATCTTCTAAACCATTCGCTTCAGATGAAAACATGGTTAATGAATGTTACTCGGAATTCATCACAGAAGCCAATAAAAAATTAAAATACAGAGTGTTCCATTTAAAAAAACCTATGTTTGTGTTCTTATTCCTTAGTGGGACAGCCTGTATACAGGATTGTATTTTTAAAATGTGCCTTGTTTGACCTTCTGCAACTTTGTATCTAACAATTTTTCGCTATCTCTAACAGCAATGGAGTTATCGACCGAATACAGACAATTGGGACACCCTGCATATCTTCTTAATATTTTATCTTGGAAGATCGACATCATCCGAAATATGGCCGCTCTTTACCTGACATTTTATGTACGTAATTAGTTAAATGTTAAATGTGTTACGGAAAATTCGAATAAGTCTGCGGTTAGAGTTTTGGAGAGTAACGGGACCCAGAAATTAATAAGAAAGTCTTCATTGTGTTGGTTGCTGGAATCAAAAAGGAATAAGCTAAGCTCAGATCGTCTCATTAGAGAAAGAGGGTTACCAAACGAACAGGGCAGGAGAGCAAGTGACCAAAAGGCGCAAATAGAAATTCAAATAGAATGCTATTATGCGATTTATTACGATTTGAACTGGTACATTAGACGAATAATGGATAAGACTGATGAAGGCACATACCGTCAAGCGGGTATATATGAAACACACCGGGTTATATGAAACATGGGGTAGTAATTTTAAATTTACCCCCAAATTTGGGGGGTTTAGTTGGCTGCACTTGTTTAGGACTTTCGATGGCTTGGTAGTCAAACTTGACTGTCAACAAGTTGCCGGTGTTTTGGTGCTCTAAAGTTAAAGGTAAGTGAAAGCAATTAATTGTTGAAAAATTGCTACTTTTATTGTTATTCTTAAACTGCAAGTTGTTTCCCCTGTATCGCTGAAACGGTTGGAGTTGTTGACTGGCCACTGTAGAACTATTGTTAAATTATAACCTCAACTTCAATCCTTGCTATGCCGCCTGTAGATAAAACCTTGTTTTTTTTTTTAAAAGTAAAACTCAAAAAACGTGCTTTTTGCAGGGTAATATGAAACGATGTCAGGGAGAATGTATTATCATTTGCCCAAGCCGCAGAGAGGTTCAACGTGCCCAAAGCGACAATTTGGCGCTTTCGCGGAATGGGGTCTGACAAATTGGGGAGACCACCTGTGTTTAATATTTCAGAGGAAAAAAAAATTGTTCATGCCCTTACAATAGCAGCTAATTTTGGATATCCTTTCACTAGTGATGGACTAAAGGAATTTATACAGAAATACCTAAATCGAAGGTCGAGGTAAAAAATTTCAATGATTATTTTATACATTAAGTATTGAACCAATCCAAAGGTAGATTTGTTCACAGTAACCTAGCAACCTCTAGATTACAGTGATAAGACGACAGTCGTAGTTCAAATCAACTGGTAATCCTACGACATTTAACACAACTGTCATTAAAAAATGGCAAAAGTAAAAATATACTCAAAGTAAACATTTAATCAGATTTAGAAAAAGATACGGTTACCAGATTTGTATAGAAAATTGTTGGGTAATTTTAAACTGTGTGGTATCTTGTTATAATTGCACCAAAGTCACTCGCCGGAATGTAAATTTGTAGCACTTTATAACATTCTCCTAAAACTCACGAGCCAACAACAGGAACTTAACATTATTTTAAACACTGGATATGAGCAGGTCCTCCTCTTTTTGAGCTGTTAGTTATTTTTTCAATTTATCAAATCTCTTCAAATAAACTCTCCCCGGTGTCCTTCGGTCTTCCTGTGTCGCGTCTAATTGGTCTTCGCTTCCTATATCCTTCGCATCAGTTTAGTTTCGTCCATTCTTTTCATAGTAGGTAGATGCCCCCGAACAAGACTTCACCTAATAAGTACTCCATTGTAAAGTTTTAGGTATTCTACCAAATTTCATACCAAGAATGTTATAATGCGGTTAAAATAAAATTCAATCGCCGTAATCAGCCGTAGGTATACATAAATGTTTAAATCTTGTTGAAAATAGATAATTTCACTTCTATTTTGTGACGTGACACTCAGTTGACAAGTCACTGACAACTGACAGCGATGATCCAACATTTTTACACTACCTAGATTCGAACGTCTTTGGAACTAATTCAATACTTTTAATTTATAAAATAATCTGTAAAATATGATTCGTCGTCTCTTGATTGCCTTGTTGAGTCCTCATGGATTCACTACTCGTCAATGGTAGATTTTTTTTCGGCCAAAGACGACTCGAGCAAGCTCTCGGCGTCTTTTTGACCTAAAAAAAATCTACCATTTTGACTCGTAGTTCAACCATTCGGACGTCAAACCCGCGGCAATCAAGAGACGACTTATCATATTACTAATGATAATCTCCCTGGAAATGACTGGTGTGAATCATTTTTGCTAAGACTTTGTTCGTTTAGTCGATGCTTTACTCTTGTAAAAGACGTGAGGACGTAAGACGTGAGGACGTATGTTAAAGGACGCTCAACAAGTATTATTATTTTGGTACCCTTAACTCCAATAGGTTATGGGCCCAGTCATCAACATTAACCAAAATAATAATTATAAAACGTGCGAATTCATAGTGATAAATTGGCAATTAAGTTTAGTGAAGTAGTGTATAGCTTGGTGAAGTGACAATGAGCAATAACACGAAAACCAAGAGAAACATTAAACCGTTCAACGGCGAACACTACACAAATTGGAAATTTCGCTTAAAGGCATCAATCGCCGAGGAAGATGCGCTGAAAGTGCTTCATCAAGATCCTCCAGCTGCAAAAAGCTGCATCATCGAGTATTTAAGCGACACGATGATTGTGGTCATTCCAGAAATTCCGTGTTCGAGGTTCGACAACGAGAAGTCGGTTTGGTTATATAGGTCCATTAAGGCACTGGTGGGGGTTTATTGCGCTTGGCCCCGTATGATACGCATGCGTTGATCTAGTGTCATTTCTAGTGCATTTATACGTCATTTGTCAATACTGTCAACAGAATCTGGGACCTTTCACGCTTACCACGTGCTATTTTAACCTACAATGATGATAAATGACACATAACTGACAGTAGACATTCAAGTAAATTCTGTCAGCGGTCAAAAAATGACTGCGCATACGGCCATACATGGCGTCATGACGTCACGCTTACAGGACCTATTGAGATCAGAGTGTGCGGTGAACGGCGAATTGCAGTAATGGCCTCCTTTGGAAAATCAACAGGGCGACTGACTAATTCTGGACCAGTAACATTTGCCAACGTCCGGTATCTTTATGTCAATCATGAATGTACAGTGCCTATTGAACATGTACAAAATTTCCGTCCCTTTGATGTGATAAAAAAAACAAAAAATACAAGGTGTTATGAGTCGATGATGATGGTGAAGGATGATGATGGTGAAGGCGTTCCAAACAAGTGGGTGCAACAGACGAATTTGCAAATACATGCACGTCACCTCCAAAGATGAGGAGGCGTACGGGAGGCCTCGCGTTCAGACCGAAAAAATGCGGTGGGAGGCACTGAGGACATTGCAGGTGGCAGGGGTATGCTGGGGGTTTACACAAAAAGGCGAATGTGGATACGGGACTAGGTGCAAGTTCTTGCACAGGTCCGTGGAGGAACAGGAAGCGGGAATGTTCAAATGTCAAATTTGTCTGAACGAAATTAGCAGCACTGGTCATTGCACCCTGACACCACAGCGCGTGTCAGGCATGCTTGGAGCGTTGGATTGCGGAGCAACCAGAATTTTCGAGGAGCGGGCGCACGTGCCCAATACATAGTTTTCCTCCTGTTCTCCTGGTGGCTTAGAAACCTTCATGATCGGTTCTGTTGAAGCTTATATCCCGAAAACGTTCTTAATGCCGAAATATAAGAAATCCGATCTTTTTTCCTTAATTTATATGAAAATATTACGTTCATTGTGTGGATGTGAAGTTTGTTCCGCTAAATAGCACCGAAAAATGGATGCCGTTTACGTCCGGCAACGCAGCAATTCACCTGCCTGATTGTTGTCAAGCCAAGATGACAATTAAATGTCGAAATGCCTTCGATGAGATTGAGGTAAAAAAATTAAAGAAAAAATTATGGGAACCACCTGCTCCCTCGCGAAATTTGTTGATAACATTGAGATATAGGGGTGGCATATTTTGCTAGAGAGCAGATGGTTCAATCCCATCGTAAGGATTGCCTCTAAGTGTTTCGCGCATCGGTTTGATCTACGTTGACCTCATTTGTCTTGTTTGGGGCTGCCTCCATGTCTCCATTCTATCAACATATTTTGCGAGTGAGCAGATGGTTCCCATTAATTTTTTTTTATTTTCTCTACTTAAATCTCATCGTAGGCATTGCCTCTAAGTGTTTCGCGCATTGGTTTGATCTACGTTGACCTCCTTATCCTGTTTTGGGGCCGCCCCCATGTCTACGATTCTATAAACTATATTTTGCGAGGGAGCAGGAGGTTCCCATTTTTTTTTCTCTCTAAATATAACCGTTGGCGTTGTCTCTAAGTGTTCTGCGCATTGGTTTGATCTACGTTGACCTCCTTATCCTGTTTTGGGGCCGCCCAAATGTCTTCGATTCTATAAATTATATTTTGCGAGGGAGCAGGCGGTTCCCATTATTTTATTTTATTTTGTTTCTCTAAATATAACCGTTGGCGTTGTCTCTAAGTGTTCTGCGCATTGGTTTGATCTACATTGACCTCCTTATCCTGTTTTGGGGCCGCCCCCATGTCTTCGATTCTATAAACTATATTTTGCGAGAGAGCAGGCGGTTCCCATTATTTTTTTTTAATTCTGTTTCTCTAAACCTCATCGTAGGTGTTTCCCGCATTGATTTGATCTACGATGACCTCCTTGTCCTGTTTGGGGCCGCCCCCATGTCTTCGATTCTATCGATATATTTTGCGAGGGAGCAAGCGGTTCCCATTATTTTTTTAAAATTTTCTTTCTCTAAATCTAATCGTTGGGGCGTTGTCGCTAAGTGTTCCGCGCAATGGTTTGATTTACGTTGACCTCCGTATCCTGTTTGGAACCGCCCCCATGTCTTCGATTGTATGAACATATTTTGCGAGGGAGCAGATGTGAAGAATGTGAAGTTTTAGACCATCCCCAATTCCAAGAAAAATTTTTTTGAATTTTTTTAATGAGTGTAAAGGCCAATTTATAACTCGATCCTAATCGGAGTCGCAATTTTAGTCGTAATTTTAAGAAAGTTGGAACAGGATTTTAAGACTTGCTTTTATAACTCATCGTAAGAATCGTATAAATCGTATACAAAACTTAAGAAGATGGTCAACTTCCATCTCTTGCGATCCGATCCTTACGATCGACCAATCAAGGTGGGAATCCGAGCGCATGCGTGCGAGAGGTGATTTCATCAGCGGTGCAACAGTAATCACATTTTCCATTTGATGTTCATGTCGTTTGCTGGTCTTTGTTTGGTACGTTGTGTTGCACTTGTGTTATTTTCGGAGCGAGATTAGAGGTTAGGACGCCACGTGTTTTTTCGAGTGTTTTTGTCGAGTTGGTTTCATAAAAATCAATATGGATGAAGGACTATTGGTAACTTTAATAGAGGGGCACCCGAATTTATTCGACAAGAAAAGGCCCGACTTTAAAAATGCCGTTAAAAAGGAAAATTCTTGGCAGGAGGTAGCCGACGCCATGGGGCAGTCAAGTAGGTAAAATGTTTTCAATACACTTTACTTTATTTCATGTTTGTAGAAGAGGACTGCCAACGGGTGTGGACCAATATAAGAGCGCGATTTGGCAAGGAATTGCGGAAGAGGAAGGTGGTCCCTTCAGGATCAGCCTCCCAAGAAGAGGAAGAGATGTGGCCTTTATTTAATTCGTTAAGGTTCCTGGAAGCCTACATCGTTCCAAGAAAGTAAGAATAAATTTCCCTTGCATGTATGATTAACCTGCTTTGTAATTTTATTTGTTCAGAACAACTACTAATGTCCCGAGTGCTGGGACAAGCAGGAGCAGCAGCAGCCTGAGTGGCTGGGATAGCTACGCTGAAATAACCTCGCCTCAGGCGACTGGTGAGGAGGAGCATGTTTCCGAAGTGGTTACGCCGGAGGCTGAACCTATTGTTGCTGGTCCTAGCGGGATCCCCACAGCAGTTGAAGCGGCAGCTGCCGGCAAAACGCCGACGTCCAGAAAAAGGAAAGGGGCTGCAGACACCCCATTGCTTCATGAGAAGATTGGTGGAGCAGCAGATGCAATTGCAGCTTTCCTTAAAAGTTCAAAAGAAGAAGATGACACAGCTGAAGCGGCCTTCGCAAGATATGTACACCTAGTGGTAAAGAGATTGCCGAAAAAGAAGCAAAACCAAGCTAAACTTGAAGTCATGCAGGTACTGAGCAAGTACGAGAGTGACAGCGACAGTGATTAATGGTAGTAATAAATATTAAAAGGTTTTATTATTAATTATAACGACTCATAATTCTAGAAATAAATAAGTTCTTGAACATTCCCATAATAATTACTCTGGTCTTCTCCCTTCTTCAACTCGTTCAAGTTGCCACGGAACTGCTCCTCTTTCTGAATAAAAATACTCCTTCAATGTATTCCTCATTTCATTTGCATTTCTTTGCGAATTATTTGCGGACAATCTCCCTACCGATCTGAGAGCATCAGTCTCCTGCCTCTATTGCCCATCTGGTGAATCTTCAGAATCCACAAATCCTCGAGGACAATACTGAATTCCATTTTCAATTTGCAAGAAGTTATGTAGGCACACTGTTGCTTTTACTAATTTATCAACTGTTGTTACCTTAGCTACAATGCTTGTCCTTAAGATTCTCCATCTAGCTGCTAGGATACCGAATGTATTCTCAATTATTCTACGGGCTCGAGACAAGCGATAATTAAAAATTCTCTGTTGAATAGTTAAATTTCGGCCTGGATATGGTCTCATAATGTAATTTTTTAAAGGAAAAGCCTCATCCGCAACTAGCACATAAGGAACAACAATATTGGTGCCTGGCAGTTTTGCAGGAGGAGGAACATGAAACTCTTCTTTATCAAAGGCTTGCCCGAACACTGAATCACGGAAGACGCCACCATCGCTACTAGACCCGTAGGCCCCAATGTCCACTAGGATAAATCGATAATTTGCATCAGCACATGCCAAAAGGACTACACTAAAAGTCTTTTTGTAATTAAAGCATTGCGATCCAGATTTTGCTGGGGCTTGGATATTGATGTGTTTTCCATCCATTGCACCTGCAAAAAAAGGGAAATAGAAACCACCTTGTTGATCCAGAGCAACAAACTATTTTATTCTCAAAAATTTAGTATGCAAATGACACTAACCTATGCAATTGGGGAAATTCCACATCTTGAAAAAATCTTTGGAAATAGATGTCCAATCCTCAGGGACCTCTGGGACTTTCAGATATTGTGGAGCCAAAGCCTTCCAAATAATGTCAGGCATCTGAATTATAATTTTGTGTACAGTTGTTAAACCAAGTTGATACTCCCAAGCTGTTGTCTGCATTGAAGACCCTTGGGATAAGTAGCTGCAATGATAGAGTTTTAATTCTGACATTCCTAGTATAATTATCAACAACATACTGCAACGTGACTGCTACCCGTTCCTCAAATGGTACTTCATCTGGTTGATGAATAGATATTACATAAAATGGTTTTAAGAGGTCGCAAAATTTTTTAAATGTTCTTAAATCCATTCTCGTATATTGAAGAATTGCTCAGGATCTACCTCTTTCATGGGTACAAAAGTTGTGGCATAGAACCCCAGATTTTTCCTCTTCCGATTGATTATACGAACTTTATATCGGCGACGGCGTCGAACAGTATTTTTTCTATGTTGCAAATAAGCATATGCCAACAACAAAAAGTTGCTGGCTAAAATCACCGCAATTTTCTTATTCATCACATTCAGTTCACAATTTCCACATTAGAAGAACACCCAAACCATACAAATTGACATGTAACTGACAGCCAGTGACAACTTCGCTGACGTCTATTTTACAGTTGACAATTGACACTGGGTACCTTCGTACTGCGCCTTCGTCCTCAGTAGAGGGCGCTGCTTAAAATCCTTGCGGAGTTATAAAATAGACTTCGAAAATGTTATACGATCAATGCGGCTAAAATTACGACTAAAATTGCGGCTCCGATTAGGATCGAGTTATAAATTTGCCTTAACAGGTGCCCAGGATCAATATCTCGAGACCCCTTTGTCGTTTTTTTGCCGATAACACTTCTTCCCCCAGGAATTAAAAAATAACTTTTTTTTCATTAACTCCCTGATAACTTTTTCATTTATCAACCAATTTTCAAGGTCGTGGGCTCTTTGTAACCATAAAGGATTGGCTAAACAGAAAAACCCCCAAGAAGTCTCGTAGCACAAAAAAATTTTGAACACATTTTATGTTCTCCCGTCTACAGCTAGAAAGGGCTTTCTCGAGGAGTATTTTGATGCGTCATTTGAGAATGTTACGTTAAAACTTGGTCAAAAAGAACAAAAATTTTGATTCCCGTTCTGACAGATAAAACACAAATTTTTCACAAGAATCTGATTTATAATTTAAGCCAATTGCTGTTGAAAATCATCTGAAGTCTACCCTAAGAGAATTTTAATCCTCAATAATTCTGCTCGTGCAAGTTTTTTTGCCCTCCTTAAAGAGCAAGAGAAAACCAATGGCCTTAAATTAATGCAGTGCGACCCTGCCATTAAGTTTCCATAGCGACATTATGATAGTGTGTATTCGATTCAAAAACGATAATGCAATAGTGACACTTTAGTTCACATTGTCGCCGTATATCGTCATAGAAACTAATGGAAGGGGCGGACTTTATTAATTTAAGACCGTTGGCTTTATCCTTTAGAACGGAAATCAAAATTCTTCTTCTTTTTGATCAAGTGTTAACGTAACATTCTCAAATGACGCATCAAAATACTCCTCGAGAAAGCCCTTTCTAGCTGTAAGCGGAAGAATAAAGATTCCTTGTAAATGTTCCACATAAAACGTGTTTAAGATTTTATGGTGATTTCTTTACCTCCTACCATTTTTCTTTTTTGTGCTAGGAGACTTCTTTGCGGGTTTTCTGTTTAGCCAATCCTTTATGGTTACAAAGAGCCCACGATCTTGAAGATTGGTTGATGAATGAAGAAGTTATCAGGGAGTTAATGAAAAAAAAGTTATTTTTTAATTCCTGGGAGAAGAAGTGTTATCAGCAAAAAACGACAAAAGGGTCTCGAGATATTGATCCTGGGCACCTGTTCCACTCATTAAAAAAATTAAAAAAAATTTATCTTGGAATTGGGGATGGTCTAAAACTTCACATTTTTGCAAGTTGTTTGGAAACAATCATGCCGAGCCATGGATGAAAACCCCAACACTCTTATTATAACAATGGAATGAAGCCAATTAAACCATCTTTCTAACGTAAAAAAGCGATTGACTACTGCGGCGCTGTGGAAAAAGTTATAGTCATTTGAATAGACGCGAGAATTTTAGACTGAAAGGTTCATTTGGCCGCCAGTTTATATGTTAGAGTTAGGGCCGGTTTATCGATGCTCAGTCAAAACTGACTGTTATGTACCTGACAGTTTACTATAGCTGACAGATAAATCCTATTCACGTTTATCGACATCGACTTTGTCTGTCAGTTACGTGCCTGACAGTTTGAATTGTGTTGGCAACATTTGGGGTAGCGGAAGTTGAATTCTATTGGACAGATTTAAATTTCGCGCTAATATAGTCGACTGTTTCTATAGCAACGCCTTATGGTCTTTGTTTACTGCGGCAGGTGCTGATGCAGTTGAAATTTGTATTGGTGACAGATAAGAAACGAGGAGTAAACTTTTCTGCCTATAATCAAGACGTGCTTTGAAAAGTAACTAGCAGGAGATGTAATTGAGGATAAGAAAACGGATGGTAGAAGCAGGAGGTCTGAATGAAAGTTGAGGAAATCTTAAGTAGTGGCAAATTCCTCAAAATTGTTTCAGGTACTTTCCTAAACTTTATATATTGGCTAGATTCATGTTGAAGAAAATCAAAGATTCACCTTCTTCGTCATTTAAATGACTCTGGGCAATGCTAATATTGCTAACCGTCGGTTTTCTGCTCTAGCTCGCACTTCGAACTGTCAGTCAGTTTGCCCGGCACTTTAGCAAAAACTTTGCAGTCAACTCGCTATTGATAAACAATTTAACTGCCAGATAACGTTAACTGGCAGATATTTTCATTTAACTGAGCATCGATAAACCGGCCCTTACTGTTTATACCGTTATGGTTCATAACGGCACTGTTATGTTTTTGTTTCTATGGAAACTAAACCGATTGTAGTAAGGTCAACGTTCCGCTCATTATAGTAACTATGGTAAGTTGAAATATCGAAACGATTGTGCGAAAGATCGTATACGATACATACGGAAATTGCATAAATTCGTCTTCGACTCGTTTTTGCAAACCGTTCCTCGATTCTGTAATGCTGTACTTACCAACCTAATATCGTAATATACTATCGCACATGTCCGTGTTGAAAAGTAATGCCCATTTAATGTTTAGGTAGAGTTCTGAGACCGGAGCAATGCCACAGTCCATGTAAGGATTTTCTAGTGAGGCAGTATAGAAGGGCTGTGTGCCGGTTTCAACACCGGCTGATGGAGTGTAAACTCAATCAGTGTCCTGGGACGGAAAGTGCATGCGGCGGGGGCAACAGATGCAGTGAGTAGTGAGTTGAGACGAATTGCTATAGCAGTTTTTCGATCATACCCCCGGAATGTGAGGATGTACATTTGTACAAAACAAATTACAAGGACGAAGAAGTGTATGTAACTCCTTTTTTGCAACGAGGGTTCGCAAGGGTGGAAGCCGAAAGACAGCAAGTTTCCTTAGTATTGAAATGGTAGAATTAACATCGCATTATTTTAGGAATGATTGTCTGCCATCACTGCAGATTCCCACTTTTGACGGGGCAAAGTTTTTTAACAGACACGTGCAAGCATGCATTTTGCCGTAGGTGTATGTTGGAGAAATTCGCGGTAGAGGACAGCAGTGACGAATTTTTGCCGTTCAAGTGTCCGGGCACAGGTGGCGGTATCACTTTTCCGTGTGAGGTGCTGAACCACAGTTTTATACATTTGAAGTGAAGAGCTGGTACGTATGCTGTGTCCAAGCTTTTACTAATATGCGAATATGTGTTAACAATACGTTGTGACATGTGGGTTGGTATTTATTTGGTGCAATCAGTTGCTACGTCTCCTGCAGCTGTTGTAATTATTAGTACCACAAACTGCAATACGCACTCAATCGAATATCTGTCAAGAATTGCAAGAATTGAGGCGTTTTTTCTCGGTTTTATGTATTGAAATACAAACTTGCATTTGAAAGCATAGAAAATAATCTTGTTTTGTATTGAAATACCGTCAAAATTGTGTCAGATTTAAATTGTCCTTCCGAGAAAAATTCGAAACTGACGGCAGAAGTGACAGAATTTCAATAGAAATTGAAAAAAATAGTAAGCTGACCAACCACGAGAGCCTATTCGGGTGCCACTGTAGTATGCGCTCTACATATTAAGCGTGCTCTACAGATATATCTAAGTACTGCAATGTGCGCTCTACATGGAAATTCATTGTCCATTATGGATTATGGGATCTATTAAACTTAAAGTTAATGACTTTTGGCTGCGATAATCACCATTTCTTGAAATATAGGTACCTGGGCTTTATTAGGGTATAATGACATTTTCATTAATCGCACAGGTAGGTAGGTATAAATATTCCTGCAAATAGCAAAAGCCCTTCAGTTCATTTTCAAAAACCCGCGATGCTGCTGAAAGAATTTTAGAACACTGTGATTTTATCCGAAGAGTGTGCGCTTAATTTTTTGCGTAACCACAATGTTTTGGCTGAAGAACATGAGATTGATCTCTGTGTTAAATGTGGCACGAGAATGGTGGAAAAACGAAGAAGACTGAGAAATGGGGAATGGACTCCAGTGTACCGTTGTCCAGCGAGGGGGTGCCAGACAACAAGATCAATTCGAAATGGGAATCGATTTTTCCATTACACACATTTGAACAACCGAATTAACTGCAACCTTACCCTCTGTCAAATTTTGGCACTCGTGTTTCTCTTCATTATGGAGGTTCCTCACAAAACATCATCACATCTCACTGGACGAGCAGAACATACCATCAACGACTGGTTTAATATGTGTCGCGAAATATGTACTCAAATTATCTCCGTGAATCATCGTGGCCAGTTGGTTGGGACAGAAGAAGATCCGATTCAAATAGACGAAGCATATTTTTGCGTACGTCGGAAATATCACAGAGGACAGCTTTTACGAGGAGACCAGCCTCCTGAATCAGAAGACAGCGACGCCGAAGTTGAAAATCAACGAAACCATGGGAGAAGAATTGACGGAGTTTGGGTGTTTGGGCTAGCAAATAAGACCGAAGCCCGATATTTCTTTGTTGAACGTCGGGATCGGCTGACCCTCTTGCCTATAATTCAGAGAGAAGTGCAACGCAATTCGGTGATACACTCGGATGAATGGCGGGCTTATTCAACACTTAATCAACTCGGCTACGAACACCATACTGTGAATCATCAGAATTATGTGGATCCAGACACGGGGGCTAATACTCAAAGAATTGAAAGATCATGGCTGGACGCAAAAGTGCAAACTCTAAAGAGAATGCGAGGCGTGCCTCTTCACCACCTCCAATCACATTTGGATACTTTTTCATGGAGGAAGCTGAATAAAAATGAACCCGATTTATTCATGTTTCCTACGCGACATACAAATTGTATATCGATAGTTATTAATTACTTTTATTTAATTATTATTAGATCAGTAAGAGCTTAATTATTTCATTAATAAAATTGAATATCTACACGGTCCGTGGTTTTTCTTCTTAACTCTGGATAGTCGTTATCAGAGTGTTTCGTAGGTGGCACGAATAGGTAGAGCGCATATGGACAGGTAGAGCGCACACTACAGTGGTATGTTGCATGTAGAGCGCATACTACAGTAGCACCCCTATTTGTATTAATTTGTATTGAAAAACATGAAATCGAATCGAGAAAATACGCCTTTGGTAGCGTCACCAAGCGAATACTGCTTAAAACTTGCACCACCTTAATGTGCATGTCTGTTCAGTTTCGTTGCATAATTTTGTAATGAATCGAATACACTATAAATAAGTATGTTATGTGCTCACCAAAATCTTCGTAGATGCAAATTCTTTATTCTTCCAGATTCGTTGTACTTCTTTGTGCCACCATTCCAATGGAAGCACCACAACAGAACCGAATATAACCAGAGCAAACATACGCGCCACCGACTACCGCGACCGAATAAACGTGTTATGAAGTCATCGCTTCGCCGGGCGTATTGTACAGTATCTCACATTCACATGTACACAATCATGTACTAGTCCGAACACTTTTGGGTTGGACTTAATTTCAACAACAAACTTTGCGTTTTAATAAGGTTATCGACCAGATACGTGCACATTTCATTTTCACCTAACGTTTCTATCTTTATCATCACCGTGAATGCCGGAAAGAAATTGGGTAATTGTTTCATATGCGGTGAAACGCCAAAATACCTTATTTATAAGCAGATTTTAACTGATTTCATGTTAGCTTACCTTCAGCAGATGGTTAATGAAGCGGGAGACTTGAAAATAGCATCATTGATGCCCAAATTACAGAATTTTTGTTCAATTTTCAATTATGACGTAAATTTTTTCTCAAAGCGTCATGTCAGCGTTTGGAGATTTTTATAAATGTCAACCAGGACCATTGGAATATAAAAAGAAGATAACTCAAAGAAACTGACAATTACCTATCAAGTTTACTAATAAATTGGCAGTTACTGCTCATGTGCGAAATTCAAATAATTCGGATTGTCACTGGTCTAACACCCGGAGCTGGGCCTCCGGCGTTGCCACATTGAACAATTGACAATATTTCGGCTTTCATGAAATTCGCTGCCAATACTTCATGTACAGGGCGGAAATGCTTATTGCAATAAGTATCGTAGTCTATAAAGTAGTATCGTTGTGATTCCAAATTTGATAAGAGTACTTTTTGTCACGTGCGAAATCCTCCGGTGGGCAAAGGCTTTTATCGGCTTCCTCTCCGTCTGTATCAACCGTTGGGTAGGCTTGAGGAAGTCGGTTTAAATTGGTGGGTTTCAGGATGCCTTTCGACCACTTCGTGGATGCTTTCAGGAAAACCAATTTCAGCGACACTTTCTGTAATTATTGCGTGTAATTTTGGGGAACAGTTGCGGGACTCACCTTCGTCGTACTCCCGGTTCCGCATTTTTGGGGTTTTCTCTGGTATTTGAGAAATATTCGGCCAGTTTCAGTTTGTTTATGTATCCATTGACAGTTTCGGAGAAAGTGCGGTTAACGCGACACGTCAGTTGTAACGAATGTCAATTCCCCTCTCTTCCCATGAGTTCAGGAGCGTAGATAGCGTTCTCAGCGGGGGCAGGCCGTGTGCCGTTATTTTCGCACCACCAAAATTATGCTTCGCCACCGAGAGGGACGGGCATAATTTTGGACGGCGTTCTAGCGCGGGGGGCGAGTGTGTGCCGCTCCGGTGGCGTCGTCCCCAGCGAGAATATATTCACTCAGCCGATGGTTTCGGTAGGCGCACGCCCCTGAGGGGAAGATTTCGTGGTGACGGATTTTCCGCGGCGACTGCGCGGCCGTTAAAATGAAAGTCCTTCCGTTTCCGTCTTGTTGATTTTCAACGAACGAAAAACGTGTTTCATCAAAGCGTGCTGGCTGTATTGGTCCGTAATAATTACCCATTTTGGTGGAGTTTGGATGATTTGAGAGCCATTTAAGGTGAATATCCCGTCAGTTGGCGATATCTCACACCCCAGTTTGAGGGATTTCGAGCCGCTTGTTGGTGAAGCCAACCGCCCCCACACGTGCTTGTTGGCGGCGTCAAGGATCTCGTCGAGGAGGTGAGTGAGAGCTCTGCATAGTGCCCTAAAATGGCTCTATCGTTTTCAGATCCTCCTGCTAGGTTTAATTTAATTTCTACATCAAATTTTGTAAATCGGACTTTGACCTCCTCCTGCTAGATTTGCGAAGGGATTCCATCTACCCCTCTTTTCGAGCCGAAGGTACTGTCCGTGTTGTCTGGAGTATTACCCCCCCCGTTTGTCGTAACCGTTTTGGAAGATTTGCTGTCGAGGCTATACCAGTCATGGGACGAGTCCGGGAGAGGTGCTGCTGTTTTCCTCTTCAACGTGCCCGGCTGCTCCGGAGAATCGGTGAGCTGTATCAGTAACAATACCCCACCGACCTGGAAGTGTCGTCAGCGTTATTTCTGCCATATTGTAAATTTTCACCCTTTGGCTTATGAAATATTCTTCGTGACCTTCAGTCATATTCAGGTTTTCTGTGAATTTGTTAAAATTATTAATTGTGACCTTCAGTCATTTTCAGTCTCCCAGTTGCTTCACAGCTAGGGGGCAATCACTTCCAGCAAACGTTTTGCAGTGGTTCTGGCAAAGTCACCATTGCCTATTTCATTGTTACCTTATCAGCTGTAGTACTGCTGTTGCCGGTTTGCCGTGTGGTTTTGATTTTCAGCGCGTGAGTAACGCCTTAGTGACGTGAACGCGGCCTGTAGGTACCTATAACCGTGCGTTGCGCCCCCTTTCGTCATTGCGCCCTTCAACCGGTAAATTTCGTCGGCAGCGGTGCTGCCACCGTCTGATATTTATAGTGGTGGCTGTGTACCTCGCTGGTACTGCTGCGACGTGTGTTTTATTCACATCATTGCAATTTCATGTACTCATATTTTTCATTCTGTTTCCACAATTTCAATTATTCATTTATTGTAAATATACTTAATAGTTTTTAGTTGTGTGTGTTTTATTCCTCAAGTACACCCCGGCAGTTGCGCTCAGGGTTTTTGCGATAAATTTCTAGCTTTATACTTATCGGTCGCTTGGGCAAATATAAAGCTAGTGGCGTCCTACTCCATCTTAATTAAATTGCACCAGCCTTTCCTGTGCCACCTCCTGTATAGGAGAAGACCCACTGCCCTGGGTCCGGGTAAATTTTGCGACTTTGTTCAATTTCCCCCTGAGGCACTGTCGGCCCACCGCTTCGCGCCACCCGACGTTTTTGTCTGGTGACATTTTGGCGCCCAACGTGGGGCCTTGAAACTCAAGGTCATTCAGTTTTGGAACATAGTGAGTTGTTCCACGGTTGTCACAATTTTCGGGTGGTACGCTATAGGTGTACTTGACAATAAAACACAAGTTTTGATAAATATTTTTTGTTGGTTTGCCTGTGCGGAATATAACTTAGTCCATGAGGACATTTGTTTTACGGTACCACGGTTACGACTTTGCGGTATTCCTTCCAGCTTTTGGACTTTGATATTTGTGTGGGTTTTTTTTTTGAAAATATTCGGAGCTTTCGTTGAGGTTTGTTCCGAATTATATATACACTGTGAGCTTTTACCTAGCAGGTTTGTTTTGTGTACTTTGAATTTGTTTTGTTATTGTTATATTTTTTTGGTGGTGGATTGACACGATGTCTACCACCGGTTTTGAAATTGGTAGGCTCCATAAAGGGGAGCTTACTTATGAACTACAGATTCGGGGACTCGGGGTACAAGCGACCTCGACGGTCGATGATTTGCGAGCCGCGTTGCGTGGAGCGGTTAAGTTAGAACAATCTGGTGGTTTTGGCCCATGGCCAGCGTACCCGTTCACTTTCGCGGACGATACCACTGCGGTACGCGGGTATTTAACAAAAATTCAGCCAGACTTAGCGGCTTTTGGTCCCGAAACACCTCCGAATGCGGTGAAGCGATGGCGTTCTGCCCTCTTACATGCGTATGGACGCATCCGGCGCACCCCAACGACAACGGCTGACGAAGTCACCGATATCGCGAATCTTAAAACCCAGATTTTCGGTCATCTACAACAGATCGATGTCAAACCAGCTCGTCCTACGTCAGCAACGGTACAAAATGTAACAGTTTTGCCCATGACGCCCCCTCAGGCACATAGTACGCATAACCACTCATCCGATAGCGACAGCTCGGATGGGGACGACTTCAAAACTACGCTGAGGCCCATTCATCCTAAGGAATGGGGTCTTAAGTTTTCGGCAAGCGCGAATGAGAGGTCGGTAGTAGCCTTTTTGAGGGAGGTGGACTCTATGCGGCGGCGTCGTCGAGTGACGCGAGCCGATTTGTTCAGCTCGGCCCAAGATTTGTTTACCGGTCGAGCGGGAACTTTTGTAGCGGCAAATATTGACAAGTGGACGAATTGGGAAGATTTGGCACAAGCGTTACGTCAACAGTATGCGGGTGTAAATTACGATTTCAACCTTTTTGATGCGATACGTTCTCGGACTCAAGGTCAAAGCGAGACTATAGGTGATTATGTGGCTGTAATGGATTTAATGTTTGCTAGATTGGTAACTCCACTTCCGGAGGCCCAACGGTTACAGCTGGTTAGAGCGAATTTGCATACGTTCTATCAGGAAAGGCTCGCCTTTGTAACAATCTCGACTTTGCCCGAGCTACTCGATGCGTGCCAACGAATTGAAGCCAGCCGTGAGCGAGCAGCAGCCTATCGGCCACCACCGAAACGCTCAGAATTTATGGAGCCCGACTTGGCCTATGTTGGCGAGGATTCGGTTGAAAGAGTGAATGTTTGCGCTTCTGGTTCTTCGGCGCCTCCATCGCGCCCCAAGGTCAAAGGTCCGTGCTGGTTGTGCAACCAAAACGGTCATTTCCGTTCAGAGTGTCCCAAGCTTAGACAGGGCCCGGTGTGCTTTAAATGCGGGTATAAAGGGGTGAAGGTTAGTAATTGTCCGAAGTGCGCTACCCCTAAGGTACCGAAAGATAAAACGCCACCGGCGGGAAACGCTTAAGGGAGTCGGATCCGCCTTTGGGTTCGACTCCACCATCTGCGAATACCACCGTTTCAGTTGAGGCCCTTAAGGCAATTATTGATTTGGTCTTCGAATTTGCGGAAGGAGATAATCGGCCGTATTTGCGCATTTCAATTTTGGGTAGGGATATAGTCGGTCTGTTAGATAGTGGCGCCAATAGCTCGTACGTCGGTCAGCGCGGTTATGAAATTTTACGTGATTTAGGTTTGGGCGAGCCCGATGCTTCCGAAAGTAGGGAGGCGATCACGGCTGATGGCGGTAGATGTGGGACATTAGGTAGTTATAAAGTCCCGGTGTGTGTTCGAGGCACCGTTAAAATTTGTAAGTTCCACGTTTTACCTGCCCTTGAGGCGCCATTTTTGTTTGGCTACGATTTTTGGATATCTATGGGCATTAGGCCACAACTTCAGGATATCGCGTTCGCCACATCAGTTCCAACCATTCCGACCGACTTTATTTGCGCTCGAGACACCTTATCGTCCGAACAGTCCGCGGCGTTGGAAGAGGTTATCAATTCGGGTTTTCGGTTGTTGGGTGAAGGGTTGGGGCGTACCACGCTGGTCGAACATAAAATTATTTCAGAGGCAGAACCGATCAAGCAGAAGTTCTACCCCCTTTCACCCAAACGCCTCGATGCGGTACAAATCCAATTAGACGAAATGTTAGAAGCGGGAGTGATTCGACGTTCTGAGAGTCCTTGGTCTTCCCCGATAGTTTTAGTGCCCAAGAAAGACGGATCAGTCCGGCTGTGCGTCGACTATCGCAAGTTAAACAAGGTAACGCGGCGCGACGCTTATCCCATGCCCAATGTCACTCATATTCTGGACAAATTGCGAGACGCAAAATATCTAACTTCGCTCGATATAAAATCAGCCTATTGGCAAGTACCGGTTGCACCAGATTCAATACCTTTAACGGCCTTCACGGTTCCTCAGCGAGGCCTTTTCGAGTTTGTCCGAATGCCCTTCGGCCTTCACAACGCGCCAGCGACATGGATGCGCCTAATTGACCGTGTGATTACCCCGGACATGGAGCCCTATGCATTTGCGTATTTGGACGACATCGTCATTGTTACTTCCTCGTTTGAGAAACATGTAGAAATTTTGGGGGAAGTATTCAAGCGTTTGGCCCTGGCCGGGTTAACACTAAGTCAAAAGAAATGTCAGTTCTGTCGCGCCGAACTCCGGTATTTAGGTTATGTAGTCGATCAAGGTGGTTTGCATGTGGACCCGGACAAGGTCGCCGCCATCCTTAATATTCCGACGCCGACAAAACAGACAGAAGTTCGCAGTTTGATTGGGACAGCGTCATGGTACCGTCGGTTTATACCTAATTTTTCGGCTGTAATTGCGCCTCTTTCCCAGCTTTTACGTAAACATGTTCGGTTCCGATGGAGTGAAGAGCAGGATATAGCGTTTCAAAATATCAAAAATTGCTTGGTGTCGGCTCCGATCCTGTCGTGTCCAAATTTTGAGCTACCTTTTGTGATACAAACGGACGCTAGCGCGTACGGTTTGGGTGCAGTTTTGAGTCAGGAGTATCCAGAGGGCGAGAAAGTAGTCGCGTATATTAGTAGGTCTTTGTCGCGCGCCGAGCGAGCATATTCGGCGGTTGAACGTGAACTTTTGGCAGTTCTCTTCGCAGTCGAGAAATTACGTCCCTATGTGGAAGGATCACACTTCACCGTGATCACCGACTCACATTCACTGGTATGGTTGCATAACATTAAGGACCCCTCAGGTCGTTTAGCGCGATGGGCTGTACGCTTGCAGCAATTTGATTTTTCCGTGATCCATCGCAAGGGTAAATACCACGTCGTTCCCGATATGTTATCTAGGGTAGTGCCAGTCGAGTCGGAGTCAATCAATGTTCTCAGTGACTTCCCATCAGACGCTTTTGAGTCAGATTCATGGTACGTACGCATGCGCGCAAGAGTTGAGCACTCCCCCTTAAGTTTTCCGATGTGGCGCGTAGCGGAGGGAAAGTTATTTAAGCGAATCGTCACTCCCTTTTCGTTTAAGGGTTTGTCCGATGACGTGGACGATTGGAAGTTAGTGGTACCTAAGTCGGTTCGTCGTCAAGTTATTCGAGAAAATCACGATCTTCCAGTCGCCGGTCATGGCGGAGTGTATAAAACGTACTGTCGAGTGGCCCAACGATTCTATTGGCCGATGATGCGAGCGGATGTCGCGAATTTTGTACGCCGTTGTGACGTTTGCGCCCGTGCTAAGCCCTCTCAGTTGCGCCCGGCGGGCCTAATGGTACCCCGGACCGTTCCTACTAGGCCCTGGCAGGTAGTGTCATGCGATCTTATGGGGCCATTTCCGAGATCCAACCGTGGTTTTAGATTTTTGCTTGTGTTACTGGATACTTTTAGTAAGTTCCCGATTTTGATCCCGTTGCGAACGGCCACGGCTAGGTTAGTCTCGGAAGCGGTCGAAAACTACCTGTTTCTTTTATTCGGCGCTCCGGACCGGCTGATTGTAGACAACGGAGTTCAGTTTCGGGCGAATATATTTGTCAACCTCCTTAAATCCTATAACGTCACTCCGGACTTTACTGCCTTTTACCACCCGCAGGCAAACCCTACTGAGCGATGCAATCGAGATATCTCCGTCATGCTTCGTTGCTATGTCGAGCAGCAACATAAAACTTGGGACGTGAATTTGGTAAAGATTGCTTGTGCGTTGCGCACGCAAGTTTCAGTTTCTACGGGCTTTACGCCATATTTCGTCAACTTCGGCCGCGAGATGGGCGTGGCAGGGAACATAGACACCCCTCGTGTAGACGCAGATGAGGCCGAGGATGATCATCAGTCCTCTTTGGCCGACACTCGTGCAGCGGCGTTCGCGCGGCTAAACGAGGAAGTTCGGTCACGCCTTACTAAAGTCGCGGTGCGGAATAAGAAGCGATACGACCTTCGTCGACGCGCGACCGCCTACTCGGTGGGTGATAAAGTTTGGTGTCGTTCTCGTGTACTCTCCAGTAAGGCCGATGGTTTCATGGCAAAGTTGGCTCCGAAGTACGACGGACCATTCGTCGTTTCGCGTCGTCTGTCTCCTTGGTCATATGAGCTTAAGTCCCCCTCAGGTGCTCGGCGTGGCGTTTGGCACGCGAAAGACCTTAAGGTTTACCACGAGCCTCTGTCGGATTAGTATCTGTAAGTACCCTGTTGGTTGGGGCGAAGAATACGCCATCGGTCATCTCTGCCTGTCGTAAGAGGCGACTATAAGAACTCCGACGACTTCTTCCCATCGATCAAGTGTCAGTAGGTCTGGCAGCTTCTGGTTGTTTTGGAACCTTTTGGGGAGTCTGGGGTGTGGTGCTGTGTTTCGGTTGGAAACCGCCAAGTTTGGGTGTGTGATCTGTTGGATTCACACTTAGGTCTTTTCGTTGGTTTAGTTTCTTGGGGTTTTTGGCCCTCTCACCGTATCACACACTGAGAATCCTTCCTGCGGCCTGCTGACACTGGTTTTCGTCCTTCCCGATTTTCGACGTCTTCAGGGCACGTGTTGCGGCGTCCCTGTTGTTTCCTACTGATTTTGTCTTCCTGTGGTTAGAGGGTGTGGCGCGAAACGCACCTTCTTCCCCCAGGTTTGTTTGTTTGTTGTGGTTAGCACGGATTCGAGCGACGAAGGTCTGCCCACTTGGCGTGGACCGGGAGCGCGCAATCCCTTCCTTTTTGGTGGAGGTCGGAGAGGAGTTGTGGTGGGAGTCAGGAACTGGGCACCTGGGCGAGTGTTGTTATGTGTTTTTGTGTTTGTGATGCCCCACTATAAGCTAGGGAGCTGCCGAACAATTCGGCGGGGAAGCGCGTTGAGGTAGTCCCGGGGCTTCGAGACGCATGGGCAGTAGTCCTGGGTAACGCCTCATTAAGGGTTCGCCGCGCGTGGTACCCCCTAGCACGTCTAGTGGAGGACGTGTGCGTCCACTTGGTTCCCGCCTGTACCACAACCCCTCCCCAAGGCACTTTGGTGCGTTTAGTTTGTTGTCAGTTCTCTGTCGTTTTGAGTTTCGAGTTGTGGAGGTCTTTGCGATCAGTTTTCAGTTTTACTCCGCCTGGGTAACACAGGAGTTCGACCGAAATCGAGTAGGGTGCTGCTGTGCCTCGGTGTGGGCTTTGGTCCTCTGGTAATTAGTACCGTCAGGGACGCGTTGGAGCCACGACGCGCTGTTACCATCCATGAGCGAGGCCGACGTAGTTCTGGTGCTAGTTGCCTGGGTTCTAGGGCTCCGGCGTTGTGAGATTGATTCTGTGTCCGGGATTCCCGCGTCTCTTTATCCAAAACGATAGTTTCAGTAGTTTAAGTTGGGTCGTTTGTAACGATCCTATTTTACCTTTTTGGGTTTTGTTGTTTGGGGTTTTCTTTTCTCTGGTGTCCATAAGGATCTTGGTCTTTTTGATAGCATTTTCGGCGGTCCCTCAGGTCCAGTTGTTGGCTTTGGTAGTTTGCGGGTATTACCTTCCGATCGGTGGTGAGCCATGGCTCCTCTGCGTCTTTAAGTGTGCTTTGTCAGTATTCCCTTAGGTCTTGTGTGGGAATAGGCGCGGGTTTCGGCGATCGGAAAGGTCGAGTGCTGGCCCTTAAGTTTTGGCTACGGTTTGCGTAGTAGTTTCGGTAACTTTAGGCAGGGTCCAGGATACTCTCTCTCGTTAGGAGGTTGTGCTGCTCTCTCGCTACCATTGTCCAATTTTAGTAGGTCCTGTGAAAGGTTGGGTAACCTTTCATTTTGTGAGAGGGGAGTTTGTCACGTGCGAAATCCTCCGGTGGGCAAAGGCTTTTATCGGCTTCCTTTCCGTCTGTATCAACCGTTGGGTAGGCTTGAGGAAGTCGGTTTAAATTGGTGGGTTTCAGGATGCCTTTCGACCACTTCGTGGATGCTTTCAGGAAAACCAATTTCAGCGACACTTTCTGTAATTATTGCGTGTAATTTTGGGGAACAGTTGCGGGACTCACCTTCGTCGTACTCCCGGTTCCGCATTTTTGGGGTTTTCTCTGGTATTTGAGAAATATTCGGCCAGTTTCAGTTTGTTTATGTATCCATTGACAGTTTCGGAGAAAGTGCGGTTAACGCGACACGTCAGTTGTCACGAATGTCAATTCCCCTCTCTTCCCATGAGTTCAGGAGCGTAGATAGCGTTCTCAGCGGGGGCAGGCCGTGTGCCGTTATTTTCGCACCACCAAAATTATGCTTCGCCACCGAGAGGGACGGGCATAATTTTGGACGGCGTTCTAGCGCGGGGGGCGAGTGTGTGCCGCTCCGGTGGCGTCGTCCCCAGCGAGAATATATTCACTCAGCCGATGGTTTCGGTAGGCGCACGCCCCTGAGGGGAAGATTTCGTGGTGACGGATTTTCCGCGGCGACTGCGCGGCCGTTAAAATGAAAGTCCTTCCGTTTCCGTCTTGTTGATTTTCAACGAACGAAAAACGTGTTTCATCAAAGCGTGCTGGCTGTATTGGTCCGTAATAATTACCCATTTTGGTGGAGTTTGGATGATTTGAGAGCCATTTAAGGTGAATATCCCGTCAGTTGGCGATATCTCACACCCCAGTTTGAGGGATTTCGAGCCGCTTGTTGGTGAAGCCAACCGCCCCCACACGTGCTTGTTGGCGGCGTCAAGGATCTCGTCGAGGAGGTGAGTGAGAGCTCTGCATAGTGCCCTAAAATGGCTCTATCGTTTTCAGATCCTCCTGCTAGGTTTAATTTAATTTCTACATCAAATTTTGTAAATCGGACTTTGACCTCCTCCTGCTAGATTTGCGAAGGGATTCCATCTACCCCTCTTTTCGAGCCGAAGGTACTGTCCGTGTTGTCTGGAGTATTACCCCCCCCCGTTTGTCGTAACCGTTTTGGAAGATTTGCTGTCGAGGCTATACCAGTCGTGGGACGAGTCCGGGAGAGGTGCTGCTGTTTTCCTCTTCAACGTGCCCGGCTGCTCCGGAGAATCGGTGAGCTGTATCAGTAACAATACCCCACCGACCTGGAAGTGTCGTCAGCGTTATTTCTGCCATATTGTAAATTTTCACCCTTTGGCTTATGAAATATTCTTCGTGACCTTCAGTCATATTCAGGTTTTCTGTGAATTTGTTAAAATTATTAATTGTGACCTTCAGTCATTTTCAGTCTCCCAGTTGCTTCACAGCTAGGGGGCAATCACTTCCAGCAAACGTTTTGCAGTGGTTCTGGCAAAGTCACCATTGCCTATTTCATTGTTACCTTATCAGCTGTAGTACTGCTGTTGCCGGTTTGCCGTGTGGTTTTGATTTTCAGCGCGTGAGTAACGCCTTAGTGACGTGAACGCGGCCTGTAGGTACCTATAACCGTGCGTTGCGCCCCCTTTCGTCATTGCGCCCTTCAACCGGTAAATTTCGTCGGCAGCGGTGCTGCCACCGTCTGATATTTATAGTGGTGGCTGTGTACCTCGCTGGTACTGCTGCGACGTGTGTTTTATTCACATCATTGCAATTTCATGTACTCATATTTTTCATTCTGTTTCCACAATTTCAATTATTCATTTATTGTAAATATACTTAATAGTTTTTAGTTGTGTGTGTTTTATTCCTCAAGTACACCCCGGCAGTTGCGCTCAGGGTTTTTGCGATAAATTTCTAGCTTTATACTTATCGGTCGCTTGGGCAAATATAAAGCTAGTGGCGTCCTACTCCATCTTAATTAAATTGCACCTGCCTTTCCTGTGCCACCTCCTGTATAGGAGAAGACCCACTGCCCTGGGTCCGGGTAAATTTTGCGACTTTGTTCAATTTCCCCCTGAGGCACTGTCGGCCCACCGCTTCGCGCCACCCGACGTTTTTGTCTCGTGACATTTTTTCGGAATCAATATCACGAGACTGAAAGAAATACATGCGACAGTTTGACAACCTTGCACAAACCTACGATGCCAGGTGGTTAGTTGAGCTGCGTCCTACCGTGGTCGTACCTGCGTGCAAGCGACTCCGGTTGACAGTCCGAATTTTGGCCGCTCATGCACCAGAGGCCTGTTCTTAAATGTGCGCTGCTATTAGGTACACCATTCTGATTAAGAATTCACAAAAAATTACCTGCCGCTAATTGTTTTCCCTTCTTGGCTCGTTAATAAGAACGTATATGTAACGCGAGCTTTCGGCACAATAAATCCATATAGGTTGCAGTTTGGAAGCTAGGGCAACTTTCCCCGAGTATGTTCCTTCCCCTTCTTGGCACGTTATCGTTGTAATGCGAGCTTTCGGCGAAGCCGAAAGCTAGTAGTGTGATGTAAGAATAGGTACAACCAAAGTAGGTTAAGTTAGTTGCTAGGCGGGTGGTAATGTAGGTTAAGCTGACGGTGCGATACACCGGCGGCAGGTTAAATAATTGTTAATAGTTTTAGTTTAGTTCTTAAGTATAACCTGTAAGAGTCAGAACAATCAATAGATGTAAATGAAGTCTTCCCGATTGACCTATTATTGAGTTTACCATCCAATCCAACACCACACTTCACATGGCGATCCTGTCAGGATGCCAGGAAGTTTGGCGAAGATTAATTATTTTTTAGAAAGAAGTTTTCCAAATCAAAATTTCTTCTTTTATTAAGATCATGGGAAACCAGCAAACGAAGGAGGAAGTAATTATAGCCCAGGCCGGAAATAGTGGCGGGGCAACGGCAAATACCAGTACTGCCAATTGGGGTGCGTCCATAACATTTTAACCGTAATTACGTTTGCCCTAATCATTTTGGCTTTCGCCCTAGTTGTTATTAAGATGTGTTCCAAGAAAATGATGGCGCGATTGAGGGAACAAGTACGACAAGAAGCCAGAGAGGAAATAAGGAGAAGCCAGGTCCAGTTAGCTTGAGTCGTTCTGGAATAAAGCTAATGTCGACGCCGTTCCGTCATCTCTTTGAGGAAGTGAAGGTATTTGGCAGAAATTTAAATAAAGACAGTCATGTGCGTAGATCGGACGTAGACATAGTTAATAAGAAGTTAAAGAAATTAGATAAATTTGGGAATGAATTAGATGAATTAAAAAGTAATTTTAAGCCATTAGATCATACTGACGACGTTGTTGATGAAATTAAGCAATACGTAGGAGCAAGTTTACAACTTTTAGATAGTATAAGGGTAGTTTTAGATGATAGATTAGCACAGGCTACAGTTAATCCAGTAACAGTGAAAATGGGTGAGAAATTTAATTTGAAAACTGCGTGTGGGTTACTGCCACAAGTTTCAAAGTAAAAACTCAAGAAATAACGGAGATAACTGACCGTCCCGGGACTTTGTACTAACCCTGTATATAAAAAACATAGGATCTTACCTAAGTCAACAATTTACCTTGGCGTTAATGTATTTGTAGCATTATTAGAACAATCGAAAATGTTGAAAATGAGTGACTTAGAAATGTTTTGAAAACACCAACTGTAAATTAGCGTTTTATAACTTAGTTACTATTAAACAACTCTTCCACACGAAATTGAAGGATAAATTACCTACCCCTAAACCAGGAGTCCAACGTAGTATACAAAATACCGTGCAATAATTGGTTGCCGAGGTAATTTCCATCTTAATTTGTCAAATCATAAGAAAAAGGTCGACCATTACACCTAGTTGGCTACAACATATTTCGGTGTTACACTCGACCGTTAAGAGTTGTCGGCGGTAAAGACGTTACAGAAAACACACAAAGAATTTTTACCAGAATGATGACAAATTCGTTGGCTTTTCAGTATAATTGGTCAGGAAAAAACAAAAACGGCTTCTCCAAATTGACCCACATTCTGAAAATGATTCTCGGTAAGTGCATTAAGTAGTAAGTACATAATTGAAAATGTACAATTAGAAAAGTTGCATAGTCTCATTTTACAAAATCTTGCAAAGCTTCGGCTTTGATAATGAGCACATTGTGTTCGAAACGCGTCAGCAGTGAAAATCAAGTGTTTCGGTGTTGTGGGGCGTTTCTAGTGATATACCTAATGGAAATGAAACTTTTGTCCTACGTCACAACTAAAACAATTGCTACCGCTAATACAATTAATACCAGCTGTTACCAGTAAAGGCTATCCGAAAGGTAATTTTTCAAACTATTTTTGTAGGTATTCACATTGAACTCAAAATTCAAAATACGACAACGGGGGAATTTTTTCATCTGTGCGTAAGACAAAAGTTTCATGTCCATTAGGTATAGTGCATTTTTCCACCGAAGTTGTCCAGTGTTTCCATAGTGATTATCTCAGTAACCTCACATTTTTAGTGCCGTAGCAGAATGCGGAGGTACTGTAGTGTAAGGGTACGAACACGTAGAACGCTTGTTGCCGACGCTGGTCAGCCAGCGCTGATAAGCGACTGACAGGCGATTGAAAGTATTGCATAGTTTCAAATGGAGCAGCACATAAAGGAAGCCTGTTGCAGCTTGTCGGCGATTGCTGCCGGAGCCGACCGGCGAACAAGAATGTTTGAAACATTATTTTCCAGCTTCCAGCTTGCTTACAGCACATGCATATGACTAGTTTTGACAGTTAAGAAAGTGAAGAATGGTTGATTCGGAACAATTAATATCATTGGTCGCTAAAAGGCGGCCAATTTGGGACAAAAGAGTCAAGGAGCATTCAAATAGAATCTACGTGGAAAAATGCTGGAAGGAAATCAGCCTTGAAATGAAAATTGAAGGTAAATGCCTTTATAACCTATAAATTTGTGGGCTGACAAAGTCATGTGTTGTTTCACAATAATTTCTTTATTCATTTATTAACGGACTATTTTCTAATAATTGTAATGGGCTTTCATTAATATGGAAGGATTTATGAGTAATTACATTTTATTTTTTCTGTGCCAATGAGTTATATATTGTAAACTAATGGATTGTTAGCAAAATATGTGGTGAACAAGTCTCTCACACTCTTTGCTTGATTTGTGGGCCTTCAAAGTGGTTTCCTTTTGTTGTCTGATGCAGGAACCACAGTTGTGTCTATTAAGTTGTGTTGTACCCCTTCCCTATCAATAATTGTATTATGCAGAAGACATATGCACTTGATTATGTCTTCCACAATATCCACATCGGTTTCAATACTCTTTGATAGTAAACGCCACTTTGCATATAATATTCCAAATGCACATTCGATCTCATTCTAGATAACCTCTGGTTATAATTTTCTTCATCAATACCTAGATTATTCCTTGCATATGGTTTAAGGAGGTAAGACAATAGTGGATATGCTTCATCCCCAACAAAAACAAATGGAGCTTTCACGTTTGTTCCTGGTAACAATGCTGGTTCAGGGATGTCAAGGTCCTGTTTTTCTAGTAGATCATATAAATCAGATGCTTGGAAGGTTCCACCATCACTCTGTTTTCCATACCCACCAACATCGATGGTTGTGAACCTGTAGTTTGCATCGGCAACACCTTGTAGCACGAGAGAGAAAAACTGCTTGTAATTATAGAACATTGAACCAGTTTTATTTGGGCACTTAATGCGCACATGCTTTCCGTCAATTGCCCCAAGACAATTTGGGAAATTCCAGAGTTGGAAGATATCATGAGCAACTTGTAGGAAATCTTGTTTGGTTGGTACTGGCATATGTACAGGTTGAAGCTTGTCCCAAATAACTGAAATTACCTCTCTCACAATGTTTCCTACAGTCGATGAACCCACTCGAAAGCTGAAGGCTAAGACCTTGAAAGATGATCCCGTGGCCAAATATCTGGAAACATGTAAATTAAAATAAGTTATTTAAAAAAGGGTACTTGGGCAGTATTATGAAAATGGGGAACAAGAATTCTTCTTGTGAACGAACATATTCTATATCTTTTTCCTCTTTTTATAATTACAGAAGATAAACTAAAGAAGAAATGGAAATATTTGCGCGACCAGTTTGCCGCTGAATTATCAAAGATTAAACGCCCTCGGTCAGGAGATGAAGGTGGTGAAACGCAAACCAGCAAGTGGCTGTATTTTAAGTCCTTGTTATTTTTGAGGGATATCATTCAATCTCGACCCAGCTCTGGGAATCTGAGTAGACCTCAAAAGCGTAAAGAGCAAGAAGAGTCTCAACAAAGTACAAATAGTTCTATGGATGGTGGTGATAATGAGAAAACTCAAGATGAAAGAGGCTACGGCGAAGAGGTACAACCACCTAACAATGGTAATGATGAAAACCGACATAATCTTATAGAGGACGATCCAATGTGGATTCCCGAAGCAGATCCAGGTATATCTGAAACCCAAACTGAAACCCCTACTGAAACCCCTCCAGTACCGCCGCATGTCCGAAAAAGTCATCATCTAGTGAAGAGGGTTAAGCGTCAGAGGACTGGGACTGACGATTACACCACAGAAATGTTGCAAATAGAAAGAAGAAAAGTGGATCTATTGGCTCAAAGAACCGAAAACCGAAAATCAAATGACAGTGAAGACGAAAACTTGCTTTTCTTCAAAAGTTTACTGCCCCACGTGAATAGAATTCTGCCAAGAAATATATTAGCATTCCGTGACAAAATTCAGAAGATCGTTCAAGAATTTGCATATCCATCTCTGGAATATACCGAGTTGCAGCCGTTGCGGCACACCAGTGACAAGGCTTCTTCGACCTCACTGTCAACAACACAACACGTGCCAGTATCAGATAATGACCCAGCATTTATAGAGTCCTTGAGGTTTTGGGGACAAAATGAGTAACATAACCTATAAATGTAAGATTTGAAATAAAAAATTAGGTACCTTAAACAAATGACCAATCGTTCTTCTGGAAGTATAGGTTGACGGTGCCAGTTACACCAATTCTTTGACAACCCTCCTTCAATCTGATTCAAGATGTAATAAAATGTGTCCAATTCCATCCTCATGTACATAAAGAACCTTTCACGATCCACTTTCAGCTGCGGAAAAAGATGATGGTACTCTCCAAATTCTGTCCGTCCTCGATTTATTCTATGAACTCCTGCTCTCTTTCTGCTGAAAATTTTAAAATGAATGTTGTCTAACAAAAATTGTTCGTCCTCACTCGAAGCACTCATCTTGCAACGCGAAATGTTTTAAACAAAATCTAGAGGGTAAATGGTGCCGGTTTCCAGCTTTTACCAGCTTTCTACGTGTCCACCCAACACGCGTACAAGCGCAGGCAGCAAGTGCTGACCAGTACAAGCAACAAGCGCGCTGATTTCCAGCGTTCTACGTGTTCGTACCCTAAGGGTGCGATCATGTTGAACGCTTGTTGCCGGTACTTGTGAACCCGCGCTGATAAGTGTAAAAAAGCTCGCATAAATGTAATGTACATTCAAATGCGTCCTATCATGTTGAAAGCTTGTCCGAGCTTGTCGGTGCCTACAAACAAGCGCGATAAAAAACAAGTATAGACAAAACATTTATTTCCGGCGCTTTAAGTAATTAGTACGCTGGCGACCACGGTGGGGTGTAGACTGCGACAACATGAGTGTTGATACTGACCACCTGATCTCCCTGATCCAAGAACGACCATGCATCTGGGATAAAAGGAAGAAAGAGCACGCAAATAGGAATGTGGTGGATAAAGCGTGGAAAGAAATAACCACTACCCTGAACATTGAAGGTATAATTTTTTCTTAGAATAATAGCTACATTATGTATAGGTACTTTTAAATATTATACTTTAATGGGTTATTAGCAAAATGAATCTTAAACGTTTCTCTCACATTCTTGGCTACATTCGATGGTCATCCAAATGGCTGTCTAAAGCCTTGCGGTATAGGGACAATTATTTCTGTGTCTATTAATAATAATAATATATCCCCTACCTATCATATCACATTAAAGACGATACTGAAAAGAAACTTTCTTGTCTGTCATGGTTTATTTGATTATTTTACTTATTATTTTATTAAATTTTTGCCTCGCGCCTAGATTTGAGTGTCGGCGAAAAATGGGCCAATTGCGTTCGGTGGTACAGCGCAGGGTGACTTTACGCAGGGTGCACTCGCAGTGCAGTCTTCATTTTGCCGCCTATGTTAACGCCAACCCAACCCAACGCTCTGAAAAGTAGTACCTAAATTACAACAGTAACATTTTTATTATTTTGGAGTCAGCCGAGTCGTCTAACAGTTTGGTGATATTTCAAACGTGCTTGGACAGTTCTCTGGGACGTGGGACAGAATACGAAGTACGAAGCCATGTATTCGGTGGTGGAGTTTGCCGAGGATGAAGGAGGTGGTTTAGCGGTTGTCCATCGTCAATGGTTTACGCCAAGAAAACAGGAAGTTTTCTGGCCCTCATTTAAAGATTTGAGCGTATTTAATCGTGCTTTAAAGAACGGTGCTGAAGTAAATCACAAGGAGTGGCAATTGTGTAAAATTAGAAGGACGTTTTATTCAGATGGTAAGTTATGTGATGGCTGGATATTTGAGCAATTTGAGGCGTCCGCTGCACAGTGTGCTATTCAGGATAACTGGCGGCACTTTATGAAAAAAATATTGCGATTCCTGGTTTTTTCAAATTAGGATTTTCTAGTTGCGGATGGTCCATCGCCACAAGGAAAGGTCATCCTCTTAATAATTAACCCATATTTAATGAGTAATAATAGCGGGAGCCGGGGAAACAAACTTCCCGTTTCAAGCACGTAGTTGGCTTTTCATGCCACAATTAAATATTGACAGTTCGACTTTCAATTTGTCTGTTCTAGTTACGATTGTTCCATTTGACCACACGACCTAGGCAGGTAAATTTGCTTAATTTAAATTTTTTTTTATACTAAAGTAACGAGTAACTATTAACCTTTATAAATCTCTTAAAAATTTATTCTGTGAAAAATTATCCATTTGTATCCGTTGTGAACGTTACTTTTTTACACTCGTTACTTGTTGCTCGATCATACAGTACTAGTTTTGGATACCCGTTTCTGCCCCTGACTTCGAAATTATTTATTTTCAGTTGACATGACAGAAGTTACAATAAAAGAAATTTTTAACATTTGGAGTAATGGTTCAAAAAAGTCATGTATTCAACAAATTTGCACATTTATTAATGATGACAACGCAGGAACTAAAAGGTCATTACAAAGGTATATATCCAGTTTATGCTGTAAAATTAAAGAAAGATGGGAGAGGAGCAATAGAATGAAAGATAGATTTTTAAAAAATTATGAAAATTGGTTGAACAAAAAAATAGTTTTGCCACCAGATCTTTGTTCTGCCACCACCGTGTCACAGTTACCAACTGGCTTGAATCAAAAGGAAGTTGGCCGACCAAGGAAAGATTTCAGTGAGTGCACAATGAAAGTCAAGAAACGAAAAATGAAAAGCTTACTTGATAAGTCGACACCAGAAGAAATTGCGTTAGCATTTGAAATGTCATTACGATCTTCAGGAAAACGAGATGCAGCAGACATTGTTAAAGAAATATCTCAAGCTTCTCCTCAACGTGCTACAGCTTTGAAAAAAGCTCGAATTTCTGCAACAGTAACTTCTAATTCACTTTCTGGTGACGAGGCTTTGGCACTTATGATAAATGCTAAGTTAAGTACCCATCAATACAAAATGATTCGAGAACAATGGAAATCTATCGGCCAGGGTGGTTATCCTTCATATTACGTCATTAAAAATGCTAAACAAAGGTGTTATCCAGCAGAAGAAGGAATCACTGTTACAGAAACGTCAGCAGAAGTAAATTTACAAGACCTTTTGAATCACACAATACAACGAATTAGTCTTCTACAGGAAGATATTTGGAAGCGAGTTCTGATTAAACCGGATTTATGTTATTTTCTAGTTGCGAAGTGGGGCTGTGATGGAAGTTCGAGTCAGAGCCGTTACAAACAGAAGTTTCAAGATGCAGATTCAAACGATGAAAACTTATTTGCGATATCTTTAGTACCTCTGCAACTGTATGCAGCCGAGTCATCAGGAGTGAAAAGGTTTATTATTTGGCAAAATCCACGGCCTTGCTCTACCCGTTTTTGCCGACCAATAAAATTAGTTTATAAAAAAGAGACCAGCGAATTGATTAAAATGGAAGTGAAGAAAATCGAAGATCAAATTAAAGAGTTAAAACCGACAAATTTTTTTATAGACGATACTGAGTGTGAAGTCAAATGCAAACTGCTATTTACAATGGTAGATGGGAAGATTTGCAATACGTTGTCTCAATATAGTTCTTCACAATGCTGCTACATATGCGGAGCAAAACCAACTGAGATGAACAAGCCAGTTGGATCTACAAAGGTACCTGACGACAAAATGTATATGGTATATCCCCATTACATTGTTGGATACGCGCATTTGAATGTTTGATACACATATCATATAAGATAGATATAAAAAAATGGCAGGCTAAAACAGATAATGATAAAAGAAGTGTTGCAACAAGAAAACGGTATATTCAAGATAGGTTCAGGAATGAAATGGGGTTGCTAGTGGATATTACCAAGCAAGGAAGTGGTAATACGAATGATGGCAATACTGCTCGAACGTTCTTTAAAAATTTTAGGCTCTCTTCAGAGATTACAGGCATAAATCAGGATTTGATTTATCACTTCCGTGTTCTTCTTGAAGCATTATCTAGTGGATTTGAAATCAATTCCGACAAATTTGCAGAATATGCCAACGAGACGAAAATTATTTATTTAAAGTATTATTCGTGGTATTATATGCCACAGAGTAGGTATACATAAGTTACTAATTCATGCGAAGGACATTATTGAAACCTGCATATTACCAGTTGGGCAACTCTCTGAAGAATCTCAGGAAGCGCGCAATAAAGATTATAGACGCTTCAGAGAATCTTTCACAAGAAAAACATCTCGATTTAATACAAATCGAGACTTACTGAATCGTTGTCTGATGTCATCAGATCCTCTTATATCCAGCTTACAAAAATATTCTAGACAAACCCATAAAAAAATGAATCGTCCAAGGATATGTTTAAATTGTTGAAAGCTCCAGAAGTTATAACTGAATCGAAAGATAGTGATGAAGATTCTAGTGATATCTAGTGATTAATGGTTGTTTTGTTTAATTCCCTATTAAATAAAATTTTCTTAGTTACGTTTACGTGCATTAATTTTCACAAATTTTGTCACAACGTTAAGCGGCGAGCCTGAATATTGTCTTTGCTTTTCGATAAACATAACTAAATTGGGTCTGAAAATCAAGTAGACCCAAAAAACTAATTAAAGCAGAATAAATTGGATGTATTTGTTTGATAAACAAAAAGAAATTCGAAATTTACCATAACGCATAATAAAGTTCCGCTAGATGCTGTGTATAGCACACTGTGCGCTGCAGGCCTGCAGGCCGATATTTTTTTTGTTAAAGATCATAAAGGATCGTTATATCTGTTTGTTTTTATTAATTTACACAGTTTTGTTGATTCATGCCTTCATTCTTACAGATAATTTAGAGACAGCCAGGAAAAAATTGAAATTGGCTGAAGTTACAAGCGATGTGAATTCAGAAGTGGAGGAATCGAACAGGACCCCGCCTAAACGAATAATTAAAAAACCCAGACGTCCATTGGAAAGTGATGATGATTCCGGTGAAGAAGAACTGGAATCAAAATTTGAAAGGCCACCTCCTATAAAAATAACGTATTCAGGTTTGTCTTCTAATAACCTACTTAGTACTTATAATGGATGTTTTGTTTATTCAGCAGCAAAATCATCGAACATAAATAAGGTTTCGACACCCATTACTCCTCAAAGGAATGCTGATAAGGTTTCAACACTCATTACTCCTCAGAGGAATGCTGATAAGGGCAAACAACTATTGACCAATCCATCCACATCAAGTACTTCAGTTGAGTCTTTCGAAGGTGGGCCATCATCATCAGTAGAGCTGACAGGTACAACACTAGTTTTATTTAAAAAAAAATATTTACCTATAAATCTCGCTATAAATGTTTCAGTCTTTGAGAAGAAAGCCCTGGGTTTAATGACCAAAATATATGAGCAAAATGACCAATTCATTAAACATTTAAAGAATACAAACAGTGATGGCAATCAAATATCAATTAATGTTTTGCCCAAACTTCCAGTAAATTTGCCTCTTGGGACCACAGATTGTCTCCAGCTGTTTGAAAATCATTTATCGTCTGATGATAATTTCACCGCCTTGGTAATATTCCTAATAAAAAAAATTCTTTATGGAATTGATTTGATTTTTAGGCTTCATATTTATCATCACTGGGTGGATCTTCTGTTATAAGCAAAACCAACCGTATTCTGAGGAAGATTCTAAGCGATGGAGTAGCTTCTCTGTACAGCTATTATGGTACCAGAAAAGACAAACTTTCATTTTCGCCTTTAATTCTATCAAAGTTGATTATATGTAAGTGCATAGGTACTGTAACTTTCTGACTATACTGAAAGGGGGACCGTTGTGAAATCCCTCCAATCTTGCAAAAGGACCCCTAAATTTAATTACGTTGTGGTTGTGGTTCGTTTTACGAGGCCGTGGATACAGGAAATAAAACGGATCTTCCAAATAACAATTTATTCACACTGAACCAAAGTCTGGCCGCAAAATAATACAATAAAATAAACACCTCTCGCTCAAGGAGCTCGAGGGAAATAATTTACACGGTAAAGAAAAATACAATAGTTATAATCCCCAACCTAAATCAATGGGTTTCTAAATTATGAATGAACTCTGAGCTAGTTTTATAAAATGAAGGGTGCCGTTACCGAATGCTGAAAAAAGAATTAATCCCCAAATTAAATAATATTACCGGACTTGCAAAAAATCCGGGTTTCTAAATTGGGAAGCAACCCACAATACAGGCAAGTGTTAGGAGGGGTGCAAGACAAGTTTCGAGCAATGACAACTCTTGACGTAATTACGACAGCTACAATGACGCAAGTTCAGTGGCGTGGCGTCAAAATCCCAGTGGCGTAGTAAATTTCCTGAAATCGAGCAAGTTTCATGCAAATTTTGTGTTTTAACAAAGTTTAGAGTGAAAATGACCCCAAAATGAACTGAATGACACTGAATAAATGGTTTTAACGGTTCGAGGGATGTGGACCCTGTGATTTCTCGTTAAAGCCCAAATTTAGTTTCTTGCTGCTTCTTTCTTCGTCTTCAGTGTACGTGGTATAGACACTGTCCTGTCCCAGCCCCCTGTTTGGGGTGTCTAGCGGAATACGGGAAACCTATACCACTAGCAATCGTTGGTACACCAGGCCAAATCACAGGTGGAAGATGTCAACGGGACACCCTCCAAGTGAGCAACAATCACGTGTTGGCAAAACGGTAGTGTTTTTAACCGCGACGGTAAATTATTGTCGACAATCCAGCGGGAACAAATTGCAAACAAATTGCAGAGCTGAGAGAGCGCGTCCCCTTATGGATATCCCCAAATTTCCTTTACCTCTTTCTATGCTAATAAAAGGGAAGAACTGGATGCGCTTTACCAAACCCTAACTATTCTACTACTGAAAAGCAAGCACGCTAAAGTCTACACTGAAAAGGGGTTAAATTAATTAATATGTAGCGGATGTAAAAAGGGTTCTAGTCTATTAAAGCCAATTAGAGATCGGGAGACCTCCAATCAAATGCACTAACGGAACTACCAATCTAGTTGCGTAATACCTGATCTAGTTCCACCCTGCAGACCGGGAGGTGTTCTACCAATCACCAATAGCCACTAAACTCTATCCCCCTGCGGCGTGATTACACTAACTTCAATACTACACAAGCACGAACTTTAACTACACAAAACCCAAACAACAAATAACTATTTTAAAATATTTGGAAAATATCGCAAATTCGAGAGCTTTGGAAAATACGAGTCTCTTAGTCAGAAGTCTGAGAGCAAGTCCTTCTTCCGGCGTCCTCTTCGGTCCGCCGAACCTAAAACCACCCCCTCTCTACTATATCCGGTCGGCATATCCCTTCCTTAGTTCATCTCCACATTTTATAACAATTTATAATTAATTAAGAAGCTACGCGATTCGACCAGCCTTACGATACAATCCTGACCTTAAAAGCTAATCACAGATTCACATATCCTATCAATGAAACAATTTAGTTATTTTATGCAAATCTCATGAATTACCTAACAAAAATCCAAGCAGTCCGGCGGGGTCTTTGAAGCTTTCGAGCATGTGCAGGGTAGTGGGGGTTATTTAATGCATATGACAGTCATGCAATTTTAAAAGCAATCTAATTTGATAGGTAGGTTCTACATATGAACAATAGGGTATTAAACAGGAATCTGGCTTGAGGTTTTGGTCGTCTAGCCTAGATGGCGACACCAGTTCTACTCTTGCAGTGAACTTTAATTTAATTTACAGCGTTTACGCCGAAAAGATCTGATTGGTTACATATGCGTCGGTTATATGTGATGAGGTTCATACGGTGTTTAACGGGTTGTCGGGGCAATTTTCGCAGGAGCAATGTTTGATTCACGTCATGCAAAATTAGTGTATCTTGGCTACTCTACCTTTGGGGTTCATGCATTTACTGAATCAAATTTAGCAACAAATTGTAATGAATAAGACATTTACGTTATTAAATCCATTTCTCGGAAATCTCTACTGTGGGAACAACTTTCTAAAAATATTGTATGCGAAGGAATTCGGTCATAAAGTTTACAGCGAGGGAGGTTCTTGGAAACGGGCAATTGAAAGCAAAGGTTTCTACAAGGCCAGGACCGCCTGGGTATACAATGCCAGTGCCGAAAACATGTGCACGGTTTATGACTTTTGGCAATAAATAGTTCCAACTTACAGTTAATATTCTCGCGCCTCAGCGACAAATTTTATACAAACAATTTAATGTGGATTTACCCAACGATTGGCATTAACTGGCATATGTTACAGTACCTATAGTTTTTCTTATACTTATATTTTTTTTAAATGTGTTTTAGCTTCCGTGAAAGCTGGTGATGGTAGTGCCACTGACAAGGAGATAGAGGACGGCATTAAATCCTGGCTAAAGCATGCTCCGGAACGTTTAAAAAAGAAGATAAGTGAACATTAAGGTTTGAATTCATTTTTTGTTTATGTTTACTTATATGTTTCAAAAAATATTTAACTTAAACAGTTGTATTCACTGTTAACATTGGGGGTTTAGATTTTACAAATGTTTCAGCGCAAAACTTTAGTCGGAAAGAGGCAGTTGAATAGACGAGCAGTTAGTCATATGTAAAATTTTATACATGATCTTCAGAATGTCCAGTGTCAAAATTTTACATCAGATCAATGTCACAATCAAGCAGATTTCACTTTAGATCAGTGTCATAACCAAAATTGTAAATCAGATCATTGTCATAAGGAAACATTGGATGATGATTCTGAAAGTGTCAATATTTTCTCTGAAGTAAAAGAACTATCTACTAGTGAACATGTGGAATTAAATAGTGGCACTGTTTTTGATTTCAGCATCAATTCTTCAGATTTGAGTGAAAGTGACCACAGATCCCCCTCAGAGAGAGAACATGTTACCCTACCTTCAGAAATAACTAAGTGGTGTTTAAAACACAGTAAAATTCCACAAAATGCTGTCACCGAATTATTGCATATTTTGAGGCCTTACCACCCTGACCTACCACTAGATTGTCGTACCTTGCTTCATACACCAACTGAAACTATTCATAAAGGCCTTGACAATGGAGCATATTGTCACATAGGACTAAAAACAGGATTGAATAATTTTATGCAGAAGGTAACAATAACTGAAAGTTTTGGGAACATCATTAATTTGAGTTTTAATGTTGATGGTTTACCATTGTTCCATAGCAATAATACGCAGCTGTGGTCAATCTTATGTCTTGTTAAAAATTTAAAAACATCTCCGTTTGTAGTAGGACTTTTCTGTGGTTCTGCCAAACCAAAACCCCTTGATAGGTTTTTTGAAGATTTCATTCTCGAAGTTACCAGTTTGTTGAAAGATGGATATCTCTTTAAAGGTAGATTTTTTCAAGTAGAAATTGACTCTTTTATATGTGATGCTCCGGCCCGAGCTTATGTTAAATGTGTTAAATCACATGGAGGTTATTCCTCCTGTGATAAATGTACGGAAGTTGGCGAATTTCATGGAAGAGTCGTGTTTCCAGGGATTACATCTTCACAACGAACTGATGAATCATTTAATCTTCAACAAGATGACGACCATCATATGGGTATATCGCCTCTAGCACAATTAGGTATTGGTATGGTGACATGTTTTCCAATTGACTATATGCATGCAGTATGCCTTGGTGTTATGAAAAAAATGCTAAACAGTTGGATCTCCGGTAATTTAAGAGTACGTTTGTCAGGTAACTTGGTGTCTCAAATTTCAAGCAATTTCAAGAGCACTGAGTACATTGGCATATTGGAAGGCCACAGAATTTCGTACTTTTTTAATATATGCGGGAGCTGTTGCATTGGAAGGTATTGTCGATGTGGCAATATACGAACATTTTTTGTTGCTGCAGTGTGCCATAACAATACTTCTGTCAAGCCAATGGATTTCAACTATTGGTACAAACCTTGCTGGCGAACTTCTAAATAAATTTATTACCCATTCAAGAAAAATTTATGGTATAGAATTTATGGTCTACAACGTCCATATTCTATGCCATTTGAAGGGAGACGTAGATCGGTTAGGGCCCCTTGATAATTTTTCTGCCTTTCCCTATGAAAATTTCCTAGGTCAACTGAAACAATTAGTGAGGTCTCCTGTAAACCCATTGGCACAAATTTTGCGCAGATTGAAAGAAAAGAGTCTAGCTTCAGAAGTTATTTTTGCATTACCCAAAAATACCCCACAACAGTTTTTCTTGCAACATACTGCAGGCCCTATTTTCAGTGAAAATTATAACTTTTACAAACAGTTTAAAAAAATGTATTTTAATAATACATATTTTACTATAAGAAGTCATTCATTGGCAGATTCTTTTTTTATATCGGTAGAGAACAAGATTGTGCAGATTGAAAATATACTCGTTACTGATGAAAACAAGTCACTAATAGTTGGTAGAGAATTTATTAATTATGATAATTTTTTTAAATATCCTCTAGAATCAAGCGTATTGAATATGAATGAGATAGCGATGGCGGCTATCGACGAGCACGCAGTTATAAGTGCTGAACTTAACAAGTTAAAAAAGTCCGAAATAATTGATATTATTCTGACATTAAAAACGCCAAACCACGTAACAAACCAGCAGGTGACAAATTATGTTAGTGCCTTGCGTGGAAAGTATGAAAATGATGATTTCTTTGACTCCCAAAGTGCTATTGATGTTTCGTGTAAACAATGCAGTGATGTCAGACAAGAACGCGAGACAACGGCAAAATTAATACACCACCTGGAAAAGCGAACGCAGGAGCAGGAGTTGCTTATTAGCCTGCTGAAAGATGGTAAGCTGGGAGGAAACCCAATTACAACCTGCCCTGGTCCATCCAATATTGTTAACAAAAACCTACATAACAAAAAAAAATTATCATCGTCAACCTCGAAGACTGATAAGAATCAAAACATTGGAACGAGAACGACTCCTAAGGCGCATCTTGACCAGCCAAAGATAAGCGTCCCTCCTGTTGCGGCCTCTGCCACTGATACCACCGTTCTGGGAGCGGCTTCCAGTACTTCCGCCTTGGCTTCCACCCCTACACCGGAGACAAATGCTCAAAATGAAGGATGGAAAAAGGCTGAAAGTCGGCGATCAAGAAATGCAAGTAACACCAGATACGTTACGGGAAATTCCAATGACAACACCCTGTGCGCAGCACCCAGGAAAGCTTTCATACATATTTCTAGGCTCTCCTGTGATACAACTGCCGAGTCAATAAAAAACTACTTGGTAAAGGACTTCCCGGAAGTTGAGGTCTCCTCATTATCATCTCGCTCCACTTCTCCTACATATGCTTCATTCAAAGTTGTAATAAACTTCAACAATAAGGGAAAAATAATGGAACCTTCCTACTGGTCAGCTGGAGTTCAGGTAGGACGTTTTTTCCCCCCGCGACAAGGGAGCCACACCCCCATTAACCTGCCGAACATTACATACTGACGATCTACTAGACAACAACGGAGATACCTTTAACTCTACCGTAAAATGTAACGGAGTTAGAATCTGTCACCTCAATGTACAAAGTATAGTATCTAAACTGTCCAATTTAGAAATATTTTTACAAACAGAACAAATTGAAATAGCTTGTATAACAGAGCATTGGATTAATGCTAACGAGATTCATCTTTTTAACTTACCAGGGTATAAACTGTGTTCATTTTTTGCAAGAAACAGTCACATTCATGGTGGTTCAGTCATTTTTGCACGAGAGACCTTAGTATGTGATGATTCCAATTACATTAACAAATTTTTCAGTTGAACGTCACTTCGAGATATGCGCTGTAACATGTGGAGGTATGCTGATTATGTGCGTATATCGCCCTCCTGATGGTGACTTTGACCTTTTTTGTGATCATCTAGTTACAGTTTTGCAGATAGCCAGTAAAAAAAAATCATATATGATCTTGGTTGGGGACCTCAATATTGATTTCCTTACTGACACCACAAGGAGAAAGGTTTTATGTGACATTCTGGAGTGCTTCCAGTTAAAGGTAACTACTAATGTTCCCACAAGGGAGGCTGTTCGCCCTAATGGTACCGTGTCCGCCACCGCAATCGACTATGCTGTTACAAACCTGCCCCCAGGTATTTATAGTTGTAAAGTTGTAAACCCATTGGTTGCGGATCACTTTGCACATGTAATTGAAATACTTAAAACAGAAATTAATGTTCCTGACATAGTAAATGACAAAAAAGATCCCATTCAAAAACGTAACATGTGTCCAAGAAATATAGACAGCCTACGAGTCCAACTGTCAGGTATAGACTGGGAATTTTTAAAAACAACTACTGACACTAATAAAATGTATGATTCATTTATCAAAAAAATTAATTGTGCTCTAAATAAAACGTGCCCATCTTCGGTAGTCAAAAATGCCAATAATAACAAAAAAGTCAATCGGTGGTTCAATGACGGTCTCTTGTCTATGCGTAATGAAATTCGACAACAAGAAACACTGTTGGGTTCCGTGAGCACTTCGGTATTCAATCAAAATCTTAATACTTTAAAGAAAAAATACAGGAAAAGCATCAAAACAGCTAAACTAGATTATTATAGTGCCAAAATTGAACAGTCAGAGAATCGAACAAAAACTACATGGCAGATAGTCAATGAAAGGCTTGGCAGGGGCCGACATAAGGTAGATGCCATTGAATTAAGTGTAAATAACCAGGTTATTTCAAATCCAACAGATATAGCTGACAAATTTGCAGCTCACTTCTCCTCAATGGCAAAAACTAAGATTAATAATTGTTTTGGGGAAAACCTCTCTCTTCCATGTACAACCCAATCATGCATGAATAACTCTATGTTCTTTGCGCCAATTACAGCAAATGAAATTAAAAATACAGCTCAATCTTTAAAACAAAAGAATTACATAGGCCTCGATGGCTTGACTACCTCACTAATAAAAACTGTCTGTGATATCATCTGTGATCCTCTAGTTCTAATTTTCAACCATTCTATTCAAACTGGAATTTTCCCGACAGGTCTAAAAACTGCAATTGCTGTGCCTTTGTATAAAAAGGGTGAAATAACTGACATAAATAACTACAGACAGATCGCATTGTTAAATATTATATCGAAAGTATTTGAGCGCATAATCTTCAACAGACTCGTGGATTTCCTAAACACCTACAATTTACTATGTGTAAATCAGCATGGGTTTACAGCAAACAAGTCCACGGAAACTGGTTGTTTTCAAACTCTGAATTTTGTCTATAGTGCATTAAATGGCGGAATGCTGGTTGCTATGCTGCTTTTCGATTTATCGTGTGCATTTGACACTGTAAATATGGAAATGTTGGAAGTAAAACTATATCATTTAGGAATAAGAGGCCCAATATTAAGTTGGATAAAATCGTATGTCAGTGACCGCAAGCTGATGGTAAAAATTGGCAACAGCACATTTTCACAAGAAAAAACTATAGAGTTAGGGGTACCACAAGGCTCAGTGCTTGGTCCTCTACTCTTTTTACTATACGTTAACGATCTCCCGAATAGCTTGAGCTGTGGTCAAGTGACGATGTTCGCTGATGATGTTGCTATAAGTGTATCTGCAAATAATATTGAAGAATTATGTCAAAAGATCTCTATAAATTGCGATGAGCTGTCTGCGTGGTGCCAAAGAAACAGGCTGATCCTAAATGAAACCAAAACTGAATGTATCAAGTTTTTCATACAGAAGGACAAGTTGCCTAACTCACTCAAAGTAGAGGGCGACCTAATACTAGAATGTAAAAGCCATGTCAGGCTCCTAGGTACAATAGTTGAGCAGAATCTCAGTTGGACGAAACACATTGACCACGTTGTGGGAAAATTAGGTAGTGCCTTTTTTGCATTGCTACAATTGAAGGAATCTTTAAATAGACTCAGCATATTAAATGTTTATTATGCGTTGGCATACAGTCACATAGCCTACAATATTATTTCCTGGGGAGCGGGTGCGGAAGTGAATAGAGTCTTCCTGGCACAAAAAAGGATCATACGCTTAATCTTTAATTTGAAACCTCGTGAAAGTTGCCGTAGTGCTTTCCGGGAGAATCAGATTTTAACTGTAACCGCCATCTATGTTTTTAAATGTATCTTGTTTGTTCATAAAAATATGAATTACTTCATCAAATTAGGGCAGAGTCATCCATATGGGACAAGAAATGGCGATAAAAAATTGAGTATTCCGAAGATAAATAGTTCGTTCTTCAAAAAATCTGCATGTTATAACTGCATATTATTATACAATAATTTGCCCAACCATTTCTATAACATCCGTAGTCATCAGATATTTAAGAACAAGTTAAGAAAGTTTCTTGTGCTGAAGTGTCTTTATAATGTAAGTGAATTTTATACTGTGATTCTGACTGATATTTTGTGATTGTTCATTGTGAATGTATGTTATTTTGACGGGTGTAAATACTTTTTTTTGTATATTAGCACCAAAATATACATTATTGTGAACAATATATTGTTAACGATGTTATGGATATTGTTTGATGTAAGTATATGTGTGTAAGAACGGTCAGCAAAATTCGGCCTAGGACTCGGAATAGGTATATCTAAACTAGTGATCGAGTTTTTCTGAGAGGTTAGTTTTCACTCGTAGATGACTGCAGTTGATTTTGGTGATGACCAAATTTCCCGACAACCAATAGGTATAAAAATGGGAGGTTACTGAAATCAATTTAAAATTCGAAACTCAGGTAACACCAGATCTTTACGTTTCGAGGTCCCAGGATCACGAAAAAGTGATTTAAAAAAAAATGTCTGTGTGTATGAATGTGTGAATGTATACAGGGTGTCTCAGAACGCTCGCACCAAATTCTAATGGAGTATTCAGGAGTAAATTCTGAGTCGATCCGTGTTTTTGAAAATTTCCAGGGACCAATAGTTCTCGAGTCATAAGAGATTTAAGAGGACCAATCAGATTTCAGCTTTGAATTGCTCCATAAGGTACTTTAACGTTAGATGCACTATTTCCTAGGTAACAAAATATTATCAATGAAAATTTATATTGTTGTATCTTGTTACCTAGGAAATAGTGCATCTAACATTAAATTACCTTGTAAAGCAATTAAGAGCTGAAATCTGATTGGTCCTCTTAAACCTTTTATAACTCTGGAACTACTGAACTTTGGAAATTTTCAAAAACACAGATCGACTCAGAATTTAATCCTGAATATTCCATTAGATTTTAGTGCGAGCGTTCTGAGACACCCTGTATGAGCAAGATTCCAGCGAAACTACCGAACGGATTTTCATGAAATTTCGCAAGAGGGTTAGATTTGGCCTGCAGGTCGTCTGATCAGAATTTTGATGGAAATCTCTGAACCACAAATGCCTTTTTTGACATCTCAACTATGAAATTTGAAAGATGAACACTAATTTCTTTGTCCGGCATATCATGAAAATTCATAATTTCGAAAGCACGCTAAAAAACACGCTACAACCCTGCTACAACCCAAACTACTTGGCCGACTTTGCTGAAATTTATGGTACGTGAGGCAGATGCGCAGATGTCATAACTCGACGAAGATCTGACTTGATTCTATGGTGGTAATTGGCAAAATTCCCTTTCCCTTTGTGGCATGTCGACTTTAGAATTTGAAAAATAAACTCCCATATTTTTTGTCAGCTTATGAAAGGTCATAATTTTTTTTTTTCTAAAAATGTATTCAAAACTCGTGCCCTTTTGGAAAACATCTTCAAATTCTCAAAAATTCCACAGTTTAGGCAAGAGATAAATGAGCTACAATGAAATAGATAGATACGTATGGCAATAACAGATTTGGAACAAAAAAATGGCAAGTAAGAAATGTTGACAACAAGATAGCGGATAGAATTATTAACTTCAATATTGTCTTCAGAGGATTTTATTAATTATTTTATATATAATAAGTACTATGTAAATATGTAAATGTATTTTTTTTATATTGGCGCATCCCCCTCGCCGCCGTCGTTGTCGTCGCGGTCGTTCTGGGTGTGAAAATGATTAGTGACAACGGCCTTCGGGAATATAAGCTTCACGACGTTAATGTGACGGCGGCGCCTCCAATAGTCCCGCCGGTGGTTGATGACACCCCGACCCCGGGCGGGAGCTACTGCAGGTCGCGGGGCTGGTTGAGCGGCCGGAGGTGGCGGTGCTGGAGCTGGCGGTGCTGGAGCTGGGGGTGCTGGAGCTGGGGGTGCTGGAGCTGGTGGTGCTGGCGGTGCTGGAGCTGGCGGTGCTGGTGGGGCGACTGGCATCGCGTCAAAGTCTTCATTGAATATTTCTAATTCCATGTCACTGCTTAAAGAGAACGTGAACGTGAAACAAAAAAAATATACTCTAAACAAAGTTTCTGTAGGTACCATACATTTAATAAATTTAATAATATTGAAGGATTTGGACTAATAATCTCTTACTGTTCCACAATCTACAAGTGATTTAAAATAATTGTTAGGTACCTACATTCATTTGAATTATTATTGAACAACAAAGTATGAATTATTACAACTTACAGATCTGCTGTTGCGTTCTCCATGGTCTACGAGGAAATGAGCTATTTTGCACCACAACAATCGACAAATATACATCAGCCCTTTTTTTGATGTACAAAAAGTTCTGATAAGGCAATGGGAAATGTAAACACCAGGGTCTTCGCGCCGATCTTGAATAAGGCGTAAACGGATTAAAACGAAAATTATTTCGGATTGTTCAAACATTTAACTTTTTCACTAAATCTTTACGCTTCGAGGTCCCATGATCACGAAAAAGGATACGTACGTACGTACGTACACCTCACCGGTAAAAGGGAGTTTGATTATATATATACAGGGTGTTATTTTTGAAACTTCCCACCTTGAATATCTTTGGATATAATAAAGATATTGAATTGAAATAAACGCTGACGAATCCCGCACGGAGGGGGACACTTGCGCGTATATAGAGGGAATTTTTTCCACTTCCGATTTAACCGGAAATGACCTTAACTTTGTTTTCTCAAGTAGAATGACACTTTTTTCTCAACGGATTCGGAATCTACGATTTTTTCTGAGTCAGGAACATGTACCATACTTGACCGGAAGTTCATTCACGGCCACCCTAGATTTTCAAAAACATCGAAGAAATCGGTGAAAAATTGAGATTTTCGAAAAACGCAAAAAAACACGTCTGCTTTAATTAACCTCCCCACAACCGATATAAAAATGGGAGGTTACTGCAATCAGTCCAAAATTCGAAATTGAGATAATACCAGATCTTTACGTTTCAAGGTCTCAGGATCAAGAAAAAGTGGTTTTTAAAAAATGTCTGTGTGTATGTACGTACGTATGTGAGCACGATTTCTCGGAAACTGCCGAACGGATTTGAATGAAATTTGGAACGTGGTTTAGTGTTGGCCCTCTGGAGAGCCCAGTTAATTTTCTTGCCGATCCGCAAACGCCAAGTGCCTTTTTGGCACACAAACTATGAAATTTGACTTATGAACACATTTTTTTTTATCAGCACATGAAAGGTCTTCAAATTCTGTATCTAGAAATGTATTCATACTTAGCGCCTTTTTGGCACAAAATCAAAAAAATCGAAATTTCGAAGAAACATTAAATAACACGCTACAGTCCAAACTACTAGACCGATTTGGCTGAAATTTGGTAGGTAGAGATACCATTACCAGCCGAAGAGCTGATCTAATTTTGACTGCAATTGGCGAACGGCAAGTGCCATTTTGGCATACCAACTTTGAAACTTGAATAATGAACTCCCATTTTCTCTATCAGCACATGAAAAGTCTTCAAATTTTGTTTTCGAAATTGTATTCAAACTTAGTGCCCTTTTAGCAAAAGATCGTCTTTAGAAAAATCACAGAAAGCACCTTAGGTTTGGTGGAGTGAAACTTAGATATAGTAAATAGCAACATTTACTTGATATTGGTGATAGGATTGGAAAATTCACCAAGTGGGGAGGTTCCAGCCGCTTCCGAAGCTGCCCATTTTTTTTACCTGGTTCTGTGGCGCTGAGGGTTTCCGATAATGCAGCCGGCATGGACCTGCATCATCGGAGGCGGACACTGACGATTAGGGCTTCGATTTATACAAAATTTTTACATACATTATACAAATAAACCAAATCAATCAAACATAATTTTTACGCAAAGCAGTACGTTGTGCTCTACAGCCTATGAATATAATTCAGGCTTGTGCAGAGAGCCATAATATTTCAAGCCCAATCGTACTTGAAAACGTGTTGGACCTACCCAAGCCCGACTATGATATTTTATTGGGAGAATATTTGATACTTAATTCAATACCTGCAGGGGACAGTGAAAGTAAAAATCATGATGATAACCATAAAAGTTTTGATGAATTTAATGAGAGTATAATTGCTCTTGACGTACAACCAATCGAAACAACAATCGAAATTTTATCATCAAATGTGGACAAACATCAATTCTCTGTACAGAAGAATATCACAGATAAAAATTCTTATGTAGAATTACCCCAAGAAGTAGATGACCCTGAATATGTGCCAGAGAGTGACGGTGAAACCGCCCTATTGAAAATATGAAAGAAATAGGGATTCAACCTAATAAAAATTCAATCAGTCTCGATCCGTTCCTATCCCTCCGATTTTACTCGGAATTCATTGTTAGTCAGTTTCAATCAGTATTATTATTTCGACCGTTTTTAAACCATTTTTTGGGAAACACAATTTACCGGTCCTTATGCGAATTATATCAAAGCTCCCAGTTGTCAGTTTGAACCAGATATGTCGTCAAATGCCATTTATCTGTTTCTACACCGAAATACCTGAAACATTATTAAACTGTTTTTAACCGTACAGCCATACATCACGCAATTAAATGCGGAGCAAAAATGACGAATTGTTTGTTGCCAGCGTTTCCAAGCTTTTATTACTGCCCATAAGGGCTCAAGCAACTCTGGATAAGTAGTCAAAATGTCTCAAATTCAAAAAATATAAATGAACATTCTAGAATTTTGACTGGTGGACAGGTCGTCTCTAAAAAATTATTCAATTTTTGATTTTTCAGATCATTAAAATCCAAGCAAATAAAATACGCCAAAAATTGAAACAGAGGTATAGGAACTAAGTTTTATTCAAGAAATAATTTATTGAACTTCAAAAATATTTGGAATTATACACACGTAAGAATTTTCACCAATGCATACAAAAACGCATTTACTTTTAACACAAAACACATCTATTTGAAAGAGACAAGGTTTAGATTGTAGCACAATTTCAAAAGTATTCTCTATTTTAATGCTGCTAATTTTATATTCTTTCAATTTTAATTTTTCTACCTCTAAAAATCTTCTGGTTTTTGTACAGTATATATTTTTAATCAAACAAATATCGCCGTTTTTCAATTGCACATAACAATCATTGCTTTTGTTTTTTCTATAATATTCCTCACTACAAATTTTCATACCATTGATAATGCACCTTAAGTATTTGGTTTCATATATTTCGCAAGTTTGGCAGGCACCTAAATACGTTACATAATCGAGATTCATATCAGCACGACCATATTTTAACTTGTGACTATTCAATGAAGCACAGTAATTCACAACATCAGTATTAGTGGAATTGCACAACAATTTTGGCAAAAAGTCCCATTTTAGAACTTTATACACTATTTGTTTGTGAACATCTTTAGCTGCAAGTACTTGTTGTTTTATGAAAAATGTACCTGATTCAAAACAAAAGGCACTTGTAGCCCATAAAGGACCACTTATTTTAACAAATTCCACTAAATGAGTAATCAAATGAACCATTATAATTCATATTACCTGCTCCATAAAGTACCTGAAAATTAGTGACAAATTTTTGCAGATAATCATTGCATATTTTTAAATCATTTTCAGAAATTTCAGTCTTCAATAAAATAAAAATGCTGGATTGAAAGAGAGCCCAGTGCTCCAAATATTTAGTGCCGAGTATGGTACTTAGACATTGTACTGAATAATACAGAAGCCATGATTTCCATTCTGATGCCTTCCATTTGCTTCGCTCTGTGACACTTCGTGGCAGGCGGTGGATCTCACTAGGCGGACAAATCCCTAAAAGTCGTCTATCCAATAATTTCAGCTTGGCTGGGTTTCCGATATAGAATTCTTTGTTGTTATGGCCCAAATAAATGGTCCAAATTTCAAACATGTTCTTAGTTACTCCCAGCAGTGATTGGTGCATATAGTCTGGAGGCACACATGATACAGGTTTAAATTCTGGAAGATTGATTAACACGGATGGCCCCTTTACTCCTCTAACTTTATTTTTAGTCAAAAAGGCTTCACTCATGTCACTTATCAACTCTTCGTCAGTCCTTTTTTGGTACAACTCCACATCAGTGGGGTATTTTATTTGCCTTTTAACCTCCCCACTCCACTTCACCATTTAAAAAAAAAGGGAGGTTACTGCAATCACTAAAATTTTCGAATTCGAGATAAGACCGGATCTATACGTTTTGGGGTCTCAGGAGCCCAAAAAAGTGGTTTTTAAAATGTGTCTGTGTGTATGTGCGTACGTACGTACGTGCGTACGTACGTTTGTAAACACGCCACAGCCAAAACTACTAGACCGATTTGGCTGAAATTTGGTACGTGTGCATGTGATAACCCAACTTAGATCTGAAAAGCTTTTGGAGCCAATCGTTCAACTAGAAATGCCATTTTGGCACATCAACTTTTAAATTTCAAATACAAACCCCCATTTTTCACCTCACGATAGAAAAGGCCTTCAAATTCTGCTTCTAAAAATGTATTCATTCTTAGTGCCCTTTTGATCAAAAATTAAAAAAAAAAAGATTTTTATCCGACTTTAAAATCGCGGTACAGCCCAAGCCCCTGAACCGATTTGGCTGAAATTTTGCACACGGGGATTGTATTACACGTCGAAGAGCTGAACAAATTTTGGATTCAATCGGCCCACGGAAACTGCCGTTTTGGCACACCAATTTGTAACTTTAAAATTATTCACTCATTTAACCATCCAAAACAAGTTTTTGAAAGATTTAATCTCACCATCAGAAAGGTCTTCAAATTCTGGTTTTAAGTAAGACAAAATTCGTTCGCATTTAGTGCTCTTTGGGTCAAAAAATCGAAATTTCATAATAACACTAAAAATACATTATAGCCCAAATTAGCGAATCGATTTGGCTGAAATTTGGTACATGGAGATTGGGTGACCCGTTGAAGACCTGAAAGGCTTTTGGAAGCAATTGGTCCACGGGAAGTGCCATTTAGGCATATCAACTTTAAATTTTAAATACAAAGGTCTCCCTTTTTATGTCGCCATTAGAAAGACGATCAAATTCTCGTTCTAAAAATTTATTCACAGTTTCTGCCATTTCAGTGGAAAATAGAGAAAAAAATATTTTTAATTAAAAGGGAGCATGCTGACAGTGGATGACATAAAGTATCAGTTATTGTCAAAAGCGTGGCAAACTGTTAACCTTAAAAGGAACATATTGTCAAATGTGATGGGTGATGTCGGTATTTGTCAGAAAATTGCGAAATTAGTCACAGACAATAAGCATAAAAAAAATTGTGCGAATTGACTACTATCTACACAGAATACAAAGATCCACGCGATGGGGAGGTTCCAGCCGCTTCTCTGCTGCATTTTTTTTTACTATTAATATATTTTTTTTCTAACCTTCCTGGATGGTAACAATATAAACAACCCATTTTACCATTAAATTGTATGCAGTTAAGCAACAGAGGACGAGCAACAGAATGCACACAACAAAATAAGGGTTTGAATTTTGACAATATTGTCTGTCCTTGGTAACTCCACTTTATGCCTTTTTCAAAACATATTTTTGCCTCTTGCACAAAACTGTGCATGAAGGTATTCATGCATGGTTCTGAGTAGCCAAACCACATACCCACTAAAATAGGGCATTTAAATCTGACATCAGGCTGCAATTCATTTAATATTATTTGGATTGGCCAAATTGTAGCCTTTGATGAATGGAAGATAGCCGCCCCATCCGTGTTAAAGTTATAAGTAAAGTCTGCATTGCCTGAAGATTTATACATAGTTCCATCGTACACATCTCTAATTATCTTTGATGTTGATGAGTGATTCTCCTTTGAAATATTGTTTCCTTTCTGCAGGAATTTCTGAATATGCTCATTTTCAAGAAAACCCTTCAACTGATATGATAAATTGAGAGTTAGATAATAATTCTTTGCATCTAAACTCACTCTGTACTTCTCCAAACAATCTTCACAATCTACTGATTTTTCCTTTCTTATCTCAGATTTCAGACATTTTGATGAATTTGGAAATTTACATGACGGGCAGAAAAAAGAATAATATACAGCATCTTCAGGAATACAAAACAAATTATCTAGAAAATAATTTGAAGCATTCCAGTTTGGCTTATTTGCAAATAATTTCACCATTTTCAAAAGATCTTCTTTGGCTAGTTTTGTGCAATTATGCTTCAGAGTGTATGCAGCTATCATCAGAAGAGCATCTTCTTCAGAAACGTTAGAATCTGAGAATAAAATTTTTCTGTCCATCACCTTAGCCTCTTGACTCTCAGAAGAATAATTTTGTTGGCAGTTCTGCGATTCCACTGTCACAAGCTGGTCATTCTCAAAATCAATACTGGCATTAGATCCAGACGAATTTGAATAATCGGAACTACTAGGATCATTACCAGCAGCAGCTTGACTCAATGATGTTGATGAGTTTGAGGATGCACTGGGTTCAGTCGGACTATCAGAGACAGCAGAATTTGTACTGTCACAGTTTTGATTGATGTTCGCATTATTGTTGATGTTAATTTCTATAGGTAATGAGTTTATAGAAACCTCATTAACACAATTCTGTTCTGCAATTTGTTGATTAAGAGATTCCTCTGCAGCAACTATCATTTTTTTTTGAAATTCCAGTTGCTTTTTTTTCCATCGCCAAATTGTGGGTCTGCTATCATAACTGTGCCCAGTTGCAATCATTAAATCCTTGTTGAAGCGTCGTTTTCTTTTACAGGCTCTAACAGATAAAAGATGATCGAAAAGGGGACAAAAAAAATTACAAAAGTCTTTACCATTAACTCCATTCGTGCGCAGGCTTGCGAACCGAAAATCCAACAACGAAGCAATAATTGCACTCCGTGCACTTCCACAACTTAAAATGTTTATTTAAAGCAATATTATTATAACCAGAAAAAATGCTGCGGGCGTTTAGTTGTTGTTGATTGAGTTGTTTGTTATCTGCGTCTGTCAATTGCATGTCACTTGTCACCTGTCGTCGTCACTCATCAATTGTCAAATAATTACTGTCAACAAATTAAGCGCCATTGCCAGATTGTCAAACCTCACCAACAAAATCACAGAAGTCTGCGTAGTGTACCAGTCTTCTCGACCTCATGCATCAAAATAACTTTCTTTCTGACTTATCGCTGTCTGTTTATTGTTTTTTAGTTTTTTTTAACAAAACCGACTGAGAAGACAAAACCAATCTGTTAATTAACTTTAATGGCAACATCGCATTTGGCGACCGATCGGCCTCGGTCGGGTGTTCGGGTGTCACGTGTCAACTGCCGGGGTCTCGGCTCGGGTCGGCGGGTCGGCCATCTTATTAATTTTCTTCCTTTGCTTTATGTTCCAGTCGGCGTCTGTTTGGTTTTCGTTATTTGTTGTTATCAGCCTGTTAATTTTGTGTGATAATAAAGGTAAGCTATTGGACAGATTATTATTATTACGCTCGGGACCATCTTTGAAGGCCCCACAGCAATTACTGCGACCTGACTAAGATTTTAAAAAAATGGAGGTTATTGCAATCCCTCCAAAAATCGAATATGAGATAACAACAGATCTTCATGTTTAGAGGTCCCAGGAACTCGAAAAAGTGGGTTTTGCAAAAATGTCTGTGCTTCGAGCTGCCGTTTTTCATTACCTACTGCAAAATTACTCGACTCTGGAATCTTTATTTCAATTTTTTTTGCAGAACAACTGTTTTTTTGGGAGGAGAAGACGTACCTAAAGTAGTGAAAGAGAAACATTATGGCGAAGACCCTGGCAAAACTACCAAAACACAATAAATATGCATATGTGCGATACATTGAAGACAATTTCACAGAAACTGTCAAAATTTCATCAGCAATCAAAGCATTCGACCCAGACAAATTTAATAAACAAACTAAATACAGTGTAAAATATTCTGGAACCAACACATATCATCCCGCTGAGATTGTTTATTTAGCCGGTATAATTTTTTTATATGATGTAGGTATGTTTACAAATTAAAAATATTTTAGGTACAAAGAAAGAGATGAAAGAGTTGATTGAAACGAAACGGGTGAAGTATACTAATAAAAGGCTGCTAGAAACTGGTTCCGAAAATGAAGACAATGAAACACCTCGTGCAAAGGTATAATTTGTTAAAGGTTATTGCAGGTTTGTTCTAAATTGTTCTACATAGTTGATACTTGGTAATACAAAATATTGCAATTTTTTGCCAATTTAACAGAATTCGTATCTGAAGCTTGTGTGATTGATAAATTTGAAATGTACTTTGAGCAATTTGTGATGTAGGTCATCAAGAAAGACAAATCGCTGAAATCTGAAAAGCATCTTCGACAGATTTTAGACCAAAAAAAGTCTAGGATGGAAGAACTAGAAGAGATTATTAGAACTGTGGTACATAATATGTGTAAATATAAAATTATACTATTTAAAAGTGGTATTCTAGGAAGAAGATGCTCCTTTTTCTGAAACACAAGAAAGCAACAACTCTCAAGAACTGATTGACACTCTGGTATGTGCCAACATCTTATAACACAACTTAAAAGTAGTATTTTAGGAAAACTGCCCAGAATCATCCCAAAGCATCAGAACCTATGAGGTGGTTGAATCTTTGTTGGTTTGTGCTACATAAAAATCCTCCACCGAAGGGCGACTTGCAGGGAAAATCTGGTGTACAGGTGCTAGGAGATCTGAGGAAATCTAGTGTACAAAATTTTCCCTTGCGAGTCGCCCCTCGTCTTCTACATATTTTAAAAGTAGTATTTTTTAGGAAAAAGATGTTCACACTTCCCAAACATCAGAAAGTAGCTCTCAAGAGGTGATTAAAACTCTGGTATGTATATTTACAATTAGTTATGCAAAAAAATCCTGTACACGACTTCACCAATCTATCACATGTAAAAGTGGACAACTTCGGTGGAAAAATGCACTATCACTAGAAACACCTCCACTACACCAAAAAACTGTATTTTAAGCAGCTAAAATACAGTTTTTCTGTGTAGTGGGGGTAGTGGTTGCACTTGGGACTTAAGCGCTTAAGTCGGTAATGGCAGGCTCCTGGACTCAACCTGAGACAAATTTTCCTTTGTGAAAACTGCGAGGGCTCAATGGTTTTGAATGGGAAGCAATTCAAGTCCACCAAAGGGAAAATCTCCCACTAGGGAGTAGGGTGGGAAAAAAGAGGATGTACAGGTCTTGATAGGATACACAAAAAGTTATGTTGCCTTTTTTTAACGCTTTATTGTTTTTTTTTGTATCCCAGGAACATCTGTACATCCTCTTTTTTACCTCCCTGCCTAATTGAGAGATTCATTCCGATTGGTGGACTTGAATTACTTCTCATTTGAAAACTGTTGAACCCACATCATTTTCGCAAAGGAAAATTTGTCTCAGATTGAGTCCAGGAGCCTGCCATTACCGGCTTATATGCGAGTTCTGATACACCCATAACATCCCATAAGCAATTTTCATTTATTAATGGCAAGCCTAGTGTCAGAAGTTTCCAAGACACTGTGGCAAATGTGGCGTTGTGACCATTGTGACAACAATGAAACCGTTTTTATAAAAGTCATAAAATACAAAAAAAACGTTTAAAAAATATCTGTTGAATACACTTCGGCATTGATAAATAACATAATTTTTCACTTTTTGTCTAAAGGTGATGGACGATGTACTACTTCTTCAAATAGTAGACTGTTACCAGTTATTTATCAATGCCTTGGGATATTATAATTGATAATTTTGGGACACCAGGAAAAATCAGGTATACCTACGGGATTTTTTTGCAGCCAACTATAATAATTATTTTATTACAATTCAAAAATGTATATTTTGCCAGCACTTCAAATTTGGTACATACATGATTATGTAAATATTGTATCGTGTATCTTTAAAAATTGATTTTAGGAAAAAGACGCTCCACTTTCTCGATCATTCGAAAGCATCAACAATGAACCGGTATTTACAGCCTCTTCAAATCGTTTTTACTTATTGCTTTTCAATTTTTCAGTTCCAACAACGCATTATAGAAGACGTGGACGCCCAACAGAATAAAAATACCTCAGAAAATGTAATGAAAATTAAATACCTATATTAATTGTAATTTAATTTATATACTTATTAGGAACCACCAAAAGATTCTGGTAACAACAAAGCTTTCAAAGATTTGCTAAAAGAAGTCAAGAAATTACGGCAGCAAGTAAGAATCTTGGAAGCTGAAAACCGCGACTGCAATGTTCAGATAAGAGATCTGACAAATCTTAATATGCAATTACAGGGATCTGTTATACATAATGTAAACGGTAAGACATCATGTTAGAAATATTTATACATAATCAGGTTTAGTTCAAAACAGTCTTTTGAGATAGAAGTTTCAAATTTGGTATTACCTGTCCTGTAACGCATAATTTTAAAGTACGACTGTACTAAATTGAAAACTGCTCTCAAAAGATAAGTTATCCGCTGACCCTGGTGTTGAGTTACACCCGAGTATATTAGATTCCAAATTTTAGAATTATTAGCGCGTTTAAATGCCAACGATCAGAATGCCCCGTCCGTCGACCAATACCCCAAAGTTGGAAAAAGAACTTCGCAAAATGTAAGAATTACTAAATTAATAGTATCTTTTCTGACTATTATTTTTAGACCCACCTTGGCCAAGGAGTGTGGTTGAATAATGCTATATATGATCAACTTCTGGCTGAATATCCCTCGTTTAAAAGTAGAAAGAAGCTTGTAAAAGGTTTGGCAAGTGCTGTGTTTGGTAATAATGTATTGAAGAAATCATCTGTGACTGGAAAGAAATCTAATAGGAAAGGAAGAGAATCTGTATCAAAACCCCCATTAGATCCCAAAAAACTTTTGGCGATCAGAGGTTGGTATTTTTATTTTATGCGTGCTTTTCTCTTGCAAAATTCTAGATGTCAAATATATAAATCAAATATACATAATATTGAACACATTTTGCCATTGAATATATTTCTTTGTAATTTTGCCAGTTTAAAAAATCGATACATTGGCATTTTTATTCCCTTTTTTTATTTACTGACCGATTTCAAAAATTCTTTTTGGGTTGTATAGACTATAGAGGATAGAAAACAGGCCTGATGTTAATTGGAAATTTTTCTTATCAAGTGAATTTGTATGAAATTTTTTACAGCGAAAAATTATTAGAGACGATCGAGATTTGAAAAAACATTAAGCATTTTTTTTAGACGTTTTTACGTATTCTTGTCAAGTATTAGGTATGTGAGATATGCAAACATAAAATGTCTATCTATACCTGTATTTAAAATTACTTTTATTTTTCAAGAATTCTACAAAATGTGGCTCAAGGAACAGAATATAAACGAAGTTGTTGCGGATATTGAGCTTTCCAAAGTTGGGCCATACATTTGTCATAAAATATCCGACCTGCTTGAAGGAGAAAAGAAACAGCAGCTGCGCCTGAGGAATAAACAGACTCAAAAAGGTAAAATTAATTGCCATTTCTTACCAATTAACAGGCTTATTGTTATAGTAACTCTTACACCAATCGAGCCAGTCGAACCAGAAATTCAAGGACCAAACAACAACACTGAAGACAAATCTGAAACTGAAACGGAGACGGAGACGGAACCAGAATTATCAGAGGCAGAGTCTGAGTAAATATAATGTACTTAACCTTTTGTAATAAATACCGCATATTTTTATAGCTCAGGGTAGTATTATTTCGCATTAATACGGTTCAAATATTTGACGGATTTTTCTTATTGAAACGGACTCCAGTTTGGACCGATATTACTGATCGGGAATCAGGAAATTCCTGTTTCATTAAACTGATAGAAACTGATATAAACGGGCAAAAAATTACTGATTGAAACGGTTAGCTTTTTTTCTATCCGTTTTGAACAGTTCATTTCCAATAGGGCGAGAACTCCAAATCAGATGCAGAAAATTCGGACAATCCTCATGTTGAAAATTCTGCAGAAACGTCACTGCCAAATTCAACTTCAAGAAGTGCTCTAACTGAAGAAACTAATGAGGTGCCTGAATATGACAATATGAGAGAAGGCCGAAAACGACGCAAAAAAGCTAATCCTCAAGAATGGATCAAGAACAAAGCAAAAAAGCTAAGAATGAAAGGAGAACAGTATACTGGCTACACTCGATCGAAGCTTGGAGTTCTTACACAAAACGCTCCGCGAAATGGGAGAAAACTAGGCCCTCCTTGCTCGCCTAAGCAATGTATAAAATCGAAACTCCGAAAATGCTCACAGATCACCCAAGAAGCCCGTGAAGATATTTTTAGAAACTTTTGGGCTTCCATGAAAGTTGCCAATATCTAAAAAAATGTTTTTGTCGACATTAGCTTTAGGTGAGTTTACTGTTTCCAGCTGGGTAAAGTAAGGCAATCTTGGAATGTCCAACAGTCAAGATGTCTCTAACCAATCTATAAAAAGATATGTGCGACAGAAGGAACAAGCTAGAGAGTACTTAACTACCTTCTTTAATAGTTTGCCGAAGTTACCTTCACATTACGGGAGGCACGATTCCTCAAAGTTGTATCTTGAGCAAACAGTACGTTCCATTGCACACCTTTATTCTTTGTACACCAAAAATGTGCTGCAGAAGAACAGCCAATTATTTCCATAACAATTTTTAATGAAATATTTTATTATATGAATCTTTCGTTGTACCCTAAGAAGGACAAGTGCAATGTTTGTGTAAATCACGAAGTTGGAAACTTGAGTGATGATAAGTGGATGTCTCATGTTCGCAATAAAGAGAGGGCTCGACTTGAAAAGACTAATGACAAAGAAGCTGCAAAAGACAATCGTTGCAAGCTGCTGACAATTGATCTTCAGGCAGTGAAAGTTGCCCCTTGTACCTACATTGGCCAGTGCAATGTTTTTTAAAATAAAATTAACTTGCCACAACTTTACGGTTTACGATTTGGTAACTCGACATGCTAAATGTTTTTGGTTTACAGAAACTGAAGCTGACTTCTGTGGATCCCCTTTTGTGACTTGCATAATGGAATATTTGGAAACGCATTGCTCAAATGTATCCATTCCATTCCAATTATAATCTTCAGTGATGGATGCACCTACCAAAACAGGAATGCCGTACTTGCAAACGCCCTCCTGACTTTTGCAGTTGATCACAATGTTGTTATTCAAAAATATTTAGAACCGAGTCAGACCCAAATAGTGTGACTCGGTTAACAGTTGTATAGAAAGAAAACTGAAAGGAAGCGAAATACAATTACCTAGTGATTACCTGTCGGTATCTAGAGAGGCTAGACGAGCGCCCTTTCCGTATGAAGTGAAAGCAATGAAAAGCGCTATCACAAATATCCAAATATTAGGCCGGGAAAAATGGTAGGCGATCCGGTGGTCACAGATACCAAAGTCATCAAATACACGCCAGAGGGAAAAATCGTAGTAAAACTGGACTTTGATAAGGAATGGCAAGATTTACCACATCGTGTAAAATTAGTGCCGGCCCGTATAGTTTGGCCTCAACTACACAAGGAAAAACGAAAAATCAAGAAAATTAAATGGAATCATTTACAAGAACTAAAATGTGTAACATCACCTGAGTGCCACCCATTTTATGATTCTCTACCTCATGAAGACATAATTTTTTGTAAACAGGGTATTATCGGAGCAAAAATTGAAAGCAGCCCTCTTAGGATTTAAGGGCAGGCACAGGCTCCTTTGTAGCAAAAACGGATTCCCAGTGGCCATGTTTCATCATCAAAACATGGACTCACTATGTCAGAAGTCGGAAGAAGGCTTGAGTACCAAAGCATTCATTTTAAATGTATAGCATTGCTAACAATTTACACACACCTTAGGACATGGTTGAACGCATTATCTAACTTATAGGTATCAATAAGGTATCTATCTGTACAAGATAGTTCTAGATCTGGCCGATTTGTTTGAGTTATGGCAATGTTGACATGCATAGTTGAAACCAAAGATCATTTAATGTTGCGTAGTTTGGGTTTTGATAAAAAATAAGGAAAATATTAAGGACCTCACAAATCTTCCTTATGCGTTGCCCAAAGATGGTTGTATGAAACACTCCACTAAGGAAGCTGAACTCATGCGGCAAATTGGGAAATTTTCGTCCCTCTTTTTATGCAGTTCTCCAATAATATTCAGGTGGCGCAATCGGCGACAGCGACGTTGTCATTCTGACATTAACGTTCGGTCAAAAGCGAATTATTGCAAGTTTTATTAGCTTTCATGGGCTTTTTGACTGTTTATTAAAGGACAACTTAGAATAGCGACAAGCAGACGATATTCTATGCCTCTGGAAAGAAATTCAGTGACGGAAATGTGAGAAATGTCACGCCATAAGGCATCAAAGGTAAAAATCAGTAATATTCTTAAAAGGCGACCAATTCACAGTAACTGTTGTTATTAGGAAGATCCTGGTCAATTAACAAATGGCCGCTGGCTCAATCAGGAGCGGATAGGTCTGCTTATGGTCTAATAATGAGGTCTGTGGAGCGGGCTATACCTAGATTTTATGGAGGAAGATATTATTTACCACTACGAGTCAAAATTGCTTGATGCAAGAAGAGATCAAGTTCGTAGAGGCAGAGTATTGTTATGGCAAGCAGCTGTCCCATGTATTTTTGCAAATTTGTCACAAAATTGTAATTTTTCTTTGGCATGTTGTACGATGATTTTCTAGATAAAGACAAAAGTAATGTGGAAGTAATCAAATCCATTGATCTGGTGCGTATTTTATCTAATTCTTTCCGACTTACGCTCATATTAAAGAGTCTTTTTTTCGTGAAATGAGGAATTTTATATTTTTTTTCCTTAATCGCATACGAACGCCGCGACATCTGGTGGAAACTGCGGAACCCGAATTAAAATCAAAAAATGGGTACATTTTTTTTGACGGAGTGCGTCTTCCTTAGTGGAGTGTTTCATAGATGGTTATAAAGATTGCCACTCAATACACACTTTTTCTGTACAAAAATAAAAGCCCAAATACAACAAATGGAACATTACCTTCAACTGTCCTACAATGCAATGTTTCAACGTGAATATCAAATCGCGTATCAAATGAAGATCTGGTACCTACTCAAGCCATCTTCACACAAAATGTCCCTGTAAAAATTGTACATAAAAACTAGGTACTTTTAATTTGAAGTGGTGTTTATAGAAGCCGGCGCGGCGGCGACGTTTCAGAGGAAGCCGAAGCCCCAATTTAATAAAATGTTAAGGATTTATTATTAAGATGATCATAGATCCAGTAATAACTCGAAAATATGTGATAATTTTACAGTCTTAGGTCCAAGTGTCCCCAAGTGCATTTCGAGTTAAGCAGTATCAATACACAGTATTAACTCCCAAAATAAGGTTGAGTTATGCATGAAACAGGATAATGACCAACAGATGTCGCCGGGTAATTGACTTTATAAATAAATCTTGCTTCATTGTTCAACCTTGGATATCGACGCTGCATAACAAAATACACGCTAGTTGCTCAGGTTGCTTATACCTTGGGGTAATTTAAGGGGCGTGGTCTCAATATCGCTCATCAGGGACAATTTACTTTATTTAGTAGAATTTATGGTAACCGTGGCTAATTAATCCGAACATTTGTCCGTTGACGTAATTTCCTAAACGGGATAGATTGTTTTTTATAAAGAGTGTCAGTCATGTCGGGGATCTCATCTAGGACCTGGTGGACCTCATCTAGGACCTGGGGGACTTCATCTAGCACCTGGGGGACCTTATCGAGGGCTTGAGTTAACTCATGGAGGAACTCGGTTACCTGTTCGAGGAACCTCCTGCAAGACCTCCAGGGAAATCTTAGAGGAACTCGGGGACCTCAGGCAGAGAGAGGACCTCCAGTGTACAAAAAGAAGAGCGGAATCTGTCCCCCAGTTCACACTCTTTTGTTGACAATCTTGTTCGGAATGTGCATAACCTTGAATCAGTCTAAAGACGTTTAGACCAGAGGCAGAGGAGGCTTATGTTGTGATGCGAAAGCGATTCAAAAGTGCAGCAATAAAAGTGACAATGGTGAAATGCGCCATTATAGTACATTTAAAAGTAAATTATTCTTTTCAGAGCTTACAAAAGTTTACAATAAAGTGTAATTTATAAATAATGTATTTTAAGGTTAGGATGCCATAATTGCGCGTTTGTGAAACTTGTTCATCTAAAAGAGCGGCACGTCAGCACTTTCAAATTTGCATTCGACAAAGACAGGGTCGTAGCCTTACGCGGTAGCGAGAAAATTAGGGCTCCAGTGTAGCCCGAATCCCTAATCAAGTCTAAAGGCGGCATTTCCGCACCCTGCTTCATAAAAGCGGCATTTCAGCACGCACAAATAAAGTCGATAAATTAGGCTGTCCTGAACAGGTACGTCTTATGCATCCTGCAACACAGCCCACTGGTTCTTAATATCGCATTCGAAAACAAACAAGCCCAAAAGCATAGAATTTGGTTCTTAAAACGGCAGTACAGTCCACCAATCTCGCGGCGAAACTTTCAAGGCCTGAGGCGGTCTTGATTACGCCATTCCGCGTTTACAAACCCTTTACTCGTTTGGGAGTCTTCCTAAAAGCATGGGGCGTAGCCCTACGCTGCAGTGAGGAAATCAGGGCTCCAGTATAGTCCGAATTCCTAATAAAGTCTGGGGTGCCAAAATGCCGCTTACCTGATTTGCGTGTCAGCTTTTCACTTATAAAGACGGCACTTCCGCACTCTCGCTTCATAAAAGCGGCATTTCACCACTCATGAATAAAGTCGAAAAATTGGGCTGTCCTGAATAGGCTGCAGCACAGACCATATTTTGTTAATATCGAACTCGAAAACACACGAGCCCAAAAGCATCGAATTTGGTTCTGAAAACGGCAGTCAGTCCACCAATCTCGCGGCAGAAACTTTCAAGGCCTGAGACCGTCTTGATTACGCCATTCCGCGTTTATAAACCCTTTACTCGTTTGGGCGTCTTCCTAAAAGCATGGGGCGTAGCCCCACGCTGTAGCGAGGAAATCAGGGCTCCAGTGCAGTCCGAATCCCTAAAAAGTCTGAGGTGCTAAAATGCCGCTTAGCTGAGTTGCGTGACACCTTTTCACTTATAAAGACGGCACTTCCGCACTCTGCTTCATAAAAGCGGCATTTCAGCACTCATGAATAAAGTCGAAAAATTGGGCTGTCCTGAACAGGCTGCAGCACAAACCACATTTTCTTAATATCGAACTCTAAAACACACGAACCCAAAAGCATCGAATTTGGTTCCTAATATGGCAGTACAGTCCACCGTTCCCGCATCAGAAACTTTCAAAGCCTGAGGCCGTCTTTTTTACGCCATTCCGCGTTTACAGACCTTTCACTCGCTGGGTCGTCTTCGTAAAAGCATTGGGCGTCTGAGGTGCCAAAATGCCGCTTAGCTGAGCTAAGTGGAATCTGTTCACTCATAAAGGCGGCATTTCCGCACTTTGCTTCATAAAAGCGGCATTTCAGCACCCATAAATAAAATCGATAAATTGGGCTGTCCTGAACAGGTACGTCTTATGCATCCTGCAGCACAGCCCACTCGTTCTTAATATCGCATTCGAAAACAAACGAGCCCAAAAGCATCGAAATTGGTTCTTAAAATGGCAGTACAGTCCACCAATCTCGCGGCAGAATCTTTCAGGGACAGAGGCCGTCTTGATTACACCATTCCGCGTTTACAAACCTTTCACTCCTTTGGGCGTCTTCGTGAAAGCTTGGGGCGTAGCCCTACGCTGTAGTGAGGAAATAAGAACTCCATTATACAGGGTATCCCTCGACGAGCGTCAGTTAACCGTATCTGGAGAACTGTTTCTAGCATCATCTTGAAAATTTGTGCACAGGGGTCTCAATTAATTCTGAATCGACGTAAAATATTTTTGTCAATGGCGCACTTCCGGTTATACCGGAAATAGGTACTAACTTCCTTATTTTAAATGGAACACCCTGTATATTATGATATTTTTGGATTCTACGTTTCATTCTAGGTAAATTTTTACTAAGAATTGATATGCCAAAAATTAACCATTTTTAAGAAAATCAAGAATTTCGCTTTTGCCTGCCAAGTGCAGGCCTAATTTCAAAAAGCTGTAGCAACCTTACAGTATGAAATTAGAAAACGATATTAATTTGGCATGAAGCCTAATGTAGGGTGTATCCGCCCCTGGACTCAAATTGGGTCAAATACATACAGGGCGTTCTCTGCAAATTTTTTAAACATCATCAAATTCATTGGTCAGAAAGTCAATTTTTTCAAATGGAATGCCCCAAATATTTTATGACACTTCGATGCAGAATTTAATTGTCTATCATTTTAGTCTACATGTTTGCCATGTTTAAACAAACTGTGCCTGTGATATTTCTAAGTATTTGGAATTTGACCAAAATTTCATATTTAGCACGATTTAATAACCAAAGTTAGCTATGATTTTAGGAGCCTTTATTGTTCCTTATGGCTGCTCAAATGAAAATTTAAACGTATTTTAATCCTGTTTTAAAATATGAAATTTTGGTCCAATTCCAAATATTTACTTAGAAATATCACAAAAACTGTTTATTTAAATATGGCAAACATATAGACTAAAATGATAGACAATTAAATTCTGCGTCGACGTGCCATAAGATAGTTGGGGCATTACATTTGAAAAAATTTACTTTTTGGCCAATGAAGTTGATGATGTTTAAGAATTTGCAGAGAACACCCTTGTATGTATTTCACCGAATTTGAGTCCAGGGGCGGATACACCCTGCATTAGTCTTCATGTCAAATTAATATATCGTTTTCTCATTTCATACTGTAAAGATGTTACAGCTTTTTGAAGTTAGGCCTGCACTTGGCATAAAACAGCGAAATTCTTGATTTTCTCAAAAATGGTTGATTTTTGGCATAGCAATTCTTAGTAAAAATTTACCAAAAATGAAACGTGGAATCCAAAAATATCATAATATATAGGGTGTTCCATCTGAAATAAGGAAATTAGTACCTATTTCCGGTATAACCGGAAGTGCGCCATTGATGAAAATATTTTACGTTGATTCAAAATTAATTGAAACCCTTGTGTACAAATTTTCAAGATGATGCTAGAAACAGTTCTCCAGATACGGCTAACTTACGCTCGTCGAGGGATACCCTGTAGTCCGAATCCCTAATATAGTCTGGGTTGCCAAAATGCCGCTTAGCTGAGTTGCCTGGAATCTTTTCACTTATAAAGGCGGCATTTCAGCACTCACGAATAAAGTCGAAAAATTGGGCTGTCCTGAACAAGCTGCAGCACAGACCACATTTTCTTAATATCGAACTCTAAAACACGAGCCCAAAAGCATCGAATTTGGTTCCTAATACTTTTCAAGGCCTGAGGCCGTCGTTTTTACCCCATTCCGCGTTTACAGACCTTTCACTCGCTGGGTCACATTCGTAAAAGCACTGGGCGTAGCCCCACGCTTTAGCGATGAAATTAGGGCTAATAAGGTCTGGGGTGCCAAAATGCCGCTTAGCTGAGCTAAGTGGAATCTGTTCACTCATAAAGGCGGCATTTCCGCACTCTGCTTCATAAAAGCGGCATTTCAGCACCCATAAATAAAGTCGATAAATTGGGCTGTCCTGAACAGGTACGTCTTATGCATCCTGCAGCACAGCCCACTGGTTCTTAATATCGCATTCGAAAACAAACGAGCCCAAAAGCATCGAATTTGGTTCTTAAAACGGCAGTACAGTCCACCAATCTCGTGGCAGAAACTTTCAAGGCCTGATTCCGTCTTGATTACGCCATTCCGCGTTTACAAACCCTTTACTCCTTTGGGCGTCTTCCTGAAAGCATGGGGCGTAGCCCTACGCTGTAGTGAGGAAATCAGAGCTCCATTATAGTCCGAATAGTCTGGGTTGCCAAAATGCCGCTTAGCTGAGTTGCCTGGAATATTTTCACTTAGGAAGGCGGCATATCCGCACTCTGCTTCATAAAAGCGGCATTTCAGCACTCATGAATAAAGTCGAAAAATTGGGCTGTCCTGAATAGGCTGCAGCACAGACCACATTTTCTTAATAACGAACTCGAAAACACACGAACCCAAAAGCATCGAATTTGGTTCCTAATATGGCAGTACAGTCCACCGGTTCCCGCATCAGAAACTTTCAAGGCCTGAGGCCGACTTTTTTACGCCATTCCGCGTTTACAGACCCTTCAATCGCTTGGGCGTCTTCGTAAAAGCATTGGGCGTAACCCTACGCTTTAGCAATGAAATTAGGGCTAATAAAGTCTGGAGTGCCAAAATGCCGCTTAGCTGAGTTAAGTGGAATCTTCTCACTTATAAAGGCGGCATTTCCGCACTCTGCTTCATAAAAGCGGCATTTCAGCACTCATGAATTAAGTCGAAAAATTGGGCTGTCCTGAATAGGCTGCAGCACAGACTACATTTTCTTAATATCGAACTCGAAAACACACGAACCCAAAAGCATCGAATTTGGTTCCTAATATGGCAGTACAGTCCACCTTTCCCGCATCAGAACCTTTCAAGGAGTGAGGCCGTCTTTTTTACGCCATTCCGCGTTTACAGACCTTTCACTCTTTGGGTCGTCTTCGTAAAACATTGGGCGTAGCAATACGCTTTAGCGATTAAATTAGGGCTAACAAAGTCTGGAGTGCCAAAATGCCGCTTAGCTGAGCTAAGTGGAATCTTTTCACTTATAAAGGCGGCATTTCCGCACTCTGCTTCATAAAGGCGGCATTTCCGCACCCATAAATAAAATCGATAAATTGGGCTGTCCCGAACAGGTAAGTCTTATGCATCCTGCAGCACAGCCCACTGGTTCTTAATATCGCATTCGAAAACACCCGAGCCCAAAAGCATAGAATTTCTTTCTTAAAACGCCAGTCCAGTCCACCAATCTCACGGCAGAATCTTTCAAGGCCTGAGGCCATCTTGATTGCGCCATTCCGCGTTTACAAACCCTTTACTCGATTGGGCGTCTTCCTGAAAGCATGTGGCGTAGCCCTACGCTGTAGCGAGGAAATCAGGGCTCCAGTGCAGCCCGAATCCCTAAAAAGTCTGGGGTGCCAAAATGCCGCTTAGCTGAGTTGCATGACACCTTTTCACTTATAAAGACGGCACTTCCGCACTCTGCTTCATAAAAGCGGCATTTCAGCACCCATAAATAAAGTTGATAAATTGGGCTGTCCTGAACAGGTACGTTTTATGCACCCTGCAGCACAGTCCACTGGTTCTTAATATCGAATTCGAAAACACCCGAGCCCAAAAGCATCGCATTTGGTTCTTAAAACGGCAGTACAGTCCACCAAACTGGCGGCAGAAACTTTCAAGGCCTGAGGCCGTTTTGATTACGCCATTCCGCGCTTACAAACCCTTTACTCCTTTGGGCGTCTTGCTAAAAGCATGGGGCGTAGCCCTACGCTGTGGTGAGGAAATCAGAGCTCCATTATAGTCCGAATCCCTAATATAGTCTGAGTTGCCAAAGTGCCGCTTAGCTGCTGAGTTGCATGGAATCTTTTCACTTATAAAGGCGGCATTTCCGCACTCTGCTTCATAAAAGCGGCATTTCAGCACTCACGAATAAAGACGAAAAATTGGGCTGTCCTGAATAGGCTGCAGCACAGACCACATTTTCTTAATATCGAACTCGAAAACACACGAACCCAAAAGCATCGAATTTGGTTCCTAATAAGGCAGTACAGTCCACCGGTTCCCGCATCAGAAACTTTCAAGGCCTGAGGCCGACTTTTTTACACCATTCCGCGTTTACAGACCCTTCACTCGCTTGGGCGTCTTCGTAAAAGCATTGGGCGTAACCCTACGCTTTAGCAATGAAATTAGGGCTGATAAAGTCTGGAGTGCCAAAATGCCGCTTAGCTGAGTTAAGTGGAATCTTCTCACTTATAAAGGCGGCATTTCCGCACTCTGCTTCATAAAAGCGGCATTTCAGCACCCATAAATAAAGTCGATAAATTGGGCTGTCCTGAACAGGTAAGTCTTATGCATCCTGCAGCACAGTCCACTGGTCCTCAATATCGCATTCGAAAGCACCCGAGCCCAAAAGCATCGAATTTAGTTCTTAAAACGGCAGTACAGTCCACCAATCTCGCGGCAGAAACTTTCAAGGCCTGAGGCCGTCTTGATTACGCCGTTCCGCGTTTACAAACCCTTTACTCGTTTGGGCGTCTTCCTGAAAGCATGGGGCGTAGCCCTACGCTATAGCGAGGAAATAAGGGCTCCAGTGCAGTCCGAATCCCCAAAAAGTCTGGGGTGCCAAAATGCCGCTTAGCTGAGTTGCGTGACATCTTTTCACTTATAAAGACGGCACTTCCGCACCCTACTTCATAAAAGCGGCATTTCAGCACTCATGAATAAAGTCGAAAAATTGGGCTGTCCTGAATAGGCTGCAGCACAGACCACATTTTCTTAATAAATCGAACTCGAAAACACACGAACCCAAAAGCATCGAATTTGGTTCCTAATATGGCAGTACAGTCCACCGGTTCCCGCATCAGAAACTTTCAAGGCCTGAGGCCGACTTTTTTACGCCATTCCGCGTTTACAGACCCTTCAATCGCTTGGGCGTCTTCGTAAAAGCATTGGGCGTAACCCTACGCTTTAGCAATGAAATTAGGGCTAATAAAGTCTGGAGTGCCAAAATGCCGCTTAGCTGAGTTAAGTGGAATCTTCTCACTTATAAAGGCGGCATTTCCGCACTCTGCTTCATAAAAGCGGCATTTCAGCACTCATGAATTAAGTCGAAAAATTGGGCTGTCCTGAATAGGCTGCAGCACAGACTACATTTTCTTAATATCGAACTCGAAAACACACGAACCCAAAAGCATCGAATTTGGTTCCTAATATGGCAGTACAGTCCACCTTTCCCGCATCAGAACCTTTCAAGGAGTGAGGCCGTCTTTTTTACGCCATTCCGCGTTTACAGACCTTTCACTCTTTGGGTCGTCTTCGTAAAACATTGGGCGTAGCAATACGCTTTAGCGATTAAATTAGGGCTAACAAAGTCTGGAGTGCCAAAATGCCGCTTAGCTGAGCTAAGTGGAATCTTTTCACTTATAAAGGCGGCATTTCCGCACTCTGCTTCATAAAGGCGGCATTTCCGCACCCATAAATAAAATCGATAAATTGGGCTGTCCCGAACAGGTAAGTCTTATGCATCCTGCAGCACAGCCCACTGGTTCTTAATATCGCATTCGAAAACACCCGAGCCCAAAAGCATAGAATTTCTTTCTTAAAACGCCAGTCCAGTCCACCAATCTCACGGCAGAATCTTTCAAGGCCTGAGGCCATCTTGATTGCGCCATTCCGCGTTTACAAACCCTTTACTCGATTGGGCGTCTTCCTGAAAGCATGTGGCGTAGCCCTACGCTGTAGCGAGGAAATCAGGGCTCCAGTGCAGCCCGAATCCCTAAAAAGTCTGGGGTGCCAAAATGCCGCTTAGCTGAGTTGCATGACACCTTTTCACTTATAAAGACGGCACTTCCGCACTCTGCTTCATAAAAGCGGCATTTCAGCACCCATAAATAAAGTTGATAAATTGGGCTGTCCTGAACAGGTACGTTTTATGCACCCTGCAGCACAGTCCACTGGTTCTTAATATCGAATTCGAAAACACCCGAGCCCAAAAGCATCGCATTTGGTTCTTAAAACGGCAGTACAGTCCACCAAACTGGCGGCAGAAACTTTCAAGGCCTGAGGCCGTTTTGATTACGCCATTCCGCGCTTACAAACACTTTACTCCTTTGGGCGTCTTGCTAAAAGCATGGGGCGTAGCCCTACGCTGTGGTGAGGAAATCAGAGCTCCATTATAGTCCGAATCCCTAATATAGTCTGAGTTGCCAAAGTGCCGCTTAGCTGCTGAGTTGCATGGAATCTTTTCACTTATAAAGGCGGCATTTCCGCACTCTGCTTCATAAAAGCGGCATTTCAGCACTCACGAATAAAGACGAAAAATTGGGCTGTCCTGAATAGGCTGCAGCACAGACCACATTTTCTTAATATCGAACTCGAAAACACACGAACCCAAAAGCATCGAATTTGGTTCCTAATAAGGCAGTACAGTCCACCGGTTCCCGCATCAGAAACTTTCAAGGCCTGAGGCCGACTTTTTTACACCATTCCGCGTTTACAGACCCTTCACTCGCTTGGGCGTCTTCGTAAAAGCATTGGGCGTAACCCTACGCTTTAGCAATGAAATTAGGGCTGATAAAGTCTGGAGTGCCAAAATGCCGCTTAGCTGAGTTAAGTGGAATCTTCTCACTTATAAAGGCGGCATTTCCGCACTCTGCTTCATAAAAGCGGCATTTCAGCACCCATAAATAAAGTCGATAAATTGGGCTGTCCTGAACAGGTAAGTCTTATGCATCCTGCAGCACAGTCCACTGGTCCTCAATATCGCATTCGAAAGCACCCGAGCCCAAAAGCATCGAATTTAGTTCTTAAAACGGCAGTACAGTCCACCAATCTCGCGGCAGAAACTTTCAAGGCCTGAGGCCGTCTTGATTACGCCGTTCCGCGTTTACAAACCCTTTACTCGTTTGGGCGTCTTCCTGAAAGCATGGGGCGTAGCCCTACGCTATAGCGAGGAAATAAGAGCTCCAGTGCAGTCCGAATCCCCAAAAAGTCTGGGGTGCCAAAATGCCGCTTAGCTGAGTTGCGTGACATCTTTTCACTTATAAAGACGGCACTTCCGCACCCTACTTCATAAAAGCGGCATTTCAGCACTCATGAATAAAGTCGAAAAATTGGGCTGTCCTGAATAGGCTGCAGCACAGACCACATTTTCTTAATAAATCGAACTCGAAAACACACGAACCCAAAAGCATCGAATTTGGTTCCTAATAAGGCAGTACAGTCCACCGGTTCCCGCATCAGAAACTTTCAAGGCCTGAGGCCGACTTTTTTACACCATTCCGCGTTTACAGACCCTTCAATCGCTTGGGCGTCTTCGTAAAAGCATTGGGCGTAACCCTACGCTTTAGCAATGAAATTAGGGCTAATAAAGTCTGGAGTGCCAAAATGCCGCTTAGCTGAGTTAAGTGGAATCTTCTCACTTATAAAGGCGGCATTTCCGCACTCTGCTTCATAAAAGCGGCATTTCAGCACCCATAAATAAAGTCGATAAATTGGGCTGTCCTGAACAGGTAAGTCTTATGCATCCTGCGGCACAGTCCACTGGTCCTTAATATCGCATTCGAAAGCACCCGAGCCCAAAAGCATCGAATTTAGTTCTTAAAACGGGAGTACAGTCCACCAATCTCGCGGCAGAAACTTTCAAGGCCTGAGGCCGTCTTGATTACGCCGTTCCGCGTTTACAAACCCTTTACTCGTTTGGGCGTCTTCCTGAAAGCATGGGGCGTAGCCCTACGCTATAGCGAGGAAATAAGGGCTCCAGTGCAGTCCGAATCCCCAAAAAGTCTGGGGTGCCAAAATGCCGCTTAGCTGAGTTGCGTGACATCTTTTCACTTATAAAGACGGCACTTCCGCACCCTGCCTCATAAAAGCGGCATTTCAGCATTCATGAATTAAGTCGAAAAATTGGGCTGTCCTGAATAGGCTGCAGCACAGACTACATTTTCTTAATATCGAACTCGAAAACACACGAACCCAAAAGCATCGAATTTGGTTCCTAATATGACAGTACAGTCCACCTTTCCCGCATCAGAAACTTTCAAGGCCTGAGGCCGACTTTTTTACGCCATTCCGCGTTTACAGACCCTTCACTCGCTTGGGCGTCTTCGTAAAAGCATTGGGCGTAACCCTACGCTTTAGCAATGAAATTAGGGCTAATAAAGTCTGGAGTGCCAAAATGCCGCTTAGCTGAGTTAAGTGGAATCTTCTCACTTATAAAGGCGGCATTTCCGCACTCTGCTTCATAAAAGCGGCATTTCAGCACCCATAAATAAAGTCGATAAATTGGGCTGTCCTGAACAGGTAAGTGTTATGCATCCTGCGGCACAGTCCACTGGTCCTTAATATCGCATTCGAAAGCACCCGAGCCCCAAAGGATCGAATTTGGTTCTTAAAACGGCAGTACAGTCCACCAATCTTGCGGCAGAAACTTTCAAGGCCTGAGGCCGTCTTGATTACGCCGTTCCGCGTTTACAAACCCTTTACTCGTTTGGGCGTCTTCCTGAAAGCATGGGGCGTAGCCCTACGCTATAGCGAGGAAATAAGGGCTCCAGTGCAGTCCGAATCCCCAAAAAGTCTGGGGTGCCAAAATGCCGCTTAGCTGAGTTGCGTGACATCTTTTCACTTATAAAGACGGCACTTCCGCACCCTACCTCATAAAAGCGGCATTTCAGCACTCATGAATAAAGTCGAAAAATTGGGCTGTCCTGAATAGGCTGCAGCACAGACCACATTTTCTTAATATCGAACTCGAAAACACACGAACCCAAAAGCACCGAATTTGGTTCCTAATAAGGCAGTACAGTCCACCGGTTCCCGCATCAGAAACTTTCAAGGCCTGAGGCCGACTTTTTTACGCCATTCCGCGTTTACAGACCCTTCACTCGCTTGGGCGTCTTCGTAAAAGCATTGGGCGTGACCCTACGCTTTAGCAATGAAATTAGGGCTAATAAAGTCTGGAGTGCCAAAATGCCGCTTAGCTGAGTTAAGTGGAATCTTCTCACTTATAAAGGCGGCATTTCCGCACTCTGCTTCATAAAAGCGGCATTTCAGCACCCATAAATAAAGTCGATAAATTGGGCTGTCCTGAACAGGTAAGTCTTATGCATCCTGCGGCACAGTCCACTGGTCCTTAATATCGCATTCGAAAGCACCCGAGCCCAAAAGCATCGAATTTAGTTCTTAAAACGGTAGTACAGTCCACCAATCTCGCGGCAGAAACTTTCAAGGATTGAGGCCGTCTTGATTACGCCGTTCCGCGTTTACAAACCCTTTACTCGTTTGGGCGTCTTCCTGAAAGCATGGGGCGTAGCCCTACGCTATAGCGAGGAAATAAGGGCTCCAGTGCAGTCCGAATCCCCAAAAAGTCTGGGGTGCCAAAATGCCGCTTAGCTGAGTTGCGTGACATCTTTTCACTTATAAAGACGGCACTTCCGCACCCTACCTCATAAAAGCGGCATTTCAGCACTCATGAATAAAGTCGAAAAATTGGGCTGTCCTGAATAGGCTGCAGCACAGACTACATTTTCTTAATATCGAACTCGAAAACACACGAACCCAAAAGCATCGAATTTGGTTCCTAATATGGCAGTACAGTCCACCTTTCCCGCATCAGAACCTTTCAAGGACTGAGGCCGTCTTTTATACGCCATTCCGCGTTTACAGACCCTTCACTCGCTTGGGCGTAGCCCTACGCTTTAGCAATGAAATCAGGGCTAATAAATTCTGGAGTGTCAAAATGCCGCTTAGCTGAGCTGCGTGGAATCTTTTCACTTATAATGGCGGCATTTCCGCACTCTGCTTCCTAAAAGCGGCATTTCAGCACTCACGAATAAAGTCGAAAAATTGGGCTGTCCTGAATAGGCTGCAGCACAGACTACATTTTCTTAATATCGAACTCGAAAACACACAAACCCAAAAGCATCAAATTTGGTTCCTAATATGGCAGTACAGTCCACCTTTCCCGCATCAGAACCTTTCAAGGACTGAGGCCGTCTTTTTTACGCCATTCCGCGTTTACAGACCCTTCACTCGCTTGGGCGTAGCCCTACGCTTTAGCAATGAAATCAGGGCTAATAAATTCTGGAGTGTCAAAATGCCGCTTAGCTGAGCTGCGTGGAATCTTTTCACTTATAATGGCGGCATTTCCGCACTCTGCTTCCTAAAAGCGGCATTTCAGCACTCACGAATAAAGTCGAAAAATTGGGCAGTCCTAAATAGGCTGCAGCACAGACCACATTTTCTTAATATCGAACTCTAAAACACACGAGCCCAATATCATCGAATTTGGTTCCTGATATGGCAGTACAGTCCACCTTTCCCGCATCAGAACCTTTCAAGGCCTGAGGCCGTCTTTTTTACGCCATTCCGCGTTTACAGACCTTTCACTCTTTGGGTCGTCTTCGTAAAACATTGGGCGTAGCCCTACGCTTTAGCGATTAAATTAGGGCTAACAAAGTCTGGAGTGCCAAAATGCCGCTTAGCTGAGCTAAGTGGAATCTTTTCACTTATAAAGGCGGCATTTCCGCACTCTGCTTCATAAAGGCGGCATTTCCGCACCCATAAATAAAATCGATAAATTGGGCTGTCCCGAACAGGTAAGTCTTATGCATCCTGCAGCACAGCCCACTGGTTCTTAATATCGCATTCGAAAACACCCGAGCCCAAAAGCATAGAATTTCTTTCTTAAAACGCCAGTCCAGTCCACCAATCTCACGGCAGAATCTTTCAAGGCCTGAGGCCATCTTGATTGCGCCATTCCGCGTTTACAAACCCTTTACTCGATTGGGCGTCTTCCTGAAAGCATGTGGCGTAGCCCTACGCTGTAGCGAGGAAATCAGGGCTCCAGTGCAGCCCGAATCCCTAAAAAGTCTGGGGTGCCAAAATGCCGCTTAGCTGAGTTGCATGACACCTTTTCACTTATAAAGACGGCACTTCCGCACTCTGCTTCATAAAAGCGGCATTTCAGCACCCATAAATAAAGTTGATAAATTGGGCTGTCCTGAACAGGTACGTTTTATGCACCCTGCAGCACAGTCCACTGGTTCTTAATATCGAATTCGAAAACACCCGAGCCCAAAAGCATCGCATTTGGTTCTTAAAACGGCAGTACAGTCCACCAAACTGGCGGCAGAAACTTTCAAGGCCTGAGGCCGTTTTGATTACGCCATTCCGCGCTTACAAACCCTTTACTCCTTTGGGCGTCTTGCTAAAAGCATGGGGCGTAGCCCTACGCTGTGGTGAGGAAATCAGAGCTCCATTATAGTCCGAATCCCTAATATAGTCTGGGTTGCCAAAGTGCCGCTTAGCTGCTGAGTTGCATGGAATCTTTTCACTTATAAAGGCGGCATTTCCGCACTCTGCTTCATAAAAGCGGCATTTCAGCACTCACGAATAAAGACGAAAAATTGGGCTGTCCTGAATAGGCTGCAGCACAGACCACATTTTCTTAATATCGAACTCGAAAACACACGAACCCAAAAGCATCGAATTTGGTTCCTAATAAGGCAGTACAGTCCACCGGTTCCCGCATCAGAAACTTTCAAGGCCTGAGGCCGACTTTTTTACACCATTCCGCGTTTACAGACCCTTCACTCGCTTGGGCGTCTTCGTAAAAGCATTGGGCGTAACCCTACGCTTTAGCAATGAAATTAGGGCTGATAAAGTCTGGAGTGCCAAAATGCCGCTTAGCTGAGTTAAGTGGAATCTTCTCACTTATAAAGGCGGCATTTCCGCACTCTGCTTCATAAAAGCGGCATTTCAGCACCCATAAATAAAGTCGATAAATTGGGCTGTCCTGAACAGGTAAGTCTTATGCATCCTGCAGCACAGTCCACTGGTCCTCAATATCGCATTCGAAAGCACCCGAGCCCAAAAGCATCGAATTTGGTTTTTAAAACGGCAGTACAGTCCACCAATCTCGCGGCAGAAACTTTCAAGGCCTGAGGCCGTCTTGATTACGCCGTTCCGCGTTTACAAACCCTTTACTCGTTTGGGCGTCTTCCTGAAAGCATGGGGCGTAGCCCTACGCTATAGCGAGGAAATAAGGGCTCCAGTGCAGTCCGAATCCCCAAAAAGTCTGGGGTGCCAAAATGCCGCTTAGCTGAGTTGCGTGACATCTTTTCACTTATAAAGACGGCACTTCCGCACCCTACTTCATAAAAGCGGCATTTCAGCACTCATGAATAAAGTCGAAAAATTGGGCTGTCCTGAATAGGCTGCAGCACAGACCACATTTTCTTAATAAATCGAACTCGAAAACACAAGAACCCAAAAGCATCGAATTTGGTTCCTAATAAGGCAGTACAGTCCACCGGTTCCCGCATCAGAAACTTTCAAGGCCTGAGGCCGACTTTTTTACGCCATTCCGCGTTTACAGACCCTTTAATCGCTTGGGCGTCTTCGTAGAAGCATTGGGCGTAACCCTACGCTTTAGCAATGAAATTAGGGCTAATAAAGTCTGGAGTGCCAAAATGCCGCTTAGCTGAGTTAAGTGGAATCTTCTCACTTATAAAGGCGGCATTTCCGCACTCTGCTTCATAAAAGCGGCATTTCAGCACCCATAAATAAAGTCGATAAATTGGGCTGTCCTGAACAGGTAAGTCTTATGCATCCTGCGGCACAGTCCACTGGTCCTTAATATCGCATTCGAAAGCACCCGAGCCCAAAAGCATCGAATTTAGTTCTTAAAACGGGAGTACAGTCCACCAATCTCGCGGCAGAAACTTTCAAGGCCTGAGGCCGTCTTGATTACGCCGTTCCGCGTTTACAAACCCTTTACTCGTTTGGGCGTCTTCCTGAAAGCATGGGGCGTAGCCCTACGCTATAGCGAGGAAATAAGGGCTCCAGTGCAGTCCGAATCCCCAAAAAGTCTGGGGTGCCAAAATGCCGCTTAGCTGAGTTGCGTGACATCTTTTCACTTATAGAGACGGCACTTCCGCACCCTACCTCATAAAAGCGGCATTTCAGCATTCATGAATTAAGTCGAAAAATTGGGCTGTCCTGAATAGGCTGCAGCACAGACTACATTTTCTTAATATCGAACTCGAAAACACACGAACCCAAAAGCATCGAATTTGGTTCCTAATATGACAGTACAGTCCACCTTTCCCGCATCAGAAACTTTCAAGGCCTGAGGCCGACTTTTTTACGCCATTCCGCGTTTACAGACCCTTCACTCGCTTGGGCGTCTTCGTAAAAGCATTGGGCGTAACCCTACGCTTTAGCAATGAAATTAGGGCTAATAAAGTCTGGAGTGCCAAAATGCCGCTTAGCTGAGTTAAGTGGAATCTTCTCACTTATAAAGGCGGCATTTCCGCAGTCTGCTTCATAAAAGCGGCATTTCAGCACCCATAAATAAAGTCGATAAATTGGGCTGTCCTGAACAGGTAAGTCTTATGCATCCTGCGGCACAGTCCACTGGTCCTTAATATCGCATTCGAAAGCACCCGAGCCCCAAAGGATCGAATTTGGTTCTTAAAACGGCAGTACAGTCCACCAATCTTGCGGCAGAAACTTTCAAGGCCTGAGGCCGTCTTGATTACGCCGTTCCGCGTTTACAAACCCTTTACTCGTTTGGGCGTCTTCCTGAAAGCATGGGGCGTAGCCCTACGCTATAGCGAGGAAATAAGGGCTCCAGTGCAGTCCGAATCCCCAAAAAGTCTGGGGTGCCAAAATGCCGCTTAGCTGAGTTGCGTGACATCTTTTCACTTATAAAGACGGCACTTCCGCACCCTACCTCATAAAAGCGGCATTTCAGCACTCATGAATAAAGTCGAAAAATTGGGCTGTCCTGAATAGGCTGCAGCACAGACCACATTTTCTTAATATCGAACTCGAAAACACACGAACCCAAAAGCACCGAATTTGGTTCCTAATAAGGCAGTACAGTCCACCGGTTCCCGCATCAGAAACTTTCAAGGCCTGAGGCCGACTTTTTTACGCCATTCCGCGTTTACAGACCCTTCACTCGCTTGGGCGTCTTCGTAAAAGCATTGGGCGTGACCCTACGCTTTAGCAATGAAATTAGGGCTAATAAAGTCTGGAGTGCCAAAATGCCGCTTAGCTGAGTTAAGTGGAATCTTCTCACTTATAAAGGCGGCATTTCCGCACTCTGCTTCATAAAAGCGGCATTTCAGCACCCATAAATAAAGTCGATAAATTGGGCTGTCCTGAACAGGTAAGTCTTATGCATCCTGCGGCACAGTCCACTGGTCCTTAATATCGCATTCGAAAGCACCCGAGCCCAAAAGCATCGAATTTAGTTCTTAAAACGGTAGTACAGTCCACCAATCTCGCGGCAGAAACTTTCAAGGATTGAGGCCGTCTTGATTACGCCGTTCCGCGTTTACAAACCCTTTACTCGTTTGGGCGTCTTCCTGAAAGCATGGGGCGTAGCCCTACGCTATAGCGAGGAAATAAGGGCTCCAGTGCAGTCCGAATCCCCAAAAAGTCTGGGGTGCCAAAATGCCGCTTAGCTGAGTTGCGTGACATCTTTTCACTTATAAAGACGGCACTTCCGCACCCTACCTCATAAAAGCGGCATTTCAGCACTCATGAATAAAGTCGAAAAATTGGGCTGTCCTGAATAGGCTGCAGCACCGACCACATTTTCTTAATATCGAACTCGAAAACACACGAACCCAAAAGCATCGAATTTGGTTCCTAATAAGGCAGTACAGTCCACCGGTTCCCGCATCAGAAACTTTCAAGGCCTGAGGCCGACTTTTTTACGCCATTCCGCGTTTACAGACCCTTCACTCGCTTGGGCGTCTTCGTAAAAGCATTGGGCGTAACCCTACGCTTTAGCAATGAAATTAGGGCTAATAAAGTCTGGAGTGCCAAAATGCCGCTTAGCTGAGTTAAGTGGAATCTTCTCACTTATAAAGGCGGCATTTCCGCACTCTGCTTCATAAAAGCGGCATTTCAGCACCCATAAATAAAGTCGATAAATTGGGCTGTCCTGAACAGGTAAGTCTTATGCATCCTGCGGCACAGTCCACTGGTCCTTAATATCGCATTCGAAAGCACCCGAGCCCAAAAGCATCGAATTTAGTTCTTAAAACGGTAGTACAGTCCACCAATCTCGCGGCAGAAACTTTCAAGGATTGAGGCCGTCTTGATTACGCCGTTCCGCGTTTACAAACATTTTACTCGTTTGGGCGTCTTCCTGAAAGCATGGGGCGTAGCCCTACGCTATAGCGAGGAAATAAGGGCTCCAGTGCAGTCCGAATCCCCAAAAAGTCTGGGGTGCCAAAATGCCGCTTAGCTGAGTTGCGTGACATCTTTTCACTTATAAAGACGGCACTTCCGCACCCTACCTCATAAAAGCGGCATTTCAGCACTCATGAATAAAGTCGAAAAATTGGGCTGTCCTGAATAGGCTGCAGCACCGACCACATTTTCTTAATATCGAACTCGAAAACACACGAACCCAAAAGCATCGAATTTGGTTCCTAATAATTCAGTACAGTCCACCGGTTCCCGCATCAGAAACTTTCAAGGCCTGAGGCCGACTTTTTTACGCCATTCCGCGTTTACAGACCCTTCACTCGCTTGGGCGTCTTCGTAAAAGCATTGGGCGTAACCCTACGCTTTAGCAATGAAATTAGGGCTAATAAAGTCTGGAGTGCCAAAATGCCGCTTAGCTGAGTTAAGTGGAATCTTCTCACTTATAAAGGCGGCATTTCCGCACTCTGCTTCATAAAAGCGGCATTTCAGCACCCATAAATAAAGTCGATAAATTGGGCTGTCCTGAACAGGTAAGTCTTATGCATCCTGCAGCACAGTCCACTGGTCCTTAATATCGCATTCGAAAGCACCCGAGCCCAAAAGCATCGAATTTGGTTCTTAAAACGGCAGTACAGTCCACCAATCTCGCGGCAGAATCTTTCAAGGCCTGAGGCCGTCTTGATTTCGCCATTCCGCGTTTACAAACCCTTTACTCGTTTGGGCGTCTTCCTGAAAGTATGGGGCGTAGCCCTACGCTGTAGCGAAGAAATCAGGGCTCCAGTGCAGTCCGAATCCCTAAAAAGTCTGGGGTGCCAAAATGCCGCCTAGATGAGTTGCGTGACACCTTTTCGCTTATAAAGACGGCACTTCCACACTCTGCTTCATAAAAGCGGCATTTCAGCACTCACGAATAAAGTCAAAAAATTGGGCTGTTCTGAATAGGCTGCAGCACAGACCACATTTTCTTAATATCGAACTCGAAAACACACGAGCCCAAAAGCATCGAATTTCTTTCTTAAAACGCCAGTACAGTCCACAAATCTCGCGGCAGAATCTTTCAAGGCCTGAGGCCGTCTTGATTTCGCCATTCCGCGTTTACAAACCCTTTGCTCGTTTGAACTTCTTCCTGAAAGCATCTGCGTAGCCCTACGCTGTAGCGAGGAAATCAGGGCTCCAGTGCATACCGAATCCCCAAAAAGTCTGGGGTGTCAAAATGCCGCTTAGCTGAGTTGCGTGACATATTTTCACTTATAAAGACGGTACTTCCGCACCCTACTTCATAAAAGCGGCATTTCAGCACTCATGAATAAAGTCGAAAAATTGGGCTGTCCCGAATAGGCTGCAGCACAGACCACATTTTCTTAATATCGAACTACGCTTTAGCGATGAAATTAGGGCTAATAAAGTCTGGAGTGCCAAAATGCCGCTTAGCTGAGCTAAGTGGAATCTCTTCACTTATAAAGGCGGCATTTCTACACTTTGCTTCATAAAAGCGGCATTTCAGCACCCATAAATAAAGTCGATAAATTGGGCTGCCCTGAACAGGTAAGTTTTATGCATCCTGCAGCACAGCCCACTGGTTCTTAATATCGAATTCGAAAACACCCGAGCCCAAAAGCATCGAATTTGTTTCTTAAAACGACAGTACAGTCCACCAATCTCGCGGCAGAAACTTTCAAGGCCTGAGGCCGTCTTGATTACGGCGTTCCGCGTTTACAAACCCTTTACTCGTTTGGGCGTGTTCCTGAAAGCATGGGGCGTAGCTCTCGCTGTAGTGAGGAAATCAGAGCTCCATTATAGTCCGAATCCCTAATATAGTCTGGGTTGCCAAAATGCCGCTTAGCTGAGTTGCATGGAATCTTTTCACTTCTAAAGGCGGCATTTCCGCACTCTGCTTCATAAAAGCGGCATTTCAGCACTCACGAATAAAGTCGAAAAATTGGGCTATCCTGAATAGGCTGCAGCACAGACCACATTTCCTTAATATCGAACTCGAAAACACACGAGCCCAAAAGCATCGAATTTGTTTCTTAAAACGACAGTACAGTCCACCAATCTCGCGGCAGAATCTTTCAAGGCCTGAGGCCGTCTTGATTACGCCATTCCGCGTTTACAAACCCTTTACCCGTTTGAACTTCTTCCTGAAAGCATCTGCGTAGCCCTACGCTGTAGCGAGGAAATCAGGGCTCCAGTGCATTCCGAATCCCCAAAAAGTCTGGGGTGTGAAAATGCCGCTTAGCTGAGTTGCGTGACATCTTTTCACTTATAAAGACGGTACTTCCGCACCCTACTTCATAAAAGTTGCGTGACATCTTTTCACTTATAAAGACGGTACTTCCGCACCCTACTTCATAAAAGCGGCATTTCAGCACTCATGAATAAAGTCGAAAAATTGGGCTGTCCCGAATAGGTTGCAGCACAGACCACATTTTCTTAATATCGAACTCGAAAACACACGAACCCAAAGGCATCGAATTTGGTTCATAATATGGCAGCACAGTCCACCTTTCCCGCATATCAGAACCTTTCAAGGCCTGAGGCCGTCTTCTTTAAGCCATTCCGCGTTTACAGACCTTTCACTCGCTTGGGCGTCTTCGCGTCTTCGCAAAAGCATTGGGCGTAGCCCTATGCCGTAACGATGAAATTAGGGCTAATAAAGTCTGGGGGGGGCCTAATGCCGCTTAGCAGAGCTAAGTGGAATCTCTTCACTCATAAAGGCGGCATTTCTGCACTCTGCTTCATAAAAGCGGCATTTCAGCACTCATGAATAAAGTAAAAAAATTGAGCTGTCCTGAATAGGCTGCAGCACAGACCACATTTTCTTAATATCGAACTCGAAAACACACGAGCCGAAGAGCATCGAATTTGGTTCCTAATATGGCAGTATAGTCTACCATTCCCGCATCAGAAACTTTCAAGGCCTGAGGCCGTCTTTTTTACTCCATTCCGCGTTTACAGACCTTTCACTCGCTTGGGCGTCTTCGCAAAAGCAGTGGGCGTAGCCCTATGCTTTAGCGATGAAATTAGGGCCAATAAAGTCTGGGGTGCCAAAATGCCGCTTAGCTAAGCTAAGTGGAATCTCTTCACTCATAAAGGCGGCATTTCCGCACTCTGCTTCATAAAAGCGGCATTTCAGCACCGATAAATAAAGTCTATATTGGGGAATTCGAAAACACCCGAGCCCAAAAGCATCGAATTTGGTCCTTAAAACGGCAGTACAGTCCACCAATTTCGCGGCAGAAACTTTCAAGGCCTGAGGCCGTCCGATTACGCCATTCCGCGTTTACAAACCCTTTACTCGTTTGGTCGTCTTCCTGAAAGTATGGGGCGTAGCCCTACGCTGTAGCGAGGAAATCAGGGCTCCAGTGCAGTCCGAATCCCTAAAAAGTCTGGGGTGCCAAAATGCCGCTTAGCTGAGTTGCGTGACACCTTTTCACTTATAAAGAAGGCACTTCCGCACTCTGCTTCATAAAAGCGCCATTTCAGCACTCATGAATTAAGTCGAAAAATTGGGCTGTCCCGAATAGGCTGCAGCACAGACCACATTTTCTTAATATTGAACTCTAAAACACACGAACCCAAAAGCATCGAATTTGGTTCCTAATATGGCAGTACAGTCCACCTTTCCCGCATATCAGAAACCTTCAAGGCCTGAGGCCGCCTTTTTTATGCCGTTCCGCGTTTACAGACCCTTCACTGGCTTGGGCGCCTTCGTAAAAGCATTGGGCGTAGCCCCACGCTTTAGCGATGAAATTAGGGCTAATAGAGCCTGGAGTGCCAAAATGCCGCTTAGCTTAAGTGGAATCTTTTCACTTATAAAGGCGGCATCTCCGCACTCTGCTTCATAAAAGCGGCATTTCAGCACCCATAAATAAAGTCCATAAATGGGGCTGCCCTGAACAGGTAAGTCTTATGCATCCTGCAGCACAGCCCACTGGTTCTTAATATCGCATTCGAAAACAAACGAGCCCAAAAGCATCGAATTTGTTTCTTAAAACGCTAGTACAGTCCACCAATCTCGCGGCAGAATCTTTAAAGGCCTGAGGCCGTCTTGATTACGCCGTTCCGCGTTTACAAAACCTTTACTCGTTTGGGCGTCTTCTTGAAAGCATGCGGCGTAGCCCTACGCTGTAGTGAGGAAATCAGAGCTCCATTATAGTCCGAATCCCTAATATAGTCTGGATTGCCAAAATGTCGCTTAGCTGAGCTAAGTGGAATCTCTTCACTTATAAAGGCGGCATTTCCGCACTCTGCTTCATAAAAGCGGCATTTCAGCACTCATGAATAAAGTCGATAAATTGTGCTGTCCTGAACAGGTACGTCTTATGCATCCTGCAGCACAGCCCACTGGTTCTTAATATCGAATTCGAAAACACCCACGGCAGTACAGTCCACCAATCTCGCGGCAGAAGCTTCCAAGGCCTGAGGCCGTCTTGATTACGCCATTCCGCGTTTACAAACCCTTTACTCGTTTGGGCGTCTTCCTGAAAGCATGAGGCGTAGCCCTACGCTGTAGTGAGGAAATCAGAGCTTCATTATAGTCCGAATCCCTAATATAGTCTGGGTTGCCAAAGGGCCGCTTAGCTGAGTTGCCTGGAATCTTTTCACTTATAAAGGCGGCATTTCCGCACTCTGTTTCATAAAAGCGGCATTTCCGCACTTACGAATAAAGTCGAAAAATTGGGCTGTCCTGAATAGGCTGCAGCAGAGACCACATTTTCTTAATATCGAACTCTAAAACACACGAGCTTAAAAGCATCGAATTTGGTTCCTAATATGGCAGTACAGTCCACCTTTCCCGCATCAGAACCTTTCAAGGCTTGAGGCCGTCTTTTTTACGCCATTCCGCGTTTACGGACCTTTCACTCGCTTGGGCGTCTTCGTAAAAGCATTGGGCGTAGCCCCACGCTTTAGCGATGAAATTAGGGTTAATAAAGTCTGGGGTGCCAAAATGCCGGTTAGCTGAGTTAAGTTGAATCTCTTCACTCATAAAGGCGGCATTTCCGCACTCTGCTTCATAAAAGCGGCATTTCCGCACTATGCTTCATAAAAGCGGCATTTCAGCACCCATAAATAAAGTCGATAAATTGGGCTGTCCAGAACAGGTAAGCCTTATGCATCCTGCAGCACAGCCCACTGGTCCTTAATATCGCATTCGAAAACCCAAAAGCATCGAAATTCTTTCTTAAAACGCCAGTACAGTCAACCAATCTCGCGGCAGAATCTTTCAAGACCTGAAGCCGTCTTTTTTACGCCATTCCGCGTTTACAGACCTTTCACTAGCTGGGTCGTCTTCGTAAAAGCCTTGGGCGTAGCCCCACGCTTTAGCGAGGAAATTAGGGCTTACAAAGTCTGCAGTGCCAAAATGCCGCTTAGCTGACTTGCGTGACAGCTTTTCACTTATAAAGACGGCACTTTCGCACTCTGCTTCATAAAAGCGGCATTTCAGCACTCATAAATAAAGTCGATAAATTGGGCTGTCCTGAACAGGTACGTCTTATCATCCTGCAGGACAACCCACTGGTTCTTAATATCGCATTCGTAAACAAACGAGCCCAAAAGCATCGAATTTGGTTCTTAAAACGGCGGTACAGTCCACCAATCTCGTGGCAGAAACTTTCAAGGCCTGCGGCCGTCTTGATTACGCCATTCCGCGTTTACAAACCCTTTATTCGCTTGGGCGTCTTCCTAAAGACACGAGGCGTAGCCCTGCGCTGTAATGAGTAAATTAATGCTCCAGTGCAGTCTGAATCCCTAATAAAGTTTGAGGTGCCAAAATGCCGCTCGCGTATAAAGAAGGCACTTCGGCACTCAACTTTAACTTTGACAGTTACGTAACCTCACAAATTCGGCCAGTGCCACTGAGCATTTAATTTTCAGAAATGCATCTATAACCTAGGAATAATCACGAGGAATATATAACAACAGCAGGTAGGTGTGCCAGCAGTGAATTAAAACTAACTAACTAAATTAGCTTAGGTGGTTACTGTCTTCCGAAGACCCTCCTGCGAAACAGAGGAAACGAGAACAATCCCTAATCTAAGCTTACTGTGAACCTACCGCAGAGTAACGACAAGGGCCACTTCAAATTTTGAGCTCGGTCAAGTGCTCTATGTTTGTTATGGGAGGAAAATCCGTTTACCTATAACAAAGCGAACGAGCCTTTTCTGAAAACAGATGGAGAAATTTTAAATTATTGGTCATCGATAAGTTTGCAATATCCTCGCCAATAATGTCGTTTATAGGATTACTGGCTGCCTACCTTTTTGGCACTGAGGTAAGTGCAGTGTTTTAATATAAATAATGGCCGATTGCATCGCAATTTTTGAGGGTTCCTTAAAGATAGTGATCCTTGGAAACCATTGGAAACCATTGTTCCAGCAAACGTATCTGCGGAATTTAAACGTCACTTTTCTTTAAGAAACCCCTTAAGATTACGATGCAATCGGTCATAAATCAAGAAGTTGTCTATCGTAGGTGCTAAACATAGAGGGGAATACATTTAACCAAGACCTCTAGGGAAATTGTATATAAGCTAAGACTTCCATGATGAACGAAGATCTGGCCAACTCAGTCCCTATCAAGTAGAAATCCTGCAAAAACTAAGGACAGAGTGCCTTTGGATAGTAAAACTTGTTAAAACTAGGAACTAGAATGCTTTTCCATACCTGTTCTGTGAGTAGTACGTTCATTAGCATTGTAATTTTTAAATTATGACCAGATTGTAAAATTCCCATTGTAAAATAAAGCCATTCTTGTTGCAAACCAAATTATACAGCATAACTGTTTCATCGGCAACTTACGCCATCTATCATAGCTCAGATGTGCTAATGGGATTTCTTACCAGTATTAGGTCCAATTTCCCCGCCTGCCTGCTAATACTGTTAGATGGGAATTCGACCTATTACCCTTTGAATCGTTATAGGTATTATCATTATTGTTATTGGTTTAGGGTATTTCTTGTTAGGGAATTTAGTTAGTAATGTTGGTACACTGATTATTGTTAATGTTGGCACGAATGTCCTGTCGTCATGGTTGTGTAACGTAACTGCAGGATATCTGGTAACAATGATAATGAGGGAGGATTCAGTATTGTTCGAGATTTCATGTAAGGCGCATCCAAATAAAGTCGATTGTATAGTTCTCAGTGCATCTTTCTGAACAACCCCTAACATATCAGAAGTGGGATTTCATACACCTACGGGGCCGTGTGTTGTGTTGTGAGTGCGACGTCCCACGTGATTGGTGGAAATGAGTGACGACGAGCACGGTGACGCAAGCCTATTGTATCAAGAGCTGGTGGATAAGCACATCGAGAAGAGGGTGAATGCCGCGCTAAAACGGAGGCGTGAGAATGCTCGCGAGCGACCGGACGCCATGGATCTGGTCCTGGATGACGCCGAATTGGGACAGCAAAGTTCCACGTCAGTCGGAGGTGACATAATTCCAGCTTTCGATCCAGACGATCAAATGAGTACCGTTGTCGGTTGGCTGCAGAAGATTGATCAACTAGGGGAAATCCATTCGTGGACGGACTATCAGAAATCTAGCTTTATGCAACTGAAGTTAAGAGGCTCTGCCCGCGCTTGGTTTAATCGCCTTGATAATTATCGGAAGGACTGGGCCGAGTGGAAGACGTCCTTAATGCGCGCTTTTCCAAGATGCACGGACTACGCAACTGTTTTGGAAGAATTAGTCGCACGTAAGAAGCGTTCTGGTGAAACCATGACTCACTATTATCATGAGAAGCTTGCACTTACCCAACAGTGCCGTCTTGACGATGACGCTGTTATTTCTTGCCTGATCAAAGGGCTACCGCTGGAATTGCAAGCTAACGCGCGAGCATTCCAATGTTCTACACCCGATCAATTGTATGCCGGTTTCATCGCCCCTCTGGAAAACTATGCAAGTCCCGAAAATTACCAACCGGCGAGTAAGAGAGCTCGAGGCGACGACCAACGGCACTCGAAAAGCTATTCGAATAACTCACGAGGTTCTTCGGAGTGCTACATCTGCCATAAGAAAGGACATTACGCCCGAGATTGTAGTGCTAGAAATGCTCCTCGTTGTTACTATTGCAATAAGATCGGCCACAAAAAATCCGAGTGCCGTTTACGCAACCGGGCTGATGCAGCAAAAGAAAAGAGTGACGTTGAGAAGGAGAAACAAGCACGTATGGTGAGCGCTGCGAACAAAAGTGATGAAGTTTACAAGAAGATCTGCTATGTGGATGGGCAGTTGGCCAGTGCATACATCGATAATGGTTGTCAAGTGAACATTATCTCCTCTGAATTCGTGCTAAAACATAATATGAAGCAGACTCCAACGATCGACGTTCTCAGGGGGTTCGGAGGAGCTCCTGTGACGGTCGGAGCCGAAGTAAAGCTACGTCTGGATGTCGACGATGTTTCACTGGATACCTCCGCCGTAGTGACAAGTACACAAATCAACGGTTACGACTTCATTATTGGGCAACCAGTGATAAACAAAGAAGGTCTCTCATTGGTAGTTAACAACGATCAATGCAAACTCATGGACAAGGTGACTGAACTGCTACAGAAGATCACCCTGGAAGGAAGCCGTGGACGTCCAAAAATAGTGCTACGTGATGACACTTCGCTGCCGCCTGGAGCAACTGTCAACGTTCATGTCAATGTGGAGGGGGCGGAAGAAGGAAGTGATGTTTTCTTAGACGGCCGAAGATACGAAGCAGGCAAATCGATAATTTCCATTCCGGGCGTTCTGATAAAGGGGCCGGAATCGCGGATTCCCGTATGCCACATTGGTAGCGAGACAGTGGAATGGAAAAGAGGGAGGCTCCTGGGTCGAGGCGAATGGTGTGACACTCCTACAGTTCTACAGAATTTTGGGGTGAGTAGAGATGAGGCAAAATGTAGTAATCGGCAGTACTTGATTAAATTGAATGAGATCAATGTTGACCTTGCTATAGATGAGGCTGATAAAAATAAGCTGTTGAATGTTTTGAATAATTGGTCGCATTGTTTCGCGAGGGATATTAACGAGTTGGGGTCTGTGAAAAATTGCGAATTGGAAATCAGATTGTCTGATGACTCTAGACCAGTATGCTATCGCCCTTATAGGATGTCATTCAAGGAGAGAGCGGTATTGAGAGATAAAGTTAGTGAGTTATCAGATGCAGGTATCGTTAGGGAGTCCAGCTCAAGTTTCGCAAGTCCCGTGGTACTGGTGAAAAAGAAAACTGGCGACTATCGCATGTGCGTTGATTTTAGATGCTTAAACAAAATTACAATCAAAGATATTTACCCAATGCCAAATATAGAAGAACAGTTGAATAGGCTAGCAGGCAAAGTTTATTTCACTAGCTTAGATTGTAGTAACGGGTTCCATCAAATTCCGGTAGCAGCAAATTCGGTTTCTAAAACTGCTTTTGTAACCCCGGACGGACACTTTGAATATTTAAAAATGCCCTTCGGTTTAGTTAATGCCCCGGCTGTCTTCCAGCGTGCAATTGATAAGGCTTTAGGCAATCTTAGGTTTGATCAGGTTCTAGTTTACATGGATGACTTACTTCTCCCCTCACGCTCGATTGAAGACGGTTTGAATCTGCTAGAAAAGGTTTTGAAATTGTTAGACGAATCCGGGTTTAAATTAAAGTTGAACAAATGTTCTTTCTTGAAAAATAAATTAGAGTACTTAGGCCATGAGATCAGCTCTCAGGGTATTTCTCCCGGCTCTCTCAAAACGGACGCCATACGAAAATTTAAAACCCCGTCCAATGTTCACGAAGTTCGACAATTTCTGGGATTAGCTGGGTACTTCAGGAAATTCATAAAATCGTTTGCTACTATAGCTCTCCCGTTAACCATGCTCACTAAGAAAGACGCCCCTTTTGCTTGGTCGGAGAAGCAGGAACGGGCCTTTCAAGAACTAAAGCGGTGTTTAGTCGAGAAACCTGTCTTAGTAGCCTTCGATCCAACGCTCAAAACAGAAGTTCATACTGATGCTTGCAGCAAAGGTATCGGTGCAATACTCATCCAAATCCAACACGATAATACATCTAAGCCGGTCGCATATTTCAGTAGGGTAACAAGTCCAGCTGAGCAAGTTTACCACAGCTACGAGTTAGAAACCTTGGCAGTAGTAGCCGCTCTGAAACGATTCAGAATTTATTTGCTGGGGTCCCACTTTAAGGTAGTCACAGACTGTGCGGCGGTAAGGCACACGCTTACAAAACGAGATTTGATGCCGCGGATTGCACGGTGGTGGCTACAAATCCAAGAGTTTGATTTTGAAATTGATTACAAGCCAGGCGAAAGTATGAAACATGCGGATGCCTTGAGTCGTAATGCTATCAATGTTTTGCAAATATCGAATGACGATTGGTTTTTGGCAATCCAACTGCAAGACGACAGCGTCAGGCAATTGGTGGAGCAGTTAAAAAGTGATGGCAGTAGCGATTTAAGGCATGAATATGTTTTCAAGGATAGCCGCCTGTTCCGGAAAACCCTCGAAGGGGAAAGGTTAGTAATACCAAGAAGTGCAAGATTTCAATTGTTGCAAAAATATCATGACGAGGTAGGCCACCCAGGGTTCGCGCGCTGTCTCAAATTCATTAAAGACCATTACTGGTTCGCCAAAATGACTCGTTTTGTACGGAAATACGTAAGTTGTTGCTTGAATTGTGCGTATAAAAAGGGTAATTATGGTAAGCCAGAAGGGGAGCTTCGTCCGATTAATAAGCCAAGTGTGCCGATGCATACCGTGCACATAGATCATGTAGGACCTTTTCCAAAAACTAAGACTGGATTCAGTTACATTTTAACGATGGTAGATTCGTTCACGAAGTATATGATCGTTAGACCCTCACGTAGTTTGGGCTCCGCGGAATGCATTAGATATCTGAGGGAGGTTTTTTCGGAACTAGGCTACCCCAAACGATTAATCTCAGATAATGGTAAAGCGTTCACTAGTAGGCACTTTAAAGAGTTTATGTGTGAGAAGCAAATCAAGCACATCACGACGGCGGTGGCCACTCCCCGTGCAAATGGCCAGGTCGAAAGATTCCATAGGACTTTGTTAGATGGTATGAGGACAGCCGGTGATGACGATTGTTATTGGGACTCCAAGTTACCAGAAGTTCTCTGGGGCATTAATAATACCGTAAACAGTAGTACCAATTACAGCCCGTACGAACTTCTATTCGGTCATAAGGGAAATTTGTTGCAAGACATCGAGAGTAATGATGTCTCAGGTGATGTGAAGCAGAAACGGGAGAAGGCACATCAAAATCTGAGAAAAACTGCATCCAAAATGAAAGCTAGGTATGATCGTAAGCGTAAGGTGGCGCGGAAGTATAAGAAAGGGGCTTTGGTGCTCTGGAGAGATGGCAACTCGTGTAACTTATCGGGTGTTAACAAAAAAATTAAGTGCAAAGTATTCCGGGCCATACGTAGTCGAGAAAGTCTTTGAGGGCGATAGATACAGGATTAGGAGCGTAAAAGGCATGAGAGGTTACAAGAATTTTAGTACGTTAGTTGCTGCTGATTCGATGCGTCCGTTCTCGGGTACTGCCGGTTATGAGAGTGATGATAAGGGCAGTGAGTCTGATGAGAATATTCGAGAACGGGAAGATTTGATTGATTTGTTAGAAAGTTAAGTTTAGATTTAGTAGTTCTGCACCTCTAGTTCGTAGTGTTGCGATGCCTTACAGGGAAGGCGGTGAAAAAAAAGGAACCTGTGGTTGTTGCACAGCAAGGTTGTTGCAGGGCAGCCAGACAAAGACCTGTGGAACGATCTTCGTTCAACCTAAAAGGTGACCGTAGCAGGGCGGTTGATAAATCCTGTGTGGGTGGTGTGAAAACACAAAATGTACATGTAGTATGTGTGCCTTGGCCAGGCATGCTGCTACATGGGAAGAAATTTATAATTCAAAATAATAGTCAATTCAGTTCTCGGTTCAGTTTAACGAGATAAACATATTCATACAGAAAGCGAACTAGAGGGGCGGATAAATGGGCATCAAACATTTTCTGCCGAGTTGTCTGATCTTATTTCAGATCGGAGACGAACTGGATTAGGGGGGCTATCCAGGAGAGGTGAGCTACCACAAAGGATCTTCACGTGGGCGTGAAGAACATTAGGATGGCCGAATGTTAAGGATTTATTATTAAGATTATCATTATTGTTATTGGTTTAGGGTATTTCTTGTTAGGGAATTTAGTTAGTAATGTTGGTACACTGATTATTGTTAATGTTGGCACGAATGTCCTGTCGTCATGGTTGTGTAACGTAACTGCAGGATATCTGGTAACAATGATAATGAGGGAGGATTCAGTATTGTTCGAGATTTCATGTAAGGCGGCATCCAAATAAAGTCGATTGTATAGTTCTCAGTGCATCTTTCTGAACAACCCCTAACATAAATAATATTTCATAATGCCCCTATAATATTTCATTTTCCATAATATGTTTATCCAAGCGTGGCCGCAATATATCACAATCCGATGCTGCCACTGCTTCAGCAAGGCAATCGCGCGTCACTGCGCCGCGCCGTCCTGAAAAAATCGCCTAGCAAAGAAAAATTCATAGCGCCTAAACCATTGCTAATGTTGCTTCTTCTACCAAAAACTTTTTCATTCTTTTCTCTTTACTTTGTAGCCGGCACTTTTGGGGAATCCCAAAAAACTGGCCACCTCACTAGCATGTCAAAAATTTTAATGCATGGATCTCCGCACGTTCATACTTCGGAGCAGATTATCGTAGGCCCTTTTGGACTTTTTCGCCATTATGCTTGCACCCGTAGCGGCGCTGTCGTTTTCTCTTTCAAATAAAATAAAACTCATGTGGCTAGGGATGGGTCGTGGAAATATTTCCATGGAAATATTTCCCGGGAAACGGAAATTTTTGGAAATATTTCCGAGGGTCGAACGGAAATATTTCCAACAGCACGAAATTTTGTATTTCGCGGGCTTTTGTGGTTATGTTGTGTTTAATGTTTCTTAACCTCACTCGCTGGTGCCTGAATCACGCGTCAACTGTTAGTAAGTAAACTTTAATTTACTTAGTTTAACAACTGATTTTTGTTATTTAGTTAGGTATTACTCGTAGTAGGTACTTACTGTGTTGGTGGTGGTGATTGACTTTGGTTTGGTGGGCAATCAATGGGCATACATGATGCATGTTTAGAAAGTGGTGGTGGGTGATAAACTGATAAATCATGGTTGGAAGAAAAAAATTTGATTTAACTGAAGTATTCATTGAAAGACAGACTGGAAGAGGGCCATTATTTCTATGCAAATATTGTGATATGAGATACACACGACGAAATGTCACCAAAATGAAAAAGCACATAATAAAAAGTTGTCTTCAAGTTCCTAAAACGATCAAGAAGAAATTTTATAACCGTACCATTCACAACAATCAGTCAACAAAAGGTAGATTTAACAAGGAGGAAGAATGTGATTCGGGATCCGGAAATGTTAACATTGGCGCAGTTGCAGTTCCATCAACGTCAAAAAAAAATGACCCTGGGCATGAACTGAAACGTCAAGGTTCAATTAAAACATTTTGCGATTCAATGGATGAAGTTTCAAAGGTAAATAAACTTGTACTGAGTTAATAATATTTGTTTTGTTTTAGGCTCAAGCACACAAACTATTAGCAAGGGCTATTTTGGTATCAGGTGCACCACTATCTCTTGTTGAACATCCCTTATGGAAAGAGTTCTTCAATTTTTTAAAACCTGCTTATCTTGCACCAGCTAGGAAGACTCTCACAAATCGGCTATTAGAACAGGAGTATACTTTTGTTACAGCAGAAATTGAAAAAAACCTAGCCGAAGCAGATTTTCTGAACTTACAGTGTGATGGATGGTCAAATATCAGGAAGATGAACGTCATACTGGCGAATACTTGAGTACTGAGATGGATAAAGTTATAGAAGAGTATAAACCAGAAAAATTTACTGCCATAGTTACAGATAATGCTGCGAATATGATGAGAGCCACACGAATTTTAGAGCAGAAATATCCCCATTTGTGTGGTTTTGGATGCTTATCACATACTTTGCATTTACTGATGCAGAAACTTCTAGCATGTGCTAGTGTAAAAAAAATAAGAGAGAGTGCTGTAACCATTGTGAAAACAATTAAGAGATCTCACATTCTTACAGGTCGTTTTAATAAGATTAAGAGTCAAAAAAAGTGCACTAGGTCGCTAAGTTTACCAGGAGCAACAAGATGGGGTTCAAATTATTTTTGCCTTGAATCACTACTATGTTGCAAAAATGTTTTACAAACCCTTGCTGTTAATGAGGAAGCAATAATTACTCTTGGCCAAGAAATGAAAACCTTATTACTGGATGATGCTGGCTTCTGGACTAAGGTCAACCTATTGAAAAACCTTTTGGAGCCGCTAGTAACATGGGTTCTCAAACTCGAAGGCGATGATGGTTATATTAACTTGGCCTACCCAGCCTTTGAAGAAATCGAAAAAGGCCTAGAGAATTCAGCTGGAGTTTTAACGTTAAGAGAAGCCATCAACATTAAAGAAAAATTTAATTCCAGGAAAGACTTTGCTCTTAAACCAATCCATTTTGCTGCATATTTACTGGATCCTTCAACACAAGGGCAGCACCTTACACAGGAACAGCATATAGAAGCTCTCTCTTATATTATTGACTTGTCCAAACACACATATGGTGCAGAAGATGAAGAAGAAGAAATTGTCAACGAAGTAGCCAATTATAGACCCAGAAGTGGACTTTGGAAAGCTCCATTTTTATGGAGCTCCGCTGCTAAAGTTAGTGCGCTGACTTGGTGGAAAGGGTTTTGTGTTGCTACAAAACTGCGAAAAGTTGCAATTCGCATTTTATCAGTTTTGGCCACGTCCGCCGCTACAGAGAGGTCTTTTAGCACAGCAGGGTCAATCCATACGAAATCCAGAAATAAGCTCAAAACTGAAAGGGCTATGAAGATTAGTCTAATTGCCCATTACTGGCGACAAAAGATTAGTACTGACAATAATAAGCCCAAAAAGATGGGAGGCAAACACGACGAGGGTAATGAAGAAATTAACGTCAATATTACTAACGAGAACGACAATATGCTGTCCAGTGATAATGAAGAAGCTGAGGACATTGTCATTATTGTCTCCGAAGACGAGACCGGGAGCAAAACTGAAGAAGAAAGTAATGAAGACGAGAATGAAGAGATTTATGATGATACAGATGAAGATGAAGATGAAGAGATGGCTGATCCTGATGATGAGTCTGATGCTGATGAAAAAGAAGACGAGGAAGATGATGTTTAAGGGACATATTGTTAATCTAGTTACTTGTTTTTTGCCTTTTTATAATCTAGTTACTTGTTTTTTGCCTTTTCACATTTCAATTAAAATAATTTAATGTTTTTTGAAATAAAGTTATTTTTAATGAATCGTATGTTGAATTGTGAATTGTGTGAGTGTGATAGCTCTTCAGCGCTCTTCAGGGATGTTCCTATATAAAAATTCCCGCCTCGGAAATATTTCCAGGGAAATATTTCCGGAAATATTTCCGCGTTCAAAAATTCCCGGGAACGACACAACCCTACATGTGGCTATCTTAAATAGTTTCAAAGATACGACGAGTTATGTTTTGAAAAACACGGTTTTCAATTAATTCACATTTTCTTGGTTTTCCGTAATTTCCAAAAATCTGGACCACAGAAAAATGTCGTAAAGGTCCATCTCATATGCAGAAAAACATTCTTTATCGATTCATATGCGTCTCACCTGGTTCTACCTCAAAAAAATTTTTTTTCGAGAACGGAGCGAGTTACGTCCTCGAATTTACTAAAGAGACGTCGCTTATTTTCCGTAGATGAAAACATGTCCGTCGATATTTCATTAGAGGGGTCCCTTGATATTTCTGTGAAAAAGTCCCTGGATGTTTCAGCGGAAAGGTGCTTGGATATTTCAGCGGAAACGCCTCTTGATGTTTCGTCAATTTCGGTTAAAAGTTCGGCGTCGGTCTCATCTCATTTTATAAGTAAGGTAGAAACTGGTAGTAATATGAGCTGTTCTGATACTGACCGAGACGCTGACACGTCTTCTGACATAAACTTAAATGTGCCTGCTGACACTGAGGATTTACCAAAAGAAATTAATAACTTGGTACGGTATTCCAATGAATTGTTGCCTACAGATTCAATCAACGTTAATTACTCCAATTGGCAGCATTCTAGAAATAAAGTTGCGTTTAAAACTAACAATTGTAGTGTCACCGAGGGTTGTTATTACATTGGAAAAGAACTGTTCAAACACTTGCGTACAAGAAACAGTAACAACGACGTGAACCTTTTGTATTACAAGCATATTGTAAGTTATTTGATGACAAACATAAATAATATTTGCGTGCCGATTTTTAAAAATAGACGTTACTGTAAAAAACAAGAATGTTACTGTTTTTACTGTGCGGTCACGAAAACGGTTAACATTTCCTTATGAAAATATGTGAATTTTCTAAACTTAATGTGGACAGACGTAAAATGACATTAATGAGTCCGTCTATGCATTTCAACCACAATCCCGACAGTAAATTAACACGTTACGTCAACAGTTCGGCGAGAATCCCAGCAAAAAATATAGCTATTGTTAAAAGGCCCGTGAGTTGCGGAAGGATGCCATCAATACGGCATGTTCACTTATTATTCAGAGTGGTACTTTGGGCGACATAAAATCCGACGGTACCGTCCGGAAAATTCGATCCGAAGGTTTGCAACGCAACGATAGAGACCGAGACTTGATATGATTAAAATGGGTCGGGATAATAGGTCATATATCCCGTTTATTGCCAATCCTTTAACGGTGTATATATTTAGCAGACAACAATTAGAAATGGTAAGGAAACAAACAGGACTACCTGTAATTCACCTTGACGCTACAGGTACGATCATCCGTAAAACAGACAAAAACAGCAAAAGAGTTTATTATTATGCGGGAGTGATTCAGTCTTCTTATAATAACAGAGTCTGTCCCATTTTGAAATGATTACCTGTGAACATCACACAGAGTCCATAGGTAAATTTACGTATAACAACTTTTTTGGATCGTTAATGGAAAGCTTTCGAATGCTCATTGACGCCAATTTCGATCAACACGGAAATTCGAGTTGCAATGAAACCCTTCATTTCCACCCCATTCTCCCCGATTTTGCGGAAAATGCATCCCTTCCATGATTTCATGAAAATATGTGTTTAAGTTGAGTTTGAAATAGCTGCGTTCAACCCTAATATTTTTTGAAGTTAAAATATCAATGCTTTTCTAAAAAGCTGTACTCATCGCCAGTGTCTGTCAAGTCTAAAGCCGGGGAAAATATTTTCGGAGAACAATAAAAATAAAGTATCCATAGCATTCCATCCACTCTACTAGACGCTCGTGGTTAATCGTGTTCCAGGAACCGATAACCTTGGCACCAAGCTCAAGTACCGTAATCTGGTGATATATGAAACACCCAGGGTTATATGAAACATGTCATGATTTCGAATTTCCCACTCTTTTGGTATTCCAAATTGCCAAATGTATAAATGTAAAATAACCAAAGTTCCCCAGACATGTGTCAAATGTCAACTAAGTCGTTGCTTGGCTTTCAAAAGTCGTTTTTGCAAAAAAATTGTACACAGGTAATCTAGTATAAATTCTCAAAACTTTTACGATCCCAAGTTGTTTCATATGGTGTGAATGAACTATCAACTTCATTCATGTGCTCCAATGAGATAAATATTAGACCATAACCTTAACTTTATTGTCACAGCAATTTTTTTCTTTTTTTTAATTTTCTGAACCACTGGCGTTGAAAATTAGTAAAAATCAGCTTTTTCTAGGGTTATATGAAACATGCCACGAACCCACAAGCACAAGCCGGGGACAACTTTTCGTCGCAATTACCCAACTGATAAAATATGGAGAAAGTTTCGGGGGATGACAGGAGACAAATTGGGAAAACCTCCAGTATTAAACCCACATGAAGAGAAAATGATTGTGGATGCCCTCTTGGTCGCCGCCAAATATGGCTATCCTTTGAATAGAAACGAAGTGAAATTATTTGTACAAAACTATTTAAATAGAAAAGGAATTAATTAATTGCTTTAAAAACAATTTGCCAGGCGAAGAGTGGATTTTAAGCTTCGAAAAGAGGAATAAGGAACTGACTCGTCGAAATTGTGAAAATGAGGTTGTATTTTGCAGAACTACAACAGACACTTGAAGGGGTTCCTCCACAAAATTTAATCAATTATGACGAAACAAATATAAGCGATGACCCTGGTAGTACAAAAATATTCGCTCAAAGGGGTACAAAACATCCACGACGTATCATGGATTCATCAAAAGCGTCTCATTCAGTTATGTTTTGCATCTCAGGAGATGGAATGATGCTTCCACCATATGTGGTATATAAATCTAAACATGTGTATCCAGAATGGATGGAAGGTGGTCCTAGAGGATGCCGCTATAACAGGTCTAAAAGTGGGTGGTTTGACACGATAATTTTTGAGGACTGGTTTTTCCACATAGCTTTGCCCTATTTTCGTCGCAGGGAAGGTAGAAAGATTATGATCGGCGACAACTTAGTTAGCCACCTTTCATTAAAAATAATTCAAGCATGTGAGGAGAATAATATTGGATTTGTGTTCCTCCCACCCAATTCTACCCAAGTTTGTCAACCATTAGATGTGGCCGTATTTGGCCCAATGAAAAAAACCTGGAGGAAAATATTACTTGAATGGAAGTCCAAAAACAAAGGCGTTGTCCCCAAGAACGTGTTTCCCTCACTTTTAAATAAAACGTTGATAGCACTGGAACCAACAATGGAAAAGAACATTAAAAGTGGATTTGCTACTGCAGGAATAATCCCAATTGATGCTGAGCGGGTAATCAAAAAAATTCTTCCCCGAGGAAATCTTGTTCCAGTGCAAGCAGCAGAGGCAGCAATGGCAACCACATTTTCTGAAATAATGTCTGAGAAGACATCCGTGGAAGAACCAAAGAATAAAAGAAGAAAGACAAAAATTAATGTGCCTCCAGGGAGGTCAGTTGCAGCCGCTGATTTTGAAGGTGATACTAACAACAACAATATGGAAGTTGAAGAACCAGACGAGGAGTTAGAGCAGGAGGTTAACCAGGATGTTGCCAACAGTAATAATGAAAATGGTTTATTAGATAACGAAGAGATTTTTATTTTCGAAATTGAAGAAAACGAAGAATTTGAGAACAGAGGAAAATGATTTCAATGAAAGAGATGAAGAAGGTTCCAATTTGGATAGAGATGAAAATCTAAATGAGACTGAACAAAATAATCTCAATAATTATAGTGAAACACATGATAAGACTGAGCAAAATGATGCTGACTTGAAAGTGCCTTTTACAAGTAAGAAGCAACTGAAAAAAGGAAGTTTTATAATTGCAAAATTCTGTGATGGTAATCAGAATACTAAAAAACAATGTAGTAGAGATTTTGTTGGGAAGATTATAGATCTCTGCATTGCCAAAGAAATTAAAGAAGTTACTCTTAAATTCTTACGTTCACACAAGGGAAAAAAGAACAGTTTTGTGTTTCCAAACGTTGAAGATATATGTTCCGTTAGTATCCCGCAAATCGAATTTGTGGTCGAAATGCCGAAAATTGTTAGAGGCATTCATATCTTTAAGGGTGATTTGTTTTGATTAGATCACAAATTGGTTTTGTATGGGTATTGTTATTATGAGATGATAAAAGGATAATGAGGTTATCGGACTTTGTAAAAGAAAGTTTCAATTACAGCTTAACGTTTCGACTTATATTTTAGTCATCATCAGAAGCTACAAATGACAAAAATTAGACCAGAAATACTATAAACTAAGTCTTACCTAATTGAAAATTCTGAACAATTTTATGGATGGATGTCGCATACGTGGCTATCGTGAAAGAAAGACGTAATTGTCAAAATTTAATTGTTCCGCAGTCATCCATACATAATGTATTTCTGGTCACCTATGTCAAGAAAACAATGTTTAATAAAATTTCACAAAATAACATAAAATTGGAATTGTATAAATGACAATAAAACATTTAAAATTTAAAATTTAAAATTTAACAAACATAAACATCGGGAAAACACATACTAGCGATAGTTATAATCTAACATTTATAAAAAATTAATTAACAGGGTGCTAACTTATCAGAGATCAAGGGTTAGTGCGTCTCCCATTTCTTTGCAATTGTAACTTCAATTTGTTTATTAGACCACTGTAAGATGTGTGCAGATTGTCTACATCGCTTCTTCGATTAACTGTAGCGATGTAGACAATCTGCACACATCTTACAGTGGTCTAATAAACAAATTGAAGTTACAATTGCAAAGAAATGGGAGACGCACTAACCCTTGATCTCTGATAAGTTACCACCCTGTTAATTAATTTTTTATAAATGTTAGATTATAACTATCGCTAGTATGTGTTTTCCCGATGTTTATGTTTGTTAAATTTTAAATTTTAAATTTTAAATGTTTTATTGTCATTTATACAATTCCAATTTTATGTTATTTTGTGAAATTTTATTAAACATTGTTTTCTTGACATAGGTGACCAGAAATACATTATGTATGGATGACTGCGGAACAATTAAATTTTGACAATTACGTCTTTCTTTCACGATAGCCACGTATGCGACATCCATCCATAAAATTGTTCAGAATTTTCAATTAGGTAAGACTTAGTTTATAGTATTTCTGGTCTAATTTTTGTCATTTGTAGCTTCTGATGATGACTAAAATATAAGTCGGAACGTTAAGCTGTAATTGAAACTTTCTTTTACAAAGTCCGATAACCTCATTATCCTTTTATCATCTCATCACCACAATGGCGGACGTTACGTTAACATCAAGTATTGTTATTTTTAAATGACCCAAGTTTTTAATTTTTTTTTTAATTTGTCAAGTTCTAAGAAGTTTATATTTGTTTTTTGCATTAATAATAAACGTTTCTACTAAAAAACCATGTTTTTAAACATTTATTTATAATGCTAATGCCTAATTTGAAACAGTGTACATGGAATGGAATGCTGCCATTTATACCATCCTCAGCCATAGATTTACAATCTTTTGTACCAGTATTATTTATCATTGATATTAGACGTTTCATAAAAACCCTACATGACGCCTTTATGAATCGATATTACACTTACAGCAATTTTCTAAAGTTTCGTTTTATCGTTTCATATAACCCTGGACCCCTGGGTTATATGAAACACGAAATTTATTTTTTTTAAAGTGGGGGGGGTGTGTAGAAGAGAAAGCTGCCCTAACACCTCGATGGGCGAGAAGCGGAAGTTAGAAACTGTGCCAGATGTTCCTATTGGTAATTATGTTTAGATTTTTTTTTTCTTTCTAACCCGTTGAATTCCAGAATTAAAAAAGTGTCATGTGTGTAATTTAGAGATGTCAGCTAAATCATATCTGGCTCATCAACGGTCAAGGGCACACAAGGAAAAAACAAGAATTAATTTGGACAACGGGGTTTATATTGTATCAACGGCGTTCAAGCAAAGATTAGTTACATTTCAAATAATGGCCCAAGAGAATTATACAGATTTAAACAAATTTTTCGACGAGGCTACGTCAAAAATCCTAAATTTATTAACCGACCAATTAAATCGACACGTTTGCTTGAAAATTATTTTCGAAATTTTCTCAATTTACGTTTTGGAAACGAAGGAAACAACGGAAATTAAATCTTTCGCCACTGCTAATAAACTTATTGCCCGGTCATCAAATTTAATAGAAGTACTCAAGGATGTAAAAGAAATTTTATCAAATAAAATTATGGAGTTCGATGAAAGGCAATCAGGTTAGTTATCATAAGTTATTGTGCTGTTACTAATCTTGTTTATCTGACAGGTTGGGCCTTGGTCAAAATTCTATTCCTTGAGATGGGCATCTCTCAATTCAATCCTTTAAAAGGATCGTCCTTCATCGACTTGCCGGACCCTATCAAGAAACGAAATGCGGTACTCAACATACGAAATGAAGACAACAGATGTTTTGCCCACTCTTTAGTAGCTGCAGTTTGTCAACCTTCAGGGCCAGATGATGAGCCGGGATCATATCCTCTGTACAGCACGATATTCGATTTTAACGGTATTTCTTTTCCAACTAATTTGCATGAGATCGCTATTTTCGAAAAGCTCAATCCGGGTGTAAGCGTAAACGTGTACGGCATTGAATTAATATATCATTTGGGTAAGCCGAGATATGAAATTATCGGCCCCCTGTATTACACCATGAGTAAGAAAATTCAACATGTAAATTTATTACTTATCAACGATGACGAAATTCCTAATAGTAAACATTATTGTTTAATACGTGACTTTAGTAAGTTAGTTTCTGCTCAATTATCCAAAAGATCGAATCGAAAATTTATTTGTGATGCATGCATTATTCCATTTTCAACTAAAGAGCTGTTAGCTCGTCACGTCGAACATGATTGTGAATATGTGTACACCAAACTTCCAACAAAAAACCCCATAATAAACAAACGGGGAAAGACTGTACCGGGTAATATACTTCAATTTGAAAATTATCAAAAGCAATTAAAATTACCTTTCGTTTTTTACGGAGATTTCGAAAGTGTGTTAAAACCGATAAGCTATGTTGAAAGTGATCCCAAGAAACCGTATCAAATTAAAACTTATTTACATGTTCCTCACAGCGTTGCTTACTATTTAAAATGCTCTTTCGACGATTCACTGTCACGATTTCAATTGTTTCGAGGAGAAAACTGTGTCCAAGACTTTATAAAATCTTTGGAAAACGAGGTTGTCTCGTTGTATGAGAAATATTTAGGCGTGGTGGTGCCAATGGAGGAATTGTCAGCTATGCAGGAACACGAATTTCAAACTGCCGAATCATGTCACATTTGTAAAGAACCTTTTGAAAATGACAGTAAAAAGGTTAGGGACCACGACCACATGACTGGGCTATTTAGGGCTGCCAGCTGCTCAATTTGCAACCTGCAGTACAAAATTCCAAATTATATACCAATTTTTTTCCATAATTTATCAAATTATGACAGCCATTTATTTATCAAGCAATTGGCGGAGAACGAAGCCGAAATTGATGTGATTGCAAGAAATATGGAGAACTATGTCAGCTTTGCCAAGGTCATTCACGTAGGTCAGTACATTAACAAAAAGGGGCACACTGTTCAAAAGTATATGAAGCTCCGCTTCGTGGACTCGTTCCGGTTCTATACGTGTTCATTGGAAAAATTAGCCGAAAGTTTGACCCCCGATCAGTGTAATGAGGTTAGGAAACATTTTCCATCCGACGAAAAATTTGAAATGATTAGACAAAAAAATGTGTTCCCGTATAGTTACTTGGACGATTTCTCTAAATTGGAAGAAACAACTTTTCCTACAAAAGATGATTTTTTCGATAAACTCTATAACGAACCAATTTCGGATAAAAATTATAATAGGGCTCGTGCATTATGGGACTTATTTAAATGCAACACTCTGGGAGAATACAGCGACATATACTTAACTTCCGACGTATTAATTTTAGCAGATATTTTTGAAAATTTCCGTTCCTCCGCTTTAAAACACTACCAATTAGATCCGGCTCATTTTTTGACGGCTCCATCCCTTTCTTGGGATGCGATGCTGAAATATACTGGAGTTTCCTTAGAGCTTCTCACTGATATCGACCAGTTGTTATTCTTTAAACGCGGTATTCGCGGCGGAGTCGCTACAGCTATTACTCGATACGCCAAAGCAAATAATCCATATCTTCCTGATTACGACCCCCAAAAAGAGACGACATATATAGCATATTTAGACGAAACCAATCTTTACGGAAAATCGATGATGAATTACCTCCCCATTGGGGGTTTCCGGTGGTTGTCAGATGACGAAATTCAAAATTTGGATGTAAGCTTAATTTCTGATACGGCTGATATGGGATATGTTTTAGAAGTGGATATCTTCTACCCACAGAGTCTCCACGATGCCCATAACGAGTTCCCTTTTGCACCCGAAAATATGGTACCACCTAACGGAAAATATTCGAAATTGATTCAAAATTTAAATCATAAATTCAAATACATTATTCATTACATAAGTTTGAAGCAAATTTTAAAACACGGATTGAAAATCACTAAAATTCACCGAGTGATAGAATTCAAACAGAGCGACTGGTTGCGACCCTATATCGAGCTCAATACAAGATTACGTAACGCCGCGACGACAAAATTTGAAAAGGACACTATGAAACTCCTCAACAACTCCATTTATGGAAAAACGTTAGAAGATGTTAGTAAACGGGTGGATGTAAAATTAGCCACACATTGGAAAAAAATTGGGCGAAAATACGGTGCCGAAACTTGGATTTCTAAGCCGCAATTTAAAAATAGGAAAATTTTTACCGAAAATTTCGCCGCAATTGAAATGGGTCGCACCATGATAAACTACACTAAACCTCTGTACCTCGGTTTTAGCATTTTAGATATTTCCAAAACTATTGTTTATGAATTTTACTATGATTTTTTAAAGCCCTTATATGGGGATAAAGTAACCCTGTTGTACAGCGATACGGACAGTTTATGTGCCTTAATTGCCACCCCCAATTTCTATTTGGACATTAAAAAAAATCCGGAAAGATATGACACTAGTAATTTTTCCCCGGATAACGAATATGGAATAATTCCTTCAGAATCTGTAATCGGTAGGATGAAGGACGAATATGGGGGAAAGGTACCCGAATGGTATGCTGGTACAGGTAGTAAAGCCTACGCCGTGGCGGTATATAACGAGAAACCTACGAAAAAAGCTAAAGGAATTACCAAACATGTCGTGGAAACAGCCTTATCTCTGGAAACATATAAAAAAATCGTCGGCAGTCACGACAAAGATTTTAAGTACTTTTGCAATATGACTGTTTTCAAATCCACAAATCATGACGTGTACACGGAATTACACCGCAAAGTAGCTCTCTCATATTTCGACGATAAAAGATATCTAATAAAAAACTCTTATAAAACTTTAGCTTGGGGTCATTATGACATCGAATTTCAGAGAAATACGGATTTTTTGTTGGAATTTGGTAATAAACTGCTTTGAGCTGTTGTATTTCTAAATTTATTTTTTTGTAATTATTATTTCAAGATTTTTATTTGTTAAACATTTTTTCCATTTTATTTGGAATCTCGAGAACAACTGATGTACGGACTGAAAGCAACACTTATTCTCGAGATTCTCACCTCTGATGTTGTTCGGTCACGATGTCGGTTCACCTAGTAAGTGGTGAACTCGGTTTTCCCTAAACTTGGTTTGGTTGACAGAAAAATCTGACATTTAAACCAGGTTTAGAGATTACCGCGGATCGAACCATCCTTGTATAGTATATGAATAATTTTCAGTCATAATGTAACTTAGTATGTAAGATTATACCATGAAAGTTGTTTCACAAGTTGAAAAATTAAATGTCCCCAATTATGATTTTTGTATTCCTTCGACGGATGAAGCGAAACATAGTAACCTAATGGGCAGTTGTTCTAAACGTGGACTAATTGTAGGGAGAAGTGGGTGTGGAAAAACAAACAGTTTATTAAGTCTGTTATTGGAACCGAACGGATTAAGGTTTCAAAATGTTTACATTTACTGTAAAACGTTAAATCAACCCAAGTACCAATTTTTAAAGCAAGTCCTACAACCGCTACGTGATGTGGGCTATTTTGAGTATAACGAAGGCGATAGCATTATACCCCCACAGAAGGTTGAACCGAATTCGGTCGTAATTTTCGATGATATAATCACGATTCCTAGTCAAATGCCCATAATCCGCGACTTCTTCTGTCTCGGTCGACATAACAAGACGGACCTCTTCTATCTCGCTCAAACCTACTCGGCCATTCCAAAACAACTTATCCGTGATAATGCAAATTTTCTTGTCCTTTTTCCGCAAGATGTGACAAACCTAAAACACGTGTATATGGATCACGTGAATACCGATATGACGTTTGAGTGTTTACAAAATATTTGCCGAGAATGTTGGAGGAGCAGCAAGCACAGTTTTTTGGTTATTGATAAAGAGTCGCCATTTAATAACGGTCGTTATCGCAAGGGATTCGACCATTTTTTGATTCTATAAAGAGGATAGTTTAACAAAATAAAATACATTCGTTGCGTGTCGTCATGGAAAATCAATACAAGCGTGAGCTAGCTAAAGCGAGAAGTTCCGTCAGAAATAAAATGTCTAAACTGAAGACAGATAAGGAATCGTCACAATTCTTCACCGAGCAACGATTTAAGCCCATAACAGGACCGCTTAAAAACTTAATTTCACAAATAAAAGAGGTGGAAATTAAAAAGGAAACAACGTCTCTTCCTATAAAAAAGGTCAGACCACCATCCCCCATCCCAAAATTACCGGCATCGACACCCCTACCCACAAATCAGCCCCCAAGACCTGTTTGGTCGACCCCCAATTTTATACCGACGATAGATATTGGAAATTATGAGCCGCCAGCTGAGGAGGCCGAAAAAACTGATACAGAAACGACCGAGCATTTTCATCAATTGTCACAAGCGGTTAGGGACTCGTTTCTCGAGCAATGGCCCGAACAAGTACGGGGATATATCGAGCAAATGATTTCCGATGTAGAAGGTGACTTCGATCATCAATATGGCGTAAGATTTGAGCCGGAACTTGCAAAATTTCACATAGGAGACAGTGAGATCGATTTCCGGGACGATAAATTAATTGTTGGAAACGATCGTTATACCCTCACGCCGGGTTTATTGGAATTAATTTTTAAGAAAGAGCCTAGAGGATACACTGAAGAAGATTCAAGAAAATATGCAAATATTATAAAACTCACTAATGCCGGTCGAAAAAAATACCAACATGATCGTAGCATTGCCAGTAATAAGGGGAAGAAATATATGGGTGTCATAAGGGGATTAAAGGATGAAATATTTCCGCCGAAAAAGCATCAAAGTCAAGGATTTTTAAAAACGCTCGAAGTTACCGATAAAGAACCGGAGTACGTTCCGTATAAAGACGTTAATACGTTGGTCGATCGGCTACGTTTGCTAATCGCGTCGCAAATGAGTGGCAATAATAATCATTTAAATGAGATAAGTAATTTGGTGGATGCTCTTAAAGAAGCAAATATTATCGTATAATATAACGGCAATCGGTTTTCCATCCTAGTCTTCTCTTGCGTTTATAGCAACATGTTGGATAAATTTTTTCACCACATTAGCGATACCTTCGAGCCGAGGTTCGAAACGGAAAATGCTAATAGGAAATTTTTCTATTTATACGTCGCTTAGGTTAAGTGGCGTTGAAATTTCTAAACACTTTTCTAACATGAAATTAAATAACCACAAGACGTTGTATAAATTTCCATATAAAACTGCAACTGTTCACAGTGTTTATAAAGAACCCACGGATTTGAAGGTCACTATCAATGATAATTTCGTAGACTTGACAAAGGGGTTCGTACTTAAACAAGGAGACGAAATAGGTTTAGAGAGATACTCTCCGAAAACAAGTCAAGTCTTTTTGGAAGTTATACTAAAGCTACAAATCGAAGATGGCGCCGATGACATCAATTAAACGTGACGTCATAAACGAAATACATAAACCGGCTAGGGTGCACTTTCCTCGTAGACGAGTCATTGTTAAAGGAATATTAGATACGTACCAAATAGACGTCGTGGAAATGGTTCCTTATCAAAAATTTAATAAAGGACATAAATATATATTAGTGGTGATCGATGTATTTTCTAAAAAAGTTTACGCGTATCCGCTTAAAAACAAAACTGGAGAGGAAGTGACGAAGGCAATGTCGCAGGTTTTGGAAGACGGTAAAAATGTTCCGAAAAATTTGCAAAGCGATTTTGGTAAGGAGTTCTATAACAAATCCTTCCAAAATTTAATGAAAAAACACAACATCAACCATTTCAGTACGTACTCCAATTTGAAGGCGAGCATTGTCGAGCGAGTGAATCGTACCCTGAAGAATTTAATGTGGAAAGAGTTTAGTATGCAGGGTAACTATAAATGGTTAACCCTACTCCCGGAAATTGTTAAAAAATATAATAACACTAGACACAGAACCACCGGGTTGAAACCGGTCGATATAAACAAGAGAAATGAGAAAAAAATTTTGAGAGAAGTTTATACTAATTTGAAGATTTTTAAAATTCCCAAATTTCGAAAAGGTGATGCAGTCAGAATCTCCAAATACAGGCACGTATTCAGCAAGGGGTATCAGCCGAATTGGACAAACGAAATATTCGTAATAGCCAAAGTGCAATCAACAAATCCCAGAACGTATTTGTTACGAGATCAAAATGGTGCCGAAATTAAAGGGGCCTTTTACGAAGAGGAGCTTCTCAAAGTAAAACACAAGGACGTATATCTGATAGAGAAAGTTCTCAGGAAGAAAAATAAACGAGTGTATGTTCAATGGTTGGGGATGAATGAAAGAGGATGGATTAATGCCAGTGACGTAGTTTAAATTAAATCTTATAAAAATTATTAAAAATAAACAAATACCCATAATTATATATTTTTATTACTTAAACCTATCTTTATAAATGTACATCCTATGATCTAATTGCAATACAGGTTCAATTATAGCTGATACATTATTAACACGTCGCCTAAATCTATCTCTATTTACAGCCTCCATCACATAATCACTTTTTCGAGCTTCTTTTGCGGCGAATTGCCACACGTACATCATGTACACTTTCGGGTTTAAATTAAACGTTACCCTCATTTTTTCTAATTTCCTCGGCATCTTTAATTACCACATCCGGCAGACATTTTACAAGTTCTTTTACGACCCAAGTCTTTTCGTCAGAATTATTCAAGTACTGATAGACTTTATCTATAACATTCCCTTCGGATTTTAAAGTTTTTTTCAGTACGAGCGTATAAAGAATTTTCACATCATCGCCATTTATACGTCGCAAATTATATTCAATGAGATCGACGAGACCAAACAGGGAATTCAAAGTACCCTCTGCCATGTAAATGTGGTTCCCATCTATGTTACTCTGAATCTTCATGATATTCGATCCGTTAATCAAGGGAAATGAAAACGTAAAGTTTTTAACGTGAATCGGATAAACGTTATTCGTATTTTCCGTCAGAGAATCGAGAATATACATCCTGCAGGTAATAAGTGAAGAAAAATCTTCCGGCGTCATTTCCACGAAATACTGACGGTTGGAGGCGATCCGAATTATCGGGGAGAATTGTCCGTCGGCCGTCAACCCCACCAGCACGAATTTAGACTTGGACTTATTTAAAAAAAAGATTTTTGCATTCAACATTACCGTCTCCTGTGTACTTGCCATGTTAATTCACCAGAAGTTTTCTTATGAGGATTACTTCCACGTAATAACAGTAAAAAAATGGCGGATATATAAAAGAAGAGATTTCTTTGTCTTCTTGTCGGCTTCTCCCCACCTCGTATTAAGTTTATGAAAATGCAGTCAGGCGAATATTTGAAGTGCTCAACGTCCGGTTTGTCTTCGCACACCCACTTAAAAATTTGTACGCCACAAAACACGCACTTTACAATGTCCGATTCACCGATATAATAGAATCCAGATTTTGCCAACCTTATCGGATCTTGTGATTTCGGCCACTTCTCGAATGTTACCAGACGTGCCTCGAAACACTGAAAGGAGCTCCGTTTTAATTCACATCCGTCATCCAAACACATACCATTAATTGGTAGTCATACGTTTCTCAAGCAGAGATAATTTTCTTTTCAACTTTGGGGTGGCGTTTTCAAAGATGGCGTCCGATGTTGACGGGGTTTCGCGTTTCTTAAATTTTCGAATAACGTTCTTGATGTACTCTAAGAACTTCATACTTTGTCGTGCACTAAGGACGGAGCATAAATAACAGTACCGAATTGTAGCGGGGGGTTAATTGCTCTGACTTTGGTTTAATTGGCTACCACGGGTAAACCCCTAATGGAGAGGGTGGGAGGTATATCGCTATGACACAATACAAAATTTAGGTAGGTAGGTGGAGTTATGGTGGGAGGTATATGGTGCGATTGGTCGAGAGAGAATGTGGCGGGGGGTATATTGCTCTGCAGTATGTCGGATTGGTCGAGAGGGTGTGAGGAGGCGTGGCCTGGGGGCGGAGAGCCGTGGGGAAGCGCTGTGATTGGGTGGGGGAGATGCGCAGTAGCCGGTGGGCGTGTCTGAGTGGAAAGTGGTGGGGGGTATATCGCTCCATCTTTCCTTCCCTACTATCCATTTAGCAGTTATGATTTTAGTTGACCCTGAATCAAGCCAAACGATCAATGTCGACATCAATGCTCCACAATCATCACCTGGCCCTGTTACGGTAACTCAACTTTTTGCAACACCACCAAAGAATGGAGCGGGATATGAAGAGGGTACACCGAGAAAAGTTACACCAAGTTCCAAAGGTATGTAACAGAAAAACAATTGATTTGTAAATATTTGTTAAAACCAGTTTATGCTGAATTTTATTTCTTTTGCCGATGCTCCCAAAACTAATTGTTGGCAAAAATAATCAATTTCCAAATTTCCATAGCAGTGATTAGGGCCCATTTAATAAACTAATTTTTGTATAGGTGGCATATCAGAAATTACGAAAGCAGGCAGCTCCAGGAGTCTCTTTTCAATTATTGAGGAAGAAAGTGCCCAAATCCCAACTCAAACGGAGATTGAAGCAATTGCTGATGAAGGTTTACTTCCACTGGAACTGCAAGGTGCATCTATTTGTTGACTTGAAAAGAATTGTCAATCTCCTAAAAACTATAAAAATCTTGAGTCCTTAATATTTAAAAAAATTTTTTTAGGATTACCTTTGTCGCTTCTTTCAAAGACGTCACCCTCGACATCAACAGCGGCAAAATTTCAAGATGCATTCAGAAGTACATCGGCACAAGTTGAATGTAAGTTCTTGATTACAATTCTGTTGATGCTCGTTTTATTATTACAAATATATGTACTTTATTGTTGATTTATCTTCAGCAGAGCCAAGAAAACTGAGACCAAGTGAACGGACTTCAGGAGGCGCCCGTATGAAAAAGACTCCATTGTTGAAGCGACTTCAGATAAGAAAGCAGAGTTCGACATTCTCATCTACAGAAGCGGCTTTATACGGAGAAGCTAAACGACTCCAAAAACGAGTAACTCGGCTAACGAAGCAATCCCAAAAACAACGCCTTAGTATTAATGCTGCTAGTAAGCTATGTAAACAAGAAGCCTTTCGTAATTTATGCGAAAACATGAATGCAACTCAACAAAGGTTCATTGAAAGCCAACTTTGCAATATCAAACGAAAAGCGAAAGGGAGGGTGTTCACTTTAGAACAAAAGGCCGATGCAATTGCAATATGGAAGAGCAGTCGGCGTACTTATAATCTATTGTCGAAAATGTTTATCCTGCCTTCAGTATCCACACTAAAAAATACACTGCGAAAGGTGGATATTCATCCTGGGATTTCAAAGTGTACATTTGACGCGCTGAAGAAGCAAGTAGCTCAAATGGAAGGTATAAAGAAACGTAAATATCAAATGTGCAATCTTCTATTTGACGAGATTTCAATTCAACCACATCTCGATTATTTGCCTTATCGGGACAAAATGGTAGGCTTTGTGGATGATGGTGAACACAGAACTTCCGAGATCGCCGACCATGTTTGCATTTTTATGCTTAAGGGCATCTACAGGAGATGGAAGCAAGGGGTAGGATTCGCGTTCTCAAAAAATTCAATGAAGCCAGAAGCTATTGTTAAATTTATTAAAAAACTTGTGGATGAAGCTGCAGATGCCGATTTGATAATAACAGCCATAATCTGTGATCAAGGACCAACCAATGTAAAAGCTATTAATAGTTTGATAGAAGAAACGAGGCAAGTTGCCCTTCAAACTAACCAAGAAGTAAAAGAAAATAGCATCAACATAAATGGCCACGAATTAGTACCACTTTATGACCCGCCTCATCTTCTCAAGAGCATGAGAAATAATTTGTTAACAAAAGACTTGGAATTCTCGATTGGAAACACAAAGATGGTTGCGTCATGGGATCATATTTTGTCAGCCTATGACATTGATCGTTCGAGGGGAAGTCTCAAAAGCATGTATAAGTTGACGAAATTTCATGTTGTCCCCAATAAGATTAAAAAAATGAAAGTATCTCTGTGTTCCCAAGTGTTCAGTAACTCAGTCGCTTCATTTATTGATTTGGTTGCTGGAGCCAGTAGCCCCAGTACTAGTCAATATGGCACTCTACCACTAAAGGCTGCTGAAACTGCGCAATTCATAAAGTTTATGGACCAGATCTTTGATAGTGTCAATGGTGGCTTCAAAGGCAAGAAGGGCAAACCGTTACGGGGACTGGTGGGCAGGAAAACATCTCATTTAACGACATGGTTAAGAGGCAAGAGAATATTCGGATCGATGAAGTTTATTAAACGTAAACCAACTGACAGAGAAAAACCACCATGTTTGACAGGATGGATTAGAACTTTAGATGGGTTTGCATCCATTAAAAATTCTTTAGAGAGCCGTGGTTTTATCTCTTTTCCTGCCCGGGCTTTCAACCAGGACTCCTTGGAGAATTTTAACGGAGAAGTGAGGCAGTATGGGGGACGTTATAATAATCCAACATGTAAGGATTTTATACCTTATTACAAATCTCTCTTGGTAAGAAATTTTTCCACTTATCATTCCCCCGGAGCCAATTGTGAAGCTGATGATGACAAAGCGTTAGCTTCACTCCAACACTTTTTAGATCAAAGTGGTTCGTGTGAAGAATCTGTAGAAAGGGCAGATGATCATTGGTTTCCACCAGAAATTTCAGCAGTAGAGACTGAGTTGAATTATTTAGATTCTAATGTCATAAGTTATGTCGGGGGGTATCTCGTTGATCATTTAAAAATCAATAATCTTAAATGTAATATATGTTCAGAAAATGTAAAACATTTAGGGGAACCGGACCAGTTTTATCATAAATTCGTAACTTTAAAAGAATATGACCAAAACAGCTCAAAATTGACGTACATCAATGTGAATTTAATTAAAACATTAATAAAAATATATTCCCACCTCCAGGTATATGTACCCTCTATATTAGTAAATAGTTTTATTTTAAAGAGACTTGTAAGTCAGATTAGGCTAACTGTAGATTTCCAATTTAAACAATGTGAACATTCCGAGACCCTTGAAAGAGAGATAATAGAACATTTTATTAAACTTTATTTATTTAGTTATGTAAAAAAATTAGATAGAATAATAATGGGCAAAGAAACACCAGTAAATCCCAACGAACTTGAAACAAAAATGCAAACAATTCATGAAAAGCAAAGTAAGTTTAAGAGATCTAAAGATTCCAGTTAGTACTTACGGGCAATGATTGTTAATAATAATTTAGTTTAGATACTTTTTAATGTAAGTTTCTTAGTTATAAGTTGCTTTTTTATACTTAGGTCGTTTTCCTTTAATCACATTTATTACATAATTATGATCAGGCAAAAAGTGTTTTAATCAACCTTTAATCAACCCATTTTCCAAATATTTGAGTTAAAAAAAATTGGACAAATGTGAATTATCCATTAAAATGTATAATATATTTTAATGGACAATTCATTTTTGTTCAATTTTTTTCACCTCAAATTAAAAAATCGGTAATTTCGTACTAGAGGGTATTTTAAATTTTCCCGCGTGCAGTGATAGTTGGGATCACCGCTCATAGATGTCGCCACGTGTGAAAGGAACCAACACACACTAGGGATTTTGACTTTCTTAAGAAGGGGTCTTCTGTGCAGTTCACCGCCAGACCAGCTCCGAACAGTCAGCCGATCTCTGACCGCAATAGTATAATAAACAGTTGTTATTGTAAAGTGTAAAGGTAGTTCCTCAGGATTATTAGTTTTATTTGTGTACGGTGTAAGGAATAAAGGTTTAATTCCGCAACGGTCTTTCTCTCTCCGTGTTCGTCATACCGTGGAACGTAGGAGTCACCCCCACTTCCACAGGAACGTCAGGCTTGCATCGCCACTTCCGTATCGTGAAGCGTGGAACGTAGGAGTCACCCCACTTCCACTGGACCGTCAGGCTAGCATTGCCACTCCCTAACCGTCAAAGTGGAGTGTCGGATTCCAAAACCACCTCCACAGGGGCGTCAGGTTTGCATCGCCACCCCCGACCCAGTGCCACGAGTTCACCGAAGGATGTAGAAAGCCGCCACCCAGGAAATCCAGCATAGAATTTGTGCCGTCCAGTAACTAACACCGTCCCTACCCGACTAACACGGGAAATTATCCTCTTCCTTTAACTCCGCCGCCAAACAGCCGCCCCGTTAGCAAAGCCGTCACCCCGTTCGAAAACCTGGCTTATTTCTCGACTGTCTAAAAGCAGCCCTGGAGTAAACCAGCCTAAAAATCTGGCTTCCGAGCGACCGTCGACGCCAGCGAAGTGCGTCACAATATTTCATTTCATTTTTTCATTTCATTTATTGTTACTGTATAGATACAATTTCTGTATGTACAGCATGTCAACCTAATTCTAATGATAACTCATTGCACAACATAATATAAACACAATCATATTAATTGAGGCAACGTACAAATGTAAGTACAGACAACAGATAAAAACAATAAATTGGACCTCAATTACATTACATGGACAAATTACTCTAGAGGACACGTGGACCTCATAAAGTCTTCTGTGGAGTAGCAACATATATTTAGCAAGATTCGTCTGACCGAATTTTTGAATTGGTAGGAACTTTGAAATTCTTTCACCCCCGCCGGGAGATGATTATACAACCTCACCGAGGAAATGTACGAACCCTTCTCCACCTGCGTAGAGCTGAAGCCCGGAATATATAGCTTGTTACACTGTCTGGTCTTATAAAAGTTGATATCCCCACAAGTCGCAAACCCGGCAATATGCTTCCTCACAAAGCACACACACTGCAAGATATAAAGACTATAGATAGTTAGGATATTATGTTTTACGAAGTGTTCCTTGCAGGGTGTTCCATATGTAGATAGATATCTTTATTATTGCTAATCAATAATCTATTGATTTCAGGATTTGCTTAATGGAAGCTGGGATCGTTATAATTTGTAAATGAATCATTCTGTTAGCTTTTTATTACGTCCCTAACCTCAAAACCATCACAAAACGAATAATAGACTTGGAGGAAAGTTAACCCTTAACTAATGAACGCAAAAAATTTCATCTAAAATGAGGCTACCGAACAGCAACTGCATTAGAGCCCCCTCTGAAGGGGTTATCACATTGGGAAAAAGAGAATCCTCTGCCTGTGGCCTCGGAGAACACCAGTGTACTTGAATCACATAACAAACAAAATGAACAGGGCATTTGACTTCTCGGAGGAGGCCCGTATTAAACAAGGCAAAGGCAGATCTACTGGCAGAAACCAAAATAAAAGCTTTAAATTTGACAATTGATCAGGCCACAGAGCAACATAATGGAATCCAAAAATAATGTAGTCCAAATTTCAAAAAGTTTCTTTACCATTCCCAAGTGTATCTGGTGCATATAATCTGGTGGTGACGAAGAAATTGGCTTAAAATCTGGAAGATTTATCAGCACCGAAGGCCCTTTCACCCCTCTTACTATCGTTCTCGTCATTAACGCTTTCCTTCTATCCGCTATAAATTCTTCATCTGTTATGTTCTTTGTTCTTTTCTGACCTTCCAGGGTGATAGCAGGAGGGGCAACCCATTTTCCCATTGAACTGATGACAGTTCAATAATAGTAGTCGTGCAACAGAGTCCACACAGCAAAATAGTGGAGTAAACTTCGACACAATAGGTGTATATTTGTGTTGCTTCGTGTACAAAACCTTCCATAAATGTATTCATACAGGGTTCCTTGTACCCGAACCACACGCCAGGAAGAATTGGGCATTGATATCTAACCTCCGGAGGTAAGTCATTTAATATGATCTGAATTGGCCAGATGGTTGCCTTTGATGAATTAAATACCGCGCTCCGTCTGTGTTAAAGTTGTAGGTAAATTCTACATTGTTTAGCGATTTATAAATTTCCCCATCACTCACATCACGAATAATTCCTGATGTAGATGCTTTATCAGAGCCAAAGCGCTTACTAGAAACGTGGCAAGTGCAGTATTCGGCAACAACGTGCTCAAGCGCAGTTCTGTAACGGGAAGAAAAAGTAATGCAAAAAAGGATGGATTGGCAAAACCACCACTAGATGGAATCAAATTGCTTGCAATTGGAGGTACGTACCGAAACTTTAATTTGACGTGCCCCCATAATAAAATATACCTATCTTTAGACTTCTATAAGGCATGGATGACAAATCTGTACGTGAGCGAGGTGATCATTGATCTGGAACTTGCTAAAGTAGGCGCTTAGTCGGAAATTAAATTTAAATTTAAATAAAATTTCCGATTTACTGGAGAACGAAAAGAAAGCGAAGAAGCGCATATTGGATTGCTTTAGCGGTTACTAATTTAGCACTTTTAGTCCAGGAGGCAGCGACAGATTTGTGATGTCTTTAGGGGTTCCAGGACCAACGCAAACGCCATTAGACTTTAACACTCTTTATTTAGCCCACTGATACATATACGTCGAGCTGTGGTCGTTGACCAACTTACTCCCTTTTCGCTAATTCTACCTAGTCACTAATTATGCTTACTCTACAATAATTTCTACTTATACACTACACCTCCCCGGAAAATCTAAAAGAATTTAATTTTCTGGAGAAAGTAAATTCTTTCAGCTTTCCAGATGGTTTATAATTAACCTTAACACTAATTTATTAATAATCTAAGAAATGCTTACGTTATCATAACAAAGGATTAATAAAATGTAAAATGCAAGGTAGCACTTCACTGACCTATACTAACTATACTACCTACTGTTTTATTATAAAGATTGCTTGCATAATAATAAAAGTACGTCACATTTGTCTCGGTTTATAGAGTTTTGTCCTATTTTTATGAATTATCACTTCTTGTCCATTCTTAATAACTAAAACGTTTGGTGTACAGTCTTTCACTACTTTGTACGGTCCTTCGTAAACTTCACTTAATTTATTACCTGTTTCACTTCTTATTAATATAAAATCGTCTTCTTGGTAACAAATAGGATTAATATTTTTATCATACAATTGTTTTCTTTTAATTTTGCTGGCAATTAAATTGTCTCTAGCCTCGAGATGTGCTTTTTGTAATCTAAATTTTAACTCTAGTGGATAATTATCAAAGTTATACAATGGATCTATTTTATTGGTAACATTACTTGGTAAAACACACACTTTCCCAAATACTAGTTCATAGGGAGTATATCCAGTTTCAGAATGTACAGCTGTGTTATATGAAAAACAATAATATGGTATCCATGAACTCCACGAATCACTTTGATTTTTTGTCATAGATCTTAAATATGCACCTAGCACTTTATGAGAATTTTCTAGAGAACCAATACTTTCATGATGATAGGCAGTACTTTTGGTATGCTTGATTTGCAGTAATTTGCACACTTCACTCATTGTGGACGAGATGAATTCGGACCCTCGGTCGGTGGCAATTTCTAGAGGCAATCCGTAACGCAAAATGAAGTTGTTTACGAATGCTTGTGAAACAGTAACAGCATCTTTAGATTTGAGAGGGTATGCTTCGACGAACTTTGTTAATTCACATTGAAGTGTTAGTATGTAAGAAAAATCATCGGCATCCCTTTGTATTGGACCTACAATATCAAGGTAAACTTTTTGGAAAGAAGAATTTGCTGTTGACGTCACAACCATAGGCTCTCTGATTTTTCTGCTATGTTTGTTTCTTTGACAACTATCACAATTGTTTACAAATTTTGTTACGTCTTTGAGAATGTTTGACCAATAGTAATATTTTTTAATATTTTTCACCATTCTTTGAATACCTGCATGGCCACTCGTGGGAAGTAGATGAAAATCGTTTAAAATTAGTGTTTTAGTATCGTTATCTGTTATCTTTTCTACATTTCTTATAACACATATTCGTGGACCTGTCCATTTGATTTTTTCTTGTATTACACTAGCTAGCATTCTTATTAAATCATCATTACTTTCATTCTTAATTATTATTAACTCCGGAATCTTCAATTTTTTGCACATTTTTTCCAAATCTCTCAACAGTTCGTCTCGCGCCACTGTTGATCGAGAATTTGAATTTATATATATTATTGATTGAGAAGGAATATAAACTAAATTTTCCGACTCTGTAGCTACACGTTCTAATTTCTTTATTTCTTTAATATTTTGAGTACTCATTTTGATTAGTTCGACACATTCTTTGGGTTTTTTCAGAATCTCTACCACTTTTGGGTGATCAGTCCAAACTTGTGTGATAGGACCTTCATTGTTACTGTCTGGTTTTGGTTTGGAAACGTTTTTCTCGTGTTCTCTTTTACATTGGTTTCTGGTGAGAACTGAAATTACATTTTCACTCATATCTTTTAATTCACTCGAAGTTATAATCACTCTAGAAAGGGCATCCGCTACTACATTCTCACTTCCTCTTACATACTCAACTTTGAAATGATATTCTTCTAAACTTAACCGAAATTTCGTTAATCGACTAGATGGATTACTATGATTATATAAGAATACAAGAGGTCGATGATCCGTCAGAATTCTGAAATTGCGACCGAATAGATACGGCCTAAAATGATTTACTGACCAGCAAATTGCCAATAATTCTTTCTCAATTGTTGAATAATTAATTTCTGATTTATTTAAGCTACGACTAGCATATGCTACTGGTCTGTTGTCTTTGTTAGAAAGAACTGCACCGATGGCAAATTTTGAAGCATCTGTCTGTACGACAAATTCATTGTTTTCTGAGAAATTAGGGTATTGGAGAACTGGAGAACTCATTAAAGCATTCTTTAGAATTATAAATGATTGTTGACATTCGCTTGTCCATTCAAATTTTGCATTTTTCCTAGTTAAGTGGTTTAGTGGTACTGCTTTCGCTGCGAAGTTGGGAATATATTTCCTGTAATAGTTAGCAAAGGCAACAAAGCGCTTTACTTCATCTGAGCTTTTTGGAACAGGATACGCCTGTAAAATTTCGATCTTTTTGGGATCTGGCAAAATTCCGTCTTGCGAAATTACATGTCCTAAATACAAAATTTCTTTTTTCATAAAATCACATTTTAAAGGATTCAACTTTAAATTTACCTTTCGTAATCTCTGAAACACTTTCATTAAATTTCTATTATGTTCTTGCAAATTTCTACCAAACACAATTAAATCGTCTAAGTATACAAAGCAACTTCTGAATTGAGTCCTGACATAGCAATAGTCATTAACCTGGAAAAAGAATTTGGGCTGATCTTTAATCCCATGGGCAACCGTTTCATTTGATATTGCCCGGTTTTTGTTGTAAATGCCGTAAATGGTCGACTTTCTGGTGTAAGTTCTACTTGGTAATAAGACTGAGAGAGATCGAGATGAGAAAAATAAACAGCACCTGCTACAGATTCTAGAATTTCAGTGATGTTTGGCAAAGGAAACTTGTCATCTTCAATTTTCTGGTTCAAAAACCGATAGTCCACTACCAGCCGAAATAACTTTTTACCATCCAAATTTGGCTTTTTGCTGACTATGAGTAAAGGTGAAGCCCACTCGCTTTGAGCTTCTTCAATAATATCGTTGTCTAGCATATCTTTCACTTGTTTGTCAATTTCGCTGAGTAACGTCTGAGGATGTCTGTATGGTTTAATGTATACAGGGGTAGCATCGCTTTTTAAATGGATTGATTGCTTGTAAAGGTTTGTTACTGATAATTTATCATTTGGTAAATGAAAAATATCCGCAAATTTTGCACATATATTTTCGATTGATATTTGTTCTTCTTTATTGAGATGTTGTAAATTTATTAGTTTGAAAAGTTGTTTTACCCGTGTCACTGTTATTCTTTCTTTATCAAACTGGAGAGAGTCGAAATTGCTAAGGCTATATATTTCAGGGGTGCAATTTCGCAAATGCACTTCTTCATCTCGTGTATTAAGTATTCTAAGTGGTATTCTACCTTCATTAGGTCTCGCTACAATTCCTGCTAAAAACACACCATCACACAATTCATTCTGCACGACTACACAATCATCTGTTGCACCAACTCGAATATACTTCACAACTTCACACCTAGGAGGTATGACCATAATTTGCTCTGTTTGGGTATGTAAAGCTAATGTTGTTTTGGTTGTATCATGATTCAGGGTTAAAGTATTATTTTCGAAATTTATTGTTCCCAGATACTTTCTCAAAAAATTTTGACCTATAATTCCGTCAGATTTGCAATTTAATTCCTTAAATACATAAAATTGTTCCTCAAAGTATTTGTCATGGTTTCCCATTGTCTCCAGTTTTAAACTTATGTAACCTTCAGAAATTAAATGACCACCTATTCCGTTAATTTTTATTTGATCTTTAATTATTGGAAGTTTTTTCGAGATACATTCATACTTAATTGCACACAAAGAAGCTCCTGTATCAACAAGAAATCTCAATTTCACACCATTCACGCAAAATTCTACCTCATTCATACCTGCACACTCATAAATAAAATTAGTTATCGTTCGTCCGAAAAAACTGATTCAGCTGAATATTTTCTGATGACTCTTGAGTGTTATTTCTGTCCACTCCTGCGAAGTGAATACTATTTACTGACCTACCTCTACTATTTTCATCCGTATTTTGCCTAGCATGATAATTTCCACGATTTTGATTGTAGTAATTACCTTGAGAGTTATTACTTGGAAAATATGTTCGTGAGTTGTAATTTTTGTTGTAGTTGTTATTTCCTCTAGCTCTAGAGCCTCTATTGAAATTATTTCTGCCTCTACAATTATTATTATTGTATCTACCACGATATGAGGGGGCATTATTATTGGAATTGAAACGATTGAAATTATTCTGTCTTTGGAAATTTTGATTGTAACCACGCGTGTTGCTGTATTGTCCTCGTCTGTTCATTGACATAACTTGGTGGCTATTGCCTGGACGGGAAGTATCTTCATCCTGAGCTACTCTTATTGCATCCTTTAGTGAGGAAAAATTCCTTGATGTAATGATTGTGCTTAATTTCTGATTGTTTAGTCCGTCTGCAAAACGTTTAATTGCATTGCGTTCATTTATTGGTTTCAGAACTGAAAATGCATTGTTATCTCCATTAGCTTGAGATATTGTGAGATCAACAAACAGATCTTCTAGCTCTTTACCGAATTTTTCGATGGTTTTATCGCCTTGTCTAGCACGTGAAATTTTAGATTGCAAAGCAGTATCAGATTTCTTAGTCAACAGATGTTTTCTCATGTCGGTAATTAGTAGTTGTACGGTTGGGTATGCAGCATCCATTCTTAATTTAGCACTATTTGACAGTCGAGTTTTTAAGACAAAGTTAATCAGTAGTGGTTTCGCATCATTTTTTAACATTGACTCATAAAGTTCGATTGCGTCGATCAGCTGTAGGGTTTTGCTTTCTTTATCGTCCATAACGGGTAAAAGATTTACCGCAACTTTCAGGTCAAAATCAGACATGTTTAGTTGGTTTTGACTATTCACAAAAGTATGGTTTCCAGTATTACCAAGATTTGTATTAGTTAAGTCATTCAGTGGATCAATGGCACTGGCACAAAACTGTTTGATTTCCTTATATAAAGATTTAATCCCTTGAACTTTATTTTGAATTACAACTAAATCGTCATCTCTAATTTCATTCTTATTAATTTTTTCGTTTATTACAACGATTAATTGACGAAGTTGATTGTATGAAGCATCAGCTTCTTCTAATTTCTTATCTAAAGTTGGACCCTTACGTCTATCTGGACCTATTTTAATTAGATATGTCCTAATTTCCTTAAGCTCCTGAGATAAACTGTCTAATTTTCCTATGTCCATAAGGACCTAAATCTATATTCATCTAAAGAATAATATAATTTTTTACTGAATTGCAAATAACACTTTTGATAATTAATTTCTAATATTTTGTCCATTTTTATTGCTTCATAAAAAAAAATTACTGATTTTGCAAGAACTTTATCCTGGCAACCGGTGACTGACATCAAATTTGCTTACCGGCAAAGTTGATTGGGTTCATTGGAAATCGATTTCCTGCTGGATTTACGACTCTGCACTTTCGCAACCATTTTGCACAATCCTACACCACAGCACTTTTCGATTTTGGAACAACACTTTTCCGGTTCACTGACACGAAAAGGAATCCACAGGCACAACACGACTATACTGTTTTTTTTTTTGAAAAATTCGCGCACTGCAACCGAATTTCATTTATACAGCTTGGGCTTGGCTGAGTTGAAGCTGGGATCGGTACACCTCTCGCCTGATTTGCTTCTTTAAATGGATGTGGCATCGCTTGATGATGAATACAATTACCACTAGCATTATTATTACTAGGAGAGTAATAAGTAACCATTCTGTCTTGTTCATTGTTTGGGAAGCACTTGCATCTCCACTTGCTGTTTGTGCGATTACCAATTCCTCTTTCGTTTGAGTGGTACCCATCTTCTCTTATTTAACTATCTTGAATCTTGCCACTATTCACTTGATTACACCATCACCCAATTTTCCTATTGAACGTTAGCGCTGGCACTGGCAGGATCGCCATGTGATGTCTTTAGGGGTTCCAGGACCAACGCAAACGCCATTAGACTTTAACACTCTTTATTTAGCCCACTGATACATATACGTCGAGCTGTGGTCGTTGACCAACTTACTCCCTTTTCGCTAATTCTACCTAGTCACTAATTATGCTTACTCTACAATAATTTCTACTTATACACTACAGATTGGCTTGACTCATTTCATTAACTTTCTAAAGTCATTTTTCCTATTATGCATGTCGTTGTGATTCGAAAAAGTCGAGTCTGACATGCAAGTAGCGGGACAACGCTCCATGGGGGCGGCTCAAGTATGCCAAAAAAACTAGTTTCATTGATGGAAATTATTAACGTTGAAATCTTTTATATGAATTACGGATACCTCGAAGTGTCCAAAAAAAACGGTCTGGCTCTTCGCCTGCGGGACAAAATGTGTCTGGCTAAAACAGTTCTTAGAAATTTGATTAGTAAAATTGTCAAACTATACTGTCAAATTTAAATTATCTACCCTTAGCAGGTGTGAAACAGGTGGCATAATAGTGTCGTTAGGCAACAATCTGGGTATTCTACACCTCCTACAGTAGATAATTTGAAGCTGGGAGTAGCTTGACAATTTTATTAATCAAATATCTAGGAAATGGGGCTGCCAGACACATTTTGTCCCCCAGGCGAAGTGGCAGAACGGTTTTTTGGACACTTGGAGGTATCTGTAATTCATATAAAGCATTTCAGCATTAATAATTTCACTTTTTTTTACCATACTTGAAGCCCCATTGCGGGACCCTGTCCCGCAGGTAGCCTGGCAGACCGCCAATTTCTGTATTTATGACACGTAAATTAACAAATAATTTGAAAAAGAATGTTAATGAAATCGGCCGAATATTTTTAGGAATCAGGGACTAGCAGAAAAGTACCGCCACGTCGCATGCAGCGGATGGTCCTTCGCAGGTTTCAGCGTCATCCTCGGAGTCTGAATCCGAATGATGATAATAAATAATAAGTGAGAGGTATTTAATCAATATGTGTATATCGTATTATTGCCATTTTTATTACCTCCCCCCCACCACCGCCATATTACGGGTTAATACGGGTTTAAAACTAGGTATGAATTGCGACATCAAAACCGATTCAAATATTTGCCGACCTTACTGGTACGTAACCCGTTAGTGTGTGTTTCATTAAGGCTGGCCCAATAATAGAAAATCTGCAACTTTTTCGCCCTCCGCGAATTGCTCAAGCCCCTTAAAATTAAATTAGTTATGCAACTTCTTTTTCACGTTCTGGATGAGTCATCTCAGATCGGAGTTCCGCTACTTCGGAGCCGCAGCCGTGTCGAACGTTATCGCTTTATTATTGAAACATAATATGAAGGCTCATGATCCTGATAAATAACATCACATACCTGTTTATTATTTTTACTGCCGTATTTTACGTATACATAATTAGGTACATATTGAGAAGGAATAAATTAATAATTTTTGGCAGCGCACCTGGGGCATGGCCCTTCTAGCCGTATCATCACCCAGAATTTGTTTACTGCGCTTATTCCCGGATTCCTATTTTTTCCGTGTGACAGGTAATATTGTGCAAACTTTGAGTGCAGATATATAGGTAGTAGGTACTTCGGTAGGTAATATATATCTAGGTATACGAATAGCGACTAGGTAAGTACCCATACATTTCAACCATTCACAAATAAATTAGACCATGCTGATGACTCCAGACGTAATAAAAATCTAAACCGTTTCCTTGTGAAGTCTTGTAAACTGTTCTCAGAATCATAAATCACATATTTTATAAGTACCTTTTTTGTGATCTGAATTCTGAAGTTTACGTAAATACTCTTGACTTCTCACCACTAGTCCTATTAGTCGAATATCACCCTTTGAAAAGTCGCCACGTCTTTTATTAATAATTCAACAATGAGTCCGAATAAAATTCCTTTGTCAAAAACCCGCAAACGCTCCAAAAGATCAAAAACCATGCGATTAGTGCATAAAAAGAGAAGATCGATTGATCATAATGAAACTGACCCATTCTGCGAAAAAAAAAGTGATAAAATTGACCAAACTGAGTGTAACAGGAAAATGTGCATAGAAAGTGTTCCTCCATCTCCCATTACCCAAGGTAAGTAGAATTTTTAAATTTATTGTTGGAACGGACATCGGTTAAAAATCCACTATAAAACATTCACAGGCCGTGCTGATGTTGATGATTTTCATCTCATTGATGAAGCCACTTCCAATAATGACGTGCCTCAAGAGAACAGTTTATCATATGTCGAGGATTTATTAGAAAGATATGGATTGTCCAAAGAAGAATATGAAAGGCAAGTACCGACGATTTCAACTTCTTCGTTGATTTCTGACAAAGAAAAAGTCGAACAAGCCAATTTTTTTTTCAATATCGATCACTTCCTTTGATGTTAATACCTGTATGGTTTTTGAATGTTTTAAATTCAAATTTTGTAATCCGCCCCATTTTTTGAAACCCCCGCCCGACATTACTAAAATCGCTCTTTCAAGTACTCGTTTGCGCGATTGAAATGGGTATAATAAATGGAACTAAACAATTGCTAGGTTATTATTTTACAGACTATCCCTTGTAAATTCTTACAAAGTATCATACTTAAACAACCACCCCAAATTTTCAAAAACAACGCAAAATAAGTGAGGAATTTAAGATTTTTGGAAAATAGTAAACCCAGGCATATTTGTTTTTTTCAACGATTAAACAACTCAAGAATTTTAAAGCAATCAAACATCAGAATTTATAGACAGTCGACCAATCACCATGGTTTTGAACTGAAAAACACGAGTGTAAAGCTGGACGGTTTTCCAGCGAAAAAATTTCTGTCAAACGAAATGTCATGAGACAACGAGCATGGCAACCTTATTGTTTCCATTGAAATTTCTTTTGTTGTTTAATCATCCGAATATAATTCGTGGTCTGATTTTTTCTGCAAAATTTTGCTTACAAATACATTCGTAGTTTTTGCTTTTGGAAAATCGCCACTCGCGCTAAAGCGCTCGTTACGATTTTAGTTGCAACAGCTACTCATTTATTTGTTTCGCAAATTTTGCCGGAAAAAATCAATACCACTCGTTATATTAGATACGAAAATTCAACTACAAATTTGAAAAATCGTGAAAATTAAAAGCATTCGAAATAGGTACCCAAGTAGGTACCAGACACCTAATATCGTATTTACGGAGTTGATTTTCCGTCAAAAAAGGTTGAAATGTTTTAATTCTAATATAAAAAAATAAAAACTGTTTTTCTTTGTGGCTACAAATGTTCAAGTTCAAGTAAGTAAATGAAAATTGGTATGGTCATTGTAAGGCATATTATAATAACATAAAAAATTATAGATTCTGAATTACTTGGAAAAAATAGAAGGTTTCCATTTGAAAAATGAAAAACAAGGTTCTCTTAGCGGTTAAATTGGAAGTGCCAATAATAACTATCTGAGTGACTGATACACTATCAATGAGCTTCTAAAAAATATAGTTGGCTTATCCGAGAATTTTTTTGTATTTATTCTTTATGTTATATTTTTGTATTGTCTGTCCGGGATCCACACGACCGAGATTCACCCGATTTCCATGGCGATTCATTGTTGACAACAATGATTCGCCATGGAAATAGGGTGAATCCCGGTCGTGTGGATCCCGGACAGACCATAGTATTGAAGCAGAAGACGTTGTTTATGAGAACGTATTCACATCAGTTTTGCCGGGCAATCGTATAGTTGACCTGGGCTATGTTCTTAAATGGGCAACGTCACTTCAGTTTGAACATTCCAAAAATTGCAGCGGAATTATTTTTCCCTATAAGGAAGTTTCAAAGGGCCTTGGTTTGGTGCGTGAAATTGAGTTTAAATGTAGCCAATGTAAAGAAGTACTCAGATTTCGTACGGAGAACCCAAACCATAAAAGGTCCCTAATAAACACCGGCGCTGTTTGGGCCACTCTTGCAATTGGTAGCACTCATGGTCAATTGGAGGAATTATTGTCCGCAATGGACATTTCTCCAATGAACAACACTATATTTTTACAGATAGAAAATGAACTAGAAGATGTAAGTGCTTTTTATAATCTAACTTTGATGCAATGTATACAATGTTTTTGCAATACCTGTATTCTAAGTTCCCCATTAGGATCAAAATTCTAAAATGGCAAGCAGTGCCTATTATTTTTCTTCCTACACTGAAAATGAGATTTTGAGAGAGATTTTTTGAGAAGGGCGTTGAAAAGGCCGCTTCCCACGGCTAGTCGTGTAAAAATTATAGGTACTAACGAGCGTGTAAAATGGACAATATTACGACGGCGATTGGCGTATGACGGAAGGCAGCACTCGCGATTTTGCCAAATTTAAATTGTAGGACTTGACGTCTAGATCTTCTTGATCTATCATTTGGGTTCTCAAATTTCAAAATTAATTGATTATTTTCTTTTAACTGGTGTAGGAAGAAAAATGTTGTATAAACCACAGCGAAAAAGCGGTTTTACGCTTTGGGCTATAAACTACTATTTATTACACTACTACAGGTCTTTCAAAAATGATTGCTCTTCGTACCCTGAAATGTAAGCCTGAAATGTAATCCCAAATTCTTCAAGTTGAAGTCCCCAACTGCAAACGTAACAATTACATTTCTTGGTGCCTATACACATACCTAATATACCTATGTGCTTAACTAGGTTATTAGGGGAGACTAGGGAGACATGATACGCTGGGAGGTATGATACATTTTCATATTTCCCGCATTTTTTGAGAAAGACCTCCGAAAGCTGGTGCTGCTACTTCATCTATGGTCCTCAATACCTTTCATGTTTTCTGTGATCCCTGTCACTTTGAATGGTACATGTGGAAGGTAAACTGTGTTTCCGAAGGAAAAGTTGTTAATTTTCGGGAGGTAAGTGTAAGCTTTTGGACAAAAATATAATAATGTCATCACAGTTCTGTTAATTGCATCAAAAACTTTGGAGTTTTGCGCGCATTTCAGTATATATTACAAATCGAAATGTTAGGTTATGGTTTTTGACAATTCGAGATACGTCAAATCGTTTACGTACGGGAGGTTTGATACAAGTAAGTCGGGGAGACTTGATACAGTATCAAGCCTCCCAAAGTTTAAAAATTCTTTCAAAACGGCGGATTAAAATTTTCAGAATGCCTTTTTTTTGGAAAAAGAAAACTGCTAGAGTGCCGCCTTCGCCAGAACGCATGGAGAAGGCAGTGAAAGAGGTCATATCAGGTTCCAAGCTACGAACCACTGCCTCAAAATACGCCATAGACAAAATGACACTAAAGAGATACATTTTGAAGTACAAAAAACAAGGAAATAATACTGTGTTTTGCCCAAATTTCAATACTTCTCAAATTTTTAACAAAGAAGAGGAAGAATGTGTCGCAAAATATATTCTTGATGCTGCGAAGATGAATTATGGTTTGACATCGTCGGAAACACGCAAATTAGCTTATTCGTTTGGTGTTGCAAATAATAAAAAAATACCCAAAAATTGGGAGAAGAATAAGGCGGCATCTTATGAATGGCTGCGAGGGTTTATGAACAGAAATAAAAATCTGTCTTTGCGAACACCTGAGCCGACGAGCCTTGGACGTGCGACAGCCTTTAATAGACACACGGTAGGAGAATTTTATGAACTTCTTCAAGAAGTATTAACTAGATACGAGTTTGCACCCGATACAATTTACAACTGCGATGAGACTGGTGTACAAACGGTTCACAAGCCAACCAAGATATTATCTCAGAAAGGGCAGAAACAAGTTAATAAGGCTACTTCAGGGGAGCGCGGTCAAACCGTCACTGTATGCTGCGCAATTAATGCAACAGGAAACTCAGTTCCTCCATTTTTCGTCTTTCCTAGAGTGCGAGAGAACGACTACATGACTAGTGGAGCTCCTCCTGGTTCCAAAGCTGTGGCACATCTCAGTGGCTGGATGACGGCGGAAAATTTTGAAAAATATCTACAGCATTTCGTGAGATTTGTCAAATGCACCAAAGAAAATAGAGTTTTGTTGATCTTGGACAATCATAGCAGCCACATATCACCCAATGGACTCAACTTTTGTAAAGAAAACGGAGTCGTTCTGCTCACTATTCCGCCACACACTAGTCACAGATTGCAGCCATTGGATGTGTCCGTCTATGGACCATTCAAGACATATTATAATCAGGCGTGTGATAATTTTATGGTGAACCATCCAGGTCAGACTATTAGATTACAAGACATGGCTGAACTAGTTGGCACGGCCCACAGCAGGGCTTTTACGCCCATGAACATAATGAAAGGTTTTAAGAAGACTGGAATATGTCCTTTTAACGCGCATTTATTTACCGATGCAGAGTTTCCAAGTTCAAGTGTCACAGATAGGCCCATAGATGCAGAGGAAAATAATAATAAGTCACTGCCAGAACCCTTAGATGTGGAAATAAACGTCGCAGAATTACCACTCGAAGATTTGGAGGCCGAAAATATTAACTATGATGACCCACAACCAGGACCATCATCCGCCAGAGAAACAACACCTCCGGAACAGCGTTTCCCAAATGCTGCCGATGAGTCACAACCGGGTCCGTCATTTGAACAAAGAACTCCAGTAAAACAGTATTTATTAAAGACTCCGGAAGACATTAGACCATTTCCCAAAGCTCCGCCAAGAAAGAAGCAAACATGTGGAAGAAAAGTAGTGAAAACGAAAATACTTACTGACACCCCTAATATGACTGAAATTAAAGAAGACTTCATAAAGAGAGAACTAAAGAAGCCGAGTACGACTCGCGTCAATCAGGTCAAAAGAAATTTCTCAGCAGATAAGAAGAAAACCACTAAAGCAGTTAAGAAGCAAAAAGCAAAGAAGAAATCATAATTTTGTGATGATGAATCTGAAGCAGCTTCGGACGTTGTTTTAGATCCTTCTTCTGACGAAATTACTGATATAGAGGATCAAATAGAACATGACTTAGTGGAAGAAAGTTTCTGCAAGGGTGTTATAAATGTGGACGATTACGCAATTGTTCCATTTAGAACGGGCAGATCAGTTAAACACTACGTTGGAAAAGTCCTTGAAACAGAAGAAGGAGAGTGTCGCATAAATTTCATGAGACGAAAGAGACCCGGGTATCACTTTGTTTACCCAGACGTTGCTGATACTTCGTACGTCGCAATCGAAGAGGCCATCAAGTTGCCACCACCTTGCTCTGTTGGTGGTACTGCCCGAGCCGAAAGAAAATTATCATTTCCCATAAACTTCAACAATTTTGAAAATGTTAACTAGCATAAAAAACAAAGATAACATTATAATTATTATTTTCATATACCTAAAACAAATTTGAGTTTGAATCTTCATTCCTCTTCGATTTACAAATTAAAAGGTTATTAGTATTCGAAATTAGTTTACGTATCAAGCCTCCCAGGCAATGTATCAAGGCTCCCACAGTAAGGGAGGACTGATACACTTTGCACCTTTTTGAAAAAAAAATTTTTGTACTAATAAGAGCATTGTTCTTTACTTAATTGTATATTATTACAACCGCAATACAATAGGCTCTCAGTGCATGGTACTTTTATACATGTCAGTGAAACACAAGGACTTTTTTTGAGTCTTAAGTGTATCAACCCTCCTAGGTCTCCCCTATTGTTTTACCTAGGTTTGGCACGATCAGTTGATTAAAGAATTTGAAAATAATGCCAGGGAAGAGGCTGAAATGGCTAAAGAGAAAGGTCACGTGGACCCAGACGGAGTACCATACACAACTGTGTATTGTGATTGCGGTTGGTGCAAGCGTTCATGGGGACATAGCTATGATGCCTCTTCTGGCGTGGTAAGTTTGACAAAAAGACATAGGAATTTATTGAATTCTTTTCTTTCATTTTTCTTTGACCCCATAAATTATACTTGCTGTTTATTAAAAATTGCAAAGGCCGTAATAGTTGGAATGTGGTCTAACAAGATCTTATACCTTGGAGTGCGAAATAAATATTGCTCGATTTGTGCCAGAGCCACAAATAAAAAAGAAACCCCAAAAGAACATAGATGCTATTTAAATTGGAAAGGTGCCTCCACCGCAATGGAAGCTGACATTATTGTGGAAGGATTTTGTTTTGCGGAGACAGAATTCAATCTCAGATTTAAGACTTTCGTTGCCGATGGAGATAGCAGTGTTTTTGCCAAAATTGTCGAAAGGGTTCCTTATGGTAGAGAAATGAGAAAAATTGAATGCGCAAACCATTGTGTCAAAAATTATGGCAAAAATCTACATAATATTAAAAAGGATACAAAAGTTAATTCATCTGCGCGTAAGCAACTCACCAAAAAAATGATTGATGAACTGCAAAAAGTTGCACAAAAAGCCATATATCATCGTGCACAAACCAATGATGAACAAATTTTAAGGGAAGACTTACGTAATGGACCTTTACATGTATTTGGCCATCACAAAATCTGCAAAGATTATTACTGTAAGGAAGTTGGCCAAGAAGATAATGAGAATATTAAAGCAATTAAGCAGTCAGGTTTATACAATCATATATATAGTATGTTTCACGAAGAAAAACACATTACCATTATCCCTAAATTATTATTTTTTAGCTGCACTACACACATAAAAGTCAACGTCTTATATTAAGCAGTTCTGTATTCTTGGCGTTAATTACTAATTTTAAGATTAAATGACTTTCAATTAAATATTTATCCTTTGATATAAAAGACTCTATTCGCTTCTATCAAGCAAAATTTATGCTTGATTTTTATACTAGAAGAAAGGATTCCTTATAATAATTTAAAGAACAAACAACAATTTGTCCTAAAAATTGAGAAATGATATTATCTAGTAAAAGAATTGTTTATCTCAAAAATAAATTTGCTTGGCTTAAAAAAATTGCATTCTCATTGGTAATGGCTAGTAATATTAGACCAAGAATACCTTCGCTTCACACCAAGCTTTGAGCTTGTTCTTTAAAGAAAACCTATTTTGCCTTAAAACTTGATATTCTTGTATTAAGAATGTGCAAATCTTGCATTCGGCCAAATTGCCGCCGCATTGTCGCCTTCCCCCTTCCCCATTCCAGTCTACGCAACCTTATCCCGTACTGCGCCGTGCATAGTGGTCTTGTGTTTTTTTATTTTTGTGGATTGTGGAGGTTCTGCCTGCAAGAATGGACGAGTTTTTAAATTTGTTTCCGGAAACGGAGAGAGAAACCATCGGCCGTGCTTTTGCAGGTAAGTTTTTAACAAAAAAGCGAATCAATTAACAACACAAGTACCTATAGGTACCATCATCCATTGCAAAATGGTGACCCATAAATGATGGTAAATTTTGCAATCGAATAGGTTTTCTACCTAAAAATATACCTATATAATGTTGTTATAGGACGATAGTTAATCAATCGGGAGGGATTATCGAATCGAATACAAGGGTAACTATTGCTATTTTGCATAAGTATACAATAATTATTACATGCATGATGGGTTTTGTTATAACATTAGTGGATATTTTACAAGGTGATGGAAGTGGGTGGCTTTTCTGATGGAACGCTTTTTCAGATTAAAAATTGAAGAATGACAATCGAATGCCTGATGAATGACAAAGAATGCCTGTATGAAATAATCTGTATAGAGAATAAAAACAATCAGAATGAACACATTGAACGGATAACCAGATTTTCCTTATACAGGGTGTTTCAGGAATGCAGTTATTCATTTTAAGGGATGATTCAATGTTAGTTACAGTAAATAAATGCAATTAGTTTTTAAATTTAACGAAAATAAATTGCGCATTTTCTGTTAGTGCCTAACCCCCAAAATTTCAGTGCTTGGTTAAATTATAATCGCGATTAATTCTCCTAGAGACCATTGTTGATAATCTTATCAAAGAAAGTGAATCATGATTATCTTTTAACTATAGGCACTGAAGTATATGTACTTAAATTAGTTCACTATAGAAAAATGGAAATTGATATCAAAAACTCAGAGTTTTTTTATAGGTACAGTCATAGAAAATGACAAAAAAAAATGTTTCATAAGAGATTTTGGGCAACAAAAAACGCCCTTTAAAATTAATTACTGCGTATTCCTCAAACACACTGATGTATAATAAAAACTAAAAGGTATGCCGGGTGTCAACCAACCCATGTAACACCTCGCCATTTCTTTATTTTTTGGAATATCAATTTTGACATGTTTAAAAACTTTTTGTTACTTCCGGTGTAACTTTGTTATTTTAAATAGCAAGGTGACGGTTTTTTACGCTATTCGAAAGACATTTTAATTTTCTTTACCTACAATCTGTTCTTGTTTCTTCTGTTTTTCAAAAATGTTACCATAAGCTTCCAGAGGGCCGAAATATTTTAATCAGATTTTCTGTGATTTCTGCCATTTTAAGTTAAAGTAATTATTCAGGTTAGTACATGAGTGCTATAAAAAGTGCATTTTCATAAATTTTCTAATGCAAAATTGTTCTATTTTTTTTGGAAAAAAGTGTCAAAATACTGGATTTTCAAGGTTTCTCAATATTTTCAATTAAGCTAGCTTCCCGTTTGGTATATCCTGTTTTTTGGCCTCCATTAGAGAAAGAAAGAACCAAATTTATGTTTTAGCTTAAGAAACATGTACACTTCCATTTAAAATTAACGTAAAATTTGGCTTAGAATTTTTAGAAAATCAACGTTTTAGCGAAAATAAAGAGTTAACAAACTTAAGAAACGAAGAATTTTGCATTGGAAATTTTATGAAAATGTTTATTATCTTAGACAATATGCACCTTTTAGAGGGCTCCTGTACCTACTAATCTTGAATAGTCACCATAACCTTTAACTTTAAATAACAGAAATCACAGCCAACACCTTGTTATTTAAAATGACAAAGTTAACGTCGCTTCCGGTGACACCGAAAGTAACAGAAAGTTTGTACATATGTCAAAATAAGCGTTCTTATAGGTATATACCTAATAAACCCCATAAAAATTTTAAGTTGATATCCCAAAAAATAAAGAAAAGGCGAGGTGTGACATGATGGGTTCGTTGACACCCGGTATATCAAATATTTTTGAATAAATAACACTATCTAGAGTAAAAATAAAGAATTTGGGGCAATAAAAATTAAATATACTACTTTGATAGTTAATTGGTATGGTAGACGCATCATACTGTGTAAACCCCTTATAGATGGATCAATTTTACTTCTTTGACTATAAATTACTTTATACCGCTAATTTGGCGATACATTTTATAGAAAAAGACGTCCAGGAAGTAGCAACTCTTCGATATCTTGATGAAGGAATGATAAAAGAAATATTTCCTAACCAAGTTAGCCTAAGAATAAAATTCCGTGAAATATTACAACTGTACATTGCCAGCACGGGAACCATTTTCCTGGAAAAATCAAATAAGGTAAGGCAAACGCTTATCGAAATCACCTGTCAATTTAATTATTGCATTCAATAGACTCGACTATATCAGCTGTTGATGATGAGAATCCGATTAGTCCAATCGATAATTCGGCTGATATTGGTACCGGTGTGCAGATTATTGACGACCAGGAAGGAGTGGTAAGGAAGTTAGCATAAGAATGAATATTACCAGGTGTTTCATCGTTGCCGTAGTATAAAATGAATTTTATTTTTTTCCTGCTCTGGAGAATTTATTACAAAACTTTTAGGGGACGTGAGGGGTACTTCATGCTAGTCTGTACCCCTTGAGATTTTTTCGTTCATCAGTTCCTCTTGGGCACCTAACAATGATTTTTTGAAAATTCAATTTCAGCCCATGCACAATCGACCCGCTTCGAGGTATCCATTTAATTTGCATTGCCCTGCAAACCAGAAAGGCTGCAAATTGCGTAAACATTCAAAGTGGATCGATTGTGCACAAAAAACATTGTTAGGTACCCAAGAGGAACTGAAACACGAAAAAAATCACAAGCGGCACAGAATAGCATGGACTACCCCCCAATTCCACTAAAACTTTTGTAATAAAATTTTCGGATCATTCTCCCACGTTAAACGCATATACTACGGCTACGGTGAAACACCTGGTATGTATATCTCAGTCTCTTTAATAGTTTTGAAATATTGATGTCTATATAATATTTCACAATATGACTCTTATAGGTGAATAAAGAAGTTTACGTGATACTCCCACTGTACAATTCTCAGCCAGCAGCAGCTTCGTTTCAGGATCTTGTCGCCGGTACTCCGTTCCCAGATTTCGACTTAAAGACACTTTTGCTTACGTCCCCACTTGGAATTACCGTGATTTCCCACTATAGCGAGCATCTTTCCTTAAATGAAAGATGTAGGAACCGGATAGTGGATATAATTATTAAACATCTGTTCAATTATATAGTCAAATGGTACGATAACTAATGTTGTTATATTTCTTGTAAGTTCTCCTTTGTAGCCGACTTATTGACGAACAGTATAACATAATAACATCAAAGATTATAGCACTGTTTCCTACCGAGTTTGCTGGTATGTACGTACTACGTTCCAGCCATCCGCAAGAGTGATTCGCCTTGTGGAAGGCCTGTATTGGCTAAGGGGAAGCTTGTGGATAAGTGCAAGAACTTAATATATACCTGCGGGGATTCCATTCCCAAGAAGAGGAAAAAACAAAAAGAAACAGAACATAACATCTTATCCAAAAAGCAGAAACCCGACTTTACGTGTTTAGACGGTGCGTTATTATAAGCTAATCTTAGTAATTGATTTTTATTTTTTAGACACTACGCAGGAAGATATCAAGTTCCTGCAGCTGAGAAATGAACCGTGGAGTGAAATAATTAGGCGCTGGAACAGCACTTACAATACACGCATTAATTCCAAAGGCTCTTACGAATCTGTCCAACAGTTCCTACTTGACTGGCCTATTCTTAAGGACTCTCGTGGAGAAACACTGGTGAGTTTGATTTGTTTTATGGTTTTCCGCCGTTGGCAGTAATGGTCACCTGCACCGTAATTTTAAGAGGTTTCTTAAAGATAAGCGAACCTTAATAAAGTCCTTCGAAGCCATCGTTTCAATAATCATATGTACGGACTTGAACGTCACTTAAGTATCTTTAAGAAACCCCTTAAAATTATGGTGCAATCGGCCATTATGTATGATGCAGCAGAGCAGACTCACTATAAAATGTTCGACCCCTTAGGGCCGTTTGCACCATTTCCACTTAAATCTGAGACTTAATAAAGCGCAACTTAAAAATAAACGTAACCTAAAATTAAAGTTTATTGCACCACTTATGTTTTGATGTTCCTTAGCAAAGTAACACTTTAATAAAAGAAGACTAGGCAACGCCGCAATTTTTAGGAACTTCTCGCTTGTAAAGTTATCGTTCTGCGTTGAAATTGTGTCAATTCTGTCGATTGTCGAATTTGTGTAAAAATCATAAAAATATCTCCTTGTGATTTCTCCCGCTGTTGTTGGTTTATTAGTACTAACTTGTTCGTTAAAAATGGGTAAGTAAATATTTAATATAAATTCTTGAATGATTATTGTGTTATGATAGATGATGAAGATGGTGTGACTCCTCCAGCAAAGAGAAAACGAGGAACCAATTACTCACAACAGGAAAAACAAATTCTCCTGAACCTAGTGCTGCAGGAAGAGACAAAGAACAGGCTTGGCAAAGGATTACTAATAAATTTAATTCGTTTAGTCCAAATCAAACACCTCGATCAATGGATTCACTAAAAAAATTTTATGATAACCAAAAGAAACAAGTGAGAAAAGATCACGCCCAAGAACAGGCTTCAGTAAGAAAGACTGGTGGGGGAGCAGGCTATTTTGTAAAAGATCCATGTGCTGAATTAACCTTGTCGCTGATGAATAAAAAAACAGTTGACATTCGGATAATAGAGCGGTCGATAATAGGGACAAACGTGCATTTTTCAGTATTTTAATTATTATAATTTATTTATTTAGACGAATACACAAATAAAGTACCACGTAAGCAACACAAATGACAGAAGAATCCAATTATCGTCCGATATAGGCAATGCAGTATCATTTAAGCATTTTACGGACTTCCAAAGTCAGCGTTTGTCCTTAAGTGGTCGATAATAGGGACACTTACCTTATGTCAAACTTTGACGTAAGCGGTTTAAAGGTTTGTCAATTTCTATCTCCAGGCAATCAATGATTGATTACAATACCTATATCTAAAAGTTATAGGTAAATTTCTTTTTCTACAAACACTATTAAAAACACTTGTTTTAACTTGGTTGAAAGCTTGGTCCATTTTTCAAAGAGAAACTGATGTTTGATTACACGAGGTAGTTTCAAAGTCTTGTTCCACAAAATTTACTTACTGTTTAGGACGCGTTTCAGAGTGTTACTCCATCTTTAGGTATAGAAGAAATTAACACAAAATACAAAACAGTTGCCTGGAAAATGAAAAAACGTTTGGGTCAAAGAAAAATAGCAGCTTTTGAGTCACACTGTAAATTCATCGAAAGACGCTTAAACATTAGCCTTTTTTTCGTGATTTCGCCCGGTTGACCGCAAATTCATAACTGTGATTGGTGCATTTAGCCATTTTGCAGATTGTTGTTTAGCGACAATGTCATAGCGCTGACCGTTTAAAACCTTCTCAAGGAGGTGGGTTAGAAACTGACATTCGTTTGACAATTTTATGAAACAAATTTCTAGGAAATGTGGTAAGTGCACCAATCACAGTTATGAATTTGCGGTCAACCGGACGAAATCGCGAAAAAAAGGCTATTGTTTCAACTTGTCAAAACTTGTTTTAACGTTTGTTGGCAATTGTTAAAAATGACATTTAATGACACCATTATTAAGTCATTTACTTTTAAAACTGGTGTTAAAGTAGGGTTACCAGACGTCCTCTTTTTCGAGGACATGTCCTATTTTTGGGTGCGGATCTTTCTTTTTCTATCTTTTTTCGTCAAAGTCCTCTTTTGTCCTTTTTTTCAAACTGCTCTAGCGGCGATTGGCCGAAACATTTATTGTTGAGAGTGAGGTTCTTCTAATGTGCAAATCGAAAGCGCCGAATCATGATGGTTGTCAAATGTCAGTTGTCACTTGGCACGTCAGCATGTCACCACGACGCAGTTTAGGTTAGGTAAAGCGAAATGTGATCATTTATTATTAATTATTAGTAGTGACGGTAATAATAAAGAAAAGGTAATTGACGGTTTAAATTTAGTTAAGGTAACGAACCAATTTTGTTTTAGGTTTTAACATTTTAACAAAATGCCGAAGAGAAAATGTAAGTTCACCAAAGAGTTAGCGGCCAAATTTCCCTGCTTTAGGCTTCCCGCGCACTAAGCGGCTGGCAGCGCGGCCAGGCCGCCCGCGGCCGTTGGGATGCATTGCGACTAAGCGAATATCGCGCACTTGGCCGCCACATCGTGCGGCCATTGGTCGCTACGACCAAAGGGCACCACGACCAGGGACCGGCCAGGTTACGTCATTTATATTTTCATTTCCATCAAACTCTTTAAAAATTATTCCGATGATTCTATTTTCTACAGCTTGTGCGTTATACAAGCTGAATTTGTAAATATTCACGATATTCAACTACACCGCACTAGGAAGCCAAGTCGCCCGCGGCCACTGATATGGGTATCGCGCACCTGGCCGTTTTGTCGCAGCGGCGGCTACTTGGCCGTACGGCCATCGCAATCCCAGGCGGCGCACAGGCGACCCCAAGTGATTTTCCAGTGGCGTACTGACAGCATACTGACAGTTACAAATTCAACAACATGGAAGTATCTCAATCTTTTGATACTGAATTATTTATTATCGAAGTTGAGAAACGCCCAGCCATTTGGGACATAACTTCTGAAGGGTACAGCAATAAAATCATCAAAAAAAAGTGCTGGGAGGAGCTGGTGATTTTTTTTGGTGGTGAAGAACTTTCAAATGCTGAGAAAAATACTCTAGGTAAGTAGATTGTACTTATGAAAAAGAAATTAACATAATTTTTACGCCTTTTTCATTACGTGTTACAGTTTAAGTATTGTTCACTCAACAAAATAGTCTTTATTGAAAGAAGAAAGCAGCGGACAAACAGATTCATATGTATTTATCTTGCCAGTCAACTTTTCCTTCGTTTTCGAAGTACTCCGCAAATAATTCTCTGATTCTTGTTGATGGCCGATTTCCTCGGCCTACATTGCCAACTGGCATAGCATCAAGTCCATCAGGTTTTTCTAAGGTATCTTCAAATCTGTAGCCATCTCTATCCCGCACAAAATTGTGGAGAATACAGCAAGCTTTTACAATTTTTATGGCAAAATCTCTTTTCACATTAAGTGGACGATGAAAGATGCGCCATTTGTTTGCTAATATCCCGAATGTGCACTCAATGAAACGTCTTGCTCGGCATAATCTATAGTTGAAAATTCTTTTTCGAACGTTCAAATGCTTGCCACCATAGGGTCTCATCACGTGCTCTGTTAATTGGAAAGCCTCATCACCTATTAAAACAAATGGCATAGGTTCCAAACTGGTCTCAGAAATAGGAGAGTTTTCAGGGAGATTCAAATCATTGTTCATCAGAGCCTTGTAGAACAAGGAATCCTTAAAGATGGTGGAGTCACTTTCTTTCCCGTCTGCACCAACGTTAATTGCCACAAATCTGTAATTAGCATCACAGACTGCTAACAATACCAGCGAAAAGAAGTGCTTGTAATTGTAGTTTATTGAACCGGAATGTATTGGCTTGATTATTCTGATATGTTTTCCATCGATAGCCCCAATGCAATTTGGAAAGTTTGCACGGTTATTAAATCCTTCGGCGATTTCCAACCATTTCTCCTCTGTAGGATCTGGTAAACAGTCATCCTTCAGGACATCCCATATAGCTTCACACACTTGTTCAACTGCCTCTCTGGCGGTGGTATTTCCAATTCGATAGCCGTAATAGTAGTCCGAAAAATAGCATCCCGTAGCAAGATATCTACAGGGTGAGTCTAGTTGGACAAATCAGTCGCTCTTGCGTTTAAGATATTGACATTGGAGATTCTATTTTTGGATATGTTGTAGTTGAAAAGGTCCCCTACGCATGGGACCCAGAAAGAAATCTCCAGTTTTATTCAAACCCAAATTATTAAATAAAAACAAAGCCCTAAAAATTTTTTTTTCGATATTATTGCACTTTTTAATCTTACTTCGTTAGAGCGTCATTTTCTCTTTATGGAAACATAATTTTTTGCAGAAGAAAGTTAATAGTATCCGAGAGATAAATTATTAAAATAATAAGATTTTTAATTATTTCTTAAGGAAAACCTCGAGTGTCGTGGTTTTGACAACTGAAATGCAGTCCCGATGACAGTCTAGCATCTAAACTGCCTTTCAGTTGTCAAAATCACGGCACCCGCGGTTTTCCTTACGAAATATTTAAAAATCTTTATTATTTAAATAATTTGTCTCTCGGAGACTATTAACTTTTTCTGCAAAAAATTATGTTTCCATAAAGAGAAAATGATTCTCTAACGAAGTAACATTAAAAAGTGCAATAATATCAAAAAAAAAATTTTTAGGGCTTTTATTTTTGTTTAATAATTTGGGTTTGAATAAAACTGGATATTTCTTTCTGGGTCCCATGCGTAGAGGACCTTTTCAACTACAACATATCCAAAACTAGAATCTCCAATGTCAATATCTTAAACGCTAGAGCGACTGATTTGTCCAACTAGACTCACCCTGTATAACACAATTATATACATATAAATTGTTATTCTATAAAAAAAATCGTTAGCATAACGATGTCGGTGTTACTACATGTTGACGTAGTTCTTACAGACTAGCACCAATTGACTGTTATATACAAAAAAAATTGGATCATTCAGTACACTTTGTTTCAGGACTAAATCTTCAAAAGAAGTGGAAGAACATACGAGATAGCTACAGCAGAGAGCAAAGACGAGTGAAGAACATCAAAAGTGGATCAAGTCCAGAACGCAAGAGTCCGTATGTGTACAGCACTCAGTTATCTTTTCTAAGGAAGTGCTCTTCTAAAATCTCGACCACAGGCTCGAAAACACAAGAGACTGCAGAGACAATTGTTGGCCAAGCAACTGAAGGTGTAGAAGGACCTTATGGCGTAGGCAAAGAGCTAGGTAGCAGAAATAAGAGGAGCAAGAAAAGGAAGCGTGAGGACGATGATGCAGATCTGGCAGCTGTGTTGAAAACTTCAGTACAGAACCGAGACAAAAGAGAGCGTCAATTCGAAACGGACGATGATAGACAGTTTCTCCTGTCCTTGCTTCCCCTCATGAAGAAAGTCCCAGATTACCAAAAATTGAATATCCGAATGGATATCATGGGTGTGATCAGAAGTAGCATATCTTTTGATACCAGATCTAATCGGCCCCAGTCGCAAAACTCTACAACAACTTCAGCCCCATTTCCACCACCTGTACAAAGAACCGTACCACATCAGTCGCACTATGATCAAGATCGCTTTTATGGAAGAATTTTTGAGGTTGATCAAGAATCCATAGAAGATAGCGACAATCGATCCAACACCGGCCGTTCAGGCGGATCTGGGGATTCTAATTCCGATCTATTGCAGTTACATTAATGAATTAGTTACTTACTCAAGTTTCTTAAAAGGTTTCTGTTCTTATACCAAAATATAATATTAATTGAAAATTTTGTTTGTAGAGCTAATTTCACTTAGGTACTTACCTCAAAGTCACCATCAGTTTCATTTCTGGACAAATGGCCTTCCTCATTGGTGTATCACAACCTTTCAGTGAGCTTTGCAGTGCAAGTAATAGTTTATCAAAAGACTGGACAGACATTCTTGTGTAGTTAAAGAACTTGTCATGATGTTGCCTAAGTTCTTCATAAAATATTGCAAATAAGCCTTTTTCATCACGCGTTTGCAGCATAGGATGCACCCAGAATCTCTTTTTTCTTCTCTTTCGCCTTCGTCTTCCTTGCAAATACAAAAATGCTGCTACTTGCTCCGCGTACATTTTCAGAATTCGAAAGTTACACTGACACGGCAACACAGAAACACATAATTCGGATGACGTCTCCTGTCAGTGAACGTCCGACACGACTGCCAAGTGCGCGGTATTCATGTCATATCAGTAGCCGCGGGCGACCCGGCCGCGCGGCCTGGTCGTCTAGTGCGCGGGAAGCCTTAAAGAGACGAAAAATGAATCCGAAGTTTTGTGTGCAGTGTGTCACCGCGAAATTTCCATAGCAAATAAAGGCAAGCATGATCTTGAACAGCACTTGCTTTCCAAGAAACACAAGGAGTCGATAAGAAAATCTTCAGGACCAACTGTGTCAAATTTTCTGATAAAACGAAACACCAAACTTGAAGAACAGGTCTTGGCTGCTGAGGCTACTATGGCCTATCATGTTGTGAAGCATCATCAGTCATTCAGAAGCAGTGACTGTACTTCCAAGTTATTTGAAAAGCTGTTTCCTGATTCCGAAATTGCAGGGAAAATATCATCAGCCAGAACAAAGACTGAAGCAATTATCAACGGAGTGCTTGCTCCATTTTCTTTAAAATTTATGACTGAAAATATTGAAAATAACAGAATTATGTATATTGGTGTATCAACAGTTGGCAGTAATCATGATGCCATTAAAATGTTTCCTATCCTAATTCAGTATTTTGATATACATGAAGGTGGAATTGTTCAGAAGCTAGTCGATATTAAGTCGCTTACTAACGAGAAAGCCCAAACTGTTGCACAGACGTTAATTGAAACATTGGAGAGTGTGAATTTATTGCCAAAGTGTGTAGCTTTTACTGCAGATAACTGTAATACTAATTTTGGGGGTAAGGACAGAATAGGAATAAACAACGTTTTCAGCAACCTAAAACAATCTTTGGGCTCTACTCTGATTGGAATAGGATGCCCAGCTCACATACTAAATAACTGCGTACATCACTCTTTTAATTTGTGGCCTATAGATATAGAATGGCTTGTCTTAAAAATTCACAAACTTTAAAAGAATTTTGCATTTTTACTGAAATAGAGTATCGTCAGTTATTATATCACTCAAAAACACGCTGGTTGTCACTATTTCCAGTTATTAATCGAATGTTGCAGATGTATCCTGCACTTAAATCCTTTTTTTTATCGCATGAGAAAGCTCCATTTTTAATTACTAATTTCTTTGAAAATCCCTTATATGAGGCTTATTTATGGTTCATCCATTCTTTAATGCACATTTTTCATACGAAAATTCAATTTTTAGAAAATCACAATTCTTTATTGGAAATACTCGATACTCTTAAATCAGTGCAATCATTATTAAATGAAAGAAGCAAATCGCAATTTTTACCTTTGAAAGTTAAAGAAATATTTTCTAAACATTCAGATAGAGAGAATGAGTGTATAGCTATGAAAAAGCTACTACTTGGAGTATATGATAATTGTTCAGACTTTTGTTTTTGTTTTAATTTGGTGTAGGACTGAATCCAACTTCAGTAATTTAAATTTAGCTTTGTTTTCATTTTTAGTTGTTAATTAACCATTTTATTCGGTTTGCTTATTTAAAATGCCAGGGTATTTTTGTTTTGCTTATGACAGCGGTTGGCAGTCCTGGAGCCACTGCGCGCGACACAAGCAGTTAGTATTCGTATCGAAAAAAGAAGTGAAGCAACCTTCGTGAAAACGGAGAATAATTCTCCACGTGAAAAACCCCTTTTGTCGTGAATTTTGTGTCATTTTGACTTTGTTCCCTCGTTGCCACCATCAAAGCCTGCAGATTTAAGGATCTTCGCCGGCCGGCTCAACAATTACCATCGCCAACCACGCTAGATCCAAGGATTCCAAGGTAAAGCCAAAATACTCCTGGTTTTTTCGAAAATATTTTGTCGCGTTTAGTATCTCAAAAATTTTACAATTTACAGTCCACTAACATTTGGTCCTTCGATTTGTCGGATCATTTTTTTTCGTTTAATTTCGTACTTAAATTCGCCTTTCGCCACCAAAATTGAATAATTTCGTTCGTGATTAAAGTTCAATTTTGCAATTCGCTCTCGTTCATATCGCTGTCGCTGTCCGCCGTGGATTTTTTGCTTCGCTTCTTCTACGGCTTATCGCACCTGGAATGCTCGTCGATTCGCTTTATTTAATAAATTATTAATTCAGATGTAAACAAACGTCTTATTGAAAATTTGTAATTTCTAAATTTTCTTGTAATTCGCCATGGCTGAAGCAGGTTTGAATTTACGTATCGCTAAATACGGTCGGGACTTGGCTAAAAGCCGATTGAGCGAAATCTTTGACTTTGCGACCAATGTTGAATCAGATCGGTCTTTGTTATCGCAATTTTGTTCTCGTTACGAGAGAGTCGAGCCCATTTATGACGAATTCGAAAAATGTCATTCCATTGTCCTTGCTTCAATGTTGAGCTTGGAGGAGGGTGACATTGATTCGAGCAGATTAGCTGCCGAAGATGTAATTCGCGCTACTGTGGATGGTTTATATTACAATATCAAGTCAATCCATAAGGATTTAATAGGGAGTGATGCAGATAGAGCTGATGCTGTGTTCAATTCAACTAATTTATCGGGCAATCGTGCCAGAAGTGCAAAGTTACCTAAAATTAATATTCCTGTTTTCGATGGAATTTATAAAAACTGGACTGCGTTTATTGACTTATTTAATTCATTAATACACAAAAATGACACTCTGTCTGATGTAGAAAAGTTTCAATATTTATTAACCTCGTTGTCAAAGGAGCCGTTGACAATCGTTAAAGGTGTCCCTTTATCGGATCAAAATTACGTCATTGCTTACAAAATGCTCGTAGATCGTTATCAAAATAAACGTCTTCTCGCCACTTTTCATTGGAATGAATTAAATAATTCTGCGGTAGTGAAATCAGAATCAGTTTCAGAATTGCGTCGTCTTCTCAATACTTTTAATGAAAATGTTTCAGCTCTTCAAGCGTTAGGATTGCCGACCAATCAGTGGGATTTTGTTTTGTTTAACATGTTAGCACAAAAATTAGATTCGAATACTCGCAAACGTTTTGAACTTCGACTTGAGGGTGCTAACGATAAGATTCCCACTTATTTGGAGTTGAAAGAATTTTTAGTAAAACAATGTCAGGCTTTAGATCTAGTTGGTGATTCTGCCTCAAAGAATTTAAGTTCAAAATCTAAAACTTGGTTCGATTCTCAAACTCCAAAACGTAATTCATCGGTCGCATCGCCTATGTCGCTATTTACTAGCACGTCCACTAGTGCACCCGCTAGTAATAAATGTGTCTTTTGTAACCAAGCGCATGCGAGTTGGAAGTGTAGTATCTTTCAGGATAAAACTCCAAGAGAGAGATTCGCGCTCGTCAAGGAGAAACAATTGTGCATAAATTGCCTTCAATCATCGCACGGTGTTAGGAATTGTCCCATAATTATGTCTTGTAGATTGTGCAATTCTAGGCATCACACACAATTACATTTCGATCAGTCGAATAAACCTAAACTTCCGCCTTCTCCAAGTACTCTTTGTCCAAGTCCACCTCAGACTTCTGCTGTTGCGTCATCGGTAACCCCATCTGATGAGAGTGTATCGTCACCCTCAACAGTCCAAGCCATGGCTAGTACAGTCACTTCAGCGCGAACAGTCCTCTTAGCCACTGTTCAACTAGAAATTCGGGATAAGTCGGGAAGTTTTAGGAAATTTAGGGCACTTTTGGACTCTGCCAGCCAGGCAACATTTGTTACAAAACGTTGTGTGGATCTCTTAGGTCTTCATCCAACTAACACTCAGATTCCCATTCAAGGATTAGGTGGAATGTCGGTAGGAGCCTCGAATGGAGTAGTCAATTTTTCCATTCGTCCGAGAACAAATCCCAGCGCTCTACTTTCGTTAGAAGCAATTGTCGTTCCTAAAATATGTGCAGATTTACCTACTTCTCATGTCGTGCTCCACCATTCATCGCCTTTGCTAGATTTTGATTTAGCTGATCCAGATTTTCAGGTGCCTGCTAGAATCGATTTGTTACTCGGTTGTGATGTATTCCCTTTTATATTACAGGATGGCCATTTTTCGGGTTCTAGCACACAACCTAGCGCCTTCAATACCATTTTTGGATGGGTCTTGATAGGTCCTACTAATAATATTGGCAATACTACTCCAATTACCTCGTTAAACACATTTGTAACTTTAACAGCTCCTCCCTTGGACGCTCTATTGACAAAGTTTTGGGAAGTGGAAGAGGTTCCGCCTGTGTCAGTCACTTCTCCTGAAGACCAATTATGTGAAAAAATTTATTCGTCGACTTTGACTCGTGCGCCAGATGGTCGTTACATAGCTTCGTTGCCTCTAAAGCCTGATCGTCGTCGGCTTGGGGATTCTCGTTCTGGTGCGCTTCGTCGTTTTCTTTCTCTAGAGAAACGCTTAGAAAAGGATGTCGAACTTCGCGGTTCGTACGTAGAATTCATGCAGGACTATCTCGATGCTGGACACATGTCTCCGGTCCCATTGTGTGACATTTCGAAAGAGTCCTATTTTATTCCTCACCATTGCGTATTGAGGCCCGAGAGTTCTACAACGAAGTTACGCGTAGTCTTCGATGCTTCATTTAAAAGTAGCAACGGCGTTTCTTTAAATGATATCTTATTGACTGGTCCTAAGCTTCAAAAAGATATTACGACACTTTTGCTGCAATTTCGTTTGCATGCAATTGTGTTTTGTGCCGACGTTCGCCAGATGTATCGGCAAATCCTTGTCTGTGCTGAGCATAGGGACTTTCAACGAATCTTATGGAGATTCGATCCTCGTCAACCTGTTCACGGTTACGTACGGCGTCGTGTCTTCTCCCTTTCTAGCACTACGAACTCTTCAACAATTAGCCGATGACTACAACGAGCGTTATCCCTTAGCTGCCCAAGTTGTACTTTCCAATGTATATGTAGATGATGTTGTTACCGGATGCGATAGTTTGGAAAAGGCATTAGAGGTAAAGACTCAATTAATTGACTTGTTGGATCAGGGCGGATTGGAACTTCGAAAGTGGAGTAGTAATAACTCTGAATTTCTTGAGACTATTCCCAGTTCTCATCAGACTTCGTCCATGTCTCTTAGTTTAGATTCTGATAATGTCATCAAAGTCCTTGGCTTGCAATGGAACCCTCATTCAGATTCGTTTTCGTATCAGGTTATCGTCGCGGAGCAGCCGTGCCCTAAACGTTTGATTTTGTCAGATATCGCCAAGATTTTCGACCCTATCGGGTTCTTGGCACCCTTAACCTTTTTTGCTAAATTTTTAATTCAACGTCTATGGGCTTGATTGGGATGATACGCCACCGCTAGATATCGTCAATCTTTGGGAAGAATTCAAGTCACAATTGTCCTATATACAGTCGTTTCAATTGCCTCGTCGCTTTGCAGTATCCTCGCCCTCATCCGTTGAAGTACATGCTTTTTGTGATGCTTCAGAAAAGGGTTATGCTGCCGTAATTTATTTTAGATTTGTGGATTCTCTCGAAAGAATTTCGGTGTATTTTGTGATAGCAAAATCGAAAGTTTCACCTCTCAAACGCATATCATTGCCTCGTCTTGAGCTTTTAGGAGGTACACTTCTAGCTGATCTGCTGGAATTTGTCACTGAAAGCTTGTCGCAAAATTTTACTTGGTCTAAAATCTTCGCCTGGACTGATTCCACCATCGTTCTGACATGGGTTAGGTCTTCTCCACATAGGTGGAAAACCTTTGTTAGCAATCGCGTGACCCATATTCAGGGCAAAGTTAGTCCATCGTGTTGGTGTCACATCAGGGGATCCGAAAATCCTGCGGATTGTGCATCCAGGGGCCTTTTGCCTGTCGAATTAGTTAGTCATCCTTTATGGTGGTCAGGACCTACGTGGTTGTCTCGTCCTCAAAATGAATGGCCTGTGCCATCCAATCCGCTTTCTGATGCATCTCCTGAGCTGTCATCTGAAGAAAAAAAGGTAGTCTTGCTCGAAATCGTTGACCCCGAACCAGATAATTTGGAAGTCTTGATCAATAGACACTCTAAACTGGCCAAATTGAAACGGGTGGTTTCGTATTGTCGTCGTTACCTTCATCACCTAAAGGGAGGAGAAAAGATTACTGGTCCTCTGTCGATAATTGAGCTTAGGGAATCGTTCATAGTTTTGGTGCGTCACGTTCAATCTCTCTCGTTCGCTCATGACATAGACCGAATTAAAACCGGTCAACCCTGTTCAAAACCACTTCGAAAGCTCACTCCATTTGTGGATGAACTAGGTCTTCTCAGGGTGGGCGGTAGAATTCGGCATGCAACCCTCAGATATGATCAGAAGTTTCCTATTTTGCTACCTCGTGACCATCGTTTGACTAGACTTCTTATTGAGGAGTTTCATGATTGTTTTCTTCATCCAGGTCTACAACATTTACATTTTCTCTTGGCCCAACAATTTTGGATTTTGGGAGTCAAAGTGGCCATTCGTCAAGTCGTACACAATTGCTATCGTTGTTTTAGGGCTGATCCTCGACCTGCAGTTCCGCCGCTGATGGGCGACTTACCATCAGAACGGATTAATCAAGTGAAGGCTTTCTCGATAGTTGGAGTTGATTTTGCTGGACCGTTCTCGATAATTCTTGGTAAGCATAGAGGTGCCAAATCTCACAAGGCCTATATCTGCTTATTCGTTTGTTTCGTAACGAAGGCTCTCCACCTTGAACTCGTTTCTGAGTTGTCCACAGATGCCTTTCTTGCGGCTTTGAGGCGGTTTATAGCTCGACGTGGACGATGCCAAGAAATACATAGCGATTGCGGAACTAATTTTGTAGGTGCGAGTGCGCAATTGAATCAGTTCATGAAAGATGCTGCAGAATCAGAAAATGTGGTATGGAAATTTAACCCTCCCTCGGCGCCACATTTTGGGGGACTATGGGAGGCGGGGATTAAATCCGTAAAGTCCCATTTATTTCGTGTAATCGGTCGTCAGGTCTTGACCTACGAAGAGCTTTACACGGTTTTAGTTCAAATAGAATCGGTTCTAAATTCGCGGCCTCTTTGTGCCATGAGCGCTGATCCTACTGATCTTGCGGCTCTGACCCCAGGTCATTTCTTAACTCTGGAGCCATTGGTACCTCTGCCTGAACCCAATTTAGTTAACAAAAATATCCATAGGTTGGAAAGATGGCAGATGCTACTAAGACTCCATCAAGATTTTTGGAAAAGGTGGCACATTGAATACCTTAACACCCTTAGTCAAAGAGTCAAATGGAACAAGCCTGGAGTCAGTGCCACACCGGGCATGTTAGTAGTTATTAAAGAGGATTCGACACCGCCGCTGCGATGGCGAATCGGACGAATCGTGGCGACTCATCCGGGACGCGACAGTATTTCTCGGGTTGTCACTGTAAGGACAGCCAAGGGCGAATTGCAACGACCCATGGTCAAATTGTGCCCGTTGCCTGTTCAATAAAAAAAATACAGAAATGTTCATATTTTGGTGGGCGGAATGTTCAGACTTTTGTTTTTGTTTTAATTTGGTGTAGGACTGAATCCAAGTTCAGTAATTTAAATTTAGCTTTGTTTTCATTTTTAGTTGTTAATTAACCATTTTATTCGGTTTGCTTATTTAAAATACCAGGGTATTTTTGTTTTGCTTATGACAGCGGTTGGCAGTCCTGGAGCCACTGCGCGCGACACAAGCAGTTAGTATTCGTATCGAAAAAAGAAGTGAAGCAACCTTCGTGAAAACGGAGAATAATTCTCCACGTGAAAAACCCCTTTTGTCGTGAATTTTGTGTCATTTTGACTTTGTTCCCTCGTTGCCACCATCAAAGCCTGCAGATTTAAGGATCTTCGCCGGCCGGCTCAACAATTACCATCGCCAACCACGCTAGATCCAAGGATTCCAAGGTAAAGCCAAAATACTCCTGGTTTTTTCGAAAATATTTTGTCGCGTTTAGTATCTCAAAAATTTTACAATTACAGTCCACTAACAATAATTGTTTGGAATATTTGGAGAAATGGACTTCAAACTTTAAAGAATTCGAAATTTTTGAGTGGATGAATTTAAAATGTATTCCCAAATATGAAGATATAGAAAAATGTATCATGTACCTAAAAGAGAAGGATGTTATTATAAATGACTCATTATTATTTGATCAACATTCAAATTTAAAATTATTTCTTGGAACTGTAATTGACTGTGACGAATTCAAAAACATGCTTTCGCATGAAAAGTGGTTGCAATATTTTAAATCTCAATCTGAAAGCGCATGCCATTCTGAATTTTTAAAAATAAGTCAGTTTTTCTTTGCTATTTCACCTCAAAATGCAAATGTAGAGAGAATATTAAGTGTAATAAAATCACAATGGACAAACGAAAGGAACCGTTTAAGTATGGAATCAGTCAAGCACTTAATGCTCACTTATTTCAACTTTAAGTTACCCTGTAAGGAATTCTATGACTTTGTCATTAACAGAAAAGATTTATTAAAAGAGATTAGGAGCTCGGAGAAGTATTATTAAGTATCGTTTTTGTTATGAAAGAATTTGTTTTTTTTTATTAATGTTAATTTTTTAATAAATATGTACAATTTAGAGATGTCCTCTTTTTGTCCTCTTTTTTTTATGGATTTGTCCCCTTGGGCAATGCCTATGATCTGGTAACCCTAGTTAAAAGTGACAATGCAACAACAATTAAGCAAGCCGCGGCAACAAATTGTCATTATGCCTTAGTTACAGCGAATGTCATGGACGTTTTCAATTAATAATTTGAATACTTTTGCTTTTAATGGTGTTTGAAGAAAAAATAGTGTATCATATGCGTGTTAAGTGATTTTATTTTGTTCTCACAAAATAAAAAACCACTTTTAACACTTATATCATAAATAACTATTTAATTTGACATTGTTCTGGCCAGAAAATGAAACTCTGCATTGGCGATTTTTACAGTTGATCCTGTAAATTTTTTAAATACTGATTATGCTCAACCTAAAGTCATTTGCCAGTCTGCTGTAGGTATCATTCAATCTAATCTTTTTAAGAGTGACAAGCATCCTATGCAGATAATTTATATCCACCCATAGAGTTAAAAGCTTAACCAGAACATATATTTCTTTAGGCAATCCCAAGTAAACCTGCTTTTTGCTTCCACAAGTGAAATTGTGGATTTTTTCCTGTTTTCCTTGAAGACAGTTTTTTCAGCATCATCCAACTCTGAATTTGTTGAGGATGATGATGAAGGAGGAATTTGAAATTCAATTGTAGCAGAACCTTGAATATAAGCAGAAAAAGTGGATTCAGAACTTGTAGTTGTTAATGCTCGTGTTTGAGGCTCTCCCCTCGACTGCAATGTCAACAGAATGTGTCATCACAGATGCATCCTTCTTTTTGGCTTCTATAGCGCCTATTTTGATACTGCGAAAGTTTGGCCTAATAATGGTAGTTTATAACCAAAAGCGTGAAAGTGATGTTTTACGCGGCGAAGGAAAATATGGACAGTCGAAGCGTAGCCGAGAAAAAGTAGACAAAATTTGTGGTTACAAAATTGTAGTCCTTTTCATTCTCTACAAAAAAAGGTAATTTTTTTAGAATTGACGGTTATTCTCTAGGAACGCGACGATAAGTGGATGCGTGATCCACAGCTTCGCTTGCGCGACTATATTTGCCCAAAACACTGCTTTCGCTAATTTGAACCTAAATGAATATAATAAGTTAGGTATTCAAATTTTAAGAATTCAAATGATGAATCCGAGCTAATTTTTCAAAAGATTTTTGCAGATATTTATACTAAACTCAAAATTTAGAAGAAAGCAACGCAGTAGCTCCGGATTTGGATTCAAATTCGCGAAATTTACGACGGACCAACCAGGCTTCCTGAATCAAGAACATTTGGGATGCCACAAAAAATAAATAAAGCTTAAAAAGTGTTAAAATGACGCCACCCCTTTATTTACAAGAGCGAAATCGAATTGCAACCCCTTCAGAGCTGGCAGTATCTTTACTACAATATAAAGTTACATTATCATAACTAGTTACTAAAAGTAACTAAGTTACTTGGTAACTAGTTACTTATTTTCTCCCTGAGAGTTTTCTTTACGAAAGGGTGGTAGAATAGGAAGCATAGTACTATTTGGTGTGGTTACTTCAGTTTTTGAGTTACTTTTAATAGTTGTGTTTAAAAATATGAATACATTTTGGTAATGTTACGTTTTATTAAAGCGCCTACTAATTATCATGGGGAAAAAGCGGACAGAGAGGGAAGTGAAAATTATTAAAGACACCTTATTACAATATCCGAAGTCCTTGTTCCTCGTGGAAAATAAAGGAGTTTTTTGTCAAAAAAAAGCAGAAATTGGGACTAATATCTCACTAGAGTAATCTAACAAAGGTTGTCCGATTAACAGCTTGGGTCTGTACTCAGTAGTTACTAAAAACTATTATGATGTTTGGGACATCTTAGGACTAAATAAGATTGAAAGCGACAAAAGTGATGAAAGCATCATTTGCAAAAGCTCCACGCCCTATCGCTACTGAACATGGGAATGCATTGGAATTTGTTTGTACTCTGTCATACGACGAGTATAATTCACTAGAGACTTCTGCAACATTATACAAACGCTCCGATATTTCCGTACGAAAATCTCGTCACAAAATTCAGAAGCGATCTGAAATAAAATGGGATAAACACCGGTGGACCTACATTATAAATAGAAAGATTTTGGAGACTGTCAAGCTTTCTTGTGCACAATAATTTTCAAATGACATAAAATCACCCTATGTGGCCCAGTTTATGCAAAAATATTTGGTAAAAGTAAGCAGTGTCAGTCTATTTTCACAGGAACCATTATTGATAGCCCGGAGCCAGGCCGGATTGTAAGAATTAACTTTAGTTTAAAAGGAAATTACACTATGCCGCATTCAGATATTAAAAGACCATTTCATGGTTTCGTTAGACAGAAAATGAAGTCGCAAAATTTTAGCGCTAGTAATATCAGAAATAAATTGGCACACAAAACCATGGTATTCGGAGAAGAAGAACCCGCAGATTTACCCCGACTCGGAACATTGAGGACCGCAAAAAGCAATGCGATTAAAGCGGAGTTGCGTGATGCAGACCCAATAATAGCATTGTATAAATGCAAAACAAGCTCAGAGTATGCAGCAATGATCCACAACATTGGATATTCCCCATTCTTCGCGTATTATTGGGCAAAAAGTCAAGTTCATGTATACAGGGAATACTCGAAAAATAATAATTATAGACGCGTATTTTTTGATTCCACGGGGGGTGTGGTTCAAAAAATTAGATATTCAGATGGGGCAAGATCAAAGGCAATTTTCTTATATGATATTGTCATAAGACCACAAAAAGGTGTACAATTTTTCGTCGCTTCCATGTTAAGCGCAAGTCATGACACATTAAGCATATCAAATTTCTTAAGAGCTTGGATACGCACAGGAGCACCGAAACCTTTAGAAGTAGTGACAGATATGGCCTTAGCGCTGATTTATGCATGTGTGCAAGTCTTTACCCAGTTTAGCTCCCTGAACGATTATTTGTACACCTGGTTCAATATTGCAATGGTTCAAAACTCCCCCGATCCCCCGAAACCCTACCAGGATGTTTCTTGCGGAACGATGTAGCTCATATTATGAAGGTGGTTTCTGACTGGAAGTCTCTACACAAGCAGCAGTCATTTTGTTTGCCTCAAATTATAACCATATGATTGATATTGTAGAACAAATATACATAACAATTTAAAATTTTTCGAACCCAGATTCTTTAATTAACAACATGAAACTTTTTCCAAATCTTAATCTCAAGTATAACTCACTTTAACGATTAAATTGATTAGATTAATTTAACTAATTCATGATTAAATTGATTAGATTAATTTAACTAACGTTCCCAATTCTAACTTATCATTCATCTTCAGATTTGCTCCCTTGTTGTTCCTTGGTATCCAGTTGGGTCCGCTCTCCCCGGATATCCATTTGATTCCACTCTCCCCTGTTGCGTGTTTCAAGTTCACTCGGTTTACTAAAGTTGCCTTCTTTGCCGACTCGGTCTTTAGTTCTCGTCGTGGCTTTTTCATCATGCCACGTTTTCGCTTTATTTGATCGGCCAAATTATTGAGCCTTTGTAACATTTTATACGTTAGGAATTAGCTTTTTCCATCCGGTAAGACTTTATCTTGTATTTCTGTTTCCGTTTTTAACTGATTGTTTTTATGAGAACTAAACTTAAAACCTTTTTTCGGACATAACCTCAAAAGTTTAATTTTGTTAATTTGTATGATTTGCATCTGTTTAGGCCTTTTTGAGTTGTTCATGGCTTTCTCTTCCTTTTCAGCCTGAAGATGGTCTCACTTGTTATGTAGACCGAAACATGTAGCAACAATTTTTCACATTTTATTAATATAAGTTTTAAACACTCTTTGATTGGTATTTGACTACAAGAAACACAACCTGAAGTAATTTTCCTCCGTGCCAATCTATAAGTAAACAAAATGGATCTCGATACCTTCAATTACGAACATTTTACTTACGTTCCATAGGCCAAATGATTCAATGCACTTCCATGACAGATTTGGAAAATTTAATATTTGCAGTTTTCGTGGTGGCATTATCGGATACCGAAGGTGTTTGCGATGGACAAGAAATCATCTGTAATGTGCAAAAAAAACTTTTTAAGAAGGAGAATAACTACAGACTCAGTGGAGATAATTAATGACAGGTACATTGGCCGAACTGAAAGACAATAATGCGCCTTCACATCATGAACTGCACAATGAGCCACAAGCAAATACTTGCCAACTATTCTCTGAGTGGGTGGATACAATTTTTAGGCGAGCATCTGCTGCAGTCAATGTTCCTGGCCAAATAGGTCATATAAGACATCAGCAGGTACTCCCAAATTTTATCACAGATTTTAAAACCATCGCCAACATCATTCCGTTGTGGACAGCAATTAGGTGTAATTTTTATCCTCTTTCTCCGCGAATCGCCAGTTCAGCTAGTGTAGAATCGAATTTTAACCAAATTAAACATATATTGTTTAAACATAAAACGCTGCCCATAAGGATTGAAGATTTTGTTACTGAGCACTTGACAAACAACCTTGGCTACTGCAATATTGTTGTCAACAAACTTAACGTAAGTACGTAGAGTGTGATTTTCTCGTAGATATTTTAAACTTTTTTAGGAACCGAGTTCGGAACAAAATTAGGAATTACAGAACGTTTCATTCTATGTCGACAACGGAAACCAGGTACTTATACCATACATATAGATGAGTTACTTAGTTTTTTTAAATTGTAGTATTAAGAGGGAGAAGAAAACCTGGCTGCTGAGGAAACACATCATGGCGAAACTGCTGAAGAACCATATCATCACGAAGTAACAACTCCGCAAGGTAAATTTATAATTGAGAAGCAACTTCATACTACTATTAAAAACCAATATTTTTTAGCGGACACTGTTGCAAAATTACCCGATAATAAATGCACCTCCTGCCAGTTGGTTGTAAGTGCATCAGAAGCGACATGTTTCCTGTGTGGTGTAAATATTCACAGAAACGATAACTGCCTTGTCAAGTACGAGGACAAAATTTTGTGCAAGGAATGCTTCTATCAAGGCCTCCAAGATAAGTTGCTTCTGGAATCAGTGGCAGAAGAAAACTGGACGGGCCAAAATGTTCCCCCTAAGCAACGTCCGCGCCGAAGCTACTTGGAGCCTGAAGCCGAATTAATGCACATTAACTTTTCTAGACCCCCCAAGAGTGACGACTATTGGGTTACTGAGAAACCGTAATGTGGCCCACGAAAAACCGATTTCTGTTGATCAGGCTCTGTATACCTTAACAAACACATGCGGCTTCGACTCAATAATACAACTTTTATGTGCCGCCGTTTGCGACAGTAAAAATTTTAATAGTTATTTATATATTAAGGGCATAACAAGGCTTTTATGACCCGAAGCGTTATTTCGAGCCCGAGCGCTAGCGAGGACTAGGAAAATGCTGTAGGGTCATAAAAGCAAGTTTGTATGCCCGTAGTGTATACACTATTTTATGCACAATCGTTGTCCCTAAAATAAAATAAATCTAAAATTGCAAGAAATAAAATGATCATCACGTCGTTCAGATAGATTTTGTTTGCGTAACTATAGCATTGACAGTAACAAAGGTAGCCATTTTGTCAATTTGTGCAAAAATTTTGAGCTCTGCTTTATATTCTGTGTTTATATACTAAGTATGGAAGTTAACGAAATTGATGAGGCCGCTGAGAAAGCCAGAAGTTGTGGGCTGCTACCCGAAAAATCCAAGCAACTCTACGAGAAAACGTACAGCGACTATTTGAAGTGGTGTAATATGAAAGACTGTATTGAAAATTACCATTGCGAAAAGAGTCTTTTGGCTTATTTCTGACACCTTTCTAAGGACAAAAAACCTTCATCCCTTTGGTCGTACTATTCGATGCTGAAGGCCACAATAAAAGTGAATCATCAAGTGGATATTAGCAATTATTCCTCCCTCTTTGGATTTTTGAAAAGAAAATCAGAAGGATTTAAGCCTAAAAAGTCCAAGGTTCTGACTATGGAAGAAATAGAATCTTTTTTGTACCAGGCTCCAGACGAAATATATTTAATGAATAAGGTAAGCAAAGTTTCAAAATAATTTAATAATCAACCTTTATTTGAACAGGTAGCCTTAATTTTTGGAATAGCTGGAGCGTGCCGCAGACAAGAGCTCACCTACTTACAATTAGACGATATACAGGAAGTAAAATCCACACTGCTGATTACTTTGCGAGACACTAAAACCAAGACGAACCGTATGTTTAGTGTCGTGGACAACAATAAATCACCGAGCCTCTTGGAGTTTTACCAGAAGTACGCCGCTTTGCGGCCACCAAACACGGAGAGCCGCCGCTTCTTTCTCGCATTTAGAAACGGAAAGTGCTCAAGACAGGTGGTTGGGAAGAATATTTTTGGGGATATACCAAGAAAAATTGCTGCTTTCCTTAAACTGCCTAATCCCGAATTATACACTGGGCACGCATTCCGTCGGTCCTCAGCCACATTATTAGCCAATTCTGGTGAAGGGATGCTTGGTATCAAGCAAATTGGGGGCTGGAAGTCAACATCGGTGGCGGAACAATATATCGAGGATTCTGTTTCCAACAAAGTTAGGCTAGCTGAAAAGGTGTTTGGCGGTGGAAAGGAGAATTATTCCGCAACTGGCATCGGCCCAAGAGATAACACGCCTTCTAGTAGTCTGGTTAACTACAACAAATCAAATCTCTATAATCAAAATGAAATGTTAATTCCGAACGTTGTCATGAATAATTGTTCAAATTGTATCGTCAATATTAGGTAATTTTCAAAAATAATATACCAATAAATTAGAGTATAATTTCCATAGTTTGTATTTAATTTTGGGAGACAATTGACTCAAACATTTATTTAGGTTTTATTTATTGTGACATGTCTTTATAGACCGACGGTCTAAAAAGAGGTCCATGGGCTATAAAGAGACGCTTATGTCAGAAAAAATCCTACATAATTGTCAAATTACAATATGATTGTGCATAAAACTTTTTTACTCTCCAAAGAGAAGGAGGAAGAGCTTCTAGTTCAACTGATCATGAAAATGATAACCACAGGAGTTAATACCCACATTTATAAGACGAGGGCCAAGCTTTTAATTGAAACCGAAACTTTAAGGATATTACCAGAAAATATAATTAATATACAATGTGAAAACACGTTGGCCAACGTTTTGGAACACTGCCTCAAGTCTATTAATATGTGCAACCAAAGTGAAGAGTGCGAATTATGCGGATATAAAAGGGATGAAGAAATGAAATACATCTCACTATGTCTCGATAACATTGAGCAATTATTAGATTCCTTCAATAATTTCCTTTCTTCAAAGGATTACAAGAAGGGGTGTACTAATTGTTCGAAGGGCTCGTTAAAACGGCAGGTAATTCTTCAAGAGAATTATCTAATAATTATCGAGCCTTTGAGTGTAGCTCTACATGTCAGTGAGCTAGAAGTAAATTTGGACTCCATCCCGAAAATGTTAAAAGTTCCTGGAAGACAATTCATTTTGCGGGGTACCATAGGGTACACTGGGAGTCGATCGGCACGTGCTCCTGGACATTTTGTAGCCTACACTTTCCGGCATAATGGAAAATGGGAACTCTACGATGACTTGCTTCAGAAAAAGGAAATGGTTCCTGCTAATGCTAGAAATAGATGCTCTTGTTTTTTTTACACCATTTAATTCATTATTTTTTCAATAATATGTTTCAAAATAATTTCGTTACCTTCGCTTTCTTTTATTAAACATGCCATGTTTTGACTTTTCTGATTTAAAGATACTTTCATACCGGTGCCTTATTAGAACGCTCGGAGTTCCTTTTAAGGAACTATTCAGCTGACTTATAAGACGAGGTTTCTCTTGCAAAGCTTCCAGGTTCCAATAATAGTTCTCAATTTATAAAATATTTAAGTAGACCAATTAGATTTGAGTTTTGAGTTCTGAATAACTTCTTAAATTTATTTTAAAGCCCCCGGAAGATGTACATCAATGCGATATGTATCCCTGTAGATATTTATCACGATAATGCGTATGAGGGGCAGCTGGTCTTACTGGTGGAATCGGGAGCAGATTTTATCAATCTGCACCTAGTAGTGAAGAAAAAACAGAAATTTTGAGGGTTGAAAAGGAAAGTAAGAATATGACAATATAAACCAAATGAGTAAATGAAAAGAATTGTCGGAATGAAAACAAAATTTGGCGAATTTTAAATTAAATTTCATCCCCCTTGTAAGATTTTAGTGAAAATTTGTTCATTTCCAGTGTCACTGGAAATTACCTTACCAAATTCTGCCTTGATGCGCTAAGTAGTTTTGAGTTCTCGTGTTCTTGAGATTCTGCATGAGTCCTTAAGGGTGGTTTTTCGCAAAATATGAATAACTTTTTTTGAATCATTAACGGAAAGCTATCGAATGACGCTATTTTCGACCAATACTTATTGAGGGGAATTTCGAGTTACAACCCCTAATTTCCACCCCATCTGTCCGATTTTATTGAAAATGCATCACCCTTAAGATTTCATCGAAATATGTGCGTATGTTGAGTTTCAAATAGCTGCGTACAACCCTTGCGGACTTATCATATTTTTTGTGGTTTTCATCCTGTAAATTTCATCCCCCGAAATTGGTACCCCCTCACTTTCAATAGACTTGAAAGTCGAACGAACGTGCATATCAAGTTTCAGTAAGATACCTCCAGTAGTTCGCGAGTTATTGCAATTATTAATTTTTCGGTTTTTCACCCCTAGCTCCCACCCCCTTGGTCCGATATGTCCCAAAAGTAATCCCTGCTTTACTTTTCTGTAGACAAAGCCGTATACTAAGTTTCAGCTCGATATCTCAATCCGTTCTCAAGTTAGCGCTCGGTTCTCGTGGTATGACAGTTGGAGCTAGGAGAAGCCAGCTCCAAAGAGTCGTTATAATGTCTCTTTGACGATTTTGTAATGGCATGAGGGGCTGAAGGCCATATTTCACCACCCATTAACCAGTTAATGAGGCAAGAGCTATCTTGAAAAACGATGGAGCTAGGTAGAGCTAGGTGTGTGGTTGTACACCACAGTCTCAGACCCTAAAATTCCCGGCTCCAGGCTATCATTAAAGCCTAATGCACAATTGCCCGCTAACGGGAACGGGAACGGGAGCGGGAATAAAATTAAAACTCATGATTGTTTATGAAACCATGCACAACAGAACGTAACGAATACGGGAAACGGGAACCGTCCGGAAAACATCGGCAATGTTGGTCAAGATTCAACTTTCCCGTTTCCGGAGTTTAACGGTAGCCAATCAGCAATTAGCTCGGACGCCTGTCATGTGTAAAATGGGTTGTGTGGTTGTGATCTGTCATTTGTTCGCAATAATTGTTGAGGTTAAGTTTTGTTAAAACATTTGTTGGTTCAAATTATTAAAAAATGGAAGAATCTGATGTAGATGAGAACGATGAAAACGAAATTTTAATTAATCTTGTGGAGAATTGTCCGCATATATATGATAAATCTTCAAAAGACTTTAAAAATGCTGTAATGAAGCAAAGGACCTGGGGCTCAATTGCCCAAAAAATGAATTCTGATGGTGAGTTTTGTAACTATTTTAGAAATAAGCATTTTATTGAATTCATTCTAGCTAAAACAGTCAAGGCAAAATGGAACAGTTTGAGAGACCGATTTGTACGTGCATATCGAGAATATTCTGAAAAACTACCATCAGGGTCGACTGCAATTTTCAAAGAAATTAGTTTTAAGTATTTTAAAATAATGATGTGGCTGGCCCCATATATTCGTAAAAGAAGGTAGGTAGTATGAATAATATTGTGTGTACCTTGTGTAGTAAATATCGTATAACTTTAGATTAGTATCTTCAGTCAAATCTGCCAAATCAAAAGAAACAAATTCTGACCCTATAATACACAACTACTTAGTTGAGGATGGAGGCATGCTGTCACCTTTTGATGATTGTTCAAGTATAAGCCAACCCTCCATCTTTGATTCGAATGAAGAAATTACTTCGCCACCTTCAAATACGCCAAGTCTCCCACTCACTGATTTTAACGAAGAGACATCACCACAGCCTCCTTCAAAGAAAATAAAATCAGGAAACTTGAGCAGGAGTGGCACGATCCCTAAGAAATATGTTTTGCAGGAGAAAATTGGCAATGCCGTTGATGAATTCTCTAAAGCTTTACAAAAAAACAGTGAAACCAAAAATCCTGCCAACAGTGATGAAACCTTCATGGTGTCAATAGGTAAAGATATGCAGGTGTTGTCAGTCATTAATAAAATAAGATTCAAAAGAGAAGTTATGATGCTGCTGGAACGTTATGTTATTGACAATGAGGCGTAATGGATCAGGCAGATATAATATTGTTTTTGTTAAAAATAAAATACGTAACTTTTGTAAAATGAAATAAAATAATTAAATAATCAAATTTTAATTAGGTATAGATGACAGTGATAGTCGACACATATTTAAAAGGTAGGAATGGCATTTCCACAATTCCATTTTATTACAAAACCCTTCCTTTGTTTACATGGTTGGTCTGCCAAGGCACACTACCAGCATCAGAAACCAAATAGTCCGCAAGATGATCTCTCATTTCGTAAACGAGCCTTGGTGCTACATTAGCGCCTATTCTACCAATATTTCTCATGTTTTGATCATTTTCTGTAATCATCCTCCAGTCACCTTTAATAATTGTTCCTGCTTGTGTTTCTCTGTCTAATAATGTAGGAGGTGAATATTTGTCAGTTAGTTCTGTCCTTAAATAATTATGGAGACATACTGTGGCTTGAACAATTGCTTCTGTGGTTTTAAGTGAGCACATTAAGGGGGCACGATAAACCCTCCACCTGCTGGCAAGAATGCCAAAGGCATTTTCGATTACTCTCCTGGCTCTTGACAGCCGATAGTTGAAAATCAGTTTTTTATTATCTAAATGCTTGCCGGGATAGGGTCTCATAATGTATTCTTTAAGTGGAAATGCTTCGTCACCTACGAAATAGTATCCCAATTTTCTTTCACTTCGTGGAAGTGCTTGTTTTTTAGGTAAAATTACATTTCCACTATCTAATTCTTGCCCCATTGTTGATCTTCTAAATACTCCTGCATCGTGTTCGGATCCGTATGCTCCAATATCAACCCATAAGAATTTATAATCTGCATCACAACATGCTAACAAAATGAGGCTAAAATAATGTTTGTAATTGAAATATGCAGAGCCACTGTTGGAGGGGCATTGCATCATCACATGTTTTCCATCAATAGCCCCTAGAGTATGAGGGAAATTCCATCTTCTCCAAAAGTTGTCACTGATTTGAAACCACTTATCCCTCGATGGAGTTTCTAAATATTTCGGTTGCAAAACCTCCCAAATTACTTTACATGTTTCTAAAATAACTTTTCCAGCAGTCGTGTGACCAACACGAAACTCCCATGCTATATTCTGGAAAGATCCACCGTGAGCAAGATATTTCAGCGTCATTGCGAGACGCAATTCAGGACACAAAAACTCTCTTCTGCTTCTTTTCCGCAGTCGCCTTTTCAACATCTTTAGAAGCTTATCAAATTGTGCTGGAGTCATTCTTGTGTATTTAAAAAACATCTCTTCATCATTATTTTTGATTTCCATGAAAAAGTTTGTAAAGGCCCTTTTCAAATTCCTTTCAGCATCAACAGGTCGAACCCACCACCTGTTGTACAAAATCACAATAAATATTATGGAAAACATTAACCCTTATCAACCTCCTCTCTTCATTTTGCAGAAGTGTGTAGTTGTATGCACATAACAATATTCCTAATCCTACACAAGCGAGAAACCCATAATCAGTGTCAATATCCATTGTTGGATGTTTCAAAAAGTAAGGTTAAAGTAAACATCTGTCAGCTGTCACAACTCGTAGTAATTATAAAACTAAATTTCCTAACTTTTTGACTTCTTAAAGGGGTCTTTACCGTTTTATTGTGCATGGATGTTTACCGGACGCTATCGTTATCGTTACCGTTCCCGTTAGCGGGCAATTGTTCATTAGGCTTAAGTTGGCCTCCCTCGAAAACAAATTTGTCCAAAATTAATATAAGTGCTTTTCTCACAGAGAGAAAGGTGGGGGAACGTGGAGCCAGCTCCAAAGAATAGTTATGATGTATAGCTTTTGGTTTTGGGATGGGCTGACAGGTTACATTTCGCCATCCATTAAATAAATAAAGCTGCAGGAGCTAGCTTGACGAATAATGGAGCTAGGTGGAGCCAGGAGCCAGAAAAGCAGCTCTGAAAATGTCCAAGTTGGAGCTACCGTTGACTTGCCCCCCCCCCCCCCGCCCCCCGACTCTAAAGGGCCATAGACTCCTTAATTTTTCGGAGCTAGCGATTATAAATTAGGAGCCAGATGGAGCCAGATCTGAGGTGTCCAGAGCAAGCTTTTGGGTGTAATCCGGTCTGCTATCAGCAATTACTGAATGAAGATTTATCGAACTTTTTAGATGAATTACCGCTTGTGGTCTTGGTCTTGGTCTCGTTGTAGTGTTGAACGTATGGTCTTGGTCTTGAAACCCCAAGATCAAGACAAGACCGGCTTGGTCTTGCTCTTGGTTTTGGTAAGTAATGAAACGAATTTGGTAAATTTTGGCTCAAGTTTGTCTCTAAGGTAAGTTAACCCAAATTAGTTAACTAGGCAAATAAATATTACGTTTTTATTACCTACACAGTAAAAAATACGTCAGAGCAAAATGCGGTGTTTGTGGTTAAAAAATTAGAGTCAAAAATTGGTGTGTTTAAACACTATAGTTTTACTCTAGAAATTAGTAGTACTAGTTAGCACTTTAAAAGTATGCGTAGTGTATGTTTTGTTGGCGGCATAAATTTTTAGTGCGAATTAACTTTATTCGACGGGGGCAAGTTAATTTCAGACAGGGCTGTGGACAGCGCAACATAGATCATCACTTGGGTCCGTAGTTCACATCAGTTAAGGCCGTCCGTACGTGGTGAAGAACCACGTCCGCTTAGAGGGGTCCCTGCTTAACAGAATACGGCGGATCTAGAGAAGTATATCTCGATAAACAATCCGTAATCCCGGTGTGATCTACCGTGCTTAGGGGATGAATGGCTCTGCGTTAATGAGCCGCACAAACGGTGACCTCCGGTTGTGTTTCCCCTTCTGCAGCATACCGACACCTTGAACTCGGACTTAATCGGATCCGTGACTAATCGGTGCTTGCGCTGGGGAGAAGTGAGCTCGTCTGCGGGGCACTTCGGGAGCTCCAGGCTTTGGAAGAGAACTCGGGTGGCTTCGGAAGAGGCGGCCGGAGGTCTCGGAAGAGGCGACCGGATGCTTCGGAAGAGGCGACCGGATGCTTCGGAAGAGGCCACAGGAGGCTTCGGGAGAGGCCTCGGGAATCGACGCTACAGCTCATTGTCCCATTGTGGTGTGCAATACTGCACACTCAACGTTGCCCCCAATTAGTATCACCGCTAATAATTATTGTTAGGATATAAGTTAGTCTTGAATATACAATCAATCCATCCATAATCTCATGTGTCTCAGTACCTAACTAACCCTCATATTACATGGCGATCGTGACATGAACTTCCGTTTTTTAAGTAGTTATAGGTTCTAGTTAGTGCCTATGGTGGTTAGTTTAGTGGGCTAGTGAGTCATTTTAGAGTTGAGTTATTAGGTTAAGTGAGACACAATGGGATCAACAGAGAGTCCGAGCCAAAAGTTGGACGAGAATGGTGTGGTGAACTCAAATTTCATCGTTCAGGAGTCCCAAGTTAAGATGTCATAGGACTTCACAGTGATGTTTTACGTAGTATTCCTGCTCTTTATTCTCAGCTTTCTGATGAGACTGGTAAAGATGTACACCAGGTTTGTCAAGAAACAGGCTCTTCGTAGTCAGCCCACCCAAACAGCCCAAGTTTAGAACCTTGGTCAGCAGTATTACAAAACTATCAGTGCTTCGACCGCTGTAAGTAAACTTTTCCATTTCAAAATTGTGTTGGGCACGATAATAGATTTATGTGTCGCAACAAATTCGCGCGTTGAACTGAGGAAGGTGCCGATCGGCTAAGAAACTAGTTCGAAATGTTTTTACCTCAGAGCATAAAGCTTGGGAGAAGAAAAATTTGATTCCATAAGGGATTGTACTCTTCAAGCTTTCACTACCTTCGATGTAAAATACGCACTGCCACCTTTGCCGATAGACAACATAGACTTAACTGTTGTAGAACAAGAGACGGATACAGACACAGACGAACATACAGACTCAGACGGCGAAATGCCGCCGACGAAGTTAGAATTTTTTAACTTGGCCGATAAAATACTTGCAAAATCTTTTGATGGGCAAAATTCAGCTCTAACTTCTTTTATAGATGCGTTGACGTTACTAAAGTCAGTTGCCACAGGTCATGAAGCGGATGCTTTAAATATTGTTAAAACTGGACTTATCGGGAAAGCTAAAGATGCCATAACAGATGATATCGTAAGTTTGGACGGTGTTATTGACACTCTTCGTAATAAGTATAAAGGCGAAAAAGCAGATCTTGTAGAAACGAGGTTGCAATCTATAAGGCAAAATGGTAAAGATGCTGCAGCTTTCACCAAACAAGGTCAATGTCGAAGAATGCAAAAGCTCAGCAAAACAAAACTGACATTGAAATAAAACATAAACATGACGATCATTCGGCCAATAAACCTAGAGTGTACGAAGTAGTTGAAAATTTTAAAGCGTTTCATCGGCCTAAGTTGTCATTTAAACAGGATACAGCATATCCTAGAGTTGAAATAAGATTTAAGAATGAAAAACGCGCGTATTAATATTTATATAGGCAGTAGTGTCATTAAAGAGAATCTTGTTCTAGAACAAATATTTTCTAGGCTTGAAAAAGCAGCCAGTGATCAGGGAATTAAAAAGTAAAGATTGAGCTCAATGATAACATTTTTAAATATATACGCCTGCCAAAATTTAAAGCTGTAGCCGAACAAACCCTTCAACATATTCAAATAGCACTCATACAACCACCTTTAGTACTCACCAATGATTCAGACAAAGAAGGGATGTAACTAAATACTTATGTAAAATCTTGCCATCAACCCCAAATTAATAAAGTAATCCATTGTATCAAGGTCCATTTAAAGTCGAAACGGTGACTGACCCAAACTGCACTCTTGTGGATAGCAAAGGTGGCCCCGTTCACAGAGAACCGGGAAGTTGGCAACGTAGTCAAAGCACAAAAGAAGGTAAGGTGGTACATTGTTAGTGCTTCGTTAGTGCTTCATTGTGCTTCACATTGTAAGTCAACAACATCAACTGCTTAGCCGCTATAAGGAAATAAAACTTTTGTTGCCAACTTCACACCTGGCAACACAGGTGCTCCTACCAGTAATTCATGTTATCACAGCCTTAGTGCTTCCTTTGTGCCTCATTGTGCTTCAGAACTTATTGCGTTAAGTTCAATAGTACATGAATTATAAGCCAAAGAAAAATGACAGCCTAGCAACAACTTTGAAGCACAGTCGATCAAAAGGCGTATAATCGATAGTGCTTCGTTTGTGCTTCATTGTGCTCCATAACTTATTGCGTTAAGTCCAATAGTACATGAATTATAAGCTAAAGAAGAATGACAGCCTAGCAACAACTTTGAAGCACAATCGACCAAAAGGCGTATAATCGATAGTGCTTCGTTTGTGCTTCATTGTGCCTCATAACTTATTGCGTTGAGTCCAATAGTACATAAATTATAAGCCCAAGATGAATGACAGAGTCTAGCAACAACTTTGAAGCACAGTCAACCAAAAGGCGTATAATCGATAGTGCTTCGTTTGTGCTTCATTGTGCCTCATAACTTATTGCGTTCAGTCCAGTAGTACACGAATTATAAGCTAAAGAAGAATGACAGCCTAGCAACAACTTTGAAGCACAATCGATCAAAAGGCGTATAATCGATAGTGCTTCGTTTGTGCTTCATTGTGCCTCATAACTTATTGCGTTAAGTCCAATAGTACATAAGTTATAAGCCAAGATGAACGACAGAGTCTAGCAACAACTTTGAAGCACAATCAACCAAAAGGCGTATAATCGATAGTGCTTCGTTTGTGCTTCATTGTGCCTCATGACTCATTGCGTTCAGTCCAGTAGTACACGAATTATAAGCTAAAGAAGAATGACAGCCTAGCAACAACTTTGAAGCACAATCGATCAAAAGGCGTATAATCGATAGTGCTTCGTTTGTGCTTCATTGTGCCTCATAACTTATCGCGTTCAGTCCAGTAGTACACGAATTATAAGCTAAAGAAGAATGACAGCCTAGCAACAACTTTGAAGCACAATCGACCAAAAGGCGTATAATCGATAGTGCTTCGTTTGTGCTTCATTGAGCCTCATAACTTATCGCGTTCAGTCCAGTAGTACACGAATTATAAGCTAAAGAAGAATGACAGCCTAGCAACAACTTTGAAGCACAATCGACCAAAAGGCGTATAATCGATAGTGCTTCGTTTGTGCTTCATTGTGCCTCATAAATTATTGCGTTAAGTCCAATAGTACATAAGTTATAAGCCAAGATGAACGACAGAGTCTAGCAACAACTTTGAAGCACAATCAACCAAAAGGCGTATAATCGATAGTGCTTCGTTTGTGCTTCATTGTGCCTCATGACTCATTGCGTTCAGTCCAGTAGTACACGAATTATAAGCTAAAGAAGAATGACAGCCTAGCAACAACTTTGAAGCACAATCGATCAAAAGGCGTATAATCGATAGTGCTTCGTTTGTGCTTCATTGTGCCTCATAACTTATCGCGTTCAGTCCAGTAGTACACGAATTATAAGCTAAAGAAGAATGACAGCCTAGCAACAACTTTGAAGCACAATCGACCAAAAGGCGTATAATCGATAGTGCTTCGTTTGTGCTTCATTGTGCCTCATAAATTATTGCGTTAAGTCCAATAGTACATAAATTATAAGCCCAAGATGAATGAGAGAGTCTAGCAACAACTTTGAAGCACAGTCAACCAAAAGGCGTATAATCGATAGTGCTTCGTTTGTGCTTCATTGTGCCTCATAACTTATCGCGTTCAGTCCAGTAGTACACGAATTATAAGCTAAAGAAAAATGACAGCCTAGCAACAACTTTGAAGCACAATCGACCAAAAGGCGTATAATCGATAGTGCTTCGTTTGTGCTTCATTGTGCCTCATAAATTATTGCGTTAAGTCCAATAGTACATAAATTATAAGCCCAAGATGAATGAGAGAGTCTAGCAACAACTTTGAAGCACAGTCAACCAAAAGGCGTATAATCGATAGTGCTTCGTTTGTGCTTCATTGTGCCTCATAACTTATTGCGTTAAGTCCAACAGTACACGAATTATAAGCTAAAGAAGAATGACAGTCTAGCAACAACTTTGAAGCACAATCGACCAAAAGGCGTATAATCGATAGTGCTTCGTTTGAGCTTCATTGTGCCTCATAAATTATTGCGTTTAGTCTAATAGTACATAAATTATAAGCAAAAGATGAATGACAGAGTCTAGCAACAACTTTGAAGCACAATCGATGCATGTTAGGAACGCTTTATTAATCGCCTGAAACCGGTAAAATATATTTTGTAAATTACCGAAAAATAGGTACCGTATCTTATTTGGTATTTTCTTTTGTAAATTACCTCAGATTACTGGAAATGAAGAAAGACTACTTTTTATCGTCATATCACTCATATCAATGATTTTTTTCAAGTTGTAATATGCCATGCATTGTTCCATCAGACTGACTTTAATACGAAACAGTCCTTGGTCCACGAAAAAATATTTTATGGTATTTTTGTACGAAGTCGTCCTGGGGTTACGAAAAAATAATTTTAACATTAAAAAAAAATGGCTACAGAGAAGCGGCTGTGTTTAAATTTTCATAGTTTTGAGCCTTTCCGCTCTTCAACGGGTCACCTAACCTCCATGTACCAAGCTTCAGCCAAATCGATCCACTAGTTTGGGCTATAAAGTGGTTTTAGTATTATTACAAAATTTCGATTTTTCCACCCAAAGGGTTCTAATTGCCAATAAATTTTGTCTTATTTAAAACTAGAATTTAAAAATCTTTCTGACGGTGACAATAATTCTTTTAAAAACTTGTTGGACGGTTAAATCAGAATAATTTTAAATTTGAAAATTGATGTGCCAAAACGGCACTTTCCGTGTGTCTATTGCCTCCAAAAAAATTTCAGCTGTAGTACGGGTAATACAATCTCCATATGCAAAATTTTAGCTAAATCGGTCCTGAGGTTTCGGTTGTATCACGTTTTTAAAATACGTCAAAAAATCTCGAATATTTGAATTTTTGTCAAAAAGGCACTAAAGAGTGAATACATCTTTAGCAGCAGAATTTGAAGGCCTTTCTTATGGTAACGTGAAAAATAGGGGTTTGCATTTTAAATTAAAATTCCGGAAAGTGCGCCCTGGAGATAGGCAACCTGCCAGAGCAAGTGACAGCATAGGCTTCGAACTTGGCAACACCTCATAAAGTGATCTTTGGCATCTTGGTAAGAAGTGTGCAAAGTACCAGCCCTTGATCATAAAGTGCAGGGTACAGCCCTAGAGCGTCCCTATACTATAACACAAAACAAGTAAATAAAGAAAAACAAGGCATTAGTTTCCTTAGGTACTAAAAAACGCTGTTTTAGGTTATAAAAACCTATTTTAGGTTGAATTAATTATTATTAAGTAATAAAGTGCTGAAATAGGTTTTTTAGGTAAAATGAGATGGAGGTCATATAACTCGAATTTGTACGAAACACATTTATTTCCAATTTATTTTTGTATACCTTCAGCGGAGAAAAATGGTATTTTACCTAAAATCCGGTTCCTACTGATAACAATAAAAATAAACCCTAGAAGATTTGGGTTATACAATGTTTTTGCTTTCCCGCCAAATTTCGATCAAATTGTCAAAAGTACAGGCCCTTTCAAATTGGGGTTGTACGTACAGTTCCTGAAAAATAGAAAATGAATGGAGTTTAAGTTTCATAGATTTGCCTTAACTTTTTTCGGTTGCTTATGTTAGGCAAAGCAAAGGTGTCCCAAGTAACATGACAAGTAACATGACATGACATGACTTAACTGTCCCATTTACTCACCTTGCTTGCTTTAAAATGCAATAAAATGTTCTTCATTTTATTTTTTTCTCACAGCTCTGTGACACTGTAAATTTTCAGAGTGCATGAAGCACCGTCATGTTTTATTTTCGTGTTCGTTCGATTATCAAAAAAATTCAGATGAAAGTAGCTGCAAACTGTCCCAAGTTGTATGGTTTGACGGTACCTTTCTTTTAGACAAGATCTCTTTCTTCCCGTTTTGAGGTTAAGTTATTGCGTGTTCTTGTCGTGCTTTTTAAGGTGCACCGAGCACCGAAGTAAGTATAAAACTTTATTATTTTGCTTTAGTGCTTCTTATTTTTAAGAATGCGTCAAAGGGTTGTGGATCCTCAAGAACTTATTAATATCCTCCGGGAGCATGTACAAGAAGTAGTGGAGGGTTTGTCACATTCAAGTGCACCAGTATGGGATAAAATCAGCTATTACTTAAATCGAAAAATAAGTAGAAAGGGAGTGTATACGTTTGTGAGATTAAATAGACACAACTGCTTAAATATTTTGGATGTTAAAGTACCAGGTGCAAATTACAAACGTGACAGTTCAGACGAAAATACGCCTAGTGACGGGGATTCTCTTCGACATTCGCCAGTCCAGCTATGTTCCGAACTGAAGTTAAAAGCTTCTTCATGGCAAGCGATCATACCACAAGATGGTGGAAGATATTTACAGAAGGGTTGGACAGATATAATTAACGAATTGTTATTGACGAGCACAAATTTAAATGAATGTATTTGGGTTTTTCGATATGGATACTTATCTTCACTAGACGGGGAAGGAAAACTAAATATTAAAGCGTCCTGTAAGGAATGCGATGCTACTCTTGAAATGGGTGATTTTAGCGTGTCCAAAAGTGAAGTAACCATATATTGTCATGCTACTCACGTTGACAAAAGTAAACATAATGGTAAACATAAACGGCATCTGATGGGGATTAGGCGTTTGGAAGTAGCAAAGCTGTTGCAATGCGATCTCCCAGTGAACTACCAGAGATCTTATGCCCGCGAAATAAAGGATACAGACCCAAAACTTAGAACGCTACCGTCTATTGAGGCTCTTAGAAAGTGCAAAGAGGCATACAACAATGTAAAAAACGATACTGTCAAGTCACAATGTCCAATAGAAAGACTAAGCATACTGCAGTTTACAGAGCCGTACCGTCATGCAATACATCATCTGTCTCATTGCAAGTTTGACATCAAATATTGGACCCGCGAACAAATGTTATATTATAATAGTTACGTTAAATCTGTAGAGACATTTCCGTCCCGATTAGCTATTGATGCGACAGGAACTGTAGTGAAAAAGATTTCTCGCCCATACAATAATTCGTCTGGTAACATATTCTTATATGCTGCAGTAATTCGTTCGCCACATAAGCATGGGCAAATCCCTGTCAGTCAAATGTTATCGGAATCGCATAGTACAGATGCTATTACATCATGGTTGCAATTGTGGAAACGCCAAGGTGCTCTGATTCCAAAAATTGCCGTCTGTGATCATTCTCTTGCATTGCTAGGAGCCTTGTGTTGGTCGTTCAACCAAATGTATTTACAGAGCTATATTGAAACAATGTTTCAGATGCTCCAGCATTTAGAAGAAGTCAGTAATGTAAAATGTGTACCAAAATGTTTCATTCGCGTGGACTACGCTCATCTAATTAAGCTAGTGTCCGATTGGGAGTGTTTAAGGAAAAAACCACGACGGTTTCGTGAATTCTATATGCATAGTATTGCATTATTGGCAAAATGTACCAATTTATCAGATGCAGAGAAAATTATTGAAGCTTTACTCGTTCTCTCCAATAGCGAATTTATCGGTCAGGACTCCCATGGAAACGACGTTCCTGCTCAAAATCATAAGAAGTTTCTCCAAACCCTCATAGCTAGAATGGAACCGGTTGAGATAAGGGATGATAATACCTGCACATCAAATACAGATAATATGAAACCTTTTCTGGATGAAGACAACATAGAGCTAGAGGAAGTGAACGCCTTTAAGACATGGATTGAAGATTTGAGAAGTGTTAGCCAGCAACAGTATGGGGTAGAGACAACTGAAGATAACTTCCATTATTGTCCCCAATTTTCTGTAGATTTATTAAGACTATTGAAAACATTTTTGTTATGGTCTGGAGTTTTAACTCCAGTATTTAAGTATGGAGATCCCAGCGAAAGTTCAAGTACTATAGAAAGCTACTTCAACGATTTAAAAAACAGGACTTTTAACTCCAGGGAGTTACCTTTAAGAGTTGACAAGTTCTTCATAAAACATCTTAAAGCTATAGATGGAATGCTGATAGTTTCAACGCATGAAAGGAACGTTCATGCGAAAGAAGTTGCGTTGAAAGTTGAACTTGCTACCGAAGGTGAGTTGTATGTGCACTGTACATACCTACGAGTACATTATGTGTAATAGAGAAAATTCATGATGGAGGACCAGATATCATGGGTGGCTTGCATTTTATGATTAAGAGCTGGTACTTTGCACACTTCTTACCCAATGAACATTTTTTGGTTTATAAAAGTGCTCACGACTTTGCGATCACCTGCTAATAAAACTGAAGGTCACATGATGGTGGTGATCAAAACATTTCTGCTACCACAATATACCTCTTAAAGAGCTTAAGTGGCGAATCATATAAGGGTCACGGTGACAACAAACTAGTCACCATATAAAACAAACAGATTTATAATGAATGGTCCGCAACCCTTATATAACTGCTATATATCCAGTCTGCTCAAGTTATTGGTTACCAGAGTGGGTTCCCGCAATATCTTGGTCACCGTTATAAAACATAATTTATACCGGTAACTGAAACGTTTCTGTTGCCTTTGCTTTCTGGTTTTCTCTCTTTCTCTTCTGATCACCCCATCACCCATAATTATTTTATTGTCTAGTTTCTCTGTCTGATTTACGGAAGATTAATGGTGTTTGTTCGTTTTAGCAACCAGATCTATGAGCGACACTTGACACTACAAGTTATTACTTTTCACCATTTTTTCACGCATTAAAAACGAAATAAACGAGAATCTAGCGGTAAAAAATTATGGCGCATTCTATGTTACCGTGTAATTTGCTGATCTGCCTTCTGAAATTTCATGCGCCATTGAAATTGAGAGAATTTCAGGCCTTACTACTGTTGAAAATAATTAGGTAGGGGAGCGTGGGCTATAGTGATCACCGCGTTATTTTTGTAGTTATTAATATTAATTATGTGAAGTTAGAAAGAAAATATGACTAATATGTATATAATTAGCTATTATTATAACATGTGAAATAATTAAGAAGCATAGGCTGATATGTAAATAAGTTATGTTAGATCATATGTAAGTACCTATCTAAATATTTTATGATGATGGTTTATTCAATGTTAAATCTACTTTCGTGAATATGCGTCCTCTACTTATACGGTTAATATTATATTAATTATATTGTTTAATTCTGATGTTAAAAAAAGGGTCGTGCAGCACGCCCCGCCAACTTGTCGGTGTTTATTCTACATCATGCCTCGTCTAAACAATTAATTCTATCGCTGTCATTTTTTGAAACCATGATTATATTTTATTAGTACATATAGAATATAACATACCGGGTGACAACGAGACCATATACGCTCCAATAACTTTTCTATTATCTAAGATAGAAATATGAAAAATTCCTCATCAGTAAATATTCCCACCGGAAACCATTTTTTAACATACATTTCAACTTTCTATCACTACCGGTTTCGACGGAAATTGCTATAATTTTCCATTTGTAAATGGAACACCCGGTATATTTTTACATTTTTGGAATCTAAGGGTCATTCTAGGTATTGTAGTACCATTTTGGTGAGTTCTTTCTTGCCTTTGGAGAAATTTGGGAGTGGACTTAGAGTGCTGTGACAGGCATTTTTTGTCTTTTATGGGAGTCAGTTTTGCTATAAAATTTAAAAAATTGGGTTTGGGCCGGGCTTATTTAAACCATATATTTGGGGTGCTTCAAAATATTGAAAAACGTTTCTTGATACTTATTTTTTTTAAAACGGCACTATGCCGCTTACATCTAGTCCATGAAAACGGATAATTTTTTCTTACAAATTACAATGAGACCACCAACTTGGCATTTTTGTCCACCAACAAACAAGTTTCCCAAAAAAAAAGAAAAAACTCAATAAAATGACACTACGATATTCAGGGCACCTAGATTCCAGAAATGTAAAAATAAGCCGGGTGTAAAAAATATCAAAAATAAAAAAGCTCTTGAAAAATGCTAATGCTATTCATTTTTCAAAACAGTTTGAAAATGTAAATGAACCGTTTTCATGAGACAAAAATAGAAGTACTGTATTTTAATTAGGTACCGGTAATTAAAAATTAAAGTTCGCGGAAATCTTTGGAAAATTGGATTAAAAATTTGTTGATATGTTGACTAAAAATGTGTTATTAGAAATCTAGAGAGTTTTATTCGCTATTAGCTTTTGGCCATGATGCCCCGATCTCCCCTAATATATTTCTGCATCAACCTGGAGCCAAATGAAACATGGCAGCCGCTCGATAAAACCATCAGGACCATTATAAACTTTCGACAACCTTAATATACCAACGATTACTTTGAGTACGGTTATAAAACAAATGGAAATGTAATATATGTAACTTAAAGTAAGGGTACGTATCCATAAAAGGCAAAAAATGGTGTCCTTATATATCTTCTGGGGGTATAAAATTACTAATGGTACCATCGGGGCTTCGAAGTGATGGGAGAATCGGGGAATCCTTAAGTTATGTTCCGTTACTGATTGTAGTCCTTTAGTGATCTTATAAAACTTCTGTTCTTGATCAGTCAACCGACGTTTACTCATAACCTCAAATTTATGTAAGGTGAAAATTGAACTTTTAACTTTTTTCCAACTTTTCTTCACTGCACTCATTTTGTACGTTGGAAAATCTACTGTATGATGTGCATATGACATGTAGGAAAATAAAATAAAATGGTGGATATTGTTTGCTAAAGGAACTAAATGTTATATAAGGGTTGTATTGCAAACTTATACATACCTAAAATGTAATACTTGATGGTGACTATTTGTCACCGTGTTATATAGTGGTGTCATCCATAACTTCCAGTTTTCGCAATTTATTAGAGTAACTATCAAGACAGTTATAAAAACAGGTTACTTTCGGTTATATAAAAAAGGAACGGTAACCTTTATAAATTTTTCTTATATACCATTTAGCTGCGGAAACTTGAGGTTTTATAAGACGGTGGCAATGATGTTTCGGCAACCAAGTTATAAATCCAGAGGTAATTGTTACTTTTAGTGATCTTTTAAAACTGTTATAGACTTCTGATACCAATTAGTAATTTTATAAACTGACGTTACTAGATTATATATCCCGGGAACCACTATAAACAGTCTATAAAACAACCTGTGACTTCGAGTCGCCACTAATGTTCATTGGGTACCTAGATGCCAAAGATCATTTTTTGAGGTGTTGCCAAGTTTGAAGCCTATTCGGCCACTTGCTGTGGCAGGTTGCCTATCTCCAGGGCGCACTTTCCGGAATTTTAATTTAAAATGCAAAACCCCCATTTTTCATGTCACCATAAGAAAGACCTTCAAATTCTGCTTCTAAAGATGCATTCACTTTTAGTGTGCAAAGTACCATCTCTTAATCACAAAATGCAGGGTAACCCCACTAAACGCCCAAGAGCGTCTGTACTAAAAAGTTACTGATTGATTTAGAGCGCGAAATATATCAATGTGACCTTTTCTTCTTAAAATGGTGTAAGAAATAACGTGCCGGAGTTAGGACTATGAATTTAGGAACAATTTAGGCAGCAAAAATATATTTTTAGGGAAGGATGGCCCTACATCTCAAGTTACAACCCCCGGCGTTTCGAACAATTTCGCTGCATTACAGGATACATGCGAAGAAGTTCAAGGAACACCTGATGTAACAGCCGATGGAGAAATATCAGAAAGTGAAGGTAGGTAAAGGTACCTAAAGCATAAACTTATAAAAAATACCTATTCCTATACCTAATGGAAATGAAATTTTCATCTTACACACAGATAAAAAAATTCCCCCGTTGTCATATTTTGAATTTTGAAGTCAACGTGAATATCTACAAGAATAGTTTGAAAAATTACCTTTCAGATAGCCTTTACTGGTAACAGCTGGTATTAATGGTATTAGCGGTAGCAATTATTTTAGTTGTGATGTAGGACGAAAGTTTCATTTCCTTTACGATAGTAGTGTTTGTTCTACGCTGTGATGATCGATGCATGGAAAAAATCGCAAATTGCATTTTAGTCCAGTCAGTCGGCACGTCGTTTAAACTAAGGCAATAATGAGATAATTAGGACAAAGCTGGAGAAGAGTTTTCATTATACCTATACCTCTCCGAAAACATCGTGTTTGTGCTTCACCCGCCATCTTGGAAAGAAGACGCCGAAGAGTGGTTTTACGCCGTCATCTATCTACTTTTAAGAAAAGTTGCTGGTTTTTATAATGAATAATAAAACACTACTTCTATTTCATAATTTTTCTTACTACAGAATTACTGTCAAACAAAATTTTGTTTCCAAGGCTTCAAAGTACGGAGAAATAAAAAAAAACGATCAAGGGCGGCCGGCCATGAATTTTGAAAAATCCATCGTTAATTAATTACTTAATAGAGTCTTTTTGAGTTCTATCGGTTGTCAGTCCACCCTTGCTTTCACGAGGTACATCAACGTAAGTAAAGAAAAGTGTTTTGGGATTATTACAGACAATTTTTTGAACTTCCATAGCGATCCTTGACCGGCTTTTAAATTTGATCAGCCTGTACTTGACGTGGCATATCTAAGTTTTCCTCTTGTAGCACGTTCGGGCTCTCCTGATGCAGCTCTGCAGTATATCTGTCTCATGTTACGTATTACATCGTCATAAGAGGAAAAAAGATGCAGATACTGCCAACCGCAGTAATTTCTCTGCGGCCGGCAGTATCTTCATCCTTACCCCTCTTGTGGCGAGGTACTACGTAACACGAGATAGATACACCGAACACCGGCAGTACTGCAGCAGCATGGCAGATCGAAATCGGCATTATAAAAACTAGCAACTTTTCTCTAATTTGACATATTCTCAATTTCTTATGGTTTTCGACATCGCAATGGTAAATATCGAAAAATAAACCACCCCGTCGATAAGATCGAGTAATAGGTATAATCTTGGACTGCAAACACCATCGGAAGTTCCAAAGAGTGCGAAGTTGAAATGGGAGGGAACGAGTACCTACCAAAGTTCAAGCGGAGTACCACGGTGACAAACATTTCTTAAAAGTAGGTCCAATAAAATGGTACCAGCAGGTAGACGTAACGCAAGGGGCACAACTAACCTTTCCGTGTCCCCTTCGCAAGCACGTCCACATAGGTGTGTTAAGCGACATTAGCTGGACAGAGTGACAAATAGGTACCTGATACGGCCCCTGTTAAGCGAAAAACTGGGTATTTCCGAGAATTAAACTGTTTTCCTTAAGTCTAATAGAAACTGAGAAATTCGCAGAAAACCACTCTTCGGCGTCTTCTTTCCAAGGTAGCGACTGAAAATATTTACGACTACGGGAAAGTAGCTTTTGTGCCATATCCACCACCACCTAGTTTTTGTTCCACACATCCCATTTTCTAAAAGGATCTTCTAAGTAGACTTTCTTCCTTCTGGCCTAAGTCCTGCAATTTTTGTTTTATTTTGTTTTTTAGAGTCCTGGGTTGAAAACTGGAGAGGACTGGGCAACGCAAACAGGAAGCGGAAGCGGAAAGGATATTATGGAACTCCATGCCCTGAAATTACCACGCTGCAGGTAGGGAAAAAAATAAAAATTCCTCTCTTGAGGAATATGAATTTATTCCGCACACCGACAACTATAAACGGAAGAAAATATTTAATTGAAAATACGTGTGCTTTTGACAGCACGATTCAGGCATTAGCCGTAGGGTATTGTGACAGCACTGCTGTGCGAAATTACATTGACGGGGCAGAATCTAACGATACAAGCCATAACTTGTATAAATTAGTTAAGAGCTTGTTAACCAATGGAGTTAAGGCAGTTACCAATAATCTAAGAAGCAAGTCAATAGTAGAGTGTGAAAAATTTGCTTCTTCTTTGCTGATAACACCTGGAAAAGACATAATAAACAAGGTGAAGTGCCACTGCAATGTTTCACACATTTTCACGTCATTTATAGACGTTTTAAACAGCGGACGAGAAATACTAAAGTGTAGACAATGTGATACTATAACCCGTTCAAGGATAATACCTTATATTGTCATAGAAGACATCTTACAGGAGGGGCAAAAGTTTTTTGAGGCTCTCTTGAGTTATTTGGAAGATTACAAAAAGAGCTTCTCGTGCAAATCATGTGGACGCGAGGAGTATTCATCATACGAGAGTGAGAAACCTTACATTTTCATTGAATGTGACCGTGGTACTGTGGCTCTAAATGACATTCCATCTTACGTAAAATTCAACGGCTTAAATTTTATCTTGAGATCAGTGGTCCATTTTCAACCTCCGGCAACAAAATCAAATGAATCGATTGGACATTACGCAACCTATGGAAGAAGGCTTGATGGCATGTGGGAATTATTTGACGACCTAGGTAAAGAATATAAAAATGTCGCCTCGAATATGGTTGTTCTCCCTCATTCCCTGATGTATTCACTGTAGTGGGAATGAGGTGAAACTCTTCATGAATTGTTTATAGAAATATATTTTTTGTTTTTTTTTGCCAATGTTATTTTTTTTTTGTTTTTGTTTTAATTTTACAAATAATTACTTGTGTTTTTTCCGCTTATTTTTATTTATCTCTCATTTGTGTTCTATTTTTTTATTTTATTTGCAAATGTACAAGCAGAACAAATATCTCGATGAAAGCAATCTTATTTTCATAGAGCCCATACATTTCAAAAGAACATTTTTAGAAGAAGTTTTTCTCCAACATAATATGTCTTAAGGCTTGTTACTGTCGTGGGCATAAAATTTACGAGTAGGTGTACTTGGGTGGAATTAAATTTCCTTTAATCCGCAACCCCTAACTTTTGAGAAACTGCAATCAAACGACACCTCACTTCACATGCTCATCTTATACTCCCACTGACCTACCCCCATAATTACGCCACTGTGTGCCAACATTCTTCTCTGGTTAGAATTTTCTGCTTCTTCCCACTTGATGTTGTGTTGGTGTCCCATCCCAGGAAACACAAAACGGTCTATTCAACGTTTAAGCTTAACGCAAAAATTTAGTTTGCGATTTCTACCGATTATGGCGTTGATGGGTGCTTCATTCTCGGACTCTATAGGCAGTATATTAAATTTTATTAACTCTTATGCCTCTTTGGACCTATATCTCTCAAAATAAAACCAGAAGAAGGTACTATGCCCGCCCGCTCTAAGCTGAAGCACTAAGTGCAGGTATTTTGTCGTTTTCCCTATATTATGACAGCGCCGCGTGCTGTACAAAAGCCAACGGAAGATGTATATCAATGCGATGTATATCTCGGTAGATGTTTAACAAGTTAATGAGTATGTACCTAAGGGCGGCTGGTCTTACTGGTGGAATCGGGTGCAGATCTTATCAATCTGCACCTAGTAGTAGTGCCTCCGCAAACGCACAGATGTGTCAAAAAGGCGAAATATTAACAAAATTTCAAAATAGAAAATGAACAGGAATAATGAGTAAATGAAAGGGATTACCGGAATTAAAGTATTAGAAATAGCGAAAATCACACGAAAAACAAGCGGTCTGGGTAAATTTTGCTCTTTGAGGGTTCACATATCATGAAAGGGGTTGAAAAATTGTGGATGGGTTAAAAATTAATGAAAATGACTTTCAATTATTAACAAATCAGAAGAAAGCAAAAAAAATAAATAAAATGTATTTACTCCGCTTGCTAGGGCTTAGGGGTTGTTAGTAGCGTAGGGGTTGGTTTTAGGTTGAAGACTCATAAGACTTTTTTCAATGGTTGACCGAAGTCTATCGAACCCCCTAATTTTATTCCACCACTTACATGACAAAATTTCTAGTTTCAACCCTTAAATTTCATCCCCCTTGTTAGATATTAATGAAAATTTGCCCATCCGCCTACAGTGGCGCTGTAAATTACCACATCAAATTTAGCCCTGATACGTTGAGCAGTTTTTGAGTTCTCGCATTTTTTTGTGTTTCGGCAGGTTAAGGGGTTGTACCGCCTTTAAGGGCAGGTTTATCGATGCTCAGTCAAAACTGGCTGTTATCTATCTGACGGTTTACTATAACTGACAGATAAATCAGATTCACGTTTATCGACATCGACTTTGTCTGTCAGTTACGTGCCTGACAGTTTGAGTTGTGTTGGCAACATTTGGGGTAGCGGAAGTTGAATTCTATTGGACAGATTTAAATGTCGCGCTAATATAGTCAACTGTTTCCATAGCAATGCCTTACGGTCTTTGTTTACTGTGGCAGGTGCTGATGCAGTTGAAATTTGCATTGGTGACAGATAAGAAACGAGGAGTAAACTTTTCTGCCTATAATCCAGACGTGCTTTGAAAAGTAACTAGCAGGAGATGTAATTGAGGATAAGAAAACGGATGGTAGAAGCAGGAGGTCTGAAAAAAAGTTGAGGAAATCTTAAGCATTGGCAAATTCCTCAAAATAGTTTCAGGTAGATTCCTAAACTTTATATTGGCTAGATTCATGTTGAAGAAAACCAAAGATTCACCTTCTTCGTCATTTAAATGACTATGGGCGATGCTAACCGTCGGTTTTCTGCCCTAGCTGACACTTTCAACTGTTAGTCAGTTTGCCCCGCACTTTAGCAAAGACTTTGCAGTCAACTTGCTGTCGATAAACAGTTTAACAGGATAACGCAAACTGTCAGATATCTTCATTTAACTTAGCATCGATAAACCGGCCCTAAGTATCGTTTTTCGCGAATGATGAATATGACCTTTTTTGTACCATCAATAGAAAGCTATCGAATGGTATTAATTTCAACCCTACATTATTCAGTAAAAATTCAAGTTTCCACCCCTAACTTTCATCCCCTTCGATAAATTTCTCCTAAAATTCACCCTTACCTTCTCGAAGATGCAGTGTGTAAGATGTCACAGTTTCGCAGAAGATATTCTTCTCTGTGTCAAATTACCGGGCTTTATGAACGTTTCAACCCTTAAACTCCAACCCCCTATTTCACCGTCCCCACATGCCCTAAAGGAAGTTGTGTTTTCAATTTCACCACCCTAACCCAATTCGTTTAAAAAAAAATGCAGCAGAGAAGCGGCTGGAACCTCCCCATCGCGTGGATCTTTGTATTCTGTGTAGATGGTAGTCAATTCAACAGAATTTTCTGACTAATACCGACATCACTTCGGACATCACCCACCACATTTGACAATATGTTCCTTTTAAGGTTAACAGTTTGTCATCCTTTTGACAATAACTGATACTTTATGGCATCCACTGTCAGCCTGCTCCCCTTTAGTGAAAAAGATTTTTTTCTCTATTTTCCACAGAAATGACAGAAACTGTGAATACATTTTTAGAACCAGAATTTGATCGTCTTTCTAATGGCGACATAAAAAAGAATGCCTTGTGTTTAAAATTTAAAGTTGATTTGCTTAAATGGCACTTCCTTCGATTCACTAATTTGGGCTATAATGTATTTTTAGTGTTATTACAAAATTTCGATTTTTTGACCCAAAAAGCACTAAATGCGAACGAAATTTGTTTTATTTAAAACCAGAATTTGAAGACCTTTCTGATGGTGACAATAAATCTTTCAAAAACTTGTTTTGGATGGTTAAATGAGTGAATAATTTTAAATTTGGAAATTGGTGAGCCAAAACGGCACTTTCCGTGGGCCGATTGAATCCAAAATTTGTTCAGGTCTTCGACGTGCAATACAATTTCCATGTGCAAAATTTCAGCCAAATCGGTTCAGGAGCTTGGGCTGTACCGCGATTTGAAAGTCCGATAAAAATCAATTTTTTTCTAATTTTTGGTCAAAAGGGCACTGAGAGTGAATACATTTTTAGAAGCAGAATTTGAAGGCCTTTCCTATACTGACGTGAAAAATGGGGGTTTGCATTTAAAATTTAAAAGTTGATGTGCCAAAATGGCATTTCTAGTTGCACGATTGGCTCCAAAAGCTTTTCAGATCTAAGTTGGGTTATGAGATGCCTATGCACCAAATTTCAGGCAAATCGGTCTAGTAGTTTTGGCTGTGGCGTGTTTACAAACGTACGAACGTACGTACGTACGCACATACACAGACACATTTTTAAAACCACTTTTTTGGGTTCCTGAGACCTCGAAACGTGAAGATCTGGTGCTATCTCAAATTCGAAAATTTTAGTGATTGCAGTAACCTCCCTTTTTTTATAAGTGGTGAAGTGGATTGGGGAGGTTAATTAAGGTGATTTGTAAATTCATGTTTTCAACACCTCATGATTTCGCCCCTTTATGATTTACAGGGGTGAGTTTATTTTTCCGGTGTGACATAGCTCCTTGCGTATTTACTGACTTCAGTTGTTCATAAATAAATCAATAGAGTTTCAGAAAAAATAAATAAAATATAATTATCCGCTTGCAAAGAGTTAGGGGTGGTTAATGGGGTTGGTTTTAGATTGAAAACTTATAAGACCTTTTTTCAATAGTTGACCGAAATCTATCGAGCCCCGTAATTTTAGGCTACCATTCACTTAAAGAAATTTCAAGTTTCAACCCTTAAATTTCATCCCCTTTGTTAGATATTATTGAAAATTTGTCCATCCACCTATAATGTCACTGGAAATTCACACACCAAATTCTGCCTTGATACGTTGAGTAGTTTTAGAGTTTTCGTAATTTTGTGTTTCTACATGTTAGGGGTAGTAGCGTCTATAAGGGTGGTTTTTCTCAAAATATGAATGACATCTTTTTTGAATCATTAATGGAAAGCTATCGAATGGCGCCAACTTCGACCAATACTTATTAAGCGGAATTTAGAGTTGCAACCCCTAATTTCCACCCCATCTTTTCGATTTTGCGAAAAACGCATCCCCCGTAGGATTTCACCGATATATGTGTGTACGTTGAGTTTCCGACAGATGCGTGCAACCCTTGCGGAGTTATCATATTTTTTGTGGTTTTCATCCCCTAAATTTCATCTCCCGAAATTAGCACCCCTTCAGCTAACAGACTTGAGGGTCGAACGTACATACCAAGTTTCAGAAAGATACGTCCACTAGTTCTCGAGTTATTGCAATTAATAGTTTTTCGGTTTTTCACCCCTAACTCCCACCTCTGTGGCCCGATATGGCCCAAAAGCAATCCCCGCCGAGATTTTCCGGGTATACACCCGTGTACAAAATTTCAGCTCGATATCTGCTTTCGTTCTCAAGTTATCCGACGGACAGACTTGAGGAGCGAGCGAGCGAGCGAATAAGCTAAACCAAGGGTGCCTCGCATTTTGCTCCGGCACTAAAATGCGAGAACTCAAAAACTGCTCAACGTATCAGGGCTGAATTTGATGTGGTCATTGACAGCACCACTGTAGGCGGATGGGCAAATTTCCATTAATATCTAACAAGGGGGATGAAATTTAAGGGTTGAAACTAGAAATTTTTTCATGTAAGTGGTGGAATAAAATTATGGGGTTTGATAGATTTCGGTCAACCATTGAAAAAAAGTCTTATGAGTCTTCAACCTAAAAACAACCCCTACGCTACTAACAACCCTTAAGCCTTAGCAAGCGGAGTAAACACGTTTAATTTTTTTTTTTTTGCTTTCTTCTGATTTGTTAATAATTCAAAGTCATTTTCATTAATTTTAACCCATCCACAATTTTTCAACCCCTTTCATGATATGTGAACCCTCAAAGAGCAAAATTTACCCAGACCGCTTCTTTTTTGTGTGATTTTCGCTAGTTCTACTTAACTACAGTTCATTTTCACCCCTTTTGATTTTTCATCCCGCTTAACAATTCCCCCCCCCCCCCCCCGAGCGTTAATTTTGTAAAATTCGCGCAGTTTTGCCTTTTTTCGGTAATAAATTTTACCGAATTTTACTCATATGGATTGTTCTTGCCTTTTTCACTTTTTCGACCCCTTCGCAATGTTTCAACCCCCAAAAGTCAAATTTGCATAATTAGCTTATTTTCGTGTTATTTTCTGTAATTCTACTTAATTACGATTAATTCTCATCCCTTTTAACTTTTCATCTCCCTTTACAATTTTTCAACCCCCTAAGTGTTTATTTTGCAAAATTCACGTAATTTAGTTTTCCTTCGGTAATAAATTGAACTCATTTGGATTATGTTTATCTTTTTCACTTTTCCAACCCCCTTCGCAACATTTCAACCCCCAAAAGATAAATTTACATAATTGGCTTACTTTCGTGTTATTTTCAGTAATTCTGCTTAATTACGGTTAATTTCCATCCCTTTTGACTTTTCATCCCCCTTTACGATTTTTCAACCCCCTAAGGGCTAATTTGGCAAAATTTGCGTAATTTCGTTTTTCTTCTGTAATAAATGAACTCATTTGGATGATGATTAAATTTTTCACTTCTTTCATCCCCTTCGCAATGTTTCAACTCTTCAAACACTAAGTTTACATAATTGGGTTATTTTGGTGTTACTTTCCGTAATTTTACTTAGCCACGATTAATCCTCATCTTTTTTGACTTTTCATCCACCTTTACGATTTTTCAACCCCCTAAGTGAAAATTTTGCAAAATTCGCATAATTTCGTTTTTCGTCGGTCATAAAATTGAACGCATTTGGGATTCAGTTTACCTTTTACAATTTTTCAGTTTCCTTCGCAATAGGTAGGTATAAGTGCGTATTTGAACCCCCACAAAAGTTTTAATGGCATAATTTGGTAATTTTCGTGTTTTATTTCGTAATTTTACTTAATCACACTTAATTTTCATTCCTCTTGACTTTTCATCACTTTTCACAATTTTTTAGCCCCGGGTGTTAATTTTTCAAAATTCGCCAAATTCTGTTTTAATTATGTTATTCCTTTCCTTTACTCATTCCCGTTCATTTTCTATTTTAAAATTTTGTAACAACAGTTTTTTAACATTTCGCCTTTTTCACACATCTGTGCGTTTTTGCGGAAGCACTACTACTAGGTGCAGATTGATAAAATCTGCACCCGATGCCACCAGTAAGACCAGCCGCCCCTACATGCACATTAACTTGATAAACGTCTACCGAGATATACATCGCATTGATATACATCTTCCGTTGGCTTTTATTTACAATCCCTTGCCATTCCGGTAAGACACAGGGCCGCATTAAGGACAGAGATGATTGCTTCTTAGTTGTAGTTATGCGAAGTATTTTTATTAAAAATAATCTCCTACGGTAGGTACTAGGGATGCGCACGATACATCGATGTTTGTGAAACATCGATATTTTGCTTTCGATGTTCGATGTTTTCATCGATGTTTTTTCTTCCGATAATATCGGTTCACATCGATGTTTTTTGCCATGTTTTTTACGATGTTTTTTCCCTACTCCTACCATTTATTTAGTATATGTATTGTATACCTATACCTACCTATTTACATTTACTATTAGAATTAACCAGCAGATAGTCTTACCTAGACGTGAAAATATCCCTAATGTTTAATTTATCCTCAATATATATGATTGTTAAAAAAAAAAAAAATTGTTGAAAACATCGATGTTTGAAAATATCGATGTTTTTGTTCCGATGTTTTTCCAACATCGATGTTTTGATATCGATACATCATTCGATGTTAACATCGATGTTTTAAAAAATTTGCGCATCCCTAGTAGGTACTATAAGCTACCCACTCGTAAAAAGACATTTCCTCTACATTTCATTCCCTAGTCTATCAAAATCCTGTTAATAATGACCTCGGCGGCTTTTTCAACACGTGGTGAACAAGCCCACCCCTGTCCATCTATTGACACCTTGTTTACGATGAGGTTGTTTAGTCTGCCGCAAACGAAAGGACAGTGCCAGTGGGATACTAATTGCCGCTGCCTGAGACCCTTACTATAATTTGGCCGCTGCTATACACCTGCCACATTTGACCCCTACCTATGTTTCACGTCTCCCTTTTAAGGTTAACAACGTCAGAAATCATTTGTCACTTTATCTTGAAATTTTTAGGTTTTTGCCAAAAGGGCTCAAAGTGTGAATACATTTTTAAAAACAGAATTTGGAGGCATTTCGTACAGTCAGAAATGTGAAAAATAGGGGTTTGTATAACTACAGGCTAACGCCTTTCGGTCGATTGTGCTTCAGAGTTGTTGCTAGACTCTGTCATTCTTCTTTAGCTTATAATTCATGTACTATTGGACTTAACGCAATAAGTTATGAGGCACAATGAAGCACAAACGAAGCACTATCGATTATACGTCTTTTGATCGATTGTGCTTCAAAGTTGTTGCTAGGCTGTCATTCTTCTTTAGCTTATAATTCATGTACTACTGGACTTAACGCAATAAGTTATGAGGCACAATGAAGCACAAACGAAGCACTATCGATTATACGCCTTTTGGTTGACTGTGCTTCAAAGTTGTTGCTAGGCTGTCATTCTTCTTTAGCTTATAATTCATGTACTATTGGACTTAACGCAATAAGTTATGAGGCACAATGAAGCACAAACGAAGCACTATCGATTATACGCCTTTTGATCGATTGTGCTTCAAAGTTGTTGCTAGGCTGTCATTCTTCTTTAGCTTATAATTCATGTACTATTGGACTTAACGCAATAAGTTATGAGGCACAATGAAGCACAAACGAAGCACTATCGATTATACGCCGTTTGATCGATTGTGCTTCAAAGTTGTTGCTAGGCTGTCATTCTTCTTTAGCTTATAATTCGTGTACTACTGGACTGAACGCAATAAGTTATGACGCACAATGAAGCACAAACGAAGCACTAACGATTATACGCCTTTTGGTTGACTGTGCTTCAAAGTTGTTGCTAGACTCTGTCATTCATCTTGGGCTTATAATTCATGTACTACTGGACTGAACGCAATAAGTTATGAGGCACAATGAAGCACAAACGAAGCACTATCGATTATACGCCTTTTGGTTGACTGTGCTTCAAAGTTGTTGCTAGGCTGTCATTCTTCTTTAGCTTATAATTCATGTACTATTGGACTTAACGCAATAAGTTATGAGGAACAATGAAGCACAAACGAAGCACTATCGATTATATGCCGTTTGATCGATTGTGCTTCAAAGTTGTTGCTAGGCTGTCATTCTTCTTTAGCTTATAATTCGTGTACTACTGGACTGAACGCAATAAGTTATGAGGCACAATGAAGCACAAACGAAGCACTATCGATTATACGCCTTTTGGTTGACTGTGCTTCAAAGTTGTTGCTAGACTCTGTCATTCATCTTGGGCTTATAATTTATGTACTATTGGACTTAACGCAATAAGTTATGAGGCACAAGGAAGCACAAACGAAGCACTATCGATTATACGCCTTTTGGTCGATTGTGCTTCAAAGTTGTTGCTAGGCTGTCATTCTTCTTTAGCTTATAATTCATGTACTATTGGACTTAACGCAATAAGTTATGAGGCACAATGAAGCACAAACGAAGCACTATCGATTATACGCCTTTTGGTTGACTGTGCTTCAAAGTTGTTGCTAGACTCTGTCATTCATCTTGGGCTTATAATTCATGTACTACTGGACTGAACGCAATAAGTTATGAGGCACAATGAAGCACAAACGAAGCACTATCGATTATACGCCTTTTGGTTGACTGTGCTTCAAAGTTGTTGCTAGGCTGTCATTCTTCTTTAGCTTATAATTCATGTACTATTGGACTTAACGCAATAAGTTATGAGACACAATGAAGCACAAACGAAGCACTATCGATTATACGCCTTTTGATCGATTGTGCTTCAAAGTTGTTGCTAGGCTGTCATTCTTCTTTAGCTTATAATTCGTGTACTACTGGACTGAACGCAATAAGTTATGAGGCATAATGAAGCACAAACGAAGCACTATCGATTATACGCCTTTTGGTTGACTGTGCTTCAAAGTTGTTGCTAGGCTGTCATTCTTCTTTAGCTTATAATTCATGTACTATTGGACTTAACGCAATAAGTTATGAGGCACAATGAAGCACAAACGAAGCACTATCGATTATACGCCTTTTGATCGATTGTGCTTCAAAGTTGTTGCTAGGCTGTCATTCTTCTTTAGCTTATAATTCGTGTACTACTGGACTGAACGCAATAAGTTATGAGGCACAATGAAGCACAAACGAAGCACTATCGATTATACGCCTTTTGGTTGACTGTGCTTCAAAGTTGTTGCTAGACTCTGTCATTCATCTTGGGCTTATAATTTATGTACTATTGGACTTAACGCAATAAGTTATGAGGCACAATGAAGCACAAACGAAGCACTATCGATTATACGCCTTTTGGTCGATTGTGCTTCAAAGTTGTTGCTAGGCTGTCATTCTTCTTTAGCTTATAATTCATGTACTATTGGACTTAACGCAATAAGTTATGGAGCACAATGAAGCACAAACGAAGCACTATCGATTATACGCCTTTTGATCGACTGTGCTTCAAAGTTGTTGCTAGGCTGTCATTTTTCTTTGGCTTATAATTCATGTACTATTGAACTTAACGCAATAAGTTCTGAAGCACAATGAGGCACAAAGGAAGCACTAAGGCTGTGATAACATGAATTACTGGTAGGAGCACCTGTGTTGCCAGGTGTGAAGTTGGCAACAAAAGTTTTATTTCCTTATAGCGGCTAAGCAGTTGATGTTGTTGACTTACAATGTGAAGCACAATGAAGCACTAGCGAAGCACTAACAATGTACCACCTTACCTTCTTTTGTGCTTTGACTACGTTGCCATTTTCACGGAGCCGTCAGAAGGATTAACAAGGATTAACAAGATTTTGACTGGATAATGATTTTAATGCAGATTTATTGGTGCTTCCCAAATCACAACCAGTGGATACCACTTTCAAACCTATTGTGACGTAATTTGTTTAGCAATTACGTCGGGGTTTCTTTTATTTGCTCGGAGTTAGCTCAAGCTCGGCCAGGGTCTTTTTTCAAGACGGATTCAATAATACTCGCACGCCATCCACCGCCTGGTGGACAAGAAAACCTATCCAGATGATTATGTCAAAGAAAAGGGTTTTATTTCATTTAAAATTACAACATCAATGAGCCTATGTTAAACAATAACGTATATACAGGGTGAGCTATTTACAATATCGTCGCGCCATCGTTTTCCTCGGGCACGGAGGCTTCTTTCACGGCGACGACGTCCACTGCATCCTGGGGCTGGAGATTGTCTGTACAGGAAAAATTACGAAAGACTTATTAATTACAGAAATCGATAACAACGGGTTATGTTTTTCGAGGGATTGCTCAACGCGCAATCTGGAGGAATTGCTCAACACGCAATCTGGAGGAATTGCTCAACACGCAATCCGGAGGAGCTTGTTCAACACGCAAACTCGGGAGGGTGGGAATTAACTTAAACTATCTTAGCTCTACAATACAAAAAAAACCGCTCAACACGCGTTAAGGTACTAATTATCTACAGGTGTTTGACGTTCAACACGCGCCAACTACGAAAAGGTGAATTAAATCAAACTAAAATATACTTAAGCTACCTTAAATCTACGACACTGGGAAATAACGCTCATCCCGCGTCAAGGTACTAATTATCTACAGGTGCTTGGCGTTCAACACGCGCCAACTACGGAAAAGGAGTCGGAGAGGAAAATAATATATACAATGGGACAAAGCAAAATAATTTACAACGGTCTGACCTTGACTTAGTTTACGACCTGCCAAATTTTCTTTGTATGGCGGCGTTTCCTTTGTAGCCGGCGGTCGCTCACAGGTTTTCTTTGGGGGGTCGTCGACGTCTGCGGGAATCGACTTCCTCGGGCTGGTGACCTGGTGATTCGGATTTGAATCAAACGGAGATTTACAGGTGATTATCAACGGCAGTTGATCGGTAATAATTCCCTCGGGAACGGAGCGGAAATATTCGGAACTGGAAAACGGAATTTTCTCCTCGGAGTGGAACCTCTTCGGAGACGGTAACGGTAAACGGTAATCTGGAACTAGACTTCGGTGACGGTGACTGTATCGGTATCTTTCTTCTCTGCCAGCCGGGTGTAATTCTCCTCTTGGAAGGGATGCACGTCGCTTTTATAATTTTTCAAGCTTCTAGAACATTCGGCCTCTCGAAGCTTCTAATAGCCTCGCTCGCTCTTTGTGATTGGCCGCTCGCTGCCTGGAGGTAGACGGCTTCTCGAACATTCTCTGGCGGGTGTTCCTTGGACGAGGCTACTTCCTCGGAATCTTCGCGAAAAATTCCGCGGACTTCGTTACACTCCCCTTTCTTCGACAAGAAAAGAAATTTTTAATTTGTTTTCGGGAGCTTAATTTTTTTTTTTTTTTTTACTGACGGGGACGCGTTAGGCGGATGGTAGAGCCGTCGGCCATCCTCAGGCGAAATTTCCTTTTTCCCGGCGTGACCGGAAAAGGCGGCAAGAATTCTTGCTGGACTTCTGGCGCCTCCTGGGGGGAATTTCGTTCTCTGATGGTTCGACGCCGGTTGTCGAGGGGGTTGGCGACGTCTGCGGGTCTTCGCCGAACAAGCGCCTCAGCTTACCGCGGATCGGCTCTTTTTCCGGATCGTTCCTGCGCTTCTGCCGGCGTTCGACCCTCGCAATGAGATCGTCCAACGTCTTTTCCATTTCATCCAGCGAGGGTATTTCTTGGTTGTCGACGATCTCACGCAGGAACCGACCCGGTGTGCTCGGACGGCCTTCGCTGATGGGGACTTCCTCGTCGTCGAGGGGTGGCAATTCAAATGGTATGTCGAGAATATCTTCCATCGTGGTCGCTATGTTGCTATAGACTGATACTGACGACCGCCACCCCTAGGCTTTTATAAAAGATCATCCCACCATCCCCACGTGGTTATTTCCTTTGTCGGCATTTCATCTGAGGATTCTACTTTCGGCCGCCTTTGAGGCCTCAGCTGCATTGTGGATTATTGCTGGTTTTGATCGTGGTATTGTTTTAAGTCCTTTACATGTACCTGCAGCGTCGTCTTGCCATCTGGACCGGTCAACACTACCACGGACCTCGTGATCTTTTTCTTGACCATGAATGGCCCTTCGTATTTCGGCGCGAGTTTTGCCGCGAAACCCTTGGCAGCCGATGACAAAACATGCGTCTTCTTCATGACCTGGTCGCCTACTTCTGGGGACCAGTCTCGTCGTCGCAGGTTGTAATAATGGCTCTGCCTCGTATATGCTCTTGCTAAATTTATCCTCACAAACTCGTAAACCTCTTTCAGTTTCGCCAGCTTCTCCACACGTCGTTGTTCACCCTCTGTTTCGATGCCATCGACCTCTTCTTCGGGGAGCGCTTTGCTCGGCACGCTCAGCTCGCGGCCGAAATTTAAAAAGGCTGGTGTAAATTTACTGGAATCGTGTCTCGAAGTATTTATTGCAAATACGATTTCAGGTAAATGTTGGTCCCATTGGCGGTGGTTTTCTTGGCAGTATTGTGCCAGCATCGTCTTGACCACTCGGTTCGCCCTTTCGAAGGGATTGGCTTGGGGCGTGCAGGGAGCGATGGTTGATTTTCGGATTCCATAGTCGCTGAGGGTTTTCCTAAATGCTCTGTTGTCGAACTGAGGCCCATTATCACAGATTACTTCCGCTGGACAACCAAATTTCATGATTACCTCTTCGCGGAGGGCGTTACAGACGGTTTTCGCCGTCGCCGTTCGAAGCGGCCTGGCTTCAACCCACTTAGTGAATCTGTCCTGTAACACTACAATGTAATTAAAACCCCTAGCTGACCGCGGTAGAGGGCCGATCAGATCCATTGACGCCGTATGCCACGGTCCTTTCACTCTGGGGGGACCTTGCATTTGTCCTGGTGTCAATTGTTGGGACGGCTTGTACTTCTGACAATTATCGCAACCACGCACGTGTTTCGTTATGTCCTTGAACATGCCGGGCCAATAATATTTCTGTGACATACGCGAAATCGTTTTAGCGATTCCCATATGTCCTGCCGTTGCCTCTTCATGATTTTCCTTGATCAAGGCGGTTCGAAGAGGTGCCGGCACGCACCGTTTCCACGGGTCGGAAAAATCTTCTTCGACGAAATCTCTCGGATCGAAGAAGTGTCGGTATAAATTTCCATTTCGGATCATGTAGTCGGGAAAGCGTTCAGGATTCTGCTCTACGGCAGCGTATTTCGCCCGATACCACTCGCAGTCTTGTTCACCTTGTAGCGTCAGCAGGCATTCGTCTTCTTCTTCGGGTTCTCCTACTGGGCTTCTTGATAGAGCATCGGCCACGTGATTATGTATGCCCTTACGGTAAATTACGTCGAAATCAAACTGCTGCAAGTATAGTGCCCACCTGCCCAATCTGCCGGCCGGGTCCTTCATGGACTGGAGCCATTTCAAACTTTGGTGATCCGTTACAACCGTGAAGTGATATCCCTCTAGCTAATGGCGCATCTTGTTCACGCCCCACCAAATCGCCAAACACTCCTTTTCGCTCACACTCTACCTCTTCTCTACGTCCGTGAGGGTTCTACTGGCGTACGCTACGACGCGTTCTTGGTCTTCGATTTTTTGTGTCAGGGCGACGCCTATTCCATTGTCGGACGCGTCGGTTTGCAGCGAGAAAGGTTGACTGTAATCTGGACAGGCTAAAACGGGAGCTTCCGTCAGCATTTCCTTTAATTTCTGAAACGCTGAGTTTTGTTCTTCGCCCCAGTTCCACCGCACTTTCTTTTTTAGCAGCTTGGTCAGCGGTGAAGTGATCGTGGAATGATTACTGATAAACCGCCGATACCAGGAGGCAATACCCAGAAATCTTCTGAGTTCTCGTACATTCGTCGGTACCGGGAAATCAACAATGGCGGAAACCTTTTCTGGGTCCGTGGATACGCCATTCTCGTTGATAACGTGCCCTAAAAATTTCAATTCTTTACGGCAAAAGCAACACTTTTCAACGTTCAATTGCAAGTTCGCCTCGCGAAGACGCTCAAACACCTTCTTCAGGTTTTCCATATGTTCGTCGAACGTTTCGCCCATGACGATGATGTCGTCTAGATAGGCGAACGCCTGTGCTCCTTCCATTTCGGGGCCGATTACCTTGTCTAACAGCCTTTGGAATGTCGCCCCAGCAGAATGAAGTCCGAACGGCATTCTTTTGAAATGGAAAAGCCCCTTTCCTGGAACGGTGAAAGCGGTGACAGGTCTGCTTTCGGGATGTAAAGGCACCTGCCAATATCCTCGTTTTAAATCTAGCGATGATACGTACTTCGCTCGGCGGGCCTTCTCTAATATCGCATTTATCTTCGGCAATGGGTACGCGTCCTTGACGGAAACCTTATTGACTGCCCTCAGATCTACGCAGACACGGTAACTATTGTCTCTTTTCTTAACCAGCACCAGCGGGCTACTCCACGGGCTGTCTGAGGGTTCAATTACGTCATCTTCGAGCATTTTATCGACTTCTGCGTTTACCACCGCTTGCATCGCTGGGTTTAAGTAATAATGTCGTTGTTTTATCGGGGTCGGATCGGATAAGCGGATTTTATGTTCAGCCCACGTCGTGCCTCCTTGCGCTGAGAACTTCGGTAATTCTTCCTCCAGAAAACGAGCCAAACGTTCGTTGTCTTCACGACTGATGCTCGAAATCGCGTAAAGTCCGGAGGTCGGAGGTTCGGTTGTTGCTTCTTTTAAGCCCAAAAGCTCAATTTTCTGGTCTGCAAAATCGATACGAGCTCGCCATATTTTCAACAAGTCCATTCCGACAATCATTTCCGTGGGAAGTCCGGGAAGATGTAAGAACGTGGCGAGAGCATTCGCCTGGTTTACGCAACACGGAATTTCGTACTTGTCCTGGATCGAAATCTCCTTACCGTTGGCGAGACGAGCAGTCGTGTTCGCTGGTTTCGGAGTGACATTATTTATCTCGCATAGTCGGGCAATTTCGTCACCTAGATAGGATCTTCCGGCACCGGTATCAACCACAGCGTGCACAGTGTAGCCGAATATGATCATCTCTAAGGTGACCTGGTAACTGGAAGTTTGCTTATTGTAACAGGTAAATACGGGGGCTGTTGAGGGCGACCGAGGCGGTCCTAGGATACCTCGGTCTCTTATTAGTTTTCCGGGGTTCTGGGGTGGCAGTTCTTGGTCAACAATCCTAGACGGCCGCACTTCGAGCAAAATAGTTTACCGGGGTTAGCACAGGTAAAACGGCGATGACCAACGAGTCCACACCGCCAACAGTGAGTTTTGGGATCGTAATTATCGATCCGGGTTGCAGATTCTCCCTCAGCTGATTTTTCTGGGTTAATTGCCTGTCCTTGTGAAGAATTTCTATTTTCTTCGCCTGAGGTCGACGGTCTCGGAGCGCGATTGTTAGTTTTCTCGGAAGGACCGCTTTGAGCGCTTTGTTTGCAAGCCGTCTCGTAAGTATACGCCAGGCCCGGATTAGGGGGCGGCCGATACGATTCCCGATCTAACTTCAGGTTTTCGAATTCCTCGGCCAAACGAAGTAATCCGTTGAGGCCTTTGAAGTCGTGCCTACGGACATACGTTTTGTATTCTGGTCGGAGGTTTTGGTACGTTCGCTCCAGCTGGCTTTCCACAGAAAATTCTCCGTGTCGGCGGAGCAACGTAGAAAGCGAAGTTACATATTCTTTTATACCTTCCTGGGCCCCTTGCGTGCGTCCACGTATTTCGTCTTCGAGTTTTATTTTATATTGTGGGGGCAAGAAAAACCCCTTAAAATCGGTCAGGAAATCGTCGAACGTGTTCCACGCTTCACGATTATTACGATACCAAAGTAGGGCCGTATTCCTAAGCATTTCTGGTAAGGCCTTTAGCAGAATTTTTCCGGGAAAATTGTACGCTTCGCGCAACTCTTCGAGACGTTCCAAGAACATGGTCGCGTCCTTGTTCTTTCCCTCGAAATGTAAGTTCCATTTCCTGACTCGGTCAAGGACGTTCGTTTCGGCATTTTCTCCGCTGACTCTTGGGCTGACTTTTCGCGAATCATCCTCTTGCTTCGCGGTGATTTTCGGGCCTTTCCCGTGTTTTAGGAAATCCCGTAGTCGAATCCTTAGGTCTTGGACTCGACCGTCGGTGGTCAAACCAAACTTTACCAATTCTTGTTGCAATTCGGTTTTACGCAATTGATATATCCAACTTACTCGGATACCGGAAGCGATAGTCGGTGCGGTGGCGATTGCTTCGTCAGCGGCATCCGCCATTTCGTATTCTGATCCGCTGGAGGGTGATGAGTTGCTCTGCTCCATCTGATCTATTCAGGATACTTCTTCGGGTCCTCTGGAATTTATCGTCCCTGCTCGGGCGCCAATTTTGTGACGTAATTTGTTTAGCAATTACGTCGGGGTTTCTTTTATTTGCTCGGAGTTAGCTCAAGCTCGGCCAGGGTCTTTTTTCTAGACGGATTCAATAATACTCGGGCGCCATCCACCGCCTGGTGGACAAGAAAACCTATCCAGATGATTATGTCAAAGAAAAGGGTTTTATTTCATTTAAAATTACAACATCAATGAGCCTATGTTAAACAATAACGTATATACAGGGTGAGCTATTTACAATATCGTCGCGCCATCGTTTTCCTCGGGCACGGAGGCTTCTTTCACGGCGACGACGTCCACTGCGTCCTGGGGCTGGAGATTGTCTGTACAGGAAAAATTACGAAAGACTTATTAATTACAGAAATCGATAACAACGGGTTATGTTTTTCGAGGGATTGCTCAACGCGCAATCTGGAGGAATTGCTCAACACGCAATCTGGAGGAATTGCTCAACACGCAATCCGGAGGAGCTTGTTCAACACGCAAACTCGGGAGGGTGGGAATTAACTTAAACTATCTTAGCTCTACAATACAAAAAAAACCGCTCAACACGCGTTAAGGTACTAATTATCTACAGGTGTTTGACGTTCAACACGCGCCAACTACGAAAAGGTGAATTAAATCAAACTAAAATATACTTAAGCTACCTTAAATCTACGACACTGGGAAATAACGCTCATCCCGCGTCAAGGTACTAATTATCTACAGGTGCTTGGCGTTCAACACGCGCCAACTACGGAAAAGGAGTTGGAGAGGAAAATAATATATACAATGGGACAAAGCAAAATAATTTACAACGGTCTGACCTTGACTTAGTTTACGACCTGCCAAATTTTCTTTGTATGGCGGCGTTTCCTTTGTAGCCGGCGGTCGCTCACAGGTTTTCTTTGGGGGGTCGTCGACGTCTGCGGGAATCGACTTCCTCGGGCTGGTGACCTGGTGATTCGGATTTGAATCAAACGGAGATTTACAGGTGATTATCAACGGCAGTTGATCGGTAATAATTCCCTCGGGAACGGAGCGGAAATATTCGGAACTGGAAAACGGAATTTTCTCCTCGGAGTGGAACCTCTTCGGAGACGGTAACGGTAAACGGTAATCTGGAACTAGACTTCGGTGACGGTGACGGTATCGGTATCTTTCTTCTCTGCCAGCCGGGTGTAATTCTCCTCTTGGAAGGGATGCACGTCGCTTTTATAATTTTTCAAGCTTCTAGAACATTGGGCCTCTCGAAGCTTCTAATAGCCTCGCTCGCTCTTTGTGATTGGCCGCTCGCTGCCTGGAGGTAAACGGCTTCTCGAACATTCTCTGGCGGGTGTTCCTTGGACGAGGCTACTTCCTCGGAATCTTCGCGAAAAATTCCGCGGACTTCGTTACACTATACCTTGCAGTCTTTTATAATGTCAACAATAAGCCTTTGCAAATGTACAGCAGATATGGTCTTACTTGTGAACACATATCCCACAACTTGTTTATATCATTTCCGCATACCTCGAACCATAAATACTAAAGCATGGTTAGCACGTTTACTTGTTCTCCCTAGATGCCCAAGGTCTTCATAGCCACTTATTAAATCTAAGTGCGACTCATAATGCAGTCCGTTTTACCTACTATACATAGCGACGAGTATTGTTAAGTGCTTAGGTACCTCTAACTTTAATTAATGTTTACTCGGTATGAAAATCAAAGAATGCCATTAGATGCGTACTTACGAATTGATTGGGGGCTTATAAATGTGAACATCCACCACCACTTTCGGATCAACGATGGTGCTGATGATGTGAGACAGTATGTCCTCCCATCTCTGCCTATCCAGGCCGCAGGCAATTTTGGGCATCGCAATTCTACCTATTCTCTGCTCCGTGAGATGCTTGGCCAGTTTGTCGAAACAGGTGCGAATGTCTAAGAGAGTGGGCTTATCTTCATATTTTTTTTTTGTTATTTTTATAACTGTTCGCCCTGCGAGTTTCATTAAGAGTCTGCTGCCAACAGTAGGAGAATTTTCTTCCCTGTGGGCGTAAAGAAAATTCTCGTGTCCGTATCTGAGACTGAAAAAAAAATTTTTATATATGCACACACAATTTTAAGAAGTAAAATTAGACTTGCACAAATTCGTGGGCCACCCCTGCACTCATTTGGATGTTCTCAGCTCACTGATGCAATGCACCAGTAGGACATCCTATCTACACGGAATATAAAGATCCATGCGATGGGGAGGTTCCAGCCGCTTCTCTGATGCATTTTTAGTTTTCTGTTTTTTTCTGTGGATGCCAAATGAAACCTTAATCTTGGCAATTTAGTTGACTCCAAAATAGTATGAACAGTTATATCTGCATGCAGAGGAAATTGCTTGTAATCCCATAAATCGAAAGTAAAGTTTTCGGCTGGGCGTTTTGTTGATTCATCATAGGAAAAAACAATTATTCCGGGACTCTGATGGTTGCTGGGCTCGGCTGCGCCTCGTCCATCAATGTTCCATCATCGTCCCGGAATATAATATTTTTCCTAATAGTTACACAATATACTAACTCTGTCCCCCCAGTTTCGGAAAGAATTCTGACAGATCCTGTAGCTCATTGTGGAGATCAATTTGTGATCAATCTGAATACAATAATCTAAATTAATATCTATGCTTTGGAAATAATTTAATTTGGTGGTGCACAAGATTATTGAACTTTCGTGCATTAAAATTACAATAATAGAATATTAGGTAGGTACATACCAAGAAATGAAAGTGTAATTTTTGTGGACGAGGAATGCAAGTTAGGAAATCGAGGCCCGGAAGGTGCGATATGATACATTTTGAGGTCTGAGGAACCCAAAAAAGAGCTTTTGAAAATACGTCTGTGTGTATGCGCGTATGTATGTTCGTAAAAAAATTATGATCAAGCCTTTCAAACCAGAAAAATTCGAACGAGTACAAGCACCATTTCGTAAAATCTTAGGCTGACTGGCTGCTACGGGACTAAAAATTACCACCAATTACTGAACGGTACTCTATTAGCCTGGAAGTGTGAAAAACAGATCATTACATTTCATTTAGGTAGGGGAAGTGTGCCTACGATGGCACCCCTAACTATTTATTCCAATAAAAACTACAAATTTTGATGTATGCTTTTAACAAAAATATATATGAACATTATACGTAGGTTCTTCAATATATACAAAAAAATTCAAAATTTTGACATTTTGGAAAAATTGGGTATATTTTTAGAATTTTGGCCAATGTGCCATCATAGGACACGTGTGTTCCTGTGATGACACCTTAGGTAGAATAATAACAAAATCTTTATTAAATAGAAAAATGTATTAGGAAATGTGAAAAGCAGCAAATAGAGGGTATTAGTAGTAAGTACCTACATAGGTATAATCAGTGATGTTCCCATCAATTTTTTGAGGGTATACCTACTACCGGTAAGCCATTGTGTGGCTGACCTTTCCTAGAATCTGAAGAGGGGTGGGGGGAAATATATATTTTTAATATACGTTCTATAAAACGATTAAATGCTAATTAAATAAGTTGAGAAAAAATTTGTTTCGGAACGCTTCTTCTTCCTTGTTTTTTCAGCACTATTTTTAATTTTACCACTCCTGCGCTGCGATGCTGCAGCTCTGCTAAATGCTACGGGTATCGGATCATACCGATCGTGCAGAGTGTAGACAAGAAGTGTCCAAGTCGTGCATAGTACTCGGCTTGACGGTAGATTTTCCATAAAAAAAACAGATTCAGCAAGTTTTACGAAATGACACGAGAAACTTACAGAGAATATCTAAGTTTTAATAAATTTATTGAGAGTATACGCTGTATGTCCAGAATCTCCAGAGTATCCGGCGTATATGGAGTACCCTATGGGAATACCTCTGGGTAAAATGATAATAAAGTATGATTATTGGCACAATTCACAAACACACTTTTTTGTTTTTGGCGTCATACCAGCGCATTCTGCATGACACGACGATCGACAAGACTGGCATTGTAGCCAGTGTTCCCTTGGACGTGACATAGAGTAAAGCTCTTAATCTTAATAGGGCTCTGGCTCCATTTCATTTTCCTCGTATTCATCGTCTTCATTTGTATTATTTTTCTCGTCAATTTTTAATTGTCTTTTTGTGCTTCTTGCTAGTTTCTGCCTTTCTTTCATTAATTTAGCTTCCTGTTCTTGTTTTTTGCCCGCACAAATATTAGCACCTATGCAACCAGTTAAATTTCGCCATTGCCTCAAAATTCAATTAATCGTCACAATTCTCACCTCAACTTGGTAGAAAATTTCGTAGAAATTTTCAGAGCAAAATTAATGAAAAGAAAAGTAAATAACAAAGTAATTGATAATACAAGTTCGAGTTCGACTTTTTTTCCTGGCAGTTATGCAGAAAAATAAAAAGTGCGTTGGCCCTTCTAACGCTTCCGTATGTTTGGACTCAAACCATTTGATTTTGATACCTACGTCGCGTCGCACCTGCTACCTGTTCTATTTTGTTTTCCTTTTTGTAGCCGTACACTGTAAGTACGCTGCGCAATCAGAACCCCTTAAGAGAAATTTCCTAAGAGCTGGCAGCGTTGAAGTAGGGGTTGAAGCGGGAACGCATGCAGCCTTTGAAATCGTGGTCAAATCTTAATAATTACGTAATGGGCACTGATTGATAATAATGAAACGGTATTTTCATTATACCTCTCTGAAAAACGTAGGTTTCGAGTACGTTTACGAATTTTGAAAGGACAGTTTTCCCGTGCGCTGCACCGAAAAATGTTTTCCCGTGCACTGCACTGAAAAACGTTTTCCGGTGCACTTCACCGATTTACATACATAAATAAATACATTGTTATAGAGAACTTATTTTTTTATTTTGAGAATTTTGAGAATTTATGATTAGACAACAAATAACTAATTTTTATTTAGAAAACTTGCCATCCAAGCTAATGTTTATAGTGCAATTTGTGTTCTTACAAATATTTAATCCGCCAGGCGGTATCTGACCTTCCAGAATCGAAATTTGTTTCATGGACGTAGAAGTTGAAGCCGCTTCTTCACAACCAGCAGAATCTTCCATATTCAGCTGAGCGCTGACCTGTCCCTGAACGACTGAAATGGTTTCCTTTGACGTTGATGCTTGATTGTCTTCTGCGTTGGCATAAGTGGGATAACTGAACAATTTACGAGACACTTCCACCTTTCTCCGTAAAGACTCTTCAACGTAGCCTTCCGCTACTGCCGAGGAACGCCATCCTACATGTCTTTTGAGTGTGAGCAGATCCCCTCCTCCTTCCACCAACATAGATGCTGAAGATCGCCTTAAGCCATGTCCGGTGTATTGTTCAGGTTTCTCAAGCTTCAAATATTCCGCAATTTGCCTGGTAACACCACTAATGGTATGGGATCCGACATTCTGAGAGTAACATCTACCATTACGATAGGAGAGAAATAGTCTTCCACTCTTCATCTCTGCAGGTCGCAAACTGACATATTTACGGTAATATGTGCATGGGCGAAAGGGACATCCTTCATCTGTAATAGTGAAACTTCTTGATTTGTGAGTTTTGCCATCTCGAAGAAACACCACTAGGAAACGTCCATTATCTTCAACGTCATCCACAGTTAAGCGAATCAAATCATCTCTTCGACAGGCGCCGAAAACCCCAAACAACAAAATTACCTGCAATGTATTGCAAAAGCTAAACGGCGTAGGTACCTTGGTCAATAACCATTTCTCATCTGGGGCTTCACATATAAATTTCGTAACCTGCTCTGCAGTTAGCACTTTGGACTTTTTCGGCACGTAGCCAACAGCTTGACGTTTCAGGAACGCGACAGTTTTAGGAACCCTGCACATAATAAAATTTGATAAAAAAATTTATGCAAAATGTACTTACTTGCTGACATCCAGATTTTCTTTTAAGGCCAGACAACTTTTTATCATGGAAAATCGACTCCAAAGAGTAGAACATTTCATAACTTTGGCTTTCTCAGACAAATAAACAAGCAGAACATCATCATTTGGTATCTTCACCTTCCTTTGCTTGCACCATTCGCAAAATAAGTGATACTCATGTTCCTATCTTTCCCTGGACTTACAGCAATTCTGTACTTACTTCTGCAGCTTGCTTCAGTAAATCGTCCGGAATCTCCAAATTGCAATCCATATTCGAAATGAAAATTACGCGCACTGACAAGTAAACAATTTTAAACAAGCGTTGCTACTCGCGTTGCTAAGACTGTTTCACGTGTTTTCATTACGCTCTAGACAGATAAAAATTAAATAAAAATCATTACCTGTTTTACTTTTTATGCAGTGTTTTCAGAGAGGTATAATGAAAAGCATCGTTCATTACACGGCTTGAAACTAGCTTTTCCCGAGCTCGCACGACTTCCCGTGTTCGGCTGCGCCTCCCACGGGAAACTGTCACGCTCGCACGGGAAAAGCCTTGTTTCAAGCCTGGTAATGAAATATACTATTTTTTAACTTTCCCCGAATGGTTAGAGCTGCCAGCTACAAAATTAATCCTTTTTATTCAATCTTGGTGTATGAAACCGTCATTATTAACTCCAAACGAACGTTCACAAGGGGCACAAACAGTGATTTATTCAGGTCAGATAAGTTGGCACCTTGCCAAAGAATACCCCATTTCTGTTATTTCCGCCATGTTGCACCCACCTTGCACCATCTAGCACCACCATAAGTAGACCTTAGCACCAGTACCGGCGAGAGACTACACCTACGTTTAAAGTGGGGGCTAACTTAACGCTAGCCCCACCCCCCACCGTCTAAATATCTCTTATCAAATAATCCAGTTATTTAAGTTAGACCTAGCACCCCCTTTTTTGTTCCAGTAACGATTAAATAACTGTATATTTTCGGATGTTTCCTCAAATTTTCAGATATTCTCAGCTGTTTTCATAATACCTACTTGAGCAAACATTTTCGTCTTCTTAAAGTTTTAGCAAACATATAAGTAGGTACTGTAATGGTTCACTTACCTTTGTTTCTTACGGTGACCCAAATAGATTTGCGATGTTTTGTTTACCTGTGAGATAAATCTAAATCGTGATCTCTTCGTGGAAAACTAGGACCCAAAATATTGCACGTTGTGTTTACTTTATGGTCTTTTGACCTTATGAACCCAGAATCTTTTATCTAAAGTAGCGTCCTGTCTAGTAAGGACTTTATTTACTAACAATTAGCACTGTGATTGAGGTGAAAAAATTAAGCGAACTTAAACCTTTACGTAACTTTTATTCAAATTTAGCGGTGAAATTTCATAAACAAATAAAAATATTGTAGTTACGCATGTCTGCAGCCGAATTCACTACGACATTCGTCGTAAAAGCTGGTTTAATCTTTTGGTAATTGAAATAATTCCGATTTACAAATTGCACTGATCTAACGAGCTTCTAGGTAGACGGGAAACTGCAGAAAACCGCCTACGCAGTGATGTATCAATAATTGAAGGGGTGAAGAATAACAATAAAATCAAAGAAACATTGAAAATTGGCGATTAGTTCGTTAATGTCGATCTTTGAAATAAACGTCAGAATATGGCGGAAATAACAAGAAGTTTGATAGCAGTACGATGAATCTTGGAATTAAATATTCTCCTTAACAGACGGTTATAGCTAAGTGGCATCCTTCAACCCCTTTTTAACCCTTTTGATGTCGATGTTATGGTGAATCCCCCAAAATCAATCCTTTCCTCGTCTCTGATTAATCTCGAATTAATTTCCCCCCTATTTGACCCTTGTCCCCTTCATTCTGTTGTAGATTTGTAGATTCAACCCTTTTCGTCCCCGTATTGTCATTTCTAACCCCTTGACAAGTATGCACGGCAAGTCTAAGTTCCCGCAGCAGGAATTTTGTAAGCGAAAGATGTTCTTTCTTACACCGGAGTACGACCGTTTACCACTGCGCGAGCAACGACCGCCGTCCCCGTGGCAGGGGTAAAGAACAAAGCAATAAGCAAAACAAGCGCGTTTACGTTACGCTGAGCGCCGACGCTCGCCCCCGCTGTAAGCCCCGGATTTCCCGGAAGAATTTTGAAAAAGCTACAGGCCCTCAAACCCACGCGTACAACTCGTCTACTAGAATCAATTTTCCACTTTGATGGTTGAAAATCTCGACAACAGCGAGAGTCCTGATGATTACAAAGTTCTGCTGGAGCTTAATTTTGTGGGCAATTCGAACTTGAATTGCAGTAAAGTTGTGATCCTGAGGTGAGCAATGAGTTACTGAGGTTAAACGCAAGTCATGTGGCATAAACCAAAAGAACACTACTTTCCGAGCGCTACACGTTTCCTTTGGAGCTCTCACCATCCCAGGAAACGCGGCGTTCCAGTGGAAAGTGGGACCTAGAGGTCTTCTGCAGGCCTCTGTCAAAGAGATCTCGATTCATGACAATCTGTGTACTCACTCCCACTCATTGAGACCATTCCTTTCGTCGGACACGACTTCCCAAAGGACTTGTGGCTTGACTCTCCTCACTAACGCAAAACCAATGAGGAAAAGTGTACACTGACGTCGGCTGAACTTTATCTCCAGAATCAGAAGGTGGTGGTATCGAATCCTCAAAATCATCGAGCATAGTTCGAACGATTAAGTTCCAGCTTACCTCGACGATACAGAGGGCGGCGCCTTCTGAATATGTGGCCGTCAACAGTAAAATTGTAAAATTTTTCCTCGAGTTCGGGAGAAAATGCGTGAACAAGTCGGTTAAAGTTGGGCCAGTATGTGCAATACCTAGGGCACCGTTGGACTGTCGAGAAACGAGAACTGTCGCTCTCCGCCGATGGCTAAAGCTGGGGGCAGGCGGCTCCGGAGCCTCGACCTGGTACCCTTCGAAGACTGCTGCGTGGCGGGTGCACAATAAACATGATGGCAGTAACTCAATTAGGCTCAATTTGCTCTTAAAATGGAGCTAACATGATGAAGCTTTGAAGTTTGACGTAGTGGAAATTGTGACCTAGTTTTAACCCTTTCGCATTACGGTGCAGTTGTTTCCGTTACTCCTGTTAACCCTTTCCCAAGTTACGGTCGAAGATAAAGAACAAACAATCGTTACGAAGTCCCATTTTTCCCTTTCCAATCCTTTCTAGTCATTATCAAATTAATTAAGTTAATCCCCATTAATTAAAGTTGAAGTTTATGCTGGAATTTCCCCAATTTAGGATGGAGCTTCCCCTTTTTCCCCAATGCCAAAACAATTAATTTGGAACCCTTGTGAAGCTGGACGGTGCATAAAATTGCACTCATTTTAATTAACCCCTTCTAATTAATCGCGTATCATCTGCTATCAAACTCCAGTTATCCCAGGATCTCGGTTACGCAACATAATAACATATCGTCGCTGGGCTGGTAATGACGTCCCATCGGAGGGTTCAATTGCATTCTTGCCTGACTAATCCGTTAATTTACGGAACGATGTGGCGTTCGTACAAATATAAATGCAAAACAATGAGTAATTAATTACATATTACGGCAAATATCAATTTTTAAGCAAACATCTAATAATATTCCAATATTCAGCTGGCCTACTTGGCGAGGGTGAAATTTAACACTAAAACTCCAAGATTATTTTAACGTTCTCGCGTGAACTAATTTCTTAACGATAAGTATTTCCCTGAAAATCTATTAAAACCTGTGGGTCTCGCCCATAAATTCACAAAATTATTAGTTTTAAGTGGTTAAGTTATTACTGTTAGGTCAAAAGGGTCCTGGGACAGTTTCACAAAACGACTTTTAAACACATGGCCCATGGCCGTTAAACTATTATTTCAAAATATTCGCCCCTAATAAAATAACATTAATTAAACATGCAGTACCTCAACGCAAACCAATTCAGTACCTACGTACCTACGTACCTACGTAGTATTATATTGCGGCTCAGAAGATAAAGAAACAGCGTAGGAAAGACAATGACAAGGGCTAAAAACGTCGGGTGGCGCGAAGCGGTGGGCCGACAGTGCCTCAGGGGGAAGTTGAACAAAGTCGCAAATGTGGAATGTGTTGAGGTTGGTTGGTTAAAATCGCAAAATTTACCCGGACCCAGGGCGGTGGGTCTTCTCCTACACAGGAGGTGGCACAGGAAATGTAGGTGCAATGTAATTAAGATGGAGTAGGACGCCACTGGCTTTATATTTGCCCAAGCGACCGATAAGTACAAAGCCAGAAATTTACCGCAAAAACCCTGAGCGCAACTGCCGGGGTGTACTTGAGAAATAAAACACACACAACTAAAAACTATTAGGTATATTTACAATAAGTGAAAGTATCTTTAGAATAATTGAAAATCGTTGAAAAGGAATGAAATACAAGTATATAAAATTGTACTAATTGAAATACAACACACGTCGCAGCAGTACCAGCGAGGTACACAGCCACCACTATAAATATCAACCGGTGGCAGCACCGCTGTCAACGAAGTTTACCGGTTCAAGCGCGCAATGACGAGAAGGGGGCGCAACGCATGGTTATAGGTACCTACAGGCCGCGTTTACGTCACTAAGGGCGCTACTCACGCGCTGAAACGCAAAACAACACGGCAAAACCGGCAACAGCAGCACTACAGCTGATAAAGGTAACACGAAATGGGCAACGGTGGCTTTGCCAGAATTGCTGCAAAACGTTTGCTGACAATGATTGCCCCCTAGCTGTGAAGCAACTGGGAGACTGAAAATGACTGAAGGTCACAATTTTAACAATCTCACAAAATCTGAAATTGACTGAAGGTCACGAAGAATATTTGATAAACCAAAGAGTGAAAATCTACAATAAGTTCACAACTGAATGGCAGAAATAACGCTGGCGACACTTCCAGGCCGATGGGGTATTGTTACTGATACAGCTCACCGGTTTTCCTGAGCAGCCGGGCAAGTTGAAGGAGAAAACAGAAGCACCTCTCCGGGCTCGTCCCACGACTGGTATAGCCTCGACAGCAAATTTTCCAAACACGGTAACGACAAAACGGGGGGGTAATATTCCAGACAACACGGACAGTACCTTCGGCTCGAAAAGAGGGGTAGATGGAATCCCTTCGAAAATCTGCCGGAGGGGGTCAAAGTCCGATTCACAAAAATTCGATGTAAAAATTAAATTAAACCTAGCAGGAGGATCTGAAAACGATAGAGCCATTTTAGGGCACTATGCAGAGCTCAAACTCACCCCCTCAATGAGATCCTTGACGCCGCCAACAACCACGTGTAGGGGCGGTCGGCTTCACCAACAAGCGGCTCGAAATCCCTCAAACTGAGGTGTGAGATATCGCCAACTGACGGGATATTCACCTTAAATGGCTCACAATTCATCCAAATTCCACAAAATGGCTAACTATTACGGACCAATGCAGCCAGCACGCTTCGTTAAAACCAACAAGACGGAAACAGGAAGCTCTCCATCCTGAGCGGCCGCGCAGTCGCCTCGAAAATCCGTTAACTTGGTTTCCCACCATGGGCGTGCGCCTACCGACAACATCGGCTGAGTGACTATACTTTCGATGGGGACGACGCTACCGGAGCGGCACACACTCGCCCCATGCGCTAGAACGCCGTCCAAAATTATGCCCATCCCTCTCGGTGGCGGAGCATAATTTTGGTGGTGAGAAAACAACGGCACACGGCCTGCCCCCGCTGAGAACGCTATCTACGCTCATGAAATCATGGAAAGAGAGGGGATTACGGGTATCTGCACCTGCCGTTTGACATTCGTGACAATTGACGTATTGTGTTAACCTCACTTTTCCGAGACCTGTCAATGGATCCGTAAACAACCTGAAACTGAATGAATATTTCCCAAATACTAGAGAAAATCCCAAAAATGCGGAACCGGGTGTACGACGAAGGTGAGTCCCGCAACTGTACCCCAAAATTACACGTAATAATTACAGAAAGTGCCGCTAAAATTGTTTTTTCCTGAAAGCATCAACGAAGTGGTCGAAAGGCATCCTGAAATCCACCAATTAATCAGACTTCCTCGAGCCTACCCAACGGGTAGTAAAGAACGAAAGGAAGCCGATAAAATTCTTTGCCCACGAGGAGGATTTCGCACGTGACAAACTCCCCTCTCACAAAATGAAAGGTTATCCAACCTTTCACAGGACCTACTACAGTTGGACTATGGTAGCGAGAGAGCTGCACAACCTCCTAACGAGAGAGATTATCCTGGACCCTGCCTAAAGTTACCGAAACTACTACGCAAACCGTAGTCAAAACTTAAGGGCCAGCATTCGACCTTTCCGATCGCCAAAACCCGCGCCTATTCCCACACAAGACCTAAGGGAATACCGACAAAGCACACTTAAGGACGCAGAGGAGCCATGGCTCACCACCGATCGGAAGGTAATACTCGAAAACTACCAAAGCCAACAACTGGACCTGAGGGACCACTGAAAATGCTATCAAAAAAACCAAGATCCTGATGGACACCAGAAAAAAGAAAACCCAAATAACATAACCCAAACAGGTAAAATAGGATCGTTACAAACGACCCAACTTAAACTACTGAAACTATCGTTTTGGATAAAGAGACGCGGGAATCCCGGACACAGAATCAATCTCACAACGCCGGAGCCCTAGAACCCAGGCAACTAGCACCAGAACTACGTCGGCCTCGCTCATGGATGGTAACAGCGCGTCGTGGCTCCAACGCGTCCCTGACGGTACTAATTACCAGAGAACCAAAGCCCACACCGAGGCACAGCAGCACCCTACTCGATTTCGGTCGAACTCCTGTGTTACCCAGGCGAAGTAAAACTGAAAACTGATCGCAAAGACCTCCACAACTCAAAACTCAAAACGACAGAGAACTGACCACAAACTAAACGCACCAAAGTGCCTTGGGAAGGGGTTGTGGTACAGGCGGGAACCAAGTGGACGCACACGTCCTCCACTAGACGTGCTAGGGGGTACCAAGCGCGGCGAACCCTTAATGAGGCGTTACCCAGAACTGCGGGCCCATACGTCTCGGAGCCCCGGGAATACCTCAACGCGCTTCCCCGCCGAATTGTTCGGCAGCTCCCTAGCTTATAGTGGGGCATCACAAACACAAAAACACATAACAACACTCGCCCAGGTGCCCAGTTCCTGACTCCCACCACAACTCCTCTCCGACCTCCAGCAAAAAGGAAGGGATTGCGCGCTCCCGGTCCACGCCAAAGTGGGCAGACCTTCGTCGCTCGAATCCGTGCTAACAACAACAAACAACCAAAACTGGGGGAAGAAGGTGCATTTCGCGCCACACCCTCTAACCACAGAAAGACAAAATCAGTAGGAAACAACAGGGACGCCGCAACACGCGCCCTGAAGACGTCAAATTTCGGGAAGGACGAAAACAAGTATCAGCAGGCCGCAGGAAGGACTCTCAGTGTGTGATACGGTGAGAGGGCCAAAAACCCCAAGAAACTAAACCAACGAAAAGACCTAAGTGTGAATCCAACAGATCACACACCCAAACTCGGCGGTTGTCAACCGAAACACAGCACCACACACAAGATTCCCCAAAAGGGTTCCAACTTAACCAGAAGCTGCGAGACCTACTGACACTTGATCGATGGGAAGAAGTCGTCGGAGTTCTTATAGTCGTCTCTTACGACAGGCAGAGATGACCGATGGCGTATTCTTCGCCCCAACCAACAGGGTACTTACATTACCGACAGAGGCTCGTGGTAAACCTTAAGGTCTTTCGCGTGCCAAACGCCACGCCGAGCACCTGAGGGAGACTTAAGCTCATATGACCAAGGAGACAGAAGACGCGAAACGACGAATGGTCCGTCGTACTTCGGAGCCAACTTTGCCATGAAACCATCGGCCTTACTGGAGAGTACGCGAGAACGACACCAAACCTTATCACCTACCGAGTAGGCGGTCGCGCGTCGACGAAGGTCGTATCGCTTCTTATTGCACACCGCGACTTTAGTAAGGCGTGACCGAACTTCCTCGTTTAGCCGCGCGAACGCCGCTGCACGAGTGTCGGCCAAAGAGGACTGATGATCATCCTCGGCCTCATCTGCGTCTAGTGTCTGCGAGGGGTGTCTATGTTCCCTGCCACGACCATCTCGCGGCCGAAGTTGACGAAATATGGCGTAAAGCCCGTAGAAACTGAAACTTGGGTGCGTAACGCACAAGCAATCTTTACCAAATTCACGTCCCAAGTTTTATGTTGCTGCTCGACATAGCAACGGAGCATGACGGAGATATCTCGATTGCATCGCTCAGTAGGGTTTGCCTGCGGGTGGTAAAAGGCAGTAAAGTCCGGAGTGACGTTATAGGATTTAAGAAGGTTGACAAATACATGCGCCCGAAACTGAACTGCGTTGTCTGCAATCAGCCGGTCCGGAGCGCAGAATAAAAGAAACAATTAGTTTTCGACCGCTTCCGAGACTAACCTAGCCGTGGCCGTTCGCAACGGGATCAAAATAGGGAACTTACTAAAAGTATCCAGTAACACAAGCAAAAATCTAAAACCACGGTTGGATCTCGGAAATGGCCCCATAAGATCGCATGGCACTACCTGCCAGGGCCTAGTAGGAACGGAACGGAGTACCATTAGGCCCGCCGGACGCAACTGAGAGGGCTTAGCACGGGCGCAAACGTCACAACGGCGCACAAAATTCGCGACATCCGCTCGCATCATCGGCCAATAGAATCGTTGGGCCACTCGACAGTACGTTTTATACATTCCGCCATGACCGGCGACTGGAAGATCGTGATTTTCTCGAATAACTTGACGGCGAACCGACTTAGGTACCACTAACTTCCAATAGTCCACGTCATCGGATAAACCTTTAAACGAAAAGGGAGTGACGATTATTATTATTATTATTATTATTTATTTACCAAAACATAACAAACATTTCACAAAAAAGAAAAAATAATAAAAAACAACTGTATAGGAAATAAAAACATTATGTTTCGGTAAAAAGGAGGTGTGTTCAGCTCTCCCAAACAAATTGGGGGCTGTTCTTCCACACATCACCTGCCACGAGAAATAAATTTTAGCTAAGCAAATACAGCGAGAACAAGAGAAAGATAAGCTAAATACTACTTACAATGAAAACTAATTGCAGACCTATATTCATAAACCTACGTATACGCATACGTAGACACATCAGACACTCGAGACCAAATAAATAATAAGAGTTTTACTCCTGGGAAAGAAGAAGGTTCCCATACAAAGTCCTTTTAAAAACAGAAGTCGACATAGAAGCATACGGAAAAGCTAGCCTATTCATAACATTAGCAACACAGTAAGAAAATGACCGTTTATATAATTCACTTTTGTGATTAGGTATATTTAATAGATCCCTCCTTCTAATGTTTAAATTGTGAATATCACTTCTATACGATATCTTCTCTGTAAGATACTTAGGGGTGCAAGAAATAATAATTTTGTGATACAGACATGCAGAATGTAACAACCTTCTGTTCTTCATATTTAACCAGTGAATTTCTTTTAACTTATGTGAGATGTGCTGATATTTGGAAATTCCAAAAATAAACCGGAGGCAAGAATTTTGTACAACTTGAAGCCCACGAGCGCTCTCAGAATCTCCTACATGAATCATACAATACATCACAATAATTAAGTTGTGACATTACAAATGACTCCGCTAACATGACACGCAACTTCTTATCAAGGAACTCTTTGCTATTATAAAGCAGCCTCAAATTAGAATAAGCCACTCGCTTACACGAACTTGAATGAGTTTTAAATCTAAGATTATAGTCGAGAGACAATCCGAGATTTTTAGCTTCATCGGCAACATCTATCTTCACTCCTTTTACCTTCACAGAAATATCCTCCAGAGAGGATTCGCGAATTAATCGTTTGCCGAATAAGAGTACTTTGGACTTCGACGGGTTAATTAATAAACCATGAGACTCAGAAAAAGACACAAGCGAAGCTAAATCTGAATTTATTTGAAACAGGGCTCTAGGCAAGTCCTTCCTTTCAAATGACATATACAACTGCGTATCATCGGCATAAAAATGATATTTGCAAAACTCTATTTTAGTTTCCAAAGTGGACATATATATGGCAAAGAGAAGGGGTCCTAGAATGGACCCTTGAGGGACTCCGGAGACAATAGGCGAAGCTTCAGATGTATGACCATCAATCCTTGTAACTAATTTTCTGCCGAATAAGTAATTTCTAAATAATTCTATAGATGAATCATTCAAGCCGATATAATGCAAGACAGATAATAAAATGTCGTGATCTATGGTGTCAAATGCCTTAGTAAAATCTAATAAAACTAATATTGTAACATGCTTAGAGTCTGTAGCTTTCAGAATGTCGTCGGTAATATTAAGCAAGGCAGTTACGCAACTATGATTTTTGCGAAACCCAGACTGGACGGCAGGCAAAATATTATGGAGATCAATGTGATCACGCAGCTGTTCATCTATAACCTTCTCAAGAATTTTTGAGATGGCTGGTAGAATGCTGATAGGCCTAAGATCGTTTAACTCCGACGGCTTTTTGTTTTTAGGTACAGGAATAGCTATAGCCCGCTTCCAACAATCTGGATATACGCTGTTTTCGAGGCAGAAATTAACTAAGTGAGTTATAATAGGAAGGACTTACGGGCAACATAACTTGATAAATTGGATCGGAATAGCGTCTACTCCCACAGCATTAGAGGTGATAGAGGAAATCTTTTGTAAAACTGATTCTTCAGAAACAGGGCTAAAGCAGAATTCATTAGCAATATTGTATTTAGTGTTAGAGTTGTAGTAACTAATTAGAGCGATTTTATCAAACGTGTCACCGACTTGAGGAGTTGTAAGAAAGAAATTGTTAACGAGGTCCACATTTTTTAGGTGATCAGGGAGCTCTGCAGTTTTTTGTTTAGTTGTAACACCAAGTTTCTTAAGCTCGGCCCATGTAGATTTTAAAGAGCCTGTATTATGTTTATGCTTCAAATAGGCCTTTTTCTCCTTTGCCACAGCCGAGGTAGTAAAATTGCGCAGCTGCTTGTAATAGTCCCAATGACTCTGCTTCTTGCTTATTTTAAATTTTTTGAGCGCATCGTCTCGAAGCTTCATAAGTAATTTCAGGTTGTCTGTTAACCAAGGAGTATAAACACGATTAACTTTGCCATTCCTTAGTGGACAATGCAAATTTAAGAGATTGACCAGACAATCGTTAAAAAACGACACCTTGTCATCAACATTGGAAAGTTCCATAACGTGAAAAAGAGGTAGCTGCCGAAGTTCAAACTCAAATAGCTCAACATTTATATTTTTGAAATCCCTGTATGTAAAGAAATTACCAGATTCACGTACTTCCAAGTTCAGCCTAACAGAAACTAATTCATGATCACTTATATGGTGCATTGGCTTGACACCAACATCCGAAAATTCACAGTGATTACTCATTAAGATTAAATCGATTAACGTGCAACTTGTACCGCTTATTCTAGTCGGCTGATTAACTACTTGTTTTAAACAGCACATATCAATAAGATTATTCATTAATTGCACAGAAGGAGTGTCATCATGAAGCATGTCAATATTCATATCACCCATGCAACAGACAATATCTGACTGAGGAATGATGTTCACCATAGTGTTTTCTAAGTGAGACAAGAAATTATTAAGACTAGCGCCGGGGGATCTATAAACTACACCAACGGCAATGGTTTTGCTTCTTATTTGCAGGCGAACCCATAGCTGCTCTATATCATTGGGAGTAGGAATAATTTTAAAATTTAACGAAGACCTTATATAAAAACCAACTCCTCCGCCACGACTTCCTCTGTCTCTACGCATTAACGTATAGTCGGGTAATGAAAAAATATCTGAGTTGACATTTGGAGACAGCCATGTCTCAGACAAAGCGAAAATATCATATTTGTTCACTAATAAGTGATCTTTTAAATCTAGAAAATGCGGTGATAGTGAACGACAATTAAGATGAGCTAAATACATAATTTTCCCTCACTGTATTTTACGTTAAGTATAGGCCAAAAATACAATCAAATATTTAAAAGTCTCTCGCACTTTATATCAAACAGAAAAAGAAACGTAAACTACTGATAAGCAATAAGTATTGAAAAAACAATCGCAATCGGTATCCTAAGACGAAGCCAAGTAGATAGTTCCCAGGTGTACTCACACAGTTAGACAGTTTAAAGACTAAGGACTAAAAATCGAGGATGCAGTAGGAGACTCAACAGCGTCCATATTCTTCAAAATTTTAATTGCACCATCAGATTTGACCAAAACGTGCCCATAAGAAGTCCAAACATTTGTCTTACCAAAGGCGGCGCACGCTTTTAAATACAGTTGATATCGAGCCGGAACCAGATCCTCCCTTACACCAATCTTCGTTCCTTTTAACTTCGATTTATTACGAAATACCTGCTCCCGAGCCCCACCATGAGCAAACTTGACAACTAAAGGCTGAACTGGGCTCTTGGATTTCTTGTCGCGATACGCATACGAGATATCAGTTCTGACCAAATTAAGCCCCATCTTTCCATTCCAGAGCTTCAACACCTTACTGATATCATCCTCGGAGCCTCCAGGAAGCGTCATGCCGTAGACACGCAAAGTGTTGTTTCTCGATTGCTGCTCCAGTTCGGTGATCCTCTCATTAGCGGTGTTAAGTTCAGCTTTCAATGAAGACACCTCTTCCTCATATTTCTTGAACTTCTCATTCAACTTGATTTCGAATTTCGCCGCAATCGCATCAACAATTTTCTCGATAAAGACATCAGAACACAGAATTTTCTGACACAAGTCTTGGAAAACTTGCGCATCAGAGGTCGAACTTTGAGATTGTCGGTCCTTACCCATTCTACAGGGTGTCCCGGAACTCACGTATAAGCCGGTAATGGTAGATTCCTGAACTCAATCTCAGACGAATTTTCCCCTACAAAAATTGCGAGGGTCCTATAGTTTTCAAATGGGGAGCAATTGAAGTCCGCCAATCAGAATGTTTCCCTAAACAGTAAGGTAAAAAATATGAAGATGCATAAGCTGTTGCTGGGATACAAAAAAAAATTTAAAACACAACAGTGAATCAAGTCAACAATAGATATGACGAGAATCTAGATCTGTCACTTTGACAAAAATTTTTAAATTACTATCAGCAGTTTATTGGAAATAGGGACTAATTAATGCGAACGCTACTGCTGTGCAATACATGCTGCGATTTCCAAATCTTCCACATCCCACACACAACGCAGGCAATTTCGAAACAAAATAACGCACTTGGTGTGGATGCGCTGCTAACGCTGTAAAACGATAAACTGAGTTTTGAAACACTTTTCGGAACTGCTGCATACCTAAATGGTTTATGCGTATCGATGATCTGTACAAAGAATAGGTATACTTCAAATAATGGTGAACATGCTTATTCTTTTACCGTTTTCAATTTTTTTTTGTATCCCAGCAACAGCATATGCATCTTCATATTTTTTACCTTAATGTTTAATTAAGAGAAACATTCTGATTGGCGGACTTCAATTGCTCCCCATTTGAAAACTATAGGACCCTCGCAATTTTTGTAAAGGAAAATTCGTCTTAGATTGTGTTCAGGAATCTACCATTACCGGCTTATACGCGAGTTCTGGGACACCCTGTATATTGGCAAAAATTGAGAAAAACTTAATAACTGCGGAGCCCCCAGGTATAGGTGTTTACTCGTTCACGCTGAACATCGCTTAAATAACTTTCCCTCCGCTACGCTCCACATCGGAAAACTGAAGGGGGAGTGCTCAACTCTTGCGCGCATGCGTACGTACCATGAATCTGACTCAAAAGCGTCTGATGGGAAGTCACTGAGAACATTGATGGACTCCGACTCGACTGGTACTGCCCTAGATAACATATCGGGAACGACGTGATATTTACCCTTGCGATGGATCACAGAAAAATCAAATTGCTGCAAGCGTACAGCCCATCGCGCTAAACGACCTGAGGGGTCCTTAATGTTATGCAACCATACCAGTGAATGTGAGTCGGTGATCACGGTGAAGTGTGATCCTTCCACATAGGGACGTAATTTCTCGACTGCGAAGAGAACTGCCAAAAGTTCACGTTCAACCGCCGAATATGCTCGCTCGGCGCGCGACAAAGACCTACTAATATACGCGACTACTTTCTCGCCTTCTGGATACTCCTGACTCAAAACTGCACCCAAACCGTACGCGCTAGCGTCCGTTTGTATCACAAAAGGTAGCTCAAAATTTGGACACGACAGGATCGGAGCCGACAGCAAGCAATTTTTGATATTTTGAAACGCTATATCCTGCTCTTCACTCCATCGGAACCGAACATGTTTCCGTAAAAGCTGGGAAAGAGGCGCAATTACAGCCGAAAAATTAGGTATAAACCGACGGTACCATGACGCTGTCCCAATTAAACTGCGAACTTCTGTCTGTTTTGTCGGCGTCGGAATATTAAGGATGGCGGCGACCTTGTCCGGGTCCACATGGAAACCACCTTGATCGACTACATAACCTAAATACCGGAGTTCGGCGCGACAGAACTGACATTTCTTTTGACTTAGTGTTAACCTGGCCAGGGCCAAACGCTTGAATACTTCCCCCAAAATTTCTACATGTTTCTCGAACGAGGAAGTAACAATGACGATATCGTCCAAATACGCAAATGCATAGGGCTCCATGTCCGGGGTAATCACACGGTCAATCAGGCGCATCCACGTCGCTGGCGCGTTGTGAAGGCCGAAGGGCATTCGGACAAACTCGAAAAGGCCTCGTTGAGGCACCGTGAAGGCCGTTAAGGGTATTGAATCTGGTGCAACCGGTACTTGCCACTAGGCTGATTTTATATCGAGCGAAGTTAGATATTTTGCGTCTCGCAATTTGTCCAGAATGTGAGTGACATTGGGCATGGGATAAGCGTCGCGCCGCGTTACTTTGTTTAACTTGCGATAGTCGACGCACAGCCGGACTGATCCGTCTTTCTTGGGCACTAAAACTATAGGGGAAGACCAAGGACTCTCAGAACGTCGACTCACTCCCGCCTCTAACATTTCATCTAATTGGATTTGTACCGCATCGAGGCGTTTGGGTGAAAGGGGGTAGAACTTCTGCTTGATCGGTTCGGCCTCTGAAATAATTTTATGTTCGACCAGCGTGGTACGCCCCAACCCTTCACCCAACACCCGAAAACCCGAATTGATAACCTCTTCCAACGCCGCGGACTGTTCGGACGATAAGGTGTCTCGAGCGCAAATAAAGTCGGTCGGAATGATTGGAACTGATGTGGCGAACGCGATATCCTGAAGTTGTGGCCGAATGCCCATAGATATCCAAAAATCGTAGCCAAACAAAAATGGAGCCTCAAGGGCAGGTAAAACGTGGAACTTACAAATTTTAACGGTGCCTCGAACACACACCGGAACTTTATAACTACCTAATGTCCCACATCTACTGCCATCAGCGGTGATCGCCTCCCTACTTTCGGAAGCATCGGGCTCGCCCAAACCTAAATCACGTAATATTTCATAACCGCGCTGACCGACGTACGAGCTATTGGCGCCACTATCTAACAGACCGACTATATCCCTACCCAAAATTGAAATGCGCAAATACGGCCGATTATCTCCTTCCGCAAATTCGAAGACCAAATCAATAATTGCCTTAAGGGCCTCAACTGAAACGGTGGTACACGCAGATGGTGGAGTCGAACCCAAAGGCGGATCCGACTCCCTTAAGCGTTTCCCGCCGGTGGCGTTTTATCTTTCAGTACCTTAGGGGTAGCGCACTTCGGACAATTACTAACCTTCACCCCTTTATACCCGCATTTAAAGCACACCGGGCCCTGTCTAAGCTTGGGACACTCTGAACGAAAATGACCGTTCTGGTTGCACAACCAGCACGGACCTTTGACCTTGGGGCGCGATGGAGGCGCCGAAGAACCAGAAGCGCAAACGTTCACTCTACCAACCGAATCCTCGCCAACATAGGCCAAGTCGGGCTCCATAAATTCTGAGCGTTTCGGTGGTGGCCGATAGGCTGCTGCTCGCTCACGGCTGGCTTCGATCCGTTGGCACGCATCGAGTAGCTCGGGCAAAGTCGAAATTGTTACAAAGGCGAGCCGTTCCTGATAGAACGGATGCAAATTCGCTCTAACCAGCTGTAACCGTTGGGCCTCCGGAAGTGGAGTTACCAATCTAGCAAACATTAAATCCATTACAGCCACATAATCACCTATAGTCTCGCTTTGACCTTGAGTCCGAGAACGTATCGCATCAAAAAGGTTGAAATCGTAATTTACTCCCGCATACTGTTGACGTAACGCTTGTGCCAAATCTTCCCAATTTGTCCACTTGTCAATATTTGCCGCTACAAAAGTTCCCGCTCGACCGGTAAACAAATCTTGGGCCGAGCTGAACAAATCGGCTCGCGTCACTCGATGACGCCGCCGCATAGAGTCCACCTCCCTCAAAAAGGCTACTACAGACCTCTCATTCGCGCTTGCCGAAAACTTAAGACCCCATTCCTTAGGATGAATGGGCCTCAGCGTAGTTTTGAAGTGGTCCACATCCGAGCTGTCGCTATCGGATGAGTGGTTATGCGTACTATGTGCCTGAGGGGGCGTCATGGGCAAAACTGTTACATTTTGAACCGTTGCTGACGTAGGACGAGCTGGTTTGACATCGATTTGTTGTAGATGACCGAAAATCTGGGTTTTAAGATTCGCGATATCGGTGACTTCGTCAGCCGTTGTCGTTGGAGTGCGCCGGATGCGTCCATACGCGTGTAAGAGGGCAGAACGCCATCGCTTCACCGCATTCGGAGGTGTTTCGGGACCAAAAGCCGCTAAGTCTGGCTGAATTTTCGCTAAATACCCGCGTACCGCAGTGGTCTCGTCCGCGAAAGTGAACGGGTACGCTGGCCATGGGCCAAAACCACCAGATTGTTCTAACTTAACCGCTCCACGCAACGCGGCTCGCAAATCATCGACCGTCGAGGTCGCTTGTACCCCGAGTCCCCGAATCTGTAGTTCATAAGTAAGCTCCCCTTTATGGAGCCTACCAATTTCAAAACCGGTGGTAGACATCATGTCAACCCACCACCCAAAAAAAAAATAACAATAACAAAACAAGTTCAAAGTACACAAAACAAAACTGCTAGGTAAAAGCTCAAAGTGTATAATTCGGAACAAACCTCAACGAAAGCTCCGAATATTTTCCGAAACACACAAATATCAAAGTCCAAAAGCTGGAAGGAATACCGCAAAGTCGTAACCGTGGTACGGTAAAACAAATGTCCCCAGGGACTAAGTTATATTCCGCAAACAAAATCCAAAAAAAAAATATATATATATATATCCATCCATCCATCCATTCCATCCATCCATCCATCCATCCATCCATCCATGGGGCTTCTGACATTTGTGAGAGAGACCCGAATGTTGAAATCAGTCTGTTTGAGCCAATGTCCGAACTTCTCAGTCAACTTGTCTTATGGTTTTTAAGCACAAAGCTAATCGTTTTGCTCGAGTTTCGTTCCTAAACATGTTACATGGTCCTACTGACTGAGAAAAAACTAAAATAATGTTTACCTAATTGCGTATTGAAAAGTTGGATTTTACACAATTAGGTAAAATGTTGTACGGAATACGTTATGAGAAGCCTAAATTGTTTGACTCGCATAATGTTGCAAAACTCGCTATCGCTCATTTTGGCAAATATTACGACTCGTCAAACAATATAGGACTTTTCATAACTAATTACGTAAATAACTATTCTTACAAATTTTCTGAAAATCGAATGCTCGTCTAAACGTCTATCTTACCACGAGACTGAGAGGGCGCTCGCTCAAACAGAGTTTCCAAGGAGGGTTTAGACGAGCACGAAATAAATTTAAATTTTTCAAATTTGAGCCGATTCGAAAGAAAGTCCTTGTTAGTTTTGCTTAATTCGTTTTACATTTTCGGCCGGAAATTTTTCGTACAAATTATAAGGCTCACACAAGACAGAATCTGTTCGACAGTAAACGATTGAAAATAAAGCTTTTGACCATCTGGGATCAAGTCTCAATGATCCCAAGCCATCGGCCCTTATTAGGGCCTCAGTCATTTGTGTGAGAGACTCGAATGTTGAAATCATTCTGTTTGAGCCAATGTCCGAACTTCTCGGTCAAGATGTCTTATGGTTTTTAAGCACAAAAATAATCGTTTTGCTCGAGTTTCTTTCCTAAACATGTTACATGGTCCTACTGACTGAGAAAAAGCTAAAATAATGTTTCCTACAAATTTTCTGAAAATCGAATGCCCGTCTAAATGTCTATCTTACCACGAGACTGAGAGGGCGCTCGCTCAAACAGAGTTTCCAAGGAGGGTTTAGACGAGCACGAAATAAATTTAAATTTTTCAAATTTGAGCCGATTCGAAAGAAAGTCCTTGTTAGTTCTGCTTAATTCGTTTTAAATTTTGGGCCGGAAGTTTTTCGTACAAATTTTAAGGCTCAGACAGGACAGAATCTGTTCCATACTATATGTTTGAAAAGAAAGCTTTTGACCTTCTGGGATCAAGTCTCAATGATCCCAAACCATCGGCCCTTATTAGGGCCTCGGTCATTTGTGTGAGAGACTCGAGTGATGAAATGTTGAAATTTTTGGTCCAAATTCGAAGGCTCACACAGGACAGAATCTGTTCCACAGTAATCGATTGAAAAGAAAGCTTTTGAACATCTGGTATCAAGTCTCAATAATCCCAAGCCTTCGACCCTTATTAGGGCTTCTGACATTTGTGACAGAGACCCGAATGTTGAAATCAGTCTGTTTGAGCCAACGTCCGAACTTCTCAGTCAAGATGTCTTATGGTTTTTAAGCACAAAGCTAATCGTTTTGCTCGAGTTTCGTTCCTAAACATGTTACATGGTCCTACTGACTGAGAAAAAACTAAAATAGGTAATGTTTCTTACAAATTTTGTGAAAATTGAGTGGTCGCCTAAACGGCTATCTTACCACGAGACTGAGAGGGCGCTCGCTCAAACAGAGTTTCCAAGGAGAGTTTAGACGAGCACGAAATAAATTTAAATTTTTCAAATTTGAGCCGATTCGAAAGAAAGTCCTTGTTAGTTTTGCTTAATTCGTTTTACATTTTGGGCCGGAAATTTTTCGTACAAATTATAAGGCTCACACAAGACAGAATCTGTTCGACAGCAAACGATTGAAAAGAAAGCTTTTGACCATCTGGGATCAAGTCTCAATGATCCCAAGCCATCGGCCCTTATTAGGGCCTCAGTCATTTGTGTGAGAGACTCGAATGTTGAAATCATTCTGTTTGAGCCAATGTCCGAACTTCTCGGTCAAGATGTCTTATGGTTTTTAAGCACAAAGCTAATTGTTTTGCTCAAGTTTCTTTCCTAAACATGTTACATGGTCCTACTGACTGAGAAAAAGCTAAAATAATGTTTCTTACAAATTTTCTGAAAATCGAATGCTCGTCTAAACGTCTATCTTACCACGAGAATGAGAGGGCGCTCGCTCAAACAGAGTTTCCAAGGAGGGTTTAGACGAGCACGAAATAAATTTAAATTTTTCAAAATTGAGCCGATTCGAAAGAAAGTCCTTGTTAGTTTTGCTTAATTCGTTTTAAATTTTGGGCCGGAAGTTTTTCGTACAAATTATAAGGCTCAGGCAGGACAGAATCAGCTGTTCGGCACTATATGTTTAAAAAGAAAGCTTTTGACCATCTGGGATCAAGTCTCAATGATCCCAAGCCATCGGCCCTTATTAGGGCCTCAGTCATTTGTGTGAGAGACTCGAATGTTGAAATCAGTCTGTTTGAGCCAATGTCCGAACTTCTGGGTCAAGATGTCTTATGGTTTTTAAGCACAAAGCTAATCGTTTTGCTCGAGTTTCTTTCCTAAACATGTTACATGGTCCTACTGACTGAGAAAAAGCTAAAATAATGTTTCTTACAAATTTTCTGAAAATCGAATGCTCGCCTAAACGTCTATCTTACCACGAGACCGAGAGGGCGCTCGCTGAAACAGAGTTTCCAAGGAGAGTTTAGACGAGCACGAAATAAATTTAAATTTTTCAAATTTGAGCCGATTCGAAAGAAAGTCCTTGTTAGTTTTGCTTAATTCGTTTTAAATTTTGGGCCGGAAGTTTTTCGTACAAATTATAAGGCTCAGGCAGGACAGAATCAGCTGTTCCACACTATATGTTTAAAAAGAAAGCTTTTGACCATCTGGGATCAAGTCTCAATGATCCCAAGCCATCGGCCCTTATTAGGGCCTCAGTCATTTGTGTGAGAGACTCGAATGTTGAAATCAGTCTTAATTCGTTTTACATTTTGGGCCGGAAATTTTTCGTACAAATTATAAGGCTCACACAAGACAGAATCTGTTCGACAGCAAACGATATAAAAGAAAGCTTTTGACCATCTGGGATCAAGTCTCAATGATCCCAAGCCATCGGCCCTTATTAGGGCCTCGGTCATTTGTGTGAGAGACTCGAGTGATGAAATGTTGAAATTTTTGGTCCAAATTCGAAGGCTCACACAGGACAGAATCTGTTCCACAGTAATCGATTGAAAAGAAAGCTTTTGAACATCTGGGATCAACTCTCAAGGGTCCCAAGCCATCGGCCCTTATTAGGGCCTCGGTCATTTGTAAGAGACTCGAGTGATGAAATGTTGAAATTTTTGGTCCAAATTCGAAGGCTCACACAGGACAGAGTCTGTTCGACAGTAATCGATTGAAAAGAAAGCTTTTGAACATCTGGGATCAAGTTTCAATGATCGCAAGCCATCGGCCCTTATTAGGGCCTCAGTCATTTGTGTGAGAGATTCGATGTTGAAATCAGTCTGTTTGAGCCAATGTCCGAAATTCTCGGTCAAGATGTCTTATGGTTTTTAAGCACAAAGCTAATCGTTTTGCCCGAGTTTCTTTCCTAAACATGTTACATGGTCCTACTGACTGAGAAAAAGCTAAAATAATGTTTCTTACAAATTTTCTGAAAATCGAATGCTCGTCTAAACGTCTATCTTACCACGAGACTGAGAGGGCGCTCGCTCAAACAGAGTTTTCAAGGAGGGTTTAGACGAGCACGAAATAAATTTAAATTTTTCAAAATTGAGCCGATTCGAAAGAAAGTCCTTGTTAGTTTTGCTTAATTCGTTTTAAATTTTGGGCCGGAAGTTTTTCGTACAAATTATAAGGCTCAGGCAGGACAGAATCAGCTGTTCCACACTATATGTTTAAAAAAGAAAGCTTTTGACCATCTGGGATCAAGTCTCAATGTTCCCAAGCCATCGGCCCTTATTAGGGCCTCAGTCATTTGTGTGAGAGACTCGAATGTTGAAATCAGTCTGTTTGAGCCAATGTCCGAACTTCTCGGTCAAGATGTCTTATGGTTTTTAAGCACAAAGCTAATCGTTTTGCTCGAGTTTCTTTCCTAAACATGTTACATGGTCCTACTGACTGAGAAAAAGCTAAAATAATGTTTCACTTATAATCTCATATTCTTTCCGGAAATTTTTGGAGTGCATGCCAACAACGTATTAATCGGCCCGAGTGGAACACGAGGGCCCGATTACGTTGTTGGGATGCACGACTAAAATTTCCAGGAAATGAATTAATGCTCGAATGCAGATTCGGTAAGAAAATAGCAACGATACAGCCACAGAAATTGAATAGAAATGATTTTTGACATTTCATTTGACATAAAAATTTCCACTTATTAATTTCGTTTAGGTTGGTCTAGATAGGTATCAAAAATTTCCAGGAAATCTTTGAGTTGCCATGGTAAACACACAGAAATCAATTTTTCTATTGGCTAATGATTAGTATCGTGCGATTTTCGTATATAATACTACTAGTAACTCCAAAATTTCCGGAAATTTTTTGACATTTACGAATGACTTTTTGCCGAACGGAAATCAACACGAGTCGAAGACGAGTGGAGATTTCCGCGGCAAAAAGTCACGAGTAAATGGCAAATATAAATTTCCGGAAATTTTGGAGAGTTACGAGTAGTATTCAGCGAGAAAATTTCGACGAGCAAAATTTTACGAACATTTTTATGTAAAAAATGAAACAGGTAGGTAGGTTCTGAAACAAAATGACGTTTGATGTCTTAGTAACAGTAATTTGTTGATTTCATTCAAAAATTGTTGAACAAAAATGTCACGAAGATTTGGCGATGTTCCTCAACAAGATATCGACGCTGCAATTGACCTAAAGACACCAATTAATACAAGGAAATCGAGAAATTCAGTATGGCTTCAATTTATGCAGTTCTGTGACGAGCGGCAGCATCGCTTGAGTGAGTCGAGCACCAAGGTAGAACTCGCAAACATCATGCAAGATTGGGCGTATAACATGAGAAAACAAGACGGTAGTGAGTACAAGGAAAGCGTTGTTAAGGTCATGTGGAATAGTACTGCCAAGCAACTGCAAGAGCTTTACTACACGAAGCATGGTGTAAATTTGAATCCATTCAGCGATATAGAATTTAAGAAGGCACGGGACGCTAGAGACACCAAAAGAAGACATCTTCAGTCCGACGTAGAAAAAAGAAAAAGAAGCTCAGCTGCATTGACTGAAGATGAATATAAGAAAATTGTGCTCAGTTTTGCTGAAGACAACCCAGAGGGATTGCAGAAAAAGTTTTTCTTTCTGGCGTCATATGAACTCTGTTTTCGGGGCGGAGAGGCATTCTCGTGCCATTTACATTATTTCCTGGAAGAAAAAGACAATCAGGGCATGCTGACGAACAGAATAGAATACAACCCCCTGTTCAGTAAGAAGAGTCAAGGAGGAAATAAAAAACTTACTGAAAGTAAATGGTTGACATCAAATGATGGGAATCCCGATCTTTGCCCCGTCAGGTAACAAATCAGTAAGCTAAACAACACGAGTTTTATTGCTTTTATTTTTTAGGTTGTTCAGGAAATTAGTATCAAAAAGGACAAAATTTATTAGCACTACCAGACTGTTTTTGACTCCAAATCCCGGATGGAATGGCACTGGTTCGAGGGGGTGGTTCAAAAATTGTCCTGTTGGTCAGCACGAGATTTCAAAGTGGGTGAATTTGGCCGCCATGAAAATTGGTGTCGATACTGCGAACGTCAAGATATCAAATCATTCAATTCGTGCAACAACCATCTCGCACCTCGCAAAAGCTGGAGTAGACACCCACCAACTAATCAAAATTAGTGGGCACAGCAGCGCAACTTCTGTAAAGCCTTATCTTCAGCTGGATGCCGAACATCACGCGCAGCTAATAAAGAGGCTAAGAAAAGACCACCCTGAATCCTCGCCTGCACCTGTGCCTGAATTTCACCCTGAACGGGAATCATCAATGCCAATAAATTCTTATTCTAGTCAATCCTCTAGTGAGGCTAAAGTAGTCTATAATAATTGTACTTTCAATAATTATCATTAATAAATAAATGACTTAAAAGTGTAACTTTTGACAATCTTAATAAAAACCTGTCAAAAAAATTTCCGCTGAAATTTTTCTGTCAAACGAATTTCCGATGTAATTCTTCTCCTATTGGTCACATTACGTCATCAAACTCGCTCGTGATTGGATAAAATTTTGAAAGTCAAATTTTCTTACAAATTTTCTGAAAATCGAATGCTCGCCTAAACGTCTATCTTACCACGAGACTGAGAGGGCGCTCGCTCAAACAGAGTTTCCAAGGAGAGTTTAGACGAGCACGAAATAAATTTAAATTTTTCAAATTTGAGCCGATTCGAAAGAAAGTGCTTGTTAGTTTTGCTTAATTCGTTTTACATTTTGGGCCGGAAATTTTTCGTACAAATTATAAGGCTCACACAAGACAGAATCTGTTCGACAGCAAACGATTGAAAAGAAAGCTTTTGACCATCTGGGATCAAATCTCAATGATCCCAAGCCATCGGCCCTTATTAGGGCCTCAGTCATTTGTGTGAGAGGCTCGAATGTTGAAATCATTCTGTTTGAGCCAATGTCCGAACTTCTCGGTCAAGATGTCTTATGGTTTTTAAGCACAAAGCTAATCGTTTTGCCCGAGTTTCTTTCCTAAACATGTTACATGGTCCTACTGACTGAGAAAAAGCTAAAATAATGTTTCTTACAAATTTTCTGAAAATCGAATGCTCGTCTAAACGTCTATCTTACCACGAGACTGAGAGGGCGCTCGCTCAAACAGAGTTTTCAAGGAGGGTTTAGACGAGCACGAAATAAATTTAAATTTTTCAAAATTGAGCCGATTCGAAAGAAAGTCCTTGTTAGTTTTGCTTAATTCGTTTTAAATTTTGGGCCGGAAGTTTTTCGTACAAATTATAAGGCTCAGGCAGGACAGAATCAGCTGTTCCACACTATATGTTTAAAAAGAAAGCTTTTGACCATCTGGGATCAAGTCTCAATGATCCCAAGCCATCGGCCCTTATTAGGGCCTCAGTCATTTGTGTGAGAGACTCGAATGTTGAAATCAGTCTTAATTCGTTTTACATTTTGGGCCGGAAATTTTTCGTACAAATTATAAGGCTCACACAAGACAGAATCTGTTCGACAGCAAACGATATAAAAGAAAGCTTTTGACCATCTGGGATCAAGTCTCAATGATCCCAAGCCATTGGCCCTTATTAGGGCCTCGGTCATTTGTGTGAGAGACTCGAGTGATGAAATGTTGAAATTTTTGGTCCAAATTCGAAGGCTCACACAGGACAGAATCTGTTCCACAGTAATCGATTGAAAAGAAAGCTTTTGAACATCTGGGATCAACTCTCAAGGGTCCCAAGCCATCGGCCCTTATTAGGGCCTCGGTCATTTGTAAGAGACTCGAGTGATGAAATGTTGAAATTTTTGGTCCAAATTCGAAGGCTCACACAGGACAGAGTCTGTTCGACAGTAATCGATTGAAAAGAAAGCTTTTGAACATCTGGGATCAAGTTTCAATGATCGCAAGCCATCGGCCCTTATTAGGGCCTCAGTCATTTGTGTGAGAGATTCGATGTTGAAATCAGTCTGTTTGAGCCAATGTCCGAAATTCTCGGTCAAGATGTCTTATGGTTTTTAAGCACAAAGCTAATCGTTTTGCCCGAGTTTCTTTCCTAAACATGTTACATGGTCCTACTGACTGAGAAAAAGCTAAAATAATGTTTCTTACAAATTTTCTGAAAATCGAATGCTCGTCTAAACGTCTATCTTACCACGAGACTGAGAGGGCGCTCGCTCAAACAGAGTTTTCAAGGAGGGTTTAGACGAGCACGAAATAAATTTAAATTTTTCAAAATTGAGCCGATTCGAAAGAAAGTCCTTGTTAGTTTTGCTTAATTCGTTTTAAATTTTGGGCCGGAAGTTTTTCGTACAAATTATAAGGCTCATGCAGGACAGAATCAGCTGTTCCACACTATATGTTTAAAAAAGAAAGCTTTTGACCATCTGGGATCAAGTCTCAATGTTCCCAAGCCATCGGCCCTTATTAGGGCCTCAGTCATTTGTGTGAGAGACTCGAATGTTGAAATCAGTCTGTTTGAGCCAATGTCCGAACTTCTCGGTCAAGATGTCTTATGGTTTTTAAGCACAAAGCTAATCGTTTTGCTCGAGTTTCTTTCCTAAACATGTTACATGGTCCTACTGACTGAGAAAAAGCTAAAATAATGTTTCACTTATAATCTCATAAGAGCATTAATTCTTTCCGGAAATTTTTGGAGTGCATGCCAACAACGTATTAATCGGCCCGAGTGGAACACGAGGGCCCGATTACGTTGTTGGGATGCACGACTAAAATTTCCAGGAAATGAATTAATGCTCGAATGCAGATTCGGTAAGAAAATAGCAACGATACAGCCACAGAAATTGAATAGAAATGATTTTTGACATTTCATTTGACATAAAAATTTCCACTTATTAATTTCGTTTAGGTTGGTCTAGATAGGTATCAAAAATTTCCAGGAAATCTTTGAGTTGCCATGGTAAACACACAGAAATCAATTTTTCTATTGGCTAATGATTAGTATCGTGCGATTTTCTTACAAATTTTCTGAAAATCGAATGCTCGCCTAAACGTCTATCTTACCACGAGACTGAGAGGGCGCTCGCTCAAACAGAGTTTCCAAGGAGAGTTTAGACGAGCACGAAATAAATTTAAATTTTTCAAATTTGAGCCGATTCGAAAGAAAGTGCTTGTTAGTTTTGCTTAATTCGTTTTACATTTTGGGCCGGAAATTTTTCGTACAAATTATAAGGCTCACACAAGACAGAATCTGTTCGACAGCAAACGATTGAAAAGAAAGCTTTTGACCATCTGGGATCAAATCTCAATGATCCCAAGCCATCGGCCCTTATTAGGGCCTCAGTCATTTGTGTGAGAGGCTCGAATGTTGAAATCATTCTGTTTGAGCCAATGTCCGAACTTCTCGGTCAAGATGTCTTATGGTTTTTAAGCACAAAGCTAATCGTTTTGCCCGAGTTTCTTTCCTAAACATGTTACATGGTCCTACTGACTGAGAAAAAGCTAAAATAATGTTTCTTACAAATTTTCTGAAAATCGAATGCTCGTCTAAACGTCTATCTTACCACGAGACTGAGAGGGCGCTCGCTCAAACAGAGTTTTCAAGGAGGGTTTAGACGAGCACGAAATAAATTTAAATTTTTCAAAATTGAGCCGATTCGAAAGAAAGTCCTTGTTAGTTTTGCTTAATTCGTTTTAAATTTTGGGCCGGAAGTTTTTCGTACAAATTATAAGGCTCAGGCAGGACAGAATCAGCTGTTCCACACTATATGTTTAAAAAGAAAGCTTTTGACCATCTGGGATCAAGTCTCAATGATCCCAAGCCATCGGCCCTTATTAGGGCCTCAGTCATTTGTGTGAGAGACTCGAATGTTGAAATCAGTCTGTTTGAGCCAATGTCCGAACTTCTCGGTCAAGATGTCTTATGGTTTTTAAGCACAAAGCTAATCGTTTTGCTCGAGTTTCTTTTCTGAAAATCGAATGCTCGCCTAAACGTCTATCTTACCACGAGACTGAGAGGGTGCTCGCTCAAACAGAGTTTCCAAGGAGAGTTTAGACGAGCACGAAATAAATTTAAATTTTTCAAATTTGAGCCGATTCGAAAGAAAGTCCTTGTTAGTTTTGCTTAATTCGTTTTACAGTTGCCGGAAATTTTTCGTACAAATTATAAGGCTCACACAAGACAGAATCTGTTCGACAGCAAACGATTGAAAAGAAAGCTTTTGACCATCTGGGATCAAGTCTCAATGATCCCAAGCCATCGGCCCTTATTAGGGCCTCGGTCATTTGTGTGAGAGACTCGAGTGATGAAATGTTGAAATTTTTGGTCCAAATTCGAAGGCTCATACAGGACAGAATCTGTTCCACAGTAATCGATTGAAAAGAAAGCTTTTGAACATCTGGGATCAAGTCTCAAGGGTCCCAAGCCATCGGCCCTTACTAGGGCCTCGGTCATTTGTAAGAGACTCGAGTGATGAAATGTTGAAATTTTTGATCCAAATTCGAAGGCTCACACAGGACAGAATCTGTTCCACAGTAATCGATTGAAAAGAAAGCTTTTGAACATCTGGTATCAAGTCTCAATGATCCCAAGCCTTCGACCCTTATTAGGGCTTCTGACATTTGTGAGAGAGACCCGAATGTTGAAATCAGTCTGTTTGAGCCAATGTCCTAACTTCTCGTTAAAGATGTCTTATGGTTTTTAAGCACAAATCTAATCGTTTTGCTCGAGTTTCTTTCCTAAACATGTTACATGGTCCTACTGACTGAGAAAAAGCTAAAATAATGTTTCTTACAAATTTTCTGAAAATCGAATGCTCGCCTAAACGTCTATCTCACCACGAGACTAATTGTGGACACTGGTGGATACAATAATTATATTAATATTAATGATTATACCGGGTGGTCGTTTTATTTTGAGACTGGCAATCGGAAAGGAAGCATTTTAGATAAAAATGATTTGTATAAAAGTTTTATGACTTCGAGGGAAAAAATAGATGGCATCATCGCCATTTTGATTCAAGGTCATTTTTAAGGTCAATTGAAGGTCAACTTCATTTTTTTAAATGGAAACCTATCCATCGGATCCAAAAATAGTAGATGAGAGTTATTTGTTATTTTACGGGGAATGAGAATCTGTAATAAATACAGCACTAAAAACATAGGTTTCCATTAAAAAAATTAAGTTGACCGTCATTGGACCTTGAATCAAAATGGCGATGATGCCATCTATTTTCCCCCTCGAAGTCACAAAACTTTTGCTTATTCAAAAAATTTTTTTCTAAAATGCTTCCTTTCCGAGATATTTGCCAGTTTCAAGATAAAACGACCACCCGGTATATTCATGTGTCACATGACCCATTTTTGGTTCTCATTTGCTTTAAACTAAAAAGAAATTAAACTTTCGTCTTTCATCACAATTAAAGTAAAGGCTACCTGAAAAGGTATTTTTCAAAAATGGCAAAAAGAAAGAAGTATTAGCTGAAGTGTAATGAAAATATACCAAGAGAAAATAGAGCAATTAGAAAGCAGTCAAAGTCAACGCCCAGCAAAGATAATTGTAGGAAAAGTACACGAAATTCAATTAAAGCTGCAAGATCAGGACAAGATAAGAAGAAAAAATAATGCGATAGCTAAGATGTGGTGGAAAATATGCAAAATTGGCTTGAAAACAAACTAATAATGGTCAAAGTAAATATTGTGGGGACTTCGATAATTGAGAGCAACGACAAGCGACAATTAGCGTTAGTGAAACTGAAAGGTTGGGACGACAAATTAAAAGTCTTGCAGAATAAAAGTAAGTTAGAGGGTACCTCAATCTACATTAGAAAACTACTTAAGCAGAAAAAAAATAAAAGTACAGTATGAATTAAGAAAAACGGAGTAGCACATGTGTGAAATGAAAATCTACAAGTACTCTGCAACCACAGTCCGACGGCAACCCAAAAAACTAATAGTGGAAACCGATATTTTTGAAAATCTAGGGTGACCGTGACTCCCCTTCCGGTTAGATATGATGCATGTTCCTAATCCAGAAAAAATAATAAATTTCAAATCCGTTAAGTGCTAAAAAATATCCGACTGGATGCAGATCAAAAAATGCAGCAGAGAAGCGGCTGGAACCTCCCCATCGCGTGGATCTTTGTATTCTGTGTAGATGGTAGTCAATTCAACATTTTTTTTCATCTGTGTCTAATTTCGCAATTTTCTGACAAATACCGACATCACCTCGGACATCACCCATCACATTTGACAATATGTTCCTTTTAAGGTTAACAGTTTGCCACCCTTTTGACAATAACTGATACTTTATGTCATCCACTGTCAGCCCGCTCCCTTTTAATGAAAAAGAATTTTTTCTCTATTTTCCACTGAAATGGCAGAAACTGTGAATACATTTTTAGAACCAGAATTTGATCGTCTTTCTAATGGCGACATAAAAAAGGAGGCCTTGTATTTAAAATTTAAAGTTGATATGCTTAAATGGCACTTCCCGTGGACCAATTGCTTCCAAAAGCCTTTCAGGTCTTTAACGGGCCACCCAATCTCCATGTAGTAAATTTCAGCCAAATCGATTCACTAATTTGGGCTATAATGGATTTTTAGTGTTGTTACAAAATTTCGATTTTTTGACCCAAAGAGCACTAAATGCGAACGAATTTTGTCTTATTTAAAACCAGAATTTGAAGACCTTTCTGATGGTGACAATAAATCTTTCAAAAACTTGTTTTGGATGGTTAAATGAGTGAATAATTTTAAAGTTGGAAATTGGTGTGCCAAAACGGCACTTTCCGTGGGCCGATTGAATCCAAAATATGTTCAGCTCTTCGACGTGTAATACAATCCCCATGTGCAAAATTTCAGCCAAATCGGTTCAGGGGCTTGGTCTGAACCGCGATTTTAGTCTGATAAAAATTAATTTTTTTTTTATTTTTGGTCAAAAGAGCACTAAGAATGAATGCATTTTTAGAAGCAGAATTTGAAGGCCTTTCCTATCGTGACGTGAAAAATGGGGGTTTGCATTAAAAATTTAAAAGTTGATGTGCCAAAATGGCATTTCTAGTTGCACGATTGGCTCCAAAAGCTTTTCAGATCTAAGTTGGGTTATCACATGCACACGTACCAAATTTCAGCCAAATCGGTCTAGTAGTTTTGGCTGTGGCGTGTTTACAAACGTACGTACGCACGTACGTACGTACGCACATACACACAGACACATTTTTAAAACCACTTTTTTGGGTTCCTGAGACCCCGAAACGTGAAGATCTGGTGCTATCTCAAATTCGAAAATTTTAGTGATTGCAGTAACCTCCCTTTTTTTATAAGTGGTGAAGTGGATTGGGGAGGTTAAAAAATAAGGTTGGCCTGTCCGAGGATATTTTCGAAAAATTCCTCTCGAAAAAGTTCTTAAAATTCCTTACTTTTGAAAAATACTGTACATATGTACAATCATTGTACAGGACGGACACACTGTTTAGGTTGAGTGATAACGAGCCTTGATAAAGGAACGAATTTAGTTCCGAAACGTTGGCAAAGTTATAATTGCAAATAAAATAGTCCATCTACCTGATAACAACTTACACTGTATAACTATTGTACATTCCTTATTCCAGTTTCAATTGGAAACAGAATTCCTTAGAAACGATCTTTCCAGTTATCGTTCCTAAAATAATTGAAACCATAATATTCAAAATGGGCCAACGAATTTCTTTCCAAAAGTTAGTGGTCACCAACCAGCAAAATGATACCTAAAATCACTCGCGTCCGTCGCGTTCTGTTAACCCGCGCCCCATAATGATCATTTAAACTTAAATGTTTTAAAAGTTGCTTTAAAATACTTCCAAGCGAAAAGGAAAGAAGATTCCAATCATCAGACTTGCATTTCTTATATTTTTAGACTTATAGGTACATAGACCCTTATTTACCTACAACTAAAAAGCATGAAATTGCTGAAAATTGCGTAGGTATATGATTTCCCTTAAAAGCTACTTGCTAACTTTTTTAACACCGAAGACAGGTAGGTATACAGGGTGTCTCAGAACGCTCGCACCAAATTCTAATGGAGCATTCAGGATTAAATTCTGAGTCTATCGGCGTTTTTGAAAATTTCCAGGGTGCAATAGTTCTCAAGTTATAAGAGATTTAAGAGGACCAATCAGATTTCAGCTTCGAGTTGCTTCATAAGGTAATTTAATGCTAGATGCACTATTTCCTAGGTAACAAGATCCTATCAATGAAAATTTATATTGTTGTATCTTGTTACCTAGGAAATAGTGCATCTAACATTAAATTACCTTATGAAGCAATTCAGAGCTGAAATCTGATTGGCCCTCTTAAATTTCTTATAACTCGAGAACTATTGGTACCTGGAAATTTTCAAAAACACGGAGCGATTCAGAATTTAATGCTGAATACTCCATTAGAGTTTTGGTGCGAGCGTTCTGGACACCCTGTATAAAATCGGTTAGGTAAATTATAGCAAAGCATTGAATTTTTTTAAACTAATTATGATGATCAATTCAAAAAAACAAATCAACATCGTATTCTTCAAATAATCACTAAAATGATATTTTTTGAGACGGAACATCCCTATATACATATTATTAGTTCTTTTAAAAGGTAATACAACTCTTAACAAAAAGTTTATATGCAATGATTGTGTACAGTATGAAAAAGAGCAAATGACCAACCGGGAAGGTGGGGGCCAACCACCACATGCCTGGTCCGCTGCAGCGGCAAGTCGAAACAGGAGAAGGAAATATCGATTGGTTCTTCATATAAATACGAGATTCCTATTTAATTTAACCCAAGGCAAGACGATTTTTTGTGAACTAGAAACGTGTCATACGTGACAGGAAGTAGAGTCACAGTCACCCTAAATTTTCAAAGACATCGAAGAAATCATTGCAAAATTCAGATTTTTGAAAAACGAAAATACACGTCAACTTAATTTTTTCGATGTCAGTCCAAATGCCGGATTACATTTACTTAATTATTTTTGTAACGTTGATAGGTTTTGAATACTCATAAATTAAAAATAAATAAAAAGAATTAAGAAAAAGTGATTGCGCAATTGAATTTATACCGAAAAAAAACTATGTTGACGCATTTTTGCGTTTTTCAAAAATCTCAAATTTCCACCGATTTCTTCGAAGTTTTTGAATATCTAAGGTGGCCGTGACTCCAATTCCGATCAGGTATGACATGTTTCTAACTCACAACAAATCGTAAATTCAGAAGCCGTTGAAAAGAAATTATGATTTCGCTGCAAAAATTAAGATTGGGATCATTTCCGGTTAAACCGGAAGTGCAAAAAAGAGTCCATCGGATATTTCCGAAATATTCCTCTCGAATTTATTCTTTAGTTTTGAAAAGCACTGTATAAACTTTTTTATTAAGAATTATAAATACTTAAAGACCTAAAGACCTAAAAATGTACCTATGGTGCTCCACTTAAAAATATCATTTTATTGATTATTTAACGAATACGATGTTGATTTGTCCTTTTGACTTGACTACCGCATCAACCTAAAAAATGAAATTCTTTGCAAATTTAACCGATTTTGTCTCTTCAGTATTAACAAAATTAGCAATGGTGCCGTGATAAGATAATACACCCTGTATAAAAGTAGACGCAAGTCATCAATTAAGGGATCTTCGTCTAAGAAACGTAAACCAGGACCAAGATGACTTCACAATCTAAAATGATCAGCGTAAGGACAAAATGCAATTTCCACACTCACGTTGAAGAAAAGATCCAGAGATAAGACAAAGAAACCAACGCCGAAAACTTTTATAGGCTTTTGAGATCTCATCATGAAAAATATCAAATCCTTCTTGAAAGCTGGGTGAGCATCTACCCAATCACTCTCATATATGGCCGCGTTTATAACTAAACTCTAAAAAGAAAATAAATGCTAAAAAATATGCGATTCTATCACCTTTTCCATTACTAAACTACCAAACCAGCACAACGAGAAAAGTTCTACTAGGAAAATAATCACACAGATAAGTATTGAGTAAAAAATAGAAGTATTAGGAGGCACCTGTAACGGTACAAGCAGCAAATATGGCGTTACGTTGAAGGTTATTCTCACCGCGCTCAGATTAAAAAGGCAAAAACAGATTGCCATTGCACTGACTGAAAATTGTAGAAATACAATTATGCTGAAAAACTCTCCAACTTTCCCAGCATACCTGAAACAAAACGGTTAAGGTGTTGTAGTTAAATGATTAATGTGAAATGAAATATTTACTCTAAGATAGCTCTGTGAAATCTTGATAAAACTATAAGCGAATCCCTCAAATGATCAATAACTTCTTCATCTGTAACGTATGGACTATTCTTCTTCAGTCCTTCCTTTGTGTAGTCAAAAATGTTGCGCAAATTATCCGCTAACATTTCACATTGAACTGCTATTGTTATTAAAAGTACAACCATTAATCCATCTGCAGCCACAGCCGATGCGCCCATATAAAAGACACAAATTGTTTCATGAACGTAAGCTATTGAATAAATGAGAGATGTTCTGATCTCAAAAGGATACCATGCTGGATATGGGAGCTGTATTTCTTCAAGGGAACGTGTCGGCAACAATGGATTAACAACAGAAACAACGGCACCTAACATATCGGACGCCAGAAGTATAGGTAACACAAGTTTATAAGGGCCCAAGTAGTCACTAAGAATTTTTTTCTGGCGATCATTTCTGGGTAGAAACACTTTCTGTTCAAGTAGACTCAGTATCTCTTGAATGGTCTGGCGTTTTGACGACAGCAAAAAAATTTTAACCTGGTCAAGTATTGTTTCCATTCCCATGTAAGCTGTCGAGGCGATTTTTTCTATGTCCCCAAAGTTCATAAAAACATAAGTGATGAGAGAAATATTAAACATTCCAATTAGAAGACAGGGTATGAACAGGACATATTTAAATTTAACACTGAATATGAAGCAATTTCAAATTAAAACTGACGTATTCTTCGTATAACGAGACCATCTTCTGATTCCTTTTCAGGAAAAGAGTGGTAATATATATTTTACAAGAGTTTAATAATAAATTCATCTGTTTGCACTTTATGGAAACATATGATTACCCACATATGTACTTAGACGCAATATTTTTTATTCTGTTGCAACTGTGTAGAATCCACGCCTTCGTAATTTCAAAGTAAGTACTATGGGGTATAGTGTAGCGCCTGATTCTGTAATGCACTACTTTCTAGGTCGGAGCATCATCAAATTCGTAAAAAACTTCACATCTTCTTTCCGTCTTAACTTCCTCAATATAATTTACAATCAGTGTCCACTTTTCATGACTACTCAGCATTTTCTCGGTTCAGTTTTCCACATTTATCTCTCCCTGCTGGAGTTTGTCCATCTCCAGCAGTGGATGTAGCATTTAACTTTATTTAACCAAGTTGGAACTTGCGGGCGGTTGTCGATGCCTCATTTACTAAAATCTAAAATATACAAATGTTTTTCACCCCTAAAATGACACGAAGGTTTTTGATCTGGCAATACAACAGCACGATTTTTTGTAAAATAAATTGAAGCACGGCCCTTTTGCCACTAAAATTACATTTTTCGAAGAAATGACACCAAGGTTTTCGACTTGAAAAAAAATCAGCTATCAAATCCTTTAATATAAATATACAGTTATGCACAGGCTTTTTTTTTACGGCACCAAGTTAAAATAGGACGGCGGCACCGCAAGCTCGGACTTTCGTCACTGGACTTTTGGCCCTGAGGCTGCTAGTAGAACATCTGTACCAATTTTCAGCCCTACCTTATTTTTGTGTAGGTTCGGGCTATTTTTTGACTAAAACTCCTGATGAGCTAATAGGTAGATCCGGTGTTAACTCGAATTCGAAAATTTTAGTGACTGCAATAATCTCCCAATTTTTTGAAATTGTGGGGTTGGGGGGGGTTAACAAAAGTTACTAATCTAGTAGGTACGAGACTTTTACTGAATATGAATTTATAATACTCGGTGGTATACATAGAGATGGCGAATCCAGGAAAAAAATCGCCGGTAAAAAATATCCCGGTAAAAAGCCCCCAAGGAAAAAAGTACCCAAAAAAAAGCCCCCGGAAAAAAGCCCCATACTGTTCTGTGATGGATCAGAAGATTGAAATTTTGTAACCTTCGTAGCACAATTTGGGATTTTTTCCTCTATAATCTAGACAGTTTCCATGTTTACTTCAGACTCAATGTGGGAAGGGAAAATGCATAGGAAAATGTTACCATTTATATAGGTATGTAAAATTAGGGTTTTTAATAAGAAAATCAAATAGTTTAAGGATTAGAATTTTCCAAAAATTCTAATACTATATGCCACTTACTTAATTTAATATTCATAATTCCCAGAAAGAAGAATTAGCTCCAGGTACAAAAAACATAATTGTACCTACATGTTGGCTTGATAAAGGTACAGGTAGGTACTGTAATGATAATGAATGATCGAAGTTCGATTTTTAAATATAGTTATGGACAAATCCAAACAGGTACTTCACCAAATCTCAATCTTTTGGTGCATAACGGAGCACTAGGGGGCTTTTTTTCCAGGGGCGTTTTTTCCGGGAGCTTTTTTACCGGGACTTTTTTTCCGCGAGCTGTTTTTCCAGGGGCTTTTTTCCGGTTACCAGAGATGGCATACCTATTAATGGAAAAAAGGTCTGAGAATTCTGTTTCTAAAAATCTAGGTAAGTAAAGTACCCAATCACACTTGTGTCCTTTGCACAAAAAGTCGAAGTGAGGCTGGGGGTTGCAGCCGTTTTTTTCTATAGCTGTTTCTCAATATTTATAAAAAGTTTATTTATGGTTATTTGGGCGACATCTTTCGTGCAAAAACTCGACTACATAGAAACTCCGGCTGAGTCCGGCAGATTCCGTTAATACGCCACCGGGACTCCGGTGCTATTCCCCACGCGATGTCACCGGCAAATCCGCGGAGCGCCAAATCCAAGCTTTAATTTATGGCATAATAGCTAGGGCTGGATAATGCATATTTGTATATTGTTTAATATTGGGCATAATCAATTCATACTTAAATTCTGCATGAGTTTATGTATTTTACGTATAAATAAACAACTTTTATTTTGCATATTTTGCATGTTTTTGAATATAATAGGACATATTTTATTAACAAGGCATGTTTTAAGACTTTAGAGCATGTAAGAATCTTTTAAAAGTGTCTAGCAATAAAGTTTATGGCCCATTGTTGGGGCCTTGCCGCACAATACCCTACTAATGAGCCATAATCTGTATTGATAGACCCTTTTCAAAGATTTTTACAGTGCATATATTTCTTATTTTCTGGATTTTTCAGCTACACTTGCAGCTTTCAGAAAATTATTTCTATAAAATGTATACAGTATATACACGTAATTAGCTGTTTCCGGAGATCATTGTATCTGCTTACTCCATCAGGTACCTAAAATAATCGATTTCTCTTCGTGGAAGGGTCGACAGAGGATTAGGTATATATTTACAATTATAATCTTATTTATTACTTGTATTTATTTACTTACATACATCTTCCCTTAAAATGCGTAAAGTAGGAAGTTCAAAAAAGGAAAACGTTTTAAGGTGGATCAGTGGCTAGAAATGTTTGAGATGCGATACTTAGAATAGTGACACCGTCTTTTGCAACATGTGTTCAAAACAGGTCAGTACTCTTTATTTATTGTTGATTGATTGCCAAAAATGTAAAAAGCAGGCTAGGATAATATAAAATTGTAATTTCATTTATTCCAGGTTAATATCAACAATTAACTACCGATCCACACGTTAAATTTTAAAGCCGGATTAGTATGGCCTCCCGCTGTGGTTGGGGATAGGTACCTGCCTGGAAAACATTATGAGCATTGTTCCTGTTTGTTACCATTAGGAGATAAGGGTACATTATTGTTGATTTTTGTATTCTAGAATATTCGAGAGAATAGTATTGGATAAAAATTAATCATGATGATTTTATTTGTGGGAGTCAAAAACAAGATGTGTAAATTATGCAAACACCATAAAAAATTAAAACTGGGACGGTACCTCTACGTCGATGGAGGCCGGGATTATTTTGGATGGGTTTAAAAATTCGATGGTACAGCATGATTTAAGATATAAAAAAATTTTTGGTGACGGAGACAGTAGCGTGATAAAAAAAAATTAGAAGCCTTATCACTTTATTGAGAAAATTGAATGTCGGAATCATTAGTATCAGTATTACGTAACTACTGCAAAAAAAATCGGGATATTGCGAATACACCTAAATCCAATACGAATTTAACAAACTTCCTACGCAACAATGTTATTAAATTTAAAACCGCTGTCGTCTGCGCAATAAAGCATAGAAAAAATGAGCAGCTTCCACTACGGCAAAAAGTCGAAAATCTAAAACAGGACATTTTAAACGGCCCTCGCCGTATCCTTGGAGAACATTCGAATTGCGACACATATTTTTGCTGTTGTATTGCCGGATCAAAAAGCTTAGTTCCATTTTTTAGAAATTTTCCATTTTAGGGACAAAAAGGCCCCTTTTTGAATTTCCCTTAGCAGAAGGGCATATTATCATTATCTAATTCGATAGCTGTTGCAATGCCGCATCGAAAACCTTGGTGGCATTTTTTACAAAAATGTCATTTAAGGGGTGAAAAACACATGAATCTTAGATTTTAGTAAATGAGCGCCGGACGCATCAGCCACGACCTTGGTTAAATAAAGTTAAATGCTACATTTACAAATTCTGTGAAAAAGTAGAAGTTTCTACCGTCTCCGAAACTGCCAATTTTTAACTTCTACGCTTCGCGAAGCAAGTTAATAAAATCGATCGAAAAATCCAATCGCCAAAAACATCAAATCTTTACGTTTCAGGGTCCTGGGAATCCGAAAAAGTGGTTTTTGAAAAATGTCCGTGTGTGATTACGTTGCAGCTCAAACTACTGAACGCATCGAGGTGAAATTTGGCACATATATTGAGTGGGAGATTTGTAGGTGCTGAATAGAATTTGGGCCACATCGGTTCACGGAAAGTGCTTTTTGACACATCAAGTTAAAAAATTTAAATGCAAACCCCCATTTTTCGTGTTATCATATGAATGCTCTTCGAATTCTGCTTCTAAAAATGTATTCACACTTGTGCCCTTTTGGCTAAAAAGTGGTGGCATGAAAAAAACCTATGCATAACTGTATATTTTTATTACCGGATTTGATAATTGATTTTTTTTCAAGCCGAAACCATTAGTGCCATTTTTTCGAACAATGTCACTTTAGTGTCAAAAAGACCCTTGTTTCAATTTATTTTACAAAAAAGCATATTCTTACTATCGGATTTTACAGCTGTTGTATTGCCGGATCAAAAACCATAGAGCAATTTTTTAGAAATTCGGTAGCTGTTGCATTGCTGGATCGAAAACCTTAGTGCCATTTTTTCGAAAAATGCCATTTTAAGGGTGAAAAACATTTGTATTTTAGATTTTAGTAAATGAGCGCCGGGCGCATCAGCCATCGCCAACCGCCCGCACGTCCGACCTTGGTTAAATAAAGTTAAATGCTACATTTACAAATTCTGTGAAAAAGTAGAAGTTTCTACCGTCACAAATTAACAATGAAAGATTTACTGTTTTCCTACTATTTTAGCTCGAGCAATACCTACCTCGTTTGGTTTAGTCATATCTCAAGCAAATTAATGACTAGTACGGCAGTGGAAGGGGTGAACCTCACCGTTATAAATCTTGGGGTGGATCAACTCAGCCTCATTTCGTTAGTGTCCTTACAGTCGTGATGACGTCCAGTGCCCTTTTATATTTTGCGTGATTTCTCCTCGTGAAATCTTCGGTGATTTTCCAACATGACCAGGGCAATCGGACCTGCACTTGTGTGCCCTTCTACCAGTGCTCGGATGAAGAAAACGGCGTTGTAATTTCCGACGGGCGAGGCTTAATCGAAGTCAGGTCAGTACATATTTTTTAAATCAAAAATCTTCAACTTTTCTTTTATTCACAGACAATTTGCAAAGAACGAAGTATGCAAGGGCTACTTCGACATCTGCTGCAACGTGACGGCCCCCCTCGCTTCCTCCGAGCCCCCGATTAAGCCTCAAGGATGCGGCACCCAAAAAATGAACCACTTCCCATGGTCGGCCTCGCTCTTCTTCAAAGACGCCCAGAATTCTCCCGCGACCTACAAATGCGGAGTGTCTTTAATCCACGAAAAGGTGGCCATCACGGCTGCTCACTGCCTCAACCAGAAGGGGTTCTACCTCGTGAGGATCGGCAACGTCATCAAAACCATCACGAAGACTTTCACCCATCCGGAGTTTAAGAGAACCTCGTTGAGGAACGACATCGCGGTGCTTTTCCTGAACCGCCCCTTCAAGTTTTCCGAGAAGTTGGGGCCCGTTTGCCTGCCGCCCCCGGGGTCGGTTTTGAAAAGCGAGAATTGCACGGCTGCTACTTGGCTGTCCAAGCACCAGGTGGCGGAAAAGAGGCAAGAAAATCTGAAGACTATCCACCTTCCGGTGGTGGCGAGGGAGGATTGTACGGAGATGTTGAGGGAGACCAGGCTGGGGAAGCTGTTCCGCTTGCATCATTCCTTCATGTGCGCCGGGGGTGGGGAGGAGATGGACACGTGCGGGGGCGATGGGGGCAGTCCGCTGATTTGTCCGGTTCCGGGGCTGCCGGGGAAGTTTCAGCAAGCGGGAATTGTGTCCTGGGGGATCGGGTGCGGGAGAAATATTCCGGGGGTTTACGTCAATTTGGCGATATTTAGGGACTGGATTGATGCGATTATGCTTAGCAATGAGCTGGACATTAACACGTACCGGTATTAATTTTAGTTGTAATTTTTGTAAATAAATTGTAAATATAGTGTTTTAAATTTTCACATTTCTTTCTTGCATTTATGAAAAAATGAACTGTTAATTAACTTTTCCGTTGTACTCTATTCTGAAATATATTAAATTTCATTTTAAATCCAAGTATTTTTTCATTTTAGAAAGTTTAACTTTTGTACATACATGGCTACACTTATCCACATAGCAACGCTTTTCTAAATAATTCTTTTCATCGGCAGCAAAAATTAGCTGTTAATTTTTATTTTGTTGTTTTCCGTTACCATGTACAGTCAGGAGATAAAGTCTTGGCCCTTGACCGCGATCAATAATGTCGACAAATTCTTGGAAAAGACACTCAAAATAGGTTTGTGAAGGCTTGTATCCCACTCGAGTCGTTTTAATAAAGATGTTTTCACTTTCAATTTAATTTTTTTTGATAGGGCTTGCGAGAATCTGCCCACATTGTGGGCGGTCTAGGGCCATTAGGTACTTTATTTCCTGAGTGTACAAATAATTTGTGATTTCTCATTTTTGATGTTAAATGTTAACGCCATTTCAGGACAGTACACAGACAAATAATGTGTACCTACAACTCGTGTACTACATGTACAAATAACTATTCCCACGGGAAAGTTGAAAAATCCGAACAATTATATTTAGTAGATTATTCAACTCATCTGTCATTTCATCAAAGACTGACCAATAAACGAACAGTTTTAGACGAAACATTCTGATTATTTTCACGTGTGGGCATTTCATCGACTATGCCACGTGTGGTCAAGAGTATATACTTTTAGAAAAATTTATTAAGCTAGGTACCTATTACCTGTATTTATAACATTTCTATAAAAATTCTAAAGTTCTACATAATATTTAATGAAAATTGAAAACCCCCGGAAGATGTAGGTACATCAATGCGATTTGTGTCCCTATACTGGAAAATTGTAAAAGGTAAACTGAATCCCAAATTAGGGGTTGCAACTAGAAATTTCGCTTAATAAGTATTGGTCGAAATTGGCGTCATTCGATAGATTTCCATTAATGATTCAAAAAAGGTGTCATTCACCACCCTTAAAGGCGCTACAACCCCTAACATGCAGAAACACTTTGCATAATTGGCTTATTTTCTGTAATTCTGTTTAATTACGATTAATTTTCATCCCCCTTGACTTTTTATCTCCCGTTACGATTTTTCAACCCCCTAAGTGCTAATTTGGCAAAATTTGCGTAATTTCGTTTTTCTTCGGTAATAAATGAACTCATTTGGATGATGTTTACATTTTTCACTTTTGTCATCCACATTCGCAATGTAATTTTTGTGTTACTTTTCATAGTTTTACTTAGCCACGGTTAATCCTCATACCTTTTGAGTTTCCATCCACCTTTACGATTTTTCAACCCCCTAAGTGCTAATTTTGCAAAATTCGCATAATTTTGTTTTTTGTCGGTAATAAAATTGAACCCATTTGGGATTCAGTTTACCTTTTACTTTCCAGTTTCCTTCGCAATAGGTAGGTATAAGTGCGTATTTCAACCCCCACAAAAGTTTTAATTGCATAATTTGGTTATTTTCGTGTTGTACCTAATGGAAATAAAAACTTTTGTCCTACGTCACAACTAAAATAATTGCTACCGCTAATACAATTAATACCAGCTGTTACCAGTAAAGACTATCCGAAAGGTAATTTTTCAAACTATTTTTGTAGGTATTCACATTGAACTCAAAATTCAAAATACGACAACGGGGGAATTTTTTCATCTGTGCGTAAGACAAAAGTTTCATTTCCATTAGGTATATATTTCGTAATTCGCAATTTTTCAGCCCCGAGTGATAATTTTTCAAAATTCGAAAAATTTTGTTTTAATTCCGGCAATTCTTTTCCTTTACTCATTTGTTCTACATTGTCATTTTTTTAACTTTTCAACTCTCAAAATGTTTGTGTTTTTTCTGTTCATTTTCTACTTTTTAATTCTGTAACAACAATTTTTTAACATTTCGCCTTTTTGACACATCTGTGCGTCTGCGGAGGCACTACTACTAGGTGCAGATTGATACAATTAAACATCTGCAGGAACACAAATCGCTTTGATGTACATCTTCCGGGAGCTTTTTAATAAAAACTGAAAAATATTTGTTTTTCATTGATTTACTAATATTACATCAGTAAATCAATGAAAAACATATTAAAGGCCTCAGGTAATTTTAAGTACCTACGACCTTCTCGGAAGATACCTAATGATAAGGAACAGACAGGATTATTATGGGCTTAATGCCTGTAATTATTCTCAGCAGATGGTACAAAGATTAAGTTGGGTTGACTTGAATTTTAGTGCCGTAGCAGAATGCGGAGGTACTCTTGTCTTAGCTTATTCGCTCGCTCGCTCCTCAGTCTGTCCGTCGGATAACTTGAGAACGAAAACAGATATCGAGCTGAAATTTTGTACACGAGTGTATACTCGGAAAATCTCGGCGGGGATTGCTTTTGGGCCATATCGGGCCACAGGGGTGGGAGTTAGGGGTGAAAAACCGAAAAACTATTAATTGCAATAACTCGAGAACTAGTGGATGTATCTTTCTGAAACTTGGTATGTACGTTCGACCCTCAAGTCTGTTGAAGCTGAAGGGGCGCTAATTTCGGGGGCTGAAATTTAGGGGATGAAAACCACAAAAAATATAATAACTCCGCAAGGGTTGCACGCATCTGTCGGAAACTCAACGTACACACATATATCGGTGAAATCCTACGGGGGATGCGTTTTTCGCAAAATCGAACAGATGGGGTGGAAATTAGGGGTTGCAACTCGAAATTCCGCTTAATAAGTATTGGTCGAAATTGGCGTCATTCGATAGCTTTCCATTAATGATTCAAAAAAGGTGTCATTCATATTTTGAGAAAAACCACCCTTATAGGCGCTACAACCCCTAACATGCAGAAACACAAAAATACGAGAACTCAAAAACTACTCAACGTATCAAGGCAGAATTTGGTGTATGAATTGCCAGTGACATTGTAGGCGGATGGACAAATTTTTAATAATATCTAACAAGGGGGATGAAATTTAAGGGTTGAAACTTGAAATTTCTTCAAGTAAATGGTAGCCTAAAATTACGGGGTTCGATAGATTTCGTTCAACTATTGAAAAAAGGTCTTATAAGTTTTCAACCTAAAACCAACCCCTAGGCTATTAACCACCCCTAACTCTTTACAAGCGGATAAATATATTTTATTTATTTTTTCTGAAAACCTATTGATTTATTTATGAACAACTGAAGTCAGTAAATACGCAAGGAGTTATGTGACACCGGAAAAATAAACTCACCCCTGTAAATCATAAAGGGGTGAAACCATGATGGGTTGAAAACATGAATGTATAAATCACCTTAATTTTTCAACGAATTGGGTTAAGGTGGTGAAATTGAAAACACAATTTCCTTTAGGGCATGTGGGGGTGGTGAAATAGGGGGTTGGAGTTTAGGGGTTGAAACGTCCATAAAGCCCTGTAATTTGACACAGAGAAGCAATATCTTCTGCGAAACTGTGACATCTTACACACTGCATCTTCGAGAAGGGAAGAGCGAATTTTAGGAGAAAATTATCGAAGGGGATGAAAGTTAGGGGTGGAAACTCGAATTTTCAATGATGAATGTATAGTTGAAAATATTACCATTCGATAGCTTTCTATTGATGGTACAAAAAAGGTCTTATTCATAATTCGCGAAAAACGACCCTTAAAGGCGGTACAACCCCCTAACATGCCGAAACACAAAAATGCGAGAACTCAAAAACTGCTCAACGTATCAGGGCTAAATTTGATGTGGTAATTTACAGCGCCACTGTAGGCGGATGGGCAAATTTTCATTAATATCTAACAAGGGGGATGAAATTTAAGGGTTGAAACTGGAAATTTTTTCATGTAAGTGGTGTAATAAAATTATGGGGTTCGATAGACTTCGGTCAACCATTGAAAAAAGTCTTATGAGTCTTCAACCTAAAAACAACCCCTAAGCCCTAGCAAGCGGAGTAAATACATTTCATTTATTTTTTTTTGCTTTCTTCTGATTTGTTATTAATTCAAAGTGATTTTCATTAATTTTTGACCCATCCACAATTTTTCAACCCCTTTCATGATATGTGAACCCTCAAAGAGCAATAAAATTCACCCAGACCGCTTCTTTTTCGTGTGATTTCCGCTAGTTAATTTTGTAAAATTCGCGCAGTTTTGCCTTATGAATTGTTCTTGCCTTTTTCACTTTTTCGACCCCTTCGCAATGTTTCAACCCCCAAAAGTCAAATTTGCATAATTGGCTTATTTTCGTGTTATTTTCTGTAATTCTAGTTAATTACGATTAATTCTCATCCCTTTTAACTTTTCATCCCCCTTTACAATTTTTTAACCCCCTAAGTGTTTATTTTGCAAAATTCACGTAATTTAGTTTTCCTACGGTAATAAATTGAACTCAGTTGGATTATGTTCATCTTTTTCACTTTTCCAACCCCCTTCGCAACATTTCAACCCCCAAAAGCTAAATTTGCATAATGGGTTTACTTTCGTGTTATTTTCTGTAATTCTGCTTAATTACGATTAATTCTCATCCATTTTGACGTTTCATCCCCCTTTACAATTTTTCAACCCCCTAAGTGCTAATTTTGCAAAATTCACTTAATTTAGTTTTTCTTCTGTAATAAATTGAACCCATTTGGATGATGATTAAATTTTTCACTTTTTTCATCCCCCTTCGCAATGTTTCAAGTCTTCAAATGCTAAATTTACATAATTGACTTAATTTGGTGTTATTTTCCGTAATTTTACTTAGCCACGGTTAATCCTCATACCTTTTGATTTTTCATCCACCTTTACGATTTTTCAACCCCCTAAGTGCTAATTTTGCAAAATTCGCATAATTTCGTTTTTCGTCGGTCATAAAATTGAACGCATTTGAGATTCAGTTTACCTTTTACAATTTTTCAGTTTCCTTCGCAATAGGTAGGTATAAGTGCGTAATTCTACTTAATCCACACTTCATTTTCATTCCTCTTGACTTTTCATCACCTTTCACAATTTTTCAGCCCCGAGTGTTAATTTTTCAAAATTCGCCAAATTTTGTTTTAATTCCGGTAATTCTTTTCATCCACTCATTCCTGTTCATTTTCAATTTTTAAATTTTGTAACAACAATTTTTTAACATTTCGCCTTTTTGACACATCTGTGCGTCTGCGGAGGCACTACTACTACTACTACGAGATATACATCGCATTGATATACATCTTTCGTTGGCTTTTATTTGAATCGTCAGGTTATAACAAATAAATAATGTGCTGGATGCAGATTGATGCCTAGAAAAAATGTGTAAAACTTCCAAGCTCGTTTAGCAATTTTTTTCAAAGTTTTTCCAATTCCGCCCAATCAACAGGGCATTAAAGCTATTGTTTCCTCCAACCAGTTCTGCCAACCGTTGTTTAAACAAAACACTGAAGTAGATAAGTAACATAAAAAGTGTTTTAGGTAACTTTACTAACTTTACTCACGGTTAAGTTGATAACACTGTAATTTTTTTTTGCTATTGGTATACCTAACCTAACATCAAACAGTTTCCTGTATTTTGAATGTGATTAAATACGACCTAATATATCTTTCATCAATCATTTTTGCGAACAATTTTTAGATTTTTTCAGTAGTTTTCCCGAATTGAGGATCCCAAAAAACAGAACAGTGAAATTTCAGAATGTTCGCCTTATTTTGAGGTAGGCAGGTGCTTGGCGCCACTGACTGTGAGACAGGTAGATTTTGATTTCGAGAGAACTCATTATTTTTACTAGAAAGGGGGCAAAAAGATACATTAAGAAGGGATAGGTATATGTCAGAAATTAAAACAAAAAAAGTAGGCAACTAAAAATATGATAATTTTTTATATTTATATTTTTATATTTTAAATAATAATTACTCCATGTATAAGTTGATGACTGTCTTACCTGAGATAATGACTTTGGGCTAAGGAAATAAATTTCTTCCAAGAATCTGTATTGTTAAATTTTTTTTTAGATTTTCAAATAATTTAAAAAAATCAAGTTTTAGTTATAATACTAACTATAACCATAATTTAAGTGTAACTTTCGTTGTAAAAGTTGGCAGATAGTACAAAAATAATTCTGTTATTTATTGAAGCGTCTAGATTCAAAGCTGTCTAAATAGTCCAGTCAAATTAGACCTCCAGGGGACCGGAGGTTACAATAAATGTTGGAAAGCTGGAGATGATCTTAAACCCTTTAGTAGGCATTTAATAGAAGTACCCTAGTTTTGCACCCTCCCAAGATGTGTGCGTATGATAGGGTGTCCAAAAAAACACGAAATTTTCGGACTTTTTTCAGTTTTTCGCTTATAATTTCTAAACGGTGCTTCTTAGCGAAAAGTTAGTTATTTTCGAAATTAAAGCGCACTAAATTTTGCGTCGAATGAGCCCCCCAAACGTTAAGTTCGACCATGTGGTAGGGTCGCAAACCATGGTCAAAAACGACAATTTTGTGAAAAATTGACAAGTAGTGACTTTTCGTCGTCTGTAACGTCCAAACGGCTACTCTAATTTAAAAAACTTATAGCTTGAAAGTTGTAGACCATCAATCGCTGATTTCAAAAAGCATCACAAATTTAAATTTTGGTTAAAAGTATTCAAAAAATAATTTATCTATAAATGTAGTTAAGAAATGAGACAATGAATAAAAGATCAATTTCTTCGAAATCTTTTGGAGGTGGAGGGGCCAGGGTCGTTCGCAGGCTCGATGAATAGTGTGTCGCCTTCAAATAGTTGAGGCTTTAGATCTAGAAAATCAAAATAGAGCAAACCATAAACAGTCATAAGTCATAGTACCTAAGCCTCAACTATTTGAAGGCGACACACTATTCATCGAGCCTGCGAACGACCCTGGCCCCTCCACGACCAAAAGATTTCGAAGAAATAGATTTTTTAATAATAAATAACAAATAATAAATTGTTTTTTGAATACGTTTAACCAAAATTTAAATTTGTGATGCTTTTTGAAATCATAGTCGAAATTAACGTTTGGGGGGCTCATTCGACGCAGAATTTAGTGCGCTTTAATTTCGAAAATAGCGAACTCTCCGCTAGGAAGTACTGTTTAGAAATTATAAGCGAAAAACTGAAAAAAGTCCGAAAATTTCGTGTTTTTTTGGACACCCTATCATACGCACACATCTTGGGAGAGTGCAAAACTAGGGTACTTCTATTAAATGCCTACTAAAGGGTTTAAGATCATCTCCAGCTTTCCAACATTTATTGTAACCTCCGGTCCCTATTTGACTGGACTAAAAAGCACTTGAGAAATTGATAAAAACCGAAAAAACTGTAGGTACATTCCGCCTTTATTACAGGTCGTATTTTCAAGAATATAATTTTAACCTCCCCAACCCCATCACAATTTTAAAAAAATGGGAGGTTACTGCAATCACTAAAATTTTCGAATTTGAGATAGCACCAGATCTCCACGTTTTGAGGTCTCAGGAACCCAGAAAAGTGGTTTTTAAAATGTGTCTGTGTGTATGTTCGTACGTACGTTCGTACGTACGTTCGTACGTACGTACGTTCGTACGTTTGTAAACACGCCACAGCCAAAACTACTGGGCCGATTTGGCTGTAATTTGGTACGTAGGCATCTCATAACCCAACTTAGATCTGAAAAGCTTTTGGAGCCAATCGTGCAACCGGAAATGCCATTTTGGCACATCAACTTTTAAATTTTAAATGCAAACCCCCATTTTTCACGTCACCATAAGAAAGACCTTCAAATTCTGCTTCTAAAAATGTATTCATTCTTAGTGCCCTTTTGACCAAAAATTAAAAAAAAATTGATTTTTATCGGACTTTAAAATCGCGGTACAGCCCAAGCCCCTGAACCGATTTGGCCAAAATTTTGCATATGGAGATTGTATTACACGTCGAAGAGCTGAACAAATTTTGAATTCAATCGACTCACGGAAAGTGCTGTTTTGGCATACCAATTTCCAAATTTAAAATTATTCTCTCATTTGACCATTAAAAACAGGTTTTTGAAAGATTTATTGTCACCATCAGAAAGGTCTTCAAATTCTGGTTTTAAATAGGACAAAATTAATTCGCATTTAGCGCTGTTTGGTTCAAAAAATCGAAATTTTATAATAACAGTAAAAATACATTATAGCCCAAATTACTGAATCGATTTGGCTGAAATTTGGTACATGGAGATTAGGTGACCCGTTGAAGACCTGAAAGGCTTTTGGGAGCAATTGGCCCACGCGAACTGCCATTTAAGCACATCAACTTAAAATTTTAAATACAAGGCCTCTTTTTTATGTCGCCATTAGAAAGACGATCAAATTCTGGTTCTAAAAATGTACTCACAGTTTCTGCCATTTCAGTGGAAAATACAGAAAAAATTCTTTCTCATTAAAAGGGAGCAGGCTGACAGTGGATGACATAAAGTGGCAGTTATTGTCAAAAAGGTGGCAAAAGATTAACCTTAAAAGGAACATATTGTCAAATGTGATGGGTGATGTACGAGGTGATGTCGGTATTTGTCAGAAAATTGCGAAATTAGTCACTGACGTCAGACGATAAGGATAAAAAAAAATCTGTTGAATTGACTACTATCTACACAGAATACAAAGATCCACGCGATGGGGAGGTTCCAGCCGCTTCTCTGCTGCATTTTTTTGTATTGAACATTGTTTATCCTATTTCGATGGTAGTAGTTACAAAACCAAACACAGGGCTGCAGGGATGTGAACTATCCTCTTTCTCAACGAGCCTTGAGAAAGGGGATAGTTTTAATTCTCGTCCCCTTTAACTTTTCATCCCCCTTTAGATACAATATATCAACCCTATAAGTGTTAATTTTGCAAAATTCAGTTTACCTTTTACAATTTTTCAGCCCCCTTCGCAATAAATAGGGTTGGTTTCTTTTCGGCTGCTCACCATTGACATCCCTTAAATGGTAAGGGTTACAGAGTCGGTTAAATTAGAGAAAAGTTGCAATATTTTTTCGTGATTAAGAATTAAGATATCTTGATTCGTTCCTGAGTTATTCCGAAAAATTTGAAAATTACTATTTTTAATAAAAACTAATATCTCCCTAACGATTGAAGCTGTCTAAATGAACCTTGATACGTTGATATTTTTGACAGCTGTCAATGAAATGGCATCGAGAAAATTTTTCTAGGCCTTCTAGATTTTGAGCAACGACGATCAACTTTTGATTCTCTTATGGCCGCCATGTTGAATTTTGGCATAATCTGACAAAAAAATTATTTTTTCAAAAATGTAACCAGCAAGAACTTTATTGAAAAAACGTGAAAAGTTTCAATCACATGAGGGGAAAATGGTCGAATTCCGCGCGGTTGAACGAAAAATTCATTTCTCATAATTTTCCATATGGAAAGAGTTGCAATGTTTTTTCATATAACCATTCGGTAGGCGGGAAGGGACATTAGAGCGCGGCCACTAGAGCGCGGCCGTTAGAGCGCAGGGACATTAGAGCGCAGGGACACTAGAGCGCAGGGACATTAGAGCGCGGTGGTGTGTTTTGGCCTATTTAGGTAGATGATGTTGCGAAAATTAAATATCTGCTTTTCTCGGTAGATACTTTTATAATTTTATAATAATTATTACTAAAGGGTGGCCCATAAAAAACCGGATTTCTTTGTTTTTGAATATATTCGTTAGTTTTTGTACGATATTTTTCAATCTTATGCACGACGTAGCTGAGGGTTGAAATTGTCGATGCCATTCATCAGATTTTAATTTGCACCATCAGTGTCTTCCTTAAGGACGTGTAACTTAACACCATTATTTAGGCCAATGGGGTGGAGTTACAATTTGACGCATGACAGAGACGTTCACACATGATCAAAATCTGTTTTTTCCTCTTTCCAAATTAACTTTCAGAAATAAAATTGATCAATCCCTCAATTTTTTATGAATTTTTCTGAAAAACGTTAATTTTCGTAATTATCACAAATTGTGAAAGGGAACGGAGGAGTCTTTTTTTGTATCTTCGTTACTTTCTATCCAATACATTTGAGATTTATTCAGGATGTAACCAAAGGGTGGACCTTTCGATTTCTCTCTTTGGGCTACAGATAGCACCATCATTGTCCTACTTAGGAACGTCTAACTTAACAGAAAGCCCATTTCTATTGGTCTAAATCATTTAGACTAATAGGGATGGCCTTCTCATTGACATATGACAGTGGCGTTCACGCATAATTGAAGTCCGCTTTTTTTGTCTAATATGGATGTCAAAACTAAAATTACATCAATTTTCTTGCAACAGTCTTTTTATAACAAATTGTGTTTTAAAAGGAAATCGAGTAGGTTGATTATTTGTTGCTATGGTTATGTTGCATACGATTGGACGGTGGTCAAATCATACCTTACTTAAATGTTTAATTTTTTGTTTTATAATTTAATTAAGTACCCTAAAAAGTGTTATTGCATATGTGCCATTAATTAAATAAATATGGTGACAAATTAAGGAAGTTAATAAAACAATAAAATAAATGAAATCTTATTTTGCAAATAGGAAAAGACGCGCTTTAATCATGTGCGAACGTCTCTGTCATACGTCAAATGATAGTCGCACCCCATTGGTCTAAATAATGCTGTTAAGTTAGACCTTCTTAAGAAAAACAATGATAGTGCTATCTGTAACCCAAAGAGAGAAATCGAAAGGCTCACCCTTTGGTTACATCCTGAATAAAACTCAAAAGTATTGGACATAAAGTAACAAAAATACAAAAAAAATTGTCCTCCGTTCCCTTTCACAATTTGTGATAATTACGAAAATTAACATTTTACAAAAAAATTCATAAAAAATTGAGGGATTGATCAATTTTATTTCTGAAAGTTAATTTGGAAAGAGGAAAAGACAGGCTTGGATCATGTGTGAACGCCTCTGTCATGCGTCAAATTGTAACCCCACCCCATTGGCCTAAATAATGGTGTTAAGTTACACGTTCTTAAGGAAAACACTGATGGTGCAAATTCAAATCTGATGAATGGCATCGACAATTTCAACCTTCAGCTACGTTGTGTATAAGATTGAAAAATATCGTACGAAAACTTACGAAGATATTTAAAAACAAAAAAATCCGGTTTTTTATGGGCCACCCTTTATAAAGTTTATGACACTTCGATTCTCAAAAAAAAAGGTTTTTGCTATGCATTTGGGTGAGAAGCAGTTTTTTGCCGGTTAGCGCTCTTTACTCCCATTGTTTAATTAATTTTTATTATCTTGGCGTCCTTGTATCGTAAAAATTGCAGTCTAATTTTTTTTGAAAAACAGCATACGACGTAGGTAGGCACCATTAGGCGATTAGTTTTTCTGGGCTGTTACATGCAGTGCTCTCAAAAATTCAGATAATTTATGTCGATATCGAAATCATGTATCCTGCTTGAACAAAAATATCCTTCCAAGTAAATTATCCAAATTTGTTTGTCTCTGCTCCCCCTTCCCCATTAAAGGAATACTTTGAACGTGCTTTAAACTAATCCGATTTGCAAGCCACGGAGGGACGTTTTAAGCAGGAAGTCATCAATAAAATTTAATTGCTTTTACCTATAAGTACCTATTACTCATGTTACCCAAATATTTTTTTTTGTAATACCAGGTTTCTATGGTGCATTTGATTACTTTCCTATGTTTGCATAAAATAGTTCGCTCTATATTTGACAACGTATTTTATATTTCGTAAATAAAAATTTGTGGAAAAAATCAGACATCGTATTTAATATAATTATGGTTCGAGATATGGTTGTAGTATTTAAAAAAATCTTGGGGACAACAAGTGTTTTATTGTGTAAAAATCCGTCTATTATATTTTCGAAAGCATGTCAGTTCGACCACGGCTTTAGAAAACCCTGCGAATCTTTAAAATTGGGGATTACCATGGCCGGTCAGTTCGACCACTGTACTAATGGGCTTCCAGGTAAGCGACACGGGGTGTCGATAAAATGATTAGTAAATGTATACCTGATTCCTAGGGGGGTAGGTATAATATAAATATATTTTGGAATACCGTTTCTTAACTCTCTGGACGCAATCGATTTTTTCAACGCAGAATAACTGTTGGATTTAATGCCAAGTGACAGCATCAAAGTTCGTGAATTCCGAAACTATTTAGACACTAATTATTTTTCGGAATAAGGTTTATTTCCGCCTTTACTTTGGTATAGGTAGTAGTGGTGTTGACTTTTTGTTTCGTACTACAAACTGTTGTGAATCTTTTCATGGTAAATTACACGGTATTTTTTATACTCCCCATCCAAATGTATTTACTCTTTGTAATGAAATAGTTAATTTTCAAACAAAAATGCTAACATGTCTGTTAAGAAAATGAGAAAATAAATACAGCAAAAATAAGATAAACTATGTTAATGATAAAAGTATGTGCAATACCAATGACAGGAAATTTCTAGATTTGCCCTTGTTAAATGCGTTAGTTTTAGGAATTTGCCATTTTAATGTAGGTATAGGAATAATTTATTTCATTTTAATTTTTTTGTATTAAATCGTGCTTGAATTGAAAAAGAAAAGTTTTTGTTATTATACCAGAATCAAAAATAAACCCTCATTAGTTAAATTCGCAATCTGCCCATTAACCACGGCTAATCCTTCTAACCCAAGGACGTGGTCGAACTGAAGGGTCATTTTGTTGGCTACCTGCTCCCGACTTCGATATTTTCAAGAAGACATTTTAAAATGCACAGTTTAATCTTTACCTGCCCGGGAAAATCCCAAGCTACCTTTGTGTGATGTAAATGACGGTACAAATCCGATGCATCCGTATCCTGCTTACAGATCGTCAAGAGTCATAAAATTTTCCAAGAACTGAATGACGTTAGGGGTGGAAAATAGAAAGAGAATCCAATGCAAAATGAGTCATTGTCAAATTTTGACAACAAATAACGTCACGAAGTAGAGAGAGACCTACAGAGACGAAATGTACATTCCAGTAGTTGTTACCCAAAAAAAAATAGCTAACGCGTTAGAATTAAAAAAAATTGGTACTTAAAAATTAACGCGTTACTTCCTAACATTGATACTTTGGCGTTGGCGCCCTTGCTTAAGGGAGTTGTGGAGGTACAGTACTTTACTACGCGAAAATTATCAAACTGTTTGCCACAAAACTGTTCTCCAAACAGAAAATCAACTTCCTTTTTCTAGTGGGTAGTACATTTAATGCAATTTTTCCATTTTTTGCATATAATAATTAAACGACCTTTATTTCCATTTAAGAAAATTTAGATTTTATTTTATCATAATTTTTTGTTAAGATATGACAAAATATGTCCCATTTCTCATTAGACTACATGCAAATTACTATTTATTTTTTAACCTCCCCACTCCACTTCACCATTTAAAAAAAAGGGAGGTTAGGTACTATGCAATCACTAAAATTTTCGAATTCGAGATAAGACCGAATCTATTCGTTTTGAGGTCTCAGGAACCCAAAAAAGTGGTTTTTAAAATGTGTCTGTATGTATGTACGTATGTTCGTACGTTCGTTCGTAAACGCGCTACAGCCCAAACTACTCAACCGATTTGGCTGAAATTTGGTACGTGTGCATGTGATAACCCAACTTAGATCTGAAAAGCTTTTGGAGCCAATCGTGCCACCAGAAAAGCCATTTTAAATTTTAAATGTAAACCCCCATTTTTCACGTCACCATAAGAAAGGCCTTCAGATTCTGCTTTCAAATATGTCTTCACTGTCAGTGCCCTTTTGATCAAAAACTAAAAATATCGAGATTTTAATCGGACTTTAAAATCGCGGTACAGCCCAAGCTCCTGAACCGATTTGGCTGAAATTTTGCACATGGGGATTGTATTACACGTCGAAGAGCTGAACAAATTTTGGATTCAATCGACCCACGGAAAGTGTCGTTTTGGCACACCAATTTCCAAATTTAAAGTTATTCTCTCATTTACCCATCCAAAACAAATTTTTGAAAGATCTATTGTCACCATCAGAAAGGTCTTCAAATTCTGGTTTTAAACGAGACAACATTTATTCGCATTTAGTACCCTTTGGGCAGAAAAATTTTGTAATACCACTGAGACCACGTTATAGCCCAAACTACTGGATCGATATTATTTGTCCGAAATTTGGTACATAGAGGTTAGGTGACCCGTTAAAGAGCTGAAAGGCTTTTGGGAGCAATTGGTCAACGGGAAGTGTCATTTATTATTATAAATATGTTCTTAATTTAATTTAATTTAATTCACCGACTCCTAAATATGTTCTTTTTTCACAAACGACACTTAACCGGGTACCTGTTCTCGATGGCCGGGCTTTAAGCAGGAAACATAAAAACAGACTAAAACCCAAAGATGCAAAATTCTTGGTAGACCGTAATTATTGGATGTCCAAGTGCTCTTGATGAATATGGGCTTTAAATCGGGAAAATGAAAAAAGCCGTGATTGAAAGTTTGAAATGACAATGTTCGGAATTATGTACTTGGCTTCATCAAAATACAATAAGCGAAATTACTTCAGCTAGGTGTGTATGAATCATGATAACGGCACATCCCTTATTAGCTGTTTTATTGTATTTCATGAACGAGAAGGAAGACCACCCGTTAACATCTCCCGGTTTTAACGAAATTCGGAGACACATTTCTTAAAACGAGCGTCGTCGTGTCAGGTATTTTAATTTATTTTTAATGAGGGTTGAAGAACATTATTTTCAATATATTTAAGCCGGATGGAACGGCAAATAGTTCGACAGGATGTCATCTCGTCATTAAGTTGTAAAAACACACTGACCATTGTTTACTTTGTTCCCTTGGAGATATCAGACCATTGTTTACTTTTTTCCCTTGGAGATATCAATTTTTATATCAATATTATTCACAGGTCAATTGAAATTCAACCAAGTTCCAAGTTCTTGGAAGGATATTGGTCTAAGCAGGATCCATGATTTTGGTTGAAATTCATTAACAAGTGCAGCAAGAAAATAAAAATTGTTTAATGAATAAAGTAAAATGAACAACCGGCAAACAACTGCTTTTGAAATTTCAAAGTCTCAAATATAGATTTAGTTGGTCCTCTCAACCAAACACAGAGGTATCAAAAATTAATTTTTTTTTAAGAATCGGAGTGGTATAAACTTTACAGTAATAATATAATTATAAAAGTATCTACCGAGAAAAGCAAATGTTTTATTTTCGCAACATCATCTACCTAAATAGGCGAAAACACACCACCGCGCTCTAATGTCCCTGCGCTCTAATGTCCCTGCGCTCTAATGTCCCTGCGCTCTAACGGCCGCGCTCTAGTGGCACGCGCTCTAATGTCCTAGACCGATTCAGTAGGTACCTGACCAATAGCGGAATTGTATTTTTTTTTTGTTAAAAAAATATTAAAGAATACGTGCCTCTGCGCGGAATTACCAACATTGCAATGTCTGAACGAAACAGTAAAAGTGATACATTTTAACAAAACTTTGTGTAAAATGACGATTGACTGCAATATTCCTGCATATAAATAAAGCATAAAAATTAGTTTTAGTGCATTTTTGGCTATGTTGGCGCATGTTTTGGTGTTTATTTTATGTCGTTTTTAACTCATATTGCATCATGCATATTTTTAGGCTTTTTTACGATATGTTTGCCCAGCCCTATTCATAATATTTCAAAACATAGATTTGCAAAATTGTTTTATTTTCCGTGTTATTTGATATTTCTATACTTAACTGCAGTAATGTTTTTGCCGGCAGTGCTAATTCTACAGCCTTCGCATAATTTTTGTGTGTTTTTTGTTCAAACACTGGTAAAGAATTATTTCAAGTTCCTCATCTCAATTTACAGTTTTACAGTTTACAGTTGTAGTTTTCAACAATTCGCCTTTTTGGCACGTCTGTACGTCTACGGATTCACTACATACCCATTAACGTGATAAACATCTACAAGGATTCACATCGCATTGATGTACATCTTGGTGGTTTTTCATATTAACCTCTTCAATTTTTTATTTGCTTTACGAGATATTCGGGGTGAAAAGTTTTCGTTAAACCGCCGGTATAGTTACCTATATAAACAAACTATAAGTACCTACAATTAGAATCTTGATACAATGAAGCAAACAGGGTGAATTTGTTTTATACTTTTATTCGACTAAAGTTTCATTTTACACAGTATATTTTTGTGAACAAAAATGCAAGTACCATTGTAGTGCGCATACAATTTGATTAATTAAAATCAATGTGCATCATGCTTAATTTTTGTTACATAGTAGGTGGGAACTATATTTTTATTTACTGTTAACCTGGTCAAGAAGGGTGTACCAAGACCACGACGTCTTCACAATCTAAAAAAAAAAATAGAAACAGAAACTACAATATTTGGATAGGTACGTAATCGAACCTTTATAAAGATGTCCAGAGACAAAACAAAGAAACTCAAACCAAATATTTGAATAGGCTTTTGAGTTCTCATCAAGAATAATACCATGTCCTTCTCGAAAGCTGTAGGAGCATTTACCCAATCGGACTGATATAAGGCTCCGGATATATCTAAACTCTAAAAGGAAATTAAATAGTTATTTTCGACAATAGGTCATTACGGTATGTCACAAATAGGATAACGTAAACATAACGATAACATAAATCATCCGAGGGAGCAATAATCATAACACACGAATAGAATACCCTGCTTTATCCACGGGTTTTATAGCGAAAAAATCTCTTACTCATTGTATAATAAGTCCATTCCGCAATACCCGTGGATAATAGTTATTTATCGTACGGATTTCTGAAAGGCATTTTAAACATGCAAGAAAAGTTTAGGCACGAGAGCAAAGGTCGAGTTTGAGTGTCTAATTTCTTAAGTGTCTAAAATGCCGATAAGTGATAAGACACGATTGTCGTATAACGTTTTATCCACAACCTGATGTCTACTATGAGGGCATTTTTAAATAAATTAGAAATTATACATGTCAGTGATAATTTATTGTAATGTCGATATCGCAGAGCTAGGCGGTCATGAGATTTGCTAGCGTATGCAAACAATGATTTTATACCTTAATAATAGACAGGTTGTGGATAAAAATATTTTGAGATGTTTCAAAATTCCTCATACCTTATCAATTACTAAACTACCAAACCAGCAGAAAGAGAAAAGTTCCATTAATAAGATCGACATGTACATAATAGTTGTCCAATAAGTTGAAGCATTAGCCACCTATAAATAATAAATTGTACTATATTACAAGTGATGTCGGTGAATTTTCTTACCGCATTTAAGTTGAAAAGGGATAAGCACAATGAAAATGCACTGATTGCGAATTGCAGGAAAATCATTAAATTGAATAATTCACTAACTTTCTCTGAAAATCTAAAATACGAATAATGGAATAATGTAAAAACATTTTGATAAAACTGAAATATTCACCCTAAAATATTCTTATGAAAACCGATCAAATTTGTAAGGGACTTCCCCAAATTGCTAATAACCTCTTCGTCTGCCACCTTTGACCTATTTTGCATCAACCGTTCCTTGGTGTACTCAAAAATATGTGTTAAATTATCCGCAAGCAATTCACACTGTACACCAATTATTATTAAAAATCCTAACATTAGTCCGTCCGCGGCAATATCCGCTGGTCCAATTATAAAAATGGAAAATGTTTGATGGGCAAAAGCTGTGAAATACCTTGAATATGTATTAAGCTCGAAAGGATACCAAGCCGGAAATGGCAGATTTAACTCTTCAAGAGAACGTGTCAGAAAAAATGGGTTGAGAACTAATAAAATGGCAAGTAGGCAAGTAGTTGCAAGAACTACAGGAAACATTTGCCTATAATAATGCAGTTCTACACGGAAAAATTCTCTCTGACGATCATTTCTGGGTTGAAATACTTTCTGGTCAAGTAGATTCAGTAATTCTTGAATGAGGACGCGTTTTCTGATCAGCAAGATAATCTTGGATTGGGTAAGTACAATTTCCAGTGCTGAATAGGCCGATGCAGCAAATTCTTCTATGTTCTTCATTTGCATAAATAAGTAAATGAATTGAGAAACAATAAAGGATCCAAGAGGAAAAGCGACTGTGAACAAGACCATTTTGAATCTCGCACTTTTGAAAAATCCATCTTCTTCACTAAATAGCCCCAGAAATCTTAGCAATTTTAAATTAAAAGTGAGATACTCTCTGTACACCGAAGCCATCGTTGTTTGAAACAGTAATGTAATGTCTGCTCTACTTATATGCAAGAAGGCTTGTCTCATAAATTACTAGTGGTATACATATGATTATTATGCATATTGAAGAAATCCACCGTTGTGTGGAGACAAATCCATTAGGTAATATTCGATTTTTCAGTTTAATTAAATAACGTCAATCTGTTGATTCTCAGGTTGCACAATAAGTCCTTACTTAAAACGGCATGGCACATAATGTTGTTCTAACATACAGGGTGTTACGGAACAATGCAATTTTTAAGGGACCAAAAAATTCAGAAATGTATTTACCTACATGAGTTACGTCCCTTCAAACGGTGTAAAGTAAGATTTTCGTTTTTTAAATAATTCGAAAAATATATTTAGGTAATAGGATTTTTTAAGTTTTAACTCTTTCTTGCATATTTTTTGTTATGAACATTTCTTTCACCGCATAATAATAGTAACAATAACGAAGGTAATATGTGATCTATTGCAGGAAGCACTGTTTTCGAATTAAATGGCTCTTATTCACTTATTGCTTTAAGGCTGCCCCTCGGCCGGTTCCCGCCAAAATAATGTTTTTTGCTTCTAATTTAAATTTGCAAAGGATTATCAGCTTACAATTGCTATTTTACCAGCAGGTTTACTCCTGTAACACGTTGGTTAACAAATTATTGTTAAAACTGCACTAGTTTGTCTTTGTACAATTTTCCGGTTTCGCGCCAAAAAACAACTTTATTGTGCAAATTTGAAAAACCGGTGTAGTTTTAACAATAATTTGTTAACCAGCGTATTACAGGAGTAAACGTGCAGGTAAAATAGCAATTGAAAGCTGATAGTCCTCCTCAAATTTAAATTAGAAGAAGAAAAGTTGTTGTACCAACAAATGACTACCACCGAGATTTAGGACTGATAATTGATGGATCATTAAGCTTTGAACAACACCTAATTACTAAGCTCAAACAGTGTTATATAAAGTTAAAATCGTTATACCGGTTAAAACAGACTCTTCCTGACAAAATTAAACTCAGGCTAATTGAAAGTCATTCTATATTTGGTTACTGCATTACTATCTACTATCCCCACTTGACCTGTGAGTTGAAGAATAAGCTACAATTACTTCAAAATACTTGTATGCGCTTTTGTTATTCTATCAATAAATATGAGCATATTATAGCTTATTATGTTGACACTCGACAATTAAAAATATCTGGGCGATATGATTTAGCTTTTGGAGTCTTGCTCTGGAATATACTACACAATGAGTGTCCTAAGCATTTGTCTGAGCTGCTGAAGTCACGACGATCACTCACTCAACGTTGTCTCAGAGATTTAAGAGCGTGTAGTATCCTTGTCCAGAGCTACTAAGAACAGGGGCAAAGCGAAAACGTCTAGCTCCTCAAGGGTTTGAGTTAGAGACTAGGAAATATTTTTACCATTTAGACAAAACATAAACCCAGGTTTATTGTTTTTTATTTTTTGAAAATGGAGTTTCCGTCATTGTTAAAAGTTGGCCCAAAATCATTGAACTTCTCACTCCGTTGCGCGAGTTATTATGAAGTAAATCTAAAATCTGGCAAACAATAAACCTAAATTGAAGCCTCCTCTTTAAACTGACGCCTAACGCAAAATTATAATTTTTTATCTAACTGCGTTATGAATTTTCTTCGATACCTTTGTTTCCCGAAATATTGTCTTGGAGAGCCAGCGTCAAGTGCTGCCATCCCTATTATGCGTGGCAGCTCAAGGAAATAATTTTATGTCTTTCTCATCTAGGTCTATTCTGTATAAAGCTGTCTTTGTTGGATAAACACTGTCGCGAATAGTTCTGTCTATACGATTTTATGTCTATTGCTTTCTAGTGCACGACTTTGTAAATAAATGCGCGCACGTGTTGATCGATTCAGATGGTTTGTAACCTCCCGACAAGTCGACAACCAATACAGTGTGTTCCCAAATCTTGTAGCAGAATTCCTACCATTGACTCCTTGGGTAAAATTTAAAAAGGTAAAAAGGAGCTAAAAGTTGGGTTCGATATCGTTCCCTATAACGAAGCTACCGATACTGAGCTATGGATGCGAATCTGAAATTTAGAGCGGAAACTATACGGATATAAAGAGCTGTATACTGAATTTTTTCTGGTGCGTGCAACCCTTGGGGGCCTTACGCATTTTTCTATAATTTTGTCCTGCAACAATTTCCTCAAACAATTTCGAAATCATCTACGCTAGGACGCATCGTTTTCGAAAAAATTAAACTTAATTGTTTTAGGGCGCGAAAATTTCTCACAGAAGCTTTCATTTTATTTATCAAATAATCAAAAATAAATTTTGAGGCTGATTCCTTACGTTACTTAAAGAAGAAAAGTTTTTATGGTCATATATGGCGAAAAATGCTTCCTACGGGAAAACTTTCCTTCCCAGATCAATGCAAGGAATCAGTCCATGAAGTAATTTTTGATAATTTGGTAAATAAAATAAAATCTGTGACAATAACAAATGTAACGCTAAAACGATTAGTCAATTTATTCGAAAACAGTGCGTCCTAGCGATTAAGTAGGTACCTTTTTCTATACACACTATTAAAAACGGTTTTTTTGACGTTTGTTGACAATTGTTAAAAATGGCATTTTCTGACACCAGCTTTAAAAGTCATTTACTTTTAACACTGCTGTCAAATAGTTATTTATGATACATATAAACATTGAAAGTGGTATTTTATTTTGTGAGAAGGGAAGTTTGGGACACGACGCGCATATTATAGACAATTTTTTCTACAAACACGATTAAAAGAAAAAGTTTTCATATTATTAGTTGAAAACGACCATGAAATTCGCTGTAACTGAGGCAGAGGTATAGTGACAATTTGTTGCCGGGGCTTGTTTAATTGTTGTTGCATTGTCACTTTTAACACCAGTGTTAAAAGTAAATGATGTCTTTTAATGCCGGTGTCAGAAAACAGCATTTTTAACAATTGTCAACAAACGTTAAAACAATAATGTTTTTGATACTGATGTAATTTACTTTTTACCCTCAGTGTTAAAAGTAACAATGCAACAACAATTAAACAAGCACCGGCAGCAAATTGTCAGTATACCTATCTCAGTTACAGCGAGTTTCATAGTCGTTTTCAACTAATAATATGAAAACTTTTGCTTTTAGTCGTGTTTGTAGAAAAAATTGTGTAGGATAGGTATGTGTGTTAAAACTGATTTAATGCTGTTCGAAGGGATGGACCACTCCGCTGCGCGTCGTGTTTCAAACTTCCCTTCTCACAAAATAAAATACCACTTATAACACTTATATCATCATAAATAACTACGACGCCTTCATGGACCGCTAATCATCATTTCGAAATTGTTTTGTGAGGAAACTGCCTTCAGAAAAAATTGTAGGAAAAATATGTAAAGGCCGCCCTAGGAATGCAATAATAATAATTTGAAAAAAAATCGGAAAAGAACCGCTGGTCTCCGCTCCCAGATTTGTATACTTAAATTTTTTTTTTCAAATAAATTGAAAAAAACTGGATTTTTAGGGACTTCTTGAAGGAACGTAATTCCCTTAGGTGAGTCTAAAGTCGAAATGTAAAACTAATTTTGATTTGTCAAATGGATTCATTCTTTTTTCTCTTGGGATTCAGAATTTAGGATTTTTTCCAAGTTAGACCGGAAGTAGGTACAGTCACGGCCACCCTAGATTATGTTTGCAAATTTGACATGTTTTATCATTGAAAAATTTTTAAAGAAATAAAAATGTTTTGAAAAACTAATTACGCAGTTGAATTTATATCGAAAAAGCAAAGGTTTTTGCGTTTTTCAAAAAACTCAATTTTTCACCGATTTCTTCGATGTTTTTGAAAATCTAAGGTGGTGGTCGTGTAGTTACTCCATTTCTGGTCAGGTCAAAAAACGTAGATTCCGAATTCGTTGCGAAAAATGATTAACTTAATTTGAAAAATCAAAATGACGGTCATTTTCGCTTAAACAGGAAGGGCAAAAAAATATCTCCCCACAGCAGTAAATGCAGATCAAAAAAAAATTTAATTGTGTCACAGACCAATGTACCGGTACCTATGTCCAGAGAGTCCTTCCTCCTTATATTAACGTTATGAATATCTGTCTTATACAGCAATTTTCTAGCTAGATAAGCCACTGGAGAATTTTGTAATACAAACACGATGCGTGTAATCTGCGATTACGCATATTTAACCAGGTACAACTATTTCAGTTTATAAGTAACATGCTGAAATCTAGAAAACCCAAAAATAAACCGTAAAGTGTGACTTTTGAAAAGTCTAGGTTTCCATTTAAGAAAAGTATAAATTAAAATTATTCCGGTTAAAAAAACCGAAAGTGAAAAAAGTACACCACTGCAAGTGTAATTGCGCCCCCCCCCTTAAGCCAAGTTGATCAGCGTTTATTTCGTTTCAATATATTTTTTACGCCCGCGGTCCGAAAGATATTCAAGGTGGAAACTTTAAAGAACACCCTGTGTGCGAGTCGCGAGCTGGCAGCTCTAGAAGAAGTGGGAGATTCGAGGCTCCTCCCACTTTATCTGTTGAGTGGCCTTCGTCTCTCACCGCTGCCCCTCAGCAGAAACCATGTGTAAGCATACAACACGCTCTTAAACTTCTACGACATCCATAAACACAACTCTGCTAAGTTTCAGCGCACTTTTTCATTTATAGCGCCAAAGAAACTTAATGATCCCGGATTAAATTACTTGATTCACTCTTACAGTAAGAATGTATTTAAAACAAAGAACAAAGAGGTGCTTCTCGGCGAAATTTAGTGTGATGTACCATATTAAATGTCTTGGTGGTGTGGAAGAACGCCAATGCGAACACTGCCCTTTGTACCCCATATTTTTTTGTAGTTATATGTGTTATGTCTTTGTCTGTTTGACTGTAAGTTTCTCGGGTACAATAAACCATTTTATTATTATTATTATTAATTATTAATTATTAATTTGTAATATGAAAAAAAGAAAAGAATTTTTAACGTGAACTCTATTGCGAGGCAAGTGGGCAGTGTTGGGGGTGGTCGTCGGGCAGTGGTCGGAACATTACTTAAGTGTAAAATTTTTTTATTAAACGGTTTCAAGATTTTGTCGATTTTGACATTACAAAGATACCAACAATAAAAACGAAACATAGCACTAAACGATAATATTAGTTTAGGAGGGTTACTTTTCTCCAAACGAAGCAAAAATTTAATATCAAAAAAATACCAACCATTATAAAAAATAATTAATAATGATGAAAATGAAAGTACCTACTTACCGCAATAAGTTTCCGCAAATTCTGAGAGGCTACAACTAGGAACTTTAATTTTCGGAGCCCATCATTTTCATTTTGCTTTTAAGTTTTTTCCGTCAATTTCCATCAGGCATTGAAATAATGCTGCGTAAGGGGGGTAAGTGCAAAATATTTCCTCCCTGATCACCAATTTCAGTAACTACAGCAATTAGTGATTCCACAGTCAAAGAATATTTCTATGAATAAATTCGCGATTTGAGAAACACTGATAATAACTAGCTGTGCTTCACAAGATGACGAGCAAAGATGACCTACCTGTAGAGGGTATATTGTATAATATTAGAAGGAAATTATTTCAATTCTAGAAATATGTAATCTGGAGTAATTGCAGAGAATATCACTGCTAAAAATATCAGGAAAACCTCTTCAGAAGGCGGCAGGCAAACAGGATCCCCGCTGGGTTATGGTTACCTCTGATACCTCACTAATACTCACTTCCTGTGGTGGTTATTTTATTTCACAGAATTATATTTGTCTGGCCTTTCCTTTCCATAAAAGTTTTATTTTTGCGTTTGTCAAATAAGGGTAAAAAAGTAATGGTTTTCCATTACAATTACTAAAGGAATGTAATGCATTACAATTACAAATTACTATTGAAAAAAAGTAATGCATTACAATTACTCATTACCAGATAAAGTAATTTCATTACAGTAATGCATTACTTCCGACCACTGTCGTCGGGTCGTAGCCAAACGGCACGTCATTTTTCTTGCGCAAGCGCACTGTGGCCAAGTTTCCCCTAATTTTATGAAGTTCTTATATACCTACTTTAGCGAAAACCATGCAGTATCTGGGAACGAAACGACATGAAAATACGTGCCATCCTCTTCCCGACCCTATGACATCGTTTCCGCTAAAGTAGTAGTTTAGCGGAAACCTGTAACTCGGCAACGGTGCGTTTGCGCAAAAAAAATCGGGTACCGTTGCACTCAGCCCATCACTCTGAACGGCAATATATGCAGTTTGAGTTCTAAAAATGGTTTTTTTAAACAGAATAATACATTTTTCTCAACGGATTCGGAATCTACGAATTTTTTAAAGTTAAAAACATGTATCATACTTGACCAGAAGTCAAGTCGCGGCCACCCTGGATTTTCAAAAACATCGAAAAAATCGGTCAAAAAACAAGATTTTTCAAAACCGCAAGTACACGTTAACCTTATTTTTTAAAAACAAATTCAACTGCGCAATTACATTTCCTTTTATTTGTTATTGCTTTTTTGAAATTTATTAAATGTTCACAATCAGCCAAAATAAGAAAAAGAATTTTAAAAAATGTAATTGGCTGGTTGAATTTGCTTTAAAAAAATAAGGTGGACGTGTACTTGCGGTTTTGAAAAATGTTGCTTTTTGACCGTGTTTCAACAATTAGTCTGTACCTCTATAGTTATAATGTTGTCATAGCAATGAAAAAATAAAAAAAAACAACAACAAAAATATACAGTCCACTTGTTCACTGAACTATCCAGCCCAAACAGTGGTCCTAGCGAGCGGATATTCTTCGAAAATACCCTTCCTTGAAGCCAAATCGTCGAGAACTGTGCTTTATTCAAACTCCAACGCAAGAGCGAGAAAAACGCGTCAAAACTGACATTCATCAAGGAAAAGTCAAGCAAAAGAGAATCTTGGAACTGATTGGAAGCAAGCAGCTATCTCCAGAAGCTCAATTCAACTTCCAAATAACCATTAGTTTCACGATCAACTCAAAACTTCAACACTTCAGAACAACCATCAATCTTGGAAGACAACAAGCACGATTTCAGAACCCTTCGGTTGAACAATCAAGCCATTCACAAAAGCAGTGGTCAAATTCAGCTGATAAGGTCGCATATCTGTATCGTTCCTTTTCCGAATCCAAAGCACTCTTTCAATTTTTAAATCTTTTTAGAAAATGGCACCAAAGAAAAGGTCCAAGGAAACTGAGAACTCGGTAGAGATGAATCAAGCATTGTCTATACTAGACCAGCTTTATTATTTAGAGCAATATTTTTCTCAGCTTGACACCACAGAAGTGGACTCCAGGTTGGTTTTAGAAATCGATTGCAGATTACAGCGTGCTGAACAATTATACTGCAAGTATGATCAACACCTATTGACAATACCAGTTTCAGAGCATAGTAAGTTACTTTCTATTAACGAATTAGGAGATATTTACTACAAACTCATGTCAATTGGTAAAAACATTGTTTCTAAAATCAAAAATCAACAATTTCTTGCTGTTTCGAATAACGAAATAAATTCATCTACACCTGAACGGCGTGAGCTCCATTACAGCTCTCAAGCTTTTGATGACTCTAATGTAAAACTACCAATCATAAATCTGGACTCTTTCGATGGCACATACACGAATTGGGCAGGTTTTAAAGACAATTTCATGGCAGCGGTTCATAATAACTCAAATATACAATCAAATGCTTTAAAATTCAGATATCTTAGGTCTACTCTAACGGGCAAGGCTTTTGAAGTCATTGACAATATTGAAGTTACTAACCAAAATTATTCAATTGCTTGGGATTTACTGGTCGTTAGGTTTGAAAACAGAAAACTGATTATAAACATGCACATTAATGCAATTTTTGATTTACCAACGGTTTACAAAGAATCATTTAAAGCTTTGCGAGATTTGTATGACAATGTAAACAAAAATTTACGTGCATTAAAGAATTTAGGTCAACCTGTAGATTCCTGGGATACATTACTCTTGCACATTTTGGTCAACAAACTAGATGCATCTAGCAAACGAGCCTTTGCTGAATACAAGATCCAAAATGAATTGCCGACCATGACTGACTTTAATAATTTTTTGAAGACTCGTTGTAATAATCTAGAACAGTTTGATTCAAGCAAACTTCAAGATTCCAAGTCCAACACAAATAATAATCAACCTGCAAAGTCTAAGTTCCCTTCTCATTCCCAAATCAAGCATTCTTTTGCTTCTACTAGTTCAATTAGTTGTCCTGTTTGTCAAGGCAAACATAATCTATATCGATGTGAAAAGTTTCAACAACTATCTGCACAAGACAGACATAAGAAAGTCGAGGAGCTTAAAGCATGCAAGAACTGTTTACGGTTAAACCATCAATTAGCTACCTGCAGGATAAAAAGCGTGTGCAAGCAATGCCAACAAAAACATCATACGTTGTTACATCTCGACGTTAATCAAAGTAAACAATCAAACGGATTCAAATCCTAATTCAAATCCCAATTCAAATACGGTCTCTTCTAACCACTCTTTTCAAAATTCTGTACCCCAAGTTTTGCTTGCCACTGCAGTTGTACGTGTCAATGATGTTAAAGGCAATCAATTCATGGCTAGGTGTTTGCTTGATGCAGGTTCTCAAAGCAACTTCGTCACAAAACGCTTATGCGATAAACTTGGAGTGAAAACTTTAAACACATCTATCTCAATTTCTGGTATTAACTCTCAACATTCTACGATTGATCGGCAAACAAAGATTCAATTAGCTTCACAAGTCAGTAATTTCAACTTCTCTATGACTTGTTTGGTTTTAGACACAATTACCCATGATTTGCCAAATAATTCATTTGATAGAAACTTATTACAGGTTCCAGAAGAACTTACATTAGCTGATCCTAATTTCAACCAATCCGGTCCAATAGACATACTGATAGGCGCATCACATTGCTTTAATATATTGTGTCCAGTTAAACCAATAGTGCTCGGACATAATAAACTTGGTTGGATTCTCGGAGGTAATTTTATTTTCAATACAAATCATCTTTCTAGTTATAAATCAACGATTTGCTCCAATTCTAATCTAGAAAACACTCTTAATAATCAGCTTAATAATCAGCTAACAAAGTTTTGGCAAATCAATGAACCTACTGTAAACGTCAATTATTCCAGAAGTGAATCAGGCAAATTCATTGTCAAGCTTCCATTAAAGAATAATTACATGGAACTCGGAGACTCCAAAAAGCAAGCAATCAAACGTTTTCTTAACATGGAAAGAAAATTACACAGTGATCCAAAATTACTTGCTGCATATGCCGAATTCTTAAAGGAATATAAAGAACTTGGTCATATGACTGAAATCGATGACGACAAAACAAATCATGACATATCTTTTTATATACCACATCATGCTGTTGTCAGAGAAAGCAGTCTTACCACGAAGGTGAGAGTTGTCTTCGACGGTTCAGCTAAAAGCGATACTTCTTTATCCATCAATGATGTACAAATGGTAGGGCCAACCATACAAAATGACATATTCAATTCTGCTTAGATTCAGGCAACATGCAATAGTTCTCACTGCCGATGTAGAAAAAATGTACCGCATGCTTTGGATTCATCCTGATGACAGGAAGTTCCAAAAAATATTTTGGAGAGAAAATATAAATGATCCTCTTAAATGCTATACTCTGAATACAATAACATATGGTCTAGCATCGTCACCATATCTTGCCATTAGATGTTTACATGAACTAGGTATCCAAAATCAAAGCGTCTTACCTGACGCATGTACTGTAATCAAGCAAGACTTTTATGTAGATGACATGATAACCGGTGCTAATACTTTCGATGAAATTCTCACGATTCAAAAGCAAGTCTCAAATATTCTAGAATCAGGAGGTTTTAAACTAAGAAAGTATATGTCTAACAATCCTGGCTTATTACAAGCAATTGCTTGTGATGAAGAAATTCAATTTCATATTCTTCCTCTTGCAGAAAGTAAAATTTTAGGCATGAATTGGAATTCTGCATTAGATGTAATCGAGTACAACTTCAAGGACTCTATCAGTAAACATAAATCAGTGACTAAGCGAAGCATAGTATCCATAGTTGCTCAGGTATTTGATCCACTTGGGTTATTAAGTCCAATTTTCATAATCCCAAAATTATTCATTCAAAAACTGTGGACGCTAAAACTCAATTGGGACGAAGAAATTCCTGCCGATATGCAACAGCAATGGTCAATTATGCAAGGTCAATTAAGAAATATTAAGAACTTGAAATTACCTCGATATATTCTCATTTCGTCATTTCAACTAATCGAATTGCATGGCTTTTGCGACGCAAGCGAGAAGGCATACGGAGCTTGTATCTATGTTCGTTGCTTAGATTCCAATAATCATACCACAGTAACACTTTTGACTTCGAAATCTCGTGTTGCGTCTTTAAAGACTATAACTTTGCCTCGTCTAGAACTCTGTGCCGCAGTTCTATTAAGTCAACTTTATCAAAAAGTTACTAATGCATTAACAATCAATTTTTCTAATGTCTATTTTTGGAGTGATTCAACAATTACTTTGTGTTGGATTAAAGCGCCTTCTAGTCGCTGGGTCACATTTGTATCAAATCGTGTGGCAGAGATCCAACGTAATACTTCAATAGACAACTGGCATCACGTTTCATCTTCAGACAACCCTGCTGACTTAGTGTCACGAGGTACAATGCCTTGTGAATTAATTTCAAATGATCTTTGGTGGCATGGTCCACAATGGTTCATGTTGGATAAACAATATTGGCCAACAGAAAATTTACAATACAAAAAATGTGATGACATACCGGAATCGCGATCAAACTTCACAGGTACAACGTCAACCGTTTCTTGTACCTCAGTGAATTCTTCTTTTATTGCAGAATTCATTAACAAGTTTTCTTCGTATCAACGTTTAATTTCAGCAACTGCTTACTTATTACGTTTCAAGCAAAACTGTAAACTTCCCAAAGAAAAACGAATTCAAGGGAATCTTACAAGCGAAGAGTTTGATAATGCTTTAAATGTTCTAGTTAAGCTAGTTCAAAAAGAATCTTTTTCAGCAGACATTGCTAACCTGAAAACTAACAATTGCCTTAAAGCAAATAGTAAATTAATTAAACTGAGTCCATTCTTAGATGATTCAGGGATTCTTCGTGTAGGAGGGCGACTGTTAAATTCAACATTCGAATACGATAAAATTCATCCAATTCTTTTGCCTACAGGCAGGTTCGCAATGTTGATTTTAACTAATGAACACATTAAACTACTACACTGTGGTCCTCAACAATTATTATCGACAATTAGAAACAAATTCTGGCCGATCTCAGGCAGAAATTTAGCTAGAAAGGTATTCAGGGACTGTTTTAGATGTTTCAGGGCAAACCCACAGCTTGTCAAAAATTATCAAATGGGCAATCTTCCTAAAGTAAGACTAGAACCTGCCTTGCCATTTATAAACACTGGTTTAGATTTTGCAGGGCCCATCTCAATTAAAGACAGACTATTAACCAGAGCTCCAAAATTAATCAAAGCCTACATTTGCCTTTTTGTGTGCATGTCTACGAAAGCTATACATTTAGAGCTATTAACCAGTTTGTCATCTGAAGCTTTTTTAGCAAGTTTAAAAAGATTTATTGCGCGACGTGGTCAGCCAAATGGTATTTACAGTGATAACAGCACGAATTTTGTTGGAGCATCAAATCAATTGCGCGAGTTATACACATTCCTTAATGAAAGTAATACGCAAAATTATGTTGTCAATTTTCTAAATCCCAACAAAATTTCATGGCATTTTATTCCACCCCATTCCCCACATATGGGAGGATTGTGGGAAGCTAATATAAAATCAGCTAAAATTCATCTGCGTCGTGTTCTCGGCAATTCCTGTTTAAATTTTGAACAATTTTTAACAGTTTTAATTCAAATTGAAGGAGTTCTTAACTCAAGACCCCTTACTCCCTTGTCGTCTTCTCCTGATGACCTATCAGCACTCACACCGGGACATTTTCTAATTGGAAGAAACCTAACTGCGCTTCCAGAACCCAGGCTGACTCAATTGGCTACAAATCGCCTATCAAGTTTTCAACAACTTCAACAGCTATTGCAGCATTTTTGGGATCGCTGGCAACGTGAATACATCGCAGAAATGCAGTCACGTACCAAATGGGCACAAGGCAGTTGTCATCAGTTAAAGATCGGAGATCTTGTTCTGGTCAAGGACGAAAGGATTCCACCGCTTCATTGGCCACTTGGTCGTATTGTTCATCTTCATCCAGGAACTGATGGGATAACAAGAGTCGTTTCCGTTCGAATGTCCAGTGGAATAGTCAAGAGACCTGTCGTAAAGTTATGTCTACTTCCCACAGCAAACTCTGAGAATGAAGACATAGAAAAACCCGAGTAAAGAATAGATGGAAGAGCAATAGCAATCTACATGAAACTATTCATTGTTATAATTATGTTTTTGAAAGCCAGAGCCTTCAAGAGGGGCGGAATGTTTCAACAATTAGTCTGTACCTCTATAGTTATAATGTTGTCATAGCAATGAAAGAATAAAAAAAAACAACAACAAAAATATACAGTCCACTTATTAAAGAATCTTAATATTCACTGAACTATCCAGCCCAAACAGACCGATTTCTTTGATGTTTTTGAAAATCCAGGGTGGCCGCGATTTGACTTCTGGTCAAGTATGATACATGTTTTTAACTTTAAAAAATTCGTAGATTCCGAATCCGTTGAGAAAAATTTATTATTCCATTTAGAAAAACGATTTTTAGTGTCACTTCCGGTTTAACCGGAAGTCCAAGAGAAATTTCTGAAGCAGTTTTAAAATCCACGTATTTAATTGTGCCTTATTACCAAGTTTCAAAGTAAAATCTTAAGAATTAACGGAGATAATTGACCGTCTCGGGACTTTGTACTAACACTGTATGTATTGTTTCAGTACCTACATTGTCCAAACAAATTACCGCGAAAGCGAGAAACATTCTGACGCCTCTAATAACGTCTAACGCTTTACAAAGCGTGGAAGAAAATCAGGAATATAATTTTGAAAATGCTTTTATGGACGAGGATACATACCAAGAGTAAATTTATATCACATTGAAATTTCATCAGTAAAATAATTTTAGGATTTTGAATTACGAAATAGATATGGAGAAAGAAGATCCATCAGGCAGTACCGATACAAAACCTTACGAACTTGTAGGAAATAGAATTGTTCAATTGGGGTTTGTTTTGAAGTGGTCTATGAGGCTGCAGGTACAGCATTCCAAGGTGTGTACTTGTGGACAGCTGTACTTGCAAGCAGAAAAATCATACGGCAAAGGATTGGCCAGTCTGTTGATCTTCGGGTGCACAATGTGTGCGAGGAAATATCGTTGCTTTACTGAAGATCCTAAAAAAACGAAGTCGACAATAAATTATGGCTACGTTTGGGGAACTCTTGCAGCTGGAAGCACCTTTGCTCATAGTCAAGATAGGAGTTGCGGTACCTTTGATACAGTTGCCTGTTTTAAAATTCGATTGCCATCTGTTGGCGAATAGGCGATCTCGACACTGTCCCGTGGTGAGGTTCATGACGCCGGTCGACTCCGCAAAAAATGCTATTTATTCTTGTAGTATATGCAGCATGTGTCACACGCCGCTTTCTCAATCCGTTCGCAGCCTTAAGCAATTTTTACATAAAGAACAATTGTGCACAATTTATTTGTTCAAGAATATTAACACCCCTGAGTTTTATAGACCCTTTTCTTGTGCTGCTCGTCATTGGTGATTTATTCGCAAATGGCAAACCATCTCTTTAAGCAATTGAACTCGCAATTGACTTATGGGCTTCTGCTTACGCACCGCACTAACTTGTATTGTACGGTTCCAAAAAGGAATGAAAGCAAAACTGGTAAGAACAAAAGTCAGATAAAAATCAAATGGTTCACTAGACCGATTTGGTTGAAATTTGGTGCGGGGGCATCTGATAACTTGGCACATCAACTTTTAAATTTTAAATGCAAACCAGAGTCCACCGGGAATTATTATTGTTTGAATTATTCCACAGCCAACATTCGCACTGTAAGTATACAGTACATTTTTGGACTTCTTCTAACTTGGTTTTCATGGATAGAAATATATGTAATCTACCTACTCCAGCATCAAGCACGTTATTTGTATGTTGTTTTTATGCTACATCTTAAATTTTTACATCAAACGTGCTGTTGTTGAATTCGACGATATTTATCCAAAGGGGAATTCAACCCCTTCTGCAGGTATATCCACTGTGGCGTTATGGAACCTCAACAACAACCACATCAGGTAGGTGGACTATTATAACAAATTATTAAAACTGTTTTCCCCGAGTGTTTTTAAAAAAAGTGTGATGGGTTATGTTCTAGATAAACCTACCACGCGGTTTATAATTTTTGTGCAATAGTTTATATTATGGCGAAAATTCAGTGTATATGTATACATACCTACTATTAATATTAATTGTTGCAATACTTGCAGTTTTCGTATCCCCAAATGCAAAAAATGTTAATAACCCGGATTGGCAATTCTCCAGACAAACGGTTTCTTTTGACATAAAAAATACCAATGTCGTGGCGAGTTCCCATTTTATAGACAAGGACTTGTTTAAATTTCTCCGATCAGAGAATTGCAACAAGGTGAATATTCAAAATTACAAACATATTGTCAGTTATTTGATGACACACATCAACAACATATGCGTACCCATATTTAAAAGCAAACGTTATCGCAAAAAGCAAGACGAATTGTTAATTTACTTACATTGCGCTCATTGTACAAATATTTGATTATAAGAATCTGTGGATTTTCGAATGTCCAAGCAGAGAAGCATGCACTCATCTTAATGAGCCAAAGTTTAAATTATAATCATAATCCAGACGACAAGTTAACGCGCTATGTAAATTGTTCGGAAAGGGTGGCGTCGCAAAAGGTTGCATATTTTAAAAAAGCACAAGAGTTAAGAACTGAATCTATAAAGGCTGCCTCACCTTCCATTATGATCAGTGGCATCAAATCTGAAAGTACTGTCAGAAAAATTAGATCAGAAGCGTTGCAGCGTATCGATAGGGACAGGGACGACGTTATAGATATGCTTGTAATGGGTCGTGACAATAGGACATATATTCCTTTTGTTGCTGATCCTTTGACAGTTCAGTGGCCAGCAACTTGATATGGTAAAGAGGCAGACAGAGTGGCCTATCGTTCATATTGATGCGACGGGCAGCATAATTAGAAAAATCGCAAAAAAAAGGCAAAAAAGTTTTTTATTACGCCAGTGTCATCCAGTCCTCATACAATAATCGGGTTTGTCCTTTTTTGAAATGGGCACATGCAAACACGATACTGAATCCATTGGTAAATGGCTACTAAGTTTCAAAATGTTCATCGTCCGCAAACTAGGTACAGTGTGATTCAAAAGTTTTGTAATTAGGGTTGGCTATGGAAACAAAAGATTCGAAAAACGTTTGTCCAAAATTAATCGCACAGTCCCCAAAGAAAATCACTGAATTAAAATGACAGATGTGAATTTTTTGAATTTATTTCTTTTGCATCTATTATTGCGATTTATTTCGAAAAAATGTGAACCTCTCGGCTTCCAGTATCAAAGGCGCCTTTCAGTGAGCACTCTCCGGTTGACAGCAAACAACAAAGTTCTGGCAAAGTTAGGTTATGTTTGGTAAATGCCCATGAAAGTTTTAAAAAGCTTTTATTTCTTCATAATGCTTGAATTTGTGAGCAAGGATCTTGAAGAGCTCGTTAAAACAGGCTTGGGGGCCACGTAGCTTTTTGTGCTCAGTTTAAAAAACAATCCTATCCGTATGCAGGATGGTCCTCGGAGAAGTCCCTGATGTGGTTAAATCCAGTCGAAAGGTAATTTGCTTATTAAAATCGACCTGCTAATTTGGAAACTTTTTCAGAAACAAATAATGGAGACTCCAACTAGCCTGATTCTCTGTTCTTTTATGAATTTGCTTTCACAACCCTTAGCAGAAATAAAAAACAGCTGACTTCGTGTGCAACGAAAATAATGAACCCGGGAAGTTACAAATGTAAATAACAATAAAAAACAGAATGAATCCGGGAAGTTACAAATGTGAATAACAATAAAAAACAGCTGACTTTATGTGCAACGAAAATAATGAATCCGGGAAGTTACAAATGTGAATAACAAGATTTGGATTAGGCAGTTTTTCAAACCAATTAAAATGACATACAGATGATCCTGACTTGGCCCCCTGCCTTAAGATATCCAGAACTTCAGCACAAAAGTAGTGAAGTGGAAGATCGATCAAGTTGTTTTTTAATTTTCAAATACACCAATATTTGTGGGGGTAGTAATTTTTGTTCACTATCTCAAAATCGGGAACACCTGTTTCTAAGTAGTTTTGTTTCCACCGTGTGTGTTTGTAATTGAAAATAAAGCCATTTAATTAACTTGTTTTAGTGAATTTACTAGTCGATTTATAAAACAAAAAATAGGTAAGTGTTAATTTTAAATCTGTGTAAATTGGACATTACACTGCTCCATTGGTGCTCTTTTTTTTAAATCACCATAACATCTCGGAGTCCAAGATAAATGTCCGATGGATATTGAAGGCAGCGCACTTGCTTCAAGAAATTGTTGCGATCCATATTTATTGTATAGCATTTGTTTCTGAAACGGTTTCCAAATGAGCGGGTTGCATTAATAAGCTAATTATTACCTTTCGATTGGATTTGACCACATCGAGGACCATTATCCATACGGATACGATTTTTTTATTTAACTAAGGACAAAAAACCTATTCTTGACGAGTGCTTCAAGGTCCTTGCTCAAACATCCAAGCTTTATGAAGAAATGAAAGCTTTTTCTTTTTATACTTTCATGGACCAAGACCAAACATAACCTAACTTTGCCACAGTTTTGTTGTTTGCTGCCAATCGAAGAGTGCTCACTGAAGGGCGCCAAATTTGATACCGGAAGCGTAGAGGTTCACATTTTTTCGAAATAATTCGCAATAATAAATACAAAAGAAGTAAATTAAAAAAATTCTCATCTGTCATTTTAGTTTAGTGATTTTCTTTGGGGACTGTGCGATTAATTTTGGACAAACGTTTTTCGAATCTTTTGTTTCCATAGCCAACCCTAATTACAAAACTTTTGAATCACACTGTATCTGGCCTATTTTTCCAACAGCCGTTGTAGATTTTAGTTTTGCCTTAATAATCTCGTATTATTGGAATAACATGAGTTTTATTGAATTCGTAAACTTAAGTTTCGAAGAAGCCTTTAACGAAGTAAAATTAAGTACCTAAAGATTTGACAAATATTCACATGTGTTGCGCGCACTTTGTGAAAATAATTTGTACTGACGAAGACAAATGTTACAAGGATCCTTCAGTCTCTTTAAAATTAAAGGAGACTTTGGTCACACCGATGACTTTAAGTGATCTTAAAACTTTAACACAGTGGTTTATAAAGGACCCCGCACCATCCTTATGGTAAATGGCTTTCTGTGGATTTGGCTGAAACTTTGGTATGTTGTAGATTGCGACCTCCTGATCAAATGTTATCATTGCCCCAAACAAATCGTACGAACAGTTTTTGATATACAGGGTGTCCCGTCTCAGAGTGCAAAAATTTCAGCCACAGATTCCTTGCATGAAAATAAAAGACCCGTATTTTTTTGTTTCGCTAGATGGGCCCCCATTTCGTCACTAGGGCTCCTCAAAAGTGAGCCCCAAAAATCGAAAATTAATTCCCACGTCGTAACCATTCAACCGATTTTGCTCAAATTTTCCACAAGACCATTACGAACGATGAAGATTTCAATAATGTAGCTGATGATGCCGTGGTGCACACCACAGGCGCCCCCTGGGCCGCCCTCGACATTTTCGGCCCATTATCTTTGTTAACGTAATTAAATTTCGTAATTAATTACACACCATCCGATGGTCGATTGAATTTAGAAACTACGCTACCTCTTACACTTTTCTCTAAAATGCACCATTTCCGAGTAAAATTAAGGAATGTGGAGCCATACACGTGCTTATTGGCAGACTTTTCAAGATAGCTATGGCGCGATTAATGTCAGGGCTTTGTTAAAGTTTTAAATTATTGTCAGTTTTGCACCACTGTGGCACTGTGTTTGTTTTTTTTGTAAATATTATAATTGCAGCCAATTTTGCAAATTCGGAGTATACAGATATGCATTTAATTTATGGTGTATGGCTCCATATTTCTTAATTTTACTTGGAAATGGTGCATTTTACAGAAAAAGTGCAAGAGGTAGCGTAGTTTCTAAATTCAATGGAGCATCGGATGGTGTGTAATTAAATAGGAAATTTAATTACGTTAACAAAGATATTGGGCCGAAAATGACGAGGGCGGCCCCGGGGGCACCTATGGTGGGCACCACGAAATCATCAGCTACATTATTGAAATCTTCATCGTTCGTAATGGTCTTGTGGAAAATTTGAGCAAAATCGGTTGAATGGTTACGACGTGGGAATTAATTTTCGATTTTTGGGGCTCACTTTTGAGGAGCCCTAGTGACGAAATGGGGGCCCATCCAGCAAGGAATCTGTGGCTGAAATTTTTGCACTCTGAGACGGGACACCCTGTATAGCCTGCGGAAGATAAACTTTTCCCCGTAAGGACATACACATTTTTGGGACCCGACAGGTCTGAAATTTACTTCAACGCCTCACAAACGGATTGATTTTGAAGGTTTTGGAGATGTTTCGCCAAAAAAAGCGTAAACTTTTCGCTGAGTCGGCGGAGAATAAACCGTGGTCACCAAATGTCGAAACAGAGGACTTAGAGAAAAGCTTTTTCGACGACATGTCTCCAAATACATCGCTCAAAAATGTTTTAAATGTCGCAGATGAAATGAAAGTTTTGCCGGACGAAATAAACAATTTAACTCGTTACTCGGATAAAATTGTGCCCATAAATGCAAAAAATGTTAATAACCCGGATTAGCAATTCTCCGGACAAACGGCTTCTTTTGACATAAAAAATACCAATGTCGTGGAGGGTTCCCATTTTATAGGCAAAGACTTGTTTAAATGTCTCCGAGCAGAGAATTGCAACTAGGTGAATATTCAAAATTACAGACATATTGTCAGTTAAGATGACACACATCAACAACATATGTTAAGGTCAATTCGGGTAAATGGAAACACGGGGTAATTGGAACCATTATTTTTATCTTTTATACCTAACACGTCAGAGTTGTTTCAATATGACACATCACTTTTCATATTTCCCGCCGATGAAACGCAACAGTCAATTCGTTACTTCCATATCCCCACTCCAAAGAGAACTGTCACATTTGACATTTGCTCGTAGGACAACCATTGCATTCATTTTACGTGGAGCTAAGGTGGTTTATAATAAAATTCTAACTATTTAAGTGATAAATCACCATATTTCAATTCATTTCGAGGGGCCAATTTGTTCCTGGAAGATTTGCGACAACGTTTGACTTCCAGAAAGTTTTAAAATTTAAATTTTATCGGGTTATGGCATAATTGAGGTTATGACAAAAGCAAGTAATTTATTGATAATATTGCATAACATCTAACATAAATTGATTGATAGTGCCCTCATTTTGTGCAGTGGTAGGCTGCTCCAATACGGGCATGCGAAATCTAGAAAAAACTTTCTTTAATTTGCCATAAGAAATAGCGGAGTAAGTAGCATATATGCCTGTTATTAGAGGTGGAGAACAATCGATAGCGCTATCGATAACTATCGATAGTTTCGACTATCGAAAGCAATCGATGTTTTTTCCCACTATCGATAATATCGGATATTTTTATTCTAACAGTCAAATTTGAAGCCCCGTTTTTCGTTTCGCTTTCGCCTTGATTGTGACTGACTGCAGTAATATGAATGTGGCGACATCTGTGGTGGCGACTGGCAAGGCAAGCTCGCACCCCGCGAGTGCAGCGCCGAGTGCAGCGCAGCGTGTAGCCTATATGCTATAGCCTTCTATTCTTCTACCTCACGTTCGGCTCCGGTTCGGTCTCGTTCTTTTCTGTCAGGGTCTGTCACTGTCAGTTTTCAGTCACACGTGACAGTCCCGCTCCGGCGCACCGCAGTCCGGAGTCCGCACTTTGCCGCCATTTCTCCTCGCGGTAAATAAATACAAATAAACCATTATTTTTACAAGGTAGAACAATGGAAAAGTTTTTGAGGGAGACAAATAAAACTAAGGAATGTAAGTACATTTTTCTTTCATTCTATTTTTTACTGCTGAATTCACCGGCGTAGGTTAGGTTAACTTTAAGCGATAGTTAAAATAAAAAATAATGACAAGAATCAAGAATGACGTTTAAACAATAGGTTATCTGTCATTCTTGTCATTTAAATTGTTGCTTAAAGTTAACCAAGGCCGGTGCAATTGATCATTAGATTTGTTCAATATTGAATAGTTACGAATAGCTCTGGTTTTTTTGTTGTATGTAACTGAAAGCTTTTGAAGTCAATTAACTAATTAATATCGTCTTCGTAGGTTCAGGTAGTGGTAGCAATGATCATAACTCGGATCATGAGCCATTAACATCAAGTCAACACCCAGCCAATAATCATCCCCATTCTGAGAATACGGATTCGGAGTCTGAAATTTCCGTCATTTCCGTTTCGTCACCCTCAATCTCGACCACCAATAAAAGGAAAAAACAGAAGATTTCCCGAGTTTGGCAGTATTTTAAAAGGTCAAGTGATCGGAAGTTAGCGAAATGTGTTACATGTGGTAAAGAATACAAAACCAGCGGAAACACCAGCAACTTAGCTGATCATTTAAAGAGATTTCACCCAGTTGCTCCTCAAGCTGATGAGGAAGAAACACGTACTTCTCAAACTCTCACCACCACCAGTTCGAGCAGTGGCATAACTTCGGCAAGATCTTCCAGCAGATCCTTAAGTCCTTTTTTCAAGAGATCTCTTGAATATGAAAGCACATCGAAAAGAAAACAGGAGTTGGATCGCGCTCTTGCTTTTATGATTGCCAAAGATTTCCAACCCTTCAACATTGTAAACGATACTGGATTTAGAAAACTTGTTCATCTGCTTGACCCTCGATATGTAATTCCTAGCAAATTTACAATTCGGGAGACTCTGCTGAAGAAGCTTTACAACGAGTGTTCAGAGAAATTGAAAAAAATTCTTGGTGGCATAAAACATTTAGCAATAACTTGTGATATTTGGACGCCTTTATCTACAGAATCTTACTTAGCTGCAACCTGTCATTTTATATCGGATTTTAAATTGAAATCGGTTGTTCTGTCCGCAAAACTCTTAACCAAAAATCATACTTCCCAAAATATTGCAGATGCCTTACAGGAAATATTTGATGAGTGGGGAATTGTTAATAAAATTGTTTGTATCGTTACTGACAACGCTGCCAATATGATCAAGACAGCAGAGCTTTTGAAAATTCGTCATCTTCCATGTTTTGCCCATTCTTTGAATTTATCTGTACAAGACAATCTCAGTAGTGAAGAAATTCGTCCAGTTTTAACCAAATGTAAGGAAATTGTTCGATTCTTCAAAAGTAGTACATCAGCGACAGATTTATTCAAAGAGGAACAACGCCAAATTCACGTTAATAAGGAACCGTTGAAATTAATCCAAGAAGTTTCTACACGGTGGAATAGTTCTTTCTATATGATACAAAGGATTATAACAACCAGCGAGCCTTTAAATAGAGCGCTGCTGAAACTGAGAAAAGCTCCATCTCCGTTAACCATTGATGAAATAGCAATCCTCAAAGATATAGAAGCCTGCCTATATTGTTTTGAAGAAGCCACTAGAAAAGTTTCGGGCTCAAATTATGTTACCCTTTCTTTAATAATTCCGCTAACATTTGGAATTTACAATTCTCTCTCTGAAACTCTAACAACTGTGGCCACGGCACAGGGACAGAAATTTTGCAATGGTCTGTTGGAATCGACGCGAAAAAGGCTATTTCCTTATGAATCCAGGTCAGTTTCGAGAATAGGATCACTGCTGGATCCAAGATTTAAAAAGGAGGGCTTCAGGAATGAGGATAACGCAAACGAAGCTGCGAAATTTTTAGAACAAGAAATGATTCAAAATTTTCATAGGGCAACTGTTGAGACGACAGAAAATGGAAACGAGGAGAGTCTAAAAAAAAAATCGTTGTTTTCATTTCTTTCTCAAAGAGCCGAAGAGAAATCTAAAAGTATTACCGCAGACATGATTATACGAAAGAGACAGTACTTAGAAAGAGAGAACGCTGCTGAAGAAATGGATCCATTATTATTTTGGAAAGTAAGGAAAAATTAATTTCTTATTGGTTAATGGTTAGTAGGTACTCAATTCGATATGTTTCATTTTCTGTTTTAGGTAAATGGTCAAGAGCTCAGCCCTATTCCTGATCTGGCCCTAAAATATCTGTGTATTCCTGCTTCTTCTACCGATTCCGAAAGGGAATTCAGTGCAACGGGTCAAGTGATAACTGAAAGAAGGTCTCGTTTGAAGCCAAAAAACGTAAACATGCTAGTTTTTGTAAATAAAAACCATTGGCTGGTAGAAATGAAAAACTAAACACCTAAAATAAAGTTCCTTAATATTTTTATTTTAATAATTTCGTTTTTTATGCAACTATCGAAAACTATCGATTGTTATCGATAGTTCATGTTTACTTTATCGATAATTATCGATAGTCACGACTATCGATATTTCTCCACCTCTACCTGTTATGCATCTTAAGGTCAGTTAGATTAAGGAACACTGTGTTCAACCATGTTCAACCCATAACATCTGTAGAAATAGTTATTGTCACTAACTGCACACTGTGTGATGTATAGTTTGCTCTATATCTATATCTGTACATTTAATAGCACCACAAACATCCTTCTTCGATGGCAAACTAAACAAACTTGTCTACATTTCGCATGTCCCTTGGCATGCAGGGTACCAACTGCACAAAAGGAGGGCATTATCGTTCAATTTATGTTAGATATTCTGCAATATTATCAATAATTACTTACTTTCGTCATAACCTCAAATATGCCATAACCCAATAAAATTTAAATTTTAAAACTTTCTGGCAGTCAAACGCTGTTGCAAATCTCCCAGGAACAACTTTGGCACTCAAAATGCACTGGAATATGGCGATTTATCAATTAAATTATTAGGATTTAATTAAAAACCACCTTACCCCCACGTAAAATGAATGGAATGGTTGTCCTAAGAGCAAATGTCAAATATGACAGTTCTCATTGGAGTGGGGATATGGAAATAAGGAATTGGAGTCGGTCAGACATGTTGAAATCGGTGCAACAGGTTACTTTTTTGTGGCCATGGAAAAATGGGGTTTCGCCTTAACAAGAAATTAAATACTGGACATTGTACAAATTTTTGTTCAAGAGAACAATTTGAAAACACGTTTTAAAAACGGGAGACCAGGTATAGAGTGGTTCATAAATTTTAGAAAAAGAAATAGAATTTCGATTAAGAAGCCACAAAACGTGGAAGCTGCACGTATGAAACAAAAAAATCCATTTGTTGTTTAGGGATTTTTTGAGTTATTATCAAAAACAATTCAGGAAATTAATTTAATTGATAAACCACATCTTGTATTCAACTGTGATGAAACATCTTTCTGTAATGACCCAAAGAAAACAAAAGTTGTTGGTTCGATCGGAAATCGTACAATCAGAATGACAGCAGGGGCTGGAAGAGACAATACTTCTGTTTTGATATGCACATCGGCCGCTGGAGAAAATCTGCCTCCGCTCTGTATTTTTAAAGGACAAAATGTACTTGAATCATGGATTAGTGATGTTGATGCAGAGATTCCTTTACACTTCGGAGTACCTCTACATACCAAACTTAATCGAATAAAACACCAAAAACTTCGAATTTAACGTAAAAACTGTATTTTCTGCTCAACTGGTTCGTGATGTTTTTTCTTTCTGGTTGCTAACCGTGTTGCTATATAAAATCGATCCAACGCTAGCTTGGTTGATGCACAGCAGCGATGTTTTGCATTTTTAGATAACACTACTGAACAAGTGATGATCAAAAGGATCAAAGTGGATATTCAGCAAGCAAGAAAGGCTGGATGAATGCACAGATTTTCTTTAAACGGTTTAAGAACTGTTTTTTTGAATTAGCTCCCAAAGAAAGACCAGTTATTCTTATTTATGATGGACACAGCAGTCACGTCAGCAGCGACATCATTGAGGAAGGTATTAAAGATGACGTCGTCTTTTTAAAATTACCACCTCATACAACAGATTTTCTACAACCGATTGAAGTCGCAATTAACATCTACAGAACAAATTAAGCCACAGCTATGACATATCTCTTGGAAAGCTTCAGAGGGGATGCAACGGTGAAGATTTTAGACGATAAAATATTATTTCTGTTTAAAAATGTTTTTCACATGAATTTTTGCAGATATTTGAATGTCAATGAGAATTCAATTTTGGGCCTGTGGGGTGAGAAATTGGACAAAGACAGTCTTATTATTGAACAAGCACCAGAGACTCCGTTAAATGTAGACCTGCCAATACAGATGCCAGTTATTAATTGTGACATGGTACAATTATTGTTAGCAGTGGCCCCAGTTTCAACGGAGCTTCTTGAGGAAGTGAGTTTTAATCAAGCCAGTGAAATAGAAATAAGTACTGGACAACAGAACAAATGTGAGATGTTGTTTACAAAAAGAAAATTCCGATTTACCGCATCAAAGTTTGGATTCTTGTGTAAAAGAAGGAAATTTAATGACAAATTTTCTGCCACATTCCGTGAAACTCAAGACTTATCCTATATTCCTCAAATTAAACATGGAATTGTAAATGAACAAGTAGCCATTAACTTTTATTTGAACAGATTTAAAAACGTTGAATACTTCCGTTACGGCCTTGTAATCCACCCATATGCCATTAATTTAGGAGTATCCCCAGATGGTACAGTACGACATGAAGAATGGGGATTTGGTGTGTTGGAAGTAAAATGTCCCAGTAGCAAGAAATTCAACACCTTGTCTGAAGATTGTGCAGTCAAACAGTTCTGTTTAAGAAAAGACAATAATGCAGGTCTTAAATTAAAACAGGTATCTGACTACTTTTACCAAGTGCAAGGGCAGGTGCTATTGACAGGGTTAAAATGGTCACATTTTATCGTGTTTTTAGCTTGCTCTAATGAGATTCATGTAGAAAAAATTGATTTTGACGAATCTTTTTGCGCTGAAAAGTTTGTACGAGACATTAACAATATCTCATTTCATATTGATTTCTCGCCCCAAGCAACCCCAAAACTATAGAGGTATTGCACTTATAAATACCATAACAAAGCTTTTTACCTTCATTATCAATAAGAGGTTGATCACGTATGCAGAAAGTGCGAACATTCTGCCCGAAAGCCAAAACGGCTTCAGAAAGGGTCGCTCCTGCCAAGATAAAATTTTTGTATTGAACACAATATTTTATTTTGAAACGAAGAAATCGAAAATTTTCTACTCACGTCTGTTGCGTGTCACTTTGATACTTTGCAAAACTGCAAATAATGATGAATTTAAACTCCTCCGGAGTTTAACACTCCGCTAAAAATGGTGTCAGAAATGACGGTTATACCTCGTCAACACAGTCATTTAAATAATTGTTATGTGGCGTTTGAAAATAAACTAATAAAGTTACCTACTTTATTAATTATTAGGGTATATTGTCACATAGTGGAGTTTTTGTGCCTATTCAGGAATAAATGTGTCATCGCTTCCTTCGAGGTACATCACGTACAACTCGAGGGTCGGTGGCCTGCCAAGCCACTGGCCGGTTGTGCGTGGGGTATCTCCCCTTAGGGTAAGTACTCTGTCCTGTTGTTAATAATAATTTGTCAACAATGATTTGCCCCTTTTAAACTTTTGCCAGTCCTCCCTTGAATTAATTAAACCGTTTTGATTTTTATCTCGTCTTTTGAGGATGTCCTCTTAATACTCTCCCATTTTCCCCCCATACAACCCGGTACCAGCTCTGGACCCAAAGGGCCAGATGCGACAATATATCATCTTTCAGCCAATCAACAAGGAGTCACTGATTATTTTGGGCGTCCTAATTTTTGCGCACCCCCCTCAAATCAAAAACAAGCAAAAATATTTTACTTAAAGTTATTAGCATAGATAGAGTTGAGCACGTGTGAACTGTTGCTTTTTCTGTTCTCAAGAAATATTTACTTATTGCGGTTTCATTAAGTATGTCCGGGAAAAAGGTGAAATTTGGAAGCATTTTTGTGATGACTGTAAAAAAAGCCAAATGGTGGTACAGGTAATCAAACACAATCTGATGTGGCTGAGGCTAGACCTAATACGACCGCATCTACAATAATTAAAGAAAAGAAAAAATCTCATCAGCTAACCATACATGATCATTTTATTAAGCCAGTCCCCATAAACAAATCTAAACAACTTGACAAGCAATTGCCGAGAATGATTTTTAAAGAATATTAACTTTTCAGGCTGGTGGAAGACAAAGAATTTGTGAAGTTTGTTCATATATTATTGCCCTGGGTATAAATTACCATCTCGTAAAACGGTTTCGCATAACTTAATCCCAAAAATCTATGCCGAAACCGTCGAACATGTCAAGGAAATCATAAATAAGGCGAAGGCCGTCTGCCTTACCACATATGGTTGGTCGTCAAGAAACAATCATAGTTTCATTTCTGTCACAGCTCACAAAAAAAAAAAAAAAAAAAAAAAAAAAAAAAAAAAAAAAAAAAAAAAACTCAGAAAAGAGCCAGGCCAAGGGCCCCTACTGCTCATCACCTATGTGCATCGTCAAGGCAAGCCTGCAACGTGCGGTGTATCATCATTGTTTATTTTTTGACGTGTCGGGCTGGAGCAAAGCTCCTGAGGTAATTTAAGAAAGGGACTCCTGAGGGGAGTTCCTTAGAGGGGAGACCTGAAGGGTCTGGGGAGCGTTTTGCCTGAGGGGCAAGGAGAGGCATTAGGTGGGAGAGTTCGCTGAAAAAGAAAGTTAACGACGAAATCTTGCTGTGGTCTACCTGCAACATACTAAACATTAGTGGTTCAAGGTGGGTGGATGAGAGCCGTCCTGGGACGACGAATTCTGGAATTCGCTGGGTCGTAGTCGACCGCATCTCTCACTAGCGGATTGGGATGAACCTCTGCTCGAGCAAAGGTTCGTGTGTTTGTTTCAAAGAGGAAGTCTTTGATTGTCGGGAGGTTTGCTTCTTGATGGAGCTGGGTGTTTCGAACGTACCAGGGAGCGTTAAAGGCGTACCTCAGACAACGGTTCTGGATGACTTGGAGTTTTTGGAGTTGCGCGTTAGAGACGTGTCCCCAGGCGCCAGAGCCATAGGTCATGGCTGGTCTAACCACAGCCTTGTAGAGCCTCAGCTTATTCTCGAAAGATAAGCCGCTGCTTCTACACAGCATTGGATAGAGGTGGCCAACTACCATTTTGGCTTTGGCGACTGAGTAGTCCACGTGAGGAATGAAGCTGAGTCGTCGATCCAGCTTGACCCCGAGGTACTTGACCTCGTTGTGCCACTGAATCTCCTCCTCGTCCATCGTCACATGGCCGTGCGGCACTTCTCTTCTGCGCGAGATGAATAGGGCGGAGCTTTTCTCGGGATTGACGACGATGCGCCAGCGAAGAAAGAATTCGCTCAGGTTGTCAGCTGCTTCCTGAAGGTATTGGGTAAGCAGCTGAGGGCTACGGGAGTGTGCTAGGGTGCACGTGTCGTCGGCGTAGACGGCCAAGGTGGAGTTTGGGCTGCGTGGCATGTCTGCCACGTAGAGAGCGAAGAGAGTTGGTGAGAGTACAGAGCCTTGTGGGACACCTGCCTCGAGAGGGTGCTCCTCTGAGAAGGAGTTTTGAATTTTGGCTCTGAAGGAGCGACCGGACAAGAAGGAGTTGATGATCTGGACCATCGACGCGGGGATTCCGGCATGAGCGAGCTTATAAATAAGTCCCTCATGCCAGACCGTGTCAAAAGCTTTTGAAACATCAAAGAAGGTAGCGCCTACTACGTGACCCCAGTCAAGCCATCGTGAGGAGAGCTCTGTGACTCTGATCAGTTGATCGGTCGTGGAATGTTTGGGTTGAAAGCCGAACTGTTCCTGGGGAATGATACCGAGATCGGAGACAATCTCGGTGAGACGAGAGCGAATGAGGCGTTCAGCAAGTTTGCTGACACCAGAGAGCAGTGAGATTGGCCGATGGTTCTGAGGGAACTTTCGGTCTTTGCCGGGTTTGGGGATGAAGATTACGTTGGCGCATTTCCACCGGGGTGGGAAATAGCGAAGGCGGAACATGGCGTTGAAAATCCCAGTCAGAGCGACGATGGCTTTTTTCGGAAGATTTTTGAGGGCAAGATTGGGAATCTGGTCGGGGCCTGGGGCTTTCCTCGTTTTGAGGCTGGATATTACCTTAAAGACTTCCTCCGGGGAGGTGTGGCGAATGTGATCGTCGTCTTCCGGGGCTTCCTGGCAGAAAACTTCGGCGAAGTCTTCCACTAGGTCGTAGTGGTCGAGATCTGCGTCCTCCGGTATCGGGACCCTGCATTGCAGTTCCAGACATTCGGCGAACACCTCTGCTTTCTCCTCCTCCCGGAAGACGAGTCCTCTGGGGCCGTGAATTGCCGGGAGTGGCTTGCGGTCGTTTCGAAGAGTCTTGGCCAGTTTCCACACAGAACTGTCCTCGATGTTCAGGGACTCCAGGTGGGTCTGAAAGTTCTCGTTACGGAGATCCTTCAGCGCGTACCTGACTTGGTGAACCAGGTTGTGAAACCTGGTTTTGTCGATCCGGGCTCCCGTTCTGTCGGCAGTCTTTTTGGCCTCTCTTCTCTCTCTTACCAGGGCTTGGATGTGAGGGGGAAGACGAGGGGGCTTGTTGGGAGGTCTGGGGAAGGTTCTGGTTGAAGCGTTGAGGGCTTCGGAGATTTTCAACTCGAATGATTCCACAGCCCGGTTAAGGTCTGCAGTATCATCAATAGTTGGAATCGGTCCGAAGTTTTCCTCAACGTTTCTGCGGAAGGAAATCCAGTTTGTGAATTTCCCTGTGGGATTGATGGGATCATTAGCCTCGTCGCCGATGTGCATCAGGACGGGGTTGTGGTCTGAGGAGAGATCGCTGATGGCAGTGAGGTCGATTTGGAGGGGGACATTCTTGACGATGGCGATGTCCAGCGTGTCAGGCAGACCTGACACGTAGTTGTGGTGAGTGGGCTCCTCTGGAGCCAGGACCTGATAGTCGTTGTCATCAACGAAAGTTCGCAGGTTGCGACCGTTTGCGTTGTTGACTCGACTGTGCCAGTCTGTGTGCTTGGCATTGAAATCGCCTGCCGCGATGATGGAGTTGCCACTGTTCAGGAGATCCGCCAGTTCGTCAAGGGGGATCTTTTGAGTGTTGTAGCAAGAGAAGAGGGTTAGAGGTCCTCGGACTGTTTCGACGACGATGCCTACGGCTTCCAGTCTGTGTAGTTCTGGCAAAGCTGAAACATAGTGTTTGATTTTATGACTTACATAGATGGCCGTTCCCCCTCCTGGGCCAGTCTGTCGGTCTCTGCGATGAAGAGTGAAACCACGGATTTTCGGATCTCGGTGGTTTTCCCTGAGGTGGGTCTCGTTGACGAGCACGATTTCCAGGTCGTGTTCATGAATGAACACTTCCAGTTCGTCGCGCCGAACAGCGAGACCATTTGCGTTAAAAAACGCAGCCTGAAGGGATTTGATCCTACTCGGCCGTGGATTCATTCTTGTTGGATTGTTTCCATGAGTTTCACCAACAACGGAAGAATGTTGGTGGCGGCTTGTTTGGTGCTCTCCGAAGACGATACCATTTGGCAGATTTCCAGGAGAAGTCTGGCCCTGGAGTCGCAGGTAGCGGGTTCCACACGAGGTTTAGTGCGGGGGGCTGGTTTTGGGGAAACAGGCTTTGAAGAGGAGCTCTGTTTGGGGGCGGCGGCCTGCTTCGGGGCTGAAGCTCCTGATGAGGTGCCGTTGGGCTTCGAAGGCTTGGAAGCCTTCTTCTTCGAAGGGGGAGGGAACCTGGGGCACCCCCTGTAACTGGCGGGATGAGCGCCTCCACAGTTGGCACACTTCGGAGCCTCCACCTCCGTTTTCCCGCAGTCCTTGGTGAAGTGGTCGCGGCCGCACTTGACGCACCTAGGATTGACTCCGCAGGTGCGCTGGCCGTGGTGGAAGAGCTGGCAGCGATGACACTGCGAAACCTGTGAGGGTTTGTTGGCCGGTTCCACACGAACGACTAGATTCGCCAGTCTGTTGATGGCGAACATCTTGGATTTCTCTTCGATTGGTATTTCTACCCTGAAGAGAGGGAACGGGGTTTTTGTGTAACGATTCACCAATTGATGAATCGAGTTGGGGTGGATGCCGATGTCCAGCAGTTCGTCAGCAACCTCGGCGGGGGTGAAATCCCTCGGGAGGCCGCGGATGACAGTTTTGGCTGTTCGGTTGTCGGGGTCGTTGTAGGAAAAGTACTGGATCTTGTACTTTATGAAGAACCGGACCATGGCTCGGAAGTCGCCAGCTGTGGCAGGGAAGATCCGGATCCCTAGCTGGCAGGTCTTGGCTTTGGTATAGTTGACCTTCTCTGTCCTGAAACTGGCCGAGACGGTCAACCACTTACCTGGTTCCTTCATAACTATTTGGGGGACTTTTGAGGATTCAGGGCCGGCCTCCGGGGAGGGGGTTGCCTGGGATTGTTCCGAGTCTCCCGGTGGGGTTTCCTCGGAAGGGGCCTGCTGTGGAGTGCTCTTAATAGCAACCCAGCGGGGGGGGACGTACTTCGGGGTGGCAGCTTTGGGGGCGGCAACATTGGGGGTGGCACTCGTGGAGGTGGCACTCTTGGGGGTGGTACCCTTGGAGGCGGTGCCCTTGGGGGCGGTTGCCTTGGGGGCGGAATTTTTGGGGGCGGCGCCCTTGGAGGCGGTACCCTTGGAGGCGGTACCCTTGGGGGTGGCGCCTTGCAGCTTGGGGGCTGAAGTTCCGGGGGAAGGAGAGCTGCGCCCCTCAGTAGGGGTCGCTTTCTCCTTCGCAACGCGTTTGGTCGGGGGCTCGATGGCGGCGGCATCTTCCTCATCGTGGGCCGGGGTACCGTTGTCCAGCTCCATCAAAGTTACGAAACGGTTTGCCGTTTCGAAGTTATGGGAGGCTGGCTGAAATGGGGGGGGGGATTTACACTTACGCTTTCTCGCGATGTCCGTGAAAGCTTCGGTGACTGAGCTGGAGGTGGACCTAAAAGAAATTTGGGACCCAAATGAGCGGACTGAGACGATATCTTCATCTTCGCCAGTGATGGCGTCGATTCTGGCGTCCAGTCTTCCGGTTTGTTCGGCGAGGTGCTCGTCCATCGATTTTAGAGAGGACATGATTTCCTCCCTGAAATCGCCGAACATTCTCGCGATCGTCTGGGTGAGCATGGAGGCGAGAGCTGCATTCTCCCCTCCTAACACTGGTTTGGGGGCACCATCCATCTGAGTTGATGTTGATGCCATGGCGTTGATGGCTCGAAGAACCGTTTACCGAATTCGGAAAATTCTCATACGAGATGTGAATTTTCCTCGCTTCGGCTGCGTTTAGCTGGTGAGAGCACCCGAGAACTACCACGCTTGTCGTCAATCCGGAATTCTACACACGCGAAGTTAAGCAACTTCGCGTGTGTCGAAAATCTGGATGGGTGACCGAGATTCGCTTTATGCAAAGTTAAGCAACATTACACGAAACGAAACTTGGAAGGGTGACTTCAAACAGTGGAGGTAAACGAGGGGCGGACGGCAGACTAAACACTCTTCAAAAGAATCGAAATAAATTTCGGCTCCCTGAAGTGAGCTAGGGGCGGACCGCTGACTGAACACAAAGGAACACTCGGATCGCTGTGAAGCACGCTAGGATTGGCACGTCTGACACGCACCAACGAACGGACACAACTGAGAGTTTTTCGTCACAGCTCACTAAATAGATGATACTTTATATACTTCTCCACTGGAATGCTTCAATAGACAAGTTGCACTGGACGATCATGCGCACTGAGGCATCTCTGGAGAAGAAAAGTCTGATCATAGTCAAGATATGCTACCAGACTCTCACTTTGTCTAGTACAGTGTATTAGAGTGAAAAATGCATACGTGCGGCAGCTACATAAATGGTTGTGCTTTTTATTTTGGTAAATTCTGTCAGCGGTCAGCCTGTGTCCTGTCAAGTGGCTTATTTCAGGCATGTTATTGTTATTACACATGCGGGTTAGGCATTTTGCACCCTTTCCCTTTCTTTCTCCATTCTCTGATGGAAAATCTGCAGGTTTAGCAAAGGAATACAATTTATTTAAAAGTGGTCGAGTAACTGAAATGCAGTTAACCGGCACAAATGCAATAATTGAAATAAATCGCAATAAATCGCCATGAAAAAAGTTGTGTATAAAGTGTGTTCAACTTGAAAATAGTAAAATATTAAAAGAAAATTGTGAATGTCCAGCAGGATTAAGCAGCGAATACAGGAAAGGAAATGACAGAAAAAATTCATGTAAAGAAAGGCGTAAGGCAAGGCGACGCTCTGTCAGCGGTATTATTTATAACATCGTTAGATCGCATTATTAAAAAGGTAACAAATGGAGGGACAATAAATAAAAATGCAATTCAAATAATAGCGTATGCAGACGACGTAACAATTGTAGCACGAGAGAAAAGGGATCTGCGAAAAATCTTTCAAGAAATGGAGTCTGAAGCAAAACAAAGGGGTTTAGAGATAAATAAAGAGAAGACAAAATATATGCATTGCAGCAGAAACAAGAAGACACAATTAGCAGGAATGGAGAGTAATGGATATCTTTTTGAAGAAGTTGAAGCGTTTAGGTACCTCGGAGTGTTTTTTAGTAGAACAAACGAAAGAATAGAGTGCAAGCAGAGACTACAAGCCGGAAATAGAGCCTTCCATAGAAACAAAAAATTGCTTAAAGACAAGAAACTCAGCAGAACCACGAAGATGAAGATCTATAAAACTATAAGGCCCGTCGTAATATACGCAGCAGAAACGATGTGTTTGACAAAAAAAGAAGAGGAACAGCTAAAAATTTTGAGAGAAAAATAGTTAGAAGTATAGTAGGACCGAAGGTTGAAAATGGAAATGAGGTAAGGAGCTGGATGAACCACGAAATAGAAAAATGGATGAAGAACGATAACATAGTGAGAGCGTATAAGATGGTACGGGCACATAGGAAGGAGAGACAAAAAAAACCAGTAAAAGTGATGACAGATTGGACCTCCGCAGAGCCCAGAGCGCGAGGAAGACCGAAAATAGGATGGAAAGAACAAGTTGAAAATTACATAAGAGCGATGAAAATAGAAAACTGGAGAGGAAAAATAGAAGACAGAAAGGTTTGGGGGAACATAGTGGAAATAGCTAAAACGCACCAAAAGTTATAGAGGGAAGAGGCACAAGCAGAAAATATGGACTGATCCGCCATGTGATAACAGGATTTAAAAAAGTGTAAAAACGCTGTAAACTTCTTCGGGAGTGTAAAGCTTTATAATATAATAATGTTTGTATGTATGTAATTTTAGTTTTTGTTTTATCTAATAGGTATGCATTTGTATGTATAATGTACAAAATAAAAATATATACAAAGTACAGACGTAATTTTATACATAATGTACTTACCTACATATTTAATACCACTAAAATTTCACGTAAGACAGATAGAATGGGCGCATATTCACTCCGTAAGCGGGACATCTCTTTAAGAGGGACAAATTTTGAATTCCCAAGAGTGTCCCACTGAGAGAGGTTTCACTGAACATTTAAACAAATAAAGCTTACCGGAGAAGGAATCTTGAAGGAAGTAGTATGTAGGGGACCGATGAATCATCACCCTGAGGCGTCTGACGTCACACAAGGGTCCCGCCTAACAAGAATAGACTTGTTTGAGGACAACAATGCATCGGACGGTCATTTATGAATTATGATTTGCATAATTTATTGGTTTATTGCTGTTCATTCTTAAGTACCTGCAGTAATTACGCAATGAGGGTTTCTTAGGTATATTATGTTAATTTCTGTTTTATTGGTAGCGGCAATGACACGAACTAACATGTATGCGAATCCTCCGGTAATGCTGCTTTGTTTAGAATGCTTACAAAATTTAGTGCACAATTTTGAAGTTCCCTCTCATATTGGGATCTGTAATTGGTTTATTTTATTAAATAAGTAAGTACTTACCCAATAGACGAGTCCCATCAAGCAATAATATATTATGAGCAAGGATTCAAATGGTTGTACGCTACAAATTTCAAAATTCCCGCCAAACGGCTAGAAGTAAAGCTATAGTATGCTATAGAAAACTTGTTTAGAATGATCAGATCTAACCAAAAAATGCAAAATATACCGGGTGTTGCATTTAAAAAAATGTAACTTTTTTCCGCAGAGACGAAGTTTGACCTTGAAAAAATTGTTTCTATATACCAAACAAAACTTGAAGGTCTACTCTATAATCCACTTTTTGATTCAACCTTCTAACTTGTAAGACAACGGAGATATTCCAATTAAAAAGTGGGACAAAACGGTTGGATCACCCTGTACGTGGGGACCCAAAATTTTTCGCGGAAACTTTTATTGCCCCCTAAAAGGTTGTGATATTTGCAACTTAGGGCCCTAAACCAGCTGTAAAATTTATTAATTTTATTACTCCTGTCCAGACCGGCAAGCATGAATTCTTATACAGGGTGTTTTGCAACCGCGTGTAAGTCTTTTAACCTCAGATTGCCCATCGAAAATGGTAACGATTGGCACAAAATTGTTTAGGTCGAAGTCGTCTCCTAAGGAAGTTATAGGGCTTTAAAGTCAGCCATCGGGAGCAGTTTTTTAACTGGAAAATTTTTCAAGGTCACGTATTTAAAAAATGGTGGTGCCTGTTGTAGAGAGCAGCTTAAACTGCAACTTTTACTATTCTTGCTATTTTTTTATTTAATGAGTGGTTTTAGAGATATCCAAATAAGGAAAACTGCTCCCTATGGTAAAGCCCTAACTTCCTTAGGAGGCGACTTCGACCTAAACAATTTTGTGCCAATCGACACCAATTTTGATGGGCAATCTAATGTTAAAAAACTTACACGCGGTTGCAAAACACCCTGTATAAGGTTGTGTACCAGCGTCGGCTTTTCGTAGTTCTCTTGAGTTTTGTATCCTGTTCGTTTGCCTGCAAAGCGTTTGTTAGTTCTTCGAAATGTAAATTTCAGTCGCTGGTAAGTATCAAACAAGATACTAATTTAGATATTTTCTATTGTTCTTTCATCCTAATATTGCATTAAACGTTAATTACTTTCAGAAATGAGTGGAATCCGTGAGGAATCCATATGCAGAAGTGTCAAAATAGAAACAAGAATACTACATACTTAACTAAAAGAATTTTCGGCTTTTTAGAGTACAGTTTACATTATCCATAATATCATACACTATCATGAACGCAGACTCAGTTACGTGTCCCTACGACAAATGTCACAGAGTGTTGGAGTCAAGAAGGCACATCCATCTGTGGAAGGCTCACGAAACAGAGCACGCAAAAGAAGTTGAGCGACGGGCTAGGCTGCTTATTGAAAAAGAAATGTCCAAGTACAGGAGCCCAATACGGTGACGACAAAGGAATTTGCTGAAGATCGGTTCCGTCAACTGGGAGAGTCATGGGAGGCCACGGAGAAGGAACTGGTCGAGGATCGGGGGCATCAGTCAGGTGAAAAGTGGCAGGACCCTGAAGATAGGTACTTACCTAGCGTTTCTAAATAAATATAACAATTTGTATGTTCTCCATTGTTCTTTCATTATACCATTGTATTAAACGTTAATTACTTTGAGAAATGAACGGAAATAAGAGGGCCGTATCTGTACCTTTCCTTAATTCAGAGGAGCGCCAGAAAGAAAAGCAAGAAGTCCCTGCATAATTTATTGATTGATTGATAATTAAAACACCGACAATTAACTGGCAATTAAAACACACACACTATGTATACTAAAATTAATTTTCGGCCTCTTTAAGGCACTGTTTACATTATCGAAAATTTACACTACCATGAACGCAATCTTAGTTACGTGCCCCAATGACAAAGCCAACTGGTATACGATTATAGGTACCCTACATAAGGAAGGCATAATCTGCAAAATATATTGAAAATTTTGTAGAAAGTTCAGGGGCGTAACGGGGGAAATCTGTGTGTGGAAGTTCTGGAGAGGCGGATAGGCTTCAGGGTTCCGGCCAAGATTCGGCAGCGGGGCGAGAGGATGAGAGTAGCAGCATGAGAGGAATATTTTCATTTGAATAATAATAAGTTATTTAATAAACTGAAGTTATTTAATAAAATATGTCATTTTAGAATACTGGTCCAATTTATTGACTGAATGGTAAATTATGTATGTGATTGGGTGTGAAAGGCATTGTACCGTCACTATTTACAGGTTATAGGATGTTTTATTGACAACACTTCTGATATTGCTTGCAAATTTCTCACAAATTTAATAAAAGTTCCCCTTTATTTTGCTGACTGTGACTGGTTTTTATTAAGTAGGTACTTACTCTACTAGACAATGCGAGACATTAGTAGGTAGCTATGCAGTTTTCGCCACAGCTGTGTTTTCGCCGCAACTGTAGAGTTTGGTTGTTTTCCACGCTAAAAGATCCCCTGGGGTTTGTGCCATTTGATAGTAAATCTGAGTCTAGTCTTTAAAATTTCGACATTTTAGCATAAGTACAAAATGTACAAAATATGAATGATTCATTTACCCATTAGGTATTTTTTTCTTGATCCAAAATGTATAGAATATGAGGCATTTTTGGTGCCAAAACGCAGTAAAATATAAATCAATAGTTCAATAGTTCAAAATTTCGACGCCAACACACTAGGCCAGTACTTATGCATAAAATATGAGTCAATCATGCATTATCCCAACATTTTAGCACAACTTAAATTAGCACCAGAAAATATATTAGTTCTTTATTTTAACTGTTTTGGATAAAAAATTATATATAAAAATCAAAAAAGAAATTTCTTAACGGACATTGGCCGGTAGCAACAAACGGTAACTGACCCTTTGCTTATAGTTCTATCCTTATCTTAAGCAAAAAAATTTTTATTTTTATCCTTTCTTAATACAAGTTTGAGCATCTTGTAAAACACAATATCCGGTTCGAATCAGGGGTGGAACTTGTAATTTGCTGAACCAACGAATATACAAGGTGCACCTAAACCTCTTACAGATATTTCAGGACGTTATTGCCCTACTGATTTTAAGTCAAAAAGTTCGTACGGACATATGCCCGGAAATGCTTCGCAAGGGAGTTGTGTCACTTCAAAGGGGCACCTACCCAAAATTTCAGTTATTCTAGTTTAAGTATAAACTAGAATTTTCATCAATAAATTGTCTTCAATTAAAGTTTTCAGTTAAACTTTCATTATATGTCTTGATTTTAACTAATGACGTCAGAAATTTAACAAGAGTACCTTTATTATACAGACTAGCCCAAAGATGACGATCTTGTTACTATTTAGTGTGGAAGGTGTCAACAACTGAAAAAATGTAAAAAATGTGGCGGTCCCCCTCCAAGAACGTACGCCTCTGATGTTAGGAAAAAAATCTGAAAAAATCCTAGAGAAAGTATTATGACACCAACCATTGGTCCAAATCTCAAAGATCCCATCATTTGCAATTTTCGATTAACTTGAAGAAAACTAAAATTTTACTTAAAATCATTAGGGCAATAACACCCTGAAATATCTGTACTCGGCTTAGGAACACCCTGTATATTGAAAAATAGACAAAGTTTTAAAATTGAACGGGGAATACGGTCGCATAGGCAAATTAGCAGTATTTTCAAGCATAAAAAAGTTCAAGGGCAAATAACATCGGGGCCACCCTGTATAATAGGGATCCGCTTTTTGGATAATGTCTTAAGTACCATCAGTAGTTGCATCTTGGTCTGTAACAATGCTGTGCAAAAATTCAAAATTCTACGATCCACCTTTCGAAAGATATATAAAAAGAACGTTTAAAAATGAAAATCTTTGGCGGCTTATAACACCAAGAGGAATCACAATTGACCAATAATTTTTGCACCAAGCTTCATCATTTGAACAGTACATTCTGTGGTATAAAGTATGTGAAGTCTTTCAGACTCACCCTGTATAAGAATTCATGCTTGCCGGTCTGGACAGGAGTAATAAAATTAATAAATTTTACAGCTGGTTTAGGGCCCTAAGGGCCAGTTTCATAATTCGTGCCTTAAAGAGCCTTTAATAAAAGTATACTTTACCGTAAAACTAACTTTAAGTGGAGATTTAACTGATTTGGTTTCATAAATGATTTCATGTGAAACTTTAACTAACGCGCACTTTACGTTGGTTGGTAGGAGTGATAGTGAAATTCCCTAATGGTTTTGACATTTTGCGATCGCCCAGAGTAGGGTTATGTTGAAGCGCCGGTATACAAATAAACATTATGATTAATGTGGAAGTAATCAGCCGTTATGAACACAATTATGGATCAGAAACGAAAACGCTCCTCAAATTTCTCTAAAGAGGAGGAATTGTCTTTAGTCGAAAATATCGAAAAGTTTAAGAACATTGTTGAATGTAAAACTACAAATAAACTATCGAGCACTGAAAAAGTAAGTGAGTGTTATTAAACACTGAATAGTATTTACAATGTAACTCTTTTTAGGAAAATGCATGGAATAATATCCTCACAAATTTTAATTCACAAAATGTAGGCACAAGAACATTAGAACAAATTAGAGCTAAGTATCACAACCTGAAGACAAAAGTGAGAAAAGAAGTTGCAGGTAAGAAGACGCACATAAAAGGGACTGGTGGTGGTGAACCTATGACAATGGAATTAAATCCAATCAGCGAGGCAGTTTTACGTATAATTAACTTAAAAACTGTGGTTGGATTAGATAATGAAATGGATTCTGATTTCACACAAGTGGCTGCTTTAAATGTATATGATACTGATTCGTGCCATGACATTGCTTAATTATATATTTTAAGGACTTCGAGAATATCAACGCTGATCCTGAAATGAACCCCGAAACTATTCCAATTTTCATTGCCGAAGAACTCACCGAGGAAGTACAGTTGAATTTTAGTAATCATGATGAGGCATCAACATCATCTTCAATTAAAAGTACAGCTATTTTGGCAAGTATATTAGTAAGTTGCCTTGTTTTGTTATATTTACAGTAATATTTTAGAAAGAAACAACCCCTACATGTAAAAAACAAGAGTCTTGGGCAACATATGTGCCTCGGAAGTTGAAGCAAAAAAGAAATCCAAAACTTAGGCCTCTAGAACTTACTCCTGTAGGGGAAATTAAGCATGGCTACTATAAAAGGAAGCTTGAATTATTAGAAAAGAGAGAAGAGGAAGAAAGTTTGGAAAGAAAGAAGAGAGTTGACAGAGAAGTGGAAGAACACGAGAAGAAAATGAAGCTTATTGATTTAGACATAAAACTCAAAACGCAGCAGTTAGAGAACAATTATTATTAATAATAAATTAAATAATTATTATTGTTAAATAAACAGTTATATACTAAAGTCGAGCGAAATGCTCTGTAATTAACAATTGCCTAAACTGCTGACTTGTATGGTCAATATTATTAATGTCATCATCATCACATTCCTCTTCATCTTGGTTGTCTTCAAACCATTCATCGGGGAACCTATCGTTCATTTCAACTGCTATATTTTGTAATACCGCTGTTGCTACAATTATCTTCATAACAGTGTCTAATTTAACTCGCATTCCAAACCTTAATATGGGGAATCTTCGTTTCCACACACCAAAATGCCTTTCCACGACATTACGGGTACGAATTATAGACTCGTTATAAAGATTTTCTGCTTCTGTATGTGGATTTAATAATTTCGTCATTAGATACCTTTTTAATGTATAACGACTGTCTCCAACAAGTAAGTATTTTCCGAATCTGCCCTCTTCAATTCTCTTTTTAATTAACTGTTATCTCAAAAACCAGGTCCTGGACTATTCTTTTTATCGTTCCCTTCGTGAACGAGCTGCTGATTTTGTACACTGTGAAATTCTCCATGGTAATTTTTGCAACGAAGAATAGTTATTAAACGATGCACTTGCGGAAGAAAACTGACTTGGTGGGTAAGGTTCCAAAGATTCAACCCTTACTTTGCTATTATCTCCTCCAATTTGGAGAAGTGGGTAAATCACGACGCAGTCGGGGAAGAGATCGCCCCCGCGTCCCTTTGGTTTTCAGGATTTGTCTATTTTAATTTTTTAAATAAATAAAAATAAATTGGTAGTTGATTGCAATGCAAACAGGGTAAGTTTATAAAAAATGTCTAAGATTCTCACTGGCAGGCTTTTGGGCCCGAGCTTTAGCCTCGGAACTATTTTCATTAGCTACCTACCTGTTTTTTTTTTCTAAAAAACTATAAAGAATATATTGTAGTACCTAGTGGCAACTTCCTGTAATGCGATGTTCACATCAGAAATACGGTGTCTCAGAATTATGGGGACAATAGCTAATCACAGCCTAATTACGTGAAAATAAGACGACAATAGCTAATCACAGCCTAATTACGTGAAAATAAGACAAAAAGTAAGAATAAGGTTTTGTCCTAATGTCATTAACATGGTTAAACACTTTACTATTCTTGGGAGTGACACCAAGAATTCTGATTTATCTTCTTGAGGGGGAATGGTCTCATAAATTAAGCCAGAGGCAAAGAAAATATATAAATGAACACACCACTAGAGTGGTGAAATTTAATTTTTCACTTTTTTATCGTTTGTCATCGAACCCAGGGAATTCGCCCGAAAAATAGGCTATTAAGTTAGTACAAAATGTGGAAAGCGACAGAACTGCGAGTGTTTCTCCTGTATACAGGACCAGTACTTCTACATAACAAAGTTAGTTCTGATAAATACAAACACTTTTTGTTGTTGCATGCAGCAACATTCATTTTATCAAATTCAAAATTCATTGCCACCAATTTAGATGCAGCTAAAGAATTGCTGAAGAATTTTGTTAGTACTGCATCTCTTGTTTATAATGATGAATTTGTTGTACACACAATTTTCTTTATTAATCATTTAATGTCGTTTAACCATCAATCTTGATAAAAGTCCTTCATTGGATGTATAGCATATCTTTCTTTATTGAAGGAAAACTTGTTCTCATTTTGAAACGTCATTTGATACTTCAGGCCTATATTTTCAGTGCCTTGAAGAATTCGCCAGGATTAAAGCTGAGATGGGAATTCAAACGCAAATGTTAACTAGGATTCAACAAAGACCAATGTCAGAAGGCAACCTGCAACTGGAAATTTTAAATGTTCCCAAATTTCCATTAAAAACTGACGAGGACTTCGAAAACTTCGACTCGAGGCTGCTGGAGGATCAAGAATTTAAACAGTACATGGTTAGCAGCAGTTTACAGCAACCCAATATACATATAAAATCTATTTATTTGCAGGCCAGACGTTTAACAAGCTTAGGAGGCGATAATGAAATCGCAATAAGAAACATTATGAAGTTGTTCATGTCGAACAATGTAGCTTGTTTGTTTAATTGGGCAGGCTCCAACAGAGAAGATGCAAATGTAAAGAAAAAGGCCTTCCAAAATAAAAGTGTCGTCCCGTTGATAATTGGTATGTATTACCTCATGTTTATCGATGCAAATCAAGTGGCATTTTTGTGGGCGGGTCGGATTTCGGAAATTGTTAAGGCTAAAGGGGAAACTATCAGGAATTTACGAAAATTCAGAGTAAGGGAAATCACAAGTTAGAAAGTTCTATCCTACCACGTACGGAAGTTTATGGTTTGCTTTTTCAGATGCTGTTCAAGTCAACTTCGGTGACAACGTATTAGCCAAAGACACCGTCATTGCCAGAGTCATACAAGCATGGCTCAAACACGCACCGGAAAGAAAAACCAAAAATTAATGATAATCTAAGATTGAAAAGCCCATTTGTTTATGTCGTCGTTTTGTTGTTCATTGATAACCTGAAATATATTCTTAATTTTTTTAGCTACCAAGTTTTTATAAAAATACCCTAATCATGCTTGATTTTCATATAAGGAGTAAACACCTGTCGATAAAATGATCGTGGAGAATCTACATTATAAAGTGGAGATGTATAGGTTCGAATGGGTAAGTTATATCTGTAGATACCTGTCACCTAGTATTCATGAATCTACGAAGCGAACCAAATGTGAGCAATTTGCTTTGATTATTCAATTTTTGCTTCGAGTTGTGTACATTACATATATTGGTGTTGTACATTGCTGAACAGAGGATTGAAAAGGGTATTTTATTCCAAAAATGTGAGGGGTGGTTACTTCGATTTGATTTACTAAATATATAAATTTGAAACCTAATCACTTATGTTACATTAACTAGCTAGTAGGCACAAATAAAAAAATCGAAAATGACCCCGATATTATGTTTTTCAAAAAGAAACTCCATTTTTATGAACCCGAGTACTTCACCAAAAGTATATAGTTGTTGCCACTCTAACTTTTTTTAAATACCCAAGAACTGGTGGACAATTAAGGCATGTAAAGATTTGCTTGGTCTATAGAATGTCAGACAGCCTTTTCCAAAATTAAAGAAGCTTTAATATCTAGTCCAATTTTAGTACCGTGTAATTTTGCGAAACCTTTTAAACTTCACACAGATGCGAGTGCTGTTGGCATGGGCGCAGTATTGACTCAGGAAACTGATGGAGTTGATCGTGTTCTGTGTTATGTTTCGAAGATGTTCTCTGGAACTGAGCAGAAATATGGAGCTTCCGAAAGGGAATGTATAGCCGCCATATATGCTATGGAAAAGCTCAGATGTTATTTAGAGTTTTCAAAATTTACACTGGTAACTGACTGTTACGCTTTAAAATGGCTCAATTCCTTGAAAGATCCTCTGGGACGTCTTGGAAGATGGATTCTTCGATTACAAAGTTTTAACTTCGATATAGTACACAGAATCGGTAAACAGATGATCGTTCCTGACTGTTTGAGTAGATCGCCTATTGAGGCTGATCCTGGTTGTAATCTTGAGATTAATCCTCATGACATTAATGGTCAAACTGATCCGTGGTGGAACTCTTTATGTGAAAAGATCCGATTGAATCCACTTCGATATTCTAATTTTAGGTTGGATGATGATAAGACTGTTCAAACGTGTCTTAGAAAAAGGTGACGAGGAAAATCGTCATGAACAATGGAAGATTGTTCTACCGTCTTTTAGGAGGCGGGAAATCATGAAATATTACCATGGTGAACCCCGTACCGGAGGACATCTCGGTATTTACAAAACGTATAACAAAGTTAAACGTTTATACAGTTGGCCCCGAATGAAGTCGGATATTGCTAGATACGTCACGAGTTGTAAATCTTGTGCAGCTGTCAAGCCTGATCATAAAGTTCCTGCAGGTACGATGGGAAAAAGGCCTGAGATCAATAGGTCATGGCAAATGATCAGCAGTGATATTTTCGGACCATTGCCGAAAAGCACAAAAGGTAATCAGTACGTATCAGTAGCCACCGATTATTTCAGTAAATTTTCTATTTTTGTCCCCCTTGCAAATGCCACAGCTTCGAGAGTAATTTCTGAGAATGAGGAGAGAATTTTTCTCATGTTCGGTGTTCCCGAGTTCATGATTGTCGATAATGGTGTACAATGTGGGCGTAGTAAAGATTTTCGTGATTTTCTCGCCAGGTACAATGTAAAACCATTTTATAATTCTTTATACACCCCTCAGAATAATCCCACAGAAAGGGTGAATCGAACCCTACAGTCCTTGATTATCTCTTATATCGAGGGAGACCAGAGGTTATGGGATAAAAACTTGTCTAGAGTAGCGTGTGCTTTGAGAACTGCCAAGCACGAAGCGACTCGATTAACCCCGTATTTTGCGAATTTTGGACTTGAGATGATGACTGATGGTGGTCTGTATGATCAATTACGTCAGCGAGAGGATTTTTCCTCTGAATCTGATTCATCTCAAAATTCTGTTGTCTCCCAACAACATAATCGGAATCTAGATCGACAAAATCGATTAAAAACTGAAGTCACTAGAAGACTTCAGGCAGCTCACCAGAATTCCAAGGTGAGATATGATCGAAAACGTCGAGACCTTTCTTTTCGTCCTGGAGATCTTGTCTGGAAAAGGGATTTTCCTACTACAGATCTACGGAAAAATTTCTCGGCCAAGTTGGCAAGACGTTTTGTTGGTCCGTACCGAATTAGTAACCGAGTTGGCTCGAATGTTTACGAGTTAGAAAGTCGATTTGGAAATTCTATAGGACGTTGGCACGTTAAAGATTTAAAACCCTATGTAGTCGAAGATCATTCTTCGTCGGACTCAGATTCACTCCATAGTCGTAGTGACAGTTCGGAGGAGTCCTCTAACGGCACTTCTTCGAGTTAACGTGTTATTCGCCTTCTCTTGCCGGGTTGAGAATTGGCAAGAGGCTTCGTCGCGTAGCTCTCGTAGGAGGCGAGTAAACGTGGACACCCTTGGTGTTGGACACCGAACACCCGGCGGACTTACGTTCGTTTCTTTTTATATGCAGAGCCTGGTATATACAGATATTTCTTTTAGGCAGTATGTTTTTTCTTTATGAAAAGTCGTTTTCCTAGAATTGTTGACTGGTCGATTGCCGTCAATATTCTTCTTTTCTTTTACTTACGTAAACCTAAGTATTGATTCGTGGAGTCTGTGATGACTCAATTGATGCTAGCTGTGCGTGATTGTCAAGTTTGAATGGAATAGTGAATTCCTGCTTGAATGCTAATTTATGTGCATGCTGTCGTTTCTAGCGAACGTTTCACCTTATTACGCTAGTTTGTTCATACATTTTTGTTTTATGGCTTTCTGTAATTAATCTATTGTCTTGGAAAGCTACTTATTCCGCGGTGTCTTCTAGACAAACACTCTTGGGGTTGTTGCTGATCTCGGTTTAAAAATATACATTATACTATTAAATTTTTGTCTCTCGGTTTCGCTTGATTGCAATGTAGAGGAAAAAATGCAGCAGAGAAGCGGCTGGAACCTCCCCATCGCGTGGATCTTTGTATTCTGTGTTGATAGTGGTCAATTCAACAGAAATTTTTTACCCTTATCGACTGTGACTAATTTTGCAATTTTCTGACAAATACCGACACCACCTCAGACATCACCCATCACATTTGACAATATGTTCCTTTTAAGGTTAATCTTTTGCTACCTTTTTGACAACAACTGCCACTTTATGTCATCCACTGTCAGCTCGCTCCCTTTTAATGAGAAAGAATTTTTTCTCTATTTTTCACTGAAATGGCAGAAACTGTGAATACATTTTTAGAACGAGAATTTGATCGTCTTTCTAATGGCCACATAAAAAAGGAGACCTTTGCATTTAAAATTCAAAGTTGATATGCCTAAATGGCACTTCCCGTGGACCAATTGCTTCCAAAAGCCTTTCAGGTCTTAAACGGGTCACCCAATCTCCATGTACCAAATTTCAGCTAAATCGATTCGCTAATTTGGGCTATAACGTATTTTTAGTGTTATTATGAAATTTCGATTTTTTGACCCAAAGAGCACTAAATGCGAACGAATTTTGTCTTACTTAAAACCAGAATTTAAAGACTTTTTTGATGGTGACAATAAATCTTTCAAAAACTTGTTTTGGATGGTTAAATGAGTGAATAATTTTAAACTTACAAATTGGTGTGTCAAAACGGCAGTTTCCGTGGGCCGATTGAATCCAAAATTTGTTCAGCTCTTCGACGTGCAATACAATCCCCGTGTGCAAAATTTCAGCCAAATCGGTCCAGGGGCTTGGGCTGTACCGCGATTTTAAAGTCGGATAAAAATAATTTTTTTTTAAATTTTTGATCAAAAGGGCACTAAGAGTGAATACATTTTTAGAAGCAGAATTTGAAGGCCTTTTCTATCGTGAGGTGAAAAATGGGGGTTTGCATTTAAAATTTAAAAGTTGATGTGCCAAAATGGCATTTCTAGTTGCACGATTGGCTCCAAAAGCTTTTCAGATCTAAGTTGGGTTATCACATGCACACGTACCAAATTTCAGCTAAATCTGTCGAGTAGTTTGGGCTGTGGCGTGTTTACGAACGTACGAACGTACGAACGTACGTACATACATACAGACACATTTTATAAACCACTTTTTTGGGTTCCCTAGACTTCAAAACGTATAGATCCGGTCTTATCTCGAATTCGAAAATTTTAGTGATTGCAGTAACCTCCCTTTTTTTTAAATGGTGAAGTGGAGTGGGGAGGTTAAAAGGTTAAAGCAACCTTTCTCTTTTCCCTCTAGGAAGGGCGAATGTTAAGGTTGCGATTTATTACCACGCCACTGGTTATTATTACCTTGTATTACTTTTCCGATTTAATTAGTACGCCACTGTTTGTCTGACCATGTGTTTCATGTGTCAACGGTCGAAACTTGGCTTCCGGCGTTCTCTTTGCTGCTGTCGGTCGTAGGGAGTGCATCGTCTCGTTTTGCTAAACGTTAATTGGAAATAGTTGACGAACGGTTGAATTATAACTGTTTTGTTCATATGGCTGTATGCCCAATAAAACCGATTAACTAAATAGTTCCATTTTGAGGAACGTGGCTTAAGCCCAAGAAAATAGCTAACGAGCACATGTTCAATATCTGCGACGTGAAATAAATTCTCTGTCTTTCTGTACCTTTCTGTACTGTCTGTACGAGAAGTACTTATTTCTTTAATTATTCATCATCGATAAATACGATCGATGTCGGGAATAACTTTCTCCTTGTAATCTGGAAACGACAATTGACCTTGGAAGCCGAAATGAGGACACTGAGGAAATGCTGAGATCAACCATTTCAAGTTCTGAATGAGTACACCCCTAGTTTGGTATGAGAGCGCGAGCAACTCCAAATTCCTAGTTCGAAGGAGGAGTCCAATCGAAGAGGTCATCAACTTCTTTAATGAAGATAAGTGTTTTGCTAATCACATGTTCATATAATTTTGTGTGTCTAACGAAGATTGTTTTTAATAATTATAAATAGGAACCACCACTGTAAAACCGATGACAGTTACCAATCACGTAGTTCTTGTTAGCTTATACTATTATTAATTTGTATAGAGCCTGTTGGTCGAATTAAGGAGTTCCCTGAGGAAACGACAATTCAAATATTGTACATATTGTGAATAAATTAGGTTTAGTTAACAGAACTACAGCTGTGTTTATGTAAATCCTCCAATACGCCTGTCCAAGAATAATTGTTACGAGTGGCTTTATCCAATGTGAATTTGGAACGTAACAGTACCTATAGCAAAATTTCATCTCAGTGTCATTCGAGGCCTTCTGAAAAGGTAAAACAGGTAGAGAAATTGTCCAAGAAAACTTACTACATTTCTTTTATTATATTTACAGACACAGCCAAGAAAAAAATATGCACACTGGAGGAAGAGCCGCAGATCCTGGACACAGCAGGTTGGTGGAAAGGCATTTCCCCGCAAAGGTGGCAGCAACTCCGGGAAAGAAAAATGCTGTAAGAAGATGTGTAGGACTATGCGTTACCCCCTGTTTTGAAACGTTCCACACAAAAAGTGTATTCTAATTTTTTTTTCGTTTCTAATTACTAGTTATATGTACTTTGTTCACTTATAATCCACTTATAAATAAAACAGAGAGCGGTTTGAGTTTATATGGTCCTGTTGTAAACAAAAATTTCATGACGAGTTATTGCGTCAGTAGGCCCCCTGCCATACAAAAAAGCGTAGGCTGTGGGGAATGTCTGTGGTTTTAATAGGTAGTACTGAAAGGGTTTTAAAATCACAAAAACCATAACCGCCTCTAACACCATCACCATCTTGCAGGAAATATTTTCCCGGTTAGGATTAGGTACCCCAGTGAATTACGGCGGACAACGGAAAACAGTTTTGTTGCAATGAGTTCAAGACATTCTGCAAAGAATACAACATAACGCTCTTTAACACCATTCCTTACTGGCCACAACAGAATGGGGAGGCGGAAAGGCAGAATCGAGACGTTCTCAAACGACTCAAAATCAGCCAAGCACTCAAAAAGAACTGGAGAAAAGTTATGGACTACCTAATGATGTATTATTTATAATAGTACACAACACTCGACAGCAGGCAAAACCCCCGCAGAGCTGTTTTTCAGCAGGCAGTTCCGCGATAAACTACCAACTATACCGCAGTCCCCCACCATTATCAACGAAGAAGTTCAGGAAAAGGACAAGTAGGAGAAAGAAAAAGGAAAGGAATACGCCGACAGGAAAAGGAAAGCAGGTGAAGAGGGAATCGGGTGTGGAGACAAGGTCTACGTAAAAAACATTACCAAAGATAACAAACTAACACCCACCTTCGATTCCACCACACATACTGTAATGGATAAACGAGGAGGTGATGTGGAAGTCAGGAACGATGAGACGGGCCACTTATATAGAAGAAATGTGGTTCACCTAAAGAAGGTTGGAAATCAATGGACCATTTCCAAAGAGGCTGAGCGAGAAGAGGATCGGGATTAAGTTAGGATTATTACTTATGTATTAGAATGTTATAGAGGTAAATATTGTTACCTACAGGTATAGGAAGTAGATAGTTTATATAAAATGTTAAATTAAATATAGTGTAAGGTTAAGGGTGGTTAGGGTCAATAAAGTATTTACAAGATTTGAAAGAAAAGAAGGGATGTAGTATATCAAGTGAGTATCACGTAAGACCTGACAGCGTTAGATACATTATTTTAAATTTTAATTCGATGTTTCAGAGACCTATACGGTACGGTGGGATATGATGGGTCCCGCCAAGTAGGAAAGGCGACAGTTCTCACCACGGACCAGGGCCGTACAATTTTTGCCCAGGTAACGAAGAACCGAAGTGAGGACAAGCCCAAAATTGAAGATTTGGTGGTGGCCCCGCGCGACTTGTTCCGGCAAGTCGCAGAACATAAATTGGTGTATATAGCCATGCGCAAGCTGGGGTGTGGTCTTGACAGCCTTCAGTGGCCCTATGTCAAGAGCACCACAACTCGCAACTATTAAGGCTCTCTGAACATACAGGGTGTCTTACAAATATGGAGCAGTATTGGTATCTCTGATGGACATAAGCAAGATATTATAATATAAGATTTGGAATTTACAGAAACTGACAGATCCTGAATCTATTAAAATTATTGGCGACTATGTAGCACTTCCGGTTATACCGGAATAGAACAGTCTTTCTACTTTCCAAAAGTGTATCATACCACTGTGTTGCGAATTTTCTTTCCAAATGCGTTAGTAAAATCTAGGTGGCTGGTGCCAGCGAGTTACATGTTAGGTGTTTTCTGCATAATTTTCTCTCCTCTATCCTTTAAAATTTCAACGTTGGACTCTACTTCCGGTATAACCGGAAGTTCACCATTGTCGCTAATATTTTTATTGGATTCCAAATGCCAAATCTTACAATTGTACGTCACTTATATCCAGAGATACCAATACTGTTCCATATTCGTAAGAGTGAAGACACACAATATGAAGATTTGCTGTTAATGCATGCCTAATATATTTTAATTCTTGCATTATAAGGCATATTTTTATTAGTAGAACTAAGTTTGATACTTTGTTACTATGACTACCTAATTAGTACCTATTAAAATGTACCTACATAGTTTTTTAGAATGTATATATTTTTGTGGGTTCTGTTAAGTTCTTTAATATATCGTACCTAATACATAGCTTTGAATTAATTGATACTTTGTAAAAAATACAGCCAGTGAGGCAGCAGGAACCTCCCCCATGGTGAATCCTCGACAAATAATAATTCCACCACATCCCACCTCGAATTAATCATTTGATGACACAACTATCACATTTTGGCACACATGTTTCATTATCTCCCTTTTAAGATTAACAACGTCACAATGGAAACACTGGACAACTTCGGTGGAAAAATGCACTATCACTAGAAACACCCCACTGCACCAAACACTTGATTTTCACTGCTTTGGCTTTGATAATGAGCACATTGTGTTCAAAACGCATTAGCAGTGAAAATCAAGTGCTTCGGTGTAGTGGGGTGTTTCTACTGACTTTCTAGTGATAGTAACGACGTCAGAAATCATTTGTCACTTTATGCTATTCAATCTTGAAATTTTTAGGTTTTTTCCAAAAGGGCTTAAAGAGTGAATACATTGTTAAAAACAGAATTTGAAGGGAGAGTAAATCTTTCAAAATTGAGAGATAAATTAGCATGCTGTGTAACATCACTCATGGCAACGTCATTTTCGTGTTTGTATTATAAAATCATGGCAGAAGCAGATGATTTATGTTTCATTTGCGAGAAGACCTTAAATGAAGGTGACATTGTTGACATAAAGAAGAAAGGGTTGAAGACTCAAAGAACAGAGTATTCGCCGAAAAGACAATAAAATGGATCAGCTTCAAGGGCCCAATTTAGTGACTATACTCATGTTAAGTGCCACAAAGCGTATACAAGAGAAACAAGCATTGCTGCAACCATAAAGGCAGACTCTATATGTGCTTCAGGTCAATCGGATGGAATGGTTCGAGGGTCAACTAAACTTAAATTTGATTGCAAGTCCAAGTGCCTAGTCTGCGCTGAGGATGCTTCAGAAGAACACTAATACTTACTAATCATTTCCAAGCATGTCCACTGTTTTGGAATTAACCGCAGTATCACATGACGTTTAGGAACATCCCGTACCTTGTATTTACATGCACTGGACCTTTATTTTTGAAGCGGGGAGATGGTCTCACCGGGGAGATGCAACTTATCTCAGCACAAATTCTCCCCGAACCAATTTTTGAACATAAATGAGATTTTGGCGCATGACAAGAATTGGACAGAACGGACGTTGACAATTGAGGCAAAAATCAAAAATAACCAGAATTTTCAGGTTCTGTTTAGTTTCATTTAGTTTATTCTTTGCTTATAGTAATAAATTATAGGTTCTTATATGTCTTTTATTACTTATTCAGTCTTTACAATTGAAGGGTCCAATGCTAAAACTGGCTAAGTCCATATTACATAGTTTCTCAGGAGGCGAAGAAATGTTTCATGCTGACTTGGGCAATGTATAGGAGTTTTGAAATTTACATATGCTTTCTTTGTCTCTATTTTCACATATTTATGCCAATCATTTTACAGGACGACATTTATTAGACGTATCTGCAAGAATAACTCATTTTCGCAAAAAACTGGACATAGCCGGTTTTAGCATTGGACCCTCGAAATGGTAATTTACAATAATATAAATTGACTTATAAGACTGAACTTTTTCCTATTTATAATAATGCAGGCAGTTGTACTCAAATATTGCCAAGCATCTAGAAGGTGCACATCCAGATGAATCAGATGTCAAAAAAATTGCAATATTGATTAAAGATAACCAATTAAAAATTTTTGTTATTGTTTTAAACTTTTAATATTCTAGGATTACATGATCGTAAAAAACTTATAGAACTGATTTGAAAAAAGGGAAATTATGAAATAAAACATATTGACGATAAAATAATTCCTGTCAGAAGGCGTAAGAGTTTGTCCAATGACGCGGAATATGTAGCTTGCCCAACCTGCATAGGGATCTTTCTGAAAAAAGCAATTCGGCGACACTATAAAAATTGTACTCAATTGAATGCACCGGAAATCTTAAAGGACGTGTATTCTCATTTACGGAATGACGACGTAACAAAGATAATTATAAATGATCCATTAATTGTGTCATTTGGCAATAAGCTGTGTGAAAAATTAAAGGCTTCGCATCATGCTAAGGAAATACGAGCAAAACTGGGGAGTGGGACAACTCGCCGCCGGACATCTCGCCGCGGGGAGAACTCGTCTCGGGCATGTCGCTCAGTCACAATACCTGTTAAAATAATATGCCGTGTCCAAGACTGTCACCCTCAACGTTTTTCCCATCTATAACCTTCAGGTGACGGAAAATTCGGCCGAGAATTTAATGAACAACCAAATTTTGGTCTGAAAGAATAGGACTCTTAAGCAATGCTGCTTCAAACTGTCGTCGGTTGGAGGAAGTTTTTCTAGCGACTCAGTTAACGCAAGTAGGGCCCGTAAATCGTTGATAGATATTATTATACTTCATCGTTGTTGGTAGGTATAAGCCTTCAACACAAAGTTTCCATATTTTTGAACGAGTTTTTAAATTTAATGTTGTCCAACTCTTGGTCTAACTTTTCGTCAAATCCCACATCGCCAAATAATTCACATAAGTTTTTGTAAATTTTCCTTCAATTTTGCTTTTCATACTATGTAAAATGCCATGGTTTTTGGTCCATATTTTCAGTTTTTTTTTTGGGTTTCAAGCCCTAATTTCTACCACCTTACGTCAAGATTCTCAGAAATCACCCTCCGAAGAAGTAATTCAAGGATGTATCTACAACCTCAATTTTTGACCCCGGCTATCTTAATCCGCACTCGTTTTGTGCAAAGAACACCTTTTTCGTTTCAGTTATCATCTGCAAAGAGCAGAAAGTTAAATTGGTGGATGAAAAGGTTTTGCTTGCATACTTTACGCTGAAGCTGGACAAGCAAAAAGCATCGACGTTATGGTCGCAGTACTCAATGTTGAGGGCCACTTTAAATATGAAGAAGAATATCGATATTGCTAGATTTGCAAATTTGGTGGCTTTCTTGAAACGAAAATCGGAGGGGTATAGGCCAAAGAAGTCACAAATTTTTACGAAAATTCAGATAGACAAGTTCCTTAAGGAAGCAGACGATGACAAATATTTGCTAGGTAATGAAGGTTTGTGTACCTCATACTTTTGCATTAATTTTAAACAGAAACCATTCTTACTTCAGGTAGCTAATAGTAGGCGTTTTTGGAGCTTGTCGAAGGGACAAATTAATCAAGATGTGTTTAGCAGACACTGAAGATATGGGGGCTTGCATTAGGATTCTTGTACCTGACACAAAAACGAAAACAGCAAGAGAATTTATTATTACTGAGGGCAATGTGGAAGGAATGAATATGCTTGAGATTTTTAGAAAATACTTCAGACTTCGACCGCAGACCACCAAACATTTTCGTTTCTTTCTTGGATTCAGAAGTGGTAACAGAAGTGGTAAATGCATCTCACGCGAAGAGAAAAAAGAAAACTAAAAGGGACGAAAACGATTAAGGACAAAACGATTAGGGACAGGACGACTAAGGGCAAAATGACTAAGACACTGATAAAGAAGCAGATTGCAAAGTCGTCAACATTCTCAGACATTGAAACTGACGAGGATGAAACAGATGAAATGATTTCTCTACATGACACTGATGACGATATGGACGATGTATTTGGAATTGGTGAATTACTAAGTGAGGATGATGAAGATAAGGAATCTGATCATGAAAGAAATGCCAGCGTAAATGAAGACCATAAAAATAGTATGGATGTCAATGAAGAATTTGACAATTCTTGTCAAGACCATGATGACAATAATGTGAATGTCAGTAAAGACCATGTTGGTAGTATGGATGACAATGAAGAATTTGACAATTCTTGTGAAGACCATGATGACAAGATGGATGTCAGTATAGACCATGTTGGTAGTATGGATGACAATGAAGAATTTGACAATTTTTTTAATGACCATGTAGACAGTGTGGATGTCAGTAAAGACCATGAAAACAGTAAAGAATTTGACAATTCTTGTGAATATGAATTGGAAACCTTCCATTTGGTGTATTATTCAAAGACATGGTACATAAGCCAAATCATCTCCGAAGCAAGAGAGGGACAAAAACTTAGGATAAAGTTTTTAGAGCGTTTTGGAAGCGCCTTTCGTTGGCCCCATAGGGAGGATATTGATGAGGTGGAAAAAGAAAGATTATTCTATGGTCCAGTTCATTTGTCTGGTGAAAATAAATTCAAAATGATCGAGATTTCCATTGTAAACGCTGAAAAGAAATACAAGGAATTTTCAAAGACATTAAAATAAACGTATCTGTAATGTTTTATACTTTTGAGAAATAAATATGGTTACTATTTCTGTAGACAGCACTTTTTTCTGACAGGAAAAAATTCCGGCATATACAGAATTGTTTAAAGAATCGTTCCCTTTTAACCCCAATACTGTAAGTACCTTTTAAGTAATATTTCGCAAGCGATTCCTATTTACCCCCACTTTGTAGGGTAAAAGGGAACAGCTACCACCAAATATAAAAAGAAATTGTTTGGAAGCGTCTCAATACTTCTTCCAATTATATAATGGTCACTGTCAGTCAAATTTTAAAAACTGTGTTCCTAATTACCCCAATTACCCCTATGTATTAACAGCTAGTACCTACTTCTGTTTAATAAAGTAAAGAATAGTGTGGCGACACCAAATTCCCTAAACACAAATTAACGGCCGCACGCCGGCACGAAGAAGGAAGGAGCGACACCGACGCGCAACAAGACGACTACCCCATTGTCATCCGGTCCGCGAACGCAACAACACCCTCGCTTCCCGCGTCGTATTCCTATTTCGAACCCTTAGTTATTGTTAATTATTATTAAACTAAACCATTAAAACGGAATTTATTTTATTTAAAGTGGTAAAACACCCACATTGGTGACCCCGACAAAGAGAAAAAAGAACATCGTGTCAGCGAAGGGTACAGTCGCGTGTTCCGAAAAAACAACATGCCCAACGATCTGGAAAACACCGGACGTGAGGAAATCATGGCCGTCAAGCACACCGTCAAGTTACCGCCATTTTGGAAAACCAACCCGAAACTTTGGTTTGTGCAAAGCAGACACAGCAAAATATTTTACGGTGGTCGCAGCCCTCGATACGATAGTCCTGGAACATGTAAGTGACCTCATCACAAACCCACCGGAGACAAACAAATACGACAGCCACGCCTCGCTTGAACCGGTGTCAACCCAAAGGTACTTGCACCCCTAATTTTTTTCAATGTAAAGGGTGTCCCAAAAAAAACCGAACGATTTATTTTTGGTTATAACTTTGTTATTGTGGGACCGATTTTCCTGAATTTTATACGGGACGTAGCCAAAAGATGAGGCTTTTACAACCTGTAACCATTTTGCAGATGGCGCCACTAATAAATTTTTTATGGCACTTTTTTACAGGAACACTTTTTGATTGGCTGGAGTTGAACCATCTGTGAACCGATCAAAATGAAATTAGTATAGAATAAAAGCGAATGCTTTTCTTTTCTAAAGCAACTTCTTAAAATTTTATTCTGACCGTTGATTCATTTATAATTTTTTTTGTGATGCTTTAAAACAAGGATTTTTGAAGATTTATTTTTTATTTGGTCACCAATCCTGACAAAATTTGTAGAATCCTAAGTAACACCATCAATATTTCACAAAATGATGTCACTTTGCAGATGGCGCCACCCTAGCAAATTTTTATGAACATCATATTTGATTTAAAAATGAACGAGAATATTATGAATGTGTAATTAGTAATAAATGTTAGCACTAAAAGTGGCTACAGAGAACAGGCTCAATTGAATAAACAACAATTCTGGATTTTAAAATAAACCAAATATGTGCTTTATAACAGTCATAAGCTGAAGAACAACTTGTCGAGTTCACAAACAAGTCAATGTTAGATCATTTTTTAACCTCCCCACTCCACTTCACAATTTAAAAAAAATGGGAGGTTACTGCAATCACTAAAATTTTCGAATTCGAAATAACACCAGATCTTCACGTTTTGAGGTCTTAGGGACCTAAAAAAGTGGTTTTTAAAATGTGTCTGTGTGTATGTTCGTACGTACGTTTGTACGTACGTACGTTCGTACGTACGTTTGTAAACACGCCACAGCCAAAACTACTAGACCGATTTGGCTGAAATTTGGTACGTAGGCATCTCATAACCCAACTTAGATCTGAAAAGCTTTTGGAGCCAATCGTGCAACCGGAAATGCCATTTTGGCACATCAACTTTTAAATTTTAAATGGAAACCCCCACTTTTCACGTCACTATAAGAAAGGCCTTCAAATTCTGCTTTTAAAAATGTATTCACTCTTAGTGCCTTTTTGACAAAAATTGAAATATTCGGGATTGTTAAGGTACTTTAAAAACACGATACAGCCGAAACCTCTGGGTCGATTTGGCTGAAATTTTGTACATGGAGACTGTATTATAACGTCGAAGAGTTGAAATAAGTTTGGAGGCAATCGACCCACGGAAACTGCCGTTTTGGCACATCAATTTTCAATTTTAAATATACTCCCATTTTACCATCCTAAACAACTTTTTTTAAAATTTATTGCCAGCGTCAGGAAGGCCTTCAAATACTTGTTCTAAGTAAGACAACATTCATTCGCATTTACTGCCCTTTGGGTAGAACAAATTTAAATTTTGTAATAACACTAAAAACACATTATGGCCCAAACTACTGAATCGATTTGACTGAAATTTGGTACATGGAGATTGGGTGACCCGTTGAAGACCTGAAAGGCTTTTGGAAGCAATTGGTAAACGGGAAGTGCCATTTAGGCATATCAACTTAAAATTTTAAAAACAAGACCTCTTTTTATAAGTCGCCATTAGAAAGATGATCAAATTCTGGTTCTAAAAATGTATTCACAGTTTCTGCCACTTCAGTGGAAAATAGAGAAAAAAAATTTTCTCATTAAAAGGGAGCGGGCTGACAGTGGATGACAAAGTGGCAGTTATTGTCAAAAATGTGGCAAAATGTTAACCTTAAAAGGAACATATTGTCAAATGTGATGGGTGCTGTTCGAGGTAATGTCGGTATTTGTCAGAAAATTGCGAAATTATAGCCACAGACGAAAAGCATAAAAAAATGTTTGTTGAATTGACTACTATCTACACAGAATACAAAGACCCACGCGATGGGGAGGTTCCAGCCGCTTCTCTGCTGCATTTTTTGGGTTTCATTTATTTCAACATTTTGTATAACGATATATTACTTAAGTTAAATTCCTTCACAAAGTACCTAACGTTATTTTACGAAAGATTTATGGTGTTACTAAGGATTCTGAAAATTTTGTCAAGAATTAATATCAAATATATCTTTAAAAATCCGTTTTAGAGCATCACAGAAAAATTTGTAAATTAATCATGAAGGTTCAGAACAAAATTTTGTAAAGTTGCTTTGGAAGAGAAAAGGATAGGCTTTAAACTTACACTATTTTCATTTTGATCGCTTCACAGATGGTTCAACTCCAGCCAATCAAAAAGTGGCCTTGTAGAAAACTGCCATAAAAAATTTATTAGTGGCGCCATCTGGAAAATGGTTGCCGATTCTAAAAGCCTCATCTTTTGACTACGTCTCCTATAAAATTGGGGAAAATCGCTCCAATAATAATAAAGTTATAACCAAAAATAAATCGTTCGTTTTTTTTTGGGACACCCTTTATATATTGAGGTGCTAATAGCAAATCATTTTAGTACAAAAAGAAAAAAATCGTATGAGCCGTTTTTGAATTTTCATTTAATTTCTGATTTTTTAAGGCAAACCAATAAAACCGAGAATAAAACTCTCTCTAATTAATTTATGTCATACAAAATCGGCCGATTTTAACACGGTATTAATGTTTAAGGTAAAAATTTTCTAGTTAGTGGGCGTTGAGTTTACGTCAACGTCACTTTTTCATAAATGTCTAATAACTGACGTGCAAAATTTGTTTAGTGTTAATTATACGTGTATTTTGTTGCAAACAATGCCGAAAGATCATGCAGGCACGCACGATGAGAATCGTAGAAGAATCTGCTTGCTGTGTTTTAATAAAACCAAAGACCATGATTGAAATTGGCGGAAAACTACAAACTATGGTCGCATCATTTTTCGAATATGACATTAACGATGAACGCTTACCTAAGGCCTTATGTACTGGATGTAAGAGAGATATTTATCGAGTAAAAGAAGGTAATGAAAAAAACATAATTTTGCCTAAAGTCTCCAACATTCCTCCCGTCAAAAAACTTACAAGATCAAACATAAATTCGCGGTGCAATTGTTACGTCTGCGAACTTGCTAGAATGCCAAGGACTGGAAATTTTGCCAAAAATGGGATTTTACCTCCTCGTAAAAGCATATTGGTAAACCTTGCAACTGTTACTGGAGGTAATTATACTACTTTCCTTAAAGGAATAGATTCTGACGATGTTTTCTTAGGTAATAAACTGAATAATACTGAACGACAAAAATCTTCAGGCGAAAAACGGTGTTCTTCCTGCCTTTCGATTGTCGCAAGAGGCAAATCTCACAAATGTAATCTCTCAACCAGACTAAATAATATGAAGAACTTCATTTCTGGTTCAGATTCTAAATTCAAAGAACAAATGATTGCTTCTCTTGTTAAGGCAAAAATTAAAGATCGGGGAGGAAGCAAAGAGGCGCCGCTGTCGCTTGCTCAATCAAACGGAGGACAACCCCTTAGAATACTTGTAGAACCTAAAACTGAAACTTCGACGTCAGATCAATGTCTGCTTTCTGCCGAGGACCTCTTAAAAATACAGACAAATTTTAATCTCAGTCAAAAGACTACATGCGGAATTGCTTCTGCTATTAGAACTGCAACTAGGAAACGAAAAGCTGTAGTATCAAATTTAAGGGATAAACTTTCAGCCAAAATTCACAGCGTTGATAATTATTTCGATATTAGAGAATTTAAATTTGTGAATATAAAAAATAAGAAATCGGAGGACGCTGACGAATTCGTTATCTACTGCAAGGATTTAAATGGTTTTATTCAATGCGTCAAGGAACAGCGACAGAAGTCTGAAGTTCAACTAAAATTTGGGATTGATGGAGGAGGTGGTTTTCTGAAGATATGTTTATCACTTCAGCCCTTTGATGGAAACTCACAACCTAGTGCAAGCCGTCAAAAATACGAAGAAGGAATAGCTGCCAAACGATTTAGAGATGGTGGAGTTAAAAAGTTATTCATACTTGGCGTGGTACAATCTTCCCAAGAAAACTATGAGAACGTTTCAAATCTGTGGCAAGCAATAAATATCAATAACTTCGACGGCACAATCGCAACAGATTTAAAGCTGGCGAATATTTTGACCGGAATTATGTCACACAGCAGTCTCTATCCTTGCACTTGGTGTTATGCGAGAAAGGGCCAACTTTCGGAACGTGGAAAGATAAGAACTGTTGACAGTAATATGCAAAATTATATGAACTGGCTGGAAGAAGGCGCCGCAAAGGAGAAAGCAAAAAATTATAAAAATTGCATCCATCCGCCCATTGTCAAATCCGATGAAGGTAAAAGCTTTTTAGACATTATTCCCCCACCAGAATTGCATTTGTTGCTGGGTGTTGTAAACACATTGTTTTCGCACATGTTGGCCGAATTTGAAGAAGAAACCTTATTATGGGCAAAATCTTGCAATGTTCAACGAGAAGTGACTCATGGTGGCACAGGGTTTAAAGGAAATGCTTGTAAAACTCTCCTTGAGAAAACCGATGTTCTGAGGAGAGATTGTGGAATTGGGTGTTTAAAATATGTTAAGGTTTTAGAAGACTTCAAGGCCGTTGTCAAGTCATGCTTCGGAAATTCAATTGATGCCAATTATAAGCAGTATGTCGAAAAGTTCAAAGACAGTTATCTTTCTCTGAACATCAGTGTCACCCCCAAGATTCATGCCGTCTTTTTCCACGTTGTCGACTTTTGTGATAAAAACCAACAGGGCTTAGGAATCTTCAGTGAGCAAGCAGTGGAATCTGTCCATTTTGATTTCAACTCCATTTGGAAGAAATACAAAGTCTCCAGGGACAATCCTAATTACCCCTCAAGACTTCTTAGGGCAGTTTGTGAATATAACAGTCTGCATATTTAATAATATTTATTTTTCTCAGATTAAATTTCTATTTGTTCAAAAATAAACAAAAATTTTGGAATAATTCGAAAACGGCCCAACCGATTTTTTTCTTTTTGTACTGAAATTATTTGCTATCAACACCGTAACAGGTACATTAAAAAAAATTAGGGGTGCAAGCACCTTTGGGTTGACACCGGTTCAAGCGAGGCGTGCAGCCTGAAGAACGAACTCATAAAACGCTTCACCGACTCCGAGAGCACGCAAATAAAAAAGCTCCTCACGGAAATGGAGCTGGGGGACAAGAAACCGTCACATTTCTGGAGAAATGAAAAATCTAGCCGCCAATAGACTTTCGGAGGACATCCTTCGGACCTTATGGCTACAACGATTACCCCTCAGAGTACAGATCGTACTCTCAGCAATCGAGGGAGATGAAGTTTCGAAGATGGCCGCCATCGCAGACAAGATCGTGAAAGTCGATGTCGGCCATGTCCACGTCGACGCTTATTCTCGTGCGCGCGCACCAACGCCGACACCACCAACAGCAGCGCCACTAACAACCAATCAACAGCCAGCGGACACAACGCGAACCAAGACTTGGCAACACAGGTCGCGCAGTTGACTAAAGTAGTGGAAAAACTACAAGCCGACCTGCGCCAAGCGCAAAATAATGGACCACGCAATCGCAGCCGCTCACGTTCGAGAGGGAGAAATACAAACCCTGATTACTGCTTTTACCATCGACACTACAACTTGAGACGCGCAAGTACGTGGTAAATATTAATCCGGAATAACGAATTGGATTACTGTAATGTTAAACGAGAGCAGATGGCGGCAAAATTCAAATCGAATTATTTTCAACTGCTTTATTTTATTCTTTATGACTTTAGTTTTTCAAATACCAATGCCAATACCACCAAACTCACTAGCTACGAGAAGAGAAATTCATCTAAAGTTGAAGGATGGATAATTTATTTATCGTCATGAAATACAAGTACCCGGTTCATGAAAAAACTTCCTCTTTGACCGCCCTCGTTCGTTTGCCACCGGCCTGATGAGCAGAATGGTAGCTGAGACATCCACCAACAGTCAACAAGTCACAAACTAAACCACAATCACGATCCCAAAACACGAACTGTTTTCCAATTTCTGACAAGACAATGACAATTTTAAAATTTAAAAACTTCCACAAAACTAGTTGCCTGGTAACAAGTTATAGGGACGCTGCGCCATCTGCCCTCGTTTTACACTTGATGCGATAAAGACAGACACATAGCAAAATCTTTGTCAAAGAAAGAGATATAACTATTAATTAATAGCGGATAGATTTCCAAATGGAGAGAATCGTCTCAGTTGTCTCTGACACTACGGCGAAAAAGCATGTACAGACTCCGGGATACTCCGACAACCGTCACCCCTAGAAGCAGTGGCAGACGGTTCCGCATCACCACAAAATCGCTTCAATAACAAACAGGAATATCCGGGGGGTTGGGGTTAACTCTAAAGGGGTTTAGTTCAAACAGTGGAACGTGGGATGACTTTTAATCTTTTTTCAGTTTGACAACTCTAATAACAATTCTTAAAACAAGTGATGGGGAGGATGGGTATTGCTACACAGTTAGAAATATAAGTTTTGTAAGTCATTTTGTACCTTGTTAAATATAATTTTGTCACTTTTGGACATATGAATTTGTAGATTTAACAAATTTTATTAACAGACAGTTTCGTGACGCAACTGTTTGTTAAAAAGACAAAAAAGACTGTAGTTTTATAAATTAACAATGTTTGACAAAATTCAGTTTACAAACAACACCCCTATTTGTAAATTTAAAGCAGTGATTTGTTGTTGGTCGAGACGGACATGCGCACTATCGGTTTAGTAATGGCCGTCTCTAGTTCCAGGCCATGTCCTAACCATTTGGCAACGTGGCGAGAGGAGATTTACCGTCAATTTGACAAATTGTCTCTGATTGTCATTAAAGTGACACTTTTGCGAAAAAAGACCAAAAATATTGGAATCTTTACCAATTTAAAATGATTAACGTACTGAAAATGAATATTTTGAAGAAACTATGTAAGACATGTGGTATTTCGTAAATTTATAGTGATAAATTTTGATTACAGACCCATTTTAAATACTTACTCCGTATACATGCACACGTTTAGCTCAAGCTAACTAAGCTCGGTACTTTTTAAACAGCGTTTCACGAGATTTTGCGGTGGTGGTAGCCTTTGAAATATAAGGTGCTTTCCTTTTACCCCAAATATCAGATGATATCAGTTCACTTCATTTAATGTTGCGTTCCTTTTACGTTTTGACAACTGAAACGAACTGAGGATTTTTCCTCCCCCCTTACCGATGCCGCACTACCTCCGCAGCTTGTGCTTATGTGAGGATTTTACATCAGTTGGAGGGGGCAGAAAATACGAGGTTAGGTTAGAACAAGAAAATGAATCAAATTCGAAGCAAGGGATAGATTTACACCTATAAAATGTATAATATTCTGAGAACAAGCAAAGGGTGGATAGTAAACGACGCGGGCGATGTATTACTTAAAAACACTGGTAAGTTGAAATCATGAAAATAATAATCTCAGTGACCGAAATGTTTCATAATTTTAGTCGACAATTCACGACTGTGGTTGCCTCATAACATGATCAAATTCGACCGGTGTAATAAACCGTTTGTGAATGACATCAATAACTCTCAAATAGTTCTTGGTTATGAACAAATTGCTAGTCAAAACTTACCTATTGTACCAGAACCAGTACCTGATGAGGAAACCCACTCTTACAAATCTGATGGTGAAAGCTAATCGACTATAGAATTGGTTGATGCCGACAACCCTTGCATTGCAAATGAAGACTCATCACTAATAGGATCTGGAGCTAGTGTGCAAAACATTTCGAGCAATCTAGTTGAAGACTTAGATGTTTTGCAACAGTTTCAGCGTAGCCAGTGGGAGTACAATGAGACATGTTCTTTGATACAAGCTGTCGATAGCCATTATGAAGATATGCATCACCCAAAGAAAAGAAAAAATTTCTGGGTGAATATAAGTGAAATCTTGGGCAGTCAAGGTATAAAGGTAAGCAAGCAATTAACATCTTGTAAAAGGTTCTCATAATTTATTTTAGTTTGACCCTGGCAGTTGTAAGAGAAAATGGGATAATTTAATCAGAACTTACAAGGATTGCAAGGACAAAAAGAATAAAACGGGTAGAGGTCCTACTAGATTTTTATTCTTCGACCTGATAGATGCCATTGTAGGTGATAAGCCTAACAATTCAAGTCCACATACCATAGATGTGGTAAAAATTGTAGAAAATGAATGTTCATCCAGTGAGAACAATATGCCTACTGAAGAAGACACAGCACCTAAAACCCAAAATACTGCGACCCAAAAGTACATCAATAAAAAAATTAAAAAAAAGACAAGTAACTCTGAATATATAGCTATAAAGAAGAAATACTATGATGAGAAGTCTTCATATATTGAACAATCGTTAAAGGTAAAACGAGAAAAACTTGATTTACTAAAAACGAAAATTGAATTAGAGCAGCGCAAAGTTGTAGCAGCAACAACTCCATCTATTCCATTCATTTGACGGAAGCCATCCCGTACAATCACTTTCCTAGCATAACTCGGCCATTTGATAAACTGTTTACTAATGGTGACTAAGTGCTGCACAACTTTTGTAATAACTCTGTGAGCTGAACTTTTGGTTACATCAAATCGGTCAGAAATTTGTCGGAACGTTTCCTGATTGCTCAAATACCAGATGGTCATCAACACTGCCTTTTCAGTACTAATTTTCTCTCGGCCAAATGTATGTTCTGGCAAAATTTTAGCCTGTGCCACAATATCTACAAAGCACATATTTATTAAGAAACGTAAGAAACATTTCAAATACCTATAACTATTGAGCATGTTCTTCTTGACATTCTGAAGTGCTCCTTGAACTCTAAGTTATCATAAATTGTAACAGTTTGTTCAACAAATCTTTGCACTCGATGCAATTTTCTCCTCTCTCTAAAGCTTCCATCATCTGTTGATGATGAGGATGATGAAAATAATGGACCATTAAGTATTTCTTCATCACTGCTGCTTGTTTCAAATAAGTCTTCTTCATCATCAGTACAAACAGCCTTAAAAATTAGTACTCAAGTTATTGATGTTTGAAAGTGCCCAGACTTGTAAATTTTACCTCCATAATGCTTTTCAAGGACGACATATTATTGAAAACACAAATAAAACCATAAAATTGCAAAAATAAACCTTCAAAGGGAAATAATTTACTGTTGTTCTATCAGCTGTTAACCTGCAACAATGACAATTGACAAGTCGGTGACAAGTGACATTTATCTGATATGACAGGTACGACTAGCCCGTTTTTCCGTTCTATTTAGCCAGTGAAGTGATCAGATAAATTCACATCACCTGGTGATGTGATTTTCTCACATCACTTCTAAAAGGAAAGCACCTATAGCTTACCTGTCTGATTTTTGAAGTGATCAGATAAATTCACATCACCTGGTGATGTGATTTTCTCACATCACTTCTAAAAGGAAAGCACCTATAGCTTACCTGTCTGATTTTGAAGTGACAACTATATTTCAAAGGCTACCACCCCCAAAAAATGCCGTGGAACGCTGTTTAAAAAGTACCGAGCTTAGTTAGCTCGAGCTAAGTGTGTGCATGTATACGGAGTAACTGTGGACAAAAGAGTTTTGTAAAACTGATTTCACCGTGTTTTAATTGAACATTTACTGGAATTGAGTTTTTATCATTAGGAAGTTAAAATAAATAGCAGAGAACCATTTGGACTTGATGGATAAATCACATTTCAAGACAAGATTTATTTTATCGTTGCAGTGATGGTAAAAGGCAGGAATTAGACCATTCTCATCTGTAGAATTTTGTGTAAAGTCGACACAATGACGTAGGTACCCTGCTAAACGAAGATCAATTGAAATTGATTCCTAGTCATCACTATTTTGTGTATCTAGTTAAAAAATTTATTTCTCAGTCTAATCTGTTACCTACTCATTATTAGAACCGTTACACATTGCTACACCCTAATTATAGGTGCCCGAGCGCCCAAAAATTAACATTTAATATTATATTGTATTTATTTCTACACAAACTACATGCTCTCAATAAAAAATTAATTCTGTGTAAAAGTGTCAAGTTTCAATAATGATCTCGAAATTTTAAAACGTGGAGGACTCGCAGTGGCTTCGAAGGGAGTTGTTTGAGGCCCAGATGCTTAGAAATCATGCAAGCTGATGTAATCTCGATTGAATTTGAAAAGGATTTGTAAAAAATCTTTTTGTCTGGTTCTAGAAGCAGAATTTGTTACTTGAAACTTACTTAATAGCGCTCATCTTACAGGCTTTCTTAAAGTATTGAATTTCAATTCATTAATCATTTGAAATTGATAAAAAAAACTATATTTTTTGGTAATTTTTGTAATGTTCCACTTCAATGACAATTTGTCAAACTGACGCTAAATCTCCTCCGGCAGCGTTGCCAAATGGTTAAGGACAGGGCCCGGAACTAGAGACGGCCATGGTTTGGTTCCGGTAGAATCCAGTCGCTGCGAATCGTTGGAAACGATAGTGAAGCGGACAGGCGCCATTGTGAATTTTTCAATTTCTTTGAAAAATAACTTAGGTGAATGGTGACAGTGAGCTCTGTGTATTGCTGAGAATCGCGAAAGGTACCTAATGAGTTCGCAGGAGGAACAAGCCCAGCCCGTGCTCGTGGCCTTCAAATTAAATTTCCTGAACACTTGTAAGTGGGTGCAACCCCCTCAAAATGGTTTCGACTTCCAGTCGTTAAAGGAACTATGTAAGTACTTAAATTTATGAAGGCATTTAACCTATTGTTGATATCGAGCCGTTTGTAAAATTTGCAAAAACACTTAAATTGTTACCCCGTGTTTTTTCCGGTCAAATTTTATTTATTCTTCAGTTGAAATCGAGGATAGTGTTTCTGCATAATTAAGTACCTATACCTATACAATAACAATTATTGTTATTCAGCGCGAACGGTTGATAACAGATTTGTAAATTCAAACTTACCATTCTTTTCTGATATTTCATCTTAATTGTAGCTAAGAAGTTTCCTGAAATCTGTTTAAACTCCACAATCTTTACTGATGAAGAGGGAGTTGAAATCGCAGAAGATTTCCTCCAATCGTTCATTAAATTATAAGGAGAAAAATTTTTGATCAACATAGTAAGTACCACTGTTGAAATTGCCGAGAAAACTGCTCCGACCGAGGCTCCGACCATACAAATTCGTAAGTCCTGCACTTTTTTTTTCAATTGTGTATAATGCAGGTTTTCAAACTTGAAGTCTCTCTTTCTATTATTGAGGCAAAAATTGCCATGACAATTTTCTCCTCCATATTGTCCTCGATATTGTCTATCTCTTAATTGGAAACCTGGATTAAGTATCTATAGATCTGTTCGGAACGCATACGCGCACACATATTTCCATGGCAATAAATTATTGTACCAATAGATTGTCATGAAAATTTGTGCACGTGCATTCCGATGCCGAAGAGCGAGGGGTTCACACGTTGCCACGGTTTACTTTTTCAGTAACTGTGGACCAGGCCTTACAGCTCCGGGCGTTTAACTCATCGTTATCTACAGTAACTTTCGCATCAGCATCAGGGAGCACTGATAATTCTGTAGAACCATTCAATGATTTCAATCCTGGGGACGGAGAACCAAAGAGGATTTATATTTCTGCCGAGGTATAGACTATAGAAACCGAGTATGTTTCACCAGAAGTAAATGAATTTAAATTGTAGGAGTTGAAAACATGTCTAATTAATTTTAAAAACTGCAAGCACATTTTTGATGAATATGAAAAGACTTTCCAATGACACACGAAAGAAATTGATCAGGGCGGTAGCGAACCTAATGGAAGAGAATCACATGGAAATTACACCGAAAGTTTTAATTCATTATTCAAAAGCCTTAGTGGAACTTTTTCCACAATATAAAGCTGTCAATTCCCAATATCCATACGTAATTTTTCACATGTATTCACAGCACGTCAATTTTTAAACAACTGGTTTTAGGAAGCCTTTTACAATCCAATTTCCCATGGCGGATTTCTGTCATGGAGAATAAAAAACAACAGAAGAACGAAGTAGGGTGAAAAATGTAAACGAAAAAGATCAGTTGAGGAAGCAGAGGTGCCAGAAAACAAGATTCAGCTGTGTGACGATTTGGAAGAGAAAATCATATTTTTAAGAAATGTCAACCCTGTTCAAAAAGATGTGATCCGTCAGAAAATGATTGAGACGTTTTCATAAAGAAGAACTGCTCCGGACAAAATGCTTGAAGAAGTGAATCAAGTGATGGAAAGTGTGTTGTGCAACAGGACGCAAAAATTCATGTTAGAAATTGGAGTTTGAAATTACAAATCTGAATTGCAAACCCCTTGGAAGTTTTGATGTACACGTAACAGAAATTGTTAACGTTTTTCAGAAAATAATATGAAATTTTGTTGGAATTTGTGAAAATTTATTGAAAAAAATGTAGGAATTGATTTAAAATTGTAAAGATTTTTGGAAATTTGTTAAAATTTTTTGGGAATTGGATTTTTTTAAAATTTTATGGGAAAGAATTTGGTTGGAAATTAATTACAAATTGTAAATATTCTGAAGAAATTTTGCCTTGGAAATTAAATTATTAAGAAATTGCTTAAAATATCTGAAAATAGTGTCAAATATCTGAAAATAGTGATTTTTTTACATTTGCGGGCTTTAAAAGTATGGTCCACTCGTTGCGTAAATCTACATCTACATTTAGCACTGGTTCTTTTCTAAATTTATTATCAATTTTGTCCCTTATGATAATTTTTATACGTATATGTTTACAGATTGACCTGGACTTCTCTTTATTATATCCAAACGCCGAAGAGTTAAGCGGAGTCATTCAGAACCTAGCTGATAAAATCATCAGCGTATATATAGCTACAAATAGAAATCCCTCAAAAGATATAATTTCGAACGACGAAGATGAAGGTATTCCACATAATACCGACTTAAATTTAAAACACATACTGATATTATCATTTTAGTAACTTGGGACAAATCAACAAGGGCTATATTGGCGTTACTCTCAATGTTACCGCCAATTGCGCGAGGACGAGCATCTTTTGCGTGTCCCGTCCTCTGCTCGAGGATAGGACGCGAGTTGGAGTGTAGCAATACCCATCCTCTCCGTCACTTGTTTTAAGAATTGTTATTAGAGTTGTCAAACTGAAAAAAGAATAAAAGTCATCCCACGTTCCACCGTTTGAACTAAACCCCTTTTGTAGTTAACCCCAACCCCCCGGATATTCCTGTTTGTTACACTTCTTTGTTTCGGACTGCACTTCCTTGTAGACACTGGCGCCGACCTCTCCGTCGTTGTAAAACCAGCTAACTTGTCCACACGCCCCACGGATCGTCCACTTTTCGCAGCAAACGGTTCGACTATAGATACTTTCGGTGCAAAAGTGCTTTGTCTGGACCTATCTCTCCGTAGATGTTTCAAGTGGAAATTCACAATCGCGAGCGTATCTCGTCCCATAATCGGTGCGGACTTTCTAAGGCCTTAATTCTAAGTTGTTTTATGTCATGACGTCACGACATAAGTCTGGTCATGAATATTTTCGTTGCAAAACCATTACATTTGATAAAATCCATATTTCGACCATGGCACCCTACAATATAATTGGTGTTGACAGCGAGATTTACGAAATTCAGTCTTTGTTTTCTGTATCAACAGATGAATTATAAAAAAAAACCTGCAATTTTTCAAACTAGAGGCACCACAAATCAGTATGTGCATGTTCCTAAGTCACATAAATCGTCGTATAAACGCGGCCCGTTGTACCTAATGACAAAATTATATAACGAAATCCCAGTTTCTGTGAGAACAATCAATGGTATTCCCATATACAACGCATCATTATTTAGGAAAAATGTTGTTAACTGGATCAATGAAAATACTGAATACATTCTAGCGGCTCTGTGGCCGTGACTGGCTGGTGACGAATTATTGTCTCTGCCTCCTGCTGCTCAATCTCAACCCTCAAAATTAAATAAAATTAACCTCAAATATAAAAAAAAATTAAATAAAATAAAAAATAAATAAAAAAAGGGAGGAGCGACTTGTAGGTTTAATAAATAGGTGTAAATAAAAAAATTAATTAAAAAAAGACAAAAGAAAATTAATAAATTTAAAAAAAAGTGTGGGGGGACTAAGAATAGGTGGAAAATGAGAAGACTATTTTATTTTATTATTTTGTTTATAAATGTTAATTAATTTATTAATTACTCGTCATCACAACCAAAGCACAACACAAGCTTTTTGCTTTTCGTGCCTTGTCATTATGCCAATTATAAGTATATTATTGTGCTATTTCAAATGAATCAAATGACAAGTTAATAAATTATTATATACTCGAATATGAAAGTGATTCAGAATCCGACGACCAAAATAATGAAGCCATTGCTAACCAAAGTGGTGATAATAACAGTAGAATCGGTTATCGGTATGTTCTAGACCACTTTAGGCGCGGCTAGGCGCGGGGCGCGCCTGAATCGGGGCGCGGCTTAGCCTTTGTGGGCGTAAAATTTGAGCCAATCCCACGTGTTTTGAGCTCTGATTGGTGTAAAATGTCCTGGTGGGGAGCCAATCCTGAGCATTTTGTATTTTGATTGGTGAAAAAGAGCCTGTGAGTGTTAAAAATTTCGTCCAATCGTACTTTCTGGCCAATGACATTGCTGGACCATACTTCGCCACGGGTAAGGCGCGGGCGTGGCTTGTTCCTATTGGTCGATTTGATCGGTGGGAGGAGTCTTATTTCAACCAATCTCGTCTTTTCTCTATTTTTGGACCAGCTTAGGCGCGGGTACGGGCGTGGCGTTGTGTCAGGCGCGGGCGGGGGCGGGGGCGGGGGCTGTCGTGAGACGGGGGTGATAATTTGAATGAAACTTATTGTTTTTTTGGGTGTATTGAGCTCTGATTGATGAAGACAATAAATTTAAAAAATAAAATTTTAGTTTTTGTTGTTTTATTGATGTTTCCATTTTATATATATTGTGCAGCAAGTGAATATAATAAAACATATACAGTTAAAAACACTCATTATACTTGTAGAAATGTCGATGATTTTTTCATGGAATTCTTCTTTATAAAAAAAATCTTGATTACTTGTTGCATTAGGTGTATCAGTAGTATTAGTAGTAGATTCTTTTATTTTTTCATAAATGGCAGGAGCAGTGAAGGTTTCATTTATAACTTGTTTCCATTGAGTAGCGCCATAACTTCGATTGAGATATATTAGTCTCAATTTATATTTGACGATCTGGGCGTCATGTTTAGGAACATGATCGGCTTGAAATACTGGTATACCATCTTGAATTTGTGAACGTAATTTGATCCAATGATCTGGCCAAGTATCGTTCTCCTCGTTGAAACAAACATAAGAATCCACAATTTCAGGTTGTTGAAATATTACAAAATTATCTTGAGCCAAGACAGCGAAAATAAGGAGACTTGTTTTAAGTAAAGCCATTCTTGCAATACTAACGCTCTTCCCATTGAATGATAGCCTTTTATTTAATTGGTTATGTGATTATATAGGCCGTTAGGTCAGATTGAGTTTATGATAAAAAAACACCTTCATATTAATATTGTTATATTGATTCATTTATAAAGGTAGGCATATACTTATTAGGTAGTAACAACAACAAGAGCAACAATAGCAAGGAAAATTATGAATGAATCCAATCTAACGTCAAAGTCTTGGATCTATATTGATCTTTTTTAGGTAAAATCTTCAATTTTGATTATTTTAGAACATGTTTAACGTTTAAAAATGTTAAAAAAATAATCAAGACTGAAGATTTTACAAAAAGAAGACCAACATATAGCTCCAAGGCTTGGACGTTGGATTGGTCTCATCCTCATTTCTCCTTTTAATTTAAGAAATTGTCATGGATAATGTTTGCTTCATATCTCTCGCATCGATGTATTCAGGCACAGTTGAGTATGCGGAGGCATTTTCAAATTCCCCGTTGCTTAATATTCTCTGAGTACCATAGTCACGGAATTCATAACAGGATATTTTTAACGATTGAGTAGTGTAACTGGCGTCATAGGTACAACGAATCGGTAACACCAAACCATCTGCATATTGCAGTTTAAAATGTCTGTAGAATGGATGCTCACTTTCTATGATTCCAGCAATTTCCATCTCTTGTTCAATCAGGTGATTTCTAAAAGCTTCGATAGCTTCTTCTATCGTAACAAGAGTCAGTTGTTCTTTTTCGTTAATATCTCTTTCTGATAGTGATGCAGTCAACAATTCGGAGTCAGATGTTTCTGTATTTGTAAAGGTAGTTTCAGCAGTTTGATCGGTACTTATTTCACTGTTTAATCGAAATGTCGACGTCGTTATTGCCTCCGTCGTGGTCGTCGTTGTCGTCGTCGTCGTGCTCGTTGAAGATGAAGCGTTAAAACTATCTTGTACAAGATTGGCGACACCAAATTCGATGCATCATATGACGGTAGCGGTTTACTGGGTGTCGGCAAGTTAAATGTTAAATTGATTCGAACAGTTTCGTTGCTTGGTAACTGAACTTGAAATTTCATCCGAGCGATCTTTTCATCATCAAGGTGAATTGGTATTGATGAAGTACTTGTTGTAGCGATGAGCGATAAATAACAGAATAGAATAAGATGTAAAATGCGTAGCATCTTCTTCACTGTTTCTAACACTGACTTTAAGCTGGACACTGTCTTGGTTACACTGATTTTTATTTAAACTCCTTGCAGGCTTTTATAGAACGTAAATAAGCGTTATCTCCTGCAGGCTTGCGTAACTCATCAACCAGTTGATGCCTGTTAATATTACGTCATACTAATTAAAAATAATTAATCGTAAATAATCATGACACTGAACTAATTATTTTTTTGTTAACCCATTTTTTTTTAAATTTTGTTTTTTCCAATCCACGAGTTGTGTTCGTTTGAAAATCCTAACCATTTAACGTACAATTTATTTCCTTTCTTTTTTAAAATCTTTTCAACGAGATAAACATCTGAACATTTCGCTTTTAATAGTTCGAATTCGTAAAATGCCCCTTGGATCGTTTCATTGTGATAGTTTTTAAGAATATATGTAACCGGATTAGTATTTTTAACTTTTTTAATCTTGAATATCTCCGTAGTCCAGTTTGGCCAGTAGCCTTTATGAAAAGCATGTTTGTATTTACTTATTCGTACATTTTCTCCAACTTTAAATTTTGGTAATGGAAATATTTTAATTTTGCTATATATACGGTTTTTAAAAGTTGCTGTTCATTGTTAGAATTTACATCACAAGGTCTCATCTTAATTTTTCTATGTATTGTATTGTTATATTTGCTAACCAAATCTTGAATATTATTAATCCATTTATAGGTCCCATGAAGACTGAATTGTTTCCACATCAATCCCTTCAACGTTCTATTAAATCGTTCGACAATAGTTGCCTTTAATGTGCTGTAAGTTGAATAATGATTTATGTTATATTTTTTCATTAGTTTTTGAAAATGAACGTTGTAAAACTCCTTTCCGTTATCTGTTTGTAAATGAACAGGTGATTGCTGAATCAAAATTTTCTCCATTGCGTTAGTCACTTCAAGTCCAGTTTTATTTTTAACCGGTAGAGCCCATGCACATTTTGAGAATCCATCGATGACAGTTAATAAATAGCGGTAACCTTTGTTATTAGTTGCATAGTCTCCCATCTCGACTGTCTGCTTCCCAGTGATCGTTAATTCCGTTTAAAATAACTGTGCGACGTTTAAAATTTCGCCGTGCAGGCTTGTGCAACTCATCTACCAGTTGCTCTTTGCTCATACTGAATTATAATAATTACATTTAGAAAAATTAATATGATACTCGTTTAATTATGTCCTAACTGATACGCATTCTTTTTTTATTCTCGTTATTATCGTCTATAGACATCGACTGTGACGTAACCTTTGATGTAGTTTGAGAAGACTGAGGACTACTTCGCGATGTTTCCTGACTTTGTTTCTCTTGTAGAGCAACTGAAACGTTGTTTTCTTGATGAGAAGCTTGATCAAATAATTGATTAATTTCTGATTTTAATGTCTGTAATGAAGTACTTAATTGCAAGATTTTTGTTCTCATTTCATTTCTTAAAGAATTTATTGTTCCAATTCTTTCATCAACATATGATTTAGTCACTCCGTCATTTGATTCTACTGGTTTATGTAAATTACAGAGACGTTTTTGTTGAATATCAAAGTCTCCTTTTTTAGTTAACACGAAGCCGATTGCAGGAGGAGCAGGAGCAACGAAATGAGAATAATGCCTTTCACTAGGAGAAGCTAAATAACGTCCGAATTTATCGATGGACATTTTTAGAATGGGAGAAACGATCACTTGACTTTTATTTTATACAATAATGTTAGCCTCTTTTAACTCTTCTAAAATTATAACAACTTCATTTGTATGATTGGTATGTCCTGCTTGCTGAGAGGCTATTAAGAGTCTAAGCCTGTCAATTAATTCATTTGGATCGTCCCAATACGTGTAATCGATTTTATTGGAAGAATATTCCATCAAGCCTGCCCCTGTGTGTGTCTGATTTCTTAATAAAAGTTTTTTAATTAATTTGTACTTTACACTTTTATTTCCAGCAAGCTGCTGTCTTTTATCAAAATGACGATGTAGCAAATTAGTGACGTTCACAATTTCTAAATATGCGGTAATGTCGTTTTCGTTACAATTTTTTAATGATGGATTTTTGGTAAAGAGTAAAATTTTTAATCCAGGCGTTAAATTGTAAACTTTATCATCTATAAAAATATCCGTTTTTGTCGCCGTAAAGGGTAAAGATCCTATTTTCCATACGTTTTCGGTTGAGTCGAAATAGGGACCATAACTACTATGATCTAGATGTTTTTGTTCTATATCAAGGAATTTCATGAATTTATCTGTGAAATGAAGTAAATTTGATTGTGGACTACTCTCGAGAGATTTTTGCACGCTAACTGAAGATTTATCGTTTTCATCATCATCATCGTATTGAGAAACAGAAGGTACCTACTTCAATCGATGATTGATCGAGTACTGAGAAAACGCTTTTTGATAAAGGTGTACTAGTTCTTTCATAGTTATCATTACCGAGCGCTTCAACTTCTATATTGCTTTTATTTTTATTTTTAGATTTTCTTTTCTTCTTTTTCATTGGTGAACCAGAATCAAGATCATTTACAGGAGTATCTGACAATTTCTTTATACCTTTTGTAAGAGGGCTATTTTCTTTGGCAACATCAGACAATTTCTTTAGCGGAGTCGTAATGGGTGTAAAAATGCGTTCAAAATATTTTGAATCCCTTGACTTACCAGTTTTTAGAACTTCATATTTTTTACGAATTACATTACGCGTTTGAATGAGATCTTCAATTAGTTTTTCGTCCATATTGAATACCGAGAGTATGTAAAAATTATATTATGAAGTAGCGTTTCTGATCAGACCTTGTTATGGTTATAGATTAACAATTTGAACAGCTTTTCTGAACAGCTCAATCAGCTTGTGGATCAGCTTGAACAGCTACTTTGAACAGCTCCATCAGCTTGTGGAACAGCTTGAACAGCTCAATCAGCTTTTAATCAGCTTGAACAACTACTTTAAACAGCTCAATCAGCTTCTAATCAACTTGAACAGCTACTTTAAACAATTTAGATTTTTTTAAATTAGCTTAATCAGATACTTTGAACAGCTCAGCCAGTTTATTAATAATCATCAATAGCTCATAATAAAAAAAATTTTTAAATTGCTCTTTATATCTTAGCGGTTAAAATTGAAGTGATCCTAGTGTAGTATGTTGTTGTTATTTATAGTACAATGTATATATCAAATCCTTTCCGATATCGACCTTTATCCATTGAACAATCTTTATTGATACATAAAAACCCATAGTTTTCTTTCCAACATTCTGAGCAAATTTCACGAAATTGTTCAAAGGACATGTCTGTGTTAACATGATCGTCATAAATAGAGAGCGGATTTTATGCTAAATGCATATTGCATGCATATTTTACATATTTGGTGATTTTTTGTCATTTTCGCTTATTTGGAGAAAAATCGCATATTTATGCTTATTTCGCAAGATTTCTGTTAAAACCGCCTTTCAAAATGGTGGCGGTTCTTCGAAAAACTGATTTCATGAATTTACCTACCCATTTATTACCTGCATCCCTTTCCTGCTTAAGACAACTCGGGTCAGGTAGACGGTCAGCCTGTATTCATTGCTAATGACAGGGTTTTTCCCTATTTGCAGGTATAGTATGATGTAAAAGAGGGAAGGTGTTATAGTGGGGGTTGATTTTCGCAGTTATTTTAAGTGAAGTACTCTTGGTTCTTATAAAAAAAAATCAACCATGCCTAAGGACAAGAGTGCCCTCATTTCAAAAGCCATTCTGAGTTCATTTTTGCAGATGTTATTTCTTCTAGAATGATAACTCGCGTTCTTATTAAGAATTTTACGTGCTTATTTAGTGCTTATTTCGCTATTTTTTGGTGCATAAATATGCGCCTATTGGGCGAATAAATAAATCCGCCCTCTAGTCATAAATATGTTTTAGGTTTAAATTATCTTGCTTAAAGACGACTAAAAAATTTGCATTATCACGGACTAAATGTTTGGGGATACCCAGAGAACACGGACCTCTATAAGAGGATTTGTGACATCCCTTTTGTGTTAACAATGTGATATCCAAACTGTAACTTCTCATAGAACTCTATGAAACGTCGCAAAGGGACTTGTGACTTCCTTTTTGTGTTAGCAACGCGATGTCCAAGTTGCAACATTTTTTGGTAGTATATGAAACATCACCGAGACAACATCTATATTTTTTGAATAATATTAAAACTGATGAAGTGACTTTTTTTGTGTTAACAATGCGATGTCCAAACTGTAAACATCTTTTGAAAGTGTATAAGACGTCACTGAGACAACATCTAAATTTTGTTATGATTGTTGAATAATATTAGCAAATAAAGATAAACTTCCAAAAACGTTACGGATAAAACTTGTATAGATCTCAAAATGGTTTGTCTTATAGATTGTTTTTGAGGATTTCATTTAAAACACTTCGCATTGACTGTGATCTTACAGTTTTTATAAATATCATTATTAAGACCTTTATAGATAGTTCTAATGAGACATTATTTTCACATCTTTGCACGATGGATTCGCCTCCGATCCTGAATTGTGCGCATTTATTTAAATAATGCATACTTAAATATAATTATAAATACAATAAAAGTAAATTACCTATCCTGATGATATGATGCCCCGTTATAGTTTATCACAGTTAGGTAGGTACCATAGATATACAGGGTGGCCCACTGAAAAAGGCCATATCCTGATTCTCTTCTCTGACTGAATTGAGAAAAAATAGCTCGAACAGATCGAATTTTATTTAGAGGGGTACACTTTAAATCCGTGCTTGGTAAAATTTTACATCGTACCCCCTAAACCCCCTAACATTCGGAAATCCCAACAAAATATTTTAATGGCAGACTCCTGAGACGAATTTTTCTTTGCGAAAATTGCGAGGGTTCGCAATAGTTTTCAAATGGGAAAGCAATTCAAGTCCGCCAATCAGAATGCATCCTTTAATTAACAAGTAAGATGGTACCTACAATAATGATGTGAAAGCTGTTGCTGGGGATACAAAAATAATTGCTGCATTTGATCCCTTATTTTTTTGGGCTTTATTATTTTTTCTGTATCCCAGCAACATCTTAGATACATCCTTTTACTTTGCCTTACTAAAATAGGCGCGTTCTTTTTGCACATTTATCTGAGGAGCCTCTCTTAATCTCAGCAATTTGATTGGTTCATTTAAATTTTGACCAATCAGATTGCTGAGATTAAGTGAGGCTACTTAGATAAATGTTCAAAAAGAACGCACCATACATCTAAGGAAGGTCTGTCCGGAATCCTCGTAACCTGATTTCCATGGCGAAGCATTGTTGTTCAGAGATTCATTCTGATTGGCGGACTGCAATTGCTTCTCATTTAAAAACTATTGAACCCTCGCAATTTCCGCAAAGGAAAATTCGTCTCCGCAATAGAGGTTTTCAACAGAACTACTGCTCTCTTCTAACAATGACGTCATGAGTGGTTTCCACCATTTGTTTGCACACGGCAAATCGGCCACTATGCTACGCGCACATGGGATACGGAACGTTCGCCCCCGACATTTCGCCCCCGACATTTCGTCCCCGACATTTCGCCCCCGGACTTTTTGCCCCCGGGACATTTCGCCCCCGGGACATTTCGCCCCCGACATTTCGCCCCCGGACTTTTTGCCCCCGGGACATTTCGCCCCCGACATTTCGCCCCCGTGACTTTTTGTCACCGGGGCGTATTTTTTTGATTTATTTCCGTTATATTTTTGATATACATAACTTTCATATACCTACATCTTCCAATGGACTGGAATTAGGTATTTTTCTCTTTTTAACAGAATCCGTCGTTTTCTCACTATTCAGGTCTCAGTAGGTCAGGTAACGTCTCTCTAATAACAAACGTTTCTCAATTAGTTACCCTCTCCCTCAATTTTTTTTTATGAGATTCAGTCGTTTTCTCACTTTTCCATTCAGGTCTCAAAAAGTCAGGCAAGGTCTCTCTCTAATAACAAACGTTTCTCAATTATTTACCATCCCCTCAATATATTGTTTATGAGAATCAGTCGTTTTCTCATTTTTCGATTCAGGTCTCAAAAGGTCAGGTAAGGTCTCTCTCTAAAACAAACGTTTCTCAAGTATTTATCCTCCCCCTCAACCATTTTTTCTAGCAGAATCAGACGTTCTCTCACTTTTCCATTCAGGTCTGAAAAGGTCAGGTAAGGTCTCTCTCTAATAACAAACGTTTCTCAATTATTTACCCTCCCCCTCAATATTTTTTTTTATGAGAATCAGTCGTTTTCTCATTTTTTCATTCAGGTCTCAAAAAGTCAGGTAAGGTCTCTTTCTAAAAACAAACGTTTCTCAAGTATTTATCCTCCCCCTCAACCATTTTTTCTAGTGGTCAGTCGTTTCCTCACATTTCCATTCTGGTCTCAAAAGGTCAGGCAAAAAGTCCCGGGGGCAAAAATTCCGTGGGCAAAATGTCGGGGGCGAAATGTCGGGGGCGAAATGTCGGGGGCGAAATGTCGGGGGCGAAATGCCGGGGGCGAAATGTCGGGGGCGAAATGTCCCGGGGGCAAAAAGTCCCGGGGGCAAAAAGTCCGGGGGCGAAATGTCGGGGGCGAACGTTCCGTAAACCCGCGCACATCTCTCCATCTCTGTTTGTTATAAACCTCTATTACTTTTTTTAAAAATTCTTTTTACAGTTTTGACAGTGTAATATTGATTAAAAAAAGATATATTGCGTATAGTTGAATTTTATATCGAAAAAATAAAGTTGATCGACGTACAAGTAGGTATTTTTGCGTTTTTCAAAATTCTCAATTTTTCATCGATTTTGATGTTTTATTATTCAATTCAAATGTAGTCACATCATTGTAGGTAATGCAGAGGGCGAAATATTACCGAAATTTCCTTATGTTTATAATAATTAGGTATGTATAGTAGTAATGATATGAACCTCTGTCTCAACATCAGCGTTAGTATTTTATTAGGTACGTAGGAACAAAAAATAAAATAATTACCTACTTTATAGAGATGTAATTTCGCGCCTATAATTTAAACTTGATTACCATTTCGAATTGGTGCTAGATACGTAAAAATCGTCCAATTAACGGGACATGTTTAGGCGCTTTTCCCATTGCGCACTCGTTTTGCGCAACATGGTGAACAAAGACAGACAAGCGCGCGCTCGTGTCGTGGCAAGCACTGGCCGCCATAATAGTGGTTCACGAAGTTGACGTTCACGGCCATTACGGCGAATGAAAGAAAGACGGCCATTATTCTAATCAGTGGGTTTTATAAAGTTTTTATTCGTTTATGTTGATTGATTGTGAAAGTGGTTGGCGAGCAGGTAAGTTGATGGATATGTTAATTTCATTAATTCGGCGCTATAACCATGTTTCTATAACGAGGACAATAAGAATAAGTAATCTATTGTTCTGATGGTTAGGTTGGCTTGGGTCAATCTCATTTAACTCAAAAATCATTGCGAAACAGTAAAAAGCAGGTAAATTATCGGGATTATAGTTTTAATCCGTCCCTAGCAGTGATCCTGATGGAAGCCGTGTCATGCTATTAAAATCTTAATCTTTTCCATCTTGATGTTGATGAAATGAAACCTACGATGAGCTTTTAGACACCTCACAATGGTGATTTTTTTCGGCTTGTTTTTACTGTTTGTAGTTTCTGGCACTTTCTGCACCGGTAAGTTCCTGTAATTTTGTGGTACCTACAGTCGTAACAAAAGTTTATTGGGCCTAATGAATAAAGTGTTAGCAAATGCTTTTGCTTGAATTAATAAGGGACAAAAATACAAACTTCGGTTGCAAAAGAAAAGGATGGACCTATAGCAAAAGCTTTTGCTAAACTTTATACAACAGGCCCATTATGTCTGTAGGTATAGTTACGTTGTATTATTATACTTAGGTATTTTAACCACTAAGAGCGGTTTTACACATCAAAGGATTATTGCAGAAATTATTCCGAAATTTCTTGTTATAATTTTGTACAGGGTCTTTTTTTATTATTGTCCCACTTTTAAATTGGAGTATCTCCTTTATTACTTGAGATATTCGCCTGAAATAAAAACAGGATGGTAGACCGTACGCCCAAGTTTTGTTCTGGAGCTTACTCTCAGCGATCATCGTCGGATCATAAGCGCTGTGGATGCAAGTTGCTTTTTTTAAAATGGGACACCCGGTATATTCTTGCACGGATCGATAGAGAATTGTTTTCTGATTTCATTGATATAGGGTAGTTAATATCTGTTGTTGATAGTTTTCGAGAAAAAAATGAAATTTGAAATAATCGGGTCATCAGAATCTACGAGAATGTCTAAATGAAAATGGCAATCATTTTGAAATTTTTAATTTGTAATGTTTTAAGGGGAATAAACGGGAATAAATCAGTTACCTAGTTTGTTAGGATGAAACTAAAGAAGGTTACAATTTTCTTAAAATACTCGGACCATAGCCATAAATTATAAAAACAATTTATTTTGACGAATTTTTTTCTCGAAATCTATCAACCCCAGATATCAACTACCCTATATAAAGGAAATCAGAAAAAAATTCTCTATCGATCCGTGCAAGAATATACCGGGTGTCCCTTAAAAAAAAAGCATGTTGCATCCACAGCGCTTAAGATCCGACGGTGATCGCTGGGAGTAACGTCCAGAATAAAACTTGGGAGTACGGTCTACCATTCAGTTTTTAGTTCAGGCAAATATCTCAATTAATAAAGGAGATATGACAATTTAAAAGTGGGACAATAATAAAAAAAGACCCTGTACATATATTTTTGGATTCTCCTGTTTTACACTTGCCATATTTTCTTGATGATTTTCCTTTGAAGCGCATGCACAATGGGCCTAATGAATAAAGTGTTAGCAAATGCTTTTTCTTGAATTAATAAGAGACAAAAATACAAACTTCGGTTGCAAAAGAGAAGGATGGACCTATAGCAAAAGCTTTTGCTAAACTTTATTCAACAGGCCCATTGCATGATAGCTTCGCAGTTGTCAGACGAATAATGACATTTATCGAGCAAATAACAACAATACAGCCAAAACAACCTGGTTTTTGGGCCTTTGTTGGTAAATTAAAACAAATTAAAAGGAAACAGAATGTCAGAGCACAACAATTTTAGAGGCTAAATTATTGTTGTCGTTGTATGTAAGTGAGTGGCTCGCCGGTTTAGTTCAGTTGCGCACTCTCCCGCGCAAATTCTTGCCAAAAGCTGTTTTACACGGCCAAGAATTATTACGAAAATTTATGACAGAAAAATATAGAACACGTCAAATATTTGTATTGACAAAAATTTCACCATAAATTTTGTTATAAAATGAGTGTGTGACACGCACAAAAGTCCTCTGTTATAAATTTTCGTGGTAATTTTCGTAATAATTCTTTGATGTGTAAAACGGCCCTAAGGGAATATTCCATGTGCGAATTGTCGGTTTTTACGAAAATTTCGAAATTAAAATAGAAGAAACCAGAGTCAAAAGAAACTGACTGAAACACGATGCAGTGGAGTGTTTTTTTATCTAGTCTAGTTTCTTCGAGTTAGTACTGAAGTGGTTTGCGTTGAGGTACTGCATGTTTAATTAATGTTATCTTATTAGGGGCGGATATTGTGAAATAATAGTTTAACGGCCATGGGCCATGTGTTTAAAATTTCTCGTTTTGTGAAACTGTCCCAGGACCCTGTTGACCTAACAGTAATAACTTAACCACTTAAAACTAATGATTTTGTGAATTTATGGGAGAGACCCACAGGTCGTAATAGATTTTCAGGGAAATACTTATCGTTAAGAAATTAGTTCACGCGAGAACGTTAAAATAATCTTGGAGTTTTAGTGTTAAATTTCACCCTCACCAAGTAGGCCAGCTGAATGTTCGAATGTTATTAGATGTTTGCTTAAAAAATTGATATTTGCCGTAATATGTAATTAATTTATCATTGTTTCGCATTTATGGTTGTACGAACGCCACATCGTCCCGTGAATTAACGGATTAGTCAGGCAAGAATGCAATTGAACCCTCCGATGGGATGTCATTACCAGCCCAGCGACGAAAATAAATAAATAGGTCAAGCAGACAGGTTAGAGAGAGCATTAGGAAGAGGGGTATAAAGAGATAAGTAGGTCAAAGTCATACGAGTACTACATTAAAGTCCTTTAGGGAGATAGTTCCGTAAATAAACCACGATCAAAATTAATTGCAACGGCGTCACTAAAAATTTAAATTCTTTGGACGACTGCAAAGCCGAAGAAATAAGGAAAGGAGAGATTAGCGAGATTAGTTAGGGTTGATGGAGAGAAGCAAGAACCGCCACCCAGCCAGTCACGCACGAAAGAAAACAGATGGCCTAACAAGTGTCGTACTGCCGCCAAAACGGCGACAAAACATCAAGGCGTAATTGCTAATTGCACCTTTACCACGGGAATCACGTAATGTCCGTACAAATCAACGTTTAGACAGGGAAATTCTCTTTAAGTAGATACCGCATGATAGGGTTAAATCGCTGGGAAAGCGGTACCGCACTGAAATTATCAAAGGGTTTATCAGGAATCAAATTAGGTTACGAAAGGGGTAAAGATTGACCAGGAGAGACAGTTAGACGAAAATACATCGGAAACCGCGACGCCAACCATCAGGGGTAGGGTAAAATGATTAAATTCCTTAAGGGGGTTGTTTGAGAATGGGGTACGACGTAGGCCACCAACATTACGCCTGTCCTTTCAGTCGTACTTTTTCACGGTTGAAAGGGTTAGATCAGTTTATGACCAGATACAAGGTAGTACTAGCTCAAGTAGGTTATAAACATCGAGGGTTGCGTAATTGGCGTTGCATTGAGCGTTCATATTGCATTCTCAAATGAAAAAGGGTTAAGAAATTTTGTCATCGACTGGAATATGTTTTAATTAAGAAGAATTGTAGAATTATTGTAATTTTCCTATGGATGTAAATAATACCAGGATCTAGGCAAAAAGAACTAGTAATTAAGGGTTGTTTTAGAACAATATAGGAAGTTCAGATTTCTGGAGGTGGGGAGGTTATATAAGCGATTCCTCTAAGTTAAGGAGGAAGTTTTTCGATTTTTCGGTCCGTCGTTGTACTTGTTGCTCGTCGCCAGATTTCGTCAAATTGTTGAAACAAATTAGTTTGTAATTTTCAAACCGCTAGTTAGGTAAATCCTCGTAAATTAAATAGTTAGTGCTTAAGTGTTAATTCAATAGTTATTAAAATTTAGTTCGCGTAGTGCGATTTAAGTCTAATTAATTAAATGATAATTTTAAGTTAGTTAATTCGAAGTGACTTCTTAAATCTAAGTTATTGTGTTAAGTGTCCATTTGGGATTATTGTAGTACCACCTCCAGTCAACTCTAAGCTACAACAGGTAGGCCCGAAAGGGTTAATTTTTACAGCGCCATTGTTAATTGTTTTGGGTTTATTTGTCCGCCAATATGTTATTATGTTGCGTAACCTAGATCCTGGGATAACTGGAGTTTGATAGCAGATGATACGCGATTAATTAGAAGGGGTTAATTAAATGGGTGCTATTTTATGCACCGTCCAGCTTCACAGGGGTTCCAATTTAATTGTTTTGGCATTGGGGAAAAGGGGCAGCTCCATCCTAAATTGGGAAAATTCCAGCATAAACTTCAACTTTAATTAATGGGGATTAACTTAATTAATTTGATAATGACTAGAAAGGATTGGGAAGGGGAAAATGGGACTTCGTAACGATTGTTTGTTCTTCATCTTCGACCGTAACTTGGGGAAGGGTTAACAGGAGTAACGGAAACAACTGCACCGTAATTCGAAAGGGTTAAAACTAGGTCACAATTTCCACCAACGTCAAACTTCAAAGCTTCATCATGTTAGCTCCATTTTAAGAGCAAATTGAGCCTAAGTGAGTTACTGCCATCATGTTTATTGTGCACCCGGCACCCAGCAGTCTTCGAAGGGTACCAGGTCGAGGCTCCGGAGCCGCCTGCCCCCAGCTTTAGCCATCGGCGGAGAGCGACAGTTCTCGTTTCTCGGCAGTCCAACGGTGCCCTAGGTATTGCACCTTCTGGCCCAACTTTAACCGACTTGTTCACGCATTTTCTCCCGAACTCGAGGAGGAATTTTACAATTTTTCTGTTGACGGCCACATATTCAGAAGGCTCCGCCCTCTGTATCGTCGAGGTAAGCTGGAACTTAATCGTTCGAACTATGCTCGATGATTTTGAGGATTCGGGACCACCACCTTCTGATTCTGGAGATAAAGTTCAGCCGACGTCAGTGTACACTTTTCCTCATTGGTTTTGGGTTAGTGAGGAGAGTCAATTCTCCGATGAACAAGCCACAAGTCCTTTGGGAAGTTGTGTCCGACGAAAAGAATGGTCTCGAGGAGTGGGAGTGAGTACACAGATTGTCACGAATCGAGATCTCTTTGACAGAGGCCTGCAGAAGACCTCTAGGTCCCACTTTCCACCGGAACGCCGCGTTTCCTGGGATGGTGAGAGCTCCGAAGGAAACGTGTCGCGCTCGGAAAGTAGTGTTCTTTTGGTTTATGCTACATGAATTGCGTTGAACCTCAGTAACTCATTGCTCACCTCAGGATCACAACTTTACCACAATTCAAGTTCGAATTGTCCACAAAATTAAGCTCCAGCAGAACTTTGTAATCATCAGGACTCTCGCTGTTGTCGAGATTTGCAATCAGCAAAGTGGAAATTTGATTCTAGTAGACGAGTTGTACGCGTGGGTTTGAGGGCCTGTAGCTTTTTCAAAATTCTTCCGGGAAATCCGGGGCTTACAGCGGGGGCGAGCGTCGGCGCTCAGCGTAACGTAAACGCGCTTGTTTTGCTTATTGCTTTGTTCTTTACCCCTGCCACGGGGACGGCGGTCGTTGCTCGCGCAGTGGTAAACGGTCGTACTCCGATGTAAGAAAGAACATATTTCGCTTACAAAATTCCTGCTGCGGGAACTTAGACTTGCCGTGCATACTTGTCAAGGGGTTAGAGATGACAATACGGGGACGAAAAGGGTTGAATCTACAAATCTACAACAGAATGAAGTGGACAAGGGTCAAATAGGGGGGGGAAATTAATTCGAGATTAATCAGACACGAGGAAAGGATTGATTTTGGGGGATTCACCATAACATCGACATCAAAAGGGTTAAAAAAGGGGTTGAAGTATGCCACTTAGCCATAACCGTCTGTTAAGGAGAATATTTAATTCCAAGATTCATCGTACTGCTATCAAACTCCTTGTTATTTTCGCCATATTCTGACGTTTATTTCAAAGATCGACATTAACGAACTAATCGCCAATCTTCAATGTTTCTTTGATTTTATTGTTATTCTTCACCACTTAAATTATCGATACACCACTGCGTAGGCGGTTTTCTGCAGTTTCCCGTCTACCTAGAAGCTCGTTAGATCATTGCAATTTGTAAATCGGAATTATTTCAATTACCAAAGGATTAAACCAGCTTTTAGGACAAATGTCGTAGTGAATTCAGCTGCAGACATGCGTAACTACAATATTTTCGTTTGTTTAAGAAATCTCACCGCTAAATTTGAATAAAAGTTACGTAAAGGTTTAAGTTCGCTTAATTTTTCACCTCAATCACAGTGCTAATTGTTAGTAAATAAAGTCCTTACTAGACCGGACACTACTTTAGATAAAAGAATCTGGGTTCATAAGGTCAAAAGACCATAGCGTAAACACAACGAGCAATATTTTGGGTCCTAGTTTTCCACGAAGAGATCACGACTTAGATTTACCCCACAGGTAAATAAAACATCGCAAATCTGTTTGGGTCACCGTAAGAAACAAAGGTAAGTGAACCATTACAGATAAAATGGTGTCGCGTGACCAGGATCTAGAGTTATAAAGCGCCCTAATTAAAGGATAAAATTTGCAACAGTTGCCTCTGCGTTTGATTTGTTTCAACAGATAAGCCGGAAGGAAATATCACAACAAATAAACAACAGGAATAAAGAATAACGCGACAATGGCCCCGACGAAGAGGTCCACGAGAGCTGCCACCGCTTCCACCGCTCCCAGGCAAGCACCGGCCACGAGTGGAGCGACACCGACAGAAGTCCGGAGGAAAATCGTGCAGAAGAAGGCCGAAGGTCCACCTGCGTGGTTCCAGCAGTTTGCACTGCAGGTCGAAGAACAGCAGAAAACGTTGGCGGACGGCTTGACTGCTTTATCAGCCGTTGTGAATACACAACCATGCAGTATTGTTGTACCAGCGACAGTGACCGAGACGCCCTCAATCGAAACGGAGGCCTCATCCACGTCCTCGGTAAATGAAGCCACCGGAAGTTCTTCGGAGAGCGGAAACAACGCTAACACTCGCGGGAATATCGGTCTCAAAACACTGCTCGGAGGATTGCTTGAAGGATCGAATCCGTTACCGGAAAAACCTAAGTTCGATGGGGGAATCGGAAGAAATCCCATTAAATTTCTGAAAGGGGTAGAAGCGTACGGACGAGCGTTGGGAATGTCAGATGATGGATTGCTACACCTGGCGAAACAATGCCTGAAAGGAAGTGCGCAGGCTTGGAAAAGCATTTACCAGGAAAAGTGGAGGAGCTTCGACGATTTCCGTAAAGATTTTCTGAAAAGCTACTGGTCGCGGAACAAACAATGGGACGTAAGACATCAAATTGGAACTGGATCTTACGATGAAAACGCAAAGGAGACGATGCTGGACCATTTTTCGCGGTACATTGACCTGGCGAAACAACTCACAGAGCCAATTTCGGAAGCACTACTGGTTTCTCAAATTATGAGACATTTCCCGAAGACGGTACAATCATTGTGGGCCTTGAAAGGCGAAGACACCATTGTAGCGGCTGCTGAATTTTTAATCGCTCAAGAAGTACCGGAACAAAATCCGAAACAGTCAGGCTCCACGAAAACCACTCCAAAAGCCACGTCAAATGCTTATCCACGAAGAAATTACAACTACAGGAATGTTGCAGCGATCGGGACTTTCGACAACAATAATGACCGTCGACCATTCGGAAATGGATCCACAAATTCGCGGTTTACGGACTTCAACCAGCAACAGCAACAATCGCAGCGCCGTAATTTCGCTCCAGGAAACCGGAATTATGACCAATCGCGTCCGAATTCGGGCTTCCACAATAATTCGCGGTCCAACAATAATTCGCGTTTCAACAATAACTCGCGCTTCAACAACAATTCGCGGTTCAACAACAACTCGCGGTCCCGCCATAACTCCGGAGGCACGAATAATCGCGAATTTCCTGCAGGGAACCGTCGCGAGCAGGAAAACCGTAACAACACCGCGACCGGAAGTAACGATACCCCTGCCCCACAAACTCAGGTAACTTCGCAGCAGGGAAACTAAACAAGGGTGTGAGTCCAGGGCCACATCAACACCCTACTGCCACAAACGGCCCAGCCAATCCCCACGTTCCTCGAACTTCACACAAAAGACCTGCAGATCGCCACCGAAACTTACACGAAAAAGCCAGGAAGAAAAATCACCCTGCAATACCCGTCTGCTACAAAAATATCGCCATCGAAAACAATAGGGAACTGAAAATTTTATCACTACACCATAGAGGCACCTCCACCACTTTTGGAAGTTCGAGAAACATCCCTGAAATCACCATTAACATTGCCGATCTACAAGTTACTGCATTAGTAGATACTGGTAGTGAAGTCAGCTGTATTTCACTCGAGACTTGGGAAAACATTTTAAACGCCGGCGAAAAACCACCCACATTACCTGTTACCTCCATACACCTTCGTGGCGCCGTGGGCCAACGAAGCTGTCCAGTTGTCATCCAGTGTTACCTTTCAATAGAAATCAACCAGGAATATTTTGACATCGTCGCACTAATTGTCCGGAACCTAATCAAACCTGTAATACTGGGGGCGGATTGGCTGACCGATAATGGGGCGGTTATTAATTTAACGCAAGGGGAGCTGATTCTACAAAATTCGATGAGTTCGACCATCATTAAGTTCGAGAAACAAGTGGAGATCGAGGAAGTCGAAGAAGATTATTGTGAACACATTACCGGACATCTGCAGGCCGATAATGAGGTCACGACCCCCGAAGCTGACTCAAAATTAAATACGGTGGACGAACTCCAGAAGAAAATCGATGAAATCGAAGGCGATCAGCGGACTAGAGACGAACTTTCCCAACTTTTTCTGGAATTTCGGGAGATCTTCAGCAAAATTCCCGGTTTGACGAAAAAATATGTCCACGTCATAAAATTGCACGACGAATCACCATTTTTGAAGAGGCCTTATCCCATTCCTTTTGCGCTGAGACCGGCAGTGGAAAAGACCATCAAGGAAATGGAAGAATTGGGAGTGATTAAACGAGAGGCGTCCGCATACGCAAGTCCCACGACGGTGGTTAAGAAGAAGGATGGTTCGGTACGCGTGTGCCTCGATGCTAGGTTGATTAATTCCAAGATGGTAGCCGACTGCGAAGCTCCGCCGCCTGCTGACGAACTCCTACGACGCTTCCATGGAGCTAAGGTGCTGTCTAGTATCGATCTCCGTAGTAGTTACTGGCAAATTCCACTCTCGCCAGAAAGCAAACAGTACACGGCATTTCTATTCAACGGTCGCAGTTACACCTATCAAGTTTTGCCATTTGGATTGAAAACGGCTGTTGGTTCGTTCAGCCGTGCAATGGACGTAGTCTTAGGTTCCGAAATTAGGTCTTTCACGGCAAATTACATTGACGACCTCCTCGTCGCTTCAGCGAACCCAGAAGAACATATCGGCCACCTTCGCGAAGTTTTCCAGCGATTGAAAGATGCCAACATGACGGTGAACCTCGAAAAATCCCATTTCTTCCGGGAAGAAGTCAAATTCCTCGGGCATATCCTCTCTGTTTCCGGAATTCGTGCCGACCCCGACAAAATAGTAGCCATCAGGAAGTTCCCGACGCCGCAGAAACCCAAGCACGTGCGAGCTTTCCTTGGATTGTGCAACTTTTACAGGAAATTCTGCGAGAATTACAGCCCTGCCACCGTCCCACTAAATCAGCTGTTGAGAAAAGGAGTACCATGGGTATGGGGGCGTACTCAGCAGGAAGCTTTCGACAACATCAAGGATTTATTCCTGCAGACGGTAGTTCTCAAATTTCCCGATTCGAGCAAACCGTTTTATTTGCAAACTGACGGTAGTGGATACGCCGTGGGCGCCGAACTGTATCAAATACAAGAGGATGGAACTCGCGGTGTCGTTGCTTTCGCCAGTAAGTCACTGAACTCCGCCCAATTAAATTTCACAACTACCGAAAAGGAACTGTTAGCCATCATCGTAGCTCTGGACAAATTCCGAACATTGATTCAAGGGGCGAAGCTAATTATTCGAACGGACCACCAAGCTTTGAAGTTTCTAGGGAAGTGCCGAATGCTTAGCGAAAGACTTAGTCGATGGATGCTTTTGTTGGGACAATACGACTACACAATTGAATTGGTAAAGGGCAAAGATAACGTCGTTGCGGACATACTATCTCGATATCCTGCTGACGGCAAGAACCCGTACGAATATCCGAGGGAACAGCCAATAATCGCGACGTTTGAAGTTGAGGAGACTGATGACGTAATTCACACATTAACAGACCTGAAGCAGAAACAAATAGAGGACGACAGACTTACCACCATTCGACAATTTCATGTAAACGGAGCAGAACCTGCAGACCCGAAATTGAGGAGAAGTTGCGACAATTACCGGCTGAACAACGACATCCTCGTTTATTGTGCCAACGATCAACCCCAAGACCGGCTCGCCGTCCCGGAAGCTTGTGTTAATGACCTCATCAACTACTACCACCAATTGTTAGGTCATTTTGGTTCCAGGAAAATTTACGCCACCATGAAAAGGACATTTTACTTCAAGGAGATGTACCCAAGAGTCCGGAAAATAATAAGAAGCTGTGATTTGTGTCAGAAAACTAAGTGTTCGAACCGACCCAGCCAAGGAGCCCTGACACCAGTTTTAACCAACAATCCTGGAGATCTGATCTGCGTCGATTTTTATGGACCACTTCCTGTGGGAAGGGGAGGTGTTTCATACATATTCGTGGCCATCGATGCCTTCAGCAAGTTCGTGAAACTTTATGCCCTGCGGAAAGCTACTGCCAACGCTGCAGCGAAGAAATTGTTAGGGGATTACAATGGATTTATTCCAATCAAATGCGTACTAAGTGACCACGGCACTCAGTTCACGTCAAATGCTTGGAAAAATACCTTGTCCGCCGCCGGAATCCTGCCAACTTTGTGTTCCATCAGAAACCCTGCAGCCAACCCATGCGAAAGAGTTATGCGCGAATTAGGCCGTATTCTTCGTGCGTATAGCCACCCGCAACACGCCACTTGGGCAGACCACCTTGCCAACGTCGAAGAGTGTTTTAATACCGTTCCGCACCTGAGTACCGGCTTCTCACCGTACGAGATTATTTATGGAAGACCACCGCCCATCCCTATCGACGTAGCTCTGCAGAACTTATTACCGAACCCCAGGAGAAGGAAAACTAGAGCGGAAATTCAGCAAGAAGCTCGCAGGAACATAACACACCATGCACAGGAACGGAAGAAACACCAAACCGGACTAACGACGGAACTGCAAATCGACGATTGGGTACTCTTGAAAAATAAAGTGACATCAGCGACGGAAGCGAGTCGATTTGCCAAATTTATGCCCCTTTACAGCGGCCCATATAAAGTGGAGAGTAAGCCGTACCCTAACACCTACAAGATCGTGGATCCAACCAACAACGAGGTTAAGGGGATATTCAATATGCGGAACCTGAAATTCTACCATCGACTCAACGATCCGTAGAAAAAAATTGGGAAAGACCCTAGAGAAGAAAAAGAAATATCAGTCGCCACCACCAAAATGTCTCCAAAACAAACCACAAACTACCTTAAGAATGTCCTTTCTTTTAAAAAAAAAAATTCTATCCGTCTCACGTAAACGCCTGCAAAACTCCGATTTTACCTTTGCTTTCCTGTCACTACGTTCACACAGCGCCCAAAACCCTACCATCTCACGTCCAGCTATAGGCAACGGGGCCGTTAGCGAGGAAAAAAATTAAAAGTTTGGTTTAGTGCCACGAGCCAGACCCAGCAGACAATTGGTAAAAACCATAAGCCAATACACCATCCAGTTATCGAGGACGGTAACAAGCACTGCAGGCGCGATCCAGGCGCCTCCACCAGATTCCACCGATCGTTCGAGCACGGACGGACGAGGCGAGGCAACAGCCAAGCAGTACCAACCACAACCACTCCATTGATCTGTATTTCCCATCTTCACGGGTTCCGATGCGAAATAGGGGGCGAATGAAGTGGTTTGCGTTGAGGTACTGCATGTTTAATTAATGTTATCTTATTAGGGGCGGATATTGTGAAATAATAGTTTAACGGCCATGGGCCATGTGTTTAAAATTTCTCGTTTTGTGAAACTGTCCCAGGACCCTGTTGACCTAACAGTAATAACTTAACCACTTAAAACTAATGATTTTGTGAATTTATGGGAGAGACCCACAGGTCGTAATAGATTTTCAGGGAAATACTTATCGTTAAGAAATTAGTTCACGCGAGAACGTTAAAATAATCTTGGAGTTTTAGTGTTAAATTTCACCCTCACCAAGTAGGCCAGCTGAATGTTCGAATGTTATTAGATGTTTGCTTAAAAAATTGATATTTGCCGTAATATGTAATTAATTTATCATTGTTTCGCATTTATGGTTGTACGAACGCCACATCGTCCCGTGAATTAACGGATTAGTCAGGCAAGAATGCAATTGAACCCTCCGATGGGATGTCATTACCAGCCCAGCGACGAAAATAAATAAATAGGTCAAGCAGACAGGTTAGAGAGAGCATTAGGAAGAGGGGTATAAAGAGATAAGTAGGTCAAAGTCATACGAGTACTACATTAAAGTCCTTTAGGGAGATAGTTCCGTAAATAAACCACGATCAAAATTAATTGCAACGGCGTCACTAAAAATTTAAATTCTTTGGACGACTGCAAAGCCGAAGAAATAAGGAAAGGAGAGATTAGCGAGATTAGTTAGGGTTGATGGAGAGAAGCAAGAACCGCCACCCAGCCAGTCACGCACGAAAGAAAACAGATGGCCTAACAAGTGTCGTACTGCCGCCAAAACGGCGACAAAACATCAAGGCGTAATTGCTAATTGCACCTTTACCACGGGAATCACGTAATGTCCGTACAAATCAACGTTTAGACAGGGAAATTCTCTTTAAGTAGATACCGCATGATAGGGTTAAATCGCTGGGAAAGCGGTACCGCACTGAAATTATCAAAGGGTTTATCAGGAATCAAATTAGGTTACGAAAGGGGTAAAGATTGACCAGGAGAGACAGTTAGACGAAAATACATCGGAAACCGCGACGCCAACCATCAGGGGTAGGGTAAAATGATTAAATTCCTTAAGGGGGTTGTTTGAGAATGGGGTACGACGTAGGCCACCAACATTACGCCTGTCCTTTCAGTCGTACTTTTTCACGGTTGAAAGGGTTAGATCAGTTTATGACCAGATACAAGGTAGTACTAGCTCAAGTAGGTTATAAACATCGAGGGTTGCGTAATTGGCGTTGCATTGAGCGTTCATATTGCATTCTCAAATGAAAAAGGGTTAAGAAATTTTGTCATCGACTGGAATATGTTTTAATTAAGAAGAATTGTAGAATTATTGTAATTTTCCTATGGATGTAAATAATACCAGGATCTAGGCAAAAAGAACTAGTAATTAAGGGTTGTTTTAGAACAATATAGGAAGTTCAGATTTCTGGAGGTGGGGAGGTTATATAAGCGATTCCTCTAAGTTAAGGAGGAAGTTTTTCGATTTTTCGGTCCGTCGTTGTACTTGTTGCTCGTCGCCAGATTTCGTCAAATTGTTGAAACAAATTAGTTTGTAATTTTCAAACCGCTAGTTAGGTAAATCCTCGTAAATTAAATAGTTAGTGCTTAAGTGTTAATTCAATAGTTATTAAAATTTAGTTCGCGTAGTGCGATTTAAGTCTAATTAATTAAATAATAATTTTAAGTTAGTTAATTCGAAGTGACTTCTTAAATCTAAGTTATTGTGTTAAGTGTCCATTTGGGATTATTGTAGTACCACCTCCAGTCAACTCTAAGCTACAACAGGTAGGCCCGAAAGGGTTAATTTTTACAGCGCCATTGTTAATTGTTTTGGGTTTATTTGTCCGCCAATATGTTATTATGTTGCGTAACCTAGATCCTGGGATAACTGGAGTTTGATAGCAGATGATACGCGATTAATTAGAAGGGGTTAATTAAATGGGTGCTATTTTATGCACCGTCCAGCTTCACAGGGGTTCCAATTTAATTGTTTTGGCATTGGGGAAAAGGGGCAGCTCCATCCTAAATTGGGAAAATTCCAGCATAAACTTCAACTTTAATTAATGGGGATTAACTTAATTAATTTGATAATGACTAGAAAGGATTGGGAAGGGGAAAATGGGACTTCGTAACGATTGTTTGTTCTTCATCTTCGACCGTAACTTGGGGAAGGGTTAACAGGAGTAACGGAAACAACTGCACCGTAATTCGAAAGGGTTAAAACTAGGTCACAATTTCCACCAACGTCAAACTTCAAAGCTTCATCATGTTAGCTCCATTTTAAGAGCAAATTGAGCCTAAGTGAGTTACTGCCATCATGTTTATTGTGCACCCGGCACCCAGCAGTCTTCGAAGGGTACCAGGTCGAGGCTCCGGAGCCGCCTGCCCCCAGCTTTAGCCATCGGCGGAGAGCGACAGTTCTCGTTTCTCGGCAGTCCAACGGTGCCCTAGGTATTGCACCTTCTGGCCCAACTTTAACCGACTTGTTCACGCATTTTCTCCCGAACTCGAGGAGGAATTTTACAATTTTTCTGTTGACGGCCACATATTCAGAAGGCTCCGCCCTCTGTATCGTCGAGGTAAGCTGGAACTTAATCGTTCGAACTATGCTCGATGATTTTGAGGATTCGGGACCACCACCTTCTGATTCTGGAGATAAAGTTCAGCCGACGTCAGTGTACACTTTTCCTCATTGGTTTTGGGTTAGTGAGGAGAGTCAATTCTCCGATGAACAAGCCACAAGTCCTTTGGGAAGTTGTGTCCGACGAAAAGAATGGTCTCGAGGAGTGGGAGTGAGTACACAGATTGTCACGAATCGAGATCTCTTTGACAGAGGCCTGCAGAAGACCTCTAGGTCCCACTTTCCACCGGAACGCCGCGTTTCCTGGGATGGTGAGAGCTCCGAAGGAAACGTGTCGCGCTCGGAAAGTAGTGTTCTTTTGGTTTATGCTACATGAATTGCGTTGAACCTCAGTAACTCATTGCTCACCTCAGGATCACAACTTTACCACAATTCAAGTTCGAATTGTCCACAAAATTAAGCTCCAGCAGAACTTTGTAATCATCAGGACTCTCGCTGTTGTCGAGATTTGCAATCAGCAAAGTGGAAATTTGATTCTAGTAGACGAGTTGTACGCGTGGGTTTGAGGGCCTGTAGCTTTTTCAAAATTCTTCCGGGAAATCCGGGGCTTACAGCGGGGGCGAGCGTCGGCGCTCAGCGTAACGTAAACGCGCTTGTTTTGCTTATTGCTTTGTTCTTTACCCCTGCCACGGGGACGGCGGTCGTTGCTCGCGCAGTGGTAAACGGTCGTACTCCGATGTAAGAAAGAACATATTTCGCTTACAAAATTCCTGCTGCGGGAACTTAGACTTGCCGTGCATACTTGTCAAGGGGTTAGAGATGACAATACGGGGACGAAAAGGGTTGAATCTACAAATCTACAACAGAATGAAGTGGACAAGGGTCAAATAGGGGGGGGAAATTAATTCGAGATTAATCAGACACGAGGAAAGGATTGATTTTGGGGGATTCACCATAACATCGACATCAAAAGGGTTAAAAAAGGGGTTGAAGTATGCCACTTAGCCATAACCGTCTGTTAAGGAGAATATTTAATTCCAAGATTCATCGTACTGCTATCAAACTCCTTGTTATTTTCGCCATATTCTGACGTTTATTTCAAAGATCGACATTAACGAACTAATCGCCAATCTTCAATGTTTCTTTGATTTTATTGTTATTCTTCACCACTTAAATTATCGATACACCACTGCGTAGGCGGTTTTCTGCAGTTTCCCGTCTACCTAGAAGCTCGTTAGATCATTGCAATTTGTAAATCGGAATTATTTCAATTACCAAAGGATTAAACCAGCTTTTAGGACAAATGTCGTAGTGAATTCAGCTGCAGACATGCGTAACTACAATATTTTCGTTTGTTTAAGAAATCTCACCGCTAAATTTGAATAAAAGTTACGTAAAGGTTTAAGTTCGCTTAATTTTTCACCTCAATCACAGTGCTAATTGTTAGTAAATAAAGTCCTTACTAGACCGGACACTACTTTAGATAAAAGAATCTGGGTTCATAAGGTCAAAAGACCATAGCGTAAACACAACGAGCAATATTTTGGGTCCTAGTTTTCCACGAAGAGATCACGACTTAGATTTACCCCACAGGTAAATAAAACATCGCAAATCTGTTTGGGTCACCGTAAGAAACAAAGGTAAGTGAACCATTACAGTACCTATATAATTTCTTTTTTGTTTATACATTATTTATTATGATTTATGTTTCATTGACCATTGTTCATTAATGCAAATAGTGCGATGCAACGTTCTCAGGTTCCTTTACTAGAGAATGTTTTGTTTCTGTCAAACAAAGGAATTTAATCTCTTAATAAAGATTGGAATTACTTTTAAGAACATTGCAATAAACAATTAACTCGACAATTAGGTACCTTCCTATTATGACTTCTTGTTCTTGTTAAACTAGCAAAAATTTTCAAATTTTTTAGGTTTCTACTCGGGTTTCTAGCAATAATTGTAATTATTTTTGCATAACTAGGTAAGCGACTCCAAAATTTCCGTAAATTGATATTTACGGATGATTTTTTGCCGGAGTCGAAAGTTACATTGAAGACGAGTCATGATTTTCGAGGCAATAATATCAAGTTTTGCGATTTTACTACAAGAAAATTTTACTTATATGCAAAATCTTGACGGTATAACCTATCAAAAATTTTTAAAATTCCGATGTAATTTGCTCTTTTTGGCGCCAAAATTTACATGCTCCATCAAATTGAAGAACATTTCCAGTTATTATCCAAAGTCTGATCGTTTTCCATTCTTCAAAATCTTTTAGGTACACGCGTACCTATGGTAACACAGTTACCTAATTATTACAAATTGTTATTTTGTTCTGTGGTACCTAAATTTGCTTTTACTTTTGGAAATGGTTGTGTACTTATCCTATTTGTTTCTTCTTTTCAGATTAACGTAGAGTGATTCGAATAAGTTAGTGTTCATTTTAATAAAACAACATGCCCAAAGACATAGCTTCCTTAAGTCAACGTCATCGGCGTAGGCTTAAAAAGCAATTGTATAATAATTCTTGTAAAATGTTTGATTCAGGGAGTGAAACTAATATTGAAGTAAACACTGTTAACAGAATAAGCAGTGAAAGTTCAATGTCAAACAATTTTTGTGATATCAATCAATTTTGCAGTGTTCCTAATGACAACACAAGTTTAGAGGTTCCTAATGACAACACAAGTTTAGAGATAGAGTCTGTAAGTGTTTCAATTAACAACCTCGAGGATCAGAGCAATCTTGATAATAATTATTCATCTACAGATTCGGATGACAATTTAGACTTTAATTTGGAAAACACACGTATAGGTGGACCTACACTTGAGAATGATTTAAGGTTTTGGGCTGTCGAAAATCAGGTGGGACAAAAAACATTTTCCAAACTTCTGGTTATATTAAGAAAACACAATTTAAGTGTTCCGTTGGATGCCCGAACTTTACTAAATACGCCGAGGTCTGTAGAACTGGTACCAGTCTCGCCGGGCTATTACTTTCATATCGGAATAAAACCAGGAATTCTTAGATCTCTAGAAAAATATTTTGATGAACCTCCAGATAACATCAAATTAAATATTAACGTTGACGGTCTTCCCTTATCAGAAAGTTCTAATAGCCAATTCTGGCCGATTTTAGGTTCTTTGTCCGAGCAATTTTATACTGACGTTTTTTTAATTGGGTGTTTTCATGGGGATAAAAAGCCTCTTGATTCCAACGAATTTTTGAGACGGTTCGTAGATGATATAAATGACCTACAGGAAACAGGCATTTCATGGAAAGAGAAAACAATTAATGTTTCTATCAATTGCATAATTGCAGATGCACCTGCGAAAGCTTATATTTCTTCTATTAAACTACATTGTGGATATTTTTCTTGTAGCAGGTGCATTCAAGAAGGAGAATTTATGAGGAATAGGGTAACATACCCCAAAATAGACTGTACTTTAAGAACAGATTATAGTTTTAGACGTAGATTACAGCCCGAACACCACCATGATAAAAAGTCGATACTTGAAGATATTAAAGATTTCGATATGGTATCACAATTGGCTTTAGACTACATGCATTTGGTCTGCTTAGGGGTTACAAAAAAATACTAAAAAAAATGTTTAAAGGAAATGCCCAGCACAGAATTAGAAATCTGGAAGGAGTTGGAAATAAATTACTGTCCTTGTATAGGGATATACCGCAAGAATTTGCTAGAAAGGCAAGACATTTCTCTAATTTAGATAAATGGAAAGCTACAGAATACCGGCAATTCTTGCTATATACCGGACTGGTTGTGCTAAGAGGTGATATCTCTGAAGAAAAATATTGTCATTATTTGAGTTTATCAATAGCCATTAGGATATTTTCATCTTCTAAATTTTCACAAAATGAAAGAATATTTAACTATGCTCATACTTTGTTACTATTTTTTGTTAGGGAATTCGGATCTTTTTATGGGGATGAAGAAATTTCATATAATGTGCACGGATTGGTACATCTCCATCAAGACGTTCAGAAATTTGGCCCTCTTGATTTTTTTAGTGCGTTTAAGTTTGAAAGTTATATGAACAAATTAAAAAAATGTGTTGCCAAATCTAACCGGCCATTGGAGCAATTACACAATCGAATGTCTGAATTAAATGCATTACCTGTATCTAAAACAGGCAGAGTGTTTCCCTTTGTTACGCCTCAGAAAAAACACGTCACATTGCATTTCAAGAATTTCGTCATTATAGCTCGCCATCCAGATAATTGCGTAATATTAAAATCAGGAGAGATAGCTGTAGTATCAGATATTGAAAATAAATCAGATGTCACAGAAATTAGATGTGCCGTTTTTAAAAAGAAATACAGTTATTTTGATGTTCCATGCGATTCAATGCAATTCAATATATGTCGAGTGTTAAAATCCGATTTGTCAAAAATGAAGATAGTCGCTGTTGATGATATAGAATGCAAGTGTATTAAATTTACTTTAATTGAAAATGAAGAATTTTTGGTTTTGCCCTTGAATCATTCATAATTTTGTAACTCCTTAAAGGCGAAATCCTTCAAACTTAATACCTAACTGAAAAATGGACACAAATAAAGAATATGTGAGTGTAATTTTCATTAACGAATCCAATCCTGGCGAAGAAACTGTGGCAGGAGTGCCTCGCAAATGGTTAACTCCGCAAAAGAGGAACTGCTATTGGCCAAGTGGTCCCAATGCTTCGTTATATATTAAAAGAAGATTAAATCCCTCGAGTTCCTGGCCTGTGTTTCCCGTCAGAATTGAGGGATTTTTTGGTAAATTTTGAATTGTTACTTTTAATTTGTTCACCATTTGGAATTGTAGCGTCTCTAAATGAAGCTCAGGGCATTAATAGTCAGGACTCAGGACCGTCAGGAAGAGGACACAGACCTATTCGACCACCGTCCCCTTTTACTCCAGATGAAGACGACACTAATATGAAACGAAAATATAAAAAATTGAAAGGTTTGTGTTTTTAATATCCTTTAAAATTTATGTTGTCATATTTCCATTTCAGCTCGTGATGAATCAAGGTTACCACCCTTATTACCACCCAACCTGCCCCCATTACTTGACAATAATCCAGAAGAAATAGTCGATGGGTTTACCGACACATATGTATCGCAAATTTTAGCACCAACCTCATATACAGGGTGAGTCTAGTTGGACAAATCAGTCGCTCTAGCGTTCAAGATATTGGAATTGGAAATTCAATTTTTGGATAATGTTGTAGCTGAAATGGTCCCCTACGCATGGGACCCATAAAGAATGCTCCAGTTTTATTCAAATCGAAATTATTAAATAAAAACGAGGGCCTAAAAATTTTTTTTTCGATATTCTTGCATTTTTTAGGGTTATTTCGTTAGAGAATCATTTTCTCTTTATGTAAACATAATTTTTTGCAGAAAAACGTTAATAATATCCGAGAGATAAATTATTTAAATAATAAAGATTTTTAATAATTTCCACGAGTGCCGTGGTTTTAACAACTGAGATGCAGTCTTGCTTATACTGCAGACTGTACCCAGAATGACAATAAGTGTCAGTTGGAAATGTCATTTGGAGTTGTTTGTGGAAAAATAATGCAAAACTGCGAGTTTTTGCCTTTTTCTTTACAGATAATTGGTAATTTTTAATGCTTGATGGATTTTGTGATAAATTCGCCGAATACAAGTGTCTTGGGTTGTCACCCTATTGATGATGCTTTTTACATTGCCATTGGAGTCGAATGTTTCGACCAAGAAAAGCTATTCCCTTCAGCCAGAAGGGAATTGGCAATATTTACTAACAGGACGGTTTAAAATTCAGTATAAACATTTTATTACATCCCATAAAACAGTGACAAAATTTCAAATAAACATTAGGCCTCTGTCGTCACTTTCTAATAAGAATACAAACTTTGAGAAAAAATATGATCTTAACCTCGATCTTAACGAAACGTGATTTAGATTAAAATGCAGTGGACTACAAGGGATAGAGGTTTACATAAATGTTGCAACATCAAATGTACTGATAAATAAATAAATAACAATGTGGTGACAATAGTCTCCGTCCAATTTTAACGTTCACTTGAAATAATAGATGATTGTTTAATTCGATCATCCTCCCGTGCTCTTTTTCTTCATGTTATGATTTCTGGATGTTCGCAAGCAAGCATCTTTGATGACCACCGCTCGAAATGACTCCCTAGCCACAATCAAGCCATTTTGTTCGACATCTATTTGTTCCTAATCTCGATTCATGTGATGTGACTGCTACATACACCTTCGTTGCATCAATTCATATTTCATCTGTACACTGTACACCCTCCGTCTTGAATTTTCTTGGTTTCACTTTGCTCAACGCTTCTTTGTCTATTCTCATTATATCAACAGTCTCAACATTTGCTACATGGAATATCAATGGACCCTTCGACATCCAATGATGATAAATCTTGTTTTCGTAAGTGTGAAAACTTATCGGCTGAAAAAGGATTAACTTTTTAATAAGACAACAAAATCACCTTATTTGACAGCAATGTACTCACTTAGTAAACTGTTAGCAACTATTCCAATTCCCTTCTGGCTGACGAGAATAGCTTTTCTTGGTCAAACCATTCAATTCCAATGGCAATGTAAAAAAAAACATCAATCGGGTGACAATCCGAGACACTTGGATTCGGCGAATTTAGTAAAAAATTCATCAAGCAATAAAAATTACCTAATTATCTGTAAAGAAAAGGGCAAAAACTCGCAGTTTTGCATTACTTTTCCACAAACGACCCCAAATGACATTTCCAACTGACACTTGTCATTCTGGGTACAGTCTGCAGTATAAGCAAGACTGCCTTTCAGTTGTTAAAACCATGGGACTCGTGGTTTTCGTTACGAAATAATTAAAAATCTTTATTATTTAAATAATTTATCTCTCGGATATTATTAACTTTCTTCTGCAAAAAATTATGTTTCCATAAAGAGAAAATGATTCTCTAAGAATATAACCCTAAAAAATGCAACAATATCGAAAACAATATTTTTAGGCCTTTGTTTTTATTTAATAATTTCGGTTTGAATAAAACTGGAGCTTTCTTCTTGAGTCCCATGCGTAGGGGACCATTTCAGCTACAACATATCCAAAAATAGAATTTCCAATTTCAATATCTTAAACGCTAGAGCGCTGATTTGTCCAACTAGACTCACCCTGTATACCACCATCAGCAGCTTTCACAAATTCACGTGGATCAATGGGAAAAAACCAAAGAGATTCGGACGCAGTCGCTGTACTACTAGCATTACCAAGAGCGAGGCATGAAACACCACCAAGAACACCACCAAGAACGCCACCAAGAACGCCACCAAGAACGCCACCAAGAACACCACCAAGAACGCCACAAGAAACACCACTATCAAGAATGCTACAAGAAACACCACCAAGAACGCCACAAGAAACACCACTATCAAGAATGCTACAAGAAACACCACCAATAACGACAGAAGAAACACTACCAAGAACGCCTCAAGAAACACCACCAATAACGACAGAAGAAACACCACCAAGAACGCCACAAGAAACAACTCCTAGAACGGCACAAGAAAGACCACGAAGAATTCCCGAAAATAATAATGACGTTATAAGTACAGTTAATGAAACTTATGATCATGATGACCACAATGATGACATGAACTTCTCTGAAATTAATTCTCCTCATGATTATGCAAGTTTCAATGCCTCCAATAATTGTAAGCATATACTTAGTACAAATTGTTTATCACATCGCCATTTATATTTACAGCTTCAACTTCTAGTTGTAAATGTCATGATCAAATGTTCAAATTGTTGACTGATATGTCCATGAATATCAAAGAACTTAAACAAGAATTTAAAAAATCAAATGGTGACAGGATAAATGAGTATCAAATCATTGAGGATAATTTACCATGCTACACTTTGGAAGAACTACAAAATCTAGAAGAATTTATGCGGGAAAACAATAAAAACAAAAATTTGGTGGTATGTTTGACCAGTGCATGTTGCAGTTTACAATAAATGTTTGTTTCAGTATGACTTCTTCAAAACCATTGGTGGCGCAGGCAGCCGCGACTTCATCATAAGAATTATGAAGAAGATATTTACAAATCAAGTAGCGGAATTATGCTCTTGGACGGGGGCTAAATCGAATTTTAAACTACAAGAATTGATGGTCATGAAAATCACGTATGGTATGTCTTGTTTTTATGCACCTGAAAATTTTGACCTCCCCACCCCACATTTAAAAAAATCACTAAAATTTTCGAATTCGAAATAACACCACATCTTTACGTTTTGAGGTCTCAGGAACCCAAAAAAGTGGTTTTTAAAATGTGTCTGTATGTATGTGCGTACGTGCGTTTGTGAACGCGCTGCAGCCTAAACTACTAGACCGATTTTGCTCAAATTTGGTACGTTGGCAAATCATAACCTAACTTAAGTCTGAAAAGCTTTTGGAACCAATCGTGCAACCGGAAATGCCATTTTGGCACATCAACTTTGAAATTTTAAATACAAACCCCAAATTTTGACATTACCATAGGAAAGGCCTTCAAATTCTGCTTCCAAAGATGTATTCACTTTCAGTGCCCTTTTATTTGACAAAAAACAAAAAAGTTCCAGATTTTTATCGTACTTTAAAAGCCAAATATTTGTTATTCCGTCTAGCGCACGAGGGGAGGTTCATGCTCTTCTCTGCTGCCAATTTTATCATACAATAGAAACCAGAACTATAAAACATCTCAAATGTGACATGCTCCAAATTTCGCCAGTAATATAAATTTGAGACTAATGGCCGTTTGCACCAAAATTTTAAGGGGTTCCTCAAAGATACGTGACGTTTCATTCCGTAGATACATTTGTTGACACAATGGTTTCTAAGGACTTTAAGGGTCACTTATCTTTAAGGAACCTCTTAAAGTTACGGTGCAATCGGCCATAAGGTGCGTTTGACACGATGCCGGTAATAATAATATGCTCTCTTGCTAAAATAAATTCAAAAAGGGGCCCTTTCGCCCTTAAAATGCCAATTTTCAAAAAAATGGCACTAAGGTTTTTGATCCGACAATGCAACAGCTGTCGAATCCGATAATAAGAATATGTTCTTTTGCTAAAATAAATTCAAAAAGGGGCCCTTTCGCCCTTAAAATGGCAATTTTCGAAAAAATGGCACTAAGGTTTTCGACCCGGTAAAATATCAGCTATAAAATTCAATAATAAAAATTACAATTTTACATAGGTTTTTTTTACGGCACCGATTTTTGGCCAAAAGGGCACCAAGTATGAATACATTTTTAGAAGCAGAATTTGAAGAGCTTTTATATGGTGACGTGAAAAATGGGGGTTTGCATTTAAATTTTTAAAGTCGATTGATGTGCCAAAATGGCACTTTTTGTGGATCGATTTGGCCCAAAACCAAATCAGCTCTTCCGAAGGCCATAACATGCATATGTTTCAAATTTCAGGTAGATCGGTCCAGTAGTTTGGGCTGTAGCGTGTTCACAGACATACAGACATACACTTTTTTGGGTTCCCAGGACCCAAACGTTAAGATTTGATGTTTTTGGCGATTCGATTTTTCGATCGATTTTAGTAACTGCTCTGCGAGCCTAGAAGTTAAAAAGATTGTCGAATCATACTTTGTAATACAAACTGACAACGGTTTGTTTATTAATTGTTTATATAGCGCAGCGTCTGATCAAATGCATGTTGCATGATGGTTACTAAACTTAACCTTAATTATAGTAAATAATATTTTTTGGCATAACCAGTACAAACCTACTTTCTTTTTTTTTAATATTTTATTTTTGTGTTGCAGCTGCAGTTCGGGATTCCACTGGCGTAAATGCCAAAGACTTTGAAATTTACGTAAAAGAGTGGCTCCGACATGCCAAGCAGAGACGAGAACGAGAAGACCAGAGGAAGTAGTAGGTGCTCCCCTATTATTTTTTGGCGAAGCTGACAGAAGTTTGCTGTACTTCCCTGTTATTATTTTTTTTGTTCCTATCACTTTATTTTTTGGCGAAGCTGACAGAAGATTGTACTTCCCTATTTTTTTTGTTCCTATCTCTTTTTGGCGAAGCTGACAGAAGATTGTTGTACTTCCCTATTATTTTTTTGTTCTTATAGTTTTTTATTTTTTGGCGAAGCTGGCAGAAGATTGTTGCACTTCCCTATTATTTTTTTGTTTCTATCATTTTTTTTGCAAAGCAGATACAGCAAAAAAATATTGCTGCTCCACTTTATCTTTTTTATAAGTAGATTAGTCAGTAAGATTATTAATTCCCCTATCATTTCTTTGTATTTTTAGAAACAATAAATATATTGTCAAAATATGTCCTTTGATTTACTAAACGCCAACTGTTTTTTGTCGGTCGCCATGTTTTTAAATACAAATTTGTATTATTTTGAAAGTATTGGAGATACTCCTGCTTTGTAGTAAATATAGTCTCACATTGCTGTCGGTTTTGAATTCTTCTCGAAAGATTGAAAACTGACATTAATTTGACAATATATTAATACAAAGGTGGAGTATCTCCTATATGCTTTTAAATATGCAAGTTTGTATTTAAAAATATGGCGACCGCCAAAAAACAGCTCAGGTGTTATCATTTTGGGAGATCACAGTGTGAACATTTTATTAACATCTTATTAAATTCTTATTGGGGATGTATATTGCACATCTTATTAAATTCTTGTTAGGGATATATGTTGCACATCTTATTAAGTTCTTATTGGAGATGTATATTGCAGTTGCACGTCGATTTCAATCAGAGATCTTTGTAGTACTTTATTTAAGATCACAAAAAGCTTTTAATATTGCGGTTTAAAAAGCTCCAGTGGGGCGGACATTTCGCAGCTTGAAAAGGTCTAATTTTGCGTCTCGGGCGACATCGCACTGGATATATATATCCGCATTGTGAGATGCAGGCGACTTCACTGTAACGTTTTTGTGTTCTCTGGGTATGACTGTACGTTTGTCCGAGATAGAAACTGTCAATATCCCTGTGGCGCCCCAGTCTTATTAATCACGGGATCGAGGGAAAAACTTACAAACTGGAGCTGGTGAAGAAAGAAGATGTGCCCAAAAAGAAAATTTCCCCACCTGCAACATGCAAGGTGACAGTTATTCTGGACGATGATGAAGAAGAAGAAGAGGATGAAACGGAGGATGAGACCAACATCCAGCAAGAGGATGAGGAGGAACCCAATTTATCCATCAACAGGAGTCCTCTAAATTTTTATAACCAATTTAGAGAACCCGAGAGTCAACTGTTTTAATATATTGTATAACCATTGTATACGGGGTAATCTTTTTGGTAAATGTTATTATTTGATACCAATAAAAGGGGTAATAAAACGATGAGTTTTTTTTATTAATATTTATTTGCATTTCAAATCAATAGGAGCCAAATCATAATAGATTCGCGAATATAACTTAATTAGTTTCTCAAGTGTTTGTTCGGCCGTTTGTTTATGAAAACATTCACAAGTATCTGGACCCTCCCTTGCACCATCAAAAGACCAGACACAAGAATTGTAATGCAGACCGTGTTGAGACAGCTTCATTTCGTGATTTTTGTTTTTCTCGATTACAGCCCGAAGACGTAAAAGGATCTCCTTATGATCCTTCAACATGACGTCTTCATAAATTGTCAATAAACGTTGAAGATTTGCCAAAACCATTTTCACAAATGAGTAGTAGATAACAACGTTCTCTGCACTGTCTTTCTATCGTTTGCTTCCATCAAAGATCATGTCCTACTAATATACTTATCACATAATGGTGGATCAGATTAACCAATAAGAACAAGGATACACTCGCGCACGTTTGACTGGGTAATGCTATTAGCCAAGATGAAAAAGATAAGCTCAAATAGACAGGATTAAATGAAATTTTACACCCACAGCTCCTTTCCCACAAGTTTCTTCATCAATCAGAGCTCAAATTATAGCCCACACCTTCACTAAACTACCGCCCCCGCCTGCGCCTAACACAACGCCACGCCCGTACCCGCGCCTAAGCTGGTCCAAAAATAGAGAAAAGACGAGATTGGTTGAAATCAGGCTCCTCCCACCGATCAAATCGACCAATAGGAACAAGCCACGCCCGCTCCTTACCCGTGGCTAAGTATGGTCCAGCAATGCCATTGGCCAGAAAGTACGATTGGACGAAATTTTTAACACCCACAGGCTCTTTTTCACCAATCAAAATACAAAATGCTCAGGATTGGCTCCCCACCAGGACATTTTACACCAATCAGAGCTCAAAACACGTGGGATTGGCTCAAATTTTACGCCCACAAATGCTAAGCCCCGCCCCGATTCAGGCGCGCCCCGCGCCTAGCCGCGCCTAAGAGCGCCTACAGTGGTCTAGAACATACCGATACATACTACTAATAACGAATTCACAAAGAAAGAAAAATTAAGGAATAAGAGGAAGTGGTTTGCTACACCACTCATTGAAAAAAAGAAACATAAGTTACAAGAGGAACGCAGTAAGCATTTAAAAATCTACCATTTTGACTCGTAGTTGAGAGCCATTCGGACGTCAAAACCCGCGGCAATCAAGAGACTACTCGTCGTATTACTATTGAAAATAAAACACCCATATTTTTTTGTTTCGCTAAATGGGTCCCCATTTCGTCACTAGGTCTCCTCAAAAGTGAGCCCCAAAAATCGAAAATTAATTCCCACGTCTTAACCATCCGTGCCCTGCCGAAGAAATTTTTTACTTAACACCAGGAACGCACACCTCTGACGTTATTAAAAATCTGAAAAAATTGAAGAAAAAACTCTTTATAGCGCTAACCATTGCTCTGAATTTCAAAATCCTATTATTCATCTTTTTCGAAAAATTTTCAAAAAACTGATTTTTTGAGTACCCCTTTGAAGGGTCGCAGCTGCCTTATAAAGCATTGCCGGACATATGTCCATAGGGTCTTTTCTTCCTAAAGATGGGGTCGGCCTCCATACGAAATGTGGCCGATCCTGCGATGACCATCCCCCGACACAGATGGTTTCCACTGTCCTGTATCCAGTGGTCGGAAGTAGTGCATTACTCTGATTATTATTATTACTTTAGCTGGTAATGAGTAATTGTAGTGCATTACTTTTTATAAATATTAACTTGTAATTTCAACAGGAGCCAGTCAACCAAAAGGCGTATAATCGGTAGTGCTTCGTTTGGGCTTCATTGTGCCTCATAACTTATTGCGCTCAGTCTAATAGTACATGAATTACAGGCTAAAGAAGAATGACAGCCTAGCAACAACTTTGAAGCACAATCAATCAAAAGGATAGTGATTCGTTTGTGCTTCATTGTGCCTTATAACTTATTGCGTTAAGTCCAATAGTACATGGATTACAGGCTAAAGCATGACAGCCTAGCAACAACTTCGAAGCACAATCGATCAAAAGGCGTATAATTGATAGTGCTTCGTTCGTGCTTCTTTGTGCCTCATAACTTATTGCGCTCAGTCAAAAATCGAAAATTAATTCCCACGTCTTAACCATTCAACCGATTTTGCTGAAATTTTCCACAAGACCATTACGAACGATGAAGATTTCAATAATGTAGCTGGTGATTCCGTGGTGCCCCCTGGGCCGCCCTCGACATTTTCGGCCCAATATCTTTGTTAACGTAATTAAATTTCGTAATTAATTAAACACCATCCGATGGTCTTTGAATTTAGAAACTACGCTACCTCTTGCACTTTTTCTGTAAAATGCACCATTTCCGAGTAAAATTAAGGAATGTGAAGCCATACACGTGCTTACTGACAGTTATCAAGATAGCTATAGTGCGATTAATGTCAGGGCTTTGTTAAAGTTTTAAATTATTGTTAGTGGCACTGTGTTTGTTTTTTTTGTAAATATTATAATGGCAGTTAATTTTGCAGATTCGGAGTATGCAGATATGCATTTAATTATTGGGCCGAAAATGTCGAGGGCGGCCTAAGGGCCTGTGGTGGGCACCATGAAATCATCAGCTACATTATTGAAATCTTCATCGTTCGTAATGGTCGTGTGGAAAATTTCAGCAAAATCGGTGGAATAGTTAAGACGTGGCAATTAATTTTCGATTTTTGGGGCTCACTTTTGAGGAGCCCTAGGAACTCGCCTAGGGACGAAGTGGAGGTCAATCTAGCAAAACAAAAAATACGGTTCTTTTATTTTCTTCCAAGGAATCTAAGGCTGAAATTATTGCACTCTGAAACGGGACACCCTGTATAAATATATAAGCAATATGTAAGCATATGTATGCGTATTGATCCTTTTGGGGAGGGTATGTTTATACTATGATCCGTTTGGGGAGCCAATGGACCCTTTGGGGAACTCCTCGAACTGCCGTAGCTAGATATTGATCCCTTTGGGGAGTGCATCCGCACCGCCTCAGCGGCATAGCATGTAATTACCGGAAGACAGTCGGTATTACAGACAGCGTAATCCTCAAACGCCTGATGCAAATAAAATGGCAACCAAACATACTAATAATAATATTAATAATCATAATGGTTTCAGCTATGAAAATGTGGTTGTTTAACGATAACAACATACAGGTTGTCCCAAAACGCTCCCACTCTATTAAAATTCTGTCACGGAACGTATTTTCGTAATTGTTATATACGGGATAGTATCGGAACCTCATAATTTCCTGAATACTGCTAAATTTCGCTAAACTGACGTATTTTCAAAAATTGGTGCTTCTAACCTTCCGAGGCTGTCCCTGGGCACTTAGAATTTTTTCCAAATTTTCTTGAATAGACATTTTAAACAAAAATAAATGCTCCATCTTCGATCACACTTTCAATTAGCTAAGCCGGATTTTATCACCCTCCCCCCCCCGGAATCTACCCCTGAATTTTGCTGAACAGATGCATTTTAAACGATCGCTTATTAGAATTATTGCAAACACGGGTTTTATCATCGTCCACTACCGAAAACCCCTCATTTTGAACAACGGGCCATTAAAGATAAATTTTTCAAAAATCTGACTTCCCCAAATTGACCAATGCATAGACAAAAGTATATGTGCAATGATCCCTTCGGGAAAGCTTTCCCTAATGTCGAAAAAAGCAACATCTTTCAGGATTAATCACAGGAAACCACCACAAATCATTACATAAGCGCTTCATAATGGTTCTTATTCGAGTAGGAGGCTCAATGCTGACCCCTTTCCACGAATAGTTGTGTTGCATTCCCAAAATGAACCTCTTCTTCAACGTGGTGATCCTGGACTGTGCAGAAGCCCTTCCAATGTTGAAAAAAGTACCATAAAACCATAAATTCATAAACCATAAAACCATAAAACCACCCTAAATCATAGCATAAATGCTTCATGGTGGCTCCTAAGCGAATGAGGAATTCAGAGCAAATAGGGGTGTTACATTAATCAAATCGGGCCCCCTTCCGCGCCGTGAACGGAGTCTATCCAGGAGCCCTTCTAACGTAGAAAAATTTAGCATAAGCCGGAAAATTAAATTTTCTCCTGAATTTGAGTTCCCCAAAGGGATCAATTCATAGACAATAAATGTCAATAGTGCATGTGCATTGATCCCTTTGGGGAAGCTTTCCCTAATATCGAGATTAATAACATTTTTGATGTTTCCTCGGAGAAAACCTCACGGAACCACCTCAAATGACTGCATGAAGCCTCATGATGTTTTCTAAGTGAGTGACGTACTCAGTTGCAATATCCTAGCTAATCCCTATCCTCAGGTAGTCGTGTTACATTCCCCAAATAGACTCTCCCTTCCGGGTAGTGAACGGGCCTGTTCAGGAGTCCTCCCAATGTAGAAAAAAATAGCTTACGCCCAAAAATGTGATTTTCTCTAAAATTAGAGTTTCCCAAAGGGACCAATAGATAGACAATATACGTCAATAGGGTATGTACATTGATCCCTTTGGGGAAGCTTTCTCTAATATCGAGAAATGCAACATTTTTGAGGTTTCCTAGCAGAAACCTCGTAAGAACCACCTCAAACCATTGCCCGAAGCCGCATGATGGTTTCCAAGGGAGTTTCGTACTCAAAGCTAACCCCTTTCCGCAGATAGGAGTGCTACATTCCCCAAATAGACTCTCCCTTCCGGGTGGTGAACGGGCCTGTTCAGGAGTCCTCGCAATGTAGAAAAAAATAGCTTACGCTCAAAAATGTGATTTTCTCTAAAATTAGAGTTTCCCAAAGGAACCAATAGATAGACAATATACGTCAATAGGGTATGTACATTGATCCCTTTGGGGAAGCCTTCCCTAATATCGAGAAAAGCAACACTTTTGAGGTTTTGTGCTAGAAAACCTCACAAGACCACCTCGAATCACGGCCTGAAGTTTCATGATGTCTTTTAAGTGATTGACGTACTCAATTGCAATGTCATATCTGAATTAAAGCTTTAAATTTGCCCAAACTAGTAGATAATCCGTAGGATGCTAGTATAGGGTACAATCCGAAGATTTTTGGAACTCGCGTACCTACTTTTGGTACTGACCAATACTAGGAACCCTAGTTTTATAATACAAAACAGTTGAAAGCTACTAGGCCACAATAAAGCACCAGAAAGGGTGAAATAGATTTTTTATTAGAAAATTAAATTCCCCAAAGGGACCAATAGATAGACAATATACGTCAATAGGGTATGTACATTGATCCCTTTGGGGAAGCTTTCTCTAATATCGAGAAATGCAACATTTTTGAGGCAGAAACCTTGCAAGAACCACCTCAAACCGTTGCCCGAAGCCTCATGATGGTTCCTAAGGGAGTGTCGTACCCAAAGTTAATCACTTTTCGCAGATAGGGGTGCTACATTCCCCAAATAGACTCTCCCTTCCGGGTGGTGAACGGGCCTGTTCAGGAGTCCTCCCAATGTAGAAAAAAATAGCTTACGCCCAAAAATGTGATTTTCTCTAAAATTAGAGTTTCCCAAAGGGACCAATAGACAGACAATATACGTCAATAGGGTATGTACATTGATCCCTTTGGGGAAGCTTTCTCTAATATCGAGAAATGCAACATTTTTGAGGTTTCCTAGCAGAAACCTCGTAAGAACCACCTCAAACCATTGCCCGAAGCCGCATGATGGTTTCTAAAGGAGTGTCGTACTCAAAGCTAACCCCTTTCCGCAGATAGGGGTGCTACATTCCCCAAATAGACTCTCCCTTCCGGGTGGTGAACGGGCCTGTTCAGGAGTCCTCGCAATGTAGAAAAAAATAGCTTACGCCCAAAAATGTGATAATCTCTAAAATTAGAGTTTCCCAAAGGGACCAATAGATAGACAATGTACGTCAATAGGGTATGTACATTGATCCCTTTGGGGAAGCCTTCCCTAATATCGAGAAAAGCAACACTTTTGAGGTTTTGTGCTAGAAAACCTCACAAGATCACCTCGAATCACGGCCTGAAGTTTCATGATGTCTTTTAAGTGATTGACGTACTCAATTGCAATGTCATATCTGAATTAAAGCTTCAAATTTGCCCAAACTAGTAGATAATCCGTAGGATGCTAGTATAGGGTACAATCCGAAGATTTTTGGAACTCGTGTACCTACTTTTGGTACTGACCAATACTAGGAACCCTAGTTTTATACTACAAAACAGTTGAAAGCTACTAGGGCACAATAAAGCACCAGAAAGGGTGAAATAGATTTTTTATTAGAAAATTAAATTCCCCAAAGGGACCAATAGATAGACAATATACGTCAATAGCGTATGTACATTGATCCCTTTGGGGAAGCTTTCTCTAATATCGAGAAATGCAACATTTTTGAGGCAGAAACCTTGCAAGAACCACCTCAAACCGTTGCCCGAAGCCTCATGATGGTTCCTAAGGGAGTGTCGTACCCAAAGCTAATCCCTTTTCGCAGATAGGGGTGCTACATTCCCCAAATAGACTCTCCCTTCCGGGCGGTGAACGGGCCTGTTCAGGAGTCCTCGCAATGTAGAAAAAAATAGCTTACGCCCAAAAATGTGATTTTCTCTAAAATTAGAGTTTCCCAAAGGGACCAATAGATAGACAATGTACGTCAATAGGGTATGTACATTGATCCCTTTGGGGAAGCCTTCCCTAATATCGAGAAAAGCAACACTTTTGAGGTTTTGTGCTAGAAAACCTCACAAGACCACCTCGAATCACGGCCTGAAGTTTCATGATGTCTTTTAAGTGATTGACGTACTCAATTGCAATGTCATATCTGAATTAAAGCTTCAAATTTGCCCAAACTAGTAGATAATCCGTAGGATGCTAGTATAGGGTACAATCCGAAGATTTTTGGAACTCGTGTACCTATTTTTGGTACTGACCAATACTAGGAACCCTAGTTTTATACTACAAAACAGTTGAAAGCTACTAGGGCACAATAAAGCACCAGAAAGGGTGAAATAGATTTTTTATTAGAAAATTAAATTCCCCAAAGGGACCAATAGATAGACAATATACGTCAATAGGGTATGTACATTGATCCCTTTGGAGAAGCTTTCTCTAATATCGAGAAATGCAACATTTTTGAGGCAGAAACCTTGCAAGAACCACCTCAAACCGTTGCCCGAAGCCTCATGATGGTTCCTAAGGGAGTGTCGTACCCAAAGCTAATCCCTTTTCGCAGATAGGGGTGCTACATTCCCCAAATAGACTCTCCCTTCCGGGCGGTGAACGGGCCTGTTCAGGAGTCCTCCCAATGTAGAAAAAAATAGCTTACGCCCAAAAATGTGATTTTCTCTAAAATTAGAGTTTCCCAAAGGGACCAATAGATAGACAATATACGTCAATAGGGTATGTACATTGATCCCTTTGGGGAAGCTTTCTCTAATATCGAGAAATGCAACATTTTTGAGGTTTCCTAGCAGAAACCTCGTAAGAACCACCTCAAACCATTGCCCGAAGCCGCATGATGGTTTCTAAGGGAGTGTCGTACTGAAAGCTAACCCCATTCCGCAGATAGGGGTGCTACATTCCCCAAATAGACTCTCCCTTCCGGGTGGTGAACGGGCCTGTTCAGGAGTCCTCGCAATGTAGAAAAAAATAGCTTACGCCCAAAAATGTGATTTTCTCTAAAATTAGAGTTTCCCAAAGGGACCAATAGATAGACAATGTACGTCAATAGGGTATGTACATTGATCCCTTTGGGGAAGCCTTCCCTAATATCGAGAAAAGCAACACTTTTGAGGTTTTGTGCTAGAAAACCTCACAAGACCACCTCGAATCACGGCCTGAAGTTTCATGATGTCTTTTAAGTGATTGACGTACTCAATTGCAATGTCATATCTGAATTAAAGCTTCAAATTTGCCCAAACTAGTAGATAATCCGTAGGATGCTAGTATAGGGTACAATCCGAAGATTTTTGGAACTCGTGTACCTACTTTTGGTACTGACCAATACTAGGAACCCTAGTTTTATACTACAAAACAGTTGAAAGCTACTAGGGCACAATAAAGCACCAGAAAGGGTGAAATAGATTTTTTATTAGAAAATTAAATTCCCCAAAGGGACCAATAGATAGACAATATACGTCAATAGCGTATGTACATTGATCCCTTTGGGGAAGCTTTCTCTAATATCGAGAAATGCAACATTTTTGAGGCAGAAACCTTGCAAGAACCACCTCAAACCGTTGCCCGAAGCCTCATGATGGTTCCTAAGGGAGTGTCGTACCCAAAGCTAATCCCTTTTCGCAGATAGGGGTGCTACATTCCCCAAATAGACTCTCCCTTCCGGGCGGTGAACGGGCCTGTTCAGGAGTCCTCCCAATGTAGAAAAAAATAGCTTACGCCCAAAAATGTGATTTTCTCTAAAATTAGAGTTTCCCAAAGGGACCAATAGATAGACAATATACGTCAATAGGGTATGTACATTGATCCCTTTGGGGAAGCTTTCTCTAATATCGAGAAATGCAACATTTTTGAGGTTTCCTAGCAGAAACCTCGTAAGAACCACCTCAAACCATTGCCCGAAGACGCATGATGGTTTCTAAAGGAGTGTCGTACTCAAAGCTAACCCCTTTCCGCAGATAGGGGTGCTACATTCCCCAAATAGACTCTCCCTTCCGGGTGGTGAACGGGCCTGTTCAGGAGTCCTCGCAATGTAGAAAAAAATAGCTTACGCCCAAAAATGTGATTTTCTCTAAAATTAGAGTTTCCCAAAGGGACCAATAGATAGACAATGTACGTCAATAGGGTATGTACATTGATCCCTTTGGGGAAGCCTTCCCTAATATCGAGAAAAGCAACACTTTTGAGGTTTTGTGCTAGAAAACCTCACAAGACCACCTCGAATCACGGCCTGAAGTTTCATGATGCCTTTTAAGTGATTGACGTACTCAATTGCAATGTCATATCTGAATTAAAGCTTCAAATTTGCCCAAACTAGTAGATAATCCGTAGGATGCTAGTATAGGGTACAATCCGAAGATTTTTGGAACTCGTGTACCTATTTTTGGTACTGACCAATACTAGGAACCCTAGTTTTATACTACAAAACAGTTGAAAGCTACTAGGGCACAATAAAGCACCAGAAAGGGTGAAATAGATTTTTTATTAGAAAATTAAATTCCCCAAAGGGACCAATAGATAGACAATATACGTCAATAGGGTATGTACATTGATCCCTTTGGGGAAGCTTTCTCTAATATCGAGAAATGCAACATTTTTGAGGCAGAAACCTTGCAAGAACCACCTCAAACCGTTGCCCGAAGCCTCACGATGGTTCCTAAGGGAGTGTCGTACCCAAAGCTAATCCCTTTTCGCAGATAGGGGTGCTACATTCCCCAAATAGACTCTCCCTTCCGGGCGGTGAACGGGCCTGTTCAGGAGTCCTCCCAATGTAGAAAAAAATAGCTTACGCCCAAAAATGTGATTTTCTCTAAAATTAGAGTTTCCCAAAGGGACCAATAGATAGACAATATACGTCAATAGGGTATGTACATTGATCCCTTTGGGGAAGCTTTCTCTAATATCGAGAAATGCAACATTTTTGAGGTTTCCTAGCAGAAACCTCGTAAGAACCACCTCAAACCATTGCCCGAAGCCGCATGATTGTTTCTAAGGGAGTGTCGTACTCAAAGCTAACCCCTTTCCGCAGATAGGGGTGCTACATTCCCCAAATAGACTCTCCCTTCCGGGTGGTGAACGGGCCTGTTCAGGAGTCCTCGCAATGTAGAAAAAAATAGCTTACGCTAAAAAATGTGATTTTCTCTAAAATTAGAGTTTCCCAAAGGGACCAATAGATAGACAATATACGTCAATAGGGTATGTACATTGATCCCTTTGGGGAAGCCTTCCCTAATATCGAGAAAAGCAACACTTTTGAGGTTTTGTGCTAGAAAACCTCACAAGACCACCTCGAATCACGGCCTGAAGTTTCATAATGTCTTTTAAGTGATTGACGTACTCAATTGCAATGTCATATCTGAATTAAGGCTTCAAATTTGCCCAAACTAGTAGATAATCCGTAGGATGCTAGTATAGGGTACAGTCCGAAGATTTTTGGAACTCGTGTACCTACTTTTGGTACTGACCAATACTAGGAACCCTAGTTTTATACTACAAAACAGTTGAAAGCTACTAGGGCACAATAAAGCACCAGAGAGGGTGAAATAATTTTTTATTAGAAAATTAAATTCCCCAAAGGGACCAATAGATAGACAATATACGTCAATAGGGTATGTACATTGATCCCTTTGGGGAAGCTTTCTCTAATATCGAGAAATGCAACATTTTTGAGGCAGAAACCTTGCAAGAACCACCTCAAACCGTTGCCCGAAGCCTCATGATGGTTCCTAAGGGAGTGTCGTACCCAAAGCTAATCCCTTTTCGCAGATAGGGGTGCTACATTCCCCAAATAAACTCTCCCTTCCGGGTGGTGAACGGGCCTGTTCAGGAGTCCTCCCAATATAGAAAAAAATAGCTTACGCCCAAAAATGTGATTTTCCCTAAAATTAGAGTTTCCCAAAGGGACCAATAGATAGACAATATACGTCAATAGGGTATGTACATTGATCCCTTTGGGGAAGCTTTCTCTAATATCGAGAAATGCAACATTTTTGAGGTTTCCTAGCAGAAACCTCGTAAGAACCACCTCAAACCATTGCCCGAAGCCACATGATGGTTTCCAAGGGAGTGTCGTACTCAAAGCTAACCCCTTTCCGCAGATAGGGGTGCTACATTCCCCAAATAGACTCTCCCTTCCGGGTGGTGAACGGGCCTGTTCAGGAGTCCTCGCAATGTAGAAAAAAATTGCTTACGCCCAAAAATGTGATTTTCTCTAAAATTAGAGTTTCCCAAAGGGACCAATAGATAGACAATATACGTCAATAGGGTATGTACATTGATCCCTTTGGGGAAGCTTTCTCTAATATCGAGAAATGCAACATTTTTGAGGCAGAAACCTTCCAAGAACCACCTCAAACCGTTGCCCGAAGCCTCATGATGGTTCCTAAGGGAGTGTCGTACCCAAAGCTAATCCCTTTTCGCAGATAGGGGTGCTACATTCCCCAAATAGACTCTCCCTTCCGGGCGGTGAACGGGCCTGTTCAGGAGTCCTCCCAATGTAGAAAAAAATAGCTTACGCCCAAAAATGTGATTTTCTCTAAAATTAGAGTTTCCCAAAGGGACCAATAGATAGACAATATACGTCAATAGGGTATGTACATTGATCCCTTTGGGGAAGCTTTCTCTAATATCGAGAAATGCAACATTTTTGAGGTTTCCTAGCAGAAACCTCGTAAGAACCACCTCAAACCATTGCCCGAAGCCGCATGATGGTTTCTAAAGGAGTGTCGTACTCAAAGCTAACCCCTTTCCGCAGATAGGGGTGCTACATTCCCCAAATAGACTCTCCCTTCCGGGTGGTGAACGGGCCTGTTCAGGAGTCCTCGCAATGTAGAAAAAAATAGCTTACGCCCAAAAATGTGATTTTCTCTAAAATTAGAGTTTCCCAAAGGGACCAATAGATAGACAATGTACGTCAATGGGGTATGTACATTGATCCCTTTGGGGAAGCCTTCCGTAATATCGAGAAAAGCAACACTTTTGAGGTTTTGTACTAGAAAACCTCACAAGACCACCTCGAATCACGGCCTGAAGTTTCATGATCTCTTTTAAGTGATTGACGTACTCAATTGCAATGTCATATCTGAATTAAAGCTTCAAATTTGCCCAAACTAGTAGATAATCCGTAGGATGCTAGTATAGGGTACAATCCGAAGATTTTTGGAACTCGTGTACCTACTTTTGGTACTGACCAATACTAGGAACCCTAGTTTTATACTACAAAACAGTTGAAAGCTACTAGGGCACAATAAAGCACCAGAAAGGGTGAAATAGATTTTTTATTAGAAAATTAAATTCCCCAAAGGGACCAATAGATAGACAATATACGTCAATAGGGTATGTACATTGATCCCTTTGGGGAAGCTTTCTCTAATATCGAGAAATGCAACATTTTTGAGGCAGAAACCTTGCAAGAACCACCTCAAACCGTTGCCCGAAGCCTCATGATGGTTCCTAAGGGAGTGTCGTACCCAAAGCTAATCCCTTTTCGCAGATAGGGGTGCTACATTCCCCAAATAGACTCTCCCTTCCGGGCGGTGAACGGGCCTGTTCAGGAGTCCTCCCAATGTAGAAAAAAATAGCTTACGCCCAAAAATGTGATTTTCTCTAAAATTAGAGTTTCCCAAAGGGACCAATAGATAGACAATATACGTCAATAGGGTATGTACATTGATCCCTTTGGGGAAGCTTTCTCTAATATCGAGAAATGCAACATTTTTGAGGTTTCCTAGTAGAAACCTCGTAAGAACCACCTCAAACCATTGCCCGAAGCCGCATGATGGTTTCTAAGGGAGTGTCGTACTCAAAGCTAACCCCTTTCCGCAGATAGGGGTGCTACATTCCCCAAATAGACTCTCCCTTCCGGGTGGTGAACGGGCCTGTTCAGGAGTCCTCGCAATGTAGAAAAAAATAGCTTACGCTAAAAAATGTGATTTTCTCTAAAATTAGAGTTTCCCAAAGGGACCAATAGATAGACAATATACGTCAATAGGGTATGTACATTGATCCCTTTGGGGAAGCCTTCCCTAATATCGAGAAAAGCAACACTTTTGAGGTTTTGTGCTAGAAAACCTCACAAGACCACCTCGAATCACGGCCTGAAGTTTCATAATGTCTTTTAAGTGATTGACGTACTCAATTGCAATGTCATATCTGAATTAAAGCTTCAAATTTGCCCAAACTAGTAGATAATCCGTAGGATGCTAGTATAGGGTACAGTCCGAAGATTTTTGGAACTCGTGTACCTACTTTTGGTACTGACCAATACTAGGAACCCTAGTTTTATACTACAAAACAGTTGAAAGCTACTAGGGCACAATAAAGCACCAGAGAGGGTGAAATAATTTTTTATTAGAAAATTAAATTCCCCAAAGGGACCAATAGATAGACAATATACGTCAATAGGGTATGTACATTGATCCCTTTGGGGAAGCTTTCTCTAATATCGAGAAATGCAACATTTTTGAGGCAGAAACCTTGCAAGAACCACCTCAAACCGTTGCCCGAAGCCTCATGATGGTTCCTAAGGGAGTGTCGTACCCAAAGCTAATCCCTTTTCGCAGATAGGGGTGCTACATTCCCCAAATAGACTCTCCCTTCCGGGTGGTGAACGGGCCTGTTCAGGAGTCCTCCCAATATAGAAAAAAATAGCTTACGCCCAAAAATGTGATTTTCTCTAAAATTAGAGTTTCCCAAAGGGACCAATAGATAGACAATATACGTCAATAGGGTATGTACATTGATCCCTTTGGGGAAGCTTTCTCTAATATCGAGAAATGCAACATTTTTGAGGTTTCCTAGCAGAAACCTCGTAAGAACCACCTCAAACCATTGCCCGAAGCCACATGATGGTTTCCAAGGGAGTGTCGTACTCAAAGCTAACCCCTTTCCGCAGATAGGGGTGCTACATTCCCCAAATAGACTCTCCCTTCCGGGTGGTGAACGGGCCTGTTCAGGAGTCCTCGCAATGTAGAAAAAAATTGCTTACGCCCAAAAATGTGATTTTCTCTAAAATTAGAGTTTCCCAAAGGGACCAATAGATAGACAATATACGTCAATAGGGTATGTACATTGATCCCTTTGGGGAAGCTTTCTCTAATATCGAGAAATGCAACATTTTTGAGGCAGAAACCTTCCAAGAACCACCTCAAACCGTTGCCCGAAGCCTCATGATGGTTCCTAAGGGAGTGTCGTACCCAAAGCTAATCCCTTTTCGCAGATAGGGGTGCTACATTCCCCAAATAGACTCTCCCTTCCGGGTGGTGAACGGGCCTGTTCAGGAGTCCTCGCAATGTAGAAAAAAATTGCTTACGCCCAAAAATGTGATTTTCTCTAAAATTAGAGTTTCCCAAAGGGACCAATAGATGTACAATATACGTCAATAGGGTATGTACATTGATTCCTTTGGGGAAGCCTTCCCTAATATCGAGAAAAGCAACACTTTTGAGGTTTTGTGCTAGAAAACCTCACAAGACCACCTCGAATCACGGCCTGAAGTTTCATGATGTCTTTTAAGTGATTGACGTACTCAATTGCAATGTCATATCTGAATTAAAGCTTCAAATTTGTCCAAACTAGTAGATAATCCGTAGGATGCTAGTATAGGGTACAATCCGAAGATTTTTGGAACTCGCGCACCTACTTTTGGTACTGACCAATACTAGGAACCCTAGTTTTATACTACAAAACAGTTGAAAGCTACTAGGGCACAATAAAGCACCAGAAAGGGTGAAATAGATTTTTTATTAGAAAATTAAATTCCCAAAGGGACCAATAGATAGACAATATACGTCAATAGGGTATGTACATTGATCCCTTTGGGGAAGCTTTCTCTAATATCGAAAAATGCAACATTTTTGAGGCAGAAACCTTGAAAGAACCACCTCAAACCGTTGCCCGAAGCCTCATGATGGTTCCTAAGGGAGTGTCGTACCCAAAGCTAATCCCTTTTCGCAGATAGGGGTGCTGCATTCCCCAAATAGACTCTCTTTTCCGGGTGGTGAACGGGCCTATTTAGGAGTCCTCCCAATGTAGAAAAAAATAGCTTACGCCCAAAAATGTGGTTTTCTCTAAAATTAGAGTTTCCCAAAGGGACCAATAGATAGACAATATACGTCAATAGGGTATGTACATTGATCCCTTTGGGGAGGCTTTCTCTAATATCTAGAAATGCAACATTTTTGAGGCAGAAACCTTGCAAGAACCACCTCAAACCGTTGCCCGAAGCCTCATGATGGTTCCTAAGGGAGTGTCGTACCCAAAGCTAATCCCTTTTCGCAGATAGGGGTGCTGCATTCCCCAAATAGACTCTCTTTTCCGGGTGGTGAACGGGCCTGTTCAGGAGTCCTCCCAATGTAGAGAAAAATAGCTTACGCCCAAAAATGTGATTTTCACTAAAATTAGAGTTTCCCAAAGGGACCAATAGATAGACAATATATGTCAATAGGGTATGTACATTGATCCCTTTGGGGAAGCTCTCCCTAATATCGATAAATACAACATCTTTGAGGTTTCCTAGCAGAAACCTCACAAGAGCCACCTCAAATCACTACCCCAAACATAATAAAATTATTTGTTCGCAGAAAAGCTCACAGAACTACCTCCCGTCCCCCTACTTGTGGTGAACAGAACCCTTTCAAAGCAGAAATGTCCAAAAATGTGACTGTCACCAATAGCGCCAAAGCGCCGTTCCTAAGGTTTTTCTCAGAAAATCAGTAATCACCGCACGATTGCCTCATGAAGTTTCCTAATTGAATAGGGACTCACTCTTTCCACAAATAGGGGCGTTACATTCCCCAGGGCGAATCCTTACTTCGAGTAATAAGTCGGATCACCCTAAGGGTTCTTTCAGTGTAAAAAGTAGTATCAAAAGCCTATTGTCCACTAAAACCAGGTACCCCAAACGTCATGAAACATATCTGTAGAAAGTGGGAACTACTGATATGTTCCTCTAGAAAAAACGTCTCTATTTGCAGTAATTGTTAAGGAATACTTCCTCAAAGGGATCGTTGTACATATACTGTTGTGTATGGATTTGTCAATTTAGACAACCAGTTATATATCCATTGGAGAAAAATATATAATGGTCAGTTTGGGAATGCAGAATCACTAGCCGAGATCAGAACCAGGTCACCTCCCCAAACTGACCATTATATGATTAATGAGCACAGTTTCGAAACGGATTGCCCTAGGGCAGTAAAAGTCGGAGCAAATCAACAATCGCGGTCAATTCTTTGATTTCAGTCGATAAAAGAACCCCCTGAATTTGCCTCCCCAAAGGGATCAATACGCATACATATATATGTAAGCAATCTAGATATCAGAATTTTTTTTCAGATTCTTAATCTACACTGAAAAAGTACTTTTTTCTAATTTAATAAAATTTCGCATCTATTACCGTTTGTGAGTTGTCAATTTTTGAAAAATTAAAATGGCCGCCATTAGCCCCTATCCCGTAAGATTTGAGTAATCTTTAAGTAGTAAGACTTTAGTTATCTCTCTCCAGTAGGAAAATTACTATAAAATTAATAAACCGAAGCTATTCATTGCTGCCCGGACTAGAATATTAGCATTTTATCAGCGATTAATGGATTTAGAAAATGGGCCTTTACACCAATTATTTAAAATGATAGAATTATAAAGAATACACTTCGTCAAGACCTTCTCAGCCAATAAAATGTTTCAAAGCTTCGTAGTCTTTTAATAAAAAAATCTTTAAAATTCCGGGTAAGCATATATGACGTCATAGTGGGTGTGTAGTTAGTGGGCGGAGTTACCCGCATATCCTCGTGTAGCTGGCTGAATTTGATTTAAACTTTTACCGCACAAATTACAGTTACAATATGTTTTTATTTTTTTAAATAATGTAGGAACATTTAAGTTGCAGACTAATTGAACAAATACTAACTTAATCGACTGGCAGTCTGACTGCTCTTCAAAGCCTCTTTTAACAATCGCTGTTTCAGAAGAAGATTTGAAGGGTAAGTTGAATCATATTCCGGAAGAAGTAACGGATGCATAGGAGCCGTTTCTGGGGAAGTGGCTCGAGATAGTTTCATTAGAGCAAGATTGGAGTCACGTAATTGCCCCAGCTTCAAACTGACTGTTGCAAAATCTTTATAAAATTAAAGATTTTTATGCAAAACTGTATCATTACGTTAAAACTTCTGTTGGTCATTAATAATAAAGAAATAAAAGTCACAAAAAAATATATTGTTTCAAATTTCGAGCTCACGTAAGCACCCCAAGCAGTAGCGCTAATAGCTCAGTGCCAATTCACAATGAACGTAATGCGTAAAATGTACATAAGAAATACATAATACGTAATATTGAAACCATGGAAAGGGAATACAAGTGTTCACAATGTGCGAACGTAAATTTTACGTTTACGTTGAAATTACGGGCGCCCGTAACACATACATAAAGTTGAAAAATATCCAACTTTACGTTCGGCTTATGTATGAAATCTAGTGGAAATCTGTTTGAAGGTGGTGGCGGCTCTGAATGTTACTAGAATTTAAAACTTGAAAATCCAAGCGTCAAGCGTGATCCAACCAACATAACCTTAATTTTGAACACGTGCGACAGTGAGACCAGTGCCAGTGAAATTATTGTTTATTGTTATAATAATACCCCGGTGATGCTGTGCCTGTAATGTCTACATCATCGAACATCGCCGATTTAACCCGAATGCTACTCGCGCACGCGTAGTAATATTATTTTTGAATGTTTGTGTGACCGCGAATGTGATTTACGTACGATTCGATTACGGACACTGTGAACAGTCAACGTAAAAATTACGTTTCCGTCAATTTTACGTTTACGTAGGCTTTATGTTTTACGTTCATTGTGAATTGGCACTCATTCATAATGGACATAAACATAAGATGCACGTAAACATAATTCAACCATAAAACGTAAGAGTGTACACAATGAACAAAACGTAAGAAATACGTGCGGATGACGCGCTCTTTACTATCTGACACATCCTTCAAAAGCTTCGAAATTTCAAAATTCTGCCATCAATTGCTTAGAAAATGTTTACAGTAGTGGCTCTTTTGACTCTGTTCAGTGGCGGATTTAGGGTGGGGGGGCGCAGGGGGCGCGCGCCCCCCCCGAGCGGCACGTTTCACTCATTTAGTATTGAAGTAAAAAAACAAAAGTGTGATGTGAGAGATTGAACTGAGAGGTATTGTGGCAAGGTTTGTTTTTAATCTAAAAACTTAAATACACCGGCACTAGCGAGTAGTGAGCGCCCTAGCGGAGCAGAGGATACTTAACACACCCTGTGCGCACATGATGCGCACGGTCACGGCCCGGCCGGCGTAAATGAAATGGCCCGATCGGGACCGACCACGAAGTGCGTTGCCTAATTAGCCTAAATTTTACGTTTGATTTGAGATCTACATCAGTCCACGCGCTTTTAACTATTTCACTATTTCTATTCGGTCTTCAAAGTATAACATAGACGTGTGACGTGTGAGGTGTGCGCTGGGCAGAATGTCCGTAAAAAGAAAAATTTGTGGAAAAATTGATGAATATTTCAAGAAACGAAATCCTGCCCCTGGTGTGGTTAGTCCTGACCTCGGTACTGACAATAATTTAAGTTCTTCTGCATCAACATTAACCTCGACCTCAACCCCTGCATCATCAGCCTCATCATCACAATATTCACAATCGGCTTTAGGTATGTTCATTTTTAAGTCTGTCTGGGTGGATTGCAATGGTTACATAAAAATAATCCCAGTTATTCACTAGGCATTCAAGATTTAAATCTGGATTATTTTTATGTATTTCGCACTAATAATACGGTAATAAATAGGGCACCGGCGCATTGCATTCATAATTCATTGCCTGATTTTCTTTTCGTCTTTATAGCTCATGTTGATGAAAAATCCACCGGCTTTAAATTTGACATTGGAGCTTTTATCGGCAAAAATATAAGTGACTATGAAAGATATCAACTACTTACAAATCATTGGAAGCCCCAGAAAAATTATGTATTTCCCGTTTCAATTCATAAAAAACGTGACAGAGAAGAGAGGCGGTCCTGTAACCAAAGCCACCTAGAACGGTTTTCGAAATGGGTAGTCTTTTCGGATAACTGTGGCGGACTGTTTTGTAAATACTGTGCCTTATTTTTATCCGATAGTCACGTCGATGGAAAAAAGACAGTTCCAGCCAAAAAATTAGTCACGCAACCTTTAATTAAATTTGCAAAACTAATTGGCAAAGATGGGGATTCGGAAAGTCATAATTGTAAACCAGATCATTTGAAAGCTGTGCAAAGGGGCGATAATTTTATCAAAACTTATGAAAATCCTGAAGCTGAAGTTATAAATTTGTTATCTGAAAACCACAAAAAGCAAGTGTTGGAAAATCGACAACGACTGATACCTATAATAAAAACTGTGATCTTGCATGGTCGGCAAAATATACCACTGAGAAGTCATCGAGACGACGGTGCGCTCTTGGATGATACTGGGGATGTGGTTAGTCCAGTATCGAATGATGGTAATTTTAGAGCCCTTTTGCGTTTTAGAATTGACAGTGGTGATAAAGTACTCGAAAATCATCTGAAAGTCTCTGGAGCCCGAGCCACGTATATAAGTAAAAATACAGCAAATGAATTAATCAATTGTTGCGGTGATGAGATCATTCGTGTCGTAATGGAAAGGGTGGCGAAGGCAAAATTTTATAGTGTAATTTTCGACGAGACTACAGATGTTTCTCACAGATCACAACTTAGTGTTTCGCTCCGGTATGTGTATGAGGCCACAGTCTATGAGGATTTCATGGGGTTTGTAGATTTGCATCAGACAAACTACTCTGAAACTTCATCGAACGGTAACGGATCAGAGCCCGTAATAACTGGTAAAGTTTTGGGACAGACTGTTTTAAAAAAAATTAAAGAGTTAGGACTAAACGTCGAAGACTGTGTTGCCATAGGCTGTGATGGTTGCAGCGTGAATATGTCAGAATTATGTGGTGCAGCTAAGGAGATAACATCGGAGGCAGAAAATGCAATCGTATGTCCTTGCATGAATCATGCGCTAAATTTGTCAATTTCTAATAGTTGCTCAATAAGAAGTGTCAAAAACTGTAACGGAACTATTCAAGAGATTGTTCGTTTTTTTAACGCATCTGCCAAACGCAGCTTTATTTTACAGTTCCAAGAGGACTACCATCGATAGCTCAAGCTTTAGAAGAAATATCGGAATGGAATGACAAAAACACTTCGTCTCAGGCAAATAGATTGTTAAGTTCCATTTGTAACTGTGAATTTATATTGACAGTTTACAGCCTCTCGGATGTATTAAGCTTAACACTAGATCTTAGTAAATATTTGCAAAAAAAATGCACTGATCCAGCTGAAGCTACTTCAAGATTGGATATTTTACTAAAAGTGTTGTCTGAAAAAAGAGAAAACGTAGACAACGAATTTCAATTCATTCTCAGCAATTCCAAAGAAACCATGATAAAAATGGACGTAGACTTTAAGAAACCTAGGATCGTTAAGAAGCAAATGAATAGAGCGAACCATGAAACTGAAACACCAGAAGAATTCTGGAAAGTGGCCTTATACATTCCTCTTTTGGATGCAATCACAGCAGATATAAAAAGAAGGTTTGAAGCCAAAAATTTAAATTGTTTGAGATTAAATTTCTTAGTTCCAAGCAATTTTATTCACCCTGATTTGACTTTAGACAATATCACCGAAAACGTGAATTTAATATTTGACGATTATAAGAACATAGTCGCCAATCAAGAAGGAATATATCAGTCCAAACTTATTTCAGAAATTCGGCTATTGAGAGCTAAATATGGTCCTGATCCTGATGTTTGCCCAACTACGGCCCACGAAAGTTTAACATGGTTAGATTCTAACCAATTTCCTACATTACACATGTTTTTACGGATCTTAACAACTTTGCCAATTTCTGTGGCAACTGCAGAACGCAGCTTCTCTACCTTACGGCGCCTGAAATCTTGGATGAGGTCGCGGATGTCGGAAGATCGGTTAACAGGCTTATGCCCGTTTGCACCGATGCCGATTAAATTTTGACCGCCGGTTAATTTAACCGACAGATGCAAAATGGCATCAGCGCAATGCTAAAAATTTTATTGACAAGAAGTGTCAGCTTCAAGCTTTCGTATCAAAAGCAGATCAAAAGTGCATTTAGATCCATAAAAGCAAGCGAAATCCAAGAACATCATTGTCAAGACAGCAATGTACCATGTACCTAAACAAATCAAGACAAAAACGAAAAGACCCAACTTTGAACAATCCAAAAAGTATCTAGCCGAAAATAACCATCAGAAAAAAGGTGCCATTAGACTGCAATGCTGAAACATTCAGCTCAAAACCGAAACAACTTAGAGATAAATAGGCAAATAGGTAATGCTTTTCTTGGATCTCTAAACCGATTCCTATTGAAGGACATAGATGACGAAATTATTCAACGGTTGGATGTTTCTAAACAAACTATACTCTGTCCGGGATCCACACGACCAAGATTCACCCTATTTCCATGGCGAATCATTGTTGTCAACAATGAGTCGCCATGTGACCATACAATGAAAGAAGGAGAGAACAATTCTATAGAAGGTATTATAACCATCGGCAAATACGAAGGAGTACATGCAAACATGCCATAAGGATGTGTTCCCATGTCCCAAAAAGCTTCCTGATGTCGCGACCACGAGAAGAGGGTCCTGGCTGGCTACATAGAAGAAGGTCAAAACAAAAATGGATGGACAGGATAGAGGTCCGTATCTGATTATAAAACGATGAAGCAGTTTAGCAGAAAACAGAATAAAAAGCAGATCCTGAATGAGATTATTTTTCTCAATGAGTATCCAGATCAGAGGAGAATGAAAAATTAATTATAATAAGTTTTTATTTTAAAATAAATTATATCAAAAGCTAATCAGTGGTTTGTCTACTGATTAACTCAACAATTGGTTAAGAGTTCAGCAAGTAAAAAATTGGTTGACGTTGCTAGAAAACGGAAAATTGATAGTAATGTGGCACTGAAAAGTGTTTTCTTTGTTGTTGTCTATCAATGATAAAATTGGATCAAAATGACTGAAGGTGCATCAACATAGATTAATATCCTCATTTAAAGGTGCACAAAGAAGATCCATACCGCTTTGGTTTGAAAAATTAGAGCGTTCTTACTTGCTTCTGATAAAAATTCAAAAATGAACATGAAGTTCTTGCCGTGTTGCCGCTTCTAATCCGTCAATTAAGTTAACGGTGATTAAAAATTAATCGGCGTCGGTGCAAACGGGCATTAGCCTTGCTGTATGTACACCGAGAGGTTGAGATTAACATAGAAAATGTAATAAATCTGTTTTGTAAAAAATCCCGTAGATTAGAGTTTGTTCTATAATTTATTATGTTTTCATTTTGAATACCTATGTTCATCTATTCATATTCATTCATCTATTCATCTAGTGGGGTGTTTCTAGTGATAGTTCATCTATTTCATCAAGCTCAAATTGTGATACATATATGTACTTGAAAACTCATCGGCTCGAAAAAACACAAAAAACCAGGGGCAAATCGAAGGGGGAGGGGGGGGGGTAAACCCCCCATTATTTGTCTCAGCCGATAAAACCACTCCACTCATAGGTAAACTTCTGCGCCCCCCTCGAGCTTCCTTCCTAAATCCGCCACTGACTCTGTTATACTTAAAGCGAAAAAAAAAGAATGTGTACTACAAACCGCAAGTCCCATTCGACGAAGAAAAGACGGTGGTGGGTTAGACCTGCAAATATAAATCGGGAAAGGCACCATATACTGAGTACCACAGGTTGATGCTGGAGTTAAAATTGCACAACCACGAGTGGGTTTTTTCATATACTCGCATGACTCCTGCGCTGTTCGATGAATTATCGGCAATTGTGGGGTCTTTCTTGCAAAAAAATAGTATTAGGAAGCCTCTCAGTCCTTCTCAAAGGCTTGCGATAACTTTGAGGTAGGTAACTACTGTGCGGATTTGACGCCGATGTGAAATCGCATATAGGTATTATTTGCTTTTCTCTAGGTATTTAAGCACCGGGGATTCCTATTTTTCCATTGCCAATGGGTACGAGATTGGCGAATCTACTGAATGTTCTATTGTTCATGAAGTCACCAAAATCTTTTGGGAAAAGCTAAGCCCTATTGTATTACCAATTCCTACAGAAGATAATTTAAAATGCATCGCTGAAAATTTTAAAATCCGTTGGAATATGCCACATTGCGTGGGTAGCATTGATGGAAAGCACATCAGAATCACAGCGCCCGCAAACAGTGGATCGCTATATTACAATTATAAGGATTTCTTCAGCATTGTGCTCTTGGGTATTTGTGATGCGAGTTATAATTTCATTTATGTTGGCTTTTGGCGTAGATGTCAACGCGACAGAAGTCACTAGATTCCAAACGTAATAATCGCGTAAACTAAACGTAAAGTTGAAATAATCCAACTTTGTGTTCGATTTCGAAGGGCTTGTCCCGAGTCTCGGTAAAATTATATAACATACCTTGTAAGTATACTTTGCTGGATTTTAGGTAGGTAATCATGATTTTTAACATAAAAATTTTTCGAATTTGAGGTGACTTCAGCCCAAACCCCTTGACCGATTTGGCTGAGATTTGACAGGAGAAGATTGTTTTACCCGTAGAAGAGCCGAAGAATGTTTGGAAGGAATATGCCCAGAGCAGGGGCCATTTTAGCAATGCAATTTTGAAAATTTTAAAACAAACTCCTGACTTCGCTCTTGGCACTGTAATGCGATAATGCGACACTGTGATACTACCACACGCAAATCAAATATCCAACGGTGGGGAGGTTTCAGCCGCTTCTCTGCTGCCCATTTTTTTAACCTCCCCAACCCCACAATCCAAAAAAATGGGAGGTTACTGCAATCACTAATATTTTCGAATTCGAGATAACATCACGTCTAAGCGTTTAGAGGTCTCAGGAATTCAAAAAAGTGGTTTTTAAAATGTGTATGTGCGTACGTTTGTAAACACGCCACAGCCCAAAGTACTGGATCGATTTTCTAACGCTAAAAATGTCTTGAAAATTGTAATATTTTATCTGTTGATGAAAAAATATTATATAAGTGATAGGAAATACTATTCCCTTAAAAACTATCGTCTCGATTTTTAAACACCTGTATAATTGGTATGTTCAAATTGCGTTGGACCGTAACAAATACATAAACCATACGTAAACATAAAAATTACATAAATGCATTGTGTACTATCGCGGCAAAAAATTGTAAACCTTTATAAATTACCCGATTTCAATTTCTCCTAAAATATACCCCGTTTTTCAATATCTCATTACGTATTTGTTGCTTTCGGGTAGTTAAGAGTTATTCCTACGTACCTTTTTCTTCAGTGAACAATGAATCGAACCACAAGAATTTTGCAACTGGCAAAGGAACACTATTTCAGTGACAATATTGAGGACATACCAATAGATATAATAGGAGTCAATGTTATTATAGAAAACGATGTGAGCGCAGTTGTTGCAGACTTGGGTATGTAGAACTTCTTTATACTATTGAACTACTGGTTATTTTTTCTACAGATCATCTGCAAAATTGTCCTGATGGAACTTTTCACCAGGTGGATGAACTTCTAGTTAGTGATGTTAATGCTGATGATCGAGCCTGCTTAACGGAGTTGATACCTGATGGTACATATCTATAGTTTTGCATAATTTTGACTTTATGATTTAAAATAACTTATTATTATGTACCAAATTACTCGGTATCTATTTTTCAGACAATCAAGAAGATTTTTCTAGTATACCATACCCAGGGAATGATAATCTTTTACCTATTAACAGTACCAATGATGAATCTAGCAACCGTATTACAAGAATAATAACACCTATTCTTCCAGATGATGTTAGTTAGCAATTTTGTACTAATTATCAACTATTATTTATTAATTCACAGTATTTGTAGGTATCACATTCACACAAAACGATTCATTGAATAATAATGAGAGTTCCGCTGAAGAGTACAATCCATCGAACAGCGATAACTCCTCATCTAGCTTATCTAGCTCATCTAGCGTGTCTGAAATGGAGATGAATCTACTTAATGACATTGGCGGTAAGGTGTTTATAGGGAAGACAAAAGGGTTTTTTGTTATTTACTTGTGTGTACTATAGGTGAAATACGTGAAAACTTGAATCCCGATTTGGCTAACTCAGAAGTTATTAGAAAAAGAAAACTGAAGGCCGACAAAAAATCATGGATTGGTGAAAAAAATAAAAAACGGCGAATGTATGGTGAAAAGTACTTGGGATTTTCGAAAAAGAAGAACGAAAAGATGAAACAAGATACCAAGCGGCCCGAAAGGAAGTTAAAACCAGCCTGCAAATCAAAATTTTGGGAAAAATCTAAGATCAGGAACTGTAGCAAAATATCACAAGAGCAGAGAGAAAATATTTTTGGAGAAAGTTGAATTGGGATCAACGGAAAATATACGTATCCACAAATGTCCAAAAAATTACAGTAAAAAAGAGCACTACTGCTGATCAAGGATCAAGAAGACAGGGGACTTTTGTATATTGCATACAAATCAATAACCAGAAACTTCAGGTATGCAGAACCATGTTTCTGAACACATTTGATTTAGGATACAAAACCGTTCAAGAGTGGGTGAATAAAAGTAATAGTGGCATGCACCAGAACTCAGAAAGAAAGATATCGGTCAAACAAGCGCTTAATATCCGAACAAACTTGAGTACACAGAATATAGATACATTCTTAGATGATTTGCCTAAACTGCCTTCTCATTATGCTAGACAAAGTTCTACAAAACTATTCTTAGAGCCAGTTTTCAAACATTTAATTGATGTTTACAAGCTGCACAAAACCTATTGCCAAGAGAATAACTTGACTTGTTTAACAAAAAAATATTTCTATAGAAGGTTTCACGAGAAGAATCTATCAATTTATACGCTGAAGAAAGACCAGTGCAATGTTTGCTGCGCTTACAAGACTGAAAATCTACCTGAAGCAAAGTATGTTGAGCATGTAAATCGTAAGAACCGAGCTCGTCAAGAAAAAGAAGCTGACAAAAATAAGGCTCTCAAAGACGAATGTATAGTTTTGTGTATGGATTTGGAAGCTGTCAAGTTATCGCCTTATTTAGAAGCGGGTGCGTTTTATTATAAAACAAAATTATGCGTACACAACTTTACCGTCTACAATCTAAAGACCCATGATGCCACATGTTATTGGTTTTCTGAAGATCAGAACAATGAACTGAAATCATCCACCTTTGTTTCTTGTCTGTTGGACTATTTAGAAAACAAATGCATTCCGACAAACGTTCCCATCATTATTTACTCTGACGGATGTACGTACCAGAACCTCAACAATGCTCTTCTCAATCTTTCTATGAAACATGGAGTGACAATTTTTCAAAAATATCTAGAGCCTGGACATACACAGGGTTGGGTAACGACGCGTAGAAAATTAATTTTCTACCTACACGTAGATTATTGGGTCATATTAATAAAAATAAGGTGGTGCTTATTGGGTCATATTAATAAAAATAAGGTGGTGCTTATTTTCACAATTTTCTAAGCAAATCCTTATACACATATTAATAAAAATTCAGCAAATCCTTATTGGACAAGCTTTTGCTGATCCTGGTTCAGTATAAGCATTCCCTTGTCTTCGTATTAATAAAGTTAGCCATTTACTGATTTGTTTCAGTAAATCCTTGTGAAAACATAAGTGTGCTATTTCAGATACTGATTGTACGTAAATTTAATATTTCTACCATATTTAATGGCATTCGTATAGCGAAAAACTATAAAGAAAGACATCCTGAACCAAACGAGTTCCAAATTATTCAAATTTTCTCCAGAAAGTGTTGAGTGACTTTCTTTTTTTATTCTTACTTTGATTTTTTCGTACCGAAAAAACACGGGAAGGAGCATTAGATACCAAAGCGAAAATAATTTTTTCTATTATAGATATAAAAGCGGTAGGTAAAGTAGTAGTAATTGTAATGGTGGAAAAAGTGTAAAGAAGGTCCATAATGAATAACGGTTGGGAATAAATTAAATCCACTCCTTCTTAAAAACTGTATATTGATATGGGGTGACTAGTTTCGACAAATTTATGCCATCTTCAGACCGACAATTTATTACCTAGTGCAGGCACTAGGTAATAAATTGTCGGTCTGAAGATGGCATAAATTTGTCGAAACTAGTCACCCCATATCAATATACAGTTTTTAAGGAGTGGATTTAATTTATTCCTAACCATTATTCAAAGTAGTAGTAGTTTATGTACCTAAGCATGAAAGGAATGTTTTCCGGGTCGAAAGAAAATATGGCCATTTCTTCAGACCCGGAAAACTAGTTTCACGCTCTGCTGTGGTGCATACAACATTTTTCTTCATTCACCAGAAAAAAAATTAATTCGAGCTAAGAAACCAATTATTAAGTGTTTTCACAACACAGGTGAGACGCCATGGCAACTTCCGACGAATTTTCTTAGCTATTCACGAAAATAAAGTAGAATTTTCGCGGCTAGCCGAAAAAAAATTTATCCACCGCTTACTCATTTCAGCGGCTAGCCGTGCAAAATTATTTTACACGGCTAGCCGTGAGAGATTGTACTTTCATAGCCCTCGTGAGGCCCGAAAATCTCATTTTTTGTTAATGGAAAAAGAAAAAGCTTTTTCTAAAGTGAAGTAGGTTACACGACAATTCTACGAAGGCGAGCATGTTGATTGTTCCTACGAAAATAATCCGAAACGTACCTATTCGGGGATTTTTTTTCCAAAACAGACTGGGGTGTAACAATTCCTTATTTCATAGAAAAAGATTTTTCTCGAGTGCTTTTCGCAAGATAATTTTTTGACAAAAATATTATTGGACCTATTTTTCTTGCATTAATAGTAGCTATGTAGCTATGTACCATTGCTCGGTAGGCTAATTTTAAACGTTTAATGGAGAAATATTCTGCAGTGAAATGTACCTAATCCTTAAATGTTTACATACTGGCCTTAAAGAATCAAAAGTCTTCATGTGGCGGAATTTCAGACTAGCAAACGCTGACGCATATCAGCATATCCTATTAAGTATAAGCATTTTATTATTAATACAGAACTAAGGATTACCTTTTGCTGAAACCTTTTACTAATCAGCAAAACCTTTTCCTTGTAAGCATTTGCCGAGGGGTTAATCCTTCGTAAAAATGGCGTACGAAAGAATTCCCATGCTATGGAATACCTGGGAATTCCTAAAGAATTCCCAAAGAATTCCTGAGAATTCCCAAAGAATTCCTGAGAATTCCCAAAGAATTCCTGAGAATTCCCAAAGAATTCCTGGAGAATTCCCCCAAGGGTGTACGAAAGAATTCCCAATAGATTAACCCCTCGGCATTTGCTTATTAGCATTACCTTATTTTTATTAATATGACCCATTATCACAATTTTCTAAGCAAATCCTTAAACACATATTAATAAAAATTCAGCAAATCCTTATTGGACAAGCTTTTGCTGATCCTGGTTCAGTATAAGCATTCCCTTGTCTTCGTATTAATAAAGTTAGCCATTTACTGATTTGTTTCAGTAAATCCTTGTGAAAACATAAGTGTGCTATTTCAGATACTGATTGTACGTAAATTTAATATTTCTACCATATTTAATGGCATTCGTATAGCGAAAAACTATAAAGAAAGACATCCTGAACCAAACGAGTTCCAAATTATTCAAATTTTCTCCAGAAAGTGTTGAGTGACTTTCTTTTTATATTCTTACTTTGATTTTTTCGTACCGGAAAAACACGGGAAGGAGCATTAGATACCAAAGCGAAAATAATTTTTTCTATTATAGATATAAAAGCGGTAGGTAAAGTAGTAGTAGTTTATGTACCTAAGCATGAAAGTGAATGTTTTCCGGGTCGAAAGAAAATATGGAAATTTCTTCAGACCCGGAAAACTAGTTTCACGCTCTGCTGTGGTGCATACAACATTTTTCTTCATTCACCAGAAAAAAATTAATTCGAGCTAAGAAACCAATTATTAAGTGTTTTCACAACACAGGTGAGACGCCATGGCAACTTCCGACGAATTTTCTTAGCTATTCACGAAAATAAAGTAGAATTTTCGCGGCTAGATGAAAAAAAATTTATCCACCGCTTACTCATTTCAGCGGCTAGCCGTGCAAAATTATTTTACACGGCTAGCCGTGAGAGATTGTACTTTCATAGCCCTCGTGAGGCCCGAAAATCTCATTTTTTGTTAATGGAAAAAGAAAAAGCTTTTTTTTTTCTAAAGTGAAGTAGGTTACACGACAATTCTACGAAGGCGAGCATGTTGATTGTTCCTACGAAAATAATCCGAAACGTACCTATTCGGGGATTTTTTTTCCAAAACAGACTGAGGTGTAACAATTCCTTATTTCATAAAAAAAGATTTTTCTCGAGTGCTTTTCGCAAGATAATTTTTTGACAAAAATATTATTGGACCTATTTTTCTTGTATTAATAGTAGCTATGTAGCTGTGTACCATTGCTCGGTAGGCTAATATTAAACGTTTAATGGAGAAATATTCTGCAGTGAAATGTACCTAATCCTTAAATGTTTACATACTGGCCTTAAAAAATCAAAAGTCTTCATGTGGCGGGATTTCAGACTAGCAAACGCTGACGCATATCAGCATATCCTATTAAGTATAAGCATTTCATTATTAATACAGAACTAAGGATTACCTTTTGCTGAAACCTTTTACTAATCAGCAAAACCTTTTCCTTGTAAGCATTTGCTTATTAGCATTACCTTATTTTTATTAATATGACCCAATTGTGTAGAAAATGTAGAAAATGTCGAAAATGTAGAATATGTAGAAAATCAAAGAGTTCCTTCAGGGCCATCTTTTGGTGAGCGCGCATACCACTACCAGTTTTCATTGCCAACGCCCAATGCTCGTATTTCCGGGGTTTACCGAACAGATCGTAGTTCTGTGATCTCGGTCACTGTGCCAGAGCCAATTATTGTTGTGAGCATAATGGCGGGGCGACCGCATCACCTTTATTGGGAGAAATACGGGTTCCAACAAATAAAAATACAAGGGAAAAACGCAAGTTTGTGTAATTACTGTCAAAAAGTACTAAAAAATACTGCCAAAAAAAGACTATTAGCGCATCGAAACGTATATAAAACACATGAACGCAGTAGTGTTCCCAGTGTTTCGATTAGTGTGGATTCTGACACGGAAACAGATTCAAATAACAATAAGCAGAATTCGGACGATGAAGATGATCTTCCCCTTGCTAAGCTGTCGAAACTACAGAAATCGAAGGGCCAAACAGAAAACAGCCATAGCAATTCGTCGAGTAATTCAACTAAAACAACTACAGTAATTATTAAAACGGCCAGGTTTTCGAAAGCCGATAACGATGACGATGATAGTAGTGACAAACAGCCTCAACTACAGTTAGAAGACGGAAGCCGTACTACTTCCGAATGTAGTAATTTGTTGCGAACAAGTTCTTCCAAAGTGGCATCTTCTTCCCAAACAAGAAATTCTACTGAACAATTGCGTTTGGCTAATCAGGTGGGTCCTTAAGTTATTTTACTATACCTAGGTTAACAAACAATAAGTTTCCATTCTGATTTCTGGTACTTTGTAGTCTCTTTTTTATATGTTGATTTGATCGATGAAATTTAAAACTCTGGTCCTTATTTTCGAGAATCATCGGCAATCTACCATTCTTATTGTTATCTAACATAAATGATAACAAATGCAAAGAACTATTTTGATTTGTTTCAGAACACAGAAACCCCAAGACTTCCACGCTCTCTTCAAACTATTTCACAAGTACCTTCTACTTCTCAGAAACGAACACCAGGAAACTCTTCTCGCACTGAAATTTTGGGATTTTGTGATAAAATGTCATCTAAAGAGAAAGAAGACCTAGACATGGCATTGTTGAATTTATGTTTGGATGTAATATACCGTTCTCCGTTGTAGAATCAGATTATTTTAAAAAATTTATCAAACGATTGCGCCCTGCTTACAAACTACCTATACGAAAAACCTTGACAACAACTTTGCTTCCAAAATGTTATGAAAGCTGCAAAGACTCAATTAAACAATTTGACAAAGATTCTGTTATGTTAATTGACGGGTGGAAGAATTCGGCAAGTAACACAAAAAACATTGTATGTCTGATTCACAATGTTGACGGTGATATTGCTTTTCTAGACTCCATTGATCTAACAGGGGAAAGAGAAACTGGAGACAAATTACAAGAAATCGTAGAAAAATGTGTAGAAACAGCAAAACAACTTTAAAAAACGAATATTTATGCAGTTTGCTCCGATAATGCCAGAAATATGAAAAAAATGGGTGCTCAGATTGATATGTGGTATACAAACTGCAATAGTCATACCGCGAATTTATTAGCGAAGGAACTGGTATCGGAAAACCTTGCAAACAGAGTTCAATCAGTTTTAAAGGAATTCTCATCGCCCGATCATGAATCTGCTTTATTGAAACTAGGAGGCAAGAGGATAGTGTTAGCTGGAGAAACGCGTTGGTGCTCTTACAGTGATTCATTTGTTAATTTTCTGTACAACTTGAAGCCAATGCGAACCGTAATTGCTGAGGCAAACTCAAATTTCAAACCTAATATCACAAAGCTAGTATTTGATGAAAATTTTAAGAAACAAGTTGAAGACAGTGTTAAATTATTTGATCCAGTCTGTAAGCTCATTAATTCTCTACAGAGCACTAGTGCTTCAGTCGCAGACGCAGCTGAAGAGTGGCTGCAATTAAGTTTGCCACCTGGTTTTGAAGAATACATCCCGTTAGTTATAAAACGTAAAGAATATGCTCTAAATGTATATTCTTTAGCTGCAAACTATTTACACCCGATTTACAAAGGTAAATTGTTAAACGACGACCAAATTAATGAAGTCGAAGATTTTCTGTTCGAAAATTTAAATGCTGAAGGCCTGGAGGGTTTACAAAACTATAAAAATAATCGAAATATTTTTGAAAAACTAGGTGTTAAAAACATTACAAAAGTTAGAACGTATTGGGGATTGGCAGAAAGGCACTACCCCGAACTTTCAAGACTAGCAATTAAATTAAACACAATTCCGGCGTCTTCTGCGCAATTGGAACGCCTATTTTCGAATTGGTCGTATATACATTCACCAATTCGAAACCGTCTTACCTCCGAAAACTCCAAAATGCTTACATACATATACTATCACCTTAAATTAAAAGATGAAAATAAGTCTGATGAATATTAAAATAACTCTTTAATTACATGATTGTTTTTTTTGTAGATATAATGTTCCTGTTAAAAATGTATACACTAAAATGCATTTTTTGCTATACCTACGTATACCTAGTTATTAAGTTTATAGTGTTCAATGCTCCTTGCATTGCATTTTTTGTTCAAGTTTCGTAAAAATAAAGTTCAATGCTCCTTGTATTGCGTTTTTTGTTCAGTTCTGAATTTTCTACCTTTCATCGCGTAGAAAATGTAGAAAATTAGGCCAGGTAGAAAACTAATTTTCTACGCGTAAAATATACGGTAGAAAATGTAAAATTTTCTACCTACCCAACCCTGGACATACATACATGGAATGCGATTCTGTACACGCGGCCATCGAACGCAAGCTCAAAAATCGAGAAATTCATCTTCCTAGCGATTATTTATCTGTCACTAGAGAAGCGCGGCAGAACCCAAAACCGTACGAAGCAATTGATTTGCACTACTCTTTTTTCTATAACTATGCGTTGTCTGAACATCTTAGATACTCGTCCATACGTCCAGGCAGGCAGAAAAATGACCCCACGGTGACAGATATCAAAATTATCAAGTATAACGATAATACAATTCAGGTTAAAGTTGATTACGACGGTGAGTGGCAAGATCTGCCTGTGAGGCCCAAGCAACTGCAAGTGATAGAAAACTATCCACGTTTGGACCAGCAAAGGTGCAAAATTGCTGAGGCGAAATGGAAGCATTTGCAAGAATTGAAGACGGTAATGCCGAGAGATGTTCACCATTTTTATGATAACTTACCTCACTAGCAATCTAATCATTTTACAACAATTTTCTTGTTAAGGAAGTTTATTAAACCTAAGTACTTAACTTTGTGTTGTTATTTTCTTTAGAATTTTCTTGTTAGAGAAGTTTATTAAACCTAAGTACTTTTTACTTCGAGGAAATACGTACAAAGTACAGGTACTATTAACTTAATTTATGCTTTGCAATAATACTATTGTTGCACATTAGTTTTGTCATGTTATTTTAAGCAGACCGATCAACATAATATCCTAAATGCAGTATTACTAACGTCACTTTCTCCTCTCTCATACCACTAATAAAGAGGGGTTTTCTACTTTAAATTGTTTATACAATTCATTTCTGCAATAAAATGTTAATAAACATCATAATAATGTTTAAAACTGAAAGGAAATGCAGTTTTTTCTTCCTACTGAAAAGTTGGTCGGTAAAGAGTTTTATTATGGAATCCTTATGTTTATGTCCATTGTGAATGAGCTATAACACGCTGAGCTCTTGCTCACATATCAAGGCCATGAAGGGAACAGTTTCCTACTACAGGGCAAACGATTTACAGGATTTTTTTACTCCTATAACCATCGCTCCACCCTACAGTAAAAACTTCGACTTTCCACTGTACTAGTGGGCCGAAATGAAATGCAAAACGTATAGGGTCCCTTCCAAGAGTTGAAACAACACAAAAAGCTTTGAGAAAATAGCTGGTATACGATAGGTATTGATTTTCTAACATATATTGCATTAGCTCGCACTTAGTAGTAGTTGCGCAAAAAAATAACACTTTAGTTGTAGGTATAAACTTAATTACTTCAAACATACTCACCAAGACGGGAAATGGTACACTAGAGACTTTCGGGCTGTCCATGAAGGATTCCCCTCCCCTAGAAAAAAATGTACTGGGTGTTTTCCGCAAAGTTTCAGTCTTCAAAACATCATAAAAAACTTGTACATACTTTTGACATTTAAAAAAAGAAATTGTCCACATCTCGAAAGTACGCTCGTACGCTCTGTACAAAATTACCGAGACATGTACATTGCACAAACACTAACAACCAATTTCCGGCAAAGAACTGCTGAATTTCACCGCTTTTCAGAAGAATGACAGCTACGCACACCTCCGTCTTCGGCGCACTATACGGAACTTGAATTGAAAGTTGTGTCACATCCGGAGAAAATGTGAATAAAATAAAGGAAAGATTCCAGATTATACTTATAATTAACATTTATTTAAGAAAAGTAATAATTGGTCAGTACTTATATTATATTAACTCTGGGCCGGTCATACATCATCACAACAAAACATCAATTATTAGAAAAAACAAGAACACTTCTATCTTTATCAATACCAAAAACCCGAGTCCCGAACTCTTCGACCCCGTCAACGGTCCCCACTCAAAATGCTCTCATTTCCCAATAATGAACATCGCTGACGAAGCTTCAGAGTTCCGCGACTTGAAAACTATCCATCTAATATCCTAATATGACATATGCCCGGCCCTTCAAAAATTGTCGTCCCGACAATTATCCCTAACTTAATCTACAACACAAAACAATTCCAAAACAAAATTACAAAAAAAAATTAAAAAGTGACTCAAATTAACAAAAAATCAAAAACAATTTGAAAATAACAATTAGAAAAATAAAAAAAATTAAGTACCTACATAAAGGAAACGCTGGATGCTCCTAGCTGCAGGGGAATGCTGATCCGGACGAGAGACAGGGAACTTTTTCTTAAACTCCAATTTTTCTTCATTTCCTCCTTCAATTTCATTTTCCATTTCTCCGAATGCGACGGTTTTGTAGCAGCTGTGTCCAGACGCGTGGTGGGACTAATACCATTGAGTACTTTACGAAAATCGACGAATGTGCTAGTCAACGGGTAGCACCCTGTTTTGTAGTATTAAATGCCTTGTTCAGGACTAACTGGGGAAGGAACTTATTTTCTTGGTAAAAAGGACTATTTCTTTAAAGCAGAAAGACGGATATAACTGTTATTAGGACTTTAGGAGCGTTGACGGAATGGTCAATTGAGGTAACGTGCTTACCCAAATAGCATCGTAAATGCTGGTCATGTGCCAGGCATGTGATGGGCATGCTTCGCATGTGCAAGTGCTTTTAGGATGTGATGAGTGTATGCCTGTCACTTGCCAAAAGTTATGTCATAAGAGATTACTGAATAGAATGTTCTATTCATATGAATTTACTGTCGGCGTATGCGCAGAGAGATCTCGGACCCCTAAACTGCAGGATTACAAATACGACTCCATATATTAAAAACATTTTAAGTTGCGTTGAAGATGTGATTATATCGCAGAAATTTTATTAACAAGCTAATTTTTCTAATTGTTGTTAAATTTTTAGATTTTGGCCATTATTGATGAAGGTCCGGTTGTACAATGCGTTTGATTGCTTAGAAATAATTTTAGAAAATAATTTATCATTCTTAACTGAACTATATTATTACTGTGTTGATATCTTCGACAATAATTTTTAATCATATTTTATAGTCGCCCGCTCATATATTTGAAATGTCCGCGCTTTCTTTACTCGAGCTCTGTCATTTTCGACCGAATCACAGAAGGAGCTTTGCCAGAGGCCCCTACGCTCTCTGTCCAATCAGCGGACCGAACGGTCCATCTTCCCACCAACACCATTCATTGCCACTCGCCAGTCGCCATCGCGCCATTTTAGAGTTGCAGAGAATCGGAGATTGTGTTTGAGAAGTTTTAGATTGAGTTAACAAAGGTGGTGTTATCAGTGTTCGTGCACATCTTCTGTATCCAGTATCAGACATCATAATCAAATTACCAAGTACCTACCTGTTTGAAAGTGGTGTCCACCACCTGCCACAACAACAACAACAACAACAAACATTTGGCAAAGTTGCGAGGTAAGAAGTGCAGCAATTAAAAGTCTTATGTCTAAATAATCATTTAAAGGTAAATTTTGTAAAGCAATGCCAAAGCCTCGAAAAGTCAGGCGTGCCATTAACAGAAGGATTCAGTTTTATAACAGTTATCTACTTCCATCATGTCCATCAAGATATGCTGATAATAGTGATAATGGTGACAATTTGAATTCTTCGTCAGATTCTGACCCAGACACCAGCGATTGCTCCATTAGTGATAGTGTTGCCTCTAGTTGTTCGTCAGAAAGTCATAATTTGGACAAAAACAACTCAAACAATGCAACCCATTCTGGTTTACAAAGTGACTTAAGTAATAATGATTCAGATATTTCCAATTCCGAGGTCGAATCCTTGTCATCCAGAAATGAGTATGATTCTCTCGATATTTCAGACTCAGACTTACCAATTGCTGCAAATGAATTGAATCGTGCAAAGTGTGATGGATGTACCTCTAGTTTATCAACCAAATTAACTAAATGGGCTGTGGATAATAATATTTCACATGTTTCATTAAAAAGGCTATTATGTATCATGCGTGAAGAAAATGTTGATCGAGGACTTCCCAAAGACCCAAGAACTTTACTAAAAACTCCTACAAAATTCAAATGTACTCAATTTGATACAAATGGATCTTATTATTATTTTGGCATCGAGGCATTACTGAATAAATTATATATAACGCACAAAAAATGTATGTCTGGGGAGCCCCGTCTTGAGTTAGCTGTTAATATTGATGGATTGCCAATTTCAACTAGTACAAGTAGTTCACTCTGGCCAATTCTGTGCGTTGTGAAATCTGTTCATTGTTTGAGAAACGAAGTTTTCATCGTTGCAATATTTCATGGCCCAGAGAAACCTAAGGATTCTAATAAATTTCTGTATGACTTCGTCATGGAAGCCACCAATTTGACTAATAATGGAGTGACAATTAACAGTAAATATTTTGCGTTCCGAATATCTATGATTATTTGTGATACCCCTGCAAAGTGCTATGTTTTACAAATTAAAGGCCACTCAGGTTATTCTTCTTGCACTCATTGCATACAAGAAGGCGAATCAGTTGACGGAGTAATTTGCTTGTTAGAAGAGGATGCTCCGACTAGAACAGACGCAGACTTTCGAAGCAGAGCCTTTCCTGACCACCATATTGGAGACAGTATTTTGGAAAACATTCCCAATTTCGATATAGTACATGATGTACCACTGGATTATATGCATTTGGGGTGCTTGGGAGTTGTGAAAAGATTACTGACACATAAAATTTTCGGATTTGTTCATGGGAAACCACCATACAAACTACGAGCCTCAGAGGTTTTACAAGTTACCAAATCAATGATAGATATGCGTAACAATATCCCATATGAGTTTGCCAGAAAAACTAGATCTTTCATAGAGTGTAAGCGATACAAAGCTACAGAATTAAGATTATTTTTGTTGTACATTGGACCAGTAGTTTTAAAAGATGTTCTTAAAAAAAAGGTCTACAATAACTTTCTATCCTTATCTGTCGCATTTTCCATAATGATCAGCCCGACGAACTGCAAAGACGAGAATTATTTAAATTATGCTCATCAGTTATTGAGGTTTTTTGTTGCTAACTGTAAAAATATTTATGGCAATCAATTCATTTCACATAACGTTCACAATTTATTACATTTGAAAAATTGTGTTCAAAGATTTGGACATCTCGACAATTTTAGTGCTTTTGTTTTTGAGAACTTTATGTCAGAGATTAAAACATATATAAGAAAAAATACGCAAATTGTTGAACAAGTATTGCGTCGACATTACGAGAAATTGAACGTTCAAATGAGTTCTGAAACTTCTTCCTGTGAATCTCAAGAAGCAAATACTATGACATATTACCAAATGCACAACAGTGGCCCTTTAATTGCAAATTGTATGTCACCGCAATATAAGAAAATCAAATTTAAGGAATTTATGTTAAATACTTTGCCTGCTAACAGGTATGCAGAATTAAAAGATGGAACTATTGTTGAAATTCACAATTTTTGTAAGCAGAACGATAATCTAAAAGTCCTTGGCATAGAGTACTCTATTAAGCATGATTTTTTTAAAATACCATGCGAGTCGTCAAATTTAGGCATATTTCGAATAGCGAAGGCGTTGGACCATTTTCAAACGTGGAATGTATCAGACATCAAACGAAAACTCTTGGTTGTGCCCTATAGACATTATCTTGTTTCATTCCCTCTTTTACATTTATAAAATTTTGTTTAATTTTAAAAATCAATTAATGTAATAATTTTGTTACCTATGTAATTATATTATTAAATTATTGTTAAAGTCTTCTTTTTCTTAATGTACTTGTAGATGACGTGGCTCGTTGTAGAATTCACGAATGAATTGTCTGTTGAATGTGCTCCAAAGAACTGGATTGTCAAAGAGGAAGAGGACTACTTTTGCTATTGGCCTGATGGTTATACAAGGGGAGATATTGAAAAATTCATGAAATTGCGTGTACCTCCAGATCCTAGTTGGGGCAAGTACATCTGCGAGTTGCGGGGCAAAGAATATGGTAATAGTTTTAATTTTGTTTATTTTCTATAGTGTGTAATTTTGCAGCAACATTTGAGAAAGCCAAGGCACAAGCTGCAAAAGCTCTAACCTCGAAGAAAATCGACACAACCTCGGATGAAACGCTTCTCAATTCGTCAAAGGTCAGAAAGAGAAAAAGAAGGAAACCAAAACACTTGTATGATGGTGAACTGTCTGAACGTGACAGTAACAGCTCTACTAACATTGAAAGTAGTGGAGGGGAAACACCACCTCCATTAAAAAAGTTGAAGCCATCAGTCCAATTCGATCGAGTAAAACACCAACAGTTGGTGAAAAGCAAGTCAACTAACCATTCTGAGAATTCAGGACGTACTCCTTCACCGCCATTACGCTTATCCATGCCAAAATCTACCCCACAGAGAGAGCCAGGTAACAAAAAAAACCGCTGATTTTAGTCCTCTATATTATGTCATTCTTTTAGATTTGCAGTTGAAAATAATAAAGATGTTGGAAAATATCAGGCAAGAATATAGAGACTTCAAGAGAGTCTTTCTACATGAACTATCTCAAATTATACCTCGATTAGACAGTTTAGAGGAATCAATGTCTACCCTGTTAAGGCAAATTCATGGAGTACAAGAAAGAAAACAAGATGATCGCATTGTAGGTGAAGATGTTCGCAAGTTCTATGCTAAATATTTTCCATTAAACGCATCAAATATTAAGAAATTTGAAAAGGAAGTAGAAGAAAAAAAATATGTTGATTATATTGTAGAGTTATGAGAAATATTTGTACTGTTTTAACTTTACTGTTTTTAGGCAGTGGAACTATCAAAGATTGGCGGAAAAAATGTCAACAGTGTAACCAAAAACATTTTGTATACAGTTATGGATAACCAAGTAGGAATGCTTTATACATGGGAGGGAACAGACAAGAAGAAAATATTTAAAAATACTAATCTGGCCGAGATCATTAAAAGTAAGTCAACAATTTCTTATAATTTCCTAATAAATGATTTTTTAGGGGCAGTCCGATTGAATGAACCAAACGTAACGGATGCCCAGATAATAAGCCCTATTAAAATCTGGTTTGTTAAAGCAAAGTCACGAGCTGAGAAGAAGAAACAGAAGAAATCACTTACTGCATCTGATAGTTCCGATGGCAATACTCAGAATAATAATGAATAAATAATGTTAAATTCTCCTGATTTTTATTTTTTAAATGTAACAAATAAAATAATGTCAGTTGATGTAATAAGCATGACATATAAATGGCATGTGCACAGCATAACCATATGCATGTACCAGGAATATGCTGATCAGCTGTGAGGACTGGTCACTTACTATGTGATAGACATGTGCCAAACATATTCTTTTCTTGTGATCTGAATGTGCTTTGAGGACAAGTCTAGAATATGAATAGCACATATCCTTGCTATTGGGGTAGCTTCTTCTTCCTGATTATGAGCCTCCAACCACGGTCTTATACTGGACAACGATGTTCTGATGTGGGTGCTGCCATCTCCCAATGCTTATTTCTCTCGTATCCAGATCCTCATCCCTCCGTGCAACCAATTCATTCCAGGCCAAGTTCATACATGGAAAAAACGAAAATGTTAAGAAATTGTATAGTCAAAAAAAAAAATACAAATGTTAATATTAATTAATAACTTGGATACATTAAAACTACTGATGGGCTTAACCTAATACATGTTGTGGGTACCTCCTGGATACAGGTACAAACGGTTTGCGGAACAAAAGTTAATGTTTTGAAATGAACGATTCAAGTTTATATATGCTTTTCCCTCCGCAAACAGGAAAAGAACATATCCTCACGCGCTATAAATATTTCTCTGATATTCCCATATTTTAACCCTTTTAGAATTTAATTTATGTATGGCTTTTCTTTGCATTTTACCCCCAAATATTACAAGTATTATTTATTTATTTTTTACCTTCGTCTTTTTCTTCCGTGTTTCTCTTCGTTTTCTTCTTTACATCTGTTTCATCAATTATTATCACCAGCTTTCTTTATTAGCATCCCAGTCCATGACAAACTACGATTAAGTTGAGCGCTAGACCTAAACGCAGCGAATGGTGTCCTACCTCTCGTAACTGGGGAACAACTCTGGGGGTGATACCTCTATTAATCTTACCCCTCTTCTATGCTTCATTATTTTCTGGGGTGATACCTCTATTAATCATACCCCTCTTCCTTATTTTCTGGGGTGATACCTCTATTAATCATACCCCTCTTAATTATTTTCTGGGGTGATACCTCTATTAATCATACCCCTCTTAATTATTTTCTGGGGTGATACCTCTTTTAATCCTACCCCTTATTCCACGCTAAAAAAGTACTATCGACATACTTTACCAAATATGTTCATTCGCCATCTGTCCAAAAACTCCTTTTTTTTCAATTAAATAATTCGTCATCCTCCTTGACATTGAAATAAATAGTCCCATGATCGTACATAATGGAGTGATCAGTTCCAATGTAGTTGAACCAAAAGGCCTATTCCTCCAATAAAAAAACAACAAAAATCTGAAACATAATATCCATTAATTTCTTATAAAAGCATTAGACAAATTAAATCCTTTTTCCTCATAGTTTAACAGAATTCTAATTAAAAACATTCAGCGAAAAAGAAAAAAAAAAGTGTTAAAAACATCATATTCTAAAATTCTTCCAAATTTGTTCCAACATCTCTCGTTTTATGAAAATTTCTTTGCTTCCACAACATGATTTCATCCTAATACTAATTTTCCTAATACTACAAGATAACTACAATCAAAGCTATGCTCATTACTAATAAATCCCTACAATCCTCTTAATTAAAGAACTTGAACAATTTAAAAAAGCTGATATGGCAAATTTCAGCATTGACCTTCCTGAACGTTTCTCCTATTGTATCGAGTCTTCGTTTCATGGTTGCAAGCTCCAAATTTCCTATTAAATTATACCTATACTAAGTAACCTTACCTTTTTTTTCCGACCTCGCTAACTTTCTTCCAATTTCTCAAAACCTCAAAAAATGTTTATACTATATTTTAATGCTTAGGTCTAAATTTTGAAAATTTCAAGGTGGGTGGAACCGAAGGTGGCGTTAGTAGTTTTTTTTTTTTTTTTTTACCCTGTGACCTGGTTATGGATCTTGAACCCGACATAAAAATGCAAGTCAAGCGATTATTTTCTCAACTAACTAAATGCTGACTAACCAATTTCGACAAAAACTTGAACTAAATCGCGAACCTCAGCGATTAGGTTTTCCAATATTCTTAAAACTTACATAGAAAAAACATTTTGCAAAAATATATTATAAAATACCCCTAAAAATACAGAAAACAACGCCCCTAAAAAAAAACAAAAATATTAACGTAAACCCTATACACCAACTGTTCGACTTCGGCACAGCATCCCGGCCTGCAACTTCTGCAGCTCCGCTCTCTTTACTACGAACAACCTACCTAGCCAGTGATCAACCTCCCATTTCCTCGCCCATTTCAAATCACCAAAATGAAAAACAAATTAATACCTAATTTCCATTACATTAAAGCAACAAAAAAAAACAATCTTGATAAATACGGCGATTTATCTCTCGTCAAAAATGACGGCGCCTCCACCATATGTCACATCCGGAGAAAATGTGAATAAAATAAAGGAAAGATTCCAGTTTATACTTATAATTAACATTTATTTAAGAAAAGTAATAATTGGTTAGTACTTACATTATATTAACTCTGGGCCGGTCATACATCATCACAACAAAACATCAATTATTAGAAAAAACAAGAACACTTCTATCTTTATCAATACCAAAAACCCGAGTCCCGAACTCTTCGACCCCGTCAACGGTCCCCACTCAAAATGCTCTCATTTCCCGATAATGAACATCGCTGACGAAGCTTCAGAGTTCCGCGACTTGAAAACTATTCATCTAATATCCTAATATGACAGTTGAAACAGAGACAACTTGAGATGACTGTCTTCATTTAGAAATCTATCCGCTATTAATTAACAGTTGCATCTCTTTCTTTCGCCAGAATTTTGGTATGTCTGTCTTTATTGCGCCTGTTAACCAAGCGTAGATGGCGCAGTTCTTCCGATGACTTCGGAAGAGTTCGGGTTGTTCCGCACCTGAATGCGTCATATTTTAGAGATGTTGCCACGCAACTGACCTGCGGCAATTTTCAAATTTGAGTTTTGTCTGTTGAATCGTCGTGTTTTCCGTGTTTTCAAGAGTACTAAAGACAGAGACGAGTTTTTTGTGATCGTGAATTTCGGTTTCATTTCTGCTTTTGTGTGGATTTGCATTTGAGTGTCTCAACTCATAGGTTTGTATTCAAATTAAAGCGCAGAATCAATTTTTTGTGGCACATTTTCATAACAAAGGACCCAGCACGTTTTATATGGAAACGTGGCTTTCGGTGAAATTCTCTGAATTTTTGATATGTTGTAGCTTTCATGATTCTGAAAGTTATCATTGCGCCAACCTCCTGACATGGACAATTTTTGCTACAAAAAATCCCGAAGATAGAATCCTGCAATAAGGTTTATACACATTTTTGGGCCCGCCGTTTCCTACTCTTCCCGACATAACATTCCCTGTCAAAATTTCCAGACAGAACCATATCAAATTAACCTATCTGTCTCTACTAGGATCACTTGAGCAGTTTATATGCGGTTGTACTCTGAAAGTGAGAAGGTTTCCGCAGATATGGTATGCTGTGCTTCTACATGTCCTTGTTATAGGTTCTCGTATGCAGAAAGCAGATGACCACTTGAACAGTCTTTATGTGATTGTACCCGGAATTTGAGAATGTAACCGCAGATATGAAATACGGTGCTTCCATGTGTTCTTGTTATACAGGGTGTTATTTTTAAAACTTCCCACCTTGAATATCTTTGGAGGTAATAAAGATTTTGAATTGAAATAAAAACTGGACAATCCCGCACGGAGGGGGACACTTGCGCGCATATTCAGGGAATTTTTTCCACTTCCGGTTTAACCGGAAATGACCCTAACTTTGTTTTTTCAAATGGAATGACACCTTTTTCTCAACGGATTCGGAATCTACGATTTTTTCTGAGTTAGAAACACGTATCATACTTGACCGGAAGTGCAGTCACGGCCACCCTAGATTTTCAAAAACATCGAAGAAATCGGTGAAATATTGAGATTTTCGAAAAACGCAAAAACACGTCAAGTTAGTTTTTTTGATGCAAATTTACCTGAGCAATTTCATTTTTTGATTTCTCTTATTTCTATCAAATTTTCTCTTACCTCACAATCTGTCAAAATCTCAAAAGTAAATAAAAAGAAAATGTCAATGGGCAGATGAATTTGCATCAAAAAATTAAAGTAGACGTGTTTTTGCGTTTTTCGAAAAACTCAATTTTTCACCGATTTCTTCGATGTTTTTGAAAATCTAGGGTGGCCGTGACTGCACTTCCGGTCAAGTATGATACATGTTTATAACTCAGAAAAAATCGTAGATTCCGAATTCGTTGAGAAAAGGTATCATTCCATTTGAAAAAACAAAGTTAAGGTCATTTCCGGTTAAACCGGAAGTGGAAAAAATTTCCTCTATATTCGCGCAAGTGTTCCCCTCCATGCGGGATTGGTCAGCGTCTATTTCAATTCAATATCTATATTACATCTAAAGATATTCAAGGTGGGAAGTTTTAAAAATAACACCCTGTATGTTTTCATATGCAGGAAGCGGTTGACGGTGAATCTGTCTTTATACGCGCGAAGCACTAAGTCTGTACATCCGGTTTCTCTTGCAGCAACAGATAGAGGTATAGATGGGGAACACTGTCTGCGGAAGGATTTTCCAATCCAATAGAACGCACTGAACCCCCACAAATGGACCTAATCCTATGAGGTTGTACCTGTAATCATACTCCTGTCCTTTGGTGAACTCATTTTAGTTCAGATTTCAGCAGACGGCTGAACGAATGATTTTGGCGAAATTGCTACCCAATTTTATCTCCATCTGGTAACATAGTTGCATCAAATTACACAAGCAGCGCCCTCTACTCGTTGATATTCGGAGATAAAATAAAAAACTTATTAACCCTTGAATAGGAGCAACAGCTTTAACCATTTTTCGAATGCGCGCAATCAAACTATTGTACTCTCGGTCTGGAAAGACCTTTCCGTATAAAAAAAGGGCCAACAATTTTTTTATTTGATGTGTTGCCAAAACAAAAGTTATTATCAAAAAATCGCCAAAATCGTTCGAACTGGCCCCACTTTACGGTACCTAACCATTATTGATCTTGATATATGTCTTCAAATGTACAGGGTTTTTTTATTATTGTCCACATTTTACATTATGGGTATTGTCATATCTCCTTTATTACTTGAGACAATCGCCTGAACTAAAAACAGTATGGTAGACCGTACTCCCAAGTTTTATTCTGGACCTTACTCTCAACAAACACCTTCGGATCTTAAACGCTGTGGATACAACTTCCTCTTTTTTAAATGGGATACCCTGTATATTTTTGCACGGATCGATACAGATTCTTTCTTGAGTTTATTGATATCGGGTAGTTGATACCTGGGATACCTGGGGTTTTCGAGAAGAAAAATGTTTTTCTTTAACGAATATATCCGTGAAAATAAATTGTTTATATGACTAGGGCTATGTAGTGAAGGTCTGAGTATTCTAAGAAAATTGTAAACTTTTTAATACAGTAGTAACTTATTAATTCATCTTAAAACATTGCAAATTAAAAATTTCAACATGATTGCCATTTTTATTCCGGCATTTCTGGTAGCTTCGGGATGATTTCTTTCTCTTTGTCTCGAAAACTATCAACCCCAGATAACAACTACGCTATGTCAATGAAATCAGATAAAATTCTCTATCGATCCGTGCAAAAATACACCGGGTGTCCCATTTAAAAAAGAGTAAGTTGTATCCACATCGCTTAAGATCCAACGGCCATCGTTGAGAGTAATGTCGAGAACAAAACTTGGAAATACGAAATACGGTCTACCATCCTGTTTTGAGTTCAAGGGATTATCTCAAGTAATAATAAAGGAGATATGATAATTTAAAATATATGGGCAATAATAAAAAAGACCCTGTACTGTACATATACCTACCTACCTACTTTAGCGCAAATTAGGTATGTCTGTCCTATGTACTTAAGTACCTAGGTATCTGTATTGCTAGCTATACTTAATGTAGCATAATATACTTAACTGAAATTTTAAAACTTGCGTATAGATGCATCTCGAGATGCACTTAACCAATTTGTAATAAATTTTTGCTATTATATTTTGAATTTTCAATTAAATTTGTATAAAGGTACACAACTCACTTAAGCCTTGTTTAGCATTCTAGCGTAAATTGTGACATATGAACAGATGGACATTCTATTTGCCCTTGCCATATTAACACAGTGAAAAATGCAATATGAAAGTTACATATAGGAACGGATAGAAATTTTATGAGCGAAAAACCACCAAACTTTGCGGTATGACGAGCTGACATTATTCCGATACCTCCTAATAAATACAGATACATTTGCTGTCTGCATCGCCGCGACATTACTTGATTGAGTCATACCTGGCAGAGCATATATGAACATAAAATTTTTTTATCCGTCTAACCTGTCTAAGTCTACAACGTACTGGGTGTACGATATATCATAATACACGCATATTCAAATTCTATCCGCGGATCACCTTCTTTTAATGGGTTTCATCTGCCAGATTGAAACTTGTACATTTTTTATTCGGGCCATTTATATTGCCAGATAGCACATAATAGACCCCCAATTAGACTCATATAATTTTGCAACACTTTCTGCATGTTTTAATGAAGTTGTGTCTGGACATTTCGACAGGGTTCATACGCCCAAAAGGCTTCCATGTAGATGTAGATACATGTTAGCAATATGGGTAAGAAAGGTGCCTCTGAACTTAGGTATGTCTTCGAGATTAATTACGTGCCATATTTGTGGATTTCGTGAAAGTGACGTTACAAAAATTCATAATTTCCCTAAAAACCTGGAGAAGTAAGTGAAAAATCTGGGAATAATACAAAATATTACTCTTCCATCAGATCTAAAGTATGGCAGAAAAAGGTGGGGGTGGTGTACAGAGGAGAAAGTCTTCAATTTATAAAAATTTGTAGTAGGCATTTTACTGCGTATCGTATAAGTTGCTTCCAAATGCCAGACCAACTCTTTTCCTTGCTAGGGTTACCTGATATCCTCTTTTTGGAGGGCAAGTCGTCTTTTTTTTGCCTAACCAAACTTACATAATAATAAAGGGAGACAGACAAGGGCAAATTATAGTACAGCTATTTAAATGAAACTAAAATTAGTAGTTCAGACCTTGAAAATTGTACTTGAAACAGAAATTGAAATTTCCGTCAAATATGACACTTCTTTTTTAACTTTGATGGACACAAAATGTGCCCTATAGTGTCCCCTTGTAGACGTGAAAATAAAAAAAAATGGGCCGACACTTTGTTCAAAAAGTATGTATTTTTCTGTATTCTCGGAACACCCATATTAAACTCTCCATAAGTCATCTCATCTCACGTTATACCCCGCACATAGTATAACTATGTTTTGACTTGACAGTTGAAAACTGATTGCTGGACGGATATGCCACCCCTGCTTCCGTGAAAAACACGACGTAACTACATACAATAACACCTTAATTATTTAATTGTTAGCTGTATAACAAAAATCTCATTGAACAATTCAATAATTAAAGTGTTATTATATGTAGATAAGTAGTTTTTTTCGCGGAAACAGGGGTACCATATCCGTCTAGCCACCAGTTTTCAACTGCTGCCAAGTCAATACATTCTACTACTATACGGGGTAACGTGAGATGGCGTATATGGAGAATTTAATATGGGTGTTTCGAGGATACAAAAAAGTCCATAACTTTTGAACAAGGACTCGACCGATTTTAAATTTTTTACGTGTTCAAGGGGACATTATAGGGCACATTTTGCGTCGATCAAAGTTAAAAAAAAACTGTCATATTTGACGGAAATTTCAATTTATTGTTTCAAGCACAATTGTCAAGGTCGCCGCTTGGATCTAAACGCATCTCGTATTAACAGCATAAAAGCATAAAAAAGTGGCTTTTCCACTTACCTAATCGTATCTTTCAAAATAGTTTAAATTTTAAATATGAAAATAATAATTATGTTCTAAGGCGGTGTGCCGGCCCATAAAGTGAAATTTGGCAGCCTGTATATTGAAAGGAATGAGTTTACCAGAACTTTAAATGTGCTGTTACGATGCAAAATTCCGGAAGGAACCTTTCATTTGAAAATCAGTTCGCGCCTTCAGCGTGTTTGTTTATTCGGGAATCGCGGCTGAGTTTTTACCCAATTTTTTATTTTGCCTAGCCCGATAAGTGGCCCGTTCGATTTACGGATTATTGTTGAGTGGACCGCGTGAGCGTTGACTGTCATTGTTTTGAATTTCCAATAAGTGGTACTCGGAGCATCGTGTTATTACGGATTATTTCTAACCGGCCAAGATATTCGGTTATTAAGTGAGTCCACGTTGGTTGCAAAATCAAACCGAGAGCGAGCTGCTTATCAGGCCACCCCCTTCGTATGAAGCCGCCCACCATCTCAGTAAGTCCCAAGCGCCTTTTTTCAGGAATTCTATTTACGCCATTTTAGGGCTTCAATTTATTTATTTAATTCCTTTATGGAATTTGATTTAAACGATAATTCGCCGCTGGATCAGTCCTCCTTTTTTTTTCCACTTCTTATTGTTTACGCCGTTACAACCGAACAGAGATTATTGTCGTCGAAGCACCTAGGACACCAGATTGGGAATCTTAAATCCTCGTTTCCATTAATAAAACTCACGAATTGTTTATTTTGAATTTTAACCATATTTTAGGAAAATTGTAACATTTCTTTTTTTTTGTTACCCATCTGCGCGTGGCCACGGGTCGGGGGGGAAAAGAAGTATCACCAGATTGTGTTTTCTTTAATATACTTTGTCAAAATAATATTACTTGTAACAATTACCAAACGAACCTCGCCCAGCTCTCCTACCTATTCCTAGTCTCTTCTAACCACCCTGAGTAGCCGGGGTAACAGTGCGCTCAAGTATACAATTGATTTGTAGTATCTGCATTATGTAGTTTTGTCAAAAAGTAGAATTTTGGTGGTCCGCTTGATATGGAATTGCTCTGCTGTGAAAGTGCATCATCTGCTAGAGGAAAGCATTTTCTTTGATACAGAATCGTCAGCATATAAAGTCAGTAACAGCAACAGGTAGGTATTTGAAAATGTGGCGTGGAAGTACACCTGTGAGCTGTGAGCTGGCATTGATTAGTGATGCTTTGCGTACAACATAGGGGAAGATATCATTCATAATAATTACTGTTGTTCTATTGCAGATGTAATGGAAGCTGATCCCATTCCTACGGCGAAGTCTGCTCTGTCAAGGCTTAGGCGGTCTACTGTATTCCGTGGAATAATCAACCCTTCTCCAAGAGAAAAAAGTTTAATGAAGATAGTAGTGGCCAGAAAAGAGGACCATATCAGGAAACTGAAGACATTACCTATGTAAAGACCGGGTTCATGATATCAGATCACTGTCTAATTTAAATGACACGGGAATTGTGAAAAATCAATTGAAGGATCTGCCATCTTCAACGTATAATTTTTTGATTTCGCAACTGCGATGTGCCAAGAGAAATCCGAAGGGAAGAAGTTGGACAACAGACGAGAAAGTCTTTGCCTTAGAATTATACAATCGAAGCCGAAAATGCTACAATCTATTAAGGAAAATTGTTGCAATGCCATGCAAAAAAAAATAGATATTAAAGAACATCGCCAGTATGATGAAAAGCTCGATCGCGTTGTTGGATACGGGAACTTAGGAACACAACACAAAAATGGTCGTAACATTCTCAAAAAATAATTGTAACCAAGAGCAACTCACCACATGCATGGAGGAAGTGTTGCATGCTGCAAAACACAGCGAAATTAGAAGTGGTAGCTGTAATTTGCGATATGGGTTCTTCTAATGCAAGGACTCTCAAAAACCTCAACTTATTTGTAGACGCCATATTTTCTATTCGAGGGAAAGAAGATCTCCACTATATGTATATGACCCTCCTCATTTAGGTACTTAAACGCACAGCATCATTATTCAGAAAATATAATGTATTTTTGCCAGTTGGTGTAGGAGAATCATAGCCCCATAGTTCACAACGGGGTTCACAATGAACTTCTTTTCTATACTCTATATATTTTCTATACTCTACTAAGCAGAGGTAAATATATGCTGTTACATAATATTTTGAAGTAATTTGTAACTTGTAGACATCAGAACATGTTCCTCAAGTCGCAGTCGTTTATCAGAAAATCGAATAATTAATTGTCGAAAACATAACATCTTTACGTTTTAGGGTCATAGGAACGTCGAAGGCGAAGGTGGCGAAGGTGGCATTTGCCACGGGCGCACGAACTCTCGGAGCGCCAAACATTTTTGAACGTTTTGTCTTGGGCGGTCATTTTATAACGGTTGGGATAGTAGGAAAATCTCGGAAAGGCGTACGAGTAAGTTGGTAATGTAATAATTAATCAGGTTTCGATCAAGCGCCTCGCATCGATGCACGATGCATTTCGGCTTTGTCTTCAGTGATTCCCAGAACTTTCGGAATGAAAGCGCAATTGTTTCTGCAGTTTTGCATCTTTGACCTTTGAATGTGCTTGTCTGTCATATTCTGGTGTCGGTTCTGTTTGGTCCTGGTTGAAATTTTACCTTCCAAAATTACAATTTATTATATTACAAAATTATTGTTAAGGATTAATTAAGGTACCGGCGCAGCAGAGGTGCAAACGCGGTATAATAAATAACTCTATTTTCATTCTTCATTTTCTAGAGATGCCTCGCAAAAAGCTTTCAGGAGCTCATAATAAAAAACTTCGAGAACAAAAACTTGCTGTCGCAAAAAGGAATACGTCGGATATTTCTAAGTTCTTATTTCCCAGCACCTCTCCTGGTCCTTCTGCTGAACATGAGAATACTGATAAACGCGAAATATACTCGAACGTGGAAATACAAAGAGACGAGATAAACTCGGACGCGATAATACAATGAGAAGAAATACACTTGAACGCGGAAATACAGGAAGAAGATATACACTCGGAAAAGGAAACACAAGAAGAATATATGCACTGGGACGACTCGAAAATACGAGAAGATGCACACTCGGACGAGGAAATTCAAGGACATGAAATGTCCTCGAACTCAGAAATACAAGGAAACGAAAAAAACTCTGACAAAATGGAGTGCCTGCAACTGAGAGTTAAAACCTTCAAGTGCAAGCACTTGATGAGGAAATTCATATTGATTTTAATAATCCCAGGACATGGACCATAAACGAGCAAACCATTAGGAGATATATCGAACATGGCCCTGATATCGGTGATGACTGATGAGGTTGAATTTTACCCAGTGACCGCCAACAGAAAGGCAATGGTTCACCAAAACGATGGCAAATGGTGAAAGAATTGCAAGAAAGTGGATTATTTACTGCAAAGAATTAGATTCACTTTTTTGCTTCATATGCATAATGTTTAGCAACGAGAAGAATAGTGTTTGGATCACTGGTTTTAAAGACTGGAAGCATTTGAATCCGTTGCTACCTCGTCACGAAAATTCGGTAAGTCACCGAGAAAATCATATACGGCTAAAAGCATTTGAAAAAAGATTGAATGAAGGAGGATTAATTGATGATCAGTTTTTAAAACTTTTCCAACAAGAGAAGAACAAGTGGAGGCATATTTAAAGGTTATACTTGATGCAATCCTACATTGCATTATATGTAATTTAGAGCTTGGAATATATGTAAAATGCATATAAAGTGCATATATGCATATTAAGATCAGTTTGGATAATTGCATATGCAAAAAGTTATTTTGCATATTTTATAGAATTTTTTGGTTTTTCAAAATTATTTATCAAAGATTGCGTCCAGTATGCGCGTTTCCAGGAATTTGTCAAGGGATTTACCTACCACTTATTTGTAAATCCCTCTAATGGCATCTTAATGACTTGAAACGACCTACATCCTGCTGAACACCCTTTCGTTTTAGAGGTAATTGTTTTTCCAGGTAAAATTTATTTTTCTTAAAAATCTCAATATCCAAGAAATATATCTTACTTTAATTTAGAAAAAGTGGACCCAAATTTGGTCTTCATTTGTGTTCTTGCCTTCAGTGGTTCAACATTGAGATTTAGAACCAAATGTAATTGTTAAGTTTAAGTACGCTCCTTTAACCTCATGTGACGTTGAACTCTCGTTTTCTTGCTATAAACAAATTTTAAGTGATCGTAGGAAAAGTTTTTCAACCGACAATTTAAAAAAATATTTAATTAGGTACTTATAGTTTTTATTTAGCAAGTAAGAGTACCTAATAATTTAGAAAATTAAGATTTTATTGTTAAGTATTTTAAGTATTTTTATGTATCGCACCTATGTATATCGTGAGTTTAAATATAAAACATAAAAACAAAATGCAAAAAGCCCAATTTTGTGAAAAAAATCGATTCAGGTTTTTCGCATATGCAAATGCATAAATGCATTTATGACGCATAACCGCATATATGTATAAAGGTGTATTTTCTCGTTTTTTATTGCATGTTTGCATGCATAATATAAAAATGTTTGGTGCATATTTTCCGAGCTCTAGTAATGATGCACTGAGGGGCAGTTCTGAAGCAGTAGGTCATCAAATTGGGGAAAATTTTTAAACACGATTGAACTAATTAGCCACTATGATACTGACGAGAAGTACACCAAGAAGGCGATGACAAGTTTTTGACAAGATGGCAAACAATAGGTCCTTTAAGGCACTGGTGGGAGTTTATTGCGCTTGGCCCCGTATGATGCGCATGCGTTGATCTTGTGTCATTTCTAGTGCATTTATACGTCATCTGTCACTACTGTCAACAGAATCTGGGACCTTTCACGTTTTCCACGTATTATTTTAACCTACCCAGTAAACATGTTACCGCTTTGCGACCGACCCAAAAAATGCACCCATCGCGGAGAGGGATGATAGAGGGCGTACTGTGATTAAATAACGTTCGTCGCAATGTGAGGGACCTAAGTAGGACTGTTGAGTATGTCGTGGAGACTTTTTGCTCGGACGGGCCAATAGCTCTCGCGTAACCATCACTTGTTGAAGAAGTTAAGGGCGTATCATATTGAGAGGGACCTAAGTAGAACTATTAGGGATGTCGAAGAGACTTTTACAAGATCGAGCCTATAGCCCTCGCTTAGTGATCATTTTTGAGGAAGCTCGGAAGGTCCTCCACGCGACCACTATGCGAGGTTTACGGTAGACCCTTGATGTTATGATGCAACTTCAATTGTAGTGCTGTACCCCCATATTTCAATTTAATTGTCGACCAGTAAAGAAACAACACTTCAGCTTTACAGACGTACTTTAACGTTCTTGTGGTTGTGTCCCTTGTGTGTGGTCTTCATTTGGATTTTCTGATCAGATTGAGGAATGAGGACCCCTTTCTTCGATTATCATGAGAGGTATGTATGTAACAATAAAACAATGTTGCTTCGAGAACAAAGCTTTGTAACAACTTTCGTTTTGCTGGATTTTTTATAACGTAATTTGCGAGGTAAATTGGTACCTATTTTAATTGATACCTAAATGTTTTTATGAGATCTCGAGTTTGTTTCTTTCCAAGTTTCATTCTTTATAAGTAGCCCGCATAATGTGATAATTTACCTCGGTACATTTTTTGTTGTCTTTTTAGCCGCAATTCAGAGGAGGCCCATTTCTGACAGATTTCGAAATTTGCTTATGGAAGGGTGTATTGTGCCAGACTACATTTTAAAAAACAGCAACATATAGTTAGGTACCTACCTATGTAAAATCGCTTTTATAAAATTTTGATTGGATTAAGTATACCTACCCATTATTTGTAATCTGTAATTTATCCTTTGTTTCTCTTTAATTATTGATTTAATATTTTTGTATACTGTTCATGTTTACATAATTGTAAAATAAGTACCTAGGTAATTAAATTTTTTCTGATCATACATCTTGGTTTTTATACTTAATAATTATGCTTTAACTCTAAAATCCCAATAGTTTTCTTAAAACTACTTGGTGGTCGCTTGCAACCAACCTAAAACGTTTTGGTCCTTTTCGTCCTTTCTTGCGAAATGTTATAATGATGTGATTAAATAATTTAAGTTTTAGATGTGTTTGCAAGTGCAGCTCCAGGGGCCGAATTCATGTTAACTGGGGCATAAATCAAGTCAACATGAATTCGACCCCCAGACTCACAAAGAGGGAATTGAGCAACCTCGCTGAGCGGTAACGAAATGACCGCGCTAAGCACGTCAAGCAAATGTCATCTGCGAGGGCAATGGGTTGCGTATCTAAGAGAGCACAATATTACAAGATATTGTTCAACAAAGTGAGCACAAAATGCTCGCTATGCGACCACCTTAAGTTTGCCGTTGAAGCGGACATTAAGAGCTTGCGTGTTGCGCTCCTTGCGATCACAGGGAGTCACAATAAAAATCACAAAGTCATATTGTGATCAGTTTGAGCGCGCCATGTGCCCAAAAATTGTTTACTGCGTACAATGATGATAAATGACACATAACTGACAGTAGACATTCAAGTAAATTCTGTCAGCGGTCAAAAAATGACTGCGCATACGGCCATACATGGCGTCATGACGTCACGCTTACAGGACCTATGCGCCATCAAATATTGTTTTGTTCTGTTCAATGTACACAATTTAATTAAAGCCAATTAGAAGTACATACCCGCATTTTCTACATGGTCCTTCGATCCTGGATTAATGAAAGAGCGAAGCAATACAAGAAAAAGGCAAATGCAGAAACAACAGAGACTGTTTTCCTGTTATTGCAAGCGGAATAGCGCATCAAATCGCAACGTAACGTAAGCATAAGACGTAAGCGGGGAAGCTGTCAGTCCTGTCACCTGGAAGTCCAAGCACGTCATAATCCACAGAAATTCAGAAATACAACGCATTTGCTCACGACTGCAACTACAAAGCACTTCAAAGCAACATAGGAGCGGCTGCTGGTGATCAATTCACAACTGCCAATCCTCAAAATATCTACCTAACGTACATTTCAAGAATTCCATCAAATCGTGAGTTTCCCACTATCCTAATTCACATTCCTTTTCAAACCTACAGTTCGTCAACTGTGCTGTCTTGAGCCAGGTTTAAATACATTGCATTGCATTACAGTTTAAGTCATTCATTTTCATTGAATATGACTGATGCTGAGCTCACAATACTCCACAATAGACGAAGCGTTGTAAAAGGCAAATTAACACGCTTTCAAACTTTTTCAAACAAATTCAAAGCCAAAGCACGGGAGATACCTGTGCAGGGTGATGCCATTTCACAAAATGCAGATGATTTATTGGAAGTTGAAACCAGACTTTACAATGCAGAATTGTTGTTGCAAGAGTTTGACAATGTTCAAACGCAAATTGAATGCCTTGGTGACAGCACGGATGAAGCAAATTTTAATGAAAGAGATGGATTCGAAAATAAATATTTTACTCTCATTGCAGATGCTAGAAAACAAATCCAAAATTCATTAAAATTCGAATAAATTTCTAACCACCCTGAAACCTTTGCCAATCCTAATAACTGCACCAGTACAAGCAAGCCAAATAAGCCAAATGTCAGATTGCCCAAAATACAAATTCCTAACTTCTCTGGTAATTATGAAAAATGGTTGGAATTTCATGATACATTTGAGTCACTCATTAATGGCAACACGGAATTAAGTGACACCGAGAAATTTCACTATTTGAGATCGTCCTTAAGTGGTGAAGCAGCAAAAGTCATTGGCTCTTTGGAACTGTCTAGCTCGAAGTACATAATTGCCTGGCAGTTAATTTGTGAAAGGTATTCCAATAAAAAGCTTTTAATACATAATCACATTCGGTCGATTTTCAGTATTCAGTCAATAACAAAGGAATCTTCAAAACAAATTCGCAGCTTAATTGACAATGTTAGCAGTCATACCAGAACTCTTAAAACATTGCAACAACCAATTGATCACTGGGATTCTTTATTAATTTTCTTAATATCCAAGAAATTAGATTCAGAAACTGCAAAAGAATGGGAGTCCGAGAAATGCAAAAGTGAACTACCTTCCTTCCAAGAATTGTTAGAATTTCTCAAAAAAAGGGCAGACATACTTGAAAAACTTGAAGTTAACGACTCAAGTAGGTCTGGAAAACAGGTTTCCAAAGACAATTCTTCACAAAATCGTCAAGATAAGCAAGCTCAAAGTTCTCGCATGAGTACACAAAAGACATTTGCAGCCCAAAATAATCCTGTATGTATTTATTGTAAAGGTTCTCATCGCATTTTCAGTTGTCCACAATTCCTAGACATGTCGGCAGAACTTAGGTCTGAAACCGCTATAAAATTAAAACTTTGCATGAATTGCTTGAATGCCGGACACAGAGCTGACACCTGCAGGTTCGGAACTTGCAAAAGATGTCGCGCAAAGCATCACACATTGTTGCATTTTGAAAGAGAAACAATTTCAAAAGGTAATAATAATGAACCTACTAATGCTCAACCACAAGATAAAGCAATTCTGTCAAATGAACCTAGCAATGCATCGAATCCTCAATCAAACAGTAAAGTTACTATGTCAAGCTGCACTATTTTCAATAACAGTGACACTTTATTAGCTACAATTCTATTACAAGTACGGGGAAAAGGAGGTTCAATAGAAACATGTCGAGCTGTTCTCGACAGTGCATCACAAAGTAACTACATATCGCAAGATGTATGCCGTTCTCTAAATCTAGAGACCGAAAATGTTGATATTTCTATAGAAGGAATAGGACAGGTTGTATCCACCGTCAATAAGCGCTGTGATGTTATAACTCAATCGCGTCACACAGCATTTCAAACAAAAATTCCTTGTTTAGTAATTCCTGGAATTTGTAATTTACATCCAAACAGAAAGGTTGACACATCATCTCTAAATATTCCTGCAAATATTCGTCTGGCTGATCCTTCTTTTGCCGTCCCTTCAAAGGTTGACATGCTCATTGGCGTAGGACTGTTTTGGCAAATTTTGTGTACTGGTCAAATACAGCTGTCCCCTGGTCAAACCGTTTTACCCAAAACCAAGTTTGGGTGGGTTGTAACAGGCTCCATAGGCCTTTCAAATAAATTGTCAAAAGTTACCTCTATTTGTCACATTGCATCGAATGTTCAAGATAATGACAAACTCGTAAAATTTTGGAACATTGAAGAATGTCCCTCAGGCGAGCCAGTCCTTTCAAAGACAGCCTGATGGTCATTTTATTGTTTCAATTCCGCTGAAACATCCTCGAGATAAATTAGGTGATTCCAGAAGTATTGCAGTTAAAAGTGGGGGGCTATCCACTCGGAATTTTTTCGTACACCACGTTGGAATTGATGGAATTTTTGGAATTTTTGTGGAACTTTTGGAATTTTTTGGAACTTTTGGAATTCTTTGAAATTCCTTGGAATTTTTGGAATTTTTTGGAACTTTTGGAATTATTTCATACAGTGCGCATGCTCATAAGACTATGTCATCTTTCGATCATCTTCGTTAATAAATTCGGAATTATTCGGAACTCGGAACCGACATTTGACACCAGACAGGTGACATTGGTGACACTGATGACAGGTCCTTGCCAGTGCGTGTGACCTGTGATGTGACAGTAATCAGCTGTTGTTAGTGGGGTTAGTAATCGTGGGAGTAATAAAATAATCAGAGAGACAGCAATAAAAATAAAAGCTCTTGCGGAAGAAGTCGAATAAAGTTAGTACTGACAGACTGTACAGATACAAACATGCAATAAATAAAAGTTCAATTTTTTCACAATAAATAAATAAAATATATATATATATTTTTGTTCCCCAAAACCAGAATTAGGTACAGGAAAAATTACTCCTAACTTTCCTTCAAAAGTCTAACTCCGGGTTGCTCCGGAAGCTTGTAAAGTAATTTTTTCAGGTATCTATCTTACAGGAAATTCGACCCTGAACTTCTTGAGCCTCCTAGATACCGAACAATCTAATCTACTAACTAGCACCCTCTTCTTAACACAGAGGTCTTATTAATACTCCCCAAATAACTAGGATTCCGTTCCAATCGAATTGGACGAATGTACACTGAATCGCGTCTTTTGACAGTTATTTGACAAATCAGCTGTCAACTTCTATGCAATTTTTAATGCGCATGCGTGAATGCATTGAATTGTCAGATTTCAAGGTTAAAGTCTTGGAATTTTTGGAACTTTTTTGCACTGTCGTGGAATTTTTGGAATTTTTGGAATTCTCGGAACTTTTGGAAGTTTTTGGAATTTTTGGAATTAATGAGCTGTTTTCTGGAACTTTTTGGAATTGGAATTTTTTCGTACGCTAAAATGTCTAGTGGATAGCCCCCCAGTTAAAAGATTTTACTCTTTGGAGCGTAGATTAGACAAAAATCCAGTTCTTCGTGAAATGTACATTCAGCTCATGCAAGAGTACATATCACTAGGACATATGACAAAAGTTGAAGATGATGTCCTTGTCACTGAAACCAAACAACCATCAGTTGAATATTTCATGCCTCATCACGGGGTGCTACGTGAAAGTAGTTTAACCACGAAGCTACGAGTCGTTTTCAATGCATCGTCTCCCAGTAGTTCAGGTTTGTCTTTCAACGATTGTCAATTAGTCGGCCCAACAATACAATCAGATTTGTTTCCGATTCTATTAAGATTTCGTCAGTACACATATGTAGTTGCATCTGACATCGAAAAGATGTATCGAATGATTTGGATTAGGCAAGATGAAAGGCACCTTCAGAAAATAGTTTGGCGTGAGAGTCCTTCCGAACCACTAGCAGTTTATCAACTTAATACAGTCACGTATGGTACGGCATCAGCTCCGTTTCTTGCCATCCGTTCATTGTATCAGTTATCTATCGACAATAAGGGTAAGTATCCAGAAGCCTCTTCTATTATTGCAAATTCATTTTACGTGGATGATCTATTGACAGGTCATGACAATGCCAAAACCCTTTCATTTCAATGTCAAACTGTTTCTCAAATTTTACATGAAGCTGGCTTTCATCTTCGAAAATGGATCTCAAACGAACCTCAAATTTTATCAGAAATACAAAAATCAGACTCATCAGTATCGATTTTGAAATTAAGGCCCAATGAAAACTCAAAGACTCTAGGAGTTCTGTGGTCATCACAAACAGATTCGTTAATTGTTGATACATCTTCATCATCGGCTGCAAAGCAAAGCACCAAACGTTCAATTCTCTCAGAAATCTCTCAGATATTTGACCCATCAGGTCTTTTGAGTCCTTGCATAATAATAGCCAAAATTCTAATTCAAAAACTTTGGATCGAAAAACTAACTTGGGATGAAACTGTTTCAGTGGATATCCATTCCATATGGATAAGGTTTAAGACAGAATTAGCTAATCTCAACAACTTTGAAATCCCACGGCATGTTGTTGTTGTTGCAAATTACCTGTCAGAGTTGAATTACACACGTTTTCTGACGCAAGTCAAAGTGCCTATGGCGCATGTGTCTTCATTCGCACCATAGACATCTGCGGCAACATCTCAGTAAATTTGCTCTGTTCAAAGTCTAAGGTAGCACCAATTAAAAGTCTTAGCATTCCAAGATTAGAATTGGGCGGTGCACAAATTGCAACAAGGTTAGCTTCCAAGGTCATAGAGTCACTTCCGTTTAGATTTGATCAAATACTTTATTGGACTGATTCTACCTTTTGAAAACCTTCGTTGGAAATCGCATTTCAGAAATTCAAACAAATTCTGATCCAAAGCTCATGTTCAGTCACGGGATAACCCAGCCGACCATCTCTCGAGAGGCGTTTATTCAAATTCAATAAAGCTTTTAGAGAACTGGTGGCATGGTCCAGTCTGGCTGTCACATCCAGAAAACTCATGGCCAATTTCCACCCTAGAAGAAGTGGAACTTCCAGAACTCAAACAAAAAACACATTCCTTATTTACAAATACATATCTAACTATATTGCCTGTTAATAGATTTTCCAATTGCAATAAGTTGCTTAGGTCAGTAGCCTGGTGCATAAGATTCATAGAAAATTGTCGTAAACCCAAACTTGAGCGTACTGATGGAGAGCCAACTTTACAAGAGTTAGAATTATCACTTACTTACATTATAAAACAGGTTCAAGCCGAGTCTTTCGCAAAGGAAATTTGTAAATTGTCTGACAATAAACAGATTAGCAGCAAAAGTAAAATTCTGACTTTGCATCCATTCTTGGACAAGAATTCTGTCCTGCGAGTAGGAGGGAGAATCAAGCATTCACAATTTGATTATGAAAAACGACACCCTATTATATTACCACAAAAGCATCATTTTACTAAATTAGTTTTCAGATATGAACATAAAATGTCACTTCATGCAGGACCCCAACAATTGCTGTCCATAATTCGTGAAAAATTCTGGCCAATTAACGGCAGAAATACTGCAAAACAAACTTACAGGGAATGCATAAAATGTTTCAGAGTTAAACCTATTGAAAAGTCTCACATTATGGGAAATTTACCTAAAGATCGGCTGATTCAGTCATTTCCATTCAATGTCACGGGGGTTGACTACTGTGGACCATTTTATGTAAAAGACCGTAAAGGCCGTGGTTCCAAGGTCTCAAAGGCTTATGTCTGTGTATTTGTATGTTTTACCACGAAAGCAATTCACATTGAGCTTGTGTCCGATCTAACTTCTGAATCATTTCTTGCTGCTTTGAGACGATTTGTCTGTAGGCGTGGAAAACCAACCAAAATATACTCAGACAACGGCACTAATTTTGTCGGTGCGGCAAAGGAACTACGCAATCTATATGACTTAATTTTGGCAGAGCAGGGAGCCTTGTCAAATTTTTGCAATTCTCAAAGCATCGAATGGCATTTTATTCCTGCATATTCTCCTCACTTTGGCGGGCTGTGGGAAGCAGGAGTAAAGAGTATTAAAACACATTTAAAGAGAGCAATGGGCAACGCATCTTTAACTTTCGAACAGTTTAATACCATCCTGGTTCAGGTAGAGGCAGTGATGAACTCGCGTCCTCTTACTCCCTTGTCCATACACCCTCACGATTTGGAACCGATTACACCCGCACATTTCCTTATTGGGAGGTCATTGCTAAATACCCCAGATCGAAACTGGGATAACACTAAAGAAAATACGTTGAGCGCATTTCAACATTGTCAGAAAATTCTTCAAGACATTTGGAGAAGATGGTCTGTCGAATACGTCGCAGAACTGCAGACGCGTTGCAGATGGAAGCAGACATGCCAAAATATCCAAGTCAATACATTGGTAGTAATCAAGGACAAAGACCTACCACCTCTGAACTGGTTATTAGGTAGGGTAGTTGAAATTCATCCAGGTAGTGACGGAGTTCCACGAGTTGTCACCATTCGAACAGCTAAAGGAGTCATCAAACGAGCCACCGCTACGATTTGTCCGTTACCTACTAGTGAATCCCAACAAGATTTAAATAACGAACCGAAGTGAAAGTGAGACATTATTAACTTTGCAATAGTTTATTCGCTTGTTTTATGTTATGTTTTGATTTGAAAGACATTCTTTCAAGGTGGGAGCATGACGAGAAGTACACCAAGAAGGCGATGACAAGTTTTTGACAAGATGGCAAACAATGCGCCATCAAATATTGTTTTGTTCTGTTCAATGTACACAATTTAATCAAACCCAATTAGAAGTACATATCCGCATTTTCTACAGATACTATTATTAAAAATCATATTGAAAGTCATAATAAAGGGCTACCTATTTTTCGCCGATGATTCAAAACGAGTTGATTAGTCTAGCCGCTGCGAAGGTAAGAAAACACATTATTGCAGATATTAAAAGTGCAAAATATTTTCTCTACTCCTAATATAGCAATCATACTATTCTGAAACAGCCCACTAAATTAAAAAGTTGTCAATTTCCTTCAACGAAACGGATAATTGCCTTGAAAGTCAACGTAATAGCGGACGACCATTTTGAAGTAATTGCATATTATCTTTATGTTTATAGAAAATAGTACTCTATCAAATCTATAAATATTATCTTGCTATGGAGATATCATCAACATGTTATCCTATTTATAGCGATGGTTAGGACTTTCTTTTGTCAATTGACTTCTAAAGCGGGGTTCACAGAACAACAACTGTCGCCGGGGACAATTCCACAAATTGTATAAAATCACGGAACGAGGGGCGGTTGCTGCTCGAAGTAGGTGTACACTTCAGTTCGAAGTACTCGAGTTACTTGTCGAAGTACCTCGAAATACCCGCTCGAAGTACGTGTCGAAGTACTGGAAGTACTTGTCGAAGTACTCGAAGTACTTACTTAACGCAGCATTCGAAGTACTCGAAGAAGGTGTACACATTTTATTGAGTGAACGGCCCCTCGTCACGGAATAACTCAAAAATGGGTAATAAATACCACTCAGTAAAATTTTTAATATTAGGTATCTCAGACACGCTCCGATTACCGCGACAAACTTGCGACAGTTTTGAAGGACTGGAGAGGAATATCATATCCAGCCATCCGATTGGTCAAAATTCTGTCGCTGGCGACAATTTTTGTTCTGTGAAGTCGCCTTAAAGAATATTGAGATTAAAATTGACACATTATCTCCAAGTAAACAACGTAAACAATGCTTATACTCTCCAGTCATTTCTCTCAATTGATTTCATTGTTGACTACAGTCAACAAATCACAGAATAGGACTGGTAGAGGCTTCTCACCTTATGTAAATACTCCTTCATCTTGATTTTTTATGCTGCAGTGGCCTTGCCCTTCACTAGCTTTCCAAAATGTGGAAAATGATAATAATATGGAATAGTACGTAGTAAAAGGTTAACAGAAAAAATCCGTAGCTTTTACATGAAGCAAATGCTTCATATGTAAATGTAAAAGAGGTAGGAATAGAGTACCCAAAACAGCGGTTAAAAAAATCTGGGATGAAGACAGGATTTGCATCCCACTAAGTAACCGATGTTGTAAGATGCACATCGTAGATAGAGCATTTACAGCAGAGGCTCACCAGTTGATAATAAATACCGGAATAAAAATAAAAGCACTTTACGACAATTTTGTTCCTCAATATTTTGGATTTCAGTGAATTTCGTTCAATGAGGCTAGAACTACGCACTCCAGAGAAATATTTTCCATCATTTTCTAAGCTGCTAAAGATGACCTATTTTTAATCATGGATGGAACATATTTGTTTATTGAGAAACCGTCAAACCACCTGCTACAAAAAGAACGTATTCTGGGCAAAAGCATCGTAACATTCGTAACCTCTTGAAACCATTCATGATAGTGTTGCCTTCAGGATATATATTAGATGTACCTGGACCCTACTATGCAGATGAGCACAATAATGATGCGAGAATATTGAATTCCCTGATGCAAGCAGATTCAGATTTTCTTACTTAATTATGTTGATATAGACAAAACTCATTTCGTGGTGGACCGGAGTTTCCGTGACTCTATTCAGATTCTAAGGAAAATTAAAATTAATTCCACATGCCAAGTTTATTGGCAAAAAATGAGGCACAATTTAACTCCACTTTCTGAACGGACCACGAGGATGGCACATCTGGCGCTAGCAAGAGCCCAAGAAGAAAACGTTTTGTCCGCAGAAGTGCAAGCTGCAAAAACTGGCTGGAAAAAAGCTTCGCCGTCAGAAATAAATAGCTTTCCTCTATTTGCAGCAGATGACTTAGAAAACTTAACTCTTGGAGTTTATCAAGTAAATATGGCGACAGGAACATGAGCATGGATTTACAATTTATATACACCAAAGAATTCCAAGAGTCAAAAAATCGAAAGTGCATTCGCGTTTTGTTAAGTTTATAAAGTTTAGTATTATATTAAAGTATTATAAAAAAGACGGGATTGAAAGTATATTGGGATACTACTTGTTGAGGGTCGTTATATAATATAATTTTTTATTCAAGTAGCCGTTATGGAGATAATTAAGGTTTTGCGTTAATAAGCACCAGTTGCCTTGTGTAAAATCTACATAAGCCGGATTTAAAATTAGAAAGCCACTTCGATCTACAAAATTTTTGTGCCAATCATCACCATGTCATTCCCCATGGAAAATGGTGATGATTGGCATAAAAATTTGTAGGTCGAAGTTGCTTCCTAATTTTAGTACTTAAATCAAAAATTACCACGAATCAGATCTAAAATTCGTGACCTTGAACCGTCTTTAAGAACAAAAATATCAAGGTCATGGTTTCAGAGGACTTCGTTATCAGAATTTGATAAAATTCACAGTGAAATGGGGGAAGAAATCTACTGTATCTTTGGACGAATACGAGGAGTAAAAGCTTTTCTAGAACATCGAATCCTCATTGTACGTTCGGCCCGCTGCGTCTTGTTTGTAGTAATTGCGAAACTCAACATAGTCATATTTCTGGATAGCCTTTTGGGAGAACCACAAAATAGTCACCTCAGTTTTATTAAATTTCTATTTTGGGCCTACGAAAACATGAAGGGAAAGAAAAGAAAAGTAGTCCACCCTTACTTTGTATGTGCCGAAGAATATACCGAGGCAATCGAACGTTTATGATTCAGGCATGTTCGTCTTATTCATTGGTCTCAGTATTTTCAGAAATAATAATACGACAAGATCCATAGCTAAGTAATTACATTCATATGTATACAGGGTGGTCCAAATGTATTAATACAGGGCTCTGACGGCGAAACGGTAAGATAAATGAGTAAAATAAAAAATCCAGGGTAAATTAGAATTAAATACCTTTATTTTGTCGCAATTTGGAACTCCCCATCTTATTGTATAATTTAGCAGTAAACAATGAATACATTTTTTTAAATGGCACCATGCACGTTTCAATTTTTTTTTGGATTCCCTTTGATGCCCTCTTTATGATAGTGATTTTATTTTTTTGACAAATTGAGCAGTGAACGTAGAAATTTTGTTGATTCAAATTTCGCGCGGTGATCCGGCAACAATGCGTGAAGCGCATGTCTCCCCACTACAGGCTAGTTGTACTGTGTACACGCCTTCTGGAAGAATCTGATTGGGCCTAATAATAAATAGCCTGTTTACTTCATTGTGTACACAGTACAGCTAGTGGAAGTGGGAGACATACGGTGAGATGAGGGTGGTTCCATCGAAGTAATGGTGAAGCGCATTGTTGCCGGATCACCGCGCGAAATTTGAATCAACAAAAATTTATACGTTTACTGTTCAATTTATCAAAAAAATAAAATCACCCCAATAAAGAGAGCATCAAAGGGAATCCAAAAAAAAATAGAAACATGCATGGTACCATTTAAAAAAATGTACTCTTATTTATTACTAAATTATACAATAAGTTCTGTTCACCATTAACATCCATATTCAATTTATCAAAGTAAAACCAATTACAAGTATTCGGACTTTATTATTAGTGATCAAGTTGGTAAATAATAAAGTCCGAATACTTGTAATTGGTTTTACTTTGTTATACAATAAGATGGGGAGTTCCAAAATGGCGACAAAATAAAGGTATTTAATTCTAATTTACCCTGGATTTTTTATTTTACTCATTTATCTTATCGTTTGGCCGTGAGAGCCCTGTATTAATACATTTGGACCACCCTGTATATTCAATCCTACAGAAAATACGCAAGAAGCAAGCTTCTAATTTGTGGCATTTTTTTTAGCAGATTATTTAGGTACTGTAACATATGCCAGTTAATGCCAATCCTGGGTAAATCCACATTAAATTGTTTGTATAAAATTTGTCATTGGGGCGCGAGAATATTAACTGTAAGTTAGAACTATTTATTGCCAAAACTCATAAACCGTGCACATCTTTCGTCACGGGCATTGTATATCCTGGCGGTCCGGGGCCTTGTAGAAACCTTTGCTTTGAATTGCCGTTTTCCCAGAACATCCTCGCTGTAAACTTTATGACCGAATTCCTCCGCATACAATTTTTTAGAAAGTTGTTCCCACAGTAGAGATTTCCGAGAAATGGATTTAATAACGTAAATGTCTTATTCATTACAATTTGTTGCTAAATTTGATTCAGTAAATGCATGAACCCCAAAGGTAGAGTAGCCAAGATACACTAATTTTGCATGACGTGAATCAAACATTACTCCTGCTAAGATTGCCTCGACAACCCGTTAAACACCGTATGAACCCCATGTGTGTAGGCATAACCAACGCATATGTAACCAATCAGATCTTTTCGGCGTAAACGCTGTAATTTAAATTAAAGTTCACTGCAAGAATAGAACGGGTGTCGCCATCTAGGCTAGACGACCGAAACCTCAAGCCAGATTCCTGTTTAATATCCTACTAGATTCATATGTAGAACCTACATAGCAAATTAGATTGTTTTTTAAAATTGCATGACTGTCGTATGCATTAAATAACCCCCACTACCCTGCACATGCTCCAAAAGCTTCAAACACCCCACCGGACTGCTTGGACTTTTGTTAGGTAATTCATTAGATTTGCATAAAATAACTAAATTGTTTCATTGATAGGATATGTGAATCTGTGATTAGCTTTTAAGATCAGGATTGTATCGTAAGGCTGGTCGAATCGCGTAGCTTCTTAATTAATTATAAATTGTTATAAAATGTGGAGATGAACTAAGGAAGGGATGCCGACCGGATATAGTAGAGAGGGGGTGGTTTTAGGTTTGCCGGACCCAAGAAGACGCCGGAAGAGCACTTGCTCTCAGACTTCTGACTAAGAGACTCGTATTTTCCAAAGCTCTCGAGTTTGCGATATTTTCCAAATATTTTGAAATAGTTATTTGTTGTTTGGGTTTTGTGTAGTTAAAGTTCGTGCTTGTGTAGTATTGAAGTTAGTGTAATCACGCCGTAGGGGGATAGTGTTTAGTGGTTATTGGTGATTGGTAGAACACCTCCCGGTCTGCAGGGTGGAACTAGGTCAGGTATTACGCAACTAGATTGGTAGTTCCGTTAGTGCATTTTGATTGGAGGTCTCCCGATCTCTAATTGGCTTTCATAGACTAGAACCCCTTTTACATCCGCTACATATTAATTAATTTAATCCCTTTTGCAGAGTAGACTTTAGCTTGCTTGCATTTCTGTAGTAGAATAGTTAGGGTTTGGTAAAGTGCATCCAAGTCTTCCCTTTTATTAGCATAGAAAGAGGTAAAGGAAATTTGGGTATATCCATAAGGGAACGCGCTCTCTCAGCTCTGCAATTTGTTTGCAATTTGTTCCCGCTGGATTGTCGACAATAGTTCACCGTCGCGGTTAAAAACGCTACAGTTTTGCCAACACGTGATTGTTGCTCGCTTGGAGGGTGCCCCGTTGACATCTTCCACCTGTGATTTGGCCTGGTGTACCGTCGATTGCTAGGGGACTGGTCCTGTATACCGCTAGTTTTCCTAGGCTGGTCCGTGTCAGTACCCCGTACACTGAAGACGAAGAAAGAAGCAGCAAGAAACTAAATTTGGCTTTCACGAGAAATCACAGGGTCCACACCCCTCGAACCGTTAAAACCATTTATTCAGTGTCATTCAGTTCATTTTGGGGTCATTTTCACTCTAAACTTTGTTAAAATACAAAATTTCCTCTATCGTACCTACCGTAGAATTTACTTAGTGCATGAAATTTGCTCGATTTCAGGAAATCTACTAGGCCACTGGGATATTGACGCCACGCCACTGAACTTGCGTCATTTTTAGCTGTCGTAATTACGTCAAGAGTTGTCATTGCTGGAAACTTGTCTTGCACCCCTCCTAACGCTTGCCTGTATTGTGGGTTGCTTCCCAATTTAGAAACCCGGATTTTTGCAAGTCCGGTAATATTATTTAATTTTGGGGATTAATTCTTTTTTCAGCATTCGGTAACGGCACCCTTCATTTTATAAAACTAGCTCAGAGTTCATTCATAATTTAGAAACCCATTGATTTAGGTTGGGGATTATAACTATTGTATTTTTTCTTTACCGTGTAAATTATCTCCCTCGAGCTCCTTGAGCGAGAGGTGTTTATTTTATTGTATTATTTTTGCGGCCAGCCTTTGTTTCAGTGTGAATAAATTGTTATTTGGAAGATCCGTTTTATTTCCTGTATCCACGGCCTCGTAAAACGAACCACAACCACAACGTAATTAAATTTAGGGGTCCTTTTGCAAGATTGGCGGGATTTCACAACGGTCCCCCTTTCGGTAGAGTCAGAACGTTACAGTACCTACTACAAGTGTGCGATTTGGAAAAGCAAATTTTGTAAACCTGCCGCGATGAGAAGCAGTTGTTAAGGTTGCTAGGCAGCTCAGCGATCCATGTGGTCGAAAGGGGTCTGAAAACAAGTTCCGAAAAACTCTCAACATCTCGAGCAAGAACTGAGTACGTTCGTTTAAGGTGTACTCTACAAGGTGTCCATAGGGATTTACGTGTATTTAATTTTTTTCCTGCTTCCCTAATTAATTTAATGGGAAATTTAGGGTATCAGGTTTTATATAGCCTCCTTCCTAACTGCTGGAAAAATACCGGGGTTAGTTGGTTCGATAAAATTAGCCCCCTAGGTCAAAATTTTGAGGTTCCAACAAATTTTTCTGTGCTGCTCTGGTTCGAGAGCTATTTAAAAAAAATGGTGGGGGGGGGGTTAACTTAATGTTTATTTTTTCGAATGGCTTTTTTAAGGAGTCCAAAGTTGATTGTTATTCACTCAATTATGCGGCGTATTTGTTTTATTTTGCGCTAGTTTACGAATAGCTCCACGGATCCCGAGAGGTTTCGTCATCAGCCCCCCCACTTAATTAACCCCAAAAGTGTTTGTATAACCCAATTGCGCCCATTATCGCTCAAATGCGCTGTATTCAGTTCAATCTGCGCTTAAAAAGAAAATGTTTGTAAAAAACTACCGGAGGGGGGCTAACTTAACCCACCCCCAGCGAGTGATCAATTTCCCACCAAAAACAGACCAGAGAAGTGATAGAGAGTTTTAACGCCCTCTACCGGAAGAATGGTCAAATGAGCACAAGAGAAGCGAGGGCACTTTGCCACCATTCAAATGCACTTCGCTGATGAGGGTCAAGTAACCCGAAACCGGTCCGAAGTTTTTGAATGGTGGCTCGAACGATTCAGGTATTTAAATCGGTTTAAAAACAGACCAGTTGATCAGAAAAATTATGCGCTAATTTGCGCCATGTTCCAAGGATTTGGGAGGTTGAGAAGGGACGTCAACTTAGGTTTTTTAAGCTCTACGCTTCAGCACGCAGTTACTAAAATCGAATCACCAAAAACATGAAACATTTTAGGGTCCTGGGAACTCAACAAATTGTTTTTTTTTAATGTCTGTATCTGTTAATCTGGGTGTTCTTCTGCACTCTATAAAGTAGCTCCGACCTACCGCAACAATATGTGCACTAGGGTGGAGCGTCATTTCGAATTTTGGAATTTCAAAATGCCCGTGGCAGAAAAAGTTGTTAATTGTTAATATTATTTTATTACTTTAATGAAAATTTTTTATTGGTTTGCGTTTTCCACCCCCCCAATGCCAGAATGTCTACGACGTAAAGAATCGCTCTGGGGGGGTTGAAAATGAAATGCAACGATTTTTTTTTACTTAAATAAAAGGCTTATATTTCCTTTTAGCAACTTTTTGGCGGTCAAGCATTTTCAATTTCCAAAAAAAAGAGAATATCATAGGAAAATTATGTAATATGCATACAAGTATTTTTGTGTTGTAACTTAATAGGGAACATAAATTTCTCGTTTATGTACAGTAAAAAATATTAGATTTGATGAGAAACTGCTAGAACTTTTCGTAGACAATATTGATCAATATTAACAGCATCAAATGCAGGATGCAGGATGCAGTTATGCACCGCCAAACTGACCAACTTGAAACAAGCGCACTATTTCAGTTCAAAAAGCATTAATAACGCGTTGTTAAACTCAAAACACACGATCTGATTCTAATCAGCATCAAAGCGCGCGATCTGAACTTAAGCAGAGGAAAAGAGACATTTCTCTCAGTGATCTGATCTGAAAACGCATGATTTCAAATTAAACTATGCCAAAAGACAATTTTGAGCTCAGGATACACGATTTGAGGTAAAACGGTGTGAAAAATACCATTCTGCCATGTTATAAGCTCAAAATGCACGATTTCAGCTTAAGCAGCGTCAAAAACATGTGTTTGCCCTATTCTGAGTTCAAGTGGCACCATTCGAGCTTAAAGCGACGTCAAGAGAACGATTCTACCCTGTCATGAAATCAAAACTAGCTTACGCAATCAAAAACGCGATTTTACACTGTTATGAGATCAAAATGCACGATTTGAGCGGTTAAACACTTAATCATAGTCGTAAATACGTTATTGCATTGTCAACAGCTTCAAAAACTCGATTTTGCATTGTTGTAAACCTAAAACGCACGATTTGATCTTAAGCATACTCAGGACCAACAATGCCAACATTTTAAGATACAAAAAGTTTCAATTCATTAACAATACATCTTCCTCCACAGATAAAAATATTTTATTGTTTAACGCCTTTTTTATGTCTGCTGTAAAATTTTCAAGGCTTATACATGAAATAATTAATAATTTTTTAAATAAAAATAGACATTTGCCGCATATGCAGTCCTAAAATAAAATACGTAAGATTTTGTTGGTTAGTGTATTTGCTTCATTTTTTTTTTTATCCAAATGAAAAGTGTTTTTATAATAAAGTAATGGGGTGTTTCACAATAAAATTAAGTAAATATAACTTTTTGACAGCATGAAGCATTTTTTTACTTTTTTTGAATTTGCAAATTTTTGAAGGCTTTGGGGGGGTGGAAGGGGTTTGCGAAAAATTTCAAAAAAAATACAGTTGACTTCTCTTATTGAGAGACAACTTTTATGAGGACAGGCGTTTTCATTTTTGCAAAAAAAAAAAACCTCCACCTATAGCGACGCTCCACCCTAATGTGCACAACACCCAAAGCTGGCCTTACAATCACAGTAAAAGGCGCGTTTTCCCGAATCAAGTTTAATTGACCGATTATACTTGATCAACAAAAGTTGAACGAAAACTAAAGTGAGAACCTACGTTTCAATAGAGTTGATCAACTTTTTAGTGGATCAAGAAAAGTTTGATCCAGTCAAACTTTTGTCGTTCAAGTGATGAGTCATAAGCGAATTGCCTTCAAGTTGAAGCTTGTCTTGAAGCGTGTGAACTTTGTTGACACTGTTGACAGTCCAGTTCGCTTTCAACTGATCATCACGGCAAGCGTTTGTTTGAAAATAAAAGTAAAAATGAGCCTCCAGTGGTCTGAAAGTGTTATGCTAAAATTTATAGAACTATATCAGAAGCATTGGAACCACCGAATCTATAAATATAAAAATAGAGATGCACGAGAAAATGCTTTGATAAAATTGTTTTTAGTTCTTCTTTTAACAAAAACTGCTACCAACTGTACACATTCCCGCACAACTGCGTTCGACGCCATTTGCAAACTGAAACTGTTGATCAGTTTTAATTGAAATGTGTGAACAAAAAAACTGATTCAAGTCATATTCAACTTTTGTTGGACAACTATAATCGGTCAATTAAACTTGATTTGTGAGAACACCCTTAATGAGCAACAATTCCATCGGTTCCTTTCCTCTTTATATCAAACTTAATCCAAACCTTGTGCTTTTTCCTTGATACAAACCTCGATGGCATTTTAGCACGCAAAACGTTAGGCAAATGTTTGTTTATATAAAAATTAAATCCAGAATCGCTGAGGCTTTCTTTTACACAATGCTTTGCCAGTTTAACTTGGTAAACGCCCAAAGTCAAAAATTCCAGTTCCTTTTCACTTAATTTGGAAAACATATTGTTTTTTCGCTAACCTTCTCCCATTTACCGCCTGTATTTTGAATGTCGTCAGCCAGAGTACTTTGGTGTTCAGTCCTTCTTAGCGTTTCAAACGCAAAATTGGTGGTACGCTGAGTGTTCTCAAGTAAAGGCCGACAATAAGCATTAATTATTGCTTTCGGCAAATAACTGCCTCGGATAACCTTGGCGAAGAAAGGAAACATATTTTTTAGCCTTCCATTTACTGCCTCTATTACCCATCTCAGCAATGTTACCTACCTTTCGAGAGTCGTTACACAGGGTCTGACTGAACTGAGATTGTCCGTTGGTCAGAAGGCTTGGCATGTGGTGGCGTATGTTTAAATTTCCAAGCTGCGATCCAATAAGAAGTGACTGTCTCTGTTTTGCGTTGTCACATAATTTGATAACTCACTGTTATCACGAAGCAATGCATTCACTATGTTCGCGTCATTGTTTTTTCCATCTGCGAGGAAGAGGCCCGGCGCATCTATGACGGAAGAGCGATCATAACAGGCTTGACTAAGTTCCTCTGTTTTTGGCTGGAATGAATAGGTTCTTCGTTGAAGTTCATGGTCAGATGATTTATTAATATAAAGGTAATTTCCGTTCATTATCAAAAACTGTTAGAGAAGAACCGCGAGTCCGTCGAGTGTGCGTGATTATTCAGTTGTTACAATAAATAATTATATCTGTCTGTCAATATATTCAACTTAACTATTCATTTCTTTATTCCCTTACATACTAATCCAAGAGGTTATGGGCACCTTTTTCACGCTGTTTTGAATCGAATTCGAGATTCAGTTCGCTAGTGTTACAATGGCAAGCAACAGTTTGGGGGCTTCAATAGAAAAATTGAAGGGCAGAGAAAACTACTGCACCTGGAAATTTGCGGTCCAAACGTATCTTCAACATGAAGATTTATGGGAGTGTGTATTGGGAACCGAAAAAGATGATAAGAAGATTTTAAAAGCTAAGTCCAAAATTATTTTGCTTGTGGATCCTATAAATTATGTTCACCTTCAGGCAGTACAATCTGCAAAGGAAGTTTGGGAGAAACTAGAGCAAACTTTTGAGGACTCTGGGCTAACCAGGCGTGTTGGTCTACTAAGGAGTTTGACTACAACCAGGCTTGAAAATTCGACGAACGTAGAAGATTATGTCAACAAAATTGTGACAACCGCTCAAAAACTTGCTGGAATAGGATTTGCAGTTTCCGATGAGTGGCTTGGAACTTTACTTTTGACGGGTCTTACAGATGAATATAAACCGATGATAATGGGTCTAGAGAGTTCGGGCATAGCAATAACATGCGACTCTATTAAGACGAAGATATTGCAAGATGTGAAAGTCAGCAAGAAATCGGATTCAGCGTTTTACACCAAAAAGTATCAAAAAACGGAGTCCACAGATGGCTATTCCAAAGGAAAAGGGCCTCGCTGTTACACTTGCAACAATTACGGGCACAAATCTCCTCAATGTGCATTAAAAAAGAAGAATAATACGTCTTCTGTTAAACCTCAAAATTTTCACAATTCTAAGGACAACGATAAGAAAAATCAACACGTTGGTTTCTATGCTGGTTCAAGTAACTCGGAGGATTGGTTTATAGACTCCGGTGCTTCATTTCACATGACTCATCAAAAGCTCCTGTTCAAGAAATTTGAAGAAGCTTCCGTGGACGAGATTGCTGTTGCAAACAGTACCAAAGTGAAAGTAGAAGGACAGGGCCGCGTAGAGTTCAAAATTCGTTGCTGTGGAGATTCGGAAGAGGTGAAGACTTTAGAAATAGAAGATGTTCTGTATATTCCGTCTCTTTCGACGAACTTGCTGTCAGTGGCTCAGATAACAAGAAAAGGCCACGAAGTTTTATTTACACGAGACCAGTGCAAAATATTCAAGAATGGTGAACTAGTTGCAACTGGGGTTATTTTTGGCAATTTATATAAATTGGACAAGAATTTTGATTTGGATCATCTTGTGTTAATGGCAAACGCTGATGAGCATTTGTGGCATCGTCGGATGGGGCACATAAATTTAAAGGATTTAAATTTATTGAAGAATGGCCTCGTGGAAGGCATTAATTTTCAAAAAGGAAAAGAATCTCCGTGCATTCCGTGTCTGAAAGGAAAACAAAATCGTCCGTCCTTTAATCACGTTGGCAGAAGAGCAGAGTCCATCTTAGAGCTGATTCATTCTGATTTATGTGGGCCGATGGAAATTGAGTCTCTTGGCGGTGCGAGATATTTCTTCACTTTAATTGATGATTTTTCAAGAAAAGTTTTTGTATTCTTTCTCAAGAATAAGACTGAAGTAAACGAAGTGTTCCAAAATTTCAAGAATTCCGTGGAACTAAAATTTGAAAAACAGATTAAAACCTTTCGGACTGATAATGGCACTGAATACTGCAACTTCCAGTTGGAAAGATTTTTGAAGAAGTCTGGAATTAGACATCAAACGACTTGTCCGGGGACCCCACAGCAAAATGGAGTTGCTGAAAGAATGAACAGGACTCTTTGTCAAAAGGCAAGATCAATGTTGTTTGACGCCAATCTTGACAAGAAATTTTGGGCTGAAGCCGTCTCCTCGGCAGCTTACTTGGTTAATCGTTCACCTTGTACTGCGTTAGATCACAAGAAGACGCCCGAAGAAGCATTTACTGGTGAGAGACCTGATTTAAAGCACATTAAAGTTTTCGGCTGCAAGGCAATGGTTCATGTCCCAAAGAGTAAGAGAAAAAAGTTTGACTCTAAATCCGAAGCTATGATTTTTGTGGGTTATCGTTTAATCAACCCAAAATCGGATGGATTAGTTAAAAGTCGAAATGTTGTTTTTCTGGAAAACGAATTTTTTGGAATTCTAAATTCTGTAAAATGCGAAAAGGATTTGCTCGTTTTGAACTTTGAAGAAAATAACTCTACTTCTGAAGACGAAAGAGTAAATCAAGTGGAAGAAGCTGAAAGAGCAGATCAAGTGGAAGAAGTTGAAGAAGTAAGAAACCTTGGAGGCGCAGAACCGGAAGGTGGATCAAGAGTAACAAGATTGCCTAAAAGATTTCAAGATTTTCAACTGTTTCTAACGAAAGACTATGAAGAGTTAGACGATCCAGTAACTGTTGATGAAGCCTTGGGAAGTGCTGACAAAGAAAAATGGATCGAAGCAATGCAAATGGAATATGCCTCTTTGTTGAAGAATCAGACTTGGGAAGTGGTGGATCTTCCGCCTAATAGAAAACCAATCTCGAGTAAATGGGTGTTTAAGACGAAAAGAAATTGTGAAGGAATTGTTTTTAACCTCCCCACTCCACTTCACCACTCTTTTTCTCAAGGTCTGCTTTCGCCCAGAAGCTATGAGAAACCATTGGACAATTTCTTGTTCTTTCAATGAGGTACCGTATCTTATGTCAGAAGAGCCTTATAGAGTATTCATTGCATCCTCTGTAAATCTGCCATTATTTAGATGCTCCTTGCAGCTTCTGTTGTTCAGGGGCAAGCATATCTTGACTTCATCCCATAACTGCAATTTTTGGAATTCGACACCTATCCTTTCTTGACTTGCAAATACAGCAATAAGTCTGTGTTACAAATAAACTCTTCATATCCGGTAAGGGAAGCTTTTTGTATCTGCAGATGTCGTCGCCCGAATCTATAGACAGAGCGAAAAGAAAGTTTTTTTTTTAAATGCAATAGATACATAGTTTGATTAACTTTTCATCATCTTTATGGATGTTATTGTCCACTGGCACTTCACTTTCTTCGTTTTCAACCAATTCTTGTAGATAGTCTGCATCTTCTACATTCGAGCTCTCTGTCCTTAAAAAAATCAACAAATTCTTGAGAATATTCTGCTTCACTTGCATTAGAGCTCGCATTGTTTTAAACAAATAAACCAATATACCTATACTTTCATTTTTTTTATACACCCAATGGCCACTTTCATTCTTCTTTCGAAATGTTGTCAAAGCCTATAAAGACAAATTTTTATTAAATATTGGGCATTCACGACAAGCGAATCAAGTCCACTCATTTGTAAACTGTAGGTTTTAAACTAAAAATTAATTCTCAGGTAACCCAGGCGGTCTAACTAAGTGTAGGTGGATCTTTATGTAGAAATCTCTTGCGGTTATATTTTCATTGGCAAAGCGGCCCTAAGCTGCATACAAAAGATGAAAATCTCGTAATACTTAAAAAATAATATCTGTGGCAAAAAAAGAGATGGAGTATTGAAATTTTGACAGCAGTAAAAGATGTCTTGGGAACATGAGCAACTGTATCATCGGACACGAAAAAATGTTTTTTACAAAGTGTAGCCAGCCGCAAGCCATTTTGGAAAGAAAAACGGTTTCAACGAAATCATTCTTTTGGACGCGTATAGGACATACGAGACTTTTGAGTACCTAATGTTCCTTATCATAAAAAGCTAAGTTGGCGGCATGGGAGATTTTTCTAATGTGTCGCAAATTGAAGCTTAAACCTTCCTAATGATAATATCAAAAAATTAACCTGCTCCCACGCCATATCACGCCAAACACCCAAATTGACTGAAAGTTCGATGTTGTCTTTTAGCCTATTTATTCCACCAATTTAGTTTTTTAATTTTGATATACCTTTGCAGTTAGCTTGTTAGGAACTTTTTGAGACAATTCATGTTGCTTTGGCAAAAAAATCCATGCGGAATCCGATCGAATCGATTCTTCACTCTAACTTTTCAGAGAGTTGATCGATTTTGATGAAACTTGCATCGTCGAGTCGACGCAGGTCCATGTGAGGTTGATGCCTATTGCTTTACACAGTGGTCGAACAACCGGAGTACCGGATAAATGCAGATATGTTAAAAGCATTGAATTGCTAATATCTCAGTTGTTATTCGACTTAAGCCAAAACATGTCTTAATCAATTTTAATTTTTGAAGGTTATGATCCATAATCACTGTCCGGTGTGTATAATTAAGGGATTATGGCTGTCTTCCGGACTGGTTTAAATAAAAATGCAGTGTAAAAAGCTACATATATATATGTTTCGACCAGATATTGTGCTTAGGTCATCTTCAGGCTGTTATAACAAAGAAAATTTACATTAAAAATTGGGTTAAATGGTTTGAAAATCTTACAGTTAAAAATTCACATTGATAATTAAGTTTAAAGTTAAAGTTTAAAAATTACATCTTTAAATAAAAGTATAAAACATTTTTATTAAAATTAAAACGTGGTCATGTTGCAAAGATGTAGTTGATGACAACCGGAAGTTAAAAACGTGAAATTGAAATGTCACTGTGAAGTTAGTGTGAAAAGTAAAACCACCAAACAGATTGAATTGTTGGTGGGCGGGAAATTTAAAAAAAAAATAAAATTCAAATAATTAATTTTGAAAAAACAGATTGAGGTGAACAACAGCCCCGCAAGGAGCAAGTCCCCGAGACAATAAAAACGAAGGAATAATTTGTTTTAGGATATGCAAGGAGTAATTTTTAGGTTGGGGAAAAAAGTGGCTTCATTTAATGTTTTGTTGGGTTGTTTACGGAAGGAATATGTAATGTAAATTTGTTCTAAGAGATCTATGATAGCTGGGGAGTGAGAAGCATGGAGGATCTTGGGTTGAACATTAAACTTGTGGTTTGTTGAGTTGATATGATCAGCAAATGCTGATTTACAATTACCCTCGAAATCAATATTGTTCGTTGTTATTAATTTAAAATGTTCTTTAGCTCTACACTTAATCGATCGAAAAGTTCTTCCAATATACCGAGCACCACAAGAGCAATCTAATTCATAAACTCCACTCCTTTCAAGGTGTTCTTTTTTATCAACTTTTCGGCAAAGTAAAGACTACAAATTAAGACTGGAATGATTGGAAGTGTTAATGTTAAGAGAATGGAAAATTTTGTTTAACTGAGGGGTTACTAATGAATTATAAGGTAAGGGGAAATACTGTTGGGGTGTTTTCTCGATAGGTTTCAAAGATGTGAACAAATTTAAATTGTGTTTTAAGCAAAGTTGATCGAACAAGTTTTTTAGAGAGTGAAAGGGATAATTGTTGTTTTCTCCTATTTTTAAAATGATCTCAAATTCTCTTTTGAAATTATCTGGGGATAAAGGGGTTTCTTCAAAATTGTTTAAAAAAGAAGCTGAAACCCAACTTCGTGAACATTAGGATCAACAGCCACGAGAGAGCAGCAAAGGAAGCCCTGACGAAAGGAATTGACACCTGGATTCGGAAAGAAGTTAAGAAATGTTACACAGAGAAATACCAACTCAACATACAAATATGGTTCCTCCATTCTAATTTATCATCAGAACTACACCCAGCCATATGGGACTGCCTAGATTCTTCCAACAGAGACAGGATTGAACAGTTAGGTGAGGTGACCTTCAACAGATTACGGGACAAGTTGTCGAGACTTAAATCATACCAATATCCCATCCACTTAGGTAGACGTTACCCTAATGTCAATAATCATTTTAATTTCCATCCTAGAACATTAAACTTATCACAAGTTAACTTCTCTCTAGAAGAACAGAAAGTACTAGATTTGGGTTTGAAATTTGCCCCAATTCCATCGTCCCTCAGACAAAAAGACAAATTTGAAATAATAGCATATTCCGAAAACATCATAACAAAAAGTAAATTGCTCAACCCTACTGCAGTAGGCTTTCAGGTCTCACAAATTATAGAAAACAAAGCTCAACACAATGTCGATCGAAATTTTTCAGAGGAGATAGATCTGAATATAGAATCCATTCAATCAAAGATCAAAGACAACGATCTTATAGCTACCAAGGCTGACAAGGGCAATTGTTTAATATTAATGAATAAAGACGACTACGTGGAAAAAACCAACAACTTCTTGGCATCGAGTGACTTTATTAAAATTCCTAGAGACCCACTAAAAGTGTTTAATACTAGAGCTAGGAAGATTATCAACAAACATAAAGAAACATTGAAGACATTCAGCATAAATTTGTTCCACATACTCTGCCCAAATCCCCAGACCCCAACGCTCTACTCGCTTCCAAAAATCCACAAGATTGGCACCCCTGTCAGACCGATCGTCTCTTCTGTTTCTTCCCCGGCCCATAAACTATCATCATGTCTTAGCAAGATCTTTTCGGACAACATTTCATACAGATCACCCTTTTCAGTAAAAAACACCACAGAACTAATTACGGCTTTGAAAGATTTGAAATTTCCATCAGGAACAATGCTTGTTTCCTTTGACATAGTTAATCTTTTCCCTTCAGTCCCGATTAAAGAAAGTGTAAACATCCTAACGCAATTAATTAGAAACACCCCTATAGTTGATGATACAATTTCGGAAAATTTACTAGAACTTTTAGAACTTTGTTTGCAACAGAACTTTTTCAAATTTAATGGAGAATTTTATCGACAAACTTCGGGTTTAAGCATGGGTTCACCGCTTTCTCCACTACTAGCAGAAGTGTTCCTATCAAAATTGGAAACAGATCTCATTTCTAAAAATGAACTTTTTAAAAAACACATCCTTTTCTGGAAAAGATATGTTGATGATATATTTGTAGTGTTTAGGGGTGACAATGAAGAGACTAACACTTTTATTGATTTCCTCAACTCACTACATAACAACATAAAATTCACTATAGAACTAGAAGCCAATAAATCATTACCCTTCTTGGATTTAAAGATTGCCTTAGAAAACGGAACACCTCAATTTTCAATTTACAGGAAGCCCACTACAACAGATCATGTTATTCCTTACAAATCCCACCACCCACATCAACATAAATTTGCTGCTTTCAACTTCTTGTTCAATAGGCTTTTAAACACCCCTTTATCCCCAGATAATTTCAAAAGAGAATTTGAGATCATTTTAAAAATAGGAGAAAACAACAATTATCCCTTTCACTCTCTAAAAAACTTGTTCGATCAACTTTGCTTAAAACACAATTTAAATTTGTTCACATCTTTGAAACCTATCGAGAAAACACCCCAACAGTATTTCCCCTTACCTTATAATTCATTAGTAACCCCTCAGTTAAACAAAATTTTCCATTCTCTTAACATTAACACTTCCAATCATTCCAGTCTTAATTTGAAGTCTTTACTTTGCCGAAAAGTTGATAAAAAAGAACACCTTGAAAGGAGTGGAGTTTATGAATTAGATTGCTCTTGTGGTGCTCGGTATATTGGAAGAACTTTTCGATCGATTAAGTGTAGAGCTAAAGAACATTTTAAATTAATAACAACGAACAATATTGATTTCGAGGGTAATTGTAAATCAGCATTTGCTGATCATATCAACTCAACAAACCACAAGTTTAATGTTCAACCCAAGATCCTCCATGCTTCTCACTCCCCAGCTATCATAGATCTCTTAGAACAAAGGACGTTTTCGAGAATAGGGAGACTTTGGGCTACAAAAAAATATATTTGTCCACATGAGTCAAACACAGTTTTTGCAGGGTACATTAAGAAAACATATACCTTTCATTTAAGACCAATTTTGTTCTTGACTCATGTGGACATTCTATGTTCTTGAGATTTTTGTCTCCCTGTTTCTGTTTTCTTGTTAAATCAATTTTTTCTCCTGCGAACGCGTGAATTGTGTCCAATAAGCTGTGAGAGACTTCAAATAAGCTTACAACTTAGAAAAATTGTTAAATAATTTAAAAAAAAAACAAAGAAAGCTAATTCACGGTGACGAGGATTTGAACCCTGGCCCAACGCTAGGCAGCCGCCAATCAGATTGCTTGTACCTTAGTGATTCCGCAAACGAAACAGTTCGTACGGTTCGAGAATTGGACCCCAGACCCCGACACTTCGACCACCAATCGTACTCGTGTCATAGTGTATTTAGGAAGATGATAAACTAATCATATCATGGTTTTAGGGATGTATTAAACTAATTCTTAATATAAATCATTTCTATACGTTAAGGAAATGAAACTTTCGTCGTAGGTACATCACAACTAAAATAATTGCTACCTCTAATACAATTAATACCAGCTGTTACCATAGTATAAAGGCTATCCGAAAGGTAATTTTTCAAACTATTGGCGGTCAAATGAACCTTTCTGGCTAAAATTCTCCCGTCTGTTCAAATCACAATAACTTTTCACACAGTGCCGCAATTGTGAATGGCTTTCTTACGTTAGAAAGATCGTTTTATTGGCTTCATTCCAGTGTTAACATAAGAGTGTTGGGGTTTTCGTCAATTTTTTTTAATGAGTGGAAAGGGTGCCCAAGATCAATATCTCGAGACCCTTTTGTCGTTTTTTGCCGATAACACTTCTTCCCCCAGGAATTAAAAAATAACTTCTTTTTCATTAACTCCCTGATAACTTCTTCATTCATCAACCAATTTTCAAAGTCGTGGGCTCTTTTGTAACCATAAAGGATTGATGGCTAAACAGAAAACCCCCAAAGAAGTCTTCTAGCACAAAAATGCAAAATGGTAGGAAGTAAAGAAATCACCATAAAATTTTAAACACGTTTTATGTCGTACATTAACAACGAATACTTTTTCTCCCGTCTACAGCTAGAAAGGGCTTTCTAGAGGAGTATTTTGATGCGTCATTTGAGAATATTACGTCAACAATTGGTCAAAAAGAACAAGAATTTTGATTCCAGTTCTGACAGATAAAACACAAGTTTTCACATGAATCTGATCTGATTTATAATTTTAAGCCAATTTCTGTTGAAAATCATCTGAAGTCTACCCTAAGAGAATTTTAATTCTCAATAATACTGCTCGTGCAAGTTTTTTTGCCCTCCTTAAAGAGCAAGGGAAAACCAGTGGTCTTAGGGCCGATTTCATAATAAAAGTTAAAGGTCCTTTAAAGTTAAAATCGACTTTAAAGGGACTTTGACCAATCAGGAGCAACCACCTTTCTGGAATGTTGCTAAGCAAATATTTAAAGGACAATAATTTTGATTATGAAATTGGCCCTTAAATTAATGCAGTGCGACCCTTCCATTAAGTTTCCATAGCGACATTATGATAGTGTGTATTCGATTCAAAAACAATAATGCAATAGTGACACTTTAATTGTCACATCCTTGCATTGTCGCCGTATATCGTCATAGAAACTAATGGAAGGCCCCTATTCATTAATTTAAGACCATTGGCTTTATCCTTCAGAACGAGAATCAAGATTCTTGTTCTTTTTGACCGAGTGTTAACGTAACATTCTCAAATGAAGCATAAAAATACTTCTCGAGAAAGTCCTTTCTAGCTGTAGACGGGAGAATGAAGATTCGTTGCAAATGTTCCACATAAAACGTGTTTAAAATTTTATGGTGATTTCTTTACCTCCTACCTCGCCTCCTACCATTTTGCATTTTTGTCGTAGGAGACTTCTTTGGAGGTTTTCTGTTTAGCCAATCCTTTATGGTTACAAAGAGCCCACGACCTTGCAAATTGGTTGATGAATGAAGAAGTTATCAGGGGGTTAATGAAAAAAAAGTATTTTTTTAATTCCTGGGGGAATAAGTGTTATCGGTAAAAAACGACAAAAGGGTCTCGAGATATAGATCACATGCACCTGTTCCACTCATTAAAAAAATTCAAAAATTTTTTTCTTGGAATTGGGGATGGTCTAAATCTTCATATTTTTGCAAGTTGTTTGGAAACAACCATGCCGAGCCATGGACGAAAACCCCAACACTCTTATGTTAACACTGGAATGAAGCCAATAAAACGATCTTGCTAACGTAAAAAAGCGATTGACAACTGCGGCGCTGTGTAAAAAGTTATAGTCATTTGAACAGACGCGAAAATTTTAGCCTGAAAGGTTCATTTGGCCGCCAGTTTATTTTTCGTAGGAAGGAAACGAAGTAGGACGGAAACGACATAGGACGGAATTCGTGTATCTTTGTAAGACCTTGGGCTTGCTGTCAATTTCCGTTGTACGTCGCTATGGAGACTTTCTGTCCTACGTCCTTCTGGATGCTTTCCATTCTACGTCGTTCTCGAGGTTTTCCGTTCTAAGTCCTTCTGAATACTTTCCGTTCTAAGTCGCTCCTAAGACTTTCCGTCCTACGTCGTCCTGGATGCTTTCCTTTCTACGTCGTCCTGGATGTTTTCCGTTCTAAGTCTTTCTGAATACTTTCCGTTCCAAGTCGTTCCGAAGACTTTCCGTCCTACGTCGTTCTGAATGCTTTCCGTTCTACGTCGTTCTGGATGTTTCTGCGACCGATCTACAAGTTTTCTCTCCGACGCCTACGACTGTCTATGGACTACAGAGCGCCCGAACACGACGTAGGACGGAAAGTCTTCGGGGCGACTTAGAACGGAAAGCATCGAGAACGACGTAGGACGGAGTCTTCGGAGCGACTTAGAACGGAAAGTATTCAGAAAGACTTAGAACGGAAAACATCCAGAACGACGTAGAAAGGAAAGCATCCAGAACGACGCAGGACGGAAAGTTTTAGGAGCGTCTTAGAACGGAAAGTATTCAGAACTACTTGGAACGGAAAACATCCAGAAAGACGTAGAATGGAAAGCATCCAGAACGACGTAGGACGGAAAGTGTCCATAGCGGCGTACGACGGAAACTGACAGCAAACACAAGGTCTTCCGAAGATACACGAGTTCCGTCCTACGTCGTTTCCGTCCTGCGTCGTTTCCTTCCTACGGGTCACTCCCTATTTTTGTAGATATTCACATTGAACTTAAAATTCAAAATACGACAACGGGAGAATCTTTTCATGTGTGCGTAAGACGAAAGTTTCATTTCCATTAGATATAGACTGTTTTTTACTAAATAATTATCATAATTTGAATGGATTCCGGATGGATCCTGTGTCAAATGGTTTAGTCTTACCGACGTTTCGTACACCGTTGCAGGTGACATCTTTGGAGCTAGATTGGCGCTGATGGTGGAGTTTGGCTATTTATACCTGGGTTGTGAATTTGGGGCGTTACGCTTGGTCGCGCTTCACGGACAAGGGGTATATGATTAGTAGAGGCGTTTTTTCGGATTAAAGGCTGAAGAACAGTGAGAGGGTAACTGGAATCTCTATTGATATTGGTGGGGTTTTTATAGATTTCAATGGACTCGAGAATTTTTCGCTGCGAGAAGAACGGAGCTGGGGCTATGATTTTTGTTTTATCAAATAGGATTTGATGACCTCGATCTGTTGATCTGGTGCTCCGCAATGGCTGAAGCAGTACTTTGAAGACGAGTACACCTTTCATGCTCCTTAATACGGGTTCTGACTGACATCCGGTCTCACCAATATACGACAGACCGCACGAACAAGGAACTTCATACACCCCTTCTGACTGCAGGGGAATGACATCTTTCACAGGTTCTAAGAACTGGGATAACTTTGGGAGGGTGGTGAACCTTGTGAGGACGTTATGTTTTGAAAGCATCATGCTGAGTTTATCGGTGACACCTTCAATATAGGGTAGAATGATGGTGGCAATTGGTGGGGCCCTTTCAATGTTGGGTCTGGGTTGAGGGGATGCACGTCTTTGAATGGCTCGTTGATGGGTATCTCACCAGTTCAGCGCCAATCTAGCCCTGAAGATGTCACGTGCAATGGTGTACGAAACGTCGGCAAGACTAAACAATTTGACACGGAATCTATCCGGAAGCCAAAATCAAAAGATATGCAGTACCTAATAAAAACGCACAATACGCATGTTTTTCATTCAGACTTTACTATGCCAGCAAAATTAAGTGAGGACAATTCATGGACCATGGACTAGGGTTGCTCTCGTCCTCTTTTTAGCCTAAAAAAATCTACCATTTTGACTCTTAGTTGACAACCATTCGGACGTCAAAACCCGCGGCAATCAAGAGACTACTCGTCGTATTACTATTGATATAAGTAGTGTCCAGTTGACGATGTAGTATTATCACTGTAATCAGGATTTAATTGGTTACTGGTATACTAAATACTGCTAAATACTTAATGTCTCCTGTAGTCTCCTGGTTGCCTTGTTGAGTCCTCATGGATGCACTACTTGTCAAATGGTAGATTTTTTTCGGTCAAAGAGGACTCGAGCAAGCTCTCGTCCCCTTTTTAGCCTAAACAAATCTACCATTTTGACTCGTAGTTGACAACCATTCGGACGTCAAAACCTGCGGCAATCAAGAGACTACTCGTCGTATTACTATTGATTATTGTACTCCACTGCTTAGCAGCCAACGGAAAACTAGAATTGAGAGTGGTTACTGCAGCAACAGGCATTATTTACTCATAATTTTTTACTATGGTCTGTCCGGGATCCACACGACCGGGATTCACCCTATTTCCATGGCGAATCATTGTTGTCAACAATGAATCGCCATGGAAATCGGGTGAATCTCGGTCGTGTGGATCCCGGACAGATTATACCTATAACTTACCTTGGTTTAGTATAGACATGGTTAGACAATGGTTAGACATTCCCAGAGACCAACCCTGAGCCAAAACATTTTGAAGACTTCTAACATGTCAAAAAAGGATATCTCGCCCCATGTAATTTTGACGTATACAGTGACTATCAAAATGTACGGAGTGACTAACCATGTCTATACTCAACCAAGTAACTAACCAAGCAAAATTAATAAGCGACAATTTTTTTATAGAAATCAACGTTTCATTAATTAGTAGGTACCTACAATTAAATACATAATTATTATATAAGTTATTTATGTTTTTGTTTCTGTTTTTGGGGAGACATCCCGATGAAGTAGGTATTTGCGTATTATGGAAGCGCTGAGGGATAGGTATTGGCGTATTATGGAAGCGCTGAGGGATCACTCGGTAGTCTTTTCTTTTCGATTTAAAAAATTCATGACTTTTACCTCAAGACCTTGACTTATCTCAAGATCTTGACTTTTATCTCAAGACTGAATTTCTCAAGACTTGACCCTATCGCTCGTCTAGTCTGCCCGTCGGATAACTTGAAAACAGATTGATATATCGAGCTTAAACTTGGTATACAGCTGTGTTTCCCAAAATACTCGGCCGCGGCGGGGATTGCTTTGGGCCATATCGGACCAAGAGATCTTGGATCTTGGATCTTGAGATAAAAGTCAAGATCTTGGATCTTGAGATAAAAGTCAAGATCTTAAGATAAAAGTCAAGAATTCAATAAAAGACTGATCCCTCAGCGCTTCCATAGTGGGTATATTGATAGCGAAGTTTGCTGTAAATAATTACCATATTTTCTGTGTTGTATACAATTTTCTTGCGAATTTCCTTCGTGTTCGTGCATTGAATTGCATCAGGTAATTTTTTCTCATGCATTCTAATAAAGCAATTAGCCCATATGTTATTGGACAGCAATCGAAAAAATTATCGATAACAATCAATGCATTAATAATTAAGGTACGACAACCAGCAATCAATAGAAAACTAGAACTGCAGCAATGTAGGTACTAATAGTGAATTTCGTTGCAAATAATTATCATTCTTTCTGTGTCGTATACCTATACAATTTTCTTGGGAATCTCCGCCCATTGATTGCATCAGGCAAGATAAAAATCAATGCACTTAATAATAAAAGGAGATCAATTGAAGATTTTTCAGTACTTATAAAATACTTTTCAAAAAAAACAAAAAAAAGTGAAAGAAACGATGTCCGCAGACGCGGTTTGAACCCGGGGCCACCGAGTGGTAGCCAAGTACTACACCAACACACCACGCCACACTGTCACGACGAGTTGTGACTTTATCTCAATTTAAACATCACGCTAAGACGACATCATTCATTTATTTGCAAAAGCCAAGTTAGCTACTCCAGAGTGTCCAGCAGGGGCGTGTTTAACGTAGGTTGGATCGGTGCATCGCACCGGGCCCCCAAGCAGATTCTGATTACTTGGGCCCCTAAGCTGATTTCGATAACAATATTTTATTACGAACAAAACTTAAAATTCAGTCAGTGTCCCTCCAAAAATCTTCATTTTCTAGCGTTGAGGGCTGGGGTTGGGGGCCTTATTTGGCTTGGCATCTTGAGTTCCAGGCACAGAAATCTAAAGAGTAGACCGATGAAAAGACCCTTCAGGTTTCAGGAATTAACAATAAGGTCGAGACGTATGGCGCATTTTCAAAGTAAATATCCCGTAGGTAATGCACACATCTTTTCTTAACACTCCCCATAGGGTCATGCAGCCCAGAACGAGCATTTAGTGTTCTAAGAAGAATGAAAACGTATTCGAGAAGTACTATGGGACAAAGAAGGACGTCCGACTTAGCTCTTTTAACAATTGAGCGAGACACACTCGACGAAATAAGTTTAGAAAACGTTATTTCAAAATTTTTGGCCAAGAAGGCAAGAAGAGGGGTGAGGATGTGAATTTGGAAAAATAAAATTGTATTTAACGTTTGTGATTGTCAAAAATTTTTTCTCGTGCTAATAAACACCGCGGGGGGGGGCAAAAAAATTTTCGGGGGGCTACCGCCCCCCCCCCCATTGGGCCCCTTCGGGGGCTCTGCACCGGGCCCTTCCACTCCTTAAATACGCCCCTGGTGTCCAGGAGTGCGTACATCTTCATTTTTGATAAACCGTAATTACATAAATGCTCAATGGTAACCCACGAACGTACTGATGGGTTTTATTTTTTTGGCCCAAAAACATATCCATTTTCGCGTGCCTTTCTAATGACAAATATGAGGCGCGCTGCGGAATAAAAAAGATTAACAATGTGTAAATATTTTTAACTCATATTATGTGGTATTGCCGACTTAGTGTTGGGTAGGCCACGATTATATTAGTGCCACATTTACAAAAAAAAAATTTATGCAAATCTCAATTTTGGCCCAAAAACCGGCCAAATTCGAAAGGGTCCTTTACATTACATATTCCTTCCGTAAACAACCCAACAAAACATTAAATGAAGCCACTTTTTTCCCCAACCTAAAAATTACTCCTTGCATATCCTAAAACAAATTATTCCTTCGTTTTTATTGTCTCGGGGACTTGCTCCTTGCGGGGCTGTTGTTCACCTCAATCTGTTTTTTCAAAATTAATTATTTGAATTTTTTTTTTTTTTTAATTTCCCGCCCACCAACAATTCAATCTGTTTGGTGGTTTTACTTTTCACACTAACTTCACAGTGACATTTCAATTTCACGTTTTTAACTTCCGGTTGTCATCAACTACATCTTTGCAACATGACCACGTTTTAATTTTAATAAAAATGTTTTATACTTTTATTTAAAGATGTAATTTTTAAACTTTAACTTTAAACTTAATTATCAATGTGAATTTTTAACGGTAAGATTTTCAAACCATTTAACCCAATTTTTAATGTAAATTTTCTTTGTTATAACAGCCTGAAGATGACCTAAGCACAATATCTGGTCGAAACATATATATATGTAGCTTTTTACACTGCATTTTTATTTAAACCAGTCCGGAAGACAGCCATAATCCCTTAATTAATCAATTTTGTTGGAAATTCAATTTTCTACAAAAAAGCACATATATATTTTTTGTACGACCAATGGTTTTGGCACTACGGTCGGAAGAGGTTCAGCGCTCAACTTTCTAGTGCGCTTTTTTCCTCATTATAATGGTGCATGGTCCGATCCGGTGCATACTTAGCCGAATACTTTGCATTTACAGAAGATTCATGGTAATATGCACCGAAGTCGAACATGCACCATTATAATTACGAAAAAAGTAAAGCGAACTAGAGGGTTCAGCGTTGAGCTTGACCGACCGTAGCGCCAAAACCATTAATCGTACGAACAAAATATATATTACCTCTTTATAGAGAATTAAATATCCCATAACATTGCATAAAGCCAAATTATCGGAAGCTAACTTTTGTATCTCGCGATTATTGCCGTATTTGAGCTTAATTGTGCCCATATTAGAGATTTGTTTGTAGTTTTAACCGTATTGCTAATTTTCGAAAAAGATTACTGCTTGACTTAAACCGATTAGTGTCCTGAAGGTAAAGCTGCTTTCTTTCTACGGTAAAGAAAATAAATTTCTGTAACCTAACACCCAAAAATTATAGGTAGGTAGGTAGGTAGCAGTGGTCGGAAGTAATGCATTACTGTAATGACATTACTTTATCTGGTAATGAGTAATTGGAATGCATTACTTTTTTTCAATAGTAATTTGTAATTGTAATGCATTACATTTCTTTAGTAATTGTAATGGAAAACCATTACTTTTTCCATTACTTTTTTACCCTTATTTGACAAACGCAAAAATAAAACTTTTATGGAAAGGAAAGGCCAGACAAATATAATTCTGTGAAATAAAATAACCACCACAGGAAGTTAGTATTAGTGAGGTATCAGAGGTAACCGTAACCCAGCGGGGATCCTGTTTACCTGCCGCCTTCCAAGCAAACATTGATGCATTCTGAAGAGGTTTTCCTGATATTTTTAAGCAGTGATATTCTCTGCAATTACTCCAGATTAAATATTTCTAGAATTGAAATTATTTCCTTCCTAGTCTAGAAGTATTAGCAGCGAATTTCATGAATTGTTCAACGTGGCAACGCCGTAGGCCCAGCTCCGGGCGTTAGACCAGTGACAATCCGAACTAATTGAATTTCGCGCATGAGCTGTAGGTAACTGCAGCCGCTTAAACGTGCGTTGCTATGTTCTGACAACATGCAGCTTTCAGTCTCGCACCTTCAACCCTCCATAACTAAGAAACGGTGAAGTCCGCAAAGTTACCGCAAAAATTACTCAGTAAAACGTGCTCTACAACGAGCTAAAAGAGATACAAAGTCTTGCCACTATTTATTAAAAAATCTTTAAAAAGACTGGAACTTGCTTTTTAAAGATTTTTGAAGTATTTATTAAAAACAACCTTAATTGGTGGACCCAAATAACATCATTTTGCTCCTTCATTTGTGCCTTTCTTTCCTCGTTGAACAATCATACGAGCCAGCTTGTGAAAATGGATCTATACCTACTTCAAACTTAAAGTGCTCTACATTTTTTTTTTTTTAAATCTGACCCAAACTCAATTTCCATAAGAAAAGTGCGTGAGGAATTTTTTTAACCGACCCGCAGAGACGAAAATTCTGAAAAGGGTGGAGTGAACCTGTCTCCCCAAGAACTGGAATGTTTTGAGCCCCCACAGTGGCGGCTCGTGGCTGAATGTACTGGTGGTGCGCCACCCGGGAAATGGGGGGTGCGAGGGGCGGTAGCCTCCGCGAAAATTTTTATCCCCACCTTCGCGAAATTCGAGGCTCTAACATCGTAAAACAATTTCGATATTTGAACAATATTTATTGTGAATTCAAAACACTTTAAAAAACCTAGTTCTTAAGATTGAAATCCAAATGCCGGTTTTTCAAGGAAATAAACTTTTCCAGCACTTTTTCATCGAAGTTTTCTATGTCGTGAACAAAGTCTCTATTTATTGCCATCATAGCAAGAGCATTCAGTCTCTCATTTGACATAGTGTTTCTGAGGAACGTTTTGATCCTTTTTAATGTCGAAAAACAACGTTCTGCTTCGGCCGTATTCATTGGGGTTGTTATAATTATTTTTAACAATTTCGTTGTTTCAGTAAAAATGTCTTGTAAATTGTTCTTCCCAATGAAAGATAAAAGAGCAGTGGCACTTTCTATCTGAACAAAATCGTCTCTTAAGTAAATTACTTCTAGTTCAGTTCGCAATCTTTCCTTCTGTATCATTGGATATAGTTTGCACACTTCGTTCCAGATTTCTCGCGGAAAGTCCGTTCGAAATCTTTTAAAATCCACATTGTTTAACAGAAAATTCATTTGTAGGTGTCCCCGGAATGTCAGTCTATCCTTTATTTGATTCAAAATTACATCACATACTTCCTTCGCCGCCACACTTTTTTGGAAACCGTCGGGGCGTCTTCTTTTGGTCTGGGGGGCATCCTCCCATTCCCGCTCTATTTCGTCAGTCTGGTCGCGGATATCAGCTATAGACTTCTCAAAAATAGCAATGTCGTTTTGCAGCATAACACCATCAAGTGCTCTGCTCTGGAACTGTTTATACAATACGTCGACGTGGGGGAATATTTTGTGGAAAAATGTTAACCAAAACATAAAATTCGGATCTTCCAATGTTCTTCGAAGACCATTAGCTTCTCGAACTGTGATGGTGTTTTGACTTTTCTAGGCGATTTCGGTAAAGCACGTAATAAGATTATCACGATTTTCAAAAACAGTATTGACCAGTCGTGTGTTATGTATAATTCCAGCGGGTTGGAGCAACTCGGGGCAATCTTTTCTTTACAACTTCTTCTAAAACGTCACTCCTATTGGATGAATTGGAGAAGAAAGCAGAAATTCCAGACAAATCGGAGAAAAAGACTCGGACATTAGCGTTTTGTCCAGATGCTCTTTGAAGTATTAGATTCAACTGGTGTGCGTAACAATGGACAAAGTAAGCAAATGGATATTTTTCACGCATTTTGGCTTGTACTCCTCCAACAGATCCGCTCATTACGTTGGCCCCGTCATAGGCTTGGGCTATTAATTTGTTTGGTTTGTTGAGTAACATAGGATCAATTTCTTGCTGGATAGTAGCGGTCAGTCCTTCCGCTTTTTTGTCAGTAATCCTTAAGAAAGACCTAAATCGCTCGCAAACAACATCTTTATAATAATAATAATAATAATTATAAACATATCTTAAGATTGGAGACATCGGTTGTTTCGTCACATTGAATAGATACAAAATCTGCCTCTTCAACTTCCTTTCGAATGGCATCCCGACAAACTTCAAGCATGCAATCTAATATGTCGTTTTGAATTATTTTTGAGGTACCGTTAAATACTGAAGAAGTATCTAAATGCTCTTTGAGAATTACATCTAATTCAGCACTAAAGTCTAGTAACTCTTTAAAAATTCCACGGTTCGATGAATCTTCTTTTTCATTATGACCCCGCAAGGCCAATTCAAACACACTGCAAAACTTCACACACGAGATTATTTTGCGAAGGATGTGTCGATTTTTCTTTACTTGTTCATTATGCTTGGCAATCTGTTCCCTATAAGCAGAACTTAACTGTTGAGCAATATTAATTTTTCCCAACAAAGCCAATTCTGTAGAAGTTTGAATATGGCTCTTCGACATCTCATGCTTCTTTATTTTTTCAATTAAATGATTGAGATCAGTTACTCCTGAACGACTCCAGCTTTTGTCTACGTTTGGATTAAAAAATAATAAACATGAAAAACAAAATAAGGAATTTCTAACGTCGCATCCGCAGATTCATTGATTTTTGTTATAGAATTCGCTTGAAAAATGTCTTGTAAAACTTCTGCCTTCTTTCTTTTTTGCACACGTTTGAGTCAAATTTAGATTCGGAGTTGGACGACCTAATTCTTTTATTTGAACTTTTAAATCGAAGGTTAAATGCTGGATTTTCAAAATATTGTCCACACTGTTTATGGCACCAGTAGCACCACTCATTTTTATTTAATCACTAGACTGCATTTACTAGGTAAGTAAAATTAAAATACAATTTTATGCCCATTAAATGAAGCTAAATAAACTTTTACACCGTGCAACCTGCCACCCTATTTCCAATAAATACGATCAAGTGCATGTCGCATGATGTGGGTGTGGATATTTAAAGCGCACCGATTTCAGGGTTCTTCGGGTAGTCAGTTGTGTCCGTTCGTTGGTGCGTGTCAGACGTGCCAATCCTAGCGTGCTTCACAGCGATCCGAGTGTTCCCTTGTGTTCAGTCAGCGGTCCGCCCCTAACTCACTTCAGGGAGCCGAAATTTATTTCGGTTCTTTTGAAGAGTGTTTAGTCTGCCGTCCGCCCCTCGTTTACCTCCACTGTTTGAAGTCACCCTTCCAAGTTTCGTTTCGTGTAATGTTCGTTGCTTAACTTTGCATAAAGCGAATCTCGGTCACCCATCCAGATTTTCGACACACGCGAAGTTGCTTAACTTCGCGTGTGTAGAATTCCGGATTGACGACAAGCGTGGTAGTTCTCGGGTGTTTTCACCAGCTAAACGCAGCCGAAGCGAGGAAAACTCACATCTCGTATGAGAATTTTCCGAATTCGGTAAACGGTTCTTCGAGCCATCAACGCCATGGCATCAACATCAACTCAGATGGATGGTGCCCCCAAACCAGTGATAGGAGGAGAGAATGCAGCTCTCGCCTCCATGCTCACCCAGACGTTCGCGAGAATGTTCAGCGATTTCAGGGAGGAAATCATGTCCTCTCTGAGATCTATGGACGAGCACCTCGCCGAGCAAACCGGAAGACTGGACGCCAGAATCGACGCCATCACTGGCGAAGATGAGGATATCGTCTCAGTCCGCTCATTTGGGTCCCAAATTTCTTTTAGGTCCACCTCCCTTCGAAGAAGAAGGCTTCCAAGCCTTCGAAGCCCAGCGGCACCTCATCAGGAGTTTCAGCCCCGAAGCAGGCCGCCGCCCCCAAACAGAGCTCCTCTTCAAAGCCTGTTTCCCCAAAACCAGCCCCCCGCACTAAACCTCGTGTGGAACCCGCTACCTGCGACTCCAGGGCCAGACTTCTCCTGGAAATCTGCCAAATGGTATCGTCTTCGGAGAGCACCAAACAAGCCGCCACCAACATTCTTCCGTTGTTGGTGAAACTCATGGAAACAATCCAACAAGAATGAATCCACGGCCGAGTAGGATCAAATCCCTTCAGGCTGCGTTCTTTAACGCAAATGGTCTCGCTGTCCGGCGCGATGAACTGGAAGTGTTCATTCATGAACACGACCTGGAGATCGTGCTCGTCAACGAGACCCACCTCAGGGAAAACCACCGAGATCCGAAAATCCGTGGTTTCACTCTTCATCGCAGAGACCGACAGACTGGCCCAGGAGGGGGAACGGCCATCTATGTAAGTCATAAAATCAATCACTATGTTTCAGCTTTGCCAGAACTACACAGACTGGAAGCCGTAGGCATCGTCGTCGAGACAGTCCGAGGACCTCTAACCCTCTTCTCTTGCTACAACACACAAAAGATCCCCCTTGACGAACTGGCGGATCTCCTGAACAGTGGCAACTCCATCATCGCGGCAGGCGATTTCAATGCCAAGCACACAGACTGGCACAGTCGAGTCAACAACGCAAACGGTCGCAACCTGCGAACTTTCGTTGATGACAACGACTATCAGGTCCTGGCTCCAGAGGAGCCCACTCACCACAACTACGTGTCAGGTCTGCCCGACACGCTGGACATCGCCATCGTCAAGAATGTCCCCCTCCAAATCGACCTCACTGCCATCAGCGATCTCTCCTCAGACCACAACCCCGTCCTGATGCACATCGGCGACGAGGCTAATGATTCCATCAATCCCACAGGGAAATTCACAAACTGGATTTCCCTCCGCAGAAACGTTGAGGAAAACTTCGGACCGATTCCAACTATTGATGTTACTGCAGACCTTAACCGGGCTGTGGAATCATTCGAGTTGAAAATCTCCGAAGCCCTCAACGCTTCAACCAGAACCTTCCCCAGACCTCCCAACAAGCCCCCTCGTCTTCCCCCTCACATCCAAGCCATGGTAAGAGAGAGAAGAGAGGCCAAAAAGACTGCCGACAGAACGGGAGCCCGGATCGACAAAACCAGGTTTCACAACCTGGTTCACCAAGTCAGGTACGCGCTGAAGGATCTCCGTAACGAGAACTTTCAGACCCACCTGGAGTCCCTGAACATCGAGGACAGTTCTGTGTGGAAACTGGCCAAGACTCTTCGAAACGACCGCAAGCCACTCCCGGCAATTCACGGCCCCAGAGGACTCGTCTTCCGGGAGGAGGAGAAAGCCGAGGTGTTCGCCGAATGTCTGGAACTGCAATGCAGGGTCCCGATACCGGAGGACGCAGATCTCGACCACTACGACCTAGTGGAAGACTTCGCCGAAGTTTTCTGCCAGGAAGCCCCGGAAGACGACGATCACATTCGCCACACCTCCCCGGAGGAAGTCTTTGAGGTAATATCCAGCCTCAAAACGAGGAAAGCTCCAGGCCCCGACCAGATTCCCAATCTTGCCCTCAAAAATCTTCCGAAAAAAGCCATCGTTGCTCTGACTGGGATTTTCAACGCCATGTTCCGCCTTCGCTATTTCCCACCCCGGTGGAAATGCGCCAACGTAATCTTCATCCCCAAACCCGGCAAAGACCGAAAGTTCCCTCAGAACCATCGGCCAATCTCACTGCTCTCTGGTGTCAGCAAACTTGCTGAACGCCTCATTCGCTCTCGTCTCACCGAGATTGTCTCCGATCTCGGTATCATTCCCCAGGAACAGTTCGGCTTTCAACCCAAACATTCCACGACCGATCAACTGATCAGAGTCACAGAGCTCTCCTCACGATGGCTTGACTGGGGTCACGTAGTAGGCGCTACCTTCTTTGATGTTTCAAAAGCTTTCGACACGGTCTGGCATGAGGGACTTATTTATAAGCTCGCTCATGCCGGAATCCCCGCGTCGATGGTCCAGATCATCAACTCCTTCTTGTCCGGTCGCTCCTTCAGAGCCAAAATTCAAAACTCCTTCTCAGAGGAGCACCCTCTCGAGGCAGGTGTCCCACAAGGCTCTGTACTCTCACCAACTCTCTTCGCTCTCTACGTGGCAGACATGCCACGCAGCCCAAACTCCACCTTGGCCGTCTACGCCGACGACACGTGCACCCTAGCACACTCCCGTAGCCCTCAGCTGCTTACCCAATACCTTCAGGAAGCAGCTGACAACCTGAGCGAATTCTTTCTTCGTTGGCGCATCGTCGTCAATCCCGAGAAAAGCTCTGCCCTATTCATCTCGCGCAGAAGAGAAGTGCCGCACGGCCATGTGACGATGGACGAGGAGGAGATTCAGTGGCACAACGAGGTCAAGTACCTCGGGGTCAAGCTGGATCGACGACTCAGCTTCATTCCTCACGTGGACTACTCAGTCGCCAAAGCCAAAATGGTAATTGGCCACCTCTATCCAATGCTGTGTAGAAGCAGCGGCTTATCTTTCGAGAATAAGCTGAGGCTCTACAAGGCAGTGGTTAGACCAGCCATGACCTACGGCTCTGGCGCCTGGGGACACGTCTCTAATGCGCAACTCCAAAAGCTCCAAGTCATCCAGAATCGTTGTCTGAGGTACGCCTTTAACGCTCCCTGGTACGTCCGAAACACCCAGCTCCATCAAGAAGCAAACCTCCCGACAATCAAAGACTTCCTCTTTGAAACAAACACACGAACCTTTGCTCGAGCAGAGGTTCATCCCAATCCGCTAGTGAGAGATGCGGTCGACTACGACCCAGCGAATTCCAGAATTCGTCGTCCCAGGACGGCTCTCATCCACCCACCTTGAACCACTAATGTTTAGTATGTTGCAGGTAGACCACAGCAAGATTTCGTCGTTAAATTTCTTTTTCAGCGAACTCTCCCACCTAATGCCTCTCCTTAGGCAAAACGCATCCCAGACCCTTCAGGTCTCCCCTCTAAGGTACTCCCCTCAGGAGTCCCTTACTTAACTTACCTCAGGAGCTTTGCTCCAGCCCGACACGTCAAAAAATAAACAATGATGATACACCGCACGTTGCAGGCTTGCCTTGACGATGCACATAGGTGATGAGCAGTAGGGGCCCTTGGCCTGGCTCTTTTCTGAGTTTTTTTTTTTTTTTTTTTTTTTTTTTTTATTTCGATTCTTTTGAAGAGTGTTTAGTCTGCCGTCCGCCCCTCGTTTACCTCCACTGTTTGAAGTCACCCTTCCAAGTTTCGTTTCGTGCAATGTTGCTTAACTTTGCATAAAGCGAATCTCGGTCACCCATCCAGATTTTCGACACACGCGAAGTTGCTTAACTTCGCGTGTGTGGAAATTCGGATTGACGCCAACAGGTTGGTTTTCTCGGGAGCTGTTCTACTCCAGCCATTCGTAGCCGGTACGAAGAAAATTCTCGTACGAGAATTTTCTAAAATCGGTAAACGGTTCTTAGAACCAACGCATCCACGTGCCTGCCTTCTTCAACGCCTGCGATGGAGAATGCAAGCAACCTACCGGATGGAGGGGAGGTCGCCCTCACCCCCAGCCTCATCGCCAGGATGTTCGCCGACTTCAAGGCGGACATCAAGACCACCATGTCGAACATGTGTACCAACATATGTGAGATTATGGAAGATCGCCTCGCCGAACAGGCAGGCCGGCTCGATGCAAGGATCGATGCCATCACTGGAGAGGACGAGGAGGAGGAGAACGTCTCCATTTACTCGGTCCGCTCAGGTGAGTCTCGGCTCTCTTTCAGGTCTACAGAGAGCTCCATCGCCGATGCGTTTGCGGAAGTTTCGCGTAAACGCAAGAGCGGCTTCCAGAGCGAACAGCCCGCCCCCATCAACTTCGAAACGGCAAACCGTTACGAAGCCTTGATGGAAATGGATAACCCCACCCTCATCCCTGATGAGGGAATTGCTGCCGCCACCGAGCCCCCGACCAAACGCGTTGCGAAGGAGAAAGCGACCCCTACTGAGGGGCGCAGCTCTCCCTCCCCCGGAACCTCAGCCCCCAAGCTGCAAGGCGCCACCCCCAAGGTTACCGCCTCCAAGGGCGCCGCCCCCAAAACTTCCGCCCCCAAGGGCACCGCCTCCAAGGGTACCACCCCCAAGAGTGCCACCTCCACGAGTGCCACCCCCAATGTTGCCGCCCCCAAAGCTGCCACCGCGAAGTACGTCCCCCCCCGCTGGGTTGCTATTAAGAGCACTCCACAGCAGGCCCCTTCCGAGGAAACCCTACCGGGAGAATCGGAACAATCTCAGGCACCCCCCTCCCCGCAGGCCGGCCCTGAATCCTCAAAAGTCCCCCAAATAGTAATGAAGGAACCAGGTAAGTGGTTGACCGTCTCGGCCAGTTTCAGGACAGAGAAGGTCAACTATACCAAAGCCAAGACCTGCCAGCTAGGGATCCGGATCTTCCCTGCTACAGCTGGCGACTTCCGAGCCATGGTCCGGTTCTTCATAAAGTACAAGATCCAGTACTTTTCCTACAACGACCCCGACAACCGAACAGCCAAAACTGTCATCCGCGGCCTCCCGAGGGATTTCACCCCCGCCGAGGTTGCTGACGAACTGCTGGACATCGGCATCCACCCCAACTCGATTCAACAATTGGTGAATCGTTACACAAAAACCCCGTTCCCTCTCTTCAGGGTAGAAATACCAATCGAAGAAAAATCCAAGATGTTCGCCATCAACAGACTGGCGAATCTAGTCGTTCGTGTGGAACCGGCTAACAAACCCTCACAGGTTTCGCAGTGTCATCGCTGCCAGCTCTTCCACCACGGCCAGCGCACCTGCGGAGTCAATCCTAGGTGCGTCAAGTGCGGCCGCGACCACTTCACCAAGGACTGCGGGAAAACGGACGTGGAGGCTCCGAAGTGTGCCAACTGTGGACGCGCTCATCCCGCCAGTTACAGGGGGTGCCCAAGGTTCCCTCCCCCTTCGAAGAAGAAGGCTTCCAAGCCTTCGAAGCCCAGCGGCACCTCATCAAGAGTTTCAGCCCCGAAGCAGGCCGCCGCCCCCAAACAGAGCTCCTCTTCAAAGCCTGTTTCCCCAAAACCAGCCCCCCCGCACTAAACCTCGTGTGGAACCCGCTACCTGCGACTCCAGGGCCAGACTTCTCCTGGAAATCTGTCAAATGGTATCGTCTTCGGAGAGCACCAAACAAGCCGCCACCAACATTCTTCCGTTGTTGGTGAAACTCATGGAAACAATCCAACAAGAATGAATCCACGGCCGAGTAGGATCAAATCCCTTCAGGCTGCATTCTTTAACGCAAACGGTCTCGCTGTCCGGCGCGATGAACTGGAAGTGTTCATTCATGAACACGACCTGGAGATCGTGCTCGTCAACGAGACCCACCTCAGGGAAAACCACCGAGATCCGAAAATCCGTGGTTTCACTCTTCATCGCAGAGACAGACAGACTGGCCCAGGAGGGGGAACGGCCATCTATGTAAGTCATAAAATCAAACACTATGTTTCAGCTTTGCCAGAACTACACAGACTGGAAGCCGTAGGCATCGTCGTCGAAACAGTCCGAGGACCTCTAACCCTCTTCTCTTGCTACAACACACAAAAGATCCCCCTTGACGAACTGGCGGATCTCCTGAACAGTGGCAACTCCATCATCGCGGCAGGCGATTTTAATGCCAAGCACACAGACTGGCACAGTCGAGTCAACAACGCAAACGGTCGCAACCTGCGAACTTTCGTTGATGACAACGACTATCAGGTCCTGGCTCCAGAGGAGCCCACTCACCACAACTACGTGTCAGGTCTGCCCGACACGCTGGACATCGCCATCGTCAAGAATGTCCCCCTCCAAATCGACCTCACTGCCATCAGCGATCTCTCCTCAGACCACAACCCCGTCCTGATGCACATCGGCGACGAGGCTAATGATCCCATCAATCCCACAGGGAAATTCACAAACTGGATTTCCTTCCGCAGAAACGTTGAGGAAAACTTCGGACCGATTCCAACTATTGATGATACTGCAGACCTTAACCGGGCTGTGGAGTCATTCGAGTTGAAAATCTCCGAAGCCCTCAACGCTTCAACCAGAACCTTCCCCAGACCTCCCAACAAGCCCCCTCGTCTTCCCCCTCACATCCAAGCCCTGGTAAGAGAGAGAAGAGAGGCCAAAAAGACTGCCGACAGAACGGGAGCCCGGATCGACAAAACCAGGTTTCACAACCTGGTTCACCAAGTCAGGTACGCGCTGAAGGATCTCCGTAACGAGAACTTTCAGACCCACCTGGAGTCCCTGAACATCGAGGACAGTTCTGTGTGGAAACTGGCCAAGACTCTTCGAAACGACCGCAAGCCACTCCCGGCAATTCACGGCTCCAGAGGACTCGTCTTCCGGGAGGAGGAGAAAGCCGAGGTGTTCGCCGAATGTCTGGAACTGCAATGCAGGGTCCCGATACCGGAGGACGCAGATCTCGACCACTACGACCTAGTGGAAGACTTCGCTGAAGTTTTCTGCCAGGAAGCCCCGGAAGACGACGATCACATTTGCCACACCTCCCCGGAGGAAGTCTTTAAGGTAATATCCAGCCTCAAAACGAGGAAAGCCCCAGGCCCCGACCAGATTCCCAATCTTGCCCTCAAAAATCTTCCGAAAAAAGCCATCGTCGCTCTGACTGGGATTTTCAACGCCATGTTCCGCCTTCGCTATTTTCCACCCCGGTGGAAATGCGCCAACGTAATCTTCATCCCCAAACCCGGCAAAGACCGAAAGTTCCCTCAGAACCATCGGCCAATCTCACTGCTCTCTGGTGTCAGCAAACTTGCCGAACGCCTCATTCGCTCTCGTCTCACCGAGATTGTCTCCGATCTCGGTATCATTCCCCAAGAACAGTTCGGCTTTCAACCCAAACATTCCACGACCGATCAACTGATCAGAGTCACAGAGCTCTCCTCACGATGGCTTGACTGGGGTCACGTAGTAGGCGCTACCTTCTTTGATGTTTCGAAAGCTTTTGACACGGTCTGGCATGAGGGACTTATTTATAAGCTCGCTCATGCCGGAATCCCCGCGTCGATGGTCCAGATCATCAACTCCTTCTTGTCCGGTCACTCCTTCAGAGCCAAAATTCAAAACTCCTTCTCAGAGGAGCACCCTCTCGAGGCAGGTGTCCCACAGGGCTCTGTACTCTCACCAACTCTCTTCGCTCTCTACGTGGCAGACATGCCACGCAGCCCAAACTCCACCTTGGCCGTCTACGCCGACGACACGTGCACCCTAGCACACTCCCGTAGCCCTCAGCTGCTTACCCAATACCTTCAGGAAGCAGCTGACAACCTGAGCGAATTCTTTCTTCGTTGGCGCATCGTCGTCAATCCCGAGAAAAGCTCCGCCCTATTCATCTCGCGCAGAAGAGAAGTGCCGCACGGCCATGTGACGATGGACGAGGAGGAGGTTCAGTGGCACAACGAGGTCAAGTACCTCGGGGTCAAGCTGGATCGACGACTCAGCTTCATTCCTCACGTGGACTACTCAGTCGCCAAAGCCAAAATGGTAATTGGCCACCTCTATCCAATGCTGTGTAGAAGCAGCGGCTTATCTTTCGAGAATAAGCTGAGGCTCTACAAGGCAGTGGTTAGACCAGCCATGACCTACGGCTCTGACGCCTGGGGGCACGTCTCTAACGCGCAACTCCAAAAACTCCAAGTCATCCAGAACCGTTGTCTGAGGTACGCCTTTAACGCTCCCTGGTACGTTCGAAACACCCAGCTCCATCAAGAAGCAAACCTCCCGACAATCAAAGACTTCCTCTTTGAAACAAACACACGAACCTTTGCTCGAGCAGAGGTTCATCCCAATCCGCTAGTGAGAGATGCGGTCGACTACGACCCAGCGAATTCCAGAATTCGTCGTCCCAGGACGGCTCTCATCCACCCACCTTGAACCACTAATGTTTAGTATGTTGCAGGTAGACCACAGCAAGATTTCGTCGTTAACTTTCTTTTTCAGCGAACTCTCCCACCTAATGCCTCTCCTTGCCCCTCAGGCAAAACGCTCCCCAGACCCTTCAGGTCTCCCCTCTAAGGAACTCCCCTCAGGAGTCCCTTACTTAACTTACCTCAGGAGCTTTGCTCCAGCCCGACACATCAAAAAATAAACAATGATGATACACCGCACGTTGCAGGCTTGCCTTGACGATGCACATAGGTGATGAGCAGTAGGGGCCCTTGGCCTGGCTCTTTTCTGAGTTTTTTTTTTTTTTTTTTTTTTTTTTTTGGGTTCTTCGGGTAACTTCGAGTGGATTCCCGAGCAATCTCCTAGTCATTCTGCCGTAAAGCTATAGTGGAAGCGGTTAACATTAAATTTTGTAACAAACGTGCATTTAATGAAGAAAGCAGGCGGCTTTGCACAGTGATTCTATAGACCCTAAGGAACGATTTGACCCGCAGCACCCCAAATTTTATCCATGCGGGAACCAAGATGGCGGCTATTTTTTGAAAAATTCTGTATTATACACATTTTCTCTAATTGCGGTCGATTTTTATAATCTAAGAAGCGACTTTTTATGCTAATCATGAACATACCCATCAAAAGAATATTCTAATTGTCCAGTAGAACCTTTATTATTAAAACTTTCCCAATCTGTGATTTTATTCTGGCTAATCTTTTATGGGGTGGGTAACTTTTCGATGCTCACCACTGAGATCGCCTAAACGGTAACAGATACAGGGTCGGTTAAATTAGAGACAATTTTTGCGCTATTTCTTGGCGATTAAGAATCTGAAGAGAATTCCCCGATTTTTTGATTCGTTCCTGAGTTATCACAAAACATCAGAAAATTGACAGTTTAAAGAAAAATTATTAGCATCCTAACGATTGATGTTATTTAAATGAAACTTGGAACTTTCATATTCTTGACAGCTGTCAATTGAATGACATTGACGGAAATTTTTTAGCCTTCTAGATTTTGAATAAAGACAGTCAACTTTTCTTTTTCTTATGGGAGCCATATTGAATTTTAACATGGCCGGATACACAGAAAAATTAGCTATTCAAAAATGTAACCAACATTGACGTTTTTGAAAAAATATGTGAAAGCCTGAGTGACACGACCGCAAGACGTAATTTATTACTGTTGAATTCAATTGTTTTCACATGTTTAGGCTGATTTTACATGTTTAGGCTGATTTTACAAATTATTCATACCAATCTTTAAATTCTGACATCTGTCAAAAAAGTTCATGTTGACTACATTTTCGAAAAGCAAATTTTTTTGTGTATTTGATGGTGTCAAAATTCAACATGGTGACCATAAAAGAATAAAAAGTTGACTGTCGTTACTCAAAACCTAGAAGGCCTAGAAAATTTCTGTTATTGCCATTCAATTTACAGCTGCCAAAAATAGAAAAGTTCCAAGTTTCATTTAAATAACTTCAAACGTTACGATTTTTCTTTAAATTGGCAATTTTCAGATTTTTGGTGATAACTCAGGAACGAATCAAAATATCGGGAAATTCTCTTCAGAATCTTAATCACCAAAAAGGAGCGCAACTTTTCTCTAATTGAAACTACATACATATATGTAGCACTACACCTAGCACAGATGGCACAGATCATGAAGACGAAGAGCCACTGGCAGACGCATGATGCTTCTCTAGGTCTTTCATTTCAGTCTTTTTCGCTTTTCTCAAAAAATATTCGATGAATACCTAACACTTATTTGTGTTTTTCTCAATGGCATTTTGTTTCAATTTCTTAATAAATTAGATACATATATAAGAATTTTTAACCTTTATTTATACCGACTTTTTAGCCATTTATAGCTGTTGTTGCAATGAATTGGCATTATTAATAAAATTATTATTAAGTACTGAAATTATATTGTAAATATTAGATAATACCACTTTTATCTAGAAAGAATGGCACTAAAAGCTTTGGTTGAAAGTATTTTTAGTTAATATTCTCTTTCCGAAGTACAAAATAGTTAAAACAGTTATGAACATTATGTTTCTGTGTTCAAAATGTTTTTAGGTGATGGTATTTAACATCAGTAGCCTAGAGTTGTCGAAACCGTAACTTCTTTTATAAAAATCGGCCCAAAATCAGAAAAAAGGCGTAAAATACAGAATTTTTCCAAAAAATGGCGGCCATTTTGGTTCCCGCATGGAAGAAATTTGGGGTGCTGCGGGTCAAATCGTTCTTTGGGGCCTATAGAATCACTGTACAAAGCCGCTTGCTTTCTTCATGAAATGCACGTTTCTTTTGCATACCGCTTCCACTACTAGGGATTCCTAGGAAAGCGGTACCGCACTTTAGCGGCCGTAATATGACGGTGCCATGAAAGCAAAGGAATCTGGTTTCTTAGGAAGCGTTGGCCGCCACCGCCACGTAAAATAGCGGTGCACCCTATGGATGACGGTGGTGAGTGCGGTGGGAAACAGTTTTATCAACGTTTTTGTACGGAGCGGTGGCAAGTGCGTTGAAGTTTTTATTCTATTAAAATCAAAAATGGCATCTTGGAGTACTGAAGAAAACGAGCAACTGATTGATTTCGTTAAAGACCATCCATGAACTTTTATATAATACAGAAAAATTAAGATTATAGAAAAGCACAAATGAAAAACCATCTGGGGCGTGAAATTGGGAGTACGCTAAATTATTTTAATGAATTGATAAGTAATTAATTATTTTACAACTCGTACACCTACGACGCCAGACTACGGTCACTGACGCATCTAGCCGGCTTCTAGCTTTACAGGATTGTTCACCGTCAAGACGGCCGTCTGTCAAATGACGTCACTCACCGCCATGTTACGGGCGCTTGATTGCGGCACCGCTTTCCTAGGAATCCCTAGCTTTAGAGTCGAGCGCCGAACGCTAGCGCACGGCTTGTATCTCACTCCAACTATCTGTGCTGTTGTGCACGGTTGCGGGCTGACACACTTACTCTATTCAAAATCCAAATAGACGGCGGCTATTTTAAAGTTTACTTACCTACCTAATTCAATAGGCGTTGTCATACTGATTTTATATAGATACGCATGCGCGAAATATTTGGACAGATGCGGCAAACAAAGCGCTGTCAATATTGACATTTCACTTAAATTTGTTTTGTTTGGACTGTTTGAAGAGGATTTTGAACTTCTAAAAGTTTTGGAAGTGGTGCTTTCGTTATGGAAATGATGGAGGAAGATTTATTTAAAGTTGGCGCTTCGAAGACTTGTGTTTTTGAAAGCTGTAAAACGGATAGCAGACGTTCTACAATTCCCTTCATTTCATTCCCTAAACCGTGTTTAGCTGTGTGGAAAAATTCCGTATTTGGTGAGAAAAAGCATAGAAAGGATTGCCCTTTGTAAGTAAGCCCCGGCACTGGAGCCCACCTTTTTAGTTTTAACACACTGTGGTCCTTCACAGCTTTATCCTTCTCCAACGCCGCACCAGGCACATCGTTTTCTGTTAAACTGAAGTTGTGTTGACATGAAGTCGAAGAACAGGTTAAAGACATTATTATCAATCCATAAAAATTGCATCGTCACAACTTACAAGAAAACGCAAAGCGAACTTTAAAGTTTAAAAATATCTGACGTTTATTTAAAAATATTTGACGTTTATCAGCTGATCTTTGTTTGCCGAAATTTCAGTATGTGCGCCTGCGCATTGCGTTCGTAACAAGCCTTATTATAATATTCAATATTATTTTTAAAAAATTTAAATTATATTTTGGATATTTTCGTAGGCACAGCGCGCACACTTATTGACAAGCCGCCACTGCCCCAGGGTCGACCCGCAGCTTTCAATTTTTTGAACCGACCCGCCGCTACGGGATTCCTGAGAACTGGGGAGGGAGGATTACCTACCGCAAAAAGGTATCGTCGAGAGTCTCATGATACGATCCGGGACAGACACGCAATTAATTGTAGTTTTTTAAGCAGATCTGCGTGGAAACACTACCCGACCCGCGGACCCGCGGAATAAAGGTTTTTTCCAATTTTTTATTTTTAATTTTTGACCATTTACGTTATCTTGGACAGCTTAAGGAGGAGCAAATCATGGCGGTAAATCTTGGTCACGGATGCCCTGGTTCTGAACCGGCTGGGTTTAGTTTGTAGTAGCCTGAAGATGGTCGGGGAGCAGTCGAAACCGGTTGCTTAATAAATACAACTTCCATTTTATTTACTGTCTTAAAAGCAAACTCACTTCCTTCCTTGATCCGGAAGAAATTTGAAATGATTTGAATTACCTCTCTTTGCTCATTCCTCATTCATTACAGTTTCAAGTTCCGTATAGTGCGCCGAACGCGGAGGTGTGTGGTGTAAAAGAGTGCTGGCATTCTTCTGAAAAGCGGTGAAATTCAGCAGTTCTTTGATGGAAATTGGCTGTTAGTGTCTGTGCATGTCTCTAGTGGTCTTCAGTGCTAAAGTTATTGTTGAAAAACTGTCCGCTATCACACCTATCAACAGCTGCCTGATCCATGTGCTATTTGCCGTTTTGGTGACATGTTTGGAGTAGGAATGTAGGTAAGTACCTAAAACTAAACTTTTTTTTTTTGCGCAACTACGGCTAAGTACGATTTAAATCACTTGATTTTTTAAAATATAAATCAATGATGTAATCACCATAAACTAAATCAGTGGTCGGAACATTACTTTTAAAAAGTAATTCATTACCGTTACACATTACTTCGTCGAAATTGTAATGCATTACAATTACTCATTACTTTTTTCAAAAAGTAATGCATTACAATTACTAATTACTTAATAAATGTAATGCATTACTTTATACATTACTTTTAACGTGACATTTCTTAAATTTCTAATTGTAGCTGACAGATTTTGAGATCTGCAGTAAAGGCGAATTTCCGCGACTTACACAAGAGTATGAAGACTTACTTCGATTATGTACCCCCCCTACCAGTACCTTTGGACAGTCGAACCCGCTCGCGAAAATTTAAAAAGTATGTCGATCATTACTCAATTTTCCCTAGCACTTTCCAGTGCTCGGAGCCGTGGAGTGCTGTCAATTGACATCCATCACGTCAACTCGTCCACCCAAAGTTTTGAATTTGAATATGGATCACAGGAGACAGTGTTTTTGATTATTGATGAATTCTTCAATGAAGGTATTACTGATCTTCAACTAGAGGATGCAGGCACACGTCGACGTTTACTTTATTACTTGGCCACGAAAATTAGAAACGAATTTATGGGTATCAGAGTGGCCAGACTTGAGGAAAATCGTTGGCTAGATGAATATAATGATACAATTTTCTTTCGATTCTTCAGAATGCATAAGGTGACATTTCACACCTTATTGGAAGTTGTATTACAAAATGACAGACACAATTTGATAAGGAAGCAGTACCGAGGTGGTAACTTCCCCATCCAACCAGAAAGGGCTTTGCTTATTTTTCTGTGGTTTATGGCAACCCAGGATACTCTATCGTCAATAGGGCACACCTTTAGAGTTGCTTCCAGCACTGTCCACAAATTAATAAATGTATTTCTGTACATTTTTCTGACCCTCAAAAAAATGTATATTTTTTGGCCATCATCTCAGGAAGAGTTCGCAGCCATAAGAGATGGTTTTCAGAAATACCCAGGTAAAATGCAAACTAATTTCAGTACCTACTTACTTAATTTATTTGTTGTAGGTGCCATTGGTGCAGTCGATGGCTGTCATGTTGATTTAAAGGTGCCAGAAAATCAACAAGATAACAGTAACAGATACCAAAGCCATTCTATAAATTTAATGGCAATATGTAGTCACGACAAGCTATTTACCTATATTTTTGTTGGCTTCCCTGGTTCTGCTCATGACTCGCGAGTATTTTATTTTATTCAAACCACCTACATATTATAATTCTAGATATATTTAAGGTTTTTTCAAACTCTTCTTTTGTACATAACATTACAAACTATGGTTCCATTTATTATTTTCCCTTGGAAGAATATCACATTATTGGAGACTCTGCCTTCCCCTTGAAGCCCTGGTTGATGAAGCAATTTACCAGGAGGGAGAACCAAGTAGAGAAGCATCATAACAAAGTATTAAGTAGTGACCGAGTGGTTATAGAAAATATTTTTGGACTTGTAAAAGGACGGTGGAGGAGAACCATTTTTATAAATACCTATACAGTGTCAAAAGCTGTGGAAATTACAAGTGTTGCTTGCATTCTGCATAATTTCTGTTATAGAAATAATGATGAATGGCTAGAACTGTATGAAGATAACAGACATTTACCTGTGCAAGTGGAAAATCATGTTAATAATACTGAAGAAGTTAGAAGAGCTAAAGAAAAACGAAATGTTATTGCACGTGATTTATTTGTTAACAGAAGAAATTAAATGTATAATGCAGTAATAACATGTTGTGATTTTATAAGTAACATTTCATCTCTTACAAATAAAAAAAAAATTCTTAAATTATTATAACACTACTTCTAAATCTCCAACATTTATTATTCCCTGGAGTAGCCTAATCGGAATCTGATGATGAACGTTTTCTTTTCTTTCCTCCAAAGAATTCCTTCATAATTGTTAACATTTCTGCTTTTTGTTCAGTTTGTTTCTGCAAATACTGGTGCATTGTCTGATAGTATTCTTTTTTGTCTTGTCTCTCAACTTCATACTGACGTTTCAATTCGTCAATTACGAATTCTGTGTTTGATTTTGGTTTCAGCTTTCTTTCCCCATTTTTAAATCTATTTTTGATGGCTTCAGTCTTAGAAATGGATGAGCTTGGGTCTGGAGACTCTGTGCTGACAATTTCTATGTCGGATGAATCATTTTCAGTGTCGATTAAATGGGGAGGATTTATTTTATCCTTTGAGCCTGTAACAGTGACAAATGATAATCATAAATAAGGATCAACAAACGAGAAGGCAACATTACCTAAAATTCCGTGTAGCAGGTCAAAATAAGGTGGAGGGTCTTTTTTGCTTTCCCCCGTACTCCTAATGTGTTGCAAATGACTTTTATATCCCTTTTCCATATTCGCAAACTTTTGTTTACACTTCAAAGCATCAACATCAAACCCCAATTTCTTCATCTCATCGGCAATTCTATTCCAAATACTGTTTTTTTTTGTTTTTTGATCACTAAACAGTGCATCGAACTGCTGTCGCAGGTTTAGAAAGGTTTCATTTGCTTCATCATCTTTGGTGGGTCGACCCTTCGATGTCCATACGGTTTTTAATGGTTCGCCGGAGCTTGGACCTTCACCTGTGCCTTCACCCTCACCATCATCATTAGATACATTAAGAAGAGGATACGCACGTTTTAAGTATTCCTCCGCCTTTTCTTGATCTAGAAAAACAAAATTGTTGTTTGCTTTCATCAGGGTCAAATCCAACTCACCATTTAATAAAGAATTGACTGTTGCTAAATCCGCATGTAGCGGGTAATCAATCCCTTCATAATTAATAAAAATTTTTACAAGCTCACGTTCCATTTTCAAGACGATTTTCAAGCTTGCTTGAGTTGCTTTTGAGGTTAATTCTGACCTTTTGAAATTGAAACTGACACACACTTCCGTCCTTCAGTGACATACACCGCCGCTTACCCTGCTCGAGACCAAAGTATGTTGTTTGACAGTTAAACGCGATTCGAGTATCCAACTTCAGACCACTTCCCCTCTCATACTTTTATCGCGAAAACGACGGTTTATCACATACTCCACATACCTAAGGGCGAAAAGTATGTCGCGGAAATTCGCCTTAAATTGAAACATACGTCATTCCAGACACGGCCAACTCTAGTTGGAATTTTAAAAAATGCCACGTTATAAAAAAACTGTAGGTGTATTATTTTAAAACAGTAAATTTATTATTTAATTTTAATTTAATTTGAATAACAATGGCGTTTCAAAATTTACCACTGCTTGAGACGGCTAAAGTTAGTTTTATTTTCTTCAGCTAGGAAATTATTTCAATTCTGTAGAAATATTTAATCCGGAGTAATTGCAGAGAATATCGTTACTTAAAAGGGTTAACTCTGATACCATTAGTACCTAGCTACTTCCTGTGGTGGTTATTTCATTTCACAGAATTACATTTTTCATAAAAGCTTTATTTTTGCGTTTATCAATTAAGTGTGAAATAAATAATGGAAAAAGTAATGGTTTTCCATTACAATTATTAAAAAAATGTAATGCATTAGAATTACCCATTACTATTTAAAAAAAGTAATGCATTACAATTACTCATTACCAACTAAAGTAATTTCATTACAGTAATGCATTACTTCCGACCACTGAACTAAATCAAATTTGTTGAATAGTTTGTTTTTACTGATTAAACAACTCAAGAATTTTAAACCAATCAAACGTCAGAATTTATAGACAGTTGACTGAAACTGAAAAACACCACGAGTGAAAAGCACGACGGTTTTCCAGCGAAAAAATTTCTGTCAAATGCAATGGCAACGAGCATGGCAACCTTATTGTTTCCATTGAAGTTTCTTTTGTTGTTTAATCATCCGAATATAATTCGTGGTTTGATTTTTTCTGCAAAATTTGCTTACAAATACATTCGTAACTTTTGCTTTTGGAAAAGCTACTCATTTATTTGTTTCGCAAATTTTGTCGGAAAAAATCAGTACCACTCGATCGTTTTGAAGTTAGCAATACAATGGCGCCAGCAATACAATGGCGGTTTGTCATCGGCAATGTTCGGCTGTGGACGTGACTAAAGTTACAGCCCGCCAACACTAAAACCCATGTTATAAATCACACTTACATTTTAGGAGTAAGAGGAGTAAAGCATAAGCGATTATCACATCCTTACAGCCTCTGTGTAGCAAAATAAAATTTATTTTGGCCCTTATAAGCGACGCTGAACAATTGCTGGTTTGACAGTTGACAGACAATGACAGTTCGAAACTTGTTTACGATTTACAATTATCTGCAAATATCCAGTTTGAGGACCTTGCCACTGTTCAAATCTTCTTCAATTGTGTTGGAATCGCTCCGCAAATGTAAAAGGGTCGTGCTAAATTATTCAGTGCCGTGATGAAGCCATTCCGCTGTTTTTCGTGAACTATTGCAAAAATGGGCCTTTGAAGCTGTTCGGATGCTCTTCGAATGAACTGAAATCCATGTGAAAGGTGAAAATGGCCCTGCTAACAAAAATCCACCGTCCGGAAATTCGTCACTACCGTACTGGAGCTGGAGCCCTACCGCTGTTATTTCAAACTTTCACATAAATGGGCTCTTGAAGCTGTTCGAATGTCCTCCGGATGGACTGGAATCCACCCGAAAGGGCAAAAGGGCTCTGCTGACAAAAATCCGCCTTCCGGAAATTCGTCAGTGCCGTACTGGAGCCCTACAGCTGTTATTTCAAACTTTTACAAAAATGGGTACTTGAAGCTGTTCGAATGTCCTCCGAATGGACTGGAATCCACCCGAAAGGGCAAAGGGGCTCTGCCGACAAAAATCCACCGCCCGGAAATTCGTCAGTGCCGTATTGGAGCCCCCCCAAGTGTTGTTTCATACTTCTGCAAAAATGGGCCTTTGAAGCTGTTTGAAAGTTCTTCCTTCGCCTGGAATACATCCGAAATGGCAAGAGGACCCTCCTGACAAAAGTCCACTATCCGGTAATTCCCCCAGTACCGTGCGACAGCTCTGCGACTTTTTTTTTTATTTTGGCAGAAATGGGGCCTTGCCGCTGTTTTTATTTGCTTCGAATGATGTGGAATCTATAGGAAAGGGCCTTGCTGACAAAATTCACCATTTGAAAATTAACCAATGCCGTGCGACAACCCGTATAATTTTTTTTGCAGAAATGGGCGCTCGAAGCAGTTTGAAATGTCCTCTGAATAAACTGCAATATATCCGGTAGACAAAAAAAAGGCGGTCTCGGAGACGGCAGGAACTTCTACGCCGCACTGCATTGGATTAATAACAGCAGCATTTATTAAATTTTTAAATATTTAAAATAAGAAAGTTGCTATGCCAAAAGGGCTTCATCTGTTTCATTACCAGAACCGACACTCTCAATGGTATTTTTTCTCCGTTTTTTTGTGTTGTTCTGCGTTGTTTTAGGCGTCTCTCCACTTGTTATAACCTGAGCGCCCGGCGCTAACTTGCGTTTGGGAATTTTTGGGCTACTTTGAGTTTGACGGACACATTCCAATAATAATTTCTCAAAAGTAGGTTTTCCGGGAGCTCTGGTACATTCTGGTTCAGGTAGTGCACTGCAGTGACCTTTGCTAGTAGATGCAGTGTCATTCGTACTGGTATCCACTAAATTTTGTCTATTATTGGATGGACCGGCGACATCCATTTCGTTGACAGAATTAGTAGCTGAGGCTTGCCTGGGAGTATTGTTTTCTGGAGTATTGTTTTCTAAGCCATTTGCCTCAGAATTTTTCTGGTCCCATCTCTTAAGAGCTTCCTTGTCAAATTTCTCTCTAGGGACAACCTGGGCGTTGAACGGAATGATGCCAGCTTTCTTAAATCCATTAGTTATTACAGTTGTAGGAGTCTCTTGCCAAGTTTGGGCGATAAACTGAGAAAACATTTTTTTCGGCAGCTTCCGACCCATATTGTGTCGTTGCCACGTCACCAACTTTTCATTCCATCTTATTTTAACGGACTTGAATACGGAGAGGTCCAAAGGCTGCAGAAGATGGGTTGTGTGGGGAGGCAACTTTAAAATTGTGATATTTTCCTGCGTGGCTAAATTAACAACAGCCGTGCTAACATGTGAGGCGTGTCCATCATATAAAAGAAGGACCGGTCGTTCATTTCCCAAGGCAGGAATAACAGTGCGTTGGAAGTAATTTAAAAAAATTTCCGCATCCATCCACCCTTTCTTACTTGCGGCGTATGACATTCCGGGAAAACAGTCATCCGTTGCTTGCCATTGGTCCCACATGTTAAGCCCTTTGAAGATAATCAATGGAGGAGCTTTCCGACCTGAAGCATTTGCCATTAGAGATACCGTCGTGTTTTCACGGCCTGAAGTACTGGTGATTCGTGAGCACGGTTTTCCGCGCTGCCCAACCACTTTTGTTCTTGCCGGGTCTATAGAAAAACTACTTTCTTCCTTGCATATTCGACTGCTTGAGGTTTCTTTGTACTTAGTCCGTGTCTCTTTTTGAACGCCAGAAACCAGTCGATGCCCGGAATGCCGTCTTTGAAGGGCGTTTGCAGATTATGCTGTCTAACATATTCAGCAACAAGCTCCAAAACTTCTTTTCGAGATAACCCGAAGCCCCATTTTTCCAAAGTGATAATGCCATTGGCCAACTCCTGCTCTTGCTCAGCACTTAGAGCAGTAAGTCGTCCCTTGGAATCTTTCTTTGATCCCCTAGTTCCTTTCAAATTGGTGTAAATCGTAGGATATGGAATATGGTAAACTCTCGAGGCTCTATAAATGGTCATTCGACCTGCCGTGACTTCCTCAATGGCTCTCCTCAAATCATCTTTCGTATATCTGGGGTTTTCATCCAGCCTTTTTCGATAAGATCTCACCATTTTATAGTCTAAAAAATAATGGGGCAAATGCAATATGCATAGGCTAAATGTAATATATTTATGATGCATTTACCCCTATCTAAAATTTTTAAAGGGCAAATGTAACATAGGTTGATATCAAGAGATCTATTAGTATTATGCTAAATTTCTTTAAAACAGCATGAACTGCAAATATTTCAACACTACCAGTTAATATTTCAGAATAAATACCTTGAAAACAAAAATTCAGTGGATCCGTGCGTAAACTGCCTCCTAATTCGAGTACAAAGTGAAAATGACTCAATCGAGTGGAGCTCACGCACGTTATTTGAAGGCTACTTATCTTTAAATCTGGCTGCACCAGTGGCATGAGGGAGGTTTGTTTTGTCACGTGACATAGTAAGGGAAAGCAATTTTGATCAATTTAGGAAGTTGCACCCGACTATTGCATTTGCCCCGTTTTTACAATTACCCCAGTCTACCTTAGCGACTTTTTTGTTCAATTTCCCTTCGCAACAGCACTTATGTGTAAGTGAACCAGAAAATATATTTAGTTCCTCATTTCCCAATTCATTCGCTTACACCCCAATATGTAAAACTAAAATTACAAATTAACTGTCAGTTTATACAGTGTGTCTCATTTTAACTGGAGCCACACAAATATTTCGGTTAATTTTAACCGAATCAATGCGTTCTTTTTTTCTGCATGTAGAGCTCCAAATCTGCACCTGCGTAATACTCAACTTTTTTTATAGACCGAAGCCCCAGCCTACTGCGATTTAATAAAGAGGCCAAAAATGTTGCTCAGGATGGCTCTAAATGGTTAAATCCGAAGTTTCAGGAAAAAATAAAAATGTAGAATTTCTTGAGGAAGAATCATAAAATAACGAAAACGTCAATATTTTTGCAACATAACGGGTGATGTGAAATAAAAAAACAATGGAAGCGCATATGTTTGCTGTTTGTGGTACATTGCAACAGATTAGTAGTTGGGGTGTCCCTTGAAATTGTTAAGAAAAACGAAAATCTTACACTATCTTAATAATTTCAACTTTTTTTGCGATTGTTAAGTTTTATCCATCCATAGCCGATAGCAAATGTCAAATCAATTCATTTCAATTGTTTTTTTATGTCACAGCACCCATTATGTTGGAAAAATATTGAACTTTTCGTTATTTAGTGATTCTTCCTCAAGAAATTCAACATTTTTATTTTTTCCTGAAATTTCGGATTTACCCATTTGGAGCCATCCTGAGCAACTTTTCCTTAAAAAATTTTTCGTTAAAAAAATGCCTAATACGATTTCGTCATTTTTGGCCTCTTTATTAAATCGCAGTAGGCTGGGATTTCGGTCTATAAAAAATTGAAGTATCACGTAGGTACAGATTTTGGAGCTCTACATGCAGAAAAAAAGAACGCATTGATTCGGTTAAGATTAACCGAAATATTTCGGTCGTTCCAGTTAAAATGAGACACACTGCATAAGTTTTGTAAAAATTAAAAAAAAAAGAAATTTAAATTTTACCTTTAATTATCTTAATTACCAAAATTAACAAAAATTACAAATTAAACTTGAATTTATATAATATAAAAATAAAAAAAAAAATTATTTAAATTCTACCTTTCATTCGTTTACTAGGTATTAGGAGGTATTAGGAGACCTGAAGGGTCTGGGGTGCGTTTTGCCCCTGAGGGGCAAGGAGAGGCATTAGGTGGGAGAGTTCGCTGAAAAAGAAAGTTAACGACGAAATCTTGCTGTGGTCTACCTGCAACATACTAAACATTAGTGGTTCAAGGTGGGTGGATGAGAGCCGTCCTGGGACGACGAATTCTGGAATTCGCTGGGTCGTAGTCGACCGCATCTCTCACTAGCGGATTGGGATGAACCTCTGCTCGAGCAAAGGTTCGTGTGTTTGTTTCAAAGAGGAAGTCTTTGATTGTCGGGAGGTTTGCTTCTTGATGGAGCTGGGTGTTTCGAACGTACCAGGGAGCGTTAAAGGCGTACCTCAGACAACGGTTCTGGATGACTTGGAGTTTTTGGAGTTGCGCGTTAGAGACGTGTCCCCAGGCGCCAGAGCCATAGGTCATGGCTGGTCTAACCACAGCCTTGTAGAGCCTCAGCTTATTCTCGAAAGATAAGCCGCTGCTTCTACACAGCATTGGATAGAGGTGGCCAACTACCATTTTGGCTTTGGCGACTGAGTAGTCCACGTGAGGAATGAAGCTGAGTCGTCGATCCAGCTTGACCCCGAGGTACTTGACCTCGTTGTGCCACTGAATTTCCTCCTCGTCCATCGTCACATGGCCGTGCGGCACTTCTCTTCTGCGCGAGATGAATAGGGCGGAGCTTTTCTCGGGATTGACGACGATGCGCCAGCGAAGAAAGAATTCGCTCAGGTTGTCAGCTGCTTCCTGAAGGTATTGGGTAAGCAGCTGAGGGCTACGGGAATGTGCTAGGGTGCACGTGTCGTCGGCGTAGACGGCCAAGGTGGAGTTTGGGCTGCGTGGCATGTCTGCCACGTAGAGGGCGAAGAGAGTTGGTGAGAGTACAGAGCCTTGTGGGACACCTGCCTCGAGAGGGTGCTCCTCTGAGAAGGAGTTTTGAATTTTGGCTCTGAAGGAGCGACCGGACAAGAAGGAGTTGATGATCTGGACCATCGACGCGGGGATTCCGACATGAGCGAGCTTATAAATAAGTCCCTCATGCCAGACCGTGTCAAAAGCTTTTGAAACATCAAAGAAGGTAGCGCCTACTACGTGACCCCAGTCAAGCCATCGTGAGGAGAGCTCTGTGACTCTGATCAGTTGATCGGTCGTGGAATGTTTGGGTTGAAAGCCGAACTGTTCCTGGGGAATGATACCGAGATCGGAGACAATCTCGGTGAGACGAGAGCGAATGAGGCGTTCAGCAAGTTTGCTGACACCAGAGAGCAGTGAGATTGGACGATGGTTCTGAGGGAACTTTCGGTCTTTGCCGGGTTTGGGGATGAAGATTACGTTGGCGCATTTCCACCGGGGTGGGAAATAGCGAAGGCGGAACATGGCGTTGAAGATCCCAGTCAGAGCGACGATGGCTTTTTTCGGAAGATTTTTGAGGGCAAGATTGGGAATCTGGTCGGGGCCTGGGGCTTTCCTCGTTTTGAGGCTGGATATTACCTTAAAGACTTCCTCCGGGGAGGTGTGGCGAATGTGATCGTCGTCTTCCGGGGCTTCCTGGCAGAAAACTTCGGCGAAGTCTTCCACTAGGTCGTAGTGGTCGAGATCTGCGTCCTCCGGTATCGGGACCCTGCATTGCAGTTCCAGACATTCGGCGAACACCTCGGCTTTCTCCTCCTCCCGGAAGACGAGTCCTCTGGGGCCGTGAATTGCCGGGAGTGGCTTGCGGTCGTTTCGAAGAGTCTTGGCCAGTTTCCACACAGAACTGTCCTCGATGTTCAGGGACTCCAGGTGGGTCTGAAAGTTCTCGTTACGGAGATCCTTCAGCGCGTACCTGACTTGGTGAACCAGGTTGTGAAACCTGGTTTTGTCGATCCGGGCTCCCGTTCTGTCAGCAGTCTTTTTGGCCTCTCTTCTCTCTCTTACCAGGGCTTGGATGTGAGGGGGAAGACGAGGGGGCTTGTTGGGAGGTCTGGGGAAGGTTCTGGTTGAAGCGTTGAGGGCTTCGGAGATTTTCAACTCGAATGACTCCACAGCCCGGTTAAGGTCTGCAGTATCATCAATAGTTGGAATCGGTCCGAAGTTTTCCTCAACGTTTCTGCGGAAGGAAATCCAGTTTGTGAATTTCCCTGTGGGATTGATGGGATCATTAGCCTCGTCGCCGATGTGCATCAGGACGGGGTTGTGGTCTGAGGAGAAATCGCTGATGGCAGAGAGGTCGATTTGGAGGGGGACATTCTTGACGATGGCGATGTCCAGCCTGTCAGGCAGACCTGACACGTAGTTGTGGTGAGTGGGCTCCTCTGGAGCCAGGACCTGATAGTCGTTGTCATCAACGAAAGTTCGCAGGTTGCGACCGTTTGCGTTGTTGACTCGACTGTGCCAGTCTGTGTGCTTGGCATTGAAATCGCCTGCCGCGATGATGGAGTTGCCACTGTTCAGGAGATCCGCCAGTTCGTCAAGGGGGATCTTTTGTGTGTTGTAGCAAGAGAAGAGGGTTAGAGGTCCTCGGACTGTTTCGACGACGATGCCTACGGCTTCCAGTCTGTGTAGTTCTGGCAAAGCTGAAACATAGTGTTTGATTTGATGACTTACATAGATGGCCGTTCCCCCTCCTGGGCCAGTCTGTCGGTCTCTGCGATGAAGAGTGAAACCACGGATTTTCGGATCTCGGTGGTTTTCCCTGAGGTGGGTCTCGTTGACGAGCACGATCTCCAGGTCGTGTTCATGAATGAACACTTCCAGTTCGTCGCGCCGGACAGCGAGACCATTTGCGTTAAAAAACGCAGCCTGAAGGGATTTGATCCTACTCGGCCGTGGATTCATTCTTGTTGGATTGTTTCCATGAGTTTCACCAACAACGGAAGAATGTTGGTGGCGGCTTGTTTGGTGCTCTCCGAAGACGATAACATTTGGCAGATTTCCAGGAGAAGTCTGGCCCTGGAGTCGCAGGTAGCGGGTTCCACACGAGGTTTAGTGCGGGGGGCTGGTTTTGGGGAAACAGGCTTTGAAGGGGAGCTCTGTTTGGGGGCGGCGGCCTGCTTCGGGGCTGAAGCTCCTGATGAGGTGCCGTTGGGCTTCGAAGGCTTGGAAGCCTTCTTCTTCGAAGGGGGAGGGAACCTAGGGCACCCCCTGTAACTGGCGGGATGAGCGCCTCCACAGTTGGCACACTTCGGAGCCTCCACCTCCGTTTTCCCGCAGTCCTTAGTGAAGTGGTCGCTACCGCACTTGACGCACCTAGGATTGACTCCGCAGGTGCGCTGGCCGTGGTGGAAGAGCTGGCAGCGGTGACACTGCGAAACCTGTGAGGGTTTGTTAGCCGGTTCCACACGAACGACTAGATTCGCCAGTCTGGTGATGGCGAACATCTTCGCTTTCTCTTCTATTGGTACTTCTACCCTGAAGAGAGGGAACGGAGTTTTGGTGTATCGATTCACCAGTTGTTGGATCGAGTTGGGGTGGATGCCGATATCCAGCAGTTCGTCAGCAACCTCGGCGGGGGTGAAATCCCTCGGGAGGCCGCGGATGACAGTTTTGGCTGTTCGGTTGTCGGGGTCGTTGTAGGAAAAGTACTGGATCTTGTACTTGATGAAGAACCGGACCATGGCTCGGAAGTCGCCAGCTGTAGCAGGGAAGATCCGGATCCCTAGCTGGCAGGTCTTGGCTTTGGTATAGTTGACCTTCTCTGTCCTGAAACTGGCCGAGACGGTCAACCACTTACCTGGTTCCTTCATTACTATTTGGGGGACTTTTGAGGGTTCAGGGCCGGCCTCCGGGGAGGGGGGTGCCTGGGATTGTTCCGAGTCTCCCGGTAGGGTTTCCTCGGAAGGGGCCTGCTGTGGAGTGCTCTTAATAGCAACCCAGCGGGGGGGGACGTACTTCGGGGTGGCAGCTTTGGGGGCGGCAACATTGGGGGTGGCACTCGTGGAGGTGGCACTCTTGGGGGTGGTATCCTTGGAGGCGGTGCCCTTGGGGGCGGTTGCCTTGGGGGCGGCGCCCTTGGAGGCGGTACCCTTGGAGGCGGTACCCTTGGGGGTGGCGCCTTGCAGCTTGGGGGCTGAAGTTCCGGGGGAGGGAGAGCTGCGCCCCTCAGTAGGGGTCGCTTTCTCCTTCGCAACGCGTTTAGTAGATAAGCTGTGCCGATCCTGTATCAAAGATGGCGGATTTCAGTAGTTCTCATATTACAATGCTCATGTAGTCTTGACCTTGAAGAGGCTATGCCGATCCTAGATCACTTCACCCCAGCTGCTTGGGTTTGTATAGAATTACACGTAGGTTCTCAAGTTACAGCGACAGTGACCTTGGTGTTTTTTTAATATCTTAGCATGAGTCAGTAACATTGTATTTTTCGTTGAGCAAGGGAAATAAGACGTATTCAGTTTTTAAAGAATTTATTTCATTTACTTACATATAGCTAATTCTTCATAATAAGTAATAGATATTCTAACTAATTTACTACTAAACAATACAATACAAATTCTATGTTAATTATGTAAGGTCTTTCTTGTTTATCCAGCTATTATTTTTGTCACTTAAACCTAACCACTTCACAAACATTTTATTTCCACTTTTCTTTAATATTTTTTCTACCAAAAACACATCAGGATATTTGACTTTTTGAAGTTCCAGCTCATAGAAGCCACCTTTGATTTCCTCATTATTGCCATCTTTCAACTTGTACGTTGTAGGATTTGTTAGCTTTACTTCGTACACAGTAAAAATTTCGTTGGACCAATTGGGAGTGTAACCCTTTTGAAATGCTTCTCTAAATTTGCTTATTCTTACTTTGTCCCCTACTTTAAATTTAGGCAATATTTCAGCCATTTTAATATGACTGTAAACGGTGTTGAGTAGAGCTTTTTCGTTCTTTTTATTGACACTAATTGGTTTAAGTCTTGTAGTTTGATGGGTTGTATTGTTATATTTTTCGACGATATCCGGTAACAACTGAAGCCATTTGTATGAACCCTGAAGACTAAATTGGCGCCACATCAGATTTTTTAATGTTCTGATAACTCTTTCAACGATAGATGCCTTCTTCGTGCTGAAAGTACTATAATGATTGGTGTTCGTCCATTAATGCCTTAAATTCCTTGTTGTGAAACTCCTTACCCATGTCGGATTGTATGTTTTTCGGTGTTTGCTTGACGCCGCCCAAAATTCTCGCAAGTGCATTAGTAACACTTTTCCCTGATTTGTCTTTCAACGCTGATGCCCATACATACTTAGAGAAGCAGTTGATTACAACAAGTATGTATTTGTACCCTTTGTTTTCTTTAGCATATGGTATCATTTCTGCCAAGTCAATTTGCAACAGATCATCTAAACCTCTAATGACGACATGTCGTCTAGGGAAATTTACTCTGGCAGGTTTGTGTAATTCATTCACAAGATCTTCCCTTATGCTAGATATATTTTTTTTGCCGACACTACTCCTCGATACTTTGCTTCTCATATTTATTTATGTAATGAAAGATTCACAATCGTTTAGTCAATAAAAAGGAATTTCCAGCAATATTTCAATGTACATTTCACCGGATGTTGCTTCAGGGTTAATAGTTTGAAACGTAAGTTTGTCTCCAAGGATTAACTCTTGATTACTTCGAAATGAAAGTTTATCTCCAAGGGTTAACTCTAGATTAAGTAACTCGTCTACATGATAATCCTTTCCGTTGATATTTGTGATTACATTCTCAGGAAATGCCAACACGTTCCTTATTATGGCAGATCTGTGTAGAACCGTGTGACATTCTTTTATGTTATGTAGCAGATATTTCTTATCATCTCCCAATAATTTGTTGGAATAGAATGTTAATATCGTGGTATAAGATAATTTACTGATTCTATATTCAACAGCAGCCAATATCTGTTCCCTTAAGTGGGCAATAGTATCATCGGGTATCCCTTGTTGGTTAATGTGCCTTCCAAATTTGTCCATCGTCATAATTACTTTATTACTTGAGCTTCACGCAACTCTTCAATTATAGAATTTATCTCGTTTGTGTGACCCGTATGCCCCGCTGACTGAGATGCAACTAAAAGTTTGAGACGATCTACAAGTTCATTTGGATCATCCCAATGTACATAGTCAATCATGTTATTCGATACTTCCATTAACATTCCAGTTCCCAACATCGCTTTTCGGGACCTTATACGGGGAGGTTTTCGAGGTGTGCTATACATACCGCTTCGGTTTACAGTTAGTTCCTGTAATATCTCCCTATACTTTTTGGATGGATTACCAGCTACTTGATTTGTGCTCTGATACCCACGTCGGTTAGCATTTGTACGTTGTACAACATCTTGATAGTTTTTTTTGTCCGCTTTTGTATAACCGCTAGGTTCTACCTTAAACATTAATTCGTAGAGCCCTGGTGTACCTTCATAAACCAGTCCCTTAATGACAAAATTTTTGCCATCGAGTTCAACGGCAGAATCTCCTATCTTCAATCGATTGGTTTCCGTGTCAAATCGAACACCATATCGAAAATCAAAATCATTTTCGGTATCACGAAACATAGCATGAATATACTGTCTTGGTAATGGATCCAGGGCATTTAAAAAATGAGCCATTTCATCTGAATCGGCAAAGGAGTGGATATACTCTTTCGCGTCTTGTACCATATTTTCAATTTCTGCATCGCTACCATTAAATTCATTGTCGTCATTTTGATTTGCAACGCTTAGGTTTGGATCGTATTCGGCAATTAGGGGCGTATTCAGAAATGAAGGACCGGCCTGCTCATCCTTCGCCTTTGCTGAGTTGTGTTCTTTAATTTTTTTTATTGGTGATGTTAAAATATTTGCTGATGAATCCCCAATAGGTTCAGTTTTAATCGCTTTTGGATCCTCTAATTTGGTCGCAATAGTCTGTAATCGTTTTGTTATGGGAGCAAACGACTCTTCTTTAAATATCTCCCCCCTTTTGAGGGCATTCAGTTTCTCTTTTACCAGTTTCCTCTTAACTATTAACTTTTTCTTCAACTCAATCTGTTCTTTATCCATAATTTTGCAAGTTATACACTCCTAAAAAGACAGAGACAGACTGAACAGCAACAGCTAATAAACAGCTCATATACAGCTCAAAAACAGTTCTGAACAGCTAAATAACAGGTTAATCAGCTATAAATCAGGTGTAAACAGCCAGGAGAACAGATCTGTTATGGCTCAACCTGTTTTAGTTGAAATTACATATAAACTTGTCAAGTCCTTGTCTGTAGCGTCCATTTTCTATATCAAAATCTTTAATTATAGTCAGGAAACCATATTGATCTTTCCAACACAAGGAACACATTTTTTTAACATCAATATACTCTATGTCAGTGTTTATGTGATCATTGTAAATGTGTCTTAAATTTAAGTCGTCTTGTTTGAAAATTAGTAACATATTGGCGTTATCACGAATCAAATGTTTTGGTATGTGACTATACGTTTGGCACAAATAAAAACAATCTATCCCTTTGTGACGTCCCATGGAGAAGTATTCACGTATTGGGCTTTGTTTTTCACAGGCCACATCGTCAAATATAAAAACTGAATTTTTCTTTGCATCACTTGGGTGGAGAATATTATCAGCGTCATTAAATGTATAGTAACCGACACCTTTTATTGGTTGCAGCAAATTTTCCAAATATTGATATTTAGGTTGGTATAGAGATTTTGAATACACGTAAACATTTTCAAATTTTAATCCATTTGGATGCTCTAGTAATGAGATCATCACATTAGTTTTACCACAGTTGGAGGGTCCAACGACTAAACAGCGAATAGATGGGGGAAGTAATTCTCCATGCTTCTTGAAAGCTGATGATTCGTTATTCGTATAATCGTTGTTGGCAATGGGTAGGGAAAGTTCTTGCTTTAATATTCGCATGTTTAGCGAAACTAAAATGAATTTCGAACCATGGGTCTTATATAGGTACCTATAAATAGCCCATGGGAAGTCGAACAGTGTCATTGTCTGTTTGCTTTTCATGCAGGAAGCTAGTGTTTCACATTATACTTAAATGCTTAAACCGAAGGTGGAGAGAAAGAGATTGAAAAAAACTGGTCCTGGTGTGTTAAATACTATTATTAATCGTCTACCATTTGAACTTCATTTACCAGGATACAATTTTTGTGGACCTGGTACAAAACTCGCAAAGAGAATAGCTAGAGGTGACAGAGGAATCAATAAGCTTGACGAGGCCTGCAAGGAGCACGATATAGCATACGATAGGGAAAAGGACATAAACAAGCGTCATCTAGCTGATCAGGTGCTAGCTGGAAAGGCATCCGAACGTATACGTTCGCCTGACGCCTCGATAGGAGAGAAGGCTGCTGCACTCGGTGTAACGGCAGCGCTGAAAACAAAGTTAAAACTTGGTATGGGGTGCAAAATGCGTAAGACCAACAAGAAGGTCAAGGGGAAAGGTAAAAAGAAAAACAAGAATGGAAAAGTAAAAAAAGGGGGAGCGTTAAACTTTGGAGGTATTACAAGACATGCGAGACAAGCTCTTAGACATTCCAAAGCAACAAATGTAACTGGTGCGATAAGGGTGGCTATAAATGCAGTGAAAAAGTTGAAGGGAAAGAAAGCTGTTAAACCTGCTCGAGTAATACCAATTCCAAAAACAGGTGGTATTCTACCACTGATTCCAATCTTTGCCGGCCTAAGTGCTCTTGGAGCTTTGACTGGAGGAGCAGCAGGTGTAGCGAAAGCTGTAATGGATGCTAAATCAGCCAAGCAAAAACTAGAAGAAGACCATCGTCATAATAGGGCTATGGAAGAAGTTGCGATGGGAAAGGGATTATTTATGAGACCCTATAAACAGGGATGTGGCCTGTTTTTTACCCTAAAAAAGTCTCGAAAGCGCTCCCGATAAAGCTCCCTCAACGACCCCTCACAAATATTGATTTATTAAAGTTCGTTAAACGTTTGCATATTTTAAATTTTCGTGGTGTGTTTATGCGAGACAGTCTCCCTAAAAAGGTGCGAAATGAAGAGAGTGGGATTATAAATTTAGATAGTGAGACAGGTCCGGGCTCTCACTGGACAGCATATAAAAAGTCTGGAAATAGAGCCATCTATTTTGACAGTTTCGGTAACCTTAGGCCACCCAAAGAAGTTGTTAAGTATTTGAACGGAAATTCTGGTTGCAAGATTTTTTACAACCATGAACGATTGCAGTCGTTTGACACGACTGTCTGTGGTCATCTGTGCCTAAATTTTTTGTATAATTTACATAAACTATAATTCCCTGGTTTATAGCAATTCAGTCCTTTGATCAGTAAAGACATGTCTTTCACTTTTACGTTTTCTGGTGGCGACTCCGTTCTAACCAGCAGATTTTACCCACCCATTGACTTGGAAGACAGTAGTGATATCTCTCGAAATGCAACTAGTGATTACGGAATTGGTCTGATAGCTTTCGATACATACAACTCCATCCCTAATATAGAGGAAAATGTAAACAATAAGTTTTATTATGGATCAGATAGTAGCTATATAGAGATTCCTGAAGGTACATACGAAGTTGCAGCGGTCAACAAATACATCCAAGATGTATTTGATCAACAGAACCGAAATTTTTTTCAATCGCGTGAAAATGCTGAAAGTGTCCTTGAAAGCAATAAAAATATATCAACTGGTGGGGGACATGTCAATCATGTAAGACCATACAAGTATAACCGGCCGCTTTATATCTCTATAAAAGTAAATAATAATACTTTAAAATGTACGATAAAATGTGATGAAGATATAGATTTCACGCCCAAAGATTCTATAGGCTCATGGTTGGGATTTAAACCTCGAATGCTCAAAAGGGGGATTGTGCATGAATCAGACGATGCCGTGGATATATTCAAAGTTAATGCTATTTGCATCGAATGTAGTATAGTAAAGGGATCCTATATAAACGACAAATCAGTTCATATACTTCACCAGTTTTTCCCGAAGGTACCAGCAGGATATAAGATCATTGAGATTCCTACAAATGTTATGTATCTACCAATCAACACGCAGTTGATAAGCGAGATTGTTATAAAAGTCACTGACCAAGACGGAAATTTAGTTAATTTCAGGGGTGAGACAGTAACAGTAAGACTGCATTTAAAGAGATTCGGAGCTAGTTCTGGAAATGGTAATTAGATACAATCAACACTTCCCAAGGAGCTATCCTGGTATGGAGAACGTTTCCAAAAGCAACACGTCTATAAAGCAATTGAAGAAGTTAACAACAGAGAATGTAAGGTTTCTTCAGGCCCTCGGCTTCAAAGTTACTTCCAAATCAAACATCCAATAAGTAATGTGTCCTCAACAGTTCAGATTCTATGACACCATATTAGGATATACAAGAAAATGTAGTGGGGGGGGGAAGTTATGATTAGTCATATGTAATATGTAATCTGTATAATGAGAAAATCAATAAATGTCTGTAAAGCTACATTAAGTCTTTCATTCTCAAGTCATTGTTCGAGGCACCCACATCTTGTTTTGTTAAAGAAGAGAGCAAGATAGTGAGAGAGAATGGAAATTTTAAACGTTGGTGATAAAGCATTCTTCGATAATTCGATTGTGTATGCCGAGAAACACACCCACCAACCCTATGCATCGACCTCACTAAATAATAATGATGAGATTCGTATTCCGATTCAACAACAAGATGTTTATACGTTACCAAGCGAGAGTTCTTTATATATAGAAGGTAAACTTGTGAAAAATGACGGAACTGCACCAAAAAATGTAGAATTTATCAATTTTGGCATATTGTCCCTTTTTGATCAAATACGTTATGAAATAGGGGGCTATATTATTGACAGTGTGCGAAATCCAGGTCTAACAGCTATAATGAAAGCATATGCATCCTTTAGCGAAATGGATAGTATACGTCTACAAAACGCTGGTTGGTTTCCAGTTGGTGATGAAAACTCAACGGCTGATGAAAATGGAAATTTTAACGTACTAATTAATCTTTCAACGGTTTTGGGCTTTTGTGAAGACTTTAAAAAAGTCATCTTAAATGTTCGCCAAGAATTAGTATTGGTGCGAAGCAGCACAGACCTTAACGCAGTTGTTGAAACCAAGGAAGGTGAGGAGCAGGAGATTGTGAAAGTTGTTTTAAATAAAGTTCACTGGAAAGTACCCCACATATCTGTAACAGATGCAGAAAAGATTAAATTAGTTGATTACGTCGCTAGAAATCAGGAATTAGAACTTCCGTTTAGGAGCTGGGAACTTCATGAATATCCGCTCTTGCAGCAAACGCAACGGCATACATGGAACATCAAGACCGCAACGCAGTTGGAAAAACCTAGATTTATAATAGTGGGATTTCAAACGGACCGTAAAAATATTTTACACCAGGATTACAGCAAATTTGATCATTGCAATTTAACCAACATGAAACTCTATCTTAATTCTGAAGTATATCCCTATGACAATATGCATTTAAATTTTAATACTAATCAATTTGCTGTTTTGTATGAAATGTATGCAAATTTTCAAAAGATGTATTACGAAAAAGAAAATCACCCATTATTAACTCCATATGATTTTAAAGAAAATGCACCCTTGATTGTAATTGATTGTTCAAGGCAAAATGAGGCATTAAAATCGGGCTCTGTAGAAATAAGATTGGAATTTGAGACTGGTAAAGCTGTACCAGCCAAGACAGCTTGCTACTGTCTAATACTTCATGATAGATTAGTTAGATATAATCCATTGACAAGTGCAGTAAGAATTTTGTAATTTGAATTTATCATAGAATTAGTTTTAATGTTAGGTACTGATATTTACTACTTATTTGTCTTAGTATTATGCTACAGTTTCTTAGCTCAATAAAACAATACTACTTATCAAAATACTTTTATTTATTTATTACAATACAGATAGAAGGGTTAGAGAAACCATTTACTTGATTAAACTAAGTAATACATCGAGAGTACTTTTATAGTCTTCCAGTTGCGTGGATGGCCATTTTCCACAACAGGGTCCCGATGTCCACCCCAGTACTTCGCCAGGATTTTCTTGACCTTTCGCAACGTTCTTCTTTATCCAATTTAATATTCTGTCATGTTGAGTATTTCGAGCAGGATCAAACCGATATATCAAACCCCTTTCACCCAATATGATTATAATATTTCTCAAAATATTGGGGCTTGCGTAGTAGGCAGCTTTGCACATCACCACATCAACCAGAAACATAAGGTTTTTATAGTTTTTTAGGATATTTTCCACATTGAATTTCGATTTTATTTCATCCCAGGAGGAAACATCTTGCATCCCCGTCAACAATTTATACATGCAATGCTTATATGAGAAGTCCATCCAAGGATTAACAGACAAAAATACCGGGTCCAACTGGTTAATGGTAATATCTTGAAGTTCTCGTTGTAAGCATTGGTTATGTACGTGTTTCACAAATTTATCCACTTGAATTTTCTTGTCAATTAAAATCCTGAATATATTTATATCGGTATCAAGATGGTTCATTACCGCCCAACCAAACGCATCATCCGGCACAACTGTACCATTTAGAATCTGATTCAATAAATACATCTGCCCCGCAATCGATCGATCTGTTATGCAACGTTTAATATACCGTTGTTTAACTTCACTCGCAACACAAAACAAGTCAAAATTCAAGCTACTGATTAATGAGCTAGCCATGGTTATTCGTATGAAATAAATAAACTAAAGCAATAGAGTTCTCCCGACTGTTTATATACATTTTCACATTAATAGAGGGGATCACACATGCAACGTGTGCGTTTTATTGAACTCTGTGTTCTCATATGGTCAGCATTTTCATTAGGTTTGCTGACTCAGGTATCCCCAGGGTCTTGTATCAGTGCACCCGAAAGTCAACATCCTTTTGTCATCACATGCATTTAAGACAACCTTATTTTGTCGAATGGTGTAGACCAAATGTTTTTTCGATCTTATAAGGTTTTGTGGACGAGTCAGACTCTTCTCGTTTCTCTCAAAAGTGTAACTAAATAATGTCTTTTTATAATCTTTAATGGTTATTTTTTTAATGCTGGCCTTAGTGCAACCTTTACATTTTTTAACTTCCTTGTCTTTTTCTCGTTGTACTGCATTCGCATACATTTTGGAACGTAGGCCTGCATATTCCAACATAATTTTGCCCTTGTTTTCGTCTTTCATGAGACCTGGAACTTTTTTGTTTTTAAGCGGTATTTGATAGATATTATTGGGCTCATAATCTGACGTATCAAATCTATGAATATCGGATTTTATATGCTGATAAATGTTTATTCCAAAAAAAGCGTATGTTAAAGAGTCAGTGTCGCTATACATCAACTTGGCTTTATCTCCAAATTTCTTCAAAATGTAGTCATAGTGGAATTCATACAAAAATATTTTCGATATGTCTAGTATAGCAAATCCTACGTAAATTGGCTTGCTCAAAAATATCTCAAGGCGGTTCATTTCGATTGCAGCCGTATTTTCATCAAATATCATGCAGCTATGAAAATTTGGTTTGGAAATATAAGATTCGGCACCATATCGTCCTCCCCATTTCGTAACTAGGTGAATGTCTTTATATTTTCTAACGTTCTCCATACATTTCCCGAAAACCGAGTTAATCATTAGTTTGTAAAAATTTTTATCGAATTCATTTGTGGCCTGCTGTCGCTTGTCCGTGTTTAGATCAATATATTTTTTAAGCCAAGGGGACTGTCTAAATTTTAAAACCTTGTTTATTTTTATTAACTTAAGACCATGTTTCAAATAAAATTTTAGGTTTCTGTAATGCACGATATAATTATATTTGGGGAAGAGCGTCAGCAACAGTTTCTTGCACTTGCTCTTAGAAGTGGGTATAGGGGGTAACATATGTTCTGGTGCAAACGGTAGATCGCTATGGGTTTCATGGAGGTTCACAGGGTATTCAAGATCACAATCAAAAATGTAGCCAAAGTCTGACTGATCAGATATTTTCATTATATCCAACGTTTTTAATTCTTTTTCGTTGGGTTCCAAAAATTTAAATTCTCCATAGGGCAAATATTCAGACATAGCTGCACCATATAAATTGTTTATATCGAAATACATTAAGTAGACGTCTTCTTGAGTCGGGTCATAATTTTCCTCCATGTAAACATTATTAGCCTTAGCATACCTATTTGAACACTGGGATATGCCGCCACGTATTCCTCTTTCCACAAATAGAACCTGGTCAATATCCGTCATCAATTCAAGTTTGATTTCCGTAGTTTTCAGCATTGCATCAAACGCTAATCCCGGTGCAGTATAGTAATGTAGAGGGTCCAGTTTGTACGTATGCATGCATGTATCACGGAAATTCTCGAATATGTCAGTCAAAAGGAGGACATCGCACTTTAAATATAGATCAGCATATTCCCCCAGGGATTTAATATTAAAGATGTTCCAAACCTTTATTGCATGTTCGTATTCCTCTTTATCTATATGTGAATCTGATAATTTACTGTAGAAACATTCTTTTGGGGGCAAGTTCGGCTCCAAAAGTTTATCAAAGAAATCGACATAGTCGTATGGAAAAACGCCTTTACGAGTCAACAAATCGAATTCAATTGAACTGTTACAGAATTTCTTCGTAACAGTCTTTTTATCTTTACTTAAATACGAAGACAATTTATCAAGACTATCACTCATAAACCTAAACGAATCTATAAATCTAAACTTAACTAAAGTGTTATCTACTGTTTTAGTAAACGAAATATATTTCTCCTTGTTAAGAGGAAGGAGTTTTACTGCACCAGGAAACCCATGAGCAACTTGTTTAATAATAAAATGGGAATCATAACCACTTAAGTTATGAAATGCAACACAAACTGTGTGACTGTCCTTGTAATTAATGTTACAGCTTTGATGTGCCATACCGCGGAATTTTGAGGTTAAATGACAATGGTCGCGCACTCTAATTTGGCCGGGTTCAAATGGTTTCCTGCAAATGTGACAAGTCATTGAATTCTCCCCAAATTTTTCCTCATCCGAATCATGTTCCATCGGCTTAATATCCTTCAGTGTACAATCTACCATTAGAGCAATCTCATGGAGCTTTTTTATAAACCACTCAACACAATCTCTACCCCTATACAGTTGAAAATCAGAGAGTGAGTCATCAAATGAACACTTTAAATAAAAGGCAATACTAAATGGGATGTGTTTTTGAAACTTCACAGTCTTGGCGCTTTCATCTGATGGTTCACAAGGTTCCAAAATACTTTCAATGTCAGCATAAATTGCAAAAGGTGCCCGCTCAGAGTTTTTGAAATTTTTAAATTGTACAAACTTTTCACCCTCATCAGGCAATTTTAAGCAACATTTATTTAATGTCCCACATTGGACCATATGTCTATTAAGATAATTTTGAGAGCTAAAGCTATTTAAGCATCGAAAACAAATAAAAGTTTTATGACCATGTGAAGACAACTGCTTAGAAAATAATCCAGACATATTTTTTATCCATGCAAAATGTCGTATGTGATTATAATTGTGTTCACTGGGATTCAACATTTCTTTATCCACCATCAGGTCCTCACGCCTTTTTATCGTGTTTGAAACAAGCAACAAATTAATCGCTTCTCTTTTACTCTGCAAGTTCTTGCTCAAAATAAATGGTAAAATTTTCTTGCCCTGAATGTAATAAACGTTGATTGAAAGGTGGTTCATTTTTTCAAATCTACTTATATCTCTTAACTTTATTGGAAATTCTATACCCTCATATTTTAATACCTGTTTAAAATGCGGATAACTGGAGGTTCTATTTGAATTTAATTTAGCAGGAAACAATGCAGATGTCACGGCCCACAAGAAACAATACTCATCATTATTTTTAACATTCACGACTGCTTTTTTGGATTGAATAAATGGTGGTAAATTTATAAACGTAGAAACACCACCTTTAATGGGTGAATGTTTATTAATATGCACTTTCAAATGTAAAATTTCTTGAAGGGCCCAGCCTGAGTCCTTCTCACTGAACTCCTGCAATTTTGTGATCAATTTATCAATCACATGTTCCTTATACCAATGCCTCAAATTGGTGCAGACATCGACAATACTGTTTTTCGTTGGGAACGTTTTCATGTCAATTTCCCCTGTTTGAGGTTTAATAAAGTTACCCACCAAAACTACATTTATTTTAAGCATTGAAGAATTTACAAGGTTAACAATCTTTCGTTTAAGACAATCAAATGCTTTTTTTAGAAACTCATGTGGATCTTTTATTTTTAAGTTGGTGATTACGCCTGTTTTTAACCTACTATCAAAACATGATTCTACATTGTGCCAAACTAAGTTTCGACTAGCACATTTTTGTGAAATATTTCCACCTCCAATCTTGTTCTGCTTTCGTTTAAGGTTCTTTAATTTAGTCAAATAAGTTTCAAGAACAGCTAAGTTACTTTCCAAGCTAATGGGATTTTCAAAATTGTCTTCCTTATAAATCTTATCTTTAATTGCTTTTTTCACCAAACTGATGTGAGTTTTGGTTATGCGAATGTATGCAGTAATTTCCTCAGGGGTTTTTAGTAATTTAAAAGACTTATGAAATAATTTATTGGCCTGAGAACTTATGGAAGAAATATTATCAGCAGCCATTTTTCAAGAATTTAGATGTAATATGACACACTTAACAACACCGCACGACTCATGTTCCGTTCACTGGATGCCTGCTTATATGCAAGACGGCTGCTTTCTATCCTTTTCCAACTCATTACATTGCTGATAAAAGGGACTCTTTGAGGAATGTTGAATAAAAAAATAACGTCCAACATTTTACAATAATTATTTATTTGATGCTTATTTATCCATTATTTGATTTAAAAACACCCTTCTTTCATATCGCCATTTCTTTCTTTGGTTTTTGGAAAGGCCAGGTGGTGGCCTCATGAAGAGAAGTGTGTTGGTTTGCGGTGTATATGTCCCTGCATCGTCCTCATCCCAGTTCTCCCCCTGGTTAGAAACATGGGGCAGGTCGGGTAGCTTTGCTGATGCTTCTTGAGTATCGTTATTATCCCAGTTTTCTTCGGTGTTCCTAACCTGGGGGAGATCTGGAATCGGGCATTTGCCCACCTCCCTCTTTCTAGTGGGGCATACGTAGAAATGCTTCCCAACCCGGTTTTCCAATACACTGTGTCTTTTATCGAAAGGGCAAGGCACCAATTCTGTAAAAAACATTTTGATGTTTAAAACAATAACAATTATGACTGTTGGTTACACTTACCACTGTTTGCCATTTCAATCTTTTGGAGTTGCTCAATGGGACTTCAGATGAAACTATGACAGCGAAATAAATACAACAGGTTTATATAGTCAACTCTGGAAGGTAAACTGCTGACTTTAAGGAACTGAAACTTGATATTTCGCTGTCCTAAGCACATCTTGTCGACATGTTGGTATACGTTTCAAACAGACTCAGCAATTTTGTTTTTCCAACAAACGCGTGATATAGATTTACTACTTGACCTGACCTCTCACAGAGGTCGCGGTTTTCGACACAACACTCTTAGTTCGTAGATTTACTAATTGACGATTTTTAAAAAACTATAACTTTACCAGTTTTTGACATAGGAGATCGAAATTTGGTAATGTGTTATGGGTGTGGTCGATCATCATGGGGGTTGAATTGAGCAGCAATCCGATGCATGGTACCGGAGTTGTGGACGTGGTTGTGAACTTTGAAGCGCTTGATTAGGGGTAGAAATAGAAGAGTCGTAGGCCACTATTTTTCTGCGTCCGATGGTATGAAACTTATACCCCTAAGTTTTCAGCAAACGTAAATTTTCAAAGAATTAAAAATACGTTCGATTATGTTCAAGTGCAAATATCTCGAAAGCGTTTCATCTCATGAAATTTTGTTCTATGACAAAAGGGGTGCAGAAGTAAATGTTTAACTCGATGGAGGACTCCAAATCGCTATTCCGAAATAAATTGATAAGGGATGAAAAGAAAATGAAATGGCCTTATAGTTTTTTATAGGTTTCACCGAGACCTTTCGTTTGATACCCAACACGATGGGGTTTCAATGATTTTTCAAAAACCACCCCCAACCTATTTTTTCCCAATAGGAGGTTGAAATTCGGTGCGAAGGTATGAGGGCCATTGGATACTCTAATGGTAAGATTTGTTATGGATCGCTATTAAAACAAACAAAGTTATTGCCTCAGGAATAGTGTTGAAAGGGGTTGAGCGGGGGTGGAGAATGCAAAATCGCTACTTATAATTTTGCTGCATTCAGCTGAGGAAAAATCATTTTCTAATTATGTAGTTAAAGGATCCGAAAAGAGGGGGTTGAAAAATTTTCCGCCACTCCAAAATCTGCGGTTAAGCTTTTCAAGACATTTCCTTTCGAGGGGCACATATGAAAATCTTTGATTTTGACCTTTCGGACTTATATATAGATATATATAGGCAACCAGGGGTGAACCATTTATGGTATGTATTCAAACATGTAATTTTTTAGTATACTTCCCGTGCTCATAGTTTTCCTTAATTTAAATATCTCAACCAACAAGGGTCAAATTACGCCAAAATGCAACCCCTAATAATATTACAGGCGCCATGTTACCTCAACTCATATCAGATTAATTACGTGAGTAATGGGTTTCATATTACACTGGAAAGTGTTGGATTACGGGTGTCATGTTTTCAATGCGATCAATCACTCAAAATTATTTAGAATACAAAGATCATTCCCTTTTCTATTAATTTCAAATATATTAGACATTAAGTATGTGCAGGTTGTTGTCCTCAGAAAAGTTTACATTCTCATGTATTTTGCAGTTTCTTGTTTCATCTTACATACCTTAGTTCTTTTAATTGCTTTGCAAGCAAACTATTTCTGTGCGAAAACACATTTTCCCAATTTCGCACTTTATAGAGGTACCTATACAGCTTAGTTTGCAAAATATGTTATTATAAAATGAAGTGGTGGGAATTATTGTCAGTCTAAAAAATTCCGTCGTGAAGACAATTAGCTTCGTTTGTTTATCAGTGTGTTTGTGCTTTTGTTATTTCAAACATGAAAAATTTGGTTGCTACTAATAAGCTCTCCCTGGAGAAGAACTCAGAGAAGCCGTCTCTACCAATCCTGGATCAATTGGACGCTGTATTGAGTGGTTTTTCAACATCGATAGGGGCTGCTGTGAATCAGGCCTGCGTTACCTCGCAACCTGGCCCCAGTGGAGTTCAGCAGCAACAGACTGTACCCCCAAAAAGGCATGCTTCTGATCAAGCTTATGTAAGAATAGATCTTACAAAATCATTATCACCTAAGTAAGTACATATTTATTGGGATTTTTAACAATAAATAATTGTCGACATATCTCTCAAACATTTCTTTTATTTTGGATGAATTACAGACATTCAAATTCTTCATCAAGAGTTTCACGTTCATCAAAGGGGGTGTCCAAGCGCCAGAATACGAACAGGTAAAAATTTTTAATAGTTATTTTGGGGTAGAACAATCTAATTCGGTATATTTCAGAAAAGGAAAAGACCTTGCAGTGCTCATGAAATATCAGCAGCAACAACCCTCGCAGCATAAGGGTCAACAACTGCAGCAGCACCAGTCATTTCAGGCACCTCAGCTGCAACTAATCCAGCAGCAACCACCGCTTCAGACTCAACAGCCGCAACATCTTCAAGCACCCCAGCAGCAGGAGCAACAGCTTCAGGCTCCCCAGCATCACCAGGTGCCCCAGCAAGAGCTACCGGTTCAGCTTCCCCAGCAGCAGCAGCAGCAGCTGCAGGTTCAGGTTCCCCAACAGCAGCAACAGCTGCAGGTTCAGGTTCCTCAGCAGCCGCAGCAGCTGCAGGTTCAGGCTCCCCAGCAGAATCTTCAGGCTCCCCAACAGCAGCAGCTTTTAGCGCCCCAAGAACAATAGCTGCTTCCACTTCAGCAACAACAGCAGCGCAATATGGAGCAAATGCAAGAAGAACAGGAGCAACTTTATATTAACGTTACTCCAGCAATGAGTCCCATCCTTCGGGAATTTCCAAGACAGCATCAGCAGCTGCAACGGTTCCTGGTGCCTCAACAGCAACCGCTTCTGATGCAGCAGCAGCCAGAAATGCAGCAACCATTTTACGTTGCCAGCCCTCCTCCGCCAATGACACCCATCATTCAGCAAGCTCCACGACAGCGACAGCATCGCCAAGAACAAGACTATCAGCAAATTGTGTTACCCCCCCTAGAAAGCCTGACCGCTGGGGTGGTAACACGTGTCCAAGGAGCTCTACGGGAGCAGAGACCGAGGCTGCAAAGACTAGTGGATAGGCTCTGGGCGGAATACAATCGTTTTAACGATGAGCTAAACAGCTTGGACCGCTTCTTGGCCTACTTACCAGAGAATTAGAATAGTTACATATTTTGTATTTTAGAACAAAATAAATAGTTATTACATTTTTGAAATAATTTTTAAATGACCTATCAATAGCCACTTGTGTCCATCACGACTTTCTAGTCTCCTATTTGGATAACCTGCAATATAGTACCTACTTTTAAAAACCCTTACCTGAACAATATTTTCGCAGCTTATTGATCAAGATTGGCTCTAAAATCTTAGAAATGTTCAAAATTCTTCGCTCAAAGCGACTTCTATCTAAAGCCATTTTCATCCAATGTGATTTTCGAGCCACAAGATGTTCATCGATCCAATCATTTATGTAAAATAAAAATAAAAGTGACAGTGTTGTTCTTCTTCCCCATAGCGATAACTATTAGGTGTTAATCATAATAATACCCTTACTTATAGCAATTTGTTTGAAACAGTTTGCTCCCTACCACTATGCTTAATATTAGGGGAAATAAAAAACAAACGGTGAAACGAATTAGCTTATTTATTCAATGTCAAATTTATAACCTTTTTTCTAAGTTCATACAGTTCAATGCTTGATTTAACTTTGTTTATTCCGTTAACATATTTCTCTATAGCTCTAAAGTAATCAATAACTATTTGGTTTCTAATATATTGATGACACTTTTTGTTATAAGGAGCCATTATTCCACAAATACAAGATCCGTCGTGTTTCCTTGAGCCCCTCTGCTTACTAGAAATATAGCCTTGCTTTCCAAAGTTTCATTGAACTTCTTCACACCACTTTCTTTTAGAACAGTGTAGAATCGAGCGGGTAGGAAACACTTGAAGTCGGGAGTTTCCGCTATTATTCTTTCTCCAAATTTCGTTGTCACTACCTTGAGTTCCAGCACTTTATGTTTCTCACTGATGGTTAAACTTCTAACGTTGACTAAAACTTTACATTTAGTGTTTTGATTTATCTCTTGCAAATAATCCATGTTTTCGTTTCAAAGCAGCCTTAATAAACTGACGAAGGAAAAAGAATTACCTGAATAAATAAGTACCCTGCACCCCCACCAAAGTAGGTACTACTCAGATCAAATTGCACTTTCTAACCCCACTACTAGAAGTTCTAAAACCACGCCTATTTTTATTTAAAACTATATGCGTGGGTAGGGTGCCTATATAAGCAGCTTCGGTGCATGCTAATATGCATATATCAAAAAACATCTTTTCTGAAAGAACTGTCTATTATGAACCAGCAGATCTACATGTACAACCATAACGATTTTGTGAACTGCCCTTTGGTTCCAAGCCATCGAGTGCTTCGACACCGTTTGGGCAAGCACATTGTGAAGTGCCAATACCAGTTAGATCTGCTGCAAGAATATTCTACCGAGCGAACCCCATCAGATCAAAGCCCGGTTGAGCAACATCAAATTGAAGTTGCAGCAACAAAGTCTGAATCTAATACCGATCGCTTGGAAAAAATATTTGAAGAAAAAAAAGAAGCTACTTGGAAACCTGTTGACCTGGACGAAAGAAAATATTATCTTCTAGAAAGACGTATGAGAGAAAAGTGAAAAATGCCAATCCCAATCAAGTATCAGTGCCCAAAATGTAAGGGTGAAACCGATACACAAGACAGCTGGTGTATTCCTTGTTCAACTCAAGAACATTTTAAATTCGTGAATGGCATAAAATACATAAATTCTATGTTATCTAAGCGTAAAAAATAAAATTCCGTTCAAATATATAATTATGTATCATTTTGTTGGGAAATAAATGATTGATTAAAATATTATTTAGCGACTTTTATTTTATTTGCTGCCTCAGCAAGAATGCAAGAGTTCATGAAATGCGAAACAAGGTGACGACGATCTGAGAGCACACTCTGGTAATGTAACTCTAGGCTTGCGATAAGCAAAGACGCGTACCTAAACGATTTTTAACGCGGACGTCGGGAAAATGAAATAAGCATATCTGGGTTTATTTTAATTTATTTATTGCTATTTTCAATACATGTCAATTAAATGCTACAGAATTTGATACTTGATGATCGCCATTCTTGTTCACTTGGTGAAAATCCACAATTCTTGCATCTCCTCTTTTTCATAGCACAACAACATACGATACCTATTGGAAAAATCAAGAAACAACACAACCAACCCCAACACGTGTATTTACCCACAAATCTATCGTGACGGCACACTGGACAAATTCCTGGTGCTGATATCGGTGGTACAGACATTGTCATAAAATGGATTGTCTTTGCTAGGTACTTACCTCTATAGAATTTATGTCACATGTATATATATATATGTATGCGTATTGATCCCTTTGGGGAGGCAAATTCAGGGGGTTCTTTTATCGACTGAAATCAAAGAATTGACCGCGATTGTTGATTTGCTCCGACTTTTACTGCCCTAGGGCAATCCGTTTCGAAACTGTGCTCATTAATCATATAATGGTCAGTTTGGGGAGGTGACCTGGTTCTGATCTCGGCTAGTGATTCTGCATTCCCAAACTGACCATTATATATTTTTCTCCAATGGATATATAACTGGTTGTCTAAATTGACAAATCCATAGACAACAGTATATGTACAACGATCCCTTTGAGGAAGTATTCCTTAACAATTACTGCAAATAGAGACGTTTTTTCTAGAGGAACATATCAGTAGTTCCCACTTTGTACAGATATGTTTCATGACGTTTGGGGTACTTGGTTTTAGTGGACAGTAGCCTTTGATACTACTTTTTACACTGAAAGAACCTTAGGGTGATCCGACTTATTACTCGAAGTAAGGATTCGCCCTGGGGAATGTAACGCCCCTATTTGTGGAAAGAGTAACTCCCTACTCAATTAGGAAACTTCATGAGGCAATCGTGCGGTGATTACTGATTTTCTGAGAAAAACCTTAGGAACGGCGCTTTGGCGCTTTTGGTGACAGTCACATTTTTGGACATTTCTGCTTTGAAAGGGTTCTGTTCATCACAAGTAGGGGGACGGGAGGTAGTTCTGTGAGCTTTTCTGCGAACAAATAATTTTATTATGTTTGGGGTAGTGATTTGAGGTGGCTCTTGTGAGGTTTCTGCTAGGAAACCTCAAAGATGTTGTATTTATCGATATTAGGGAAAGCTTCCCCAAAGGGATCAATGTACATACCCTATTGACATATATTGTCTATCTATTGGTCCCTTTGGGAAACTCTAATTTTAGAGAAAATCACATTTTTGGGCGTAAGCTATTTTTTTCTACATTGGGAGGACTCCTGAACAGGCCCGTTCACCACCCGGAAGGGAGAGTCTATTTGGGGAATGTAGCACCCCTATCTGCGGAGAGGGGTTAGCTTTGAGTACGACACTCCCTTAGAAACCATCATGAGGCTTCGGGCAACGGTTTGAGGTGGTTCTTGCAAGGTTTCTGCCTCAAAAATGTTGCATTTCTAGATATTAGAGAAAGCCTCCCCAAAGGGATCAATGTACATACCTTATTGACGTATATTGTCTATCTATTGGTCCCTTTGGGAAACTCTAATTTTAGAGAGAACCACATTTTTGGGCGTAAGCTATTTTTTTCTACATTGGGAGGACTCCTGAACAGGCCCGTTCACCACCCGGAAGGGAGAGTCTATTTGGGGAATGCAGCACCCCTATCTGCGAAAAGGGATTAGCTTTGGGTACGACACTCCCTTAGGAACCATCATGAGGCTTCGGGCAACGGTTTGAGGTGATTCTTGCAAGGTTTCTGCCTCAAAAATGTTGCATTTCTAGATATTAGAGAAAGCCTCCCCAAAGGGATCAATGTACATACCTTATTGACGTATATTGTCTATCTATTGGTCCCTTTGGGAAACTCTAATTTTAGAGAGAACCACATTTTTGGGCGTAAGCTATTTTTTTCTACTCCCTACTCAATTAGGAAACTTCATGAGGCAATCGTGCGGTGATTACTGATTTTCTGAGAAAAACCTTAGGAACGGCGCTTTGGCGCTTTTGGTGACAGTCACATTTTTGGACATTTCTGCTTTGAAAGGGTTCTGTTCATCACAAGTAGGGGGACGGGAGGTAGTTCTGTGAGCTTTTCTGCGAACAAATAATTTTATTATGTTTGGGGTAGTGATTTGAGGTGGCTCTTGTGAGGTTTCTGCTAGGAAACCTCAAAGATGTTGTATTTATCGATATTAGGGAAAGCTTCCCCAAAGGGATCAATGTACATACCCTATTGACGTATATTGTCTATCTATTGGTCCCTTTGGGAAACTCTAATTTTAGAGAAAATCACATTTTTGGGCGTAAGCAATTTTTTTCTACATTGCGAGGACTCCTGAACAGGCCCGTTCACCACCCGGAAGGGAGAGTCTATTTGGGGAATGTAGCAGCTCTATCTGCGGAAAGGGGTTAGCTTTGAGTACGACACTCCCTTAGAAACCATCATGCGGCTTCGGGCAATGGTTTGAGGTGGTTCTTACGAGGTTTCTGCTAGGAAACCTCAAAAATGTTGCATTTCTCGATATTAGAGAAAGCTTCCCCAAAGGGATCAATGTACATACCCTATTGACGTATATTGTCTATCTATTGGTCCCTTTGGGAAACTCTAATTTTAGAGAAAATCACATTTTTTGGCGTAAGCTATTTTTTTCTACATTGGGAGGACTCCTGAACAGGCCCGTTCACCACCCGGAAGGGAGAGTCTATTTGGGGAATGCAGCACCCCTATCTGCGAAAAGGGATTAGCTTTGGGTACGACACTCCCTTAGGAACCATCATGAGGCTTCGGGCAACGGTTTGAGGTGGTTCTTGCAAGGTTTCTGCCTCAAAAATGTTGCATTTCTAGATATTAGAGAAAGCCTCCCCAAATGGATCAATGTACATACCCTATTGACGTATATTGTCTATCTATTGGTCCCTTTGGGAAACTGTAATTTTAGAGAAACTGACATTTTTGGGCGTAAGCTATTTTTTTCTACATTGGGAGGACTCCTGAACAGGCCCGTTCACCACCCGGAAGGGAGAGTCTATTTGGGGAATGCAGCACCCCTATCTGCGAAAAGGGATTAGCTTTGGGTACGACACTCCCTTAGGAACCATCATGAGGCTTCGGGCAACGGTTTGAGGTGGTTCTTGCAAGGTTTCTGCCTCAAAAATGTTGCATTTCTCGAAATTAGAGAAAGCTTCCCCAAAGGGATCAATGTACATACCCTATTGACGAATATTGTCTATCTATTGGCCCCTTTGGGGAATTTAATTTTCTAACAAAAAATCTATTTCACCCTTTCTGGTGTTTTATTGTGCCCTAGTAGCTTTCAACTGTTTTGTAGTATAAAACTAGGGTTCCTAGTATTGGTCAGTACCAAAAGTAGGTACGCGAGTTCCAAAAATCTTCGGATTGTAAACTATACTAGCATCCTACGGATTATCTACTAGTTTGGGCAAATTTGAAGCTTTAATTCAGATATGACATTGCAATTGAGTACGTCAATCACTTAAAAGACATCATGAAACTTCAGGCCGTGATTCGAGGTGGTCTTGTGAGGTTTTCTAGCACAAAACCTCAAAAGTGTTGCTTTTCTCGATATTAGGAAAGGCTTCCCCAAAGGGATCAATGTACATACCCTATTGACGTATATTGTCTATCTATTGGTCCCTTTGGGAAACTCTAATTTTAGAGAAAATCACATTTTTGGGCGTAAGCTATTTTTTTCTACATTGCGAGGACTCCTGAACAGGCCCGTTCACCACCCGGAAGGGAGAGTCTATTTGGGGAATGTAGCACCCCTATCTGCGGAAAGGGGTTAGCTTTGAGTACAACACTCCCTTAGAAACCATCATGCGGCTTCGGGCAATGGTTTGAGGTGGTTCTTACGAGGTTTCTGCTAGGAAACCTCAAAAATGTTGCATTTCTCGATATTAGAGAAAGCTTCCCCAAAGGGATCAATGTACATACCCTATTGACGTATATTGTCTATCTATTGGTCCCTTTGGGAAACTCTAATTTTAGAGAAACTCACATTTTTGGGCGTAAGCTATTTTTTTCTACATTGGGAGGACTCCTGAACAGGCCCGTTTACCACCCGGAAGGGAGAGTCTATTTGGGGAATGTAGCACCCCTATATGGGTTAAGGTATTAGCTTTAACTACGACACTCCCTTAGGAACCACCATGAGGCTTCGGGCAATGGTTTGAGGTGGTTCCTGCGAAGTTTCTGCTAAGAAACCTCAAAAATGTTGCATTTCTCGATATTAGAGAAAGCTTCCCCAAAGGGATCTATGTACATACCCTATTGACGTATATTGTCTATCTATTGGTCCCTTTGTTAAACTCTAATTTTAGAGAAAATCACATTTTTGGGCGTAAGCTATTTTTTTCTACATTGGGAGGACTCCTGAACAGGCCCGTTCACCACCCGGAAGGGAGAGTCTATTTGGGGAATGTAACACCCCTATCTGCGAAAAGGGATTAGTTTTGGGTACGACACTCTCTTAGGAACCATCATGAGGCTTCGGGCAACGGTTTGAGGTGGTTCTTGCAAGGTTTCTGCCTCTAAAATGTTGCATTTTTCGATATTAGAGAAAGCTTCCCCAAAGGGATCAATGTACATACCCTATTGACGTATATTGTCTATCTATTGGTCCCTTTGGGGAATTTAATTTTCTAATAAAAAATCTATTTCACCCTTTCTGGTGCTTTATTGTGCCCTAGTAGCTTTCAACTGTTTTGTAGTATAAAACTAGGGTTCCTAGTATTGGTCAGTACCAAAGGTAGGTACACGAGTTCCAAAAATCTTCGGGTTGTACCCTATACTGGCATCCTACGGATTATCTACTAGTTTGGGCAAATTTGAAGCTTTAATTCAGATATGACATTGCAATTGAGTACGTCAATCACTTAAAAGACATCATGAAACTTCAGACCGTGATTCGAGGTGGTCTTGTGAGGTTTTCTAGCACAAAACCTCAAAAGTGTTGCTTTTGTCGATATTAGGGAAGGCTTCCCCAAAGGGATCAATGTACATACCCTATTGACGTATATTGTCTATCTATTGGTCCCTTTGGGAAACTCTAATTTTAGAGAAAATCACATTTTTGGGCGTAAGCTATTTTTTTCTACATTGCGAGGACTCCTGAACAGGCCCGTTCACCACCCGGAAGGGAGAGTCTATTTGGGGAATGTAGCACCCCTATCTGCGGAAAGGGGTTAGCTTTGAGTACGACACTCCCTTAGAAACCATCATGCGGCTTCGGGCAATGGTTTGAGGTGGTTCTTACGAGGTTTCTGCTAGGAAACCTCAAAAATGTTGCATTTCTCGATATTAGAGAAAGCTTCCCCAAAGGGATCAATGTACATACCCTATTGACGTATATTGTCTATCTATTGGTCCCTTTGGGGAATTTAATTTTCTAATAAAAAATCTATTTCACCCTTTCTGGTGCTTTATTGTGCCCTAGTAGCTTTCAACTGTTTTGTAGTATAAAACTAGGGTTCCTAGTATTGGTCAGTACCAAAAGTAGGTACACGAGTTCCAAAAATCTTCGGGTTGTACCCTATACTAGCATCCTACGGATTATCTACTAGTTTGGGCAAATTTGAAGCTTTAATTCAGATATGACATTGCAATTGAGTACGTCAATCACTTAAAAGACATCATGAAACTTCAGGCCGTCATTCGAGGTGGTCTTGTGAGGTTTTCTAGCACAAAACCTCAAAAGTGTTGCTTTTCTCGATAATAGGGAAGGCTTCCCCAAAGGGATCAATGTACATACCCTATTGACGTATATTGTCTATCTATTGGTCCTTTTGGGAAACTCTAATTTTAGAGAAAATCACATTTTTGGGCGTAAGCTATTTTTTTCTACATTGGGAGGACTCCTGAACAGGCCCGTTCACAACCCGGAAGGGAGAGTCTATTTGGGGAATATAGCACCCCTATCTGCGAAAAGGGATTAGCTTTGGGTGCGACACTCCCTTAGGAACCATCATGCGGCTTCGGGCAACGGTTTGAGGTGGTTCTTGCAAGGTTTCTGCCTCAAAAATGCTGCATTTCTCGATATTAGAGAAAGCTTCCCCAAAGGGATCAATGTACATACCCTATTGACGTATATTGTCTATCTATTGGTCCCTTTGGGGAATTTAATTTTCTAATAAAAAATCTATTTCACCCTTTCTGGTGCTTTATTGTGCCCTAGTAGCTTTCAACTGTTTTGTAGTATAAAACTAGGGTTCCTAGTATTGGTCAGTACCAAAAGTAGGTACACGAGTTCCAAAAATCTTCGGATTGTACCCTATACTAGCATCCTACGGATTATCTACTAGTTTGGGCAAATTTGAAGCTTTAATTCAGATATGACATTGCAATTGGGTACGTCAATCACTTAAAAGACATCATGAAACTTCAGGCCGTGATTCGAGGTGGTCTTGTGAGGTTTTCTAGCACAAAACCTCAAAAGTGTTGCTTTTCTCGATATTAGGGAAGGCTTCCCCAAAGGGATCAATGTACATACCCTATTGGCGTATATTGTCTATCTATTGGTCCCTTTGGGAAACTCTAATTTTAGAGAAAATCACATTTTTGGGCGTAAGCTATTTTTTTCTACATTGCGAGGACTCCTGAACAGGCCCGTTCACCACCCGGAAGGGAGAGTCTATTTGGGGAGTGTAGCACCCCTATCTGCGGAAAGGGGTTAGCTTTGAGTACGACACTCCCTTAGAAACCATCATGCGGCTTCGGGCAATGGTTTGAGGTGGTTCTTACGACGTTTCTGCTAGGAAACCTCAAAAATGTTGCATTTCTCGATATTAGAGAAAGCTTCCCCAAAGGGATCAATGTACATACCCTATTGACGTATATTGTCTATCTATTGGTCCCTTTGGGAAACTCTAATTTTAGAGAAAATCACATTTTTGGGCGTAAGCTATTTTTTTCTACATTGCGAGGACTCCTGAGCAGGCCCGTTCACCACCCGGAAGGGAGAGTCTATTTGGGGAATGTAGCACCCCTATCTGCGGAAAGGGGTTAGCTTTGAGTACGACACTCCCTTAAAAGCCATCATGCGGCTTCGGGCAATGGTTTGAGGTGGTTCTTACGAGGTTTCTGCTAGGAAACCTCAAAAATGTTGCATTTCTCGATATTACAGAAAGATTCCCCAAAGGGATCAATGTACATACCCTATTGACGTATATTGTCTATCTATTGGTCCTTTTGGGAAACTCTAATTTTAGAGAAAATCACATTTTTGGGCGTAAGCTATTTTTTTCTACATTGGGAGGACTCCTGAACAGGCCCGTTCACAACCCGGAAGGGAGAGTCTATTTGGGGAATATAGCACCCCTATCTGCGAAAAGGGATTAGCTTTGGGTGCGACACTCCCTTAGGAACCATCATGCGGCTTCGGGCAACGGTTTGAGGTGGTTCTTGCAAGGTTTCTGCCTCAAAAATGTTGCATTTCTCGATATTAGAGAAAGCTTCCCCAAAGGGATCAATGTACATACCCTATTGACGTATATTGTCTATCTATTGGTCCCTTTGGGGAATTTAATTTTCTAATAAAAAATCTATTTCACCCTTTCTGGTGCTTTATTGTGCCCTAGTAGCTTTCAACTGTTTTGTAGTATAAAACTAGGGTTCCTAGTATTGGTCAGTACCAAAGGTAGGTACACGAGTTCCAAAAATCTTCGGGTTGTACCCTATACTAGCATCCTACGGATTATCTACTAGTTTGGGCAAATTTGAAGCTTTAATTCAGATATGACATTGCAATTGACTACGTCAATCACTTAAAAGACATCATGAAACTTCAGGCCGTCATTCGAGGTGGTCTTGTGAGGTTTTCTAGCACAAAACCTCAAAAGTGTTGCTTTTCTCGATAATAGGGAAGGCTTCCCCAAAGGGATCAATGTACATACCCTATTGACGTATATTGTCTATCTATTGGTCCTTTTGGGAAACTCTAATTTTAGAGAAAATCACATTTTTGGGCGTAAGCTATTTTTTTCTACATTGGGAGGACTCCTGAACAGGCCCGTTCACAACCCGGAAGGGAGAGTCTATTTGGGGAATATAGCACCCCTATCTGCGAAAAGGGATTAGCTTTGGGTGCGACACTCCCTTAGGAACCATCATGCGGCTTCGGGCAACGGTTTGAGGTGGTTCTTGCAAGGTTTCTGCCTCAAAAATGCTGCATTTCTCGATATTAGAGAAAGCTTCCCCAAAGGGATCAATGTACATACCCTATTGACGTATATTGTCTATCTATTGGTCCCTTTGGGGAATTTAATTTTCTAATAAAAAATCTATTTCACCCTTTCTGGTGCTTTATTGTGCCCTAGTAGCTTTCAACTGTTTTGTAGTATAAAACTAGGGTTCCTAGTATTGGTCAGTACCAAAAGTAGGTACACGAGTTCCAAAAATCTTCGGATTGTACCCTATACTAGCATCCTACGGATTATCTACTAGTTTGGGCAAATTTGAAGCTTTAATTCAGATATGACATTGCAAATGAGTACGTCAATCACTTAAAAGACATCATGAAACTTCAGGCCGTGATTCGAGGTGGTCTTGTGAGGTTTTCTAGCACAAAACCTCAAAAGTGTTGCTTTTCTCGATATTAGGGAAGGCTTCCCCAAAGGGATCAATGTACATACCCTATTGACGTATATTGTCTATCTATTGGTCCCTTTGGGAAACTCTAATTTTAGAGAAAATCACATTTTTGGGCGTAAGCTATTTTTTTCTACATTGCGAGGACTCCTGAACAGGCCCGTTCACCACCCGGAAGGGAGAGTCTATTTGGGGAGTGTAGCACCCCTATCTGCGGAAAGGGGTTAGCTTTGAGTACGACACTCCCTTAGAAACCATCATGCGGCTTCGGGCAATGGTTTGAGGTGGTTCTTACGACGTTTCTGCTAGGAAACCTCAAAAATGTTGCATTTCTCGATATTAGAGAAAGCTTCCCCAAAGGGATCAATGTACATACCCTATTGACGTATATTGTCTATCTATTGGTCCCTTTGGGAAACTCTAATTTTAGAGAAAATCACATTTTTTGGCGTAAGCTATTTTTTTCTACATTGGGAGGACTCCTGAACAGGCCCGTTCACCACCCGGAAGGGAGAGTCTATTTGGGGAATGTAGCACCCCTATCTGCGAAAAGGGATTAGCTTTGGGTACGACACTCCCTTAGGAACCATCATGAGGCTTCGGGCAACGGTTTGAGGTGGTTCTTGCAAGGTTTTTGCCTCAAAAATGTTGCATTTCTCGATATTAGAGAAAGCTTCCCCAAAGGGATCAATGTACATACCCTATTGACGTATATTGTCTATCTATAGGTCCCTTTGGGGAATTTAATTTTCTAATAAAAAATCTATTTCACCCTCTCTGGTGCTTTATTGTGCCCTAGTAGCTTTCAACTGTTTTGTAGTATAAAACTAGGGTTCCTAGTATTGGTCAGTACCAAAAGTAGGTACACGAGTTCCAAAAATCTTCGGATTGTACCCTATACTAGCATCCTACGGATTATCTACTAGTTTGGGCAAATTTGAAGCTTTAATTCAGATATGACATTGCAATTGAGTACGTCAATCACTTAAAAGACATCATGAAACTTCAGGCCGTGATTCGAGGTGGTCTTGTGAGGTTTTCTAGCACAAAACCTCAAAAGTGTTGCTTTTCTCGATATTAGGGAAGGCTTCCCCAAAGGGATCAATGTACATACCCTATTGACGTATATTGTCTATCTATTGGTCCCTTTGGGGAATTTAATTTTCTAATAAAAAATCTATTTCACCCTTTCTGGTGCTTTATTGTGCCCTAGTAGCTTTCAACTGTTTTGTAGTATAAAACTAGGGTTCCTAGTATGGGTCAGTACCAAAGGTAGGTACACGAGTTCCAAAAATCTTCGGGTTGTACCCTATACTGGCATCCTACGGATTATCTACTAGTTTGGGCAAATTTGAAGCTTTAATTCAGATATGACATTGCAATTGAGTACGTCAATCACTTAAAAGACATCATGAAACTTCAGACCGTGATTCGAAGTGGTCTTGTGAGGTTTTCTAGCACAAAACCTCAAAAGTGTTGCTTTTGTCGATACTAGGGAAGGCTTCCCCAAAGGGATCAATGTACATACCCTATTGACGTATATTGTCTATCTATTGGTCCCTTTGGGAAACTCTAATTTTAGAGAAAATCACATTTTTGGGCGTAAGCTATTTTTTTCTACATTGCGAGGACTCCTGAACAGGCCCGTTCACCACCCGGAAGGGAGAGTCTATTTGGGGAATGTAGCACCCCTATCTGCGGAAAGGGGTTAGCTTTGAGTACGACACTCCCTTAGAAACCATCATGCGGCTTCGGGCAATGGTTTGAGGTGGTTCTTACGAGGTTTCTGCTAGGAAACCTCAAAAATGTTGCATTTCTCGATATTAGAGAAAGCTTCCCCAAAGGGATCAATGTACATACCCTATTGACGTATATTGTCTATCTATTGGTCCCTTTGGGGAATTTAATTTTCTAATAAAAAATCTATTTCACCCTTTCTGGTGCTTTATTGTGCCCTAGTAGCTTTCAACTGTTTTGTAGTATAAAACTAGGGTTCCTAGTATTGGTCAGTACCAAAAGTAGGTACACGAGTTCCAAAAATCTTCGGGTTGTACCCTATACTAGCATCCTACGGATTATCTACTAGTTTGGGCAAATTTGAAGCTTTAATTCAGATATGACATTGCAATTGAGTACGTCAATCACTTAAAAGACATCATGAAACTTCAGGCCGTCATTCGAGGTGGTCTTGTGAGGTTTTCTAGCACAAAACCTCAAAAGTGTTGCTTTTCTCGATATTAGGGAAGGCTTCCCCAAAGGGATCAATGTACATACCCTATTGACGTATATTGTCTATCTATTGGTCCTTTTGGGAAACTCTAATTTTAGAGAAAATCACATTTTTGGGCGTAAGCTATTTTTTTCTACATTGGGAGGACTCCTGAACAGGCCCGTTCACAACCCGGAAGGGAGAGTCTATTTGGGGAATATAGCACCCCTATCTGCGAAAAGGGATTAGCTTTGGGTGCGACACTCCCTTAGGAACCATCATGCGGCTTCGGGCAACGGTTTGAGGTGGTTCTTGCAAGGTTTCTGCCTCAAAAATGCTGCATTTCTCGATATTAGAGAAAGCTTCCCCAAAGGGATCAATGTACATACCCTATTGACGTATATTGTCTATCTATTGGTCCCTTTGGGGAATTTAATTTTCTAATAAAAAATCTATTTCACCCTTTCTGGTGCTTTATTGTGCCCTAGTAGCTTTCAACTGTTTTGTAGTATAAAACTAGGGTTCCTAGTATTGGTCAGTACCGAAAGTAGGTACACGAGTTCCAAAAATCTTCGGATTGTACCCTATACTAGCATCCTACGGATTATCTACTAGTTTGGGCAAATTTGAAGCTTTAATTCAGATATGACATTGCAATTGGGTACGTCAATCACTTAAAAGACATCATGAAACTTCAGGCCGTGATTCGAGGTGGTCTTGTGAGGTTTTCTAGCACAAAACCTCAAAAGTGTTGCTTTTCTCGATATTAGGGAAGGCTTCCCCAAAGGGATCAATGTACATACCCTATTGACGTATATTGTCTATCTATTGGTCCCTTTGGGAAACTCTAATTTTAGAGAAAATCACATTTTTGGGCGTAAGCTATTTTTTTCTACATTGCGAGGACTCCTGAACAGGCCCGTTCACCACCCGGAAGGGAGAGTCTATTTGGGGAGTGTAGCACCCCTATCTGCGGAAAGGGGTTAGCTTTGAGTACGACACTCCCTTAGAAACCATCATGCGGCTTCGGGCAATGGTTTGAGGTGGTTCTTACGACGTTTCTGCTAGGAAACCTCAAAAATGTTGCATTTCTCGATATTACAGAAAGATTCCCCAAAGGGATCAATGTACATACCCTATTGACGTATATTGTCTATCTATTGGTCCTTTTGGGAAACTCTAATTTTAGAGAAAATCACATTTTTGGGCGTAAGCTATTTTTTTCTACATTGGGAGGACTCCTGAACAGGCCCGTTCACAACCCGGAAGGGAGAGTCTATTTGGGGAATATAGCACCCCTATCTGCGAAAAGGGATTAGCTTTGGGTGCGACACTCCCTTAGGAACCATCATGCGGCTTCGGGCAACGGTTTGAGGTGGTTCTTGCAAGGTTTCTGCCTCAAAAATGCTGCATTTCTCGATATTAGAGAAAGCTTCCCCAAAGGGATCAATGTACATACCCTATTGACGTATATTGTCTATCTATTGGTCCCTTTGGGGAATTTAATTTTCTAATAAAAAATCTATTTCACCCTTTCTGGTGCTTTATTGTGCCCTAGTAGCTTTCAACTGTTTTGTAGTATAAAACTAGGGTTCCTAGTATTGGTCAGTACCAAAAGTAGGTACACGAGTTCCAAAAATCTTCGGATTGTACCCTATACTAGCATCCTACGGATTATCTACTAGTTTGGGCAAATTTGAAGCTTTAATTCAGATATGACATTGCAATTGAGTACGTCAATCACTTAAAAGACATCATGAAACTTCAGGCCGTGATTCGAGGTGGTCTTGTGAGGTTTTCTAGCACAAAACCTCAAAAGTGTTGCTTTTCTCGATATTAGGGAAGGCTTCCCCAAAGGGATCAATGTACATACCCTATTGACGTATATTGTCTATCTATTGGTCCCTTTGGGAAACTCTAATTTTAGAGAAAATCACATTTTTGGGCGTAAGCTATTTTTTTCTACATTGCGAGGACTCCTGAACAGGCCCGTTCACCACCCGGAAGGGAGAGTCTATTTGGGGAGTGTAGCACCCCTATCTGCGGAAAGGGGTTAGCTTTGAGTACGACACTCCCTTAGAAACCATCATGCGGCTTCGGGCAATGGTTTGAGGTGGTTCTTACGACGTTTCTGCTAGGAAACCTCAAAAATGTTGCATTTCTCGATATTAGAGAAAGCTTCCCCAAAGGGATCAATGTACATACCCTATTGACGTATATTGTCTATCTATTGGTCCCTTTGGGAAACTCTAATTTTAGAGAAAATCACATTTTTTGGCGTAAGCTATTTTTTTCTACATTGGGAGGACTCCTGAACAGGCCCGTTCACCACCCGGAAGGGAGAGTCTATTTGGGGAATGTAGCACCCCTATCTGCGAAAAGGGATTAGCTTTGGGTACGACACTCCCTTAGGAACCATCATGAGGCTTCGGGCAACGGTTTGAGGTGGTTCTTGCAAGGTTTTTGCCTCAAAAATGTTGCATTTCTCGATATTAGAGAAAGCTTCCCCAAAGGGATCAATGTACATACCCTATTGACGTATATTGTCTATCTATAGGTCCCTTTGGGGAATTTAATTTTCTAATAAAAAATCTATTTCACCCTCTCTGGTGCTTTATTGTGCCCTAGTAGCTTTCAACTGTTTTGTAGTATAAAACTAGGGTTCCTAGTATTGGTCAGTACCAAAAGTAGGTACACGAGTTCCAAAAATCTTCGGATTGTACCCTATACTAGCATCCTACGGATTATCTACTAGTTTGGGCAAATTTGAAGCTTTAATTCAGATATGACATTGCAATTGGGTACGTCAATCACTTAAAAGACATCATGAAACTTCAGGCCGTGATTCGAGGTGGTCTTGTGAGGTTTTCTAGCACAAAACCTCAAAAGTGTTGCTTTTCTCGATATTAGGGAAGGCTTCCCCAAAGGGATCAATGTACATACCCTATTGACGTATATTGTCTATCTATTGGTCCCTTTGGGGAATTTAATTTTCTAATAAAAAATCTATTTCACCCTTTCTGGTGCTTTATTGTGCCCTAGTAGCTTTCAACTGTTTTGTAGTATAAAACTAGGGTTCCTAGTATTGGTCAGTACCAAAGGTAGGTACACGAGTTCCAAAAATCTTCGGGTTGTACCCTATACTGGCATCCTACGGATTATCTACTAGTTTGGGCAAATTTGAAGCTTTAATTCAGATATGACATTGCAATTGAGTACGTCAATCACTTAAAAGACATCATGAAACTTCAGACCGTGATTCGAAGTGGTCTTGTGAGGTTTTCTAGCACAAAACCTCAAAAGTGTTGCTTTTGTCGATATTAGGGAAGGCTTCCCCAAAGGGATCAATGTACATACCCTATTGACGTATATTGTCTATCTATTGGTCCCTTTGGGAAACTCTAATTTTAGAGAAAATCACATTTTTGGGCGTAAGCTATTTTTTTCTACATTGCGAGGACTCCTGAACAGGCCCGTTCACCACCCGGAAGGGAGAGTCTATTTGGGGAATGTAGCACCCCTATCTGCGGAAAGGGGTTAGCTTTGAGTACGACACTCCCTTAGAAACCATCATGCGGCTTCGGGCAATGGTTTGAGGTGGTTCTTACGAGGTTTCTGCTAGGAAACCTCAAAAATGTTGCATTTCTCGATATTAGAGAAAGCTTCCCCAAAGGGATCAATGTACATACCCTATTGACGTATATTGTCTATCTATTGGTCCCTTTGGGGAATTTAATTTTCTAATAAAAAATCTATTTCACCCTTTCTGGTGCTTTATTGTGCCCTAGTAGCTTTCAACTGTTTTGTAGTATAAAACTAGGGTTCCTAGTATTGGTCAGTACCAAAAGTAGGTACACGAGTTCCAAAAATCTTCGGGTTGTACCCTATACTAGCATCCTACGGATTATCTACTAGTTTGGGCAAATTTGAAGCTTTAATTCAGATATGACATTGCAATTGAGTACGTCAATCACTTAAAAGACATCATGAAACTTCAGGCCGTCATTCGAGGTGGTCTTGTGAGGTTTTCTAGCACAAAACCTCAAAAGTGTTGCTTTTCTCGATATTAGGGAAGGCTTCCCCAAAGGGATCAATGTACATACCCTATTGACGTATATTGTCTATCTATTGGTCCTTTTGGGAAACTCTAATTTTAGAGAAAATCACATTTTTGGGCGTAAGCTATTTTTTTCTACATTGGGAGGACTCCTGAACAGGCCCGTTCACAACCCGGAAGGGAGAGTCTATTTGGGGAATATAGCACCCCTATCTGCGAAAAGGGATTAGCTTTGGGTGCGACACTCCCTTAGGAACCATCATGCGGCTTCGGGCAACGGTTTGAGGTGGTTCTTGCAAGGTTTCTGCCTCAAAAATGCTGCATTTCTCGATATTAGAGAAAGCTTCCCCAAAGGGATCAATGTACATACCCTATTGACGTATATTGTCTATCTATTGGTCCCTTTGGGGAATTTAATTTTCTAATAAAAAATCTATTTCACCCTTTCTGGTGCTTTATTGTGCCCTAGTAGCTTTCAACTGTTTTGTAGTATAAAACTAGGGTTCCTAGTATTGGTCAGTACCGAAAGTAGGTACACGAGTTCCAAAAATCTTCGGATTGTACCCTATACTAGCATCCTACGGATTATCTACTAGTTTGGGCAAATTTGAAGCTTTAATTCAGATATGACATTGCAATTGGGTACGTCAATCACTTAAAAGACATCATGAAACTTCAGGCCGTGATTCGAGGTGGTCTTGTGAGGTTTTCTAGCACAAAACCTCAAAAGTGTTGCTTTTCTCGATATTAGGGAAGGCTTCCCCAAAGGGATCAATGTACATACCCTATTGACGTATATTGTCTATCTATTGGTCCCTTTGGGAAACTCTAATTTTAGAGAAAATCACATTTTTGGGCGTAAGCTATTTTTTTCTACATTGCGAGGACTCCTGAACAGGCCCGTTCACCACCCGGAAGGGAGAGTCTATTTGGGGAGTGTAGCACCCCTATCTGCGGAAAGGGGTTAGCTTTGAGTACGACACTCCCTTAGAAACCATCATGCGGCTTCGGGCAATGGTTTGAGGTGGTTCTTACGACGTTTCTGCTAGGAAACCTCAAAAATGTTGCATTTCTCGATATTAGAGAAAGCTTCCCCAAAGGGATCAATGTACATACCCTATTGACGTATATTGTCTATCTATTGGTCCCTTTGGGAAACTCTAATTTTAGAGAAAATCACATTTTTGGACGTAAGCTATTTTTTTCTACATTGCGAGGACTCCTGAGCAGGCCCGTTCACCACCCGGAAGGGAGAGTCTATTTGGGGAATGTAGCACCCCTATCTGCGGAAAGGGGTTAGCTTTGAGTACGACACTCCCTTAAAAGCCATCATGCGGCTTCGGGCAATGGTTTGAGGTGGTTCTTACGACGTTTCTGCTAGGAAACCTCAAAAATGTTGCATTTCTCGATATTACAGAAAGATTCCCCAAAGGGATCAATGTACATACCCTATTGACGTATATTGTCTATCTATTGGTCCTTTTGGGAAACTCTAATTTTAGAGAAAATCACATTTTTGAGCGTAAGCTATTTTTTTCTACATTGGGAGGACTCCTGAACAGGCCCGTTCACAACCCGGAAGGGAGAGTCTATTTGGGGAATATAGCACCCCTATCTGCGGAAAGGGGTTAGCTTTGAGTACGACACTCCCTTAGAAACCATCATGCGGCTTCGGGCAATGGTTTGAGGTGGTTCTTACGACGTTTCTGCTAGGAAACCTCAAAAATGTTGCATTTCTCGATATTAGAGAAAGCTTCCCCAAAGGGATCAATGTACATACCCTATTGACGTATATTGTCTATCTATTGGTCCCTTTGGGAAACTCTAATTTTAGAGAAAATCACATTTTTTGGCGTAAGCTATTTTTTTCTACATTGGGAGGACTCCTGAACAGGCCCGTTCACAACCCGGAAGGGAGAGTCTATTTGGGGAATGTAACACGACTATCTGAGGATAGGGATTAGCTAGGATATTGCAACTGAGTACGTCACTCACTTAGAAAACATCATGAGGCTTCAGGCAGTCATTTGAGGTGGTTCCGTGAGGTTTTCTCCGAGGAAACATCAAAAATGTTATTAATCTCGATATTAGGGAAAGCTTCCCCAAAGGGATCAATGCACATGCACTATTGACATTTATTGTCTATGAATTGATCCCTTTGGGGAACTCAAATTCAGGAGAAAATTTAATTTTCCGGCTTATGCTAAATTTTTCTACGTTAGAAGGGCTCCTGGATAGACCCCGTTCACGGCACGGAAGGGGGCCCGATTTGATTAATGTAACACCCCTATTTGTGGAATGTAACGCATCTATTTGTGGAAAAACGTTAAGCCTTGAGATCCCTACTGAGCGGGGAAGCATTTATTCAGTGTCCTGGACGGTAGCATCCCTATTTGTGGAAGATGGGTGGGGCTCTGAATTCGTCATTCGCTTAGGAGCCACCATGAAGCATTTATGCTATGATTTAAGGTGGTTTTATGGTTTTATGATTTATGAATTTATGGTTTTATGGTACTTTTTTCCACATTGGAAGGGCTTCTGCACAGTCCAGGGTCACCACGTTGAAGAAGAGGTTCATTTTGGGAATGCAACACAACTATTCGTGGAAAGGGGTCAGCATTGAGCCTCCTACTCGAATAAGAACCATTATGAAGCGCTTATGTAATGATTTGTGGTGGTTTCCTGTGATTAATCCTGAAAGATGTTGCTTTTTTCGACATTAGGGAAAGCTTCCCCCAAGGAATCATTGCACATATACTTTTGTCTATGCATTGGTCAATTTGGGGAAGTCAGATTTTTGAAAAATTTATCTTTAATGGCCCGTTGTTCAAAATGAGGGGTTTTCGGTAGTGGACGATGATAAAACCCGTGTTTGCAATAATTCTAATAAGCGGTCGTTTAAAATGCATCTGTTCAGCAAAATTCAGGGGTAGTTTCCGGGGGGGGAGGGTGATAAGATCCGGCTTAGCTAATTGAAAGTGTGATCGAAGATGGAGCATTTATTTTTGTTTAAAATGTCTATTCAAGAAAATTTGGAAAAAAATTTAAGTGCCCAGGGACAGCCTCGGAAGGTTAGAAGCACCAATTTTTGAAAATACGTCAGTTTAGCGAAATTTAGTAGTATTCAGGAAATTATGAGGTTCCGATACTATCCCGTATATAACAATTACGAAAATACGTTCCGTGACAGAATTTTAATAGAGTGGAAGCGTTTTGGGACAACCTGTATGTTGTTATCGTTAAACAACCACATTTTCATAGCTGAAACCATTATGATTATTAATATTATTATTAGTATGTTTGGTTGCCATTTTATTTGCATCAGGCGTTTGAGGATTACGCTGTCTGTAATACCGACTGTCTTCCGGTAATTACATGCTATGCCGCTGAGGCGGTGCGGATGCACTCCCCAAAGGGATCAATATCTAGCTACGGCAGTTCGAGGAGTTCCCCAAAGGGTCCATTGGCTCCCCAAACGGATCATAGTATAAACATACCCTCCCCAAAAGGATCAATACGCATACATATATAGTATATAGAAAGGAAGAGAGGGGTGGTTGTAAACTAGAATAAATTTTGGGTGACCTTATGTTCGGAAAATCAAGACGCTGACGTCACTGACCTTGTAACTTGGTCACTTACACGTAATCTGGTACCAACCCGAGCTGTTGGTGTGAAGCGATCTAGGATCGGCATAGCCTCTTCAAGGTCAAGGCTACATGAGCATTGTAATATGAGAACTACTGAAATCCGCCATCTTTGATACAGGATCGGCACAGCTTATCTACTGCGTTTGGTCGGGGGCTCGATGGCGGCGGCATCTTCCTCATCGTGGGCCGGGGTACCGTTGTCCAGCTCCATCAAAGTTACGAAACGGTTTGCCGTTTCGAAGTTAGGGGAGGCTGGCTGAAATGGGGGGGGGGGATTTACACTTACGCTTTCTCGCGATGTCCGTGAAAGCTTCGGTGACTGAGCTGGAGGTGGACCTAAAAGAAATTTGGGACCCAAATGAGCGGACTGAGACGATATCTTCATCTTCGCCAGTGATGGCGTCGATTCTGGCGTCCAGTCTTCCGGTTTGTTCGGCGAGGTGCTCGTCCATAGACTTTAGAGAGGACATGATTTCCTCCCTGAAATCGCCGAACATTCTCGCGATCGTCTGGGTGAGCATGGAGGCGAGAGCTGCATTCTCCCCTCCTAACACTGGTTTGGGTTCACCATCCATCTGAGTTGATGTTGATGCCATGGTGTTGATGGCTCGAAGAACCGTTTACCGAATTCGGAAAATTCTCATACGAGATGTGAATTTTCCTCGCTTCGGCTGCGTTTAGCTGGTGAGAGCACCCGAGAACTACCACGCTTGTCGTCAATCCGGAATTCTACACACGCGAAGTTAAGCAACTTCGCGTGTGTCGAAAATCTGGATGGGTGACCGAGATTCGCTTTATGCAAAGTTAAGCAACATTACACGAAACGAAACTTGGAAGGGTGACTTCAAACAGTCCTCTTAAATATTCCTCCGGGTCCGGAATCTTCAATTAGATCCCGTATGGCCCCACGTTGGGCGCCAAATATCACCACGAGCTCGCTTTCGGCCAGATGCAACACGAGGTATGCTCAAGTTCTAGATGTGTTATCTGGCCTTTTGCGGAGCTCGAGTGACGGGGTCCGGGCTAGCTCTTCCCAGGGCGTTGAGGGTGGAAATGAAAGACGGTCGTCGGTTGAAGCGGAGTTCCCCGAAGCGAAGCGGCAGGCAGCGTTGTGACGAGTGTGAAGACGAGCGGTCGAGTGAGTGAGTGATGGGGGAGCGCGTGGCTTTTTATTAAGGGTGGTGGCGTGGGATTGGTCGGAGCGTCGAGGGTAGCTGGAGCCGTGATTGGCGGAGTAGGGGTGGAAGGCGGAGCTTAGGTTAGCGAGGGAGAAGTTATAAGTATGGGTAGTGCGCGGATGAATGAGTCATTTCCTGCCTGCCGCTTATGGATGACGCGCAAAGCCGTGTCAGGGCTGTTTCCGGGTGGAAACAGGGATATCACCAGGCATTGGTTGGTGACAAACCGAAATAAATTTCGGCTCCCTGAAGTGAGCTAGGGGCGGACCGCTGACTGAACACAAAGGAACACTCGGATCGCTGTGAAGCACGCTAGGATTGGCACGTCTGACACGCACCAACGAACGGACACAACTGTATCGAGGAGTATTACATCGTAAGATTGGCAATGAAATTAGCTATTGAATGATGTATCGCAAATGGGCGGTTGCTATATAAAATTTTGAAGTGGGGGTAGGTTAGGTAGGTTAGGGGGTGAGTTTTCAAATTTCGCCAAACATGGATTTAAGTGTCCCTCTCCAAATAAAAATCGACCTGTCCGAGCGAATTTTCATGTTTTATTTGGTTTACAAAATATTTGGGGTGGTTACTTTTCATTGCAACACCATGTATGTATCGATATATGGGACACCGATTATCGATATACCGATATATCGATACACCGATATATCGATATGTTATGGATATATCGATAACTTATCGATATACCAATACATCGATATTTCGGTATATCGATAACATACTTCGATATATCGATATATCAATTAAAAGTCGCAGGCCTAGTGGGGACTTCCTTTGTACAGGATAAGTATGACAAAATTTTGCCAACAAACTTAAAAAATGGGTTCTATGAATCAAAATAATAGTGTTGAATTTCCTTGGAGACACAATTGGTGGCCCATTCAAGACAATCCAGTCGTAATAACTTTTGACCGGAATAAGATATCGACTTGCGGTTTTCGACAGATTTCTTGGTATTGAGGGGGACATGTTTCGGCATAGCTTTGACCTTGTTCAGTTTGCGCATTTCACCCCCACCCCAATCAACGTCAAAATCTTAAATGTCAACATACCACGTGTCGTATACCAAATGAAAGCCATTGGAAAATGATATTCACTGTTCTAAGTAGTTTGAGAATTTAACGAACCCTTTTCATGGTAGAGACAAAAATGCAATGTATTTATGAATTTAATATAAATTAGTAATCCGTGGAAAGTTTTGAAAAACTTGATGAAAAATTTGTTGATATGTAACTGATTAGAATTAGAAGTCTAGCGAGTTTTATTCGTTATTAAAGTCTAGCGAGTTTTAGCCGTCATTAGTTTTTTTGGAGCTTTAATTTTAGCTGTCCCACAGTGACCAACCAGTAACCAACCAGTAATCTATCCAAACAAAGCTAATAACGATTAAAGTCGCTAGACATCTAATCAGTCACATTTTTAGTTCACATCAACAAATTTTTCATCGCGTTTTTCAAAACTTTCCACGAATTTCTAATTTATCGTAAATTCGAATACATTACATTTTTGTCTCTAACATGAAAACGGTTCGCTAAATTTTAATAATCGTGTATCTCCATCAGATGATAGTCCTAAAATTTCTATTCCTTCTGCTTTGGCCAACTGCTTCATCTTTTCCCATCTTTTTAATACATTATCATGTGTGAATCGATTATCTGTTCCAAGAACCGCTAGACAAAATGAAGGACTTCCGTCTACCAGAGGTTGAGCCATCAAAACATACGCATAGTTTGCTACAGATTCTTGTTTGAATTGGAGCTCGATTTCAGAATAGGTGGTTGCCTGGAATCAAAATATTTTTGATTAAAAAGTATTACACTAAACGTTCTTTAAAAAAAATATGTAGATATAACGCTGATGAGAATAAAATTCAAATGAAACATACGTGTTCCCCATGACTTAAGGTTAGTTTATGGACGAAGATAAAAAGTAAAAGCAATAGCCCCTAAAGCAGAACTATTGTATGTGTTTATAAAGCAGAATTTATTCTAGCTTCTTCAGAGTCTACAAAGAATTAAACTAAAGGGTGTCCCAAAAAAAACCGAACGATTTATTTTTGGTTATAACTTTATTATTGTGGGACCGATTTTCCTCAATTTTATACGAGACGTAGCCAAAAGATGAGGCTTTTACAATCTGTAACCATTTTGCAGATGGCGCCACTAATAAATTTTTTGTGGCAGTTTTTTACAGGAACACTTTTTGATTGGCTGGAGTTGAACCATCTGTGAACCGATCAAAATGAAATTAGTATAGGATGAAAGCGAATGCTTTTCTTTTCTAAAGCAACTTTATAAAATTTTATTCTGACCGTTCTTGATTCATTTATAATTTTTTTTGTGATGATTTAAAACAAGGATTTTTGAAGATTTATTTTTTATTTGGTCGCCAATCTTGACAAAATTTGCAGAATCCTAAGTAACACCATCAATATTTCACAAAATGATGTCACTTTGCAGATGGCGCCACCCTAGCAAATTTTTATGAACACATTTGATTAAAAAATTAACGAGAATATTATGAATGTGTAATTAGTAATAAATGTTAGCACTAAAGGCGGCTACAGACAACAGGCTGGAATTGAATAAACAACAATTCTGGATTTTAAAATAAACCAAATATGTGCTTTATAACAGTCATAAGCTGAAGAACAACTTGTCAAGTTCACAAACAAGTCAATGTTAGACCATTTTTTTGGGTTTCATTTATTTTAAGATTTTGTATAACGATATAGTACCTAAGTGAAATTCCTGCACAAAGTACCTAACGTTATTTTACGAAAGATTTATGGTGTTACTAAGGATTCTGAAAATTTTGTCAAGATCGGTAGCGAATTAATATCAAATAAATCTTAAAAAATCTGTTTTAGAGTATAGCAGAAAAATTTGTAAATTAATCAAGAACGTTCAGAATAAAATTTTGAAAAGTTGCTTTGGAAGAGAAAAGCATCAGCTTTAAGCTTACACTATTTTCATTTTGATCGCTTCACAGATGGTTCAACTCCAGCCAATCAAAAAGTGACCTTGTAGAAGACTGCCATAAAAAAATTATTGGTGGCGCCATCTGGAAAATGGTTGTCGATTCTGAAAGCCTCATCTCTTGACTACGTCTCGTAGAAGATTAGAGAAAATTGCTCCAATAATAATAAAGTTATAACCAAAAATAAATCGTTCGGTTTTTTTTGGGACACCCTTTATATTACAATGTTTCTTAAAAAACTAAATTTATAACACCTATATTCTATTTCACTCACCTCACCACTATCAAATTGTAATTGTAACGAATTACAATTTGATAGATACATAACCTAAAATTTGAAATTTAACCTTCAATCTTTAGATGTCAACATTAATTAAATTTAAAAATCTTGATGAATGTAATGGATTAAACCAAGTGGTGAGGTGAGTGAAATAGAATATAGGTGTTATAAATTTAGCTTTTTAAGAAACATTGTTACATAGTTTAATTCTTTGTAGACCATGAAGAAGCTAGAATAAATGCTAGCGAAACGTTGGTATAAACTGCAATAGTTTAATCTTCATTTCATCAACGGTCCTGTCCTTTTCTTCGATACATCTTCGTACTTAGAATTAATTACTGGAGGACTGATAATGACACAAAACGAAAAAAATATTAGTGTTTCGTAAAGTTTTCAACAAGTTACATTCGCACATCAAAGTATCGAACAAATCCCATGCAATTATCCCATCAGCAGCACCTGCACCAGAGGGCAGGTTTTTTTTCCTTTTTTCTTGTCTCAATATTTTTTTTTCGAAGTGGACCTCTGTTTTTGTATTTTCACCACATGCGCGTGCGCGCGTAAGAATACCGCCTAAAAGTTAAATGTTAAGCAACTTTTGTTATTTTAGGCCTTACTCCTTATTTGTTATTCCGTGCTTAAACGATTATGCTGAATTTATAAATACGAACTTTTGTCTTAATCGTTATGCCTTAGACTTTATTCTTTATTCTTCGTGTATAAACCAGTCATTACATGTCAACTTTGCGAAATATAGGTTTAGATCTGAAAAATAGCTTTCATAGCATGCCGCATAAAGATCAAGACTGTTGGAAAATACAACATCTATTTGCGTATTGCAGTCTGTTATATCATTAGAATTGTGACAACTAATCATGCCGTATTTTTGAAAAAATTAGCTGAGACCATAGTCATTGAATAAATCGTTAAAATTACTTCACTGAATTACCGGCTTGAAAAAAATTTTTGGGCCACTATCAAAATATCTAATTGGCTCGAACCATTTGGTTTTTATATCTCTCTTTTATTCTTACCAGTTTTGCTTTGATTCCTTTTTGGAGCCGCACAATACAAGTTAGTGCTGTGCAAAAGCAGAAGCCCTTAAATCAATTACTAGGCTTTGACTGGCTTCAATAAAGCTTATTTTTGGCAGTCTAAGCCGGTGACCCCGTTCGCTAACCGCCAACAAAGGAACTTCCAGCATTGTTAGACAATATTCGCAAGTTAGTACTGAGAGATTATCAAGATTTATAATTAGAACAAGCGATGGCTTGCAATATGTTATTGGTAGAGAGGAATAATCCGAGTCAGGATTATGAAAAAATAAAAAGTGTGAAAATCACATATGTGACACATCCCCCCTCCTCGGGCAATCCCTTCGCCTGAAGGGGTCAGGGGCTTGTAGCTTAGGTAACCTAATAAGTAACAAGAGGTTTGTTGCGCAACACCAATGGAATACAATTGGAATAGAAAAGTGTAAAAGCTAAAAGTGATTATGGCACGGGCTGCGTGAACTTGGCGAACGAGTTAAAGTACTAATGGAACAACACCTCTCTATCATTAGTGCTTCATTAGTGCTTCTTAGTGCTTCAACCCCAACCCCAGCGGACCAACCCTTCCAGAGTTATTGACACTTCTTTTTCGTCCGCCAACTTCACACTTAGCGAACGACTTGAAGCACTAATGTTTTCACACCCCTCCATCTTTAGTGCTTCGTTAGTGCTTCTTAGTGCTTCAACCCCAACCCCAGCGGACCAACACTTCCAGAGTTATTGACACTTCTTTTTCGTCCGCCAACTTCACACTTAGCGAACGACTTGAAGCACTAATGTTTTCACACCCCTCCATCTTTAGTGCTTCGTTAGTGCTTCTTAGTGCTTCAACCTCAACCCCAGCGGACCAACCCTTCCAGAGTTATTGACTCTTCTTTTTCGTCCGCCAACTTCACGCTTAGCGGACGACTTGAAGCACTAATGTTTTCACACCCCTCCATCTTTAGTGCTTCGTTAGTGCTTCTTAGTGCTTCAACCTCAACCCCAGCGGACCAACCCTTCCAGAGTTATTGACTCTTCTTTTTCGTCCGCCAACTTCACGCTTAGCGGACGACTTGAAGCACTAATGTTTTCACACCCCTCCATCTTTAGTGCTTCGTTAGTGCTTCTTAGTGCTTCAACTCCAACCCCAGCGGACCAACCCTTTCAGGGTTATGAACACTTCTTTTTCGTCCGCCAACTTCACGCTTAGCGGACGACTTCAAGCACTAAGGGTACAGCACCTCTCCATCATTAATGCTTCATTAGTGCTTTTTAGTGCTTCAACCCCGACCCCAGCGGACCAACCCTGCGAATTCGCATCTGCCATCATGCGACTGCATTTTCGTTAAGTTTGAATTTCTTTAATTCTTCATAATCCTTCATGGATTTTTCCAAATTTTTCTATTATAATTGTTTCAGTAGTTATGAATTAAGTGTCTAACCTCAAATTTTAATTAACCTCAAATTTAAATGATCGTTTGCTGATTCTGTACCTGATGATGGCTAATTTTAGCCGAAACATGTAGTACTTCAATATAATTTTTGGTGGCAAGACTTAGAGTTCTCATTCCAAATATTTAAGGTTTAATTCAAAAGCGTAGAATGATTTTTGGGGCCTGGTGGTGACTATAGATTCAAGTGTAAAAAATTTTTACTAGTACATCAGCAGGCTCAAAATAATTATAAGACAACTTGTTTACTTTATATTGCAAGTTGTTTGCCAGCCAACCCACAAATATATCAGAATCTGAGCATGTCTCATTGTTCCCCACATTGTCTCAGTGTTCCCCACACAACCTTGTCTCATTGTTACCCAGGGGTCCATAAAACAAAAAATAAATGATTAAAGTCCATCCTACAAAAATAATACGGAAAACTTCATCACCACATTTATCCATAAAATAGGACTGAGCAAAACGAAGCGTCTTTAAAGTGCAGATCTTTTGTGACGTTAATAAACGTGAAGCGGCATGCGTATTGAATTCTGCAACAGTCATTTTCGAAAGTGGAAACCGCTTTCTTGAAAACGCTAAGCTTTTACAAAACGGTTACTGCCGACCATTCATTTTTGTATATCGTTTTCAAAACGTGAGGCATTATGTCAAGGTGTTGACAATAAACTACATTCGTGTTCAATATGAATGATGATTATCTCATATTAAACGTTGTGGAGAATATAGAAAATGCAGAGAACAACCCAAGAACCTTCTACAATCCTGAGGATGCAATGGAACTAACTGATTTCAATTTTATAAAAGTATTTAGACTCGGGAAAGAAGAGGTAGTTGGTGTGGAAGAAATGATAAGGCCGTTCATGCCACAACAGCACAGAACAACTGCTCTGTCTATACGAAGGAAGGTGTGTATACTAATCGAAGCCTACCTTTTTTTGTTTTATTGTTCTTCAGCTTTTGGCGTCTTTGAGATTTTTCGCTGGGGGCTGTTATCAACTCGATGTGGGGAAAAATTTCAGTGTGGGGGTTAGTCAACCTTCCGTTTCCAGAGCCTTAAATGAAGTAGTTGCCGCCTTAAATCAACCAGCCATTTTAAATCAACATATTCATTTTCCAAATACAATTGAAGAATTGGCAAATGCTAGAGAAAGGTAAAAGTAGATATAATTTTGATATCAATTCACAACAGACAATTTTCTTTAAATTGCAGGTACTACAATAGATATGGCTTTCCTGGAGTTGTTGGATGTGTTGATGGAAGTTTTGTAGCAATTGTTGCACAATCGAAAACGAACATATCTATACAGGGTGTTTCAAAAATATGGTGCCAACACTTAACCGCTTAATCGCCACATGAAACCAAACTTCGAGCACCGCACCAAAATTCACTCCAGTGTACTCCTGCAAAGTTAGAGGCCCTCAAAGTTGAAGAAAAATAATTGTTTTTTCGGCATAAAATCTGAACCGACCAACCGAATGACATGAGATTTGGTGTCCTCCCATAGTTTTTTACGCTCTTTAACGCTAAATTTTTAATGCCGGATGCCTATCAGGGCCGTACTAGTAAAAGTTCACTACAAAACTCGCAAAAAAAAAACGTTTTGCCCATTAAGCTGCCATCTTGATAGCATTTCTACAAAGAGAATGTAAAAGCTCTACTTTTTTGTCTCTCCTGTGTTTTTGATCAGACACGCCCTTTTCGAGATAAACAGTTTTAAATGTATCACTGTTAATTGGAATTAACTCATAAAAATCTTAGCAGGCTTTTAGATTTAGCGCGGTTGCTTAGCAACAAGAGATAAACAGTTGCCAATAATTCCGTCACAAAATTATTTTCTTTTTGTTTTGTAAGATCTCTACGTTAGTTATGGCCGCCAGAAACGATTTTTCTTTTTCTGAGATGGCAGATATGCACTTAACGTATGGAGAATGCCGCCAAAATACTCGCCAAGCTTGCAGAAGGTATTTTGAAAAATTTCCGGCACGGAGGCAGCCCAGTAGGAAACTTTTCCCTGCGCTTGACAGAAGACTGCGTGAAATGGGTACTTTTCGTACCAAAAATATTGATGGGGGTCGTCGATGCAAGGAAATATATTTGAAAATGTTCTTTGGAAATGTTAAATTAATAAACCTCGTTTGTTTCTTAAACTCCGACTGACAAATCCGATCAAAAACTCAAAAATCTAATTTTTGCTTAGGAGCCATAAAGGAAAACAATTATTGGCAACTGTTTATCTCTTGTTGCTAAGCAACCGCGCTAAATCTAAAAGCCTGCTAAGATTTTTATGAGTTAATTCCAATTAACAGTGATACATTTAAAGCTGTTTATCTCGAAAAGGGTGTGTCTGATCAAAAACACAGGAGAGGCAAAAAAGTAGAGTTTTTACATTCTCTTTGCAGAAATGCTATCAAGATGGCAGCTTAATAGGCAAAAAGATTTTTTTTTGCGAGTTTTGTAGTGAACTTTTACTAGTACGGCCCTGATAGGCATCCGGCAGTAAAAATAAGCATTTAGCGTTAAAGAGCGTAAAAAACTCTATGGGAGGACACCAAACCTCATGTCATTCGGTTGGTCGGTTCAGGTTTTATGCCGAAAAAACAATTATTTTTCTTCAACTTTGAGGGCCTCTAACTTCGCAGGAGTACACTTGAGTGAACTTTGGTGCGGTGCTCGAAGTTTGGTTTCATGTGGCGATTAAGCGGTTAAGTGTTGGCACCATGTTTTTGAAACACCCTGTATAAACAGAAAACGATATCACTCGCTCAATGTTCAAATGGTAAAAATAGCAAACCTTTATTGGAACCCCCATTAAAAAGTACACCCAGTAGGTATGCGATGAATCTCTTAAAATCCTAAATGTGAACGCCCGATATCCTGGCTCCACGCACGATAGTTTTATTTGGCAAAACAGCGGTGTTGAAAGGTTTTTAAGAAATTTGCTAATGGAGCACAGAGGAAGTTTTTATGTTCTTGGTATATTATTTAGATGGGACTACTTCTCGTTAAGTAAACCATTCCAGGCGATTCTGGATATCCCCTCAGGCCTTGGTGTATTACTCCCGTGATCCCACAGCCCGCACCGAATATACCAGAAGCGGCTTTCAATGATGGTCAAAAATCAACTCGTTCTGTCATCGAGCAATGTTTTGGTAAACTGAAGTCACGATTTAGATGTTTACTACGACACAGGACCTTGCATTATTGCCCAGAAACGGCAGGGAAAATTGTAAATGCATGTGCAGTTTTGCATAATATATGCATTGAAAACAATCTGCCAATTTACAATGACGATTACGACAATGGCGGTGATGAAGAAGTTGGTGAAAATAATGCTGATCCTTATCAAGAACGACTAAACGAACCTCTCCTTCGTAATGAGTTGCTAGAGGGTAGGCGTCTCCGCCAAAGGATTATACGAAATTATTTTAATTAATCTGCTTCAGTGTTTAAGTTTTTTGGTATTTGAGATATTTTGACGACACATGTATAACTTTATCTAACAATACAGTTTCTACAAAAGTGTGTGTTTCCTAATTTCCAAAAATTTTAGAACAGGAAAATATAATTTATTCAAATAGTGGTTTGCAAACATCAAAACAAGGATCAATTTATCTAAAGTAATGTTCTTTGGTGAATGCTTGAACTTAAAGAACTTTTCTAATTAAATAATAAACAGAGGTTCACTTGTTAGCAAGAGTTTCAAGTGCCGAGGCAATTCTCTTATTCACCTCCAACTCTTCAGTCAGAATTTCGAGTTTTCTTTCATAATACATCTTTTTGATTGCGATTTTTTCTTGATTCAGGTCGATCAACCTTTCGGATGATAGGGTTGAAGCCATCTTGTATTGACCTCTTGATCGTAAAACGCGTTCACGGAATCCCTTTGATTTAATGGGTCTCACCAGTTTCGATTTTCTTTGAGTATTTTGTGTATCAAGGGGCTTCAAAGTTAATGTATTGTCATCCACAATAGGCATCGTAGCAACTATTGAAATGCCTGAAGTGTTAGCAGGGTCAACAGATGAGATTTCCAACGTGGGTTCTCCCATAATTTCTTCATCTAAAGGGTCGGAGATTAACAAATCAATTCCTGCCTCAGTAACATCATTTCCCTCTACAATTATATCACCACCTAGAACATTAAGAATGAAAAATGTTCCAATTATGAGTACACCATATTTCTTACCCATTACCTCCAACACTTTCTTTTCAATTTCGTCTAGATCATCATAATTCCCACACCCTCCTCCCGTTGCCTTCATTGATTTATTATTTTGCGCCTTCTTTTTTTTGGTACGTGACTTAATGTCCGACCATGTCTGCAAAAAATAAAGATGCTTGTTATTATGCAGCATTGTTAATATAATTAAAACAAACCTTTCTCCATTCTCTTCACTGCTTTTTTGCTCCTGGCACAGCATTGAGTTTAGCGGCCAGCATTTGCCATTTTGAGTTCATGTCATTGCTCGTGTGTTGATTTGAGAACTTATGGCTTGCTACCCCTGGATTTTCTTCAATGAACTCCAACAGTAGTTTTTTTTGAAGTGGCGTTATTTGTTTCCGATGGTTACCAGGTTGTTCGGATTCCATAGTTAGGTAGGTAAGTACCTATTTAGGTGGTAGTGAATATATAAAATCAGAGTAACAATAAACTTACCAAGATTCACGAAGAATGTTAAATGTTTGACGCGGTACTTTTATTTCAAACTTTGTTTTCTGTCAACAAGTTGTCATCCGTCAGAAGTTTCCGTGACTAAACGAACACCACTTCGCTCCGAAATCACTTGCGAATTGCGTTTACGCTTAGCTCGATTTCTCCTTAGAGAATTCATTAATTTATTGCTTGTCGCTCTGGTGTGCTGTTATCAAATTCGAAACGCGCTAAGCATTTTAAAAATGGTTCGCTTTCAAAATTGAGTTAGAGAATTCGCCCCCAGGCTAGTTTTGAGTTTCGCGACTTGTTAGAAGCAAATCGGATAACATTTTGACAAGTGTTTCTAGACTAATTGGACCCTGCTGAATCCGAAAATCACTGTCGGCAATTCGAAATCTTAACCGGAAGTCCGTAATTCTAGATGGCGCTCATGGCAGATCGTTATATCCAAAATAGCAGAAAAATTACACAGTTTTCGACCAAAGACGTGGTATACAAAATTAAAGATATCTTCATTCTCTACAAGAAAGGCCCTAATGATTTTTTTCGTACAGGCGACGGTTTACCCCTAGCGCGGGCAAGAAAGTTGCGCTCGCCGTGCGGCTTACGCGCTCAACGATTATTTAATCAAAACACTTGTTTCTTAATTTTTATGGACTTTTCCAATATATTTCACTAATATCCACCTAAATACTTGGGATTAGTAAGATATTCACAATTTACTTCCCTTTTTTCAATGTGCAAACGCCGTTTCCTATTTTGACTCTAGGCTGCTTTTGAGGTGCGTTTTTTGCAAGGGGCGCATCGGATAACATTTTGACAAGTATTTTTTGATTAATTGAACCCTGCTGAGTCCGAAAATCACTGTTTTGATTTCGAAATCTTGACCGGAAATGTTTTATTCAAGATGGCACCATCCAAAATACCACACTAATGGGAAAATAGCTGAAGCCGATTTGGCTGAAATTTTGATAAGCTGTAGATCTCGGCTTCCTGATCAAAAGTTATCATTGACACAAAGCAATCGTATGGACGGTTCTTGCTACAGAGGCCTGAAAGTAAAATAGAAACTATAACTGAGCTTGAAAGCCACCTTGACTAGCGTACATCCTCTCAAGATTTTGAAATTTAAACAGTGATTTAAGGATTCAGCAAGGTTCAATTATTCAAATAATGCTTGCTGTCAAAATGTTATCCGATCTGCTCTTTGTTGTAGCGCACCTCAAAAGAAACCAACAGTGAAAGACAGAAAACGGCGTTTGCACATTGAAAAAGGGGAAATAAATAGAGAATATCTTACTAATTCCATGTATTTAGGTGGACATTGGTGAAATATATTGAAAAACTCCCTAAAATTTAAGAAACAAGTTTTTTGATTAGATAATTGTGGATCGCGTAAGCCGCGCGGCGAGCGCAAGTTTCTTGCCAGCGCTAGGGGTAAACCGTCGTCTGTACGAAAAAAATCATTAGGACCTTTCTTGTAGAGAATAAAGCTATCTTTAATTTTGTATACCACGTCTTTGGTCGAAAACTGTATAATTTTCATGCTATTTTGGATATAACGATCTGCCTTGAGCGCCATCTAGAATTACGGACTTCCGGTTAAGATTTCGAATTGCCGACAGTGATTTTCGGATTCAGCAGGGTCCAATTAGTCTAGAAACACTTGTCGTCAAAATGTTATCCGATTTGCTTCTAGCATAATAAAGAGAGCGTTTTTTGAAATTTTAGCCTTGTCTAATAGTAAGAATAACCTTTTTTGTAAAATAAATTGAAACAAGGACCCTTTTGCCACGAAAATGATATTTTTCGAAAAAATGGCACTAAGGTTTTCGGCGTGAAAGAAAATCAGCTATCAAATTCGGTAATAAAAACATACAGTTATGCATAGGTTTTTTTACGGTACCATTTTTTAGCCAAAAGGGCACAAGTGTGAATACATTTTTAGAAGGAGAATTTGAAGAGCATTCATGGCAGGATCGCCATGTATCGTAAGATGTTTGGTTGTCGGTATATTCGGACGTATGGGATGGAACTCGGTTAATCAGGCAAGCAGTCACATTCTAACATGATCTTTATTCAGACTTGTCTCTTCAGTGTCTTCACCTAATCTAATTTAATACTAACTTAAAACTAACCTACTTGATTATGCTGAACAAGCAATACTTATTTATTGTTACTATTTCATCACTACACTACAATGGTGACGCGAAAAATGGGGGTTTGCATTTAAATTTTTAAATTAGGGAATTATGGCTGTCTTCCGGACTGGTGTAAATACCTATAAATATTTCGGTTAATTTTAACCGAATCAATGCGTTCTTTTTCTCTGCATGTAGAGCTCCAAAATCTGCACCTGCGTGATATTTCACTTTTTTTATAGACCGAAATCCCAGCCTACTGCGATTTAATAAAGAGGCCAAAAATGACGAAATCATATTAGGCATTTTTTTATCGGAAAATTTTTTAAGGAAAAGTTGCTCAGGATGGCTCCAAATGGCTAAATCCGAGATTTCAGGAAAAAATTAAAATGTTGAATTTCTTGAGGAAGAATCACAAAATAACGAAAAGTTCAATATTTTTGCAACATAATGGGTGCTGTGAAATAAAAAATTGGCAGTCTCGGAGACGGTAGAAACTTCTACTTTTTCACAGAATTTGTAATATAGTGTTACGTAAACATAGTATTACTTTTAAACATAGTGTTACGTAAACATAGTGTTACGTAAACATAGTGTTACGTAAACATATTGTTACGTAAACATAGTGTTACGTAAACATAGTGTTACGTAAACATAGTGTTACGTAAACTTAATGTTACATACGCAATATACGTAATGTTAAAGTTACGTACTGTGTACTTGTAGCGCCCCCTTTTAACAACTGAAACACTGAAGTCGTTGGCTAAGGTTGAAGTCAAACGAAAAGGAAATGTTAATGACTCTGGAAGGATTGATCGGATGACACTGGGATTCCAGCACTAAGCAGCACTCATGAAGTGCTAATGAGCGAGGGGTGTTCAAAGGTTAGTGATAAGTCGCACACTTTGTGCAAATCTGGCGTAAGAAAAAGAAGTATTCATTACTCTGGGGTTGGGGCTGAATCACTAAAAATCATTAACGAAGCAGTTGGGGCTGAAGCACTAAAAATCATTAACGAAGCACTAAAGGTAGAGGAGTGTCAAACATTATTGCTCCAAGTAGTCCGCTAGGCACGAAGTCGTAAATTGTCGCAGACCCAAAATGATCCAGTGGTCCACATGACGAGTATAAATGCAATTATATTCCCAATGCCTTAGAGTAAATTAAACATACTGTGATCAGCAGTAAAGTATATCCTAATAAAAAAAATTGGCAATCTCGGAGATGGTAGAAACTTCTACTTTTTCACAGAATTTGTAAGTAAGTATATAGAAATGCAAGAAAATGAAACGTAAAAATTTGATGTTTTTGGCAATTCAGTACCTATCTGTTCAATAATAATGAAAGTGAAGCATTGAACCTATTTAGAACGTCTCAGTTAGGCGTCGTCTTACGTGGGCGGTACATCGCGCGGTACGCGCGTCGTGCACTGCTGTAGCAGGCCATTGCATTTGAATATTTGTACTAAATTTGTGTCTAGCATGGGCGCAGAGTCGTTTAATATTCACTCAAGATGCAAATAGTCACTTGTATTGGTTTGAGATAGCGGTATAGCGACAAGCGTTTCGAGCGTCACTGCGCGCACCGCTCACGTAAGACGACGCGTTATTCATCACGGGCAAGTCCGCGAAAAGTCCTCCTTTAGCAATTGATAACTTGAACGGTGAGTAAACGGTTGAAGATATAACCAAATCATAAATAGAAGAATTGTTGGCTATGAAAATATCTACCAAAAAGTCGGCGACAGCATACGTATCTATGAGGAATAGCCCACAACAAACAGTCAAACCGATTTTTACAAAAAATTAAAGTAAAAACAATTATTGTAGGTTACCTGTCATAGATATGCTGTTGCGGACTTTTTCGTAGATCTATTTGTTGCCAACAATTCTTCTATATAAGTTTGTGTTCAATTTCCAACGGTCGCAAAAGAAGCGCACTTTTCTCCGGATTTATTAGAGGCGCTCCCTATGTAAACGTAGGCGGGGCGCCATGTAGACGTATAAATCTGGATATAATGTAAAATGGAATCAACCGATCTGACCCAAAATCGCATCATCACCTACAGGGTGCTCACTGAACGTGTGCGTCAAATTGTATCTCGATATCTTCAGTAGTTTCGGGTGTAGCGTGTCTTTCTTTGATGATTTTTTTGGCAAAGGGTACTAAGTGTTAATACATTTTTGGAAGCAGAATTCAAAGAGCTTTCTTATGGTGACGTGAAAAATGGGGGTTTGCGTTTAAAATTTTGAAGTTGATGTGCCAAAATGGTACTTTCTGCGGACCGATTTATCCCAAAATCTAATCAGTTCTTCCTTTTCCAATGCAAGCTGCACACACCAAATTTCGGCCACATCGGTTCAGTAGTTTGGGCTGTATCGTGTTCACAGACGGACATTTTTTCAAAAACCACTTTTTTGGGTTTCCAGGACCCTAAAACGTAAAGATTTGATGGCGGTTCATTTCTCTGAATTTTCGGATTGATTCAGTTAACTGCTTCCCGCTGCGTAGAAGTTAAAATGCTATTATTACACACTGGTTGAATTCTTTAGTAGTCTTCAGTAGCCTAAAATTTTTGTAATGTTACATATGAATGCGACTTGCTCAAAGTATTAATGTAATGTTTATTTTGTACCTATACAGGGTTGTAACAGAAACTTACGACAATATTTTAACCAAGTATTATCCGCAAAAATACAAGACGAAAATTCCCGAGAAAGTTTTACCTAGGGTACCTAGTGTACTTATACATATAAGGAGTTACTACGGAAGTTTGTTAATTATTAATTTTTTGATTTTTCGACGCCTTTGTTAGCGCAACAAAAGTAATAGGTATTACAAAAAACAGCGTGTTGTCAACGCCGTTGGCATAGTTCGAAGTAGGGGAAGGTGGGGCAAAGTGGTATACTTAAGACAGAAGAGGTCACTATGAGTTTAATGAATATTTTTTGAAATAGAATTGCTAGTGCTAAAGAACAAAATACTATTTATTTAGTAAAAATATATATGAAAACAAAAACGGAACGGAAAAGAAACACTTAAAAAAAAAAGGCGGTCTCGGAGACGGCAGGAACTTCTACGCCGCACTGCATTGGATTAATAACAGCAGCATTTATTAAATTTTTAAATATTTAAAATAAGAAAATTGATGCCAAAAGGGCACTTCGGGTTGACTGATCGGCTTCAAAATCTAATCAGCTCCTCTCCCGCACAGACAATACCTATACACCAAATTTCATCAAAATCAGTTCAGTAGTTTCGGCTGTAGCGTGTCCACAGACATACGGACAGACACACGGACAGACACACATTTTTCAAAAATAGGTTTTTTGGGTTCCTGGGACCCCGAAACGTAAAGATTTGATGTCAGTTCAATTTCGAATTTTTGATCGATTTTATATACTGCTCCGCCTTGAGCGTAGAAGTTAATTAACGTTTTAACTCGAGTTTTAACCACCTGCATTTTTTTCACTTTGCCCCGCTGGTGGGTTAAAGTGAAATACTGCGCGGGGTAAAATGAAAGGGCAATAAAAATAAGTTGCATTATTGCACTATTGGGATCTCGAAAACTATAAGAGTTAGAAGATCGGTTAAAAAAGTTTGCTGTTAGACTGTGTAAAAAAACCGGGTAAGTATGTCCATTTGAAAATGAAAAGTTGACACCCTACTTTTCTTTGCTTGTAATACACTAACAAAGCACTAAAGATGGAGGGTTGTAAAAACATTGGTGCTTCAAGTCATCCGCTAAGTGTGAAGTTGGCGGACAAAAAACAAGAGTTAATTACTCCTGACGGGTTGGTCCGCTGATGGGGTTGGGGTTGTAACACTAAGAAGCACTAATTATGGAGAGGTGTTGTACCATTAGTGCTTCAAATCGTTCGCTAAGTGTGAAGTTGGCAGACGAAAAAGAAGTGTTAATAACTCTGAAAGGGTTGGTCCGCTGTGGTTGGGGTTGAAGCACTAAGAAGCACTAACAAAGCACTGAAGATGGAGGGATGTGAAAACATTAGTGCTTCAAGTCGTTCGCTAAGTGTGAAGTTGGCGGACGAAAAAGAAGTGTCAATAACTCTGGAAGGGTTGGTCCGCTGGGGTCGGGGTTGAAGCACTAAGAAGCACTAATGAAGCACTAAAGATGGAGGGGTGTGAAAGCATTAGTGCTTCAAGTCGTTCGCTAAGTGTGAAGTTGGCGGACGAAAAAGAAGTGTTAATAACTCTGAAAAGGTTGGTCCGCTGGGGTTGGGGTTGAAGCACTAAGAAGCACTAATGAAGCACTAAAGATGGAGGGGTGTGAAAACATTAGTGCTTCAAGTCGTTCGCTAAGTGTGAAGTTGGCGGACGAAAAAGAAGTGTCAATAACTCTGGAAGGGTTGGTCCGCTGTCGTTGGGGTTGAAGCACTAAGAAGCACTAATGAAGCACTAAAGATGAAGGGGTGTGAAAACATTGGTGCTTCAAGTCGTCCGCTAACTTCCAGTGATCCTATGGCACGGCACAAAACTGTTCAAGTTTTTTATGGTGGTAAGGTTCTGTTGCACTATTAGTTTTTTGTGTTCACCTAGCACGGAAACTTTCATACTATATGAGGAAAACGATAGTTTGAAGATGTTGTGTAGGTTATTCTCGTGAAATTAGCAGGTAGGGAGACAAGTCTTCTCAACGTTATTTTGCAAGGTACTTTAATTTTAATTGCTCCAGGGTGGTCGTAATTTCAGGTTAATAGTGGTAAATGTGAATTTGGACAAGAAATATTCATTTCTGTTGTGGGGTTAGTTATTGTGAAAACATCAAGGTCGATTTCTGAAATAATTCTTTTGGAAGAAGCGTAACAATGCAAAGGGCAGTTTTGGCTAATTTCGGTAACTGTTGCACCATTAAATGGGGTTTGGGCGCAATCAGATCCATGTAAGTGATCGGAACTGAATCTAGGTAGGAAACATAATTTATCGTGGTGTGGTTTACAAGTATGAAGGCCTGGTCCTGAAATTTCTATAAGTTCTTTGTTCCCTGAAATTTTGTCGGTGTTAATAGCAATTATTGTTGTGTCATGTTAATAGAGCAAAAAAGGATTGCATGGGATAAGTCGGGGTCTCGGGCCTATATAGAAATGGGAGTTTATTTATTTCAATAGCAGCCGATTAGATTGCAGTAATGCAGGGTTTTCCAATGAAAAGTAGCCACCCCAAATATTTCGTAAACCAAATAAAATATGAAAATTCGCTCGGTCAGGTCAATTTTTATTTGGAGGGGTACACTTAAATCCATGCTTGGTGAAATTTCAAAACTCACCCCCTAACCCCCACCTACCCCCAATTCAAAATTTTAAATGGCAACCCTCCATACTTGCGATACATCATTTGAAAGCTAATTTCATTGCCAATCTAACAATATGGGGGTTGGAAGGGTGCGTTCACCAGAAAACGAAGAGGTCGAAACGAACCGCTTCAAAGGTAGCGCTGGTCGGAGTACGCTACCTAAAATACGAAGTGCTCTAGAGTCGAATGGGTTCTCCACATTTTGTCGTACCGATACGCGTAGTGTTAGGTCTGTTGTTGATTTCTATTGCTTCTGCTTTTTGACACTTATAGGGATGTTGACGTAAATGTAAATTGAAATCCGTCTAACACCACAATTATTGATTGAACAACGGCCGACTCACATAACCCCCGTGTTCATTAGAAAATGATTTACCCCCGATTTGTAATTTGTAACAGTGTGTTAGAGCACTGTTATAATGACAAATGATAGAACCAATGCATTTTCTGTCACTTAACATTATAAACAGTGCTCTAACATACTATTAAAAGTTACATAATCGGGGGGTTAATAGTAGGAATAGTAAGTAGGGGTAACGTATTTTTTTAATATTCATAATTAACATGTAGGCAATATTGTCTAACAGCACAGTCCAAAATTGGCAATTTGCGTTTGCGGCGGCGACTTTGAATCTCCTGAGTTTGATGCCGGTGGTTACCTTACAGGAACAATAGTACCCCTTTATTGATGATAATCCGCGTTGTGCCATATCGTACTGTACCCATATTGTGTGTTTCTGTCTTGAAAAGCGACTATTTATTTTTGCCTTTACTAGAGAAGGAAAATCTTTACACTTAAAAAGTTGAAAGTGCTTCCCCTTTTCAGTTTTTCGTAGAAAATATCTTTTTGCCATATTCAGTTGATAGATTCCAAGAGTCAGTTGTCGCAGATCTTTGTCAGTAAGTCTTGGAAAGTCTTTGAAATGATTAAAATCTGCTACTTTCCAGTGCGCTCCTTCTGCTCCAATTTCATGGAGACTTTCCTGCAATATAAATTCGAATGCTCCATTCTGTTTAGCGCAGATTTGGCCAACTGAATATGTTCATATTTTTCAGTATAGAACTACTACTGTTACGAACTTAAAAAACAAACTCCCAAAAAGCCATAGCCTATGAACGTTATTCAATAAATAATTGAATCCAAATGACCTTTTATAATAATAGTCTCTAAGATTTTATGGCCGCTCTCATCTTATCATTAAACCACGACTTGCATTTATCACTTATTACTATTGATTTCTTTGGCGCAACGTCATTTAGATGACGGATTTGACCGAGGCAAACCAAGAATCACCAATTATTATTCTTCCGGATCCATGCCATGGCTTCGTCAAACGCAAAGAAGTTGCTGTGCCGGCACCAAGTTCTCGCTGCCATTCCGTGTTGCATCATTTCTTTTCTTTCGTTAATTTCAATTCCAATCATTATTCCTGACAGCACATCAGCTATCGTTTTGCATTCTGAACCCACTCCTTTCGGCTTACGCTTGCTTTTAAAGGCACAGTAAACTAAAAAATCCATGAAATAAGAGTGTTGTGTCGAAAACCACGACCTCTGTGAGAGGTGGGGACTACTAGCTTCCATGATGTCAAAGACATCTAAAGAAAACTAGCGGCTGACAAAGTCAGCTCGGCCCCGGGCTGTATTTTTTATTGCATAAGAACAGAATATTACTGGAAACGAGCGCTAACATGCCCGCAAAAAGAAAATTATTTTATTTTCAACTCAAAACAGCGCCGCAAAGATCCGTCATGACGTCATTTGTGATAAACCGCCTGTGCTTGCACTTGGAAAACATTGGCACTGCATTATAGCATTTCCTAATTTCAAGCAGCAACTTGCAATACATCATTTGAAAGCTAATTTCAGTACCAATCCAATGCTGTAAATATTTTTATGCACAATCATATCGTAATTTGACAATTATGCAGGATTTTTTCTGACATAAGCGTCTCTTTATAGCCCATGGACTTCTTTGTAGACCGCCGCACAGTGGTCCCAAATCGCAAAAACCCGGTCAAAATTTTTCACTTTTTTCACTTTTCTCTCATACGTCTTTCTAGAAGATAATATTTTCTTTCGTCCAGGTCAACAGGTTTCCAAGTAGCTTCTTTTTTTTCTTCAAATATTTTTTCCAAGCGATCGGTATTAGATTCAGACTTTGTTGCTGCAACTCCAATTTGATGTTGCTCAACCGGGCTTTGATCTGATGGGGTTCGCTCGGTAGAATATTCTTGCAGCAGATCTAACTGGTATTGGCACTTCACAATGTGCTTGCCCAAACGGTGTCGAAGCACTCGATGGCTTGGAACCAAAGGGCAGTTCACAAAATCGTTATGGTTGTACATGTAGATCTGCTGGTTCATAATAGACAGTTCTTTCAGAAAAGATGTTTTTTGATATATGCATATTAGCATGCACCGAAGCTGCTTATATAGGCACCCTACCCACGCATATAGTTTTAAATAAAAATAGGCGTGGTTTTAGAACTTCTAGTAGTGGGGTTAGGAAGTGCAATTTGATCTGAGTAGTACCTACTTTGGTGGGGGTGCAGGGTACTTATTTATTCAGGTAATTCTGCTTCCTTCGTCAGTTTATTAAGGCTGCTTTGAAACGAAAACATGGATTATTTGCAAGAGATAAATCAAAACACTAAATGTAAAGTTTTAGTCAACGTTAGAAGTTTAACCATCAGTGAGAAACATAAAGTGCTGGAGCTCAAGGTAGTGACAACGAAATTTGGAGAAAGAATAATAGCGGAAACTCCCGACTTCAAGTGTTTCCTACCCGCTCGATTCTACACCGTTCTAAAAGAAAGTGGTGTGAAGAAGTTCAATGAAACTTTGGAAAGCAAGGCTATATTTCTAGTAAGCAGAGGGGCTCAAGGAAACACGACGGATCTTGTATTTGTGGAATAATGGCTCCTTATAACAAAAAGTGTCATCAATATATTAGAAACCAAATAGTTATTGATTACTTTAGAGCTATAGAGAAATATGTTAACGGAATAAACAAAGTTAAATCAAGCATTGAACTGTATGAACTTAGAAAAAAGGTTATAAATTTGACATTGAATAAATAAGCTAATTCGTTTCACCGTTTGTTTTTTATTTCCCCTAATATTAAGCATAGTGGTAGGGAGCAAACTGTTTCAAACAAATTGCTATAAGTAAGGGTATTATTATGATTAACACCTAATAGTTATCGCTATGGGGAAGAAGAACAACACTGTCACTTTTAGTGATAGGATTGAGATATTTTACATAAATGATTGGATCGATGAACATCTTGTGGCTCGAAAATCACATTGGATGAAAATGGCTTTAGATAGAAGTCGCTTTGAGCGAAGAATTTTGAACATTTCTAAGATTTTAGAGCCAATCTTGATCAATAAGCTGCGAAAATATTGTTCAGGTAAGGGTTTTTAAAAGTAGGTACTATATTGCAGGTTATCCAAATAGGAGACTAGAAAGTCGTGATGGACACAAGTGGCTATTGATAGGTCATTTAAAAATTATTTCAAAAATGTAATAACTATTTATTTTGTTCTAAAATACAAAATATGTAACTATTCTAATTCTCTGGTAAGTAGGCCAAGAAGCGGTCCAAGCTGTTTAGCTCATCGTTAAAACGATTGTATTCCGCCCAGAGCCTATCCACTAGTCTTTGCAGCCTCGGTCTCTGCTCCCGTAGAGCTCCTTGGACACGTGTTACCACCCCAGCGGTCAGGCTTTCTAGGGGGGGTAACACAATTTGCTGATAGTCTTGTTCTTGGCGATGCTGTCGCTGTCGTGGAGCTTGCTGAATGATGGGTGTCATTGGCGGAGGAGGGCTGGCAACGTAAAATGGTTGCTGCATTTCTGGCTGCTGCTGCATCAGAAGCGGTTGCTGTTGAGGCACCAGGAACCGTTGCAGCTGCTGATGCTGTCTTGGAAATTCCCGAAGGATGGGACTCATTGCTGGAGTAACGTTAATATAAAGTTGCTCCTGTTCTTCTTGCATTTGCTCCATATTGCGCTGCTGTTGTTGCTGAAGTGGAAGCAGCTGTTGTTCTTGGGGCGCTAAAAGCTGCTGCTGTTGGGGAGCCTGAAGATTCTGCTGGGGAGCCTGAACCTGCAGCTGCTGCGGCTGCTGAGGAACCTGAACCTGCAGCTGTTGCTGCTGTTGGGGAACCTGAACCTGCAGCTGCTGCTGCTGCTGGGGAACCTGAACCGGTAGCTCTTGCTGGGGCACCTGGTGATGCTGGGGAGCCTGAAGCTGTTGCTCCTGCTGCTGGGGTGCTTGAAGATGTTGCGGCTGTTGAGTCTGAAGCGGTGGTTGCTGCTGGATTAGTTGCTGCTGAGGTGCCTGAAATGACTGGTGCTGCTGCAGTTGTTGACCCTTATGCTGCGGGGGTTGTTGCTGCTGATATTTCATGAGCACTGCAAGGTCTTTTCCTTTTCTGAAATATACCGAATTAGATTGTTCTACCCCAAAATAACTATTAAAAATTTTTACCTGTTCGTATTCTGGCGCTTGGACACCCCCTTTGATGAACGTGAAACTCTTGATGAAGAATTTGAATGTCTGTAATTCATCCAAAATAAAAGAAATGTTTGACAGATATGTCAACAATTATTTATTGTTAAAAATCCCAATAAATATGTACTTACTTAGGTGATAATGATTTTGTAAGATCTATTCTTACATAAGCTTGATCAGAAGCATGCCTTTTTGGGGGTACAGTCTGTTGCTGCTGAACTCCACTGGGGCCAGGTTGCGAGGTAACGCAGGCCTGATTCACAGCAGCCCCTATCGATGTTGAAAAACCACTCAATACAGCGTCCAATTGATCCAGGATTGGTAGAGACGGCTTCTCTGAGTTCTTCTCCAGGGAGAGCTTATTAGTAGCAACCAAATTTTTCATGTTTGAAATAACAAAAGCACAAACACACTGATAAACAAACGAAGCTAATTGTCTTCACGACGGAATTTTTTAGACTGACAATAATTCCCACCACTTCATTTTATAATAACACATTTTGCAAACTAAGCTGTATAGGTACCTCTATAAAGTGCGAAATTGGGAAAATGTGTTTTCGCACAGAAATAGTTTGCTTGCAAAGCAATTAAAAGAACTAAGGTATGTAAGATGAAACAAGAAACTGCAAAATACATGAGAATGTAAACTTTTCTGAGGACAACAACCTGCACATATTTAATGTCTAATATATTTGAAATTAATAGAAAAGGGAATGATCTTTGTATTCTAATAAATTTTGAGTGATTGAACGCATTGAAAACATGACACCCGTAATCCAACACTTTCCAGTGTAATATGAAACCCATTACTCACGTAATCTGATATGAGTTGAGGTAACATGGCGCCTGTAATATTATTAGGGGTTGCATTTTGGCGTAATTTGACCCTTGTTGGTGGAGATATTTAAATTAAGGAAAACTATGAGCACGGGAAGTATACTAAAAAATTACATGTTTGAATACATACCATAAATGGTTCACCCCTGGTTGCCTATATATATCTATATATAAGTCCGAAAGGTCAAAATCAAAGATTTTCATATGTGCCCCTCGAAAGGAAATGTCTTGAGAAGCTTAACCGCAGATTTTGGAGTGGCGGAAAATTTTTCAACCCCCTCTTTTCGGATCCTTTAACTACATAATTAGCAAATGATTTTTCCTCAGCTGAATGCAGCAAAATTATAAGTAGCGATTTTGCATTCTCCACCCCCGCTCAACCCCTTTCAACACTATTCCTGAGGCAATAACTTTGTTTGTTTTAATAGCGATCCATAACAAATCTTAAAATTAGAGTATCCAATGGCCCTCATACCTTCGCACCGAATTTCAACCTCCTATTGGGAAAAAATAGGTTGGGGGTGGTTTTTGAAAAATCATTGAAACCCCATCGTGTTGGGTATCAAACGAAAGGTCTCGGTGAGACCTATAAAAAACTATAAGGCCATTTCATTTTCTTTTCATCCCTTATCAATTTATTTCGGAATAGCGATTTGGAGTCCTCCATCGAGTTAAACATTTACTTCTGCACCCCTTTTGTCATAGAACAAAATTTCATGAGATGAAACGCTTTCGAGATATTTGCACTTGAACATAATCGAATGTATTTTTAATTCTTTGAAAATTTACGTTTGCTGAAAACTTAGGGGTATAAGTTTCATACCATCGGACGCAGAAAAATAGTGGCCTACGACTCTTCTATTTCTACCCCTAATCAAGCGCTTCAAAGTTCACAACCACGTCCACAACTTCGGTACCATGCATCGGATTGCTGCTCAATTCAACCCCCATGATGATCGACTACACCCATAACACATTACCAAATTTCGATCTCCTATGTCAAAAACTGGTAAAGTTATAGTTTTTTAAAAATCGTCAATTAGTAAATCTATATCACGCGTTTGTTGGAAAAACAAAATTGCTGAGTCTGTTTGAAACGTATACCAACATGTCGACAAGATGTGCTTAGGACAGCGAAATATCAAGTTTCAGTTCCTTAAAGTCAGCAGTTTACCTTCCAGAGTTGACTATATAAACCTGTTGTATTTATTTCGCTGTCATAGTTTCATCTGAGGTCCCATTGAGCAACTCCAAAAGATTGAAATGGCAAACAGTGGTAAGTGTAACCAACAGTCATAATTGTTATTGTTTTAAACATCAAAATGTTTTTTACAGAGTTGGTGCCTTGCCCTTTCGATAAAAGGCACAGTGTATTGGAAAACCGCGTTGGGAAGCATTTCTACGTATGCCCCACTAGAAAGAGGGAGGTGGGCAAATGCCCGATTCCAGATCTCCCCCAGGTTAGGAACACCGAAGAAAACTGGGATAATAACGATACTCAAGAAGCATCAGCAAAGCTACCCGACCTGCCCCATGTTTCTAACCAGGGGGAGAACTGGGGTGAGGACGATGCAGGGACATATACTCCGCAAACCAACACACTTCTCTTCATGAGGCCACCACCTGGCCTTTCCAAAAACCAAAGAAAGAAATGGCGATATGAAAGAAGGGTGTTTTTAAATCAAATAATGGATAAATAAGCATCAAATAAATAATTATTGTAAAATGTTGGACGTTATTTTTTTATTCAACATTCCTCAAAGAGTCCCTTTTATCAGCAATGTAATGAGTTGGAAAAGGATAGAAAGCAGCCGTCTTGCATATAAGCAGGCATCCAGTGAACGGAACATGAGTCGTGCGGTGTTGTTAAGTGTGTCATATTACATCTAATTCTTGAAAAAGGGCTGCTGATAATATTTCTTCCATAAGTTCTCAGGCCATTAAATTATTTCATAAGTCTTTTAAATTACTAAAAACCCCTGAGGAAATTACTGCATACATTCGCATAACCAAAACTCACATCAGTTTGGTGAAAAAAGCAATTAAAGATAAGATTTATAAGGAAGACAATTTTGAAAATCCCATTAGCTTGGAAAGTAACTTAGCTGTTCTTGAAACTTATTTGACTAAATTAAAGAACCTTAAACGAAAGCAGAACAAGATTGGAGGTGGAAATATTTCACAAAAATGTGCTAGTCGAAACTTAGTTTGGCACAATGTAGAATCATGTTTTGATAGTAGGTTAAAAACAGGCATAATCACCAACTTAAAAATAAAAGATCCCCATGAGTTTCTAAAAAAAGCATTTGATTGTCTTAAACGAAAGATTGTTAACCTTGTAAATTCTTCAATGCTTAAAATAAATGTAGTTTTGGTGGGTAACTTTATTAAACCTCAAACAGGGGAAATTGACATGAAAACGTTCCCAACGAAAAACAGTATTGTCGATGTCTGCACCAATTTGAGGCATTGGTATAAGGAACATGTGATTGATAAATTGATCACAAAATTGCAGGAGTTCAGTGAGAAGGACTCAGGCTGGGCCCTTCAAGAAATTTTACATTTGAAAGTACATATTAATAAACATTCACCCATTAAAGGTGGTGTTTCTACGTTTATAAATTTACCACCATTTATTCAATCCAAAAAAGCAGTCGTGAATGTTAAAAATAATGATGAGTATTGTTTCTTGTGGGCCGTGACATCTGCATTGTTTCCTGCTAAATTAAATTCAAATAGAACCTCCAGTTATCCGCATTTTAAACAGGTATTAAAATATGAGGGTATAGAATTTCCAATAAAGTTAAGAGATATAAGTAGATTTGAAAAAATGAACCACCTTTCAATCAACGTTTATTACATTCAGGGCAAGAAAATTTTACCATTTATTTTGAGCAAGAACTTGCAGAGTAAAAGAGAAGCGATTAATTTGTTGCTTGTTTCAAACACGATAAAAGGGCGTGAGGACCTGATGGTGGATGAAGAAATGTTGAATCCCAGTGAACACAATTATAATCACATACGACATTTTGCATGGATAAAAAATATGTCTGGATTATTTTCTAAGCAGTTGTCTTCACATGGTCATAAAACTTTTATTTGTTTTCGATGCTTAAATAGCTTTAGCTCTCAAAATTATCTTAATAGACATATGGTCCAATGTGGGACATTAAACAAATGTTGCTTAAAATTGCCTGATGAGGGTGAAAAGTTTGTACAATTTAAAAATTTCAAAAACTCTGAGCGGGCACCTTTTGCAATTTATGCTGACATTGAAAGTATTTTGGAACCTTGTGAACCATCAGATGAAAGCGCCAAGACTGTGAAGTTTCAAAAACACATCCCATTTAGTATTGCCTTTTATTTAAAGTGTTCATTTGATGACTCGCTCTCTGATTTTCAACTGTATAGGGGTAGAGATTGTGTTGAGTGGTTTATAAAAAAGCTCCATGAGATTGCTCTAATGGTAGATTGTACACTGAAGGATATTAAGCCGATGGAACATGATTCGGATGAGGAAAAATTTGGGAAGAATTCAATGACTTGTCACATTTGCAGGAAACCATTTGAACCCGGCCAAATTAGAGTGCGCGACCATTGTCATTTAACCTCAAAATTCCGCGGTATGGCACATCAAAGCTGTAACATTAATTACAAGGACAGTCACACAGTTTGTGTTGCATTTCATAACTTAAGTGGTTATGATTCCCATTTTATTATTAAACAAGTTGCTCATGGGTTTCCTGGTGCAGTAAATCTCCTTCCTCTTAACAAGGAGAAATATATTTCGTTTACTAAAACAGTAGATAACACTTTAGTTAAGTTTAGATTTATAGATTCGCTTAGGTTTATGAGTGATAGTCTTGATAAATTGTCTTCGTATTTAAGTAAAGATAAAAAGACTGTTACGAAGAAATTCTGTAACAGTTCAATTGAATTCGATTTGTTGACTCGTAAAGGCGTTTTTCCATACGACTATGTCGATTCCTTTGATAAACTTTTGGAGCCGAACTTGCCCCCAAAAGAATGTTTCTACAGTAAATTATCAGATTCACATATAGATAAAGAGGAATACGAACATGCACTAAAGGTTTGGAACATGTTTAATATTAAATCCCTGGGGGAATATGCTGATCTATATTTAAAGTGCGATGTCCTCCTTTTGACTGACATATTCGAGAATTTCCGTGATACATGCATGCATACGTACAAACTGGACCCTCTACATTACTATACTGCACCGGGATTAGCGTTTGATGCAATGCTGAAAACTACGGAAATCAAACTTGAATTGATGACGGATATTGACCAGGTTTTATTTGTGGAAAGAGGAATACGTGGCGGCATATCCCAGTGTTCAAATAGGTATGCTAAGGCTAATAATGTTTACATGGAGGAAAATTATGACCCGACTCAAGAAGACGTCTACTTAATGTATTTCGATATAAACAATTTATATGGTGCAGCTATGTCTGAATATTTGCCCTATGGAGAATTTAAATTTTTGGAACCCAACGAAAAAGAATTAAAAACGTTGGATATAATGAAAATATCTGATCAGTCAGACTTTGGCTACATTTTTGATTGTGATCTTGAATACCCTGTGAACCTCCATGAAACCCATAGCGATCTACCGTTTGCACCAGAACATATGTTACCCCCTATACCCACTTCTAAGAGCAAGTGCAAGAAACTGTTGCTGACGCTCTTCCCCAAATATAATTATATCGTGCATTACAGAAACCTAAAATTTTATTTGAAACATGGTCTTAAGTTAATAAAAATAAACAAGGTTTTAAAATTTAGACAGTCCCCTTGGCTTAAAAAATATATTGATCTAAACACGGACAAGCGACAGCAGGCCACAAATGAATTCGATAAAAATTTTTACAAACTAATGATTAACTCGGTTTTCGGAAAATGTATGGAGAACGTTAGAAAATATAAAGACATTCACCTAGTTACGAAATGGGGAGGACGATATGGTGCCGAATCTTATATTTCCAAACCAAATTTTCATAGCTGCATGATATTTGATGAAAATACGGCTGCAATCGAAATGAACCGCCTTGAGATATTTTTGAGCAAGCCAATTTACGTAGGATTTGCCATACTAGACATATCGAAAATATTTTTGTATGAATTCCACTATGACTACATTTTGAAGAAATTTGGAGATAAAGCCAAGTTGATGTATAGCGACACTGACTCTTTAACATACGCTTCTTTTGGAATAAACATTTATGAGCATATAAAATCCGATATTCATAGATTTGATACGTCAGATTATGAGCCCAATAATATCTATCAAATACCGCTTAAAAACAAAAAAGTTCCAGGTCTCATGAAAGACGAAAACAAGGGCAAAATTATGTTGGAATATGCAGGCCTACGTTCCAAAATGTATGCGAATGCAGTTCAACGAGAAAAAGACAAGGAAGTTAAAAAATGTAAAGGTTGCACTAAGGCCAGCATTACAAAAATAACCATTAAAGATTATAAAAAGACATTATTTAGTTACACTTTTGAGAGAAACGAGAACAGTCTGACTCGTCCACAAAACCTTATAAGATCGAAAAAACATTTGGTCTACACCATTCGACAAAATAAGGTTGTCTTAAATGCATGTGATGACAAAAGGATGTTGACTTTCGGGTGCACTGATACAAGACCTTGGGGATACCTGAGTCAGCAAACCTAATGAAAATGCTGACCATATGAGAACACAGAGTTCAATAAAACGCACACGTTGCATGTGTGATCCCCTCTATTAATGTGAAAATGTATATAAACAGTCGGGAGAACTCTATTGCTTTAGTTTATTTCCTTCATACGAATAACCATGGCTAGCTCATTAATCAGTAGCTTGAATTTTGACTTGTTTTGTGTTGCGAGTGAAGTTAAACAACGGTATATTAAACGTTGCATAACAGATCGATCGATTGCGGGGCAGATGTATTTATTGAATCAGATTCTAAATGGTACAGTTGTGCCGGATGATGCGTTTGGTTGGGCGGTAATGAACCATCTTGATACCGATATAAATATATTCAGGATTTTAATTGACAAGAAAATTCAAGTGGATAAATTTGTGAAACACGTACATAACCAATGCTTACAACGAGAACTTCAAGATATTACCATTAACCAGTTGGACCCGGTATTTTTGTCTGTTAATCCTTGGATGGACTTCTCATACAGGGTGTTCGGTAGAAAACGCCCCACGCCATAGCTCCCTTATTTATGAACCGATTTTAAAAAAATAAAAAGCATTTTAAATGGCTGCTAAAATACTACAATCTGGGCGTATATCCGAATTTTTCCAATGTCAACAAAAATGACTAACGACTACCAACGTTTGTTTTTCAAATTGCGACCTGCATATTTTTTGCTCCCATTTGATAGAGGACTTTTTTCTGAATTCATCCATACCATACAAGTCTTTTTTTCTACAGCAATTTATGAGAGAAAAAATTATCAAGTACTGAAATAAATAAATTAAGATCATTTGAAAAATTGCAAGTGTGCCATGAAACAATGAAAATGACGGTTTTCAAACTAATGTCATTTAAGCTATACCTACCTCAAAACATGATACTTAACGCCGCTTGCGAAGTAAGAATGTGAGCTGTGCATCGAACATGAAGGAGATATCTTTGAGCAATTTTATTTGTAAAATAACTCATGCAGCGTTTTATAAAAAACTTTGAAATTTGGTTTTTTGTATTGTTTGTTTTTCCTGCAGATAAATTTTAGAAATTACTACGCGTTTTTAATCAGTAAAGCTATTTATGTACAACTATCCCCCTGTGATGTTACCATATTTTTGATTAACAATGCCCAAAATGTCAGTAATTGTCTCGCTGACGCTTAAATGACATTAGTTTGAAAACCGTCATTTTCATTGTTTCATGGCACACTTGCAATTTTTCAAATGATCTTAATTTATTTATTTCAGCACTTGATAATTTTTTCTCTCATAAATTGCTGTAGAAAAAAAGACTTGTATGGTATGGATGAATTCAGAAAAAAGTCCTCTATCAAATGGGAGCAAAAAATATGCAGGTCGCAATTTGAAAAACAAAAGTTGGTAGTCGTTAGTCATTTTTGTTGACATTGGAAAAATGCGTATATACGCCCAGATTGTAGTATTTTAGCAGCCATTTGAAATCCTTTTAATTTTTTTAAAATCGGTTCATAAATAAGGGAGCTATGGCGTGGGGCGTTTTCTACCGAACACCCTGTATAAGCATTGCATGTATAAATTGTTGACGGGGATGCAAGATGTTTCCTCCTGGGATGAAATAAAATCGAAATTCAATGTGGAAAATATCCTAAAAAACTATAAAAACCTTATGTTTCTGGTTGATGTGGTGATGTGCAAAGCTGCCTACTACGCAAGCCCCAATATTTTGAGAAATATTATAATCATATTGGGTGAAAGGGGTTTGATATATCGGTTTGATCCTGCTCGAAATACTCAACATGACAGAATATTAAATTGGATAAAGAAGAACGTTGCGAAAGGTCAAGAAAATCCTGGCGAAGTACTGGGGTGGACATCGGGACCCTGTTGTGGAAAATGGCCATCCACGCAACTGAAAGACTATAAAAGTACTCTCGATGTATTACTTAGTTTAATCAAGTAAATGGTTTCTCTAACCCTTCTATCTGTATTGTAATAAATAAATAAAAGTATTTTGATAAGTAGTATTGTTTTATTGAGCTAAGAAACTGTAGCATTGTACCAAGACAAATAAATAGTAAATATCAGTAACATTAAAACAAATTCTATGATAAATTAAAATTACAAAATTCTCACTGCACTTGTCAATGGATTATATCTAACTAATCTATCATGAAGTATTAGACAGTAGCAAGCTGTCTTGGCCGGTACAGCCTTACCAGTCTCAAATTCCAATCTTATCTCTACAGAGCCTGATTTTAATGCCTCATTTTGCCTCGAACAATCAATTACAATCAAGGGTGCATTTTTTTTTAAATCATATGGGGTTAATAATGGGTGATTTTCTTTTTCGTAATACGTCTTTTGAAAATTAGCATACATTTCATACAAAACAGCAAATTGATTAGTACCAAAATTTAGATGCATATTGTCATAGGGATATACTTCAGAATTAAGATAGAGTTTCATGTTGGTTAAATTGCAATGATCAAATTTGCTGTAATCCCGGTGTAAGATATTTTTACGGTCAGTTTGAAATCCCACTATTATAAATCTAGGTTTTTCCAACTGCGTTGCGGTCTTGATGTTCCATGTATGCCGCTGCGTTTGCTGCAAGAGCGGATATTCATGAAGTTCCCAGCTCCTAAACGGAAGTTCTAATTCTTGATTTCTAGCAACGTAATCAACTAATTTAATCTTTTCTGCATCTGCTACAGATATGTGGGGTACTTTCCAGTGAACTTTATTTAAAACAACTTTCACATTCTCCTGCTCCTCACCTTCCTCGGTTTCAAGAACTGCGTTAAGGTCTGTGCTGCTTCGCACCAATACTAATTCTTGGCGAACATTTAAGATGACTTTTTTAAAGTCTTCACAAAAGCCCAAAACCGTTGAAAGATTAATTAGTACGTTAAAATTTCCATTTTCGTCAGCCGTTGAGTTTTCATCACCAACTGGAAACCAACCAGCGTTTTGTAGACGTATACTATCCATTTCGCTAAAGGATGCGTATGCTTTCATTATAGCTGTTAGACCTGGATTTCGCACACTGTCAATAATATAGCCCCCTATTTCATAACGTATTTGATCAAAAAGGGACAATATGCCAAAATTGATAAATTCTACATTTTTTGGTGCAGTACCATCATTTTTTACAAGTTTACCTTCTATATATAAAGAACTCTCGCTTGGTAACGTATAAACATCTTGTTGCTGAATCGGAATACGAATCTCATCATTATTATTTAATGAGGTCGATGCATAGGGTTGGTGGGTGTGTTTCTCGGCATACACAATCGAATTATCGAAGAATGCTTTATCACCAACGTTCAAAATTTCCATTCTCTCACTATTTTGTTCTCTTCTTTAACAAAACAAGATGCGGGCACCTCGAATAATGAGTTGAAAATAAAAGACTTAATGTAGCTTTACAGACATTTATTGATTTTCTCATTATACAGATTACATATTACAATATATGACTCCCCCCACTACATTTTCTTGTATATCCCAATATTGTGTCATAGAATCTGAACCCTTGACGACCCATTGCTTATTGAATGTTTGATTTGGAAGTAATTTTGAAGCCGAGGGCCTGAAGAAACCTTACATTCTCTGTTGTTAAATTCTTCAATTGCTTTATAGACGTGCGGCTTTTGGAAACGTTCTCCATACCAGGATAATTCCTTGTGAAGTGTTGATTGTACCTAATTACCATTTCCAGAACTTGCCCCGAATCTCTTTAAATGCAGTCTTACTGTTACTGTCTCACCCCTGAAATTAACTAAATTTCCGTCTTGGTCAGTGACTTTTATAACAACCTCGCTTATTAACTGCGTGTTGATTGGTAGATACATAACATTTGTGGGAATCTCAATGATCTTATATCCTGCTGGTACCTTCGGGAAAAATTGGTGAAGTATATGAACTGATTTGTCGTTTATATAGGACCCCTTTACTATACTGCATTCGATACAAATAGCATTAACTTTGAATATATCCACAGCATCGTCTGATTCATGCACAATCCCCTTTTTGAGCACTTGAGGTTTAAACCCCAACCATGAGCCTATAGAATCTTTGGGTGTGAAATCTATATCTTCATCACATTTTATCGTACATTTTAAAGTATTATTATTTACTTTTATAGAGATATAAATCGGCCGGTTATACTTGTATGGTCTTGTTCGATTGACATGTCCCCCACCAGTTGATATATTTTTATTACTTTCGAGAACACTTTCAGCATTTTCACGCGATTGAAAAAAATTTCGGTTCTGTTGATCAAATATATCTTGGATGTATTTGTTGACTGCTGCAACTTCATATGTACCTTCAGGAATCTCTATATAGCCACCATCTGATCCATAATAAAACTTATTGTTTACATTTTCCTCTATATTAGGGATGGAGTTGTATGTATCGAAAGCGATCAGACCAATTCCGTAATCATTAGTTGAATTTCCAGAGATATTACTACTGTCTTCCAAGTCAATGGGCGGGTAAAATCTGCTGGTTAGAACAGAGTCGCCACCAGAAAACGTAAAAGTGAAAGACATGTCTTTACTGATCAAAGGACTAAATTGCTATAAACCAGGGAATTATAATTCATGTAAATTATACAAAAATTTTAGGCACAGATGGCCACAGACAGTTGTGTCAAACGTCTGCAATTGTTCATGGTTGTAAAAAATCTTGCAACCAGAATTTCCGTTCAAATACTTAATAACTTCTTTGGGAGGTCTAAGGTTACCGAAACTGTCAAAATAGATGGCTCTATTTCCAGACTTTTTATATGCTGTCCAGTGAGAGCCTGGACCTGTCTCACTATCTAAATTTATAATGCCACTCTCTTTATTTCGCACCTTTTTAGGGAGACTATCTCGCATAAACACACCACGAAAATTTAAAATATGCAAACGTTTAACTAACTTTAATAAATCAATATTTGTGAGCGGTCGTTGAGGGAGCTTTATAAGGTCTCATAAATAATCCCTTTCCCATCGCAACTTCTTCCATAGCCCTATTAGGACGACGGTCTTCTTCTAATTTTTGCTTAGCTGATTTAGCATCCATTACAGCTTTCGCTACACTTGCTGCTCCTCCAGTCAAAGCTCCAAGAGCACTTAGGCCGGCAAAGATTGGAATCAGCGGTAGAATACCACCTGTTTTTGGAATTGGTATTACTCGAGCAGGTTTAACAGCTTTATTTCCCTTCAACTTTTTCACTGCATTTATAGCCACCCTTATCGCGCCAGTCACATTTGTTGCTTTGGAACGCCTAAGGGCTTGTCTCGCATGTCTTGTAATACCTCCGAAGTTTAACGCTCCCCCCTTTTTTACTTTTCCATTCTTGTTTTTCTTTTTACCTTTCCCCTTAGCCTTCTTGTTGGTCTTACTCATTTTGCACCCCATTCCAAGTTTTAGCTTTGTTTTCATCGCTGCCGTTACGCCGAGTGCAGCAGCCTTCTCTCCTATCGAGGCGTCAGGCGAACGTATACGTTCGGATGCCTTTTCAGCTAGCACCTGATCAGCTAGATGACGCTTCTTTATGTCCTTTTCCCTATCGTATGCTATATCGTGCTCCTTGCAGGCTTCGTCAAGCTTATTGATTCCTCTGTCACCTCTAGCTATTCTCTTTGCGAGTTTTGTAACAGGTCCACAAAAATTGTATCCTGGTAAATGAAGTTCAAATGGTAGACGACTAATAATAGTATTTAACACACCAGAACCAGTTTTTTTCAATCTCTTTCTCTCCGCTTTCGGTTTAAGCATTTAAGTATAATGTGAAACACTAGCTTCCTGCATGAAAAGCAAATAGACAATGGCACTGCTCGACTTCCCCTAGGCTATTTATAGGCACCTATATAAGGCCCATGGTTCAAAATTCATTTTAGTTTCGTTAAACATGCGAATATTAAAGCAAGAACTTTCCCTACCCGTTGCCAACAACGATTATACGAATAGCGAATCATCAGGTTTCAAGAAACATGGAGAATTACTTCCCCCATCTATTCGCTGTTTAGTCGTTGGACCCTCCAACTGTGGTAAAACTAACGTGATGATCTCATTACTAGAGCATCCAAATGGATTAAAATTTGAAAATGTTTACGTGTATTCAAAATCTCTGTACCAACCTAAATATCAATATTTGGAAAATTTGCTGCAGCCAATACAAGGTGTTGGTTACTATACGTTTAATGACGCTGATAATATTCTCCACCCAAGTGATGCAAAGAAAAATTCAATTTTTATATTTGACGATGTGGCCTGTGACAAACAAAGCCCAATACGTGAATACTTTTCCATGGGACGTCACAAAGGGATAGATTGTTTTTATTTGTGCCAAACGTACAGTCACATACATTTGATTCGTGATAACGCCAATATGTTACTAATTTTCAAACAAGATGACTTAAATTTAAGACACATTTATGATGATCACATAAACACTGACATAGGGCGAGTTGTATAAAGAGAGCTTATCTTAAGCATGGGGTTTAAACTAGGCTTAAGGTAAACCAGGCGTTGTATAAACATTTAAACTGCATTTAAACCGGCTTAAAGTTAAACCATCTGCCGGGTCGGTTTAGAGTGAGCTTAACCTCAAAACGTCTACGAAATAATCAGAAAATCAGAAATAGTTGTTGTGCCCGAGTGATTTGGTTTATTGATTAATGATGGCAGACCAAGAGATGTTGGAAATTCTCCACGACATGACCGATGATGAAGATTTCGTGCAACTTGTGCATCAAGTTGTACGAGCCCCTAGAAATTTTAGGGGGAGAATAAACCATTTCACGAAATGGTCTGATAAGGAATTTAAAGATCGGTTTCGTTTATCAAAACCCGTCTTTCAATATGTTCTTGATAGGATTTCTCCAGTAATTGCGTCTGAAACCGTCAGGTAAAATAATCATACATTTTGTTCATCTGATTACGGAACCAATTTTCAGAAATCATGCACTGTCTGCTGATCAAATGCTGTTTGCCACGCTGAGATTTTTAGCCACTGGGTCGATGTTATATGTCATTGGGGACCTAAATGGCATTGATAAGGCTACTGTCAGCCGAGTAATAACAAAGGTTATCAATGCAATTGCCCGACTTAAAAACGACTTCATTGAAATGCCCCAGACCGAGGATGAAATTAATGAAGTTAGGCAGGGTTTTTATGCAATTGCTAGGTTCCCGCGTTGCATTGGAGCCTTGGACTGTACCCACATAAAGATTCAATCTCCCGGTGGAGAAGATGCTGAGATCTATAGAAATCGAAAGGGGTTTTTCTCCTACAATGTACAAGCAGTGTGTGATTCTAATTTAATAATTAGGAATCTAGTGTGCAGGTGGCAGGGATCTGCACATGACTCTATGATATTCAGAAGCTCTCGCCTTCGAGCAAATATGGAAGCAGGGACATATGGAGAGGATAGTTTAATTGTGGGTGATAGCGAAATATCCACTTAAAAAGTATCTAATTACACCTCTAGCAAATCCACAAAACAGAGCAGAACACCTTTTTAATGAGGCTCAAATTCGCACAAGAAACCCTGTTGAAAGGTGTTTTGGTGCTCTAAAGCGACGCTTTCCTATACTGGCCCTGGGTATTAGATTAAAACAAAATAAAGTGGAGGCTATCGTGATTGCCACAGCTGTACTGCATAATATTGCAAGATACATGAACGATGAGGTGCCCCAAGTAAATGAAGAAGAGGAAGCTACTATTCAATTAACTATGAACGTACATGATTATCAAGCAAGACAAAGGAATCCTAATGTAAACCATGTAAATATCACCAGACATGTCTTGATCAATGAATATTTTCAGGGATTGTTAAATGTTTAACCTTGTAGGCAAATAAAATATGTATAGATGTAAAATAGTTTAGGTTTTATATTTGTTAAAAAAAACTTATTTTTAAAGTAGGTACAAAAAGTCGTACTAATAAACTACATATTTTAACAGAGTATTTGGCAATTATTTGGTTATGTTTGCACTTTGTTAATATTATAATATAGGAACTGATAAATGATCACTTTAATGTAAATACTTATTGTAAAAATTAGGTGGAGGTGAGCTTTTGCTTTTTGATATTATGCTCCTCCCTGGCAAACATTCTTCGATCATCTGATTCAGCTTGAAGAAGGGACATGGCCTTTTCATGTTTTTCTTGCATTTGCTTTATTTTTAATTCATGTTCTTTCATAAAGCACGTTTTTTGCAATTCAGCTAGCTCGATTTTAGTTTTGGCCCAGTTTCCTACCTTGGACTTCAAGGTCCCTCCTCTAGCTTTGCTTGAATCTAGCCAAGAAAAGTATTAATATTAGTGATAAATTAAAAAAGACAGATTTACGTACCTTTTACAGATTCATTCCCCTGCTTTAAAGGAGACGATACTGGCTTACGTAACTGCTGTGGTGTATATGAAGTCCAATTATTATCGGATTCTGTTACATCTAGAAATACATCATGCAATAAACATCAAATAGGTATCTGACAGTCAAACCTACCTGCAATTGAATTACCCGGGACTGGTTTTGCAATGAAGTTTGCCGGCAACTCCAAAGGTTCATTTTCTCTAACATTTACTTCTACAAGTTCCATCTGATTGGGCCCTGTTTCATCTGGTGACTCTAGACAAAATATGTAAGCATTTTTTAAGGAACGTGTGGGGCATAATATAGTATTTACCTTCATCTAGATCATCATCAAACTGGCTAATTTGCCCAGTAACCTGTGGCCCGTGGATCTCTTTTATTGTCTCATCTACATCTGTTATTACCACATGTTTAGGTGGACCACCACCAGTTCCTCTATAATTTGCTTTTACGTCAGCAAATTTTTTTGCCGAACTGCACTTGATGTTTTTATACTTTGTTTGCAAAACTTTTGCAGAACGAAATGCACCACCAATTTTACTGTTGTATTCTTGGCTAATTTTCTCCCACGTTTCTTTTCTAATTTCGGACTTATTCACCCCAGTCTCGTTACAATTAACCCCTTTTTGGTGCTGTTTAACCAGCAGAACTAACTGCTGTATCTCAGCAGAAGTAAAATTCGCAGTTCTTTCATGTTTCGGTTTTCGTCGCTCCGCCATTAGCAATCAAGCTAAAACAGTTTTTATAAATAAATAAAGTTTCATTATTGATACTTACTTTAATTGTTATTGTCGATTCCAATAACTAACCTCAACCCTCAACAAGAACTAACAAAGAACAGCTGATAGAAAATGACACTATTGACACTGTTTTGACAGCAACCGCACCAACCTAAGAAATTTCCCTAGGAATTTCGCGATTAACAAATCCGTGTCATGTTTAGCTACGTACAACGACCATTGCGCATTAGGCCAGCTTAACTTTAAGCCATGGTTTAGCAAAGTAACATTTAAGCCATGTTTTATACAACTCGCCCATAGAGTATATTGATGTTAAAAAAATGTGTTCCTTGTGTTGGAAAGATCAATATGGTTTCCTGACAATAATTAAAGATTTTGATATAGGAAATGGGCGCTACAGACAAGGACTTGACAAGTTTATATGCCTATAAATGTAATTTCAACTAAAACAGGTTGTCATAACAGATCTGTTCTCCTGGCTGTTTACACCTGATTTATAGCTGATTAACCTGTTATTTGGCTGTTCAGAACTATTTTTGAGCTGTATATGAGCTGTTTATTAGCTGATGCTGTTCACTCCGTCTCTGTCATTTTAGGAGTGTATAACTTGCAAAATTATGGATAATTAACAAATTGAGTTGAAGAAAAAGTTAATCGTTAAGAGGAAACTGGTAAAAGAAAAACTGAATGCCCTCAAAAGGGGGGAGATATTTAAAGAAGAGTCGTTTGCTCCCATAACAAAACGATTACAGACTATTGCGACCAAATTAGAGGATCCAAAAGCGATTAAAACTGAACCTAATTCATCAGCAAATATTTTAACGTCATCACCAATAAAAAAAATTAAAGAACACAACTCAGCAAAGGCGAGGGATGAGCATGCCGGTCCTTCATTTCTGAATACGTCCCTAATTGCCGAATACGGTCCAAACCTAAGCGTTGCAAATCAAAATGACAACAATAAATTTAATGGTAGCGATGTAGAAATTGAAAATATGGTACAAGACGCGAAAGAGTATATTCACTCCTTTGCCGATTCAGATGAAATGGCCCATTTTTTAAATGCCCTGGATCCATTACCAAGGCAGTATATTCATGCTATGTTTCGTGATACCGAAAATAATTTTGATTTTCGATATGGTGTTCGATTTGACACGGAAAGCAGTCGGTTGAAGATAGGAGATTCTGCAATTGAACTCGATGGCAAAAATTTTGTCATTAAAGGACTGGTTTATGAAGGTACACCAGGGCTCTACGAATTAATGTTTAAGGTAGAACCTATCGGTTATACAAACGCGGACAAAAAAAACTATCAGGATGTTGTACAACGTACAAATGCTAACCGACGTGGATATCAGAGCACAAATCAGGTAGCTGGTAATCCATCTAAAAAGTATAGGGATATATTACAGGAACTAACCATAAACCGAAGCGGTATGTATAGCACACCTCGAAAACCTCCCCGTATAAGGTCCCGAAAAGCGATGTTGGGAACTGGAATGTTAATGGAAGTATCGAATAACATGATTGACTATGTACATTGGGATGATCCAAATGAACTTGTAGATCGTCTCAAACTTTTAGTTGCATCTCAGTCAGCGGGGCATACGGGTCACACAAACGAGATAAATTCTATAATTGAAGAGTTGCGTGAAGCTCAAGTAATAAAGTAATTATGACGATGGACAAATTTGGAAGGCACATTAACCAACAAGGGATACCCGATGATACTATTGCCCACTTAAGGGAACAGATATTGGCTGCTGTTGAATATAGAATCAGTAAATTATCTTATACCACGATATTAACATTCCATTCCAACAAATTATTGGGAGATGATAAGAAGTATCTGCTACATAACATAAAAGAATGTCACACGGTTCTACACAGATCTGCCATAATAAGGAACGTGTTGGCATTTCCTGAGAATGTAATCACAAATATCAACGGAAAGGATTATCATGTAGACGAGTTACTTAATCTAGAGTTAACCCTTGGAGATAAACTTTCATTTCGAAGTAATCAAGAGTTAATCCTTGGAGACAAACTTACGTTTCAAACTATTAACCCTGAAGCAACATCCGGTGAAATGTACATTGAAATATTGCTGGAAATTCCCTTTTATTAACTAAACGGCGGTGAATCTTTCATTACATAAATAAATATGAGACGCAAAGTATCGAGTAGTGTTGTCAAAAAAAATATATCTAGCATAAGGGAAGATCTTGTGAATGAATTACACAAACCAGCCAGAGTAAATTTCCCTAGACGACATGTTGTCATTAGAGGTTTAGATGATCTGTTGCAAATTGACTTGGCAGAAATGATACCATATGCTAAAGAAAACAAGGGGTACAAATACATACTTGTTGTAATCAACTGCTTCTCTAAGTATGTATGGGCATCAGCGTTGAAAGATAAGTCAGGGAAAAGTGTTACTAATGCACTTGCGAGGATTTTGGGCGGCATCAAGCAAACACCGAAAAACATACAATCCGACATGGGTAAGGAGTTTTACAACAAGGAGTTTAAGGCATTAATGGATGAACACAACATCAATCATTACAGTACTTTCAGCACGAAGAAGGCATCTATCGTTGAAAGAGTTATCAGAACATTAAAAAATCTGATGTGGCGCCAATTTAGTCTTCAGGGTTCATACAAATGGCTTCAGTTGTTACCGGATATTGTCGAAAAATATAACAATACAACCCATCAAACTACAAGACTTAAACCAATTAGTGTCAATAAAAAGAACGAAAAAGCTCTACTCAACACCGTTTACAGTCATATTAAAATGGCTGAAATATTGCCTAAATTTAAAGTAGGGGATAAAGTAAGAATAAGCAAATTTAGAGAAGCATTTCAAAAAGGTTACACCCCCAATTGGTCCAACGAAATTTTTACTGTGTACGAAGTAAAGCTAACAAATCCAACAACGTACAAGTTGAAGGATGGCAATAATGGGGAAATCAAAGGTGGCTTCTATGAGCTGGAACTTCAAAAAGTCAAGTATCCTGATGTGTTTTTGGTAGAAAAAATATTAAAGAAAAGTGGAAATAAAATGTTTGTGAAGTGGTTAGGTTTAAGTGATAAAAATAATAGCTGGATAAACAAGAAAGACCTTACATAATTAACATAGAATTTGTATTGTATTGTTTAGTAGTAAATTAGTTAGAATATCTATTACTTATTATGAAGAATTAGCTACAGTGTGATTCAAAAGTTTTGTAATTAGGGTTGGCTATGGAAACAAAAGATTCGAAAAACGCTTGTCCTGAATCATTTGGCACTGTCCCCAAAGAAATCCCCAAAATTATTTAACGACAGATGTCAATTTTTTTAATTATTTTTGTGGCTTTAATTATTTCTAAAAAACTTCGTCTTCCTCGAATTTGGCGCGTACCGTAAATAACGTCTTCAGTGCGGTCAGTGCAACGCAGCCACCAATCGAAATGAAAATTTACTGTGGCTAATCCGAAAGATAGGTTATGTTCAAGTCGCAAATCTTGGGAAATGGAAAAGCCATGAAAAGCTTCTAATTCTTCAAATTTTGAGCAAGCATCTTGAATAGCGCATCAACATCCATGGAACTCATCTTAAAATAGAATGCTGGCAGGTTTTTTTTTGACTCTTACCGAAAAAGAGATTTGCCACCGGTCGAACATGAGTCCAGGTAATTCGCTTTTCACCTGCTCGATGCTCATTTTCTAAACCGTTTCAGGAATAGAATAACTGAAAATAAACCTGAATCTCAACAATTTCTTGACGCAGAAGCCCTGTCTTGAGACTTCCGTACTGGTGGAAATTAGGACTTCTTATCAGGTTGAAACTGGAATTGCATTACAATAACAAGAAGAGGCAAATAGAAACGTTTTTGGTAGATTAAGAGTGATCAAAGAACAGTGTGACATTTAATTTATGTGGATTTTAAAATTTTGTGAGTGCCATTATTGCGGACCTCCCGATTCTAATTTCTAGGAGGAATCAACTAGAAAATTGTCTAAAACAACTTAATGTGGGCTTGATTCTCAACAGAAGTCTCAATAACCCCAGCTACACAGATTCTACCACCCCACCTCTAACCATCACCAAAATTACTTTTAAGTTGAACGCTTGAACTTGAATTACGTTGAACAAAATTTGACAATGCTTATATTTTTCATACTTATATTTCGTTATAAAATAAAATAGGAAAACAATGTTTATAAAGGCATGCTCATCTTTGTCAATAACATTATGCAATATTTAAAACTAAAATGTGTTTCATCTTAAATAGTGGTTAATTTAAAGTTGTAAGTCTGGTTTAAGTTTTTTTTTTTTTTTTTTTTTTTTAAACTTGTTTACATCCTTTTTTCTTTAATTTTACAAAACCTAACGACAGATTTTTGTCAAAAATGGCGTTGAGCAGCGAACGAAAATCCCAGCTGGCCGAAGAGCTCAACAAGCAGAAACGCTTCGATGCAATAGAGAAGAATAAAATGCACATAGCCGCCAAGAACCAGTTCAGAAACCTGGAGAGGTGCATGCACACTCTTCGTCGCGAAACAGAGATGGCCAATAACCAACTCGAGACTAATGCTCAAATGGCTTTGTCCGAGAAGCGGTTGGAAAGAGAGGAGAATCTTGCGAGGGAGTTGGACAAAATAAAACGAGACGAAATAAGAGAATTGAAGTATAGACAGAGTCTGAGGGAGACCAGTCACGAATTGAGGGAACTAGAGTCAAAGTTGAGAGCCGCTTATGTGTCGAAGGAGTTGGCTGCGCAAAGGGCCGAGAAGGAGGCAAAGAAAATTGAAGAAAAGTTAAAGGAAAAGGAGGCTTTCGAAATTATGCAAAAGGCTTTGTACACTAAAGCCGAAATGGATTATCAGGCGAAAGAGAACGAGATCAAAAAGAAAGCAATGTACAGACAGGAACTGCAGGATCAAATGATAATCAACGAGAAGAAGAAGAGGTGCGAATATGAGGAGTTCCTGAGGGAGAAGAAGATGATTGACGATATCGTTCAGAGGATTTACGAAGAAGATGAAAGGGAGATTGCAGATAGAATGTGTCGGATGAAGAGGACGAGGGAAGAGATGGACTCGTTCAAGAAGGCACAGCAGATTTGGAGGAACAAGGAGAAGGAGGAGATAGAGATGGAGAATCGGCGAATCCAGGAGTTCATCATGAACAAGGCGCTGGAGAATCAGAACAGAGAGGAACAGAAGAACGAGATGGAGGCTGTGAAACAAAAGATGTGCGATGAAATTGCCAGGAAGGTCTTCGAAGAGGAGAGGAAGAAGAGAGAGAGAGAGGAGATCATACAGGAGCTGTACGAGGAGCAACAAAGACAGGACATGGACAGAAAACATAGAGAAAAAACGGAGAAGGAGCTGAGACAGAGGGTGGAGATAAGGGAGTGGTGATGGTGGCAGTGACCTTGAGGATGCCGCAGCTCCTCTCCCCATCAAGTCGGCATGGATGGTAGTTGACAGTCACTTTTTTTACCCCCCGTAGCTCGCACCTGGGAGACTGGGTCGATTAGGGTTTTAACCCCCAGGCGTGGCCCTTTGGGTCCAGAGCTGGTACCGGGTTGTATGGGGGGAAAATGGGAGAGGACTAAAAGGACATCCGCAAAAGACAAGATAAAAATCCAAACGGTTTAATTAATTCAGTGAAGGGGGCAATCAATTTGGAACAAATAATTATTAAATCATTTATCAAAAGGACAGAGTACTTACCCTAAGGGGAGATACCCCACGCACAACCGGCCAGTGGCTTGGCAGGCCACCGACTCCCGAGTTGTACGTGATGTACCTCGAAGGAAGCGATGACACATTTATTGTTGAATAAGCACAAAACTCCACTATGTGACAATATTATTGTTCAGCAAGGACCAACGGGAAGGTGGAGCATTTATCCTTGCCAGGAAAGGAATTTGGAATAAGGCTGTTAGTGGCAATTTAAACACAGTTAGAAGGTTAGCAATGGGCATTAGAATTAAGACAATCATGCAAATAATGAACGAAACAAAGAAATAATTGAAATGTTATGAAGAGACGGGCAAAACTTGAACTATCTTCAATGGAGTTACAGCAACTGTTGAATGTGGTTTCCATTCACGTCTGAGCACAGATTTGCTCTTCGTTTCATGCTATCGAAGACATTTTCAAGAACTTGGGGAGTTATTCCTGCACATTCTTCTTGTATTCTGATCTTCAACTCGTCTATGTTGTTTACCCTAGTTCTGAAAATAGTATTCTTTAGATGAACATACAAAAAGAAATCTAAGGGGGAACACTGGCTCCATCTTGTTGAAAGAAACCGTCTTGCAGTTCATCAGGATGAAGTTGGTTAATGAACGGCTGCAAGATTTCATTTCGGTACCTCTCGGCATTTAATGTCCCATCAAAAAAGATTGGTCCAATTGTGTGTTTGTATGCAGTTGGAAATCGAGCCATAACATTAAGTTGTTTTAGTTGATTCCTAAAATATAAATTAGAGTACGAAGGCCTGCAATAATTGCAAACTCACAAAATTTTAAAATCCACGTAAATTAAATGTCACACCGCTGATTGAATATTTCTGCTCTTTGATCACTCTTAATCTACCAAAAACTTTTCCATTTGCCTCGTTTCTGTTATTGTAATGCAATTCCAGTTTCAACCTGATAAGCCCCAATTTCAATCAGTATCGAAGTCTGAAGACAGCGCTTCTGCATCAAGGAATTGTTGAGATTCAGGTTTATTCTCAGTTATTCTAAATTCCTGAAACGGTTTAGAAAATGAGCATTCAGCAGGTGTTAATTTAAAAAGCAAATTACCTGGACTCGAGTTCGACCGGTGACAAATCTCTTTTTAAGTAAGGATTAAAAAAAGCTGCCAGCATTCTATTTTATGATAAACTCCATGGATGTTGATGCACTATTCATGATGCTCGCTCACAATTTGAAGAATTAGAAGCTTTTCATGGCTTTTCCATTTCCCAAGATTTGCGACTCGAACATAACCTAACTTTCGGATTAGCCACAGTAAATTTTCATTTCGATTGGTGGCTGCGCTGCACTGACCGCACTGAAGACGTTATTTACGGTACGCGCCAAATTCGATGAAGACGAAGTTTTTTAGAAATAATTAAAGCCACAAAATTAATTTAAAAAATTGACATCTGTCGTTAAATAATTTAGGGGATTTCTTTGGGGACAGTGCCAAATGATTCAGGACAAGCGTTTTTCGAATCTTCTGTTTCCATAGCCAACCCTAATTACAAAACTTTTGAATCACACTGTATATGTAAGTAAATGAAATAAATTCTTTAAAAAGTGAATACGTCTTATTTCCCTTGCTCAACGAAAAATACAACGTCATGCTAAGATATTAAAAAAACACCAAGGTCACTGTCGCTGTAACTTGAGAACCTACGTGTAATTCTATACAAACCCAAGCAGCTGGGGTGAAGTGATCTAGGATCGGCATAGCCTCTTCAAGGTCAAGGCTACATGAGCATTGTAATATGAGAAGTACTGAAATCCGCCATCTTTGATACAGGATCGGCACAGCTTATCTACTAGGAACATTGAATTCCCAGGTTGTATCATGAAATTTCACTGTGTTAGATTCATCGTTCGATTCCCGAGTAGAAGTGTTGCTGTCGAGGTCTTTTGTGGAATTGCCTTCATCTGATTCCTTTTCACTACTTGAAGATGAGCTGCTAGAAGATAGAGAACCAAGTACCTCACTGACATCATGCTTTTGCGCCTGGATCAATTTTCTTTTTTTGTTTTTGTTTACTGGAACCTCGTTACTTGCACGTGTTGCAGTTGATTCTAGGTATAAAAGAATTTACGCAATTACTACACAGATTTTTGTAGAGTTTTATTTCACTATATTATTTCCCATGACAAAAGTATCAATAGTAATAGAGTAGTCTCTTGATTGCCGCGGGTTTTGACGTCCGAATGGCTGTCAACTACGAGTCAAAATGGTAGATTTTTTTAGGCTAGAAAGAGGACGAGAGCTCGCTCGAGTCCTCTTTGGCCGAAAAAAATCTACCATTTGACAAGTAGTGCATCCATGAGGACTCAATAAAGCAACCAAGAGACTACGAATCGTATTTTGCAGATTATTTTATAAATTAAAGTATTGAGTAAGTAGTGTCAAGTGGACGTTGTAGTCTTATCACTGTAATCAGGATACTGGTATGCTAAATGCTCCTTTGGATTGGTTCAATACTTAATGAATAAAATAATCATTGTAATTCTAGCATAATAAATAATAACATTACCTGTACTATTCGATGGCCCTGCCACTACTTCAACTTGTAATAAATTCACCGGTATTTTGTTTGACTGCTGTCTAGATCCCACAAAGCGGACACGCACTTCCCGTTTTTGAAAATGCTCTTGCATGTTCCAAAACACATGGCAGTTTTCCACCGATTGCCGAAGACACTCTGGCTCCATGCATTGTTTCCTTTTTTATCAAAAACGGTCGCTGGAACAGAAACACGATCTCCAACAAGCACAATTTATGCGGGGAAATGCGTCAAAACGATCAACTTTGAAAACGTCTCAAGACTGTACTAATGAAAAATGTTAAAAATATCTCTAGAATGCTCATTCAGTTCGTTAGCATTTAAGTGATTGATTCCCAGATACTTCCGCACAAAGTGGGTAGTTAACGCTTTCAGAACAGAATCTGTAGCTGTCGATGCAACACTTTGATGACTAAGTCAGAACAGAGTGGCCAAAATGTTTTGTGAAACGTTTAGTCTCACCAACATCAGGAACATTGCCAAAGCTTTCTTAGGATGCCTGTTAATTGTGTTATACAGTTTCCCTTCAATCTGGCTATAAAGATCTTCAAACTGGTCCTTTGAAAGCCCTAATAAAGCTTGATATATAATCAACCTCTGACACGCTCGCGTTCAATGAAAAATCAAAATGAATTGACTTCTTTCTTCTTGGGGGTGCTCTGCCATGTTTCATAAAATCCAACTCCAACTACTTGACGCTGCTTTATTTTTTCTATGGCCTTAGAAGTAAATACGCCGTTTCTCAAGTGTATTTTGCAGGCCCTATTTTTCAGTGGTTACGTATCGTATCATCGTATCGTGATGAACCTGCAAACTATAAGTGCGACCACATTAGAAAAATCCCTATATACAGTTCCGATAGATGAAGCCATACGTTCGATTTGAAAATTAAAAAACACCTTACAGCCAAAACCGTCTGTAATGAACGATAATGTTAATAAATAAGTGATTACACAAGGCAGTTTCACAGTCTCGTTTCACAAAATTTACTTACTGTTTAGGACGCGTTTCGGAGTGTTACTCCATCTTCAGCTATAAAAGAAATTAACACAAAATGCAAAACAGTTGCCTGGAAAATGAAAAAACGTTTGGGTCAAAGAAAATTAACAGCTTTTGGGTCGCACTGTAAATCGATCGCTACAGTGCGACCCAAAAGCTGTTAATTTTCTTTGACCCAAACGTTTTTTCATTTTCCAGGCAACTGTTTTGTATTTTGTGTTAATTTCTTTTATAGCTGAAGATGGAGTAACACTCCGAAACGCGTCCTAAACAGTAAGTAAATTTTGTGGAACGAGACTGTGAAACTACCTTGTGTAATCAAACATCAGTTCCTCTTTGAAAAATGGACCAAGCTTTCAACCTAATAAATAAGTAGCTAATAACGTTAAAACACTAAAATGAGCTGAAAATTATTATTCAATTGTTATACGTAAAGGAAATGAAACTCGTCCTACATCACATCTAAAATAATTGCTACCGCTAATACAATTGATACCAGCTGTTACCAGTAAAAGCTGTCCGAAAGGTAATTTTTCAAAGTATTTCTTTAGATATTCACATTGAACTCAAAATTCAAAATACGACAACGGGGGAATTTTTTCATCTGTGCGTAAGACGAAAGTTCTGCTATTACCTGCTGGGCATTTGCAGCCAGCAAAAGGTATCTCGAAATTTTCTGCTACGTGAATTAATATTTCGTAGACTTTCTGTTTCATTACCGCCCTGCATTTTCCTTTTATTACTGTTATATTACTTTCGTTGTATGTTATTGTAATGTCGAACAGTTTCCCACATTTTAATAAATTATAACCATTAATAACACTTTTGTGGCTTTTCTGAACCCTTTCAGAGTAGTCAAAAATGTCTTTTTCTTTAAAATTTTCTAAAATATTTTTAAACGTTAATACCGAAGAAATACCAATTTGTAAATATGATTGCATCTTATCCCATAACCACATTCGTCTGCCTCACAATAGTGACAACATTACTCTAAACACCGAAAGTCACTGAAATTATCGTTTTCTTTGTTAGTATTGTACGCGTCATTTGGCTATCTTTCTCTAGCGCATATCACTAGAGATAGACTAAAAGTAGACGTATCTCGGAACTCAATTGAAATAATGTAGGTACATACGAATTATTACCATTATTGAAATTTACAGTTATAAAACTTGCAATTATTAAAACGAGGGGTATCACTACCCCCTGAGACCGTTGACTCCCCAGCTACAGAGCAATCTGCTTGTCGTTCCTCTCGCAAACATTGTATTAATTGAAAGTGATGCTCCTGGTCCAGCTGTAAGTAGGGCTTGATGGATGAAGCCGAACTGTGACCAGAAATTTTGATATTTTGTTGTTCACCAACTCCTGCTTTCACTAATTGGCTCACTGCTGTTGAGCGAGTTGAGTGGTTCGTTATTTTTACCCTCTTAACGTCCAGACCTGCTTTTTCTGCACTGTTTTTTGTCTATTTGGCCATTTCATTTTGACCAATAGGGCAATTTTTGTACCATCCCACTCTACCGGGTTTTTCCCAAGCTGGATTCACAGCAAGAAACAGTCTTTCAGTTGTAATGTGCTTGCCCCCTTTTTCCAATAGTTTCTTAAACAACCTGTAAAAATTAATTTGAATTTTTATAAAACTTTGTGGTGACCGTACCTGACAGGGCACAAACTCGTATCTACCAAATTAACTGTAAGCCATTTGCTGTCACTTAAGCGATGGTTGCCTCCTTGACAGGTCTTTGTAAAGACAGGATTATACTCTATACGATTTGTTGGTTGACCGCTGTGGTCCGTTTCAATCTTAAAATAGCTAACAAGACAATTACAAGCTTCATTTCCTCGCCAGGCAAGTTCTCTTCCGGCAATCTGATAAAATTTTCTTTGTAGACCATTAAGATTTTCTTCATTCCAAACTTCAAATCACGAGACGTCTTGGTGTTCGCAGGTGTGCATCTTTCTATCGCTTCTGTTATATTTTCTGGACCAGTTCTTCCAAATCTCGCCATTTATCACCAAAATTTAAAAAATTACATTTATCTGTTAAAATTTGTTTCTAAAATTTGCCATGACAAGGTTGTTTTAAGACGGCTGATTTTTAACCATTCTTGGTCTCGTGGAATTGTCATGCCGAATTCAACTCGAGATAATTAAATTGGCGGCAATTTAATTATCTCTCGTGGTATTATTATGACAATCAAATGTAATTACAGAAACCTGTTGTTTATGTTGCTGATAGGGTTGCTTTGGAATAAAAGTTAACAAACTGCAACCGCCGTTTTAACTTTTATTACAAAAATCAAAATGTGACTTAGCTATGGTTCTGATGGGCCTCAGAATATAAATTGTGAAGTGCTTCAAATTATTTCATTTTTACTTATTCATTTAAACTCTTGATCGGGTAGATTGGGTAGGTAGAATGCTTATCACGGTTGTTAGCGTCGAAATGCGGATGGAATGTCTTGTGTAAGTATACAAAATCAATGTGCTTGTAAGGATTATTTCATTCCTGGAACGAAGAATCAGGTAGCCCCACCTGGGATCTGGGTTTTCCCAAAATCCCAATCCTTTCTTAATATTAACGGCCGTTGCTTACACCGTCTTGCTCATAGATTTATAGTTTAATATATTCAATTTCCATTATTTACTTGTGTCAATTATTAAAAAATGTCAAGGAATAAATTGAAACTGTTTCTATAATCGCAGGTAAAGGCGCTCGCAAATTTATCTGTAATAAAACCAAACTTGCAGAAGCGAATGGCTTAGTGCATGGGTTCCAATTTATGACCATCCAACTGACAGGGTCATTAAAATTTGAAGAAATGTAAATAAGGGATTTGTAAGTTCTGCAAAATTCCTGTATTTGATGAACTTATACAAATGGAATCAATAAGCGCCCAGTCAAATTTCGAGCATTTATTTTAGATCTTTCGATTTCGATTAAATTTCTACTAATCTATTTCACAAACGCTATTTTCTAGGAATTCAGAAAAAAGTCCCAAACAATTTTTTGAATAATGACACACCACGTTTATTATGTTTACAAATATTGAAACCCCCCTCCATGGCGTTTCATTTTCAAAATCGCCTCAAACTAAGTAATAAGTTCTAAATAAATCCTTACTGAATGTCATACTACGTTCCAAATAATTTGCTAAACGACCAACCAGTCTTCCTGCTTAAAAGGATTAAAAGCTAAAAAATTTTTAAAATTGCCTTCTAAATGCCCAAGATCTCGGTAACTCAATTTCATTATCATCGAATTAAAATCACTGTTAATTATAATATTTATTATTGAAGCCATTAAGTGGCACCTACCAAAAATTTGAATACCTGAATATTTAACTTTTTTCAGGTTTTATTCCAGGGGCTTTTTTCTCTCGTTGAAAGGAGCTTTTCTTATTATTTCTTATTATTTATACTTTCGCGCCCAAATGGGCTCGCGCCGTTTTGGGCTGGCGCCCTTTTGTCCCCGCGCCGTTATGGTCGCGCCCAATCGGCCCGCGCCGTTTCGGTCGCCCCCACACTACGCCACTGGGACAAACTACAGTGGCTCTACTTTGAACAGTGACGACAAGAGGGCGATTTCCCCCATTAAGAGGCAAATGTCAACAAGACGTCAATCGTCACCGCACCGCAAAATTTGACGTTTTTGAAGTTGATCGTTCTTGTTTTCATTCAAACATGGAATCACAATCACAGACATGGAATTATTTAAGTGTAATTTTCCTGCATGGAAGCTCTGGGAACTGATTCTCAAGACAGAATCTCTTGGTCAATGTACCCCATCTACCCAGCCTCAAAACGTGTTGGCTCAGGGACTGATTCTTGCAGCTTTGCTGATAAAGACAAGGGCATAACAATGAGTTGTAGGTTGTAGGATATCTATCCTCTAAAAAATTTCCAATCCTTGGGCCTGCCGTATTAATTAATATTGGCAAAGAAGTCTCAGTTAGAGATTCAGATGTAGTTGGACTACTGCTTCCAAAGATGACAAGAAACTTGTTTCGTAATGGCCGATCCTTTACTTGGATTAACCACCGAAAGTTCGTATCATTGTGTCGAAATGCTTTTGAAAAATGCTACGGGACATAGGTACAAATAAAACACATTTTTCATTATAATAACACGTACATCTTCCTGTCCCAAATTTTGATATAGGTACACATCTTTTATTTCCTTTTCATAGATTGTAGTTGACCAAAAGGGAAAGTGTAACGACTGTTAGAAATAAGTATTAAAGGTAGCAGCAAAGTAAAGTCAAACTTGGAAGACACGTTAAAATAAAAAAGTACAATTAGGACAGTCGACAGACTAATAGGTTGCGGTTTAGATTTTTCCCGGCAGAATACGGTTTTTTGCTTCCAATTTGAATTTTAGAAGGACTATCAGCTTGCAATTTGTGTCATTCGTTGCACTTGCACATTTACTTCTGTCGTACGTTGATTAACAAATTATAACTTAAACAATATTTATTAAAGTTAGATGAACTTAAAACACGTCAAAGCGTCTAATTAGCTTCCTAAGAAATCGATGAGAAGAACTCTTGACTCAGACCCACTAACTGCCTGCTTCCACCCGAATCCCCGAGTTCGTTCCCAGCGTTCCAACCACCTTCAAGCCGCACATGCGCAGAAGGTCTCTCCCGGGTTTTCATGGTCACGCACACAGGTCCGTAGTAAGGCGTAAGGCTCCTGTTCATGAGATAACCGTTAACACGACCATCCTGACGGGCTGGCGTCCTCGACAGCGGCCTATAACACAGGAGCCAAGCGAACCACGACTGGGGAACCTTTAAACATATTATTAATAAACAGGCACACGCCCTGAAGACGTGATCCTGAACAAACACCAAAAAAAAAAAAAAATAGACAACAGGCACATACACAAAGTATGATCCTGAATTACAGAATACAACAGGCACATACACAAAGTATGATCCTGAATTAACGAATACAACAGGCACATACACAAAGTATGATCCTGAATTAGCGAATACAACAGGCACATACACAAAGTATGATCCTGAATTAGCGAATACAACAGGCACATACACAAAGTATGATCCTGAATTACTGAATACAACAAGTACATACACAAAAAGAAACTTAAAACTAAAACGGTTTGGCGCACTAAATTTAAAAGAACGCCCGCTCTAAAATTACAGATACAACGCTTTAAAATTAAATAGTTTAATCAGACTCTTCTGAGGAAGAAGAATAATGCGAAAAAAGTTTAATGTGTTCCGCAGCATAAGTTCCTTTATATTTACGTTGTTTAGGTAAAGTTTTTAACTGTTGTACCTCATAACGATCGTGAGGGAGGCACTGAGTTACTTTGAATGGTCCTTTCCATTTCGGTAACAGCTTCTTGCTTTCACCTTTTGTAACAATACTGGCAATGCGTACAACTACTAAATCTCCAGTTTTAAAATATGTGGGATTCGCTCGCTTCGAATCGAATCGTCTTTTGAACGCTTGCTGCTTTGTTTCGATACGCTGAACCACATCGGTTCTCAGCTTCCTTACATCGATCTGACTAGACGGATCCGTTTGTGAAGATATAGCACCCGAAATAAAAGCACGGTAACCCATTAGTACTTCCTGGGGAGTAGAGTTTAATGATTGATTCAAAGTATTATTTAGACTTATTTGGACCCTTCCTACATGAGATGGCCACTCATGGGACATAGAAGAAGTGGTGGCTAAGCTGTCAAGAACAGTACGACAATACCGTTCGACTTGTCCGTTGCCTCTAGGCATACCTACGGTGTTAATAAACTGACGGGTCTCAATCGTGTCACAAAATTCTTTGAATTTTTTTGAAGTAAAAGAAGTAGCTGCATCACAAATTATACGGGATGGAACTCCAAAAACTGAAATGATGTCTTTAAGCTCCTTAATAGCGTGAATTGACTTAGTACTACGAACCGGGCGAAGAATAATAAATTTTGTAAAGGCATCAACAACGAGAAAAAGGTAAACGAATCCTGCAGCTGATTTGGGGAAGGGACCAAGATGGTCAACATGAATAGTATGAAAAGGAATCGCAATTTTATTGATAGGGTGGAGAAATCCAGGCTGTTTACCTCCCTTTAACTTATGAAAAGTGCAAGGAATACACGCATTTAAATATTTTTTTGCGAAACGGCGCATTCTAGGAAACCAAAACTGAAATTTTAGAAGGTCCAGAGTCTTGTCCAAGGCAAAATGGCCCATGTCATCATGGTATGTTTTGAGCAGCTGCCACCTACAATGCTTTGGGATAACCAACCTTTGTCCCTCCAAAGAGTTATGGTATAGTCGACCGCCTTTGACACTATATTTATTAAAGAGCTCAGGATAATTATGACGTTCACCAGAAGAAATAATATTAATGAGATCAGAGAGGGATTTGTCCTGGTTTTGAACTGAAGAAATCCAGTCTACAGCGGTTATAATATGTACATTCAATCCAAGAGTAGGGATCGGGTTTCGGCTTAGAGCGTCCACAAAGGCCAATTGAGTACCAGGCTTATGAATAACATTAAATTCAAATTCCTGCAAGGCAATGATCCACCTAGCAATTCGAGAATTTAATTCTTTCTTATCAAGAGCGTTTTTTAAAACATTACAATCAGTTATTAAAGTAAACCTTTGACCCAGTAAGTAATGACGGAAGCGCTTAACAGCTTTAATAACCGCCAGAGTCTCCAACTCAAAAGAATGGTAACGAGACTCCGCTGGCGTAGTTTGACAACTGTAAAATGCCACAGGTCTTTCCTTTCCATCTACAATTTGGACTAAAACTGCCCCGAACCCCTGCATAGAAGCATCTGTGTATAATATTGTCTCTCGATTTGGATTAAATAATGTTAAAGTTGGCCTAGAAGTTAGAACAGATTTTAAGTCGGTGACAACTTTGTCATGTGTAGCATTCCATTCCCAAGGCGAATTGTGCCGAAGTAAATTTGTAAGAGGTCTAGATTTTAAGGCGAACTGGGGAACGAACTTTCGAAAATGAGAAGTGAGACCCAAAAATTGTCGCACTTGGGTAATGTTGGTAGGAGTAGGGAAACTGTTAACTGCCTGAATCTTGTCGTTATTAGGACGGATTCCTTCCTGAGAGATTTCAAAACCTAAGAAAGTCATTGAAGTTAAGAAAAAAAAACATTTACTCAGTCGCAGTTTTAAATTATTTTTACGCAGAATAAGGAACAATTCTTTAAGGATGTTAATACCTTCTTGGATTGTATGGGACGGAACCAAAATATCATCCATATACAAAACAATTTTGTCCCTTAAGGGCTCTAGAATTTTAGCCATAGATTTCTGAAAAAATGCTACAGCATTCCGTAACCCAAACGGGACCTTTAGGAATTCAAAGAGTCCTTCCGGGGTACAAAATGCAGTTTTGTGAATGGAAGAAGGATCAACTCGAAATTGATGGTAACCAGAGGCAAGGTCAAATTTAGAAAAATATTTGAATCCAGCTAAACGGTCAATTAAGTCCTCGATCAGTGGGAGAGGGAAAATCTGAGGAATAGTTAATTTATTTAGTTCCCTGTAGTCTACACATAAACGATGATCACCATTAGGCTTTTTAACCAAAATGGCCGGACTACTATAAGAGGACGTTGATGGCCGAATAATTTTTGCTTCCAGAAGTTCCTTTACAATATTTCTAACTATTACGGATTCGCTGAGATTAAGTCTATAAGGTTTGCGGTTCACTAGTTTACTGGAGTGAAGATCAATTACCATGGACATACCACAGTCACCCACATCGGACAATTTATTATTTGCAAAGCAGTCAGAATATTCAGAACAAAGTTGTCCGAGTGAATACTGAATGTCCTCATCCTTTATACCTACGTAAATCGGATTTACTAGAAAAGAATCTTTTTTTGAAAACATGATACCATTTGGGCCCTTTTCGTAATGGACATCATCTTCATCCGAAAAGTCACGACCAACAATTACTTGAGCCTCATTAATGCATTTAGGGACAACAAAAAATTTTACAGTTTTGGAAACATTATCCACAGTTATTTGGGCGTATGCAAGAGAATGAGTTTCAGTAATATAATCGCCAAGGTGACGTAGTTGTATCGATGGAGAAAAATTTTCTAAGTCTAGTCCTAAAGAGATAACTAAATCTGTGCACATCAAGGAAACATCGCTACCTAGATCAATGTAAGCAACGATGTTCGAATCATGATTTATTTTTATGTTTCGAAGAAATGGGTTTTTAAGATTGCTGTTATCGCTGTTAATATAAAAGGATCTTCTAACAGGATTAGCGCTTGTACTTGGATATTCAATTGCGAATGTATTAGACGTTGAGGTTGCAGGGGCCCCTGTAGTTTTATTGTTTTGTGGTGTCGAATTTTTGAAAGGACAATATCGGCGCTTGTGACCTCGGTTTTTACACTGATAACAGATTACGTTTTTGAATGTATTTGTCCTTTCTGTTTTTTGTTGAGAAGTAGTTTTTTGTGAGAAATGAGTTTTTTGTTGGAAAGAAGGATCGGGAGTAGGACCGCTACCTAAATGAAACAATGGTTTGGTTTTGTTCGAGTCGAAAATTTTTAAATAGCTGGCCAGACGACCAGGATCAGAAATATTTGCAGCTTCTACAGCAAATTTAACAATAGTATCAGTAATACCTCCCATAACTAAATTAATTATATCTCGATCATCGAAGTTAAGTTTCAGCTTGTGAATCATAGCGAGCTTTTTAAAGGCATATTCGTAATAAGACGGCGCATCAGAAGCTTTGAAATTAATCAAATCTTTAAGCAAAGAATGAATGTCTCTAACCGGCACAAATGTGCTACGTAGTAACGCTTTCCATTCCACCCAAGTACGGTGGATACTTGGAAGACCTTCATAAAACGTCTTGGCGGCGCCAGCTAATTTTGGTAAAGCATAACAACATATTTCATGGGTAGACCACTCAAAAATTGTTGCCCATTCATCCACCTTTGCTAACCAATCGTCGATATTTTGCACCGCCGGATCAAATTCAGTGACGACATTGTTGATCAAAAATGTACTTACATTTGGTCGGGGTGGCTTACCCCCAGACAAATTCTTGTAAACTTTTTCATAGGACTCTGTCAACAACTTCACAAGTTCACCACCTTCCAAACTAACGGTAGAATTACTAACAGGTGCAGAAGCTGTTGAAGCCGCGGGACTCACGATCGCTGCAGAATCCAGCCTTCGATTTCTCAAAGCCAAAAGTCCCTCGATTGGAGGTGTAAAACTACGATCCTGTTCCTGTTCAGGAACAGGTGGAGGCCGTTCGGCCATTCTGACGAAATCGAACCAAACGTGAAGGAATGTAAATGAACTGAAGCTGAAACAAACCAATGAAAACCCACCACCGCGATGGCACGTTATAATATTTAAAAAAAAAATTTTTTCACAAGGGTACTTTATCCACTTCTGATTATAACTTAAACAATATTTATTAAAGTTAGATGAACTTAAAACACGTCAAAGCGTCTAATTAGCTTCCTAAGAAATCGATGAGAAGAACTCTTGACTCAGACCCACTAACTGCCTGCTTCCACCCGAATCCCCGAGTTCGTTCCCAGCGTTCCAACCACCTTCAAGCCGCACATGCGCAGAAGGTCTCTCCCGGGTTTTCATGGTCACGCACACAGGTCCGTAGTAAGGCGTAAGGCTCCTGTTCATGAGATAACCGTTAACACAAATTATTCTTAAAACTACACTGGTTTTTCAAATGACCACAAATTTCTGATTTCGCGCCAAAAAGACAATGTTTGTGGACATTTGAAAAATCAGTGTAGTTTTAAGAATAATTTGTTAATCAACGTACGACAGAAGTAAATGTGCAACGAATGACACAAATTGCAAGCTGATAGTCCTTCTAAAATTCAAATTAGAAGCAAAAAACCGCATTCTGGCGGGAAACGTCTCAACCGCAACCTTAAAAACTCCATGAATTTTCAGATTATGTTAATGCAATTAAGTAATTTAAACATATTTATTTGAAAGATACAAGACTTTGTCTCCATAGAATAGGGAATTTTAGAAAGATGCGGGTAAACCTTAAATTTGGGACAGAGGGAGTGATATTTTTATTTAAAATTTACAGAGCATGCCCAGCAACTGACTTACTAGCATAACATTTATTTTTTTGCTTGAACTTTTTAGAAGAAATCTTTAAGCGAAATACTATAAATCTAGATATAATTTTTTTCTTTAATCCATGACAGGTTGGTATTTCAAATTGAATGTCTTTCATCTTATTAAAGTAAAAATCTTTTAAGTCAATATTTTTTGACTCAACTATAGGGTAATATTTTTTGAAACAACATTCCAATTCTAAAATGAAACAAAATGTTGCTTCATTACAAAAGAACAGGGTATTTTCTCTAAATCTTTTTAACATAGTAAATCTAGTAAAACAATGGTATTGTGGATATTTAGATCCCACTGATGTTACACAATTTTGACAGGTTTTTGTCTGCTTTTGTATGCTGCCTAGTAGATAACCACAAATGTTGTACAAGGAATTTAGTTCACTATTGCTTAAATTCATAATAGGTTCTTCAATAGCTTCAGGAATGTAAAAGACCCACTTCCATCCTTTTAAATAAATTCATGAAATCCTTTAAAAAAGATATTGTTTCATTATAGACATCCATATTAAATTTACTCAAAGCAGCAGAAGCATGTCTCGAAGTCAGTAAATAGAACCATCTTTCCACTTGGTCCAAGAACCAAGCTGTTGTAAGCAATTCGGGTTGTTGTAATTCCTCTGCCAGGAATTTTAATGCACTAGACACTGAATGGTTGACCACATTTGTAGAAGTTGACACTTTCATTTTCTTAAAATGACCCGGTAATAAGTCTTCTTCGTTTAATTTTGGTGCAAGTTGAAAAGTATGGCCCTCTTGATGTTTGATAAGGTCTCCAATGTGACTCAGTAAAACTTGGTTACTTGACAGTCCATGTTTCTCCACCAAATCCTCTGGTATATAAATGATTTTATTACTAACGAGCATGGCTTTAATATTTTTAAATAAGTGAGGTACATCTGCCATAATGGTTACAGTCTTAGTAGGGTACAGTGGATGTGAGATCTTGCACACAGTATCAATGTGTCTACCTGCCTTAATGCCCCAAGAGGCCCACAGAGCTTGGTTGCACGCTCCCATATCTGAAGTGATATTTATTATGTTTAGATCCAACTCTGTTGCTTTTTCAAAAATCGCTTTGATAATGGGACTAAAAACTGCACCATCGACTGAGTCCCCAGTAAAAAAGTATGCAACAACTTGCTTCCAACGTGCTCTAACATCAGCAAGCATCATTACTAATTTACATGGGTGGCAATTCCTGCATGACCCGGCAGTGTTACCTCTCCAAAATTTTTATTCAAGGAGGTGTCAAATGTTTTTCCTGACGTAATGCTCATTTCATCCAGTACTAAAGTACAAATTTTATCAGCTGCCTGAAAGCTTTCAACTTTTATCCTTAGAAAAGCAAACACCTCATCCAAAATTCCGGAATCAAATTTCAAACCTTGGAGTCTTCTCTGCAAAGTGCGAATTGATGGTAAAGGCTGCCCTTGCTTGATAAGTTCCTCATATCCACTATTTCCACAACTAAATTTTAATTTTAGAGCTTTTGTAATTGTTCCTTTTGACCATTTGAAAAATCTCATTGTCTTCTTATGTTTCTTCCTGTTAAGAGCTACGATTTGGTCATGATTAAAAATTTGTTGTAATAGATTATCTGAAGGGTGCATTTCACTTGATTTCTTTCTTAAGTTATTCAATCGCTTCTTACAGTTCCTTAATTTTCTTTTATACACCGTAACTCTCCTTTTCTGTTTCTTATAAATACGCTCATACCTGAGTAATTTTTCACGCAAAGGTTGGGGACAATCCTTATTTGCATCACTTGGTGTCAGATTCACACATTGATGGTCCTCTGGATCAGTTACAGTACTATCAGTATGGTCAGTACTTTGACTAAGTGTACGGTCTTCAGCGGCATCATTTTGACTCATTGACGGAACAGGTAATGGTTTGCTAAATGATGTTTCGGTTCTGATTTGTTCCACATTGTCATTGCCTTCATCCTCTGTCATCAAAGTAGCAGGCTCGGATGGTTGGCCCGCAGTTGCTGTTAATTTAACCCTCAATAAAATTTTGAAACATTTTGCCTCTTTTACCTGGTAACATTTGGAACCTTGGTGATACATGAGTTGCAAATAATGTGGGCACTGCACTAAGTTTTAGTTTGCGAGTTCCATCTTCTCGGGTCGTCTCCCACATTTCAGATGCAAAGTGAACCTGGAAACTGTTGATAGGTCGTGTTCAACCCTACAACATACTTACTTCACACAAGCACGAAAAATCTGTTGGGGCCCACTCATCCCTTCTCATTGCGTTCAGCCATTGAATTCGCCTGTTAGGGTCCTTTGGAAATTTTTTCATTAAAAATCCTTTTTGGGTCGAATTAGTGCACCCAACGGCAGCACATCCAGGCATTCTCTTAAGCAACGAGAACTTGAGGAATTACGCATAATTTTCAAGCAAATACTCACGATCTTTGTTAAAACTGCAAGATTTGGCGGACAAAAGTGAAAATTTGAATTACGTTGCACTAATCTGACAAACATAACCCGGAACGACTGACAACTGACACTGACACAGTGACACTCGCCTCTTAATGCGGCTACAACCCCCTTGTCGTCACTGTTCAAAGTAAAGCCACTGTAGGACAAACTATAGCATGAGTAGTCTAACCGCTATATGACCCGTTTGTTCATAGGCTATCTTTAAACATGATTTAAATGACGGCTTGGCTGTTGCCTGGCAGCCAAACCAAGTTTAGGCTAAACCGAGGATAATCCATTTCAGAACAACCCAGGGTATGATAATGTTGTAACATGGAGAAACTTTGAGGTAACTGAGCAAACGGTTCTAACATAGGTAATTTGCTATAAGTACATAATTGAAATCCTACAGCTGCAACATGAGCACAACATCCGCAAGTTCTGGCTCCCGCCTTACAGGTACAGTAATATCCTGTGATTGCTTCGACGTCCTTTGGTTTGTGATCGTATTCAACCCAGACGTTATGTGATTTGCTGGCGACGAATCTGGAGTCGAATTTTGCTCTCAATATACTCTTATGAGTGTTGTGAAAATACACCACAAAGGCTCCTGCATTATTTTCTTGTGAGTTTATGTGTCCCTTTGCCATCTCCGTTTGATAGACACCCAATGTCAACTTCTCCATTTCAGCGGGATTCAGTTTTGGAAAAGCAGGCACATTCACCGTCGAAGCTACAGACCAGTATTTCATAGTTCTAGAATCTAAAACTAACTCTCGAAGCTTCTTCTGTAGAGAATTGCTTTTTTCGGCACTGCGTTCCGTATTTTCCAGCAATGGAGGGGCAAAGGCGTTCAATAACTAGTAGAGCTTTGGCGAGAACGAGAGCGGGAACGAGAGCGAGAATTACAGCCGATCGAGAACGAGACCGAGACCGAGAATTTTGTGTAGAACTCTCGGTATAAACTCTCGCTCTCGGTGCTCGAAAATTTTAATTCCCGCATAAACATGATCGGATGAAAAAGATAGGAAAAAAGAAGTTTTTAACTATGTTTTTATTTACTAGAGAACTATCTATTCCTAATAAAATAACAATATTACAATACTTTATATTCGTTAAGTGGGCGCCACATAGGCTGTGTTATGCTGTGCTATTTTTTGCATAGGAGGTAGTTTGTCATTGCATGGCATGAAGGTGTCCACAATGTTCATGTCCCTGCTGTCATGCAAGGTCGATGCTGTCAGCTGTCAGGGATATTAGACAGCGTACCGCGTACCATAGTAGTAGGGTAGCCGAGTCCAGTAGTTTGTTGCGTTTTAAATCCCTAGAGAAGACTGTTGGATATGGAAATTGATGATGAACCAGTTTTTTTGGGACTTCTTCTTCTTATGCAACACTTTCTTCTGGAGAAAAAAGGAGACAACTACGAAGGAAAAAACGACGGCGTTGGTGGGTTCGACCAATTTATGTAAATAGGGAACGGCAGGGACAATACCACAATTTGGTGCAGGAAATGAGGTTACAAGATACCCAGAGTTTCTTCCAGTACTCGAGAATGAATTATGAACTTTTTGAGGAATTATGTGGCTTGACTTTTCATTCTCTCCGGAAATATAGTATCCGACCTGCAATAGAACCTGCTCAACGTTTGATGATAACGCTCAGGTATGTTAGGCAGTAATGGAAAGCATATTTAAATAGTACAATTGTCTTTCTCAGATATCTTGCAACAGGTGAATCATTCCAAACTTTAGCATTTGCTTTCCGTTGTGGGAGATCAACAGTGGCAGCAATTGTTCATGAAACTTGTCAAGTGTTATGGAATATATTAATGCCCTTGTATCTTCGTTTTCCATCAAAGGAAAATTGGATTCGTATTGCAACTGATTTCAGTCGACTTTGGAATTTCCCTAATTGTTTAGGGGCATTAGATGGAAAACATGTCACCATAGAATGTCCAAAAAATACAGGTAAGTGATCCAGAGACCACACTACTCCGTGTTATCTCAAAATTGATTTTTGACATGATTTATACATATAAACCTCCATATTTTTTATTGATGGGCATGCGTTGTGGGGAGGTTAAAAACAAAGATAAATAATACTTGAATGTTTCTAGGTAGTCAATTTTTCAACTATAAAAAGCAATTCAGTACTGTTCTGATGGCTACATGTGATGCTCACTACAAATTTACTAGTGTGGATATTGGTGCTTGTGGGGCAGAAAATGATGGGGGAATATTTGCCAAATCTCATCTTGGAAAACAAATAAACAGTGGAACGTTGGATGCACCAGAACCTGAACCATTACCTGGTGAAACAGATCCTGTACCTTTCTGCTTTGTTGGGGACGAAGCGTTCCCTCTAAAAGTTAATTTGATGAGACCATTTCCAGGTCGGCGTGGACCGCTACCATTAAATATTCAGATATATAATTATCGATTAAGTAGGGCACGCCGAACCATTGAAAATACTTTTGGGATATTGGTCGCCAGATGGAGAATATTTTTAACACCAATAAAGACCAAAGTAGAGAATATTGATGGAATTGTACAGGCTGCTGTTGTTTTACACAATTTTCTTCAAACCCGAAATAAGGAACAATATTGCCCTAGAAATTTTGTTGACTGTGTAAATGCACCTGGGGAGTGGCGGAATGAAGTGCAAAATATAAATGAGTCAGCATTACGACCTCTTGGGCAAGTTGGAAGTAACAACAGAAGTTACAATGCAACAATTGTTAGAAACAAGTACAAGGATTACTTTTATTCTGAAAATGGAGCAGTTCCTTGGCAAATTGAGAGAGTTCAGAGAGGCATTCATGCTCATATTTTGTAATAAATAATTTAAAAATCATGTTCAAATTGTAACGTTTGTATTTTATTAAAGCAGCAAGAAAGGGCACTTAGTAATTAGAATTAGGAACTGTATTATGACCACAGATTATGACACATCTTCAATATTATTGGTCTCATTCTCAATATTATTGGTCTCATTCTTATATTGGTAGATCAGTTTACAGATTTCCCCTTTAATTACATCTCTATTGTGGAAATTTGCAAATTTGTTAAGTTCATCAGCAATTAGTTTCCCAAAACTTGCCTCTGGATTGTCTTGGTCTGAGACTGTGTCTTTAGTTAGTTTTTCATTCTGAGTTACATAGGATATTTTTTTATGTTGTACAGCAGCCCATTCTTTAATGCAGCTCTGTACTGCTGATATATCTTCATCCAGTGACTCAGCATTTCGCTTGTCGCCTTTTGAGGTCTTTCGTGTTGATGTGCAGCATTTCGTTGTGGGGGTGGAGTTTTGTGAAGCAGTCAATGTTGGGGTCAAACTTTTTGCAATGGATGAAGAGTTTTTCATTGTGGAAGTGGAACTTTTGTTAGTAGAGATTGAGCCGACCACTACTTTGCCTTGTGTAGGAACTGCATAATATCTTATTGTCACAAAAAAATACCAAAATGCAAACACTCACCATTTCTGCTTTGTATTTCTGGTTCATAATCTGAATATGATAGCTCATCACAGTATGATTGTGATTGTTTAGCCAAGCTGTACTGTGAATCCATTGGGGGGAAATCCTGAGAGACTTCATCTGCATCCAAATGTTCATCAAATCCAATCGAGGTGTCGTCGTTAGTTGAATTGCTCTGCTGTATGAAGAAAATCTCCTCACCATTGTTGTTTGTATTATTGCTGACAGTTTTTCTTCCAACAACATGACATTCAAGAAATTTCATTAATTCATAGAGGTACCATCGTGATTTGCGCCCCCCCTTTGCACCACTTCTCGTTTCCTCCACAATGGCTAGTTTTTCCCTAGAAAACCTCTGTCTTAAAGCAGTCCATCGGTTCTTCACAATTTGTTCTAAAAATATTTGAAACATCGTAAAATATGATTTGTTTGAATTAATTACTTGAGATAGTCAATGTCGAAGCGATGTGGTCCCACACCTTCTCCTTTTGATAGAGATCCTTATACTCCTTTTGTGTTTTGTTGTATAGGCAGGGGTATGACTCAATGAGATTAATTAAAAGTTCATCATCAATTTCTTTCCGGTCGCACGACATTTTCACCACCTAACGTGCACCTAACCTCAAATTTTCAAGCTGATTGCGGGTATTTAATGCACTTCTGTCATGAACATGGTCGACATTGGCACGGAAGTTAAAACCGAACCAACTTCTGTGCGGCGCTGTGCAAAAGTTCAAACAAATCAAGGTCATGTAAACATAGCATAGCACGTCTCATGTGCAATGTGATCACTTCTGTTGGAATTGTATGTATAAACTTCTGTGTTTTGCATTGACATAGCACATCACAAGCTATGTGGCGCCCGCTTTACTTCCATATCCCCACTCCAAAGAGAACTGTCACATTTGACATTTGCTCGTAGGACAACCCTGATAGAAATATATCGATGGCTTATTTCTAACAGGTCGTAACCCACAAATGTCAAATTTTACAGGAGGCAATAAAAACTAATTTTTTATGTGAATATTGTTGGTTTGATTTACTGTTAAAATATTACCGATAATACAACCATCAAAGTTAGTGGTTTTGATCTTGATAAATCGTATTTGTCACATGTGGACGTTTTTATGTCGGATACGATTTATTGCAACTTCAGTAGGAGTGGGATAAGGCATTTTGGAAACCAAATGTCAGTATACGCCCTATTTACTCATGCATATACGATAAATTATTTTGATGTTTTGTGGGAGGTTAATGAAAAAGTCAAATTAAAGAAATTTTATTAGGTATCAAAGTTTGGAAAACAAGAAAACTGATCTGATTGCAATGCAAGGACCATTTCATGATTTTTTGGTAGTCCCACTCGCTAGACTGCATTTACGGGCTGGTCTGGTTTGTTTATCTTTTGCTTGGCGTTTTTGGGGTATCTTCTTGCCAGTCGTCGTTTTTGCTTCTTTTGACTTCCTATTAGTCTTGCTTCCTGATGTTGATGGTTGTTCTTGTTCAGCCTCACTAACTTGTTTCCCATTATTATTGCCCCTTTTTTTTTCATAAGATTCAAGTAAGTCATAGAAGAAGTGAGCATCTTTCGGCAATACTTGTTTTAGTTCTTGCAGATGTTTCCACTTATGTGCAGGAATTTTCAGCCTTGCAGTGTACAGGGTTTTTAGTTTATATTTTGCAATATCAACAGATTTTTGTCTTTGTGGTAAAGCAGCAAACTTATCTGAATATTTTGTTTTAAACATTATGGAGCCATCAGGTTGGTATTTAATACATTTGAGATTTGCAACCTTCATATCTTTTTGATTTCCCGGTCGAATACTGGAATACCGCATACAATTTTGGTCATCGTAGTTGGAAAAGAATGAATGGTCGCGATATTTCACATCTAAAGGTTTAGGATGTTTTCTGGCGTCTTTAATTATCCCTATGTAATCTGTCGGGAGATAAATGTCCCTCCCTTTCAAGCGTCTTTCGATGAGGCTGTGAGTAGAGTCACACTCCATCTGAGTGTGACCCTTCTCCAAGTACTTCTGCTCAATTACTACATCATATTTTGATGAAAGTATAGACAAAGCATTTGAGAGTACTGCATTTTTGTTTTGATAGCCGCAACTATCGGAGTATAAAACAATAGGCTTTTTATCGTTTCTCAACACTTCTTGTAGGTGATTGATAATACATGATGTAAAAACTGACGCACAAAGTTCACCTTCTGATTCATTCCACACAAAATTTGTACTGTCATGTGTCCCTAAATTATAAATCGTGAAATTGTGCACCTGTAACTTTGTCTTATAAATTATAATATAAGGCACTAGCTTGTAAACTGGGACATAACTTTACTGCTTGAACATCCATTGTAAAGCAATGTATAATATTTTCTTCAGATTTCTGCTTATCACATTGTTTTTCTTGGCGTGCTAAGTTTTTTGCCGTCAAATGTTCCTGATAAACTACTTCGTCAATCTGTTTCATATTATAACCACAGCAGAGGTCACACTGGTCTTTTCTAGGTTTAAATAATGACAAATTCATGCTATCAAATTCCCTTAGAAAGGGGAAAATTGATAATGGCGTTCTGTTTTCCTTTAAACATTCGTTTTTGTAAACCACATAAACCTCTGATTTAGCCTTGAAATCGTGCTCTAAATATAATTTGAGGGTGTCTTTGCGACAATAATGGCTCTCCATTTTCGGTAAGGCATTTAAAAAGTTTATTAGATGTTCTCTTTTCCTAGTTTGTTCTTCAAAATACTGGGTACTTCTCCTTTTCTCCGACTTATCTTTGTCTTTATCTTCCTGTTTCTTGAGTAAACCAAATTTATTGTCCCTATTGTTTATCCAATGTTGCACAGTTCTTTCTTTTATGCCTAGAGTTCCTAAGAAAGTTTTCTTGCAAACCTGATACTTCCCATTTTCCCTATTTAGAAAATATTCGTAGGTACCTGTTCGCCTTGATGGTGAATTTGTGTAGCTCCTATGCTTTTGTTTATAGGTGACCATGTGAAGAACAAATAGCCTCTTCTGGTCCCATGTCATATTCCAAAACTTCTTAAAAATTTGTTCTCGTTCTTCTTCTTTAAATATGTTGCAAAACCTATTGGCCGCTTTCTTACAAAAGGTGGATGTGCAGCTAGGTCCCATACTTCTTTTCGGTCTTACAATTTCATGTTTTATTATTCCCCCCTTAGTTCTGGTGTAGCCTACATATTTTTCTCCTAACATTCGTTTCTTTTTGTTCACATTTTTATCCCAAATCTCCGAACTAGCATGACGTCTTCTTTTTTTTTCAGACTTTTCACTGCGACTTCTTTCTTCAGAATGGCTACCTGGATCATAATCTGAATCCTCAACAATTCCACTCCGATTATCCACTTCATTTTCTTCTTCTGAGTCGGTACTCTCTCTAGTATTTCCGTTGACACTGTTTTCTTTCACATGTTGCTCATGATTTGGGACATAATCTGGATCGCTATTTTCGTCTTCGCGGCCAATATTGTCCTGTTCCACCGTATCGCACATGGTATCCTCGAGGTGTAGGTTATATTTTGTGTCATAATCTGAACCATTTTCGAGTTCGCTACCAATCTTCTCCTGTTCCACGGTACCGCACATGACATCTTCGGGGTGTGGGTCATAGTCTAGGTCGTGATCTGAGCCGTGGTCTGGGTGGTTTTCAAATGCGCTTCCAACATTATCCTGTTCCAAAGCCCACAAGGGATTTTCTGAATATATTTCGGCATCAGGTCCTTGGTCAGTCCGTATTCGGTCTTCCATAAGTTTAGCTTCTTGTAAAAGTTCGTCATCGTCAATGGCCTCGTCAATGCCCATGTCATCCAACACTTTATTTGATGCGTTAGCGGCGGCCGCTTCTAGGGCTAATTTCAAAATTATTTGTCCTCTTCCCAGCATCATGCTGAAAATGTATTGACTCAGCTATTGCAACATGTCGTAAACCACAATGCTTGTGCTAGGTCTAATATGTCTTATGTAAAGTGAGATTTAGTTTGGACATTAATTAGGAAAACTGAATAATTCACTTTAGACAAGTTTAGAAAAATGAAAATAATGCTTTGGACAATACTTACATTGATTTGTTTTGCTGCTCATTTAGAGTTTTGCACAAAAATACAACAAAAACAAAGAGAGTTGCAACGTAACCTCCCGAGCTTCACTGCATATTTGTTGGATACGCTATATTGGAACTACAGAAATCAGGTGATCCATATACGACATATTGGAACAGTAAAATTAACGCGGTTAGAATTTTAATATTGCTTAAGACATATTATCGTTACGTAGGAAATGATATGAAGTATCCATAAGTCCAAAAACCCATTTTTTGATTTTTTGTGGGTTACGACCTGTTAGAAATAAGCCATCGATATATAAAAGTACATAAAATTATATCTTATGGCCTTTTATTATTTTTTATGTAAAATTGAAACATCCGTTCTTTGTATTTTTATACAATCCTTTGTAGTGATTGCAGTGGAATTTATGTAAATCTTTCTTATTTTATATCCAACTATTTTTGTAAATTTATACGTTTTTATCTGGTTTTAGGCAATCTGAAGTTAATGAATTTTATATATATATATGTAATTTTAAAGCAGGTATTTTATCCATTTTTATTTAAATTTATACTTATTTATAAATACTTTTATATACAAAATAATTACTCAGGGAGTTCCCCCTGGTGCTTGGTCTTCCTCTACATCTTCTACCATTCCGTCTGTGTCTTCTTCTGATTTTCGGTCCTCCTCTTCCGCCATTCGATCTTCCTTTTCTTCTACCTCTTGGTCTTCTTCTCCTTTTTGTATTTCTTCTTCTTCTTCTTCTTGTATCTCTTCCTTTTCTTCTATATCTTCCTCTTCTTCCTCTAACCCCGAGTAGTACCCATTTTCTTCTACTTCTGAGTTGATTTTCGCGTCCTCTGCCTCTTCAACCTCTTGACTTTCAGAATCTTTCAGTTCTAAATTCTCTTCTTGCTCCTTTACGTCTCGATCTTTTCCGTTCTCCTTATTCTACAATTGAAAATGAAAGTTACATCCTAGCAAGTGGCTATGTATATTTACGCTTAATCCCAACTTTCTGCGGGCTTCAGAAAGGACCCTATACGTTAAGGGCGAATTCTCGGCCCAGTCGAAAATGACCAAATTATTTTTTTTTAGTGTAAGTGGGACCAGATGTTTGCTAAAGTAATACTATAAGTCGAGAGTAACAATACAGGGTGCCCCAACACCGATGTGCAACGTATTCATGACCCTTCATTTTGAAAGCTATCGTTTTTACAAAAATACAAGCGCGAAGGTATCCCCCTGTACATGCGGAGCTGATCAGCGTTTATTTCATTTCAATATCTTTTTTACGTCCGAAGATATTCAAGAAGCAAAGATTTAAAAAAAAAACCTGTAGGGGAGAGTAGGCACCCTTCGGACACTTTTGACAAATATATTTTTGTATTTTACGTGTTAGATGTAACCACGAAACAGACCACTCACTTCGATATCAAGCTTATTTGTGCAGTGCATGAGTACAATTTTACGTTTTAAAACTGATTACCCAATTTGAAATTAATTGTTTTTGTGACTAATGTATTTCGTCCGAAACGTACCAACCTGCGGTATGTTTCGGACAGTAGGGAGGGATGTTTGGGACATTGACTTACAACTGGGTTAAACAGCTTTTTAAAGATTATTATTAAAGCAACGAAATACAACTAATATTAAAACGAACATTTCAAAAAATAAACGGATATTTAAAATGCTTTAACGAAGACTTTTACGTTCAAAATCAGAAATATTGAAAACGAAGCAGTTTCTCATTCTCTTATAATCTAAAGTGACAGTTTGGCGAACCTTTCTTATAATATTTTCAGCGCAAACATCTTGTACATCGTCTATGTTGGGATATGAAAAAATGTTAGATATTCCCCTGCGTCTTAAGAACTTAACAGTAAATTGCTCTTCTGAGGGGTTTAAAATCTGACCAATATAGTAAACTTCCGATTTGCCTTCCGTTACGAATTTTACCATTACGAAATCCGCTTCTCGAAAATCTCTATCATCGAAGTCATGAATTTCAGTATCTTCTTCCGGTTCTTCATAATATGGGGAATCATCACTTTCTTGGTACACAATTTGGACATCGCTCTCTTCGTCAGAAGAGCTTTCCTCTGTAAAACGTTTCATCTTTTTAGAGAAAATTTTTCTTTTAGCAGCTTCCACTTTGTCGTCTTTCAATTTCTTTTTCTCCTCACGAAGTTTCTTCTTATTTTCTTTCTGTTTAATTTTTTCTTGTTTTACTTTAAGAGCGTTTTCAACTTCTTCCTTTTCCGGAGTATCGGTTATTATCCTACTCTTTCCAGGTTTTCTGCCACATTGCTTTTTCTTTCTGGGTTCAGCCTTCGGCAGTGGTCTGACGAGTTCGGGGCTAACCATCTGTGATGATGATGAAGAAGGGCCTGCAACGGCGAGGTCGCCACTGATTCGTATATCGTTCTTCTCTTCTCCAGCGGTGGTAGATACAGATGTACTACCTTCAGTGTCTTTCATTTCTTCATCTTCTGTAGGCTCCTCGTTAGGCCGGTCGGTGACAGCAGACGACAGAAAGTCTACTTCACTAAATATATCCCTATTGAAGGGAAAAATTCCGCTGGCACGGAATCCACTTTCAATATTTCCTTTGGTAAATGATGAAGAATATGCATTCTTCACAAATTCGCCGATTTCATAAATGGTTATTGTCTTTCCTGGGTTATTCAATAGCCACTTGTCGTGCTCATAGCCTATAAAGGTTTTGAAGCTATAGAATACCCCCACATCCAATGGCTGTAGTTTGTGGCTACAATGTGGTGGCAACGTTAAAATTACAATTCCCCTCTCCCTGGCAAAGTTAATTACGTCAATTGAGACGTGGCTATCGTGATTGTCACACATGAACAGGACTGGGGACTCTTTGCTTGAAGGTACAAATTTTGAGAAATGTTCTAAATATTGTATAAATATTTGTCCATTCATCCATCCAGATGGATTTGCAGAACCCGCTGAACCAGTCGGAGCATTTTTCAACATATATTCCTTAAACCTCGATCGAGGAAAAATAAAGAATGGTGGAATTGAATTGCCTATTGCATTGATAGTAGCGCAAACAGTGACAGTTTCGCCTTTTTCACCAGAAGTGGCCCGGCCGACTTGTTTTTTCCCCTTCTCAGCAAGGATTTTGCTGGGTTTGTGAACAGTTTGAAGTCCGGTTTCGTCTGCGTTATAAATGGATTCTGGACCAAAGTGATATTTTTCAAGCAAATGTTGTAATTTGTCAAAGAACTCTCCAACATTCTTTTTATTAAAGCTTGTTGCTCTTGATAAGCTTGTTGGTTCTGGCTTTCTAATTGACAAATTATTTTGCCTGTGCAAAAATCCTTTAAGCCAATCTTTGCTTGCTTTTTTATTAGTGTGCCAATTTTGAGGCAAATTTTTATTATTGGCGACAGCGAAATTGTAGGCCAGTTCTTTTGTCTGACTGACATTTAGTCCATAGTGCATATTCGCGGATGTAATCAAATACTGCGCTAATGTCTTCTCTTCATTGGAAGTCAAAAGCTGTCTGCTAACAAATTTATTATTGAAGGTTTGATTATCCGGAATTTTGTTTGTCTTCACATATCCAAATAGGGTGGATTTGGGAATTTTGTAATCTTTAGCTGCCTGCCTGATGGATTTCGATTTATTTTTAATCTCGTCCAGTGCTCGCTGGATAACATCTAAGGGAACATCATCTACTCTAGGAGGACGCTTTCGATTAGCTGGAACCTTTTTCTTGTAAATGGTTGGCATGTTCTGCAATAAATAAATTGGAAAAATATTGCAAGATTTGCCGCTGGAAGAATTTATGAAAGGTGTGGTATGTTTCGGATGCGCCCGAAACATACCGCACGGTATGCTTCGGAAGCGTCCGAAACATACCGCACGAGGATGTCCGACACATCCCTACGTGTGATTCACAGAGTCCGAACATTTTTGAAAAAGTTAGGTTAGGAATAATCGAACAGACAAGCAACTGATTAAAACTCAAATGAATGCTTTATGCTTGGATGCAATTACATCGAAGAAATGTTAGAAAATAAACTTGCAATAGTACTTACCAGCAAACAAAGAAATTTCACTTACACCTGTCAAAATTAACAAAATGGTCGCAGGCAAGTCCTAACCGCCAAAATGAGCTGAAACTAGACATGGTGATAGTTGGCATTACTGCAAGCTTATGTGAGAGGCAATAGGGCGTAAAATTCAAAATTACTATGTTTTACTGGACGTGTCTCAAACATCCCGCCGTCCGAGAGATACCAACTCTCCCCTATAATATCTTGAAAACGATAAATTACTCTTTATTAATTTTTTTTATAGGCATGAATTATAATCTCCTGAATCGATTAAGACTAAATGCAAAAAAGTTGGCCCAAGCAGTCACACTTTAAATTGAACCTGCATTTCAAGATGGCGATGTCACAATTATGTAATATGAATAGGAATCCAGGATGGGCCTATATTGTTGCTTAAATCAGGTTATGTGTCATATATGAAATAGCATGATGTGAATTATCTGCAAGTTCACATTATGGTTATCTGTTAGTACTACACGGCAAGAAATCAGCTTGGTTTTGAACCAAGTTGCATAGGATAATATACTTAAAATTACTGATTTTTGAAAATTTATATTTTCTTAACTAAAAATTACTCTTCTTTTATTTTTCAAGGATTCATTAATTGAGTATAACTCCAATTCGGAGTTGACAACCACCCCCGGTCTAGCTTTTCGACAGTGGAGAATGTCGTGGATTTCGTGTTTGCTACAGTGAGGTGGGACAAGGAAGGGATCGACAACAAAAGGGCGCCACCAAGTCGTTTAAAACTGTAATAATGTATAATATGGAAAAATGGTTACACTACAAAATTTATCACACAGTGAGGTACCTTAGGTGATGAAGTACCAGTGAAATGTCGACTTGGAACCGTTTAGATGGTAAAAGTAAATCCGTTGCTGTAATGGTGAAAACTAAAGCCGCAATTACTAACCGAGGTCTACGAGCCCACGCTGGACTGAAACTCCGAACCTGAACAACTAGCGAGGTATACTGTAAGCGTCCTACCTACCGAGCAAGCTTGCACGATGACCGGATACGCAACTCCCGCTAAATATTAAATCGTCAGTGGTCGTAAACCTGTAGGAAAGCCGGCCTGACTATATAAGGAACCACCGAACGTTACCAAAGGCGCGTCACGATGGTACGGCAATTATAAAATGATTTAGAAAATAAAATCCGCTGACCGGTCAGAGAAGCCGAACGGTCACCAATACCAACAAGTAAAACCAAATCAACAATTTTGAATAACAGTAAAAACCCGGAGTGACAACCAAACAAATTACTTGACAATAAAACAATTCGACAATCAATCGCTGGCTCGAAAATTACTGCTAGACTTATCGGTCAAATGGGGTGCTGTCCCTAGCAGTCTCACGATGCCAAGCCAACAAACGCGAAGAGAGAGGGCAGCAATCACGATTGTACGAAAATTGGCAAACCAGTACTCCTGTAGTGTAAGGTAATAAAGGCTGATGACCCAATATAGCAACCGACTCCAGGAAGTCACCAAAGTGTTGCAAAATGCTAGGTTTGCTGGATTGCATCATCAGCCTTCTTCAATGGTTCAATACACCATAAATAGCTTAGTAAGTAAGATTAGCATTAGGAAAATAACACGATGAATGAGTAGTTCTTCGGGAGCTACGACCGATGTAACAAAGCTTCGAATATATGTATTAATGGGTATGTCCGAGTTTTAATCCATCGCACCCTCGCATACATCACATGGCGACCCTGCCAGTTGGTAAATAACAAAAAATCTGGTTTCTTCGAGTGTGTCGAGGTGTGCGAATGATCAAAATTTTACGAAAATGGGTAAAACTCAATCAAAAGAAGAAATAATCATTGCACAAGCCGGTAATAGTGGAGGTGTGACAAGTAATACGCAATTAATTAAGGATATCGCCGGAATATTAGTGTTGCTAGTAGCCCTAGTAATAATCGTTGTTTGTTGTTTCGGAAAGTGCAAGAAAAGGCTAGGAAAGAAGTTTAGAGCCGAAGTAGCTCGCCAAGTTGCAAAAAGTCGAGAGAACTTGGAGATAGTTTAAGGAATAAGGTTTAAAAGACAATTAAGTCGTTCGCGATTATAATGCGAGTTTGTGCGTAATCTAGTATGTTCGCGAAAATTGTGAAAAGCGCACAGTCAGTGGAGTGAATTTAGTTAAAAAACGCCGAGAACTTGATGATGGAATCGATGGCGGATCTTCTGGATGCTGCAGGTGATGGCAGCCCAAAAGGAATTTCAGCACTTGCTGGAGGAAACAAGAGTATTTTATAGGAACTTAAATAAGGACGGTCTTCCAAGACGCAAGGACATTAATGTGGTAAATCGTAGATTAAAAAAGTTAGATAAGTTAAAAACACAGCTATCAGAGCTAAAGGACATTTTCAATAGTACTTCGCATGAACCGACGGAAATACAAGATGCAAAGGCATGTGTACAATTAATATTAGGATATTTTAATGATGTAAAAAAAATTTTGGATATTAGATTGTTAGATTGTAAGACCGCACCACAAACTTCTGTACAAGATTCAAGTAGTTCCGATTCAGACTCATCAATAGAACAAGATACAAAAATGACTGACAAATTTAATCTAAAAACTGCTGCTAGCTTACTACCTATTATGAATGGTGCTGAAAATGTAACAAAACAACTTATTGACGCAATTGAATTGTATGACGCGCTGCTGGATACAGATGGAAAGAAGCTACTAACAATATATATTTTAAAAACGCGCCTGTCTGAGAGTGCAAAAATTCGTTTAAATACAACCTATGCAAATAATGCAGATCTAATTGTGGACATTAAAAAACACTTTCTGACGAAAAAGTCGTCAGCAGTTTTGTCCGTACAGCTAAATAATGCGAGACAAGGTGAGAAATCTATAGAAAATTTTGGAAAAACAATTGAGGAGTTATTGGTAGACCTCACGATTACTCAAGCGGAGAATGATCAACAAGCTCTTGGAGTTTTGAGATCGGTGAACGAAAAAATTGCAATTAACGCATTTGCCAACGGTTTGCGTAATAATGAGTTGCGTACAATAATTAAAGCCCGCAATTATTCTAAATTGAACGATGCCATAAGGGGTGCAAAAGATAACGATGTACCGCGAAGGGATGTGCAACAAGCATTCTATGCGCGAGGTCGTGATTTTAGACGCGGTCCAGGCAATCGTGGAAATTTTAGAGGTCGTCCCTTTACAAATAATTTTTCAAATCAGCATAGACCATCTAATAATACAAGACAATTCACAAATAACCGAGGCCAATCATACTACAGAGGTCAAGGGTATAACAATAGAGGCCAAGGATACAATAATAGAGGTCAAGGATATAATAACAGAGGGCGAGGTTCTAACAATTATTATAACAGTAACAACTCTTTTAACAGAAACTTTGGGAATAATAACCAAAGAGTTTACCATATGGACAATGTAGAAGAAAGTAATTCTTCAAGCAATAGCAATAATACTAATCACTTATCTCAGCATTCTAATGATACGTTTTTTCGAGTCTCAACGAACTCAACCAATAACTAATGAGGTTATCCTGAATGCAAATGGTCTAAATTTTGTGGAATTTTGTTATGGTGACAACGAGCTAATATTTCTGCTAGATACTGGTGCATCAATTTCTATACTTTTTGTAGAATATTTAAATAAAAATGAATTAATCGATCCAACAAAGAAAATAAAAATAAACGGCATTGCAGGTTCAACAACTTCGTTAGGTTCAGCTAATATTTCATTGCATGTAAACAAAACAAATGTGTGTCATGAGTTTTTGCTGATGAATGGTTTTGAAATGGGTTTTCACGGCATTATAGGTTCAAATTTCTTTAAAAATTATGGTGCTTCCATAGATTTCGAAAACTTTACCTTCTCGTTTTGGATTAATCAAAATAAAATTCAGCTGCCAATGCAGTCCAAATATGATTCTTACATAACGATACCACCGCGATGTGAGATAGTAAAAAACTGCTGGGTCAACACAAACGAAGACTGTGTTGTGATGCAAAATGAAATTTGCCAAGGAGTTTTTGTAGCAGGGATTTTAGCTACGCCAAATAGGAATAAGATACCAATTAGATTTCTTAACACTAGAGAAGAAGAAGTTAAGCTTAAGAATTTTACTCCAGAATTAGGTCATTGTGACGAATACCATATATGTAGTTTTACTGACACAAATGTGTCCTCAGTTAGTAGAGTAGACAAATTATTAGATTTAATTAACACAAATCATTTGAATAGGGAAGAAAAATATGCACTGCAAAAAATTTGCGCCAAATATTCAGACGTGTTCCACCTAGAGAACGATGTTCTTACAACAACTAATATATACAAACAAAAAATTCGACTACAAAGTTCAGCTAGACCTGTTTACGTAAAACCTTACCGACTGCCACATGCTCAAAAAGAAGAGGTGCATCGTCAGGTTAATAAAATGTTGCAAGATGGAGTTATAGAGGAATCAAAATCTGAGTGGTCAGCACATATGTTAATAGTTCGGAAAAAAACCGATTCCAGTGGTGTTCAAAAGTTTCGTGCAGTAATAGACTACAGGTTATTAAACCGACAAATCGAAGACGATAAATTCCCTCTACCCTGTATAACCGAAATTCTAGACTCTTTGTCGGGAGCAATTTATTTTTCCCATCTAGACCTTTCTCAGGCATATAATCAGGTAGAGTTAGAACCTAATAGTAGACCCTGTACTGCTTTCACTACAGATCGTGGGCAGTATCAGATGACAAGATTGCCAATGGGGTTAAAAATTAGTCCCAGTGTTTTTTCACGAGTCATGACTATTGCAATGGCTGGTTTAAATTACGACAAGTGTTTCATTTATTTAGATGATCTAATTGTCTTTGGCAACAATTTGGTAAACCATAATACAAATTTAGTAAAAGTTTTAGAACGTCTAAGAACTGTTAACTTAAAATTAAATCCTAATAAGTGTGAATTTTTAAAGAAAGAAATTTTATATCTTGGTCATGTCATTTCGGCCGAAGGAGTGTCTCCAGATCCTTCGAAAATTCAGGCAATTAAACAATATCCAACGCCGAAAGATGCTAACGAGACGAAACGATTTGTTGCGTTCGCAAATTACTACAGGAAATTCATAAAAAATTTTGCAAATATCTCAACACCTTTAAATAATTTAACCAGAAAAGGTGTGTCGTTCCAATGGTCCGTAGAATGCCAAAAAGCGTTCGAAACATTGAAAGAAGCATTGATGAGCCCACCGTTACTTCAATATCCAAATTTTGATTCAGAAAATTCTTTTATTTTGAAAACCGACGCTTCGGGTTTTGCAATTGGATCTGTCCTCTCAAACGCAGACGATAAACCTGTCGCTTATGCAAGTAGGTCACTCAACAAGGCCGAGAAAAACTATTGTACAATCGAGAAAGAACTTTTAGCGATAGTGTGGTCAGTAAAACATTTTAGGCCATATTTGTACGGGCGAAAATTCACCATCTTTACGGATCATAGACCTTTAATATACCTGTTTGGAATGACGAATCCTTCAAGTAGGCTAACAAAATTTCGACTAGTACTAGAGGAATACGACTTTACTGTTCAATATATCAAAGGATCAGACAACGTGATGGCTGACGCGTTATCAAGAATAGAAATTTCAATAGATGAACTTAAAAATATGGCTAACACTGTAAACAAAACAGTTTTTGCTTTAACTAGACAACAAAGTAAAGCACTTATAAATAGTGACAGAACAGATGCAGATTTAAATGATTCGGTTCTCAGCAAACGGCTTGATCACCCGGGAGTTGTAGAACTGCTGAAATGTCCAAAAGACTCAATCGAGTTACGTCTGGTACCAGAAAACGTTTATGTCGACATACTTAAAAATAAGAGATTCAGTTACAAATTAGGGATTTTTATTTATGATAGTAATTCAAGAATAATTTATATGAAACAAGATCCTCGATCAGCATCAGCATTCAGTGCGTCGTTGAGAGACTTGGAAGTAATTTGTCAAAAATATGACATTCCAGAATTAACTGTGATTAAAAAAGGATGCGCATCCCCAGAATCCCAAGATTCATCAGAATCAATATTAATAAAAGAAATATTAAGAGCTTCAAGTAAAATAAAGAATAAAGGTATAATAAAAATATCAGTTGTTAAAGGTGCAACTCGTATAGAAAATTTAGAGACAAGACAACTTATCCTAAACGATTTCCACATGTTACCGACAGGAGGTCATGCCGGCATCAATCGTATGTACAATAACATCAAAAAATACTATCTCTGGCCAGGGATGAGAAAGGATGTCGAAGGATTTGTAAAACGCTGTGACGACTGTCAAAGGTATAAACATTCCAGGCCTAACATTGAACCAATGGAAATTACAACCACAGCTTCGGCTGCTTTTCAAAAAATTTTTCTAGATATAGTAGGACCTTTGGAAGTGGATTCTGAAAATAACAAGTATATTTTAACGCTACAATGCGATCTGACTAAATTTATCGAAGCCTATGCACTGCCAAATAAAGAAGCAGAGACAGTAGCTAGAGCTTTCGTTGATAATTTTATTTTACGATATGGGATACCGAGCGAGTTAGTAACAGACCAAGGCACCGAATTTTTAGCTTCTACCCTCAATCAAATTTGCAAATTGCTCAAAATCTCTAAACTAAACAGTACGGCTTACCATCACGAGACCCTAGGGGCTCTTGAGAATTCTCATAAGTGCTTAGGGGCATATTTAAGAATGAAAATTGCCAATCATCCAGATGCTTGGAGTTTCTGGATTCCTTACTGGTGTTTCGCATTCAATAATACCGTCCACAGTGAGACTAAGTACACTCCATACGAACTAGTTTTTGGGACAGCAGGCAGGCTGCCTTCCAATGTTGTTAATGGCGTCGATCCTCTGTACAATTTTGACGATTATGCTCTTGAGCTTAAATACCGATTACAGCAAGCATGCAGCGACGCGCAATCCAACTTAATTGCTTCAAAAGTTCAGCGAAAATCGGCATATGATAAAAAAAAGTCAAATTGTAGGTTATAGGATAGGTGATAAGGTAATGGTAAAAAATAATTCAGGGAAAAAGTATGAAAGCTTGTATAAAGGACCGTTTGTAGTTGCAGAAGAAAAGTCCCCGAATATTGTAATTAAGGTAGATAATAAATTGGTAGAAGTACATAAGAATAGGGTTAAATTGTATAATGCATAAAAAACAAAAAAAAAAAAAATGTTAAATTTAGGGATAATTTAATTTTTTTTTCTTCCGCGAGGGAGGTGTAGTGTAAGGTAATAAAGGCTGATGACCCAATATAGCAACCGACTCCAGGAAGTCACCAAAGTGTTGCAAAATGCTAGGTTTGCTGGATTGCATCATCAGCCTTCTTCAATGGTTCAATACACCATAAATAGCTTAGTAAGTAAGATTAGCATTAGGAAAATAACACGATGAATGAGTAGTTCTTCGGGAGCTACGACCGATGTAACAAAGCTTCGAATATATGTATTAATGGGTATGTCCGAGTTTTAATCCATCGCACCCTCGCATACATCACACTCCACACGTGACTATGAAATCCCACACTGGACCCTTGGAAATTTCGAACCTTGGAAGTCCAAAACTCGACAGCTGGAAGTTGGAAATCGAAACTCGACAACTGGAAATTGGAACTCGAAACTTGTCCACCAATAAAGCCGTCCAACCAATCGTGGTGGTTCCAAAAATAAATCTTCAAAAATCCAATTGGCCAAAAATCCGCCAACACTCCATCAGCTCCCAAAAATAAATCCTGCAAAACAATCGTGGTGGTTTCCCTGATGGCAATAACCGCACAACGTACCTCCAGGGGGAAAATACTGAAGGATTCCTCTAGGTTCCTTGCAGCCCTTACGGTTCTTGGTAATTTCCCCTAACACGTGACCGCTTCTACAATATTCCGCCTTATCATCAATGCTCGGCTAAGTGGCACTCACCTCCTTGATTATTCCCGTGTTACACGTCTCAACCCTAGAACTCACAATCGGGAACCAAAAATGGCGTGTAGCTCTCGAAATTCGATGGAAATCTCAATTCCAGAAGAAGGTCGGTACAATGGCCGCACTTGCAATTTTCCACCCCACAACGCCAATCCGTCTTCTGCGCACTCCTTGTCCAAACCTGACTTCCGGTGAAATCCACTACTTGACTTTTCGGTCAAATCCACGACTGTGCAAGCGTCTGAGCGCAATTCCAAAATTCCGACGACTAGCCCACAGCAATCACAGACGGCCTGGCCGCTGTTTATCGGTTTTTCCTACGGGATCATCCCCGCTTTCTAAATTCCTTTATTCGGGGCCGTCTGGAGACTTTCGCGCGGTCATGTTTCGGGTGGCAGCCGTGGCTGTCACTCACCCGTCAACTGTGCCATAACCTCACCTGTCAACGTCAACCGGTGGTCAATCTTCCGCCGTTGATCGATTAATCGATATTAATCGCGGTTTACTCGGCGTGGCAATGACCCAGGTGAGTACTCCACTGCGACCCCCAATCTAACCGATAACCAATTTGCCCAGATGTAACTCGAACCAAAAATGCCCCCCCCGAGAGTGGAATCAATGAAAGCATACCCCCCTGATGACACTCAAGTCCCGTGATATTACTATGGGGCTAAATTTCACCAGCAGTTTCAGTTGGAAGGCTAGCCGATTGAAGCAAACCAAAAACCGAACGTAACATGAGCATTCCTCTTTCCAAAACTACAAAAAAAAAGAAAATTCTCCCAAGCAGTCACTAATGACTAGGGCCCTTTTCCGAGCTATGTAAGTTTTGCTCATTTTAAGTTCTCTATCGATTGTCTCTTGACTTTCACCACGTTCAATCAAATATTTCTTGAATGTAGCTAAAATTAATTTAAAAAAAATTAAAACTAAAAAACATCTTGTAGGTATAATGGTAAAAAAGATAGTTCTTAACCTATTTTTAATTTACAATAGAAAGTTAACATGCATTGGATCACGCAAAGGCTTAGATGAAGAATGAAACAAAGGTTATTAAGCTCAGTATTATAACAATAATTTGCCGCAAGAAAACGGAACCAATAGGATAGTTAGATAGATGGATAGATGGATAGATGGATAGATGGATGGATGAATAGATGGAACAAAATTATGAAAAGTAATGTATATACAGTGCGCTCAGTAAAAGACGCCCTACTGCATAACTTCGTTATTTGATATCCAACTGTAAAAAAATCGTTCAAATGGCTCCCAAAATATTACAACTTCGATGCACACCCAAAATTTTAAAATTTGGGTGTATTTCAAAGACAAATAATAACTGGTTCTAGTCCAAATTTGAAAAACTTTGTGAGGTTGCCTTACCATGTCGGGGTGTCTCTGAGCTGCGGGTTCAAATTCTTCACCTACAGGTTTTTTATTGACTAGTTCAATTAGCACTGAAAATCAAATGTAAATATACTATGAAGTTTCAAGATAACTTACCATCAAGCTTTGCAATTACTATATCTGTTAGTTTCTCATTCATTAATTTAAGGGCATCAACTTCACCTTCCAACTTTATTATCTTCATTTGCATTGCTTTGGTGGATTGGTCAACACCTTTGATTACATGAACATCAGGTTTATTATTGCCATTAAAAGTAGTAGACACTTTTCGAACACCAACAGTGTTTGACTTGGCAATATTTGCGTCAGCTCCCTTATTAGAACTACGGACTGCAAACACTTTTTTCACAACATTTTTTGCTTCGGTAATTTTTGAGAGAAGTCCCTTGTTATTGGTGTTCGGAACGGACATTTTTTTCATATCAGCACTGTTTGTTTTAGCATTGCTACTCTCATTGCTACCCATGCCGGATCCTTTTTTAAATATATTCTTACCAATGGCAAATTCTTTTTTCTTGTCAGCAATATTTGCCTTGATATTGTTATTAGTCTGATGAGCTTCCTGTTTACCTGCTACTTTCTTCACATCACCGCTTCTTGCATCGGTAATTTTTTTTGGGGCTCTGTCACCTCCGAGGTCATCTCTCGATTTCTGACTCTCACCTACTTTCCCATTATTTGTTTTTATAACTTTATTTTTACCACTCTTAATGTCGACGGCCACCTTTTCAGTCATTTCAATTTTTGCTGAATCGAAAAAAATTTTTTCCTCAACAATTCTCTTCGAAATTTTTTTATTTTGCACAAGATTTTTCTTACGCTGTTTTTCCTAAAATAATTTTTATAAATATACACTACAACTTACGACCTACCATGACCTCATTATCATCACCAGCAGACGATGCCGAATCCAAAAGCTTGGGGTTCACCTTCCTTTGCCTTTTAACGCTAAATTGGAGACTTCTTAATTTGTCTTCAATTTTTTCTTTTGATTCTAGAAGGTACATGGAATAATCTTTATCTTAAATTGTAATTTGTAAAATTAATTGAGTAATGGGCCCCAGACTACATGTATTTAACTTAATGTTTCAAAAATTGGTCCCTAGGGAGTAGGGCATGATGAAAAATCACTTACCATTAAATTCAAGAATAGTCGCTTTATAATAAACGTCGTGATCATCCCATCGGACATAATAGGCTTTTCTAACATTCCAGGTGCACGTATTAACAGGCCCAGAAAAATCGTCCTCAACGGCAACTTTCAATTTGCCGTCTTCGACAAATTGGACTAAATAAAACATTTTAGAAACAATCCGCAATTCCACAACACAACCTAAGTAAGCACAAAAGCACACCGCGTCCACCCGCAAGTTATTCTCCCTTGCCCATCACCAAGGGCCGATGAATCGTCGTGATTGGTCCAAGCACTCTGCTGGCACATCCGAAGGGGCCTGCACGCACCGGTGATGACGTATGTTGTTGCGCAGAAGCGCTGTGCGCACTCCCGACGCTCCATCCACCAATCAGTGCCAATCATAAAGCAAGTGTTGCGTGCAGGCCCGTTCGGATGCGCCGCCAAACTGGCCAACACAGCTGGCCAAGGCCAAACGCTGTTGGAGATGTAGTGTTGTTAGGTTAGGTATTTACCGGCCGGGTTGTTAATGGCACGGATGTTTTTCTGTGAGTGTGTTCTAAATATTTCTATGAAATAGTAGGTATAATGGCCCCAACTGGAATAAAAAAGGCGTATAAACAGTATGTATGCGCTATCCCGACATACGAGGGGGTTTTGAGTGGACTGTATCTAACTACGGGCTGACGTGCTAGCAAATGTAAAAACGGGGTAAAATAGACAAACTGTTTATTATGTTAAAATACAAAGCAATAAGTTATGATGATCCTTGGGGTCCAACAGATGTGAATTGAGGTGGAACGGTAACTCTGAACTGACGACAATGTTAATTGGGGATGACTAGGGATTGTGGCGTTACCTTTTATTGTTTGACGACTCGGAGGATCCGGAACTGGACAACTGCTCGAGGATTATATCGTTGAGGGTCCGACTCTCGGAGATTGTTATATGGGGGCCCCCCGTCAGCGATGGTGAAGTTTCAGGCTGCACGTGGTTGCTTTTCCTTCACGATGCGACTCAACGATGTTGCCTCTCTGAATGCTCGAGCTCGACTCTCGTCGGCCGGCGCGGTGTGTCGGCTCCCCTCCATGAATCCCATTTGGCGGGATTTATTTAAAAACGCCACAATCGCGTTCGGATACAAAATTTAAAGTTTAAGAGCGCAAAACATTCCGCCCACCAAAATTCACTAGGGAATTTTTTTTTCTTCGGAAAGGATAGGTATCAACATTCAAAAAAAAAAAAAAAATTAAAAAAATAAAAACATGTACAAGGACTTCTCTTTAGGGCGTCATTGTGACGGTAGGGCACACAGTTTGACCAAGGGCCGCCGCAAGTCTCCCCGCAAGGTGTGAACTGTCGCAACGCGTGGGATACCGTCCTTGCCGGGATGTAAGTTTGCGATTCTGCCTATACGCCATTGCAACGGAGGAGCGAGGTCATCCTTAATCAGAACAAGAGTGCCAATATCGGCTTGATCTAGGCGTTTGGACCGAAACCACTTGCTTTTCTGATGTAACGTGTGCAGATATTCGTCGCGCCACCGAGACCAGAAGTCTTGGTGGAGCCGCTGCAACAATTGCCAACGCGACAGGCGGTCTATTCTCAATTGGGATAGATCGGGATCCGGAGGGGCCGAAAGAGGCTCCAAAGTTAGAAAATGTCCCGGAGTTAGACTACCGAGGTCATTGGGGTCGCTGCTTAAGGCACAGAGTGGCCGGGAGTTAAGTAAAGATTCAATTTGAACAAGTACCGTGTTCAGCTCTTCATAAGTTAGGATTCGTTCCCCAATTAAACGGGTGAGGTGAGTTTTAACGGATTTCACTCCGCTTTCCCAAACTCCCCCAAAGTGAGGCGCGGCTGGGGGATTGAAAGCCCAACTTATGCTTTCTGCTTCTGTGGCTTATTTCATATATTTATTAAGCTCTTTATGGGCACCGACAAAATTCGTCCCGCAGTCACTAAAAATCATTGAACAACGACCGCGTCGAACAACGAATCGACGCAAGGCCGCAAGAAAGGCATCAGATGACAACGATGACGCCAGTTCGAGGTGCAGGGCCTTAGTGGCGAAGCACACGAATAAGCAAAGGTAGGCTTTGGTGGTGGCCGTACCTCGACCCTTTGTCATCTTCACATGAAAGGGACCCGCGTAGTCGCAACCGACACGACTAAAAGGTTTCGCTTGAGTGACTCGGGAAACAGGTAAATTCCCCATGGCAGGTTGAAAGGGTACCGGGTTTACCTTAAAACAAATGTTGCATCGCCCTGTATAATGTTTGATTGAACGACGACGTGCTGATAATATCCAAAATTGCTGTTGGATTAGATATAAGGTGGTGGTGAGGCCGGCATGATAATTCTCATTATGAGTTTGACGAATTAACAATTCAGTGAGACGATGAAACTTAGGGAGAAGAACTGGATGTTTTGAAGAGTATGAAAGGGCGGCATTTTTCAGCCGACCACCCACACGAATTATTTTTTGATTATCCAGGAATGGGGCCAACCTTGCGAATTGTCTAGGCACACCATCGTCATCGTGAAGTAATTTGTTGATCAAGTCAGGGAAGACTTCTCTCTGAACAACTTTAGCTATCAAAAGCGAGGAATCTTGAATTTCTAACCTAGAAGGAGAACCTCGAGGAAATTTGGCGGGTCTTTTCAATTTGATAGCTATGAATCGTTGAATGTAGCAGACAATTCTACATACCTTTCGAAAAGACGAATGATTTTGCAACAATCCAAGAACTATAGGAGAAGAAGTCTGGGTTACTAGCGTTATTTTACATTCAACGTCAGTGATAGGAGAATTCTCCACAATAGAAGGCTGATTGGGCCAGGACTCAGGTGATAAGGCCAAATAAGATGGCCCCGCCCACCATGAGGACAGTGAAATGATCTCCTCAGGCGAACATCCTTGAGAGGCTACATCGGCGGGGTTATGTTCAGTTGGTACATAATACCAACAAGCGGGAGAAACTCGATCGTGAATATATTTTGCTCGGTTCGCTACAAATGTCTTCCAACGATAAGGTTCGGATCGGATCCACGAAAGGGCGACAGTGGAATCTGTCCATGCATAAATTTGTTTAAAAGACAATCGGTTCTTAAACACCCCTTTGACAAAATCTATGTTTGGCCAGCAGGACAGCTGCAGTCAATTCCAAGCGAGGAATACTCAACTTTTCTAGAGGGGCTACCTTGGATTTAGCCGTAACAAAGCGAGTTATTACAGTACCATTATCTAACATAAACCGAAAGTAAACTACTGCTCCATATCCTGTCTCTGAAGCATCAGAGAATCCATGAAGTTCGCAGTCATGGAACGCGGGTGGAATCAATAAACGAGGAAGGCGAAACGAAGACAAGAATGGTAATTGAGCTTTAATACGTTTCCAACATTCATCAACATCAGAAGGGGGAGGCTCATCCCAATCGACACCTGCAATCCACAACCTCTGTATTAAGTGTTTGGACACTAGAGTCACTGGACTGAGAAACCCTAAGGAATCATAAATCCGGGCAATTTCCGATAGGATTACCCGCTTAGAACACGCTCCTTCGCGAGGCGACACTGAAAAGGTGAAGATGTCGGCAGAAGCTTGCCATTGAAGTCCTAAAATTTTCAAAGTTGATTGAGATTCTCCATCAAAAGACAAGTTCTGAGTTTGACAATGCTCAGGAGGTAATTTTTCTAAAACTTGTGATATATTGGAAGACCACTTCCGTAATTCAAAACAACCTAAATGCAGAAGATCAATTAATTGCTGTTGAAGTTCTTTAGCCTCCTCCACCGAAGCAACACTACAAATGACATCATCAACATATAAGCAATTTTGAAGAGCTTTCGAGGCTAAAGGAAATTCAGCAGCATACAAGGTCGCCAACTCCAAAACAGTGCGAATAGCCAAAAATGGCGATGAAGAAACCCCATACGTCACGGTGTTCAACCGAAAGGTTTGAACAGGGTCCTCTTCATTAAATCGGAATCGAATAAGTTGAAATTTTCTATGTTCCAAAGCAATCAAAATCTGCCTGTACATCTGCTTAACATCGCAAGTCAACACCACGGGATCGGTACGAAATTTGAGCAACAATGTGGCGATATCGCTTTGAAGCCTGGGGCCTATCAATTGAGTGTCATTCAAGGATACCTGGCGCGCATCCTTGGCACTAGCGTCAAACACTATTCGAATTTTTGGCTTGCCATTCTCTACCTTAAAAACACAATGATGAGGCAAGAAATACCCGTCCACCGGGGTCTCTTCAGGAGACAAAAGGGACATATGCCCGGTGTCTAAATAATCTCTCATGAAATCGTGATACAAAAGCCGAATATCTGGCTGTTTGGTTAAACGACGTTCTTGACTGAAAAATCTCTTGTCGGCAATCCCTAACGAACCAACGAACGAAGGCACACCGGACTTAAATGGAAGCCGAACACCGAATCTACCCTCTGGGGTACGAAACAAAGATTTCCGGAATGACTTTTCAGCTAACTTATCCTGGGGAGAGACTAAATGTTCATTGGGTACTTCTTCCACAGACCAAAATTCCCGAACAACATTCTCAAGAGGGGGTGCTACGGAGCAAAACAACGATTCAATTTGAGGAGAAGAAACTGACTGACCAGGAATTGGTCCCATGATGACTAAACCAAAGACAGTATTCAAAAGTTTAGGAGAACCATTGTTATTGTGGATAGGAGAGCATAACAGATCAGGAAATACATCAGCACCCAACAAAACATCAATACTACCGGGCCGGTGCCAATCTGGATCGGCCAGCCGAGAGGGATCTACATTTCCAATAATCGGGGGATCAATGTCAACGCTTGGTACATCGCAACATATCTCCGGCATAACAATTAATTCTAGGTTGAAGCACAAGTTCGATGGTTTGACAGAAGTGATTTGAGCGGTAACCATCGATGACGATAACGTCTTAGTTTGCCCGATACCAGTTATGGGCAGATTGACGCGTTGTCCAGAAAGCCCAAGTCGTTGTACACATTTCGATGTAATATAGGACACTTGACTGGCCGAGTCCAGGATGGCTCTAACCAGGTGACAATAGCCCGCCTTATCACGAATAGACAATTTGACAGTAGACAATAGAACATAGTTCGGGCAAGACTTTTTGGAGTTTTTAGACAATGCAGTCAACACGGGATTAGCAGAAGACGTAACAGGGGGATCCTGTACCTGAGGTTCTGCTACAATCGGAGGTGTATTTTGGGGTGGATTAGTCTGAGAATTTGACCCTAGATGCAATAAAGAGTGATGCTTGTGATGACACACTTTACAAGAAAATTTAGAAGAACAATTGTTCGCTGCATGATTGGATCTCAAGCAATTAAAGCACATTCGGTTTTGTTTTACCAATTGTAGTCTATCCTTAGCTGATTTAGATTTGAATTGAGGACACGACCACAGTCCATGTACCTCCTTACACAATACACAACTGAAAGCATCGGTTCTGGACACTAACGACTGTTTAGTCTGAGAAGAGAATCTACCTACACGAGAATCTGTAGATTTCACTTTAGAATCACCCATTGTCTCTAAAGCTTTACATTGGCTAATCACGAAAAGTTTCAAGCCATCAAAAGAAGGAATTTCATCTTGAGAATTGTCCAGCTCGAAACGCTTACGCATAGCTGGATCAAGCTTACTACTGAACCAATTAAATAATGTGAAATCCCACAGATTCAACTCGTCATATTGCTCCAGAGCAGTCAAATTTTCAGCAAAAACACTTATCAAATTTCTCAAAGACTCCACTGAGTCACTAGCAGCTTTGGGAGCATTGGACAATGAATTCCAATACATATTTACTAATAATCTCTTGTTTTCATAACGTTCTATCAACTGATCATAAGCTACTGGATAATTTTCCGACGTAAGCGGCAAATTCTTCACAAGTTGTAACGGCTCTAAACTCAGAGTACTAATTAAGTACTGAAACTTTTCAATGTTGGATAATTCTTCATTTTTGTGAATCAAAGTGCTAAATAGATCGTGAAAGGTCGGCCAATCCTTCAAAATTCCACCAAATTTAGGCAAGTTAATTTTTGGAAGTCTTACACGATTATTACTGACGCTAGAATGGGAAGAACATATTGACTCTTTGGAACCTGCCTGATCACGACTCAATTGATTATTCTCCTTGTCACCACCAAACAACTCATCATAAATAGCAATGATGTTAAAATACAAATTATCCGCTTGATTCTGAATCTCCTTTTGAGCTTCATAATTTTCTTCCGCTATGTGTGGTAAAATTTGTTTGTGACATTCATTAAATTCTTGATATACGGGCTCGACAGTTCGATATTGAGCCCTAAAAGCCAGTTTTCCGGCTGTACCTGTCTGGGCCGCCATTGCAGCAGCGCCCATCTTTTCTAATCTATCAAACGCGAGCTGCCGAGAAGTAAAATGTTCCTTTTTCGGAGGCATTTCTCAAAACTAATACAATATAAGAAAATTTATCACACTGGCACCCAGTACACAGTATCTACAAAAAATGATTGAGATTTATAAAAGCAACTCGTCTTATAAACCTTCTGCCAAAAGCTCTCACTCTAGCTAGAGGCCTAAAGAACTCAAGAGAACGGCAAATAAATTCACGACAAAATGAACACTGAATACGATATATTTATTTGCAGAATATAGCGAGCGAACGAACAACTAAATAACGAATAAGAAGTGCAATAGAACCACGATAATAACGCCACGAGGCACAACGACTTCAAAACACAAAACAAAATTCGTATAAGGTACGGCTTATACACCGGAAATGATTCTACTGCACAACTAAACCACAAAAAAAATAGACGGCCTGTCTGTTACCGTCACAGGAATAATAACTAGCAATTTCAGGACGATCAACGGAAACAACATCAAATGACTACAGAAATCAAGTTCGAGCCGGTCAAACAGTAGGTAACTAGGCAATAATTCCGTTAAAGACGACCGACGAGCCGCCTAGCAACAGCGTACAATTCGGCGAAAAACGTATTTCTATAAACAAACGCAACCCCGGTCAAACTGTGTCCCACAACTCGCACACACAAAACACATCAATTTGACTATCAATCCTCATCAACCATTTACCAGCACATACAGCCAAACTAAATAAAATAAACAAATATATCCGGTATCAAAATATCCGGCCGAAGGATCAAAATGTATGCGCTATCCCGACATACGAGGGGGTTTTGAGTGGACTGTATCTAACTACGGGCTGACGTGCTAGCAAATGTAAAAACGGGGTAAAATAGACAAACTGTTTATTATGTTAAAATACAAAGCAATAAGTTATGATGATCCTTGGGGTCCAACAGATGTGAATTGAGGTGGAACGGTAACTCTGAACTGACGACAATGTTAATTGGGGATGACTAGGGATTGTGGCGTTACCTTTTATTGTTTGACGACTCGGAGGATCCGGAACTGGACAACTGCTCGAGGATTATATCGTTGAGGGTCCGACCCTCGGAGATTGTTATATGGGGGCCCCCCGTCAGCGATGGTGAAGTTTCAGGCTGCACGTGGTTGCTTTTCCTTCACGATGCGACTCAACGATGTTGCCTCTCTGAATGCTCGAGCTCGACTCTCGTCGGCCGGCGCGGTGTGTCGGCTCCCCTCCATGAATCCCATTTGGCGGGATTTATTTAAAAACGCCACAATCGCGTTCGGATACAAAATTTAAAGTTTAAGAGCGCAAAACACAGTGTATGCACAATATACGTATGACTGTTAGTCGTACAACACTTTGGAGGTTGAAAAAAAGGGAGAAGTTAAGAAGAATTATTGAAAATGAAGCAGCTGAGTGTGGAGCAACTGAAAACGAAGACAACTGGAGCTGCTGTTCGTATTTTACCTTCAAGACTGGCTCTTTAATGACGTTTTTATTCCTCAGGTGATACGCCTCTTCAAAATGACGAAAATGAGGACTCTTCATCATTCAACAACAGTTTTGATGATTATGAAGCTGAAGAAGAAGGTGGTGATGACACGTTAGGAAATGATGATTTTGATGATTGTGAAAGTAGTCAAGAAGAGCAAATTGATAATGGAACAAAGAATCCATCAGGTATTTATGCATGCACGATTTTTATCGGTCGGTCTAGTAATATTCTCTTTCTTTCAACCTTACAGAAACATCGTGGTCTTTTGATGCCAATGATGAGACAGTGTTATTTCCGGCTTCTGGAATTAAGGCAAAGGATCTGTTATTAATGGTTGTTTTTTTGGGATTACGTTATAGTTTGAGTGAAGTGGTTATGCTACATATTTTTGAAATTTTGAAAACTTGTGGTGGTCCCAATTTATCATTCAACTATTCAAAGTATTTCAGAGCAAAAAAATTTAATTTACAGGATGATTCAATTAGAAGGATATATTTTTGTGCGACCTGTGAGTTGAAAATATTGGAAACCGCAAATAGAATTATTGATAATCAGAAACAGGAGAAAATGTCTTGTAGTGTTTGTGGGGAGAGACAAGTAATTAATTCTCATAATCACAATTACTTTATCACTGTTGATATAAGACAGCAAGTCAGAAGTTTGCTAGAAAACCCAGAATTATCTAAATTACTGATCCAAAACAAACAAAATATTACCTTAAGAAATGCAGATGTTACAAATTATCAGGATATTCATGATGGAACACTTTATAAAAAATTTAGGGATTTCCATCTTTCATATAATTTTAATGTTGATGGTGCCCCAGTTTTCAATTCATCAAAATTTTCGATGTGGCCAATATTACTAATCATCAACGAATTTCCTCCAGAAATAAGATTCCGACATGTAATTCTAGCTGGAATGTGGTACCATAATAAAGAGCCCAATATGAATTTATTCATGCAAGAATTTGTAAAACAGGCCAATGATCTCTATCATAATGGGATTAACTGGAAAAATTCAGATGGGAATACCATCAATTCAAAATTTGTAGCAATGTGTTGCTGCGTGGATTCAGTGGCCCATGCTACAAAAGTTTACTCAGTTCAATGGTTACTATGGGTGCCCGTGGTGTTATCACCCAGGAAAACTTGTAAACCGACAAATTAAATACACGATTAATGTAGACCCGTATGACAGCAGAAACCATCTTACGACAGTTCAGGAAATGAAAGAGGCATATGCAACAGAAACTAAAGTAAATGGGGTAAAGGGTCCAAGTTGCCTTATCAATTTACCACAGTTTGACATAATCGATGGCTGCCGTCCCGATTACATGCATTCAGTACTATTAGGAGTTGCAAAGCAGCTGTGGGAATATTGGACTACATATGATAAAAATAAAACCTGTTATCTTGGCTCACCACATATTTTAAAGAAAATTAATGGACGACTTATTATGATTTCGCCACCTCATGAAATTCATCGACATCCTAGAAGTATTACTGATAAAGCTAAGTGGAAAGCCACTGAGTGGAGAAGCCGGTTAATATATTATTCAATTCCAGTTTTAGACACCATATTGAATGTCACATATTTAAAACATTATTCCCTTCTAGTAAATTCAGTATCCATGTTATTACAGAAGTCGGTTTCCATAGAACAGATTTCAAAAGCAGAGAACGACTTAAAGACCTTCGTAATTGAAATGAACAAATTATATGGGGATGAATCCATGACGTTTAATGTACATATCCTGCTTCATTTACCTGAATTTGTTCATAAGACAGGTCCTCTTTGGGCAACGTCAGCTTTCCCATTTGAATCAGCTATGTATACTTTAAAAAAATTTGCAAATGGCCCTACTGGTGCAAATTTGCAAACAGTAAATGGTTTTACAAAATTCAATGTACATTTTAATACTATGTCAGGAGCAAAGGAACCTATCAATGAAGATGTAAAAATGTTTGTAGAAGGTTTACGGTTGCGTGGTACATTAAAAAAAGTTTGTGATTCGGACGTAGTTTTTTTAGGCAAGCAACAACTAAGCAATGAGAAGGTTTCAGATTTTAATGGGAACACGTTTTTTAAATACAAAAGGTGCCTTTATAAAGGTAAACTCCTGCATACAGAAGATTATAAGTCTAAAACAGGCTTAAAAAATAATGATTCTGTTGTCCATTTGTCTGATAACCAATTTGCTATAATTATAGAATTAATGTCTTTTTTAATAGCCATTGCTTTATAAAAGTTCAAAAACTGGTTGCTAGGCCATATAAAGTAGGAAATTTTGTATTGCATCATCTGTATGTTGTAAATAAAACGTCAAATTTTTCCATCATCAAACCCTCGCATATTCTAAACAAATGAATTTATTATAAGGTAGGAGATACGTTTATACTGTCAACTTTAACCAACGATATCGAGGTTCAATGATTTGTAATTATACAAATATGTCAGTTGTTTATAGAAAATCGAAAATTATATTTGTAAAAAAGAATAAGCTTCAATAAACCATACAAATAAGGCATACCCAATTGTTTATTTTGTATTAAAAAACTTAGTTTGTTTAGAATTTTTAAATAAAACCGCAAATAAGTAAGAGGTACCTATATAAAAATCTGTAAAATATTATAAATGAATAAAATTGTATAAACGTTAGTCAAAGGTAATAAATATGTAATCGAAAAGCGAAAAAAACTGGAGTATGCACTCAGTTTCAATTTATACTTTTCGCAAAAAAAAATTAACCACATAAAAACAATATAGAATACATAAACAATAAAAGACATAAATTTTTATAAAATGAATGTAGGTAGTTAATCTTATACATAAAGGCAGCAGAGAAGCGGCTGGAACCTCCCCAACGCGTGGGTCTTTCATTTCAGGGACTTCTGTTTAAGATTCTAAAGTTGATATGCCTAAATGGCACTTCCCGTTGACCAATTGCTCCCAAAAGCCTTTCAGCTCTTCAACGGGTCACCTCACCTCCATTTACCAAATTTCGGGCAAATCGATCCACTAGTTTGGGCTATAAAGTGGTTTCAGTGTTATTACAAAATTTCGATTTTTCTACCCAAAGGGTTCTAAATGCGAATAAATTTTGTCTCATTTAAAACCAGAAATTGAAGACCTTTCTGATGGTGACCTCGATAGTGACAATAAATTTTTCAAAAACTTGTTTTGGATGGGTAAATTAGAAAATAATTTTAAATTTCGAAATTGATGTGCCAAAACGGCACTTTCCGTGGGCCGATTGAATCCAAAATTTGTTCACCTCTTCGACGTGTAATACAATCCCCTTGTGCAAAATTTCAGCCAAATCGGTTCAGGGGCTTGGGCTGTACCGCGATTTTAAAGTCCGATAAAAATCAATTTTTTTTTTATTTTTGGTCGAAAGGGCCCTAAGAATGAATGCATTTTTAAAAGCAGAATTTGAAGGCCTTTCCTATCGTGACGTGAAAAATGGGGGTTTGCATTTAAAATTTAAAAGTTGATGTGCCAAAATGGCATTTCTGGTTGCACGATTGGCTCCAAAAGCTTTTCAGATCTAAGTTGGGTTATCACATGCACACGTACCAAATTTCAGCTAAATCTGTCGAGTAGTTTGGGCTGTGGCGTGTTTACGAACGTACGTACGTACAAACGTACGAACATACGTACATACATACAGACACATTTTAAAAACCACTTTTTTGGGCTCCTGAGACCTCAAAACGTATAGATCCGGTCTTATCTCGAATTCGAAAATTTTAGTGATTGCAGTAACCTCCCTTTTTTTTTAAATGGTGAAGTGGAGTGGGGAGGTTAATAAATAAACAAATATATGCATAAGGAGAAATAATTACATAAAATAGGACAAAAACAGAAAAGTTATAGTTTTATAAATATTCATAAAAATTTATAAAAGTTAAAACAACACAAAAATACTATAAGATTGTATAACACCGGAAATGAGTGCATACATAAAAACCTTTAGAATAGTATAAAAGGATAAAATCGAATAGAATAATATAAATGGTAATAGAAGGCAAATATAAAAAGAGAAAGAATTTTATGCTGTTACATATACAGGGTGAGTCTAGTTGGACAAATCAGTCGCCTAGCGTTTAAGATATTGAAATTGGAAATTCAATTTTTGGATATGTTGTAGCTGATATGGTCCCCTACACATGAGACCCATAAAGAAAGCTCCAGTTTTATTCAAACCGAAATTATTAAATAAAAACGAAGGCTTAAAAATTTTTTTTTCGATATTGTTGAATTTTTTAAGGTTATTTAGTTAGAGAATAATTTTCTCTTTATGGAAACATAATTTTTTGTAGAAATAAGTTAATAATCTCCGAGAGACAAATTATTTAAATAATAAAGATTTTTAATTAATTCCTAAAGAAAGCCACGCATGCCGTGATTTGAACAAGCCTTCAAACTCCGGCCAGTAAGCGCTGTCTCCCTCGACCCACACCTGTGGCACTACCTGAACACCGCCATCGTCGAAAGCCACAACACACCAAGTCATTCTACATAGGCAGCAAAAATTCGCATATTATTGCATTTGACACAAAAAAGTAATAATTTGCCACGAAGTATTTTATTCTTTTCCCTAAGAACTGAAAGTAGTTGGAATTTTTTATTGAATTACGAATTTTATGTCTAAACATGGAAAATGGATTGTATTTACAAGTTTGGTAAAAATTTATTACTCGTAAATTTGTTATCATGTACTTATAATAATTAAATATTAAATCACAAATTGAATTTGTACCTTACAAACAAGGATAAATTGCCAAAGTGACAATAGTTTTAAATTCGAAATTGAGCCTATATGTTTTATGTACACAAATTTAACTGTAGCATTTACAAAAAAAACTATGTTATATCACTATGCAGCAAAGGAAATATGGCGAAACCATTAGAAAATGGAACTTTCAAACATTTTGTAATAATCTCTGATGTAGGCCACATTTCTATGTTATTTGACATAGTTTCTGTGTAAATGCAGTTAAATTCTGAAGAACGGCATGGCTTTTTGTATATATCACTTGGGCCCAAGAACTTTTTACCAATTACCACAGGGCACTTATAAACTAAGCTATAAGCAAAATTACAGATATTAACAAAAAAATTGCCCTTAAGTAAACAAACATTATTTGGTTTATGTACAGACAAACTCCAATAACAAGTTTTAAACAGTTTGAACTGTTTTGTTAATTGTAACCCTGGGATTAGCGGACCAGTGTTGTGCTCTGTGAATACACCAAAATTAACATCTTTTTCTTCTTGAAATAAATTTACAGAATTTTTCTCTTCGTATCGTCTATGTAATTGTTGAAGTGGTTTATCATGTTTCTGTAAAAAGCTCTTCAAAATTCTCATGTAATTTTCATATGGAAAGGCACTGAAAGAATCTAATGAACCAAAAAGTCTTACATCATCTACTAAGTGTATCAATCCGTGAATGTTATGTGAAACAAATTCCTCTCCATATAGCGATTTAAAAGATTCTACAAAGTGAATCAAAAGTTTTTGTACATAATCGAGAATGGTGTCATCTAATAACTCGCTAGCCTTACAAACATACACAACCTTAGGCAAAACTTTATAAAGAACAACTGGTCCAGTGTAGAGAAGAAATTGCCTCAATTCCGTCGCTTTCCAACTCTTATACGATTGTATCTCTTGTGGTTTTCTTGAAAACTCAGACACAATATGAGGTCTCAAGGATAGCAGTTTTTCTGACAGTGTTACAATTTTTCTGTTGGCCAAGCGAACAGTAAAGTTTCCTTTAAACCATAAAAAAATTAGTTTTTTCACTGCTCCTATACAAACAAGATGCATATAGTCAAGTGGAATTTGGGTTACCATTCCAAAATTTGGTATTTTCGTTAAAATAGAAGTCCCTAAATGATATTCTTCATTTTCTTGGGTGATAAAAGATTCATTCGTTCGTGCACGACATGAGTTTTCTGGAAAATACATCCTACGTCCGTTATGCACTCCCTCTTGTACGCATTTAGTACAACTAAAGTACCCCGTATGGCCTTTTGTTTTCGAAATAAATGACTTTGCTGGTGCGTCACATATTATGCAATAAATAGAAACACTAAGTCGCCTGCCTTCATAAATTAAGCCATCACGAATTAAAATGGAAATTTCTTCAACAAAAAGCCTCAGGAATGTATCAGAATTATTTGGCTTTGTATATCCATGATAAACTCCAATGACGAAGATTCTCGAACTAGGATAAATGCAACCAAGAATTGGCCATAACTGACTTCTGGTAGATTCGGACACTGATAATCCATCAATTCCAATTTTTATCTGAATTTTATCAAAATTATATTTTCCATAATCCATTTTTAAAACTTGCAGCAAACTTTGTGCAATTCCAAAATGGAGATAACTTCCTGGATCAACAACATGAATGGTTGTATGTCTAGGAGTTTTTAATAGTGTCCTTGAATCTTTCGGAAGCTTATTTGCTACCCCAGGAATATTCCTTGATATAATATTTAATAATTCTGAAAGCGCGTTATGCTTAATTCTGCGCCTTACGCCCCATTCTGCTACTTCAGGCCCCAGCAAATCCAGGTTACCTTTTGAAGGTGAACTTTCAAAACTGTTTAATATATCACTGCCTTCATAATCGATTAAGTTTTCATCGGGGTCAATATTTTCTGAACCTCGAGATAGCAAATCAACATCAGACTCGGTTTCCTCCCATTCATGTTCGTTTTCGGAATTGTCCACGCCACTTTCAAGTTCAGAAATCCTAATCTCAATGTTTTCATCGTCTTCGGAAAAAATTTCAGGGACACAGCAATATGTGGGTTTATCATTAGTTTTCAATACATTACTAGCATCCGCCGCAATTAGCCTACGTAAATGGCGATTAGATAAATCCGACAAGGCCTTCCGTTTTCCAGGCATAACCTAAATCTCCACTTTTGGCGGGCGACAAGAAAAAAGCCGAGTGGTCCAGGATTATACAACTCGGGATTTACTACAACTAGCCGTTAGGCAAACTGTATATTTGTATGTTAATAAACTCACCTTCGTGATTAATCCGAGATCCGAGTGAACAGCAAAACCAAAGGAGAATCTAATTGCAACTGTAACACTCAATAACACCACACGCCATTTTGCAAGTTCAGTGAGCTGGTCATGCACGCGATCTCGTTCGCTAGGTACGCATGCGCGTCCCACGCGGAATACGGCGGATAGAATTTAAAGAATCTACCCAATTTTCCCTGTTATTATTTTAAGAAAATAATCGTGTCAAACGATGGCTACCGCAAAAATTCGCTTCAAGTTACATAGTTGTCATGCTGTACTCAAATGAATTTGTAATTAAGCATTTTACGTCCACGATATCCATCATTGTGATATCCATTAGACATTTCATGTGGAGTGGACATAAGGTGGATAAACAGGACATCTATTACATGTCTTGTAGACGGCTGTGCTGTGTGGGATGCGAATGAATTTTGTATTATTTAGAACAAGTATTTGAAGACCTTCCTGATGCTGACAATGAATTTAAAAAAAAGTTGTTTAGGATAGTAAAATGAGAGTATGTTTAAAATTGAAAGTTGATGTTCCAAAACGGCACTTTCCGTGGGTCGATTGCCTCCAAACATTTTTCAGCTCTTCGACGTATAATACAGTCTCCATGTACAAAGTTTCTGGCAAATCGGTCCAGAGGTTTCGGCTGTATCGTGCTTTTACGGCACTAAGAGTGAATACATTTTTAGAAGCAGAATTTGAAGGTCTTTCTTATGGTGACGTGAAAAATTGGGGTTTGTATTTAAAATTTAAAAGTTAATGTGCCAAAATGGCATTTCCGGTTGCACGATTAGCTCCAAAAGCTTTTCAGATCTAAGTTGGGTTGCGTACCAAATTTCAGCCAAATCGGTCTAGTAGTTTTTGTTATATTTCTCGGGAGCAGCGAATAAAATCCTTTTGTACTTAACACTCTATTCAATTATATTACAATTTAATTGCGGAGCAATTTTCTGTCGTGTTGACGTCCTTGCTGGCTGGGACGGAAGGGCGTTTGCGCGTGCTTGAGTATGGATTTCGGTTTTCTTACCACTGCTGTCCTACCGCCTTTTATACCGACTGTTCGTTATACATAACATATCCCCCTTCTAAATTTATCACATACATTGGAAAACCTTAAGCACTAACAAATAAAATCACAATAGAACAATATTGTCACGAACAATAATAGTCTAACAACTTTTTCGGCTTACAAACTTCTCGTTTATGTCTAATGGGTGCTACAGATGTCTGCTGAACAACATTAGTTACAACCATATTCTCCTGACTATCTTCATTCGAAACAATACTAGGTATCCCAATTGATTTGTGACTAACTGAACTCAAATCAACGTTAGGTAACCTAATAATCTCCTGACTAACTAAATTCGAGGTGCTAGCCTCTGATATAGCTTCAGGCAAAGGCGAAATTGCTGCGGATTCACCCTGAACTGAAAGCGGTGAAGTCTCTCCCAAGTTTCCACCTTGACTGATGTGATTACTCCAATTATTTGCTGGGACAAAGCCGATCACCCCAGTACGCTTTGCAACACAATAGCGTGTAGTGTCCGACTGACTGGATCCCTCCCCTGCCTGGATCACACGCTCGATAATTTGGTTTACGTGTCTCTTACAGAGTTTGTTATCCGTTAACCTAGTGCAAACGTACATACAATTACCAATGGGTCTTACAATTGTTGCTTTGCACCAAGAAGGCTTGTTAGGATTGGTGTAATTGCGTATCATGACAGATTGACCTGCCCGAAAAGATCTAGCAGTTACGTTGGGAACATGTTTAGTAATCGTTTTTATATCTTTGATCAAGTCGAGCTTAATTTTTAAACCTCGGTTAAACATTAGTAAAGCTGGAGACTTGCCTGTTGTACAGTGTGGAGTATTTCTATAAAGTAATAAGAACCTAGCTAACAGTACTGAGATCGATAATCCTTCATTAATCGGATCGCTCAGGGCTGCCATTAGTTTGTTTTTACAGGTCTTTACCATATTTTCGGCAAAACCGTTACTTTGCGGATTGTATGGAGCGATTGTCAAATATTTAATACCATTACTGGCAAAAAAAATTTCAATCTCCTCTGCCACAAAACCTGGTCCATTGTCAGAAACTACGGTTTTAGGTAAACCGAATCTCGCAAAACAATCCCGGAAATGCACAATAGTTTGATGAGCTGTTAATTTTTGCACTGAATAAATCTCGGGCCATTTAGAAAAATTGTCAACTATAACTAAAAAATTTTGGCTTTTGAAAGTGAAAAAATCAACGTGAACGGTCTCGAAAGGAAAATTTCCTTTAGGCCACGGAACTTGAATGTTCGGAGGGTTAGACCTAACACTTAAACATGATATGCAAGATTTACACATCTGTTCAATTTTTTTATCGATACCTGGAAACCAAACATACGATCTAGCTAGTGCTTTGGTACGTACAATGCCTTCGTGCGTCGCGTGCAACTCTCGTAAAACGTCATCTTGCAACGCTGACGGAACAATGACCCTGTCACCTAACATCAAGCATTCATCGGCTATATCAAGTTCTAATCTCCGATTGAAATATGGCTTCAATTCTGGCGTAATCTGATTAGGCCACATAGTCTTAGTATACCGGAGGACCTCTGAGAGAATTGGATCCTCTTTGGTAGCATTTATCACCGTTGATCTACAAATAGGTACATATACACTGGAAAAGAAAATGTTCTCTATGGCTGGAGGTTCCTCCACCCATTTGTCTAACGGTAACCGCGACAAACAATCAGCTACCGTATTATCCTTTCCCTTAATATGTTGGATTTGAAAATCAAAATTACTAAAATATAACGCATATCTTTTGATCCTATTTGCGTAAGTCTGATTGATATCATTTCTGCCACCGAACAGCGAAACTAAAGCTTTTTGATCTGTTCTAAATATAAATTTCTGACCATATAAGTACTGCTCAAATTTTGTAATGGCAAAATAACAAGCAAGACTTTCCTTATGTACTGTGGAGTAGTTCTGTTCCGGTTTTGAATATGTTCTAGAGATGCATGCGACTGTACGCTCTTGTCCGTCAGGCAATTTATGAGCTAAGGTAGCTCCGATGCCTGCCTCACTAGCATCACACGTAACTATGATCGGAAACTCAGGGTTATAGTACATCAGAACATCATCGGAAGCTATTTTGGTTTTAACTACTTCCATACAGGACTGACAATTACTTGACCACTCAAATTCACTACCCTTTTTTAATAACATATATAATGGCTGCAACAAGTCGGCCATATCTTTAATAAAACGGGCATAAAAATTACACATTCCTATAAAAGATCTAAGTTCGGTGAGATTGGTAGGTGCTGGTGCTTCTAAAATCGCTTTAATTTTGTCTTTGTTCTTAGAAAGACCTTGTTCTGTTAAATCAAAGCCTAAATATGATATTTTATCTTTAAAAAATTCACATTTTTCTAGATTAACTGTGAGACCAGCTTCTCCTAACACTTTTAACACTTGTGCCACCACCTGAAAATGATCTTCCCCTTTTCTATGACCTATCAAAATGTCATCTTGGAATGTATACACATTGTCCATCCCTTGAAATAAATTATCTATATGTTTTTGAAAATAGAAACTAGAACACTTTATCCCAAATGGTAATCTATTCACAGTAAATAAACCTTTATGGGTGCTCAACGTTACCAATTTCTTAGACTCATCATCAAGTTCAAATTGCATGTACGCATCACTCAAGTCAAGTTTCGAAAATCTGTAATTGCCCCCCAATTTGGCAAAAATCTATTCAATTCGTGGCAAGGGATAGAATACATCAGCCAAACACTTATTTAGGTAAATGTAACTACCACAAACCCGTACTGTACCATTACCACGCATGACTGCAACGATCTGCGATGACCATTCAGCAGTGACGGTGAGGGAAATCATGCCTCTGTGCTCCATTCTGGCTAACTCCTTTTCCACCTTGTCCTTTAATGCCAATGGCATTGGTCTCGGACGAACTGTTCTAGGAATAGCCTCCGGTTTCAACTTCAAAGAGATCTTCGCATGCTTAAAACAACCCAATTCCTTAGTGCACACTTGAGGAAATGCCGCCAACAGTCTGCCTTTGACATCCACTTCATCGATAGAGTGAACACCTGCAACATTGAACAAGTTAAAATCCTTTATAAACTCTCTTCCCAGAAGAGAAGTTGTTGTCTTGTCAAAAACAAAAACATCTAAAGTCTTAGACACATTACAATATACAACATTGACTTTAATAAAACCTATGGGAACGAGTAACTCCCCTGTATATCCTTTAAAACTCCTAGTGGTCTTCTGAAGAGGATACTTTGCTAGCTGACGAGCATAGATCTGCGAACTGATGGCGCTCACTGGTGATCCTGAATCCAGTTCCATTCTGAACGACTTCTCGTCAATGGCCACTTCTAGGATAATTGGATCCCCTTTTCCATTTAAGCTGCACATCGTGTCCGTATCCTGCACATTACACATGACATCTGCTCCTGGAGGTTCTTGAGAGAAATGAAAAGACTCCGATTGGTCTATTTGAGGCCCATTTTCCATAATGTTGCCCACTACCCTGTTTGCCTTTTTCTTACAAACTCTCTTCAGGTGCCCTTGTACGTTGCAAATTTCACATGTGTAACTTTTATATTTGCAGGAACCGTTATGTGACTTGCCACAGCACTCACATTTTTGTCGAGACTTTTGTTGATCCTTAGAGTCCTCTTCCCGCAGTTTGGAGTCCTTGCTGCTCCCTTGCTTTCCAATTAATCTTCGCCCCCGTCCAGCCTTGTGCTCCTGCATCCTCTGGATCGCAGCATTACTCTGTGAATTCGATAACGAGGTTTCCCTGGCCCTCGCAATCTGCAGAATATCTGCCAACGATTTCGTAATAGATTCCTCCACGATCCTATCCAGAATAGGGCCTGGACACATGCCAGAAATAAATCTGTCCAACAGTACAGATTCCAGATGAACGAATTTGCAGTTTAAAGCCAAGCGTCTTATTCGAGTATACCATTCTTGCATAGGTTCTGAATTCGTCTGAAAAGCTCGGTAAAACTCTCGTCGCTCCACATACACGTTTACTTGTGGACTAAATTGTTGCTTCAACAATGTGGATAAAGCGTCGAAAGACTTGCTGCTAGGGGTGTCTGGAAAACATAGGTCGTTAACAACCCCATAAACGTTTTTGTCTAAATGCGTTAATAGCAGGGCCACTTTTATCTTCGCGTCTGTAACCGCGTTAGCGATGCAACACTGCTCAAATCTGGCAATATACAGCGTAAAATCATCGGAACCATCAAAAACAGGGACGTTGCCAATGGACGCCATTTTGTGGAAGCGTGGGAGGACGGCCAATTTTCACGAAAATAGAGAAAAGTATCACTCACAGTAAGGCTAAACCAGTTGAGTCCTCGTCGCCATGTTATATTTCTCGGGAGCAGCGAATAAAATCCTTTTGTACTTAACACTCTATTCAAGTATATTACAATTTAATTGCGGAGCAATTTTCTGTCGTGTTGACGTCCTTGCTGGCTGGGACGGAAGGGCGTTTGCGCGTGCTTGAGTATGGATTTCGGTTTTCTTACCACTGCTGTCCTACCGCCTTTTATACCGACTGTTCGTTATACATAACAGTTTTGGCTGTGGCGTGTTTACAAACGTACGTACGTACGTACGAACATACACACAGACACATTTTGAAAACCACTTTTTTGGGTTCCAGAGACCTCAAAACGCATAGATCCGGTCTTATCTCGAATTCGAAAATTTTAGTGATTGCAGTAACCTCCCATTTTTTTAAAATTGTGTTTGGGTTGGGGAGGTTAAACATAGAAAAGTTTAATTAACTGATTCGTTAACGGTGTCTTTTACTTTACATGATTTGTCTTTTAATCAAGGATAAATTAGCTCTTTTAATAAGACAAATTTAACTAACTAATTAGTTAAACGATGTCTTTTACTTTTAGATGATTCGTCTTTTAATCCAAAAAATTTAACTCTTAGATCTAGTTAATAAAATTAAGTTTTAGGGTGAAAAAACAAGTTGAATAAATTATAAATTATTTATTAATAAAAATGAAAATACATAGAATACATATATTAAGATGCAAACATATATGCAAAAAGAACTGATTTGGAAACAATAAACAGTCTAGAGTTGTCATCGTAGGATGTATGAGTCTCAAATACTGCACAATTTTTAGATAAATTTAATAATACATATTTGTTTTCAACAATTGTACCTATTTCATAGGCGTGGAACTCCTCATTAAAACAGAATGTGTGATAAGATTTTCCATGGGCGTAAGGAACATTTTCTGAAATCACCAAAAATTCAATTTCAGCTTTCACAATTGAATTTGTATTAAAAAAAATGCAGCAGTGAAGCGGTTGGAACCTCCCCATCGCGCGGATCTTTGACTTGTGTTTAGCAAAGAAAATGTATGACTGGTTTCCATGATGGTTTTAGAACTTTTTTAGAACACACAAATTGAAACATTCATCAGAGAAAAGTAGGTATAAGTAAGTCCTTTTTAGGCAGGACCCCCAAAGTTCTAAAACCGTCGTTGAAATCAGTCTTATACAATTTCTGTGCTAATTCGGCTAGAAACACAAGTCAAAGATCCGCGCGATGGGGAGGTTCCAGCCGCTTCTCTGCTGCATTTTTTTTTAAACCAGAATTTGAAGACTTTTGTGATGGTGACAATAATTCTTTCAAAAACTTGTTTTGGATGGTTAAATAAGTGAATAATTTAAAGTTGGACATTGGTGTGCCAAAACGGCACTTTCCGTGGGCCGATTGAATCCAAAATTTGTTCAGCTCTTCGACGTACAATACAATCCCCATGTGCAAAATTTCAGCTAAATCGATTCAGGGGCTTGGGCTGTACCGCGATTTTAAAGTCCGATAAAAATAAATTTTTTTTAAATTTTTGGTCAAAAGGGCACTGAGAGTTAATACATTTTTAGAAGCAGCATTTGAAGGCCTTTCCTATCGTGACGTGAAAAATGGGGGTTTGCATTTAAAATTTAAAAGTTGATGTGCCAAAACGGCATTTCTAGTTGAGCGATTGGCTCCAAAAGCTTTTCAGATCTAAGTTGGGTTATGAGATGCCTACGCACCAAGTTTCAGCTAAATCGGTCTAGTAGTTTTGGCTGTGGCGTGTTTACAAACGTACGTACGTACGTATGTACACACACACAGACACATTTTGAAAACCGCTTTTTTGGGTTCCCGAGTCCCCAAAACGTGAAGATCTGGTGCTATCTCAAATTCGAAAATTTTAGTGATTGTACACAGTAAAAAATACAGTGTTTAATTGGAACACTGTGAAACTCTATCTCGTGTGTATATAGGTCCCTCTAGTTAGTGTTAACATCTAACACTAAGAATAGTGTAAACAGTAGAGTTCCCGTAACACTCCTAAACACTACTGTAGTGTAATGTTTAGAGTTTGTCTAACACTGCCAAACACTGCTTCAGTGTAGCATATAGAGTTAGATTAACATTAGCAAACACTATTACAGTGTAATAATAGAGTCCGCTTCACACTGCCAAACACTACTTCAGTGTAGTATATAGAGTTAGAGTAACATTAGCAAACACTATTACAGTGTAATAATGACACTGCCAAACACTACTTCAGTGTAGTATATAGAGTTAGATTAACATTAGCACACTATTACAGTGTAATAATAGATCCAATAATCCGCGGGCATTTTAGATATTACACTAATTAGAGTTCACAGTATAATGGCGCTTCTTTTAAAATTAACTCTGTCTCGTGTAACCTTATTTTTAACCTCCCCACTCCACTCCACCATTTAAAAAAAAGGGAGGTTACTGCAATCACTAAAATTTTCGAATTCGAGATAAGACCGGATCTATACGTTTTGAGGTCTCAGGAGCCCAAAAAAGTGGTTTTTAAAATGTGTCTGTATGTATGTACGTACGTTCGTACGTACGTTCGTACGTTCGTACGTTCGTACGTACGTACGTTCGTAAACACGCCACAGCCCAAACTACTAGACAGATTTAGCTGAAATTTGGTACGTGTGCATGTGATAACCCAACTTAGATCTGAAAAGCTTTTGGAGCCAATCGTGCAACCAGAAATGCCATTTTGGCACATCAACTTTTAAATTTTAAATGCAAACCCCCATTTTTCACGTCACGATAGGAAAGGCCTTCAAATTCTGCTTCTAAAAATGCATTCATTCTTAGTGCCTTTTTGACCAAAAATGAAAAAAAAATTGATTTTTATCGGACTTTAAAATCGCGGTACAGCCCAAGCCCCTGAACCGATTTGGCTGAAACTTTGCAAATGGGGCTTGCATTACACGTCGAAGAGCTGAAAATATTTTGGATTCAATCGACCCACGGAAAGTGCCGTTTTGGCACACCAATTTCCAAATTTAACGTTATTCTCTCATTTAACCATCCAAAACAAGTTTTTGAAAGATTTATTGTCACCATCAGAAAGGTCTTCAAATTGTGGTTTTAAATAAGACAAAAATTATTTACAATTAGTTCCCTTTGGGTAGAAAAATCGAAATTTTGTAATAGTAACACTCAAACCACGTTATAGCCCAAACTACTGCGGATCGATTTGTCCGAAATTTGGTACATGGAGGTTAGATGACCTGTTGAAAAGCTGAAAGGCCTTTGGGAGCAATTCGTACACGGAAAGTACAATTTATAGGCATATCACCTTTAAAATTTTAAACACAAGTCACGGAAATCAAAGACCCACGCGTTCGGGAAGTTCCAGCTGCTTCTGTGCGGCCAATTTAAAAAAACGGGGGCTACTGCAATCACTAAAATTTTCGAATTCGAGATAAGTCCGGATCTATACGTTTTGAGGTCTCAGGAACTCAAAAAAGTGGTTTTTAAAATGTGTATGTGTATGGATTTAACTGCTGGATTTTGTGTAAGTTATCATATTAAAGTAATAGGTAAAAGGTGTGAATAGTGAACGAGAATCATCAATTTTTCCGGACTATTGTAATTTTCATTTCATTTCCGAGTTTTAAACATCAAAGAGGCGGGTGTCAATTCCCATTGAGTGACGTTCCCGTGATTCTGTTATACTGAATGTGAATTTTTATTCATTAACAGATTATCAATTACTAAAAGTATCTGAATAGTAAGCGAAAATCATCAGATATTCAAGGTAAAAGTCTCCACATAATAATTTATTATTGAAGTTGTGGATTTCCGTCGCGGTGATTGTCAATAAATAGGATATTTGGAACCATCGTTAAGTAGCTCAAAAAGTAAGTAATTATTCAAGAAAGATAATACCTACTATTATTAATAAAATTTTAGAAATGCGTGTTAAAAAAAAATGCAGCAGTGAAGCGGCTGGAACCTCCCCATCGCGTGGATCTTTGACTTGGGTTTCTAGTCGAATTAGCATAGAAAATGTATAAGACTGGTTTCAACGACGGTTTTAGAACTTTGGGGGTCCTGCCTAAAAAGGACTTACTTGTACCTACTCTTCTCTGATGAATGTTTCAATTTGTGTGTTCTAAAAAAGTTCTAAAACCATCATGGAAACCAGTCATACATTTTCTATGCTAATTCGACTAGAAACCCAAGTCAAAGATCCACGCGATGGGGAGGTTCCAGCCGCTTCACTGCTGCATTTTTTTTTATTTCTACAGGTACACAGAGGGCTGTTTTTCGGTTAACTTTAAACACCAATTAATAAATTAATAAATTGGTGATTAAAGTTAACCGAAAAACAACCCTCTGTGTACACGAGAGCAATAGCTTTCCACAGAAACAATTTTTAAACAAATGAGACTATGGTAAACCAGTCATCATAATTTTACTTGATTTATAATATAAAAGCTCATATATACTTACCTTATTGATTATTATTGTTTCCTTTAACCACAACTCAGAGTTTGTTAAAACCCATACCACCCCATACCTATTAAGTCAATGTAGGTATTCACAAAGAACAAGAAAATAATCACAAAACTTCAAAAGCAAGTAAGTTAGGTATATTTATTCAGTCAATGTATATTTTAGTGCAATAAACCATTCCATTGACGAAAATTTTTGGTATTTGTTAAAAGATTCTTTATTTTGCAAGAGATTCAGACCAACGACATTAGTTTGCAGTTCATTCTCTATTTCAATTTTGTACAACTGAAAATTTTCGTCGAACGAAATTGTCTTCCATTTTCTGGTTATAAAAAATACGTAAGCATCTATAGATATGATTTCAACAATCTCTTCAAAACTTGGTACATTATCAATTACTCCTGTTGTGACTACACCTAAGATTTACTGGTTGCCTATTTATGTAGTTAGTTTTATTTTGTTATGTTTACATTGAGAGCCATGAAAAAACAAAAATTTGACATATCTCAATATATGAATGCGTCGTTCCATATTGTTTTGTTCGTTGTAAAAATAAATTCATAAAACCAAATAAAATTGTGCATCAATCAACAACAATACAGTCCGCTAATACCAGCAAGCAACAACACCAACATATTTTTGGACGCATCGAGCCGGATGATCGAATCAAGCAGCAGATAAACCAAGATTCATTCATTCCATTCATCAACATAACCTCACTTCAGGGAAATCAAGCGGCACCAGACCAAGCCAAGAGAAGCCCCACATCATCGAGTCATATTTCAGGACTATCATCGGTGTCCACCCACAGCGGGACTTCTTAGGATTTCCAGAGTCACCAGGAATCGCGGAGAATCATCAGTCATCATAATCACTCGCGTGAACCTAGCCCCAAATCCCAGCCCCCAATTTGCTGACATATGGTCAAAGCTATGTGGGATGGTGAGAGCGCAGCGTAGTGGGCGTGGCCTCTAGTAGTAGGTACCAGTGATTAGGGTTAGCGGACTAAGCTTTCTGTTATGGATTTTACATACCGGGGGGGAGGGGGGGGCTAGGAGGAATAAATGCCATGCCGTATTATTTTATTTATCACCCCCGTAGAGCACTAACTTAGGGGCTAACTTACGGTATTCTTAAGGGCACATACCCCCCCCCTCCTATCATATTCAAGGGGTTAAACGTAATTTTTGTAAAATTCGCGTGAAGTCGGGGGCTGGGGCGAGCCGAGCTACGATTTTCATAAAATTCGCGTGAGGGGTAGCAAATACCCCCCGCAACGTCATATCAAAAATTTGTTTCTTGCAAATCATATTTAGGGGGTTAAACACGAATTTGTTTTTTCCACCCTCTCTAACTATGAAGTCGGGGGCTGGGGCGAGCCGAGCTACGATTTTCGTAAAATTCGCGTGAGGGATAGCAAATACCCCCCGCAACGTCATATCAAAAATTTGTTTCTTGCAAATCATATTTAGGGGGTTAAACACGAATTTGTTTTTTCTACCCTCTCTAACTATGAAGTCGGGGGCTGGGGCGAGCCGAGCTACGATTTTCGAAAAATTCGCGTGAGGAGTAGCAAATACCCCCCGCAACGTCATATCAAAAATTTGTTTCTTGCAAATCATATTTAGGGGGTTAAACACGAATTTGTTTTTTCCACCCTCTCTAACTATGAAGTCGGGGGCTGGGGCGAGCCGAGCTACGATTTTCATAAAATTCGCATGAGGGGTAGCAAATACCCCCCGCAACGTCATATCAAAAATTTGTTTCTTGCAAATCATATTTAGGGGGTTAAACACGAATTTGTTTTTTCTACCCTCTCTAACTATGAAGTCGGGGGCTGGGGCGAGCCGAGCTACGATTTTCATAAAATTCGCGTGAGGGGTAGCAAATACCCCCCGCAACGTCATATCAAAAATTTGTTTCTTGCAAATCATATTTAGGGGGTTAAGCACGAATTTGTTTTTTCTACCCTCTCTAACTATGAAGTCGGGGGCTGGGGCGAGCCGAGCTACGATTTTCGTAAAATTCTCGTGTGGGATAGCAAATACCCCCCGCAACGTCATATCAAAAATTTGTTTCTTGCAAATCATATTTAGGGGGTTAAACACGAATTTGTTTTTTCCACCCTCTCTAACTATGAAGTCGGGGGCTGGGGCGAGCCGAGCTACGATTTTCGTAAAATTCGCGTGAGGGATAGCAAATACCCCCCGCAACGTCATATCAAAAATTTGTTTCTTGCAAATCATATTTAGGGGGTTAAACACGAATTTGTTTTTTCCACCCTCTCTAACTATGAAGTCGGGGGCTGGGGCGAGCCGAGCTACGATTTTCGTAAAATTCGCGTGAGGGATAGCAAATACCCCCCGCAACGTCATATCAAAAATTTGTTTCTTGCAAATCATATTTAGGGGGTTAAACACGAATTTGTTTTTTCTACCCTCTCTAACTATGAAGTCGGGGGCTGGGGCGAGCCGAGCTACGATTTTCGAAAAATTCGCGTGAGGAGTAGCAAATACCCCCCGCAACGTCATATCAAAAATTTGTTTCTTGCAAATCATATTTAGGGGGTTAAACACGAATTTGTTTTTTCTACCCTCTCTAACTATGAAGTCGGGGGCTGGGGCGAGCCGAGCTACGATTTTCGAAAAATTCGCGTGAGGAGTAGCAAATACCCCCCGCAACGTCATATCAAAAATTTGTTTCTTGCAAATCATATTTAAGGGGTTAAACACGAATTTGTTTTTTCTACCCTCTCTAACTATGAAGTCGGGGGCTGGGGCGAGCCGAGCTACGATTTTCGTAAAATTCGCGTGAGGGGTAGCAAATACCCCCCGCAACGTCATTTCAAAAATTTGTTTCTTGCAAATCATATTTAGGGGGTTAAACACGAATTTGTTTTTTCCACCCTCTCTAATTATGAAGTCGGGGGCTGGGGCGAGCCGAGCTACGATTTTCGTAAAATTCGCGTGAGGGGTAGCAAATACCCCCCGCAACGTCATTTCAAAAATTTGTTTCTTGCAAATCATATTTAGGGGGTTAAACACGAATTTGTTTTTTCTACCCTCTCTAACTATGAAGTCGGGGGCTGGGGCGAGCCGAGCTACGATTTTCGAAAAATTCGCGTGAGGAGTAGCAAATACCCCCCGCAACGTCATATCAAAAATTTGTTTCTTGCAAATCATATTTAGGGGGTTAAACGTGGATTTGTTTTTTCCACCCTCTCTAAATATAAAGTCGGGGGCTCGGACGAGCCGAGCTACGATTTTCGTTAAATTCGCGGGGGGGTTAGCAAATACCCCCCGCAACATGATATCAAAAATTCGTTTCTTGCAAGTCATATTTAGGGGGTTAAATGCGAATTTGTGTTTTTTATACACAGTAGCTGACCGTAGTTACAGGTGCAAAGTTTTGTTGGTTGCATATTTTCATTCGTTGTTATTGGAACTATTGGAACACAGATTGGCATTTTTCTGTTTGTACGTTTTTTATTCTAAACAGCCCACTAGTGGATGTAAATACAGGGTACGGGATGCAAGGGCGGATGGGCTCAACTAAAGCGGCCCGGAAAAACTTTTGAGGCGGCCCACTTTATTTTACGAGGGGGCAGCCCCTTGCGAAAAATTTTTCTCAAATCAAAATTAGGTAGCTATATTAGGTATTAATTGCTTTGTCAGGTTCGGTGTAGAAATATGCCGGCGGACTCATTGATGTACGATAATCTACATTTTTGAAAACAGTGCCCTAGTGAGATATGTGTTCCAAATCATTTACGGGCCCCTTGTTGCCAACTTTTAAGAAAAATTGTTAAAAAAGAAAATTGAAATGGCGCATTTTCCAAGCACTTAGAAGACACACCGGGTCCTCAAAGCTTCCCGGGCCCGTGTCTTTGGAACACTCTGAACACCTCCACACTACGCCACTGTTTGAAAATGTCATGAAAAGCGACACGTCGTCGGCCGCCGCTGCCGGCCCAAGCGGCCCACCAAGCCGCGGCCTACCGGGAAAATTCCCGTTCTCCCGCCTGGTTAAACGAGAAATAACTCGTCGTCGGTCTAAGGGTTGCCAATTTCTTGCTAAAATACACTACTTCTAGTGCTTTTGACCGCTTCCATTTGTCAATTCTGACAGATGATTAGGTAGTTGGTGATTTCCATAGGTGATTTCGATGCAGTTTGTATAATTGAGCTTGAACACTACACCTGGAATGTATGCAATCCAGCGCTCTATTGGACTAACATAAAGCCGTGCATAAAACTGACATTTTTTCTAACATATGCCATCAGTAGTTTATACATATTTTGAAGTTCAATTCTTTGAAGGACTGCCTTACGTGATAAGATTGGTCTGGATGTCATTATTGCTGTTGGACATGAAGGATGAGAATGCACTCGCACACAGGCACGCTTGCACGCACTCACTGAGAGAGACGCCATGACGAAACCGTGCGTGCGTTCTTTCGCAGAAAGATTACTGTACCCACAGTCTCCTGTCACTGTCCCTATTTCCTACTACAGGTGGGTGAGAGTCTTCCCTGTCTAGACGAACAAAACAGGTTACGCCAGGCAGTCGTCCTTGGACTAGTGCTATCGTGGGAACTGACGATATTCAGACAAATCGACAGGTTGCTGTCATGGTAGGAACGGGGATCCCCCACCACCTTCTAATTATGTCTATAGCAACTACAGAACAACTTGTTTAATGCCTGGTTACATTTTTGTTTGGCGACATAAGTTGTCTCTGGCGACATCAATTCGATTATTTATTACCACTCAGTTTTAACCTCCCCCTTCCAAACTAAAAAAGGGAGGTTACGGCAATCGCCTCAAAATTGAAAATCGAGATAAAGGCCCAACTTTATGTTTTCGGGTATGGAGATTGCGAAAAAAAAAATATATATCCGTGTGTGGTTGTCGTTGTCGTATTCCGCCGAAACTACCGAACCTATTTGCCTGAAATTTGGACAGAAGGCATAGTGGCAGCCCCTGCTGAGCTGAAAAGCTTTTGGTGAAGATCGGAGAATATTTACTGTCTTTTGGGCACATCAACTTTGAAATTTGACTATAAACCCCTATTTTTCACATTTCCGTACGAAAGGCATTCAAATTCTGTTTTTAAAAATGTATTCACACTTTGAGCCCTTTTGGAAAAAACTAAAAATTTCAAGATTGAATAGCATAAAGTGACAAATGATTTCTGACGTTACTATTACTAGAAACACTCCACTACACCAAAACACTTGATTTTCACTGCTAACGCGTTTCCAGTTGTCCAGTGTTTCCATTGTGACGTTAAAGGCACAGTAAACTAAAATTCTCATGTATTAACCTCCCCACTCCACTTCACCATTTAAAAAAAAAGGGAGGTTACTGCAATCACTAAAATTTTCGAATTTGAGATAACACCAGATCTTCACGTTTTGAGGTCTCAGGAACCCAAAAAAGCGGTTTTAAAAATGTGTCTGTGTGTATGTTCGTACGTTCGTACGTTTGTAAACACGCCACAGCCAAAACTACTAGACAGATTTAGCTGAAATTTGGTACGTGTGCATGTGATAACCCAACTTAGATCTGAAAAGCTTTTGGAGCCAATCGTGCAACTAGAAATGCCATTTTGGCACATCAACATTTAAATTTTAAATGCAAAACCCCATTTTTCACCTCACGATAGAAAAGGCCTTCAAATTCTGCTTCCAAAAATGTATTCATTCTTAGTGCCCTTTTGATCAAAAATTTAAAAAAAAAATATTTTTATCCGACTTTAAAATCGCGGTACAGCCCAAGCCCCTGAACCGATTTGGCTGAAATTATGCACACGGGGATTGTATTGCACGTCAAAGAGCTGAACAAATTTTGGATTCAATCGGCCCACGGAAACTGCCGTTTTGGCACACCAATTTGTAACTTTAAAATTATTCACTCATTTAACCATCCAAAACAAGTTTTTGAAAGATTTATTGTCACCATCAGAAAGGTCTACAAATTCTGGTTTTAAGTAAGACAAAATTCGTTCGCATTTAGTGCTCTTTGGGTCAAAAAATCGAAATTTCATAATAACACTAAAAATACATTATAGCCCAAATTAGCGAATCGATTTGGCTGAAATTTGGTACATGGAGGTTGGGTGACCCGTTGAAGACCTGAAAGGCTTTTGGAAGCAATTGGTCCACGGGAAGTGCCATTTAGGCATATCAACTTTAAATTTTAAATACAAAGGTCTCCCTTTTTATGTCGCCATTGGAAAGACGATCAAATTCTCGTTCTAAAAATGTATTCACAGTTTCTGTCATTTCAGTGGAAAATAGAGAAAAAAATATTTTTCATTAAAAGGGAGCAGGCTGACAGTGGATGACATAAAGTATCAGTTATTGTCAAAAGGGTGGCAAACTGTTAACCTTAAAAGGAACATATTGTCAAATGTGATGGGTGATGTCCGAGGTGATGTCGGTATTTGTCAGAAAATTGCAAAATTAGTCACAGACAATAAACATAAAAAAAATTCTGTCGAATTGACTACTATCTACACAGAATACAAAGATCCACGCGATGGGGAGGTTCCAGCCGCTTCTCTGCTGCATTTTTTTTTATTGCATAAAAGAACAGAAGATTACTGGAAACGAGCGCTAACATGCCCGCAAAAAGAAAATAATTTTATTTTCAACTCCAAACAGCGCCGCAAAGATCCGCCATGACGTCATATGTGCTTGCACTTGGAAAGCATTGTCGCTGCATTAAAGCATTTCCTAATTAGGAAATTTCAAGCGGCAACCCCTCACTTGCAATACATCACTTGAAAGCTAATTTCAGTACCAATCCAACGCTGTAAATATTTTTAATATCCGGCTACCTTCCAGCCCGATCAACAGTAAAATTTTAGATTACATTTGGACCTTTTGTGATATATCATTTTAAAGGGTATGAAATCCTCTGTAAACCAATGCAACTATTTTTGAAATCCATCCACTCGTTCAAAAGTTACAGAAGAAACAATAATTATTTCTACGGCGAGAGATCCATAAGATCACTGCACGCTGGCAAGCACGAGCGGGCAACTGGGTACTGTATCACGGATGACGTCACGCGCCTCACTCAAACCGATCCTAGCAACGAATTGAAGTTCTTTGGGGCAATTCTATTTAGGGCAACATTTATAAAATACTATAATCTATCAATTAGACTGATTTTTGAAAAAGTAATATTTTAGATTTTACTGTTCTGTTCCTTTAACCTTAAAGGGGAGACATGAAACATGTGTGTCAAAATGTGATAGGTGTGTCATCAAAATGATTAATTCGAGGTGGGATGTGGTAGAATTATTTGTCGAGGATTCACCATTGGGGAGGTTCCTGTCGCCTCACTGGCTGTCTTTTTTTTACAATGTATTAATTAATTCAAAACTATGTATTAGGTATGTACAATATATTAAAAAACAACAAAACAAAAAAAAATACAAACATTCTTAAATACGGCACTAAAACTAATTAGGTACAAACAAAACAAAAAAAAATACATTCATCATTGCTTAGTAGCGTCCCCAACGGCCGCGGAAGCTTCCACGACCACCGCGGAAGCTACCACGACCACCGCGGAAGCTGCCACGATGATCGTCGAAGCTTCCGCGGCCACCTCGGAAGCCACCCCTGCCTCCCCAGAAGCCGCCGCGACCACCGCGGTATTCACCGCCGTGAGAAGCCCCGCGATTGTATTGGCGGAGCGTCTCGCGACGGCGGACACCGCGGCCGAAATCGTAATTGCTTCTGGGCAGGCAGACTTTAATGTGTAAATTCTGTTTGCCCTCGCATATCAGCTGGATGCTGGTCTTAACATAAGGCCATTGAAGGCCGTCAAGACCACACCCCAGCTTGGGCATGGCTATAAATGCCAATTTATGATCTGCGACTTGCCGGAACAAGTCGCGCAGGGCCGCCACCAAATTTTCAAATTTTGGCTTGTCCTCACTCCGCTCTTTAGTGACCAGGGCAAAAATTTTGCGGCCCTGGTCGGTGGTGAGGACGGTCGCCTTGCCCACTTGGCGGGGCCCAGAATATCCCGCCGTACCATATAGGTCTCTGAAACACCAAATTAAAATTTAAAAGATTGCAGCTAACGTGACATTTTTTAAACTTCTAATTAGAGTGGGCTGTGCGCGGAATGACATGTTTCAATTTAGTGCAGAATTCAAAATCTGTCAACTTAGTTGACATAACCTAACTAAGTTTCGACATGAGTCACCTCGGGCACCGCTAACTGCAATTAGAAATTTAAAAATTGTCACTTTAAAACTATGCGACTGGATGTAGAAATTTAAAAATTCAAATTATGCCGCGTTTAACGAGATTTTGAAACGGCAGGCTCCCTATGTTTTGTACAAAAAAAAATATTCCAAGAAATTGGCGGAAAAAAACCGGGCGTATATCATGAATGAGCCTGTTTCAGCCTGTATAGTGTAATACTTTTTTTGGACCGGGCAACTAACTAGGCATGTATTCAGGTAGGTAATTCTTTTCACTTTCGGTTTAACCGGAAATTATTATAGCCTTCAATAAATTAATGAAATAAAGACATACAGGTTTAGTCAAACAAATGTATGGACCATGTCGATTATTGCCTAAATTATCAATTTAAAAAAAAATCATCAACTGAATGTTTAATGGCAATGATCAATTTTTTTTTACATGAACATGAGCAAGTAAAGACGCCATAATTTTTTTTAACTTCTGCGCTGCGCGAAGCAGTTACTGGAATAGATCGAATAATTCAGAAAAATCGAATCGGTCTTGGGAACATAAAAAAGTGGTTTTTGAAAAAATGTCTGTCTGTCTATGTGTCTGTAAACAAGCTACAGCCCAAACTAGGGAACCGATCTGGCCGAAATTTGGTATGTGCAGCTTGCATTGGAAAAGGAGGAATTGATTAGATTTTGGGACAAATCGGTCTACAGAAAGTGCAATTTTGGAACATCAACTTCAAAATTTTAAATGCAAAACCTCCATTTTTGACACCACCATAGGAAAGCTCTTTGAATTCTGCTTCCAAAAATGTATTAACACTTAGTGTCCATAGTTCCATAGAAACAAAAAATAACAGTGCCGTCATGAACCATTACAGCACACATGCGCGGTAAGTAAAACAAATGAAATTCGTAAATAGCGCGTGAGATGTCAAATAGGTTTCAAAAACGTTTTAATTTAATAAAGCTTAGGTTTTATGTGATTGGCAACTACCATTACCTAATGGTAAAATTCGATTGTGCGAAAAATTATCTACGATACACGGTTGTTTTAACAGTCTTGAAATTTCCAAAAACTCGGCTCCGCCTCGTTTTTGCAAACTATTCCTCGATTCTGTTAACATGCACTTACCAATTTAATATCGTTAATAACTATTTTCTCAGGAGATTAAGAAAAATGAATTTGTGGAAATTTTAAGAGTCAAGAACGATGGTCAGATAGAAAATTAAAACGAACAAATCTTTTTCTATATTTCTCTATGCTCAAGTTTGAGAAAATCTCGAAGTTGGATAAAATTTTGTACTTGAGTGATATTTTCTAGTAATTCTTCAAGTATATGCTTCTGAGCCTAAATAAAATATGGAAACACAAAAAAATGATTTCAATAATGTAAAATTGAAAAACTTACTTAAAGCGGACGGCGATCCCGGCGCCGAGACGGAAGTCGGCCGCCACACAATGGACCAAAGTCCATTTTGCTTCGAGCTCGAAGAGGTCCTGCTGGACCTCTTCCAGTCGGAAAGGCTTCTCCTCGTCGGTGGTCTTTCTACGGTCACATTTTTCTTTAATTTCATTTACTATAACTGGGACTATAACTTTTCGTTAAATTACCAACATTATTCTCTTGATTAGAAAAAGTCCTTTAAAATACAGGATTGGGCAAAAGTATGGAAGAATGCACATAATTCTTGAATCGTAAATTTTATGCAAGGATCCTCGAAGGATCGAGTAAGGATAGCGTTTTTTCATATTCTATGTCCGATGTCAATTTTTTGTTGTTGAGTCGTTTTTGACATAATGATCGTTGTTTTAACCTCCCCAACCCCAACACAATTTAAAAAAAAATGGGAGGTTACTGCAATCACTAAAATTTTCGAATTCGAGATAAGACCGGATCTATGCGTTTTGAGGTCTCAGGAACCCAAAAAAGTGGTTTTTAAAATGTGTCTGTGTGTATGTACGTACGTACGTTCGTACGTTTGTAAACACGCCACAGCCAAAACTACTCTACCGATTTGGCTGAAATTTGGAACATAGGCATCTCGTAACCCAACTTAGATCTGAAAAGCTTTTGGAGCCAATCGTGCAACCGGAAATGCCATTTTGGCACATCAACTTTTAAAATTTAAATGCAAACCCCCATTTTTCACGTCACCATAAGAAAGACTTTCAAATTCTGCTTCTAAAAATGTATTCATTCTTAGTGCCCTTTTGCCCAAAATTAAAAAAAAATAGATTTTTATCGGACTTTAAAATCGCGGTACAGCCCAAGCCCCTGAACCGATTTGGCTGAAATTTTGCACAAGGGGATTGTATTACACGTCGAAGAGCTGAAGAAATTTTGAATTCAATCGGCTCACGGAAAGTGCCGTTTTGGCACATCAAGTTTTAGATTTAAAATTTTTCTCTCATTTAACATACAAAACAAGCTTTTGAAAGATTTATTGTCACCATCAGAAGTGTCTTCAAATTCTGGTTATAAATAAGACAAAATTCATTAGCATTTAGTGCTCTTTGGGTCAAAAAATCTAAATTTTGTAATGACACTAAAAACACATTATAGCCCAAACTACCGGATCAATTTGATTGAAATTTGGTACATAGAGATTGGGTGACCCGTTGAAGACCTGAAAGACTTTTGGAAGCAATTGGTCCGCGGGAAGTGCCATTTAAGCATATCAACTTAAAATTTTAAATACAAGGCCTCCTTTTTTATGTCGCCATTAAAAAGACGATCAAATTCTGTTTCTAAAAATGCATTCACAGTTTCTGCCATTTCAGTGGAAAATAGAGAAAACAATCTTTCTCATTAAAAGGGAGCGGGCTGACAGTGGATGACATAAAGTGGCAGTTATTGTCAAAAAGGTGGCAAAAGATTAACCTTAAAAGGAACATATTGTCAAATGTGATGGGTGATGTCCGAGGTGATGTTGGTATTTGTCAGAAATTTGCGAAATTAGCCACAGACGATAAGGATAAAAAAAATTCTGTTGAATGAACTACTATCTACACAGAATACAAAGATCCACGCGATGGGGAGGTTCCAGCCGCTTCTCTGCTGCACTTTTTTACAGTGCGACCGTTGGCTGTGGAATATTCCAAATAAAATTTTTTTGGGTCATCTGCTGCTGAAGTCCTCGGACCGGTCGATTTAATTTTTTTAATGCAGATCTCATTCTTTAGTCGAATTTTTTTCCCCACTTCCGGTTTAACCGGAAATGACCTTAACTTTGTTTTCTAAAATAGAAGGACACTTTTTCTCAACGGATTCGAAATCTACGATTTTTTTTGAGTTAAAAATATGTATCACACTTGACCGGAAGTGCAGCCACGGCCACCCTAGATTTTCAAAAACGTCGCAGAAATCGATCAAAAATCTAGATTTTTGCAAATCGTAAATACACTTCAATCTTCTTTTTTTGATGCAAATTCAAATGCGCAGTTACATTTCCTTTTATTTGCTTTTGTTTTTAGTGCCGTAGCAATATGCGAGGCACTCTTGTTTTAGCTTATTCGCTCGCTCGCTCGCTCATCGTATCGATCGCTCCTCATATCTGTCCGTAGGATAACTTGAGAACGGAAAGTAAGGCAGGGATTCCTTTGGGCCATATCGGACCAAGGGGGTGGGAGCTAGGGGTGAAAAACCGAAAAACTATTAATTGCAATTACTAGAGAGCTACTGGGGATATAGTACTGAAACTTGGTATGCACGTTCGATCTTCAAGTCTGTTGAAAGTGAGGGGGTGACAATTTCGGGGGATGAAATTTAAGGGATGAAAACCACAAAAAATATGATAACTCCGCCAGGATTGCACGCAGCTATTTCAAACTCAACCTACACACATTTTTCGATGAAGTCTTACGGGGATGCATTTTCAATAAAATCGGACAGATGGGGTGGAAATTAGGGGTTGTAACTCAAAATTCCGTTTAATAAGCATTGGTCGAAAATAGTGTCATTCGATAGCTTTCCATTCAAAAAAGGCAGCAGAGAAGCGGCTGGAACCTCCCCATCGCGTGGATCTTTGTATTCTGTGTAGATAGTAGTCAATTCAACAGAATTTTTTTATGCTTACCGACATCACCCATCACATTTGACAATATGTTCCTTTTAAGGTTAATAGTTTGCCACCCTTTTGACAATTAATAACTGATACTTTATGTCATCCACTGTCAGCCCGTTCCCTTTTAATGAAAAATATTTTTTCTCCATTAACCTCCCCAACCCCATCACAATTTTAAAAAATGGGAGGTTACTGCAATCACTAAAATTTTCGAATTCGAGATAAGACCGGATCTATACGTTTTGAGGTCTCAGGAACCCAAAAAAGTGGTTTTAACCTCCCCAACTCCATCACAATTTTAAAAAAATGGGAGGTTACTACAATCACTAAAATTTTCGAATTTGAGATAGCACCAGATCTTCACGTTTTGGGGTCTCAGGAACCCAAAAAAGCGGTTTTCAAAATGTGTCTGTGTGTGTGTACGTACGTACGTACGTACGTACGTACGTTTGTAAACACGCCACAGCCAAAACTACTAGACCGATTTAGCTGAAATTTGGTGCGTAGGCATCTCATAACCCAACTTAGATCTGAAAAGCTTTTGGAGCCAATCGCGCAACTAGAAATGCCATTTTGGCACATCAACTTTTTAATTTTAAATGCAAACCCCCATTTTTCACGTCACAATAGGAAAGGCCTTCAAATTCTGCTTCTAAAAATGTATTCACTCTCAGTGCCCTTTTGACCAAAAATTAAAAAAAAATTGATTTTTATCGGACTTTAAAATCGCGGTACAGCCCAAGCCCCTGAGCCGATTTAGCTGAAATTTTGCACATGGGGATTGTATTGCACGTCAAAGAGCTGAACCAATTTTGGATTCAATCGGCCCACGGAAAGTGCCGTTTTGGCACACCAATGTCCAACTTTAAATTATTCACTTATTTAACCACCCAAAACAAGTTTTTGAAAGATTTATTGTCACCATCAGAAAGGTCTTCAAATTCTGGTTTCAAAAAAAATGCAGCAGTGAAGCGGCTGGAACCTCCCCATCGCGTGGATCTTTGACTTGTGTTTCTAGCCGAATTAACACAGAAATTGTATAAGACTGGTTTCAACGACGGTTTTAGAACTGCCTAAAAAGGACTTACTTATACCTACTTTTCTCTAATGAATGTTTCAATTTGTATGTTCTAAAAAAGTTCTAAAACCATTATGGAAACCAGTCATACATTTTCTTTGCTAATTCGACTAGAAACCCAAGGCAAAGATCCACGCGATGGGGAGGTTCCAGCCGCTTCACTGCTGCATTTTTTAAAATGTGTCTGTGTGTACGTTCGTACGTACGTTTGTAAACACGCCACAGCCAAAAGTGCTAGACCGATTTGGCTGAAATTTGGTACGTAGGCATCTCATAACCCAACTTAGATCTGAAAAGCTTTTGGAGCCAATCCTGCAACCGGAAATGCCATTTTGGCACATCAACTTTTAAATTTTAAATGCAAACCCCCATTTTTCACGTCGCCATAAGAAAGGCCTTCAAATTCTGCTTCTAATAATGTATTCACTCTTAGTGCCTTTTTGACAAAAATTGAAATATTCGGGATTGTTAACGTACTTTAAAAATACGATACAGCCGAAACCTCTGAACCGATTTGGCTGAAATTTTGTACATGGAGACTGTATTATACGCCGAAGAGCTAAAAAATGTTTGGAGGCAATCGACCCACGGAAAGTGCGGTTTTGGCACATCAATTTTCAATTTTAAATATACTCGCAAAACAACTTTTTTAAAAATTTATTGTCAGAATCAGGAAGGTCTTCAAATACTTGTTCTAAATAAGATAAAATTCATTCTCATTTACTGCCCTTTGGGTAAAAAAAAATTGAATTTTGTAATAAGACTAAAAACACATTATAGCCCAAATTACTGGATCGATTTGACTGAAATTTGGTACATGGAGATTGGGTAATCCGTTGAAGACCTGAAAGGCTTTTGAAAGCAATTGGTAAACGGGAAGTGCCATTTAAGCATATCAACTTTAAATTTTAAATACAAGGCCTCCTCTTTTTATGTCGCCATTAGAAAGGCGATAAATTTCTGGTTCTAAAAAAGTATTCACAGTTTCTACCATTTCAGTGGAAAATAGAGAAAAAATTCGTTCTCATTAAAAGGGATATTAACCTTAAAAGAAATTTTTTGTTGAATTTTCTGTTGAACTGACTACTATCTACACAGAATATAAAGATCCACGCGATGGGGAGGTTCCAGCCGCTTCTCTGCTGCATTTTTTTCCACTGAAATGGCAGAAACTGTGAATACATTTTTAGAACTAGAATTTGATCGTCTTTCTAATGGCGACATAAAAAAGGAGGCCTTGTATTTAAAATTTAAAGTTGATATGCTTAAATGGCACTTCCCGTGCACCAATTGCTTCCAAAAGCCTTTCAGGTCTTCAACGGGTCACCCAATCTCCATTTACCAAATTTCAGCCAAATCGATTCACTAATTTGGGCTATAATGTATGTAAATGTAATGTAAATTTCGATTTTTTGACCCAAAGAGCACTAAGTGCGAACGAATTTGGCCTTATTTAAAACCAGAATTTGAAGACCTTTCTGATGGTGACAATAAATCTTTCAAAAACTGGTTAAATGAGTGAATAATTGTATAGTTAGAAATTGGTGTGCCAAAGCGGCACTTTCCATGGGCCGATTGAATCCAAAATTTGTTTAGCTCTTCGACGTGTAATACAACCCCCATGTGCAAAATTTCAGCCAAATCGGTTCAGGGGCTTGGGCTGTATCGAGATTTTAAAGTCCGATAAAAATCAATTTTTTTTTTATTATCATAATTTTTCAACCCCCGAGCGTTAATTTTATAAAATTCGCCCAATTTTGCCTTTTTTGGGTCATACATCTTATACACATATGGACTCTGTTTGCCTTATTTTTCACTGTTCCGACACGCTTCGCAAGATTTCAACCCTCAAAAGGCAAATTTGCATAATTGGCTTATTTTCGTGTTATTTTCTGTAATTCTAGTTAATTACGATTAATTCTCATCCCCTTCAACTTTTCATCCCCCTTTACAATTTTTCAACCCCCAATGTGTTTATTTTGCAAAATTCGCGTAATTTAGTTTTTCTTCGGTAATAAATTGAACTCATTTGGACTATGTTTATCTTTTTCACTTTTTCAATCCCCTTCGAAATATTTCAACCCTCCAAACCCTCTCAAAAAAATCCATAGATTTTTAATTAGTTGACAAAAAAGTGTCTTAATTTAATAGAACAATGAAGACGTCATTATGCCAAAAACGGTTGGACCAAAAAACCAAAAAAATTACAATTGCACCATCGGGTGCAGAACGCAACAAAACACTAATCCTTCGACTAATCCCTTTGTGGATTTTTGAAAAAAATTTACGATTCGACAATTGAATTTAAAAAAATCGAAGATTAAGAATTCTTTGAGTAAAGCCACTTTTGCATTTGAAAAAAACAAAGTTTTGTAGCTAAATCGGACGGGCAAAAAAAATTCGAAAAAAACTTTTGAATTCTTTACCTTCGACTGTGCCTGGGTCTAAACTTGGATGAACCAGCCGTCTTTCTTTTAGTTATGAAATAAAAAGGATGGTGCAATTTCGTTGAACCACCCTGTATATGGTGAATATCAATTATCAGTGGTAAATAACAATGGTAAATTAAGTTCGTAAATTACCGAAAATGTAAATAATGGTAATTTCACGTCACAGCCCCTAGCTACTTTAACTAAATTTATTTTTTATGCTTACCTCGCTTCCTGCTGCTGCATGCTGGGCGAGCGCCTCCACCTCCTTCTGCAGCTCTATTAGTTTTTCCCGGAGGCTGTCCATTTTTTTTTAAACTTAACGCGAACAATCCTTATTCGACACTGACAACAGTAACCAGGGAGCATTCGCGCCCCCACCACAAACATCTAGACGATACCGCGTGGGAAATTTAGAGCAGGGTTGCGATTCCATAGGGCATAGGAGGAACTAGGCCTTCTTTTTTAGGGACACAAACTCCTCAACAATTTGCGAAGTCTGTCGAATTAGCGCTTAGGGGGTTGAAAAATTATTTAGTACCGTAGCAGAATATGCAGGTACTCTTGTCTTTGATTATTCGCTCGCTCGCTCGCTCGTCTAGTCTGTCCGTCGAATAAGTTGAGAACGAAAGCAGATATCGAGCTGAAATTTTGTACACGGGTGTATACCCGGAAAATCTCGGCGGGGATTGCTTTTGGGCCATATCGAAGCAAGGGGGGTGGAGTTAGGGGTGAAAAACCGAAAAATTATTAATTGCAATAACTCGAGAACTACTGGAGGTATCTTACTGAAACTTGGTGTGCACGTTCGACCTTCAAGTGTGTAGAAACTGAAGGGGTTCCAATTTCGGGGGATAAAATTTTGGGGATGAAAACCACAAAAAATATGATAACTCAGCGAGGGTTGCACGCAGCTATTTCAAACTCAACATACACACATGTTTCGATGAAATCTTACTATGGATGCATTTTCAATAAAGGTTGTAACTCAAAAAATTTGGCTTAATAAGTATTGGTCGAAAATAGCGTCGTTCGATAGCTTTCCGTTAATGATTCAAAAAAGAATTATTCATATTTTGCGAAAAACTACCCTTAAAGGCGCTACAACCCGAGTGAGTGATCCGAGGCCTCTAGGTTAACCACACAATGCGATTTAGCGAAAGCGAGAGCCAATTGAAATGGAAGACTTCGGTCGACGAAACAAACAAATAACCCCTAACATGCAGATTCACAAAAACACGAGAACTCAAAAACTAGCGTATCAAGGCAGAATTTGGTGTGGTAATTTCCAGTGACATTGTAAACTGGACACAATTTGCTATCCCTCACGCGAATTTTACGAAAATCGTAGCTCGGCTCGCCCCAGCCCCCGACTTCATAATTAGAGAGGGTGGAAAAAACAAATTCGTGTTTAACCTCCTAAATATGATTTGCAAGAAACAAATTTTTGAAATGACGTTGCGGGGGGTATTTGCTACCCCTCACGCGAATTTTACGAAAATCGTAGCTCGGCTCGCCCCAGCCCCCGACTTCATAATTAGAGAGGGTGGAAAAAACAAATTCGTGTTTAACCCCCTAAATATGATTTGCAAGAAACAAATTTTTGATATGACGTTGCGGGGGGGGTATTTGCTACTCCTCACGCGAATTTTTCGAAAATCGTAGCTCGGCTCGCCCCAGCCCCCGACTTCATAGTTAGAGAGGGTGGAAAAAACAAATTCGTGTTTAACCCCCTAAATATGATTTGCAAGAAACAAATTTTTGATATGACGTTGCGGGGGGTATTTGCTACTCCTCACGCGAATTTTTCGAAAATCGTAGCTCGGCTCGCCCCAGCCCCCGACTTCATAGTTAGAGAGGGTGGAAAAAACAAATTCGTGTTTAACCCCCTAAATATGATTTGCAAGAAACAAATTTTTGATATGACGTTGCGGGGGGTATTTGCTACTCCTCACGCGAATTTTTCGAAAATCGTAGCTCGGCTCGCCCCAGCCCCCGACTTCATAGTTAGAGAGGGTAGAAAAAACAAATTCGTGTTTAACCCCCTAAATATGATTTGCAAGAAACAAATTTTTGAAATGACGTTGCGGGGGGTATTTGCTACCCCTCACGCGAATTTTACGAAAATCGTAGCTCGGCTCGCCCCAGCCCCCGACTTCATAATTAGAGAGGGTGGAAAAAACAAATTCGTGTTTAACCCCCTAAATATGATTTGCAAGAAACAAATTTTTGATATGACGTTGCGGGGGGTATTTGCTACTCCTCACGCGAATTTTTCGAAAATCGTAGCTCGGCTCGCCCCAGCCCCCGACTTCATAGTTAGAGAGGGTAGAAAAAACAAATTCGTGTTTAACCCCCTAAATATGATTTGCAAGAAACAAATTTTTGATATGACGTTGCGGGGGGTATTTGCTACTCCTCACGCGAATTTTTCGAAAATCGTAGCTCGGCTCGCCCCAGCCCCCGACTTCATAGTTAGAGAGGGTAGAAAAAACAAATTCGTGTTTAACCCCCTAAATATGATTTGCAAGAAACAAATTTTTGATATGACGTTGCGGGGGGTATTTGCTACTCCTCACGCGAATTTTTCGAAAATCGTAGCTCGGCTCGCCCCAGCCCCCGACTTCATAGTTAGAGAGGGTAGAAAAAACAAATTCGTGTTTAACCCCCTAAATATGATTTGCAAGAAACAAATTTTTGATATGACGTTGCGGGGGGTAGTTGCTACCCCTCACGCGAATTTTATGAAAATCGTAGCTCGGCTCGCCCCAGCCCCCGACTTCATAGTTAGAGAGGGTGGAAAAAACAAATTCGTGTTTAACCCCCTAAATATGATTTGCAAGAAACAAATTTTTGATATGACGTTGCGGGGGGTATTTGCTACCCTTCACGCGAATTTTACAAAAATTACGTTTAACCCCCTGAATATGATAGGAGGGGGGGGGTATGTGCCCCCTCTTAAATCTTAAGAATACCGTAAGTTAGCCCCTAAGTTAGTGCCCTACGGGGGTGATAAATAAAATAATACGGCATGGCATTTATTCCTCCTAGCCCCCCCCCTCCCACCCGGTATGTAAAATCCATAACAGAAAGCTTAGTTCCGCTAACCCTAATCACTGGTACCTACTACTAGAGGCCACGCCCACTACGCTGCGCTCTCACCATCCCACATAGCTTTGACCATATGTCAGCAAATTGGGGGCTGAGATTTGGGGCTAGGTTCACGCAAATATCATAATCAGCTAACGCATTCGTTCCCCAATTATCTTAAATCAGAGCCGAGCTAATATCATTTTATTTCCAAGCATCACATCACATTCCCCTGGGTTTTCACTTGTCAGACCACTCGGAGCCCAGCAGCAGGAGAGAAGGAGCTCATTTCGGAGATCATTCATCAGCACCATTATATCAAAATCATCATAATCAAGCAGGTTTTCATGCACTTATTTGTAAAGGTTAGTCACATCATCCTCTTTAAATTTTAACAATGCCACCTAAATTGAAAGAAAGCACTAGAAGAAAGCTAGCAATTGAATACAGATCTTTAAAGAAAGATATTTTGGATTTTGAGCAGTACGTTGTCAACTTAGAGCCTCAATTTGATAACTCCAAACGTAGTCATCTTCAAGTGCGATTAAACTTGGCAAAACCATTATATCAAAGTTTGAAGGAAACATTATGCAAGCTAGAAGTAGCTGATGATCCTGTTTTGGAAGATGAAGAAGGACAATTGTTCGAAGCCTATGTTGCCTCGGTTGCACTAGCCGAATCATTATTAAATGTAACCAATGAAACTAAACCATCACAGGAAAGGTCAGATAACACTAAAACAGGAAGTAATTTCAAAAAGGCTAAATTGCCACCTATTAATCTACCAAAATTTGAAGGGGAATATGATCATTGGTTGAGTTTCAAAGAAACTTTCTGCTCACTCATAGGTAATAATTCAGAGTTCACAAACATTGATAAATGTCACCACTTGAAAAGCTGTCTGACAGGCAAAGCGTTATCCATGATTGAAAACATTCCAGCAACTAATGAAAATTACTCAGTAATATGGAATTTGCTTATAGAACGATACGAAGATAAGCCATTACTGGTAAATAGCCATATTAAAGCTTTAATGAACATTCCATCCATGGATAAGGATTCTTCAGTGTCTATAAGAAAAATTCATGAATCTCTGAACAGCCACATTAGGTCTTTGGAGAGCTTAAACATTCCAGTTCAAAGTTGGGATGCTATCATAAACTTTATCATTTATGAAAAGCTTGACATCAATTCTAAGAAAGCATTAAATGAATTCAAAATAAATGCAGAATTACCCACATACAGGGAATTAAATAACTTTCTAGTGCAGAGGAGTAAATTCCTAGAAAAATCTGAAGTCAAGCCATCAATAGACAGTAATCAAAAACTACAACCAAAGTCAAATCATATCAATAACAAAACAAAATATTACAACAATCAATACACATCAAGCAATAATAATCAGCAAACACTTGCCCATGCAGCAATATCACAATATCAGCCAAACTGTCCAGTTTGCGATGAACATCATTACATTTATCAGTGTGAAAAATTTCTCTCCATGGATCCAACTACTAGGTATAGCCAAATCAAAAGCAAGAATTTGTGTGCTAATTGTCTTAAACCTAACCACAGGGCTCAAGATTGCAGATCTAGATTTAAATGTAAGAATTGTAACAAAAATCATAACACATTACTTCACTTTGAGCAGATTAGTACCAATGAGCCAACTAGCAGTACTAATCCTCAAGAGGCAAAGGCATCTCAGTCATACACAAGTCATTATCAATTTTCTCAAATTCTTCTATCAACGGTAACAGTTAATATCCAAGATAGTTCAGGTCAAAGCCAGAAAGTCAGAGCGTTACTTGATAATGGTAGTCAAAACAACATCTGTACACAGAGGTTGTGTGATAAATTAGGATTGAAGCTTGACAAGCTTCAACAAACTGTAAGTGGAATAAATAATTCTACTTCAATAATTACTAACTCTACAAAATTTGTGATTCAGTCAAACAACTCAGATTTCGTAAACTGCATTTCATGTTACCCACAGTAACAGGTAACTTACCAAATCTCGATTTTTCTAAGTCAGAGTTAAACATTCCTTCCGAATATACTTTGGCAGATCCAGAACTTAATCAGAGTGGTCCCATAGATTTACTATTAGGTAATGAAATATGCGCAAAAATTACCCTAACCATTCCAGAAAGACTATTGGGCCCCGACAAACCCTACATGTATAATACCAAACTGGGTTGGGTACTGACTGGACTTATGCGAACTCCTACAAACACCAATTTTTCAGTTTGCTCTTTCCTACACACCGTGCCTAATCAATCAAATGATAATATTATTAACGATAGAATTTAAAGAATGAAAAGGCACTTGCTTTGTTTCACTAGATTTATTTCGTTTCCGACAATATTGTTTCGGTCAAACGACCATTCTCAAGGAGTATATAAAAATAACTAAACTACGAGTAAAAATGCTTTAAAATCGAATCTGGGTTCGGGTAGAGGGACAGTGAAAATTGGTTTATTACAGGATGTTCCAAGAAAAGGACTGAATGGTGGGAAAATGACAAGACCATAGATAAAATATTGAAACAAAAGATCAGGCTACAAATTCGCTCTAGCCTTTTCGCAGGGATTCCAGTCAAAAATGACAATGTCAGTTTCGTCTCAATTAATTACGTGGAAAATGTCAGTTGCAAAATTTCTAATAGAATAGGTAAATTAGGTCTAAGAGTAGCAGAAGTGAATACAAATAATTTAGGTACTTTACTTGTAAATAACAAAGAGAAGATTGTATATAACAAAAAATGTGGAGTGTATCGCTTACAATGTAATTCATGTGATGCAATATATATAGGTCAAACAGGTAGAGCGCTTAAAGACAGGACAAGAGAACACATATCCTCCATCAAATATAATAAGAAAGGTTCTTCAGGCTTTGGTGACCATTGTATTTCAGAAAATCATTTCCTGGATACCAGCAACATTAAATTATTACATAGTGCCCCCAAAAGCAAGAAATTAAATTTATTAGAAGCGTTCGAAATTAAAAAAGCTGTCGCGAACAAGGAAAATGTTGTAAATAATTTTATAGAATTGCCTAATTTAAACTCCCCTCTTTTGCTAAACAAGTTGCAGTGACAACCTTGATTTAGTTTTTTAGAACCGTATTTTCCCACCATTCAGTCCTTTTCTTGGAACATCCTGTAATAAACCAATTTTCACTGTCCCTCTACCCGAACCCAGATTCGATTTTAAAGCATTTTTACTCGTAGTTTAGTTATTTTTATATACGCCTTGAGAATGGTCGTTTGACCGAAACAATATTGTCGGAAACGAAATAAATCTAGTGAAACAAAGCAAGTGCCTTTTCATTCTTTAAATTCTATTTAACGATGTTTCACACTGAGACCACCTTAAATTCTATCAACATTATTATTAACGATACATTAAATAAAGCGTTAATAAAATTTTGGACCATTGATGAACCGCAAATTATTAGTAATGGCATGTCCCCAGAAGAAGAACAGTGTGAACAACTTTTTCAATCAACATATTATCAGGATGACACTAACAGGTTTTTTGTAAAAATTCCTTTAAAGAACGACATTAAATCATTAGGCAGTTCAGAACAGATTGCGCAAAATAGGTTTTTCGAATTAGAAAACAGACTCAAATTGCGCAAGTCAAAACTAATTAAGGCATACGTAGCTGTATTTGTATGCATGGTAACTAAATCCATACATTTGGAGATAGTTACAGACCTGACTAGTGACGCATTTCTGTCCATGTTCAGACGATTTGCTGCACGCAGAGGACTGCCACAAGACATTTACTCAGACAATGGGTCTACATTCGTGGGAGCCAATAATGAGTTAAAGGAACTTCATATCTTTTTGAGCAACAAAAATAACCAGAAAAGTATCGAAAATCAGGCTAGTTTAGCTAAGGTAGATTGGCATTTCATCCCTCCACGATCACCTCACTTTGGAGGAATCTGGGAGGCTGGCGTTAAATCCATGAAAGCACATCTTAAACGTACTGTTGGTAACACACGTCTAGATTATGAAGACCTTTCAACAGTTATTGCTCAAATCGAAGCAGTGTTGAATTCTCGACCCATTGGTCCTTTATCGGAAGATCCAAACGATTTCAGTGCATTGACCCCAGGTCATTTCCTGATAGGACGGCCCTTGGTCGCTGAACTCGACAAAGATTATACAGACATTCCAGAGAACAGATTAAAAAGGTTTGAAAGGTTACAGTGCTATGTGCGAACGATCTGGAAGATGTGGACATTGGACTATGTTGCGGAACTTCAAGAAAAACGTAAATGGAAACTTCCTTCCAATCGGTTACTGAATATAGGTACTCTGGTTTTAATAAAAAATTCCCAACTTCCACCTCTCCAATGGCAACTAGGCAGAATAACTAAGTTGATTCCTGGTGCTGACAATATTGTAAGAGTCGTCGAGTTGAGGACCTCTGTGGGCAATTTAAAACGATCTGTCGCTCAAATTGTTAGCCTGCCAATAGAAGTATAATTACTAATTTAGGTTTAACCCACTTGCAACCAATACAATTTGTTTTATTATTTCAGTCTTATTTTGTTCTGAGCTTTGTTGAAAGGAATCCTTTCAACAGGGGCCGGTATGTTGTGACTACACTACACCTAAGATTTACTGGTTGCCTATTTATGTAGTTAGTTTTATTTTGTTATGTTTACATTGAGAGCCATGAAAAAACAAAAATTTGACATATCTCAATATATGAATGCGTCGTTCCATATTGTTTTGTTCGTTGTAAAAATAAATTCATAAAACCAAATAAAATTGTGCATCAATCAACAACAATACAGTCCGCTAATACAAGCAAGCAAGAACATCAACAACTCCTGTGCAAATAAAAAAGCTGTGCTTGTACAAATAACCTTACTTTAACCATTTATGTAAAAGAATTTTAGTGTCTTGAGAAAACGTTTCAATGTGAGTTTCTATCATCAATTTGTGCCTGTAACTTTGCAATAAGCATTCACTAGCCGGTCCAAAGCGGTAATTAATTTCATAGATGTTCGTTCCGTTAACTAATGTACTTTGTTGTAATCTAGTAGCTAATGTCTTAGCAACATTTTTGTAATTGCGTAATTTCCTGGAAAGATTTTTGAGCAAAGAATGTTTAGCTTCATACCTCATACACCATAAGTTGATTAAAGGGCCCATGCGACGAATGATGTTGGGATAGTGGACCATGAGGTGATGCTTCGGTATTAATGGTTTTTCAAAAACATATTTAAATAAGGTGTGATGATCTTCAATCAATTGTTCTAAATTTTCAGTCATTTTGTAAGTGACACGTGGAGAAAATATAATGGACATTATTTTTATAAGGCAAAACAGGACTTGCCATTGAGGTAAAGTGTCTTCTGAAACTAGATCATCAAGAATTAAAGGTAAAAAACGTAAGATATACCATGCCTGGGATGCCTTCTGGCCAAGACTGTGGCCATCTTTTTCTAGATTAATTGCACTTGGCTTATTGGTGATCTCCAGTGGGCCATAATTGAAAAAATTTACCCTATTATTTAACTCCTCTAATGTAATTTTCTTTCGCCTCACAAGTTCTGATAAGAGCAATTTTACTTCGTACTGACCAACTCCCTCCAGTACATCATGCATTATATCCACTGATTGATTTCGGCATAACTTGAAGTAGGTGAGATCATTTAAAATACTCCGACGTTTAATTCCAAATGTGATGGTTCTATTCTCTAAAGCATTTACTGAGTGAGTTTCGTAATGATTGTCAGTTCGTTCAACACACTGTTTATCGGAAACAATGTTTTGAATTTCATTTTTATGTGATATACATATTCTACAATAGTGATGTGCCGAAAAACTTTCTACCATACCAAATAAACTATTTGCTGCCAAGTTATCATGAGCAAGTGAAGTTAATATGACATATACGGGTTCATCTAACGCTTCAATTACAAGACCCTCCGTTTCTAAAATTTTAAAGTCTCTAACAATAAGTTTAAAAATATCATTAAGGTTTATCAATTCTCCAGAGTCATTCGATTGATTTAAATCTGCAGTGTAAAACAGAGCTAATAAATGTATATGAGACATATTAGAATTAACTATTGGTGGCATATTTTGTATGCTAAAATATATTGCACCTAACTTATGTATCCCGGCTCTGGAGCCTAGAGGATTGACCAATTCTATATCATCATAATATATCTGTAAACGCAAGAGATACTTTTTATTTAGAAGTAAGGTATTATTTTTTAATAATGCCCCCGCTGAAATAACATTATTTTTTTCAAATATGGATGAAGAAAGAAAATTTAGAATTTTACTGTTGTTTTTGATAATATTTTTAATACTGTCGATAAGTGGAATATATTGAAAAGTACGCGAAACATTTTTTTCAATGTATGCATTTGAAGTTTTATCGTAGACATTATCAGTTCTCATACCTAAATAGATGTCCTGAGGAAGCACGATATCTGAAGAGTTAGTTATACGTTGGTTTCTTTTATAAATACTGTTATATTTTGCAAATTCCTCCAAGATTTTATCTTTTGCTGAATTAACCTCCTCCGTCGTAGATAGATTCAATAAATTATCAAAAATATTTACCACAAGTTCATGTATAGCGTCGTAAATAGACTGCACAGTTGTTTGAGGTAATGTTAATTGCATTATTTGTGAAAAGGTTATTTGCCAAATAACTTCCGCAGCAATGGGCTCTAACCTATCGGTTTCCTCATCTTCGACTAAATTCTCATTTTCATGGTCACTATCATCGTCCTCTATCTCAACATCATTGTCCACCATCAAGTCTCCAGCTATTGGTGTTGGTGCGAGGTTCTCTGGTAACTGAACGCACGGCTTACAATTAGTAGATGTGAAAGCTAAAGATGATTGCTCATGCAAGTTCAAATGTTTTCTCAAGCCACTAAAAGTTGAAAACTGTCTGTAACAATTTTTCAAACAGCACTGTAAATGACGCAAGGTCTCTTTGGTTTTACCTAACATTACTGAACATAAATAACAAGAGAACATAACTAAATCTAAATAGTGTATATAACTTTTACGAAATTTTTTAATTATTAGGGTGTGCTTACAATATTTAATAATTTTGAATTAAGTTAGTTTACACACCAGTTTTGAACAAAGTTTAATTATTAAGGCGTACCCACAATATTGGACAATTTTGAGCGGAGTTCACTCATCTTCGGGGTGTAAAATATATTAGGGTCAGCCAAACCGAAATAATAAGTTTGAAGGAATTGCCAGAAATTTAAAATTAAGGCATCGTATTCGATACATAGTGAGACATAAAAAGCAGTTCAAATGCTTTTACACTGCTGCATAGGTGAGGGCACGGCACAACTTTTTTGTCGATTATTATACTGTATTTGCTGATTGCTGCCTTACTTGAACCTTGTGCCAAGAGATAAGGTTGTAAGTTTTTCTGTCGGCTTACGATTTGCTCAATTGGCTGATTAATCTGAAAGATGGACATTTTATTAACAAATTAAACCTCAATGTGGTTTTCAGTTTAAGTGTGATGAATTTCTAGATGTTTACAAGATTGTATAAGAACATCGTTTAGTGGCAGATTGGAAATGTCAAAATAAGAATGTCAAGAGGGTAACAAAAATTATCTTATCGCATATATATTTTCCTTAAATTAAAAAAAAAGCACTGACCTTACTGAAGACAATTAATCGTTCTTCAATGGTTATCTTCTCTGTGACCTTTTTCTTTGAGGTGGGCAGCATACGGCATAAGGCTAGCAGTGCTCTAGTGCAGATGTCATATTCTGAAACCAAAAGATAAGTTTCTTGTAAAAAATTATGTGATTGAGGGAACTTACTGTCGTTTACAGTTTCTTCACCATTTTCGTCTTCGATTAACTCTCTATTCGGACTCGTAACACTATGCTTATAAATCTTAAGAATGCTTTGAGCGTACACCACCGAAAATGTCTCGAAAAATGTTGACTTCGGATGATCTAGTAGATAGTCATGTTCGATCTGTAAAATAGAAATGATATTTTTATTTTTGTACTAAAAATAATAAGTTAAAAACATGTCAGAAGACAGATAATTGTTATAACAACAAACCGTAAAAGATTTGAACAACTAAATTTGAGAGATCAAGGGACGTAAAATTCTAATGGTAAGTACGTCGAGACTTTGATATTCGTATTACTAATTAAGTATAATAGTTCTAGTGGCAGAGTATCAACTAGCTCTCGTAAATAATTATTGTTATTCATCGGATGTAACTATACAAGAGAATCTGCAACATCTCGACGTGCCATTAAAGATTCACAACTCCCGCAAATTTTGCTGTTCAAAATAGTATGCTTACCATAGATGGCGTATCCAGAAAACGAGGAAAGGCAGCTAATATGTTCGTGCCCAACGTGTTCTTATAACTGTGACATAACGTCATTTTTTCCAGTATTACCGCTTCGTCCGTTTTAGAATCAGCATTTTTCATAAATTCCATCGCATTTGTAACTTCTGGAGTTGCAACTACATCAGGCACATCTTTGATTTTTTTTCTATCTCCATCATAGTCAACCCGTTCAGCTTGAGACCTCCTTTTACGTTTGCTCGAGGGTGATGATGAGGCATCGGAATTCTTACCGAGTGATCGGTGAACCGTTCTCTCGCGCCAAGCTATGAAGCCCTCACCACCATTAATATTTCTGTAGAAGGCTTCCTAAGAAGTATCAAATTCCTCGAAAAAGTCAACAACATTTACTTTGCTTACATTCACCCATGGGATCTCTCAGCTTTGGAAAGATCGTGATGATAGCTTGAGCTAATTCCCTTTTGGCATTTTCTGGCACTTTGGAACCATGCATTTCTGACAACGCTGCGTATGTTGCATTAACCAGCTTAATTCTCAGCGAAGTTGAAATAAACCCATTATTTTCGTAATATTGAAAGATTTGTTCGCCAACCCTATAGTTTATGACTACTTTCCATTCCTGCAAGAAAGTTTTATTTGAGATAGAACCTCTAGAACTAGTCAATTGTTACCTCAATTGTTAAAGACTTTTTTACATTTACATCTATGAAAGTCCTGCAAGAAAGTTTTATTTGAGATAGAACCTCTAGAACTAGTCAATTGTTACCTCAATTGTTAAAGACTTTTTTACATTTACATCTATGAAAGTCGTGGTATCAGCAGCGACTGTTGGAGCTTCAACGAGGGATGCGTTCTCAAATGGTTCGATGTATATCGGAACATCTTTTATATCCATCATAGAAATGTCCTCATGGTAATCTACCAAAGATAAACTGATAAAAACCACCAAGATACAAAGAATATTAATTTACGGTCAGACGCAGTAATCACCGAAATGGTTGAAGAGCTGCGCGTTGCATCTTCGGCAGTTTCTCTGATTTTGGTCACTATTAGAAAAGGCTCCTGCATTGCTAAAACATACTCAGCTAAAACGTCACTTTCCAGGACGGCCAAATCTCTGTCCATGAATTTTATATTTGAGCCTTCCAACTCAGGGAACTTCTGTTTCGCTACAAATAATATGATTTCCATTAAAGGACCATTATTTACGAGTGTTAACAAAGTTGTTACTTTTTGAACCAGTTTTCGTTGCTAAAGTGACCGTTTAGTTAACTGTTAGACAAACATTTTATAGCACAAAACTGCCAAAAGATGAACCATAGCAACAAAAAATTTAAAAAGCCAAATATTAATCATTTAAAAAAGTACGCTATTTATGTAAAAAACTGCACAATAATAGATAAAATTTAGTAAGACACACGTGTAAAAAGTCTCTTTAGTGCAGTTATATTCTCACACTTTAGGTTTAACCGGAAATGGCTTTAACTTTTCTCAAATGGAATGACACTTTTTTCTCAACGGATTCGGAATCTACGATTTTTTCTGAGTTAGAAACATATGTATCATACGTTACCGGAAGTACAGTCACGGCCACACCAGATTTTCAAAAACATCGAAGAAATCGGTCAAAAACCAAGATTTTTGAAAATCACAAGTACACGTCAACCTTATTCTTTTGTTACAAATTCAACTGCGCGATTACATTTTTAAAAACATATTATTGCTATTTTGGCAGATTGTGCAAAGTGAAAAAATTTGAAAAAACAAAGACAAATAAAAGGAAATGAAATTTCGCGGTTGAATTTGTATCGAAAAAATAAGGTTGACGTGTAGGTATTTACGATTGTCAAAAATTTCTGTATAATAATTTGTGAAATTTTTGAGACATTGTCAAATTGGAACCCCTACTGCCCCCCAATAACCTACGGACCTGATTTTGTTTCTATTTTATAAAGTATAGGAGCACAATAAAAAATTATGATACTATAATTTGTAAACTTACCGATGTTTTCGAAGTCTTCGTACATGGGTTGATCCCCCGTCAGTTTCGCCACTTTAATATCGCGGATATATTTTATTTTTATAAACATTCTGGTCGCTTCTGAAAGATAACATTGACAACAATAATCAGGTAGGTGGTTTAGTATCCCACCTAAATGGTGAAGCATCGATATTATAAAATCGCAACTACCCATTGAGACATTATTGAATTATTTGATATGATTCTTTTGTGATCGTCAAGATGTCATAGCACAATAAACAATTATCTATCCTCCACAAGCAAGAGATTAACCGAAAATAAATATATTATGTTGTAAAGCAAAAAATTACTTACTTTGTCATAAATCCAAAACAAAATACCAGGCACTGCGATTCACACCCTGCACAACCACCTGCTAAAACGGAATAAACACGCATGCGTCGGCAGTGGCGCGGTGCGAGAAGAACAAAATTTAACTCTGAACGACTCTGAACAGTGTTAAATAGCCGTATAGAGTTAGGTCGTGTTGAATCAACACGAAAAAAGTTCGGCTTTGGTATTTTAGTGTTAATAAAACACTAAAAAAAAATAGTGTTACAGAATTTACAGAAAATACACTGCAAATTAAACTCTAATTTATGAACACGGGCAGATTAACTCGTAAAAATCTGAAATTTTTTACTGTGTAGTAACCTCCCATTTTTTTTTAATTGTGATGGAGTTGGGGAGGTTAAAATAACTTCTAAGAAACTTCTTTCCCCACTGGCCACCGAAACAGGAAGCGTTAATAAAATCCTTAGCGCTATAATTAAATTCGGATGTAAAGAATTTAAGTTGTTATCATATAAATAGTTGAGTACATCTAGGACTCATGGAAGATGGCAACATTCGGGACACATCATACAATGCCTCCACGAGTTCAGTACCATTTAAGTCTGATCCGTTTTCAGCAGAAAGCGTGAACTGAAGATTCATGCAGTAATTTTTTAATGTCTCCTGATCTATATCTCGCAGTTGGAAAATGTTCTATAAAAACTGAAAGTTGCTGTTGTGCGTTTCAAGAAGTGAGAATTTTTCGTTCAAAGAGGAAAGAGTCACGGCAAGAATATCTTTAAAGAAATTTATTTAAAATTTCTCGTCCTCTGTTAAGACCATATCAAAAGATTCATAATCAGAATCAGATCAATACTTCTAATGTCGTCATTTGCAGTATATAATTTAAAACAAAATCGTGCATTTTACCAAATAAGACTTCGTTAAGCTCTTCAGTTCCAACCCCATTTAGTAAATTATAATGCTTCACGTAGCTTTTCCAACAATGCTTCTTACCTAGACCCACAAACTGGCTTGTCGTGTCGCATCCAGTTACAGCATGAAAGGCGGGTAAGTTCTTTAAAAGTAATTGATCCATTTTAATTTCGTGAACTGCAATAAATCGCGAGGTATTTTTCGTTCCAACTGTCAACCGTCAGTTCCGTTTTAAAATGTGCAAGAAAGACTAAAACATAGGTATTTTTACTGTCAATCTTTTTCGGTTCCTAATACACATTCCCATAAATTTTCATGTTGAAGATACGTTTGGACCGCAAATTTCCAAGTGCAGTAGTTTTCTCTGCCCTTCAATTTTTCTATTGAAGCCCCCAAACTGTTGTCTGGCATTGGAATACAAGTTAGCGAACTGAATTTCGAATTTGACTCAAAACAGCGTAAATAAGATGCCCATAATCTCTTGGATTAGTATATAAAGGGAATAAAGAAATGAATAATGAAGTTGAATATATTGACAGACAGATATATTATTTATTGTAACAACTGAATAACAATCACGCACACTCGACGGACTCGCGGTTCTTCTCTAACAGACACTTTTTTAAATTAAAATAGTTCAACGTTTACATAAAGTAACGTTGCAGAAACGTTTCTTTATAAAGGAAAACGAAGGCTACGTCTTTTCAACGTAGAAATTTCCAGTTGCAACAGCAATGAAAATAACTTAATTCTCTATGTCCATCAAAAAACGTAGAAGCAAGGTTTAGTAGACACGATGTGGTGATGGATTAAAATAAATGCACGTATGAAAAACATTGATAATTAACGTAGAAAAGCTCCACCTAAAAGCAACGTTGATATTTTCAACTGGTAACGTAAAATCTACGAGAGAAACGTTCTAGGTTTTTTATATCTTCTTTGTTTTTCACCTCCTGATCTGTGCTCAGATTTTCAAAGACACTCAAGACAATTTCTTTGGCTTCCGTACTCAAACGTCTTCTCCTTTTCTTATAAATAGAGACCGGATAGTTAGGCAAAATAAATAGCCGGAATAGGCAAATACAAAGTCCATTTTAGGCATAATGAAATCGTCGATTTAGGCAATAACTTAGGCAAAAACGAAAAGAAAAATAACGTTTATTTATATTACTATTTATTTACCAACTACATACAAGCATTTTTTCAATATTTTGGATTTTAAGATTACTTCTTCTGTCGCTGAAAATGTCTTTATATCTTGAAAACGATCTTTCCACATCCACTGATGTCGCAGGTGCATATTTAAATGCCTTTATCAAATCAGGCTGGAGATCTGATTCCACGTCCATTCTGCCCTCGTGAATTTCGGCAATTTGTTGCAGTTTTTCCAGGTTCGAATCCTTGTCCACTACTTTCTTAAACTTTATTTGAACTGCCTGGCCTATTACTCCGGGTGCGTCTGAAACGCATTTCTCCACCTTCTCCAAAATTTTCAAACTCTGTACAAGAGTTAAACACCTGGTTTCCAGCTTCTCGATGTATGAAGGTATTTTCGCAAAATGCATCGCAATATATGTAATGCTGTTTTTAATCTCCTTACTTGCAAAAGCCTTCTGGGATTTCCCTATTGCCGCCGATTCGGATTTCTCAAAGGAATCGACAACACTTTTGATTGCGTCAAAGGATACTATCGAACATCGCCCGATTTTGGGCCCCAGAAGGTATCTCAGAATTGCGTTCTCAAACTTCATTATTACATTGCTTACCTTGATATAGATAAAAAATTATGAACAAAGCATACTCCCCGAATGATTTATAAAGGAGCTACGCCCCTCCAAAGGGATGGATACCTAGGTATGTTTTAGGTACACAGAAACTCGGTTTTCTTGAAATTGTTCAAAACTTGGAACTTGAAATTTGGGATCAAGGCTAGCCTTCTTTTGGCTTTTGTATCCAAGTCAGAGGCGGGTGTTCCTGGGGGGGGGGGAGGGGGGTTCATTACGATTTTTTTAATTTTTTTGTTACAATTTTTTCCGCCAAATAATGATTTACCTGCTTCCTTAAGGCACTCGAAGCTTAAAAGTAAGCCATTTACCGTTCGAGTGCACAGTTTATTTCGACTGGGAGTCTTTAAATTATTAACTTTTGAAAACACTCTCTCACACCATGCATTTGAGTGTGGAATTGACAACACATCGAGGCAATAATTGGCTACGTTTTTAAATAAAAATTTATTTCGGCAACGGCCACTTGCCTCTGGGCTTCAATTTGAGCACTGTTCCTTACAAAATTATCAATCTTGGGTTGTTTCTTTAATTCTGTGGCATGATTTACGTGTTTAATGGATTTCTCGTGATTCTTTATAACTGTTAATTCTGCATTGAAAGTATCTTTACCTAATTGCGTTTTGAAAAGTTGGATTTTACACAATTAGGTAAAATGTTGTACGGAATACGTTATGAAAAGCCTAAATTGTTTGACTCGCATAATGTTGCAAAACTCGCTATCGCTCGTTTTGGCAAATATTACGGCTCGTCAAACAATATAGGACTTTTCATAACTAATTACGTAAATAACTATTACACACTTTACAGAATGCCTTGTTCACATCTTTACTAAACTGCTCAACAATTCAATTGGTCCACCCGGAAATTTGAGTCGAATTCAAAATGCCTTAACTCCTCAAGCAGTTGATGGATTTGAATGAACCTTTTTTCCGCGGATAGACCATTTCATTGACTTCGACATGACATGTTCCGCTATTTATGCAGGTCCCCCTTATTTGATATACAGGGTGTCAGAGCCGGGTACTGCAAAATGGCGAAAATTTAAACCACCCCCGATACTGAAAGAAATGTTTCTAATTTTTTTTGCCTGGTTGAGAAGACGTCTTAGGACCATACCTCCAGACGTTTTTTTGAAATTTGCTCCATCTCCTCTAATTAGGGTGCTGGCCCAAGAAAACTGTTTTTTCACTGGTAGTTAATAGCCTCTTTAACTTCCACTTAATTTTTAATTTCTTGAGGTCATTGTGGCGTTAAAACTTTACTCTAGGACACCATGAGGTCAAAATTAATCTAAAACAAGGCGATCCAGAAAAGGGGGCCCGTTGAAATGAACCCAGTTTTATTCTGCTTCCGAAGTGATCTTTAAGTAAAGGCGGACTAAATTTAAAACGATGTTTTCCATTTTTCCTGAACATTTTAAGATGCTCTTCATCTGAATTGGATGACAATCACCGGTGCTCAAACCAACTTTTCAACTGACTGTTTTCAGACAAAATACAGCCCCCTAAATTCGTGAAACCAAGGTGACAAAAATCAAAACAAAGAGCCATACCTTGTTGACAAGGTAACGATCCTTCAGGCTTTGTCAAAATTGTTGTCGCCTTGGTTTCACGAAATTGCAGATGTGCGAAATGCCTGCTTTTTGTCCGAAACCCGTCAGCCAAAGTACTGGTATCAGCACCGCCAAATGTGATCCAATTCAGACGAAGAGCATCTTAAAATATTCAGGATGAATGGCTCTGCGACGGCATGCTTTCAATTTTGGTCCGTTTTTAATCTAGATCATATCAGACGCAGAATAATTTTGAGTTCAGTTCAGTGGGCCCCCTTTTCTGTTACATTTTATATCCGGATAATTTTGAATTTATGACAATTTAGAGTGAAGTTCTTGCGTTACAAGGACCCCCAGGAAATTAAAATTCGTGTACAAGTAAAGGCGCTATTAACGACCGGTGAAAAAACAGTTTTTTTGGCCCTGCACCCTAATTAGAGGAGATGGAGCAAGTTTCAAAAAAACGTCTGGAGGTATGGACCTGAGACGTCTTCTCAACCATGCAAAAAAAATTAGAAAAATTTCTTTCAGAATCGGGGGTGGTTTTAATTTTCGCCATTTTGCGGTACCCGGCTCTGACACCCTGTATATCAAATAAAGGGGACCTGGAATAAAACGTGGAACATGTCGTGTAGTAGCCAATGAAATGGGCTATCCGTGGAAAAAAGGTTTATTCAAATCGATCGACTGCTTGAGGAGTTACGGCATTTTGAATTCGACTCAAATTTCCGGGTGGACCAATTGAATTGTTGAGCAGTTTACATAGCCATGGACGGGTTTCTTCCCATTTAGACAAATATTTTTGTTGGTACTTTTTCTTTGGTGGTGCCTCGCCCCTTTCTCTGCGACGTTTAATCGGGGTAGTACATGAACGCGGGTGTGGGTTGTCATCGCCCTCTTCATCAGATGACAATTCTTCTGATAATTCCATTGATTAATTGTTGATTCGTCACAGCACAGTTGAACTGAACATGAAAGAAAGACAGTGGAAAGACAGATGACAGATGGGCTTGGGACCGATCATCCGATCATGGATGGACCGATGCACCGATGGCGAATAAAATAGATACGTCAGACGTCAGAGATGGCCCTGTCCCTGCTTTCCGAAAAGAAAAGTCACTAGGGAGCGAGGGCGGAGTAGGCAACCAATAATGTTATAATAGTATTGTTGCGTTGCGGTTGCACTGTTATATTATCGGGAATTTGGCAACACTGGACGAACAGGATATTATTTACATTAGGCAAAGTGGGTTAAACTAACCAATAGCATTCTCAATTTTAATTGAATTTTTCAATCATCATTCGCGTACCTGCTGTGCCTAGAGATCATTGTCCAAGATCTTACCTACGCTAATGGGGGTTTGTGTCCACTACCTGCTTTAATGAGGATGCGGATTAGCATTTCGACTCGTTTTATGAGGGTTTTAGGCAAATACAGAAAAATATGTGCAAAATCAGGCGCTATAAACAGAATAGGTCTTTTTAGGTAAAATCAGAGAAAAGTCAATGTTTTAGGCAAAATAGGCAGGCACTAGGTATTTACCTAACTATCCGGTCTCTACTTATAAACAAAGTTGAGAGCATCGGAATCCTGGACTTAATTTTGATTTTCAAAGTAATCCTCATTTTCCGAAGTACTAATTTCATCATATGGTAATTATCAATGTCACTTTCACAATGGTGGTCACTAATGTTATTAATATCTTCACAATCCGAGGACAATACTTGAACATTATTACAGTCAAATTGGACCTCGTCGCTTTCGGATAAGTCCTCAAATTCGCTTTCGGTGTTGCTAATTTCGCCATTTTCACGTTTTCTGGAACTCCATCACAAAATGCTACTCCCACGGTACTGTATGTTTCCCAGAATTAAATTTTACCAGAACAGACTCCAATTTTCGGTTAAGAAAAGATCCTGAGCATCATGTTGGTAGTAAAAATACATTGTTGTTGAATTTGCCTCAATCTGACTTTGTAAAAAATGTACCAATAGATTGCATGCGATCCTGTTAGGAATACCAAAACGATTTTTGGCTAACAAAGATTATGGCATCATTCTTGGCAAACCTCCCCACAAGTTGTGTGCTGCAAAGGTCAACCAAATCTCGAATGCATTTATAAACCTTTCCAAGTCTATTCCCAAAGATTTTGGGCGAACATTTACCAGAAGTTTAAGTGAATGTAAGCGATTTAAAGCTACAGAATCCCGTTTTTTTTATTTTACGCCGGTCCAGTAGTATTGAAAAATGTCCTGGAAAAGAAGTACTATACTCCGTTTACGATGTTTTAAAACGGCAGTAGGCTCTGTTGGGGTGACAGAATTCACTGGGTATTGTACTTTTGACATTTGTCAAATTGTTTGTCACGTTGAAATCTGTACTCAAAACTATCCTTCGTTGCCAAATCGTAGACCACAATAATGTCGAAAAAGTATCTAAAGAACTAAGGGAGTCTCCTTTTAGTGAATACACAGTGATTTCTAGATATCAATCAAGCATGGTATACGACGCAGGTAAGCATTTTGAAAGAACTAATTCTGAGATTTGAAGAGCTATTTGTAGGTGCAAGATTGTGATTGTGACGGATTGAAATGGTTGAATATTAAATCCAAATCTTAAATATATACCCTCATGCAAGTGTTAAGTGAGATCACGTGAGATGTAGTCGCTATTTGTCAATTTTCATCAATGGATTGCTTTCGACTCCTTGCGAAAATGATAATGATTGTTTGGAAACTACTGCACCTATTAATTAACAAACGATAGAAGATTACTGAAACAGAGAACTGATTTAATGGTTTACAAGAGGTAAAGTAAATGTAAATTCTGATCATAAGAAAGGTACCACTTTGTAGTGTAACAGCATTTCAGATCTATGATGACATTCGGAACAAAATTGGAATAGTCCTCTCCTTCCATATCATTAATTTCAATTATTGGCAATAAAGAGATGCAAGAAGACTAACTGGAATGCATCAAAATCATAAATAAGCGGTTCAAATCTTCTGTATAGGTTACCTGCTCCTGCTACCTACATCAACGAAGAAGTTGCATTTGTTAAATGTAATTTTAATGGACCATTCATAGTACCTATAGTTTACTTATTGTATGATGGTAAAGACAAAATAAAGACAGATTATGTTTATTAATAAATTATTGGCTTTATCTACTAGGTATATCTAAAGGTATTTGCTTAATTGTAACTCTCTTCTTAAAAAAGGATTAATATAAGTATCCAAAAATGAGATCTCCTTATTACTTCTGAATGCTCTTTGGGACTTCCAGAGGGGCTTCCTCCCTCATTTGATTGCGTTATTCACTTGCGGTTTTCTTGATTTTATTGCCAATCTCTTCGACTTTCTTCCAATCTAAACCAACATAAATCGTAAAATTTCATCTAAGTATAATTAATTATAATAAGCTTACCAGATGATAGCCTAATGAATGTTTAGGTAAGCCCAATTTGGCGCTTCTGCACTAGGAGTAGGTAGCTTTTCAGTATTTTTTTGTAAATGTTCTGTGCTCAATTCAACAATCGCCAAATAAATATTTGTCAAATAACAATCAAAGCACAAATGTGACAACACGGCTACGAAGTTCCGTCAAATACAAATTTGGTTATTTAATGTTGACCAACTTAAAAAAAACATATCATGGCCTACTGCCGTTTTTAAACATCATGAATGAATTATAGTTTGCTGCCTTTGTGGATGGCAACACAACGCAAAATAAATGGATACTTCGAAACGGGTCGATTGTGCACGAAAAAATGTTGCGTCTCTGCTTCTACGGAACATTTTTTCGTGCACAATCAACCCGTTTCGAAGTATCCATTTATTTTGCGTTGTGTTGCCATCCACAAAGGCAGCAAACTAAGTAAACATTCGAAGCGGGTCGATTGGGCACGAAAAATTTTTTCGTTTTCGTCGAAAATTCAATTTTCAAAAAATCATTGTTAAGTACCTAAGAGGAGCTGACGAACGAAAAAAATCTCAAGAGGTACAGACTAGTATGGACTATCCTCCAAACATGATAAAACTTTTCGAGAAAATCCTCCGTAGCAGGAAAAAAATAAAATTCATTTTCCCATGTTAATTCCCTATACGGCGGGGTCTGTGATACACCCGGTATAAATCATTTCTAGACTGTTTTTTACTAAATAATATCATAACTTGATTGGAGGCTGCCACGGGTCAAATTGATTGTTTGATTTTGGATTCTGGATTGTTAATTGGTTTAGTCTTACCGACGTTTCGTACACCGTTGCAGGTGACATCTTCAGGGCTAGATTGGCGCTGAACTGGTGATTGCTGATGGTGGAGTCTGACTATTTATACCTGGGGTGTAAATTTGGGGCGTTACGCTTGGTCACGGACAAGGGGTATATTTATGATTGGTGGAGGCGTTTATTCGGATTAAGGGCTGAAGAACAGTTTTCTAAACATTGGTGAGAGGGTAACTGGTATCTCTATTGATATTGGTGGGGTTTTTATAGATTACAATGGACTCTCGAATTTTTCGCTGCGAGAAGAACGGAACTGGAGCTATGATTTTTGTTTTATCAAACAGGATTTGATGACCTCGATCTGTTGATCTGGTGTTCCGCAATGGCTGAAGCAGTACTTTGAAGGCGAGTACACCTTTCATGCTCCTTAATACGGGTTCTGAGTGTACCTCCCGTCTCACCAATATACGACCGCACGAACTAGAAACTTCATACACCCTTCTGACTGCAGGGGAATAACATCTTTCACAGGTTTTAAGAACTGAGATAACTTTGGGAGGGTGGTGAACCTTGTGAGGACGTTATGTTTTCAAAGGATCCTGCTGAGTTTATCGGTGACACCTTGGTAGAATGGTGGTGGCAATTGGTGGGGCCATTTCAATGTTGGGTCTGGGTTGAGAGGAGGCACGTCTTTGAATGGCTCGTTGGGTATCTCTTGGATGGAAATTGTTGGCTTGAGGAACCTTGGTTAGATGGGTTAGTTCCTTATGGAGATGTTGGGGTTCACTCAGGGAGAAGGTTCTGTGGACTGACGAGTTGAGAACGGAAGCTTTTTGAGCTGGATGATTAGTGTTCCATCTGCTTTCCTGGAGACGGAAATATCCAGGAAGGAGAGGCAGCCGTTGGATTCAAGTTCCATGGTGAACCTAATGTTTGGATGAATCGAATTGAGGTGTTCTAGGAAGAGGTTTAATGACTCACGACCATGTTGCCAAATTACGAACGTATCATCGACGTATCTAAACCAACATTTGGGTTTTAAGGTGGCGGAATCCAAAGTTGTCTTTCGAAGTTTTCCATGAAGATTTGAGCCATAATTGGGGAGAGGGGGGATCCCTTTGCTATACCGGACTCTTTGGAATATAATTTACCATGAAACTGGAAGTAAGTTGAAGATAGACATTTTTTAATGATTGGCAAAAGATCCATTGAGATGTTGTGGTTGCGGAAAACTGACTTCAGAATATTCATGGTATCTGGAATAGGGATATCGGTGAATAGTGATTCTACGTCGAAGCTGATGAGCAAGTCCTCGAGGGCGACATGAAGATCGTGGAATTTCTTCACAAACTCTTTGGAGTTTAGGATGAAGCTGCCTGAAAGTGGCTTTAGAAGATCTGCTAGATACCTAGAGATTTTGTGAGAAACTGAACCAATGGCACTGACGATGGGTCGGAGAGGGGCATTTGGTTTGTGAATCTTTGGGAGGCCATATAACCGGGGTATCCTAGTGTCCTTCGGGATGAGGGCCTTTTTGTCTGAATCGGGAATTGACGTATTGCGGTCTATCGTATATTGGTGAGACCGGACGTACAGTCACAACCCGTATTAAGGAGCATTGGGAGCATGAAAGGTGTACTCGTCTTCAAAGTGCTGCTTCAGCCATCGCGGAACACCAGATCAACAGAGGCCATCAAATCCTGTTTGATAAAACAAAAATCATAGCCCCACCCCTTCTCACAGCGAAAAATTCGAGAGTTTATTGAAATCTTTAAAAACCCACCAATATCAATAGAGATTCCAGTTACCCTCTCCCCAATGTTCGGAAAACTGTTCTTCAGTCCTTAATCCGAAAAAACACCTCCACCGATCATATACCCCCTGTCCGTGACGCGCGATCAAGCGTAACACACCCCAGGTATAAATAGGCAGACTTCACCAGCAATCACCAGTTCAGCGCCAATCTAGCCCTGAAGATGTCACGTGCAATGGTGTACGAATCGTCGGTAAGACTAAACCATTTGACACGGGATTCATCCGGAATCCAAAATCTAAAGATATGCAGTACCAGTGGCAGTATCTAATAAAAGCGCACAATATGCATGTTTTTCATTCATACTTTACTATTGGCCAGCAAAATTATGTGAGGACTATTCTTGGACCATGGACTAGGGTTGCATAAAAATATTGTTCCTGGTGTGGTTATTCTAACTGTACGTCAAGTATTTATTTAGTAAGTATAGGTACTCACTTTTATGGTATTAAATAAAGACAAAACGAATTTTTTAATAGTAATACGACGAGTAGTCTCTTGATTGCCGCGGGTTTTGACGTCCGAATGGTTGTCAACTACGTGTCAAAATGGTAGATTTCTTTTAGGCTAAAGTCCTCTTTGGCGGAAAAAAATCTACCACATTTGAGAAGTAGTGCATCCATGAGAACTCAACGAGGCAACCAAGAGACTACGAATCGTATTTTGCAGATTATTTTATAAATTAAAGAATTGAGTAAGTAGTGTCAAGTTGTTGTAATATTATCACTGTAATAAGGATTTGATTGGTTACTGGTATACTAAATGCTGTTTTGGATTGGTTCAATACTTGATGAATAAAATAATCATCATAATAAACAGTAAGTAAATTTTGTGGAACGAGACTGTGAAACTACCTTGTGTAATCAATAAAATAATCACTGTAATCAGGATTTGATTGGTTACTGGTATACTAAATGCTGTTTTGGATTGGTTCAATGCCTAATGTATAAAATAATCATTATAAAAAAATTGTCAATCTCGCAGACGGTAAAGAGTTCTACTTTTTCACAGAATTTGTAAATATGTACAGCAACTGACGTTAATATACACCCTTATCTAATAAAATTTTAAAAAACGTTTTTTTCACACCTAAAATGATTTTTCAAAAAAATGGCACTAAGGTTTTCGACCAGAAAAAATATCGATATACGAGGTGCCCTCATTTATTTAATTTAAAAATTGTTTTTTCTATTTCGGTTTCCTAATGAACGCCTTATGGCACCCAAACCCGTTCTTTAATGTGATGTATTAGAGCACGGCTTTTGTTTACATCGTAACCTAGACAACGATTGTGTGCAACAACCGCCAACTGTCAAGCCACCATTGACCTGTGTATGAAAATGGAAAACCAATTTTTTTCTAACAGGTTTTGGGTATCCGAAATAGAAGAAATAGTATAAAAAAATGCAGCAGAGAAGCGGCTGGAACCTCCCCATCGCGTGGATCTTTGTATTCTGTGTAGATAGTAGTCCATTCAACAGATTTTTTTTTATCCTTATAGTCTGTGGCTAATTTCGCAATTTTCTGACAAATACCGACATCACCTCGGACATCACCCATCATATTTGACAATATGTTCCTTTTAAGGTTAATCTTTTGCCACCTTTTTGATAATAACTGCCACTTTATGTCATCCACTGTCAGCCCGCTCCCTTTTAATGAGAAAGATTTTTTTTTCTATTTACCACTGAAATGGCAGAAACTGTGAATGCATTTTTAGTACCAGAATTTGATCGTCTTTTTAATGGCGACATAAAAAAGGAGGCCTTGTATTTAAAATTTTAAGTTGATATGCTTAAATGGCACTTCCCGCGGACCAATTGCTTCCAAAAGCCTTTCAGGTCTTCAACGGGTCACCCAATCTCTATGTACCAAATTTCAGTCAAATCGATCCGGTAGTTATATAATGTGTTTTTAGTGTCATTACAAAATTTTGATTTTTTGACCCAAAGAGCACTAAATGCGAATGAATTTTGTCTTATTTAAAACCAGAATTTGAAGACACTTCTGATGGTGACAACAAATCTTTCAAAAGCTTGTTTTAGATGGTTAAATGAGAGAAAAATTTTAAATCTAAAACTTGATGTGCCAAAACGGCACTTTCCGTTAGCCGATTGAATTCAAAATTTGTTCAGCTCTTCGGCGTGTAATACAATCGCCATGTGTAAAATTTCAGCCAAATTGGTTAAGGGGTTTGGGCTGTACCGCTATTTTAAAGTCCGATAAAAATATTTTTTTTTTAAATTTTGGTCAAAAGGGCACTAAATATGAATACATTTTTAGAAGTAGAATTTGAAGATCTTTCTTATGGTGACGTGAAAAATGGGGGTTTGTATTTAAAATTTAAAAGTTGATGTGCCAAAATGGCATTTCCGGTTGCACGATTAGCTCCAAAAGCTTTTCAGATCTAAGTTAGGTTACGAGATGCCTATATTCCAAATTACAGCCAAATCGGTCTAGTAGTTTTGGCTGTGGCGTGTTTACAAACGTACGAACGTACGTACGTACGTACGTACATACACACAGACACATTTTAAAAACCACTTTTTTGGGTTCCTGAGACCTCAAAACGCATAGATCCGGTCTTATCTCGAATTCGAAAATTTTAGTGATTGCAGTAACCTCCCATTTTTTTAAAATTGTTTTGTGGTTGGGGAGGTTAAAACGTGTTTCATAAGGCTCTTATCGCGCTCGGATTTTGTAAAAAACTCGGGCTTTTCGCCCTCGTTGTTCATACATCCTCGTGCGATAATAATTGGCCTTATGAAACGTTTTTTTAATATACTATTTCACCCCTAAAATAATATTTTTCGAAAAACTGGCACGAAGGTTTTCAATCCAGCAATGTAGCAGCTATCGATTGCGATTATGATAATGTGCTCTTTTGCTAAAATTTTTGATCCGACAATGCAACAATCAAACCCAATCAAACCCAATAATAAGAATAGGCTGTTTTGCTAAAATAAATTCAAAAAATGTATTTTTTGTCACTAAAATGACGTTGTTCGAAAAAATGGCACTAAGGTTTTCGACCAGAAAAAAAATCAGCTGACAAATCGAGTAATAAAAATATAAAGTAATGTTTTTTTTTTCACGGCATCGATTTTTTGGCATAAGAGCACTAAGTGTGAATACATTTTTAGAAGCAGAATTCCAAGAGCCTTTTATTCCGACGGTGATGTGAAAAATTGAGATGTGCATTTAAAATTGATGTGCCAAAAAGGCACTTTCCGTTGACCAATTTGGCCCCCTTTTGTGATACTAGCTAATTATTCCAAATTTGAGCCAGCTTGGTCCAGCAGTTTGGGCTGTACCGTGTTCACAGACACATAGACACACAGACATTTTTCAAAAACCACTTTGTTGCAGTCCCAGGACCCTGAAACGTAAATATTTGATGTTTCTGGCGATTCGGTTTTTCGATCAATTTTAGCAACCGCTTCGCGAGCGTAGAAGTTAAAAATGGAATACTTACAACTAAAATTCAAGAAATTCGACAAAAAATTACATGTTTCCCTTATTTTCCGAAGAATAATAAACAACTAAAACAGACAATTAACAAATAAACTGTTAGCTGGTAAAAGGATATGACAAAACTGTGAAAAAGTAGAACTTTTTACCGTCTGCGTGATTGACAATTTTTTTATAATGATTATTTTATACATTAGGCATTGAACCAATCCAAAACAGCATTTAGTATACCAGTAACCAATCAAATCCTGATTACAGTGATTATTTTATTGATTACACAAGGTAGTTTCACAGTCTCGTTCCACAAAATTTACTTACTGTTTATTATGATGATTATTTTATTCATCAAGTATTGAACCAACCCAAAGCAGCATTTAGTATACCAGTAGGTAACCGATCAAATCCTGATTACAGTGATAATACTACAACAACTTGACACTACTTATTCAATACTTTAATTTATAAAATAATCTGCCAAATACGATTCGTAGTCTCTTGGTTGCCTCGTTGAGTCCTCATGGATGCACTACTCGTCAAATGGTAGATTTTTTTCGACAACCATTCGGACGTCAAAACAAGCGGCAATCAAGAGACTACTCGTCGTATTACTATTCGTCGTACTCCACTGTTCAGCAGCCAATGTAAAACTAGAATTGAGAGTGGTTACTGCAGCAACAGGCATAATTTACTGATAATTTCTGACTACCTTGGTTTAGTATAGACATGGTTAGACATTCCCAGGGACTCATGCATTCTAATAAAGTAATTAGCCCATATGTTATTGGACAGCAATCGAAAAAATTACCGATAACAATTAATAGTCAATGCATTAATAATTAAGGTACGACACTGTAGTGTTCAGCAACCAATAGAGAACTAGAACTGCAGCAATCTAGGTACTAATAGTGAATTTCGTTGCAAATAATTATCATTCTTTCTGTGTCGTATACCTATACAATTTTCTTGGGAATCTCCGCGCATTGATTGCATCAGGTAAGATAAAAATCAAAGCACTAATAATAAAAGGAGATCAATATAAGATTTTTCAGTATAAAATACTTTTCAAAAAAAACAAAAAAAAGTGAAACAAACGTTGTCCGCAGACGCGGTTTGAACCCGGGGCCACCGAGTGGTAGCCAAGTACTACACCAACACACCACGCCACACTGTCATGACGAGTTGTGACTTATCTCAATTTAAACACCACGCTAAGACGACATCAAAAATATTGTAGTTCATTTATTTGCAAAAGCCAAGTTAGCTACTCCAGGGCCTCCAGGAGTGCGTAAATCTTCATTTTTGATAAACCGTAATTACATAAATGCTCAATGGTAACCCGCGAACGTACTGATGGGTTTTATTTTTTTGGCCCAAAAACATATCCATTTTCGCGTGCCTTTCTAATGACAAATATGAGGCGCGCTGTGGAATAAAAAAGATTAACAATGTGTAATAGTATATTACGTAACGAGAGTTGTAAGAAGCATATTACGCACGTGTGGAAGAAGTTGTACACGAGCCGCGTAGCGGCGAGTGTATAATTCCACAGTGCGTAATTGCCTTACAACTCGAGTTGCGTACGATACTTTTTCTACGACCACACAATAGGTACTTATAACTTTTCTTAATAGTAGGTAATAAATTGAAGAATTTCTTCGAGAAGAATATTTCGGAAATATCCTCGGACAAGTGTACCTCATTTTTTTAATGTGAATTCAATAGTATAGTCAGATATTTTTAGCACTTCCGGTTTAACCGGAAATGACCATAATTTTTATTTTTCAAATGGAATCTCTCACAAAAGATGTTATGCAAATTTACTCTGCATTATTTTGGTTCTTCAAACGTTTTCTTCCAGCATAAATGACTAATTCGTGCTTACAATGGAATTACTTGCCTTAAAGTCAACTAAATTAACGGCTTATTGTTCCTGGGTACCATAAAAACCTGCCAGTATTCTATATTACGACAATTTCATTAAAATACCCGCTCACATAGGCTCAAGATAATACGAAGAAATACAACTTACCGGTCCCAAGGCATTTTCGGACAAAAAGGTCCTGCGATATAACCTAACTTTTGCATAGAGGATTTTTATTGATTTTACCTCGGATTTTACTTTGCCGTTGAACTGCTTTTATCCTGGAAGAGGAGTAGTCGATATGTTTATAAAATGTATTAATAGATAAGGGGAGAATAGTGAATTTAACAATAAAATTGAGTGAAAAATGACATTTGACAAATGACAATTGAAAACTGTGCGATTTTCACTCTTTACGCACAGTTTTAGGTTTGTGTGCGTAAGGAACGGCTTACTTAGATTGTACATTGTACAAAATTGGCTATTTACAGTAGTGGTCGTAGAAAAATATTTTTAACTCATATTATGTGGTATTGCCGACTTAGTGTTGGGTAGGCCACGATTATATTAGTGCCATACTTATTTACAAAAAAAAAATTAATGCAAATCTCAATTTTGACCCAAAAACCGGCCAAATTCGAAAGGGTCCTTTACAAAACCAAAGGTGGAAAATTGGTTGTGGGGTGATTTTTCAAAACAAGTACTGCAAAAGCAATTTTTTCCACAAAATTACCAATATCTTCTAAACCGTTCGCTTTGGATGAAAACATGATTATTGAATGTTACTCGGAATTCATCATAGAATCCAATAAAAAATTAAAATACAGAGTGTTCCATTTAAAAAAACCTATGTTTGTGTTCTTATTCCTTAGTGGGACAGCCTGTATACAGGATTATATTTTTAAAATGTGCCTTGTTTGACCCTCTGCAACTTTGTATTTAACAATTTTTCGCTATCTCTAACAGCAATGGAGTTATCGACCGAATACAGACAATTGGGACACCCTGTATATCTCCGTAACTACCAATCCTAGCGAAAATTATTCCTTATACAAAATTAAAGCAGACTAAATTTCCTATCAAAACAGTTCTATTCGTTTTTGTCGTAGGATTCAAACTTTAAATGTTATACCGGGTGTATCATTTTCCGCGCCGTATAGGAGATTAACATGGGAAAACGAATTTTATTTTTTCCTTGCTCCAGGAACAGATTTAAATCAATGCTAGCTTATCCAGTGGATAGACCCGGCTGGCCGGTATCCTGAAGAAAAAGATTACCTGCTAGTGCCCTTTGGTTACTTAGCAGGAATTTTTGAAAAATTGGATTTTGAAACGACGCAAGCATTACTTCGTGTACTTTCGGTGTCCTTCGAAGCTTTACGTAAATTGTCAGCCAGGGCCGAATCTGCGATTTTTGACCTAATTGTTGACATTAAGAAAGCCGTGGCTTGAAATTATTTTTTTAAATCTGGAGCAAATCGTTCTTTTTTGCCTTCTTGCTGACGCAGAATTAGTGTACCTACCAGCGGCGACAAGCGGCAGCCGATGAAGGTTCGGTCAGACTTGGTTGGCGACCTAACCTCAAAAATTTACTTGGTGAAGTAAATTACTTTGAATTGCAATTATGAGGTAAGCTCTTACTCGGTGCTAGCGTTTAATTAATCAATTATTCTACTTTAGGTGGCAATATTGTTAGTGGTATTTCGAACAAGGATCAGAAGGCATTCTCGGGTTTGGCAATAATGACCTCCCATCGTAAACTGTCTTTATCTTTTACGTTACCTATTTGTGTTAAAAGGTTTTGTAAGTGAAGACACAAGTAGGAGTTACATGTTTTCGTGGAGAGAACATTTTGTGTTCCCTTAATTAGTTGTAGATAGTTAGAAGATGTTTGGTAATGTTTAAGAACCCTGTTTGGAAAAGCAGCTGCTGACAACATCGGTACTGGTAATTAAATTGGAACTTGAGACATCATGTTGTATTTACCTAATAAAATGCTTTTTGAACTTATTTCCAAATTTTTCAGTTCAAAAGAATCAAATTTTGTCCATTATTGGCTAAATTGTTATTGAATATTAATCACTAGCAGAGTGGCACTAAAGAATAGATTGTTAAAACTGAGTAATGGAAGAAGCCAAGAACGCGTTTAAAATTCTTTATTAATAATAGTTTTTTAAAACATCGACAGCTGGCACAATTCCATTTTTGTATCTTTACATCAATCCTGACTAAATTGTAGCAATATCACAAAACCACCACCACTTTTAATAACACTCCGTCATGCAGTGCATAAAGAATTAAATAACAATTAGTAACTTTCCAGTATAATTCTTCTTGCTCAATTTTTCAATGGGAATGAGCAAACGGATGAATTTTTCCCCTGGTCCAGGGCAGTAAGATGGCATGGCATCCTGAAATAAAAATATGATCACTGTTTATTTATTATGAGGGAGGTACCTATCCCTATCAGAAAAAATATCCATTGTACCTACCTAATCAAATTAACTTGTTGGCAGTCCACAATATCACAGTAAGGCTCATCCAAAGGGTTGTTGGTAAATGGGTTGTTGGCCTGGGACAAGGGTTTCCTCTGGAATAAGCCGTTGCTGTTTCGCCGATGTTAATTTCATAATCATAACAATCCAACCAAAAGCTGTGTCAAAACTCTTGTTGTCACCTGCACCTGTCAATCTAATTTCCATTCTGTCGACGTATGTTTTTTCGCGCTAAGGTTACCAGTCAGCCTGGTTGTTGACACCATGCGGGGTGCGTTCAGTTAAGTAGTGCTGCTGGATGGGTAAATTGGCGTTGTAGTACTTACACAGTGTCAACAATAGCTGCTTTCCATTTACACATTTGTCTGAGAAAACTCACTGAACTCAGCTATTTGATTGGTCAATCACAAATGAATCAATCAAATTGCTGAGATTAACTGAGGCTCCTCAGGTAAATGTGTAAAAGACCACGTTGACCAGGTAACGTGAACACTAATGTTCTCGCGCTGTTTCTTATGTATGCTACAAACAAAAGACAAAAACATGACCAAGTAGGCGACCAGGCTGACTGGTAACGTTAGCGGGAAAAAACATATGTCGACAGAATGGAAATTAGATTGACAGGATTGACAGGTGACAACAAGACTTTTGACACAGCTTTTGGTTGGATTGTTAATGTTATGATTATGAAATTAACATCGGCGAAACAGCAACGGCTTATTCCAGAGAAAACCCTTGTCCCAGGCCAACAACCCATTTACCAACAACCCTTTGGATGAGCCTTAATGTGATATTGTGGATTGCCAACAAGTTAAATTGATTAGGTAGGTAGTCGGGGACAATGAAAAAGCCCACCCCACGGCGACGATTCATTTGGTCGACTGCATCGTTGCGGTTTGATCGACGTTTGCCTGACAGGTTAGCACACATTAGCCGCGTGGCAGCACCAGTCGACCAAGTGATTCGTCGCCGTGGGGTGGGCATTTTCAAAGTCCCCGACTGTACAATGGATATTTTTTGTGATAGGGATAGGTACCTCTCTCATAATAAATAAACAGTGATCACATTTTTATTTCAGGATGCCATGCCATCTTACTGCCCTGGACCAGGGGAAAAATTCATCCGTTTACTCATTCCCATTGAAAAATTGAGCAAGAAGAATTATACTGGAAAGTTTCGAATTGTTATTTAATTCTTTATGCACTGCATGACGGAGTGTTATTAAAAGTGGTGGTGGTTTGTGATATTGCTACAATTTAGTCAGGATTGATGTAAAGATACAAAAATGGAATTGTGCCAGCTGTCGATGTTTTAAAAAACTATTATTAATAAAGAATTTTAAACGCGTTCTTGGCTTCTTCCATTACTCAGTTTTAACAATCTATTCTTTAGTGCCTCTCTGCTAGTGATTAATATTCAATAACAATTTAGCCAATAATGGACAAAATTTGATTCTTTTGAACTGAAAAATTTGGAAATAAGTTCAAAAAGCATTTTATTAGGTAAATACAACATGATGTCTCAAGTTCCAATTTAATTACCAGTACCGATGTTGTCAGCAGCTGCTTTTCCAAACAGGGTTCTTAAACATTACCAAACATCTAACTATCTACAACTAATTAAGGGAACACAAAATGTTCTCTCCACGAAAACATGTAACTCCTACTTGGGTCTTCACTTACAAAACATTTTAACACAAATAGGTAACGTAAAAGATAAAGACAGTTTACGATGGGAGGTCATTAGGTTGCCAAACCCGAGAATGCCTTCTGATCCTTGTTCGAACTACCACTAACAATATTGCCACCTAAAGTAGAATAATTGATTAATTAAACGCTAGCACCGAGTAAGAGCTTACCTCATAATTGCAATTGAAAGTAATTTACTTGATCAAGTAAATTTTTGAGGTTAGGTCGCCAACCAAGTCTGACCGAACCTTTGTCGGCTGCCGCTTGTCGCCGCTGGTAGGTACACTAATTCTGCGTCAGCAAGAAGGCAAAAAAGAACGATTTGCTCGAGATTTAAAAAAATAATTTCAAACCACGGCTTTCTTAATGTCAACAATTAGGTCAAAAATCGCAGATTCGGCCCTGGCTGACAATTTACGTAAAGCTTCGAAGGACACCGAAAGTACACGAAGTAATGCGCCCGTCGTTTCAAAATCCAATTTTTCAAAAATTCCTGCTAAGTAACCAAAGGGCACTAGCAGATAATCTTTTTTTCAGGATACCGGCCAGCCGGGTCTATCCACTGGATAAGCTAGCATTGATTTAAATCTGTTCCTGGAGCAAGGAAAAAATAAAATTCGTTTTCCCATGTTAATCTCCTATCCGGCGCGGAAAATGATACAACCGGTATAGTACGGACGCTCTTGGGAAAATCGGAGGGTTACCCTGCACTTTATGATTAAGGGCTGGTACTTTGCACACTTCTTACCTAGATGCCAAAGATCACTTTTTGAGGTGTTGCCAAGTTTGAAGTCTATGCGGCCACTTGCTTTGGCGGGTTGCCTATCTCTAGGGAGTACTTCCCGGAATCGCCTATTTTTCCAGCTTTTTCGCTGTCAAGGCTCTTCAACGGGTCACCCAATTTCCATGTACCAAACTTCAGCCAAATCGATTCAGTAGTTTGGGCTATAATGTATTTTTAATGTTGTTCCAAAATTTCGATTTTTTAATCCAAAGGGCACTTAATGGAAATGAATTTTGTCTTATTCAAAACCAGAATCGGGTTCGTGTTGCTTTTTTGCGATTATTTCTCCAACGGCTTATCGGACGACAAAAATGTACAGAATCTCTTCGTCGCAAATTTTATCCTGAACATTTCAGTTCCTACACATTTTTGTCGTTAGATAAACCATTGAGGAGATAATCGTAAAAAAGCAGCGCGAAGTCGGTACTGAAGTACGACTTTATCGAGAAAAGGATGTTCGCACGAAGTATTTGCGACCTAGCTAATCCTATCTAATTTGACTGGGCTAGGTCTTTTTTTTCTCACCTGCCTTGTTCATATGTGCCACATGTTGGAAATATTGTTTTTGTATATTTGCTAATAATTTTTGTTTACACCTCTCGGCTCCTTTTGACCGTTTCAATATTAAATATTAAATAATACTCCATAAATGAATTTTTGAAGATTTCTTGTCATCAAATTTACACGCCATGTCTTGGCGCAAGTTTAACAAAAGGTCTGTTGCTTCTTCTTCATCCTCCGTCGAGGATTTTCCTTTATTTCGTCATATTTGCTTTAAATGACCACCATCATTTTCAATTCCATTACTTTCATCAAGTAGTAAGGCTTGCACATATTGATCTGCTGCTTCTTGATCTAAAAATTGTCAATTCAAAAATGTACCAAAAAAAGCTTATAAGTCCCACCATTCAGCAAACTGCTGGCAGTTTCTGCATCTACCACTACAAAGTAGTCCTGCCCTTGGAAATTTAAGCAGAGCTCTATTTGTTGTTGTTGTTGTTGTTGTTGTTGTTGTTGTTGTTTCATGTCGTCATAACACCCTCCCCTCACTTACCTTTGAATGTCACTTTTTCGCGAAAATAAGCACAGTACCCTAGATTAACTAACTCGAACATAAATTGTTACTCGCAAAAATTCGCCTACTGACTGACTGCAAAAATCCCCAGATTGGCATCTTAGAGTGCTCCTATTTAGGTACTTCAAACTTGCATCGTAGCTCCTGCCAGCCACGCGTTGCGTTACATGAAACCACCCCCAAATTTAACCGCCACCACTTTTATTTTCCACCCCTAGGAGAAAGGCGACTATATGTAGGCCTTGCGTTATATGAAGAAGAAGATGCCTACGTATGTGTGTCACAAAGGCATAAACTGCTGTAGTGTCTTCGGTCACGTCTTCAGTTGTCTTGTTTCTCTTATTTTTGCCTATGTATATAATATTGCCGTCTCTGCATTGTAATAGCTATTGCTAAATAAAGATTATTATTATTATTAAAAGGAGAATTCTCAGATCTTTAATCACTTCTTCGAAATTATTAGACTCTCTGTGACTTGGCAACATGCATCAATTTTGAAAGCAATTCGGAAGGTGACATGCAATTTGACAGAAAATGTCATAAGTAGGTACACTTACTCGCAAAAAAATCGGGACAAATGAAAAAAAAATCCACCCCAAAACTCACCCCTTTTAAGGTGCAGTTTCGTTCAGGCCGTTGACGGTCGCGTCTGGCAGCCGTCGTCAGACGCGTCATAATTTATCACGATTCGCGTCCGAATTTTCAGCAGCTCGTACGAAATCGCATATTACGTTACCAGGTATAAGCAGTGTCGCGCGTCTGACGGCGGCCGACATACGCGACCGTCAACGGCCTGAACGAAATTGCACCTTAAAAGGGGTGAGTTTTGGGGTGGAATTTTTTTTCATTTGTCCCGATTTTTTTGCGAGTAAGTGTACCTACTTATGACATTTTCTGTCAAATTGCATGTCACCTTCAAAATTGCTTTCAAAATTGATGCATGTTGCCAAGTCACAGAGAGTCTAATAATTTCGAAGAAGTGATTAAAGATCTGAGAATTCTCCTTTTAATAATACCCCCTAGCATGAGCTCTGCCTTAACTCAAATTAGTACAAATAATCCTAACTCAATGGATTATTACTGAGAGATTATTATTGAGAGGAGTTAAGAAGGACGCTTACTCATGTCGTAAGGTGGCGTGAAATGTCCCTCGCGCTCAAAAAATGGACATAGAGAAAATTGAGTGTCCCGATTTTTTTGCGAGTACCTAAGTGTACCATACCTAGTGAATTCTGTCACCCTAACAAAGCATACTGCCTTCCGTTTTGGTCGCAAACGGAGTATACTTTTTAAGGCCTTTATGAACAAAGAAAGACATATGTTTTCCTTTCATTCCTTGGTCCGTACACTGGATCTGCCGCTCACTTTTTAATTACGGCCCCTCGAATAAAACTCATTCATTTCAATTTTCAATTCAAGTTCCGTATAGTGCGCCGAACACGAAAATGTTTGGTGTGAAAATGTGCTCGTATTCTTCTGAAATGTGATGAAATTCAGCAGTTCTTTGCCGGAAATTGGTTGTTAGTGTTTGTGTCTCTAGTGGTCAGCAGTGCTAAAGTAGTTGTTAAAAAACTGCCTGCTATCACTCCCATCGACAGCTCCATGTGCCATTTGCTGTTTTGGTGAGTATGTTTTGATCAAATTTGTTACCGAAGTTAGCTAGTAGATAGCAGCCAGCAGATGACGTATTACAGCGGACCTACTAAAATGATGTATATACTCGTAATACTGCGAGTTTCACCTCCAATTTACACGTAATTTTGATCATAAGTACCAAATTGTTGCCCTTTCGAATGAGCGCAACGAGAAGTGGGGTCATTCACCCTTAACGGCTTAACGACCCTTTCCCCGTGTCGGAAACTTATAATTAAGTGCACTTAACTTAACGACAAAATTTTCAACGACAAAAAATGGCGCCCGCTTCGGAAAGGTTCGCAAATGAATTGTGTCTAAATGCACGACGGGTAGTCTCGGCCATAAGTATCGAGCAAGCTTTCGAGTTGTAAAACATTTTGACACCTTTCGAATCCCCTCCGGTTTCAGCGGGAATGGACCTCGCATTTAATTTTTAAATGGAACAGCCTGTACAGGGTGTTCGCGAAACATGTAGCAGAACTCCTACCGTAGGTTCCTTACATAAAAATAAGTTGAAAAGTTCCTATGAAGATTTGTCCGATATCGCCTCCTAAGGGTGCTAGGTCTTCTCGTCGGAGGAGGATGGGGACCAGTTTGTCTTTAATATTTCGGAAACGACTTAATCTACGATATTGCAATTTGGTACATCGACTTAGGTACTTAAGGATGTGTCATGTACAAAATTTCATTAAAACTGATGAAGGGAAACAGTCAGTTACCGACACCTGCAATTGGTATTTTCAATGCAAAACCTACATAAGCCGATCCTGGAAAAATCATTTACTGCGTTTTAGAAGTAAAATTTTATAACAAAACTTTTATTGCTCTTTCAAAATTTTAAAATAATGCATCGATTTTGCGCAATCAACAAAAATGTATGCTATTGCATGATGCGCGCCTTGTAATATTTGGATCAGTTTCACAAAGTCGCCTATGCAAATCAACGAAACATGTAGCAGAACTCCTACCGTGGGTTCCTTACATAAAAATAAGTCAAAAAGTTCCTATGAACATGTGTCCGATATCGCCTTCTAAGGGAGCTCTAGGTTTGCGTAGGCGACTTTGTGACAAAAATTACAAAGCGCGCATGATGCAATAGTACACATTTTTGTTGATTGCGCGAAATCGATGGATTATTTTGAAATTTTGCAAGAGCAATAAGAGTTTTCTTATGAAATTCTACTTCTAAATATTAGTGAATAATGTTTCAAGAACTGCTTATGTAGGTTTTGCATTGAAAATACCAATTGTAGGTGTCGGTAACTGAATGTTCCCCTCCATCAATTTTAATGAAATTTTGTGCATGACACACCCTTAAGTACCTAAGTCGATGTACCCAATTGCAATATTGTAGATTAAGCCGTTTCCGAAATATTAAAAATAAACTGGTCCCCATCCTCCTCCTACGAGAAGACCTAGCACCCTTACAAGGCGATATCGAACAAATCTTCATAGGAACTTTTCAACTTATTTTTATGTAAGGAACATACGGTAGGAGTTCTGCTACATGTTTCGCGAACACCCTGTATATCTTAATATTTTCGAGTTCTGAATTAAATTCTGAGATGTTTTCGATAAACTCGATTTTTATTTCATTATCTAGAGTCATACTAATCACAATTTCCAAATTACTAATTTTCTTCTAATGGATCAACGATCTGCGGATTAAAATAGAATCAAACTAGATGGCATTTGTTTTTATTTGTCAATGGCCTACTATTTAATTTAATGGTAGCTCAATAAACTAGAACTTAATTATTTATCTATTGGTTACATGTTTCATTTTAACCATTCGAATCTTATGCCATTTTATTCCTAAGAAAATTATTTTTCAAAAAGCGATATGAGCCACCCTTGATCCATTTGAAAGAAAATAGTAATTTGGAAAAGACTGCTTTCCATCCTTTTAAACGAATCGGGATAAGTGACAGATAGAAGCACAAGCCTAAAATAAATTTTGATGAGACTTTTGATAACTAGATTAATTTTTGAGGGGTCATAGCACTCTAGATGAAGAGTAAAAAATCAAATTTTTTGAAAACATGAAGCCTGAAATTTGAAAAAAGATATTCCGCCATACTCAGAATTTAATTCAGAACTCGAGAACATAAGATATACAGGGTGTCCCATTTCAAAATTCAATGATATTTCCATTTCCGCTGAAACCGGAAGTGGTTCAAAATGTCTCTAAATGTCAAAAAATGCAGCTTATGGTGTAATATATGTGTGCCAAATTTCATTGAAATATTTTAATAAATACGGAAAAAAGGGGGGTGAGCCTGGTTTCGTTGACACCCGGGTATATTGAACGAACAGAAAATTATTAATTATATACAAACAACGAATTTTATTATCTACTTATTGAAAATATACAATACAATTGACCTTTTGACGTTTATAGACGTTACTTAGAGCGGGCCCGTTGGGACCTCCGTTAGGCCCTCTCTTGCTTGAGCCGGAGCCTGAGCCAGCCTCATTGTTACCTTTAATTCTGAAAATTATAGTGAATTAATCTAGAATAAAGACTACATTTTTGTAAAAATAAAAATCTTAGATAATACATGCAACAGAACCATAGCACAATGTTTTAATCACTTGGTACGCAAAAATGCAAGACGGAAATTCCCGAGAAAGTTTTTCCTAAAGTCATTAATAACGAAAATATGGCTGGTTAAAATGGAGGGATGGACAATGGTTTTTTTAGAATAACTCCGGAACTGATTTTAATTAATAAATTGTTTTCGACTGTACTAAGTAGAAATTTCATCAAAATCAACAAAAAGCAAAATGCTTTTCCAGCTGCACTTACTGTTAAAGGGGTATATGAAAAAAGGTTCATAAATGGGCCCACCCGTGTTCATGGATACACTTCGATAATACTTTGTCTATGTCATAGTCTACATCCTACCTTTTTATACAGAGTGTCCCGTCTCAGAGTGCAATAATTTCAGCCACAGAGTCCTTGCATGAACTTGAAGTCACTTGAACTGCTTCCATTTAAAAAAAACTGTTGACCTCTCGCAATTTTCCTCAAAGAAATTTTCGCTTTAGATTAGCTCCAGGAGTCTACCATTACCGGCTGATACGCGAGTTCTGGGACACCCTATATAGGTTGTACCAGATAGTAATGAGAGTATTGCTGTAACTAACACTTACTTATAAATCATAGTGTATTATGGTGGTCAAAAATAGGATCAACTGTAGGTACAATATGTATAGTATTTTTTCGCCGACACCAAGCTGTTGTAATCACTTCTAGAAGGATGGCGGTGGCAAGTTTTAACCTCCCCAAACCCATCACAATTTAAAAAAAATGGGAGGTTACTGCAATCACTAAAATTTTCGAATTTGAGATAGCACCAGATCTCCACGTTTTGAGGTCTCAGGAACCCAGAAAAGTGGTTTTTAAAATGTGTCTGTGTGTATGTTCGTACGTACGTTCGTTTGTAAACACGCCACAGCCAAAACTACTGGGCCGATTTGGCTGCAATTTGGTACGTAGGCATCTCATAACCCAACTTAGATCTGAAAAGCTTTTGGGGCCAATCGTGCAACCGGAAATGCCATTTGGCACATCAACTTTTAAATTTTAAATGCAAACCCCCATTTTTCACGTCACCATAAGAAAGACCTTCAAATTCTGCTTCTAAAAATGTATTCATTCTTAGTGCCCTTTTGACCAAAAATAAAAAAAAAATTGATTTTTATCAGACTTTAAAATCGCGGTACAGCCCAAGCCCCTGAATCGATTTGACTGAAATTTTGCACATAGGGATTGTATTACACCTCGAAAAGCTGAACAAATTTTGAATTCCATCGACTCGCGGAAAGTGTCCTTTTGGCCCACCAATTTCCAAATTTAAAATTATTCAATCATTTAACCATTAAAAACAAGTTTTTGAAAGATTTATTGTCACCATCAGAAGGGTCTTCAAATCTTGGTTTTAAATAGGACAAAATTAATTCGCATTTAGCGCTGTTTGGTTCAAAAAATCGAAATTTTATAATAACAGTAAAAACACATTATAGCCCAAATTACTGAATCGATTTGGCTGAAATTTGGTACATGGAGATTAGGTGACCCATTGAAGACCTGAAAGGCTTTTGGGAGCAATTGGCCCACGGGAACTGCCATTTAAGCATATCAACTTAAAATTTTAAATACAAGGCCTCCTTTTTTATGTCGCCTTTAGAAAGACGATCAAATTCTGGTTCTAAAAATGTACTTACAATTTCTGCCATTTCAATGGAAAATAGAGAAAAAATTCTTTCTCATTAAAAGGGAGCAGGCTGACAGTGGATGACATAAAGTGGCAGTTATTGTCAAAAATTTGGCAAAAGATTAACCTTAAAAGGAACATATTGTCAAATGTGATGGGTGATGTACGAGGTGATGTCGGTATTTGTCAGAAAATTGCGAAATTACAGACGATAAGGATAAAAAAAATTCTGTTGAATTGACTACTATCTACACAGAATACAAAGATCCACGCGATGGGGAGGTTCCAGCCGCTTCTCTGCTGCATTTTTTTTTTTTTGTAAATACTTATGTCATTTGCGTAAAAATTTCAAGTCGATATTCCAAAAAAATAATGAAATGTCGAGGTCACGGTTCGTCGGAAGCAACTTTTAGTTGAAAAAAATTGTCCACTCGTGATTTTATTTTCTATGGATTAGGACTGATTTTCTGACTCGGAAAACATTAAAATTAAAATCAGTTTTTCGATTAGATTTTGTTTTATGTAATAAGAAATAAATTAAATATGATTATTTCATTAGATCAGAGAAAACAGCGAGGAAAATGGCTCATATTGGCATGATAGAATATAATACGATGCACCTGACATGTGTGCCAGTACCGTGTAAAAAAAACCGACAGCCACAAAAGCAGCTGGAACCTCTACCGGTGGATCTTTAAATTTGTGTGAAATATCGGGTCGAACTAAATGATTGTCCACTCAAATGGCAACATTACACAATAGCGTATGCTTTTGAATATAAAGTCCACCAAATTTCGTTTCATGGAGTAATTCTTTACAGCCCCTCATTAGTAGAGCAGTACAATCTAGTACAAAATATATTTTTTTAAATCAAACAGATGGTATATTCATTCTCAAAGTGCAATAGGGTCTAGTGTAAAACTCCCCATTTTCCACAAATGTCATCGTGGATGTCGTATATGAACCTATTTCTGACAAAAAAAACTGCTTCGGAAACTACCGAACCGATTTGACTGAAATATGGACAGAAGGCGCAGTGGAGAACCCCTCTGAAATGAAGCTTGGATGGTATTTAGTGCTTTTTGGGCATATGAACTTGGAAATTTTACACATACAGGGTGTTATTTTTAAAACTTCCCACATTGAATATCTTCGGATGTAATGAAGATATTAAATTGAAGCAAACGCTGACCAATCCCGCACGGAGGGGGACACTTGCGCCTATATGGAGGGAATTTTTTCCACTTCCGGTTTAACCGGAAATGACCTTAACTTTGTTTTTTCAAATAGAATGACACCTTTTTCTCAACAGATTCGGAATCTACGATTTTTTCTGAGTAACAAACATGTATCATACTTGACTGGAAGTGCATTCACGGTCACCCTAGATTTTCAAAAACATCGAAGAAATCGGTGAAAAATTGAGATTTTTGAAAAACGCAAAAACACGTCTACTTTAATTTTTTGATGCAACTTCATCTGCCCATTGACATTTTCTTTTTTTTTACTTTTGAGATTTTGACAGATTGTGAGGTAAGGGAAAATTTGATAGAAATAAGAGAAATCAAAAAATTAAATTGCTCAGGTAAATTTGCATCAAAAAAACTAACTTGACGGGTTTTTGCGTTTTTCAAAAATCTCAATAATTCACCGATTTCTTCGATGTTTTTGAAAATCTACGGTGGCCGTGACTGCACTTCCGGTCAAGTATGATACATGTTTCTGACTCAGAAAAAATCGTAGATTCCGAATCCGTTGAGAAAAAGGTGCCATTCCATTTGAAAAATCAAAGTTAAGGTCAGTTCCGGTTAAACCGGAAGTGGAAAAAATTTCCTCAATATACGCGTAAGTGTCCCCCTCCGTGCGGGAGTGGCCAGCTTTCATTTCATTTCAATATTTTTATTAAATCCAAAGATATTCAAGGTGGGAAGTTTTAAAAATAACACCTTGTATGTAAGTATTATGTAAATCTCCACTTTTGCCTTACCTTATCTTCTATAAAAGTCTGTAGATTCTGCTTTTAAAAACGTGGATAAAGAAGTTTTAGAGTTGCGGCAAAAAATTCAAGAAAATTGGAGAAAACTGGCAGAAAGCAACGAACATACGTGAAAGACTAATGACAAAGAAGGTAATGTCATATAATAATAATGTCATATACGACATCCACGATGACATTTGTGGAAAATGGAGAGTTTCACACTAGACCCTATTGCACTTTGTGAATGAATATGACAACTGTTTGATTTAAAAAAATGACGGGGTGTAAAGAATTACTCTATGAAATGAAATTTGGTGGACTTTACATTCAAAAGCATACATTATTGTGCAATGTTGCCCTTTGAGTGGACAATCATTTACTTCGACCCGATATTTCACACAAATTTAAAGATGCACCGGTAGAGGTTCCAGTTGCTTTTGTGGCTGTCGGTTTTTTTTACACGCAACTGGCACACATGTCAAGTGCATCGTATTAAATTCTATCATGCCAAAATGAGCCATTTTCCTCGCTGTTTTCTCTGATCTAATGACGTTTAATCACATTTAACTTATTTCTTATTACATAAAACAAAATCTAATCGAGAAACAGATTTTAATTTTGATGTTTTCCGAATCAGAAGATGAATTTTAATCGACAGAAAATGAAATCAGGTGTGGACAATTTTTTTCAACTAAAAGTTGTTTCCGACGAACCGTGGGGTGTTACATGAGTCCGTTGGTATTTAAGAAGTCGGTCTGTTCGAAAAAGCCCTTTCCAATTAAATGCCTAAACAGCAAGTACACGATGCGAGCTAGTCTAACAATTTAAAATTTGCTATTTGCTAATACCCAAAGTACCTCAAAGTGTTAAGTCTGTTAACATTGAGGACGCAATAATCTTATTTTGAATCTTTGTCAGGTAAAACATTTGTCCAGAGAGGTAAAAATGGCAGATACTTCTTCAACACCACCATGACTAAATCAGGATTATAATATTTATTGGCTAATTCATCATTTTTGTTACATGATATGAGGTTCACCTTTTTGTACAAGTTTATAAAGTGCTGATAAAATTTACTCTTTTCATACAAAGTTTTGTATCCAGCTTCATCAATAAGGTTCTCGTCATTAAAATCGTCATCATTGTCATATTTTTTTTCTTCACTTGGCGGCGTCATAACGTCATTGTTTACCGCGCCGTAGGAAAATAGCCATCCTCTTGTTCACAGTGGTTTTGCAACTTCTAAAAGTATCTGCATCCTCTTTCCGATCGTGGCGAGGTAGGTATTTTGAAAAATGAAATAGGCACAACCAGAAAAGGGGCAATAAATTCGCACAGAAAGTGAAAGATTCATAGCTCAGCGATTGCTTGTTCAAAGATCGCATTTTGTGCAAACAATTTTTTTAATTTTTTTAATTAATGAAATCACAATACTTAATTAATAATGCAGGTAAGAAATAAGAATTTTTGTGATAATTTACTACAAAACAAATAAAAAAATAATAGACCAGGCTAGTTTTGAGCTTCGCGACTTGTTAGAAGCAAATCGGATAACATTTTGACGAGAAGTGTTTTTAGACTAATTGGACCCTGCTGAATCCGAAAATCACTGTCGGCACTTCGAAATCTCAACCGGAAGTCCGTAATTCTAGATGGCGCTCAAGGCTGAACGTTATATCCAAAATAGCATGAAAATCACGAACTTTTCGACCAAAGACGTGGTGCACAAAATTAAAGATCGCTTCATTCTCTACAAGAAAGGCCCTAATGATTTTCTTCGTACAGACGACGGTTTACCCCTAGCGCGGGTGAGAAGTTGAGCGTGCCGCGCGGTTTCACGCGCTCAGTTATTATTAATACAAAAAACTAGCTTCTTAATTTTTATGGAGTTTTTCGATATATTTCATCAATATACACCTAACTACACAAGATTAGTAGGATATTCACATTTTATTTCGCCTTTTCAATGTACAAACGACGGTTTCTGCCTTTGACTGTAGGTTGCTTTTGAGGTGCGCCAGAAGCAAAGATCAAATCGGATAACATTTTGGCAACAAGCATTTTTTGGCTAATTGAACCCTGCTGAATCCGAAAATCAGTGCTCCGATTTCGAAATATTGACTGGAAGTGCGCTATTCAAGATGGCGATCCAGTTCTCACGCGCTCACCGATTATTCAAACAAAAAATTTACTTCTCAATTTTTATCGAGTTTTTCAATATATTTCACCAATATACACCTAAATACACGAGGCTAGTAAGATATTCACAGTTCACTTTACGTTTTTCAATTTACTAACGCCGTTTTCTACCTTTGACTGTATGCTGCTTTTGAGGTCCGCCACAGGCAAATTCCAAATCGGATAACATTTTGACAACAAGCATTTTTTGGCTAATTGAATCCTGCTGAATCCTTAAATCACTGTTAAAATTTCAAAATCTTGAGAGGATGTACACTAGTCAAGGTGGCTTTCAAGCTGAGATATAGTTACTATTTTATTTTCAGGCCTCTGTAGCAAGAACCGTCCATACGATAGCTTTGTGTCAATGATAATTTTTGATGAGGAAATTGAGATCTACAACATATCAAAATTTCAGCCAAATCGGCTGAAAGTTATTTTCCCATTAGGATGGAACTTTGGATGGTGCCATCTTGACTAAAGCAATATTTCGAAATCGGAGCAGTGCTTTTCGGATTCAGCAGGGTTCAGTTAGCCAAAAAATGCTTGTTGTCAAAATGTTATCCGATTTGGAATTTGCCTGTGCCTGTGGCCAAACTGTGTACATTGAAAAGGGCGAAATAAAATGTGAATATCCTACTAATCTTGTGTATTTAAGCGTATATTGGTGAAATATATTGAAAAACTCGATAAAAATTGAGAAATAAGTTTTTTGTTTGAATAATCGCTGAGCGCGTGAGAACTCGATCGCCGTCTTGAATAGCGCACTTCCGGTCAATATTTCGAAATCGGAGCACTGATTTTCGGATTCAGCAGGGTTCAATTAGCCAAAAAATGCTTGTTGCCAAAATGTTATCCGATTTGATCTTTGCTTCTGGCGCACCTGAAAAGCAACCTACAGTCAAAGGCAGAAAACGTCGTTTGTACATTGAAAAGGCGAAATAAAATGTGAATATCCTACTAATCTTGTGTAGTTAGGTGTATATTGATGAAATATATCGAAAAACTCCATAAAAATTAAGAAGCTAGTTTTTTGTATTAATAATAACTGAGCGCGTGAAACCGCGCGGCACGCTCAACTTCTCGCCAGCGCTAGGGGTAAACCGTCGTCTGTACGAAAAAAATCATTAGGGCCTTTCTTGTAGAGAATGAAGCGATCTTTAATTTTGTGCACCACGTCTTTGGTCGAAAAGTCCGTGATTTTCATGCTATTTTGGTTATAACGTTCAGCCTTGAGCGCCATCTAGAATTACGGACTTCCGGTTGAGATTTCGAAGTGCCGACAGTGATTTTCGGATTCAGCAGGGTCCACTTAGTCTGGAAACACTTGTCGTCAAAATGTTATCCGATTTGCTTCTAGCATAATATAGGAAGCTTTTTTTGAAATTCTAGCCTAGTCTATAAGTCTCAGTAAAATTTACTGTGGGGAATTTACTGTGGGGGTTCTGGATTTCTGATATCCATCTTTTGCCTTCTTCGAGAGTATCTAGGATGCATAATTTCGGGCAACTATTGTAGTGTACAGCACGCTAAAATAATTTTTGCCGCTTTTTGTGGCTGCACTCTCAGATAGTTTAAACAAGGAAATTTTTCTTTCAATATGCCATAAGAATCTTCTACCAACTTTCTTGTTAGTTTGTGTGCCTGGTTATAACGTCTTTCATTTGCATCGTTCGGATTTCTACGTAAAGGGGGTATGTTATTAACTTTAAATGAGTTACTGACACAAGCTGGAAAGCGTGCTAGAAAGTCAATGAGCCTCTTTGCAAAAATTGTGAAAAGTTTGCAGTTGAAATCTTTGCACTTTGCATATTTTTCTATTCGTGCAACAAAACTTGAAAAAAAATTGCAAAGTCATTGCACTTTTCACTTGGCATTTTCACTTTGCTTTACAAAACTTTTCCGTGATGGTGGAACATAGTGTAGCGTGCAAAGTGAAAATTGCGAAGCACAAAATTGCAAAGATGATGGTGGAATAGGGCCCTGGGGCCTATTCCACCAAAATGCTTTGCAACTTTGCACTTTGCACATTGTACTTTGCAGTCTCTGCAAAGTGCAAAGTTGTTTGGTTCCACCAATGTTTAGATGGGTCTTTGCAAAAAACTTGAAAGTTTGATATTTTTGCAAAGTCCCGCAAATTCTTCCCGCGTTGCGAAATGAATGCTAGTTTTAGTGGAAGTAAAGTTACGGCCATCGAAAAAGAAGCGGCGTGGTCCGATGTAGTCGAAAAGGCAATGTCTTTTAGTTTGGTGCGTTTGGTGAGAAGTGATCGCAATTGGACTTTTGCTAGGAATTTAAAGTGTGCAAGATCTCATAGTTTTGCAGAAAGTATTGCTTCTCACAAAATTTCAGCTCGATATCTGCTTTCGTTCTCAAAGTTATCCGACGAGCGAGCGAGCGAATACTCAAAGACAAAAGTAGCGCATTCTGCTGCGGTACTAAAATTAATTCTTATCTTATAGTGCTTCCGCCTTTGCCTTCGGTTGTTTACTTCTTCAATCACTTCAATCACTGTCACTATCATCACTTGAATGCAAGAATCTGCAAATCGTTCTCGTTTTAACAATGTTACGTTAGCTTTAAATAAGTTACTGACGCAAGCTGGAAAGCGAGCTAAAAAGGCACTGAGCTTCTTTGCAAAAATTGTGAAAATTTTGCAGTTGAAATCTTTGCACTTTGCATATTTTTCTATTCGTGGAACAAAACTTGAAAACTAATTGCAAAGTCATGGCACTTTTCACTTGGCATTTTCACTTTGCTTTACAAAATTTTTCCGTGATGGTGGAACATAATGTAGCGTGCAAAGTGAAAATTGCAAAGCACAAAGTTGCAAAGACGATGGTGGAATAAGGCCCTTGGAATCCGAAAAAGTGGTTTTTGGAAAATGTCTCTGTGTGTGTGTGTCTTTTTGTGTGTCTGTCTGTGATCACGCTGCAGCTCAAACTACTGAACGTCTCGAGATGAAATTTGGCACACATATTCAGTGGGAGATTTGTAGGTGCTGATTAGAATCTGGGCCACATCGGCTCAGGGAAAGTACCTTTTTGGCACATCAACTTCTAAAATTTTAATGCGAACTCCATTTTTCGCATTACCATATGAATGCTCTTCGAATTCTGCTTCTAAAAATGTATTCACACTTGTTCCCTTTCGGCCGAAATGTGGTGCCGTGAATAAAAACCTATGCATAAGTGTATATTTTTATTACCGAATTTGATAGCGGATTTTTTTTCAAGCCGAAAACCTTAGTGCCATTTTTTCGAAAAATGTTATTTTAATAGCAAAAGGGCCCTTGTCTCAATTTGTTTTACCAAAAGCATATTCTTACTATCGGATTCTACAGATGTATTGCCGGATCAAAAATTTTAGTACAATTTTTTAGAAAATTTCCATTTTAGGGACAAAAAGGCCCCTTTTTGAATGTTTCTTACTAAAAGGGCATATTATCATTGTCGAATTGGATAGCTGTTGCAATGTCTACATTCACAAATGTGTCTGTGAAAAAGTAGAAGTTTCTACCGTTTCCGAGACTGCCAATTTTTGACAATTATCTTCAAAATTACTGAAGCAAATGAAATGAAATTTGGTGGACAGGCTAAACGATACATACGAAATCTACGGATTTTATCAAGTTTTATTTAAAAAAGCAGGGGCGTCCGAAACATGGGGGGGGGCTGGTGTAAACATTATTATGTATTATTATATATAGGGATAACCTAAAAGCCGCCTCATTACGAGGGTTATAACTGTGACAATGATGCCCCGCTGCGCGGACAAACACAGGTGTCTGGTGTACCTACTAACTAGTGGGTATTTTAAATTTAGTTTGAATTATTGTTACCATCACTTCTTTTTCTATTTCCGGCTGCTGCCTTTTTCTGATTTCTCAGGATAGAGACATTATTATTTTTAAGGGTATATTTTAATAGTACAGTTTATACAGGGTGAGTCTAGTTGGACAAATCAGTCGCTCTAGCATTTAAGATATTGAATTTGGAAATTCTATTTTTGGATATGTTGTAGCTGAAAGAGCCCCCTACGCATGGGACCCATAGAGAAAGCTCCAGTTTTATTCAAACCGAAATTATTAAATAAAAACGAAGGCCTAAAAAAATGTTTTTCAATATTGTTGAATTTTTTAAGGTTATTTCATTAGAGAATCATTTTCTCTTTATGGAAACATAATTTTCTGCAGAAAAAAGTTAATAATAACCGAGAGATAAATTATTTAAACAACAAAGATGTTTAGTTATTCGCTATGGAAAACCACGAATGCCCTGGTTTTAACAACTGAAAGGCAGTCTAGCTTATACTGCAGACTGTACCCAGAATGACAAGTGTCAGTTGGAAATGTCATTTGGGGTCGTTGACCTTTTGCTATTATGAGCCTTCTTAGTCTATCAGTGCTGACTTTGCCCTGGGATTCATCTAGAAGCCAACAATACGCTGACTTTATAATTACAATACTGTTTCCCTCGTTTAGGCCCGGTTTTTCCATCTTCAATAACCCCCAGTTTACTGAACCTGCGGTTAGTTGCTAGGATACAGCCAATCAGAACACTCGTTGCTCTGTGACAACTGTTGGTTAGGTAAACCGGAGGTTATCGAAGATGGAAAAACCGGGCCTTAGATTAATTCTTATAAATGGTGAACCTTCAGAAACATCTGTGACTTTTTTCGAATAGTCTTTTAGTTGCATATCTTCATATTCATTTCTAATAGCCTGTTATAATTATCAAAAAATTATAAAAACCGCAATGTATAAATAAACCATGCAATTTTGTGAACGATTTTGAATGATGATCTTCCAATATTTGTAAAATCGGAATTTTCCGATTATAACCTAAAATTCAATTGCGTGTCAAACTTCAAGATGACAAATCAGGGTGTCAATTGTTAACAATTTATTTTTCATAATAGAATTATTCGGCAAATTAACTGGAATGTATCCGATGTCCGTTGGACCCAGCTCAAAGCCGCCATCGTGTCGCTGGAAATTTCTAAAGCAATACCCAGTAAAAAGTTCAGGAGATGGTAACTTTAGGAACGCCGCAATGGCCTTGGGCATGCTACCAATTGTGTTAATTCCAATAGGGCTATTAATACAATACCCATTGCGATAAGTCAGGAAAAACGTTTATGGGTGGCGTTTTTAGGACGAAGGTTAGCATATTTTCTGATTGATTGAATCCATTCTCCTTCAGTTATTGCAAATAAGCTAGGGACATTATTCTTTGGACACCAGAATGACATCTTCTTTGTACTCAATATGGTTTACCAACATGTTGGTCAGATCGTCCCTCCGGCTGGCACCGTTGTAACCCATGATTCAGACAGCCTAGATTTAGAATAGTCATATCAGTGCTAATATTCAGAAAAAGAATTTATAGGTACCTTCATAGCCAAATGGATTTTGTCATCAGCTTCACTCCAACTGTCTGGGCCATAGCCCTCGGAGCTGGGTGGAGACAATCTGTAATGATAAAATAGCAATCATAAAATTTGTTTCGTTTTTCTTACGACTGGAATCCAGCGCCCCTACAAACCCATCCTTATCATCTATGATGTCGAATATTAATCTTGCATATATTGCAGTTATTTGATATTATTTAAATAAAGGCTAACATATTTTTCAATTAATTGTGTCATTGAAATAGATTTTAATGTTTGGCACCTTAATAAAAGAGCCGTATGGAATTCTGGAAATACCAATCTTTACCCTATACCAGAGGTATACCAGGTGTATCATCGACACGCGATCGTAGGCAAATAACTTAGAAAATGCAATAAAATTTTTTTGCCCTTATAAAAATTGCAAACATTTGTTATTATTTGGGTTTCTTACTTGCTGCCCTGGCCGGAGCATATTTGAGCCAATTTTTAATTGCCTGGGACGGGGAGTGGTCAATACCTTCCACAGCAAGCGATTGGCGAAGACTTTCTAGAAATACTAAGTAAACACTAATACTAAAACCTGTACTATAAACTATAAAGTCCAGGTGTAGCGTTGGTAAGTTACTTTTGAAATAATATTTTCCGTTCGGTAAATGTAAAGGACTATATGCACTATGCTATCCATCTTGGGCCCCAGCCTGTAACATTTTCCTATAGAAGCAGAATAAACCCCAAGCTTTTCAGTTTTCAAATAATTCCATAGATGTGATGTAGAGCGCATTAAATCGAAAGGTACACAGGCGTGGCTTACGAGATGCGCAGAGGTCGAGGGAAGGGGAACTTTTTAGCTACGCCAGTGGCGGAGAATCATTAATTAATCCACGTGTGTTGTTTTTCAGTGACACAGGGCCCTGAGGGGCAACAGAATTTTGGACCCCCTAATAATAATTAACATTACTTGTAACCACATAAATGCAAATGCAAAACTCGAATTTAATTTATTTTGAACTTTATCTTAACAATTCACATATTAAAAGAAGTTAATACAAAATTAACATTCATCTTCTTCATCGTCTGAATCATTTAGCGGCGTTACTCCATCAGTGTCAGAGTCAGATTCCAATTCTTCTTCCGAACTGCCTGTATTTACTGTAAACGCCAGGTTATCAAATATTTGATCAAATTCTTCTTGTTTTCTTATAAATTCAGTTTCAGCATTTTTCACGTGATTGCAAGTTCGTTCCCACATTTCTTTGCCTACTTGGTCGAATCTTTGTCGAGTCAGTGCTTCTACATCTTGTAGTTTCATAGACATATTATGGCTTGCAACCCAGTTCTTCACAATGCCCCAAATCTTCTCTATTGGGTTGAATTCTGGGCGGTATGGGGGCAACCTTAGAATTTCATGACCATGCTCTCTCATAATTTTGTCGAATCTGTAGTCTGGACTGAGGCTTTTGTGATTCTTAATAATTGAATATAATTCGGGCTTCGTTCTTGTGGGATCGTGTGGAATGTTCTTGGCTTGCAGCCAAGAAATCATGTCTGCCTTCCTTGTGCCTGATGTCGGTTCCTTTTCATCCACTACATTATGGTAGGATGCATTATCTAACACGAGCACGCTGTTTTGAGGTAAATTCGGTATTAGTTGGTCTCTCATCCATTTTTCAAAGTTAGTGCTGTTCATTTCATCATGATAGTCACCCGACTTTGTTCCTATAAATAGAAAAAAATAATTAAAATGACATAACAAATAAAAATTGCCTACCTGATTTAAAAATCGGCAATCCATTTTCAATAAATCCCATTTCTCCCCCTGCATGCAATATAATCAGTCGCTTGCCCTTACTAATTGGTTTCTTCAGTTCACGACATTTGCTGTCTATCCAATCTTTGGTTTGGGTATGACTGCTGTGAATATATGTTTCGTCAGTGTATACTATAGGCCTGCCCTCATTTCGATACTGCTTGATTTTCCTAACAAACTGAATCCTTTTTAAACGAAGGTCGTAAGATTCTACTAAAGCCTTTCGGTTGTCGGAAGTTGGTTGCCATTTGAATCCCATCCTCTTAATTAATTTCCAAAGGGTAGGTATGCTGCCATTAAAAGTTAAGCCACTTGCTTTAATTTTGTTTAGAATACCTACAGAAAAAATAATTACCAAACCATTTATAACTATTTCACTTACATTTTAATGATGGTCTTCTCTTTTCAATTAAATAGAAGTCATATATTATATTTCTTATGGCTTTCAATTCACCTTCACAGATGGAGTCTGGAGTACTTTTAGGACTGCATCTTTTTTGGGGTGTTGAATATGAAGCATCCGGGGTTGCATCAACTTCCCGACTTTCCTTGATAATTTTCCTGTATGTTTTTTCTGATAATCCAGTAGCTTCTATTAATCGCTGTTTAAAATTAGCCAAAGGAATTAAGGGCTCATTGTTTTCAGCTTCACGTTTCATGAACTTTAAAACGTTTGCAATCAATTCCTTCGTCTGACTGTGCAAAGATTTTCCGCTGACTCCAATTTTCTTTACTGATGGCATTTTCTGCAATATTGAATATTATTTGTAGGTAAAGCAACATTAAGTTCAATACTTACAGAATAGTTTAATAACAAACACGTGGCACGTGGATGAACAATTCATGTAAACATGTAAACACAATCAGCTGACAGTAAGAACACGAACGGCGCAGCGACGGCGACTAACGAATGCGACACGACACACCACCACGCTAGAAATTAGAAATCTCCGTCCCTGAACTTGCTCCGCCCACTTTACCAAAACCCGTTTCTGCTCATTTTTATAGACGTGTACCTTTCGATTTAATGCGCTCTACCTTTTGTGTACATTTAATAAATGCCACTTTCAGATTAATAACTGCCAAATTATTTTATGAGACTTTCTAAAGTTGTGGTTCTGGGCCCCTGCTGTAGGTATTATGGATACAGGGAGTGCCGGTTTTGCGAATTAAACCAAAAACTGGTTGACTAGCTGCTTCTGCTAGAAACTTGATAAACGGCTACTGCTGAGTCAGCAGTAACAGACTACATAGTCGCACCGCCCCCAAGACTTCACCGCCCCTGGCTATAACTTGAGCTGCTGACCACATGTGTTATTAACTTGTATTTTCCGGAAACTTGATACGCGGCAATTCTTGAGTCAGCAGTAATAGACTGCACCGCCCCCAAGACTTCGCCGCCACCGGCTATAACGTCAACTGCTGACCGCATGTGTTATTATTTCGATTTTCTCAAAACTTGATACGTGGCAATTCTTGAGTCAGCAGTGAAAGACTGCACAGTCGCACCGTCCCCAAAACTTCGCCGCCGCCGGCTATAACCTGAGCTGCTGACTGCATGCCTTATTAACTTTCATTTTCCCGAAACTTGATACGTGACAATTCTTGAGTCAGCAGTAAAAGACCGCACAGTCGCACCGCCCCCAACACTTCGCCGCCGCCGGCTATAACCTCAATTGTTGACTGTATATCATATTAACTGCTTTTTTCCCGAAACTTAATACACAACAGTGAAAGACTGCACAGTCGCACCGCCCCCAAGACTTCGCCGCCACCGACTATAAGCTCAGCTACTGACCGCGTGTGTTTCTAATTTAGATTTTCTCGAAACTTGATAAGCGGCAATTCTTGAGTCAGCAGTAAAAAACTGCACAGTCGCACCGTCCCCAAAACTTCGCCGCCGCCGGCTATAACCTGAGCTGAGCTGATTGCATGTTTTATTAACTGTTATTTTCCAGAAACTTGATACACGGCAGCTCCTGAGTCAGCAGTAAAAGAGTGCACCGTCGCACAGTCCCCAAAACTTCGCCGCCGCCGGCTATAACCTGAGCTGCGGATTGCATGTCTTATTAACTTTTATTTTAGCAAAACTTGATACGCGATAATTCTTGAGTCAGCAGTAATAGACTTGCACAGTCGCACCGCCACCGGCTGTAACCTGAGCTGCTGACCGTATGTCTTATTAATTTCTATTTTTCCGAAACTTGAGACACGGCAACTTCTGAGTCAGCAGTAATAGACCGCCCCTAAGACCGCCTATAACCGGCTATACCCTGAGCTCCTGTGTTCTTAATTTCGATTTTCTCGAAACTTGATACGCGGCAATTTTTGAGTCAGCAGTACCTAATAGACTGCACAATTGCACCGCCCCCAAGACTTCGCCGTCCCCGGCTGTAACCTGAGCTGCTAACCGCATGTCTTATTATATTAACTTCTATTTTCCCGAAATTTGATACACGGCAACTCCTGAGTCAGAAGTAATAGACTGCACAGTCGCACCGTCCCCAAGACTTCGCCGCACCCGGTTAAGATCTAAGCGGGTCGGCCAAAAAAAAAACGGCCACTTTTATTTCCCCGGTATCTTCGTTAATTTTAGAGCGATCTTTTTGAGTTTTACATAGGACGTAGCTGAAGGTTAAGACTCTCGTTTCCACCCATTAGATCTTTAGAGAGCACTATCCTTGTCCTTCCTAAGAACTTTAGTTTAACAACATTATTTAGGCCAATGGGGTTTCGTTACCCACTGACATATTACAGTGACGTTTCGACAGTATTGAAGGCCTATCTTTTCTCTTTCCAAAATGATCTTTAATATAAAAATTAATCCATTCCTTAATTTTTTACGAATTTTCTTTCAACACAATAAATCGTATAATTTACAACTAAAAACAGAGAGACGGTACGCATTTTTGTTTATGTTGTAAATTGTACAGTCTAAGGTGGTAAACTACTCAATTTGCAATTTAAATCAGACTTTAGAGGATATAGACTTCCATAATTTTCACAATTAAACAAACATTCCGACCGAGTTTCCATCGTCTCTATGCTTTTAGTTGCAAAGACAATAAGGATCCGGCGATCTAAAACTCTGATGGGTGGTATCGAGAGTCCCAACCTCCAGATATGTCCTATATAAAACTGAAAAATATCGCACAAAAATTAACAAAGATACGGGGAAAATAAAAGCGAACGGTTTTTTTGGTTCACCCGTTATTTTCGTATCTAATAAATTACCTAATAGTGTAATTGTGCTTGTGATCTTTAATTTTAGTGTACAGTATGCCTCAGATATTTCACTACACCCTGTTTATTTGCTATTGCCGGAACTGTCATTTTTCTTTTGAATTTTTTGGCTCAATTAGCAAATTTTGCAATAAATCGTACTACACATGACGAGGAAGAAGGAATTGCGGAGTGATTCATCAGGTGTGGATCAGAAAAAAGCGGAAGATTCAACTACTTTACCGTCCAAGAAAAATGACAATTCAGTAAATAGAAAATGAACAGCATTTAGATCGTTTGTTTCATCACAGAATACGATCAACGATCACAAGATATCAGGTAGGTAACTATATTTTCTTATGTTCCATGGCCGTGTCTGTTACGTAACGCTTTCAGTTACGGAACAGACGACCAAAAAATCTTAATCATACTGCACCTCTGGACCGACTGAAATAAATGAAGTTAATCCAAATTAATTATTACCAATCTTCCTCAGTATTTTAATTCATAAAATAATATCAACAAAAACAACAACTACTATCTACCCTATTTATATTATTTATAATCAAAACCCTAAGACAGACCTGCGAACAGCAGCCAGGAAAACGAGAACCAACTGCTTATTCTTGATTCCACGTTAAAAGGCCTACAGAAGCTCTGGAAGATATCACAATACAACATAAGAACTGTCCTCAAAACGGCAGAGATCCTGGGGAACTAATTATTCCAAACAAAATCTGAAGAAAGCAGAAGAACAAAAAATCACATGTACGAAATTCTATGTAAGAGCGGAAACACCTACACAGGAGAAGCGAAACGGTACTCTGGAAAAGCACTGGTGTCTGAGGAAACTTAAAAAAACATCAACTATGTTAACAATGTCTTCAGTATTGCAATCGAAGTTATCAGGAACGTGTTGAAACCGCTAATTGAAAAACTGCCGGACTGGAGCAGGTACTGTCAAGAGAAGCCAATATTTTCTTGTCAGTTCTTTGTAAACTTGAAAGTAAACAAGTACTTAAACGCAATGAAAGTCCGAGAAATGTCCCTAGAAATGTTTGTTTTTCAACTGTCAATCATCAGAAACATCTCCTGCGTCTTCTGAAGTGGATATATCTTCTTCAGCCACATCAAGAAAAGGTATAATCCTTTTTTGTCTGCGATTTCGAAAACGTTCATTAGAATCGAGATGCCGTTCCTTTGCTAAAAAGCGTACAACACAAGTGACGTGAGAACAACACCCTACTGTCCTAGCCCCGACCTTACATGAGCAATTGTACCCCTCTATACTTTTCAAACCTTCTCGATTTTCATTGAAGCGCACCCACACATCATGTTTCACTCTCCCAAATCTGCTCCTTACTTTAGCACGAACGATTGCTGGATATTTTGGTGAATAATACAGGGCAAATTTGTCAGATTGAGGGTCGGAAGAAAAATATCTCATTGCCATATTTATTTGGTAGATGCCCAAAGTGAGGTTTTTTAACTGATCTTCGTCAAGGCGAGGAAATTGAGCAAATGAGTCCAGTGGTGTTTTATGCCACGCTGATTTTTCGACATTATATTTATGAATAAACACTCTTAAGTCGTTCGATTTTTCCAATCTTTCAAGAACTGAGGTGGCCAAAACTTCTTGTTCTTCATCATTTTTAGCCATTATCGGCGGACAAAAAGCGTTTATAATGGCGCAAGCTATTTTCAGGAAGTCCGGCAACTTTTGAGTGTATGTGCCTGGTATCACGTCGCGAAAGAATTTCCACATATTCTTGATTCGACCGTTCACTGATTCTATTGTCCATCTGACCATGGTCACCATTCGGCTCCTGTTCGCCTCTTTACTCGTAAATTGACTTTCTCCGCTTTTCAGTAAAGAGGGCATAAATGTTTTCAACTCCAATTGATTCATAGTCGATATGGAATCTCGAAATCCCCTATCTAACATTAGGGCGTCTCCGGGTTTCAAATATTTAAAAAAGTCTCTGTTCGGTTGAACCAGGCTATTCAAAATGCCAGCATCATTATTCCTTCCATCGGTATAATACGGGCCAGGAATATCTAAAACGTAGCCGTCGGGAAGTATCATGACAAATGGCTTCACAAGGTTGCGAGACTTGTGAACTGACCAGGTCTTTTTCTGTATTTCAAAATTTTCCGACTTCTGAATATATAGGTACGTGCCATCACAAACCGTAATGAGGCAGTCCTCGGGCAAATCAAAAAGCTTGTTAAATATTTTTCTGCCGTGCTGTTCAAGAGCAGAAGAACGATCTAAAGAATTCAAGCCTAAATACTTTGGTACAAAGTTCTTAACAAGTTCGCTACATAGTCTGTCGATGATTCTGCTAATAATGCTCTGATGCTTGATTCCAAATAAAATGGCCAAGACGTTTTGGGGAATATTAAGGTGAAGTTTCAACAACAAAATAGCCAGCATATTTCTGGTTGTTCTATTGCAGGATGTGCGTATATTATTGCAGTAGCCATGCAGAATTTCAAAATTATTGTACGAAATACCCACAAGATCAGGATATTTACCAGCAGGAACTCCGTTAGCTCTTGAACTTGTTGTAAAATTGAGTGGCATTTGCAAATCATGACTATCAATTTGTAAGATTTTTATCCACTCAATCAATTCGTTTTTTCTTATTGAAGCAGCTTGCTTTACTTGCACCAAAGCTAAAGCTTCTTCTGTTAGGAGTTTGTTGACATTTAGGTGACGGCGGCAGCAACGGTTATTTTTTGGGGTATATATGCCCTTTGCATACCACACCTGTTTTCTCACTTCCAACGAAGTTCTGCTACGTCCTGCTTTATTTAGGCATAAAAAGCACTTGCTTTGAGTTGCTCGACATGATTTGATTCCATTTAATAACAACTTGTCTTCTTGATTTGCTGATTTTTTGTAACATTTGTTGACGCCCCCACAGTCTTTTTCCGGTTCAGTTTCAAGCTCTTGAGAATGAGCTTCACTTTCCGAGGAGACAGACTTCAATTCTAATGGATTTGCCTCAGTCTCAAAAGCGGGATTCGGCTGTGGAGGAGTTCCATGGAAGCTACTATTTTCTACATCGTTGACAACCGACTCGTTTAATTCATCGTCATTATCGTGAAGGGATTTTGGGGAGAATTGTTCAACTTCTTCCAGTATTATTGATGAGCTTTTCACTTTATAGTTTCGAACAGCTATATGGCACTTCGGGCACAAGAAATCGTTAGCGGAATATACCTTATTTCGTTTGAAATGTCCGTTTTGGTCTTTAGAAACTGAGTTTAACTTGAATTTTTCAAAGTCGTTTCGTAAATGATGCTCTCCAATCCGCCTGGCCTTTCTCTGAATTGTTATTCTTACACCACACCAACAACAGTAACGGAAGCGCATGTTTAATTAGGTACCTAATTACTTTTTTAACTTGCAAGGATATATTTTAGGTCTCGAAAATAATATCTGACAAACTGCCAAACGTAACAATCATCAAAACCTACCTATACTAATCGTAGCAGTTGTTGCTAGGTAATTGGTTTTCAGTATGCTTTAACTGAGCATCGATAAAGTGACCCTTACGCCCATATTCAGAGGTCCCGTTTAAAGTTAACAGAGATTTGCACCGAAGCTTTAAGAGATTCCTTAAAGATTCCTGAAAGATAAGTGATGTTCAATTCCATATATACGTTTGTTGGCACAATGGATTCTGAGGGCATTAAGGATCGCCTATCTACATCTAAGAACCTTTCAAAAATGATGAACGCGAACAGAAATTGAGAATAGTCCGGCCGCAGGAGAAAATAATGATGGCGACATTTTGAATAGCCTAGTAGCAGCCAAACAGGGATTTTTATAAATACTTGAAGGGCTGAACTAATCTTTGGTAGGGGATTTCCGGACTCGGCAGGGTGAGTCTGAAAAGCACCACATCCTCCATACCACATAATCTAATGTCCAAATGATAAGGTTTGGTGCAAAAATGAATGGTTACCTACTTTTGATTCCTTTTGGTGTTGTAAGCGACCAACACCAAAGATCTTAGTTTTTTGCACAAGATTATTACCAGACCAAGATGCAATTGCTGGTGGTCCTTTAGACATTATTCAAAAAGTGGAGCTTTGTTATACAGACGGTCCCACTGTTGTTTGTAGGTATCCAAAGTTTCTGATGCCTGTCAGTTTTGTTGATTTTGTTATGCAGTGGTATTGATCATTTATTTCTAAATGTCTATTTAGCTCTTCCAATTTTTTTAAATGACTGGCCGTTGATGATCAAAATTGAAAAAAATAAAACCAATGTTGGAGCGTCTTTCTTTGAATTTACAGTGTGGCTCAAAAGCTGTTATTTTTCTTTGACACAAACGCTTTTCATTTTTCCAGGCAACTGTTTTATATTTTGTGTTAATTTCTTTTCTAGCTGAAGATGGAGTAACGCTCCGAAATGTGTCCTAAACAGTAAGTGCATGTTGTGGAACAAGACTTTGAACTACCCTGTGTAATCATTCTCGGTCATCTCCTGGCTCATACATTCAGCTCCTCGGGGTGGGCATCTTCAGATTTCTAAGCTGTACCATCCCTCTTTCTTCTGCACTTCTCTCAGGTGTAATATACTAAGCCAATTGGAGGACAAAGCTCAGATGAGCGTTCATAGAGTTCGGTCATACATGGCCAGAGCTCCACCAGTGGATCCTCTTTTTAATGCAAATGCTGGGTATCGACATAGCTCATCCTCTACTGCCCCCTCTTCTTCTAAGCAACATCTGCATGTGGGGTCTGTGACGACAGCCATTGTGTACATGCGGCTTATTTCGTCGACGATGTCTTGACCATGTCTTGACCATGTGACTGCGAAGATTAGGTCTACTCAGACCAAAGTTGATTTAATTTTGACGATTCCAGGAAGCTGGGATGTTCGTTCACGCCTGCCCACAACTCTCAGCGCTCCGTATGTCGTTTTAGGGGGGTGTTGTTTAATAGGTGCGTTCGGATATTCCTTATTTGGAGTTAGAGCTGAGTTGGAGTGGATTATTATTATTCTGGAGTGAAGTATGTAGTGTTGCGAAAATGGTGCAAAGATGAGACACGCCCAGATTTAGCTGCCAGAATAGGCATTCATGTGAACGCTACTTCTATTGCTTCAGCGTACGCCTGCCCTACTTTTTTGTATCAGCCAAACACGGAGGCCAGACGGCCCATTGTGTTAACCCCAGAGTAGAGAACCAAGGAGGTATTTAACGAGTCTTGTGGCCTTAATAAAGCCCAGGTACCAGTAAAGAGGAAGTTAGATAAACTTCTCTGAGATTGGCATGTTCCAAGCAATAACAGAAAGTATGCAAAGGGGCCTCATCCTCTCCGTATTCTAGAGCCAGGAACGTTCTTATGTGAACGCTAACAATTTGGTTGTTATTGGATCTCTGCTTTTCTGTTGTGGTGAACAAATCAGGAACCGTTTGGGCTTCAGCGACGAGTTCTTGCACGCTATCTGACATCAGTGAGTGTCACCAGGACATGTTATCTACTACCGTAGGACCAACCGTTTTCGAGAAAAGTAGATTTAAAGAACCACATTAGCTTATACAGGAAGTCCATTACGTATACACCGCCAAACTTCAGGCGGTGATTTTTCACATTATTCTAAGATGAAAACTTTCTATGGACATGTGCCCTAAAGTACTTAGTTTCGAAGATACAGGGTTTGCCAATTTTTAAGTGCTAGCACATTTTGATTTTCTTTTTTTTTAATTTTTCATGAAAGTCCTTACACTAAATAAATTAGTATTCTCTTGTTTACTCAAGGAAAAAATGAAAGAGGACGATTTTGTGCAGTCACTTTTAAAGAGTCGATAGTAAATACGACTCATATTTGCAAAGAAACAGTGGCGTACCCTGCTTGACAGGAAAAGTCTGCACCTGGTTACCCGCACCTACGCCCCTGGACATGGTACAAAATTGTCAGTATACTATGTAGATTGTGATTGTCTCTTCAGTGGTATAAACGTATACCAAGTTTCAACAAAATATCTTGAAGCGTTTTTGAAATATTCGAAAAAAAATTATTTTTTATTCATAGACCCTGAAACTTAGAAACTAAGTACCTACTTACATATATATATTATATCCATAGGAAGTTTCAGTTTTGGAATAATGTGAAGAATTACCCCTTGAAGTTTGGCGGTGTACTTAAGGAACACTATACATAAAGGTATGTAGGTATTATACAGGGTGATTCTGATATGCAGTCATTAATTTTCAGAGGTGATTCTACGTCGAAAAGTATGAAGAAAAGTTCCTATAAACAAGTGTCCGAAAAGCGCTCCTAAGGGGGCGTCCAAAATTCCATTTTTATTTAAGCCCTCATTAAGTTTTTGCATACTATCTGACATTATTAAGCATCACCAGATTACTTTAGTTACTAATTTTTAGAATCCGTTCGGTTTTGTAATTCAATAAAAATAAATTGCCCCTTCTTGTTCAGCCCGTTCAATGCAGATAAATTTTTGATTTGACTTTTCTCGAAAACGGTTAGTCCTATGGAGTAACAATAAGAGGAGCTTTTTTATGCAGTTTTAGTCAGACAACCATATGCCGGTGAGGAAATGTCAACAAATGGCTCATCAAAAAAATTGGGTGAAAAAATCCACAGCCCCCCCCCGTTCCGAACGCCCCTGGTAAAATTCGCTTTTTGCTGATAACATAATCTGATGGAGCTTATTGATATCAGACAGTGTGCAAAAACTCATTGCTTTAACCTAAACGGTTCCTGATTTATTCAATAATAACCGAAGTTTGGGTGCCCCCTTCCGAGGACCGAAGCCCCCTTAGGAACGATTTCCGGACATATGTTGATAAGAACTTTTCTTCATATTTTTCGATGTAGAATCACCCCTGAAAATTAATGACTGCATACCTGAATCACCCTCTATATTTTCAAGAACATTCTAGAGATCGGGAAGCAATTGAGACACTGTAGGACTACAAGATGAAAATCTAATGTATTTTTTCCCATTTCAACATAATCATCTACTGGAAAATGTAAATAAACAATTCGCAAAAAATATATGAAAGTATATTATTTCTAAATGACCTAGGTTCCTATACATAATAAAAAAACATTTTGACGTTTTTAATTCTTTTTAGTTATTGTTGTTCGTATACTTTCAATAACTGAAACATCCGAAATCTGTGCCATTCAAAATTGTTGAGTTGTCCCCCCCCCCCCCCCCACACTGCGCTACCAATGGTTACGATCATAAAAAATTTGTGGCAGCAGCTAGACATTTGTAATTAGAAATTGACTTGTCAGAAATAGCGATACAGATTTTTAAGCTAAATACATATTTCATTTCATATAGCAAACTAACAATGTATATTTTCTGTTTTAATCAATCGAAATAAAAACTTATTTCTCTGCTGGACAGACGATAATTAGGCATAAGATCCACTAATTAAAGCATTTGGCTCCTGTCTCCGTGTAAAAATTGTTAGCTGCCACCCTCCCGTTCGCGCGCCACTGGGTATAGAAAACTTTACTTTGTTGCAGCTTATACCCATTTTGGAACAAAAATTGACACTTCCTAGGATTTTTGCCACAAATCAGCGATACGGCTTTAAGGAATTTTGTTCTATTCTTTACAATCGCACAGTACACCTGTGGATGTATAGCAGACACTCGGCTGCCATATTCAGGTAGTGTTACACATCGATAATTTTTTGTACACAATTAGCTAACATAATAAGGATCTCTTGTACAAAAATTCAAGTGTGTGTAATTATGAACACTTGGTGGCCCACTAATAAATCCTTATCGCATATACACCTTTCTGCATTTGTCAACGTTTGAAAATATTTAACCAAGAATACGTAGGTAAAGAAGATATATTAGTTTTTTTAGGAAATTGCCTCGTGCACATAAATTTCACATCTGTTCTAATACAGTGGTAGTCGGTTGTTACTTTAACCCCAATAGGTACTACAGAAAATGTAGTTGAGTTTTGAAAAAAAGTAAAATGAAAGAATGTACGAATTTACTTCACTACAGAATTTTAATAAATTTAGTCTAGCGTCAAAGTGCTTACCCAGAATGACTCCCAAAATATATTTTCTTTCAAAAGGAATTTTTTCCTTTCCTTTCCAGTTGAACGCTTTGGCGAGCTCGTTCGTCATCAAGAATCGCATTACATTTCTAGCAGTTTGTTCTAAATCGCCACCTCCAATTGCAGCGATTCTTGTATGCTTTAAAATAAAGCAATGATAATAAAAATCAATCCAAACTATAGCCTGTACTAAAGCATGTAACTCCTCATGTCTTCACTTCTGTTAGAGTTGCCTTAAACTCTTCAAATGTGTTTATTTCATCCATAGGAAACGCAGGCAATCCTTCTGGTTTATTAAAGACGGAGTGTTTTACGAATTCACAATCCTCTTTATTTCTACTAACAGCATGGTCGTTGCTCCATGTTTTCCTCAATTGTGCAGATTCTATTTATAACTTGATCTTCAAAGGCTAAAAATAAATTAATGCATATTAAATTTCCTAGTTCAATTTTAATACAAATAAATGACTAGATTACAACCGAGATCATAACTTACCACTGCTAACAGAAGCTTTACCAACAGAAGATGATGCAGATTCTATTTCAAATTCGGGTGGGGGCTGGTCCTGAAGAGTATTATTTATAACTCATTTTCAGGCAAAAATTTTTACCGAGCTATCGGTGTGATCCGAGCTTTCGATTTCCTTTGGTTGCCTCATCATAACCATCTATAACGTTAGAAAATTGTAAAGCCTTATTTCATGAATTATGGGTATAGTTAACAAATATGTTTTGATTTATAATTTTTGACAAATCAAATGTCTCCATTTAACAACGGCAGCGATTGCGTCGACAACAGCCCCATTGACTTGATATTTGGATGGACAGAGCGTAGAGAGAGAAGTGTTGTTAACTCTCTATCTATATTTTTCAAATTACGCGTTTTAATTTTAGTATCGCAGCAAGATGTTTTTTTATTAATCTCACAATACACTAGCAAATGACCTGAAACTACCGGTAAAAGATCTCTCGTGCCACAAACATAGTCTGTTAGTTCATCATTGGAAATTAAAATATGATCAATTAGAGTACTACTTGAGTCCGTCACTCTTGTGGGGGTGGAAATTACTTGTTTTATATTAACTGATTCAAAACATTCCACGTATGCGTCAGAGCACGACCCTGGTGATATTAAGTCTAAATTGAGATCCCCTCCACATATCACACTTTTGCATGAAAATTCTGACATGCGATTTTCAAAAATCTCCATAAATTTATTAAAATTGCTTTTTTCCGGGGACCTATATAATGATCCAACAATGTAATCTATGTTTAATAGTATATTACATAACGAGCTACGAAAGTGGCTTATATCATACGAGTGGGGAATTTTTCACACGAGGCGCTAGCCGAGTGAAAACCCCACGAGTGCATTGTAGAGACACTTTCGTGCGAGTTGTGTACAGATTTTTCCTACGAACCACAACAAAAAATCATTTCTTCTTAAATTTCTCTTTTTATCATCGTTGCCAACAAAACAGCAAGTGTCAAGATTTATTAAATTTTGAAATCCAACCTGCTAAGATAATGTGATTGATGCGCGTCTCCTATAGCCGTCAATCAAATAATGATAAATAGAATTAAGCCCTTCTACATCCCTTCTAAAATTTACAGTGTTCCTCATATTTATATGTATCATCTCGCTAAGTAATCTCTTCCGGTCCAGGATCTTTACTTTCTTAATATCAAAAATTTTAGAAGGGAGGTAGAAGGGCTTAATTCTATTTATCATTATTTGATTGACGGCTATAGGATATAGATCCTAGATAGGTAGGAATTTAGGTGATGTAGGAGGGGTTGGTCCAGGTATGTGTTGCTTTGTACATGTTATATAACCATTGTTATATAAGTATGTGACAGAACAATAGGTACGGACGTTTAATGTTAAGTGTATTAATTGACGTAGAATTAAGATTGACAACTATGGCTATTGCTAATGTTATATATTTGCAGTGATGCTAGGTTTTAATAATTAATTGTTTAAAAAGAAAATGGCATGTATGTATACGTGACTAAGTATGTTGGGTTGCGGTACCACCCGGGTGATAAGACGCTACCTTGGCGAATGACGATCGATATAACAGTTGTCCAGCCATTTGCATTAAGAGCACACGGCCTTTTAAATTTTAATTTTTAAATCGTTTGAAATGCCCGAAGAAAATATAAAAATAAGTGATAGATTCATTAGGTAAGGTTTTTTAAGAAATAATGTTCATTGTACCTATTGCATAATATATTTTAGCCCTGAAGAAGACGGCAAAATGTAATAAACCGTTGAAACGTTGGCGATTGAATAAGTTGTTTGATTGGATATCCAAATACCTCGTGAATTCCTAGTTTACTGATAACAACACAATATTATAGATATAATGGATAGTGATACAGTTAGGGTAAATCAAAATTGCAGCTAATTAATTTACCAGAAGATTCTTGAGCAAGTAGCATGTCATTTTTCTTCTCTAATCCTAGCTCTATCTGTGGATGCGATGTGCAATGTATGATCATCGCGTAATGTTTGTTTTTCATTTTCAGAAGCATTGTCAAAATTCATGCAATTTCGGCATTGGTCTTTCTTGGGTCGGTGGAATCCAAAATTATAGTTTTCTGTGAAAATTTTTCGATACATAGCTTCTGTAGCTGTTTCGCATTTTTCTCTTTGACTGTACAATCGTGTGATGTATGTGAGGGTGTGATGGATTAAAACACGGAAAACCAAGTAATACATATATTCGCGGCTTGGTCTTACAGCGGTCGTAACTCCCGAAAACCGCTGAAGTGGACCCAGTTATCTCGAGCCTTAGAGCGTTTATATTAAAATTCCTTTGCCAGAGTAGGTAGACAACCATTAAAACCTTGCATAGCTACCTCCCAAAAACACATTGGCGCGAGTTTTTTCTTTCGAGTCCGCCATATTAGAAAAACTCAGAGTGTATTCTTTTCTGTACAACCTCAGGGCTGTAATTCTCGTAACTGGAAGGTTTCTAGAATCCGGCCTGGTGTATTAGGTAAGCTCAGTAAATTCCTTCCGCCTTCTGCCACTTTTTTGTATTAGATTAGGATTTTTACTCGAAACCTCGAACCCTGCCGCTTGGACATTTCCACGTTATACCAACCAATCTGCCTCCAATAAAGCTGTTTTTAACATCTCGAGAACCTTACTACCCCGTACCATTACAACTTGGCGTCCAACCTAGAGCCGAGAGTGAATAGCTTCAAGGGGGCATGACTACGGAACGAACACCACATGGCCGGGGGGTCCTTACAAGGAGCCAGGCAAGGCGTGCCAGTCAAGCAGAGGAAGAAAGGCTGGATGAAGCAGCTGGAGAAATTTCAGATGGAGAATCATCGACACAACCACCACCCCCATATCATCAGCTGATCGATGCAAATGATTATCGGGACTTCCTCGAGATAAGAACTAATAATGGTTCAGGTATGAGTCTTCCATTTAACATCCAGGGGGCACCCCCACTGAGAATCAGAACGGGACAACCAAAAACTACAGAATTATCTGGGGGCTCATAATATCAGTCCCGCTCCAGTTCAACCCATTTTAACTCCTGCAGTACAAGCAAGCAAGGTATTGCCGTGTTTCTCAGATGATGAGACACTGCATCCGGTTGAATTTATTAATTATTTCCAAAGAATTGTGGAAATGTATCAAATTCCAGAATATATAATGACTACTTGGGCACATGAATTGTTCATTGGTCGCGCAAAACCCTGGGCCGACACAATACTGCCTCTTTGTCATTCACTAGTAGAGCTTAAAAACGCCTTTTTGGCACATTTTTGGAGTTTTGTCAGGCAGTCTAGGTGCCGTAAACAAATTGATTCAGGGCGGTTTGACATTAACTCTAAGTTAGGTTATGTGAACTACTTCTTAAGGCAAGTCGCTTTTGCGCGCTACTTACAACACCCCTATACCGAGGTCGAGCTGATCATTTTGGTCGCTGCGCATTTTCCCGAAAGAGTAGCTTCTGTTTTGATTGGTGCGAGAGATGTCGGTGAGGCTGTGGAGAGATTAAGAATGGCTGAATATTTACAGTTGGATTCAGGTCGCGGGAGATATTCGAATAACTCAGATAATTATGCGCGCGATCAGGGGCGAAATCAGCCGGTCAACAGAAATAATAATAATAACAGAGAATCCTACAACCAGCGTCAAGGTCAACAGGGACAGGGGGCTGCTCGCGGGGGTGAGGAAAATAGAAATAACAGAAAATTTAACATGAATTATATGTCTTTTGCTGCGCCTTGTGATATAGAGGAAAATAACGAAGTTACGGAGAATGATGAGGATGTTGCCCCATCGTCAAACTAACGACCTCGCACCGTGGTGGTCCACCGGTGGGGGGTATCTTGGAAAAGCGGGCCAATAAAAATTATTGTAGTTTTAGTTCGAGCATTCCTGGTATCACCAAAAAAAAAGCTTGTGTCATGTCTAGGGTGAAGTTACCTCAAAATAATCCTCGTGATGAACTTCTTCTTGAGGATGACTGCGAAAAGTTGCTGCTCGACACCAGTAACCCGGTCATACTCGTCCGAATTTTCGATTTTCAGTTTCCGGCGCTTGTCGATAGCGGGAGCGAGATGTCCGCTATTTCACAACAGGTTTTTGGTCTCGTTACAGATTGCGAAGGTATAACTGTGTTCCCCACTACAGGAGTGCGGGTTTCGGGTGCTTTTAGAGCCAAAAGTCGGAAAATTACCCATCAACTTTTGTTACAGTTTTCCCTGGAGGGGCAAACGTTTGAGCATGAGTTCTTATTGGTACCTGAGTTGGTATATCCGGTCATCCTAGGTTCAGATTGGCTTAGGCCTTACGGAGTTTGTCTAGATTTTAAGAACCGTTGTTTAGAGTTAGAGTCTAGGGGGCAGAAGCTTATCGTCCCGGAAACTACTTTGATGGACTGTGCGTTTATGGATGGTGATAGAGAGAGCTTAAAATTGCGTGCCACCAGCATTAAGAGGTGTTCAGAACTTAACCCCGTTAGTCTAGTTGATAACGACAGTGATGCCGCAGATGTTACCGCACGTATGGTTCCTATTTTGGAGAATTTAAAGCAGACTCTCTCGGTTAGTCAGTTGGATCGGTTTGCATCAGTTATGCATGATTTTGCTAGCATTTTTTCCGATGTCCCTGGACGTACTTCCGAATATTATCACTCTATTAGTTTATCAGACAATACGCCATTTTTCAAACGGCCCATACCTATTCCGGTGGCACATAGGCCATCCGTGGATGCTCAAATAAAGGGAATGGAAGAGTGGGGAGTCATTGAAAGAGCAAATACACCTTACGTTAGCCCACTGGTCACGGATGTTAAAAGGGATGGAAGTGTTCGTGTTTGTCTCGATGCTCGCACTTTAAACAAAGTTATGTTGCCGGATTTTGAGATGCCGCGCCCGATTGAGGAAATACTTCGTACTTTACCCACCGGTGCATTCCGATCTGCCCTTGACTTGTCTGCAAGTTATTGGCAGATCCCTCTACGACCTGAGGACAAACAGTACACCGGCTTCATGTACGCAAATAAAACCTATCAGTTTCGAGTTCTACCTTTTGGTTTAAAAACCGCAGTTTCTAGCTTCACTAGGGCTATGGATATTATTTTGGGTGAATTTAAAGATTTTACTGTATGCTATGTAGATGATTTGTTGGTTATTTCAGAGAGTTTTGAGGAGCATATTCGTCATTTAAGTTTGATTTTCGATCGGTTGCGTCAGGCGGGGTTCACCTTGAAATTGAGTAAATGCAAGTTTCTCGTAAACGAGATTAACTTTCTGGGCTATGTTATAAACACCGATGGCGTCTCTCCGGACAGATCGCGTGTGCAGGCAGTTTGCGAGTTTCCTACCCCAGTAGATGCTAAGCGGCTTCAAGCATTTTTGGGCTTGGTCAATTTTGATCGTGGTTTCTGTGAACATTTTTCAACTGTGGCCGAACCTTTAACTGCCCTTCTACGTAGTAAGAGGAAGTGGACATGGGGAAGTCGTGAAGCGGATGCCTTTGAAGAGTTGAAACAACTTGTAGCTAATGGCACTTTATTATCTTATCCGTGTTTCCAGAGTCCATTTTACGTACAGACCGACTCCAGTGATGTAGGGTTAGGGGCCCAACTTTTCCAGATGGACGGTGACCGAAGGAAAGTGGTAGCTTACGCTAGTCGGATCCTTTTGGATCGTGAGAGACTATATACAGTCACCGAAAAGGAAGCTTTAGCCGTGGTCTGGGCCCTCCAAAAGTGGCGATGTTACTTGATCGGTCGGAAGTTCTTTATCTATCTATATAAAATATATCGGTTTTGATAACATTGCTCTAAAGTGGATGGAAAGCTATTTACTGGGAAGACGGCAAAAGGTTATTGTAAACGACGTTCAGTCAATGCTACAACCAACTAGATCTGGTGTTCCGCAGGGAAGTGTGTTTGGGCCTATATTATTTTCAATATATACGTTCGATCTTCCAAACTGTATACAGTTCAGCAAAATACACATGTATGCAGACGATATCCAACTGTACATCTCCTTCGAAATTGACAATATTGCTGACAATTTTGAAAAGCTTGACTCTGATCTCTGTGCTATCTTGAAATACTCAAAGAATCATGGTTTACGTTTAAACGGCAGTAAGAGCGCGGCTTTAACTTTCGGTTCCGAACGACACCGCTCGATTATTGAATCCGGTTTTCACGTCACCTTAGGTAATGACATTATTGAGTGGGTGAAATCAGCAAGAAACTTGGGCGTCTGGTTCGATGGATCTTTGTTATTTGATAAACATGTTGAGAATATTTATAAAGCTTCTATGCAAAAGTTAAGGAATCTTTATAAGCTTAGGGAGCATATAAACAGGTCTACGAAGCTAAAGCTTGTTAAATCACTTATTTATCCTAACATAGACTACTGCGCTTTGGTGTTTTACTACTTCTTAACCAAACAGAATCAGCAAAAACTTCAAAGAATCCAGAACGCCTGCATAAGATTTGTTTGCAGTGTGCCCCCGAGGGAGCATATTACACCATATAGACTGTCACTTCAGGAACTGAGCATTGAAAGCCGAATTTTGTATCTATCCGCAAATTTCTTATTTAATGTCTTACAGCATAAATCACCTTTTTATTTGTTTGAACTTCTATCGAAACGATCAGATTCACATTCGGTTAATATAAGGGTCAATTCTTTCACAGTACCCCATCATCTGACAAAGAAATTTGAAGGATGCTTTTCATACGTAGCGCCATTCATACTCAATCAGTTCTTACTATATTTGGATCTCCCAGTTAATCAATTCAAAAACAAAGTCAAGGAGTCATTAAAAGATATCCGTTAAATTTTATATGCCATGTCATGTTTATACGTCATATTTAAGAATGCCTCACATATTCATCATTCGCTCGTCATGTCTATTTCTTTCGATTCTTTTGTTATTAATTATTAAGGAAAACTCTAATGTTTATAAATTTCAACTTAAACTTATGTTATTTTCATTGTCGAATCAGAATAATTTTTGCTTTTGTCAGGAAGCGGTGGAAGATAGTTAATACTAACCGCTTCCCATTGCATGTAAACTCTATACTATAGAAATTATGTGCAATAAACTTTATGATCATAGATCCAGTAATAACTCGAAAATATGTGATAATTTTACAGTCTTAGGTCCAAGTGTCCCCAAGTGCATTTCGAGTTAAGCAGTATCAATACACAGTATTAACTCCCAAAATAAGGTTGAGTTATGCATGAAACAGGATAATGACCAACAGATGTCGCCGGGTAATTGACTTTATAAATAAATCTTGTTTCATTGTTCAACCTTGGATATCGACGCTGCATAACAAAATACACGCTAGTTGCTCAGGTTGCTTATACCTTGGGGTAATTTAAGGGGCGTGGTCTCAATATCGCTCATCAGGGACAATTTACTTTATTTAGTAGAATTTATGGTAACCGTGGCATTAATCCGAACATTTGTCCGTTGACGTAATTTCCTAAACGGGATAGATTGTTTATTATAAAGAGTGTCAGTCATGTCGGGGATCTCATCTAGGACCTGGTGGACCTCATCTAGGACCTGGGGGACTTCATCTAGCACCTGGGGGACCTTATCGAGGGCTTGAGTTAACTCATGGAGGAACTCGGTTACCTGTTCGAGGAACCTCCTGCAAGACCTCCAGGGAAATCTTAGAGGAACTCGGGGACCTCAGGCAGAGAGAGGACCTCCAGCGTACAAAAAGAAGAGCGGAATCTGTCCCCCAGTTCACACTCTTTTGTTGACAATCTTGTTCGGAATGTGCATAACCTTGAATCAGTCTAAAGACGTTTAGACCAGAGGCAGAGGAGGCTTATGTTGTGATGCGAAAGCGATTCAAAAGTGCAGCAATAAAAGTGACAATGGTGAAATGCGCCATTATAGTACATTTAAAAGTAAATTATTCTTTTCAGAGCTTACAAAAGTTTACAATAAAGTGTAATTTATAAATAATGTATTTTAAGGTTAGGATGCCATAATTGCGCGTTTGTGAAACTTGTTCATCTAAAAGAGCGGCACGTCAGCACTTTCAAATTTGCATTCGACAAAGACAGGGTCGTAGCCTTACGCGGTAGCGAGAAAATTAGGGCTCCAGTGTAGCCCGAATCCCTAATCAAGTCTAAAGGCGGCATTTCCGCACCCTGCTTCATAAAAGCGGCATTTCAGCACGCACAAATAAAGTCGATAAATTAGGCTGTCCTGAACAGGTACGTCTTATGCATCCTGCAACACAGCCCACTGGTTCTTAATATCGCATTCGAAAACAAACAAGCCCAAAAGCATAGAATTTGGTTCTTAAAACGGCAGTACAGTCCACCAATCTCGCGGCGAAACTTTCAAGGCCTGAGGCGGTCTTGATTACGCCATTCCGCGTTTACAAACCCTTTACTCGTTTGGGAGTCTTCCTAAAAGCATGGGGCGTAGCCCTACGCTGCAGTGAGGAAATCAGGGCTCCAGTATAGTCCGAATTCCTAATAAAGTCTGGGGTGCCAAAATGCCGCTTACCTGATTTGCGTGTCAGCTTTTCACTTATAAAGACGGCACTTCCGCACTCTCGCTTCATAAAAGCGGCATTTCACCACTCATGAATAAAGTCGAAAAATTGGGCTGTCCTGAATAGGCTGCAGCACAGACCATATTTTGTTAATATCGAACTCGAAAACACACGAGCCCAAAAGCATCGAATTTGGTTCTGAAAACGGCAGTCAGTCCACCAATCTCGCGGCAGAAACTTTCAAGGCCTGAGACCGTCTTGATTACGCCATTCCGCGTTTATAAACCCTTTACTCGTTTGGGCGTCTTCCTGAAAGCATGGGGCGTAGCCCCACGCTGTAGCGAGGAAATCAGGGCTCCAGTGCAGTCCGAATCCCTAAAAAGTCTGAGGTGCTAAAATGCCGCTTAGCTGAGTTGCGTGACACCTTTTCACTTATAAAGACGGCACTTCCGCACTCTGCTTCATAAAAGCGGCATTTCAGCACTCATGAATAAAGTCGAAAAATTGGGCTGTCCTGAACAGGCTGCAGCACAAACCACATTTTCTTAATATCGAACTCCAAAACACACGAACCCAAAAGCATCGAATTTGGTTCCTAATATGGCAGTACAGTCCACCGTTCCCGCATCAGAAACTTTCAAAGCCTGAGGCCGTCTTTTTTACGCCATTCCGCGTTTACAGACCTTTCACTCGCTGGGTCGTCTTCGTAAAAGCATTGGGCGTAGCCCTACGTTTTAGCGATGAAATGAGGGCTAATAAAGTCTGAGGTGCCAAAATGCCGCTTAGCTGAGCTAAGTGGAATCTGTTCACTCATAAAGGCGGCATTTCCGCACTCTGCTTCATAAAAGCGGCATTTCAGCACCCATAAATAAAATCGATAAATTGGGCTGTCCTGAACAGGTACGTCTTATGCATCCTGCAGCACAGCCCACTCGTTCTTAATATCGCATTCGAAAACAAACGAGCCCAAAAGCATCGAAATTGGTTCTTAAAATGGCAGTACAGTCCACCAATCTCGCGGCAGAATCTTTCAGGGACAGAGGCCGTCTTGATTACACCATTCCGCGTTTACAAACCTTTCACTCCTTTGGGCGTCTTCGTGAAGGCCTGGGGCGTAGCCCTACGCTGTAGTGAGGAAATAAGAACTCCATTATACAGGATATCCCTCGACGAGCGTCAGTTAACCGTATCTGGAGAACTGTTTCTAGCATCATCTTGAAAATTTGTGCACAGGGGTCTCAATTAATTCTGAATCGACGTAAAATATTTTTGTCAATGGCGCACTTCCGGTTATACCGGAAATAGGTACTAACTTCCTTATTTTAAATGGAACACCCTGTATATTATGATATTTTTGGATTCTACGTTTCATTCTAGGTAAATTTTTACTAAGAATTGCTATGCCAAAAATTAACCATTTTTAAGAAAATCAAGAATTTCGCTTTTGTATGCCAAGTGCAGGCCTAATTTCAAAAAGCTGTAGCAACCTTACAGTATGAAATTAGAAAACGATATTAATTTGGCATGAAGCCTAATGTAGGGTGTATCCGCCCCTGGACTCAAATTGGGTCAAATACATACAGGGCGTTCCCTGCAAATTTTTTAAACATCATCAAATTCATTGGTCAGAAAGTCAATTTTTTCAAATGGAATGCCACAAATATTTTATGACACTTCGATGCAGAATTTAATTGTCTATCATTTTAGTCTACATGTTTGCCATATTTAAACAAACTGTGCCTGTGATATTTCTAAGTATTTGGAATTTGACCAAAATTTCATATTTAGCACGATTTAATAACCAAAGTTAGCTATGATTTTAGGAGCCTTTATTGTTCCTTATGGCTGCTCAAATGAAAATTTAAACGTATTTTAATCCTGTTTTAAAATATGAAATTTTGGTCCAATTCCAAATATTTACTTAGAAATATCACAAAAACTGTTTATTTAAATATGGCAAACATATAGACTAAAATGATAGACAATTAAATTCTGCATCGACGTGCCATAAGATAGTTGGGGCATTACATTTGAAAAAATTTACTTTTTGGCCAATGAAGTTGATGATGTTTAAGAATTTGCAGAGAACACCCTTGTATGTATTTCACCGAATTTGAGTCCAGGGGCGGATACACCCTGCATTAGTCTTCATGTCAACTTAATATATCGTTTTCTCATTTCATACTGTAAAGATGTTACAGCTTTTTGAAGTTAGGCCTGCACTTGGCATAAAACAGCGAAATTCTTGATTTTCTCAAAAATGGTTGATTTTTGGCATAGCAATTCTTAGTAAAAATTTACCAAAAATGAAACGTGGAATCCAAAAATATCATAATATATAGGGTGTTCCATCTAAAATAAGGAAATTAGTACCTATTTCCGGTATAACCGGAAGTGCGCCATTGATGAAAATATTTTACGTTGATTCAAAATTAATTGAAACCCTTGTGTACAAATTTTCAAGATGATGCTAGAAACAGTTCTCCAGATACGGCTAACTGACGCTCGTCGAGGGATACCCTGTAGTCCGAATCCCTAATATAGTCTGGGTTGCCAAAATGCCGCTTAGCTGAGTTGCCTGGAATCTTTTCACTTATAAAGGCGGCATTTCAGCACTCACGAATAAAGTCGAAAAATTGGGCTGTCCTGAACAAGCTGCAGCACAGACCACATTTTCTTAATATCGAACTCTAAAACACGAGCCCAAAAGCATCGAATTTGGTTCCTAATATGGCAGTACAGTCCACCTATCCCGCATCAGAACTTTTCAAGGCCTGAGGCCGTCGTTTTTACCCCATTCCGCGTTTACAGACCTTTCACTCGCTGGGTCATATTCGTAAAAGCACTGGGCGTAGCCCCACGCTTTAGCGATGAAATTAGGGCTAATAAGGTCTGGGGTGCCAAAATGCCGCTTAGCTGAGCTAAGTGGAATCTGTTCACTCATAAAGGCGGCATTTCCGCACTCTGCTTCATAAAAGCGGCATTTCAGCACCCATAAATAAAGTCGATAAATTGGGCTGTCCTGAACAGGTACGTCTTATGCATCCTGCAGCACAGCCCACTGGTTCTTAATATCGCATTCGAAAACAAACGAGCCCAAAAGCATCGAATTTGGTTCTTAAAACGGCAGTACAGTCCACCAATCTCGTGGCAGAAACTTTCAAGGCCTGATTCCGTCTTGATTACGCCATTCCGCGTTTACAAACCCTTTACTCCTTTGGGCGTCTTCCTGAAAGCATGGGGCGTAGCCCTACGCTGTAGTGAGGAAATCAGAGCTCCATTATAGTCCGAATAGTCTGGGTTGCCAAAATGCCGCTTAGCTGAGTTGCCTGGAATATTTTCACTTAGGAAGGCGGCATATCCGCACTCTGCTTCATAAAAGCGGCATTTCAGCACCCATAAATAAAGTCGATAAATTGGGCTGTCCTGAACAGGTAAGTCTTATGCATCCTGCGGCACAGTCCACTGGTCCTTAATATCGCATTCGAAAGCACCCGAGCCCAAAAGCATCGAATTTAGTTCTTAAAACGGTAGTACAGTCCACCAATCTCGCGGCAGAAACTTTCAAGGCCTGAGGCCGTCTTGATTACGCCGTTCCGCGTTTACAAACCCTTTACTCGTTTGGGCGTCTTCCTGAAAGCATGGGGCGTAGCCCTACGCTATAGCGAGGAAATAAGGGCTCCAGTGCAGTCCGAATCCGCAAAAAGTCTGGGGTGCCAAAATGCCGCTTAGCTGAGTTGCGTGACATCTTTTCACTTATAAAGACGGCACTTCCGCACCCTACCTCATAAAAGCGGCATTTCAGCATTCATGAATAAAGTCGAAAAATTGGGCTGTCCTGAATAGGCTGCAGCACAGACCACATTTTCTTAATATCGAACTCGAAAACACACGAACCCAAAAGCATCGAATTTGGTTCCTAATAAGGCAGTACAGTCCACCGGTTCCCGCATCAGAAACTTTCAAGGCCTGAGGCCGACTTTTTTACGCCATTCCGCGTTTACAGACCCTTCACTCGCTTGGGCGTCTTCGTAAAAGCATTGGGCGTAACCCTACGCTTTAGCAATGAAATTAGGGCTAATAAAGTCTGGAGTGCCAAAATGCCGCTTAGCTGAGTTAAGTGGAATCTTCTCACTTATAAAGGCGGCATTTCCGCACTCTGCTTCATAAAAGCGGCATTTCAGCACCCATAAATAAAGTCGATAAATTGGGCTGTCCTGAACAGGTAAGTCTTATGCATCCTGCGGCACAGTCCACTGGTCCTTAATATCGCATTCGAAAGCACCCGAGCCCAAAAGCATCGAATTTAGTTCTTAAAACGGTAGTACAGTCCACCAATCTCGCGGCAGAAACTTTCAAGGCCTGAGGCCGTCTTGATTACGCCGTTCCGCGTTTACAAACCCTTTACTCGTTTGGGCGTCTTCCTGAAAGCATGGGGCGTAGCCCTACGCTATAGCGAGGAAATAAGGGCTCCAGTGCAGTCCGAATCCCCAAAAAGTCTGGGGTGCCAAAATGCCGCTTAGCTGAGTTAAGTGGAATCTTCTCACTTATAAAGGCGGCATTTCCGCACTCTGCTTCATAAAAGCGGCATTTCAGCACCCATAAATAAAGTCGATAAATTGGGCTGTCCTGAACAGGTAAGTCTTATGCATCCTGCGGCACAGTCCACTGGTCCTTAATATCGCATTCGAAAGCACCCGAGCCCAAAAGCATCGAATTTAGTTCTTAAAACGGTAGTACAGTCCACCAATCTCGCGGCAGAAACTTTCAAGGCCTGAGGCCGTCTTGATTACGCCGTTCCGCGTTTACAAACCCTTTACTCGTTTGGGCGTCTTCCTGAAAGCATGGGGCGTAGCCCTACGCTATAGCGAGGAAATAAGGGCTCCAGTGCAGTCCGAATCCCCAAAAAGTCTGGGGTGCCAAAATGCCGCTTAGCTGAGTTGCGTGACATCTTTTCACTTATAAAGACTGCACTTCCGCACCCTACCTCATAAAAGCGGCATTTCAGCATTCATGAATAAAGTCGAAAAATTGGGCTGTCCTGAATAGGCTGCAGCACAGACCACATTTTCTTAATATCGAACTCGAAAACACACGAACCCAAAAGCATCGAATTTGGTTCCTAATAAGGCAGTACAGTCCACCGGTTCCCGCATCAGAAACTTTCAAGGCCTGAGGCCGACTTTTTTACGCCATTCCGCGTTTACAGACCCTTCACTCGCTTGGGCGTCTTCGTAAAAGCATTGGACGTAACCCTACGCTTTAGCAATGAAATTAGGGCTAATAAAGTCTGGAGTGCCAAAATGCCGCTTAGCTGAGTTAAGTGGAATCTTCTCACTTATAAAGGCGGCATTTCCGCACTCTGCTTCATAAAAGCGGCATTTCAGCACCCATAAATAAAGTCGATAAATTGGGCTGTCCTGAACAGGTAAGTCTTATGCATCCTGCGGCACAGTCCACTGGTCCTTAATATCGCATTCGAAAGCACCCGAGCCCAAAAGCATCGAATTTAGTTCTTAAAACGGTAGTACAGTCCACCAATCTCGCGGCAGAAACTTTCAAGGCCTGAGGCCGTTTTGATTACGCCGTTCCGCGTTTACAAACCCTTTACTCGTTTGGGCGTCTTCCTGAAAGCATGGGGCGTAGCCCTACGCTATAGCGAGGAAATAAGGGCTCCCGTGCAGTCCGAATCCCCAAAAAGTCTGGGGTGCCAAAATGCCGCTTAGCTGAGTTGCGTGACATCTTTTCACTTATAAAGACGGCACTTCCGCACCCTACCTCATAAAAGCGGCATTTCAGCACTCATGAATAAAGTCGAAAAATTGGGCTGTCCTGAATAGGCTGCAGCACAGACCACATTTTCTTAATAACGAACTCGAAAACACACGAACCCAAAAGCATCGAATTTGGTTCCTAATATGGCAGTACAGTCCACCGGTTCCCGCATCAGAAACTTTCAAGGCCTGAGGCCGACTTTTTTACGCCATTCCGCGTTTACAGACCCTTCAATCGCTTGGGCGTCTTCGTAAAAGCATTGGGCGTAACCCTACGCTTTAGCAATGAAATTAGGGCTAATAAAGTCTGGAGTGCCAAAATGCCGCTTAGCTGAGTTAAGTGGAATCTTCTCACTTATAAAGGCGGCATTTCCGCACTCTGCTTCATAAAAGCGGCATTTCAGCACTCATGAATTAAGTCGAAAAATTGGGCTGTCCTGAATAGGCTGCAGCACAGACTACATTTTCTTAATATCGAACTCGAAAACACACGAACCCAAAAGCATCGAATTTGGTTCCTAATATGGCAGTACAGTCCACCTTTCCCGCATCAGAACCTTTCAAGGACTGAGGCCGTCTTTTTTACGCCATTCCGCGTTTACAGACCTTTCACTCGCTTGGGCGTAGCCCTACGCTTTAACAATGAAATCAGGGCTAATAAAGTCTGGAGTGTCAAAATGCCGCTTAGCTGAGCTGCGTGGAATCTTTTCACTTATAATGGCGGCATTTCCGCACTCTGCTTCCTAAAAGCGGCATTTCAGCACTCACGAATAAAGTCGAAAAATTGGGCAGTCCTAAATAGGCTGCAGCACAGACCACATTTTCTTAATATCGAACTCTAAAACACACGAGCCCAATATCATCGAATTTGGTTCCTGATATGGCAGTACAGTCCACCTTTCCCGCATCAGAACCTTTCAAGGCCTAAGGCCGTCTTTTTTACGCCATTCCGCGTTTACAGACCTTTCACTCTTTGGGTCGTCTTCGTAAAACATTGGGCGTAGCCCTACGCTTTAGCGATTAAATTAGGGCTAACAAAGTCTGGAGTGCCAAAATGCCGCTTAGCTGAGCTAAGTGGAATCTTTTCACTTATAAAGGCGGCATTTCCGCACTCTGCTTCATAAAGGCGGCATTTCCGCACCCATAAATAAAATCGATAAATTGGGCTGTCCCGAACAGGTAAGTCTTATGCATCCTGCAGCACAGCCCACTGGTTCTTAATATCGCATTCGAAAACACCCGAGCCCAAAAGCATAGAATTTCTTTCTTAAAACGCCAGTCCAGTCCACCAATCTCACGGCAGAATCTTTCAAGGCCTGAGGCCATCTTGATTGCGCCATTCCGCGTTTACAAACCCTTTACTCGATTGGGCGTCTACCTGAAAGCATGTGGCGTAGCCCTACGCTGTAGCGAGGAAATCAGGGCTCCAGTGCAGCCCGAATCCCTAAAAAGTCTGGGGTGCCAAAATGCCGCTTAGCTGAGTTGCGTGACACCTTTTCACTTATAAAGACGGCACTTCCGCACTCTGCTTCATAAAAGCGGCATTTCAGCACCCATAAATAAAGTTGATAAATTGGGCTGTCCTGAACAGGTACGTTTTATGCACCCTGCAGCACAGTCCACTGGTTCTTAATATCGAATTCGAAAACACCCGAGCCCAAAAGCATCGCATTTGGTTCTTAAAACGGCAGTACAGTCCACCAAACTGGCGGCAGAAACTTTCAAGGCCTGAGGCCGTTTTGATTACGCCATTCCGCGCTTACAAACCCTTTACTCCTTTGGGCGTCTTGCTAAAAGCATGGGGCGTAGCCCTACGCTGTGGTGAGGAAATCAGAGCTCCATTATAGTCCGAATCCCTAATATAGTCTGGGTTGCCAAAGTGCCGCTTAGCTGCTGAGTTGCATGGAATCTTTTCACTTATAAAGGCGGCATTTCCGCACTCTGCTTCATAAAAGCGGCATTTCAGCACTCACGAATAAAGACGAAAAATTGGGCTCTCCTGAATAGGCTGCAGCACAGACCACATTTTCTTAATATCGAACTCGAAAACACACGAACCCAAAAGCATCGAATTTGGTTCCTAATATGGCAGTACAGTCCACCGGTTCCCGCATCAGAAACTTTCAAGGCCTGAGGCCGACTTTTTTACGCCATTCCGCGTTTACAGACCCTTCAATCGCTTGGGCGTCTTCGTAAAAGCATTGGGCGTAACCCTACGCTTTAGCAATGAAATTAGGGCTAATAAAGTCTGGAGTGCCAAAATGCCGCTTAGCTGAGTTAAGTGGAATCTTCTCACTTATAAAGGCGGCATTTCCGCACTCTGCTTCATAAAAGCGGCATTTCAGCACTCATGAATTAAGTCGAAAAATTGGGCTGTCCTGAATAGGCTGCAGCACAGACTACATTTTCTTAATATCGAACTCGAAAACACACGAACCCAAAAGCATCGAATTTGGTTCCTAATATGGCAGTACAGTCCACCTTTCCCGCATCAGAACCCTTCAAGGACTGAGGCCGTCTTTTTTACGCCATTCCGCGTTTACAGACCTTTCACTCGCTTGGGCGTAGCCCTACGCTTTAACAATGAAATCAGGGCTAATAAAGTCTGGAGTGTCAAAATGCCGCTTAGCTGAGCTGCGTGGAATCTTTTCACTTATAATGGCGGCATTTCCGCACTCTGCTTCCTAAAAGCGGCATTTCAGCACTCACGAATAAAGTCGAAAAATTGGGCAGTCCTAAATAGGCTGCAGCACAGACCACATTTTCTTAATATCGAACTCTAAAACACACGAGCCCAATATCATCGAATTTGGTTCCTGATATGGCAGTACAGTCCACCTTTCCCGCATCAGAACCTTTCAAGGCCTAAGGCCGTCTTTTTTACGCCATTCCGCGTTTACAGACCATTCACTCTTTGGGTCGTCTGCGTAAAACATTGGGCGTAGCCCTACGCTTTAGCGATTAAATTAGGGCTAACAAAGTCTGGAGTGCCAAAATGCCGCTTAGCTGAGCTAAGTGGAATCTTTTCACTTATAAAGGCGGCATTTCCGCACTCTGCTTCATAAACGCGGCATTTCCGCACCCATAAATAAAATCGATAAATTGGGCTGTCCCGAACAGGTAAGTCTTATGCATCCTGCAGCACAGCCCACTGGTTCTTAATATCGCATTCGAAAACACCCGAGCCCAAAAGCATAGAATTTCTTTCTTAAAACGCCAGTCCAGTCCACCAATCTCACGGCAGAATCTTTCAAGGCCTGAGGCCATCTTGATTGCGCCATTCCGCGTTTACAAACCCTTTACTCGATTGGGCGTCTACCTGAAAGCATGTGGCGTAGCCCTACGCTGTAGCGAGGAAATCAGGGCTCCAGTGCAGCCCGAATCCCTAAAAAGTCTGGGGTGCCAAAATGCCGCTTAGCTGAGTTGCGTGACACCTTTTCACTTATAAAGACGGCACTTCCGCACCCTACCTCATAAAAGCGGCATTTCAGCACTCATGAATAAAGTCGAAAAATTGGGCTGTCCTGAATAGGCTGCAGCACAGACCACATTTTCTTAGTAACGAACTCGAAAACACACGAACCCAAAAGCATCGAATTTGGTTCCTAATATGGCAGTACAGTCCACCGGTTCCCGCATCAGAAACTTTCAAGGCCTGAGGCCGACTTTTTTACGCCATTCCGCGTTTACAGACCCTTCACTCGCTTGGGCGTCTTCGTAAAAGCATTGGGCGTAACCCTACGCTTTAGCAATGAAATTAGGGCTAATAAAGTCTGGAGTGCCAAAATGCCGCTTAGCTGAGTTAAGTGGAATCTTCTCACTTATAAAGGCGGCATTTCCGCACTCTGCTTCATAAAAGCGGCATTTCAGCACCCATAAATAAAGTCGATAAATTGGGCTGTCCTGGACAGGTAAGTCTTATGCATCCTGCGGCACAGTCCACTGGTCCTTAATATCGCATTCGAAAGCACCCGAGCCCAAAAGCATCGAATTTGGTTCTTAAAACGGCAGTACAGTCCACCAATCTCGCGGCAGAAACTTTCAAGGCCTGAGGCCGTCTTGATTACGCCGTTCCGCGTTTACAAACCCTTTACTCGTTTGGGCGTCTTCCTGAAAGCATGGGGCGTAGCCCTACGCTATAGCGAGGAAATAAGGGCTCCAGTGCAGTCCGAATCCCCAAAAAGTCTGGGGTGCCAAAATGCCGCTTAGCTGAGTTGCGTGACATCTTTTCACTTATAAAGACGGCACTTCCGCACCCTACCTCATAAAAGCGGCATTTCAGCACTCATGAATAAAGTCGAAAAATTGGGCTGTCCTGAATAGGCTGCAGCACAGACCACATTTTCTTAATATCGAACTCGAAAACACACGAACCCAAAAGCATCGAATTTGGTTCCTAATAAGGCAGTACAGTCCACCGGTTCCCGCATCAGAAACTTTCAAGGCCTGAGGACGACTTTTTTACGCCATTCCGCGTTTACAGACCCTTCACTCGCTTGGGCGTCTTCGTAAAAGCATTGGGCGTGACCCTACGCTTTAGCAATGAAATTAGGGCTAATAAAGTCTGGAGTGCCAAAATGCCGCTTAGCTGAGTTAAGTGGAATCTTCTCACTTATAAAGGCGGCATTTCCGCACTCTGCTTCATAAAAGCGGCATTTCAGCACCCATAAATAAAGTCGATAAATTGGGCTGTCCTGAACAGGTAAGTCTTATGCATCTTGCGGCACAGTCCACTGGTCCTTAATATCGCATTCGAAAGCACCCGAGCCCAAAAGCATCGAATTTAGTTCTTAAAACGGTAGTACAGTCCACCAATCTCGCGGCAGAAACTTTCAAGGCCTGAGGCCGTCTTGATTACGCCGTTCCGCGTTTACAAACCCTTTACTCGTTTGGGCGTCTTCCTGAAAGCATGGGGCGTAGCCCTACGCTATAGCGAGGAAATAAGGGCTCCAGTGCAGTCCGAATCCCCAAAAAGTCTGGGGTGCCAAAATGCCGCTTAGCTGAGTTGCGTGACATCTTTTCACTTATAAAGACGGCACTTCCGCACCCTACCTCATAAAAGCGGCATTTCAGCATTCATGAATAAAGTCGAAAAATTGGGCTGTCCTGAATAGGCTGCAGCACAGACCACATTTTCTTAATATCGAACTCGAAAACACACGAACCCAAAAGCATCGAATTTGGTTCCTAATAAGGCAGTACAGTCCACCGGTTCCCGCATCAGAAACTTTCAAGGCCTGAGGCCGACTTTTTTACGCCATTCCGCGTTTACAGACCCTTCACTCGCTTGGGCGTCTTCGTAAAAGCATTGGGCGTAACCCTACGCTTTAGCAATGAAATTAGGGCTAATAAAGTCTGGAGTGCCAAAATGCCGCTTAGCCGAGTTAAGTGGAATCTTCTCACTTATAAAGGCGGCATTTCCGCACTCTGCTTCATAAAAGCGGCATTTCAGCACCCATAAATAAAGTCGATAAATTGGGCTGTCCTGAACAGGTAAGTCTTATGCATCCTGCGGCACAGTCCACTGGTCCTTAATATCGCATTCGAAAGCACCCGAGCCCAAAAGCATCGAATTTAGTTCTTAAAACGGTAGTACAGTCCACCAATCTCGCGGCAGAAACTTTCAAGGCCTGAGGCCGTCTTGATTACGCCGTTCCGCGTTTACAAACCCTTTACTCGTTTGGGCGTCTTCCTGAAAGCATGGGGCGTAGCCCTACGCTATAGCGAGGAAATAAGGGCTCCAGTGCAGTCCGAATCCCCAAAAAGTCTGGGGTGCCAAAATGCCGCTTAGCTGAGTTGCGTGACATCTTTTCACTTATAAAGACGGCACTTCCGCACCCTACCTCATAAAAGCGGCATTTCAGCACTCATGAATAAAGTCGAAAAATTGGGCTGTCCTGAATAGGCTGCAGCACAGACCACATTTTCTTAATAAATCGAACTCAAAAACACACGAACCCAAAAGCATCGAATTTGGTTCCTAATAAGGCAGTACAGTCCACCGGTTCCCGCATCAGAAACTTTCAAGCCCTGAGGCCGACTTTTTTACACCATTCCGCGTTTACAGACCCTTCACTCGCTTGGGCGTCTTCGTAAAAGCATTGGGCGTAACCCTACGCTTTAGCAATGAAATTAGGGCTAATAAAGTCTGGAGTGCCAAAATGCCGCTTAGCTGAGTTAAGTGGAATCTTCTCACTTATAAAGGCGGCATTTCCGCACTCTGCTTCATAAAAGCGGCATTTCAGCACCCATAAATAAAGTCGATAAATTGGGCTGTCCTGAACAGGTAAGTCTTATGCATCCTGCAGCACAGTCCACTGGTCCTTAATATCGCATTCGAAAGCACCCGAGCCCAAAAGCATCGAATTTGGTTCTTAAAACGGCAGTACAGTCCACCAATCTCGCGGCAGAAACTTTCAAGGCCTGAGGCCGTCTTGATTACGCCGTTCCGCGTTTACAAACCCTTTACTCGTTTGGGCGTCTTCCTGAAAGCAAGGGGCGTAGCCCTACGAGGAAATAAGGGCTCCAGTGCAGTCCGAATCCCCAAAAAGTCTGGGGTGCCAAAATGCCGCTTAGCTGAGTTGCGTGACATCTTTTCACTTATAAAGACGGCACTTCCGCACCCTACCTCATAAAAGCGGCATTTCAGCACTCATGAATAAAGTCGAAAAATTGGGCTGTCCTGAATAGGCTGCAGCACAGACCACATTTTCTTAATAAATCGAACTCGAAAACACACGAACCCAAAAGCATCGAATTTGGTTCCTAATAAGGCAGTACAGTCCACCGGTTCCCGCATCAGAAACTTTCAAGCCCTGAGGCCGACTTTTTTACACCATTCCGCGTTTACAGACCCTTCACTCGCTTGGGCGTCTTCGTAAAAGCATTGGGCGTAACCCTACGCTTTAGCAATGAAATTAGGGCTAATAAAGTCTGGAGTGCCAAAATGCCGCTTAGCTGAGTTAAGTGGAATCTTCTCACTTATAAAGGCGGCATTTCCGCACTCTGCTTCATAAAAGCGGCATTTCAGCACCCATAAATAAAGTCGATAAATTGGGCTGTCCTGAACAGGTAAGTCTTATGCATCCTGCAGCACAGTCCACTGGTCCTTAATATCGCATTCGAAAGCACCCGAGCCCAAAAGCATCGAATTTGGTTCTTAAAACGGCAGTACAGTCCACCAATCTCGCGGCAGAAACTTTCAAGGCCTGAGGCCGTCTTAATTACGCCGTTCCGCGTTTACAAACCCTTTACTCGTTTGGGCGTCTTCCTGAAAGCAAGGGGCGTAGCCCTACGAGGAAATAAGGGCTCCAGTGCAGTCCGAATCCCCAAAAAGTCTGGGGTGCCAAAATGCCGCTTAGCTGAGTTGCGTGACATCTTTTCACTTATAAAGACGGCACTTCCGCACCCTACCTCATAAAAGCGGCATTTCAGCACTCATGAATAAAGTCGAAAAATTGGGCTGTCCTGAATAGGCTGCAGCACAGACCACATTTTCTTAATAAATCGAACTCGAAAACACACGAACCCAAAAGCATCGAATTTGGTTCCTAATAAGGCAGTACAGTCCACCGGTTCCCGCATCAGAAACTTTCAAGGCCTGAGGCCGACTTTTTTACGCCATTCCGCGTTTACAGACCCTTCACTCGCTTGGGCGTCTTCGTAAAAGCATTGGGCGTAACCCTACGCTTTAGCAATGAAATTAGGGCTAATAAAGTCTGGAGTGCCAAAATGCCGCTTAGCTGAGTTAAGTGGAATCTTCTCACTTATAAAGGCGGCATTTCCGCACTCTGCTTCATAAAAGCGGCATTTCAGCACCCATAAATAAAGTCGATAAATTGGGCTGTCCTGAACAGGTAAGTCTTATGCATCCTGCAGCACAGTCCACTGGTCCTTAATATCGCATTCGAAAGCACCCGAGCCCAAAAGCATCGAATTTAGTTCTTAAAACGGTAGTACAGTCCACCAATCTCGCGGCAGAAACTTTCAAGGCCTGAGGCCGTCTTGATTACGCCGTTCCGCGTTTACAAACCCTTTACCCGTTTGGGCGTCTTCCTGAAAGCATGGGGCGTAGCCCTACGCTATAGCGAGGAAATAAGGGCTCCAGTGCAGTCCGAATCCCCAAAAAGTCTGGGGTGCCAAAATGCCGCTTAGCTGAGTTGCGTGACATCTTTTCACTTATAAAGACGGCACTTCCGCACCCTACCTCATAAAAGCGGCATTTCAGCACTCATGAATAAAGTCGAAAAATTGGGCTGTCCTGAATAGGCTGCAGCACAGACCACATTTTCTTAATAAATCGAACTCGAAAACACACGAACCCAAAAGCATCGAATTTGGTTCCTAATAAGGCAGTACAGTCCACCGGTTCCCGCATCAGAAACTTTCAAGGCCTGAGGCCGACTTTTTTACGCCATTCCGCGTTTACAGACCCTTCACTCGCTTGGGCGTCTTCGTAAAAGCATTGGGCGTAACCCTACGCTTTAGCAATGAAATTAGGGCTAATAAAGTCTGGAGTGCCAAAATGCCGCTTAGCTGAGTTAAGTGGAATCTTCTCACTTATAAAGGCGGCATTTCCGCACTCTGCTTCATAAAAGCGGCATTTCAGCACCCATAAATAAAGTCGATAAATTGGGCTGTCCTGAACAGGTAAGTCTTATGCATCCTGCAGCACAGTCCACTGGTCCTTAATATCGCATTCGAAAGCACCCGAGCCCAAAAGCATCGAATTTGGTTCTTAAAACGGCAGTACAGTCCACCAATCTCGCGGCAGAAACTTTCAAGGCCTGAGGCCGTCTTGATTACGCCGTTCCGCGTTTACAAACCCTTTACTCGTTTGGGCGTCTTCCTGAAAGCAAGGGGCGTAGCCCTACGAGGAAATAAGGGCTCCAGTGCAGTCCGAATCCCCAAAAAGTCTGGGGTGCCAAAATGCCGCTTAGCTGAGTTGCGTGACATCTTTTCACTTATAAAGACGGCACTTCCGCACCCTACCTCATAAAAGCGGCATTTCAGCACTCATGAATAAAGTCGAAAAATTGGGCTGTCCTGAATAGGCTGCAGCACAGACCACATTTTCTTAATAAATCGAACTCGAAAACACACGAACCCAAAAGCATCGAATTTGGTTCCTAATAAGGCAGTACAGTCCACCGGTTCCCGCATCAGAAACTTTCAAGCCCTGAGGCCGACTTTTTTACACCATTCCGCGTTTACAGACCCTTCACTCGCTTGGGCGTCTTCGTAAAAGCATTGGGCGTAACCCTACGCTTTAGCAATGAAATTAGGGCTAATAAAGTCTGGAGTGCCAAAATGCCGCTTAGCTGAGTTAAGTGGAATCTTCTCACTTATAAAGGCGGCATTTCCGCACTCTGCTTCATAAAAGCGGCATTTCAGCACCCATAAATAAAGTCGATAAATTGGGCTGTCCTGAACAGGTAAGTCTTATGCATCCTGCAGCACAGTCCACTGGTCCTTAATATCGCATTCGAAAGCACCCGAGCCCAAAAGCATCGAATTTGGTTCTTAAAACGGCAGTACAGTCCACCAATCTCGCGGCAGAAACTTTCAAGGCCTGAGGCCGTCTTGATTACGCCGTTCCGCGTTTACAAACCCTTTACTCGTTTGGGCGTCTTCCTGAAAGCAAGGGGCGTAGCCCTACGCTATAGCGAGGAAATAAGGGCTCCAGTGCAGTCCGAATCCCCAAAAAGTCTGGGGTGCCAAAATGCCGCTTAGCTGAGTTGCGTGACATCTTTTCACTTATAAAGACGGCACTTCCGCACCCTACCTCATAAAAGCGGCATTTCAGCACTCATGAATAAAGTCGAAAAATTGGGCTGTCCTGAATAGGCTGCAGCACAGACCACATTTTCTTAATAAATCGAACTCGAAAACACACGAACCCAAAAGCATCGAATTTGGTTCCTAATAAGGCAGTACAGTCCACCGGTTCCCGCATCAGAAACTTTCAAGGCCTGAGGCCGACTTTTTTACGCCATTCCGCGTTTACAGACCCTTCACTCGCTTGGGCGTCTTCGTAAAAGCATTGGGCGTAACCCTACGCTTTAGCAATGAAATTAGGGCTAATAAAGTCTGGAGTGCCAAAATGCCGCTTAGCTGAGTTAAGTGGAATCTTCTCACTTATAAAGGCGGCATTTCCGCACTCTGCTTCATAAAAGCGGCATTTCAGCACCCATAAATAAAGTCGATAAATTGGGCTGTCCTGAACAGGTAAGTCTTATGCATCCTGCGGCACAGTCCACTGGTCCTTAATATCGCATTCGAAAGCACCCGAGCCCAAAAGCATCGAATTTGGTTCTTAAAACGGCAGTACAGTCCACCAATCTCGCGGCAGAAACTTTCAAGGCCTGAGGCCGTCTTGATTACGCCGTTCCGCGTTTACAAACCCTTTACTCGTTTGGGCGTCTTCCTGAAAGCATGGGGCGTAGCCCTACGCTATAGCGAGGAAATAAGGGCTCCAGTGCAGTCCGAATCCCCAAAAAGTCTGGAGTGCCAAAATGCCGCTTAGCTGAGTTAAGTGGAATCTTCTCACTTATAAAGGCGGCATTTCCGCACTCTGCTTCATAAAAGCGGCATTTCAGCACCCATAAATAAAGTCGATAAATTGGGCTGTCCTGAACAGGTAAGTCTTATGCATCCTGCGGCACAGTCCACTGGTCCTTAATATCGCATTCGAAAGCACCCGAGCCCAAAAGCATCGAATTTGGTTCTTAAAACGGCAGTACAGTCCACCAATCTCGCGGCAGAAACTTTCAAGGCCTGAGGCCGTCTTGATTACGCCGTTCCGCGTTTACAAACCCTTTACTCGTTTGGGCGTCTTCCTGAAAGCATGGGGCGTAGCCCTACGCTATAGCGAGGAAATAAGGGCTCCAGTGCAGTCCGAATCCCCAAAAAGTCTGGGGTGCCAAAATGCCGCTTAGCTGAGTTGCGTGACATCTTTTCACTTATAAAGACGGCACTTCCGCACCCTACCTCATAAAAGCGGCATTTCAGCACTCATGAATAAAGTCGAAAAATTGGGCTGTCCTGAATAGGCTGCAGCACAGACCACATTTTCTTAATATCGAATTCGAAAATACACGAACCCAAAAGCATCGAATTTGGTTCCTAATAAGGCAGTACAGTCCACCGGTTCCCGCATCAGAAACTTTCAAGGCCTGAGGCCGACTTTTTTACGCCATTCCGCGTTTACAGACCCTTCACTCGCTTGGGCGTCTTCGTAAAAGCATTGGGCGTAACCCTACGCTTTAGCAATGAAATTAGGGCTAATAAAGTCTGGAGTGCCAAAATGCCGCTTAGCTGAGTTAAGTGGAATCTTCTCACTTATAAAGGCGGCATTTCCGCACTCTGCTTCATAAAAGCGGCATTTCAGCACCCATAAATAAAGTCGATAAATTGGGCTGTCCTGAACAGGTAAGTCTTATGCATCCTGCGGCACAGTCCACTGGTCCTTAATATCGCATTCGAAAGCACCCGAGCCCAAAAGCATCGAATTTGGTTCTTAAAACGGCAGTACAGTCCACCAATCTCGCGGCAGAAACTTTCAAGGCCTAAGGCCGTCTTGATTACGCCGTTCCGCGTTTACAAACCCTTTACTCGTTTGGGCGTCTTCCTGAAAGCATGGGGCGTAGCCCTACGCTATAGCGAGGAAATAAGGGCTCCAGTGCAGTCCGAATCCCCAAAAAGTCTGGGGTGCCAAAATGCCGCTTAGCTGAGTTAAGTGGAATCTTCTCACTTATAAAGGCGGCATTTCCGCACTCTGCTTCATAAAAGCGGCATTTCAGCACCCATAAATAAAGTCGATAAATTGGGCTGTCCTGAACAGGTAAGTCTTATGCATCCTGCGGCACAGTCCACTGGTCCTTAATATCGCATTCGAAAGCACCCGAGCCCAAAAGCATCGAATTTGGTTCTTAAAACGGCAGTACAGTCCACCAATCTCGCGGCAGAAACTTTCAAGGCCTAAGGCCGTCTTGATTACGCCGTTCCGCGTTTACAAACCCTTTACTCATTTGGGCGTCTTCCTGAAAGCATGGGGCGTAGCCCTACGCTATAGCGAGGAAATAAGGGCTCCAGTGCAGTCCGAATCCCCAAAAAGTCTGGGGTGCCAAAATGCCGCTTAGCTGAGTTGCGTGACATCTTTTCACTTATAAAGACGGCACTTCCGCACCCTACCTCATAAAAGCGGCATTTCAGCACTCATGAATAAAGTCGAAAAATTGGGCTGTCCTGAATAGGCTGCAGCACAGACCACATTTTCTTAATAAATCGAACTCGAAAACACGAACCCAAAAGCATCGAATTTGGTTCCTAATAAGGCAGTACAGTCCACCGGTTCCCGCATCAGAAACTTTCAAGGCCTGAGGCCGACTTTTTTACGCCATTCCGCGTTTACAGACCCTTCACTCGCTTGGGCGTCTTCGTAAAAGCATTGGGCGTAACCCTACGCTTTAGCAATGAAATTAGGGCTAATAAAGTCTGGGGTGCCAAAATGCCGCTTAGCTGAGTTAAGTGGAATCTTCTCACTTATAAAGGCGGCATTTCCGCACTCTGCTTCATAAAAGCGGCATTTCAGCACCCATAAATAAAGTCGATAAATTGGGCTGTCCTGAACAGGTAAGTCTTATGCATCCTGCGGCACAGTCCACTGGTCCTTAATATCGCATTCGAAAGCACCCGAGCCCAAAAGCATCGAATTTAGTTCTTAAAACGGTAGTACAGTCCACCAATCTCGCGGCAGAAACTTTCAAGGCCTGAGGCCGTCTTGATTACGCCGTTCCGCGTTTACAAACCCTTTACTCGTTTGGGCGTCTTCCTGAAAGCATGGGGCGTAGCCCTACGCTATAGCGAGGAAATAAGGGCTCCAGTGCAGTCCGAATCCCCAAAAAGTCTGGGGTGCCAAAATGCCGCTTAGCTGAGTTGCGTGACATCTTTTCACTTATAAAGACTGCACTTCCGCACCCTACCTCATAAAAGCGGCATTTCAGCATTCATGAATAAAGTCGAAAAATTGGGCTGTCCTGAATAGGCTGCAGCACAGACCACATTTTCTTAATATCGAACTCGAAAACACACGAACCCAAAAGCATCGAATTTGGTTCCTAATAAGGCAGTACAGTCCACCGGTTCCCGCATCAGAAACTTTCAAGGCCTGAGGCCGACTTTTTTACGCCATTCCGCGTTTACAGACCCTTCACTCGCTTGGGCGTCTTCGTAAAAGCATTGGACGTAACCCTACGCTTTAGCAATGAAATTAGGGCTAATAAAGTCTGGAGTGCCAAAATGCCGCTTAGCTGAGCTAAGTGGAATCTTCTCACTTATAAAGGCGGCATTTCCGCACTCTGCTTCATAAAAGCGGCATTTCAGCACCCATAAATAAAGTCGATAAATTGGGCTGTCCTGAACAGGTAAGTCTTATGCATCCTGCGGCACAGTCCACTGGTCCTTAATATCGCATTCGAAAGCACCCGAGCCCAAAAGCATCGAATTTAGTTCTTAAAACGGTAGTACAGTCCACCAATCTCGCGGCAGAAACTTTCAAGGCCTGAGGCCGTTTTGATTACGCCGTTCCGCGTTTACAAACCCTTTACTCGTTTGGGCGTCTTCCTGAAAGCATGGGGCGTAGCCCTACGCTATAGCGAGGAAATAAGGGCTCCCGTGCAGTCCGAATCCCCAAAAAGTCTGGGGTGCCAAAATGCCGCTTAGCTGAGTTGCGTGACATCTTTTCACTTATAAAGACGGCACTTCCGCACCCTACCTCATAAAAGCGGCATTTCAGCACTCATGAATAAAGTCGAAAAATTGGGCTGTCCTGAATAGGCTGCAGCACAGACCACATTTTCTTAATAACGAACTCGAAAACACACGAACCCAAAAGCATCGAATTTGGTTCCTAATATGGCAGTACAGTCCACCGGTTCCCGCATCAGAAACTTTCAAGGCCTGAGGCCGACTTTTTTACGCCATTCCGCGTTTACAGACCCTTCAATCGCTTGGGCGTCTTCGTAAAAGCATTGGGCGTAACCCTACGCTTTAGCAATGAAATTAGGGCTAATAAAGTCTGGAGTGCCAAAATGCCGCTTAGCTGAGTTAAGTGGAATCTTCTCACTTATAAAGGCGGCATTTCCGCACTCTGCTTCATAAAAGCGGCATTTCAGCACTCATGAATTAAGTCGAAAAATTGGGCTGTCCTGAATAGGCTGCAGCACAGACTACATTTTCTTAATATCGAACTCGAAAACACACGAACCCAAAAGCATCGAATTTGGTTCCTAATATGGCAGTACAGTCCACCTTTCCCGCATCAGAACCTTTCAAGGACTGAGGCCGTCTTTTTTACGCCATTCCGCGTTTACAGACCTTTCACTCGCTTGGGCGTAGCCCTACGCTTTAACAATGAAATCAGGGCTAATAAAGTCTGGAGTGTCAAAATGCCGCTTAGCTGAGCTGCGTGGAATCTTTTCACTTATAATGGCGGCACTTCCGCACTCTGCTTCATAAAAGCGGCATTTCAGCACCCATAAATAAAGTCGATAAATTGGGCTGTCCTGAACAGGTAAGTCTTATGCATCCTGCAGCACAGTCCACTGGTCCTTAATATCGCATTCGAAAGCACCCGAGCCCAAAAGCATCGAATTTAGTTCTTAAAACGGTAGTACAGTCCACCAATCTCGCGGCAGAAACTTTCAAGGCCTGAGGCCGTCTTGATTACGCCGTTCCGCGTTTACAAACCCTTTACCCGTTTGGGCGTCTTCCTGAAAGCATGGGGCGTAGCCCTACGCTATAGCGAGGAAATAAGGGCTCCAGTGCAGTCCGAATCCCCAAAAAGTCTGGGGTGCCAAAATGCCGCTTAGCTGAGTTGCGTGACATCTTTTCACTTATAAAGACGGCACTTCCGCACCCTACCTCATAAAAGCGGCATTTCAGCACTCATGAATAAAGTCGAAAAATTGGGCTGTCCTGAATAGGCTGCAGCACAGACCACATTTTCTTAATAAATCGAACTCGAAAACACACGAACCCAAAAGCATCGAATTTGGTTCCTAATAAGGCAGTACAGTCCACCGGTTCCCGCATCAGAAACTTTCAAGGCCTGAGGCCGACTTTTTTACGCCATTCCGCGTTTACAGACCCTTCACTCGCTTGGGCGTCTTCGTAAAAGCATTGGGCGTAACCCTACGCTTTAGCAATGAAATTAGGGCTAATAAAGTCTGGAGTGCCAAAATGCCGCTTAGCTGAGTTAAGTGGAATCTTCTCACTTATAAAGGCGGCATTTCCGCACTCTGCTTCATAAAAGCGGCATTTCCGCAATCTGCTTCATAAAAGCGGCATTTCAGCACCCATAAATAAAGTCGATAAATTGGGCTGTCCTGAACAGGTAAGTCTTATGCATCCTGCAGCACAGCCCACTGGTTCTTAATATCGCATTCGAAAACACCCGAGCCTAAAAGCATAGAATTTCTTTCTTAAAACGCCAGTACAGTCCACCAATCTCACGGCAGAGTCTTTCAAGGCCTGAGGCCATCTTGATTGCGCCATTCCGCGTTTACAAACCCTTTACTCGATTGGGCGTCTTCCTGAAAGCATGTGGCGTAGCCCTACGCTGTAGCGGGGAAATCAGGGCTCCAGTGCAGCCCGAATCCCTAAGAAGTCTGGGGTGCCAAAATGCCGCTTAGCTGAGTTGCGTGACACCTTTTCACTTATAAAGACGGCACTTCCGCACTCTGCTTCATAAAAGCGGCATTTCAGCACTCACGAATAAAATCGAAAAATTGGGCTGTCCTGAATATGCTGCAGCACAGACCACATCTTCTTAATATCGAACTCTAAAACACACGAGCCCAATAGCATCGAATTTGGTTCCTAATATGGTAGTTCAGTCCACCTTTCCCGTATCAGAACCTTTCAAGGCCTGAGGCCGTCTCTTTTACGCCATTCCGCGTTTACAGACCTTTCACTCGCTCGGTCGTCTTCGTAAAACAATGGGCGTAGCCCTACGCTTTAGCGATTAAATTAGGGCTAACAAAGTCTGGAGTGCCAAAATGCCGCTTAGCTGACTTGCCTGACAGCTTTTCGCTTATAAAGACGGCACTTCCGCACTGTGCTTCATAAAAGCGGCATTTCAGCACCCATAAATAAAGTCGATAAATTGGGCTGTCCTGAACAGGTACGTCTTATGCATCCTGCAGCACAGCCCACTGGTTCTTAATATCGAATTCGAAAACACCCGAGCCCAAAAGCATCGAATTTGGTTCTTAAAACGGCAGTACAGTCCACCAATCTCGCGGCAGAATCTTTCAAAGCCTGAGGCCGTCTTGATTACGCCATTCCGCGTTTACAAACCCTTTACTCGTTTGGGCGTCTTCCTGAAAGCATGGGGCGTAGCCCTACGCTATAGCGAGGAAATAAGGGCTCCAGTGCAGTCCGAATCCCCAAAAAGTCTGGGGTGCCAAAATGCCGCTTAGCTGAGTTGCGTGACATCTTTTCACTTATAAAGACGGCACTTCCGCACCCTACCTCATAAAAGCGGCATTTCAGCACTCATGAATAAAGTCGAAAAATTGGGCTGTCCTGAATAGGCTGCAGCACAGACCACATTTTCTTAATAAATCGAACTCGAAAACACACGAACCCAAAAGCATCGAATTTGGTTCCTAATAAGGCAGTACAGTCCACCGGTTCCCGCATCAGAAACTTTCAAGGCCTGAGGCCGACTTTTTTACGCCATTCCGCGTTTACAGACCCTTCACTCGCTTGGGCGTCTTCGTAAAAGCATTGGGCGTAACCCTACGCTTTAGCAATGAAATTAGGGCTAATAAAGTCTGGAGTGCCAAAATGCCGCTTAGCTGAGTTAAGTGGAATCTTCTCACTTATAAAGGCGGCATTTCCGCACTCTGCTTCATAAAAGCGGCATTTCCGCAATCTGCTTCATAAAAGCGGCATTTCAGCACCCATAAATAAAGTCGATAAATTGGGCTGTCCTGAACAGGTAAGTCTTATGCATCCTGCAGCACAGCCCACTGGTTCTTAATATCGCATTCGAAAACACCCGAGCCTAAAAGCATAGAATTTATTTCTTAAAACGCCAGTACAGTCCACCAATCTCACGGCAGAGTCTTTCAAGGCCTGAGGCCATCTTGATTGCGCCATTCCGCGTTTACAAACCCTTTACTCGATTATGCGTCTTCCTGAAAGCATGTGGCGTAGCCCTACGCTGTAGCGGGGAAATCAGGGCTCCAGTGCAGCCCGAATCCCTAAGAAGTCTGGGGTGCCAAAATGCCGCTTAGCTGAGTTGCGTGACACCTTTTCACTTATAAAGACGGCACTTCCGCACTCTGCTTCATAAAAGCGGCATTTCAGCACTCACGAATAAAATCGAAAAATTGGGCTGTCCTGAATATGCTGCAGCACAGACCACATCTTCTTAATATCGAACTCTAAAACACACGAGCCCAATAGCATCGAATTTGGTTCCTAATATGGTAGTTCAGTCCACCTTTCCCGTATCAGAACCTTTCAAGGCCTGAGGCCGTCTCTTTTACGCCATTCCGCGTTTACAGACCTTTCACTCGCTCGGTCGTCTTCGTAAAACAATGGGCGTAGCCCTACGCTTTAGCGATTAAATTAGGGCTAACAAAGTCTGGAGTGCCAAAATGCCGCTTAGCTGACTTGCCTGACAGCTTTTCGCTTATAAAGACGGCACTTCCGCACTGTGCTTCATAAAAGCGGCATTTCAGCACCCATAAATAAAGTCGATAAATTGGGCTGTCCTGAACAGGTACGTCTTATGCATCCTGCAGCACAGCCCACTGGTTCTTAATATCGAATTCGAAAACACCCGAGCCCAAAAGCATCGAATTTGGTTCTTAAAACGGCAGTACAGTCCACCAATCTCGCGGCAGAATCTTTCAAAGCCTGAGGTCGTCTTGATTACGCCATTCCGCGTTTACAAACCCTTTACTCGTTTGGGCGTCTTCCTGAAAGCATGGGGCGTAGCCCTACGCTATAGCGAGGAAATCAGGGCTCCAGTGCAGTCCGAATCCCCAAAAAGTCTGGGGTGCCAAAATGCCGCTTAGCTGAGTTGCGTGACATCTTTTCACTTATAAAGACGGCACTTCCGCACCCTACCTCATAAAAGCGGCATTTCAGCACTCATGAATAAAGTCGAAAAATTGGGCTGTCCTGAATAGGCTGCAGCACAGACCACATTTTCTTAATAAATCGAACTCGAAAACACACGAACCCAAAAGCATCGAATTTGGTTCCTAATAAGGCAGTACAGTCCACCGGTTCCCGCATCAGAAACTTTCAAGGCCTGAGGCCGACTTTTTTACGCCATTCCGCGTTTACAGACCCTTCACTCGCTTGGGCGTCTTCGTAAAAGCATTGGGCGTAACCCTACGCTTTAGCAATGAAATTAGGGCTAATAAAGTTTGGAGTGCCAAAATGCCGCTTAGCTGAGTTAAGTGGAATCTTCTCACTTATAAAGGCGGCATTTCCGCACTCTGCTTCATAAAAGCGGCATTTCCGCAATCTGCTTCATAAAAGCGGCATTTCAGCACCCATAAATAAAGTCGATAAATTGGGCTGTCCTGAACAGGTAAGTCTTATGCATCCTGCAGCACAGCCCACTGGTTCTTAATATCGCATTCGAAAACACCCGAGCCTAAAAGCATAGAATTTCTTTCTTAAAACGCCAGTACAGTCCACCAATCTCACGGCAGAATCTTTCAAGGCCTGAGGCCATCTTGATTGCGCCATTCCGCGTTTACAAACCCTTTACTCGATTGGGCGTCTTCCTGAAAGCATGTGGCGTAGCCCTACGCTGTAGCGGGGAAATCAGGGCTCCAGTGCAGCCCGAATCCCTAAGAAGTCTGGGGTGCCAAAATGCCGCTTAGCTGAGTTGCGTGACACCTTTTCACTTATAAAGACGGCACTTCCGCACTCTGCTTCATAAAAGCGGCATTTCAGCACTCACGAATAAAATCGAAAAATTGGGCTGTCCTGAATATGCTGCAGCACAGACCACATTTTCTTAATATCGAACTCTAAAACACACGAGCCCAATAGCATCGAATTTGGTTCCTAATATGGTAGTTCAGTCCACCTTTCCCGTATCAGAACCTTTCAAGGCCTGAGGCCGTCTTTTTTACGCCATTCCGCGTTTACAGACCTTTCACTCGCTCGGTCGTCTTCGTAAAACAATGGGCGTAGCCCTACGCTTTAGCGATTAAATTAGGGCTAACAAAGTCTGGAGTGCCAAAATGCCGCTTAGCTGACTTGCCTGACAGCTTTTCGCTTATAAAGACGGCACTTCCGCACTGTGCTTCATAAAAGCGGCATTTCAGCACCCATAAATAAAGTCGATAAATTGGGCTGTCCTGAACAGGTACGTCTTATGCATCCTGCAGCACAGCCCACTGGTTCTTAATATCGAATTCGAAAACACCCGAGCCCAAAAGCATCGAATTTGGTTCTTAAAACGGCAGTACAGTCCACCAATCTCGCGGCAGAATATTTCAAAGCCTGAGGTCGTCTTGATTACGCCATTCCGCGTTTACAAACCCTTTACTCGATTGGGCGTCTTCCTGAAAGCATGTGGCGTAGCCCTACGCTGTAGCGAGGAAATCAGGGCTCCAGTGCAGCCCGAATCCCTAAGAAGTCTGGAGTGCCAAAATGCCGCTTAGCTGACTTGCCTGACAGCTTTTCGCTTATAAAGACGGCACTTCCGCACTGTGCTTCATAAAAGCGGCATTTCAGCACCCATAAATAAAGTCGATAAATTGGGCTGTCCTGAACAGGTAAGTCTTATGCATCCTGCGGCACAGTCCACTGGTCCTTAATATCGCATTCGAAAGCACCCGAGCCCAAAAGCATCGAATTTAGTTCTTAAAACGGTAGTACAGTCCACCAATCTCGCGGCAGAAACTTTCAAGGCCTGAGGCCGTCTTGATTACGCCGTTCCGCGTTTACAAACCCTTTACTCGTTTGGGCGTCTTCCTGAAAGCATGTGGCGTAGCCCTACGCTATAGCGAGGAAATAAGGGCTCCAGTGCAGTCCGAATCCCCAAAAAGTCTGGGGTGCCAAAATGCCGCTTAGCTGAGTTGCGTGACATCTTTCACTTATAAAGACGGCACTTCCGCACCCTACCTCATAAAAGCGGCCTTTCAGCACTCATGAATAAAGTCGAAAAATTGGGCTGTCCTGAATAGGCTGCAGCACAGACCACATTTTCTTAATAAATCGAACTCGAAAACACACGAACCCAAAAGCATCGAATTTGGTTCCTAATAAGGCAGTACAGTCCACCGGTTCCCGCATCAGAAACTTTCAAGGCCTGAGGCCGACTTTTTTACGCCATTCCGCGTTTACAGACCCTTCACTCGCTTGGGCGTCTTCGTAAAAGCATTGGGCGTAACCCTACGCTTTAGCAATGAAATTAGGGCTAATAAAGTCTGGAGTGCCAAAATGCCGCTTAGCTGAGTTAAGTGGAATCTTCTCACTTATAAAGGCGGCATTTCCGCACTCTGCTTCATAAAAGCGGCATTTCAGCACCCATAAATAAAGTCGATAAATTGGGCTGTCCTGAACAGGTAAGTCTTATGCATCCTGCAGCACAGTCCACTGGTCCTTAATATCGCATTCGAAAGCACCCGAGCCCAAAAGCATCGAATTTGGTTCTTAAAACGGCAGTACAGTCCACCAATCTCGCGGCAGAAACTTTCAAGGCCTGAGGCCGTCTTGATTACGCCGTTCCGCGTTTACAAACCCTTTACTCGTTTGGGCGTCTTCCTGAAAGCATGGGGCGTAGCCCTACGCTATAGCGAGGAAATAAGGGCTCCAGTGCAGTCCGAATCCCCAAAAAGTCTGGGGTGCCAAAATGCCGCTTAGATGAGTTGCGTGACATCTTTTCACTTATAAAGACGGCACTTCCGCACCCTACCTCATAAAAGCGGCATTTCAGCACTCATGAATAAAGTCGAAAAATTGGGCTGTCCTGAACAGGCTGCAGCACAGACCACATTTTCTTAATATCGAACTACGCTTTAGCGATTAAATTAGGGCTAATAAAGTCTGGAGTGCCAAAATGCCGCTTAGCTGAGCTAAGTGGAATCTCTTCACTTATAAAGGCGGCATTTCCGCACTTTGCTTCATAAAAGCGGCATTTCAGCACCCATAAATAAAGTCGATAAATTGGGCTGCCCTGAACAGGTAAGTTTTATGCATCCTGCAGCACAGCCCACTGGCTCTTAATATCGAATTCGAAAGCACCCGAGCCCAAAAGCATCGAATTTGTTTCTTAAAACGACAGTCCAATCTCGCGGCAGAAGCTTTCAAGGCCTGAGGCCGTCTTGATTACGCCATTCCGCGTTTACAAACCCTTTACTCGTTTGGGCGTCTTCCTGAAAGCATGGGGCGTAGCCCTACGCTGTAGTGAGGAAATCAGAGCTTCATTATAGTCCGAATCCCTAATATAGTCTGGGTTGCCAAAATGCCGCTTAGCTGAGTTGCCTGGAATCTTTTCACTTATAAAGGCGGCATTTCCGCACTCTGTTTCATAAAAGCGGCATTTCCGCACTTACGAATAAAGTCGAAAAATTGGGGTGTCATAGGCTGCAGCAGAGACCACATTTTCTTAATATCGAACTCTAAAACACACGAGCTTAAAAGCATCGAATTTGGTTCCTAATATGGCAGTACAGTCCACCTTTCCCGCATCAGAACCTTTCAAGGCTTGAGGCCGTCTTTTTTACGCCATTCCGCGTTTACGGACCTTTCACTCGCTTGGGCGTCTTCGTAAAAGCATTGGGCGTAGCCCCACGCTTTAGCGATGAAATTAGGGTTAATAAAGTCTGGGGTGCCAAAATGCCGGTTAGTTGAGTTAAGTTGAATCTCTTCACTCATAAAGGCGGCATTTCCGCACTCTGCTTCATAAAAGCGGCATTTCCGCACTATGCTTCATAAAAGCGGCATTTCAGCACCCATAAATAAAGTCGATAAATTGGGCTGTCCAGAACAGGCAAGCCTTATGCATCCTGCAGCACAGCCCACTGGTCCTTAATATCGCATTCGAAAGCCCAAAAGCATCGAAATTCTTTCTTAAAACGCCAGTACAGTCAACCAATCTCGCGGCAGAATCTTTCAAGACCTGAAGCCGTCTTTTTTACGCCATTCCGCGTTTACAGACCTTTCACTAGCTGGGTCGTCTTCGTAAAAGCCTTGGGCGTAGCCCCACGCTTTAGCGAGGAAATTAGGGCTTACAAAGTCTGGAGTGCCAAAATGCCGCTTAGCTGACTTGCGTGACAGCTTTTCACTTATAAAGACGGCACTTTCGCACTCTGCTTCATAAAAGCGGCATTTCAGCACTCATAAATAAAGTCGATAAATTGGGCTGTCCTGAACAGGTACGTCTTATGCATCCTGCAGGACAACCCACTGGTTCTTAATATCGCATTCGTAAACAAACGAGCCCAAAAGCATCGAATTTGGTTCTTAAAACGGCGGTACAGTCCACCAATCTCGTGGCAGAAACTTTCAAGGCCTGAGGCCGTCTTGATTACGCCATTCCGCGTTTACAAACCCTTTATTCGCTTGGGCGTCTTCCTAAAGACACGAGGCGTAGCCCTGCGCTGTAATGAGGAAATTAATGCTCCAGTGCAGTCTGAATCCCTAATAAAGTTTGAGGTGCCAAAATGCCGCTCGCGTATAAAGAAGGCACTTCGGCACTCAACTTTAACTTTGACAGTTACGTAACCTCACAAATTCGGCCAGTGCCACTGAGCATTTAATTTTCAGAAATGCATCTATAACCTAGGAATAATCACGAGGAATATATAACAACAGCAGGTAGGTGTACCAGCAGTGAATTAAAACTAACTAACTAAATTAGCTTAGGTGGTTACTGTCTTCCGAAGACCCTCCTGCGAAACAGAGGAAACGAGAACAATCCCTAATCTAAGCTTACTGTGAACCTACCGCAGAGTAACGACAAGGGCCACTTCAGATTTTGAGCTCGGTCAAGTGCTCTATGTTTGTTATGGGAGGAAAATCCGTTTACCTATAACAAAGCGAACGAGCCTTTTCTGAAAACAGATGGAGAAATTTTAAATTATTGGTCATCGATAAGTTTGCAATATCCTCGCCAATAATGTCGTTTATAGGATTACTGGCTGCCTACCTTTTTGGCACTGAGGTAAGTGCAGTGTTTTAATATAAATAATGGCCGATTGCATCGCAATTTTTGAGGGTTCCTTAAAGATAGTGATCCTTGGAAACTATTGGAAACCATTGTTCCAGCAAACGTATCTGCGGAATTTAAACGTCACTTTTCTTTAAGAAACCCCTTAAGATTACGATGCAATCGGTCATAAATCAAGAAGTTGTCTATCGTAGGTGCTAAACATAGAGGGGAATACATTTAACCAAGACCTCTAGGGAAATTGTATATAAGCTAAGACTTCCATGATGAACGAAGATCTGGCCAACTCAGTCCCTATCAAGTAGAAATCCTGCAAAAACTAAGGACAGAGTGCCTTTGGATAGTAAAACTTGTTAAAACTAGGAACTAGAATGCTTTTCCATGCCTGTTCTGTGAGTAGTACGTTCATTAGCATTGTAATTTTTAAATTATGACCAGATTGTAAAATTCCCATTGTAAAATAAAGCCATTCTTGTTGCAAACCAAATTATACAGCATAACTGTTTCATCGGCAACTTACGCCATCTATCATAGCTCAGATGTGCTAATGGGATTTCTTACCAGTATTAGGTCCAATTTCCCCGCCTGCCTGCTAATACTGTTAGATGGGAATTCGACCTATTACCCTTTGAATCGTTATAGGTATTATTATTATTATTATTATTATCTACACTGACCACCGAGCTCTCATATATCTTCAGACCTGTCGCTTGCTATCACCTCGTATATCTCGATGGGCTTTGGCTTTGCAAGAGTTTGACTATGAGATTACTCATATTCCGGGCACGAAGAACATAGTACCGGATATTCTGAGTCGTCATCCACCACGTCGCGACGCGTCGCCCTCCCGTTCCGTCCGACAAATGTTTTCGTCTTCTCAGCTCATTCCTTAAATTATCATCGAACTCCCATCAATATCTGAAAAACCTCCCACAAGATCAAAGGGAAGACCCTAAGCTGAGTAAAGTTATCAAAGGACTCGAGTCTGGTGATGCCACTCTTGCATTGAAATTTGTTTTGAGAAATGATGTGCTTTTCCTGAGGCGTGCTGAAGACGAACGTTGTTTGGTGTGCGTGCCAGCAAACCGTAGAGTAGATTTCATACTAGCTTTCCATGAAGCAATTGGGCATTTTGGTTCTTTTAAAACTTGGTCAGCCCTCAAAAGGGAAGCTTGGTGGCAGAATATGAGTAGGGACATCAAAAGGGTCGTAAAGTGTTGCGAGACCTGTCAAAAAACCAAGGTCAGTCCTTCATGCAGACCTCCGTTGCAATCCATCATCCCCGAAGGACCAAACGACATCTGGTCTTTTGATCTATATGGCCCTTTACCACCCTCTCGAGGTGGTGTTTCCTATCTTTTGGTCTGTCTGGACGTGTTCAGCAAGTATGTCTCCCTGTATCCTCTGAGAAGGGCCACCACCCCAAATATCCTTCGTGTAGTGCAAAGGGACTTATTCAAAAACTTAGGGGTTCCTAAACGTATTTTGGCTGATCATGGCACTCAGTTCACTAGTAGTAGGTGGTCTGAAGCTTTGTTGAGGTCCGGAGTGGAATACGTGTCTCATTGTTCTGTTCGGCATCCTGAAGGTAACCCTGTGGAAAGGGTCATGAGAGAGCTGGGACGGCTCTTTAGAACTTTCTGCTCCGAGAAACATTCCAGCTGGGTTTTTGAATTGGAAAAATTCCAAGCCATCCTAAATGGAGTGGTGCATGAGTCTACCGGCTATACACCTTATGAACTACAAAAAGGAGCACCTACACCTTTGCTCCTTACAGACTTGATCGAGTTCCCAAATCCCCTTAGTAACGAGATGAATTCTCATGTGAAGGTTTTTCTCGCAAAAAGTACCCTAGAATCCAAGGCCGCCCGTAGGCGTGAGAGACATATCAGTCGCGATATTATTTTCCACGTTGGAGACCTGGTGCTGCTGCGTGCGAACCCTATCTCAAGCGCCCTGAATAAAGAAACAAAAAAATTTATGTTATTATATGAGGGGCCGTACCGCATCAAGTCTTCGGTGAGTGCTAGTACATATATTTTGGTATTCCCTCAGGAAATCAATAAAGAACGCGGTATGTTCCATGCGTCTTTACTTAAGAAGTATCTACGACCTGTTTCACTGTAGCTGGAAAATTGTTACCGTTTGTTTTGTTAAGTTTCGTGATATTTATGTTATTAACTTCATATATTGCCTTGATCAATTTGTTTATATTTACCTTTTTGTTTATTCGTCGTTTGCCATCAGCGCACGCCGTATAAAAGGGGGCAGTTGAAGTGGACCCAGTTATCTCGAGCCTTAGAGCGTTTATATTAAAATTCCTTTGCCAGAGTAGGTAGACAACCATTAAAACCTTGCATAGCTACCTCCCAAAAACACATTGGCGCGAGTTTTTTCTTTCGAGTCCGCCATATTAGAAAAACTCAGAGTGTATTCTTTTCTGTACAACCTCAGGGCTGTAATTCTCGTAACTGGAAGGTTTCTAGAATCCGGCCTGGTGTATTAGGTAAGCTCAGTAAATTCCTTCCGCCTTCTGCCACTTTTTTGTATTAGATTAGGATTTTTACTCGAAACCTCGAACCCTGCCGCTTGGACATTTCCACGTTATACCAACCAATCTGCCTCCAATAAAGCTGTTTTTAACATCTCGAGAACCTTACTACCCCGTACCATTACACCGCTTATTAATTACGATATGTTACCTTACACTACAATCGGTACATACCGGGTGGCCCATTCAAGACGATCCAGTCGTAATAACTTTTGATCGGAACAAGATATCGACTTGGGGTCTTCGACAGATTCCTTGGCATTGTGGGGGACATGTTTCGTCATAGCTGTGACCTTGTTCAGTTTGCGCATTTCATGGCGAGACCAATTACTTGCGTTTTGCTTTCTTTTTCGCGATTTTTCAGTTACTTCAGGATTTATTTCTATATCAGTTGCCTTTTCGGCGCCCTTCTCACTCTCAGTTATTTGTTCTTCTTCCGTCAATTCGCCTTGATTAAACTCTACAGCATCAGCTGGGTCTGTAATAGTTTTACTTTTTGTATCACTTGTATTGGGAGATCCAACAGCATACTCAGATCCGGAATCATTTAACTCTAAATTCCAATGAAAAGTATCCACCCCGGATATCTCGCAAATCAAATGAAATATGAAAAATTGCTCGAACAAGTCGATTTTTATTTCGACTGGGTCACCTAAATCCGTGCTTGGTAAAACTTCAACACGCACCCCTTACTCACCACCAGCCCCAACTTCAAAATATCAAATAGCAACGCCCCACTTGTGACGGTGTAACAATCTTTCAATTTCGTTCACTTTTAGCGGCCTCTATCGTCAAATTTAAAATTGCATTAGGGCCCTTTGTGTTACATCATTACTACCATAATTACCTTTGCAGGTTGTAGTGCTTTGAAAACCATTTTTCCTCTTACACTAAAAAGCTATGGAAATACTGGGCAACTTCGGTGGAAAAATGCACTATCACTAGAAGCACCCCACTACACCGAAGGACTTGATTTTCACTGCTGACGCGTTCCGAACACAATGTGCTCATTATCAAAGGTTTATACCTTTGATAGGACTAAAAAGCTAGCAACGCTTGTTGACACTGTTGAAAAATGTCACTCTATGACACCAGTGACACTCTGAAGTCAGGACCGGTTTTTCAACCATAGTTCACTTCCGAGTTTACCAAACCACCAGCGGTTAGTTGCTGTTACCGTCAATCCAAGCGCTGGTTGCTATGCGATGAAGTGTTAGTTTGCTCAACTAGAAGTTATCGACTATGAAAAAACCGGCCTCCGTCTTAAAAGTGCATAAGTGTAATGCTCCTGAAAATGTAAGTTTGCATTAATTTACTTTGTATTTTTATATTTACCAAGTCATAATCAGCCAAATTCTTCAGTAATTGATCACCTTTTTCTTTGATTGTGTAAAAGTTGAACTTTTGGTTCCCTTATCAGGGTGGATTTTCATCAGGTATCTCTGTATAAACTCTAGAGTTGCAGAGGATTTTGCCGGCATATTTCATATTGAAGATGTCAAAACATAATTTTAATGCATCGAAAAAATTCAACGGTTCCTTCTTGTTCATAGGTAATTTCCTTTTCAATTATAAGGTAGTGCTGAGGATTATTGCCATTACAAGATTTGATGTTGTAGGAAATGCTTATCTAGTAGTCTACTACAGGGTGTTTCAACGAAAACTGTCCACCCTGGAAATTTCGTCGGGGGTTTGTAAAATTTCACCAAGCACGGATTTGATTTAAGTGTAACCCTCAAAATAAAAATCGACCTGGGCCTAAATTCTTGACCCTTCGCAAATTAGCGAACACTCGCAGTTGCTATGGTACGAGTTCTGTGATTGGCTATGCCCTAACAACTACGAATGTTGGGTCAAGAAGACCTGGTCGAGCAAATTTTCATATTTTATTTGCTTTGCGAGATATTCGGTGTGGAAACTTTGCGTAGGACTACTCGGTATGTCTTAAAAATAATAAGTACCCTACATACCTGATGCGTTTAGTATCGCCACATATGGGTTCAGGACCTGGATGTCTGGCACTTCATCGACGAGCTATTAAAGAAAAAAATTTAAAAACACTAATTATTTCAGAAACGCTTACCTGTATCAGTTTAAAAATACCATCCAATTGTTCTTTTAAAAGTTTTGAAATTGTTTTAATAGCATGGAAGCATTTTTCGTTGATGGGTAGACTGTTATCAATCATCGTTAGGAATGTCACAAATTTTCTTGATCTTTCCATACTGTAACAATTTGTCATATCTGCGTCTTAGTACAGACTCAAGATCACCTAACGAAACTTGCGTTAATTTTTCGAAATGCCATTCCATTAGTTTAATATGTATACTGACAGGCCACTCCTCCCTCATCTGCTGAATGGTAGGTGGCTCTTCCCGATTTAAAAATGTTCGTGATATACGTAAGTTCCAAGATGCTCTTTAGTTGATCTATGTCAGTATTGTCTAGGTCCATAGTATTAAGGGTTTTTATTTTTTCTTCCATTGTTTCTAGTTTCTTCTTTGTTAGGTTCAGGTTGCCAATACGAGCCTTTGCGGCCATCATTTTTTTCTTTTTTCCAATCGATGTTGAATCAGTGACAGGTATCTTTCTTTTATGTGGCTTATTTAAATAATTATTTCGGTCGGTCATATTTTTAACATCTCCTAAAACGATGCCGTCGTCACCGGTGTCCAAGAATGTTCCCGGATACTTCTCTATTATTTTGTGCGCCACTCTTTTGAAGACTATGTACAGAATGCTCGTATTAATGAGTCGAAGTTCATCAATACATACTCGCACAATTTCTGTGTATCTGTCTTTAAATTTTTCACCTTTCTCGACTAAATTAAAGTAACTTCCTCTTAGCTTCGACCACGGTATTTCAAACTTTCGCCATACATCTTCAGATGGGCTGGGGTTTCTGACGTGTATGTTAGTTTCTTGATCAAAAGATATAGTAGGGGCTGCATTTTTAATAAGACTGATTTCGGGACTTTCAATTTGCAAGGAATTTGTTGCATTTTCGTCACTAAATTTGGCAATAACTATTGGCAGTGACTCGTTACTTCCTAGAACTACTGGCACTAACTCATTACTTCCTAATAGTGTAACTGTACTAGCAAAGCTGTCATTTTACATGAGCGATTCTGTATATTGAGGAAGCCAAATTTCATTTTGTTGTAAAACAATGAAGATTTCTTTGTTAAGTAATTTTATACACTCGTCGTCATCTACCAAAGTACCATCACTTTCAAGTACTAGCTGACAACCATTTATTTGCAGTTTATCGTTTGCTGAGGGAACAACATTACGTATTAGCAAAGGATAGTGAATAAATGGCAATGGTATATACCTTTTAACATAAGTTTCTCCACCAGGTTAGCTTCTTCAGAGGTCCAGTGACTTCTCCATGGTGTACCTACCTACCAAAAATATGCAATAATAAAACTAATAAAACATATTCAATTTCACAACAAAACATATATTAGAATTGATCAAGAAGGGTGGAAAATAAAAACATGAGTACATACATACGAAATGAAAAACCAATCACAAATATCGTCTGAACCTAATTGGATGAATATTGAACATAAAAATTCTGTTAGCAATAGAAATATAGCCCATCATCATTGTTGCCATTCTTCACAAACAAAGGCTGGGAGCTTGTTGACTAGTTGCTGAAGAAGAATTGGGTTCCTCAAATGATCATCTTCCTTCAACGTTAACAACGTAAGGACAAGATTTCTCACTTCGTCATAAAAGTCTATCAATCCATCCATTCAATCTTCCTGGATTGCAGGTACAGTGTGATTCAAAAGTTTTGTAATTAGGGTTGGCTATGGAAACAAAAGATTCGAAAAACGTTTGTCCAAAATTAATCGCACAGTCCCCAAAGAAAATCACTAAACTAAAATGACAGATGAGAATTTTTTTAATTTACTTCTTTTGTATTTATTATTGCGAATTATTTCGAAAAAATGTGAACCTCTACGCTTCCGGTATCTTTGGCGCCCTTCAGTGAGCACTCTTCGATTGGCAGCAAACAACAAAACTGTGGCAAAGTTAGGTTATGTTTGGTCTTGGTCCATGAAAGTATAAAAAGAAAAAGCTTTCATTTCTTCATAAAGCTTGGATGTTTGAGCAAGGACCTTGAAGCACTCGTCAAGAATAGGTTTTTTGTCCTTAGTTAAATAAAAAAATCGTATCCGTATGGATAATGGTCCTCGATGTGGTCAAATCCAATCGAAAGGTAATAATTAGCTTATTAATGCAACCCGCTCATTTGGAAACCGTTTCAGAAACAAATGCTATACAATAAATATGGATCGCAACAATTTCTTGAAGCAAGTGCGCTGCCTTCAATATCCATCGGACATTTATCTTGGACTCCGAGATGTTATGGTGATTTAAAAAAAAAGAGCACCAATGGAGCAGTGTAATGTCCAATTTACACAGATTTAAAATTAACACTTACCTATTTTTCGTTTTATAAATCGACTAGTAAATTCACTAAAACAAGTTAATTAAATGGCTTTATTTTCAATTACAAACACACACGGTGGAAACAAAACTACTTAGAAACAGGTGTTCCCGATTTTGAGATAGTGAACAAAAATTACTACCCCCACAAATATTGGTGTATTTGAAAATTAAAAAACAACTTGATCGATCTTCCACTTCACTACTTTTGTGCTGAAGTTCTGGATATCTTAAGGCAGGGGGCCAAGTCAGGATCATCTGTATGTCATTTTAATTGGTTTGAAAAACTGCCTAATCCAAATCTTGTTATTCACATTTGTAACTTCCCGGATTCATTATTTTCGTTGCACATAAAGTCAGCTGTTTTTTATTGTTATTCACAATTGTAACTTCCCGGATTCATTCTCTTTTGTATTGTTATTTACATTTGTAACTTCCCGGGTTCATTATTTTCGTTGCACACGAAGTCAGCTGTTTTTTATTTCTGCTAAGAGTTGTGAAAGCAAATTCATAAAAGAACAGAGAATCAGGCTAGTTGGAGTCTCCATTATTTGTTTCTGAAAAAGTTTCCAAATTAGCAGGTCGATTTTAATAAGCAAATTACCTTTCGACTGGATTTAACCACATCAGGGACTTCTCCGAGGATCATCCTGCATACGGATAGGATTGTTTTTTAAACTGAGCACAAAAAGCTACGTGGCACCCAAGGCTGTTTTAACGAGCTCTTCAAGATCCTTGCTCACAAATTCAAGCATTATGAAGAAATAAAAGCTTTTTAAAACTTTCATGGGCATTTACCAAACATAACCTAACTTTGCCAGAACTTTGTTGTTTGCTGTCAACCGGAGAGTGCTCACTGAAAGGCGCCAAATTTGATACTGGAAGCCGAGAGGTTCACATTTTTTCGAAATAAATCGCAATAATAGATGCAAAAGAAATAAATTCAAAAAATTCACATCTGTCATTTTAATTCAGTGATTTTCTTTGGGGACTGTGCGATTAATTTTGGACAAACGTTTTTCGAATCTTTTGTTTCCATAGCCAACCCCAATTACAAAACTTTTGAATCACACTGTAGCTTCTTTATCTTATCAATCAGTGGAAAAATAATTTGTTTCGGCCTGCCGAATCTTTTTGACCAAGTGTTAACGTAACATTCTCAAATGACGCATCAAAATACTCCTCGACTAAGCCCTTTCTAGCTGTAGACGGGAGAATGAAGATTCGTTGTAAATGTTCCACATAAAACGTGTTTAAAATTGAATGGTGATTTCTTTACTTCCTACCATTTTGCATTTTAGTGCTAGGAGACTTCTTTGCTGGTTTTCTGTTTAGCCAATCCTTTATGGTTACAAAGAGACAACAACCTTGAAAATTGGTTGATGAATGAAGAAGTTATCAGGGGGGTTAATGAAGAAAAAGTTATTTTTAATTCCTGGGGGAAGAAGTGTTATCGGCAAAAAACGACAAAAGGGTCTCGAGATATTGATCCCGTGGACCTGCTCCACTTATTAAAAAAATCCAATAAATTTTTTCTTTCAATTGGGGATGGTCTAAAACTTCACATTTTTGCAAGTTGTTTGAAAACAACCATGTCGATCCATGGATGAAAACCCCGACACTCTTATGATAACACTGGAATGAAGCCAATAAACGATCTTTCTGACGTAAAAAAGTGATTCACAATTGCAGCGCTCTGTTAAAAGTTATTGTCATTCGAACAGACGGGAGAATTTTAGCCTGAAAGGTTCATTTGGCCGCCAGTTTACTGACACTGCAAACAACTTTTAACTGATCATGAATATCATTACTTTCAGAATCCTGATTTAACACGTAGAACCACACACATCCATCACAAATTTTAAAATTCCACTTCGTAATGTTTTTTAGATTCTTCGAAAAATTATTTGTGAAATCGTCATAATTTTGGATAATGTCGTCCTTCAAAAATTGTTCAACTTGTTCAGCATGTCTCTTCAGATATTCTTCTCTTCTTAGGCCCGATTTCACCACCGCTGCTTAATCGCGTTTAAACGTTAAACTTCGTTTAACATCGTCTTTAATCGCGATTAAACTTCAAAGACGTTTCACCAGTCATTTCAAAACTCGATTATAGATTTAAACCAAGTTTTAGAAATAACCGGTCGATTGTGGTCGATTATCGTACTAAACGCGATTATTTGCGGGGGTTTGCTTTGCACGCAAGACGTTATTGTGAGCAAAATGGCTTTACGACGTGTTTATAATTTTGTATTCGAAGATAGTGACAGTGAAGATGAATTTCTTGTGCGTCGACCTAGATGGGTTCAACAAAGGAAAGACCACTTTCATGACCTAGACGATAAAGACTTTGAGATAAGGTTTCGGCTTTCGAAACGTTCAGTTTTATACGTTTTGGAACAAATTGAACATCGACTGGAATTTCCATCCGACAAGTATGTACCTAATCATTTTCCACATTATAAATAATTATTACAAAATACCTAATGGGCAGCTCAGTTTGAGGTTATATGTGCTTAACCTAGTAATGGTTGTGTTGCTAGGTATCCCATTATTATGGTTAGTTATTATCTTTACACTTGTTGCAGGAATGAAGCAGTGTCTCCAATCAATCAACTACTGTGTGCTTTACGATTTTATGCTACTGGATGCCACCAACAAACAGCTGCAGATTTAGGTGGTTTTAGTATATCTACAGCCCACAGAATTGTGCACAGGGTCAGTAGTGCAATTGCTGAAATGCGCCCATTGCATGTGACTTTTCCTGAAACACGGGAAGAAATCCGATCTACCCAAAGAGGATTCTACAGCAAAGCAAGGTTTCCCAGAGTAGTAGGAGCAATAGATTGTACCCACGTAAAATTTATCAAGTCACCAGGTAATTTCACCAGTAATTTTATATTATATGATAATCTGTATTGCAGGTGGTGAAAATGCCGAAATTTTTCGTAATAGAAAAGGCTATTTTTCATTGAATGTGCAGGCTATCTGCAATTCCAACTTGGAGTTCACCGATATCGTTGCCAGATGGCCGGGCAGTGCTCATGACTCCACGATTTTCAACAATTCCTATCGTCATGCAATGTTTGAACAAGGAAGATATGATGATGCAGTTCTTGTTGGAGATAGTGGATATGCATGCAGGAGCTATATGATGACACCACTGGAGCAATGTAACACACCAGCAGAACATTTATACAACGAATCACAAATTCGAACAAGAAATCCTGTTGAACGAATATTTGGGGTCTGGAAACGCCGTTTTCCTTCCATGGGCCTAGGATTACGCGTTAGTTTAGCAAAGTCGTTTCCTATTATTATTGCCACAGTTATACTTCATAATATTGCTCGTCGAGCAGGCGAAGAGATTCCACCTGACGATCATGAACTACAACTTCCTGCCCCATGGGATGTAATTCTAGCTCAGGGTAATATGGGCGAGGAGCTTCCTGTCGTTCCAAGACGACCTGGAAATCGTCACGGACCACGCAGAGTAAACCCAAATCATCGTCAGCGACTTGAACTGGTGGAAAATTATTTCACTATGTAAGTTTTTTGTTGTTTCAGTGTTCTGTACTTAAATTTCATAGCAATTCTGCAATTTAACGGTTTTCCTTTCTAGATTGGCTAGACAGGGAAGGGATACAAGGGAGCAAGATAGAGCTCAGGTTGAGCAACAGCTGCAGTAAAGAGCACAGTGTGATTAGACAACTGAAATTTGTTTTAACTTATGATGGCAAGCCAGAGAAAAATAATATGTATAATTATTTTCAAATAAAAAAAATATGCTGATAAAAACTGCAGTTTCGTTATAATAAAGACAGAAAATAGACTTTATTGTAGTTTATTTATATTACATTTGTAGAGGTTATTTTTTAAAAGTTGCCATTATTAATTTTTTGTAACTCTTCTTGCAGAATCTGCGTTTTAATTCTTTCTTGAGTTAGTTTTTCTTCTTCTTGTTGCTCCTGTAGGCGCAGAATTCGGATAGTGACATTATGTTGCTCTGTCGCCTGATCTGTTGTCAAATTTAAAGCTTTTATTTTGGCTTCTGCCAGCAGGTCTGCCTTTGCCTTGTTTAATACGGGCCTCCTCCGAGAGGTCAAATGCCTTGTTGATTTTTGTGATATGGTGTTCTCCGAGGCCACAGGCAGGGGATTCTCTTTTTCCTCTTTTTCAGAATGTGATCTCAGTACCTGGCTCTTCGGTTGCCTCATTTTGGAGGGGTTATAGTGGTCCCAACTTCCATTAAGCAAATCCTGAAATCAACAAATTGTTGGTAAAATCATATTACGAGCAATAATAAAGATATCTATCCACATATAGCACTGTGATTCTACAGGATTCCTATGTAATAGGATTAGGTACTGTTGACTTTGAAACATAATCAATAAACAAGCATTCACCTGACTTTCGAGAGATTCTTCTGGATTAACTACATCATCTATTATTGGTGAGTCATCAACTTTGTCATTGATACCATCCTCCTTGATACCATCCTCCTCTATTTCCTCGACAACAACCTCTTCATGGACTACATCGATATCAGGCAAAACTATAAAAATAAAATGGTCAAAGAAAGTAATGCTTTTTTAAAATAATTAATAAACAAAGGGACATTCAGATAATTTTACCTGGCAGGTCTGCAACATCACTATCAAAATTGTTGTGGAAACCTTGAATATTTGGTTTAATCAACTCTATCACTCGGTCTAAAAAGGGGTCATCCTTAACGAGAACCGGCTTTCCTCCCCCTAAAACAAATGTAAAAGTAAATATGTAACTGTATTTTTTTATATAACTACCTGTTCTTTCAAAAGATCTCCGGCTCTGAAGGCTCATTCTATGTCGAGCATTTTTTTTCATATTTTCCCAGGACCCTTTCAGCACGTCTGGGCTCCTTTCGCATACAGAGCTTGAGGAATTAAATTCTGTCGCAATTGAGCGCCACTTCTCAGTTTTGTCACGAGAACACACTGCATCAGTCCTTTTGTTTTCAATTATTGAATAATTTTGGGCCAACAACTCTAGTAAGAGATTTTTTTCCCCTGGCTGGAGGTTAGGATTCCTCTTGCGTTTGGCACTTTGTTGTTCGGCATCCGCCTGGTTACATGATTGCTTTCTGGACATCTTATTCTCCCAACACAAATAACAATACGAAAACGTTGAAACCAGCTGAATATTTGAGGTTAAACCACGTTTTGCCACTTGTCTGTTACGATGACGCTGAAGTTTGCGGCGTTGCCGGTATGTGCCAGAGGTAAAACTCGGTTTTGTTAAACTGCGCTTAGGTGCATGCTGCGACCTAGTGGTGAAATTGACTCGAAGATAATCGAGTTTAATTTTGTCGTTTAATTTAAATCCGGTTTTAGGTAAACCCCGATTATTTCGAAGTTGGTGAAATCGGGCCTTAAATTTGGCGCCTTCCTTGATGTAGGCATTTTTGAAAATTGTAGGAATGGCATTTTCTGTTAGCCGCAATAAATCTTGCTTTTCTCCACTTGGATTCTTATACTTTTGTAGTGACATGTTTGTCATCAAAATGTTTTATACAAACTGCAGAGGAAGTAGAAGGGCTCCAATTTTTTCGTGGGATGGCACGCAACCAAGCTGACCTTTTGGTCTCTTCTTTTGGGAAGCAGAAGGTGGAGACGGCAGGTTCGTGTTTTTTCAAGGAACTGTCGTAATTCGAGCGATATCCAGGAACAACACATCTTCGTGGCATCTTAAAGTTGAAACAAAACAAACTACGGTAATTATGGTGTGTAAATCAGAGCCAGAGCGAAATTGTAACGTAAGGTTATGTTATGTAAATCATAATGCAGATATTTAGAAGATTATATTGACAATACTTGTCTTACCTCGATTTCAATGTGCTGACGGTATTTAAACCATTCAAATAACCAACCGATCGCGTACATGCTATTCTATGGCAAATCATGCTAATTGACAAGTGATAGGACTACTTACAGCGTTGCCAAAATTACATCAGCACGGCTTGTAAGGTAGAGGCGGCATTGCTTAGTATCAAGAGTACCTTTTTTATGTAGAATCGTTTGGAGAATTGTTATCTGAAGTCAAAAATTCAAGAAAGTTGGAGAAAAAAAAGTTGTGGGAATTTTTTTCCAAAGCCCAACTGTTTCACGCGCCTATGGTCGTCAATCACCTATTTTGTTCTTCCCACCAGATAATTTGTTACTCCAAAATTACCCCAGAACCCAAATTACCTCATCGTAAAACCTATTATTCAACGCGATTTATTTTTTAAATTTGTGCGATAACGCAGAGCGTCCTGCTTTTACAGTGGTAGGTAATAGGCTGCGTTTGAAACTAAAAAAAAATGGCTTTCATCTCGTGACAATGCCTTTAACATTTCCCTTGCCTATTAGTAGAGACCGGATAGTTAGGCAAAATAAAACCCTATTTTAGGCATTATAAAATGGCCAATTTAGGCAACAAAATAGGCAAAAACAGAAGCAAAAATTTACGATTAATTTACAATTCCAGCTACATACAAGCAGCCTCTCTATGTTTTCTGTTTAGAGGTTGGTTCCTCTGTCGGTCAAGTCGTCCTTGTACCGAGAAAAGATCGCATGAATTTCAGTCACCATTTGCCACCATTTCAAGGCAGGAGTTGTTGCTCAAAATCTTGTTAAACTTAGTTTGCACCGACTTGCCTATTAGCCCAGGTGCGTCAGAGACACTTTTTTACTTGGCCAAGATCGAATTTGTAAATTCTCCAAGAAGGTCAATCCTCTGGTTTGTAACTTCTCGAATTTAGAATTGAAAATTTTTATTTCAAAGCAACCCTTTAAGGGGGAGGGTAGGTAGATAGGTAGGTATGTACCTGCTCTACCCGCATAATTAAGATAATGTGTTTTGCTGATAGTCCCAATAATAATGGGAAATAATGATTTGCTGATACCTAATTTGCCATTATCAAGAAATCATCCCGGATTTGCATTTCTGAGAAGAAAACTTATGATGGTGATGAGCTTTTAGGCAAATTCAAGGAAATTATTGTTAAATTAGGCATGATAAGCAGAATATATGATTTTAGGCAAAATAACACAAAAAGCAGCATTTTAGGCAAAATAGGCAGGCACCAGGTATTTACCTAACTATCCGGTCTCTACCTATTAGGTTTCTAAGGTTTCCCTGGGTTAGTTTAGTTTTAGCCAACCTGTCGTCAAGAGTGTCTTGGAATGAACAATTGTGAGTAAGAATAATACCTAAATATTTGTATCTCTTAACAATTTCAATCTTCTCCTTTTTAAAAAAGAAAGACTCATTAGCTAAGAAACGGTTACTTTTCTTAAATATCATAATTTTTGTTTTGTTTCGGTTAACATCAAGATCCAGTTGTTCCGTATACCTACGCTTGAAGAATATCAATGTTTTTCTGGAGATTCACGACAGAGTCTGCGAAGATTACTAAATCGTCGGCATATAAAAGAGCTGTTACTGTTGTGTTATGGTCTAAGGACACTCCACGGACTGAATGTTTGTCAAAAAATTCCTCCAAGTCGTTAATATACAAGGAGAACAGAAGTGGGCTAAGTGGGTCCCCCTGCAGGACTCCTTTGGTGATTCTAATTAGTTCAGAAGTTTCGTCCCCGTTGTTCTATTTGCAGTTGAGAATTGGTGTAACGAAAACTTAATAGCCTGATCATCTTGGTACTCTACGAAAATAGCATACATTTTTCTTCCCGATTCTTCATGATTTGCAATGATCGCATTTAAAATGAAGATATTATCTTCACAGCCTCTGTTTTGTCTAAAGCCTGCCTGACTCTCTGGAAGCAGGTTGCATTGCTCCGAGAATTTTTGGAGTATTTGGTATATGACGTAATTAAACAATTTCGTGACATGGTTGATGAGTGCAATACCAATAACTATTTGGTGACTCAACGGGGCCACATTTATAAATGTGTACCATTCGCACTTTGCACCAACAGTCTGGACCCGTCTCACTGTCCATGAACAAATTAAAATACTTTGTTAAATAGGCAATGCCATCAAGGTGTAGGTTTTTGTAAAACTCGTTAGGAGTTAGGTCAGCTCCCGCAGCTTTATTATTTTTGCCCGTGTTAAGACTAAGGTATAGCTTCTCAGAGGTAATTGGCTTATCCAAGTATGGGTGCCTTACATCACTGAGCGCGCTTGTTTCCAGGGGTTCATTTACCGATTGAATAGTGTAAAATTTTTTGTAAAAATCTTCCCACCTATCGATATAGCCAAGTACATACAGGGTGGTCCAAATGTATTAATACAGGGCTCTCACGGCGAAACGGTAAGATAAATGAGTAAAATAAAAAATCCAGGGTAAATTTGAATTAAACACCTTTATTTTGTCGCAATTTGGAACTCCCCATCTTATTGTATAATTTAGCAATAAACAATGAATAAATTTTTTTAAATGGCACCATGCATGTTTCAATTTTTTTTGGATTCCCTTTGATGCCCTCTTTATGGTAATGATTTTATTTTTTTGACAAATTGAGCAGTGAACGTAGAAATTGTTGTTAATTCAAATTTCGCGCGGTTCACCATTACGTCGATGATACCACCCTCATCTCACCGAATGTCTCTCCACTACAGGGTAGTTGTACTCTGTACTGTGTACACGCCCTCTGGAAGAATCTGATTGGGCCTAATAATAAATAGCCTGTTTACTTCATTGTGTACACAGTACAACTAGTGGGAGTGGGAGACATACGGTGAGATGAGGGTGGTTCCATCGAAGGAATGGTGAAGCGCATTGTTGCCGGATCACCGCGCGAAATTTGAATCAACAAAAATTTCTACGTATACTGTTCAATTTATCAAAAAAATAAAATCACCCCAATAAAGAGAGCATCAAAGGGAATCCAAAAAAAAATAGAAACATGCATGGTGCCATTTAAAAAAATGTACTCTTATTTATTGCTAAATTATACAATAAGATGGGGAGTTCCAAAATGGCGACAAAATAAAGGGATTTAATTCTAATTTACCCTGGATTTTTTATTTTACTCATTTATCTTACCGTTTGGCCGTGACAGCCCTGTATTAATACATTTGGACCACTATGTACTACCAGAACATGGATTTATTTTTCTTTTCTTTGAATTTGGTAACTTCTATATTCTAACTGTAGGTTGCTTTCTCTTTTTGGCAGTTTTAGAAAGGTATTGAGGGCAATGGGGAAAATACTTGGAATAGCTGTTTTTTTTAACGAGGTTAAGAGGAACCTAAAATAAGAGGGTTTTATAAATACCAATTAGTTTTGGATTTGTGCTTCTTAGAAAAACGACAGGTTTTAATTGAAATACAATAATTCTCCGTTTCGGGTAAATATAACTAAGTACAGTAGGGATACTGAAAATGTTCCTTTCCCCTGAAGCACTAATCAACTAATAAAAGCCGAACATGACATTCAACCAAATCTAATAAATAGTCTTTAGTAGCTTATTTTAATTAAACATATAACATAACAGAACACAAAGAAAAAATCAAAGCTTATTGGCAAATATTTCACTTACTTTTGGAGAATTCATGCAGTTGATTACGTTCAATTTCCGGCGACCATCATCCACATCAGGTAAACAAGTTTAAATGGTTTATAGTGAAATATAGTATCCTAATGGTGTGCTCTTTCTTTTTCAGAATAAGTATTTTTGTCGCAGGATGCACCAGAACTGAAATAAATGCAAAAAACTGATTCGCGCCCCCATTGAGCCAGTATGGGGGCCCTAGCCGACTACCTACGAGGTTGCAAAATGAGTATGTTTTAAGACACCCCCAAATCTACAAGAACACCAAATTTCAAAACTTCCGGACTTTTTTTTATAATGTCCATTTTCTCGCTCTGGCTACTGGACTACTACGTGAAATGCAGCATTATTTTTTTCCTTTGCAACTTCAGTCCCCTTATATTTAGCCAGGCTAGGACGATTTTGGTGTCCACCCGGTTTTTCTGTCGGTGTTTCAATCACAAATGTTTTTATGCGTCGATTCGGACTCGAGCGGGATCGCGATTTTGTCGACACCGTTCACTTTGATGTTCCATTCACCGATAAACCGTTAAAACGGAAGAAACCTCGATGCTGTAGAACTTCTTCGATGAATCCTACTGACTGCGCCAAAAGTGTTTAGGCGGAACACACCAGGATTTGAAAAATGTTGATTTATTGGAAATAAAACAAAACTTGATTTGAAGATTCTAAACTAGGTGAGCTCTAAGTATCAACTGCTCGTCATGTTGGGATGATAACAGATAGTGGAATTTGCTGATGCGGTTTTCCATGGTTCAGGCGAGGACATATAACTTGCCCGGTTTCTAGAAGCAGTTATGGAACCGTTAATGTTATTTATTATGCTGTTAGAATGGTGAGAGTTATTAGGTTTCTCATCATTGTAATCGCATGAAAATTCATCTTTATTGGCTCCATAACTGCTTCTAGAAACCCGCCTTAAAAAGACAGGACAAATCCCAAGGGCGGGTTCTTGTTTTTTTTATCGTCAAATTGTGCAAATTGCTTGTAATTACAAGAAATAATGGATGGCTTCGTTATTATATCACGTTCTCAAGGTTTTTTTTTCACCTAAACCTTCTCTCCCTCACAAGTTTAGGTAGATGCTATAGTTACATTTGCTCGACGAGCATCAACTTCGTTTAATTGTATGCTTACCGGTTCTGCTTTGCCTTCTTTTTGGAGCCGTACATTGCGATTTAGTACGTTGCAAGCAGAACCTATTAAGTCAATTGTTGGCCTATAGAGGAAGTTTGTTGGGTTCTTTTCTTGCGACTGAAGGTTCGATTGTGAAGTTTTTGTCCTTAGTATCCTTAGTATCCGTATTTATGGATGTAATAATTTATTGAGTACTCTTTGATTATGTTGCGAACGAGGTTCGAGTTACACTTTCGATGATTGACTAAACTAGACTAACTTACGTTTTTCCCTGACTAAGCATTACTTTGTCATTAGTATTACACTGCACCTTCCGAAAAACTGAGAAGGATTTATTTTCTATCAAAAATAAAGATAAATGCTTCACAAATAACTGGTGATTCAATATTTAATAAATATTGCAGGAAGCAAAAAGCAACCTGTTTTCCGCATAATGGATAAATATGTAGTAAAATTGGGAAAGGCAGTCGAAACAAGCGCGAAATCGGAATCTTTGACCGGAACATCCGCTTCGACTTCGAGTGCCTAGACGGTCCCTAAATATCAAGGCTGTAGACATGAATCAATTCCAGATGATATTTCAAAAGACGGCGAACGCATAGTCCAACCACAGATTGGTTCAAACGTTTCAGTTGGTTGGAATACTCCAAATCAATTGATTCTGCATTTTGCTATGCTTGTAGACATTTTGTGCCGAATTTATCAAAAGAGAAAATCTTCACCTGCATTTTCAGTTAATCCATTAGAAAATGTTGACAGTTTACCATCAGGAAAATTTGCAACGGATGCAAAACGGATACAAAATTTTTTTTCTACGCCCTTTATTGAAAGTACGCTTTTCTATTTGTCAGTAGAGAATAGAAAGTTGGCGTTTGCGGCTGAGCGAGCGGAAAAATTATTGCCGCTTACCAAGCCGAAAGTTAGTTTTTCTGATAGGATAGAGATTAATAACTATTTTAAGGAAACTTTATTAAACAATTAGATTAGGTGCCTATTGAACAATAATAAATTAAACCAGATGTTCCAATGATAATTCAATGATTTCTACTTATACTACTGTTATAGTGATCTCTTGTCATTACGGATGGGGACATGGATTTATCGTTACTACTGTTATGAACAATTTTAAAATTTATAGTACAATTTTCACAATTCTGAACTTGTATACCAGAGCCCAGTTCATGAAGTTTTGCAGATGTTACGTTGTTGTTGACTACCGCAGGCTCAGGGTTTTGTCCGAGAATCTTGTGAGACACTGCAATCTTGTTTTCTAGTGATTCCTCTATATAGCCCTCTGCCACAGAGGTGGACTTCCAACCTCCGTGGCGTTTTAAACTGGTAATATCCGCTCCAGCATCTGCCAGTAACGTTGCGGAAGTTCTTCGAAAACAGTGACCAGTGTAGGAAGCGCAACCAGGTAAATTCAAAAATTCCGCTATACGCTTCGGCATATTGCCAAATGTGTTCATCCCCACGACTCTGTTCGTGCACTTTCCATTCTCATACCTCAAAAATAATCTCTGCGTCGTTGCATGGGATGGACGGAGTGCCACATATTTACGGCAAAAGCCCAAATAATCCACTTCGTGTTCTCCTCCTTTAGACACAATAAAAGTACGCTGAACTCCAGTTTTGGTATTGGGAATTTTTACAACCATGATTGTCCCATTATGTTCTATGTCGTGAATCAGCATTTTGGTCAGCTCGTCGCGACGACAGGCCCCGAAAATACCGAATATTAAAGCAACCTACAATGTCATCATTATTAAAAAATAATTTAGCGCCATAATTTACCTTCAACATCAAATAACACTCATCCGGAGCATCTGATAGGAACCTGTTAATCTCTTCCCTTCTCAGCACCTTTGATTTCTTGGCCCTGTATCCCACTGACTGCTTCTTTAGAAATGCTATCAATCTGCTATATTTTGAGATATCTACGTTATGTTTGGAAGACAGAGTGCTCTTCAACATTGAATACACTGACCATATAGTAGATGATTTCTTCGTTCTCGAAATTTCCGACAAATAAGCCAGCAATATATCTTCAGAGTAGGATGATTTAACTTGATTGGTTTTGCACCATTGCACGAACAACGTGTATTCTCTCTCGTACCTGGTCTTCGATTTGTCAGGTAACAAATTCAAGATTACGTTTTTCGCGGCTTCCTTTATGTGTGGCGGGGTGCATTCCAGATCCACTACACTCTCGTCACTACTATCAATGTCTGCCATTCTGACCAAGAGAACAACGAAATCTCTAGTTTACAGTCGCTTTGAAAAATTTTTGACGTATTTTGAAAAATAACAAAAGCAGTGTCATAGGAACGTCCACAGATAACTACAAAAAATTCATGTACTGATTGACGACATGCTGTTTTTTAAAAATTGAGAAAAATATGCTTCTTCTTGCCTTATTTATAAGGGGCGTAGAAAAAATAGTATGTGTATTGAAAGCGTAAAGTGCCTTTTGTGCTCTCACAAGTTTGCTGCTCTCGCCTAAAGGCTCGAGCAGCAATTTACTTGTTCCGAGCACAAAAGTTGCACTTTCCGCTTTTAATACACAATGTACTATTTTGTAATTGTAGTTCTGAAATATGTATCTTATCTTATCTTATCTAGTCATGGTCAGATGCATTTCCATTCACAAAGTTCCGGTTTTTTATATATTGTGAGGCCTCGTTTTAGTGTAAAACCAGCTTTGCAGTGATTTTGGGGCATTCTTCGTGGTCGTAATTGCCTTGCCATGGAAAATTTCCATTTGTTCCACACAGTAAAAAATTTCGAGTTAAAAATAACACCAAACGGGGTCTATTTGAGGCCATTCATTTTCGTGTAAAACTTTACCATCAGGTGAAACGGTAAATTTTACCAGATGACTTGGTGTTAAATATTTACCAAATTACTACACAAATCAGTGTAAAATTAACCATCTAATCTGGTATATATTTACCACAATTTGTGTTAGTTTTCTTTGTTACACCGCTAAGGGTAAATGTGCACAAAAATTCATAAATACGTCTTATTTACAGAAACATTTATTAAACATAAGAACATAAGAAATTGTGTTTAACGAAACGAAAAACAAACAAAAAAACAAAAAGTAATCTACGTAACGACGAAAATATGTTTCGGTACCAGGTACATTTGTAGGGTTTCGGGTCCGCACTTACACTTATATTGTTCCCGCACTGCTGCTGCAATCACCGGCGTGGTGATTGTACACCATTTTGTGGCATTCTTGTACGTAAGTTTATATTTTATTACATCCATCACCTTTATCTGCACAATAACACAAAGTAACCACAATAAATTTGAAAAACAGATTTCTGAATGTTTGAGCGTCTTTCGACGAATTTACAGTGTGACTCCTCAAAAGCTGTTATTTTTCTTTGACCCAAACGTTTTTTCGTTTTCCAGGCAACTGTTTTGTATTTTGTGTTAATTTCTTTTATAGCTGAAGATGGAGTAACACTCCGAAACGTGTCCAAAACAGTAAGTAAATTTTGTGGAACAAGACTTTGAAACTACCTCGTGTAATCTAACCAAAGTAGCTTTAGTCCATGTTTCGCATATTCCCTATTGGGACAATCCACCATTGCACAAAGTGAGGGCACTAACATTGAATTTGCGCTCGAACTTACGTAAAATATCACAAATTAGTTGGACCTGTTATAACCTCAAATATCACAAAACCTGACCAAATTTAAATTTTTTGAGTTTCTTGTACTCAAAAGGTCTTGGAAATTTCCAAGGAACAACTTGGCATCTCCAAACTATGCTGGAAATTTGCAATGCCCGTTAAATTCACGAAATTTTGATAAAACCGACTTCACCCTGTGTAAAATAAATGGAATAGGAAATGGAAATTACCAATTGCAATATATCTGACGGAAGATAATAGAAATACTGGCTGATTATTTCTTTTTTTAATTCTTCAATACCATCTAAGGAAGGCTTTTCCATTTTCTTCATATTTATTGTTAATTGATCCAATACATTTTCCGAAGTAGGCCAAATATCGTCTTCTTTAAATATTTCTACAATGGTGCATGCAAGTGACCATACGTCGGAAGCAGTGCTGGCTGTTTGTTGTTTTAATAAAATTTCTGGAGCCAAGTATATTAAAGTCCCCTTAGTAGAACCAACGACTGTTTGGAAAATAGTGGCCATCTTTTTCATCTTCGCTACCCCAAGATCACACAATTTCACAACAAGGGTTTCGCTCGATAAAATATTGTCTGGTTTAATGTCTTGGTGAATTATAGGATTCACTTGTCCATGTAAGTAGTTTATTGCTTGCAGAATTTGGAGGATGATATTATTCTTAATGACATCATTTAACAGATATTTCGCCCAAATATCTTGATCAAAAATAGTATCAATTCCAGTACAATATGAGTCTGCCTATTCTCTAGGCAAATTCCCATAATTTGCATTATGTTAGGGTGTCTAATTCTGGCTGATAGGTTAACTTCACGTAAGTCCACTTCGTATAATTTTGCAGTCCTGAAAGACTTTACAACAACTTGTGTCCCCAACCACACCCCTTCTCGAATTGTTCCTTGTGATCCAGTTCCTAAGATTTTGTCAGACAATTTTAAATCCTTCTTGTCTACAATTGGTATATTATGTCCTTCTAGCTCATATGGGATCTTGTGTGTTTAAAAAGCCGGATATTTTAATCCTTTGCTTCTGAATCTTGAGTTTTTGACTTTGTGTTTTTTATTTTGTTTGTTTCATTGTGATTGCAGGGGCATTGGTTTTCTGTATATTGGTGTCTTTATTTCCACTATTTCTCTGATTAGTGGGTTTTCATGCTCTGTTAGTTCTTCGATGAATTTCTGTGCAATTTTTGTACAGTGTTGACTGAGGGTGGGCATGTTCAGATCCGTGTGTATTTGTACGTTTGTAAAGTACCATGGGGCGTCCGTGATTATTCTTAGCGTCTTGTTTTGTCTTCTTTGTAGTTTAATCCAGTTGGTTTTACAGGTGTTTTTCCATACGGGGTATGCGTAGGTGGATATTGGTCTTATTATTGTTTGGTATATTTTAAGTTTGTTCTTTGTGTTTAATTTGGATTCCCTGTTGATGAGTGGGTAGAGAAATCCTGTCATTTGTGACATTTTCTTGGCTGTGTTGTTTATATGCTTGGTGAAATTTAGTTTACTGTCCAGCGTGATTCCCAAATATTTAACTTCTTTGGTCCACTCTATTTGAGAGTTGTTTATTTTTATGTTTTGGCTGGGTATTGCTGTATTTCGAAGAGTGAAGTCGATGGCTACGGTTTTGTTGCTATTTATTTTGATTTTCCATTTATCGTAGTATTTTGTTATTTGTTCCAAGTGTTCTTGTAACTTCCTTGTTGCAATGTTTCCATTGAAGGATTGTGAAAGGAGTGCTGTGTCGTCGGCGTACAGTCCTGTGAGTATTGAGTTGTTTCTGGGTAGGTCTGATGTGTAGAGAATGTAGAGTACAGGGCCGAGTACGGAGCCTTGAGGTACTCCGGCTTCGATTTTTTTGGTTGTCGAGAATGTATCGTTGATTTTCACTTGAAAGCATCTGTTGTGCAGATAACTGTTCAGGAGTTTGATGTAAGATGTTGGGATTCCGAAGTTGTGTAGCTTGAATAATAGTCCAGAGTGCCATACTTTATCAAACGCTTTTTCGATGTCGAGAAAAACGCCTATCGTATGTTTCTTGGTATAGAAACCGCGGGTTATGTGGCTGGTTATCCTTAGTAGTTGGTGGACAGTGGAGTGTTTTTTCCTAAATCCGTGTTGTTCATCTGGTAAAATTTTCCTTTCGATGATTTCATCTTCTAGTCTTTGAAGTATGATTTTTTCTGCAATTTTACTTAGTGTATTGAGAAGGCTAATTGGCCTGTAGCTTGTGGGATCATACTTGGGCTTGCCATTTTTGTATATGAGTATAATGTTTGATTTTTTCCAGTTGTCGGGGAAATGCCTAAGTTCAAAAATTTTGTTAATGATATTTGCGATTCTGTTAGCTGTCTCGTGGTTGATGTGTTTCAATGCTTTGTTTGTAATTTCATCAGGGCCGGGTGCTTTCCTGGGTTTTAAGGCTTTGATATGTAACATAATCTCTTCTGCATTGGTTTCTGCAAATTTGTATGATTTATCATTTGAGTTTAATATTTTCCTTAAATTTGTTTTCAGTTCTGTTTCTTGTTCATGGTTAGTTGTTGGATTTTCTTGGAATTGTTTGACAAGGCTGTTTGCGAAGGCTTCTGCCTTGTCTTTATCTGTGTATGCAGGGCCGCTATTTGTGTTAAGTGTTGCGAGCTCTGTTTTTTTGTTCTTCTTTAGTCCTTTTGCTATTTTCCAGATTCTGTGATGATCTTCCGGTTCTTCTGCATCGTTGATTTTTTCTAGTGTTTTTTCCCATTTATTATTGTGGTGTACTTTTAGGGCGAGTTTGACTTTACTGGTCAGATGATTTAATTCAGTTTTATCTTTTGGGTCTAGTGTTTTTAGGTATTTCTTCATGCTTCTGTTTTTCTTTTTTATGAGGTCTTTTATCCATTGTGGAACGGACTCCTTTTTTGTTGGTTTTACGACTGTGAGTGTGTTGTTTTTTACTGCTTCTTTAATTTCTTTTTCTAGGGTGAGTGTTGCTAAATCTAAGTCTTCTGGGTTGGTTATTTCGAAGTTTGAGGGCTTTAGTTCTTTGTTGAACTTGTTCCAGTTAGTAAATTTTAATTCAGTTGTGTCTATTTTATGTTTATTTCCCAGTTGGAGTATAACAGGAAAGTGGTCAGATGATAGTTCGTTTAGTGTGTTGATTTCTATGTCTTGCCCAATGTGTCTGTAGAGGGCTATGTCTAGCACGTCAGTGGTGCCCGTGGTGTGAAGATGAGTTGGGTCCGTTGGGCCTTCAACTATGATGTCTTTTAAGAGGGACCACTGATTTAGCAATACACCTCTTCTGTTTGTTGTTTTACTGTTCCAGTTCTTATGTTTTGCATTGATGTCTCCCATGATTATTAGACTGTCATTTCCAGCTGTGAGGAGGTTCATATCACCGCTGTCGAAATTAACAGAGGGTGGATAGTAGGCTGAGGTAATTTTTAATATTTTATTTTTTTCCATGTTTACCATAACACTGGTATGTTCAATGCTTTTTGTGTTCACTCCTGGAAGGTGGGAGTGACTGACTGTGCTTTTGATGTATATTGCTGTTCCTCCTCCTTGTTTGATGGGGCGGTCAGTTTTGTAGAGTGTGTAGTTGCAGATTTTTGGGAATTGAGTGGGTTTCCAAAACGTTTCTTGCAGTAGCATTACATCAATGTCATGTTCTTGCATGAAATCCGTGAGTTCAAATTTTTTATTGTTCATTGAGTGTGCATTCCATGTGGCGATGGTGAGGGAACTTGGTTGTTTTATTTTTCTAGCCATTTTAAATGATTTCTCGTAATAATGTTTGTGTGGTGTGGAAGAATCGTTGTTGTTGTTCAATGGATGGATTTAATTCTACGTATTGGAGGAAAATGTCTCCAATCATTTGTGATAGTCTTTTTCTTTTTGCGGTGTAGTCTTCTGCGTTTTCGCTGGTTGTGTTTTGTTTGGTTGGTTTGCTTTGTGAAGTGGAGGGATTTCCTTTTTCTTGAGTCTGTGGTATAGTTTTTTTATTGTTTTCATTGATGATTTGACTGTAGAGTCGGTCGTCTTTCTTGGTTTTTTTGTTTTCTTGCTGTTTGTTTTTGTTTTCTTCTTTTTTTTTCTGATCTGGGATTTTCTGAACACCCGCTGTAGTTTGCAGGGTGGTTTCCTCCGCAGTTACTGCATTTTGCTGGTAGGGTTTTGGGTTTTTCACACATGTGTGTTGGGTGATCTCCGGCACATTTTAGACATTTGTAGTCTGCGAAGCATCCAGCTTGCGCGTGACCGAATTTTTGACAACGGTGGCATTGTCCGTTTGATGCTTTTCTTTTCATTGCTTCGACAGTGATGTATATTCCGCATATTTCTTGTAGGTCGTAAATAGATTTATAAACTCTGTCAAGTTCAATTAGGACTAGAGGCATTGGTTTGTCCTCCTTGTCTGTCATTCTGTTGATTTTCTTAATTTCATAGTTTTGTTTTTTCAGGTCTTTTTGTATTTGGTCTTCAGTGAAGTAGAAGGGTACTCCTCTGAGTACAACTTTTAGGTCTTTGTCAACCGTTAGTGCATTTGCATGATGTGGAATGTTGTTTTCTCTGAAGTATCTGCTCATATCACGGTAATCTTGTACGGAACTTGGGGTGATTTCAATGCCAAGTTTAACGCATCTGGCCTTTGTTCTTTGTATTTTCATTTTATCAAGGACTTGTGAGATGTCTTCCCACTGTTCTGGCTTCCTGAGGATTATGGGTTGGACTTTGCAAATTTCCATTTCGGGATTTTTCTTCGGTGTGGATTTTACAGTTCTTTTTTTGTTGTCGATGGGGTCGGAAGTTTGTTCATTTTGTTGATCAAGTACTTCATACCTGTTGAAAGTTGGAATTTCCGAGTGGATTTTGTCTACGTTATTTTGTTTTTGTTTCTTGGTTAAGTTTGTGTCAGCTGAGGGTGATTCTCCTCGGCGGTTTTGTTTTTTCATGTTTTGGTTCTCTACTTCTATGTCCTCATCCGAGTCAGGAAGCTGCGAGTCGTTGAAGTCAGTTCCAGTTATTTCTTTGTATCTGGCCATGGAATATTCGATGAGCTGTTGTAGTTCGTCTGCTTTGAGTTTGTTCACAGGGATCATGTCGCCTTTTTCGGGATTTTCACCCATTTTGAGAGTGTCTTTGCACAGGGGGGGGTTATAAGTGTCTCTGTCACTAATTTCGGGCGTGGAAAGCACTAGCACTTTTGAATAATCACTTTATTAGTGTCCTATCACTGTTTCTGGTTGTTTAAAGAAAAAACCGCATTTTATTTTCATGTTCACTCTTGAACTGACTGTATGTGACTCTTGTGAGGCGAATTGTCTTTCTCTCTGTATCTTCTCGTTCTAGCTCCTTTCTACTACAGTGACTTTATAGAAACAGTGTGGCCAATAGAGTAGACACGCCCACTTGCCGCCATTAGGATTCCAACCCTAGCATTAGCCCTTATGGAAAGAATGTTTATATTAGGTTTAAATTAAATTCAAACACAAATATTTTAACGAAATCACCGTAGATATTGTTTATATTAATAAAAGATTAATTATTTAGCCGCAATTTTCTTAAATTATTAATTAAATTAAATTGGATGGAGAATAAAATAAGAGAAATAAGTCAATAATTTATTGCACTTTTAATAATATTACCACATTACAAAGAACACAAGAATACAATATTATTTATATACACCGTGTCCCGAAAATACCGCGCAATATTTTGCTGGTGGATTCTGTGATTAAAAATATTAATAAAAGTTCCTATCAACATAGTTTGAGAAACGCTTCCTAAGGGGGCTGCGCCCCTCTAAAGGTAAACCTCATGAGATGAATTTTTGCTAATTGTTTGAAAACGGCTCAAGATGAAGCAGTGAAATTTTTCATGTCTGCTAGTTTTTTAACGCCCTACAAGATGGTGTAAGAATAATTTGAGGAATTTTATCGAAAATGCCCCATATGGGGGGGCTGTGTTGAATGAATCACCATAACTTTTTTATTTTCGACGTTTTACAGGTTTTGATTACACATTGTGGAACCCTAAACTTTTCTGAGAAGAAAAGTTACTCTTGTTTAAAGTCGATAAAAGGCACCGTTAACGAGGAAAATCGATTCCCCCATTTTGTTGCAATGAGGGTGCTCCATAATTATTTGCGATAAAATTGGACGGACAATCAAGATACCTAAGGAAGGATCTGTCTGTCAGGTGTATGTCAGAAATTTCTTTACGTGCAATTTTTTGTCGCAAAAGTGGAACAATTTAAAAATGAACAAACTGCCGATACGTTGATTTAACCCCCCAAAGAGGCACCAGCAGCATCTCGAACGATGAAAACGAACCGTTGGGAATTTTAAATCACCACCGGAAAATTCACTTCTCTCAGGTTTGTATCCAAAAAAATGAGCGTAGCAACTACACTGACACTCAAAACCAAATTAGATGAAATTATTTTGTAATTTTATAATAATAATAGTAATAATACTAATGCAAAAACTGTTCAGTGACCCCCGCCTTCACGAATACATACTCGGGCCCGCTTGATTACAGCACGGGAAGCCCTCAGCGTATGAAACCTATCGTTTCTTAATTCATCTCTGGCCTGGTGTATTCTCTCTTGAAGCTGTTCAAGCGTATCCACTTCAAGGGGGAATACCAAACGATGCATATTACTCCAAAAATAAAAGTCGAGTGGTGTCAGATCGGGCGAGCGCGGTGGCCAAGGTATCGGGCCACCTCTTCCAATCCATCTGCCTGGAAAATGTTGGTTCAGCCAATCTCGAACGTGGTGTTCAAAATGAGCAGGGGCACCATCGTGTTGGTAATACATGTTTTGCCTTATGTTAAGAGGAATATTTTCTAAAAGAGGTCCAAGAGTGTTGCGTAAAAAATGAAGGTAGGCTCGGCCGTTAAGGCGATTTGGGAGTTCTACAGGTCCAATTACTTGATCACCTATGATGCCTGCCCAAAGATTCACAGAAAACCTGTGCTGAAAATTTGTCCGACGAATAACTCTAGGGTTCTCGTAGGACCAGTAGTGCGTATTGCGCATATTAAACACGCCATTCCTAGTGAACATGGATTCGTCGGTCCATAAAATGTATGGTAGTACATTTTGATGTGCCAATATCCACTGACTCAATTGAATTCTTCTCGGGAAATCTGCTTCCGTCAATTCCTGAACTCTTCTGAAGTGGTAAGCATGTAATCCCTGTATCCTTGTCATCCTTCCTAACTGAAATAATAAATTTTTGCTTCTTAACCCACACCACAATTTTTGTCTTACAATTGATCGAGGTATGTTCATTAGACGGGAAAGAGTTCGTAAGCTGATGCCAGGATTATCTTCGAAATAATTTTGGGCTAAATCGAGGCGATAGTTTCCCTGGGGTCTTCCCCCTCCTCGACCTCTACGAAAATTACCATGGGCAGTCAAATTTCTGTGTAGAGTCACAAAAGTACGCCGGCCAGGTGCTATGCGATTGGGAAATCTTCTTCGATATTCTCTTTCGGCCGCCAGAGTACTGCCATTGCAGAAACCATAGACGAAATGCATATCGGCCATTTCTTGATTTGAAAATCGAACCATTTTCGCGACAAAAAATTGGACGTAAACAAATTTCTGACATACACCTGACAGACAGATCCTTAGGCATCTTGATTGTCCGTCCAATTTTATCGCAAATAATTATGGAGCACCCTTATTGCAACAAAATGGGAGAATCGATTTTGCTCGCTAACGGTGCCTTTTATCGACTTTCAACAAGAGTAACTTTTCTTCTCAGAAAACTTTAGGGTTCCACAATATGTAATGAAAAACTGTAAAACGTCGAAAATAAAAAAGTTATGGTGATTCATACAACACAGCCCCCCCATATGGGGCATTTTCGATAAAAATCCTCAAATTATTCTTACACCGTCTTGTAGGGCGTTAAAAAACTAGTAGACATGAAAAATTTCATTGCTTCATCTTGAGCCGTTTTCAAACAATTAGCAAAAATTCATCTCATGAGGTTTACCTTTAGAGGGGCGCAGCCCCCTTAGGAAGCGTTTCTCGACCTATGTTGATAGGAACTTTTATTAATATTTTTAATCATAGAATCCACCAGCAAAATATTGCGCGGTATTTTCGGGACACGGTGTATTATTATTATGTACTAAATATTTTGGTACTTACTTAGCTAAATGCTATGCATAGCTACAGATTTGCTGGAGAATTTTTTAGTCATAAAAATTTTTCTTTTGCTTGCAATTTTTAGTCTAAACACTAAAAATCTGTTTACCATATGTCTTTTTAAATTATGACACGTAGCAATATGTTGACCTTCTATATTCATCATTAAACTTAAATAAAATGATTTTAAATCTGTATTTTGATTTTTTAAGTAATTCCAATGTTGTGTAAATATATTTTCCAATTTCAAAAAAAACTCAAAGGTGAGATTATTACAAAAAAATTAGGAATTCGTTCGGAAACACTTTATGTGGGATAATTTTGCATATCTGATAGATGGGTCGTAAGTTTTAGAACCAACACTAGCCAAGCACTTATTGCAATGTTTTGTGGTTTTTTTAATGCTGGAAATTATATATCCACAAATATTATATAATGAATTCATTTCACCATAATTCAGTTCTTGTATTTGGTTTTCGGTTTCAAAATTAATGGGAAGATTGATAACTTGAGGAGTTTCAGCAGGTTGCTGAGCATTTACCACATCCAGAAAATCTCCGAAAAATGTCCTATCGTCTTCGTCATAGCTTCCCTTGGAAACGTTTTTTAAAAACTGTGAAATACAAATTAATTTTAAATTATTAACCTCCCCAAACCCATCACAATTTTAAAAAAATGGGAGGTTACTGCAATCACTAAAATTTTCGAATTTGAGATAGCACCAGATCTCCACGTTTTGAGGTCTCAGGAACCCAGAAAAGTGGTTTTTAAAATGTGTCTGTGTGTATGTTCGTACGTACGTACGTTCGTACGTACGTACGTTCGTACGTACGTTTGTAAACACGCCACAGCCAAAACTACTGGGCCGATTTGGCTGCAATTTGGTACGTAGGCATCTCATAACCCAACTTAGATCTGAAAAGCTTTTGGAGCCAATCGTGCAACCGGAAATGCCATTTTGGCACATCAACTTTTAAATTTTAAATGCAAACCCCCATTTTTCACGTCACCATAAGAAAGACCTTCAAATTCTGCTTCTAAAAATGTATTCATTCTTAGTGCCCTTTTGACCAAAAATTAAAAAAAAATTGATTTTTATCAGACTTTAAAATCGCGGTACAGCCCAAGCCCCTGAATCGATTTGACTGAAATTTTGCACATAGGGATTGTATTACACCTCGAAAAGCTGAACAAATTTTGAATTCCATCGACTCACGGAAAGTGTCCTTTTGGCACACCAATTTCCAAATTTAAAATTACTCAATCATTTAACCATTAAAAACAAGTTTTTGAAAGATTTATTGTCACCATCAGAAGGGTCTTCAAATTTTGGTTTTAAATAGGACAAAATTAATTCGCATTTAGCGCTGTTTGGTTCAAAAAATCGAAATTTTATAATAACAGTAAAAACACATTATAGCCCAAATTACTGAATCGATTTGGCTGAAATTTGGTACATGGAGATTAGGTGACCCGTTGAAGACCTGAAAGGCTTTTGGGAGCAATTGGCCCACGGGAACTGCCATTTAAGCATATCAACTTAAAATTTTAAATACAAGGCCTCCTTTTTTATGTCGCCTTTAGAAAGACGATCAAATTCTGGTTCTAAAAATGTACTTACAATTTCTGCCATTTCAATGGAAAATAGAGAAAAAATTCTTTCTCATTAAAAGGGAGCAGGCTGACAGTGGATGACATAAAGTGGCAGTTATTGTCAAAAATTTGGCAAAAGATTAACCTTAAAAGGAACATATTGTCAAATGTGATGGGTGATGTACGAGGTGATGTCGGTATTTGTCAGAAAATTGCGAAATTACAGACGATAAGGATAAAAAAAATTCTGTTGAATTGACTACTATCTACACAGAATACAAAGATCCACGCGATGGGGAGGTTCCAGCCGCTTCTCTGCTGCATTTTTTTTTGAATTGCAAGGCGTTTGGAATAACTTGTTTTGTTCGAATTAAGCAAAACAAATTTTCCAAACAGTCCTGGCTAAATCTTGAAGTAAGCAGAAAAATGTATTCTTTTTTTATTTAAAAATAAATCTTGGAAATCGAGAATTGATTTGGTGGAAATAAGAACCCCTGTCTGTGAGGGTTTCCAGTTACCTTTATCGCCCACCTGAATTTGGGAAAAAATATCCATAAACTGTTTTAGGAACGTAATAGTTTTATCATAAATTTCTGGTCTTCGTTTGCTTGGGGCCATTGTTGGATGCCTTGAAGTCATTATTGTAAACCACTCTTCTACCATGTCTATAAACCATGCAGTTGTTTTATATTCTTGCATATCTAATTTCTCAGGCAAAAACTTTAAACCACTGCTAACATCATGGCTAATGACATTGGTTGAAGTTGATACTCTCATTGTTTGAAAATGCTTTGGGGCTAAATCTTCTTGGCTTAGTTTTGGAGCTAACTTAAAGCGCAATTGATCTTGATATTTCACAAGATCATAAATGTGATCTGCTTTTATTACATCTGTCGGCAAATCATATTTTTCCTGTAATGCTTTAGGAAGTTTTATGATTTTATTATTTACCAGCATAGCTTTGATATTTTTAAACAAATGAGGTACATCAGCTAAAATTACAATTTTCCTTTCTGGATCAAAAGGATGTACAATTGAATTTTTTGTTTGTGAATGTCGTCCAGCTGTTATATTCCACACTTTCCACAAAGCCTGATTAGAAGCACCCATATCTGATGTTATACTTACAACTTTCAAGCCTAGTTCTTCAGTTTTCTTAATAACTTCCAATAATATGTCCTTGTAGACAGCACCATTCACAGAATTTGATGTAAAATAATATGCAACAGTTTGTTTCCACCGTGTGCTAATGCCTCCCAACATTATCACTAATCCATGGGTAGCTACGCCTGAATGGTCGGGTAATGTCACGTCACCAAAATATTTATTAAGTGATGTATCATAGGTTCTTGAAGGGGTGATTGTCATTTCATCGAGGACTATCACGCAGTCTTTTTGATGTGGTGATGTAAAAGAATCAACTTTAATTTTTAAGATACTAAATACTTCGTCCAAAATTCCACTATCAAATTTTAGATTCTGCAAACGCCGCCTTAAAGTTCTTAATGATGGTAATGGAATTTTTTGGCGTAATAACTCCTCGTAGCCATTGTTTCCACATGAAAATTTTAATTTCAATGCATTTTTAACAGTTGAATTGCTCCATTTCATAAATTTTGTTGAAGTTCGTCTCAGAGCAAGAATTTGATCTTCATTAAATATCTTCTGAAGATGACGGTTACTTTCTTGAAACTGCTTTTTTTCCATTTTTAATTGGCGTAATTGTTGCTTGTATTTCATATTTTTCTCTAACACTTTTTTAAAATTTTTTTCACACTGATCCAACTTTGACAACAACTTCACATTTTCTTTTTTACTTGGACTATCTAAGGATGACACTTTACTGGTGATAAATGATCGGTCTTTGCTACTTTCTGCACACCTTCTCGATAGTTGAGATGGCTCTACACCAGGGATGGGCGGCGTCGACAATGTGACGTCGACAATTTGATTTTCGACGTGTCGACAAAGGTGTCGACAATGAAAAAATTGTCGACGTGTGTTGTCGACGTGTGTTGTCGACGCGTCGACATTTAAATTATACGCGGCTGAAATGAAAATTGGTAATAAAAATCCAAAACATATAAGTAGATGAAATAATATTTAAGTTTCGAAATAAAGCAAAAAACAAAGGCACTACGTAATATATGAAAACAATTTCATCCTAAAAAAGAACAGTGGTTGAAAAATTAAAATACATGACAAAAACTTGTACTTGTAAATTGTAACTTATAATGGAAACCACCGTGGGCAATTTAATTTTTACACGGTCTCGGCCTCATTGGTTTGTAGTTTGTACCCTGCCAACTGGGCTATTTAGATTAAATTCTTCCTCAACTTCTTCGCTCAAGTTAGGTTCTTCTTCATTCGATTTTAAAGTAAAATAAATGTGCAGCAGCTTCTTTGAATGGGCAAAAGTTAAACGATTTCTAAGTAGTGAATGTATGTGGCCCCAATTGGAAAAAAGGCGCTCGATTTGTGCTGATGAAGCCGGAATTTTAAGCAGCTTTAATGCCAAGCCGCTTAAAACTGGAGAGACCATTTGTGCCATGCGCCAAAACAAGAGAGGCTTAAGAACTTCTTTCTTGTAAAGGGTGTCAAAAATGCCTAAAAATCAAGTTATTCGTTTAAAGAGAAATAAAGTAGTACGAAACATTACCAGACTTAGTATTGTATTTGTCCCATTCTTCAATTCCCTCATTATTCAAATGTTTCAGTAGGAATGAATTAATTTTGCCTTTATGAACAGGAGATAATTTCGAGTTATCATAAGTGGGATGAAGAAAGTAAGCCGTTAAAGCATACTTATTTAGAGCCATGTCTAGCCTTTTTTCTAAACATTCTTGGAATTTTGCTGGTACTTTCAAATCTAACCAAAGGTTTACGGCATCCGCCACAGAAGCGTCTTTTTTTTGGCAAGTGTTAATAAGGTTGCATATTGGTTCAAACATTTTCACATTGGCTTGAACTTCATCGATAAAGTCATCATTGAACACAAGTTCAGTAACTTTGGGTTTTATTTTCTTTTTCGTAGAGGCAATAATCTGTTTTATATGGGTTAGATTTTCCAACAAATTTTGAAATGAGTCACGGTAAGAGCACCATCTAGTATCCCCAGGAAGCTTAATTCTATGGCCGCCTTTCATAACTATCATCTTTTCAAAATCTGGCTGCTTAAACTCTTTAAGTACAAGTGCAACATTTTCAGATAACTTACGATCTAAAACATCCTTTGCCAACAGGTTTCCCGTATGGCTACTGCAAGTACTGTGAAACATTGTGTGCTTTACTAGAGTCCCCATTTTAATCATTGCACTGGCGTTATCTGAAACGATGGCGTAAGTGTCGATATTGTATTTTTGTTTGGCAATCTCTTTAGCCTCAACCATTATTTTAGTAAGGGCTTCTCCAGTTTCCGATTCTGTCGTTAAGTCCCAAGCATCAATAAGAGCATTTGGTCCATCTACACAGTAAAAAATTTCAGATTTTTACGAGTTAATCTGCCCGTGTTCATAAATTAGAGTTTAATTTGCAGTGTATTTTCTGTAAATTCTGTAACACTATTTTTTTTTAGTGTTTTATTAACACTAAAATACCAAAGCCGAACTTTTTTCGTGTTGATTCAACACGACCTAACTCTATACGGCTATTTAACACTGTTCAGAGTCGTTCAGAGTTAAATTTTGTTCTTCTCGCACCGCGCCACTGCCGACGCATGCGTGTTTATTCCGTTTTAGCAGGTCGTTGTGCATGGTGTGAATCGCAGTGCCTGGTATTTTGTTTTGGATTTATGACAAAGTAATGGTGGGTTTATGCTCATTTAACACTTAACATTTAACATTTATGATTTACCATTTAAGATTTAATCAAAATCTGCGACGTTTATGTTGAAAATTAAAATGTTAAATGTAACCAATCACAAGACCTTTTGACATCACATGATAGGAAGAACGAAATGTCGAGCAGTTGACAGGGAAATGACGTTTGACGGATAACCTTAAATGTTTTACCTGATGATCTATGGCCTACAGTTCCAGGTTGCCGGCTAGCATTTTTGTTTTGCATTTTTGAGTCTCGTGTTGATGATGGACACAGAACACGATGAGATGTGGATGTTATTGTTATATTTGAATTTTTTGGGTAAGCATAATTATAATTCAAGGGTGGCTACTTATGTGTGCACATGAATGCAGGTGCGGCTTATTGGTGTATTCATAAACGGCGGACGAAAAGGCGCCCCAGAAGATATGCGGTAAGACCGTTAAATCGCTCGAGGCGAAAACAGGGACACTTTGCGAATCTCGTACAGTTCATGAAAAAGTATGATCCAGAACAATTTTTTAACTACACAAGATTGACTCCGGATTTATTTGATCATCTTCTGGACCTTGTTGGACCCCATCTTCAAAAAAGAAAAACAAGAATTACCCTTGAACCTAGTCAGCGTCTAGTAATGACTTTGCAGTGAGAAACTTATTTTTTAAATATTCTATTTATTATTTATTACTAGTTTCTTATCAGCGGGATGTTCCATGCAAGAAATTTCATGGAATTACTATGTTGGAAAAACAACAGTCCACAAAGTTGTTAAGGAAACCTGTACAGTTCTATGGAACATTTTATCACCAATATATCTACCACCTCTTAAAGAGACAGAACTCGAAAAAGTGGAAGAAGGGTTCTACAAACGTTGGAATCTGCCCAATTGTATTGGTGCTTTGGATGGCAAACATGTTTCGATTCAAGCACCTCCTCACAGTGGCACCAGTTTTTTTTCATATAAAAAATGTTTTAGCCTGGTTTTAATGGCGACGTGTGATGCCTACTATAGATTTACCTATGTTGATATTGGTGGTGAGGGGTCACAGCATGACAGTCTTACTTTTCGTAACTCAGGTTTTGGTGAAGCACTTATGCAAGAAAAGCTGCCACTTCCTGAAGCTAAACCACTTCCTGGAGAAAATGGTGTTTTCCCATACTTTTTTGTTGCTGACCAAGCGTTCCCATTACACAAACACATCATGAGACCATATCCAGGAGACAATCTCCCTGCGAAAAAACGAATATATAATTATAGAATTTCCCGGGCACGTAGGTGCATTGAGAATACATTTGGGATACTAGCTCAGCGCTGGCGTTGCCTCAGGAAACCTATTATAGGAAATGACGACACATGTATTCAGATAGTACAGGCTTGTGTAGTTTTGCATAATTACGTTCAAAAACGGGAGGAAGACATACCACTTGCAGCCCGTCGATACTGCCCAACAGGATTTGCAGACTATGTAGATGAAGATGGCAATTTTCACTATGGTGAGTGGCGACAAGAAGGACTGGGCTTACAATCTGTTGGACGTTTGGGATCAAATAATCATGGCAAAACAGCGAAAGCTTTGCGTGAAGAATTGGCCACCTACTTTACCTCAGAACAGGGAGAAGTACAATGGCAATATGATCTGTTAGAAGAAGGAGCTGTTCCCCCAGATTTTGCCCAAAATTTTACATTGTAAAAACAGAATTTAAATAAGTAGTATGTATAGGAAAAAGTAGTTAAGTGTTTATTGTTACAATAAAGTTATTTTTACATAGTTGGATTAGTTATGGTCAGAATCTTCAGATCCGCTATTGGTTTTTGCCAACAGTTGCATGATGTCAGCCTGCACTCGACGTCTTCTTCGCCTGTTCCGGATTCCTTGCAGCATTTGGTCTACTGATGTCGCGAATGCTCCATTCTGTCTCATGGTTAGTTCAAATTAGATTGAAATAACAAAATTTTCTCATTTCTGGTTGCCTAATATTACTTACTTGATTGCTTCAATTTTGCTGCTGCACATCATTCTGTCTTGGAATACCCACCAAATTGAACCCTTTATGAACACATTGATATTTGATGATACAAAAAAAAACAATTAGTAGAAAATTTAAAAACGCGTTTTCCAAAAGAAAAAGATGCTGTTAAATGTGCAATGACAAAATTAAGTTTCGACAATTTTGTTGATGTACAGGCTCTTTTTTTTATTATTGTCCCACTTTTAAATTAAAATATCTCTTTATTACTCGAGATATTCGCCTGAACTAAAAACAGGATAGTAGATCGTACTCCCAAGTTTTGTTCTGGACCTGACTCTTAGCGATCACCGTCGGATCTTAAGCACTGTGGATGCAACTTGCTTTTTTTTAAATGGAACACCCGGTATATTTTTGCACGGATCGATAGAGAATTTTTTTATGATTTTATTGATATAGGGTACCTAGTTGATAGTTTTGGAGAAAAAAAATCCTGAACTACGAGAAATGTCCGAATGAAAAATGGCAATCATGTTGAAATTTTTAATTTGTAATGTTTTAAGGTGAATAAATAAGTTAAAACTATAAATAGTAACAAAGTAAGTAACTTACTTAATCACCTTAAAGCATTACAAATTAAAAACTTCAACATTATTGCCATTTTCATTCAGACATTTCTCGTAGTTTAGGATTTTTTTTCTTCAAAACTATCCACCCCAGATATCAACTACTCTATATCAATGAAATCAGAACAAAATTCTCTATCGATTCGTGTAAAATATACCAGGTGTCCCATTTTAAAAAAAAACAAGTTGCATCCAGAGCGCTTAAGATATCGTGGTGATCGCTAAGAGTAAAATCCAGAACAAAACTTGTGAGTACGATCTACTATCCTGTTTTTAATTCAGAAGAATATCTAAATAATAAAGGAGATATTCCAATTTAAAAGTAAGACAATAATAAAAAAAGACCCTGTACATTTATGGATTGAACAAACCGTGGACTGCGACTGCGAGGATGTTGCTGCCCGTTGGATGCAGTATTGCTGAAATATGTTTGTTGCAGCTTGTAAACTAGAGGCCACAGGATCCACCTGATGGCTTTTCCTGCGATATGGAGTCGTGGCACAGGCTGCTTGGCGCAGCTGACCTGTTTTCCTGGGATGTTTTAGATTTACTCTAAGTTGCTGGAAAGTGGATGGTGTGCGTGATGTTACTGGGACTTCAACAGTTTGGGGGCTTACGTTTTCTCCTGATACGGATGGCTCAGTATCTCCAACAATGATTGGTTCTTCATCGTTCCCAGTTCCCAGTTCTCCAGTATCTGCTGCTGGAAATTCATCAATCCCATCATCAGTGATCTGGGTCATCGTGTCCCACGGACCTGTAGTGTTTTCACTTATTATTGATTCTTCCGAAGCAGTCGTTTGATGTATATTGCCAACAGTCTTCCTTCTTTAAATAACATTTTTACTTTCAAAATTTTAAAGTTTATCTTACTTTCTTGAGGTCATATAGTTGTCCAGAAACCCCATCGATGAAAAATGCAGCCAATTTGATGTACCAGTTGATCCCATCCCGGACCGTGAGGCATTTGCCAAACTTCGTTTTTCCAGGGCATATTTATTTCTGAGAACAGTGAAGCGTCGCTCGCAGTCTTCAGCTACGAAAGATTTGCATTGTACATAAAATGCAGCAGAGAAACGGCTGAAACCTCCCCATAGCGTGGGTCTTTGATTTCCGTGTCTTGTGTTTAAAATTTTAAAGTTGATATCCCTAAATGGCACTTCTCGTGGACCAATTGCTCCCGAAAGCCTTTCCGCTCTTCTTGGTGACAATAAATCTTTCAAAAACTTGTTTTGTATGGTTAAATGAGAGGAAAATTTTAAATTTGAAAATTGGTGTAATGGTGTGCCCAAAACGGCACTTTCCGTGGGTCGAATGAATCCAAAATTTATTCAGCTCTTCGACGTGTAATACAATTCCCATGTGCAAAATTTCAGCCAAATCGGTTCAGGGGCTTGGGCTGTACCGTGATTTTAAAGTCCGATAAAAATCTCGAATTTTTTAGTTTTGCTCAAAAGGGCACTAAGGGTGAATACATCTTTGGAAGCAGAATTTGAAGGCCTTTCTGATGGTACCGTGAAAAATGGGGGTAATTTGGGCAGCGGCGTGTTTACGAACGTACGTACATACATTTTAAAAACCACTTTAAGTGTTTAGATGAAAAGGCAGAATAGAAGTTGAAAAAAAACGAATTTGAAAGATTTTCCGACTTCGGGGTTCGAACCCACTTGCAAATCTATATTTATAATGTAATCCTTTACTGTGACGCATCCGACGGTACTCCGGCCGATAACGTTCAACGTTACTCTAGACATTATGTTTTTCAAAATTGTATAAGGTTGGGGAGGTCAATAAAAATTGCAAAAAATGTCCTACCACCGGGAATTGCCATTATGGAAGAAATCGATTTCCAGGCATTTTGCTTCTCGTCCTTGCTTTTGAAGGTGGCTGAATCCTTTTTCCACAATTGTGGGAACTGCCGAACTAACCCGATTAACTGCTCATCATCCCACTCAGTGTCCATTATTTTTTCTGTATCACTCACCACTCACGAAAAATTAAAAATAAGGAAAAACAAACAATGGGAAAACAAATTCAAATCAAAAGCTCTTAGAAGTGCAACCAACCATGAAAAATTCCACCAACTACCAACACAGCGTTTCCAAAATCACCAATTTCACGCAAGCGCACATGTCATTACACCTAAAATTTAAGATTTAAGATTTAAGAAAGTTCAAGTTAACGATCTTTCAAGGCCATCCCCTAAATGTTAAATACGGTAAATCTTAAATGTTAAGTCTTAAATCATGCGTAAACTTGCAATGAGTACTTCTATGTAATAACCTCACTTTTAACTACATAAATCTTAAGTGGTAAATGTTAAATGTTAGGTGTTAAGTGAGCATAAACCCACCATAAGTAATTTTTTGCTTTACAACATAATATATTTATTTTCGGTTAATCTCTTGCTTGTGGAGGATAGATAATTGTTTATTGTGCTATGACATCTTGACGATCACAAAAGAATCATATCAAATAATTCAATAATGTCTCAATGGGTAGTTGCGATTTTATAATATCGATGCTTCACCATTTAGGTGGGATACTAAACTTGCCACCTACCTGATTATTGTTGTCAATGTTATCTTTCAGAAGCGACCAGAATGTTTATAAAAATAAAATATATCCGCGATATTAAAGTGGCGAAACTGACGGGGGATCAACCCATGTACGAAGACTTCGAAAACATCGGTAAGTTTACAAATTATAGTATCATAATTTTTTATTGTGCTCCTATACTTTATAAAATAGAAACAAAATCAGGTCCGTAGGTTATTGGGGGGCAGTAGGGGTTCCAATTTGACAATGTCTCAAAAATTTCACAAATTATTATACAGAAATTTTTGACAATCGTAAATACCTACACGTCAACCTTATTTTTTCGATACAAATTCAACCGCGAAATTTCATTTCCTTTTATTTGTCTTTGTTTTTTCAAATTTTTTCACTTTGCACAATCTGCCAAAATAGCAATAATATGTTTTTAAAAATGTAATCGCGCAGTTGAATTTGTAACAAAAGAATAAGGTTGACGTGTACTTGTGATTTTCAAAAATCTTGGTTTTTGACCGATTTCTTCGATGTTTTTGAAAATCTGGTGTGGCCGTGACTGTAACTCTATATACTACACTGAAGCAGTGTTTGGCAGTGTTAGACAAACTCTAAACATTACACTACAGTAGTGTTTAGGAGTGTTACGGGAACTCTACTGTTTACACTATTCTTAGTGTTAGATGTTAACACTAACTAGAGGGACCTATATACACACGAGATAGAGTTTCACAGTGTTCCAATTAAACACTGTATTTTTTACTGTGTACGCTATGAAGCATTGCCACAACTATTTTTGAATTAGTTGATGTGTTTTTCCATCCGTCACACAAAGTTACAGATTCCTCCTTTATGTATTTGTGAATTCCCTTAATACAATTCTCATAGCACGCATCTAAAAGTGTGGTACTGAGTTTCTTCCGGCCAGGGATTTTTTTCCTGTAAGCTGGCCGAATAGCTTTAATGAATTTCTTAAATAAATTTGATTCCACGAGACTAAATGGCAGATTGCAACCGAATATCATTTGCACAAGCGCGTCAGTAATGTTTTTCTCGTCGTTATCATTTAATTTATCCATAAAGCAATCAATATTTTTCTGTTTTTTTGAGCTGCATTCTTGATCCTTAAAAGAAGTATACATTCTCTTACGACTGCAGCTAGACGTTGTTGGAGTAGTAACATTACCAGTACCGTTTAATTTAGTTCCTTGTACGGTCTCTTGGTCCTTAGAGGCAGATTGTTTTTTTTTGCAACTTTTACCAGAGGTTGAAGGTGTGGTAGTAATGGAACTGGTACTTTGAGTAACCAATAAATCTAATTCATCATCTATAAAACGATGACTTTCGTCCTCACCTGCTTCGAAATAAGTTTCTTCAAAAATTTCCTCGTTTGCTACCGAACCTTGGCTTTCATCAATTTTTTGTCTAAAAGAGCTTGATGGTACTGGAGTAAGAACGCCATTGTCCTCAACTATATACTCGCCATCGGTAACTGTATTCGAGAAATCTGTGTCCTGAAGATTAATCTAATTATAACAACGGTGCGTTAATTAAATACTCACATTATCTTTTTCTCCTTCATCTTCTAATACTATTTTAATTTCTTCTTCAGAATCAGAATGGTGTGAAGAATCGTCACACACATCAATGCATTCATCGCTGCTGTCTGTTTCTGGCAATTTACATATATTTCTAGAAAAAAATTACTATATTAATATACTTAGCCTAGAATGTAGCAGATCAATAAATTCATTATTGTAGGAACTTGTTAATTTACTTGAACAGAAGCGCCTAGGGCCAAAAGTTCTTATTAATTCTGTGGACCATACTAACCTGTGTGCACGGAGTCTTGCTGCACCCGTATTCTTTATAGTCTTCTGACAAACGATACACTGCGCAGCATGTCTTCCCCCCGTGTCCTTAACTAATTTAAACTTTAAAAGTCCAAAATTTGAGTTTGGCTTTCTACCTCCACCCATATTTATTTTGCTTCCTTTATTTTGAAAAGATCACTGAAAACGCATGGTTTTATGATAACTCATAACATAACCTCAATAATTTTCGCTTTGACAGTTCAGTTCACTGGGTTCACTGCGTTCCAAATAGACGACACGTCGTCAATCAAGTCGACGCGTCGACAATCATAGTCGACGCGTCGACGTCGACAATTCAAGTCGACGCGTCGACGCCCATCCCTGCTCTACACTCGATGGACCAGGAATTGCCATGTCCTCTAAAATATCCACCCTGTGAGTGATCGTTGCAGAAGGTGGAGAAGGTATTCTTGCTGCAGTCCTTTTTGTCGGTGGCTTTCTGTAGATTTTTTTTTCAATAAAGGAAAAGATTGTTGGTACGGCATCATGTTTTAATTTTCTGGTACCATCTTCTCTCGTTTTTTCCCACATCGTTGAATCAAAGTGGACTTCACAGAGCACAGATCTATCTGTAGGGGCCCATTTTTCTCGTTTGACTTTGGAAGTCCATAGTTTTCTTCTTTTCGGATCTTTGGGGAATTTTTTCATCAAAAACCCTTTTTCAGATCTGTTCGAACAGCCGAAGGCTGCACAGCCAACCATTACTGTAACAACATAATTATTTGTATAGGTAAATAACACAAAATATTAATTAATTCCTTGAACAGACTGAATACTTATTGCTGAGGAGGTCTTTAACCTTGATTCAAGCTTGAATTTAACAATAAAACCATGCCATAATACTACTAAGATTCAGCATAATGGTTACTTACCGTTTAATTTCAACGTTCTTAATAAAACAATAACAAACTGGACGCAAATTGGGCAAAACAACCTTTCACAACAGCTTTGTGCTTGGATATTTTTACGTTGTTTGGAATCCTAACGGGCGTCCGTGTACCACGTGACAACAACCACCAATCATTTTCGAGACATCGATTGTTTCTATAAAGTCACTGTACTTTCTACTAACTATTTCACATCTGTAATTTCCAAGTCTTAGTGGGCTGATCCAAAAACAATTTATACCACTCTTATAAAGTTGTTCATTATGGTACCAATTGTAAATCGCCTTGCATGATGCATCACAACCAGCAATTGTTCCCATGCCAATAACCCCGTCAGAGATACCGTTTAATACGCTGCTGTCATATAATATGGTACGTTTATTCTCTTCATTTAAAACAGGGACTAGCCGCTACGCGGGTGTGCTGGAGCACACTTGGGAAACCTTGGCGCTAGGCTGATTAACCATTTTGTCTGTGTGGGCGCTACGCGCCAGATTTTTTTTAACCTTGGCGCTTGGCTTTTCACCCATTTTGTCTGTGTGGGCGCTACGCGCCATATTTTTTTAACCTTGGCGCTTGGCTTTTCAACCATTTTGTCTGTGTGGGCGCTACGCGCCAGATTTTTTTAACCTTGGCGCTTGGCTTTTCAACCATTTTGTCTGTGTGGGCGCTACGCGCCATATTTTTTTAACCTTGGCGCTTGGCTTTTCACCCATTTTGTCTGTGTGGGCGCTACGCGCCATATTTTTTTAACCTTGGCGCTTGGCTTTTCAACCATTTTGTCTGTGTGGGCGCTACGCGCCATATTTTTTTAACCTTGGCGCTTGGCTTTTCAACCATTTTGTCTGTGTGGGCGCTACGCGCCAGATTTTTTTAACCTTGGCGCTTGGCTTTTCAACCATTTTGTCTGTGTGGGCGCTACGCGCCATATTTTTTTGACCTTGGCGCTTGGCTTTTCAACCATTTTGTCTGTGTGGGCGCTACGCGCCAGATTTTTTTAACCTTGGCGCTTGGCTTTTCAACCATTTTGTCTGTGTGGGCGCTACGCGCCATATTTTTTTGACCTTGGCGCTTGGCTTTTCAACCATTTTGTCTGTGTGGGCGCTACGCGCCAGATTTTTTTAGCCTTGGCGCTTGGCTTTTCAACCATTTTGTCTGTGTGGGCGCTACGCGCCATATTTTTTTAACCTTGGCGCTTGGCTTTTCAACCATTTTGTCTGTGTGGGCGCTACGCGCCATATTTTTTTAACCTTGGCGCTTGGCTTTTCAACCATTTTGTCTGTGTGGGCGCTACGCGCCAGTTTTTTTTAACCTTGGCGCTTGGCTTTTCAACCATTTTGTCTGTGTAGGCGCTACGCGCCATATTTTTTTAACCTTGGCCCTTGGCTTTTCACCCATTTTGTCTGTGTGGGCGCTACGCGCCAGTTTTTTTTAACCTTGGCTCTTGGCTTTTCAACCATTTTGTCTGTGTGGGCGCTACGCGCCATATTTTTTTAACCTTGGCGCTTGGCTTTTCACCCATTTTGTCCGTGTGGGCGCTACGCGCCAGTTTTTTTTAACCTTGGCGCTTGGCTTTTCAACCATTTTGTCTGTGTGGGCGCTACGCGCCATATTTTTTTAACCTTGGCGCTTGGCTTTTCAACCATTTTGTCTGTGTGGGCGCTACGCGCCAGATTTTTTTTAACCTTGGCTCTTGGCTTTTCACCCATTTTGTCTGTGTGGGCGCTACGCGCCATATTTTTTTAACCTTGGCGCTTGGCTTTTCAACCATTTTGTCTGTGTGGGCGCTACGCGCCAGTTTTTTTTAACCTTGGCGCTTGGCTTTTCAACCATTTTGTCTGTGTAGGCGCTACGCGCCATATTTTTTTAACCTTGGCCCTTGGCTTTTCACCCATTTTGTCTGTGTGGGCGCTACGCGCCAGTTTTTTTTAACCTTGGCTCTTGGCTTTTCAACCATTTTGTCTGTGTGGGCGCTACGCGCCATATTTTTTTAACCTTGGCGCTTGGCTTTTCACCCATTTTGTCCGTGTGGGCGCTACGCGCCAGTTTTTTTTAACCTTGGCGCTTGGCTTTTCCCCCATTTTGACTGTGTGGGCGCTACGCGCCAGTTTTTTTTTAACCTTCGCGCTTGGCTTTTCAACCATTTTATCTGTGTGGGCGCTACGCGCCAGATTTTTTTTAACCTTCGCGCTTCGAATTTTTTATAACCTTCACGCTGGCTACTTGACTATTTTGTTTGTGGGGCGGGCGCTATATCGCGACCGATTTTTTAAAAGTTTGGCGCTGGGCTCGTTAAACATTGGTGATGTGAATTTTTTAGGAAACCTTGGCGTTAAGTAGTCTAGTTAAACTTTTTGTCTGTGCGACCCAAAGGAAATTTCTTTGGCTAAAATTATCTATATTGGGCAAAAGCAATGAATGAAAAGATCATGTTTATTGTTTCTAAAAAAACTTTAACATTTCATTCACGAAAAAATAAAAATTATCTTAATTCTTTTCACCACTACGTTGTTAAAACTTTGATGTAGTTATTAACAATCACGGTTTATAATGAATCGGTTGGGAAACGAAAAACCACCTTCCTTTTCATGGCAAAAAGATATTAACCTCAAGGACACTGGCACTTAAAATCCTAAAATTTAAAAAAATGGACTCTTGTCCACCGTCTCACCTTTTTTGACATTTCAGTTAATGAAATTTCTTGTGGTCTACCGACCAGAAATTCCTGGAATTTTTGAATAATTGGGGCTCCAGATTTTCGCACATGACAGTTGGGTCATTCCATCCCAATTCATCAGACCCGAGGCGCTCATGTTCTCACATTGGGTTGATAAATTTATTAATAAGTTACCCACTAGGGCAGTAACCAAAATTGGCAAAATCATCCCCTCGGCCCTTTGCGTTAAAAAAAAGTTTGTTGCGAAAATTTTAAATTTTAGAGAAAACTACTATGTGAAAAACAATTCTACCTTATCCAATAATCAAAGATATTTCCTGGAATTGAATTGGACTAAATTCAACTTAGTTCTGGGCTTATTACGGCACTATTAGTTTAGTAATGAAAAGTTACAAAATGGCGAAATCGAAATAAAAAAATTTGTATGAAATCTTAAATTTTCACTGATTTTAAATTTTTCTGTGAAAACCTCAGGAAGGCCGAGAATATTGGCATCTCGCTGATGGATGCTCTCGTTCTTGATGTGTCTTCACGTATTTTTTTCCATCGCCAACTAACACGCATGCCCGAGATAAATGGTTGTGTGCCAACACATATTTCTGAAATTAACTGAAAACGGTCTATTTCAAGGCCGATTTTGGTCATGTGGGACAGGTCTCAGGGCACTGGGCTTCCTGTCATTTTCTTTAGGCGACCAAGAGCTACAAAGCAGGCCTAGTTTGATTTTTCACTTCGAAGTATTTTGGGAACGGCGATTTTTTTAAGTAGAGAAAATTAATCTTTCTAAATATTCATATTTTTTAGGAACTGCTGTTAATACTTCCCAAAATTTTGAAAGTGCAAAGACGAACAATAATATTGATTAACACAGTTATCATTATTTGTATTCAATAATTATAAAATTAAAATAAGGCTACAGTTTTCGAAATATTTGAATTGGAGGTGAGCTTTAAGAGAAGAGTTTTACTGTCGATTGGAATGAAACAATAATGAAAACTTCTAGTGTCTTTCAATGTCCTGGCAGCTCTGAAGCGCTCTTCTTGTCTTTCAGCGTTTCCTTTCACTGTCTCTTTTTCAACAAAGAAAGTCTTGATGCCGACAATATGTTTCTGGGTAAATTCAAATAGTTTATTAGCATTCAGAATTTGATCTTCTGAAGTTCTCTGCAAACTCGACTGCTTCGCTAAACGTTTAATGGACGTTTTCAGTTTTACCTGAGCGGCGCGCGCATGTTGGTTCTCTAGAATGCACAGTGGGCCAAAATTGTTCAAACTTGGCCAAAAATCTGAAACTTTTTAAATGAACTGCTACTAGGCAGCTGATCATTGAAAAAATACTAAAAAAATTTTTCGTCGCAAGGGTTGAATTGTAGGGGCGGAAAATCTCTTTGTTCTCCAAAAAATCCAGAAATTTCGTATAGTGTTCAGTTTGCTTCACAGATTACCAGAAAAATACAAAAAAAAATTTTTTCATCATAGGGGTTGAATTATAGGGGAAGAAAAATAATTTTTTAGCCAAAAAAATTCAATAATTTTGCATAATCTCTAATTTGCTTCACAGATGACCGAAAAATACTTAAAACAAGAATTTATCGTCATAGGGGTTGAATTATAGGGGTGGAAAAATTATTTTTTCTACAAAATATCCAAAATTTTTATGCAATGCTCAGTTTGCATCACATATTACCTCGCATATTATACTGAGAAAAAAAAAATTAACGGCTTCATGAACGAGTTCAAAGGTGTGTAGGGGGTGGACCTGGGAAGCATTTTAGGTCACAATATTGTTGACAAAACGCAGGTAATTATATTACTAATTAAATTAGTCTTGAGTAAATACCGCACTGCAGAACTGGAAGACAGTTTCTTTAAATGCGATATCGCATATGCTCGCCATTTTTCCAATTTGGAAATATTCATTAGTAATATGATAAGTCGTCTCTTGATTGCCGCGGGTTTGACGTCCGAATGGTTGAACTACGAGTCAAAATGGTAGATTTTTTTTAGGTCAAAAAGACGCCGAGAGCTTGCTCGAGTCGTCTTTGGCCGAAAAAAAATCTACCATTGACGAGTAGTGAATCCATGAGGACTCAACAAGGCAATCAAGAGACGACGAATCATATTTTACAGATTATTTTATAAATTAAAAGTATTGAAGTAGTTCCAAAGACGTTCGAATCTAGGTAGTGTAAAAATGTTGGATCATCGCTGTCAGTTGTCAGTCACTTGTCAACTGAGTGTCACGTCACAAAATAGAAGTGAAATTATTCATTTTCAACAAGATTTAGCCCCGATTGCACCGCTCTCCCTTAACTTTAAGTGACCCTTAAAAACTGTGGAAACGATTGTCTCAATAATTGTTTCCACGGCTTTTAAGGGTCACTTAAAGTTAAGGGAGAGCGGTGCAATCGGGCCTTAAACATTTATGTTTACCTACGACTGATTACGGCGATTGAATTTTATTTTAACCGCATTATAACATTCTTGGTATGAAATTTGGTAGAATACCTAAAACTTTACAATGGAGTACTTATTAGGTGAACTCTTGTTCGGGGGCATTTACCTACTATGAAAAGAATGGACGAAACAAAACTGGTACGAAGGATATAGGAAGCGAAGACCAATTAGACGCGACACAGGAAGACCGAAGGACACCGGGGAGTTTATTAGAAGAGATTTGCATTTCAAAAGTTGATAAATTGAAAAAATAACTGATAGCTCAAAAAGAGGAGGACCTGCTCATATCCAGTGTTTAAAATAATGTTAAGTTCCTGTTGTTGGCTCGTGAGTTTTAGGAGAATGTTACTAAGTGCTACAAATTTACATTCCGGCGAGTGACTTTGGTGTAATTATAACAAGATACCACACAGTTTAAAATTACCCAACAATTTTCTGTACAAATCTGGTAACCGTATCTTTTTCTAAATCTGATTAAATGTTTACTTTGAGTATATTTTTACTTTTGCCATTTTTCAATGACAGTTGTGTTAAATGTCGTAGGATTACCAGTTGATTTGAACTACGACTGTCGTCTTATCACTGTAATCTAGAGATTGCTAGGTTACTGTGAACAAAATCTAGCTTTGGATTGGTTCAATACTTAATGTATAAAATAATCAACAAGATTCTCTGTCCTGCTGGTTCGCCCTATACTCTATTTTTCGTATAAAACGTCGAAAAGCTACCTTCTCGTAAACATTTTACCCATAGGCATCCATAGGAAAATATTCTATTAAGAACAAAAGGTCTTTACAAAAAGAAATAAATAAAGAAATAATTTGTCTAGAAAGCGAAACTAAAATGTCTTATATTCATACTAGGTGTACTCCAAATTATGCTTACATAACTTTGAATAAAAAATAAACAGTTTTAGTAGCGAGTATTATTCGCTTCTGCAGTAACGAGCTACCGAACCGTACAGGAACGCTGGTCTCGCTGCGCGCATCGCCGCAGAAAAACAAAAAAATCTCGAAAAGGCACTTGAACGCGCAAATGAAATTCAACTATGTTATAAAGGAATGTTTAGGCTATTTTTTGCAATTTTTTCCAAAGCGGGATCTCGTGGCGTACTTTTTGTATCTCAACACAAATATAACACATTAAAAAAAAATGTTCGTCTGTGGTCACTAACATAATCGGTCAATTTATTTATGTAAGTCCATCAATGTTTGCCCCCAAACTTTATATTGCCTAAAAGTACATGCCTTGAAGAAGTTTGTTGAAAAATTTCAATCTTCTGTTAAACGTTTTAACCACACACTGACTTCTTGAAATTCGATGAAGAAATTAACGATGACAAGTGTCGTTCGGGTGCTATTTAATTAGTTGACTTTGGGGGGTCGGTAGATGGATTAAAGTTCCTCATACCTGCCTGGGGTTTTGGATCTGTAAAGATCATCTATTCTTTGAAGTGCCATCAAATTTTCGCAACAATATGATGACTTTTATAAATATCGATTTTTGGCCGCTTTCTGGCGTTCCCGGCCCACTGTGGAATGGTCAGTCATTGGCTGATGGATGTCTGTCACAGCTGATTTTCACCCAATGAGATCTTTTTAACTAACCTGCACGTGCGTTATGTTTTTATTCACTTTGACACATTAGACTCTGTATTGACATCCTCTTTGCTCCACAATCTAAAAACCCCCATTGTCCCTCCAACGCGATCACAGGTATTCTTGCAATGGGCAGTGGCAAAAAAGTGCCACTCTGTCGCAAAAGCAAAGTCAGTGTTGTGACATACTAAATTTGCATTTTTTTTAAATTTTGATATTGTCCAATAACTGTCCCGGCGGAAAATCAGCCTACTCAGCCTACTGATATCCGTCTTTGATGGTGTCTGTTGATAATGGAAATAGTGGTATTGTGTGCAATTTGGTTTACTAATACTTGTATTGGGCAAGAAAATGATTCAAGCCTTCTAGTAGAACAAAATACCTTGCAGTTTGCACCCCTTTATAAGCTATCCTACAGAAATTAAGAGAAAAGCCGAATTCAACAATACGTAAATGTCCTGTAACAAAAATCGTATCGCCGACCAATACCCGAGATTTTTTCAGATTGAAATTCACGATAATAATCCTGATATCACATTATCGGGTATAATAAAACTACAGACTTTTCGTAAATTGTGGATGCTGTACACTAGGAATGTGTGAAAAAGATTATTTCATTGTTTCAATGCAAGCAGCAAAAAATAAAATTCGTGATTTTATTAATTTTAGAAAATGCACAGCTTGCAAAATGCATCGAAGTGAAAAATCAAACTAGGCCTGCTTTGTAGCATTTGGTCGCCTAAAGAAAATGACAGGAAGCCCAGTGCCCTGACACCTGTCCCACATGACCAAAATCGGCCTTGAAATAGGCCGTTTTCAATTAATTTCAGAAATATGTGTTGGCGCACAACCATTTATCTCGGGCATGCGTGTTAGTTGGCCATGGAAAAAAATACGTGAAGACACATCAAGAACGAGAGCATCCATTAGCGAGATGCCAATACTCTCGGACTTCCTGAGGTTTTCACAGAAAAATTTAAAATCAGTGAAAATTTAAGATTTCATACAAATTTTTTTATGTCAATTTCGCCATTTTGTAACTTTTCATTACTAAACTAATAGTGCCGTAATAAGCCCAGAACTAAGTTGAATTTATTCCAATTCAATTTCCGGAAATATCTTTGATTATTGGTTAAGGTAGAATTTTTTTTCATATAGTAGTTTTCTCTAAAATTTAAAATTTTCGCTACAATTTTTTTTTTAACGCAAAGGGCTGAGGGGATGATGTTGCCAATTTTGGTTACTGCCCTAGTGGGTAACTTATTAATAAATTTTTCAACCCAATGTGAGAACATGAGCGCCTCGGGTCTGATGAATTGGGATGGAATGACCCAGTTCTCCTCGAAGGTTATGAGCACGACAAATAATTATTGTTTGTTGCAACCGGAGACCTGATGGGGAGGAACGGAAGGGGCATTTTCCACATAAATCCAGTCTGATTTCGTCAAATTTTCCCGTTTTTTCTTTAGATTTTTCACTTTCCATGACACTGACGCGTAGATTGGATAACGAAAAACCTCCTTCCTTTTCGTAGCGATGAGATAATAGCCTCAAGAACATTATTCACAAAACCTAAATTTCAACAAACTTAGAATGAGCCCTTGTCCAGTCTCTCACCTTTTTTGGCATTTCAATTAATCAAATTTCTGTTCCCTTGCGTTAATTGCTTGCAACAGCATCGCACATTCTCCATTTTAGAAAAAAATAAACGTTGAAGTTTCGTCACTCGTCAAATGTTTTTCCACATCAGAAATACCTAAAAATTGCCTTACGATCGTAAATATTCATCGATAATATTTAAAGAGCATCACCTCGTGGTCTTCCGACCAGCAATTTCCGGGATTTTTCAATAATTGGGGCGCCGGATTTTCGCACCTGCGGCTCTTCTCCAAAAGTGATAACCACGGAACAATTATTAATGTTTTTTGCAACAGGAGGCTCGGAAAACGTCGGAAAGGGCATCTTCCACGTAAATCCACTCAAATTTCGTCCAATTTCCCCGTAATTTGTTAGATTTTTCACTTTCACCGACACTGACGTTTCGCGTCGTTTGACGTTTCGAGGCACCGAGAGTTTGTCATTTTTGCAAGAGCGCCTACGATTTTTCGACGGTTTCGGATGGCCCCACTTTGGGGCTCCCGTGCGCCCCCACGGAGTGAAAAATCGCAAAGCCACCCCCCCTACGCTATAGGGAAATCATTTTCCTAAATGCGCTCCGCGAAAAAACGGCGAAAATTTCTAGATGCTCGGAGGAGATCCACCGGCACATAGCCCGTGTTTCGGGGTGTTTTAGAGTGAAAAGACAAATGATTAATCAAGTCGGAAATTAATATGAGAGACAAGATGACTTGCGGACCTTACCTGACAAAGACCTGAACTGCAGTCGATGCGGAAAGTAGTCGATGTGGAAAGTAGTCGATGCGCGTGGATGTTTAGACTGCTCGCTTTCGGCTCTTAGCCGAAAGCTCGCGCGTGAAAAGAGTTGCGAGCTAACGCTCGCAACTCTTTTCGTTTAGCTCGATTGTACCTGAATGAGTTTCGGCTTCGCCGAAACGGTCTCGGCTGCGCCTCGACGTTTTTTAACTTGAGATATTTCAAAAAGAAAATTTAAATTTAAAATTGATTGTATTCACCGGCAAAAAGTTCAAATTGGCAACACCGCATTTCTTGGCTACGAATAAGGCACAATCTGACAACGCCATCTTTCTTTGCTATACGTAATTGAATGTAATTCTGTGAAAAAATCCACACGATTTCTTATTATTTGACATAGGTACATAAAACGTAATTTTTTATCCATTTCGAATGGATGTGGTCAAAAGGTTTTTAAAAGACAGTTAAGGTTGAGTAATTTAGTCAAATAGTAGTTAATAAATAAGGAATAAATAATTCAGGATATAGATATTTCAAAAAAAGAGATAATTTATTATGCAACCAACAAAAAATGTATTTGAATGAATTGTCTTCATTGTGGCTCTCTGGACATTAATCGCTGACACTGAGTAGCGGACGTACGTCGTAGACTTCTCCATTGATGATAAATTTCGAAATAAATTTCCATTTTTTTCACATTCAAACCATTCCTTCAGACATTTGACATAGAGCCTTCCCTAACTGAAGGAAATTTTGCCGAAATAGCACTGCAAAAGCACCTTCAAAGTATGAAGAATGGGATTGTACTTGCGTTTTACACCCCATCGATGCATTTCGTAATGATTCTCGGCGAATCCGTGGCATTTTTCCACCTGCGACGTGTCATCGTTTCTACGCACGCTGGAACTTTATCGACGCACTGTTAACTTTTTAAAAGCTCCATCGGCCTCGATTGCACGGAGAAAGCGGCGAAAAAAATCAAATTGTATTTCATAGATGAAGGTCCTACTGTATTACGATATGGGGTCCTACTGTACTTGTATTTTACTGGTAGTCTCATAAATGGGAAAATGGCACAAAATCGAGGGTACAATGGCACACGCACTGAATTGAATGATACTCGTGTCTTTTGGTCACCACCCATGTGTATTTTCTGTCGATTTTCCACCACCAAAATCATTCGGAACGGTTGAGGTTATGTCGTCACGATTTTTTTTAAATTTCTTCCACAAATTCGGTACGTACCAGTCGGGGGCGATAATTTCTAGTCGCAAGTGAACGTTTTTCACACCCCCGTATAGTTTTCAACACGCTCGGGGTAATTTACAAAAATCGGAAGCACGGCGTTTTTCGACGGGAATCGGAATTTTCTCGGATCGGGGCAAAAATCACTCGAAATTCAGTCGGGAGGTTCACAAAACACTCGCGACGGACGTTCGGGGGTAGATTCGATGGAAAAGATGCACGAAAATCGTAAATTCAGCCGGTTCAACTGGACGAAATGCACGGCAAGGCGAGAAACGTCAAATCGAGAATTGACGTTGCGGCGGCGGTTTTGTCGCAAAAATCAAAACAGCCTCGCCCCATCATTTCAGTGCTTTCGAATTTCCAGCGTAGTCGTTTTTCTCGGCATTTTTTCGGCTCGTCATTTCGGGGCTTTTTTTCAAACGCAAATGTCGGGATGAAATCGAGAAAAAAACCCAGCGCCACCCCTTTAACGCCTTGGAGCCGTCTTTTGTTTTTAAAATTCCACCCTCACTTTACAGTGAAATTTGGTCGTAAAAAAGCCTTTTGTCCCGCCGTTTCAGATGTTTTTTTTTTAAGAGACGTCAAAATCGCCTTCCAAAATTAATATAGTTTGACTAGACCCGGACTTTACCAGTCAAAGACCTGAACTGCAGTCGATTCGGAAAGTAGTCGATGCGCGTGGAATTTGTTGACTGCTCGCTTTCGGCTTTTAGCCGAAAGCTCGCGCGTGAAAAGAGTTGCGAGCTGAAGCTCGCAACTCTTTTCGTTTAGCTCGACTGTACCTGAATGAGTTTCGGCTTCGCCGAAACGGTCTCGGCTGCGCCTCGACGTTTTTTGACCTGAGAATAATTCAAAAAGAAAATTTAAATTTAAACTTGATTTTATTCATCGGGATTGAAAATAAAAAAAATTAAAATAATGATTGAATGATTGGCCAAAAATTTATATTTTTTTTTTTTTTTTTTTAAGAGAAGGGAAAATCCTCATGGACGCCCAGAGCGTTTGTTTGCCCTGGGTAGTGCCGGACTCTTACCGGCTAAAAAACCCTCCTCGGTGTGAAATAATGAAAAGAATAAAGAAAAACTAAATGAATGAATATTTGATGAAATTCCAAAATTTTTGGAACCTTACCAAATAGGACAAAAAAAAAACTGAAGTACAGATCCGAGCTGTGCGTTATGGATAAGTCCAAAAAACAGAATTCCTGTCAGGACTCGAAAGAGCGAAAAATTAAGCAGAGAATGCACTGAAGTAGACTAAACTTAATTCCTACTGTACCCATAACACAACCTCTCAAATTCGATTCTGAACTTTTTCTCTCTAAACTGTTGAGACGGAGAAAAAATTCGGCATTCGAACATAGCAAAGCAAAAAATGAATGAATGTGACAAAAATTAAAGTCACAAAAAGTGAAAACAAAAAATGCAAAAGCAACCCAATAACTCCTATGATGGAAGTGTTAAAAGTGATGATAAAATGTCTTGCGAGTACGAAATAAAATCACTTTTAATGCACAAATCATACATTATTTATTCCTACAAACACCAGTGAAAGCTGAAATCGTCAAATTACCAACCACCACCAACATTAAAAGTACAAAAAATAAATAAATACTTTTGACATTGGTGTCGTAAAATGGCATTGTTAGTAGTTTTTATTGGCGTCTATTGAAAAATGGGCTCGAGATGTAGCCTCGGACCTTAGACACATTTAGTGATGCGACTTGGAGTTGTTTGTTGGCACACTCAAAATCGCATTACCAGACATGCCTATGAGGAGACATTATATTTCAAGATTACATTGACATCATTGTAAACAATGATGGTAATATAAGATGGTCATGAATGACTGTCACACTTGTCATTTCAGCGAACAATCCTTAACGAACCACCCGTCATCGAGAAAATAATGGCGGACAACGATTTCAAAAACCTCTCTAAAGTACTTCAGGGTACACAACGTTCATTGTGTACACGTGATCGTCGTCCTCAAAGAGTTGTTGGCCCTGATTACTCTGGTCGTACACCAAAACTTTGACTCTGTCAAAAGAGCGAGCTCTCGAAAAGGCTACGTACAACTGTCCATGTCCGAAAACAGCAGTGGGCAAATAAATGCCCACCGAGTTCAGGGTACAACCTTGGGCCTTGTTACATGTGACAGCGTACGCTGGCCTGACGGGAAACTGTCTCCTTTTTAGACTGAACGGCAGGAGACTTGTGGGTGTCAAAAAGTCAATCCTCGGGATAACCACAACGCGTCCCGTCAACCCTCCACTCGCGTCGATTAATTCACATTCCAGGATGTGCTCACCCAGATGGTGAATTAAAAGTCTCGAGCCGTTGCACAAACCCTGCGTGATGTCGAGATTGCGCAACAGCAAGACCACTACGCCCGTTTTGAGTAGAAGTTTGTGCGGTGGATAACCCGAAGGATTGAGACTGTGCAGAAACTCTAACGGATACCTGGCAATCAACTCCTCGTCGTCTGAGACGGCGCTGTCTGCACTGAGGAACTGCTGTCCCTCGCCGGGTAAACGGTTCAACATCAGGTTGTTGATCTCGTCGCAGCTCGCGTTCGTGGGGGAGATGATGGCTCGACCGAGAGCGGCGTCAGCGCCAACATCTTCTCCGAACGTGGTGTCAATCAGCTGGTCGAGATTCGAAACGACACACTCTTGTGGAATCCTGACGACTGGATTGTTGTTGGAGTGTCGGGTTTCCAGCGTGCCGTTTCCCAGTCGGTCGAGGAATTCAAGGAACCGTTCCTGATTCGGCTCCAACCTCATGTTTGTTCTCAACTCGAGAAGCTGAAACATTGGCCACAACAGACTGGATTTAACGCAAGCTTCGACGGTGGAAGCGCGACTTCCGTCTATGACAACGGGAAGGCATTGCCGAAAGTCGCCACCGACCAAAACTACCTTACCACCAAAGGGGAGATCGACTTGCGTGAGTTCCCTCAGCGTCCTGTCAACCAGATTGAACGCCAACCTGGTGGTCATACTCACTTCGTCCCAGATTATGAGTTTGCACTCAATCAGGAACATTGCTTCCCTGGACTCTCGCTTCAAACGTGACCTGGAATTTTCGAGCAAGTTTATCGGCAGTCCGAAACGGCTGTGGACCGTTCTGCCATCCCTGAGGTGGGACGCTGCAATGCCTGTCCAGGCGACGGGGGCCACCTTGACCTCTCTACCTAACAACACAGAGATTAGTGCGTTATACAGAAAAGTCTTGCCCGTCCCGGCTCGGCCTGTCATGAAGAAAAGCCGTTGCCGTTGGTTGCCGTCTTCAATTGCACCCATGACTGTGTTGAAGACGTGAAGCTGGTCTGGATTGAGTTGACCCAACATGTGATCACCTTCCTGGGCGATTTCAGCGGGTGGCTGTTGGCCCGGAAGGTCGTCATCTTGACGGAGAGCCTGCAACGACAAATCATTTGCAATGTTTTAACGTGAAATGCGAAAAAATTAAAAACTTACGGGTACATCATCGAAACCAAAGTCCGTCAGACGTCTCCCGTGCGCCGTCAAGATTCTTCTGACCGCCTGAAGGGCTCTCATTTCAGCTTCTTGGGGCGTCATTCTCCGTCGAACGAAATCCTCCGTCATGGAGTTGCGGAATTCGTTCCAAAGTTCGACGGGTCTCTCGACATCGCAGAACACCAGAATGTAGGCGAACATGCGACGGAGTTGTGAGGGCATCTGTCTCCCGGCGGCTTCCGTCATGGCCCTGGTCCATTCTTGGTCGTCGGCCAGGAGTTGGAGTTGTTGGCACGCCTCTCTGAAGGTCGGCCAAACGATGCCGTTGACTGTCCGCAAATCTTCGAACGATTCCGCTCCCCTCACATGGAGCAGAAGCACTCGCAGGTAGTACAATTCGCCCCGTGCTACGCTCATTGCGAACAGTCTACCGATGACCAACTGATGTCTCAGTCGCCAGTTCCATCGGTGGTTGGCTTTGTCCCACGTGAAATGCTCGGGTATCTGTGGGTAGAGAAACTGTCTCGCCCGAACATCTCTTCGATTCAATGCGAACCATTCCGTCAACATGGTGTTTTCGTGGTTGATGAGGCCAGCTTCTTCAAAACCGGGTCTGAAGTAGGCCTGTTGACGGTCTTGAAGGTGTAGAGGCAACCTCACCACAACGTGTGTGTTGTAGTGGAGGTCGTGCTCTTGCAACCTCCACGCCGCTTCCGGTGGCGTCATGTAGCGTGAATTTTGAAATGCGGTGATTTCGTCGTAATGTAGCTCTTGGCCTCCGTCAGCGTTCGGGTTTTCGACTATTTGCACCAGCACCTGATCAGCATCTTTGAAGAAGTACTTGTACAGGTACTTCACGCTACGAATCGAGACGCACGCTTCGACATTGATGTGCGTCTGGTATTTCAGCAACAGGTAAGGACTGTGAGGTACCACAAATTCATTTTCGAGTTCGTGATCTCTTCCATTCCGTACGACTGCTATTTTCCTGCCGTTCCTCCGTCTCCTGTAGACGGGATAACCCTCACGAACGATGGTCTCGTCGGAGTAGAACTTGGGAAAGCCAGCTGTGCACCTGCCACCGTCCATGCAAATGCAAGTTGGATTTCTTTCACCGCATGGACCGTGCATCATGAACTTTCCAACGGCCGCATAGAGTTCTGGCTCTTCAGCAGGATCAGGAATTTCAGAACTGATTAGTTCATCTATGCGGGCCGCTTCTCTGGGTTTGTCTTCTTCTCGCAACGTCACCAAGATGTGGGCGTGTGGCAAGCCCCTCTTTTGGAACTCGATGACGTAGATCGTTGCGATCGTTTCCCCGAAAATTTGTTCCTGTCGGATGTCCACCATCACCAACTGCTTGAGCTTGGCCAGAAACACCCTGTTCACCAGTGTGGGGTGATTGTTGGGGTAATCGCCGGCCGGGATGTTTTCGATTATTTCTGGCCAGTTGGGGTTACACGTCATCGTGATGAAGAGGTCGGGGGGGCCCATTCTTTCAACCACGGCCAGTGCGTCTTGGAAACGCTGATACTGACATCGTGGCGAACCCAGAAAAGAGGAAGGCAGAATGAACCTTTGACCTGGTGGAACGCCGGCACGATCAGCTCGAGTAGCTATGTAGTCTTGAAGACCAGCATATTCCTCCACTCTGAGCTGGTTTTGGTGGTTTTGGAGGTATTGCAACCGAGACCCCTCGACTCGGATGTAGGCTGCGACGATGTATTGCTGTAATTTAATAATTATTAGTAATTGTTACAGAAACATGTAAAATAAACGTACCTGAGTGAGTTTACCACCACGCTCCAAGATGTTGAACCCATCTCTGTATGCAATCCTGAACGCATAATGCTTGTTCATCGTCAGCCAGTGGTCGCCTTCATCAGGCAACTCGAAACCGGGCTCTCCACTGGGGAAGAGCAAGGGAAACGTCAACGGGTCCGTGAGACCGCTAACGTAGGGGATTTCCCTAAGGCCAGCATTGTGACCCGAGATGAAGACTCTCAATGTGGGACGTGGAACCACAGCTTCGTTCATCTCAAAGACACCAGCGATCTCTTGCACTTGGGGTGCATCGAAGGGTCTATTTCGTCTGTCTCTTCTCTGAGCGACCAAATCCACGTAGACTTGAGGCATGACCTCGTTGTTGGCTGCCATCCGGGCCAACTGCTCCTGGTAGACATCGTGCAAATGACGAAATTCTGCAAGAAAAAACACTATATTGTTGAGTCTTGTTGAGAACATTTCGTTAATTTCACCATTGAATTTTAAATCTGTACCACAATAAATGAATAAAAGACTTACCTCGAGCATAAGGATTGACCTGATGCAAGATATTCGTTATTGCACGGATCAAGTCTTCGTTGACCCTTTCTCGTCCCACGTAATCTAGGCGTTGTTCTGCCGCGAAATCGGGGTCCAAGAAGTAGATGGCGCCATATCTGGACCTTTCAGGCTCGTTGATGTTGACGTTGGGAGCAAAATGGTGCACCAAACGGCCTTGAATGGCGTAGACGTACGGTCCACGGCCACGAAGGGTCCTGAGATTTGCTTGCATGCTGGCGAATTGGAAGCAATTGTTGTAGATCAAAACGTTTCGCCTGAACTGTCCAGACAGCCGGTGACGGCCAGCAAACAACTCTTCCAACAATTGGGGGCATGCTTCCAATGGTGGCAATTGAACTCTGCCCAAACGACAGCACTTGGAGTATTGCCCTCGGGTGTTCAATTCGCTCTGGAAAAATTTCGCTCCGCAGTTTTCACACCGCCGGTCCATGTGGCCGACGTGGAATGCAGGAACGTTCCTTTCTGTCGCCGCCATGTAGAATCGACGGTGACGATGGAAGCGCTCAAAGGCAATGGCCGCCCTCCTTTGAGCACTCAAGCGTTGGTCGACCGGTTGTTCAACTTGGAGTTGACCTGCTACAACCGGCACGACGACATGTTGCTGGACGTACTCCAAATCGTTTCCGTCTCTCATGTCGGGGTCGACCTCGAAGTCGGCGAGCAAAGCTGCCAGATCATCTTGGTCTGGAGCTCGAAAGGCAATCTGGGGAAGCGGAACAGTGTCTATAAAGGCTTGCTCGTCAGCCATTTCGACGTCCTCGTGTCGAACAGGTGCAACATTTGGACGGTTGTAGACGTTCCGCATCTGCCTTATGACTGCTTGGCGGGCAGCTTCATCCTCTTGGTCAGAATCATCTGAAAGGAAGAAAAATAAGGAAACTGTTACTACATATCCAACACAAATGTATTGTCGAATATTCTGTGAATGATTAAATATTACTTTTCGAATGAATTAATCAATGTCTCAAATATTACCTGAGAAGTCGTATCTCGAACGTTTCTGTTGAGACGACCGAGGAGATTGCCAAAACGAACAACACGGGGCTGGGTCCGTGTAAAGATCAGCAGCTGGTCTTTGTCCAGCCACTACGCCATTGTTCCTTCCCCTATGTTGTCCCAGCGCAGAGGAAGGTGGCAGAACTGAGTCAGGTTCTGATGTTCCTGAAATATGCAAAAGAGGTCCATTAATGACGAAACCTTCCCATCGTGTGGGTCTCTGATTTTCGTGCCTTGTGTTTAAAATTTTAAAGTTGATATGTCTAAATGACACTTGCCGTGGAAGAATTACTCTCAAAACTCTTTCAGCTATTCAACAGGTCACCTAATCTCTATGTACCAACTTTCAGCCAAATCGATCCAGTGGTTTGGCCTATAACGTAGTTTCAGTGTTTTACAAAATTTCGATTTTTTGACCCAAAGTGCACTAAATGCGAATGAAATTTGTCATATTTAAAGCCAGAATTTGAAGACCTTTATGATAGTGACAATAAATTTTTCAAAAATTAGTTTTGAATGGCTAAATGAGAGAATAATGTTAAATTTCGAAATTGGTGTGGCAAAACGGCACTTTCTGTGGCTCAACTGAATTCGAAAATTTGTTCAGCTCTTCGACGTGTAATGCTATGTGCAAAATTTCAGCGAAATCGGTTCAGGGACTTGAGCTTTACCGCGATTTTAAAGTTCGATAAAAATCTCGAATTTTTCAGTTTTTAGTCAGAGTGTCTTTGGAAGCAGTTTATGTACCAGCATGTTTATGTACCAAATATCAGCCAAATCGGTCTGGTAGTTTTGGCTGTGGCGTGTTTACGTACGTACGTATATACCGGGTGGACCAACACTATTGCCCACCTCAAAAATTGCCCTTTATTTTAAAGCTGGGACTTCGAAATTTTTACAGTGTATATGGCTACCAAGGACCCTTCAAATGAGGGCAAAAGTTTATCTGTCATTCAAAAACTGTGACGTCACGAAATTTTGAAATGTCGTTTTTCCAAGAAAAAAAATTTTTTTACCCATAAAATCGTTTTTTGGGCTAATACCTTTATGTTAAGCCCATTTTTTTAAATTTCCGTCATCAGATTAGCCAACTGTAGCAAGCTAAAAATGGTCCATTTTAATTCACAAGTCGGCCACGTAAACAATTGACTACTATGCGAGGGCTTTCTTGGATAACAGCGTACGCTTTTTTCATCTGTCACCAGTTGACAGCGACACGACGTGGCCATTGAACTGCGAAATTGTTTTTAATTTTAATAAACGTGGATTTTTGTAACGAATAATGTTGAAATATGGGTTTAAACTGGGCATCCACCATTTAATTCGCCCACCCAAGGTGCCAGGAGAGGTTACGAACACGGACATTTAATCAGATGGCGGCGCGGCGTGAAGAGGGGCTCCAGTTTGTGTGAAGGGCTCCGGTTTGTGTGAGGGGGTTTTTTCAAATAGCCATTTCCCTAATTCGCATTATTCCATACTTATGTAATTCCACAGGTAATTATTTTGTTGTTATGGCCTGTTTTTTAGTTGGCATTTTTAGGTTAAGTGAGTCGACTTAGTTTGCCCCGTTGAGACTAATATCGAGGACTAAGATATTCACAGCCCAGAATTTAACAGCAACTCGTGTCAAATAAGGACCAAGGAATCGTTTTGCATAACAAAATTGATATTTACAGCCTCTAAATTTAACATCATCTGATCTAAATAAGGGCAAAGGAATTGTTAAACTATCGTTTCAACTAACATAATTAAAATTCAGAGATAAACTGTAGCCGAAGGTAGAAGAATTATAGCCCGATGCCATTTCTTAACTAGTTGGGTTAAATTGTTTGGTAAATTGTAGGGTGATGTAAAACCAAGTGTTTTTAGCTGGCGAAAGTGTGTTGCTGTAAAGTTGAAGTTGCAATCACAATAATTATAATTTTTCAAGGATATAAATTGAAACTTAAATCCTGTATGATCAAACTAACAACAATAAATTGAATTTGATTGACTGATTGTGTTACATAAACTATGGTCTTTTAGCTGTTTTGGATGTCTCAGAATTGTGGATCCTTCAAATATTGTGAAAGAGCTCTACTAATCATCATAGACAAAATTGTGTACAAGGAACTTACGGCTTGTACTTACCTAAAGTGATGCATTACTCACTACCACAACCCATCACTACACAATCATCACCAAATTCACTGCACTGCAACCACTATAGCACAGATCACTTCACAAAAAGTACTTACCTGATTACAGGTACTGCTCAAAGTGGTGGCCTTCTCTTTCGATGCACATCTGAGCACGTCGCTGAAATGAATTTTGGACTGTAGCTGCTGTATTTCGTTCATTGATTGTCTGGAAGGCATCTACGAGTCGTTGCTGCATGTCTTGTCTCGTGGTTGGCTGTGTTCTGTACACAATTTCTTGCACAACTCCCCATGTGAAAAAATCCATAGGTGTGAGATCGGGAGATCTAGCTGGCCAAGCAATTGGACCACCACGACCAATCCATTTATCTGGAAACTTTTCATCTGCCACACCACGAGCTTCTCGACTGAAATGTGGAGGCGCACCATCTTGCTGAAACCACAAATTTTGGATCACATTTAATGGCACATCTTCTAGTAAGTCATCTAATGAATTTCTTAAGAACTCTGCATACATCGCACCAGTCAGATGGCCTTCAAAAAAGAATGGACCAACTAATCGGTTGTCAATAATTCCTCCCCACACGTTCAGTGACCATATGTCTTGTGTTTTTTCTTCTCTCATCCAATGTGGGTTAACCACCGACCAATAGTGCATATTATGCCTGTTTACGTGCCCATTAGATTTGAATGTGCATTCATCGGTGAAAAGCACAAACTTGAAGAAGTCCTGATTTTCCTGCAGTTTCTCTTGGGCCCACGTGCAAAATCTCACCCTGTTCATAAAATCCTCTCCATGTAGTTCCTGATGCAGTTCGATGTGATATGCATGGAATTTGTGCCTTTTTAATATTCTTAGAATCGATGACTTACTTATGCCGCTTGATTGCTTCATTTCTCGACTGCTGACTTGGGGATTATTTTCAGCTATGTTCAAAACAATAGCTTGATTGATTTCATGAGTCACAGCGGGATTTATCACTGTCTTTTTCTTGGGCTTCAAACTGCCTGTCTCTCTAAGTTTCTCTACAATTCTTTTAAATGTTCGTCTATCTGGTTGAAGTCTGTCTGGGTAACGTTGGGCATACAATTCTGCTGCTTGCATTGCATTTTGCTGGCATTCTCCAAAAATCAAGATCATGTCGACCTTGTCTGAAAAGGAAAGATGTTGCATCGGCATGATAAAAATTAAATGCACTCCACTAAAATAGAATAAAACTATTAATTAACACTAGGTATAGGAAATTCACCAAGATTCACTTCTACACGTAATTATAATTAACACTCACAACACAGAAAAACGCGTGAAAGCTTCCCTGGAGGGAAACCAGGATAAGAGCTGTGAAAACAGCTAACAAGAAGGTATGTAAAACTAAGTTGGAAAACACTTCTCTTCAAGAGGTTGAAGATTTCACAAAATAGCAATTTTTCTCAAAATTAGCAACCTAAACACTGCAACACTATTGTAATTCACACACTAATCACACTAGTGGGTGACTAATGATTAGCTAAAAGGGGTTGGAAGAGTTTGAGCGGGAAATTAACGCGCGTAATGAAATAAATGCGCGAAATTCAAGTAAAAATATGAAAGCCTGATTTATTAAATTTACTTAATAGGCAATTATTGTTTAATAAACGAAAGAATAATCTCAGTATTCTTAGTTCATTCTAATGACAAAAATTGAAACTAAGGCACACACACACGTCTTGTTTATGCACTGGATGGCTTGTCGTGTGATCAATGATTAATTAGTCCTTATTTGCCCACCATGATGATGATTATTAAATTCCACATTGCACCTTTTTGCTTCTGCTGTTCAAATAATAACTTGAGCTTCACCAACTTCAAAGCATCAATTATTAACGTCTTGATTTTGTTTAGGAGGTACCTACGAGGTATTTGCCAATCGAAAACTGACACTTGCACCACCTTCGATTACAGTTTATCTTTGAATATGAATTATGTTATGCAAAACGATTCCTTGGTCCTTATTTGACACGAGTTGCTGTTAAATTCTGGGCTGTGAATATCTTAGTCCTCGATATTAGTCTCAACGGGGCAAACTAAGTCGACTCACTTAACCTAAAAATGCCAACTAAAAAACAGGCCATAACAACAAAATAATTACCTGTGGAATTACATAAGTATGGAATAATGCGAATTAGGGAAATGGCTATTTGAAAAAACCCCCTCACACAAACCGGAGCCCTTCACACAAACTGGAGCCCCTCTTCACGCCGCGCCGCCATCTGATTAAATGTCCGTGTTCGTAACCTCTCCTGGCACCTTGGGTGGGCGAATTAAATGGTGGATGCCCAGTTTAAACCCATATTTCAACATTATTCGTTACAAAAATCCACGTTTATTAAAATTAAAAACAATTTCGCAGTTCAATGGCCACGTCGTGTCGCTGTCAACTGGTGACAGATGAAAAAAGCGTACGCTGTTATCCAAGAAAGCCCTCGCATAGTAGTCAATTGTTTACGTGGCCGACTTGTGAATTAAAATGGACCATTTTTAGCTTGCTACAGTTGGCTAATCTGATGACGGAAATTTAAAAAAATGGGCTTAACATAAAGGTATTAGCCCAAAAAACGATTTTATGGGTAAAAATTTTTTTTTTCTTGGAAAAACGATATTTCAAAATTTCGTGACGTCACAGTTTTTGCATGACAGATAAACTTTTGCCCTCATTTGAAGGGTCCTTGGTAGCCATATACACTGTAAAAATTTCGAAGTCCCAGCTTTAAAATAAAAGGCAATTTTTGAGGTGGGCAATAGTGTTGGTCCACCCGGTATATACAGACACATTTTAAAAACCACTTTTTTCGATTCCTGAGACCTGAAAACGTGAAGATCTGGTGTTATCTCAAATTCTAAAATTTTAGTTATAGCAGTAATCTCCCTTTTTAGCTTCTACGCTTCGCAAAGCAAGTTAATAAAATCGATCGAAAAATCGAATCGCCAAAAACATCAAATCTTTACGTTTCAGGGAATCCGAAAAACTGGTTTTTGAAAAATGTCTGTTTGTGATCACGCTGGAGCTCAAACTACTGAACGTATCGAGATGAAATTTGGCACACATATTCATTGGGAGATTTGTAGGTGCTGATTAGAATTTGGGCCACATCCGTTTACGTGCCTTTTTGACACATCAACTTTAAAAATTTAAATGCAAACCCACATTTTTCGCGTTACCATATGAATACTTTTCGAATTCTGCTTCTAAAAATGTATTCGCACTTGTGCGGTTTTGGCCAGAAAATGGTACCATGGTGCCATTTTTTCGAAAAATGTGATTTTAGTGGTAAAAGGGCCTTTAATTTAAAAAAAAGGCATATTCTTACTATCGGATTCGACAGCTGTTATATTGTCGGATGAAAAACCTTAGTGCAATTTTTTAGAAATTTTCCATTTTAGGGACAAAAAGGCCCCTTTTTGAATTTTTCATAGCAAAAGGGCATATTATTATTATTATCATCGAACTCGATAGCTATTGAATTGCCTTATTGGAAACATTAGTGCCATTTTTTCGAAAAATGTCATTTTAGGGGTGAAAAACATTTGTATTTTAGATTGTAGTAAATGAGTGCCTTGGTTAAACAAAGTTAAATGGTACCCATATTTCTTGACTTATCGTCCTATTTCAAAATGTTTAATCAATGTTCTTATTGGGTTATCGGGTGAATAAGAGAATAATTTTTCTACTGGTGACGTGAAAACCGGGGGTTCGTATTGAAAATTTAAAATTTGATGTGCCAAAATGGAATTTCTGGTTGCACGATTACTGTAATAATCTCCCTTTGTTTTTAAATGGTGGAGTGGAATGGGGAGGTTAAAACCTATGCCTATGCATAACTGTACATTTTTATTACCGGATTTGACAGTCGATTTTTTTCAAGCCGAAAACCATTTTTTCAAAAAAAAATGTCAATTTAGGGGCAAATGAAAAATGTACATACCAGCACCTCCAACAGTAGGTTGAGGAGAGGCTCGACTGATTGGCGGTGAAGGAACAGCCCCTTGTGTTTCACTCGACTCATTGATTGTTTGAATGGGGGGCTCGCAAGGAGGGTGAGGCTCCACAGCAGCTGAAATTAAAATATTACACATATTAGTACATATTAATTTCAATGAGTAGGTAGCTGCACTGTAATGACAACAAATGTTTTGAGTGTCACTACAGTGTAAGCAGTCACCATTGATGAAATGATTCTTTTGCACTGCAGTGTTACTTACAGCTCGGTCTGCTATTCGATGAAGGTTGTTCCACAACTGGTGAAACACCCGCATCTAGCAAACCGTTGTCTTGACTGACAACGTAGCTGGTTTCCGCCGTGGCATGCTGCGATTCTGAAATGGTAGGAGTCGCTGCTCTCGTTGGTCGTCCCTTAATATTTGTGCCCTTTTTGACCGACCAACCCTTTCCACCCTTCCTTCCTTTGCGGGGCATGATTTTCTGAAACTGGAAATAAAAATTGAAACTGAAAAACAACTACAAAACACTAAAATGCACTGCACAAAACACAAACACAGATACGTGACGCCACGTTTTCCGTAATGGTGGACGCCGGAAGCGGAAGTTGACGTCAAGATAGAGAAACTGACATTTGTGACAGATGGTATAAGCCGATTTATATGAGATTTTTGGCGACTCCTGTCAACTGAAATGCATTTTCAAGATATTAATTGGTAACGTAAGAAAAATAGCCAACAGGAACAGGTATTGTTCGTTTTCGACGTGCGTTTATAAGGAATGTGACATTCGAATTACCCTTGAGCTTTTTACCTGAACTAATTTTCAATAACCAATGGATGACGTCGTCAATTCATTTATAATTGGTTCGGTTGCGCGAACGACGGGTTGTTTCGAGACGCCAAAAATTATTTTCCTCGTCTGTCATTTTCGGGGGCCCCAAAATCATTTCATACGAATATTGTAAATCGGGGCCCCTGCTTGGTGGTGAAAATCTGATGGAAACGTCCAACTGACTACAATGATTGGACAACTTATTATTTATGATGACTTGTAATGGAAAGCATTGTAAAAACACTTTGGAGAAGAATAAACCAATATTGTGGCAGAGTGAAAGGAGCATCAGACCATTTCCAAAAGAAGCTCAACTTTTATTCGCCGGAATCTCGCATATTCTATTCGAATCTGTTTAAAAGAAAGAAAAGCATGGAAATTGAAACAAAAAGCAGGTTAAAATTTTTAATCGTTGAGAAATTGCAACAAAATTATTTGGAGGAGACATCGGGAGTGATTTTGGGAGCATCAGGTGCAGCAGGTGGAGTGGAGGGGACAGGATTGACGGGAACGGGGGGCACAATGGGGGAGTTCACGGTTGGGAGGGGCTCATTATAATAATGGGAGTGATTCGATGAAAAATTAAACTGGAATGTTCCACCACTGAAGTTGAATATTGGGTGATCGGCAGCAGGAGTGGTGGATGCTTTCCCTGCTGCATCGTCGTTGCGGGGACCGTTGTTTTTCTTTCTCCAATACCACTTCCGTCTGAAAATTAAAAACAATTACACATAAATAATGAGAAAACTTTCAAGTGTATTTGTAATAACTACTCTCTGAAATATGTCTACCATGTATTAAACTAATTGAATAATAAATTGTAAAATGTATCATCAAGTGTTCTCTGTTAGAGGTATGGGTAAACATATCTACCCTACACATATATATACTTGTTTGGTGTGAATGGGTACTACTTACTTGTTGTCTCGGCGACCATTATTGGTGCCACTGCCAGATGAGTAAGAGCCGGATGAGTTTCGGCGCCCACTGCCGGAGGAGCCTTTATTATTGTCTTTTCCCATCTTCAAAAAAGTAAAGCAAAAATAAGTCATCAATGCCTGATAATTATCATTTTCAATTTTTGTTTTAGTAGGTAAACTATTAAATTTCTTAAAATAATGTATTAAAAACTTACTGTAGGTAGGTAGGGTTGGGCTGCTGAACAAATAATGATGCAACAATAGAGGGAAAGGGTTGTTGCTGTGGAGGAGGAATGGACCAATTGGAATAGAGGGTGGTTATTTTGGCGGGAAATGGGTAGCCACCCTACTTAACTGTTGGTGACCTTGAAATTATTTGATTGCTTAAGGTGGGCCTCCACTGATTGGCATTATTGTATACCAAAGGTGCAACCTCCTGACAATTTTTAACACGCACAACGTAAGGTATAGAAAATTGTTTGAAAAATTTATTCGCAAAACCTCAATCAACCGCAGAATGTGAGAAGGGAAGTCGTCAAATTTCCCAAACTATTACATGTAAAATAAGCTTTGTTACTACAATTGAATTTAAACAAAAAAAAAATAAATAACGACCCCCTGCAGGTGGGGAGGGGGGAAATGTCAGGTACACTTTCGTGAAGGCAGCCCAAGACAACTTGTGAAATGACCTGAAATTCATTGTGTGAATTATTTGATAACGTGCTTTCTACTTACACTTGAAAAGTTTCCATTTTAATTTAAAATACTTGTGGAACCAACAGCTCCCCAAAAACTCAACTGAAATAATGGAAGATCAGGTCAATAAGAAATTACCAACATTTAGGATGTATGTGTACCTGTTGAGGGGCACTGTCGAACAGTTTACACTTGATCATTGACAGAGATATTGCTTCTTTGAAAGGAAATTGTAGAAAAACACCTGTCACAGTGGGTAGAATTTCTCAGTAAATTGAGGGCGTGGGTGTGTGGAGGGGCACCCTCAGTTCACAGTTGTTGATTTCAAGTCTCCTCCACAAAGGTTTTGGATCTCCGATTCAATATTTCACTTTTCAGAAAACAGCAGACCGAGGTAGAACTGAAACGTCAATCAGTAGTTCATAACGAACTCAACAGATAATTACAGTATACTCACGTCCAAGTCGAAATGGCCAATTATCAGCAAAAATTTTCAATTTTCAACTTGAAAAAAATCCATCGAGGTTATGTCATCTGTCGCCATTCGAGAACCTAATTTTTAAAGGAAATCAAATGAATGTGTGATTGTGAATGTGTTTCTTACCTGAAATTTCACGTCCTCAAGTAATTTCTAACAAACGGGGCCTTCCAAAAATCGATATCGAACAATCGACTGCAAAATTGCGGCATTTTAATAAGAGATGGCGCCGCGCGATGCACTCTTCAGTCGCAATCTAGCCACGCTAAGAGTCCCCTCACACCGTGTGCGATAAACGCAATGTCGCGCGTACCATTTTGCAGTGTTTGATTGAAAATGAGGACCCACCTGGAGGATTCTTTTAGTAGCACCCGTCTGGTTCGTGTCCCACATTGTTCTGGAGCGTTCTAAAGGTCGGGATCCGCAGAAAAAGTCCAAGTGGGAAAAGTGTGTTGGGGGCCTAAAGATTTCGACCTTTGATTATTATAAAACGAACTTGTTGGCGAAAATTGGCCGGTTTTCGTGGATAAAAGCAAAAGTGTCGTTTAAGTCACGGTTGGCCCCCCTAAAAATCGAGTGCATTGCTTTTCTCTTCGAAATATTTCTCGTATCCTCCGGAGAGCTTCAATGGATTTTTCCCAAGCTGGAGATAAATAAAATATCGATCAGAAAGTACTCAACGAACAGGCATTACTTACGTGTGTGTACAAACGACCGTTTATACATAGAAGAATTCTTCACTCTTCAACCAAACATTTATCAATTTTGTAGTAAAAAAAAAGTTGAAAAACTAACCTCTCGCTTGTCACTGACAGGACAGCTGTCTTGCGCAGGTCCGGCTTCTGTCTGTGAACGATTTTTCGCGACTGAAATAACCGGAAATACATTTCAAGATGGGTATATCAGATTATATTCCAATAACTAATGGATGACGTCGTTAATTCTTTATAATTGATTCGGTTGCGCGAACGACGGGTTGTTTCGAAACGCCAAAAATCATTTCCTTTGTCTGCCATTTTCCGGGGGAGGGGGCAAAATAACTTCATATAAATATTGTAAATCGGGGCCCCTGCTTGTTGGTGAAAATCTGATGGAAACGTCCAACTGACTACAATGATTAGCTAACTTATTATTTATGATGACTTGGTCATGGAAAGCATTGAAAAAACACTTTGGAGAAGAATAAACCAATATTGTAGCAAAGTGAAAGGAGCATCAGACCATTTCCAAAAGAGGCTCAACTTTTGTTCGCCGGATTCTCGCATCGCATATTCTGTTTAAAAGAAAAGAATGGAAATTGAAACAAAAATCAGGTTAAAATTTTTTTTAATCATCGAAAAAGTGCAACAATAAAATTACTCGGAGGGAGTGGAGCGGAGGGGACAGGATCGACGGGAACGGAGGGGGGGCGCAATGGGGAAGTTCACAGTTGGGATGGGCTCATTATAGTAATGGGAATGGTTTGTTGAGAAATTAAAATTAAATGTTCCACTGTTGAAATGAAATACCGGGTGGTCAGCAGCGAGAGTGGTGGATGCCTTCCCTGCTGCATCGTTGCGGGGGCCATTGTTCTTCCACCAGTACCACTTCCGTCTGAAAATTAAAAACAATTACACTTTGCCGGTGGTCTCATAGATGGCGCCACTGCAACATTGTTCAATGTAATCGTTATTCTTTTGCTTAAAAATGGGAAAATGGCACGAAATGGATGGAATTGAATGAATAATTGATTACGCAACCAACAAAACTGCATTCTCACAAAAAATTTATTAAAATTGTAAACAAAAATATCACAATTTTCACACTCGCGACCAATTTTTTTTAGATAAACCAAGTGGGAGTTTCTCCGATCGCTGTTTATTTATTTAATTAATGAATTAGGCAGTTTATTTATTTAATTAATGATTTGGGCATCTACCTTTCAATTGCTGGAGAATAAATCACTGAATTGTTGAATTTCTAAACCAAATCATCCGAACCTTCAACATTCCTGGATTTGTTGGAATTGTAAAAAATCCCTTGGAAAAACGGCAGTAATATTAAAGCTTCAACGTTCTGCAGTCCGCACGTCTCGATTAGTTGGTCATTTATTTGGTTTTTCGACCTGAAATTTCCAGCTGTTGTTTGAATCCCACATATTTCTCACATTCAAACCAATTTTTATGATGTTGATTACAGGTGTCCACCTTAAAATTGGAACTGTTACTTATTAAATTCAAGTTTAGACCATCCACCTTATGGTTAAATCGGCGGGCTTTACATGCAAATCGACTTGTCCCAGTGAATGAAGATTTTTTCATTACCACCTGAATGTAATTTTTCTTCCGAATTCAAAAATACAGCAACTGAAAATAAGTAATGAAACACTTGTGAATGAGGGTACAACTCACGCTTGATCCCAAACGGCCCATTTATTGGTAAATTTTTGCATTTTCCTTGTCGATAATCCAATTGAGGTTATGAGCATCTGTCAAACTGCAATTATCTCATTTTCTGCAAAAAAAATTGGTTACAGCCAGGCGGGAACTTGGTTTTTACTTACGTGGGGATGTGCTTGATTAATTTTCAACAATTTCAGCATTAAAAAGCGAATTTATTGAATCGTGAATGTATTCATTGCGAGACATTGACCTCTGGTGAGGGGGTACCGACTTTCACGCCGCGGTGGACACCTCTCGGCTGCTTTGGGCTAAATTTCGTGCAGAAGACCTTCGCGTCGTCCTTGTGGTGATGGATCGTCGGTTCCCTCCCTTCCCGATTCGAAACGAAGCGATTTATTGTCGGTGTACGCGCATTTTTCAAGTGGAGCCCCTCTCTAACGTGTTTGAGAATAAGGAAACTCGCAATTTTTTTTTTCACTAAAATTGGACGGTTTTTGTCTGTAAAAGTGTCGTTTGACTCACGATTAAATGTCCCGAAGCCTTTCGGGGCAGCACCCACGCTGCCTTTTCTTGGAAATTTTCCGTCCGAGTCGTTTCGTACACAAAAATATCATTTTTCCGAGAAAACTCGTCGGAATCGAACCGGAGCCATGGTTTCCACTCACGCTCGAACATTTTTGAGGCACCGATGGCGTTTCGAGAGCCCCAAAAGAGTCGTTGAAAATCACAAAGCACGGCCCGTTTTGAGGTTAATTAGAAAATTGGAAAAACTTTCGACATCGCCGCCGGAAAATGGCTCGAAAGCACAACTACACGCACCGTGTTTGCCAATCGACCGGATTTGTTGGGAAAATCGCCGGAAATCACTGAAAAACCACGAAATTCAGCACGACTCGAAAACGTCAAACGCCGCCGTCGATTGACACTGTTGACAGTTGTATTGGATTTTGCCCTAAAAATCACAAAGGCCACGACCTATCTTTTCAATGCAATCAACTTTTGGGAGCTTTCAATTGTTTTTGGGTTTTTTTCGTGGCGTCTAATTTTAACTCATTTTCAAACGAAAAGTTGTCATTGAAATCGCGAAAAAAAGCCAGCGCTAACCCCCGTGCGACAATTTCGCGTCTTTCCCCAAACGAATTCGCCCGCTCCGCGGGCGCTGCGCGCCCGCTCGAAAAAGCCTTTTGGGACGCACTTTCTCTTTGCATTTTTTCGGCCAAACGTCAAAAACGGCTACCAAACTTAATATAGTATGACTAGACCCGGACTTTACCAGTCAAAGACCTGAACTGCAGTCGATTCGGAAAGTAGTCGATGCGCGTGGATGTTTAGACTGCTCGCTTTCGGCTTTTAGCCGAAAGCTCGCGCGTGAAAAGAGTTGCGAGCTAACGCTCGCAACTCTTTTCGTTTAGCTCGATTGTACCTGAATGAGTTTCGGCTTCGCCGAAACGGTCTCGGCTGCGCCTCGACGTTTTTTAACTTGAGATATTTCAGAAAGAAAATTTAAATTTAAAGTTGATTGTATTCACCGGCAAAAAGTTCAAATTGGCAACACCGCATTTCTTGGCTACGAATAAGGCACAATCTGACAACGCCACCTTTCTTTGCTATACGTAATTGAATGTAATTCTGTGAAAAAATCCACACGATTTTTTATTATTTGACATAGGTACATAAAACGTAATTTTTTATCCATTTCGAATGGATGTGGTCAAAAGGTTTTTAAAAGACAGTTAAGGTTGAGTAATTTAGGCAAATAGTAATTAATAAACAGGAATAAATAATTCAGGATATGGGTATTTCAAAAAAAGCGAGAAGTACTCGAATAACTTCAACCAGTGTAAAAAACTTGTGTATTAAAATTGATACACTGCACATTTTTATTTTAACACTACTAATTATAGGAAAAGAATAGTGAAATACCGTGCTTTGAATAATTTACAATCAAAAAATCACAACTTTCACACTCGCCACCAATTTTGGTGTTTATTTATTTAATTTATTGCCGACTATTTCTGAAAAATTTTCGCCGACCCAAAACTTTGCAGTTGGCTGTACAGACTGCAATTGTGACATTCCAATAAAGCACGGAAAAAGCGGCGAAAATCAGACTGTATGATGAACGCGGTCCTACTGTATTACAATATGGAGTCCTAGATGGCGCCACTGCAACATTTTTCAATGTAATCGTTTTTCCTTTGGCTTAAAAATGGGAAAATGGCACGAAATCGATGGAATTGAATGAATCTATGATTACGCAACCAACAAAACTGCATTGAATAGTCTCACAAAAAATTTATTAAAATTGTCAACAAAAATATCACAATTTTCACACTCGCGACCAATTTCTCTTTAGATAACCAAGTGGGAGTTTCCCCGATCGATGTTTATTTATTTAATTAATGATTTAGACACCTACCTTTCAATTGCTGGAGAATAAATCACTGAATTGTTGAATTTCTAAACCAAATCATCCGAACCTTCAACATTCTTGGATTTGTAAAAAATCCCTTGGAAAAACGGCAGTAATATTAAAGCTTCAACGTTCTGCAGTCCACACGTCTCGATTAGTTGGTTATTTATTTGGTTTTTCGACCTGAAATTTGTAGCTGTTGTTTGAATCCCACATATTTCTCACATTCAAACCAATTTTTATGATGTTGATTACAGGTGTCCACCTTAAAATTGGAACTGTTACTTATTAAATTCAAGTTCAGACCACCCACCTTATGGTTAAATCGGCGGGCTTTACATGCAAATCGACTTGTCCCAGTGAATGAAGATTTTTTCATTACCACCTGAATGTAATTTTTTTTCCGAATTCAAAAATACAGCAACTGAAAATAAGTAATGAAACACTTGTGAATGAGGGTACAACTCACGCTTGATCCCAAACGGCCCATTTATTGGTAAATTTTTGCATTTTCCTTGTCGATAATCCAATTGAGGTTATGAGCATCTGTCAAACTGCAATTATCTCATTTTCTGCAAAAAAAATTGGTTACAGCCAGGCGGGAACTTGGTTTTTACTTACGTGGGGATGTGTGCTTGATTAATTTTCAACAATTTCAGCATTAAAAAACGAATTTATTGAATCGTGAATGTATTCATTGCGAGACATTGACCTCTGGTGAGGGGGTACCGACTTTCACGCCGCGGTGGACACTTCTCGGCTGCTTTGGGCTAAATTTCGTGCAGAAGACCTTCGCGTCGTCCTTGTGGTGATGGATCGTCGGTTCCCTCCCTTCCCGATTCGAAACGAAGCGATTTATTGTTGGTGTACGCGCATTTTTCAAGTGGAGCCCCTCTCTAACGTGTTTGAGAATAACGAAACTTGCAATTTTTTTTTTCACTAAAATTGGACGGTTTTTGTCTGTAAAAGTGTCGTTTGACTCACGATTAAATGTCCCGAAGCCTTTCGGGGCAGCCACGCTGCCTTTTTTTGGAAATTTTCCGTCCGAGTCGTGTCGTACACAAAAATATCATTTTTCCGAGAAAACTCGTCGGAATCGAACTGGAGCCATGGTTTCCACTCACGCTCGAACATTTTTGAGGCACCGATGGCGTTTCGAGAGCCCCAAAAGAGTCGTTGAAAATCACAAAGCACGGCCCGTTTTGAGGTTAATTAGAAAATTGGAAAAACTTTCGACATCGCCGCCGGAAAATCGTTCCAAAGCACAACTACACGCACCGTGTTTGCCAATCGACCGGATTTCTCGGGAAAATCGCCGGAAATTAGTGAAAAATCACGAAAATTTCACACGACTCGCGGACAAAAGTCAAACGTTCCGATTGACACTGTTGACAGATGTATTGGTTTTTGGCGTTAAAATCAAAAAGGCCACGACGTATCTTTTCAATGCAACGCAATTTCGGGAGTCGTCAATTGTTTTTGGGTTTTTTTCGTGGCGTCTAATTTTAGCCAATTTTTAAACGAAAAGTTCTCATTAAAATCGCCAAAAAAACCCAGAGCTAACCCCCGTGCGCCTTTTTCGCGTCTTTCGACTTTCGATATCGCCCTGCGGGCGATCGCGTAGCGATCTGGGGAAAAAGCCTTTTTGGAGATACTTCCTCTTTGCATTTTTTTCGCGAAACGTCAGAATCGGCTACCAAACTTAATATAGTACGACTAGACCCGGACTTTACCAGTCAAAGACCTGAACTGCAGTCGATTCGGAAAGTAGTCGATGCGCGTGGAATTTGTTGACTGCTCGCTCTCGGCTACGCCTCAAGCTCGCGCGTGAAAAGAGTTGCGAGCTGAAGCTCGCAACTCTTTTCATTTACCTCGACTGTACCTGAATGAGTTTCGGCTTCGCCGAAACGGTCTCGGCTGCGCCTCGACGTTTTTCGACTTGAGAATAATTCAAAAAGAAAATTTAAATTTAAGCTTGATTTTATTCACCGGCAGTGAAAATTAAAAAAATTAAAATAATGGTTGAATGATTGGCCAAAAATTTATATATTTTTTTTTTGAGAAGGAAAAAGTGGTGTAATAAATTTCTGTATTAAAACTGATTAGATTAAAATAAAAAAAAAATTTACAATTAATTTTAACAGAAAAGAAGATAATTTATCATGCAACCAACAAAAAATGCATTTGAATGAATTGTCTTCATCGTGGAAAAAAATTAATGAATAATTTATAATCAAAAAATCACAACTTTCACACTCTCCACCAATTTTGGTGTTTATTTATTTAATTTCATGAAATTGCCGACTATTTCTGGAAAATTTTCGCCGACCCAAAACTTTGCGGTTGACTGTACAGGCTGTAATTGTGACATTCCAATAAAGCACGGAAAAAGCGGCCAAAATTAAACTGTACTTTATAGATGAACGCAGTCCTACTGTACCTGTATTTTGCCGGTGGTCTCATAGATGGCGCCACTGCAACATTTTTCAATGTAATCGTTTTTTCTTTTGCTTAAAAATGGGAAAATGGCACGAAATGGATGGAATTGAATGAATAAATGATTACGCAACCAACAAAACTGCATTGAATAGTCTTACAAAAAATTTATTAAAATTGTCAACAAAAATATCACAATTTTCACACTCGCGACCAATTTTTCTTGAGATAACCAAGTGGGAGTTTCCCCGATTGCTGTTTATTTATTTAATTAATGATTTAGGCACTTTATTTATTTAATTAATGATTTAGGCACCTACCTTTCAATTGTTGGAGAATAAATCACTGAATTGTTAAATTTCTAAACCAAATCATCCGAACCTTCAACATTCTGGGATTTGTTGGAATTGTAAAAAATCCCTTGGAAAAACGACAGTAATATTAAAGCTTCAACCTTCTACACTCCACACGTCTCGATTAGTTGGTGATTTATTTGGTTTTTCGACCTAAAATTTTCAGGTTAGGTTTATTTATTGTAATTTTTTTGCTGCAAAACAAACCTGTGGCGTTTAATGGGGTGGCGTCGAGTGCTCCTTTGACGAATTTCGGGTAATTTCTCTCACCTGCGACTTGAAATTGCCGATTATTTATGGAAAATTTCCATTCCGAAAAAAACTTTGCGGTTGGCTGTACACTCAGGCAGTGACACTTTTCCACGAATCGAGGACACTCGAGAGATTGTTTGATGAGTAAACGACTCGATCTGACTAAAACCAACGAAATATTTATCAATTTAATCGTAAAAATTTGGAAAACTAACCTGGTGATGACAGTAAGTTGCCTTGCGCACGTCCGGCTTCTGTCTAAAGGCGGTTTACGTAGTGGTTACGCAACGTAAGTTTTCAGGATATAATTTGGGAGTATTTGGCTTAAAATGAAGAAAAACCTTCAGTATTTTTTAGTAGCCTTCCTCTGATTGGTGTTGCGCGTCGATCTGAATGCTTTTAAAAGTGAACCTCGAAGAAAAAAAATTAATCGGGTAAGTGTAGGTGGGGCTTAACAGTTCGATCTTGACATTATTATAAAATTTTGATTTTTCGCCTAAAATTCATTGTTTTTGTGTGTGAAACTGTCGTTTGACTTACAATCTGTCTATCCCAAGTCTTTTGGACCGCTGCGACTAAGATTTAACGGAGATTTGGCACTTTTCACTCGATGAGGTTATGTCGCACTGAAAAATGTTATTATTCCCTTGAAACTCATCAAAATCGAGAGGACTCCAACGTTTCCACTGATGATCGAATGTTTTCGAGGCACTGCTAAAGTTCTGAGAGCCCCAAATTAATTTTTCACAATCACGGAGCACGGCAACTTTTTGAGTAAATTCGACAATCACAAAAAACAACCCATCGCCGCCGGAAAATCGTTGGAAAGCACAACTACACGCACCGTGTTTGCCAATCGACCGGATTTCTTGGTAAAATCGCCGGAAATCACTGAAAAACCACGAAAATACGGCACGAAGCAGAAACGTCAAACGCCGCCGTCGATTGACACTGTTGACAGATGTATTGGATTTTGACGTAAAAATCAAAAAGGCCACGACGCATCTTTTCAATGCAATCGAATTTTGGGCGCCGTGTTTTGTTTTTCGTTGTTTTTCGTCGCGTCCAATTTTAACCCATTTTCAAACGAAAAGTTCGCCCTAAAATCGCCAAAAAAAGCCAGCGCTAACCTGCCTATGCATTTTTCGCGTCCTTCTTCTACCGATATCGCCCTGCGGGCGATCGCCTCTTGTTCTGGGAACAAAGCCTTAGTGGCCGCACTTCCTGCAGATTTTTTTTTCGCGAAACGTCAGAATCGGCTTCAAGCATTATTATAGTTTAGATGATGAAATGAATTGTTATTGTTACAACCATCTCGCTGTGGTCACCTACATCTATGTTGAGGTAAGTTTTATCTCCAATTTTGATCGAGACAATGGGGAAGTCGAATTTTGTCATCTCAAATTCTTTGTATTCCTCTACAAACTCTTCTCTTATATTATTCTTCATCAATTCGTCATAAATTTCGCTTTTTTGCTTCAGAATTACAGAAGAACTTCCTGAATTGCTCAAGATTTTGATATCTGCTTAGAGTATACTGACTTCTTCAAGTCCACCTGCACATAAATAGTAAAATTTAGTATAAAGAAGAGACATTCGCTATGAGAAAGACGCGTTCCAACACGCATTTTAGTGTTAGAGGTTTATCGAAAAGAAAAAATTATATTCAAGGTGTAGGGAATGGTACCGTGTAATTTTACGGGCGACTATACCATGGAAAATGTTGTCGAAAAGTCCTTTACCTTTTTGGGCTAAAACGCATATTTTCTTCAGAGAACAATGATCAAATATTTTCCTCAAAGTTTGGGAATTGTTGGAATATTTCATTCAATAATAGTTCCATAAAGTATCTGATAGGTACAATGGTGATCCCGGAGTACCCTATTTTCCCCCCACTCCGGGCCCACAGTTACCCCCCCCCCCCCTTTTTGCCCCTAATTACCCAAGGCAATAAAACCTCTGATTAATTAGTTACCTTGGTTTACCTTTGTGATCGTCTAGATGAAATTTCGGACCATTGAGTTTACTCACCCCGTTGTGAAAGGTGGTTATTTGTTTAAACAAATTAATTGCACAAAAGGATTAATCTAATCTCCAATGTTCCCCCCCCCCTGCAGGATCTTTTATCTAAAATATAATTTTTGGTTTTGATTTATTCAAGAAAATTTTGATTTTTCGTTTTGTTTGCGACCGCTGCCGTCTTGCAATGAATCTTTTAATCCAACTCGGATTCCCACAAATCGAAAATTCGTTAGAGAAGTCCTTTCTCTAAAGTTTTCCCGAACTGTAAACGAGGGAAACAGCGGAAAACCCCGTTTGAGATTGGAATAGCGGAAGATTCCGAGGCTTACCATCGACAGCAAGAGCTTCAGCATCTCTATTTTCTTTTGCCTTTATTTCGGCTAATAGTTCCATCATCTGAGTTGCCATTTGTGACGCGCTTCGCTCGGTGTGTCGACGGTTGCTCGGGCGCCAGATTTTTAGGCTGGTTTACTCCAGTTGCTCGCGGGCGGCTTTTAGACAGTCGAGAAATAAGCCAGGTGTTCGAACGGCGGTGGCGAGAAGGTAAAGGGGGGGTTGATTAGTCAGACGGCACAGACAGAGATACTAGTTATGACGAAAGATGGACGGTACAGAAACGGCACAAGATAACGGCACAGTCTACGATTTCGGTGAACTCGCTCCCTCTCGCTCGGGCGATTTAAAATGATAAAAGACGGCGGGACGCTTGTCGTACTACCCTGTTCGGAAGCTGAGAGGTTACCCCTCGCGCTCACGGACAAGATGGCAGACAGCGGGACTGTCGGCTCCGGTTTTTGTTCGCCTATCGAGGGAATCCCCTTCACACGTTCGAACAAAACGCCGGACCACGAGTTATCGGCAGGAAATCCCCTTCACGATAACGGAGTCGGACAGCAAACCTTTCCTCCCGACTTTATGCGATTGTCGATGGGAACCCCTTCGGACGCTCAGACAAAATCGGTAGAAAATCCCCTTCACGATAACGGAGGCGGTCAGCAAACCTTTCTTCCCGATTTTATGCGATTGTCGATGGGAACCCCTTCGGACGCTCAGATAAAATCGGTAGGAACTCCTAACTACAACAAGAATGACGCGGCAATCAAACTAACGGAAAGAGAGAGACAGAACACCTAATGAAACATTTATTCAGACACAACTAGTACATTAATCAACCCGGACGGTTACCTCGGTATACAATTCTAAATGGCTGAATCAAAACTCAAGCTTAACAACACGGCTGACTGGACTCGGAGCGTTTGCTGAGTGAAGTCTCAAGCTAAACTTAACATAAACAATACGGAGCGCTCCTTATATAGATTTCCACTCCTGGCGGCTACGTGTGCGCGAGACGTCGAGTGGAGATGGTACGGCGGAGAGGGAATTCGGTACTGCTCGCGCGGCCTCGGTGTCTTCCTCGGCGGCGGGGGAGCGCTCTATGTGGTGACATCTTTCTTCAGGGCTGTCGGCTGAAATATTCCTGAAATATTGAATTAATATTAAAGGTTCCTGAAGTCCAGCGATGGCGAAAGGAAATCCTGTGGCTTTGACGTTATTCTATTCCTTCCAGGCGATGAAATCACCACACGGCTCTTGAAGCTAGCAGAGCGGAGAGTCGGCGGCGTTGATAACGCGGTGTTTATCAACAACTCGGCGCGGCAGATTTAATAAATGCGGGGGCGGAGTACCGAAATTGGTAACGGAGAAATTCACTTCGTTACACATTTGCTGTTTAAGTGACTTAGTTCCTTCAACACGGTCATTTCAAACTCTATTAAAAATTAATAGTTACAACTACTAGGTGCATTTTACCTATTAGAACTCATCAAAAAGATATTAATTTCATTCTCGCTTACCTTCTGAATAAGAACCGGAAAAACTCGATGCTGGTGAGTCTACTGAATAAGGAGTTGTCGGAAACTTGCAATAGCGCTTTCGGGTCACAGATTTAGTGGTACTCTTACCACTTATTTCAATTTCCATTCCAAGCTGTTCTCAATAGTAATACGACGAGTAGTCTCTTGATTGCCGCGGGTTTTGACGCCCGAATGGTTGTCAACTACGAGTCAAAATGGTAGATTTTTTTAGGCTAAAAAGAGGACGAGAGCTTGCTCAAGGCCTCTTTTAGCCGAAAAAAATCTACCATTTGACAAGTAGTGCATCCATGAGGACTCAACAAGGCACCCAAGAGACTACGAATCGTATTTTGCAGATTATTTTATAAATTAAAGTATTGAGTAAATAGTGTCAAGTTGACGTTGTAGTATTATCACTGTAATCACGAATTGATTGGTTACTGTTATACTAAATGCTGCTTTGGATTAGTTCAATACGTAATGTATAAAATAATCCCTCAAAATATCATGTAGAGCTTCCTCGATTGCATTATAATCATCTGGATAACATTTTGAATAGAACATTAGCAGTTTTTTCTTTACCTTGTAACTTACCGAGTTTTTCCAGAACTTTAAATACTTTGTAGGCCGGTCAACTTTTTTTAAAGGGGGTCTTGTCATTTACAATATCCTCAAATTTAGCTTTTCCCGTGGATTCGGGCCATTAACACTTTCGGTCATTTTTTTGAAGCCAAATGGTGGGTACAATAGCCACCTCATTGTTGCTTTCGTTATCGTCGAAACAAAATTCAATAATCGAGCTAAGTCATTTTTCGATTTAATCAACGCACCAGAAACAAACTGTAGAAGACGATATGTCCTCTTTCGGTTAAATATTCTGTCATATATTTGTAAAGGCACGATGCAATTTCATTAGCACCGCGACCGGCAATGCCTTCATGCCACATAAAGTGTAAGGATTTTTGGTTTACACAATCGTGGACAGTTAGGTTGTAGGTGTGGAGCTGCCTTTTGTAAAACACGGTACCTGTCGAAAGGTATGGTGTGGGTAAAACTTGTTGCAGATCAAGAACGGCTACCTTGCATTTTGGAGAGGCTTTGCAAATCAGTTTATCATTTTTCTTGCTGTCGTATGCTTTATCTGCCTCTTTGGGCCGGAATTTCAATCGAAGATTAACCATTAGATCTAGTTATCCAATTAAGAGAGTCCATTTGAAAACTTTCTGACGAGCTGATTGGATAACCAACAGATCTTTAGGTTAAGCTTCAATTGAAATTCCGGCCCTTTATGATGTTGGTCGAGTTGCTCCTTAAGAGTAGCTTTCACTTGGGCATCCGTGGAAGTTTGAATTTTCATAGCAAAAACATCGAAACTCCTGCATGTATCATTGCTTGGCTTCTTGAATTTTTAATTTAAATTATCGATAGCTTGTGAATAAGTTTTAATAGAAACTGGAGTAATTTCGTCTGTTCTCAATTCTTGTCAAATCTGCTGACAAATATATTTTTTTCAGTGTGCGTTCGAGAGTAGTGCGATTCGTAAGCAGGAAACTTGTTGATAAGGTCTATTACCATTTTCAATGAGGTTTTCGACTTGAAAAAAAATCAGCTATCAAATCCAATAATAAAAATATACAGTTATGCATAGGTTTTTTTTCACGGCACCAATTTTTGGCCAAAAGGGCACAAGTGTGAATACATTTTTAGAAGCAGAATTCGAAGAGCATTCATATGGTAATGCGAAAAATGGTGGTTTGCATTTAAATTTTTAAAGTTGATGTGCCAAAAAGGCACTTTCCGTGAACCGATGTGGCCCAGATTCTAATCGGCACCTACAAATCTCCCACTGAATATGTGTGCCAAATTTCATCTCGATACGTTCAGTAGTTTGAGCTGCAGCGTGATCGGGCGATGGTAAATTGCAGCGGGGATTCGTACTTACTACCTGCTGAAGGAAAAGGTTGAAATGGGTAATGTGTAAATTGCAGCGATGGTCAGCTCACCTACATTAAGCAGCACAGCAGGGTGATATCTAGGTAGAGTTCGATAATTATTTTGATTCCAAGAATATACAAATAAGCAGGGAATAACCCCTTACTCTATTTATAGATTTCAGGTAGAAATAACTTTAGTAGTAATTTGCCCCATTTGCCCCTTCAATTTGTTCAAAACTGGACATTAAACATTATTTAATATTTTGTTTGCTCGTAATTTGACCTTATGTTTGAATGTTTGCTATTTTGAATTTTATAGCATCATAGGAACTTAATACTAAAAAGTCAAGTTTGCTGTAATTTCTGCAATTTTGAGTAAAACTGATAATTCGTACTATAGTCTGTCCGGGATCCAAACGACCGAGATTCACCCTATTTCCATGGCGAATCATTGTTGTCAGCAATGAATCGCCATGGAAATCGGGTGAATCTCGGTCGTGTGGATCCCGGACAGACATTAGCACAGTACTTACGCCCGTTGGCACCGCCGGGGCTTAACTTTAAGTCACCCTTAAAATGACAAGAATGACGTTTCTCTTATAAGAAAAATGTCATTCTTAACTTTTAAGTCAGACTTAAACGATAAGTAACGTCGGTGCAAGTGGCCCTAGTGTTGTAAAACATGGATTTTTAAAAAATAATAAGCATTATTGATTTTCTTTTAGTTCAAAGTTGAATTTTTGAAAAAATAGTAAAAAGATCAGTTTTTCAGAGGCGTTCAAAATTCACAATTAAAAATTTTTCCACGCTGTGTGGCGGTGGGGGGGTAGGTAGTTATCCTCAGAACACCCTCCCCCCACCCCCCGTAATTTCGCGGGTGTGATGTTGGTCATATTTTGTGATCACTCATCAGTTTGATTTGATCTTTTGACCAATTCATGCATTATTATGAATAACTTACAAGAGATAACTAGTGAACGTGGAAATGTGCTACTGCTTTTTGAAAATCATAAATTTTTCAAAAAAGACACTCTAAAATCCGGAGAAGTTAAGTGGTGCTGTACAGTGAGAAAGTGTGTTGCCAAAATTTACACAATAGGAGATGAGACAGAACGCCTTGTTTCTCGAAAATGTCTAGAACACAACCATAACGCCGATGAGAAGAAGATCCAGAGGCAAATTGTTAGTGTTGCAGCGAAAAGAAAAGCTGTAGATGATATTTCCATCAGGCCTTCGAAAGTTTGCAATAGTGTACTGAAAAACTTGGGAGAAGTAAAGTTACTACAAGTTTCTTATATAAATTGCATCAGGAGAAATTTGTACAACGCACGACGCCGAAACTTGCCACCCTTACCAAAATCTGCTATGGATGTACATTCAGCTTTAGATTCAACATACTGGAAAACAAATCGAGGGGAAGATTTTGTGTTGGTGAATAATAACATGGACAATATAATAGTATTTTCGTGTCTGACTAACCTAAACTTTTTGTGTAAGTGTCAAACGATATATATGGACGGAACATTTTCATTTTGCACTAAATATTTTACGCAATTGTTCACGTTGCATGGCTACAACAACGGACACTATGTACCACTTGTATTTTGCCTTATAATCGATAAAAACACGAAATCCTGCGAAAATTGTATCAAATTCATTCTAAATGCATGTAATGAAAATCACTTAATGTTCTCACCCAAAACGATTGTAGTAGATTTTGAAAAAGCCATCCATTGTGCAGTTAAAAAAGTCTGGCCTGATGTAAAAATTGTAGGATGCCGATTTCATTTAAGCCAGGCGTGGTGGAGAAATATTCAAGGGTTAGGCTTGGCATCTGAGTATAAAGACAATAATTCTGTAATTGGTAAATGGTTAAAATATACATTCGGTCTACAATATTTGGAACCTGAGGAGGTGGGGGACTGCTTCGCATTTGAACTTTCTGATATGCAGCCCAGAGATTCTAGAGTGACGCAATATTCTGATTACTTAGTGGAAAATTATATTTCAGAAGACTGTTCTTTTCCTCCAGTCATTTGGGCGGCATCTTCAGCTAGTATGTGTCGTACGACGAACGCATGCGAATCTTTTCATTCACGTTTTAACAGCCATTTTTATTATAGCCATCCATCATTATTTATATTTGTAGAAACACTCCTCGAGTTTCAAATTGACACTTATATAAAAATGAATAGTATTACTGTAACTAATGCCCGGTTGCACCGCATTATCTTTAAATTATTATTAGCTAATACAATATTAAAGTTAATTATTAATTAAAATCAAATCACTTGCACTGCCGAAGCATAAACGTTTATTAGTAAAATAACGAATTAAATGGTAGCACACTGTGGCAATGCAGCATAATCTGAAAAAATGCGTCTAATGTTTTGCCGACACTTGCTTTCAGTTCCTAGAAAATTTTCTATTTTGGGTTATGGCGTAAAGTATTACTAGTTGGAACAGTTTTTGGGCTAACAGCATGTTTTTAGTTCAGTATTAAAAGTTAGGAGTCCATGGAAATGGAGCACCATAACGAAAAGAGGGAACCCAGCCCCAACTATTCGCCCCAAAAGTACGTTCAATCACATTTCGGGTTCTAAAGTGAGATTCATTGCAAAGTCTCTCAGCTCTTGTCCTAGGATTTGTGAGGGAGGTAAAAAAAATACCTATGGGCGAATTGGATATCCACTATCATCTGTAAACATTTATCTCATAAGTACCTACCTAGAAGGTAAAGGCGTACAACTAATTTACCCAAAAGTAAACAATTAGGGAACTCTCCACTCTCAAATCTTGCCCTAATTCTACTGTTATTGTAAATTGTTGCGTCGTGTACTGAGCCTGGCCATCGAGAAACCAGGTCTATTATTCTCATTTTTGAATCGCAAAATGCTTGCACGTTTAAGGAGAAATAATATTTTCGGTTTCGGAAAACCTCAGTATGGTCACCACCCGGTGATTGGACTTTAATATGCGTACAGTCCACTGCAGCCAGTACTCTAGGGAATCTTGCCATCTCATAGAATACGTTTTGATAACTTTGAATCTCTTCTTAGTTCGGGCATCTTCACGAATCGTTGGAACAGTTTATCAACTATGGCCTCTGAAACTCTCAGAATAATTCTATAGAGACTGTTGAAATGTGCATTCCCATATCATCTGCTACAGACGCTAAATGCCTAGCACTAGCATAAAATCGCAAAGCAGTAAGCAACTGGTTCATCGGAGAAACGTTATCATTGCTAAGATTGCTAAGATAATTGGAGAAGAAAACATCTGGATTAAGCTTGAGATTACACGTACTTATTTGGGATTCAAGCCGTTCTTCAATTAGAACCAGAAAATGTAACGGGGATTGTTTTGTTAGTCGAAATCGGGAATAAAATGTAAATTCATCGAAATCATGAAATTTATTTGAACGTGCATATCTCAATCTCGAAAATCCGTGATCAATAATTTTCAGTATATCCAGATCATCCCTGATCGACTAAAAATCCAAAAACACTCCAGAAAGGCACAAGACTTGAAAAGTTCTGAAAAGAGGATCTCAAAATGACGTCTCAGTGACATTACCTAAAATTTTAATCAAAGAAAATTCGCTATTTAGTTAAAATCTGATTAACATGTGATTAAAGTGCGATGCAACATAATTTTTGAAGTTAAATAAAAATTAACGCTAATCATCTCATAAACTCCGCGGTGCAACTCGGCATAAGCCACAAACAGCGCATTTTAAAAAGAAAAATGAATTCTTAGATTTAAGAATAAGTTTGTACAAAAATAAGTCTATAAGTAGATTGCAGTTTGTACAACAAATATGTCATAAGTTTGCTGAAACTATGTTACAATAAAAGTTTTTGTATTATAACATAATTTGTTTTATTATCCAGAATTCTTTATCCCGATCATATTTCAAATTAAGACTTAAAGTAAACATGAAACTGTTTGCAGGTGAGAATATTGTTCGCTGCAATTTACAGGTTGGATTAGGGGGCTGCAGTGACCATCCGCTGCAATTTACATGTTAGGGGTTAGGAGTCCCTTGACCATCGCTGCAATTTACAAACTCCGGCGTGATCACAGACAGACACACAGACCGACATTTTAACCTCCCCAACCCCATCACAATCTAATAGATAGATAGATTTATTGTCACCATCAGAAAGGTCTTCAAATTCTGGTTTTAAATAGGACAAAACTAATTCGCATTTAGCGCTGTTTGGTTCAAAAAATCGAAATTTTATAATAACAGCAAAAATACATTATAGCTCAAATTACTGAATCGATTTGGCTGAAATTTGGTACATGGAGATTGGGTGACCCGTTGAAGACCTGAAAGGCTTTTGAAAGCAATTGGCCTACGGGAAGTCCCATTTAAGCATATCAACTTAAAATTTTAAATACAAGACCTCCTTTTTTATGTCGCCATTAGTGAGGCGATCAAATTCTGGTTCTAAAAATGTGTTCACAGTTTCTGCCATTTCAGTGGAAAATAGAGAAAAAATTCTTTCTCATTAAAAGGGAGCGGGCTGACAGTGGATGACATAAAGTGGCAGTTATTGTCAAAAAGGTGACAAAAGATTAACCTTAAAAGGAACATATTATTGTCAAACGTGATGGGTGATGTCCGAGGTGACGTCGGTATTTGTCAGAAAATTGCGAAATTAGTCAAGGATTAAAAAAATTCAGTTAAATTGACTACTATCTACACAGAATACAAAGATCCACGCGATGGGGAGGTTCCAGCCGCTTCTCTGCTGCATTTAAAAAAAAAACACTTTTTTGGGTTCCCAGGACCCTGAAATGTAAAGATTTTTTTGGCGATTCGATTTTTTTGAATTTTCCGATCGATTCCAGTAACTGCTTCGCGAGCGTAGAAGTTAAAAATAGAGAAAAAATTCTTCAACACTAAAAGGGAGCGGGCTGACAGTGGATGACATAAAATGGCACGCGCGTCGTTCGCTGCTATCGCAAGCCATTGCAATTGAATATTTCTACAAAATTTATGTCCGAGTCGTGTAACGTTCAGTCAAGATGCAAACTCTCATTTGTATTGATTTGAGATCGCGGAATGGCGACAAGCGTTTTGAGCGGCGCCGCGCTCCGCGCCCACGTAAGGCGACGCGGAAGGTTAAAAAAATTGCTGTTGAATTGACTATTATCTCGACAGAATCCAAAGATCCACGCGTTGGGGAGGTTCCAGCCGCTTCTCTGCTGCATTTTCTTTGTAACAAACAAGATAAAGGACTTTATCGAATAAGGACGCATGTTGGGTCGCTGCAAAAAAAAATCAAAACTTTACAGTTAGATTGAATTAATAGGTTCCAGGTGTTTCTGTTTCAGCCTCACGGACGTATAGGAAAATAACATGGGAAAATTAATTTTATTTTGCTCCTGCTTAGTGTTTGTGGAGGTTAGTGTGGGCTAGCCTGTATGTACCTCTTGAGATTTTTTTTGTTCATCAGCTCCTCTTAAAGGCATTGTCACCAGATGAACGAAATTTAAAAAATCGGCTAAACTGATAGGATTATGTTTTAGTAAGGGGGCCTCGTTAAAATTTTTAAATTTTTTTGACTAATAATCGAGTTATGAACATTTTTAATCGCCGCTGCAGGTCTGCGTGACGTCACACTAGTTCCACCCCGGCCGACCGCCTATTGAACACATGAGTTCGGACGGGCGGAATTATGGTTTATTGTTGTGTTGTGGGATGCCATAACAAAACAAAAACCCGCCCTGCAGTGAGTTTTCATCGTTTTCCTGATAAAACAAGAAAAGCTAAATTGTTTAAACAATGGATGGCAAAAATCAACAGGAGAAACTTCTTTCCGAACAAATACACGTCTGTATGTTCCTTACACTTTACGCAAGATGACTATTCTCTTAAATCATTCCGAGATCATTCTTAAAGGAAAAACTCACACTACTAAAAGAAATGTGATTTGTTTATGCATGGACTATTTTCGGGAAGTTGATCAAGCATTCTCGATTTCTGGCAACAAATCGTAAAATCTATTATTCAACACGATTTATTTTTTAAATTTGTGCGATAACGCAGAGCGTCCTGTTTTTACAGTGGAGGGTCCGTTCATGCGGCTATTATTTCGCGCTCTTATATCTCATTAACTGTTACGAATTTCAATATAAGATTTTGCCTGTGTGTTCATGATAGGGCACTAATAAGTTTGAAACAATAAAAAAAATGACTTTCATCTCGTGACAATGCCTTTAAGGTGCATTTTCGTTCAGGCCGTTGACGGTCGCGTCTGGCTGCCGCCGTCAGACGGGCGACACTCCTTCTACCTGATAACGTAATATACGGTTTCGTACGAGCTGCTGAAAATTCGGACGCTAACCGTGATAAATTGTGATGCGTCTGACGGCGGCTATCAAACGCGACAGTCAACGGCCTAACGAAACTGCACCTTCAGGTACAATGATTTTTTGAAAATTGAATTTTAAACAGAGACTGGAAATTTTTCATGTACCTACAATCGACACGCTGCGGCAGTTTTGCGCTCAAACCAGTTTTGATTCGTGTTGACATTTGTTCGATAATTATTCTTAAAGTTCGAAATAATTCTCAGATTTCTGCAGTAACCGTCACATACAGCATCAATTGATCAATTTTCAAAAAATCATAGTTAAGTAGCAGAGGAACGAACAAAATCTCAAGAGGTACAGACTAGCCTGGGCTATCGTCCGCTATACTAAAATTTTTGCAGTAAATTTTCGGGAGCAGGAACAAAATAGAATTCATTTACCCATGCCCATACCCTTATACGTCCCTGAGGCTGAAACACCTGGTATTTCTAAAAAAGCCTATTGCAAAAGGGCCGTTGTCGACATCTAGGAAATAAAAATAACTTTCTGAATTTTTGTCGCTTTGATATTATTATTATGCCTTCCATAAGCCAAAAACCAAATACACATGTTACAACAACAGTAGCGGGTAATACGATCTGATCCTTTATTGGTTTGGTCAAAGGAAACCCAAACGTAATGGAGTAACGTTTTTGAAAATCTGCTCCTTATTTTCGCCCGCACTAGCTGACGGTGTTCGTTGTTGAAGTACATACCTATAAATAGCGTTTCGCTGTGTTTAACTGATATACCCCCAGAGTCAGTTGTTTTAGATCACTGCATCTAAAGATGCAGCTACCCATGTACTTTTCTCTACTCTATTATCTTTTAAAACTTGTTGCATAATATTTCTGTCGTTCATTCGAGTAAGAGCGTTTATAGCGAGCTGCTCGTGAGTATCTTAATTTTTGAGGATTGGGTATTAGCTCTGCTTTCGATATTGCCTGGTCGAGGTAAGGGTGTCTGGCGTCCATATAAGCAACCAGGCTGATCTCATTGTGAGTGTTGCAGTATTGGCTGTGAAATTTGTACCAGACTGTTATTTCGATGGAGTTGTTATTTTTACTGTCAGTTTTGTTATTTGTAAGTTTTCGAAAGGCCCTCCAAAATTCTGTGGGATTGCTAAGGTTTTCCATTTTATTTTTTATTTCTTTTTGATATTCTGATTTTTTTACCTTCAGTAAATTTTTGTATTTTTTTTCTGGTTTATATAATTGTTAGTTGTTGTCTGCTCAAAGTTATTTTGTTTGCAAATTTTAAAGGACTCGTTTAATATTTTTTTTTATTTTAAGACATTCACCATCAAACCAGAGCTTGTTTGAGAATTGATTTCCTATTTGAATTGTTTTGGTTTGTTTGATCAGGTTCAAGAAAGTGCTAGCCTCGCGTATTGCAGCTTTCAGGTTTTGCACGTATTCGTCTACGTTATGAAATTGTCCACCTACCATATGAGTTTGCTATTACCCGCCTGAAGGGTTGTATTTTCTGTGCCTGTATTACTATTCTATCATATCGAGCTGCATTTGCGTGGTTGCCTGCCAACATTTCGTCACTATCGTTTAAATGTGAATTTAATTTCAATTTTACAGGTAAGTGATCTGATACTGACATATGTGCCACGTCGAAGCTCCCAACCAGACTTAATCCATTCATGTTAATCCATACATGATCTATGACCGAACTGCCCCCGCCAGAAACATAGGTATATTGGCCCGGCACATCACCAAAGTCCCGGGGCTTTGTACTAACCCTGTATATTCCTGCACATTACAGTCTTTTTCGTCTACTAGTTCTAACAACTTTTTCCTTATTAATTCCACATTATGACTTCCACGAATGTTTTCATTAAAAATTAATTTGAATTCGTTCATATTTAATGTTCCTGCATCTTTTAAATCTACAGAGCAAAGTAGTATGTGGGTCGTCGATGAATCATCACCCTGAGGCGTCTGACGTCACACAAAAGTGCCGCCTAACAAGAATAGACCTGTTTGAGGACAACAATGCATCGGACGGTCATTTATGAATTATGATTTGCATAATTTATTGTTTTATTGCTGGTCATTTTTAAGTACCTGCAGTAATTACGCAATGAGGGTTTCTTAGGGATATTATGTTAATTTCTATTTTATTGATAGCGGCACTGACAGGAACTAACATGTATGCAAATCCCCCGGTAATGCTGCTTTGTTTAGGATACTTAAAAAATTTAGTGCACAATTTTGAACTTCCCGCTCATATTGGGATCTGTAATTGGTTTATTTTATTAAATAAGTAAGTACTTACCCAATAGACGAGTCCTATCAAGCAATAATTTATTATGAGCAAGGATTCAAATGGTTGTACGTGGGAACCCAGCAATTTTTCGCGGAAACTTTTATTGCCCCCTAAAAGGTTGTGATATTTGCAACTTAGGGCCCTAAACCAGCTGTAAAATTTATTAATTTTATTACTCCTGTCCAGACCGGCAAGCATGAATTCTTATATAAGGTTGTGTACCAGCGTCGGCTTTTGGTAGTTCTCTTGAGTTTTGTATCCTGTTCGTTTGCCTGCAAAGCGTTTGTTAGTTCTTCGAAATGTAAATTTCAGTCGCTGGTAAGTATCAAACAAGATACTAATTTAGATATTTTCTATTGTTCTTTCATCCTAATATTGCATTAAACGTTAATTACTTTCAGAAATGAGTGGAATCCGTGAGGAATCCATATGCAGAAGTGTCAAAATAGAAACAAGAATACTATATACTTAAGTAAAATAATTTTCGGCTTTTTAGAGTACAGTTTACATTATCCATAATATCATACACTATACTTACCTAGCGTTTCTAAATAAATATAACAATTTGTATGTTCTCCATTGTTCTTTCAATATACCATTGTATTAAACGTTAATTACTTTCAGAAATGAACGGAAATAAGAGGGCCGTATCTGTACCTTTCCTTAATTCAGAGGAGCGACAGAAAGAAAAGCAAGAAATCCCTGCATAATTTATTGATTGATTGATAATTAAAACACCGACAATTAACTGGCAATTAAAACACACACACATACTTAAATTAATTTTCGGCCTCTTTAAGGCACTGTTTACATTATCGAAAATGTACACTACCATGAACGCAATCTTAGTTACGTGCCCCAATGACAAAGCCAACTGGTATACGATTATAGGTACCCCACATAAGGAAGGCATAATCTGCAAAATATATTGAAAATTTTGTAGAAAGTTCAGGGGCGTAACGGGGGAAATCTGTGTGTGGAAGTTCTGGAGAGGCGGAAGACTTCAAGGTTCCGGACAAGATTCGGCCGCGGGGCGAGAGGGTAGCAGCATGAGAGGAATATTTTCATTTGAATAATAATAAGTTATTTAATAAACTGAAGTTATTTAATAAAATATGTCATTTTAGAATACTGGTCCAATTTATTCACTGAATGGTAAATTATGTATGTGATTGGGTGTGAAAAGGCATTGTACCGTCACTATTTACAGGTTATAGGATGTTTTATTGACAACACTTCTGATATTGCTTGCAAATTTCTCACAAATTTAATGAAAGTTTCCCTTTATTTTGCTGACTGTGACTGGTTTTTATTAAGTAGGTACTTACTCTACTAGACAATGCGAGACATTAGTAGGTACCTATGTAGTTTTCGCCACAGCTGGTGTTTTCGCCGCAACTGTAGAGTTTGGTTGTTTTCCACACTAAAAGATCCCCTGGGATTTGTGCCATTTGATAGTAAATCTGAGTCGAGTCTGTAAAATTTCGTCATTTTAGCATAAGTACAAAATGTACAAAATATGAATGATTCATTTACCCTTTAGGTATTTTTGGCTCTAGATCCAAAATGTATAGAATATGAGGCAAATTTGGTGCCAAAACGCAGTAAAATATAAATCAATAGTTCAAAATTTCGACGCCAAGACACTAGGCCAGTACTTATGCATAAAATATGAATCAATCATGCATTATCCCAACATTTTAGCACAACTTAAATTAGCAGCAGAAAATATATTAGTTCTTTATTTTAACTGTTTTTGAATAAAAAATTATATATAAAAATCAAAAAAGAAATTTCTTAACGGACATTGGCCGGTAGCAACAAACGGTAACTGACCCTTTGCTTATAGTTCTATCCTTATCTTATGCAAAAAAAAAAACTTTTATTTTTATCCTTTCTTAATACAAGTTTGAGCACCTTGTAAAACTTTATTCATTAATCATTCCACACAATACCCGGTTCGGATCACGGGTGGAACTTGTAATTTGCTGAACCAACGAATATACAAGGTGCACCTAAACCTCTTACAGATATTTCAGGACGTTATTGCCCTATTGATTTTAAGTCAAAAAGTTCGTACGGACATATGCCCGGAAATGCTTCGTAAGGGAGTTGTGTCACTTCAAAGGGGCACCTACCCAAAATTTCAGTTATTCTAGTTTAAGTATAAACTAGAATTTTCATCAATAAATTGTCTTCAATTAAAGTTTTCAGTTAAACATTCATTATATGTCTTGATTTTAACTAATTTGGTCGATTAAATAAAATTTGACGTCAGAAATTTAACAAGAGTACCTTTATTATACAGACTAGCCCAAAGATGACGATCTTGTTACTATTTAGTGTGGAAGGTGTCAACAACTGAAAAATGTAAAAAATGTGGCGGTCCCCCTTCAAGAACGTACGCCTCTGATGTTAGGAAAAAAATCTGAAAAAACCTTGAGAAAGCCTATTATGACACCAACCATTGGTCCAAATTTCAAAAATCCCATCATTTGTAATTTTCGATTAACTTGAAGAAAACTGAAATTTTACTTAAAATCATTAGGGCAATAACACCCTGAAATATCTGTACTCGGTTTAGGAACACCCTGTATATTGCAAAAATAGACAGGAAATGACCATTTTTAGTAGATTATACCGAAAATGTTATACAGTACAAAATCTTTGCGATAGAATTAATGAAAACTTGCAATTTGCTGGCAGAGACCCCCGAGGAGACCCTTAGCCACGAAGTAAAAAATCAATTCTTAAAACCAAAATCTCACCGAAGACATCTTTTCAAATAAAAATCGAAATCTCCCGAAGACATCTTTGATTCCGATTGGCATTTCAACTCGGGCCGGCAAGAATAAACGGTAACAAAGCTTTTGCTAATAACTAGTTTTCTCGTTCATGAAAAACTTATAATTGCATCCTTTATTAGAGCAAGTAAAGAGTGAGCATATGCTATGAATATTATGATAATCGCTAAACGATTATAATACGCTAAACATTGTAAACAAGTACCTAATTTTTGGGCAACCACAACAAAACGTCACTGTGTGGCATACATTTTGAAAAGAACAATGCTAATTGAACGGCATAAAATGTGCTTTGGTTGCATGTCTGACTCAGATTTCTTATATTAGATACATACCCATCCACCAATAGCTCAAGAACCACTCATTATTTCAATATAAAATACCTACAGTTCTACTGAATTGGGTTAATAAACAAATGTTAAGTTCTTTCAGCAATGAGAGGAATCAAAAGGTCCGTATTCCTTGAGAAGAGTCAAAAAGAGAATTTGTTTCCCAGGGTTTGTTTTTCCCATTTTTCGAAAAGGATCGTCGATAGGGATTTAGGTACCTACTTATAAAAATTATGCTAAACAGTTCTGTAAGGTGACACATTGCTATGGTCCTTTATAAAAAACGCCTTAGGATATAAGAAATTGGGTCCATCAAGGGGTTGCAAATACGAAATTTTGATTTTATTATATCACATGGTTCCTCTCGATCATAAATTCTTTACTACGACCTTTCTAACCGGTATAGTATTGTATGTACTTACCCAAAGCAGATATAAAAAAATTTACAGACAGTATATTGTGTGTAAAATAGCCCTAAAAATATTTTTACTGTATAATTACAGTCGCAATAAGTAAGGAATGGCCTGATTTTGATAGTTGTATTTGATAGGACCTATTAAGCTGCTCTAATTAGGTAAGATGATCAGAAGTATTTTAAAATAGGCAATTTTTATTATCAAAAGATGCAGGATGCAGGCGGGTCTTTTATTACATCGTTTCTAAGATGGAGCTTATATAGCAAAAATGCTATAAAAATTTATTGAAGCTATGTCTATATTGTTCAGTCATGTTGACAATAAGGTAAAATTTGTCAGTTAATTAACATTATTGACACTAGGAAGACAGAAACAGTAGCATATTACAATATTAGTTTTAACAAAATAGAAGACTTCTCGAGTGACATCTGCACATGTGTACGGCCAATTACTTGATTATCTCCGAGTGACGATTTTTCAAAAGAGAATCGCAACGAATTCCTATTGGCGATTCTAGCTATGGAGTACACCCTCTGATGTGTGACGTCACACATGGAGAATTGTGGGAGCCCTACAAGCAGCAAAACTTTTTCTGTCAATCAGTAATTTTAAAACAAAACTTTTACTTTCTTTTGAGACCGGAAAACGTTGCAGCTCAATGAGACTTTTGTTTGCCGCAAAACTTTTTGTAGTCAAACAATAATTTTAAAACTAAATTTGTTATGATATTTTCTTTTTAGTCCTGAAATTTTATTTCCGTTGAAGCTTACGTTTCGATAAAACATGCATGTAGTTCAATGAAAGTTTTGTATTGCAGTCAAGCAATTATTTTTAACAAAACTTGTTTTTCATGTTTTTTTCTTCTGAGCACCGAAAATATCCCCATTTTCTGAAAACATTTCCAGCAATTTACGTTTCAATAAAATATACAGTTCAACGAAACTTTTGTATTGCAACCAAACCGAGAACCAAACAATAATTTTAAACAAAACTTTTATTTTCATATTTTCGTTTTGCATCGAAAGCAATCATAGAAATTTTTATTTGAGTTTAAACCTTTACATTGAGGCAACTTCATTTTTAATTAATTGTTCCAAAGAAGTTTTTAAACTTATTTTTAGTACAAGTTAGCTGGATAACTTTTTTCGGACATTACAATAACTTTAAAAGAAAACTTAATTTTCTACAAAAAGTATAGCAATTCAATAAACTACACAAGATTACGTTTCAACAAAAACGTGCAGTTCAATGAAACTTTTGTTTTTGAAACTTTTACGTTTCAGATGACTTCATTTTAATTGAATAAGTTTTTTAAACATTTTTACCGAAACTATTTTAGATCACTTTTTAGAAAAGCCTTTTTTCAGACAACATAATAATGTTAAATGAAACTTGTATAATTACGTTTCGGCAAAAAACGTACGGTTGAATGAAAATTTACAGCCGAACAATAATTTAAAACAAAACTTTCATTACTAGTGGTCAGACAAAACTTTTTTTCTTGAAACAAAATCTGAGCTCAATGAAACTTTTGTCTGACAAAAGACAATAATTTTAATACGATACGTTTATGAATCGCTTTTCCGAGATATCCCACCTCAGACAGCAAACAAAAGTTTTTAAAGGCAAAACTAATGAGTGCACGAAAGGCATCGGAGTGCCCGTATAATTTATATGCAAAAAGATAATAACAAAACGAAGCTCATTGCAAACAGACATAGCCCAAGAAGAAAAATCAGACACTAAGGGCTGAGACATATATAGATAAAACTTTTACATTTTCACATTTGCACCATTTTCTATAATTTCAATAAGACTTAAAAATCGGAGTACAAAACCCGGGGACTACTCCAATTATAAGTCTTTGATATGCATGTACTTAGGTATGTTTTATATTTAATTAACCGCATGGGAAATGACCCTATAGAACCATAAAATAGAAATGTTACTTCTCCACAAGATTAGATGATTGCATAAGTAGGTACCTACTCAAGAAATATTTGAATTTGCAATTTTATCAAATAGTTTATTTATTGCTTTCTCACATTTTGCTATAAACATGCAGGCGTGGGTGGTGAATATTGTTGATTTGATGTAACGAAGATATAGACATTGTCGTAGTAGTTCATGTACACAAGAGTATGGAAGTGAATTTTTCTAGTAAAAAGAAAATATTAGGGTCTCGGTGGAATTGCAAAACCCGAAATAATTACTAAAATGCATGGTCGGTCATTTATGAATTATGATTTGTTTTAAATCAAAGTTTAGATTACTGTATCCTGCAGCGTTATATCCTGCAACGTAAATGTTTTTGCCGCATGGGCTATATCCTTATCCTGCGGCGGACTTAAGAGCGTTGAAGGAAGCAGCATCTGGGGTGGCTGATGGGCTTCAGGGCTGAGGCTGCGCCTCGCCATTGAATTCAGCCACCCCAGATGCTGCTTCCTTCAACGCTCTTAAGTCCGCCGCAGGATAAGGATATAGCCCATGCGGCAAAAACATTTACGTTGCAGGATATAACGCTGCAGGATACAGTAATCTAAACTTTGATTTAAAACAAATCATAATTCATAAATGACCGACCATGCATTTTAGTAATTATTTCGGGTTTTGCAATTCCACCGAGACCCTAATATTTTCTTTTTACTAGAAAAATTCACTTCCATACTCTTGTGTACATGAACTACTACGACAATGTCTATATCTTCGTTACATCAAATCAACAATATTCACCACCCACGCCTGCATGTTTATAGCAAAATGTGAGAAAGCAATAAATAAACTATTTGATAAAATTGCAAATTCAAATATTTCTTGAGTAGGTACCTACTTATGCAATCATCTAATCTTGTGGAGAAGTAACATTTCTATTTTATGGTTCTATAGGGTCATTTCCCATGCGGTTAATTAAATATAAAACATACCTAAGTACATGCATATCAAAGACTTATAATTGGAGTAGTCCCCGGGTTTTGTACTCCGATTTTTAAGTCTTATTGAAATTATAGAAAATGGTGCAAATGTGAAAATGTAAAAGTTTTATCTATATATGTCTCAGCCCTTAGTGTCTGATTTTTCTTCTTGGGCTATGTCTGTTTGCAATGAGCTTCGTTTTGTTATTATCTTTTTGCATATAAATTATACGGGCACTCCGATGCCTTTCGTGCACTCATTAGTTTTGCCTTTAAAAACTTTTGTTTGCTGTCTGAGGTGGGATATCTCGGAAAAGCGATTCATAAACGTATCGTATTAAAATTATTGTCTTTTGTCAGACAAAAGTTTCATTGAGCTCAGATTTTGTTTCAAGAAAAAAAGTTTTGTCTGACCACTAGTAATGAAAGTTTTGTTTTAAATTATTGTTCGGCTGTAAATTTTCATTCAACCGTACGTTTTTTGCCGAAACGTAATTATACAAGTTTCATTTAACATTATTATGTTGTCTGAAAAAAGGCTTTTCTAAAAAGTGATCTAAAATAGTTTCGGTAAAAATGTTTAAAAAACTTATTCAATTAAAATGAAGTCATCTGAAACGTAAAAGTTTCAAAAACAAAAGTTTCATTGAACTGCACGTTTTTGTTGAAACGTAATCTTGTGTAGTTTATTGAATTGCTATACTTTTTGTAGAAAATTAAGTTTTCTTTTAAAGTTATTGTAATGTCCGAAAAAAGTTATCCAGCTAACTTGTACTAAAAATAAGTTTAAAAACTTCTTTGGAACAATTAATTAAAAATGAAGTTGCCTCAATGTAAAGGTTTAAACTCAAATAAAAATTTCTATGATTGCTTTCGATGCAAAACGAAAATATGAAAATAAAAGTTTTGTTTAAAATTATTGTTTGGTTCTCGGTTTGGTTGCAATACAAAAGTTTCGTTGAACTGTATATTTTATTGAAACGTAAATTGCTGGAAATGTTTTCAGAAAATGGGGATATTTTCGGTGCTCAGAAGAAAAAAACATGAAAAACAAGTTTTGTTAAAAATAATTGCTTGACTGCAATACAAAACTTTCATTGAACTACATGCATGTTTTATCGAAACGTAAGCTTCAACGGAAATAAAATTTCAGGACTAAAAAGAAAATATCATAACAAATTTAGTTTTAAAATTATTGTTTGACTACAAAAAGTTTTGCGGCAAACAAAAGTCTCATTGAGCTGCAACGTTTTCCGGTCTCAAAAGAAAGTAAAAGTTTTGTTTTAAAATTACTGATTGACAGAAAAAGTTTTGCTGCTTGTAGGGCTCCCACAATTCTCCATGTGTGACGTCACACATCAGAGGGTGTACTCCATAGCTAGAATCGCCAATAGGAATTCGTTGCGATTCTCTTTTGAAAAATCGTCACTCGGAGATAATCAAGTAATTGGCCGTACACATGTGCAGATGTCACTCGAGAAGTCTTCTATTTTGTTAAAACTAATATTGTAATATGCTACTGTTTCTGTCTTCCTAGTGTCAATAATGTTAATTAACTGACAAATTTTACCTTATTGTCAACATGACTGAACAATATAGACATAGCTTCAATAAATTTTTATAGCATTTTTGCTATATAAGCTCCATCTTAGAAACGATGTAATAAAAGACCCGCCTGCATCCTGCATCTTTTGATAATAAAAATTGCCTATTTTAAAATACTTCTGATCATCTTACCTAATTAGAGCAGCTTAATAGGTCCTATCAAATACAACTATCAAAATCAGGCCATTCCTTACTTATTGCGACTGTAATTATACAGTAAAAATATTTTTAGGGCTATTTTACACACAATATACTGTCTGTAAATTTTTTTATATCTGCTTTGGGTAAGTACATACAATACTATACCGGTTAGAAAGGTCGTAGTAAAGAATTTATGATCGAGAGGAACCATGTGATATAATAAAATCAAAATTTCGTATTTGCAACCCCTTGATGGACCCAATTTCTTATATCCTAAGGCGTTTTTTATAAAGGACCATAGCAATGTGTCACCTTACAGAACTGTTTAGCATAATTTTTATAAGTAGGTACCTAAATCCCTATCGACGATCCTTTTCGAAAAATGGGAAAAACAAACCCTGGGAAACAAATTCTCTTTTTGACTCTTCTCAAGGAATACGGACCTTTTGATTCCTCTCATTGCTGAAAGAACTTAACATTTGTTTATTAACCCAATTCAGTAGAACTGTAGGTATTTTATATTGAAATAATGAGTGGTTCTTGAGCTATTGGTGGATGGGTATGTATCTAATATAAGAAATCTGAGTCAGACATGCAACCAAAGCACATTTTATGCCGTTCAATTAGCATTGTTCTTTTCAAAATGTATGCCACACAGTGACGTTTTGTTGTGGTTGCCCAAAAATTAGGTACTTGTTTACAATGTTTAGCGTATTATAATCGTTTAGCGATTATCATAATATTCATAGCATATGCTCACTCTTTACTTGCTCTAATAAAGGATGCAATTATAAGTTTTTCATGAACGAGAAAACTAGTTATTAGCAAAAGCTTTGTTACCGTTTATTCTTGCCGGCCCGAGTTGAAATGCCAATCGGAATCAAAGATGTCTTCGGGAGATTTCGATTTTTATTTGAAAAGATGTCTTCGGTGAGATTTTGGTTTTAAGAATTGATTTTTTACTTCGTGGCTAAGGGTCTCCTCGGGGGTCTCTGCCAGCAAATTGCAAGTTTTCATTAATTCTATCGCAAAGATTTTGTACTGTATAACATTTTCGGTATAATCTACTAAAAATGGTCATTTCCTGTCTATTTTTGCAATATACAGGGTGTTCCTAAACCGAGTACAGATATTTCAGGGTGTTATTGCCCTAATGATTTTAAGTAAAATTTCAGTTTTCTTCAAGTTAATCGAAAATTACAAATGATGGGATTTTTGAAATTTGGACCAATGGTTGGTGTCATAATAGGCTTTCTCAAGGTTTTTTCAGATTTTTTTCCTAACATCAGAGGCGTACGTTCTTGAAGGGGGACCGCCACATTTTTTACATTTTTCAGTTGTTGACACCTTCCACACTAAATAGTAACAAGATCGTCATCTTTGGGCTAGTCTGTATAATAAAGGTACTCTTGTTAAATTTCTGACGTCAAATTTTATTTAATCGACCAAATTAGTTAAAATCAAGACATATAATGAATGTTTAACTGAAAACTTTAATTGAAGACAATTTATTGATGAAAATTCTAGTTTATACTTAAACTAGAATAACTGAAATTTTGGGTAGGTGCCCCTTTGAAGTGACACAACTCCCTTACGAAGCATTTCCGGGCATATGTCCGTACGAACTTTTTGACTTAAAATCAATAGGGCAATAACGTCCTGAAATATCTGTAAGAGGTTTAGGTGCACCTTGTATATTCGTTGGTTCAGCAAATTACAAGTTCCACCCGTGATCCGAACCGGGTATTGTGTGGAATGATTAATGAATAAAGTTTTACAAGGTGCTCAAACTTGTATTAAGAAAGGATAAAAATAAAAGTTTTTTTTTTTGCATAAGATAAGGATAGAACTATAAGCAAAGGGTCAGTTACCGTTTGTTGCTACCGGCCAATGTCCGTTAAGAAATTTCTTTTTTGATTTTTATATATAATTTTTTATTCAAAAACAGTTAAAATAAAGAACTAATATATTTTCTGCTGCTAATTTAAGTTGTGCTAAAATGTTGGGATAATGCATGATTGATTCATATTTTATGCATAAGTACTGGCCTAGTGTCTTGGCGTCGAAATTTTGAACTATTGATTTATATTTTACTGCGTTTTGGCACCAAATTTGCCTCATATTCTATACATTTTGGATCTAGAGCCAAAAATACCTAAAGGGTAAATGAATCATTCATATTTTGTACATTTTGTACTTATGCTAAAATGACGAAATTTTACAGACTCGACTCAGATTTACTATCAAATGGCACAAATCCCAGGGGATCTTTTAGTGTGGAAAACAACCAAACTCTACAGTTGCGGCGAAAACACCAGCTGTGGCGAAAACTACATAGGTACCTACTAATGTCTCGCATTGTCTAGTAGAGTAAGTACCTACTTAATAAAAACCAGTCACAGTCAGCAAAATAAAGGGAAACTTTCATTAAATTTGTGAGAAATTTGCAAGCAATATCAGAAGTGTTGTCAATAAAACATCCTATAACCTGTAAATAGTGACGGTACAATGCCTTTTCACACCCAATCACATACATAATTTACCATTCAGTGAATAAATTGGACCAGTATTCTAAAATGACATATTTTATTAAATAACTTCAGTTTATTAAATAACTTATTATTATTCAAATGAAAATATTCCTCTCATGCTGCTACCCTCTCGCCCCGCGGCCGAATCTTGTCCGGAACCTTGAAGTCTTCCGCCTCTCCAGAACTTCCACACACAGATTTCCCCCGTTACGCCCCTGAACTTTCTACAAAATTTTCAATATATTTTGCAGATTATGCCTTCCTTATGTGGGGTACCTATAATCGTATACCAGTTGGCTTTGTCATTGGGGCACGTAACTAAGATTGCGTTCATGGTAGTGTACATTTTCGATAATGTAAACAGTGCCTTAAAGAGGCCGAAAATTAATTTAAGTATGTGTGTGTGTTTTAATTGCCAGTTAATTGTCGGTGTTTTAATTATCAATCAATCAATAAATTATGCAGGGATTTCTTGCTTTTCTTTCTGTCGCTCCTCTGAATTAAGGAAAGGTACAGATACGGCCCTCTTATTTCCGTTCATTTCTGAAAGTAATTAACGTTTAATACAATGGTATATTGAAAGAACAATGGAGAACATACAAATTGTTATATTTATTTAGAAACGCTAGGTAAGTATAGTGTATGATATTATGGATAATGTAAACTGTACTCCAAAAAGCCGAAAATTATTTTACTTAAGTATATAGTATTCTTGTTTCTATTTTGACACTTCTGCATATGGATTCCTCACGGATTCCACTCATTTCTGAAAGTAATTAACGTTTAATGCAATATTAGGATGAAAGAACAATAGAAAATATCTAAATTAGTATCTTGTTTGATACTTACCAGCGACTGAAATTTACATTTCGAAGAACTAACAAACGCTTTGCAGGCAAACGAACAGGATACAAAACTCAAGAGAACTACCAAAAGCCGACGCTGGTACACAACCTTATATAAGAATTCATGCTTGCCGGTCTGGACAGGAGTAATAAAATTAATAAATTTTACAGCTGGTTTAGGGCCCTAAGTTGCAAATATCACAACCTTTTAGGGGGCAATAAAAGTTTCCGCGAAAAATTGCTGGGTTCCCACGTACAACCATTTGAATCCTTGCTCATAATAAATTATTGCTTGATAGGACTCGTCTATTGGGTAAGTACTTACTTATTTAATAAAATAAACCAATTACAGATCCCAATATGAGCGGGAAGTTCAAAATTGTGCACTAAATTTTTTAAGTATCCTAAACAAAGCAGCATTACCGGGGGATTTGCATACATGTTAGTTCCTGTCAGTGCCGCTATCAATAAAATATAAATTAACATAATATCCCTAAGAAACCCTCATTGCGTAATTACTGCAGGTACTTAAAAATGACCAGCAATAAAACAATAAATTATGCAAATCATAATTCATAAATGACCGTCCGATGCATTGTTGTCCTCAAACAGGTCTATTCTTGTTAGGCGGCACTTTTGTGTGACGTCAGACGCCTCAGGGTGATGATTCATCGACGACCCACATACTACTGAGCAATTGCCCCGAACCGGTGGTTTTATTAACTTGTATATGCTAAGCATTCTGTACAATTGCAAAAACGTAGCAAATGAAGGATGATCGTTGGCACCTCCCGCTTGTCTTATGATTCCAAAAAGTTGGTGAAACATATTTTCAAGAATTAGTTACCATAGGAAAATTTATTTTTATACCTCAAGCTTACCTTGATTACACTTGGCGGTCAAGGCGTAGTGAAAATTACAACATACAGTAAATATTTAATTGCATCCATAGTAGACATTAAAGTTACACGAAGTCCCTCCGCAGTAGAGCACGATAAGAATTCATTTTTGTTAATTAGCTTTCTATCGAGAAGAGCTACCCAGTCGTTGAGCCATTTTAAAAAATCGATAATTACCTGTGAACATCATAAGTAAATTAGAATATTATGTTAAGCTATAGCCGATTGTTATCAGAGAACTTACATCTAAATCTTTACTTGTTTTTCTAACAGCCTCAAAGGGATACTTTCGGTTCAAACAGTCGAAAAGATCAACTAATTTTTGCGTAAATTCTATAGTACTACTAGCTTGTTCTAAACCACGAACACCACTATCCTTATAAAAATTTAGACCCACAACCATTGAATTACTGAATATCTAAATAATTAAGAGGCAAAAAAACCTGGGTAGCCAATTTGACTCTCATTTTTAATATAGGACTTGGATAAATATGGCTGTAAGTTATTTTAGGACGAACTTTCAAGTTACCGGGCAATTTTAGGTCTTCATCGTACACAGTTTTATAATGATTCCATTCCACTTTACCTCCAGGAATCTAAAAGATAACTTGAGTGGATTCACTTACCAAAACTTTTCTTTTTTACCTCAGATACATCTTTTCATAAATTGTTTCGCACACATTTGATCAAGTGGGGCGCATCTGCAAAAAAATGTAAATATCGACTGTCATCGGATGGATGTATGCATTTATTTCTGCAGTTTTTATATTCCCCACTTACGTCAAATTCTTTGCACATTCTTCTGTTGGTGGTAGCCCCATATTTTTTAAGAATCAAAAATTTTAACATTAGGAATTAAAACTGAGTACTTATGTATTAACGTAAAGTAATTTAAACAAACTGGTCGAAAATCGTTTGAACTGAAAAAAGCCTGACTTACTTATGTCCGATAAAATATAACAGTATAGGTACTTCATTTCTTTTGCGAAGTACAAATATCGTCCCTAATCTTTTCACCAATATATGTGGGGAGTTCTTCATTTAGTTTGAAATCATCTGTGCCTTTTTGAAGAAGGTAGAATTTGTATGCGTCTAAAAAGGCTTGTATTAGCGACGTTTCGTTAAAAAAATGCATTATGTACCATATAAAGCTTTCATTTTGGTGACATCCAGGGCTGGTTTCTTGGGCGCACCGGGTTTTCTATTTGCAGGCATACCATATGCACTGCTGATGTCTAAAGTTTCCTGCGAAATAGTCCCACAGCGATTCGTTTTATAAATCCTTTTGGAGCTTTTTATGATATATAGGCTAAGTTATAAATATCTAGGTGGAGGAATACTCCCTGTCCCAAGTGAATCTGTCAAATAAATTATTTAAAACAAGTCAATTTTTTCAAAACACGAACTTGATTGTTTTTGCGATCAATGAATCCTACTGGTGGATCAGTATCTGAAAAAAAGTGTAAATTAGGCATACTTTGATATTAAGATATTAAGGCCAACCTCTTCACGAAAAAGGAAGGTTTGTTTTGAGTAAACCAAATAAGAGTCAAAAACAGGTTTGGAAAGCCAAATACCACGTCCTATATGTACCTGTAAAGATGCATCGTAGGAAATTCATTGTGTAAAAAAACACACAAACACATAGTATTGTTCTCCCGTTTGGTAAATCCAACCTCTGAAAATAATAAATCTGAGGTTCCTCCAACAGCTGTATCGGATACTGACCTACTCAAAACTTCGGACAATTTTTCTAAAATAAAAATTACAGTTACGTAAACACTTAAATCGAAAGAATTCCATACCTTCTATTCCAGACATAACTTTATTTTGGAGGGAAACATTCAATGCATGTGACTCATTATACGCGTCCCTCAAATTTCTGTGTTTTCTTTGGAGAGACTCGTAATCCTTTTTTAGTTCTTGGTATTTTTGATTAACAGTGCTCTATAAATTAAGTTTACGCAATCACTTACATCTTCGAATTTATTCCATTTATGTGATAGCGTTTATTAGGGCAAAACTAAAATCAGTCACTACATACTGGAAAACTGGCCATTTAAATTTCGCTCTAACAGTGTATGCTTCGAATGCAAGTAACCATTTTCCCACAGAATATCCTGAATGTTGACAAGTTACCATTTCCATTACTGGACACTTTTCCACTTCCACTTTTTTCCACTTTTTCCATTACTGGTTGTTTTGTCTGCAATATGAACCACACCTGCATAATAGTAAATGCGTTTATTTACTTCAGAGGGAGGGTGAACCACTGTTCCGGTGGCATCCAAGTATAAAGTTAAAGGTGTTTTTTTATTGAGAAGAAATCTGATTAGACAGTAAAAGGTAGAGAAACTCCGTAAATATATTCCCTGTTTTCTTCCTGGGTTTTATACAAGTTCAACATTTCGTCATTGTCTCGGTCAAATTTGGACAACTCCTCACACTTAATTTTCCGATGCGTGGGAGCGGACTTGATATCCCTCGAATTACCAACATCCATTAAAGACGAAGAAGTGGAGAGTACATTTTCATTTTTTTGAATGGTGTAGACTGGGCAAGTTTCTTTCCCAGTAGTTTTCTTGCAAAATTTCTCACATAGGTTGTCTTTTTATCTTCAGGGCGATGGTGGCAATTTAGGGACGAACTCGTCACCACAGCTTCAGCGCCATCACTATCGTTTATTAGTTTTAATGCAATTTTGAAAGATTTACACTGCGAGTGAACACACGCCACATAAATTGTTATGGCTTTCCGTTTTGCATTGATTTATTAAATTGAAAACTTGAGTGGACATGTGTTATTTATTTGATTACACGAGGTAGTTTCAAAGTCTTGTTCCACAAAATTTACTTACTGTTTAGGACGCGTTTCGGAGTGTTACTCCGTCTTCAGCTATAAAAGAAATTAACACAAAATACAAAACAGTTATTTATTTGTTCCACCTTTCGCTTAATTGAAATGTGGTAATTTTGAAGTTTAATACTTTCCTTCGCTTTAATTAAAATATCATTTAGTTCAGTATTAGACAACGAAAATGAAACCTTAATTAAATGTACACATCTTAAAATTTATTTTACCATTTTGTAATGGTCACTTTTGACGCTAAACACTTCTTCATGGGAAGCGACGGAGGCAACACACTTTACACCCCGCTAGTTTCTGCGCCGTGAGCGTTTCAGGTTTTAAGTTGACAGTTGACAGCCTGTCTTGGCCATCTTGTTCGTTGAAAGGCGTGCGTCCGATTTAATTAAAGCCGTTTTCTGGCGGTGGCTATGTTTTCAAATACAAACTTGCATTTGGAAGCATAGGATAAACTCTTGTTTTTAATTAATATACTGTCACTTTGTTGTCAGTTTCAAATTCATTTCGGAAATATATTCAAAACTGACATTATTTTGACGCTGTTTTAATACAAAAAAAATGCAGCAGAGAAGCGGCTGGAACCTCCCCATCGCGTGGATCTTTGTATTCTGTGTAGATAGTAGTCAATTCAACAGATTTTTTTTTATCCTTATCGTCTGACGTCTGTGACTAATTTCGCAATTTTCTGACAAATACCGACATCACCTCGTACATCATCACCCATCACATTTGACAATATGTTCCTTTTAAGGTTAATCTTTTGCCAACTTTTTGACAATAACTGCCACTTTATGTCATCCACTGTCAGCCTGCTCCCTTTTAATGAGAAAGAATTTTTTCAATATTTTCCACTGAAATGGCAGAAACTGTGAATACATTTTTAGAACCAGAATTTGATCGTCTTTCTAATGGCGACATAAAAAAGAGGCCTTGTATTTAAAATTTTAAGTTGATATGCTTAAATGGCAGTTCGCGTGGGCCAACTGCTCCCAAAAGCCTTTCAGGTCTTCAACGGGTCACCTAATCTCCATGTACCAAATTTCAGCCAAATCGATTCAGTAATTTGGGCTATAATGTGTTTTTACTGTTATTATAAAATTTCGATTTTTTGAACCAAACAGCGCTAAATGCGAATTAATTTTGTCCTATTTAAAACCAAGATTTGAAGACCCTTCTGATGGTGACAATAAATCTTTCAAAAACTTGTTTTTAATGGTTTAATGATTGAATAATTTTAAATTTGGAAATTGGTGTGCCAAAAGGACACTTTCCGTGAGTCGATGGAATTCAAAATTTGTTCAGCTTTTCGAGGTGTAATACAATCCCTATGTGCAAAATTTCAGCCAAATCGATTCAGGGGCTTGGGCTGTACCGCGATTTTAAAGTTTGATAAAAATCAATTTTTTTTTAAATTTTTGGTCAAAAGGGCACTAAGAATGAATACATTTTTAGAAGCAGAATTTGAAGGTCTTTCTTATGGTGACGTGAAAAATGGGGGTTTGCATTTAAAATTTAAAAGTTGATGTGCCAAAATGGCATTTCCGGTTGCACGATTGGCTCCAAAAGCTTTTCAGATCTAAGTTGGGTTATGAGATGCCTACGTACCAAATTGCAGCCAAATCGGCCCAGTAGTTTTGGCTGTGGCGTGTTTACAAACGTACGTACGTACGAACATACACACAGACACATTTTATAAACCACTTTTCTGGGTTCCTGAGACCTCAAAACGTGGAGATCTGGTGCTATCTCAAATTCGAAAATTTTAGTGATTGCAGTAACCTCCCATTTTTTTAAAATTGTGATGGGGTTGGGGAGGTTAATAGCCGTTCGCCGTATGTTTTCCAATGCAAGTTTGTTTTCAAAAACATACCGACCGCCAGAAAACGGCTTAAATGTGGGGCTAAATTACTAAATCCATATTCATCGAAGCAATCGGCGAAGATAATAAGTTGGCTGCATTATCATCGTTACCCTTACGATGATTAAGGTAAATTTGGGGGTTATATCAAAAAGCATGCTTCATCTATATTTATATAGGGTCGTTGTCTAGGATCGTACTGAAAGAACGTGATTCACCCCCTCGATTCCACTATCACCACGTCATTATTCCAGTCCACGAATCACCCCAGGGTAGTACTTCTTGATTTCTTCAGGGCTCGGATTCCACTCGGGTTCCTGAAAAGACTCCCAAAAGGGCTTGGATAGGACGACCTGACGTTGACCATCGGATAAGGAGGAATCATCTAGCCAGGCCAGATTTATTATTGATAATTTTAAGATCAAGTCTGTTTTTCACGATAATCCATTTTATCCTTCGGGATCAAGTCAACTAGTGGGTAACTACGTTAGCTACCCCTTTGTTATACCACGTGTTATAAGTAAGACTATTTCGGATTAATTTAGTGACGTCATAATTATATTATGAATAATATTGTCTAGTGTCGGATCAATACCCTTCGTGAGGTCTCGTTAAGTGTAAATGCGTTAATCGGCGAAGTATTCAGATAGCTATTTTGATCAAGCGGTTAACTAGGGATCACTCGAGCAGTTGTGCTCTTAGAAGGAGATTTTCAGGGTTGGGGTTGCGCTTGCACATAGTTTCAAATAAATATTGTATATAAGGTTTTAATCCGGAGTGTTTATTTAGCATCCCTCACAGCTGATTCACATCCTTTTAGAGAGGTCCCAGACTCAATGCACCTACTGCAGGGTGTAGTCTGTTAAGTAGGTGGCGCCCCTTACTATCTTTTAAGGGCTAATTTCATATCACATTTGCTAGCCGGGACAACACCTGAGTCTAGAACATCCGAACCAATCACAATTTGGGTGTTTAATGCGATGTAGGGTTGGATCATTGCATGTACCTTTTGGCAAGAGAACTACGAGATTCGGCGTTTGATTATATAAATTTTGAACTTAAAAAGGAACGTCATTAGATTTCGGAATAGTGTCATTAGATTTTAGGTTGCAGAAAGAACCCGTTGCTGCGCTAAGACCAAAGTAAGTCACTTCAGGTTTTTTTGAATTTGAATTGTTACAATTATTTATTGAATCATCATCTTCAAATGACATAATAAACACTTTGTTCTTTTAAGTCGATCTGAGTCGGCATTGTGTGGAAAGCAGCACGGTTACTCAGACTAATATCTACAAAAAGTCAAAAACACAACTTAAAAAAACAACTTCAAGTATCGCCGCTACCTATGAGTTTTCACTTACCTTCAAGTAGAAACTAAGCCTTCTCTTTCGATATTGGAGTACTTTTTCAGATACCGAGAGTGTACTTGACGCAAACATTACGGGACTATCATCCCCATTTAGACGATGACGCAGTACTGCTCCCACACCGTAATCACTACTATCACAGGTCAAATAAATTGGTAACTCTGGGTTTAAGCTTAATAGCTGCTTAATTTCTTCAAAGACTCGTTCACATTCAATTGACCAACTTCGGTTAAAATCCACTCCTATTTTACATAAATTATACAAGGGTAAAAACTTTCCATAATAGTTAAGTAATCCTAAATACGACTTCAATTCCGTCACGTTTTTTGGTACGGGTGCGTTTTTGATACATTCTACTTTCACATCGGTAGGATGTATTCCATCTTTGTACCCTAGGAATTCGACTTTGCATTTATTCCCCTTTAACTTTAACGTTGTATTCTTTCAACCGTTAAAACACTCGGATTGTTAACTTCACAGCTGGTTCCCATTAATATTATTTTCCCACAGAGACAATTGCTTCCTAGTTATGCGAAGTATTTTTATTAAAAGTAATCTCCTACGGCATGTACTATACGCCACCAACTCGTAAAAAGGCATTTTCTCGACATTTCCTTCACTAGTCCATCAAAATCATGTTAATGGCCCCATAATTTTGACTTGCCCCTCCACAAGTTCCATACTGACTGCAATTTGGTAAGCTTTGTGTGTTTTTTAATAATATCTTCCTGTGATACACTATTGTATCCAAGATATTCAGGAACTAGGTATTCTCCTAAGGACGGTCTAGGACATTTAGGCGCGGGCCGATTCATAGGAAACGCACGTTTAAGGTTGAAGATTTTGAGGTAGATTGGTCGTCAATATTTTAATCGCTTCGTCTAAATCAGGGATTGGCACAAAAGCTAAAGCTGTTACCATTCGAGCACTTAGAGCGAAGTCTGCATTGTTATTATATTGGCTAATTAAATGTAATATTCCCAAATGTTTCTTGAAATTTTTCGTTAGGTGAAAAAAGCATCATTGTAGCATTCGCAAATGCAGCATCAAAGGCATTTATTGCCGCTAATTCAAAATCACGCGATATAAATCGTGGGTTTAAATAAGGCTCCAAATCTTTTAGTAACTGGACCATTCTATTGTAAGTAATGCCTTGTTTGTTTGGTAAACATGCATAAATCAAAGGATGCACTCCGCCAAATCTTTCCCCCAAAATGGCATAAACTTGGTAAAATAATTGTGGCGCTGATTGGAAAGTCCCATCAATGAACCAATGATTTAATTCCTTTAAAATCTGCAACAATAAAAAGAATCTGTCTTTAAACTTACTGTTAGGCTCGTTTGATGTCCAAAAATTAAAATACGGTTCAATCCAGACCCACTGTCGGCTAACAGGAAGTTTTCGTCATCGCCAGGGTTATTTCTTGCAGATATGAATCTATATTTTTCGGGAATTACTAAATCTTCCAAGTTTGCAGGACTACTAGGCACTTGATTTAGCAAATTACATTTTCTTCGGATCATTTTCTTCAATGCTCCACTGTTCGGTAGTTTGACTTGGGCACTTTGTGATAAAGCGGCAGCACTCACACTTTCATTAATTATTTACGATTGTTTTTCCAAAGTTAATCCTGCCCTTTCCTTGATGTTTGACACAACAACAGCAGTTTCAATTCGTGCAGCTCCACTGTCATGTGTGTCTCCATTGATAGTTTTAATAACCGCCCCCTCACAAGTGTGAATATGTGCTCTACACTCTCTTTTCCCTTCACACCTCCAGAATATCTTCTCACCACAAGCACTCAACTTATCAAACACGAACAAATATCCATCAAAATGGAATTTCAACTTGCCCTTTTGGGATATCACTTTTTGGTTTTCCATACTATGGAAACCTATTTCCATGGCGAATCATTGTTGTCAACAATGAATCGCCATGCAAATAGGGTGAATCTCGGTCGTGTGGATCCCGGACAGAGTATAGAGCGTATTAGAACAGAACTTGAATAATGCAGAAACTTTTCGGTGATTAGGATTTAAGCATCCTTCCCCTCTCCAACCCCGCTATGATTGGATCTTACCCAAGTAATTTGGACTAAAGGGCGTCACATTTGAAAAATTAGCTCTCAAAACATTTTTCATTATTCCCCATAGGCTTTCTTCTTATAATATCAAAACATGGCAATTGACAGTGAAAAATTTATTGATTCAATGTCTAAAGGGCATTTTCGTCTTCCAAATGAAAAATTTCGAAAACTCCCTTCGGTTACACACTTTTTGGAGGATTCCCACGACTTTAAGACGTAAAGATTTGATGTTTTTGACCTTTCCATTTTTCGCTCGATCTTAGTAACTTCCTCGCAAAATGGGTAAGACTACAGATGTGCCTAGCTCAGCAATGCTCGGTGTCCGATAAGGTCACACTGTTGTCACACTATAGAAAAAACTGTCAGAAAAGCTCCTTTCAACGAGAGAAAAAAGCCCCTGGAATAAAACCTGAAAAAAGTTAAATATTCAGATATTCAAAGTCGGTAGGTGCCACTTAATGGCTTCAATAATAAATATTATAAATAACAGTGATTTTAATTCGATGATAATGAAATTGAGTTACCGAGATCTTGGGCATTTAGAAGGCAGTTTTAAAAATTTTTTAGCTTTTAATGACATTCAATAAGGATTTATTTAGAACTTATTACTTAGTTTGAGGCGATTTTGAAAATGAAATCAGACAGGTAAGCTATATTTCAAAGGGTACCACCGCCGCAAAATCTCGTGGAACGCTGTTTAAAGAGTACCGAGCTTAGTTAGCTCGAGCTAAACGTGTGCATGTATTCGGAGTAAGTGTCAAATTTTGGCACAGAATGTGCATTTGTTCCTGAACTACCAGGTTTAATTGTTTAGCTTTGTTTACAGAAAATAAAAATGTTCATGTTGCCCTTTTTATTCAACTTGTATAACGAAAAATTGGGTCCATGTGTTAAACCAAAACGGAATTTTCAGTCGGGTGAGAAACAAATGTGGTAATCTCCATCTATGTGAGAAACAAATGCAGTAATCTCCATTTTTCAGAAACAAACACGGCAATCTCCATATTTTTTATGGAATTTTGTTTGAATTGAATAATATTTCAAGTGAACCGATTACCGCTATCTACTATTAAGAGTATTCTTTATTGGCTAAACAAAATTTGTTCTGGTATTAGGGTTGCAAGTACTTTAATTCATTTTTGCTTAATTTCTCAAAACTAGGCAACTAGGAGATTGCCGCCTTTGATTCTACACCCCTCACCTATTCTGTTCGTCTGCAATATTAGACATCTCTTGGACACTATGTGTATCATCGTTAAAATTATTCTCTTCGATGCTTGCCAAAATATCAGAATCTAGTTCATCAGCAATGTCTTCTACAACAATGTGTTCAGAAAGGTGAGCGGTTGATGCAGAAACACAAGCACCTTCCGCTTCTATCGTCTATTGTTCAAAATCAAAAAGTGGTCTGTTATTTGCCGCAGGTAATCGCTCATATATTCTCCTTTTTTAAACAAAAATGTCTCTCATACTGTTTCACCTTATCAATGAGTCCTTATAAGTTAATTTTATTTTACGCGTGTTTGATCTTATTCGACCTTTGCACAATTTGCAAGTATAATGACAGAATTTACTTCTGGTAGGAGCTATTTTTGAGGACACTAAACACAGACACTAAATCGTTTCGTTTTGTCAAAGATACAAACGTCGAAGACAACTACGACACCGGTGCACCCTTGATTATCATAAAGATAATTTTACTATTAAGTTTCAAAACTAGAAATTACAACTGAAGTTGTAATATTTATTATGATTACCTTAGGTACTGTATTCTTGATTCTTTCTAACTCGGCTTTCCGAAGCCCAACTGTTGTAGTTGTATTTGGTGTGAAGTATCCACAAATAGAAACAGACCATTCGTCCCGAAAAATTGTCGCAAGCTAATTTTTAATATAGTAGTACATAATTGCATACATACGTACACACACACAGAAATTTTTTAAAAGCCACTTTTTTGTGATCCTGGGACCTTGAAACGTAAAGATCTGGTGTTATCTCAATTTCGAGTTTTGGAGTAAAAATGTCTCTGATAGCAGCATTAAAGAGATTTCGGTTGTCTGCAATTTTCCTTGCCACGACAGGGGGTATTGGAGGCTTCAGACAACAAGAGGTAACTCTTATAATCAACTCTGGGTGGTCGGAGGCGATCATAGACTTGCTATTAGAATGTACAGAGTGTAGAGAAAGATAAGTGTTGTCAACATCGTTGTAAGAGATAGCTCTACAAACCACGTGACGATTGGCATAAGCGCGTAGACTTAACAATCGAGTAAATAGGATTTTCTTTGTAAATGCTGTTGCTGTTGTAATAAATTGCATTTGAGGACAAAATAAATGTAAATTTTGAGGTGCAGTGTTCCATACAGGCATTGATTACTATTTCTGCCAACCCTACTGCCTCTAGATCTAGAACCTTCGTTAAGGTTTAATTAAATAGTTGAGGTACAGAATATTTATTGATGATAGCTGAGTGGGCACGCAGCAAGGTTTCGGTACATCTGAAGGTCTCACCGAATTAATTAGACTTTGCACAATTGCATGACTATTTGCATTGATGTCCTCTGCCATCGGGTACTGGCATCCTCCCGCACAATAAAATGCTTCGAATCCCGAAGGAACCACAATCTAATTACTCCAACCCAGAGCTCCAAATTCGACGTACATCTGCCGTCTTCTGCAATGACCTCGAACCCCTTTTCTATGCCTTCGAAGTCCTCTCTTTGATCTAATACGCATCAAATTCTTCAAATTTCTAGATGCTTCAACCACGTCGTCTTTTCTCGATATTTCTAGATGCTGGGGGATTACGGGGGAGCTTTCCCAACAATACACGAATATAAAGATCCACAACCAGGGGGTTATCAGACGCATCGCAGTTGCTGGACTCGGTTACCCTATAGACCACGATACAGGTATTACCGGTGTGCTCTTGCGCATCGGATGGTTGCGCTCTCTCGCACAATTGACGTGCTCTCTCGCAGAATTGACCTTGCTGCGAAGCAAACCTAAGGAACTAGGCATTGGAATTCGAAGTTTTCAAGCTATTTCAATGTTTAAAACTCACCCTGTCATTATAACTTTTTAATTTTGTATATTATCCAGTAAGAACTTACAGTTCAAAAAAATTTCGTTCTTTTTTTTCCTTTGAAAGCTACACAGCTACACAGGAAGATTAAGTAAGTTAGGTAAAATTTATGTTGTTTTTAGCCATTTTATAAGTTTATAAGTACCTACATAATTAAAACTCAATAATAATTATTACTCTATTCGACATTAGCGATGCGTTCTGTTGCACACAGCGACGCACCAAACCTGAACCTATCTAAGGGCTAAGTTGTCTTTAGGCAGAAAGCCATCTTATAACTTTAAAACTAATTCGTAGCTTAATTGACAATATTAACAATTAAAACATTGCAACAACCGGTTAATCAATGGGATTCGTTGTTAATTTTCTTAATATCCAAAAATTAGATTCAGAGACTGCAAAAGAATGGAAGTCCGAGAATTGCAAAAGTGAACTACCTTCCTTCCAAGAATTGTTAGAGTTTCTGAAAAAAGGGCAGATATACTTGAAAAACTTAAAGTTAACGACTCAAGTAGGTCTGGAAAACAATTTTCCAAAGATAATTCTTCACAAAATCGTCAAGATAAGCAAGCTCAAATTTCTCGCATGAATACATAAAAAACATTTGCAGCCCAAAATTATCCTGCATGTATTTTTTGTAAAGGTAGTCATCGCATTTTCTGTTGTCCACAATTCCTAGATATGTCGGCAGAACTTAGGTCTGAAAGCGCTATAAAATTAAAACTTTGCATAAATTGCTTGAATGCCGGACACAGAGCTGACACCTGCAGGTTCGGAACTTGCAAAAGGTGTCAAGCAAAGCATCACACATTGTTCCATTTTGAAAGAGAAACAATTTCAAATTTTAATAATGAACCTACCATTGCTCAACCACAAACAACAAGATAAAGCAATTCTGTCAAATAAACAATGCATCGAATTCTCAATCAAACAATAAAATTACTATATCAAACTGCACTATTTTCAATAACAATGACACTTTATTAGCTACAATTCTGTTACAAGTACGGGGAAAAAGAGGTTCAATAGAAAATGTCGAGCTGTTCTCGACAGTGAATCACAAAGCAACTACATTTCGCAAGATGTATGCCGTTCTCTAACTCTAGAGACCGAAAATGTTGACATTTCTATAGAAGGAATAAGACAGGTTGTATCCACCGCCAATAAGCGATGTGATGTTATCGCGTCAAATAGCATTTCAAACAAAAATTTCTTGCTTAGTAACTCCTGGAATCTGTAATTTACTTCCAAACAGAAAGGAATTTAAAATTGTTTATTTCACCCAAATCAGCCAAATCCAAACAAAATCAATTTTCACTCTCATCTGAGGAAGGTGGCGTGGGGAGGCCAGCAACTACTTCGCGCTCATTCATAAATCGGTATCCGGTGAATTCATCGAGCGGACAGTTCACCGAACAACAGTTTACCGAATGAACAATTTATCGAAAATGTATGTAGGAGAATATCTACCACAAAATGAGAAACATGAGGTGCTTCTTCAGATTATTTGGCAGTATCCTTTAGTTTGTTAAGATTAGAACTACAATTTCATGAATTTATTTATGACCCACAACTAATTAAGGGCGATTATTAGGGGTACTGTTACTGTACTTGAACTACCGGCTATGCCATTTATTATTTTTAAGTACCTAGCAGATCATTATCATGATCTTCAAATATAATGGCTCTTTATGGTTATTACAAAATACTTTTCAATCTGTTTATGTTACCCCCAATGTGGACGTTTTAGATGTTTTTCATTTCAAAAGTTGTGAGGGACCTTTCCCAAGCCGCCCAGGATACATTTCCAAAAACATCTTGTCTAAAGTGAACAATTAGAAGAACCAGAGAAGTAGCATTCTGTGCTCCAGCTTTACCCCAAAGTAGACCAGGATTTGGAACTTCCTGAAAAATACAAGGCTACCTCTAAAGGAGAAAACTTTGTGTTGTTCGATTCTGACAAGGAAGCTGATAGAATTCTCATATTTGGCACTGAAAAGAATTTGAAACTGCTATTCACATCGAAGCATTGGTGGTACATGTAAATGACTCGTGGAATCGTTTGATGAAAACAACATGTTCGACTATTTGAGAGGCATTGCTCACAGCATCTCCTTATAATGTACATACTATTGTAAACATATGACAATAAATAATTGCTTTATTAGTACGTTTTCGATGAATTGTTCATTCTATAAATTATTCTTTCGGTAAATTGTTTTCGATAAACTGTCAATTCGAGGAAAGGTCTATTCGGTGAACTGTCTTCGATGAATTGTTTTCGGTGAATTATTTTCGATGAATTCACCGCGACTCTCATAAATCGTACCAAATGATGAACGGCAATTTCTTCCACAGCTTCTTTTGGGAACCGTATTCTTATTCGTTCCCCTTGCCCCTGATTTACAATACCGGTATGCCTCTCCTCTGGCTCTGGGCTGTTCCCTGTTAGCTCACTTAATAAAAAACACAGCATACCATTCTCAAAGCGAAGTTCCATTTTCGGTTCTGGTGGTGTGGTAATAAACAGAAAGGTTGACACGTCATCTCTAAATATTCAATAGTAATATCTATCATTTGACAAGTAGTGCATCCATGAGGACTCAACAAGGCAACCAAGAGACTACGAATCGTATTTTGCAGAGTATTTTATAAATTAAAGTATTGAGTAAGTAGTGTCAAGTTGACGTTGTAGTCTTATCACTGTAATCAGGATTACTGGTATGCTAAATGCTCCTTTGGATTGGTTCAATACTTAATGAATAAAATAATCCTCCAAATATTCGGCTAGGTGACATTATAGGCGGCGGAAGCATTTCGTGGCTTGACCACCCGCTATGGCAGTAGTTACATACCTGCTAGCCAGCAATCATACGGTCAGCTGCAAAAAGATGGGTTGTCTGGTACAGCTCTGTTGGAATAATGGCCCAACAACAGAGCTTTAATTAAAGATCCAAAAAAGACTTGAAAGCTGTTGACTTTTTATTTTAATATTCTTCTTGACGAATTCTCGTTGCTAAGCTAACTAACTATTTATGAACAACAATTACAACAATTGAAAAATCGTAAGAATCCAGACGAAAGAAACCGCTACAACACCACTCCCCCTCCGAGAATGTTACGGGCACATAAAAGTCACTTTTGTTCCCATGTCGCGTTTGGGTTCTTCGACGTCTTGATTTGGTTCGATGTATGCTGGTTTGAGATGCTCCACAGAAACGGGTGTGTGTTTTCCATTGATGTTTAAAACGAGGCCCTTTATCATTTGCTTCACCACTTGATATAGACTTTCATATGGAGTTTCTAGGCTCTTAAGGATATCCGTTTTTTTTAGGAATACAAACCTCGAGTTTTTTAGATCTTTGGGAACGTAAATGTTCTTTTGTTTTGATATGAGTGTGTCCCTAGGTATCAAATTTTGTACCGTGTGGCGTAAATTGTCTAAAATTAAATCTGAAGAGTTTGGTAAAACATCATTTTGAACGAGAAATTCACCGGGTATTCTCAATGATTGACCATAAACGAGATCTGCAGGGGTACAACCTAAATCTTCCTTGATGGTAGTCCTTATTCCCGATAGAACAATTGGTAATTCTTCAAACTAATGAGTGCTGTTACATCTAGCTTTCAAGGAAACTTTTGCCTGTCTATGGAATCTCTCCACCTACCGTTAGCTTGCGGATGGTAGGAAGATGTGTGAATTTTGTGTGATCATATCATTTTGCATAGCTCGCCGGCAATTTTTGTCACTTTGATGCAACGAGCAAAGCGCTCGTGATAATTTTCCAAAAACAACGCCTGCGAGTCATAATCAAAGTGACAAAAATTACCAAGATATTGAGACCATGAGTTGTATTCGGCAAGACAATTCAACGACTTGACGTTTCTCGTTTTTGACAACTGCCTGGCAATCACCACATGTACAAATTGCCAAATTAGTCACGCTGTGATTGGCTTAAGCGGTTAATTCATATTGGTTTATAAAGTAAAAGTTGAATTGTTGAACTAATTTTTCAACAATTGTTTTGCATGTAATATTCTTTAGTGGATATGCCTCTGGCCACCTGGTGAAACGATCAATTATTGTTAAAATGTAATTATGTTGATGAGAAGGGGGCAGAGGGTCGACGATATCTACGTGAATATGTTCGAACCTGCCCGAGGGGACTGAAAATCTTTGGAATTCGGATTTCGCATGTCGATTCACTTTTGATTTTTGGCATGGAATGCAACATTTTGCCCAACTATTAATTTCTTTATTCATTCCAGGTCAAAAATATTTTGTAGAAATAGATTTCCTTGTTGCTCTAATGTCAGGATGTACACAGGGTGGGTAACTTTTCGATGCTCACCATTAGTATCTCGGAAACCATAATAGATGGAGAGTAGTTTAATTTGGAGAAAAGTTGCGCTATTTCTTGGTGATTAAGATTCTGAAGAGAATTCCCCATATTTTTTTTAAGTGGTGAAGTGGAGTGAGGTTACTGCAATCACTAAAATTTTCGAATGAGAGATAACATCAGATCTATACGTTTTGAGATCCCAGGAACCCAAAAAAGAGGTTTCTAAAATCTGTCTGTATGTATATGTGTTGGCCTTCTCGTGAGCCCAGTTCATTTTCTTGCCGATCCGCAAACAATAAGTGTCTTTTTGGCGCATCAGCTATGAAATTTGACTGTGAACACCTATTTTTCTTATCAGCGCATGAAAAGTTTTCAAATTCTATATCTAGAAGTGTATTCGCACTGAGCGCCTTTTTGGCACAATATCAAAAAATTGGAAATTCCGAAGAAACATTAAATAACGCAGTACAGCCCAAACTACTGGTTCGATTTGGCTGAAATTTGATAGGTAGAGATACCATTGATTTTGGTGGCAATCGGCGAAGGGCAAGTGCCATGTTGGCATATCAGCTTTGAAATTTGAGTAATAAACTCCCATTTTCTTTATCAGCTCATGAAATGTCTTCAAATATCGTTTCCAAAAATTTCCTCAACCTTCGTGCCCTTTCGGCAAAAAATCGTAAAATTTTGAAAAATTCCAGAAAACGTAAGGTTGGTGGAGTAACATTTAGGTATTTAGGTAGTAGGAGAATTTACCTAATTTTGGTGGCAATCGGCCAAGTGAGGGGGGGAGGTTCTAGCCGCTTCAGTAGTTGTTCATTATTTTCTTTGAAAAGTTTTAATGGCATTTATTCTGTAGAAAAGTCTTCTCTTTAATTTCTTTTTATAGCATTGTTCTCGTAGCCACGAATCGTTTTTGGTGTATTCGCAGCGTAAGAATTATGTGGAAATAAGCGAAATAATCATAATCAGACATATTTTTGGTTATATAATTAAATGGTAAGTTTTTTAGAAGTTATTCGGTGTAGCAAGTATCCTTTTCCAGTCGTCTTGTTCATGAAAAATACAACCTGCTCACAAGCAAAGTCATCAACCTTTTTCCAACGGAGTTCACTGGAACCTACTACGTACCTGGAGTAAGGAAGCATGAATCTCGATCATGCCATTTGATCTTAGCAAAAGGCAAATTAGTAGATAAATGTAAAAATCTACTGTGTTGCGGTGATACAGTTCCTAAACAGCGTAAGAGAAAAAACATCACAGATTTAGCTTCAACATCGGAACCAAAACGGAATAGACACTTATTAGAAGCGACTGATGGATTAACCGGTGCCTAAGTACAAAATTATATAACAATTTCTGTAACATTTCCTCTTTCAGACGAACTACAACAAGCAGTAACATTCCTCAAGGTCAGAGCAGAACCTTGGAGTGAGATGAGGTACTGCAAAACTACAGTAGAGGACTTTATTGCAGAATGGCCCATTTTAACAGACATTCGTGCAAAGACATTGGTAAGATACTATTATCTGGTACTATAAAAGATCAATCTTATATAAAAATTACTCAATTTAGATAAATTTTGTTTCAGATTAATCTTGATTTCAATCAACTGCTCCCTGAAAAAGGTCTATTGCTTTTCCAAGGGTGGAACGATAAAGTGAATAAAATTATTGGTTCCAAGAAACATGAAATTAAAGACTCTGACAAATTACAGTTGCTGACAATTACAGATAATGAAGGCCTTGCTTGGTGTAAGGCTTATTTATTTAACACTTATTATTGAAAACTTTTTTTTTTAAATCAGCGTAGAACAAAAATTTATTGCTCAGTTGAAGTTACTTTTCCGATTGTTCCCTCCAAAAGGACATAAAATTATTAAAAAGAAGTATTGGAAATACTCCACGGCAGAATGCGAAGAAGCGATTGTGAGACATGCTAAAGTAAAATTTGATTTAGATGAGGAGAATATAACTCAAAATCGATCCCACGAAAAAACTTTTAATAAAGTGTACCTAGGTTTCAGCCATGCAAGGCCATCATCAGCACTATAATAACAATGAAAAGTTACACATAAAATGGAGAGAAAAAGTCTTACCTAAACGGCCATGTCGGTCAGTGGTCCTACTTTCGACCCCCGAGGCTCCAGAAGAATAGAAAAGCCGTTATTCACCTCGAGGGGTCGACAGGAGGCACACTTAGTAGACTACGCCGTAAATATGACAAAATAAAAAAATTAAAAAGGGTTTTGGTTATAAAGTAACCACACCCTGGCGGAATGAACAAAATGGAGTTCAAAGAACGAAATTTAAAACAAAAATCCGCGCCCTCTAGCGGCAAATTATAAAAGTTAAAGAGGGAAACTGTAAACTAGAAATAGAAATAAACCGGGAAAATTTAAAAATTAATTTTTAACAATGTAAAATTGAAGTTAAACCATTACAAATGGAAATGGAAAAATTGAAGAACTGAGTAAATTGACAAATTGAAAAACCGAAAAAATTCCTTTTTCAACCAATCAACGAAACAGATAAACAATTCAATACACTAAACAAAATTCATTAAAAATTAAACCGACTAACATCTAACTAAGGTGTGTATAAGTTAACTTGCAATGATTGCAAAGTAGTTTACGTTGGCCAGACCGGCAGGAAGGTGTCTGATAGGGTCAGAGAACATGTTCGTTGTTTGGACAACTGTTTGAAGTCTTCCTCTTTTAATTCCCCCTCTTCCTTTGCTAACCATGTTGCAGAGTCCGGTCATACCTTTGACCCTTCGAAGGGTGTCAAGGTCATTCACCAAGTCAATAAAGGCCTTAAGTTGGACCTCTTGGAGATTGTCGAGAAATTTACCAGTTCAGCCATACATCATCATAGAAGGTGCAGATATAACCAATATTAGAAACATACTTCATTGTTGACAAAGTAAGGTACCAATTTGACTCTCCAAAAAAAGCATTTGTAAAGTGTTGAAGAACTAACAGATCAGTTGAGCCAATTATTGATGAAGACGAGTGTTAATGTATCAAATTATGAACTTGAGATAAGAAACTTTGATTTGAATTGGGAGTCTTTTTTCTTCATTAATTGTAAAAGATTTACTAATGTTCCTCACAATGCTCTCACCGGAACACAGCTTGAAAATTCATTTCAACTTTTTAAGCAGTCAGTTAATTTATTACTATCCACTTATGTTAATTTAGAATATAACAACAGCACCCATAAATTAATTGACAACATGTTTTTCATGTTTCAAAATAGTTTGCAATCTGTTAACACTGAACGCAAAGGTTTAATTTTTTTGGGAAATTCTAGTTCGTTGCTTTTACCAGAGAAATTCAAAACTGGAACTTCCACAGATTCTTTCCGTTAAAACGGCGAGGTCTCACTAACCATAAAGGAGCGTTTCGGATACATACAGTGCGAGTGTAAAGTATGTAATAAAATTCCTTAAATTTTTGTCCTTGATTTGTGGCAAAAATCCTCGGACAGGTCGATTTTATTTTTGTAATGCGGACTTGATGGAGGGGACAGTTATTTTCTCACACTTCCGGTATAACCGGAAATGGCCTTAACTTAGTTTTCTCAAATGGAATGACACTTTTTTCGCAACGGATTCGGAATCTACGATTTTTTCTGAGTTAAAAACATGTATCGCACTTTACCGGAAGTACAGTCACGGCCACCTCAGATTTTCAAAAACATCGAAGAAATCGGTCAAAAACTAAGATTTTGGAAAATCGTAAATACACGTCAACCTTATTTTTTTGATATAAATTCTACTGCGCAATTTAATTTCCTTTTATTTGTCTTTGTTTTTTCAAATTTTTTCTCTTTTCACAATCTGCCAAAATAGCAAAAAGATTTTTTTAAAAATGTAATCGCGCAGTTGAATTTGTAACAAAAAAATAAGGTTGACGTGTACTTGCGATTTTTAAAAATCTTGGTTTTTGACCGATTTCTTCGATGTTTTTGAAAATCTGGGGTGGCCGTGACTGTACTTCCGGTAAAGTATGGTACATGTTTCTAACTCAGAAAAAATCGTAGATTTCGAATCCGTTGAGAAAAAAGTGTCATTCCATTTGAAAAAACTAAGTTAAGGCCATTTCCGGTTAAACCGAAAGTGTTAGAAAATAACTGTCCCCTCCATCAAGTCCGCTTTACAAAAATAAAATTGACCTGTCCGAGGACTTTTGCCACAAATCAAAGACAAACATTTAGGGAATTTTATTCCATACTTTACACTCGCACTGTATTTCCACTGGCCAAAACCTTACAAGTTTTTCTGCAATTGCCTAATGTCTTAACTGAAATTATTTCTAACCAGAACAGTGTTCTCCAGCATTCCGATAACGGTTTGTATAGCGCACTAAATGGGTACTAATTGCGCCGACCTCGTGACTCACAGATTCTGACTTAAGGTTCAAGTATACAGTAGAAAAAAAAAATTCTGAATTCAAACTTCATAAAAAAAATACCAGGCGTTCGTTTCAGTATCAAATTCATTGTGTCGAAATATGAAACAATTCTGGTATACAGTTTTTGAAAAAAAAAATAAAAAGTTGAAAAAAGGGTGCATTTAACGGGATTTATTTTTTTTTCTCGAAAACTATATACCAGATTTCGTTAAAATTTTTTTCTGAAATTGCTGGAACTGCGAGGCTATCTCCACATTTTTTTAAATTTATTTGAATTTCCAGTTTTTTTAATAAAAAATAATGAAAAATTAAAATGCCAAATTATGTACGATAAATTTATAAAATAGTTAGATCTAACTATTATAATTATTCTAATAGGGCCTGTGTTGCTTTCTGTGAAGAAAAACCGGCGTTTGCTTATAATGTCGCTGAAATATTAACAATTTACCGAACTAGAATTTCAATTTCAATGCGTGCAATTCATTGTCTGCACAGTGCTGCTTCTGCCTACTTTTAGCGAACTAGGGATGCACTCTCTATCGCCCAATAGCTAAAATTTGGCCACCTCAAGCTCACTACACTACACTGGAAGAAGCCGGTTGCAGCGTTGCCATGTTTGCTTGTCAACGATCAAGTGCACATTCCATTAGTTCCTAATGCAATGCTTATTTATCATTATTTAATAAAGTTGGAATTATTGTTTTACGCGTAATTTTACCGTGATTTCAATGCTCAGTTTTTTGTTGATCAGCTCCTCTTAGGTACTTACCTAACAAATATTCTTGGAAAATTGATTTTTAAATGGAGACTGGAGATTTTTCGGGTACAATCTACACGAGTACTAAACTCAAATTAATTAAAACATTAATATACCCACATATAGAGTACTGCTGTACTGTTTATTACAATTTTCTCTCTCATGACGCGCTCTAAAATTTATTCAATAATATCAAGATATTCGTGGCAGTTGTAACTATAGAAATTGCAAAATAAACAAAATACAACAAAAGGTACAGGCTTGTCCATATTACCCTCCACACTCCCTAAAACTTTTGAAGTAAATAAATTCTCAGGAACAGGAAAAAAAATTAAATCTTCTATGTTAGTTGCCTGTGGTGATGGTCCGATGAAACAACTGGTATAATTTGTCAAAGACGCAAAAATAAGTACCTAAATAAAGAAGTTAAAAAAAGTGATGTAGGTCTTTATTGTTTTTTTGCGTTTTTCGAAAGCCGCATAAAAAGGGCATAAAATTTAAGACAACTTTGTGAGACAATTACAGTGCTGTAGTCCAGCGTATCCGCGGGTACACGCCGTAGGTATGCACAAGGGAATAAAAATCGATATTCATGCCAACATACAACATACAACAGACGGTTGGAAAAACCCCAGCTAATGACCTCGACCCAGGTAAATGGCTAAGTTACCTGCCCTATAAACCCACCCTTCGCTACCTGTTACATGCCTGATGGACCGCTAAAGCGGTCCGAGGATTTTAGCAGCAAATGACCCAAGAATTTTTTATTTGGAATAATCCACAGCCAAAGTTAGCACTTTTACGATTAATCCTTCGGTTATAAAACGGAATAAATCTGATGACAATGGCAGAGTATAACTTTATTTAACCAAGGTCGGGCGTGCGGAGCTGTTGGATGGCTGATGCACATTTACTAAAATCTAAAATACAAATGTTTTTCACTCCTAAAATGGACATTTTTCGAAAAAATGGCATTGCAACAGCTTTCGAATTCGATAATGATAATATAACAGCTGTCGAATCCGATAGTAACAATATTTTTTTTTGTAAAATAAATTGAAACAGTGGCCCATTTGCCACTAAAATGACATTTTTCTAAAAAATGGCACTAAGGTTTTTGGCTTAAAAAAAAATCAGCTATCAAATCCGGTCATAAAAATATACAGTTATACATAGGTTTTTTTTCACGACACCATTTTTTGGTCAAAAGGGCACAAGTGTGAATACATTTTTATAAGCACAATTCGAAGGGCATTCATATGGTAACGCGAAAAATGGGGGTTTGCATTTAAATTTTTAAAGTTGATGTGCCAAGAAGGCACTTTCCGTGGACCGATGTGGCCCAAATTCTAATCAGCACCTACAAATCTCCCACTGAATATGTATGCCAAATTTCATCTCGATACGTTCAATAGTTTGAGCTGTAGCGTGATCACAGACACACAGACAGACAGACACACAGACATTTTTTCAAAAACCGCTTTTTTGGGTTCCCATGACCCTAAAACGTAAATGTTTGATATTTTTGGAAAATCGATTTTTCCGATCGATTCCAGTAACTGCTTCGCGAAGCGTAGAAGTTAATAACTGTGAAAAACGTCTGTGTGTCTGTCTGTCATCACCTGCAATTTTTTAGAAAATTTCCTGTTAGGGACAAAAACACCCCTTTTTGAATTTTTCTTAGCAAAAGGGCATAATATCTTTATCGAATTCGATAGCTGTTGCATTGTCGGATCGAAAACCTTAGGGCCATTTTTTCGAAGAATGTCATTTTAGGGGTGAAAAACATTTGTATTTTAGATTTTAATAAATGAGCGCCGGGCGCAACAGCCACCGACAACCGCCCGCACGCGGACCTTGGTTAAATGCTTCATTTACAAATTCTGTGAAAAAGTAGAAGTTTCTACCGTCTTCGAGACTGCCACTTTTTTATTATAATTTATAGTGTGAACGTATCCCAATTTTTTGGCGCAGATGTATACATGATCGGTAGGCAAAAATATAATTAATTTGTTATTTACGCAAATATTCGGTAACTATTTTTACAATAAAATAATATAATGTAAAACAAAAAACTAACTTCTGCATAAATACACTACATCATAAAATTACAAATCTTAATTTGCAATTTTTAATTAAAGAGAATCTTAATTATTTTGGTGGAGTCTCAAAAATAGCCTTGTCTAATTGTCTATTATAGATTAATTCCTGACTGGTTATGTAAAATCTTTACCAAACCCCTATCAGTTATCACTTATTAGTCATATCACAGTCTTAAATGTAATGCAGTAAATACTATTAACGTCATGGATACACAAATCTGATTCCATGGTCTGATTCTTGAATGTACCTATGTTGTATATTATCAAAGTAACATAGTGGCAACAGGGCAAGTTCAACCTTACGCAGGTGCTCTGCCGGTAACCTTACCCTGCGCAAAGCACCTAGCGGCGAATAGCGACACTTCGGGGATTTGGTATCCTCGATACGTAGGACGGGTTTTTAATGCAACTACGCAATCGGCCCCGCAACCCACAATACAACTAATTCTGTGAGTGTGGAGCCATCTCCTGAGTCAGAATCACATTAAATATGCTCTATACTTAAACCTTAAGGTTAAATGCTACATTTACAAATTCTGTGAAAAAGAAGTTTCTACCGTCTCCGAGACTGCCAATTTTTTTTACAACACTGCATTAACTTGCCCAAGATGCTGATGAAATGAACAAGTTAGTAAAAAAGCATTACTTAGGTTTATGGAGGAGGATAATCAGTAATCACAAACCATGGATTTTGGTACTTTTCGAACAGGACAACTCTGTAGAAGTAATCTCGGGCAATTGATTGCTTTCCGATTCGCAATGTTTCTTCCTACCTGAAGAACTCACTCCAGAGTAGTTCTAAAGATGTGCTAAAACTAGAGTAAACCCACCCGATAACTGGCAATTATACGGCATTACCGTTTTGGGATCATACGATAAGAAAACTTAACAATGTATTTTTGAAGATTCCTTGGACACCGCCTTCAAGAAGTCTACAAGAGCGACCAGCGGAGAAGGTTTAAATTCCAATGCGAAGGATGTGTGTAAGAAAAGGAAGAGAAAGGCAGAGTTCAGACGAAGAAGAGTTTCCTAAACCATCAATTACAATTAATTCCAAGAGTAAGCTGAACTTCCCTTTACGAATAATCATCTCCCCCACTTTTTAGAAAAACAGAATGTGTTTTCCCTTTACGAACAATCATCTCCCCCACTTTTTAGAAAAATAGAATGTGCAGAGTGGTTTGACGAATCAAGTCGAGAAAAAGTTGAAGAATAAATTACCTTCAGTTAATAATCTAAACGTGCAAACTGGTTTGAAGAGACAAGGCGAAAAAAACTGCAAATTAATATAGACCACCTTCCGTTAATTCAGTTGAATCTGAGAAAACCGGTGTGAATAAAGCGTCTAAAAATTAGTCATATGTTGAAAGGAATTCACCATCCATTTCTCCATTTACACCTGAGAAAACTACCGGGGATAAAACGCCCAAGTTCTTTAAAGATTCAAACGCTGAATCAATACTAGCAGTCCAATTAGTTCTAGATCTTCTACTAATAACGACAGTAAGTTATGGATATCTATGGTCAGGAAAATATCTATTTAGCATTTACTGGTTTTAGTTGCAACAAAGTCATAATTTTTTTCCTTTTAGATTTCCAGAAGCAAGTGATGAGTAACTTCTTTGTAATAAGGTCAATCCTGGATACCCACGGTGAAAGCCGTAATGTTTTACTCCAGAAAATGGCAGATAAAGAAGCAGACGTTGATTGAAACCAAAATGAGCTGGAAGATATTTTGCAGACTTTGCCAATTTCTTCTGATGATGATGGAAAACTTGGAAACTTTCTTAAGTAATGCCAATAATTTGATGTACTTTGTAGGTACGTATTCACATTATTAACCCCCATGTTAAATTATCATCTTTCAGCCCTGTTAAAAATCGCCACAAAAAATTATTCAGGTTTTTATAATCTGTGGTGTTTAATTGACTAAAATTGGGTTGGAACTGGAAGGCTAATTTTGAAAAATTTGACGAAGCTTTGAGTCAATCTTGTTTCTCGATCCAATGGCGAGACAAATACAAAGTTTTACAATTCACCATTCGCATCCTTGACTAAATAGTTGCCCTTTTGGTGGAATTCCTAAAAAAAGGAGTCAATAATGCACTTCCGTTTTAGGAACTATTTATTATAATTATTAGAATAAACAGTCAAAATTTCAATGTGAAGACTGCTTTTAGGGAATAGAACAATTTGTAGAAAAAAGGGGGAAAAACAAAAAAGAATATCTGTGGAGTGTTGTGAATATTCATTTTAGTAATCCATATTCACTTTCTGTGGAAACCATCACTGTTGAGGAAGTAAAAAAAAATTCTAAACTTGAGATCACAATACAATAACGAGTTGAAGATTAAAGACAGCCAGCGAAGTGGATCTGCAAGGAATTCAATCGATGACGTCAATGACTTTTCAGCCTGGCGGTTCCAGCAGCTATCATTCATTCACAAATTCATTAAGCAGCGAAAAGGAAGAAGTAATAGGCCCACGGTACTTTCTTGATTTATAAGCTACCGACAACAAACAGTCCTTCGTTCAAACAATGTGTATATAATGTGTACATAATATCTTAGGTTGATGACACACCAAGAGAAGCTGATGAAACTCAAGGGTCACAGCTGATTGAAACACAAATGTTGGAGGATGAGAATATGAACTTCATAGATGAAACACAAGATTCCACTTCGAGTGAAATTACCCCATCTGCAAGTGCCTCGAAAATTGATAACGGGAAAAAAGCAGCACTGGAGAGGTGGAAATTGAAGGTTCAACCTCGAATGCAATTACCCCATCTGCAAAGTGCCAAAGGGAAAAAAAGAAAAAAAGGAGAGCTGGGGAGGAGGAATTTCTAGATTCAACCTCGAGTGAAATGACCCCATCTGCAAGTGCATCAAAAAGTTCCAAGGGAAAAAAAGGGTAAGGGCTGAAGAGGATGAGGATGAAGTAATGAAAACCACAAAAACCCAATTTTTAAAATGAAAATCACTATTAAGCCTGGAGCAGTAAAATCAAGCGAGAGGAATGATCCGTTCAATGCACAAAATACTATCATTTACCGTCTCAACAATTAATTTCTCTTCGTTTTCTTCCACTATAGACCTTTACAGAACGAATAATGATTACAAAAATTATAATTGAACCCCTTAAGTCCTTACTTTATTCTTAATTAATTCTAAATAGCAAGTAAATAGGGTTAGGTTAGGTGTTATATGTGTCAAACATGTCATTACAGATTAAAAAAGTGTCAAAACTGTCAAAATGATAACAAATACCCAAAAACCCACACAAAAATCCAAAAACCCATAGTACACAAAAACCCATGAAGCTGACACAAAAACCCGGGTTTTTGCCGACCCGGCATTCAAGACATCCTAAAGGAGGAGCAAGAAGTCCAAACATAAGCAAATGTAGACTATGCAAGATGCACTGCACATGAAATCACTCAAATCGATGACACCGAGTTAGTCACTGAAGCAAAGCATGAAATTGCAAATATTTTGTATCATTTACAAAAAGATATACCGAGTGATTCAGTTTGGTATTCGCCCCCCTGTAACTTTTTTATTTCAACAGAAAAATTTATGAAACCATACATATTTGTTAATCGCATGACAAACTCTATTAAATGACGTAATTAAATCTTCAATATGATGACATATGTCAAAATGACGATAGTCAATTTTTTTTCTCCAAATGACATGCTGTATATTTCTTAGCGGATTCTTGTAGACATTTGTTTTCTACATTCAATTATGTAAAAAAAGTCTACACTTTTACTAGAAAAATTCCGAAAAAAAAATTGATTTGATTAGGCATAATTTGAAAGTATCTTGTCAATAAAAGTAGTTAGCCATGGAAAAAATTGAATTATAGTGTAGTCTAAGTCACTCACATCGCAAGGACCGTAGTTTCTCAAAGAATTATTATTACTTACCCTTTTAATAACAATAATACCCCATTTACCTTATAACTAGTGAATAACAATAACATTATTACTATTAACGATCTAACAGGTAAATCAATTATAATTTTTGAAAAACCGGACCCTTCGTATGAGGGCGACATTAGGCAACACCATAATTCAATTTTTTCCACGGCTCACTACGTTTATTGACAAGAAACTTTCAAATTATGCCTAATAAAATAAATTTTTTTTCGGAATTTTTCTAGTGAAACTGTTAACTTTTTTTACATAATTAAATGTAGAAAAAAAACGTCTACAAGAATCCGCTAAGAAATATACAGCATGTCATTTGAAGAAAAAAAGTTGACAATCGTCATTTTGACATAATGTCATCATATTGACGATTTATTGACGTCACTTCATGGAGTTTGTCATGCAATTTACAAATATATATGGTTTTATATATTTTCCTGTTGCAATAAAATAGTTACGGGGGGGCGAATACCAAATTGAATCACCCGGTATATTGAGAACCCTCTCAGGCAGGCGTACAAATAATTAATACAAGTACTTAATAGGATTAGTTTAAGCTAAGGTTGATTCTATGTTTTATACTATACCAATTAATATTATTGTCACATAGTGGAGTTTTGTGCTTATTCAACAATAAATGTGTCATCGCTTCCTTCGAGGTACATCACGTACCTACAACTCGGAAGTCGGTGGCCTGCCAAGCCACTGGCCGGTTGTGCGTGGGGTATCTCCCCTTAGGGTAAGTACTCTGTCTTTTTCTTCACAACAATTTGTCAATAATTATTTGTCCCTTTTAAACTGTTTCCAGTCCTCCCTTGAATTAATTAAACCGTTTAGATTTTTATCTCGTCTTTTGCGGATGACCTCTCAGTCCTCTCCCATTTTCCCCCCATACAACCCGGTACCAGTTCTGGACCCAAAGGGCCAGATGCGACATATGGTGGAGGCGCCGCGGTTGCTTTTCTGGTAAATTCCCCATAATTTACCCACCCCTATACCTTTTCATTTTACCTTTTATTCAGATCCCCTTACGCCGTGATCAGCTTTAAACTCTACAAATTCCACCAATAATTTATCTCAAAATTTTGGGTCTCCTATGTAAATTTTATCTACCCATTTAAACCCAGTGGGTCGTTAACGACCCACCGAAGTTTTTGTTAATTTTTAAAGTTATTAACAATTATTTCACATTTTCTTTTGTTCCTATGTGTTCCTGAAACGTTACAAATGTGGCAGGGTAGAATAAAACTGATGTAACTTGAGACATTTTTGAGTAAAAATTTTTTGTTTCCGTGCATTTTATGGACGGCGCCCACTTACAATTTTATCATTTTTTACTAACCAGGACCTTTATTTTATCAAATCTACTTTTACTCTACAATATTCTATATATCACAGAGATCATGTCAATATAAATGTGAAATATTTTTATTGCTTATAAACCAACATATGTTTCAACAAATTTGTATGGGTCGTTAACGACCCGCTGAGCAGGAGTAGTCCGTAATACCTGTACCTGTACCTGCTCGCCAATCCATCTTGATATCGTTACAATGCAAACCCCTACTAATTATTTGGACTACTTGTGGGTTATTTTAGATATAAACAAACAAATTTCCAAATACTTTTATTTGCAAGTTGATTTTCTTGTGTATACGAATACCAAACGTGAAATTATTTCGAGCTAAGAGCTTCATTTGTTATTGCTGACTATCACCTCATCCGAAAAGTGATGGATAACGCAAAGAAGGATAAGCATTATTTAGGTTTTTTCAATGAAATAATATTGTAATTTTTTTTTGACAATTGACTACAGATATTTATATATTGTTTAAACAATTAATTATTATACCTTGATTATAACCTACTTTAAGTACGTGTATCACACAATTTCAATAAAATGTTTGTTTTCTAAGTCTAAAGTGGTGTCGACTGTACGAAATCGTACCTGAATAGAGATATAAGATAAGAGGTTGTGCCCAGTGGGTCGTTAACGACCCAACTTTTTTCTGAAAAAGTACAAGAAAAACATTTTATTAACTATTTTTCCCAAAGATCTTAGTCGTATATGAAGCGATATACAACAAAAAAAATAGTGGGTACAAATGGGTTAATAACTTACTGTATCAGCATAATGATGAATCTTGTTGTAATCGGACCCTGTGTGAATTTTATAAGAGAAAGTTATTTTAAACCTAAAATTTATCTTAGGGACAAAGCCTTAAAAAACTTAATGTATGTTAACCTGTTTAATTCTGATTTATTTTACTGCCGTTACGTTTTTGGCCGAGCCGTACCTATAAGGATGGAAAACCTGCTACGCACTTTGGACAGGACAGAATCGTATTACTTTGGATCCTCGCTTTGGATCCAAACACCACATCAGCCGAAACGCTCAATTATGTGATTGGAAAAAACCGCACCCTCAAGTCCCAAGTAAAATTTTGTCTTCCCCGACCTTCCGAAGACAAAATGTATTGAGAGGAGCCGTTGATAATTCCGATCATCTTCCCAAGCTAAAGGGAGAGCTGATAATGATGTTTTTTTTGCGATATGAGCAATAATTCGCAAAGGACCGTGTTTCCCCCGTGGTTTTCCCAGAAGATGGAAAATTGTATTATAAATGTAAGATGTCCTTATACCTACTTTGAGCTGAACGTCTGTCCAAATGTCCGTACCTAATGCCCATTTTTTTTGTGTAGCTGCCTTATTCTGTTTAGATCGCCCATGAATCAAAATGTATTGTATTTATCGATTTTGTTCCAAATTTGTAAGGCCAAGTTTTGCTTTCCACCGAACAATTTTTCACTTTTTAACCTCCCCACTCCACTTCACCATTTAAAAAAAAGGGAGGTTACTGCAATCACTAAAATTTTCGAATTCGAGATAAGAAAAAAGTGGTTTTTAAAATGTGTCTGTATGTATGTACGTACGTACGTTCGTAAACACGCCACAGCCCAAACTACTCGACAACTTAGATCTGAAAAGCTTTTGGAGCCAATCGTGCAACTAGAAATGCCATTTTGGCACATCAACTTTTAAATTTTAAATACAAACCCCCATTTTTCACCTCACGATAGAAAAGGCCTTCAAATTCTGCTTCTAAAAATGTATTCATTCTTAGTGCCCTTTTGATCAAAAATTAAAAAAAAAATATTTTTATCCGACTTTAAAATCGCGGTACAGCCCAAGCCCCTGAACCGATTTGGCTGAAATTTTGCTCACGGGGATTGTATTGCACGTCGAAGAGCTGAACAAATTTTGGATTCAATCGGCCCACGGAAACTGCCGCTTTGGCACACCAATTTGTAACTTTAAAATTATTCACTCATTTAACCATCCAAAACAAGTTTTTGAAAGATTTATTGTCACCATCAGAAAGGTCTTCAAATTCTGGTTTTAAGTAAGACAAAATTCGTTCGCATTTAGTGCTCCTTGGGTCAAAAAATCGAAATTTCATAATAACACTAAAAATACATTATAGCCCACATTAGCGAATCGATTTGGCTGAAATTTGGTACATGGAGATTGGGTGACCCGTTGAAGACCTGAAAGGCTTTTGGAAGCAATTGGTCCACGGGAAGTGCCATTTAGGCATACCAACTTTAAATTTTAAATACAAAGGTCTCCCTTTTTATGTCGCCATTAGAAAGACGATCAAATTCTCGTTCTAAAAATGTATTCACAGTTTCTGCCATTCCAGTGATTATTTCCAAATTACCTTTTAAACCAATCAATCAGACTCATTTTGAAATTTCTATCCAATCGAATTCATTTAAGGGTGATTAATGCACGAGTCATTTAATCGTTTTCTTGACTACTTGATTTTGAACACAATTTTTTCACTGCTGAAAATAACTACGTACCACGTAAAATCAGTTAAGGAAAATAAAGGTCCATAAATATGACCACCAGGCACATATCCTACAAGCAATTAAAGTCTTCCTTCCACAAACCATATTTTAAGTGTTTTTGGACATAAAGGACTCTGATTTCTTCTGGATATAATCTCAAAATTCAATGACATTTTGTTTGCACGTTTCCTAACCTCAAACGTCAATGAATTATAAAGGCTCGTTCACATCTTATTGGGCTCTTGAGTATAGGCAACCCCCGGTTTAAGAAATCGCTCTTTTAACAAAATGAAGAGTTTAATTTGCGAAATAATCTTACCGAATACCACTCGTGCATCGCTATTGTAATCGGTTAAATTTTAGAAATAATTACTCAAGGTTTGTTGTCGTTTAGGTAAAACAATGACATTTTTGACAATGTTAAAGTGAAATTTCTATGCCGTGGCAATGAAGTTCATTATTTTTACTCCGGCAGCGATGAAGTAAGTACATTATTTTGACTCCGTCGACGGAAAAAACACCAGTAACGTGTGATAGGTTGGGTTGATTTTGCTTGGATAGAATACTCCACAAATAAATTATGGTTAGTTCTATTAAAGCGGCTGCCAATTTTCGCCTTCACCACAGCAGGAAATTTATCGTAATGAAATAGCTGCACGTTATTTTCATTGTTTGCTCGAAAATATTCTTGGGCCTTATTAATTTGATAGGGTCCAAGAGTAAGGGCATACAAGTCTTGTTTTGAAAGTTCCGGAAAGTTTTCAAAAGCATCCATTGCAACTTTCTTCCACCTGGCTTGCTTAAAGCCCATTTTTTCAACATCTATCGTCATATCTTTCCAAGAATCGGCCCTTCTTAAAGCGGCAGCTGCAAGTTGAGCGTGTTTAGATTGTTCTGAAAAAACTGGTTTGCTTTCAGTCGTCCATTTTGGGCTTCCACCACCCACCTAACCATTGTAACTAACCGGCTGTCGTTTGCATCTGAGGTGGTAAATTGTTTCTCATTATTCTTTAATAATTTTAGCATAAAAATCAAATCAAATCAAATCAAATCGAATCAAATCAAAGTTTATTGTTCTATCGATATAAATATCATGAACAAGGGTGAGAGTTAATAGAGAAGCAACATTTTTACATATAAGTACATAAGAGTAAGGAATCAAAATCATACAAGTAGTAGAACAAAGAAATAAAACAAAAATAAAATAAAAAGGTGACAAGGTAAGCGGCAATTGCATTTTTTTTTTATTTTTTTTCCCCTTCTTTCTCCCCTTCCCGAATCTATTCATTGAAGACAAAAGAACGAATTTTCATTGCATCTTTCATAAATTTGTGAACAACAAGAGCGTGTCACCCTACCACCTCGCCAGAGAGCCGAGAACGTCGTGGTTCCCGCATACTAGATGCTACCGAGGGGCCCTTGAGCTTTCAGCCGAGGAAACTGAGGTAGTGTTTAGGCTGCGGTCCGCCTCTTTTCGGGGGTCGTTTTCTGGTGAGATGGGCGGGGCTTAATATCCGCTCTGTATTTGCATAAATATCGACCGATTCCCGCAATCGATCCCCCTCCAAATCGACCTCACTGCCATCAGCGATCTCTCCTCAGACCACAACCCCGTCCTGATGCACATCGGCGACGAGGCTAATGATCCCATCAATCCCACAGGGAAATTCACAAACTGGATTTCCTTCCGCAGAAACGTTGAGGAAAACTTCGGACCGATTCCAACTATTAATGATATTGCAGACCTTAACCGGGCTGTGGAATCATTCGAGTTGAAAATCTCCGAAGCCCTCAACGCCTCAACCAGAACCTTCCCCAGACCTTCCAACAAGCCCCCTCGTCTTCCCCCTCACATCCAAGCCCTGGTAAGAGAGAGAAGAGAGGCCAAAAAGACTGCCGACAGAACGGGAGCCCGGATCGACAAAACCAGGTTTCACAACCTGGTTCACCAAGTCAGGTATGCGCTGAAGGATCTCCGTAACGAGAACTTTCAGACCCACCTGGAGTCCCTGAACATCGAGGACAGTTCTGTGTGGAAACTGGCCAAGACTCTTCGAAACGACCGCAAGCCACTCCCGGCAATTCACGGCCCCAGAGGACTCGTCTTCCGGGAGGAAGTCTTTAAGGTAATATCCAGCCTCAAAACGAGGAAAGCCCCAGGCCCCGACCAGATTCCCAATCTTGCCCTCAAAAATCTTCCGAAAAAAGCCATCGTCGCTCTGACTGGGATTTTCAACGCCATGTTCCGCCTTCGCTATTTCCCACCCCGGTGGAAATGCGCCAACGTAATCTTCATCCCCAAACCCGGCAAAGACCGAAAGTTCCCTCAGAACCGTCGGCCAATCTCACTGCTCTCTGGTGTCAGCAAACTTGCTGAACGCCTCATTCGCTCTCGTCTCACCAAGATTGTCTCCGATCTCGGTATCATTCCCCAGGAACAGTTCGGCTTTCAACCCAAACATTCCACGACCGATCAACTGATCAGAGTCACAGAGCTCTCCTCACGATGGCTTGACTGGGGTCACGTAGTAGGCGCTACCTTCTTTGATGTTTCAAAAGCTTTTGACACGGTCTGGCATGAGGGACTTATTTATAAGCTCGCTCATGCCGGAATCCCCGCGTCGATAGTCCAGATCATCAACTCCTTCTTGTCCGGTCGCTCCTTCAGAGCCAAAATTCAAAACTCCTTCTCAGAGGAGCACCCTCTCGAGGCAGGTGTCCCACAAGGCTCTGTACTCTCACCAACTCTCTTCGCTCTCTACGTGGCAGACATGCCACGCAGCCCAAACTCCACCTTGGCCGTCTACGCCGACGACACGTGCACCCTAGCACACTCCCGTAGCCCTCAGCTGCTTACCCAATACCTTCAGGAAGCAGCTGACAACCTGAGCGAATTCTTTCTTCGTTGGCGCATCGTCGTCAATCCCGAGAAAAGCTCCGCCCTATTCATCTCGCGCAGAAGAGAAGTGCCGCACGGCCATGTGACGATGGACGAGGAGGAGATTCAGTGGCACAACGAGGTCAAGTACCTCGGGGTCAAGCTGGATCGACGACTCAGCTTCATTCCTCACGTGGACTACTCAGTCGCCAAAGCCAAAATGGTAATTGGCCACCTCTATCCAATGCTGTGTAGAAGCAGCGGCTTATCTTTGTAACGGTTACAAATCCGCGAGGGTCGAACAATAACTCAATTCAAATTTGGCGCGTCAGGTGCGACTTTACCGACCGGGACAACCGTTGCGAACAAGCGGCAAAAAACGTTCTTTTCGTTTCGCCATCTTTAAAGGCAGCTGAGAATTTTTAATCCAGCTGAATTAAAACCCAAAGAACAACTAGGTGAGAAATTTTATTACTTTAAATCATTTCCAAAGTCGAGTTACAAAATATAATTCAAAAGCCGATTGTAAAACGAAAATTTTAGGGTTTTTTTGTACGAAGATTTTAAATCCAACCGTCGTGGTTCCACTCTACCAGCTCGAAAATCGTCGTTCCGTTTAATTGTTGGTTTTTCCGTTGTCTACGCCTTTTGAACGACCTAGAGCGGAATCACATGTAATCCACTTCGAGAACGAGCGAATTAGCAGTCACCGGATTGTTCCAAAGTCCATCTCCATCGATAACCATCCGAAGTCCCCGAACCAAACTTTGAGTAAGGGCAAAGCCTTTCTGCCCATCAGATATAGCTGGAGGGCAACCAGGATAGGAGGAATTCATCCTAAAGGGATACCTCAATGAAGTGACAGTCGATGAAACCAATTTCAGCGGTGCAAAGGTCAGATCCCTCCATTCTCCTCTGTAACATAAATATACCGGGTGGACCAACACTATTGCCCACCTCAATAATTGCCCTTTACCTTGAAGCTAGAGTTTTGATTTTTTACAGGGTGTATCGGTACTAAAAACCCTTCAGAGGACGTAAAAATTTTTTTGATTGGCCCAAAAATGTGACGTCACGAAATTTTCAATGGGGCTATTTTCATGAAATAAATAATTTTTGCCCACAGGTTGGTTATTTAGGGCCTTAGGATCACGCTAAACTGATTATTTAATTTTTTGGACATCAGGTTACCAAACTGCAGAAGCTAAAAATCACGTCAATTTTTCTCACAAGTCGCCCATGAAACAACACCTAATCATTGCGAGGTATGTCCTTTATCGATCGGCGGATATTCAGAAATGTCAGTGTCAGCTTGTCATGTCGGCAGGGTCATCAAACCACATTATTCTTAATTTTCGAATTCATTCAATTAATCAATTAATTTTCCCGGAAAATTATTCAAACAAAACGCCCAAAGTTTGTTTAAGCGCGTGCGTAGTGTTCCACATTGCGCGTCAAATTAAATCAGACATAACCTCGTTTTGGAGAAATTTATCCAAATTTAAATTACAACCAGCACCAAGTACGTTTACCCATTACCCATTTGAAGGGCCTTCTGATTTGGTAAGTTTTTGGAATTTCGGTCGATTTATTTAATTGTAAAATTGAAAATTTTAGGTGACGAAGATGATATGTGTGAACCCAAAACCTAGTAGCTGGTAGCATTGTTGGTGGTATCTACTCTGCAGAAGGTCCATTAGATAATAAAGAAGCTTACTTTCAAGTGTGGAAGATTGGTCCACTGAAATTGTTGATAAAATTGAGACTGTTCCTGTTACGTTGTTAGATTTGACTCCTGATAATAAAAGCTATTCAAAGTATTTTGTAACTTAAGTAAATTGTTGAAATTCATGATGTGACAGTGCTCTGGATTTTCTTAATTTCATAACGATGGGTAAGTATTAACCTACCTCCAGAAATATCAAAATGACAAAGCGTCACTAATTTGGCACTGTTCATAGGTGGTACACTTGCACTGAGAAGAATAGTCCTGGTTTGTCGATTAGCTGACACTCTCCGTGATAACATTTTTGAGAATCAATTATTATGTTGCAAACAGGCTGTCTGATGAGGCTTGCAGAGAACCTACCAACAGGCCAGACACTGCCATTATTAGATTTTGGGTTCACAAAAGGGCCCCATCGTTTTATTAAACATTTTTGGTCTCCATCTAAAATTTTCAATTTTACAATTAAATAAATCGACCTAAATTCCAAAAACTTACCAAATCAGAAAGCGTACAATGGGTAAACGTACTTGGTGCTGGTTGTAAATTACATTTGGAAAAACTTCACCAAAACGAGGTTATGTGCGTTATGTGTCAGTTTATCGATATGGAATTACGCACGCGCTTGTCTCACACAAACCCTATGCTTCAGGGGTTTTGTTTGAATAATTTTCTGGGAAAAATAATTAATCAATTGAATGAATTCGAAAATTAAGAATAATGTGGTTTGATGACCCTGCCGACATGACAAGCTGATACTGACATTTCTGAATATCCGCCGATCGATAAAGGACATACCTCGCAATGATTAGGTGTTGTTTCATAGGCGACTTGTGAGAAAAATTGACGAGATTTTTAGGTTCTGCAGTTTGGTAACCTGATGTCCAAAAAATTAAATAATCAGTTTAGTGTGATCCTAAGACCCTAAATAACCAACCTGTGGGCAAAAGTTATTTATTTCATGAAAATAGCCCAATTGAAAATCTCGTGACGTCACATTTTTGGGCCAATCAAAAAAATTTTTACGTCATCTGAAGGGTTTTTAGTACCCATACACCCCGTAGAAAAATCAAAATTCTAGCTTCAAGGTAAAGGGCAATTATTAAGTTGGGCAATAGTGTTGGTCCAGCCTGTATATTGAGTTCTGTCACTCAACAGAGCCTCACGTGCATGTGCACAGTCCTGTGGAATTGCAGCAACTACTCCCTACTTACCAGGCCTTTTCGATCACTTGGTTTATTGACCACCACAGAGCAATACCACCTTTGCATCCTGAGGAGAACCTCGTTAATATTATCATTTAACAACTAATTATTGTTATTGTAGGGACCTTACCTTTTTCTTTCATCAAATGTTATTTTAACCTCCACTTGAAAAACTGTCACTTTGACATTGGTCTTAGTGGCTTTAACAAACTTAAATTCCCTGGTCTCCCTCAACTAGTTATTCACAAACCTGTGAGGGTGGTTGTCGACGAGATATTTTGTGCTCTAACATTTAACAATTTTTATTTGTAATTATATTCATATCTTATTTACACACTCAGAATTTTCGATGTGGCCTCAGGTATTTTGTGATCGGTTTTTGCATTATTTTTAAACCTGTTGTTAACTTCATATCATATTAAATTTAATCAATATCACTTAAATACATTTAAATATTCAATATAATACTTTTACAATTTTGATTTGGGTTATTGTTCGATCCTTGAACAACGGCAACGTCTCTAAATTGCTGGTTCCTTATACAGGGCCAGCTGGCGCCCACCTTACATCTTTCGAAATAAAGTTGTCAAATTCAAGGGTTAATAAAAACATCTAACATAACCGCTAGAACCCACACCCCTTCTTGCCACGATAAACCTAGAGCATAGCCAGAGCTTGTGTGACGTCACGCACGTTACATCTTTCGAGAATAAGCTGAGGCTCTACAAGGCAGTGGTTAGACCAGCCATGACCTACGGCTCTGGCGCCTGGGGACACGTCTCTAATGCGCAACTCCAAAAGCTCCAAGTCATCCAGAATCGTTGTCTGAGGTACGCCTTCAACGCTCCCTGGTACGTCCGAAACACCCAGCTCCATCAAGAAGCAAACCTCCCGACAATCAAAGACTTCCTCTTTGAAACAAACACACGAACCTTTGCTCGAGCAGAGGTTCATCCCAATCCGCTAGTGAGAGATGCGGTCGACTACGACCCAGCGAATTCCAGAATTCGTCGTCCCAGGACGGCTCTCATCCACCCACCTTGAACCACTAATGTTTAGTATGTTGCAGGTAGACCACAGCAAGATTTCGTCGTTAACTTTCTTTTTCAGCGAACTCTCCCACCTAATGCCTCTCCTTGCCCCTCAGGCAAAACGCACCCCAGACCCTTCAGGTCTCCCCTCTAAGGTACTCCCCTCAGGAGACCCTTACTTAACTTTGCTCCAGCCCGACACATCAAAAAATAAACAATGATGATACACCGCACGTTGCAGGCTTGCCTTGACGATGCACATAGGTGATGAGCAGTAGGGGCCCCTGGCCTGGGCTCTCTTCTGTTTTTTTTTTTTTTTTTTTTTATTCGGAATCGATCGATCGCGCCGCAAGGATTTCCGCTGCTCTCTCCAAGACGTGGACCGACCTCTGCCTCCGATCAACTTTATTTGCTTTTATTATTTCCCCTGCTTTTTGCTTTACGAAAGCCCTCGTGCTTTTCCACCGTAATATAAAAATAATCTGCCCACTTGCCGTGGTGACAGAATGTGGCGCGGCCAACGTGGGGCCCGTTTAATTTTCCATACCCCTGAGATGCCGATCACGAGATCACAAGCCATGGCCAACCCCTCTTCGGAAGAAGATTCTTTCCATCCATCAGCCATGACAACGAACGATGCGAACGTCGGCGTCGTGTCTGATGTTGCATACCAGCGGCCTATACTTCCTGCTGCTGCTACTACCAGCTTCTCCAGCGACTTCCTGGCGTATCAAGTACCCCCAGGTGGAGCAACTGGCCCTTCTTATAGTAATCTAAGTATGCCCACGAATTCCGGTGAGTACTCATCACCCCTTTTATATCGATCCGCAATGGACACCATCCCCGGAGGAACTTCGTTTTCACGTGTGCACCAGGTGCCGGAAAGCGTTCTAAAGCCTCGGGTTTCTAATAATACGGACTTTAATCGTGCAACAACGCCACTTTTGCGCCGCGACGTACATTTTGACGATGAATCACCGCGAGTTTCTCGAGATTCATCACCATGCCGTGATGCAAGGCACCCAATGCCATTATATAACCCAAATTATTTAATTCAAACGCTGCCTTGTCCTCTTCCGGATTTCTCCGGTCATGAATCTGAAGACCCCGGAGCTTATATTGAGGAATGCGAGGAAATACTGCGACAGTACGGTATTCCACGTCGACAATGGACAGTTATAGTTGTACAAAGTCTGAAAGAGGATGCAGCCTCTTGGGCAAAAGGCCTAGACATGCGCAGGGAACCGTGGGGCGAATTTCGCGAAGCGTTAATGCAAGAATTTGGCACCGAGACCATAATTTTTCAATTAAAGCAACAGCTGTATGCTCGTACGCAAAAACCACACGAATCTGCGGAAGCATTTATCCTTTCAAAGGTGCGTTTAGCTAGACGTGTTGCGCCTGAACTTTCGCAAGTACACCTTGCCGATTTATGCACTCGCCTGCTGCGAACGGAGCTTCAAGGTCACCCGAGTTTATACGACCTACACGTTACAAAAACCCTAATTCGGTGGGCCAAGCATGTAGAGCAGAGTTTGTCAACCCCAACTAGGAAACCTCCTTCGGCACCACAACCAGCGCCTACTGAAGCGCCCGCACCCAGACAAGCGAGACAACCCCCGAAATGCCACTTTTGTCCTGAGCGACATTGGCACCGTGACTGCCCCATAGCGCAGGCTCTGCCGGGAAACGAAGAACGGGCCTCGAGGGAAGGCGCAGTCCCTCGACGGTCCTAAATACCCAGGAGAATATGATGTGTTTCGCTGCAACCGCTACCGATATGCCGCGAATTAAAATGAAACTTCCAGGACAATATTGCGTGTTAGCGGCTCTTGACCTTTTCTCCTCGGTCTGTGCGGTACACCCCTCTCTAGTAAATGCTAACGACATTCAGCCCGTTGCTGAACCCATAAACATTAAACTCGCCATTCCAGGTGTCGTTCCTCTCGTCTTAGGACACGCTAATCTGCGATGCGATATCGAAGGTTTGTTGTTAGACATTCCCGTGCTAGTGATTAGAGACCTTAACGAACAATTCATTCTCGGTTTTAAATTTCTTCGTAGCCACGGCTGAGTGATAGATTTAAATCGTGAATGTGTACATCTAGGTCTAGGTAAACGCGTTACGGCATATTGGAACAAGCGACCTCTTCATCAAGAAGCTTCTGGGATCCATGATGTTAAATCTGAACTCGATCTTAATAGCGTCGATCAAGGTTTTCCACCCGAGTTAGTTCCGCGTCTCCACACTATTCTCAACAATTTCTCGCACATCTTTGACTCCAATCTACCATTGACGACAACCCGAACTGTCACTCATAAAATCAGACTTAGGGAACACCTTCCTTTCAGGCAGCGTCCTTATAGAGTCTCAGATCATAAGAAAAAGATTATACAGGAGGAAGTAGCACGTCTATTATCCCAAGGCCATTTTGAACCGTCTACTTCTGAATACGCATCCCCGATAGTGCTTGCGCCAAAGAAAGACGGCTCCTACCGGTTATGCGTTGACTTTCGTGCCCTGAATAAAGTAACCTTCGACGAGGTATCACCCTTACCTTTAATAAATGAAACTCTAAGAGACTTGGGTGCAGCCAAAGTGTTCTCAGCGATCGATCTTAGACAAGGGTACCACCAGGTTCCTCTAGAGGAAGAGTCTCGAAAATATACAGCTTTCGCTACCCCAGACGGTGCGCTTTATCAATATAAAGTTCTTCCATTCGGCCTCAAGAACGCGCCTCCTAGCTTTCAAAGACTAATGTCCCAAGAGGTTCTTTCATCGCACCTGCGTAAATTCACAATGGTCTATTTAGACGACATAATCGTGTACTCAGCAAATTTCGACGAACACTTGACTCACCTCCACCAGGTGCTAGAAAATCTTTCCATCCACAATTTACAATGCGCCCCAAGTAAATGTCATCTCGGAAAGACTGCGATAGAGTATTTGGGACACATCATCACCAGCGAGGGTAATAAACCACAACCACAGCATATTATCCACATTCAGGAATCTGCACCACCTTCCAATCGTCGCGAACTACGCAAGTTTATAGGGACGTGTAACTGGGTTAGACAGTATGTTCCACGCATGGCCGAGTTACTCGCTCCGCTTACCGACCTTTTAAAAACGACATCTCCGTTCTACTGGCGATCCCTGCACCAGGAAGCTTTCGATAAAGTGCGCGCCGTCCTTGCAGAACCGTTAAAACTAGCTCGACCGGACCCATCTCGTAGGTTCGTGTTACAGACAGACGCTTCGATGTTAGGTATGGGGGCGGTATTGTATCAGGAACGACCAGACGGATCGCGTGATGTGATATCGTACGCGTCCGCGAAATTTACGCCTGCCGAAGCCAAGTGGGCCGTGTATGAACAAGAGTGCGCTGCCGCGGTTTGGGCGATAAAACGCTATCGTCCATATCTTGAGGACAATCGTTTTCTATTAAGAACTGACAACAAAGCTCTCTCATGGTTAAATAACGCGAAAGACGATAAATCGAAACTCATGAGATGGGCTCTTTTAATCCAACAATTTACTTTTGATGTGGAACATGTTTCAGGTGCAAACAATGAGTTGCCTGATGCTTTGTCTAGAAATCCAGCAGTGGACCACCAAATGGATGAAGTCTTCGAGGAAGTCAACCCTGTCATCACGCCTCCCACGACCGCCACGACGGAGATCATCTGTGCCTTTGAAGCCCGCACCCTATTCGAGGAGGTCCAGGAGGCCCAGCTGCATCATCCCTCAACTGTGGAGCTCATCACGACACGTCGCTTCCTCGAGAACAACGACCCCACCGAGCAATGGCATCAAACGTTTGCTAGAAACACTCAGCTGCAAGGCGACCACCTCTACATGGTCCTTGAGGGGCGCCCACGGATCCCTGTTCCGACTCCTATGAAGGAACGCCTATTATATGAATTCCACGATTCTCAGCTCGCGAATCACCCAAGTGCCGATGAAACTTTGGCGTCAATTTCAGATATTTATTATTGGCCGCGGCTACGAGAAGAGGTGCGCGAGTATGTACGTTCCTGCTTATTGTGCGCGAAGTATAAAAGACGACCAGCTCATCCCCTTGCTGAGCAACGTCCGCGACAGCCTCAACACCCATTCGAAACACTAGCACTTGACATTATGGGGCCGTATCTTCCTTCCGAAAAAGGAAATCGCTTTATTTTAGTGTTGACAGACTTATTCAGTAGGTGGGTGGAAGCTTGCCCTATGCCCTCTACTACCACCGCGCAAATCATAGACATTTTAATCATACATGTTTTTCCGCGGTTCGGTTATCCCAAAAACATTATATCCGACAACGGAACTCAATTCCAGTCTCTGTATTGGCAACGTTCTTGTCAACATTGGCAAATCCTACACTGGAGAACCGATGACTATCATGCGAGAGCTAACCCCACAGAGAGGCGTAATCAAGAGCTGAAGAAAGTACTACGAATCTTGCTAGACAGGGTGCCACACGAAAGATGGGATGACCGTATTCCCAACGCCTTGTTCAGTCTACGACGCCGGAAGAACGCAGCTACCGGAAAGTCGCCTAGTGAGCTCTTATATGGCCATCAGCTCTCATTCCCAGGTGCATGGGCACGACCAGTCGATCAACCACAGCAGCCTGTCGAAGAACGCGAAGAACAAGCTCGTCAGAACCAAGCTGCATACGTTCAGCGTCGCCACAAAGTACCTGCAAATCCAGCTCCTAACTTTGGACCGGGTGACCCCGTCTTAGTTCAGCGTCCTCCTCTCCCAGGTGGGGCGTTCGAGCCCAAGTATCTAGGCCCATTCCATATCATCCGCAAGGTGGGTGACTCATCCTACCTGGTGAACATTGACGGTCGACACAGGAAATGTCATGTCGATCGCATACGACGTGCTCCACAACGACGTCGGCAGAGGCCCCGTCGCGTCTAGTCATTTCAACACGACCACCTCTACTAGGGGAGAGGGTGTAATCAAATAAACACTCCCAGTGGCGCCCGACTCTTCTTCTTTCCGATCTTTAACAAGTTCTTCACGCCCAGCCCCATGCTGCTCCATGGCGTCGTCGTCAGCTCAGCCCCACTGCTGTTCCACGGCTGACTCTTCCTTTCTTCTGGCTCAGCGCGTGCTGTTTCATGGCCATCTTCATTTCCGTCCTTAGCGTGCGTGTGTGTTCGCGTTTTTTATTGTCCGTATCGGATTTACCCTGTTAAATTACCTTATATCTTATTCAACTATGAATTAAGCCTTATTTGTTACAATTGTTATTCCCATTTTTCATGTTTATTGCTAATAAATGTGGCAACAGCGACGTTCACGTCTTGAAAACCCCGGAGTGTCACCCTACCACCTCGCCAGAGAGCCGAGAACGTCGTGGTTCCCGCATACTAGATGCTACCGAGGGGCCCTTGAGCTTTCAGCCGAGGAAACTGAGGTAGTGTTTAGGCTGCGGTCCGCAAAAAAAAAAAAAAAAAAAAACAGAAAAGAGCCAGGCCAAGGGCCCCTACTGCTCATCACCTATGTGCATCGTCAAGGCAAGCCTGCAACGTGCGGTGTATCATCATTGTTTATTTTTTGATGTGTCGGGCTGGAGCAAAGCTCCTGAGGTGGCTGCGGTCCGCCTCTTTTCGGGGGTCGTTTTCTGGTGAGATTTTTCGGAGGTCGTTTTCTGGTGAGATGGGCGGGGCTTAATATCCGCTCTGTATTTGCATAAATATCGACCGATTCCCGCATTCGGAATCGATCGATCGCGCCGCAAGGATTTCCGCTGCTCTCTCGAAGACGTGGACCGACCTCTGCCTCCGATCATCTTTATTTGCTTTTATTATTTCCCCTGCTTTTTGCTTTACGAAAGCCCTCGTGCTTTTCCACCGTAATATAAAAATAATCTGCCCACTTGCCGTGGTGACAAGCGTCCCCACTGGAGAAATCCTTCAATAGATCTTGGGCATCCCCCGCATTGGACAGAAATGACGCGCCCCTAAGTGCAAGCGTAGAGAATATGATCTAGGTCCTCTAGTTGTTGAAGATTACACAGTGTACACAGTTCGTTTTGTTTTATGTTGTAGAACGTTTTATTTACATATACTGTCAACGTTATTCTATTATTAATACGAAGATGAGCAATGAATCTTTTGATATTAAGGGCAACGTCGAAATTAAGGTACGATGGTATATTATTAAAGGGATCCCCCGTAATTACATGTTTGTAAGATGGGAAAAAACTACTCAACAGGACACCGTCCCAATCCAGCCTACTTCTATTTTTTAATGTCCGGTCTAAGATGTCAGAGACTACGTCGTCAGTAAGTTCGGAGGTATCAAGCTCTATGCGCGAATTATCACGGACTATATCTTTTAGCTTGGAGTACCAATTATATTCAGAACCTCTTCGGACATTTTCGAGACTTTTATTACCAAATTTAAGGCATGTTTCAAGCAGTAGTAAATAAGCGGCCTAATTTGGAATTCGGATCTAATGATGTACCCTGGGGTTGACCTCTGTAAATAAAATAAATTTTTCAAGCACCTATCTTGCGCCGATTCCAAATTTGCAGCTTGATTTGGACCCCACACTCCTATCCCATAAGTATAAGTTGGCATTATAACTGAATTGTACAGTTTTAGAATGTCGTTCCATTAGCTCATTTTCGAGGAGTTAATAAGTTTTAGCATAGCTCCGGCAGTGGCTCGAGTTTTTTGTGCGCGGTACTTTAGTGTTTCAAGGAAAAGTCCATTGTAATTTAATTTAATGCCCAAATATGTATAGTTGTTCACAACTTCCAATTTTGCACCTTTATAACTAAAAGATTCTGGAACTTTATACCTACTGTTTTGTCTAAATACTAGTATTTTAGTCTTGTTTATATTAACCTCCAAATCTATAGAATCGCAAAACAACTCCAAAGTCTTCAAAATCCTCTTTACGCCTATAGGGGAGTCGGCGAGAAGCACCAAGTCATCGGCGTACATTAGCATTGATAAAAAAGTCTTTCCATCCAGAGGAATTCCCCCAACACCGTGCTCTTGAAAAAAACATTCAATCCTATTCACCAAAAGAGAAAAGAGAAGCGGGCTCATGGGGTCTCCCTGGAGGACGCCTTTCGTTATTTTGATTTTTTCTTCATTTGAGTCGACTGCCAGTACCGCTTGTTCATACAAGGATTTTATAGTTCTTATAAGCTTGCCAGAGATGCCTGATTGATAATGTTGCTCCCAAAGTTTTTCTTGATTAACCATGTCGAATGCTTTCCGAAAATCCACAAAAACTGCATATACATAACGTTTAGGCAATCTAATATTATTGTGAATAGCAGCAAAGTCTTCAGGCTTTTGAATCTATAAATATGTCCCGTCATTAATCAGAATTAAGGACCCTTCGGCTATTTTTAAAAGCCTATTAAACAAAATATGAGAATGGTTTTCTATACAGCCAACTTCCTTGTAATATGCTCAAACCCTAAGTAATGCGGAACAAAGTCTCTCAAGATTTTTGGAAACCGCATAGATAATCCTACTGACTGTTGATTATTCGTGGATGCCAAATAAAGCGGCGAGCACATTTTGGGGTACATTTAAATGCAACTTCATCAGAAAAATTGCCAGTGCATTGTAATGTGTACGGTTTCGGCTTTTTCTCACTCTATTGCAATGTTGAATTAGGGCCTCAAAATTTTCTTTACTGATTCCTAAGAATTGAATATGTTTATCCGGTATGATCACGCCTGTCGTAGGTTCAAAGTCAAGAGGTAAGTTTTTGGCCTCTATTGAACCTTTTGATATTATTTGAAGCCCGCCCGCTCTACCTAGACATTACTCTGCCGAGTCTTCGCTGTACCGAGTCCGGCCGCTCTACCGAGTCATTGTTCTACTAAGTCTGCCTCTGACTCTACCGAGTCATTTGCTCTATCGAGTCCTAGTTAGACTCGGTAGAACGAGGCTGGTAGGGCGATGAATCGGTAGAAGGAGAAGCAAACTTGTTAGGGCGGTGATTAGAATGACGACTCGGTAGAGCGGCTGGACTCGGTATACCGAAGACTCGACAGAGTAATGTCTATATAGAGCGGGCGGGTTCGGTAGATAATTAAGGATAACAGATCTGCTGGAGGACTACAATAACGCCTCAACAACGGTGCCCGCTGTCCTTCACCGAGAAAGCGCATGCGCAGCGCAGAGGGTATATCGGTCAATTTAACATTTATTTCACCAATGATTAAATTGAAATAATCACTAAGTTGACATAATCCAGGGTTGCCAGAAGTTAAAACCCACTTGGGTTTTTGGGTGGGTTTTTGACACAAAAACCCAACTTTTTAAAATGAAAATCACAATCAGCCCAAAGCATCAGCAAAATCAAGAGAGAGAAACACTTTGTACAATGCACAATTAATAGTACAGACCCTGTTGCAAATGAGCAGTAGAAGTGCTATAGAAACCATTAGAAACTGCCACTGGTTTGTGTTGGTGTTTAATGTGTATACTGGTCTGTACTGGAACGATACAACTGGAATGTACTTGGAATATCCCACGAATTGATTTTTATAATGATTTCTAATGGATGCTACTGGTCCAGTAAACTGCTTGGAAATACCAGTAGAAATGAGAAAACTATTTCTTCTAAAATCTAATGGATTGTACTGGCTTCGTATTCGTACTGGGAAAATCCATTAGAATTAGAGTAGATGGCGCCACTTGCAGAATTTGAGCCAATAGGAATCAAGCAAGTCCTGCCTGTTTACAATTCATATCATCTTTCATATTAGTAGGTAGCCATCTTTGATGCGGTTGGTCTTAATCATTGGCAATGTTTTTCTTGCAAGATTTTCGTGAGTTTCTGATTTCGTTTAGGAGATTTTGGTGAAGTGTGGACAATGTATCGTTGAGGACAATGTGGAACAGTTTATAGTGTTTAGGATTCAGGATGAGCGTCAGCCCGCCAGCGAAGTCAACAGAAAAACACCATTTTGCTTTGACAAGAGCCTGAAGTAAAAGTTAGGTACGTTATTTGGCAACCACTTAAATTCTTCAAATTGCTTGAAGAGAAAAATCCTCCTCACTAGGTACCTAGTGGGTAAGTTAAAATATTTCGATCCAGAAATCATGTTTTATATTCTTTAAACTTCCAATTTCGATAATTTCTGTATTCGACTGATATCTCGAAAACCTACTCAAACTCTTTTTTGTACTTTTCACTCTGAGAACCAAACTTTTACGTTACAGATCATTCAACATTGGCTGCAGGAAATGGACTTGGCGAGAAAAGAAAGTCACGTACGCCATCATACGCAGAGCCAATAATAGCGCTCCATTAATATTTGTATTGTGAATTTCCAGTGAAAATATTTTTTGTTGGACCCTATAGTGTTTTTATGGGAATCTCTTGTGGATTCTACTGGTTTCCATTGGTGTCTGTTGGAACTGCCCAGTGCGAACCAGGGTAATTTTCTATTGGTTTGTACTGGGAATTACCCGTGCAAATACACACATTGAAACCAGTAGAATCCACTAGAAATTTTTTTCAATGGTTTTTACTGTGATTTGCAACAGGGGAGTGATCAAAAACTTTCCGATCTAGTACCCCTGACGTAGGGCGGAAATTATATGATAACGTCACTTTCAGATTTCGCTTTGAACGAGGCTTTCAATAATAATTTCAGCATTCTACGTCCTACGTCTCTCACGGCAAGGCAAATACCTACGTTAGATTAACAAGGCAAGGATGCAGCAAGGGATACAGATCGGAAAAGTTTTTGTTGACGGGTTACTACAGTGAGATTCAAAACGTTTGTAATTAGGGTTGGCTTTGGAAACAAAAGTTTCGAAAGACGTTTGTCCAAAATTAATCACACTGTCCGCAAAGAAATTCACTAAACTAAAATTGACAGATGTGAATTTTTAAAATTAATTTCTTTTGCATTTATTAATGCAAATTATTTCGAAAAAATATCGACCTCGCCACTTCCAGCATCTTTGGCGCCCTTCCGTGACCAGTCCCAGTGCAACCAAGAAATCTGGAAAAAGTTAGGTTATGTTAGTGATCCTCATAAAATTTTTCAACAAGCATCTTGAAGCATTCCTCAAAAACAATCTTGGAGGCCAGGTCGAATCGAAAGGTGATTTGTTTATTAAACCCAACTTGCTCATTTGAAAACCGTTTCAGAAACAAATACTGGCGAGTAAATTTGGTCATAACAATTTCTAGAGGCGAGGGCTGCCTTCAATATCCATCGAACATTCATCCTGGACCGGGGGCTGCTTTTTAGAAGAAAAAGCACCAAATGAACAGAGTGCAATGTCCTATTTACCTACATGGTGTTTAAAACTAACACCCACCTAGTTTTTATCAAAAAGAGTAGTAAATTCATAAAACAAGTAAACACACGACACGGTGAGAACAAAACTTTAGTTTAGATTATGAAAAAGTGTTCTGATTTTGAGACGGCGAACAAAAATTGCTGGCCCCACAAATTGATGTAAATAAATTAAAAGCAACATGATTGATCTTCTACTTCTGTGCTGCAGTTCAGACCATGTCTTAAATCAGGGGGCCAAGTCAGGATCATCCGTATGTCACGTTAATTGGATTAAAAATTTCGCTGAAAAAATTGCCTAATGCACACAATCCTATGCACGTTATTCACATTTGTAACTCCCCGGAATCACAGACACATTGTTTTATTTTATCTGAGGGTGCACCTGAAGAGAGATAAATTATAATTCAATAAGTTCCATTCGTTAAGTTTTACCAAAATGCTTTCCTTGCAGAAAAAAAAGGCTGTTTTGTGTTGTGAGAGAAAATTCACAAAAAGCAGAGAATCGGGCCAATCGGAGTCTCCACTCTCCAAATATTTGTTTCTGAAACGGTTTACAAATTACAAATTAGCAGGTTGTTGATTCTAACAAATTACCTTTCGATTCGACTCGACCAGATGGAGAACTGGCCTCCAATGCTGTTTTTGACGAGTGTTTCAAAATGCTTGCTCAAAAATTCAAGATTTATGAAGAAATTCAAGAAATGGAAAACCGAAAGTGTAGTTTGCGCCTAAATTGTTCAATGATCCTTATTGTTGACACAAGACGAAAGACGAGTCTTCCTTCACCAAGTGCGTTCTAAAAATTCTTTGACGCTTAACTACGCAGAGCATTGAAATTCACAAGATCTAACAATATTCATCAATGCACAAATATGTGTTTTTTGATTTATTTATAAAGACAATGAAATATTAATTTTTGCAATACGGAGCTAAATATTAATAATCCTATAATTTTTTGAACAACAGTTTTAATTTTGGTCTACTCCTTTCACCCCTTCGCCCCTCATTAGTGACTACGCCACTGTGTTTGTGAATACAGAATAAACTTTTTTAATATACTATTCATTGTTTATCTACCTGTTGGACAGCGAATTTAGTGACTTATAAATTAATACGATCATATTCAGCATCCTCCAGTGTTGTGGGCGTGCTATGTAACGTCGATCAACGTATGGGCAATTTTGAAAATTAATTCACAATGTCTCACAAATATTTTTTTTTCAACTATTAATATCACAAGAATCATTATATTAAATTTTCATTGATGTGACATTGTGAATACAGGTTAGCCCGACATTAAAATTTGACACATATACTCCTTTATGTCTCTTTGCAATATCTGAAATCTGTTTGCCAAAATTCCGAAGGCATTTTCAGCAATCCTACGTGTCCTGCTTAGCCTCTAGTTGAATATTTTCTCAGCTGTGGTAGAACGTTGGCCATACGGGTTCATCATGCGTTTTGTTAGGCGAAATGCTTCATCTTCATCACATACATAGAATAACATATGGAGTCCAAACTACCAACTAGGGCGTTTTCACAATGGTTTCCTGTTCCTGTATTCCTCTAAATCAACACAGCTTCAACAGCTTCCACACAGACACAGGTTTCGGTAGGCGGTAGTGCTGCGCATGCGTCTAAATATAACTTGATTTTTGTAACTTGCTTTCAAGCTTGCTGACGGTAGTTACTGAAAACATGTTTCTCAGTTGATTTTTTAAGTTTCATACAACCTTGCTTAGAACAAAGGCGTATTTTCTCGATTTCATGTTTCTCAATATAAGTTAATACAAATGGGCTCTCATGATTGGTCAGCTTACTGTTTTTTAAAATTTGTATTGAAATACGTCACTTTTGCCGTGTTTCGAATTTTTCTCTGAAGGACGATTCAAATCTGACATTATTTTGAAGATATTTCAATACACAAGATTATTTCCTATGCTTTCAAATGCAAGTTTGTATTTCAATACATAAAACCGAGAAAAAACGCCTCAAGTTACTTGAAACTTTGACGCAAGCAGACGTAAGTTTGTTTTCGTAGCCTTGCTGTTCAAGCTAAGATCAATCTGCACTCAAGCTTGTGCAAGTTTGCATATTTGGTGGGTATCCACCGATTCCAGTTATAAGGAAAACAAGAAACGCAACGAATTATTTTATTTTGTTTCTAGCTTCATCTATGAACTGAATGTAAACAGAAATGTTTGTGAATAGTCCAAAGTTTTCGGCAGAACATCCACTCTCACTTGGCGGCGCAAGACTGACCAACCCCTTTAAGTAATACCTTCCATTGTTCCGGTTGCTGAACACCAAACCGCCACCACTATCACCTTTGCATACAGATTTACCTGAAGCAAAAATTCATTTTCCGACTCAAGTTCTTCGATCTTACTTTGATTGAAGTATCCAACGCACATTTTGTCGTGCGTCAGGTAATTAGTGGTAAAAGCCGGAGAGCTCTCGCAATATTTTTGTTCCAAAATCGGCACTTTTAATACTTTCAGCGTTTCAGATAACCCGCCATCCTCACTAACACCCCATCCAGGAATCTGCAAACGCTTCATAATTTGGAAATAAAATTTCAACTTACCCATCCTTCTGTTGGAAGATCTTTGTCACTATCAGGCGAAGAGCTGATACAAACAGGTTGTACTTTCAAAGAGAGTTCAAACATAATTTCTGTAATCAGTACTGCAATATCTGCCACGTAATGTTGAAGAAATCCTCGGTAGGAATCGTGGATCACTATTGCCTTAATCTACGGTAAGTATTATTTAGTATATCATTTAAAGAGCACGCAAAGTTGGCTATTGTTCATAAGGATGAAGTTTATGCACGAGTCATGGGCGACTTTTGCAATCATCGGAATGAATAATAGCTTTTATGAGCGAGTTCGAATACGTTTCATCTACGACTCTTAAATGCAAACTCATTATTTAAGAGCAGTACATAAAATCCGTTCTCATCATGGCTTTAATTTTGACATACGTTGGAGTACTGGACTTCAGATCCCTCCTTGGTACTTCTGTACTCTCTGTAGTACTTTCCTGTAGCCACTTCGTAATTTTCCTTAGGAAAAACTGCTCCGTCAAATAACGAGGTTACACAATGTGCAGCTAGAATTTAAAGAGATTAGAAAAATATATTTCACGAATCAATTACCAGTTAATACGATATTTTGGCTGATCAAAGAACCACCACAGCTTAAGATTTTCTTGTTGTTGTAAACAGCAACTTGCCAGGGAAAGTTTTGAATACTGGTTTCATCTCCGCCATAAACTAACAACTTGGCATCCGTACCGTTTCTATTTCCGCAAACTGAAAAAATATATAATTATAGGAAAAGATGAGATTGATCCTCACCTAGTCTACAATCAGGAAGATCCTGCAGCCAAACTCCGTCCCTGCAAACCCGATTTCCAGTTTTAAACAAATTGAAATCCTGGTAGTAGTCTTTGCATTTAAAAGTAGCCACTGTAAAGCTCGGCACGTCTGTGCAATTTTCGGTCTCAACATTGTTGAACTTGCATCTAACTTCCATTTTGGATGTGCTAAAAACGGGGCGGCATTTGGCTAAACATTTACCAATTTCCGTGCTCCACTTTCCGTCTTCACACGTGATAAAGTCCTTTCCTTCCAAGAGATACTCGCGGTGGCAGAATACATTTAAGACGGTACCAGTGGTGACTTTATTGCCCGCAAAAAACGTGGCGTTACTGAGGACCTTCCAGAAACCGTTTCTTGGATACTTGGGCAAAACGCATTCGGCAAATTTTTTTGTTTTTTCCTTGCAACCCTCAAAGCAATCATTTTCTCTAAAAATAACATTAATGAAATGTCGAGTCGGTATGGTAGAAGGTGCAGTCATTTTCCGAAGGTACCGGGAGGCAGCTTTAAATGTGTTACGAGAAAAATTTCCACTCTTTAGACGCATGTTTTACAGTTGAAATATTATATTGTATAACAAGCATAAAAGTTTGCTGCGAACCGAAAGCGAGTATCACAAAGATTCGTACGAGTGTAAGATGCACTGTGCTTTTGTACGGCCGCAAGGCTTTTCGCAACTGATTAAAAATCTGGATTTTATTCGTTGTCACCTTTTTTTGGGCAGTCGTCAGGCAATTGGTGACCAATAAAAATTTAAGACAACTCCCCAAAAAAACCCTAGATCTTTTATCAATTTCATTTTAAATGTCTATAGTAATAAATTTTTCTAATTTGGAATTTAATTGCATCTAATATTTAAACAGCTCTTTAAACTTTTAAATAATTTAGATAAGCGACTAGCGTTCTTAAGGAGCTGTTATTTGACATATCCCATTTAAGATTTTGAAATTGGTAGGGATGGGGTGAACTGAGCAACCTGAACACCCTTCGTCGCATTTTGTCAAACACGCAATCGCAAATGCACAATTCTTTTCAATGTCTCCAAATTTTGCTTCACTCCATTTTTCCAAATGGACTTTAGCGTCCAAGTGTTTAGTGTTGTTTGTACTATCGGGTGTCCTAAAAAAAAAGCGGACAAGATATTTTTGGGAATAAGTGCCATTTCTTAATCGATTTGGATGAACGTAGTCTTTGATTAAAGCCAAAGGATCAGGCTTTCGACTGTATAAGGCTCATTCCACGTCAAATCGATCAAAAAAAAATACGAATTGCAGGGATTTTGTTGAAATTAATATATGTTGTAGTCCACCCTAAACTAGCTTATATGTGTTCAATTCAATTACATAGTACCGAAGTGTGTTGAAGTACCTATGAGATGTGCGTTTTTATATCTAAGCTCTATTTTATTTAAAACTTTTCATTGTATACAGGGCGTCTTACGAATATAAAACAATGTCAGTACCTTTGAACAAAATAATTAAATGATAAATTAAAATTATTGGCAGTCATAGCACAATTGCGAGGACAATAGGATTGCTTATCGGAAGTGTGGTTAACTTTAAAATTATGAATGGCAATTCCGACTATTGCAAATTCGGATAGAGGAAGACAAATTAAGCCTATATTAACACCTAACATGTACTGTAACACACCTCGTCCAAAGCGACAGACTTCAACTCGTCGCTACTGACGGTCTGCCACTCCTCATGACTCGACATCTGTCATTCGGATTCTGCTCTAGACTTGGCCTGCTAACATTATAATTTCGCGCTGTCACATTAATCCCGCTCTCTCTCTCTCTCTTACTATCTCTATTACCAATTACCACGGTCCCACTGACCTACCCTCTTTCGGAGTAACCCTTCCTCTCGAATTACTCTCGAAACATTTAAACAACTCGCCTTGATCCCCTCGACCAAGGCGTCCACCTTGAGCGCCACTTCTTAGTCTACTTTTATTCCCGGACTAAGAGAGGGAAATACAAATGAGAGAGATGCTTTTTAACTTGTGAGAGAACGACACTTTCTGCGACAACACTACTTTGCCTGGTTCAGCTGAGCTCAGGGTTGCGGGTGGGAGTGAGACATGCTCTTTCCAATAATTTAGATTGATCTCGCTGTACTAGATTTGACTCATTACGCTCGCTGCTTTGCGGTACTTACAAATTCTTTTTCGGCACTGCACAATAATAGACGCCTAACAACAAAGTAATTTATTTACAAACAAAAGGCGGCTACAAAACAAAAGAATATAAACAAAAGTATATCTAGGGATTTTTACTTTCCACCGTTGCCGTTACTTCTTACCCCGCTGTCATTCAACCCCTGCCTGTCATCAAACGTCAAACTCGACGTCTACTCCATTATGGTCATGCGTACTCGGTTATCCAATCTAATTTGCATCCTATTGAAGAGGTCTTGGGTTTGCCCTGTTCAGAATCAAATAAGTGAATGTAGCACGGTATTTACCTTTACGGTATGTCCTTATAAAAGGATAACAGTGCTGGACGGAATGGGATGTCCGAGAGCCCGTTAGTGAGAAATTCCCACACCTTCACTGCATGAGAAACTCTGATGATGTCTTTTGGTGTGGGATCTTTTATCTCCTCCAGGCCTCCCACGTCAATTTTTGCAATTTTTTTTAGGAATTTAGGAGAATTTAAAGCAAAATTTTAGGAGAATTTTAGGAGTTTTTACCGGAGTTTGGTATTCTCCCCCTGTAACTTTTGATGACACGCTGTACATTTATTAGCGGGTTCTTGCAGGCATTTTTTTACATTCAAATATGTAAAGAAAGCTTACACTTTCATTAGAAAAATTTCGAGAAAATAAGTTTCTTTTCGGAATCAGGTATAATAGTATATTATTGAACGAGCACATTATGTAGGCTATTATTCAAGCGGTTGAATTTAGAACCGGGCGTAAGCGAGGGTTGTAAACAACCAAGTGAATAATGGCCCATAAGGTGCGAGTTAAATACGACGTTTTATCCACGATTATTGAAATATATTTATCCAAGATTATTGAAATTGTTCAAAAATTTTTATCACTTTATATTTATTGTAAACACAAACCAACAAAAACAAAAAGTTGCCAAAAAACAGCTTGATGCTTGATCTACTTTGGCACGCTTTTGCTTGATTTTGAAACGGCATGATCTTCATTGGATAGGCAGCCAACATTACAGGTGCTGTGAAATAATGTGACAGAAGCGTGACTTTTTATAATAAGTCTCGCTGTATTTTATGAACAGGATTATGTATACACAGTTACGTACATAACAATGGCATTATTTAATAATCGTGGATAAACTTTCTTTACATACTTGAACATAGAAAAAATATGTCTACAAGAAACAAAAAAGTTGAGTATCGCAATTTTGACACGTCATTAAAAAGACGATTTATTTTAATGCCGTCATTTAATAGAGTTTTGTCATACAATTTACAAATATGGTTTTATACCAATTTTTCCAGCAAAGAATACGGCGGAAGATAGAAAACTTTGGACGTTTTTACATAATACAGAATAAGTTGATGTACTATTATAAAATTTTTGTAATTTAAGTTAATTTTTTGGGAGAACACCCTAAAATACGTATTTTTCTGTTGAAATAAAAAAGTTACAGGGGACTGGGCGAATACCTAACTGAATCATCCGGTATAGTTAGCGTTTTGACAATAAAAAAAACATCTTTTTTTTACGAGGTTTTTATAAAATAAAGTTCCGATACACTTTAACGCGGGTGTTGTGGGATAAATTTCCGCCCCTTTAACATAAACTTCTTCAGACTTACTTATTTTAGGAAATTTAGGATTTCGTTGTCATTTTTAGGAGAATTTTAGGAGAATCAAAGCATTTTAGGAATTTTAGGAATTTTAGGAGGTGTGGGAGGCCTGCTCCTCTTCGGCTCCTTAGTATTCATGGAAACTTCCGTGGGCGCCCTCTATTATTATCAACAATTAAACTGGTAGCAACAATTGCCACTCCAGCTAGACGTCTAGAAGTGAGGTTATGTTCAATTTTCGTTTTCTTTATCACTTTTTCTCTCTTATAGGCTTTGTCGGTCGTGTGTCTTCATGTAATCATAACCTGAGAGCTTCTACTAAGTGTCCCCCCACATCTGAGAGGAATCGTAGGTGTAATTTTGATATTGTGAATGAAAATTAAAATGTCCTGGCTACTTAGATGATTACGATCGGTGACTTCGGATAATTCAGGACCTGCAACTGCAATGAGGGGGCTTGAGTGACGTTTCTGGTCTTCTTGGAGGTTTTGATGACTCGGCGTGCTATTGGAATGTTCCTCGTTAAAGGAAAATCAGGAGGTGGAAATAAGAAATGAATTTTTAGGGGATGAGCAAGTAAGTAACGGTTCACCAATTTACAAGGCATAGTCCTTGTACTATTATTTTAAAATTGGTGGACTGGTTCGTTACAGTACCTAACTTGCTGCACCAGCCGCCTACATTTTTTTACGTTTAAAAAAAAGATCCGTACGTAAAACAGTACCTTGGAAAAATGGTTATTATAACTTTGAAACTGTGGGCGGTAAAAATAAGAATGACACTGTTGCAAAGCGGAAATAATGTTGATTTAAAGCAATTGCAAGACTATGCAGTTCCACAGCCTGGCATAACTAGTTTTTTTAAGGTACATTCGCGGTATTTTTATCGCTTACGGTTTAAAACTTAGGTAAGTACACACCTATACCTATCCATTTTTCCAAACCACTGCTTTGCGCATTTCCCCCCCCCCCCCCCCCCAAAATATAGGCCACTGCTGCTGAAAGCAAGTTACATGTTAGGTGTATTATATTCTTCTATATTTAATCTGCAATGAAAAATAGTGATTGTCATTCAAAATTTCATAGATGGAAATTACTTTCGGAGTTCCGGTGTAACCGGAAGTGTCCCATAATATTGACTTATTCTATATGTATGTATCAGTTTCTATAAATCCCAAATTTTATAATCGCAGCTTGCTTATGTCCAGAGATACCGGCGATCCTGTTTGATATTCGTAAGACACCCTACCCTGTGTACTATAAAAATTCGAAATTTTAAATAAAAATAGAGCATATAAGTAAGCACCACCGAAGACTAAACGGGATACATATTCATAATTTAGAAAACATTTTATACCCAGCAGGTAGGTTTACAATTACATACATACAAATTCACAGAAAAATATTTTTTCATATTTTATTAATTAATATATCCTAAACAAATGCCTATTTTCAGTCTACCGTTGAAACTATTCTCTAGGCGCTAATGTACTAGTTCGCACAGCGGGATAGAAAAAAAATCGCAGTCTAATTACTCATTTATTAAACGTCCATTTTTTAATTTTTAAAGGTCATAACAGAAATCCCAGACATACTTGTAAGTGCATACAAAATCACAGAGAAACATTTTTTCATAGTTTATTAATGAATCTATCGTAAACAAATCCTATTTTTGAGTTTACCGTTGTAACTTCCCTAACGCGCTGAGACCGAAGCGCGCACAGCGGGATAGGAAAAAAATTGCAGACTACTCATTAATTAAATGTCCATCTTTAAATTTTTACAGCAAATAAAAGATATTCCAGGCATGGCCTGGGAATTTTTTCAGATTATTAAAATCGTGCCCACAGAGTTTTTCTTGACCTTGAATAGTTCACGAGCAGTTTCCAAGCCGTATAACAATTTTCACAAAACTCATAATACCGTGTCCTTAAACGGCAATGGCGTCGGAGTTATTCAAAAAAAAATTATGCAAATAGGACAATTATTTCAGGAGTTATGCAAGCGTTATTGGAAGCGCGCACGAAGAAACTGTAAAAATTAAAGTGGCCGTATTTTAACAAATAGGCGTTAGACAGCGAAACGCCCGAACACCTATAAGCTATTTTAGGGTGGACTACAACATATATTAATTTCAACAAAATCCCTGCAATTCGTACTTTCTTTGATCGATTTGACGTGGAATGCGCCATAAGAAACTAAGGCAGAGGGGCTGCCATCGTAGTACTATTGATACTTGTTTTAAAGGCTTATTTTAGATGCATGGGGATTGGTCAGCCAACGACCACTCGGTATGATACTCAAGTATCCTCGAAGATCTTTCTTTCTTGTTCAAAAATCTTTTTTCAGAAGTCGATTTGGCTTAAGCATTAATTTTCTGTGATTTTAAAAAAAAATGTGTTTTCGAGTATTTTCGCGCATTAATGGCCATGACCAAAGAACAGTAATGCACATACATGTTAATTTTCGGTTATAAATGAAAGAATATGGTGAAAACAGTGGCGGGAATGCCAGTGGGGGGCAACTGAACAGTTATTATTGAAAATTAAGCCCTGTGTGTGCCAATGTTACCTTAGTCATGGTTATAAAAGCAAGAAAATACCACCATAGAAAATACCACTAGTGCAATTTCCAGTCGAATTGTTACTGAAATGTTACGTTCATTGAATTATGGAAAACTTCATGGACAAGAGTCGCGACAGAACATAACCCGAAGCTGTCTCAAATCGAGTCTCTTCGGAAACATTTGATCTGCTTTTTGGCTACCACTTTCATACAAAAAAGAAATAATACTTACATTCTATTGCTTATGTCGTGTATAAAATCCGAATAAAGCGAAATATCTGTGAAATATGTGTAGGAGTAGGTCCAGCAGGTACCAACATTCGTATACACAACGCCTATTATATAATATTTGTCATCAATTTTATTCTTGACAAGCAGCCCTGCTCCATCATCGCCCACACACGTATTTATGCCTTTCTCAAGATCCCCTCCGCAAATTTTGTCGTAGAGGAAATATAATTCGTTGATGTCCTTGTCTGTTCCGTCTCTTTGGCAAAAAGTACGATTTAACAGCGGCATCTTTACTTCCAACAGAGTTTCAGACTCTCCACTCACATTGACGCTGTGAAAACCCCACCCCGCTACCCAACCTTCAGAAAAATCTCCTTGCTCGAAACTCAGGCAGGCCGGCTGCACTAATGCTGATAACTCGAAAGGTTTCTCCGTTACTAAAATTGCGATGTCTGCGTCATCGCTGTTTTTAGTTCCTCGATACCTTTCGTGAATAAAAACGTGCTTCAGCGATGAATACTGGGCTTCAGGATCTGCGGATGAGTTAAATTTTGTATCGTATTTACCAACCGCAACCATGTAACTGTCTTTAGGTGATATAGGCGCGCCTGTTTCTTCGGCCATGCAATGCGCCGCTGCAAAAGGTTTGTTAAAGAATTCAAATTTTTTTATTTCTAGGTTCCTACCGGTTAAAACCATGCGGGGGCTTATAAGTGTTCCTGAGCAAAAATTAGTAAACCCTGTTATCCCGAATGTTGTCCCAAAAGCGTAAATTGCCACTTGCCATGGTACGGATTTTGCCACTGTTCCACCCAGGATTAATGGCATGACATCCATTCCTTTATTGCCGCACACTAAAATGACAGCTGTACCAATCATTGCGTTGGTAAGGTACCGTTTTCTAACCTGGTTGACAGTAAGGGGGCTTGAAATCACTCCAGACGCCATCGACACATTCTGCATTTGATCCATGATCTCCGTAATAATAAGCTGTACAACTAAAGGTCACCACTGTAGAATTTGGTGGGTTTACGCAATCCTCCAATTGACGGCCTTCAAAAGTACATTTTGCCTCCATTTCCGTGGTGTTATAAATCGATGGACATTTACCTAAAATTTGCGTGAGGATAGTTATTTATTGTAAGAGACACTAAAGAGTTCTTTTTTTATAATGTTAAGGTCACGAGCGACCCGAACAGGGTCCGTGAAGTTGGCCCCTAGATTCGAGCTTTGGCGATAAATGTTATGACAATAATTAGTGCTTCATTTGTGCTCAGTTGTGCACATATTTATTTAATTTGTGCTCCAATACTTGGCAAGTTATTTAAAAAAATCCGTTCCGGGGCCAACTTATCGGAAGCCCCTAATAATGCAAACTTTTGTCAAATTTTATATCTCACGGTTAGTGCCCTATTTGAGCTTAATTGTGCCCACGCTAGATTTGTTTGTACCCTTAATATAACAATATTGTCAATTAAAAAATGGTGATGCGACTGATGCTGATAGTGGTATTGAAGATAGTGATATAGAAAATGGTGGTGTCTTAGAAGTGATTATTATTGACAATTGCAATAATGGTAAGAATTAACAGCGGCTGGTCAAGGTTTAGTTTATTTCAAAGAAGGTCTTTAATCTTTATAATAAGTTTTGAAAATATTCATCAATTTTAACTTGAGACTGGCAAGACTGGCAATCGGAAAGGAAGCGTTTTAGAAAAAAATATTTTGTATAAAAGTTTTATGACCTCAAGGATCTCACCACTGGTTTGCAAAGCCGAAACCGCGGCTTAAACTCGACATCATTGTACTTTGCAAAATGATCAGTTCGTGGTCTAAAAACTCTTGGAGAACGTAAAATCGCGTTAACAACCCTCATAAAATCTTCATCATCAGTAATATCTTCATCAAATTTCATCTCCTTTTTATAACTGTGTAACAAATTTTCACTACAAAAACACTGTAAAGTGTAAATGCTAAAGCGGCACATGAATCTCACAAAAAATGCATTTATTTTCCAGAAAATTGAAGTCACCTCAATTTGAGGTTGGGTTAGACTGGCGTATGACGCTTGACACTTGGAAGGCTTTCGCGATTATCCTTCTTAAACCAACCCCTCCCGAGGTTTAAACCTTTAATCGTCCTTGACGTGTGATTACACCTTTATACAACGGATTGTGCAATAAATCGTGTGATTACAGTCGAGGTTATCCCGGATTTTGCCTTATACGACCGACCCTTAAAGGAGGATTCAACTCAAGAATTCGACTCTTGGCTTACCTCAGTTTCTGGTCAATTTTAGTCTCCTGAATCTAATGGTCACATTAAAATGTTGAAAAAACCCCTATTTTCAGAATTATTTGAAAATTAAGAATTCTCGAATTCCAGGCATCTAGATCTTAAAATTGCATCAATTACGACATGATTATTCGTTATGTTGGCAACAATTTGTGATTAGGGGTACATCTCTCAAAATTATGCCAAGCCATTTTTTAAGGTTATGTTTGACGGCAAATAGTATTGATGCATAAATTAATATTTAAAAAAATCACACAGGGACATTTTGAGGACAAGAAGCGTTTCAAACATCTTTCACCACCTTCTTTTATTCAGTAACTTCCACCGCAACCGCAATTCTTCAGCATGATCCATGGCATATTTCGGCATTAAGAAAAACTTATCAAAAATGATTCTACTGTAAAACTCGACAGCACACCACCACTTCCACATTCCACTATACATGTATACTTAGGTACCTCATTTCATTAGTTTATTTTAACAAAAATACAGCTGGAGAAACCCAGATTACGAGCCTCAAAATTTACCCCAACGTTCAAGGTCAGGAAAGGAAAGATTCAATCTACGGACTATGCTCATAAACAGCACACGTAGATTTTACCAGGTATAAAATGACGATGAAATAATTCATAATCATATAGCAGCCGATTACAATAGTATAGGTATGTATAGGTATAAATTTATGCGTAATAATTAATAAGATAATCAAACCGAAACTTAGGTGCACATGCTCAGACTGCACCGCATGCGCAATTTGATCACACAAAAATTTCGCGCGTTTTATAATAACATGGAGTTCCGGAGAATTGAAAGAAATTATGTCAATTATTATATGGCAACTGGCAACAAATGAAACAATCCAGTATTTTAGTAATTTCATTTTATTCCACAAACTAAGTACAATAAGTTAGTCCACATAATGTTTTGATAAACAGCTACGTACTACAATAATTAATCGAAATACTTCAAATCAAATCCTTCAGCTGCTTTAAATCCACTATAAACTCCATCTTTTTCGGGAAATTGTTCTCTTATTTATGACACAACACATGCTGGAACAACTCTTCTTTGGAACTTGCCTAAAGATTGAAAAGCATCAACTCAAAGAATAAACTGTTTATAAGCAATAAAACACCAAAGCCGATTCGATGATGACTTCAAAACAGCCATTTTCTCTGGATTGTCTTTTGCCATGAGTATAAGGCCTGCTGCTTGGCATCTTTTAAGACATTCGCATCCAATACAACACTGTAAAAAGAAGAATGTTGCACAACACATTAGTTGCCTTCTTCTACCAGTTTTGAAATTAAAGTCGATTCCCTGCAACAAAAACATTCTTCATTTAGCAACATTATCTTACAAAACCCACATCTACACCAGTTTAAATTACATAATCTTGATGAACTACTACTTATCTGGGTGGTAGCCTCTGGAAATGGCATCGGGTTGAAGACTTGAACTCCCTTGCCATTACCTTCATCGCTGGCTTATAAGCCATGATTGCGCTCGAGGTATAATATTAGGAATAGGAACTTTACAAACTTAACTTTCACTCAAGAGTGAAAATCGGAAATTCTTAATTATTGCTTACACACCAAGACACCAAATGTCAAAGACTCGCTTTGACAATTGACATAACCGCCCTGACGTCTGCAAAGTTGAGACGTCGTATTAGACACAAAAAACCACTGCCACCAACAATACAATTTAATGCTTCCAGAAACAGAATCGAAGTTACCGATGATTTGGGGAAAGATGACGTCAGCTTTCTCTCTGTTTTTAACGAATATCTTCAAAACGGTAAAGAATTGTTAAATTCTGATAACACCATTCGACTCAGACGCTCCCCTGATACTAGAATCAGCCATAACCTCAACATCGATTTCTTGAGTTGCATCCTCCTTTAAAGTAAGATGAGAAGAGCTCGAGTTGAAACTAAATTCAATTAGTCTAATGAACAATTCTCTGGGTATATCTATAGGTTTGTTCGTTTGTGTGAGACCTAGACTGAACGAAACTGAAATAGATCAAACAAGTTCACATGTCAAACAGCCCAGTTCAATGTGTTTCTCTGGGCACAAACGAACGATTTGTTGGGTTTAATTGCTGTTCAAGGTCTCCTCTGTCTACTTTGATGTTTGAGGTTATATTGTGGATTCCTGATGAATAAAGTTGTCTCTGATGAATAAACAAATTTTAAATTGGTTGGTGTTGCATGATGACGAGGAAAGTGAATGTATTCATGATATCATCTCATCTAGTGAAGATAGTGATGATTGTTCCGCAACGGAATCACTTCTACTTAATTGTTTTACGCAGAGGGAGAAACGCATCTGTATAAATAATTATTTGAAGGTAGGCTATTTATTATAAATGCAATGTTTTTAAAGTTTGTGCCGAAGGTTGCAGAATCTTACAGTGACAGGACCTTCATAAGCCGTTTTCGTATTGAAAGGAATCTTGCTGACAAGTTAGCAGAACTTTTTAAAAACTCACAGATATTTCAAGATTTAATTAAACTTGGTAAGTGTACGAATGTTATGATTTGCTTTATTGCTATGAAATCTCCAGAGAACTCAAGATGTTCTATATCACCCCAAAAACATATACTGACATTCTTGTGGTTTGCTGGGCATCAGACATCATCATTTCGAGATGTTGCAGATAGATTTGATCTATGCCTTAGCTCATTATTTGATGTTATAACAAGAATATCGAATTTTTTATCATCTATTGGCAGCTTTAAGCCTCCATCTCAAGAGGAAAAAGAAAAAAGCAGTGAATACTATTGGAGGGAAAAAGGATTTCCTCATGTCGTTGGTATGTTATGAAACATGTAATTTTTCATTAATTTTTTGAATTACAGGGTGTATTGATGGATCACACATTAAAATATATAAACCGTGTGAGCGACCGATCGACTATTGCAATCGAAAAGATTATTATTCCATTCAAATACAAGGTGTTTGTGACGAAAATTTGATTTTTTTTGATATGTTTATAGGCTACCCGGGGTCCGTTCATGATGCTAGGGTTTTTAGAAATTCATCTTTCTCAACGCAAATCACACAGATGTGCGAAAATGGTAAGTTGCATAATTCTCCAGATATGAAATTTTTTATTGTCATGTCATTGGCAGGTTACATAATATTGGGAGATAGTGCTTATCCCCTATTACCATCTCTTATGACACCATACAGGGATAACGGACATCTCACCAGAAATCAAAAGAAATTTAATAAAACACTTAGTTCGTGTCGTGTGTCAATTGAACATGCATTTGGTCTCTTGAAGCAGCGATTCAGACAATTATATCATTTGAAACTAAGAGGACATAAGAGACAGTGCACATTTATACATGCATGTTGTGTATTGCACAACATGGCCAATAAAAATGATACAGAAATTTTTAATCTTGAAGACGTAACAGAGGATATTCAACCAGACGAAGCAGACTGTGGCGTACCAATTACAGGTGAAGCTGTTGCAGTTAGAAATAGAATTGTGAATGAAATATGTGAATAACAATAAAGTATAAACATTATTTGTATTATGTGAACTTAATCCTGAAGTTTTTCCATGTACTTCTCGAATAAGTCATCCTTTCTTTTCAATTCTTGGTAAATCCGTTCTCTTTGTTCATACTTTCTTTCTTCGATGCTTCTGATAACTTCAGTTCTCTCCTTCATTGAATTTTTTAATTCTGTATGCTCATCTTAGAAGAGACCCTCTTCCTCTTGTTGGGTTTGGTTGAAGTTTTCAGCTCTGATGTTGATGGTGTTTCATTTACACTAGAGAATTTTTCAAGAGGCGGTCAAGACCTTTTTACTTAGGTACTTGATATTTTCAAGACTGTGACTAGATTCCTCATCATTATTGCTATTAAAGTTATTCATTTCATTCTCTGCCTGCACATGTTCAATTGTTTTATTATTATCAATAACTGATGGGGGTGCAATGCTAAAACGTTGATCCAAAATGTCTGCCAGTTCGCTACAAAAATATGCAACCTGAAACTGGTGTTTAGAACGAAAGTTATCTACTTTTGATAAGGACAAGTTCTCCGTCCTCGACCAGTCTTTTTCTTGTTTTCCAGCATTGTCTTGTAAGCTCGTTCCAAAGATTTCCATTTATTTTCAATTTGCTGCCATGTGAATGTGTATCCTTTCTGTTTCATTTCCTGTTCTATCATCTCCCACATCTTTTTTAATGTCTTGATTTTTCTGTTTTCCACCTGGGTCTTTTTTATTTTATAAAGACTAATTAAGAGTTTTATTGGCTTATCTGTCCACTCAGCACAGGGCTGGTGTGTTTTGTGAAGTTCTGAGTTGATCGACTCCTCTGCCAGCAAAGTTTCCTCACTCTCGTGTAAAGCCTCCTTACCATCTTCATCACTTTTTTCTTCCTCTTCTATAAACAGTTGCTTGTCAACATCAACTTGTAATTTCGTGTTGTAATCTACAATGCCTAGTCCTGTTGGAACTTTATAAAGTACTCCATCTATAAAATAGGTACATACAAAGAACAATAGATTAATTGTATTGTACTCATTTAACCAAACTAAACTTACCTTCACCCTCTAATAAATAACAATTGTCTTGAACGTCAATAATCGTTGCTTTTACAACTTTATTGTCTGCCATTTTGCTGATTTCAGTTCCGATTCCGAAAAATCCATCAACAAGTGAACCAGATTTATTTTTGAGGTTAGAAAAGTAAACGAACTTGGCGGCCTTTTTCCATCCCCCCCGCTTCTAACACAACCTGCTCTAACTTACTCCTCCTCCAGAGCAAGGGCAGGTTGAGCATGAACTCAGCAGCTTGGAGCAAGTTGCACTTCACAAACGAACACCCTCAGTACAGGTGCTTGAATACAAACGAACAGTTTCAGTTCAACACAGCAGGAAGTGCAACACAAACGAACAAACCTTATATAACACTCGTTCCCTCGTTACGTTTGTAAACAAAGACGCGACATCTAGAGAAACTAGTACATACCACTCAGGTAACACCACATCCCTAACACATCTCACAACCTCCATGGAGTTTCTAACTTTATGTGCAAAGACGGTAGCAACAGGTTCTAAAATTCCATGAGTGAACTTGGCCAAGTTGTAGGCCGGTGCCTGTATACATGACACGACTGGTCTTAACCGGATACCTTCCTTATGTACTTTTCTAAGTCCATAGAGCCTTGGGAAAACAGCATTGTGGCAAATCATAGAATTCTTCCACCAACCTGTTAGCTTCATCCAGAAATCTCTTCGTGGGGTTCTTTCTAATAATTCGATAGGTAGTTTCATCTTGAACCAATTCTCTCATTTCATTCATATAATCCTCTCTGTACATAACAACTGTTGAATTACCTTTGTCCGATCTCATCACAATAACATCCTTGTGTTCTGTCAAAAATTTCTGGCGAATCTCTAAGAATTAGGGCCATCCTTCTTTCTCTTCTTTTTCGCGATAACTTTATTGTACCAGTTCAGCAATGCCGTAGATGTCAAAAATCTGATTTGGTTTTCTACTGGCAAACGAAATTTGGGATCCAGCTCCAGAATCACTCTAACATTAGATGGAATGTGAACATTCGTGAAATTATAAAAACATTGATTGTTACTCTCGTTCTAAACCTGACCTGAAGGAAGGCAAGCTATTTCCAATTGAACCTTCTTTATATTGATAAGTTTAACCTTATCTCTGAGGATCTCAGATGTAGGAACCCTTCTCTTGTCGTCCCAGGCCACCCTGATGATATTGGCAGCAGCCCCTCTTCAACAACTTTTTCGCAGTTCCTAATTCTCCATAGAGTGATTTTAATTTCCAGATGTAAAATTACTAATAATGATTAGAAAGACGGGGGTTCGATATGGCAAAGGACACTATTGTCGTTCGCCGATTGTCACCAAGAGTAACTGGGACCTCCAGCAGGTCAAAACAAAGCCACACAACAATTTTCATGAAGATCTGTCATAGGTAGTGTAAAGGATTGTACCGGGTGGACCAACACTATTGCCCACCTCAATAATTGCCCTTTATCTTGAAGCTAGAGTTTTGATTTTTTTACAGGGTGTATGGGTACTAAAAACCCTTCAGACGACGTAAAAATTTTTTTGATTGGCCCAAAAATGTGACGTCACGAAATTTTCAATGGGGCTATTTTCATGAAATAAATAATTTTTGCCCACAGGTTGGTTATTTAGGGCCTTAGGATCACGCTAAACTGATTATTTAATTTTTTGGACATCAGGTTACCAAACTGCAGAAGCTAAAAATCACGTCAATTTTTCTCACAAGTCGCCCATGAAACAACACCTAATCATTGCGAGGTATGTCCTTTATCGATCGGCGGATATTCAGAAATGTCAGTGTCAGCTTGTCATGTCGGCAGGGTCATCAAACCACATTATTCTTAATTTTCGAATTCATTCAATTAATCAATTAATTTTCCCGGAAAATTATTCAAACAAAACCCCTGAAGCATAGGGTTTGTGTGAGACAAGCGCGTGCGTAATTCCATATCGATAAAATGACACATAACGCACATAACCTCGTTTTGGTGAAATTTTTCCAAATGTAATTTACAACCAGCACCAAGTACGTTTACCCATTGTACGCTTTCTGATTTGGTAAGTTTTTGGAATTTAGGTCGATTTATTTAATTGTAAAATTGAAAATTTTAGATGGAGACCAAAAATGTTTAATAAAACGATGGGGCCCTTTTGTGAACCCAAAATCTAATAATGGCAGTGTCTGGCCTGTTGGTAGGTTCTCTGCAAGCCTCATCAGACAGCCTGTTTGCAACATAATAATTGATCCTCAAAAATGTTATCACGGGGAGTGTCAGCTAATCGACAAACCAGGACTATTCTTCTCAGTGCAAGTGTACCACCTATGAACAGTGCCAAATTAGTGACGCTTTGTCCGTAAACACAGCAAAGCTGCAAGTTGTCTGATTAAATTGATTAATAAAATAATAAAAATTGTTAAAAAATCTGTCGTGTGGTCTTAATTTTTGATATTTCTGGAGGTAGGTTAATACTTACCCATCGTTATGAAATTAAGTAAATCCAGAGCACTGTCACATCATGAATTTCAACAATTTACTTAAGTTACAAAATACTTTGAATAGCTTTTATTATCAGGAGTCAAATCTAACAACGTAACAGGACCAGTCTCAATTTTATCAACAATTTCAGTGGACCAATCTTCCACACTTGAAAGTAAGCTTCTTTATTATCTAATGGACCTTCTGCAGAGTAGATACCACCAACAATGCTACCAGCTACTAGGTTTTGGGTTCACACATATCATCTTCGTCACCTAAAATTTTCAATTTTACAATTAAATAAATCGACCGAAATTCCAAAAACTTACCAAATCAGAAGGCCCTTCAAATGGGTAATGGGTAAACGTACTTGGTGCTGGTTGTAATTTAAATTTGGATAAATTTCTCCAAAACGAGGTTATGTCTGATTTAATTTGACGCGCAATGTCTACGCACGCGCTTAAACAAACTTTGGGCGTTTTGTTTGAATAATTTTCCGGGAAAATTAATTGATTAATTGAATGAATTCGAAAATTAAGAATAATGTGGTTTGATGACCCTGCCGACATGACAAGCTGACACTGACATTTCTGAATATCCGCCGATCGATAAAGGACATACCTCGCAATGATTAGGTGTTGTTTCATGGGCGACTTGTGAGAAAAATTGACGTGATTTTTAGCTTCTGCAGTTTGGTAACCTGATGTCCAAAAAATTAAATAATCAGTTTAGCGTGATCCTAAGGCCCTAAATAACCAACCTGTGGGCAAAAATTATTTATTTCATGAAAATAGCCCCATTGAAAATTTCGTGACGTCACATTTTTGGGCCAATCAAAAAAATTTTTACGTCCTCTGAAGGGTTTTTAGTACCCATACACCCTGTAAAAAAATCAAAACTCTAGCTTCAAGGTAAAGGGCAATTATTGAGGTGGGCAATAGTGTTGGTCCACCCGGTATATTTTATATTTTGTTCCTGGAGGCAGCGATAAGTTTTGGTTGTGTTTTTTGGAATGAACGTTGTTGGATTCGAGCAGTTGAGAATAAACCTTGTTTACATTAACAGGTATTATTATTTGTTCCTCCGAAAGTCAAAGATTCTACAGTGGCGACGAGGATTATGTGAATAAAGTGCTAATTGCGTAATAGTGGCCATTCAGGATGACTTCGCCACAAGGCCAGTTACGCGAATTTGATCCATCCAAATTGGACTGGCAAATCTACAAACGGCGAATGGATAATTTTTTTACGGCTAACGCGATTACCGACGCTGCAATTAAACGGGCAATGTTGCTAAATTCCCTGAACGAGGAAGCGTATAAGCTAGTGTACAATCTGTGTTTGCCAATCGAACCCGAGAAGAAATCGTTTGATAGTTTGGCACAACTCCTAGACGATCAATTTAAAGGGCGAGAGTCGGTGTTCGCTGCGAGATATAAATTTTACAACGCAGTGAAGGATCCCCAGGAAAGTGCTCAAGAATGGTCAGCGAGAGTGCGTGGACTGGCAGTTTCTTGCAGTTTTGAAGCAGCTGTTTTGGAAATGGTTCTCCGTGATCGTTTCATGATGGGATTTGAGAGAGGCTCAATTCAAGATCGTCTTTTTGAGGAGTCCGCAAATTGTAGTTTGGCAGACGTAGTGGCCATTGCAGCAGCTAAAATGGCAGCTAAGCAAACAGTTCCGTTAGTTCAAGTTAAAGCAGAACCACCAGGTACTGGAACTGTCAATTACATGTCGGATTCCCGAAGGAATAGTGGATCTGGTGCTAGGGCCCGGACTCCAGAAACACGAGGCTCCAGGGAGAACACAAATGAGAGATGTAAAGTCTGTGGCAGAAGGAACCATGGGACCTATCAGTGCCGCTACAAGGATTACAGATGCCATATCTGTAACATCAAGGGTCATCTAGCTCCTGTATGTCCGGAAAAAGGGAAAGGACGGTGAAGTCAGCAACCTCAGAATGGAAATGGAGACAGTAGCGCCGCCGGTAGTTCCAGTTCCAGGAAGGAGCAGGGGAGGCCCAACACACGCCATAATTTCGTGGAGGAAGACGACGATTCGAATAATAAAGACCCGGAAAATATTTCTGTTCAGATTCATATTAATAAGAAACAATTTAAATTTCAATTAGATTCGGGTTCAAGTATTTCAGCTGTATCGGAAAATTTTTGGCTTGATAATTTTCAGGATTGTCCACTGAAAGAAAATAATCGTCAGTTTAAAGCTTATAATGGCATGAAACTGTCCCATATGGGAACTTTTTTTGTAGATGTCTGTTATCAGGGCAATTCACAACAAATGGAAGTTTTTGTAATTAAAAATGGCGGTCCTCCAATTTTGGGGAGGAACTTTATGAAATTGTTTAATCTTTATTTAACTTCCAATAATGATAGTCGGATTAACTATACGTCAAATAGTAGCAACAATAATGATGTAGATTTGTTAATAAGGAAATTTCCTAACGTTTTTTCACCTGGTTTAGGAACATTTAATAAATGCAATGTCAACCTAAAATTGTTAGATAATAATGTAACTCCAAAGTTCGTCCCGGCTAAGCCGTTGCCGTATGGTATTAGGGATATAGTCGATAAGGAATATACTAGATTAATTGAGTTAGGAGTGTTGACCCCTGTAGAATTCTCTAGATGGGCTTCACCTGTCGTTCCTGTTTTGAAAAATGATGGCTCTGTTCGTATTTGCGGGGATTTTAAGGTCACTATCAATAAAGTTTTGGAGGTGGACCAATATCCTTTGCCGAGAGTTGAGGATCTTTTTGCCAAATTGCAGGGAGGGGTCACCTTTTCCAAAATTGACTTATCTCAGGCCTATAATCAATTATGTTTGAATGAAGAGTCGAAGGAATTGGTTACCATTTCCACACATCGGGGGTTACTGCGATATAATCGGTTACCATTTGGAGTAGCCAGTGCGCCCGCGATATTTCAAAAGATTATTGAGGGATTATTACAAGATATGGAAGGTACTATTTGTTTCTTGGATGATATTTTAGTCACAAATCACTCTCTAGATAGGAAAGTTATATGAAGAGAGCGCGTACAACGTTTTAACTTGCCCCTACAACCGGTGGATGGCGCTGGCTGCACTGATGGCGCGTCTTTTTGAACTAGGTCACTATGTCGGGCGTCAAACGTCCTTTTCACGTCATTTGAGCGCTGTCCGCTGCAAGTGTCCGCTGTCAACTGCCGCCACATTTTCTTCATATTTTATTTTTGTGCAAGGTGTGTGTGTTTTGTAGGTATTTGTTTTGTGTTTGAGTGGAATATGCCAATGTGGTTGTCCCACTGTTTGACCTGTTGCTCATCGTCCCCAAGTGCCCAATTAATTGTTACCCAAGGTAAAATCTTAATTTTGGAAATGCGTGTGTATAGGTACATTTACATTCTGTTGTATTTTTTAGATGGCTGATGACTCAAGCCTGAAATATAAGAATAAGTGTTGTGTCCCTGGGTGTAATGATCGGATAAACAAACGGCACAGGTTTCCGAGAATTTCAAATCTGCAGGAAGTTTGGTTGTCCAATATTGGATGCCCAAGACTACAACAGATGGCTCCAGGAGACCTTTATAGGAAATGCTTTGTGTGTAATTTACATTTTTTAAATGACTATTTTGTGCCCGGAACCAAGAGGGGTCTCCGAGCAGATGCTGTTCCAACAATTAATCTACCTCTGAAAAGAGTACCTGTGGGTCTCAGTCCGGCTACGTCCCATCTCCAACAGCAACAGGTGAAGAAACAACGTCCTGACAATGGCGATTTTCCATACGAAAACGAACGTATAGGTAGTAAGTTTACTTCATTTATCATCTCACATAAGTATTGTATTTAAAAAAAAATCCCTTACACGTCATCAATAGAATTTTCGATTTGCACATTTATCTGAGGAGACTCACTTAATCTCAGCCATTCTATTGATTAATTTGAAATTTTAGGATTCAAATTGCAGAGATTAAGTGAGGCTTCTCCGAGGGCTCCTCAGATAAAGGTGTAAATCGTAGATGTTTATTGGTGACGTGCAACGGAAGTTTTGTTGAAAATATATTGATTTTTTTTTTATATGTACTGACCCACTACCCCGATAAGTATAATTAAATGAGTTTTATCTTTAATTTGCAGGAGCGTTTGAGGTTATGTCGCATTTGGAAGCACAAGAAGTTGCATCGAAACGAAGATCATCTGGTTGTCAGGAAACTGCATCATCAGAGGCTCAAGTCCTTGAATTACAACCATCTGTGGAAGAACACCTATCACCTGAACCATCTACGTCTGGGACATCCCAGTTTGGGACTCGGTCATTTGTGGCACAAACCTCGCCAAAATCTCAATTACAGTTATCAGGATCAGCTACCTACCCCAGGTTACCTGGTCAAAAGAACATTGTGGGTATGTACTATTTTTTTTTGAAATAGTAACATTAAATTGTATTAAACATACGGTTAAATACTAATACCTCGTAAGCCCCAAAACATAAAATTTTACAGGGGAGGCAACATACGTTATTGAATTAGAAACCATAACCATAAAGTTTTTCGAATTTTTTGAGGGTTACAAGCTATTAGTATTTAACTAACGATATTATGTAGGTACAGCCGAAGTAATTGAAAATGAACAGTTGCTGACATTCCAACCCTGCACGGTAACATTCTAAGATACCGGATTTTTTGCGGCCGAGTGTTCGGCAGCGGTTTGAGTGGAGCTTTCTACCTGAATTGAAATGAACTAATGGAAAGGGTGGCTGCACATTTATGAAACATACGCGGAAACATTTCAATGAAACAAATCAACCGTAATCGTTATTAATGTGCGAATTCGTTGTTCATTAGTCGTTAGTTTCATTAACTAATTGAGGATTTTTAAGACTTATTTTAATGTCCTTTTTATTTAAATTAAAATTATATCGCTCCAATGAAAAAAAAATCGCTTTTTTTGTTATACTTGCAAAGTTCGACCAATTTCGATGTTATTTGTTCAATTAGTCTGCAACGTAAATGTTTCTACATTATTTAAAAAAATAAAAACAGATTGTAAATGTGATTTGTGCGGTAAAAGTTTAAATCAAATTCAGCCAGCTACACGAGGATATGCGGGACACTCCGCAGACTAACTACACAACACACCCACTATGACGTCATATATGCTTACCCGGAATTTTAAAAAAAGACTACGAAGCTTTGAAACATTTTATTTGCTGAGAAGGTCTTGACGAAGTGTATTCTTTATAATTCTATCATTTTAAAAACTTGGTGTAAAGGCCCATTTTCTAAATCCATTAATCGCTGATAAAATGCTAAATATTCTAGTCCGGGTAGCAATGAACAGCTTCGGTTTAGTAACTTTATACAGTGAACCCTCTCTCTAACGGACACCGATGAAAGCGACGAAAGTGTCCGTTGATGGGAGGTGTCCGCTGTTGGGAAAAAAATTGCTTCATTTTATACATTTTTTCTTTAATGTTTAAAGGAAACTGACGCCGTAGTATTTCGCTTGAAAATGAAAACTAACACTGTTTAGGAATTTGAATTGTCCCCTTTACACCCCTAATTACGGTCATGTAGTAGAGATTCAAAAATGGTTCATTGTATAGATGCGATCAGGGAGCAAACCACCCCTTGGGGGATGAATGTAAATCTAACAACCCTTCACGTCCGTTGTTGAGAGGTAAAATGACGGGTAATTTTTCTAAAATAACAGAAATTGTACTGTCCGCGTCCGTTATGAAGTGTCTGTTGTTAAGGGGTTATTGATTGAACATTTCCTATGAAGAAGTTTCGGGACCCTGAAATTTGTCCGCTACAAAGAGGTGTCCGGTGTAGTAATTTTCATACTGGAGATAATTAAAGTCTTACTACTTAAAGATTACTCAAATCTTACGGGATAGGGGCTAATGGCGGCCATTTTAATTTTTCAAAAATTGACATTCTCACAAACGGTAAAAGTAGTTTTTCAGTGTAGATTAACAAAAAGTCTAAAAATTTACGTGTTATAACTTGGTTATTAATCGGCATCTCATTATGAAATTTGGTTCAATTACATTCCCTTGCTCGATGAGCAAAGTGGGACGACGAAAACTTATACGCTTTCTAGATTAAAATTCGAAATATTTCAGTTTTTTCAGTATATTTCAGAAAATAAACCATCAGATATCTCGAAAACAAGCTTGCTGAACTAACATAGCAAAAATGCAATGATTTGATTATGACAATGAAAAATTAAAAATTCTTCACTGCCACAATCAAAACGAAAGCGGCTGGTTTGAGCTCATGGTCTCAAACAGGGAACGACAGATAGCTGTTTCGATCTCTTGGATCTCATCAGTGTCGTGCACCCCCAATGAAACCACGAACTCAAACCAGCCAACCTTTAAACAGAAAATGCGACGAACTAAGAGTGTTGTGTCCCCACCTCTCACAGAGGTCGCGGCTTTCGACACAACACTCTTAGTTCATAGCAAAAATATTTACTGACTCCCGGACTATCTCTTTTGATTGGTCAATTTGAATCATTGTGAAATTTGTTATTGCTCGGTAAGAGGTAATGGAAATAATCGCTTCTATGAGGGACCATTATACAGGCTGTCCCGTCTCAGAGTGCAATAACTTCAGCCATAGATTCCTTGCATGAAAATAAAAGACCCGTATTTCTTTGCTTTGCTAGATTGGCCTCCGCTTCGTCCATAGGGCTCCTCAAAAGTGAGCCCCAAAAATTAAGAAATGTGGAGCCATACACCATAAATTAAATGCATATCTGCATACTCCGAATTTGCAAAATTGGCTGCCATTATAATATTTACAAAAAAAAACAAACCCAGTGCCACAGTGGTGCAAAACTGACAATAATTTAAAACTTTAACAAAGCCCTGACATTAATCGCGCTAAATAGCTATCTTGATAAGTCTGTCAATAAGCACGTGTATGGCTCCACACTCCTTATTTTAATCGGAAATGGTGCATTTTATAGAAAAAGTGCAAGAGGTAGTGTAGTTTCTGAATTCAATCGACCATCGGATCGTGTGTAAGTAAATCGAAAATTTAATTACGTTAACAAAGATATTGGGCCGAAAATGTCGAGGGCGGCCCAGGGGGCGCCTGTGTTGGGCACCACGAAATCATCAGCTACATTATTGAAATCTTCATCGTTCGTAATGGTCTTGTGGAAAATTTCAGCAAAATCGGTTGAATGGTTAAGACGTGGGAATTAATTTTCGATTTTTGGGGCTCACTTTTGAAGAGCCCTATTGACGAAATGGGGGCCCATCTAGTGAAAAAAAAATACGGGTCTTTTATTTCCATGCAAGGAATCTGTGGCTGAAATTATTGTACTCTGAGACGGGACACCCTGTATGGTTAAATAACGACCGCTGTTGTTGCTAGTGTAGGAAGTTTCTGATTGTTTATATTTTTTATAAGAAAAGAAAAAGTTTCCACTAATTCATTTTCGACTTCTGAGTCTTGCTGTTTGGATGTTACCCTTATTTAATCCTTAATTAATTAATGAAACTAACAATAATAAAATACGGCTAATTTGTTTCAATCAAATCCAGCAATGTTTCCGATTACGTTTCAAAAATGTAGCCATCCTTTCCATTAGTTGATTTCAATAAGCAAGATTACATTATTTTGTTAGGTGAGTGGATAGGTATTCAATTCAGGTAGAACAGTCTACCCAAACCGCTACTGAACACCTGGCCGTAAATCCGGTATCTTAGAATGTTACCGTGCACCTATCCCAGCTCAGCCCCTGTTCATTTTCAATTACTTCGGCTGTACCTAATGATGGTATTTTAACACATTAGAGTTATTTATTTACCTGTATTCCAATTTCATAATTTCAATTCTTTTTTTTGTTTCAGATGTTTAAAACAAAGGCATTTTGAATATGGTTAACGTCACAAGGGAAAAACATTTAACCCCAAGATGTAAAAAATTCTACAGGCACATTATTGACTGGGCTAAAAGAACCAAGAGGAATCAATCTAAGATAAAAGATCTTAAACACAGATTACTAAATGCAGAAAAAGTAGCCGATTCTCCACAATTCGATAATCTAATAAAATCTGTGAGTGATACAACGTGCACCTTCATCTTGCGACAGTTGAGGACCCAGAAACAAAAACCTAAAAGTCGCCGTTATACCATGGACGAAAAGATTCTGTCTTTGACACTGTATAAAAACAGTTCAAAAGGATATCACCTACTATCGAAAATATTTGCCCTACCTACTATGAAGACTTTGCAAAACTTACTGCAGGAAATTCCTTTACATCCAGGCATTAATGACAGGATTTTTCACCATTTGCAGAAGACTGTGGAAAAACTTTCAGCTGAAGATAGACTCTGCAGTTTAGTGTTCGACGAAATAGCAATAGATGAGTTATTGTCATTTGACTCGAAAACGGACATAGTTCATGGACTGCAGGATAATGGAGAAGTGCGAAGTCCGAAAATTGCAAACCACTGCAACGTTTTCATGTTAAAAGGCATTGCTAAGCAATGGAAACAAGCAGTAACATTCACTTTTAGTCAAGGGCCTATTGCATCTGCTGAATTAAAAGTCCAGATCCAAAAAATAATTCGTAAATGTCAGGATATTGGTCTTCGAGTTATTTCCACAACTTGCGACCAGGGATCGACCAATAGAGCTGCAATCAATTTGTTAAAGGACACACAACGTGAGTGTAATGAAGAAGGCAAAAATGTTCCTTTTGGATTTTATGTTAATGGGGAAGAAACTGTGCCTTTGTTTGATGTGCCTCATTTATTTAAAGGTATTAGAAATAACCTTCTAACAAAAAATCTGTATTTTGAAATGGGAAACGCAAAGAAATTAGCAAAATGGGATCATATAGTGCAATTCTATCTATTAGATACTTCATCAAATACAAGACTCTGCACAGGCCTAACAGACTCGCATATATATGCCAAAAAAATGAACAAGATGAAGGTGTCAACAATGACTAAAGTCTTCAGCTACAGAGTGGGATCACTAATGAAAAATATATCACAATGGGGTAAGCTGTTATTATTCTTCCTAAGGTTTAAACTTTACAATAAGATAAATTTCTTTTTCTTAGTTATGCTTATTAATTTACGTTTCATTTCAGATATCCAGTCAGAACACAAGTTACCGAGAGAAGCAGAGGATACAGGTGATCTTCTGCTATTTCTGGACGAACTGTTTGACAGTTTAAATGGCAGGAGCGATAAGGCTCCTAAAAGTAAACCGTTGAAAGGACCCGTTAAAATTGCATCATGTCATTATGAATTTTGGCAGTCTGCATTGAAAGTATTGGAATCAATGCGTTTTTGGGACCGCAAAAAAAAAGTCTACATCAAAGTGCCATCTGTACAGAATTTAATCATGACTATAAGGGGGTTTCTTCATTTGAGGCAGACCTTAGTTGTAACGGGGATTGTGCCTCTTTTGCGGACATATGCATTCAATCAAGACTGCCTTGAAAATTTTTTTGCCGCCATCCGATCACATGGAAGGAGATATAATAACCCAGATTCCAGTCATTTTGTGTCTGCTTTTAAAACTTTATTAGTGAACAATTTTATGGCGCGTCACTCGGTACATGCAAATTGCCAACAAGATGTGACATCTGGAGCCCTGGACAATTTGCGAGAATTTTTAACTGAAGAATACATTTCTGGCATCTGACCTCTTGAAGATGAAAACCTAGATGAGGAAATCCCTGCATCGCGAAATTGTGAAGTTTCTAAGGCCACAATTGCCTATTTTGCTGGTTACGTGGCTAAACGAATTTTAAAAGTCAACAAAAACTGCCAACGGTGCAGAGAATTATTAACAAGTTCTTGGGGTGATGTACCTTTAAAAATGATCGAAGTTTTAGAGTATAAGGATTCGAGTTTAACTAGGCCAGGCAGTTTCATGTATTTTGTTACCTGTCAAGCTCTGCAAAAATTATTTTATTTAATTCCCAGGTATTGTCATAAAAATAAGCTGAGCGTGCTTTTAAGGCATTACCTCATGAACACAATTTCTTTTCATGTCCTCAATTGTGAAGAACACAAAGATGTGGGGTTTCAAATCTGCAAACGTATTGTTTTTTGTATTATTCATTTTTGGGCGAAACAAGTAAATCGCGTGTTAAAGGGACAGGACGAGAGATTTGTTTTAGCCACTACTTCAAGATCGACAACATCTGCATCTTCTGCAGACCAGAGGCCTGCGGAAGATGCAGGTATTGTCGATCCAATTAAGGTAGCGGCTAGAAAAATATATCTATCAAAATGTAAGAAATCTGTTGCAAAATAAATGTTTATGGTTTATGTTGCTTATGAGAAGTTAGTCAAGGTATGTCATGTATGTAGTACCAAAAGTTCTTAAAAACGAACCCCGCTTCTGTTACTTTTAACATTATGTTACGGCAATGTTAGTATGCTAGATGATATACAAGTGGCTACAAAATATTACCATGGTAGGTGGCTTAAAAACAAAAGAATTGACAAAACAAAGCATCACAGCCACCTACGATTGTACATTATTTTGTAACCACCCGTTATAATCTATTGTTTAACAAACTAACAATTGCTCGAACATAATCTCAAGTAACAGAAATGTGGCCTATTTAAGGAATATTAGTTCAGGAGGAATTTGAAATTCCCGCCATTAGCTAAAGTTTCTCCCTACAACCACTCGTGTCGCTGAATTCATGTCCGTATCGGTATTACAGGACTTTCCTATCTAGAGAGTGATTTGTGATTTTAGTTACTGGAGCGAATAAACAAGAAAACATCGATAGATTAGAGAGAGTTTTGAGGAGACTTCAGGAAGTTGGTTTAAAGGTTGCCCTAAAGAAATGTAGTTTCTTCCAAGATGAAGTGCATTATTTGGGACATAAAATCGACAAATTTGGGTTGCATACTACAACCGATAAGGTTTTAGCTATTCAAAAAGCGGCAATCCCAAATAATGTCACACAACTAAAGTCACTGCTGGGTATGATCAATTAGTATGCTAGATTTTTACCAAATTTATCATCTGTTTTATCCCCATTATATGACCTGTTGAAAAAAGAGGTCAAGTGGGAATGGGACAGTAGACATTCGGAAGCGCTCAGAAAGGTAAAGGAGTTATTAATTTCTGCTAAGGTGTTAACGCACTATAATTCAAATTATGAGATAATTTTGACTACCGATGCAAGCCCTTATGGTGTAGGTGCAGTCATTTCGCACATACTACCTGATGGCTCTGAAAGGCCAATAGCATATGCCTCACGAACATTATCAAAAAGTGAACAAAATTGGAGTCAGATCGAAAGAGAAGCTTTAGGAATTGTTTTCGGAGTGCAGAAATTTAATCAGTATTTATATGGTAGGGCCTTTAAACTGCGTTGTGATAATAAACCGTTAATAGCTATTTTCCACCCAAATAAGGGCATTCCGCAGTATTCTGCAAATCGGTTAAGACGGTGGGCAGTTATTTTGTCAAATTATCAGTACCAAACTGAGTATATAAGATCCGATAAAAATGTGGCCGATTTTCTTTCTCGGTCTCCGTTAGAAATAGACCATGATGAACGCGAAAGTAGCGACTTAGGCTACGTGAATTATTTTGAAAATAGTGAGTTAAATTTAAATTTTGATATACTACAATTTCAAACACAGAAAGATCCAATTTTGGCTAAAGTTATGAATTTAGTCAAAAACGGTTAGCATCTAATCAAGAATTTTTAAAATTTTTGGAAAAATTCAAAATTGAACAAATAACGTCACCTCCTTACTTTCCACAATCAAACGGGGCTGCGGAAAATTCCGTTAAAACAACGAAAAACGCCCTTAAAAATGCTTTAGCGTTAGGATCTAAATTAGATGTCAACGAGGTTTTACAGAATTTTCTATTTGATTATAGAGTTTCGCCTCACGCTACGACCACAGTAAGTCCTTCTTTACTTATGTTTGGACGCGACATTAGAACTAAGTTTCATCTCTTGCGTCCTGAAAGTAAAATTACCCAGAAAGTTCATAAAACTCAAAATGTTCAGAAACTGAATTTTGGCGGCCAGGAGCGCAAGAACTTACAAATCGGTGAAAATGTTAAAGTACGCAATGTTCGCGGTAACCAAACGATGTGGGTAAATGGTAAGATCAAGAACAAAATGGGAAATTGCGTATATTTAGTGGAAATTCCTGAGATGGGAACACTTTGGAAGCGGCATATTAATCAGATTAGAAAATCTATGTTAGAAACTTCAATCCCGGTTGAGGGTGGAGGTCCTTTGCAAAATAATGTATCCCAACATGATGTTTCCGGAACTGCGAATACGAGCAGACCTAAAAGAATTATTAAACCCCCAGACAGATTGACTTATTGATTTCAAATTATTGGTCATTATGTGTAGGGGGGAAGTGTAAAGGATTGTATATTTTATATTTTGTTCCTGGAGACAGCGATAAGTTTTTGTTGTGTTTTTTGGAATGAACGTTGTTGGATTCGAGCAGTTGAGAATAAACCTTGTTTACATTAACAGGTATTATTATTTGTTCCTCCGAAAGTCAAAGATTCTACAGGTAGTTATGGAGAAACGCTGCTCACATAACATACACACAGAAATTCGTGATTCTGGACTTCGAAACGTAAAAATCTGTAAAAGCCAGTTTCGAATTTCAGTAACCTCTCATTTTTTATGGTTGGATGCAATTAACCTTTCCGACCGGTATGGATGAGATATGTTGTTGGTATTGCTGAGTTGGGGACGATTATAACTTGAATCATAGGACCGATATAAAAGGACAAGAGTCGAAAGCACATAGCAAGACTTGGAAAATGAGGTTCCAACAGATTTTTTACAGGCATTTATGCGAAAGTCGCAGCTTTTGGAAATGCACAAAATATAATATCTATTCAAAGTGTACCCAAGATTTTTAAAAACCAAAGCTGCAGGGAATCGGGCGAATAATCAAAAACTAAGGAGTCCGTCAATTGAGTTATTATAGGTACCTAATAGTATGTGTATTAACGAGTTCTATAACAGAATTTGTTCACAAGCTATGACATTTTGAATTCTAGGCTAAAATAGAAAATTTCGCATTCTGGTGCATAGGGATGTGAAATATCGTAACGGAGTGGAACCGTGAACTTATTTCTAGCAATTAGATGGATAAAATAAAATTTTCCGTCACAAGTTTTCGGGCTCTAAACCAATTAACATTTTGTTACATGTCTGCTGCATATTAGGCATGATTCTAGTTCACCGCATAGGGAGGCATAGGGAGATTTTATTTTATTTTATCTTCGTTGCTATGCGCTTCCAGTTGAAACGTGCATTGTAGTTGGTTTGCATCGAATAAGCGCTAATTATTGCGCCCCTCTACTAGTGTACGTTCTGGATTGCAGATTCGTGAAATAAAAAAAATTCTATGTGCCCTTAGGAGTCATTTTAGTGCTTTTTGTATGTTTGACCCAAAAATGCCAAAAAAAAAATCATATCACGCGTGATTTATTTCCGTGTTTTTCTCAACTACATATGTATGTATTTAAATTTTGACCGAAAATAGGGCCCGTTCGAAAACCACGTACTAATCAATTAATCACCGAAGGGGCTCAAGATTCTGCTTCCAAAAATCTATTCACTCTTAGTGTCCTTTAGGTAAAAAAATGCAGCAGAGAAGCGGCTGGAACCTCCCCATCGCGTGGATCTTTGTATTCTGTGTAGATCAGTGGTTCCCAACCTTTTTTTAGTCATGACCCTTTTTGGATTTCATTAAAAGTCCGCGACCCCCCATTTATTTTTATCGGTAATAAAAGAAACAAAGCGTTTAAAAAAATGTATTTTACCCATTTAACTTTGAGAGAAATATTGATATTTAGTAACTAACTTTACTAACTAAACTAGAACTGGACTAAATCTAAATTCTAAACTAAATATAAAATAAAAAAATTAATGGGATGACTGAGCTTGCATCTGCGTAACAAGTTTTGAAATTCTCGGTTGAGTATGCGCCAAAGCCAATCTCATGTCATCTTGAACATCCAGCCTATTTCTGGTCTTTGTTTTCATTTGCAAAAGAGTTGAAAAACCACTTTCACAAAGATAGGTAGAAGCAAATGGTATCAGTACCCGGAAAGAAAGCAGCGCGACATTAGTATACGAATGACGCATGGCACACCAAAATTCAGTCAACGATTTTTCTTGAAATAGGTCACGAGCTGTGGAATCATTCCGCATCTCTAAAAATTCATCCTGCACTTCATCAGGAACGTCGGCAACATCCAATGATGCATGAAATGGGTTCCTTACTACTGCAGCTTCTTGTTCAGACAGTTCAGGGAAATACCTCTGAATTTCATTTTCAAGTGATTGAAGGTGATCATTAATTTCCTCTTTTAGATTATCCACAATTCCTGTCTCTGATGCTTCAGCCGTTGTGCATAGGTGTTCAAACATTGCAAAGTTTCCAAGATTTGCTTTACGCCGCCAGTTTCCCAACTTGGAAACGAAAGCCTGGAGATTATCTCTAAATTGGATTATGTGCATATCCTTACCCTGCAGTTTTAAATTTAATTTGTTTAACTGACCGAAGATGTCCGATAAATAAGCAACTCTTTGGATCCAAGCTTCGTCGATAAAATGTGTCATAAAATCTTCTTTGCCTTGAATTTCCAAAAAAGATTTAAGTTCGTCTTTCAATTCAAATACACGTTCAACGACATTCCCTTTTGATAACCAACGAACAGCAGTATAGAACAGAAGAGCCTCGTGATTAGCATTCATGTCTTTACAGAATTCTTTGAATAGACGGGTGTTGAGAGCACTTGATTTTATATAATTAACAATTTTAATCAAAGAGTTAAGCACTTCTTGCAAAGGCTTCGGAAGAGTTTTAGTAGCAAGAGCAAACCGGTGAATCATGCAGTGTAAGCCCTTTACTTGAGGTGCAAGCTCTTTAACTCTTTTCTGAAAGCCTGACCTTGATCCAAGCATAGCTGGGGCTCCATCGGTACAAACCCCACACAAGTTTTCCCATTGTAATTCCTTGGTTTCAAAGAATGAGCGTATCATGTTCATGACGTCTTCACTCTTCGTTGTAGTTTTTAGTGGTCTGCAAAACAAAAACTCTTCTTTCATGTTACCCAAATGAATATATTTCACGAAAACAAGTAACTGGGAACATGAACTAACATCTGTAGACTCGTCAAGTTGCAAAGAAAAGAGAGGAGATGCTCTTAATTCAGTTAAAATTTGCTCCTGCACATCTGCTGACATTTGCGAAATGCGTCTCTGAATTGTGTTGTTGGACAAAGACATATTACGCATTTTAATCTCACTCGCCTCTCCAAGAATCAATTTAACTGACTTTAATACACAGGGTTTGATAAGCGTTTCGGCAATTGTATGAGGCTTTTTATTTTTCGCGACCTCCAGAGCAATTTCATACGATGCTTGGACCACAGCCTGGCTTTGTTGCTGAAAACTTCCAGTAAGATCCAGCTTTTGACGTTTTAAACGAGTTTCACATCGTTTGAAAAAGGTCAAATCTTTTGTAGCATGTTCCGAATGCTTTGTTTCCAAGTGGCGTTTAAGCTTTGATGGTTTCATAGATTCAGCACTGAGAACAGCATTGCATAAAACACACTGCGGCTTCTCTATGCCATTATTAATAACAGTTGAAAATCCAAATTTTATATAGCTGTCTGAATATTTTCTTTTTTTCTCCATCACGTTGGTTTCTTTAAAAAAATAAAATTTCAAATTAATAACTGTTCAATAAATTTTTTACTTACCGAACTATTCAGAAACAAAACTAACTAAAAACTAAACTAACGACCGACTTGACCGACAGCTGGACAAAAGAACCGAACACGTGCAAAACTTCCCGTTTACTATGCGCAACAGTGACTTACGCGGCGCTTCGCTATTCGCACAGCTGCCAACTCCGGCTCGCACCCGTGCTGGATTTTGTTCTTTTTTCTCAAAAACAGGAAACTGTCCGCGACCCCCCTAAAATGCCATCGAGACCCCCTAGGGGGCCGCGACCCACCGGTTGGGAACCGCTGGTGTAGATAGTAGTCAATTGAACAGAAATTTTTTAATCCTTGACTAATTTCGCAATTTTCTGACAAATACCTACGTCACCTCGGACATCACCCATCACGTTTGACAATATGTTCCTTTTAAGGTTAATGTTTTGCCACCTTTTTGACAATAACTGCTACTTTATGTCATCCACTGTCAGCCCGCTCCCTTTTAATGAGAAAGAATTTTTTCTCTATTTTCCACTGAAATGGCAGAAACTATGGACACATTTTTAGAACCAGAATTTGATCGCCTTTCTAATGGCGACATAAAAAAGGAGGCCTTGTATTTAAAATTTTAAGTTGATATGCTTAAATGACACTTCCTTTTTACGAATTGCTTCCAAAAGCCCTTCAGGTCTTCAACGGGTCACCCAATCTTTATGTACCAAATTTCAGCCAAATCGATTCATTAATTTGGGCTATAATGTATTTTTAGTGTTATTATAAAATTTCGATTTTTTGAACCAAACAGCACTAAATGCGAATTAATTTTGTCTTATTTAAAACCAGAATTTGAAGACCTTTCTGATGGTGACAGTAAATCTTTCAAAAACTTGTTTTTACTGGTTAAACGAGAGAACAATTTTAAATTTGGAAATTGGTGTGCCAAAACGGCACTTCCCGTGGGCCGATTGAATCCAAAATTTGTTCAGCTCTTCGACGTGTAATACAATCCCCATGTGCAAAATTTCAGACAAATCGGTTGAGGGGCTTGGGCTGTACCGCGATTTTAAAGTCCGATAAAAATCAATTTTTTTTTAATTTTTGGTCAAAAGGGCACTAAGAATGAATACATTTTTATACGCAGAATTTGAAGGTCTTTCTTATGGTGACGTGAAAAATGGGGGTTTGTATTTAAAATTTAAAAGTTGATGTGCCAAAATGGCATTTTCGGTTGCACGATTGGCTCCAAAAGCTTTTCAGATCTAAGTTAGGTTACGAGATGCCTATGTACCAAATTTCAGCCAAATCGCTCCAGTAGTTTGGGCTGTAGAGCGTTTACAAACGCACGTACGTACGCACGTACGTACGTACGTACATACATACAGACAGATTTTAAAAGCTACTTTTCTGGGTTCCTGAGACCTCAAAACGTATAGATCCGGTCTTATCTCGATTTCGAAAATTTTAGTGATTGCAGTAACCTCCCATTTTTTTTAAATTTTGATGGGGTTGGGGAGGTTAAAAAATCAGAAATTCGAATAGCAAATCCGATATCTCTATTAACATCAGGGGCGAAAAATTGTTAACAAAATTGCACAAAGGTGCATTTAAAAAAATGGAAATTGTTGTTGCAGAAGATCGCAACAAACCAATTCAGAGATGACGACTGGCTATTTTTAGCGTTTAATTTTTAAGTATTTTCTTAAATTAATAAACATACACCTTTGAGGATTTCAAAAGGGCGATAATAATTGGCCTTATGAAACTTGTTTTTTAATATACTATTTCGGGTTCCCGAGGCCGTAAAACGTAAAGATTTGATCGACTTTATTAACGCTGCACTAAAGGGTAGAAGTTAAAAATGTCTGAATCTGTTCCGCCGCAATTTAACTAGGTATTACAACATATCTAACTTTTCAATCCGATTTCTTACTTAAGAGAACGGGCTATAAAGTTAATGATATTATCTATTTTAGTAGTCTTACTCAAGCACAAGCCGACCTCTGGACCCCATGTTCCGTTTCTGCAATGCAGAAACTCGTCGCTCTCGAGGTAAAAATTCTCTGCACAAAATATCTGCACTGTCGTTCCCTCTAATAGACCGTCCTCGAGAATTATGGAGTCGACGTAACTTGGAAGCCTCCAAAATCCGTTTTTTGGAACTCTCGGTGGTTTACATACATTTTCTGAATTCTTGATTGAAGCTGCTGCAAGGTTGTTGATTAAAATAAGATACGCAGGTATCCACGTGTTTAATTTTAATAAAGGATCGTGGAGCAAATACCAAATATAATTATTTCTTTTAAAAACGACTCCACAGAGGACACAGTTATTGATACGTAGGTATTTACGAAACACTTACATGCAATTATGAGACAAATTATCCATGAAACATCCCTGCAGGTCATCGTGAACACACACGAGTGGTCTCAATCTCGTTTGTGTTCGAGGAAATACCTGGCAACCTCGACCTTGATTCGTAAAAATTATTTAAAATTGTCTGTCCGTTAACATCTTTTCTTAATTTTAGGCCCGAGCTTGGCCTCGGTATTATTCCTTTAGAGTCCTTTGTATCCCATTGCTCGCTCGCTCACTCACTTTTAGTGCCGAGAACAGCTTAAGATATCGAGTTGAAATTTAGTGTAGGTATACCATCGCCTACCGAAAATCTCGGCGGGGATTTCTTTTGGGCCACATCCGACCACGGCACGGGGGTGAAAAACGAAAATTAAAGAATATTTAATAACTTGTCTATGCTTAAAGGTATGAAGTTGCAACTTGGTGGTAGGGGGTTGAAAGTTAAGGGATGCTATTGAAGGAAAATGAATTTTCTGTGGTCAAAACGAGTAGGTACGGAATCAGATAGACGTAGACGGTTTAAAATTAACTTCCCTAGAGGGTGATTTTTGACGATTTTGAGACAAAAGGGTTGCAACCCAATAAAAATGTCAGAAAGCATGGACCAAAAACCGTGCCATTTTATAGACCATCGTTGAATATTGAAAAAACTGCCTATATATGAACGGCCAAAATTCACCCTTAAGGCATTTACAACCCTTAAAATAATCTTCTGTATAATTCTGTACAATTTTACTTAAAATTTCCTATAATACTTATAGCTTGATGAGACTAATTGATCGTTGAAAATTTCATCCCCAGAAAATCACCCACCACCCCCTGCAATCCTCTAAACACCGAAAGTTGGCATGGAGTGAATTAAACCCTTGAATCTCCTACAACCTGAAGAAACTAATCGACCATCACAGTTATTTTCACCCCCGAGAATTCACCCCCACCCCCTGCAAACCCCTAAATAAGAAAAATTTGCATTTAGGAAATTGAGCTCTTGAATCATGTACAACCTGGAGAGACTCAATGCCTGGCAAAACTTTCACCCATAAAAACTCATACCCCACTTCCTGCAACCCCCACTTAAAACCAAAAATTGGCATGGAGTAAATTGAACTCTTGAATCATGTACAACCTCAAGGGACTCAATGACATTTTAACCCTCAGAAACTCAACACCCACCCCCAACTAATCGACCATCACCAATTCCACCCACTAAAATTCGCCCTCCGCCCTCAGCAACCTTTTAAATTTCAAGAATTGGTATTGAGGAAATTCAACTCTTGAGTCATGTACAACCTGGAGAGACTCAATGACTTGTCAAAATTTTAACCATCACAAATACCCCCCAACCCCTGCAACCCTCTAAACATCAAAAATTGGCATGGAGTAAATTGAACTCTCGCATCATTTACAACCTGAAGATTCTCAATGATTGTCAAAAAAAAATCACCCCACAAAAATTCACCGTCCACCCCCTGCCATGCACTAAACAAAAAATTAGGCTTGTGAAATTTGAGCTCTTGAATCATGTACAACCTGGAGAAAATCAATGTCTTGGCAAAATTTTCACCCCCAAAAATTCACCCACCACACCCACCCTGCAACTCTCTACACACCAAAAATTGGTAAGAAGTAAATTGAATCCTTGATTTACCTGTAGGTTGAAGAAACTAATCGACCATCAAAAATTTCACACCCGAAAATTCAACACCCACCCACCCACCCACTGCAATCCTATGAACACCAAAAATTGTCATTGGGAAATTTTTACTCTTGAATCATGTAGAACTTCTGATGACGATTGTCAAAATGTTCACCCTCAAAAACTCATCCCCCACCCTCACAACCCTTCAAAGATTAAAAATTGACATGGAGTAAATTGAGCCTTGCATCATGTATAACTTGAAAAAATTAAATGACCGTCACAAATTTCACCCCATTGTCTGCGAAGTTTTCTGTTAATTTATTTATTTTTATTTTTAATCGAGCGCTAGATGTCGCAGGTGGCTTCGTTTCTGATTATTTTTCTTTTGTTTAAAAAAAAGATGAGATCAAGAAGTTCGCTAGAAAATCATTAAAAATCGGTCGCAGAACGCGTGTCGCGAGTTATTTCGTAAATAACGATTTACTCAATTTTCCTTAATTTCCCTCTCTTTAACCCCATTACCTACCCTTCAACCGACCGTTTGTGCCCATCACAGGCGGCTAGGAAAATTGCGTAAGTTTATTTTCATTTCGCTTTTTTCTTCGCTGTTTTTTCATTCGCCTTTTCGCATTTTCGCATTTCGCTTCCGCTACGGCCCTTCGCGCACACACCCCTCATCTCCTGCAACTCCCTGAATTCCAAAAATTGGCATTGGGGAAATTGAACTCGTCTGTCCGACTTTTAACCGGAGATCGGCTTGAGAAATCGAGCTTTTGGGCCATATCCGACCATGGGTGTCAAAGTTAGGGGTGAAAAATGAAAATTAAAGATTACTTAATAACTTGCCTTTGCTTCAAGATATGAAGCTGTAGCTTCGTGTATGGTTACAGCCCCGTTGTGTTTAAGCTATGACCGACTTTCAAGAAAATGCCTCTTGGGAGTCGAAAGTTAAGGGATCATAATTGAAGGAAAAACGTTTTCTTTGTACGGAATCAGATAAACGGTTAACAAATAAGTGTACAGATACGTATATGAATTACCAGTGTTTAAATTAGGGGTTGAAACTCAAAAAAAATCTTCTATCCAAGAGGGGGCTGAATTCACCCTTAAGGCATCTGCAATCTTTAAAATAATCAATCCACATTTTCTGTATAATCTGAGTTCGGACACCAAAAATTTTACCGTTAATTTGCCTATTACAGGCAGGGGCTTAAAGGATTCTCGTTGCTATTTGCCTCTGTATTAAGGTAAATGATAGCGACTTTTTCAAGTTTAAAGGAGTTTTTTATTGACATATGTATACATAGTGTCTCAAAACTCGCGCACTTCGAGCCTGAGGCACTGCAGAGTAGCCTAACGATGAGCACAGAATCAACTGGTGGGTCAAGATATTATGTTGTTCGATGTGGGGTGGGGTTATCTGCTCAAAAGCCAGCAATTTAAAATTGATGTTCATTTATTTGCTACCGGTTTCGGCCATTTTAGGCCATCTTCAGGCAACTTACTATGGTATAAAATTTGGAACGAGATGAATTTTCGTATCACAGTACTTGAAGAGAAAATATCTAAAATGTGTGACAAAATTGTTATAAGACGATTTGAAAACATGAAAAAATAGGTTACCTTATTATCGCAAGATGTTAATTGATTTTTTTGTGGAAAAATGAATAAATTTTGTGGAAATATGAATACATTCTTCTGGAAGACTGAGAATGACCAGTGACACATGACACATGACAAGTGAAACCTCCCAACCAACCCGGCCTTCCAAAAGACCCCAACTTATAAGTTGCCAGAGGTGGACTCACCTTAATGATCAGGAGATTATACAAATCAAAATGAGAAAATTGTTAAAATAATATAAATTAGAAATAAAGGTCAGGTTAACTAAGTAAAGTTATGAAAACTGCAAATACAGTGATTGTTTTGAGCTTCAAGGTTTGCTTAGTCAACCATCTTGAAAATAATGAGTAACAAAAACATTTTGAAGTTTAAAATTTTAAAAAAAAAACTTATAAACTAAGTCAAATGATTCAAAAATTATTCAACTGAATTAAAAATCACAAATGATTCAAAAAAGGGATTCATAGAGAGGTGAAAAATCTAAATCTAAGCGTTCATTTAAAACCCAGTTCCCCTGATCCCCTTGCTTCAAAAGTTCTCTGTGGATTTCAGCCTTTTCTAATATTTTCCTTTTTAAATAATGGTCTTCTTGATGTAGGATTGAAATATTTCTGTCATCTGTAGTGTGTCCTACGGTGGAAAGGTGGCGCCCAAAGGCTGTTGTTGAGGTGGGGCAAGTGTGTTCTTTAAATCTTACTTTTAGGCACGGCACTTTCTCAAAGTCGGAGATAAGTTGCTTGAGCCTGGGTCCTGGGTTTTCGTTTCCCCCCTGGAGTCCGAAGGAGGCCCTGCTCGGCCTCACAGCCGATATCGAATCAATTCTGTGGCAACATAGGTACAAAGTTAACGCTAGCAGTATTAGACCTAAATGTGAAGAGGCTATAAAAACACAAATGAGTAATGGTTTGAGGTTGGTGGATGAGGAGGACGCTCTATAGTCTTTGGAAGAAAGGGTAAATAAGGAGAAATTGGTTATTGTAAAAGCAGATAGAAGTAAAGGCTTAGTGATCTTGGATAGATCCACTTACAATGAAAAGGTCCAAATATTTATTAATTCTCAAAATTTCACAAGGCTAACCCACAATCCCATGAATAAGCTAATTAAAGAGGTCAGATCTTGCATAAATAAATGTATGGGAACCATCCAAGTTGTTAAACCCGTAAACCAGCACACTTTGTTTAGCAAGAATCCTATGATTCCACGTTTATATGGATTACCCAAAACGCACAAGAAGGAGGTACCAATACGACCTGTGGTCCCCACCCGGATTACCTTAGAGATTGTGGAGTGTTTCTTGCATGGTTCAATCCGTGACAACGATATGGTAGAAGACATCATGCAGCTCATTAACCTGTGTCTCAGCCAGAATTTTTTCTCCTTTGAAGGGAACATGTTCTCACAGGATTCAGGTCTATGCATGGGTTCTCCCCTTTCACCCATCTTGGCGGAGATTTTTATGGATTGGCTAGAAGTGAGAAAGATTTTCAGCTCAGACCACCATTTAATGGATAGAGTCTTTTGTTGGATGAGGTACGTTGATGATGTCCTTATCATATGGAATGGCTCAAAGGAGGAATTGAATGCCTTCACTAGTTGGCTAAATTCATTGAATGGTAACATCAACTTTACATTGGAAGTGGAATCGCAAAATTCACTTAATTATCTTGACCTCTCATTAACAATACAAGATAATCACGTAGAATTTGGTATATTCAGAAAACCGCATGCTCCTGACACAGTCATCCACTCAACATCTAATCACCCGATGTGTCACAAGCTGGCAAGTTTCAATGCCTATATCCATAGAATTCTGCAAGTACCCTTAAATTCTGATAATTTCCTTAGCGAACTTAATATTATTAAACAACTGGCTGTCAACTCGGGTTTTGACCCCAAAATTATTGATCGCATTTTAAAAAAGAAAAGAAGAAAACTAGAATTTCAATGTTTTTATTCCACCTTAAGAAGTCTTCACCCTGAAGAAAGGGTAAACGATGAGGATGAAATCCGACCTTGTTTTGGAATATTGGATTATGTAGGACCAGTTTCAGATAAAATAGGGAACATCCTAAGGAAAAATAATATAAAACCTGCCTTCAAAATTAAGAACACCCTGATGAATAATTTATCAAGGGTTAAAGACAGACTAGGAAAGTTTAACCTTAATGGCGTATACAAAATAAAATGCAAAGACTGCAGTTGCTTATATGTAGGAGAAACTGGCCGTGCCCTAAAAGTAAGATTTAAAGAACACACTTGCCCCACCTCAACAACAGCCTTTGGGCGCCACCTTTCCACCGTAGGACACACTACAGATGACAGAAATATTTCAATCCTACATCAAGAAGACCATTATTTAAAAAGGAAAATATTAGAAAAGGCTGAAATCCACAGAGAACTTTTGAAGCAAGGGGATCAGGGGAACTGGGTTTTAAATGAACGCTTAGATTTAGATTTTTCACCTCTCTATGAATCCCTTTTTTGAATCATTTGTGATTTTTAATTCAGTTGAATAATTTTTGAATCATTTGACTTAGTTTATAAGTTTTTTTTTTTTTTTAATTTTAAACTTCAAAATGTTTTTGTTACTCATTATTTTCAAGATGGTTGACTAAGCAAACCTTGAAGCTCAAAACAATCACTGTATTTGCAGTTTTCATAACTTTACTTAGTTAACCTGACCTTTATTTCTAATTTATATTATTTTAACAATTTTCTCATTTTGATTTGTATAATCTCCTGATCATTAAGGTGAGTCCACCTCTGGCAACTTATAAGTTGGGGTCTTTTGGAAGGCCGGGTTGGTTGGGAGGTTTCACTTGTCATGTGTCATGTGTCACTGGTCATTCTCAGTCTTCCAGAAGAATGTATTCATATTTCCACAAAATTTATTCATTTTTCCACAAAATAATCAATTAACATCTTGCGATAATAAGGTAACCTATTTTTTCATGTTTTCAAATCGTCTTATAACAATTTTGTCACACATTTTAGATATTTTCTCTTCAAGTACTGTGATACGAAAATTCATCTCCTTCCAAATTTTATACCATAGTAAGTTGCCTGAAGATGGCCTAAAATGGCCGAAACCGGTAGCAAATAAATGAACATCAATTTTAAATTGCTGGCTTTTGAGCAGATAACCCCACCCCACATCGATGAATTTTAAGCCAGTAGAACCAAAAATACCTCGTAATATTATGTTGTGTTCATAGATGACTGCACAGCGTATCGTGAAGTTCGTTTTGTAAAGGACAAATGTGATGTCTTCGAACAACTCCGTAAATTTTTAATAAAATGCAAGAATCTATTTGGTTATGGTGTGGAATACGTAAGAGTCGACAATGGCACTGAATACATAAACTATAAATGCAAAGATTTTTTTGCAAATAATGGTATAATTTTAGAAACTACAGCGCCTTACACTTCTGAACTAAATGGAAGAGCAGAACGCGACAATAGGACGATTACCATTAAGCTTGTGGGCTGAAGCAATTAGCACCGTTCTGGGTGATCAGTGGGGGCTCGCAAGACAAAGTAACAGCGGTTGTTGTGTACCTATACCCCGAAAATCTTGGCGAGTATTGTTTTTGGGCCATATCGATCATAGGAGTCGGAGTTACGGGTGAAAAACCGAAAGAAATTGCAATTTTCGGCGTTTGTTTCCGAACGCTGCCTCAACGCTTGAAGCTAGATCAAACGTATGAATGGAGGAATTGTCGGCAAAAAGGGAAAAAAAAGTCCGCGATGGTATATAATTATTATCTACGATGGGTAACCCACCGTGATCGTTTATGTGTTTTAATTTTTGGCCAAAATCGCTTCGGTGGCTTATTGTCGGCTATCCGTAACAGATATTTATATGCTGTCACGAACTTTTTTGTAGGTATATTCGTTGCCGACATTTCTTCATTATCGGACTCCCCACATTAAAAATTCGTGGCTGTATGGTATAGCCCACGAAAAAGTGCTTGATAAACATAATGTGGTTTTTATCATGAAGAAATCATTGTGATTCCATGGTTAATCCTATAATTTTTATTTTTGTGGTAAATCCCACAAGGTTTCATGTGACTATTTAGAGGCTTCACCACAAAAGTAAAAATTGTGGGTAATTCCACAAAATTCTCAATGAAAACCATAAAAAAATCGGGAAAACTTGTGGTTTCATATAAAGACATGTTATGGTCATTTCCGATAGAGCTGTTGCTCCTTCATTTTTTTAAACACAGAAATTTTTATCTTGTTAGGTATCTACATCATCTCGATGTGAAGCAGCAGTATGGTGTGATAAATGGAATATTCGGTGATATGTTAATTTAATTTGCAGGATCTAAACTCGCCAGCCCCGTATTGTTCGCAACGGAAAATTCGAGATTCGATTGGAATCTATAAAAATCCCATTAACATCAACAGGGAATTCAGTTATCCCCTTCCCAACGCTTGGAAAACTGTTCAGTCCCTGATCCGTAAAAACCAATCGACCAATCGACCAAGCGCAACACCCCCAACCCGCTCCTCAAGTATAAATAGTCACACTCCCCCAGCAATAGCCAGTTCAGCGCTATTCCCTGAAGATGTCACCTGCAACGGTGAACGAAACGTCGGTAAGAACAAACCTTTTGACACGGGATCCACCCGGAATCCAAAATCTCACGGCCCTAATATAAGTTTAAATTCGATCATAGAGAGTCCTTTCTTTCGCCATATTTTGTTGCATCTTCGAAAATAACATGATTATATGCAGTGGTCGGAACATTACAATTACTTCCAACCACTGCCCAAAACCAGTAAAGTGGCATTATTTAGTACCTAGGTATACGTAAAGGAAATGAAACTTTCGTCGTACATGACAACTAAAATAATTGCTACCGCTAATACAATTAATACCAGCTGTTACCAGTAAAGGCTATCCCCTATCCGAAAGGTAATTTTTCTAACTATTTTTGTAGATATTCACATTGAAATCAAAATTCAAAATACGACAACGGGGGAATTTTTTCATCTGTGCATAAGACGAAAGTTTCATTTCCATTAGGTATAAGTACTTATATAGTTAGTGTCTGCGCAGTTTTCTATAAAATTATTTATTTTCATTTTTAATCGAGCGATAGATGTCGCAGGTGGCTTCGTTTCTGATTATTTTTCTTTTGGTTCAAAAAAAGTTGAGATCAAGAGGTTTGTTAGAAGATTGTTAAAATCGGTCGCAGAACGCGTGTCGCAAGTTACTTTGTAAAATAGCAATTTACTCAATTTTCCTTAATTTCTCTTTCCTTACCCCATTACCTACCCTTCAACCGACCGTTTGTGCCCATCGCAGGCGGCTAGGAAACTTGGGTAAGTTTATTTTCATTTCGCTTTTTTTTCGCTGTTTTTTCATTCGCATTTTCGCATTTCGCTTCCGCTACGGTCCTTGGCGCACACATTTAGTTTATAAGAAATATTCAAATATCACGCCGTTTCTATGGTGACAACACGTTGACTGTCTAAATTATTCACTTATTATTTGTTTAAATGAGAGAGGGCCATGGAACTATATCAAAGCCAGATTATTCACTCCTAGATGGCAGTAAACGATTAGGTATAATGGATCCAGTTTGGGATAAAAGAAGCCACCCAATGATTTAAATTCAGATAACCTCTCAGCCATTTGGCGAGAAGAAAGGGAGATCTTCTGTGGAATAGTGCTTACTTTCCCCCCTCCCTGGCCACTCGACTCCTTCAGGAGGGAAATGGCTGCTTTCTTCCCTAGAAAAGGGGTGGAAACCTTTACTTTCTGTTAGGGTCATAAAAAAACCGGTCTATTTAGTTATCATTTGGCCACCTTGTACATACCTGTATAACATTTTGCTTTTCCTTTTCTGTTTGCAGGAAGACGATAGGCCGAATCGGGAGGAAAGGTACAATGCGAGGTATAATATTATTAATCGGTGCTATTCTGTAACTCGTGAGCAAACTACTGATGGTAGTAATGTTGTTGTTGCTATGGTAGGGCTTTCCTAATTGGTTTCAGAATAGCCCCAATTGTTTGTAATTGTTAATGTAATAAAATCAAAAATTTCAGGCGGATAAGATTTTACCAATTCCGAGCTCGCGGACGTGGAAATGGACGCGGAGACCGCGGACGCGGAACTCCACGAAGAGGCTACGGACGCGGAACTCCACGAGGAGGCCGCGGCCGCGGAACTCAACGAGCGGGCCCTGGACGCTACAGAGGGAACAGTAACCGCCGTGATGGAGAGCGGCCACAAATTATTATGTACAGGCAAGGAGGCCAGTGGAAAGTGGAATTTAATTAAATCCATATTAACACTGGTTTCCTTAAATTAGTCCAGTTGTATTAGGGGAAAATGTGGAAATAATTAGAAGACAATGGTTGCTTGCGCTGAGATGTTCTACTTTATGTACTGTATATCATACGAAAAGTCCTTACAAATCGTGCGTTAGCCGCAATCTTCAGTAATTGATGGAGGACGTGGGTCCCTCCGACGTTTTTTTTTTGGCATTGAGGGGGACATGTTTCGCCATAGTTTTGTTCAGTTTGCGCATTTCACACCCAGCCCAATCAACGTCAAAACCTGAAATGTCAACATACCACCTGTCGTATATCAAATGCTTCGTAAATGCTATTCACTATTCTAAGTAGTTTGAGGATTAAGCGAACCGTTTTCATGTTAGAGACAAAAATGGGTGCCGGTTTAGTATGCGGTCTACAGGAATGATTCCGATTTAGTATGCGGTCTACATAATTACAGTTCAACATGCAGTCTACGGGCTTAACTTAAAATGGACAAAAACGCATAAAATTGCAAAATAATATAACATACAGTGTGTCTCATTTTAACTGAAACCACACAAATATTTCGGTTAATTTTTACCGAATCAATGCATTCTTTTTTCTGCATGTAGAGCTACAAAATCTGCACCTGTGTAATACTCAACTTTTTTTATAAACCGAAACCCCAGCCTACTGCGATTTAATAAAGAGGCCAAAAAAGACGAAATCGTATTAGGCATTTTTTTATCGAAAAATTTTATAAAGAAAAGTTGCTCAGGATCGCTCCAAATGGCTAAATCCGAAGTTTCAGGAAAAAATAAAAATGTTGAATTTCTTGAGGAAGAATCATAAAATAACGAAAACGTCAATATTTTTGCAACATAACGGGTGATGTGAAATAAAAAAACAATGGAAGCGCATATGTTTGCTGTTTGAAGCACATTGCAATAGATTAGTTGGAGTGTCCCAAACTACCCTTCTCACAAAATAAAATACCACTTTTAACACTTATATCATAAATAACTATTACTATATCATTGTATTCTAAGATACCCTCTTTAATATCGATTATTTTGATAGCAGTGAGACACATTTAAGTTATTGTTATGGTGCCTTTTTAAAGGATCAATTCTGAACATTTGCTAAAAAATGTCCCGTCCCTTACTTTGGAATGCCTGCATACTAAACCGGCACCCAAAAATGCAATGTATTCGAATTTATTATAAATTAGAAATCCTTGGAATGTTTTGAAAAACTCGATGAAAAATTTGTTGATATGTGGACTAAAAATGTGACTGATTAGATGTCTAGCGACTTTTATTTGTTATTAGCTTTTTTGGAGCTTTAATTTTAGATGTCCCACACGGACCAACGAGAGGACCTATCCAAACAAAGCTAATAGCGATTAAACTCGCCAGACATCTAATCAGTCACATTTTTAGTCCACATATCGACAAATTTTTCATCGAGATTTTCAAAACTGCACGGAATTCGAATTTATAGTAAATTCGAATACATTAACTACATTTTTGTCTCTAAACTGGAAACGGTTCGCTAAATTCTCAAACTACTTAGAAAAATGAATAGCATTTTTCAAGAGCTTTCATTTGATGTATGACTCGAGCTATGTTGCCATTTCAGATTTTGACGTCGACTGAAATGCGCAAACTGAACAACGCTATGGCGAAACATGTCTCCCTCAATGTCAAGGAATATGTCGAAAACCGCAAGTCGACATCTTATTCCGTTCAAAAGTTATTACGACTGGATGGTCTTCTAACTATTTCCACATTTACTTCTAATACGACTGGACTAAACTGCTAGAATGATACTCGGGACCAAACTTGGTTTAGCTATTTTATGGTTATTTGCAGCATAAAATAACCGTAAAATAACTAAGGGGTAGATTTTAAAAAGGTTGTAACTTACAATCATGATAACTTAGTTATCATTAGTCCCTTGTGGTGGCGCTACCAAACCGATGGTACCAACCATAGCAAAATCAAGCGAAATGACGATTGACGCGATCAGCTGTCAGTGATCTGTCATTGTATTATTTGCGAAAATTAGAGGATGCATCGAATTTTGCCCTTGTAGCGCAGTGCAACCGCGTTTAGCATGCATTTGAGGCACCATGCATGATTTTTCGACAACGTGCAGTGCGTGAATGATACGAAGAAATCAAGGAAGCAACCACGTTTTCTCATCGGCTGATCGCCTTTGCAGACACAAGATTGGGCAAATTTTGATCTGGTTTTGAAGAAGATTGCCCATACTATATCTGGAGGTACAATGCACCTGTGATGCAGCTCTCATTGGACTGTTTACATTTTGTGTTAGGTAGGTTAGTTCATGTGTTGGAAGTTGGACTAATCCTCAAATTTTTCAGTGCCTGATTAACTAAATGAAGCACCTCCCATCCCATGTTTGGAAATGTACCTACCAGAGGGGAATGGAAGCTAAATGAGATGCCTTTAAACAATCCCCTCAATTGCATTTGCAGAAAACTACGCAAAGCCTCCCCGTGCACTGAGATAGTTATCGTTTGTTTATCGAATTGGACTCAACAGCTTCGAATCAAGTAAATGTGATTTTGAGACAATTATTTTTTGTAATTACCTTATTGCCCATAAAATATTTTAAAAAAGTTGCCCATTTTTTTTATTCCAAATAAGGTAGTGAAATTGATTAAAAAAACGAGTGCTTTATGTAGGTAGGTTACACACATAGTTATTTTCATCAGTTTGAGTATGAGAGAGTGAAACACAGTACACTGCGGGACATTGGTAAAGTACTTATATTCAGGGTGGTCAAACGAAACAGGCCGGTTTTATCACATTTAAAGCTATTCTTCCGAAAAATTCTCAGACATGTCGATTTTTTACTTCGAGGGGGACACATTAATCCGTGATGGGTGCGATTCACAATCCAGTCTAATGCATGGCTCTCCCCAGTGCGTGAAATGCCTCCTTGACTTGAGGGTACTCTTCCCCAGTAGGAAACTGAATGAATTGTGGAGAAAGTTCTACAAGGGCTTTACTTAGTTCATGAATCGCAAGACTGGTAGCTGACTGCGAACTTCTGGCGCTGGAACCAACCAATCACTGAAAACCACCACTCGCATAAAACTGAAGAACCAGGTATAGCTTGTGCGTAGGTGTTAAACGCATATACCGCCCTTTTCCAGTATAAGGATTCCGCGTCAAATGCAGTGTAATGAGGTCAACGACATAATTGTCCAGTCGAGTTCGCTGGAAGAGTTGTTGCTCTGTTATTTCCTGTGGATTAAAAGGTACTTTTGGTATTCCTCTTTCACGACACTCGCGTCGCGTTGTTGAAATTCACTTGTACAGCACAAAAATGAAAGATGATTTCACAAATACTTTGCAAACAACGAAAGACCATATTAAACTGTGATGTTAAATTTAAACGAGAATTACAGCTGATTGACAGCTCGACAGACGACAGCTGAATTATTTCGCTGTAGTGGTGAGGTTGGTACCCTCAGTTTGGTAGCGCCACCACTAGGGATTAATGGTAACTAAGTTATGCCAGTATTAAAGATAAAATCTTTTGAAATCCCACCCTAAGTCAAGTTTACTGAAATAATACGACAAAAAACGTTCACTGACCCTCGTACATGAGTTTATTTTTAAAAAATTTTACATACCTATTAAGAGAATAAAATAAATTCTTGGGCTACAACATCCAATTCGCTCTGGAAAAGAAAGGTATAAAAGAACTTATATGTAGTTTGTAGATATGGAAAAAGAATGAATCACTGCCTCACTTAATTTTTAACTTACATTCTTTAGCCCAACAAGTTATTAAAATAGACAGAAAAATCGAATCGCCAAAAACAAGTCAAATTTGAAAAACGCCAAAAGAAACAAGAAAGACACTAGGTGGCAGAATTTAAATTTTGAAGTTGATGTGCCAAATTTGCATTTTAGGTTACACGATTGGCTCCCAAAAGTTTTTCAGACCTAAGTTAGGTAGGTAGTTTATTTATTTAGGCTATATTTTATTATGAAGATGCCTATGGCCTATGTAAAGTCCCGTCGCATATTAACGAAAGCGGGGGTTGTGTGTCTCAGGCTTTTTTTCTGTTGGTGTGTAAACGGGATTTCACAACCGTCAAATCTCCCGTCACTCACTGTCAGTGTGAATAAACAGTAACAATGGAAGTTGAAAGGGGTCTTTGTTGTTAATTATTGTCCATGACAGGAATTTTGACAGAACTGAAATCCCGTTTACAAACCAACAGAAGTCGAAATTTCGTGTTCGAAGTCGAAATTTCGTGTTCGAAGTCGAAATTTCGTGTTCGAAGTCGAAATTTCGAGTTCGAAGTCGAAATTTTCGTGTTCGAAGTCGAAATTTCGTGTTCGGAGTCGAAATTTCGAGTTCGAAGTCGAATTTTCGTGTTCAAAGTCGAAATTTCGAGTTCGAAGTCGAAAATATAAAAATTTTTTACTCGTGTCCGTTCTACGCCTTCGTGCAGTGCAGCCAACTACTTTAGGGTTGTGTTTTTTAATAAACTGTCGCCTGAAACACTTGCGCTGCCGCCGAAAGCCTTTTCGACCAGGGTCAGAACGATGCTAGTCAATAAGTCCTATTACAGTATAGAGGAATTTATCGCGGATAACTTAACGATTTAATTTTAACTGTTTGTGTTTCACTGTGCTTCATTTAATTGACATGACTATTTTATTTTATCAAATTGTATGTGGACGAATAAATTTCTTATGTTATTACCGACGAAAAACGAAATTACGTGAATGTTACAAAATTAGTACTTAAGGGGTTGAAAAATCGTAAAGAGGAATGAAAAGTCAAAGGGTAGGAGAATAAACCGCTGTTAAGTAAAAAAATACAGAAAATAACACCAAAATAACCCAATTATGTAAATTTTGCGTTTGGAGAGTTGAAATATTGAGAATGGGATTAAAAAAAGCGAAAGAGGTAAACATCGTCCAACTGAGTTCAATTTATTACCGAAGAAAAGCGCGAAATAACGCAATTTTGCAAAATTAACACTTGGGGGTTGAAAATTCGTAAAGGGAGATGAAAAGTCATGGGGTATGAAAATTAACCCTAGTCAGGTAAGTAGAATTACAGAAAACAACACGAAAATAACCCAATTATTTAGGGTTTTGGGGGGTTGAAATATTGTGAAATAGGTCGAAAAAGTGAGAAAGGCAAAACATAGTCTAAATGAGCAAAATTTATTACCGCAGAAAGACAAAATTATGCTAAATTTACAAAATTAACGCTCGCGGGGTTGAAAAATTGTGAAGAGGTCTGCGTAAATTTAGCTTTTTGTGGGTTTTGAGGGTGAAAGGGGTTGAAAAGTTATAGATTGCTTTAAAATTAATTAAAATGACTTTGAGTTACCTACAGAGGAAGCACATGAAAACCCGAAAAGATAAATAAAAAATGTATTTATTCCGCTTGCCTAAGTGTTAGTATTAGATTGACGGTTCACTTCGTGGAAGAAAAGTAGCAAGTCACAAGATGTTACAAGTGCAGTTTGTTCGGCCAACTGGGAAAGAACTGCACTCACGAAAGGAGGTGCCCAAAATGTGGAGGACACGATTTGAAGGAGTGCAAGGCCAAAAAGGCACAGTGCCCCAACTGCAAAACCGCGGGAATAAAGGAGTTAGGACACCGAGCGTCGGATAAACGTTGTCCTACCATGATGACACGCATTGCGGAAAAAGAGGTCAGGGTTACTTATGGATAATCTAGGGTTGGATCATTCACCAAGTGGGTATGTTCCAGCCGCTTCCATAGCTGCCTACTTTCTTATTAATGCTAAATCTGGCGCCCGAGCAGCCGTCCTCAGCAGCGAAGCGCGTCACACAAAATCATTTGGTTGCATTGGGATTTTATATCCAAGACCTTGTGTTCATTCCTGATGATTCCACCTGCACATCGAGGCCTATGGAATGGAATATTCCAAGAGTCCCGAAAATAGTTCCTCAAAAGATTCTTGGAAAAAGTTTTTATAATTCTCTCAATACGAAAAGAAAAAAGAACCTGTCATTATGTAAAGTGACTAATACCATCCGTGCAGATAGTCTCAAAATGATACAGGCAAATGAGGTTGAAGAATTGCATACTGTACTCCAAAACAATGAATAAGTTATACCATGATTCTATCTGTTGGGTGATTTTGCCCATAATTTAACAGAGACGCCATTTTTGGAAGGTAAAATTGTAATTTTTTGGTAATTTTCAAGACAATTTATGTTACCGGTACTGAAGGAAGATTTTACGCCCATTTTTGTTGTGGAACCGCCCGTGTATACCATTCAAGTTTTGAGCTATTTGATTTTCAAGGAAGCTTCAACATTGAGCAAGCCACTCGTGGACAAAGCGCCTCAGAATTATGGCACAAAACTTTGGAACATGGAATCAAGAATGAGCCAGGACCAATTAAGAAGTATTTAGATGCGATAGTGTACAAGTGTGGTTTAATTATTCATCCATATTGCAATTCACCCCCGAGCTAGCCGTGATGGATTATTTATAACGATAACAGTTTTGGTGTGCTGGAAATTAAGTGTCCTGCAAGTAAACATTTCGAATCAGTAAAAGTGACCTATACAAACAAAAATTCTTCATTCAAGAAGCTAGTGGTATCTTCAGCGTGAATAAAATACATGCTTACTATTTTCAGGTACAAGGGCAAATGCTTTTAACTGGACTAAAGTGGTGTCATGTAGTAGTAATTTTAAGGCTTCAGATGAGCTTCACATTCAAGAAGTTCAATATGATAATTTTGTCAAGAAATGTTTTACAAACTACTAACTTTTAATTACAAACATAATTTTTTGCCCTTATTAGAGGAAAGTTCGATAGCATCAACCTCCTCAAACTGGTTGCACAATTTCATGTGAATCGATGGGAAAAAAATAGTGATGTGGGGTCGGTTAATAACCAAAATGATATATATCCAAAGTAGCATAAATAACCGCTATGTTAAAAACGTTTATAGCGGATATATACCCAAATTTCCCGCGCATTTAAAAGTAAGGTTAGGATTAATGAAATATTCCCAGAGACAACTTCTATTTCATCATAAAAATCATAAAATTGGCGAAATTGTGGTGATGCCTCGCAGGCAGGACGAAGTGTGGGAATATTACAGGCGTTTTGCCAAGGGAAAATATATTTATGGTGAATGTAATTATTGTAAGTTGTCGTTAATTGCCAATCCAGGCCGAATGAAGAAACATTTGTTAAAATGTTCACAAGCCGTAAAGTTGAGAAAGAAGACCAAGAATGAATCCACGGCCGAGTAGGATCAAATCCCTTCAGGCTGCGTTTTTTAACGCAAATGGTCTCGCTGTCCGGCGCGACGAACTGGAAGTGTTCATTCATGAACACGACCTGGAGATCGTGCTCGTCAACGAGACCCACCTCAGGGAGAACCACCGAGATCCGAAAATCCGTGGTTTCACTCTTCATCGCAGAGACAGACAGACTGGCCCGGGAGGGGGAACGGCCATCTATGTAAGTCATAAAATCAAACATTATAATAATAATAATAATAATAATAATGTTTATGATCATAGATCCAGTAATAACTCGAAAATATGTGATAATTTTACAGTCTTAGGTCCAAGTGTCCCCAAGTGCATTTCGAGTTAAGCAGTATCAATACACAGTATTAACTCCCAAAATAAGGTTGAGTTATGCATGAAACAGGATAATGACCAACAGATGTCGCCGGGTAATTGACTTTATAAATAAATCTTGTTTCATTGTTCAACCTTGGATATCGACGCTGCATAACAAAATACACGCTAGTTGCTCAGGTTGCTTATACCTTGGGGTAATTTAAGGGGCGTGGTCTCAATATCGCTCATCAGGGACAATTTACTTTATTTAGTAGAATTTATGGTAACCGTGGCATTAATCCGAACATTTGTCCGTTGACGTAATTTCCTAAACGGGATAGATTGTTTTTTATAAAGAGTGTCAGTCATGTCGGGGATCTCATCTAGGACCTGGTGGACCTCATCTAGGACGTGGGGGACTTCATCTAGCACCTGGGGGACCTTATCGAGGGCTTGAGTTAACTCATGGAGGAACTCGGTTACCTGTTCGAGGAACCTCCTGCAAGACCTCCAGGGAAATCTTAGAGGAACTCGGGGACCTCAGGCAGAGAGAGGACCTCCAGTGTACAAAAAGAAGAGCGGAATCTGTCCCCCAGTTCACACACATTTGTTGACAATCTTGTTCGGAATGTGCATAACCTTGAATCAGTCTAAAGACGTTTAGACCAGAGGCAGAGGAGGCTTATGTTGTGATGCGAAAGCGATTCAAAAGTGCAGCAATAAAAGTGACAATGGTGAAATGCGCCATTATAGTACATTTAAAAGTAAATTATTCTTTTCAGAGCTTACAAAAGTTTACAATAAAGTGTAATTTATAAATAATGTATTTTAAGGTTAGGATGCCATAATTGCGCGTTTGTGAAACTTGTTCATCTAAAAGAGCGGCACGTCAGCACTTTCAAATTTGCATTCGACAAAGACAGGGTCGTAGCCTTACGCGGTAGCGAGAAAATTAGGGCTCCAGTGTAGCCCGAATCCCTAATCAAGTCTAAAGGCGGCATTTCCGCACCCTGCTTCATAAAAGCGGCATTTCAGCACGCACAAATAAAGTCGATAAATTAGGCTGTCCTGAACATATGCATCCTGCAACACAGCCCACTGGTTCTTAATATCGCATTCGAAAACAAACAAGCCCAAAAGCATAGAATTTGGTTCTTAAAACGGCAGTACAGTCCACCAATCTCGCGGCGAAACTTTCAAGGCCTGAGGCGGTCTTGATTACGCCATTCCGCGTTTACAAACCCTTTACTCGTTTGGGAGTCTTCCTAAAAGCATGGGGCGTAGCCCTACGCTGCAGTGAGGAAATCAGGGCTCCAGTATAGTCCGAATTCCTAATAAAGTCTGGGGTGCCAAAATGCCGCTTACCTGATTTGCGTGTCAGCTTTTCACTTATAAAGACGGCACTTCCGCACTCTCGCTTCATAAAAGCGGCATTTCACCACTCATGAATAAAGTCGAAAAATTGGGCTGTCCTGAATAGGCTGCAGCACAGACCATATTTTGTTAATATCGAACTCGAAAACACACGAGCCCAAAAGCATCGAATTTGGTTCTGAAAACGGCAGTCAGTCCACCAATCTCGCGGCAGAAACTTTCAAGGCCTGAGACCGTCTTGATTACGCCATTCCGCGTTTATAAACCCTTTACTCGTTTGGGCGTCTTCCTGAAAGCATGGGGCGTAGCCCCACGCTGTAGCGAGGAAATCAGGGCTCCAGTGCAGTCCGAATCCCTAAAAAGTCTGAGGTGCTAAAATGCCGCTTAGCTGAGTTGCGTGACACCTTTTCACTTATAAAGACGGCACTTCCGCACTCTGCTTCATAAAAGCGGCATTTCAGCACTCATGAATAAAGTCGAAAAATTGGGCTGTCCTGAATAGGCTGCAGCACAGACCACATTTTCTTAATAAATCGAACTTGAAAACACACGAACCCAAAAGCATCGAATTTGGTTCCTAATAAGGCAGTACAGTCCACCGGTTCCCGCATCAGAAACTTTCAAGGCCTGAGGCCGACTTTTTTACGCCATTCCGCGTTTACAGACCCTTCACTCGCTTGGGCGTCTTCGTAAAAGCATTGGGCGTAACCCTACGCTTTAGCAATGAAATTAGGGCTAATAAAGTCTGGAGTGCCAAAATGCCGCTTAGATGATTTAAGTGGAATCTTCTCACTTATAAAGGCGGCATTTCCGCACTCTGCTTCATAAAAGCGGCATTTCAGCACCCATAAATAAAGTCGATAAATTGGGCTGTCCTGAACAGGTAAGTCTTATGCATCCTGCAGCACAGTCCACTGGTCCTTAATATCGCATTCGAAAGCACCCGAGCCCAAAAGCATCGAATTTGGTTCTTAAAACGGCAGTACAGTCCACCAATCTCGCGGCAGAAACTTTCAAGGCCTGAGGCCGTCTTGATTACGCCGTTCCGCGTTTACAAACCCTTTACTCGTTTGGGCGTCTTCCTGAAAGCATGGGGCGTAGCCCTACGCTATAGCGAGGAAATAAGGGCTCCAGTGCAGTCCGAATCCCCAAAAAGTCTGGGGTGCCAAAATGCCGCTTAGCTGAGTTGCGTGACATCTTTTCACTTATAAAGACGGCACTTCCGCACCCTACCTCATAAAAGCGGCATTTCAGCATTCATGAATAAAGTCGAAAAATTGGGCTGTCCTGAATAGGCTGCAGCACAGACCACATTTTCTTAATATCGAACTCGAAAACACACGAACCCAAAAGCATCGAATTTGGTTCCTAATAAGGCAGTACAGTCCACCGGTTCCCGCATCAGAAACTTTCAAGGCCTGAGGCCGACTTTTTTACGCCATTCCGCGTTTACAGACCCTTCACTCGCTTGGGCGTCTTCGTAAAAGCATTGGGCGTAACCCTACGCTTTAGCAATGAAATTAGGGCTAATAAAGTCTGGAGTGCCAAAATGCCGCTTAGCTGAGTTAAGTGGGATCTTCTCACTTATAAAGGCGGCATTTCCGCACTCTGCTTCATAAAAGCGGCATTTCAGCACCCATAAATAAAGTCGATAAATTGGGCTGTCCTGAACAGGTAAGTCTTATGCATCCTGCGGCACAGTCCACTGGTCCTTAATATCGCATTCGAAAGCACCCGAGCCCAAAAGCATCGAATTTAGTTCTTAAAACGGTAGTACAGTCCACCAATCTCGCGGCAGAAACTTTCAAGGCCTGAGGCCGTCTTGATTACGCCGTTCCGCGTTTACAAACCCTTTACTCGTTTGGGCGTCTTCCTGAAAGCATGGGGCGTAGCCCTACGCTATAGCGAGGAAATAAGGGCTCCAGTGCAGTCCGAATCCCCAAAAAGTCTGGGGTGCCAAAATGCCGCTTAGCTGAGTTGCGTGACATCTTTTCACTTATAAAGACGGCACTTCCGCACCCTACCTCATAAAAGCGGCATTTCAGCACTCATGAATAAAGTCGAAAAATTGGGCTGTCCTGAATAGGCTGCAGCACAGACCACATTTTCTTAATAAATCGAACTCGAAAACACACGAACCCAAAAACATCGAATTTGGTTCCTAATAAGGCAGTACAGTCCACCGGTTCCCGCATCAGAAACTTTCAAGGCCTGAGGCCGACTTTTTTACGCCATTCCGCGTTTACAGACCCTTCACTCGCTTGGGCGTCTTCGTAAAAGCATTGGGCGTAACCCTACGCTTTAGCAATGAAATTAGGGCTAATAATAAAGTCTGGAGTGCCAAAATGCCGCTTAGCTGATTTAAGTGGAATCTTCTCACTTATAAAGGCGGCATTTCCGCACTCTGCTTCATAAAAGCGGCATTTCAGCATCCATAAATAAAGTCGATAAATTGGGCTGTCCTGAACAGGTAAGTCTTATGCATCCTGCAGCACAGTCCACTGGTCCTTAATATCGCATTCGAAATCACCCGAGCCCAAAAGCATCGAATTTGGTTCTTAAAACGGCAATACAGTCCACCAATCTCGCGGCAGAAACTTTCAAGGCCTGAGGCCGTCTTGATTACGCCGTTCCGCGTTTACAAACCCTTTACTCGTTTGGGCGTCTTCCTGAAAGCATGGGGCGTAGCCCTACGCTATAGCGAGGAAATAAGGGCTCCAGTGCAGTCCGAATCCCCAAAAAGTCTGGGGTGCCAAAATGCCGCTTAGCTGAGTTGCGTGACATCTTTTCGCTTATAAAGACGGCACTTCCGCACCCTACCTCATAAAAGCGGCATTTCAGCACTCATGAATAAAGTCGAAAAATTGGGCTGTCCTGAATAGGCTGCAGCACAGACCACATTTTCTTAATAACGAACTCGAAAACACACGAACCCAAAAGCATCGAATTTGGTTCCTAATATGGCAGTACAGTCCACCGGTTCCCGCATCAGAAACTTTCAAGGCCTGAGGCCGACTTTTTTACGCCATTCCGCGTTTACAGACCCTTCACTCGCTTGGGCGTCTTCGTAAAAGCATTGGGCGTAACCCTACGCTTTAGCAATGAAATTAGGGCTAATAAAGTCTGGAGTGCCAAAATGCCGCTTAGCTGAGTTAAGTGGAATCTTCTCACTTATAAAGGCGGCATTTCCGCACTCTGCTTCATAAAAGCGGCATTTCAGCACCCATAAATAAAGTCGATAAATTGGGCTGTCCTGAACAGGTAAGTCTTATGCATCCTGCAGCACAGTCCACTGGTCCTTAATATCGCATTCGAAAGCACCCGAGCCCAAAAGCATCGAATTTGGTTCTTAAAACGGCAGTACAGTCCACCAATCTCGCGGCAGAAACTTTCAAGGCCTGAGGCCGTCTTGATTACGCCGTTCCGCGTTTACAAACCCTTTACTCGTTTGGGCGTCTTCCTGAAAGCATGGGGCGTAGCCCTACGCTATAGCGAGGAAATAAGGGCTCCAGTGCAGTCCGAATCCCCAAAAAGTCTGGGGTGCCAAAATGCCGCTTAGCTGAGTTGCGTGACATCTTTTCACTTATAAAGACGGCACTTCCGCAACCTACCTCATAAAAGCGGCATTTCAGCACTCATGAATAAAGTCGAAAAATTGGGCTGTCCTGAATAGGCTGCAGCACAGACCACATTTTCTTAATAAATCGAACTCGAAAACACACGAACCCAAAAGCATCGAATTTGGTTCCTAATAAGGCAGTACAGTCCACCGGTTCCCGCATCAGAAAAATTCAAGGCCTGAGGCCGACTTTTTTACGCCATTCCGCGTTTACAGACCCTTCACTCGCTTGGGCGTCTTCGTAAAAGCATTGGGCGTAACCCTACGCTTTAGCAATGAAATTAGGGCTAATAAAGTCTGGAGTGCCAAAATGCCGCTTAGCTGAGTTAAGTGGAATCTTCTCACATATAAAGGCGGCATTTCCGCACTCTGCTTCATAAAAGCGGCATTTCAGCACCCATAAATAAAGTCGATAAATTGGGCTGTCCTGAACAGGTAAGTCTTATGCATCCTGCGGCACAGTCCACTGGTCCTTAATATCGCATTCGAAAGCACCCGAGCCCAAAAGCATCGAATTTGGTTCTTAAAACGGCAGTACAGTCCACCAATCTCGCGGCAGAAACTTTCAAGACCTGAGGCCGTCTTGATTACGCCGTTCCGCGTTTACAAACCCTTTACTCGTTTGGGCGTCTTCCTGAAAGCATGGGGCGTAGCCCTACGCTATAGCGAGGAAATAAGGGCTCCAGTGCAGTCCGAATCCCCAAAAAGTCTGGGGTGCCAAAATGCCGCTTAGCTGAGTTGCGTGACATCTTTTCACTTATAAAGACGGCACTTCCGCACCCTACCTCATAAAAGCGGCATTTCAGCATTCATGAATAAAGTCGAAAAATTGGGCTGTCCTGAATAGGCTGCAGCACAGACCACATATTCTTAATATCGAACTCGAAAACACACGAACCCAAAAGCATCGAATTTGGTTCCTAATAAGGCAGTAGAGTCCACCGGTTCCCGCATCAGAAACTTTCAAGGCCTGAGGCCGACTTTTTTACGCCATTCCGCGTTTACAGACCCTTCACTCGCTTGGGCGTCTTCGTAAAAGCATTGGGCGTAACCCTACGCTTTAGCAATGAAATTAGGGCTAATAAAGTCTGGAGTGCCAAAATGCCGCTTAGCTGAGTTAAGTGGAATCTTCTCACTTATAAAGGCGGCATTTCCGCACTCTGCTTCATAAAAGCGGCATTTCAGCACCCATAAATAAAGTCGATAAATTGGGCTGTCCTGAACAGGTAAGTCTTATGCATCCTGCGGCACAGTCCACTGGTCCTTAATATCGCATTCGAAAGCACCCGAGCCCAAAAGCATCGAATTTAGTTCTTAAAACGGTAGTACAGTCCACCAATCTCGCGGCAGAAACTTTCAAGGCCTGAGGCCGTCTTGATTACGCCGTTCCGCGTTTACAAACCCTTTACTCGTTTGGGCGTCTTCCTGAAAGCATGGGGCGTAGCCCTACGCTATAGCGAGGAAATAAGGGCTCCAGTGCAGTCCGAATCCCCAAAAAGTCTGGGGTGCCAAAATGCCGCTTAGCTGAGTTGCGTGACATCTTTTCACTTATAAAGACGGCACTTCCGCACCCTACCTCATAAAAGCGGCATTTCAGCACTCATGAATAAAGTCGAAAAATTGGGCTGTCCTGAATAGGCTGCAGCACAGACCACATTTTCTTAATAACGAACTCGAAAACACACGAACCCAAAAGCATCGAATTTGGTTCCTAATATGGCAGTACAGTCCACCGGTTCCCGCATCAGAAACTTGCAAGGCCTGAGGCCGACTTTTTTACGCCATTCCGCGTTTACAGACCCTTCAATCGCTTGGGCGTCTTCGTAAAAGCATTGGGCGTAACCCTACGCTTTAGCAATGAAATTAGGGCTAATAAAGTCTGGAGTGCCAAAATGCCGCTTAGCTGAGTTAAGTGGAATCTTCTCACTTATAAAGGCGGCATTTCCGCACTCTGCTTCATAAAAGCGGCATTTCAGCACCCATAAATAAAGTCGATAAATTGGGCTGTCCTGAACAGGTAAGTCTTATGCATCCTGCGGCACAGTCCACTGGTCCTTAATATCGCATTCGAAAGCACCCGAGCCCAAAAGCATCGAATTTAGTTCTTAAAACGGTAGTACAGTCCACCAATCTCGCGGCAGAAACTTTCAAGGCCTGAGGCCGTCTTGATTACGCCGTTCCGCGTTTACAAACCCTTTACTCGTTTGGGCGTCTTCCTGAAAGCATGCAGCGTAGCCCTACGCTATAGCGAGGAAATAAGGGCTCCAGTGCAGTCCGAATCCCCAAAAAGTCTGGGGTGCCAAAATGCCGCTTAACTGAGTTAAGTGGAATCTTCTCACTTATAAAGGCGGCATTTCCGCACTCTGCTTCATAAAAGCGGCATTTCAGCACCCATAAATAAAGTCGATAAATTGGGCTGTCCTGAACAGGTAAGTCTTATGCATCCTGCGGCACAGTCCACTGGTCCTTAATATCGCATTCGAAAGCACCCGAGCCCAAAAGCATCGAATTTAGTTCTTAAAACGGTAGTACAGTCCACCAATCTCGCGGCAGAAACTTTCAAGGCCTGAGGCCGTCTTGATTACGCCGTTCCGCGTTTACAAACCCTTTACTCATTTGGGCGTCTTCCTGAAAGCATGGGGCGTAGCCCTACGCTATAGCGAGGAAATAAGGGCTCCAGTGCAGTCCGAATCCCCAAAACGTCTGGGGTGCCAAAATGCCGCTTAGCTGAGTTGCGTGACATCTTTTCACTTATAAAGACGGCACTTCCGCACCCTACCTAATAAAAGCGGCATTTCAGCATTCATGAATAAAGTCGAAAAATTGGGCTGTCCTGAATAGGCTGCAGCACAGACCACATTTTCTTAATATCGAACTCGAAAACACACGAACCCAAAAGCATCGAATTTGGTTCCTAATAAGGCAGTACAGTCCACCGGTTCCCGCATCAGAAACTTTCAAGGCCTGAGGCCGACTTTTTTACGCCATTCCGCGTTTACAGACCCTTCACTCGCTTGGGCGTCTTCGTAAAAGCATTGGGCGTAACCCTACGCTTTAGCAATGAAATTAGGGCTAACAAAGTCTGGAGTGCCAAAATGCCGCTTAGCTGAGTTAAGTGGAATCTTCTCACTTATAAAGGCGGCATTTCCGCACTCTGCTTCATAAAAGCGGCATTTCAGCACCCATAAATAAAGTCGATAAATTGGGCTGTCCTGAACAGGTAAGTCTTATGCATCCTGCGGCACAGTCCACTGGTCCTTAATATCGCATTCGAAAGCACCCGAGCCCAAAAGCATCGAATTTAGTTCTTAAAACGGCAGTACAGTCCACCAATCTCGCGGCAGAAACTTTCAAGGCCTGAGGCCGTCTTGATTACGCCGTTCCGCGTTTACAAACCCTTTACTCGTTTGGGCGTCTTCCTGAAAGCATGGGGCGTAGCCCTACGCTATAGCGAGGAAATAAGGGCTCCAGTGCAGTCCGAATCCCCAAAAAGTCTGGGGTGCCAAAATGCCGCTTAGCTGAGTTGCGTGACATCTTTTCACTTATAAAGACGGCACTTCCGCACCCTAGCTCATAAAAGCGGCATTTCAGCACTCATGAATAAAGTCGAAAAATTGGGCTGTCCTGAATAGGCTGCAGCACAGACCACATTTTCTTAATAAATCGAACTCGAAAACACACGAACCCAAAAGCATCGAATTTGGTTCCTAATAAGGCAGTACAGTCCACCGGTTCCCGCATCAGAAACTTTCAAGGCCTGAGGCCGACTTTTTTACGCCATTCCGCGTTTACAGACCCTTCTCTCGCTTGGGCGTCTTCGTAAAAGCATTGGGCGTAACCCTACGCTTTAGCAATGAAATTAGGGCTAATAAAGTCTGGAGTGCCAAAATGCCGCTTAGCTGATTTAAGTGGAATCTTCTCACTTATAAAGGCGGCATTTCCGCACACTGCTTCATAAAAGCGGCATTTCAGCATCCATAAATAAAGTCGATAAATTGGGCTGTCCTGAACAGGTAAGTCTTATGCATCCTGCAGCACAGTCCACTGGTCCTTAATATCGCATTCGAAAGCACCCGAGCCCAAAAGCATCGAATTTGGTTCTTAAAACGGCAATACAGTCCACCAATCTCGCGGCAGAAACTTTCAAGGCCTGAGGCCGTCTTGATTACGCCGTTCCGCGTTTACAAACCCTTTACTCGTTTGGGCGTCTTCCTGAAAGCATGGGGCGTAGCCCTACGCTATAGCGAGGAAATAAGGGCTCCAGTGCAGTCCGAATCCCCAAAAAGTCTGGGGTGCCAAAATGCCGCTTAGATGAGTTGCGTGACATCTTTTCACTTATAAAGACGGCACTTCCGCACCCTACCTCATAAAAGCGGCATTTCAGCACTCATGAATAAAGTCGAAAAATTGGGCTGTCCTGAATAGGCTGCAGCACAGACCACATTTTCTTAATAAATCGAACTCGAAAACACACGAACCCAAAAGCATCGAATTTGGTTCCTAATAAGGCAGTACAGTCCACCGGTTCCCGCATCAGAAACTTTCAAGGCCTGAGGCCGACTTTTTTACGCCATTCCGCGTTTACAGACCCTTCACTCGCTTGGGCGTCTTCGTAAAAGCATTGGGCGTAACCCTACGCTTTAGCAATGAAATTAGGGCTAATAAAGTCTGGAGTGCCAAAATGCCGCTTAGCTGATTTAAGTGGAATCTTCTCACTTATAAAGGCGGCATTTCCGCACTCTGCTTCATAAAAGCGGCATTTCAGCATCCATAAATAAAGTCGATAAATTGGGCTGTCCTGAACAGGTAAGTCTTATGCATCCTGCAGCACAGTCCACTGGTCCTTAATATCGCATTCGAAAGCACCCGAGCCCAAAAGCATCGAATTTGGTTCTTAAAACGGCAGTACAGTCCACCAATCTCGCGGCAGAAACTTTCAAGGCCTGAGGCCGGCTTGATTACGCCGTTCCGCGTTTACAAACCCTTTACTCGTTTGGGCGTCTTCCTGAAAGCATGGGGCGTAGCCCTACGCTATAGCGAGGAAATAAGGGCTCCAGTGCAGTCCGAATCCCCAAAAAGTCTGGGGTGCCAAAATGCCGCTTAGCTGAGTTGCGTGACATCTTTTCACTTATAAAGACGGCACTTCCGCACCCTACCTCATAAAAGCGGCATTTCAGCATTCATGAATAAAGTCGAAAAATTGGGCTGTCCTGAATAGGCTGCAGCACAGACCACATTTTCTTAATATCGAACTCGAAAACACACGAACCCAAAAGCATCGAATTTGGTTCCTAATAAGGCAGTACAGTCCACCGGTTCCCGCATCAGAAACTTTCAAGGCCTGAGGCCGACTTTTTTACGCCATTCCGCGTTTACAGACCCTTCACTCGCTTGGGCGTCTTCGTAAAAGCATTGGGCGTAACCCTACGCTTTAGCAATGAAATTAGGGCTAATAAAGTCTGGAGTGCCAAAATGCCGCTTAGCTGAGTTAAGTGGAATCTTCTCACTTATAAAGGCGGCATTTCCGCACTCTGCTTCATAAAAGCGGCATTTCAGCACCCATAAATAAAGTCGATAAATTGGGCTGTCCTGAACAGGTAAGTCTTATGCATCCTGCGGCACAGTCCACTGGTCCTTAATATCGCATTCGAAAGCACCCGAGCCCAAAAGCATCGAATTTAGTTCTTAAAACGGTAGTACAGTCCACCAATCTCGCGGCAGAAACTTTCAAGGCCTGAGGCCGTCTTGATTACGCCGTTCCGCGTTTACAAACCCTTTACTCGTTTGGGCGTCTTCCTGAAAGCATGGGGCGTAGCCCTACGCTATAGCGAGGAAATAAGGGCTCCAGTGCAGTCCGAATCCCCAAAAAGTCTGGGGTGCCAAAATGCCGCTTAGCTGAGTTGCGTGACATCTTTTCACTTATAAAGACGGCACTTCCGCACCCTACCTCATAAAAGCGGCATTTCAGCACTCATGAATAAAGTCGAAAAATTGGGCTGTCCTGAGTAGGCTGCAGCACAGACCACATTTTCTTAATAACGAACTCGAAAACACACGAACCCAAAAGCATCGAATTTGGTTCCTAATATGGCAGTACAGTCCACCGGTTCCCGCATCAGAAACTTGCAAGGCCTGAGGCCGACTTTTTTACGCCATTCCGCGTTTACAGACCCTTCAATCGCTTGGGCGTCTTCGTAAAAGCATTGGGCGTAACCCTACGCTTTAGCAATGAAATTAGGGCTAATAAAGTCTGGAGTGCCAAAATGCCGCTTAGCTGAGTTAAGTGGAATCTTCTCACTTATAAAGGCGGCATTTCCGCACTCTGCTTCATAAAAGCGGCATTTCAGCACCCATAAATAAAGTCGATAAATTGGGCTGTCCTGAACAGGTAAGTCTTATGCATCCTGCGGCACAGTCCACTGGTCCTTAATATCGCATTCGAAAGCACCCGAGCCCAAAAGCATCGAATTTAGTTCTTAAAACGGCAGTACAGTCCACCAATCTCGCGGCAGAAACTTTCAAGGCCTGAGGCCGTCTTGATTACGCCGTTCCGCGTTTACAAACCCTTTACTCGTTTGGGCGTCTTCCTGAAAGCATGGGGCGTAGCCCTACGCTATAGCGAGGAAATAAGGGCTCCAGTGCGGTCCGAATCCCCAAAAAGTCTGGGGTGCCAAAATGCCGCTTAGCTGAGTTGCGTGACATCTTTCCACTTATAAAGACGGCACTTCCGCACCCTACCTCATAAAAGCGGCATTTCAGCACCCATAAATAAAGTCGATAAATTGGGCTGTCCTGAACAGGTAAGTCTTATGCATCCTGCGGCACAGTCCACTGGTCCTTAATATCGCATTCGAAAGCACCCGAGCCCAAAAGCATCGAATTTAGTTCTTAAAACGGTAGTACAGTCCACCAATCTCGCGGCAGAAACTTTCAAGGCCTGAGGCCGTCTTGATTACGCCGTTCCGCGTTTACAAACCCTTTACTCGTTTGGGCGTCTTCCTGAAAGCATGGGGCGTAGCCCTACGCTATAGCGAGGAAATAAGGGCTCCAGTGCAGTCCGAATCCCCAAAAAGTCTGGGGTGCCAAAATGCCGCTTAGCTGAGTTGCGTGACATCTTTTCACTTATAAAGACGGCACTTCCGCACCCTATCTCATAAAAGCGGCATTTCAGCACTCATGAATAAAGTCGAAAAATTGGGCTGTCCTGAATAGGCTGCAGCACAGACCACATTTTCTTAATATCGAACTCGAAAACACACGAACCCAAAAGCATCGAATTTGGTTCCTAATAAGGCAGTACAGTCCACCGGTTCCCGCATCAGAAACTTTCAAGGCCTGAGGCCGACTTTTTTACGCCATTCCGCGTTTACAGACCCTTCACTCGCTTGGGCGTCTTCGTAAAAGCATTGGGCGTAACCCTACGCTTTAGCAATGAAATTAGGGCTAATAAAGTCTGGAGTGCCAAAATGCCGCTTAGCTGAGTTAAGTGGAATCTTCTCACTTATAAAGGCGGCATTTCCGCACTCTGCTTCATAAAAGCGGCATTTCAGCACCCATAAATAAAGTCGATAAATTGGGCTGTCCTGAACAGGTAAGTCTTATGCATCCTGCGGCACAGTCCACTGGTCCTTAATATCGCATTCGAAAGCACCCGAGCCCAAAAGCATCGAATTTAGTTCTTAAAACGGCAGTACAGTCCACCAATCTCGCGGCAGAAACTTTCAAGGCCTGAGGCCGTCTTGATTACGCCGTTCCGCGTTTACAAACCCTTTACTCGTTTGGGCGTCTTCCTGAAAGCATGGGGCGTAGCCCTACGCTATAGCGAGGAAATAAGGGCTCCAGTGCGGTCCGAATCCCCAAAAAGTCTGGGGTGCCAAAATGCCGCTTAGCTGAGTTGCGTGACATCTTTCCACTTATAAAGACGGCACTTCCGCACCCTACCTCATAAAAGCGGCATTTCAGCACTCATGAATAAAGTCGAAGAATTGGGCTGTCCTGAATAGGCTGCAGCACAGACCACATTTTCTTAATAAATCGAACTCGAAAACACACGAACCCAAAAGCATCGAATTTGGTTCCTAATAAGGCAGTACAGTCCACCGGTTCCCGCATCAGAAACTTTCAAGGCCTGAGGCCGACTTTTTTACGCCATTCCGCGTTTACAGACCCTTCACTAGCTTGGGCGTCTTCGTAAAAGCATTGGGCGTAACCCTACGCTTTAGCAATGAAATTAGGGCTAATAAAGTCTGGAGTGCCAAAATGCCGCTTAGCTGATTTAAGTGGAATCTTCTCACTTATAAAGGCGGCATTTCCGCACTCTGCTTCATAAAAGCGGCATTTCAGCATCCATAAATAAAGTCGATAAATTGGGCTGTCCTGAACAGGTAAGTCTTATGCATCCTGCAGCACAGCCCACTGGTTCTTAATATCGCATTAGAAAACACCCGAGCCCAAAAGCATAGAATTTCTTTCTTAAAACGCCAGTACAGTCCACCAATCTCACGGCAGAATCTTTCAAGGCCTGAGGCCATCTTGATTGCGCCATTCCGCGTTTACAAACCCTTTACTCGATTGGTCGTCTTCCTGAAAGCATGTGGCGTAGCCCTACGCTGTAGCGAGGAAATCAGGGCTCCAGTGCAGCCCGAATCCCTAAGAAGTCTGGGGTGCCAAAATGCCGCTTAGCTGAGTTGCGTGACACCTTTTCACTTATAAAGACGGCACTTCCGCACTCTGCTTCATAAAAGCGGCATTTCAGCACTCACGAATAAAATCGAAAAATTGGGCTGTCCTGAATATGCTGCAGCACAGACCACATTTTCTTAATATCGAACTCTAAAACACACGAGCCCAATAGCATCGAATTTGGTTCCTAATATGGTAGTTCAGCCCACCTTTCCCGTATCAGAACCTTTCAAGGCCTGAGGCCGTCTTTTTTGCGCCATTCCGCGTTTACAGACCTTTCACTCGCTCGGTCGTCTTCGTAAAACAATGGGCGTAGCCCTACGCTTTAGCGATTAAATTAGGGCTAACAAAGTCTGGAGTGCCAAAATGCCGCTTAGCTGACTTGCCTGACAGCTTTTCGCTTATAAAGACGGCACTTCCGCACTCTGCTTCATAAAAGCGGCATTTCAGCACCCATAAATAAAGTCGATAAATTGGGCTGTCCTGAACAGGTACGTCTTATGCATCCTGCAGCACAGCCCACTGGTACTTAATATCGAATTCGAAAACACCCGAGCCCAAAAGCATCGAATTTGTTTCTTAAAACGGCAGTACAGTCCACCAATCTCGCGGCAGAATCTTTCAAAGCCTGAGGTCGTCTTGATTACGCCATTCCGCGTTTACAAACCCTTTACTCGTTTGGGCGTCTTCCTGAAAGCATGGGGCGTAGCCCCAGGCTGTAGCGAGGAAATCAGGGCTCCAGTGCAGTCCGAATCCCTAAAAAGTCTGAGGTGCCAAAATGCCGCTTAGCTGAGTTGCGTGACACATTTTCACTTATAATGACGGCACTTCCGCACTCCGTTTCATAAAAGCGGCATTTCAGCACTCATGAATAAAGTCGAAAAATTGGGCTGTCCTGAACAGGCTGCAGCACAGACCACATTTTCTTAATATCGAACTCTAAAACACACGGGCCCAAAAGCATCGAATTTGGTTCCTAATACGGCAGTACAGTCCACCTTTCCCGCATCAGAACCTTTCAAAGCCTGAGGCCGTCTTTTTAACGCCATTCCGCGTTTACAGTCCTTTCTCTCGCCTTGGCGTCTTCGTAAAAGCATTGGGCCTAGCCCAACGCTTTATAGCGATGAAATTAGGGCTAATAAAGTCTGGAGTGCCAAAATGCCGCTTAGCTGAGCTAAGTGGAATCTCTTCACTCATAAAGGCGGCATTTCCGCACTCTGCTTCATAAAAACGGCATTTCAGCACCCATAAATAAAGTCGATTAATTGGGCTGTCCTGAACAGGTAAGGCTTATGCATCCTGCAGCACAGCCCACTGGTCCTTAATATCGCAATCGAAAACATCCGAGCCCAAAAGCATCGAATTTGTTTCTTAAAACGCCAGTACAGTCCACCAATCTCGCGGCAGAATCTTTCAAGGCCTGAGGCCGTCTTGATTTCGCCATTCCGCGTTTACAAACCCTTTACTCGTTTGGGCGTCTTCCTGAAAGTATGGGGCGTAGCCCTACGCTGTAGCGAAGAAATCAGGGCTCCAGTGCAGTCCGAATCCCTAAAAAGTCTGGGGTGCCAAAATGCCGCCTAGATGAGTTGCGTGACACCTTTTCACTTATAAAGACGGCACTGCCACACTCTGCTTCATAAAAGCGGCATTTCAGCACCCATAAATAAAGTCGATAAATTGGGCTGTCCTGAACAGGTAAGTCTTATGCATCCTGCGGCACAGTCCACTGGTCCTTAATATCGCATTCGAAAGCACCCGAGCCCGAAAGCATCGAATTTAGTTCTTAAAACGGTAGTACAGTCCACCAATCTCGCGGCAGAAACTTTCAAGGCCTGAGGCCGTCTTGATTACGCCGTTCCGCGTTTACAAACCCTTTACTCGTTTGGGCGTCTTCCTGAAAGCATGGGGCGTAGCCCTACGCTATAGCGAGGAAATAAGGGCTCCAGTGCAGTCCGAATCCCCAAAAAGTCTGGGGTGCCAAAATGCCGCTTAGCTGAGTTGCGTGACATCTTTTCACTTATAAAGACGGTACTTCCGCACCCTACCTCATAAAAGCGGCATTTCAGCACTCATGAATAAAGTCGAAAAATTGGGCTGTCCTGAATAGGCTGCAGCACAGACCACATTTTCTTAATAAATCGAACTCGAAAACACACGAACCCAAAAGCATCGAATTTGGTTCCTAATAAGGCAGTACAGTCCACCGGTTCCCGCATCAGAAACTTTCAAGGCCTGAGGCCGACTTTTTTACGCCATTCCGCGTTTACAGACCCTTCACTCGCTTGGGCGTCTTCGTAAAAGCATTGGGCGTAACCCTACGCTTTAGCAATGAAATTAGGGCTAATAAAGTCTGGAGTGCCAAAATGCCGCTTAGCTGAGTTAAGTGGAATCTTCTCACTTATAAAGGCGGCATTTCCGCACTCTGCTTCATAAAAGCGGCATTTCCGCAATCTGCTTCATAAAAGCGGCATTTCAGCACCCATAAATAAAGTCGATAAATTGGGCTGTCCTGAACAGGTAAGTCTTATGCATCCTGCAGCACAGCCCACTGGTTCTTAATATCGCATTCGAAAACACCCGAGCCCAAAAGCATAGAATTTCTTTCTTAAAACGCCAGTACAGTCCACCAATCTCACGGCAGAATCTTTCAAGGCCTGAGGCCATCTTGATTGCGCCATTCCGCGTTTACAAACCCTTTACTCGATTGGGCGTCTTCCTGAAAGCATGTGGCGTAGCCCTACGCTGTAGCGAGGAAATCAGGGCTCCAGTGCAGCCCGAATCCCTAAGAAGTCTGGGGTGCCAAAATGCCGCTTAGCTGAGTTGCGTGACACCTTTTCACTTATAAAGACGGCACTTCCGCACTCTGCTTCATAAAAGCGGCATTTCAGCACTCACGAATAAAATCGAAAAATTGGGCTGTCCTGAATATGCTGCAGCACAGACCACATTTTCTTAATATCGAACTCTAAAACACACGAGCCCAATAGCATCGAATTTGGTTCCTAATATGGTAGTTCAGTCCACCTTTCCCGTATCAGAACCTTTCAAGGCCTGAGGCCGTCTTTTTTGCGCCATTCCGCGTTTACAGACCTTTCACTCGCTCGGTCGTCTTCGTAAAACAATGGGCGTAGCCCTACGCTTTAGCGATTAAATTAGGGCTAACAAAGTCTGGAGTGCCAAAATGCCGCTTAGCTGACTTGCCTGACAGCTTTTCGCTTATAAAGACGGCACTTCCGCACTCTGCTTCATAAAAGCGGCATTTCAGCACCCATAAATAAAGTCGATAAATTGGGCTGTCCTGAACAGGTACGTCTTATGCATCCTGCAGCACAGCCCGCTGGTTCTTAATATCGAATTCGAAAACACCCGAGCCCAAAAGCATCGAATTTGGTTCTTAAAACGGCAGTACAGTCCACCAATCTCGCGGCAGAATCTTTCAAAGCCTGAGGTCGTCTTGATTACGCCATTCCGCGTTTACAAACCCTTTACTCGTTTGGGCGTCTTCCTGAAAGCATGGGGCGTAGCCCCAGGCTGTAGCGAGGAAATCAGGGCTCCAGTGCAGTCCGAATCCCTAAAAAGTCTGAGGTGCCAAAATGCCGCTTAGCTGAGTTGCGTGACACATTTTCACTTATAATGACGGCACTTCCGCACTCCGTTTCATAAAAGCGGCATTTCAGCACTCGTGAATAAAGTCGAAAAATTGGGCTGTCCTGAACAGGCTGCAGCACAGACCACATTTTCTTAATATCGAACTCTAAAACACACGGGCCCAAAAGCATCGAATTTGGTTCCTAATACGGCAGTACAGTCCACCTTTCCCGCATCAGAAGCTTTCAAAGCCTGAGGCCGTCTTTTTAACGCCATTCCGCCTTTACAGACCTTTCTCTCGCCTTGGCGTCTTCGTAAAAGCATTGAGCCTAGCCCAACGCTTTAGCGATGAAATTAGGGCTAATAAAGTCTGGAGTGCCAAAATGCCGCTTAGCTGAGCTAAGTGGAATCTCTTCACTCATAAAGGCGGCATTTCCGCACTCTGCTTCATAAAAACGGCATTTCAGCACCCATAAATAAAGTCGATTAATTGGGCTGTCCTGAACAGGTAAGGCTTATGCATCCTGCAGCACAGCCCACTGGTCCTTAATATCGCAATCGAAAACATCCGAGCCCAAAAGCATCGAATTTGTTTCTTAAAACGCCAGTACAGTCCACCAATCTCGCGGCAGAATCTTTCAAGGGTTGAGGCCGTCTTGATTTCGCCATTCCGCGTTTACAAACCCTTTACTCGTTTGGGCGTCTTCCTGAAAGTATGGGGCGTAGCCCTACGCTGTAGCGAAGAAATCAGGGCTCCAGTGCAGTCCGAATCCCTAAAAAGTCTGGGGTGCCAAAATGCCGCCTAGATGAGTTGCGTGACACCTTTTCACTTATAAAGACGGCACTTCCACACTCTGCTTCATAAAAGCGGCATTTCAGCACTCACGAATAAAGTCGAAAAATTGGGCTGTCCTGAATAGGCTGCAACACAGACCACATTGTCTTAATATCGAACTCGAAAACACACGAGCCCAAAAGCATCGAATTTCTTTCTTAAAACGCCAGTACAGTCCACAAATCTCGCGGCAGAATCTTTAAAGGCCTGAGGCCGTCTTGATTTCGCCATTCCGCGTCTACAAACCCTTTGCTCGTTTGAACTTCTTCCTGAAAGCATCTGCGTAGCCCTACGCTGTAGCGAGGAAAGCAGGGCTCCAGTGCATTCCGAATCCCCAAAAAGTCTGGGGTGTCAAAATGCCGCTTAGCTGAGTTGCGTGACATCTTTTCACTTATAAAGACGGTACTTCCGCACCCTACTTCATAAAAGCGGCGTTTCAGCACTCATGAATAAAGTCGAAAAATTGGGCTGTCCCGAATAGGCTGCAGCACAGACCACATTTTCTTAATATCGAACTACGCTTTAGCGATGAAATTAGGGCTAATAAAGTCTGGAGTGCCAAAATGCCGCTTAGCTGAGCTAAGTCCCAGGTGGCACATTATGTTGGTTGTAAAGGGGTGTCATATATCACCTATATATGTATAAGGTTTCTATATAGACAATGTCTACTCGATATTGGTACGACATCGAATACAAAATTATGTAACTATATATTTTGCCCATTATAACTCCGATATAGGTGCTAAGTAGAAAAAACTACATTGATTCTTTGTTATTGGCCCAATAAAGGTTAGACATTTATAAATCTATAGTATTGGGAAACGAAACTTTCGTCTTACGCAAAGATTGAAAAATTCCAGCATTGCTTTATTGCGAATTTTGAGTTTAATATGAATACCTACAAAAATAGTTTGAAAAATTAGCTCTCGGATAGCCTTTACTGGTAGCAATTCGAAATAGTTGTGTGGCCAGTAGCAATGATTTTAGTTGTGAGGAAAGACGAAAGTTTCATTTCCTTTTAGTATATGTTGATTATATCAATATGAGACCCATATCTATGAACTAGATACAATCAACATTAGCATTTCTCAGATTGATTCTATATAGAATATACATGAACACTTTTATATTGATTTGGCCTGTATCATGCCTATAAATACAATCTATATCGATGGTAATATATAGGATCAATATCAAAATGTTCGAGGTATTTTATATAGGCTTGATCGGGGGCTATTTTGTGGACAATTTAATATTGTACCATTGTCTCAATTTATTTGGAATCGCCATGGAAAATTCCAGGATGGTGCTACATAGAATCAACTTGGAACTTATACCTATACTTCAAGATTTGAGTTTCTTGCCTAAACAAGCTAATTTTGCAAGAGATTGAAATATGTACAAGTGTCTCGAATGGGACTGTGGATAAACATTTGCCAGGTATTGGTGGAATAGTTTTCAAAGTTTCAAGCAAAAAAGTTCGGTACTACTTTTTCGGCGAAGGAACGCCATTGTGCCGTGCGCTGTGCGGTTGTCACTTGTTATTCCTACGCAGTACGTTTTCGCATCCCAAATAATCACGTTCCTTGAAGTACCGATTTCAAGAGAAAACTAAACTTGCAATAGTATCTGGAAATGTAAGAATAATATTCATTTTGAGAATATAGGATCAGACATGCCATCACTTTCAAAGTTTCGAGCCAAAAATTTCGGCACTACTTTTTCAGCGAAGGGATGCCATTGTGGTTGCCGCTTGGTGTTCCTACGCTCCCTACGCGTCCCTGTTACCCTCTACTCAATTGCCTCGTCTTGTCGTCTTGATCAGAACGCGTTGTGCTGTGTGGTGTGTGTTAATAAAATAAAGTCAAATTTGGATTTTGATTGGAGTTAGTCTAGTGTGGTGTTCTTTTCCGGCGTCCCTGTTACCTACCCTCTACTCAATTGCCTTGTCTTGACTTGATTGAACTAGAGAAAAACGCATTGTGCTGTCGTCTGGTGTGTGGTGTTAATAAAATAAAATCAAATTTGGATTTTGGAGCTAGTGTGGTGTTTTATTTCATTGTACAAACAAAATAAATTAGATATTGATTCAATAAAAAGATTTAAGGTTATATGTATTTTGCCCTATATCGGTCCTCTCTAGATTAAAATATAAATTCCATATTGATATCCACATTTACCCCAAGTATTTTGCAATATGTTGCTTATATTGGTTTTCACATGGAAATGAGATAGATTCTATATGCATTCTATATAGAAGCCTATATGCATTCCATCTCTCAAAGCGTTAACATTTTATATCGATTTTATATTAAATAAATATATGGAATCTACATTTAATCAGTTTATAACCTACATCGGCTCTACATGGTGTGCTACCTGGGGTGGAATCTCTTCACTTATAAAGGCGGCATTTCCACACTTTGCTTCATAAAAGCGGCATTTCAGCACCCATAAATAAAGTCGATAAATTGGGCTGCCCTGAACAGGTAAGTTTTATGCATCCTGCAGCACAGCCCACTGGTTCTTAATATCGAATTCGAAAACACCCGAGCCCAAAAGCATCGAATTTGTTTCTTAAAACGACAGTACAGTCCACCAATCTCGCGGCAGAAACTTTCAAGGCCTGAGGCCGTCTTGATTACGGCGTTCCGCGTTTACAAACCCTTTACTCGTTTGGGCGTGTTCCTGAAAGCATGGGGCGTAGCTCTCGCTGTAGTGAGGAAATCAGAGCTCCATTATAGTCCGAATCCCTAATATAGTCTGGGTTGCCAAAATGCCGCTTAGCTGAGTTGCATGGAATCTTTTCACTTATAAAGGCGGCATTTCCGCACTCTGCTTCATAAAAGCGGCATTTCAGCACTCACGAATAAAGTCGAAAAATTGGGCTATCCTGAATAGGCTGCAGCACAGACCACATTTCCTTAATATCGAACTCGAAAACACACGAGCCCAAAAGCATCGAATTTGTTTCTTAAAACGACAGTACAGTCCACCAATCTCGCGGCAGAATCTTTCAAGGCCTGAGGCCGTCTTGATTACGCCATTCCGCGTTTACAAACCCTTTACTCGTTTGAACTTCTTCCTGAAAGCATCTGCGTAGCCCTACGCTGTAGCGAGGAAATCAGGGCTCCAGTGCATTCCGAATCCCCAAAAAGTCTGGGGTGTCAAAATGCCGCTTAGCTGAGTTGCGTGACATCTTTTCACTTATAAAGACGGTACTTCCGCACCCTACTTCATAAAAGCGGCATTTCAGCACTCGTGAATAAAGTCGAAAAATTGGGCTGTCCCGAATAGGCTGCAGCACAGACCACATTTTCTTAATATCGAACTCGAAAACACACGAACCCAAAGGCATCGAATTTGGTTCATAATATGGCAGCACAGTCCACCTTTCCCGCATATCAGAACCTTTCAAGGCCTGAGGCCGTCTTTTTTAAGCCATTCCGCGTTTACAGACCTTTCACTCGCTTGGGCGTCTTCGCGTCTTCGCAAAAGCATTGGGCGTAGCCCTATGCCGTAACGATGAAATTAGGGCTAATAAAGTCTGGGGGGGGCCTAATGCCGCTTAGCAGAGCTAAGTGGAATCTCTTCACTCATAAAGGCGGCATTTCTGCACTCTGCTTCATAAAAGCGGCATTTCAGCACTCATGAATAAAGTAAAAAAATTGAGCTGTCCTGAATAGGCTGCAGCACAGACCACATTTTCTTAATATCGAACTCTAAAACACACGAACCCAAAAGCATCGAATTTGGTTCCTAATATGGCAGTACAGTCCACCTTTCCCGCATATCAGAAACCTTCAAGGCCTGAGGCCGCCTTTTTTATGCCGTTCCGCGTTTACAGACCCTTCACTGGCTTGGGCGTCTTCGTAAAAGCATTGGGCGTAGCCCCACGCTTTAGCGATGAAATTAGGGCTAATAGAGCCTGGAGTGCCAAAATGCCGCTTAGCTTAAGTGGAATCTTTTCACTTATAAAGGCGGCATCTCCGCACTCTGCTTCATAAAAGCGGCATTTCAGCACCCATAAATAAAGTCCATAAATGGGGCTGCCCTGAACAGGTAAGTCTTATGCATCCTGCAGCACAGCCCAATGGTTCTTAATATCGCATTCGAAAACAAACGAGCCCAAAAGCGTCGAATTTGTTTCTTAAAACGCTAGTACAGTCCACCAATCTCGCGGCAGAATCTTTAAAGGCCTGAGGCCGTCTTGATTACGCCGTTCCGCGTTTACAAAACCTTTACTCGTTTGGGCGTCTTCTTGAAAGCATGCGGCGTAGCCCTACGCTGTAGTGAGGAAATCAGAGCTCCATTATAGTCCGAATCCCTAATATAGTCTGGGTTGCCAAAATGTCGCTTAGCTGAGCTAAGTGGAATCTCTTCACTTATAAAGGCGGCATTTCCGCACTCTGCTTCATAAAAGCGGCATTTCAGCACTCATGAATAAAGTCGATAAATTGTGCTGTCCTGAACAGGTACGTCTTATGCATCCTGCAGCACAGCCCACTGGTTCTTAATATCGAATTCGAAAACACAGACGGCAGTACAGTCCACCAATCTCGCGGCAGAAGCTTCCAAGGCCTGAGGCCGTCTTGATTACGCCATTCCGCGTTTACAAACCCTTTACTCGTTTGGGCGTCTTCCTGAAAGCATGGGGCGTAGCCCTACGCTGTAGTGAGGAAATCAGAGCTTCATTATAGTCCGAATCCCTAATATAGTCTGGGTTGCCAAAGTGCCGCTTAGCTGAGTTGCCTGGAATCTTTTCACTTATAAAGGCGGCATTTCCGCACTCTGTTTCATAAAAGCGGCATTTCCGCACTTACGAATAAAGTCGAAAAATTGGACTGTCCTGAATAGGCTGCAGCAGAGACCACATTTTCTTAATATCGAACTCTAAAACACACGAGCTTAAAAGCATCGAATTTGGTTCCTAATATGGCAGTACAGTCCACCTTTCCCGCATCAGAACCTTTCAAGGCTTGAGGCCGTCTTTTTTACGCCATTCCGCGTTTACGGACCTTTCACTCGCTTGGGCGTCTTCGTAAAAGCATTGGGCGTAGCCCCACGCTTTAGCGATGAAATTAGGGTTAATAAAGTCTGGGGTGCCAAAATGCCGGTTAGCTGAGTTAAGTTGAATCTCTTCACTCATAAAGGCGGCATTTCCGCATTCTGCTTCATAAAAGCGGCATTTCCGCACTATGCTTCATAAAAGCGGCATTTCAGCACCCATAAATAAAGTCGATAAATTGGGCTGTCCAGAACAGGTAAGCCTTATGCATCCTGCAGCACAGCCCACTGGTCCTTAATATCGCATTCGAAAGCCCAAAAGCATCGAAATTCTTTCTTAAAACGCCAGTACAGTCAACCAATCTCGCGGCAGAATCTTTCAAGACCTGAAGCCGTCTTTTTTACGCCATTCCGCGTTTACAGACCTTTCACTAGCTGGGTCGTCTTCGTAAAAGCCTTGGGCGTAGCCCCACGCTTTAGCGAGGAAATTAGGGCTTACAAAGTCTGGAGTGCCAAAATGCCGCTTAGCTGACTTGCGTGACAGCTTTTCACTTATAAAGACGGCACTTTCGCACTCTGCTTCATAAAAGCGGCATTTCAGCACTCATAAATAAAGTCGATAAATTGGGCTGTCCTGAACAGGTACGTCTTATCATCCTGCAGGACAACCCACTGGTTCTTAATATCGCATTCGTAAACAAACGAGCCCAAAAGCATCGAATTTGGTTCTTAAAACGGCGGTACAGTCCACCAATCGTGGCAGAAACTTTCAAGGCCTGAGGCCGTCTTGATTACGCCATTCAGCGTTTACAAACCCTTTATTCGCTTGGGCGTCTTCCTAAAGACACGAGGCGTAGCCCTGCGCTGTAATGAGTAAATTAATGCTCCAGTGCAGTCTGAATCCCTAATAAAGTTTGAGGTGCCAAAATGCCGCTCGCGTATAAAGAAGGCACTTCGGCACTCAACTTTAACTTTGACAGTTACGTAACCTCACAAATTCGGCCAGTTCCACTGAGCATTTAATTTTCAGAAATGCATCTATAACCTAGGAATAATCACGAGGAATATATAACAACAGCAGGTAGGTGTACCAGCAGTGAATTAAAACTAACTAACTAAATTAGCTTAGGTGGTTACTGTCTTCCGAAGACCCTCCTGCGAAACAGAGGAAACGAGAACAATCCCTAATCTAAGCTTACTGTGAACCTACCGCAGAGTAACGACAAGGGCCACTTCAAATTTTGAGCTCGGTCAAGTGCTCTATGTTTGTTATGGGAGGAAAATCCGTTTACCTATAACAAAGCGAACGAGCCTTTTCTGAAAACAGATGGAGAAATTTTAAATTATTGGTCATCGATAAGTTTGCAATATCCTCGCCAATAATGTCGTTTATAGGATTACTGGCTGCCTACCTTTTTGGCACTGAGGTAAGTGCAGTGTTTTAATATAAATAATGGCCGATTGCATCGCAATTTTTGAGGGTTCCTTAAAGATAGTGATCCTTGGAAACCATTGGAAACCATTGTTCCAGCAAACGTATCTGCGGAATTTAAACGTCACTTTTCTTTAAGAAACCCCTTAAGATTACGATGCAATCGGTCATAAATCAAGAAGTTGTCTATCGTAGGTGCTAAACATAGAGGGGAATACATTTAACCAAGACCTCTAGGGAAATTGTATATAAGCTAAGACTTCCATGATGAACGAAGATCTGGCCAACTCAGTCCCTATCAAGTAGAAATCCTGCAAAAACTAAGGACAGAGTGCCTTTGGATAGTAAAACTTGTTAAAACTAGGAACTAGAATGCTTTTCCATGCCTGTTCTGTGAGTAGTACGTTCATTAGCATTGTAATTTTTAAATTATGACCAGATTGTAAAATTCCCATTGTAAAATAAAGCCATTCTTGTTGCAAACCAAATTATACAGCATAACTGTTTCATCGGCAACTTACGCCATCTATCATAGCTCAGATGTGCTAATGGGATTTCTTACCAGTATTAGGTCCAATTTCCCCGCCTGCCTGCTAATACTGTTAGATGGGAATTCGACCTATTACCCTTTGAATCGTTATGGGTATTATTCCATGGACTATTACAATATAGCATCGGAACTTGTCAAAAGAAACTTTCGTCGTGACACTAGTTAACATTTTTAAATTAAAGACACACATGCATATTCAGTGGTGGACACAGGATAAAAATTCATTGAAAGAGTAAAAGCAATGGCTAGTAAAGAAATCTTTAGTCGCCAGCCTGAATATTTTATTATTCTGTATATCTCTCAAATCTCTTGGCAGGGCATTATATGCTTTAATAGCCCTGTAGTACGGGCCCTTTTCGTATAGTGAAGTTGTGTGTGAGGGAACACGCAGGCTTTCTGGACGCCGATCCTCGACAACGTGAGAGGTGAGGGTCTCCTATGAGAGAATTTCGGGGAGGGAGCGTCACTCCTCTCCTACCACCGTTCTCGTGGTACACCGAACCAGTATTCTCGACGAAGAAGCGATTAGGTTAACGCGTCACAACTATTCACAACGTTGCCATATTTCAAAATGTCTTTATGAACTAGGGGAAAGTGGTCTAAAATGATCCTAGGAGGTGAAATGATACCCCCCTTTAAAATAAACATGAATGGTGCCATCTCACAAAATTGTTGTAAAAGTTGCTCTACGTCGGTAAGGTGACTTTCTAGCTATGACAGATTATGCGTCCAATTGTTTTTGACAGAAGTCTTCGCGTTTTTTTAAATTCTGCAGGTCTGGTCTAAGGTAGGTGCTATTTCAACCAGCTTTAGACGTTTTATTTAACATCTAAAAAAAATTTCAAATGTAGAGCTGAACTTAACGGATATGAAAGTGTCAGGTTAGAAAATTTTGCAAAAGTTTCCCTTATATGTTTTGTTAACATAAAGCCTTATGTATTGTTCATACACTTGGGGTAAAACGATCCCCAAATGTTTGGGGTAAAATGATCCCAACTTTTTTCGTTCATTATATTTTAATATTAAAATTACTGTAAATAGGTTTCTTTTTCCAATCAAAGTGTCACATAATTTAATCATTTATGTGAAAAAAACTACCAGACAAGAGTGGTATGCGTTTAACACCTTAGAAGCCGTTCAGAGCAAAGAAATGTTACCAATTAAACCAGCAAGTAAGGAGTTTTTGGTTCCACTGATGGTGGTAAAGCGGTGAGTCAAGGGCACAGACAAATTTTATAAAGTTTACAATAGGTAAATACATATTATGGAGCAGTGATCATTTTACCCCAGCCCCATGTCTAAAATGATCCTTTTGCATGCTCGAGGTACAAATTTTTTTATCGTCCTCCTTTTCGAAATTTTATTCACAAAAAAATTACGTAAGCTACCAAAGGTTGTATCTTGTTTCCATAAAATAATCAGCTTAAAAGAACCAGTTAATTCGATTTTACAGCGATTCTTCCGTTAGGGGGATCATATTGTACCACTCTCCCCTACTACCTACAGTAAAGTAGTTACGAAAGCTTAATTTTCTAGGGATTTAACAGGGTTTCTAGTGTTTGAGCGTTTGCCTAGTGTCTTTTTGGTTGATCTGTGTACTGTCGAGAAGTGTCACTTAACCTAACCTAGATTTGTAATCATTTATAATTTTGCATTATAAGAACAATGAGCGAGAAAAAAGTGTGTAAACCTATTAATCCGGCTCAAAAAAGGCTTTTAATAGATTTTCTTAAAAAAAATGAAAATTTGAGAACTGGGAAATTTACTAACGATTTTACCCACAAAGCAGGAGAAAATCTGTGGAAGGAGATTGGAGAAATCTTAAATAGTGTCCCAAATGGGGCAACAAAATATTGGAAGCATTGGAGAAAGGTTAGTATAATTATTCCATTATTTTGTACGAATATAAAATTATAGTCATGGCAAGATTTGAAAAAAAATGTTAAGTCGAAGGATGCTTCTGTCCGTAAAGCAATGCGTCAAACAGGAGGTGGAGAAGCTCCGAAGCAACTTGCAGATGAAGAACTAGAAATAGTGGAACTTATAAGCCCCATAGCAACAGAGGGCTTAAAAAATGTTGTGGAAACATCTGTTGAATTCAATTTTGAAAAGGCAATAAGAAATGAAGAGGTTTGTTGAAACTGGAAAATATGATTCACTAATTATCTATATGATTCTATTTTAGATGACAGAAGAACATCCACAACCCAATGAAAACAATGTCACGCAGGATGAAATCCATGAAATGATCCTAGAAGGAATTTCAAATAAAACCATTGTGGAATATGTTACTGAAATTTGCAACGAGGAAACTGATCATACATATAATTTAAGTTTCCCATCCACGACTTCAAAGAAAGCACAAGCACCGAAGAAAATGAACAAAACCACCAGGTTACAAACGTCTTTGAAGCTAGGCCAGGGAATGCTTCAATCTGTTGACCACAGAAATAATATCCTGGAGAGATATTACGAAGCAAAGCTTAGAAGCATGGAGGAACGTACGAAATATCAAAATAATAAGTTAGAGTTATTGAGCAACATCGACAGTAACCAACAAGAAATGCTGAAAGTACTCGGTGATATTAGTAATACTTTATGTACTTGTGCAGAAAATCTGAAATGATAAAAAATGTCTGCCGTTCTATCATTCATACTATAGTCTGTCCGGGATCTAGGCGACTTTTGCTCCCCGGGAAATTTGAAATCCACGTCGCCGATTGGTTAAAATTCAGCCATAATTAATCGCAACAAAAATGTGGCTTGCAGGAATTAAGAATGTAGGTTTAAAAATCAAATTCACCTCGCAGGTCGACGTAAGTTACATTTTAAACCGTTTGCGCTGCATTACTTTTATAATACTGCAAAATTATTGATTTGCCGAGTAAAAATTTTGCTCTCATGACAGATATCCTGCTGTCTGTCACATCATTCCTGCGATACGTAATAGCCAATGGGTCCGATAAAAGCGGCTATTCTATTGGCTTATTTAAAGTTACCGCTATGAAAGCCGCCATCTTTCCGAATTCCTTCATAATAAAAATAAACACATGTGTGTCTGTACAAAGTTCCCTAAGTTGAACAATGTGCAGGTTCTTCTGGATAAAACCGCTGAGCTAAGGTAAGGTCAAACACATTCCTCTTTCATGATAACGGTACCACACGTTATCTTTCAGGCCGATGTTCAACAACAATTAAAGCTCTTCTTGGTCTACGTCAATGACATTTGCTCGAAATTAAAAAATTGCAAACTTTTAATGTTTGCGGATGATCTCAAACTTTTTGCCAGAGTAAGCGATGACTCGGACGTGTCCCGTTTACAACGTGATTTGGACAGGTTAGTGTTGTGGTGTTCATCTAATGACATGGACCTCAATCCTGACAAATGCAAAGTGATAAATTTTACGCGGAAACTTAAACCTCTTGAGCCTTGCTTTTACATAAATGGGGTATCTTTGGAGTGTGTTGATATCATCAAGGATTTGGGAGTTTTTTTAGATTCTAAACTGTCTTTCAACTATCATATCGACTCTGTAATTACTAAAGCCAATCAAATGTTGGGTTTCATTGTCAGAACAACTGTTCCGTTTGTTACCACCAGATCTGTAACCATTCTTTATTCGGCATTGGTACGTTCTCTGTTTGACTACTGTAGCATAATATGGTCCCCATCATATCGTGTACACATAGATCGTATAGAGAAAGTTCAACGTAAGTTCACAAAGCACTTATGCTTTAAATACCATGTGACTTTTAATCGTCAAAATTATGATATGATTCTGTCTTACTTCGGTTTGTGTTTGTTGGAAGATAGGCGGAAATTTTTAGATATTTGCTTTTGTTTCAAACTGTTAAATTATGAATTTCAATGCTCTCAAATTTTATCTCTCATATCTATATGTGTCCCTCAGTTCTATTGTCGTTCTCAACCGCTGTTAAAGCAACCGTTTCATTACACAAATTATGGTCTAAACTCTCCTTGCTCTAGGATGATTGCGAATGTAAACGCCTACAGCGCTCATCTTGATTTCTTTGGTGTTAGCTTTAAGAAGTTTAAGCGAGACTGCAGATCAGTTCTTAGTATTTAATTATGTTCTTCTTTTATGTTATCGTATATTTATTATTTTAGTGTGAATGTAAAGTAATTAATGTTCTTTGTCAATGGAAATGCTTCTGGCGTAATAAAGATTATTATTATTATATATTAGGAGAGCTGCCATTATCCGGTGAGCGGAGATATGGCAAAATAACATGTATTTCCATTTTCACGTTGCTTCGTCATATTTGGAAAGGAAATGGACCGTCTAAACCCTCTCTTGCCAATCTAGACTTATATTGTGCAGTTTCGTTGACATTGATGCTGGCGGATGCAATTTTCATGCGAAATCTCAAAAAAGGCCTGCAGTAGGCTCCTTCAGACGGACATGGGCATTAGTATGGAATTTGAGAACCAAAATATGACAAAGTCGACCCAAAGTGCAAGCAGACACTTCATAATGTTCCCAGATACTTGCACTAATGGCAGAAAGCATATTTTGGTACTTTTTGGCACTTTGGGAAATTCTTTATTACTCCCAAATGGGTTTTTGCTGATTAGGAGAGCTGCCATTATCCGGTGAGCGGAGATATGGCAAAATAACATGTGTTTCCATTTTCACGTTGTTTCGTCATATTTGGAAAGGAAATGGACCGTCTAAACCCTCTCTTGCCAATCTAGACTTATATTGTGCAGTTTCGTTGACATTGATGCTGGCGGATGCAATTTTCATGCGAAATCTCAAAAAAGGCCTGCAGTAGGCTCCTACAGACGGACATGGGTTTTAGTATGGAATTTGAGAACCAAAATATGACAAAGTCGACCCAAAGTGCAAGCAGACACTTCAAAATGTTCCCAGATACTTGCGCTAATGGCAGAAAGCATATTTTGGGACTTTTTGGCACTTTGGGAAATTCTTTATTACTCCCAAATGGGTTATTGCTGATTAAGAGAGCTGCCATTATCCGGTGAGCGGAGATATGGCAAAATAACATGTACATCCATTTTCACGTTGTTTCGTCATATTTGGAAAGTAAATGGACCGTCTAAACCCTCTCTTGCCAATCTAGACTTATATTGTGCAGTTTCGTTGACATTGATGCTGGCGGATGCAATTTTCATGCGAAATCTCAAAAAAGGCCTGCAGTAGGCTCCTACAGACGGACATGGGCTTTAGTATGGAATTTGAGAACCAAAATATGACAAAGTCGACCCAAAGTGCAAGCAGACACTTCAAAATGTTCCCAGATACTTGCACTAATGGCAGAAAGCATATTTTGGGACTTTTTGGAACTTTGGGAAATTCTTCATTACTCCCAAATGGGTTATTGCTGATTAAGAGAGCTGCCATTATCCGGTGAGCGGAGATATGGCAAAATAACATGTATTTCCATTTTCACGTTGTTTCGTCATATTTGGAAAGGAAATGGACCGTCTATACCCTCTCTTGCCAATCTAGACTTATATTGTGCAGTTTCGTTGACATTGTTGCTGGCGGATGCAATTTTCATGCGAAATCTCAAAAATGCCTGCAGTAGGCTCCTACAGACGGACATGGGTTTTAGTATGGAATTTGAGAACCAAAATATGACAAAGTCGACCCAAAGTGCAAGCAGACACTTCAAAATGTTCCTAGATACTTGCACTAATGGCAGAAAGCATATTTTGGGACTTTTTGGCACTTTGGGAAATTCTTTATTACTCCCAAATGGGTTATTGCTGATTAAGAGAGCTGCCATTATCCGGTGAGCGGAGATATGGCAAAATAACATGTATTTCCATTTTCACGTTGTTTCGTCATATTTGGAAAGGAAATGGACCGTCTAAACCCTCTCTTACCAATCTAGACTTATATTGTGCAGTTTCGTTGACATTGATGCTGGCGGATGCAATTTTCATGCGAAATCTCAAAAAAGGCCTGCAGTAGGCTCCTACAGACGGACATGGGTTTTAGTATGGAATTTGAGAACCAAAATATGACAAAGTCGACCCAAAGTGCAAGCAGACACTTCAAAATGTTCCCAGATACTTGCGCTAATGGCAGAAAGCATATTTTGGGACTTTTTGGCACTTTGGGAAATTCTTTATTACTCCCAAATGGGTTATTGCTGATTAAGAGAGCTGCCATTATCCGGTGAGCGGAGATATGGCAAAATAACATGTATTTCCATTTTCACGTTGTTTCGTCATATTTGGAAAGGAAATGGACCGTCTAAACCCTCTCTTGCCAATCTAGACTTATATTGTGCAGTTTCGTTGACATTGATGCTGGCGGATGCAATTTTCATGCGAAATGTCAAAAAACGCTTGCAGTAGGCTCCTACAGACGGACATGGGCTTTAGTATGGAATTTGAGAACCAAAATATGACAAAGTCGACCCAAAGTGCAAGCAGACACTTCAAAATGTTCCTAGATACTTGCACCAATGGCAGAAAGCATATTTTGGGACTCTTTGGCACTTTGGGAAATTCTTTATTACTCCCAAATGGGTTATTGCTGATTAAGAGAGCTGCCATTATCCGGTGAGCGGAGATATGGCAAAATAACATGTATTTCCATTTTCACGTTGTTTCGTCATATTTGGAAAGGAAATGGACCGTCTAAACCCTCTCTTGCCAATCTAGACTTATATTGTGCAGTTTCGTTGACATTGATGCTGGCGGATGCAATTTTCATGCGAAATCTCAAAAAAGGCCTGCAGTAGGCTCCTACAGACGGATATGGGCTTTAGTATGGAATTTGAGAACCAAAATACGACAAAGTCGACCCAAAGTGCAAGCAGACACTTCATAATGTTCCTAGATACTTGCACTAATGGCAGAAAGCATATTTTGGGACTTTTTGGCACTTTGGTAAATTCTTTATTACTCCCAAATGGGTTATTGCTGATTAGGAGAGCTGCCATTATCCGGTGAGCGGAGATATGGCAAAATAACATGTATTTCCATTTTCACGTTGTTTCGTCATATTTGGAAAGGAAATGGACCGTCTAAACCCTCTCTTGCCAATCTAGACTTATATTGTGCAGCTTCGTTGACATTGATGCTGGCGGATGCAATTTTCATGCGAAATCTCAAAAAAGGCCTGCAGTAGGCTCCTTCAGACGGACATGGGCATTAGTATGGAATTTGAGAACCAAAATATGACAAAGTCGACCCAAAGTGCAAGCAGACACTTCATAATGTTCCCAGATACTTGCACTAATGGCAGAAAGCATATTTTGGGACTTTTTGGCACTTTGGGAAATTCTTTATTACTCCCAAATGGGTTTTTGCTGATTAGGAGAGCTGCCATTATCCGGTGAGCGGAGATATGGCAAAATAACATGTGTTTCCATTTTCACGTTGTTTCGTCATATTTGGAAAGGAAATGGACCGTCTAAACCCTCTCTTGCCAATCTAGACTTATATTGTGCAGTTTCGTTGACATTGATGCTGGCGGATGCAATTTTCATGCGAAATCTCAAAAAAGGCCTGCAGTAGGCTCCTTCAGACGGACATGGGCTTTAGTATGGAATTTGAGAACCAAAATATGACAAAGTCGACCCAAAGTGCAAGCAGACACTTCAAAATGTTCCTAGATACTTGCACTAATGGCAGAAAGCATATTTTGGGACTTTTTGGCACTTTGGGAAATTCTTTATTACTCCCAAATGGGTTATTGCTGATTAAGAGAGCTGCCATTATCCGGTGAGCGGAGATATGGCAAAATAACATGTATTTGCATTTTCACGTTGTTTCGTCATATTTGGAAAGGAAATGGAACGTCTATACCCTCTCTTGCCAACCTAGACTTATATTGTGCAGTTTCGTTGACATTGATGCTGGCGGATGCAATTTTCATGCAGAATCTCAAAAAAGGCCTGCAGTAGGCTCCTACAGACGGACATGAGCTTTAGTATGGAATTTGAGAACCAAAATATAACAAAGTCGACCCAAAGTGCAAGCAGACACTTCAAAATGTTCCTAGATACTTGCACTAGTGGCAGAAAACATATTTTGGGACTTTTTGGCACTTTGGAAAATTCTTTATTACTCCCAAATGGGTTATTGCTGATTAAGAGAGCTGCCACTATGCGGTGAGCGGAGATATGGCAAAATAACATGTATTTCCATTTTCACATTGTTTGTCCATATTTGGAAAGGAAATGGACCGTCTAAATCCTCTCTTGCCAATCTAGACTTATATTGTGCAGTTTCGTTGACATTGATGCTGGCGGATGCAATCTTCATGCGAAATCTCAAAAAAGGCCTGCAGTAGGCTCCTACAGACGGACATGGGCTTTATTATGGAATTTGAGAACCAAAATATGACAAAGTCGACCCATAGGGCATGCAGACCCCTCAAAATGTTCCCAGATACTTGCACTAATGGCAGAAGGCATATTCTGGGACTTTTTGGCATTTTGGGAATATCTTTATTACTCCCAAATGGGTTATTGCTGATTAAGAAAGCTGCCATTATTCTGTTAGCGGATATATGGCAAAATGACCTGTATTTCCATTTTCACGTTCTTTCGTCATATTTGGAAGGAAAATGGACTTTCTGTACACTCTATTGCCAATCTAGACTTATATTGTGGAGTTTCATTAACATTAATGTGGGCGGATGCAATTTCCATGCGAAATCTCAAAAGAAGCTTGCAGTAAGCTCCTACCAACGGACATGGGCTTTAGTATGGAATTTGAGAACGAAAATGTGACAAAGTCGACCCAAAGTGGAAGTAGACATTTCAAAATTAACCATTATATGTAACGCTAGACTATACTATACTAGTAGCAGATGATATATTTTGGGACCTTTTGATAAATTAGGAATAGTTGCTTACGTGTGTAACAAGTGAGTAAAGTGTGGCTTTTTTTTTACTAGAAGAAATATTTGTCGCACGTTGCCGTAGGCGGAGTGCACAAACAAGACGAGCGAAAAAAGTTACTTTATTCATGAATTGCATGATTACAAATTTGCCGTGACAACACTTTAAGAATGTATAAAATAAAAATAATTCCCTTTTTTAACGAACAAGAAATACTAAGTACTTGTTGATTAATACAGCTGCAAAAGGTAATTATTTCTATTTTCACTTTACTTCGTCATTTTTAAGAACCTAAATAGGCCCATTACAAGGTTATTCATACTATACCGTATAAGTACCTACCGATACCTACCTAAACATTGCTTGAACAATCTTCACAACACATCCATTTTTGCACGCATTGGTCTCAAAAGTTTGGCTGTTGTTGGTTTCGGCTAATGCGTGACATGAATTGAGGGTGTGTAAAAAATGCGAAAATACTTTATTCATTAAACAATTATACGGCACAAACGTTGGGCAAATTTAAAATAAGCAGCTCTATAAGGCTGAACGTCTTTAGTTTAATACAGTTACACCTACGAAGAAAACAAAGTCGCCCCTAGCCTCATATGAAACCAACTTAACGTTAAATAAAAAAAAAAGTTCAAGGTAACAGAGCAAATCGCAATGTAGAAATTTCGCTACCGTCGAGCCATCTGTTGACAAAAGGCCTTTTGTCCGCTGAAATATTAATATTACTGTGATAAACAGCGGACTTTTGATTTATTAGTGATCACATCAATCCGTCGGGGAAAAGGCAGAATGCATGCTAGGGGGTATTATTATTATTTTAAACTTGAGTTAATTTGCGACAATAATAATTGAAAATTCCCTCTTTTCTCGCAAATTAACCCAAATTCAAAATTATATAAGGTAACTTAAAAAAATTAAAATTGCCACTTTTGCTAATTAATTCCCATGATTCTGCAAGTTTTAGTGCCTCCAATCGTAAGCATATAAATTAGTACAAAATGTTTATCACAATATCTTTTTACAGCTTCAACTTCAAATTGTAAAACATGCCAAGACGCAATGTCAAATTGTTGACTGATATACAGGGTGTCCCAATTGTCTGTATTCGGTCGATAACTCCATTGCTGTTAGAGATAGCGAAAAATTGTTAAATACAAAGTTGCAAAGGGTCAAAAAAGGCACATTTTAAAAATACAATCCTGCATACAAGCTGTCCCACTAAGGAGTAAGAACACAAACATAGGTTTTTTTAAATAGAAAACCCTGTATTTTAATTTTTTATTGGATTCTATGAAGAATTCCAAGTAACATTCATTAATTATGTTTTCATCTGAAGCGAATGGTTTAGAAGATATTGGTAATTTTGTGGGAAAAATTACTTTTGCAGTACTTGTTTTAAAAAATCACCCCACAACCAATTTTCAACCTTTGGTTTTGTAAATTTAGCATGTCATTAAGGTAGATTTGGGCTATCCTTCAAGCGCTTGGAAACGGTCTTAGCTTCTTAAGTTCGTCTCCAGTAACATTATGAACCTTCAAAAATGTAGAGGTTTAAATTTCGAAATTTTTAAATGGCACCACTATCAAATGTTATAGCCATAAGCTGTAACATTAAATTTGCTTTCGTTTGATATAAAATGTCCCTATATCCAAGTCTCGAATTTTTCGTTTTATTTAGTAAATTATGATTTTTAGGAATTTCCATTTTTAGCTTACAATAATGTTTTTGAAAGGCTGCTGGGACACAGGTCACAATAGGTGTCACAAATTCTGTCAGCCGGAATCCTGCGTTAATTAACCATAAATTGTGATATAGTGCTTTTTTTAATGTTCATTTATGGAACGCAAGAAATGTACCTACTCAAAAAAGTTGCAGAATTTTCAGCCCTTAAGTACTTACCAAAATGAAATAAATAGATTTAAATTGCACTTTTAGAATAGGTAGGTACATTTTTAATTACTTTACTTACCGACTTAATTTTTTTTTTTATTTTTTGGGTCATTTAAAAAACAACAGATAGGTAATCTGTTAAAATAAAGTGATTATGCCAATGATTTGACTTTGATGATGAGCAGTTTGTGTTCGAAACACGTTAGCTGTTGAAATAAACCTTTTCGGTATAGTGGCCGTTTCTGGCGATTGTTATAATTGCACTTTGTTTTTACAGACACAGAATTTATTGCAGGTCCTGTTTGTAGCCCAAAGGCAATTGGGCAAATTAGGAAACGCTACTTTAAATATTAGATCTATAGAAATTGTAGTTCGGCTGGTAACACATTTTACACCTCAATGAAATGTAGTCAGGGCCAACCGTCTAAAAACATCAGGAAGAAAAAGATGAAAATTGTGTTTTACTGAATAAATCGAAAAATACTAAACTTGGATATAGGAACATTTTATATTAAACGAAAGCAAATTTAATTTTACAACCTATGGCTATAACATTTGACAGTGGTGCCATTTAAAAATTTCGAAATATTAGCCTCTACATTTTTGAAGGTCCATAATGTTACTGGGGACGAACTTGAGAAGCTAAGACCGTTTTCAAGAGCTTTGAGTATAGCCCAAACCTTCCTTAATGACATGCTAAATTTCCAAAACCAAAGGTTGAAGATTGGTTGTGGGGTGATTTTTCAAAATAAGTACTGCAAATGTAATTTTTCCCGCAAAATTGCCAATATCTTCTAAACCATTCGCTTCAGATAAAAACATGATTAATGAATTTTACTTGGATTTCATCATAGAATCCGATAAGAAATTGAAATACAGGGTGTTCCATTTAAAAAAACCTATGTTTGTGTTCTTACTCCTTAGTGGGACAGCCTGTATACAGGATTGTATTTTTAAAATGTGCCTTTTTTGACCCTCTGCAACTTTGTATTTAACAATTTTTCGCTATCTCTAACAGCAATGGAGTTATCGACCGAATACAGACAATTGGGACACCCTTATGTATTATAGTCCGGGAGGCAGCGACAGATTGGCTTGACTCATTTCATTAACTTTCTAAAGTCATTTTTCCTATTACGCATGTCGTTGTGATTCGAAAAAGTCGAGTCTGCCGTCCAAGTAGCAGGACAACGCTCCATGGGGGGGCTCAAGTATGCCAAAAAAAACTAGTCTCATTGATGGAAATTATTAACGCTGAAATCCTTTATATGAATTACGGACACCTCGAAGTGTCCAAAAAAAACGGTCTGCCTCTTCGCCTGCGGGACAAAATGTGTCTGGCAACCACATTTCTTAGAAATTTGATTAGTAAAATTGTCAAACTATACTGTCAAATTTAAATTATCAACCCGTAGCAGGTGTGAAACAGGTGGCATAATAGTGTCGTTAGGCAACAATCTGTCTATTCTACACCTCCTACAGTAGATAATTTGAAGCTCGGAGTAGCTTGACAATTTTATTAATCAAATATCTAGGAAATGTGGCTGCCAGACATATTTTGTCCCCCAGGCGAAGTGGCAGACCGGTTTTTTTGGACTCTTGGAGGTATCTGTAATTCATATAAAGGATTTCAGGGTTAATAATTTAACTTTTTTTTGCCATACTCGAAGCGCCATTGCGGGGCCCTGTCCCGCAGGTACCCTGGCAGACCGCCAATTTCTGTATTTATGACACGTAAACTAACGAATAATGTGGAAAAGAATGTTAATGAAATCGGCCGAATATTTCTGTCGCTGCCTCCCCGACTATTAGTGTAAAAGAACTAAAACAAGAAGTAAGGAAATCAAATGGTGACGTGAATGAATTTCAAGCCAAAATCTTCAAAACAATTAAACAATATTTTTGTAAATAAAGATGTAAGAACAAAAGTGCTACATGTTTCGAGTGCAGTGGCACCAAGGTTCCACCCATCTTCAGGCACTAAAAAATCTTACCAGTTAAGAGGAAACAAAATGAATAATTACCAAAATTGACGATCAGTTACATTTTGAAGGATACATTATTATCTTTCACATTAATGAAATTTGGTATTACTCGATAAAAATTGGTTTTATTAAGAATTGGCGACCGTAACGTGAACCCCGCCAAGTAATACGATATCGCCCATCACGTCACTTCTCAGTACTTGACTTACTCATTTTCTCCTGGTCTTTTGGGGTTGGAATAGTAAAGACCACGGTGGCGCCCTTTTAATTGGTTTGATTTGGGAAGTGGTGTAAACAGCAGTGGTCGGAACATTACTTTTAAAAAGTAATTCATTACCATTACACATTACTTCGACGAAATTGTAATGCATTACAATTACTAATTACTTTTTTCAAAAAGTACTTGTAATGCATTACTTCCGACCACTGGTAAATAGCGAGCGGGCGTGTTATAATACTCAATTAAGTTATGCAGAATCAAAGTTGAATATACACTTGGCATTAAGTAATTGATGGACAATTATTTTCAGCTTTGTTAAGGCAGATTTTGATTAAAATTGGTTTATTGGAGGAGCGCCAGCATCACTTAATTAATATAATGCAGTAACAATTTCTAGAAGTATCAAATATACCATACATGGAGGAATTTCCCATGAAGTCAGAATTGGGCATACTGAATTTAGATAAGAAGTTGGGGTCTGATGAGGTTTACTTCAGAACTTTAGTACGAAACGAGTATTGCAACATATAATAATTTAATTACCATTTTACAGTATGCCTTTCAAGTTCTTGGAAGGAAAGATTGCCGACACAACAAGAAGAATTTTAACAAAAATTTGAGATCACGAGTTGGCTCTTAGAATTAATTGGAGTGGCACAAACCAAAAGCCTGGATTTCATCAATATATAGCAATATTGTGAAGTTAGTCACTGGTTAGTACAGTGTGGTTCGAAAGTTTTGTAATTAGAGTTGGGCACAAAAGATTCGAAAAACACTGAATTATTTGGCACTGTCCCCAAAGAAATCCCCTAAATTATTTAATGACAGATGTCAATTTTTTTATTAATTTTGTGGCTTTAATTTTTTCTAAAAAAATTCGTCTTCATCGAATTTGGCGCGTACCGTAAGTAATCTCATCAGTGCGGTCAGTGCAGTGCAGCCACCAAACGAAATGAAAATTTTCTGTGCCTAGTAGAAAAGTTAGGTTATGTTCAAGTCGTAAGTTTTGGGAAATGAAAAAGCCATGAAAAGCTTTCCTGCCGGATGTGTACCTAATGAAAACCTTCTAGGCTACGTCCAATAGGTACGAATGCAGAAGGAAGAGCAAGAATTCAAGGGATCCATTTCCCAGATGGTGATGATGTGGCGTCTAGCTTCAGGATTTCCTCCGAACATATGGCGATGGTCAATTTGCAGATGTATACCTTAAAAGACAAATTTAAGATCACCGAAATGTTTAGAGACCCGGAAACTAATCTAACTAATCTAGGGAATTCGTAGGGAACTAAACGAACTCACTCGGACAAACGTTTTTCGATTCAATTGTCAACCCTAATTACCATTATTCTGAATATCTCTGTATAAAACTGATCACTACGATTTTTTCTATAAGATGTGATCAGTTTTCGGGTTAATGCTGTCGTTATCGGCCGGCAGACAGGTGGTTTTAGGAATTACTTATTTAAGTTTCTACATTGTGTTCTAGGTATTCATAAAATGGGTCTCGTTTCGTTAGACTTCGATGCACGCTACCTCTCGGACTATAAGTCAACTCTGCTTGAGCAACGTACTACCTTACAATGTACGTCTCCAAAAAGGAAGCGAAGCAGAACCGATGCGAATAAAGCGAGATAGAGTTAGCGTATATTGAAATCAAATGCATGTATTTTGATAAACCGAGCTAAAAAAATAGTTTCAAGCCGGTAATTATTGCAGTTTCGTAGAAAATTGACAACTTTGTATCCTCATTATCCTAAAGGCTCGTTTCGTAACCCAAAAAATTTTCAAGGCTAGTGTTGCGTATTCAGCATGAAAATTGAATCCATATGAAAAATGGCTGCTTGTATGTTGGAAACCATTCTGCGATCGGATTCGGGTCCAAACAAACAAGGGAAGGTCTTCCCATCTTGAAAAGAAACATCTGAGTACACGAAACGAAAAGTTCAATTTCTTGAGAAAAGGGCAAAGGAATGAACTATGAAACACTCCACTAAGGAAGACGCACTCCGTCAAAAAAAATGTACCCAATTTTTAATTTTAATTCGGGTTCCGCAGTTTCCACCAGATGCCGCGGCGTTCGTATGCGATTAAGGAAAGAAAATATAAAATTCGTTATTTCACGAAAAAAAACTTTAATATGAGCGTAAGTGGGAAAGAATTAGATAAAATACGCACCAGATCGATGGATTTGATTACTTTCACATTACTTTTATCTTTATCTAGAAAATCATCGTACTTTACAACATGCCAAAGAAAAATTACAATTTTATGACAAATTTGGAAAAATACATGGGACAGCTGCTTGCCATAACATTACTCTGCCTCTACGAACTTGATCTCTTCTTGCGTCAAGCAATTTTGACTCATATAATGGTAAATAATATCTTCCTCCATAAAATGTAAGTAGCCCGCCCCACAGACCTCATTATTAGACCATAAGCAGACCTATCTGCTCCTGATTTAGCCAGCGGCCATTTGCTAAGTGACCAGGATCTTCCTAACAATAACAGTTACTGTGAATTGGTCGCCTCTTAAGAATATTATTGCTTTTTACCTTTGATGCCTTATGACGTGACATTTCTCACATTTCCGTCACGGAATTTCTTTCCAGAGGCATAGAATATCCTCTGCTTGTCGCTATTCTAAGTTGTGCTTTAATAAACAGTGAAAAAACCCATGAAAGCTAATAAAACTTGCAATAATTCGCTTTTGACCGAACGTTAATGTCAGGATGACAACCTCGCTGTCGCCGATTGCGCCACCTGATTATTATTGGAGAACTGCTTAAAAAGAGGGACGAAAATTTCCCAATTTGCGGCATGAGTTCGGCTTCCTTAGTGGAGTGTTTCATAGAATGAACTAAGAGTGTTGTGTCGAAAACCGCGACCTCTGTGAGAGGTGGGGACTACTAGCTTCCATGATGTCAAAGACATCTAAAAAAAGCTAGCGGCTGACAAAGTCAGCTTCGCCCCGGGCTCCGACACTACTCCTGTTTAGCAACAGGTGGCGTGCAAGCCATGTTTTGATTATGGCAATGAAAAATTAAAAATTCTTTACTGCCAAAATCAAAACGAAGGGGCAAAGGAATGCTGATTTGCATCTCCATATAGGGTCTCTTTTAGAGCGTGAGTTAGCCATATTTACAGAAGCGTTTAACGAAAATTAATACACGGGGGTTTCAATTCGTCGCCTATCGAATGAAAATATTTTCAGCTCTGACGCACTTCCGGTTATGCAGCTTTAAGAAGCATGCAGGTAAAAAACACTTTGCTGGTGTTCGGAATGCACACACAAAGTGTGGTGATCAGGATGTGAAAGTGCATTTCGATAATCCCCCAGATGCAACATTAACTTTTACAAAATCAAATGTGATGCCTACTACAATGTATAAATAATTTTTGAAAAGCCTACATGATCAGGCTATAAAAAAAGTTTTCTATGCAAGTGAGGTTGGGGCATTGAAGATGGGGTGGGAAGCAGCAAGGGTCCAAGGGATAAGCAGGTAAAACTGGCCACAACCATGATTGCAACTAATGATCAAAGCTCCCGGACTTTTTTTAAGTTTTAAAGTGATGTTTAAAATTGCAGTACATAATAATAATTAACTTCAAAATGTAATTTCTTGTTTCTGTTCTTCGTTAGACGGGTGGTTTTGTGACTTGTCCAACGTGATAGGGCTTAAACTTTTATGCGAGCTCAGTGACAGTGATAACAACGTACCTACCTATTTAAATCTCAAAGTGTCAGAAATGGATCAACGAAACTTCACAAATTTTGCGAATAATATCAGAGATACTCTGGAATAAAAGGAAACTAGGACAGACCGGCGTATTCATTAATGAAGATCTTCCCGTCCAACTACGGCTAAAAAAATAAAGAAAAACGAGCCCTTATGAAAAAACGGGAGGATAAACTGCTCAATGAATCAACGGAAGAAGACGTCCCGGGGAAAATCTGTAATGGAATTAATGATACCTAGTTAGTTAAGTAGGTCAGTGCATATTCCGCACTTTTAATATTATAACTCGAACATTTATTAGCTTGTAATAATTCAGATAGAATAGACGGGTTTTAATGGAATATCGGACTTTTATTACATTCCCTTAATTCCCATCGTTACATGGCGATCCTGCCAAAAGTTGTGTGCCTTGTACAGTGCTAGTATAGTGTGGGAACAGTTAGTTAGTGAGCAATGGGGAATAATCAAAATAAAGAAGATGTTTTGACCGACACTAGTGCGGTAGGATGCTATTGGAAGACTGTAACAATTTATAGGAAAAGAATAACTGCGTTTAATGGATTTAATTGATTAACAATTTTATTGCCTACAAATGAACAATACTAAAAGTGAATTATTTTAATTACGAAGATGAACGGGTCCACGATTCAGGTTGAAGGTGGAACTGAATGTAACGATAGTTTATTTAAATGAAGGAAAGGTGTGACTTACGGTTAAATTGGACTGGCAGAACGGCGTGTCTGACGACGGCGTGGAAGGCGGAGGTTATCGGCGACAGACAGTCGATGCACTTCAAAAGAAGACTAGGAAGCGAAGAAGAGAAGCACGTACCACCGTTTTCTCGTTGAAGGCGATGATTTTTAAGGCGGATGACTCGGATGTTTCAAGATGAAAAAGATGCCAACGAAATCGAACGAACAAGCGAGGATGCCTCTTCAAGCAATCATTCCAGACTGTCGGTAGCGTCGAAGCCACCGCGCACGCCCACCCGCCTCATAGTTCCATGTATTAAGGGTTGCCTAGGTGAGGATGGGAATTTGAAGGAAAACAGGAAACTGGAGCACGAAACATACCGCCCACCAAAATTCAACCCCGTGGAATTTTTCTATGAAATACAAAAAAAAAAAAAAAAAATAACATGTACAGTGAAAAACCACGCGAATGTTCATTGCGTAGGTAGCGCCCACAGCTTCGCCATTGGTCGCCTGAACTCGCCCGATCGGGTGCGCACGGTCGCGACACGCGCTACTCCGTCAGCCCCCGAGTGTAAAGCGGTTATACGCCCGAGGCGCCATTTTAAAGGGGGAGTAAGTTCATCTTTGATTGACCAGCGCGCCAATATCGGCGGGTTCTAGTTTTTTAGCTGAAACCCACTTGCTTTTCTGGTGCAACACTTGAAGATATTCGTCGCGCCACCGGGTCCAAAAAATCTGTTGGGGTCGTTGAACCAATTGCCAGCGGGACAACCGTGACATTTTTAAGTGGGAAAGGTCAGGATCGGGAGGATTTGTGAGAGGTTCAAGCGTCAAGAAGTGCCCGGGAGTTAAGCTATCAAAATCATTCGGGTCAGAACTTAGGGAACACAACGGTCTGGAATTTAGAATGGCCTCAATCTGGATGAAGGTGGTCTCTAATTCGTCATAAGTGAAAACGGAGTCTCCAACAACACGAGTCAGATGGTGCTTGACCGACTTTACCGCCCTCTCCCAAAGACCCCCGAAGTGGGGCGCGGACGGGGGATTGAAAGACCATTGAATGCCTTCTGCCTCAACAGCTTGTCGAAGATATCGAGTGAGTTCCTTGTGAGCACCCACGAAGTTCGTGCCACAGTCACCGAAGATATGCGAACATCGGCCACGTCTGGCCACGAATCGGCGGAGTGCGGCAAGGAAGGCTTCGGTTGATACAGATGACGCCAGTTCAAGATGGACCGCCTTCGTTGTGAAGCAGACGAAAAGACATAGATAGGCCTTGTAGGTTTTGGCTCCTCGGGTTCGGCCCAGGGTGACAGAGAAGGGACCGGCGTAATCGCAACCAACTACGCTAAAAGGTTTGGCTTGATTGACGCGGGGTGCTGGAAGGTTACCCATGATAGGTTGAAAAACAACGGGATTAATGTGAAAACAAGTATTGCATTTGGACAAAATCTGACGTATAACAGAACGAGCTGAAAGTATCCAAAAATTTTGTTGAAGCAAATATAGAGTGGAGTTTAAACCTAAGTGAAAGTGATCTGAATGTGTCTCTATAATCAGCAGTTGCGTCAGTCGATGCGATTTAGGGAGCAAAGCAGGATACTTCGCGGAATAAGAAAGCGCGGAGTTGCGTAACCGCCCACCAACACGTAAAGTTTTTTCATCATCCAGAAAGAGAGAGAGCTTGAGAAATTCTCGAGAAAGGGTTTTACCAACCTGAAGTTTTGCGATGCTATCACAGAATTCGCGGTGCTGAACTGTCCGAGTGATAAAGAGTAGCGATTCGTGAATCTCAACTCGAGAAGGCGGTCCAGGTGGGAATTTACACGAGCGTTTGAGTCGAAGGGAGATAAAGCGTCGAATATACGAAACAATTCTACAGATTTTGCGAAGAGAAGAGTGTTTTTCAAGAAGAAACAGCACGATAGGGATGGACTGTTGAGCGAGGAGTGTAAATTTACGTTCTTCTATGTCTAATTCGGAAGGGAGAGTGACTATTTTTGGCTGGGGGGGCCATTGATCAACAGAGTGTCGTAAGAACAAAGGTCGCGCCCACCATGCGGAGAGTGATAAGATTTCCCGGGGAGTACATCCCCGAGAAGCTACATCAGCGGGGTTCTCCTGCGTTGGCACATGATGCCAAAGTTCGGGAGGGACACGTTCTTGAATGAATGCAACGCGATTTGCAATGAAGACCTTCCACCGATGGGGAAGGGAACGAATCCAATGCAAGGCGACGGTGGAGTCGGTCCACGCATAAACGGAGTCAAATATGACGTCACTATAAGCGGTAGTCACAAATTCGATCAACTTCGAGAGCAGCACGGCGGCGCTCAATTCGAGTCTGGGAATGGTGAGTTGAGAGAGCGGCGCAACCTTAGATTTTGCCGTTACAAAATGAACGACGATGGTGCCATCGTCCAACTCGAACCGAAAATAGACGACTGCGGCATAACCGGCGCTTGAGGCGTCACAAAACCCATGAAGTTGACAAGACACGAATTTGGGAGGAATGATCAAACGCGGAAGATTGAGAGTGGATAAGACTGGAAGTTCGCTCTGAAAGCGGTTCCAACGATCGGCAATTTGAGGTGAGGGAGGGGTATCCCAATCAACACCTTCAGTCCATAGCAACTGAATCAGGTGTTTAGCCACAAAAGTAACAGGCGAAAGGAAACCTAAGGGGTCGTATACTCTCGCGATCTCCGAGAGAATGAATCGTTTTGTACAAGGTCCGTCACGTGGGACGACTTGAAATGTGAAAGTATCTGAAGATGCTTGCCATTGAAGGCCCAGGATCTTCAGTACTGAGTCTGTATCTTGATCAAAAGACACATTTTGATTTTGACAATGATCTACGGGTAAATGTTGCAACAATTCTGAACGATTGGACGACCACTTACGTAGTTCAAAACACCCAAGCTCCAATAATTTAATGAGTTGTCGTTGCAGTTCTAGCGCTTCATCTATAGAGGCTACACTACATATCAAATCATCGACATACAAACACGTTTTAATGGCATTGGATGCCAGTGGAAATTCGAGTTCGCCCAATTTCGATAGTTCAATCAATGTTCGTATGGCCAGGAAAGGAGAAGAAGAAACCCCATACGTTATGGTGTTTAACTGATAAGTTTGGATGGGTTCGTCCAAAGAGAATCTGAATCGAATGAGTTGAAACTTGCGATGTTCTGGTGCAATAAGTATCTGACGATACATCTGCCGAACGTCACAGGTAAGCACCACCTGGTTAGCTCGAAACTTTAGAAGTAGTGCCGATATATCATTTTGCAATTTTGGACCTGACAACTGCGTATTGTTAAGCGATATCTGGTTAGCATCCGTAGCGCTAGCATCGAAGACGACTCGAATTTTATCCTTACCATTTTCAGTCTTGAAGACACAATGGTGAGGAATGAAGTACCCATCTGCGGGAACTTGACTAGGTGGCAAGAGGGTCATATGGTCAGATTGGAGATAGTCTTTCATGAATTCATGATAAAGTTCATGAAGTTTAGGTTGATTTATCAATCGACGTTCCAATGCTAACAAGCGACGATCTGCGATGTCAAGAGATCCTTCGAATATGGGAGGAGGGGTTGAAGCGAAAGGCAGAGAAACTCCAAAGCGACCTTGGGGGTTTCGATAGAGAGACGATGCGAAGATTTCCTCCGCTTGGGCATCTTCAGGTGCTATGGCAGTTTTAGAGGGGACCTCTTCTACCTCCCAGAATTTTCGAAACATCTCATCTGAGACAGGAGGAACAATGCTAAGTAATGATTGAGCAGATGGTTGGTCTGAGTTGTCCCTTATAGGACCGAGTAATACTAATCCGAAAATTGTATCCAAGATGGTTGGTGAAATGAAATCAAAATGACGAGGGCTTTTAACCAAGATGTATGGGTAAATATCCGCACCTAACAACACGTCAATGGCCCCGGGTTGGTACCATTTTGGATCGGCTAAATCCGAGTGATCGAGTTTATCTAGGAGTGAAGGAGTCACTTGAAAGTTAGGCGTGTACCCACAAATCCGGGGTAAAACAAATAGTTCTATAGTCAGTTTTGATGAAGGTTTAACACTAGTAATTTGGGTGGTAACACTGTAAGTGGAATTGGTAGAAGTTTGACCTATTCCAGAGATAGACATTGTGCGACATTGTTTAGGCAAATGCAAACGATAACGACATTCAGAAGTGATATAAGAAATTTGACTACCTGGATCTAAAAGAGCTCGAGCTAATTGATAGTTACCATGCCTATCTCGGATGGCTAAACACAAGGTGGCAAGCAAAACACAAGGAGGAGCAGGCAAGGTTTTAACAGGATTAGAAAGAGAAGTCAAACTAGTGGTAGGAGGAGTAACAACTGGTGTAGGGGCAGCAATTACTGTGGTAGGAGGACTCGGAACAACCGGTGTGGGGACAGGATTCTGAACGGTAGGTGAAGCGTTAGTTGCATTATGAAAGTGAAGCAAAGTATGGTGCCTTGCTCTACAATATCTACACGAATATTCAGAAGAACAATTTGCAACAGAGTGAGGTTTCAAACAATTATAGCATAAGCGGTTTTGCTTCACGATCGAAAATCGATCAGTAGGCGTTTTTTCGAGGAACTGTGGACAAAAACTAAGCCAATGGAATTGTTGACAGACAATACAGTTAGAGGGTGACGCCGTACCAACAAAAGAATTTCTGGGTTTGGAGACCATTTGTGATCTAGAATGAGTGAAGCTTGAATTCCTAGGAGCAGAAGTTGTAACAGAGTTAGTACAATTCTCAAGCAACTTACATTGTGATTCTAAAAAGGATTCTAATTCCTCGAAAGTGGGATGAGTATCCTTTTTATCACGGACTTTATCTTCAAAAGTACGAATTGTGTCATTGTCTAGCTTATCAAAGATCATGTAAAACCAAAAGAAATCTTCCAAGTTCGGTGCAAGATGAAGGGCTTGCAAAGCGGCCTTCGATTGGCGACAAGTGTCAAGGAGGTTACGAAGACTCTTATCGGATTCACTGGACAACTTTACAAAATCCGCTATTGAATGGTAGAATTCAGATGCAAGTTTTCTCTTGTTATCGTAACTACTAATCAAGGTGTCATAAGCAATGATGTAGTTGTCAGCAGACAATGTTAGTGACCTAATCAAATCGAGAGGTTCACCTTTAAGAGAACTACGAAGGTATGTGAATTTATCTATGGGTGAAAGCGAAGGATTCTCATGTATAGTGACTCTAAAGGTCTCAATGAAATTGTGCCATTCTTTGAAGTTGCCATCAAAAATGGTGAGTTGGATTTTGGGCAGACGAATATGAGACAACGGTTTGGAATTATCGTCTGCTGAATGAAACGAAGCATCTAAAGCGGCTGGACGATCAACAGGAACCATAGAAGTTGGAAACAAATCTTCGAAAATAGCAAACGCCTCAAAAAAACAATCATCCGCTTGTTTTCGAAGTATTTCCTGATCCGGTTTATCTTCCTCAGCAATATGGGGCAAGATTTGTTCGTGACATGCATTAAATTTTTCGTAAAGTGCATCTACTGATTTGCAATGGGCCTTGAAAATCGATCTTTTTGATTCGTCGTCATGGGCTTGAAGGGCAAGATCACGCAATTCTACAAGAAGAACAAGAGCTAGGTCCCTGCTAGTAAGGTGTTCCTTTTTAGCAGGCATTTTTAAGCAAATTCAAACTTCAAAAACAAAGCAATGAGACCGTCACGGATCTAGATGGAAACAATGAAGAATACAACGTAGTAGCGATCCAAGTGATGCTACTCTACTACGAGGTGGTTACAACTCCAGAGCTAGGAATTGAAACCAAAGGCAAAAGAGCAAGAAATTACGAATGAACTCTACAGCAACTTGGTCGGGCTGCAGAGCGGAAGTGAAGCACGGTTCAGCTTCCTCAACAACAAGAGAACAGAGAATAATCGGATTGCAACAACAATAGAAGAAAGAATATTCAGATTATCGATTCGCAACAATGAAACAACAACTAGAAGAAAAATGAGCAGCAAGATCGCAAGAGGTTCTTCAAACAATTAGATTGATATCAAGTTACCAACAAGAGGCGATAGATTGAGAATTGTAACTTGACCAAAAAATGTCTAGAATGAATGATTGTCTATCCAACAAACGTGAGAATTGACTTAATTAGTGGACATCTTGATTGATCGTCCCAGCTAAAGAAGTCCCAAAAGAATCGAATTATAGACAACCAAGACAACAGACTAGCGGTCTGAAATCCCAAAGGTGAGAGCTCGAACAACTTAGGCAAAATGTAAAAAACGATATCAAAACGAGAGAACGATGGCAAAACAAAGAAACAAGAAATGGCTTGGTTATGAGTGCGCCCTGTAAAGAAAGAATAGTAGTTGTGACACGCTAGCGGCAAGCCACAGCAAGTACAACAACAAAATGACGGTGATATGATTACAAACGCAAAAAATAAATTTGTACCAGAGTAGCAAGTGGTTTATCGCAATTATTGTAAACAAAGAAAACGCTAATCAAAAAACAAAACTTCGAAATTACTTGACGCAAAAGAGAAAACAAAAATTTTGAATAAGCAACCTTGGTCGCACGGTGCAAACGCGAAAAAGCGACCCAAACGAACAATGGCAAAAGTGCAATAAAACAATGTAATCAAAAAAACCAAAAAACGCAATTAAACAACTGGATAAAAATCCGGCTCGAAGGACCAAATAATGTTTTGACCGACACTAGTGCGGTAGGATGCTATTGGAAGACTGTAACAATTTATAGGAAAAGAATAACTGCGTTTAATGGATTTAATTGATTAACAATTTTATTGCCTACAAATGAACAATACTAAAAGTGAATTATTTTAATTACGAAGATGAACGGGTCCACGATTCAGGTTGAAGGTGGAACTGAATGTAACGATAGTTTATTTAAATGAAGGAAAGGTGTGACTTACGGTTAAATTGGACTGGCAGAACGGCGTGTCTGACGAGGGCGTGGAAGGCGGAGGTTATCGGCGACAGACAGTCGATGCACTTCAAAAGAAGACTAGGAAGCGAAGAAGAGAAGCACGTACCACCGTTTTCTCGTTGAAGGCGATGATTTTTAAGGCGGATGACTCGGATGTTTCAAGATGAAAAAGATGCCAACGAAATCGAACGAACAAGCGAGGATGCCTCTTCAAGCAATCATTCCAGACTGTCGGTAGCTAGAGTTGGGGAGTATTTAACGGAACTGTTATTTTGGAACTGTTATTGAGCAGGAGCAATAGCAAATTGTTCCTCTGATGGGAAAATAACAGTTATCAAAATAACAGATTAGAGTAATGGAACACCCGAACTGGCTCGTTTCTAAACTGCTCTACTTGATTCTGGAGCTGGATTTGATTTTGATCTTGATCTGTGATTTTGTGAAGAGTGAACCGCGATTTGTTATCCCGAGCGCGACAGCGTGCTGCATCGGCCAGTAGTCTAGACAAGGACACCGAATCAGATCACCTGTTTCTGCCTGTTCCTGTTATATCGTTTCTGTTACTTGTTATACAGTACCAGTATACCTACCTCGATACCTACTCTTTCCCGTTTCAAAATTTTATCGGCACGACGGCACATCAGCTCAGAAAACAGGAACAGTTGTTCCAAAAATAACTGTTATTTGGAACTGTTCCTCCCACGGAACAGGAACAGGTTGCTACTGTTCCGGAAAAAAGTAACAATTCCCCAACTCTATCGGTAGCGTCGAAGCCACCGCGCACGCCCACCCGCCTCATAGTTCCATGTATTAAGGGTTGCCTAGGTTAGGATGGGAATTTGAAGGAAAACAGGAAACTGGAGCACGAAACAGAAGAAGAGGTGATTATTGCACAAACGGGGAATAGCGCAGCTTCAGTATCTTCATCAGATAACACCAACCTTGATAAAATAATCCCCGAAACGGAACGAATTTTTACTTGCGACAGTGTCGAATAATTTTACAGTGATCGCTCCGGGTCGATTATAAATGTATAAATCTGCTGCAACTATTTCTTTGCAACTCAATAATGCTAAACAAGGCAGTAAATCAGTTTCTGACTTTGGGCGTGCAGTTGAAGAAATGTTCGTAAGCTTGACTATTACTCAATCGGAAGGAGACCAAAATGCTGCTAAAATTTTAAAGAAAGCAAATGAAAAATTAGCTATTAATTGTTTTGCAAATGTACTTCAAAATACAGACATGCCCACTATTATTAAGTCACGTAACTATGCAACGGTGAGCGAGGCTGTACGTGGTGCAGAGGACGAGGTTCTTTCAACTAGAAATTAATCTCACCAGGTTTTTCAGATTGGAAGGAATTCAAGAAATTTTAGACGAGGCAATAGCGGCTACTATGGTAGAGGCAATGCCAGATACTTTTCTAAAAATACCAGATATTTTGTAACGCTCAATTTGCGCCCTTAAATATTTATTAAATTTATTTAAATAATTTCGACAATTGCTGGTTGCCGATATTAATTCCTCATTAAACACCTGGTCGAGGGGTGCAAAAAAGCCTAGTCTTGCAGGCTTCTCGAATGTTCTCAATCGAGCAGTTAGTTCCTTGTTACCTGACTAGATTTTGTGGAATTTTGGCTAGTGTTATTAGAGCCGAGTTCAAACCTTTTTGGTAGTGCCCTTGTTGGTTTGGCTACCTAAGGGATTCGTTCAAGTCAGTGTTATAAAGGATTATTTTGGAAAATTGATCCTTCCATGTTTTTATGGCTTTTTAATGGAAGTTGTTAGCGTGTTCGCTTGACTAATTTCGATTTTTATCGAATCACTTCTGGGCCATCCAACATCTTTGGTAAGATGAACACCTTTATTTTTGTTTTTGGGCGTATTTTGATGCCACATTTTAGGCCTTCTTTTTTTGGTGGAGGAATTCCACCTTCTGACGTAATTTGAACCGTCTACAACCTCCCACTTGAGGTAATATTTTGGAGTCCTGAACATCGATCCGATTAATCTAGAAGAATATCATCGTTGGCTCCAGATCTCCATTTTTCATCAGTCCAGTTGTGTCCTTGTCCTTTTTTTTGAAGTCACGTTGCCTTCTTCGCCATCGACGTGGAGTCATCACAACGTCTTCATTGTCAGCTGCCATTTGGTAACAGATAAGTCCACTTTATGAATTAATTGTTATTTTTCGCGTTCGAGTTCCTATTTTACTCGAAATTATATTTGTTTTTGGCGTGAATTGATCGATCTTAATTTAAGTGAATCGAATCCTGCTGAAATCCAAGAGGCAGTATTTGTTGTGGAACTCCCTTATTTGAGTTTATTATTATTATAATTTTTTTTTGCTCATCGTTTCGAGCATTGCGGCCGTTCACGAGCTCGTTCGCGGTGCGCCTATCAAACGTCTTTTGCGCCATATACATACACCGGGGTGTTCTCGCCTGTGCGCCTACTTTTATTTCGGTGTCGTCAATCTTTTTAGTTTAATTTTTCAAGCGCCAGAAATAAACTCGGTAATTTTGGATATTTAATTTCATTCTTTGTTTTAATGATTTCTTGGACTTAGCTGTGAGTTGGTTTAACATTTCCAATTAATTCAATATTTTCAAATTTAATTTTGCAATAATCCTTTTTTTTTTAACTTCAACTGTCAATATATTTTCCTTTTAATTTAATATATGTATATGTCTTGTTTTTATTCCTAGTGATTGACTCGCTATTACCGGTCGGCCTGAAATTCAAATTACGTGGCGCCCTTGTTACCTTTTGCTTTTGGGACCCAGCCGTCTCCACTGAGCTACCGCAAATTTCGGGTTGTCTACAGGTGAGTCCGTCACTTAGGAATAAATTGACCGCGTTATTAGCTCTTATCTAATTTTGATTATCTTTCGTGTTTAAATAAAAAAAACCGCCACAATTTCAATAATTCTAATTATACTGGTAATACAGCCTATTCTCAACATTTGCCAAATAATAATTTTGCTCATAAGACAAAGAGTGCGAAAATTGGGGAAATTTTTAATGCAAGCTAAACTGATAAATACCGAAATACAAACTATTGCGGAGTACTTATCAGTTATCACCAAAAAACTTTGATCTGGTTGTTTCTGCGACTAAGTCACTTTGTGGTCGATTATTGAGTCAGACAAATTTTTATATTAATTTGACATTGTTGTTAATTCTTATTAGAACCAGAACCAAGAATGTCCGAGGAATGAGAGCCATGCTTCTACCAGCGGAATTGTTCGTGCATCGACCAGCGGAAGTGCTAGGGCCAACAATGCTACAGGAAGAAAAACTAGCTTAGAAATAATAGACGGTGTCACTATTTGTCCACGGATTTCGGTAAACAGAATTATAAATGAATGGTATACCTATAATAGGAATAGGTACATAGGACTATTTTGTTACAGCCGGTGAAACGAACAAGTGATGTTGCTAAAAACTTCCGACCGAAGCGAAAGTCGTCATCAGGAATTCCAACAGCTGTAAGGACTTCACGCAAAAATATGGATAATTATTGTCGTTCTCTGTTTCAGTCATCATCAGGCTTAACCTCGGACGCTATACCATGTTCACCGTCCGTGATCAGAGGGCAGCACAAGAAAAGTCCCGCTATCTTAAGAGGCTTCTTCACGCTATTGTCTTTCTCTCTCTTTCTTTGTGTGGACTTATTTAATTACTCGTCAATTTGTCTTCAAATTTAAATAATGAGCACTTTCCACCAAATAAACTAAATGAAGAAATCATGTTTCTTTTAGTACCTTACAATTTAATGGGATTTAGAGGCACAGTTCGAAAAATGCCGTTTATATTGGTATTCTACAAATAGTGACATATAAACAAAGTGATATTGGAACAAAACGAATTGAACAAGGCGTATTTTATCATATTCTATGGTGGAAAGTCGTAGAAATTAAAATTTAAAATTGGATTTCCAAGAAATTAAATAAATTCAACATAATCTGAGAGAGAAAGACGATAGCGTGAAGAAGCCTCTTAAGCTCTCTCCAGGTAAACTTACATTACCCAAGTAGGAACTTTCGACATGTCAATCTAACGTACGGGATGTCCCCGTGAAAAACTTCGACCTCAAATATAAATTTGAAAATAAAATAATTTCAGACGTCAGATGCACCCCCGCGCCAAAACTACGCCTCAGGCGGATATGGTAAGTCATCTTTATCTAAGATTAACTACTTATAACAGAGCTCTGTTACTTGTAATGCATTACTGTAATGAAATTACTTTAGCTGGTAATGAGTAATTGTAATGCATTACTTTTTTTAAATAGTAATGGGTAATTGTAATGCATTACATTTTTTTAGTAATTGTAATGGAAAACCATTACTTTTTCCATTACTTTTTTTACCCTTAATTGATAAACCCAAAAATAAAACTTTTATGAAAAATGTAATTCTGTGAAATGGAATAACCACCACAGGAAGTAGCTAGGTACTACTGGTATCAGAATTAACCCTAACCCAGCGATACTCTCTGCAATTACTTCGAATTAAATATTTCTATAGAATTGAAATAATTTTCTAGCTGAAGAAAATAAAACTAACTTTAGCCATCTCAAGCAGTGGTAAATTTTGAAACCCAATTATTATTCAAATTAAATTAAAATTAAATAATAAATATACCGTTTTAAAGTTTTTGGGTCCCCCCTTTTAGGGCTCCGACTAGCCACAGGATTTATAGTTCATAAGGTAATTCCTTAAAATCGTACCAAACATTTCTTTCAGTAAATCAATATTTGTATTTTGTTGAAAATTTTATGCGAGGAGTTGATGTAACATTTAAGTTATTTCATGTTTTAAAATTGAAATATCCAATAGAATGCGAACATGTTTGGCTGGCGTTACAGAAAATCATTTATAATATATCGACACAATGGAAATCTCACATTTCTGTGCAAACTTTGATTTCTAATTTGCATCAGTTGGAAGAACCAGAGTTAAAATAAGTTGCGAAGTTTTATTTGCTTCTCTTAAGACTCTTTTTGTTATTAGTCACCACAAAAAATGAAGTGAAGTATTTATTAATTTCATGGTGTAAACTGGGGTGCTGTTCTTTGTGTAGAACCAGGCTGTTCCAGAAAGTTTACTTCTCTACGTTCTTTTAAAAAACATCTTGATAATATCCATGTTAATAATGTCCAAAAAAGTTTCCCAGACCATCTAAAGAGCAATAGGTACCCACATAGCACCGGATAATCTTACTTTTCAATAAAAAAAAATACCGTTTGTTGTGTTACACTTGCAAAGTTGAAGCAATTTCTATGATATTTGTTCAATTAGCCAATAACACTGTGAAGTTATCGGCAATTTTTATGACGTCATATATGCTGACTTACGATTTTCAAGATTTTTTTATTAAAAAACTACGAAGTTTTGAAACTATTTTATTTACGGAGGAAGTCTTGACGAAGTGTACTCTTTGTTATTTTATAATTTTTAAAAATTGTTGGAAAGGCCCATTGCCTCAATCGAGGCCTGAATCATATTTATCAATTAGAATAAATTTTGGGAGATCTCCAAAAATTGATCAATAACGAAAAAATTAATAGATTTAATGTTTTTCGCAAATATATTTTGGGTTGTTGTATAAGGGCAATGAGACGTAAGACATTTTCTCCGTTTAATAAAATATGGGTGAAGTTTAGTAACATGGAAGGTAATTCGGAAGGAGCTGTGGATGATGGGGGATCAATGAGAGAAATGTTTCGACTAGCATTAAGTCTATTGCAGACAGTAACTTAGAAACATATTTCTCTGCGTGGACCTGCCTTGACCGACAGTCAGTATCCTGGATCTGGCCATCTTAAAAAAACATCACCCACCCATCGAATTCAGAGCAAAAATGGCCATAACCGACAACGAGAAAGTGAGATGCTCGAGGAGCAATTTACACCAAATACAGCGAACAATCATCAGCAAGAAGTTAACATTACCCAGGCTCTTGTCACGTGGTTGAAACTGCAGGAAGACTACAAATTTGACCAGCTAACGGATGAGAAAGTCTCGAAAATAATTGATACCTGAAAGTTAGAAAAGTCCCAGGAGCAGACAGGATTAGCAACAAAACACTGAAGCACCTCCCTCCTAAAACAAAAACAAGAATCCGTAAAATTTGTAACGCAATATTAAAAACTAGAAGTTACCCCGACAGATTGAAGACCTCAGAGGTGATTCCAGAACCAAATAAATCACACAAACAAGCCACAAATCCTGGACCAACAAGCCTGCTCAACGCAATCAGCAAGATCGCCGAGAGGGCGGATCCTGGACAGGCTAAACGACATAATTGACGACCAAAGAATACTCCCCGATCAACAACACGGATTCAGCCAGTTGATTGGGCTGGGAATACCACTTGCCTACGCCAAGATATTGAACGACTATCTAAGTAACAGAAAATTCTACGTAAAGCATTTAAACGAAAAGTCCAAAATTAGACCCATAAAAGCCGGGCTTCCTCAAGGTTCGATCCTTGCGCCTACTCTATATAGTATGCACACGTCGGACATCCCGAAGTCAGAAAAAACACTCACCGCTTTATATGCGGACGATACCGCTCGCACCGTGAATGCAACACTGTCGTAACTGCAAAAACATTTTTTTTCTCCAAACTTCAGTAAAACATCACATTGTGAACGTCAGTGTAGACAGTAGAAGTTGAATAATTTCTAGGACGCTAGTCTCTAAGCGACCTCAGCGGCACGAAATGAAAAAAATACTGCCGCTCGTGCTTTTTCATGCCGCTCAGCATGCCGCTACCAATTACGTTCACTAAATCAAAGAAATTACTCCGGTTAAAATTTTTTTTAATGAACTACAGAAATTATATTAATTTACATTAAGTTGTGAAAAATAATTAAGAATAGTTTAGTTTCTATAATTATTGAAAATGCAGTTGCTAAAAGTCGCATTTTGAAATTGTAATCCACTTGATGAGTTTACACCAGCTGAAGTCACTGTCTCAGTAATAGTGCTCGTGGTGTTACCGCAAAGCCTCAAATTATTAACACTGTCAGTCGTGTTATCGGGAGCCTCATTAGGTACGTTTAGAATCTTTTTAGCAATTTTTGGTTTGCTACACATTGATTCTTCGTAGTAGCTTTCCGCTACAGTGCCAGACTTCCAGCCACCGTGTCTTTTTAAGGTAATTACATCGGCACCATTATCTACAAGTAATGTAGCAGACGTTCTTCTCAAACTATGACCCGTGTATTCTTTGCGTTGTGGTTATTGTAGATACGAAGCGACTTCCTTGGGTACTTCACCAATCTTGTGTATTCCCTTGACTAAACGATGGCATTTTCCATCCATATATTTCAAGAAAAAGCGTCTGTTATTCATATCTTTCGGACGTAAAGAGGCATATTTTCTATACAAATTAAGAAAATTTTCTCCAATAACGGTAAAGGACGGACTCTTTTTTGTTTTTGTGTCAGGAACTTTAACATGAAGAATTTTTCCAAGATCTGCTAAATCATCAATCTTCATCTTTAACATTTCCTCACAACGATAGGCTCCCGAAATTCCAATTATCATCACAACCTAAATGAAAAATGTCACATTATAAGCAGGTATATTTTATTTTAAACTAACCTTCATTGCAAGGTACTTGTCATCGGGAGCCTCAGACAAGAATTTTTCAAACTCTTCCCTAGTAAATACTTTTGCCTTTTTCGCTGAATAGCCTTCATTTTGCTTCTTCAGAAATGCACGAAGTTTTAAGTATTTGTTTATATCCAACCCATGCTTAATATTCAATAGTGATTTTACCATGGAGTACTGGGACCACAATGTAGAACTTTTCATTTTAGCAGCCATTTCGGAGAAGTACGCCAATAAAATATTTTCTGAGAATACTTTCACATTTTTTGTGGCAGACCATTTGATGAATTTGTCATATGCGGCTTCATAAACGGCTGCTGATTTTGTTGAAATTAAATTATCAACTGCGTTTTGAGCAGCTTTTGCAATTTCAGGCGGCGTGCATTGCAGTGCGAAGTCCTCCGTTTCTTCAAAATCAGTCATGTTGATTCTGTAATAAACATTGTAGGTACTGAACTGATCCGCCGGAATGCCCAATTTTACGCAAATCTTTAGATAATTAAATGAAACAAATCCTTGCGTCTGGTTTCGATCCTATAGAATATTCGAGAAGAGAAATCGTATTTCGCCGGTTAAGTTTCCCTTTAACACCGAAATATTGTCAAGGACACGAGAGGGATGAAGCAGGTGGAAAGATGCGGGGGTGTTAAGCCCAAGTGCAGCTAGTAAGACAGGGAGTTTCGAACCGACATGACAACCAAAAGAGACGCATTTTTATATTTTATTTCAGTGAAAATTGTTAGTAACAATTTAATAGTTATTTGTGCAGTAGGTACTGTGTGAACCTAGGTATTGCAGCCCAAATCTCAGGAAAAGGTAGGAAACATTCTAGATTTGTTGTAATCATTTTATTCTGTGTAAACACGATTTTAATTGCGATTTAATTGAAAGGACGCTAGGTCATTTGTTAGAGATTGTGGTACTACTATAAAGCGGTACTGGATTATTTACACATCCCAAGCAGTTCAGAACACATCTCGATTAATTCAAGTTTCCATGATTAATCCTCGGATTAATCGGCCACCCTAATTAATTAATTAAAGTCATCACCCTTTCTTAATCTAGCCATAGGGCAACCATCTTCACTTCAAATGCATCTAAATGCCAGGTATTCACATCTACGACCTTATCTCGCAATTGAATTATACCTGTTCAATTAATTAATTACACCTGGAAATCAGAATACGATCAAACTATCCCAGTTTTCTGGAAGGACGCTCAACAGCTCACATTTACAGGAAAATCTCTTCATTTCACATCTTAACCAGATCTTCATTAATCAAACTTGATTAATTAACCCTTTTACCTCAGCCATTAGGGGTGAAATCTTCCTCTTTGCCTTCAGCAACAAATTAACGATATAGAGCTCATTTTAAAGCTCAAAACACCATGAGTATGTTCAGTTCACACAACAACAGAAAAAACAAGAACAATTTTCGAATTGTTATAAATCAACTAACCGGAGGTCTCGGGTTTCGAGATCTCCTCGAGGTGAAATAGGGGTCCGGTTTCACTTCTAGCATACCTGTAATTGCAGGTATAGCCAACGAGGATGACAGGAGCACTATCGTCGAGGGAGGGGGGGGTTATCTTCGAAAACAACAACGAACTGTGGAACTTTGAACTACTCCGGTTTGACTTTGAACTAATTATGTTTACAAGCTATGCAGCTACCAATTTTTATTGGGTAAACAAGCAAACAAACAACAAAAAAACACAACGAAAAGACAAAGAAAATAAAAGAGGAAGTTTTCTACATTACCGACAGTTATTTGACTGGTTGATAACTCTTTCAGACATCTGGCAACAATGGAGAAATTCTCCAAGCGTACATGGGTTTTGTTCTCGCAAAATAACAGCATAAACTGCATGATAACAATTTAATTTTGCTTGCATGAGCGTGGACAACTATTGAACAATTCTATGTAATGCACAAAATTTTAGATTCTTAATTAACACCTGATAGGGCTTGACTAGTCGAATTAACTTGTCTTAGCGAATCAACACAAACATCTGTCAGCTATCTTCTTTACCGACCGCCATTTTTCTTACCAATTGCTTACAATAGGAAAATGCCACCATCTTAGAAGTCCCACAGTACCACAATCGAACCATTGATTTTTAGATTTGACAATTGATTTTAATTTGTTTAATTTTATTTGTTTAAATTGTCTTTGTAACACTTCATTTGATTCAACAAGGGCTAAACATTGTTCAACATTGTTCAGAACTCATTTTATCAATTAATCTTGGCAATCAATGTAATTCCATAATTGTAATTATCATCCAATCTCAAACGGGGTTTTCCGCTGTTTCCCTCGTTTACAGTTCGGGAAAACTTTAGAGAAAGGACTTCTCTAACGAGTTTTCGATCTGTGGGAATCCGAGTTGGATTAAAAGATTCAATGTGAGTCGGCAGCGGACGCAAACGAAAAGAAAAATCAAAATTTTCTTGAATAAATCAAAATCAAAAATAATTCTCTCTCTTTTATTGACCTGACTCTCATCAAGGTGCTACTTTAAATAAAAGATCCTGCAGGGGGGGGAACATAGGAGATTAGATTAATCCTTTTGTTCAATTAATTTGTTTAAACAAATAACCACCTTTCACAACGGGGTGAGTAAACTCAATGGTCCTAAATTTCAGCTAGACGATCACAAAGGTACACCACGGTAAGTGAAAAATTCACTAATTAATCAGGGGTTTTATTGCCTTGGAAAAGGGGTAAAAAGGGGGGGGGGTAACTGTGGGCTCGGAGTAGGGGAAAATAGGGTACTCCGGGATCACCATAGTACCTACTTTTTATACGAGTTAATCAGAAACGAGAAAAGTACTTACCTACGTATTGCTTTTTAAAAGAATCTGTGAAGAAAATCAGCTACTTTTCTCAACTTTTACTTTGATTTTTCTCGCCGTTGCGTTTGTAGCCAAAATGGAATCGGCCGTTTTGCCATCATGATAAGTTCAGAGGCACCTTTCTTAATAATAATAATAATAATACTTTTATTGCCCAACAGAAAATCCAACATTTACATTTAATTTCAATTTGTATTTCTGAAATCAGCTACCTAGTTGTATTTTATTCGTGTAAATAATTCGTAATACAGTCAAGAACCAACAGTCAAGAAAATTTACGATCTGTTAGTGATATTATACATACTCATCTTCTTTGCAGATGCATCCGCCGAAGAGCAGGAGGAAAACCTGAACAATAATGTCGGTAAGTTCAACTAACGGGTGTTCCAAAAAAAGAACGAAATATTTTTGGTAATAATTCGTGCATTTCTTATCCGCATCTTGGATGGATCCGACCTTAATTTGAAGCTAAGGAATCAGGTTTTCGAATTGTCTGGGAAGTTACGACAGATGACGCTGCCATAGCGTCGCTAAGACTACTACGGCATCTGTCAGTCTCTTGAACAAATCTATAGCTTTAATTTCAGGGCACGTTCATTCAAATCGGCTAAAAAATGGTCGCCATTTCCAAAAATAATCCGTTCGGTTTTTTAGGATACGCCTTATAAATATTTTCTGTGCAATATGCCACTGATTTTGAAAATTTTGCTTCTAATCGAAGCTAAAGTTTATATTATGGATCAATCAATTATTTTTTTATTATTTCATTTAGATAATATGCAATACGAGGACGACCCCGTTGAGAATCTTCCAGACGAAAATAGTATGTATACTTGATTCTAAGTAGAAAATTTGATGAATGCCAATTGATTTCTCTTTAAATAATTTGTGAATTTAATTGATAGTTACTAATTGACTTTATTTATAGACCCTTCTACGATCGTGTTCTCAACGGAGTAAAGTTTTTATGGCGTTTTTATTGTCATGGTATTTTTCAGATCAAATAGACATAGCAGAAATAGCTATGCACGTCGTAAGACAATTAATGCGCAATGAAGACGCCAAACATGGCGTATCCCTCCCCTTTCCAGAGGATGCAATTAGGGATGCAGGGCGCCAAATTAAAATATTATGTGATCGTCGCTATCAAAATGTGGAATTGGGCGACGATCACATTAATGACGAACAGACAGAACCGGCAGTACCGGCAGAACCGGCTGAACCTGCAGAACCGGCAGAACGGGCAGTACCGGCAGAACCTGCAGAACCGGCAGAACAGGCAGAACAGGAACAACAGGCTGTACAGGGAGAACAGAGGGAACAGGCAGGACAGGAAGTGGCGGATTTTAATATGTAGAATAAATAAAAATTGGAAATGACCAAAATTTTGTGTTTTCAAACGGAATCATATGTACATTTGTCTCAACGGATTCGGATTCTACGAATTTTTTTAAGTTAAAAAAGAGTATCATACTTAACCGGAAGCGCAGTCGCGGCCACCCTCTATTTCCAAAAACATCGAGGAATTCGGTTAAAATGGAGTGGGGAGGTTAAAAGTTTTTTTGATAAAAACAAAAACACGTCACTTTTTTTTTTCGGCGCAATAACAACTGTGCAAATACATTTTCATTTAACTGTTTAAAATTTCTTCAATTTAAGAATTTAATTTCGAAACTTTTCACTCGCAGTGTATGGGTCGTGTCGACATTGTAACGTAACCTTTACGAACTAGGTCAAAGTACAGTACATTTCAAGGGTTTAGTCCGTTAGATCGTAAAATGCAAATGAGTTCCGCTCATCCTCGACCTGACCGTCGTAAGTAACAGTGAAACCTGGTTATTCCACCACAGTCAACACAAAGTACCTACTTTTAAAAAGAATTGTGTGATCAATGAGTTTATGAGTGGTGGAATAGTTTCGCGCCCCGATCGAGTCCTAGAGAATACTTTAACGGGTGATATATCCGTCTCTTCCATTTATATGTGTTAAACAGAGACGCGATAGTAGACACTCTTAGGACTGTACGTTACAACGTGGGTGAATTGCCAGACGTTGTGTAGAAAAAGACGGAGCTAACCTAGAGCGTTGTACCTGAACCGGACTGACCGGACTAAACCCTTGAAATGAACTGTAGGGTCTCTGAAAATGTATAGTTTTCCCTGGGTGTGAATTTTCAGAAGTTGAGACGTGCTTAATTTAATTACGACTAATATGCTTTTAGTTTAGTTTAACAACAACCAATTGCCGTTGAAATGTGCTTAGTTACGACCAAATCATTTTGAAATATCTGTGTGGTTCAAGATGAAAGACGAGAAAGTATATCAACCAATGTCATCGCAGGATCCGTTGCCGGCAAACATCACAAGCGAATAGGGGAGGACTCTTTCAACCAAAATAAGGCGGTGCCGATGATATCCAAACGTGACAAGCTAGGGGCGGTCACCTCATGGGTGTTGAACTCGATCAATCAGTAGTAAATTAATTGCCCACTGCATCGATATACCTGCAGGGTGTCTAGAAATAACGTCACAATATTTTGGAAGGTGATTCTACACCTAAAAATAGGAAGAAAAGTTTATATGAAATAATGTCCAAAAGAGCCTCCAGGGGGAGCTGCACAACTTAAGCAGGTGTCTTTGAAAGACAAGGATCTACTACTTATTTTTGAAACTGTTATAGATAGAATAACAAGTTCTAGTCATTGGTGGCAGATTGACGCCATTTGTGAAGCAAGCCAACTTGTTTTTTTTTGCATTTATAAATTTGTTACCATAGCCATGACATGCTTTAATTGGGTTTTTCTTGAAAACGGTTGATCCTATGACTTAGCATCAAGAGTAAATTGTTTGTAGAACAGTTATCTGAAGCAAAAAATTCAAGAAAGCCGGAGAAAAAAAAACTGCTTTTTTCCCTCAAGTCCCCCCCTGTTTCGCACGCCTACAGTCGCCACTTACCTTTTTGTTGCCACCAGATAATTTATCAACCAAAAATTACGACAGAAACAAAATTTCGTCATTGTGGCTCCAACCGTTTCAAAAATAATTAATAAATATAATTACTTGTTTTTGAGAGACAAATTCTAAGGCCTGTAGCGACACCAGAAGACCTATTCAGAAATTTTTTCATATAAACTTTTCTTCATATTTTTAGGTGTAGAATCACCCCCCGAAATATTGTGACGTTATTTCGGGACATCCTGTATATTTGTGACCAATCAGTGCCTACCTGCCATTAGGCAAATTTTTATTGAGTGATTTTTTGCAACGAGATTCAGTAATTTAAATAATAGGTACCCGTTAGTATCTTTTAACTTCCAGCCACGGGTGAGTGATTGCAATCGGACTAGGTACATACTGCCTGCTAAAGAGGTTAAAATATATCACCTGAATTCAGGTAAAATATTTAGATGCTTGGTGGTATTGTAGGTACATTGGAACATATGTATAATTTCGAAAGGGCACCGTGCCTTATTTTAATAGATGCGATAATTTTTCTCTTGACTTGCTCTTGATGGTGAAACGTCGTCTTTAACATTTTATAAAATGGACACCAGCATCGTATTTATTGGTTAAGAAGAATCAGATTTTTGCTTAAATGTGAATAAGAACTCCTTTCAGGTACAACTTCCAAGAGCAGCAGCAGCAGCAAACAATATTGACGTCATGCATATGTATAGCTCAACTGGATGCGGGTAAAGGTAGAAAGTTTTTTACTTGGTGCAGGCCAAATGTTTGCTCTAGCTATTTTAACTAATGTAGGCATTTACGTAAGACGGAATACCTTCGAATCAGGTAAAAGTGTAAAAACTCGGTTTTCCCGTTGACTGCCCGCGCAGTTTCTTGACCTAAATGAAGCGCCCCTGAAAGTCATTTTGAATGACCCCGACACCTACCAGATCTGCGTCCGAGTGAGTGGCTTAACCCTGACCTGACCTGACCTGAAAAGGCGAGTTCAGATGAAAATGCGTCGCAGATCTGACCTGACCTGACCACCTGAATTATGTGGTCGCCATTAGTTTTAACGTGACGTTCGATGTGTCTAGTTGGGTAAGTTAGACTCCTCTTGACCTATTATTAAGGATTAAACTTTTCACCTGGATTCAGATGAAATCTTCAAATGTCTCAATTGCTTTATAGTGAAATAACTAACTATATTACTTATTATACAATTGTAGTGGTTTATTGATTTGTGAACGTATCAAGGAAACTGATGTCCTGACCTAATGTTGAGGTTGAACCACTTCATCTTCGTTCAGGTGAAAAGCGACACCTGCTTTTGAAAGTGGGTCTAAAAAATTCGAAACAAAATTAATCTATCAAGCTATCTACTTCCTTAGATTGTGTTCAAAGACGTTCTAAAAAATGGAGCAAATTGATAGAAATTTCGAGTTCTGGAATAAAACCGCTCAAATTAGAGTGGAACTCTACAAAATCAAACAAAGTGTAAAGAGGTCAGAAGAAGCATTGCGGAGTATTCAAAACATGGAAGACGCACTCTTCACCGCAGAAATTGCTGAAGAACCACAAATTTGTGGTAAAGTTGATAATAAAGAGGACAGCGGTCAAACTGGAAATGCAAGCTATATAGAAAAAATTGCACAGTGTAAAACGGATCTATACATATGCAAGGAAATGGTGAAATCTGATGAAGAGGATCTACGAGAAATAAGAAGATGCAAAACGGAAGATGAAAACGCTGTTTAAAATTTTTGTTCATTTTAAAGCCACTAAATTAAAGAAATCAATTTTCCTGTATCGGTCATTATTCTACATCGTTAAATTACTTTTCGCATGCATCGCCTGGGAAAACGTTTGATAAATAGTTTTTGTTCAAGTTAAAGGCTAATTAAGTAAATACCAATTATCCTCTACCGGTCGTTATTCTTTATCTCAGGTCAGGGAAGAACGTCGACATATTGTCTGTCATGAAGTTTAAAACTTTTACCGTGGATCCAGGTAAATTGTAAGCATTTCGTGTAGCATTAAAGCATTGCAGCATAATTAATCAGTTCAAGCATACGTAAAGATTGAGATATTGCCTCTTGCTGAAATCGAAACTTTTCACCTGAACGCAGGTAAAATGTTTACATTGCACTTTTTGATAATTTTCTTGATGCATTTCGGCAAATTTTTATGGAGTGATTTTTTGCAACGAGATTCAGTAATTTAAATAATAGGTACCCGTTAGTATCTTATAACTTCCAGAAACGGGTGAGTGATTGCAATAGGATTAGGTACATACTGCCTGCTAAAGAGGTTAAAATATATCACCTGAATTCAGGTAAAATATTTAGTTGCTTGGTGGTATTGTAGGTACATTGGAACATATGTATAATTTCGAAAGGGCACCGTGCCTCTCATAAATGTTTTTTTCAATTTTTACTGTTATTGTTACGTTGAAATGAGGCAAATTTCTGATGGTGCTTAAACTTGAATGAGGGCGTCAAGATTGAACACGTTATGGCTCTCTGAAAATTAATCAAAAAAAATTTTTTTGAAAAAGCAGAAATCTGAGGACACTTAATTATTTTTTTCGTCAATCGCAACAGAAAGTAGGCTTTTGTGATCTTCAAAGTGATCGCAAACGGTTACTTTAGCGAGCTAGATCGCAAAAGTTTTTCAGCAGTTCCCAAACCCCAAGACATGGTAAATCAATAAAGTTAAAATCCTTTTTGTCATAGATTGCATCCAAACTCACCCTACGTCTTACATATAATATGGTACACTTAAAGGGAGTTAAATTTATAATAAAACTAAAAAGGATTTATTACCTACGTCTCGTTATCTTATCGCTGCTAGCAGTAGCAGACCACTGGTTGACAACCACTGCGCGAATCGCAATCACGCAGCTCGGCTTGTCTCTGGCTCGGCTCGGTGTAACATAACCTCTAAATGTCAATTAATGCCAGTTCAAAGTTTTGATTAATGAAAGCGATTTTATTGGGATTGTGCGAATAAGCTTCAAAATAATGGCAAGCAGTGATAGTTCAATTTCTAATACGCCCCCAGAAATCGTTGACTGTGCAAAAAATGTTACATTGAATTTACTTCCCGAAAAATCAAGACAAAAATACGAAAAGCAGTATGAGCTGTTTACGAACTGGTGCAACACAAGAAACATTCAACGATATTCAGAAAATGTCCTGGTCGTTTACTTTTCTGAAAGAGCAAAAACTATGAAGTCATCCAGTCTCTGGTCGATCTACTCAATGCTAAGAGCAGTGTTATCCGTAAAAAAGGACATTGACATCAGTCAGTATAAGAAATTACAAGCTTTCCTAAAACGGCAATCAGTTGGTTACAAGCCAAAAAAATCAAGAACGTTTACCAAAGAAGAAATAGAAACATTTATTTCTGAAGCACCCGATCAGACGTATTTGTTGAAAAAGGTAAATATTAGGCACTATTTATGTTAACTGACTTCTTGACATTAGGTAGTGTTGATTCTGGGTATTTCCGGCGCATGCAGGCGCGACGAGCTTGTAAAAATGGTAATTGATGATGTGGAAGATAAAGGATCAATTCTAATTGTAAAAATTCCCGACACGAAAACAAAAAGGAGTCGTATCTTTACGATTACTAACAACGAAGGAAGTACAATTGACTTTTTATCATTCTACAGAAGATACCTTGCTTTGAGACCAAAAAATTCTGATACACCACGTCGGCTTTTCTTACGATACTACAACGGCAAATGCACCAAGCAAACTGTAGGTATGCACACAATCGGGGGAATTCCATGTGAAATTGCCAAGTATCTAAAATTACCCGAGTGACTTTATATACCGGTCACTGCTTCCGCCGGACTTCGGCGACGTTATTAGTTAACGGCAGAGGTGACATTATTCAATTAAAGCGTCATGGAGGGTGGAAGAGTTCGGAAGTTGCCGAAGGATATCTTGAAGATTGCCTTACCAATAAGATTGAAACCGCCAAAAAAATCCTGTCTGGGCCTTCATTAGTGGCATCAACATCGGGAGGGAATGAAACACGACAAATCATAGCAGGAGAAAAACGACAAATCATATCGGAATCAACGAGTAGAATTATTGAATCTCAAATAACTGGAGAATTTGACTTCGAAAGAAAAAATGGACCCGGAATGCAAATCAAAATAGAGAATTGCAAAAATTGTACTTTTACTTTTCATAATAAATAAAAAATAAAATACCGTATTCATTCCGTTTTGTTTCTGCGATAATCCAGGTGCATGGACTGCTCGATTTTGGTTGCACATCATCATCGGCAAAAACAACTAGCAATAAAAAGCGAATTTATTGAATTATATAGCACGATTGACGAAAAAACGTCGTGTGTAACTCGCCCACAAAGTGCATTGCCGATCTCAAGAGATTGCCGAGCTCCGCTGCGCGTCGCTCGGCAACTTTCTCTTATCGATCGGCAATGTTTCACTTTGCGGGCGTGTTACACAATATACTATTACCGGTTTCAGGCGATTAAAGCGTTCTTAACATGCATAAAAATAGGCTGGTAAGCAGATCATAACGTTATCTAATGGTTTCTAGACAACAAGCCCATTAACCATTCATGACAACAATGACCCCATTCAAATGCTGTCATCTCGATTGTCAAAATGACGCGAATTCACGCAACATTTTTTTAATTTTGGCTTTAATCGCTTTAAACCGATAAACTATTGAACAAACCTCGGATGTTATGAATCATAACAGACTTAGATGTCTTAAAATCCTCGCTCTCCGAGCTCGGATTTCAATTGACATCTGCGTCTGTTATGATAGTCATAACATTCCTAGGTATGTTAATAGCTATAATAGATGCGATAATTTTTCTCTTGACTTGCTCTTGATGGTGAAACGTCGTCTTTAACATTTTATAAAATGGGCACCAGCACCAGCATCGTATTTATTGGTTAATAAGAATCAGATTTTTGCTTAAATGTGAATAAGAACTCCTTTCAGGTACAACTTCCAAGAGCAGCAGCAGCAGCAAACAATATTGACGTCATGCATATGTATAGCTCAACTGGATGCGGGTAAAGGTAGAAAGTTTTTTACTTGGTGCAGGCCAAATGTTTGCTCTAGCTATTTTAACTAATGTAGGCATTTACGTAAGACAGAATACCTTCGAATCAGGTAAAAGTGTAAAAACTCGGTTTTCCCGTTGACTGCCCGCGCAGTTTCTTGACCTAAATGAAGCGCCCCTGAAAGTCATTTTGAATGACCCCGACACCTACCAGATCTGCGTCCGAGTGAGTGGCTTAACCCTGACCTGACCTGACCTGAAAAGGCGAGTTCAGGTGAAAATGCGTCGCAGATCTGACCTGACCTGACCACCTGAATTATGTGGTCGCCATTAGTTTTAACGTGACGTTCGATGTGTCTAGTTGGGTAAGTTAGACTCCTCTTGACCTATTATTAAGGATTAAACTTTTCACCTGGATTCAGATGAAATCTTCAAATGTCTCAATTGCTTTATAGTGAAATAACTAACTATATTACTTATTATACAATTGTAGTGGTTTATTGATTTGTGAACGTATCAAGGAAACTGATGTCCTGACCTAATGTTGAGGTTGAACCAATTCATCTTCGTTCAGGTGAAAAGCGACACCTGCTTTTGAAAGTGGGTCTAAAAAATTCGAAACAAAATTAATCTATCAAGCTATCTACTTCCTTAGATTGTGTTCAAAGACGTTCTAAAAAATGGAGCAAATTGATAGAAATTTCGAGTTCTGGAATAAAACCGCTCAAATTAGAGTGGAACTCTACAAAATCAAACAAAGTGTAAAGAGGTCAGAAGAAGCATTGCGGAGTATTCAAAACATGGAAGACGCACCCTTCACCGCAGAAATTGCTGAAGAACCACAAATTTGTGGTAAAGTTGATAATAAAGAGGACAGCGGTCAAACTGGAAATGCAAGCTATATAGAAAAAATTGCACAGTGTAAAACGGATCTATACATATGCAAGGAAATGGTGAAATCTGATGAAGAGGATCTACGAGAAATAAGAAGATGCAAAACGGAAGATGAAAACGCTGTTTAAAGTTTTTGTTCATTTTAAAGCCACTAATTAAAGAAATCAATTTTCCTGTATCGGTCATTATTCTACATCGTTAAATTACTTTTCGCATGCATCGCCTGGGAAAACGTTTGATAAATAGTTTTTGTTCAATTTAAAGGCTAATTAAGTAAATACCAATTATCCTCTACCGGTCGTTATTCTTTATCTCAGGTCAGGGAAGAACGTCGACATATTGTCTGTCATGAAGTTTAAAACTTTTACCGTGGATCCAGGTAAATTGTAAGCATTTCGTGTAGCATTAAAGCATTGCAGCATAATTGATCAGTTCAAGCATACGTAAAGATTGAGATATTGCCTCTTGCTGAAATCGAAACTTTTCACCTGAACGCAGGTAAAATGTTTACATTGCACTTTTTGATAATTTTCTTGATGCATTTCGGCAAATTTTTATGGAGTGATTTTTTGCAACGAGATTCAGTAATTTAAATAATAGGTACCCGTTAGTATCTTATAACTTCCAGAAACGGGTGAGTGATTGCAATAGGATTAGGTACATACTGCCTGCTAAAGAGGTTAAAATATATCACCTGAATTCAGGTAAAATATTTAGATGCTTGGTGGTATTGTAGGTTCATTGGAACATATGTATAATTTCGAAAGGGCACCGTGCCTTATTTTAATAGATGCGATAACACAGGCCGACACGTATTTCATTGTTTTATGTGTGATGAGATTTCTTGACTAATTTTGGGGCCCTGATCACGAATCTGTCATTAGTTTTTGTCAGTCACATCGTTGTTTTTTTTTGCAATATTTTTGTAGGTGACAATATGGGACCTGTTTTTTTTTTACATTTTGCACAATACGAGAATGCCGAGCGTGATAAAGCCAATGTTAGTGTTAATGTCATATTACAATCGCGAGCGAAAAATAGTAGCAGCCAATATTATTCCAAAAATCTACCATTTGTCACTAAAAATTTTTTTCGCATGTACGACGCGGGAAACGTAAAGAAATAAAAATTTTAGTTTAATTTACGATGTTTTCTCCCACGCATAACGTTGTAATATTGGAATAAATGTGATAAAGTGTCACATTACCTGCTACAATTTTTCGCTCGCGACTGTATGTAAGCCCCACACTTTTTTTGAAGGTGGCTGGGGACGTTGCGAACAGAAAAGTGTCATTTCGCTCGCGAAACGTCATAATTTTGAGAGCACTGTTTTCGTGCGTGTTTTAAAGTTTCGATTAACAAAAAATGTCATCAAGAGGCTGTAAGAACAGCCTAGATGCATTTTGCTATATTTGCGGTAAGTTCACGCCGCCAAAACAACGACAAACCATCAGCGATTTTGTTAAAACTGCCTACCATGAATACTTTGGTATAAGAATTGCCAATCAAGATAGAACTTGGGTTCCACATGCAGTCTGCACAATTTGTGTTGAACAACTCAGACAATGGACTAAAGGTAAAAGACATTCTTTACCTTTCGGCATTCCTATGGTTTGGAGGCAACAGATAAACCACGACGTCGATTGTTACTTCTGCTCGTGTCGCATTAAGGGTTTTAACTCCAAAAACAAGCATAGGATCTCTTATCCAAACGTGTCATCGGCAACGAGACCTATCCCTCATGGTCCTGAAACACCCGTTCCGCCTCCATATTTCCATCTAGGAAGCCAGCCATCTTCACAGAGATCCGAGAGATCCGAGGATAGTGACAGTGGGGTAATAGACGATGAATTTTATGTGGAAAGTGGCCAGCCACAAGTTTTCACACAAAACGAGCTGAATGATTTAATTAGAGATTTAGGTTTGCCAAAAGATGCTGCACAAATTTTGGGATCCAGGCTCAGAGATAAACATCTGTTAGCTCCAGGAACGAAGTTTTCTTGGTATAGGAATCGCGAAAAAGATTTTCTACCTTTTTTTTCTCAAGAAGGATCGTTAGTGTATTGTGACAACATTCCTGGCCTTATTTTAATGTTAGGGGCAGACAAATATGAATCTAAATCGTGGAGGTTATTTATAGATTCATCCAAGAGGAGTTCTTTTGAATAACGGAAATAAGTATGCTTCAGTACCCGTTGCCCACTCTGTTCATTTGAATTGGTGTTAAGTAAAATAAAGTATAGGGAATATTCTTGGCAACTCTGTGGTGATCTGAAAATCATTTGTATGCTATTAGGTCAGCAATCTGGATTTAGAAAATACTCCTGTTTTTTGTGTGAATGGGACAGCAGGGCCCGTGAAAAACATTATATTCAGCGGGAGTGGCCATCTCGACAAAATCTCATTCCTGGTACTAAAAATGTACTACACGAGAGCTTAGTTGATCCAAAGAAAGTATTACTGCCACCCCTTCACATCAAATTAGGCATCATGAAGCAGTTTGTGAAAGCGTTAAAAAAAGACGGTGACTGTTTTAAATACCTAATCTCAAAATTTCCCTCCCTTTCCGAAGCAAAATTGAAAGAAGGAATTTTCATCGGCCCCCAGATCAGAGCTTTAAAATCAGATAAAAATTTTAATCTGACTATGAACACAGAAGAAAAAGAAGCCTGGTTTGCATTTGTGGATGTTATGGACAATTTTTTAGGAAACTACAAGCATCCGGACTTCAAAAACATTGTGGAGAATATGCTCTGCAAACTTCGAAAATTAAGTTGTAACATGAGCATAAAACTGCATTTTCTTCACTCCCACATAGAATACTTCCCTGAAAATCTGGGAGACGTTAGCGAAGAACAGGGAGAACGCTTCCACCAAGATATAAAAGAAATGGAAAGACGGTACCAAGGCAGGTGGAATGTTAACATGATGGCTGACTACTGCTGGTCACTGAAGCGTGATAACCTTGGTGTTCCACATAATAAGAAAACGACGAAACGTAGCTTCGAGGACAAGAGGGAAAGATTCTACCCTAAGAAGCCTTTCTTGAACTGAGAGATATTTTAAACCCTTTAAATTCAATAAACCTAAATCTTTTCAAATTTCTTGTTTCACCTTTTACGCATTCTATTGGAGTGACATGTTTTAAAAAATTGATGTGATACCCAAAAACTGAGTATACCATTGAATTCAGAATACCCTCTTTATAAGAACAGCTGTCAAATCTAAAACAACGTTCAACAATTTTTAGTTTGTCGGCCTGTGTAATTTTTCTCTTGACTTGCTCTTGATGGTGAAACGTCGTCTTTAACATTTTATAAAATGGACACCAGCATCGTATTTATTGGTTAAGAAGAATCAGATTTTTGCTTAAATGTGAATAAGAACTCCTTTCAGGTACAACTTCCAAAAGCAGCAGCAGCAGCAGACAATATTGACGTCATGCATATGTATAGCTCAACTGGATGCGGGTAAAGGTAGAAAGTTTTTTACTTGGTGCAGGCCAAATGTTTGCTCTAGCTATTTTAACTAATGTAGGCATTTACGTAAGACGGAATACCTTCGAATCAGGTAAAAGTGTAAAAACTCGGTTTTCCCGTTGACTGCCCGCGCAGTTTCTTGACCTAAATGAAGCGCCCCTGAAAGTCATTTTGAATGACCCCGACACCTACCAGATCTGCGTCCGAGTGAGTGGCTTAACCCTGACCTGACCTGAAAAGGCGAGTTCAGGTGAAAATGCGTCGCAGATCTGACCTGACCTGACCACCTGAATTATGTGGTCGCCATTAGTTTTAACGTGACGTTCGATGTGTCTAGTTGGGTAAGTTAGACTCCTCTTGACCTATTATTAAGGATTAAACTTTTCACCTGGATTCAGATGAAATCTTCAAATGTCTCAATTGCTTTATAGTGAAATAACTAACTATATTACTTATTATACAATTGTAGTGGTTTATTGATTTGTGAACGTATCAAGGAAACTGATGTCCTGACCTAATGTTGAGGTTGAACCACTTCATCTTCGTTCAGGTGAAAAGCGACACCTGCTTTTGAAAGTGGGTCTAAAAAATTCGAAACAAAATTAATCTATCAAGCTATCTTCCTTAGATTGTGTTCAAAGACGTTCTAAAAAAGGGAGCAAATTGATAGAAATTTCGAGTTCTGGAATAAAACCGCTCAAATTAGAGTGGAACTCTACAAAATCAAACAAAGTGTAAAGAGGTCAGAAGAAGCATTGCGGAGTATTCAAAACATGGAAGACGCACCCTTCACCGCAGAAATTGCTGAAGAACCACAAATTTGTGGTAAAGTTGATAATAAAGAGGACAGCGGTCAAACTGGAAATGCAAGCTATATAGAAAAAATTGCACAGTGTAAACCGGATCTATACATATGCAAGGAAATGGTGAAATCTGATGAAGAGGATCTACGAGAAATAAGAAGATGCAAAACGGAAGATGAAAATGCTGTTTAAAATTTTTGTTCATTTTAAAGCCACTAATTAAAGAAATCAATGTTCCTGTATCGGTCATTATTCTACATCGTTAAATTACTTTTCGCATGCATCGCCTGGGAAAACGTTTGATAAATAGTTTTTGTTCAATTTAAAGGCTAATTAAGTAAATACCAATTATCCTCTACCGGTCGTTATTCTTTATCTCAGGTCAGGGAAGAACGTCGACATATTGTCTGTCATGAAGTTTAAAACTTTTACCGTGGATCCAGGTAAATTGTAAGCATTTCGTGTAGCATTAAAGCATTGCAGCATAATTAATCAGTTCAAGCATACGTAAAGATTGAGATATTGCCTCTTGCTGAAATCGAAACTTTTCACCTGAACGCAGGTAAAATGTTTACATTGCACTTTTTGATAATTTTCTTGATGCATTTCGGCAAATTTTTATGGAGTGATTTTTTGCAACGAGATTCAGTAATTTAAATAATAGGTACCCGTTAGTATCTTATAACTTCCAGAAACGGGTGAGTGATTGCAATAGGATTAGGTACATACTGCCTGCTAAAGAGGTTAAAATATATCACCTGAATTCAGGTAAAATATTTAGTTGCTTGGTGGTATTGTAGGTACATTGGAACATATGTATAATTTCGAAAGGGCACCGTGCCTCTCATAAATGTTTTTTTCAATTTTTACTGTTATTGTTACGTTGAAATGAGGCAAATTTCTGATGGTGCTTAAACTTGAATGAGGGCGTCAAGATTGAACACGTTATGGCTCTCCGAAAATTAATCAAAAAAAATTTTTTTTAAAAAGCAGAAATCTGAGTACACTTAATTATTTTAATAGATGCGATAATTTTTCTCTTGACTTGCTCTTGATGGTGAAACGTCGTCTTTAACATTTTATAAAATGGGCACCAGCACCAGCATCGTATTTATTGGTTAATAAGAATCAGATTTTTGCTTAAATGTGAATAAGAACTCCTTTCAGGTACAACTTCCAAGAGCAGCAGCAGCAGCAAACAATATTGACGTCATGCATATGTATAGCTCAACTGGATGCGGGTAAAGGTAGAAAGTTTTTTACTTGGTGCAGGCCAAATGTTTGCTCTAGCTATTTTAACTAATGTAGGCATTTACGTAAGACGGAATACCTTCGAATCGGTAAAAGTGTAAAAACTCGGTTTTCCCGTTGACTGCCCGCGCAGTTTCTTGACCTAAATGAAGCGCCCCTGAAAGTCATTTTGAATGACCCCGACACCTACCAGATCTGCGTCCGAGTGAGTGGCTTAACCTGACCTGACCTGACCTGGTTCGCCTCGACGATGCTGACCTGACAACAAAGTTCGCCTCAACGATAGCTGACCTGAGCAAGGAGTTCGCCTCAACGATAGCTGACCTGACCACGGAGTTCGCCTCGACGATGCTGACCTGACAACAAAGTTCGCCTCAACGATAGCTGACCTGAGCAAGGAGTTCGCCTCAACGATAGCTGACCTGACCACGGAGTTCGCCTCGGCGATAGCTGACCTGACAACAAAGTTCGGTTTTCCTAATTATTATTAAGACTTATTGGTAAAATCCAGGTCAGGTTTTGAAATTAATCAGAAAAACGGCGCAATCCACTTGGGGTTTTCATCAGTTTATATTAACCCTACGTTAGGCGCGCGGCTTAGAGTCACGTAGTTAGACGCACGGGCTACGATTGTAGCCCATTTTTCTAATTTCATTTCATGATTTTTTTGAACATAGGTCAACTCTAAAAATTTTGACCTAACCCCTTAATCGCACGAAATGAACGGCAAATGGTGGCTTGTAAGTTCCTTAATATACTACTGAGCTCCAGCGATTCTTTCACTGCGATTTAATGATTTTTTTGAACGTAGGTCTACTCTAAAAATTTTGACCTAACCTCTTAATCGCATGAACTGAACGGCAAATGTCGGCTTGTAAGTTCCTTAATATACTACTGAGTTCCAGCGATTATATCAGGTCAATTTAATGATTTTTTAAAAATTATGTATAGGTCAACTTTAAAAACTGCGACCTAACACCGTAATGACACGATATGAATGGATAATAAATGGCGATTTGTAATTTCCCGAATGTACTAGCGTGCCCAAGCGATTTTTTTCACGCGCATTTAGTGATTTTTTTAACATAGCTCAACTTTAAAAATTTCTGCCCAACACCTTAATCGCAAGAAATGAACGGCAACTGGCCAATTGTAAATTCCTTAATGTTTTGTCGAGATCTTCGAGAGATCAAACGATTGTTTTCACGCCGATTTGTTGATTTTTTTAAACATAATATGTCATCTCTAAAAATTTCGCCCCTCAGGTTGATTCTACTAATTTCGGTCTAATCTCGGATTTCAGAGAACCTTTGATATAACAAAATATTGCCTTTTCAGAAAGATGAAGAGAAGTCGAGAAGAGGACGGTGATACCCACGACGAAAACGGCGGGAAAATTAGATCAAGGATGGTTGTTTACTTTGTCGACAGAAAATTTAAATCCTTCGAGAAGGAATTCGTTGTTGCGCAGCTCATCGAGAAACACTCGTGGCAGGAGGCTACGCACGTTTCAAGTAAGTAAATCCTGTAAACTTTTTTACTAAATTATAAGCAAATTCCATTAGGACTGATCCACTACGCAGTTGCCTCAACCGAAGCTTGCGTCTCTCCGAAATTTAAGAGGGTTTTAGAAAACCTAAAAGCATGCTCTGTCAGCGTCATTCTCGAATACGATTTTGTATACGTGCTTTCGTCGCGATTCAGGACCTCCGTTAAGTTATTTCGAGAAAACCTCGATGAAAATGGGCAACAAAACCTCACCACGTTAACGGATCTCACCACAGTACTGTGGTATAATACACCGCATTTCTTGGCCAAAATAGGTTTTTTCAAAATGTTGAAAATAATAAAACTAATCTAATTTTTTAATAGTCAATATATTGACTGAATTGAGATTAGATGGCTTTTCTTGTGCACTACAACAGAATCTGTTTAAAACATAGATCAAAGTGGCCTGCCGTCACAAAATCGACTCCGCGACACGTCACCTGACAAAATTTGTTCGCGTTTCGGCAAACATCTTTGTGCCTTTGGTGTTTAGAAAAGTGGCAAAAATTATGGAATATAACCAACAAGGTATGTAGAAAACACTTGTGTACTGTGGACACTAAAATTTTTCATTACTGCATTTCTACGTTAAAAAGACTTCGAGGTGTTTTTAACCATTTAAATTCATGAAATTTACAATTCTTGTAATCATTAAAAAAAATGTTAGAGTTTGTTAGTAAAATGCGCTATCAGGAATTAAGCACAGCCTATCTGGCAACAATTTGATGTGCTATTTAACTGCGTCTACCTGCGTTTTTAAAGAAAATAATTTTTTTCAGATTTGCGGAATGATGAACTGTTTACAATTTGGCGGAATGAATCGGACCATAAATTAAAAGTAACGGCGGTATTAAATTTTGTTCTGAGTAAATTCAACGATTCATCATTTTCTGACACAACTAAGATTGATTTAGAAGAAAAATCCAGGATATTTTGTGTAAACTGTTACACAAAATGGCAAGTAGCTCACAGGAATGCCTCTATGTTTACGAGAAAGTACAGAAACTGGTTAGCCGCAGAAACTAGCTTTAAAATACCTCGTGCACCCAAATCCAACCCAGTGATCTACGAGACGACACCAGGGCGACCCCGGCTTACTTTCAATCAAAAGTCTGAAAGATCGAAAAGGGAAGCTAGCGAATTGTGTAAAGAAAAGCAGCAAGAAACACATTTAATGTTGAAAGCCGCTAGTATGGCTGCTCGCCAAAAGGGAGAAGTCGATCTTGCTGTTGTTTTAAACGAAACAACTAAAAGCCCCAACAGACCATCAAAAATCAGAAAAGTATTATTTTCGCCTGAAAGAAAGCCAATCTCATATACAAATGAAGAGGCTCTAGCGTTTTTACTAGACAATAGTTTTAGTAAACAGCAGTATCTTAGCTTACGTCTTGGTAGTAAAGCCAGAAATTGTAATATATATCCAGCTTATGAGAAAATTTTGCAGACTAAGTCTCAATGTCGGATTCAGGAATTATCAGTAACAGATACGCTAGCTAAGGTTCGCTTGGATAGCTTGTTAGAGCATACAACAAAACGAATTGTATTAATGCAACAAGAGTTGATTATGAATATAATGGAGTCATCTAATGAAGAAGTTACAAATGCTAAAATAATTTTTAGTTGCGGATTTGATGGAAGTACAGGACAGGCTAATTATAAACAGAAATTTGATGATCCAGGCACCTCCCAAAACACAGACTCCAGCTTATTTGCCACAACAATTATTCCTTTAAGATTAATTTCTACAACTAATCAGATCTTGTGGAATAATCAGACCCCTCAATCAGTTCGTTTTTGTAGACCGTTAACGCTGGAATACACCAAAGAGACTAAGCAACACATTTTGAAAGAAAAATCTAGCCTTGGTGAAGAAATTCGAAAGCTTAAAGATTTAGAAGTAAAAATGCCAAATCAAAAAACATTAAAAATAAAATATCATTTATATATGACTTTGATAGATGGAAAAGTTTTAAACATTATAACAAACACAAAATCGAATATGGCTTGCCCCATTTGTGGAGCAACACCTAAGAAATTTATGGAAACATCCGATTTTAGATCTCATGTGTTCGAGCCAAAATCCAATACTTGGGAATATGGAATCAGTCCTTTACATGCTTGGATACGATTTTTCGAATGTATTGTACACATTTCGTATAGGATTCATCTAAAGAAGTGGCAGATAAGGGGAGATAGGGACAAAAAACAAATTGAAGAACAAAAATCCTTTGTGCAATCAGGATTTTGGAAAAATTTAAGCCTGCATGTAGATAAGCCAAAATCGAATGGATGCGGGAGCACTAACGATGGAAATACCGCACGGCGATCATTTCAACAGCCCGAAATATTTGCACAGATAACTGGTGTTAGTCTAGAACTAATTAAAAAGTTTAGAACCATATTAATTGCGTTGACATGTCAGCACCCATTAAATCTCAGTGCGTTTGAAAGTTTTTGTTTTGAAACCGGTCATCTTTATATGAAACTGTATCCGTGGTACCCAATGCCACCCTCTGTGCACAAGGTTCTAGTTCATAGCAAGTATATCCTAGAAAATACAGTTCTGCCTACAGGCTACTTTGGTGAAGAAGCTAGCGAATCAAGAAATAAATTTTACAAAAAGGATAAAGAGTGTCATGCTAGAAAAAACAGTAGAAAAAATAACTTAGCAGATGTATTTAACAGGGCACTCGACACATCTGATCCTTTAATATCCAGTATAAGCTTAAGAGCTAGAATAAATAACCACAATAAACTAAAACTTCCCCCGGACGTTATTTGTTTACTGATACCACCAAATGTGGAACCTACGCCGACTGAAGGAGGAGCGACTCAAACCAACCCCGATGAAAGCGAAGAAGATAAAGACAACGAAGATTTGCTTAATTCCAATTCCCTTTTGCTGCCCAATATAGAGCTAGATACAGAATCTGACTGATAAGAGTGAAAGATTTAATTTTTTCCTTTGTTGTAATAAAAATAAAAAATAGTTGTCTTAAGCTTGAATAGGCGAGTTTTTGTTCTTTATTATCTATAATTATTGATCAATAAACACAATTCGTTATCCAAAGTCACTCCGTTTGTAGTTATTAATTTTGGCCAAGAAATGCGCTGTGTTATACCATAGTGCACAGAGGCAATTGCGTTCGAAAAATCTCTAATGGTAAAGGAAGACATACGTTACAGCCCGAGAGCCTTAAAAAACAAAATCGTCTTCGTAACCGGTAGATTTGACAACTTTAAAAATATTAAGGAACTCAAGGGGTATCTTATAGCTTGCGGGGCAGCTGTAGTGAAGAACAAAAATGTTACAAAAGACGTAGACGTGATGATTTGTGGGCGTGAGCCATCCTCTGTGGCTATAAAAACATTGAAAAAATATCAAGGAAAGAATGCCAAATTCATATCGGAGGAAGAGATGATAAAATTTGTAAATAAATTTGCCGCAAGGAAGGACACCATCATAGAAGAACCATCAGCAGAAATGGAGAAGGCGCGCCATTCCATGGATGTGATGGAGGTACACGACAATATGAGTGAAACAGGAGGAACTAGCGGCGATACGGTAAATGGCGGTGGTGGAAAGGGGGTGAGAGGCGTAATTAAAATCCACGAAAAATTCAAAATTTATACAAAGACTTTTGTGATGCAGTATTTAAAACAAAGGGGCATTGCGGGAACGCAAGTAGAGGCTGCATGTGCCGGGTTTGCCAAGAAGTGCAGCAAAAAAATGAAGATGTTTATCTCCAAGTTCGGCAAAGGTTTTTTAACTCAATTTTTTATTCTCATTGGTGCATCGTTCTGCAATTGTCGTGCGTTTGACGACAAGGGGAAAAGTATTACGCAGATTTTTTTTCTTAAGCAGTAGTTGCATCAGCAAGAGCAATAGTAATGGTAGTAGTAGTAGTCGTAGTGTAGGCGTTTCAGAAGGGAAAATTAACTTAATTTTTTCCTGCTCCGGATAATTTATTACAGAACTTACAGAGGACGTGAGGGGTACTTCACGATGCAAGTCTGTGCCCCTTGAGATTTTTTTCGTTCATCTGTTCTCTTGGGCACCTGACAATGATTTTTTGAAGACTAATTTTTAAGCAAAAAGGGATTTTTTTTGTGCCCAATCGACCCACGTCGAGGTATACATTTAATTTGCATTGCCCTGCAAACCAGAAAGGCTATAAATTGCTATAAAACATTCAAAGCGGGTCGACTACTGTGCACAAAAAAATTATTCGTTTGTTTAAAATTCACTTTTCGAAAAATCATTGTATTACTTACGCAAGGGGAACTGAAACACGAAAAAAATCGCAAGGAGCACAGAATATCATGAACTACCACCCACTTCCACTAAAAGTTTTGTAATAAATTTTCCGGGGCACTCCCCCACGTTAAACGCCCATACCACGGCTACAGTGAAACACCTGGTAGTGGTAATTGTACCAGTAGTAGTAGTAGTAGTAGTAGTAGTAGTAGTAGTAGTAGTAGTAGTAGTAGTAGTAGAGTAGTAGTAGTAGTAGTAGTGTTGGTGGTAGAAGTAGTTGTATAGGGTGTCTCAAAAAATACGTGTTTCATTTTTCCTGTTAGTTTTTAAGGGATATTTTTCCGTTTCATGTAAAATGTATCTCATGGTTAGGGCTCTCGATCTCACACTTCAAAATTTTTGGTCCCACGATCCCTGTTCTTCATAAGGACTAATTTAACATTATTTAGGCCAATTGGGTTTCGTTACTGGTTGACATATGACAGTGATGTTTGGACAGGATTGAAGGCCGACCTGTTCCCTTTCTAAAATAAACTTCAAATTGAAAATTAATGTTTTCCTCAATTTTTTGCTAATTTTCTTCCAGTGCTCCAAATCGCATTATTTATCACAAACTGTGCTTTTTGTTGTAAAATTATGCGATTTAGAGCGTTGGAAGAAAATTGATTGATAATTGAGGAATGCAATAACTTTCATTTTGAAGGTCATTTTGGAAGGTGAAGAGAGCGGCCTTCAATCCTGTCTAAACGCCACAGTCATAAATCAACGAGTAACGAAACCCTATTGGCGTAAATAATGGTGTTACATGAAAGTCCTTAGGAAGAATAATTATCGCATGACGTGAAATTCTGTTGGGTGGTATCGAGAGCAGCAAACCTCAGCTCCGTCCTATATGCAACGTAAACATATCGCACATAAAATAACGGAGATACAGGAAACACCGTTTTTTTTGAGACACCCTAAAGTTCTTCTCTCCCTACTCCTATGCAACACCAGTGTTGCATTATGCACGATTCTGTCATGAAATTTTGTATAATTTCAATAAATTTATTTGAATAATTTATTAGCTCGCGATGAAGACGTAACGCCCACAGATGTCGAAGCACTTGGTGACGCACCGCCAAGGACCGAACAAGCCAATACCGAAGACGCCCCGCCGACTGACGTACAAAGGGAAGGCGCGCCGCACACAGACGTGCATGTCCAAGCACCGCCAACGATCGAACATACCGATGACGAAGACGTCCCGCCGACTGACGTACATAGGGAAGACGTACAAATCGAAACACTTGGTGACGCACCGCCAACGATCGAACAAGCCAATACCGAAGACGCCCCGCCGACTGACGTACAAAGGGAAGACGCGCGGCACATCACAGACGTGCATGTCCAAGCACCGCCAACGATCGAACAAACCGATGCCGAAGACGTCCCGTCGACTGACGTACATAGGGAAGACGTACAAGTCGAAACACTTTGTGACGCACCGCCAACGATCGAACAAGCCAATACCGAAGACGCCCCGCCGACTGCCTAATTTAGACAAAAAAAAAAAGAAATTTACGACCAGATGAGCACCAGTGGACTCCAAATGTTCAAAAGAAAAAAAGGGAGCAAGGGCGATCATATTTAGGAAGACGAAAAGAAAACGGTAAAAATGTTTTCGATAGAAATAGGCCTGAAAAACAAATGAAAACGTCGTGTAACTGCAAAACAAGCATAAAAAATATTAAAGCCTTCAAGTGTAGAAAGATTAGCGAAGAAGAAAGAAAAGCTATCTTTACTGACTTCTGGCGCAAAACTTGGGGTGAGAAAAAAACCGTTATTCAAATGTTGGTAAGATCTGGCCCAGCCAAAGATAAAAAAAACAAAATTCATGAAGTCTCACGAAGAAACCGCACTTTATTTTTTCATTTAAAAAATAGAAATGGAGAATTAGTTAGAGTCTGCAAGACGATGTTTCTAAACACCTTGTCTCTGGGTCAGTGGCAAGTAGCTAACTGGATACAAGACCAAAATTCAAAGCAGGAAAAGGCAACACCTGATCTAAGAAATATTGCCGCAGTCAAAACAAGGCGATTTGAAAAGAAATCAGAAGTCAGAGACTTTTTAACGCAACTTCCTAAACTTGAATCACATTACTGTCGAGCGTCGACCAGTAAATTATATTTGGAATCTGTTTGGAAAACCAAAATGGAAGTGTATAGGGAATATGAAAAAAACCGAGAACACGTTTCAACAAAGACTTTCTTTGAAGTGTTTGAAGAGTTGAATCTTGGTATACACCAGCCCAAAAAAGACCAGTGTGATTTGTGCATTGGATATCGTACAGACAACGTAACTGAAGACATTTATCAAGCTCACATCACAAACAAAGAAAATGCTAGATCGGAAAAACAAAAAGACAAAGAAGAATGTAAATTTATTTTTACTGTTGACTCGCAAAGTGTTCTTCTTTGTCCCTCCTTAAAAGCGTCAGCCCTCTACTATAAAACGAAATTAATCGTTCACAACTTTACGATTTATGACCTTAGAACTAAAAATGGCTATTGTTATGTATGGCATGAAGCTGAAGGTGGGCTAACAGCAAACGAATTTGCCACAATCTTGACCCACTTTATTTCAGAAAAAATTCCCGATCTGCAAGAACAAGACGAAGTAATTATCTACAGCGACGGTTGTGGATACCAAAACCGTAACTGTACATTGTCTAATGCATATTTGCTGTTAGCCAATCAACGAAAAATTAGTATTATGCAAAAATATTTACAAAAAGGACACACCCAAATGGAATGCGATTCCATGCATTCTACAATCGAGAGGAAATTGAGGAATAGAGAAATCTACACTCCCGCGTGTTATATAGATTTGTTTAAAAGTGCTAGGATAACACCAAAACCATATGAGGTCACTTATTTGGATCACACATTTTGGAAAAAATATGATGTTCTGCAATTTCATACGTCAATTTTTTTATTTTTCAGGTTGTTGGATTTTTTTCTGCAATACAGAGAGGAAGCTGGTGTACCAGAAACGAACCCATATCTTTTTGCTGTTAATACGAAATGCCTCTACATAAATCCATCGAACGCCATTCGATTGTACGCGGTAGAGTGTGGGGCCGAGAAACCTGATTGTATTTCTATGACTTTATTCCGCAAAATTGTCGCAACCCAAGCTCAAATGCTGCAGCTCTCGGATAACGAGATGCAACAACTTGCCGACTTTATGGGACACACGATCGAAGTCCACAAGCAACATTATCGATCGGTTTCCCACATTCAGGAAGTGGCCATTTTGTCCAGATTCTTTCTCGCTGCCAGCGAAGGAGATGTTGCCCGGTTCCGTGGCAAATCTCTACAGGACATTGAAGTTTTCCTAAATGATGAGAGACCTAACGAAGAAGAAACTTTTGACATTGAATTTTCACAAGGAACCCAGGAAGCAGAAGATAACACAGACTTTGTAGAACAAGAAATTTCTCAAACAAATGACGCCGCAAATGAAATTCCAGAAAATATGCAGGCTGTAGAAGGTAATTTAGAAAATGTCGCTTCAATATTTATGTAACCGCAAACTTTGCAGCAATTCCAACAACAAATAACGCCCATAGCCAGCCACCTAGGACACGAAGACCAAGACCCAGTGACATCGATAACCAAATACCGCATAGCAGCAAAAACTTCAAATCCATGACGAAAACATGCAGCAAAAGTCCTCCCGCTAACGCAGCACACCACATCAAAGATTTCTTGAAGAACCTAACTCCAAAAAAGGGGAGAAAAACAAGATTCTCAACGCCAGAAAAAAAAATTATTTTAAGATATTGCGGCAAATATATAGAAAGCGGCTGCTATCCACCAAATCAAAAATCATTTTACGACCAAATGCTTGAAGACCATAAAGAAGTTTTTCATCCAAAACGTACAAGTCGAAATATACACTCGTTTGTACAATACCGTCTTAAAACGTCAGCTAAAAAAGGAAACCTCTCCAAATAATTTTTCTCACGTTCTCGTTAATTTGTAGCGATTGCGAATCGTCGATTAAAAATGTTTTCTTAATTATGTTAAATTAAATTAGTGTGTTGAATTAGTATAAGTGCATTTTTCATTTGGATTGCTAGAGTAATGCTACCGATTCGATGTATTTGAAACAATTTGCACCCGTAATTCAGCGGCAATTTTGTACTAGTCCAAATTGTATACACGGTGGTCGCTTTATCTGGAGACTGGCAAATATCTCGAAAAGAATGCATTTTAGAAAAAAAATGCTTTGTATAACAGTTTTATGACTTCGAGGGGGAAGATAGATGGCATCATCGCCATTTTGATTCAAGGTCATTTTCAAGGTCAACTTGATTTTTTTTTAATGGAAACCTGTATTTTTTATTACAGATGAATCCGATGGATGTAAATTTTAATTCCTAGAAATTCCCTAATAACAGCGGCACGACAAAATAAATGAACAACCGTTGTATCTTTGCAACGATGAATTCTAGATAAATAAACCACAAAAATTGTTGTAAATTTTGTTTTTGTCATGCCGCTGTTACTAGGGAAGGCAATGGATTTCGAAGAAGATTAAAATTTTCATATATAATACTATTAGTAAGTACTGAATTGTCGACAATTCCGTGATGTTTACCTGGATACGACTGCTTACTGCGACGAGAATTCGACGAGACCGTAGGTCGAGTCCAATTCTCTAGTCAGTATGCAGGAGTATCAAGGCATCACGGAAGTCGACAATTCTTTACTTACGAATAGTATTCGGAGGACAATTCGCCGAATTAATATAAAAATTGCAGCATTTCATGGAAATTGTGACAGCTATCAAAATAAATTTCAGCGGATATTTGGACTAGTACAAAATTGTCGCTGAAATACAGGTGCCAATTGTTGTGGTTGGTCAGAAATGCGTCATTTGCTCTCTGTCATTGGTCAATTTCAAATGAGTCGAATTGTCATTTAAATATCAGACAAACTATCCATGGGATCCAAAAATATTTCAGATGAGAGTTATTTGTCCTTTTACGGGGAATAAGAATCTGCAATAAAAAATGTAATTTTCACTTAAAAAAATTAAGTTGACCTTCATTTGACCTTGAATTGAATCAAAATGGCGTTGCTGCCATCTATTTTCCCCCTCGAAGTCATAAGACTTTTATACAAAACATTTTTTTTCTAAAATGCTTCCCTTTCCGAGATATTTGCCAGCCCCAAGATAAAACGACCACAGTCTGTATAATACCACAAGTGACACCAAAATTTCTGGAATTTTTTTGACATTTACGACAGATTTCCGCGGCAAAAAATCTGGAGTAATTGTCAAAATCACGAGTGGTATTCAGCAAGAAAATTTCACTTTAAGTACAAAATCCTGACAGTAGGAACCTGACAGAACAATTTGGTCAGAATCCGTCGTAAAGACTTAAATCCTCGTTCATAATTGCATCAAATTTTTAAAATGAAATTTTCACTTATAATCTCATCAGAGCATTAATTCTTTTCGGAAATTTTTTGGACTGCACCCCAACAACGTATTAATCGGCCCGAGTGGAACACGAGGGCCCGATTACGTTGTTGGGATGCACGACTAAAATTTCCAGGGATGCACGACTAAAATTTCCAGGAAATGAATTAATGCTCGAATGCGGATTCGGTAAGAAAATAGCAACGATACAGCCACAGAAATTGAATAGAAATGATTTTTGACATTTAATTTGACATAAAAATTTCCACTTATTATTTTCGTTTAGGTTGGTCTAGGTTGGTATCAAAAATTTCCCGGAAATCCTCGAGTTGCAATGGTAAACACAGAAATCAATTTTTCTATTGGCTTATGATTAGTATCGTGCGATTTTCGCTGTAATTTATTTGATAGCTGTTTGACAGCTGCTAACCATTTTAATATAATTTTTTTATATTAACTCGTCTCATAGATTGCCTAAATTTGAGTTCTCATGGATTCACTACCTTCGCCTATACTTTAGATTTCAACATGTGACGAAGTGTTTTTCGTCACGAGTTTCCTGGAAACCACCCCCGAATTTTCCGCTTCGTTTCCCACCGTACGGCCTTCCCGCGGTCCGAGTTATCCCGAATTGGCACCTAGGGATGCGTCAGGACCTGCCCGACTCTATTCCGTAAACACCGGGGTGATACCGCCATCCCCCATCCCTTAATAATTAATTAAAAGTCGGTTGTTTACAAGTGTTATCTTATCTCCGCGAGATAACAGTTTTTGTGGGATTCCGTCGCCGAAACCGCGTGGCCTTGCATTTAATTCTTTTCACGCCGGACTAAGGAAAATGCGTCTTCGCTTTCCCTGCACCGATTTCCTCCGGACGAAAACCGGCCGGCTTCTAATTATTTTCAGGTTCATCTCCACCGGTCTAGAAGGCCGCGCCACCCCCAGGATCGCCGCCAACGCTGGAACCGAGGACAGGACTCGATGGATTGCCGAGCCATCTCTCCAGTTCCACCGGGCCATCGCCACCAATTAGCGCAGCGGAGCGATGTGGAAGGATGCCGACCAATCAGCGTTCGGCAGCCCCTATATAAGGCGCAACGCAGCGAGATCATCTTCTTCAAGTTCTTCTCGCGGAGCCTTCCCGAGAAGTTTAGAACCGAACAAAAGGTAGCCACCGGGTTAGGGCAATAATTCTGTTTATTGGTTAGATGTGTTATCCGTTTTAGAGTTATCCTTTATTTGTAAATTTCTGTTAAATAAACATATTGTGGTGAGAGGACCCCCTTTTCTTTTGTGGTAACCCCACGTAATTATTACGTGTACTTACCCCGCTGTGCCAGGTAAGTTAATTGAATTCTCTGATGACAAATTACACAGTTATTCACTATGAAACACGTTCGGTTCCCCAGATTCTTTGCTTTGAAGTAGCACAGTGGTGGTTTAGTTAAACTCAAGTAGTTCCATTTCAAAAGTTTTATTACAATATTCAAAGTAAAATACAGCACAATGCCCCAATAACGGAAACCCAAATAAAATTTACACAATGACGGGCCAGGTAGTCTGGTCCCTTCTATCAGGAAAGTGATTCCTAATTTCGAGATTACTCTAAAGCCAGGTACCTGCCGTAAATGGGTCAGGATTGCAATATTTAAATGACCTACTTTCCCTTTCCAATGGGTCACTACCCTCGACGGAGTCAGATTTACGCAATTACGATCGCCCCCGTTCAGTCGTACCGCGTTACTGTGGCTCCCATTGCAATAAAATCGCGGCGTTAGCCTTTCCCCAAAACTAGGTCCCGGTTCGAGGGAATTAAATGTTTAAACTTTAAGGGGATGCTGCACAGTGACGCTTCCCCCAGCAGGTTGGACCATCCGTACCGCCGTCACGCGGAACTAGGGTCACGATTCCTACATCGCACGTCTACCCGATTTTCTTGCCGCGGTACCTGCCTTCCGCTGAGCTAATTAAATTTACGCGAGGACATGCAACTTTACGCCAAGCGCCGACAGATAGAGTGCTCTGCAGGCGGGAGTTCGCGGTCGAACTCCCAGGGAACGAACAAGCATGGCCGCGGCCGACGGTCCAGTCCCTGGAGGACACAGCGCGCGATTCCTTGATGTTTGAATAATATTGAATCAAATTTCTAGGGGAATCGGTCAGGCCGTCGGCGTTCTGGAGCTCTTGTGTCACCCTAACCGTATATCTAAGTACCTCCCACGAACGGGGTCCTAACCCTTTTTTGTCAAAACTACCACATTCACACATTCAATTCATATTTTCATTTGCCACTTCCTTTTTTTGGCAACTCTCTTTTTTTTTTTGCACCGCACCGCTCAAATTGGTAGGAGGTAACCGTGACGAACTCGCAAAACCGCCTAAGACTCGCCGAAGTGCCCGAGCCAAAGGAGGACGCCTCGGGACATCGCGACGTCTGACTTCCAGTCCGAAACTTGCTAAAGGAATCCGGCTGTGAAGAACGGTGTCCCAATATGATTCCTTCACGGTTAGGGGTACTCGTTAGTAAAGCCGCGGTTTGTTTGGCATAACAGCACAGGCGAGCTTCCTACTACCTGGGTCAATAATTTCCCTTGGCGCCTCAATACAAGGCGCCGGGCCGGCCAACTATTTTATTATCGGTTTCGGTAGTACGACAACCACATTTATGGCACCCCACTTCGAGTGTACAATGGGGGGTTATCACGGCTCGAATTAGCATAAAAGTTTGAAGCTTCTGTCCGGGTTTATGAACCCTTGTGACGATAATAAGCAAATAAATGACTGGTACGACTTTGAGGGCGCGGACGATCTAATAATTACGCAAACCGACCAAATCATACTTCTCAAAGTTAAATAATCGGTATAAAATGGGTAATCTACCTGGTCTCTTGATTTTCGGATCCGGTGATCTGGTAATCCACTGGGTAAGCGGCTTCAGGTCGTTAGGTACTCCACTGAACACACAACTATGAACTTAGGAAAATTCCGGGGTTCGCGTGAATAAGCCGATCGTAATGACTCGTAAGAGAAAAGACGAAAAAGGTTCCCTTCTAGTGGACGTACTCGTATTTATAAGTTCACCCCCCTTCAAGGAGCGTTACGTCATCTCTTCCCGCGGAAGAACTACCCCCTCAACATTCGACGAAAACAACCCTATCGTCTCATCTACTCCCACTCATGGTCAATGGGTGACCCTTCTGCAGTTTCCTTCCGTTCGTAGTTCTTATTCCGGAAAAATATGTCCCTACTAGGCCTAAGCGTTGCCCTCATCTCCTAATTTCCCTATTTCGCGAGTTCCTAGGTCAATTCTGTGTTTTACTCTCCCGACTGGAATCCCTGAATCGTCGTGTATTGAAAATTACCTAAACGGACCTCCTGACTTTGCAACCCTTTATATATACCTGGCTTCAGTTTAACCTGTACAATTCAATCTAGTTAATTTACCTGATGGGTAATTGACATGATCAGTACTTCAAGTACTTAGTTATTAACATGGACATTCAGATATTTCAACAATTTTACAAATAACAAAGAGAAATCTTACATAATAGCGCCGGAAACACAACTTTCTAGAGCCCTTAACCTAACGGCTCTTTTTATTACCGAATTCGATTCGGTCCCTTTAGGCAGGAAGTGCCACATGTTGACCCGTCCATGTTTCTGCTTAAAAATCTCTCCAAAATAATAAACTTGAACTGACTAATACATCGTCCTGACATTTCTTTAGAAAAATAGCACATGGGTGCCACGAAAAGTTTTCTCGCGACACTGCTTAACGACGTTAACAATCCTTTAAAATTTATGGAGATGGACAGTGCTTTAGGTTGCCCTTCTACGAAGTGAACAATAGCTGGTCCCTATACTAAAATATGCAACTTACTACAATATCAACCGGGTTTCGACTATTTATTCAACATAAGTAGCTTAGCTGCCGGGGATCCTGAATATTGTTTAGCTGGAAACTTCCGCTTACACTTTCAGGAGAATTACTTTGCTGGTATCGACCGCTGGTAATTCCGAAAACGGCTCTAGGCGTTGGTTCGCTGGCGTTCCGCTTCCAACACTAGACCGTCCGGTTCCGTGACGTCGTCCGTCGTAGTCGAACAACCTCCGAGCAAGTTTTAGTTTCTGTGTCCGTGCCGTAGCTGTGACGTCTCATCCCGTGACTAATCTTTGTCTCTGCCCGTTTGACCTTTACTAATTATCACCTGACATTGCCCGAAACCACCGATCGCCGCCGTTCGAACTCCTGGCTTTATTTCTCGACTGTCTAAAAGCAACCCGCGTGCGTATCTGGAGTAAACCAGTATAAAAATCTGGCGCCCGAGCAACCGTAATCCTCATTAATCGACTCGGAGTACGTCACATAATTTGGCGCCCGAGCAGGGACCGTTTTAAAATTTTTGCCGTTGAGCAGGGACCGTTTTAAAATTTTTGCCGTTGAGAGGGACCGCCGTTAAAACCCGCCGTGACTTCCGGAAGTACTTTGGAACCGTTCCACGAGGGAAGATCCGTTCCGCCGCCGACTGCACCATCGCGAAAAATTTTCGGGACCGTCCGAAAATTCCCGAAGACCCCCGATCCTCGAAGAGAGACAAGGGGGGGAAGACGGACGACCGGCTACGTCAAGGGCTAGCACCATGACGGAGCTGCTGCAGGATCCGACCTTCCGCGCTCCGATAAAGCCGTTGGAGGCAACAAGGATGCCGAAACCTTGGTTGTCACCATCGGCTCCGACCTTCAACTTGGGTGCCAGGGCTGGCCGAGGACCGACCTCGGCGACAGCAAGCCCCAGGTTTCCGACAAAGCCTTTGGAGGCAACAAGGATGCCGAAACCTTGGTTGTCACTATCGGCTCCGACCTTAGACGTGGATGCAATGGCTGGCCGAGGACCGACCTCGGCGACAGCAAGCCCCAGGTCTCCGACAAAGCCGTTGGAGGCAACAAGGATGCCGAAACCTGGGTTGTCACCATCGGCCCCGACATTCGACTTGGATAAAAGGGCTGGCCTAGGACCGACCTCGGCGACAGCAAGCCCCAGGTTTCCGACAAAGCCTTTGGAGGCAACAAGGATGCCGAAACCTTGGTTGTCACTATCGGCTCCGACCTTAGACGTGGATGCAAGGGCTGGCCGAGGACCGACCTCGGCGAAAGCAAGCCCCAGGTTTCCGACAAAGCCTTTGGAGGCAACAAGGATGCCGAAACCTTGGTTGTCACTATCGGCTCCGACCTTAGACGTGGATGCAATGGCTGGCCGAGGACCGACTTCGCCGACAGCAAGCCCCAGGTCTCCGACAAAGCCGTTGGAGGCAACAAGGATGCCGAAACCTGGGTTGTCACCATCGGCCCCGACATTCGACTTGGATAAAATGGCTGGCCGAGGACAGACCTCGGCGGCAGCAAGACCCAGTCCTCCGAAAAGGGGGTAACCCGTGGCGAGCCAGGTAGGGGTAAACGGAATCACCCCTTTACCGGGTGCTCTAACCGCTAGGAGAGCCAAACAGCCGTTGACAACAACGATCGCTCATCCTAGCATGCCAATCAGCACAAAAGAGGAGCACCCTTCCGACCCCATCGTTTCGACGAACCACCGGAGCCGTCGGCCGCTTACGCATCGCCGCGAAAGTCTTGCCAGGCTTCGAACGGTCCTATGCCCCTTCCCCTTCCGTGGGTTCCCAGGTAACCAGTCCACGAGCATGAACTCCGACGTAGGTGATTGGGTTGGGTGTGCTGTCCGGGTACTTTTTTTTTTGGGGAAAAAGCCCGAACTACGAATAATTTCCCACCCCCGTCATGTAGATGCCAAAGCAGAAAAAGGGAACCCCCCATGTGGCGGTGAACATCGAAGAGGAGGCAGGCCGAGCCCGGACGGCCGCCGTGGACGAGGCGGCCGCCGAATTGGCCGCCCTCCTGGCCACACCGGCCCCCTCGATCGCCCCCGAGCCACCTATCATCCCCACCGGTCCGGACACCGTGGGTGTCCCACCGCCGCCCCGGGGCCGACCGGGACCACCGGCGCTGCGGCCCCTCGCGATACTACCGGCCAGGACTGGAGCCCCTCCGTTCGCTCTAGAGTGGCCGGTAGACAACCTCACTGGACCACCCCGTCCTCCATCCCCAGCTTGGCGCCGCCCCTGTCCGCCACCGCCAACTTGCGGGCGTCGGGTGGCGGACTACACCGTCGCCATTCCACCCCCCGCCCCTACCGGGGCATCGTGTTGCTGGGGGAACCTTCGGTCCAGGAGACGGTCAGTGCCCCAACATCCGAGCCGCAACGCCGCCAGCCGCCGCCGCTGCGCCCGATAGCCGATTTTTTGCGGGGTGCTCCCGTCGACCCGGTCGACATTGCACCACCCCGGCCGTACCGGGGCGTCGTCGACCGGGTGGCCCTCGCCGACGCGATTTTCGGGGTGCCCGCAGACCGGTGGCACCCGACTGCGCGGGCCGCCGCGGCCTCCCTCCGGCCCACCAACAACCCGACGGGGCGGTACCGGGTACGCCTGCGCACTAGTTGGGGGCAGCACTTTCATGTTTACTTACCCCGAGGGGATAAAGTTTCTGTGCCATGACTTGCAGTTTTCTTTGCCCCGTTCTCCCCTCCTAACCTGTTTGTGTTGCAGCATGGCCAACGACAGCGACTGGTCGCTCAGCTCCCCGCCGCTGCTCCTGAGCGCTGGAACTTCGGAGGCGGACCTCAGCGAGGAACCAGGAGCCCCGGTGGACCCGCCTCCTCCCAAGGAAAGCCCCAAGGCCTGGAGCCGCCCGAGGGAGGCTCGAGAAGGCCGCCCCCGGCCCAGGAGACCCACGATACCCGCCCCAACCCCGCTTCTGCCGTCCTCCCGAGGGCCGAGCTTCCGGCTGTCCTCCCCGGACCGACGTTGCTGGCGTTGCGGGATGGAGGGACACGCCCGCAGCGCTTGCACCTCCGTCACCCGTCTCTTATTCTGTTCGGTTTGCGGGAAGCCGGGCAAAATGACCCGTGACTGTTGCCGCCGACCAGCCCCTTCGCCGCTTCCGTACCAGCGCACCGCAACGCCGTGGAATCCGTGCCCCATGTGCGGCTGCGGTGGACCGTACGGCCACCACCGACGGGAAGTCTAGCCGTACCGAGCCAAACCCGAAACCGACCGTACCGCCCAGTTCCCTCCGCCGTCCCTCTGCAAAAGAGAAAAATCCCCTCCGAGAATTTTTCTCTTTTCCCGAAGAGGAGGGGGTGTGTGACGAAGTGTTTTTCGTCACGAGTTTCCTGGAAACCACCCCCGAATTTTCCGCTTCGTTTCCCACCGTACGGCCTTCCCGCGGTCCGAGTTATCCCGAATTGGCACCTAGGGATGCGTCAGGACCTGCCCGACTCTATTCCGTAAACACCGGGGTGATACCGCCATCCCCCATCCCTTAATAATTAATTAAAAGTCGGTTGTTTACAAGTGTTATCTTATCTCCGCGAGATAACAGTTTTTGTGGGATTCCGTCGCCGAAACCGCGTGGCCTTGCATTTAATTCTTTTCACGCCGGACTAAGGAAAATGCGTCTTCGCTTTCCCTGCACCGATTTCCTCCGGACGAAAACCGGCCGGCTTCTAATTATTTTCAGGTTCATCTCCACCGGTCTAGAAGGCCGCGCCACCCCCAGGATCGCCGCCAACGCTGGAACCGAGGACAGGACTCGATGGATTGCCGAGCCATCTCTCCAGTTCCACCGGGCCATCGCCACCAATTAGCGCAGCGGAGCGATGTGGAAGGATGCCGACCAATCAGCGTTCGGCAGCCCCTATATAAGGCGCAACGCAGCGAGATCATCTTCTTCAAGTTCTTCTCGCGGAGCCTTCCCGAGAAGTTTAGAACCGAACAAAAGGTAGCCACCGGGTTAGGGCAATAATTCTGTTTATTGGTTAGATGTGTTATCCGTTTTAGAGTTATCCTTTATTTGTAAATTTCTGTTAAATAAACATATTGTGGTGAGAGGACCCCCTTTTCTTTTGTGGTAACCCCACGTAATTATTACGTGTACTTACCCCGCTGTGCCAGGTAAGTTAATTGAATTCTCTGATGACAAATTACACAGTTATTCACTATGAAACACGTTCGGTTCCCCAGATTCTTTGCTTTGAAGTAGCACAGTGGTGGTTTAGTTAAACTCAAGTAGTTCCATTTCAAAAGTTTTATTACAATATTCAAAGTAAAATACAGCACAATGCCCCAATAACGGAAACCCAAATAAAATTTACACAATGACGGGCCAGGTAGTCTGGTCCCTTCTATCAGGAAAGTGATTCCTAATTTCGAGATTACTCTAAAGCCAGGTACCTGCCGTAAATGGGTCAGGATTGCAATATTTAAATGACCTACTTTCCCTTTCCAATGGGTCACTACCCTCGACGGAGTCAGATTTACGCAATTACGATCGCCCCCGTTCAGTCGTACCGCGTTACTGTGGCTCCCATTGCAATAAAATCGCGGCGTTAGCCTTTCCCCAAAACTAGGTCCCGGTTCGAGGGAATTAAATGTTTAAACTTTAAGGGGATGCTGCACAGTGACGCTTCCCCCAGCAGGTTGGACCATCCGTACCGCCGTCACGCGGAACTAGGGTCACGATTCCTACATCGCACGTCTACCCGATTTTCTTGCCGCGGTACCTGCCTTCCGCTGAGCTAATTAAATTTACGCGAGGACATGCAACTTTACGCCAAGCGCCGACAGATAGAGTGCTCTGCAGGCGGGAGTTCGCGGTCGAACTCCCAGGGAACGAACAAGCATGGCCGCGGCCGACGGTCCAGTCCCTGGAGGACACAGCGCGCGATTCCTTGATGTTTGAATAATTTTGAATCAAATTTCTAGGGGAATCGGTCAGGCCGTCGGCGTTCTGGAGCTCTTGTGTCACCCTAACCGTATATCTAAGTACCTCCCACGAACGGGGTCCTAACCCTTTTTTGTCAAAACTACCACATTCACACATTCAATTCATATTTTCATTTGCCACTTCCTTTTTTTGGCAACTCTCTTTTTTTTTTTGCACCGCACCGCTCAAATTGGTAGGAGGTAACCGTGACGAACTCGCAAAACCGCCTAAGACTCGCCGAAGTGCCCGAGCCAAAGGAGGACGCCTCGGGACATCGCGACGTCTGACTTCCAGTCCGAAACTTGCTAAAGGAATCCGGCTGTGAAGAACGGTGTCCCAATATGATTCCTTCACGGTTAGGGGTACTCGTTAGTAAAGCCGCGGTTTGTTTGGCATAACAGCACAGGCGAGCTTCCTACTACCTGGGTCAATAATTTCCCTTGGCGCCTCAATACAAGGCGCCGGGCCGGCCAACTATTTTATTATCGGTTTCGGTAGTACGACAACCACATTTATGGCACCCCACTTCGAGTGTACAATGGGGGGTTATCACGGCTCGAATTAGCATAAAAGTTTGAAGCTTCTGTCCGGGTTTATGAACCCTTGTGACGATAATAAGCAAATAAATGACTGGTACGACTTTGAGGGCGCGGACGATCTAATAATTACGCAAACCGACCAAATCATACTTCTCAAAGTTAAATAATCGGTATAAAATGGGTAATCTACCTGGTCTCTTGATTTTCGGATCCGGTGATCTGGTAATCCACTGGGTAAGCGGCTTCAGGTCGTTAGGTACTCCACTGAACACACAACTATGAACTTAGGAAAATTCCGGGGTTCGCGTGAATAAGCCGATCGTAATGACTCGTAAGAGAAAAGACGAAAAAGGTTCCCTTCTAGTGGACGTACTCGTATTTATAAGTTCACCCCCCTTCAAGGAGCGTTACGTCATCTCTTCCCGCGGAAGAACTACCCCCTCAACATTCGACGAAAACAACCCTATCGTCTCATCTACTCCCACTCATGGTCAATGGGTGACCCTTCTGCAGTTTCCTTCCGTTCGTAGTTCTTATTCCGGAAAAATATGTCCCTACTAGGCCTAAGCGTTGCCCTCATCTCCTAATTTCCCTATTTCGCGAGTTCCTAGGTCAATTCTGTGTTTTACTCTCCCGACTGGAATCCCTGAATCGTCGTGTATTGAAAATTACCTAAACGGACCTCCTGACTTTGCAACCCTTTATATATACCTGGCTTCAGTTTAACCTGTACAATTCAATCTAGTTAATTTACCTGATGGGTAATTGACATGATCAGTACTTCAAGTACTTAGTTATTAACATGGACATTCAGATATTTCAACAATTTTACAAATAACAAAGAGAAATCTTACATAATAGCGCCGGAAACACAACTTTCTAGAGCCCTTAACCTAACGGCTCTTTTTATTACCGAATTCGATTCGGTCCCTTTAGGCAGGAAGTGCCACATGTTGACCCGTCCATGTTTCTGCTTAAAAATCTCTCCAAAATAATAAACTTGAACTGACTAATACATCGTCCTGACATTTCTTTAGAAAAATAGCACATGGGTGCCACGAAAAGTTTTCTCGCGACACTGCTTAACGACGTTAACAATCCTTTAAAATTTATGGAGATGGACAGTGCTTTAGGTTGCCCTTCTACGAAGTGAACAATAGCTGGTCCCTATACTAAAATATGCAACTTACTACAATGTCAACCGGGTTTCGACTATTTATTCAACATAAGTAGCTTAGCTGCCGGGGATCCTGAATATTGTTTAGCTGGAAACTTCCGCTTACACTTTCAGGAGAATTACTTTGCTGGTATCGACCGCTGGTAATTCCGAAAACGGCTCTAGGCGTTGGTTCGCTGGCGTTCCGCTTCCAACACTAGACCGTCCGGTTCCGTGACGTCGTCCGTCGTAGTCGAACAACCTCCGAGCAAGTTTTAGTTTCTGTGTCCGTGCCGTAGCTGTGACGTCTCATCCCGTGACTAATCTTTGTCTCTGCCCGTTTGACCTTTACTAATTATCACCTGACATTGCCCGAAACCACCGATCGCCGCCGTTCGAACTCCTGGCTTTATTTCTCGACTGTCTAAAAGCAACCCGCGTGCGTATCTGGAGTAAACCAGTATAAAAATCTGGCGCCCGAGCAACCGTAATCCTCATTAATCGACTCGGAGTACGTCACATAATTTGGCGCCCGAGCAGGGACCGTTTTAAAATTTTTGCCGTTGAGCAGGGACCGTTTTAAAATTTTTGCCGTTGAGAGGGACCGCCGTTAAAACCCGCCGTGACTTCCGGAAGTACTTTGGAACCGTTCCACGAGGGAAGATCCGTTCCGCCGCCGACTGCACCATCGCGAAAAATTTTCGGGACCGTCCGAAAATTCCCGAAGACCCCCGATCCTCGAAGAGAGACAAGGGGGGGAAGACGGACGACCGGCTACGTCAAGGGCTAGCACCATGACGGAGCTGCTGCAGGATCCGACCTTCCGCGCTCCGATAAAGCCGTTGGAGGCAACAAGGATGCCGAAACCTTGGTTGTCACCATCGGCTCCGACCTTCAACTTGGGTGCCAGGGCTGGCCGAGGACCGACCTCGGCGACAGCAAGCCCCAGGTTTCCGACAAAGCCTTTGGAGGCAACAAGGATGCCGAAACCTTGGTTGTCACTATCGGCTCCGACCTTAGACGTGGATGCAATGGCTGGCCGAGGACCGACCTCGGCGACAGCAAGCCCCAGGTCTCCGACAAAGCCGTTGGAGGCAACAAGGATGCCGAAACCTGGGTTGTCACCATCGGCCCCGACATTCGACTTGGATAAAAGGGCTGGCCTAGGACCGACCTCGGCGACAGCAAGCCCCAGGTTTCCGACAAAGCCTTTGGAGGCAACAAGGATGCCGAAACCTTGGTTGTCACTATCGGCTCCGACCTTAGACGTGGATGCAAGGGCTGGCCGAGGACCGACCTCGGCGAAAGCAAGCCCCAGGTTTCCGACAAAGCCTTTGGAGGCAACAAGGATGCCGAAACCTTGGTTGTCACTATCGGCTCCGACCTTAGACGTGGATGCAATGGCTGGCCGAGGACCGACTTCGCCGACAGCAAGCCCCAGGTCTCCGACAAAGCCGTTGGAGGCAACAAGGATGCCGAAACCTGGGTTGTCACCATCGGCCCCGACATTCGACTTGGATAAAATGGCTGGCCGAGGACAGACCTCGGCGGCAGCAAGACCCAGTCCTCCGAAAAGGGGGTAACCCGTGGCGAGCCAGGTAGGGGTAAACGGAATCACCCCTTTACCGGGTGCTCTAACCGCTAGGAGAGCCAAACAGCCGTTGACAACAACGATCGCTCATCCTAGCATGCCAATCAGCACAAAAGAGGAGCACCCTTCCGACCCCATCGTTTCGACGAACCACCGGAGCCGTCGGCCGCTTACGCATCGCCGCGAAAGTCTTGCCAGGCTTCGAACGGTCCTATGCCCCTTCCCCTTCCGTGGGTTCCCAGGTAACCAGTCCACGAGCATGAACTCCGACGTAGGTGATTGGGTTGGGTGTGCTGTCCGGGTACTTTTTTTTTTGGGGAAAAAGCCCGAACTACGAATAATTTCCCACCCCCGTCATGTAGATGCCAAAGCAGAAAAAGGGAACCCCCCATGTGGCGGTGAACATCGAAGAGGAGGCAGGCCGAGCCCGGACGGCCGCCGTGGACGAGGCGGCCGCCGAACTGGCCGCCCTCCTGGCCACACCGGCCCCCTCGATCGCCCCCGAGCCACCTATCATCCCCACCGGTCCGGACACCGTGGGTGTCCCACCGCCGCCCCGGGGCCGACCGGGACCACCGGCGCTGCGGCCCCTCGCGATACTACCGGCCAGGACTGGAGCCCCTCCGTTCGCTCTAGAGTGGCCGGTAGACAACCTCACTGGACCACCCCGTCCTCCATCCCCAGCTTGGCGCCGCCCCTGTCCGCCACCGCCAACTTGCGGGCGTCGGGTGGCGGACTACACCGTCGCCATTCCACCCCCCGCCCCTACCGGGGCATCGTGTTGCTGGGGGAACCTTCGGTCCAGGAGACGGTCAGTGCCCCAACATCCGAGCCGCAACGCCGCCAGCCGCCGCCGCTGCGCCCGATAGCCGATTTTTTGCGGGGTGCTCCCGTCGACCCGGTCGACATTGCACCACCCCGGCCGTACCGGGGCGTCGTCGACCGGGTGGCCCTCGCCGACGCGATTTTCGGGGTGCCCGCAGACCGGTGGCACCCGACTGCGCGGGCCGCCGCGGCCTCCCTCCGGCCCACCAACAACCCGACGGGGCGGTACCGGGTACGCCTGCGCACTAGTTGGGGGCAGCACTTTCATGTTTACTTACCCCGAGGGGATAAAGTTTCTGTGCCATGACTTGCAGTTTTCTTTGCCCCGTTCCCCCCTCCTAACCTGTTTGTGTTGCAGCATGGCCAACGACAGCGACTGGTCGCTCAGCTCCCCGCCGCTGCTCCTGAGCGCTGGAACTTCGGAGGCGGACCTCAGCGAGGAACCAGGAGCCCCGGTGGACCCGCCTCCTCCCAAGGAAAGCCCCAAGGCCTGGAGCCGCCCGAGGGAGGCTCGAGAAGGCCGCCCCCGGCCCAGGAGACCCACGATACCCGCCCCAACCCCGCTTCTGCCGTCCTCCCGAGGGCCGAGCTTCCGGCTGTCCTCCCCGGACCGACGTTGCTGGCGTTGCGGGATGGAGGGACACGCCCGCAGCGCTTGCACCTCCGTCACCCGTCTCTTATTCTGTTCGGTTTGCGGGAAGCCGGGCAAAATGACCCGTGACTGTTGCCGCCGACCAGCCCCTTCGCCGCTTCCGTACCAGCGCACCGCAACGCCGTGGAATCCGTGCCCCATGTGCGGCTGCGGTGGACCGTACGGCCACCACCGACGGGAAGTCTAGCCGTACCGAGCCAAACCCGAAACCGACCGTACCGCCCAGTTCCCTCCGCCGTCCCTCTGCAAAAGAGAAAAATCCCCTCCGAGAATTTTTCTCTTTTCCCGAAGAGGAGGGGGTGTGTGACGAAGTGTTTTTCGTCACGAGTTTCCTGGAAACCACCCCCGAATTTTCCGCTTCGTTTCCCACCGTACGGCCTTCCCGCGGTCCGAGTTATCCCGAATTGGCACCTAGGGATGCGTCAGGACCTGCCCGACTCTATTCCGTAAACACCGGGGTGATACCGCCATCCCCCATCCCTTAATAATTAATTAAAAGTCGGTTGTTTACAAGTGTTATCTTATCTCCGCGAGATAACAGTTTTTGTGGGATTCCGTCGCCGAAACCGCGTGGCCTTGCATTTAATTCTTTTCACGCCGGACTAAGGAAAATGCGTCTTCGCTTTCCCTGCACCGATTTCCTCCGGACAAAAACCGGCCGGCTTCTAATTATTTTCAGGTTCATCTCCACCGGTCTAGAAGGCCGCGCCACCCCCAGGATCGCCGCCAACGCTGGAACCGAGGACAGGACTCGATGGATTGCCGAGCCATCTCTCCAGTTCCACCGGGCCATCGCCACCAATTAGCGCAGCGGAGCGATGTGGAAGGATGCCGACCAATCAGCGTTCGGCAGCCCCTATACAAGGCGCAACGCAGCGAGATCATCTTCTTCAAGTTCTTCTCGCGGAGCCTTCCCGAGAAGTTTAGAACCGAACAAAAGGTAGCCAAAGGGTTAGGGCAATAATTCTGTTTATTGGTTAGATGTGTTATCCGTTTTAGAGTTATCCTTTATTTGTAAATTTCTGTTAAATAAACATATCAACCGGGTTTCGACTATTTATTCAACATAAGTAGCTTAGCTGCCGGGGATCCTGAATATTGTTTAGCTGGAAACTTCCGCTTACACTTTCAGGAGAATTACTTTGCTGGTATCGACCGCTGGTAATTCCGAAAACGGCTCTAGGCGTTGGTTCGCTGGCGTTCCGCTTCCAACACTAGACCGTCCGGTTCCGTGACGTCGTCCGTCGTAGTCGAACAACCTCCGAGCAAGTTTTAGTTTCTGTGTCCGTGCCGTAGCTGTGACGTCTCATCCCGTGACTAATCTTTGTCTCTGCCCGTTTGACCTTTACTAATTATCACCTGACATTGCCCGAAACCACCGATCGCCGCCGTTCGAACTCCTGGCTTTATTTCTCGACTGTCTAAAAGCAACCCGCGTGCGTATCTGGAGTAAACCAGTATAAAAATCTGGCGCCCGAGCAACCGTAATCCTCATTAATCGACTCGGAGTACGTCACAAACAAAACAAAAACTTTAAAATTTGATTCTGGACTGCCAAAAGAGCCACAAATAGCTTACTTGCGTTAAACTCTCCATCAGTGACCAATTTTTTGCATTTCAGTTCGAAAATTGGATGATATTCCGTCGGCTAACGGACAGGTTTAAGTGGAAATTCGCATTAAGATTGATTGTTATTCGGGTTTATGGGGTTACTCGAATTTGAAATAAATCAGTTTAAATCCAAAAACGTGTAGTTGGTGAACGGCTAGTTCTTAAGGGTACTCGTTGCGGGCCTTATTGGAACTTTTGGAGAACCGCTGGACCGATTTGACATTTTCGAAGCCACAAAGCCTCAAGAATTATGCCCTGCACACATTTACGGCCCTACCTTCGCCTATACTTTAGATTTCAACAAAACAAAAACTTTAAAATTTGATTCTGGACTGCTAAAAGAGCCACAAATAGCTTACTTGCGTTAAACTCTCCATCAGTGACCAATTTTTTGCATTTCAGTTCGAAAATTGGATGATATTCCGTCGGCTAACGGACAGGTTTAAGTGGAAATTCGCATTAAGATTGATTGTTATTCGGGTTTATGGGGTTACTCGAATTTGAAATAAATCAGTTTAAATCCAAAAACGTGTAGTTGGTGAACGGCTAGTTCTTAAGGGTACTCGTTGCGGGCCTTATTGGAACTTTTGGAGAACCGCTGGACCGATTTGACATTTTCGAAGCCACAAAGCCTCAAGAATTATGCCCTGCACACATTTACGGCCCTACCTTCGCCTATACTTTAGATTTCAACAAAACAAAAACTTTAAAATTTGATTCTGGACTGCCAAAAGAGCCACAAGTAGCTTACTTGCGTTAAATTCTCCATCAGTGACCAATTTTTTGCATTTGAGTCCGAAAATTGGATGATATTCCGTCGGCTAACGGACAGGCTTTAAGTGGAAATTTGCCTTAAGAATGATTGTTATTCGGGGTTAAGGGGTTACCCGAGTTGTCCAAAAATCAGTTTGTATCCTAAAACGTGCAGTTGATGAATCGCTAGATCTTAAGGGCACTCGCTTCTGCCAAAGTGATGAGTTTTGCATCTCAGTTCAAAAATTGGATGATATGCCCACGGCTAATGGACATGCTTTAAGTGGAAATTCGTATTAAGCACGATTGTTATTCGTGTTTAAGGGGTTACTCAGTTGATGAACAGCTAGTTCTGAAGGGTACTCGTTGCGGGCTTTATTGAAACTTTTGGAGAACCGCTGGACCGATTTGACATTTTCGAAGCCACAAAGGCTCAAGAATATGCCCAGCACACATTTACGGCCCTACCTTCGTCTTTACTTTAGATTTCAAGAAAATAAAAACTTAATATTTTGATTCTGGACTGCGAAAAGAGCCACAAGTAGCGTACTTGTGTTCAATTCTCCGTCAATAACCAATATTTTGCATTTCCACTCGAAAAATGGATGATATTGCGAAGGCTAACGGACACGCTTAAGTGAAAATTCGCATTAAGAATGATTATTATTCGAGTTTAAGGGGTTACTCTTTGCCAAAAAACAATTTGGATCCAAAAACGTGCAGTTGATGAACCGCTGGGTCTTAAGGGCACTCGCTTATGCCCCAGATGAGTTTTGCATCTCAGTTCAAAAATTGGATGATATGCCCACGGCTAATGGACATGCTTTAAGTGGAAATTCGTATTAAGCGTGATTGTTATTCGTGTTTAAGGGGTTACTCAGTTGATGAACGGCTAGTTCTTAAGGGTACTCGTTGCGGGCCTTATTGGAACTTTTGGAGAACCGCTGGACCGATTTGACATTTTCGAAGCCACAAAGGCTCAAGAATATGCCCAGCACACATTTACGGCCCTACTTTAGATTTCATGACAATCAAAACTTAATAATTTGATTCTGGACTGCGAAAAGAGCCACAAGTAGCGTACTTGTATTCAATTCTCCATTAATGACCAATATTTTGCATTTCCACTCGAAAAATGGATGATATTGCGACGGCTAACGGACACGCTTAAGTGGAAATTCGCATTAAGAATGATTATTATTCGAGTTTAAGGGGTTACTCTTTGCAAAAAAACGATTTGGATCCAAAAACGTGCAGTTGATGAACCGCTCGGTCTTAAGGGCACTCGCTTATGACCCAGTGATGAGTTTTTGCATCTTAGTTCAAAAATTGGATGATATTCCGTCGACTAACGGACAGGCTTTAAGTGGAAATTTGCATTAAAAATGATTGTTATTCGGGTTTAAGGGGTTACCCGAGTTGTCCAAAAATCAGTTTGGATCCTAAAACGTGCAGTTGATGAACCGCTGGGTCTTAAGGGCACTCGCTTATGCCCCAGTGATGAGTTTTGCATCTCAGTTCAAAAATTGGATGATATGCCCACGGCTAATGGACATGCTTTAAATGGAAATTCGTATTAAGCATGATTGTTATTCGGGTTTAAGGGGTTACTCGAGTTTGTGCCAAAAATCAGTTTGGATACAAAAACGTGCCGCTGATGAACCACTTGTTCTTAAAGTTACTCGTTTCGGTCTTTTGGAAAACTTGACCGAGTGAACCTTTTCGAAGCCACAAAACCGCTAGGAAATGTCCAGCACACATTTAGGGCCCTACCTTCGCCTTTACTTTAGATTTCAATGCAACAAAAACTTAAAAATTTGATTCTGCACTGCCAAAAGAGCCGCAAGTAGCTTATTTGCGTCCAATTCTACAAAAGCTAAGAAGAGACATAGATAAATTTTTTTCAGCAATGCCAGAAACTATCTAGCACTTCCAGAAACTATCTGGCACTGCCAGAAACCCTCTGAATATGTCAGAAACTATCTGACAATGCCAGACACTATCTGACGCTGCCAGACACTATTTGGCGCTGCTAGAAACTATTGGCCAATTCCAGAAACTATTTGCCAATTCCAGATACTGCCTGTCACTTACTGCGGATACATGCACACACTTAGCTCGAGCTAACTAAGCTCGGTAGTTTTTAAACAGCGTCCCACAAGATTTTGCGGCGGTGACAGCCTTTGAAATATAATTTGCCCATTTGATTTCGAAGGGAAAACTATATTTCAAAGGCCACCACCGCCAAAAAGTCTCGTGAAACGCTGTTTAAAAAGTATCGAGCTTAGTTAGCTCGAGCTAAGGGTGTGCATGTATCCGCAGTAACTGCCAGACACTATCTAGCGCTGCCAGAAACTGTTTGGTACTACCAAAAATTGTCTGACAATGCTGGAAATATCTTAATCTGAATTGATGTTTGAGCCTGACAGTTATACTTACACCCCAGACAGCTAAACTTTTACCCCAAACTTCAGCCCCCATAAAGCTACCATATTGCTTAGGGCCCTGCTCCATGGAGCCCCCTTTGTTTAGGACTTTGTCCTCGGGCTTATTATCAGATAGTTTCTGACACTGTTAGATAGTTTCTGGCATTGTCGGATCGTTTCTACCATTGTCAGTTACTTTATGTCAGAGCCAGATAGTTTCTGGCAGTGCTAGATTGTTTATGGCATTGTCAAGATAGTTTCTGGCAATGAAAGATAGCATCTGTCCCTTTCAAGTTTTCGTAGAATTGGACGCAAGTATAAGCTACTTGTGGCAGTCCAGAATCAAGTTTTTAAGTTTTTGTTGTTAAAATCTAAAGTAAATTTGTGCTGAACATTTTTTTTTGTGGCTTCGAAAATGTCCAATTGGTCCAGCTGTTCTCCAAAAGTTCCAATAAGGCCCCAATGAGTAGGTACCTATAAGAACTAGCCGTTCATCAGCGGCACGTTTTTGGATCCAAATTGATTTTTGGCAAACTCGAGTAGCCCCTTAAACCTGAATAACAATCATTCTTAAAGCGAATTTTCACTTAAAGCCTGCCCATTAGCCGTCGGAATATCATCCAATTTTCGAACCGAAATGCAAAAACTCATCATTGGGGACGAAGCAAGTGCCCTTAAGACGTAGCGGTTCTTCAACTGCAAGTTTTTGGATCCACACTGATTTTTGGCAGACTCGGGTAACCCCGTAAATCCAAATGACAATCATTCTTAACGCGAATTTCCACTTAAAGCCTGTCCGTTAGCCGTCGGAATATCATCCAATATTCGAACTGAGATGCAAAAACTCATCACTGGGGCCGAAGCGAGTGTCCTTAAGACCTAGCGGTACATCAACTGCACGTTCTTGGATCCAAACTGATTTTTGTCAGACTCGGGTAACCCCGTAAATCCGAATGACAATCATTCTTAAAGCGAATTTCCACTTAAAGCCTGTCCGTTAGCTGTCGGATTATCATCTAATTTTCGAAGTGAAATGCAAAAAATTGGTCGTTGATGGAGAATTTAACGCAAGTAAGCTACTTCTGGCTCTTTTGGCAGTCCAGAATCAAATTTTTAAGTGTTTGTTGTGTTGAAATCTAAAATAAAGGCGAAGGCAGGACCGTAAATGTGTGCTGGGCATTTTCTTGCGGCTTTGTGGCTTCGAAAATGTGCAATCGGTCCAGCGGTTCTCCAAAAGCTCTAATAAGGCCGCAAAGAGTACCATTAAGAACTAGCCGTTCATCAACTGCACGTTTTTGGATCCAAACTGATTTTTGGCAGACTCGGGTAACGCCTTAAACCCGAATAACAATCATTCTTAATGCGAATTTCCACTTAAAGCCTGTCCGTTAGCCGTCGGAATATCATCCAATTTTCGAACCGAAATGCAAAACTCAGCCCTGGAGAAGAAGCAAGTGCCCCTAAGACCTAGCGGTTCATCAACAGCACGTTTTTGGATCCAAACAGATTTTTGGCAGACTCGGGTCACCCCTTAAACCCCAATAACAATCATTCTTAATGCGAATTTCCACTTAAAGCCTGTCCGTTAGCCGTCGGAATATCATCCAATTTTCGAACTGAAATGCAAACAATTGGTCACTGATGGAGAATTTAACGCAAGTAAGCTACTTGTGGCTGTTCAGAATCAAATTTTAAGTTTTTGTTGTGTTGAAATATAAAGTAAAGACAAAGGTAGGGCCGTAAATGTGTACTGGGCATTTTCTTGCGGCCTTGTGGCTTCGAAAATGTCAAATCGGTCCAGCGGTTCTCCAAAAGTGCTAATAAAGTCGCAACGAGTACCTTTAAGGACTAGCCGTTCATCAACTGCACGTTTTTGGATCCAAACTGATTTTTGGCAAAGTCGAGTAACGCCTTAAACCCGAATAACAATCATTCTTAATGCGAATTTCCACTTAAAACCTGTCCGTTAGCAGTCGGAATGTCATCCATTTTTCGAGTGGAAATGTAAAAGAAATGTTTAAAGTCTTTAATGAGATTTTATTTACCTAAACAATAAATTAAAGTAAAATAAGGGTTAAACAAAACTAACTCAAATATTCTCTAGTAACAAAATTAACAACTAACTAATGAATGGCAAATAGCCACAGTAGTAACTAAACGAACAAGTAAAATAAAGAACGGTACATTGCAAATAATACAACTAACCAAGTATTTTTTAGAAGGCATCTTTAAATATTAAAAACAGTGTTGCAATCACGGTGTCGCAATTGACAATAATTGTAAAGTACTTAAATACCTACTTATATTAGATAAAAAGCAGATATTTTCGGATTATACAACCCAAGCTCCACTGCAATTGAAGACATGCTTCACGACACTGGACGGTCATTGATGAATTTTACAGTCGACTTGTTTTCTTCTATCATCTGGAAAACACCATCAGAAGCACCACAAATTGATTTCTCCTAAACAACTTATCAAGTTTCTGATACATAGGACCATCATTGAAATAAATGCTCTTCAGTTCGTCTGCCAATATTCACGGTTCGCTGGCAGGTACTGGCACACCTGTAAGGTAGGGGCCAAGGTGGTCAACTGGCAATTGAAGTTCAGCTACTCTGTGATTCATCTTGGGTATTTTCCCGCTGCAATTAAAGCAGAAACAAGTACAACAGAATAAGATTATGGTTATTAGTCATTACCTGGTATTTTTTGAAGAGCCAGGTGGAAATCTTAATAATTATCAACAGATTGCTGAAACCTAACCTCCAATCCCAAACCAGGTTAATTTGAAATTCTCAAAACTGCGATTAATTGCTTAATGTTCAGTTTACACCCTTTTAAAATGGCACCGAGAAGGGCACTGTCAATCCTTGTTGCGTTTTTGGCTACTACAAGCTTCATCTCGGTGCTGATGGACGACACACATTCAAGCACCACGTACCAAACTGAAGTGACTGAAGCTCCCGAATAACCAAAACAATCTGTCTTAATTCCTCAATGCAATGACCGGGGCAAGTCGACAACACAAAATACAATGACTAGAACCGAGTCGTTGTGAGCGACATCTTTCGGAACATGAGCGCAAAATAATAACTCTGCTTTGAGTGGAAAAATATTTTAGTATTTTGTTTTGGGAAATCCACTTAAAGCAAGTTGTGATCCGGAATTAGTATACATTAAGTGGAAAATATATTCCCCACGAATTTCCACTTAATGCAACTTTTTTATTACACTTTTCCCATTTAAACACAACTTTAGAATAATATTTTCATTATTATCAACTTTATCCTCCTTAATAAACTTAAATAAAAACTATACAGGTTTTTGATATAGATACATAAGTTAAGGAATCGGTTTTACTTTAGTGGTTAGCTTAAATTTTGTTAAATCTTCTGTTGCAAGCGGCCGAAGACAAGGTAAGTTAATTTTTAATTACAACATTTCAAACAGGGAAGAAGAGGAGGACTTGGATCCATTTTTGCCTTTAAAATTGGACCATACGTTAATCAGAAAGGGATCAAGTGACATTTTAAGAAAAACAGAGTCAGAAATATACTATACCAAGCGACCTAACAGCACTCAAAAATCCAATGGCCATTTAGATTGTCTCTTGGTTCCTTTCTGATATAGGCATGGTCCAATAATAATTGATCTGTGATTTTATAATCCCGCGCTTAGTGAATTGTCCAATCAAAATTCATAGCGTTTATTAAATTTCAAATGTAATTTTACGTAAAATAAATGTAAATTCAAATGAAAATTCAGATGAAAATTCATAGCGTTCATGAAATTTCATATGAATTTTACGTAAAATAAATTAAAATTCAGATGAAAATTCATAACGTTCATGAAATTTCATGTGTAATTTTACCCAAAATAAATGAAAATTCATAGCGTTCATGATATTTCATATGTAACTCTACATAGGTAACTGAAACTTACTCATCTTGTTAAAATTCAGGGCTCAATCAGTGGTAAATAATTGCCAGTGATTCGTCCCTGAAAATTTTGTATCAGTGTACATACAGAATACTAGGGGGCTTATTTTCCGAGGGAATTTTTTTCATGGTACTTTTACCGGGGATTTTTTCCGGGGATTTCTTTCCGGTTATCCCGCTAGATAGTCCTGTACTTTTCTGTCGACTGTTGGGCATCCTTTTCATGGAAAAATTGCCTAACTAAACTCTCAATTCAAATTCAAAATCAAAATTCAAGTAAGCAGCAGAGTGGCTGGATGTTTAAAGATGGAATATTGTTTTTATTTATCGTAATAAAGTGGTTACTCTTGAAAAGTGATGATTATTTTGAAAGGCAGTTGAATTAAACAATTTAATTAAAATTAGCAGCACGCTCATTATTAAATATTATCATATTTATGATTTGTAAATTAAAGGTTGTTTATAATCTTCTTAACCACAGCGACGGGATTTTCTATCCGGTAGGTACGGCAATTTCTAACAAGTCGTAATGTTCGGGAATTTTTCCAGTTTAAAGGTGGGTTTATACAGACAATTTAGCGTTAGTTTTAGTATTAGGGTTAGCTGCAAAAAAGTTCAATGCGTACATTGTAATGGAGCCGTTTATTTGGATTTAGTATTACGTTTAGTTTTATATGCTAACCTTGAAAATATTTAAAATTTAATAATTACCACTAAATCAAAGGCTAAAGTTAAATTTTTTACACTTCTCAAACTTGAAAAATCTAAAATCTCCAATTCCCCAGCAAAATTGGCAAAGTGCTAAGATTCCACATTTCCCCCACTCACGTGATCACCACAACAACATACATAACCTCAAAAACGTTATTGCTGACTGTTGCTGAGTTTATTGATATTTAAACAACATTCCTCTGTACATCTCTTATGTACCTAAAAAGTGTTTAGAAACAGCGGTCTTTTTACCATTATGGCAGCTCTGATGGCAGGCAAATTTGATGATGGCCAGCTGGCTGAGTTAGTGAGACAATTTGATTGCTTGTGGGACACCCGTAAAGACTCATATAAAAATAAGATAATGAAGGAAAATGCCTGGAAGACAATTAGTACTATTATGGCTAACACAGGTGATAATTGGGGTTTTATATTGCTTTATTGTAACAGAATCTTTACAGTGGAAGTTTGCCAAAGTAGATGGCAGGCCTTACGTCAAAGGTTTGCGAAGGAAAAAAGATCGACCAAAAAGATTCCCTCTGGAAGTGGCAGTGATGCTGGTGGGTCCAACTGGCCGCTCTTCAGTGTATTGATATTCCTGGACAATATAATTAAACCTAGAAAGTACGTAAGCTGTAGGTACTGTTACGTTCCAAATTTACACTGGATAAAGCCACTCGTAACAATTATTCTTGGACAGGCGTATTGGAGGATTTACATAAACACAGCTGCAGTTCTGTTAACTAAACCTAATTTATTCACAGTATGTACAGTTTTTGGATTGTCGTTCCCCAGGAACTCCTTAATTCGTCCAACAGGCTCTGTACAAATTAATAATAGTAAATGCTAACAAGAACTACGTGATTGATTACTGCCATCGGTTTTACAGTGGTGGTTCCTATTTATAATTATTAAAAACAGTCTTCATTAAACACATAAAATTTATATGAACATAGGGTTAGCAATACACTTATCTTCGATAAAGAGGTTGATGACCTCTTCGATTGGATTCCTCCTTCGAACTAGGGATTTGGAGTTGCTCGCGCTCTCATACCAAACTAGGGTTGAACTCATTCAGAACTAGTCAGAACTTTAAGAACTTGAAGAACTTGAAGTGGTTGATCTCAGTTTTTCCTCAATGTCCTTATTTCGGCTTCCAAGGTCAATTTCCGTTTCCAGATTACAAGGAGAAAATTATTCCCGACATCGATCGTATTTATCGATGATGAATAATTAAAGCAATTAGTACTTCTCGTACAGACAGTACAGAAAGATACAGAAAGACAGAGCTGGAAGAAATAATTAGAATTGCAACAACCGGCCATCTTGTACTCACAATTACACGTCGCAGATCTTGAACATGTGCTCGTTAGCTATTTTCTTGGGCCTAAGCCACGTTCCTCAAACTGGAACTATTTCGTTAATCGGGTTTATTGGGCATACAGCCATATGAACGAAACCGGTATAATTCCACCGTTCGTCAACTATTTCCAATTAACGTTTAGCAACACGAGACGATGCACACACTACGAACGATCGCAGCAAAAGAGAGCGGAAACCAGGCGCTGACCGTCGACACATGAATCACGTGGTCAGGCAAACAGTGGCTTACTAATTAAATCGGAAGGTAATACAGGGTAATAACCAGTGGCGGGGTAATAAATCGCAACCGTAACAGTACCTATATGTCGATGAAAATTTGAAGTATGCTTAATTACAGAACAGCAGGCAACATAGTGAAGCCCTGCCCTGCATCTTCTCCAGAATCCAATAGCACAGTTATGTCACCAGAAAGTCCATGGGACACGATGAATGATATTATTGGGGATAGCAGCCAGGAGGAGGAACAACTATTTACTGAAATTGAAGAATCGCAGTTTGCATTGGACTCACAAGCATCTAATGCCCATATTGATCCTGGTGAAGGATTCTCACAAAGAAAACTTTGTCAGGCAAAACAGTTGACAGAAACAGCTCCGCAGATTTTGACTGACATTGGTGCAGGTGGTAGTGCTACCAGGACAGTCGGAACAGTACCTTCAAAAAGGCAGGGAGAAATTGAGTTGCTAATTAAGTTAAAATGTGCTGTTTATTAATGTTTGCTTTGAAAATTGAAAACAAAATAATTTCATAACACTTATTATTGTTGAAAATTAAAATTTGCTGGAACTGAACCTTGTGATACATGTCTGCCTTGCCATGGCACAGAGTCTTGGACAGACGAAAAATAATCGGCCAGAATGTTACGCGACTCTTGAAAATGTCTCGAGTTATTGTTCCTTCTTAAAATAAGTGGTATTAAACCAGTTCCCATTCCCTCTTCCCTCCAAGATCCTAAAATAATGTCCCCGTTTTGATCAAGTGAATCTGCAAAACCTGCTGGACAATATCTTCGTTGATCCTGAGGGAGAATGCATTCGTTTTTTTGTAAAAAGTTATGTAGTACAATCGTGGCCTTAACAATTTTCTCACACATCTCTAAACCAGCAACAAGGGGGCTTCTTAAAATTCTCCACCTTTGCGCTAAAATGCCGAATGTATTTTCTATTGTTCTTCTGCCACGTGAAAGTCTGTAATTAAAAACTTTTTTTCTATTGTCCAGAAACTGTCCTGGAAATGGTCGCATAATTCTGGTATGCAAGGGAAAAGCCTGATCAGCTACCATAAAGTAATCCATGGTCACTTCTGTGTTTGGCAAATTTTCAGCAAGAGGCAAATTTAGTTGATCAGTTAATAAAGCTTCTCCAAAATTGCTTTCTCTGAACACAACAGAATCATGATTGGAACCATAAGCACCCACATCAACAAGTATAGATCTATATTGTGAATCACATGCTGCCGTGAGCACAATGCTGAACGATGTTTTGTAATTGAAAAATTGCGATCCAGATTTCTTGGGGCATTGTATATTCACATGCTTTCCATCAATGGCACCTACACAATGTGGAATATTCCACCTTCGCAAAAATCCTGCAGCTATGTTATTCCACTCTTGTGTAGGGGCCTCCAGTACTATAGGCATCAGAAGATTCCAAAGAGCTTCACAGGTCTCCCCAATAACATCATGAACTGTAGTTTTCCCCACCCGATAGTTCCAAGCAATTTCTTGCATAGAAGACCCTGATGCCAAATAACTAAAAAGTGAGATTTACCTAGCATATATTATAATCAAAAGTACAATACTCTTACTGTAACGTCATCATCAGGCGGTGAGAAGGAGTCAACGGATTCTTTGTCACATCTTTCTGTATAGATGGGCCGACAATTTCCAGCAGATAATTGAATAGGTTAGGTGTCATCCTGGTATATTTAATGTACTGTTCATAGTCGTGTTCCTTTGTTAACATGTCGCGCACTAAAGAGGCAAAGTGTCCATCTTCTTGACGTTTTCTGTTCAAAGGTCGCGTTTTAAACCTATGGGGGGGCCGCATTTGTATGGCCACAACGCTGCAAGATGCCAACAATAATGCCCCTGCCACGTATAAAACAGCTCTATGCGAGACCATTGCAACTGCGCCACCGCAAAATCAAAATCACACAAATTACAGAATCAAATCAACACCAAACGAACACCTAACCTTTCTTTTCTAATGTCATGTAAACAGAACAGAAACACGACAGGTGGTAGAGTTGGTACCAGTGGTTACCAGAATGGCAGCTGTTCGTGTTCATGGCGCATGCGCAAGTCACAGAAAAGTTTACGTTAAAAACTGTGTATAAACGACCAACTTTAAGTAGCATTAATACTAACCATAAATTAAACCCAAAGTCTAATTCTAAATCTAAATTTTTTGTATAAACCCACCTTAAGGACAGGATGCAGGTGTAATTATTAAGAGAAATGTGTAGCGGTGGTGCAAGTATACCCGGGGGGTAATCAAGAGCGTGGTGTTGCTTGTTCGTTTCTCGGTTTGTTTGATTGAAACCGAGGATCATACTTATTTTGTTCGCTCCTACGTTTTGTACTGTAATTGATCGCGGAGTTTCAAATCGGTCTTTGTGTTAGCATCTCACGAATTTTGTTGCCATCGTTGTTGTTGCCTGAATTATAAATTTGTCTTCACAATTGTCGTAAAATTGTTGTAATTAGGTGCCTACTTTTGAAGTACCTAAATTGTTTTTCACAATGCCTCCCAAAAAGGAAACTGTGGTACAGGAACATTTCATTGTAGTTGATAGAATTAAGGAAATTCACTCCGTTCGTTGCTTTAAAGGCAGTTACTGATGTAACTTTGCAATGCTTTTTTAAAATTCAATTTCGTCGGTTAGACGATCTTTATTCTAAATTCAATGAATTGCATTCGAAAATGCTAAATGGTACGAGTGATCATTTTCCCTTCTTGTGTGACATCAATAACATTTCTGTTCAATCCGCTATTCCACTTCGTAAATACAATACGAAAAAATCGGATTGGAGATCTTTTCATTCTCAGCTTGACGATATTCCATTAGAAGAACTAGTGTTGTATAAGGATTTTATTTCTACTATTCTGATGGTAGCAGATAAAACTATTCCACATAAAAAACTATGTCATGGTAAACGACCCATATATCCATGGTGGGATGATGCATGTACCAAGGTTGTTAAAGAAAAAAAGAGCGGGTTCACAAACAGTACTCTAGGCATTCGACTCCTCAAAATTTTATTGAATATAACCTTTCATTGTCACTGACAACTGTCTTGCGCAGGTCCCGCTTCTTACTATGAGCGATTTTTCGCGACTCAAATAATCAGAAATGCATTTCACGATGGGCATATCAGATTATTTTCAGTTGGTGACGTTATGAGAAGAATGGGTTTTGATTTTGGCAAAATTTGTTTCATTCGAGACGGGTGGTCCGTGGCGTCATCCCTGAATCACATGCATTTCGCCGAGTTAGGTTTAATTTTATTTCGACGCGAAAAAACGCTCAATGTCATCAAATGAAGCGCAGCCGATTTCGACCTTGATTTTTAATAATTTTTCGTAATTTGGCTAAAATTGCAATTCAAAAGCATGAAAGATTGGGTTACTTGCTTTAGAAACACGCTGCAGTGAATAAAATAGGATGTTTTAGGGTTTTGGTTAAGATTTGAAATTAATTGTTACACATTAGATTGCATTATATTGTCGAGTCATTAGGTTAGGAAATCGGGTAATGTAAGTAGCACGCTGACGGTGTCGATCATCGCAGCGGAATAATTTGTTAATTAGTTCTTAAGATGGGTTCATAGAATAAAGTAGAGGCTATTCGAATCGAGGTTTCCTTTCCCCATGAACTATTCCAACAACCCCTGACAATAACAACTCCAAATATTACATGGCGATCCTACCAGTTGTGGCGAGAAGATGAAGAAGGAAGAAGATTAATTTTATCTTAGGTCGTTCCGAGTGGAAGAAAAAAAAATAAAAAACACTGACGGGTGTTTGGAATTAAATGTAAGAAGTCCGGTAAAATCACAGTAGAATAGGATCCACTCAATGCAAGGAGGAAATTGTTATGGCCCAGGCTGGAAATAGCGGTGGACAAACCAATACCGTCGCCACTAACAGTTTTTTTGCAAAAGAAATTTTGGGTGCTTGCTTGCTGGCCCTTGCAGTAATTGTAATATTGTTGTACTTCGTTGAGAAATGCAAAAAGATGTTTGAAAGGAAAATTCGGGAAGAATTGAGGAGAAGTTTGGAGCAAGTTTAATAAAAGTGGAATAACGAATACCATCAGTACATACTGGAAATATATTTTGCAATCCGCAAATAATTATTAATGACGAACCATTTCGTCATTTATCATTGCCTGGCACGTTTCGACGTATTTCTGCTAAAAAATCAACTTTATTACTGGGGAATGAAAATTACATTTTTGCGGGAAAGTTCTTGGGGAATCGAATCGAGACACTCGAGAGGTTCACCAAACACTCGCGGTCGGTCGTCACTTGGACGTGGATTCAACGGAAGAAATGAGTGCTGTGGCTGGCTAATACTCTAAGGCTACTCCATATAATGAAACAGTACGAAAATAGTAAATTCAACTCGGCAAGATGCACTGCGCGAGAAACGTCAATTCGATAATTGACGCATAGAGAACCCATAATCAACATAGAACGCAATTTACCTTATACATATTTAGTGACGTACGTCCTGGTGAGGAAGGAGCACACTTTTCATGCAACCGTCGCGCTGCGGGATATTCAAAATAAAGAAACAATGTTTTTTTTTCAAGTCGAAAATTGAAGATTTTTGCTGATAGTTGGCCATTTCGACTTAAACGTGAGTACTGACTAAATGAACTACTAATTAACGTTTCAGTCCTCCCTCGGAGTGTATTTTTCTGAAAAGTGAATATTCAATTGGAGAACTAAAACCTTTGTGGAGGTGACTTGGAATCAACAACCGTGAACTGGTGGATCACCTGAGGGTGTCCCTCCAAACACCCACGCCCTGGATTTACTGAGAAATTCCACCCACTGCCTTTAATCATTATCAATTTAATTATTATAACAAATAATGACTAATTTAATTGAACACCTATTAGAATGATAATGAAAAACACCGTTTTAAGCTTGTAGATTATACTTGTATCGATCATATTGAATTGTTCTCGAGAACAGTTTGTTATTGACCTATATTTTGCAGCACATATCAACTTACAATATATTAAGAAGTGGTAGTATGTTCCATGTTTTCAATCTAGTGGGATACACTTTTAACAAAATTTCAACAATTTATGTTAACAATGCTGAAATTACGCTTGAATTTGCTGCTTACAGATCTAGCATATCGTTTCAATATCAGTAAACAAACTGCGTCAAGAGTCTTCTACAAAACACTGTCGATAATGTTCCAATATTTAAAACATTTTATTATTTGGCCTGAGCGTGAATGCCTAGTTGCTTACAGTTGCTTCAATGCCAAGTTGCTTTAAAAAGCACTTTAGAACTAGAGTAACTGTCATTATTGACTGTTTTGAAGTCAGGCTGCAGAAGTCCAGCAATTTGTTGGCCCAAGCTGACACTTGGTCTAACTAAGCAGTCCAACACAATAAAATTGCTGATAGGTAAGTAGTTGCCCCCAGGGGGCCATTACTTTTATCTCTAGTGCGTATGGTGGTAGGTGCAGCGACAAAATGGTTACAAAGCATTGCGGAATACTAGACAATTTACTGACAGGGGACCTAGTTTTAGCAGCCAGGGGCTTTTTAATTCGCGAGTCAAACAAACACCAGCTTTTCTTACAAATAATAAGCAGTTTGAAGTAGAGGCAACGAGGAAGCTATCATCAGTTAGGATTCATGTAGAAAGGGGATTAGGTGCTGTAAGATCAAAATATACGGCCCTTCACAATTTATTGCCCTTACATATTGTTAAGAGCAGGATGTTGAATTCAACACACAAGTGACCGTTACAACTTTAATTAAAGGTAACAGTAATTGACGAAGTTGTAGCGGTCACTTGTGCCTTAACAAATCTTTGTCCTTCCATTGTTAATTAATAAAAAGATAAAATAGTTTTTTTTATTTTTAGTTAGCATGTTTTAAAGCTTTTGCTGTTTCAAGTTGTAACCATAAATAAAATATATTCAAATTCATTGCAAATAATGCATTAAACATTTTGACAATAATTGCAAATCAGATTAACAAATGATAAGTTATTTGCTATCATACAATCTGAGCAATAGGAACGTTTACATGAATCAGTCGTGCAATGGGTCAGTGCCATCATCAACTTTATCCCTAGTAAAAAATTTGCCTAGCAGTTCTGGCAGAAGAATATTTTTTGCAAAATGTTCTGCTATTGCACTATATTTATTCCAAAAATTACTATCAAAATAAATCCTTTCATAAAAAAGTTTTGTTTGGTCCAAACTATAAAATCCCAGTATTAATTTTCAGTTATAGCCAGCTGCATTTGAATTTGGTAATAATAAGAATGCTCCCTTTTTAGTGTAATTGAATTCTCATCTCCGATCAGGCAACAGGATTTCATTTTTAAATACTCTCCAATGATAGTATTTCGAGAAACATATGGACATTTAACTTCCACACAGCCCTTCCCACATACTTCACAATCTATAAAACTATCTGGAGAGGCCCCAAAATACAAATATTTTGTGCTTAGAACTACACTTACATTTTCCAATGCAGCGGTCGAATGCTCACATTTATGCAATGCTGCATAAGCTTCTAAAGCATTAACTTAACTCATGTACAACAACTGCACGAAAACGCTATTGATATCTCTCCTGCACTACTGGAGACATCAAACAATATATAGTTCAGAATATGATGTACCTTCAGATGAAAATCTACGTCCAATATATAACTTATCCGCAACATCAGCAGCAAACAGAAATAACTTTTTAACATTAGACACATCATTTTCATCTGACATGAATGAAAAACTGAATACAGGTTTGACGAATCAAGCAAGCATTGTGGAGAATCAGCAACAGATTATTAATCAAATACAAAATGCCGCATCAAACGATAAAAATCTAATTGCTATAATGCATCAGCTGACCAAGTTTGAAGCAACGTTAATGTCATTGCCAGTAACCAAAATTTACCCTGTAAATGCAAATATTTGCCGGACGCAAATGATAGGGAAAATGCTATTGCCAGTACCAGTACTGACATCTTGGACATATGAAAGTAATTTCATCGAGAGTCAAGCCGTCCTCTAGAGAGCCGTGGACCGGTTTCGCTCTTATTAGAGCTCGTCAGTACGACACACTCCAGAAGACGGCTTGACTCTCACTGTAACGGTCCTATTGCCGTTACCGAAAGCCTTGCACTCTCTTCGCGCTTACACGGAATCTCAGGAATAAAGTATTGTGGGAGCACATTAAAGATCTAAAATACACCATGCGTAAATTAACTGATCACTTTAACAATAATTAACAAACGCTATCTTTATTATTGTTTACAATAGTTGTTAGTTTAGACAGCCGCTTTGACAAGAGTAATAAACTATAATACCCCAGCAGTCTTATCAACACCCTAGGCCAATCACAGACGCTGCAAGGGGGTACAAAAAATTTACATGAGAAAAGAGAGGGATTTCCTTCCTGTTAGATTTTGACACCAAAATGGCCAACTGAAGGTGCTATCGAATATTTTACATAAATCCATAATCATCTTTCGTGAAGGAGCCCATAAGACCTAGGTAATCCAAAGAACAATGTAGCCGAAACATATTTAAGTTTTTAAGTTGATTCATCTTTAAATCTCGGTAGCATGCTCTTACAATATTTTCTGTTAGGCTCGCTTGACTCGCTTGATTCGCTTGTTCACTTGCTTTGCTTGGCCTGCTTGCCATCACAGCTCTTAACACCTAGAGATCCTGAGGTCCCGAGGGCTTCCAAACTTTTCCACGCAAGTCGATCATTGCCCGAGTGAGGGATACATAAACACCACTGTGAGGTAAACCGAGGGTGCCTTCTACAATCATTTTCTGTCCCTCGAGGAGACATCTAGGCCTCACCAGTGACACCAGCTTCGGAACTAAACGGTAGAACAGCTGATTGGAGGTAACCGGTTCGTAAACATAATAATCCCATTCCAATTGGATCTGTGTAATCTCAGGGAACTACGTTTGTCTCGTTACATTGACATATAGACGATAACCGCTTTTCATAACGCACTTGTAACTCGCATATGGTACCATAACGAGATTTTGTCCCCTAGAGCAGCTAATAGGAGGTAAATTAGTTCCTTGACGTATTTTGACAAAGCTTTACTTACGGTCGCTTATTCCAAGGCAATTTAATAACTGTTTGCCGCCTGGTACGTCCACTTTGTAATAATTTTACCATTTTTCTTGTCATCACCACCGAAGTGACGTGTCACCTGTCAGGCGTCAAATCTCAATCTTCAAGGTCAGGGGTCTTCTAGTGATCCTCCAGTGGCGTACCGGTTCACGTTATGACCATTTTACCAACTTATTGTAAATTTAATCTTTTAATATAAAACCTGCTGTACCTAACTGTGTGCTAGTCGTTATTCATATCATCATTATATGTTTTTTGTTAAGTCCTCAAGGAATTAGCTGGCGCTGGCGCTCAATAAGAAACTCCATCTATAAAAATTATCAATAGTTACAGTGAAACCAAGACACAAGGGTAAGGCAAATGCCTACCTAGATAACTATAGGACTCACGTACCCAGCTCACCACTCACCCACTGAGAGCCGTAAGCAGTGCGAACTACTTAAGAAATAATAAAGTTCAACTTAACGTCACAATTTACTGTGAATGTTTTGGGACATCCTGAATATTCTTCCCACTTTCTGTGTGCGGAGCTCTTTATTTACAATGCAAACCTAAATTTTTTTATAAAAAAACCAAAGTGACCAACCAGAACTTGATAATAAGTTATTCATTAGTGCTTTACCGACGACAATGGTAAGTTCTGTTTGTTTATATTTTTAAATTTTAAACGATTTTATAATCGATTTAATAGTAGATTAACTAAAGTAACAAGGCACTAAAAAAGTGACTGTGATTACGAGATAATGAAATACTTAACTAAAATTTGTATTTACAGTGTACAATAAATTACATTAAAAGTTCCGTTTTCGACGCCCCCTTGGATGCCCCACTGGTGCATTGCATCAGTAAGGACATTCAAATGAGTGCAGGGGTGGCCCACGAGTTTGTGTAAGTCTAATTTTACTTCTTAAAATTAACTGCATATATGTATAAAAAAAATTTCAGTCTCGGATACGGGTACGAGAATTTTCTCTATGCCTACAAGGAGCAAAATTCTCCAAATGTTGGCGGCATGTTCCTAATTGAACTCGCAGGGCGAACCATTATAAGTTTAATAACAACAAAAAAATATCAAGACAAGCCCGCTCTCTTAGACATTCGCTTCTGTTTTGACAAATTGGTCAAGCATCTCACGGAGCAGAAAATAGTTAGGATTGCAATGCCCAAAATTGGCTGCGGCCTGGATAAGCAGAGATGGGAGGCCATACTGTCCCACATTACCAGCACCATCGTGGATATGAACGTGGTGGTGGATGTACAGCACGGGAGTGCAGAGATAGTGCGTGACCTTGCAACAAAAATTCTGGGCGCCTGACTACAGGTGAAGGGAAAGGGGCGCAATGAATTTGAAAATCGTCCAATTATGTTTCGGTATTTTCGCGCCTCGGTGTCTTATTGGGACGGCCTCTCCTCGGCTGTTCTCGGACACAAACGTCGACACCGATCAGCAGCTGTTTGTTTTGAATTGGTGAGTGAATCTCCGCGGTCGTTTAACTCGTGAAAAAATGTGAAAATTCTGCTGTTGTAATTTTATTGAAGAAATAACCACAAGGTATATATATGCAATATGCAAGAACTTCGAAATTCGATTCTGTTTTTTAGTACACATCTAAAGGAATAAAACGCTGGGCTTTTCGCGAAATGGTAATAAACCCTTGCGGTTTAAATAATTGGTCGATGGACTGTTGATTGTTGTCCAATCTTGCAGCAATTGAACCCCAACCCTCTAATTCTGTAGGTATAAGTAAAGGACCAGAGCAGGTAGGTTCATTGCCCGATGGAACTTATTGTTAGTTAATCATAATAATTTTAGGAGATTCTCCCTCCTGGAGTTAAAAACTGCGTAGTAACACACATCACTAGAAGTTACGTAAGGTAGTGCCTTTCCTACACATATGAATGGAAACATGGATAACCTTCCGATTGGCAGATTAAAGTATTCATGCAAATACCAAGGTTGCAAAAATGCCTATTACACGAACATTTCATCACCATACTACACAAATAAAAAGTTCCTTCGATTTCCCTCGGATCCAAACGAATACTCAATTTGGAAAAATATCTGTGGGCTACCTGAAGACACAAAGTTCAAAAATATTTTTTTGTGCAGTGATCATTTTAAACCGTCTGATTTTTTAAACCAAACTCTGTCAAGGAGGTGTGTAAATGTTAGGCCTATCCGACCTTTGCAGTCAAATCAGAAAATAATTCCAGTGAAAAGCAGTGATGTTCCTCCACCTAATCCTAATGTAAATATTATAAGTGTTATCGATTTAAATGTACGAATAACAGGGGCGGACAGTGATTTTTGTATGGGAGTGGATGATACAATATCGGGTAATAATTTGCAAATTAATAATATTAACTGGGAACACAGCTATGCTTCTATTGATTTGCCACTGGTCAATGGCCCTGATGGTGGAAAACAATACCATAGTCATAATAAGAAAGGAATTTTATGTAAAATTGGCATGTCCAAACAAGAATTAACTCCTACGAAGCTGAAGATGTTGCAGATTACTCGAAACATGGAATCAACTATCTGTAAGTTAAAAACCCAATTGAAAGACAAAAAAAATCATTTAAAATCAATAGAATCTGAGTTTTCTAATGGAACATTTGCCACAATCAATTCAGAGTTATCTACAATTTCGAAAAACTTCATAAATTCTCAACTAAGGAATGTGAATAAACAGTATGGTGGAATAACTTGGACAACTGAAGACAAGGCGTTTGCTCTTTCTCTCTTGAAGAGGGGTCCACGGGTTTATAAATTTTTAGAAAATCATTTTCGGTTGCCATCGATCAGAACACTTAAACTTCTTTTAGCTAAAATTCCTTTTGCTACTGGAATAAACAAAACGATTTTGAGTAATTTAGGTAATCAAGTTAGTAACTTAAACCCATTGGACAAATATTGTTGTCTAATATTTGATGAAGTGTCATTAAGTAGTGGAATGCATTACGAGTCACACTTAGATTTAATAAGTGGCTATGAAGACCTAGGGCATCTAGGGAGAACAAGTAAACGAGCTAACCATGCTTTAGTATTTATGGTTCGAGGTATACGTAAATCATATAAACAGGTTGTGGGATATGTATTCACAAGTAACACAATATCTGCTGGACATTTGCAAAAGTTTATTGTTGACATTATAAAAGAACTGCAAGGTATAGGTTTGAAAGTGGTATCCACTGTTTGTGATTTGGGAAGCACCAATAGAGCTGCACTAAAATCATTATCCAGTCAAAATTTAGTTAGTCCTTCTGACAACCATTTTATGGTCAACAATGAAAAGATATTTATCATTTTTGATATTCCTCATATTTTGAAATGCATTCGCAATTGTCTGATTAACAACGTTATTGAATTTGAGCCAAACAAGTTCGCCAAAATGGCACATATTCAAGAGGCGTATCGATTGGATCAAGAAACTAGGACATACAAGCAGTTGAACAAAATTCAGTCAAATTATTTTAATTTTGGCGACACTTTCTTGAAAATGAAGGTGAAAGTCGCTGCTCAGTTATTGAGTCAGAGTGTCGCTGCTTCTATTGAAACTTTCTATACTCTAGGGCAACTGCCAGTTGAGTCTCTTTTTACAGCTGAATTTGTGAGCAATATTGATAAACTTTTTGATTCTTTGAATGCTTCCACTTTAAGTACGCATAAAGGTAAACCTTTTGCCTGTGTTGTATCGAACGGTTCTCCCCACTTGGATTTCTGGTCACAAATGTTGAATCAAATTGGAAAATGGCGTATATTACATAAAGACTCCAAAAAAGTAATCACAAATACATTTCATTTTGTTAATGGGTTGACAATTTCTTTAAAGTCAATGAGGTCTCTGTGGTTGCACTTGCATGAGGTTGGTTTTGATTTTCTGGTGACTAGATCTTTAAATCAAGATCCAGTAGAAAACCTATTTTGTTTAATAAGACAGCATGGCATTAATAACACCAATCCTGATTGTCATCAATTTGTGGCAGCTCTGAAAACTGTTGTCATTAACAAAATTGCAACTTTAACTCTGAATTCTAAAAACTGTGAGGATGACAACTGCACGCCTTTGTTTGATTTTTTGAAAATAGTGAGGGATTCACCCAAACCATCCGAGTTGCAATTCGACAATCATTCTAATTTGATTGACAAGCAACACTTGGAAAGAATAGAGGAAAAAGAAGAATTTAATGCACTTTTGTCAGATGTTAATGATAATGACATAAATGGAAGCCAGGCTACAGCTTATGTAGCAGGCTATTTCATAAAAAAGGTAGGTGTTCCAGAATGTGACACGTGCAAGATCGAGCTGTTATCACTTGGACCTACCAATGAACATTTATTTGTTAGCTTTAAGGAATCTAGCGACGAAAAAACTTCCTTGCAATATGCAAGTACCCTAATCATTGAGTTAGTCCAGAGCATACATACTTTGCTTTATAACTTCCTAGACAAAAATGCTCATTTAATTAATTTAGAAAAGAAATTTAAAACTGTATTCTACCAGCAATTCAATGTGTCAACTTATTGTCAGGAACACCATTGTGTGGAGCGCATAATCGACAAATGTATAAGATTGACTATTTATAAGTATGTCAAAGAAAAAAAAACTGTCAATAAAGTTTTTTCGGAGGGGCATGTAAAAAAAATTAATAGGTTTAGTTCCTTAAGATATTAAAAAAAATGTTTAATAATTTAATGATTATCCTAGGTAATGATTATCTTAGGTAGTTTTAATTTTTTTTTATATTTATTTCGGTATAAATAAAACTTGTATGTACAAACTTTAGTTTTATTGAAGAAACCTAGCATAAAAACGAAATAGTGCGCCTAAATTCAAATCAAATTATATTAGCGGGATATAAGTTTCCCGCTGTTTGCCTGACGTTTGCCTGACGAACAGCAGGTGGCGCCGCTGTTCCTTGTTGCTCGATCAGAACATGGGATTTGCACTTCTCAATGGGCTGTTCCCTGATGTACAGTGTACACATACAGGGTTAGTACAAAGTCCCGGGACGGTCAGTTACCTCCGCTGTTTCTTAAGATTTTACTTAGAAATTGGTGTCCAGGCACAATTAAATACAGAGAATTCAAAACTGTTTTTAAAAATTTTCTTGGACTTCCGGTTGAATCGGAAGTGACCCTAAAAATCGTTTTCTTTAGATGGAATCATACTTTTTTCTCAACGGATTCGGAATCTACGAATTTTTTACAGTTAAAAGCATGTATCATACTTGACCAGAAGTCAAGTCGAGGCCACCCTGGATTTTCAAAAACATCGAAGAGATCGGTCAAAAAGCAAGATTCGTGTATCTGTTTGAAATTTTTAATAAAAATTCAACTGCGCAATAATTACATTTTCTTTTATTTGTTTTTGCTTTTTTGAAGTTTGTTAAAAAATATGCATTTCAAACAGATACACAAATTTTTCAAAATGTAATTGGCCGGTTGCATTCGCTTTAAAAAAATAGGGTTGACGAATTCCAAAAAGATTTTTAAATACAGTTTTGAATTTTTCACTGCACTCGAAGCAAATAAAAACTGGGACAAGGCCCCATTTCTGTAAAAGTTCACAAGAAACATCTGTAAGGCTGTAAGCAGGGCACTGAACAATTTAGCACGGGCCACGGGCCCTTTATTTAACCCTTTCTTAGCGATTCCACCACACTATAGAGAACATTTGAATGATCGCAAGGCCCTAAAACTCGGTATTTGCAAATGGTAAACAAATCCCGACTTGTCACTGACTGTCAACTGTCAAATCAACAACTGTTCAGCGACGCTAATAAAGGCCAACATAAATCAGATTTTGCTACACACAGCCTCTATGCAAGTGACAATCGCTTATGCGATACTCTTAACTCGTAAAATGTACGTGTAATTTTTAAAATGGATTTTAATGTTGACGGGATGTAACTTTAGTCACATCCACAGCCGAACATTGCCGATTACACGCCGCCATTGTATTGTTAACTCACAAAGCAACCACTAATAGAGTTGAAAGCAAGTCTGAATTAAAGTCACTAGATAGATATACAGGGTGGTTCCTTTTTCACTGCTCACCATTGGGATCTCGGAAACTATAAGAGCTACGAAGTCGATTAAATTAGACAAAAGTTGCGCTATTTCTTAGTGAATAAGAATCTGAAAAAAAATCCCCGATATCTTTCACTGTTCCTGAACCCACGTAACACACATCCATCCTTTGTACGCTCTTTGGATGCCGTAAACCGGACCAACGATGGTCCGAAGTGCATCCATTGTTTACCCCGTAAAGGTCCGATTTGCGTCCCTCAATGGTCCGCAGTTCACTTTTTTGTACGCCCAATGTATACCCGTTATTCGGCATGAATTGGATCCTCGCGGATGCACTTCGGGCATTCATCGGACGCACGACTCGGGGACTCGCGGAGCGTTTTTAGATTATACATCGGACGTCCTAAGCAGGACATTTAAAGGATGGTTTTCGGACGTTTAATGGACGTTCTTCGGATGCTCAGTTTCGGCTGCATTTTGTACGCTTTTAGGATGATTTGATAGATCCGTCTGAAGTATACCCTTAGTTTATCCATTGAGCGTTCTTTGCACAACCAATTTACGTTACTAACTGGACAGTTTTCGGACGAATTAAATTTACTGGTTTAATTAAATAATATATATATTTATAACTACATACACTTAACTTATTAATTAGACTGTACATAATATAGAACACTCCAAATATCTAATTTTTCCTTCTTCTTTCTGGAGCTCTCCTCAACCATTTTGCTATTACGGCCTCGATTTCTCGGTCTCATTCGTCCTTAAATTTACTGCACAGTCTCGTTGCCTCTGAAATTAAAAAAATATTGCTAAATAATATGTAAGTAGGTAATTGTATATATTTTTTTTGCTTATGATTTTTTCCGCTTTATGATGTGCAGGTGGTAGAAACTAAAATTTTCTGGATTATTCAATATACAGTGCGAGTGTAAAGTATGGAATGCCTAATATTCATAAATTTTTTACCGTTCATTTCTGTCAAAATCCCTACGCAAAGTCGTTTTTTTATGCGGATTTGATGGCGTGGTCAATCATTTTCTTCTATTTCCGGTTTAACCGGAAATAGCCTTAAATTTGTGTTCTCAAATGGAATGATAGTTTTTTCTCATCGAATTCGAAATCTACAATTTTTTCTGAGTTGAAAACACACATTTCACCGGACGTGGAGTCACGGCCTCCAGATTTTCAATAACACCGAAGGAATTGGTTAAAAATCAAGATTTTTGAAAATCGCAAATACAAGTCAGTCTTATTTTTTTGAGTCAAATTCAACTGCGCAATTACATTTCGTCTTATTCGTCTTTGCTCTTTAAAATTTTTTTCACTTTGACAATCTGCCAAAATTGCGAAAAGCGTTTTTTTTAAATGTGTAATCGCACAGTTAAATTTGTATAAAAAAAATTAGGTTGACGTGTATTAATTTTGATTTTTTACCGATTAATTTTTTCGATGTTTTTGAAAGTCTAGGGTGGTCCTGAGTCCACTTCCGGTCAAGCATAATAGATGTTTTTAACTCAGAAAAAATTGTAGATTCCGAACCCGATGAGGAAAAGCTATATCATTCCAGTTAAAAACAATAAATTTAAAGCCATTTCCGGTTGACCCGGAAGTGGAAAAAATAAGTGACTAGGCATCCAATTCGCATTAAAAAAATAAAATAGACCCATCCAAGAAATTTTGGCAGAAATCAACCGTAAAAGATTTATGAATACATTTTATTCCATGATACTTTACACTCGCACTGTATTTAGAACTTTATTCTCGTTCTCCCGACCGATTTTTGAGGAATTTAATTTGTATTATCTTTAAGAATCTATTTTTGCAACTAGGTAACTAATAACTAAAAAATGTTCTTGGTTTGACACTTACCAACGATAAGTGCCGTAACGTGCAGGTCTGCGAAACAATACTTCGCGTTCATCCCTGTGCTGTTGTATAAGGCAGCAGCTACACTATCTGACAATATTCGCGTCAAGAGCCTTCTAACAAATTCCATCAAGTCTTTCCCGCCGACAGTGGACAACTGGACGGCCTGTAATCAAAAAAGTTAACGCAATGTTATGAAATAATAATCAGGGTTACTTACCGCAGAAGACATGATGTTTTCCTTTGAGGACAGATACTTATTGAATTTTCTCAGTTCTAGTAGTACACTGTCTGCAAATATCCATCACCCCTCACGTGCACATATTTGGCATTTTGATTGGTTGAGATCAAGTGACGACTGCGCAGTGATCCCTCAGCTACACTTGCCTTAAAGGGATGAAGAAAATATCGATCGAGGTTTTGGGGAAAAGTACCGGTACCCACGCCATGCCACGCTATTCTTAGAATAGGCGTGTATATGATTTACGATTACAAAAGATGGCGTCGCTTTGGTACTGAGTGGTATTTATTCATTAATAATAACAATTTTTCAAACATTTACGTCTCGCAAACTCACTTTGTGCATGAAGCACAAAGTTAAAATAATATGACATTTTTTAGTTTTTAGCTTATTCCGCATTTCCTATATTTCAAAAACCAAGCCAGATATCTTGAATTTCTTTTCAGATTCTTAATATACACGGAAAATGACAACTTTTTTGTAACTTGATAAAATTTTGTATCCTTTAACGTTTGCGCGATGTAAATTTTTCTGAAATGGAAGAAAATGCTCTGATAAATAACTATAGCCATCGACTGGATGAAGTAGGTATAAATGATTCTAATTCCCGAATATCTGAATAATTTCCCACTTGTGATAATAAATTTTAGATGAAACGCATAGTAATTTTTCTGTGAATCGGCGGCTGATAGATGCTTGAATAAACATGCCAAATTACGTCCATTTGCGGACGGTTCATTGTTAATACGGAATTAGATAAACTTTGTATGCTCGATTTCGGTCATCCGAAGACTATCCGTAATCAGGCATTCAATGGATGCACGTATTACGAAAAACTTTGTACCGTCCAAAATCTTCCGCCGATGGTTTACTCAAAGAACGCCCAATTACGTCCGTCTTGTGGACGGTTCATAATTAACCCGGACTTGGGATGTACTTTGTACGTCAGATTCTGTGCATCCGAAAAGTATCCGTAATCAGGCATCCATTGTGCATCCATTTCTTGTCGGTCCATAAATAGTCCGGAAATTGGCATCCAAATAGCATACAAACACGCCCGCAATCGGACTGTCCGAAGATTACCCACAGCGGTTCTTCCAATGGACGCATTTTTTTCGTCCGCATCAGGACGGTTCAAAAAGTGCCCAGAAAAATGCGTTCAATGGATACCCAATTTTAGTCCGGGACGGTTCGACAGTAAATCGGACCAACAATGGACCGATTCGGGCGTACATTGTACGTCCGTGTGTTACGTGGGAAATATCTTGAAAAAACTGAAATTTTCTCTTTTCGGTTATGTTGAATAACTTATTTGCCTTAAGTGCAACAATAATGAAATTTGGAACCCTGGTATTATTGGCAATGGCGGAGCCAACAGCGCCATCAGAACTTTTCTAGGCCTTCTAGATTTTGAGAAACGATAGTCAACTTTCTTATTTCTATTTGGAATGAGAACTCTAAGTCTTGCCACCAAAAATTATATTGAAGTACTACATGTTTCGGCTAAAATTAGCCATCATCAGGTACAGACTAGAAAAATTACTTGTTGAAAAAATATACAGGGAGGAGGAGGTAACTTACATCAGCAAACGATCATTTAAATTTGAGGTTAATTAAAATTTGAGGTTAGACACTTAATTCATAACTACTGAAACACTGAAAGGTAAAATATAGATTAATTATCAACCAATAGTCACTAACTTACATTATAATACAAAAATTTGGAAAAATCCATGAAGGATTATGAAGAATTAAAGAAATTCAAACTTAACGAAAATGCAGTCGCATGATGGCAGATGCGAATGACAGCATTTGGTGAATTTAGTTTTAAGTCGTGTGTTCAAATGGGGGCGGGAAATTTGAATACAAATTTACTTTGTGCACGGGGTGACACTAAACGTACAGGTGCAATTAAAACTCACATTGAGGCAAGAGCAGGACAAACAATTCTAAAGAACTCCTTCCCTTCTATAACTTCTTTTTGGGAATTTAAGCATATAAGATCACTATTGTGAAGTGTTTTAAAAATTTCCATATTCTCTAAAATGCAACGTTTATAATACAAAGGACAATGATGAATTAGTTTAAAATTCTTATTAGGATCAAAATTATGGTTATTGAACAAAATGTGATTGGCAAATTTTGAGTGGGTGTTACATATGCCTGAATTTTTATTAGAATTAATTTCTCTAAGATGTTCGTTAATCCTCACATTGAGGGATCTCCCGGTTTCACCTATATAGATTGCTGGACAATTTTGGCAAGAAAGTGAGTAAACACCAGATTTGAGTTTAGGTGGAACTTTGTCTTTAGTGTGTTGTAAATGTCTCTTTAAAGAGTTATTCGTTTTGAAAGATATAGCAATATTGTGTTTAGTAAAAATCTTTGATATGTTAAGAGAAGCTTCACCAAAGAAGGTTAACGAACGAAAAAGCCTAACTGGACTCTGGGCTGAAACTGTGGGAAATGAAAGATGTTTCAGGGAGGATTTCTGAAACAATCTATAGAATAAACTTAATGGGAAGTTATTACTTATCGCTATTTGTTTAATGGTGTCAAATTCTTTTAGAAAACTAGATTTATCTAATGGTATAGAAAATAGTCGATGAAATAACGAATGAAAGGCAGCTACTTTGTGCGAATATGGGTGATTGGAATCAAACGGAATAATGTGATCAGTTGTTGTGTCTTTTCTGTATATTTGGAAACTAAACTTATCTAAGTGTTTGATCAAAAGAATATCTAGAAAAGGCAGGGAGTTCTGTGACTCAATTTCGAAGGTAAACTTAATCTTCGGATGAATAGTATTCAAATAGTTCGCAAAATCACATTATTCCGTTTGATTCCAATCACCCATATTCGCACAAAGTAGCTGCCTTTCATTCGTTATTTCATCGACTATTTTCTATACCATTAGATAAATCTAGTTTTCTAAAAGAATTTGACACCATTAAACAAATAGCGATAAGTAATAACTTCCCATTAAGTTTATTCTATAGATTGTTTCAGAAATCCTCCCTGAAACATCTTTCATTTCCCACAGTTTCAGCCCAGAGTCCAGTTAGGCTTTTTCGTTCGTTAACCTTCTTTGGTGAAGCTTCTCTTAACATATCAAAGATTTTTACTAAACACAATATTGCTATATCTTTGAAAACGAATAACTCTTTAAAGAGACATTTACAACACACTAAAGACAAAGTTCCACCTAAACTCAAATCTGGTGTTTACTCACTTTCTTGCCAAAATTGTCCAGCAATCTATATAGGTGAAACCGGGAGATCCCTCAATGTGAGGATTAACGAACATCTTAGAGAAATTAATTCTAATAAAAATTCAGGCATATGTAACACCCACTCAAAATTTGCCAATCACATTTTGTTCAATAACCATAATTTTGATCCTAATAAGAATTTTAAACTAATTCATCATTGCCCTTTGTATTATAAACGTTGCATTTTAGAGAATATGGAAATTTTTAAAACACTTCACAATAGTGATCTTATATGCTTAAATTCCCAAAAAGAAGTTATAGAAGGGAAGGAGTTCTTTAGAATTGTTTGTCCTGCTCTTGCCTCAATGTGAGTTTTAATTGCACCTGTACGTTTAGTGTCACCCCGTGCACAAAGTAAATTTGTATTCAAATTTCCCGCCCCCATTTGAACACACGACTTAAAACTAAATTCACCAAATGCTGTCATTCGCATCTGCCATCATGCGACTGCATTTTCGTTAAGTTTGAATTTCTTTAATTCTTCATAATCCTTCATGGATTTTTCCAAATTTTTGTATTATAATGTAAGTTAGTGACTATTGGTTGATAATTAATCTATATTTTACCTTTCAGTGTTTCAGTAGTTATGAATTAAGTGTCTAACCTCAAATTTTAATTAACCTCAAATTTAAATGATCGTTTGCTGATGTAAGTTACCTCCTCCTCCCTGTATATTTTTTCAACAAGTAATTTTTCTAGTCTGTACCTGATGATGGCTAATTTTAGCCGAAACATGTAGTACTTCAATATAATTTTTGGTGGCAAGACTTAGAGTTCTCATTCCAAATAAACTTTTGATGCCACTTTGAGACGATGGATTATTACCTATTTCTTATTTCTTATGGCCGCCATATTGGATTTTTGCACCACTGAATAGACAAAAATTCAGGCTTTTCAACGATGTATGACACATGCACATTAATGCAAATAAAAACAATAGAAAAACAATAAAATATAAATTTAAACTAAGCAATAAAGCAGCGGAATAAAATGAAAAACTGTGTGAAAACAAGTTTATTTCATATGTTCAAATTGCGCACCATTTTGTCTTATGCATAAACGTGTTCGGTAGTCCATCTCTTCCACAGCTTTTCTGGTGCTCCGAGGAACAACAGAGTTGAAAGCATCAAAAAGTTTTAGCTGTAGGTGCTGCACATTTTTTTAGGTTACCCCAAAGATAATAATCTAGAGGGTTTACGCATGGCGAACGGGGTGGCCACCTTACAGGACCATAGGTCCCAATCCAGGATTGCGGGAAACGTTCGTCCAAATAGTCCCTCACAATACGAGCATTATGTGGCCCAGCCCCATCTTGCTGAAACCAATTTAAATTTCCCAACGTTATTAAGGGCAATTGATCCAAAATTTCTTCAAAATCATCTTGCAGAAAATTTAAATACGAATTTCCATTTAAGTTCCCTTGGATCAAATAAGGGCCTAATATCTTATTATCTATTACATTTAGACCAAAACGAATTTGAGGTCTAGTTTCACGAAACAAACGAGGGTTTTCTGTTGCATAATGATGAGAGTTCTTTCGGTTAAATATTCCACAATTGGTAAACAAAGATTCGTCGCTCCATAATATTTTTCTCGAAAAAAGAGATTTTCGTTTAGGTGTTCTTGAAACCATTCACAAAAATTAAGTCTTCTTTGAGAGTCTCCTGGGTGTAGTTGCTGCACTTTTTTGAACTTATAATCATGATATTTATGTTTTTTTATGATTTTTCTAACACGAGAATCAGAAATTGAGCATTCCTTAGCAACATATCTACTTGATACTTCCGGATTTATGTTTAATTGAGCCAGCACATTGATTTCACTTACACTAGCTTCTTTTACATAAGGAAGTCTTGGTTGATTCAGTCTTCCGTGGGTTGTTAAATTCTTACAAATTCTGGAAAAAATCGTGCGGTGGGGTTGATGCCGCTCAGGATATCTTTCCGTATAAGAAGCAACTGCAGCAGTAGAATTTCTATTATTTCTTATGTACATGTCGTACAGTGAGATTCTTAAAATTTGTAATGAGGGTTGGCCATGAAAGACAATTGAATCGAAAAACGTTTGTCCGATCGAGTTCGTATAGTTCCCAACCAATTCCCTAGATTAAAATGGTGGACGTTAATTTTTTTAATTAATCGTATTTTCATTTATTAAAATGAAAAATTTGAGGATATCTCCACTTCCCCGATCAAATTTGGCGCGCCCGCCCACCTTCGACCTTGAATCGCTCCACGAAACAAGTTGTGCGCAAGTGAGGTTATGCCGGAATATTTGTCTTAAATCAGCCTGTTGTGAATTGTGGGAGCCCCCTTTCGACGCTTTGAGTCCTAAACAACTTGAAGAAATGACAAATGAACCGCACTTCAGCCGGCAGTGAAATTCCAGAGTCAATACAGAATCGATTCATGTGAACGACGGGAAATCAAGTAATTTTATTATTAAAATGAAACATTCCTGTTAGAAATTGTTTTAGAAAGAAAGCAAAAAGAGAGTAATGATGGACATCGATGGATTTGGCATATAAAAATGGGAGAATGTTAATCAACATCTTTATGAGGTTTCGTCTTTCAACATCCATCGTAGGTCTCCACACCACCTCTTTGAAAACTAGATAGACAAAACTTTTAACAAGAGTGGTTTTCCAAATTATTTGCTACGGGTCAGTTACAATTTAAATTTTATGAAGGGGCCAGTGAATCATCCATACTGAGAACATTAGTGGCTTTATTTTTAACTGCAAAAAGAAGGTTGCACATCAAGCATAAAAGTTCAAATCAAAGACTGTGGAATCACTTAATCTAGGCTTTACCGATACTGAATTAGAGAAGCAGCCCCTAGAATATGCTGTACTTACCGAAAAGTTAATAAAACCGTTCAAATAACATGATTAATTTATTTTGCACCTGTTTTAGTGCACTTAGGCAGGGTTAAAGGGGTTGAGCAGGTACTCCCTGCCTGGGAGGAGCCCCAGAGGGGTCGAAGTTTCTGTGGTAGTTTCGATTACCTTCACTACTAACTGTTTTTAACCTTGACTGGGGGCATTCCATACCCCAAAAATTTGTACGCCACTGTGAAGCCCCCCCGACAGCCTTTGCTCAATTTTTGCAACCACTGTCTAACATTTCCCACTAACACTGTCGAAAATTTTGTACACCACTGCCGGCTGAAATCCCTCTTCCCCTCCAACATGGACTAACAACCTCCATCCAAATTCCTTTCCTGGCAAGGAAATGCTCCCTTCTCGTTGGCCCTTGCTGAACAGTAATATTTTGCCTTTCCAAACTAACCATTTTATTTAGAGAATTATTTAACCTTAAAATACTGCAAAATGTTATTAACGAAGACCATACTTACTTTTCAGTTAGGTGTCTAAATTTTACAAATTAAAATGTTTTTACAAAGATACCAAGCTTTATTCAAATAAATGTGATTTTAGATGACAAAACTATTAAGTAATAAATTATTGTCAGTACAAACGCCAGTGAATCACTGGCCCCTTCATAAAATCTAAATTATAACTGACCCGTAGCAAATTTCTATAATTTCGAAAGCCACATGAATAAACCTTAGACCTGAAACACCAATTTTAGTTTGCACAAATATGTAATACATCTTTCCTCTTGTTAAAAGTTTTGTCTATCTAGTTTTCAAAGAGGTGGTGTGGAGACCTACGATGGATGTTGAAAGACGAAACCTCATAAAGATGTTGATTAACATTCTCCCATTTTTATATGCCAAATCCATCGATGTCCACCATTACTCTCTTTTTGCTTTCTTTCTAAAACAATTTCTAACAGGAATGTTTCATTTTAATAATAAAATTACTTGATTTCCTGTCGTTCACATGAATCGATTCTGTATTGACTCTGGAATTTCACTGACTGCCGGCTGAAGTGCGGTTCATTTGTCATTTCTTCAAGTTGTTTAAGACTCAAAACGTCGAAAGGGGGCTCCCACAATTCACAACAGGCTGATTTAAGACAAATATTCCGGCATAACCTCACTTGCGCACAACTTGTTTCGTGGAGCGATTCAAGGTCGAAGGTGGGCGGGCGCGCCAAATTTGATCGGGGAAGTGGAGATATCCTCAAATTTTTCATTTTAATAAATGAAAATACGATTAATTAAAAAAATTAACGTCCACCATTTTAATCTAGGGAATTGGTTGGGAACTATACGAACTCGATCGGACAAACGTTTTTCGATTCAATTGTCTTTCATAATAATAATAATAATAATTGATTTATTTCCAACAGGTATGGATATACCCAATTACAGGAAATATTTAAATAATTTAACTTAAATAACAGTTCAATAATAATACTTCAACTAAAATTACAATACTTCAACTAAAATTACAACAAATAACTTTGATGACTCCTAGGAGGTTTCCCGGGTGCAGTCCAGAATTAACTTCTTCGAGTCATAGAAAATGTCGCATAATTCAGCGATTACATTGTGGTTACTGCACATTACATAAACTGGTGACTTTAATGCCAGATTAGTTCTCGAATTAGAGCAATAGAAAACGTTAACACCCCGAGACGCCTGACGTGGAACGTGGAAATTAATCTGGGATAACAGGGCAGGAGAGTCAGCCCTATTATGCAAGATGTCAAAAAGAAACGCTTGACTAAACGTAACCCTCCGTTGCTGCAGCGAGGTGAAATCAAAATTCTTGAGCAGAATGGAGTGGTCATATCCCTGCGGAGGGTAGGTCCCATTGGACCGAAAATATAAAAACTTTAGAAATTTTCATGGCCAACCCTCATTACAAATTTTAAGAATCTCACTGTACATATCTTGTTTGTGAAACTGGCTCAGCAATAATGAGAACTGTCATTTTTCTTTTGTTTTGTGCACTTGCTAGATGTTTTCAGTATAAATTTAAATTTTATTGTTTTTCTATGGTCTTTTTTTTGCATTAATGTACATGTGTCATACATCGTTGAAAAGCTTTAATTTTTGTCTATTCAGTGGTGCAAAAATCCAATATGGCGGCCATAAAAAATAAGAAAGTTGACTGTCGTTTCTCAAAATCTAGAAGGCCTAGAAAAGTTCTGATGGCGCCATTGGCTCCGCCATTACCAATAATACCAGAGTTCCAAATTTCATTATTGTTGCACTTAAGGCAAATAAGTTATTCAACATAATCGAAAAAAAAAGAAAATTTCAGTTTTTTCAGGATATTTCAGGAACGGTGATAGACATCGGGGATTTTTTTTCAGATTCTTATTTACTAGGAAATAGCGCAACTTTTGTCTAATTTAATCGACTTCGTAGCTCTTATAGTTTCCGAGATCCCAATGGTGAGCAGTGAAAAAGGAGCCACCCTGTATAAAGTACCGCAATTCATTAGGCCAGTGTGCTCGAGAGAGACAGCTAGTTTTTGGAGTCAAAATGGCGTCTTGGCATTTCCGGTTTAAAATAATTTGACGTTGTCAGTTTCAAATTGTCATAATTTTGAAAATCGCATAAATGCTGAATTACCTTTTCTTTTATTTGCGTTCCGTAAGGCACTAAACAAAGTCTAACTATGCCTGGATGTTGTGTGCCTACATGATGCAGGAATTGTTCAGGAGAAGGGTTTCGGTTTCCACATAATGAACGGAGACGGCTTCTTTGGAGCAATTTTATCGGCCGAACAAATTTACCAGAACGTGCTTGCAGTTGCCCATAATTGAATGGCAGTGAAAAATTTAATTTTTCGAGCGTTTGGCATCAAAATTGTTTCAATAAGGTTAACATGCCTCCGCCTCATTTCCAACATCATGATTGCTCAACTATTTGACAAATGTCAATTTTGAATTTCGAGTCAAAATGGCGGCGTATTCGCGGTACTTTATATATCTAGTGACTTTAAACTGAATACCTGGGAATTTGTTTAATGCCCGGCCCACCCGCTTGAGGTCGCCCAAAGTAGATTCTCACTAATACATTTGAACTGGTTTGAACGAATTTTAAAAGAATCGAACTGGTACCTTTGTTAAGCACGTCAAGTGTGTCGAAAATTTTATCAAAAAATTCTTGAGTTTTTCTGCACAATCTTCGTAATCAGGTATTCTTTGTTCAACTGAATGAAAAAAATACATAAAAACGTGTTGCGTTCCTGGCTGCAAGGGTATTAGCAGGCGTCATAGGTTTCCTAAAAACCATTCTTCGCATTTCAAGTTATGGATTGAAATGATCAACAATCCCATACTGTTTCATCTGAATGTCGGAACAAATTTGCGAGTCTTACACAAGATATGTGAGCGACATTTTGGCTTAAGCTGCATTGTAAGTGGAACGCGAAGAGGTTCGAAGCACGGCTCATTTTCCACGCTCGATCTTTTTGCCACCGGGTAAGTAATCAAGAAAAATATTAGATATAGATAGTATTCGATGATTATTATCAACTGATGGTAAATGCTGTTAATAATGACAATACCTTCACATCTCGTTACTGTTTTCAGCATTCGAGGTCGAAAAGAACATCATACCTCCTCAAAATCCTGAAAAAACGGTGGCCGATTCGTCTGAAGGTTTAAGAAAAATACATTTCGCAGCCTCAATATTACAAGGGTGTAAGTCGGAAAATTGAAAAATTGGCGAGGGCAGTGTTACATGGTTCTATGTGCTATATGATGCACATAGAACCTTTCAAAACTAAGAAAACATGATCAGCTGCTTCACACGAAGCAGTAAAACATGGTTGTATGTTCTGAACTTCAGAGAATGGAATAACATGGTGCTATGTTGAACATACATTTTTGTTGTTTCATCTTTGTTGTCCATTGAAAATCACATGGTACTATATAGCACATAGAACCTTGCATCCTCCGAAATTATTCCATTCTCGTGTTACAGAGTGTCTATGTTATAACATACACCCATGCGATTTTCAAGTGAAGTTGTATTTATAGGTTATGTTCACTATAATTTAGTTTCTTCGCGTGTTTAGTTCTGTTGAAAGTGGAGTTGTTGTGTTACAAAATGCAGGAAAACTGTGATAATAGTGATTACTGGGATGGATATGACTCCGATCAAGACAGAGAGTATGTCCCGGAGAAAAAAACTACCAGAAAGAAGAAGAAGCTAAGGTAAATATTTAATTTTCTACGTAATTTCAGTCTGTTGAATATCATGTGAGAACATTCGTGATAAAACGATTCTTGTTATAGTGTAATCATCAGGGGAAAACTCATAGAAATACCTTCACTTGATTCAGAGGAATCAACCGATGACCTGGGCGAAGACGAATCAACCGCGGGTGACCCGGGCGAAGACAACTTTCCCTCGGCAACCACCAGGTAAAGTTAAACCTCTTTGAAATATTTCTAATTCACTTGATTCGTTTCTTGTCTCATTTGCAATTATTCTTCGGAAAATCGAAACAGTGTTATAGAAATGAAATATACATATTCAAATTCAAGCAAGAAATGTACATTTTTGACTTGTTCTTACAGAGGTAGGCAAAAAACTGGGATGGAAGAAACGGGAAACGAAAATGGAGAAGAACAGATGCTAGAACAAAGTGATCAACAAGCTGAGGACAGTGATAGGATAATTAGTCCAGAAAATATTGGAAATGAAGCCGTTCCGGTACATATGGATGAGGAAGAACCGACGGAATTCGACACATCAGGTAGGCAAAAAGTTGGGATGGAAGGAACGGCATACAAAAATGAGAATGAAGGAGAACAGATGCTAGAACAAAGACATCAACAAGATGAGGACAATGACGGGATAATTGGCCTAGAGAATATTGAAAATGAAGCCGCTGAGGTGCATATGGATGAGGAAGAACCGAAGAAAAAGAAGCTGACACGGAAAAGATCTAGAAATCCTGAACAATGGGCATGTAATATGAGGAAAAGAAATTGTGATAGGGGGCTAGAATATATCTCATCGAGAAAGAAACTTCGACCAGCTAGAAAAATAGTACAAGGAAAGACTGTGTAGATAAATGCATCTATAAGTGTGCGAGAAAAATCAGCGAAGGAGAGAGACATAAAATATTTTCAGATTATTACAAACTTAATGCTGCAGAGAAAAGAATGTTTATTTTAAACTGTACAGAAATGAGTTGCCCACAGAGAAGAAGAAAAGGAAAAGATGAGAATAATTCTGGAAGAGGAAGTAGTTATAAATTCTTTTTTACTCTCAATAATAACAAAATCCAGGTATGTAAATTATTTTACTGCGGAACGTTGGGAATCAGCCAGAAACCAATCTATACTGTTCACAAGCATGCAACTGAAACAAATACGGTTCGACGAAGTTCTCAAGGAAAGCCTAGGAAGAAATATACTTCAGACGAAGCGGCAAATCTCGTGAGAGAACACATCAGTATGTTTCCTACAGTCGAGAGCCATTACTGTCGAGCAGATATTAAAAGAAAGTACATTGAAGGTGATCTCTCGATTAAAAAAATGTATGATTTGTACCAAGATTTTGCGAAAGATAAAGGTTTGGATCCAGTCAAAATACATATCTACCGTAACATATTCTGCAACGAGTTCAATTATTCTTTCAACAAACCATCAAAGGACGTGTGTGATCTATGTGCAGAAGTAGATCTACGGAATAAAGAGAACAATTTGAGCAAAGCAAAGAAAAATGAATACGAAGCGAATACGTCCAGGAGAAGAAGCTGATGCGAGAGGAAAAAAAAAGAGATAAAGACGGAGCGAAAGCAGTGTTATGTTTCGACTTGGAAAATGTTTTGACTTGTCCCAAAGGAGACATAAAAAATGTCTTCTACAAAAGTAAGCTAAATGTATATAATATGACAGCACATCTTTCTATCAATCGTCGTGTATATTGTGCAATTTGGTCCGAGGCAAAGCACGGAAGAGCTGGTAATGATATGGCCAGCGCAGTATATAAGATTTTGAAGAGAGTTATAGAAGATTTTCCCCTTTTAGAAGAGCTCATTTTATGGAGTGACAGCTGTGTTCCCCAGAATCGCAACAGTTTGACGAGCCTCGCTATGGCACACATTCTGCAAATCAGTTCGAGTCTGAAAAAAATTGAAATTATAACAGGAAGTCTAGTATTGGTTTTGATTATAACATATCCCGTGTGACGTAGAACGTTAGAGTCACTCGGGGTAGTTCCAGCTGACCCTCACAAGAGGTTGCATCATCTTAATTTAACTCCGTTTCAATCTGCCTATTATTAGTTTGTTTTGTTAGTTTTGTGCAAGTAGGATAGTAAATAGTTAAGTGAAGTGTTGTTTAATGATTTCTCCTGCCCCACAAAATAAAAGCTTTCGAGTTGTGTAAAATCTCGGCTTTTACACTGGCGCCCAACGTGGGGCCCGGAATTTCTGAAACAAATTTTCTTCACGAAGCTTTGAGAAGACGGAGACAGCTGTGTTACGTGTACTGTGTACTTATTGTTAATATTTTCGACGAAAATTGTTATTAACAATTACAGTAGTGTTGGAGTGTTCGGCCTTAACTCGTCGAAACCTGAGCGCGTGGTCTGGAATTTTCCGTTGCTGCATCGCCTTCGCTTCGCTGGAATTTGCGATCGAGGGGTTCACCACTTGCTTGTTCTGTGTTTCGCTGTACGGCTGCTACGTTTTGGTGTTTTGGTAACATTAGGTACTCATCAACTACTGTAAGTACACTATTTTCATTTCAATCCTAGTGGCATCTGAATCATTAATCGAAAATGCCACCGAAATCCGAACAAAAATCGCCTGAACAAATTACAATGACGAATGGACAGTTCGAGACTCTACTAAACCGATTATGCGAGTCAAATCAGTCTTCGGTTCAACAACTGCTTTCGGGTCTTCGCGAAAATTCAACTCCATCGCCATTGACATTTCAAAACTCGTCGGGTAATTTCGTTTCGTGCACGTCGCGTTTTGACGGTTCGGAGAATATGGACATTGACGCTAGTAGGGAAGGAAAGATGGAGCGATATACCCCCCACCACTTTCCACTCAGACACGCCCACCGGCTACTGCGCATCTCCCCCACCCAATCACAGCGCTTCCCCACGACTCTCCGCCCACAGGCCACGCCTCCTCACACCCTCTCGACCAATCCGACATAGTGCAGAGCAATATACCCCCCGCCACATTCTCTCTCGACCAATCGCACCATATACCTCCCACCATAACTCCACCTACCTACCTAAATTTTGTATTGTGTCATAGCGATATACCTCCCACCCTCTCCATTAGGGGTTTACCCGTGGTAGCCAATTAAACCAAAGTCAGAGCAATTAACCCCCCATCCGGTAAATATAATGTTGGGGGAATAGAACCCAAATTAGTTACCTTCAAGATGGCGTACTTTAAGTTCACGTTAAAAAGTCTTCTAATCTGTCACGAGACCGTCTACCAAAATCAGCTCGGCCACCTAGACGCGTTTGGAAAATGGCACGACTACTTTTCCTACAAGCCGTATTGTGAGGGGTGTTTCGTCGCCATCTACAAGGAGATGACGGACCGCGAGGACGTGGACCCACAAGCGAGAATCACCAACGTCATCGAGGTGGTCTGCGACAGGGCGGAATTGAAGCGGATGGTCGAGAGGTACGGGGAGAGTTGCGAAAGGTGTTCCTGTCTTCTCTACGATGTCGAGGATGTCCAACCGAGAGGAAGCAAGATTATGGTCACCGAGTTGGTGTAATAAAATTCGTTTCATGTGTAATTTGAATTTTTTATAATAAATATGTTTGCTTTTTCTCATTATAAATTAAGACGAACTTGGAATTTAACAACACAATGCGTTCCGAGAGGTTACAGTGCGGGTGTCATAGTTTAAAAAAAGGAAGAGGTTTACTTAATAAATTAATCGATAAACTCCCTTTTGAAGCCCACTTACCGACTTATAATTTTTGCGGACCTGGAACTAAATTAGCTGACCGAATACAGCGCGGAGACAAGGGGGTAAACAAGTTGGACGAGGCGTGTAAAATCCATGACCTAGCTTACGCGGCAACCAGTGACCTAACGAAACGACACGAAGCCGACAGGATTTTAATACAGAAAGCACTCGATCTTCTAAAGGATCCACAAGCAGGTTTTTCTCAACGTGCGGCCGCAGGTTTAATTGCAGCCATTATGAAAACAAAAACAAAATTGGGCATGGGTGTGAAACGTAAATCTAAGAGAAATATTAAATCGCGTATATTGGCCGCTCCTAAACACGGCGGTTTCTTACCATTTTTATTACCATTGTTGGGTGCACTCGGAGCGTTAGGGGGAGGGGGAGCGGCCATAGCTTCAGCCGTAAATAAAGCTAAAGCCGATAAAAAATTATTAGAGGAGACGCAACGTCATAACAAAGCAATGGAAACCAAAGGATCCGGTTTAAAAAAAAGTCGGAAAAAGAGAGGGGGAGGGCTGTACGTGGGACCCTACGATTATTATCAGAAACTCTACCAATAAAATTACCTAATCGGGCTTTAACCAATTTGGATATAGAAAAGTATGTTAAAAAATTACGCATTGCCGGATTTCGCGGAGTTTTTATGCGAAACAATTTACCCAAAAAAATTACGACTAACGAATGTGGAATAATAAACATGGACGAAGAAAGCCGGGAAGGAACCCATTGGACAGCTTACGTTTCGAGACCGGGGGCGGTTTTATTCTTCAATAGTTTGGGGAAATTAGTACCTCCTATCGAAGCGATGAAATATTTTACGAGCAACGGAAAAGTTAAAATTCTCTATAACCATGATAGATATCAAAATTTCGATACCTTCTATTGTGGCCATCTTTGCGTTTGGTTTTTATATCACTATTCCAAATGAATTGAAATCATTACCTTGGCGGAAATCGTACGAAAATGTTCTTTGTGTTAAGTGGAAAATCTTCGATTTTGAGTGCGGATTTTAACCCACCCATCAGTTTAAATGGAGAAAAATACGTATTGGGCTTAACCAATTTTGAAGTTTACAATTCCATTCCCAATATTGAACCGGGGGTTAATAAATTTGTTTACGGGGGAAAGGAAATCACAATCCCCACCGGATGCTATCAACTAAAAGATATAAACAAATATTTACAATCGTCTATCGGAAAAAACGAATTTTTACAAATAACTGCCAATAATAACACGTTAAAATGTCATATTAAATCTACTCAGGAAATCGACTTCTCAATACCTGACTCTATAGGTCCTTTGTTGGGTTTCAAGTCTAGGAAGTTGAAAGAAAACTTGGCACACGAATCCGATACAATAGCTGATTTAATGAAAGTGAATTCCATATTTGTCGAATGCAACATCACCGTAAACAGCTATTCCAATGGAAAACCGGTTCACATCATATACCATTTCTCTCCAAGCGCTCCACCCGGTTTTAAACAAATAGAAAAACCTCAGAGAATCATATATTTACCTATAAGCGTCGACGAAATAAGGAACATAACCCTTAAAATAGTAGATCAAACCGGAAGTGTCCTTAATTTTCAAGAGGAAGTGGTTACAATCGGTCTTCATTTACAAAAGGGAGATGGGTTTTGATTTCAGTGGTAAAACATATAAAATACCACGAAAGTGTAAGGTTGGGGTTAGTAGACAAAAAGATAGGCTAAGTAAAGCAAACAGAGAGTTCCTAAAGTCGTTGGGTTTACAACTTTCGAAGAATGCTTAATATCGAAGATGAAATATCACTTGACGACAGAATAGCTAGTTACGAGTATTATACCCACCAACCATATTCTAATAGTAGATTTAATAATAACGATGAGATTCGATTTCCGGCTGCAAGTGATTTATGTACTAGACCTGGAGACTCTTATCTCTATATCCAAGGTCAATTAGTTACAGAAGATAAGGGGAAAACAGTTCCCGCGGCCGATACGAAATTTATCAACAATGGGATTGTGCACTTATTTAGTGAAATAAGATATGAATTGAATGGGGTAGTGATCGATTCCTTGACGAAGCCAGGGTTGGCTTCTACGATGAAAGGTTTACCTAGTTTCGACTATGGGGAGTCCGTAAAGAATAGAAACGCTGGCTGGTCTCTAGACACAGATATGAGCATACAGAATGGGAAATTCAGCGTATGTGTTCCATTAAGTATGCTACTTGGTTTTATGGAAGATTTTAAAAAGGTGAAAAAATCCGAACCCTTAGAAATTTTACAATAATTAGATATTTTAGGTTATCGTCAATATACGTCAAGAGTTGATTTTAATTCGTGGAAATTCCGATACCGACGCTCTCATCTGTCAGACTGACGAAAAAGCGAAAGTAATCATTGATAAGATATTTTGGAGATTACCACACGTCACCCCGGGTCTTAAAGAAGAAGTTGAATTGACGAAATTTATCGAAAAGGGCAAAGATGTAGCAGTCGCTTTTCGTAGTTGGGAATTGCATAGTTACCCCGCCCTCCCTAATACAACTAACCATTCTTGGAATATTAAAACTTCAAACAGGGTTGAAACGCCGCGATACTTGATTTTCGGTTTCCAAAATTCCAGAGATGGCGATTTAAAAAAAGACATGGGGAAATTTGACCATTGCGAGTTTTCCAATATAAGAGTTTACCTAAACAGTGACAGATTTCCTTATGAAAATCAAAACATTGATTTCACTTCAAATCATTTCTCTCCTCTTTACGAGATGTTCTCTCGTTTTAAATCCAGTTATTATTACCAGAATAAAACGGACTGTATCATTTCGCCGGATCAGTACAAAAAAGACTACCCACTGATAATCATAAACTGCAGCAATCAAAAGTATACAATCAACCAGCAGTCCGTGACTCTAAGGGTTGAATTTGACACCCTCGCCCCAATTCCAAAGAATACAACGTTGAGCGCCTTAATTATTCATGACAAGTTGTTTTTTTATAATGCGCTAACAGGTTTAGTACGATGATTATTGATTTGCAAGGATTTTTTATAAGTGAGAGTACTTTTATCGTCAAAGAATTGGCAGCTATAAAAAACGGGAAGCTACTCCATTACATATTCGAGCCTGCGGTACCATTTCAGTCAGTTCCACCAAAATATCAATGTACTATCAATTATCTAATCAACCATCATCACTGTATTCCTTATGAAAGTGGATTCATTCCATACATTTATTTTAACAAGATCTTGAAAAAAATTACGCGAAATGTTGAAGAAATTTTCATCAAAGGACGAGAAAAGGCTGTTTTTCTGAGGAAGCTACTTAAGAAAACGATCGTCACTGAATTACCCGAATCACCCCCTCTACCCCATGCTACACCCCTATGCACGGGTCACAGTTCAGATTATTGCAAATGTGCTTTAACCAATGTATTTTTTTTAAAGCAGAAATTTCAAGAGACTGTAAATAATTTTAAATAAAAGTTTTTCATTAGAGTTGCATTTTTATTGTCAACCTCACATGAACTTGAAAAGAGTGTATTGACTTCCTTTCCATAACGAGAGAGTTCATCAGCTCGGACGTTCACAGTGTGTTTGTATAGAAGAATCTCTCATTAAATGCTTCGACTTCCATATATGAACATGAAAGAGTTAAGATTCCGAGTTTATAAAAATTACAAAATATTACCTCCGCTCGGAGTAGGCTCCATAAATGGAAGAAAAATTGATTCTGCGAAGCACTAGGTGATTATAACGAGACATATAAGGTATTTCCTCTTTAAATCGCACGACAGGACGTAGTCGTCTAGCCATTATATGACTATAATTGCGTAAATTCCCATCATACAAGTTGAATTTTTTTATCTTCACTTTTCTATAAAACATCGGGACCGGGCAAGCCTGCTACCATTTGTATACGTGTTTGCGTGAGCCGTACGTTACATTATGTCTTCTCGCAGTCTATCCGATTTTTTTTCAAATTTTAACCCCGATGAAGAACAACCAGGTCCGTCCGCGGTAAGTGAAAAATTAATTGTGATTCATTTACCGGTATTCTCTAACGACAAAATTAAAATTCATCAAAATTTATTAATTAAACCTCTAAAACAGAAAATTGAAAGAAAACCAGTTGCTAATGATCAAAATTTACCCCCGGGGGTTAAAGAGTTTCTATTAGATGACGGATTATGGTGTTTGAAATTATTAGAACAATTGGGTCTTTAAAATTCGTCATGAAAGCTCGACCTACAAAATTCTCTTTGGGATTCAAAGTATGCGACATTTTTACAAACTGGTTTTTATTCTTGTTCGGTAGTTATTTAAATCCAATTTCATGAATGAAACTCGGCGGAATGTACGCACACATTATGTATACTGGTCACGTTCAAGGTTAACAGGTTAATTCAACTTGTAATATATGTTTTAAGCAATTCACATGTGATTTATGTCATCGTCCATACGCTAATCGGAGTTCCTTAATTCGCCATAGAAGAGAAAGCTGCCCTAACACCTCGATGGGCGAGAAGCGGAAGTTAGAAACTGTGCCAGATGTTCCTATTGGTAATTATGTTTAGATTTTTTTTTCTTTCTAACCCGTTGAATTCCAGAATTAAAAAAGTGTCATGTGTGTAATTTAGAGATGTCAGCTAAATCATATCTGGCTCATCAACGGTCAAGGGCACACAAGGAAAAAACAAGAATTAATTTGGACAACGGGGTTTATATTGTATCAACGGCGTTCAAGCAAAGATTAGTTACATTTCAAATAATGGCCCAAGAGAATTATACAGATTTAAACAAATTTTTCGACGAGGCTACGTCAAAAATCCTAAATTTATTAACCGACCAATTAAATCGACACGTTTGCTTGAAAATTATTTTCGAAATTTTCTCAATTTACGTTTTGGAAACGAAGGAAACAACGGAAATTAAATCTTTCGCCACTGCTAATAAACTTATTACCCGGTCATCAAATTTAATAGAAGTACTCAAGGATGTAAAAGAAATTTTATCAAATAAAATTATGGAGTTCGATGAAAGGCAATCAGGTTAGTTATCATAAGTTATTGTGCTGTTACTAATCTTGTTTATCTGACAGGTTGGGCCTTGGTCAAAATTCTATTCCTTGAGATGGGCATCTCTCAATTCAATCCTTTAAAAGGATCGTCCTTCATCGACTTGCCGGACCCTATCAAGAAACGAAATGCGGTACTCAACATACGAAATGAAGACAACAGATGTTTTGCCCACTCTTTAGTAGCTGCAGTTTGTCAACCTTCAGGGCCAGATGATGAGCCGGGATCATATCCTCTGTACAGCACGATATTCGATTTTAACGGTATTTCTTTTCCAACTAATTTGCATGAGATCGCTATTTTCGAAAAGCTCAATCCGGGTGTAAGCGTAAACGTGTACGGCATTGAATTAATATATCATTTGGGTAAGCCGAGATATGAAATTATCGGCCCCCTGTATTATACCATGAGTAAGAAAATTCAACATGTAAATTTATTACTTATCAACGATGACGAAATTCCTAATAGTAAACATTATTGTTTAATACGTGACTTTAGTAAGTTAGTTTCTGCTCAATTATCCAAAAGATCGAATCGAAAATTTATTTGTGATGCATGCATTATTCCATTTTCAACTAAAGAGCTGTTAGCTCGTCACGTCGAACATGATTGTGAATATGTGTACACCAAACTTCCAACAAAAAACCCCATAATAAACAAACGGGGAAAGACTGTACCGGGTAATATACTTCAATTTGAAAATTATCAAAAGCAATTAAAATTACCTTTCGTTTTTTACGGAGATTTCGAAAGTGTGTTAAAACCGATAAGCTATGTTGAAAGTGATCCCAAGAAACCGTATCAAATTAAAACTTATTTACATGTTCCTCACAGCGTTGCTTACTATTTAAAATGCTCTTTTGACGATTCACTGTCACGATTTCAATTGTTTCGAGGAGAAAACTGTGTCGAAGACTTTATAAAATCTTTGGAAAACGAGGTTGTCTCGTTGTATGAGAAATATTTAGGCGTGGTGGTGCCAATGGAGGAATTGTCAGCTATGCAGGAACACGAATTTCAAACTGCCGAATCATGTCACATTTGTAAAGAACCTTTTGAAAATGACAGTAAAAAAGAACGTGTCCACGATCACATGACGGGGGCATTCCTGTCTGCAAGCTGCTCAGAATGCAACCTGCAGTATAAAACTCCAAATTATATACCAATTTTTTTCCATAATTTATCAAATTATGACAGCCATTTATTTATCAAACAACTGGCGGAGAACGAAGCCGAAATTGATGTGATCGCGCGGAATATGGAGAATTATGTCGCCTTTTCCAAGGTCATTCACGTAGGTCAGTACATTAACAAAAAGGGGCACACTGTTCAAAAGTATATGAAGCTCCGCTTCGTGGACTCGTTCCGGTTCTATACGTGTTCATTGGAAAAATTAGCCGAAAGTTTGACCCCCGATCAGTGTAATGAGGTTAGGAAACATTTTCCATCCGACGAAAAATTTGAAATGATTAGACAAAAAAATGTGTTCCCGTATAGTTACTTGGACGATTTCTCTAAATTGGAAGAAACAACTTTTCCTACAAAAGATGATTTTTTCGATAAACTCTATAACGAACCAATTTCGGATAAAAATTATAATAGGGCTCGTGCATTATGGGACTTATTTAAATGCAACACTCTGGGAGAATACAGCGACATATACTTAACTTCAGACGTATTAATTTTAGCAGATATTTTTGAAAATTTCCGTTCCTCCGCTTTAAAACACTACCAATTAGATCCGGCTCATTTTTTGACGGCTCCATCCCTTTCTTGGGATGCGATGCTGAAATATACTGGAGTCTCCTTAGAGCTTCTCACTGATATCGACCAGTTGTTATTCTTTAAACGCGGTATTCGCGGCGGAGTCGCTACAGCTATTACTCGATACGCCAAAGCAAATAATCCATATCTTCCTGATTACGACCCCCAAAAAGAGACGACATATATAGCATATTTAGACGAAACCAATCTTTACGGAAAATCGATGATGAATTTCCTCCCCATTGGGGGTTTTCGGTGGTTGTCAGATGACGAAATTCAAAATTTGGATGTAAGCTTAATTTCTGATACGGCTGATATGGGATATGTTTTAGAAGTGGATATCTTCTACCCACAGAGTCTCCACGATGCCCATAACGAGTTCCCTTTTGCACCCGAAAATATGGTACCACCTAACGGAAAATATTCGAAATTGATTCAAAATTTAAATCATAAATTCAAATACATTATTCATTACATAAGTTTGAAGCAAATTTTAAAACACGGATTGAAAATCACTAAAATTCACCGAGTGATAGAATTCAAACAGAGCGACTGGTTGCGACCCTATATCGAGCTCAATACAAGATTACGTAACGCCGCGACGACAAAATTTGAAAAGGACACTATGAAACTCCTCAACAACTCCATTTATGGAAAAACGTTAGAAGATGTTAGTAAACGGGTGGATGTAAAATTAGCCACACATTGGAAAAAAATTGGGCGAAAATACGGTGCCGAAACTTGGATTTCTAAGCCGCAATTTAAAAATAGGAAAATTTTTACCGAAAATTTCGCAGCAATTGAAATGGGTCGCACCATGATAAACTACACTAAACCTCTGTACCTCGGTTTTAGCATTTTAGATATTTCCAAAACTATTGTTTATGAATTTTACTATGATTTTTTAAAGCCCTTATATGGGGATAAAGTAACCCTATTGTACAGCGATACGGACAGCTTATGTGCCTTAATTGCCACCCCCAATTTCTATTTGGACATTAAAAAATATCCGGAAAGATATGACACTAGTAATTTTTCCCCGGATAACGAATATGGAATAATTCCTTCAGAATCTGTAATCGGTAGGATGAAGGACGAATATGGGGGAAAGGTACCCGAATGGTATGCTGGTACAGGTAGTAAAGCCTACGCCGTGGCGGTATATAACGAGAAACCTACGAAAAAAGCTAAAGGAATTACCAAACATGTCGTGGAAACAGCCTTATCTCTGGAAACATATAAAAAAATCGTCGACAGTCACGACAAAGATTTTAAGTACTTTTGCAATATGACTGTTTTCAAATCCACAAATCATGACGTGTACACGGAATTACACCGCAAAGTAGCTCTCTCATATTTCGACGATAAAAGATATCTAATAAAAAACTCTTATAAAACTTTAGCTTGGGGTCATTATGACATCGAATTTCAGAGAAATACGGATTTTTTGTTGGAATTTGGTAATAAACTGCTTTGAGCTGTTGTATTTCTAAATTTATTTTTTTGTAATTATTATTTCAAGATTTTTATTTGTTAAACATTTTTTCCATTTTATTTGGAATCTCGAGAACAACTGATGTACGGACTGAAAGCAACACTTATTCTCGAGATTCTCACCTCTGATGTTGTTCGGTCACGATGTCGGTTCACCTAGTAAGTGGTGAACTCGGTTTTCCCTAAACTTGGTTTGGTTGACAGAAAAATCTGACATTTAGACCAGGTTTAGAGATTACCGCGGATCGAACCATCCTTGTATAGTATATGAATAATTTTCAGTCATAATGTAACTTAGTATGTAAGATTATACCATGAAAGTTGTTTCACAAGTTGAAAAATTAAATGTCACCAATTATGATTTTTGTATTCCTTCGACGGATGAAGCGAAACATAGTAACCTAATGGGCAGTTGTTCTAAACGTGGACTAATTGTAGGGAGAAGTGGGTGTGGAAAAACAAACAGTTTATTAAGTCTGTTATTGGAACCGAACGGATTAAGGTTTCAAAATGTTTACATTTACTGCAAAACGTTAAATCAACCCAAGTATCAATTTTTAAAGCAAGTCCTACAACCGCTACGTGATGTGGGCTATTTTGAGTATAACGAAGGCGATAGCATTATACCCCCACAGAAGGTTGAACCGAATTCGGTCGTAATTTTCGATGATATAATCACGATTCCTAGTCAAATGCCCATAATCCGCGACTTCTTCTGTCTCGGTCGACATAACAAGACGGACCTCTTCTATCTCGCTCAAACCTACTCGGCCATTCCAAAACAACTTATCCGTGATAATGCAAATTTTCTTGTCCTTTTTCCGCAAGATGTGACAAACCTAAAACACGTGTATATGGATCACGTGAATACCGACATGACGTTTGAGTGTTTACAAAATATTTGCCGAGAATGTTGGAGGAGCAGCAAGCACAGTTTTTTGGTTATTGATAAAGAGTCGCCATTTAATAACGGTCGTTATCGCAAGGGATTCGACCATTTTTTGATTCTATAAAGAGGATAGTTTAACAAAATAAAATACATTCGTTGCGTGTCGTCATGGAAAATCAATACAAGCGTGAGCTAGCTAAAGCGAGAAGTTCCGTCAGAAATAAAATGTCTAAACTGAAGACAGATAAGGAATCGTCACAATTCTTCACCGAGCAACGATTTAAGCCCATAACAGGACCGCTTAAAAACTTAATTTCACAAATAAAAGAGGTGGAAATTAAAAAGGAAACAACGTCTCTTCCTATAAAAAAGGTCAGACCACCATCCCCCATCCCAAAATTACCGACATCGACACCCCTACCCACAAATCAGCCCCCAAGACCTGTTTGGTCGACCCCCAATTTTATACCGACGACAAATATTGGAAATTATGAGCCGCCAGCTGAGGAGGCAGAAAAAACTGATACAGAAACGTCCGTGCATTTTCATCAATTGTCACAAGCGGTTAGGGACTCGTTTCTCGAGCAATGGCCCGAACAAGTACGGGGATATATCGAGCAAATGATTTCCGATGTAGAAGGTGACTTCGATCATCAATTTGGCGTAAGATTTGAGCCGGAACTTGCAAAATTTCACATAGGAGACAGTGAGATCGATTTCCAGGACGATAAATTAATTGTTGGAAACGATCGTTATACCCTCACGCCAGGTTTATTGGAATTAATTTTTAAGAAAGAGCCTAGAGGATACACTGAAGAAGATTCAAGAAAATATGCAAATATTATAAAACTCACTAATGCCGGTCGAAAAAAATACCAACATGATCGTAGCATTGCCAGTAATAAGGGGAAGAAATATATGGGTGTCATAAGGGGATTAAAGGATGAAATATTTCCTACGAAAAAACATCAAGGTCAAGGATTTTTAAAAACGCTCGAAGTTACCGATAAAGAACCGGAATACGTCCCGTATAAAGACGTTAATACGTTAGTCGATCGGCTACGTTTGCTAATGGCGTCGCAAATGAGCGGCAATAATAATCATTTAAATGAGATAAGTAATTTGATGGATGCTCTTAAAGAAGCAAATATTATCGTATAATATAACGGCAATCGGTTTTCCATCTTAGTCTTCTCTTGCGTTTGTAGCAACATGTTGGATAAATTTTTACACCACATTAGCGATACCTTCGAGCCGAGGGTCGAAACGGAAAATGCTAATAGGAAATTTTTCTATTATACGTCGTTTAGGTTAAGTGGCGTTGAAATTTCTAAACACCTTTCTAACATGATATTAAATAACCACAAGCCGTTTTATGAATTTCCATATAAAACTGCAACTGTTCACAGTGTTTATAAAGAACCCACGGATTTGAAGGTCACTATCAATGATAATTTCGTAGACTTGACAAAGGGGTTAGTACTTAAACAAGGAGACGAAATAGGTTTAGAGAGATTCTCTCCGAAAACAAGTCAAGTCTTTTTGGAAGTTATACTAAAGCTACAAATCGAAGATGGCGCCGACGACATCAATTAAACGTGACGTCATAAACGAAATACATAAACCGGCTAGGGTGCACTTTCCTCGTAGACGAGTCATTGTTAAAGGAATATTAGATACCTTCCAAATAGACGTCGTAGAAATGGTTCCTTATCAAAAATTTAATAAAGGACATAAATATATATTAGTGGTGATCGATGTATTTTCTAAAAAAGTTTACGCGTATCCGCTTAAAAACAAAACTGGAGAGGAAGTGACGAAGGCAATGTCGCAGGTTTTGGAAGACGGTAAAAAATGTTCCGAAAAATTTGCTAAGCGATTTTGGGAAGGAGTTCTATAACAAATCCTTCCAAAATTTAATGAAAAAACACAACATCAACCATTTCAGTACGTACTCCAATTTGAAGGCGAGCATTGTCGAGCGGGTGAATCGTACCCTGAAGAATTTAATGTGGAAAGAGTTTAGTATGCAGGGTAACTATAAATGGTTAACCCTACTCCCGGAAATTGTTAAAAAATATAATAACACTAGACACAGAACCACCGGGTTGAAACCGGTCGATATAAACAAGAGAAATGAGAAAAAAATTTTGAGAGAAGTTTATACTAATTTGAAGATTTTTAAAATTCCCAAATTTCGAAAAGGTGATGCAGTCAGAATCTCCAAATACAGACACGTATTCAGCAAGGGGTATCAGCCGAATTGGACAAACGAAATATTCGTAATAGCCAAAGTGCAATCAACAAATCCCAGAACGTATTTGTTACGAGATCAAAATGGTGCCGAAATTAAAGGAGCCTTTTACGAAGAGGAGCTTCTCAAAGTAAAACACAAGGACGTATATCTGATAGAGAAAGTTCTCAGGAAGAAAAATAAACGAGTGTATGTCCAATGGTTGGGGATGAATGAAAGAGGATGGATTAATGCCAGTGACGTAGTTTAAATTAATACTTATAAAAATTGTTTTCTTTTATTAAAAATAAACAAATACCTATAATTATATATTTTTATTACTTAAACCTATCTTTATAAATGTACATCCTATGATCTAATTGCAATACAGGTTCAATTATAGCTGATACATTATTAACACGTCGCCTAAATCTATCTCTATTTACAGCTTCCATCACATAATCACTTTTTCGAGCTTCTTTTGCGGCGAATTGCCACACGTACATCATGTACACTTTCGGGTTTAAATTAAACGTTACCCTCATTTTTTCTAATTTCCTCGGCATCTTTAATTACCACATCCGGCAGACATTTTACAAGTTCTTTTACGACCCAAGTCTTTTCGTCAGAATTATTCAAGTACTGATAGACTTTATCTATAACATTCCCTTCGCATTTTAAAGTTTTTTTCAGTACGAGCGTATAAAGAATTTTCACATCATCGCCATTTATACGTCGCAAATTATATTCGATGAGATCGACGAGACCAAACAGGGAATTCAAAGTACCCTCTGCCATGTAAATGTGGTTCCCATCTATGTTACTCTGAATCTTCATGATATTCGATCCGTTAATCAAGGGAAATGAAAACGTAAAGTTTTTAACGTGAATCGGATAAACGTTATTCGTATTTTCCGTCAGAGAATCGAGAATATACATCCTGCAGGTAATAAGTGAAGAAAAATCTTCCGGCGTCATTTCCACGAAATACTGACGGTTGGAGGCGATCCGAATTATCGGGGAGAATTGTCCGTCGGCCGTCAACCCCACCAGCACGAATTTAGACTTGGACTTATTTAAAAAAAAGATTTTTGCATTCAACATTACCGTCTCCTGTGTACTTGCCATGTTAATTCACCAGAAGTTTTCTTATGAGGATTACTTCCACGTATAACAGTAAAAAAATGGCGAATATATAAAAGAAGAGATTTCTTTGTCTTCTTGTCGGCTTCTCCCCACCTCGTATTAAGTTTATGAAAATGCAGTCAGGCGAATATTTGAAGTGCTCAACGTCCGGTTTGTCTTCGCACTCCCACTTAAAAATTTGTACGCCACAAAACACGCACTTTACAATGTCCGATTCACCGATATAATAGAATCCAGATTTTGCCAACCTTATCGGATCTTGTGATTTCGGCCACTTCTCGAATGTTACCAGACGTGCCTCGAAACACTGAAAGGAGCTCCGTTTTAATTCACATCCGTCATCCAAACACATACCATTAATTGGTAGTCATACGTTTCTCAAGCAGAGATAATTTTCTTTTCAACTTTGGGGTGGCGTTTTCAAAGATGGCGTCCGATGTTGACGGGGTTTCGCGTTTCTTAAATTTTCGAATAACGTTCTTGATGTACTCTAAGAACTTCATACTTTGTCGTGCACTAAAGACGGAGCATAAATAACAGTACCGAATTGTAGCGGGGGGTTAATTGCTCTGACTTTGGTTTAATTGGCTACCACGGGTAAACCCCTAATGGAGAGGGTGGGAGGTATATCGCTATGACACAATACAAAATTTAGGTAGGTAGGTGGAGTTATGGTGGGAGGTATATGGTGCGATTGGTCGAGAGAGAATGTGGCGGGGGGGTATATTGCTCTGCACTATGTCGGATTGGTCGAGAGGGTGTGAGGAGGCGTGGCCTGTGGGCGGAGAGTCGTGGGGAAGCGCTGTGATTGGGTGGGGGAGATGCGCAGTAGCCGGTGGGCGTGTCTGAGTGGAAAGTGGTGGGGGGTATATCGCTCCATCTTTCCTTCCCTACTGACGCTTTCTTGGATAGTGACTGTTCGAACGTAACCGACGATAACGCGCTTTGTGGCCTTCCTATACTTCTTGAAGGAACCGCTGCTTCATGGTGGCAAGGCGTAAAGAAGACGGTTAGCGACTGGCAGAGTGCTGTAGATTTGCTCAAAGACACTTTTTCAAGAACATTACCGCCGCACATGATTTTTCGGGAAATGTTTTCAAAGGAACAGCAAGTTGGTGAATCTACAGAACTATTCATCTGTCGAGCGCGCGCTCTTTTATCAAAGTTACCTTATGATCTTCCAGATGAAGCACAAATTGACATTGTTTATGGTTTATTGCATAGGAAAATTCGCAAACGAGTCACTCGAAAATCTATAAACGATTTTAAAACACTGTTGATTCAATGTCGTGACGTTGAACAGTCCATTAAGGAAATTTTTGATGACGTGTCCGATTCTGAGACTCCCAGTGCCAATCAACGAGTAAAGTCTTACGAAAAGAAAACTCGTCCTCACTGTGGGTATTGTAAAAACTTCGGTCACATTAAAGATGAATGCAAAAGGTTGCAGAAGAAAAATTCTCAACAAGGCAACTCAAATACTACTACCCCTTCTTCGACAAATACAAACGCTCCTACGGTTAATAAAATAACCTACTATGGATGCGGTGCTCCGGGTGTGACTCGTGCAAAATGTCAAATATGCTCAGTCAAACCTAAACCGGACACCCTTGAAATAAAGTCAGTTGGGTTTTGCCAAATCACAGATGAAACTTTAAACGTGACTTCGATTAATAGTCACTTGTCAAGACCATTACTTCCAATATCTATTTTCGACGTTCATGGTGTAGGCTTCGCTGACTCTGGTGCTCATGGCAGCATTGCTGGTTCTTCTCTTTTCAATTTAATGAAACAGAATCAGTGCTCCTTTTCTAAGTCGCGAACTCGAATTTCCTACGCAGATGGCGCTGTTCGAGAGGAAGATATCTTGAAGACTACAGTCAATATTTCAATTGCAAATCGAATCATACCTTTAACTTTCACAATCATTCCTCATTTGCAAAACAACCGAACGCTGTTAGGCATTGACTTTTTGGAAAAAGCCAAGGTCGTTTTGAACATTCCGGAAGATTGCTGGTTTTTCTGCGATGACCCGTCACAAAAATTCAAGTTTGTTAATGAATTTAACATTTCTTCAACTCCGAGCTCGATTCTAGGAGTATTTGAAGTTACTGAATCTCTTCTACGTGATGATGAGGGTGTGATTTTGGATCCTTCTCAGAAAAGTCAGTTCAGTGAACTTTTGAAAACATACTCAGATGTCTTTGAGCCAGGGGGAGGCCCCACTGAATATGCAGTTCATCATTATCAAGACTACAGAAGGTCATCCAATAGCCGTACCACCATATCCTCTATCCGGTCCCAAGAAAGATTTCTTGAAGAATGAGATTGATAGATTGTTATCTGAAGAAATAATTGAAGAATGTGAATCGCCATGGGCGAGTCCAGTCGTATTAGTGCCTAAAAGTAATGGTAGCTATAGACTTTGCGTGGACTATAGACGTCTGAACCAAGTTACTGTGAACGACAGTTATCCAATGCCGAAAATAGAAGATATTCTACACTCTGCGAAACGCACCCCATTTATGTCCACTATCGATCTTCAGTCAGGATTTTGGCAGATACCAGTAGCTCCGGAAGACAAGGATAAAACCTGTTTCGTTACACCTTTCGGAACTTTCCGTTTTTGCAGAATGCCATTTGGCCTGAAGAATTCGCCTGCGACTTTTGTTCGTCTAATGGACAGATTCCGTGCCGGTTTGGGTGATCGTGCGGTGTTCGCGTACGTTGATGACATACTAATTCTCTCCGAGACTTTTGATAAGCATGTTAGTGACATTCGAGCAGTTTTCGATCGTTTGCGAGTTTTTAAGCTTCGGGCTCGTCGTGAAAAGTGCGTATTCGTCCGCAATTCTGTGAAATTTCTAGGACATTTAATCACGCCTAACGGTATTGAAGCCGACCCGGGGAAAGTTGCAGCGATAAAGGACATGAAAGCACCGACCTCCAAGAAAGAAGTTATGTCTTTTGTTCAAACCTGCTCATGGTACCGGAAGTTTGTTGAAAATTTCGCCGAAATAGCGCGTCCTCTGACGAATCTTTTGAAGAAGAATAGAGAATTCAGCTTTGGTGAGCAAGAACTTCAAGCATTTGAGACTCTGAAAGAAAAACTTACATCCCCACCAGTTTTGGTTCAAGCTGATCAGACAAAACCCTACGTTCTGCGAACTGATGCGAGTAATTATGCTTTAGGGGCAGTCCTTCTCCAGGGGGAGGGGACTGATGAAAGGCCAATAGAATATGCAAGCCGCTTGTTGACTGAAAGTGAGAAAAACTACTCTACTATAGAACGAGAAGCTCTCGCTATTGTTTGGAGTACCGAAAAATTCAGAACTTACCTGGAGGGCATGGAAGTTAAAGTGATAGCTGATCACCAGCCCTTGCAATGGTTGTTTTCAATTAAGACACCTTTTGGTCGCCTAGCAAGATGGTCTTTAAGATTACAGGGCTTAAACATGAAAGTTGTGTATACTCCTGGAAAGGCGAATGTTCTGGCTGATACTTTATCCAGACCTATCTGTGGCCATAGCGAACTTGACAAATGTGATGTCTGCTTTATGTCGCTAGTAGAAGTTCCCAGATTCAGTGCTCAAGAGTTACGAGAAAAGCAACTTGCAGATCCCGATGTCGACAAAATCCTAAAAGCCCTCGAGAGTGATGATCCCATTGAATTGACCAGATGTGTTTTATACAGAAGTAATCCCGACACCGATGTTGAAGATCCCCAGTTAGTCGTTCCCAATTCATTGAAAAGTGAAATTATGAAGCAATATCACGATTCTGACACTGCTGGTCATTATGGTGTGGAACGAACGATGCAGAAGATCTCGTTAAAATACTACTTTCCAGGAATGAGAAAATATATCGCCGAATACATAAAAAACTGTTTGGATTGTCAGCGGTATAAAGCCAGCAATCTGAAGCCTGCTGGATACCTTCAGACTCCAGTCCCTTCACAACGTTTCGAAGTGGTTGCAATAGACTTATTCGGTCCACTGCCAGAAACAGATAATGATAATCGTTGGGTACTGATTGTGGAGGATTGCGCAACTAAATGGGTTGAAATATTTGCACTACAGGTTGCCACTGCTGAAGTTTGTGCCAAGAAACTGATTGAGGAAGTATTTTTGCGGTTTGGCACCCCGAGAAAAATTGTTTCCGATAACGGTGTTCAATTCATTTCTGATGTAATGCAGAAAGTTTTCTTCTGTTTTGACATTAAATGCTCCTACATACCTTTATATCATGCTGAAAGTAACCCTGTGGAACGCAAGAATAGAGAATTGAAGACACAGCTTTCCATCCTGGTTCACGAGAAACACAATACCTGGGATGAACATTTACCAAGTGTGAGATTTGCAATGAATTCCACAGTGTGCGAATCAACAGGACACACTCCTGCTTTCTTGACTTTTGCACGCGAATTGAGAGCTCCGCATGATTCTGTTTATGATCTCCGACAAATCATAGATGCCGAAAACTTTGTACCTCGAATAACTCCGTACCTCAAAGCGTTGTCCCAGAGAATGTGCGAAGCCCATGAGATGATAACAAGCAAACAGGACAAACGTAAAGAGCTGGAGGATAAAAATCGTCGCAATGTATATTTCAAAGTTGGCGACAAAGTTCTTTTAAAGACACATGTTTTAAGTAATCAGCGAAAAGGTATGACTAGCAAATTTGCGACTAAACGTGATGGTCCATACATTATTTCTAAGATTATCACACCGAACTCATATGAGCTGACTACTTGTTCCAATACCCCAGAAGTAATTGGAAAGTACCACGCATCAGATATGTTCCCATTCTGTTCACCGGATCCTGAGTCGACTCCCGAGCCGATTGACCCAAAGCGGAAGAGGGGGCGACCCAAGAAGAAATAGTTTCTGCCTGTTAAATTATCCCTGTACTTCGCCGGAGCGCCGTGCCGCAGTCCAGAGGGGGAGTGTATAACAGGAAGTCTAGTATTGGTTTTGATTATGACATATCCCGTGTGACGTAGAACGTTAGAGTCACTCGGGGTAGTTCCAGCTGACCCTCACAAGAGGTTGCATCATCTTAATTTAACTCCGTTTCAATCTGCCTATTATTAGTTTGTTTTGTTAGTTTTGTGCAAGTAGGATAGTAAATAGTTAAGTGAAGTGTTGTTTAATGATTTCTCCTGCCCCACAAAATAAAAGCTTTCGAGGTAAAATCTCGGCTTTTACAAAATGAAGTTTTCTGTCCCAGGGCACTCCTGCATTCAGGAAGTCGATTCAATTCACAGCGCTATACCGGGTGGACCAACACTATTGCCCACCTCAATAATTGCCCTTTACCTTGAAGCTAGAGTTTTGATTTTTTTACAGGGTGTATGGGTACTAAAAACCCTTCAGAGGACGTAAAAATTTTTTTGATTGGCCCAAAAATGTGACGTCACGAAATTTTCAATGGGGCTATTTTCATGAAATAAATAATTTTTGCCCACAGGTTGGTTATTTAGGGCCTTAGGATCACGCTAAACTGATTATTTAATTTTTTGGACATCAGGTTACCAAACTGCAGAAGCTAAAAATCACGTCAATTTTTCTCACAAGTCGCGCATGAAACAACACCTAATCATTGCAACGTATGTCCTTTATCGATCGGCGGATATTCAGAAATGTAAGGGCCGATTGTATAAAAAATAATCTCAGTATTAAATTTAATACCGGCGGGTTAGTCGCTAGGCAACGAGTCTTCTGATTGGCTCAAACCACGCTCAGACATAGAAACCGTTGTATAAAACGCGATTATCCCCAGGATTATCTTTTATACAACCGGCCCTCAGTGTCAGCTTGTCATGTCGGCAGGGTCATCAAACCACATTATTCTTAATTTTCGAATTCATTCAATTAATCAATTAATTTTCCCGGAAAATTATTCAAACAAAACCCCTGAAGCATAGGGTTTGTGTGAGACAAGCGCGTGCGTAATTCCATATCGATAAAATGACACATAACGCACATAACCTCGTTTTGGTGAAATTTTTCCAAATGTAATTTACAACCAGCACCAAGTACGTTTACCCATTGTACGCTTTCTGATTTGGTAAGTTTTTGGAATTTAGGTCGATTTATTTAATTGTAAAATTGAAAATTTTAGATGGAGACCAAAAATGTTTAATAAAACGATGGGGCCCTTTTGTGAACCCAAAATCTAATAATGGCAGTGTCTGGCCTGTTGGTAGGTTCTCTGCAAGCCTCATCAGACAGCCTGTTTGCAACATAATAATTGATTCTCAAAAATGTTATCACGGAGAGTGTCAGCTAATCGACAAACCAGGACTATTCTTCTCAGTGCAAGTGTACCACCTATGAACAGTACCAAATTAGTGACGCTTTGTCCGTAAACACAGCAAAGCTGCAAGTTGTCTGATTAAATTGATTAATAAAATAATAAAAATTGTTAAAAAATCTGTCGTGTGGTCTTAATTTTTGATATTTCTGGAGGTAGGTTAATACTTACCCATCGTTATGAAATTAAGTAAATCCAGAGCACTGTCACATCATGAATTTCAACAATTTACTTAAGTTACAAAATACTTTGAATAGCTTTTATTATCAGGAGTCAAATCTAACAACGTAACAGGAACAGTCTCAATTTTATCAACAATTTCAGTGGACCAATCTTCCACACTTGAAAGTAAGCTTCTTTATTATCTAATGGACCTTCTGCAGAGTAGATACCACCAACAATGCTACCAGCTACTAGGTTTTGGGTTCACACATATCATCTTCGTCACCTAAAATTTTCAATTTTACAATTAAATAAATCGACCGAAATTCCAAAAACTTACCAAATCAGAAGGCCCTTCAAATGGGTAATGGGTAAACGTACTTGGTGCTGGTTGTAATTTAAATTTGGATAAATTTCTCCAAAACGAGGTTATGTCTGATTTAATTTGACGCGCAATGTGGAACACTACGCACGCGCTTAAACAAACTTTGGGCGTTTTGTTTGAATAATTTTCCGGGAAAATTAATTGATTAATTGAATGAATTCGAAAATTAAGAATAATGTGGTTTGATGACCCTGCCGACATGACAAGCTGACACTGACATTTCTGAATATCCGCCGATCGATAAAGGACATACCTCGCAATGATTAGGTGTTGTTTCATGGGCGACTTGTGAGAAAAATTGACGTGATTTTTAGCTTCTGCAGTTTGGTAACCTGATGTCCAAAAAATTAAATAATCAGTTTAGCGTGATCCTAAGGCCCTAAATAACCAACCTGTGGGCAAAAATTATTTATTTCATGAAAATAGCCCCATTGAAAATTTCGTGACGTCACATTTTTGGGCCAATCAAAAAAATGTTTACGTCCTCTGAAGGGTTTTTAGTACCCATACACCCTGTAAAAAATCAAAACTCTAGCTTCAAGGTAAAGGGCAATTATTGAGGTGGGCAATAGTGTTGGTCCACCCGGTAGAGCGCAGCTTGAGAAAAAGTGAATATTTTTCACCCCTTTCATTATTGAGAGTGTTGTTAAGGGTGAACACAAAAAAACCCTACACAATTCTTCAAATGAAAGATGAAGATTTTCTGGACTTCAGTTGGTATTCAACAAAATTGAAATATAATGTTGTTCCGTTTTCGAAAGTAGTGTCTTTACAGTTTACAAAAGCATTCTACGAACTTAAGTATCGAACTTCTTTTGGCGACAGTGAATACCAAACTGCAAGTTTAAGGCCACGGATCATCAGAAAAAGTAACGTATCTGCAGAGTCAGGAGCTCTGGAGATACCAGCCACTATTAGAAAGAATGACGTCAAAATAACTCTGGCTCACAATAAAGTAGACGCATTAAAATCTATGTTTAATTGGATGCCAAACTCGGACAATATGAGAACATTTTTTCCAAAATGAGCAAACCACCGCAAAAAAAGTGAGAATATCGAAATAAACTTTTTTTGTTCCTTAGTTGTATGTAGGTTGTGTTTAATTTTCGTTCAATTTTGGAGTAACAGAGTTCTATGTTATTTTTGTTTTAATGAAAATTCTTCTTGTACTTTAGTTTTGAGATTCATTAATGTGCAATCCTCTTTCTTTGTTGCTATTTTCAGTCACTCAGTTCGAGAGAACTTTGAAGTTTTGCATTAGTTACAAGTTATGCTATTCGAAAATTAAAACATAATTTTTCCCATTTTGTAGTTTTTGTATCATATGACCTTGTAATCCTTAGGCAGCGATTTAACTTGGGTAAATGTAAGTCATGTTTTAGAACCATTGGAAGAATACGTAGTTGGACATGGCCAAGACTGTTCTAATACTTAATAACTGCCCACCTCGTTCTTCACCTGCAATTGCAGAGGCACAGACGTGTTGCAAAAAGCTGTTAGCAACTCCGAATGACGGTATACCCATATATTGATGACTAACCATTCCAAAAAATTTGATTAACCATCTTCTTTCTAGGTCGCAAGTACAAAAAAATTCTAAGAGGAGCTGGCGTTTCTAGGCAGTCTTGTCTGTCTAAAAAGGCGAAGCATTTTTACAAAAAGGTGGTGGACTCCGCTTCCAAAATGGCAAAGGTTAAGGACAGAATATCTTCTTATCAAGCCCGAATATTACTGCCGCTTCTAATAGTAAATTCTTCGTGATCCTGGAGATCACCAAACGTAAGGATCTGGGCTGCCACGATTTCGAGTTTCGAACTGCTTTCTTTTAGTCACATTTTCATTCTTATAATGGTAGTACAGTCGGTTGCAAAATTATCTGGGACGAATACCTCTTCATATTAGGTAAAAAACGGAGCAAAATTATCTTTCTGAGACATTGTCTTTCAATAGCCAGGATGGTTTAAACTTAATTTATAAAAAGGTATACGTTCCAGATAATTCTCCAACCGACTGTACCTATACGATAAGGCGAAAGCGCTCTTGACCACTAAAATCAAAACTACTGCCTACCTAGTTAGTATTATTCTGGTACTTATTAGAATATTTACGCAACTTTTATTGTTGTTACATTATTAGTAGTATGTACCATATCGTCATTATTAATTGTTATTTATAATTGTATAATCAATAAAACATTGTTAAAATTATTCACATTTACTATTATTGCTCGTACTTTCTTTTCAAATAAGGACCTCATTAAAATGGTCTAGTTTAAATTTCCCGCTGCTGTCACCTAGTGTTCGGCCCACCCACTGAAGGCGCTGAAACTTTTCCCCAAATGTTGTCATGGCAGTTGCAACTCTATTAGTGGTTGCTTTATGTTGTTAACTTCAAAACTATGCACAAATTTGTAATGAATCTCTAGTTCTAGTAGCACTTTTTCATCATATTTCATCGTTGCCGAAATGGCCATTAGAAATTTGGAAATTTTGGTGTGTGTGGTATTTTCTCAACGGTTCGAGTTACACAGAACTTCATAAAAAAGTAATCTAGATTTATAAATTGTCATTAACGATGAACGTAAAAATTTTTCCCCTCAAAACTCAACCCTTTCAACTCCAAAATACAGTAAATGCACATGGCGATAATTTAATCCTTGAACTGTCTACAACCCGGAATGGAATGGAATGCAAAAAATTGCACCCCCGAAACTCACCCCCTTCAACCCCCAAACGCGAACCGTAATCCACGGCCCCCCAGACAAGTCGACGGCGGCGGAGAATAGGACAAAAAAAAGGGGAGAAGCCATTATAGTAGAATTAGGTACTAAATCTTATGCAGATACCCTAAGAGCCCTAAGAGATAATATTACAAATATGCAAACAAAGGAAATGATAAAAAGCGTACGCAAGACCTTAAAGGGAGATATGATAATAAACATTCAAAAAGATAGCGATAAAAAAGTCAAAGGGGAAGTAACAAAACTCCTAAAAGAACAAAAGGTTCGAAGTGTCGGAGGTGATAAATTCAAGACACTTTTTATACGTGACATAGACGAAGTATCCAGTATTGAAGATGTACAAAGTGAAATAGAAAATACGGGGCTCATCATGGACAAGGATAAAATGAGCGTCAAGTCAATAAGGCCGGCACATGGCGGAACACAAGTAGCCACATTTGTAGCAACGGAAGAAGACTGTAAGAGGATTATGAGTTCAGGAGGAATACGGGTTGGCCTGTCAAAGTGCAGAGTACAGGAAAGACTGGACGTCAAGAAATGCTACAAATGCTGGGGCGACGGACATACCGCCACTACTTGTGAAGGGCACGATAGATCAAAGGATTGCCGCAAATGCGGAGAGGAGCGACATATAAAAGAAGAATGTAAGGAGCAGGAACCAAAGTGCCCCCTGTGTAAAACGAAAGGCCACGAGGCAGGATCTGGACGGTGCAAGGCCTTCCGTGAAGCCCTTGCGGCAAAACGTCAGCAGCAATAAAGAAATAGCCAAACTACTTCAAATCAACACGAACCGGAGTAGAGCAGCTCATGACCTTGTAATGGCTACCGCGGCCAGGGAGGGGTATGACTTTATCTTGGTAAGTGAACCAAATACCAAGCTTAAACCGAAGAAAAACGTCTACTGTAATAGCAATAAAACTGCGACAATTATAAATACTAGTCAATGTATTGAAGTCCTTAAATATAGTAGTGGCGAATGTTTCATGTGTGTAGAACTTTCGAACTTCTGCCTCTTGTCAGTGTATATAAGCCCAAATTGTTTTGCCCAACAATTCGAAGACTCCCTAGACGAACTAGCGGTTAGAATTAATACAGTTACAAAACCAGTTGTCGTATGCGGCGATCTAAATGCGAAACACCCACACTGGGGGGGGGGGAACGTTACAGGTGCAAGAGGACGGCTTTTGATGGACTGGGTAAGCTCTCTTGGGCTGTGCTTCCTGAACGATGGTAAAGCGCCAACGCTATGCCGGACAACGGGAATTTCATATGTCGACGTTACGATCGTAAGCGACTGCCTCGCAACATTCTGCAAAGAATGGAAAGTATCAGACACAGAATCGCTAAGCGATCCTAGATATGTACAAGTTAACATAAACTCCAAAATACCCAAAATTCAAGCGGTATGGACGTATGGAAATATAAGACCAGACAAATTGGTAGAATCCTTTGCCGGCATTGCCGCGGGAACTCCCGAGGCAGATAGATGCCATAAAGGCATCCAAAAAGCCTTCGAGTCTACAACACCCAAAATACGGATAAAAAGGAACGGAAGTCTGCCCTATTGGTGGCAGGACGACATCCTCGAATTAATCCATGAAAGTAAGATCAAGAAACGATACTTTCAAAGAGCTCGCACCGAACAAGAAAGAATAGTACGACATGAGGAGTACGCAACAGCGAAGAAAAACTTAAGGAAAGCAATCGCAGCCGTAAAACGACTCAAATGGCAGGAGGTATGCCTGAAACTCAATCAGGATATATTTGGGGACGGATACAAAATAGTGAAGGCACAACTGAAAATACCCAATCCAAAACAGAAGATGACAGTGGAAGAAAAGATCAAGGTGTTCGAAGGTCTCTTCATAGAAAAAGGACCAGGGTTGGATTTAAGTATCTACCGGATAGATCAGATGGTAACCCCTTTCAACTCCGAGGAGTTAAGAAACGCTCAGAAACGGATTAAGCCGCAGAAGGCCCCAGGCCCCGACCGGGTTCCCCCGGAGGCGGTTAAAATTCTGCTCTCCAACTACGAAGAGTATTTCCTCGCCGTGTTCAATAAATGTCTGAAAAGAAACAGATTTCCCAACGAATGGAAACCAGCAAAGCTTGTACTACTGGAAAAACCCAAAAAAGACATATCTGAAGAATTACCGAAATACAGACCCATCTGTCTCATAAACGTAATAGGAAAAACATACGAGAATCTCGTAAACTCCAGACTGATTAAGGAACTAGAAGAACTAGGAGGCCTCAATGAATTACAGTTTGGATTCCGGAAGGGGAAAACAACAGTCCACGCAATCGAAACGGTCCTCAAAATGGTAGACGACGCAGTCCGCAACAAAGGGCACCGCTGGAACGGAGTTATCCTGGTTGATGTAAAAAACGCATTCAATCGTGCTGCATGGAATGTCATAATAGAGAAAATGGAAGAAAAGGAAATATCACTATATCCACACAAATATCCACTATATATGGGGATTAAGGCCTTTAATCATCTACCAGATAGCCTTAGGCAGTTACGAAATTATGAAGTGTTCAAGACAAAACTAAAATACCTGCTAACTGACAATGTTTTATATAAACATTCAGACTTTTTTAACTTGTTCACGTGATCGTTGATTGTTTGTCCCATTAATGTTATTATTGTTACAAACCTGTTTACTGTACATACATTTTTTTTTACTGTACATACATTGACATACCCTATATTCCAATGGAATCTTCGGGAATAAACATTATTTGCAAGATAGAAACGTCATTATAGACAAAAAAACCACGAGAGATATAGGAGGAGGCGTCCCTCAGGGTTCAGTACTGGGGCCCACCCTATGGAATATACTCTATGATGATGTTATGCGCATATCACTACCGGAAGGAGTCAAAATAGTCTGTTACGCGGACGACCTAGCCATAGTGGTTACGGCAAAGAATCAAATGCAGATGGAAGATTCATAACCTGAAGCAAGAAATAACACCTGACGTTAGAAAAAACGCACGGGACAAGACAATATGCACTTGGCACAGGAGCACATGGGGCGTGGACGAGACGCCTTATACCAGAAATAAAAATGTGGATAGAAAGGGGATACGGGCAGCTATCCTTTCACATGACTCAGTGTTTAACAGGACATGGTTCCTTTATGACATATTTAAAACGAATAAGGAAGAAAGACACGGGGGCATGTCTGTATGGCTGCGAAACGGACGACGACGCGGAACACACGCTATTCCACTGCAGGAGATGGACAGAGGAGAAGGCGAAACTAGAACACACAGTAAATGAAGACTTAAGACCAGAAAATCTGATAAAGACAATGCTAAGTAGCAAGGAAAGTTGGGATGCCACGCAAGAATATATGGAGTACGTGATGAAACAGAAGGAGGAGGACGAACGGGAAGTCTTAGAGAGAAATAGATAGATTTCTCAAGGCCTGTGCTGGGTCTGATGTTATGTGAAAAACGGTACCGGATCCAGAAACAGAGATGAAAGCAGGGGGTTTTTAGCCGGTAGGAGTCCGGCACTACCCCGCGCGATCGACATCTAAGCGCGGGGTGTCCATGAAGGATTTTTCCCTTTGTTCAACCCACCGCCAGTCGAAGATGTGGGTTGGACCCAAAAAAAAAAAAAAAGGTCAGGTCAGGTCAGGTCATAGGGTCATGGAAACGGAAAGCTATAGGAAGATCTACGAGAGAACACAAAGGAAGGCGTGCATAGGGATATGCAGTGCGTATCGTACGGTATCAAGTAAAGCGCTACAAGTTATAGCGGGGGTGAAACCGATTGACCACCTATTGGTGAAAGAAAGAGCACAGGGGTATGGAAGAGATGCGAAAACGAAATTAGAAATAAATGAGAACACACTGGAAGAATGGCAAGATAGATGGGGACAAGAGGTGGAAGTTGGACAATGGACGAAGAGGCTAATACCAGATGTACGCCCGTGGACAAAGAGAAAGGCCGGAGAGATAAACTACTGGTTAACACAAGCGCTAAGCGGACATGGTTGCTTTGGGGCGTATCTCGAACGCTTCCATTTGGCAGAGGAGGCGAACTGCTGGTATTGTGGAGAGCGTGACACGGCAGAGCATACGCTGTTCTTCTGCCAGAGGTGGGAAGAGGAAAGGGAGGGGGCTGCTGACGCCCTGAAAAGAGACATAACTCCGGACAACATGGTGAGCATCATGATAGAGAACGAAAAGAACTGGAAGGAGATCGCTACGATGGTGGAAAATATAATGAAGAGAAAGGAAGGAGATGAAAGGCAGAGGAAAAGACAGGGAAACAACAGGTAGAAGAAGGAAGAGGAAAGGTCTGAGGAAATGCCAAGGCGGTTCCAGACCAGGAGGGAGAGGTTTTAGCCGGTTAGAGTCCGGCACTACCCCGCGCGATAGACATCCAAGCGCGGGGTGTTCATGACGATTTCCTCTCCCCCCCGACCCCCCACTAAGCCAAAGATGCGGGTCGGGCCAAAAAAAAAAAAGGTCATAGGGTTCGCCGCGGTCGGATTTTTAATAGGTTACAAGGTACTTCTTTAGGTCTTGCAAAACAGTTTCGATGCCTATGTTCAACTGGGCGGTCCTTATCCTGTATTTTGTTATAATCTCGAATAGTTCAAAGTTTAGGCCAGGTGTAAGAGAATGTCACCTAAATGGCGGGGTGGGGGTAATCAGCCATGCGCGGCAGTTGTCCGCTAGATGGCTTGTAAGTATGGCAGTTCTACCGGCGGTCAATCCGATTCTCATTCATTGCGCCAGCTTGTGGAGGGGTGTGCGGTGTTATTTGTGTACGTTGTGTCGAGTAACTACTTCTTAGGTGTGTTAAAGTATGTTTAACTTTACCTAATTTCTAACGTCAGTCTAATTTTCCATATTTTATCATAAACTGACTAATTTGTTTAATTTTTGAATCTTTATTTTCATCAATAACGCTGTGCAAATTAATTTTTCATTAAAGCTACTTTTTGTATTGTGTAGCTTTCAATTAAGTGGTCAATATAATCCGTTTCGAAATTAACAATTAGATCTGATTTAGCGCTTATGGAAATCAATTTGTGCACTGATACAGTTATTGATATTTTTTATTTGCGAAATTTACATAATGTTTATTCCCAGATTTTTCATCGCACTTTTCTTAATTCTCTGTAGTTTTTTCTTTGGTGCATTTTCTTTAGCTTATGCCAATTCTGCTAGTTTCGACCTAATAGCGAATTCGCACTAAATTGTGTATTTATATTATCTGTAATATTGTACCTATAAAGTTAATTACATCACATCTTGTCGGGTTTTGTTAGGGTTTTTACACATTTTGCAGATTTTTCGATTTAGGCCATACTTGTTAATTTCGACCTAACCTCGTATTTGTATGAAACGAATGCTATTTTACGATATGTTAGTCTCATAATTTCTCATCTAACTCCCTTGATTTTTCTATCGTTGTTTATGTGAGTCTTTTAGTTTAGGGCAATTCTACTTATTTCGACCTAACCGCTTATTACCACGAAATTGATAGGTAATGTTAATGCAATTATTGATAAAGTAAACGCCATCATAATATTTTGGCTGGTTCTGAGTGTTTTTATCCATCTGGCATCTCCAACATTTTATCCCGGTTTTATACAGGTTTTCTTACACCATTTAATGTTATTCTACCTTTAAAATTAAGCACCTTTCCAATTGGGCATTATTTTTTCAGTTACGTTCCTCTCTGCTCGACAACTAACAGCTCCTATGTATTTGCAGATTTTCCAATCCAGACCATTTCTGTTAATTTCGACTTAACCTAGGATTTGCAATAGCGGAATGAAATTTTAGGGTATGTTAATCTTCAATAGTTTCTCATTGAACTTTCGTGATTTTTCTATCGATGATTTTGTGGATTGTTAAGCTTAGGCTAATTCTACTAATTTCGACCTAGCCGAGGATTTGCACGACTCTGTTGGTAGTTGGACCATACCTTAAATAGGTATAATCTAGACAGGTGTCAAAATAATGAGCTTACTAAAGTTCGACTATTGCAAAATGGAGCTTATTGTAAGCAGAAATCTGCTTATTGGCTGCGCTATTCAGAATGAATAATTAAAATAAATAAAAAAAATACTTGACTTTTTTTTCAACATTATGTTATTCTCGGCCAATTCGATTGGTATAAATGGCGCTATAATTAAATGCTTTTCTTCTTTTTGTCGCATTAATATGACGGGTATTGTAAATATCTATTTTCAGCAATTATGGAAAAAATCAGAGGATGCCTCATGAGTTGGCGAAATATATGTGCCAGTGATATAGAGAACTGTGAAAGAGACATCGATTCCGTGTTAATCGTTGGTAAAGATTTAAATGTGTTCCGCACATTGGGATTATTTAAATGTAACAGTCGACCATCAGCAGCGGTCAAATGCCAGAATTTTAAAATGTTGAAAGCCTTGGAAGACTACCGAATTGCCGATCAGTTTTATGAATTTGCGATAGGAGGATATCGAGCAACGTTAATCTACTGTCTTGTTGGCATCCGAAACTCTTTAGAGATTGGGCAAACCTAGTCGAAGTACGACTGATTTCAAGAAACTAAGGCGGCCTTTTATCATTAACGTTATCAGAATGGCTATAAAAAGGCTACCGGTAAATTGCCGCACTGGCAAATTTGACAGCCAAGCTGCATTTTCATTTTTCAGCACGGTTGATCACACCTTGAAAGTTCACGAACAAGATTGGTCTCAATTCTGTAGTAATGTAAACGCCGCAATAGTAGACTGGTTACAAATTGAAAATGAGATATGTTCTGTCCATTTTTACACAAATATTCATGGGCAGCAATTCCCTTTGTCATCGGCAAGAGAATATATAGACAATATAATCGACCCAAATCATTCAAAAAATCAGGTTTTGATTCAGGTTCATAAGGCAGCTACGATCAGGCCAGGTTTACACAAAGCCTGTTTCTTTAAGCATCATCACAATAATCGTACAAATGATTCTGCTATTACCGATATTGTAGAAGGCGTGGCCAGTACGCTTTTCATCGGAAAAGTACGACAGTATCGATGTTATGGCATACAAAATGCCGGGCACATAGCTTGCACAGGACTATGCTTACACGAACATAATAATATAAGGAACAACGTTTTGAACCACATCACATATATGCAAGGTTACGATCCCAACATTCACATTTTAAAGTCCACCAACCAGGATGACTGTAAATATTATAAGATCGTCGTTTCGCCATACTTTTTATTTGGTGGATACCGCAATTGTGGAGTTGACGTAAATAATAAAGCTGCCGTGAAGGCCCAAAAACAAATAATGCGATGGATCGAATTCTTGAATGCCGTAATTCGAGAAGTATCTTTAAGAATTGAAGTCGTATATTCTTTGCCAAATACGAGTCACTATGCGATGCACGATGAGGTATTCGAGGGAAACGTACAGAGGGACGACGTTCTCAAGGAACTGCTACATAGAATAGCAGAAAGTAAGCAAGTTATTATCTGCGAAAAGGGTTGGGACAGCTACGTGGAAATGAGCGCAGGGGAATGGCTCTCCACGATCATGGAGGAATTGGGGCTGCGCGACGGCTCCGAAAATTCTGACCCTTTCTTAATGTATCGCATTCGTTTAGAAAACCCTCGGATACATACTCACTTGCCTCACAGAGATTGCATGAGAGTTTTATATGACAATGAAAATTTACTAGCAGAGTGGGTTCTGAACACGGGACATGAACTCATTGACATGAATAGAATATCTGCATTGAAGAGAAAATCTTTGCGGCTAATGAAATTTCGAATAAAAACAGCGCCGAGGGGGATCGCGCCATCCAGCAACCATCGTCGAGATGACCAGGACATGATTATTGACCAGTCATTTCCTTTTGTATATATGTCGTTTTGCTATTATGAATCAGAACTGCAAGATAACTTAACTTTATCAGAAATCGATGGAGTATTCCTTCATGTTCCTCATAGTTTCATGTTGGATTTAGCTCGCCAAATATGGTCCAGTTTGAGACTTTCATACAGTCAAAGCTCAATTGGCTTACCAAATGGCAATCTGAATTGTCCTAATATATAACAGTCCATGGAGTTCGATTGGCTTTAATATGCGACTTAAGAAAGCCCACCACTCCGTACACTGCCTTTAAAATGACGCGTTTACATCATCAAAAGAGGGGACCAGGAGTTTCGCTGAAAACCCGTAAGGGAACGACAACAGCTGAGGCTGTTCTTAGGGACTTATTACCCGAACCCAACGACATCCGAAGTAACAAATTGGTTCATCAACTTATTCTTTCATCATCGGTCACAGCCCCAGCAAGTTTGGAATTTCGCGAAGGATTGCTTTCATTTATTGAAGAGCACGTACAAGTGTATCCGTTTTTCGAGGACGACTGTAAATATCGAGTGTGCAGATTCATAGACACCAAAAATAGAATAAGTGAAACGTGGGCGGCCTCGTTTGAGGATGCCATCAGAAGTCTGAAGGTCTCCAGAAGTCTTCTAAATCGAAACTATATTAATAAAGAATTGAAATATGATTGGCAGCAAATGCTGATGATGTATTTGCGAGAGCAACCGTACAGAAAGGGAATGATAGCTGTGACGATGTTATTCATCTGCTTAGCAAATAAAACTGCAGTCGAAATATCTGAAACTTTTCGTATGACAACTTTTGTTGATTACTGCAAGAGGGAATGTGTTTCCTTAAAGAAAATGGACGACTTAGGACTATTGGAACACGGTAACGTGATTTGCCAGTATCAAGTGAGACCTGATTTGAAGATGTGGTTGGAAGGCGTGGTGACGATACCAGCAAATGATACGCGGGACGAAGCAACTACATCTATACCACATGACATCATCGGCAACGAATGGGATTGGAGCCTGGATGGGCAAGCAGCGTCGTCATCAGCCAGTGAGTCAACTTCTACTGGTATCATCAACGCAGCTTCTCCCCGGATCGACAAAACCAGGTTTCACAACCTGGTTCACCAAGTCAGGTACGCGCTGAAGGATCTCCGTAACGAGAACTTTCAGACCCACCTGGAGTCCCTGAACATCGAGGACAGTTCTGTGTGGAAACTGGCCAAGACTCTTCGAAACGACCGCAAGCCACTCCCGGCAATTCACGGCCCCAGAGGACTCGTCTTCCGGGAGGAGGAGAAAGCCGAGGTGTTCGCCGAATGTCTGGAACTGCAATGCAGTTCAAAAGTCCCCCAAATAGTAATGAAGGAACCAGGTAAGTGGTTGACCGTCTCGGCCAGTTTCAGGACAGAGAAGGTCAACTATACCAAAGCCAAGACCTGCCAGCTAGGGATCCGGATCTTCCCTGCTACAGCTGGCGACTTCCGAGCCATGGTCCGGTTCTTCATAAAGTACAAGATCCAGTACTTTTCCTACAACGACCCCGACAACCGAACAGCCAAAACTGTCATCCGCGGCCTCCCGAGGGATTTCACCCCCGCCGAGGTTGCTGACGAACTGCTGGACATCGGCATCCACCCCAACTCGATTCAACAATTGGTGAATCGTTACACAAAAACCCCGTTCCCTCTCTTCAGGGTAGAAATACCAATCGAAGAAAAATCCAAGATGTTCGCCATCAACAGACTGGCGAATCTAGTCGTTCGTGTGGAACCGGCTAACAAACCCTCACAGGTTTCGCAGTGTCATCGCTGCCAGCTCTTCCACCACGGCCAGCGCACCTGCGGAGTCAATCCTAGGTGCGTCAAGTGCGGCCGCGACCACTTCACCAAGGACTGCGGGAAAACGGAGGTGGAGGCTCCGAAGTGTGCCAACTGTGGAGGCGCTCATCCCGCCAGTTACAGGGGGTGCCCAAGGTTCCCTCCCCCTTCGAAGAAGAAGGCTTCCAAGCCTTCGAAGCCCAGCGGCACCTCATCAGGAGTTTCAGCCCCGAAGCAGGCCGCCGCCCCCAAACAGAGCTCCTCTTCAAAGCCTGTTTCCCCAAAACCAGCCCCCCGCACTAAACCTCGTGTGGAACCCGCTACCTGCGACTCCAGGGCCAGACTTCTCCTGGAAATCTGTCAAATGGTATCGTCTTCGGAGAGCACCAAACAAGCCGCCACCAACATTCTTCCGTTGTTGGTGAAACTCATGGAAACAATCCAACAAGAATGAATCCACGGCCGAGTAGGATCAAATCCCTTCAGGCTGCGTTCTTTAACGCAAACGGTCTCGCTGTCCGGCGCGATGAACTGGAAGTGTTCATTCATGAACACGACCTGGAGATCGTGCTCGTCAACGAGACCCACCTCAGGGAAAACCACCGAGATCCGAAAATCCGTGGTTTCACTCTTCATCGCAGAGACCGACAGACTGGCCCAGGAGGGGGAACGGCCATCTATGTAAGTCACAAAATCAAACACTATGTTTCAGCTTTGCCAGAACTACACAGACTGGAAGCCGTAGGCATCGTCGTCGAAACAGTCCGAGGACCTCTAACCCTCTTCTCTTGCTACAACACACAAAAGATCCCCCTTGACGAACTGGCGGATCTCCTGAACAGTGGCAACTCCATCATCGCGGCAGGCGATTTCAATGCCAAGCACACAGACTGGCACAGTCGAGTCAACAACGCAAACGGTCGCAACCTGCGAACTTTCGTTGATGACAACGACTATCAGGTCCTGGCTCCAGAAGAGCCCACTCACCACAACTACGTGTCAGGTCTGCCCGACACGCTGGACATCGCCATCGTCAAGAATGTCCCCCTCCAAATCGACCTCACTGCCATCAGCGATCTCTCCTCAGACCACAACCCCGTCCTGATGCACATCGGCGACGAGGCTAATGATCCCATCAATCCCACAGGGAAATTCACAAACTGGATTTCCTTCCGCAGAAACGTTGAGGAAAACTTCGGACCGATTCCAACTATTGATGATACTGCAGACCTTAACCGGGCTGTGGAATCATTCGAGTTGAAAATCTCCGAAGCCCTCAACGCTTCAACCAGAACCTTCCCCAGACCTCCCAACAAGCCCCCTCGTCTTCCCCCTCACATCCAAGCCATGGTAAGAGAGAGAAGAGAGGCCAAAAAGACTGCCGACAGAACGGGAGCCCGGATCGACAAAACCAGGTTTCACAACCTGGTTCACCAAGTCAGGTACGCGCTGAAGGATCTCCGTAACGAGAACTTTCAGACCCACCTGGAGTCCCTGAACATCGAGGACAGTTCTGTGTGGAAACTGGCCAAGACTCTTCGAAACGACCGCAAGCCACTCCCGGCAATTCACGGCCCCAGAGGACTCGTCTTCCGGGAGGAGGAGAAAGCCGAGGTGTTCGCCGAATGTCTGGAACTGCAATGCAGGGTCCCGATACCGGAGGACGCAGATCTCGACCACTACGACCTAGTGGAAGACTTCGCCGAAGTTTTCTGCCAGGAAGCCCCGGAAGACGACGATCACATTCGCCACACCTCCCCGGAGGAAGTCTTTAAGGTAATATCCAGCCTCAAAACGAGGAAAGCCCCAGGCCCCGACCAGATTCCCAATCTTGCCCTCAAAAATCTTCCGAAAAAAGCCATCGTTGCTCTGACTGGGATTTTCAACGCCATGTTCCGCCTTCGCTATTTCCCACCCCGGTGGAAATGCGCCAACGTAATCTTCCATCCCCAAACCCGGCAAAGACCGAAAGTTCCCTCAGAACCATCGGCCAATCTCACTGCTCTCTGGTGTCAGCAAACTTGCTGAACGCCTCATTCGCTCTCGTCTCACCGAGATTGTCTCCGATCTCGGTATCATTCCCCAGGAACAGTTCGGCTTTCAACCCAAACATTCCACGACCGATCAACTGATCAGAGTCACAGAGCTCTCCTCACGATGGCTTGACTGGGGTCACGTAGTAGGCGCTACCTTCTTTGATGTTTCAAAAGCTTTCGACACGGTCTGGCATGAGGGACTTATTTATAAGCTCGCTCATGCCGGAATCCCCGCGTCGATCGTCCAGATCATCAACTCCTTCTTGTCCGGTCGCTCCTTCAGAGCCAAAATTCAAAACTCCTTCTCAGAGGAGCACCCTCTCGAGGCAGGTGTCCCACAAGGCTCTGTACTCTCACCAACTCTCTTCGCTCTCTACGTGGCAGACATGCCACGCAGCCCAAACTCCACCTTGGCCGTCTACGCCGACGACACGTGCACCCTAGCACACTCCCGTAGCCCTCAGCTGCTTACCCAATACCTTCAGGAAGCAGCTGACAACCTGAGCGAATTCTTTCTTCGTTGGCGCATCGTCGTCAATCCCGAGAAAAGCTCCGCCCTATTCATCTCGCGCAGAAGAGAAGTGCCGCACGGTCATGTGACGATGGACGAGGAGGAGATTCAGTGGCACAACGAGGTCAAGTACCTCGGGGTCAAGCTGGATCGACGACTCAGCTTCATTCCTCACGTGGACTACTCAGTCGCCAAAGCCAAAATGGTAATTGGCCACCTCTATCCAATGCTGTGTAGAAGCAGCGGCTTATCTTTCGAGAATAAGCTGAGGCTCTACAAGGCAGTGGTTAGACCAGCCATGACCTACGGCTCTGGCGCCTGGGGACACGTCTCTAATGCGCAACTCCAAAAGCTCCAAGTCATCCAGAATCGTTGTCTGAGGTACGCCTTTAACGCTCCCTGGTACGTCCGAAACACCCAGCTCCATCAAGAAGCAAACCTCCCGACAATCAAAGACTTCCTCTTTGAAACAAACACACGAACCTTTGCTCGAGCAGAGGTTCATCCCAATCCGCTAGTGAGAGATGCGGTCGACTACGACCCAGCGAATTCCAGAATTCGTCGTCCCAGGACGGCTCTCATCCACCCACCTTGAACCACTAATGTTTAGTATGTTGCAGGTAGACCACAGCAAGATTTCGTCGTTAACTTTCTTTTTCAGCGAACTCTCCCACCTAATGCATCTCCTTGCCCCTCAGGCAAAACGCACCCCAGACCCTTCAGGTCTCCCCTCTAAGGTACTCCCCTCAGGAGTCCCTTACTTAACTTACCTCAGGAGCTTTGCTCCAGCCCGACACATCAAAAAATAAACAATGATGATACACCGCACGTTGCAGGCTTGCCTTGACGATGCACATAGGTGATGAGCAGTAGGGGCCCTTGGCCTGGCTCTTTTCTGAGTTTTTTTTTTTTTTTTTTTTTTTAACGCAGCTTCTCACTAAACCACGACCAGTGCCGCCGCCGTCACAACCACCACCACTACCACAACCACCACCACTACCACAACCACCACAGCTATCACCACTACCAGAACCACCACAGCTACCACCACTACCAAAGTCTCCGCACGCATAAAATCGAGAGGTATGTTTATTATTATTATACCTGGCGTAAGCGAAACCAGACGCACTCTCTTCTCTTTCTTTATTTTATAAACCGATTTGACGGAAATTTTTTGGGCGCAGAAAAGGTAAAACAGAACAATTTGCAAAAATTTGAGAATTTTAATCACCTCCGGTTTCACCGATAATGCCTTGGGGCCAAAAAATAAATAGCAAGTTTTCTTGTGGTTGCATTGGAATAGCCATATTCACGGTTTTTGTTCGTAATTTTCATGATCTAACGAAGGATACAGCTATTAAAACAAAAAAACAAATTACTTAATTAGCGCAGATATTTGCGCATATATTAACAACTCAGCGTTCACCAAATTTTGTTCAAATCGGTTGATAAATGAAGATAAAAGGGTATTGCGACTGGTCTCTTTCATGCCTGGTGTAACCGTGTGATGAGATAATATTTAAAATATAATTTTTAATGAAAAGGAAGGAACTGTGATGTCGTTCAAAAGGATATCGTCATTCATCCCAGCGCCTCTGGCAGTGCTGTTGCCTTAAAGAATCAAGCAGGTGAGCTTTTCTTTATTTTTAAGTAGTTTATTCTTCAGGTTATCTAACTATAATCCAAAGATTATTTCTTTCATCATTGACAGTTCCATAATTTGTTTCAACAGATGAACCCAGAAGTATACGCTTTTGGAAGCGTCCTAAGAGGTCGTTAGAATCACCGTTATCGCCATCCTTATCGTCGTCGTCGTCGTCGTCGTCGTCGTCGTCGTCGTCGTCGTCGTCGTCGTCGTCGTCCTCAGATGTCAAAGAAGGTAGCATATTTAAAAATGTTTCGATTTTACCGAAATGTATTTTTTCAGGTGGACAGGAAATACTTGCTGAAACTGAACAAAATTCCACGACCAGATATAGGGGATGTGGATACTATGAAGAGCTATTTATGGCCGGCATTTTTGAGACGTAAATTGAACAATTATTCTACATAAATATGTAAATCTTGAAGAATATATTAAACATAAAACATTTACTTGAATTAATCGCTTCCGAACAGGGCACTAACCCAATTTTACAGTCATAATATTGAAGTCTTAAATATTTTGATAATTTAAAGAATTGTAGTGATTTGCAGTGCATAAAATTGTCGTATATTATTTATTCCCAGGAATAAATAATATACCACAATTTTATGAACTGCAAATCACTACAATTCTTTAAATTATCCTAATCATCTTGTGCATACCCACCGAAAACTCAACAATATCTTAAATATTTGCCTAGCAACACTTCAAAACGTCTGCTCCTGATGAAAATCTCCTATAAAGTCGGCTTAGCTGTAAAGAACATTTAAGTTATTTTACTACAAAATGGGCCCTAAGTGCAAATACACCTTTTTAGGAAAATAATTTGCAGGGAATTTGTATTGAGTTGTTAGAAATATACATTTACATTTTTTTCAAAGTTCGTGTGTCGAAAAGGAACTAAATACCGTCCGATCTTCATCAAAAGTTCTTCAACTCACAAGCGATCATCACTAAACCTGTCCAAAACAAATCGGTTTGGTAATTCGTTATAAATATGACACTGGTCGGATTGGGTAAGTTTGCAACCAACTTAACAGAGGCTGCCACGTTCGTATGCATGCGCGCTAGACCGCCCCGCCCACACAAAGGAGCTGGGGAGACCGAAGTCTATGCATGCATAGTCCAATTATTGAAATCAGGTGTGGTGTTATAATAATATCACGTTTATTTGGCTTTCAGTCTTAAATTCAGTTCTACAAACTAACTATAATACAACAGTTATATAATTCTATAAAACATATTAAGCGCTTACAGACTATACCGGACGAACTGATAAAAAAAAGCCATACAAAAATTTACTGTAAGGGATTTCGTTTTTAATTCGATCTAATCCTGCTCTTCGATCAAATCGTGGCTTTGCGTCAAATAAATAACGTTATTAATAAAATTAATTATTCTCTTTTGCCTTGTCGAGTTTTTATGATTTTACCGCTTTCAATTATTCGAATTTTCGAGTTAAGGCCAGTTCTGGTAATTACAACCGAACCGCGAATTTGTGCGAAATTAATATCATATAACTAATAAAATCAATTCTCTTATGTCCTGTCGTGTTTTTACGATTTCTCCGATTTCAATTCTTCTAATTTTCGACGTTAGGTCAATTCTGTTATTTTTGACCTAACCCTGGATTTGCACGAAATTAATAACGTAATTCATAAAGTCAATTACTTTATGTTGTTCTGTTGTGTTTTACGATTTTTTCCGCTATCAATTCTTCGAATTTTCGAGCTTCTGGGAGAGGCTCCCGCGCTTGTATGCAAGTCCACACGAAGTAGCAGGGCAGACCGAACTCTTTGTGGATACTTAGTTCAATTATTGAAATCAGGTGTGGCGTTATACCAGTCGAACTGACCAGAACCCTTACAAAAATTAACTGAGTAATTTCCATCAAACCGTGGCTTTGCACGAAATAAATAATGTTATTCGTAAAATTAATTATTCTCTTTAAGCCTTGTCGAGTTCTTATGATTTTGCCGCTGTCAATTATTCGAATTTTCGAGTTAAGGCCAGTTGTGCTAACCATAACCTATTCGCGGGTTTGTTCAAAATTATTAACTTAATAATTCATAAAGTCAATTCTCTTATGCCCTGTTGTGCTTTTAGCATTTTTCCGCTTTCAATTCTTCGAATTTTCGAGGTTAGATCAATTCTGTTAATTCTTACCTAACCCTGGATTTGCACGAAATGAAAAACGTAATTCATAAAGTCAATTCATTTGTCCTGTAGTGTTTCTACGATTTCTCCACATTCAATTCTTCGACTTTTCGACCTTAGGTCAATCTGAGAGACGCTCCCACGCTCGTATGCGTGCGCATGCTATGGCATCTTATATGCATGACCTTGTCCCTCACGTGTTTCCTCTTCCAAACTAGAGAGGGCGCCATTTATAGTATTTTTGCAGCTATCGTACTTACCTACAGCACCGACATTGGACATTTTGCGCATCGCTGTCATTCGCATGTCAGTCAGTTAATTTTCGAATTTGCAAACGACCGTTAGGAAGAGTTACCTCGTGATGAGGTTATTTGCTTGTAAGTCTAATCATTTTAGTGTATATAAGATGAAGATGTGTTTTATTGTTCCACAGCTTCCACTTTCAGTTCCACCTAAGATTTATACTATTTCCCCACAACCCACTAAATAAAACGCAGAATTTTTATTTAAAAAGTACCTAGAGCAATAAAACGCATTCATATGTACAAATACTTTTTTGTTATCTTGGAGGTGACTAATTATTCATTTTAATTTTAGCCGACAGATTTAATGCAATCGATAAAGAAGGGATTGACACTGCCGAAGTTCTGCTGTTTTTTGATGAGCTGTTCGATAGTGTGAATGGAAACTTCCATCAAGTCCGAGAAGGCAAAATTTACAGGGCTGCTGTAACAAAAGGTTCCCCACATCATGAACTTTGGAATAAGGCCTTGAAAGTTTTGGAGTCGATGTATTTTGTGGACCAAAATGGTCGAAGAATGAGACCTCCTTCTGTGAAGAATTGGATTGTCACAATTAAAGGATTCCAAAACTTGTGGAAAACAGTATATAATCTTGGATTCAGATCGTTGCTGTTGAGGAATTTTAACCAGGACTCACTTGAAAATTTTTTCGGATCAATTCGAAGCCACGGGTTCAGAAATACTAATCCAACTTGTATCGCTTTCATCGCCGCCTATAAGACCTTACTAATTAATAATTTGGTGTCATCAAAATCAGTAGGATCAAACTGTGAGGATGATGAGTCTGACGGATGTCTGCAAAATATAAGTGATTTTTTAAAAATTCCCGAAGAGCAACAGGATGCAGCTTCAGCAATGGTTCTTCCAGGTTCAAGCAGTGATAGTGCACAGGAAGAGGCACAGGAAGTTGAGAATTTTGAAGGTGAAGGTGATCTTAATCTCCATGGTTCATCATATGTAGCTGGTTATGTTTTGAAAAGGCTCAAATTAGAGTGTAAACAGTGTATTAAGAATATATATGCTGAGAAACGAGATCCTCAGATCCACAGTGTAATTATGGCTCGAGAGTATGAGCGTGTCAAAAGACTTAAGTACCCATCACGTGATGTCTGTGAAGTGTTTCAGAACATTCAAGTTTTCACGTCGCAGATGCTTCCACAGTTTGGACACATGCCAAAAATTCTAGACAATATATATAAACAAAGTATAGCAAAATTTAACGTAAGTGTTTTTAATTGTGGTCAACATAACATTTCAGAACTATTCATAAAAAGATCTATAAAAATTATAATATTTAGCTGGTGTAAGAAAATTAATAGATTGTTAAGTGGTAAATTGAGGGCATCAGATAATTTGGATGTGGTGCAAGTTAAAGCACAGGAACGTTTCGTAAAATTTTCAAAATTCAGGACTAACAAATAGATAAAAGCAATAATCCAAATTTTAATTTTCTAAATGACCCATTTGAATTAATTTTGTTAATAATTAGGAGTTTTCTAAGAATTTATAGGAATTTTAAAGTATAACATCTCATCACATTAAATATTAAAATAAATATTGTATAACCTAAAACAAAATGGAAGTAAGTAATTTTTATGTACTCGCCTTATTTTTGTTTTTTTTTTTTACTCTGTAAGATAATGTAATTTTAGTGATAGTTTTCTATAAACTACGTTCTTAAAATTTTGTTCTGTTTTTGTTTTTAGATAATGGAGGTGTTTTGAAAGAAGCGGTGACAAGGAAATTGTCGCATAGAGCCACTTTTACCATGTTTGAGGTATGAAAACTCAGGGCTAGTTAATATGGTTTCATTAGTCATGGCAGTGCAACATACCCTGAGCTTTCATAACTCTAATTTGGTAATTGGCTCTAAAAAAATCCATTAGTTTTGAATTACCAAGGTAATTGTAGCATTTAAATTTGCCCGCCTTCGCTAATAGTTTCGCTTCCAAACCAGAGATGGCGCTGTCATAGCTAACCGTGACAGAGCACACATGATACCCGTCTATTACGTACTAATAATGTATATTGGTCTATGTGCGTGCGCGCTAGAACGCCCCGCCCACACGAAGGAGCAGGGCAGCCGGAACTTTTTCTGCGTTCAATTATTGAAATCAGAGGCGTTTTTTTGCGACGCAGCGTGTTCAAACTGCTGCCGAGTAGTTCAAACCGCTGCGTTTTGGCGACAAAACAATGACGTCACGTATGCAACCGTTTAAACCAGGTTGATGTTGGTTTGAAGCATATACTTAATACTAGATATACTGGGCATTGTCATAGACGCAGGGTCAGCGAGAAAGAGAGACAGAAATGGTAATCCATTCGTGTTTGTGCGCATGTTCCACCGACGACTTCCGGCATTGACACTTGACAGTGACAAGTGACAATCGCGCTTGTTTGCAACATATTTTTGCAATATCTCTACGTTTTCAGTATTTGCGCGTCTTATTGTTACTGCAATTGAACCTAGTTTTTTGTGACTTGTTACTGTGCGTCTATTCTCTATGTGAGTGAATCCAAAGCGCCAATGCCTGTAAAAAAGACTTGTGTTTGTGGTTATGTCAAAAATGGTAAATGTAAAGAAAGTGACGATAAAGTCAGTTTTCATAAGTGAGTTTCAATTTTTCCACACTTCTTGCAATTTAAAATAATCACTTTTAGATTCCCGACCAAGGCTGCAGTTAAAAGTGATTGGGTAAAATGGTGCAAGTTCGAGGATTGTGATGATGTTTCAAATGCTGTAATTTGTTCCAAATATTTTATTAGAAGTGACTACCTTGTCTCGTCATCATCAGTACCAATAAAATGTGGTCCACGTTTAAAGCCTACGGCTGTCCCCACAGTCCTCAAGGTCATGCCATCATATAACATCTCTTCGAATGAGGAAGCAATGATCATAGCGTCTATTTCATCTACAGATGACTCAAAAGGGCACTCCTCTTCTCAGATCCTTTCGTCTCAGGCCTCCACCTCTCAGTCATCACAGAATTTAAGTTACTTAAATAACAGCTCAAATGGGGATAATTTAATGGTTTATGAAAGTACAATCCAAACACCTGACCCACAGTCACATCAAGGACATCTAATTTCTCAGACTTCACATAATTTCGATCATTGTTATGCTTCTGTGGAAAGATTAGAAAGCCGAAACTCTAGTACTGGTGAGTCTAAGAAAGTCTTATCTGTTTTCTAAAAATGTCTCTTTATCAGTTACTCAAGATGACGTCAACACACCAGAGACACCAGTCTGCTCTACTCCAAAACGAAGACGATTTTTCGAGCCTCGCTACGTGAATGAAATTACAACTCCTGATGTAAAATCTCCAAGGAGAGCAAGCCGGGTTATCAAACTTTTCAAAGGCAAGATCAGCCAGCAATGTCGCAAAATAAAAGCTTTACAAGATTCTAAACGGAAGTTGGTGAAGAAAATAACAACTTTAGAACAACTTGTGCAACAATTAAAAAATGAGAAACTGATTTCGGAGAGTGCAGTCGACAGTATAAAGGTATTTTACTATTTTAGGATCATTAGATAATTTCCTCTTATACAACTGGGCCTAAGGGCTGTGATGTTATATTTTAGGTATCAATTTAACTTATTACAAGTACTCGACACTGTGGGACAGAACAGAAATTGTAGATTCAGTGAAACTCATAAATTTGGTTTTGACTGCATTTACAATTGAAACGTTTTATACATATAACACATAAGTAGATAGTACTAAGGATGTAAATATGGAATTTAGGGACACTTAAAACATTAACATCAAATCCATCTCCAGATGTTGAAAAAGGTAAAATTGGCATAGCTTTTGTTTGGTTTTATGGGTTTTTGAGTAGCAGGAATTGTATGGAATGTAGACTTTTCTCTTCAAGCCAATTCTTTGAAAATCTCAGTATATTATCGTAAAAGTAAATTTTGGGTGCATGGCGAAGAAACGTGTGCAATGTGCATATAGCTAATAGCATCTAGTAGGTACTTACTCAAGCACAAACGCGACATTTTCAAACTAACGTCGGTCATAACTTGTCATTATTCGAGATAAAACTGATTTTGTGATGTCACAGGTGGGAATATTTTATTGGAATTGTCTAATCAAAAGTCACCAAAAATGTTTTCCATGGTCTGTCATATTTCAGCGCTCCTCACTGCCTGTTTATGCGGCCATTTCCCATTTGTAACCTTTACATACCAGAGGGCGTCTTCCTTAGCCAGAATCTGTAGTCAATTAGAAGTATTCTATGTATTACGATTTTTTGATTCAATGGCGTTACTCGAGGGCTTGACAACTGGGTAAAAATCTACACCAAAATTAAAATTCCCAAAAACTGGCAAAAATATCCAAAAAAAATCGAAAACAATTTCCAAAAATTTCTTTTGCTTGTACACCAAAATTTCCAAGTTGTTAACCCATCGACGTTACTGATTGGCTAGCTAGTCATATTATTACCATTTTATGTGGGAAATTTACATAAATTATTTGAAATATTTTTCTAGGGTTTGCTTCCTCAAAACATTCAAGATTTGGTGGATAGAAAATTGAGAAGGAGAGGAAAGTACTCTGAATCTTTACGGAGTTTTGCTCTAAGCTTAAATTTTTATTCTCCAAAGGCATATAATTATGTGAGGAGAATTTGGAGCAAACTATTGCCTCATCCTTCCACAATAAGAAGATGGTATCGTGTTATTGATGGAAAACCAGGATTTACAGAGGAGGCCTTGACAGCTATAACACTTCAAGTTCAGCATAACATCAACCAAGGGAAGAAGACCATTTGTAATATTGTGATTGATGAGATGAGTATAAAGGAAGAAGTGCTTCGAAAAGGGTCTCAGTTATATGGAGCTGTTGATTTTGGTCAAAATGTTTTACCTGATGTGGATGATGGAGACATACCAAAAGCCAAAAATGCTCTTGTATTCATGGTTGTTCCATTGAACGATCATTGGAAAATACCTGTTGGATATTTCTTGTTAGCTGGTATGTCAGGACAAAACAGGGCAAATATTTTGAAAATCTGTATAGAACTTGTAAGGGAAACTGGTGCCTTAGTTAAGTCTATTACTTTCGATGGTGCTGCTGTAAATCTAAATATGTGTGCTTGCCTTGGTGCAGACTTAAATTATTTTTCGGAACATTTTAAACCCTATTTTGTTTTGCCGGGATCGAATGACAAAATTTATATTTTCCTAGATCTGTGCCATCTCATAAAATTAGTCAGGAACACTATTGGTGACAGAAAAATCCTGAAATGTAATGAAGGCACAATCCTTTGGAGTTACCTTGAAAAAATCGTGCAAATACAATCTGAAGAGGGGGTGCATCTTGGCAACAAGTTAACAAAGAAGCATATTCAGTTTACTAACCATAAGATGAATGTAAAACTAGCTATTCAGACACTGAGTGAAAGTACAGAAAAATCTTTAGTCTGGCTTAATCAAAATTATGAAGATTTTAAAGATGCTGGCCCTACCGCAACATTTTGTCGAGTATTCAATGAAGCTACGGATATACTTAATTGCAAGAATGCGTTTTCAAAAAAAAAGTGGAAAATCCCTTTAAATAAAGACAATTATGAGGAACTAAAATGTAGATCGGATGAAATCATCTCGTACATATTATCTTTAAGAGAGAATAGTGGAATTGAGGTTGTAAAAGGAAATCGAAAGACGGGATTTTTAGGCTTTATTACTGATTTAAAAAATATATTTTGCTTATACGATGACCTATTTGAAGAAGGTCTTCACTATTTATTAACGTTCAAGCTGTCGCAAGATTTCTTGGAAAAATTTTTTTCCGCAATTAGATCTAGAGGCGGTTTTAATAACAACCCCAACGCCTTACAGTTTCAGTGGGCGTATAAACGATTGTTAATTAGGCATGAACTGAAGGAGTTCGACAATGGGAACATATTATTCGATGGAATAGATATTTTACATGTTTCCTCTAAGCAAGAAACTACCACTATTGCGGATGAAGGTGAAGACGAACATGAAGTCGTTGATATAAATCAAATGAACTTTGATCATGATTACGTTTCCACGTTATGGGAATTGTCACTATTCGTGGAGAGTGTTGTAGAATATGTAAGTGGATATGTAGCCTCCAAAGCCTACAAAAAAATTAAATGTGAAACTTGTCTTCATCACCTTATAGGTGATGGAGAACCGCCTTCGTTGATTAAAGTAAAAAACAAGGGCCCTTTATTGACTCCTTCTTTTCATGTTATGGAAATATGCAAAGTTGCCGAGAAAATTATAAGAGAAGAACAAAATAGACTCTACGAGAAAAACATTTTCCAAACCCTTACTAATAGAGTATTGAGGATAATGGGAGTTCCTTTTAAAGGTAATATTATGGATGAACACATCAAAACGATGCACGTTTTGGACAATCACCGAATTCAGTTATTCAAAATATGTGTCAATTTATATTTAAAAATTAGACTGCATCACGAAGTTAAAAAAATGTCACAAAAGGACGAGTACATTAGGCATAAGTACACAAAATTAATTTTATTCAAAAACCAGTAATCAAAAGATCTTTCTATTTTTCTAATGTCTAATTGTATATCACATCCTAACAAATTAATTGAAAAAAATCTAATATAAAAAAATTACAAAAAGCCAGCAAATTTTTCTCTCGTTTTGTTCAACAATTTTAAAATAAATACGTATCTCAGTGTTTTCTCTTAGTTTTAAGAATTATTGTAATATGATAAAATCTATAAATAATTTACATAAATCTTAAGATTTTTATTGAAAGTAAGGTTGTCCAAAAGTATGATTTAAGTAATATGCTCCAAATGTCCCACAAATATAAATTCAAAGTGCGCGGGTAACGGCACTTCCCGTGCACGTGCGCCGTGTCCGAACGCACCACCATCTCCATCTCACTTTCTGCCTGACCGGCCGCATACATGTCTTGTATACCAATGCCTAGTATATCTAGTATTAAATATATGGTTTGAAGCGCTCTCGGAGAGCGGTTTGAAGCTGGTTTGATAGCGTCGAATCCGTCATTAGTGTCAATTCTGTCGATCTACTGTCAAGTGGAAGTAAAATACCTAACCTATGTCAAATGCTGCTAACGCCACGCTTCTTTAAAAAATTATATTTCACTTTCAATTTAATAAAAAGTACGTAGGTACCTGAAAATATGTTTAGTGTTAACTTAGGGGAAGGGGTCAGCGTGGTTGTGGATCGTGAAACAGCTGAACAACTGTAAGGTAATAAATATTATTTTACTCAGAGATGCATCATCCTTTATTTGTAATTGCAGACCCCAATTTTGCAAATGACTACCTACAGATGGTAAAACATGAATTGAACAAGGAATCGGTTCCAACAACACAAGCCGATTCCACCTTATGGAAATCAAAACATGGTAATCAAATTGATCACGAGGCTACCTTGGCATTTCTGGCTCTAAGAAATACATACAAAGACAAGTTTTGTGACAAGAAGACATGCAAAAATACGTTATGGTCAAAAATTAGAAATGAAATGAATGGCATGGGTTATTTTGTGGGAGAAGGAATCCCAGGAAGAGAAAAGGTTCGACAAAAATTTGCAAATTTGCATTCTGCTTATTTTAAAACCAAAGAAAAGCGAAGACGCACTGGTGAGGGAAAAGTGGAAGATTCCCCATACTTCAAAGAAGTAGACAGAATTTTAGGAGACCAGCACAAAACAGAACCTGTTCTGTTAATAGACTCTATTAAATCAAATGCAGAAGTCGCACAGTCTAGTTCTTGTTCAGGTCAAGGGAAGGGATTGATGCCAAAGCCATGTGAAAACACGGTATCTACTTCATCAAAAGTACAATATGAAGACTTGAACGCTGAAGAAGGCTCCAGCAGATCTTGTGAAACTCTGCACAAAGACAAAGCCATAGACGGGTTCCAAGCAGTCAAGAACAGTGTAAGACCGCAAACTCCAAGAAATAAATCATTAGAACAACTCACTCAAATTCAGCGTGAAAATCAAGACTCAAGACGAGAGGAGTTCAGAGCCATGATGGAAATGTTCATGACACAAAGCAGCGATAGGCACAAGGAATCTATGGCCTTAATTGAATCGCTCTCCTCAAATCCTTCCAAAAAGCGTAAGATGGATGAAGACAATTAGGACTTGATTTTTGATAAGTTCATTGTTACCTACTTTAAGGGTAGGTATCTTATACCACAACTTATGTTGTTCTTTGAGTTTGATATTTTCTTTTTGATTTCTTATCAGTTTAGGGGTATTTTGTACCAGAACTTACTTTCTTGAGAGTTCAAAATTTTTTCAGATTTCTAAGCTGTTTATGTGTTCAAGTTAGTTTTATTAATTAGTATTGCTTAAAGTGCATGATGTTAAGTGCAATAAATGAAACTTTGTTTCTGTTTATTAAATTACATTTTATAAAGTATTAGCAATGTTATTTCTTTTCATTACAGCTTGCATGTCTAGATTGTCATTACCAAACTATCTTCATTGTCATCATTATATTCAGGTTCATAATTTTGTGTAGCACGCAACATGCAGTTATAACTCGTACTGCCTTAATTACGCTGTTCACATTTATATAACGCAAAATTCGCCACCTTGATTTCAAAATCCCAAAGGAGTTTTCAATCGCAACCCTTGTAGCACTATGGATTCGGTTATGCCGTCGTTGAACTGGGGTTAAACGCCCATTGTCTCTGCAAGTAAAATATTGGTCAAGTCATGAAAGCGGCCCAAATGTTTACCTGTATGGAGTCATTAGCCAATTGTACAAGGGATAAGCTGAGTCTCCTAATATATGATACTCTTCGTTATAAAAAAATTGCCGCCAATTTCCATTAATTTGCACCTCATGATATAAATTTGAATTTCGAAGAACCTTAAAAAAATACATTCATAATTTGACTGATTTATCAGAGATGTTTAAATGCTTACTCTGCTGTCATGAACTGACCCTGGGAAGCCAATTAATGTGTTAGTAAAAATTTTATTGCTACTACAGATTGCTTGAAGCTTAATTGAATGCTGCATCTTTCGGTCTGTGTAACTTGCGGCTTGCTCTTTAGGTGCTTTAAATGGAATATTGCAAACATCAATGGCACCAATAACACCTGCAAAGGATAAGATTACATGTATCATATTACATAATGTTAAGTCAATTGGAATTTTTCCACAAACTGCACTCACCTGGGTACCCAGCTTTTTCTTGAAAACGTTCTGATATGGTAAGTGATTCGTTTACATCGGGCCAAACTATATACTGGTCTTGTAAATTAATGAGGCGACTTAGTATAAGTTCTGTGGATACATAAACTGTAGATATAGCTACATTAAATCTGTCAGCAATTGTTAACAAAACTTCTCCTTTCCCCAACCACCATAATGTCATAAGGACTTGTTGTTCTTCAGGAATAGGCAGAAAACCACCTTTGAAATACCGTTGGTTGCAGTTCAACTTTCTAAGTAAAGCATTAAAAGTTTCTTTTGTCATACGAAATAAAGAAAAAAAATCGTAGTTGATATATTCGTTAATCCAGTTATAATATCCTGGCATTCTCATGTGCTCTAAGTTGCATACTATACAGATTATCATATGAAGGAACTCCTCATTGTTATGATCATTTTGTAAAGTGAAAGTCCAATATCGTAGTAATATTACTTGTTCCATTTGTTCAATGAAGGCATTACTAATATATCTCATCAGTAACAGGCGTTCCATTATCAATAACTTGAAACTACACCTAAAATCATACACAAGCATTAAAATATTAAAAAGAAAGACATATTTGGACATACCACAGCCGGACATACCCCGTACATAACCAAACATTTGAATGACAGGTGACAGCTGCTAACACTGGTTCAAAATCTTGCATTTTCCCCATCAGCGGAATAGTGACGTCATTTTAAAATACGGTTAAAACACACGTCGCAGCGTATTCGTCACGAAAAAACGGCTCAGGTGTGGTGTTATACCAGTCGAACTGATAAGAAGAAGCCTTACAAAAATTTATTGTGAGTAATTTCGGTTTTAATTCGATCTAATTCTGCTAAATTTCTATCAAACCGTGGTTTTGCACGAAATAAGTAACGTTATTAATAAAATCAATTATTCTCTTGTGCCTCGTCGAGTTTTTATGATTTTCCCGCTTTCAATTATTCGAATTTTCAAGTTAGGGTAAGGTTGCCTATATCGCACCGGATCCTAAATCGCACCATCATTAATTTACCAAAAACCTTCACACATACCTGCCATCTGTCCTCTATTTGTTGAACTATATAAAGTTTCCATCTTGTGTAGCAAAAATTGTAAGTCTACCGCCAACTGTCAATTAGAAGATTGACTACTATCAAAAAATACCGCGTTACGGATGCAGTTTTCGTGTAGTGGCACTAAGAGATTATTCTTCTGGTAAGCAGCACTTATTTATAAATTTATATCTACAATGCAAACACATGCTGTTGTTTATCGATTACATCGACTGAACTTGTTGTTTTGCATGATTTTTGAGGTTAAGAATCGGTTTTTGTTCATGGTGCATGGTTTCCTAAATCGCACCTGTAATGAGTTGCCGAAATCGCACCGGTGCGATTTGAGCAACATGATATTTTATTTAAAATTTAATACCTACGTACCTACCTATAATTTAAACTGCCTAGGTAGGTACGTATCTATTTTATTTTAATTCTTTACAGATTACAATGGCAGTGGCGAAGAGGCAATACGGTAAGTGGCATCCCCAAGACATGGTCAATGCTTTAGAGGAGTATAAAACGGGAACTATAGGCCTCAATAAATGTTGCGAAAAATACAACATTCCCAAAATAGTTATTTACAATATTAGTGCGGTAAATTGCATTTTACAGCGCAAGGTTTTTTTGAAGCACGACGCGCAGCGGAGTGCTTCAATTAACCGAACGCTGTAAAATGCTTACCGCACGAGATTAGTATTGAACTTTTTGGCTGACGCTACGCAGTAAGTTGCAATATTTAGAGAATTTTGGCGTTTAAATACGAGCACAATAATTACTACCGAACAAAGTGGCCACTGATAACAAATGTCAAATAATTTAGATTTCAAAATGTCTGATAGTGAAAGTGATTAATTTTTATGCACACCACCAGAATTAAGGGAGGTAGCCCAAAGTGTCTTCTGTCTAACTTCCACAGCTGTTCGCAATAAGATGGTGAAAAGCTGCATGCCAAAAGTCAAAATAATGTCAACTGGCGAAAGATGGCGTACCGGCAATTGAAATAAAAACCTAAATTTTAAATATTTAAACGATACTAATCAATTCAAAAGTTAAGTAAAGTGAAATTTCTATAAATAAGATTTATTGTTGTAGCGTTACTTTAATTTTTTAGTTTGCCTGTGAGCCAGTGTTTTTTCGAAATTTTACCGCACCGGGGTGTTGTAAAGTGATGACGTAACCGTAAAATCAAAGTTACCGTGGACGACAGTAGTGTGTAAAACTGTCATCTAGATGTCAGGAGGCCAAAAAAACATTTTCACGGCATCAGAAAGGACTAGTAAAAAGGGGAGTATACCCTGAAGTAGAGGGTAAAGTAAATGGCAGATTGACAGCTTTACCACCTCAAGTGGAAGAAGAACTAGTTGACCATATTTTAAGGATGGAGGAATTGTTGTTTGGGCTGACGATAACTGATGTCCGTAAGCTTGCATATGATATAGTGAAGCAAAACCCCCATTTAAAAAATCCATTTAATGATGGGGTAAAAATGGCAGGAAAGAAATGGTACTATTCATTCATGAAGCGGCATCCAACCATTAGTTTACGTCAGCCAGAAAGCATATCAATTGCTCGTTGCAAAGGTTTCAATAAAACCAACGTATACAGCTTTTTTGACCTTTTGGAAAAGATAGTTGATGAAAACAAAATAGATGCCTTAAGCATATATAATGTTGACGAGTCAGGCTTCTCCACCGTGCAAAACAAATCCCTCAAAGTTCTTGCCAAAAAAGGAAAACACCAAATAGGTGCATTATCAAGTGGAGAAAGAGGGGTCAATACAACATTAGTTGCATGCACCAGTGCATCCGGTAATTTCGTTCCTCCCATGATAATTTTCAAGAGGAAACGAATGTGTGATTCCCTTGCTAATGGTGCTCCTCCTGGAAGTTTGGTAGAAGTGTCTGACTCTGGATATATAAATTCAGAGCTCTTCGTCAAGTGGTTACAACATTTTATATCTTATGTAAAGCCAACCACAGCGAAAAAAGTTCTACTTGTATTCGATGGTCATACGACACATTCTAAAAACCTATCTGCCATCAACTTAGCACGTGAAAATGGCGTTTTGATGCTTCAGTTGCCTGGGCATACAACACATAGACTTCAACCGTTAGACGTAGCCATCTTTAAGCCCCTCGAGACGTTCTATGACCAGGCAATTATAAAGTGGATGCGCTGCAATACAGGACGGCAGGTTACCTAACTTGAAGTAGCTGGATTGCTGTCAGAGGCTTATGAAAAAGCTGCAACCTTAAGTAATGCAGCAGGTGGCTTTAGAGCGACTGGAATTTGGTCAGTAGATCGCTCAGTATTTTCTGAAGCTGATTTCGTAGCAAGCGAAAATTTAGACACTCTCGAAAATGAAGAAACAGAAGACAACTTAAGAACTAGGATCGACACTGAAGAAAATATCGCAGAAGAAAATATCGAAGAAGAAAATGCCGAAGATGAAAATATCCTAGAAGAAAATATCGCAGGAGAAAATATCGAAGATGAAAATATCCCAGAAGAAAATATCGCAGGAAAAAATATCCCAGAAGAAACGATCACAGAAGAGATAAAAGCAATTGCCAGCCCAAATAATTCGTTAACTAGAAATCCAAAACTCCTGGTGCCCATAAAAGAAATAAGTCCCTTGCCAAAAAATATCAAAAACGAGCAAGCACAGGCGCACAAAAAGCAGTGCTATTAACTGCTAGCCCATATACAAATGAATTAAAAGAATTGAAAGCAAAGCAGTTGGAAAAAGAAAGAAAAAAAGAAGCCAGGACATTGAAAAAAGATTTGTTTTCGGCAAACAAAGGGACAAAACGGACCTCAGAAATAGCAGGGCCTAGTGGAATAAAAGCTAAGAATCGAAAGTCTAAACTATCAACTGAAACCAAAGATGTTATTGTTGATGTCAATAAGGCAGATTGGTTTTGTTTCATTTGCTGCGATATGAATATAGAAGACATGGTTCATTGTCAACTGTGTTTTAAGTGGGCCCATGAGACTTGCGCTGGATTTGACAGTAAAAATAAGGAAAGATATTTTGTATGTGACCTTTGCTCGTCTTAGGAATTAAAAATTTTGTATTTTATAAAAATAAAAATTTTGTCAGGATACATGTTTACCTATTATTTGAAGCACGGTGCGATTTGGGAAACCTAAGGTGCCATTTAGGCAACTAGTTTCCTAAATCGCCCCATGTGCAAGCTCTACTAAAATCTGTTGAAAAATATATTAAACATAATCTTATCAGTTATATAATTCAATTTTGATTGTCTAAGACATCAATTAATATGACGAACTAAGAGTGTTGTGTCGAAAACCGCGACCTCTGTGAGAGGTGGGGACTACTAGCTTCCATGATGTCAAAGACCCAGACTTACCCGATGATTACATTAACATCATCGAAGATACCCCCTAACGATGCGATAATTCTCCAAAAAGCCAACAAACGGACTTCCACACATCGGATTGCAACGCTCCCAGAGCTGAAAAGGCCAGAAGCCTAAACAGCTCCACATACTCGTTCAGATTAGCAAAATGAAATGACATGTAACCCAATACGAACTGAATAAATGTATTTTGAATTTAATTGAATCCAATAATAATAAAGTTATAACCAAAAATAAATCGGTTGAAAGCTTGGTCCATTTTTCAAAGAGGAACTGATGTTTGATTACACAAGGTAGTTTCAAACGCGTCCTAAACAGTAAGTAAATTTTGTTGAACGAGACTGTGAAACTATACCTTGTGTAATCAAAAATAAATCGTTCGGTTTTTTTGGGACACCTTTATACAGGGTGGTCGTTTTATCTTGAGACTGGCAAATATCTCGAAAAGGAAGCATTTTAGAAGAACATGTTTTGTATAAAAGTTTTATGACTTCGATGGGGAAAATAGATGGCATCATCGCCATTTTGATTCAAGGTCATTTTCAAGGTCAAATGAAGGTCAACTTGATTTTTTTTAATGGAAACCGATATTTTTTATTCCAGATTCTTATTCCCCATAAAAGAACAAACAACTCTCATCTAAACTATTTTTGGATCCGATGGATGTAAATTTTAACCTTTTTCGAAATCGCTAGACATTCCCTAGTAACAGCGGCAAGACAAAACAAATGAACAACCGTTGTAACTTAGCAACGATGAATTCTAGATAAATAAACCACAAGAATTGTTGTAGATTTTGTTTTTGCCATGCCGCTGTTGCTAGGGAAGGCAATGGATTTCGAAGAAGATTAAATTTTTGATTTAAATATCTGACAAACTATCCATCGGATCCAAAAATAGTTTTCATTATACCTCTCTGAAAAACGTAGGTTTCGAGTACGTTTACGAATTTTGAATGGACAGTTTTCCCGTGCGCTGCACCGAAAAATGTTTTCCCGTGCACTGCACTGAAAAACGTTTTCCGGTGCACTTCACCGATTTTATTCATAAATAAATACCGGGTGGACCAACACTATTGCCCACCTCAAAAATTGCCCTTTATTTTAAAGCTGGGACTTCGAAATTTTTACAGTGTATATGGCTACCAAGGACCCTTCAAATGAGGGCAAAAGTTTATCTGTCATGCAAAAACTGTGACGTCACGAAATTTTGAAATATCGTTTTTCCAAGAAAAAAAAAATTTTTACCCATAAAATCGTTTTTTGGGCTAATACCTTTATGTTAAGCCCATTTTTTTAAATTTCCGTCATCAGATTAGCCAACTGTAGCAAGCTAAAAATGGTCCATTTTAATTCACAAGTCGGCCACGTAAACAATTGACTACTATGCGAGGGCTTTCTTGGATAACAGCGTACGCTTTTTTCATCTGTCACCAGTTGACAGCAACACGACGCGGCCATTGAACTGCGAAATTGTTTTTAATTTTAATAAACGTGGATTTTTGTAACGAATAATGTTGAAATATCGGTTTAAACTGGGCATCCACCATTTAATTCGCCCACCCAAGGTGCCAGGAGAGTTTACGAACACGGACATTTTATCAGATGGCGGAGGCGGCGTGAAGAGGGGCTCCAGTTTGTGTGAAGGGCTCCGGTTTGTGTGAGGGGGTTTTTTCAAATAGCCATTTCCATAATTCGCATTATTCCATACTTATGTAATTCCACAGGTAATTATTTTGTTGTTATGGCCTGTTTTTTAGTTGGCATTTTTAGGTTAAGTGAGTCGACTTAGTTTGCCCCGTTGAGACTAATATCGAGGACTAAGATATTCACAGCCCAGAATTTAACAGCAACTCGTGTCAAATAAGGACCAAGGAATCGTTTTGCATAACATAATTCATATTCAAAGATAAACTGTAATCGAAGGTGGTGCAAGTGTCAATTTTCGATTGGCAAATACCTCGTAGGTACCTCCTAAACAAAATCAAGACGTTAATAATTGATGCTTTGAAGTTGGTGAAGCTCAAGTTATTATTTGAACAGCAGAAGCAAAAAGGTGCAATGTGGAATTTAATAATCATCATCATGGTGGGCAAATAAGGACTAATTAATCATTGATCACACGACAAGCCATCCAGTGCATAAACAAGATGTGTGTGTGTGCCTGAGTTTCAATTTTTGTCATTAGAATGAACTAAGAATACTGAGATTATTCTTTCGTTTATTAAACAATAATTGCCTATTAAGTAAATTTAATAAAGCAGGCTTTCATATTTTTACTTGAATTTCGCGCATTTATTTCATTACGCGCGTTAATTTCCCGCTCAAACTCTTCCAACCCCTTTTAGCTAATCATTAGTCACCCACTAGTGTGATTAGTGTGTGAATTACAATAGTGTTGCAGTGTTTAGGTTGCTAATTTTGAGAAAAATTGCTATTTTGTAAAATCTTCAACCTCTTGAAGAGAAGTGTTTTCCAAGTTAGTTTTACATACCTACTTGTTAGCTGTTTTCACAGCTCTTATCCTGGTTTCCCTCCAGGGAAGCTTTCACGCGTTTTTCTGTGTTGTGAGTGTTAATTATAATTACGTGTAGAAGTGAATCTTGGTGAATTTCCTATACCTAGTGTTAATTAATAGTTTTATTCTATTTTAGTGGAGTGCATTTAATTTTTATCATGCCGATGCAACATCTTTCCTTTTCAGACAAGGTCGACATGATCTTGATTTTTGGAGAATGCCAGCAAAATGCAATGCAAGCAGCAGAATTGTATGCCCAACGTTACCCAGACAGACTTCAACCAGATAGACGAACATTTAAAAGAATTGTAGAGAAACTTAGAGAGACAGGCAGTTTGAAGCCCAAGAAAAAGACAGTGATAAATCCCGCTGTGACTCATGAAATCAATCAAGCTATTGTTTTGAACATAGCTGAAAATAATCCCCAAGTCAGCAGTCGAGAAATGAAGCAATCAAGCGGCATAAGTAAGTCATCGATTCTAAGAATATTAAAAAAGCACAAATTCCATGCATATCACATCGAACTGCATCAGGAACTACATGGAGAGGATTTTATGAACAGGGTGAGATTTTGCACGTGGGCCCAAGAGAAACTGCAGGAAAATCAGGACTTCTTCAAGTTTGTGCTTTTCACCGATGAATGCACATTCAAATCTAATGGGCACGTAAACAGGCATAATATGCACTATTGGTCGGTGGTTAACCCACATTGGATGAGAGAAGAAAAAACACAAGACATATGGTCACTGAACGTGTGGGGAGGAATTATTGACAACCGATTAGTTGGTCCATTCTTTTTTGAAGGCCATCTGACTGGTGCGATGTATGCAGAGTTCTTAAGAAATTCATTAGATGACTTACTAGAAGATGTGCCATTAAATGTGATCCAAAATTTGTGGTTTCAGCAAGATGGTGCGCCTCCACATTTCAGTCGAGAAGCTCGTGGTGTGGCAGATGAAAAGTTTCCAGATAAATGGATTGGTCGTGGTGGTCCAATTGCTTGGCCAGCTAGATCTCCCGATCTCACACCTATGGATTTTTTCACATGGGGAGTTGTGCAAGAAATTGTGTACAGAACACAGCCAACCACGAGACAAGACATGCAGCAACGACTCGTAGATGCCTTCCAGACAATCAATGAACGAAATACAGCAGCTACAGTCCAAAATTCATTTCAGCGACGTGCTCAGATGTGCATCGAAAGAGAAGGCCACCACTTTGAGCAGTACCTGTAATCAGGTAAGTACTTTTTGTGAAGTGATCTGTGCTATAGTGGTTGCAGTGCAGTGAATTTGGTGATGATTGTGTAGTGATGGGTTGTGGTAGTGAGTAATGCATCACTTTAGGTAAGTACAAGCCGTAAGTTCCTTGTACACAATTTTGTCTATGATGATTAGTAGAGCTCTTTCACAATTTTGAAGGATCCACAATTCTGAGACATCCAAAACAGCTAAAAGACCATAGTTTATGTAACACAAGCAGTCAATCAAATTCAATTTATTGTTGTTAGTTTGATCATACAGGATTTAAGTTTCAATTTATATCCTTGAAAAATTATAATTATTGTGATTGCAACTTCAACTTTACAGCAACACACTTTCGCCAGCTAAAAACACTTGGTTTTATATCACCCTGCAATTTACCAAACAATTTAACCCAACTAGTTAAGAAATGGCATCGGGCTATAATTCTTCTACCTTCGGCTACAGTTTATCTCTGAATTTTAATTATGTTAGTTGAAACGATAGTTTAACAATTCCTTTGCCCTTATTTAGATCAGATGATGTTAAATTTAGAGGCTGTAAATATCAATTTTGTTATGCAAAACGATTCCTTGGTCCTTATTTGACACGAGTTGCTGTTAAATTCTGGGCTGTGAATATCTTAGTCCTCGATATTAGTCTCAACGGGGCAAACTAAGTCGACTCACTTAACCTAAAAATGCCAACTAAAAAACAGGCCATAACAACAAAATAATTACCTGTGGAATTACATAAGTATGGAATAATGCGAATTATGGAAATGGCTATTTGAAAAAACCCCCTCACACAAACCGGAGCCCTTCACACAAACTGGAGCCCCTCTTCACGCCGTCACCGCCATCTACGACGAATTAAATGGTGGATGCCCAGTTTAAACCGATATTTCAACATTATTCGTTACAAAAATCCACGTTTATTAAAATTAAAAACAATTTCGCAGTTCAATGGCCGCGTCGTGTCGATGTCAACTGGTGACAGATGAAAAAAGCGTACGCTGTTATCCAAGAAAGCCCTCGCATAGTAGTCAATTGTTTACGTGGCCGACTTGTGAATAAAAATGGACCATTTTTAGCTTGCTACAGTTGGCCAATCTGATGACGGAAATTTAAAAAAATGGGCTTAACATAAAGGTATTAGCCCAAAAAACGATTTTATGGGTAAAAATTTTTCTTTTCTTGGAAAAACGATATTTCAAAATTTCGTGACGTCACAGTTTTTGCATGACAGATAAACTTTTGCCCTCATTTGAAGGGTCCTTGGTAGCCATATACACTGTAAAAATTTCGAAGTCCCAGCTTTAAAATAAAGGGCAATTTTTGAGGTGGGCAATAGTGTTGGTCCACCCGGTACATTGTTATAGAGAACTTATTTTTTTATTTTGAGAATTTTGAGAATTTATGATTAGACAACAAATAACTAATTTTTATTTAGAAAACTTGCCATCCAAGCTAATGTTTATAGTGCAATTTGTGTTCTTACAAATATTTAATCCGCCAGGCGGTATCTGACCTTCCAGAATCGAAATTTGTTTCATGGACGTAGAAGTTGAAGCCGCTTCTTCACAACCAGCAGAATCTTCCATATTCAGCTGAGCGCTGACCTGTCCCTGAACGACTGAAATGGTTTCCTTTGACGTTGATGCTTGATTGTCTTCTGCGTTGGCATAAGTGGCATAACTGAACAATTTACGAGACACTTCCACCTTTCTCCGTAAAGACTCTTCAACGTAGCCTTCCGCTACTGCCGAGGAACGCCATCCTCCATGTCTTTTGAGTGTGAGCAGATCCCCTCCTCCTTCCACCAACATACAGGGTGAGTCTAGTTGGACAAATCAGCGCTCTAGCGTTTAAGATATTGAAATTGGAAATTCTATTTTTGGATATGTTGTAGCTGAAATGGTCCCCTACGCATGGGACTCATGAAGAAAGCTCCAGTTTTATTCAAACCGAAATTATTAAATAAAAACGAAGGCCTAAAAATATTTTTTTCGATATTGTTGCATTTTTTAGGGTTATTTTGTTAGAGAATCATTTTCTCTTTATGGAAACATAATTTTTTGCAGAAGAAAGTTAATAATATCCGAGAGATAAATTATTTAAATAATAAAGATTTTTAATTATTTCCTAAGGAAAACCACGAGTCCCGTGGTTTTAACAACTGAAAGGCAGTCTTGCTTATACTGCAGACTGTACCCAGAATGACAAGTGTCAGTTGGAAATGTCATTTGGGGTCGTTTGTGGAAAAGTAATGCAAAACTGCGAGTTTTTGCCCTTTTCTTTACAGATAATCAGGTAATTTTTATTGCTTGATGAATTTTTTACTAAATTCGCCGAACACAAGTGTCTGGGATTGTCACCCGATTGATGTTTTTTACATCGCCATTGGAATGGAATGGTTCGACCAAGAAAAGCTATTCTCGTCAGCCAGAAGGGAATTGGAATAGTTTCTAACAGTTTACTAAGTGAGTACATTGCTGTCAAATAAGGTGATTTTGTTGTCTTATTAAAAAGTTAATTCTATTTCAGCCGATAAGTTTTCACACTTACGAAAAGAAGATTTATCATCATTGGATGTCGAGGGGTCCATTGATATTCCATGTAGCAAATGTTGAGACTGTTGATATAATGAAAAAAGACAAAGAAGCGTTGAGCAAAGTGAAACCAAGAAAATTCAAGACGGAGGGTGTACAGTGTACAGATGAAATATGAATTGATGCAACGAAGGTGTATGTAGCAGTCACATCACATGAATCGAGATTAGGAACAAGTACATGTCTAAGCAAAATGGCTTGATTGTGGCTAGGGAGTTATTTCGAGCGGTGGTCATCAAAGATGCTTGCTTGCGAACATCCAGAAATCACAACATGAAGAAAAAGAGCACAGGAGGATGTTGAGTAACATCGAATTAAACAATCATCTATTATTTCAAGTGAACTTTAAAATTGGACGGAGACTATATTGTCACCACATTGTTATTTATTTATTTATCAGTACATTTGATGTTGCAACATTTATGTAAACCTCTCTCCCTTGAAGTCCACTGCATTTTAATCTAAATCAAGTTTCGTTAAGATCGAGGTTAAGATCATATTTTTTTTGTTAAAGTTTTATTCTTATTACAAAGTGACGACAGAGGCCTAATGTTTATTTGAAATTTTGTCACTGTTTTATGGGATGTAATAAAATGTTTATACTGAATTTTAAATCCTCCTGTTAGTACCTAACTATTGCCAATTCCCTTCTGGCTGCCGGGAATAGCTTTTCTTGGTTGAGCCATTTGACATCAATGGCAATGTAAAAAACATCACTCGGGTGGCAACCCAAGACACTTGTATTCGGCGAATTTATCACAAAATCCATCAAGCATTAAAAATTACCTAATTATCTGTAAAGAAAAGGGCAAAAACTCGAAGTTTTGCATAATTTTTCCACAAACAACTCCAAATGACATTTCCAACTGACACTTATTGTCATTCTGGGTACAGTCTGCAGTATAAGCAAGACTGCATCTCAGTTGTTAAAACCACCGCACTCCTGGTTTTCCTTACGAAATAATTAAAAATCTTTATTATTTAAATAATTTATCTCTCGGATATTATTAACTTTCTTCTGCAAAAAGTTATGTTTCCATAAAGAGAAAATGATTCTCTGACGAAATAACCCTAAAAAATGCAAGAATATCTAAAAAAAAATTTTTAGGCCCTCGTTTTTATTTAATAATTTCGATTTGAATAAAACTGGAGAATTCTTTATGGGTCCCATGCGTAGGGGACCATTTCAGCTACAACATTATCCAAAAATAAAATTTCCAATTCCAATATCTTGAACGCTAGAGCGACTGATTTGTCCAACTAGACTCACCCTGTAGATGCTGAAGATCGCCTTAAGCCATGTCCGGTGTATTGTTCAGGTTTCTCAAGCTTCAAATATTCCGCAATTTGCCTGGTAACACCACTAATGGTATGGGATCCGACATTCTGAGCGTAACATCTACCATTACGATAGGAGAGAAACAGTCTTCCACTCTTCATCTTTGCAGGTCGCAAACTGACATATTTACGGTAATATGTGCATGGGCGAAAGGGACATCCTTCATCTGTAATAGTGAAACTTCTTGATTTGTGAGTTTTGCCATCTCGAAGAAACACCACTAGGAAACGTCCATTATCTTCAACGTCATCCACAGTTAAGCGAATCAAATTATCTCTTCGACAGGCGCCGAAAACCCCAAACAACAAAATTACCTGCAATGTATTTTTAATGTATTGCAAAAGCTAAACGGCGTAGGTACTATGGTGATCCCGGAGTACCCTATTTTCCCCCACTCCGAGCCCACAGTTAACCCCCCCTTTTTACCCCTATTTACCCCTCTTCCAAGGCCATAAAACCTCAGATTAATTAGTGAATTTTTCACTTACCGTGGTTTACCTTTGTGATCGTCTAGATGAAATTTAGGACCATTGAGTTTACTCACCCCGTTGTGAAAGGTGGTTATTTGTTTAAACAAATTAATTGAACAAAAGGATTAAACTAATCTCCTATGTTCCCCCCCCCTGCAGGATCTTTTATTTAAAGTAGCACCTTGATGAGAGTCAGGTCAATGAAAGAGAGTGAATTATTTTGATTTTGATTTATTCAAGAGTATTTTGATTTTTCTTTTGTTTGCGGCCGCTGCCGACTTGCATTGAATCTTTTAATCCAACTCGGATTCCCACAGATCGAAAACTCGTTAGAGAAGTCCTTTCTCTAAAGTTTTCCCGAACTGTAAACGAGGGAAACAGCGGAAAACCACGTTTGAGATTGGATGATAATTACAATTATGGAATTACACTGATTGTATTACATTGATTGCCAAGATTAATTGACAAAATGAGTTCTGAACAAATGTTTAACAATGTTTAGCCCTTGTTGAGTTAGATAAAGTGTGACAAAGACAATTTAAACAAATTGAAATTAAACAAATAAAATTAAACAAATACCGGGTGGACCAACACTATTGCCCACCTCAATAATTGCCCTTTACCTTGAAGTTAGAGTTTTGATTTTTTTACAGGGTGTATGGGTACTAAAAACCCTTCAGAGGACGTAAAATTTTTTTGATTGGCCCAAAAATGTGACGTCACGAAATTTTCAATGGGGCTATTTTCATGAAATAAATAATTTTTGCCCACAGGTTGGTTATTTAGGGCCTTAGGATCACGCTAAACTGATTATTTAATTTTTTGGACATCAGGTTACCAAACTGCAGAAGCTAAAAATCACGTCAATTTTTCTCACAAGTCGCCCATGAAACAACACCTAATCATTGCGAGGTATGTCCTTTATCGATCGGCGGATATTCAGAAATGTCAGTGTCAGCTTGTCATGTCGGCAGGGTCATCAAACCACATTATTCTTAATTTTCGAATTCATTCAATTAATCAATTAATTTTCCCGGAAAATTATTCAAACAAAACCCCTGAAGCATAGGGTTTGTGTGAGACAAGCGCGTGCGTAATTCCATATCGATAAAATGACACATAACGCACATAACCTCGTTTTGGTGAAATTTTTCCAAATGTAATTTACAACCAGCACCAAGTACGTTTACCCATTGTACGCTTTCTGATTTGGTAAGTTTTTGGAATTTAGGTCGATTTATTTAATTGTAAAATTGAAAATTTTAGATGGAGACCAAAAATGTTTAATAAAACGATGGGGCCCTTTTGTGAACCCAAAATCTAATAATGGCAGTGTCTGACCTGTTGGTAGGTTCTCTGCAAGCCTCATCAGACAGCCTGTTTGCAACATAATAATTGATTCTCAAAAATGTTATCACGGAGAGTGTCAGCTAATCGACAAACCAGGACTATTCTTCTCAGTGCAAGTGTACCACCTATGAACAGTGCCAAATTAGTGACGCTTTGTCCGTAAACACAGCAAAGCTGCAAGTTGTCTGATTAAATTGATTAATAAAATAATAAAAATTGTTAAAAAATCTGTCGTGTGGTCTTAATTTTTGATATTTCTGGAGGTAGGTTAATACTTACCCATCGTTATGAAATTAAGTAAATCCAGAGCACTGTCCCATCATGAAGTTCAACAATTTACTTAAGTTACAAAATACTTTGAATAGCTTTTATTATCAGGAGTCAAATCTAACAACGTAACAGGAACAGTCTCAATTTTATCAACAATTTCAGTGGACCAATCTTCCACACTTGAAAGTAAGCTTCTTTATTATCTAATGGACCTTCTGCAGAGTAGATACCACCAACAATGCTACCAGCTACTAGGTTTTGGGTTCACACATATCATCTTCGTCACCTAAAATTTTCAATTTTACAATTAAATAAATCGACCGAAATTCCAAAAACTTACCAAATCAGAAGGCCCTTCAAATGGGTAATGGGTAAACGTACTTGGTGCTGGTTGTAATTTAAATTTGGATAAATTTCTCCAAAACGAGGTTATGTCTGATTTAATTTGACGCGCAATGTGGAACACTACGCACGCGCTTAAACAAACTTTGGGCGTTTTGTTTGAATAATTTTCCGGGAAAATTAATTGATTAATTGAATGAATTCGAAAATTAAGAATAATGTGGTTTGATGACCCTGCCGACATGACAAGCTGACACTGACATTTCTGAATATCCGCCGATCGATAAAGGACATACCTCGCAATGATTAGGTGTTGTTTCATGGGCGACTTGTGAGAAAAATTGACGTGATTTTTAGCTTGTGCAGTTTGGTAACCTGATGTCCAAAAAATTTAATAATCAGTTTAGCGTGATCCTAAGGCCCTAAATAACCAACCTGTGGGCAAAAATTATTTATTTCATGAAAATAGCCCCATTGAAAATTTCGTGACGTCACATTTTTGGGCCAATCAAAAAAATTTTTACGTCCTCTGAAGGGTTTTTAGTACCCATACACCCTGTAAAAAACTCAAAACTCTAGCTTCAAAGTAAAGGGCAATTATTGAGGTGGGCAATAGTGTTGGTCCACCCGGTACAATCAATTGTTCGATTGTGGTACCGTGGGACTTCTAAGATGATGGCATTTTCCTATTGTAAGAAATTGGTAAGAAAAATGGCGGTCGGTAAAGAAGATGACGGACAGATGTTTGTGTTGATTCGCTAAGACAAGTTAAGTCGACTAGTCAAGCCCTATCAGGTGTTAATTAAGAATCTAAAATTTTGTGCATTACATAGAATTGTTCAATAGTTGTCCACGCTCATGCAAGCAAAATTAAATTGTTATCATGCAGTTTATGCTGTTATTTTGCGAGAACAAAACCCATGTACGCTTGGAGAATTTCTCCATTGTTGCCAGATGTCTGAAAGAGTTATCAACCAGTCAAATAACTGTCGGTAATGTAGAAAACTTCCTCTTTTATTTTCTTTGTCTTTTCGTTGTGTTTTTGTTGTTTGTTTGCTTGTTTACCCAATAAAAATTGGTAGCTGCGTAGCTTGTAAACAAAATTAGTTCAAAGTCAAACCGGAGTAGTTCAAAGTTCCACAGTTCGTTATTGTTTTCGCAGATAACCCCCCACCCCCGACGATAGTGCTCCTGTTCTTCCTCGTTGGCTATACCTGTAATTACAGGTATGCTAGAAGTGAAACCGGACCCTTATTTCACCTCTGGGAGATCTCGAAACCCGAGACCTCCGGTTAATTAGTTTATAACAATAATAAAATTGTTCTTGTTTTTTCTGTTGTTGTGTGAACTGAACATACTCATGATGTTTTGAGCTTTAAAATGAGCTCTATATCGTTAATTTGTTGCTGAAGGCAAAGAGGAAGATTTCACCCCTAATTGCTGAGGTAAAAGGGTTAATTAATCAAGTTTGATTAATGAAGATCTGGTTAAGATGTGAAATAAAGAGATTTTCCTGTAAATGTGAGCTGTTGGGCGTCCTTCCAGAAAACTGGGGTAGTTTGATCGTATTCTGATTTCCAGGTGTAATTAATTAATTGAACAGGTATAATTAAATGACGAGATAAGGTCGTAGATGTGAATACCTGGCATTTAGATGCATTTGAAGTGAAGATGGTTGTCCTATGGCTAGATTAAGAAAGGGTGATGACTTTAATTAATTAATTAGGGTGGCCGACTAATCCGAGGATTAATCATGGAAACTTGAATTAATCGAGATGTGTTCTGAACTGCTTGGGATGTGTAAATAATCCAGTACCGCTTTATAGTAGTACCACAATGTCTAACAAATGACCTAGCGTCCTTTTAAGCGTCCTTTCGATTAAATCGCAATTAAAATCGTGTTTACACAGAATGAAATGATTACAACAAATCTAGAATGTTTCCTACCTTTTCCTGAGATTTGGGCTGCAATACCTAGGTTCACACAGTACTGCACAAATAACTATTAAATTATTACTAACAATTTTCACTGAAATAAATATAAATGCGTCTCTTTTGGTTGTCGGTTCGAAACTCTCTCCCTTACTAGCTGCACTTGGGCTTAACACCCCCGCATCTTTCTACCTGCTGCATCCCTCTCGGGTCCTTGACAATATTTCGGTGTTAAACTTAAAACGGCGAAATACGATTTCTCTTCTCGAATATTCTATCCGTCGAAACCAAAACGCAAAGATTTGTTTAATTTAACTATCTAAAGATTTGCGTAAAACTGGGCATTCCGGCGGATCAGTTCTGTACCTTGGTCAATAACCATTTCTCATCTGGGGCTTCACATATAAATTTCGTAACCTGCTCTGCAGTTAGCACTTTGGACTTTTTCGGCACGTAGCCAACAGCTTGACGTTTCAGGAACGCGACAGTTTTAGGAAACCTGCACATAATAAAATTTGATAAAAGAATTTATGCAAAATGTACTTACTTGCTGACATCCAGATTTTCTTTTACGGCCAGACAACTTTTTATCATGGAAAATCGACTCCAAAGAGTAGAACATTTCATAACTTTGGCTTTCTCAGACAAATAAACAAGCAGAACATCATCATTTGGTATCTTCACCTTCCTTTGCTTGCACCATTCGCAAAATAAGTGATACTCATGTTCGTATCTTTCCCTGGACTTTTTAGGCAGCAATTCTGTACTTACTTCTGCAGCTTGCTTCAGTAAATCGTTCGGAATCTCCAAATTGCAATCCATATTAGAAATGAAAATTACGCGCACTGACAAGTAAACAATTTTAAACAAGCGTTGCTACTCGCGTTGCTAAGACTGTTTCACGTGTTTTCATTACGCTCTAGATAGATAAAAATTAAATAAAAATCATTACCTGTTTTACTTTTTATGCAGTGTTTTCAGAGAGGTATAATGAAAAGCATCGTTCATTACACGGCTTGAAACTAGCTTTTCCCGAGCTCGCACGACTTCCCGTGTTCGGCTGCGCCTCCCACGGGAAACTCACGCTCGCACGGGAAAAGCCTTGTTTCAAGCCTGGTAATGAAATATACTATTAGATGAGAGTTGTTTGTTCTTTTACGGGGAATCAGTAATAAAAAATGTAGGTTTCCATTTAAAAAAAAATAACTTGTCCTTCATTTGGCCTTGAAAATGACCTTGAATCAAAATGGCGTCGATGCCATCTATTTTCCCTCTCGAAACCATAAAACTTTTTTTTCTAAAATGCTTCCTTTCCGAGATCTTTGCCAGAAAATATTGAGCAAAAATTATACTGAAATAACTTGCGAGAAAATGGACAAAGTAATAACTTTTGCACACAGAAGCAATTCAGTAAAAGTCAATAAGAACACTGAAGTGGTAGTCAACCCAATGCAACTATGTAATCGACTGATATGTTCAAAGAAAAACCCGTCAGAGATTAAGGACTGCTTTCGTTTTGAGTTGTTACAATATCCCATGCCCTTATTTAAAGATGGTTTGATGTGTTGAGGAGTAAAATGAAATTTTTTAAAATATTTTGATGCCCTCGAAAAACCTCAAGACGATTATGGGAAAGATGCTCTGAGAATAGTAGATGGTGGGTATTTTCTGCACAAGGTAGTATGGCAAAAGCCAGCTTGCTATCAAGAAATTTTATGCATCTTTGTATTTGATGGTTATAATGATGAAATTCTATGTGCTAAAGATAATTTACAGGAATTAAGGTCTAAGAACAGTGTTGAGGTATCGTTAACACTTGAAACAACAGTTGCTGTTTCTCAGGAAGAGTTTGTAAGAAATTCTAATAAAAAGAGATTTATAGACCTGCTCAAAGATTTTTTGGAAAAAGAGGGTTTTAGAACGAAAACAGCAGAAAGGGATGCGGATCTGTTAATTTGTTGAACAGCCGTGGAAAAATCTTCGAAGGAGCAGCCAACAGTTGTCATTTCGGAAGACACCGATGTCACGGTCTTGCTGCTCTTTCACAATAACAACCACAATCGACACATGTGTCGCCCTGGTAAAGGAGCAAAAACCGGATAGGGTCACAGATATAAGTGTATTACAACAGAAGCTTGAAGTGGTAAAGCATTATGTACTATTTTTGCGTGATGTCTCTGGATGCGACACAACGTCTTCTCTGTACAACAAAAGTAAGAAGCAAGTTGTTGTTTTAGTTGAAAAGCACCCAGTACTACGAACTGTCCTCAAAATATTTTTGGTATACATTAAAAGTATTTTTGAGAACAAAAGACATTTTTACCCTTGTAGTGACCCACAACAAATAAACTCAATTATTGTTTTCATTGTTAAAATGTTGTTATGCCAATGTTATGTTTATATTTATGTCAATTATAACGGTTTCCGGAATTCAAAAAGTCGTCTTCATTTATCGTGATATAGAGGCACATTCAACGTGGAACTAATAAGCCCCTATATATTGGTGACCCCGACGACCTTTAGAAACCTTCGACATACACAAAAATCAGAAGAACAGAAAAGTCGAAAAACAAGACATCCAGCAGCAGACAACACCAGGAACAGCAGAGATCCGGTGTACGTCAGCAGCTCAGTCATCAGCAGATTAAACGATTTCGCCGAAGGACTGGAATAAAGGGAAGAACCAAAAGAAACTAATTTTGACATTTTTGCTTGTCATCCACAAAATCCTCCACAACAATTTTCCAAATAAGTTTCTATTCAACATTCTCTTTCCAGTGAAGTCCTTAGAAGTATGCCTGGAGAAGAAAATAACGGACCCATTCAACATGCGGCTGCATCTGTTAAGCTTCCCCAATTTTGGACACAATGCCCAGAAGCCTGGTTCCTGCAGGTTGAAAGTCAATTTAGCGTCAAGGGAGTGACTCGAGATGCGACAAAGTACGAACATGTAATTGCATCATTACCACAAGAGGTAATTTTGACTATTTGGGACAAAATTAAAGTACCAGGTAATCAAAACTACACACAAATCAAAAATACACTTATTCAGAGACACTCAAAAACAAAAGAAAAAAGACTAGAGGAACTTTTATCACAAACCGAAATGGGCCTACCGTAAACCATCCGAACTGTACAGATCGATGGAAATATTAGCAGGTTCTTCTTCCATAGTCACTGACAATTTAATGAAACAACTATGGTTGAAGAAACTACCCAAAGCCATTAATATTGCCTTAGTTGCTTGTGGTAAAACAGACATATGTGAACTAACAGAAATTGCAGACAAAATATGGGATGTGTCTCAACCACAAGGAATTATTTGTGAAACCAATAAAAACCAAAAATCCTGTCAAAATAATGCAAATAATCCAACCGAGAATCAACACTCATTTTCTTATTTAAATTCAAAATATGACGAAATAAAAAATGAAATTTCAGAACTCAAACAACTTTTCGCTAATACCTCAGATCACCGCTCACGTTCATCAATGCGAAACAAAAATTACAATTACAGAAATAGAAGCAATAGCAGAAACTCCTACAAATATGCACAGCGTAAACCTTACAACGCGAATGGTCCTTTTTGCTACTACCATTACACTTTTGGAAATAATAATAATAATAATAATACTTTAGCATAAAGTCTGTACTAAGTCCTGTTAGCACCAGTTTTCATAAGTCCTGCCAAATGATTATCATCGTTGGCACTAAGACGAAAGCCAACGACGCCGGCCAGGTGGCGCGAGCATGCACTTCCCCAGAAAATTTGAATGAATCTAACATACCGCCAGGTTCAATTGAATGCAAGGTCGCATAAGCGCTAGGCGCTCCAATTTCATGGCGCAGTCGCAATAAATAGGCATTTTTCCGCGTTACGAGTTCACATTACCAGTTAACTTGTTGATTTGCTTTCCTGGTCATATTGGCATGTTGTTACAGAGGGATGTTATGAGCAAATTTGAACAGGGTTAATGCGACCGTGAATGTCAGGTCAACGCCTAAAAGCGTTGTGTCAATAAGTTACTTATTTAAAGAAAACAAATCATCGGAGAGTAAAATGGATTTAATTTTAATAGATTTGATGCAATTGGACCACCGGAATAGGACGATAAAAACTATATCCAATTTGTTTCTCCTCAACATAAGGACTCCAGCGCACTGGCTCCTATAATGTCTTTTAGTGCCGGGGCAAATGCGCAGGCACTGTTGTTTTAGTGAATTCGCTCGCTCGCTCGCTCGGCCGGCCGGCCGTCCGTCTACTCTGTCCATCGCATAACTTGAGAACGAAAGCAGATATCGAGCTGAAATTTTGTACACGGGTGTATACCCGGAAAATCTCGGCGGGGATTGCTTTTGGGCCATATCGGACCAGGGGGGTGGGAGTTAGGGGTGAAAAACCGAAAAACTATTAACTGCAATAAGTCGAGAACTAGTGGAGATATCTTTCTGAAACTTGGTACGAGAACTCAAAAGCTACTCGGCGTATCAAGGCAGAATTTGGTGTATGAATTTCCAGTAACATTGTAGGCGAATGGACAAATTTTCAATAATATCTAACAAGGGGGTTGAAATTTAAGGGTTGAAACTTGAAATTTCTTCAAGTAAATGGTAGCCTAAAATTACGGGGTTCGATTGATTTCGGTCAACTATTGGAAAAGGTCTTATGAGTTTTCAACCTAAAACCAACCCCTAGGCTATTAACCACCCCTAACTCTTTGCAAGCGGATAAATATATTTTATTAATTTTTTCTGAAAACGTATTGATTTATTTATAAACAACTGAAGTCAGTAAATACGCAAGGAGTTATGTAACACCGGAAAAATAAACTCACCCCTGTAAATCATAAAGGGATGAAACCATGATGGGTTGAAAACATGAATGTATAAATCACCTTAATTTTTCAACGAATTAGGTTAAGGTGGTGAAATTGAAAACACAACTTCCCTTAGGGCATGTGGGGGTGGTGAAATAGGGGGTTGGAGTTTAGGGGTTGAAACGTCCATAAAGCCCTGTAATTTGACACAGAGAAGCAATATCTTCTGCAAAACTGTGACATCTTACACACTGCATCTTCGAGAAGGGAGGAGTGAATTTTAGGAGAAATTTATTGAAGGGGGTGAAAGTTAGGGGTGGAAACTCGAATTTTTACTGAATAATGTAGGGTTGAAATTAATACCATTCGATAGCTTTCTATTGATGGTACAAAAAAGGTCTTATTCATCATTCGCGAAAAACTACCCTTAAAGGCGGTACAACCTCTTAATATGCCGAAACACAAAAATGCGAGAACTCAAAAACTGCTCAACGTATCAGGGCTGAATTTGATGTGGTAGTTTACAGCACCACTGTAGGCGGATGGGCAAATTTCCATTAATATCTAACAAGGGGGATGAAATTTAAGGGTTGAAACTAGAAATTTTTTCATGTAAATGGTGGAATAAAATTATGGGGTTCGATAGATTTCGGTCAACCATTGAAAAAAAGTCTTCAACCTAAAACCAACGCCTACGCTACTAACAACCCTTAAGCCCTAGCAAGCGGAGTAAACACGTTTTATTTTTTTTTTGCTTTCTTCTGATTTGTTAATAATTCAAAGTCATTTTCATTAATTTTAACCCATCCACAATTTTTCAACCCCTTTCATGATATGTGAACCTTCAAAGAGCAAAATTTACCCCTTTTGATTTTTCATCCCCCTTAACAATTTTTCATCTCACCGAGCGTTAATTTTGTAAAATTCGCGGAGTTTTGCCTTTTTTCGGTAATAAATTTTACCGAATTTTACTCATATGGATTGTTCTTGCCTTTTTCACTTGTTCGACCCCTTCGCAATGTTTCAATTCAACCCCCAAAAGTCAAATTTGCATAATTGGTTTATTTTCGTGTTATTCTTTGTAATTCTATTTAATTACGATTAATTCTCATCCCCTTTAACTTTTCATCCCCCTTTACAATTTTTCAACCCCCAAAGCGTTTATTTTGCAAAATTCACGTAATTTAATTTTCCTTCGGTAATAAATTGAACTCATTTGGATTATGTTTATCTTTTTCACTTTTCCAACCCCCTTCGCAACATTTCAACCCCCAAAAGATAAATTTACATAATTGGCTTACTTTCGTGTTATTTTCAGTAATTCTGCTTAATTACAGTTAATTTTCATCCCTTTTGACTTTTCATCCCCGTTTACGATTTTTCAACCCCCTAAGTGCTAATTTGGCAAAATTTGCGTAATTTCGTTTTTCTTCTGTAATAAATGAACTCATTTGGATGATGATTAAATTTTTCACTTTTTTCATCCCCTTTGCAATGTTTCAACTCTTCAAACACTAAATTTACATAATTGGGTTATTTTGGTGTTACTTTCCGTAATTTTACTCAGCCACGGTTAATCCTCATCTTTTTTGACTTTTCATCCACCTTTACGATTTTTCAACCCCCTAAGTGCTAATTTTGCAAAATTCGCATAATTTCGTTTTTCGTCGATCATAAAATTGAAAGCATTTGGGATTCAGTTTACCTTTTACAATTTTTCAGTTTCCTTCGCTAGGTATAAGTGCATAATTTGGTTATTTTCGTGTTTTATTTCGTAATTCTACTTAATCACACTTAATTTTCATTTCTCTTGACTTTTCATCCCCTTTCACAATTTTTCAGCCCCGAGTGTTAATTTTTCAAAATTCGCCAAATTTTGTTTTAATTCCGGTAATTCTTTTCATTTACTCAGTCCTATTCATTTTCTATTTTTAAATTTTGTAAAAACAATTTTTTTACACTTCACCTTTTTGACACATCTGTGCGTTTGCGGAGGCACTACTACTAGGTGCAGATTGATAAAATCTGCACCCGAATCCACCAGTAAGACCAGCCGTCCCTACATACACATTAACTTGTTAAACGTCTACCGAGATATACATCGCATTGATATACATCTTCCGTTGGCTTTTTAGTTCTTTAAGGAGGCGTAAACAACTCGGCAAGTGGACAATTTAGGAGGATTTCTTCTGGGCGAGTAACAGGAACGCATGAGGTGAAAGTATAGTGAACTTGACTTAAGATGTTTTGACAGGCACACAAAAACGTGTACGGAGCTTGTACGGATCTGAGTTCTTTCCTTTTCTAGAGTCAATTCGAAGTCCTCACTAACGATTTTCACTATTGAAGCAATAGGAACTGGTGGAATAATTTCCAAAATTTTTATTCTTGATCACATTAGAATTTTTCTATAAATCTAGAGCTCTATCTCTTCGTGTGACTTGCCTGAAATGTAAGAGAGTCCTTTCGTGCAAATTGAGAGTCATTCGGATGAGTAAATTACTCAATTATATAAATCTTTTGAAAAATTGTGCTAGAGACCGGTAATATTAATAGATTTGGTCTCTTCAAGAAGAAGACAAATGATTACTTGTCCAGATCTGTTATCTATTCATTAAATGAGTATTATGTGCTGTAATTGAGAATCTGCATAAACTGAAATTCAATTGAATTTGTGTCTATATGTTATATGTTCATCAATATGTATTTGTATGATTATGTTGTATTTAAGTTACATTTAAAATATGCAAAAAATGTATCGAAAAAGGACAATATATTCTATTCTATTCTATGCCCATATTTCTTTCCGATTTTCGACGAGGGTCCTTCTTAGTGGTTCAAAAAGCGTTATAATTGACAATTTTAGCACCCTGAACTTAAGGCGAACAATAAGACGGTCCTACTTCCTGACTGGAATTAAATTGATTCTATGGTCTGTCCGGAATCCACATGACCAGGATTCACCCTATTTCCATGGCGAATCATTGTTGTCAACAATGAGTCGCCATGGAAATTGGGTGAATCTTGGTCATGTGGATCCCGGACAGAGTACAGTAGCAGTCAAAAATAATTGGAATTTTCGAAAATTAGTACTTTATTTTCAGTCACGTCGACTCCTTAGCCTAAACGATGTATTCTAAGTTCTTTAATTTTCTCACACGCAATGAGAAACTTATTCTGAAGTCCCTAAGAGTCAATTCGAAGTCCCCATTAACGATTTTCGTGTGACTTGCCTAAAATGTATCATATAAATTTTTGAAAAATTATAACTAGAGACCGGTCCTCAATATATCTTTTCGATTATCAACGAAGATCCTTCTTAGTGGTTCAAAAAGCGTTCTGTTTATAATTTTGAAAATGTTTAGCCCTCTGGACTTAAGATGAATAATTAAGCGGTCCTGATTCCTGACTGGAATTAAGAAGATTCAACCAGCAGTAAAAAATAATTGTAATTTTCGAAAATTAGAACTTTATTTTCAGTCACGTGGACTCCTTAGCCTAAACGATGTATCGACGAATCACAATTTCAAACTATATTCAGGATTTTGTAAATTTTCTGTGAAAATTACCAACCAAAGCTTATTGAGTGTGGTAAACGTGTGCCGAGCTTTCTACCTGTTCCAAGTTCTTTCCTTTTCTAACACGCAATGAAAAACTTATTTTGAAGTTCCTGAGAGGTTTTTTGAAGAAATTTAGAGTCATTCAGATAGGTAAATTACTAAATAATATAAATTTTTGAAAAATTAGAACTTAGACACCGGTCCTCAATATTTCTTTTCGATTTTCAACGAGGATCCTTCTTGGTGGCTCAAAAAGCGTTCTATTTATAATTTTGAAAATTTTTAGCCATCTGGACTTAAGATGAATAATTAATCGGTCCTGATTCCTGACATCACAATTTCAAACTATATTCAGGATTTTGTAAATTTACTGTGAAAATCTCCAACCAAAGCTTATTGAGTGTGGTAAACGTGTGCCGAGCTTTCTACGGATTCCAAGTTCTTTCCTTTTCTAACACGCAATGAAAAACTTATTTTGAAGTTCCTGAGAGTTCTTTTGAGGAAATTTAGAATCATTCAGATAGGTAAATTACTAAATTATATAAATTTTTGAAAAATTAGAACTTAGAAACCGGTTCTCAATATTTCTTTTTGATTTTCAACGAGGACCCTTCTTGGTGGTTCAAAAAGCGTTCTATTTATAATTTTGAAAATTTTTACCCATCTGGACTTAAGATGAATAATTAAACGGTCCTGATTCCTGACTGGAATTAAGAAGATTCAAAACCAGCACTAAAAAATAATTGTAATTTTCGAAAATTAGGACTTTATTTTCAGTCACGTGGACTCCATAGCCTAAACGATGTATCGACGAATCACAGTTTCAAACTATATTCAGGATTTTGTAAATTTACTGTGAAAATCTCCAACCAAAGCTTATTGAGTGTGGTAAACGTGTGCCGAGCTTTCTACGGTTTCCAAGCTCTTTCCTTTTCTAACACGCAATGAAAAACTTATTTTGATGTTCCTGAGAGTCCTTTTGAGGAAATTTAGAGTCGTTCAGATAGGTAAATTACTAAATTATATAAATTTTTGAAAAATTAGAACTTAGAGACCGGTCCTCAATATTTCTTTTCGATTTTCAACGAGCATCCTTCTTGGTGGTTCCATAAGCGTTCTGTTCATAATTTTGAAAATTTTTAGCCATCTGGACTTAAGACGAATAATAAAACGGTCCTAATTCCTGACTGGAATTAAGAAGATTCAACCAGCAGTAAAAAATAATTGTAATTTTCGAAAATTAGGACTTTATATTCAGTCACGTGGACTCCTTAGCATAAACGATGTATCGACGAATCACAATTTCAAACTATATTCAGGATTTTGTAAATTTACTGTGAAAATTACCAACCAAAGCTTATTGAGTGTGGTAAACGTGTGCCGAGCTTTCTACGGTTTCCAAGCTCTTTCCTTTTCTAACACGCAATGAAAAACTTATTTTGAAGTCCCTGAGAGTCCTTTTGAGGAAATTTACAATCATTCAGATAGGTGAATTACTAAATTATATAAATTTTTGAAAAATTAGAACTTAGAGACCGGTCCTCTATATTTCTTTTCGATTTTCAACGAGGATCCTTCTTGGTGGTTCAAAAAGCGTTCTATTTATAATTTTGAAAATTTTTACCCATCTGGACTTAAAATGAGTAATAAAGAGGTCCTGATTCCTGACTGGAATTAAGAAGATTCAACCAGCACTAAAAAATAATTGTAATTTTTGAAAATTAGGACTTTATTTTCAGTCACGTGGACTCCTTAGCTTAAACGATGTATCGACGAATCACTATTTCAAACTATATTCAGGATTTTGTAAATTTACTGTGAAAATTACCAACCAAAACTTATTGAGTGTGGTAAACGTGTGCCGAGCTTTCTACGGTTTCCAAGTTCTTTCCTTTTCTAACACGCAATGAAAAACTTATTTTGAAGTCCCTGAGAGTCCTTTTGAGGAAATTTACAATCATTCAGATAGGTGAATTACTAAATTATATAAATTTTTGAAAAATTAGAACTTAGAGACCGGTCCTCAATATTTCTTTTCGATTTTCAACGAGGATCCTTCTTGGTGGTTCAAAAAGCGTTCTGTTTATAATTTTGAAAATTTTTAGCCTTCTGGACTTAAGATGAATAATTAAATGGTCCTGATTCCTGACTGGAATTAAGATGATTCAACCAGCAGTAAAAAATAATTGTAATTTTCGAAAATTAGGACTTTATTTTCAGTCACGTGGACTCCATAGCCTAAACGATGTATCGACGAATCACAATTTCAAACTATATTCAGGATTTTGTAAATTTTCTGTGAAAATTACCAACCAAAGCTTATTGAGTGTGGTAAACGTGTGCCGAGCTTTCTACGGATTCCAAGTTCTTTCCTTTTCTAACACGCAATGAAAAACTTATTTTGAAGTTCCTGAGAGTTCTTTTGAGGAAATTTAGAATCATTCAGATAGGTAAATTACTAAATTATATAAATTTTTGAAAAATTAGAACTTGGAGACCGGTCCTCAATATTTCTTTTCGATTTTCAACGAGGATCCTTCTTGATGGTTCAAAAAGCGTTCTGTTTATAATTTTGAAAATTTTTAGCTCCCTGGACTTAAGATGAATAATTAAACAGTCCTAATTCCTGACTGGAATTAAGAAGATTCAACCAGCAGTAAAAAATAATTGTAATTTTCGAAAATTAGAACTTTATTTTCAGTCACGTGGACTCCTTAGCCTAAACGATGTATCGGCGAATCACAATTTCAAACTATATTCAGGATTTTGTAAATTTACTGTGAAAATCTCCAACCAAAGCTTATTGAGTGTGGTAAACGTGTGCCGAGCTTTCTACGGGTTCCAAGTTCTTTCCTTTTCTAACACGCAATGACAAACCTATTTTGAAGTCTCTGAGAGTCCTTTTGAGCAAATTTAGAGTCATTGAGATAGGTAAATTACTAAATTATATAAATTTTTGGAAAATTAGAACTTAGAGACCGGTCCTCAATATTTCTTTTCGATTTTCAACGAGCATCCTTCTTGGTGGTTCAAAAAGCGTTCTGTTTATAAGTTTGAAAATTTTTAGCTCCCTGGACTTAAAATGAGTAATAAAACGGTCCTGATTCCTGACTGGAATTAAGAAGATTCAACCAGCAGTAAAAAATAATTGTAATTTTCGAAAATTAGGACTTTATTTTCAGTCACGTGGACTCCTTAGCCTAAACGATGTATCGACGAATCACAATTTCAAACTATATTCAGGATTTTGTAAATTTACTGTGAAAATATCCAACCAAAGCTTATTGAGTGTGGTAAACGTGTGCCGAGCTTTCTACGGATTCCAAGTTCTTTCCTTTTCTAATACGCAATGAAAAACCTATTTTGAAGTCCCTGAGAGTCAATTCGAAGTCCCCACTATCGTTTTTGACGAGGCCTATTCCGGAAAAATATTCCTGTACTTGTCTTATAAACTGTATATATTCCGGGACTCTGAAATTATATACATTTTTGAAAATTGACAACTAGAGACCCCTCGGCAATATTTCTTTCCCTTTTTCAACGAGGTCTCCTCTTAGTGGTACAAAAAAAGTAGTTCTGTTTATGACGGAACATTTTAAGCCCCTTGGACTTTTAAGTCATTCGGATGGGTATAAATAATTAAGTTATAGGAATTTTGAAAAATGATAACTAGAGACGGGTCAGCAATTTTTTTTTCATTTACCTACCTGTATAGGGTGTCTCAGAACACTCACACCGTATTTTTGAAATTTCCAGGGTCCAATACTTCTCGAGTCATAAGAGATTTAAGGGAGGACCAGTCAGATTTCAGCTCTGAAATGGTTCATATACCTAAGGTAATTTAATACTTATTAAATATCACTACTTCCTAGGTAACAATAAAGACACAACAGTACAAATTTTCGTTGATAGTGTTATCTTGTTACCTAGGAAATAGTGCATCTAATAGTTTAAAACCCTTATAACTTGAGAACTATTGGAACCTGGAAATTTCCAAAAGTGCGGGACCACTAAGAATTTAATTTGGGAATTGTGGCTGTCTTCCGGACTGGTGTAAATAAAATGCGGTGTAAAAAAAATTCCAAAGTTGTGAAAAATTTAAATTATCAATAGTAATTTTAATGCAGCCTGAAGATGACCTAACAAAGTAATATTTGGTCGAAACATTTATATATATACTATATGTGTCGTTTTTTACACCGCATTTTATTTATACCAGTCCGGAAGACAGCCATTCCCAAATCATACACACCGGACAGTAATGGATCACAATCTAGACAAATTAAAAATGTAATGCTGAATACCCCATTAAAATTTATTGCGAGCGTTCTGAGACACCCTGTATACTTTACTGTTTTACTAAATTATTATATTTGATTTATTTTCAACAATCAGTGCTGCTTATCTGTCCCATCTGGCAACACTGTCCAGCGTGCGCATGCAACTCCGGCACCCGCCAGCCAGCGCATCTTCAGTTCAGTCCGTTCAGTCCTGGTTCAGTCATGCTTCAGCCTTTAGCCGACTGGCACGCAGCGCTTCAGTAAACAAACAATGCGCGGTGCGACGGTAATGCCAATGCGTAGTGCGAGGATTGTGTCTGCGTTTCAGAGCGGGAATAGTGCAAAGTTTGGCGCTCACTAAAAATTTTTTCTTTGTACAATCAGTGCTGCCAAGAATATTACGACTTTCATTTCCAGCTTCTAGGAATTGTTTTTTTTTCAAGTTCTGGCGCCCACGTGCAATTTTAGTAAGTATTTAGATAAAGTATTCACATTGCATATTATGCTGGATTGCTGGTGTCGCGTATTTTTTTTGAAGCCGGTGCCCACGTGCAATTTTAGGCGGCTGATTGTTGATGTTTGTTTGAGAAACTTTGCTTTGATTTTTATGAAGCCGCGCTCAGATCCAAATAATTATATTAAATCTAATCGGCCAGCTAAACACATGATGCCGGGGTTGGTTATCAATTAGGTAATAGCTAAACAGAGGAGTTGACCGCGCGGGCAGTAGGGGAGGGTGCGTCAAAGTGGAACAACTTGTTCCGAACAAGCCCCAAATTTTTTAAAACTTGTAAATTGATGGCCCCACCTCTTAATCAGTGGCTCAAGTAGGGGTAGCAGCAGCATGCGGATGCATGCAGACGACTTCAAAATTAAAACACGTGTACTCAGATTTGATTTTTGAAAATTGTTACTTCTGGAAATTAATTTTTGCAAACTGGGCTGTGGGTAGATTCGTCTTTTACTTCAACTCCCTAAAATAGAATGTAGATTGGTGCTCAACTTTAACCAGGTCAGTTTTCAGCTGCTTTATCGGTATTTTTGCATGAACAAGAGAGCACGAACTGAATATATACACTGAGAAAAATGATGTCGTTAAATCAACCATCATTGGAGTTTTAAACACAAAGTCTTTGAATCAATAAATTTTCGGTTCGGCGAATAAAAATTCAATTTTTAACACAACACTAACGGTTTGTTACAAAATGACTGTTATATCAATGTTCAAAGTTCTTTGAAACTGAAAGCAATTGTCAAAAACTAACCGCCCAACACTCATATTTATTTTAAATTCAATAGTTTATAAAATCTTAGGAGAACCGCCTGGTTGTTGTTACTCTAATATTTTTTATTCTTATTTCAATTCAATTAGATTGTTAAAACAACACAACTGAACATGCTATTTTAAAGTGCTCCTTTGATTAAATTAATTAATTCAAACAATCTATTCAACGGTTTATTCTTCTGTTATATATTTTGTGGAAGTTGGTTTTACATTTTGAAAATGTTGACTGAAAAGTCTCACTGCAATAAACCCAATATTTTGCAAAGATTTGTTAGATGCTAAAAATAGAATTTAATGGCATACAGCTTTGCTATTATTGGTCGTTTTTTGCATCATTGCAGGGTGAGTTGTCGCCCGCTTCCCGCTAAGGCCTCATTAGTCGGTGGTTCTCCATGATTGTGACGGTTACTTACCAGAGTGGTTTTGTGATTTGTGATTTTGTGCCAGTTCCATATTAGGTATTCTTTGGTTTAATGGAGGTAAGTTAACAAGCATTCTTACAATTATTTTTAAACAATAACCGAAAAACATTTTAGTAAAAACTTTAAGTAAAAGTTGATTTTAAAGGCAGTAGCCATTTTCAAACGTTGAAGCAAAATGTTTAAAGGAAGCTTTAGTTTTCGTTATGGAATTCTTTAAAGATAGTCGGTGCATGGCGAGTTGCATGGTGAATATATGTATAGTCCTTTACAGATAAATTTACCGCTTTGTTGTTCGCCGCACGTGGCTGCTCGAACAGTGGTCAACCTGAGAGGTCAACCCTTTGTTGGAGGACTCCCGACTTAATCTGTAATTTTATCTGAAAAGGACCATATATATAACAACAAAAGGCAGTTTAGGTATAAATAGTAGTCGGAGAGGCCCACACTTTTTGTTTTTTAAATTTAACTTAGGTACATTTTGAGGCAATAGGCCTATAGCCAATTTACTGACCAATGCTTGGGGTAACTGAAAATTGCCTTCAAGTCAAGAGCCTTAATTCGGTCCTTCTGAATAGGTACTTGGAGTATAATCGTAGCCTGAGTACTTTTTCTATTTTATTTGTCGCAACACCCAAGTCTATAAGAATTCATCCATAGAGCATAAGCCCAAATTTTTCTCGGACCTTCTTCGGGTTCGAATATCTAAGTCATATAATAGTAATATAATTAGATTCTTTTGGTTTTTCTGCTCCCTTACTTTGCTTGTTTGAATCCTATCTCAAGGATAGGAAATTAAATGTTGTTTACAGCGGTTACAGTTCGAATACCTATATTCAATCGTCTGGCGTCCCGCAGGGATCAAACTTGGGGCCTTTGCTTTTTCTCATTTATATCAATGATGTTACAACTTCCATTTCACATTGCAAATATCTGTTATTTGCAGACGACCTTAAAATTTATGCTCCTATCAATGATGTAAATGACTGTCTTGAAATACAAAATGACTTGAATAACATTAATGCTTGGTGCGAAAATAATGGTCTTTCCTTAAATATCAATAAATGCAAAGTACTTACTTACACTAAACGGAAGAACCCCGTCAGATTTCAATACGCAGTAGATGAAACTTCTCTTACTAATGTTACTGAAATAAAAGATTTAGGAGTTACTTTTGATAGTCAGTTATCGTTTACTGAGCATTTCATATCAATTATTATTGCTTCCTGCAAAGCGTTAGGGTTCCTAATAAGATCAAGTAGAGACTTTCATAATGTGCAAGCTCTGAAATCATTATATTTTTCTTTGGTTAGATCAAAGCTGGAATACTGCTCGTTAATTTGGTCTCCAATTTATGTCACGCATTCACTCAAACTAGAAAAAGTACAAAGGAAATTTTTAAAATTTTTGTATTTTCGACACCGCCATGAATACCCACCGCAACATGTTGAACATAATCTTCTGTTAACTGATTATGAGGTTGAGTCTTTACAGTGCAGGCGATTCAATGCATCAATAAAGTTCTTATATAAGCTAATGAATGGTGAAGTTGAGTGTACCGACATTCTTTCTAGTGTTAAGCTACATATTCCTAGATTAAATGCTAGGTTTTCGGTTGATTTTAGGGTGGACTGTTACAAAACCAATGTTGGTCGTAAGTCACCTTTATGCGTAATGTGTTCTAATTGGAACGCGATCTCTGATAGCTGTGACATATTTTCTGATAGCATGCAGCACATTTTGTCGATAGCATATGAGCAAATGCACCGCTTAGCTTGAAAGCGTTATGCCAATTTTCACTTGTTATCATACGGTAAGCTGTCACGTTTACTACTAATATTATTCTTTATAGGTATTATGCTATAATTGATTATTTTATTTTCTTATTTTACTTTTTTATTTTAATACTGCCCTTTTGTCCTGTAATTGGAGAAATCTGTTGGGCAATAAATGTTATTATGACGAACTATATTATGTTGATTTATGCCGGCATTTTCCATCAAATCAGGATTTATGTTTAAGGCATTTTGTATTGCAATCTCGACTTCTTCATCATAATCAAAGTTATAACCTCCATCACCCATTGCAATGGCAATATTGTGAAGAACTGCAGCTGCTACTACTACAGCTTCTACCTTTACAGAATCAAGTCTTATTCCTAATGCTAAAGCAGGAAACCGTCGTTTCCAAACCCCAAAAGTTCTTTCGACTGGATTTCTAGTTCTTATTTGACTTTCATTGAAAGTATGTTCTGTTCTGGTCTGTGGATTTCGTAACGGAGTGATTAAATATCTTTTCACTGCATAACCACTATCACCAACAAGAAGACTGTTGCCAAAGTCCCGGTTTTCCATTCGGGCCATAACTCGGGAATTATTAAAAATTGTCGAGTCATGTGCAGATCCTGGCCATCGACATACAACATCCTGAATTTTCAGAAAAGCATCACACACGACTTGCACGTTATATGAAAAAAATTGCTTCCGATTTCTAAAAAGTTCTGCATTGTCTCCTCCAGGGCTCTGAATTTTTATGTGTGTGCAGTCAATGGCACCTACACAATTTGGGAAACGAGCAATATTGTAAAAACCTTGCTTCACTTTCTGGATCTCATCAGCAGTCGAAGGCAAAGTTACAAACTGGGGTCGAAGCCTAGCTATAGCACAAAGCACTTGATGGACAACTCGACTTGCTGTTCCCTTATCTACCCCGATAAAATCACCAATTACTTGCAAAAATGAACCTGTTGCGAGAAACCTCAATGTTATCAGTACTTTTTCTTGGGGTAATAGAGCATGATTCCTAGAAATGGCATATTATAAAATTTCTTTTGAAAATACTATTCACTTACTTATTTGAATTGCTGGCAACTTCTGGTCCAATTTCATCTGCTATAAAGAGGACAATCGCTTTTGAAAAGCGGAATCGAGCTTTGAATTGGTTCTCATCCAATGTTTCAAAGTAATCAGGCCTGTCTTGGGGCTCTCTTCTGACTCTGGGATGAACGATGTGTTCTACTAGCTCCATGAAATCTTCATCATCCGTGATATATTCCATAATCTGTGTAGTAGCACTAATAGCAGCACTTCAAGCAGGCACTTTTCTCTAGATTTGCTATTATGCTATTTTGACATTTTAGGTTATGTTACGCTGAATAAGGTTTAAACGAACTGTCTCGGCCGTTCAAGATAACCCAAGTTTAACTCAGCGATCAACGATGATTTGTGTTCGTACAACGCCATATTTGATTTTGAACGGGGTTTATCTTGAACCTTGGTTAAACTGCAGTGGTACAACCGGACGAAATTTATTGTGGTGGTCCGTCTTTACGGAAGGTATGAATGGCACAAAGGGCATGTTGCGACACGGTCTTCAACGAAGTTAAAAAAATGTTATTTCCTCTCGAGTTCTTACCGCCGCTTTGCTATAAGTCAGCACACTTCCCTCTTTCATTTCCACCCCAAAAAAATTCACTACCCCCTCTTTCAAAATCACCCCCTACACAAAAAACGGCCGACTGAGGTCCGCAGTGCACCGACTGACTCCAAACTCGTCAAAATTGTTAAGCACACTCCCCTCGTTCATTTTCACCCAAAAAAAATCCCTACCCCTCCTTCAAATCCACCCCCTACACAAAAAAAAACGGCCTACTGAGGTCCGTAGTGCACCGACTGACTCCAAACTCGTCAAAATTGTTAAGCACACTCCCCTCGTTCATTTTCACCCAAAAAAAATCCCTACCCCTCCTTCAAATCCACCCCCTACACAAAAAAAACGGCCTACTGAGGTCCGTAGTGCACCGACTGACTCCAAACTCTCCAAAATTGTTAAGCACACTCCTCTCTTTAATAGGTATAGAAATATTCAGAACCAGGTCATAGTACCATTCAAGAAGTTGACGCAATGCACAGCAAAATAGAAGCCATTCCTTAAATATAATAATAATACTTTTATTGCCCAACTGTAATTTAAGTTATACTTAAATACAAGGTACACACAAGTGAAAAAGAGAAACTAGTTTATAACAGATTTGTAAATAATGTAATCGAACCAATAGTGTGAAAAAAATAAACCAAAAAGAAAAAAGATATAGGAAACAACAAAATCATGAATATGCCTCAAGACCAATCCTGGGCTATGATTACAGACAAAATGGAGGGCGAGGATATATAGATATATATAGTCCAGTATCTCTAATGGTGCAACTTAAAAAAATCCCAGCTCGCAGAACAAAGTTACAATTTATCCAAATGAAGAATACCGATTTTATGGATTTCGCGACGGCCACCCAAATGTGCAATTTTAAAGCAGTACCTTTTACGAAAGTGGTCTATTTGGAATACATTAAAGGCACGGAATTCATGAGCTATAAATTGAAATTTACTGGCGACGAATTTGTGGTAAATTTATTACAAGAGACGCCTTCGCGTCGTGTAGTTAAAAAAAAACGACGGGACAATTTTGGGAAAACATTCAAGTAATAAAAGAAAAGCCTACGCAAACACTACTAAAAGAAAAAGCTAGCCACATTGAAACTATGTTACATGTGATGCCAGAAGTGGACGTTACTTTTTATCGAACAATTTTCGGTAAAGAAAAAGATTCAAAATAAAGTACCTTTATAACACTCATCAATCATTATTGCTCCAAATTTCAATATTCTACCACAGGTATTTTTGAAGTAATTTTAATGACTTTCTGAGTACGTTTTGAAGTACCAATAATTGCCATTTATTTTAACACGAAAAATTTTAAGACGCAGAGCATCTGTACTAAAGTGCTTTTATTTGCTTTTTTTTAGATTAGTCCTGCGGTAATTGCTTCCATGGATTAACAAGAGTTAATAGAACTTTTTCCTTTGGTTGGCGATAGAGTGGAAGTTAAAAAGTATTGCAAAGAAAAATTGGAAGCAGTTGTCAAAAAAGAAACATTTTTGGACAATCTGAAACAGAAACCGAGAAGAAAAGGTAAGAAGAAGAAAAGTGCATACTCCAGCGACGAACAATCTACTACAAAGAAAATTTAAAATTCAAACCGGGAAAAGCAATCTAGAACAATTTACGAACGGGCCTACGACTGAAGGCAGTAGGAATGTGGGGACGGGCGAGGATGGGAAGTCGTCACTCTGGCATACTCCAGGAGTTAATAAAGGACCTTCCGCTTCTGGAGGCGCCCGTGGACCGACGACTACCTACGTTTGGTTTTAACAAACCCTTCACCGTCCTTGATACAGCACCTCCGCCTGAAACGTTCTCAGCTCATTATGATGCTGTGATCTACACGGACGGAGCAAAAACAAAGTTCGGATCAGGAGCAGGGATCTACTCCGATAGTCTCGACTTAAATATAACTGCACCACTGGGAAAGTACGCCATGGTCTTCCAAGCAGAAACTGTGGCGGTCACCATTGGAGCAAAAGAAGCTATAAGGAAAGGTACCACAAATAAGAACCTGCTGTTTCTCACCGACAGCAGGGCCACCCTTCAGGCTCTGAGATGTAATAGGAACACGTCTAGCCTACTCCAAGATGCCCTCGATTCCTTGACGGACCTGGCCCAATTGAATAGGGTTAGTCTGGCATGGATTAAGGGGCATGAGAATACAGAAGGCAATGCGGTTGCCGATGGGCTGGCGCGGCAGGCGTCTCGAGAGCCCCTTGGCCCCGAGCCCGCTGTCCCGCTGGCCCTCACTACCGCATATGCCCTTATTTCTAACAGAAGCTACAAGATGGCTGCGGACAGGTGGATAAACTCACCTGGTTGTCGCCATTCGAAAATGCTAATGCCAGTGGTCCAACAGAAAACCACAAAATATCTTCTCAACCTACCCAGAGGTAAACTGCGCTTAGCCGTAGGTATACTTACTGGCCACTGCGGCTTGAATCAGCACCTTCACCGGATGGGCATTGCACAAAGCCCCATCTGCAGAGGATGCGAACTAGAAGACGAGTCTATGGAACACGTGCTCACACAGTGTCCTGTACTCGCCCAATTACGTGGCTCTCTCCTAGGGGAAGAATGGCCAAGTTTGGTCATGCTCGCTGGCGCCCCTCTCAGCACGCTACTCCAGCTTTTGCAGGAGGTTGGCTGGCTCGAGAGTTAGAGTGCGCTAGCGGGCTTGGGAGGCAGCACAATGGGCCAACTGTGGCCTGAGTGCAGCAGTCTGCTTTGGCAGGCCGCCCTCCCCCCCAGAATCCAGAATCCAGAATCCAGAACAATTTACGTTGGTTGGCTGTGTAGCGAAGATATGGAGGCAGATTGGTTCAAGTGAGGGAGAGACAAGGTGCATCACAGACAGATTAATGTCACCCCAACACCTAGGAATCTCTTCCCTTTCGATAAGTCTGTCAAACATTGTAACAATGGAGAAAAGCCAGTTGCTCGGTAAGTTCTTGTAAAATTCAGCTGCCACCAAATCTACCCCCGGTGCTTTATTGTTCTTACTTTTTTCAATTGACAACTGAACTGCCTAACATCATGAGTTCTCTGTAAGCTAGTACTCTTTGCAAATCCCATTGCAGAGTGTCCACCTCAGGATTGTAATATAAATTGAGAATTTAACCATTTCAGGAAAGACAGCCAAAGGGAAACAGACGCATAAAAAGACGTTTTAAATAATCTAGAAAGCAGGAAGCGTAGCTATGACAACGACATGTTTACAAATCAACACAAATAATTTTGTTTAATAATTAGTTTCAAACACGCTGTATTTCGCTGTTTTTCGGCTAAAAAGGACGTGAAAGGGGTGAAATATAGTATGATTATATGATTTTGCACCTACTTAACGATTTCACTGATAAAATGGCAAGATTTGGAAAGAAAATTGTTAAGTATCGCATTACAGGTGTCATGTTACATCAACCCGTTTCAGATTACATGTGAGTTTGGTGTATCATATTACACTGATAAGTAAGTATCGGAATACAGGTGTCATGTTACCTCAACCTGGGTCAAATTACGTGTGTGTGACACCTAGTAACGTACCATTACACTGTTGTCTTTTAATGTACGAGAGAGGTTCGTGAGAATGTACCATATTCATATCATCGTTACCATCCATCCATAAGTACTGACTTTGCAAAATAAGTTCTTCTAAAAAAAGGTGGACGGAAATTTCGTCAGTTAAAAATTGTTCGTGACCATGCTACATCAACGTTCGTGCCGCATATCTGTGCATTTTGTGTATCATGTCGTCACCAGACAAGAAATTGAATATTTCCTTATCCATAAAAAAGCAACCTTCAGCCAGTGGTCGGAACATTACTTTTAAAAAGTAATTCATTACCATTACACATTACTTCGTCGAAATTGTAATGCATTACAATTAGTAATTACTTTTTTCAAAAAGTAATGCATTACAATTACTAATTACTTAATAAATGTAATGCATTACTTTATACATTACTTTTAACGTGTCATTTCTTAAATTTCTAATTGTAGCTGACAGATTTTGAGATCTGCAGTAAATTGAAACATACGTCATTCCAGACGCGGCCCACTCTAATTGGGATTTTAAAAAATGCCACGTTATAAAAAAACTGTAGGTGTATTATTTTAAAACAGTAAATTTATTATTTAATTTTAATTTAATTTGAATAAGAATTTCATCTCAAAATTTACCGCTGCTTGAGATGGATAAAGTTAGTTTTATTTTCTTCAGCTAGGAAATTATTTCAATTCTATAGAAATATTTAATCCGGAGTAATTGCAGAGAATATCGCTACTTAAAAATAGCAGGAAAACCTCTTCAGATTGCATCAATGTTTGTTTGGGAGGCGTTAGGTAAACAGGACCCCGCTGGGTTAGGGTTAACTCTGATACCAGTAGTACCTGGCTACTTCCTGTGGTGGTTATTTCATTTCACAGAATTACATTTTTCATAAAAGTTTTATTTTTGCGTTTATCAATTAAGGGTAAAAAAAGTAATGGAAAAAGTAGTGGTTTTCCATTACAATTACTAAAAAAATTTAATAATTTTTTTGTTTTTGAATATCTTCGTTAGTTTTTGTATGATATTTTTCAATCTTGTGCTCGACGTAGCTGAGGGTTGAAATTCTCGATGCCATTCATCAGATTTTAATTTGCACCATCAGTGTCTTCCTTAAGAACGTGTAACTTAACACCATTATTTAGGCCAATGGGGTGGGGTTACAATTTGATGCATGACAGAGACGTTCACACATGATCAAAACCTGTTTTTTCCTCTTTCCAAATTAACTTTCAGAAATAAAGTTGATCAATCCCTCAATGTTTTATGAATTTTTTTGAAAAACGTTCATTTTCGTAATTATCACAAATTGTGAAAGGGAACGGAGGCCTCTTTTTTTTGTATCTTCGTTACATTCTATCCAATACATTTGAGATTTATTCAGATGTAACCAAAGGGTGGACCTTTCGATTTCTCTCTTTGGGCTACAGGTAGCACCATCATTGTCCTACTTAGGAACGTCTAACTTAACAGAAAGCCCATTCCTATTGGTCTAAATCATTTAGACTAATAGGGGTGGCCTTTCTCATTGACATATGACAGTGGCGTTCACGCATAATTAAAGCCCGCTTTTTTTTGTCTAATATGGATGTCAAAACTAAAATTACGTCAATTTTCTTGCAACAGTCTTTTTATAACAAATCGTGTTTTAAAAGGTAAATCGAGTAGGTTGATTATTTGTTGCTATGGTTATGTTGCATACGATTGGACGGTGGTCAAATCATGCCTTACTTAAATGTTTAATTTTTTGTTTTATAATTTAATTAAGTACTCTAAAAAGTGTAATTGCATATGTGCCATTAATTAAATAAATATGGTGACAAATTAAGGAAGCTAATAAATCAATAAAATAAATTAAATCTTATTTTGCAAATAGGAAAAGATGCGCTTTAATCATGTGCGAACGTCTCTGTCATACGTCAAATGAGTCGCACCCCATTGGTCTAAATAATGCTGTTAAGTTAGACCTTCTTAAGAAAAACAATGATAGTGCTATCTGTAACCCAAAGAGAGAAATCGAAAGGCTCACCCTTTGGTTACATCCTGAATAAAACTCAAAAGTATTGGACATAAAGTAACAAAGATACAAAAAAAATTGTCCTCCGTTCCCTTTCACAATTTGTGATAATTACGAAAATTAACGTTTTTCAAAAAAATTCATAAAAAATTGAGGGATTGATCAATTTTATTTCTGAAAGTTAATTTGGAAAGAGGAAAAAACAGGTTTTGATCATGTGTGAACGTCTCTGTCATGCGTCAACTTGTAACCCCACCCCATTGGCCTAAATAATGGTGTTAAGTTACACGTTCTTAAGGAGGACACTGATGGTGGAAATTAAAATCTGATGAATGGCATCGACAATTTCAACCTTCAGCCACGTTGTGTATTAGATTGAAAAATATCGTACGAAAACTTACGAAGATATTTAAAAACAAAAAAATCCGGTTTTTTATGGGCCACCCTTTATTTAAAAAAAGTAATGCATTACAATTACTCATTACCAGCTAAAGTAATTTCATTACAGTAATGCATTACTTCCGACCACTGCCTCCAGCCCTCGATATAACCTTCCAAGCCGCAGCCGAGGAACTCCCCGCTCTGTATACTACGGCTCAGTTGGACGAAAAAAAAAATAAACTTATTGAAATAAGGGGAAATTACCCCGAAAATCGATCCGTCAGTAATTAATTACGATGCAACAGCTCCAGAGTCAGCCATAGTAGGACAACCATCAACTTCAGCTGCGTCCCCTACTACGTCTGAAATGCCCGAAGAAGAGGAGTAAACAGAACGGAGATGTTTATTAAAAAATTCGGTCCTCTCACGGTCATTAAGGAGGGTGGTTGTAAGTTTGGTTTTTTTATTAGGTATGATTTACCCACGTTTTGTTACGTTTAGGCAGACAGACGTACACTGAGTGAACTACAGAAACAGTTGTAATTAGGATATAAGGATTTGAGTAAACAAAATGTTGCTCGAAAAGATGTCAATCCGGAGGACGCCCTGACTACTTCCCGGAATGAACTTAGTGAACAGAACCAGATTATAGAGGACGCTCATCCTATTTGCCCGGAGGGTGATTGTAAGTTTCGAGGAAGACCAGCACCTAGCGCAATCTTCAAGGTTAGAACAGACACACCCCGCTTATATTCTAAACAATATGTGTCAACTGAGTTTTAGATTTTCTAGACCTGTAACTCCATCCAGAATCTTTATGAAGCAGAGGCAGGAATTATATAGACAAAGGCAGAAGGTGATTAATGCGTCCAGGTAATTTAAAAATTTTTATATTCTTCACTTATTGATTAAACCAAAAATTTTTTCTCCTAAGAGAGCACAATCGCCTCCAAGATGAGCTGGAGGCGATTGACGAGCATTTACAAAATAACAATGTTCAGAATCAATAAATATACACCTAAGTATTTACATTCAAAAATTGTGTGTAGTAATGTGCAGTAGTAGCTGTAGAAGATAATAATATATTTTTTTACATGTACTTCAATTCATCAATGAATAAATGATTTAAAAATGAGCAACGTTTTTTATTGAATTCAACTGTGAAACAACAAAATTTTATTGTTTTCGATACCTTACCTATTTGACTTTTGTCAATAGGCGCAAAGGTTTTTAAACTTCTTCCGGCACTTAGAAAATGCCTCTCCCGAAATACATGCAAGAAGAGGTAGACAAAGCTCTTCGAGCAATAGAAAATGGCACATCAGTGTATCGCGAGAGCAAGGAATTTGGCATCCCTAGAACTACATTGCTAGGTAAACATACAGGCAAAGCACCAATTGTTCGTAAAATTGGACCTTCAACTGTATTAACAGCAGATGAAGAGTATTTTTTGGTCACGTGGGTGCTAAAAATCGCCGAAGCTAGTTTTCCTAAAGACAAGTTGTTTGATAGACATTGGTTTGAGGCATTTATGAAACGCTTTCCACGTTTAAGTCAAAGGGCTTGCCAAAACCTAACCAACAGTCGATCAAAAGGGTCCAAAGTAAGTTCGCTAACTACATCCTTTATACTATAAAAATTTATAAAAATCAATATACTTATCTCGAACGCTTAAATTTGATAGGTCTTCAGTCGCTCCAGAATCGTCGCGAGTACAGTTATGTAGTTTTTGGATTTAAAATCTTATAACTACATAGACTGTCCCGACTTACTTGCGCTCCTCAAATTCAAAGTCCCTAGCTATGTGTCCCGAACGCAGAAAACCTTTATGATCAGCTCTCGTAGTACAAATTACGGATTCCATATTCCATTGGATCGCATTGCCGCCTGCTAAATGAGATTTCGCCTAGGGGAATTGATGTATTTCAGTTTGAGGCAACTGTTGATGCTGTATAAGTTCTAGCTTTTGGTTTTCTGATCTATTTGTTATTTCTGCTCGGATGTTATTTACTTACTTATGTGTTCAGTTGTAAATTGTTTTAATTAATTTAATTCCCCCCTTATTCAATAGTTTGTACCCATCATATCTATTTATATTATTAAAGGTAATTGAAGAAGAACTAAGAAGCTGGTTAGGAGAGATCGGAGGATACCTTGAAAAGGAGAATTTGTTAGAGGTTCTAGCAGATCCCACTAGGATATTCAATTGTTATGAGTCAGCGTTTTTCTTATGTCCCATGCAAAACAAGGTTATTGTTCATAACGGGGAACATTTAGTGTACAATTTCGTGAATAACGACGAAAAAAATGCCTTACTGTTACATTGTTGTTATTAGCATTGGGTGCTGTCAAAGTCTCGCAAATATATCCGTCTTTTAATTCTCTGTTGGTTTTGTAATGTAATTTAAGGGTTTTGTTTTTACTGATCTAATTATGTATTATAATTTACCTCTCTTTTTCGTCTTTTAATTCTCTGTTGGTTTTGTAATGTAATTTTAGGTTGTTGTTTTTACTGATCTAATTATGTATTATAATTTACCTCTGTTTTTTGACAAGTGTAAACATTTTATTAATGTAATGGCACACTCAATATACAATACAATACATAACTTAGTTATTTTAGTATTAGTAAGTTGCCATAAATTATTATTGTCTAACTTAATCATCAGTGATCCTAAGGGCGGGTTGTATAAAACATTTAATTCTGGACTTAACGCTAAGCCCCTTACGATACCATAGAAACGTTAATAATATCTAAAACATCATAAGATGTAACATGGTGTCAGATGTATGCGAACCACGTTTTTAAGTGTAGAAGATTAGTCGGACTCGGACAGATTCAAAGAAAAATGAAGTGTTTGTTGAAGCTGCCCCCACCTTTGCTTTTTGACCAAAATTAACAAAGAAACTTCCAGTTGTTTAAGCAACGTTTACAGCTTTACATGACTGCCTGTGATCTGGTGACCGAATCGGATGAAAGAAAAAAAGCTGTATTTTTGTCGGTAGCTGGTGAAGAAGCCATTGAGGTTTATAACACTCTAAATTTAAGTGAGGCTCAAAGAAACGATTGTAATGCTATATTAAAGGCATTTGAAGATTATTCGAAACCTAAAAGTAATCACATTTATAACAGGTTTAAATTTTTTAGACAAGAAGCATCAGAATCTGTGGATCATTTTATAAAGGACTGCAAGTTGCTGAGAAGTTTGTCATTTTGGGGACCAGGAGGAATCCTTAGTCAGAGATCATACCAGCTGATCTGAGGTCATTGTCCTGTCTGCTTTTGCAAGAATTTATTCAAGCCAAATAAACTGGAGTTACTTAGTCATTAATTAATAATGAGGGCATTAATTCGATTAACGATTGACCTAAAGGTCACCAACTAGGTTGTTGATAACTTGTAGCTACAAATTGAAATAGATTTGAATGTTGTAATAAACTTGCTTGGGTTGAAATTATGGTTTAATTATCTCACCCCTGGTGCTACTTTAAATTAGAACTTGAGTTAGAAGTAAAACAAATGGAGAAAAGAACTACTGAAAGGACCCTATACGTTAAGGGCGAATTCTCGGCCCAGTCGAAAATGACCAAATTATTTTTTTTTAGTGTAAGTGGGACCAGATGTTTGCTAAAGTAATATTATAAGTCGAGAGTAACAATACAGGGTGCCCCAACACCGATGTGCAACGTATTCATGACCCTTCCCAGTAAACACGTATACGTCATATAAACGTCATTTGTACGTGTCATTGGTTCATAATTGGTTCATACGTCATTTTTGTAACCGTTTAATATTGGTGTAAATTGCAACCGTTGGAAAATCACGTTGTTTTAACGTTTCTTTTGACCAGATTTACAACTATTGGAGTAAATTCGTCTATAAGTACGTAATAGTAACGTCATTTTTAAACGTTTTATATGTTGAGGAAATATAACCGTTGGTTATTGGTGTAATTAACAACCCTTCAAATACACACGTTGTTGACACGTAGGTGTTTGTAAACTGATATTGTACTGAATGTATTGACACATCTCACATTCTTGTAATGACCCTGTCATACATTATAATGATGGCATCGGTAATTTTAACCATCTATCATATTGTTTTGGTTTTCAACGGCAACCTTTGCCAACCGATACGTTTTTTGCACGTGTCAAGGGATCAGCAGCAAACTATTACCTAGGTATATTTCGGGTTTTATTCCCAAGTAAAATTACTTAATTACGTACGCACCTAGTTAAAAAATATATTCTTGGATGATATTCTATATTTTTTTAACAAACGATCAACAAATTTCGTTGTGGAATGTGGATTAAAAGAGGAAATGCATAACGTTAATTTAACGTTTGGTTGAAACCAGTTTTTACCTTATAACGTACCGTCTCAATACTGCGCAAAATGAATTCATTTTGAAGCTATCGTTTTTACAAAAATACAAGCGCGAAGGTATCCCCCTGTACATGCGGAGCTGATCAGCGTTTATTTCATTTCAATATCTTTTTTACGTCCGAAGATATTCACGAAGCAAAGATTTAAAAAAAAAACCTGTATATCTTGAAAACGAAAAATTACTCTTTATTAATTTTTTTTATGGGCATGAATTATAATCTCCTGAATCGATTAAGACTAAATGCAAAAAAATTGGCCCAAGCAGTCACACTTTAAATTGAACCTGCATTTCAAGATGGCGATCTCAAAATTATGTAATATGAATAGGAATCCAGGATGGGCCTATATTGTTGCTTAAATCAGGTTGTTATGTGTCATATATGAAATAGCATGATGTGAATTATCTGCAAATTCACATTATGGTTATCTGTTCGTACTACACAGCAAGAAATCAGCTTGGTTTTGAACCAAATTGCATAGGATAATATACTTAAAATTACTGATTTTTGAAAATTTATATTTTCTTAACTAAAAATTACTCTTCTTTTATTTTTCAAGGATTCATTAATTGAGCATTCCTCTTTCCAAAACTATAAAAAAAAAGAAAATTCTCCCAAGCAGTCACTAATGACTAGGGCCCTTTCAATTGAGCTATTTATTCACGTACACACAACGGAAAAGGGTCCAAACACAACAAATCGAAATAAAGTCTAGGTAATAATTAGAGATAGGGGTAAAATAAAACGCTGTCTCACTACAGTACTCTTGCTGAACGTCGCCAGGACACACCTTTTTCGAAAAAAACTACATTTCATTGGTTCAGAGCTTCCAAATTGGAGATGGAAACCGTCAAAATACTGCAAACAAGATGTTTGCATACTTGATTCTAGAAAAAAAGTCAATTCAAACATACGACGGAAAATGCTTTCTAAGGGAGCCATCATGGTTTTCAAATAGGGTCTTGGAAAGCATATTGTTTGCAGAACTCTGTAGCTCCCTCCACTAGGAAACATTTTCCGACCCGTATCCATATAAACTTTTCTTTCTAGAATGAAGTAGGGAATCGTCCCATGAACTAGTTTACATTATTCTGACATCTTGCATCACAAATTTGGGCCTCTGAATAAATGAAATAACATTTCTTTCGAAAACGGTGTGCCTCAGTGATCTTCAACAAGAGTACCTTTTTTATGAGGAATAGCCCAGAGATTATCAGTTCATTATTATTTCATCAAATGAACACTAAAATAAAAAAGAAAAAAAGCCTCTGCTCCAAATTTCAAAATCCTGCCTTTAAAGTATTCGAGTAATTTTCAGAAAACCGAATTTTCCAGTACCCCTTTAAAGGGCTGTAGCTCCCTTAGAAGGCAGCGCAGCGTGGCGAAGATAACACGCACTGTATAGACGGTCCCAATAATGTCTTCATTAGAAGGCATTTTTCGACCCATGTGTATTGCAACTTTTAGTTTTATTAGTATTATTGATAAGAAAATCGTCCTAGAATTTACTCCATTAATGGGAAACAAGGTCAAGGTCATTCCATTTGAAATTTTAGAAATTTAGTCTTCTCAATTTCTGTTAATTTGATTTACACGCTGTGCATGAAATTCAACATTAATGAATTTTTAACTGAAGTCTTGTTGACAAATTCTACACATTTTATTAAATAACTCGAAAACGATCGAATTTAAGTATGGGGCACACCTGGCAAAAATTGCACAGAATGACACGTAGAACATGACCGTCTCTAGTTCCAGGCCCTGTCCTTAACCATTTGGCATCGCTGCCGGAGGAGATTTAGCGTCAGTTTGACAAATTGTCATAGATTGTCATTGAAGAGAAACATTGCAAAAATTACCAAAAATTATTGTATTTTTATCAATTTCGAATGATTAAACGAATTTAAATTCAATACTTTAAGAAACTATGGAAACACTGGACAACTTCGGTGGAAAAATGCACTATCACTAGAAACACCCCACTACACCGAAACACTTGATTTACACTGCTGACGCGTTTCGAACACAATGTGCTCATTATCAAAGCCGAAGCTAAAAAAAGCTAAGAAAGCCTGTAAGATGTGCCCTATTAAGTAAGTTTTAAGTAACAAATTCTGCTTCTAGATCCAGAGAGACATTTTTTACAAAACCCTTTTCAAATTCAATCGAGATTACAGCTTGTATGATTTCTAAAGCATCGGGACCTCAAACAACTCCCTTCGAAGCAACTGCGAGTCCTCCACGTTTTATAATTTCGAGATCATTAATGAAACTTGACGCTTTTACACAGAATTATTTGTTTATTGAGAGTATGGAAATAAACACAATATACCTAATGTTAAATGTTAATTTTTGGGCGCCCATTAGAGTGTAGCAATGTGTAACAGTTCTAATAATGAGTAAGTACTTAACAGGTTGGACTGAGAAATATATTTTTTAAGTACACAAAATAGCGATGACTATAGTTATCAATTTGAAATGATCTTCATTTAGCAGGGTACCTACGTCATTGTGTCGGCTTTATACAAAATTCTACAGATGAGGATGGTCTAATTCCTGCCTTTTACCGTCACTGCAAAGATGAAATAAATCTTGCCTTGAAATGTTATTTATCCATCAAGTCAAAATAGTTTTCTGCTATTTATTTAAACTTCCCAATGATGATAAAAGCTCAATTCTAATGCATGTTTAATTAAAACACGGTGAAATCAATTTTACAAAACGTTCTTGTCCACATAGTATTTAAAATGGGTCTGTAAACAAAATTTATCACTATAAAGTTAATAAATACTATTATTTTACATACTTTCTTCAAAACGGTCGTTTTCAGTACGTTCATCGTTTGAAATTGGTAAAGAGTCCAATATTTTTGGTATTTTTTGTAAAAATTTCACTTTAATGACAATCAGTGACAATTTGTCAAAGTGACGGTAAATCTATCTTCTCGCCACGTTGCCAAATGGTTATGACATGGCCTGGAACTAGAGACGGCCATGCGTAGAACCCAAAAATGCATTGATATGTGGGATGTTCCATTTAACAAAATGTAATTTTGTGCTGCCACCCTACACAGTAATTTTAGATTATTCACATTTTCAGTCACTAACGGTTGGCGTACACATATTTTCGATATTATTAATGACATGGACTAAATGGCCGTTGGGACACCCTGTATCTACATTTGCTATAACGGCTCATTATCGCACACCAACATTCGATGCGAAGCCAGAGAAAAAAACATTATTTTTAGTAATGGGTAGTACCACGTTTGTTCATACATAAGTCCGCAGATCTATATTTACAGAGAACTTGGTCATCACAAAAGAAAAGATATAGTGAAGCCTTCCATTTTGGCATTGAGACTGTCAAATATCTAAGAAAGGAAGGATTTTAGAAAAAAAAAATTCCATAAAAGTTTTATGACTTCGAGGGGGAAAATAGATGGTATCATCGTCATTTTGATTCAATGTCATTTTCAAGGCCAAATGAAGGTCAGCTTCATTCTTTTAAATGGAAACCTATATTTTTTATTACAGATTCTTATTCCTCGTAAAAGAACAAACAACTCTCATCTAAACTATTTTTGGATGCGATGGACACGTCTCCATTTAAAAAAATTAAGTTGACCTTCATTTGACCTTGAAAGTGACCTTGAGTCAAAGTGGCTATGATGCCGTATATTTTCCCCCTCAAAGTCATCAAATTTATACAAATTATTTTTTTCTAAAATGCTTCCATTCCGATTGCCAGTCGTGCCAGTCTCAAGATAAAACGACCACCCGGTATTATGGGATCCTATATCATTTGCACAGCTGCCCAGAATGACCCTTGCCTACAAGATAATACAGGACTGATCTTCCGTTGTCTATCTTGCCCACTTTAGCCACTCATTCAAAACGTGACCCCGCTTTATAGCTATCAGAGGTACAAGAGGACAAATGTATTGAAGTATATCAATAGTGACAGTAGTACAGCAGAACGCCAACGCGAGTGAATTAGGTCTGCCACCTCAAAATTGCGATGTTTTTGTGGGTTGGTGTTTGCACCTGCGTGTAACCATCCACAACGGAAAGCATGATTGCAGGCATTCTAAATTTCCAAGAGATGAAACAACAAACCAGGAGAAAATTGGGAGGGAGCATTTAGGTTTGAAGAACTAGTGACCTTTATTTTGAAAAGAAATTTACCAAAAATTATATGACTGAGTGAGGACGGTACCAAAATAGTTAATCGCATCCAATATGATTCAAAGTCCAACAAAGTCATTGGTTTCGTAATGCACTTAAGAAGAGGATGCCCAGACAAGCATCTTCAAAAATACTTCGCAGAAGAAAGCAAGTCAGAGTATGCTTATGCAATTATGGCTCAATGAAGACTATGAAGAATGAAGACTATGAAGACAATGAAGACTATGGCAAGCCAGCAAGGAATAAGGATACTGGGTTTTTCTTCCGATGGGGACCCCAAATGTTTGAAGGCGATGAAGATCACTTCGCTGCTGGGAACAAAGTGTCATCAGTGGCCCTGGTTTAATATGAACCTTTAGTGAAGGGGATCATTGTGTCCAAGATAGGTAGGGGAAGGAGGGTATCAGTGAGACACGGGGAACAGTGAGACATTTCAAATTTCGCGGTTTGTGTACAAGTTACAGAGTGCTACAACCTACCCTTTAAAGTGTATCTAGAACCCATGTGCTTGACGTGATTTGGCTATGAAAGTTTTTGGTTAAGAATATTGTGACTGTTTTTCGGTAAGTAAACAAAATTTTAAGACGTTCAAAGTGAAGTCCACTATTCTTTAATGATGCATTTTATAAATATTACACTGGCATCAGCTATCAGTCCTAGATTATGGCCAAATATGGTGATGAAATTCTCGGTATTATTTTTGTAGGTTAGACAATAATCATTTATTTTTTGCTTTATGCACCCCTGGGTAACAGTGAGACAAAGTTGTATGGGGAACACTGAGACATACCCTGATTCTGATATTCATGTAGATTGGCTGGCAAACAACTTGCCATATAAAGTAGACAAGTTGACTTATAATTATTTTGGGCTTGCTGAGATACTAGTAACCTATTTTTTTACAGTTGTTAATTCTCAAAATGCCGCGGACTCATAAAAGAAAAACAAACATTGGCACCTTCAGTTCAGAAAGCATGCGCAGTGCTGTTGAACTCGTAATAGCAGGAGGTTGGAGCATTAGACGAGCAGCAACAAGATACAAACTAAAGTTCCAAACGCTGGCTAGGTACGTAGCCAAGAAAAAAAGGAGCGAAGATGATATTCGCTATAGACCAAATTATAGCGTCAGGAAAATATTTAACGAAGAAGAGGAAACTCTTTTAGCTGACTATCTCATAAGATGTTCCAAGATGTTTTATGGACTTCCTAAGGAAGACTGTCGGAAACTTGCATACGAGATGGCTGTTGCAAATGACGCTAAAATTCCACAACAATGGCATCAAAATCAAATGGCCGGTAAGGAATGGATGTGGGGCTTCATGAAACGTCACGCTAATCTTTCACTTCGAACACCAGAGGGTTGCAGCCTTTCGCGTGCCACCAGCTTCAATCGCCATAACGTTGGAATTTTTTTTGACAACCTTTTTCGTGTGTTAAACAGGTAAGAAGACCGTTAGCATCTCAGAAAATAGTTTCATTCATATTTTCATTTTTGATAGAACTGAAAGATTCGCTGATGGCACCCGCATCTTCAATTTAGACGAGACCAGCACTGTTACTGTACAAAAGTCATCGAAGGTGATCGCGCAAAAAGGAGCAAGACAAGTGAGTAAGGTAACAAGTGGAGAAAAGGGAACTCTTGTAACAACTTGTGTCATAATCAGTGCATCAGGCAATAGCCTTCCCCCAGCAATGGTATTTCCAAGAGTGCATTTTAAAGAGAATATGCTAATAGGTGCTCCACCTGGTACGCTTGGTCTAGCAGCACCATCGGGCTGGATGAATTGTGACCTGTTCATAAAAGTTATGCTTCATTTCATTAAACATTCCAATAGTTCAAAGGACAACCCTTCGCTGTTGATCTACGACAACCACGAGAGCCATTTGAGTTTCGAGGTGCTTAATATTGCAAAAGAAAACGGCGTCACAATTTTGACCGTGCCACCACATTCTACAAATAAATTGCAACCCCTTGATGTAGGTATCTTCAAGCCCTTCAATCTTGCTACAACAGTGCTGTTGACTCATGGTTAATGCAACATCCAGGCAAACCCATCACAATATATGAAGTTGCCTCTTGTGTCGGTTATGCTTACCAGAAAGCTCTTACACCGAGCAATATTAGTTCCGCCTTCAGAAAATGTGGAATTTTCCCCTTCGATCGAAATGTGTTCACCGATTTAGACTTTTTGCCGAGTTCTGTAACTGATAGACCTCATCCTGCGGCTGATGTGAATGAAGATAGAGAAGATGCCGACGATTTACAGCCAGACCCTGAAACAGCAAGACTTCTACATACTCCTCCTCCACAGGCAGGGAGTAGTGTGACACCTATGTCAACGGGATCAACAGGGAACATGCTACAAACCACACCATCGACATCCCGCGAGTCAGAAGCAATGCCATCAACATCCAACATTGTTAGCCCGGAGATGATAAGAGGCTATCCTAAAGCTTCTGCAAGAATAAATGGACGACAGGGAAGAAAAAAAGGTAGAAGTTTTATTCCCACAGACACACCTGAGAAATTATTAATAGAGGAAAAGGCTCGAGGCAAAAAAATCGTTCCTGAAAAAGTTAAAGAAACCAAAAAAAAAGTTTTTAAGATACCTGACGAGACATCATCTGAAGAAGACGATGAAAACATGGAACTAGCCGATTCAGATTTTTCAACTGAATTTGTGCCAGAGATTGATCCTTCAGGATTCGAAGAGTTGGACCGCAAACCAGCGATAAATGACTACGTCCTTGTTAAATTTCCAGTTACAGGAAAAAAATCTGTTTATTATATAGGCAAGATTTTAAAAACTATAAAAGACGATTACGAGGTACAGTTTCTCAGGAAAAGCAAGAAAATGGAGAACAAGTTTGTATTTCCCGAAATTACGGACATATCCCTGGTAGCTTCTACAAGCATTAAAATGCTACTACCCCCGCCTAAAGCTATAGGTAGGCACCACCAGGCGTCAAAAATCTTTCTACGCATTTGAGTTAAATTTTCAAAATATTAATATCTGTTAATTTTGCATTTCTCTAATGAATAAAAATTAAAATTACTTGTTTTTATATTTTCTAATAGATTATAAGACATGTCTCACTGTTCCTGACTCCCTGTCTCAGTCTACCCCAAGGCATGGGGGTACAGTGAGACAGAGCACCAAACCGGTTTTAATTTTTTAAATAAGGTTAACAGTAACATTATTGTTTTTTTATGCCATTATTGTAAAATAGTGTCTTCAAGGAAGGCGCATGCAAAGTTTCAAACGTCTAGCGCGATTTCTAACAAAAAAAAGTGGGGTTCAAAAAAACGCGTCTCACTGTTACCCTCCTTCCCCTACTGTTCATATTGGGACGAAATTGAGGTGTCGGTTAATGAAGGGTACCACAATCCCGATGGGAAATTTTTTTGCCACCAAGGAACACATAATTAAAAATGTTCCAAAAGATCAACATTTACTTTCTATCGGCGACGTCGAGGGCGACGTAGATGGAGCGCACAAGATGAATTTTCATTTGGTAGAGAAAATTATTAATCCTCAAGTCACAGATTGTTTGAGAAAATATGTAGATGACGGTCCCGCTACAACTTATATAAAAATAATGAGTTGTGTACTTGCTGCTTTCCTTAAAAAAGATATAAGTGCTCGTTGAATATTTATGATATGGTGGGCAGTTTTTTTTCTCAAGCTGTGGAGAAATAGGACTGATAACCAGGGCGAATATACATCCCCATTTGGTTTTAAAATTTTACAATATGACGGGAAAATACACGTGGGATCATACCTAGATGTAGTTGCGCAAAAAAAATCAGTTTAATTTTACGTTCACACTCGAAACAAAACAAACTTACCAAAAAGGGCAAATGGCATACGGAGCACGTCGATATGAATGATAGTGGACAGTCTTTCAACAGTAATTTTAGCACTGAAGACCGCTAGAAACATGCACAAACACTAACAAACAAATTCTACCAAAGAGCTGCTGATTTTCACCGTTTCTCGAAAGAATGCGAACACACTTTCACACCCCACATATCCGCATTCGGCGCACTGTACGGAACTTGAAACTGTAATGATTAGCCATAGATAGATTAGACATAGAGTTTTTCGTGCGGTTATGGGGATGGTGAGATTGAAAGTTGAAGAATTTTGCTTAACTAAACGAAACGATTGCAATAAAATAATGATCTTTACAAATATTCAGAATCCACATAAAAATAAGGTTGGTTTGTTTGTTACAATGTAAGATTTCATTGTAAGTAAGCAAATTAACGTCTGTAAGTTTTCTGGCACGTTGGTTCTACTGACAAATTTTAGTTGTTGTTCTAACGTGTAGCGGGTAAGTAAAATTCGTAACTAAAAAAACGTAGGTTGAAAGCTTGGTCCATTTTTCAAAGAGGAACTGATGTTTGATTACACAAGGTAGTTTCACAGTCTCGTTCCACGAAATTTTTACTTACTGTTTAGGACGCGTTTCGGAGTGTTACTCCATCTTCAGCTATAAAAGAAATTAACACAAAATACAAAACAGTTGCCTGGAAAATGAAAAAACGTTTGGGTCAAAGAAAAATAACAGCAATAACAAAAGTTTTGTTCTGCAGATAGTTTGTGTAGCCCATTCTGAACAGTGGTTACATTCGAAAGATCGGTTTCTAAACTAAAAATTTCAAAGGTTTGGGTTGGATCTGACCACATTTTTAAATCAAAGAAAGTTGCAAAATCAGCCCCGAAAATAAAAGCTTTTTGAATACCAGGAACTACCAACATTCTAAACAGTTTTGTGTCCCTAGGAGTTATAATCGGGATGTCTACGTACCCTCTAATTTCAAACTTAAAATTGCCGGGAACTTTCACAAATTTTGAATCAAAAGGATGAACATTTAAGTTCAATTTATCTAAAAGAAATAGCCCATCATTTCCGATAACAGAGTGTGTAGCCCCCGAATCTAATAGTGCAATAATTTCCTGATCCAAAACTGATAATTTAATGTAACTTCTATTATCGGGCTTCCCATAAAGTGAAAATTTCTGCATCTCTGGGGCAACTCCAGTTTGGTAAAATTTAGAAACCTGCTGCAACCAATTATCCCATTCTACTTTTGATAATTTATTGTCGATCGATCGATTTAAATTAATCCTATTTTTATTACTAACGAGTCTTTTATGCCTGACACGCTTATTATTTGCTAAATTATACGCAGAATATGGGGCCCTTATTCTGGGGCGGGCACCGGCCCCACGGTTAGGTTTTTTGAACCCTGGTGATCGCATTGGTTGCTTTTTACCCCCTTGTTACCGCAGACATAGCAAAAAGTAGTTCTTTTGGCAAAACACTGGCTCCAGTGATGGTTAGGTTGGTCGCAATTCCAACAAAGTCGCGGGGTACTTGGGTCTTGACTGTTATTATCAACTCTAGAATTTCTATTCTGAGAAGGACTTTTGAATTTGCTCGTATATGGCACCTGATGAACTTCAGTAGCAAAAACCTTAGGTGACTTGCCAGCGGAACTTTTTTGAATTTCATATACCTCATCTAATTTTTTGCATAATTCTAACAACTTCTCAACGGATGTAACATTTTCTAACGCCAAAGGCTTGAGATAATAACCTTGCAAATTTTTGATGATATATTTTAACTGAGTGTCATCACTAACCTTCTTCGCCAGTCTGGTAAACAAAACCTGAATTTCAGACACAAAAATAACAACAGACTCAGTTTTTGATTGCTTTCGTTTCATTATTTGATCCCAAATTTGGGCGTCATTATCAAGTGGCATAAACGTTTTTTTCAGAAGTGCTACTAAAGAGGGCCAGTCACTGACACGATGCTTATTAATTTGAAACCATGTAGCGGCTGGTTTTGTGAAAAGATCGTATGCCGACTCAAATAATTCCTGATCAGTTACATGTCTAGAGATTTTCAATTGTTCAACCTCCTTTAAAAATTCGAAAAGGTCTGTTTCGCCACTATACTTTATTCCCCATTTATAGACAGGTACACTTTTACTTGGGAGAACTTTTGCCGCATCTTGGTAAGTAGGGAAAACTCTTGACACATCATGAGAAACGGACTGATCACCAACACTGCTATTAGGAATACTTTGAAACTCCAAATCGGAATTGTAATCGCTTAATTTCGAAAGTAAATCAGTCTCCAATTCTAAACAAGTTGCTGATGCCTTTTTGATAAACAATTCTGCCATCTGTTTGTTTTCATCTTCACAAACAATGAATTTTTTTACTCGACTAGAAACGTGAGCCAATCTGGACTGAATTCTTTTAACTAATTCTGAAGTAGAGTCAACCGTAATAGGTAATTCCAGCATTTCAGTTACGATATTCTCTAGAATGCTGCCGATCTGCTCCATTTCAGCTTCATGTTCAAAAAATCGACATCAGGAAAAATTTGTACATTTAATTGCAATGCTCTTTTCAAAGTTTTAATTTTGCTTTCGCGGTTATTTCGCGTAATCAAGTCTCTAATACGAAGTTCATAGTCTAATTCCAAATCCTGAAGGAATTTCGGGATCAACCGAAAAGGCTCAGACATGTTTAATTTGAAAAAAAAAATTTAGAAAGGTGCAAATTTCCTGACACAACTCAATAAGGTTCTCTTCAAAGCCCCACGTTGTAGGGTGCCAAAAGTGTAACGCGCGGAGCTCACAAAATCAAAGGGGGAGAGCTGGTAGGTGGGTTGGAAACTTAAAAGGGGTGAAATGGGCGCCAGGCAGCAAAACCGTGCAAAATATTAAAGGTGGCTGCCACACTTGAGGTGTTCAACTTGACTTAAGAACCCTTTTGAGATATAGCCAGGAAATAAGACACAAAAATAATACTTAATAAAAATTATAATCAATTGATGAATTAATAGACTTCCGAAGTCGCCAAAATTGGTGGCGGTTACAAGTTAGTGACAAGGATAAAATACTTACGAATAATAAGAAATTTGCGCAATGGTGGCAATTAAGTGCCGGCAAGATCTTATAACGATGTGCTACCACCAGGTACCTAGCCGCATAAATTCGTCTCGCATAGCCAAAGGCGTTTTCAAAAGTAGTTGAATCAATAAGCGCGAAACACTTATTACTCGCAAAGCAAAATATTTGAGAAATAAACAGACTGATTGGAGATTAATTCTAATACAATATGGGCGAAATCGGAGAGTCACAATCACGTTGACACAAAAACAGTAAAATTGCAAACGAATAATACCATAAATATTAAGATCTGGCCTTGACTAGTGATGGACGCAGTTAGCTAGTTCCCATCCAGGAAAATCCTCCCCAGGCCGGAATCAGGAGATCCAACTCAGGGATAACTGATGTCCCCTGCCTACCAGATTCCTCCAGCAGCTGATCTTAAGGCGATGGCGACGGTTTCAATTTCCCAGGGGAAATCGACTCAAAGAAAATCCGCAAAAACGCAGACAAATCCGAAATACCGGAATAACAAAACTCCTCGAAAAAACCCTGAAATATGTACTTGTTCGCACCCTATTAAATAACCCTGCTTTACTCACCTCGATCGGGGTTTAATTCGAACTTAAGACTTTCCAAAATGTGCTCGCGAAAGCGAAAAATTACAAAAAACATCAAAATCGAAGACGGTACTGGTGCAACCAATTTATATTCACCATCCAACTCTCACGAAGGTTTCAGAATTTCCGGATGGTTCCAGATAAATTTGATTTAGCAAAACTTGCACAAAAGGACGGCCACAAAATCTCACCAGTCACCAACAACAAATTTTATTCTCCGCGTCCCTTTTGTTGATGTTTTTTGTTACCCGGGTTCTAAATTTTAAAAACCGTTCCTCATCGCCATCTATTAGATCGCAAACCAACTGCTGGAAGGAATCCACTATGCGGGCATCGTATCCCAGGAATTTTTAAACGTTACAACACCTAGGTATAGGTAAAATTTTTAAATGTATGATTACCCAGGCTGAAAAACTGAAATCATCCACGCTGTGGTCAACGTATTCTATGTTGAAAAGTACACTAAAAATGAAGGAAAATGTGGACATAGCACGTTATGGGAAATTGTTGATGTACCTGAAGCGACAAGGGGAAGGATATGAATCAAAAAAGGCGAAGATTCTGTCAATGGACAATGTGCTAAAATTTTTAACGAAAGCCCCTGAGGATTCTTATTTGTTAATTAAAGTGGCATTGATTTTTGGACTATACGGTGCGTGTCGTAGTCAGGAACTAAAGAAGTTGAATGTCGAAGACATCGATGACACTGGCTCTGTTTTGGTCGTCACTCTCCATGATATTAAGACAAAGAAGAAACGCATATTTACAGTAACGTCGGAAATGGGTGATGGAATCAATGAGATTGAATTGTACAGAAGGTATCTAAGCCTCCGACCAAAACATACCAATCACTCAAGATTCTTTGTGTTCTATAAGAACAATAAATGTTCGATACAACCAGTTGGGATTCATAGTTTCTACAGCATGCCGAGAAAAATTGCAAGTTATTTGGAATTTCCCGAACCAGAGCAATATACTGGACATTGCTTGCGCAGAACGTCAACTACTTTTCTTGCCGAAGGTGGAGCAGACATCCGGAGGCTCAAGGATCATGGAGGATGGCGATCATCAACGACAGCGGAGGGATATATAGAAGACAGTATCAACAATAAATTGAAGACTTCTAAGATGTTATTTACTCAGCAACCAATGTCGGCGTCGGCGTTCCCATCGAATTCTCTTGATGCACCATCACATCAGCTACTGAATTACATTCAAGTCCTAGTCGTACTGACCCATTGACATCTTTAAATTTATACGAAGTTCATCAGGCAGTTTCCAAGTCGTCATTATCACTTCAAGATTCGGGATCCCAAAAATGCGTGTTCAAAAACCTTAACAATTGTACGTTTAATATTTTTAATAATAAATAATTTTGATTGTTTACCTTGTTATTATAAAGAAATAGTTGCTATATAAAGAAATAGTTGCTATATAAAGGAAAGTAATACTTTTCTTTATGATTTGTAATAAAGAAATCAGGCCCTTTTCCGTTAAGTATCCGAAAAAAGCATTTTCATATTTTGAGTATAATACTCTATTGCAGGTATCTGGACATAATCGTTCAACATAGGACGGTGGCAGGCGTGGAAGACGACAACCCCTTGTTCGGCGTTCCGAGCAATAAACTGTACATTGACTATCGCAGGCTATGAGGAAGTACGCCCAAAACTGTGCGGCTGAGAGATCAAACGCTTTTAGAGCATCCCTACTCTGTTGCCACGTAGACAGTTGCTACAATTAGACGAGAACGGTATGCAATATCTGGCCGACTTTCTGGGACACAATTTAGATGTCCATAAAAAAAACCTGCAGAACGGCATCTAATTTTCAAGATATTACAATTATGTCGCGTTTCTTGCTTTCGGTTAAGGACGCTGATATCCGTAAGTATCGGAGCGGGTGGCCGAAATTGAGGTAGAACTAAATAATGAGTGTCGGGAATTGCCAGATCAGGAGTTGAATCAATTTAACTGCCCCTTAAAAGATGACCAAGAGCCTCGGGGTATTTCGCAGGGGAATTTTGGTGTACAAGCTTTGGGAATTAGTGGGGAATTAGAGGAATTAGTGGGGAATTAGGGGAATTAGTGAGGAATTAGTGGGGAATTAGAGGAATTAGTGGGGAATTAGTAGGAATTAGTGGGGAATTACAAGGAATTAGTGGAAAATTAATAGAAATTGGTAGGCAATTAGCGAGGAATTACAAGAAGAATTATTGTGTACAAGCAGCGTGTACAATTCCGGTATAATAAAATAACTAAATCACAATAAATAAATCACCAAACTGGCAACACTGCCTCGGGGTGAACCCTCAAACTGCGCACGACGACTATCAACGACGCGTGCAATCAGGATCTATACGTTTTGAGGTCTCAGGAACCCAAAAAAATGGTTTTTAAAATGTGTCTGTATGTATACCTAATGGAAATGAAACTTTTGTCCTACGTCACAACTAAAATAATTGCTACCGCTAATACAATTAATACCAGCTGTTACCAGTAAAGGCTACCCGAAAGGTAATTTTTCAAACTATTTTTGTAGGTATTCACATTGAATTCAGAATTCAAAATACGACAACGGGGGAATTTTTTCATCTGTACGTAAGACAAAAGTTTCATTTCCATTAGGTATATGTATGTACGTACGTACGTACGTTCGTAAACACGCCACATCCCAAACTACTCAACCGATTTGGCTGAAATTTGGTATGTGTGCATGTGATAACCTAACTTAGATCTGAAAAGCTTTTGGAGCCAATCGTGCAACCAGAAATGCCATTTTGGGGTTCTTGAGACCCTATCAATACGTGAAGATCTGGTGTTATCTCAATTTCGAAAATTTTAGTGATTGCAGTAACCTCCCTTTTTTTAAGTGATGAAGTGGAGTGGGGAGGTTAAAAGGGAGCATTTGCGGCTAAAATTACATTTTTCGAAAAAATGTCACTGAGGTTTTCTGCTTAAAAAAAACAGCTATTAAATCCGGTGATAAAAATATACAGTTATACATATGTTTTTTTTCACTGCACGGATATTTGGCCAAAAGGTCACCAAGTGTGAATAAATTTTCAGAAGCAGAACTAGAAGAGTTTTCGAATGGGGGGGGAAGTGAAAAATAGGGGTTTGCCTTTAAATTTTTAAAGTTCATGTCCCAAAATGGAACTTACTGCGGGCCGATTTAGCCCAGCTTTTCCGAAAGCCATAAGATGACCTTAAAAACGACTTTTTTGGGTTCGCAGTAAAGATTTGATGTTACGAAGAAGTTAGGAATGGTGAATGGAATAAGCGAGGGAATAAGTGATAAGTGGTATTTACCCCTACATTATCCCCCAGAAGATACAGATATAATACCGAGTATAATAATACATAAGGATTTTATTTTTTAAGGTTCGTTAATCTCATCGGAAGTGGGCCATTTGCCAGAAATAACTGACATTCTCCACATTACACAGTGGTTCAATTATTAAATTTTGTGGCCAAAAATCATAAAAACCAAATTAACTGAGTAGTCTTAAATATCGCATAGTTTAATAATGAAGCATTCATAGCTCTGAAAAAATAAAGCAAACCGCAGAAACACGGGTCTGTCATAGTTACTAGTGTCAATTGTGACGTCTTTAAAAAAGTCATTAGTTCTAGACTGCAAATTATAATAATCATTTTTTCAAATCGAAGAGTTAGTACAGCGTAAATTCTTTCAAATACCAATTTTGTGCACCTTTATCTGTAACTTACGTATATTTTTGAACATTAATCAATATTCATTTGGTCCCCGTACATCAAAATTAACGTTTTATTATGAAACCAATTTTTACATTGACTTTTCACCAAGTGCGCAGGGTTTCCGCACGAAAATTTTAGGCTCTGATGATAGCCCTAGTTGAGTACTTGAATCCAAAGTTGAGATTTGGTGCCCCCTTTTGCCCCTAAGCCCGATAGACTATTTTAAAATAAACAAGTACGAACAATTTCAGGAGACACAAAGTTTTATTCCCTCCCCTTAACATCCCCCAGGCCGACTCGATTTTTTTCAATGTTTTTTACGTATTTGTCGTCATCTAATTGACAAAATCTCCAATTTTCATAATTTTAGGAGACACATGGTTTTTACACCTCCTTCTTGGAATGCACCCCCCAGACCGATTTGATTTTTTTTGATATTTTTTCCGGTCTTCTCGTAACGTAATTGATATACATTCCAATTTTCATAATTTTAGAAGACAAAAAGTTTTTTCGTCCCCACTTAATTGGCCCCCCAGGTCGACCTAATTTTTTTCAATATTCTTCCCGTTTATGTCGTCATCTAATTGTCAAAAATTCCAAGTTTCATAATTTTAGGAGACAAAAAGTGTTTTCGCGCCCCCTAATTCGCCCCCCTAATCGATTTAATTTTTTAAATATTTTTCCCGTTATTGCCAACATACTTCCGTTCAACATTGAAAGTTTCTAATTTTTGGCCGTTTTTCGGGGATTCTGAACCACTGTGCATTAGGACAAAAATGTTGATTTTAATGTGGATTTTGGCCAATCAGAAGCAGATCTTTTGAAATGTTGCTAGGCAATTATTTAATGGACACTTCAATTTTTTTGATTATGAAATCGGCCCTAATTACAATAACCATTTTACTTAACGTATATTCAAGGAGATATTATGTCTCGAGTTATGCTAAGAATTGCATTTGTATAATTTCTATTCAATTATTTTCTTATTTTTTGCGGTTTGTTGATAAAATGTTTGCGTTTTTTACAGATTTTTAACTTCAAAGCTCAAATAAATATGCACATTTTAACCTCCCCACAACCATATAAAAATGGGAGGTTACTGCAATCACTCCAAAATTCGAAATTGAGATAACACCAGATCTTTACGTTTCAAGGTCCCAGGATCACAAAAAAGTGGTTTTTAAAAAATGTCTGTGTGTATGTACGTATGTACATACGTACGTACGTATGTACATACGTACGTACGTATGTACGTATGTGAGCACGATTTCTCGGAAACTACCGATCGGATTTTAATGAAATTTGGTATGTATGTTAGCGTTGGCCTTCTGGTGAGCCCAGTTAATTTTCTTGCGAATCCGCAGACGCTAAGTGCCTTTTTGGCATCTAAACTGTGAAATTTGACTGATGAACACTAATTTTTCTTATCAGCACATGAAAGGCCTTGAAATTCTGTATCTGAAACTGTATTCTCACTTAGCGCCTTTTTGGCATAAAATCTAAAAAATCGAAATTTAAAGGAAACATTAAATAACACGCTACAGCCTAAACTGCTGGATCGATTTGGCTGAAACTTGATAAGTAGAGATACCGCTACCCGCCAAAGAGCTGATTTAATTTTGGTGGCAATCGGCGAACGGCAAGTGCGATTTTGGCATATAAACTTTGAAACTTGAATAATGAACTCCCATTTTTTCTATCAGCACATGAAAAGTTTTCAAATTTTGTTTTCAAAATTGTATTCAAGCTTAGTGCCATTTTGGCAAAAGATCGTAAAATTTTGAAAAATCACAGAAAACACCTTAGGTTTGGTGGAGTATAGTAAATAGTAAAATTTACTTGATATTGGTGATAGGATTGGATCATTCACCAAGTGGGGAGGTTCCAGCCGCTTCCGTAGCTGCCCATTTTTTTATTTTTACGTCTTTAAAAACCATGTCCGAGTTATGGAAACTCGGGGTTTGTTGCTATACCACAACCAATGAAAACGTCATTGTCGTGACAACTAACTCCGAGTTTTCATAACTCGTTACTATATTTTCGTCCGAATTATCGGGCATTCAGCAGTCAGCTGTTAAAAAATTTAGAAATTTCGGGAAACTGAGAATATCAGGGACATACTCTCGGACATACTTATTGGAATTAGCGAGAGAATTAGGGAATTAGAGGAATTAGCAGAATTAGTAGGGGAATTAGAGGAATTAGTAGGGGAATTAGAGGAATTAGTAGGGGAATTAGAGGAATTAGTAGGGGAATTAGAGGAATTAGCAGGGGAATTAGAGGAATTAGGGGAATTACCAGGGGAATTAGAGGAATTAGTAGGGGAATTAGAGGAATTTTCAACAATTTGGGAATTAGTGTACAAAAATATTTTCTGCGAAATACCCCTCGCCAAGAGCCTACATGTGCAAACTGCGAAGGACTACAATCGGCCAACTATAAATGTAAAAGGAAAGCACCTTAATACCAAAAGAGATTTACCACTATTAGCACTAGCAGAGACATCAGACAGTTCGGTCGAGAATGCAGTTATTGTATCTGACCATGAGTCAGTTTTCGCTGAGAATTAAATTTTGTTTAATTTTTGTTTTTTATATTAAAAGTTTTGTTACGCATTTTATTAAATTTTTTTGAAAAATTTTGTCCTTATTCAAACTCGTTATTTTTTGATACCATAATTTCACGCCAAATACCATAATTTGAAAGTCGCGCTACCATAAATGTGAAATTTCGATCTGGCAACCCTGGCTACATCGATCGATCGATATTCAGCATCAGTTTATAGTCATTACCTATTTGAGTTTGAAATAAAAGTAGTGGCTGTGGTGGGTGGATGAATGGATGAATGATACAAATCAGTCAGTTTGTGGTTTCTCAATGCAAAGATAAAAATTGAGCATAATTTGATTAACATTTAATAATACACAATCAGCACTTTCATTTTTACATTAGATGGAGTTTAAATATTCTACTTCGGTACCTACACACAGTGTATGCACTCAACATTCTCAATAATTATCCAAAGGTAAAGATTTAGCCTTATACAGTGAGATTCAAAACGTTTGTAATTAGGGTTGGCTTTGGAAACAAAAGATTCGAAAAACGTTTGTCCAAAATTAATCGCACTGTCCCCAAAGAAAATCACTAAACTAAAATGGCAGATGTGAATTCTTTAAATTTATTCGTTTTGCAAATTATTTAGAATAAATATCGACGTCTCCACTTCCTCGATCAAATTTGGCGCCCTTCCGTAATCAATCCCAGTGCCACTGCAACCAACAAAACTTGGTGGAAGAAGTTAGGTTAGGTTTGTTGGTGTTCCCAGGGAAGTTTAAAATGCCGTTATTTCTTGAATTTCTTCATAAATCTTGAATTTATGAGCAAGCATTTTGAAGCACTCGTCAAAAACAGCATTGGAGGCCAGTTCTCCATCTGGTCGAGTCGAATCGAAAGGTAATTTGTTAAAATCAACAACCTGCTAATTTGTAATTTGTAAACCGTTTCAGAAACAAATATTTGGAGAGTGGAGACTCCGATTGGCCCGATTCTCTGTTTTTTGTGAATTTTCTTTCACAACACAAAACAGCCGATTTTGTCTGCAAAGAAAGCATTTTGGTAAAAATTAACGAAAGGAACTTATTGAATTATAATTTATCTCCCTTCAGGTGCACCCTCAGATAAAATAAAACAATGTGTCTGTGATTCCGGGAAGTTACAAATGTGAATAACGTGCATAGGATTGTGTGCATTAGGCAATTTTTTCAGCGAAATTTTTAATCCAATTAACATGACATACGGATGATCCTGACTTGGCCCCCTGCTTTAAGACATGATCTGAACTGCAGCACAGAAGTAGAAGATCAATCAAGTTGCTTTTAATTTATTTACTACGTCAATTTGTGGGGCTAGCAATTTTTGTTCGCCGTCTCAAAATCAGAACACTTTCATAATCTAAAGTAAAGTTTTGTTCTCACCGTGTCGTGTGTTATTTGCAATTGAAAAATAAAACCACTAAATTTACTTGTTTTATGAATTTACTACTCTTTTTGATAAAAACTAGGTGGGTGTTAATTTTAAATACCATATAGGTAAATAGGACATTGCACTCTGTTCATTTGGTGCTTTTTCTTTTAAAAAGCAGCCCCCGGTCCAGGATGAATGTTCGATGGATATTGAAGGCAGCCCTCGCCTCTAGAAATTGTTATGAGCAAATTTACTCGCCAGTATTTGTTTCTGAAACGGTTTTCAAATGAGCAAGTTGGGTTTAATAAACAAATCACCTTTCGATTCGACCTGGCCTCCAAGACTGTTTTTGAGGAATGCTTCAAGATGCTTGTTGAAAAATTTTATAGGGATCACTAACATAACCTAACTTTTTCCAGTTTTCTTGGTTGCACTGGGACTGGTCACGGAAGGGCGCCAAAGATGCCGGAAGTGGAGAGGTCGATATTTTTTCGAAATAATTTGCATTAATAAATGCAAAAGAAATGAATTTTAAAAATTCACATCTGTCAATTTTAGTTTAGTGAATTTCTTTGCGGACAGTGTGATTAATTTTGGACAAACGTCTTTCGAAACTTTTGTTTCCAAAGCCAACCCTAATTACAAACGTTTTGAATCTCACTGTATAATTAACATTTAACAATAATCAACACGTTTATATTAGATGGAGTATAAAGATTCTACATATTTGCCATCCCATGATAATGCTCTATTGGCAACAAGGAAAAATAAATGTAACGTGTTGGCAAATTAAAAGCAACCAACGATGAATGCTAAACGTTACAGGCTACGGAAAAACATAAATAAAAATGCAAGTAGTAGTAAAGTTCTTGCTACTTCTTTGACGGCTACTACGACTACTTCTACTACCACAACCACTACTACTACCGGTCGAGGACATTAGAGCGCGGCCGTTAGAGCGCAGGGACACTAGAGCGCAGGGACATTAGAGCTCAGGGACACTAGAGCGCAGGGACATTAGAGCGCGGTGGTGTGTTTTAGCCTATTTAGGTAGATGATGTTGCGAAAATAAAACATTTGCTTTTCTCGGTAGATACTTTTATAATTATATTACTACTGTAAAGTTTATACCACTCCGATTCTTAAAAAAAAATTTATTTTTGATACCTCTGTGTTTGGTTGAGAGGACCAACTGAATCTATATTTGAGACTTTGAAATTTCAAAAGCAGTTGTTTGCCAGTTGTTCATTTTACTTTATTCATTAAATAATTTTTATTTTCTTGCTGCACTTGGTAATGAATTTCAACCAAAATCATGGATCCTGCTTAGACCAATATCCTTCCAAGACCTTGGAACTTGGTTGAATTTCAATTGACCTGTGAATAATATTGATATAAAAATTGATATCTCCAAGGGAACAAAGTAAACAATGGTCAGTGGGTTTTTACAACTTAATGACGAGATGACATCCTGTCGAACTATTTGCCGTTCCATCCGGCTTAAATATATTGAAAATAATGTTCTTCAACCCTCATTAAAAATAAATTAAAATACCTGACACGACGACGCTCGTTTTAAGAAATGTGTCTTTCTGAATTTCGTTAAAACCGGGAGATGTTAACGGGTGGTCTTCCTTCTCGTTCATGAAATACAATAAGTAAACAGCTAATAAGGGATGTGCCGTTACCATGATTCATACACACCTAGCTGAAGTAATTTCGCTTATTGTATTTTGATGAAGAATTTTAATTTTCGCAACATCATCTACCTAAATAGGCAAAAACACACCCTGCGCTCTAGTGTCCCTGCGCTCTAATGTCCCTGCGCTCTAACGGCCGCGCTCTAGTGGCCGCGGTCTAATGTCCCTTCCCGCTACTACTACATCAGTGGATGCTTCATCAAAGAACGCATTGTATTGTAAACGATATAGGAAGTTAAAAAAATGGACCAAATGCGAAGGGTTATAAATAAGAAGACTAAAGAAGGTAATTTTTGAAAGAGTTTCTTGTCCAGAAATAGAAAAAGAAGCACAAAAACATTCGGTACAAACATCTACTACTACATCAGTTGATACGTCATCTAAGAACGCACTGTATTGTAAACGCTATAGAAAAAAAAATTGAAAGGGCTGTAGGCAAATTCTCGCTAAGATTGCGCGGCCTACACTTGTTTATATGGATATGTATTTTCAATACGCCTATGATAGTTGCGTACGATGCAAGATCTGAGTTTTTTAATTTTGTCTTAAAATATCATTGTAACGTAATAGAAAGATGGAAGTGATCTGTTTTGTACAATGTACTGCTAAAATAGGGCCAGAAATCCTCGCCAGAATTTTCTTAGGAACAGCCTGTATTTACTATTTGCCGAAGTCATTTTACATAATTTCGAACTTTAGACTTATCTAAACTATTATTCCGGATTCGGTCCGACTGCTTAGCAATTATCAGCTTAGTCGAGTTAAATATAAAACCTGTAAATAGTCATTTTCAGATCATCTCTTGGAGTGTTCCCGTTATGTTTCATTGCTTTACTATACAGGGTGGTCGTTTTATCTTGAGACTGGCAAATATCTCGAAAAGGAAGCATTTTAGAGAAAAAATTTTTGAATAAAAGTTTTATAACTTCGAGGGGGAAAATAGATGACATCAACGCCAATTTGATTCAAGGTCAAATGAAGGTCAACTTAATTTTTTTAATGAAACCTATATTTTTTATTACAGATTCTTATTCCCGGTAAAAGAACAAACAACTCTCATCTAAACTATTTTTGGATCCGATGGATGTAAATTTTAATGTTTTTCGAAATCCCTAGAAATTTCGTAGTGGCAGCGGCACTGCAAAACAAATAAACAACCATTGTATCTTAGCAACGATGAATTCTAGATAAATAAACCACAAAAATAGTAGATTTTGTTTTTGTCATGCTTCTGTTGTTACTAGGGAAGGCAATGGATTTCGAAGCAGATTAAAATTTTCATTTAAATATCTGACAAACTATCCATCGGATCCAAAAATAGTTCAGATGAGAGTTGCTTGTTCTTTTACGGGCAATAAGAATCTGTAATAAAAAATGTAGGTTTCCATTTAAAAAAATGAAGTTGACCCTCTTATGACCTTGAACCAAAATGGCGTTGATGATGCCATTTATTTTCCCCCTTGAAGTCATAAAACTTTTATACAAAACATTTTTGTCTAAAATGCTTTCTTTCCGAGATATTTGCCAGTCTCAAGATAAAACGACCACCCTGCATAAGCTGAATTCTTTTATAGCTGTCAAAGAATGCAGTGAACAAGCCGCATAGCAAACTCCTGTCGATATCGGAAGTGTTCATACGGTCATTGGAAAAGTATGTATATTCTGTATTTTAAAAATATTTAAATATCTAATGCTGTAGGTTCATCTAGGCCAGGGACCTTGAGCCATGTTTAAGAAGAAAAACATCAAGGTCATTGCGGGTTTCTGAGGGTAGCGTTGTCACAATTCGATTAAATTTGCAGCGTCGACGTAGTACCAACTGACCCCATAATTCATTACGATCCGATAGTCCGTTCCTGAGATATGTGAAAAAATTTCTCCCGATGGCGCACTTTCAGGAGCTATAGCTCCCTTAAGGTGCGGTTTCGTTCAGGCTGCTGACGGTCGCGTCTGGAAGTCGCTGCCAGACGCGCACCACTGCTTATACGTAACAACGTGTATGCGGTTTCGTAGAAGCTGCTGAAAATTCGGACGCGACCGTCGGAAGCGCGCGTCCGCGTCTCGACTGCTACAGTGGGCAGTCTAGACGCGGACGCGCTGTCACATTTTCAAAAAAATGGCGCCTAAATTCAGTAAATTCGGGCAATATTGGAGACTTCACAGCATTGGTGCTCATTTTCTTTAGATCGCCTTGAATTATGTTCAATACGAAATAAAACTGCTCTTTATTTAATCTAAAGAACTCTCAAAATTTTTCTTCATTGAATAATTTGTTCACCTTCTGTCTTTCGGTCAACAGATAGTTTACCATAAAAACGTCTTCTTCTTCTTCATCTTCTATTAAAAGAGCTGCGACAATTTCCGAGTTAATTTTTCTGGTACAATCTTTGTGGATACCGTCAATAAAATCAGCTGATCGCTGTCGGACGCACTTGCCAAACGCGTCAACGAAACCATAACAATGCCGCGTTCGGCGGTCGCGTCGGGCGGCGACTTCCAGACGCGACCGTCAGCAGCCTGAACGAAACCGTACCTTTAGGAAGCCACTTCGACCTACAAATTTTTGCACCAGTCGTCAACCATTTTCAATGGAGAATCTCAGGTTAAAATAGTGCCGAGCATTATGGGGACACCCTGTATGATGATTTCGAGACAGGAAATCCTATGGGAACTCAAGGTGGCTTACACAAGTTGGGTGGCGCCTACTTTTCTTTCGCTTGTATACCAGACCAATTTCTTCAAGATTAGAAAATATTTCTTTGTGGGGACTTTTCCATTTAATGGATCGTTCAAAATTTTCTAACAGAAAAACTTTGCGGTCATTCATTGATGAACTGTTATATTTACAGTCTGAAGGCATCAGTGTGAATAGGGAAAAATATATATAATTTTGCCATTGCTACTATAGTCTGTCCGGGATCTAGGCGACTTTTGCTCCCCGGGAAATTTGAAATCCACGTCGCCGATTGGTTAAAATTCAGCCATAATTAATCCCAACAAAAATGTGGCTTGCAGGAATTAAGAATGTAGGTTTAAAAATCAAATTTACCTCGCAGGTCGATGTAAGTTACATTTTAAACCGTTTGCGCTGCATTACTTTTATAATATTGCAAAATTATTGATTTGCCGAGTAAAAATTTTGCTCTCATGACAGATATCCTGCTGTCTGTCACATAATTCCTGCGAAACGTAATAGCCAATGGGTGCGATAAAAGCGGCTATTCTATTGGCTTATTTAAAGTTACCGCTATGAAAGCCGCCATCTTTCCGATCCTGAATTCCGGCTGCTTCATAATAAAGAGATGAAACATGGCGGCCCTCGGTCCAACAAATAGTTACCGTTTCGGAAAGGGGCATTTAACTTTGAATGAAAAGAAGATAATATTAAATGATGTCTATAAAAGTGTCTGTACAAATTTCCCTAACTTGAACAAGGTGCAGCTTCTAGATAAAACCGCTGAATTTACAGGTAAGGTCAAACACATTCCTCTTTCATGATAACGGTACCACACGTTATCTTTCAGGCCGATGTTCAACAACAATTAAAGGAAGAGCGTAGTACAAATACTCTATCACAGCCCAAAGTAGGTCGAAGGGATCAGCAGATTGTATTGGATGAACACGAAAAATATCTGTTGCGAAGGATAGTGCATCATAAGGAAATATCGGAAATGCCCTCGGAAATGTCAGAAAGAAGTGAGGGAAAATGTCCGAATGTCCTGGAAATGTTAGAAACCCCTCGGAGATAAAAATTCATCAAAAATGGCACTTTCTGGTCCAAAACTTGATCAGAGCCCATTAAAAATGTAACGTCATGTAAGCATTTTTATATTTCGGTGTTTAATCACCTAAGGACATTTTCATACACCTTCAATCACTATTCAGTGTATGATTTAAATTTTTTCCTGGGCCGATGTCGTATAGGATTCTTTATAAATGTTAGGAAATAATCCATTTTATGGCTAATTGCCATTTTGAGTGTCCTGATTTGTAAATGCACAATTATATTACTAAAATTGTCTGTGTATCAGGGAATGGGACGGGAAACTTCAATGATACACAGACAATTTTAGATTACGATGGACGAAGAACTTTCTCTTTATTGATGTGCTGATTTCTTTGTTTTTCGATAATGTAGAAAGTAATAAATCGTTTTATTTGTCAGCTGACTATTTTGTATTTATTCAAAACCCCAAATCGTTTAAACTGAAAGAAGATTTACTTTGAATCTTATGAGCCCCAAGGATTACTTTAAATTACCCGCTTAATTTCAATTTAAAGTTCCCGCGTTAAGCAAGCCAATCAGATTTAGCATATTTGAATTTGACATTTATCAGAAAATCCTGCTGGCGAAAAAACGCCTAGAGAAGTTTTCCCATCATTCCCCATTGTGAAGCGGGCCGGTCGCCTGCAGGACGGACAGACTATAGGTGACTATTTGGGGATCAATTCCATCACTGGAATGACGGAAAGTTTCTCTGCTAATTATTTTTGCCGAGTTTGCACGTCTGAAAAAATTTTAATGCAAAATATGACAATAGAAGATGAAAATACCTTGAGAAATAAACCAAATTATGACCTACATCTTTAAACAAACATACACTTTGATATGATGCTTGACATTTACGAAGGTTTTTGTAGATTCTCAAAAAGTATACAGGATTAGTACAAGGTCCCGGGACGGTCAGTTGTCTTCATTGCTTCTTAAGATTTTACTATGAAACTTGGTTCCGAGGCACAATTAAATACAGGAAATTCAAAACTGTTTTTAAAAATTTTCATGGACTTCCGGTTAAACCGGAAGTGACCCTATAAATGTTTTTTTTTAATGGAATCATACTGTTTGCTCAACGGATTCGCAATCTACGAATTTTTTAAAGTGAAAAAAGTATCATACTTGACCAGAAGTCAAGTCGCGGCCACCATGGGTTTTCAAAAACATCGAAGAAATCGGTCAAAAAGCAAGATTTTTCAAAACCGCAAGTACACGTCAACCGTATTTTTTAAAAACAAACTCAACCGGTCAATTACATTTTTAAAAATTCTTTTTCCTATTTTGGCCGATTGTGAACATTCAATTTACAAAAAATCAAAAACAAATAAAAGGAATAATATAATTGCGCAGTCGAATTTGTGTTAAAAAAATAAGGTCGATGTTTGATTTCTTCTTTTTGAAATTCCAGGGTGGCCGTGTCTTGACCTCTTGTCAAGTATGATACACGTTTTTAACTTTAAAAAATTCGTAGATTCCAAATCCGTTGAGAAAAAAGTATGATTCCATTTAAAATAGATATTTCTACAATAAGTTGCAAAATGAAAGTGTTTTTTTCACTAGTCGTAAATATTGTCCAACGAGTCTTGCCGAGTTGGACAATTACGACCTGTGAAAAAACACTTATTTTGCACGTGTTGTATACACTATTTTTTACAATTTTCCATTAAAATTAATAAAAGATTCAAAATTTTCGAAATTTTTACATTTCTATTACGTACAACAAAGCCAAACCGAGAATTCCGAATCCATGGTAACGAATGATGTAAAAATGTCATCGTTTAAATTATTTGTTGACATTTTGCGAATCGCGATTTTTTTAAAATTGTGGCTTAAATCTGGTGCGAATTGTGTTAGAAGTCTATGGAAAAATTAGTACCTACCTACTTCATTTATTCAAGGTAGGTAGGCAGCTACTTTTATTTTGGGTTTCCCAAAATACCTTTTTAAAAAATTATTAATTACTGGTTTACAACTATTTATTAAAAAATCAAGTAAAATATGTACTTGTTTATAACATAAAGAATAAAGTCAGACTGACTTGTAAAAAAAGCAAAGCAGGAATAATCGGTTGCTCATCCCAAGGTGTCGTCTCATATTTCCATGACGGAATGTGCATATGTGCTTATGCACGGGAGAATGACCTATATAACTAGCTAAAGTTTTTACAAAAGGATTAATTTGCTAATATTTCAGGAATGGACGGTAATCTAGTAGGTAGGTACAGTGAGATTCAAAACGTTTGTAATTAGGGTTGGCTTTGGAAACAAAAGTTTCGAAAGACGTTTGTCCAAAATTAATCACACTGTCCGCAAAGAAATACACTAAACTAAAATTGACAGATGTGAATTTTTAAAATTCATTTCTTTTGCATTTATTAATGCAAATTATTTCGAAAAAATATCGACCTCTCCACTTCCGGCATCTTTGGCGCCCTTCCGTGACCAGTGCAACCAAGAAAACTGGAAAAAGTTAGGTTATGTTAGTGATCCCTATAAAATTTTTCAACAAGCATCTTGAAGCATTCCTCAAAAACAGTCTTGGAGGCCAGGTCGAATCGAAAGGTGATTTGTTTATTAAACCCAACTTGCTCATTTGAAAACAGTTTCAGAAACAAATACTGGCGAGTAAATTTGCTCATAACAATTTCTAGAGGCGAGGGCTGCTTTCAATATCCATCGAACATTCATCCTGGACCGGGGGCTGCTTTTTAAAAGTAAAAGCACCAAATGAACAGAGTGCAATGTCCTATTTACCTATATGGTATTTAAAATTAACACCCACCTAGTTTTTATCAAAAAGAGTAGTAAATTCATAAAACAAGTAAATTTGGTGGTTTTATTTTTCAATTGCAAATAACACACGACACGGTGAGAACAAAACTTTACTTTAGATTATGAAAGTGTTCTGATTTTGAGACGGCGAACAAAAATTGCTAGCCCCACAAATTGATGTAGTAAATAAATTAAAAGCAACTAGATTGATCTTCTACTTCTGTGCTGCAGTTCAGATCATGTCTTAAAGCAGGGGGCCAAGTCAGGATCATCCGTATGTCATGATAATTGGATTAAAAATTTCGCTGAAAAAATTGCCTAATGCACACAATCCTATGCACGTTATTCACATTTGTAACTTCCCGGAATCACAGACACATTGTTTTATTTTATCTGAGGGTGCACCTGAAGGGAGATAAATTATAATTCAATAAGTTCCTTTCGTTAATTTTTACCAAAATGCTTTCTTTGCAGACAAAATCGGCTGTTTTGTGTTGTGAAAGAAAATTCACAAAAAACAGAGAATCGGGCCAATCGGAGTCTCCACTCTCCAAATATTTGTTTCTGAAACGGTTTACAAATTACAAATTAGCAGGTTGTTGATTTTAACAAATTACCTTTCGATTCGACTCGACCAGATGGAGAACTGGCCTCCAATGCTGTTTTTGACGAGTGCTTCAAAATACTTGCTCAAAAATTCAAGATTTATGAAGAAATTCAAGAAATAACAGCATTTTAAACTTCCCTGGGAACACCAACAAACCTAACCTAACTTCTTCCACCAAGTTTTGTTGGTTGCAGTGGCACTGGGATTGATTACGGAAGGGCGCCAAATTTGATCGAGGAAGTGGAGACGTCGATATTTATTCTAAATAATTTGCAAAACGAATAAACTTAAAGAATTCACATCTGCCATTTTAGTTTAGTGATTTTCTTTGGGGACAGTGCGATTAATTTTGGACAAACGTTTTTCGAATCTTTTGTTTCCAAAGCCAACCCTAATTACAAACGTTTTGAATCTCACTGTATATATTTTGAAGAAAAAAGTGAAAGCAGTTTTTCGTAAACACAAATGTCAGCATTTTAACAAATAATAAGAATTCGTGAAAATGAGCGACTCTGAAGACGATGTACCATCTGATGTGGAGGCAGCTGCACAGACCGCAATTTCGACACTTCTTCCTGCGAAATCGAGACATTTGTACGAGGCTGCGTATGAAAAATTTTACTACTGGTGCCAGGAGCAGAAAATTAAATTGGTGAATGAAAAGGTTTTGCTTGCATACTTTACGCTGAAGCTGGACAAGCAAAAAGCATCGACCTTATGGACGCAGTATTCAATGTTGAGGGCCACTTTAAATATGAAGAAGAATATCGACATTGCCAGGTTCGCAAATTTGGTGGCTTTCTTGAAACGAAAGTCGGAGGGGTATAGGCCAAAGAAGTCACAAATTTTTACGAAATTTCAGATTGACAGGTTCCTTAAGGAAGCAGACGATGACAAATATTTGCTAATGAAGGTTTGTGTACCTCATATTTTTGCATTAATTTTAAACAGAAACCATTTTGATGGTGTTAAAATTCAATATGGCGGCCATAAAAGAATCAAAAGTTGACTGTCGTTATTCAAAATCTAGAGTCGATGCTATTCAATTGACAGCCGTCAAAAATATAAAAGTTCCATGTTTCATTTAAACAACATCAATCGTTAGGAAGATATTAATTTTTCTTTAAATAGGCAATTTTCATATTTTTTGTGATAACTCGGGAACGAATCAAAATATCGGGGAATTCTCTTTAGATTCTGAATCATCAACAAATAGCGCAGCTTTTCTTTAATTTAACCGACCCTGTATCTTTTACCGTTTAGGAGATCCCAATGGTGAGCATCGAAAAATTACCCACCCTGTATAAACAGATTTATACAGGGTGAGTCTGAACGACATCACATCCTTCATACCACATAATCTACTGTTCAAATCATGAGGTCTGGTGCAAAAATTTTAGGTCAATTGTGATTCCTCTTGATGTTATAAGCCGCCAAAGTTCTTCATTTTTAATCGTTTTTATTAATATCTTCCGAATGGTGTATCACAGGATTCTGAAATTTTGTACAGTATTGTTGCAGACCAAAAGCCAACTCCTGATGGTACTTCAGACATTATCCAAAAATCGGATCCCTGTTGTAGAGGATGGTCCTAATGTTACTTGTTCTTGAACTTTTTTATGTTTTTAAATGTTACTAATTTCTCTATGCGGTGTTATTCCTCGATCAATTTTAAAGCTTTTTTGGCTCTTAAATTTTTTTGAAAAAACTCACCATTCACCAGAAAAATTGAAAAAACCGGAGAAATGACAATCGCTATAACGCCTTAAATTGCAATAAAAATCAAATATGCGTTGATACGCGTCATATTTCGATTGTTTTTATGCAAGGGAGCCATTTTTCGACAACGGTGTCCATTATTGAAGAAAGACTTAGGTGGTAATTTCACTTTTTTTAAGTGAAATTTTAAAATTGGTTTTATGGTGATTCCTTGAAGCATGTTATCGGTTTTTACAATTTTGCTGGTAAATTGTGAGTTTTCTCAAAAAAATTTAAGAGCCAAAAAAGCTTTAAAATTGATCGAAGAATAACACCGCATAGACAAATTAGTAACATTTAAAAACATAAAAAAGTTAAAGAACAAATAACACTAGGACCATACTGTATAACAGGGATCCCATTTTTGGATAATGTCTGAAGTACCATCATGAGTTGCCTCTCGGTCTGCAACAATATTGTACGAAATTTCAGAATCCTGTGATACACCATTACGAAGATATTAAATAAAAACGATTAAAAATTAAGAACTTTGGCGGCTTATAACATCAAGAGGAATCACAATTGACCTAAAATTTTTGCACCAAACCTCATCATTTGAACAGTAGATTATGTGGTATGAAGGATGTGATGTCGTTCAGATTCACCCTGTATTACGCTCTTTTATATACAGGCTTAGTACAAAGTCCCGGGACGGTCAGTTATCTCCGTTATTTCTTGAGATTTTACTTTGAAACTTGGTACCCAGGCACAATTAAATACAGGGAATTTAAAACTGTTTTTAAAAATTTTCTTGGACTTCCGGTTAAACCGGAAGTGCCCCAAAAAGTTGGTTTTTTAAATGGAATCATACTTTTTTCTCAACGGATTCAGAATCTACGAATTTTTTAAAGTTAAAAACGTGTATCATACTTGACCAGAAGTCAAGTCGCGGCCACCCTGTATTTTCAAAAACATCGAAGAAATCGATCAAAAAGCAAGATTTTTCAAAACTTGACTTCTGGTAAAGTAAATATGATACATGTTTTTAACTTTAAAAAATTCGTAGATTCCGAATCCGTTGAGAAAAAGGTATTATTCTATTTAAAAAACCGACTTTTAGGGTCACTTCCGGTAACCGAAAGTCCAAGAAAATTTTTAACTACAGCTTTAAATTCTCTGTAGTTAATTGTGCCTGGGTACCAAGTTTCAAAGAAAAATCTTAAGAAATAACGGAGAAAACGGACCGTCCCGGGACTTTGTACTAACCCTGTATGTCTCATTTAAATGAATGTTTTGGTTTTTTGGGCGACCACATGCTTTACGTTAAAATCTAATTGCTTCAAGTTTTCATTTTCAGATAGCGTTCATGAATTATTTTATAAAAAAAGAATTCACTTTCTTCTATTGATATTTTAGGACAACTTGCAGATACCAACTGTTGCTGTTAGACTGAAGTCCAGAAGATTACCTAATAGTAGACAAAAGGAAAGAAAATTTACAAGATTACTAATACATTAGGTACGTTCAAAATTTTAAATAAGTACAGGAAGGAAAAGCAGAAAACGGAATACTTTCGTGAACATGTAAGAAAAAATGGCAACAGAGAAGCGGCTGGAACGTCTCCTTCGCGAGGATCATTCCCTTCTGTGTAGATAGTAGTCAATTCAAGAGGAAAATTTTTATGCTTCTCGTCTGTGATTAAATTTCGCCATTGTCTCACAAATAACGACATTACCTCGGTATGAAGTTTTAAATGATTTCTTTAATATTTTAGTCTGCAGCATCTCTTTTATTTAGGTATGTATGCGGGCGTGAAATCGGCATTTTTCTGAAAACTAAGGCAACGAAAACAAAAACTATTTATTTACGTCTCTGAATTTACACTATTTCTCTGAAATGTCGAACGTAGAAGAGTTTGAAAATGAGAACGATTAGTAAGTAAATGATTCATATTATAGCTTGGCTTTTAAATCAACGGGGCTTCGAGAACAAGATTTAGAAATTATCAGTCTTATTAAACACAATTGAAGGAAATGTCAGATAATTTTGATTGATTTTAGAAAAAAGCTTGTTCCCTTACTGCCTCTTACTCTAGCTTAAACTATTAAAATTTTATTCACAATCGTAAGTAAAGAAATTTATAGTGTTTATCCTTTTGAAGTTAAATGGAACTATGAAGAGTTCTTCGAAAGAGCAGAAAATAAGAGCCTGCAATGGACGCTGATGGAGCTCCAGCAGCGCCGTGACGAAAATTAGTGATGAATGTACCTAGGTCCCCACCAAAATAGTGCCTAGTCTTTTTCATCACTATTCAAATTGTTGTGTTTGTCTTAAATAAATGTTATACTTATCTACCTATTTACCTACCGTTTATCGTTAACCTCCCCACTCCACTTTACCACATAAAAAAAGGGTGGTTACTGCAATCACTAAAATTTAGAATTTGAGATAACACCAGATCTTCACGTTGTGAGGTTTCAGGAAGCCAAAAAAGTGCTTTTAAAAATGTATCTGCGTATGTGTACCTACGTTGGTGCCCTTTTGACCAAAAACTAAAAATTCAAGATTTTTATCGAACTTTAAAATCGCGGTACAGACCAAATCCCTGAAGCGATTTGGCTGAAATTTTGCACATGGGGATTGTATTACACGTTGAAGATCTGAACAAATTTTGGATTAAATCGGCCCATGGAAAGTGTAGTTTTGGCACACCAATTTCCCAATTTAAAATTATTCTCTCATTTAACCACACAAAACAAGTTGTTGAATAGTTATTAACGATACTAGGTTGGTAAGCGCATGTTAACAGAATCGAGGTTCATAACGGCACTGCTATTTTTTGTTTCTATGGAAACTAAACCATTTTTGGTACTGGTTTTAAATAAGACAAAATTCATTCGCATTTAGGACCCTTTGGGTAGAAAAATCGAGATTTTGTAATAACGGCAAGACCACATTATAGCCCAAACTACTGAATCGAATTGGCTGAAATTTGGTACATGGAGATTAGGTGACCAGTTGACGCGCTGAAAGGCTACTCGGAGCAATTGGTCCACGGGCAGTGCCAATTAGGCATATCAACGTCAAAATTTTAAATACAAAGCCTCTTTTTTATGTCGCCATTAGAAAGACGATCAAATTCTGGTTCTAAAAATTTATTCACAATTTCTGCCATTTCAGTGGAAAATAATGCAGCAGAGAAGCGGCTGGAACCTCCCCATCGCGTGGATCTTTGTATTCTGTGTAGATAGTGTAATGTGAATGTCTGATAGTATGTATAGCGGGTTGCCAACGGTTGGCAACCCTGCAGCAAATAAATGTCACTAGTTTTTAAGATAGGTTAAGCAGAGAAAAACCGTTATTCATTCTCTAGAGAATCCATGTTGTAACCGTAATAGTCTGAGTCAATAGATACTTAGTTATAGCTCTTATGGTTTATTGAACTCCCGTCCATACGATACTACATTGGCGACGAGGAAAAAGGGAAAATGCCTAATCGGAACCACCGACGGGTGGACGAGGGGGCCGCGGCTCCACAACAACCAGTTCAAATTCTAAGGGGTGCAATCGGCACTTTAGCCGAATTTAAAATTGGAACGGATTGGTGCACTAATGAAGAACGAATGGAGCAGTATTTTCTGGCAAACTATGTGGAGGAGGCCTAAGTAGACAAAGATGTCAAACCAATTTTTTGCAAACCTAGACCCATGCCATTTTGTTTTAAGGAGGCGATCAATAAGGAGTTGAACGAGTTAGAGAATAAGGAAGGGTGTAATTTCGAAGGTAGAGAGCTCGCAGTGGGGCACGCCTTTAGTGCCAGTTGTCAAGGAGACAGGCAAGTTGAGACTTTGTGCGGATTATAAAATTACCGTAAATAAATTTGTTCGTGATGTTAAACATCCTCTTCCAAGGATCGAAGAGCTTTTTGCAGCACTGCAAGGCGGTAAACATTACACAAAGCTAGACTTCTCGAATGCTTATAACCAGTTAGAATTAACAGGCGAGACAAAAAAATTGTTGTGTTGGAGCACCCATAGAGGTATTTATCAGCTAAACAGACTCCCTTATGGAAAGAAACCAGCATGTTCTATTTTTCAAAAAACGGTAGAGAAAGTTTTACAGGGAGCGCGGGGTGTCATTAATTTTATGGATGACATTGTGGTGACAGGTCGGGATAGGGCAGACCACTTGAAAAATCTGGAAGACGTTTTTAGTAGGTTGCACAAGGCAGGTTTCAGATTGAATTTAAAAAAGTTCAAATTTTTTGAACCAGAAATAAAATATCTTGGTCACATTATAAATGAGAAAGGTCTACATAAGGACCCAGAAAAAACCAAAGCTATTGATGATTGTGGTCGACCACAGGATGTTTCTCAAGTTAAAGCGTATATTGGTATGGTCAATTTGTTCAGAATCTGTCTGCGATGTTGGAACCTTTATATAAGCTTTTAAGACATGATGTTCCATTTAAGTGGACGGAAGATTGCGAAAAGGCTTTTATAAATTCAAAGGCAGCTATTTGTTCAGACCAAAGTTTAGTACATTTCAACCCGGCAGTGCCGCTTAAATTAGTTTGTGGTTTTGTTGCATGTTTATCCAGACGGTACGGAAAAGCCCGTAAGTTTTGCTTCGCGAATTTTGAATAAAACTGAAATTAATTATTCGGTCATACATAAGGAAGCTTTAGGTATCTTCTGGGGTGTTCGAAGATTTTATCAATACTTGATGGGAAATAAATTTATCCTATGTTCGGATCATAAACCCTTATTGGCTCTTTTTGGGGAGTCGAAAGGTATTCCTCAGATGGCAGCTGGACGGTTACAAAGATGGGCCATGTTTTTGAGCGGTTTCGATTACGTCTTTAATCATATTAAAGGCGCGGAGGACGGTGCAGCTGATGGGTTGTCGCGAATGCCAATTAAGTCTTCAGAAGTCTCAGAAGTGGAATTTGATTACTTTAATTTTTTAATAGAAGATAAGATCCCTCTTGGTTCGGACCAAATCAGAAGGGAAATTAGACAAGAACCAAGATTAGGTACTGTTTTCAGGTATGTTCGTGATGGTTGGCCTGATTGAAGAATTAAAACCTTTTGCCCGACGTGCTCTAGAGCTAGGTATAGATAATGGGTTACTTATGTGGGGTTACCGCGTTATAATACCTCATAAATTTTAAGAACAGTTACTTGAAGAAATTCATGGAGCACATAGTGGCATGGCTAGAATGAAAGCCTTAGCAAGACAGTACTTTTGGTGGCCCGGGTTAGACAACGACATTGAGAAATACGTCAAAGGTTGCAATGCCTGTATGAAATTTTCGAGTTCACCTTCGAAAGCGTCTTTAATAAAATTTGAGGAAGGCAAGCATGTGTTTGACCGGGTGCACATCGATTTTTTGGGTCCATTTCATGGCAAAACTTATTTAATCATAACAGATGCGTTTTCAGTGGCCAGAAGTTTACGAAATGGCTAAATTGGATTCAGCTAGTACCATAGATAAACTCAGAGATTGTCTTGCACGTTATGGCTTGCCAAATACAATTAATTCAGACGATGGAGCACAGTTGGTTTCAGAGGAATTTGAGGAAGTTTTGCAAAGGTAATGGTATTATACACGTTACTTCCCCTCCTTATCATCCGTCGACTAACGGGGCTGCAGAGAATAGTGTCAAATCTTTTAAAACCTCTTTAAACAAGATGCTCAGTGATTCCAAAACAAGTTCTCAACAGATGTCTACCTTGATTAGCAAATATTTATTTTCGTATCGTAACACACCTCATTGCGCTACGGGCGAGTTGCCATCTAAATTAATGTTTTCAAGAAAAATCAAAACTCGCTTTGATTTCCTAACTCGTCCGGAAACTCTTAAGGCTAGGGAGCAACAAATTAAATTTCATAAAGGCAATCGTTTTGTCAACTTTGAAGAAGGGGAGATAGGTTATGTTAAGGACTTCCGTAATTGTCAAAAACCGGTATGGACCAAGGCGGTGACTATTAGGAAGTTAGGATTTCAGTCCTATATGTGTAAACCGTTAGATGATTCAAAATTAATGTGGAAAAGACATCTAGATCAGATGATTAAAGTTGGTCAATTTTATGACGAAAATGTTCCAGAAATTAGTAGAACTGAAGGACATCCACCTAATGATCATTGTGAACCTTCCATGCCAAAAACAAGTGTAAATATTAAAGTAGGATCTAAACAAGACGATAGTGTAGAGAAAGTGCCGGTGTTTCCTCAAGCTGCTTCCGATAACTCAGACGGTGGTGACCCTAGAAGTGAGCCGGACATCATAGTGAGTGAGGAAGAGCTTATACGAAAGGCAGCTGATACTCCTATTATGGGAAACCGACCGCGCAGACCGATAAAAGCCCCCGAACGTATGAACTTGTAAGTTTTGATTGTAGTAAAGAAGCTTAGACGCGGAGGGATGTAATGTCTGATAGTATGTATAGCGGGTTGCCAACGGTTGTCAACCCTGCAGCAAATAAATGTCATAGTTTTTAAGGTAGAGAAAAACCGTTATTCATTCTCTAGAGAATCCATGCTGTAACCGTAATAGTCTGAGTCAATAGATACTTAGTTATAGCTCTTATGGTTTATTGAACTCCCGTCCATACGATACTACAGATAGTAGTCAATTCAACAGAATTTTTTAAATCCTTGACTAATTTCGCAATTTTCTGACAAATACCGACGTCACCTCGGACATCACCCATCACGTTTGACAATATGTTCCTTTTAAGGTTAATCTTTTGCCACCTTTTTGACAATAACTGCCACTTTATGTCATCCACTATCAGCCCGCTCCCTTTTAATGAGAAAGAAAATGGCAGAAACTGTGAACACATTTTTAGAACCAGAATTTGATCGCCTTTCTAATGGCGACATGACATAATAAGTGGGACTTCCAATCTCCATGTACCAAATTTCAGCCAAATCGATTCAGTAATTTGGGCTATAATGTATTTTTACTATTATTATAAAATTTCGATTTCTTGAACCAAACAGCGCTATTTGTCCTATTTAAAACCAGAATTTGAAGACCTTTCTGATGGTGACAATAAATCTTTCAAAAACTTGTTTTTAATGGTCAGATGAGAGAATAATTTTAAATTTGGAGATTGGTGTGCCAAAACGGCACTTTCCGTGAGCCGATTGAATTCAAAATTTGTTCAGCTCTTCGACGTGCAATACAATCCCCATGTGCAAAATTTCAGCCAAATCGGTTCAGGGGCTTGGGCTGTACCGCGATTTTAAAGTCCGATAAAAATCTTTTTTTTTATTTATGGTCGAAAGGGCACTTTTAGAAGCAGAACTTGAAGGTCTTCCTTATGGTGACGTGAAAAATGGGGGTTTGCATTTAAAATTTAAAAGTTGATGTGCCAAAATGGCATTTCCGGTTGCACGATTGGCTCGAACAGCTTTTCAGATCTAAGTTAGGTTACGAGATGCCTATGTTCCAAATTTCAGCCAAATCGGTCTAGTAGTTTTGGCTGTGGCGTGATTACAAACGAACGTACGTACGTACATACACAGACACATTTTAAAAACTCCTTTTTTGGGTTCCTGAGACCTCAAAACGTGTAGATCTGGTGCGATCCCAAATTCGAAAATTTTAGTGATTGCAGTAACCTCCCATTTTTTTGAAATTGTGATGGGGTTGGGGAGGTTAAAAAAAATGGAGAAAAAATTCTTTCTCATGAAAAGGGAGCGGGCTGACAGTGGATGGTATAAACGGGCAGTTGTTGTCAAAGAGGTGGCAATCTTAAAAGGAACATAATTATCAAATGTGATGGGTGATGTCCGAGGTGATGTGGGTATTTGTCAGAAAATCGCACGATACTAATTATTAGCCAATAGAAAAATTGATTTCTGTGTGTTTACCATGGCAACTCGAGGATTTCCTGGAAATTTTTGATACCGACTTAGACCAACCTAAACGAAATTAATAAGTGGAAATTTTTATGTCAAATTAAATGTCAAAAATCATTTCTATTCAATTTCTGTGGCTGTATCGTTGCTATTTTCTTACCGAATCTGCATTCGAGCATTAATTCATTTCCTGGAAATTTTAGTCGTGCATCCCAACAACGTAATCGGGCCCTCGTGTTCCACTCGGGCCGATTAATACGTTGTTGGAATGCACTCCAAAAATTTCCGGAAAGAATTAATGCTCTTATGAGATTATAAGTGAAAATTGCGAAATTAGTCACAGACGAAAAGCATAAAAAAAATTTCTGTTGAATTGACTACTATCTACACAGAATACAAAGATCCACGAGATGAGGAGGTTCCAGCCGCTTCTCTGCTGCATTTTTTTGTGTGACAATCGCGAAACTTGTTCGTGCCTTGTTCCATACGCAACAGTGAAACAATGGAAACTGTCTATATTAGTTACAGAAAATTTCTTACGTTATGTTATATGGAACCGCGAGCTCATCAGAGATGAGTCTGCCCTTTTTAAATTCTTTATATTTTGCTGACGAAACATGTTATTAGATACCATGGATGAGGCGACTGAAGCATATAAGTAATGACATTGACGACATCGGTGATGTGTCACCCGAGATTCCATTCACAATACAAGATGCTGCAAAAAGAGCAACGCTGGATTTACTTCCAACCAAGTCTCGTCAACAGTACGACATTGCACACAAAAAATTCCGAGTGAACAGTGTAGAAGGCAATTTTAGCCAAGAAATATTTTTGGCATATTTTGAAGAGAAATCAAAAATATGGAAGTCGTCGTCTCTTTGGTCGCATTTTTCTATGATTAAATCGTCGCTTTATGTTTACGACAACAAGGATATCAGTAAATACTACAAAGGGATAGCGTTTTTGAAACGGAAAGCGGAAGGATACCGTCCGAAAAAATCAAAAATTCTAACCCTTGAGGACATCGAGAAATTTTTGAAGGAGGCTCCAGATGAAAAGTATTTACTGGCAAAAGTTGCCACAACTATAGCTTTATTTGGAGCCTGTCGTCGGGAAGACTCTGGAGCCAACTTGACCGTAATAACACGTAAACAACACGGCGCCGGCGGATGGACGTCCTCTAATGTAGCAGAAGGATATATTGAGAGCTCAGTTGAAAACAAGAAAAAAAATTGACAGACGGTAGAAACTTCTACTTTTTCACAGAATTTGTAAATTTAGCATTTAACTTTATTTAACCAAGGTCGGGCGTGCAGAGCGGTTGGATGGCTGATGCACCCGGCGCTCATTTACTAAAATCTAAAATACAAATGTTTTTCACTCCTAAAATGGACATTTCTCGAAAAAATTACACTCAGGTTTTCGATCCGGCAATGCAACATTATTGATATTGAGTTCGATAGCTGTTGCTTTGTTGGATCAAAAACCTTAATGCCATTTTTTCAAAAAATATCATTTTAGGGGTGAAAAATATCGACACAAGTTAATTTATTGCTACTGCTACCGTCTCCGAGACTGCCAATTTTTGTAACATAAAATGAATGCCACTAAAATGACATTTTTCGAAAAATGGCACTAAGGTTTTCGGCTTGAAAAAATATCAGCTATCGAATCCGGTGATAAAAATATACAGTTATATGCATAGGTTTTTTTTCACGGCACCATTTTTTGACCTAAAGGGCACAGGTGTGGGGTTTGCATTTAAATTTTTAAAGTTAACTTAATTTTTTCGAATTTACTTGTCGCAGATTGAATTTTAGCATCTTTACATTTTCAGAATTATTGATGATGCCTTTCCCAAGGACACTACGTCACGGATCGCCTCCAGTATTTGATGATTTCCCGCCCCTGGGGCAGATTCGGCCGACGCAGACGCAGGCGCAGATTCCAGCGCAGGTGCAGATTCCACCGCAGGCGCAGATTCCACTTCTACGCTCGCGAAGCATAATTGAATCGTCATGCATGCCAGTCTACATGCAATGTTTGCATATGCCCAAACTACAAACTTTAAAAATTTAAATGCAAGCCGCCACTTTTCACGTTATCATATGATTGCTCTTCGAACTCTGCTTCTAAAAATGTATTCACACTTTACGGCTTGAAAAAAAATCAGCTATCAAATTCGGTAATAAAAATATACGGTTATACATAGGTTTTCTCGCCGCACCGATTTTTGATCAATATAGCACCATGTGTGCATGCATTTTTAGAAGCAGAATTCAAAGAACATTCATATGGTAACGCGAAAAATGGGGGTTTGCATTTAAATTTTTAAAGTTGATGTGCCAAAAAAGCACTTTCCGTGAACCGATGTGGCCCATATTCTAATCAGCACCTACAGTATGAATATGTGTGCCAAATTTCATCTCCGTACGCTCAGTAGTTTTTTTTTCGATCGATTTTATTAACTTGCTACGCGTGGAAAATTTCAGCAAAATCGGTTGAATGGTTAAAAGGTGGGAATTCATTTTCGATTTTTGGGACTCACTTATGAGGGGCCATCTAGCGAAACAAAAAAATTGGCAGTCTCGGAGACGGTAGAAACTTCTACTTTTTCACAGAATTTGTAAATGTAGCATTAACTTTATTTAACCAAGGTCCCCGGGCGTGCGGGCGGTTGTCGATGGCTGATGCGCCCAGCGCTCATTTACTAACATCTAAAATATACGTTTTTCACTCCTAAAATGACATTTTTGGTAAAAATGGCATTCAGGTTTTCGACCCGGCAATGCAACAGCTATCGAATTTGATAATGATAATATGCCCTTAAAATGGAAATTTTCTAAAAAATAGTTCTAAGGTTTTTGATCCTGCAAGACAACAGCTGTCAAATCCGATAGTAAGGATATGCCTTTTTGTAAAATAAATTGAAACACGGGCCCTTTTGCCACTAAAATGACATTTTTCGAAAAAATGGCACTAAGGTTTTCAGCTTGAAAAAAAATCGGTTATCAAATCCGCTAATAAAAATATACAGTAATACATAGGTTTTTTTTCACGGCACCATTTTTTGGTCAAAAGGGCCCAAGCGTGAATACATTTTTAGAAGCAGAATTTTAAGAGCATTCATATGGTAACGCGAAAAATGGGGGTTTGCATTAAAATTTTTAAAGTTGATGTGCCAAAAAGGCACTTTCCGTGAACCGATGTGACCCAAATCAACACCTACAAATCTCCCACTGAATATGTGTGCCAAATTTCATCTTGATACGTTCAGTAGTTTGAGCTGCAGCGTGATCACAGACAGACAGACAGACACACAGGCAGACACAGGCAGACAGACACAGAGACAGACATTTTTTCAAAAACCACATTTTTGGGTTCCCAGGACCCCGAAACGTAAAGATTTCATCTTTCTGGCGATTCGATTTTTTTGAATTTTCCGATCGATTCCAGAAACTTCCTCGCGAGCGTAGAAGTTAAAATTGCGTGCATGATTCTACCTTCAAGCTCAGCTCAGCTAAAGAAGAAGATGTTAATAAATCAGTTGAGGACCGTGATGCCTGTAAAAAACAAACAAGTAAAACCAGTCACTGGGATAAGAAGGACACATTACTTTTTTTTATCACTATGCACAGAGTTTAAAACAGATTTAAACAACCTAGTCCAGTCGGTTCGCGACAATACCGGGTGATTCAATTTGGTATTCGCCCCCCCGTAACTATTGTATTGCAACAGGAAAATATATAAAACCATATATATTTGTAAATTGCATGACAAACTCCATGAAGTGACGTCAATAAATCGTCAATATGATGACATTATGTCAAAATGACGATTGTCAACTTTTTTTCTTCAAATGACATGCTGTATATTTCTTAGCGGATTCTTGTAGACGTTTTTTTTCTACATTTAATTATGTAAAAAAAGTTCACAGTTTCACTAGAAAAATTCCGAAAAAAAATTTATTTTATTAGGCATAATTTGAAAGTTTCTTGTCAATAAACGTAGTGAGCCGTGGAAAAAATTGAATTATGGTGTTGCCTAATGTCGCCCTCACACGAAGGGTCCTGTTTTTCAAAAATTATAATTGATTTACCTGTTAAATCGTTAATAGTAATAATGTTATTGTTATTCACTAGTTATAAGGTAAATGGGGTATTATTGTTATTAAAAGGGTAAGTAATAATAATTCTTTGAGAAACTACGGTCCTTGCGATGTGAGTGACTTAGACTACACTATAATTCAATTTTCTCCATGGCTAACTACTTTTATTGACAAGATACTTTCAAATTATGCCTAATCAAATCAATTTTTTTTTCGGAATTTTTCTAGTAAAAGTGTAGACTTTTTTTACATAATTGAATGTAGAAAACAAATGTCTACAAGAATCCGCTAAGAAATATACAGCATGTCATTTGGAGAAAAAAAATTGACTATCGTCATTTTGACATATGTCATCATATTGAAGATTTAATTACGTCATTTAATAGAGTTTGTCATGCGATTAACAAATATATATGGTTTTATAAATTTTTCTGTTGAAATAAAAAAGTTACAGGGGGGCGAATACCAAACTGAATCACCCGGTATATGGTCGAATACTGCATTTCATTCTACAAAGATGCCGTTTGGCACAGTTGTACATGGGACCAATACAAGTGATTTCACCCGCAGTGCCCAAAAAAATTTCCCTTAGGAACAAAATGGCGGCGGTTTTTTCGAAATTTCCGCAAAAATTGCTAATATCTTAACTATTATTAACAATTTGAGGAAGCAACAATTATTTTTCTTGTACACTACAACCAAGAAGAACATTACTTCTCATTTTATTAATATACCGGGTGGTCGTTTTATCTTGAGACCTCAAGACGCAATCGGAAAGAAAGCATTTTAGAAAAAAATGTTTTGCATAAAAGTTTTATGACTTCGAGGAGGAAAATAGATGGCATCATCGTCATTTTGATTCAAGGTCATTTTCAAGGTCAAATGAAGGTAAACTTCATTTTTTTAAATGGAAACGTATTTTTTATTACAGATTCTTATTCCCCGTAAAAGAACAAACTGCTCTCATTTAAACTATTTTTGGATCCGATGGATACCTTTCCTTGTGGTCGTTTTAACTTGAGGCTGGCAAGACGCAATCGGAAAGAAAGCATTTTAGAAAAAAATGTTTTGCATAAAAGTTTTACGACTGCGAGGGGGAAAACAGATGGCATCATGGCCATTTTGATTCAAGGTCATTTTCAATGTCAAATGAAGGTCAACTTCAACTTCATTTTTTTTAAGGAAAAGTATCCATCGGATCCAAAAATAGTTTAAATGAGAGCAGTTTGTTCTTTTACGGGGAATAAGAATCTGTAATAAAAAATATAGGTTTCCATTTAAAAAAATCAAGTTGACCTTCATGTGACCTTGAAAATGACCTTGAATCAAAATGGCGATGATCCCATCTATTTTCCCCCTCGAAGTCATAAAACTTTTATGCAAAACATTTTTTTCTAAAATGCTTTCTTTCCGATTGCGTCTTGCGGTCTCAAGAAAAAACGACCACCCGGTATATTACTAAAATGAGAAGTAATGTTCTTCTTGGTTGTAATGTACAAGAAAAATAATTGTTGCTTCCTCAAATTGTTAATAATAGTAAAGATATTAGCAATTCTTGCGGAAATTTCGAAAAAACCGCCGCCATTTTGTTCCTAAGGGAAATTTTTTTGGGCACTGCGGGTGAAATCACTTGTATTGGTCCCATGGACAACTGTGCCAAACGGCACCTTTGTAGAATGAAATGCAGTTTTATTTCCCGAACCGACTGGACTAACCCGAAAATGTCCAAAAAAGGAAGTATTTAAAAAAAAATCTTTCAAAATCAACGAGAAAGGACACACCTTCAACTGGGAACAATGCCAAGGACGATTCAAGACCCTGCTTACAAAGTACAAAGAAGTCAAAGACTTCAATAATACTTCCGCAAATGGAGCCAAACATTGGGATTATTTTGAGGAAATGGGGGATTATTATTATTCTGTAACCCCAAAGGCAGCATGTTCCGGTCTCCAACAATTAGTGCGTAACGCAAATCATGATGAAATTGAAGAGAAAGATGCACCAGGACCATGTAAGAAGAAGAGGAAGGTCTCATCGAATCCCAGAGGATCGATGTTAAAAGGTATCATAATGCTTGAAACCGGCTCGCATTTTGGGATTTATAAGACATATAATAAGATAAAAATTCTTTATACTTGGCCCAAAATTAAACAAGACATTGCTAGATATCCAGGGTGTCCGGAAATTAGAGGATAATATCTTAAGGGCGTACTCTACGACCAAGAAGACGAAGAAAAGTTTTAATAAACATGGGTCGAAAAATGACCCCTAAGGGAGCTAGGGCCCCTTAAATGGGACACTTTGAAAGTGGTTTTTTCAAAATCTCTTCAAAACGGTTAAAGATAACACCGTGAAATTGGGTACCTTTAGTAAATCTTTGATGCTGAATTCATTATGGTGGAGAAAATCTTAAAGCTTCAATAATAAGCGTCCCGTACAGGGGGGGCTTAGGACTAACATCGCTCAAACATTTTAACCTCCCCACTCCACTCCACCATTTAAAAAAAAAGGGAGGTTACTGCAATCACTAAAATTTTCGAATTCGAGATAAGACCGGATCTATACGTTTTGAGGTCTCAGGAGCCCAAAAAAGTGGTTTTTAAAATGTGTCTGTATGTATGTACGTACGTTCGTACGTACGTTCGTACGTTCGTACGTTCGTACGTACGTACGTTCGTAAACACGCCACAGCCCAAACTACTCGACAGATTTAGCTGAAATTTGGTACGTGTGCATGTGATAACCCAACTTAGATCTGAAAAGCTTTTGGAGCCAATCGTGCAACCAGAAATGCCATTTTGGCACATCAACTTTTAAATTTTAAATGCAAACCCCCATTTTTCACGTCACGATAGGAAAGGCCTTCAAATTCTGCTTCTAAAAATGCATTCATTCTTAGTGCCTTTTTGACCAAAAATAAAAAAAAAATTGATTTTTATCGGACTTTAAAATCGCGGTACAGCCCAAGCCCCTGAACCGATTTGGCTGAAATTTTGCACAAGGGGATTGTATTACACGTCGAAGAGGTGAACAAATTTTGGATTCAATCGGCCCACGGAAAGTGCCGTTTTGGCACACCAATTTCGAAATTCAAAATTATTCTCTAATTTACCCATCCAAAACAAGTTTTTGAAAGATTTATTGTCACTATCGAGGTCACCATCATAAAGGTCTTCAATTTCTGGTTTTAAATGAGACAAAATTGATTCGCATTTAGAACCCTTTGGGTAGAAAAATCGAAATTTTGTAATAACACTGAAACCACTTTATAGCCCAAACTAGTGGATCGATTTGCCCGAAATTTGGTAAATGGAGGTGAGGTGACCCGTTGAAGAGCTGAAAGGCTTTTGGGAGCAATTGGTCAACGGGACGTGCCATTTAGGCATATCAACTTTAGAATCTTAAACAGAAGTCCCTGAAATCAAAGACCCACGCGTTGGGGAGGTTCCAGCCGCTTCTCTGCTGCCATTTTTTGTAAATGGTTTTTTCTCAAATCTGACACCAGAATCTGAACATCTGAAGTTTTTTGCGTAAAAATGATGCTCTTGTTTGATATCGCTAAGATCCACCGTTTTCGAATAAATTGATCTTAGTCGTTTTAGAGCGCAAAAATCTGTTGCAGAAGATTTTAGTTTATTTACCAAATTATCAAAAACGAGCTCAGGGTCTGATTGTTTGCGTGATTTTAGGAAAAAAAGTTCGTATGGACATATGGCGGAAAATGCTTCCTATGGGACCTATGGGGTTCTGGAAAGCTGACGTTCTTCAGTTCGCCATACCTCCGTTAGAAAATGTTCTCCGACATATGTCCATGTGAACTTTTCTTCCTAAAATAACACAAGGAATCAACTCCTGAATTAATTTTTGATAATTTGGTAAATAACTAAATAAAATCTGTGACAAATTTTCGTGTTCTTCAAAATTATGGGGTCCAACGGAGAGAGTTAACCGGACTATGAAAACACTCATAAGCCCAGTTTTTCCATCTTCGATAACCTCCGGTTTACCTAACCAACAGTTTGTCGCATAGCAACGAGTGTTCTAATTGGCTGTATCCTAGCAGGTTTGGTAAACTGAAGGTTATCGAAGATGGAAAAACCGGGCCTTAATGGCATATATTAGTGATAGTCATGATAAGTTCGTACGGTTAGCACAAATAAGACGTAACGTGTTACAGCATTTATTGCGGGCTAGAGAAAGAATTAAACGTTTTTATGGCAAAAAACGCTGTCCGGTAGAGTTCAATGTTGGGGACAGAGTTTGGAAAAGGGAATTCCCCACCACAGATTCGAGGAAACACTTTACTAGCAAATTGGCTAAGCGATTTGATGGTCCATTTGAAATTATTTCTCGGGTTGGTTTGAATGTTTATATGGTTCGAGATCTGCAGGGCAAAGCCTCAGGTCCATGGCATGTGAAAGGTTTCAAACAGTATGTTTCGTCTGATTCAGAAAGTATTCTAAGAAATAACTTCTCGGATAATACCAACAATGACGAGATTCCATCTGAAGGTTCTTCTGTCTTCTGATTTATGTTAGTTTTTTTTCCGGTCGCCCTCTGGGTTGGGCGAACGTGACGGTAATATCTTTCAAAGTCCGCTATTGTAGAATAGGCCTTAGCCCTGTTGCAGGCGACGGTAAAAGCCCCTCGAAAGCGACCTTTTCTTCGAGTAAAGTTTAATTGAAGGTATTTTTGCCTATCTCCTGTCGGTTGGAGGTTTCTTTTTAATTGGAAGGAGCGACTGTGACGCATATTGAATGTACTATGGGTCACCGAACTCCTTCGCGTTAATCTTTTAATCACAGCGCAAGTCATTTTAATTTTGCTGGTCAATTCCTCAATACGTCCTTTTTCACGTCGAGCCAGTGACCGAGAAACATCTAGCTCTCGATTGAATGTTAGGTTCATTTGGAAAAATACCTATCTGAAAGTAAAATTTAGCTTTTCCATTTAGTATCAAGTTTGGCTGATTAAGAATCTACAATTTTTCAACGACCACTTGTCGGATTAGAGATCGAAGCTATAAGGTAATAGTAGGGACGCTCTTGGGCTGTACCCTGCACTTTATGATTAAGGGCTGGTACTTTGCGCACTTCTTACCTAGATGCCAAAGATCACTTTTTGAGGTGAAGTTTGATGCCTATGCGGCAACTTGCTGTGGCCGGTTGCCTATCTCCGGGGCTTACTTCCCGAAACTTTAATTTAAAATGCAAACCCCCATTTTTCACGTCACCATAATAAAGGCCTTCAAATTCTGCTTCTAAAGATGTATTCACCATTAGTGCCTTTTTGACAAAACTTCAAATATTCGAGATTTTTTAACATACTTTAAAAACGCGATACAGCCGAAACCTCAGGACCGATTTAGCTGAAATTTTGCACATGGAGATTGTATTACCCGTATTATAGCTGAAAAAAATTTGGAGGCAATCAACACACGGAAAGTGCCGTTTTGGCACATCAATTTTCAAATCTAAACATATTCTCATTTTACGATCTTAACAAGTTTTTGAAAATTTTATTGTCACCATCAGAAAGGTCTTCAAATTCTGGTTTTGAATAATACAAAATTCATTCGCATTTAGTGCCCTTTGCATAAAAAAATCGAAATTTTGTAACAACATTAAAAATACATTATAACCCAAACTACTGAACCGATTTGGCTGAAATTTGGTACATGGAGATTGGGTGACCCGTGGAAGTCTTGATAGCGAAAAAGCTGGCTAAATACGCGATTCGGGAAAGTACGCCCAACTCAGTTGTTAATAATTATTAACGTTTATACAATATGGCGACACGTGCTTATCATTAGGGTTGGGCAAAAGCATATTTGCATGTTTCTCCTAAAGGCTCATATTAAGTCCACAGTTATGTGCATGTAATGTTTTCATTTTTTATTTCATAAAAACTTAAGTTTATTTTACATACAGTGTGTCTCATTTTAACTGGAACCACCCAAATATTTCGGTTAATTTTAACCGAATCAATGCGTTCTTTTTTTCTGCATGTAGAGCTCCAAAATCTGCACCAGCGTAATACTCAACTTTTTTTATAAACCGAAACCCCAGCCTACTGCGATTTAATAAAGAGGCCAAAAATGACGAAATCGTATTAGGCATTTTTTTATCGAAAAATTTTATAAAGAAAAGTTGCTCAGAATCGCTCCAAATGGCTAAATCCAAAGTTTTAGGAAAAAATGAAAATGTTGAATTTCTTGAGGAAGAATCATAAAATAACGAAAACGTCAATATTTTTGCAACATAACGGGTGATTTGAAGTAAAAAAACAATGGAAGCGCATATGTTTGCTGTTTGTGGCACACTGCAACAGATTAGTTGTCCCTTGAAATTGTTAAGAAAAACGAAAATCTTACACAATCTTAATAATTTCAACTTTTTCTGCAATTCTTAAATTTTATCCATCCATAGCCGATAGCAAATGGCAAATCAATTCATTTCAATTGTTTTTTTATTTCACGGCACCCATTATGTTGCAAAAATATTGAACTTTTCGTAATTTTGTGATTCTTCCTCAAGAAATTCAACATTTTTATTTTTTCCTGAAATTTCGGATTTAGCCATTTGGAGCCATCCTGAGCAACTTTTCTTTATAAAATTTTTCGATAAAAAAAATGCCTAATACAATTTCGTCATTTTTAACCTCTTTATTAAATCGCAGTAGGCTGGGATTTCGGTCTATAAAAAGAGTGAAGTATCACGTAGGTGCAGATTTTGGAGCACTACATGCAGAAAAAAAGAACGCATTGATTCGGTTAAAATTAACCGAAATATTTGGGTGGTTTCAGTTAAAATGAGACACACTGTATATAGCATATATCAAGGCTTTACGGCATACAGCATACGTTACGGAATATATGGGCACATTATAGCATAAAACTACGTTTTCGGCTGTTTAAGGTTGCCTCTCCGGAATATTAAAAAAAAGATTAAATTAATAAAAATAATTAAAGACTACACTGGCAGCGCAGGTACCTCTGTTAAGCCGGAAACTATTATATGACCCTCGTTAAGAAAACTATTTGTAGGGATTACCTCGCGGTCATGAGACTGACCCCTATTATCGCGTTTTCTTCGAAAAGGATTTACCAAAAATTCTTAATTCTAACATGCTTGGGCCAATGAATAGCAAATTTTTTCATCCCCTTCCACTTGCTTTTTCTCTATTTATATTCTGGCTGGCCAAATCTTAACATTTTTCTTTCACTCGTTGAGTCGTGTACTGAAATCTGAAAATTTGTGCTCCGCTGTTACCTATAATTTCAACAAAATGCCAAAAATTTGTAGTTCACAAAATGATTTAATTAAGAAGTGGCTAAGGTCGTACACATGCTTCAAATTCGATGGAAATGTTGTGTTCTGTACCATCTGTGAAAAAAGGGTATGTATTATTTTTTCATAAATTAATTATATTTAGTTTTTTTGTGAATAATATTTTTATAAAATAGTTATTAATTATCTAAGGTTCTTACTGTATTTTAAAAATATATCTTTTTGCCACAGGTCAACGTTACTAAAAAGTCTCAACTTGATCAACACGTAGCCACTGGCCCACACCAAAAAAGAAAAACCAATGAAGCTATTGCGCCAAAACAACAATTCCTGTCTATGTGTTTGAATGAAAGTGGAAAATCCAATAACTTTAACGAGGATTTATGCAAAATGATGGTTTCACGCAATATTCCATTGAATAACTTGGACGCTCCAGAATTTAGAAACTTCATGGAAAAATACACTAAAGAAACAGTTTTATCCCGGAGAACAGTTTCCAGAACGTGCATTCCGAAATTGTACCAGGATAATCTTCAAAAAATCAGAGACATCGTTGAAAACAATCATATTTGGTTTAGTGTAGACGAAACCACCGATGCCAAAGGAAGGTATATTGCCAATTTTATTGTCGGTACTTTGACAGGTGATCAGTCTTCTAGTTTTTTGGTAGCTGTTAAACAACTAGATAAAACCAACCATTTGACCATTTCGCGTTTTGTGAATGAAACCCTTGCGTTACTTTATTTGCCAAATCAAATACCTGTAGATAAAGTTTTATTCATGGTCTCTGACGGTGCCGCTTACATGGTCAAAGCAGGACAGAACTTAAAAATTTTCTTTCCAAATTTGATTCACGCCACTCATGCAATGAATAGGGTAGCTGAAGCCGTAAGAACTGAATTTCCTTTAGTTAATAAGTTAATTAATAATGGGAAAAAGTATTTCTAAAGGCACCAACTCGTGTCGCAGTCTATAAAGAAATTCTTGGGAATGTTCCTTTGCGTCCCCAGCCAGCTGGGGTACTTGGATAAATGCTGCTCTATTTTATTGTGAACATTATAGTGGTTTTAAAAATGTGGTAAATAGTTTCGAATCAAGTAGTGCTCAGTCTGTGAAACATTGTCAGGAGCTTTTTAAGAGCAACGAACTAGTATTTCAGTTAAACTACAGGGTGGGCCCGTAAAAGTTGGAACAAATTTTGGCTGTTAATAAAAGTTTTATTTATAATCCGATTTTAATGAAATTTTGTGAGGTTGTTAACTCAACCTTTCTACGTCGGGCCCACTCATTTAATACACCAACACTCATTTAGTTTCTGAAATATTCTTCAGTAAATGAAGAGGTAACGTTTAGGGTCGCTGCAAAATTAAATCAACCGTGATGGTCTGCTTATCTTTGTCTTAAAATCATATTTGAAGTTTTCTGAGCAGAGCAACAACAAAAAATTAAGACATTTTTCGTTCTTTTAATCAAAAATTAATTAATTAACATCTGCGGTTTCGCGAAAAACTCGAAATTGTAAGTCAAGTTGCCTTTTGGAATTTACTTCTGTCACATTGTCAAGCAAATTAATCTGTTTAACATGGCTCGATTATTACTAGAAGATAAAATTTTAATCTCCTCCAGTTCCACGAGCGCAATTTTGGAGCCAACAGAATCTAATGCATTACTGCAACTTTTCTGAAGGCTCTAAAATTACGCTCCTGGAGCGTTTTGATTAAAATTTATCTTCTAGCAATAATCGAGCCATCTTAAACTGATTAAAATTTGCCTGTCAATGTGACAAAAGTAAATTCCTAGGGCAACTTGACTTGCAATTTCAGGTTTCTCGAGAGACATTGCAGATTTTAGTTAAATTAGTTTTTGAGTAAGAGAACAAAAAATGTCTTAATTTTTCGGTGTTACTCCGCTCAGAAAGCTCCAAATATGATTCTGAGACAAAGAGAAGCAGACCATCACCGTTGATTTAATTTTGCAGCGACCCTAAACGTCACCTCTTCATTTTCTGAAGAATATTTAAAAAACTAAATGAGTATTGGTACATTAAATGAGTGACTTCGACGTAGAAAGGTTGAGTTAATAACCTCACAAAATTTCATTAAAATCGGATTATAAATAAAAATTTTATTAACAGACAAAGTTTGTTCCAACTTTTACGGGCCCACCCTGTATATTAAAGCGCATTTTTCAAACATCCCTAATATTATTGAACAACTGGAAAAACAGAATTCTCTTCTCACAGACTCTTTGTCACTAATCGACAATTTTAATTCTGCATTAAATACGAATAAAAGTTCCATATGCAGCAAAATAAACAAGAAGCTTTGTGATTTCATTGTAAAAAATTGTGGGTTGACTACTTTAAAAAAAATTAACAACATTTTAAACAGTCAATATTCAGATAATGATGTTTTTGAGGAAACTTATGTAATTGAGAAAGCCCACCTTTTTAAATATTGCCCGGTAACCTCTTGTGATGTTGAAAGAAGTTTTTCTCGATACAAAAATATTTTGGATGACAACCGACAAAACTTCTTGGTTGAAAATATTGAACAATATATGATTATTTATTGCAACAAATTTTAAACTAAGCTGAAATGTGTTACATGTATTTTTTCCTGTGTTTTTCTGGGCTTCCAATATATTAAGTATTTTGCAGATACCTATTAACGGAATATTTAAGTGTATATATGCTTCATCTTTACGACATACTTGCCCAGCCCTACTTATCATACCCTTGTCTTGTTTTATTTTAGCTGTCTCTGGGAGCTGCCATTTGCCCACTTAATTAAAAACTAGAAATAATAACGTCGAGGTTGGGATTACGAGGACTTCTTTGGCCTTGCGAGCACTTCCACTCGGACTTCATCTCTCAACATTTCATTTCGTAAAGATAAGTTTCACTTCGACTTCGTTTCAAAATTAATATTTAAGAGCGTGTTGTATGTTTACACATGGTTTTTGCTGAGGGGCAGCGGTGAGAGACGAAGGTCACTCAACAGATAAAGTGGGAGGAGCCTCGAATCTCCCACTTCTTCTAGAGCTACCAGCTCGCGACTCGCACACAGGGTGTTCTTTAAAGTTTCCACCTTGAATATCTTTCGGACCGCGGACGTAAAAAATATATTGAAACGAAATAAACGCTGATCAACTTGGCTTAAGGGGGGGCAATTACACTTGCAGTGGTGTACTTTTTTTCACTTTCGGTTTTTTTACCGGAATAACTTTAATTTATGCTTTTCTCAAATGGAAACCTAGACTTTTCCAGAGGTGCTTTCAAAAGTCACACTTTACGGTTTATTTTTGGGTTTTCTAGATTTCAACATGTTACATATAAACTGAAATAGTTGTACCTGGTTAAATATGCGTAATCACAGATTACACGCATCGTGTTTGTATTACAAAATTCTTGTCTTCAATACTCCAGTGGCTTATCTAGCTAGAAAATCTGGACATAGGTACTGTAACATATGCCAGTTAATGCCAATCATTGGGTAAATCCACATTAAATTGTTGTATAAAATTTGTCGTTGAGGCACTAGAATATTAACGGTTAGTTAGAACTATTTATTGCCGTGCACACTTTCGTCACGGCCATTGTGTCTCCATGCGGTCCGGGGCCTTGTAGAAACCTTTGCTTTGAATTGCCGTTTTCCCAGAACACCCTCGCTGTAAACTTTATGACCGAATTCCTTCGCATACAATTTTTTAGAAAGTTGTTCCCACAGTAGAGATTTCCGAGAAATGGATTTAATAACGTAAATGTCTTATTCATTATAATTTGTTGCTAAATTTGATTCAGTAAATGCATGAACCCCAAAGGTAGAGTAGCCAAGATACACTAATTTTGCATGACGTGAATCAAGCATTACTCCGGCGAAAATTGCCTCGACAACCCGTTAAACACCGTAGGAACCTCATGTGTGTAGGCATAACCGACGCATATGTAACCAATCAGATTCTTTTCGGCGTAAACGCTGTAATTTAAATTGAAGTTCACTGCAAGAATAGAGCTGGTGTCGCCATCTAGGCTAGACGACCGAAACCTCAAGCCAGATTCCTGTTTAATACCCTATTGTTCATATGTAGAACCTACCTAGCAAATTAGATTGCTTTTAAAATTGCATGACTGTCATATGCATTAAATAACCCCCCACTACCCTGCACATGCTCGAAAAGCTTCAAAGACCCCGCCGGACTGCTTGGATTTTTGTTAGGTAATTCATTAGATTTGCATAAAATAACTAAATTGTTTCATTGATAGGATATGTGAATCTGTGATTAGCTTTTAAGGTCAGGATTGTATCGTAAGGCTGGTCGAATCGCGTAGCTTCTTAATTAATTATAAATTGTTATAAAATGTGGAGATGAATTAAGGAAGGGATATGCCGACCGGATATAGTAGAGAGGGGGTGGTTTTAGGTTCGGCGGACCGAAGAGGACGCCGGAAGGGAACTTGCTCTCAGACTTCTGACTAAGAGACTCGTATTTTCCAAAGCTCTCGAATTTGCGATATTTTCCAAATATTTAAAATAGTTATTTTCGTTGTTTGGGTTTTGTGTAGTTAAAGTTCGTGATTGTGTAGTATTGAAGTTAGTGTAATCACGCCGTAGGGGGATAGTGTTTTAGTGGTTATTGGTGATTGGTAGAACACCGCCCGGTCTGCATCAGGGTGGAACTATATCAGGTATTACGCAACTAGATTTGTAGTTCCGTTAGTGCATTTGATTGGAGGTCTCCCGATCTCTAATTGGCTTTAATAGACTAGAACCTTTTTTACATCCGCTACATATTAATTAACTTAACCCCTTTTCAGTGTAGACTTTAGCGTGCTTGCTTTTCAGTAGTAGAATAGTTAGGGTTTGGTAAAGCGCAGCCAGTTCTTCCCTTTTATTAGCATAGAAAGAGGTAAAGGAAATTTGGGGATATCCATAAGGGGACGCGCTCTCTCAGCTCTGCAATTTGTTTGCAATTTGTTCCCGCTGGATTGTCGACAATAATTCACAGTTGCGGTTAAAAACGCTACAGTTTTGCCAACACGTGATTGTTGCTCACTTGGAGGGTGTCCTGTTGGCATCTTCCACCTGTGATTTGGCCTGGTGTACCAACGATTGCTAGTGGTATAGGTTTCCTGCATTCCGCCAGACACTCCAAACAGGGGGCTGGGCTGGACCGTGTCTATACCGCGTACACTGAAGACGAAGAAAGAAGCAGCAAGAAACTAAATTTGGGCTTTAACGAGAAATCACAGGGTCCACATCCCTCGAACCGTTGAAACCATTTATTCAGTGTCATTCAGTTCATTTTGGGGTCATTTTCACTCTAAACTTTGTTAAACACAAAATTTCCTCTATCGTACCGTAGAATTTACTTAGTGCATGAAATTTGCTCGATTTCAGGAAATCTACTACGCCACTGGGATTTTGACGCCACGCCACTGAACTTGCGTCATTTTAGCTGACGTAATTACGTCAAGAGTTGTCACTGCTCGAAACTTGTCTTGCACCCCTCCTAACACTTGCCTGTATTGTGGGTTGCTTCCCAATTTAAAAACCCGGATTTTTGCAAGTCCGGTAATATTATTTAATTTTGGGGATTCATTCTTTTCCAGCATTCGGTAACGGCACCCTTCATTTTATAAAACTAGCTCAGAGTTCATTCATAATTTAGAAACCCATTGATTTAGGTTGGGGATTATAACTATTGTATTTTTTTCTTTACCGTGTAAATTATTTCCCTCGAGCTCCTTGAGCGAGAGGTGTTTATTTTATTGTATTATTTTTGCGGCCAGACTTGGTTTCAGTGTGAATAAATTGTTATTTGGAAGATCCGTTTTATTTCCTGTATCCACGGCCTCGTAAAACGAACCACAACCACAACGTAATTAAATTTAGGGGTCCTTTTGCAAGATTGGAGGGATTTCACAACGGTCCCCCTTTCAGTAGAGTCAGAAAGTTACAATTGCTGCCTTTGACCAGGATACGAGGTTAATCACGTGGACACAGGTGCCATTGACGGAAGGATAAGAAGTTAATCACGAGAAAACAGGTACATTTATTTAATACAGGCACAGATATGGCACCAACCCGAAGGAACATAAAGAAAACCAGCCAGGAGCCAACAACACGAACAGAACCAGTAGCAGGACCGTCCGGAACCTCAGATGGAGCACCACACTGGTTCACACAATGGGTCAAGGATCACCAGGAGGAGCACGAATCGCAACAGGTGCAATTATTAGACACCATTAAAATTATGTTTAAGGAGGTTCAGCCAGCGGCAGCACTGACAAATCAGGTGGTCACAGTAGCGGAGGTCCATGCAGAAGCTCCAGGAGGCAGCGACATCGACGCCATCTCGGAGGCCACACCAGAGCCGTCGCGCCAGACCCAGGGGGCGACGACACCTACCGCATCGCCCAGTTCCGACTTGGGGGAGCTGGTGCGAATTTTGAAAAACAACACACCATCGACAACCATCCCGGAGAAACCGACGTTCGAGGGGGAAAATTCGAAGAACCCCATGATATTTTTGGAGAAGCTCGAGAAATACTGCCGGGCACTGCAATACGATGAAGAGACCAGCTTGGAGACTGCTCTCGGTTGTCTTCGGGGACCGGCAATGCACTGGTCGAAAATTTACCAACATCAATGGCACAACTTCCAGGATTTCCGACAAGAATTCATCCGTTTCTACTGGTCTAATGCTAGACAGATGGAAGTGAGGAACAAGATAAGCCATGGAGAGTTCAAGCCAGATCGGAGCATGGTTTCACACTTTGCTTATTTTGTCCACCTTGCAAGCTTATTAACACGACCCATCCCGGAGGAGACCTTAGTGGCTGAAGTAATGCAACACTTCCCGCTAGCCGTACAGCAGCTGTGGGCTATGTCTGCAAATAACTCTTTGACCGCTGCAGCAGACTTCCTACAAAAACAAGACCAAACGATAATTAATAAGAGCCTCCGGACGCAAAATAAACCCACCAGAGACCGACAAGACAGTAACCCGTATCGAAGACAACCACCACCACTATTTCAAGCGCCGCCACCACCACTATTTCAAGCGCCGCCACCACCGCCAAGGAATCCACCAAATCGCGGCAATCAGGCAAACCAACCTCCAAGACGTCCAGGCAATCAGTCGGGAAACGGGGGCGGACCTCAGAACAGGGCCTAATGAGGATCCTTCGCCGCCAACAAGGCCCCACGTTCAAAATCCAATCACAACAAATTCATAACCTCCAAATTGACAGCCCAATTCCCCAACAAAACGTCAATCCGAGACCCGAACCATTCAAATCCAAACACACCGACATTGCCACCCTTTTCCAACAAACGCCACTAGAGGGCGCCACCAAAATTCACAAACGTCAACGTCAATACTGTCAGCCAACTACCACCGAATTTGAAATTACTCCCGCCAAATCTGCCAGACACCTTACTGCTCCAAAACTAACCTATAATCCTGTTGAAATCGGGGAGAAACAATTCCATGTCCTTTCTGTTTACGAAACCGAAGGTCTCTACGACGAAGAAGGTGGTCTACAGAGCTCCTAGCGGAGAATTTTACCCGAGATCCATCTGAAAGTTGAAGGGGTTGAACTATCGGCTTTAATTGATAGTGGCAGCGAGCTTACCTGTGTCTCTAGCGAAACATTTTCCAACCTGCTAGCCATGGGGAGAAAACCACCCACGTTACCAGTCACCGCCGTCCAAATTAGGGGTGCTTTTGGCCAAAGGAGTTGTCGAGTCACGATGCAGGGCTTCCTCAACGCCGTAATCGCTGGGAACGACTACGAACTCGTGGCATTCGTAGTCAAGAATTTAGTAAAACCTGTCATTCTAGGGGCCGACTGGTTGATCGAGACCGGGGCTTCAATTAACTTCCGACAACAGCAAATCGAGATCCAGGGCCCAACGGGCAAATGCTTTGTCCCTTTCCAAATTGGGGGCGAGGTACAAACCGAATCGACAGTGAAAATTGTGGCTGCTACATCGGAGGCACCATATACACCCGACAAGGAACAAGATCCCATCGAGAGCTTAGAGGCGCTACAGGAACAGGTCAGGGCAACCAAATTACCTGAGGAAGATGCAAACAAGCTGCTGAAAGTTCTCTGTAAACATCGTCCAGTCTTCAGCAAAATACCGGGGCTAACGCACAAATACACCCACCACATTAAATTGCACGATCAAACACCATTTATGAAACGGCCATATCCAATTCCATTTGCGCTAAGGCCAGCTGTTGACAAAACCATCGAGGAAATGCTAGCATTGGGGGTAATCAGAAGGGGGCCTTCACCATATGCTAGTCCAGTCACAGTGGTATCCAAGAAGGATGGTACTACTCGTATTTGCCTTGATGCCCGCATGATAAATGCCAAAATGATCTCCGACACGGAGGCACCACCAGCCACAGACGAATTGTTACATCGCTTTGAGGGGGTTCGTTACTTGACCAGTATTGATTTGAGGGCTTCTTACTGGCAAATTCCACTGTCACCGGAGAGCCAGGAGTGTACCGCCTTCCTCTATAATGGACGCAGCTACATGTATCAGGTACTTCCTTTTGGTTTAAAAACTGCCGTAGGTTCATTCAGTCGAGCCATGGACATAGTCTTGGGACCCGAAACTTCCGAATTCACCACCAACTACATCGATGACCTCCTTATCGCTTCAAAGAGCCTACCGGAACACCTAAACCACATCGACCAAGTTCTAACCAAGCTGGGAGATGCCAATATGACTGTCAACCTGGAGAAAACACATTTCTGCCGGACGGAAGTCAAATTTCTGGGACACATTTTGTCTACCGAGGGGATTAAACCGGATCCAGAGAAAATTGTTGCCATACGCCAATTTCCAGTGCCGCAACGCCTGAAACATCTTCGAGCATTTCTGGGTCTCTGCAATTACTACAGGAAATTCTGTCCACTCTATAGTGAAGCCACCAGGGGGCTGTCACATTTGCTTAAAGGGGGCGCACCTTGGCAATGGGGGCGACAAGAACAACTTGCTTTTGACCGAGTGAAGGGCATCTTTCTCGAAACTGCCATTTTACGGAATCCTAGGCCAGATTTACCATTGTATGTACAGACCGATAGTAGTAGTTTTGGTTTGGGGGCGGCTTTGTTCCAGATTTTCGAGTACGAGGAGATTGGGGCCATTGCTTTTGCCAGTCGATCACTCAGGGGGGCCGAATTAAATTACACCACCACTGAAAAGGAACTTTTAGGAGTCGTTTTCGCTTTAAACAAGTTCCGCACCTTTTATCCAGGGCAGGAAGATCATTGTCAGAACCGACCACAGGGCACTGAAATTCCTAAAACGCTGCCGACTCATGAACGAACGTTTGACCCGGTGGACACTCATCCTAGACCAATATGACTACGACATCGAGGTTGTCAAGGGCAAGGACAACGTCGTGGCCGATATCCTGTCACGATACCCACATGACAGCGACTACGTCAACGAATACCCACGAGATCAGCCGATCATCGCACTATTTGAAGCCGACAACGCCGCAGAAATCCTTGAACTCCACCAAAACTTGAGACAACGCCAGCTTGAAGACCCTATGCTGAAGGCCATTTTGCAACATAAAGAATTGGGTCAACCCATTAATGATCCTAAAATCGAACGCGTGCAGGTCCAGTACGTCCTCCAAACTAATGTAGTAGTTTACAGGTCTCCTCGCACTGCAGTATTGTTGGTTGCTGTCCCGCAGAGCTGTATCAAAGATTTGGTCTTCTATTTCCACGACATTATGGGCCATTTCGGGGCGACTAAAATCCACAATGCCATGAAACACACCTACTACTTCCCAAAAATGAGTACCACCATTCGACGCCTGTTGAAGTCTTGCGACCTTTGCCAGAAGACGAAGTTCCCGAATAAAACTACTTGGGGTCCATTCCATGCCATTCTACCCGAGAGTCCAGGCGATTTGATTTGTGTCGACTTCTATGGTCCACTACCAGCAAGTCGAGGGGGCGTAACTTTCATATTTGTCGTTGTCGATGCCTTCTCCAAGTATGTCAAACTGTATCCATTGAGAAAAGCCACTGCACCGGCTGCTGCCAAGAAACTGACCCAAGACTATCTGCAATACCTGCCAATTAAACGTGTGTTGAGCGATCACGGAACCCAATTTACTTCAAAAGCTTGGCAGAACATGCTTACCCAAGCTAATATCGAATCCAGACACTGCTCCATACGACACCCAGCATCAAACCCTAGCGAGCGCATTATGCGGGAGCTTTCACGAATTTTCCGAGCTTACTGTCGAGACAACCACACGAGTTGGGCCACACACATTCCCAATATCGAAGAGTGCTTCAATGCACTACCACACACAAGTACAGGGTATTCCCCGTATGAAATCGTTTATGGGAAGAAACCACCAGGGGCATTCGATGCATTATTACGTCAAATAATACCGCCACAACCAACACCGAACCTGGAGGAAATTCATCAGAAAGTCAAGGACAATCTGAGACACCATGCAGGCTTACGCCAGAAACAGCAAAAGGGGGAAATCATCAGACTTGCCATCGGAGACTGGGTCCTACTGAGGAGCAAAACTTCTTCAGCCAGTGGAGCCCAAGTGTTTAGCAAATTCCTGCCTCTATACAGTGGTCCTTATGAGGTAGATGCTTGCCCACATCCCAACACATATCGACTTGTGGATCCTGAGACAAGACAGCTGAAAGGAGTTTACAACATGGCCAATCTGCGAGTATACCACCGTCGAGGACTGTGAAACTGGCATGATGGAAGATGGTTCCTGTCAGCCTACGCTATCCAAGAACCAGGGGGCGGGTGTAACATATGCCAGTTAATGCCAATCATTGGGTAAATCCACATTAAATTGTTGTATAAAATTTGTCGTTGAGGCACTAGAATATTAACGGTTAGTTAGAACTATTTATTGCCAAGAGTCATAAACCGTGCACACTTTCGTCACGGCCATTGTGTCTCCATGCGGTCCGGGGCCTTGTAGAAACCTTTGCTTTGAATTGCCGTTTTCCCAGAACACCCTCGCTGTAAACTTTATGACCGAATTCCTTCGCATACAATTTTTTAGAAAGTTGTTCCCACAGTAGAGATTTCCGAGAAATGGATTTAATAACGTAAATGTCTTATTCATTATAATTTGTTGCTAAATTTGATTCAGTAAATGCATGAACCCCAAAGGTAGAGTAGCCAAGATACACTAATTTTGCATGACGTGAATCAAGCATTACTCCGGCGAAAATTGCCTCGACAACCCGTTAAACACCGTAGGAACCTCATGTGTGTAGGCATAACCGACGCATATGTAACCAATCAGATTCTTTTCGGCGTAAACGCTGTAATTTAAATTGAAGTTCACTGCAAGAATAGAGCTGGTGTCGCCATCTAGGCTAGACGACCGAAACCTCAAGCCAGATTCCTGTTTAATACCCTATTGTTCATATGTAGAACCTACCTAGCAAATTAGATTGCTTTTAAAATTGCATGACTGTCATATGCATTAAATAACCCCCCACTACCCTGCACATGCTCGAAAAGCTTCAAAGACCCCGCCGGACTGCTTGGATTTTTGTTAGGTAATTCATTAGATTTGCATAAAATAACTAAATTGTTTCATTGATAGGATATGTGAATCTGTGATTAGCTTTTAAGGTCAGGATTGTATCGTAAGGCTGGTCGAATCGCGTAGCTTCTTAATTAATTATAAATTGTTATAAAATGTGGAGATGAATTAAGGAAGGGATATGCCGACCGGATATAGTAGAGAGGGGGTGGTTTTAGGTTCGGCGGACCGAAGAGGACGCCGGAAGGGAACTTGCTCTCAGACTTCTGACTAAGAGACTCGTATTTTCCAAAGCTCTCGAATTTGCGATATTTTCCAAATATTTAAAATAGTTATTTTCGTTGTTTGGGTTTTGTGTAGTTAAAGTTCGTGATTGTGTAGTATTGAAGTTAGTGTAATCACGCCGTAGGGGGATAGTGTTTTAGTGGTTATTGGTGATTGGTAGAACACCGCCCGGTCTGCATCAGGGTGGAACTATATCAGGTATTACGCAACTAGATTTGTAGTTCCGTTAGTGCATTTGATTGGAGGTCTCCCGATCTCTAATTGGCTTTAATAGACTAGAACCTTTTTTACATCCGCTACATATTAATTAACTTAACCCCTTTTCAGTGTAGACTTTAGCGTGCTTGCTTTTCAGTAGTAGAATAGTTAGGGTTTGGTAAAGCGCAGCCAGTTCTTCCCTTTTATTAGCATAGAAAGAGGTAAAGGAAATTTGGGGATATCCATAAGGGGACGCGCTCTCTCAGCTCTGCAATTTGTTTGCAATTTGTTCCCGCTGGATTGTCGACAATAATTCACAGTTGCGGTTAAAAACGCTACAGTTTTGCCAACACGTGATTGTTGCTCACTTGGAGGGTGTCCTGTTGGCATCTTCCACCTGTGATTTGGCCTGGTGTACCAACGATTGCTAGTGGTATAGGTTTCCTGCATTCCGCCAGACACTCCAAACAGGGGGCTGGGCTGGACCGTGTCTATACCGCGTACACTGAAGACGAAGAAAGAAGCAGCAAGAAACTAAATTTGGGCTTTAACGAGAAATCACAGGGTCCACATCCCTCGAACCGTTGAAACCATTTATTCAGTGTCATTCAGTTCATTTTGGGGTCATTTTCACTCTAAACTTTGTTAAACACAAAATTTCCTCTATCGTACCGTAGAATTTACTTAGTGCATGAAATTTGCTCGATTTCAGGAAATCTACTACGCCACTGGGATTTTGACGCCACGCCACTGAACTTGCGTCATTTTAGCTGACGTAATTACGTCAAGAGTTGTCACTGCTCGAAACTTGTCTTGCACCCCTCCTAACACTTGCCTGTATTGTGGGTTGCTTCCCAATTTAAAAACCCGGATTTTTGCAAGTCCGGTAATATTATTTAATTTTGGGGATTCATTCTTTTCCAGCATTCGGTAACGGCACCCTTCATTTTATAAAACTAGCTCAGAGTTCATTCATAATTTAGAAACCCATTGATTTAGGTTGGGGATTATAACTATTGTATTTTTTTCTTTACCGTGTAAATTATTTCCCTCGAGCTCCTTGAGCGAGAGGTGTTTATTTTATTGTATTATTTTTGCGGCCAGACTTGGTTTCAGTGTGAATAAATTGTTATTTGGAAGATCCGTTTTATTTCCTGTATCCACGGCCTCGTAAAACGAACCACAACCACAACGTAATTAAATTTAGGGGTCCTTTTGCAAGATTGGAGGGATTTCACAACGGTCCCCCTTTCAGTAGAGTCAGAAAGTTACAGTACCGGTACATTCTGTGACACAATTAAATTTTTTTTTGATCTGCATTTACTGCTGTGGGGAGACATTTTTTTGCCCTTCCTGTTTAAGCGAAAATGACCGTCATTTTGATTTAATTTAATCATTTTTCGCAACGGATTCGGAATCTACGTTTTTTGACCTGACCAGTAGTGGAGTAACTACACGACCACCACCTTAGATGTTCAAAAACATCGAAGAAATCGGTGAAAAATTGAGTTTTTTGAAAAACGCAAAAACCTTTGCTTTTTCGATATAAATTCAACTGCGTAATTAGTTTTTCAAAACATTTTTATCTCTTTAAAAATTTTTCAAAAAGAATTAATTACTTTAGAACAGAGCCTTAAAACATGGAATGTCTTATGTCGATGTAAAGCTATGTTATAGGTGATCCAGAATATGTCATCAAAATGGTGGTGTTCCATTTAAAAAGTGAAGTTGCCATGCATTGCAAGTGTTTTGGGACAGCCTGTATAGTTGAAAGTATTTTTAGGATGTAGAATTGGCGGTGTTGTACATAATGGCGTTTGAATTGATTTCCTATCTGGAAGGGTTCAGAAGTTATGGACCGCCGTCACCTTGTTGACTCACCCTGTATATACCTATATATTTCAAATATGCATATTTTTTTATTTCCTGACTTCGATATCCAAAGCTAAATCAGAGAAAGTAAAAAACAGTTATTATATACTGTTGTGGGATTAATGTGTTGAACTTTCATGATCTTTAGGTGATGTCATTTTAATTTTGTCATTTTCTGTCTTTCAAATAATTCATCAAATAAGGGCATATATTGAATCAAACATTTTTTTTTTAACTTGATAGCTGTTAACGTCGGCTAATACGGAACGTCAACGTCATTGACATTTATTTGCATGTAACCGTCACTTACATAATGAAAATTATAAAGTTTTCTTTAAATATTTTGCATAGCAATATTTTGAAGATGGGCCACTATACCCATCGGTTAAACTTAAAACCCCCTCTAAAGTCATCTTCAACTTTAAATTTTTTATTATGGACCCGGGGGTTAATCTTTCGTTTACTTTTTGTATTTATTGTTCCATATAGGGTGAGTTCCGAGTTGTTTCATAAGGTAATAATGTTAGACGCACTATTTCCTAGGTAACAATAAGGTACCATCAATGGAGATTTATATTGTTGTAACTTGTATAGTCTCTTTAACGTCTAAAAGGCGCCCATCTAAGCACGTTGCATTTTAGTTAAATAATCGACGTTTAAATGACGTGCTTTTGTGCACGTTACATTGTTGTCGGACGGTCGACGTCTAAATGACGTGCAACAGCACACGTTGCATTATAGTTGAATAGACGTCATAATGACGTACATTTGTACACGTATTATAATTGTCTAAATGACGTTGAAAAGACGTCGAAATGGTTGAAATTGCTACTTTCGGTGCCGAAGATCACGTTAAAAACACGTCGAATTTACGTCGAATTTTAAACATATTAATCAAAATGACGTGTATTTTGATGCTCTTTAGACGTAAAAAATATGACGTGTTTTTTAAGGGTCGAATTAGACGTCGAACTGACGTCAGGAAATGACGTCGATTCGACTGCAGCCCGTCGAAAAAGTGGTCGATTTTCGCGACACCTCGACGTCTATAACACGTGTAGTCCTGGTAATTCTCTCTTTTCGACGTGTGTGTGCCCGTTGGGATCACGACACCTTTTGGATCAATGTCCAACGTTCGCACATCGTAGGCATCGCTTGGTGTAAATGAGAATACCCGTAGAGAAATTTTCAAGTGCTGCTGTTCAAGACTTCCAAAATGGAATACCAAATAACAAATATAAGAAAGAAGCAGTACATCTCGTGGCCTCAGAAATTATGCACTTGAAAATGTGCCGACAAAAGCTTGCCGGCTTGTTGCCAGCAAACTCGCGGGATTGTATCCTACAGTATTCCAAGATTCCGACGATAATGGAGTGGTAATAGGAGATGGAAGCATTAGAATATTCTCTCAATTGAAGGATCATATAAAATACATCAAAAGCAGCAAAAAAAGGTCCGAAGGCGAAAAATGTTCCATGTTGCCAGTGAACAAGACGAAAAAAATGTCCAACTGTAAAGCAGGATGCTCAAACGTAACGTGGCAGCCATCTTTGGATTCGCCGGAAGAATCAGATGAAGAAGAACTCACTCCAGAAAATGCAGCCAAGAAATTGAAAACTGTCGACTTTAAAACATTTGATGAGACAACTCAAAGACTAATGAAACTGACATATTCGAAGCAACGTTTCTTTTTAAATCAAGCTGAGCCTCCCGCGTTAAAAGAAATAAAAGATACATGGCCGATAAAGGCATATGTCACCATTTTAGGATGCTCATGTCCAAAGAAATAAACATTCTAACGGACACTCTACTTGAAAAAGCAGACTAATAGAGAGAGAATGTGGAATTTCAGGGAGATAAGTACGCAAAATATTGAGAAAGAACAAATTTCATGATAATAAATTCAAGCCTTGTCAGAAGCTGCATCCAGGAGATAATAATAGAAGACGGACGTTTTGTGAATGGTTCCAGAATGAAGTACAAAACCATCCAGCACAACCTAGAAAAATTCTATGGACTGACGAGAGTATTTTTACAAATTGTGGTATGTTCAATCAGAAAAATAGTCATTACTACGCTAAAGAAAATCTACATTTAGTTCGACAAGTAAAGCTTCAGATAAAATTTTCCCTGAATATGTGGTGCGGAATCCTGGATAACAAACTACTAGGTCCCCACATAATAAATCAAAGATTGACTGGAGATTATTATCTAAATTTTTTGAAGCATGATTTGGAAAATATGTTAGACGAGTTGCCACTGCAAACTGTACAAAACTTAAAATATTTCCAACAAGACGGGTGTTCAGCACATAACGCTCGAATCGTTCGTGAGTATCTCGACGAAAAATTTCCGGAATCCTGGATAGGAACTTACGGACCAGATGGCCAACAAGAACTCCCTGATGAAAAGGTTCGAAACCCATTCTTTTAGATTGGCAAACGAATATGTGGAATGTGTAGTAGACTATAAGGTCCAACCTCAACACATTCCACAAGAACTCCCTGTTTGAACCCTTTGGACTATTTTCTATGGGGTCATCTTAAAGATACATTGTATAGTGTTAAGAAATAGCATTGATGCGGCAATACAATCGATCCCAGGAAACATGATTGTATTGATGTATTGAAATGGAATGGGGGATTTTCGAACAAATGAAGAATCGGTTTCATTACATACATATTTGCTACGTTGTTTTGGTAATTGCATTAAAGTTGAAGTTTTTTAACAGTTTTGCCCATTTTTTGACATTTCTGTCAACAATTATTACATTTCTGATAAGATGTTTTTTTTGCATTATTATTATTACCTATCATAAAAATCCGATATGGCGCCCATAAGAAAATCAAAAGCTGATATCAATTTCTCAAAATCTAGTAGGCCTAAAAATTTTTCGTTTGTATTTTCAGAATCCCCTTAGTCGATAATCTTTATCGATCCGAATAACCGTATTCAGGCTATTCCACATTTTAACTTTCGACAATTTTCGGTTTTTTGCGGTTATTTCCGGAACTAATCGGAATTTCTCGGATATCTTTTAACATTCGAAACTTTTCTCTAATTTAACCGACTCTCCATCGCTTATGGTTTCCGAGATCCCAATAGTGAACATTAAAATAGTTCCCACCCTGTATAATTGGCGAGTGGCAGAAAAGCTACCGTTTAAAACAACTAAAATAATGGGAGTCATGTTTGGTAAAGTCTTTTTAATTAATTAATTTCTAATCCTAAAATTTTATACATATGTATAATTAATTTTTCAGAGACAGGAAAAATGAACTTTCCTCAACACCAGCGCAACGATGAAAAGATCTCAAAGACCGTAAAAGAGTAGCTTAAATTTTCAAAGGCCAGATTTTTAAGGGGCACGGGTCAGAAGGAAAAGTAGTCCAACACGTTGCTTTTTCTTATAAACTTTAATATTTTATTAACTGTAAAATTTTAAAGAGAGTAACCGTAAGTCTCTCAGGTACAACTCGGGTACAACTTTTCCGCAATAGTCTCACTCATCATAAAAATCATTTAATATTTTATATTCCTACCAAACTATGTTTTGTATCTTTGGCTGAAATTTGGTACGTGTGCATGTGATAACCCAACTTAGATCTGAAGAGCTTTTGGAGTAAATCGTGCCACCAGAAATGCCATTTTGGCACATCAACTTTAAAATTTTAAATGTAAACCCCCATTTTTCACGTCACAATAAGAAAGGCCTTCAGATTCTGCTTCCAAAGATGTATTCACTGTCAGTGCCCTTTTGACCAAAAACTAAGAATATCGAGATTTTTATCGGACTTTAAAATCGCGGTACAGCCCAAGCCCCTGAACCAATTTGGCTGAAATTTTGCACATGGGGATTGTATTACACGTCGAAGAGCTGAACAAAATTTGGATTCAATCGACCCACGAAAAGTGCCGTTTTGGCACACCAATTTCCAAATTTAAAGTTATTCCTTCATTTACCCATCCAAAACAAATTTTTGAAAGATTTATTGTCACCATCAGAAAGGTCTTCAAATTCTGGTTTTAAATGAGATACAATTTTTTTTGGGTAGAAAAATCGAAATTTTGTAATAACATTGAAACCACGTTATCGCCCAACCTACTGGATCGATTTGTCCGAAATTTGGTACATGGAGGTTAGGTGACCAGTTGAAGAGCTGAAAGGCTTTTGGTCCACCGAAAGTGTCATTTAGGCATATCAACTTTAAAATCTTAAACACAAGTCACGAAAATCAAAGACCCACGCGTTGGGGAGGTTCCAGCCGCTTCTCTGCTGCCTTTTTATTTTTACATTTCTTTTACTTGGGGTCGTTATTTTCACATCTACATAATTTTGCGATTAATGTATTACTATTTATCTACCATTATATTAAAATTGAAATCAATGCCATTTTAAAATGTCGCGCCCATCTTTTTTCATTATTTGTTAAAAATCAAATATATTATTAGCAAAAGAGTCGTGCCCTTTTTTTAAAACCATATTTTTCATGGTCCATTTTTTGCTTAATAAACTTTCAAACCATACATAGAACAAGTAGATATACACACCTTTTTGCTACATTAAATCTGAAATTTTATGTACGAAGCTCCATTTTTATTTACTTACACTTCTTTTGACCTCCCCACTAACGCGAACGAATATTCATGTAACACTTAAGCAAGTGGGGAGACACTCGGTGAGATGAGGGTGGTTTCATCGAAGTAATGGTGAAGCGCATTGTTGCCGGATCACGGCGCGAAATTTGAATCAACAAAAATTGCTACGTTCACTGCTCAATTTGTCAAAAAAATTAAATCACCTCCATAAAGAGGAGATCAAAGGGAATCCAAAAAAAAATTGAAACATGCATGGTGCCATTTAAAAAAATTTATTTATTGTTTATTGCTAAATTATGCAATAAGATGGGGAGTTCCAAATTGCGACAAAATAAAGGTATTTAATTCTAATTTACCCCGGATTTTTTATTTTACTCATTTATCTTACCGTTTGGCCGTGAGAGCCCTGTATTAATACATTTGGACCACCCTGTATATATTTGTAAGTTGTAATTAATGTTCGTATTTGTTACTCTCCAGATGTTACAGAAATTAAAACTGACTTAACAGTTTTAAAAAATTATGTTACCGTAGAGTGGGGTTATTTGGGAAATGCGGGGTTATTTGGGAAAAATATAAAAAAAGATTTTCGAACCACCCACATCTTTATTATGTGTTGCCTATGTAAAGTGACAGTCGCTATGAGTGGAACGAGGTCTAGAATGACAGATGGTAAAGGTAAACATGCGTACATCTCGCAAAAGTGAGGTTAATAAATATTTTGTGCATGTCTGCACTTGTGCCCGCACAGTGGGGCTGTAAACTTTGTCCTCCACAGTCCAATTGGTAAGTAGTAAGAACCTGTGATGTTTTTCCTCAAATTCTTTTGTTATACCCTGATAATCATCGAAAGTCAAAATTTCGACAAGTCATTAACCTTTTTTTTTATTGACGATAATGTAAGGTTGGGACGTTAAAATGGGGTTATTTGGGATTGGTCGAATTAGGGCTATTTTGCACAATAAACGACCTTTTTTTATTTTTTCAGATTTAATATGGGACGTACATATGTTCGAACCTTATCTAACACCAGAAATGGGAAAAATTATTCTCCCTACAAATCATATTCGGAAGAGACTAACAAAAGCTGTCCATGCATTCAAGTCGAAGAAGATGTCAACATTAGAGGCTGCAAAAATGTATAAACAGCTGGTAGGCCACCCCTTTTCACGGCAGTAGAAGAGAGGATCTTTGTTTCTCATATAAACTTGGCTGGAAAATGGGGGTTTCCATTTGATAAAATGGATCTACGTATACTCGCAAAGCACTATTTGGATAAAAGATGTAGAAACGAACGCAGATTGAAAAACAATTTGCCAGGTTTAGACTGGGCAAGCAACTTTCTGAGTAGGAACAAGCAATTGCTGTCATTTCGTACGGTTTCCAATATATCAAAGAAACGTTCAACTTTGTCCCATGCTGTGGTTGAGCAATTCTTTCAAAATGCTTCAGAGCTTTTGGAAAATGTTGATCCTAGTTGCTTAATTAATTACGATGAGACTAATCTCACAGATGATCCTTCATCAAAGAAATTCATTGTGAAAAGAGGTTCGAAATATCCTGAAAGAATCATGAATTCTACAAAAACGGCAATTAGCATAATGTACTCCGGGGCGGCTGACGGACATCTTCTAGCACCCTATGTCGTATACAAGGCAGAGCACCTCTGGGATACATGGACCGTCGGAGGACCCCCAGGTACCCGCTATAACAGAAGTAAAAGCGGCTGGTTCGATACCGTTTGCTTTGAAGATTGGTTCATGTCAATAGTAGTTCCATATTTTAGACGCAAGGATGGTCTTAAAATAATCATTGGCGACAATCTTTCGTCACATTTTTCCGAGAAAGTTTTACTAATGTGTCAAGAGTTAAACATTTCTTTTATTTGTCTTCCACCTAACTGCACTCACGTAATGCAGCCACTGGACGTGGCTTTCTACGCACCTCTTAAAAAATATTGGAAGCAAATACTTTGCAACTGGAAAAAGACCGATGGTCGACGATGTAGCGTTTTGTCTAAAGACGCATTTCCCAAATTGCTGAATCAACTCCAGAATAAACTGGAGACGGACAACAGAGGAAGTCAAAACTTGATAAGTGGATTTGAAAAAACTGGGCTGTATCCTCTCAATGTGGAAAAACCAAAAGAAAGAATTGCTGCTAAGAATACAAATGAAGAACATAATGTTGATGGCACAGTTTCACTAGTGTCTGAATCAGTGGTGGATATGCTGGCACAACTTCGTTATCCTTCTGAGGGAGCCGAGACTGTTAAGCGAAGGCGTAAGAAACTACAAGTGGAACCAGGAAAGAGTGTTACCGCTGAAGATATCAATCTGAATACACCCTCACCTTCAAAGATCAATCAAAAACGGAAAACCAAACGTCCTAGAGTTATCAGCAGCAGCAGCGATGAAGATGAGTTGCCAACAGAGGAACCTGAGGATTGCCATGAAGTGTCTTCCTTGGATTCCCAGAGCCCAGATATTGAAAGATACGGGAGTCCCCTCGAATTAAATTCAGATGAGGGGGAGACTTTCCGAATCAATGACTGGGTCATTGTTAGGTATGGCAGCAGTAACATGTACTTAGGGAGGATTGATAATTAAATGAAGACAGTGAAGTTCCTTACCACGTGAAATTTTTCAGAAGAGTAGCAGGAAATAATACCAAATTTTATGAGCCACTTGAAACCGATGAAGATGAAATCGACGCGAACATGATTGTGACAAAACTTCCTAGACCAATACAAATTAGCACCGGGCGGCGCATCTTCTGGCAATTTGAAGAAACAGACGCCTTGTCATCTGCCATTCATTAAACTTTACCTAAATTGTTAAATCTGCATTTAAAATATTGTTAATGATCTTTATATTGTTCAAATTCTAAGAATAAATTACACTTAAATATAATGTGTTGCCACGCTACAGTATTTCAATAAATTAATTCTTTTTTTCAATGGAAATCGCTTAATTCTAATTTTAAAAACAATTTTTGGCTTCCCAAATAACCCCTGAGTACGCATAATTTGGTAAAATGTTAGATTTTAATGGCATCCCAAATACCTATCACCGCTCCGTGGGGTTATTTTAGAAAATGATTTAAAGAAATATATATCATCCCCTATCAGGGGTATAAAGGTGAATCTATGGCATACACTTAAGTACCATTAGAGCTTTCCAAAACCACATTTACTTTACTGTTATCGGTTCGACCCTCTTGAATCCACGCGAAAACGTTCAAAAATTGTCCCAAATAACCCCACTCTACGGTACACTTATTAGAACGGAAATATTTAATGTGAAAGCATCCAGGAATATTTTGCCAAACTGAATGTTTACTTAGACATGATTATAAGGACAATTGAAAATAGCACTGTTGAAAAGCTGCCAATAGATCGAGCAGAATCTGTCAGAAGTGATCTGATGGAAACATTTACATTCCCTATTACAAGCATCGATGAGATTACTCGACTCGGCAATTGTTTTGCTGTTTTTTTGGAATTCCATTATGTACGATCATGGGACTATTTGAATGCCAAGGAGGATGACGAATGAACATAATTTGGTAAAGTATTTCGATAGTACCTAATTATTTTTTACCATGGAATAAGGGGTATGATTAATAGAGGTATCACCCCAGAAAATAATGAAGCATAGAAGAGGGGTAAGATTAATAGAGATATCACCCCCACAGTTGTTCCCCAGTTAGAAGAGGTGTAGAACCCCACTCTTAATCGTAGTTTGTCATGGACTGGGATGCTAATAAAGAAATTTGAAACTGACGATAAAAACTGATGAAACAGATGTAAACAAGAAAACTAAGAGAAACACGGAAGAAAAGAGGAAGGCAAAAAATAAATAAATAAAACTTGTAATTTTTTGGGGGTAAAATGCAAAGTAAAGCCATACATAAATTAAAATTCTAAAAGGGTTAAAATATGGGAATATCAGAAAAATATTTATAGCGCGTGAGGATACATTCTTTTCAGTGGTCGGAAGTAACGCGTTACTTTTGAGTAACTCTTAACGGTAACGCGTTACTTTTGAGTAACTCTTAACGGTAACGCGTTATTTAAACGGAAAAATAACTTAACGTTAACGCGTTACCTATTTTTGGAATGACGAGTAACGAGATTAGCGTTACTATTTTCGTTACCACAAAATAGAATCAGACAATTCCTCATAACAGTTATCCGTCTTTCTGCTTTAAAGAAATAGTCCCTTTTACCATGAAAATAAGTTCCTTCCTCAGCTAGTCCTGAACAAGACAGTTAACACTGCAAAACAGGGTGCTAACCGTTGACTAGCACATCTGTCGATTATCGTAAAGTACTTAATGGTACCTACTGGTCCCACCACGCGTCTGGACTCAGCTGCTACAAAACCGTCGCATTCGGAGAAATGGAAAATGAAATTTGAAGGAGGAAATGAAGAAAAATTGGAGTTTACGCAAAAGTTCCCTGTCTCTCGTCAGGGTCACCATTCCCCTGCAGCTAGGAAGCCAGCGTTTCTTTTAATTAATTTTTTTTAAATTGTTATTTTCAAAAGATTTTTTGTTTTGTGTTAATTTGAGTCACTATTTAAAATTTTTTCTAATTCATTTTTTGTTTTGGAATTGTTTTGTATTGTAGATTAAGTCAGGGATAATTAGAAGTATTCACTCTGGGAACTTATCAACTGAAGCTAGCGAAAAATTACACAAAACCGCAAATAGAAAAAAATAATGACGACTATACAATCTTTTTTAATAATGAAGTGGCAGGAATACTGCGAGTGAAAATTGAATCTCGCTTTACATCTAAGACCCATAACCTATGAATTGACTAGCAAAGTAACGAGAATGACATCAGCGGTGTCAAAATTTATTACTGCAGATGCATGCAGGGAGCCAGGGTTGTCGGCTGTTGTGCACATGTGGCTTCGGTAAGCAAAGTATCTATATTCTATACACTATGGCAGGTGTACTGGTAATTGTAGAATGTGATTTACCTAAGTTATAGATCATCTTAACAATAGGCGGATTAGATAGTTCCGCGGTTTGGAAATTCATGGTAAAAATCTACAATCATTTGGAAGCGCGTGTCACATTGTTTGCCGTTTCATTGTTTTCATTCATTGTTATAATTACTATTTTCAACTTAAGTCGGGTTCTACAAATATGAAAATGTTGCAGAACAGAGTCGGTTATGACGCCTAAAAAACTATTAGTGTGGTGAAACTGGAAGCATATCGTTCAGTCCGTGTGCACAGCGAAGACAAAAGCTACGACCTATTACAAAGTGTTCCTTACATATCAGAGATAAGATAACGAGAGGTCGTACAATAGGTTAGGTGGTATATAAATGAGGTAGGGGTGAAAATGTAATTTTTTCACCAAAAAATGACTTTATGTCAGTCGGTTCTATATTAAAAGTGCTTTCCATCGGTTATAACTAAATACAGATTTTGAAAAAGGAAGGCTGAGAAATTAATTGTTTTAGGTTACTAAACACGTCGAAATACATGGTTATGCCTATACCACCCGATATTTAAAGTGGCGTTTACTCTCAATTCTTGAAATGCGCTGTCTCTCAAATGCTTTCTTAAATCATAAGTCGAAAACCTCGAGATTTAGCGAAAAAATTACAAATATAAATGTTTTTGAGTTAGATCTCCTCTTTCCAATGGTTTTTGTCTTATTAAGATTGATTGAATAGATTTCGAGAAAAGTGCAATAAAGTGCAGTGTTGCACAACGGCTCGCCGCTCGGCGGACCGACACCCAGAGATGCGACGAAGGTTCAATATAGCAAGGTCGTGCATACGATTATAGAACTAATGCGCTTTCGAGGTATAATATTGTCACGCGGACCTGAAAAATTATATTAAGTACCTATTTAAAAAGTTTTTTTGTCTTTTTCTGTTCATAGGGGTTTTTGAAGAATCATTTAATGTTTTATAACTCGAAATGGACATTAATGGACAAAATACACGAAATTAAACGATTCATATTAGAAGAAAATTTTAATTGAATTTGTGAGTAAAAAATTAGGAACCGAATTTGATAGTAATTAATAAATGTTTGAAATCAAGAACTATAATAAGCTTATTCAAAAACATATCTACTCTCTCTTCATTTTCTATTGAAGTGACAGAACGTCAAAATTTGAATTTTAGGTTGGCATGAGGAAATTTTCCAAGGAATTTTACCAACAGGTGAGTTGGTAGAACCGTTTTCAATGCGATACGTCATTGCTCTGAATGGGCCCAAAATCGCCTTTGTGTTAGTGGAGTTTTGAGTAAAGTGCAAAGAAAAATATTCACGAAAAAGCCTCAGGTACGTTTATCTGATGTGACACTGCAAGCTGCTAACAATCAAAATAAACCCTAGAAAATTCGGGTTATGTTTTTGCTTTCCCGCTAAACGATCAAATTGTCAAAAGTACACTCCCTTACAAATTAGGGTCGTACACTTGTGCAGTTCCATAAAAATTTTAGTTCTGCTATAGAAAATGAACGGACTTTATAAGCAAGTTTCATTTGAAAAAAATACAATTTTGCTATAGTACTTATCACCTATCCATCGCTGACATCACAAGAATCGCTATCCAAAGAGGTATTAACGCGTTTAATGTTAAGGATACCTGATGATGGAACATAACTATTATGACAAGAAGATGGTCTTGCCATGCACTTGCAAGAACCAATGCACTTTAAATTTCTCTTCCTGCACGAACAATATTTTTAACAACCTAAAATGGGAAGGTTTATTAATCAGTTCTTTCTCCAAATTTTTGCAGTACCTTTTACACATTTACATGTGAGAAACGGGCTGGTGTCGGGAAAACTTGGTTCTTTGTTGTTAAAGACCGGTATAATTTTATTGTCTTCTACTTTCCAGCCGGAATCGGTTACATTGGCCGAAATCGGTTGGGGCTCCAAACTATGCAACCAAACCAATGTTTGGTAGTGCACTCTAAGTGAATGTTGCACCAACTTGCTCTAGTCGGAGGTAATTTATTTAAAGACTTGGAACTTGCTAATATTTCACGTAACTCGTTGATGTTGGTTATATCTTCACTTTTCGTATATACACTAATTATAAATTGTTACATATTGTTTAAGGTATCTTTTGAGGGATTACCCCTTCCGACATGGTTTAACAAATGGTAATACTGCAGGTATACATTCCAAAGTGCCTTTTTGCCGCATCCAAATAACTACCAAACATTGGTTTGGTTGCATAGTTTGGGGCCACAACCGATTTTGCCCAATGTAACCGATTCTCACAACATGTAAATGTGTAAAAGGTCCGGCAAAAATTTTAAGAAAGAACTAATTAATAAACCTTCCCATTTTAGGTTGTTAAAAATATTGTTCGTGCAGGAAGAGAAATTTAAAGTGCATTGGTTCTTGTAAGTGTATGGCAAAACCATCTTCTTGTCATAATAGTTCTGTTCCATCATCAGGTATTCTTGACATTAAACGCGTTAATACCTCTTTGGATAGCGATTCTTCTGATGTCAGCGATGGATATGTGATAAGTACTACAGCAAAATTGTATTTTTTAACCTCCCCAACTCCATCACAATTTTTAAAAAATGGGAGGTTACTACAATCACTAAAATTTTCGAATTTGAGATAGCACCAGATCTTCACGTTTTGGGGTCTCAGGAACCCAAAAAAGCTGTTTTCAAAATGTGTCTGTGTGTGTGTACGTACGTACGTTTTTTAAACACGCCACAGCCAAAACTACTAGACCGATTTAGCTGAAATATGGTGCGTAGGCATCTCATAACCCAACTTAGATCTGAAAAGCTTTTGGAGCCAATCGCGCAACTACAAATGCCATTTTGGCACATCAACTTTTTAATTTTAAATGCAAACCCCCATTTTTCACGTCACGATAGGAAAGGCCTTCAAATTCTGCTTCTAAAAATGTATTCACTCTCAGTGCCCTTTTGACCAAAAATTAAAAAAAAATTGATTTTTATCGGACTTTAAAATCGCGGTACAGCCCAAGCCCCTGAACCGATTTAGCTGAAATTTTGCACATGAGGATTGTATTGCACGTCGAAGAGCTGAATAAATTTTGGATTCAATCGGCCCACGGAAAGTGCCGTTTTGGCACACCAATGTCCAACTTTAAATTATTCACTTATTTAACCATCCAAAACAAGTTTTTGAAAGATTTATTGTCACCATCAGAAAGGTCTTCAAATTCTGGTTTCAAAAAAAAATACAGCAGTGAAGCGGCTGGAACCTCCCCATCGCGTGGATCTTTGACTTGTGTTTCTAGCCGAATTAGCACAGAAATTGTATAAGACTGGTTTCAACGACGGTTTTAGAACTGCCTAAAAAGGACTTACTTATACCTACTTTTCTCTAATGAATGTTTCAATTTGTGTGTTCTAAAAAAGTTCTAAAACCATCATGGAAACCAGTCATACATTTTCTTTGCTAATTCGACTAGAAACCCAAGTCAAAGATCCACGCGATGGGGAGGTTCCAGCCGCTTCACTGCTGCATTTTTTCAAATGAAACTTGCTTATAGATATGTTTTTGAATAAGCTTATTATAGTTCTTGATTTCAAACATTTATTAATTACTATCAAATTCGGTTCCTAATTTTTTACTCACAAATTCAATTAAAATTTTCTTCTAATATGAATCGTTTAATTTCGTGTATTTTGTCCATTAATGTCCATTTCGAGTTATAAAACATTAAATGATTCTTCAAAAACCCCTATGAACAGAAAAAGACAAAAAAACTTTTTAAATAGGTACTTAATATAATTTTTCAGGTCCGCGTGACAATATTATACCTCGAAAGCGCATTAGTTCTATAATCGTATGTACGACCTTGCTATATTGAACCTTCGTCGCATCTCCGTGTGTCGGTCCGCCGAGCGGCGAGCCGTTGTGCAACACTGCACTTTATTGCATTTTTCTCGAAATCCATTCAATCAATCTTAATAAGACAAAAACCATTGGAAAGAGGAGATCTAACTCAAAAACATTTATATTTGTAATTTTTTCGGTAAATCTCGGGGTTTTCGACTTATGATTTAAGAAAGCATTTGAGAGACAGCGCATTTCAAGAATTGAGAGTAAACGCCACTTTAAATATCGGGTGGTTTAGGAATAACCATGTATTTCGACGTGTTTAGTAACATAAAACAATTAATTTCTCAGCCTTCCTTTTTCAAAATCTGTATTTAGTTATAACCGATGGAAAGCAGTTTTAACATAGAACCGATTGACATAAAGTCATTTTTTGGTGAAAAAATTACATTTTCACCCCTACCTCATTTATATACCACCTAACCTATTGTACGACCTCTCGTTATCTTATCTCTGATATGTAAGGAACACTTTGTAATAGGTCGTAGCTTTTGTCTTGGCTGTGCACACGAAATTCTTTTCTAGACGAGTTTGTTGCGCCCGTAGACTCTACTATATGGTCAACCAACTACTACGTATACATCTTTTTCTTCTTGTTTAACTTCTACATTGCATTGAATGCAATTTAGGACCAAATATTGTGTCGTGCTAATAATTCTTCAGTTTCGATAATAATAAGTAATAACTCTTAGGTGGTAAAAATCGGCTCTGTGGACTTCTATTATCTGCGATAAAAAATTATTTTACAAAAATTTTCTGTCCTCTAGGTTATCTGGTATCTATCTTTTGATCGTCATAACCAGATATCAAAATGCGAATCAATTCGATCAAGATGTAATGTTCAGATTCTAGATGCATGCATAGAAGTAGAAGAACAGGAAGTTTAGATTTAGGTGGTACTATTATTATATTAAAAATCACAAAAAACGGTCATAACATCTAAAAGTAAGGGAAAAGTTTTTCTTGATAAACAATAACGTTTCACGTTATTAGGCTTGACCCCAATCAAGGCTCTTGCGGCACGACTGGAAAATAGCCCAAGGGTACATTTAATACACCCAATTATTGAAATTGTTTCGGATGACGATAGTGCTTCCCCAGGATCCGAGTATCCTCCTCCAAGTAAGGAAAAGAAAAGACGAAAATTTAGTAAGAAACTTAACTTCAATGAAGGTGAGTGCAACCGTTCTTTCTCTTGATGTTGGGTCCAAATTAATTTTGTGTACCACCCGGTGGACGAGTATTTAGTCTAGGCATTAACGCATTCTTATCTTTTTTCTTCGCTAGTCAAGCAGTAGATAGTGGTTATTTTGGGTATTTTGAAGCCGATTACCCAGTCATCTTACATTTGGCACCCCAACAACATATGAAATGACTGAGTGTCATGTTTCCTCATAGCTTTGTTTCTTCTCTGTAACCTAACTCCGACTGTCGATAGGTATATCTTTGACCCTTCCAACAAGATCATCTTTCAAATTTCTCATTTCTTGGCTGCACCTTTCACGTCCGGTTGTTTACGAAGTACAACTATACAGAATGGTTCATAAATGGTGTCCAGTGTCCAGAGGAAGAAAAGTTCGTATGGACATTATATCCGACAACGCTTCATAAAGGCATAAGGAATTATAATGCCCGCACAAGGACGCACGCTTCTGACCAAAGAAAAAATCTGACCTATGCCTCTTTAAAAATCCTACAATTTATAATATTCTAGTAGTTTTGAAAAATGGTGTATTTTGAAAACTAGGCTTTTCCCGTGCGCAAGCGCTAGAAAAGCAGTTGATGGACGTGTAACGAACGACTGCTTTCATATACCTTCTTTAGGCACAAAGAATTAATCTTAGTGCAGAAGCGCACGGACATTGCAAAAACGTCACAAGCAATAATGGGCAAGAACCGTTGTTAAGCGTCTCACGGGAAAAATGGGCATTCGCTAATCTAAATAGCCTCGGAAATATTATGTTTTCGGAGAGGTATAATGAAAACTGTTTTTCAAGTACCCCTTATGAAGCATTTTCGGATGTATGTTCATAGGAACTTTTCCTCCAAAAACAGCGTGAGGTATCACCACCTGAAATTTGTGACACTATTTAAGAATCATCATGTATACCTTGGCAAAGGAGTCTTTGAATATATGTAAGGCTATAGTGATTAAATATCACCCACAACTCGAATCCATCCAGTAATTACCACAAGGTACATAAGTAGTACTACTACAACTACAATATTCTGAAACAAGATCTCATTTAGACAGCGACTCAAGCTCAACTTCATCTTCTTCTGAGCCACCGCCCCCCGAGTATTCTCCAATTGAAAAAAGCTCGTTTACGTTTTCTCTCTCTATCGCCGGTAAAGACGTGACGGTTTCAATTTGCACCCAGCTGCATGCGGGAACTTATGACGTGGATCTGTGCGCTATTGAAGAGAAGCTACATGGGTTTGTCTCTTGGGGCAATGCAAAAAATCATTTTTGCTGTAAGTATTCAAACAGTTTAATTTCAAGTTTCTCACAACCAGTCAGTGCCAAGGTCTCAATATTGTAGACCTAAAACAACGATATGTAGTACTTACTACTGAGTTTTAAATCGCAAAGCAGGGCAGTTTAACTGGTAAATTGGAAACACATTTTTGTGTATCAGCTGGAATCCAATTGAAGGGTACAGAGATTTTCAGCCCTATAGTGGAGTATTGTGTGTCACAATTGAGTATCAAAACTGAAGGTGTTACACACCAACGTATAGCTTCACCATTATTTTACCAAACAAATAGTGTCAAATCGAAGAAGCGTTACTCCTATTTCTGCAGGCAACTAAAAACACAGATTGCCATACATTTTACACATAGTCACAGTGTCGAGGAAGAAGTGGCAGCAATTCTTAGGCTTCCTGAAAAAGTTTGAAACGGAAAACAGCTTTAATAGTTCTCGAAAGAAATCCGATTCTATCCACAACGTCAAATGTGAACCTCATAATCGCCTGCCTTTTCGACGACCAACAGATACGGCTTCCGTGGAAAAGTTTGTAGAATGCATGTTCTGCAAAGGCCTGTTGAGTACAGAAACCTTTAGTCGCCATAATCGCCAATGTATGCATCGACCTCCGAACAGGCAGGACACGATGGGCCTGTCACGGGCAGTCATGGATTTGAAATCGGTTGATTTGGAAGGGCAGTCGAACTACTCGTCGAAAATTTTTCAAGAACTCATTAACAAACTCGGTGATGACGATATAAGTAAAAAGATTAAAGGTGATCTTACCCTCATGCGGTATGGAAGAATTAAAAGCTTTGAAAACCATCCGAGGCAAAGAGACACTATAATTATCACAAGACGCAGATGCGGCGAGGAGCTCAAATTCTGCTGGAGGCACAGAAGCTCGACCCTACTATCAGAAGTTTTGGGGAGCTACTTGACGCCACGAAATTTTATACTGTAATGATAGCAACAATGAATTTCTGCGGTATAAAAGATCCAGAAACGTCTAGAAACCTGTGAAATTAATAAGAATTCGACTGTACCGCATATATATTATTTATTTAATCACTGCATTAGCGCAGAGCACAGCGAACGCTTGAAATGCGGTCAAGACTCAAATAGCAGTGACATCATAAGGATTGCTGGTTTTGATAGAGTGTTAGATGCACAATTTAAATCAATTTTGGGCAAAAACTCTAGGGTCAATACAGTTCGCCAAATAATTCAGAAGGACAAGGCCACACCAACATCACAAGATATCAGCGTTTTCGCTGAATACTTGCACAAGCAAGCAGATGAGGATGCCGCCGCATTGAAAACTGAATTCATCCAGGAAGAATGGCTCCGGTTGAGTAAATCTATAATATGCCTGTTACTTCTTTTCAACAGACGAAGGTCTGGTGAAATAAGTAGGATTTTGATGGACGATTTTAAGCGCAGAAAACAGATGTCCGATGAAGAACTAAAAACATTGGATGATTCAAGTAAAGATATGGCCAGATACTTCTTCCGCGGGCACTGCGGGCAGTGTTGCTTACAAAATGATACAGGACTGATCTTACGTTGTCTATCTTGCCCACTTTAGCCACTCATTCAAAACGTGACACCGCTTTATAGCCAGCAGGGGTACAAGAGGACAAACGTATTAATTGAAGTATATCAATAGTGACAGCAGTGCAGTAAACCGCCAACGCGAATGAATTAGGTCTGCCACTGCCTCAAATAGAACGTTTGTCGCAATTTTTATCAAAATTTCTAGAGTTGGGTCTGGTAAATTAACCACCTCGGTTAATTAACTTAATTCACCAAATTTCACCGGTGGTAAATGTCATTTAATTTACCGGTAAATTAAAAAGTTAGGTTATGTCGCTTTCGCCAGCAGTATTCACAACATTCTTCCCGCCTGATACCGCCGTTCCGTAACATCATTTCTAGTAAAGTGTTTAATAGGTTAATGAATGTTTTAATAACTAAGTAACCTGCGGCAGGATACAGGTAAATTCTTTGTGCTTGTATTTGTCTCATCTTATGGCATTGTACGTGCTTATTTATTAGATTGAAGATGCCAAAAAAGGATGGTTATGTTTGGAAATACTTCGAAAAATTTAAAAATGGTCGTGCTTTAAAGGGACGATGTAATTTTTGTAAAGCCGAATACACCACAAATGCAAAACGTATGGTTAAACATCTGTGGCTATATTGTCCGAGATGCCCAGCTTCGGTAAAGAAGGAACTGCAATTAGAAAGTGGCAATAAAGCCGGAACTAAGATTAAAGTTGGAAAGGGAATGGTAGGTAAACTCAACAATAAATGCTAAAAATTAAAACTGTTAACGATATTTTAGAAAACTCATGCATCAAAAATTCGAAAGCTTGACATTGAAACACAAAAGGGTGAAACTGACAATGACTTATCTCACAGTAAAGCATCTTCATCTGCCACGTTAGATGGGTACTTAGATAAAATCCCGTGTACCAGTAAGGAAAAGCTCGACAGCCTTTTAGCAAGAGCAATTTATTCGAGTGGAACCCCATTTAGGTTTGCAGAAGATGAACATTTCAAAAAATTTATGAAAAACATTAGACCTGCATATACTGTACCAACAAGAAAATCAATTTCAACGAGTTTGTTGGATAAATAGTATAAAATGATCCAAGGTTTAGTGAAAGAAAAAATCGAGTCTCACTCAACAGATGTAGATTCAATAACCCTCATGTCTGATGGGTGGACAGACATTTTATGAAAGCATTTTATGAAAGCATCAATACTGAGGAGAATTCTCACACCGCCGAATATATCTCAAATCTGTTATCAAAAACGATCCAGAAAATTGGAAGCCAAAGGGTTATCGCTGTTGTCACAGACAACGCAAAAAACATGAAGGGTGCCTGGGAACATTTAAAAGAAACATTTCCTCATATTTCGTGTTTTGGTTGTGCCGGACATGGACTAAACCTTTTGGCAAAGGATATTAAGACATATTGCAACTCCATTTCGTCTGCAGTTGCCCGCGTTAAAGAACTCATAAAATTCTTTAAAAACAAACATATACCACGGCAAATTCTCAAGAAAAAGCAGTTGGAGATTTATGGAAAAGAGATTAGTCTGTTAACAATGGTCGAAACAAGATGGTTAAGTATCACAAATTCCCTGGGAAGTATCCTGAATAGCAAGGACGCAATATTATCAGCAACAATTGATCGCAAATTAAATCAAATTATTCCACAAAATTTAAGAAAGCTCATTTTCGATGAAGATTCGTTTTGGCCGACCATAAATCATATTTTAGCTATCTTAAAACCCATTTGTGAATTGATTAAGAAACTGGAAGGTGACGGACCTCGTATATCTTGTGTCCTCCCTGGGTTAGAGGAGATTGAAAATGTCATAAATAACAATTTGGGATTTCTGGGGCATCAAGACCAAAACAAAATAAAGAAATTTCTGAAATCAAGAAAAGAATTTATTTTGACGGATATTCACTTTGCTGCAACGCTTTTAGACCCTAATTTTATTGATGTATACCACTTGTCTGAAGATGGTCAAAATAGAGCATTAAGTGTAATTATAAAAATTGCTGAAAGTTACAATTTTGACGTTGACAAGGTTTTGAGTGATTTGGCCGATTATAAAACCAAACAAGGTTTGTGGGAGCGGCCTACCATATGGCGGGCAATAAAATCTTGTTCTGATGCAAACTGGTGGAAAGCCTTTTGTTCAGAAAGAGAGCTAAGCAAGGTTGCTACAAAAATATTAAATATCTCAGCGACCTCTGCACCGTGTGAAAGAAATTGGAGCATTTTTGCAAGTGTGAAAACTAAAAAACGAAACAAGCTGACCATCGATCGCACTCATAAGTTGGTTTCAATAAAATTCAACTTAAGACTATTCAAACATGAAGACTTAGTTGCAAGATATAATGAAATGATAAATAGAGAAAGCAGAGAAGTTGAAGCCGACGAAAGAAGGGACAATCAAAATTCTAGAACCTCTGAAGACTCTGAAACTGAAACTGAAGATGAAGGTGACAATAGTTCATTTTACGAAGACTCTAATCACAGTGACAGTGATGCTGATACTGGTGAATTAAGTGATGACAACGACGGGGTAATTGAGTGCAATAGCTCTGATGGTGATGAAATGATAACACTACAAAATTTTGAAAGCCACAGTGAAGATGACGAAGCTAGATTAACCCAGATTAATGCTGAACGTCTCGAGGATGACTTACTTAATGCAGATGATTTCGATGAAAATTACTATTTGAAGACTGATACGAGTGATACGACAATCTGCGCCGAAATTGTGGAGACTGAGAACAATATTGAGACTGAAAGAGAAACTGAAAACATAGAAGAACCCAAGACTCTGAAACTCAAGCAACGAAAATTAATTTTGAAACATCCGGGAAAGGTTCTTGTGTTGCAGCCAATTAACAAATTAAAATTAAATTAAAGTAAGCTGTTTTTTACGATTTTTTGTTGCTATGTATGCTTTTGTTGTTCCCAACAAATTGTAAGTACTCGATAGTTTATTTTGTTATTATTTTCAATAACTTCATAATATTGTTTAATGTTTTTTTTGTTTTTAATTTTATTGTCAAAGTTTAAAACCTGCAAGTTGCAAGTTATATTTTCGTTTTTCTTAAATAAAATACACTTGAACACAAGCATGATGCATATCTATTTACGTCACTTATGAGTTAGTATTATATTATCAACTACCAAGAGACTTGAATATGAACAGAAGAAATATCACTAGGGTATTTTAAATTCGAATTTTTACATATTCAAAACTACTAAAATCGCCAATTTTAACTGATTTGAGGTAAATGACCATCAAACGTGCATGTACCGTTCGTTTCATTCCAGGCGCCGTATAGGGAAATAACACGGGAAAAGTGTTTTTATTTTTTGTTTGCTCCTGAAACTGGTTCCGGCCAAATCTGAGTGATACGGTCAATGGGCCTCAATGTCCTCTACGAATGAAAAAAAAATGGCCCTGAAATGCCCCCTTGTTAAAACGGGAGGACCGGTTGAAAATTGGAATTTTAAATTTCGCGGGCGTCAATTCAGCGCTGTTTGACATCTCCGAAAACTAAACTTCCAGGGGCGGCTTTCACAATTTCTTGAGTTTTCGCTAACGTCATTTACTTACTTTTTTGGAATTTCTACAAATTATTGAGTGAATTCTGAGACGAAATAAACCGGCCCATTTTTGCAATAGTCCCAGAGAGTCTTGGTGTCAGAAACTTTACTAAAGAAAAGACACTATGAGGGTAACCTCACAAAAATTTGTCTTTGGTTCCTTCGCTAGAACCAGACCGCATTTATTAACATTTTAATTCTCGAGGCAAGTCTCTGTTTATAGTTAAATCTGTCTTAATCGTTGTTTTGCTTCAGTTATGAATATTTTCACTGGAAGCACAGACTACTAGAAGGGTTGGTCGAATGAGGAAATGGCCAATATTCATGAACATTTTGCAACCTACCACCGTCCCCTTAATTATGTTTTGCTATATTTGTTTTGTAAATTGAATCCTCGCGAGGAACTTTATTACTTTCTCACCTTACAGTCCAGTCTAATAACAAATAAAATAAATAGTAAGTAAATAATAAAATGTTTGCTGCTTATATTTTTGATGTGTTTATCTTCAAGAGATATTGTAGTGACAATAATTATCTAAGTTATATTGTTTCATTTATATGAGCAGTCGGTACAGCATATAGCGGTCATAAATTCCCTAATTTGATTATTCAAGAATTTATTCAAAATTTCAACATTAAATTGTGAATTATCAACTAAAATATCTAGAAAATAAGGCCCATAAGACCTAGGTATGCTATTTTATTAATTATTAACATTTTTAGAATAAAACAATTAAAATTTGGCAAGCCAGTTACATATCTTCGTCCACACTCCAAACACGCACTCCGCGGTTAAATAACTGTTGGGGCAAAGGCACATCTTGTCCCAGGGGACAAGCAGGGCATGGTAACTCCTGCAACAGATTCCTCGGCACAGCCGAAGCCACTAGTCTAGGCAAGGCCATCACCACCAGCTTCCAGGCCTTGGAGTGGAGACTGCAGGTGCCTTTTCCATCAGCCTTACAGGTGCTTGGTAAGGCGTATCCACCCTAAATATCAGAACCATCCTTGTCTTCGCTGTGACTCGTAAGGTCTATCGACACACCAACTTTTAAGCAAGACCTTCGCCTTACCTTCTGTGCTACGTAGCCTTTAGTGGCTCTCCATATTGCTATTCTTTAACAGAATTTGGTACCAGGTTCATGGTAACTGAATATTGGCCATTTCCTCATTCAACCAACCCTTCTCGTAGTCTGTGATATTCCAGTGAAAATATTCATAACTGAAGCAAAACAACGATTAAGTTTTAACTATAAACAGAGACTTACCTGGAGAATTTAAATGTTAATAAATGCGGCCTGGTTGTAGCGAACAAAGACAAAATTTTTGTGAGGTTACCTTCATAGTGTCTTTTCTTTAGTAAAGTTTCTGACACCAAGACTCTCTGGGACTATTGCAAAAATGCGCCGGTTTATTTCGTCTCAGAATTCACTCAATAATTTGTAGAAATTCCAAAAAAGTAACTAAATGACGTTAGCGAAAACTCAAGAAATTGTGAAAGCCGCCACTGGAAGTTTAGTTTTCGGAGATGTCAAACAGCGCTGAATTGACGCCCACGAAATTTAAAATTCCAATTTTCAACCGGTCCTCCCGTTTTAACAAGGGGGCATTTCAGGGCCATTTTTCTTTCATGCGTAGAGGACATTGAGGCCCATTGACCGTATCACTCAGATTTGGCCGGAACCAGTTTCAGGAGCAAACAAAAATAAAAACACTTTTCCCGTGTTATTTCCCTATACGGCGCCTGGAATGAAACGAACGGTATTTGGTATCAATGTAATGGTGTTGCGATTCCCAACTCAAATTTAAAAAAAAAACCGATAATTTACCACCGGTAGCAATGTTGGGTAAATTAACCGGTTAATTAACCTTTAAATAATTTTTTTTTAATTAACCGGTAAAGACCCAACACTAAAAATTTCTATCGATTGATGTTCGCTGGTATATGGTATAGTCAATAGTTAAAACGTTTAACCGTTAAAAGTATAAATTTTTAACCTCAAAATTGCAATGTTTTTGTGAGCTGGTGTTTGCACCAGCGTGTAACCACCCACAACGGAAAGCATGACTGCAAGCATTCTAAATTTCCAAGAGATGAAACAACACAAAAAACCAGGAGAAAATTGCTAAGGTGGTACCTATACGATATAGACTCGGATATTGATTACAAGCAATTTTAAATTGATACATTTCTTTACAGTAAACTTGACTCAAAAACCCAAAAGGGGAAAAATTTATGCCAACCGGATGTTAACCACTCTCCATCTCATTACTTTGGTAGTTTTAATGGATGTTGTAAAAAGTGTTCTAGAGTGAAGTTTTATTAAGAATTTGTCCAAAGTAAAGAACGCTGTTGACGGCCTACGACACTGCACCCTAATTGAAGCGACTGGGGGGAAAATCAAAAACCTTCTGGAGGGATAGACCTCTCAACCAGTAAAAAAAATTTCCCGACAATCGAGAGCGTACGACTAAAGTAAGTCTGGATCAAACATATTGTACAATAGTCAATAAAATGTGCTGTCCGGTAAAAAAGGCCACTCAAATCCATAGACTCGTTAAAAAGTTATGGCATTTTGAATTGTCCGGCAGCTTGTGTAAGAATATTTTGTTAATTTTCTCGTTTTCTTTGCAAATAAAATCTTGACCTAAGGACCCAGTTTTTCATAACTTCGTAAGATTACTCCCACTGCCTTTTTCAACAATTTAAATAAGGAATGTTATTAGAGGATAGCAGAACTTGAGCAAACCAAAGTATAAGTTTAGCCTCGATTTAGACATTATTTCCAAACATCCCCATTTGGTTTAAAAGGACCCCGCACTTTTCTTATGGAAATTGGGTTTGGGTCAGATTTTTTTCAAAAAAATATATGTTGTAGAGCACGACTCCCTGAGTAATTGTTACCATTGCGCCAACTTTGTGGACCTCACCGTTTCTTAGATATAGAGGTTTGAAAATGAGAGGGTGGTAATGCATAAAGTTAAAACGAATGTGAAGGCCGCTGTGTTGGCCATGGTCAACGTTACATATTGTCGTAACATTAAGCGGGGCATCATTTAAAACTCATTGAAGATGGCCATTGTTGGTATTTCTTCAGTATATTCAATGCTATTTTAACGCCTTCTGGGCTGTAGTTAATTTGGGTCAGATTTCTTTTATTTTTTAATATATCATGCCTGTATACATCTAGTTTCTGGAGAATTTTTCAAAAGTTTTGTCGTCCTTACCTCTTCAAGTAATTAAGGCGTAGAGTGAAGGTATGACCTACATACAAAGTGTGGGACTTTTTTAGTGGTACGCGTATTGAAATTAAGAAAGGAAATATTTTTGAAATTGCTATCATAATATATTACTTCTTATTAAACCATGTCCAAGCATAGAAGTGTTTGAAAACGGTGAAACTTTGCTTAGTTGAAGATTTTCTCCAGGCACAACAAATGTAGAATTTGCACCCTACTCCTTCGAAGAGGTAAGGGCGAAGTAACTTTTGAAAAATCATCGAGAGACTACATGCATTGAGGTGTCATATAATAAAAAATAAAAGAAATCTGACCCAAATTAACGACAGCCCAGAAGGTGTTAAAACAGCATTGAATATACTCAAGAAATAACAAGAATGACGATCTTCAATGACTTTCAAAAGATGTCCTGCTTATTGTTCTGACAATATGCAGCGTTGACCATGGCGAAAACAGCGGATTTCACATTCGTTTTAACTCTGTGCCTTACCACCCTCTCATCTTCAACCCTCCATATGTAAGAAACGGTGAGGTCCACAAAGTTGGCGCAATGGTAACAATTACTCAGGGAGTCGTGCTCTACAACATATATTTTTTTGAAAAAAATCTGACCCAAACCCAATTTCCATAAGAAAAGTGCGGGGTCCTTTCTAAATATTATGGGAAAATACACGTTGGATCGTACCTAGATGTAGCTGCGCAAAAAAAATTATAGTTTAATTTTACGTTCATACTCGAAACATATCTACTCACCAAAACGGCAAATGGCATTATGGAGCTGTCGATACGAGCGATAGTGGACAGTTTTTCACCAGTAATTTTAGCACTGAAGACCGCTAGAGACATGCACAAACACTAGCAACCAAATTCCGCCAAAGAACTGCTGAATTTCACCGTTTCTCGAAAGAATTCGAGCACACTTTCACACCACACATCTCCGCATTCGGCGCAATATACGGAACTTGAAACTGTTATGAATGAGTGTATGGTCTGTCCGGGATCCACACGACCGAGATTCACCCTATTTCCATGGCGATTCATTGTTGACAACAATGATTCGCCATGAAAATAGGGTGAATCTCGGTCGTGTGGACAACAATGATTCGCCATGGAAATAGGGTGAATCTCGGTCGTGTGGATCCCGGACAGATTATAGTAATGTATATGTATATTCTATTGGTTGATTATTTTACACATTAAATATTGAACCACTCCAAAGGGCATTTAGTATACCAGTAACCAATCAAATCCTGATTACAGTGATAATACTACAACGTCATGTTACATAACGTAGTTATTTTAATACTAGTAAGTTAAGTTACCAGGTTGGCACCACTGCCTGTCACTGCGAGTCAGATGTCGGCTATAATGTAACAAGGGGACTGAATAAAGCTTGTTGTTTTGCTTCTATAAATTATTATTATCTAACTTAATCATCAGTCATCCTAATCCCACACAATATTTGATGTTTATGGCATATTCAAAAAAGGCTCTCAATGTTTAAAAAAGGTTATTTTCACTTTATGACTGTTCACTTGATATTACCACTTGTATATTCAGTAAAGTATCTTAAAGTTAATATTAAATGACCGTTTCTGAAATATGTTACAATGTTCCATAAATATTCGAAATGTTTTGGAGGACATATTTCAAGTGGCTGTATTTTTTTTGCTTTAATTTGAAATGCCAACACACGTAATAATGGTACCTAAAAATAAATTAGGTTCCTACGTGACACTGACGTATTGAATCTAATAATTTGGTGGTAGAGTTCTATTTACTGTAATAACTACCAAAACCGCCGTAAAATAGGTGAATATAAATCCATTATAAATAGATTTTGTGAACGTTTATGATTTTCCTTTTTTATGAACTAAAAAATGACTTAATTTGTCGTGCCGTGACCCACGCTATATATTTGCAAGTGGGGGCAGTTTTTGTATCTAAGATTTTTGGTAATGTTGCGATGCGAGATGAGTAGGGGGCTGGGAAGACTGTGGAAGGCGGCCACTCACAATACATGGTGCGGTGTAAGATAAGCAGTGAAGCAAACTGCAACAGACCCGGCGACTGTTGGAAGAGTTACGGAGAGATGGCGCTAGAGGACGGGAAGACGGGGAGTCACAGTCGGTAACGATAATCCGGAGAACAGGTGGTTGTAAAGTGTTGAGAGAAATAAAAAGCTAATTTGTCACTTTTAACAAATCAGAAGTTGGATAATCCATTTACCCACAATACAATAAGCTCCTGACAAATACGTGGAGCAATAAATCAGCAGGTGGCTGGGTATTTTGTGTGTTCGGGTGGTTAAAAAAAAAGAAAGAAAAATGGCGGATGACGTTCTAGAATTACAAAGCAGCGACACGGAAATGGAGGACGAACAGGCGATTCGTCAACGTTTGGTCGAAAAGAAAATGATGGCGAACCTGGCGGAGTTTTTTCAAGCTCAGGCGAAAGAGCTGAAAGAACAATAATTAATGTCAATGGTGCGAGAAGTTACTCCAACTCCGACGTCGTCGCTTGGAACGGTGAACAATTCGCTGAGTCCAAGAGTGCTTTGTGTAGATGTGTTGTCAAGGAGTCAATCGAGCATTGGTGAAGTTGCTGCAGGTGGCAGTGGGACGACGAGTGTGTCTGAGGGAACGAAACCTGATCAAATTGAGGGGTCGGTGGGGCGTAGGCACCCGGATATTTCGAAGATGGGATCGGTGGTACCGACATTCGATCCAGGTGATAAAGATTCGAATGTGGTAATGTGGTTAAGCAAAATTGATCAATTGGGGCGAGTGTACGGTTGGACAGAAGGTGAGAAAATATGTCTTGTACACATGCGATTGGAGGGAGCTGCTCGGAAATGGTTCCAGACTCTCGCGAACTATGAGATGAATTGGCAACAATGGAAAGAGGTGCTGGTGAAGGCGTTTCCAAGACAGTTTGATTTTGCAGCACTGTTAAACGAGATGGTAAGGCGAGAAAAGGAGCCAGGTGAGACTTTTGCTCAATATTATCACGCCAAGGTGGCCATGTGTGAGCGTGTAAAGATAAGGGGCGCAGACGCAACGTCGTGTCTCATTATGGGTCTTCCTTCACATCTGCGGGCGAACGCATGCGCATTACGATGTGAACTGCCGGAAGCGCTGTACAGGGACTTCCTGTCCAGGTTGGAGGGCGAAGCAGGCCAACGGCGGGGACCTGCCGTAACGGCTGGTGCTGCACTCAAGAAACAGGTGGTTTCTAAGACCCCACCAGCTCGAGCGGATGCATCTGCAGGAGGTGGCAAAAACTTGGTGAGATGTTTTAATTGCCAGCGTATGACAAATCACACCAGCAAGGATTGCCCGGAGGAAAAGCGGCAACGGTGCATGTACTGCAAGCAACCGGGTCACATAAGGGACAATTGCCCGAAAAGGACGGCGCAGTCGAGCAACGATAAAGGTGAAAAGCACAAGGCGGCGGTGAATGTGGTAAGTAGACATAATACTTCCTATAGGAAATTGGCTCTTACTCCTGATGGACTAGCAGTGCATGTTTACATCGATACTGGTAGTGAGTACAACGTTTTATCAGAGAAATGCGCCATGAGGCTACAGGTAAAGGTTAAGCCAAAACTGGTGGTTTTGACAGGGTTTGGTGGCGGTCAGTGTGTGTCGTCTGGGGAGGCTCAATTGACGTTAAACATAGATGAAACTGTTTTGACTCTTGAGGCATTGATAGCGAAGGTAGATTTGGCTGATATTGATCTGATTTTAGGACAACCGACATTGAATGATGGCGGGCTGTTGCTGCAGGTGCAAGGGGACACGGTGAAGCTCTCCCAGGCGATGGATCTCATCAGACAAATCACTTTGGAGGAAGACAACTTAAGGCGAGATATTAAACTGGTTCACCCGGTGAGACTGGCGCCAAATATGAGTAACCTGGTGGAGGTGAAAGTTACCGAGGGACAGCCAGGACTGGAGGTGGTGTTACCGTCTAAGATTAGAGATGATGGACACACTTGTGTGGCGATAGCAAGTAGTGTCATACGAGGTGACCGGCGGACTAACTTGGTGACAGTAACCAACCTTGGTGAAAAGACATTGGAGTGGCCTGCTGGAACGATCTTGGGGAGAGGCGAACCCCTTCGTACAGGAGAAAAAAAGGCGGCTACACAATTATCAGCAACGGTAAGTGCAATTATTGGCAAGTCGGTGGACTTAGACCAACTAGATATGGGTGACATTTCGAGTACCGAAAAAGACAAACTGCTTGCGTTGATTAGGGCGAACGTAACTTGTTTTGCGGTTGATAATTCTGATGTGGGCCTAACCCATCTAGGTGCAATGAAGATCGATTTGTCGACTGATAAACCTATCCATAGGCGACCCTATCGGTTGGCAAATGTAGAGAGAGCTAAGGTGAAAGAGAAGGTGAATGAACTTTTACAAGGTGGGGTAATAAGAGAGAGTGAGTCGGAGTATGCAAGTCCAATAATTATTGTTCAGAAGAAAAATGGTGAAATAAGGTTGTGTGTAGACTACAGGGCGTTAAATGCTGTCACGGTGAAAGATCGGTATCCATTACCACTGGTGGAAGATCAAATCGACAAACTGGCGGGTAAATGTTACTACACTACCCTAGATTTGGCTCAGGGCTACCACCAGGTGCCTATGGACCCTGAGTCAATTCATAAGACTGCCTTCGTTACTCCTGATGGGCACTATGAGTATCTCAGGGTTCCCTTCGGATTAGCGAACAGTCCAGCGGTGTTTCAACGAGTAGTTAACAAGATGTTAGGCAAAATTCGGGGTGACAAAGTTCTGGCCTACATGGACGATTTGCTTATACCTTCTAGGACGGTGGAAGAAGGATTAGAACTTCTGGAGGTGGTATTAGGGCTGATTAAACAGGCGGGTTTAAAAATAAATTTGGCGAAGTGTTCTTTCCTGAAGGGCAGTCTAGATTATTTAGGCCATGAAATTTCCAGAGAAGGCGTTCGACCAGGTGAGAGAAAAATTAGGGCTGTGATGGCGTTTCCTCGGCCAACTCAGGTGCATCAGGTGAGACAGTTCATTGGATTGGCAAGTTATTTTAGAAAGTTTGTGGAGAACTTTGCTACCAAGGCGAAACCATTGACCAGGCTGACCAAAAAGAACGTTCCGTGGACTTGGGGCGAGGAGCAGGAACAGGCATTTGAGCCCTTGAAACAAACATTGTGTAGTAGGCCTGTATTGGCATTGTATGACAGTCAGGCGGATACAGAAGTTCATACGGATGCCAGCAAGCAGGGTATAGGTGGCATTCTTTTCCAGAAACAGGCTGCGGGAGGTCTCCAGCCGGTGATGTATTACAGCAGAGCAACCACGGAGGCTGAGCAGCTCTATCATAGTTATGACCTGGAGACATTGGCGGCAGTAGAGACCATCAAGAGATTTCGGGTGTATTTGCTGGGCGTGCAATTCAAATTGGTGACTGATTGTGTGGCGGTTCGGGCGACTTTTCTAAAAAAAGACATGGTGCCAAGAGTAGCCAGGTGGTGGCTTGCTACTCAAGAATACGATTTCACGATTGAGTACCGACCAGGTGTGAAAATGCAACATGTAGATGCATTAAGTCGCAACCCGGTGCAAGGTGGGGTCAATATGATCGTAGGGGCAGACGATTGGTTCTTAACGGTCCAATTGCAAGATGAGAGGGTTCAAGGCATTTATGCTGCTTTACAGAATGGTGTTGCAGATCGGCAACTCAAGTCTGAATTCAAGGTGAAGAATAACAGGGTGTATAGGCGAACGACGCTGGGAGACCGGCTTTACGTGCCGCCCATGTCCAAATTCAGTTTAATGAGAAGGTGTCATGATGATGTGGGACATCCTGGGTATGAAAAATGTTTGGAGTTGGTGAAAAAGAATTATTGGTTTCCACAGATGAGTAAGTTTGTCAGGAAGTATGTATCTGCATGTTTGGAGTGTGCGTTTAGTAAGGGTAATTATGGTAAAGGCGAGGGTAAGTTGCACCCTATTTGTAAGGTGGACAAGCCGTTTGACACGGTTCATATCGATCATGTTGGACCTTTTGTGAAGAGTTTGAGGGGTAACTCTCATCTTTTGGTGCTTGTTGATGCATTCACCAAATTTGTGGTTGCGAAGCCAGTTCGAACGGTGACTGCCAAGGAAACGATAGTGAAAATTCGGGAGATATTCGGTGTTTTTGGGTGTCCCAGGCGGGTGATTAGCGACAAAGGCAAAGCTTTTGATAATCGAGCTTTCAAGGAGTTCATGGCGCATCAAGGTGTGAAGCATATAATGAACGCGGTGGCGACACCTCGTGCAAATGGACAGGTGGAACGAGTCAATCGCACGATGGTGGAGGCGATCATGGCGAGTACAGAAGAAGAGATTAACTGGGACGACAAACTTCCAGAGGTGGTGTGGGGCATGAACAATACTATACATGCAACCACTAGACAGGTACCCTTTGACTTGATGTTCGCTTACTCAGGAGGAGTAGTGCTTGGTGACTTGGTGGGTGGTGGTTCAGGTGAAAAAGGCGTTGGGTTGAGGCGGCAACGAGCTAAAAGGCGGCTTGATGAGCAGGCGGTGAAAATGAAGGAGCGGTATGATAAGAGGCGAAAGGTCGCGACCGAATACAAAGCTGGTGATTTGGTGCTTTGGCGATGTTCAGCAACGTATACCACCACCAAAGGTGCAAATAGTAAGCTTACGAGGCGTTTAAGGTGGTTAAAAGTCTGGGGAATGACCGATATGTGATCACGGCAGTGAAAGGCATGAGAGAGTACAAAAGTAGGCGCTTTACTGTGGCGAGTGATTCACTTAGGCGATATAGGAGCGTGCCAGCGGTGGACGCACCGGAGCACGACGGTGCCAGCACAGGTGGTGCAGAAAGGGTAGAAACCACTGAAGATCTCGTTGATCTTCTCGAGGGGTGAATTGCGCGTTAATGTGGACATTAATGTTTCAGGATGGCCGAATGTTGCGATGCGAAATGAGTAGGGGGCTGGGAAGACTGTGGAAGGCGGCCACTCACAATACATGGTGCGGTGTAAGATAAGCAGTGAAGCAAACTGCAACAGACCCGGCGACTGTTGGAAGAGTTACGGAGAGATGGCGCTAGAGGACGGGAAGACGGGGAGTCACAGTCGGTAACGATAATCCGGAGAACAGGTGGTTGTAAAGTGTTGAGAAAAATAAAAAGCTAATTTGTCACTTTTAACAGTAAGTTTCATTGGTTCTTTCAATCAGGTGATGCGATCTACCCAATCAAAAGTTAGCATCGCTAATGGCGGTCGTCCGGTTGTTATGCACAAGCCAAACCAAACCATCGCCTCGCCACCAACAACACGAAACTAGAAGCCATTTTTCTGCGGATTGCTTAATGTTTGGGTGATTGGGTTCTTCACAGTGTGGTGTTCTGTGTTTTACATACTTTATTTCAAGAAAAACAAGGTAAAGTATTATATTATTTTAAGATATGGCTTATTGATAGATTTCTTCCCTCCAAATTTTATATTGGTTTTAAGGTGAAAAAGTTAATTAGGTGTACACGAAAAGTGAAGGTCAAATTTCTAATCGGTTCTTACATTTTAAATGGCAATTTAGGTGTAGTTATAACAATTAATACAATAGATAATTCATTGAGCCGACAAAAATGCCGAAAGTCACCAGTAAGAGGAGATATCAGGGCTGGCAGAAGTTAAAATCCACTCGGGTTTTTGACACAAAAACCCACAGACAAAAATCCAACTTTTTTGAGTGAAAATCACAATCAGCCTAAAGCATCAGTAAAATGTACAATGTAAAATGTACAATGCACAATAGTAAAGAGTGATCAAAAACTTTTTCGATGTATTTAGTAGGTACCCGTGAGACTAGGGCGTAGACTGCTGAAATAAATTATATGATAACGTCACTTTTCAGATTTTGCTTTGTATAATAATTTCTGCATTCTACGTCTTAACGTCTCTCACGGCAAGGCAAATACGTTATATTAACAAGGCAAGGAATGCGGCAAGGGATACAGATCGGAAAAGTTTTTGTTGACAGGTTTACTATCATTTACCGTCAAAACAATTAATTTCTCCTAGTCTTCTTCGAGTAAAGACCTTTACTGAATGAATAATGATTACAAAAATTATAATAGAGCCCCTTAAATACTTACTCTATTCTTAATTAATTCTAAATAGCCAGTTTCAGGAAAGGGTGCTGGCAGAACATGCGTAAAGAAACCGTGGACTCTTCCAGAGAAGAAATTTGTCTTTGACAATTTTAAAACTCACACAAAAACCCAAAAACCCACACAAAAACAAAAACCCAAAAACCCATGAGGCTGACACAAAAACTCGGGTTTTTGCCAACCCTGGGGGATATGCATATAAAAGGGCACTGGAACGAACTAAAGCTTCATGTTCTCTAATTGAAAATAAAGATGGTACCACTCCAAATCCTATTGACTATCATTCAGTCGAGGAATCAATTAATATAAATCGATCAGGATATTTCAGAAAGTAATCCTGTTAGTGGATCTAATTGTTTTGGTGTTGGGCTTGAGATGAATGGTGATTGTTCTAGACCTAATATTGATAATCAATAGTAATACGACGAGTAGTCTCTTGATTGCCGCGGGTTTTGACGCCCGAATGGCTGTCAACTACGAGTCAAAATGGTAGATTTTTTTAGGCTAAAAAGAGGACGAGAACTCGCTCGAGTCCTCTTTGGCCGAAAAAAATCTACCATTTGACAAGTAGTGCATCCATGAGGACTCAACAAGGCAACCAAGAGACTACGAATCGTATTTTGCAGATTATTTTATAAATTAAAGTATTGAGTAAGTAGTGTCAAGTTGACGTTGTAGTCTTATCACTGTAATCAGGATTACTGGTATGCTAAATGCTCCTTTGGATTGGTTCAATACTTAATGAATAAAATAATCAGTGCAATAGTGGTGGTGCTAGTTTTAGTGAAATTTATGATAGTCAGGATAATAACACTGACACCATTGGTCCTGAATTGGAAGTTGCCGTTAACAGTAATCAAAATATGAATAAACTATCCCTTGGGGAGAAATTATTTTCTTGGGCAGTAGAAGAATATAATATTCCACAGTCATCTTTGAGAAAGCTTTTGGAAATTTCAAGAAATGAAAATGATCCAGTTTCATTTAAAAGATTACCTAAAGACCCCCGAAATCTTTTAGGCTGCCCTACTAAGCCTGTAAAATTGAAGCAAATTCATTCTGGAACATTTTATTATTTTGGAATAGCAAATTCTATAAACAATTTAATAAAACAATATAATTATAAATTAAATTCAGATACCACCTTTGATTTAAAAATAAATATCGATGGTCTTCCAATCAGTACCTCTCAGACTTTTTAAGAGATTTCGTTGATGAAGCTGTCTATTTAACAAACAATGGTATTATCATCGAAAACAAAAGTTATAGCTTTAAAATTAAAATGATTATTTGCGATGTCCCTGCAAAGTCTTATATCTTAAATATTAAGGGTCACACAGCATATTCTTCCTGCACAAAGTGTCAGACAGAAGGTTAATTTGTTAATAATGTTGCTTGTTTTCCTGATACTGATTTTATTCCTCGTTCAGATTCTGATTTTAGAAACCAGTTGGATGACCAATTTCATACAGGTACTACTATTCTTACAGAATTGCCCAATAGTCCAGGCAATGAATGCCCAAAATGGAGTTGTAGAGAGCATGGAAGGGGGGAGAAATGCACCGTTTTCGAGATATCCGCTCTCAAAAGACGGCTATTGTCAAAACAAACTTTTGCTTCTAATTCCTCAGTCTTTGGTTTTGCAGAAAACTCGTCAGGAAGAAAGTTTTGGAGCGTTCAATTTCCTTCAAAAATATATATATACAGGGTGGTTTCTTTTTCACTGCTCACCACTGGCATCTTCTAAACGGTAAGAGGTTCGAAGTCGGTTAAATTACAGAAATATTGCACTGTTTAAATTTCACTTGGAGCTTTTATATTACTGACAGCTGTCAATTAAATGGCATCGTCAGAAATTGTTTAGGACTTCTACATGTTGAGTAACGGTAGTCAACTTTTTATTCTCTTAAGGTAGCCAAATTGTATTTTAACACTATCGGACACATAAAAAATTAGCTTTTCAAAAATATAATCAAAATGGACTTTTTTGACAGATCGTCAAAATTTGAAAATTGATATGAGTATGTTGTAAAATGAGCCTAAGCTTATGAAAAAATTTGTATATATTCTTGAAGGAAATTGAACGCTCCAAAACTTTCTTCCTGACGACTTTTTTGCAAAACCAAAGACTGAGGAATTAGAAGCAAAAGTTTGTTTTGACAATTGCCGTCTTTTGAGAGCGGATATCTCGAAGACGGTGCATTTTTCCTTAATAATGTATAATAGCAGAGTTGTAGAAAATTTTATAGGCTTTAAGTTTCATACAAGGATTTTTTCGCTACGACGCACCATTTTCGAGTTATAAGCGAAAAAACAAAAAAAGGGACCTTTCCACCCCCCTCCCCCCCTGAAGCGGACGGGTTAGGGGCGGGGACTTCTAGTATGTTTACCTCCTAACTACCCCCAACACATTCCCGAAGAGAAAAATTCTCCCCCCTTCCATGCTCTCTACAACCCCTTCATTGCCTGGACTACAAGTTTAATTTAGTTGAATCAATTCCGCTTGATTATATGCATCTAATTTGTCTTGGAGTTATGAAAAGGCCGTCGTCACTTTGTTATAATACTCAGCCGTCTACTTTTAAAAAGACTTTGTGGCAATACTCAACCATCTACATCTAAACAAAACAAAAAATTTTTCAACAAACTTCTTCAAGGTATGTACTTTTAAACAATACAAAATTTCGGAACAAACATTGATGGACTTTCATTAATAAACTAACTGATTATGTTAGTGACCGCAGGCGAATTTCTTTTTATTTGTTATCTTTGTGTTGACATACAAAAAGTTCGCCACGAGATCCCGCTTTGGAAAATAGTGCGAAAAATAACCTAAGCAATCCTTTATAACATCGTAAAATTTCATAGGCGCGTTCAAGTACTTTTTCGAGATTTTCTTGGTTTGCTGGGGAGATGCGCGCAGAGAGACCAGCGTTGCTGGATGGTTCAGTAGCTGGTTATTGCAAAAGCGAATAATACCTACTCGCTACTAAAAGTGTTTATTAACCTCCCCACTCCACTTCACCATTTAAAAAAAAGGGAGGTTACTGCAATCACTAAAATTTTCGAATTCGAGATAAGACCGGATCTATACGTTTTGAGGTCTCAGGAGCCCAAAAAAGTGGTTTTTAAAATGTGTCTGTATGTATGTACGTACGTACGTACGTACGTTCGTAAACACGCCACAGCCCAAACTACTCGACAGATTTAGCTGAAATTTGGTACGTGTGCATGTGATAACCCAACTTAGATCTGAAAAGCTTTTGGAGCCAATCGTGCAACTAGAAATGCCATTTTGGCACATCAACTTTTAAATTTGAAATGCAAACCCCCATTTGTCACCTCACGATAGAAAAGGCCTTCAAATTCTGCTTCTAAAAATGTATTCATTCTTAGTGCCCTTTTGATCAAAAATTAAAAAAAAAAATGATTTTTATGCGACTTTAAAATCGCGGTACAGCCCAAGCCCCTGAACCGATTTGGCTGAAATTTTGCACACGGGGATTGTATTGCACGTCGAAGAGCTGAACAAATTTTGGATTCAATCGGCCCACGGAAACTGCCGTTTTGACACACCAATTTGTAAGTTTAATAATAGTCTTTGAAATAAGTCAGCCATTTCTTAAATTTGGATAGACTTGGTCTTAAATTAAAGCTAAAGAAACAGACTTTCGAACTTTGCAAGATGATACTTATCTTTAAGACTTATTCTAGGTGCTTGGGGATTGGTCGGGCAACAACCAATGAGACCCAAATAGCCTTGAAGATTCTTCTTTTTTCTTCAAAAATCTTTTTGCAGAGGTCCATTTGGCGTAAGCATTAATTTTTTGTGATTTTTCTAAAAAGTGTTTTTGGTAATTTTCATGCTTCCATAACCATGACTAAAGTAACATTGATGCACATAGGGCTTAATTTTCAATGATAACTGTTCAGTTGCCCCCACTGGCATCCGCGCCACTGTTTTCACTATATTAGTTCATTTATAACTGAAAATTAAGATTTATATGCATTACTGTTCTTTGGTCATGGACATTAATACGTGAAAATACACAAGAACACATTTTTTTAAAAACTTACAGAAAATTAATGCTTAAGCCAAATCGACTTCTGAAAAAGGATTTTTGAACAAGAAAGAAAGATCTGCAAGGCTATTAGAGTGTCATACCGATTGGTCGTTGACTGACCAATCCCCATGCACCTAAAATAAACCTTTCAAGCAAGTATCAATACGACTTCTACGACGGCAGCGCCGTCTGCCGTAGTTTCTCATATAGTCGAAAGCCTGATTATTTGGCTTTAATTTAAGTCCACGCTCATCCAAATCGGTTAAGAAATGGCAGAATTATTCCCAAAAATATTTTGTCCGGTTTTTTTGGGACACCCGATACATTAATAATTATTTATTTAGTGATTATTTTTCCGGGAAAGGAATTAAATAATGTAGGCTGGTACTTATCTAAGAAAATTGATAACCATGTTGTCCTTTAATAAAGAAAGACAAATAATAGCTACCTGCGACCTACTGTTGATTTTTATTCTGTTTGATTAAGCAGGTAAGGGTAAGGGAAGGGATTCAGGGAATGAAAAATAAATTCATGGACGTGTATAAATATTTATTGTTATAAAATATAAGTATTCAAATTTCAAACAGGAAAAATAGGCAACACATTGGAATAATGAAAATACATAGGTATATAGAATGATAGGTACATTGAGTGTGAAAATACATGTAAGTACCTACGTAATGTAAGTAGAACTTGCTAAGCAGGTACCTACTCTTACATATGGGCATGTCAATTCAATCCTCAACATAACCATTTAGGAAAATTATTTTATCTAAATTATTTGCACTTAAACGATTTCTTCTGATATTTGTTAATTGTCCAGCTTTCGAAAATACTCTTTCAGAAGGCACAGACGTTCCTCGAATACATAAATATTTTGTGGCAAGTTCATAAAGTTCTGGAAACATCGTCTTGTGTTTGGCCCAGAATTCAAGGGGATCCTTCGTTCTTTCAATATGTGGTAGTTCCAAATATTGTCTAATCGTAAGAATAGCTGTACTTGCTGATGTTGCAAATTTATTAGCAGTAGCAACTTTGTTATCAAAAAAACTCCAAATGCCCCCAGCACTCTTATCAGATGAACTGTTATCAGATGAGGAAGACGTTGATGGTAATATCTTCGACATTAACGGAGCTGGACGGTTAACTAATTGAGCATTATTCTTATTTATTCAATATGTGAGTTGCGTCAACCTCGCATTTACCCCACTCATTTACGAAGCAATTAAGGAAAATATTTCTTCTTCGGTCAATTATGGAGATAAGATGCCACAGCTCCTCAAAAGTGCGCCATCGGGAGCAGTTTTTTTTCAGATATCTCAGGAACGGACTGTCAAAACTTAATGAATTTTGGAGGCTATTGGTACTCTACGTCTACACTGTGAATTTTATCGAATTCTGACAACGCAATCTTCAGAAATCCGAAATGACCTTGATATTTTTGTTTTTAAAGATGGTTCATGGTCACGGATTTTAGATCTGGTGGTATTAGTTAGAAAGAGTGAATCAAATTGCAACTTTTCTTATTCGTGGTAATTTTTGATTTAAGCAGCCGTTTTGGAGATAATTGAGGTTTTGCGTTAATAAGCACCAGTTGCCTTGTGCAAAATCTACATAAGCCGGTTTCAAAATTAGAAAGCGACTACGACCTACAAAATTACTTTGGGCCTGCATTTTCTGGCCGCTCTTAAAGATATATTGCTTTTTATGGCTTCAAATAATATTATTAGACACAAAATTCATTGTTCTTTATCGTGTTACGTTATCATCGGTTTTTAGTTTTGGAATGGTTTACATTTAACATGTGAAAATGAAATAGTCATTTACCTAATTGCGTTTTGAAAAGTTGGATTGTACGCAATTAGGTAAAATGTTGTACTGAATACGTCATGAAAAACCTAAATTGTTTGACTCGCATAATGTTGCAAAACTCGCTATCGCTCGTTTTGGCAAATATTACGATCCGTCAAACAATATATAGGACTTTTCATAACTAATTACGTAATAGTTATTTAAATTGCGTAATATCCAACTTTTCAAAACGCAGTTAGGTAATAGTTATTTACGTAATTAGCTGCAAAATTATTTGAGTCAAACAATTTAGGTTTTTCATAACGTATTCAGTACAACATTTTACCTAATTGCGTAAAATCCAACCTTTCAAAACGCAATTAGGTAAATTAAATTGCGAAAAGCAATAACTAAGTGTACCTACTAAAATTAGATTTTTATGAGCTTTACAATTTCGAAAATTTTCTAGTTTTCTTTGCATAGAGATTTGAATTTTGATCCTGAATTCTAAAAAACTGCTGGCCTGATCTTAATATTTGTGGAAAAATTGTTTTATAGTCCTCGTCACGTTAAGATGAGCTGCTCCATGGATGTCGGTATAGCAATAATACTTATTTCTTTCTTAGCGTCTTTCGTATTTGTGACGAGCTAATGGGACTATTTTCCTGGGCAGGATGTTTTATTATGTATGAAGAACATCACGGAAATTTTGTAGGAATCGCATCTTTTGTCAGTCTGTTTTTTAAGCGGAATCTTTTATAAACAGCAGAAAATTGTAATCTTCGTCTTGTAAGAAATAACCTACGCGAGTACCTACATAAATAATTTGTATGATTGATCCTTCAAGTCACGGCATCGTTTTGCCTCTGTGACAATAATAATACGAATAATCTTGTAAATTTTATTGCACCAACGTTACAAAAGCATGAAAATTCAGTAACCATTTATTTTCATAACCGACCAGGTCTTCACAATACATAAAACAATAAAAACGTATCCTACCACTCGAAAGTTTTAGCTTGTAAGAAAAATATAAGTAAATAAGTTAGAAATCATAAAAACAATACAGGAAGCAGGAAAAGTTCATTATGTTTCAGATAGTTTCAAACTAAAGGGTTTAGCTAGGCTTTATTTTAAACATTTTCAGTATTTTAGATCCAGGGTAAATGAAAATAAAAACAATCAAATGCGTTATGATTTCAAATTAGAAACTCGATTCTTGCACAGGATGTATAATTTTAACTTGTGTAAGAACATTCACCTAAGTAATTTTGCCTCAAAATTAATTTTTTCGATGCGTCATCAATTCTTCTGCTTTTTTTGTTCATAGCACTTGATGGCCTCTTTTATGTACGGGGAATCGACGCACTTCAAACCTTTCCGTAAATTATTTCTGATTATCTCCGGGGCGATGCAATCCTGATAGAACATAATTAATTTTGGCAACATAACTTGTCTCCAAAATTCTGAATCCTTGTAGATTTCTTCCACAAACAGTTCGATTGCGTCATTTACATAAACAATAAAATAACGTTTGGTTTTTTTTGTTATGTTCAGTTGTCCCTGTATCTAAAACGAAAGGATTAGTATAGAAAGTTCGAGAGCTCTCATTCTTGAAACATGGGAATAGCCTTTCCACAGAAATTACAAAATGTTACTTTTAACATTACGTTATAGCACTGTTTATATGCATTTTAGTAAGGTACAGAATTAGGTGTTCAATACAACAAAAGAGAATATTTCCTCATCTTAAGAATAAGATCCAAAACTAATGAAACTTCGCACCTGATAGTTGTAGTTTTTGAGCTCTACATCACCATTTATATCTACCATTGATTGAGTCGTAACTCCCAAACTCAGACACTTTACTTCCACACTGGCATCATCCAACGTTAAACCTGTAAGTATAATAAAATATAGGTACCTATGAAGGTTCAAGAGAGCATTTTCGTATTTAGGTACCGTCAGGTGATGCTCCAAGAAAACCATGTTCCAAGTCGACCCATAAACCACTCTTTTGGACAGTCAGTTGGGTTTTCCTCTCAAATAAATTAATAGCTACACTTTCATTGGCCATCCCTATCCCATTTTCACAAGCTTGAGAGTAGAAATTCATAAAAGGCATTACCGAACTGACCACGAGAGAGCTCTTAAATCTTATCTCTTTTTTCCAAGCTGACGTAAATATGTCACAACATATTAACATAATTCCGTAATTCTATTATAACTACTTGGCTGTAACTTTTGGATTACTTCATCACATTCCATCATCACTATGTCCGGATCTTCTGAAGGCTGTTCCGCGTCTTTCCCATAATCGAACAGTCACTATGTCTAATTCTCCATGGGGTGTTGCCGCGACAATCTCAGATGCTTTGGCGTACAATGGCTGGGGGGGGGGGGGGGCAGGGGTGATGAACCGTATGCCTCCCATACTGTGGAACGTACCATGTCCGGTTAATGTTCGCACGTTAAAGTCAGCGTTATCTAGGCGTATTGGATTCCCTTATAATTTCATGACAAATTGAACAGGTAATTTGTTTTAATACTAAATAAGCACCATAACCACAAACATATAAAGTTGTTGGTAAAAAATCGCTTGATAAAACAGTAGAAGGCATGAAGATTAAAATCGCTTATACTTTCATCAACTTGCATAATATCGACTACCAAATCTTTCAGAAACAATTTATTTTCTTTTACCAGACCAAAAATATTTTTACTCGAATTTTTTTTTCAGATTCAATAATTTGCTGAAAGTATACATTATAATTACACCCTGACAGACGACGATACCGGCCGAATCGAGCTTCTAAATTGTCAGTTTGTAACTTCCCTGGTAATATATATTCAATAGGATAATGTTCTGAAGCATATGTAGTAAAATTAATTAATACAGACGTACTTCTTTCAATAGGTGATTTCCATTTTTGACAGACTGACAGTTGACAGTCTGCTCGTAGGATCAACAAACGGATTTCTGCATAGTTGCTGTGTAGTTTCGGAGGTAATTTTATCGACTTTTTGGTGAAAGAAAATCATTTCTTAGGGGTTTGAGCTAATGCTAAGATTCTTCTTTTGTGATTGAACATACCTACCTACGTTTTGTAGGTTTTGTGCGGTAGGCACTAATTATTAGCTGTTATTAGTTGAACAACTTTGAATATTTCATACCTGTTTTTAACGTAAAGAATCAGCATTTGGATGCAACAAAAAGGGTTTTAAATGATTAGATGATGTTTTTCTTTCATTTTTACGAATACTTAGGTTCCTAACTAAAATTCTATTATTTTTAGGTTATCAGTGGTTTGGTTTTTGGAATAGAAATCTGAAGATACTTGATGATGTGTTCTACTTCATGAATTCAATTTAACACAGGCGATCAGTGTTCACTAGGTAAGGCTGTGAGACCCCCCTTCAGATTATACTGGACAAGATTCAAAAAATTGTATTATAATACTACCCCTACTTGCTTATATTATTATGTAGGTATGCTCAATGAAAGTAAAACTGTTAATAAGTTAGTTTATGTGGTTAGTCAATTCAGTCGATGAAAAAATACCTACCTATTATACTTAATAAACCCTTCCATAACGTTTACAGTTTTGTCATCCTCGTAAACAAAACCAGGAACTTGAGACACCACTTTTAATACAAAAGTCTATTACATCTTCCTTCTTATACATTTTCATAGTATGATTGCTAAAGAAAAGTCATCTAGTCCTGATAAAGGTTCCCTGTGATAGTTCCTCGGCCTCGGATAGTTCCCATTAGGTAAGTGGGTAATCCATTTTCTCTACAAACTCAGTGACCTGCATTATTTTCTTCTCTTTCTCTGATTCTGAAACAGTTTCCAATAAATTGGTTAATTTTCAAAAGAATAATAAAATTACCTGTGTTCTTCTGCCGTTCACATCGTCTTGGTACCGAGGAAGGTAGAAGTCGAGTTCCTTTATGATATTCTGAGTTTTACCAAGCATTTTAGGTCATTTCTCCAAGTCGTTTGTGTCCAAATAATGAACTTGGGTATCTCATCAATCAGGTACTAGGTACAATGCTGCAAGCAAACGAAATTGGATCACTTCAAGTTCAAAAACCAAACTGTTGATAACGTATTTTTTTTATAAAAATAAGAAAATGTTAATTACAAACCCAATTATTTATACAAATTAAAGAAAAACATTATGTGATCATTTAAAACACTGTTTGTTGCATTCAAATGCTGACTCTTGACATTATAAACAGGGGTGACATACCCAGAGACAATCAATTAATAATTACAGGAATTTCGTACCTTACACATAAAACGATGTCCACTGATATCAGAAGAACCCTGGCAATAGCTCAAACCCCACTAAAACGATCCTCTTCCACCAAAAGTAGATAAAATTACCTCCGAACCTACACAGCAACTATGCAGAAATCCGTTTGTTTATCCTACGAGCAGACTGTCAACTGGGGTCTGTCAAAAATGGAAATCACCTATTGCAGAAAATGTATCGGTTGTTAAACCAACGCAAATACCTTGACCACTTAGTTGCCGCCACATTTTAATCCAAGCAACAAATTTTGAAAAAAATTCCAATTTTGGATCATTAACATTGCCAATCGCACTCATTCCTTTTTATTTTGCCCTTAAAATTACTTTTTGTCCTTACTGTCCCACCACTTCCTGATTATTTCCACAAATTGAGCTGTTTCAGCAAATTCAACATTATCTTGAACAGTGGATTACATTGTCTACTAATTTGACATTTTGTCTTTCTATATTGCTGGGATATACAGTTTTATTATTTAATTTGAATGCATTCTCTATTAGAGACTCCTTTTCACTGTTGTACAAAACCCTCAAGTGGTTAAAACTAGCTTTTCGAATCGTGGTTTCGTCGTTAAAGTCAGGATACAAACATGTAGACATATGATTTTTTAAATTAATCCAGTTGTTTCTTACGTTCTTAAAAATATGAACGAAATCGTGTGTAAAAAACAGCAAATTTTCAGAATCACATTTGACAATATGTTCCTTTTAAGGTTAATCTTTTGCTACCCTTTTGACAACAACTGCCACTTTATGTCATCCACTGTCAGCTCGCTCCCTTTTAATGAGAAAGAATTTTTTCTCTATTTTCCACTGAAATGGCAGAAACTGTGAATACATTTTTAGAACGAGAATTTGATCGTCTTTCTAATGGCGACATAAAAAAGGAGACCTTTGTATTTAAAATTCAAAGTTGATATGCCTAAATGGCACTTCCCGTGGACCAATTGCTTCCAAAAGCCTTTCAGGTCTTCAACGGGTCACCCAATCTCCATGTACCAAATTTCAGCTAAATCGATTCGCTAATTTGGGCTATAATGTATTTTTAGTGTTATTATGAAATTTCGATTTTTTGACCCAAAGAGCACTAAATGCGAACGAATTTTGTCTTACTTAAAACCAGAATTTAAAGACCTTTTTGATGGTGACAATAAATCTTTCAAAAACTTGTTTTGGATGGTTAAATGAGTGAATAATATTATTCTCTTATAATATGTGTAGATGCGGCAATTAAGCTTGTAAGGAGGTAGACATTTTTTTATTAATAATTTAAAGACGTTTGTTTTATGTTGTAAATCTGTTATATTAAACGGGTTTAGCCCTTAGTTACTTGTAGTTGCGGTTATCAGTTGTACTTGCATATTTTTGCTCTATCTAATGTGTGTCCCTTCCAGTAATCTGTTATGATTTATATTGATGAATAGAGACCGGATAGTTAGGCAAAATAAATAGCCGGAATAGGCAAATACAAAGTCCATTTTAGGCATAATGAAATCGTCGATTTAGGCAATAGCTTAGGCAAAAACGAAAAGAAAAATAACGTTTATTTATATTACTATTTATTTACCAACTACATACAAGCATTTTTTCAATATTTTGGATTTTAAGATTAGTTCTTCTGTCGCTGAAAATGTCTTTATATCTTGAAAACGATCTTTCCACATCCACTGATGTCGCAGATGCATATTTAAATGCCCTTATCAAATCAGGCTGGAGATCTGATTCCACGTCCATTCTGCCCTCGTGAATTTCGGCAATTTGTTGCAGTTTTTCCAGGTTCGAATTCTTGTCCACTACTTTCTTAAACTTTATTTGAACTGCCTGGCCTATTACTCCGGGTGCGTCTGAAACGCATTTCTCCACCTTCTCCAAAATTTTCAAACTCTGTACAAGAGTTAAACCCCTGGTTTCCAGCTTCTCGATGTATGAAGGTATTTTCGCAAAATGCATCGCAATATATGTAATGCTGTTTTTAATCTCCTTACTTGCAAAAGCCTTCTGGGATTTCCCTATTGCCGCCGATTCGGATTTCTCAAAGGAATCGACAAGACTTTTGATTGCGTCAAATTTGTCTGCATAAAAAATACAAGCCTCAATCCATGTTCCCCATCGCGTTATAATGGGCTCGGGCGGTAGAGGGGTATCGGGAAGCATCTCCTTATAATGGGCCATTCTAAGCGGAGCTTTTCGGAAAACCTTTTTTGTCGAGGAAATCAATTTGTTCACTTCCATAAATTTTTCGCGAATAAATTCACTAACATTATGGATACCATGGGCGAGGCATGTAAGGTGTATCATGTTGGGATAAAACACTTCTAGAATTGAGGCGGCCTTTTTCATATATGGGGCAGCATCGGTAACTAACAAGGCAATTTTATCTTTTTTCACACCATCTTGATAAAGCAGTCGCAAAGCATCGTCAAAAAAGTTGGCAATGGTTTTGTGGTTGGTTTTGGGCAGTTCCTTAGAAGCGAGCAGATGAGGTTTTCCGGGTTCTGATCCATCTAGTTTCCCCACAATCATGTTTGCCACGTATCGACCTATTCGATCAGTTATTTCGTCAATGGATACCCATATAAAATTGTTGCCAATATCGGATCGAATTTGGTCCATCCTGGAGTCATAGCAGGGATTTAGATAATTTTTCCGTAACGTGGACTCATCCGGACATGCCCGGTTTGTATATTTCTCAAGAAATTGCTTGAATTCTTCGTTTTGCAACTTGTGAAAAAGAATGCCCGCTGATATCATCGCCTCACACAAATCTGCAGAAAATTCGGATTTCTCAGGACGGGTGCTTGATTTTGCAAGAAGGTTTGCTAGGGGCTTCTGCAAGAGCGGCTGCTTCGAAGTCTTCCGGTTAGCCTTCCCTTGGTGTCCCAAACTAGCGATGTGTTGGGTCACATGGCACTTTTTGTAGCTTCAACCTGATATACACAATAGATGAAAATGCAATAAAAAACGTTAAAGAAAATTTAAAAAGCTTACCGTTTTTCACAAATTTGACAATACAACTTTACGCCGTCTGTGGTTAAAGTCGAATCCAATTTTACCCATTCACCATAGTTTTCGCCAACTGTGCGCTTGATCGGTGGCATTTTGAAAATTTGCACGTGTCTGCACGTGTGAGAAAACTTGCAAACTGAGTAATTGGTGTTGTCGACGAACAGGAGATTATTTACATTAGGCAAAGTGGGTTAAACTAACCAATAGCATTCTCAATTTTAATTGAATTTTTCAATCATCATTCGCGTACATGCTGTGCCTAGAGATCATTGTCCAAGATCTTACCTACGCTAATGGGGGTTTCTGTCCACTACCTGCTTTAATGAGGATGCGGATTAGCATTTCGACTCGTTTTATGAGGGTTTTAGGCAAATACAGACAAATATGTGCAAAATCAGGCGCTATAAACAGAATAGGTCTTTTTAGGTAAAATCAGAGAAAAGTCAATGTTTTAGGCAAAATAGGCAGGCACTGGGTATTTACCTAACTATCCGGTCTCTATTGATGAATGTATCCTGCTTAGGCTTTAGCCTGTTGGATAATAAATTGCTATTATTATAAGTGATGCCCGCGCCCTATTGGACTCAAGGGCCCCTTTCTTACTAGTATCATCGATTTCTTGAGTTGAATCCGGACTCAAGGGCCCCTTTCTTACTAGTATCATCGATTTCTTGAGTTGAATCCTCCTTTAAGCCCGAAAAATATAAATTACTATCACAGAAATAAATAATGGGCTTGAAATAAACTGTAAACAATTGCCTTAACTAAAGAGGAATTTGTAGCAATTCTAAAAATACCGTTGCCGTATAAACGCGTAGTGAAACCATATGCGTCCACCTTCAGCTGTAACGTCATGCGGATTTATCGGTAGGCTACGGTCTGTGGTCGGAACATTACTTTTAAAAAGTAATTCATTACCATTACACATTACTTCGTCGAAATTGTAATGCATTACAATTACTAATTACTTAATAAATGTAATGCATTACTTTGTACATTACTTTTAACGTGACATTTCTTAAATTTCTAATTGTAGCTGACAGATTTTGAGATCTGCAGTAAATTGAAACATACGTCATTCCAGACACGGCCAACTCTAATTGGAATTTTAAAAAATGCCACGTTATAAAAAACTGTAGGTGTATTATTTTAAAACAGTATATTTATTATTTAATTTTAATTTAATTTGAATAACAATTGCGTTTCAAAATTTACCACTGCTTGAGATGGCTAAAGTTAGTTTTATTTTCTTCAGCTAGGAAATTATTTCAATTCTGTAGAAATATTTAATCCGGAGTAATTACTTAAAAAAATAGCAGGAAAACCTCTTCAGCATGCATCAATGTTTGCTTGGGAGGCTGTAGGTAAACAGAGCCCCGCTGGGTTAGGGTTAACTCTGATACCAGTAGTACCTAGCTACTTCCTGTGGTAGTTATTTCGTTTCACAGAATTACATTTTTCATAAAAGTTTTATTTTTGCGTTTATCAATTAAGGGTAAAAAAAGTAATGGAAAAAGTGATGGTTTTCCATTACCAGCTAAAGTAATTTCATTACGGTAATGCATTACTTCCGACCACTGGCTACGGTTTTAGACAGGAATATAGCAGCTACTGCATATTGCGACGTGAACATCATGATACGTGATGACCATACTATACTCTGTATAATGCACTGAGTGGCGAATAAATCTCACTCGCTGTGTCCTTTCTCCGCAAATTTTGTGGCTTAAGTAAAGAATTCTTTGATTTCGTACTATTTTTTGAGTATCACTAGACCTGCGCGTAGACGTACAATGCAAAATTGCTTTCGCGACTGGTGTAATGTGCTGCCAAGGCGCCTCTTCGGGTGCGAACTGGGTATGGGTAAGTACATTTTTATTCTAAAGTACCTATATTTTTTTGTGGTATATTAGTAAAATTCCAAGCGCGGAGTTGCTCCAGCGGTTTAACGGGCGACCAGTCTACTACGTCGAGTTAATGCGAAACAGTGTTGCCAACCCTACATCTACATCTGCATTTTCCAGGCAACTGTTTTGTATTTTGTGTTAATTTCTTTTATAGCTGAAGATGGAGTAACACTCCGAAACGCGTCCTAAACAGTAAGTAAATTTTGTGGAACGAGACTTTGAAACTACCTTGTGTAATCAAACATCAGTTCCTCTTTGAAAAATGGACCAAACTTTCAACCTATCTTGATATTATTGTCACATATGGGAAATTACCCAGCTTCAATTATCTCAATTGTCTAAAGAATTATTGATTTTATTCAGAGTTACGAAACATTCACGCTGGCTCCGCTATGGCTCAGCACTTGCTGAGTCAACGTCAGCGTTTCAAAACTCTTACTGGGTCACTAGGGTTCCATCGGTACCGTCAATGTCCGATAATAACTGAATCTGCAATTAGTTTCATATAAATACGGACCGATGGGATCGTAAGGAGGTCAGTATTTTGGGGTCTCGCCCTGAGACTGACTGACATCCCGCTTGCGATTAATGACCATCCCTTGGGTTTATCAGAAGTAAGTTACCATTGTCTTTGTATTTGATTATTATTATTTTTCCCCCTTGTTCGTTGGCCGTTATTTAATAAACTTTGTACATTACTTTTCAAAGATATAGTTTTATTTGGAGTTGGTAGGAGTCCAGGGAACCGTAAGCATGACATTATTTCGCAAAGCCATTTCATAAGCTAGCTGCCTCACTCTTGTTGTGTTAAGTCCATAAGCCATTTCACGACAGCTCTTTATATAGTGACACAACGATCGTTCTTGAGCCAGGGTGAATACAGACTTTACGGCATAATTAGGTTCCATCATGGCATCAGCATTTGCGGTCTGCTTAAGAACATATCGTCTAAGAGTGGGTCGATTAAGTTGCCCCCCCCCATTCAAAATATCGATGTCAAAATTATATCAAAATATTGCGCTCGTTATGCGCTTTTTTGCGCCCCAGCACATTTTTTTGTGCTGCTCTGGTTCGAAAGCCCTTTAAAAAAAATAGTGGGGGGGGCTAACTTAACGTTTAATTTTTCGAATGGCTTTTTTGAGGAACCCAAGACTGATTGTTACTCACTCAGTTATGCGCTTATTTGCGCCGTGTTTGTTTTATTTTGCGCTAGCCTCCGAGTACCCCTAAGGATCTCGAAGAGGTTTTCCCAGCAGCCCCCCCCCACTCAATTAACACCAAAATTTTTTGTATATCCCTCTTGCGCCCATTATGCGCTCAAATGCGCCGTATTCAGTTTAACTCCACTGCGCTCAGGAAGAAAATATTTAAAAAGAAACACCTGGGGGGGCTAACTTAACACACCCCCAGCGGGTGATCAGTTTTCCACCAAAAATAGACCAGCCGATCAGAAAAATTATGCACTCATTTGCGCCGTATTTGTTTTATTTTGCGCTAGTCTCCGAGTACCCCTAAGGATCTCGAGAGGCATTCCCAGCAGCCCCCCCCCACTCAATTAACACCAAAATTTTTTGTATATCCCTATTGCGCCCATTATGCGCTCAAATTCAGTTTAACTCCACTGCACTCAGGAAGAAAATATTTTTAAAAAACCACCTGGGGGGGGGTGGCTAACTTAACACATCCCCAGCGGGTGATCAGTTTTCCACCAAAAATAGACCAGTCGATCAGAAAAATTATGCGCTCATGTTCCATACATTTGGGAGAATTGAAGGTGTCTCTCCCTTCCTTAGGTCATACAAACAAGCTAGGCAGGTAAGCGTACTAAGTTTCAGCCGATCTTCACATAAAATTTCAGGAAAATCCGTTTGACAACACACGAACATTTTGTAAAACCCATTGATGGGATAGAACGCTCTAGCCAGGGAGGAGTTGGGAGAGATAACTCATTGGTCAGAATCGTATCTCCGGTAACGCCCCTTGCTGCAAGGTGAGCGAAGATGGCGCTGAAGCAAATACGCGCGCCTTTTGAATATTATTCATTTATTTAATTTCAGTAACTTTTAAATAAAAATGTCGAAAATGTTTGCCAAATTCACCAAAAATAACTGTCCGTCATGTTTGGTGAATTGGCAAACATTTTCGACATTTGTTCCGAATGATTAATAAATATAATAAATAAATAATAAGTTTATTTCCAAAGAAAAGAACAGAAAATTTTCACGAAGTTCATTAAGAATGAGTAAAAGTTTTCAATTTTCTTTTGGCACTCCTTACATCTTTAAGGGACCGATTCATTCTTTTACAAAACCAAGGAATTCCTATTTTTATTATACTTTTAATAATTAGTTTAGTTATATCTGCTGTGTGAATCTCACAAGTCAAAAATGAGAAGGAAACTTTTCTAGATATAGTATCTGTAATAATTGAGGACAGGTTTCTTTTATGTTCTTTTAAAACCTGTTCTAAAATCGTTATCGAGAGTCCCACAGCAGTTACAACGGATTCTGTCGGATAACACAATTTATTAAGATCACTCCACTCTTTGAAGCTTATAAATAAATTGTGAGGATCTAGTTCTGAGGACAAGAGTGCACTTTTGCAGCTTTCGCAATCTTGCACAACAGACAAAAGTCTTCTAACGATTGACCCACTGACATAAGCCACTGACAATGTCGCGAAAGCTCCTTTATGAACTGCCAGTGCAATCTCCTCAGCCATTCTCTCGTGGCTAAAAGTTGCAGTCTCGTTAGGAAGGGGTTCAGCTAGTGTTTCAGGGACATCTGAGTTTGATGAAGAATCTCCTTGGGAGATGAAGGCAAACAAGTTGCTTAAAAGCGTGCTGTCATCTTCTTCGCAATTAGATTTAGCTGGTTTATGTACCAGATCATTTAAGATCTGAGTTTTTAAATTTGCAGCAAATTGTAATGCCGTTGGGTTGTCACCACTACCACAACCACCGCGAATACACCCAAAGGTGTTTTCAGCTGGATCCTGGTTTAGTCTTCTTGGAGACAGGGATTTGAAATTTCTTACATTATGCAAGTAATTCCAGATGCTTTGTATGGCTTTAATAGACCATATCCATCCTAATTGTGACGGGGGTTTGGATTCATTCAATCGGCCGGTTTTAGTGAGCCTTTTGTATTTCCACCCCTTGACCATATCAAAGGCTTTTGGCCAATATTCATGGTGGGCAGAATTTTCCGTAATAATATATTTCAACACTTTGCCGCACTCTTGGGAGCCTTCTCTTCGTGTGTTGCGACCATTAAAGCTGTCGAATAGGGAATCTACCTGCTGCACAAATGTTGCAGTGGCTATTGCACGTTGCTCCAGTTCACCTATGGATTAAAAAAGATAGAAAATTTCATATTTATTTTTAGGAATAATAAAAAATTAACTCACCTGCAGTGGTGCAGGTGTATAAGAAAGAGGCAACACTCTGGCTCATAATCTGACCAGCGATGCTGACCTTCATTGCATAAGCCATTTTTGGGGCCAAGTGCTCATCTCTTAATTTATGGAGATGACGAAACACTAAAGGAGTGTTCTTGTCAATTTCATATGCTTTTCTGACATCATTAAAACGAGCTTCCATCACCTGATTGCCCAAGACCTCTACTGGTAATTCGATATTATGTTTGCGGAAGAGTGAAGCTGTACATTTTAACAAATGTGGTGGGTCACACATTGTGAAAATCTTCTTGTCTCCTACCATAAAATACGGCCGAGCCACAGAACAACCCATTTCTTTCAAAGTCCTTATATTGATGGATCCCATATCACACACAGTGGTTACTACATCCAATTGTGCCAGGTCCTGGGCAGCTGCTATTACATTCCTTATGCACATTTGAAGAATTGCAGCAGGGCATCCTTTTTCTGAGAAGTAGTATGCTACTGGTTGCTTCCATTTTTTCTCCCCGAGGCCAACAAGCATGAAGAGCAGGGCTTTCTTAGCTATTGTCATCGAATTTGGACCTTCAGGTCCAAAATCCTCGTATCCAACAATACAGTCACCTTTTTGATCATATTGGATGTTTTCCATAATGTCCATTTCATCAAACAGTAGGGCACAACAGCGGTCTTGATCATTATCTAAAAAATCTTTCAAGTGAAGGAATAAGTGTCGATTAATTCCCGGTGTGAAATGAATTTTCTCCAGCAGACTCAGTACAGTTTTTTTAGAAGGTAAAGCAACAATTTTGCGCAAAAGAGCGTAACAACGAGGACTTTTTTTCAGCAGTGCTAGTGCAACCACTTTCTCCTGACTGGTCCATCTTCTTCCCTTTGGATTTCTTTTTGCGCAACGGAGTTGTGAGATCAAGAAATCAGTTGTATTCGAAGACATACCATCAAACAGTCTCCTTACAACCGTTTCATCGCTTAACTGACAGAGAGCTTTCACATCATGGGCCCTCCGTTTGCTCATTTTCTTCAATTATCTGATATGCGCTTCTTTACTTTCCACCATCTTTATCAGGCGCAGCTTACGGGGAGTGGCGTCTACTTTCGACAGATTCTTAATACCCCGAAAAACTGATTTTCTGGTATCAGTGCTTGGACCAGGTTGTAATGCCAGAGAACCTGTAAATGGAAGGGAATAAATGATGAAGCTTTACTGTATATTTTTTGTTTATTAAGAATACTTATAACACGACATGCTTTTTGCTACATCTTCTTCTAGCAAAAATTCAAAGCACATACTTTTCAACACTTAGGGCAGATTTCATAATAAAACTCCTTTAAAGTTAAAGCCGATTTTAAAGAGCATTTTGACCAATCAGGCGCAACCTTTCTGGAATGTTACAAAGCAAATATTTAAAGGACACTTTAATTTTGATTATGAAATCGGCCCTTATTAGTTTACATCTAGTTAAATACATGGGGCTCCTGATTTCAAGAGAAATGTCACTTGAAACTGAGGATATCAGAAGTAAAACAAGTGTTAGATTGTTTTGAAATAATTTGCTCTAAAACGTCGGTTTTTTAGGCAATAAAATTGAGGAGTATCCATATACCTGTGATTTCCTTAGTAACATTAGAGAATGCCAATTCTCTGACCAATAGAAGTCACCAGAATAGGCAAACGTACCTAAATCTCTTACTACCAAGTTATACTAATTTTTCCTAAAAAGTTCTCTAGAACCATTTTACTTCTAATACCATCAAATGAGTCTCATCAAAAATTTGGGGGTTACAAAAAAATACATTTGCATTTCAAAAATGTTCTGCATAAAGGGACAAAAAATGATCAAACCTTTACATGCAAAACAACTACCTAAACAATTTTTGAATGAAGTCATAATCTCCCACTTTCCTTTCAAATGCTTGAGCCCCCGAAAGTATCAATTTGATCAGTCGAAATAGAAATAATCCAATCAGGTTGCTGAAAAAAATTGTTCTCGAATTCTTCGGAAAAGCTTCTACATTGAAAGGAAAGCACTGAAAGCAGCAATTATGAGACTAACCTATATGGCCTACTATCCTGAAGGATAACAGGCCATAAAGAAAATGACTCCACTATACATTTTTCTTACCTGGTTGTCGCGATGATAGCTCATGAGGTGGTCGTGGCAAATCTGGAATTGCAAAAGTCTCTAAGCTGGTAGCTGGTTGCTCAGACTGCTCCATAAATTGACCTAAAAAATTGTTTGTATATATTGAAATTGTTACTAAAACAATAATCACCTAAGGTAGGTGGTAGATCAGTTAAGGTTACACCAGTTCTACATGGACGTAGACTTGGGAAAGCATTGCGTCGCAGCTTCCAGTTAGATCCTGGCTCATAGTTTTCAGGCAAGAAATGCATGTTGCAAATCCTATAATTTCTCAAAGGCACAGATGTATATTTCATTCCCATTTTCTCCTGCCATAAACGTGACCTAAAATAACTGATTTAAAACATCCCCGCTTATTCAAAATTCCAAATTACCTCTCCAGATTTATAGGAAAATAATGCATTTTCTCTACCTCATCTTCAGAATTTCCACAAATAAGACAATGCTGTAGGGAAGGCATTTCAGCAGGATACACCAATAAGACGGATTAAAACAGTTGAAAACAAGTGTTCATCTAACCTATAAAAGTACGAAATCATATCTAATTAATTTCGCCTTCTTCGCCTTCTTAAATACATACCTTTTTCAACCAAATAAGAAAATAATTGAAAATAACCACTGATAACCCTAAACAAGCCGTTAAAAACATAAACAGTTAAAAATTGACTGACTAATGTCAATTGTCAAAGTTGAATTTTGGACATCTGCCCTGCCATCTGACAGAATCAGACGGTGGCGCACTCAGTCACGTGACTCACACCTTGCAGAAAGAGTGACAAAGGCACTGCTATCCCAATTTTAATGTGTGCGGTAGAGACACACAACGCGACCTTCGCCGATCTGATGTTTGTATTAAGAGAATTCTCCCATCTCCTCCCTGCTCTAGCTTCGAAAATTGGAGAGGTCTCGCTAGTCAGCCTCCAGTAAAACGGAAGAGGTCGTCGTACCTAGAAGCCTCAAGCGAAATATTGCAAGCCGATTTTTCTTCAAAGAACGATGTTGTGCCAATTGGTCTTTTAAAAAACGGAAATACTGACAAACTAGCGTCCATTAAAATTAGCAGCGGCCAACACTTGGTCTTGTCGAACACTTGCGGCCTGGATTCCCTGGTTCAGTTGTTGGCCTGTGGCTACTGTGATAGTGATAACTTCCAGGAATTCATTGATGATGGCGCTGCTCAGCAATTAGAAGTTGCCGTTCTGATTAAAAATATAATTCAAGAATCTGTTACCAGGAAAACATACCGCCTGCGAGCCGAACTTATAAACAACAATTTTTCAAACAATCAAGAGCCTCATCCAGAAAACTTCATGACTATTGACATAGCTGATAACATAGTCTCTGTTTTAAAAAACTTACAGCTGCCATGTTCAACCAAGCTTATTTCCTGCAATTCGTGCAGTTATAATCAAACGACAGGTATGACCACTATTGAGTTGGCAAATTCAAATTTTTCTTTCAAAGAAGTAGACGCCATGTTGAATTTGGCTATGGAAGAAAAGCAGTTTCGAAAAAAATGTGTTAATGCTTCATGTTCCGGAAGTCTGACTCAACGTATAGATTTATCACAGACGCACTTATGTTTAGAGCCTATTGATACATCCAGGAAAGTGGCTGAAGCACCATCAAAATTGGACGACATTCCGAAGAACATTAGCATTAGAAATACTTCATACAAATTGAGAGGTGCTGTTGGTTATACTGGTCCAGCTCTTCGATTGGGGCATTTTCGAGCATATACCTTACGCCACAATAATATGTGGGCGATCTACGATGATTTAGCACCCAAAAGTCAACCCTGTTCGCGTTCAACAGAAATAAGTTTTATTATATACAGTTTGACATTAAAGTTTTTGTTTCTAAGATTGTGTGTAAACTTCTTAGTGGAGATAGCTTTTCACCCGTTAATTTAACCGATTTGGGTGACCTAAATGGGCAGCAGAGAAGCGACTAGAACCTCCCCACAGGTGGATTTCGATTTGTGTTTCTAGTCGAATTATCACAGCACAGACATGTATCCTCTGTTTCACAAAAAACTCATTGGCAGTGAGCTATGGGAAAGGACGCCATTTGCCATAGCCCACCGCCCACTATATGAGGATCTAGCACTTTTGTATTTATATTTATCTATAATCAAAATAAGGAAAAACTAATGGAATTCTAGTGTACCTACTGTTAGTGCAGATTTTTCAGAAAGCCCTAATTACATTGAGGATCTAAACTTCACGACATCTTGCAAAATTCTCAATTTTTTTCTGAGTAAACTTCGAGATAAACTATCATTCGGATTAAAAATCCACACTAACAGGACCCTCGAATTCCTTCATGACTACCCTCTGTATTTTTTGGTATCGATCCCTCCATTAGTTTGACAAAGGAAGGAACGGCGACGATAGCCTCATAACATTTAATTTTGAATGTATTTAAGCCAAATTTTAAGAGAGCCCGCTTTATGATGAAGTGGATCAGTTTAGGTTGAGTGATAACGAGGTTTGTTAATGTGTTTGTGTTCTTGTAGCAATAATGAGTTTTATTATAGCCTTGATAAAGGAACGAATTTAGTTCCGAAACGTTGGCAAAGTTATAATTGCAAATAAAATAGTCCATCTACCTGATAGCAACTTTCATTATTTAATTTTGAATTCCTAAGTGGGACAGCTTATATAAAAATTTCGACTTGGCTTTCCATTTGCCTCTGCAGTTTTGGAATGACTATATTATACAACCAGAGAATGAAGCGGCCATAGCTGTTCCATTGGTAAAAATTGTATATTCCTGGGGAATTGTTAACGTTTCTTGCGAAATTGGTGAAACATTCCCTTTTTTCTTGAAACCTTTTCTCAGGGGTTCTAGCCAAGAATAAAGAACTTATTTTAGAAGTTGATTTAGAAGTTGCTACCTACTTTCTGTTGCTGACTAAGTAGCAAATTTTAACACTAATTTAATAATAATTTTTGATGGAATCTACGTAGTCTACAGGGCTGTAAAAAATTATTGAGGGGTAATTTAGACCTGACCAAAGTGCCCAAAAGGGTAAAGGTTCAAACTGCCCCACGTGACGTTTTCTTATTAAATATTTTTTGCAAACAAAACGTGCAGCTTTAGGATTATATCGGCTTTACACAATGATTTTGCAATATTTCAAGCTACCATTACAATAATTAACAACATTTCTATTGTACATACAAAAGACCGACACTTGACCTATGTTTGTTTCCGTAATATTTTACAACAGGTAGTTGAAAAACCGATATTTTTCCATCAGTTACTCTAGATATCACTCGAACGTTTTTTTCTCGTACAAAGGCTCAGCAGGCTCTCCCGTAAGTAATTACACTAGAAAATAGTTTGAGCTGTAACGTTACCACAGGCGCAGAAGGACATGCACACAAATTAACTGATACAGACAGATATTAAAAAAAATTGTTGGGTTTCCAGGACCCTAAACCGTAAATATTTGATGTTTTTAGAGATTCGATTTATCGAACGATTTTATGGTCTGTCCGGGATCCACACGACCAAGATTCACCCTATTTCCATGGCGAATCATTGTTGTCAACAATGAGTCGCCATGGAAATTGGGTGAATCTTGCGTCGTGTGGATCCCGGACAGAGTATAGTACCTAATTGCTGTGCTGAAGCGTAGAAGTTAAAAACAAAAGTTGACGTATTGGCCCTTCTACGCCTTCGTCTGTCCAATCCCTTCCCCTCCCAAATGTATGGAACATGAGCGCATAATTTTTCTGATCGACTGGTCTATTTTTGGTGGAAAACTGATCACCCGCTGGGGGTGTGTTAAGTTAGCCCCCCCCAGGTGTTTTTAAAAATATTTTCTTCCTGAGCGCAGTGGAGTTAAACTGAATACGGCGCATTTGAGCGCATAATGGGCGCAGTAGGGATATACAAAAATTTTTGGTGTTAATTGAGTGGGGGGGGCTGCTGGGAAAACCTCACGAGATCCTTAGGGGTACTCGGAGGCTAGCGCAAAATAAAACAAACACGGCGCAAATAAGCGCATAACTGAGTGAGTAACAATCAGCCTTGGGTTCCTCAAAAAAGCCATTCGAAAAATTAAACGTTAAGTTAGCCCCCCCCACAATTTTTTTAAAGGGCTTTCGAACCAGAGCAGCACAAAAAAATGTGTTGGGGCGCAAAAAAGCGCATAACGAGCGCAATATTTTGATATAATTTTGACATCGATATTTTGAATGGGGGGGGCCACCTTAATCGACCCTCTAAGAGTCGTTTTACGTTAAACATATCTGCTGCTTGTCGTAAAGATGTAGCATTATTTCTGACTTCTGCCAGAACTGCTGTCATGGCTTGGGAAGTGAAGGTTGCTTGCGTCCTCTCTTTTTGGCGTCGAACCGTTGCGAAAGATTTACCACGACACACAACTTTATTAGAATGGTACACATTGAAACGTGTATGGCACACTTGTGTACCAGAGTACATTTTCTTACAAACACTGAATAAAACATGTGGCGTGAAGACATGAACATGAGATTTACAGGTTAGGAGGGCACATGTCCCAGCTTGATAGGCAGAACAAATGGAAAATTTAAATAAATTGCATTCAAAAGTTATACCTGCACAAGTTTTATGTTGAAAATATGCTTTTGAGTTCAAAATATGAATAATATTTTGTGCTTACTTGATAAATTATCCGACATTGCTGAAAATACAGCAGCAACTGCCGCCACCTTAGATGAATAGTCGGTGGCGGTCAAAACTTTCTGGCGCGAAGTTCAAATGACTTAGGTCCAACGTTTCATTGTGTACTACTCTCCCCTACATGGCTGAAGTCGACTGTTTCGATAAATCTATTTTTCTTCGGACATGTTTTGAACCTTTTGCTACAAATACTTGTTGTCTTCCAGGGTCGTCGGTTAAATTGGTTTCATCAAAGTTGATAATATTTTTTGGAGGCACTCCATTTAGACTTGCTTCCAGTTTATCAAAATATTTGTTCATGACTTCTTCACAGAGATCCATTTTACATCGTTTCATATTTTTACATAATCTTATTGACAATCCAGGGCGTCTTTGTTTAAATTTTTCCAACCAATCTACCCCAGGTCGATTGTCTTGAAATAGGGGTGCAACAGTGCCTTTTCGATCTAAATATTGTTTGACAAAATCCCGTAGCTGTTCTCTGGTGAATGGAAAGCCAAGTTTGGCTGCAGTTTTTAGGCCCTTTACAATAGCTTCTTCTTCTGTCGCATTTAATTAAGTTGGCCGACCCATTTTCCGAGGATTTTCCCCTTTATATTTCCTGTAGATCGTAGTGAATGGCACAGAAAATGTTGCAGCGGCCACTCTAAAGGACATTACGACCGAACACTATTACTACCCAAAGCTTGTAATTGTGACACTTCGGTAGGGATATATTATTATTCAATAAAAATTCTTGGAGTTTCGAAGTCAATCCATAAAAGTTTGTTTATGTTATTTAGTAATACATGTTTCGGGGATTAAGCCCCATCTTCAGTCTTCTCCGGAGTGACATGAAAAAATGAACTTGTAAAGAGTTCGGTGAATTTAAATTGTAAAAATTTGTTAAAATTTAAAAGGTTACATTTTTTAAAATTGGAAAATTAGAAACCGACCCCCCCGTAGGACCCATTTTATTGTGTTTTCAATTAATAATCCAATCAATAGAAAAGTACTAAAATATGCAACACTGGTTAAATAACGCATTATTTTTATTAACAAACAAGAAACTAAAACTGGATGTGGCGATCGTTTGTCGCCGTGTTATTTTGATATGGTGCTTGTTAAAGCGGAATAAAATTCGGTTTATTTTAACGAATATATTGAAAGTAAAACATAGTATGTTAATACGTCTATCTCCGTTTGGAGTTCGACAACGACTGGTGAGAACCCGACAACCACCCTTCGGGGTTCAGGTAGTTTCTTCTTTTTGTCCAAAAACATTAATTCTTTTTTCAATAGACCGCTACTAGAAGCAAGTTCATTAATGACTCCTTCATGCCCAACGATTCGATGCCATTTTCTTGCAGAGTACTTCTAAGGATTGAGAATTGAGATTGAGAAACATCGCTCGCATTGAACTTGTGATATTGGCAGGGTCAGCAAAAATTAATATGCGGTAGCAAGAGCGGGGTACACCTCTTGATATAGATTGAATGTTAAAAAAAAATGCAGCAGAGAAGCGGCTGGAACCTCCCCGTCGCGTGGATCTTTGTATTCTGTGTAGATAGTAGTCAATTCAACAGAATTTTTTTTATCCTTATCGTCTGTGACTAATTTCGCAATTTTCTGACAAATACCGACATCACCTCGTACATCACCCATCACATTTGACAATATGTTCCTTTTAAGGTTAATCTTTTGCCAAATTTTTGACAATAACTGCCACTTTATGTCAATATAATGTAATGTAATATAATGTAATGTTGTTTATTGATGCTTTTAACTAAATAGCAAGTTTTAGCACAGGTCGTTAAAACATTATGTATAGGTACAATCCAAGACAGACAAGTGTATAACATAAAACAAAAATCACAAATCACAGATATTAATAATTGCTAATATAAACCATTGCTACACTAGAACGAGCGAGGCGCCTCGAATCGTGCACACAACTTTCTGGTCTAAAAATTCGTCAAGGTTGTAGAATGCCTTGCTTACGAGAAAGTCCCTTATAACCACTTTAAATTTATCTGGCCTAAGTAGTCTTACTTCCAAGGGAAGTTTGTTGAAGAATTTAATTGAGTAGTAGTTGGTTCCATTCTGGTCTTTTTTTAAGCGAATATTCTTTGGGCATAAACATTCATTGTGGCGAGTGCTGTAGTCGTGTACCTCCTTGTGTGTTTGTACGGTAAATCACTATCATATTTAATTATTACTTATTAGGAAGTTCATTGAACATAGAGTTAGGAAATCTACTATGTAAGCACTCAGGGGTTCTTCACCTACAGGAAGCTCCTAAATGCTTATGTAGCTTAGTTAGCAATAATTGCTAGGTTCAATAGACTGACCGATCAAGGTAGTTGTATGTAAACCGGATCCCTGAATAGATGTGTTAACGGCCTTCCGTATTTTATTGAAGTGACGATTCCTCCTTACCTTACTCTCCCTTAATTATGTGAACCTGCTGACCCAAACGAGGGTTAATACATGGCGACCCTGCCAGTGCGGCTTTGCCTGCATTTTTTTTTGTTTTTTAAGTGTTAATTAGTGCCACTGTCGATGGGCGATTAATTGTGAAAGTGAAACGAAAAATTTTACATCATGGGCACAAATCAGTCGAAGGAAGAAGTTATTATTGCACAAGCTGGAAATAGTGGTGGAGTTACCAGCGAGGGTGGAAAATCAGTAGACACCATTAGGCTTCTAAAGGAAATAGGAGAACTTTTTCTAGTTGCAATCGCAATTATAGTAGTGATAGTTTTGATATACAGGAAGTGCAAAAGGCGCATTGAAGGTAAAATACGTGCTGATATCCGTGCACAAAGTACCGAAACAGTTTAAAGTGGATTATCAGACTTCACTAGTGCGGTATCGGAAGTAGTTATAGGTGTAAGTCCCGCGAGTTAAAGTTAAGTTAAGTTTAGTGATGTTTCCTAATGAAAAAGGGAAATTGGCTCTCGGACTCCCAATCCAACCGGTAGATAGATGTCTTCAGCCAGCACCCCATTCCGCCATCATTTGGAGGCATTAAGAGTATATTTGAGAAACCTCAAAAAGGACGGTGAAAAAAGGAAAAAGGACTTAACGGCAACACAGCGTAAGCTAAAGAAATTAAATAAGTTAACTGTAGAATTCAACGACTTGAAAAACAATTTTAATAAACAGCAACATGAAGCAAAAATTATAACAGAAGTTAAAGATTATGTTAAGAGTATTAATGATTTTTTAGATACTATTGGTAATTTGTTAAATGATAGGTTAAAACAAGCAGTTCAGAACAGTTCAGACAGCTCAGATTCAGATTCAGATTCAGATTGTTCAACCATGGCAGAAAAATTCAGTTTAAAAACGGCAGCAAGTCTTTTGCCAATAATGAGCGATTCCGAAAATTCTGTGAAACAATTAATAGATGCAATTTTACTGTATGATAGTATGTTAGATGATGATGGGAAAAAATTGCTTACTAACTATGTTTTAAAAGTAAGGTTATCTCAAAGTGCTAAAATTAGGTTAAACCAAACTTATCCAAATAATGCTAGTTTAGTAACGGATTTGAAAAAACATTTTGTTCAGCAAAAATCGCCTGCCTGTCTCTCTTTTCAATTAAATAACGCTACGCAAGGCAATAGAACAGTGGAGCAATTTGGGAAAATCGTCGAAGAGTTAATGGTTAATTTGACTATCTCGCAAGCTGAAGGAAATAATGCTGTTCTCGATATCTTGAAATCCGCTAATGAAAAAGTGGCTATAAATGTGTTTGCGAATGGACTTAGAAATTCAGAAATAAAATCAATAATTAAAGCTAGAAAATATTTCAAATTAAGTGACGCTATAAGCGAGGCTAAAGATGAAGCATCCTCAAAGCCTGTCGAAACTCAGGTATTCCATATGCGAGGAAGAAATAATTTTAGAAGAGGCTACAACAATCGCGGTTTCCAAAACAATTATTATGGCAACAGAGGCAACTCTAGAAAATTTTTCAATAACGATCAATCAAATTCATTTCAAAATCAATATAGTAACAACCAAGAGAATTCACAATTTTCAAATTATAGACAAAATCAAGGCAACAATAGAGGTTCCTACAGAGGTTCCTATAGAGGTAGAAACCGAGGAACATTCAATAATTCTTTTGCTAATTCCAATAATTTTAGAGGTAACAATCGTGGTAATAATAATAGACAAAATCAGTCATATTATGCAGAACAACCAAGTTCAATAAACGAGGCGACTCCAACAGGTCAACAACATGACCAACAAAGCACATCTGCTGACAGCACATTTTTTCGAGCCTCTACGGAGCAACAATAATAGAAAAACTGATGAAATAGTAGTATTAAGTGCAAATGGGTTAAATTTTGTTCATTTTGGGTACGGTAGTAATATAATTGTACTTTTATTAGATACTGGGGCTTCGAGTAGTGTACTATTTAAGGAATTTTTAGGTAATAATGAAGAAATAGATGCATCGCAATGCTTTAAGATAAACGGAATCTCTGGGTCAATTGAAACATATGGCTCAGCAAAAATTTCTTTGTGTGTAAACAATGAAAATATAGGTCATGAGTTTTTGCTTATTGATGCTTTTAAAGAAGGTATTCATGGTGTTCTGGGAGCAGATTTCTTCCAGGAACATAACGCCCTTATAGATTTCGAAAAATTTACCTTTACATTTCAGGTCAATAATAAGAAAATCAGTATACCAATGCATTCCAAACATGATTTTTGTACAACAATCCCACCAAGATGCCAAGTAATTAAAAGTTTTTGGGTTGACACAGATAGTGAATGTGTAATAGTATCGGAAGAATTATGTGAAGGAGTTTTTGTAGCAGCTACTTTAGCTAAACCTATAAGTAATATGGTACCAGTTCGACTTTTGAATGTGCGAGAAGATGAAATTAAGTTGAAAAATTTTAAACCAAAAATTAGAACGCTAGATGAATATAATATTTGCAAATTTGATAAAATTGACGAAATATCAGTAAGTAGAATTGACAAATTAATTAGTTTAATTAACACAAACCATTTAAACAGAGAAGAGAAATTCTCAATACAGAAAATACTTGCTAAATACTCACATGTATTCCATTTAGATAAGGCCTCACTCACAGTAACGAATATTTATAAACAAAAAATCAATCTTAAAAATTCAGCCAATCCAGTTTACGTAAAACCTTATAGATTACCACATTCTCAAAAGGAAGAAGTTCAAAAGCAAATAGATGAGATGTTACGTAATGGAATCATTGAAGAAGCAACTTCAGAATGGGCTTCACCCGTTCTCATTGTTGAGAAGAAAGCGGATAATAGCGGTGTCAAAAAGTTTCGTTTAGTGGTTGATTACCGTTTACACAATCGCCAAATTGAAGATGACAAATTTCCCCTACCCTGCATAACAGAGATATTAGACTCATTATCAGGAGCGATGTATTTCTCACATTTAGATTTATCCCAAGGGTACTTCCAAGTTGAATTAGAACCTTCTAGTCGTCCCTGTACAGCATTTATTTCGGGAAAAGGACAATATCAAATGAAAAGGCTACCTATGGGTTTGAAGATCAGTCCTAGTGCTTTCTCTAGAGCGATGACAATAGCAATGTCAGGATTAAATTACGAAAGTTGTTTTATTTATTTAGATGATTTAATAGTTTACGGTAATAATTTGACAAATCACAACAAAAATTTAGTAAAAGTGCTACAGCGTCTCGACAAAGTCAATTTAAAGTTAAATCCTCACAAGTGCGAATTCCTTAAGAAAGAGATTCTTTATTTGGGTCATATCATATCGGCCGATGGTATTTCTCCAGATAGTCAGAAAATAGAGGCAATAAAACAATTTCCAGTTCCAAAAGATGCCAACGAAACGAAAAGATTTGTAGCTTTTGCAAACTATTATCGTAGATACATTGAGAATTTTGCAGACATTGCGTTTCCTTTAAATAAATTAAGCAGAAAAAACACACCTTTTCAATGGACAGATGAATGTCAACAAGCATTTGAAATCTTAAAAGATAGACTTTCGCATCCACCAATTTTACAATATCCAAATTTTTCACCAGACAATATTTTTAGCTTAAGAACTGATGCTTCCGGATTTGCTTTAGGAGCAGTTTTATCCAACATGGATGACAGACCTATAGCTTTCGCGAGTAGAACGTTAAATAAAGCCGAACAAAATTATCCAATAATACATAAAGAGCTTTTAGCGATAGTTTTCGCAGTAAAACATTTTAGGCCCTATCTATACGGTAGAAAATTTATCATTTATACAGACCACAGACCGTTATGTTTTTTGTTTGGTATGGTGAATCCTTCAAGTAGATTAACGAAATTCCGTATAATTTTAGAAGAATACGATTTTACTATTAAGTACATAAAAGGTTCAGAAAATGTAGTAGCCGATGCTTTATCGAGAGTAGAAATAACGTCAGAACAACTTAAAAACTTAACTAGCACTGTTTCTCAAACTTTAAACGTTATGACAAGACAACAGACAAAAATTATTCAAAATAAAACTATTGGGAACTTTCAATCAGCTCAACACAAAAGGCTTGATCACCCTGGCGTTGTAGAGTTATTAAAGCCTCCCCAAGAAGCTTTCGAATTACGACCAGTTCTTACTTCAGATTTTCAAAAAATATTACGGAGCGGTCAGCATGACCACATTAAAGGAAATCTAATATGTGACACTAAGTCGCAATTAATAATTTTACGGCAAGAAACTCGACCAGCGTTAGCCTTAGAAGCATCGTTGGGAGATCTCGTCAGTATTTGTAAAACATTTGCAATTCCGGAATTATTTGTAATAAAAGAAAAAGACGGCGCGCGTCGACAATTAATAAAAGAATTAATACAAAATAAGAAACGATTTATCGAAGAAAATATAAAAATATCCGTAATAAAAAACGTACAAAGAATAGAAAATATAGAGGTAAGACAACTCATTTTAAACGATTATCATATGTTACCCACAGGTGGACATGCTGGTGTAAACCGCATGTTTAACAATATTAAAAGAAGATATTTTTGGACAGGAATGAGAAAAGACATTGAAAACTTTGTAAAACGTTGTGACGATTGTCAAAGGTACAAGCACTCAAAACCAAACCTGCAGCCAATGTGCATTACTACAACAGCTTCGTCAGCAATGCAAAAAATATATCTTGATCTTGTAGGCCCTTTAGAAGTAGACTCATACAATAACCGATACATTTTAACCATCCAGTGTGAGCTAAGTAAATTTGTCGAAGGCTATCCATTGCCTAATAAAGAAGCTTATACTGTAGCAAAAGCATTCGTAGAAAATTTCATTCTCAGATACGGAATCCCAGAAGTTATAGTTTCGGACAGAGGAAGTGAGTTTATGGCCTCCACACTTGAGGAAGTTTGTAAAATTTTGAAAATAACAAAATTGCATTCAACGGCGTATCACCATCAAACACTTGGTGCATTAGAGAATACACACAAAAATCTAGGTGCATATCTAAGAATCCAAAGTTCAAAACATCCTGAATCTTGGAGTTCTTGGGTGTCTTTTTGGTGTTTTGCTTTCAATAACACGGTTCACTCAGAAACGCAGTATACGCCACATGAGCTAGTTTTCGGAAAAACAGCAATCTTACCTTCAAACTTGTCAGTACAAATTGATCCCATCTATAATTTTGATGATTATCCCATTGAGCTCAAATATCGCTTGCAAAGCGCATGTAATGATGCTAGAAATAATTTAATTGAGTCAAAACTTGCGAGAAAAGACAGATATGACAGAAATACTAAATTTGTAACTTTTAACATAGGTGATAAAGTGTTAGTGCGGAATGAATCGGGAAATAAGATGGACTCGATTTATAAAGGACCCTTCGTAGTTATAGAAGAAAAGACTCCCAATGTGAGTATAAAAGTGGACAATAAAACTGTTGAAGTGCACAAAAACAGGTGTAAAAAATTTTATGATTAAAAAATAAATAAGATTTGAAGGGCACAAAATTATATTTTATTTTTTTATTTTATGTAATTGGGTAGAATTTTTTTTTTGTAATTGTAGTCAATTTAGGTTATGAAAAAGGGTTAATTTTAAGAAATTTTAGTGTTAAGGTATAGAAAAAAAAATTGTTAACACATTTTTTTTTCACCTCGCCCAGGGAGGTGTACGGTAAATCACTATCATATTTAATTATTACTTATTAGGAAGTTCATTGAACATAGAGTTAGGAAATCTACTATGTAAGCACTCAGGGGTTCTTCACCTACAGGAAGCTCCTAAATGCTTATGTAGCTTAGTTAGCAATAATTGCTAGGTTCAATAGACTGACCGATCAAGGTAGTTGTATGTAAACCGGATCCCTGAATAGATGTGTTAACGGCCTTCCGTATTTTATTGAAGTGACGATTCCTCCTTACCTTACTCTCCCTTAATTATGTGAACCTGCTGACCCAAACGAGGGTTAATACATGTTAGGTATTGGTCTATGTTGTTTCTGATGTGTATCAGGCAACAAAGAATGTAAATACAGGGCAGTGTCAGGATTCCCAAACTTGCAAAGCAGCCCCGACAGTTTTCACGGTATTCCAGGCAGCCCAAAATTCTGACAGCTCTACGTTGTAGACCAAACAAACGATGTAGTATTGCCGAGTGTCCCCATGATAACAAACCGTACCTTAAGTGAGATTCACATACTGCGAAGTAAGCCGTACGTAGTACGTATGTAGGAACCTTGTCTCGAAGGTTTCTCAACAAAAATATATTTTTACTGATTTTTTCCGCCAGTTCGTCCCCATGAGGACCCCAGCTGAGCTTAGAATCTAGGCGTATTCTCAAAAATTTAGCGCTTTCAGAAAAATGTACCGGAGCGTTACCTTTTTTAAGAGTAAACATCATGTTGACCGTTTTGTCTGCGTTTAGTGAGAGTTTGTTCCTCTCAAACCACCCCAGCGCCTGCGACTGCGCATCCCAGTTGACCATTTCAGCAGCTTCAATCGTGTGTGCCTTGTTAAATAATGTTGTGTCATCCGCGTAAAGTATTGTTTTAGAATCTACATCAGAGGGTAGGTCATTAATGAACAGTATGAATAGAAGGGGGCCGAGTATTGAGCCTTGCGGGACACCAATGGCAGTCGGAAGGCATTCAGACAACTCCCCGTTCACTCTTACGACTTGCGACCTATTGCTTAAATATGATTCTATGAGCGCTATACTAGATGGTCCAATACCATATATAGGGAGTTTTCTGATTAAGAGTTCGTGGGATACGCAGTCGAAAGCCCTGGAGAGATCGAGAAACAGAGCTAGACCCACGCTCCCGTCCTCGAAGCATGCCGAAATATTTTCTACAAGCTGCTGTACAGCATGGCCCGTAGACCGCTGTTTTCAAATTGGGCCTCAGACAGTAACTTGCTCTCCTCAAGATGAGTGGCGAGCTGATCGTGCACAATTTTTTCAAATACTTTGCCAAACACCGGGAGTAGCGATATTGGCCTGTAGTTCGATGGATCGTTAACACTACCCTTTTTATGTATTGGCACGACTACAGCAGTCTTCAGGCACTTTGGAAAGACCGAGTTTGTGATGCAAGAATTAATGAGTTTTGTCAGAGGATCTACGATAATATTTTTAATATTTTTCACAATTGCTACGCTTGTGTTGTGTATGTCGAGGGAATTACTACCTTTCATCGAGCTAATTGCCTCCCTAATTTTAACGGTGGAGACCTCCCGACAAGGAAGGCCATCAGGAAAGTTGTCATCCACTGTCAGCCTGCTCCCTTTTAATGAGAAAGAATTTTTTCTCTATTTTCCATTGAAATGGCAGAAATTGTAAGTACATTTTTAGAACCAGAATTTGATCGTCTTTCTAAAGGCGACATAAAAAAGGAGGCCTTGTATTTAAAATTTTAAGTTGATATGCTTAAATGGCAGTTCCCGTGGGCCAATTGCTCCCAAAAGCCTTTCAGGTCTTCAACGGGTCACCTAATCTCCATGTACCAAATTTCAGCCAAATCGATTCAGTAATTTGGGCTATAATGTGTTTTTACTGTTATTATAAAATTTCGATTTTTTGAACCAAACAGCGCTAAATGCGAATTAATTTTGTCCTATTTAAAACCAAAATTTGAAGACCCTTCTGATGGTGACAATAAATCTTTCAAAAACTTGTTTTTAATGGTTAAATGATTGAGTAATTTTAAATTTGGAAATTGGTGTGCACATAGACATAGACACGACGTCGAGTTAAATCGCTAATCGCTCCTGTGTTTATCAGCCTCTCAAACTGTTAATAACAAGCTTAATTTTTGAAACTTTGGTTCATCTCGTCAGCTTGACCCGGTGAGTTTTCTCTATATTACCTGGTACACGCTTGCTTAACGCATTATGCGTTTATTCGCATAATTCACCCACCTCGCTTGTATTGAAGACGGCCGGAGGTCAAATTTCTTATCAACTTTTTACGCTTATTTGTGCATAGTATCGTACAATTATTGTTTCCACACGTAGCGCCAGCTCGCGCTCCCTTCTTGTTGTCTATAACATAACTTCCTAGCACGCTCTGCTTAGGTTTATGCTTATTTTACAATTCAGGTGTGGGAGCCATGCAACTAATGTGCATAACTAACATTTAATCTAGTTAGTGATACCGCCTGAATTTACATTTAAGCCTAACCATTTTTTTTTTCTTAGCATTTCGCGGCATTAAAAAGTGCATCTAATTTCAATTCAATCATGACTGACTTATCGTGCCACAAATGTTCAGTTAAACTGGGCAGCGAAGACAGTAACATCCAGTGCTCCTCTTGCTCGGCGAATTATCATCCAAAGTGTGCAAATCTCACTCTCAATGATACACTGTACCTTCGCGACAACAACGAGAAATGGAATTGCGCATACTGTTACCTGAGCGTACGGAAGCTTCGTAGTGGCTCTACATCATCCACTGGTATCGATGACGCCCCCATAACGCTTGTGCATTTTAACCAACTCATAGCCAAAATTGATTCTTTGCAAGTGTCTCACCAAAGCTTATCACACGGAATCAAGTCCCTAACATCATCACACCAGGTTATGTCGGCCGACATTGCAAAATTAATGGTCAACCAATCCGATCTTCAGACCGATCTTAACGCTAAACACGAGTCCTTGCAAGTTGAGCTTGCAACAATCTCAGCCACAACCTCTGATCACTCAGGCTTCCTGGTCAAACAGGACACTGACATCTCTAAACTAAAGAGCGATATGGCAACTCTCAAAAGCAACTGCGCCACATTATCATCCACTGTAGTAACCCTTCAAACCAAACTTAACGTTGCCGTTGATGATCTGGCGCAGTTGCGTACTCATCAGTCGGACCACACAGAAATCCATCAACGGATAATGCGTAGTCGTAATTGTATCTTTTATAGCGTTGCGGACAGTAACGATTCCAATCAAGATCTACAATATGTTGACCGGGTCATACAATTCGTCGTATCAAAGCTTAGAACTAAAGTTCCCTATCGCATCCTCAACTGTTTAAGAATTGGTAAACAGAACCCAGATCATCAGCCCCGGCCGTTAAAAGTCATTTTTGACTCTCCTGATTTTGCACGTCTACTCCTTCAAAACAAGACGGTAATTAGATCATCCCCAGAATTTCAACACATCACCCTGCAAGACGACAAAACACCGGCCCAAATTAAGCACCTTCACGACCTAAGAACTCAACTTAACACACGCATTGCATCTGGTGAAAAAGATATAACAATTAAATATGTTCGCGGTACCCCCCAAATCGTAGATACACATCAAAAAAACTGAAATCTTCCCTGGTAACTCTCTCAATCCTGTATACAAACATAGCATCTCTCCAATCCAAGTTTGCTGAATTTCTAGCACACATTCAATTACATAAACCCTCGGTTATACTTGTAACAGAGACATGGCTAAACCCTGATCTGCCTGATTCTTTGGTCACCATCCCAGGTTTCTCACTTTTTAGATCCGATAGGTTATCACGGAGAGGAGGGGGGGTCTGTGTATATATAGATGGTAACACTTTATCGTCGTTTAGGGTGTTAAAACTCAATGTATCGGTTGACAATATCGACTCTCTCTGGCTCCAATTCACCAACCCAAAATTTAGTTTCCACATTGCTTGCGTGTATCGCCCACCCAGAACAACTATTGAAACCGATTTAATCCTCACAAATGTTATCAAACAACAAGCGGAGAACCTCAGCAACGTCATCACCTTAGGAGACTTTAACCTCCAAATATAAACTGGACTTGCCCTTTCTCAGCTGCCCTCAATTCTTCTGAAAAAGTCTTTGCTGACCTCACGTTAGACACCTCCATCTCGCAACTTGTCGCTGAATATACCCGATTTCGGCACGGACAAAATCCATCACTGCTCGACCTCATAATGACCTCCGACGTTAACCTTCTATCACACATAGAATACCATCCTCCCATTGGAAAGTCAGATCATGTCGTTCTTATGACCAATCTTCAAGTAATTCTTTACAATACTGAGTCTCCCAAGGCTAGCCGTATCTTACAAAAAGTCGACTATCTGAAACTTAATAGCAAACTTAACTCCCTTGATTGGAACTCTGCTTGTGATACAGCGCTAGATGTCAACGGTCAATGGGAACGTTTCAAGGCCACAGTTGGCCAGCTAGTAACCTCATGCACGTCTCGGTCTGTAATTCCTTTTAACTCCCTTAAACCTTGGCTTCTTCCACACCATTTCACATCTTTAAAGCAAAAACGGTATTTACGGTCCAGATATAAACGAACTCTGTCCCCTAATGATTTTGTCGCACATCGCATGCTGTCCAATCAGCTAAGTAACAGCATTAGAACCTCTAAGCAGAAATATGAGAATAAAGTGAGCAACTGCCCCAAATCCCTCTACTCGTATATCAGAAAAAACTTATCCAGTAAAGTTGCCAAGCCCATAATCAGACGACCGGATGGTGGTCTTTACGAAAACGACCTGCAAACAGCAAACATACTCGCTTCCACATTTTCATCTTTTTTTTTCTATTGAACCTCCTGGTATCCCCATCATAACTTCGGCTCGAAACCCTTCTGCTCTATCAGAAATACATCTTACCCTGGAGGATATCCGAGCTGAGCTTAAAAAATTAAAAACTAAGTCCTCTCCCGGTCCTGATGGCATCACCCCGAAGCTGCTGATTGCCTGTGCTGAAACGCTTGCCCTTCCTATTTACCACATACTTCAAAAATCCTTTGCCGACTCGGAAGTTCCTTCGGACTGGTTATCTGCATCTGTAACCCCAATTTATAAAAAGCTCGACAAATTTGACCCAAATAATTACCGACCTATTAGTTTGACGTCAGTGACATGTAAGATTATGGAGCGACTTTTAGTCAAAGAAATGCTCCCTTTCTTGATGGAAAGCAACATTATCCCAAAGGACCAACATGGATTCGTGCCAGGCCGCTCTATTGTCACCAACCTGCTTACTTGCATAAATCAGTGGTCTAGCTCCCTGGATAGAAGTGAGCCCGTCGATATAGTTTATCTTGACTTCTCAAAGGCATTCGACAAGGTCCCACGTAAACGTTTGCTATATAAACTTGAGCATATCGGTATAAGAGGGCCGCTCCTGTCATGGATTGAAAAGTTCCTGTCCAACAGATCTTTCTCGGTCAGGGTAGGTGACGTAAACTCGCATTCTCTTCCTGTAGTCAGCGGAGTCCCCCAGGGGTCAGTCCTGGGACCAATACTTTTCCTTGCTTACACAGCCGACCTATTCACCTGCCTGCGATGTAAATTTGCGATTTATGCCGATGATACAAAAATCTTCTGCAACCCTCTCACGACTGGCTAATTCCCTTAAACCTCGAAAAGTGTACAGTCCTCCACATGGGGAAGCATAACCCGCGTCTTGCTTACCATATCAATAGTAACCCTATAACAGCTGTTTTCTGTCAGATCGATTTGGGTGTGACAATAACAGAAAACCTCGACTGGTCAGTACATATAGCGAACGTTAAGAAAAAAGCCAATTATGCCATGTTCCTTCTGAAGAAAACATTTCTGAAACCCGCCCCGTCGCTTGCGCTCCAACTGTATAAAACTTATATAAGACCTATTCTCGAATTCGCCTCTTCTGTTTGGTCTCCTTGGCTTCTAGGTGACATCGACGCTCTTGAGAGAGTACAACGTGCTGCTACTCGCTGGCCCTCGGGGACGGAGCATCTGACCTACGAGGATCGACTGCGTCTGCTCCAGCTTCCTTCGCTTGCACAAAGAAGAGAACGAGGGGACCTCATACAGATGTTTCGCATCACGCACGAACTCTTCCCTGATTTTACTATTCTTATAAACGATGACCCACGGCTTAGAGGGTATAACTTCAAACTCAAACGTGAACCTTTGCGGACGTCCCACCGTCTCCACTTCCTCACAAATCGCTCGTTTTATGAATGGAACCAACTGCCTGTCGACGTTGTGAATTCTTCAAACGTTTGGATGTTCAAGAGGCGCCTAGATGCCACATTCGTTTCGGAACAGCCTTAGTCATCCACTACTAAACTTTTCTTCATCATAACATTCTAATTGTATTTTTCTTTAAGTTTTTCCTTTACTGTAATCTTTTGGCGCAAAATAGTTCATATGAACTCTGCGCTGCATTTGTTTCTAATAATAATAATAATAAAAGGACACTTTCCGTGAGTCGATGGAATTCAAAATTTGTTCAGCTTTTCGAGGTGTAATACAATCCCTATGTGCAAAATTTCAGTCAAATCGATTCAGGGGCTTGGGCTGTACCGCGATTTTAAAGTCTGATAAAAATCAATTTTTTTTTAATTTTTGGTCAAAAGGGCACTAAGAATGAATACATTTTTAGAAGCAGAATTTGAAGGTCTTTCTTATGGTGACGTGAAAAATGGGGGTTTGCATTTAAAATTTAAAAGTTGATGTGCCAAAATGGCATTTCCGGTTGCACGATTGGCTCCAAAAGCTTTTCAGGTCTAAGTTGGGTTATGAGATGCCTACGTACCAAATTGCAGCTAAATCGGCCCAGTAGTTTTGGCTGTGGCGTGTTTACAAACGTACGTACGTACGAACATACACACAGACACATTTTAAAAACCACTTTTCCGGGTTCCTGAGACCTCAAAAAGTGGAGATCTGGTGCTATCTCAAATTCGAAAATTTTAGTGATTGCAGTAACCTCCCATTTTTTAAAAATTGTGATGGGTTTGGGGAGGTTAATAAGTTAGACTTACGTCATCACGTGACTAACATAAACTGACATTATTAATTTATCCCAATTCAAAGCGAAATTTAAGAATCCCTCTTTCGACCGAGCATAGAATTTCTTGGAAACTTGCACTTTGCTGGTGCAAACGTGGATAGTTTTGGATCACTTGCAGCTGTTTGGGCCTGAGAAGCAGATCTTGCCACTCACCTTCGTAATCAACTTTAACCTGAATTGTATTATCGTTATACTTGATAATTTTGATATCTGTCACCGTGGGGTCATTTTTCTGCCCGCCTGGACGTAGGGACGAGTATCTAAGATGTTCAGACAACGCATAGTTATAGAAGAAACAGAAGTGTAAATCAATTGCTTCGAACGGTTTCGGGTTCTGCCGCGCTTCTCTAGTGACAGATAAATAATCGCTGGGAAGATGAGTTCCTCGATTTTTGAGCTTGCGTTCGATGGCCGCGTGTACAGAATCGCATTCCATGTATGTATGTCCAGGCTCTGGATATTAGGCTCTAGAGTAAATAATGATGGGAACGTTTGTCGGAATGCATTTGTTTTCTAAATAGTCCAACAGACAAGAAACAAAGGTGGATGATTTCTTCAGTTCATTGTTCTGATCTTCAGAAAACCAATAACGTGGCATCGTGGGTCTTTAGATTGTAGACGGTAAAGTTGTGTACGCACAGTTTTGTTTTATAATAAAACGCACCCGCTTCTAAATAAGGAGAGAACTTGACAGCTTCCAAATCCATGCACAAAACTATAGATGCGTCTTTGAGAGCCTTATTTTTGTCAGCTTCTTTTTCTTAACGAGCTCGGTTCTTTCGATTTACATTCTCAACATACTTTGTTTCAGGTAAATTTTCGGTCTTGTAAGCGCAGCAAACATTGCTCTGGTCTTTCTTCAGCGTATAAATTGATATATTCTTCTCGTGAAACCTTCTTTGGAAATATTTTTTTGTTAAACAAGTCAAGTTATTCTCTTGGCAATAGGTTTTGTACAGCTTGTAAACATCGATTAAATGTTTGAAAAATGGCTCTAATACTAGTTTTGTAGAACTTTGTCTAGCATAATGAGAAGGCAGTTTAGGTAAATCATCTAAGAATGTATCGATATTTTGTGTACTCAAGTTTCTTCGGCTATTAAGCGCTTGTTTGACTGATGACCCTTGATCAGCAGTAGTGCTCTTTTTTACTGGAATTTTTTGGACATTTGTGGATACGTATATTTTCCGTTGATCACAATTCAATTCTCTCCAAAAATACTTAAAAATATTTTCTCTCTGCTCTTGTGATAGTGTGCTACTGTTCCTGATCTTAGATTTTTCGCAAAATTTAGATTTGCAGGGTGGTTTTAACTTCCTTTCGGGCCGTTTGGTATCTTGTTTCATCTTTTCGTTCTTCTTTTTCGAAAATCCTAAGTACTGTACTGAGACAATACAGTCCTTTTTGTTGTGCAAATTATTATCGCGAAGCAGAAAGTAAATTTGCACTTACCTTGATCGGCTGGTAGCTAAGAACTCTCCAACTAGTGGACCCACGTTGTGTTTATTTTTGTTCTTTTTTTCTTTTCAATTGTAACCCAAAATTCTTTGAAGTAGCCCAGGTGATAAACGGCAAGAAATTAGACAAAAATTCGCTCTAACAATCAGGTTTATTATAAAAGAAATGAAAATGTCGACTGGTATACAAGCGGTGAGCACTTAATTCTACCTAAACGCATGAACTGGACATATTGGCTTTTCGTTGAGGTATTGCATCATAAATGAAGGCCTAACTTAGGACCATTTTAAGAGTATTAATTAATTATTACATCTGACGTACAATTCTGCATCGAACTTCCACTGAATGTTTTGTTTCATCTTTCGTTAGCTCAAATATGGAAAATTTGGTGTATGAACGCCAACAAGAAATGCAAATATGCGGTTAAGTTAGTAACCGCAATAAGGACGAACTCAGCATTAACAATTTCGGATTGAAATCTACCTTCCCGTTCTAACTTGTGATAGGACTGCCCTACACTCAGAGTTTGAGACACTTAAATTTGGTATTTACAACGTCCTGGGACGATGAAAGCCTTCGCGAGCCCGTTATTTTACGCTAGCAGAAAGGAAAACCCACAAATGCGATTACGCTTGCACAAACGACGCCCCCGAACGGTGCAAAAGGTTCCGGAGTTTTCCGGAGGCCTAATCGAACTACCCAAGGCAGGAACAGCCCGTACCGACAAGTACGCGATCAAGCAGGTGACGCAAGGCACTTCGCATAGTTACTGCAACATCTACATTCTATCATCTAACTACCAAGCCACGAAAAACGCGAAATCCGCGAACAACCGCCTATTCTCATATTATTCACCACCTCCCATCTTTAAGGTGGTTTTCTTGCTTTTCATTTTGTCTTTGTTTGTGAGAGGAGGTAGAGAGAGCCGGGGTCACTAACTCTTTTTACATCCGGCCATCTTTTTAATATGCCACCCTGCCGCTTCATTTCTGGAATTGTTTAAGTATAACGAAATCGGCGGCAAAGTGCCCATTGTCAAACCTGAACAACAAAATAGAATAGCTACGATTTGGGGGTAGTAATTAGATTAAAATATGGTAACTGCGACAGAGTCCGGAAGAACCGTTGACCCTCAAAGTGGCAGAGAACCCGGAAATTACCGTTGGTTCCTACTTATTTAATTACGCCCGGAGATTACCGTTGGCGGGTAGAAGTATCCCCAAATCGAAACCAAATCCTAATACCCAAATTTGTTCCTTTGAATTAAATTTTTTTCTCTTTAATCGGTAAAATCCTCGGTTAATGTGCAAAACGAGCTCCATTCATGTCTTGATTATTGAGGAATAAAAATCCCTTTCTTTTTTTTTGATGCTCGCAACCGGGACTGAGGAACTGCAAATTTATTTATTTTTTGGACTGAATTAATGACGTGAAACGAGGAGTTAATGCTGAGATGCCCGAAACTTAATTTTAATTACGTTTAATGAAAGTGAGTTGGATTAATAAATTTGGAAGGTTGGCGTAATTAAATTGGCGAAATCTTATGTGATGCGATGAAACAAACATCAAACCATACAATCAGAACATACCTGTAATGGTTGTAGAACACTATCACAGAATAATACTCAAAATAATCCAAATTGCTAGGAACTCGCGACTGGTTCTTTACGAAGTAAAGTCGGGAAAAAACTAACTAACTCTTTTTGGTTTGCATCCCTTTTACGTATTTGGTAGTCTTCCAGAACACCCCCGCTCTAAGCTGGTAATTCTCGTCCTTATGCTGGACGCAATTTCGGCGGTACGCGGAATCTTGGAAGGGATGACTTGGAAATTTCAAAGGGACCAATGAGACCTAAGTCGGCTGTTTAATTATGAAATTATTTGACTTAAATCCTAGTCAATTTGTATCGGATTAATTCACTTGCCTCAATTGAATTGATTTCGCCAGGTAGTACCTGTGCGAGACACCTCAATTCCCATATAAACCCCAAATGGCTTGTAAATTTAGATAATTTAGTTAGCGTAAGCTAGGGAAATGATTGCCTTTGATTTTGATAGATTCTGAATTCGTTGATTATGGAAATTAATGCATTTGAATAGCCAGTGGTAGTTCGTACAGCTAACGCCAGATGGTGGTACTCAAATTCGTGAAATTTCCTTGATGCAATATCCTAAAATCTGAGAAGTTTACTGGAAAGGGTAGTACCGCTGGTACGGCATAGATGTCCCTATCAGTGCTACAATGTATTTAAATCCTAATTTATGAACAAATAACAAGTTCCCTGGCTGAAATCTAGTTGCAAACAGTAAAACATGTACAGATTTAAGTTAGCCAATTATCTGCATAAACTTCTCTCTGTTCGTACCTGGCTAAGGTAGTAGTGTTGCGTAACCGCAGTCTACCTGGAGTTTAGTTCGGTTTACCTGCGCATCTATTGAACCAAATATGCAAAGGACTCCGTTTCTCACGCAGTGACAATTATAACAATTTAATTTTAGTTAAACATTTTCCAAATTCTAAGAAATTACATGTGCATTTCAAGTTACCGAACCCATTCGAAAGCGTGTCTAATTAAAGGGATGGCCTGTCTCCAAACGGCCCCAGTTCAATGCGTTTTCTACAATGCTATATCCACCCCGTGGCGTGGGACATGGCTATGAAGCAATTTAACTCTTTTTAACGCGTGACAAGTAAATATGTTTCTTTCCAAAAATCTTACAATTTAACAAAAAAATATTGCTCTTACAATGGCACAACTTGCCTTCTCCGAAAGAGTAGAAAGTCGACCGTCTATACCCTAATATTTTAAGTTATAAATCGGAGGCTGTCGCAGCCAAAAAAATGCCGTTATGTACAGATGTGAGCAAATACTATTTAAATATGGCAAATGATTAATTTAAACAAATGATACCTGATGGGCGCAGCGCAGTACTCTTCACCATACATTCGCCGTTTTTTATTTTTTTCACGAATCCATGGCCTTCAGCTTTCTTCTTCTAATAACTTTTGAGTTTCACCTAGGGTTACCAGATTTGTAGGAAAGGAATAGAGGACAGGTCAATTTCTTGAAACCGGGGGGGGAGGCTCGTAAATTTGAAAGCGCGCCGCAGGCGAAAATTTTTGAAAATTTCAAGGTCACTCATTTTCTAAGCACTTCAAAATGTTAACGTGAGGATAAAATTATGTGCAAAATTTCAATAAGGACATTTTTTTTTCGCAGGCGCATTTATTACAAAAAGCTTCTCAAACTTTTGAGTCACAGGCACAGCCTTAGGCTTTTTATGTTGCTTCCGAAATAAAACAAAAGTGCTACGAAAAATTTTTAATACATAACATTAAGTTTATATACACGTACAACTCTTAAATAATGATAATGGATAACGGACAATAAAGTAAAATTAATTTTTTAAACAAATAAGCTGTTCGATATGGAGCTCACAATTTGTTTTCATATTTTTGTGAGCTGCTTATTTGTTTTAAAAGTTCCTTTTGCGTCTTCAAATATTCATAAAATTCTTCGCAAGAATATTGTTTCAAATTAAATTGCGTCATAAGAATCGCTCTAACTGTGGATACACCTAGTCGATTTCGTTCATCAGACCACTGAGTATTCATTAAAGAGAATACTTTTTCCACATTTGCATTGTGCGCCGGAATTGAAAAAAAAAATTGGCACATTTTTAGAAATTCACAATTTGCTTCATCCTCAGTAACTGTCTAAAAGTATTTCGACCATTTCTGATTAGAAAGCAAAGTATGGAAATCGTCATTCTGCGCGAAAGATTTAAGAAATTCTTTTAAATTACAATATTGATTAAAGAGTCTATCTTCATTAATAGTAACCCCGCGGTCTACAAAAAAGCTCATTGAATTTTGAATGGTAACCCAATCCAGTGGATTTCTCAAGTTCATCCAAACAAGCGCATTAAAATCCTTCAAAGGTTCAGTCCAAATATTTAAATACTCTAAACATTTTTCATAGACATAAAGAAAATTTTTCTTCATTATTTCAACTTCCACCACCATGCCGTCCTCAGAAAGTTTTTTAAAAATGCCTCTTACCTTTAATGATAAAAACTGTTCTTCGATTCTCTGCGTTAAAGACGAGCGAACAGTCTCTATACAATCTAAGACTTCAAGTACCGAATTATTTTCTTTCTCAATCGATTTTATTTTCTCGTGAAACACATACATTAAAGAATGTAAAAACCAGAAATATGATTCATTCAATTTGTTGCTAAAAAAGTTTCTGAGAACGGTTGGAGTTGATGGCTCCGATAAAAAATATGATTCCAAACCTTCATAAATCTCCAATATTCTGTTTAAACACGGAAATAGAGAAAGCCATCTCGTTTTACTATGAAATAAAAGTTTTTTATAATCCACATCAACAAATTCGCAAAATTTTTTTAATGATTCAGTGCGAACAGTATATATTGAAAAATGATTGTATATTTTTAAAATAAGTGATTCAATATCGATTGGCAACGTATCGGCACCACTTTGCACACAATTATTTAGTACATGAGCAGGACAACCAGTGCCGACGATATTTTGGTTTACATTTTGTTTCAAAGTGGCAAATACATTCTTCTTTCCGGCTCTTTTTGCACCCCCGAAATTGGTATTACAGTTATCACCAGAAAAGGCTGTACAATTTTCTGTTAATTCATATTTTTGTAAGACTTCAGTTAAATAATTTGCTATTGTTTCGGACCTTTCGTCATTAAGATTTTTAATTTCGATTATTTTTACTGTAAGACCCTGTTTTTTGTCAAAATACTGAAGAAGTATCGGAAATATTTTTAAACTGCCGTGGTTACTGGCATCGGTACTCACACCAACAAAGTTGCAATTTTTGGCTTGGTTAACCACAGAAGCAATAGAATGTGGTGCTAGAACGGCAGTAACAATAGCTTCTGTTTTGGTTCGCGCGCAAGCCAATTTTTTTGCTAAATTCGAATCCGGTAGTATCTTTTTAATTAATTTCGTGGAACAATCACATGAATTAAAACTAAAATGGTGCTTCACCGTATGGAAAGCCAATGTTCCCTCCGCTGCGCTGACTAGTTCTTCTTCCTTTGTAAATTTTGTTGGAAAAAATGCAGTCACTTTGGAGGACGACGCTGCCGATTGAATCTTTTGTTGATGTTTTCTCGTAGCAAGATGTTGTTCTAAATCCATTTTTCCCTTATTAGCAATAGAGAAATTATTGTTACATACGGAGCAATAAACTTCATAACCAATTTTTGTTTCTTTGAACATCGCATACTGCTTCTGCAACTCTCGTGAGAACTTGCATTTTCGTTTCGGCATATTTATATTTTGATCTACAACTACAATACAACCACAATCATTCATACGGTACCTCAGAAGTATATTTCATACCTTTTTCTCCTCATTACAAACTGCAACTTACCCTGCTCTGCCGAGGTGTGAGATTGCACTAATCAGTGATCACTGATTCTGCTGTGATCGTCTGCGAATACTGCAATGGAGATGGAGTTGAGCGAATGTTTTGTTATTTTGGCGTCTCTTTCTCTTCCGTGTTCCGTGCTCCCGTCCAACTTTAAACTTCACTCGTCAACTTGCACCACTTGATCAAGGTCAAGCGTCAAGCCCCGACGTTCCAATGAACACGTGCGGGATTCCCGGATTTTAAAGGGGAACTGTTTATGTTTTGGTAGTTTTAATTAAATTATAGTCAGGTATCAATTCGTAAATTTATATTTTCAACTGGAAAGTGGAAAAGAGGACTTTTTTCATGAAAACTGCAGATATATACCGGACAGATAATTTACCCTCAAAAAGAGGACATGTCCGGTAAAAACCGGACGTCTGGTAACCCTAGTTTCACCTATAGTACACACAAGTAAATAACGAAAAACTCTTGTCTTCTCTATAAACACCCTACCGCCAATGTCATTACGTTGATTCATCTCTATTTCAGACACGCTAGATGAGCTAGATAAGCTAGGTGAGGAGTTATCGCTGTTCGATAGGTTGTACTCTTCATCGGAACTCTCATCATTATTCAATGAATCGTTTTGTGTGAATGTGATACCTACAAATGCTGTGAATTAATAAATAATAGTTGATAATTATACAAAATTGCTAACTACCATCTACAGCTTGTCGATCCCATAGTTCTTACTTAGCAGCAAAAGCTGCAAATTGTCATTTAAAGGTTCTGATGTTTCATACACTAACCTACACTCTGCACAATTAAATTTGTCTAGAGTAGTTGCCTGCAAAATAACTGCGCAATCTCTAAGCGTCATGCCCGTCGTGGAAACTGCTTCCTCTAACGTTAATTCTGACTGCTGGACTCTTCATCAGATGTTTCAGTAAGCGTCAAATTCGATTCAGCACCATTAAGTAAAGATAATTCTTCGAAATCTGGTTCGCAGTTACTGGAACTTGGTGGCTTCATTAAGTTCATTACGGTTGTATATTTGAAGGAAGCCATGAAAGCGGTGGCAGTGGAATAAATTGGTGGTTGTGACTGAAAGGAGAAGTTAAACATGAGACACTAGAATCCAAAATAATTGGTTCGTCACACATTAATTGGCAAAATAACGGAAACCAGACTTCCGCTGGCCAGTAAGGTACTACTGCAATTTCCACCGGTTTGTCCCAAAAGATTTTCTGTAACATTCGAAGAATAAGACAAAACGGAGGGAATGCATTAAAATATATGTGACTCCAACTTATCGTGTGAATTTAAACATTTGTGATTTTCTTTGGACGCAAATAAGTCTATGTCGGGATTTCCAAATGTGCGCACGATTATTTTAAATGCCTTGCTGGCTAAAGACTATTTCCCATTAGCCGGGAGACGACGAGATTCACGATCTGCTTCCGTATTTGCCGCTGATTTAAAATATGTTGCATTTATTCGTAAATTTCTGACTTCGCACCATTGCCATATTTGTTTTGCTAATTCGTTCATGATAGGATATTTTATCCCACTCATACAATTAATGTAACTTAGAGCGGTTGTATTATCCGTCCTAATTATGTTAGATGTTAGAATTGCGAATTGATTTAGCGAAACATTTGAGCAAAAAACTGCGAGTAGCTCTAGGTAGTTTATATTTTGAGTTTAAGACAAATTGAGAGAGCGTACGGTGTCTGCATTTGTTTACAATCTCGAGTAAGATTATTGTTCTACATAATTGTTCTTAAGATAACTTCTTCCTCTTTTCCTGGAGGGGGATGCACTGATATTAGCATCTTGATTGGAGTTATCTAATATTAATGTTTACAAATGATCCGGATTTAAATTATAATTTCTTCTTATCTGCTTTGATTCAAGGCGATTTTCATCTTCGTGTTTTTTCAAAAACTCAAACTATTGGCCTTGGTACAACTCAAAAGCTTAGACTTCTAGACCAGCAATATTCGCTATTTCTCGACGGCCAAATTATTTCCCCTTCTAGTAAGGTCAAAAACCTCGGTCTAGTAATTGCCAAAAATTCACCGAACACGTCAGTTCCCTCTGTAAAAAAGTTATAACGCCTTTTTGAGTCTTGCTCCTTATCGTGATTCTTTAAGCTCTACTAGTAGAGCTATCTTATCGCATTGTTTGGTTCTATCTCACTTGAATTTCTGTGACATTGCGTTTGGTCCGTGCCTGTCTTCGGTTGATAAATAAAAATAGGCTTCAGAAAGTACAAAATCATTGTGTACGATTAATTTTTTCTGTTCCACGGTTCCACCATATCACACCTTACCTGCGTGAAATTAACTGGTTAAAGATTACTGTAAAGCGCTATCCCCTGGCCTACTGAGGGTTGTTCGAATAATTAAATGGCTAAATTGAGAAAATAACGTTTTATTGCAAAATCACAAAGTTCAAGTATTTGAACGCCGAACTGCGACGTGCGTGGCTGGACTCGTTCTATCTTGTTTTCTCTCGAACTGTTGGTAAGACAATGGGCTATAGAATTGTAGAAGTTAGCGGAGGAAAATACGGAAACAAGGAATACCTGTCACCTCTAGCTGGGACTCGCTGGTCTGCAGTAGATTGATGTAATGGCAGGTGGCCTTGTGTTTCGTAGAGCGGCGCCGCTTGAATGACTTCGATGCAATGCCGACTGGCTACAGGTCAAAGTCGTACTGAGCTTCTGCTGTTCGTCGACGGCTTGAGCCGTGTTCGTTCGTGAGATGACGTCAGTAGAGGGGTGTATTATGGGTGGACTATATAGGAGAGGGAATCGTGCCGGAACAATTACAGAACGACGATTTTGTCACTTTCTATCTTTTGTGTTAAAACTTCAAAATGAAAATATATCTTCGCCTTCCTTTTTATTGGAAAAAGCTGTCCCACGTTCTTCGGTTTATGATAGACCATTACGCAATGTCAACAGAATGATTGTTGTACCTCGGCACTTCTCATCATCTTTCAAATCTAGTTTTTCTTACCTGGTGTATGTTATCAATAAAGTCATTAATTTCTTTCATCATCTCTCGGATTTCCTACTTCGACATTTTCTTCTACTCATTTAATCGTTTATGGGTTATCATTTTTTAAAACCTAGTCGAGTAGTTGCTCCTGATTGGTAATAAGAAAAGACAGAAATTATAATGGTAATAAAAAAAAAAATAAATAAATGTATGCGTGGATTCTCGCGTAAGTGATTCAACACTTGTGTGCGAGTATACTGGAAATGAAAACAATTCTGTTCTAATATGTGACTCCTCAGAATTATTTAATAGTTATACAATTTGACAATAATTCAAAACTGAGGGTGTAATAATGCTCCTAAAAAATAGCATGAATAGATTGCCTAGGTGTTGTTAATAGCCAATTCGTGATCTTCTTTTTGTACAAATTTAAATTGTAAATTGATTTGAACGTTTGAGGTATCAGGTCGTATAATTTTAATGCAATGTATGTAAAACTTTTTTGTCCATGTGTTTTTGTTAGTTTCGGCTTTAAGGTGATGTTGTATTTATGTCTTGTTTCGTGTTCGTGCTGTAAGTATTGAATTGGAGTCTTCATTTTAAATCGGAATAACAGCAGTTTTAGTACAAAGAGTTGACGAATATCCAACAGTTGCGCCTCTCGAAACAGGTCATCGCTTGGGTATGTATATGGTCTCCCTAGTATTATTTTAAGGATCCATTTTTGTGCGGTATGCAATTTGATTAGGTAAGTATTAGAAACTCCACCCCAGACTATTAATCCATATGTTAGTTGGGACTGTGCCAGAGCATAGTATAGCATTTTTAATTGGGAAGTATTTAGGATTTGCTTTAGAAACTTGAATTTTGGTATTAAGCATCGAAGTTTTTTGATATTGCTACTAACGTGTAGGTCCCATCGGAGGTGTCTATCAATTGTTACGTCCTTTGCAGTCCTCTTCCAATTCATCCAATTTGCCCTGGTGTTCGACAATTATAGTTCGCAGTACTTCGTTGTCCTCTTTGATGTCATTTTTTGCTCGGTGTTATAATATACTGGGTGTGCAGTGCATGGTCCTTATTTTTCTGACTCTAAAAACAACGACATCGCTATGTTACGACAAGAAATAGACCGGGATATAAAGGGACTGGGAAACTTTTTTCAAATCGGAGATTTATTTATATTAAGCAGAGGTTACAAGGATACACGTGTACTTCTTGAAAATCTTGGCATAATAGTTATGATGCCTGCGGCTCTTGGGCCAAGAGGACGGCAGTTGTCGACAGAAGAAGCAAATTCGTCTCGTTTAGTTACAAAAATTAGGTGGATTGTGGAAGCAAGAAATATGGACACATTCAAACTTTATTCAAGTTTCTTCGAGACGTTCCAACGTCGCAGGTTTTACTCATATTATATTCGTATAGCGTGGGCTACAATCAACAAATTCCGCTTCGATAGTGCTATCGATATTTTTTTAAATGTGTATCATAATTTCATGCATTAGCTAAAAAAACGATTTATACTCATTTTAATTATTTTGATTAATGATTATTGGATATAAAAATGTAAAAAAAATAACACTTTCACAACCCAATAGTTCTGAATAATGAATATTAATTAAGTTGTCAACAATATTTGACTTTTAATTGGCACGCCTTGCAGAAACCACCTGTCCAGTTTTAGAGAAGATTCTCACTGCAGGAACTGAAGTCGCAGGCACGGAGTAACTCAACGGATTTTCACTAATCCATAATAAAGAAAATTCCAGATACTGACTTACTAATATAATGGCATCAGACGTCTCCGTTGAAACAGAATTGTACTCAGAAATTTTTCTACTTAAAAATTCAAAAATTGGTGAACTGTTAGTGAGGTTGTTAAACCGATATTCACCTTCAACCTGGTTACTAACATTGCGATTTCCCTCACTTAGTTGGTGAAAATCCCAATGGTGGAACCGTTGCTGTTCCGGTGCAACATTCTAATACAGTATCCAAAGTTAGATTTTCCTCTTTGCTGTCTACAAAAAAAAAGTATCAGTATAAAGTATCACGTACAAACGTGATAAAATTAAATAATTAACAAACCGTATGCACCAGTTACAAACTCTCGAATGAATGTGATCACCGCATTTTCTACTTCTCTCTTGTTAGATTACTCGGACTCTAGACGATCATGACTTCAGTGAAGAAATCCGCCTTTAATTCCGGCTGACAACAAAACATGCCTCTGAACTGTTACGGATAATCTTTCATTAGGCTATATACAGGGTGTCCCGAAATTAGTTGGCAAAACTTTCCCAGTAGATTCTTCTATGAAAGATATGAAAAATAAGTCCTAATAAGGGAGCTAAGGGGCCACTTTGAAAGTATTAGTATTTTTTTCTAAATATCTTCAAAGCGGTTAAAGATAGCAACGTGAAATTTGGTGCTTTACGTCTTTGATGCTGAATTAACTGCTGTGGAGAAAATTTTAAAATTTTGATCAGAAGCATCTCGTACAGGAGGGGCTTAGGACATCACAAGTCACGGAAATCAAAGAACTACGCGTTCGGGAGGTTCCAGCCGCTTCTCTGCTGCCATTTTTTTTTGTTTGGCAAGTACTAAGATTGGTAGTGAGATCATTCATAGCCCGAATAATTTAACGTATGTTGGTACCACTATTTAAATTGCTGTAGGCAGTCATTAAGTCCGAGAAAGGAGTGAACTTGGCGGTTGGCGGGCTTTAAGACTAAAATTGTCGAGTACGGCCCGTGGGAATTAATTTAAAATACCCACTAGTTAGTAGGTACACCAGACACCTGTGTTTGACTGTTTGCCCATACAGCGGGGCATCATTCTTACGGTTATAACCCTCGTAATGAGGCGGCTTTAAGGTTCTCCCAAATATTGTTTCCACCAGCTTCAACACTAGGCCTCTGACATTATTTGGAATAGCGGGCAAACCTTTATCAGTCCCCTTCCTTCTAATATATCGTTTGCAGGTTTCTTTAGACGGCGATATAGGAGTGAACAGCATCGAAAGCTACTGACAAAATTTTTTGAGGGGTCTCTTGGGTGGTAGAGGATTTCGAAGGTAAAACATTTTGTACACGCAAGATTTCTGATCTTGTGGCATCACCTGCGTGCATATGAGGAACCCTTGGCATACGTTTCTTTGATAACATGTAACGGGTTAATTTTCAGTTCCCTTAGCAATACAGACCTTACATTCATTAATTCAATAAACATAAGACACAGCATAACCTAACCTCAAAATGTAACGTCAAGTGTCATTAGCACATGTCAACGTCAATCAGGACGGTCATACTAAAACCAACAAACTTCCTAAATAAGTCACCAAACTAAAATATGAAAAAATACAACAAAAAACAATCTTTTTCGTTTCTGCTCTTGACCAGGAAAAACTAGGTAGGCCCTCTTGATCTTTCACTAAATTGGCTTCCTAAAATGTAATTACGTAGTAGTATACTAAGGCCAGTTAATTTTAGGTTTTTTCTTACGCTGCGAACTTAATCAGGGGTGTGGCCACTTTCATTTTTAAACTACGGAGCCTTATGAGGGTGTCCTGGTCATCAGACATCCATCTATAATCATCGAGCAGAGAGAAAGAGAACTTCATGGATCCTATCGGCAGGCTTTCTTCGAATATTTTATTGAGGTCTCCGATCACATTTCCATGTCGAAACCAGGATTGGCTCGTCGTCCCTCGTACGTGGGAAAACCATGCAGCATCCAGCAGGCTGACAGCTGTGAATCCACCAGTGAGGAAATCAAGGTTAGACCGTTTCAGTTTTTTGTTGTCGAAGCCATTTAGAAGGGGACCCATGAGTATTGTGTTTCGCTACATTTTGCGTTTTGTTATTCAAGTCAATTTATATCTTCGGTGTTTAAAATCTCTTGTTCTTACGTAGAAAATGCGGATATGTACTTCTCATTGCGTTTAATTAATTTGTGTACATTGAACAGAACAAAACAATATTTGATGGCGCATTGTTTTCCATCTTGTCAAAAACTTGTCATCGCCTTCTTGGTGTACTTCTCGTCATGCTCCCACCTTGAAAGAATGTCTTTCAAATCAAAACATACCATAACACAAGCGAATAAACTATTGCAAAGTTAATAATGTCTCACTTTCACTTCGGTTCGTTATTTAAATCTTGTTGGGTTTCACTAGTAGGTAACGGACAAATCGTAGCGGTGGCTCGTTTGATGACTCCTTTAGCTGTTCGAATGGTGACAACTCGTGGAACTCCGTCACTACCTGGATGAATTTCAACTACCCTACCTAATAACCAGTTCAGAGGTGGTAGGTTTTTCTCCTTGATTACTACCAATGTATTGACTTGGATATTTTGGCATGTCTGCTTCCATCTGCAACGCGTCTGCAGTTCTGCGACGTATTCGACAGACCATCTTCTCCAAATGTCTTGAAGAATTTTCTGACAATGTTGAAATGCGCTCAACGTATTTTCTTTAGTATTATCCCAGTTTCGATCTGGGGTATTTAACAATGATCTCCCAATAAGGAAATGTGCGGGTGTAATCGGTCCCAAATCGTGAGGGTGTATGGACAAGGGAGTAAGAGGACGTGAGTTCATCACTGCCTCTACCTGAACCAGGATGGTATTAAACTGTTCGAAAGTTAAAGATGCGTTGCCCATTGCTCTCTTTAAATGTGTTTTAATACTCTTTACTCCTGCTTCCCACAGCCCGCCAAAGTGAGGAGGATATCCAGGAATAAAATGCCATTCGATGCTTTGAGAATTGCAAAAATTTGACAAGGCTCCCTGCTCTGCCAAAATTAGGTCATATAGATTGCGTAGTTCCTTTGCCGCACCGACAAAATTAGTGCCGTTGTCTGAGTATATTTTGGTTGGTTTTCCACGCCTACAGACAAATCGTCTCAAAGCAGCAAAAAATGATTCAGAAGTTAGATCGGACACAAGCTCAATGTGAATTGCTTTAGTGGTAAAACATACAAATACACAGACATAAGCCTTTGAGACCTTGGAACCACGGCCTTTACGGTCTTTTACATAAAATGGTCCACAGTAGTCAACCCCCGTGACATTGAATGGAAATGACTGAATCAGCCGATCTTTAGGTAAATTTCCCATAATGTGAGACTTTTCAATTGGATTAACTCTGAAACATTTTATGCATTCCCTGTAAGTTTGTTTTGCAGTATTTCTGCCGTTAATTGGCCAGAATTTTTCACGAATTATGGACAGCAATTGTTGGGGTCCTGCATGAAGTGACATTTTATGTTCATATCTGAAAACTAATTTAGTAAAATGATGCTTTTGTGGTAATATAATAGGGTGTCGTTTTACATAATCAAAGTGTGAATGCTTGATTCTCCCCCCTACTCGCAGGACAGAATTCTTGTCCAAGAATGGATGCAAAGTCAGAATTTTACTTTTGCTGCTAATCTGTTTATTGTCGGACAATTTAGAAATTTCCTTTGCGAAAGACTCGGCTTGAACCTGTTTTATAATGTAAGTAAGTGATAATTCTAACTCTGGTAAAGTTGGCTCTCCATCAGTACGCTCAAGTTTGGGTTTACGACAATTTTCTATGAATCTTATGCACCAGGATACTGACCTAAGCAACTTGTTGTAATTGGAAAATCTATTAACAGGCAATATAGTTGGATATGTATTTGTAAATAAGGAATGTGTTTTTTGTTTGAGTTCTGGAAGTTCCACTTCTTCTAGGGTGGAAATTGGCCATGAGTTTTCTGGATGTGACAGCCAGACTGGACCATGCCACCAGTTCTCTAAAAGCTTTATTGAATTTGGATAAACGCCTCTCGAGAGATGGTCGGCTGGGTTATCCCGTGACTGAACATGATGCCAGAGCTTTGGATCAGACTTTGTTTGAATTTCTGAAATGCGATTTTTAACGAAGGTTTTCAAAAGGTTTGGCTCAATACGAATCCATCCTAAAACGATGGTAGAATCAGTCCAATAAAGTATTTGATCAAATCTAAACGGAAGTGACTCTATGACCTTGGAAGCTAACCTTGTTGCAATTTGTGCACCGCACAATTCTAATCTTGGAATGCTAAGACTTTTAATTGGTGCTACCTTAGACTTTGAACAGAGCAAATTTACTGAGATTTTGCCGCAGATGTCTATGGTGCGAATGAAGACACATGCGCCATAGGCACTTTGACTTGCGTCAGAAAACGTGTGTAATTCAACTCTGACAGGCAACTTGCAACGAACATGCCGTGGGATTTCAAAGTTGTTGAGATTAGCTAATTCTGTCTTAAACCTTATCCATATGGAATGGATATCCATTGAAACACTTTCATCCCAAGTTAGTTTTTCGATCCAAAGTTTTTGAATTAGAATTTTGACTATTATTATGCAAGGACTCAAAAGACCTAATGGGTCAAATATCTGAGAGATTTCTGAGAGAATTGAACGTTTGGTGCTTTGCTTTGAAGCCGATGATGAAGATGTATCAACAATTAACGAATCTGTCTGTGATGACCACAGAACTCCTAGAGTCTTTGAGTTTTCATTGCGTCGTAATTTCAAAATCGATATTGATGAGTCTGATTTTTGTATTTCTGATAAAATTTGAGGTTCGTTTGAGATCCATTTTCGAAGATGAAAGCCAGCGTCATGTAAAATTTGAGAAACAGTTTGACATTGAAATGAAAGGGTTTTGGCATCGTCATGACCTGTCAATAGATCATCCACGTAAAATGAATTTGCAATAATAGAAGAGGCTTCTGGGTTCTTATCCTTATTGTCGATAGATAACTGATACAATGAACGGATGGCAAGAAACGGAGCTGATGCCGTACCATACGTGACTGTATTAAGTTGATATACTGCTAGTGGTTCGGAAGGACTCTCACGCCAAACTATTTTCTGAAGGTGCCTTTCATCTTGCCTAATCCAAATCATTCGATACATCTTTTCGATGTCAGATGCAACTACATATGTGTACTGACGAAATCTTAATAGAATCGAAAACAAATCTGATTGTATTGTTGGGCCGACTAATTGACAATCGTTGAAAGACAAACCTGAACTACTGGGAGAAGATGCATTGAAAACGACTCGTAGCTTCGTGGTTAAACTACTTTCACATAGCACCCCGTGATGAGGCATGAAATATTCAACTGATGGTTGTTTGGTTTCAGTGACAAGGACAGCATCTTCAACTTTTGTCATATGTCCTAGTGATATGTACTCTTGCATGAACTGAATTTACATTTCACGAGGAACTGGATTTTTGTCTAATCTACGCTCCAAAGAGTAAAATCTTTTAACTGCAATACTTCTGGAATCACCTAATTTATCTGGAGGATGTTTCAGCGGAATTGAAACAATAAAATGACCATCAGGCTCTCTTTGAAATGTTAATTGAAAATGCGTTTCGCAATTTTGCTCTTCCTTTGAAAGGACTGGCTCGCCTGAGGGACATTCTTCAATGTTCCAAAATTTTACGAGTTGTTCATTATCTTGAACATTTGATGCAATGTGACAAATAGAGGTAACTTTTGACAATTTATTTGAAAGACCTATGGAGCCTGTTACAACCCACCCAAACTTGGTTTTGTGTAAAACAGTTTGACCAGGGGACAGCTGTATTTGACCAGTACACAAAATTTGCCAAAACAGTCCTACGCCAATGAGCATGTCAACCTTTGAAGGGACGGCAAAAGAAGGATCAGCCAGACGAATATTTGCAGGAATATTTAGAGATGATGTGTCAACCTTTCTGTTTGGAAGTAAATTACAAATTCCAGGAATTACTAAGCAAGGAATTTTTGTTTGAAATGCTGTGTGACGCGATTGAATTATAACATCACAGCGCTTATTGACGGTGGATACAACCTGTCCTATTCCTTCTATAGAAATATCAACATTTTCGGTTTCTAGGTTTAGAGAACGGCATACATCTTGTGATATGTAGTTGCTTTGTGATGCACTGTCGAGAACAGCTCGACATGTTTCTATTGAACCTCCTTTTCCCCGTACTTGCAATAGAATTGTAGCTAATAAAGTGTCACTGTTATTGAAAATAGTGCAGCTTGACATAGTAACTTTACTGTTTGATTGAGGATTCGATGCATTGCTAGCTTCATTTGACAGAATTGCTTTATCTTGTGGTTGAGCATTGGTAGGTTCATTATTATTACCTTTTGAAATTGTTTCTCTTTCAAAATGTAACAATGTGTGATGCTTTGCGTGACATCTTTTGCAAGTTCCGAACCTGCAGGTGTCAGCTCTGTGTCCGGCATTCAAGCAATTTATGCAAAGTTTTGATTTTATAGCGGTTTGAGACCTAAGTTCTGCCGACATGTCTAGGAATTGTGGACAACTGAAAATGCGATGAGTACCTTTACAATAAATACATACAGGATTATTTTGGGCTGCAAATGTCTTTTGTGTATTCATGCGAGAACTTTGAGCTTGCTTATCTTGACGATTTTGTGAAGAATTGTCTTTGGAAACCTGTTTTCCAGACCTACTTGAGTCGTTAACTTCAAGTTTTTCAAGTATGTCTGCCCTTTTTTTGAGAAATTATAACAATTCTTGGAAGGAAGGTAGTTCACTTTTGCATTTCTCGGATTCCCATTCTTTTGCAGTTTCTGAATCTAATTTCTTGGATATTAAGAAAATTAATAAAGAATCCCAGTGATCAACTGGTTGTTGCAATGTTTTAAGAGCTCTGATATGACTGCTAACATTGTCAATTAAGCTGCGAATTTGTTTTGAAGATTCCTTTGTTATTGACTGAATACTGAAAATCGATCGAATGTGATTATGTATTAAAAGCTTTTTATTGGAATACCTTTCACAAATCAACTGCCAGGCAATTATGTAATTCGAGCTAGACAGTTCCAAAGAGCCAATGACTTTCGCTGCTTCACCACTTAAGGACGATCTCAAATAGTGAAATTTCTTGGTGTCACTTAATTCCGTGTTGCCATTAATGAGCGACTCAAATGTATCATGAAATTCCAACCATTTTTCATAATTACCAGAGAAGTTAGGAATTTGTATTTTGGGCAATCTGACATTTGGCTTATTTGGCTTGCTTGTACTGGTGCAGTTATTAGGATTGGCAAAGGTTTCAGGGTGGTTAGAAATTGATTCGAATTTTAATGAATTTTGGATTTGTTTTCTAGCATCTGCAATGAGAGTAAAATATTTATTTTCGAATCCATCTCTTTCATTAAAATTTGCTTCATCCGTGCTGTCACCAAGACACTCAATTTGCGTTTGAACATTGTCAAACTCTTGCAACAACAATTCTGCATTGTAAAGTCTGATGGTTTCAACTTCCAATAAATCATCTGCATTTTGTGAAATGGCATCACCCTGCACAGATATCTCCCGTGCTTTGGCTTTGAATTTGTTTAAAGAAGTTTGAAAGCGTGTTAATTTGCCTTTTACAACGCTTCGTCGATTGTGGAGTATTGTGAGCTCAGCATCAGTCATATTCAATGAAAATGAATGACTTAAACTGTAATGCAATGCAATGTATTTAAATGTAAATTAAATGTATATTAAACCTGACGAACTCTAGGTTTGAAAAGGAATGTGAATTAGGATAGTGGGAAACTCACGATTTGATGGAATTCTTGCAATGTAGGTTAGGTAGGTATTTTGAGGATTGGAAGTTGTGAATTGATCAGCAGCAGCCGCTCCTTTGTTGCTTTGAAGTGCTTTGTAGTTGTAGTCGTGAGCAAATGCGTTGTATTTCTGAATTTCTGTGGATTATGACGTGCTTCTAGGTGACAGGACTGACAGCTTCCCCGCTTACGTCTTATGCTTACGTTACGTTGCGATATGGTTGCGATTTCATGCGCTATTCCGCCTGCAATAACAGGAAAACAGTCTCTGTTGTTTTTGCACTTGCCTTTTTCTTGTATTGCTTCGCTCTTTGATTAATCCAGGATCGAAGGACCATGTAGAAAATGCGGATATGTACTTCTCATTGCGTTTAATTAATTTGTGTACATTGAACAGAACAAAACAATATTTGATGGCGCATTGTTTTCCATCTTGTCAAAAACTTGTCATCGCCTTCTTGGTGTACTTCTCGTCACTTACCTTAGTCCAGGCGGTGGAAAAAATTGAACCAAGAACTTTTTTGTTGGAACGGTTAGATTTCAGGGCCACGAAAAACATACTAAAAACTCGCCCTCCGTCCCAACCTGGAACCCCTCTAAAATCTGCAAATTATGCGCAAGGCGCAAGTTTTTGCCCCATAACTCGCTTTTCTTTCACCGTACAAAAAATTAATTCTCTACAAGAAAGTTTCTATGCACTTTTCACCTGAGAGCAAAGGTTTGGCTGCAGGAGTCACTCAAAATTGAGCGAATTTTTCGAAACGCGACCATAATCCAAGAGGTTACCAAAACAATACTACAAATTTTGATCCCGGATTATGGCTTTGCACGATGATAGAGAACAATTTGAGACGGGGACCGACTAGAAATTTCCCTAGGCCCCTTTCACTGAGGCCCAGGGAAAAATTTTTTTTAAGGTGTCACAGTTTCCTTAGGAAGCATTTTTCGCCACATGTCCATATGAACTTTTCTTCTTAGAAGATTCTATAACTTATTTTCAATAATTAAGCGAATAAAATAAAATCATTCGTCAAAAATTTTCGCGCTCCAAACAAATCAGAGACGTTTTATTCGAAAACGATGAGCTGTAGCTCATCTTTGACCAAGAACGCCTTTTTTGTGTACCATTGCCAGAGAATTATGATTTTCATATCATTTTCTGAGGAAAACGATTAAAGAAAAAGTCAGGTGGAAAACATGCAAAGCCCTCCCAAGAATGCACGCCTCTGGTGAAAGTAACAATTCGAAAAAAAATTAGAAGAAAGCTCTTTACATTACGACACTATGTTGTAAATTGCAGGTTTCTATCAATTGTATTTTGTGAATAAATTGGAAAAAACTAATGAATTATCCGGGGTGGGTATTTTTGAATAGAAAAAATGAAACAGAAGTTTTTTTGTTGGAATGGTTAGATTTCAGGGCCACGAAAAACATACTAAAAACTCGCCGTCCGCCCCAACCTGGAATAACCCAAAATTTTGCACATTATGCGCAACGCTTACGTTTATGTCCCCATAACTAACTTCCACTTCATCGTACAAAAAATAGAGGTGCACAGTATAGATAATTGCAGATTTGCATAAATTGCACTTTTTGAATAGATTGAAAGAAAAAAAAAATACAAAATTGGCTCTCCCCATCTTCGATCCTAACGGAAATTTCGAGTGAGTCTCGATCTCAAATTATGTTCTTTATTTGTGGCACTATCATTTTGCAAAGTGGCATTTTATGATATAAAATACACCCCGAACGTCAATTTTAGGGTAGAAGAACACGTTCCTGTAGAAAACATAAGGGTCTATTGGAAAATTAAAAAATAACAAAGCCGCTTATTGTATTATAAAAAAAAATATTTTAAGCGCCGCCTTTTGCACGGTTTACGCACTTCTGGATAAGAAATGTTATTTTTCTTCCTACACTAACTGAAAATGAGATTTTCGGGATTCAGAAGGGCTGTGAAAGGACCGCTTCTCACGGCTGGCCGTGTAAAAACTATACTAACGGCTAGGCGTGTAAAATGGACAATATGGCGACGGTGATTGGCGTATGACGGAAGCCAGCACGCGCGATTTTGCCAAATTTAAATTGTAGGACTTGACGTCTAGATTTTCTTGATCTGTCACTTGGGTTCTCAAATTTCAAAATTAATTAATTATTTATTTTTAACTGGTGTAGGAAGAAAAATGTTGTACAAACCACAGCGGAAAAGTGGTTTTACGCGTCTCAGGAAATGGCCAGTCTCGGCTACGCCTCGACTGTCCATATTTTCCTTCGCCACGTAAAACATCACTTTCACGCTTTGGGTTATAAACTGCTATTAATTGGAGCCAGGGTCCTTAGCAACAGTCTGAAAAGTATTTGCAGACAGTTGCTAAGAACAACGGGCTGCAAAGTAAATTGGTTTGCGAATGTTTATTTTCTGTCATTAAATGACGTACAAAAAAAATATTTCACCTTTAGGTTAATTTTACGTACCCTTGTCATGCTATACCTAATGGAAATGAAACTTTTGTCTTACGCACATATGAAAAAAATCCCCCGTTGTCGTATTTTCAATTTTGAGTTCAATATGAATACCTACAAAAATAGTTTGAAAAATTACCTTTCGGATAGCCTTTACTGGTAACAGCTGGTATTAATTGTATTAGCGGTAGCAATTATTTTAGTTGTGACGTAGGACAAAAGTTTCATTTCCATTAGGTATATACAGGCGATTTCGACCATCACCTCTACTTCTGACGACATCGACATTGTTGAAATGGAAAATGATGTCAGTCGCAACGAATCTTCGTCTTCGTCTCCTGAGATGAAGAGGTTGTAGAGGACGAAGAGGGTGAAGAGGATGAAGACATCGGCCAGAAATCGTCGAGTGTTACCTCAGATAAAATCGGTTGTATCGACTCAGTGTAGGTGTTTTATTTGTGGAGCCAAAGAGAAATACCTACAGGATTTCCAAACAAGCAATAAAACAAATATGGGAAGAAAAAAGAGTTTGTGTACCTCCACAAAATCATCGATGCTGCCGTTGTCACTTAGACGATGATGCCTTGACAGTGGAAGCACTGTCCATGATCGACAACGTAAAAACCGGGATTTCGATTGGTGAAGAAGAGATTGCGTACTGGATCTTACAGATTACTCAAGTTGAATCTGAAGAAACTAGGAAGAAGAAGTTGCGTTTCGATTTTTCTAAACCAAAAGATATTCCCGAAGAGGACTATATGACTTTGCTGCGCATTGATAGAGAATGTTTCGAAAACTTGTTCACTTTGTGGAGCATTTTTTTAAAAAAAGTTGTAACAGACACTCAAACAATGCTCTAGGACTATTTTTGATAATGTTACGGCTTAGCGTGTCTCAAAAAGTAGTGGGTATCACGTTCGGCATCTCCAACCAAAGTACCGTTAGCAACACTATCAAATCTGTCCTTCAAGCTTTATCCGAGCATTTCGTGCCAAATTATTTAAGATTTGAACATCTCCAAAGAGAAGATGCAATCACAAAACATTGTCGAGATATGTTTGGTATTTTATTTGATGCGCCGGCTGATTCACTGTTTTTAATTATGGATGGCACATATTTATAGGTAGATAAGCCCCATGATTTCAGGGAACAGAAAAAGACGTATTCCATGCATAAGACGATGGGGGGATTTTAAATTATCTGCTACAACCTGATCGTAAATTGTTGAATTACGTTGACATCCAAATGGACCACTTAATGGTCGATCGAGGATTTCGTGATGTTTTAAATAAATTGTCCGATCTTGGTATTCAGACACATATGCCAGAATTATTGCCTAAAAATCAAAAACAATTCACAGCTGCCCAAGCAAATTCTTCGAGGAAAGTGATCCTAGTTCGTGGGCTAATAGAAGCCGTCATGTCCGGTTTAAAATTAAATTCAAATTTTTCTCTGATGTTATCCCGGGATCACACTTGACGAAACTACCGGATTTATTCAATGTATCTGTAGCGATTATAAATTACTCCCCACCGCTGGTTGAAAACACAGAGAGGCATACTAAAATATCTTTGAGAGCAATGAATTGGAAGCCGCACTGAGTGACAAAGAGTCAGAAGTCAAGAAATGGTATAAGGCGTCAGCCAATTCTGTCCCAGATTTTCCAAAGTTAACCATTGAAGATCTTGAGTATTTCACTTTTGGGTGTTTACCAAATTTCACTTGCAAAAGAATACACCAACTTGCACTTGAAGACTGACTCCCAATTTGTTATTTACTTAAATAAAATAAAGGACAACCTTATACGGGTCAAGATGGAATCTAGATTTACAGCTAACAAAAGACATAATTTCTGGATTGAGTATGTACTATTGTGGAATAACATAGAATCCATCACTGCCTATTATTGCCAATGCAAACAAGGAGCAAGAACAGTAGGATGTTGCTCTCATATCGCTTGGGTACGGTGGATTCACCATGTGAGGGCATGCAATAAATTCCAAATTTTTCCAAATTTTACCCGTCGCTGTTATAAACTCACATCTTTCGATCCAAGCATGTCTTAATTAGAAATTTAAAATCGATGTAACATAACCTCACTTCGAGTCACATGCCTTCAACAAGGATATGTGTTTTTTAAATTCCCCTTCGTTTTGTACCTGATGATGGCTTAACGGCCGAAACATGTTGTAAATTAGAAAACATTAAAAGTTTTAATATTGGTGGCAACACTTGGAGCTAATTAATTTCCCAAACAATTTAATGCCACTTCGAGAGATGGACCTCTACTCAAGATTGTTGCGAATAAACGTGACAATCAAAAACACTGAACACACAGAATTAGGTGCGCTTCTTTGGCGAGTCGTTTTTAGAACTTTCCACTCGTCACCGTCATACGAAATTCCGTGTTTGCAGAGTTAGAGTCAGAGCTAAGGACATTTTTTGATATAAATCGGGATTTCTGGGGATTTTTCTGAATTGTAAGTAAGTAACTTTATTGTATTCGGATCTAGCCCATTACAAGGAGAAACAAAGTAGAATTCAAAGTACAAATAGAAACTAGATAGTTATCATTCCGCAAAAGGGAAGAGAATAAGTAAGATAAAAAAAAGAAATTGAGAAAACAAGTACAACCGGGACACTGCTTTGAGCCTATTCGTTCATGCTGAAAGATCTCAGTTGCAACATCATTGAGATATATGAGGAAACATCATGCAGTTGTTGTAAATTGCTGATATTAAAAAGAAATTGGAAGTAGTTCTGAAGTACCTTCTTAGATAGCATTCCCGGGGGCTACGGTATATGGGGCACTCCAACATGAGATGCCAGAGTGATTCTTCTTTCTGGAGGTTATTGTGCAAGTCTCGTTTGGGTTGATTTTTTAACTGTTCCCATTAGCATAAAATGATAAAATTCTTTTATTAATCGTTCTTGCTTGGTGTTTATAAGTCTTACTCTTTCTATGCCTATATGAACATTCAGTAAATAAGTTTGGTCAAGATTTAAAGCGCAATAAAAAGGTGTGTAGGAAGACTCTCTTAAGCGTTCCCTGTCTGATCTTCTATACATTGCTTGTAGTTTATCTATTAACACGTTTTTTTTTCTTTAATAATTCTGCGTCTTGTGCTACCCAAATATTTTCGCTGCCAATTTTTGTGAAGAAAGTCTTTAATTGAGATACCCAGTTATATTTTAAATCGTTATTAGAGGAGGTGTCAAGTGCCAAGAGTCTATTGTAACAAATGCGAGGTAATCGGTTAGGGGGCATTTCAAGTAATTTAATGAGCCAATTCAACGCCCTTTCGAAAGTAAACGTGATTAAGTTGTTGAGATGAAATTCACTTCGAATGACATAGCCCGGTGTGGAGTTATCTAAAAAGTACACTGATTTGAAAAAACGGACTTGAAGCGTTTCTAATATGTCCGGGTATCGCAATGCCCAAAGGACCCTATCGGATATGCCCCATATTTGGGCCGCTTGTAGCTGGCATGACTGTTTCCTAATTTTTTGCTCACAAACTTTGGAAGAACGAAGCTTTCGGTTGAGGGATCTTTTTTGAATCAGTCATGCCAGCTACTATTGTTCTTTAAGCCTTTAACGTATAGACCAGTCAAATAGGGACCGGAGGTTACAATAAATGTTGGAAAGCGGGAGATGATCTTAAACCCTTTAGTAGGCATCTAATAGAAGTATCCTAGTTTTGCAACTTCCCAGGATGTGTGCGTATGATAGGGTGTCCAAAAAATCCCGAAATTTTCGGACTTTTTTCAGTTTTTCGCTTATAATTTCTAAACAGTGCTTCCTAGCGGAGAGTTCGCAATTTTCGAAATTGAAACGCACTAAATTCTGCGTCGAATGAGCCCCCCAAACGTTAATTTCGACCATGATTTCAAAAAGCATCACAAATTTAAATTTTGGTTAAACGTATTCAAAAAACTATTTATTATTTATTATTTATTATTAAAAAATCTATTTCTTCGAAATCTTTTGGACGTGGAGGGGCCAGGGTCGTTCGCAGGCTCGATGAATAGTGTGTAGCCTTCAAATAGTTGAGGCTTAGGTACTGACTTATGACTGTTTATGGATTGCTCTATTTTGATTTTCTAGATCTAAAGCCTCAACTATTTGAAGGCGACACACTATTCATCGAACCTGCGAACGACCCTGGGGGCCTATTCTCGAACTTGGACGTTTGATCGAATATCTATCGCATGCGAAGTGATCGTGTGCAAACTGACGTCTGGTCCATCGCATGTTTGTTTGTATTCGTATTCGCGAAAATCAGCTGCTAATAGATGGCATTGCTAAACCACAAAATGGCGGTCTCACCCGATTGGGGAGCCGGAAGTGAGAATTCTAGCGTGACGTGCCTGACAGTGTCAGTTGGTGACATCAGTGACATCGATCGTGGATTTTTTAAAAGCCAAGTTTTCCTGGATTTACAATGTTGCACCTTAAGTACACAAAACGTAAAATTCCACAGAATTATTCACAAAATTTCGAGACAGCGAGAGATGTCTCCTAACAAAACTACTACCTAACCTCGCAACTGACAACTGACTGACGTAAGCCGAAATTATGATGACGGACGTTTAAAAGTATTTCCGTATCCTGCCTCTCAATGTAGTTAAAGTATTGCCACCAGATGTCAGACACTTTGCTGATTTTCGCGAATTCTCGAATGACAGGCCACCGACAGCGTGCGGCGATGATAGTTCTAGGGATTTTACGATCTTCCAGTTTACGCTGCTAGCTTCATGGTTATGAAATTCTGCCATATTTGAGTTTTGAATGATTTGAAAAAATTGTTGTCTGACTGTTGTTTCCTTCGAAATTTGGGCGGTTTCTGACAGTACAATAATGTGTGAAAAAGAAAGTAAAGTGCGGTGCTGTGGCTATTCTCCTGAGCAGCGTAATGCCTTAATAGAGTTCATGGGGACGCATTCTGATTTGGTTAAGGCAAAATTCTCATCCTCATTCACTTTTAAACAAGCCCAGAAACAATGGCAGGAGGTTACCGATTTGTTGAATGCTATTCCAGGAGCCAAAAAAAATTGGCAGCAATGGCGAAAGGTAAAGTGCTGAGGCGATATTTACAACACTATAATATTTTCTTTTCATTAGACGTGGCAAGATATTCGAAGTAAAATTAAGAAAAAATCTTCGACTAACAAAGCACATGCAGGTGGAACTGGCGGTGGCCCACCAATTCCCCCTGAACAAAAACTTGACTTTTGGGAAGAAGATGTACTTGGTTTGATTTCTCAAACATCAGTAGAAGGACACGTAAATACGCAGGAATCGATAGTTGCAGAAATGTTAGTCTGTGATAAAACACTGATGACCGAGGTGACGACTAATAGTGATGAAGCAAAGAAGAGAAAACTGGATTTGGAGAATATTCAGATACTCGAAATTGCCAATAATGAACCAGAAATTAATAAAGGAAATGAATTGGGGAATGAATTGACCGAGGAACTGACTGATGATGGGAATGAATTGCCCCCTGGAAACCGAGCTGGAAACAAAGTCAATTATACAGAAAAGGGTGGCAATAAAACCAAAAAAGGCGCTGTACATGGACATGGTATCACAAGAAAACGAACTGTAGCTCAAAATAGGTTACAGTCGAGTGTGACTGCTACAGAAAGCTTAAATAATATTTGTGCAAAGCGCAATAACTTGTTGGAGACATATCAACAACAAAAGTTACAAATTGCCCGAGACAATGTGATAGCTCAAAGAAGAATTGCATCAGCTTTAGAGCTAATTGCTCAAAGAATGGAGAACCGTTATTAGGCACTGCGAGGGTACCTAATTCAGTTCAATTTATTACAATGATCATTTTGTGCAATTGTAAAGTTGATAAGTACTTAAGTAGGCACCTAGAAGTAGTTATTTATTATTATACCTAATTAAGGTTGTTATGATAAGTTTATTCTTACAACCGAAAGTTTTTCAGGCATTGTTATAAGTATGTACCTAATGTACCTACCAGTGTTAATAATAAAAGTTGTTTATAAAATATTGTTTTGAATTTATAGTGTCTAGCGTATAATAGGTAATAATTTTTCAAATTTTGTGATACCTATGCTGACTAGTAGGTATTATTTATTCATAATTCACAAATGATAGGTAGGTATTTACAAAACAAAATACATAATGCTTTAATCGTTAAAGTAATTAGTGATGAGTCTTTGCCTAACGGCCCTTCCTTCAACTAAATCTACATTTATTCTTCCACCCATGGCAGGATTTCCAATATCTTCAATGTTTCTTATATCATACATTCCAAAATCCAAATTTTCATCTCCCTCCTCCATTTCTGGATCTGGAAGGTTGTTATGAATGCAGATGTTATGCAGAATTACACAAGCGTTTATTATTTTGGAAGCTGTTTCTGGAGTGTAATGAAGAACACGATGTTTTAACAAACACCTAAATCTCATTTTCAAAACTCCATTACATCTCTCTATTATGGATCGAGTAGATTTGTGAGCAGCATTAAATCTGCCTTCCGGGGTACCTATATGTTCGCCATCTAGAGGTGTAATAATCCATGGCCTTAGCGCATAGCCGCTGTCTCCTACAAAGAAATAAAATGTAGGGTTTTAGGCAAAAAAGTATACCTATAAAAACCAACCTAATAAATAGAAGCCTCGTTGACCCCTTCTATATAAACTTTCCATAACAGCCTTCACTCTGCTATTATTCCAGATAAACGAGTCGTGACTACTGCCTGGATATCGAGCATTGACGTTGAGTATCCGTAAATTTGCATCACATATCTAAAAATATATAGGAATAGTTATTAACTTTTGCATACATTTTGAAATTTTTACTGACCAATTGAGTATTAATAGAATGGTATTGTTTTCTATTAATATATATGTGCTCCGGATAAATAGGATCATCTTTTAGTGGGGGAACAATTGCAATATGCGTGCAGTCAACACACCCCACTACTCCAGGAAACCCATATTTTCGATAAAATCTTCAATAGTTCATGAAAAATATGGTTATAAAATTAATTGCTTAACAATTTAAGGCCGTCTGACATGATAGCAATTTTGCTAGCAAAAATGGGATGTAAATAATTTTGATATGGTGAAACTTGCCGTAAAGTTTGATAATTTGCATTCACAATAAAGAATATGTTCTAAAATTGATAATATAGTAACGATTTACAAACAAGTTTGCTGCAAAAGCACGTTAAAACCGCGACTAGGTAGGTACCAAATTTTACATAGCACATAGCCCTTTTATTAGCCGAAATGGGGCCTTTAGAATTGGCTACCTACGTATTTCGTATTGCAGACATTTCTTCTGGGGTGGAAGGGAATTTAACCCATCTATTGAATATCTCAGGCCGATTTAAGACATTTGTCACTTCATTAATCGCCCTGCTTGCTGTTGGTTGACTCACAGCACAATAGATGATTGAAGCAGTGTCGAGCTGATAACTGCCCGCTGCATAAAATCTAAGAGCTATTAGTACCTATAAATAAGGGTCGATAATAAGATAAGCCTATATTTCATATTTAAATAACTTACTTTCTGATCAACGTCGATAGCAGAGTTTCTGCTGGCAGGTTCCATATAATTTGAAACACAATCGATTAAATTCCTAGCAATCTGCTTATTAAATCTAAACATTTTAACAAATGCTTCATCTGTCAGCCTTTCGAATGGATCCGATTTAGGTAGAAATTGTCTTCGGGGGCGCGCTGCATGTTCCTCTTGTTCTTCCAAATTTACAATTGCTTGAAATGCTGCTACCTCATCAAGATCCATGGCAAATTAAGTAAATTAAGTAAATTCGGTGAATTATATTAAATACTGGCGCACACCACTACCCAAAACGAATCAAGAATCAGTGATGAATTCTAAGGGTAGATTTGAGACGTCAAAACACCGTCAAAAATTTAGCAAAATAGTACAACGAGTGCCCATCGAATGGTGCCGACCCACTCTTTGCAAAGTATGCGTTTGACAAATCGTAAGCGCGACTTCGAGTGATTTGGAGAATTAGGATTTTCGTCCGTCATCACTCATTTTCGCACGTTGACTACCGCTATCGCATGCGATCACCTAGCGAGCGATTTCTAGAATAGGCCCCCTGGCCCCTCCATCTCCAAAAGATTTCGAAGAATTTGATCTTTTATTCATTGTCTCATTTCTTAACTACATTTATAGATAAATTATTTTTTGAATACTTTTAACCAAAATTTAAATTTGTGATGCTTTTTGAAATCAGCGATTGATGGTCTACAACTTTCAAGCTATAAGTTTTTTAAATTAGAGTAGCCGTTTGGACGTTACAGACGACGAAAAGTCACTACTTGTCAATTTTTCACAAAATTGTCGTTTTTGACCATGGTTTGCGACCCTACCACATGGTCGAACTTACCGTTTGGGGGGCTCATTCGACGCAGAATTTAATGCGCTTTAATTTCGAAAATAGTGAACTTTTCGCTAGGAAGTACTGTTTAAAAATTGTAAGCGAAAAACTGAAAAAAGTCCGAAAATTTCGTGTTTTTTTGGACGCCCTATCATACGCACACATCCTGGAAAGTTGCAAAACTAGGATATTTCTATTAGATGCCTACTAAAGGGTTTAAGATCATCTCCCGCCTTCCAACATTTATTGTAACCTCCGGTCCCCTGGAGGTCTAATTTGACTGGACTAGTATCCATTTATTACAAAACAATTTTTCTTAAATTATGCCAAAACTTAAAACATATATTTTGCGATTCTCACCTAACACTATGGTTACATTAATTCATGAGGCTATTTCTTATGTACCCACTAGTGTTTCAAACACTCGTTTATGAAAAAAGTTAAGGCTGCTAACTAAAAGGGGCCCAAAAACCGGGCATATCAGATAGGGTCCTTTCTGCCTTGTAAAGTAGAAAGGTGAGTACACATGCTTGGTACAGTTTGAAGCGAGGATAATGTGCTTGCATTTTTGATTTGAACATAATTTGTTTCACCTTTGCCAGCGCTATGGTGGCTTTCGATATCATCTGTTTGGATGTATTTAAAAATTGTCCCGAAGAGTTGAACTGAACGCCTAAATAGTTAAAATTTCCTATTATATTGTAACGTTATATTTTTCAACCCCCTTACTAACCCAGGTTTCTAGATTTGTTACGTTAACGAAGACCCCCCCCCATTTTTGTTCGTGATCGTCTAGTTATCTATCATTTAGGACTCATTGTTTAGGACTACGTTGTGTTTCTAACCCAATGAACATTTTTTGGTTTATAAAAGTGCTCACGACTTTGCGATCACCTGCTAATAAAACTGAAGATCAAATGATGGTGGTGATCAAAACATTTCTGCTACCACAATATACCTTTTAAAGAGCTTAAGTGGCGAATCATATAAGGGTCACGGTGACAACAAACTAGTCACCATATAAAACAAACACATTTATAATGAATGGTCCGCAACCCTTATATAACTGCTATATATCCAGTCTGCTCAAGTTATTGGTTACCAGAGTGGGTTCCCGCAATATCTTGGTCACCGTTATAAAGCCAACGAAAGATGTATATCAATGCGATGTGTGTCCCTGTAGATGTTTACCTTGTTAATGTGTATGTAGGGGCGAGCTGAATTTACTGGTGGAGTCGGGTGCAGATTTTATAAATCTGCACCTAGTAGTAGTGCCTCCGCAGACGCACAGTGGTGTTAAAAAGACGAAATTATGAAAATTGGCCGTACATAATTAAACAGTAGAGAGTCAACAAAAAAACATCATATTTGCGAAGTAGGTATGTAGAATTAGCACTAAGGGGGTTGAAAAAGGGAATGAGAAGTCCAAGGTAATGAAAATATATTGAAACGTATACTTACCGATATTTTTTATTCTCCATTACGTAACTGCTTTTTGATATTATTGCAACGACCTTGGAAAATAACACGAAAATAAGGCAATTATGCAAATTTAGCTTCTGTGGGGTTTAAATATTGCGATTGGGCTGGAAAAAGTGAAAAAGGAAAACATAAACTATATGAATTCAACTTATTGCCAAAGAAAAAAAGCCAACGAAAGATGTATATCAATGCGATGTATATCTCGGTAGACGTTTATCAAGTTAATGTGTATGTAGGGGCGGCTGGTCTTACTGGTGGAATCGGGTGCAGATTTTATCAATCTGCACCTAGTAGTAGTGCGTCCGCAAACGCACAGATGTGTCAAAAAGGCGAAATGTTAAAAAATTGTTGTTACAAAATTTAAAAATAGAAAATGAACAGGAATGAGTAAATGAAAAGAATTACCGGAATTAAAACAAAATTTGGCGAATTTTGAAAAATTATCACTCGGGGTTGAAAAATTGTGAAAGGGGATGAAAAGTCCAGAGGAATGAAAATTAAGTGTGATTAAGTAGAATTACGAAATAAAACACGAAAATAACCAATTTTGTGGGGGTTGAAATATGCACTTATACCTACCTATTGCGAAGGAAACTGAAAAATTGTAAAAGGTAAACTGAATCCCAAATGCATTCAATTTTATGACCGACGAAAAACGAAATTATGCGAATTTTGCAAAATTAGCACTTAGGGGGTTGAAAAATCGTAAAGGTGGATGAAAAATCAAAAGGTATCAGGATTAACCGTGGCTAAGTAAAATTACGGAAAATAACACCAAATTAGCCCAATTATGTAAATTTAGCATTTGAAGACTTGAAACCGAGCTTGAAACATTGCGAAGGGGGATGAAAAAAGCGAAAAATTTAATCATCATCCAAATGGGTTCAATTTATTACAGAAGAAAAACGAAAATAGCCGAATTTGGCAAAATTAACACCTAAGGGGTTGAAAAATTGTAAAGGGGGATGAAACGTCAAAGTGGATGAGAATTAATCGTAATTAAGCAGAATTACAGAAAATAACACGAAAGTAAACCAATTATGCAAATTTAGCTTTTGGGGGTTGAAATGTTGCGAAGGGGGTTGGAAAAGTGAAAAGGATAAACATAATCCAATTGAGTTCAATTTATTACCGAAGGAAACCTAAATTACGTGAATTTTGCAAAATAAACACTTAGGGGGTTGAAAAATTGTAAAGGGGGATGAAAAGTTAAAAGGGATGAGAATTAATCGTAATTAAGTAGAATTACAGAAAATAACACGAAAATAAGCCAATTATGCAAATTTGACTTTTGGGGGTTGAAACATTGCGAAGGGGTCGAAAAAGTGAAAAAGGCTAGAATAATTCATAAGGCAAAACTGCGCGAATTTTACAAAATTAACTAGCGGAAATCACACGAAAAAGAAGCGGTCTGGGTAAATTTTGCTCTTTGAGGGTTCACATCTCATGAAAGGGGTTGAAAAATTGTGGATGGGTTAAAAATTAATGAAAATCACTTTGAATTATTAACAAATCGGAAGAAAGCAAAAAAAAAATAAATGAAATGTATTTACTCCGCTTGCTAGGGCTTAGGGGTTGTTAGTAGCGTAGGGGTTGGTTTTAGGTTGAAGACTCATAAGACTTTCTTCAATGGTTGACCGAAGTCTATCGAGCCCCATAATTTTATTCCACCACTTACATGAAAAAATTTCCAGTTTCAACCCTTAAATTTCATCCCCCTTGTTAGATATTAATGAAAATTTGCCCATCCGCCTACAGTGGCGCTGTAAATTACCACATCAAATTTAGCCCTGATACGTTGAGCAGTTTTTGAGTTCTCGCATTTTTGTATTTCGGCATGTTAGGGGGTTGTACCGTCTTTAAGGGTCGTTTTTCGCGAATGATGAATAAGACCTTTTTTGTACCATCAATAGAAAGCTATCGAATGGTAATATTTTCAACTATACATTCTTCATTGAAAATTCGAGTTTCCACCCCTAACTTTCATCCCCTTCGATAATTTTCTCCTAAAATTCGCTCTTCCCTTCTCGAAGATGCAGTGTGTAAGATGTCACAGTTTCGCAGAAGATATTGCTTCTCTGTGTCAAATTACAGGGCTTTATGGACGTTTCAACCCTTAAACTTCAACCCCCTATTTCACCACCCCCACATGCCCTAAACGAAGTTGTGTTTTCAATTTCACCACCCTAACCCAATTCGTTTAAAAATTAAGGTGATTTGTAGATTCATGTTTTCAACACCTCATGATTTCACCCCTTTATGATTTACAGGGGTGTTTATTTTTCCGGTGTGACATAACTCCTTGCATATTTACTGACTTCAGTTGTTCATAAATAAACCAATAGGGTTTCAGAAAAAATAAATAAAATATAATTATCCGCTTGCAAAGAGTTAGGGGTGGTTAATGGCCCAGGGGTTGGTTTTAGATTGAAAACTCATAAGACCTTTTTTCAATAGTTGACCGAAATCTATCGAACCCCGTAATTTTAGGCTACCATTTACTTGAAGAAATTTCAAGTTTCAACCCTTAAATTTCATCCCCTTTGTTAGATATTATTGAAAATTTGTCCATGCACCTACAATGTCACTGGAAATTCACAAACCAAATTCTGCCTTGATACGTTGAGTAGTTTTTGAGTTCTCGTATTTTTGTGTTTCTGCATGTTAGGGGTTGTAGCGCCTTTAAGGGTGGTTTTTCTCAAAATATGAATCACACCTTTTTTGAATCATTAATGGAAAGCTATCGAATGACGCCAATTTCGACCAATACTTATTAAGCGGAATTTCGAGTTGCTACCCCTAATTTCCACCCCATTTGTTCGATTTTACGAAAAAACGCAACCCCCGCAAGATTTCACCGATATATGTGTGTACCTTGAGTTTCCGACAGCTGCGTGCCACCCTTGCGGAGTTATCATATTTTTTGTGGTTTTCATCCCCTAAATTTCATCCCCCGAAATTGGCACCCCCTCATTTTCAACAGACTTGAAGGTCGAACGGTCATACTAATTTTCAGCAAGATGCCTCCACTAGTTCTCGAGTTATTGCAATTAGTAGTTTTTCGGTTTTTCACCCCTAACTCCCACCCCCTTGGTCCGATATGGCCCAAAAGCAATCCCCGCCTTACTTTTCGGGAGACGAAGCTGCCTACCAAGTTTCAGCTCGATATCTCAATGCGTTCTCAAGTTATCCGACGGACAGACTGAGGAGCCGGCGAGCGAGCGAGCGAGCGAGCGAGCGAGCGAATAAGCTAAGACAAGAGTACCTCCGCATTCTGCTACGGCACTAAAAACATAATTTATACCGGTAACTGAAACGTTTCTGTTGCCTTTGCTTTCTGGTTTTCTCTCTTTCTCTTCTGATCACCCCATCACCCATAATTATTTTATTGTCTAGTTTCTTTGTCTGATTTAGCAACCAGATCTATGAGCGACACTTGACACTACAAGTTATTACTTTTCACCATTTTTTCACGCATTAAAAACGAAATAAACGAGAATCTAGCGGTAAAAAATTATGGCGCATTCTATGTTACCGTGTAATTTGCTGATCTGCCTTCTGAAATTTCATGCGCCATTGAAATTGAGAGAATTTCAGGCCTTACTACTGTTGAAAATAATTAGGTAGGGGAGCGTGGGCTATAGTGATCACCGCGTTATTTTTGTAGTTATTAATATTAATTATGTGAAGTTAGAAAGAAAATATGACTAATATGTTGTAACACGTTTCGCTCAGTAAGGGTTCTGGAGAGCGGGTGTAGGTTCGATGGTGAATTTAACTTGGGCGCCAGGTGACCTCCCACGTGTTAAACAGTCGTCACCAAACTTAGATCGCAAGAAAACTAGCCAAAAATTTGAGTAGGCAAAATAAAGGAAATACAAAAACACAAATACTATCACAACTTTATTATCCCTCTTAAAATTAACAAAATAATTGCTTGAAATTAACGCCTACCGGATAAGTAGCCCGTCAGCTACACGCAGAACTGCAGCGCGAAAAGTTCAAAGAAAAATTTGATCAGCCGCGAAATGCAAAATGGCCATCTCCGCATTCACGCCTTATAAAATAAAAAAACAAAGAAATTGCGCAACCGTCGAGTGTAACTGAGCGCTCAAACCGAAAGGTTATTCGAAAAATTAAATATAATAATAAATTCAGATCACAATTTCAAATGGGATAATAATAAAAAATTATCTTTCAATCAAATTAAATTGATATGACTAAAACAGCAGCTAGTCAAAAAGTGCCTTGCACTGGGTATCTCTACCTTGTGAAAATGGCGTAAGGTATGATTTCACAATTAAAAATGTTAGTTCGTAAAAATTGATAACACAAAAAAAAACGGGAGTCTGAAGGACTCAACAAAAAGTAATACAAAAATCTGGCCTGAATCCTGATTAGTGGTGACTAGGAGAAAATCGAGTCTGGTCTTGAGCGGAAAGATGACGACAGAACTTCCTTCTGGAAAGATGTACGTGTGTTTTCAAGGATCTTCAGAAACAGGTGTCTCTACCAAAAAAAACAAATCCTTGACTTGTCTTCCCGAAACTTCCTCGTCTGTACAAAGATCAGGGCTTCGATTCTGGAATTTTCGTTGCAAAGGCGGCGAAAGTAAACTCCAACCAACAACAATTCTGTTGCAAAAAAAGGCGAAAAAGAAACTCCAAACAATCTCGTCCCACCAAGATTATGGAACTATCAAAAGAATGGGACCGCCAAAGAAACCCTGGATTAAAAACGTACAGTGAAGTAATGGTAAAATCGGAAAGCTTACCTCTTGTCGGGGTTGTAAATTGAATATAACAAAATGGCGAGACCACGCCACGAGAAACCGGCGAAGAAAGTTATTGTCGAAGAAAGTTGGTTATCCTATGCCTCTGGTACTCAAAACTTGGGGAAAATTATCTTCCTTAAAACGTGGAAAATTTCTCCCACTCTGTATTGGCAGGAAAACCACTCAGAACGTTGTATTTACAACTGTAAATAAAGACTTCGCCTCGCGACTCTCTCGACTGTCCTTTCTTCAGAACGGACTCACTATCGTCCTCTCTTCCACCACCAGTGTAGAAAGATAACGAAAGTAACCGATTGCTCCCGCATATGATTTTCCAGGTGAAATTAATGATAAATTACGTAAAAAAAAAGACAGGGGTGGAAAATTTGATTGCTAATTGATTTCGAGCAAGTTTGAGGCTTTAAAAATGGATTTTATTGCCTTCGGGAGCTATCTTTTTGTTTTTAAAATAACTGAGACCGCAAAAGATGCATACAATTTCGAGCAAGTTTGAGGCTTTAAAAATGGATTTTATTGCCTTCGGGAGCTATCTTTTTGTTTTTAAAATAACTGAGACCGCAAAAGATGCATACAATTTTTATTTGGGTGGAAACTGAAAATGTTAAACCGTTACAATGTATATAATTAGCTATTATTATAACATGTGAAATAATTAAGAAGCATAGGCTGATATGTAAATAAGTTATGTTAGATCATGTAAGTACCTATCTAAATATTTTATGATGATGGTTTATTCAATGTTAAATAATCTACTTTCGTGAATATGCGTCCTCTACTTATACGGTTAATATTATATTAATTATATTGTTTAATTCTGATGTTAAAAAAAGGGTCGTGCAGCACGCCCCGCCAACTCGTCGGTGTTTATTCTACATCATGCCTCGTCTAAACAATTAATTCTATCGCTGTCATTTTTTGAAACTATGATTATATTTTATTAGTACATATACAGGGTGGGCCCGTAAAAGTTGGAACAAACTTTGTCTGTTAATAAAATTTTTATTTATAATCCGATTTTAATGAAATTTTGTGGGGTTGTTAACTCAACCTTTCTACGTCAAATCCACTCATTTAATGTACCAACGCTCATTTAGTTTTTGAAATAGTCTTCGCAAAATGGAGGGTGACGTTTAGGGTCGCTGCAAAATTAAATCAACGGTGATGGGCTGCTCTTCTTTATCTTAGAATCATATTTGAAGTTTTCTGAGCGGAGTAACACTGAAAAATTAGGACATTTTTTGTTCTGTTACTCAAAAACTAATTTAACTAAAATCTGCATTGTTTCGCGAGAAACCTGAAATTGTAAATCAAGTTGCCCTTGGAATTTACTTTTGTCACATTGACAAACAAATTTTAATCAGTTTAAGATGGCTCGATTGTTGCTAGAAGATAAATTTTAATCAAAACGCTCTAAGAGCGTAATTTTAGATTTTTCAGAAAAGTTGCAGTAATGCACTAGATTCTTCTGGCTCCAAAATTACACTGGTGGAGCTGGTGGAGATTAAAATTTTATATCTTCCAGTAATAATCGAGCCATGTTAAACAGATTAATTTGCTTGACAATGTGACAGAAGTAAATTCCAAAAGGCAACTTGACTTACAATTTCGAGTTTTTCGCGAAATCGCAGATGTTAATTAATTAATTTTTGATTAAAAGTACGAAAAATGTCTTAATTTTTTGTTGCTCTGCTCAGAAAACTTCAAATATGATTCTAAGGCAAAAAGAAGCAGACCATCACCATTGATTTAATTTTGCAGCGACCCTAAATGTTACCTCTTCATTTACTGAAGAATATTTAAGAAACTAAATGATTGGTGGTGTATTAAATGAGTGGCCTCGACGTGGAAAGGTTGAGTTAACAACCTCACAAAATTTCATTAAAATCGGATTATAAATAAAAAAATTATTAACAGCCAAAGTTTGTTCCAACTTTTACGGGCCCACCCTGTAGAATATAACATACCGGGTGACAACGAGACCATATACGCTCCAATAACTTTTCTATTATCTAAGATAGAAATATGAAAAATTCCTCATCAGTAAATATTCCCACCGGAAACCATTTTTTAACATACATTTCAACTTTCTATCACTACCGGTTTCGACGGAAATTGCTATAATATTCAATTTGTAAATGGAACACCCGGTATATTTTTACATTTTTGGAATCTAAGGGTCATTCTAAGTATTGTAGTACCATTTTGGTGAGTTTTTTCTTGTCTTTGGAGAAATTTGGGAGTGGACTTAGAGTGCTGTGACAGGCATTTTTTGTCTTTTATGGGAGTCAGTTTTGTTATAAAATTTAAAAAATTGGGTTTGGGCCGGGCTTATTTAAACCATATATTTGGGGTGCTTCAAAATATTGAAAAACGTTTTTTGATACTTATTTTTTTTAAAACGGCACTATGCCGCTTACATCTAGTCCATGAAAACGGATAATTTTTTCTTCTTACAAATTACAATGAGACCACCAACTTGGCATTTTTGTCCACCAAATATGAGCACCGCAGCACATCTAGATACCAACAAACAAGTTTCCCAAAAAAAAAGAAAAAACTCAATAAAATGACACTACGATATTCAGGGCACATAGATTCCAGAAATGTAAAAATAAGCCGGATGTAAAAAATATCAAAAATAAAATTAAAGCTCTTGAAAAATGCTATTCATTTTTCAAAACAGTTTGAAAATGTAAATGAACCGTTTCCATGAGACAAAAATAGAAGTACTGTATTTTCATTAGGTACCGGTAATTAAAAATTAAAGTTCGCGGAAATCTTTGGAAAATTGGATTAAAAATTTGTTGATATGTTGACTAAAAATGTGTTATTAGAAATCTAGAGAGTTTTATTCGCTATTAGCTTTTGGCCATGATGATCCGATCTCCCCTAATATATTTCTGAATCAACCTGGAGCCAAATGAAACATGGCAGCCGCTCGATAAAACCATCAGGACCATTATAAACTTTAGACAACCTTAATATACCAACGATTACTTTGTGTACGGTTATAGGTAAAACAAATGGAAATGTAATATATGTAACTTAAAGTAAGGGTACGTATCCATAAAAGGCAAAAATGGTGTCCTTATATATCTTCTGGGGGTATAAAATTACTAATGGTACCATCGGGGCTTCGAAGTGATGGGAGAATCGGAGAATCCTTAAGTTATGTTCCGTTACTGATTGTAGTCCTTTAGTGATCTTATAAAACTTCTGTTCTTGATCAGTCAACCGACGTTTACTCATCACCTCAAATTTATGTAAGGTGAAAATTGAACTTTTAACTTTTTTCCAACTTTTCTTCACTGCACTCATTTTGTACGTTGGAAACTCTACTGTATGATGTGCATATGACATGAAGGAAAATAAAATAAAATGGTGGATATTGTTTGCTAAAGGAACTAAATGTTATATAAGGGTTGTATTGCAAACTTATACATACCTAAAATGTAATACTTGATGGTGACTATTTGTCACCGTGTTATATAGTGGTGTCATAAATAACTTCCAGTTTTCGCAATTTATTAGAGTAACTATCAAGACAGTTATAAAAACAGGTTACTTTCGGTTATATAAAAAAGGAACGGTAACCTTTATAAATTTCTCTTATATACCATTTAGCTGCGGAAACTTGAGGTTTTATAAGACGGTGGCAATGATGTTTCGGCAACCAAGTTATAAATCCAGAGGTAATTGTTACTTTTAGTGATCTTTTAAAACTGTTATAGACTTCTGATACCAATTAGTAATTTTATAAACTGACGTTACTAGATTATATATCCCGGGAACCACTATAAACAGTCTATAAAACAACCTGTGACTTCGAGTCGCCACTAATGTTCATTGGGAATTAATTAACCTTTAAATTAATACCCCCCTTTTTATTTACTAGGTATCCCTGATTAGTGGAGAAGTAACACCAAAAGAGAAATAAACACTACATTCTTTCGATCTTTGATTTATTTGCTTAATATAACCCAAAAGAACAAAAGAACACTTGAGAATGGAACATTGTATTCAGATCAGTCTGTCAGATTATTTTACAATCTTTGTTGTATTTGGATTTCCTAGTACGTTGTACTGTGAGAAAATCAAGTGGTTTCTGGTAATTGCCAGGTTTGACTTTTGTCAAAATGTTTATTAGACAAGGCTGTCTCAGAAAATACAAATCGTAACAAATGTGTCAATGCAGATTTGTAATTGGATTTTTGTTGGAGTCAAGATCAAAGTTCTCTTTTGTGAAGACAGCTCAGCTGTGTATTTTGACCAACTCAGAAGCACGATACAGATTTTGATGGTTTATGCAATGATTTGCTTTGTTTGGTTTGAGTTCTGGAATACAACATCAGTAACTATCTTTTGTTTGGTTTTGTTTGTAGATGGGACTTTTAGTCCTATGGTTGGAAGAACTGTTTATCAGTTTCCTTCTTTTAGGTGGGACCTTGATCCTTCTTTTTGGAGAACTGTTTCACCAGCCTCGAATTAGATTATTGGTTGTTGGGATGAGATGACATGATGGATCGATTTCTGTCATTAGGTCAAAATAATCGACTTGAGTTTAGAATGGATTTTAGGTTCTTTTGTAGAACTTTGAGAACTCTGAGTTAGACAAGATGAATGTCGTTGGTTGTTTTGTGAGATCAATCTTAGAGTAAAGGATAAACCAATTCAAAGTCACTAGGTGATGTAAACAAACAATTGGCAGTGTTTGGGTTTGTTTTTTGACAATTGAGCCACAGTGCAATTTGACTTGATGGCCCTATCTTAAAATTAAGATCTAACTTATAACTAGGTTAAAATTATATCAACCCAAAGTGCACGTACTCTTATTTATGAAAGCCAGAATTTTAAATAGCTGAAACTCTCCTATTACAGTTTTGGTGCAATGTTATCTGGAGGTGTTATAAAATAATTCACAGTGATGTTTTGACTCTACTTCGTTCACACCCGCTTTCATAAACCTCTACCTTCAACCAACCCCCTGATTCTCGATGTCTCTCAATCACTAGCAGTCACCTTCTGTACTCCTCATCTTGACCAGAAACTCAACTCAAAGACCAAAAGTGAAAAGTTAAGATTCAAGACAAAATAATTGGGTCCTCATGTTTGGAAGCTTCTACTGGTTGCTGGCAATATCCCTATTGTTGGAAATGGCGTTGCCAGGGATACAATAAAATGTAAGAATAACAATAAATCTGTCAAACAGAAAAGAACTGAAGTTAAGCAGTTTTTCATAAAAAGAAGTAATTCATAACATAAAAATGGTAGCAGAGCGTGGTTATTAGGCAAGAACAACGGATCCGAAACCCCTTGAGGCTCCAGCTACTAAAGCGAAATCTCCTGGATCAACCCTCCGGCGTTGCTCTGTAGGAAGTTTCCATCATTGTTGGTCAATCCTCCGGCGTTGGTCAACTGCAAGTAGTGAGCGGGTGTAAGTTAAATACGCGATCCTTTTTAGTCTTTTGCCTTTTATTTTCATTTGATTTCAAATTGGTTTCGTCTGACATTTTGATTATTTAATTCCTCAAATGTCAGATAAGAACAAAAGAGGTGGTCTAAAATCAAGATTGACAACCTTTGCAAAGTATGTTAATGAACTAGGGGATGAATCCGACCTCGAAGAGGTTGTTCTGGTTCAATTACAAGAGCGTGTGAGAAGAATCGAGCCAGTTCTCGATGTTTTTAATGCATTACAAGAAGAAATTGAAAATACGGCTGAAGACGTAGATGCGGAATTATTGGAAAGGGAAAATTTTGAAAATGAATTTTTTAAATACGTTTCAATTGCAAAATTGATTATCCAACGAAATACTAAAACGCAATCTATATCTTCAGAACATTCAAATAAGATCGGGAATGCTGATTCTTCTCCACCAGCGACTCAGTCGCCCATTTCTGATGAGCAGGCATCATATACGCAAATTACATTGCCATTGCCAACAATTCATTTGCCAGTTTTTGATGGCACATATTCCAATTGGTTGGAATTCCGAGACACATACGAATCATTAATACATTCTAATAGTAAAATTAGCGACATACAAAAATTCCATTATTTGCGTGCCGCATTGGAAAGTGATGCTTCTCAGGTTATTAAATCGCTTGAATTTACATCAAAAAATTACATTGTTGCTTGGAATGCATTGCTTGATCGTTATGACAATCAAAGATTATTGATACATAATCATGTAAAGGGTCTCTTTACTTTAGAGGCAGTGACGAAGGAATCGTCTGAAGGATTGCGCAAAATTATGGACTCAGTTTCTAGAAATTTGCGTGCCTTGGAACAGCTAGGTGAGCCTACTAATAATTGGGATACACTGATTGTTTATTTGATGTCCACTAAGTTAGATAAATACTCTGAACGGGAATGGGAGAAACATAAGGCAGGTAAAGATTCCCCGTCTCTCGATGATATGAAATCATTTTTAAAATCAAGAGCAGATCTATTGGAAGCTATACAAATAAATAATCAGGATAAGAAGTTCACTAATGTGACTAATGTTGGAAAAGGCACCAAATCTTTCTTGAAAACTGATGCAAATATCGAATGTGGAGTTTGCAATAAAAATCACTACATTTCAAATTGTCCTGAGTTCATTAAATTATCTGGGGATGACAAATATCAAAAAATACGACAATTGAAATTGTGTCTGAATTGCTTCCGTGGCGGACACGGCCACTGGAGGTGCCGAAATGGTAAATGCAAGAAATGCAACTTAAAGCATCACACATTATTGCACCGTGAAAAGAATGAAGTTACCAATACAGTAGTGACTCCCAAAATTTCGAATTCTGAGGATTCAGCTAATAATAGTGCTGGCTTAGGCAACAATAGTGCTGCTATAAGTAATAATAGTGTTACTTGTATCACACACGATTCTCGTCCTGTTCTGTTGTCAACTGCATTTGTTCAAATTTTTGACGAAAACAAGAATCCTCACACTATTCGTGTTCTACTCGATTCGGGCTCTCAGTCTAATTACATGACAAAAGAGTTATGTACCCGGTTGAATTTAAAACCATCGGGCGAAAACATAAGCAATATTCGCGTATCGACACTGAATAATGCTACTTTCAGTATCGATTCCAAGTGTCATGTTAATATACAATCAATTTACAACAATTTTACTGCAGATTTAACTTGCTATGTAATTCCTCAGATTACTGGTTTTTTAAGCTTAAATCCATTTTTGAACAAGGTGTTTTGCGTGTAGGTGGTCGTTTAGAAAATTCACAATTTGTTTTTGAGAAAAAACACCCTATTATATTGTGTTCAAAACACCATTTAACAAAGCTTATATTTGAAAACGAACACATTCGATTGTTGCATGCTGGTCCACAGTTATTGCTAGCCTCTATAAGAGAGAGATTTTGGCCAATTTTAGGTCGCAACCTCGCTAAAAAGGTGGTCAAGCAATGCATACCTTGCTTCAGGAATAACCCAAAATTGTCGGTGCGCCCTGTTATGGGCCAATTACCTGAAAATCGTTTACAACCTGGACCTCCATTTAATGTGACAGGCGTGGACTATCAAAGATCGTAAGGGTCGTGGTGGAAAATTAAGCAAATGTTATATTGGCCTTTTTGTATGCTTCGCTATCAAGGCAGTCCACCTTGAATTAATCTCGGACTTATCTAAAGATTCATTCATTATGTCTTTAAAGAGATTTGTATCCCGTCGCGGAATGCCATCCAAAATCTTTTCTGACAATGGCAGTAATTTTGTGGCTGCTCATTCAGAAATGAAAGAATTTGGTAATTTTCTCTCCAAATCAGAAAATGATATAATAGACTATGCAACTCAAAATAATATTGAATGGAAATTTATTCCACCTTATTCGCCTCACTTCGGGGGATTATGGGAAGCTGGGGTAAAATCGTGTAAAAAGCATATTAAGATAGTCATAGGTAACGCTCATTTGACATTTGAGGAATTAAGTACTCTACTGGTTCAGGTAGAAGCTGTTTTGAATTCTCGACCTTTGTGCCCGTTATCTGATGATCCAAATGATTACACACCTTTAACACCCGCTCACTTTCTGATTGGAAGACCATTGGTTGCTATCCCGGAACCAGATCTTGTAGAAATTACCATAAATAGGTTAACAAGATATCAACACATTCAACAATGTTGTCAACACTTTTGGAACCGTTGGCATAAGGAATACGTGGGAGAACTTCAGCAAATGGTCAAATGGAGAAAGCCAGAAGGCGTTCAGCTGCACCTCGATGATTTGGTTTTAATTAAAGAAGACTGCCTGCCTCCCTTAAGATGGAAATTAGGACGAATAGTCAAGCTTTTTCCTGACAAGTTGGGTGTAAGCAGAGTAGCAATGATTCGGACTGCAACTGGTGAGGTCAAGCGGTCGTTCAGCAAAATTGTACCGCTTCCTGTTGGGCACCCTTAAGTTATATTTGTTGCAACAGTCTTGCAAGGTGGGCGATATGTTTGGAAGCTTCTACTGGTTGCTGGAAATATCCCTATTGTTGGAAATGGCGTTGCCAGGGATATAATAAAATGTAAGAATAACAATAAATCTGTCAAACAGAAAAGAACTGAAGTTAAGCAGTTTTTCATAAAAAGAAGTAATCCATAACACCTCACATTCCCCATCCCCGAAAACGTCTACCCCAGGACGAACCCTTGTCGCTCTTTTGGGACTTTAACCCTGTCAAGTTCGTTTTTTGATTTATAGTGGGTAGCCACACTTTTCCTGTTCCCATGAGAGTCCTGCGAGCAGGGTGCAGACACCACATTCCAACCCTCTGATTCCCCAACTCTTTCATACCAAGTGTTAACATTCCTTACAGAAAATATCAGAAACTCGTCTCGGCACAGACCGCGAAACATTTGCAAACCTGTATTCAATATAACACTCATACTTTAACTTTGGATTCAAATGTCTAAGAATTATTTTATCCAAACTTAAACACTGATCTTTTTAGTTTGTTGTTTATGGTAAAAGTACGAATTGAATCGATGTGTGTAGCATAAATAATCTGTTTATCCTGAGACAGATGAAAATTTTGAATGCATGGTGGAATCACCGAAAAACAACCGAATTAAGACTCACAGATTCCTATCTGAACATTTCATGAAAAACTAACTCGCGATCTAACAAATTTTCATTGATTCTTGAGACCAATGGACTTGAAATTCTGTCTTCAAAGGAATTGGAGATGGTATACTACCAAGAATACCTGGCAAGGCATCCCTGTCCCCTTCCATTTTACCTTCTAAGGTTCGCTTTTTGAGTCCTTTCAAATTCCGCGATGTTCTTGAAGTCTTGCAGAACACTGAGTCGGGCCCGGCCCCGGTTCGCCACGGCCGATTCGCCGCGGGCCGGTCCGCCACCATACCAGTTCGCCGCCAGCCCGGTTCGCCGCCGGATCAGTTCGCCGCCGGAGCGTATAGGACAATATCTTGTCACAATTGACGATTTCAATCATTCCAGGGCATGATGGGAGTCAATCTATACAGTAGGCAAAACAGTCTGACTGGTATTATCTACTGTCAGTTTTGATATTGCTGTGACACAAGACAAATAATGGCAGGCTAAAACTAAACAAGCACCACTAAAAACAAACCAACAGAAAAAAAAAGGCGGTCTCGGAGACGGCAGGAACTTCTACGCCGCACTGCATTGGATTAATAACAGCAGCATTTATTAAATTTTTAAATATTTAAAATAAGAAAGTTGCTATGCCAAAAGGGCACTTCGGGTTGACTGATCGGCTTCAAAATCTAATCAGCTCCTCTCCCGCACAGACAATAAAATAAATTGCCACTAAAATGACATTTTTCGAAAAAATGGCACTAAGGTTTTCGGCTCGAAAAAAAATCAGTTATCAAATCCGGTAATAAAAATATACATTTATGCATAGTTTTTTTTTCACGGCACCATTTTTTGGTCAAAAGGGCCCAAGTGTGAATACATTTTTAGAAGCAGAATTTGAAGAGCATTGTGGGTTAAGAGCGTTGCATCAGATTATCATTCGTTAATGTTACTATCAAATTCAAGATGGATTTTCCTGTTGTAGTTATATAAGCATTGTGTAAGCATAATATATTCATTAATGTTTTGTACATACATTTTAAAAATTACTATAAATTAACGTAAACAAGATTAGGCTGTGTGTGAACAAATTCTTCGTGTTGCCCAGATATTATTATTACAGTCGAGCTTTCCTGTCCGGCGGCCCGAAAGAAAGGCATTACTTGACTCTCTGACTTTCGCGAATACTTCGAGAGACTTCTGGCCACACGGACGTCTTCTGCTTTTTCAATTATTATCGCCCTTAACTTGCCTACTGTGTAGACTGGGAAATAGAGCACATAGAGAGAACTTCTCAAAAACTATTCCTCGCAAGAGCACACACATACACACAATCATTTTCAATAACTTCCTCCCAGCAGGTTAAGAACGACCTGTGCCAGCACTTCGTTTTCGCGCAGAGCATCTCGCAAAATCGCCAATATGCGGAGGTCTTCTTCGCCGAGCGGAGTTTCTTCCGTCGGTTGGTTCTGCCGCTGCAAAAGTCGGATATTATATCTACGACGACTTTTGCATTCTAAGTATGGACCTTTTCTCTTCGGATCGCACATCGATAACACAGCAGACGAATGTATACACAAGTGCAGTGTCGGTCGTCGCAACACAGAAACCCGTTTCAACAGGCAAGGTTCAGCTGGTTCGTGATCGTCACAGGCCGCCCCTCCTCCTCCTCAATAATATAGATATTAACAATGTTTCATGTCAGCTGCGCACCTCGTCGTCATATCAGCTGCTGTAGAAGTGAACCTCGTCTTTAGGTCAGCTTTTGTCAAAGAGAACGTTGTCGCCGCCGTATCAGCTATTGTCGAGGCGAACTGTGGCCAGTTCAGCTATTATTGGGGCGAACTCCGTCGTATGGTCAGCTGTTGTTGAAGCGAACTGCGTTGCCATATCAGCTGTTGTTGAGGCAAACTACGTGACTGATTCAGCTATTGTTGAGGCGAACTTCGTAGTCTGGTAAGTTGTTAGTTGTCGAAGCGAACTACGTGGCTATATCAGCCGTTGTTGAAGCAAAGTACGTGACCAGTTCAGGTATTGTTGAGAAGACTTTCGTCATCTGGTCACCTGTTATTCAAGCGAACTACGTGGCCATATCAGCCATTGTTAAGGCGAACTATGTCTTTTCAGCTACTGACAAGGTGAACTTTGTCGTCAGGTCAACTGTTGTTGAACCGAACTTTGCTGCCAGATCAGCTATTGTCGAGTACTCTCAGGTCAGGGTCCTTGCCGCAGGCGAGTACGCTCAGGTCAGCGCCTTTTCCGATGGCGAGTACGCTCAGGTACGCGCGTTTCCCGGCGTAATAATTCTAGTTAAGCTTACGTCAGTCTGATGAGTCCCAACAAGGACGAAACAGCCTCAACTTGGGTTGTCACTGACTAGTTCAGCAAATTTAATGTCGTTACGTTATTAGACGGGGTGTGCGCAGTTTGGTCAGGAACATTGATTGGAACATATTCTCGACACCCACACTTACTGCGCACGTCTAGTGTAGTTGGGCCAGAAATATTATCTAGAACATATGCCCCACAGCTGCACTTACTGCGCACGTCTGGGGTCATTCGTCGTCAAGTTTTACGTTATTAGACGAGAGAAAAAAGTTCACATTGTCAACCGATCTCAAAGTAATCCCCCCCCAAGTAGGTCAGGTTAGGTCAGGTCAGGTCAGGTCACGTTAGGTCGGGTCAGGTCTATGCGGTGCCACGTTCGTGTTTTCTCTAGGTCTATTTATACTTCGATAGGTCTTCCACGATATTGGCACATACCTATGCTCAGTACGGAGGGTGAAATGTCGGAGGAAGGAGGAGCGATGGCGGCGGAGGCAGAAGGGATGGAGGATGAAGAAGAGGTGGAGGAATTAGATTATTTGGAGGAGGGATGGATGCCGGAACAGGCGGATATGGAGGAAGAAGAGGAGGAAGTAGAAGAGGTAAATGAAAGCAGCGAGGATTCACTACCTGACACTTTAACTTCTTCCAATATTTCTGCCTATGGACGTGATTTAAACGAAGATGAGTTAGAAAGAATCGATGAAGGTGCGGCACGGATTAGGGCGTCAACTGAGGCATTTCTCGCCGGGCACGGCAGCTTTGCTGTGACAATAATGTCAGCAACTCGCGAGGAATAAGGTTATGTAACAAACTGTTTAATCTTGATTTCAAATAAAAGCGTCTTGAAAAAAGTTTTTAACCTCCCCACACAATTTAAAAAAGGGAGGCAACTGCAATCTCAAAAATTTTCGAAATCGAGATAGCATCAGATCTTTACGTTACCAGGTCCCAGGAACCCAGAAAAGTGGTTTTTAAAAAGTGTCTGTGTGTATGTACGTTCGTACGTACGTTCGTACGTTAGTAAACACGCCACAGCCCAAACTACTCGACCGATTTGGCTGGAATTTGGTACAAGTGCATGAGATAACCTTTTCCCATAATTTGTCATGTCGCGTATAGTTAAACTGTAGCCAAAGTTCAGCTAGTATGCCTATGTAGCTAAACTAAGACGAGATCAAGTCAGACCACTGATTTCTAGTAGAAATAGAAGACCACCTACTTTAAAAAATTATTTTAATAGGAGAAATTATTAAAAATAACAATTATGAAGGCGTATAAAATTCACTTTTCACTGCCAGCTTGTCGCCGACTTCCAGTTGTGTTTCTTCAGCAACTTCTACTGCACTCTCCATGCTTCTAATGTACCGTAGATCATCTTCCCACTTTTTGATATTTTGCTTAATTATGTATAAATGAGCTCTAATTTCTGCTACATTTTCCCAATACGAAGACCCATAAAATCCACTTTTCACTGCCGGCTTGTCACCGATTTCCACTTGTGTTTCTTCAGCAACTTCTACTACACTCTCCATGCTTCTAATGTATCGTAGATCATCTTCTGAACTCTTGATATCTTGCTTAAGTATGTATGAATGAGCTTTAATTTCTGCTGCTGTTTTCCAAAACTCGGAATTCCTATCTACTCGCTCCATTTCTCCAAACGCCTTTGAAAACAATCTGGAAAAAGAAGATAGCTTAGACTCACATTCAACATTAATAATTGTGTCAAAAGTCACTTTTCACACGTCTTTAGGAAAAGTCAAGCGAACTAAGACTACGGCAAGTTACAAGTCAAATTTGGAAAGAGTGAATGAACTGGATTGTCACCCAGTTTGGTCTGCTATAAAGTTCAATATGCTATAAAGGCGAACTTGCTGTAAGCTCAACTTGCTGCAAAGTGAAGCTGGGGGTAAGTTACTTGAGGTACATACAACGAAAGGCACGTTTTCAATTAAAGGAAGGCCATTGTTGCTTTACTCAGACCTTCAATTTGTACCTATTGATGCATTAATATAATGTTATGATAATTACTTATGTAATAATTGTATTAGATATAACTCGTGTTACTTACGGATCAATCTTTAACAGTCTCGAATAAGTATATAACCAAGAGCACTATCGACCGGAGTGCGGGGCGCGGGAAACGTAATGTCTTGTTTTGTAGGATAGGCGAATCGGTTGGCGTAACAGCAAAAAACTGTCTGAGTTTGGAGGGAGTGCGTGTCCTCAATATGGGATACCTAGAAGCCAACCATTGTTATTAAGAAAGGTGAAAGCAATAGGAATGTCGCTTCGTCGTCAGTTCAGCTATTGTTAAAGGGAACCTCGTCGTCATGTTAGCTATTGTTGAAGCGAACTTCGTCGCCAGTTCAGCTATTGTTCAGGCGAACTTCGTTGCCAGTTCAGCTCTTGTTGAGGCGAACTCCGTCGCCAGTTTAGCTATTGTTGGTGCGAATTTTGTCGCCAGTTCAGCTATAGTGGAAGCGAACTTCGCCTCCACTTCAGCTATTGCCTTGCCAGTTCAGCTATTGTTGAGGCGAACTTAGTCGTCAGGTCGGCTACTGTTGGAGCGAAAGTCGATGCTTGGTTGGCTATAGTCGAGGCAATCCGGTTGAGATGACCCTGATTTCTATTGATTAAAACTCTTTTGAAGGGGTTGGTTAGTTTAGCCATAACCACCTTACCCTGTTGCCTAGTCACATTACCTTACCATCCCTGAATACATTGTTTAGTTCTTTTTTGATTTTTTTCATTATTTTTCGTTGTTTTTAGTTCTCTTTCGACCTTCTTCGGTGCTTTTAACGACATCCGGGGACTTGCATTTCACCTTAACTGATTTATCTCAAGGTCAGCTATCGTTGAGGCCAACTTCTTGCTCAGGTCAGATATCGTTGAGGCGAACTTTGTTGTCAGGTCAGCTATCGTTGAGGCCAACTTCTTGCTCAGGTCAGTTATCGTTGAGGCGAACTTTGTTGTCAGCTCAGCTCTCGTTGAGGCCAACTTCTTGCTCAGGTCAGCTATCGTTGAGGCGAACTTTGTTGTCAGGTCAGCTATCGTTGAAGCCAACTTTTTGCTCAGGTCAGCTATCGTTGAGGCGAACTTTGTTGTCAGGTCAGGTCAGGTCAGGTCAGGTCCCCCCCTCGCGGCTGCCACCTTGTCGTGGTGAGGGGGCTTAAGTAGGGGCAATGAACTCTAGAGCTATGCCGGTGGGAGCTTCAGCTCCTGGTAGGGTCACCCTTGCCGGACAGGTCTAGGGCGAGCCCTGAAAACTAAGAGCAGCCACAACACACCTCTTTTATCAAACATGGAGACACACCAGTATGGAAAAGAGGTTGGGGCGGAGTCGGATCCTCCGCCCCCGGCAAGCGGCGGGGGAGGGATAGACCGCCGCGGGTCGTTAACGGCCGACTATCCTGAGCATGCCGTGGCTGACCAGGCGGATGCTCGCAAAGAAACCACTGGAAATAAGGATGATGTGCGAGTGGTAGGCGACCAGGCCACCGCACGGAAGGGAGCGACTGGAAGACTAACTTCGGACCCGGATACGCCCACGGACATGAGTATGGAAACTGATAAGGCTGAAGGAGATTCAACTCCAGAGTTGGATCTCCAAGCCACTGCCCGAAATGAAGATGGGCTGGAAGAGGAAAGGAAGAAGAGCTATGGCCCGAACCCCATAGCCTCCACTTCAAGCAAAGAACAATCGAATATTGCTAAGGGAGTAAAACAGGATACTGTAGATCCTTTCAAAAGAAACCCGAAACTTGAAAGAACTCCGCCAGAGGGAGCAAAAGGGGAAGGGGAGGAGTCCCCCGTCCTCTTCTGCGTAGATCTTATTGACCTTGACAGTTCTCCGGAAGAAATCCAAGAAGGCAAAAAGAGAAAACGACGAGAAGAAGAAATAGACAAAAATAAAAGGGAGCTAGAATACATCCAAACGGCACTCGAATCAGCGGTGAACGGAATAATAACGCTACACGAATTGACAAAAAGTAACCCAAACACGAAGAGGGAAATAAAGGAGGTCGCGAAGAAATTACGGGATACTGCAAATAAGCTCTCATCTAAAAGGCTGAACGGATTTATAAAAAAGATAGTGGAACAAAACAATGAAACGCTGGAGCAACAGCAAGTGAAGATTCCAAGAACACGATATGAAACACCTAGAGAGAGTGTGGCACAACAAATAACGACTCGACGAACGAAGGAAGGCATCCCCAGAACGGGGGTAGACGCTCAGACACAAACGGAAGGAATTATGCAACGTGGCACCTCTATAGGGACACAAACATAATTGGAGGAGGAACACAACGAGGCAATTATTAGCCGACTAACGGACAAACTGGAAACGCTAGATGAAGAAGATGAAGATGAGATGAGGGACATAGTGGCAGAAGAATGGCCCGATGAAATGTTCAAGAACACGGTAGTGGAGGAGGGAGGACCGCTCATGCCCGAGGACAAAGTTGACTTCGGGGTTTTCTTAAGAAGCGGAGAACACAAGATGGACAAAGGAAGATACAGGTCGATAGCGGAAAGATATCCCGAACTAAGGGAGCTCGCAGACGATATCAAGGTAGACCACATCACTAGAACAATTAGCATGAAGAAAAATGGAGAAACCATTAAAACGGAGAACCACATATACAAGCTTCAAGTGGAAGATAATGCAAGTGAGAAAGAAATCGTGGATGTGCTGAGAAAGTTCCGAGAAGAAATGGCGCTGGCGGGAAGCACCGTAGTAGCCATGCCACGCCTCACGGACATAGGAATAGAAAAACTCCGTAAACTCATGGAAGTGGCTCTACACGGGACGAACAGAAAAATCCGACTTAGAATTCCGAAGTCTAGGGAGAAGGCAACGGACACACATGGAAAAGAAAAGGAAAGGCCCAAGAGAGGAAGAGTCAAAACTAATGCGGTTATAATCAAGGGCCAGGGCAGCACATATGCGGACCTTTTGAAAACAGTCAAAGATGAAATAAGAGCCAACAACCTTGACATACACGTCAACAGCGTTAGACAAACAAAAAATGGAAACTTGCTACTAGATGTCGATAAGACGGACCCGCATATAGACCTACTAAAGGAGAAGTTAGAAAATAAAATAGGAAACGATATGGTCAGAATCAGGAAGGAGGATGACAAAAGAGAAGTGCTACACATATACGGGTTGGACGCTATAACAACGAAAGAAGAAATCGAAGAAACCCTCCGGAGAGCTCTGGGAGGGGGGACGGAAGGAGATGCGGTGGTCACGAATCTGAGACCTTCGAGAGCAAGTTGCCAGACGGCTACGGTTAAAACCACGGAAGCAGGCAGCAAAATGCTAATAAACCTAGGCCGAATTGTTATAGGCATAACTAGATGTAACATAACACAAAGAGAAGAAATTCAGAAGTGCTACCGGTGCTGGTCACATGAACACATAGCCAAAAACTGCACCGGACAGGACAGAACGAAAGCCTGTTTAAATTGCGCAACAGAAGGCCACAGAGTTAGTGAGTGTAAGAGCGCAAGCTTCTGCCCCCTGTGCGACCAGGCGGGACACAGGGCTGGGAACGCAGGATGCCCCAAATACAAAGCCCTAACTAAGGGAGGGCGCCGGAGAGAACAAAAAATTCCTCCTCTTCGCGCCTAAAATATTACAAATAAACACAAACAATTCGGCGACGGCCCTGGACCTTGCTGTCCAGACCGCCGCCGAACTAAACGCAGTTCTAATTATGGCTAGCGAAATAAACAAGAAAAAGGCGAAGCGGCAGGGATGGTTGACCGACAAAACAGGGAGAGCCGGTATACTTACCCTGAAGGGGGCACCAAGGGTAATACAACAGGGCAGAGGAGAAGGAGTCGTGTGGGTGGAGATGGAAGGAATTCGGTTTTTCAGCTGTTACTTCTCTCCCAATAGAACAACAAGAGAATTTGAAGACTTTCTAGGCGCACTGGAGAAGGATATGGTGAAAAATAAAAATATTTTAATCGGCGGTGATCTGAACTCTAAAAGCCCCGCATGGGGATCAGATAGAACGGACGAAAAGGGCCAGATCCTAACAGATTGGATGGCAGCTAATAACCTGGTCACAACAAATACTGGTAACAGCCCAACCTTTGAGAGGGGTAATGCGACTTCGCACATAGATGTCACAATGACGAGAGTGGAGTTCGCTAACAAAGTAAGAGAGTGGAAGGTCCTCGACACCGAATCACTCAGCGACCACAAATATATCACTTACAATTTGGATATAAAATACAAGAACAGTTGGAGGCAAATACCTACTATAGACCTCGAAGTTTTTAGAAATGTCCTTGGAATTCAACATGGGCCTCTGCTAGAACCGGAAGAAATGATACTTTTCCTCGAGAAAGCTAAGCGGGCAAGCACCAAACAAACGGCGGGCAAACCATGGTCTCCCTATTGGTGGTCGGAGAACTTGAACGAAATAAGAAAGGAAGCGATCAACATACGCAGGAAGATCAAAAAAGCAGGAAGGAAAAAGGATGAGGATATAGATCAGCTGATTAACGAACATAGACATAAAATTGGAGTACTGAAGAGAGAAATCTTAAAGGCGAAAACGAAGTGTTGGAATGATATAGTCGATGAACTTAACAACGACATCTGGGGGGATGCGTATCGTATAGTTACTGGAAAAATGCTGAACAGGGGATTTGCTAGTCGACCTACGCTTAACCAAGAAGCAAAGGCTATACATGAGCTGTTCCCGAGGAAAAAGAAGGAGACGTGGTCGATCCTGAACCAAAATTCTCCGCCCCTGTCTATGGAAGAATTAGTACAAGCAACATCCAAGATGAAAGTGGGAAAAGCACCAGGCCCGGATGGCATCACCGCCTCGATGCTGAAGATGCTAGTGCGAGAAAAAGGAGAAAATGTCTTGGAGATATACAACAAACTCCTAATTGAAAAGAGATTTCCTAGAATGTGGAAGGTGGCCAAGTTGGTTCTAATAAGAAAAGGGGAAAAGGAACCACCTACATTCCGACCGATAGCCCTCTTGGATGTGTCTGGAAAGCTACTGGAGCAGATAGTCGCAACTCGCTTGCAAGAAGATCTGGATAGAGTGGGAGCCATCTCGAACAGCCAATATGGCTTCAGGAAGGGACGGTCCTGTATAACAGCAATTGAGAAAGTAATCTCCTTAGCAAAGGAGACAAACAGACTGTCTAGTCGTAAACATAGAGCGCTGTGTTGCTTGATAACACTCGATGTGAAGAATGCCTTCAATTCGGCCAGCTGGATTAGGATAATGAAGATACTAGAGGAGAAGAACATACAACCATACTTAAGACAAATAATTGGCAGCTATCTGTCTGAAAGGGCGATTGCTACATCCGAGGGAAGAGTAGTAGAGGTGACCGCAGGCGTTCCACAGGGCTCCGTCCTTGGACCGCTCCTGTGGAACATCCTGTATGATGGAGTGCTGTCGGTGGAACTGCCGGAGGGAGTGGAAACACTGGCATACGCCGATGACCTGGCGGTTTTTGTTCGTGCGGACAGTGAAGAGGGAATGAAGGATAAAGCAGAAGATGCGATAGAGAGGATAAATTTGTGGATGGACGAGAACGACCTCAGACTGGCTCCCGAGAAAACCGAATTGGTGCTCCTCACCGGCTGGAAAAGGACGAAGCAAATTGGCATCGACGTAATGGGGCAACACATTGCGGCGAAAGATCACATAAGGTACCTTGGGGTCGAAATCGACCAGAGGCTCAGTTTTAAATTCCACATTGATAAAGCGGCGAAAAAGGCTGAAAACGCGGCAATGGCACTGGCAAGAATTACCCCTAACACAAAGGGACCGGAGCAGGGAAAACGAAGACTATTGTGCGCAGGAGCGACATCAATAATGCTCTATGCCGCGCCTATCTGGCATGAATCTCTAAGAGCAGAATCTTACAGAGCTAAGCTTACAAAGGTACAGAGAAAGATGGCCATAAGATGCAGTGCTGCATACAGGACAGTTTCGGCGGAAGCGGCGGACGTGCTGGCTTCAATGCCTCCCATCGATTTAAGAGCTGAAGAGAGAGCATATATTTATGCAGCTACAGATAAAAGCACTGCTGTAGACACGGCCAAGAGGAACACTAGATTGAAATGGAAGGAAAGGTGGAGAAACGGGAAGACTGCCCTATGGACCAAACGATTGATAAGCAACCTTGACACATGGCTTGACCGAAAACACGGCCAGATGAACTTCTACCTCACGCAGGCCTTTACGGGGCATGGGTGCTTCCGGCAATACACAAACAGAATAGGGAAGTCAGAGACGGATCGGTGTCCCGAGTGTGGAGTGGTGGACAGCCCAGAACACGTGCTGTTCCAGTGCCCCAAACACGAAGGGAAGCGTATGCTACTTGAGATAGAAGTAGGCGAGGTGAAACCGGAGAACTTGGTGGAAAAGATGTTGGAGCACAGAAGAAACTGGGAGCTGATGAGCAGATTTATAACGAATTTAACGAAGGGAAGGGAAAAAGAAGAAATGGAGGACCAAGGAAGACAATAGCTGCATCCTCTGCAGTCTATTACTGGGTATTTGAGCACGTATGTGCGAGTTAATTGTAGCTTAATTATAAAATGTGATAATGTAACTGTGATATTTGTAAAATACTGTACACTGTATGTAACTTTTGAAAGAAAAGAATAAATTAAAGTACGTGACGACAACAGGAGACCAGAAGTAATGGCGTAATACGCCGGTTCCTGGTCCGGTGGTTTCGGAAAGTCCACTCCTTCGGGTCAGCCATCAGCGGTGCTCGGGACGACTTTCCCTTAAAAAAAAAAAAAAAAAAAAAGGTCAGGTCAGGTCAGAAGGGACTCCTTGCGTCCCGCATTTTCAATTTTTTTTTTCATTCCATTCCAATTTTAATGAGCAATCCAAATCTGCAAAAAAAATCGCGGAAAGTTACCCCCAAATTAGCGAAATCTTGAAAAATTTATTAATCTGACCTTATTCGCTAATTGCAACGAAAATATCTCGCAAGGGAAGAATAATTTATAATTATTTTTTTTTTTAATATTTGTAACTAGGGCTCTTAATGCAATCAGCGTAAGTCAAAAAATTTCGAAAAAGGCCCTAAAAAGTTTTTCTAGGCAAGTTCGATATTGCATAGGTCAGTTTAATATTGAAAAGGTTGAGTTTAGTAAGTCACTGTTTCGAACTATATCGACCTCAACTAACCAAATACGTGAAATAAGTCAGTTTTTTATTGAAAGTTTTCAAACTTTTTTCGCCTTTTTCATAAAATTTCTCACTTTTTTTTACCTATTTGTCGTACAGGTTAGTTTGAAAGTAAAAAGGTGCAACTAGCTTGAAATTCCTGAGGTCTTAATAGACCATACCCCGATTAACCATTCCAAAATGGATCAGAATCAGACAGGCCCTCACGCTGCAGCTCCGATTCACCATTTTATTTACTTCTTTATGAAATTTGTAATGTTAAATGCCGTCTGGCGGCGAAACGTCCTAGCGGCGAACCGGGCCGGCGGCTAACTGGATCGGCGGCGGACCGGCTAGCGGCGAACCGGCCGCGGCGAATCGGTGGCGGCGAACCGGCCGTGGCGAAACGTTCCACCCCCATCTCAGGAACCCTTCAGGATCCTTCGGTCTTCGGTTTTTCTTCCATTTACGGCCTCTTTTTCTCGTTTTCTCCAAACTATTCACCTTTTTGCACCCACATTTTCTTTCTTGTTCTCGTTGTTTTTTCTGTTGCCCCGGATACTCGTACTTCTTTTTTCATCCGCAAATTCCTAGATTTTTCTCAGCAATGCTAATCTTAAATTACCTTCCGAAAAAGCAGAATTATTACTTTATTCTCTTTAAGAAAACTACCCAAAAAGAATGGCGGAAAACGTATCGTTACAATATCAATATTTTCTTATATTTAAACGTTAAGTCGGTTTTTAATGCACCTGTTCGCTTAAAAAGGATTATATGGGATTTTTCTATGTTTACCTCCAAACGATTGTCTATGCTTACACAAGGTAGTTTCACAGTCTCGTTCCACAAAATTTACTTACTGTCTAGGACGCGTTTCGGAGTGTTACTCCATCTTCAGCTATAAAAGAAATTAACACAAAATACAAAACAGTTGCCTGGAAAATGAAAAAACGTTTGGGTCAAAGAAAAATAACAGCTTTTGGGTCGCACTGTAAATCGATCGAAAGACGCTCAAACATTCTACAATGTTTGTAAGTAAATTTATAGGTTAACAAGATATCAACACATTCAACAATGTTGTCAACACTTTTGGAACCGTTGGCATAAGGAATACGTGGGAGAACTTCAGCAAATGGTCAAATGGAGAAAGCCAGAAGGCGTTCAGCTGCACCTCGATGATTTGGTTTTAATTAAAGAAGACTGCCTGCCTCCCTTAAGATGGAAATTAGGACGAATAGTCAAGCTTTTTCCTGACAAGTTGGGTGTAAGCAGAGTAGCAATGATTCGGACTGCAACTGGTGAGGTCAAGCGGTCGTTCAGCAAAATTGTACCGCTTCCTGTTGGGCACCCTTAAGTTATATTTGTTGCAACAGTCTTGCAAGGTGGGCGATATGTTTGGAAGCTTCTACTGGTTGCTGGAAATATCCCTATTGTTGGAAATGGCGTTGCCAGGGATATAATAAAATGTAAGAATAACAATAAATCTGTCAAACAGAAAAGAACTGAAGTTAAGCAGTTTTTCATAAAAAGAAGTAATCCATAACACCTCACATTCCCCATCCCCGAAAACGTCTACCCCAGGACGAACCCTTGTCGCTCTTTTGGGACTTTAACCCTGTCAAGTTCGTTTTTTGATTTATAGTGGGTAGCCACACTTTTCCTGTTCCCATGAGAGTCCTGCGAGCAGGGTGCAGACACCACATTCCAACCCTCTGATTCCCCAACTCTTTCATACCAAGTGTTAACATTCCTTACAGAAAATATCAGAAACTCGTCTCGGCACAGACCGCGAAACATTTGCAAACCTGTATTCAATATAACACTCATACTTTAACCTTGGATTCAAATGTCTAAGAATTATTTTATCCAAACTTAAACACTGATCTTTTTAGTTTGTTGTTTATGGTAAAAGTACGAATTGAATCGATGTGTGTAGCATAAATAATCTGTTTATCCTGAGACAGATGAAAATTTTGAATGCATGGTGGAATCACCGAAAAACAACCGAATTAAGACTCACAGATTCCTATCTGAACATTTCATGAAAAACTAACTCGCGATCTAACAAATTTTCATTGATTCTTGAGACCAATGGACTTGAAATTCTGTCTTCAAAGGAATTGGAGATGGTATACTACCAAGAATACCTGGCAAGGCATCCCTGTCCCCTTCCATTTTACCTTCTAAGGTTCGCTTTTTGAGTCCTTTCAAATTCCGCGATGTTCTTGAAGTCTTGCAGAACACTGAGTCGGGCCCGGCCCCGGTTCGCCACGGCCGATTCGCCGCGGGCCGGTCCGCCACCATACCAGTTCGCCGCCAGCCCGGTTCGCCGCCGGATCAGTTCGCCGCCGGAGCGTATAGGACAATATCTTGTCACAATTGACGATTTCAATCATTCCAGGGCATGATGGGAGTCAATCTATACAGTAGGCAAAACAGTCTGACTGGTATTATCTACTGTCAGTTTTGATATTGCTGTGACACAAGACAAATAATGGCAGGCTAAAACTAAACAAGCACCACTAAAAACAAACCAACAGAAAAAAAAAGGCGGTCTCGGAGACGGCAGGAACTTCTACGCCGCACTGCATTGGATTAATAACAGCAGCATTTATTAAATTTTTAAATATTTAAAATAAGAAAGTTGCTATGCCAAAAGGGCACTTCGGGTTGACTGATCGGCTTCAAAATCTAATCAGCTCCTCTCCCGCACAGACAATAAAATAAATTGCCACTAAAATGACATTTTTCGAAAAAATGGCACTAAGGTTTTCGGCTCGAAAAAAAATCAGTTATCAAATCCGGTAATAAAAATATACATTTATGCATAGTTTTTTTTTCACGGCACCATTTTTTGGTCAAAAGGGCCCAAGTGTGAATACATTTTTAGAAGCAGAATTTGAAGAGCATTGTGGGTTAAGAGCGTTGCATCAGATTATCATTCGTTAATGTTACTATCAAATTCAAGATGGATTTTCCTGTTGTAGTTATATAAGCATTGTGTAAGCATAATATATTCATTAATGTTTTGTACATACATTTTAAAAATTACTATAAATTAACGTAAACAAGATTAGGCTGTGTGTGAACAAATTCTTCGTGTTGCCCAGATATTATTATTACAGTCGAGCTTCCCTGTCCGGCGGCCCGAAAGAAAGGCATTACTTGACTCTCTGACTTTCGCGAATACTTCGAGAGACTTCTGGCTACACGGACGTCTTCTGCTTTTTCAATTATTATCGCCCTTAACTTGCCTACTGTGTAGACTGGGAAATAGAGCACATAGAGAGAACTTCTCAAAAACTATTCCTCGCAAGAGCACACACATACACACAATCATTTTCAATAACTTCCTCCCAGCAGGTTAAGAACGACCTGTGCCAGCACTTCGTTTTCGCGCAGAGCATCTCGCAAAATCGCCAATATGCGGAGGTCTTCTTCGCCGAGCGGAGTTTCTTCCGTCGGTTGGTTCTGCCGCTGCAAAAGTCGGATATTATATCTACGACGACTTTTGCATTCTAAGTATGGACCTTTTCTCTTCGGATCGCACATCGATAACACAGCAGACGAATGTATACACAAGTGCAGTGTCGGTCGTCGCAACACAGAAACCCGTTTCAACAGGCAAGGTTCAGCTGGTTCGTGATCGTCACAGGCCGCCCCTCCTCCTCCTCAATAATATAGATATTAACAATGTTTCATGTCAGCTGCGCACCTCGTCGTCATATCAGCTGCTGTAGAAGTGAACCTCGTCTTTAGGTCAGCTTTTGTCAAAGAGAACGTTGTCGCCGCCGTATCAGCTATTGTCGAGGCGAACTGTGGCCAGTTCAGCTATTATTGGGGCGAACTCCGTCGTATGGTCAGCTGTTGTTGAAGCGAACTGCGTTGCCATATCAGCTGTTGTTGAGGCAAACTACGTGACTGATTCAGCTATTGTTGAGGCGAACTTCGTAGTCTGGTAAGTTGTTAGTTGTCGAAGCGAACTACGTGGCTATATCAGCCGTTGTTGAAGCAAAGTACGTGACCAGTTCAGGTATTGTTGAGAAGACTTTCGTCATCTGGTCACCTGTTATTCAAGCGAACTACGTGGCCATATCAGCCATTGTTAAGGCGAACTATGTCTTTTCAGCTACTGACAAGGTGAACTTTGTCGTCAGGTCAACTGTTGTTGAACCGAACTTTGCTGCCAGATCAGCTATTGTCGAGTACTCTCAGGTCAGGGTCCTTGCCGCAGGCGAGTACGCTCAGGTCAGCGCCTTTTCCGATGGCGAGTACGCTCAGGTACGCGCGTTTCCCGGCGTAATAATTCTAGTTAAGCTTACGTCAGTCTGATGAGTCCCAACAAGGACGAAACAGCCTCAACTTGGGTTGTCACTGACTAGTTCAGCAAATTTAATGTCGTTACGTTATTAGACGGGGTGTGCGCAGTTTGGTCAGGAACATTGATTGGAACATATTCTCGACACCCACACTTACTGCGCACGTCTAGTGTAGTTGGGCCAGAAATATTATCTAGAACATATGGCCCACAGCTGCACTTACTGCGCACGTCTGGGGTCATTCGTCGTCAAGTTTTACGTTATTAGACGAGAGAAAAAAGTTCACATTGTCAACCGATCTCAAAGTAACCCCCCCCCAAGTAGGTCAGGTCAGGTCACGTTAGGTCGGGTCAGGTCTATGCGGTGCCACGTTCGTGTTTTCTCTAGGTCTATTTATACTTCGATAGGTCTTCCACGATATTGGCACATACCTATGCTCAGTACGGAGGGTGAAATGTCGGAGGAAGGAGGAGCGATGGCGGCGGAGGCAGAAGGGATGGAGGATGAAGAAGAGGTGGAGGAATTAGATTATTTGGAGGAGGGATGGATGCCGGAACAGGCGGATATGGAGGAAGAAGAGGAGGAAGTCGAAGAGGTAAATGAAAGCAGCGAGGATTCACTACCTGACACTTTAACTTCTTCCAATATTTCTGCCTATGGACGTGATTTAAACGAAGATGAGTTAGAAAGAATCGATGAAGGTGCGGCACGGATTAGGGCGTCAACTGAGGCATTTCTCGCCGGGCACGGCAGCTTTGCTGTGACAATAATGTCAGCAACTCGCGAGGAATAAGGTTATGTAACAAACTGTTTAATCTTGATTTCAAATAAAAGCGTCTTGAAAAAAGTTTTTAACCTCCCGACACAATTTAAAAAAGGGAGGCAACTGCAATCTCAAAAATTTTCGAAATCGAGATAGCATCAGATCTTTACGTTACCAGGTCCCAGGAACCCAGAAAAGTGGTTTTTAAAAAGTGTCTGTGTGTATGTACGTTCGTACGTACGTTCGTACGTTAGTAAACACGCCACAGCCCAAACTACTCGACCGATTTGGCTGGAATTTGGTACAAGTGCATGAGATAACCTTTTCCCATAATTTGTCATGTCGCGTATAGTTAAACTGTAGCCAAAGTTCAGCTAGTATGCCTATGTAGCTAAACTAAGACGAGATCAAGTCAGACCACTGATTTCTAGTAGAAATAGAAGACCACCTACTTTAAAAAATTATTTTAATAGGAGAAATTATTAAAAATAACAATTATGAAGGCGTATAAAATTCACTTTTCACTGCCAGCTTGTCGCCGACTTCCAGTTGTGTTTCTTCAGCAACTTCTACTGCACTCTCCATGCTTCTAATGTACCGTAGATCATCTTCCCACTTTTTGATATTTTGCTTAATTATGTATAAATGAGCTCTAATTTCTGCTACATTTTCCCAATACGAAGACCCATAAAATCCACTTTTCACTGCCGGCTTGTCACCGATTTCCACTTGTGTTTCTTCAGCAACTTCTACTACACTCTCCATGCTTCTAATGTATCGTAGATCATCTTCTGAACTCTTGATATCTTGCTTAAGTATGTATGAATGAGCTTTAATTTCTGCTGCTGTTTTCCAAAACTCGGAATTCCTATCTACTCGCTCCATTTCTCCAAACGCCTTTGAAAACAATCTGGAAAAAGAAGATAGCTTAGACTCACATTCAACATTAATAATTGTGTCAAAAGTCACTTTTCACACGTCTTTAGGAAAAGTCAAGCGAACTAAGACTACGGCAAGTTACAAGTCAAATTTGGAAAGAGTGAATGAACTGGATTGTCACCCAGTTTGGTCTGCTATAAAGTTCAATATGCTATAAAGGCGAACTTGCTGTAAGCTCAACTTGCTGCAAAGTGAAGCTGGGGGTAAGTTACTTGAGGTACATACAACGAAAGGCACGTTTTCAATTAAAGGAAGGCCATTGTTGCTTTACTCAGACCTTCAATTTGTACCTATTGATGCATTAATATAATGTTATGATAATTACTTATGTAATAATTGTATTAGATATAACTCGTGTTACTTACGGATCAATCTTTAACAGTCTCGAATAAGTATATAACCAAGAGCACTATCGACCGGAGTGCGGGGCGCGGGAAACGTAATGTCTTGTTTTGTAGGATAGGCGAATCGGTTGGCGTAACAGCAAAAAACTGTCTGAGTTTGGAGGGAGTGCGTGTCCTCAATATGGGATACCTAGAAGCCAACCATTGTTATTAAGAAAGGTGAAAGCAATAGGAATGTCGCTTCGTCGTCAGTTCAGCTATTGTTAAAGGGAACCTCGTCGTCATGTTAGCTATTGTTGAAGCGAACTTCGTCGCCAGTTCAGCTATTGTTCAGGCGAACTTCGTTGCCAGTTCAGCTCTTGTTGAGGCGAACTCCGTCGCCAGTTTAGCTATTGTTGGTGCGAATTTTGTCGCCAGTTCAGCTATAGTGGAAGCGAACTTCGCCTCCACTTCAGCTATTGCCTTGCCAGTTCAGCTATTGTTGAGGCGAACTTAGTCGTCAGGTCGGCTACTGTTGGAGCGAAAGTCGATGCTTGGTTGGCTATAGTCGAGGCAATCCGGTTGAGATGACCCTGATTTCTATTGATTAAAACTCTTTTGAAGGGGTTGGTTAGTTTAGCCATAACCACCTTACCCTGTTGCCTAGTCACATTACCTTACCATCCCTGAATACATTGTTTAGTTCTTTTTTGATTTTTTTCATTATTTTTCGTTGTTTTTAGTTCTCTTTCGACCTTCTTCGGTGCTTTTAACGACATCCGGGGACTTGCATTTCACCTTAACTGATTTATCTTAAGGTCAGCTATCGTTGAGGCCAACTTCTTGCTCAGGTCAGATATCGTTGAGGCGAACTTTGTTGTCAGGTCAGCTATCGTTGAGGCCAACTTCTTGCTCAGGTCAGTTATCGTTGAGGCGAACTTTGTTGTCAGCTCAGCTCTCGTTGAGGCCAACTTCTTGCTCAGGTCAGCTATCGTTGAGGCGAACTTTGTTGTCAGGTCAGCTATCGTTGAGGCCAACTTTTTGCTCAGGTCAGCTATCGTTGAGGCGAACTTTGTTGTCAGGTCAGGTCAGGTCAGGTCAGGTCCCCCCCTCGCGGCTGCCACCTTGTCGTGGTGAGGGGGCTTAAGTAGGGGCAATGAACTCTAGAGCTATGCCGGTGGGAGCTTCAGCTCCTGGTAGGGTCACCCTTGCCGGACAGGTCTAGGGCGAGCCCTGAAAACTAAGAGCAGCCACAACACACCTCTTTTATCAAACATGGAGACACACCAGTATGGAAAAGAGGTTGGGGCGGAGTCGGATCCTCCGCCCCCGGCAAGCGGCGGGGGAGGGATAGACCGCCGCGGGTCGTTAACGGCCGACTATCCTGAGCATGCCGTGGCTGACCAGGCGGATGCTCGCAAAGAAACCACTGGAAATAAGGATGATGTGCGAGTGGTAGGCGACCAGGCCACCGCACGGAAGGGAGCGACTGGAAGACTAACTTCGGACCCGGATACGCCCACGGACATGAGTATGGAAACTGATAAGGCTGAAGGAGATTCAACTCCAGAGTTGGATCTCCAAGCCACTGCCCGAAATGAAGATGGGCTGGAAGAGGAAAGGAAGAAGAGCTATGGCCCGAACCCCATAGCCTCCACTTCAAGCAAAGAACAATCGAATATTGCTAAGGGAGTAAAACAGGATACTGTAGATCCTTTCAAAAGAAACCCGAAACTTGAAAGAACTCCGCCAGAGGGAGCAAAAGGGGAAGGGGAGGAGTCCCCCGTCCTCTTCTGCGTAGATCTTATTGACCTTGACAGTTCTCCGGAAGAAATCCAAGAAGGCAAAAAGAGAAAACGACGAGAAGAAGAAATAGACAAAAATAAAAGGGAGCTAGAATACATCCAAACGGCACTCGAATCAGCGGTGAACGGAATAATAACGCTACACGAATTGACAAAAAGTAACCCAAACACGAAGAGGGAAATAAAGGAGGTCGCGAAGAAATTACGGGATACTGCAAATAAGCTCTCATCTAAAAGGCTGAACGGATTTATAAAAAAGATAGTGGAACAAAACAATGAAACGCTGGAGCAACAGCAAGTGAAGATTCCAAGAACACGATATGAAACACCTAGAGAGAGTGTGGCACAACAAATAACGACTCGACGAACGAAGGAAGGCATCCCCAGAACGGGGGTAGACGCTCAGACACAAACGGAAGGAATTATGCAACGTGGCACCTCTATAGGGACACAAACATAATTGGAGGAGGAACACAACGAGGCAATTATTAGCCGACTAACGGACAAACTGGAAACGCTAGATGAAGAAGATGAAGATGAGATGAGGGACATAGTGGCAGAAGAATGGCCCGATGAAATGTTCAAGAACACGGTAGTGGAGGAGGGAGGACCGCTCATGCCCGAGGACAAAGTTGACTTCGGGGTTTTCTTAAGAAGCGGAGAACACAAGATGGACAAAGGAAGATACAGGTCGATAGCGGAAAGATATCCCGAACTAAGGGAGCTCGCAGACGATATCAAGGTAGACCACATCACTAGAACAATTAGCATGAAGAAAAATGGAGAAACCATTAAAACGGAGAACCACATATACAAGCTTCAAGTGGAAGATAATGCAAGTGAGAAAGAAATCGTGGATGTGCTGAGAAAGTTCCGAGAAGAAATGGCGCTGGCGGGAAGCACCGTAGTAGCCATGCCACGCCTCACGGACATAGGAATAGAAAAACTCCGTAAACTCATGGAAGTGGCTCTACACGGGACGAACAGAAAAATCCGACTTAGAATTCCGAAGTCTAGGGAGAAGGCAACGGACACACATGGAAAAGAAAAGGAAAGGCCCAAGAGAGGAAGAGTCAAAACTAATGCGGTTATAATCAAGGGCCAGGGCAGCACATATGCGGACCTTTTGAAAACAGTCAAAGATGAAATAAGAGCCAACAACCTTGACATACACGTCAACAGCGTTAGACAAACAAAAAATGGAAACTTGCTACTAGATGTCGATAAGACGGACCCGCATATAGACCTACTAAAGGAGAAGTTAGAAAATAAAATAGGAAACGATATGGTCAGAATCAGGAAGGAGGATGACAAAAGAGAAGTGCTACACATATACGGGTTGGACGCTATAACAACGAAAGAAGAAATCGAAGAAACCCTCCGGAGAGCTCTGGGAGGGGGGACGGAAGGAGATGCGGTGGTCACGAATCTGAGACCTTCGAGAGCAAGTTGCCAGACGGCTACGGTTAAAACCACGGAAGCAGGCAGCAAAATGCTAATAAACCTAGGCCGAATTGTTATAGGCATAACTAGATGTAACATAACACAAAGAGAAGAAATTCAGAAGTGCTACCGGTGCTGGTCACATGAACACATAGCCAAAAACTGCACCGGACAGGACAGAACGAAAGCCTGTTTAAATTGCGCAACAGAAGGCCACAGAGTTAGTGAGTGTAAGAGCGCAAGCTTCTGCCCCCTGTGCGACCAGGCGGGACACAGGGCTGGGAACGCAGGATGCCCCAAATACAAAGCCCTAACTAAGGGAGGGCGCCGGAGAGAACAAAAAATTCCTCCTCTTCGCGCCTAAAATATTACAAATAAACACAAACAATTCGGCGACGGCCCTGGACCTTGCTGTCCAGACCGCCGCCGAACTAAACGCAGTTCTAATTATGGCTAGCGAAATAAACAAGAAAAAGGCGAAGCGGCAGGGATGGTTGACCGACAAAACAGGGAGAGCCGGTATACTTACCCTGAAGGGGGCACCAAGGGTAATACAACAGGGCAGAGGAGAAGGAGTCGTGTGGGTGGAGATGGAAGGAATTCGGTTTTTCAGCTGTTACTTCTCTCCCAATAGAACAACAAGAGAATTTGAAGACTTTCTAGGCGCACTGGAGAAGGATATGGTGAAAAATAAAAATATTTTAATCGGCGGTGATCTGAACTCTAAAAGCCCCGCATGGGGATCAGATAGAACGGACGAAAAGGGCCAGATCCTAACAGATTGGATGGCAGCTAATAACCTGGTCACAACAAATACTGGTAACAGCCCAACCTTTGAGAGGGGTAATGCGACTTCGCACATAGATGTCACAATGACGAGAGTGGAGTTCGCTAACAAAGTAAGAGAGTGGAAGGTCCTCGACACCGAATCACTCAGCGACCACAAATATATCACTTACAATTTGGATATAAAATACAAGAACAGTTGGAGGCAAATACCTACTATAGACCTCGAAGTTTTTAGAAATGTCCTTGGAATTCAACATGGGCCTCTGCTAGAACCGGAAGAAATGATACTTTTCCTCGAGAAAGCTAAGCGGGCAAGCACCAAACAAACGGCGGGCAAACCATGGTCTCCCTATTGGTGGTCGGAGAACTTGAACGAAATAAGAAAGGAAGCGATCAACATACGCAGGAAGATCAAAAAAGCAGGAAGGAAAAAGGATGAGGATATAGATCAGCTGATTAACGAACATAGACATAAAATTGGAGTACTGAAGAGAGAAATCTTAAAGGCGAAAACGAAGTGTTGGAATGATATAGTCGATGAACTTAACAACGACATCTGGGGGGATGCGTATCGTATAGTTACTGGAAAAATGCTGAACAGGGGATTTGCTAGTCGACCTACGCTTAACCAAGAAGCAAAGGCTATACATGAGCTGTTCCCGAGGAAAAAGAAGGAGACGTGGTCGATCCTGAACCAAAATTCTCCGCCCCTGTCTATGGAAGAATTAGTACAAGCAACATCCAAGATGAAAGTGGGAAAAGCACCAGGCCCGGATGGCATCACCGCCTCGATGCTGAAGATGCTAGTGCGAGAAAAAGGAGAAAATGTCTTGGAGATATACAACAAACTCCTAATTGAAAAGAGATTTCCTAGAATGTGGAAGGTGGCCAAGTTGGTTCTAATAAGAAAAGGGGAAAAGGAACCACCTACATTCCGACCGATAGCCCTCTTGGATGTGTCTGGAAAGCTACTGGAGCAGATAGTCGCAACTCGCTTGCAAGAAGATCTGGATAGAGTGGGAGCCATCTCGAACAGCCAATATGGCTTCAGGAAGGGACGGTCCTGTATAACAGCAATTGAGAAAGTAATCTCCTTAGCAAAGGAGACAAACAGACTGTCTAGTCGTAAACATAGAGCGCTGTGTTGCTTGATAACACTCGATGTGAAGAATGCCTTCAATTCGGCCAGCTGGATTAGGATAATGAAGATACTAGAGGAGAAGAACATACAACCATACTTAAGACAAATAATTGGCAGCTATCTGTCTGAAAGGGCGATTGCTACATCCGAGGGAAGAGTAGTAGAGGTGACCGCAGGCGTTCCACAGGGCTCCGTCCTTGGACCGCTCCTGTGGAACATCCTGTATGATGGAGTGCTGTCGGTGGAACTGCCGGAGGGAGTGGAAACACTGGCATACGCCGATGACCTGGCGGTTTTTGTTCGTGCGGACAGTGAAGAGGGAATGAAGGATAAAGCAGAAGATGCGATAGAGAGGATAAATTTGTGGATGGACGAGAACGACCTCAGACTGGCTCCCGAGAAAACCGAATTGGTGCTCCTCACCGGCTGGAAAAGGACGAAGCAAATTGGCATCGACGTAATGGGGCAACACATTGCGGCGAAAGATCACATAAGGTACCTTGGGGTCGAAATCGACCAGAGGCTCAGTTTTAAATTCCACATTGATAAAGCGGCGAAAAAGGCTGAAAACGCGGCAATGGCACTGGCAAGAATTACCCCTAACACAAAGGGACCGGAGCAGGGAAAACGAAGACTATTGTGCGCAGGAGCGACATCAATAATGCTCTATGCCGCGCCTATCTGGCATGAATCTCTAAGAGCAGAATCTTACAGAGCTAAGCTTACAAAGGTACAGAGAAAGATGGCCATAAGATGCAGTGCTGCATACAGGACAGTTTCGGCGGAAGCGGCGGACGTGCTGGGTTCAATGCCTCCCATCGATTTAAGAGCTGAAGAGAGAGCATATATTTATGCAGCTACAGATAAAAGCACTGCTGTAGACACGGCCAAGAGGAACACTAGATTGAAATGGAAGGAAAGGTGGAGAAACGGGAAGACTGCCCTATGGACCAAACGATTGATAAGCAACCTTGACACATGGCTTGACCGAAAACACGGCCAGATGAACTTCTACCTCACGCAGGCCTTTACGGGGCATGGGTGCTTCCGGCAATACACAAACAGAATAGGGAAGTCAGAGACGGATCGGTGTCCCGAGTGTGGAGTGGTGGACAGCCCAGAACACGTGCTGTTCCAGTGCCCCAAACACGAAGGGAAGCGTATGCTACTTGAGATAGAAGTAGACGAGGTGAAACCGGAGAACTTGGTGGAAAAGATGTTGGAGCACAGAAGAAACTGGGAGCTGATGAGCAGATTTATAACGAATTTAACGAAGGGAAGGGAAAAAGAAGAAATGGAGGACCAAGGAAGACAACAGCTGCATCCTCTGCAGTCTATTACTGGGTATTTGAGCACGTATGTGCGAGTTAATTGTAGCTTAATTATAAAATGTGATAATGTAACTGTGATATTTGTAAAATACTGTACACTGTATGTAACTTTTGAAAGAAAAGAATAAATTAAAGTACGTGACGACAACAGGAGACCAGAAGTAATGGCGTAATACGCCGGTTCCTGGTCCGGTGGTTTCGGAAAGTCCACTCCTTCGGGTCAGCCATCAGCGGTGCTCGGGACGACTTTCCCTTAAAAAAAAAAAAAAAAAAAGGTCAGGTCAGGTCAGAAGGGACTCCTTGCGTCCCGCATTTTCAATTTTTTTTTTCATTCCATTCCAATTTTAATGAGCAATCCAAATCTGCAAAAAAAATCGCGGAAAGTTACCCCCAAATTAGCGAAATCTTGAAAAATTTATTAATCTGACCTTATTCGCTAATTGCAACGAAAATATCTCGCAAGGGAAGAATAATTTATAATTTTTTTTTTTTTAATATTTGTAACTAGGGCTCTTAATGCAATCAGCGTAAGTCAAAAAATTTCGAAAAAGGCCCTAAAAAGTTTTTCTAGGCAAGTTCGATATTGCATAGGTCAGTTTAATATTGAAAAGGTTGAGTTTAGTAAGTCACTGTTTCGAACTATATCGACCTCAACTAACCAAATACGTGAAATAAGTCAGTTTTTTATTGAAAGTTTTCAAACTTTTTTCGCCTTTTTCATAAAATTTCTCACTTTTTTTTACCTATTTGTCGTACAGGTTAGTTTGAAAGTAAAAAGGTGCAACTAGCTTGAAATTCCTGAGGTCTTAATAGACCATACCCCGATTAACCATTCCAAAATGGATCAGAATCAGACAGGCCCTCACGCTGCAGCTCCGATTCACCATTTTATTTACTTCTTTATGAAATTTGTAATGTTAAATGCCGTCTGGCGGCGAAACGTCCTAGCGGCGAACCGGGCCGGCGGCTAACTGGATCGGCGGCGGACCGGCTAGCGGCGAACCGGCCGCGGCGAATCGGTGGCGGCGAACCGGCCGTGGCGAAACGTTCCACCCCCATCTCAGGAACCCTTCAGGATCCTTCGGTCTTCGGTTTTTCTTCCATTTACGGCCTCTTTTTCTCGTTTTCTCCAAACTATTCACCTTTTTGCACCCACATTTTCTTTCTTGTTCTCGTTGTTTTTTCTGTTGCCCCGGATACTCGTACTTCTTTTTTCATCCGCAAATTCCTAGATTTTTCTCAGCAATGCTAATCTTAAATTACCTTCCGAAAAAGCAGAATTATTACTTTATTCTCTTTAAGAAAACTACCCAAAAAGAATGGCGGAAAACGTATCGTTACAATATCAATATTTTCTTATATTTAAACGTTAAGTCGGTTTTTAATGCACCTGTTCGCTTAAAAAGGATTATATGGGATTTTTCTATGTTTACCTCCAAACGATTGTCTATGCTTACACAAGGTAGTTTCACAGTCTCGTTCCACAAAATTTACTTACTGTCTAGGACGCGTTTCGGAGTGTTACTCCATCTTCAGCTATAAAAGAAATTAACACAAAATACAAAACAGTTGCCTGGAAAATGAAAAAACGTTTGGGTCAAAGAAAAATAACAGCTTTTGGGTCGCACTGTAAATCGATCGAAAGACGCTCAAACATTCTACAATGTTTGTAAGTAAATTTTGTAGAACGAGACTGTGAAACTACCTTGTGTAATCAAGCATCAGATCCTCTTTGAAAAATGGACCAAGCTTTCAACCAGATTGTCTATGCAGTAAGATTCGAGGACGCTTAAGCTTTTTTGCATCTTAGTGGGGCCGTCTGCTAGAAGTATAAGATCATCGGCATAAAACATACAATTAATATTAGTTAATGCATCAATACTAACGCCTTCGATCTGTCTGTTGCAGCAGTATTGTTCCAAATCGGCGATATTGTATAGAGAAAAAAGTAAGGGGCTCAGAGAATCTCCCTGGAGCACCCCTTTGGTGATTTTTATGTTATTAGAAAGTTTATCTTCGACTTGTAATTTAAAGTGCCTTTTCATAAAAATCTTTGACCGTTTTAATTATTTTCGTAGATAATTTCATAGCATGCATTTTTTCCCATAACATTTCATGATCTATACTATCAAATGCTGCCTTAAAATCAATAAAAGCGCAGTATAAAGTTCTGCCTTTAAGTCTAAGGTGGTTGCCAACCACAGATGTCAAAATGAAAATATTGTCTCTACAACCTCGACCTGTTCTGAAACCATTTTGTGTTTCTGGCAATTTCTTATTTTCGTCTGTCCAATATGTTATTCTGTCTACTAAAATTTTTGTAAATATTTTGACGATAGTATTAACAAGTGAAATTTTTCTGTAATTCTCCGCGACATTAGGATCCCCTTTTTTGAATAACAGGATGGCTTTACACTGTGACCATAAAATCGGTGTGGTAGTGTTATTCAATGTATTATTTAGTAACATAATTTTGACCTTCAGCAGAAAGATATTAATAAATTCGTTTGGGATGCCATCCAATCCTGAGGCCTTACCGTTTTTGCTAGAATGTAAGGCTTTTGCCAACTCGTCAATTGAAATATCGCGGTCTAGTTCCTCACAGACTATGTCCGTTTCTTGACTAATAGGGTTGCGCGGTGAATGAGATAACTCATACAGCTTTTGGAAATATATTTGCCATTCTGAAATCCCAATGGAATTTGCGGTTCGCGCTTTTCTTGAATTGTAGCAGCTAATATTTTTCCAAAACTCCGATGAGTTTTTGGCGTCACCAATTTTTTCAGACAAGTCGCGGTAGTATACATTTTTTTGTGTTTTCACTGCGTATTTATACTGTTTTTTGGTTTGGTTATACTTAATTACATTATTGGCATCGTATCCAGTTGATTTACAGAGTTTAAACGCGAGTTTAACTTCCATCTTTAGTTTCCTACAGTGTTGATCAAACCATGGTTTATGATTTTCGTATTTATTAGGATTTATACTTATATTTTGTAACATTCCTACGTCTTTTTCTGAATTGTTAGTAGAATCCGCCAGTATTTCGTGGAATTCCCTAGAAATCGCGATATATCCCAAAACTTTTTTTGTATGTCACGTTAATTTCAATGGTTGCATTCAGCCGACGGATCTAAAATGGTTGTCGGTCCAACGGTTGTGACGTAACAGTTGCGCCTTGGCTGGCACGATTTCAGCCGAATTGTGTCAACTATTGCACAACAGTGTTTTTTCCACTTCGAACGGTGGACGTTGAAGATAAAAGAGGCAGGTATTTGATAGCCGCAACTTCTGGGTAGGTACATGTAATGTAACATAAATCTACATTCGAAACGTTTATCATATGAGTTGTAGGTAGTAATCCTCGGAAATTACGTTTTTTTTTTTGGCCAAAATTAGAATTGCATCATTTATTGATTTCGGATAGATTTTTTCGAAATCTTGTAATAGTAAATTATAACCGAGTGGTTGTTGAAGGACGGGATATTTATTGAAGTAAGAATAAATATCAGTTTTCTTTAGCATCTGTCTCCTCAAGTGAAAAGTTGTATCCCAATGGAGTTTGATTTCTGCTTCAGGTTTCCAACATTGTGTTTTAAAAATTCGTTGGCCATTTCTTCATTTTTACGTGATGGTAAATTCGAATTGCCATTTTCGGATTCTGGAACATAAAAATTGAGACATATACAGTCATCTATTTGATAACAACCTCTCTCTTTACACGTTTTCAGTTCTTTAATTTTAGGGCTCTCCCTTTCAACTGAACTAAGTAGTCTTTTGTAGTTATTATACTTGGAAAACAGTTTCCCACCGGCTAATAAGGCAGGAGATGAGTCTGTCTTTCTCTGATGGTTTGTAGGGAGTAAAATATCAACTGAATACCACTGGATACCTACTAAGTCCTCTGCAATACCCAGAAACTCTTCTGCAATACCCACTGACTCCTTTGCAATACCCATCTTCTGTAATTCCTCTAAGTTGTACACCAAAATTCCTTTAATAATTTAATTTTGATTAGTACACAAATGATTGAAACTAGTAGTAGGTATAGCGGGGTTCTGGACCAATTGAGGTTATGTTTTCATGTGCCATCGAGTTCTTCGGCGACTCCTGGTAATTGTTGATTTTTTTCACAGAACTGAAGGGGTAGGCCTCCATTTTGTATGTACTCCCTAATATTGAGGGTGCCTGGCCTGCCTGCCTGCCTGCCTCCCCTTTAAAATAGGGAAACTGAAATTTTCCCTCGCAGACTGTAATCTTGAAGTTTTTTTCCTTTCTAAAATGAAATTTTGGTGCGCAGGCCGTCATGGGGGTTGAAGTTTTCCCGCTTTCGTTAGAAATTTTGCCGCGCAAACAGGCGGGCCGCGCATTATCGCGTGCATGTAATTAGACCATTATTTTTGTTTCGCAGCTCATTAAGATAAAGCTTATCAAGTAAAATACTTATAATTAGGTATAGCAATTTAGACTTTTGCATAAATTGCTTCCTAGTATTTTATCAGTAAAACTAAGGCCATTATTATTATCTTCTGTTTATCAACGACTTGACCAATTAGTGCCCCCCAGCGTGTTTATTATTCACAGTTAAATATTTAGACCATTATTTTTGTTTCGCATTATTTTCCAATGGAATGAACAAATAATTGCTTCCTTGTATTTTATCAGTTAAGTAAAAAAAAAAATCCACACTATTTTTCGTTTTGAAATAACAATTATTCATTATTCCATGACTATGTATAAACACACCATTATTGTTTTGAACCCTTTAAGATAGGGTAATAAATTTTCAAGTCTGAACAAGTTGACTGAGAGATAGAGAGAGAGAGAGAGAAAGAGAGAAGCAATCTAGCAAATATGGACTCCGCTTCACTGGAGAAGAGGCAATTAATCGACGAACTACACAGAATGGCGAGACGTAACTACCCTCGACGAAGGACCATCATTAAGGGCTTATTTGACCTTTGGCAGATCGATTTAGCAGACATGAGGTCGTATGCTCGTCAAAATAGAAATTTTAAAATGATTCTTGTGGTGGTCGATTGTTTTTCCAAATTCGCTTGGACGAGACCGTTGAAAACGAAAACCGGACAAGAGGTGACTGCAGCATTTGCCGACATTCTCGCTCACTCCAAACAAGTACCAAGGAACGTCCAGAGTGACCAAGGAACCGAGTTCTTCAACGTTAAATTTCAAAATCTTATGAAGAAACATGGCATTAATCACTATAACACCTACAGCGTGGTCAAATGTTCAATGGCTGAAAGGCTAATTCGTACACTGAAAAGTAAATTATACAAACATTTCAGTCTAGTGGGTAGCTACAAATGGATAGACATTTTACCTGAAATTACCAAAAATTACAATGAAACTAAACACAGCTCTACTGGATATCGTCCATCAAAAGTTTCAAAAGCTAATGAACAAAAAATTCTTAATACAAAATTTAACCACATCAAACTAAGTGGAATGGCAAAATTTAAAAAAGGTGATATTGTTCGTATAAGCAAAAACAAACACGCGTTTGCCAAATCGTATACGCCGAATTGGTCAACTGAACTTTTTAAGATCACCCAAATACGCATAACCAATCCTGCAACGTATGTTCTCGAAGACATGCATGGACAACCAATCAAAGGCACTTTCTACACTGAAGAATTACAGAGAACTTTAAATCCAGACATTTACCTGGTTGAGAAGGTGCTACAGAGGAAAGGCAAGAAAGTCAAAGTTAAATGGTTGGGTTTAGACAGTTCCCATAACAGTTGGATCGATAACATAGATTTTGTATAAAACCTAAAAGCTACCGCATTTCATATTAGTATTTAATGATCTATTGGTAGTGTCGATTGAGAATGACAATGACAATGCAGAGGTGTAGTAGTGTTATTGAGCCGTCACAGTTCGAGAAAGCTATTCTTGAACATCGTGAATTTGGAAAACCATTAAATGAATTCACCTGTGAGGAATTGCAATACTTTTCACTTTATTACTTAATCAAGTATGCAAAACCTTGGGAACTGCTAGAAGTTTGGTCAAGACTACCATCGACGTTCAAAGGAAATTTCGATCTACGTGTGATGCTACCATGTTTCATACACTACAATAGACCAGACTCTACAACACATTGGGATGGTTCAGCTCCTTCACAAAAAAATTGTGTTTTCTGTAACCAAACAATATCAATAAATTAAATAATAAAGAAAAGAAATTAATTATTTATTGAACCAAAACATAAACTGAACATTTCTTAAAGTTAAACTGGTAAATTTCAATACAACTGAGACAGTTGATTATGGAATAATGAATAATTATTATCTGTCCATCTCTGGCATGTCCCCATGGTATTTATCCATTTCAACATGTTCAGACTTGAAAATTTATAAATTAGGTCAATTAGTTCTGCTGACCACCATCACCACCAGCAATACTCTTTTGACGTGTGTTCACAATCTCATTAGTGAATCGAAGAAAACTTTGATTCAGGCTATTTAAGTGTACATCTAATGCATCAATTTTTTTCGCAATTCTCGCTGCACGTTCCACTATCATTGATATGTCCGATCCCACTATTGGCAGCGTGGTACTAATCAACGAAATTTTGTCATGCACTTTCTCTAGTTCTTCGTAGTAATGTTTTTCTGAGGTTCTAATTTCGTCAATGTGACTCTGAAGCTTGGATGTTTGTTGATCAATTCCATCTATTTTTCTGGTCAACTGGCCTTCAATGGTTTTTTGAATTGCCTCGTTTGCGTCGGCAGTCAGCTTCTTAGCCAACTCGGTGAGAACGAAATTGTTTGCAGAATTGAAATATGCCAAAGTGACAACGTCTCCATCGTCTGTAGGATCTTTTACGTTGCTAATTTTTATGTTCCTTAAATCTATGTTTCCATCTGGTGTGTGAGATAAAAACGGCGATGGCGATTGCACAACCCGAGCAAGTTTGTACGGAAATTTGCCATGTGAGACCCGTCCGAATTTATCCAAAGTCATTGTTGAAGTGGTGTCTAGGAGAAAACATCCAACGCATTATAGCTATTTATTTAAGAAGGATATTAAGATATTCATAATTGACGAGGACGTTACCTAACGACGACGAGGCGAAAGCCGAGTCGCCTTAGTAACGTCCGAGTCTATTATGAATTGTTAATATCCGAATTGAATACAAGGCTTTATCGAAATCGCAGGTTGCCTTTGTTTGACAAATGGTAAAAGTGTGAAATTTTGACGTTAAATTTTCTGCCGTTTTGAATTTTCAAACGTAATGGATTCTGATATTATTCCTGAGGATATTTTGATGGAAGCCAACGAAGTTACTTCGAATTTGTTGCCAGTACAATCAAGAAAATTGTACGAGAAGGAGTACCTCGAATTTTGTAAGTGGCGGGAATCGCGAGGTGTAAAAGGAACTGCAGAGCCAATAGTACTCGCGTATTTCAAGAAGAAGGTAATTTTAATTTAGCTATTACCAATTATTGTTGTTGGTGACATTTTGTTATTACCTAGGCAGAAAATTATGCTGCGTCTTCGCTATGGACTAAGTACTCCATGCTAAGATCTTGTTTAGAGATAAAGGAGAGGGTCAAGATAAGTGAATATGGCAGTCTTATTGCATTCATCAAGCAGAAGAATGTTGGTTATGAGGGAAAGAAGGCAAAGGTGTTGACAAGGGACGAAATAAATGAATTTCTGCGCGTTGCGTCAGATGAATCATTTTTGATGATAAAGGTAGGTATAGATTTAGAAATGCACTCAATGAGATTATTGAGCCTTGGTTCTTGTATTGTTTGCAGGTTGCTTTTCTTTTCGCCATTTCTGGCGCTTTGCGTGGAAAGGAGTTGGCGTATATAACTATTGACGACATTGAGGATAAGGATACTCTGCTTGTGGTTACTATCTCGAAGTCAAAAACACACGTCAAACGTGTATTCACAGTAATTTCTGAAGGCAATGTTAATGCTGTCGAGTTGTACCGAAAGTACATTGCATTACGTCCTCCAAATATGGAAAATCGAAGATTCTTCGTGTCATTTAGAAATGGAAAATGTACTAGACAAGTATGCGGAGAGCATTTCTTTGCAAGTATTCCGCAGCGAATTGCGAAATTTCTGAATCTTCCAGAAGCAGAAAAATATACTGGGCATAGCATGCGTAGGTCATCTGCCACGTTGCTGGCAAACTCCGGAGCAGATATTATGCGACTAAAACGGATTGGCGGCTGGAAAAGCAGCAAAGTTGCCGAGTCATATGTGGAAGATAGCATTGCCGAGAAGATTAAAACTACCAGAAACATCTTAGTTGATGATGTATCTATAAATTCTGGACACATTGTTGAAAGGATGACCTCTACCAAAGCAATTACGTTAACCACTTCGGATTCTACAAGATTTGGTGTGTTTGACAATGCCGCTGCTTCAGGTTCATTGATGGCTGAAGAAACTATGAATTCTACTATAGATACCAAGGGGATGACACTTTGCTCGACCAAAAACGATCCAATTAATTTCAACTTTAGTAACTGCCATGTTACGATCAATATGAAGCCGGGAGAAAGTTGTACTTGATCTTATTTTGTATGTATTGAATTTTTATTAATTGTTACCTACTAGGTGGCTATTCTTTAAGTTTTGAAAAAAATAAATATTTGCATTATTATCTTTGGGTTATTGGTAACTATGTTATTATGGACCGGTAACTATGCTATTAAGATTCGGTAACTATGATGTTATGATTTGTTTACCTTGACAATACTCCTGTAATATTATGATGTATTTAACAGGCAACTAAGCAACAACATTAAGACACTATAACGATACAAATTTCGATAAAATAGTTATTGTGCAATCTGATGCAACTTAATAATACGTGCCTACCACTTTTTTTTTTCAATTAATATATTATTTTAGCTTCCCTCAACTCGTTCAAGATGCTAACGATTTCATTGTCATGTGAGGTAGTATTTCCGGCATGTTTGGATGCAATAAGAAGCTGGAGCCTCTCTACGAGCTCGTTGGGGTCATCCCAATAAGTGTACTCAATAGGATCTGTATTGTAAATTATTTGATTGTCAAAAGGTAGACCAGCACCACCAGCCTTTTTGAACATTGGTTTAATGACCTCGCTATATTTTATAGCAGTTGAACCCTTTAAACGTCCCATGCTATCCCGATGAACATCGGACAATTCCAAAATCTGTTTATATGCTGCTTTATCTTCATTATTGAAGGCTGGATCCTTGTAAAAAATCAGTTGGTACAGACCCTGTGTACCCTTAAATTGTCTTCCACTGATAACTATATCTCCGGTGCGCTGATCAAAATCCAGTTTCTGTTTTCCTAGAAACCATCCTGATGTCACAGCATCATATACTGGACCATAATTTTTATCAATCTGATCATCTTTCGATAGGTGCTCCTTAACATATTTTTGAGCAGCGACTGGATATTGTTCTAGATATCTTTCTGCTTCCTCCATTGTTACGTTAGCTAGAGACATTTCAGCATCATCATAATGATCATAGATCCAGTAATAACTCGAAAATATGTGATAAATTTACAGTCTTAGGTCCAAGTGTCCCCAAGTGCATTTCGAGTTAAGCAGTATCAATACACAGTATTAACTCCCAAAATAAGGTTGAGTTATGCATGAAACAGGATAATGACCAACAGATGTCGCCGGGTAATTGACTTTATAAATAAATCTTGTTTCATTGTTCAACCTTGGATATCGACGCTGCATAACAAAATACACGCTAGTTGCTCAGGTTGCTTATACCTTGGGGTAATTTAAGGGGCGTGGTCTCAATATCGCTCATCAGGGACAATTTACTTTATTTAGTAGAATTTATGGTAACCGTGGCATTAATCCGAACATTTGTCCGTTGACGTAATTTCCTAAACGGGATAGATTGTTTTTTATAAAGAGTGTCAGTCATGTCGGGGATCTCATCTAGGACCTGGTGGACCTCATCTAGGACCTGGGGGACTTCATCTAGCACCTGGGGGACCTTATCGAGGGCTTGAGTTAACTCATGGAGGAACTCGGTTACCTGTTCGAGGAACCTCCTGCAAGACCTCCAGGGAAATCTTAGAGGAACTCGGGGACCTCAGGCAGAGAGAGGACCTCCAGTGTACAAAAAGAAGAGCGGAATCTGTCCCCCAGTTCACACTCTTTTGTTGACAATCTTGTTCGGAATGTGCATAACCTTGAATCAGTCTAAAGACGTTTAGACCAGAGGCAGAGGAGGCTTATGTTGTGATGCGAAAGCGATTCAAAAGTGCAGCAATAAAAGTGACAATGGTGAAATGCGCCATTATAGTACATTTAAAAGTAAATTATTCTTTTCAGAGCTTACAAAAGTTTACAATAAAGTGTAATTTATAAATAATGTATTTTAAGGTTAGGATGCCATAACTGCGCGTTTGTGAAACTTGTTCATCTAAAAGAGCGGCACGTCAGCACTTTCAAATTTGCATTCGACAAAGACAGGGTCGTAGCCTTACGCGGTAGCGAGAAAATTAGGGCTCCAGTGTGGCCCGAATCCCTAATCAAGTCTAAAGGCGGCATTTCCGCACCCTGCTTCATAAAAGCGGCATTTCAGCACGCACAAATAAAGTCGATAAATTAGGCTGTCCTGAACAGGTACGTCTTATGCATCCTGCAACACAGCCCACTGGTTCTTAATATCGCATTCGAAAACAAACAAGCCCAAAAGCATAGAATTTGGTTCTTAAAACGGCAGTACAGTCCACCAATCTCGCGGCGAAACTTTCAAGGCCTGAGGCGGTCTTGATTACGCCATTCCGGGTTTACAAACCCTTTACTCGTTTGGGAGTCTTCCTAAAAGCATGGGGCGTAGCCCTACGCTGCAGTGAGGAAATCAGGGCTCCAGTATAGTCCGAATTCCTAATAAAGTCTGGGGTGCCAAAATGCCGCTTACCTGATTTGCGTGTCAGCTTTTCACTTATAAAGACGGCACTTCCGCACTCTCGCTTCATAAAAGCGGCATTTCACCACTCATGAATAAAGTCGAAAAATTGGGCTGTCCTGAATAGGCTGCAGCACAGACCATATTTTGTTAATATCGAACTCGAAAACACACGAGCCCAAAAGCATCGAATTTGGTTCTGAAAACGGCAGTAAGTCCACCAATCTCGCGGCAGAAACTTTCAAGGCCTGAGACCGTCTTGATTACGCCATTCCGCGTTTATAAACCCTTTACTCGTTTGGGCGTCTTCCTGAAAGCATGGGGCGTAGCCCCACGCTGTAGCGAGAAAATCAGGGCTCCAGTGCAGTCCGAATCCCTAAAAAGTCTGAGGTGCTAAAATGCCGCTTAGCTGAGTTGCGTGACATCTTTTCACTTATAAAGACGGCACTTCCGCACTCTGCTTCATAAAAGCGGCATTTCAGCACTCATGAATAAAGTCGAAAAATTGGGCTGTCCTGAACAGGCTGCAGCACAAACCACATTTTCTTAATATCGAACTCCAAAACACACGAACCCAAAAGCATCGAATTTGGTTCCTAATATGGCAGTACAGTCCACCGTTCCCGCATCAGAAACTTTCAAAGCCTGAGGCCGTCTTTTTTACGCCATTCCGCGTTTACAGACCTTTCACTCGCTGGGTCGTCTTCGTAAAAGCATTGGGCGTAGCCCTACGTTTTAGCGATGAAATGAGGGCTAATAAAGTCTGAGGTGCCAAAATGCCGCTTAGCTGAGCTAAGTGGAATCTGTTCACTCATAAAGGCGGCATTTCCGCACTCTGCTTCATAAAAGCGGCATTTCAGCACCCATAAATAAAATCGATAAATTGGGCTGTCCTGAACAGGTACGTCTTATGCATCCTGCAGCACAGCCCACTCGTTCTTAATATCGCATTCGAAAACAAACGAGCCCAAAAGCATCGAAATTGGTTCTTAAAATGGCAGTACAGTCCACCAATCTCGCGGCAGAATCTTTCAGGGACAGAGGCCGTCTTGATTACACCATTCCGCGTTTACAAACCTTTCACTCCTTTGGGCGTCTTCGTGAAAGCCTGGGGCGTAGCCCTACGCTGTAGTGAGGAAATAAGAACTCCATTATACAGGGTATCCCTCGACGAGCGTCAGTTAACCGTATCTGGAGAACTGTTTCTAGCATCATCTTGAAAATTTGTGCACAGGGGTCTCAATTAATTCTGAATCGACGTAAAATATTTTTGTCAATGGCGCACTTCCGGTTATACCGGAAATAGGTACTAACTTCCTTATTTTAAATGGAACACCCTGTATATTATGATATTTTTGGATTCTACGTTTCATTCTAGGTAAATTTTTACTAAGAATTGCTATGCCAAAAATTAACCATTTTTAAGAAAATCAAGAATTTCGCTTTTGTATGCCAAGTGCAGGCCTAATTTCAAAAAGCTGTAGCAACCTTACAGTATGAAATTAGAAAACGATATTAATTTGGCATGAAGCCTAATGTAGGGTGTATCCGCCCCTGGACTCAAATTGGGTCAAATACATACAGGGCGTTCTCTGCAAATTTTTTAAACATCATCAAATTCATTGGTCAGAAAGTCAATTTTTTCAAATGGAATGCCCCAAATATTTTATGACACTTCGATGCAGAATTTAATTGTCTATCATTTTAGTCTACATGTTTGCCATATTTAAACAAACTGTGCCTGTGATATTTCTAAGTATTTGGAATTTGACCAAAATTTCATATTTAGCACGATTTAATAACCAAAGTTAGCTATGATTTTAGGAGCCTTTATTGTTCCTTATGGCTGCTCAAATGAAAATTTAAACGTATTTTAATCCTGTTTTAAAATATGAAATTTTGGTCCAATTCCAAATATTTACTTAGAAATATCACAAAAACTGTTTATTTAAATATGGCAAACATATAGACTAAAATGATAGACAGTTAAATTCTGCATCGACGTGCCATAAGATAGTTGGGGCATTACATTTGAAAAAATTTACTTTTTGGCCAATGAAGTTGATGATGTTTAAGAATTTGCAGAGAACACCCTTGTATGTATTTCACCGAATTTGAGTCCAGGGGCGGATACACCCTGCATTAGTCTTCATGTCAAATTAATATATCGTTTTCTCATTTCATACTGTAAAGATGTTACAGCTTTTTGAAGTTAGGCCTGCACTTGGCATAAAACAGCGAAATTCTTGATTTTCTCAAAAATGGTTGATTTTTGGCATAGCAATTCTTAGTAAAAATTTACCAAAAATGAAACGTGGAATCCAAAAATATCATAATATATAGGGTGTTCCATCTAAAATAAGGAAATTAGTACCTATTTCCGGTATAACCGGAAGTGCGCCATTGATGAAAATATTTTACGTTGATTCAAAATTAATTGAAACCCTTGTGTACAAATTTTCAAGATGATGCTAGAAACAGTTCTCCATATACGGCTAACTTACGCTCGTCGAGGGATACCCTGTAGTCCGAATCCCTAATATAGTCTGGGTTGCCAAAATGCCGCTTAGCTGAGTTGCCTGGAATCTTTTCACTTATAAAGGCGGCATTTCAGCACTCACGAATAAAGTCGAAAAATTGGGCTGTCCTGAACAAGCTGCAGCACAGACCACATTTTCTGAATATCGAACTCTAAAACACGAGCCCAAAAGCATCGAATTTGGTTCCTAATATGGCAGTACAGTCCACCTATCCCGCATCAGAACCTTTCAAGGCCTGAGGCCGTCGTTTTTACCCCATTCCGCGTTTACAGACCTTTCACTCGCTGGGTCATATTCGTAAAAGCACTGGGCGTAGCCCCACGCTTTAGCGATGAAATTAGGGCTAATAAGGTCTGGGGTGCCAAAATGCCGCTTAGCTGAGCTAAGTGGAATCTGTTCACTCATAAAGGCGGCATTTCCGCACTCTGCTTCATAAAAGCGGCATTTCAGCACCCATAAATAAAGTCGATAAATTGGGCTGTCCTGAACAGGTACGTCTTATGCATCCTGCAGCACAGCCCACTGGTTCTTAATATCGCATTCGAAAACAAACGAGCCCAAAAGCATCGAATTTGGTTCTTAAAACGGCAGTACAGTCCACCAATCTCGTGGCAGAAACTTTCAAGGCCTGATTCCGTCTTGATTACGCCATTCCGCGTTTACAAACCCTTTACTCCTTTGGGCGTCTTCCTGAAAGCATGGGGCGTAGCCCTACGCTGTAGTGAGGAAATCAGAGCTCCATTATAGTCCGAATAGTCTGGGTTGCCAAAATGCCGCTTAGCTGAGTTGCCTGGAATATTTTCACTTAGGAAGGCGGCATATCCGCACTCTGCTTCATAAAAGCGGCATTTCAGCATTCACGAATAAAGTCGAAAAATTGGGCTGTCCTGAATAGGCTGCAGCACAGACCACATTTTCTTAGTATCGAACTCTAAAACACACGAGCCCAAAAGCATCGAATTTGGTTCCTAATATGGCAGTACAGTCCACCTTTCCCGCATCAGAACCTTTCAAGGACTGAGGCCGTCTTTTTTACGCCATTCCGCGTTTACAGACCTTTCACACCCTTGGGCGTCTTCGCAAAAGCATTGGGCGTAGCCCTACGCTTTAGCGATGAAATTATTGCTAATAAAGTCTGGGGTGCCAAAATGCCGCTTAGCTGAGCTAAGTGGAATGTCTTCACTCATAAAGGCGGCATTTCCGCACTCTGCTTCATAAAAGCGGCATTTCCGCACTCTACTTCATAAAAGGGCCATTTCAGGACCCATAAATAAAGGCGATAAATTGGGCTGTCCTGAATAGGCTGCAGCACAGACCACATTTTCTTAACATCGAAGTCGAAAACACACAAGCCCAAACGCATCGAATTTGGTTCCTAATACGGCAGTACAGTCCACCGTTCCCGCATCAGAAACTTTCAAAGCCTGAGGCCGTTTTTTTACGCCATTTCGCGTTTACAGACCCTTCACTCGCTTGGGCGTCTTCGTAAAAGCATTGGGCGTAACCCTACGCTTTAGCAATGAAATTAGGGCTAATAAAGTCTGGAGTGCCAAAATGCCGCTTAGCTGAGTTAGGTGGAATCTTCTCACTTATAAAGGCGGCATTTCCGCACTCTGCTTCATAAAAGCGGCATTTCAGCACCCATAAATAAAGTCGATAAATTGGGCTGTCCTGAACAGGTAAGTCTTATGCATCCTGCGGCACAGTCCACTGGTCCTTAATATCGCATTCGAAAGCACCCGAGCCCAAAAGCATCGAATTTTGTTCTTAAAACGGCAGTACAGTCCACCAATCTCGCGGCAGAAACTTTCAAGGCCTGAGGCCGTCTTGATTACGCCGTTCCGCGTTTACAAACCCTTTACTCGTTTGGGCGTCTTCCTGAAAGCATGGGGCGTAGCCCTACGCTATAGCGAGGAAATAAGGGCTCCAGTGCAGTCCGAATCCCCAAAAAGTCTGGGGTGCCAAAATGCCGCTTAGCTGAGTTGCGTGACATCTTTTCACTTATAAAGACGGCACTTCCGCACCCTACCTCATAAAAGCGGCATTTCAGCACTCATGAATAAAGTCGAAAAATTGGGCTGTCCTGAATAGGCTGCAGCACAGACCACATTTTCTTAATAAATCGAACTCGAAAACACACGAACCCAAAAACATCGAATTTGGTTCCTAATAAGGCAGTACAGTCCACCGGTTCCCGCATCAGAAACTTTCAAGGCCTGAGGCCGACTTTTTTACGCCATTCCGCGTTTACAGACCCTTCACTCGCTTGGGCGTCTTCGTAAAAGCATTGGGCGTAACCCTACGCTTTAGCAATGAAATTAGGGCTAATAAAGTCTGGAGTGCCAAAATGCCGCTTAGCTGATTTAAGTGGAATCTTCTCACTTATAAAGGCGGCATTTCCGCACCCTGCTTCATAAAAGCGGCATTTCAGCATCCATAAATAAAGTCGATAAATTGAGCTGTCCTGAACAGGTAAGTCTTATGCATCCTGCAGCACAGTCCACTGGTCCTTAATATCGCATTCGAAAGCACCCGAGCCCAAAAGCATCGAATTTGGTTCTTAAAACGGCAATACAGTCCACCAATCTCGCGGCAGAAACTTTCAAGGCCTGAGGCCGTCTTGATTACGCCGTTCCGCGTTTACAAACCCTTTACTCGTTTGGGCGTCTTCCTGAAAGCATGGGGCGTAGCCCTACGCTATAGCGAGGAAATAAGGGCTCCAGTGCAGTCCGAATCCCCAAAAAGTCTGGGGTGCCAAAATGCCGCTTAGCTGAGTTGCGTGACATCTTTTCACTTATAAAGACGGCACTTCCGCACCCTACCTCATAAAAGCGGCATTTCAGCACTCATGAATAAAGTCGAAAAATTGGGCTGTCCTGAATAGGCTGCAGCACAGACCACATTTTCTTAATAACGAACTCGAAAACACACGAACCCAAAAGCATCGAATTTGGTTCCTAATATGGCAGTACAGTCCACCGGTTCCCGCATCAGAAACTTTCAAGGCCTGAGGCCGACTTTTTTACGCCATTCCGCGTTTACAGACCCTTCAATCGCTTGGGCGTCTTCGTAAAAGCATTGGGCGTAACCCTACGCTTTAGCAATGAAATTAGGGCTAACAAAGTCTGGAGTGCCAAAATGCCGCTTAGCTGAGTTAGGTGGAATCTTCTCACTTATAAAGGCGGCATTTCCGCACTCTGTTTCATAAAAGCGGCATTTCAGCACTCATGAATTATGTCGAAAAATTGGGCTGTCCTGAATAGGCTGCAGCACAGACTACATTTTCTTAATATCGAACTCGAAAACACACGAACCCAAAAGCATCGAATTTGGTTCCTAATATGGCAGTACAGTCCACCTTTCCCGCATCAGAACCTTTCAAGGACTGAGGCCGTCTTTTTTACGCCATTCCGCGTTTACAGACCCTTCACTCGCTTGGGCGTAGCCCTACGCTTTAGCAATGAAATCAGGGCTAATAAAGTCTGGAGTGTCAAAATGCCGCTTAGCTGAGCTGCGTGGAATCTTTTCACTTATAATGGCGGCATTTCCGCACTCTGCTTCCTAAAAGCGGCATTTCAGCACCCATAAATAAAGTCGATAAATTGGGCTGTCCTGAACAGGTAAGTCTTATGCATCCTGCGGCACAGTCCACTGGTCCTTAATATCGCATTCGAAAGCACCCGAGCCCAAAAGCATCGAATTTTGTTCTTAAAACGGCAGTACAGTCCACCAATCTCGCGGCAGAAACTTTCAAGGCCTGAGGCCGTCTTGATTACGCCGTTCCGCGTTTACAAACCCTTTACTCGTTTGGGCGTCTTCCTGAAAGCATGGGGCGTAGCCCTACGCTATAGCGAGGAAATAAGGGCTCCAGTGCAGTCCGAATCCCCAAAAAGTCTGGGGTGCCAAAATGCCGCTTAGCTGAGTTGCGTGACATCTTTTCACTTATAAAGACGGCACTTCCGCACCCTACCTCATAAAAGCGGCATTTCAGCACTCATGAATAAAGTCGAAAAATTGGGCTGTCCTGAATAGGCTGCAGCACAGACCACATTTTCTTAATAAATCGAACTCGAAAACACACGAACCCAAAAACATCGAATTTGGTTCCTAATAAGGCAGTACAGTCCCACCGGTTCCCGCATCAGAAACTTTCAAGGCCTGAGGCCGACTTTTTTACGCCATTCCGCGTTTACAGACCCTTCACTCGCTTGGGCGTCTTCGTAAAAGCATTGGGCGTAACCCTACGCTTTAGAAATGAAATTAGGGCTAATAAAGTCTGGAGTGCCAAAATGCCGCTTAGCTGATTTAAGTGGAATCTTCTCACTTATAATGGCGGCATTTCCGCACTCTGCTTCCTAAAAGCGGCATTTCAGCACTCACGAATAAAGTCGAAAAATTGGGCAGTCCTAAATAGGCTGCAGCACAGACCACATTTTCTTAATATCGAACTCTAAAACACACGAGCCCAATATCATCGAATTTGGTTCCTGATATGGCAGTACAGTCCACCTTTCCCGCATCAGAACCTTTCAAGGCCTGAGGCCGTCTTTTTTACGCCATTCCGCGTTTACAGACCTTTCACTCTTTGGGTCGTCTTCGTAAAACATTGGGCGTAGCCCTACGCTTTAGCGATTAAATTAGGGCTAACAAAGTCTGGAGTGCCAAAATGCCGCTTAGCTGAGCTAAGTGGAATCTTTTCACTTATAAAGGCGGCATTTCCGCACTCTGTTTCATAAAGGCGGCATTTCCGCACCCATAAATAAAATCGATAAATTGGGCTGTCCCGAACAGGTAAGTCTTATGCATCCTGCAGCACAGCCCACTGGTTCTTAATATCGCATTCGAAAACACCCGTGCCCAAAAGCATAGAATTTCTTTCTTAAAACGCCAGTCCAGTCCACCAGTCTCACGGCAGAATCTTTCAAGGCCTGAGGCCATCTTGATTGCGCCATTCCGCGTTTACAAACCCTTTACTCGATTGGGCGTCTTCCTGAAAGCATGTGGCGTAGCCCTACGCTGTAGCGAGGAAATCAGGGCTCCAGTGCAGCCCGAATCCCTAAAAAGTCTGGGGTGCCAAAATGCCGCTTAGCTGAGTTGCGTGACACCTTTTCACTTATAAAGACGGCACTTCCGCACTCTGCTTCATAAAAGCGGCATTTCAGCACCCATAAATAAAGTTGATAAATTTGGCTGTCCTGAACAGGTACGTTTTATGCACCCTGCAGCACAGTCCACTGGTTCTTAATATCGAATTCGAAAACACCCGAGCCCAAAAGCATCGCATTTGGTTCTTAAAACGGCAGTACAGTCCACCAAACTGGCGGCAGAAACTTTCAAGGCCTGAGGCCGTCTTGATTACGCCATTCCGCGTTTACAAACCCTTTACTCCTTTGGGCGTCTTGCTAAAAGCATGGGGCGTAGCCCTACGCTGTGGTGAGGAAATCAGAGCTCCATTATAGTCCGAATCCCTAATATAGTCTGGGTTGCCGAAGTGCCGCTTAGCTGCTGAGTTGCATGGAATCTTTTCACTTATAAAGGCGGCATAAGCATCGAATTTGGTTCCTAATAAGGCAGTACAGTCCACCGGTTCCCGCATCAGAAACTTTCAAGGCCTGAGGCCGACTTTTTTACACCATTCCGCGTTTACAGACCCTTCACTCGCTTGGGCGTCTTCGTAAAAGCATTGGGCGTAACCCTACGCTTTAGCAATGAAATTAGGGCTAATAAAGTCTGGAGTGCCAAAATGCCGCTTAGCTGAGTTAAGTGGAATCTTCTCACTTATAAAGGCGGCATTTCCGCACTCTGCTTCATAAAAGCGGCATTTCAGCACCCATAAATAAATTCGATAAATTGGGCTGTCCTGAACAGGTAAGTCTTATGCATCCTGCAGCACAGTCCACTGGTCCTTAATATCGCATTCGAAAGCACCCGAGCCCAAAAGCATCGAATTTGGTTCTTAAAACGGCAGTACAGTCCACCAATCTCGCGGCAGAAACTTTCAAGGCCTGAGGCCGTCTTGATTACGCCGTTCCGCGTTTGCAAACCCTTTACTCGTTTGGGCGTCTTCCTGAAAGCATGGGGCGTAGCCCTACGCTATAGCGAGGAAATAAGGGCTCCAGTGCAGTCCGAATCCCCAAAAAGTCTGGGGTGCCAAAATGCCGCTTAGCTGAGTTGCGTGACATCTTTTCACTTATAAAGACGGCACTTCCGCACCCTACCTCATAAAAGCGGCATTTCAGCACTCATGAATAAAGTCGAAAAATTGGGCTGTCCTGAATAGGCTGCAGCACAGACCACATTTTCTTAATAAATCGAACTCGAAAACACACGAACCCAAAAGCATCGAATTTGGTTCCTAATAAGGCAGTACAGTCCACCGGTTCCCGCATCAGAAACTTTCAAGGCCTGAGGCCGACTTTTTTACGCCATTCCGCGTTTACAGACCCTTCACTCGCTTGGGCGTCTTCGTAAAAGCATTGGGCGTAACCCTACGCTTTAGCAATGAAATTAGGGCTAATAAAGTCTGGAGTGCCAAAATGCCGCTTAGCTGAGTTAAGTGGAATCTTCTCACTTATAAAGGCGGCATTTCCGCACTCTGCTTCATAAAAGCGGCATTTCAGCACCCATAAATAAAGTCGATAAATTGGGCTGTCCTGAACAGGTAAGTCTTATGCATCCTGCGGCACAGTCCACTGGTCCTTAATATCGCATTCGAAAGCACCCGAGCCCAAAAGCATCGAATTTAGTTCTTAAAACGGTAGTACAGTCCACCAATCTCGCGGCAGAAACTTTCAAGGCCTGAGGCCGTCTTGATTACGCCGTTCCGCGTTTACAAACCCTTTACTCGTTTGGGCGTCTTCCTGAAAGCATGGGGCGTAGCCCTACGCTATAGCGAGGAAATAAGGGCTCCAGTGCAGTCCGAATCCCCAAAAAGTCTGGGGTGCCAAAATGCCGCTTAGCTGAGTTGCGTGACATCTTTTCACTTATAAAGACGGCACTTCCGCACCCTACCTCATAAAAGCGGCATTTCAGCACTCATGAATAAAGTCGAAAAATTGGGCTGTCCTGAATAGGCTGCAGCACAGACCACATTTTCTTAATATCGAACTCGAAAACACACGAACCCAAAAGCATCGAATTTGGTTCCTAATAAGGCAGTACAGTCCACCGGTTCCCGCATCAGAAACTTTCAAGGCCTGAGGCCGACTTTTTTACGCCATTCCGTGTTTACAGACCCTTCACTCGCTTGGGCGTCTTCGTAAAAGCATTGGGCGTAACCCTACGCTTTAGCAATGAAATTAGGGCTAATAAAGTCTGGAGTGCCAAAATGCCGCTTAGCTGAGTTAAGTGGAATCTTCTCACTTATAAAGGCGGCATTTCCGCACTCTGCTTCATAAAAGCGGCATTTCAGCACTCATGAATTAAGTCGAAAAATTGGGATGTCCTGAATAGGCTGCAGCACAGACCACATTTTCTTAATATCGAACTCTAAAACACACGAGCCCAATATCATCGAATTTGGTTCCTGATATGGCAGTACAGTCCACCTTTCCCGCATCAGAACCTTTCAAGGCCTGAGGCCGTCTTTTTTACGCCATTCCGCGTTTACAGACCTTTCACTCTTTGGGTCGTCTTCGTAAAACATTGGGCGTAGCCCTACGCTTTAGCGATTAAATTAGGGCTAACAAAGTCTGGAGTGCCAAAATGCCGCTTAGCTGAGCTAAGTGGAATCTTTTCACTTATAAAGGCGGCATTTCCGCACTCTGTTTCTTAAAGGCGGCATTTCCGCACCCATAAATAAAATCGATAAATTGGGCTGTCCCGAACAGGTAAGTCTTATGCATCCTGCAGCACAGCCCACTGGTTCTTAATATCGCATTCGAAAACACCCGAGCCCAAAAGCATAGAATTTCTTTCTTAAAACGCCAGTCCAGTCCACCAATCTCACGGCAGAATCTTTCAAGGCCTGAGGCCATCTTGATTGCGCCATTCCGCGTTTACAAACCCTTTACTCGATTGGGCGTCTTCCTGAAAGCATGTGGCGTAGCCCTACGCTGTAGCGAGGAAATCAGGGCTCCAGTGCAGCCCGAATCCCTAAAAAGTCTGGGGTGCCAAAATGCCGCTTAGCTGAGTTGCGTGACACCTTTTCACTTATAAAGACGGCACTTCCGCACTCTGCTTCATAAAAGCGGCATTTCAGCACCCATAAATAAAGTCGATAAATTGGGCTGTCCTGAACAGGTAAGTCTTATGCATCCTGCAGCACAGTCCACTGGTCCTTAATATCGCATTCGAAAGCACCCGAGCCCAAAAGCATCGAATTTGGTTCTTAAAACGGCAATACAGTCCACCAATCTCGCGGCAAAAACTTTCAAGGCCTGAGGCCGTCTTGATTACGCCGTTCCGCGTTTACAAACCCTTTACTCGTTTGGGCGTCTTCCTGAAAGCATGGGGCGTAGCCCTACGCTATAGCGAGGAAATAAGGGCTCCAGTGCAGTCCGAATCCCCAAAAAGTCTGGGGTGCCAAAATGCCGCTTAGCTGAGTTGCGTGACATCTTTTCACTTATAAAGACGGCACTTCCGCACCCTACCTCATAAAAGCGGCATTTCAGCACTCATGAATAAAGTCGAAAAATTGGGCTGTCCTGAATAGGCTGCAGCACAGACCACATTTTCTTAATATCGAACTCGAAAACACACGAACCCAAAAGCATCGAATTTGGTTCCTAATAAGGCAGTACAGTCCACCGGTTCCCGCACCAGAAACTTTCAAGGCCTGAGGCCGACTTTTTTACGCCATTCCGTGTTTACAGACCCTTCACTCGCTTGGGCGTCTTCGTAAAAGCATTGGGCGTAACCCTACGCTTTAGCAATGAAATTAGGGCTAATAAAGTCTGGAGTGCCAAAATGCCGCTTAGCTGAGTTAAGTGGAATCTTCTCACTTATAAAGGCGGCATTTCCGCACTCTGCTTCATAAAAGCGGCATTTCAGCACTCATGAATTAAGTCGAAAAATTGGGATGTCCTGAATAGGCTGCAGCACAGACCACATTTTCTTAATATCGAACTCTAAAACACACGAGCCCAATATCATCGAATTTGGTTCCTGATATGGCAGTACAGTCCACCTTTCCCGCATCAGAACCTTTCAAGGCCTGAGGCCGTCTTTTTTACGCCATTCCGCGTTTACAGACCTTTCACTCTTTGGGTCGTCTTCGTAAAACATTGGGCGTAGCCCTACGCTTTAGCGATTAAATTAGGGCTAACAAAGTCTGGAGTGCCAAAATGCCGCTTAGCTGAGTTAAGTGGAATCTTCTCACTTATAAAGGCGGCATTTCCGCACTCTGTTTCATAAAGGCGGCATTTCCGCACCCATAAATAAAATCGATAAATTGGGCTGTCCCGAACAGGTAAGTCTTATACATGCTGCAGCACAGCCCACTGGTTCTTAATATCGCATTCGAAAACACCCGAGCCCAAAAGCATAGAATTTCTTTCTTAAAACGCCAGTCCAATCCACCAATCTCACGGCAGAATCTTTCAAGGCCTGAGGCCATCTTGATTGCGCCATTCCGCGTTTACAAACCCTTTACTCGATTGGGCGTCTTCCTGAAAGCATGTGGCGTAGCCCTACGCTGTAGCGAGGAAATCAGGGCTCCAGTGCAGCCCGAATCCCTAAAAAGTCTGGGGTGCCAAAATGCCGCTTAGCTGAGTTGCGTGACACCTTTTCACTTATAAAGACGGCACTTTCGCACTCTGCTTCATAAAAGCGGCATTTCAGCACCCATAAATAAAGTTGATAAATTGGGCTGTCCTGAACAGGTACGTTTTATGCACCCTGCAGCACAGTCCACTGGTTCTTAATATCGAATTCGAAAACACCCGAGCCCAAAAGCATCGCATTTGGTTCTTAAAACGGCAGTACAGTCCACCAAACTGGCGGCAGAAACTTTCAAGGCCTGAGGCCGTCTTGATTACGCCATTCCGCGTTTACAAACCCTTTACTCCTTTGGGCGTCTTGCTAAAAGCATGGGGCGTAGCCCTACGCTGTGGTGAGGAAATCAGAGCTCCATTATAGTCCGAATCCCTAATATAGTCTGGGTTGCCAAAGTGCCGCTTAGCTGCTGAGTTGCATGGAATCTTTTCACTTATAAAGGCGGCATTTCCGCACTCTGCTTCATAAAAGCGGCATTTCAGCACTCACGAATAAAGACGAAAAATTGGGCTGTCCTGAATAGGCTGCAGCACAGACCACATTTTCTTAATATCGAACTCGAAAACACACGAACCCAAAAGCATCGAATTTGGTTCCTAATAAGGCAGTACAGTCCACCGGTTCCCGCATCAGAACCTTTCAAGGACTGAGGCCGTCTTTTTTACGCCATTCCGCGTTTACAGACCCTTCACTCGCTTGGGCGTAGCCCTACGCTTTAGCAATGAAATCAGGGCTAATAAAGTCTGGAGTGTCAAAATGCCGCTTAGCTGATCTGCGTGGAATCTTTTCACTTATAATGGCGGCATTTCCGCACTCTGCTTCCTAAAAGCGGCATTTCAGCACTCACGAATAAAGTCGAAAAATTGGGCAGTCCTAAATAGGCTGCAGCACAGACCACATTTTCTTAATATCGAACTCTAAAACACACGAGCCCAAATTCATCGAATTTGGTTCCTGATATGGCAGTACAGTCCACCTTTCCCGCATCAGAACCTTTCAAGGCCTGAGGCCGTCTTTTTTACGCCATTCCGCGTTTACAGACCTTTCACTCTTTGGGTCGTCTTCGTAAAACATTGGGCGTAGCCCTACGCTTTAGCGATTAAATTAGGGCTAACAAAGTCTGGAGTGCCAAAATGCCGCTTAGCTGAGCTAAGTGGAATCTTTTCACTTATAAAGGCGGCATTTCCGCACTCTGCTTCATAAAGGCGGCATTTCCGCACCCATAAATAAAATCGATAAATTGGGCTGTCCCGAACAGGTAAGTCTTATGCATCCTGCAGCACACCATTCCGCGTTTACAGACCCTTCACTCGCTTGGGCGTCTTCGTAAAAGCATTGGGCGTAACCCTACGCTTTAGCAATGAAATTAGGGCTAATAAAGTCTGGAGTGCCAAAATGCCGCTTAGCTGAGTTAAGTGGAATCTTCTCACTTATAAAGGCGGCATTTCCGCACTCTGCTTCATAAAAGCGGCATTTCAGCACCCATAAATAAAGTCGATAAATTGGGCTGTCCTGAACAGGTAAGTCTTATGCATCCTGCGGCACAGTCCACTGGTCCTTAATATCGCATTCGAAAGCACCCGAGCCCAAAAGCATCGAATTTAGTTCTTAAAACGGTAGTACAGTCCACCAATTTCGCGGCAGAAACTTTCAAGGCCTGAGGCCGTCTTGATTACGCCGTTCCGCGTTTACAAACCCTTTACTCGTTTGGGCGTCTTCCTGAAAGCATGGGGCGTAGCCCTACGCTATAGCGAGGAAATAAGGGCTCCAGTGCAGTCCGAATCCCCAAAAAGTCTGGGGTGCCAAAATGCCGCTTAGCTGAGTTGCGTGACATCTTTTCACTTATAAAGACGGCACTTCCGCACCCTACCTCATAAAAGCGGCATTTCAGAACTCATGAATAAAGTCGAAAAATTGGGCTGTCCTGAATAGGCTGCAGCACAGACCACATTTTCTTAATAAATCGAACTCGAAAACACACGAACCCAAAAGCATCGAATTTGGTTCCTAATAAGGCAGTACAGTCCACCGGTTCCCGCATCAGAAACTTTCAAGGCCTGAGGCCGACTTTTTTACGCCATTCCGCGTTTACAGACCCTTCACTCGCTTGGGCGTCTTCGTAAAAGCATTGGGCGTCTTCGTAAAAGCATTGGGCGTAACCCTACGCTTTAGCAATGAAATTAGGGCTAATAAAGTCTGGAGTGCCAAAATGCCGCTTAGCTGAGTTAAGTGGAATCTTCTCACTTATAAAGGCGGCATTTCCGCACTCTGCTTCATAAAAGCGGCATTTCCGCAATCTGCTTCATAAAAGCGGCATTTCAGCACCCATAAATAAAGTCGATAAATTGGGCTGTCCTGAACAGGTAAGTCTTATGCATCCTGCAGCACAGCCCACTGGTTCTTAATATCGCATTCGAAAACACCCGAGCCCAAAAGCATAGAATTTCTTTCTTAAAACGCCAGTACAGTCCACCAATCTCACGGCAGAATCTTTCAAGGCCTGAGGCCATCTTGATTGCGCCATTCCGCGTTTACAAACCCTTTACTCGATTGGGCGTCTTCCTGAAAGCATGTGGCGTAGCCCTACGCTGTAGCGAGGAAATCAGGGCTCCAGTGCAGCCCGAATCCCTAAGAAGTCTGGGGTGCCAAAATGCCGCTTAGCTGAGTTGCGTGACACCTTTTCACTTATAAAGACGGCACTTCCGCACTCTGCTTCATAAAAGCGGCATTTCAGCACTCACGAATAAAATCGAAAAATTGGGCTGTCCTGAATATGCTGCAGCACAGACCACATTTTCTTAATATCGAACTCTAAAACACACGGGCCCAAAAGCATCGAATTTGGTTCCTAATACGGCAGTACAGTCCACCTTTCCCGCATCAGAACCTTTCAAAGCCTGAGGCCGTCTTTTTAACGCCATTCCGCGTTTACAGACCTTTCTCTCGCCTTGGCGTCTTCGTAAAAGCATTGGGCCTAGCCCAACGCTTTAGCGATGAAATTAGGGCTAATAAAGTCTGGAGTGCCAAAATGCCGCTTAGCTGAGCTAAGTGGAATCTCTTCACTCATAAAGGCGGCATTTCCGCACTCTGCTTCATAAAAACGGCATTTCAGCACCCATAAATAAAGTCGATTAATTGGGCTGTCCTGAACAGGTAAGGCTTATGCATCCTGCAGCACAGCCCACTGGTCCTTAATATCGCAATCGAAAACATCCGAGCCCAAAAGCATCGAATTTGTTTCTTAAAACGCCAGTACAGTCCACCAATCTCGCGGCAGAATCTTTCAAGGCCTGAGGCCGTCTTGATTTCGCCATTCCGCGTTTACAAACCCTTTACTCGTTTGGGCGTCTTCCTGAAAGTATGGGGCGTAGCCCTACGCTGTAGCGAAGAAATCAGGGCTCCAGTGCAGTCCGAATCCCTAAAAAGTCTGGGGTGCCAAAATGCCGCCTAGATGAGTTGCGTGACACCTTTTCACTTATAAAGACGGCACTTCCACACTCTGCTTCATAAAAGCGGCATTTCAGCACTCACGAATAAAGTCAATAAATTGGGCTGTCCTGAATAGGCTGCAGCACAGACCACACTTTCTTAATATCGAACTCTAAAACACACGAGAACAAAAGCATCGAATTTGGTTCTTAATACGGCAGTACAGTCCACCGGTTCCCGCATCAGAAACTTTCAAGTCCTGCGGCCGGTTTTTTTTACGCCATTCCGCGTTTACAGACCTTTCACTCGCTTGGGCCTCTTCGTAGAAGGCATTGGGCGTAGCCCCACGCTTTAGCGATGAAATTAGGGCTAATAAAGTCTGGAGTGCCAAAATGCCGCTTAGCTGAGTTGCATGGAATCTTTTCACTTATAAAGGCGGCATTTCCGCACTCTGCTTCCTAAAAGCGGCATTTCAGCACTCACGAATAAAGTCGAAAAATTGGGCAGTCCTAAATAGGCTGCAGCACAGACCACATTTTCTTAATATCGAACTCTAAAACACACGAGCCCAAATTCATCGAATTTGGTTCCTGATATGGCAGTACAGTCCACCTTTCCCGCATCAGAACCTTTCAAGGCCTGAGGCCGTCTTTTTTACGCCATTCCGCGTTTACAGACCTTTCACTCTTTGGGTCGTCTTCGTAAAACATTGGGCGTAGCCCTACGCTTTAGCGATTAAATTAGGGCTAACAAAGTCTGGAGTGCCAAAATGCCGCTTAGCTGAGCTAAGTGGAATCTTTTCACTTATAAAGGCGGCATTTCCGCACTCTGCTTCATAAAGGCGGCATTTCCGCACCCATAAATAAAATCGATAAATTGGGCTGTCCCGAACAGGTAAGTCTTATGCATCCTGCAGCACACCATTCCGCGTTTACAGACCCTTCACTCGCTTGGGCGTCTTCGTAAAAGCATTGGGCGTAACCCTACGCTTTAGCAATGAAATTAGGGCTAATAAAGTCTGGAGTGCCAAAATGCCGCTTAGCTGAGTTAAGTGGAATCTTCTCACTTATAAAGGCGGCATTTCCGCACTCTGCTTCATAAAAGCGGCATTTCAGCACCCATAAATAAAGTCGATAAATTGGGCTGTCCTGAACAGGTAAGTCTTATGCATCCTGCGGCACAGTCCACTGGTCCTTAATATCGCATTCGAAAGCACCCGAGCCCAAAAGCATCGAATTTAGTTCTTAAAACGGTAGTACAGTCCACCAATTTCGCGGCAGAAACTTTCAAGGCCTGAGGCCGTCTTGATTACGCCGTTCCGCGTTTACAAACCCTTTACTCGTTTGGGCGTCTTCCTGAAAGCATGGGGCGTAGCCCTACGCTATAGCGAGGAAATAAGGGCTCCAGTGCAGTCCGAATCCCCAAAAAGTCTGGGGTGCCAAAATGCCGCTTAGCTGAGTTGCGTGACATCTTTTCACTTATAAAGACGGCACTTCCGCACCCTACCTCATAAAAGCGGCATTTCAGAACTCATGAATAAAGTCGAAAAATTGGGCTGTCCTGAATAGGCTGCAGCACAGACCACATTTTCTTAATAAATCGAACTCGAAAACACACGAACCCAAAAGCATCGAATTTGGTTCCTAATAAGGCAGTACAGTCCACCGGTTCCCGCATCAGAAACTTTCAAGGCCTGAGGCCGACTTTTTTACGCCATTCCGCGTTTACAGACCCTTCACTCGCTTGGGCGTCTTCGTAAAAGCATTGGGCGTCTTCGTAAAAGCATTGGGCGTAACCCTACGCTTTAGCAATGAAATTAGGGCTAATAAAGTCTGGAGTGCCAAAATGCCGCTTAGCTGAGTTAAGTGGAATCTTCTCACTTATAAAGGCGGCATTTCCGCACTCTGCTTCATAAAAGCGGCATTTCCGCAATCTGCTTCATAAAAGCGGCATTTCAGCACCCATAAATAAAGTCGATAAATTGGGCTGTCCTGAACAGGTAAGTCTTATGCATCCTGCAGCACAGCCCACTGGTTCTTAATATCGCATTCGAAAACACCCGAGCCCAAAAGCATAGAATTTCTTTCTTAAAACGCCAGTACAGTCCACCAATCTCACGGCAGAATCTTTCAAGGCCTGAGGCCATCTTGATTGCGCCATTCCGCGTTTACAAACCCTTTACTCGATTGGGCGTCTTCCTGAAAGCATGTGGCGTAGCCCTACGCTGTAGCGAGGAAATCAGGGCTCCAGTGCAGCCCGAATCCCTAAGAAGTCTGGGGTGCCAAAATGCCGCTTAGCTGAGTTGCGTGACACCTTTTCACTTATAAAGACGGCACTTCCGCACTCTGCTTCATAAAAGCGGCATTTCAGCACTCACGAATAAAATCGAAAAATTGGGCTGTCCTGAATATGCTGCAGCACAGACCACATTTTCTTAATATCGAACTCTAAAACACACGGGCCCAAAAGCATCGAATTTGGTTCCTAATACGGCAGTACAGTCCACCTTTCCCGCATCAGAACCTTTCAAAGCCTGAGGCCGTCTTTTTAACGCCATTCCGCGTTTACAGACCTTTCTCTCGCCTTGGCGTCTTCGTAAAAGCATTGGGCCTAGCCCAACGCTTTAGCGATGAAATTAGGGCTAATAAAGTCTGGAGTGCCAAAATGCCGCTTAGCTGAGCTAAGTGGAATCTCTTCACTCATAAAGGCGGCATTTCCGCACTCTGCTTCATAAAAACGGCATTTCAGCACCCATAAATAAAGTCGATTAATTGGGCTGTCCTGAACAGGTAAGGCTTATGCATCCTGCAGCACAGCCCACTGGTCCTTAATATCGCAATCGAAAACATCCGAGCCCAAAAGCATCGAATTTGTTTCTTAAAACGCCAGTACAGTCCACCAATCTCGCGGCAGAATCTTTCAAGGCCTGAGGCCGTCTTGATTTCGCCATTCCGCGTTTACAAACCCTTTACTCGTTTGGGCGTCTTCCTGAAAGTATGGGGCGTAGCCCTACGCTGTAGCGAAGAAATCAGGGCTCCAGTGCAGTCCGAATCCCTAAAAAGTCTGGGGTGCCAAAATGCCGCCTAGATGAGTTGCGTGACACCTTTTCACTTATAAAGACGGCACTTCCACACTCTGCTTCATAAAAGCGGCATTTCAGCACTCACGAATAAAGTCAATAAATTGGGCTGTCCTGAATAGGCTGCAGCACAGACCACACTTTCTTAATATCGAACTCTAAAACACACGAGAACAAAAGCATCGAATTTGGTTCTTAATACGGCAGTACAGTCCACCGGTTCCCGCATCAGAAACTTTCAAGTCCTGCGGCCGGTTTTTTTTACGCCATTCCGCGTTTACAGACCTTTCACTCGCTTGGGCCTCTTCGTAGAAGGCATTGGGCGTAGCCCCACGCTTTAGCGATGAAATTAGGGCTAATAAAGTCTGGAGTGCCAAAATGCCGCTTAGCTGAGTTGCATGGAATCTTTTCACTTATAAAGGCGGCATTTCCGCACTCTGCTTCATAAAAGCGGCATTTCAGCACTCACGAATAAAGTCGAAAAATTGGGCTGTCCTGAATAGGCTGCAGCACAGACCACATTTCCTTAATATCGAACTCGAAAACACACGAGCCCAAAAGCATCGAATTTGTTTCTTAAAACGACAGTACAGTCCACCAATCTCGCGGTAGAATCTTTCAAGGCCTGAGGCCGTCTTGATTACGCCATTCCGCGTTTACAAACCCTTTACTCGTTTGAACTTCTTCCTGAAAGCATCTGCGTAGCCCTACGCTGTAGCGAGGAAATCAGGGCTCCAGTGCATTCCGAATCCCCAAAAAGTCTGGGGTGTCAAAATGCCGCTTAGCTGAGTTGCGTGACATCTTTTCACTTATAAAGACGGTACTTCCGCACCCTACTTCATAAAAGCGGCATTTCAGCACTCATGAATAAAGTCGAAAAATTGGGCTGTCCCGAATAGGCTGCAGCACAGACCACATTTTCTTAATATCGAACTCGAAAACACACGAACCCAAAGGCATCGAATTTGGTTCATAATATGGCAGCACAGTCCACCTTTCCCGCATATCAGAACCTTTCAAGGCCTGAGGCCGTCTTTTTTAAGCCATTCCGCGTTTACAGACCTTTCACTCGCTTGGGCGTCTTCGCGTCTTCGTAAAAGCATTGGGCGTAGCCCCACGCTTTAGCGATGAAATTAGGGTTAATAAAGTCTGGGGTGCCAAAATGCCGGTTAGCTGAGTTAAGTTGAATCTCTTCACTCATAAAGGCGGCATTTCCGCACTCTGCTTCATAAAAGCGGCATTTCCGCACTATGCTTCATAAAAGCGGCATTTCAGCACCCATAAATAAAGTCGATAAATTGGGCTGTCCAGAACAGGTAAGCCTTATGCATCCTGCAGCACAGCCCACTGGTCCTTAATATCGCATTCGAAAGCCCAAAAGCATCGAAATTCTTTCTTAAAACGCCAGTACAGTCAACCAATCTCGCGGCAGAATCTTTCAAGACCTGAAGCCGTCTTTTTTACGCCATTCCGCGTTTACAGACCTTTCACTAGCTGGGTCGTCTTCGTAAAAGCCTTGGGCGTAGCCCCACGCTTTAGCGAGGAAATTAGGGCTTACAAAGTCTGGAGTGCCAAAATGCCGCTTAGCTGACTTGCGTGACAGCTTTTCACTTATAAAGACGGCACTTTCGCACTCTGCTTCATAAAAGCGGCATTTCAGCACTCATAAATAAAGTCGATAAATTGGGCTGTCCTGAACAGGTACGTCTTATCATCCTGCAGGACAACCCACTGGTTCTTAATATCGCATTCGTAAACAAACGAGCCCAAAAGCATCGAATTTGGTTCTTAAAACGGCGGTACAGTCCACCAATCTCGTGGCAGAAACTTTCAAGGCCTGAGGCCGTCTTGATTACGCCATTCCGCGTTTACAAACCCTTTATTCGCTTGGGCGTCTTCCTAAAGACACGAGGCGTAGCCCTGCGCTGTAATGAGTAAATTAATGCTCCAGTGCAGTCTGATTCCCTAATAAAGTTTGAGGTGCCAAAATGCCGCTCGCGTATAAAGAAGGCACTTCGGCACTCAACTTTAACTTTGACAGTTACGTAACCTCACAAATTCGGCCAGTGCCACTGAGCATTTAATTTTCAGAAATGCATCTATAACCTAGGAATAATCACGAGGAATATATAACAACAGCAGGTAGGTGTACCAGCAGTGAATTAAAACTAACTAACTAAATTAGCTTAGGTGGTTACTGTCTTCCGAAGACCCTCCTGCGAAACAGAGGAAACGAGAACAATCCCTAATCTAAGCTTACTGTGAACCTACCGCAGAGTAACGACAAGGGCCACTTCAAATTTTGAGCTCGGTCAAGTGCTCTATGTTTGTTATGGGAGGAAAATCCGTTTACCTATAACAAAGCGAACGAGCCTTTTCTGAAAACAGATGGAGAAATTTTAAATTATTGGTCATCGATAAGTTTGCAATATCCTCGCCAATAATGTCGTTTATAGGATTACTGGCTGCCTACCTTTTTGGCACTGAGGTAAGTGCAGTGTTTTAATATAAATAATGGCCGATTGCATCGCAATTTTTGAGGGTTCCTTAAAGATAGTGATCCTTGGAAACCATTGGAAACCATTGTTCCAGCAAACGTATCTGCGGAATTTAAACGTCACTTTTCTTTAAGAAACCCCTTAAGATTACGATGCAATCGGTCATAAATCAAGAAGTTGTCTATCGTAGGTGCTAAACATAGAGGGGAATACATTTAACCAAGACCTCTAGGGAAATTGTATATAAGCTAAGACTTCCATGATGAACGAAGATCTGGCCAACTCAGTCCCTATCAAGTAGAAATCCTGCAAAAACTAAGGACAGAGTGCCTTTGGATAGTAAAACTTGTTAAAACTAGGAACTAGAATGCTTTTCCATGCCTGTTCTGTGAGTAGTACGTTCATTAGCATTGTAATTTTTAAATTATGACCAGATTGTAAAATTCCCATTGTAAAATAAAGCCATTCTTGTTGCAAACCAAATTATACAGCATAACTGTTTCATCGGCAACTTACGCCATCTATCATAGCTCAGATGTGCTAATGGGATTTCTTACCAGTATTAGGTCCAATTTCCCCGCCTGCCTGCTAATACTGTTAGATGGGAATTCGACCTATTACCCTTTGAATCGTTATAGGTATTATCATCATTGTCATTAACTTCACTATAATCGTCATCGCTGTTTGCTAACGTGATCTCTTCTAGAGGTAAAAAGTTGGGTCCTTTAATTTTCTCTTGTTTTACAGATGTTGGAGATGTGGTTGTTGCAGGCTTTTGTTCCTTTTGTTCCTCTTGCTTTTCCTTTTTTAATTCCTTTTTGATGGAAGCCAACGTTTTTAAGTCGTTCACTTTTTTATTGAGTGCATCAGATGTCTTCTCGAGTTGTTTCAACGGTGTAGAAACAGGTTTGAATAGCTTTTCTATTGCCTGATCTTGTTCAGACCTGCCCAGCTTTAAAGCGAGATATTTTTTTCGAACTTGTCTTGCCAACTGATTGATTTTATCTTTTTTCCAAGCAACCTTAACGGCATTGCTATCAGTGTGCACATTCATGGTTGACACAAGGATGAGGGTGAAATAGTGTTCTTAGACATTTATATATTTATCGTACCCCTTGCGATAACGACCTCCTCTTAATTCACAGTCTTTCACAATTACCAAAGGTTTGTATTTCTCAACCCAACATTCAGAACACATTTGTTTGAATTGTGCAAAAGATATATCTGGTGAGACGTGTTCATCAAATATGTGTTTCAGGTTAATTCCATCCTGTTTGAAAATCACTATCAAATTAACATTATCACGAATAAGCTGCTTTGGAATTTTTGAATACGTTTGACATATATAGAATACATCAATATTTTTGTGTCGACACATTGAAAAGTGCTCCTGAATTTTCTGCTGTCCTCGATCGCAGGCTATGTCATCAAAGATGAATATTGAGTGACTCCTAGCTTTCGATGGACTGATTATGTCTTCATTTTCTTTAAACGGAAAATATCCCAATCCTCTAACTTTATTTACAACTTCTTGGAGTAGCTGATACTTGGGTTGCCAAAGGGATTTCGAATAAATGTAGATATTTTCATATTTTGCTCCATTCGGGTGAAATAATATTGCCAAAACTGCATTTGTTTTACCCGAAGAGCTCGGACCACATACTATCGCTCTGAATGAGTTGGGTAAGAGCGCACCATGAGGCTTAATTTCTTGTTGACGATTTGATAGATGCATAATATGATCATAGTTATCAATTGGCAGCGTTCGTTCTTGTTGGAGAACCTTCATTTTCTGGCAATTATTCTTTGTATTCAAAGCTATAAATAGTTTATGAGTCACATCCATCCATTATTTTCTATGCTGATCTATCAGGGTGAAGGTCTCTTGAACTCTTTAATTAATAAGTTACCGTTCGAGTTACATATTCCAGGAGGATATCAATTTTGTGGTCCCGGTACGTATGGAGAATACTGGGTTCATGGATAATTTTCATCTTTCTAGGAACCAAATTAGAAAAACGTCTCTCTAAGGGGGAAAAAGGTATAAATCCTTTGGATGCAGCCTGCAGAGATCATGATATTGCCTATTCTCAAAACAAATCTCTAGAAGATAGACATAAAGCTGATTGGGTACTTGAAAATAGAGCTTGGGAGCGCGTAAAAGCAAAGGACGCTAAATTGGGTGAAAAGGCTGCTGCTTGGTTCGTAACGACAGGCATGAAGACCAAACGCAATTTAGGCATGGGAATGCGTAAAATGAAACCATCAGTCTCATTAAGAAAAAATGTTATAGCAAAAGTTGTTAAGGCATTGAAAAAGTCAAATCCACATAACAGTTTGAAAAAATCTGCTTTGGATGCATTGCAGGCTGCACGAGTCGCTGTCAAACAAGCTGGTGGACGTAAAAATATTAGAATTCCTAGAGTCATACCCGTTCAAGATCATACTGGGGGGTTCCTACCTTTACTACCAATTCTAGGTGCTCTAGGTGCTTTGGGCTCCCTAGCGGGAGGAGCGAGTGCCATTGCAAAGACCGTCATTGATGCTAAAAACGCAAAAAAGAAACTGCAAGAGGAAAATAGACACAATCAGGCCATGGAGGCTATAGGTGCAAAAGGTTCTGGACTATATCTGAGAAAGAATCAGAAAGGAGGCTTTGGATTGTTCTTAAAAAAACAAAAAAAAAAAAACTACCAATAAAGCTACCCAACAGACCTATGTATGACACTGACTTGCTATGTTATGCTAAAAAACTTAAACTGAAACATTTTCGAGGAGTTTTCATGAGAGACACATTGCCATCAGCACCATGGTCAAGGGAATGTGGAATCCTTAATTTAAATTTACACACACAAACGGGCAGTCATTGGGTTTGTTACACAGTCAATGGAAAGTTGGCAAATTTTTTTGATAGCTATGGTGGTCTCAAACCGCCTGAGGAGTTGGTTCAGTATTTAAAGGGTATTAAAATAATCTACAACAACCTGCAGTTCCAAGATTTCAATCAAAGCAATTGTGGTGGACTTTGTCTAGAATTTCTGTATAAAAACAATAAATTTAAATAGTTTTCATCAGTCATGTCTGTTATACTGACTCTTAAAAGCAGAAATTCAATCCTATCCATTGATTTTATAACGCCTATACATTTGGATCCAAAAAACGAGTACGGTTTGGCTTTACTTAGTTTCCACTCCTTCAACAGTATTCCAAATATAGAAGACGAATGCAAAGTGTACTTATTTGAAGACGGAGATAAAAGCAAAGAGAAAATAATAGAAATTCCTGTGGGTGCTTATGAAATTACCGACATCGAAGGCTTCATTCAGAAGGAATTGACTATCCCCAACACTGAAGCGAACCCTGATAAAATATTTTCATTAAAACCGAACCTCAACACATCTAAATGTGAAATATTTAGTAGGAAATATGCCATAAATTTTGAACCTAAAGATTCTATTGGACGAACATTGGGGTTTTCGAGGAGAGTGTTGGAACCGAAAACGATTCACAGTTCGGACTTGCCCGTTGACATTGTAAAAGTTCGCACAATTCACATAGATTGCAATATCACAATTGGAGCATACTATAACGACAGGTCATCTCACACGATCTATGAATTTGCAGTTGACTCCGACCCTGGCTACTCAATAGATGAGGTTGCCACACATCTTATCTATCTACCAATAACAAACAAAACGGAAATCTACAACATCACGCTTGATGTGCGAGATCAGAATTTTAAGTTGGTCAATTTCAAAGGTGAAGAGATTATAATCAGGTTGGAGCTGAAAAAACTGTCATAATGGGTTTAGTTTTCAACCAGAACACTTGTTTCCATCAACCCTATAAGAAAAAGTCTACAATTTCTCCTACAACAGTGGCATCTGAGATTTTTTACCGTAACGTAAAAAACAACAACAGAAACGTCATCAAGAAGAGGAAAAAGAGGAAGTTGTCATCAGCAAATATCCGATTTTTGAAATCACTCGGGTATAATGGCCCAAATTTTTAACATCTTCCAAAAACCCAGTTTTGACGATTCAATTATCAAGGTTGAACCGAAAAAGTATATTCCCTTCTTTAAGTCTTTTGGAAATAATGATGTAATTGAAATCGTTATTAATCAAGCAGATTCTTTTAACGCTACATGTGAAGGCCACTTATTCATTTCGGGTAAAGTGATTAGATCTACTGGTGACGGAGATGCATCGTTTGTCAACAACGCTGCGGCCTTTATGTTTCCCACTGCTATATATGAAATGTGTTCTAAAGAGATGGAAAACGTACGTGAAGTCGGAATTACCAGTACGATTCGAGGGTTTCTCACCTATGAGGAAGAGGATTCGAAACAAATGGAAATCGCCGGTTGGAAGTATCCATCAGCACCTGTGATAAATAAAACAGATGGATCATTTAATTTCCTCATCCCCCTTAAGCATATTTTTAATATTTTTAATGATTATAAAGTGGCGATGTATGGTAAACAGACATTTCGATTTATTCGAGCCAGTAACGATGATGACTGTTTTATCGTCAGGGAGAAAAAGACTCCACCGGATGTTAAAACAACAGTCAGGCTTGAAATTCACACGGTAGAAGTAAGGATTTCACGCATTCTCCCCAATTACAATATTAAAGCCAGATTATTGCAAAATATTAAGGAAGACAAACCCCTCATCATACCATACAGAAAATGGGACCTTCACATGCTACCTGCTCTAACTGCTGGAGCCAGAAAAGAAAGCTGGTCAGTACGGACGAGTCAAGCGGTAGAGGCACCAAGACTTGTAATAGTATGCTTCCAAACTGATAAACAGGATCGACTGGACAAAGACCCTACAGAATTTGATCATGTAAATATTGTTGACATCAAATTAACGTTAAATGGAGAAAATTATCCATCAAATGACAAAATGTCCATAAATTTCAAAGAGAATGATTGGGTTGAACCGTATTCAGCTTATTCCAAATTCTACAGGAATTATGTAGGTGACACTAGGAGGCATGTGCTGCTTGATTATTCAAACTTTAAGAAGCATGCTTTGTTTGTAATCGATTGCTCACGACGAGACGAAAGTGAGAAACCGACCACAGTCGATGTGAGATTAGACATCGAAGCAAGTGAAGGATTTCCAGCAAATACCAGAGCGTACTGTATAATAGTGCATGATTCAATCATGGAATACCTCCCACTAAGTGAAACTGTTAAAAGTCTATCTTAAGAACCAGTGCAAATCAAATTCAAACTTTAGTATATTATAAGTGGTAACTAACTCAAGAGCACTCAAAAACCATAATGAAAATTGCAGTAGTTGATATTCAAGGTTTTGTACTGGGCAATAACAAACAGTTCTATCCTAAAGAGTTGGCAATAAAGGCAGGAAGTTACACAAACCATTTTCTGTTCAAACCGCAAATTGAATATTCAAATCTAAGTTGTGGAGACAAAAGACAAGTCAATTTTTTGGAGCGAAAAATACATGGTTTAAAATATACAAGTGGGTATGTGAATTATGATGAAATAGACCGAATTTTGGTTAACAATTTACGAGTCGACATTATTTACGTACGAGGACATCAGAAAATCCGTTTCTTGGAGGAAAAACTGAGAGAGCTGTCAATGGAGAATACTCTAATAATCAACCTGGAAAAAAATGAAGACTCACCAAAATTCAATTCAAATCAGCAGATCTGTCAATACCATTGTCAGGGAAACTTCAAATGTAGCATTCAAAATGTTGAAATGATGTATAAGTGGCTGTTAAATCGCTTACCTTAAACTATTAAATTAATGAAATATTGTGTTTGGAAGGCTATTTATTAAAAAATTATGTTACTATTAAATTAATATATTAAATAAAAGAAGTAGATTAAGATATGTTTCTTATTTCTTAAAATATCTAACAAATTATAAAAAAATTGAACCTCACGAAGATTATAAAAACTTTAACCATCTTCACAAATTGTTTCCTCAGAATCGTAGTCACTTTCCTCAAGTTCATCTAATTTATATAAACTTTTAATCGTCCTTTTAAGATTTGATGATAGAATGTCTGATTTATCTACAATGTTAGCAAGATCGTTTTTGCTTAATTGTCTAGGATTTCTTATAATACTAGTAATAACACGACACTCGTTTCGAACTAAAGGTCTTCTGCGAAGATATTCTTTTAGTTCCTTCAGACGCGCGGCCTTTTCACTTACAGTAGTGTTCACCATATTACTTATCCACTAATCGCTGTCAGACAGTACTTCATAACACGTAAGGTCCAATTTCTTATGTTTCGATTTCTCAACAGCAGTATGTTTTGCTATTGAGTCGGAGCAGAAACAGAAATGCTGATAACAATTCTTACAAAATATTGTGCCGTAAGGCAATATATAAAGAATTTTTAACCTCCCCACTCCACTTCACCATTTAAAAAAAAAGGGAGGTTACTGCAATCACTAAAATTTTCGAATTCGAGATAAGACCGGATCTATACGTTTTGGGGTCTCAGGAGCCCAAAAAAGTGGTTTTTAAAATGTGTCTGTGTGTATGTGCGTACGTACGTACGTGCGTACGTACGTGCGTACGTACGTTTGTAAACACGCCACAGCCAAAACTACTAGACCGATTTGGCTGAAATTTGGTACGTGTGCATGTGATAACCCAACTTAGATCTGAAAAGCTTTTGGAGCCAATCGTTCAACTAGAAATGCCATTTTGGCACATCAACTTTTAAATTTCAAATGCAAACCCCCATTTTTCACCTCACGATAGAAAAGGCCTTCAAATTCTGCTTCTAAAAATGTATTCATTCTTAGTGCCCTTTTGATCAAAGATTTAAAAAAAAAAGATTTTTATCCGACTATAAAATCGCGGTACAGCCCAAGTCCCTGAACCGATTTGGCTCAAATTTTGCACACGGGGATTGTATTACACGTCGAAGAGCTGAACAAATTTTGGATTCAATCGGCCCACGGAAACTGCCGTTTTGGCACACCAATTTGTAACTTTAAAATTATTCACTCATTTAACCATCCAAAACAAGTTTTTGAAAGATTTATTCTCACCATCAGAAAAGGTCTTCAAATTCTGGTTTTAAGTAAGACAAAATTAGTTCGCATTTAGTGCTCTTTGGGTCAAAAAATCGAAATTTCATAATAACACTAAAAATACATTATAGCCCAAATTAGCGAATCGATTTGGCTGAAATTTGGTACATGGAGATTGGGTGACCCGTTGAAGACCTGAAAGGCTTTTGGAAGCAATTGGTCCACGGGAAGTGCCATTTAGGCATATCAACTTTAAATTTTAAATACAAAGGTCTCCCTTTTTATGTCGCCATTAGAAAGACGATCAATTTCTCGTTCTAAAAATGTATTCACAGTTTCTGCCATTTCAGTGGAAAAGAGAAAAAAATATTTTTCATTAAAAGGGAGCATGCTGACAGTGGATGACATAAAGTATCAGTTATTGTCAAAAGGGTGGCAAACTGTTAACCTTAAAAGGAACATATTGTCAAATGTGATGGGTGATGTCGGTATTTGTCAGAAAATTGCGAAATTAGTCACAGACGATAAGCATAAAGATTTTTTTGTTGAATTGACTACTGTCTACACAGAATACAAAGATCCACGCGATGGGGAGGTTCCAGCCGCTTCTCTGCTGCATTTTTTTTATTTGTTTTTTGAAGTGTTATTGGTGTTATTCTTCTTACAGTTTTGAAACTTCGTTCAAAGCGGGCTTTATCAGTGAGTACTTTCTCCCATCGCTCATTGATGTGCTGCTGTGGATAATAAAAAAAAGAATATAAGCAAATAGTATTAAAATTAGTCAAATCACCTTTGTGAGAAGAATATATATATATAGAGAGAGTAGGACTGATCGAAACAAAAGCAGAGATAAATTTTCAATCAAGAATATCCCCAAGGTAGCGTATTTGTATACACATAATTGACTATTCTTTTGTCGTCATGAGGACTTAAAGCCAATTTTCTTTGTTTCATAGTAAAGACATTGTGATTTTCAGATTGAATAAGATTTTGTGAAACTTCAAAAGGTTTATTGTCAAATAGGCACTCATAATAATCTTTAAATTGAATTTGTTTCTTTAAAGCTGAGGACTTGACTCCTTTGGCCTTTTTAACTATTCCAAAATTACCCATGAAATAATGTAATTCGCGTTCACTAACCAACTTGCTCCTAAGATTTTCCAGTTTTTCAAGTTTTTCACCTTCAGAAATCTGTAGTTTAAATGTGTACATTTTAGAGCGCAATCCGATAAATTCTATCATTATTACTCCTTTATTTTCATCCTTCATTATACCCAAAACTTTTTTATTCCTCTGTGGAATATTATATATGTTGTCTGTAGGATAGTCAGATGTGTCAAATTTATCGATGTCATGTTTTATGTGCATATAAATGTCATCAACAAAAAACTGATAAATTAAACTATCAGTATCTGTGTATAATAATTTTGCCTTGTTTCCAAATTTTTTATGAACATAACAGTAGTGAAAGTGATACAAAAGTGTTTTTGAAATATCTAAAATTGACATACCTACATAAATTGGTTTGTTACAGGTCACTTTTAACCTTTTCATTTCAATGATTATCATATCTTTACTGAGTATAGTACAACTATGAAAATTTGGTTGAGATATGTAATAACTTGCACCAAACTTTCCTGACCATTTAGTCACCAATTTCACATCTCGATACTTTTTTACATTTTCAATTGTCTTTCCGAAAACTGCGTTATTCATTAGTTTATAAAAATTCTTCTCAAAATCATTCTTGCTCTGTTTCCTCAGTTCTGTATTCAAATCAATATATTTCTTTAACCATCTAGATTGTTTGAATTTCAGGCACCTATGAATCTTTTCAATTTTTAATCCCAATTTAACAGCTTGTTGTAAATTTCTGTGATGTATTACATAGTTCTTTTTGTCATACAAAGTTGTTAACAATTTTGGAATATTGGAATCAGAAATAGGTGGAACCAAATGTTCAGGGCAAAGAGGTAAATCTTTATGTGAATTAAAAAGTTCCCTAGGATAATGTAGGTCCACTTCTAAAACATATCCATAGTTACTATCTTCTGATAGGTCTAGGATGTTTTCTTTGTAAATATCAACATCTTCTACCCATTGAAAGTCTCCAGTAGGTAATGGATAAGACATTGCTGCACCATAGAGGTTGTTTACATCAAAATACATTAAATAGGATGTTTGCTCATCAGGATTGTAATCTTTTCCCATATATTTATTATTTGCCTTTCCATACCTATTGGAACATTGACTAACTCCACCTCTTATGGATTTTTCAAAGAACAAAACTTTATCTACATCTGTTAGCAATTCCAATTCAACATTACAAATTTTCAGCATACTATCAAAAGCAAGACCAGGTGCAGTAAAATAGTGCAAACTGTCCAATTCGTATGTCTTTAAACAGACCGCTCGAAAATTTTCAAATATGTCTGCAAGCAGTAATACATCAGTCTTTAGATATAATTCTGCATATTCTTGGAGGGAATTAATTTTGAAAGTATTCCAAATCGTGCAGGCATGGTTGTAGTCTGCACCTGAAATCTCTTCATTGTTTAGTTTGCTATAAAATTCCTCTTTAACTGGTAAAGAGGTTTCCTTTAGCTTTTCCCAACAATTGAGGTATTCATAAGGAAAGATACCCTTTCGCGTAACCAATTTAAATTTTGACTCATCAGCATAGTAGCTTTTGGTTATAATTTTTTGGTTGTCAGTCAAGTATGACGACAAGCTATCAATGCTACTGGGCATAAACCTGAATGAATCTAAAAATCTAAAATTTACCTTTGTTTCCTTAACATATTTGGTAAATGAAATGAATTTTTCCTTATTGAGTGGTAGTACATTCAGTTTACCTTCAAATTCCGAACAGAGCGCTTTAACTAGGAAATGACTATCATATCCTGACAAATTGTGAAAAATCACAGGTACCATATGAGAGTCTTTATAATTTAAGTTACATGAATTGTGTGCAGGACCTCTGTAGTTCCCTGAAAGATGACAATGGTCAACAACCCTGATATCACCCTCTAAAAATGGTTGTGAACAAATATGACAAATTTTTGATGATCGAAAATTATTTTTTTCAGCTGTGGTTAGAGGCTTCATCTGACTAGGATTGTTAAAGATTGAGTCTAATGTTTTGGCTATGTCATGGAGTTGACGAACAAACCACTCCTGACAATCTTCACCCGTGTACATTTTGAATTTTGATAATGAGTCATCATATGAACATTTAATATAGTAAGCTATGCTAAATGGTACATGTTTTTGATATTTTTTACATTTATTTGTATTCTTATCATCCTTGTAGTCCGTTAATATACATTCAAGGTCAGCATATATCACAAAAGGAACCATTTCCTTATTTTTAAAGTTTTTGAATTTCAACATTTTCTCATTTTCTTTAGGAAGTACAATTTTAGTTTTATTTAAATTTTTACAGTCATCCGTATGCCTAATTAATGTATCTTCAGTGTAAAAGTGATTCAAGCAACGTTCACAAAACCATTTTTTGTTTCTAATATTGCCAACTTGGTTACCTACTAATTTTGATATGTTTTTAATGTATGCGAAATGATACGAAGGTGGATTCAAAACATCACACATATCATCATCACCACTCTCAGACTGATCTAAAACAATTTTATCACAGGTGTTGGTGCTATAGGAAACCATAAGTAAATTTATGCATGGCGAAAAACTTGTTTTAGTTAATAGCAAAGGAACAATTTCGTCTTCAACAACAGTGAATACATTTATAGCTATACTGTTCATGAATTCAAATTTTGGAATACTTTTCAATTCCATTGGAAAATCAATTCCATCATATTTTAAAACTTGAGTAAAGTGAGGATACGAGCTTGGACGATCAACGTGTTTATCAGCGGGATACAATCCACACACTATAGACCACAAGAAACAATACATGTCATTATTTTTGATATTGATTACACTGTGTGTTTTTTTAATAAATGGAGGTAAAGCAATGAATGTGGAAATACCCCCACTTATGGGATTTAACGTATTTATATTTACTTTTAAATGAAAAATTTCACACAAGGCCCATCCTGAATCTCGTTCCTGGAATTCTTCCAAATTTACCAAAATCTTATCCAAAACATACCTTTTATACCATAACTTTAAATTGGAATTTTGATCAATAGTTCTATTTTTGGTTGAGAAAAATTTCAAGGATTGTTCTCCTGTTTGAGGTTTCACAAACAATCCAGCAAAGACAACATTGACCTTCAACATCACTCTTTTTAATTCTTTTCTAATTTTCAGTGAAAAACTTTGAAAGGCATTTTTCAGAAAGTCCTGAGGTTCCTTGTACTTTAAATTTGTTATTACACCGGATCTAATACGACCCCTAAAACACGATTCCAAATCTTGCCAAATTAACTTTTGTTTCTTCAATTTTGCTGACTTACTTAACTTGACTTTAAATTCTGCAAGATATTTCTTCAAAAGACTTAAATTTGACTCCACCTTGGAAAAGTTCTTAATACATTTCAATTTCTCTCTGATGGCTCTTTCAATAACAACAATAGTTTTTTTTAAATGGGCAATAAATTTAGAATATTCTGCTTTTGTTTTGATAATTCTACTCACTTTTTCCATGGTCGTAACAGCATCCGTTGAAAGCTTATCGATCACTGGATGACTCATCTTGAATAAATTTCTGTTGATAGATAAAAATAGAATAAAATTAACTTACCTCTATTACTGTTTCTGCAGATGTGAAGACTAAAGTGAGACACTTTCAGAAGACTGATAAGTGATAATGATTTCAAACAAACAAAAACGCGAGTTTATATATGGTTTCAATATCAAAAACAATTACGCAAAAGTCTAAATTGCTATAATTATAAAGTAGTTTACTTGATAAACTGTATTTTAATGAGCTGCAAAACTAAATTAATGGACATTTTTTAAATATTTGTTGATAAAACCTAGTAAATGCAACATTAATAGTATCGTTTCACTGATAAACAGACAATAATGGCTTTAGTTTTACTGATAAAATACTAGGAAGCAATTATTTATTCATTCCACTGATAAATGAAAATAATGACTACCATTTTTTGATAACGGTACCTATGTATAAAACCAGAAGAAAAGCTTAACCACATCAGTCTTCAGCAGAAAACTAACTGAATTCAACATGACAGGCATACCATCTACTATTGTGATTTTTACGGAAGACTCCGTAAATTTTCCTATTAAGGTGGCCCATGTGGTCATCAAGCAGATATTTCAGTAAGTATCTACCGTTTTTTTTTTTTTTAATTTTCATTTTATTTTTTTAATTTCCCATAGATATGGAGCTCTCTCCACTGAGGTAAAAGGAGATAAAATCGTAGTGAATTTAAGTTATACTCCTGCTGGTAATTCGTTAAAAAGAAAATTTGGGGATTTGCCAATAAGATACTTGAGGACAAATCTGGACGATGACAAAGAATTGAAAATTCTTGAATCGATTTCAAGTAGGTATAAATTCAACCTCCTTGATGGCGAGGATCATGTGAAACCTGGAACCTCAACCTCAAATGACAAAGGCAAAAGAAAAGCAAAAAAATTTGCTAAGCCTCCTCAACCAATTAAAAGAATTAAAATGGAACACAATGAAATTATTAATTTAGATGAGGAAGATGATGATAATGATAATAGTGGTGGTTATGAAGAGGAAAGCCAGGTTTTTTAAATAAATATATAATAGAAATATATAATATTTCAGGGTGGGATTAAAATCAGATTTTATTTGTTCCCATCCAATTGAATGTACTAGTTATTATTACTTACTTATTATCATTTATATTTACAGTAGTGCATTTCAATAAAATTATTATTGTGTAATGTTTTCTCTCAGTATTCCCTTCACTCTTGTGAAAAGAGCAAGATCAAAAGAACTAAAACGTTATACAGCAAAAGTACCTCATTTTCTTAGTCTTTTAAGAATTATGACGCATCTAATCTTCAGTATATTTGTCAATTCCCTTCTTTATTGTGCAATACCAACTAATGTTTGGCGCATGTTCATATGTGTCATGGATGGTGAAAATTCAACAGAAAATTTTTGTAACAGCAATAATTCTTCATCATCATGGAAACTGATGAGATTTACAAGAATCCCTGATCTAACAATCCCAGTGTTTACTTTTAATATTTCATCATTAGAAGCTTACAACGATTCACAGCTGTATTATAAGATTAAATTGGTTTATAGGAACATGGTAGAGTTAAATACTGAGGTGTATACCATATATTTAGCGAACAGTGGTAGATCAAAAGATAACGGCTGTATTGACAATTTTATTAAAGACAAAGTAAATCTAAAAAACTATATGAATAAAATTTTAGTGTTTTTTGGAGTGGAATTTTTCATACTTTCCATAATATTAGTTGAGCTATTATTTATAATAAGAATCTATGTAAATTGTTTTAGGGTAAGAAAGTCCAAGTGTGAACTTAATTGTGTCAACTTAAATTGTAATGATTAATCACATACGGTTTAAATTTAAAAAAAAAAAAAAAAATGTTTTCTCTTGAAGATAAAAATAAAATGTACTTCTTAAACTAAAATATCTACATCATCGCTCTACCTTTCAAGTCTAACGCCATCCTGACCATTGTTTCATTCTTCGGAAGCAATTATTTGTTCATTCCAAATATTTAACGGAAAATAATAAACACGCTGGGGGGCACTAATTGGTCAAGTCCGAAGATAATAATAATAATGGCCTTAGTTTTACTGATAAAATACTAGGAAGCAATTTATGCAAAAGTCTAAATTGCTATACCTAATTATAAGTATTTTACTTGATAAGCTTTATCTTAATGAGCTGCGAAACAAAAATAATGGTCTAATTACATGCACGCGATAATGCGCGGCCCGCCTGTTTGCGCGGCAAAATTTCTAACGAAAGCGGGAAAACTTCAACCCCCATGACGGCCTGCGCACCAAAATTTCATTTTAGAAAGGAAAAAAACTTCAAGATTACAGTCTGCGAGGGAAAATTTCAGTTTCCCTATTTTAAAGGGGAGGCAGGCAGGCAGGCAGGCAGGCAGGCCAGGCACCCTCAATATTAGGGAGTACATACAAAATGGAGGCCTACCCCTTCAGTTCTGTGAAAAAAATCAACAATTACCAGGAGTCGCCGAAGAACTCGATGGCACATGAAAACATAACCTCAATTGGTCCAGAACCCCGCTATACCTACTACTGAAACTCCAGCCAATGAAAACGTGTCTTGTAAAAAACTGTCATAATAATATTATTGGCACCATCTAGAAAATGGTTGCAGGTCCTAAATGCCTCATCTTTTGACAGCCTCCGGTACAAAATTGGGGAAAATCGGTCCAATAATAATAAAGTTGTAACCAAGAATAAGTTGTTCACTTTTTTTGTAATTTTCATAAATGTGTATATAAATTATGTTCTACTAAAAAATCTAATTCGACAGTTCTACAAGTTCGGACGTCGCTTGCGAGAATTAGGTGGGGATAAGCAAAATAATCAAAAGGACTGTTTTAATGCAGAATTTCATAAGAAATACTTTTGATTAGAATCAATTTTTTGTCAGATGGATAGTTTCTCCGAAAAATGACAAATACCAGCGCCATGTCACGTTTGGGGGTGGTTTTCGCCAAATAAAGGATGAAACGCACACTTGGGGGGTGGGAACTTTTCGGCCCTTCATTTCAGGTGCCAACAGGAGTCCGTAGCCAACACTTCAAAAATATACAGGGTGAGTCTAGTTGGACAAATCAGCGCTCTAGCGTTTAACATATTGAAATTGGAAATTCAATTTTTGGATATGTTGTAGCTGAAATGGTCCCCTACGCATGGGACCGATGAAGAAAGCTCCAGTTATATTCAAACCGAAATTATTAAATAAAAACGAAGGCCTAAGAATATTTTTTTCGATATTGTTGCATTTTTTAGGGTTATTTCGCTAGATAATCATTTTCTCTTTATGGAAACATAATTTTTTTAAGAAGAAAGTTAATAATATCCGAGAGATAAATTATTTAAATAATAAACATTTTTAATTATTTCCTAAGGAAAACCACGGGTCCCGTGGTTTTAACAACTGAAAGGCAGTCTAGCTTGTACTGCAGAGTGTACCCAGAATGACAAGTGTCAGTTGGAAATGTCATTTGGGGTCGTTTGTGGAAAAGTAATGCAAAACTGCGAGTTTTTGCCCTTTTCTTTACAGATAATTAGGTAATTTTTATTGCTTGATGGATTTTTTAGTAAATTCGTCGAATACAAGTGTTTCGGATTGTCACCCGATTGATGTTTTTTACATTGCCATTGGAATCGAATGGTTCGACCAAGAAAAGCTATTCTCTTCAGCCAGAAGGGAATTGGAATAGTTTCTAACAGTTTACTAAGTGAGTGCATTGCTGTCAAATAAGGTGATTTTGTTGTCTTATTAAAAAGTTAATCCTATTTCAGCCGATAAGTTTTCACACTTACGAAAAGAAGATTTATCATCATCCGATGAAATCAGATGAAATATGAATTGATGCAACGAAGGTGTATGTAGCAGTGACATCACATGAATCGAGATTAGGAACAAGTAGATGTTGAAGCAAAATGACTTGATTGTGACTAGGGAGTTATTTCGAGCGGTGGTCATGGTGGTCATCAAAGATGCTTGCTTGCGAACATCCAGAAATCACAACATGAAGAAAAAGAGCACAAGAGGATGTTGAGTAACATCGAATTAAACAATCATCTATTATTTCAAGTGAACGTTAAAATTGGACGGAGACTATTGTCACCACATTGTTATTTATTTATTTATCAGTACATTTGATGTTGCAACATTTATGTAAACCTCTATCCCTTGTAGTCCACTGCATTTTAATCTAAATCACGTTTCGTTAAGATCGAGGTTAAGATCATATTCTTTCTCAAGTTTGTATTCTTATTAGACAGTGACGACAGAGGCCTAATGTTTATTTGAAATTTTGTCACTGTTTTATGGGATGTAATAAAATGTTTATACTGAATTTTAAATCGTCCTGTTAGTAACTATTGCCAATTCCTTTCTGGCTGACGGGAATAGCTTTTCTTGGTCGAACCATTCGACTCCAATGGCAATGTAAAAAACATCAATCGGGTGACAACCCAAGACACTTGTATTCGGCGAATTTATCACAAAATCCATCAAGCATTAAAAATTACCTAATTATCTGTAAAAAAAAGGGCAAAAATTCGCAGTTCTGCATTATTTTTCCAAAAACAACTCAAAATGACATTTCCAACTGACATTTATTGACATAGAGAGCGGAATTATATGCGTCAAATTTCACCAAAATATGCGCATATATATGCACAGGAATTCGTTAAAATATGCACAATATATGCAGCGTTTACAAACTATTCAAACCAAAATTTTCTTACGCAATCATTCAAGTAGCATGTAGGTAAGTATATAAATAAAACCGTATTTACTGAAAAAAGACAGCTGCTGTTGAAATAGATATTTATTTTTCATACATATCATATAAGTATACACTACAATTAAACAATACATACATGAATTATGTTACCTATATACTAATGTTTTTATTACTAAAATAATTTACAACTAAAATTTTCTCGATATTTTCCATCAAAAGATTTTGCCTTCTATCTGTCAAAATACATTTGTATTTAGAAAAACTCCTTTCCACGTCGACTGACGTTATTGGAGCATATTTTAATGCACTAATAATGGCAGGATTCAAGTTTAGCTCCCCGGGATCAACAGTAAAATCACCACTCAACACCTTACTAACATTTTCTAAACACTGGTACCCTTCATTTTTGTTAACAGTATCCTCGAATTTTTTTCTTATTATTTGGCCAATTTTTCCTGAAACATTAACAATGTTTTCCCGAAATTCAGCTATTATTTGAACAGAGTCCGTCAATGGCATAGAGGCTGTTTCAAGTTTCGTAATGCTTGCACAAATAATGGCATAATTAGAATTTATAAAAGCTAATTCGTTTCCTAAACCTGACTTTTTCAATGTTTCTTTACATTTCCTAATATAGACACTATTTTCATCATCTAATTCTAGAATCAAATCTTTAATAGACACAAAATTATTTGCATAAAAACTAGCAGCACTAATCCATGTTCCCCATCTTGTTAAAACGGGCTCAGGTGGTAGAGGAGAATTTGGCAGTTTTTCCCTATATAATTGAACTCTTAGAGGCGCTTTCAAAAAGATCTTTTTGACATTGCTAATTAAGGAGTTTACATTTGGAAATTGATGCCTAATTTCCTCTGCAACCCTATTTAATCCGTGAGCTAAACACGTAACATGTATTAAATTTGGATATAACAGTTTCAACTGCTGCCCGGCTTTAACCATGTAGGTTGCGGCATCTGTTAACATGAGCAAAATTTTTTCTGTTGGTACAGCATCAGGAAGAAAAAAATTCATAAAGCATTCGTTAACAAATCTTAAAATTGTCACATGATTAGTTTTCTCAAGCTGCTTACAAGCTATCAAGTAGGAAGTTCCAGGTGCTTTTTCGTTTAAACAGCCAATTAAAAGATTTGCTATGTAACGTCCGCAAGAATCTGTAGTTTCGTCGACTATAAAATAAATGTAATGATTTTTTACAATTTCTTTGATGCTATTAACAGTATTAGTATAAATATCTGCAACATAACACTTCCTTAATGTGCTTTCATCCGGAATATTGCTGCGACAATGTTTTTCTAAAAATTCCCTGAATGTGGGATTTTGCAATTTCTTTAAAGGTATATCTGCACTAAGCATGGCCTTACATAACTCAGAGTTGAAAACTTGCTGTTCGCTCTTCTTTGATGTTCCTGCCAATGTTTGTTTCAGGGAAAGTTGGGTCATCTTGGATTCCTTCAGTTTTCGCTCATTGCCCTTGTGAAGTGCTGTTGCGACATGTTGAGTAATTTGAAATTTGCGGTCACATGGTATCTGTGACAAAATAAATTAGATGAGCAAGACATTTCATAAGAGCTGTTTGACACGATACAATTTTTCTTACTAAATCGCTTGCAATTGTTTTTTTTTTTCGTCCACAAATTAGAACAAAAATAAAACTGCACAAATTATTTAGGACGCATCCTAACGAAATATCAGAATGCGTCCTAAATAATTACTGCAATCTCATTTTTGTTCAATTTTTCGATTTATATAAAAAAGCAATTGTAAGCGATTTAGTAAGAAAAATCGCATCGTGTCAAACGGCTCTAAAATAGGCGAACTCGAAAAATAATTTAGAGCAAAATCTATTAATGAAAATACAAATATGAAACTTACCGTTTTTCCACACGCCTTGCAGAAAACCTTTTCGTCATCCAAGATAAGTTCGGGTACATCTTTTATCCACGAAGACACCAAATAGTTTTTCACCTTCGGCATTTTTAATTTTAAAAAACACTGCAGTTAGGTAGGTAGGTATATCGCAAAATCGCTAGCGCACTTGAATATAATGTGTAGCTACTTCTTCGATAAATGCTTTCAAAATGAGCAACAATTTATCAAAATTTGGCTTTTATATTTACCCCTCTCCTAATTACATCCCCAATAATACCAATCAATTATGTGAAGATATTAAAATGAAAGTGAGGCTCAAATACTTAAGCTCTTTAACGACTTCTGAGAAGGATAGGGGCAGTTAGGGTGCACCTAATCCTAACGGAATATTTCGCTTTTGTGTCTCTGTGATTCTAAGAAGGCAAAATTACTTATAATTTAAAAAATTTTTGTTTGTGACTTGATCGTTTGAGAATGACTACAAAATATGCTTAGATATGCAAAATACCGCAAAATATGCAAAAATCTTTCAAATATGCAAAATATGCGAAAATTAATTAACGCCAATCGACTCTAATTGGTCTAATTCGGATAGATACTAAAGAATTTGGTTGTCATATCAAAAAGGGCAGCAGAGAAGCGGCTGGAACCTCCCCAACGCGTGGGTCTTTGATTTCAGGGACTTCTGTTTAAGATTCTAAAGTTGATATGCCTAAATGGCACTTCCCGTTGACCAATTGCTCCCAAAAGCCTTTCAGCTCTTCAACGGGTCACCTCACCTCCATTTACCAAATTTCGGGCAAATCGATCCACTAGTTTGGGCTATAAAGTGGTTTCAGTATTATTACAAAATTTCGATTTTTCTACCCAAAGGGTTCTAAATGCGAATCAATTTTGTCTCATTTAAAACCAGAAATTGAAGACCTTTCTGATGGTGACCTCGATAGTGACAATAAATCTTTCAAAAACTTGTTTTGGATGGGTAAATTAGAGAATAATTTTAAATTTCGAAATTGGTGTGCCAAAACGGCACTTTCCGTGGGCCGATTGAATCCAAAATTTGTTCACCTCTTCGACGTGTAATACAATCCCCTTGTGCAAAATTTCAGCCAAATCGGTTCAGGGGCTTGGGCTGTACCGCGATTTTAAAGTCCGATAAAAATCAATTTTTTTTTCATTTTTGGTCAAAAAGGCACTAAGAATGAATGCATTTTTAGAAGCAGAATTTGAAGGCCTTTCCTATCGTGACGTGAAAAATGGGGGTTTGCATTTAAAATTTAAAAGTTGATGTGCCAAAATGGCATTTGTGGTTGCACGATTGGCTCCAAAAGCTTTTCAGATCTAAGTTGGGTTATCACATGCACACGTACCAAATTTCAGCTAAATCTGTCGAGTAGTTTGGGCTGTGGCGTGTTTACGAACGTACGTACGTACGAACGTACGAACGTACGTACGAACATACGTACATACATACAGACACATTTTAAAAACCTTTTTTTTGGGCTCCTGAGACCTCAAAACGTATAGATCCGGTCTTATCTCGAATTCGAAAATTTTAGTGATTGCAGTAACCTCCCTTTTTTTTAAATGGTGGAGTGGAGTGGGGAGGTTAAAATACGTGATATGCAGGTTTCATATATTCCGCTCTTTAAAATTATTGTCATTCTGGGTACAGTCTGCAGTATAAGCAAGACTGCATCTCAGTTGTTAAAACCACGGCACCCGTGGTTTTCTTTAGGAAATAATTAAAAATCTTTATTATTTAAATAATTTATCCCTCGGATATTATTAACTTTTTTCTGCAAAAAAATTATGTTTCCATAAAGAGAAAATGATTCTGTGTGCGCGAAGGACCGTAGCGGAAGCGAAATGCGAAAATGCGAAAATGCGAATGAAATCAACAGCGAAAAAAAAGCGAAATGAAAATAAACTTACCCAAGTTTCCTAGCCGCCTGCGGTGGGCACAAACGGTCGGTTGAAGGGTAGGTAATGGGGTTAAAGGGAAATGAATTAAAATCTCGAGGAAAATTGAGTAAATTGCTATTTTACAAAACAACTTGCGACACGCGTTCTGCGACCGATTTTAACAAAACTTCTAGCGAACTTCCTGATCTCAACTTTTTTGAACCAAAAGAAAAATAATCAGAAACGAAGCCACCTGCGACATCTATCGCTCGATTAAAAATGAAACTAATAAATTTTATAGAAAACTGCGCAGACATCCTCCCCGCCTTGAAAGGAAGTCTTTCAACAACGCAACAATAAATGAAATAAAGTAAGTGAATAAGTACAAACGCTAAATGCATAGCAACGTCAGCAGAACAATCCGAAAACAAAATACTGTCTTGCTGATGCCGCCGAAAGTAACCCGAATGAGTAACAAATAAACATAAAACATGAATATGAAAGAAAAGAAACGCTAATTCTGCAGCTCCATTCGAATGCACCATAGGTATGGGGCTAATTTACTGAGTTGGCAAAGGGCATAACCGCACTACTGGACGCTTGTAAATGCCCGTTTTCGTTTTCACGTTGGCTACGCGAATCGTACCATCTTTACCGGGAAAAACATCCACAACGACGCCAAGAGGCCAACTGAGCGGTGGAGCGTTATCATGTTGAATTATGACGAGAGTTCCTGGCCTAACAGGACAGTTTGGTGAACGCCACTTTTGACGCAACTGAAGCTCATGCAAGTACTCAACCCTCCATCTTTTCCAGTACGACTGGACAATTTGGTCCAACAATTCCTTGCGAGTTTTAATGGGAGTTGTTGATAAATCTAAAGCTGGCAAATGCTTCAGTGGCGTCAAAGTCAAAAAATGAGCGGGAGTCAAAGCTAAAGGTTCTGAAGGGTCACAGCTCAGCCAACAAAGAGGTCTGGAATTTAATAGAGCTTCAACTTGAGTCAATACTGTCATAAACTCTTCGTAAGACAAAACCTGATTCCCGATGACCTTGGCAAGAAGCGTTTTGACTGACTTAATGCCAGATTCCCAGATACCTCCAAAGTGAGGGGCGTTAGAGGGATTGAATTTCCAGCGAATGCGATTATCAGCGAGATCTCGACCTAGAACCTGCACAAAATCATCTGAGCTTACGAACTCATAAATTTTATCAAGCTCGTTCTTGGCACCTTGAAAATTCGTACCGCAGTCTGAATACATAACAGCACACGGCCCACGATGAGAAAGGAAACGTGAAAAGGCCGCCAGAAAGGCATTGGTGGACAAATCAGAGGCCAGCTCAAGATGCAAAGCACGGGTGGTTAGGCATACAAATAAGCATAGATACGCTTTCTGAGTCTTAACTCCTCTATGACGACTTAGAGTAATTCTAAAGGGACCACCGTAATCCACTCCCGTATGGCAAAATGGTTTAGCTTCGGTTACCCGAGGAGCGGGAAGATCAGCCCTTAAAGGTATCTGCGCGCGAGGTTTCACCCTAAAACAATGATTACAAGATCGACACCTTTGACGGACCACTGACCTTGCAGACAAGATCCAATACTTTTGACGGAGAAGCGATAATAAGAGATGAGGTCCTGCATGCAAGTTTTCAGTGTGGAAGTGATCGATTAGAAGAACAACAAAAGGATGCGACTTAGGCAGCAAAATCGGATGCTACTGATCAATCCAAAGTGGAGTTTGACAGGCGACCTCCAACCCTTATGAGGCCGTTATGAATAAAGGGCCTTAAGGATGAAAGGGAGGGACAAATGCGCTTGGCTTTTAGCAAGTCGAATTCTTTACTAAAACTGGCCGTTTGAATTACTTTCAACAACGCCGTCTCTGCTGATTCAAAATCTAGGGCAAGGTATATTCCGGGAAAAGCGCGTTTGGGCAACAAACGGGAGAATCTCAACATCTGAACCACTACCACCAGCAGTTTTCTCCAAAGGTTTCGTGAAAAACAGGCCAATCGGCTGCTACTCCACCAAAGGCAGGCAATTCAATTTTAGGCAACCTCATGATGGTTTTTTGAGGCCCTGGGGGAGGTGCAGCCGCTTGCGTCGGCGGTGTTGGTTGGAATACTATCTTTGAGGCGCGCTGTATGTGACAAACCATTTCATCGACAGTATCCAATACAGCAAAACTAGGAACGAATGCGGGATCTATTTGCAATTTTAATTCATTGATGCGTTCCATTATTTCATTTAACTGTTCTCGAGTTTCTGGAAGCGTTTCATAACGAATTTTGAAAAATGCGAGTTCCTGTTTATCCTTTAAATTTTGGGTTGAATTGTACAAGCGTTGAATCCGTAGAAATAACGCCTCCTTTTTGGAAGTTAAAACTTTTAATTTATTTGCGTCGGCCATCTCCACTTAAACAGTAAAGTTGTTGACCGATAAAGATGCGAGCAAAAAGCGAAATAGGCGATAAGCGTGGTCGCAGAAACAACAATATGAACCCTTTATGAATCGGGAAAATTAAGGCGGTATAAACAACCCTCAAATCAAAGGCGAAGAGACGTTGCATGCATTGCGTAGGCGGAAAATTGAAAATGAAAGCGAAAAAATGCGGAAAATTAAGCGGAAAAATGCGGAAAATAAAGCGAAAAAATGCGCTGGCGAATCCGTGGCTCGAATGAGACCAAAATGTGTGCGCGAAGGACCGTAGCGGAAGCGAAATGCGAAAATGCGAAAATGCGAATGAAATCAACAGCGAAAAAAAAGCGAAATGAAAATAAACTTACCCAAGTTTCCCAGCCGCCTGCGATGGGCACAAACGGTCGGTTGAAGGGTAGGTAATGGGGTTAAAGGGAAATGAAGGAAAATCTCGAGGAAAATTGAGTAAATTGCTATTTTACAAAACAACTTGCGACACGCGTTCTGCGACCGATTTTAACAAAACTTCTAGCGAACTTCCTGATCTCAACTTTTTTGAACCAAAAGAAAAATAATCAGAAACGAAGCCACCTGCGACATCTATCGCTCGATTAAAAATGAAACTAATAAATTTTTTAGAAAACTGCGCAGACAGATTCTCTAACGAAATAACCCTAAAAAATGCAAGAATATCGAAAAAAAAATTTTTAGGCCCTCGTTTTTATTTAATAATTTCGACTTGAATAAAACTGGAGCATTCTTTATGGGTCCTATGCGTAGGGGACCATTTCAGCTACAACATTATCCAAAAATAGAATTTCCAATTCCAATATCTTGAACGCTAGAGCGACTGATTTGTCCAACTAGACTCACCCTGTATAAATTATTTCTTCTATTCGTCTTTTTTAGATCTAATATGACTGGACTATTACCCAGTATCTCTTCGAAGATTTCAAGAGAATCAGTTGGTGATGGTTTTAAGAGTTCCGCACAAGTTTTACATCTCGTCAAGGGAGTCAATGGCAGACAAGCTTCAGCATTTAAGGTATCACAGCATTTTTTCAAAGGCGTGTACTCTGAAAATATAAGTTGATGGCATGCACTGACGTTATTTTAGAGCAAATAGTACGTTTCTCTATTAATAAGACCGAAATAGATCGAACACCACCAGAAGTCGACTTCGCTGAAACTACTTCTGAACGTTGTAAGTCAGATCTGTATATTAGAAAGTATCCTTTTTCATTTTCGGCAGTAGGGCTTCCCATAACATTATCTACAACCATTTCAGGTTAATTTACCTCCAGCAAATGGTTAATGAAGGGGGAGGCTTGAAAATATCAATGCTAAATTATGGATTATTTTTGTACAAACCTTACCGTTCTGACACAATTTTTTTATTTGAAACGTCATTTTGTCCGGTCTGCAGTCAAATGTTATGTTATTTAGTGATTTCCATTATACCCAACCTGACGAACAAAAAAAAAACAGGATCATTGAAATATAAATTAGAAGATTCCTTGGTCAGAGAGACTCCTCCATGGGGTCTGCCGCCCCACAGGGGCCCCTTTGTTATTGATTCGTTATTCATGGGGACCCTTCTGGAAGGGCTCCGCCCCCTTGGGGGCCTACTTGTCAGGTCTCAGCTTTCAAGGGGGCCCACGCGTCCGGGCTTCGCCCCCAAAATTGAAGCTTTTCCCACACAGGGCCCCCCTTCTGAGGGGTCTCCGCCCCCTCAATGGAGAGACTCAGAGAGACTCTTTCATGCGACAGAAAATCTATGACATACAAATTTCAATCTCTTAGTTTATATTTTTCGAGTAATTTTAAGAAAACCGACTTTTTGAGGAGTCCTTTAGGGATGTAGCCTGCAGCTGCCATATACGAAGAATTTCCAGACATGGGTCTATAGCATCTTTTCGTTTTATTTTTAGATATTATCACCCAGTATAGTTCTATACTTAGTATTAATTCAGACTCACCTTGTACAGGGTGAGTCTGAAAGACTCCACATCCTTTATACCACAGAATCTACTGTTCAAATGATGAGACTTGGTGCAAAAATTATTGGTCAAGATTTTGAATTTTCGCACAGCATGGTTACAGACCAAGAAGCAACTGCTAATGGTACTTAAGACATTATCCAAATAGCGGATCTCTTATACAGGGTGGCCCCTATGCTATTTCCCCTTGAACTTCTTTATGTTCGAAAATATTGCTAATTTGCCTATGCGCCCGTATTCCCCGTTCAATTCTAAAACTTTTTTGGCTCTTAAAATTTTTCGAAAAAACTAACCACTCACGAGAAAAATCGAAAAAACCGAAAAACATGATGCAGGTTTTCACCTTAAAACCAATGATGAATCGCCCTCATAAAAAAGTAACATTACCATCAATGTTTTTTCTTCAGTTGTGAGCAAAAATTCAAAATACTACGATACACTTTTCGAAAGGTATTTAAAAAGAACGTTTAAAAATGAAGATCTTTGGCGGCTTATAACATCAAGAGGAATCACAATTGACCACCAAGCTTCATCATTTGAACAGTAGATTCTGTGGTATAAGGGATGTGGAGTCTTTCAGACTCACCCTGTATAATAACGTTTCGCCAAGCAACGTTTATAATAAATCTGTTTGTCATACCTCAAACGTAGCGATCACAAAGGTACGATTTATTACCACTAATTTGCAATTACTTAAAGGAGGATTCAACTCAAGAATTCGACTTTTGGCTTACCTCAGTTTCTGGTCAATTTTAGTCTCCTGAATCTAATGGTGACATTAAAATGTTGAAAAAACCTCTATTTTCAGAATTATTTGAAAATTAAGAATTCTCGAATTCCAGGCATCTAGATCTTAAAATTGCATCAATTACGACATGATTATTCGTCATGTTGGCAACAATTTGTGATTAGGGGTACATCTCTCAAAATTATGCCAAGCCATTTTTTAAGGTTATGTTTGACGGCAAATAGTATTGATGCATAAGTTAATATTAAAAAAAATCACAGGGACATTTTGAGGACAAGAAGCGTTTCAAACATCTTTCACCACCTTCGTTTATTCAGTAACTTCCACCGCAACCGCAATTCTTCAGCATGATCCATGGCATATTTCGGCATTAAGAAAAACTTATCAAAAATGATTCTACTATAAAACTCGACAGCACACCACAACTTCCACATTCCACTATACATGTATACTTAGGTACCCCATTTCATTAGCTTATTTTAACAAAAATACAGCTGGAGAAGCCCAGATTACGAGCCTCAAAATTTACCCCAACGTTCAAGGTCAGGAAACATTCAATCTACGGACTATGTTCATAAACAGCACACGTAGATTTTACCAGGTATAAAATGACGATGAAATAATTCATAATCATATAGCAGCCGATTACAATAGTATAGGTAGGTATAGGTATAAATTTATGCGTAATAATTAATAAGATAATCAAACCGAAACTTAGGTGCACATGCTCAGACTGCACCGCATGCGCAATTTGATTACACAAAAATTTCGCGCGTTTTATTATGACATGGAGTTCCGGAGAATTGAAAGAAATTATGTCAATTATTATATGGCAACTGGCAACAAATGAAACAATCCAGTATTTTAGTAATTTCATTTTATTCCACAAACTAAGTACAATAAGTTAGTCCACATAATGTTTTGAAAAACAGTTACTTACTACAATAATTAATCGAAATACTTCAAATCAAATCCTTCAGTTGCTTTAAATCCACTATAAACTCCATCTCTTTCGGGAAATTGTTCTCTTATTTATGACACAACACATGCTGGAACAACTCTTCTTTGGAACTTGCCTAAAGATTGAAAAGCATCAACTGAAAAAATAAACTGTTTATAAGCAATAAAACACCAAACCCGATTCGATGATGACTTCAAAACAGCCATTTTCTCTGGATTGTCTTTTGTCATGAGTATAAGGCCTGCTGCTTGGCATCTTTTAAGACATTCGCATCCAATACAACACTGTAAAAAGAAGAATGTCGCATAACACATTCGTTGCCTTCTTCTACCAGTTTTGAAATTAAAGTCGATTCCCTGCAACAAAAACATTCTTCCTTTAGCAACATTATCTTACAAAACCCACATCTACACCAGTTTAAATTACATAATCATGATGAACTACTACTTATCTGGGTGGTAGCCTCTGGAGATGGCATCGGGTTGAAGACTTGAACTCCCTCGTCATTATCTTCGTCGCTGGCTTATAAGCCATGATTGCGCTTGAGGTAGAATATTAGGAATAGGAACTTTACAAACTTAACTTTCACTGAAGAGTGAAAATCGGAAATTCTTAATTATTGCTTACACACCAAATGTCAGACTCGCTTTGACAATTGACATAACCGTGCTGACGTCTACAAAGTTGAGACGTCGTATTAGACACAAAAAACCACTGCCACCAACAATACAATTTAATGCTTTCACAAACAGAATCGAAGTTACCGATGATTTTGGGAAAGATGACGTCAACTTTCTCCCTGTTTTTAACCAATGTAGCAGGCAGGTATTTATACCATTGACAGATTTGACAAATCCTGACAGATTTTTCTGTTTTTTCCTCATTGCAGTTACGATGATTACATGTCTAAGAAAAAATCTATTTTATCAGGCATTTTGTTTGATTTGTTGTTTTTCATCTTTTGCTTCCATTTTGTCCTTTATGGTTTAATTTAATTTTTGTAGCTATGGCCAACGCCGAGTGTCAAGGCTGCAATTCAACTGTAAGAGGATTTGACATACTATCAAATAAAAGGAAAAACTTTTACGACTTTTTGATAGACCACGGACTTCTTCAAAGGCGGCGGAGTTGTGATACATGTGGCTTAGATGCCGACCTAAATATCTATACGCTTCACTACATTTGCCGCAGGATTAAAAAGGTACCAGCAGGACATCATAAGAAGGCACGACGCCTTCAATGCGCTTTCAAGCGGAGTGCTCACGTAGGCTCGTGGTTTGAATTACGTAAAGTTCCATTAGAAGACGTATGCTATTTTGTGTTCCTTTGGTGTTTTTTTGCCTTTCCCGCGACAGAAATTTGTTATCCGTGAGTTGAAATGTAGCTCCAGGGGATCTATACTCGACAAGTGCATTTTTCCACTCGCGTGTATGACTTGCGAAGGCGAAAAAGCGTATACTCGAATTCGATTACCTATTCTTGACACTTCGAAATGTATCATCGAAAACGGTTCCGTGCACGGCTTTTTTAATGCGAATGAACAACATGGCAAGGCTGTAATTCACTGACAGATTTCTTAACTTTTGATTTTTTATCAGTTCGAATCTTCAAAGTAAAGTTTAAACTTTCTAAGAATTCTATAAAATTAATAAAATTACCATTTTGATTCAATAAGGTATGTCATTTCTATATTATATCTTTCAAAAACTTATCTATCGATCCAGACATGTCTGCATAGAAAATTTTTTTTTCAAAAAACATGGCTGGTGGGTGTGGGGGAACCAAAGAAGGACCTAAAAAAAAGGACAACACCAGAATGCAGAACAAAAGCAGCTTTTAACGGAGTTTATGCGGAAGAATCCTGCGCTATTGTCAGGAAAATTCTCACAGGTTTTTTCTTACAAAGATTATGTGCTGAAATGGGAAAAAATCAGTGAAATTTTAAATTCAGTCCCAGGTGGATCCAGGAAATCTGACTGGTAGGTCTGGAGAAAAGTTAGTATACACCGTCTTGTAGGTACATACTGTAACATATGCCAGTTAATGCCAATCCTGGGTAAATCCACATTAAATTGTTGTATAAAATTTGTCGTTGAGGCACGAGAATATTAACTGTAAGTTAGAACTATTTATTGCCAAAAGTCATAAACCGTGCACACCTTTCGTCACGGCCATTGTATATCCGGGGGGTCCGGGACCTGGTAGAAACCTTTGCTTGAATTGCCCTTTTCCAAGAACACTCTCGCTGTAAACTTTATGACCGAATTCCTTCACATACAATTTTTTAGAAAGTTGTTCCCACAGTAGAGATTTCCGAGAAATGGATTTAATAACGTAAATGTCTTATTCATTACAATTTGTTGCTAAATTTGATTCAGTAAATGCATGAACCCCAAAGGTAGAGTAGCCAAGATACACTAATTTTGCATGACGTGAATCAAACATTACTCCTGCTAAAATTGCCTCGACAACCCGTTAAACACCGTATGAACCTCAAGTGTGTAGGCATAACCGACGCATATGTAACCAATCAGATCTTTTCGGCGTAAACGCTGTAATTTAAATTAAAGTTCACTGCAAGAATAGAACCGGTGTCGCCATCTAGGCTAGACGACCGAAACCTCAAGCCAGATTCCTATTTAATACCCTATTGTTCATATGTAGGACCTACCTATCAAATTAGATTGCTTTTAAAATTGCATGATTGTCGTATGCATTAAATAACCCCCACTACCCTGCACATGCTCGAAAAGCTTCAAAGACCCCCACCGGACTGCTTGGACTTTTGTTAGGTAATTCATTAGATTTGCATAAAATAACTAAATTGTTTCATTGATAGGATATGTGAATCTGTGATTAGCTTTTAAGGGCAGGATTGTATCGTAAGGCTGGTCGAATCGCGTAGCTTCTTAATTAATTATAAATTGTAATAAAATGTGGAGATGAACTAAGGAAGGATGCCGACCGGATATAGTAGAGGGGGTGGTTTTGGGTTCGCGGGATCCAAGAGGACGCCGGAAGAGAAACTTGCGCTCAGACTTCTGACTAAGAGACTCGTATTTTCCAAAGCTCTCGAATTTGCGATATTTTCCAAATATTTTAAAATAATAAGAATAAAAATTCTCAAACCAAGCCACTTCGAGAAAATGTTGGAATTTTACTTCTTTGTATTTTAAAATAGTTATTTGTTGTTTGGGTTTTGTGTAGTTAAAGTTCGTGCTTCTGTAATATTGAAATCAGTGTAATCACGCCGTAGGGGGATAGTGTTTAGTGGTTATTGGTGATTGGTAGAACACCTCCCGGTCTGCAGGGTGGAACTAGATCAGGTATTACGCAACTAGATTTGTAGTTCCGTTAGTGCATTTGATTGAAGGTCTCCCGATCTCTAATTAGCTTTCATAGACTAGAACCCTTTTTCATCCGCTAAATATTAATTAATTTAACCCCTTTTGCAGAGTAGACTTTAGCTTGCTTGCATTTCGGTAGTGGAATAGTTAGGGTTTGGTAAAGCGCATCCAGTTCTTCCCTTTTATTAGCATAGAAAGAGGTAAAGGAAATTTGGGGATATCCATAAGGGGACGCGATCTTTCAGCTCTGCAATTTGTTTGCAATTTGTTCCCGCTGGATTGTCGACAATAATTCACAGTTGCGGTTAAAAACGCTACAGTTTTGCCAACACGTGATTGTTGCTCACTTGGAGGGTGTCCCGGTGACATCTTCCACCTGTGATTTGGCCTGGTGTACCAACGATTGCTAGTGGTATAGGTTTCCCGTATTCCGCTAGACACTCCAAACAGGGGGCTGGGACTGGACAGTGTCTATACCACGTACACTGAAGACGAAGAAAGAAGCAGCAAGAAACTAAATTTGGGCTTTCACGAGAAATCACAGGGTCCACATCCCTCGAACCGTTAAAACCATTATTCAGTGTCATTCAGTTCATTTTGGGGTCATTTTCACTCCAAACTTTGTTAAAACACAAAATTTCCTCTATCGTACCGTAGAATTTACTTAGTGCATGAAATTTGCTCGATTTCAGGAAATCTACTACGTCACTGGGGTTTTGACGCCACGCCACTGAACTTGCGTCATTTTAGCCGTCGTAATTACTTCAAGAGTTGTCATTGCTCGAAACTTGTCTTGCACCCCTCCTAACACTTGCCTGTATTGTGGGTTGCTTCCCAATCTAGAAACCCGGATTTTTGCAAGTCCGGTAATATTATTTAATTTTGGGGATTAATTCTTTTTTCAGCATTCGGTAACGGCACCCTTCATTTTATAAAACTAGCTCAGAGTTCATTCATAATTTAGAAACCCATTGATTTAGGTTGGGGATTATAATTATTGTATTTTTTCTTTACCGTGTAAATTATTTCCCTCGAGCTCCTTGAGCGAGAGGTGTTTATTTTATTGTATTATTTTTGCGGCCAGACTTTGTTTCAGTGTGAATAAATTGTTATTTAGAAGATCCGTTTTATTTCCTGTATCCACGGCCTCGTAAAACGAACCACAACCACAACGTAATTACATTTAGGGGTCCTTTTGCAAGATTGGAGGGATTTCACAACGGTCCCCCTTTCAGTAGAGTCAGAAAGTTACAATACCTATTCACGATCTTTTTCTCGGCACGAACATCAATTTTTATCATTTATCTAATACACTATCACTGGAAACACCCCACTTGATTTTCACTGCTTTTTACTGGAGTGAAAATCAAGTGTTTCGGTGTAGTGGGGTGTTTCTAGTGATAGTGCATTTTTCCACCGAAGTTGTCCAGTGTTTCCATTTATCTAATACCTTCATCCGTGTTTCAATACATTAGCTTAGAGGTAGGTACCTACACAAAACAGACAGAATGGTTTAGGAATTCCTCAACAAGCGTACCTATAAGTAAGCGTACCTATACGTTTCATAAAAGAGAGTTTATTTTTTTAGACTTGGCAGGACACAAGAAGCCGCACTAAGTCAAAGGTGGCCAAGGACAAAGTTTCCGCAAAAAAGACTGGAGGAGGACCGAGTAATGTGCCTTCTTTGAATACTGACGACATGGCCGTTTTAGAGGTCATAAAAAAGGTCTCCGTTGATGGCGAAAAAACTGTTGCAGAGTCGATAGTCAATATTGAGATTGATAATGGCTTTGAAAAATTTGCTGCTCCCAAATATAATTTTTCCGTCGAAAATGTTGCAGACAAGAATGTCGAGATCCCTCCCGTTCAAGTAGAAGTAGAGCCTCCTAACTTGCCACAACAGCCTGCCTATGCACCACTATGAATAAAACTTTTATACAAAACATTTTTTTCTAAAATACTTCCTTTGCGAGATATTTGCCAGTCTCAAGATAAAACGACCACCCTGTACCATGTAGATAGAAGTTAACAAAAGATAATAGAACTGCAACCGAGGATGACCAAAAATTGATTAACAGCGACAATGAAGCATGACTAGGAAGTGTCGTGCAAAAGTAGCTTTTACGAAAGGCTGGTGTATTAGGAACTTGAATTTATTTTCTATAACATTGTATAGTTTGGCACTATTGTATGAAAATGAGCGTTGAAATAAGGAGCTTGAATGTTTAGGAATAACAAACCTGTTCTTAAATCGTGTATTTAATCGGTGAACTTGTAATGGGTACGGATGTTCCAGACTCAGGTGTTGTCCCGGCTAGCTTATGTGATCTGAAATTAGCCCTTAAAAGATGGTAAGGGGCGCCACCTACTTAAGAACTTACACCCTGCAGTAGGTGCATTGAGTCTGGGACCTCTCAAAAAGGATTTGGATCAGCTGTGAGGGTTGCTAAATAAACACTCCGGATTAAAACCTTATTTACAATATTTATTGAGTATTGAAACTGCGTGCAAGCGCAACCCCAACCCTGAAAATCTCCTTCTAAGAGCACAACTGCTCGAGTGATCCCTAGTTAACCGCTTGAGTAAGATAGCTATCTCATTCCTTCGTCGATTAACGCATTTACTCTTAACGAGACTTCACGAAGGGTATTGATCCGACACTAGACAATAACATTCATAGTATAATAATGACGTCACTAAAATTAATCCGAAATAGTCTTACTTATAACACGTGGTATAACAAAGGGGTAGCTAGCGTAGTTACCCACTCGCTGACTTGATCCCGAAGGATAAAATGAATTATCGTGCAAATCAGACTTGATCTTAAAATTATGAATAATAAATCTGGCCTGGCTAGATGGTTCCTCCTTATCCGATGGTCAACGTCAGGTCCTCCTAACCGAGTCCTTTGGGAGTCTTTTCAGGAACCCGAGAGCCCTGAAGATATCGAGGAACACTACCCTGGGGGTACTTCGTGGACTGGAGTTATGACGTGGTGATGATAGTGGAATCGAGGGGTTGAATCACGTTCTCTCAATTAGCTAGATAACGATCCTAGACAATGATCCTAGACAACGATCCTAGACAACGACCCTTGAAAATATAGCTGAAGCATGCTTTTCGATATAACCTCAAAATTTACCTTAATCATCGTAAGGGTAACGATTCCAACAATCCCTGACCATGCAGCCAACTTATTATCTTCGCCGATTACTTCGATAAACATGGATTACTTCGATGAATGTGGATTTAACAAATTTAACCCCACATTTAATTAAATCGGACGCACGCCATTCAACGAACAAAAAGGGAGAGGCTGTCAACAGTGTCAACTGTCAACAGTGTCAACTTAAAACATGAAACGCCCACCGCGCAGAAGCCAAACGACGGGGTGTAAAGTGTGTTGCCTACGTCGCTTCCCATGAACAAGTGTTTAGCGTCAAAAGTGACCATTACAATACCCTCCCTGCTTAAAGAAAATTTCCCAATGAAATGAAAATTTTCTCCCGAATAAGCAGCTGTACAAAAAAAAGATAGGAATTCAAAATGTGTCAGGTTGCAAACACAATAAATCCCAGACCGAACCGGAAAGTACTCCCTCACCGAGAAGAAGACCAAAAAAAGACATCGTCAGAAGAAAATCCAGGTAACTGTTACATACTCCTGAACAACGGCGTGTTTATCCCCTGACACAAAAAGAAACCTAGCGGGAGACATGGAGAAGAAAAAAAAGAAAAATGAAGTGCTTTAAAAGCACGACCTGCTGAAATGGTAAAATGGTAAAATGGTAAAATGGTAAACGGTTAAGGAGTCCAAAGGTGAAGGCGAAAAACAGTCAAGATGGCGCCTCCGAGAGGCAACAATAACTACAAAGAAAACACATGCACAAAACCTTGGTAAAGCCGACCCACTGGGAAACAGACGCTTTGCCGAAGGCGAATAGGACAGAACCTGTCGGCCGCTCCACTGGAAACAGACGCCGAACAGGCTGAAGAGATAGGCCGCTCCTCTGGAAACAGACGCCTAGGTCTTCACCATGGAGTCGCTGGCAGTAGGATCCACTCCATTACCTAGCGATACCGAAGTATCGGCCAGACACGACAGATAAGGGGCTTAATGTTATTATCACAGTTAAAGTCAAAGTCGTAGTATTGATCAGAAAGGTCTTGTATACGTGGAAAAATCCCTAAAAACTTCTTTAAGGTTCACAAAACTTAGGCAAATCAACATGGTCGCTCCCAACCAGAGCAGCGAACAACAAACAAACTGTTAAAACCAGACTAACAGAATTCAAAACTTCGCCCTAAGTTTGCGATTAACTAAACTTGAAAGACCTAAAAATCCAACCAAGGTTGCAGAAAAATAAATCCATTATCCCAAAATTGAAAATGGACAAAACTGCTAATGGTCATAACAAGTTACCACGGAGGCCTAACTAATCAAAGACATAATGAGGAAAGTTAGTCGTCGGAGTCAGTGTTAATAACGTCAAAAGCCTGTGCTATGCGTTCTTTAACTTCACGATATAGATTTTCAAAAACTTGACTGCGGTCATACCCAATATTTGGCCCACCCTCCTCTGTAGGAATCGCAATCTCAATAGATTTTCCTAGGAGGTTGATTTCGCTTCCGAAATATACCAAACATGGAATAAAACCCGCCGAAACGTATAACTGGCAACGCATGGCATATGCAATATGAGGTTTTAACTTAATACGACGTAAACAAGGAGCGACTTTACATCTGAAAGGTTTTTTACCGTGACTCGATAAAACATCATGAAAAACTAATTGCTTATCTATAAAAACTTTAAGCTCCGTAAGTTTTTCAGAAACAGCTGTAATATCTTCATGAAAAGTAAATGGGTGTGCACCAGAAGGACTCACAAAGGAACCATCAGCCTCTAAGTGCAAAGCTGCTCGTAAAGCTGATTGTAAATCTTTCAATTTGTCCTGTTCAGTAAAAGCACAACCTCTTACTTTTAATTCGTACTCCACTTCATCCTTGCCCAAGTCAGAACTCTGAACTTTATAAGTCGGCATTATGAAATAATAATCTCGTTAAACCACGTATTAAAAAAAAAAAAAACCTCCTCACAGCTGAATAAAATTGACACGTTGGGCGCCAATTGTAATGGGTAAAAAGAAATTGTAATTGTTAAAAAAAAGATGAGTAGGTATCCAGCTGCTGGGAGATGCTTAATAATAATCTCTGGATTAAGATTACTTATTTACAAACATCTTATTGAGTATTGAAACTGCGTGCAAGCGCAACCCCAACCCTGAAAATCTCCTTCTAAGAGCACAACTGCTCGAGTGATCCCTAGTTAACCGCTTGAGTAAGATAGCTATCTCATTCCTTCGTCGATTAACGCATTTACTCTTAACGAGACTTCACGAAGGGTATTGATCCGACACTAGACAATAACATTCATAGTATAATAATGACGTCACTAAAATTAATCCGAAATAGTCTTACTTATAACACGTGGTATAACAAAGGGGTAGCTAGCGTAGTTACCCACTCGCTGACTTGATCCCGAAGGATAAAATGAATTATCGTGCAAATCAGACTTGATCTTAAAATTATGAATAATAAATCTGGCCTGGCTAGATGGTTCCTCCTTATCCGATGGTCAACGTCAGGTCCTCCTAACCGAGTCCTTTGGGAGTCTTTTCAGGAACCCGAGAGCCCTGAAGATATCGAGGAACACTACCCTGGGGGTACTTCGTGGACTGGAGTTATGACGTGGTGATGATAGTGGAATCGAGGGGTTGAATCACGTTCTCTCAATTAGCTAGATAACGATCCTAGACAATGATCCTAGACAACGATCCTAGACAACGACCCTTGAAAATATAGCTGAAGCATGCTTTTCGATATAACCTCAAAATTTACCTTAATCATCGTAAGGGTAACGATTCCAACAATCCCTGACCATGCAGCCAACTTATTATCTTCGCCGATTACTTCGATAAACATGGATTACTTCGATGAATGTGGATTTAACAAATTTAGCCCCACATTTAATTAAATCGGACGCACGCCATTCAACGAACAAAAAGGGAGAGGCTGTCAACAGTGTCAACTGTCAACAGTGTCAACTTAAAACATGAAACGCCCACCGCGCAGAAGCCAAACGACGGGGTGTAAAGTGTGTTGCCTACGTCGCTTCCCATGAACAAGTGTTTAGCGTCAAAAGTGACCATTACAAACTTCAGTAAGTGGCTTCACCCTATCTCGCAGACAAAGTGGCACACTGGTTGTTAGAATACGATGCACCAACACCATAAGGTGATACCTCCAAAGCCTCTCGATTGGCAACCAAGATAGCAAACGAATCTTTACGGATACGCTGTCTAAGTTTCGTAAACCATAAACAAATCGACAGCAATTACTTTGGACTCGTTGCAGTCGCTGTTTAGACACAAAATCAAGACAAGGATGAAACACTGTTAAACCGTATGAAAAAACAGAGAAGATAAATACCGCACACAATTTCTTGCTAAACTTGAAATTTAAAACCTGCCTATTGGCATAGTAACTTCAGTTTGGGAAACGTTGACTTCAATATATGACCGTGTAACGAAGTGAATTTCTCCGTTACCAATTTCGGTACTCCGCCCCCGCATTTATTAATCTGCCGCGCCGAGTTGTTGATAAACACCGCGTTATCAACGCCGCCGACTCTCCGCTCTGCTAGCTTCAAGAGCCGTGTGGTGATTTCTTCGCCTGGAAGGAATAAAATAACGTCGAAGCCACAGGATTTCCTTTCGCCATCGCTGGACTTCAGGAACCTATAATATTAATTCAATATTTCAGGAATATTTCAGCCGACAGCCCTGAAGAAAGATGTCACCACATCGAGCGCTCCCCCACCGCCGAGGAAGACACCGAGGCCGCGCGAGCAGTACCGAATTCCCTCTCCATGCCATCTCCACTCGACGTCTCGCGCACACCTAGCCGCCAGGAGTGGAAATCTATATAAGGAGCGCTCCGCATTGTTTATGTTTTTCACCAGTTGTGTCCGTTCGTTGGTGCGTGTCAGACGTGCCAATCCTAGCGTGCTTCACAGCGATCCGAGTGTTCCTTTGTGTTCAGTCAGCGGTCCGCCCCTAACTCACTTCAGGGAGCCGAAATTTATTTCGGTTCTTTTGAAGAGTGTCTGCCGTCCGCCCCTCGTTTACCTCCACTCTTTGAAGTCACCCTTCCAAGTTTCGTTTCGTGTAATGTTGCTTAACTTTGCATAAAGCGAATCTCGGTCACCCATCCAGATTTTCGACACACGCGAAGTTGCTTAACTTCCGGATTGACGACAAGCGTGGTAGTTCTCGGGTGCTCTCACCAGCTAAACGCAGCCGAAGCGAGGAAAATTCACATCTCGTATGAGAATTTTCCGAATTCGGTAAACGGTTCTTCGAGCCATTAACGCCATGGCATCAACATCAACTCAGATGGATGGTGCCCCCAAACAAGTGTTAGGAGGGGAGAATGCAGCTCTCGCCTCCATGCTCACCCAGACGATCGCGAGAATGTTCGGCGATTTCAGGGAGGAAATCATGTCCTCTCTAAGATCTATGGACGAGCACCTCGCCGAACAAACCGGAAGACTGGATGCCAGAATCGACGCCATCACTGGCGAAGATGAAGATATCGTCTCAGTCCGCTCATTTGGGTCCCAAATTTCTTTTAGGTCCACCTCCAGCTCAGTCACCGAAGCTTTCACGGACATCGCGAGAAAGCGTAAGTGCAAATCCCCCCCCCCCCCATTTCAGCCAGCCTCCCCTAACTTCGAAACGGCAAACCGTTTCGTAACTTTGATGGAGCTGGACAACGGTACCCCGGCCCACGATGAGGAAGATGCCGCCTCCACCGAGCCCCCGACCAAACGCGTTGCGAAGGAGAAAGCGACCCCCACTGAGGGGCGCATCTCTCCCTCCCCCGGAACTTCAGCTCTCAAGCTTCAAGGCGCCACCCCCAAGGGTACCGCCTCCAAGGGCGCCGCCCCCAAGGGTACCGCCCCCAAGGCAACCGCCCCCAAGGGCACCGCCTCCAAGGGTACCACCCCCAAGAGTGCCACTTCCACGAGTGCCACCCCCAATGTTGCCGCCCCCAAAGCTGCCACCCCGAAGTACGTCCCCCCCCGCTGGGTTGCTATTAAGAGCACTCCACAGCAGGCCCCTTCCGAGGAAACCCTACCGGGAGACTCGGAGCAATCTCAGGCACCTCCCTCCTCGGAGGCCGCCCCTGAATCCTCAAAAGTCCCCCAAATCGTCCTGAAGGAACCAGGTAAGTGGTTGACCGTCTCGGCCAGTTTCAGGACAGAGAAGGTCAACTATACGAAAGCCAAGACCTGCCAGCTAGGGATCCGGATCTTCCCTGCTACAGCTGGCGACTTCCGAGCCATGGTCCGGTTCTTCATCAAGTACAAGATCCAGTACTTTTCCTACAACGACCCCGACAACCGAACAGCCAAAACTGTCATTCGCGGCCTCCCGAGGGATTTCACCCCCGCCGAGGTTGCTGACGAACTGCTGGATATCGGCATCCACCCCAACTCGATCCAACAACTGGTGAATCGGTACACCAAAACTCCGTTCCCTCTCTTCAGGGTAGAAATACCAATAGAAGAGAAAGCGAAGATGTTCGCCATCACCAGACTGGCGAATCTAGTCGTTCGTGTGGAACCGGCTAACAAACCCTCACAGGTTTCGCAGTGTCACCGCTGCCAGCTCTTCCACCACGGCCAGCGCACCTGCGGAGTCAATCCTAGGTGCGTCAAGTGCGGTAGCGACCACTTCACCAAGGACTGCGGGAAAACGGAGGTGGATGCTCCGAAGTGTGCCAACTGTGAAGGCGCTCATCCCGCCAGTTACAGGGGGTGCCCCAGGTTCCCTCCCCCGAAGAAGATGGCTTCCAAGCCTTCGAAGCCCAACGGCACCTCATCAGGAGCTTCAGCCCCGAAGCAGGCCGCCGCCCCCAAACAGAGCTCCTCTTCAAAGCCTGTTTCCCCAAAACCAGCCCCCCGCACTAAACCTCGTGTGGAACCCGCTACCTGCGACTCCAGGGCCAGACTTCTCCTGGAAATCTGTCAAATGGTATCGTCTTCGGAGAGCACCAAACAAGCCGCCACCAACATTCTTCCGTTGTTGGTGAAACTCATGGAAACAATCCAATAAGAATGAATCCACGGCTGAGTAGGATCAAATCCCTTCAGGCTGCGTTTTTTAACGCAAATGGTCTCGCTGTCCGGCGCGACGAACTGGAAGTGTTCATTCATGAACACGACCTGGAGATCGTGCTCGTCAACGAGACCCACCTCAGGGAAAACCACCGAGATCCAAAAATCCGTGGTTTCACTCTTCATCGCAGAGACCGACAGACTGGCCCAGGAGGGGGAACGGCCATCTATGTAAGTCATAAAATCAATCACTATGTTTCAGCTTTGCCAGAACTACACAGACTGGAAGCCGTAGGCATCGTCGTCGAAACAGTCCGAGGACCTCTAACCCTCTTCTCTTGCTACAACACACAAAAGATCCCCCTTGACGAACTGGCGGATCTCCTGAACAGTGGCAACTCCATCATCGCGGCAGGCGATTTCAATGCCAAGCACACAGACTGGCACAGTCGAGTCAACAACGCAAACGGTCGCAACCTGCGAACTTTCGTTGATGACAACGACTATCAGGTCCTAGCTCCAGAGGAGCCCACTCACCACAACTACGTGTCAGGTCTGCCCGACACGCTGGACATCGCCATCGTCAAGAATGTCCCCCTCCAAATCGACCTCACTGCCATCAGCGATCTCTCCTCACACCACAACCCCGTCCTGATGCACATCGGCGACGAGGCTAATGATCCCATCAATCCCACAGGGAAATTCACAAACTGGATTTCCTTCCGCAGAAACGTTGAGGAAAACTTCGGACCGATTCCAACTATTGATGATACTGCAGACCTTAACCGGGCTGTGGAATCATTCGAGTTGAAAATCTCCGAAGCCCTCAACGCTTCAACCAGAACCTTCCCCAGACCTCCCAACAAGCCCCCTCGTCTTCCCCCTCACATCCAAGCCCTGGTAAGAGAGAGAAGGGAGGCCAAAAAGACTGCCGACAGAACGGAAGCCCGGATCGACAAAACCAGGTTTCACAACCTGGTTCACCAAGTCAGGTACGCGCTGAAGGATCTCCGTAACGAGAACTTTCAGACCCACCTGGAGTCCCTGAACATCGAGGACAGTTCTGTGTGGAAACTGGCCAAGACTATTCGAAACGACCGCAAGCCACTCCCGGCAATTCACGGCCCCAGAGGACTCGTCTTCCGGGAGGAGGAGAAAGCCGAGGTGTTCGCCGAATGTCTGGAACTGCAATGCAGGGTCCCGATACCGGAGGACGCAGATCTCGACCGCTACGACCTAGTGGAAGACTTCGCCGAAGTTTTCTGCCAGGAAGCCCCGGAAGACGACGATCACATTCGCCACACCTCCCCGGAGGAAGTCTTTAAGGTAATATCCAGCCTCAAAACGAGGAAAGCCCCAGGCCCCGACCAGATTCCCAATCTTGCCCTCAAAAATCTTCCGAAAAAAGCCATCGTTGCTCTGACTGGGATTTTCAACGCCATGTTCCGCCTTCGCTATTTCCCACCCCGGTGGAAATGCGCCAACGTAATCTTCATCCCCAAACCCGGCAAAGACCGAAAGTTCCCTCAGAACCATCGGCCAATCTCACTGCTCTCTGGTGTCAGCAAACTTGCTGAACGCCTCATTCGCTCTCGTCTCACCGAGATTGTCTCCGATCTCGGTATCATTCCCCAGGAACAGTTCGGCTTTCAACCCAAACATTCCACGACCGATCAACTGATCAGAGTCACAGAGCTCTCCTCACGATGGCTTGACTGGGGTCACGTAGTAGGCGCTACCTTCTTTGATGTTTCAAAAGCTTTCGACACGGTCTGGCATGAGGGACTTATTTATAAGCTCGCTCATGCCGGAATCCCCGCGTCGATGGTCCAGATCATCAACTCCTTCTTGTCCGGTCGCTCCTTCAGAGCCAAAATTCAAAACTCCTTCTCAGAGGAGCACCCTCTCGAGGCAGGTGTCCCACAAGGCTCTGTACTCTCACCAACTCTCTTCGCTCTCTACGTGGCAGACATGCCACGCAGCCCAAACTCCACCTTGGCCGTCTACGCCGACGACACGTGCACCCTAGCACACTCCCGTAGCCCTCAGCTGCTTACCCAATACCTTCAGGAAGCAGCTGACAACCTGAGCGAATTCTTTCTTCGTTGGCGCATCGTCGTCAATCCCGAGAAAAGCTCCGCCCTATTCATCTCGCGCAGAAGAGAAGTGCCGCACGGCCATGTGACGATGGACGAGGAGGAGATTCAGTGGCACAACGAGGTCAAGTACCTCGGGGTCAAGCTGGATCGACGACTCAGCTTCATTCCTCACGTGGACTACTCAGTCGCCAAAGCCAAAATGGTAATTGGCCACCTCTATCCAATGCTGTGTAGAAGCAGCGGCTTATCTTTCGAGAATAAGCTGAGGCTCTACAAGGCAGTGGTTAGACCAGCCATGACCTACGGCTCTGGCGCCTGGGGACACGTCTCTAATGCGCAACTCCAAAAGCTCCAAGTCATCCAGAATCGTTGTCTGAGGTACGCCTTTAACGCTCCCTGGTACGTCCGAAACACCCAGCTCCATCAAGAAGCAAACCTCCCGACAATCAAAGACTTCCTCTTTGAAACAAACACACGAACCTTTGCTCGAGCAGAGGTTCATCCCAATCCGCTAGTGAGAGATGCGGTCGACTACGACCCAGCGAATTCCAGAATTCGTCGTCCCAGGACGGCTCTCATCCACCCACCTTGAACCACTAATGTTTAGTATGTTGCAGGTAGACCACAGCAAGATTTCGTCGTTAACTTTCTTTTTCAGCGAACTCTCCCACCTAATGCCTCTCCTTGCCCCTCAGGCAAAACGCACCCCAGACCCTTCAGGTCTCCCCTCTAAGGTACTCCCCTCAGGAGTCCCTTACTTAACTTACCTCAGGAGCTTTGCTCCAGCCCGACACATCAAAAAATAAACAATGATGATACACCGCACGTTGCAGGCTTGCCTTGACGATGCACATAGGTGATGAGCAGTAGGGGCCCTTGGCCTGGCTCTTTTCTGAGTTTTTTTTGTTTTTTTTGTTTTTTTTTTTTTTGTTTATGTTTTAGTTTGGCTTGAGTTCTCACTCAGCAAACGCTCCGAGTCAAGTCAGCCGTATTGTTTAGCTTCAGTTATTGTACTAGTTGTGTCTGAATAAATGTTTCATTAGGTGTTCTGTCTCTCTCTTTCCGTTAGTTTGATTGCCGCGTCATTCTTGTTGTAGTTAGGAGTTCCTACCGATTTTATCTGAGCGTCCGAAGGGGTTCCCATCGACAATCGCATAAAATCGGGAGGAAAGGTTTGCTGACCGCCTCCGTTATCGTGAAGGGGATTTTCTACCGATTTTGTCTGAGCGTCCGAAGGGGTTCCCATCGACAATCGCATAAAATCGGGAAGAAAGGTTTGCTAACCGCCTCCGTTAACGTGTAGTTGGGATTTCCTACTGACTTTATCTGAGCGTGCGAAGGGGTTCCCATCCACAATCGCATAAAGTCGGGAGGAAAGGATTGCTGTCCGCCTCCGTTATCGCGAAGGGGATTCCCCTCCGATAACTCGTGGCCCGGCGTTTTGTTCGAACGTGTGAAGGGGATTCCCTCGATAGGCGAACAGAAACCGGAGCCGACAGTCCCGCTGTCTGCCATCTTGCCCGTGAGCGCGAGGGGTAACCTCTCAGCTTCCGAGCAGGGTAGTACGACAAGCGTCCCGCCGTCTTTTGTCATTTTAATTCGTCCGAGCGAGAGGGAGCGAGTTCACCGAAACCGTAGACTGTGCCGTTATCATGTGCCGTTTCTGTACCGTCCATCTTTCGTCATAACTAGTATCTCTGTCTGTGCCGTCTGACTAATCAACCCCCCTTTCCTTCTCGCCACCGCCGTTCGAACACCTGGCGTATTTCTCGACTGTCTAAAAGCAGCCCGCGAGCAACTGAAGTAAACCAGCCTAAAAATCTGGCGCCCGAGCAACCGTCAACACACCGAGCGAAGCGCGTCACAACCGACATGTGACCTAAATCTTAGCAACTCGTCGAAATGTAGCCCTAGGTTTTTAGCGCAATCAACAAATGCAACATTTCTATTGTTTAGATGGGTTGTAATATTAGAAGAAACAAGCTACGTTTTCCTTTAGGGCAGAAGATAATAGCATTAGTCTTATCAGGACTAATTATTAAATTGTGTCGAGATGAATAATTGTATATCTCATTAAGGTCCGACTGAAAAAGTATGGTGCTATTGAATAAATCAATGTCTTCTTTGATAGTAAAGACAAGTGGTGTGTCATCCGCATAAAAGTTTGAGTGGCAGAATGTTTTACCACAGACTTGTTGTCTTGCAGTCAGATAAGACCGAAACAATTCAAGTGCAGCTGCATTGCAACTATAGTATGACAGTTTAGCACATAGCAAAACTTGCCAAATGCTTTCGAGAAATCGAGCAATATAAGAACTGAAGAGAGTTTATGGTCTAAATTTGTGAGTAACGTATCAGAACTGTTCAATAATGCAGTTGTTGTGCTATGGTGCTTCCTAAATCCGGATTGGTGCAGAGGAATAATCTCATTGTCAGATGCAAAGGTGTATAGCAGCTGAAACATGAAACACTCGAATATTTTTGACAAAACAGGTAGTAAGCTTATATGTCGCAATTCATATTACTGCTTAGGATTTACTACTTTTGGAAGCTGCCTAATAAGGGCCATTTTGAAGGATATAGGGAAGTAGGATGCTAAAATACAAGAGTTGACAATATGAGTGATATGAGGTATAACGACCGGGACGCATAGCAGTAGCATAAATGGCGAAATTTGATCAACACCTTTAGCATTGGACTTAATCTTTTTTAGTATTGAGAAAATCTCCTGTTCTGTAGCAAGTTCGAATTCCAAGGTTTTGTTGAACTTATTGTGGTTATAGAAATTGAGAACCTCAGCATCAGCTGTGCCATTCTTAAACGTTGATAAAAAGAAATCGTTTATTTTATTTGGATCGGAAAGCTCGGCTGGTAGATTAGTGTCAGTGTTCTTTGCAATACGGAAAATTTTTAATGTTTTCCAAAATTTTGATTTGTCTGTGGCAAATTATTTTGTTATTTCGAATTTATATATTTATTTTGAGCGCATGCGTCGCCCCACTCGAGTTGCTCGAGTACGGGGTTGTCTCTCGAATGGGGTGCACGCACATCATCTCATTTCAACCCTTCAAACTCAACATAAATCTGGTCCATCGACCCGATACTCGATATCAACCAACACAAAAATCGAAATACAGTCCACACCACGTTTCACGCTCCTACGGAGTCCACGCACCTATTTTCCTCAAGATCTCGAACACGACGAATCTTCTTTCTCCACAAATCCACCACGGGATACGAGAATCCGAAGCCCTTCGGAAAATCGCAAAAATTCCAGAACATCGCATCATTCTCGACTACCTACCTAGCTAGAATCATGGCCAGGCTTTCAAACTTGATCAAAAAAAGGTGTTCCATTAAGGGACGACTGAAGACCTTCGAAAATTTCCTCGACAAAATCCAAACCGAGCTGCCGGCTACCACGCCCCCGCCAGAACAGGTTAGTAAATATACCGCCACGGTTTTACAATTAAAAACGCGATTAGAATCACTTCTTGGTGTTTTTAAAACATTCCAAGAACTCAATGAAGAAATCATCGCATTAGACGATGAAACAAATTAGCAATCACACTAGATGAATACGCTGAATTCGATATGAAATAACCACGCAAGCACAACTCCTCATAGATAATTGGTTGCGAGTAGCAGACGAAAACGACGACTTCGACAGGAATTCCAGCGATTCTATTCATAGAGATTCTATCCCACGCAACAATTCAGTACGTTCTTCAATTCATTCCAAGCACTCTAAAAACATCATTTCTCACAATCTAGAACAAGGTAAACTCGCGAAATTACCCACCATCCAAATGAAAACTTATAACGGCGAACCCGAGCAGTTTATAAGTTTTTATGAAGGTTTTAAGTCCTTAATCCACAACAACCGGTCTTTTGATGACATAACTCGCTTTCTCTATTTAAAATCAGTTTTGGGTCCAGAGCCTTCGAAAGTCATCGAGTCATTAGACATATCCAGCGCAAATTATCAAGTTGCTCTTAACTTGATCGAAAAACGTTATAAGAATACCAAATATCTTATTCACTGGCATATCAAGGGTATTGTCGAGCTTTAAAAAATCCTAAAAGAATCTGCGCAGTCCATCAGACACTTATCGGATTCATTACAAGCCCACCTAAGAGCCCTCGAAAGTCTTACTGGACGCAGATCTTTGATAAATAATTTTGAAAAACCAAAAAATTCTATAAAATATGCAAAATAACTTTTTGCATATGCAATTATCCAAACTGATCTTAATATGCATATATGCACTTTATATGCATTTTACATATATTCCAAGCTCTAATGATCACGCTCCCGTCCATATTACATTCCTCATCACGCTGTTTACAAAGAACATAGCCTCACGACAAAATTGCGTGTAGTATTCAACTCGAGCAATCCTACATCAAATGGCATATCATTGAACGATATTCAACTCAACGGCCCAGTCCTGCAAGATGTACTTTTCTCAATATTATCACGCTTCCGACGCTTTAGGTTCATCATCTTATCCGACTGCACGAAAATGACTGACATTTTTGAATTCACAATAGTAACTTACGGTGAGAAAGCTTCAAGCTTCCTCGCGATTCGCTGTCTCTTTGAGCTAGCCGCGCAATGTGAGAAGACGCATACTCACATTTCAAAGATCATACGAAAAGACATGTACTGCGATGACTTGCTCACTAATTGTGATGACCTAGAACAAACCCGTCAGATATGCTCTGAAATATCTCAAATATTAGTCAGGAGGTTTCATCTTGCGGAAGTGGAACTCTAACGAACCTCAAATTCTTAAACCTATTCAAGCCAACGAAGTAGATAATAACGTCTTCGAGTTTGGTCCAAACGAAACCACAAAAACATTGGGTTTGTTTTACGGCAGCTACTCCGATGAATTCTTCAATATCCAACCGTTTGACCCTGACAAATCAATCACAAAGAGGTCTGTCTTATCTTACGTCTCAAAAATATTCGATCCCGTAGGTTTCCTCAACCCCTGCCTAATAACCGCCAAACTTTTCCTACAGCAATTATGGCCATACAAAGGCGAATGGGATGAACCGCACCCAGAAAACCTAATCTCTGGCTGGATTCATTTTAGCCACGAACTATCATGTTTAAACCCTTTCCGTATCCCCCGACAAGTCACTTGTTCTTCAGCTAAGAGTATCGAGCTTCACGCATTCTCAGATAGTAGTCTAAGAGCGTACGGTTTTGCGTTTATTTGACAACAGCAATAACATTCAAACACGACTCTTGTGCTCAAAAACCAAAGTCGCACCTTTGAAAACAATAACTATCCCAAAGCTCGAATTATGCGCTGCCTTACTCATGGCGGAACTAGTGTTAAAGGTCAAAGACGTCCTAGACGTTGAAATCAACTCCACTACCTTTTGGGTAGATTCCACGATCGTTCTGTCATGGGTACGGGCCGAGCCCTACCTATTACCCGCCTTTGTTTCAAATAGAGTGTCCCAGATCCAGCATCTAAGCTCTGATAGTGAATGGAAATACGTTCCTACTGCTATCAACCCGGCTGACTTGCTGACTCGAGGTGTCGAACCTCATAGACTTGTGAATCTGCCACTCTGGTGAAACGGACCCGAATATCTCTCTCAACCATTGACGCTATGGCCTAATCATGAAACCGAGCACGAATCTAATATCGCTGTCGATTCGGAATCCCCCATAGTAGTAAATGTAGCAATTGCGCACCAATTCCAATCTTTCATTGATTTCAAAGATTATTCAGACTTAAGAGTACTTCGCCGCGTCATGGCATGTTGCCTTCGTTTTATACGTAACTGCAAATTATCAAAGGACCTTTCGCAGTTAACGAATATAGTGAATCACTTAAACAATTGGCTCGCCTTTCGCAAATTGAATCGTTTGAGTAACAAATCAGCGCAATCTTATCCTCAGAACCTCTGAGCCGTAAGTCTGGATTGAAAAGATTAAACCCCTTTTATGAAATATCCGATAAGACCCTCAGAGTTGGAGGAAGACTCGCTAATTCCAACTTTATTGATAAGAGATTTCCTATTTTGATTTCGTCTAAACACCATTTCACTCAACTCCTGTTTCGCGGAGAACACGAACGCCTATATCATGCAGGTCCGCAACAGATTCTCAATTCAATAAGAGAAAAATTTTGGCCAATCGGCGGTCAAGCTTTAGCCAAAAGTTGTCGCTCGTAGTTGTGTCATATGTTTTAGAGCACGCCCCAAAGGAATTCAAAATTTATTAGGTCACCTGCCTTTGGATAGGGTCAAGGCCACACACCCCTTTTCTATAGTTGGCGCAGATTTTTGCGGTCCTTTCACAATTAAGGATAGACCAGGTCGCGGATGGAAGCCTGTCAAGTGCTACGTGTGCGTTTTCGTCTGTTTTAGCACAAAGGCCATTCACCTTGAACTTGTCACCGATCTCACTACAGATGCTTTCATTTGTGCTTGCGCCGTTTTGCCTCTCGTAGAGGCATGCCCTCTAAATTTTACTCAGACAACGGAAAAGCTATTGTGGCACTGGAAACCAACTGCGGGAGCTAGGCAGATCGGAAGACAGCCATAATCCCTTAATTAATAATTTCAACTTTTTCTGCGATTGCTAAGTTTTATCCATCCATAACCGATAGCAAATGTCAAATCAATTAATTTCAATTGTTTTTTTATTTCACAGCATGCTCTTTATAATAAGAATATTAAGCTTGAAGACGCATACGTTGTATGGAAATCTAAAAGGTATCTGCCATTAATTGAAATAATAAATGGCAAGGCTGTATTAAAGCTTAATTCTTTCTCTCGCACATTCTCAATAAATATTTTATATTCTTTATAAGTTCTGTCTGAATTTAGCAGCTCTAATGAAATAGCACCCTAAAATATAAGAAAATAAGTCGCGTACAGTTTTCTTTTTTTATAAATCTACATTTAATCCGAAGATTTCTACTTAGGTAGTTATCCTTAGCCAACGAGAAGAAAATGCACCATTCCGATTTAGGTGTCATGGATGCGGTCGAATTGGGCATAAGGTGTCAAACTGCGAATTCAAGAAGAAAGCCAATTTCAAGAAAGTCAGAACTCCAGTCTGTATCTGTCATCCCACGACGAAAATGCTCTCGGGTTACATGATGAGGCTACAGAAGAATGGAGTGAAGTTTGGTGCATGGATAGTGGTGCAACATCTCATTCATGCAGTGACGAAAACTTTTTTGAAAGCGATTTCAAGAAATTTTCAGACGAGAAACTGAAAGTGGCTAATGGTGACCAAATCAAGATAAATGGTGTTGGAACAGTTAAATTAAAAGAATATCTTGATCTTCGTGAAGTTATGTGTGTTCCAGACTTAAAAATTAATTTGTTATCAGTTGGGAAGATAACAGATAAAGGACATAAAGTGATTTTTAACAAGAACTGTGCCGATGTGGTTGATAAAACTGGAAATATCTTATTATCTGCAAGAAGAACAGGAGACTTGAATGTGGTTAGAAGCAATTTGAAGCAAAATTGTACCCAGAAGTCTGTTTTTGTTGGTACTGCTGTTGAAGCTGAGGCATGTGAAATATGTCTACGTGGCAAAATGGCACAGAAGCCTTTTCCAAAGAAGTCTGAAAGAAAATCAGAATTAATGGAATTGGTGCACTCCGATGTCGTAGGACGAATGAGAGTTCAATCTTTGGGAAAATCTAAATATGTATTGACTTTTATTGAAGATTCTTCAAGATGGTGTGAAGTTTACTTTTTGGAGAAGAGATCGGAAGCATTGGAAAAATGAAAAGAATTCAAGACAATTATGGAGAGACAAACTGGAAGAAAAATGAAAATGCTGCAGACCGACAATGGAACCGAATACATGATCAACTGGGGGATATAATTAGAAATTATGTTTGCCTGTCACTTTGGAAAGTACCTTGCAATTGTCTACAAGTCCCTTGAGAAACATCACGATAATTGAGAATTAGAGACATAGTGGCAAGGTGGCCTGGAGCATCATATGATGCTCACATTTTTGAAAATTCGTCCGTAATGGATTCGTTTGAGTTAGGACATTACAGAGATTGTATCATTGTTGGGGGATAGTGAATATCCAATAAAACCATATTTAATAACCCCATTAAGAGAACCAAGGAATCAAGCTGAAAATCTCTTTAATGAGTCCCAAATAAGAACACGTAATGTTGTCGAGAGATCATATAGAGTTTGGAAAAGGCGCTTTCCCGCACTAGCTTTAGGATTAAGATTGAATTACAGGACAACTCAGTACGTCATTGTCTCTACCGCAGTGCTACATAATATTGCCTCTAATGAAAATGAAAATATTCCCTTTCTCAATGAAGAAGAGCAAGTTGCCATAGATCTAGTAAACAATAATATAACAGAAGATATACCAGAAAATATCAACGGGGGAGGACTAAATAATGTAACTGGGCCCAATTTAACCTACAGGGTGTCCCAGAACTCGCGTATAAGCCGGTAATGGTAGATTCTTGAACTCAATCTAAGACGAATTTTCCTCCACAAAAATTGCGAGGGTCCTATAGTTTTCAAATGGGGAGCAATTGAAGTTCGCCAATCAGAATGTTTCCCTAAACAGTAAGGTAAAAAATATGAAAATGCATAAGCTGTTGCTGGGATACAAAAAAAATTAAAAACACAACAATGAATCAAGTCAACAATAGATATGTCGAGAATCTAGATTTGTCACTTTGACAAAAATTTTTAAATGACTATCAGCAGTTTATTGGAAATAGGAACTAATTAATGCGAACGCTACTGCTGTGGAATACATGCTGCGATTTCCAAACTTCCACATCCCACACACAACGCAGGCAATTTCGAAACAAAATAACGCACTTGGTGTGGATGCGCTGCTAACGCTGTAAAACGATAAACTGTAAAGTCACTATAAACTGAGTTTTGAGACACTTTTCGGAACTGCTGCATACCTAAATGGTTTATGCGTATCGATGATCTGTACAAAGAATAGGTATGTATACTTCAAATAATGGTGAACAAGCTTGTCCAAAGTTTGAAAAACGAATAGGAAAACCCAAACGTGTGACCTTTAACAGGGTTAGACGATCCAAATTGTAGCCAAAGACTGCATTTCGGCCGCACTCTCCGTAAAGGATTAGCATTTCGCAATAATCTGCTGATGTAAACATTTTTGTCAAAGTGACAAATTCAAATCTTTATCCTAGCTAACCGTTTTTAATATATTTTTTGTATCCCAGCAACAGCATATGCATCTTCATATTTTTTACCTTAATGTTTAATTAACCCCGGTATTCACCGACGTTGATTAACTTTAAAGGAAACTTAAAATGACAAGAATGACATTTTTCCTATTGGTTAAACTTCATTTTTGTCATTTTAAGGGTCCTTTAAAGCTAATCAACGTTGGTGAATACGGCCGTAAGAGAAACATTCTGATTGGCGGACTTCAATTGCTCCCCATTTGAAAACTATAGGACCCTCGCAATTTTTGTAAAGGAAAATTTGTCTTAGATTGTCTTCAGGAATCTACCATTACCGGCTTATACGCGAGTTCTGGGACACCCTGTATAATTATTTTATAATACAGATGCAAGTACCTACACGTTATTAGAATAAAGTCAATATTCAAAAGCAACTTGTTTATTTTACAAAAAAAAGCAAATAAGATAACAATAATTTTATGTACTACCAAAGATCCACCAGCTACGATACGAACTAATTCTAAACGTCAGATTCACTGTCCTTGGATGGTGGTTCATTTACACTCAATCCCAACATCTCAGCTTTTTCTTTCTTAATGTGGTAGTTATAGGGTGAATTGGCCTCTTTTCGGCCTTTGCTAGTTCTCGGCCACCTGACCGCAAATCCTCGTGTATTAGTAATAGCAAAATGGATTTTTGCCTGTAAAAAATTGCTCGTATTCGGACACCTTTTTTTATGAGCCTCAAGAAAGTGCTGACCCCTATCACTGAAAACACCAACCAAAAAAAAAATTCAAAATGGCTATGGCAGTGTGATCAGCTGACAACTGTGGTGAGAGTCGTGTAATGGTAGTGCACCCCTGCAGCGACAGTAAGTAGCAGACTAAATATTGGCCAAATTGTACACTGTTATTGAATACTGCTACAACACATACACCCCAAATTAAGCTTTAGACATGATAAAACGCTAAATTTCATACGACTAGGTTAAAATAACAGGTGGCCGAGAGCCGGGCATCAAAAACATGCCGATTACCGGTAGTCGGCCAGGGAGGCCGAAAACCAGCTAAAATACAATGGACTTTTCTGTTCTTTTCTCGCTTACCCTTATCAGCTAACGCTGTTTCTCTCATGCATATGGACATTATCCAATAGACACAAACTAAGAGCCAGTTTTCGGCCAGGCTGGCAGTTTTTCTTATGTGACACAATATACATAAATTGTTAGTGGCCGAGAAAGGATTGGTTTTCGCCCATTGCCTTTTTTAATGCTTTTCCAGCGGTCGATAACAGGTACGGTTGTCGGCCACCTGATTTTCCAATTAATAACTGAGGTAGCTAGACCTACTCACCAGAGCATTTTGCTTGTTTATTTGCAGATGGCCCCTAATAAAGCTAAAATTCAAAAACAAAAACGAAAAATACCCAGAAAAATATTTCAATATTCTGAAGAAGCTCTGCGCAGGGCTCTTTCCGAAATTCGAGAGGGTAATAAAGGGGTCAGAGAAGCAAGTAGGGATTTTGGGGTGCCCAGAAGTACCATTCAAGACAGACTCCATTGTAGAATTGCCGAAAAGCCTCGAAAAATTGGGCCTGAACCAATTCTGACAACGGCCGGGGAAAGGAAAATAGCAGATTGGATTATTAGCACCGCCAAATGCGGCTTTCCTATTAAAAATGTCGACCTCTTAGACACGGTGCAGAAAATTGCAAAAGACAGCGGTAAAAGCAGTGCATTTAAAAATGGTCGTCCTGGACAAAAGTGGTATGACAGTTTTTTGCGAAGATACCCCGAAATATCTTTACGAGAAGCAGAAGGCATAAATAAAGCGAGAGCTCTCATTACCGAAGGGAGCATCAGACTTTGGTTCTCTGATTTAAAAAAATACCTTGAAGAGCATAACGTTATGGACATTTTTGAAGATCCTGATAGGATTCTAAATGGGGACGAATCTGGATTCTCCTTGTGTCCCAAAACTGGTAAAGTTCTGGCTCCAAAGGGATATCGAAACCTATACGTCTGTAAGACAGGCAACGAAAAAGAAAATATAACTGTATTGGTTGTTTTTACAGCTGGTGGTAAAATATGCCCTCCATTAGTTGTGTTTCCTTACGTTAGACCACCAAAAGCAGTAGTGGAAAGTATGCCCGAATCATGGGTACTGGGAAAATCCGAATCGGGGTGGATGAAAGGAGACGTATTTTATGAATACATTGCCAACGACTTTAACGATTGGTTGACAACAAATCAAATTAAAAAGCCCGTTCTTCTTCTGATTGACGGCCACAAATCACACATGACGTTGCCGTTGAGTAACTTTTGCGAAGAGAATGGGATAATTTTGTATGCCCTGCCACCGAATACAACACACATCCTGCAGCCAGCGGATGTAAGTGTATTTAGACCCATGAAACAGGGCTGGAAGAAAACTGTTAGAATGTGGCAAAACAAACCAGAAAATATAAACAGTTGCGTCACAAAAACAAACTTTTGTAAACTTTTTCAAGAGGTTCTACTCGATTGTGACATGACCAATTCAATCAAAAATGGATTTCGTAAATGTGGCCTTTATCCGTTAAATCCCGATAATGTGGACTATTCTAAATGCGTGAAAAATACAATAGAAAATCAGAACGTACCACCCAGAGTTCAGAACGACCAAGCAATGGAAATAACAGTCGGCGATTACAACTCCGCGGAAAAAGTTATGGATACGGAATAAATGCAGATGTTATTTTAAATGAAATCAAGCTCATGAAGGCGGACCAACCTGAAACTCTCAAAAATGATCGAATGGATATTGTTGGTTCCCTCGTTTGTCTGGATGATGTTACCATGGTGGCACCACTCGTTCAAATGGAAAATCCAAATCTGCTGTTAATTGATGTAGAGGAACCGGAACGAGAGACGGAGACACTGAGTAAGATATTTTGGCATAACAACATGCTTGAAAGTGAATTTAGAGACAATCCTATCCCTGAACAAGAGAAGTCAACCCTTGCTGATTCCAAGGTTGAATATAATTTTTCTCCGTCTCGTCAATCGACTGAAATAAATGTTAATCCGAGCCCTAATGATGACGGACATTCTTCCCCTGAGCCTGTTTCAGAAACTGATTATCCATTGGTGCCTTCAAATCATTCAAGCGAAAGAAATGTGAATGATATTCCTGATAATGACGAAAAATCCACTGAACCTAATACTAAGACTGACTATACAGTGCCTTCAATTCATTCAACAGAAATAAATGTTAATGCTACTGCCACGGCCATTGCTAAGAATAATGGCCAAGATTCCCAAGATTCTGTGATGCTTAATTTTGAGACTGATCATGTATTTGTATCTCCAAGTGATTCCACTGAAACAAATAATACTACGCTTAAGACTGACCGAAATACACCTGAGAGAAAGATTAACATCATTTCTGATGTAACTATTCCTAGGATTATTCAAAGTACCTGTGATATCACTAAACCAAATGTAGATGGATTGGACGCGTTTCAACGACATCTTACTTTTCCGCAAGAGCTAAATAAGTCGACGACCAAGTCCAAACGAGAAAAGCTTCCCAGTGCAATATCCTCAAAAGCCTGGAGATCATACCTCAATAAGAAAACAGAAGAAAAGAACTTAAAATTAGAAGAGGCTCAGAAGAAGAAACAAGAGCGGCAGGCAGCTAAAGAGCAAAAGTTACAGCAAGATACGTTAAAGAAAAAGAATAGAAAAACAGTCAAAAAAAGTACAACCAAAAAAAGACAGAAGAGTGAGAAGCAAGAAGAAAATCATACTGAAGTTGCTGAAGAAACACCAAACAATAAAATAAAATGTTCAGCTTGTGAGGATGAGCTGAATAGTGACACTGAAGAGGAAGAGGACAAAAACATAGGTTGCGATTACTGCCTTAGGTGGTATCATTTTAAATGCACTGAGTTTTGTACCCTTTATTCATACCAGGATGCTGCACTTCAGGAATACAAATGTTATGTATGTTTGCAATAATTATGAATAGGTATAATGTACGCCTACTAGTAGTATTGTTAATGTTATCCCTTCAAGATGGTATAGATAGGTAGGTACTGTAACAAATTTAGTTGTTGTCGCCAGTTGCTAGGTCTGTAATAGTGATGACGGTTACCTAGAGAAGATGTTAGTCGTAGAGGTTTATCCTTTTCAGGACGGTGAGAAATAATACTGGAATGACTTTCGGTTAAATACAAGCCTGTATTAAAATTGATAATGTAAAACAAGTAAATAAACACTTAAATTATAACAATACAGAATCTAATTGACAGTTATTCGTGGACTGTTCCCTACTCACTTATTTGTCGTATCACAGTTCGTTATCACATCGGTGTTCAATGAAGAATATGTAGGGCAATTACATTAGTTTACAGGTAACAATGTTTCCCAATTAACTTATAAATAAATTGACTTATCTTAGTACCGGGATAAATACAGGTTCACTGCTAATTGAGTTGCTCGCTGGAGCTGATCTCACACTCTAAACAAGACTTCCCCAGGTTTCGAGATCTGACAGATCGATTTGGAGGTTAGGTTATGTTGACAATTGACGTCTCTCGCTTTGGGCGACCGTTCAACTCGGAGTGACGTCCTTGAACTACTTGGAGGGGATGTCCTTACTCTCGGGATCAAAATCCTGATTCCTGTCCAGGGCTGCTGGGAACGATTTCACGAGGACAATGAGGAATCGCAGACTGGTGTTATGTTCCGGAGATAATTTGAGACAACAGCTGACTGGCTATAAAGAGATATTAAAGGGGGTTCGGTCAGGTGCGGCCATTTTACCTCTAATTCCTGCGTCACGAATTTATATGTGCCAATTCACGGCAAAATCCTGGTCGTTATTACCCCACGACCGGGAAGATTCTGCGACCGAGCTCGAAAAGGGTCCACCAAGGGACGATTAGCCTATTCCTTCACTATTCCCGTGAACTTAAGCTTATTAACGACGAGCCCGATGCAGTTCGTGCGGAATCTCGATGTAAGAGAGCGTGGTGCAACGTTACCCGTACTGTCAGAGCTTCCCCCAACCGAGGTAGCGCATGCGCTCAAGAACCGGCGACCGTTTTAATGGAAATTTAATTATAGCGACGATGGAAGTTAAATTATGAAGTGTTTCAGTACCTATACGTAATTTGTTCCTTTGCAGATAGGTACCTGCTTAATTATGTTTTGTTCAAATACCTACCCAGTATTTTTATTGAATTTATAAAAATTTTATTTTTTAAAGTAGGAAGGTACTTAAGTTTTGTTTACTGTTTGATAGTTAAATTTTTTAATTAATCTAAGTATTAATAAACACATTTTGCCTACCTTCCCTCTACTATATTTGTTTTTAAATCAAGGGCCCGACAACTGTTGAAGCAATGGCCGACGACATGCAACTATTGGCCGAATACTGGCACATTGGTTCATTTTTGATATAATATTTAATTGTAAATTTCTCATCCGTTTGTGCTTCTAATAAACCATGTTATCGACATGAGATCTTACGGCTGGACATGTTGCGATAATTAGCTTTTACAAAATAAGCAATTTTTATTTAAATTCGTTTATTCAAAGTTGAAAGTACTCATAACTGGCCGAGAACCAGCGAATTCACCCTAGGTCAATATTCTAATTTTTAGGAGATGCTCCTTCATGATCAACTTCTTCTGCAAGCTTAAAACTGATATTTTCTCTTGAATCAGCTTTTCGTTTAAATTCCTCTTAAATGCGTTGTCCAGATCGTATATAATTAGAAATTTATAAGCTCTAGTTGCATGTATTTACTGTCTGTTTTACTGATGGTCTTAAGTTTTTTATGTGGCAACTCCTTGAGCATTATCGATGAGTAGGTTCCCCAGTTTTTTTCTGTTGGTTCCTTAGATGTACCTGCTTCGGTTGGCGTAGGTACCTTATATGAAAATATTCTACTGGTTTAAAACTCAGTGTTGTTATTCGGAGTGTCAATAGGCACCTGCCTCTGCTTATGCAAAATTCCATGATCATCCACAATAAAAGTGGTTTCTGCTTTGGAATTTGCTTGCAGCTCGTCAGTTTGTTCTTTGGGTTGGACTATAAAAAGTAAATTTAAAGTTCGAATCAAAGAATCAATACTTCCTATTTGTGAATCGCTATCACACAAACTTGGCAAACCTTCGACTTGATCACCCAAAATTTCTTTTATTGATACATCGATATCATTGATGTCGATGACACTGTATCTGCCTCCCCCTGTTTTAATTAAATTTCGGTTGTTAGCTGAAAACTTCTGTTTGGCAGTTTTTTTAAGTTCTGATACTTTTGTTTAATCGTCTCAACATCTCGGAATTGTCCAGTGTTACGTGCATTAAATTGTAGTTCCAAGTTCTTCCAAGCATGCTGTTTTTGCTGCCAGGTGATGTGTCCACTTCTTTTGCATTCGATAATAGGTCTGTTTGGTATTCATGAATGGTGTAGTGCAGACAATCTAGTGCAAGCAAGTGCAAGAAACGTCTCAAATGACAATTGTGACAAGTATTTTAAGGTTAAGTTATGAATGCAAGAAAGAAGAAATTGTTAAGTGCTGTCTTAGTTTAGTTTTTTGATAATACCTAATACCAGCTCAGAAAATTCCAGTGCTTCCAAATCGGAGGAGGAATTTTTGTTGACGTGTGTGAAGAACAAATGGGCAAGAAACTGTATCAAAAATTACTATGAAACAGTTATTCCAATGTATTCTGAAGAGCTACAGCAATAAGTACTTATCTAGGAAGTACATAACCATACTGTACTTCTAACCTAATTTTTGTCCACACGTGCTTTGACAATTTTGGCACAGTTGAAATTGCTTGCACTCGTTGCACCTCCTCTAGACCAGGTGTAGTTTGTGCAGTTGGGTGTACCCTCCACTGATATACCAAACAACTTACACTAGCTTCCACTAGTTGCACTAGTGTAATAACGACCGCGTTAGTGCAAAAATGTGTAGAACAGGTTGCACTAGGGGAGGATACCAAACAGACCTAATGTCTTTACGATCTTTTATCAGAGCGATCAAAAGACCCTCTTCATTACTGCTTAAGTTTTTTGACCTTTTCTTTTTGTCAGCCATGCTGGACAGTTGAGCATACATCACAGGTCAAACACTATAATTTCAGTTAGTGTCTTCTTGCTTCTCTTTATTGCCCATCATTGAAATGAATGATATGGAAGGAGAGGACTATTCCAATTTTCTTCCGAATGTAATAGTCGATCTGAAATGCTGTTACACTGCAAAGTGGTACTGTGACAAAACACACGTATGTAAGTCGGTTGAAAATTGTGCATGTAATATTTTGCGGGTACTGAACTGATCCGCCGGAATGCCCAATTTTACGCAAATCTTTAGATAATTAAATTAAACAAATCTTTGCGTTTTGGTTTCGACGGTTAGAATATTCGAGAAGAGAAATCGTATTTCGCCGTTTTAAGTTTCCCTTTAACACCGAAATATTGTCAAGGACCCGAGAGGGGTGCAGCAGGTAGAAAGATGCGGGGGTGTTAAGCCCAAGTGCAGCTAGTAAGAGAGAGAGTTTCGAACCGACAACCAAAAGAGACGCATTTATATTTATTTCAGTGAAAATTGTTAGTAATAATTTAATAGTTATTTGTGCAGTACTGTGTGAACCTAGGTATTGCAGCCCAAGTCTCAGGAAAAGGTAGGAAACATTCTAGATTTCTTGTAATCATTTTATTCTGTGTAAACACGATTTTAATGGCGATTTAATCGTAAGGACGCTTAAAAGAGACGCTAGGTCATTTGTTAAAGATTGTGGTACTACTATAAAGCGGTACTGAATTATTTACACATCCCAAGCAGTTCAGAACACATTTCGATTAATTCAAGTTTCCATGATTAATCCTCGGATTAATCGGCCATCCTAATTAATTAATTAAAGTCATCACCCTTTCTTAATCTAGCCATAGGGCAACCATCTTCACGTCAAATGCATCTAAATGCCAGGTATTCACATCTACGACCTTATCTCGCAATTGAATTATACCTGTTCAATTAATTAATTACACCTGGAAATCAGAATACGATCAAACTACCCCAGTTTTCTGGAAGGACGCTCAACAGCTCACATTTACAGGAAAATCTCTTCATTTCACATCTTAACCAGATCTTCATTAATCAAACTTGATTAATTAACCCTTTTACCTCAGCCATTAGGGGTGAAATCTTCCTCTTTGCCTTCAGCAACAAATTAACGATATAGAGCTCATTTTAAAGCTCAAAACATCATGAGTATGTTCAGTTCACACAACAACAGAAAAAAACAAAAACAATTTTCGAATTGTTATAAACTAATTAACCGGAGGTCTCGGGTTTCGAGATCTCCTAGAGGTGAAATAGGGGTCCGGTTTCACTTCTAGCATACCTGTAATCACAGGTATAGCCAACGAGGATGACAGGAGCACTATCGTCGAGGGGGGGGGGGGTATCTGCGAAAACAACAATAAACTGTGGAACTTTGAACTACTCCGGTTTGACTTTGAACTAATTTTGTTTACAAGCTACACAGCTACCAATATTTATTGGGTAAACAAGCAAAAAAACAACGAACAGACAAGGGAAATAAAAGAGGAAGTTTTCTACATTACCGACAGTTATTTGACTGGTTGATAACTCTTTCAGACATCTGACAACATTGGAGAAATTCTCCAAGCGTACATGGATTTTGTTCTCGCAAAATAACAGCATAAACTGCATGATAACAATTTAATTTTGCTTGCATGAGCGTGGACAACTATTGAACAATTCTATGTAATGCACAAATTTAAGATTCTTAATTACCACCTGATAGGGCTTGACTAGTCGAATTAACTTGTCTTAGCGAATCAACACAAACATCTGTCCGCCATCTTCTTTACCGACCGCCATTTTTCTTTCCAATTTCTTACTATAGGGAAATGCCACCATCTTAGAAGTCCCACGGTACCACAATCGAACCAATGTTTTTTAGATTTGATAATTGATTTAATTTGTTTAATTTTTATTTGTTTAAATTGCCTTGGTCACACTTCCTGTTATTCAACAAGGGCTAAACATTGTTCAACATTGTTCAGAACTCATTTTGTCAATTAATCTTGGCCATCAATGTGATACAATAATTGTAATTATTATCATCCAATCTCAAACGGGGTTTTCCGCTGTTTCCCTCGTTTACAGTTCGGGAAAACTTTAGAGAAAGGACTTCTCTAACGAGTTTTCGATCTGTGGGAATCCGAGTTGGATTAAAAGATTCATTGCAAGTCGGCGGCGGCCGCAAACAAAAGAAAAACCAAAATTCTCTTGAATAAATCAAAATCAAAATAATTCACTCTCTTTTATTGACCTGACTCTCATCAAGGTGCTACTTTAAATAAAAGATCCTGCAGGGGGGGGACAAAGGAGATTAGTTTAATCCTTTTGTTCAATTAATTTGTTTAAACAAATAACCACCTTTCACAACGGGGTGAGTAAACTCAATGGTCCTAAATTTCATCTAGACGATCACAAAGGTAAACCACGGTAAGTGAAAAATTTACTAATTAATCAGGGGTTTTATTGCCTTGGAAAAGGGGTAATTAGGGGTAAAAAAGGGGGGGTAACTGTGGGCTCGGAGTAGGGGAAAATAGGGTACTCCGGGATCACCATAGTACTAATTTTGTAATTCGATCATTTCAATGTCAATTTTACTTAATCCCCACGAACTCGATTGGGCAAATTTGTGTGGTCCGGGTTTGTTAAATGTCTGTCAATAAGAAGCCGAAATGGTTCAAAGTTAAGTTGCTCTCACACATGATTGTCGTAAATATGTCAGTTTATGAGGGCAAATCGGCAAAATGCATTAGCTTCACGTAAAGTTGGAATTAGTCTCGGCGAGGAATGTTAGAAAAATATCGAATGACCATATAGCCTATCGGGGGGGAAACGAAAATACGGAACCATTTCATGTAACTAAGTGTAAATTAATCCCATGCCAACGTACTTGGCAATTTGTTAAGTTAAGCTTTTTGTTGGTGATCAAATAGGATTTTTAGTTGTGAACCGCGACATTAATTAATTAGTGAAGATCTAATGAAATGCGAAACTTATTGGTAGACCTTCCATCGACAAAAGTCACGAAACAACCACCGAAATGCAGGGTATCAGTTAACGATAATAAATTTGTAGCCCAAGCGACAGGTTAAAAGACCACTCATATTGCCAAACATATGGTAACGATAACTCAGCGCCGTACCGGCGTGAGAACGTTCGGTTCAATTCTAACTAGATAAAAACTCAAATTGTCAGATTCAGCGAAAGGATTAGGTCCCAGGGATTAACAGTTTCGAGTTGTCAGTAAATTTAGCTTCACATCGGTGCCTCATAGTAAAGGGTTAGGCTGGTTTCAGGGCACTGAACAGAAAGGGGTAACGGAGACGAAAGAGTTAGGATCTAGGAGCCGGAACGCTGCTCTTCGACGATAGTAATAGTAGTTAACGAATCCAATGAAGGGTTTACCAAAAAGGGGTCCGATCTTCGTTAATTAATGTCGTAGTTGACCAAAGGGCTAGGCAACCAAAATAACAGGAGTTCATTTTGAGCTGGATTATGTAAAAAATTTCGATATTAAAATATTGTATGCCGATACCGGTACTACCAGGGAAAGAGTTAGAAACTGTTCGCTTCGTTGTTTTGTGAACTAGATCTGAAATGATTTTATAGAATTGTAAGAAGGTGCGAATCGTTAATCGAAAGGGGGCAAAGATGAGGGGGTAACGTCAGGTCGGGGGCGGAAAGACAGAGACCGACGATGGCGTGGCGTCACCGAAGTTATAAGTAGGGGTAGTTTTGAAAATGAAATCAGTTTTTTGATGGTATTCAGAGTTCGCCTAGAACGGAAACCTCGCGAAACGAGAACAATTCTTTTGAGTAATTAACGTTTGTTTAGAACTTTTGTGATTAATTAAAACAGTCTAGTTGTGCTTTGTGATCGGATTTATTGGTGAAAGTGCCATAATTTGGATTACCAGTCCCAGAGCACCGGAGCTTCATTTCCTGCAAACAGGTAAAACCCGTTAAAGGGTTATTTAACTTTTAGGCGGCTTGCGACATAAACCTGGGAATCAAAGGGTTAAATTCATAATTGAACAAGGGCTGCAGATCAGTTGTTGGGTGTGATAAATCCAAGACATACATCGATTGGGGAATTAATTAATCAACTTTCTTAACTTACTAGCAAAATAACAAGTCAGTTAGTCAAAGGGGTAGAGTTGGGTAAAATAATTTAATCTTGTCAGATTTGCAATTTAATAGAATGAGTAGTACCCGTTGGAGGACCGCGACTCCCACCTATAAATCACCATTATTGCACCTGCAATTTTATCGAGTACTGGCGGACAGCCGATTAATTACCTGGAGTGAATGCTAACACATTAGAACAGCGAGGAAAACCATCCTAAATATTATTGTCCACCAATTATTGCTGGTTGAATCTTAACCCTCCAGGTAACAGGAATACAACCTCGATAGTGATTTAATGTCAGAACCACCCGTCACCCGGGATCGTTCCTCTACAAAATAAAGTAAAGGGGTTTGGAGTCCGGTACTGCCAACGGTCGTGTTTTAGTTCACTGCAAACGTGGATTTTCTCTCGGGTATTAAGCTTCGTACGCCAGCATTAATCAGCGCCAAATTGTCGGTTCCTCCGCTATGACAGTGGGTAACTTCCTCCGAGACGCCGGGACGTCGGAGTGCCCCTCCTGCCCTAACTATGGGCCCAGCGTTAAGCTGCACCGGATGGAAAAAAAATAACTAAGGCTTTGCCTTCTCGACGTATCAAACGATACATAACTTTGAAGACTTAGATAATCCTTATCCCCAAATAGGTGATAATTATTTTATTCCCTGGAGGAACTGACAATAGTCCTGCTGGGGACAAACCACCGGGGCGGGGCTGCCTTGTTCACCCGGGGTCTGATCCGAGGCGCCGGTGCCGTCCACCCCTCTGGCCGGGAGACGAGGACCCTACCTACCGTGAGCCTACCTGTCCCAATAAAAAAGTCTCACCAACGACAATTTGCAAATCTTGCACCTTCAAATGACGTCTACCTAATCCTAAACACAAGGCCGAAGCCCCGAGTGCTGTCTTGTAGGTGTTGGCCGGTACGTGGGTGAGCTCATTCCTCCTGTGAGCTAACCTGAACTTGGCAGATCCTTCTTGACTGATTACAGTCCACTGTGAAAGCAAAAACCCCAAAAAATGAAAATATCTACTGAAAAAACAAATACAACAACTTTACTTGATCGCCAGTTCCAATTTTGAACAAGTGCGTGGTTTCGGCCCCTAAGTCCCGCCGGGTGTCGGTAGTTTCTCGTATTTACTGTACGCACCGAGGGAGCAACGCCACAGGATCATGGCACACCTAATCGAACGAATAATGAGAAAGCTTCACGTTTGCTTCCCGGAAGAATCGGCGTGGCGCGTTGAGTACTCCGGGTCCAGCTTGCCTTTGATTCCGGTTAACTCCGGACTTACTGGTTGTTCTGCGAGCTCGGCGCTTTAGCGTAATAACAGTGGCGTAGTCCGGAATTTCCTCCACCACCCCGTTGTAGCCGCGAGCATGAAAGCTCTGGACTACCGTGTAAGACAGTAAATTGTAGAGTAAATTTGATCCGGCCGTACTGATTCGTGTTGTGTTGATCTTCCATAGTTCGTAGATAGGGGAAATAAAAAGGGGTTAAAATAATACCAGCTGATCTGAGGTCATTGTCCTGTTTGCTTTGCAAGGATTTATTCAAGTCAAATTAAATGGAGTTCCTTAGTCATTAATTAATAATGAGGGCATAAAGCTCGCCAACAACAAAATTCACAATTAAATGGACGAATGTAATAAGGGGTTAATTAACCCATTAATTCGATTAACGATTCACCTGAAGGTCACCAACTAGGTTGATTATAAATTGTTATTTTATTTTATTTTATTCTGAGGATTTTTGAGTTATAATTTGAAATAAACCTGAATGTCGTAATAAACTTGCTTGGATTGAAATTAGGGTTTAATTAACCAACCCTTTCCTTTGATATGGTGCTACTTTGAATTAGAACTTGAGTTACAAATAAAACAAGTGGAGAAGGAACTACTGAAATTCCAATTGAAGCTAAAACCACGGTAAGTGAATATTTCTTTTATTTATTCACTTATACACAAGGTAAAAGGGTCCAAACACGGCAAATCGAAATAAAGTTTAGGTAATAATTAGTGATAGGGGTAAAATAAAAGGCTGTCTCACTACAGTACCTTTCTTATAATCAGAATTTACATCTACTTTACCTCTTGTAAACCGTTCAACTAGTTCTCTCATTAAGTATTACCTACGCATTACGGTAGGTTTTAGTAACCTGAAAATATCTTCTATCGTCTGTTAATGAATAAGTGCAGTAGTTTCCAAACAATCATTATCCTTTTCGCAAGGAGTCGAAAGGAATCCAATGATGAAAATTTTGAAATAACGACTGCATCTCACTTAACACTTGCATGAGGCCATAGATTTAAGATTCAACCATTTCAATCCGTCAGAATCACAATCTTGCACCTACAAACAGCTCTTCAAATCTCAGAATAGGGCTTCCAAAATGCTTATCTACGTCGTATACCACACTTGACTGCTCAGTCTTTTAGCTACTTTTTCGACATTATTGTGGTCTACGATTTGGCAACAAAGGATAGTTTTGAGTACAGATTTCAACGTGATAAACAATTTGACAAATATCAAAAGTACAATACCCAGTGAATTCTGTCACCCCAACACAGCGTACTGCCGTTTTAAAACATCGTAAACGGAGTATAGTTTCACAACGCACCTTTGTATGAAAACGACCAAATAAACTGGCGGCCAATGAAACCCTTCCACCCAAAATTTTCAGTCATGGTCAAATGATTATAACTTTTCACCCAGTCCTTGGATTTTCAAAATCTTTTTTTTGCCAGAAAGGCAAATTTATTGGCCCCAGAACGGTGTTATTGATGGTATGGACAAATGGTCATCGACAGCTCCACAGGGGAATTTGCGGACCTCTTGCAATAATGTTAAATTTTAGACCGTTCCCAATTTCCAGACAAATTTTTTAGAACTTTTCTGATGGATGAAACAGATGCAGAGGATCAATAACCCGAGACGTTTTTGCGCATTTGTCTTGGTAACACTTTCTTTAACAGCGATTGACAAAAACTGGTTTTTTCTTCTGGCCTTTGATAACTTTTTAATTTTCCAGCAGAACTTTAAGTACGAGGGCTTTTAGAAAGCACAAAGGATTGGGCCAACAGAAAACTCCACAAAAACTCACAAATCATAAAAGAGCAAGATGGCCGGGGGTGGTGATAACACCATAAATTTTAGGAGATATTCTTTAGGACTTTTTTAAAGGGAATTTTTATTCCCTGATATGTGACTTAAAAGAACTCTCCTTAAGGAACATTATGATGTGCCATTTGTGGACCTTCCATTAACAGTCGACCAAATGGAACAAGAAGTTTGGTTTTTGCTGTTATTAGCAAAACACAAAGTTTTTAATCAACCATTAATTTAATTATTACTTTGCGGAGGGCAATCTTAAAGAAAATAAGAACGATTTTCAAGGGTCGATAACAGTGAAGTGGAACAATTTCATCCTTTCTTCAAAATGCAGGAGAAAATCAGCCATCCCAAAATTACTGTAGTCCAACCCTTAGATGCGTTTCCACGGTGATCTATGACATTGCATTCGGATCAAATGGACAACAATGAGATAGATGACAGCTCAGTTGTCAATAATTTTGAGAAATGCGGTTGTCTCAAAGAGAATTGGAAAGACCCGTGCAGCTATCTCAACAAGGGTACAGCAACAGGAGAATAGCAAATCTATTCGGTGTGAGCCATTTTACCATTAACAAGTGATACAAAGATATAGAGAAACAGGTAACCCTGACTATCGCCAACGTGAAGGACGACGACGCCTTTTGACGCCTCGCCAGACCCGTTTTATTATCACTACTGCTACAAGGCGACCCACAGTATCGGCACCCAGAATCAGGAGCGAACTAATCAACGCTAATGACGGCTTGCAGATATCGACAAGAACTGTTAGAAGAAGATTGAACGAGGCAGGCCTGCGATCCAGAAAACGTGCCGTTTGTCCACTTCTAACGCCGAGGCACCGAGCTTTAAGAAGAAACTGGGCAAATACACACCTGAATTGGGACGACGAGGAATGGGGGCGCTGCCTTTTCACCGACGAGTCTCGTTTTTGCCTTTACATTTCTGATGGTCGGATTAGAGTCTGGCGTAGGGTCAACGAAAGATACAGGGAAGAAATGATGGAGCCCCGAGTAGCATTTGGTGGAGGTGGAGTATGTGTTTGGGGAGGCATTATGCGTGGCAGAAAAACAGATCTCGTAGTGCTTCCACAAAATCAGACAATGAATGCTCAGAGATATAGAGATCTGATAATTAGATCCATTGTGATTCCTCTCGCTCGCCAATTAGAAGAAAACGGATTTGTTTTGGTCGACGATAATGCGCGTCCTCACAGAGCAATAATCATCAACGAGCCGATTGAAAGGTACGAAATCAACCGCATGAACTGGCCTCCGAGATCACCTGACATTAATCCTATCGAGCACGTCTGGAGCGAAATCCTGCGACTCCTGTCCCTCAGACCAAGACAGCCTCAAAATATTGAAGAATTGGAGCAGGCGTTAAGAGAAATCTGGGATTTTCTGCCACAAGAATCTATAGACAATTTAGTAGATAGCATGCCCAGGCGCTGTTTAGCAGTGCATCGAGCCAGGGGAGGGCCAACTAAATATTGATTGTCCAATGGTTATTGCTTACTTATTTTCGTATTTTTTTAACAATTTTGTCTACTTGTTCAGAAATTATAGTTATGATCGAAAACTTCTTACGTTTTTAAAAACCTATTATATTCTTTGTCTTGCATTTATGACCGAGCGTGCCGATGGTAGGAGTTAAGTACCGGTTTCTCAATAGTCAATACACTGCCATTGTCGTTGCCGGCCGTCTTTGCCTTGTTGGCAATAGCTAACTCTTAACAAATCTGATGCCATTTGTTTTGCTTTTGTTGTTACAGCTGCCGGTACTCTCAAGCTCTCTTTGAAATAAACGCAGTCCCCAACTTATTAACAATTACGCCCATGAACGTCTATCCCCCATTGTTGTCCATTTGATCCGAATGCAATGTCATAGATCACCGTGGAAACGCATATAAGGGTTGGACTACAGTAATTTTGGGATGGCTGATTTTCTCCTGCATTTTGAAGAAAGGATGAAATTGTTCCACTTCACTGTTATCGACCCTTGAAAATCGTTCTTATTTTCTTTAAGATTGCCCTCCGCAAAGTAATAATTAAATTAATGGTGGGGGTTGATTAAAAACTTTGTGTTTTGCTAATAACAGCAAAAACCAAACTTCTTGTTCCATTTGGTCGACTGTTAATGGAAGGTCCACAAATGGCACATCATAATGTTCCTTAAGGAGAGTTCTTTTAAGTCACATATCAGGGAATAAAAATTCCCTTTAAAAAAGTCCTAAAGAATACCTCCTAAAATTTATGGTGTTATCACCACCCCCGGCCATCTTGCTCTTCTATGAATTGTCAGTTTTTGTGGAGTTTTCTGTTGGCCCAATCCTTTGTGCTTTCTAAAAGCCCTCGTACTTAAAGTTCTGCTGGAAAATTAAAAAGTTATCAAAGGCCAGAAGAAAAAACCAGTTTTTGTCAAACGCTGTTAAAGAAAGTGTTACCAAGACAAATGCACAAAAACGCCTCGGGTTATTGATCCTCTGCATCTGTTTCATCCATCAGAAAAGTTCTAAAAAATTTGTCTGGAAATTGGGAACGGTCTAAAATTTAACATTATTGCAAGAGGTCCGCAAATTCCCCTGTGGAGCCGTCGATGACCATTTGTCCATACCATTAATAACACCGTTCTGGGGCCAATAAATTTGCCTTTCTGGCAAAGAAAAGATTTTGAAAATCCAAGGACTAGGTGAAAAGTTATAATCATTTGACCATGACTGAAAATTTTGGGTGGAAGGGTTTCATTGGCCGCCAGTTTATACAAACCTAACCTCGCAGGCAATGTCAAATTGTAATGTAAATTGACAGAACTAGTTTCGCCATTGTTGCCAACCCAGCACAACTTACAGTTAACTTGTGGTTAGATAACTATAGATGCACAAGCGCTTGGAAAAACGGATTAGCGGTTAACTCTTTGTTGACTTACACCCATTATTAACTGCTAGTTTCCTAACCATAAAGTTAACTCTTACTGGAAAAACCGGCCCCATTACGATGCCATAGAAACAATATTGTTGCCAACAATTTGTTGCTATAGAATTTTTGAAGGATTAATTTTAACACCGGATAAAATGTTTGGTACAACCCGCCCTTAAACTCCGAATAAAATAAAATATTTTATTTTCAAACGAAAAAATTTAAAGTCCTCCGGAGTTTAACACTCCGCGAGAAATGGTCGTAAACTCCAACGAAAAACATATTCGACTCCAAAACATAGGAATTTGGTAAAGCCATTCATGGTCGCTCTACCATCAGGTTACGTCCTCGATGCACCCGGTCCTTTCCTGGCATATCACATTAGACAGTGGCTTTCGGGATTCAATAGAACAGCTTGAAACCATTAACATCAACACCCACATGCCGAGTTTTCTAAGAAATGGACAAGCGCAATTTAGCACTTCTGACTGCCACAAGTCCAGAAAAGTTACAGTGGTACGGTGGGTAATTGAAGCCGTCAATGGAAGACTCAAAAATAAGTTTCGTTTTTTTGCCAATGAAATTCAGGGTAGTTATCTACCTAAATTGACCAGATTCTTCAAAGTTGCGATGGCATTGATAAATGCTTATAGTCCTCCTTTGCTAAAAAACATTGAGCGAACAACCAAGTTCGCACTTGAGACATTAAAGCGGGCCTAGGATGCCAATGCTCTAACTCATGAGGTAAAAACTGGAATAGGGCGATGGGAGTAGATTTTCCTCGTCTAACAGAAAACGATTTCGAGCTAATCAGTCCTATGCTCTAACTCGGTTGACTTTAGTCAATGTTGAAATAAATTGAGAAAACTGATTGGAGAACGTGACCTTTGTTTAAGTTGTTCTCTTGGAGATATCAATTTTTCCCAAAGTCAACTGACATGGAAGGAAGTCCCAACCCTCACTTGCTCAAAATGTTGACAAATTTCAAGAAAACATCCAATCAGGTCTCTCAATTGGAAACACTGGACAACTTCGGTGGAAAATTACACTAGGAACACCCCACTACACAGAAACACTTGATATACTACGAAGGCATAGAAGGACCATATTGTTGCTCTGCTTTCTAATTGCCACCTTTAAAGTGGCAATTAGCCTGATCAACACCTTAAGGTGGCAAACCCTTAACTGGCACCTTAAGGTATCGATTAAGCTAATTGACACCTTAAATGAATGAATCTTAGGGCCGGTGTTTTCAATGCTCGGTTAAGAGTGGTGGTTACGTGACCGCCAGTTACCGGTAACTGTAAGCTAAAGGCCCTGTTAAAAGTCGAAGTTTTTTTCCAATGCTTAATTAACTGACAGCCACGTAACATTCGTTTGCAAAAAGGTTTTGGTTTGTCGCCGTGCGGTCGTCAGTGTGTGACTCGTGTGCTGCGCTTGACGGTCATTAACCTAGAAAAATCCGAAGCTTATGATTATTTTATACGAAAACGCAACCTGGTTGTATTGCTAGCCCTTTTGTTGCAAACATGCAATCGTCCAAAAAAATCATGTTGACAAATTTCACGGCGAGTGAGAGACAACTGCTTTTAAAATTTGCTTGCGAGCGTAGGAAAATTATCGAGTGTAAAAAAACCGATGCCACAACATGGAGGGACAAAATGCTGACCTGGCAAAAAATCGAAGGAAAATATAACAGTTCAAACCCTGGACCAGAAAGTTTTTCAATGGCTATTTGTAGTCAATTCAATAGGGTAGAATTAATTGTAGTCAAGAACTGCCTCTCAGCTCAGAAACAAGTATGGATCGATGCTTTTCTCAGACAACTATGGTTAATCATTACCATTGCTGGAATAAGATATGCTTGTGGTGTAATTTATCGTCCTCCCAATCTTGGGATTGCTTCACTTGAAGAAATAGCCACGTCATTGACTATTGTAAGTCTTGAAGCTGACAGAATAATTTTGATGGGTGATCTCAATTTGGATTTACTTACACCTTCTAGTGCTATCAACAACTTTCAAAATGTTTTGGATATTTTTGGATTAGTGCAGGTTGTTAAGCAACCTACTCGCATCACGGCAACAAGTGCAACTTTATTGGATATTATTTGTTTGAGTAAAGACATAAGTGCTGTCGATGTGCAAAACGACGACTTACTGGATGTTTCCGATCATTTACTCACACGGTGTGTTTTGAACATAACATCTGTTAAAGAGTCACCAAGAACAATTACCTTCAGAGATTTTTCACTCTTTGACAAAGAGCTGTTTGCAGTAGATGCAGGTAGAATAAATTGGAATTACGTCTTGAGTCTCGATAACATTGATCAACAATCAGAGTTTCTCAATGCTGCTATTTTGTTCCTCTTCGATCTTCATGCGCCTCTTAAAACCAAGAAGACTTTCCAATGTCCAAGACGAAAACCCTACATTACCTTCACAATCCGTGAAATGATCAAGCTGAGAAATAAAGCTCTTAAGAAATACAATAACAACAGATGTTCAGCAGCATTGGCTTACTACAATAGTTATTTATGTACCAAGGGTGTTATAAAGATGATAACGCCCGGAGGGCGACGATGATCCAGCCCGAGGGCCTTTGGCCCGAGGGATGGATGTCGCCCGATGGGCGTTATCATCTAGTAACACCCGTGGTGCATACATAATTTTATTTTTCACAGTAATATGTAGAATTGGTTTTAATTCGCAATAATATTTGTGATCAAAGTAAAAGCAAGCTCTGATCGTTGCTAAGGACCTTGTTTATTTATTTTAAAATTTTGAGCTGTGCGAATTGAAAGGTGCGAAATTTCGAAAGAAGTTTGACTATTTTCCGGCAGATATTTTGGTTATATCGAAGAAGACTACTGAAAATTTGTTATCTACGACATCGAGGGCGAGTTATGAATAAGAATACATAATATCTGTCAACTTTGGAAGTCGGAGTGTTGGTTGTGAACGATACGGTGATTATGTTGGCGTACTTTTAGGAATTGGTATGTTTTCTACCTACTCGAGTTTTACTAATTTTATTCCTTTTTTACAGTTTAAGACTTTTGGTAGGTACCAACTCGTTTGAGATGAGATCCACTCTGATTGTTAATAATGAAGACTGCGTTGACATTTTCCGTTAGAGCATCCGATTGTTTGGTAATGTCATTTATGAAACAAAGGTCCAAAAAGGAGTCAAAAGTTTTGACAGGAAGCTATGCTTTGGCATTTATGAAATATACCCCTAAAGGAACTTTATCTGCTGATGCATAAATGAGGTAAAATGCTGGCATTCATTTACGTTAGGTACATTACATAAATGTTTACAGGCTTCTCTGATTATGGATGTTTTGGTGCTTTGATAGCAAGATTTGCAAGCTCGATCTGTGGGAGAAACTGAAGAACAGGAAAGAACCATCAAGATCCAGATTTCCGTTTATTATTGGAAGATGGTACAATGGAAAATCCTAGTAAACTGTGCGTGAAGAATATAAGAGCACTAGTTAGAAGTTCACCAGGAGTAATTTTTATGTATTCCGTTTTTAATTGTAACAATAATTACTTATAAATAAAAATCAGTAATAAGCGGGCGTTATGAATTATAACGCCCTCTTATAATACCCCGGATGTTATGGTCTTGTTTATATGCTTCGTATCCTAGGTATTATCAACATATAATAGGCAAGTGGAAAATAAAGAACTTAAGAAGTTTGTAGCTATGGCAATAAAAAGTGAAAAAAAGCGTATTATGAATTTATGATCAAAAGAACTATGTCAAGTTCCGGGGTATTTTGGAAAAATCTCAGAAAGTGTGGAATTTATACAAAATGCAAATCTCCGATTTCTTCTGACATTACTGATGCTGATTCCCTTAATATTTTCTTCTCATCTTCCATGTCACTCACAAGTTTGAACGAATCAGTTTTTGACAAATACAAGTCAACCATCCCAGGAAGCAATTTTTCACTAAAAGAAGTCTCTTCGGACATGCTTGAGAAATGCATTTGTCGGTTAAAGTCCAACGCTGAAGGTAAAGACGGCATCAACTTGAAGCTTTTGAGTACAGTTCTCCCCTTCTGTTTAAATGCCTTTACACATATCATAAATGTGTCAATTAGGGAGGGTGTGGTCCCTGAGGTGTGGAAGAAGTCGATTATTACACCGATTCCTAAGAAAACTAATGTCGATACCATTGCTGACTTACGTCCCATTAGTATTCTTCCTGCAGCTTCGAAGATCCTTGAAAGGTTGGTGTACGACCAAATAATCGAATACGCTGACTCTAACATCTTATCTTCGTCTCAACATGGTTATAGAAAACATATGGGAACTAACACGGCCTTACTGCAGTTAACTTCTGACATCTCCCGTAATATGGATCGTTCGCACGTAACACTTCTCGTTCTATTGGATTATAGCAAGGCCTTCGACACCGTTAATCATGCACTTCTTTTAATAAAGCTACGTCATTATGGATTTTGCGACCTGACGATAAACTGGTTTAGAAGCTACTTAATGGGGCGAACCCAGTGTGTCAAATGGCATAATACGGTCTCTGGTGGACTACCTATTATTAGTGGTGTCCCTCAAGGAAGTATATTAGGCCCGATCCTGTTTGCAATAGCTGTTTCCGATCTACCACTTTGCATTTCTCAGGGATCGTCTGTCATCCAGTATGTAGATGACACACAACTTTATACTAGCTGCCATCCAGCCGACATTAATTCAGCGATTTGGAGGTTTAATGAAGATTTGAAAAGTGTTAATGAGTGGTCAGTGAATAATGGCCTGTTGTTGAATCCTTCAAAAAGTGTTGCAATGTGTTGTGGCTCGAAAATTTCTTGTGATAAAGCATTTGATACCAGGCGTTATAATATAGTTTTAAATAATGACACATTAGAGTTTAGTGATCAATGTAAAAATTTAGGAGTATGGTTTGATTCCCATTTGAGCTTTGAGAAACATGTGTGTAATTTATTGAGTATCTGTTATGCTAAGCTTAAATGCATATATCATCTTAAATATTTGTTAGATTCGTCTGTTAAATGGAAGCTATGCAATTCACTTATTTTATCGTCGATTAATTACTGCTGTATATCTTACTTTTTTTATCTGACTGAGACCTTTAAAAGCAGGTTACAAAAACTTCAGAATGTATGCTTCAGATTTTCATTTAATGTAAATTATCGTGAGCACATAACTCCGTACTATATTGAAAAGAACATTCTTAAAATTAAATATGTAATCACTATACATTTTGTCATGTTTCTTTATAAACTAATAGCATGTAAGTTACCCGCTACGTTATACAATTTGTTACATCAAAGACAGACATTTCATGACAGCAACCTGCGCTATAAACACCGCTATGATGTTCCGTTTCACCTTTCTACGAAGTTCGAGGATTCTTTTGTTTATTTGGCACCTACGCTTATCAATAGGCATATCGAAATAATAACATCTGGCTTGTCCCAGCAAAGTTTTAGGTGCAAACTATTTGTATTTTATATGAATCAACAAAGTACCTGATGATAAATTAAGATAATGTGTGCAATATCTCTGTATTAATCTACCTCTTTAGGATTAATGTTTTTTTTTTTTTTTTTATAACAATGTTATGTTTATTCCTGGGGGAAGTGAAAACCAACTCAAGTTGACTTCCTCCATTTGTTTGGTCAATAAATTTTATTTATTATTATTATTATTATCTATAAAAAAAGAGCTAAAGAAACAACATGTTCAAAATAAGGGTATTGGAGGGGTGCCATACCTTCCACCGCCTCCTCCAAAAGGGGAATGAGAAAAGCTGCTAACAGAAACAATAATCTTAAGTATCCAAGGTTTAAATAATGAATTAGATTTTCCTTTCAGCTGTTTATTGTTTAATTGAATATTGTTTTTAAAAGCATTTTTAATCTTTTTTTCTTGAAAACCTGAATGTTACTCCCTAACTCTAATTCCTACAACCCGCAACACATCCCTCATGCAATCCAAGTTGCCGAGTATATGGGTTGCGCGCGCACGCCCTGTTGGTGAGAGAGAAGACCAGATGGCGAAAGTTAAGCAGCAATGAACGACCTGAAAACAGAAAAAAAAACCGAAGAACAACATTGTGATCACAATAGTATCACTTTTCACCCGCCGACTAAATGTAACAAACTACGAACTACCAGCAGTGTGTGATCAAAAGGACATGTTTTATTGCTCCACCTCAAAGACCGGTAAGCCTATTGTTTCCTTTCTCCTTGTTCATGCCGTGACTTAACTCATCCAGCATTATCAGCCGAGGAGTTTCGAGCCGAATCAGCAGTACTTACTTACCTCTTTTTGTATTTTAACTTCAATTATATTACTGAAACCAAGTTGGCAGGACTTTTGTTTACCTACCAGAAATCCATCCCTCCAAGCAAGGCTCAATGTATTCACTGAAAATCCAAGATTGGTTTCTATTTACTTAATATAAAAAATTATTTCAACAATTTGTTAAATTCTAAAATATTTTTACGATTCTGTTAGATAAGTTGGATTTAATACCATTCTTAGATAAATAACGGTTGGGAATATATTAAATCCTCTTAGATAAGTTGGAATTAATACCATTCTTTAATGTCTTTCAGCTTTCATTACATCAGAAGAAGTCACGAAGTGGCAACGAAAGAATGTTGGCCAAAAACTTCCGCGAACTACATTTTCTGAACTGGTTGGAAAAATATGGCACAATTTAGAACCTAACACAATAAAGAGTGGTTTCAAGAAAGCCGGAATAGTTCCTTTCAACAGCAATGTTTCATCGAAAGAAAAGTATGATCCGGAACAATACAAACGTTGGATTGCTGCAAAAAAGAATCGTGCAGTGAAGAATCCAGACAAATAAAGAGACCATTATTGATGAGACTGAACCAGTGCCAACAGATGAGGTTGAAAAACTCCCAACAGATGAGACTGAACCACCAATTCCTTCAGCTTCAACACAAACTTCTTTCGAGAGTTTGTGACTGCAATGTTGCAAGACTGACAATAATGGCGACAAGATCATATTGTAGGGTATTGAAATTGGACCGTCCATACGCCAAGTATATGCCATAACCACTGTCATGTGGGCATGTGGCTGCTGCCTCAAGGCATGCAAGGCATACTTTGCGTATTCATCAGACTCGTTTATACGTTAAATAGAGGACAATTATTGCCAGTTATTGATCCATAATCACGTGATTGACGTATTTAAGTATCGTTAATTACAATTTGAATAAGGGCTGTATTCCACACCCTCTACTTATATAAGACACTACCCCTAATCACTATCTTATCATAAATCTGTTCCAACAAGTAAAAAACGGTTTCGCAGCTGTTATACAGGGTGAGTCAAACGGAAGGGGCCACTCCTTATAAGTTCTTTCGTTTCCAACATATCAGAACCACTTTTGTGGAAGTCAAGTGGTTATTTATAGACTATTTCGACAATATCAGTTGTCCCAAAATGTTTTTATTTCCTTGGCTCGCGCCATGTCATGTCATTCTGTTATTTTAAATGGCAACCTCGGAGATCATAGAAACTTCTACTTTTTCACAGAATTTGTAACAGAAATGTAGCAGTAGCAATAAATTAATTTAACCAAGTCAAAAGCCGTCCTTAAGGCCGGGCGCGTCCGTCGGTTGGGTATCGATCGTTGATACTATCGTGCGCGCATTGCGTCTAGCCGGTGCTCATTTCACCCCTAAAATGACATTTTTTGAGAAAATGGTACTAAGGTTCTCAATCCGGCAAAGCAACAGTTATCGAATTCGATGATAGTAATATGCTCTTTTGGTAAAAAAATTCAATAAAAGGCCCTTTTGCCCTTAAAATAACAATTTTCGAAAAAATGGCGCTAAGGTTTTTGATCCGTCAGTGCAATAGCTACCAAATCCGTTGATGAGAAAATACAATTTTGCTAACAAAAATTCAAAAATGAGCCTTTTTGACACTAAAACGTAACTTCGAAAAATTGGCATGACTTGAAAAAAATCAGCTATCAACTCCGGTAATAAAAATTTATAGTTATGCACGCCACCGTTTTTTGACCAACAGGGCACAGAAGCAGAATTCTAAGAACTTTCATATGGGGACTTGAAAAATGGAGGTTTGCATTTAAAATTTTAAAGTTGATGTGTCAAAATAGCTCTTCCTTTGGGGCGATTTGGCTCAAAACCTTTTCAGCTCTTCCGAATTCATAAGACCTTGCAGCCATAACACAAACGCTTTGAAACGCAGTTCTGTCAAATTGAATGACAAAAATTAAGAAGGAAGTTTTTTGAAGAACCAAGCAAATCTGTACATGATCAAAAACAATGCAGTTTAGTTTCCGTGCGTGAGTCAGCAAGTAAGCGAGCGAGGGAGGGTATCATAGATGAAAAAGGAAACCTAAATCCTAAATCCCTACATGCGTTTTATCACTTTCATGTTGCAAGACGAGGAAAAGTCGTTGCGTTGCCGGTTTGAAAAGCATTTTTTAACGGCTTTTAGTGTAACGAAAAACAGAATGAACGGAATTTCTAAAACCATCAAATAATGTAATGTTCCTCGGGAGTGACCGCTAAGAAAAGTTAAATGTACGAAAACAAATCTCGTGATTTCTTGAATAGCGTTCCTGCAACTGAAAACCACTAACCGAAAAAAATCATGCCGACTGTATGTTAGAAATTATGTAAATATTGGTTTTTCTTCGCCTGCCTCAGATATACAGGGTGGTGATAAAGTATGGAATATTCGCAATAACTTTGCAACCAGCAATTTTTGAGAAAATCTGTCGGACAGGTCAAATTGATTTAAATTCTTGCGAATCTTTTGGCGACATTTTCAAGCCGCTGACGTCATCCACGTCAAACATGTTACGCCATCGGCGTTTTTTTTAAATGGCAGCCTATACTTCTCTCGACTGATTTTGATACATGATTGTATTCTCTTTTGATCCATATAAAAATTTTTAAAAAATAATTATGTAAAAAAAAATTTATAAAATATCGAATATTCGCAATAACTCTGCAACCAGCAATTTTTAAGGAAATCTGTTCGACAGGTCAAATTGATTTAAATTCTTGCGAAACTTTCTGTGTAATTTTTAGGTCTCTGGCGTCATCTATGTCAAACATATTACGTCATCGGTATTTTTTTACACGACAGCCTGTACTTTACTTGACTGATTTTGATACACGATTTAATTCTCTTTTCAGCCATACAAAAATTTTGCCAAAATAATAATGTAAAACAAATCTTATGAAGTGTGGAATATTCGCAACAACTCTGCGACCTGAAAAATCTCTTTTTAATCATAAAAATGTTGCCAAAATTAAAAAAATATTACATTCTAAAACGTCCACATGATTTTAGCATGGAGTACTTGCCTACCTAATTTTGGTGCTAATTGCCGCTTTCTGCTATTAAGCTCTTTTAAATTATGCGGTCGATTCTCGTAAACACTACTTCTTGTTGAAAATGAAAAAACTAGGAAAGATATTTTTGTTTTGAATTGAACAAAGGAAGTTGTGAAATAAGTTGTTATTATCATCATTTTAACGTGCCTCTTGGTGCCTTTTTTGACAATAATGCATTTAACGGAAAAAGAGCAGATTGAAATTCTCATGATGAGGGGTTATGGCGACAGAACTCGGACCCAGGTAGAAGTTAGTGTGCTATTCAATAACAAGTATCCTAATCGCCAGAATCCAATTCATCAATCAGTAGTTAGCAAAATTGAAAAAAAATTTCATGAAACTGGACACGTTAAAAATCGTTCAAGAAATGGTCGTCCTAGTATATCAGAAGACACAAAGCTGGATATTTTGTTAACACTACGAGAGAATCCTCATACCAGCAGCAGGCAAATCGCATTAGGTCAAGGCATTCATAATTCCACAGTACTAAAATTTTTAAAAAAGGAGAAATGGCATCCCTATAAAGTCAAATTAGTTCACGAGTTAGCTGAGGATGACCCTGATCGCAGGTTGCAATTCTGTGAGGATATGATGGAAATTTGCAACGTGGATCCATTGTTTGTTAAAAGAATAATCTTCTCGGACGAAGCGACTTTTCTTTTGAATGGCCATGTAAATCGGCACAATTGTCGATATTGGGCGGAAGCAAATCCACACTGGATGCAGGAGTACAATACGCAATTTCCCGAAAAAGTCAATGTGTGGGCTGGTATTGTCGGAGACAGAATTTTGGGGCCATATTTCTTTGATGGAAACTTGACTGGAGACGTTTACCTCAACTTTCTGCGTAATGATCTGGTCCCGGCATTGGCAGCTCTGTATCCCAATGAAATTGATCCTGATTTACCAGATGACAGTCTTTGGTATCAACAGGATGGGGCTCCTCCACACTACGCCATTAATGTGCGTAGATACCTCAGCGAAGTCTTCCCAGACCGATGGATCGGCCGACGGGGACCAATGGAATGGCCAGCTAGGTCTCCCGATCTGACTCCATTGGATTATTTTATGTGGGGTTATGTGAAAAGCCGAGTTTATGAGAATCGACCGGAGAATTTAGAAGACCTTAAACTTAGAATACGGCAAGTAATAGCAAATATTACCCCTGAAATGATTCATAATGTGCAACAAGAATTTGTTTCACGTTTAGCTCATTGCCAGGCAGTGGATGGACTGCAATTCGAACATTTATTGTAGATATAAGAAACTTTGTCATGAATGATAGTAATAATAGCATTTTGTGTTTTTATTCACCCTTCTGGGGCCTTACCAGTTTCACCCTTGATATCGTTTTTACACATTTACAATGATTACAGTTGTTATTAATACCGGTGAAAAGACGCTTACAAACACACAGCAAACGGTCAGAAATCGAACCTGTAACCTCCGTATCCGCAGTCGGCAATTGTCATATCTAGCTTGATTTGATTTTTATTTACTCCGCCCTACTTTGTTAACATAATTTTTTTATAGTGATCCAATGCAAAATTATTAATGTGGATGTTTTGAAATGTATTTTTTTAAAATTTTGTTTAATAATTTTAAATTCTTACAATGGCCCGAAAAGAAAATTTAATCATGTATCAAAGTCAGTCTAGAAAAGTATAGGACGTCGTGTAAAAAAACACCGATGACGTAATATGTTTGACACATGGTGACGTCAGAGACTAAAAAATTTCACTAGCATTTCCGCAAGAATTTAAAACAATTTGACCTGTTGAACAGATTTTCTTAAAAATTGTAGGTTACAGAGTTATTGCGAATATTCGATATTTTATAAGATTTTTTTTACATCTTTATTTTTTCAAAATTTTTATATGGCTGAAAAGAGAATTAAATCGTGTATCAAAATCAGTCGAGAAAGCTACAGGCTGTCGTGTAAAAACCCACCGATGACGTAATATGTTTGACGCAGATGACGTCAGAGACTTAAAAATTACATCAAAAGTTCGGCAAGAATTTAAGTCAGTTTGACCTGTCGAACAGATTTTCTTAGAAATTGCTGGTCGCAGAGTCATTGCGAATATTCGATACTTTATAGAATTTTTTTACATCATTATTTTTTAAAAATTTTTGTATGGATCAAAAGAGAATACAATCATGTATCAAAATCAGTCGAGAGAAGTATAGGCTGCCATTTAAAAAAAACACCGATGGCGTAACATGGATGACGTCAGCGGCTTGAAAATGTCGCCAAAAGATTCGCAAGAATTTAAATCAATTTGACCTGTCCGACAGATTTTCTCAAAAATTGCTGGTTGCAAAGTTATTGCGAATATTCCATACTTTATCACCACCCTGTATGTGGAACTTGTATAAATTTGAAAAATGTGAAAGAAGGGTGTTTGATGGGAGCAGAGATTTCTTATCAAACTGCGAAATTTTACATGAAATCATTAATTGGTTTAATCTAATGTGGGGGGGGGGGGGGGGTTGGTCCTGGTACTACTGGCTTATTGATGGTTGGAAATTTAATGAAAATCTTTCACTGGTTCAAGCCAGCAAGTTAAAAATTACTTTATTTACAGGGTGTTACATTAGCGACCGGTTTCGACCTCAGGTCATCTTCAGGCTTATCACTACAAAAGAATGAATCTTCAAAAGGGTCAAAAAATACAAATTGCCGTTCCTTTAAAATATACAGGTTGGAAAAAATTTCTTGCTCCTCGAGGAAACACTCCCCCCCCCCGTTAAACGACACAGAGCCAGCTTTCAGAATAAGAAACACTCTAACTTATAACCTATGCAAAGTCAAAGATAAAATAGGAAAGTTCAAAATGAATGGAGTGTACAAAATCAAATGCAATGATTGTGAGTGTGTATACAGGGTGTTTTGCAACCTCGTGTAAGTTTTTTAACCTCAGATTGCCCATCGAAAATGGTAACGATTGGCACAACATTGTTTAGATCGAAGTCGTCTCCTAAGGAAGTTATAGGGCTTTAGTTATCTCAGGAACGCATTAACGGATTTAAATCAAATTTGGTGGACACTAGTTGCCAGTGAATATACATTTCGTTGGATTATGACCACGGGATCCCCAGAAAACGGAGACACCTTTGACATTTTTCTTCCGGAAAATGTTTGAAGGTCACGCGTCTTAAAAATGGTGGTGTCCGTTAGAAAGGGCAATTCAAACTGCAACTTTTACTATACTTGGTATTTTTTGATTTAATGCGTGATTTTAGAGATATCCGTACCTGAGGTAACTGGAAAATTTTTCAAGGTCTAAAGAGCAGCTTAAACTTCAACTTTTACTATTCTTGGTATTTTTTTATTTAATGAGTAGTTTTAGAGATATCCAAATAAGAAAAACCGCTCCCTATGGTAAAGCCCTAACTTCCTTAGGAGACGACTTCGACCTAAACAAGTTTGTGCCAATCGTCACCATTTTTGATGGGCAATCTAATGTTAAAAAACTTACACGCGGTTGCAAAACAGCCTGTATATCGGTGAGACGGGACCACCACTTATTGATAGATTTAAGGAACATACTAGACCCTTGCTGGCTTGAAGCAGTGAAAGATTTTCATTAAATTTCCAACTTTAATCTAATCTTAATTTGATAAATTGTACCACTAAATATTCTTGTAGTATGTCGAATGGAATTGTATGGAAATTGCGTGGAATTTAAAAGTAGGACAGTAATAAAAAAGACCCTGTACCTTGAAACAAGTATCATTAATTATTCTTCTCTTCATTTTTCTTCTCTTTGATGACTTCTACAAGCGGTTTCATCAATTCTAGATTTTCGGCATGGTGCCTTTCAGCCATAGCAGATCTCTGTTCTTCCTGTCTGTTACAACTTTCAGAGTGATCTTTCAACCACTTAAGCATTGTCCCTCGTGAGTGGCTATTAATTCTCTTCTTTGATGCATTATAACTTGTACTTTCTTTTTCCTTACCACATGTACCGTCTATGGTCATTTTAGCTTTCTGGTGGTATATACTAGAGCATGCCCCCTTTGGGGTCGCTGATGGCCGATCATCAGTGATGAAGATATAATTCGTAGAAGAATCCAGCTTGCTGAACTGCACAGAACACGATTTAGATTGAATAACGCCGAAGTGAATGAAGAAAGTAGAATCTATGTACCTACATAATATTACTTAGGTATTTTGTTATTTGTTGTTAATAAATTGTAGTCTATTCCTCTATTATTTGCTTTTATGGAGCGAAAAGCAAATGACCATTTTGACGGACTATGAAGCGTCACTCCAGGGAGCTTTAAGAGACACGTAACCTGCAGCAAATGTTTATAGGTTGCCACTTTCATTACAGCCAAGTGTGAATTTGGAATATTTAATGACCGTAAATGAATGTACATGCACCTACGCGTTGACGACGCTATATGTGTATAGTTGCCAATATAGGCGCCACTAATAAATTTTTTGCGGCAATTTTTTACAAGAACATTTTTTGATTGGCTGGAGTTGAACCATCTGTGAACCGATCAAAATGAAATTAGTGTAGGATGGAAGCTAATGATTTTCTTTTCTAAACCAACTTTCATTCTGACCGTTCTTGATTCATTTATAATTTTTTTTGTGATGCTTTAAAACAAGGATTTTTGAAGATTTATTTTTTATTTGGCCACCGATCTTGACAAAATTTGCAGAATCCTAAGTAACACCATCAATATTTCACAAAATGATGTCACTTTGCAGATGGCGCCAAATTAGCAAATTTTTATGAACACATTTGATTCAAAAATTAACGAGAATAATATGGAATTGTAATTAGTAAAAAATGTAAAGCGGACAACAGGCTGGATTGGAATAAACAACAATTCTGGATTTTAAAATAAACCGAATATGTGCTTTATAACAGTCATAATAAGCTGAAGAACAACTTGTCCAGTTCACAAACAAGTCAATGTTAGACCTTTTTTTTTGGGTTTCATTTATTTTGACATTTTGTATAACGATCTAGTACCTAAGTTAAATTCCTGCACAAGTACCTAACGTTATTTTACGAAAGATTTATGGTGTTACTAAGGATTCTGAAAATTTTCTCAAGATCGGTAGCGAATTAATATCAAATAAACCTTTCAAAATCCGTTTTAGAGCATCACAGAAAAATTTGTAAATTAATCATGAAGGTTCAGAATAAAATTGCTTTGGAAGAGAAAAGGATTGGCTTTAAGCTTACACTATTTTCATTTTGATCGCTTCACAGATGGTTCAACTCCAGCCAATCAAAAAGTGGCCTTGTAGAAAACTGTCATAAAAAATTTATTAGTGGCGCCATCTGGAAAGTGGTTGCCGATTCTAAAAGCCTCATCTTTTGACTACATCTCGTATAAAATTGGGGCAAATCGCTCCAATAATAATAAAGTTATAACCAAAAATAAATCGTTCGGTTTTTTTTGGGACACCCTTTATTTAGTATTAGGGCATGGGTCGAAAAATGCTTCCTAAGACAGCTACAGAGCCCTCCAAATCACATGCTTTTCAGAACCCCATTTGAAAGACCATAGCTCCCTTACGAGGCATTTTTCGACCCATGACCATATGAACTTTTCTTTCTAGAATGAAGTTAGGAACCGTCACATGAACTTGTTTATATTGTCTTGACGTCTTCCTATGTCTAAAATGAAAATCTGAAAAACTTTCAAAAGAAAGCCCTTGATAACACTAACCCATGCGCCAAATTTCAAAATCCTGCTATTTACAATGTTCGAGTAATTTTAAGAAAACAGACTTTTCGAGTACCCCTCTGAAGGGCTGTAGCTCCCTTAGGAGGCATTTTTCGACAAACGTTTACTGAAACTTTTAGCCTTATTAGTGCCGTAGCAAAATGCGAGGCACTCTTTTTTATCGTAGAAGGCACCGGTAATTTCAGGACACTGAATCATCACACTTCAGCTATCAACATGGCAGCGGCCGATAAACTCAAAAAATTGTTCACTCTTCGTGACAAACTACATAAAAAAATTGAAGATTTAGATAGTTGGTGAGTAGCAAATTGAGAAAATACAACAAGTAAAATCTCGCTGGAAAAGGGTCGTTGTCACATTGGATGAATATCATTTAATGAAGGATCAAATCGAGGAAATCCTTGAGGGCGACAGACGGTTCTCGATGCAATGCGTTAGATTCCAAACTCATAGAATTTTAAAGAATTTACTTTCATAGGGAAGGCGAATACGACAATTTTCTAGAAACCACTTATATCAATTCTCATAATGCTAACGAGTCAATACCGAATTCTCAAAAACAATTAAGACCAATAGATATTCAACCGTACAGTAGCAGCTACACTGAATGGCTTCCATTTTATAAAACATTTAAGTCCCTAGTAAATTATGATAAATCCCTCAGTAACATTCAAAAACAGTTTTCCAAGAATTCTCCTCACCTAAAATGTCATTATCATCATCAAATTCTCACATGGTCATTAAGGCACGGTTCGTTAAAATGAAAGGACAACGAAAAAAATTGCCCAGTCCTGCAGTTGGCATTTTTGGTTAGTTTTCAACTTTCTGTTTTTGGAAATAAGTTGTTAGAAATATCTACGATTAGTTTTCATTTTATGATTAATTTCAATAGCTTCCTATAATCCGATTAATTATGTCCACGAAACCAAACATTTCTAACCTACAATCTAATCATAGGAGCCCTTGAATTGTCACTCTTTGTCAATTTTATGTCAGTGGCAGTTTCGTTTCGTGGTACAATTTTGTGTTTTGTGAATACAGAAAACTAACTAAATAATATCATGAAAAGTTACGAAGAAATTCGTAAGCAAGTGTGCCTACTATGTTTTAGGAAAACCAAGGAAATGCGACTACTTGATTATTTTATTTGTTTTGATGTGGATTTGGTGGTATGGCACCATTTCCGGTACTTCCGGTTTAACCGAAAATGGCCTTAACCTTGTTTTCTCAAATCGAATGACACTTTTTTCTCAACGGATTCGGAATCTACGAATTTTTATGAGATAAAAGCATGTTCGATTCTTGACCGGAAGTGAAGTCACGGCCACCCTAGATTTTCAAAAACATCGAAGGAATCGGACAAAAATCAAGATTTTTGTAAATCGCAAGTACACGTCATCCTTATTTTTTTTGATACAAATTCAACTGCGCGATTACATTTTTTAAAATTATTTTTGCTATTTTGGCAGATTGTAAAAAGGAAATGTAATTGCACAGTTGAAATTGTATAAAAAAAATAAGGTTGACGTGTACTTGCGATTTTCAAAAATCTTGGTTTTTGGCCGATTTCTTCGATGTTTTTGAAAATCTAGGGTGGCCGTCACGTTACTTCCGGTCAAGTATGATACATGTTTCTAACTCAGAAAAAACCTACGATTCCGAATCCGTTGAGAAAAAAGTGACATTTCATTTGAGAAAACAAAGTTGAGGCCATTTCCGGATAAGCCGGAAGTAGGAAAAAATAACTGTCCTCTCCATCAAATCCGCATTACAAAAATAAAATTGACCTGTCAACAATGGCAATTAAAACGTCTCTGTTTGTGCCCTAAATAAAAATCAAACCAGGATTACTGACTTCTATGGCTTAGTTCGAAACTTAAATGGTTTTATAGAAAAAAATGTCACAGTTCAAAGACAGCCTTATTGACTCCATTGAATTTCAGAGTAATGCAACAAGCAACAATTTCTAGACAATTCAGATGTTAAAGGCTTGCTAAATATTTTGCAAAATACAGCTATAAAAAACAGCGGGTCAACAAACACGGTCATAGATTTTTTGAATCCTAAAAACTATTTAGTTTGTACCTTTTTATTATCGGAAAACGAATGGTTTATGAAAATGCGTTACCCTCCATTACAGTCGAAAGTTAGTGAAGGTGCAATTAGAGTGGGTGAATTAAAGAACTATCTTCTAAAAAGAAATTAAATAATTAAAAATAAAAATTGTGGAACCTACGTGTTTCGACCTAATTTTTCAATGCGGTTTACCAGTGACTTTCTGGAAAATTTTTCCTTGGATAAGGGCGCAACATTATATATTTGTGGTTACGTTACTTTTTCTCTCTGTAAAAAAATCACTTGTCTTGATTGCCAAAGCTCAATTAGGGAATCTAAGGGAAATGAAGTTGGATGTACTTATTTTGACGAGGTCATTACCTACTAAAATGATAATTACAATATTTTTTTATTTAAGTGCTTTGTTGATTGCATTATTAAAAACGAAGAAATGCGAAGTTCGTTTTTTAAAATACAGAACCAAAAAAAGACTTTAGTGACTCTCACAATTATCAGTTTGGAAAGATCTGAATTTTTCCATCAGACGTGTTACAAAACTTGTGACTGCGGTGAAAGAATTAGGAATTTGTGTACTCAATTATGTTCCCCTTTCAGCAATATTTTGTTAAATAATTTTACAAAACAAAAAAATGATCATATTCATAATAACAAAGGGACAAAAAAACGTAAGGTGCAAACGTATCAATAATGAGTAAAATTATCCACCAATACAACTTGACCGGGTCAAGCCAGGCGGCGCATTGTATCGCGGTGTTGCCACATCTAATAGCACGGCTTGAAAGTAGAAGCGGCTTTGTACTTAGCCATAGGGAAATGCGCTATGAAAATATGGGTTTCCCATTTAAAATAACGAGTTAAGATCGTTAGGTGAGATTGGACATATTCGTATTTCCGCGCCTCTCGCCATTGTTATTGACAAGATGTCAAACGTTTGCCCGTTTGACATACGACTGCTTGTGAAAAGCTATTTGGATCGATGCGGTAAAAGAATTTCAGCATTTAAAAACAACTTACCTGGTGTTGAGTGGATTAGAAGCTCGTCATTCTAGACAATTGAGTTTACACCTTTCAGAAAATGTAAAAAAAGCAAGGGCCGAAGTCCCCAAGGAAATAGTTAGTGATTATTTTCGAGAATTAGAAAAATCTCTAGTCGGTGTTGATCCTCAGAATATTTATAATTTTGATGAAACTAATTTTAGTGACGATCCAGGTCGTCTAAAAGTTGTGTCCCATCTAAAAAAAAGTTAAGTTAAGTGTATATCGCGGAAATTTTATGTTCAATCATTCTTCTGTTAGCAGATTCAAAATCTACGGAAAAATTACTATCGATTGACATCTTCGATTATTCCTTAACTCTATCAGATAGGAAAATAACAGGGGGAGGGGGACATTTGAAATGAAACACCCTATACAACAATGTCAAGTGGGTATTTATGAAACACCCAGGGTTATATGAAACAAAGTGGTCAAACTTTGTTCAGGGTTGGCAATCCCAAGAATTAAAAAGCCCTGGAGTAACTTAAGACAGCTGACTGCTCCAATAATTATGTTTAGAAACGGTTGAAAATTGGTAAGTTAAAAAAAATGCAGAAAGCAGCTAATTTTTTTCACCAATTTATTTTACCAAATGGTTTCCTTTGTAAGTCGGTAGTTGTTCATGGTAGATAACTAGTTCTTTGGGAAAAATATTAATTTATAACATCAACTACCGTGTCCCGCCAAAAATTTTGCTTTACAGTGGGAAATTTTTGCAAAAAGTCGTTTGGACGTGTTGTCCCAGGCATTAAACGTGTGGGCTGGAATAGTAGGACAATATTTGATTGGACCATTCTTTTTCGAACAAAATGTCACTGGACAAAATTATCAAAATTTTTTGCGAGAGTTTCAAAATTTACAGGAAATTTTGCCTCTAAATGTTATTCGTCACTTGTGGTTTCAACAAGATGGTGCCCCACCGCACTTTAGCAGAATAGTAAGGGATTATTTGAATATTGAGTTCCCAGATAGATGGATCGGCAGAAGAGGTCCAGTGGAATGGCCACCGCGATATACGGTAAAATTAAGAATAAGTAACTCAACCCTCTGTGTGCTAGAAAACGGTGACGTGATCTATGTGTGAGGTGTTTTTTTCTTAAATTTTTCTGGCTGGTTGTTTACTTGCCTTTTTTTTCTCTTCTGATGCTACGCTTTGTTGTTGCTGCATCACAGTAGACCTACCATGTCGACTAAGCCGCGCACGCGATCACTGAAGGATGTGGAGGCTGGTGCCGATATTGTTGAGATAATTAGTTCGGCTATCAGCAAGCATTTACTCAAATTACAGCAAAATGGAAGAGCTTGTAGCTCCCTTATCGAGAACTCTGGATTCTCATGAAGCCAGAATCTCAAAAGTTGATAGTTTAGCTGAAAATGCTGAGCAATTACACAAGTTGAAGAATCTGCGTATACATATATGGAATCGAGGAAGTTGCAGGTGAAGAACTAGAGACTGTTGTTATTGGAGTTGAGGAATAAGATGAATATTGTCCTGCATGATGATCAAATCGAATCTGTCTATAGAATTGGGGAAAGGATTGTAGGACAGAAATCTACACCAATCATTATTCGCTTCCTTTCTTTGAAGGTAAAGGAATTAATTTATAAAAATAAGAAGATACTGCTGAAAACGGGAATTGTTATTCGTGAGGACTTAAATGACCACAGTAACAATCTTCTGAAAATTGCCCTGAATGAGTTTGGGAAGAATAAGGTGTGAACAGCTAATTGCAGGATCTTTGTTTCTTGCAACGACGAGGTTCAAATTATCAAATGTGCGGAGGATCTCAATAATTTAATCTGAATGTGCGCGCCTTGATCGTGCTGGTAGTCGTAGCTGCAAAATTAGTTTCTTTTTTTTTGTTTCTAGTTTAGGATATAGAGGGTTAAACTCATGAATTTATAAAATTAATTTTTTTTTAACCTCCCCAACTCCATCATAATTAAAAAAAAAGGCAGCAGAGAAGCGGCTGGAACCTCCCCAACGCGTAGGTCTTTGATTTCCGTGACTTGTGTTTAAGATTGATACGGTTATATCTCGCAGGGTGTAGGGTAGGCCCACTGGTCAAGAGGGTCCACAGCCGACAAGCGTGTACTAAAATCGAGAGAACTTAAAAATAAAACGCAAGCCCGATCCCAGGGCGGTGGATCTTCTCCCGTACGGGAGGTAGGTAGCGAATAGGCAGGCTACTAATGGAAGCTGGAAATTAAGGACGCCACTGGCTTTATCTAACCCTGATGCGACGACGTCGAAAGCCAGAAATCACAAGATAAATCTCCTATAAACTGAGGGGAGTGGCTAGCTTTAGCAATATATATTGTAACGAACCAGTCCACCAATTTTAAAATAATGGTACAAGGACTATGCCTTGTAAATTGGTGAACCGTTACTTGCTCCCTAAAAATTCATTTTTTTATTTCCACCTCCTGGTTTTTCCTTTATCGAGGAACATTCCTATAGCAGGCAGAGTAATCAGAACAGTCACGAAGACCAGAAACGTCTCTCAAGCCCCATCAGTGCAGTTGCAGGTCATGAATTATCCGAAGTCAACGATCGTAAACATCTAAGTAGCCATGACATTTTAATTTTCATTCAAAACATCCAAATTACACCTACGATTCCTCTCAGATGTGGGGGGACACTTAGTAGAAGCTCTCAGGTTATGATTATATGAAGACACACGACCGACAAAGCCTATAAGAGAGAAAAAGTGTTAAAGAAAACGAAAATTCCACATAACCTCACTTTTAGACGTCAGGCCAGAGTGGCAATTGTTGCTACCAGTTTAATTGTTGATAACAATAGAGGGCGCCCACGGAAGCTTTCACGAATACTTCGGGGCCGAAGAGGAGATAAAAGATCCCACACCAAAAACCATCGTCAGAGTTTCTCATGCAGTAAAGGTGTGGGGAGCTCTCACTAAACAACGGTCTCTCGGACATCCCATTCCGTCTAGCACTGTTCTCCTTTTATAAGGACATACCGTAAAGGTAAATACCGCGCTACATTCAATTATTTGATTCTGAAAAAGGCATAATCAAGACCTATTCAAGAGGATGCAACTAATTGGGTTTTTACGTCACCAAGTACAACTACGCATGACCATGATGGGCTAGAACGTCAAGTTTGGCGTTTGATGATTGGCTGAGTTTGAATGACAGCGGTGTAAGAAGGACCGCCAACGGTGGAAAATGAAAATCCCTAGATATACTTTTGTTCTTTTGTTTTATAGCCGCCTTTTTTTTGTTTGTAAATAAATTAGTGTTGTTGATAGGCGTCTATTTTTGTGCAGTGCCGAAAAAAGCATTTGTAAGTACCGCAAAGCAGCGAGCGTAATGAGTTAAAGCTAGTACAGCGCGATCAATCTAAATTATTGGAAAGAGCATGTTCCTTACTCACTCCCTCTACCAGCAATCCTGAGCTAAGCTGAAGCAAGCAAAGTAGTGTTGTCACAGAAAATGTCGTTCTCTCACAAGTTACACAGCATCTCTCTCATTTGTATTTCCCTCTCTTAGTCTGGGAATGAAAATAGACTAAGTGGCGCTCAAGGTGGACGTCTTGGTCGAGGGGATCAAGGCGAGTTGTTTAAATGTTTCGGGAGTAATTCGAGAGGAAGGGTTACTCCGAAAGAGGATAAGGTCAGTGGGACCGTGTTGATTGGTTATCGAGATAGTAAGAGAGAGAGAGAGCGGGATTAATGTGACAGCGCGAAAATATTATGTCAGCACGCCGCGTTTAGAGCAGAATCCGAATGACAGGTGTCAAGTCATGAGGAGTGGCGGACCGTCAGTTGCGACGAGTTGAAGTCTGTCGCTTTTGGACGAGGTGTGTTACAATATATATATGTACATAGCTTTTATGTGTGTGTGTTATTGCTAAAGCTAGCCACTCCCCTCAGTTTATAGGAGATTTATCTTGTGATTTCTGGCTTTCGACGTCGTCGCATCAGGGTAAATAAAGCCAGTGGCGTCCTCAATTACCAACTTCAATTAGTAGCCTGCCTATTCGCTACCCACCTCCCGTACGGGAGAAGATCCACCGCCCTGGGATCGGGCTTGCGTTTATTTTTCAGAACTCCTTTTCTTGAGTGCACACTTTCAGCTGTGGGCCCTCTTGACCAGTGGGCCTACCCTACTCCCTGCGAGAACTGACTGTGACAACGAATCAGTTTTGATGGCATGTTTGACGAATGGCGTTTTTCCGACAGTCGTAGGCATATTTGAAAATTTTGAGTCGAGCAAGGTTTGGAGACGGTCGGATTCATCCGTGGTTAGTTCACTTTCTACTTGAAGTGAATTCACTTCTCTAGTAGGCAGATCATCGGCCCAATACCACTCCTTGTTCCGCAGATTCGGTACGATTCCCATCGCTACCACAAAATCAGCTCCCAAAATAAATGGTTGCACTAAATCCTGCATCACAAGAGCGTCTAACAACATAAGTCAACATAACTCTTCCCTCAAGTTCTACGGGTATCGAAACCTGTCCCAAAATGTTGATATTCGACCCATTTGCGGCTCGACAAGTACCAGTTTCTTCGGTCATTTGACAACCTAAATCACGGAGAATCGAGAAACCCTTTAAACTTACGACAGTATTCGTCGCGCCTAAATCCAATAATCCGCAACAGGTATGTCCCATAACTTTGAATTCCAAATATGATCGATTGTCACTTTTAACTTGCTGTAAGATGTATTCCAGCATTACTTTTCGAACACCAGGATCAGGGAAAAGTGAAGAATTGGGTTGGGCCGTTTGATGTGAAACCGACTTCCGTTGGCCCTCTAAGAGGTCGGTCGCCCGTTTCCCGTATTGTGACTATTTCCTGAATTGCGATTATTACGACCATTGCCATTATGGCCAGCTGGTGATCGTGCAGCAGGGCGTTCAGGTGGGTGGCAACGAGGACAAGTGGGTCTTGTCACGCCTGGCATTTGACAATTAAAGCAGCGCCGACGCAAAGGTTCCGGACAGTTGCGTGCGTAATGTCCATCTCTACGACAATTAAAACATTCTCCGCTGCTGGCGGCGCCGCAGTAGGAGGCATTCGAGCAGTTTCTGCCACTTGAGGAGGCTCAGATTGTCTACCCATCACTGGAAGAAGGCCAGGTTCGACGCAATCAACTTTAGGTGTTCGACTATTGGGACGATAGCTATCTACCCGATATTTCAAAATTTCGATCTTAGAGCATGCCTCCTCTAACTCTGCTACAGTTCTCACTACAGGCAATTTTTCCAAATAGAACGGAGCCATATTTCGCATCAGAATATCTAGACGTTCGTCGCGACCGATGTTTCCGTGCTGATCAAAGAGAGTGTTCATCCCCGTAAAATATTGACGGGAGGGCTCGTCCGGTAACTGTCGACGGTCAAGTATTTGTCGATAAAGGCGGTGTTCATAATCGGCCGGCAAGAAAGCCTGCCGGAAATGTGGCCGCCCTATTTAGCCTAGGCAACGAAACAAACAAAAAAAAAAACACAAAAAAACGAAATGAAAAAAAAACTAGGTACAAGGCGAACCAAAAAAAGAATATTTGCCGCAATAGTCGCCACGCGCACACACCTGTCCGGCCTGTCAGTGGAGCAAGGCCGTGGGAAAACAAAGATGGAGGAGAAAATGGGCGCCACGTAATTGTTAAGGTGAATGCGCATTCGCGTGGGCGACGAAATCCCAATTACGAAAGATAGTTATCCTGATATCACGGAAGTTACTCGTACCAGTAACAATATAAATTCACATCACAGGAATTAATAATAAAACAACACTTTAACCAGTAGAAACCAAAAATATTTATGTAATATTTTCGAATAAAATAAAAAATTGACAATTCATAAATTAACTAAAATGACTCTATGACTATTAGTGACGAAGGTAATCCTGACTATCCGGCCTAGCTCCTAATGTTTCCCAGCTACCCCAAATTAAATGAAAGCGCAACGTAGACTCGTAAGGAAATGGCCACTTCCGCACGTCCCACGAAAGTCACACGCAAATATTCCGACTTAAACGTAACGCAAGCGAGCTAGACGAGATTTACAAGTTTCTCAAATTAAGTTTTATTTTAATTTAAGCAAAATAGAAATTTCCAAAAAGGAAATTTATTTTGTTAAAAGAAAAAGGATAAGACCGAAGTTAAATGGGGCTGAAGGCCGCGACAAAATCTGAATGAACTAATATTTAAAAGAAAATGCGAGGTTATTTATTTTCCAAAATCAGATCTGGATTACTGAAATTCAGGCTCGACGGTTAATTGCCGAGTTCGAAGTACGACGACAAAGGAATCGGTAAATTTGGACTTATCTGGACCGAATGGACGACTTGGCGAAAGCTGGCAGTTGGTGACGACGAGAAATTGATCCTGGATGATCAGCAAGGGATCCAGGAAGCAGTCTGGATGGCAGCAACTCGCCAAAGAGATCCCACAGGATAGCGGGGGAAGATCGGGTTCCGGATGTTAATCCAATAATATTGGAAATACCCCCCTCGATTGGTACCCTGCGATTTTTTTAAGTCGGACCATTGTTTAAGTATATCTAGTTAGTCAACGCGCGCTTGCCCCTGCTTTAATTTTTCTCGTAATTAGGCAACCCGCTCACTTTCACTTCCCCTACGAACATTTCCACTCCTAGCATTACCCCCACTCAATGCTTCTGGACTTCCAAGGTTTTTACGAGCTCAAACTTCAAACTGGTATTGTAGCTTGTGCTATTAATAAACACGTGAATAAATGCAATACAAATAAAAATCCCCGATCACTAAGTTATTTGTGGGGTAGGTCGGATAAAGTTTTCTCTTCAATAACTGATTCAAATAAGATAAAATAAAATAAAAAATAAAATGGCAGGTATTTTTTTTATTAAATAAGCAAGTAACGAAAAACAAGTCGGGCCCATAAATTTAATTTAAAAAATTGTTAATTGTTATAAATAAAATAAGCAATAAACTAAAGAACACTGTTACATATTTTAAATTTTATGAATAGGTATTCATTTTCCGCGCGAATAAATGTTTTGACTTCGAAAATGATTTGTTATTTGTTATTACATGAAATACGGCGATATGACATGAAATTAAGTGTTCCATACAGATGCAGGGTTGGGCAAAAGTATGGAAGAATGTCCATAGTTTTCGAATCGTAAATTTACTTCAAAAATTCTTGAAGGGGTATCCCGGGTTTCTTTGCATTATGAGTCCGATGCATGATGCAAATGTCAATTTTTTTGCTTCAACCGTTTTTGAAAATATGGGCGGACCATGACTGCACTTTCCGCTCGGGTATGACATGCTTCTGCCCAAAGAAATTCATAGGTTTCGAATTAGTTCACGCTCACAAGAATATGGGTTTTCATGTGTATAAAAACAACGATTATGTCAAAAACGGCTGAACCAAAAAAACTGATAATAGCACCATCGCATGCAGAATGCAAAAAACGCTATACCCCTTAGAGAATTTTTGCGGAATATTTATGATTCAAGAATTATTATCACTATTTCATACTTTTGCCCAAACCTGTATAAATAAATCAACCATTCAGCTGTTAGAGAATACAGGGTGTCTCAGAACGCTCGCACCAAATTCTAATGGAGTATTCAGGAGTAAATTCTGAGTCGATCCGTGTTTTTGAAAATTTCCAGGGACCAATAGTTCTCGAGTCATAAGAGATTTAAGAGGACCAATCAGATTTCAGCTCTTAATTGCTTTACAAGGTAATTTAATGTTAGATGCACTATTTCCTAGGTAAACAAGATATCAATGAAAATTTATATTGTTGTATCTTGTTACCTAGGAAATAGTGCATCTAACATTAAATTACCTTGTAAAGCAATTAAGAGCGGAAATCTGATTGGTCCTCTTAAACCTCTTATAACTCTGGAACTACTGGACCCTGGAAATTTTCAAAAACACGGATCGACTCAGAATTTAATCCTGAATACTCCGTTAGAATTTAGTGCGAGCGTTCTGAGACACCTGTATACATATACAATTTTACAAAAACAAAAAAATGTGTTTACATATGTTGCAATATGCTTAATTTTGTCGACTTTTTTGAGGATATCAACTTTATATTAGCTGAAATATCCTTGCATTTTTTATAAATTAGAACCCTAACCAATAAATCTACGAGAAATATTCTGTGTTTTTGGCACTCGTCTTGGGCGAAGAAATGAGGAAGTTTTTTTTCAATTTTTTTTGTAATGCATTGCTGCAAGAATATAGATAAATTGTTCCGTTGAAGGTTCTTGCTAATATTTTTATGAAATTCTTTCATACACATTTGAGTGAACGTCTTCAAAACCATTGTTGGCGTTTTCAGCCCAAACTCGCTTTCCAAATTGTAACTTCTGAAAAAAATTAACATTTCATTTTTTTCTTCCAAATTGAAGAATTTGAACCAACCGATGTCTTTTGGATTGCCGGAACAATGCTGAATAGGGTGTTTTTGCTTTAGGTAGTTTAGAAATTACTAGGTAATAAATAAAATATTGGGGGTGTTTTATTATAGTCGGATATGGCAGTGATTCAGCTCAGCTTGTGTTTGAGAAAGTCCCGATGTAGCAAAAAATAAAAAAATCATTTCAAGGGGGCACTTTTAAATAAATTAATCCGAGCTGAGCAATGAAACGATTCCTTGGCGTTGTATTGAAATTGATGCCTCGCGGTTAAAAGATTGTGAAGAGGAACGAAAAGTCTAAAAAAGTTGAAATTAACTGCAGATAATTATAATTACCTATAGCAAATAGATAACACGGAGTAGGGAGTTATCATATTTTGTGCAGTTTGTTTTCACTCCCTGAACTTCATCCCCGGAAATTGCTACCCGCTCAGCAGACGTTTCAAGACGAGCTTGACCTCCTTGGTTCTCGATCTCGAGTTATTGCAATTAATAGCTTTTCGTCTTCCTGATGAGTATTTCGATATACAAAACTGTATAGGTAAAGTATAACCAAGCATCAGCTCGATATCTAAATCCGTTTTCAAGTTATATCGAGAATTGCTCAAATTGTATTCGACGGGCAGAACGATTTAGCAAGCGAGTCCATAACCTGAAAGAATAGTTCTTCCGCATATTGTATCGTACTTATTCTATTGCAATTTAAAAACAATACTTAAATCTTAAATGCTACTCCATGCGTAAGCGTGACCTTTGATCTTTCGACGCAACCCTGAATTGAAAGAGGGGATCGTGGCTGATCGTGGAGGGGGAATGCAAGAGAGGCTGGCAGAGCAGCGACACATACCGACCCTACGCCACCTGCGAATAACTACCCTGAACTAACCCGCGTTGACTAACTAGATATACTTAAACAATGGTCGGACTTTATCGGAATTCCTACTAAAATTGGACTTACCCGGGGTGTTAAACGGGGAAGAAAAGTGTAAAGGTGTGCTTCTCCGGATAAGCGAAAAATTCCAAAAGAATATCGAAGAAATCAGGCCACAATTCACAGCGATATTAACCGCGATACACAACGAAGATTTTTAGGCACTTTTCGAAGAAGGATGGATAATTTAAACGGAAATAACTGACGAATTTTGCGATGTTATTGTTATCACCGATAACCGGGAGAAGACATTAACGGAAATCGTTTGATTTTCGACCTTGCACCTCATAGGTGAGAGATGAAGAAGGGGTTAGATTTTGAATGACCGCGTCGCTAAAGCGGAAGTGTGTCAATCAAAAGGAGGACTTTGTTGTCAATCGGACAAGTGACATTTATCTAACCTAACTTAAATGTAAACAAAAGATTTGAAATGCGTTAGTGTGATTTTCGGAATGTCACACTCCCCCTCTCCTTCCTAGAAGGGAAATTTCAAAAAATCTTCCTTTGCGGGTATCCTAGAGCCTAAGTCACACAAAGAAAAGAAAAACGAAAAGATGAGCCAAAAAAAAAACAATTCTACTGGAAGTTCCTACTGGCGAGATTTCGTTACAATTCCCGGTATCCCTTGTTAAACCACCTTAACCATAAAACCCAAATAAATTTGACTAAATCGAACACGCCCAAACTCCTAAGGCGGCTGATTTCACCTTACATTGCTCAACCAAATCCCTACCACGTATTCTACTACCAAAGTACGACTTGAGGAAACATAACTAGCAAGTTCAACGAAAGGGGAGGTTACTTAAAAATGTATTCTGGCAAGAGGACACGGATTACTCACGGACCCAAACATGTAAATTCGACCTATTTTTCGACACGGACCCTTCATGTCGCTCCTCTGGAGTACAGACCCATGAAGGATAGATGGACTAGCCGCTCTAATATAGAGATCAGCCGCTAGAACATCCACAATGGACTCACTGGCAGTACGATCTTGTCCAACTCGTAGCAGCACAAGGCTGGCCAGACATCACGTGTCGACGAGAACACGAAAACAAAACGAAATCCGCATTTTCAGTCACAGACTGAATGCTAACCTTGGCTTTCGCCAACCAAATCTGAGCTTAACCTGTTTACAAGGACTGATACTTCGTAGCCCTTACCACTAGGAAGTCGCACAATTTCATAAATCCACACAATCAGCCACCACTTAACCTAGTGGAGCTGACATAAGAATTTTAACCAAGATCCAAAACGCGTACCCTATTCGATAGGTAAAAATTCCCTGAAAATGCAACTACCCAATGACAGAAACGGACTACGACAAATTAAGAACTACGGAGTCGAAACATCATACGCTTTTAGGTCCTGCACATGCCAAACTCCTGCATTTCCACCAGCGGCATCCTGAAGTTCATAGGTGCAGTACCCGACTTTCCGTTTGATCGTGAAAGGGCCGATAAATTTTGGTGCAAGTTTGGCGGAGAAATGAGCTTGAGCGTTAGACAAAACTTTGTTTTTCCGCCACACCTGACTTCCGATATCGTATGTGACGGGTCGGCGTCGCAAGTTGTAAGTTTTCCTATACCTCTCGGTGGCTGATTCCAATTTCTGTTTGACATCGGCATATAATTTCTGATAACCGAGCTTTCGCTGTTCGATAGGGTTTGGGAGATCAGTCCTAGTTTCTCCATCACCCAACTGTTTGTAGTCGCTACCCAGCATCACGTATTCTCGGCCAAAGTTCATGAAGAATGGCGAATATCCCGTTACTTCACTGCGTGAAGTTCGGAGAGCACAGGCGAGTGCTGTTAAATGCTTGTCCCATGAACGATGACTTTCACCTACGTAAGTGGCTAGCAATCTTTTAAGCTCCTTATTCGTCCTTTCCGTCGGATCAGCACGAGGATAGTATAGGGGGGTGAATGACAATTTTACGTGATAATTCTCTGCGAGTTTAGCAAATTCTTTGCTACGCATCTGGCTACCATTATCGCATATCAAGTATTCCGGTACTCCGTACGTCAAAAGGATATCCTCCTCAACATGCTTGCAAAGCTTTGACGAGGTCCCAGCACGCAAAGGAACAAAGTGAACGTACTTGCTAATCATGTCCGTAATGACGAGGACATATTTGTGGCCACGTGATGAGGCTGGAAGGGGACCGACAAAGTCCAGACTGATAGTCTGCCATGGTTGTGTTGGTATGGGTCTATTACCCATGTGGCCGGCTGGAGCTTTTTGTTCCGGTTTATGTCATGCGCCAATTTTAGGACCTCTTGTCGTTTGTCCTTGGGAACAACTAATCTCCAAGCATCATTCGTGGATGTTAATTCTGGTATTCGATCTGGCAAATACTTATATAGAACATCGTTCTCAACACGCCAACCAGGAAATTTAACAGGATCTTCGGTTACCCTTTCCAACATACGCAAGTACCATGGATCGCTGCAGCTACGAAAATCGAGTGACATGACCTCTGGGGAAGTTCCTAAATCTTCCACAAATGGAACCGAACGGCTGAGACAATCGGGTACACAGTGTTCTTTACCTTTTCGGTGGACGATTTGGAAGTGATAGGGTTGTAAACGTAGAGCCCACCGAGCTAGACGACCAGTCGGATTATTGAGCCGCTTCAGCCACAGGAGGGAGTGGTGGTCAGTAATTACGGTGAATGGAACCAAGTCGATGTAGTGACGGAACTTTTCGATGGACCAGATCACCGCCAAGCATTCTCTTTCGGTGGTAGAGAAACGTCGCTCTTGGGCCGTTAAGGACCTGGAGGCGTAGCAAACCACCTTTTCCCCATCATCATAAGGTTGAACCAAGGCTGCGCCGAGGCCATAGCCTGATGCATCGCATTGGACAATAAACGGCCTGTTGTAGTCAGGAGGCGTTAGGACTGGGGACGAAACCAACTTTTCCTTCAGCAATCGGAAGGCATTTTCACAAGATTCGTCCCATTTCCAACGGGTCTTCTTGCGAGTTAAATTCGTTAACGGGTCGACTATAGAGGCAAGTTCCGGCACAAAACGTCTGTACCAGGCCGCCATGCCAAGAAAACGTTTCACCTCAGTGACTGTTTTGGGCGAAGGGATGTTCAATATAGCGCTCACCTTATCCGGATCAACGTGAAGTCCATACTTGTCCACCACGTAACCGAGATATCTAAGCTGGGGACGGCAAAAGTAACATTTCTCACGGTTAAGAGTGAGGCCAGCGGCTAAGAGGCGCTCTAGCACTTTATCTAGAACTTGTAGATGCAACGAAAAATCAGGCGTCAAGACGACCACGTCGTCGACCGCACGGTGGAAGATACAACTGTTTAATTGTGTTAAAAACCAATGTATTTTCTTTCTTTAAATCCTTCGTGTTGTTCCTTATACACTATGTCAACTATTAGGATAACACTTCAATTTTGTTTGTGGCCATGGGTTATCGAGAATGCTGGATCTATGGAAGAGGTATACCTCGACAACGGAATCATTGGCTATGATTGTTCACACCCAGGGGTAAATATCACTACCGTTGCTCTCGATTATGTGCAACCATGTTTAGCCCCTATACAAGATCCTGTACTGCAAACAGAGAAAATACAGTTACTACAACTTGTCGACGTCTTTCCTGTGCATGTCATACAGTGTAACGTAGAAATATCCCGGAATATTTATTACTGTGGCATGCACAGCCATGTCTCTGGGGTCAGAGGCGGTGTCGCGAGTTACTCAAGACCACTGTCTACAGGTGTGTGCGGGGACATACACCGATACTTGCCTTATGCAGTATCCCCGGGCGTTATATTAGATAATCTTCAACCCAACTCCTCCTCGACGCACACAGTAACACTGGCAGGATCGGTGGGGTACGACGGGAAATGTCAAGGTACGACGTATGCAGACACCTTTGGGTCGTGGGAAAATGTGTACGTACTCGGGGTTGTCAAGATAACTCTCACCGATTACGATGCGTCAGTAAACCCGTCGGGTGATAAGGTAATGCTAAGATCCGGGGTTACATGTAAGTTATCGTTAGGGTCTTGCGTTGATATTGATTCAGGATTTACATTTTGGACTGCCCTTCCTCTTGTCGGTTGCGATGTTAGGAAACATACAGTACTGTACGAGGGTTCTGCACAGGTGTCTCGGGTACATGGCCTTGACAACGAAACTTCGACGACCTACATGGTTGATAACGGTGATAGGGTCTTTGCACTGAGGATTACAGGATTCTACACAGCATGTACATTCGAGGTGTACTTGACTGAACATTCGAAACTGTTGATTGTCCCTATGAGGAGTATATCTTTTTACTTCATTAAATCAAGTCCGAGTGTATCATCATTAGACATTATGACGTACATGAATGCAAAGTTCGTGTATGTAGATAAACGACAAAGCCAGGACATGTCAGACATCTATAAGGAATTAAAGCTCCAGCGGTGCGTGGTTGAGCGACGAGGTCTTTCCACATTGCTGTCACTGGCAGTCGTGAGTCCTACTGAATTCGCTTACGCATATATGGAAGGCCCTGGGTACACAGCATCAGTCCTAGGAGAAGTAATCCATATTACTCAATGCAACCCTGCTAGTGTGAGAATCCGGAAGTCAGATGTTTGTTACCATGAATTGCCAATTAGCTATGGGAACAAGTCATTGTTTCTGTCACAGACTCGACAATACGTGGTACGTTATTGGCCCAACCAATCATCCCATTAACTCGCCTATAGAACTTGAACCAAGCCCCATCAAAATCTGGAAGCCACGTTCTGTGCGTTCGCTCGCAAGAACGGGGATCTACTCTTACGAGGAGATTGAACTGCTCAGGGAGCGCATTATGAACCCTTACGAACGTTCAGCAATAACCAACATAGTAGCTCGTGGAGTCACCGGGGTCTTGAAGGAAAGACAGGGGGTCAGCCTCACGGGTCTAGTTGAAGACGGTGTAGTTGATTCATTATCTGCTCAGATTACAGAAAAGGTTTGGGGATGGTTTAGTGGGTTAGGAACAGTTACATCAGGTTTTCTGGGATTGTATTTCGTCTGTAGACTATTTAAGTTCCTGATAGACACTATCATTCACAGCCGTGCCCTTTACGAAGTCTACGGGTTCAGTGCAGCACTTATAGGCGGAATCTGGGACAGTGTGACTACGTATCTTCTCCAACGCGGGGCTTACAGACCTCCGAACTCCACAGACATAGACGATAAAGCGTCAACAGAGTTTTTAAAACCTCCCGCAACAGTTGAACCTTCAACTGTGGTACATATACCGTCCTCTGCACCCCCTTTGTATCCCGTCCTCACGCAGAGCCATGAGAGAAGTACACCATAACCATATAATCGTTCTATGCCTTCAGCTTACTTAATATGAAGATACACCGTAACTATTGTTTTAAAAAAAAAAAAAAAAAATTTTCCTTTGCGGGTATCCTAGAGCCCAAGTCACACAAAAAAAAGAAAACGAAAAGATGAGCCAAAAAAAAAAAACAATTCTACTGGAAGTTCCTACTGGCAAGATTTTGTTACAATTCCCGGTATCCCTTGTTAAACCACCTTAACCATAAAACCCAAATAAATTTGACTAAATCGAACACGCCCAAATTCCTAAGGCGGCTGATTTCACCTTACATTGCTCAACCAAATCCCTACAACGTATTCTACAACCAAAGTACGACTTGAGGAAACATAACTAGCAAGTTCAACGAAAGGGGAGGTTACTTAAAAATGTATTCTGGCAAGAGGACACGGATTACTCACGGATACAAACATGTAAATTCGACCTATTTTTCGACACGGACCCTTCATGTCGCTCCTCTGGAGTACAGACCCATGAAGGATAGATGGACTAGCCGCTCTAATATAGAGATCAGCCGCTAGAACATCCACAATGGACTCACTGGCAGTACGATCTTGTCCAACTCGTAGCAGCACAAGGCTGGCCAGACACGTGTCGACGAGAACACGAAAACAAAACGAAATCCGCATTTTCAGTCACAGACTGAATGCTAACCTTGGCTTTCGCCAACCAAATCTGAGCTTAACCTGTTTACAAGGACTGATACTTCGTAGCCCTTACCACTAGGAAGTCGCACAATTTCATAAATCCACACAATCAGCCACCACTTAACCTAGTGGAGCTGACATAAGAATTTTAACCAAGATCCAAAACGCGTACCCTATTCGATAGGTAAAAATTCCCTGAAAATGCAACTACCCAATGACAGAAACGGACTACGACAAATTAAGAACTACGGAGTCGAAACATCATACGCTTTTAGGTCCTGCACATGCCAAACTCCTGCATTTCCACCAGCGGCATCCTGAAGTTCATAGGTGCAGTACCCGACTTTCCGTTTGATCGTGAAAGGGCCGATAAATTTTGGTGCAAGTTTGGCGGAGAAATGAGCTTGAGCGTTAGACAAAACTTTGTTTTTCCGCCACACCTGACTTCCGATATCGTATGTGACGGGTCGGCGTCGCAAGTTGTAAGTTTTCCTATACCTCTCGGTGGCTGATTCCAATTTCTGTTTGACATCGGCATATAATTTCTGATAACCGAGCTTTCGCTGTTCGATAGGGTTTGGGAGATCAGTCCTAGTTTCTCCATCACCCAACTGTTTGTAGTCGCTACCCAGCATCACGTATTCTCGGCCAAAGTTCATGAAGAATGGCGAATATCCCGTTACTTCACTGCGTGAAGTTCGGAGAGCACAGGCGAGTGCTGTTAAATGCTTGTCCCATGAACGATGACTTTCACCTACGTAAGTGGCTAGCAATCTTTTAAGCTCCTTATTCGTCCTTTCCGTCGGATCAGCACGAGGATAGTATAGGGGGGTGAATGACAATTTTACGTGATAATTCTCTGCGAGTTTAGCAAATTCTTTGCTACGCATCTGGCTACCATTATCGCATATCAAGTATTCCGGTACTCCGTACGTCAAAAGGATATCCTCCTCAACATGCTTGCAAAGCTTTGACGAGGTCCCAGCACGCAAAGGAACAAAGTGAACGTACTTGCTAATCATGTCCGTAATGACGAGGACATATTTGTGGCCACGTGATGAGGCTGGAAGGGGACCGACAAAGTCCAGACTGATAGTCTGCCATGGTTGTGTTGGTATGGGTCTATTACCCATGTGGCCGGCTGGAGCTTTTTGTTCCGGTTTATGTCATGCGCCAATTTTAGGACCTCTTGTCGTTTGTCCTTGGGAACAACTAATCTCCAAGCATCATTCGTGGATGTTAATTCTGGTATTCGATCTGGCAAATACTTATATAGAACATCGTTCTCAACACGCCAACCAGGAAATTTAACAGGATCTTCGGTTACCCTTTCCAACATACGCAAGTACCATGGATCGCTGCAGCTACGAAAATCGAGTGACATGACCTCTGGGGAAGTTCCTAAATCTTCCACAAATGGAACCGAACGGCTGAGACAATCGGGTACACAGTGTTCTTTACCTTTTCGGTGGACGATTTGGAAGTGATAGGGTTGTAAACGTAGAGCCCACCGAGCTAGACGACCAGTCGGATTATTGAGCCGCTTCAGCCACAGGAGGGAGTGGTGGTCAGTAATTACGGTGAATGGAACCAAGTCGATGTAGTGACGGAACTTTTCGATGGACCAGATCACCGCCAAGCATTCTCTTTCGGTGGTAGAGAAACGTCGCTCTTGGGCCGTTAAGGACCTGGAGGCGTAGCAAACCACCTTTTCCCCATCATCATAAGGTTGAACCAAGGCTGCACCGAGGCCATAGCCTGATGCATCGCATTGGACAATAAACGGCCTGTTGTAGTCAGGAGGCGTTAGGACTGGGGACGAAACCAACTTTTCCTTCAGCAATCGGAAGGCATTTTCACAAGATTCGTCCCATTTCCAACGGGTCTTCTTGCGAGTTAAATTCGTTAACGGGTCGACTATAGACGCAAGTTCCGGCACAAAACGTCTGTACCAGGCCGCCATGCCAAGAAAACGTTTCACCTCAGTGACTGTTTTGGGCGAAGGGATGTTCAATATAGCGCTCACCTTATCCGGATCAACGTGAAGTCCATACTTGTCCACCACGTAACCGAGATATCTAAGCTGGGGACGGCAAAAATAACATTTCTCACGGTTAAGAGTGAGGCCAGCGGCTAAGAGGCGCTCTAGCACTTTATCTAGAACTTGTAGATGCAACGAAAAATCAGGCGTCAAGACGACCACGTCGTCGACCGCACGGTGGAAGATACAACTGTTTAATTGTGTTAAAAACCAATGTATTTTCTTTCTTTAAATCCTTCGTGTTGTTCCTTATACACTATGTCAACTATTAGGATAACACTTCAATTTTGTTTGTGGCCATGGGTTATCGAGAATGCTGGATCTATGGAAGAGGTATACCTCGACAACGGAATCATTGGCTATGATTGTTCACACCCAGGGGTAAATATCACTACCGTTGCTCTCGATTATGTGCAACCATGTTTAGCCCCTATACAAGATCCTGTACTGCAAACAGAGAAAATACAGTGACTACAACTTGTCGACGTCTTTCCTGTGCATGTCATACAGTGTAACGTAGAAATATCCCGGAATATTTATTACTGTGGCATGCACAGCCATGTCTCTGGGGTCAGAGGCGGTGTCGCGAGTTACTCAAGACCACTGTCTACAGGTGTGTGCGGGGACATACACCGATACTTGTCTTATGCAGTATCCCCGGGCGTTATATTAGATAATCTTCAACCCAACTCCTCCTCGACGCACACAGTAACACTGGCAGGATCGGTGGGGTACGACGGGAAATGTCAAGGTACGACGTATGCAGACACCTTTGGGTCGTGGGAAAATGTGTACGTACTCGGGGTTGTCAAGATAACTCTCACCGATTACGATGCGTCAGTAAACCCGTCGGGTGATAAGGTAATGCTAAGATCCGGGGTTACATGTAAGTTATCGTTAGGGTCTTGCGTTGATATTGATTCAAGATTTACATTTTGGACTGCCCTTCCTCTTGTCGGTTGCGATGTTAGGAAACATACAGTACTGTACGAGGGTTCTGCACAGGTGTCTCGGGTACATGGCCTTGACAACGAAACTTCGACGACCTACATGGTTGATAACGGTGATAGGGTCTTTGCACTGAGGATTACAGGATTCTACACAGCATGTACATTCGAGGTGTACTTGACTGAACATTCGAAACTGTTGATTGTCCCTATGAGGAGTATATCTTTTTACTTCATTAAATCAAGTCCGAGTGTATCATCATTAGACATTATGACGTACATGAATGCAAAGTTCGTGTATGTAGATAAACGACAAAGCCAGGACATGTCAGACATCTATAAGGAATTAAAGCTCCAGCGGTGCGTGGTTGAGCGACGAGGTCTTTCCACATTGCTGTCACTGGCAGTCGTGAGTCCTACTGAATTCGCTTACGCATATATGGAAGGCCCTGGGTACACAGCATCAGTCCTAGGAGAAGTAATCCATATTACTCAATGCAACCCTGCTAGTGTGAGAATCCGGAAGTCAGATGTTTGTTACCATGAATTGCCAATTAGCTATGGGAACAAGTCATTGTTTCTGTCACAGACTCGACAATACGTGGTACGTTATTGGCCCAACCAATCATCCCATTAACTCGCCTATAGAACTTGAACCAAGCCCCATCAAAATCTGGAAGCCACGTTCTGTGCGTTCGCTCGCAAGAACGGGGATCTACTCTTACGAGGAGATTGAACTGCTCAGGGAGCGCATTATGAACCCTTACGAACGTTCAGCAATAACCAACATAGTAGCTCGTGGAGTCACCGGGGTCTTGAAGGAAAGACAGGGGGTCAGCCTCACGGGTCTAGTTGAAGACGGTGTAGTTGATTCATTATCTGCTCAGATTACAGAAAAGGTTTGGGGATGGTTTAGTGGGTTAGGAACAGTTACATCAGGTTTTCTGGGATTGTATTTCGTCTGTAGACTATTTAAGTTCCTGATAGACACTATCATTCACAGCCGTGCCCTTTACGAAGTCTACGGGTTCAGTGCAGCACTTATAGGCGGAATCTGGGACAGTGTGACTACGTATCTTCTCCAACGCGGGGCTCACAGACCTCCGAACTCCACAGACATAGACGATAAAGCGTCAACAGAGTTTTTAAAACCTCCCGCAACAGTTGAACCTTCAACTGTGGTACATATACCGTCCTCTGCACCCCCTTTGTATCCCGTCCTCACGCAGAGCCATGAGAGAAGTACACCATAACCATATAATCGTTCTATGCCTTCAGCTTACTTAATATGAAGATACACCGTAACTATTGTTTTAAAAAAAAAAAAAAAATTTTCCTTTGCGGGTATCCTAGAGCCCAAGTCACACAAAAAAAAGAAAACGAAAAGATGAGCCAAAAAAAAAAACAATTCTACTGGAAGTTCCTACTGGCAAGATTTTGTTACAATTCCCGGTATCCCTTGTTAAACCACCTTAACCATAAAACCCAAATAAATTTGACTAAATCGAACACGCCCAAATTCCTAAGGCGGCTGATTTCACCTTACATTGCTCAACCAAATCCCTACAACGTATTCTACAACCAAAGTACGACTTGAGGAAACATAACTAGCAAGTTCAACGAAAGGGGAGGTTACTTAAAAATGTATTCTGGCAAGAGGACACGGATTACTCACGGATACAAACATGTAAATTCGACCTATTTTTCGACACGGACCCTTCATGTCGCTCCTCTGGAGTACAGACCCATGAAGGATAGATGGACTAGCCGCTCTAATATAGAGATCAGCCGCTAGAACATCCACAATGGACTCACTGGCAGTACGATCTTGTCCAACTCGTAGCAGCACAAGGCTGGCCAGACATCACGTGTCGACGAGAACACGAAAACAAAACGAAATCCGCATTTTCAGTCACAGACTGAATGCTAACCTTGGCTTTCGCCAACCAAATCTGAGCTTAACCTGTTTACAAGGACTGATACTTCGTAGCCCTTACCACTAGGAAGTCGCACAATTTCATAAATCCACACAATCAGCCACCACTTAACCTAGTGGAGCTGACATAAGAATTTTAACCAAGATCCAAAACGCGTACCCTATTCGATAGGTAAAAATTCCCTGAAAATGCAACTACCCAATGACAGAAACGGACTACGACAAATTAAGAACTACGGAGTCGAAACATCATACGCTTTTAGGTCCTGCACATGCCAAACTCCTGCATTTCCACCAGCGGCATCCTGAAGTTCATAGATGCAGTACCCGACTTTCCGTTTGATCGTGAAAGGGCCGATAAATTTTGGTGCAAGTTTGGCGGAGAAATGAGCTTGAGCGTTAGACAAAACTTTGTTTTTCCGCCACACCTGACTTCCGATATCGTATGTGACGGGTCGGCGTCGCAAGTTGTAAGTTTTCCTATACCTCTCGGTGGCTGATTCCAATTTCTGTTTGACATCGGCATATAATTTCTGATAACCGAGCTTTCGCTGTTCGATAGGGTTTGGGAAATCAGTCCTAGTTTCTCCATCACCCAACTGTTTGTAGTCGCTACCCAGCATCACGTATTCTCGGCCAAAGTTCATGAAGAATGGCGAATATCCCGTTACTTCACTGCGTGAAGTTCGGAGAGCACAGGCGAGTGCTGTTAAATGCTTGTCCCATGAACGATGACTTTCACCTACGTAAGTGGCTAGCAATCTTTTAAGCTCCTTATTCGTCCTTTCCGTCGGATCAGCACGAGGATAGTATAGGGGGGTGAATGACAATTTTACGTGATAATTCTCTGCGAGTTTAGCAAATTCTTTGCTACGCATCTGGCTACCATTATCGCATATCAAGTATTCCGGTACTCCGTACGTCAAAAGGATATCCTCCTCACCATGCTTGCAAAGCTTTGACGAGGTCCCAGCACGCAAAGGAACAAAGTGAACGTACTTGCTAATCATGTCCGTAATGACGAGGACATATTTGTGGCCACGTGATGAGGCTGGAAGGGGACCGACAAAGTCCAGACTGATAGTCTGCCATGGTTGTGTTGGTATGGGTCTATTACCCATGTGGCCGGCTGGAGCTATTTGTTCCGGTTTATGTCATGCGCCAATTTTAGGACCTCTTGTCGTTTGTCCTTGGGAACAACTAATCTCCAAGCATCATTCGTGGATGTTAATTCTGGTATTCGATCTGGCAAATACTTATATAGAACATCGTTCTCAACACGCCAACCAGGAAATTTAACAGGATCTTCGGTTACCCTTTCCAACATACGCAAGTACCATGGATCGCTGCAGCTACGAAAATCGAGTGACATGACCTCTGGGGAAGTTCCTAAATCTTCCACAAATGGAACCGAACGGCTGAGACAATCGGGTACACAGTGTTCTTTACCTTTTCGGTGGACGATTTGGAAGTGATAGGGTTGTAAACGTAGAGCCCACCGAGTTAGACGACCAGTCGGATTATTGAGCCGCTTCAGCCACAGGAGGGAGTGGTGGTCAGTAATTACGGTGAATGGAACCAAGTCGATGTAGTGACGGAACTTTTCGATGGACCAGATCACCGCCAAGCATTCTCTTTCGGTGGTAGAGAAACGTCGCTCTTGGGCCGTTAAGGACCTGGAGGCGTAGCAAACCACCTTTCCCCCATCATCATAAGGTTGAACCAAGGCTGCGCCGAGGCCATAGCCTGATGCATCGCATTGGACAATAAACGGCCTGTTGTAGTCAGGAGGCGTTAGGACTGGGGACGAAACCAACTTTTCCTTCAGCAATCGGAAGGCATTTTCACAAGATTCGTCCCATTTCCAACGGGTCTTCTTGCGAGTTAAATTCGTTAACGGGTCGACTATAGACGCAAGTTCCGGCACAAAACGTCTGTACCAGGCCGCCATGCCAAGAAAACGTTTCACCTCAGTGACTGTTTTGGGCGAAGGGATGTTCAATATAGCGCTCACCTTATCCGGATCAACGTGAAGTCCATACTTGTCCACCACGTAACCGAGATATCTAAGCTGGGGACGGCAAAAATAACATTTCTCACGGTTAAGAGTGAGGCCAGCGGCTAAGAGGCGCTCTAGCACTTTATCTAGAACTTGTAGATGCAACGAAAAATCAGGCGTCAAGACGACCACGTCGTCGACCGCACGGTGGAAGATACAACTGTTTAATTGTGTTAAAAACCAATGTATTTTCTTTCTTTAAATCCTTCGTGTTGTTCCTTATACACTATGTCAACTATTAGGATAACACTTCAATTTTGTTTGTGGCCATGGGTTATCGAGAATGCTGGATCTATGGAAGAGGTATACCTCGACAACGGAATCATTGGCTATGATTGTTCACACCCAGGGGTAAATATCACTACCGCTGCTCTCGATTATGTGCAACCATGTTTAGCCCCTATACAAGATCCTGTACTGCAAACAGAGAAAATACAGTTACTACAACTTGTCGACGTCTTTCCTGTGCATGTCATACAGTGTAACGTAGAAATATCCCGGAATATTTATTACTGTGGCATGCACAGCCATGTCTCTGGGGTCAGAGGCGGTGTCGCGAGTTACTCAAGACCACTGTCTACAGGTGTGGGCGGGGACATACACCGATACTTGTCTTATGCAGTATCCCCGGGCGTTATATTAGATAATCTTCAACCCAACTCCTCCTCGACGCACACAGTAACACTGGCAGGATCGGTGGGGTACGACGGGAAATGTCAAGGTACGACGTATGCAGACACCTTTGGGTCGTGGGAAAATGTGTACGTACTCGGGGTTGTCAAGATAACTCTCACCGATTACGATGCGTCAGTAAACCCGTCGGGTGATAAGGTAATGCTAAGATCCGGGGTTACATGTAAGTTATCGTTAGGGTCTTGCGTTGATATTGATTCAGGATTTACATTTTGGACTGCCCTTCCTCTTGTCGGTTGCGATGTTAGGAAACATACAGTACTGTACGAGGGTTCTGCACAGGTGTCTCGGGTACATGGCCTTGACAACGAAACTTCGACGACCTACATGGTTGATAACGGTGATAGGGTCTTTGCACTGAGGATTACAGGATTCTACACAGCATGTACATTCGAGGTGTACTTGACTGAACATTCGAAACTGTTGATTGTCCCTATGAGGAGTATATCTTTTTATTTCATTAAATCAAGCCCGAGTGTATCATCATTAGACATTATGACGTACATGAATGCAAAGTTCGTGTATGTAGATAAACGACAAAGCCAGGACATGTCAGACATCTATAAGGAATTAAAGCTCCAGCGGTGCGTGGTTGAGCGACGAGGTCTTTCCACATTGCTGTCACTGGCAGTCGTGAGTCCTACTGAATTCGCTTACGCATATATGGAAGGCCCTGGGTACACAGCATCAGTCCTAGGAGAAGTAATCCATATTACTCAATGCAACCCTGCTAGTGTGAGAATCCGGAAGTCAGATGTTTGTTACCATGAATTGCCAATTAGCTATGGGAACAAGTCATTGTTTCTGTCACAGACTCGACAATACGTGGTACGTTATTGGCCCAACCAATCATCCCATTAACTCGCCTATAGAACTTGAACCAAGCCCCATCAAAATCTGGAAGCCACGTTCTGTGCGTCGCTCGCAAGAACGGGGATCTACTCTTACGAGGAGATTGAACTGCTCAGGGAGCGCATTATGAACCCTTACGAACGTTCAGCAATAACCAACATAGTAGCTCGTGGAGTCACCGGGGTCTTGAAGGAAAGACAGGGGGTCAGCCTCACGGGTCTAGTTGAAGACGGTGTAGTTGATTCATTATCTGCTCAGATTACAGAAAAGGTTTGGGGATGGTTTAGTGGGTTAGGAACAGTTACATCAGGTTTTCTGGGATTGTATTTCGTCTGTAGACTATTTAAGTTCCTGATAGACACTATCATTCACAGCCGTGCCCTTTACGAAGTCTACGGGTTCAGTGCAGCACTTATAGGCGGAATCTGGGACAGTGTGACTACGTATCTTCTCCAACGCGGGGCTTACAGACCTCCGAACTCCACAGACATAGACGATAAAGCGTCAACAGAGTTTTTAAAACCTCCCGCAACAGTTGCACCCCCTTTGTATCCCGTCCTCACGCAGAGCCATGAGAGAAGTACACCATAACCATATAATCGTTCTATGCCTTCAGCTTACTTAATATGAAGATACACCGTAACTATTGTTTTAAAAAAAAAAAAAAAAATTTTCCTTTGCGGGTATCCTAGAGCCCAAGTCACACAAAAAAAAGAAAACGAAAAGATGAGCCAAAAAAAAAACAATTCTACTGGAAGTTCCTACTGGCAAGATTTTGTTACAATTCCCGGTATCCCTTGTTAAACCACCTTAACCATAAAACCCAAATAAATTTGACTAAATCGAACACGCCCAAATTCCTAAGGCGGCTGATTTCACCTTACATTGCTCAACCAAATCCCTACAACGTATTCTACAACCAAAGTACGACTTGAGGAAACATAACTAGCAAGTTCAACGAAAGGGGAGGTTACTTAAAAATGTATTCTGGCAAGAGGACACGGATTACTCACGGATACAAACATGTAAATTCGACCTATTTTTCGACACGGACCCTTCATGTCGCTCCTCTGGAGTACAGACCCATGAAGGATAGATGGACTAGCCGCTCTAATATAGAGATCAGCCGCTAGAACATCCACAATGGACTCACTGGCAGTACGATCTTGTCCAACTCGTAGCAGCACAAGGCTGGCCAGACATCACGTGTCGACGAGAACACGAAAACAAAACGAAATCCGCATTTTCAGTCACAGACTGAATGCTAACCTTGGCTTTCGCCAACCAAATCTGAGCTTAACCTGTTTACAAGGACTGATACTTCGTAGCCCTTACCACTAGGAAGTCGCACAATTTCATAAATCCACACAATCAGCCACCACTTAACCTAGTGGAGCTGACATAAGAATTTTAACCAAGATCCAAAACGCGTACCCTATTCGATAGGTAAAAATTCCCTGAAAATGCAACTACCCAATGACAGAAACGGACTACGACAAATTAAGAACTACGGAGTCGAAACATCATACGCTTTTAGGTCCTGCACATGCCAAACTCCTGCATTTCCACCAGCGGCATCCTGAAGTTCATAGGTGCAGTACCCGACTTTCCGTTTGATCGTGAAAGGGCCGATAAATTTTGGTGCAAGTTTGGCGGAGAAATGAGCTTGAGCGTTAGACAAAACTTTGTTTTTCCGCCACACCTGACTTCCGATATCGTATGTGACGGGTCGGCGTCGCAAGTTGTAAGTTTTCCTATACCTCTCGGTGGCTGATTCCAATTTCTGTTTGACATCGGCATATAATTTCTGATAACCGAGCTTTCGCTGTTCGATAGGGTTTGGGAGATCAGTCCTAGTTTCTCCATCACCCAACTGTTTGTAGTCGCTACCCAGCATCACGTATTCTCGGCCAAAGTTCATGAAGAATGGCGAATATCCCGTTACTTCACTGCGTGAAGTTCGGAGAGCACAGGCGAGTGCTGTTAAATGCTTGTCCCATGAACGATGACTTTCACCTACGTAAGTGGCTAGCAATCTTTTAAGCTCCTTATTCGTCCTTTCCGTCGGATCAGCACGAGGATAGTATAGGGGGGTGAATGACAATTTTACGTGATAATTCTCTGCGAGTTTAGCAAATTCTTTGCTACGCATCTGGCTACCATTATCGCATATCAAGTATTCCGGTACTCCGTACGTCAAAAGGATATCCTCCTCAACATGCTTGCAAAGCTTTGACGAGGTCCCAGCACGCAAAGGAACAAAGTGAACGTACTTGCTAATCATGTCCGTAATGACGAGGACATATTTGTGGCCACGTGATGAGGCTGGAAGGGGACCGACAAAGTCCAGACTGATAGTCTGCCATGGTTGTGTTGGTATGGGTCTATTACCCATGTGGCCGGCTGGAGCTTTTTGTTCCGGTTTATGTCATGCGCCAATTTTAGGACCTCTTGTCGTTTGTCCTTGGGAACAACTAATCTCCAAGCATCATTCGTGGATGTTAATTCTGGTATTCGATCTGGCAAATACTTATATAGAACATCGTTCTCAACACGCCAACCAGGAAATTTAACAGGATCTTCGGTTACCCTTTCCAACATACGCAAGTACCATGGATCGCTGCAGCTACGAAAATCGAGTGACATGACCTCTGGGGAAGTTCCTAAATCTTCCACAAATGGAACCGAACGGCTGAGACAATCGGGTACACAGTGTTCTTTACCTTTTCGGTGGACGATTTGGAAGTGATAGGGTTGTAAACGTAGAGCCCACCGAGCTAGACGACCAGTCGGATTATTGAGCCGCTTCAGCCACAGGAGGGAGTGGTGGTCAGTAATTACGGTGAATGGAACCAAGTCGATGTAGTGACGGAACTTTTCGATGGACCAGATCACCGCCAAGCATTCTCTTTCGGTGGTAGAGAAACGTCGCTCTTGGGCCGTTAAGGACCTGGAGGCGTAGCAAACCACCTTTTCCCCATCATCATAAGGTTGAACCAAGGCTGCGCCGAGGCCATAGCCTGATGCATCGCATTGGACAATAAACGGCCTGTTGTAGTCAGGAGGCGTTAGGACTGGGGACGAAACCAACTTTTCCTTCAGCAATCGGAAGGCATTTTCACAAGATTCGTCCCATTTCCAACGGGTCTTCTTGCGAGTTAAATTCGTTAACGGGTCGACTATAGACGCAAGTTCCGGCACAAAACGTCTGTACCAGGCCGCCATGCCAAGAAAACGTTTCACCTCAGTGACTGTTTTGGGCGAAGGGATGTTCAATATAGCGCTCACCTTATCCGGATCAACGTGAAGTCCATACTTGTCCACCACGTAACCGAGATATCTAAGCTGGGGACGGCAAAAATAACATTTCTCACGGTTAAGAGTGAGGCCAGCGGCTAAGAGGCGCTCTAGCACTTTATCTAGAACTTGTAGATGCAACGAAAAATCAGGCGTCAAGACGACCACGTCGTCGACCGCACGGTGGAAGATACAACTGTTTAATTGTGTTAAAAACCAATGTATTTTCTTTCTTTAAATCCTTCGTGTTGTTCCTTATACACTATGTCAACTATTAGGATAACACTTCAATTTTGTTTGTGGCCATGGGTTATCGAGAATGCTGGATCTATGGAAGAGGTATACCTCGACAACGGAATCATTGGCTATGATTGTTCACACCCAGGGGTAAATATCACTACCGTTGCTCTCGATTATGTGCAACCATGTTTAGCCCCTATACAAGATCCTGTACTGCAAACAGAGAAAATACAGTGACTACAACTTGTCGACGTCTTTCCTGTGCATGTCATACAGTGTAACGTAGAAATATCCCGGAATATTTATTACTGTGGCATGCACAGCCATGTCTCTGGGGTCAGAGGCGGTGTCGCGAGTTACTCAAGACCACTGTCTACAGGTGTGTGCGGGGACATACACCGATACTTGTCTTATGCAGTATCCCCGGGTGTTATATTAGATAATCTTCAACCCAACTCCTCCTCGACGCACACAGTAACACTGGCAGGATCGGTGGGGTACGACGGGAAATGTCAAGGTACGACGTATGCAGACACCTTTGGGTCGTGGGAAAATGTGTACGTACTCGGGGTTGTCAAGATAACTCTCACCGATTACGATGCGTCAGTAAACCCGTCGGGTGATAAGGTAATGCTAAGATCCGGGGTTACATGTAAGTTATCGTTAGGGTCTTGCGTTGATATTGATTCAAGATTTACATTTTGGACTGCCCTTCCTCTTGTCGGTTGCGATGTTAGGAAACATACAGTACTGTACGAGGGTTCTGCACAGGTGTCTCGGGTACATGGCCTTGACAACGAAACTTCGACGACCTACATGGTTGATAACGGTGATAGGGTCTTTGCACTGAGGATTACAGGATTCTACACAGCATGTACATTCGAGGTGTACTTGACTGAACATTCGAAACTGTTGATTGTCCCTATGAGGAGTATATCTTTTTACTTCATTAAATCAAGTCCGAGTGTATCATCATTAGACATTATGACGTACATGAATGCAAAGTTCGTGTATGTAGATAAACGACAAAGCCAGGACATGTCAGACATCTATAAGGAATTAAAGCTCCAGCGGTGCGTGGTTGAGCGACGAGGTCTTTCCACATTGCTGTCACTGGCAGTCGTGAGTCCTACTGAATTCGCTTACGCATATATGGAAGGCCCTGGGTACACAGCATCAGTCCTAGGAGAAGTAATCCATATTACTCAATGCAACCCTGCTAGTGTGAGAATCCGGAAGTCAGATGTTTGTTACCATGAATTGCCAATTAGCTATGGGAACAAGTCATTGTTTCTGTCACAGACTCGACAATACGTGGTACGTTATTGGCCCAACCAATCATCCCATTAACTCGCCTATAGAACTTGAACCAAGCCCCATCAAAATCTGGAAGCCACGTTCTGTGCGTTCGCTCGCAAGAACGGGGATCTACTCTTACGAGGAGATTGAACTGCTCAGGGAGCGCATTATGAACCCTTACGAACGTTCAGCAATAACCAACATAGTAGCTCGTGGAGTCACCGGGGTCTTGAAGGAAAGACAGGGGGTCAGCCTCACGGGTCTAGTTGAAGACGGTGTAGTTGATTCATTATCTGCTCAGATTACAGAAAAGGTTTGGGGATGGTTTAGTGGGTTAGGAACAGTTACATCAGGTTTTCTGGGATTGTATTTCGTCTGTAGACTATTTAAGTTCCTGATAGACACTATCATTCACAGCCGTGCCCTTTACGAAGTCTACGGGTTCAGTGCAGCACTTATAGGCGGAATCTGGGACAGTGTGACTACGTATCTTCTCCAACGCGGGGCTCACAGACCTCCGAACTCCACAGACATAGACGATAAAGCGTCAACAGAGTTTTTAAAACCTCCCGCAACAGTTGAACCTTCAACTGTGGTACATATACCGTCCTCTGCACCCCCATTGTATCCCGTCCTCACGCAGAGCCATGAGAGAAGTACACCATAACCATATAATCGTTCTATGCCTTCAGCTTACTTAATATGAAGATACACCGTAACTATTGTTTTAAAAAAAAAAAAAAAAATTTTCCTTTGCGGGTATCCTAGAGCCCAAGTCACACAAAAAAAAGAAAACGAAAAGATGAGCCAAAAAAAAAAACAATTCTACTGGAAGTTCCTACTGGCAAGATTTTGTTACAATTCCCGGTATCCCTTGTTAAACCACCTTAACCATAAAGCCCAAATAAATTTGACTAAATCGAACACGCCCAAATTCCTAAGGCGGCTGATTTCACCTTACATTGCTCAACCAAATCCCTACAACGTATTCTACAACCAAAGTACGACTTGAGGAAACATAACTAGCAAGTTCAACGAAAGGGGAGGTTACTTAAAAATGTATTCTGGCAAGAGGACACGGATTACTCACGGATACAAACATGTAAATTCGACCTATTTTTCGACACGGACCCTTCATGTCGCTCCTCTGGAGTACAGACCCATGAAGGATAGATGGACTAGCCGCTCTAATATAGAGATCAGCCGCTAGAACATCCACAATGGACTCACTGGCAGTACGATCTTGTCCAACTCGTAGCAGCACAAGGCTGGCCAGACATCACGTGTCGACGAGAACACGAAAACAAAACGAAATCCGCATTTTCAGTCACAGACTGAATGCTAACCTTGGCTTTCGCCAACCAAATCTGAGCTTAACCTGTTTACAAGGACTGATACTTCGTAGCCCTTACCACTAGGAAGTCGCACAATTTCATAAATCCACACAATCAGCCACCACTTAACCTAGTGGAGCTGACATAAGAATTTTAACCAAGATCCAAAACGCGTACCCTATTCGATAGGTAAAAATTCCCTGAAAATGCAACTACCCAATGACAGAAACGGACTACGACAAATTAAGAACTACGGAGTCGAAACATCATACGCTTTTAGGTCCTGCACATGCCAAACTCCTGCATTTCCACCAGCGGCATCCTGAAGTTCATAGATGCAGTACCCGACTTTCCGTTTGATCGTGAAAGGGCCGATAAATTTTGGTGCAAGTTTGGCGGAGAAATGAGCTTGAGCGTTAGACAAAACTTTGTTTTTCCGCCACACCTGACTTCCGATATCGTATGTGACGGGTCGGCGTCGCAAGTTGTAAGTTTTCCTATACCTCTCGGTGGCTGATTCCAATTTCTGTTTGACATCGGCATATAATTTCTGATAACCGAGCTTTCGCTGTTCGATAGGGTTTGGGAAATCAGTCCTAGTTTCTCCATCACCCAACTGTTTGTAGTCGCTACCCAGCATCACGTATTCTCGGCCAAAGTTCATGAAGAATGGCGAATATCCCGTTACTTCACTGCGTGAAGTTCGGAGAGCACAGGCGAGTGCTGTTAAATGCTTGTCCCATGAACGATGACTTTCACCTACGTAAGTGGCTAGCAATCTTTTAAGCTCCTTATTCGTCCTTTCCGTCGGATCAGCACGAGGATAGTATAGGGGGGTGAATGACAATTTTACGTGATAATTCTCTGCGAGTTTAGCAAATTCTTTGCTACGCATCTGGCTACCATTATCGCATATCAAGTATTCCGGTACTCCGTACGTCAAAAGGATATCCTCCTCAACATGCTTGCAAAGCTTTGACGAGGTCCCAGCACGCAAAGGAACAAAGTGAACGTACTTGCTAATCATGTCCGTAATGACGAGGACATATTTGTGGCCACGTGATGAGGCTGGAAGGGGACCGACAAAGTCCAGACTGATAGTCTGCCATGGTTGTGTTGGTATGGGTCTATTACCCATGTGGAAGGCTGGAGCTTTTTGTTCCGGTTTATGTCATGCGCCAATTTTAGGACCTCTTGTCGTTTGTCCTTGGGAACAACTAATCTCCAAGCATCATTCGTGGATGTTAATTCTGGTATTCGATCTGGCAAATACTTATATAGAACATCGTTCTCAACACGCCAACCAGGAAATTTAACAGGATCTTCGGTTACCCTTTCCAACATACGCAAGTACCATGGATCGCTGCAGCTACGAAAATCGAGTGACATGACCTCTGGGGAAGTTCCTAAATCTTCCACAAATGGAACCGAACGGCTGAGACAATCGGGTACACAGTGTTCTTTACCTTTTCGGTGGACGATTTGGAAGTGATAGGGTTGTAAACGTAGAGCCCACCGAGCTAGACGACCAGTCGGATTATTGAGCCGCTTCAGCCACAGGAGGGAGTGGTGGTCAGTAATTACGGTGAATGGAACCAAGTCGATGTAGTGACGGAACTTTTCGATGGACCAGATCACCGCCAAGCATTCTCTTTCGGTGGTAGAGAAACGTCGCTCTTGGGCCGTTAAGGACCTGGAGGCGTAGCAAACCACCTTTTCCCCATCATCATAAGGTTGAACCAAGGCTGCACCGAGGCCATAGCCTGATGCATCGCATTGGACAATAAACGGCCTGTTGTAGTCAGGAGGCGTTAGGACTGGGGACGAAACCAACTTTTCCTTCAGCAATCGGAAGGCATTTTCACAAGATTCGTCCCATTTCCAACGGGTCTTCTTGCGAGTTAAATTCGTTAACGGGTCGACTATAGACGCAAGTTCCGGCACAAAACGTCTGTACCAGGCCGCCATGCCAAGAAAACGTTTCACCTCAGTGACTGTTTTGGGCGAAGGGATGTTCAATATAGCGCTCACCTTATCCGGATCAACGTGAAGTCCATACTTGTCCACCACGTAACCGAGATATCTAAGCTGGGGACGGCAAAAATAACATTTCTCACGGTTAAGAGTGAGGCCAGCGGCTAAGAGGCGCTCTAGCACTTTATCTAGAACTTGTAGATGCAACGAAAAATCAGGCGTCAAGACGACCACGTCGTCGACCGCACGGTGGAAGATACAACTGTTTAATTGTGTTAAAAACCAATGTATTTTCTTTCTTTAAATCCTTCGTGTTGTTCCTTATACACTATGTCAACTATTAGGATAACACTTCAATTTTGTTTGTGGCCATGGGTTATCGAGAATGCTGGATCTATGGAAGAGGTATACCTCGACAACGGAATCATTGGCTATGATTGTTCACACCCAGGGGTAAATATCACTACCGTTGCTCTCGATTATGTGCAACCATGTTTAGCCCCTATACAAGATCCTGTACTGCAAACAGAGAAAATACAGTTACTACAACTTGTCGACGTCTTTCCTGTGCATGTCATACAGTGTAACGTAGAAATATCCCGGAATATTTATTACTGTGGCATGCACAGCCATGTCTCTGGGGTCAGAGGCGGTGTCGCGAGTTACTCAAGACCACTGTCTACAGGTGTGTGCGGGGACATACACCGATACTTGTCTTATGCAGTATCCCCGGGCGTTATATTAGATAATCTTCAACCCAACTCCTCCTCGACGCACACAGTAACACTGGCAGGATCGGTGGGGTACGACGGGAAATGTCAAGGTACGACGTATGCAGACACCTTTGGGTCGTGGGAAAATGTGTACGTACTCGGGGTTGTCAAGATAACTCTCACCGATTACGATGCGTCAGTAAACCCGTCGGGTGATAAGGTAATGCTAAGATCCGGGGTTACATGTAAGTTATCGTTAGGGTCTTGCGTTGATATTGATTCAGGATTTACATTTTGGACTGCCCTTCCTCTTGTCGGTTGCGATGTTAGGAAACATACAGTACTGTACGAGGGTTCTGCACAGGTGTCTCGGGTACATGGCCTTGACAACGAAACTTCGACGACCTACATGGTTGATAACGGTGATAGGGTCTTTGCACTGAGGATTACAGGATTCTACACAGCATGTACATTCGAGGTGTACTTGACTGAACATTCGAAACTGTTGATTGTCCCTATGAGGAGTATATCTTTTTACTTCATTAAATCAAGTCCGAGTGTATCATCATTAGACATTATGACGTACATGAATGCAAAGTTCGTGTATGTAGATAAACGACAAAGCCAGGACATGTCAGACATCTATAAGGAATTAAAGCTCCAGCGGTGCGTGGTTGAGCGACGAGGTCTTTCCACATTGCTGTCACTGGCAGTCGTGAGTCCTACTGAATTCGCTTACGCATATATGGAAGGCCCTGGGTACACAGCATCAGTCCTAGGAGAAGTAATCCATATTACTCAATGCAACCCTGCTAGTGTGAGAATCCGGAAGTCAGATGTTTGTCACCATGAATTGCCAATTAGCTATGGGAACAAGTCATTGTTTCTGTCACAGACTCGACAATACGTGGTACGTTATTGGCCCAACCAATCATCCCATTAACTCGCCTATAGAACTTGAACCAAGCCCCATCAAAATCTGGAAGCCACGTTCTGTGCGTTCGCTCGCAAGAACGGGGATCTACTCTTACGAGGAGATTGAACTGCTCAGGGAGCGCATTATGAACCCTTACGAACGTTCAGCAATAACCAACATAGTAGCTCGTGGAGTCACCGGGGTCTTGAAGGAAAGACAGGGGGTCAGCCTCACGGGTCTAGTTGAAGACGGTGTAGTTGATTCATTATCTGCTCCGATTACAGAAAAGGTTTGGGGATGGTTTAGTGGGTTAGGAACAGTTACATCAGGTTTTCTGGGATTGTATTTCGTCTGTAGACTATTTAAGTTCCTGATAGACACTATCATTCACAGCCGTGCCCTTTACGAAGTCTACGGGTTCAGTGCAGCACTTATAGGCGGAATCTGGGACAGTGTGACTACGTATCTTCTCCAACGCGGGGCTTACAGACCTCCGAACTCCACAGACATAGACGATAAAGCGTCAACAGAGTTTTTAAAACCTCCCGCAACAGTTGAACCTTCAACTGTGGTACATATACCGTCCTCTGCACCCCCTTTGTATCCCGTCCTCACGCAGAGCCATGAGAGAAGTACACCATAACCATATAATCGTTCTATGCCTTCAGCTTACTTAATATGAAGATACACCGTAACTATTGTTTTAAAAAAAAAAAATTTTCCTTTGCGGGTATCCTAGAGCCCAAGTCACACAAAAAAAAGAAAACGAAAAGATGAGCCAAAAAAAAAAACAATTCTACTGGAAGTTCCTACTGGCAAGATTTTGTTACAATTCCCGGTATCCCTTGTTAAACCACCTTAACCATAAAACCCAAATAAATTTGACTAAATCGAACACGCCCAAATTCCTAAGGCGGCTGATTTCACCTTACATTGCTCAACCAAATCCCTACAACGTATTCTACAACCAAAGTACGACTTGAGGAAACATAACTAGCAAGTTCAACGAAAGGGGAGGTTACTTAAAAATGTATTCTGGCAAGAGGACACGGATTACTCACGGATACAAACATGTAAATTCGACCTATTTTTCGACACGGACCCTTCATGTCGCTCCTCTGGAGTACAGACCCATGAAGGATAGATGGACTAGCCGCTCTAATATAGAGATCAGCCGCTAGAACATCCACAATGGACTCACTGGCAGTACGATCTTGTCCAACTCGTAGCAGCACAAGGCTGGCCAGACATCACGTGTCGACGAGAACACGAAAACAAAACGAAATCCGCATTTTCAGTCACAGACTGAATGCTAACCTTGGCTTTCGCCAACCAAATCTGAGCTTAACCTGTTTACAAGGACTGATACTTCGTAGCCCTTACCACTAGGAAGTCGCACAATTTCATAAATCCACACAATCAGCCACCACTTAACCTAGTGGAGCTGACATAAGAATTTTAACCAAGATCCAAAACGCGTACCCTATTCGATAGGTAAAAATTCCCTGAAAGTGCAACTACCCAATGACAGAAACGGACTACGACAAATTAAGAACTACGGAGTCGAAACATCATACGCTTTTAGGTCCTGCACATGCCAAACTCCTGCATTTCCACCAGCGGCATCCTGAAGTTCATAGGTGCAGTACCCGACTTTCCGTTTGATCGTGAAAGGGCCGATAAATTTTGGTGCAAGTTTGGCGGAGAAATGAGCTTGAGCGTTAGACAAAACTTTGTTTTTCCGCCACACCTGACTTCCGATATCGTATGTGACGGGTCGGCGTCGCAAGTTGTAAGTTTTCCTATACCTCTCGGTGGCTGATTCCAATTTCTGTTTGACATCGGCATATAATTTCTGATAACCGAGCTTTCGCTGTTCGATAGGGTTTGGGAGATCAGTCCTAGCTTCTCCATCACCCAACTGTTTGTAGTCGCTACCCAGCATCACGTATTCTCGGCCAAAGTTCATGAAGAATGGCGACTATCCCGTCACTGCGTGAAGTTCGGAGAGCACAGGCGAGTGCTGTTAAATGCTTGTCCCATGAACGATGACTTTCACCTACGTAAGTGGCTAGCAATCTTTTAAGCTCCTTATTCGTCCTTTCCGTCGGATCAGCACGAGGATAGTATAGGGGGGTGAATGACAATTTTACGTGATAATTCTCTGCGAGTTTAGCAAATTCTTTGCTACGCATCTGGCTACCATTATCGCATATCAAGTATTCCGGTACTCCGTACGTCAAAAGGATATCCTCCTCAACATGCTTGCAAAGCTTTGACGAGGTCCCAGCACGCAAAGGAACAAAGTGAACGTACTTGCTAATCATGTCCGTAATGACGAGGACATATTTGGAGGCTGGAAGGGGACCGACAAAGTCCAGACTGATAGTCTGCCATGGTTGTGTTGGTATGGGTCTATTACCCATGTGGCCGGCTGGAGCTTTTTGTTCCGGTTTATGTCATGCGCCAATTTTAGGACCTCTTGTCGTTTGTCCTTGGGAACAACTAATCTCCAAGCATCATTCGTGGATGTTAATTCTGGTATTCGATCTAGCAAATACTTATATAGAACATCGTTCTCAACACGCCAACCAGGAAATTTAACAGGATCTTCGGTTACCCGTTCCAACATACGCAAGTACCATGGATCGCTGCAGCTACGAAAATCGAGTGACATGACCTCTGGGGAAGTTCCTAAATCTTCCACAAATGGAACCGAACGGCTGAGACAATCGGGTACACAGTGTTCTTTACCTTTTCGGTGGACGATTTGGAAGTGATAGGGTTGTAAACGTAGAGCCCACCGAGCTAGACGACCAGTCGGATTATTGAGCCGCTTCAGCCACAGGAGGGAGTGGTGGTCAGTAATTACGGTGAATGGAACCAAGTCGATGTAGTGACGGAACTTTTCGATGGACCAGATCACCGCCAAGCATTCTCTTTCGGTGGTAGAGAAACGTCGCTCTTGGGCCGTTAAGGACCTGGAGGCGTAGCAAACCACCTTTTCCCCATCATCATAAGGTTGAACCAAAGCTGCGCCGAGGCCATAGCCTGATGCATCGCATTGGACAATAAACGGCCTGTTGTAGTCAGGAGGCGTTAGGACTGGGGACGAAACCAACTTTTCCTTCAGCAATCGGAAGGCATTTTCACAAGATTCGTCCCATTTCCAACGGGTCTTCTTGCGAGTTAAATTCGTTAACGGGTCGACTATAGACGCAAGTTCCGGCACAAAACGTCTGTACCAGGCCGCCATGCCAAGAAAACGTTTCACCTCAGTGACTGTTTTGGGCGAAGGGATGTTCAATATAGCGCTCACCTTATCCGGATCAACGTGAAGTCCATACTTGTCCACCACGTAACCGAGATATCTAAGCTGGGGACGGCAAAAATAACATTTCTCACGGTTAAGAGTGAGGCCAGCGGCTAAGAGGCGCTCTAGCACTTTATCTAGAACTTGTAGATGCAACGAAAAATCAGGCGTCAAGACGACCACGTCGTCGACCGCACGGTGGAAGATACAACTGTTTAATTGTGTTAAAAACCAATGTATTTTCTTTCTTTAAATCCTTCGTGTTGTTCCTTATACACTATGTCAACTATTAGGATAACACTTCAATTTTGTTTGTGGCCATGGGTTATCGAGAATGCTGGATCTATGGAAGAGGTATACCTCGACAACGGAATCATTGGCTATGATTGTTCACACCCAGGGGTAAATATCACTACCGTTGCTCTCGATTATGTGCAACCACGTTTAGCCCCTATACAAGATCCTGTACTGCAAACAGAGAAAATACAGTTACTACAACTTGTCGACGTCTTTCCTGTGCATGTCATACAGTGTAACGTAGAAATATCCGGGAATATTTATTACTGTGGCATGCACAGCCATGTCTCTGGGGTCAGAGGCGGTGTCGCGAGTTACTCAAGACCACTGTCTACAGGTGTGTGCGGGGACATACACCGATACTTGTCTTATGCAGTATCCCCGGGCGTTATATTAGATAATCTTCAACCCAACTCCTCCTCGACGCACACAGTAACACTGGCAGGATCGGTGGGGTACGACGGGAAATGTCAAGGTACGACGTATGCAGACACCTTTGGGTCGTGGGAAAATGTGTACGTACTCGGGGTTGTCAAGATAACTCTCACCGATTACGATGCGTCAGTAAACCCGTCGGGTGATAAGGTAATGCTAAGATCCGGGGTTACATGTAAGTTATCGTTAGGGTCTTGCGTTGATATTGATTCAGGATTTACATTTTGGACTGCCCTTCCTCTTGTCGGTTGCGATGTTAGGAAACATACAGTACTGTACGAGGGTTCTGCACAGGTGTCTCGGGTACATGGCCTTGACAACGAAACTTCGACGACCTACATGGTTGATAACGGTGATAGGGTCTTTGCACTGAGGATTACAGGATTCTACACAGCATGTACATTCGAGGTGTACTTGACTGAACATTCGAAACTGTTGATTGTCCCTATGAGGAGTATATCTTTTTACTTCATTAAATCAAGTCCGAGTGTATCATCATTAGACATTATGACGTACATGAATGCAAAGTTCGTGTATGTAGATAAACGACAAAGCCAGGACATGTCAGACATCTATAAGGAATTAAAGCTCCAGCGGTGCGTGGTTGAGCGACGAGGTCTTTCCACATTGCTGTCACTGGCAGTCGTGAGTCCTACTGAATTCGCTTACGCATATATGGAAGGCCCTGGGTACACAGCATCAGTCCTAGGAGAAGTAATCCATATTACTCAATGCAACCCTGCTAGTGTGAGAATCCGGAAGTCAGATGTTTGTTACCATGAATTGCCAATTAGCTATGGGAACAAGTCATTGTTTCTGTCACAGACTCGACAATACGTGGTACGTTATTGGCCCAACCAATCATCCCATTAACTCGCCTATAGAACTTGAACCAAGCCCCATCAAAATCTGGAAGCCACGTTCTGTGCGTTCGCTCGCAAGAACGGGGATCTACTCTTACGAGGAGATTGAACTGCTCAGGGAGCGCATTATGAACCCTTACGAACGTTCAGCAATAACCAACATAGTAGCTCGTGGAGTCACCGGGGTCTTGAAGGAAAGACAGGGGGTCAGCCTCACGGGTCTAGTTGAAGACGGTGTAGTTGATTCATTATCTGCTCAGATTACAGAAAAGGTTTGGGGATGGTTTAGTGGGTTAGGAACAGTTACATCAGGTTTTCTGGGATTGTATTTCGTCTGTAGACTATTTAAGTTCCTGATAGACACTATCATTCACAGCCGTGCCCTTTACGAAGTCTACGGGTTCAGTGCAGCACTTATAGGCGGAATCTGGGACAGTGTGACTACGTATCTTCTCCAACGCGGGGCTTACAGACCTCCGAACTCCACAGACATAGACGATAAAGCGTCAACAGAGTTTTTAAAACCTCCCGCAACAGTTGAACCTTCAACTGTGGTACATATACCGTCCTCTGCACCCCCTTTGTATCCCGTCCTCACGCAGAGCCATGAGAGAAGTACACCATAACCATATAATCGTTCTATGCCTTCAGCTTACTTAATATGAAGATACACCGTAACTATTGTTTTAAAAAAAAAAAAAAAATTTTCCTTTGCGGGTATCCTAGAGCCCAAGTCACACAAAAAAAAGAAAACGAAAAGATGAGCCAAAAAAAAAAAACAATTCTACTGGAAGTTCCTACTGGCAAGATTTTGTTACAATTCCCGGTATCCCTTGTTAAACCACCTTAACCATAAAACCCAAATAAATTTGACTAAATCGAACACGCCCAAATTCCTAAGGCGGCTGATTTCACCTTACATTGCTCAACCAAATCCCTACAACGTATTCTACAACCAAAGTACGACTTGAGGAAACATAACTAGCAAGTTCAACGAAAGGGGAGGTTACTTAAAAATGTATTCTGGCAAGAGGACACGGATTACTCACGGATACAAACATGTAAATTCGACCTATTTTTCGACACGGACCCTTCATGTCGCTCCTCTGGAGTACAGACCCATGAAGGATAGATGGACTAGCCGCTCTAATATAGAGATCAGCCGCTAGAACATCCACAATGGACTCACTGGCAGTACGATCTTGTCCAACTCGTAGCAGCACAAGGCTGGCCAGACATCACGTGTCGACGAGAACACGAAAACAAAACGAAATCCGCATTTTCAGTCACAGACTGAATGCTAACCTTGGCTTTCGCCAACCAAATCTGAGCTTAACCTGTTTACAAGGACTGATACTTCGTAGCCCTTACCACTAGGAAGTCGCACAATTTCATAAATCCACACAATCAGCCACCACTTAACCTAGTGGAGCTGACATAAGAATTTTAACCAAGATCCAAAACGCGTACCCTATTCGATAGGTAAAAATTCCCTGAAAATGCAACTACCCAATGACAGAAACGGACTACGACAAATTAAGAACTACGGAGTCGAAAGATCATACGCTTTTAGGTCCTGCACATGCCAAACTCCTGCATTTCCACCAGCGGCATCCTGAAGTTCATAGGTGCAGTACCCGACTTTCCGTTTGATCGTGAAAGGGCCGATAAATTTTGGTGCAAGTTTGGCGGAGAAATGAGCTTGAGCGTTAGACAAAACTTTGTTTTTCCGCCACACCTGACTTCCGATATCGTATGTGACGGGTCGGCGTCGCAAGTTGTAAGTTTTCCTATACCTCTCGGTGGCTGATTCCAATTTCTGTTTGACCTCGGCATATAATTTCTGATAACCGAGCTTTCGCTGTTCGATAGGGTTTGGGAGATCAGTCCTAGTTTCTCCATCACCCAACTGTTTGTAGTCGCTACCCAGCATCACGTATTCTCGGCCAAAGTTCATGAAGAATGGCGAATATCCCGTTACTTCACTGCGTGAAGTTCGGAGAGCACAGGCGAGTGCTGTTAAATGCTTGTCCCATGAACGATGACTTTCACCTACGCAAGTGGCTAGCAATCTTTTAAGCTCCTTATTCGTCCTTTCCGTCGGATCGGCACGAGGATAGTATAGGGGGGTGAATGACAATTTTACGTGATAATTCTCTGGGAGTTTAGCAAATTCTTTGCTACGCATCTGACTAGCATTATCGCATATCAAGTATTCCGGTACTCCGTACGTCAAAAGGATATCCTCCTCAACATGCTTGCAAAGCTTTGACGAGGTCCCAGCACGCAAAGGAACAAAGTGAACGTACTTGCTAAACATGTCCGTAATGACGAGGACATATTTGTGGCCACGTGATGAGGCTGGAAGGGGACCGACAAAGTCCAGACTGATAGTCTGCCATGGTTGTGTTGGTATGGGTCTATTACCCATGTGGCCGGCTGGAGCTTTTTGTTCCGGTTTATGTCGAGCGCATACTTCGCACTTCCGGACGTAGGTGGTAATATCGGCCTTCATTTTAGGCCAATAATAGCGAGTACGTACCTTCCAATAGGTTTTAAAGGTTCCAAAATGACCGCCCGTAAGGCTGTCATGCGCCAATTTTAGGACCTCTTGTCGTTTGTCCTTGGGAACAACTAATCTCCAAGCATCATTCGTGGATGTTAATTCTGGTATTCGATCTGGCAAATACTTATATAGAACATCGTTCTCAACTCGCCAACCAGGAAATTTAACAGGATCTTCGGTTACTCTTTCCAACATACGCAAGTAAAATGGATCGCTGCAGCTACGAAAATCGAGTGACATGACCTCTGGGGAAGTTCCTAAATCTTCCACAAACGGAACTGAACGGCTGAGACAATCGGGTATACAGTGTTCTTTACCTTTTCGGTGGACGATTTGGAAGTGATAGGGCTGTAAACGTAGAGCCCACCGAGCTAGACGACCAGTCGGATTATTGAGCCGCTTCAGCCACAGGAGGGAGTGGTGGTCAGTAATTACGGTGAATGGAACCAAGTCGATGTAGTGACGAAACTTTTCGATGGACCAGATCACCGCCAAGCACTCTCTTTCGGTGGTAGAGAAACGTCGCACTTGGGCCGTTAAGGACCTGGAGGCGTAGCAAACCACCTTTTCCCCATCATCATAAGGTTGAACCAAGGCTGCGCCGAGGCCATAGCCTGATGCATCGCATTGGACAATAAACGGCCGGTTGTAGTCAGGAGGCGTTAGGACTGGGGACGAAACCAACTTTTCCTTCAGCAATCGGAAGGCATTTTCACAAGATTCGTCCCATTTCCAACGGGTCTTCTTGCGAGTTAAATTCGTTAACGGGTCGACTATAGACGCAAATTCCGGCACAAAACGTCTGTACCAGGCAGCCATGCCAAGAAAACGTCTCACCTCAGTGACTGTTTTGGGCGAAGGGATGTTCAATATAGCGCTCACCTTATCCGGATCAACGTGAAGTCCATACTTGTCCACCACGTAACCGAGATATCTAAGCTGGGGACGGCAAAAATAACATTTCTCACGGTTAAGAGTGAGGCCAGCGGCTAACAGGCGCTCTAGCACTTTATCTAGAACTTGCAGATGCAACGAAAAATCAGGCGTCAAGACGACCACGTCGTCGAGGTAAACCAACACGTATGGAGCCAAATCGACACCCAAAATTCTATCCATTAAGCGCTGGAACGTTGCGGGCGCGTTAGTCAAGCCGAATGGCATTCTCGTGAACTGAAATAGTCCACGGCCAGGTACTTTGAAGGCAGTAAGCTCGTTGGAATTATCGTCCATTGGGATGTGCCAATAGGCAGACTTGACGTCTAACGTGCTGAGATAACGAGCATCCCTGAGGCTATCTAAGATGGTGTTTACGTAGGGGATGGGATAGGCATCTCGTTTAGTGACGGCGTTAAGGGAGCGGTAATCGACCACAAAACGAAAAGTTTGGTCCTTCTTTGGGACCAACAAGGCCGGAGATGACCAAGCACTACTGGACGGTTCCACAATTCCTTCGGCTATCATGCTGTCAAGTTGTTCGTTCATGATTTTTAGTTTAGGTGGAGATATTGGAAAATAACGCTGTTTAATAGGGGACGAATCAGTTTTGATGGCATGTTTGACGAATGGCGTTTTTCCGACAGTCGTAGGCATATTTGAAAATTTTGAGTCGAGCAAGGTTTGGAGACGGTCGGATTCATCCGTGGTTAGTTCACTTTCTACTTGAAGTGAATTCACTTCTCTAGTAGGCAGATCATCGGCCCAATACCACTCCTTGTTCCGCAGATTCGGTACAATTCCCATCGCTACCACAAAATCAGCTCCCAAAATAAATGGTTGCACTAAATCCTGCATCACAAGAGCGTCTAACAACATAACTCTTCCCTCAAGTTCTACGGGTATCGAAACCTGTCCCAAAATGTTGATATTCGACCCATTTGCGGCTCGACAAGTACCAGTTTCTTCGGTCATTTGACAACCTAAATCACGGAGAATCGAGAAACCCTTTAAACTTACGACAGTATTCGTCGCGCCTAAATCCAATAATCCGCAACAGGTATGTCCCATAACTTTGAATTCCAAATATGATCGTTTGTCACTTTTAACTTGCTGTAAGATGTATTCCAGCATTACTTTTCGAACACCAGGATCAGGGAAAAGTGAAGAATTGGGTTGGGCCGTTTGATGTGAAACCGACTTCCGTTGGCCCTCTAAGAGGTCGGTCGCCCGTTTCCCGTATTGTGACTATTTCCTGAATTGCGATTATTACGACCATTGCCATTATGGCCAGCTGGTGATCGCGAAGCAGGGCGTTCAGGTGGGTTGCAACGAGGACAAGTGGGTCTTGTCACGCCTGGCTTTTGACAATTAAAGCAGCGCCGACGCAAAGGTTCCGGACAGTTGCGTGCGTAATGTCCATCTCTACGACAATTAAAACATTCTCCGCTGCTGGCGGCCGCAGTAGGAGGCATTCGAGCAGTTTCTGCCACCTGAGGAGGCTCAGATTGTCTACCCATCACTGGAAGAAGGCCAGGTTCGACGCAATCAACTTTAGGTGTTCGACTATTGGGACGATAGCTATCTACCCGATATTTCAAAATTTCGATCTTAGAGCATGCCTCTTCTAACTCTGCTACAGTTCTCACTACAGGCAATTTTTCCAAATAGAACGGAGCCATATTTCGCATCAGAATATCTAGACGTTCGTCGCGACCGATGTTTCCGTGCTGATCAAAGAGAGTGTTCATCCCCGTAAAATATTGACGGGAGGGCTCGTCCGGTAACTGTCGACGGTCAAGTATTTGTCGATAAAGGCGGTGTTCATAATCGGCCGGCAAGAAAGCCTGACGGATTTGGTGTGACAATTCACCCCAAGTGGCAAACTTACTTTGGTTTTTCAAATACCATTTAAGAGCTTCGCCATCGAAAAGTTCTATGGCATTTTTAAACAATCTCTGCTCACTACACTGGCGGGCCTTCCTAACGTCTTTAACATGATTCAAAAACGAAACCACCGTTTCCTCATTAACTTTGCCGGTGAACTTTTTAATGCCCCACTTACTTACTGGGGTTTCCTTCTCGGAAACGCCATGCGAAGTTCCAGCTCGGGGAGAATATTGCTGGGTGGCTATGCGAGTCGAATTAAGCGGTACGGCAAAAGGATCACCAGGCTCTTCCTCAGAACTAGAGGTATCATTGTCAGACGCTAACGGATCCGGGCCAGTCGAAACCTGATGAGGTAACCCTAAACTAACTCTAATGCGCGTTTTTTGAACAAGGTCTAAATTGCTAAGTAAAGCGGAAGCACCACCCAACCAAGTATTTCGCTGAGCCAAGTCATCTGGGTCCGCCCCTTGAACAGGTGCCAAATTTATTCGCCCTAAAAGATGCAGCACTCTAGAATACAATCGTCTATAATTACTTTCCCTAGCGTTAGGATCCTCGTAGGTTCGAATTGCCTGTGACAGTTGGTCATATTTTTGTTGGATTAGCGGCATTTCTACAGCATAATCGAAAGTATACGTCACATAAGTTAAGGGCCTATTCTGACGCTCCAGCCTTATCAGTGGACGCAAGGCTGCTCGCATTTGTACCACGCTCATGTCTACACAACTAACGCCACGATAATGTAACTCAAACGAGAGCTCATCCTTCTTCAAATGATTAACTTCTAATCTTAAAGGCTTCATGGTAACAAAAAAAACAAAAAAAAATTTTTTTTTTCAACCTAGTTAAATAATTATCCAACCAAAACTTAATAAGGCCTAAGGTGCCACACTATCTGAATTAATATTTAACCTACTAAACGTTGATGGCAATTTTTTTTTTTTTTTGTTGAGGACCCCTTTTTTTTTAAATTGATGGCCCCTTTTGAAATTGATGGCCCCACGTTGGGCGCCAAATGTGACCGCCCTTATTTAGCCTAGGCAACGAAACAAACAAAAAAAGACACAAAATTCGAAATAAAAAAAAAACTAGGTACAAGGCGAACAAAAAATTATTTGCCGCAATAGTCGCCACGCGCACACACCTGTCCGGCCTGTCAGTGGAGAAAGGCCGTGGGAAAACAAAGATGGAGGAGAAAATGGGCGCCACGTAATTGTTAAGGTGAATGCGCATTCGCGTGGGCGACGAAATCCCAATTACGAAAGGTAGTTATCCTGATATCACGGAAGTTACTCGTACCAGTAACAATATAAATTCACATCACAGGAATTAATAATAAAACAACACTTTAACCAGTAGAAACCAAAAATATTTATGTAATATTTTCGAATAAAATAGAAAAATTGACAATTCATAAATTAACTAAAATGACTCTATGACTATTAGTGACGAAGGTAATCCCGACTATCCGGCCTAGCTCCTAATGTTTCCCAGCTACCCCAAATTAAATGAAAGCGCAACGTAGACTCGTAAAGAAATGGCCACTTCCGCACGTCCCACGAAAGTCACACGCAAATATTCCGACTTAAACGTAACGCAAGCGAGCTAGACGAGATTTACAAGTTTCTCAAATTAAGTTTTATTTTAATTTAAGCAAAATAGAAATTTCCAAAAAGGAAATTTATTTTGTTAAAAGAAAAAGGATAAGAACTAATATTTAAAAGAAAATGCGAGGTTATTTATTTTCCAAAATCAGATCTGGATTACTGAAATTCAGGCTCGACGGTTAATTGCCGAGTTCGAAGTACGACGACAAAGGAATCGGTAAATTTGGACTTATCTGGACCGAATGGACGACTTGGCGAAAGCTGGCAGTTGGTGACGACGAGAAATTGATCCTGGATGATCAGCAAGGGATCCAGGAAGCAGTCTGGATGGCAGCAACTCGCCAAAGAGATCCCACAGGATAGCGGGGGAAGATCGGGTTCCGGATGTTAATCCAATAATATTGGAAATACCCCCCCTCGATTGGTACCCCGCGATTTTTTAAGTCGGACTTTATCGGAATTCCTACTAAAATTGGACTTACCCGGGGTGTTAAACGGGGAAGAAAAGTGTAAAGGTGTGCTTCTCCGGATAAGCGAAAAATTCCAAAAGAATATCGAAGAAATCAGGCCACAATTCACAGCGATATTAACCGCGATACACAACGAAGATTTTTAGGCACTTTTCGAAGAAGGATGGATAATTTAAACGGAAATAACTGACGAATTTTGCGATGTTATTGTTATCACCGATAACCGGGAGAAGACATTAACGGAAATCGTTTGATTTTCGACCTTGCACCTCATAGGTGAGAGATGAAGAAGGGGTTAGATTTTGAATGACCGCGTCGCTAAAGCGGAAGTGTGTCAATCAAAAGGAGGACTTTGTTGTCAATCGGACAAGTGACATTTATCTAACCTAACTTAAATGTAAACAAAAGATTTGAAATGCGTTAGTGTGATTTTCGGAATGTCACAACACTTAGCGCCTTTTTGGCATAAAATCGAAAAATTCGAAGTTCCGAGCAAACATTAAATAACACGCTACAGCCCAAACTGCTGATTTGGCTGAAATTTATTAGGTAGAGATACCGTCACCCGCCGAATGGCTGATTTAATTCTGGTTGCAATCCGCGAGCGGCATGTGCCATTTTGGCATATCAACTTTGAAATTTGAATAATGAACTGCCATTTTATCTATCAGCATATGAAAAGTCTTCAAATTTTGTTTTCAAAATTGTACTCAACCTTAGTGCCCTTTTGGCAAAAGATCGTAAAATTTAGAAAAATCACAGAAAACACATTTGGTTTGATGGAGTAAAACTTAGTCATAGTAAATAGTAAAATTTACGTGATATTAGTGATAGGATTGGATCATTTAATAAGTGGGGAGGTTCCAGCCGCTTCCGTAGCTGCCCATTTTTTTTATTTACGACTCTTTGAAATTTTTGATATCCAGGAGTAATAACCTTAAATAAATATATTCAACCATGAACTACAAATAATATTAGATAATGTTATACCGGGAAATGAATCTATCCCAATATTGTGAATATTCGATACAATACTCTCACTACTGGAACTTGTAGAAGCTGTTGATAAATGAAGATTCGACTGAGAAATTGGTGACTGCGGATTTGCTACTGGCTGAACTTGTAGTATTCTTTTCGCAGTTTCCATTTTATTAAAAGTAGAACGTTCGATGTAGTCTTCAGCAACTCGATCTGACTTCCATGCCCCGTGAAATTTTAGATCTTTCAAGCTTGCACCGCTGTCGGAAAGTATTGTTGCAGAAGATCGTCTCAAAGAATGTCCAGTCTATTTCTCTGCATTCGGCAATTTTAGGTATTTGGCGATTTCTTTCCCAAAGTTTCGAAATTTATTTATCCCTATAGTTTGGACAGTACATTTTCCTTTTTGAAAATTGAGAAAAAACTTTGTTGTTGTTGTGTGTGATGGACGCAGTTTCGTGTATTTCTTCACAATTTCATAATACGGTCCACTAATTGAAAATTGTCTTGATACTTTGGTTTTTGTGTCGGGCACATTCACAAGATACGCAGAGTTGTGGTTCTGAAAGTGTTCTACTTCCATTTTGTACAGTTCAATAGCACGGCAGCAACCCATCACTCCCATTATCAATGCGACCTTTAAGTTATACAAAAATTGGGAATTAATTTTAGTAGTATACTAGAAAACTTTTACCTTCGTAGCAAGATATTTATCGTAGGAGCCTCGTTCATAAATTGGCGAACTTGGTCTGGACTAAACACTGCTGCTTTTTTGGCCTTGTAGCCATCGGCTTGCTTCTTCAAAAAGGAGCGTAGTTTAGAATATTTTTCAATGTTGATATTGTGGTGAATATTTAATGTAGATTTTAACATTGAATAAGTCGTCCATAAAGAAGACGATTTGTACTTTCTAGAAAGCTCCATAAAATATGCCAATAAATTGTCTCTTGAAAACGAATTGCTCTTCTTTTGAGTCCTCCAATCCATAAAGGAAGCGTAAACTAGCTCGTAGTTTTTTCTGGATTTTTCTGGCAGTAGGTTCAAAGTAGCAGCTTGCGCGGCCTCTCGAATTTCGGGTGGAGTGCACTCTATTTCGTCGGAATCGCTTTCCGCCATTACCGATGCCTATATTTCAGCAGAAGCACAAATTTTCTCGCGAAGATCACACAAGATATTGAATTTTGTTTGCAAAAACACAAATAATGCCCGCGCTGTCAAATTTTGTTTGTATCTATCGTCGCGTTACCGTTTCTATAGTTACCAATGCCGGCCGCCTAGACAATGCAATTATGGTTTGTATATAATGGAATTATGATTTATACATAATGCAATTATGATTTATATAGAATGCATTTATGATATCGTACATAGCAATCATAATTGAATTAGTTAATAATATACATCATAATTGCGCAAAATGCATACAATTAATATGTCTCAAATTTAATAGTCGTAAATAAAAGGGATTTTTAGCATTCCCACCTCAAGCAAGGAATCTCATGCAGACATAAGATCAATTATTGATACTATGACAAAGCATCTTCGTTCCCTCGAATCTCTAAATCAGTCTACTAATAATTGGGATGCTCTTTTGATATACTTAATCACCACCAAAATTGATCCAGTTACTTTAAAGGAATAGGAAGAGTTTAAAATCAAACAAAAAAAATCAAATCCAACCTTTAATGAATTCAAAGGCTTTTTGAAAGAAAGGTGTGAGTTATTGGAAACCCTTGAACTTAGTCAGTTAAAATCTACATGCAAGAATATACAAAACACTAAAACAGCGCAACAATCTTTCCTATTAAACAACAATGTGAAATGTAGCGTCTGTCAACGTGATCATTTTATAAGCAGTTGTCCTGATTTTTTAAGTCTCACCCCCAATATTCGCTTAGAAAAAGTTAAATCTTTGAAACTTTGCACAAATTGCATGAAAGGCACTCACTCAAATAGGCAGTGTACTTCAGCCTCGTGTAGAAAGTGCAAGAAAAAACACAATACAATGTTGCATTTTGAGCGAGAATCTTCAGAACTCAAAGAAAGTTCTCAAATAGAAAAGACAACTGAAAATTCTCAGGCCAAAACTTCAAATGAAACTATATCTGGGTTTAGTTTTGGGACAACTCAAAGTCATGTATTTTTATCTACTGCTCTAGTTGAAGTTGTAGCACCAACCGGTAAATCAATTGTTTGCAAAGCATTACTAGATCAAGGTTCACAAAGCAATTTTATAAGTAAGGAAGTCTGTGATTCACTAAATCTTCCAACAAAAAAAATTTAATTCTCTGTTGCTGGCATTGGTAATATGAGACAAGATCTAGACAAAATAGTTTCCATCAAAATCAAGTCAAAAGTAACTCCATATTCCGATAGTTTGAACTGTTTGGTAATTCCAAGCATTTGTTCTATCCCTCCTATGCATTGCGATACTTCGAAGTTTTCAATTCCAAGTAATATCATATTGACAGATCCTCAGTGGAACAAAGGGACAAAAATTGATCTTTTAATTGGAGGTTCCCTGTTTTGGAATCTAATATGCACAGGTAGGAAGCGTATAGGCAACGGTAGTGAGTTATTACAAAAAACCAAGTTAGGGTGGATCATCTGTGGGGAAACAAGTGTACTTACAAACAACAATGTTCAGTGCACCATGATCAAAAATCTAGATGTTCAGCAGCAGCTTTCGAAATTTTGGGAAATAGAAGAAATTGATTCTAAACCCGTCAGGTCTGCTGAAGAAAGCAAATGTGAAAAACACTTTTGTCAAACGCACACGCGCGATTCGTCTGGTCGTTTCATAGTGCATATACCGCTAAAAGATTCTGTCAATAAACTGGGTAACTCTAAAAGAAATGCCTTAAAGCGATTTTATTCTATGGAGCAGCGATTCAAAACTAATTCTAAACTTAAAGAAATGTGCACTGATTTCATGCGGGAGTACGAAGGCATACTGTTTCTATAGAAACATATTATAAAAATAATAATAAATAAGACTTTGACACTTCTTCGAATTTTCATATTACAGTCCGTTTTTATGAGATTATCTCCGCAAACATGGTCCTTCGAGCCGGATAGCTTAACGCAAATAGTCGCAAATCAAGTTGCAGATTATTTGCGTTAAGCTATCCGGCTCGAAGGACCATGTTTGCGGAGATAATCTCATAAAAACGGACTGTAATATGAAAACTCGAAGAAGTGTCAAAGTCTTATTTATTATTATTTTTATAATATGTTTCTATAGAAACAGTATGCCTTAACACCGACACCGTAATAAGTCCGAATGGCTGTGCTGAAAAAAGCCCGCAATGTTGTAAGTGCAGTGTCTCCAGTTCCAGTACGAGGATGTAAAACTAGTTACCTACGTCTTTGACGAGGTATGTCTTTGAGAAGAGGTGAGTTTACCACATGATTGTGGATTTCTCTAATAAATTAATAAATTAAGTTTTAGATGCAAGCAAAGGGTAAAATTGTCCGCATACGAATACCTCCTAAATGTTACACCTCTATCGGCTCTGAATACATCGAGGTATAAAGCATGCCACCTACATTTTGCGGAAAAAATGTTTAAGTCATGGGGTAAGGACGGCAAGGCTGCTTTTTTGATTTTTTTATGTCATTAAATTGTTCAGGTACTGGAAAGTGCAAAGCGGTTGGTGGACAATAGTCTTCCCACACTAAACCTCCCGCCACATGAAAAACTTCCCGCAATTTGCAGTTCCACCATCTGGAGAACTGATTGTTGCCGACCCTCAATTGGAGAATGCTTTGGAGCATGGTGTAGCATGCTTCTCACATTGTATGGTTTATTTGTAATTGTTAACCTTGTTAACTTTGAAAATGTTTCAATATCTCAAAGAAGTATTTTGTTAATAAAACGTTGGTAAAAAACCTGGAATTGTTATAAGGGTAACAAGTACCGTTTATAAAATGCTATTTTGTTACGTTTTCGCCTTTATAACTTAACGATTATGGCGGTTAAAAAGAAAGAGAAGTTGGGCGCTAATTTTCAAATCGCCCAGCGCCAGCTATCGGAGAGTAGCTGTACGAATACCCATGGCAGCCATGACGGTTTTAGAATATTTCCACGAGATCAAAGGTGCCGACCCGAGCTGTCCCTACTGAAGGGAACACCAGCATCATCGATATACTGTGTAAAATGGTTGTATCTGGGTTTATGACACCCATATAACACTCTAAAGTATAAATATACAATTAGAGGAAAAGTTTTATAAACGTTTAAGCAACCATTAGATATTACAATTGTGCTACTTGGGTTGGAAGTGGTAACCTATAGGACGGACCAAAAACCAAACTTCATTCAAACAAAACGTCATCGATTAATGACTTTAAACTGAAAGAATGACATTTACTCATAGTTGGCTTGATTTTCATGCAATTAAGTGTTGGAAATTTTCTCATTAAAAAAATATATTTTGAGCGCCTTTTTATATAAGCAGGACCCAGCCGTGCTTGTGTTGTCTGGGCCGCACGGTCGGCGGACCGAGCACAGCGAAGGAACTGTTTTTACTTTAGGGGCAATCGCTGGGATATTCCCGTTTGTGCAACTTTCTCTAGCCTATCGGAAAACGTGTTAACCTGTGTTATTATACCGTTTTCTACACTAGTAAACATACAAATGAATATTGAATAGTAAAGAGACTCACCAACAGGAAGAAACACATCAGTACCATTATCCGCCATTCGTCATTACCACCTTCTATTTGCGATAAGCCAAGACTCATTTTTACAGATGGTTACAGTAATTCTTCACTTTCCAGCAATGCACAAGTCTAAGAACACGCAAAAACTAATATAAAGTCAGGAAATTCGTTAAGGTTCAGGAGGTGCTGAAGAAAGAACACAATAACCGCAAACACACGCGGAAGAACTCGGCACAACGCGACGCATTATATGGTGTTGATCGTTGGAGTGTCACTCGTCATGTTCACAGAGGGATGCACGCCTGTCGTTTGTCGTAAACTCACAAAGAAAACGGTAACAGTTTCATAAGCGGTGAAATGCTTTACAATGGAAACACTGAACAACTTCGTTGGAAAAATGCACTATCACTAGAAACACCCCACTGCACAGTGGGCCAAAATTGTTCAAACTTGGCCAAAAATCTGAAACTTTTTAAATGAACTGCTACTAGGTAGCTGATCATTGAAAAAATAGTAAAAAAATTTTATCGTCGCAAGGGTTGAATTATAGGGGCGGAAAAACTCTTTGTTCTCCAAAAAATTCAGAAATTTCGTATAGTGTTCAGTTTGCTTCACACATTACCAAAAAAATACAAAAAAATTTTTTTTCATCATAGGGGTTGAATTATAGGGGAAGAAAAATTATTTTTTAGCCAAAAAAATTCTAGGTATAATTTTGCATAATCTCTAATTTGCTTCACAGATTACCGAAAAATACTTAAAACAAAAATTTATCGTCATAGGGGTTGAATTATAGGGGTGGAAAAATTATTTTTTCTAAAAAAAATCCAAAATTTTTGTGCAATGCTCACTTTGCATCACATATTATATTACCTCGCATATTACTGAAAAAATAAAAAATATTAACGACTTCATGAACGAGTTCAAAGGTGTGTAGGGGGTGGAGCTGGGAACCATTTTAGGTCACAATATTGTTGACAAAACGCAGGTAATTACATTACTAATTAAATTAGTCTTGAGTAAATACAACTACAGAACTGGAAGACAGTTTCTTTAAATGCGATATCGCATATGCTCGCCATTTTTTCAATTTGGAAATATTCAACAAGATTCTCTGTCCTGCTGGTTCGCCCTATACCCTACTTTTCGTATAAAACGTCGAAAAGCTACCTTCTCGTAAACATTTTACCCATAGGCATCCACAGGAAAATATTCTATTAAGAACAAAGGTCTTTACAAAAAGAAAAAATAAAGAAATAATTTGTCTAGTAAGCGAAACTAAAATGTCTTATATTCATACTAGGTGTACTCCAAATTATGGTTACATAACTTTGAATAAAAATAAACAGTTTTAGTAGCGAGTATTATTCGCTTCTGCAGTAACGAGCTACCGAACCGTCCAGCAACGCTGGTCTCGCTGCGTTCATCGCCGCAGAAAAACAAAAAAATCTCGAAAAGGCACTTGAACGCGCCTATGAAATTCAACTATGTTATAAAGGAATGTTTAGGCTATTTTTTGCAATTTTTTCCAAAGCGGGATCTCGTGGCGTACTTTTTGTATCTCAACACAAATATAACACATTAAAAAAAATGTTCGTCTGTGGTCACTAGCACAATCGGTCAATTTATTTATGTAAGTCCATCAATGTTTGCCCCCAAATTTTATATTGCTTAAAAGTATATGCCTTAAAGAAGTTTGTTGAACAATTTCACTCTTCTGTTAAACGTTTTAAGCACACACTGACTTCTTGAAATTCGATGAAGAAATTAACGATGACAAGTGTCGTTCGGGTGCCATTTAATTAGTTGAGTTTGGGGGGTCGGTAGATGGATTAAAGTTCCTCATACCTGCCTGGGGTTTTGGATCTGTAAAGATCATCTATTCCTTGAAGTGCCATCAAATTTTCACAACAATATGATGACTTTTATAAATATCGATTTTTGGCCGGTTTTTGGCGTTCCCGGCCCACTGTGCACTGCACCGAAACACTTGATTTAAATGTGATAAGCTTGGCAAGTTCTCATATTTACTTGGGATGGCTTATAGCACAGGAGTTTAAGGTTTTGACCCGCGCAAAAATAAGGTATGGTTGAAAATTGGCACTTATGCTCTACTGGCGATCCTGAATGACGTGTCAAAAGTCCCGAAGCCTGCGGTGCCGTCGTCCTATTTTTTTTGGTACCGAAAGGCCTGGAGTGATAGTCACATTATTTTCCGCATAACATGACTATTTATGAACCGATTTGATCGGGATTGGTCTCAAAATGACCACAAAGACCTAATCAATACTGATAGACAGCTGTTTTGTTCGCTAGGAAGCATTTGCGACCTAGCCTAGTCAAATTAGATTTTATAGGGAAAACAATCATAAAGGAGAATGTAATTAGTTCTCCTCTACTTTTGAGATGCAACATTCTTTTTCTAGGAGAAATCGTACTTCAGTACCGACCTCGCACTCCTTTTTTCCGATTGTCTCCTCAATAGTTACAACATACTTTGAATAGCTTTTATTATCAGGAGTCAAATCTAACAACGTAACAGGAACAGTCTCAATTTTATCAACAATTTCAGTGGACCAATCTTCCACACTTGAAAGCAAGCTTCTGCAGAGTAGATGCCACCAACAATGCTACCAGCTACTAGGTTTTGGGTTCACACAAATCATCTTCGTCACCTAAAATTTTTAATTTTACAATTAAATAAATCGACCGAGATTCCAAAAACTTACCAAATCAGAAGGCCCTTCAGATGGGTAATAGGTAAACGTACTTGGTGCTGGTTGTAAATTAAATTTGGATAAATTTCACCAAAACGAGGTTATGTGTGATTTAGTTTAACGCTGTTTGACGCTCGATATGGAACACTGTGACGCACGCGCATGTTAAAAACATGACAAACTGACACTGACATTTCTGAATATCCGCCGATCGATAAAGGACATACCTCGCAATGATTAGATGTTGTTTCATAGGCGACTTGTGAGAAAAATTGACGAGATTTTTAGCTTCTGCAGTTTGGTAACCTGATATACAAAAAATTAAATAATCAGTTTAGCGTGATCCTAACCCTGTTAAAAATGACCATCAAAAAGGCATGTATAAAACCATCTTTAAAAAATGTGTTTTTCACGGATGCTTACGGATTTTATGTGAAATTAGATGGTCGGCCCAGATATATTTTGTGGTTTTATATGGAAAAGCGCAGAGTGTCTGTTCTTCCCTGTTGCAAATGACCAGTAGAAGTGCTATAGAAACCATTAGAAACTGCCCGTGGTTTGTGTTGGTATTTAATGTGTATACTGGTCTGTACTGGAACGATACAACTGGAATGTACTTGGAATACCCCACGAATTGATTTTTATAATGATTTCTAATGGATGCTACTGGTCCAATAGACTGCTTGGAAATACCAGTAGAAATGACAAAACTATTTCTTCTAAAATCTAATGGTTTGTACTGGCTCTGTATTCGTACTGGGAAAATCCATTAGATTTAGAGCAGATGGCGCCAGTTGCAGAATTTGAGCCAATAGGAATCAAGCAAGTCCTGCCTGCTTACAATTCATATCATCTTTCGTATTAGTAGGATAGTAGGTAGCCATCTTTGATGCGGTTGGTGTTAGTCATTGGCAATGTTTTTCTTGCAAGATTTTCGTGAGTTTCTGATTCCGTTTAGGAGATTTTGGTGAAGTGTGGACAATGTATCGTTGAGGACAATTTGGAACAGTTTAGAGTGTTTTAGGATTCAGGACGAGCGTCAGCCCGCCAGCGAAGTCAAAACAAAAAACCACCATCTTGCTTTGACAAAAGCCTGAAGCAAAAGTTAGGCACGTTATTTGGCAACCGCTCAAATTCTTCAAATTGCTTGAAACTATCAAATGATCGAGAGAATGCGTGGAAGAGAAAAATCCTCCTCACTAGGTACCTAGCGGGTAAAGTTAAAATATTTCGATCCTGAAGTCTGCTATCTCTAAAACCTACTATTGAACTCTTTTTTGTACTTTTCACTCTGAGAACCAAACTTTTACGTTACAGATCATTCAACATTGGCTGCAGGAAATGGACTTCGCCAGAAAAGAAGCTCACGCCATCATACGCAGAGCCAATAGCGTTCCATTAATATTTGTATTGTGGATTTCCAGTGAAAATTTTTTTTGTTGGATCCTATGGTGTTTTTATGGGAATCTCTTGTGGATTCTACTGGTTTCCATTGGTGTCTGTTGGAACTGCCCAGCGCGAACCAGGGCAAATTTCTGTTGGTTTGTACTGGGAATTACCCGTGCAAATACACGCATTGAAACCAGTAGAATCCACAAGAAAATTTTTTCAATGGTTTCTACTGTGATTTGCAACAGGGTTCAGATGGTTTATGACGGAAAATTCCATCGATACAGAATTTTGTGGAAATAACCATACATTTGTCTTCCTTCCTCTCTGTGAATTTCCATGCATTTTCATCAATACGGGACTTTGTGGAAATGACCATAAATTGTTCTTCATTCCTCACTGTAAATTTCCAGGCATTCCTACTAATAGTTGTTGAATTCCGCGCCTTCGGCTCTATTCGAGATTTATCGAGTTGCTTGGCCAATGAGAATGGTGAACTTCCAACACGTGATAATTAGTTCGTTTCCTGTTCCTGTTTAATGATGATGTAGCGGTACCGGTTGGGCGGTTATTGCTGTTGCTGTTGGAAGCGTCTGCAGCCATTTTGTGTTTTGCATTGATTTTCATGTTGGTTGATATTCCAGACATTTGATTTGAACCAGTACAATGACTGCCCTGTATGCGTTTGTCAAATTCGTTGAAGACAACGTTCAACAGATAGTGCGCGTTGAGGACATCAAAAAGTTCCACGTTGATTCATATAACCCTAAGAAGGCGTATAAAGTGAAGTATAATAAAGATGGGGAGTATTATCGCGGTCTTGTTATTTGCACAGGAGGTAAGTAATTGATTGTACATACCTTTACAGTCTGCACCTTAACCTAAAATATTGAATAGTAAATCACTTCTAAAATTATTCCATGCCCTTTCTCAGTTCATTGTTGCTTTTTATGGTTTGCATTATAGTGGTTATTGTTTTTTTATAGAAACACGTGATGAAACACTTGCAAAAGCAAAGGAACGGAGAATTAAGTTACCGAACACTAAATATTTGAACGTTACGGAGACTGAGGCATCAGAGACTGAAGATGAAAGGAAAGATGATGAGGTCGCCACACGAGAAAATAAGATACCTGAAATTCCGCTGAACAAAAAAGTATTCGGCCATAAACATGAGGTATATCTACATTTTTCATTTTAAATTTAATTCATACATTCATGGATTGTAGAATACCAACAGAGACAACGGTTACAAAGACAAGGATGAAGAAATAGAAAAACTTAAAAAGAAAATGGAAAAATTAGAAGCTGAAAATAAAAAGAAAATTCAAAAATTAGAAGCTGAAAATAACAAGAAAATTGAAAAATTAGAGGCTGAGAATGCAACCTTGCGAAAACTAAATTATAAACTTCAGAATAACATAATAAATGAAGTGGGCAGTGTTACTGATATAATAAAAGGTAGGCTTTTTATTAATAATAAACATTTTACAAGCTAATAGAAGGGTTTCAGCTTTATCTTTGGAAATTCCTGAGAAGGCAAATTCTCCAGTAGGAATTTGTGAAAGAAAAAATGACCAGGTAAAAAACAATTCAATCAATTAATAATTAAGGCAGCAGTGACCCGAAAATTTGTGAATTTACTACTACCTTCATATTTATAGACATAGTAATATGTATACATGATTTGTAGGTCCACTTAGGCAGGAATATATTTTTACCCACGTCTGTGTTCAATACAGTGTTTCGAAAAAAAAAACCCACTATATTTATCAAGGAGTTAGCAGCGGCTTTATTCGGCACAGAAGTGTTACGAAATAGTTCGGTCAAGCAACTGGATTCCACAAGAATTCTAGCAATGCAGGGTGAGTGGGAGTGTGAAAGTTCCTAGTAGTACCTAATGATACTATCGTATTATTTTCAGATGTCTTTAAAGTGTGGCTCCAAGATAGTCACTGCCCACCGGAAAGTCATAACCAAATATTATCATCAATAGATCGTCTTATAAATGAAAAAATCCAAAATTTGAAAAGACCTGAAAAACCAAAAAAAGCAGGTGAGATATTTTAGAATATGGTTGCTTTTGTTCACTTTTGTTGTAGTCTACAGTTTGTAAAACATTGAATGTATTTTAATTTTAGTGACTGAAACTGTCCGACGTGCAACTAAGAGGAAACCAAATTCAGTAGAAAAAGGTTATTGGCGTGCTTATATAATATACAGTACAGTAATTAATGAATATTGTTATCTAGGCACTGCAAATGGTCGTCAAACACATGGTCATGAACAGGAAAGTCAGGATGATGAACAGGAAAGTCAAGATACACGTGATGAACAGAAAAGTCAGGATACACAAGGTTGGTACTCATAGATATTTGTTTAAACTAGAGATAATTTGTGACTTCCGCTTTTTGGTAAAATTGGGAGTAAAATTTACTAGCTTGTGCAGGCTAATTGGATCGTGGTCGGGTTTGAGAATAGAATATGGTGAGGTAGGGTTCTCACCTAGTTGGGGGAGGGAAGCTGATTCGATTCCCGGCCAATATCCAATTTTTCTATAATTTTCCACTGTCCCCTCTAATTATTATAGATTATGTTTTATCTAGACATGCTTCTAGAAGAAAACATTTTGGAACGTGAGATTGCTGCTGGGTATGCATGTTTGAATTCACCACCACAGTAATTAGAAAGCTTATGTTAGGGCTTTTTGAATAACTTCAAGTTTTTACTTTTATCTTATAAACATTATAAAGGGCTCAATACATTTTTCAGTCAATTTAAGATGTTTGTTAGTTATATAATGTAATAAATTAAATTTCGTACATTTGTTGTAACTATTTTTAAAGAAATTAATTTAATGACTATGACAATTTAGTGTTGAATCAAAAGAGCTAGGTTCCCATTTTAGATCAGAAAGTTATGCTTTGGTGGCAGTTAGTTAAGGTTCTTCCTGTTCTACCTGGTGGTGGTATGTACTTATGGCTCTGGGAAAGAAGTCAACAATTAGGAGGTAATTCTTTATTGAAATGAGTAGGTATTACTGAAAAACGAGCTGAAAAATTTACTGTATTTCAAAAGTATTAGGAAAATTCGCTATAAACGTAGCATGATTAATGCACATTAGTATACATTTTCTTTTATATAAATTTAGTGGCAAGAATAAAGTCTTGTCTGTTTCATAATTCATAATAATTTTGCGTATATGATCTATTTCGAAATCGCCACATGTAAATTTTTCAGTTTTCATTAGTTGAACGTACATAAAGTGTTCGGAATTAATACATATTAATCTCAAAATTTTAACATAACCGGCAGTGGTTTCAATAATGGCATTGAATTTATTCTTTGATCGTTGGTGGGCCGCACTTTGCAAAACTGCTTGCTGATAGACACATTTTTTGTATTCAAAACATGTTTCATTTCTTAACTCAAAGTTGACCTCATTGGCCGAGATATTTGATACTTCAATCATCTCTTCAATTTCTGAGAAGGAAATCATACTTTTTGGACCTAAAATTGTTAAATCCTCAAACTGTAAAACATTTTTATATTTTGTGGGCAAAAAATTTTTTTCGCAATATAGTTTGCAGTTTTTGTTGGTTGTAATCAAATTATTCAGAAACACTTTAGTGTTGATCATTTTTTTAGATATTTGTTTGGCAACACCCACTGGGCCTTTAACTTGTTTCTTTATCAAAAATATTTCAGATTCAAAAGCGAACGCGCTAGTTGCCCACAAGGGACCACATTGCCTAACAGAAGTGGTATAATGGACCAATGAGTGCATGTTAAAAGTCATTGCATCTTTACCATATAATTTTTCTGCATGTTTAACTAGGCAAAATTGTGCAAATATTGATCGTGAAGAATACCACTCAAGCATGGTAAAGAATAAAACAGTAGAAAAGACCTCCACTCGCTGGCCTTCCACTTGGCACGCTCGTTTAAAGACCTTGGAGAACGATGAATTTCGTCTGGAATTTGAATATTGAGTATCCTTTCATTCAAACTTTTCATAGTGTGTGGCCTGCCAATATAATAGGTATGCTTATTTTCTGGTGTGTATGTTAACCAAATTTCAACCAGTTGTCTCACAACCCCTGGAATTATATTACCATTATCATATTTTTTCTATAGACATCAACTAAGTTGTTTACCTAATAATACTCCATGCATGTATTCACAGGGAAAGGACCAAACAATATCAAAATGAGGTAGATGCAGAAGAGAGCACCCACACAGCACAAAGTGATCCTCGTGATGTCCCATGTATGTTTCGTATCAGCGATGCATATGTCCTAGGTATGTCTTTTTTAAAGATGGAAGTTGTACGTAGGGCGTCCCGGGGACATACAAATGTCACAAATATTGACGTCGACCGTTCGTCAGCGAGAAATATACTTCGGACATATGTTTGAAGATGTCCTTCGGATACCATCTCGGGACATCCTATGACTATCTTATAAAGGAGGTTAGGTGCCTATTCATTAAGGGGTGTTCACACCTTTTTGTTACTTTAAAACTGAATTAGAGCGAACAATCTTTCTCTCCCGCACACTATGACAAATAATTTCATATGTGCCAGAGATAAAGAAGACTCGCTTTAATTCAGATCCTGTTTCGATGTGGATGTGGATGTGGATGTAAAGCAAATTAGCAAACAACTATTATATTATCAAAAGGAACATGTTAAGATTGGGTGGTTACACACTTGTTTAGTACCTACAACATTAATTTATAACTTAACGCATCTTCTACTTGTTGGAGATCCTCTTTGGCGCATTCTAGTAGGTTGTAGATAAAGGGTCATCTGAAAAATAATAGGTCGCAGAAATTCAATACAGGAAAACCGGGAGGAAAACCCTTGGAAAAACTCAAGTGGAACAGCCTTACCACATAACCTAACCTATATTAATAAAAATCTTATTGTTGCGGGGCCTCGCCTTTTGCTTAGGTAATATGACTAAGAAAATAGTAAGGTATATATCTACCACTTACCTATTTCCAGCAGAAAAACGATCAAATAATTCACCATAATTACGCAGACAACACAAACACCTGTCCACCATGACTTCGAGTACAGCCACAGTACAGCACATTCATGACGATTGCAGCAGAACTTGCTTGTTTCCTATTGGTAGACAGACCACGCTACTAGTCATGATGTAGGCAGATGGGCTATGTCCTCTTGATATCGGTTAAGTGACATCCTCAGGATGTTCTCAAAGGACAACATAAGTATTTAGCAGTTCGGTCATCCAGACGACACGCGGTGAAAGACTCTAAACATGCATACATAAAAACGACTTCATGGGGATGACTTAGAGGCTAAGTCACATAGACATCCTAGCTAATTTATCATATGGTTGTACGGTGAATGGTCGATGACATACATTCATAGATGGGACACCCCTAGGATTTCGTGTGCTATGTGGGCATGGGCCCTTCACACCTCTCACAGGACACATATCTCTTGTTGCTTCATTCACGTCAGCCATATGAGAATCAGCACTTCGAACTGAAGCTTGACGCGTTGGTCTAGGGTATTTCATGCATCGACCTACAATTTCACCTGGATGGTAACACCAGCTGCAACCGAATCTGCCATTGAATTGTCTTCTGTTTTGAAGAACAGGCCTAGCCACTGAATCCACCGAACATAGTAACGGTAAGAGCTTTACATTTACGATTATGTTATCAATTGAGACCTGTATTCCGTTTTCAAATAATTTCCATGCTTCCTTTTTAAAGGCATCCATAAAATTTTCCATTAACTGAAATTTCGGTTCACCTTTCCCAACCCAGATCCCTGCAAAGATAATTTTTTTAAATCTTTGTTTGGGTTCTAACTCATTTATGATCATTTGTATGGGCCACATGCTTAAACGAGAAGATTTAAATAGGGGGCTCCATCTGTACTAAAATTGTATGTGAAGTTGAAGTCAATATTTTCTGTCTTCAGCCTTTTGTAAATTCCCCCATCACTGACATCAAATAGTGCATTAATTGATTTATCATGCCTATCAAATTTATTTGTGTTTTTCAAGTTGTTTTGTTGTATCAATGGTTATGAAAAACCTGTTATTGTCCTCGGAAGTATTTGCAGGATTATTACAACAACTACAGACTCGTATTTCTTCTTTTACAACTTCATTGCCAGGGGGGAAGGCTGTATAGCATGAGCCACAGTAGTAAGAAATTTTCATTGAATCGTATTCTGGATCAAATGCTTTAGAGAAGTAGTAGTTTGAACTACTTAATTCTTGTTCGTCCACACCAGCACAAATCCGAATCATTTCCATAATGTCACTTCTTGCTTCATTGCTCAATTGATGGCGAAGGCTTATTGCATAGACCATTGCCATAACATCTTTCTCAGTAAGTTTTGTTTTGTCAAAAATATAATTTGTGTTTTCACCTGATGCATCATTATAATCATCAGTCAGTTGGTCTCTTTCGTTAACATCATCAAAACTATTGACATCATTATCTTGTGGTGTGGAATTATCTGTGACAGAAACTGGGGGTGAGATCTCCATGTAATTCGAGTCATAAAAATCATCATTCGATTCATCTTCCGAGGGACTGCAATCACCTGCAGTTTTATTTTGGTTTTCATTGGTGCTGCAGTCTGCTGCAATTACAATACTATATATATATAGGTACACCATCACAAAAAAGTAACCCAATACCCAATCCTGCATTGAATCCAAATTTTTCTTTCCACCTGCGCACAGTTTTATCACTAACCAAATATTGTGGATTGGGAGATTCAAGATATTTCTTATATCTGCGTTTCTTTCCAGGTGTTTCCATTTTTTCAATTTTCGACAAGTGAGAGGGGCCACAGAACTAACAAACACCAAAACGGTTAAGAAAACTCTTTTTCAAAGCAGCCAATAGCGCATCAGAAAATGGCAGTGACAGCAACCAATGGCAGCCACGGAAATTTTTATGGTTATTTATGGATTGTCGTAATTTTGGTGGTTTGAAGCGGTAATTCTCAAATTATTATATGTGTGTATTTGTGTGAATTTCCAAATGAGAGATAATAAAATGTGTGTTTTTGTGAGAATTTACATTCCTTATTTTTCTTGTGGATTTTAATGGGAATTTTTGGGACAAAAACCTACATTATTCCAGGTGAAAACCATCAAACATTTTTGATGGTTTTTGATGGTCATTTTTAACAGGGAAGGCCCTAAATAATCAACCTGTGGGCAAAAATTATTTGTTTCATGAAAATAGCCCAAATGAAAATCTCGTGACGTCACATTTTTGGACCAATCAAAAACATTTTTAGGTCATCTGAAGGGTTTTTAGTACCCATACACACTGTAGAAAAATCAAAACTCTAGCTTCAAGGTATAGGGCAATTTTTGGGGTGAGCAATAGTGTTGGTCCACCCTGTACAGTCTCATTGGTGTATGATGTGGTTATTTGTGTCATCAAGTCAGCTACATTTTGGCAACCGTTTTTATTTTCTGTTCAATTGTTTTCAGAATGACTTTTATATGTTTCTGAATGACTTTATGACATATTTACCGCCCTCACATAGCAATACTGCCATGCTAAGCCCAAAAAGCCTATCTACAGTTTTGATGGACTCAATGCATATTGGATCAATTAATTTGCGAATTTTGACTAAAGCAGTGATTGGATGTCAACAAAAATTCGTGTCATTGTAGTTTAAGACATTCTAAACGAGGTTGTGGTGTTAACTCATTTTCCGCCAAGACTGTAGATACGCCTTTTAGACTTAGCACGGCAGAATATACATAAGGTGGATTTTTTAAAACTTTGGTTACGAAAATTTTTTTATAAGAATCACTGAAAAGATCCTCTCAAAAAAGAAAAATCCTATCCAAAGTTTTAAAAAATTCATCTTGTATATGAAGGCGGCAAATACGTCACATGGTCATTTCGAAACTCATAATAAGTCATTCTAAACACAATCGAATAGAGAATAAGAACGGCTGTCAAAAAACGTTAAATAAACATTCTGTGCAAACAATGGTGTAACGTTTCTTATTAATGTTTTGCTAATGTTAATTTGTAAACGTGAACTAAACGTTCTGCATAACCGTGAGCGTGACGTGTTTCTGAAACGTCATATCCGCATTCTTTAAGAACGTTTTATAAAAAACAACTTTGAACAACATGAAGCGTCCAATAAATGTTATCGAAATGTTATTTCGCCTTCTCGATGGACGTTTCTTGTTATTTATGAATGTTTTCTTGATGTTTGTGAAACATTCTTTTGCTTAGTGAGTCCTACCTATTGGCAGTTTCTGTACAATTTCGGCGGAAAATAGTGAAAATTTTCATTCCGATTAAAGATGAGCGAACCGATATTAGTGACAGTCCGCAAGTGCTGCTAGGTACCTAATAGCCATAATAAGATAATTGGTGAAAATAATCGAATTGGTTGATACTTGGAAACACTTTACTTGTGAACTTGTAGGCTTGTAATTTTTGTGGAATGGGCCCCTCATCTAAAAAGTTGGACAATAGGCTTGTTCGTAGAGCAGCAGCGGGCGATTTGAAGCTAAAATGAAGCTGCGCATGCACCTGGCGGTTTCAAATTATCCGCAGTAGCTCTACGAACAAACCTGTTGTAAATAAGTTCCTAAGTAGAGGTGATGTGTATGTATTTTTGGATTTGTCCGTTGGCAATAAATATACATCATTGCGTGAAGGAACCTATTGCATGACACATTTTTTCAAGGAGGAGATTACTAATGGTTTTAATCCAACCGGCAGGATTCAGTGTAATCCTGTCTTTTCAAAGACAACACAAGGCGGCCCTAAACCTGTCACTGTAAGCAAATTTTTGATACAGAACTCAGATAACCCTGATCTATGTCCAGTTAGGTAGGTGGCACAACCAATATTATGAATTTAACCTATTTTTTTTCAGACTATACCACAAGTTGATGTCTAAACGATGGAGCACAATAAAACTGATATAATCTTTCTTACACCTAATCCCTTTTGGAATAAAACCAAATCTGGCGCATGCTTTAAAAACTCCCCAATTGGCGTCAATGAAATAGGCAAATGGGTGAAATCTTCTGCCAAAGAAGTTGATTTAGATGTAAAGAGAAGAAGAATTACAAACCACTCCATAAGATCCTCAGCTGTATCTGTTTTGGCTAAATCTGGAGTTGGCGAACAACAATTAATGAAAATCACTGGCCACAGCAATCAAAGTTCCATAAAAACTTATCTACAGCTCGACAGTGATCATCACCAAACCATTATTGAACTAATGCGGGGAAACATGGCAACCGAAAATACTGCCCAAGAACCCCAAGACACCTACTACCTGCTACATCTTTGATGCAGAATTGCAGAAATATTACTTTCACGAACTGTCATTTTCATTAAATATTCTGTAGGACTTTAGTATTTAGTTTAGAATTTTGATAGAAATGTTATAAATATATAATCGATTTTCTTATTGGGTTATCGGACTATTGAATACAATAAAACTCTTCAAGTTATAGCCAACGTTTCGGCCTTTATTTAAGGCCTTCTTCAGGGCAAAACTTAATTATTTGACGAACTTTTAAAATTTGTGTTTAAAGTGAAAACCACCGGAACTTTTATTATTTAGTAATCAATCAATACCGCCCCGGAACCCCGTCAGGGTTTCGGTGGTTTTCACTTTAAACACAAATTTTAAATGTTCGTAAAATAATTAAGTGTTGCCCTCGAAGAAGGTCTTAAATAAAGGCCGAAACGTTGGCTATAACTTGAAGAGTTTTATTGTATTCAATAGTCCGATAACCCAATAAGAACATCGATTAAATATTTTGAAGTAGGACGATAAGTCAAGAAGGTTATAAATATAGGTAGGTAACTACCCGAATAATTTTTTCTAAAAGAATATACTCTTGACCACACGTTGTATAATCGATGCAATACCCACACGTGAAAATAATCAGAATGATTCGCCTAAAACTGTTCGTTGATTGGTCAGGTCAGGGCAGGACAGATAAGTTGAATAATCTACTAAATATAATTGTTCGGATTTTTACTTTCCCGTAGGAATAGTTATTTGTATAACAAGTATGACTTTTCCATATTTAATGCACGAGGCGAAGCAAAGTGTATTAATTCAAACGAGCACGAGTTGTACACATTATTTTTCCGTGTACTGTCCTGAAATGGCGTTAACATTTAACATCAAAAAAAAGGCAGCAGAGAAGCGGCTGGAACCTCCCCAACGCGTAGGTCTTTGATTTCAGTGATTTGTGTTTAAGATTTTAAAGTTGATATGCCTAAATGGCACTTTCCGTGGACCAATTGCTCCTAAAAGCCCTTCAACTCTTCAACGGGTCACCAAATTTAGGACAAATCTGTCCAGTAGTTTGGCCTATAACGTGGTTTCAATGTTATAACAAAATTTCGATTTTTCTACCCAAAGGGTACTAAATGCGAATAAATTTTGTCTCATTTAAAACCAGTATTTGAAGACCTTTCTGATGGTGACAATAAATCTTTCAAAAACTTGTTTTGGATGGGTAAATGAAAGAATAATTTTAAATTCCAAAATTGGTTTGCCAAAACGGCACTTTCCGTAGGCCGATCGAATCCAAAATTTGTTCACCTCTTCGACGTGTAATACAATCCCCATGTGCTAAATTTCAGCCAAATCGGTTCAGGGGCTTGGGCTGTACCGCGATTTTGAAGTCCGATAAAAATCTCGATTTTTTTAGTTTTTGGTCAAAAGGGAACTGACAGTGAATACATCTTTGGAAGCAGAATCTGAAAGCCTTTCTTATGGTGACCTCAAAAATGGGGGTTTACATTTAAAATTTAAAAGTTGATGTGCCAAAATGGCACTTCTGGTTGCACGATTAGCTCCAAAAGCTTTTCAGATGGGTTATCGCATGCACACGTACCAAATTTCAGCCAAATCGGTCGAGTAGTTTGGGCTGTGGCGTGTTTACGAACGTACAAACGTACGATACGAACGAACATACATACAGACACATTTTAAAAACCACTTTTTTGGGTTCCTGAAACCTCAAAACGTATAGATCCGGTCTTATCTCGAATTCGAAAATTTTAGTGATTTCAGTAACCTCCCTTTTTTTTAAATGGTGAAGTGGAGTGGGGAGGTTAAAATGAGAAATAAAAAATTATTTGCACAGGGTCAAATACTTTCTGAAACTTCATTTACATGGTAACGGAAAACAACAAAATAGAAATTAACAGATAATTTTTGCTGCTGATGAAAAGAATTATTTAGAAAAGCGTTGCTATGTGGAAAAGTTAAACATTTGTAAATGAAAAAATACTTGGAAATTTAATATATTTCAGAATAGTACACGGAAATAGTTATTTGTACAACAAGTAAGGAAAAGTATTACCTACTTTTCCATGCGAGGAGTGTTTAATGCACGAGGCGAAGCCGAGTGTATTAATTGAAACGAGCATGGAAAAGCATTTTTCCGTGTACTATCTTGAAATGGCGTTAACATTTAAAATCAAAAATTATTTGTAATGTTGCAAAACTCGCTATCGCTCGTTTTGGCAAATATTACGACTCGTCAAACAATATAGGACTTTTCATAACTAATTACGTAAATAACTATTGTACAACAAGTAAGGAAAAGCATTGCTTTTCCATGTGAGTTTGGGTGTTTAATGCACGAGGCGAAGCCGAGTGTATTAATTCAAACGAGCATGGAAAAGTATCTTTTCCACGAGTTGTACACATTATTTTTCCGTGTACTATCCTGAAATGGCGTTAACATTTACGATTAAAAATGAGAAATCAAAAATTGTTCGTACAGGGTCCAATAGTTTCTGAAACTCCATTACATAGTAACGGAAAAAACAAAATTAAAATTAGCAAAAAATGTCATTAAAAATGTTTACCGGTTTCAGGCGATTAAAGCGTTCTTAACATGCATAAAAATAGGCTGGTAAGCAGATCATAACGTTATCTAATGGTTTCTAGACAACAAGCCCATTAACCATTCATGACAACAATGACCCCATTCAAATGCTGTCATCTCGATTGTCAAAATGACGCGAATTCACGCAACATTTTTTTAATTTTGGCTTTAATCGCTTTAAACCGATAAACTATTGAACAAACCTCGGATGTTATGAATCATAACAGACTTAGATGTCTTAAAATCCTCGCTCTCCGAGCTCGGATTTCAATTGACATCTGCGTCTGTTATGATAGTCATAACATTCCTAGGTATGTTAATACGAGTATGTTCAACGAGTGGAGAACGAACAAAAAATTGCAGGAAATGGACGAAAACATTATGTTAGCTTACTTCTTTGAAAAGGTAGGAAGATACGGTACATTTTTATTTCGTTAAAGTTTTTGTGCGTGTTATAGTCCAAGCAACTAAAAGCCTCAACATTATGGTCCACTTACTCAATGGTGAGAAGCTTTTTACAAGTGAAAGATGTGGATATTTCAAAGTACGCAAAGTTGCGTGCATTTCTCAAAAGGCAAGCGCAAGGATATGAACCAAAAAAATCGAAAAATTTGTCCATGGATAACGTCACACAGTTTTTAAATGAGGCTCCCGGCGACTGCGACTTCCTTCAACATTCCAGCATCCTGTGGGTTATCGTTTTCAAATTTGTCAAACTGTACTTTTAATATTTACAGTGGTAAAGACGAAAAAGAATAAATCATAAGCATTTTGTTAACCGAAAAATAAATTGTTATTTAGAAAAGCGTTGCTATGTGGAAAAGTGTTGCTATGTAGAAAAGTTTAACTTTTCTAAATCAAAAAATACTTAGAAATTTAATATATTTCAGAATAGTACACGGAAAAGTTAATTAACAGTTCATTTTTTAATTTTTGAAGGTTATGATCCATAATCACTGTCCGGTGTGTATAATTAAGGGATTATGGCTGTCTTCCGGACTGGTTTAAATAAAAATGCAGTGTAAAAAGCTACATATATATATGTTTCGACCAGATATTGTGCTTAGGTCATCTTCAGGCTGTTATAACAAAGAAATTTACATTAAAAATTGGGTTAAATGGTTTGAAAATCTTACCGTTAAAAATTCACATTGATAATTAAGTTTAAAGTTAAAGTTTAAAAATTACATCTTTAAATAAAAGTATAAAACATTTTTATTAAAATTAAAACGTGGTCATGTTGCAAAGATGTAGTTGATGACAACCGGAAGTTAAAAACGTGAAATTGAAATGTCACTGTGAAGTTAGTGTGAAAAGTAAAACCACCAAACAGATTGAATTGTTGGTGGGCGGGAAATTAAAAAAAAAAAAAATTCAAATAATTAATTTTGAAAAAAACAGATTGAGGTGAACAACAGCCCCGCAAGGAGCAAGTCCTCGAGACAATAAAAACGAAAGAATAATTTGTTTTAGGATATGCAAGGAGTAATTTTTAGGTTGGGGAAAAAAGTGGCTTCATTTAATGTTTTGTTGGGTTGTTTACGGAAGGAATATGTAATGTAAATTTGTTCTAAGAGATCTATGATAGCTGGGGAAGAACTTTTCGATCGATTAAGTGTAGAGCTAAAGAACATTTTAAATTAATAACAACGAACAATATTGATTTCGAGGGCAATAGAGTATTATACTAATTAAACCAATGTGTTAAAAATGGGTGGATATGATAGTACTCAATTTGGTATGAAACTTAGCGACGCTATTTGTTGCAAAATAATTATTGTGTAATAAATATTAGTAGTCAAAGGTTGCGAAAATCAAGTTTGCGCCAAAACGCTTGGGTAACCTTGGGGGTCCCTACGTCACTACTCAACCTTCGAGTTACGCGCTACGTCTTCAAGCCACAGTTCAAGTTCAAAGCAATGAAAGCATACCAACCATTGTCACAGTACAAGTACAGCTACTAATTATTAACCTAACCTAGATTCTGTCTGTTGCGCACGTGTTTTGTAAAGTTTTCAGTTGTATCGTTTTTGTGTTTTTTTAAATTAATAATGGAAGAAGGGTACGAAAGAGCCTGGTCTGATAATTTGCCAGAAATTCTGCCAGAAATGTTGGCTAGGTTTTTCTCCAGCAACCCGGACTTTGTAGGTGCTGAAATGTCTGGTACCAAAACTACGAGGTAAATTTTGAACCCTTTTGTAATCAATTATATAACTATTATTGAAATTCTAGGGCTACTCAAGCAGTTTATGGTGAAGAAGCCTCCGGTTTTGTCCAGTTGAAAAGGCAGGGGGAAACTTGTATAATCAAGGCACGAGTTACCCCAGAACATAAGCTCCGTAATCCGGACTATAGGGTGACAATTGTTATAAATGAAACACAAAGAACGATTCTTAGTGCAGAGTGCACTGGATGTGTGGCTTGCAAAGGTAACGATGACTTAGAAAAAATATTTTTCCTCAAGTATAAATTTTAGGTGGATGTAAACATTCAGTGGCCTTCATTTTCTGGCTTTACAGAAGAAGTTGTGAACCAGCAGTAACATCGAAGGAGTGTTACTGGAAATCTTCTCGGCTCTCTAGAATTGCCCGTGGTAAAAGTTTTGTAAAAGCAGCAGAGTTAGGTAAAAAGACACCACCAACGTTACCTAATGTACCAGATTTCAAATCTCAAGTTGTGAGCGTGTTGACAGAGAAAAACTCGCAGGCCATGATTTGTAACATACCTTTGCGAGACAATGTGTTACTGAACTCTTCAATGTATTATTTAGGCTTAACGTTCGAGGACGTCCTTGATGCAGATGGTAGTTCAGGATCACCTGAGTTTTTTTTAAATTTTTGTCGTGCCAACATGACTACTGAAATGTGCAAGGCAATTGAGATAAGTACTAGGAACCAAGCAGATTCTTCTTTATGGTTTGAAATGCGATTTGGTCGAATAACAGCATCTAGAGCATACAACTGTTCCGTGTCCCATACATATGATGGCTCACTTGTCGAAATCATAATGGGTGCTGGGCTGCCACTTAAATTAGCTGCCCTATCGAGAGGCAAAGATTTGGAGCCAAAAGTCCTGGCAGTAGTAGCGGCCCAGATGGATGTGAAGATTGAAAAGTGTGGGTTTTTCATGGTTCCGGAAATTCCCATATTTGGGGCCTCTCCAGATGGTGTAACAGATGAACTGTGTTTTGAGGTAAAGTGCCCATCAAAGGAATCGACAGTGACGCACTACATAAAGGATGGTGAAGTTACGAAAGCGCCATATGCTCAAATGCAACTTCAAATGCATTTGTCAAAGAGAAAAAAATGTATATTTTGTGTAGCTTCGCCAAACTTCGAAACTAACAATTTAGTTACATTAAAGGAAGTTCATTATGATGCTGAGTACTGTTCAGAATTGATTAAAAAGTGCCAAGATTTTTGGAATGTAGCCATATTCAATAAAATTTGTAAGCAATAGAATAAATCTTGTTTTTTGTTAGACTTCTTTTTTACACCACTTCTTTTTTAAAAACCACAAAGAATTCTGTTCACCTTAACTAAAGTTTAAAAAAAAACCAAGAACTGTCCAACATAATTTATTTTTTACATTAAAGAGTGATTATTAATTTACAAAATAATTTTAATTTTTCTAACAAGCCTGCATTCACTTGATTAAACGATGATGTACATTTAAAATTCCGCATACAATCACAATAATATAATCCATTAAGTAAATAAGATTATGATCAATGTGGGAGTAAGGTACCAACATTTGAAACTCTCTCAATCGTCCAATCACTCTTTCAATGTGAATTCTTAGGGCTGCAATTTGCTTGCCAGCTTTTACATCCAGTTTGGATAAGGGCTGCTTTCCTTCTACACTGGGAGGTCTTACCAGCTGACAACCTTTCTGCGTTAAAACACTTGCAACGTGCTTAAACCCCCTATCTGCCATGACCGTGTAGTTATCTGGCAGAACATTTAGAAAATCGCTTTTCTCCACAATCGTTTTGTCTGATGTTCTCCCCCCAAACCCAATTGATACAAAATTTATTATTCCATTTGGGGTGGAGGAGATTAAATACTTTATAGTATTTGCTTTGTAATATTCAGACCAAGTTAATGACTGGTTAATTGGGTCTGTTGGTTTTTCAATTGCAATTTCAAAACAGTCAACAATAGTCTTTACGTTAAAATATTTAGACCTAAAGGCAATTGGTAATGACCACCTAATTTCGTCACTGGAAGGCCAGAAAACTAACTGTTTTAAGAGAGCACATAACACAGGCACTGTTTTTGTAAAAATTTTTCCTGCATACGATACACTAACACCAAAGTCATCGGCCAATCTGACATATTCATCGTCAGTTCTGATTTTTTTTAAGGTCAATAAAATATGCATTTTTGGTATGGGTCCATTCTTTTCACATAAATTTACTATTACGTAGGCATCTTCTGGAAGCCCCAAATATTTTTGACTTCTACGCTGTAATAGTCTCAAGTGATATCTTTTGTGACCTTCCAAATCTTGTCTGTGTTCGCTATCAGAACTTACACTTAAACTGTCCTTATCAGAATCACTGCTCGTATCACTTTCACATGAGGGTTCATATTCACTGTCTGATGAGATTATGTCATTACCTCGGTCACTCCCATTTGTTGAACCATTGCTCTCTAAAATCTCGCTGTCTGTTGCTAAAACTGATGTCTTTGTAGAAGTTCCTACAGATTGCACTTTTACAACAGCATTCACATAAGCACTTCGTACTGATGGCCTATAGTGAAATTGAACAGCCTTGTTCACTGTTGAAATCTTATCTGTTTGTACACCTTTTGATGAAAATGAAAGGGACTTTTCTATAGTTTCCTCTACTGCAACCACTTCTTCAAGATCCTCAAAACCTTCTACTGCTTGTTCACAAGTTGAAGTTGATGGAATAGGTTCTCTGCTTTCATGAATTGTTCGAGGAAGTGAAGCTTGAACCCCGAGCTCTTCTTTAAACAACATTCGTCTTGTCGAGCTTGAACTTGCCACCGTTTCAAGTGCAACACGTTTCCTTTTCTTGGCTGAAGATGAAAATTGACTTTCCCTTGGCGACCTCCTCTTTGATGGTGTCAAAAACTGGTGGGGAACAACATCAGCCCTAATCCTGAGTACTGTGCCGAGGGTTTTAAAATACTGCCAATTTTCAGCATCTTCTTCCAACTAAAATAATTTTAAGTAAAAAAACCAAATGTGCTACTTTTATTAATAAAACAACTTACATTAAAATGGTCTTCACAGCAGTATCTACCAGTGTGGGCCACTTGCTTTACATTTACAGGTTGAAACCACTTTTCACGAACAGTTTTAGTTGTAGGTACTGCAATAAACAGCTTACTGGGCGTTGATCTGTTATTATTTCTACAGCCTGGTACAAAACACGTTTTATAATATCCAGACATCTTTTTATAATACTTATGGAGGAATACTGCTATTTTTACAAAGTCAGGTTAAGTTCTCTTGTTTTGACGCGAATTTGACACTTTGGATGAAGAACGCTAAGACAAACGTCGAGTTGAGTCGTGACGTAATGTAGCAAGAAAACATGGCGGGGAATCTGAAGCGTTTTGAACGATTTCAACTAATTTAATTTTTTTCTGTCTTCCTGTAACGTTTCTACTAAAATAAAAAAATACGACCTAATTTTTTTTATTCAAATTGTTGATACAAGCATTTTCATATTTTGAGTATAATACTCTATTGTAAATCAGCATTTGCTGATCATATCAACTCAACAAACCACAAGTTTAATGTTCAACCCAAGATCCTCCATGCTTCTCACTCCCCAGCTATCATAGATCTCTTAGAACAAATTTATATAACAAACAAATCCTCCATGCTTCTCACTCCCCAGCTATCATAGATCTCTTAGAACAAATTTACATTACATATTCCTTCCGTAAACAACCCAACAAAACATTAAATGAAGCCACTTTTTTCCCCAACCTAAAAATTACTCCTTGCATATCCTAAAACAAATTATTCCTTCGTTTTTATTGTCTCGGGGACTTGCTCCTTGCGGGGCTGTTGTTCACCTCAATCTGTTTTTTTCAAAATTAATTATTTGAATTTTTTTTTTTTTTTTAAATTTCCCGCCCATCAACAATTCAATCTGTTTGGTGGTTTTACTTTTCACACTAACTTCACAGTGACATTTCAATTTCACGTTTTTAACTTCCGGTTGTCATCAACTACATCTTTGCAACATGACCACGTTTTAATTTTAATAAAAATGTTTTATACTTTTATTTAAAGATGTAATTTTTAAACTTTAACTTTAAACTTAGTTATCAATGTGAATTTTTAACGGTAAGATTTTCAAACCATTTAACCCAATTTTTAATGTAAATTTCTTTGTTATAACAGCCTGAAGATGACCTAAGCACAATATCTGGTCGAAACATATATATATGTAGCTTTTTACACTGCATTTTTATTTAAACCAGTCCGGAAGACAGCCATAATCCCTTAATTAGTTCATTTTTTCATAATAAATACAAAAAAGAAGTGTGAAAATTTAAAACATATTTACAATTTATTTACAAAAAAAAGTACAACTAAAATTAATACCGGTACGTACGGACAAATCAGCGGACTGCCCCCATCGCCCCCGCACGTGTCCATATCCTCCCCACCCCCGGCGCACATAAAGGAATGATGCAAGCGGAACAGCTTCCCCAGCCTGGTCTCCCTCAACATCTCCGTACAATCCTCCCTCCCCACCACTGGAAGGTGGATAGTCTTCAGATTTTCCTGCCTCTTTTCCGCCACCTGGTGCTTGGACAGCCAAGTAGCAGCAGTGCAATTCTCGCTTTTCAAAACCGACCCCGGGGGCGGCAGGCAAACGGGCCCCAACTTCTCCGAGAACTTGAAGGGGCGGTTCAGGAAAAGCACCGCGATGTCGTTCCTCAACGAGGTTCTCTTAAGGTCCAAGTTTACAATGGGAAATAAAAACGGTACATTCAAATCGCATGAAAAAAATATCACACCTTCGTCTCAATATCAAAATTACTATGGCAAAGTATAAAAAAATTCTGGTATGTAGTTTTAAAAAAAAAAAAATTTAAGTAACTAAAAAGGGGTATTTCTGGCCATTTTTTTTTTCTCGACAACTACATACCAGATTTTGTTTAAATTTCTTCGTTAGTAGCTTGAGGTGAACAACTTTGTCTGTGATTTTTCTTAATGCAATTGAATGTACAGTTTTTTGTATAAAAAATTATGAAAACTAAAAATGGTTAAATCTCCAAGATATAATTTTAAATATTGAAGGTTCACTACTTTAAAGGGATACTCTCGAGAAACGACCAAGTTCCAGCAAGTTCCACCCTGGTTCCGAACCGGATATGGCTGTTAGGGAATTATTTTCGTTGCTCGATTTTTACGTGATTAAAGTATCATCCATGCATCATTGAGTTGACAATTGACATCATTGACATGACATTTTAGTAGTTTAATCATTTTGATTTAATCATTTAAAACTGTAAAAGACTAAATAATAGCCCGACTTTATAATAAAATGAAGATTTTTGTGCCGAACAAACGATGAGCGACACTGAATCACAAGTTTTGAATTTCATAACCTCAAAGTAATAGAATGATGTTACTGTTTTCAAGAAAGGAATTGGGAAATAAGGTGAAAATTCTAATTCTAGTAACGCTAATGTTTCATTGGTGTGATAATTTTAGAACAGTATCTGGTAAATAATCGTTGCTTACTGCCACGTTCTAAAAAAGTGATGAAGAACAACATTAATTCCTGATCGACAAATGAGGAGCAAAGGACAAAAGCAGAGAATTGTGATAATTACAAACAAAACGGTTTTTCATTATATAAAAATTGAGGATTACCTGTAGAGGTTTCTGGAGTTAGGAAGCCACGATGGCAATGATACATAGGTACATCAATATCTCGATCAATATTGACAAGAAATTTTGCTTATGAATTTATTTAATTGTGGCTATCCAGAAACCATCGTGATGAATCAACTTTCAGCAGCTGTTGTAGCAAATTGTGCTGCTATTGGAAAACTGTAAATTTAGAAAATACCTGTTTATTTAAAGCAGGTTTAAGAAATGTGCCTAAGATCTACTATTATTGCGTGTGAATAAAATGATTTTTCTAAAATAAAAACTTCACTTCTAGGAATGCGTTCATTCTTTGTTCATTGTAGCAAGTTGGCTAGAAATAATCAAGACAAAATGCTTAATCACTGTCACTGAGTAGGTAAGTATTCTAGTAAGCTATGGTAACCGATGGATTTGTTTGGAAAAAACAAAAAAGTTTTACATTCTCAGTTGTTCTATGTATACTTCTGCATACAACATCTTCGTGCCCTTTGTCCTAACAGTAGTTTGAATTATCCACATTATTTTCTGTTCATTGATTTTGTTGTTCGTGTTGTTAATATTTTGCTTAGTTCGTTTTTGGTTGTTTAATTCTTTGATTTATTGTTCGTTTTAAGGCCCGAGCTTTAGTCTCGGGACTATTGGTTGTTGTTCTGTAAACTTTAGATTTAGTTACCTATTTTGAATTGGCAAAATGGTAAAAAAGTGCTGTATAAGTGGTTGCAGAAATGCAAGTGAAGTGCATCCTAACATTAGTGTGCATTTGTTCCCGAAATCACAAGCGCTCGCACAACGTTGGTACGATAGTATCGAGCCTAATGAACTTATCAAAAGAAAAGTCCCAATGGTTTGTTCTGAACATTTCCAACCTAGCGACTGCCAGGAATCTAATTACCAGCAGAAAAGACAGTTGAATAGATCTGCTTGTCCGTCGATTTTTCCAACCCAACGTCTCATCAATAATCCTCAAATAATAGGTAGGAATTCGTCTTAATTACGTACCTAGTTGCTACTATAATTTTCGGTAAAGTCTCAGTACGTTATTTATATAGATAGGCACTCGAAAAACAGTAAAAGTAAAAGATACCTACCAAAAAAGACCGAAAAAATTTTGATCATTACATTTTATAGGTACCTACGTACTTATTCTTTTAGTAAGGTAGGTATACTAGGTAAATTAACCGATAATCTCATAATGATCCATTGAACAGGTAGTAAAGATAGTTATACCTACATATGTATACAGGGTATCCCTCGACGAGCGTCAGTTAGCCGTATCTGGAGAACTGTTTCTAGCATCGTCTTGAAAATTTTTACACAGGGGTTTCAATTAATTTTGAATCGACGTAAAATATTTTGATCAATGACGCACTTCCGGTTATACCGGAAATAGGTACTAACTTCCTTATTTTAAATGAAACATCCTGTATATTATGATATTTTTGGATTCTACGTTTCATTCTAGGTAAACTTTTATTAAGAATTGCTGTGCCAAAAATCAACCATTTTTGAGAAAATCAAGAATTTTGCTCTTTTATGCCAAGTGCAGGCCTAACTTCAAAAAGCTGTAACATCCTTACAGTATGAAATGAGAAAACGATATTAATTTGGCATGAAGGCTAATGTAGGGTGTATCCTCCCTTGGACTCAAATTGGGTCAAATACATACAGGGTGTTCTCTGCAAATTTTTAAACATCATCAACTTTATTGGTCAAAAAGTCAATTTTTTCAAATGGAATGCCCCAATTATTTTATAGTACATCGATGCAGAATTTAAATGTCTATCATTTTAGTCTACATGTTTGCCATATTTAAATGAATAGTTTTTGTGATATTTCTAAGTATTTGGAATTTGAGCAAAATTTCATATTTAGCACGATTTAATAACCAAAGTTAGCTATGATTTTAGGAGCCTTTAGAGTTCCTTAAGGCTGCTCAAATGAAAATTTAATGCTGTTTTAATCCAGTTTTAAAATATGAAATTTTGGTCAAATTCCAAATACTTAGAAATATTACAAAAACTGTTTATTTAAATATGGCAAACATGTAGACTAAAATGATAGACAATTAAATTCTGCATTGACGAGCCATAAAATAGTTGGGGCATTCCATTTGAAAAAATTGACTTTTTGACCAATGAAATTGATGATGTTTAAAAATTTGCAGAGAACAGTCCTGTATGTATTTGACCCAATTTGAGTCCAGGGGCGGATACACCCTACATTAGTCTTCATGCCAAATTAATGTCGTTTTCTCATTTCATACTGTAAGGATGTTACAGTTTTTTGAAGTTAGGCCTGCACTTGGCATAAAAAAGCGAAATTCTTGATTTTCTCAAAAATGGTTGATTTTTGGCATATCAATTCTTAGTAAAAGTTTACCTAGAATGAAACGTAGAATCCAAAAATATCATAATATACAGGGTGTTCCATTTAAAATAAGGAAGTTAGTACCTATTTCCGGTATAACCGGAAGTGCGCCATTGATGAAAATATTTTACGTCGATTCTAAATTAATTGAAACCCCTGTGTACAAATTTTCAAGACGATGCTAGAAACAGTTCTCCAGATGCGGCTAACTGACGCTCGTCGAGGGATACCCTGTATAGAAAAAAGACTACAATAACGGCAAAAGGTACCGCCTGGTCCAATCTTTACCAAATTTTAGATTTTGTTAAGCCAGGTATAGACGAATGCTTTATCGAAAAATGAAGTGCGGTATCTTTTAGTTTTAGTAGTTTTTGAGGAAAAAATTCGTGAAAATTGCCATTTTCGGGGCCCAAACTTGTATAGAGCCACATGAAAATGTGACCGCCTGAAAGAATTTCTATATTTTTGTATTCAACGAAGTAAGTACATACTGTATTATACCTACCTCCACACCAAAGATCTAAGTTTGGAATCGTCTAGATCCTGATTTTCAATTTTTTTCCTGAGCCACTTTCGTATAGGGTCCTTTGTGAAAATAGCAGTTATCAGTTTTTTTAAATTATTTCAAGAACCAAACCCCAAACCTAATCTTTGATTTATTTTCGGATTCCTAATATTTACCTAAAAAACTGCTTTTTTTCATAAGGTAATAAATAAGTATTTAACGTTTTGTATTTTTACCTTTTTCGAGATGCTATATGAAATAGAAATTGTGAGAACGAAATAAGAACCTCCCCGGTATAGGTCTGGTAGGTATTTTTATAAGTAAAAGTATTACCTATAACAAATATAACTGTCCGGGGTTTCTTAAAAAGCTTTACCTATTCGTATAGTAGGCTGTGGGCCATAGCCCACCCGTCCATTGCGGGTTTTTAAGAGACGCGGGGATATATAAAAGTTAATTTGTTACCTACTAGTGCTGGTATAGTATGATAGTATATGATGAAATAGGTATACCTAAAGATTTCTTATTGATTCCGTTTTTTTACACATTTGAGCAGCAACTGAAAAAAGCTATACTGAAATTGAGGTTCAGTGCGAACTGGGAAATGAAGTACTCCGCTATGTAAAGTACCATAAATTACCGGATACTGATCCAGTAATAGATGAACCTGAACCAATGGACATTGACGTTATTGACGCCCCTACATTTGACCATCAAGACTCTTCCACCGAATCGCAGAATACCGACTTAAATGAAGAACCAGCAGATATAAAGGCTGAAGTGTTCCTTGTTTATGTAAACGAACTGCAGAAATTATTTCAACGTTGCCAAATTTGTGGTGAGAAGGTCAAGAAAACCGAAAGACGAATCAAAGGCACGGATATAATGATAACAACAACTTGTGACAAAAACCATAAGTTTAAGTGGCGATCACAGCCCTACTTTAAATGGCAACCACTCGGAAATATTCGCTTGGCTGCTTCAATGTTAACAGCAGGCAAGTTTCATATTTTTAGCCCACTTTGAAAACAAATCTGCACTAAGCGATTTTCGCACCCAGGTTTTATACTAATATCCTTATGTATTTTTTATTTACTGAAGAATTACTTTATGGGCAAAAATATGCGATGTATGTAGGTATACAGGTCTAACGTTGGGATTTACCTTTGTAGGGCTAAGTTACACGGCTACAAGACAAATGGCCAATGCAATGAAGCTGCAGTTTTTTTCGGAATCTACGTACTATAAGGTAATTGAACGGTATGTGGCACCCGTAATACATGACACGTGGAACGCACAAAGGGATGGCTTTCTAAAGAATGCAGCCGAAACTAACATACCACTAAAGATCTGTGGCGATGGCCAGTATGATTCTCCGGGCCATTCCGCAAAATATTGCTGCTATAGTCTTATGGACATTAGTACCAATAGAATAATTGATTTCATAATTCTTCAAAAGAAACTGGTGAATGGAGACTTGGAAAAAGAAGGGTGTCACATGGTTCTCGAAAAATTAATAGAAGATGGGTGCAAAGTGGAACTTTTCGCAACTGATCGACACTCCGGAATCAAAAAAATGATGAAGGACGACTTCAAAAACATAAACCACCAATATGACGTATGGCACCTGGCAAAAGGGTTATCAAAAAAGATCAAGGTAAAACACACTTTCACTAATTTAATTTACCAATCAATTGTCCAACCTCAGAAAGGGCGAATAACCACAGTTAAAACTAAAGATCCCTAAAATTCCTTTTTTTTTGACTTTGTACGAATGTACGTACATAAATGTTTCATAGAACATAGCCCCACGAGCTGGCGGCTGCTTGCGCCAACGCGCCATAAGTTCGGTAGGTAAATGAAATTTTACAATACAAGTGAGATGTTTAAAAAGGGTGGTGTAAGCAGGAGACAAGTTCTGAATTTGGAAACAAGTTCTGTAAAATTTAATTTATCTGAATTATGGCACAAGAAGTTACCAGCTCATATGGGGCTATGTTCTACGAACGGCCTATATGTTGCTCTCCGTTCCGCGTAAAAGTTTGGATATACCGTAAATTTTTCAGACCATTGAGAAAAAGTATCCAATAATTCAAGAGTGGAAACGAAGTATAAATAATCATTTATGGTGGTGTTCCCAAAATTGTCACTGTAACCCAGAACTAGTAAAGGAAATGTTTAAGAGTATTCTATACCACATCAGAGGAATTCATAGCTGGGACAGTGACCCCGAGTATAAATTATACAAAAAGTGTGCTCATGAGCCCTTGGACGATATGCAGCAGAGAAGAAAGAAATGGATAAAACAAAATTCTCCAGAATATTTCAATTTGAAACGAATCCTTTCGGACCCCAAATTTTTAAAAGACTTGGAACACATAAGCCACTTTTGCCATACAGGTAATTTGGAGGCTTATCATTCACTTAGGCTTAAATATACTCCTAAAAGGCTACATTTTTCATACCACCCCATGGTATACCGTTCTGAACTTGCCGCTCTCGACAATAACCACAACTCTTTAAAAGAATGCAAGACTTTGAAGACAAATTATTTGGTTTATTCAAAAGCAGCGAAACAATGGGTGCTAAAAAACGTTTATACGAGAGATCACAGTTGGAGAATTGAACTGGTTGAAAACGTAGAAGCGTATGCTCAAAATGAGTATATCTTAGATGACAACGAAATCAATTATAGATATCCATTTCATTTACCGTTGAACATAGCAGACGTACCGAAACCATTGCAAGAAACCGTACAAGATATATCAAGATTTCCTGGTCCAGTGAAACCCCTAAAATGATTTATATGTTCAGATATAATATGCTACCCTTTTGTTATACAAGATGTTCTCCACCTTATTTATTCTAAGACGAAAACTTCCTATGGACTTATAAGTTCTAAAGTGCTTAGTGTTCAAGTCGCAGTTGAGTTTGTGTCAAAAAATAAGGTTGACATGTATTTGCCATTTTGAAAATTCTTGTTTTTTGACGAATTTCTTCAATTTTTTTAAAATCTAGGGTTGTCCCTGACTTCACTTCTGGTCAAGTTCATTCATGTTCTTATCTCAAGAAAATTCGTAGGGCCATTTCCGGTTAAAACAGGAAGTGAAGAAAATAATTAGCTACACCATTATTTCCGCATAAAAAAATAAAATCGATGGATCGAGGATTTTTGTCAGAAATTATGTGCAAAAATTTAAGAAACTTTATGCCAGACTTGACACTCGCACTGTATATTAACCTATCTTAAGAAAATTTCACTTATAAAATTTGATCCAATTGCCAAAGATTTCAATAAAAAATAAATAAATAGATTCTGGCCAATCAAGACAAAATTATATCGGAAATTTTGCTTGACAGCAGGTCTATGTCGATTTTATACTAAATTGACTATTTCCCTCACAAAATTTAAACCAATAAAATGACCTCAATTTCTAAATTTCGACCAATGGCTGGCAAATTACGCGGCAATTTTGCACTAATGAAAATTATCCATAATTTGCACTAGTGCAAATGTTGATAATTTTACAAATAAACTATATGTAAGTATGGAAATTGTAATTATTCTTGTTTTGAAAAGTAACAGTTTTTACAATGGAACGTACAGTTATTATAATTAATAGCGGAGGGTTTCTCAAATTCTTGCACTTCTTTTCTTGAAATTTCTTCTTCAACAGTCGCTGCTTGATTTAGCCTCAGATGCTCAACCAAACCACTGTGATGACCGATGACCAGCATCCAGCTGCAAATACGATTTGATTGAAGCTGTGCTACTGTGTCCAGTGATTTTCATTATTTGGTGTTCTCCGACTCCAAACTTTGCAAGACAGGAAACCTATTTGCTGCGCAGCGGATTTCGTCCATTTTGAGATCTCATTCCTTCCGACGGGGGTATTTTTTAAAAATCCAGCAGAATTTGCTTTTCTCCACAGCGGGTTTACAGTCAAGAACAGACGGTCAGTGGTGATATTTTTGCCTCTTTTTCCCATGAATTTTCGAAATAACCTGTTAAGGACAAAATATGCAAATTACAGCTGACGAAAAAAGTCTAGGTACCTGACTGGACAACGATCTGGGTTACTTTTGTTTTCCGTCAACCATTTTTTTTCGCATAATCGTCCAGAACCACCTTGGGCAGTTTTTCCGAACACAGAATCGTAGACTAAACGTCCAGTTGGCTCACCAGCATTATTTTTCTCGTCCTTGAAATAAGTCACCATCAGGCAGTTGGCCGCTTCGCCTCCACGCCACGCCAATTCGTATGCCGTTATGTGGTAAAATTATGTTGGAGGCCTTCAGGAGTGTTTTCGTCCCAAAGATCGATGATTTTGGAAAGCCCCTCAAGACTCAAAGTAGCAGCACTCTTTTTTCTCTTCTCAGCAATACCTTGGAGTTGCTTTCGCTTAGCATCACGCGCCTGTCGTGCACTTGCAAATTTGACGTCTTTAAATGGGTCGAAAGAAATCTTGTACTCCTTGTAAAATTTCTCTTGTAAAACCATTGCCACAGTAGGTATTCCATAAAGTCTTGATCACTTGTTCTTTGTAATCAGTCCGGTCCTTCTTCTTCATATTAAAACCAAAATTCCTTTAGTATCTTGGCCAATTCTTCGATGGCTGTTTCGCCGTTGACATCACAGTTTCTCTCTTGACAAAACTGCTCGAACTTTTCCCAAGTCGAAGATCTTGATTTTACCGTATTAACAGGCGTAAGATTGTATGGATGCTTTCGTCTATTTTTGATGAGGAGCTGCTACCGAAACGCTCGCATATTTTTCAGAAAAATTTGCTTGTTTATTTGTATGAAAAGGGTTGTCATGCATACAATAAAAAAAGACCTGGGTACATCATAGCGCCAACATGATATTTACAAGCGTCAGATTAAATAAATTCTTCATTTCTTCCCGTGTATTTGATAAAAATTATGTTAAATTTTGTTCGGGAAATAGTCTGGCAAAATTCCCCTCGTGCTTATTCCAAATTGCCGATAATTTTGGGATCGGCACTCGTGCGCGTACGCGCACTCTTGCCTATACCAAAATTATCGGTAATTTGGTAAGCACTAGGGAAATTACTAATGAAAATTTCCCCTGACTCTAAAATTACCTCAAATGCGTGAGCCATTGTGATTAATTTAAGGGATGTATTCAACAATAGATTTCAATTAACAAAAAATTATGAAAACTGGATAGAGTACAAAAATGCAGCAGTGAAGCGGCTGGAACCTCCCCATCGCGTGGATCTTTGACTTGGGTTTCTAGTCGAATTAGCAAAGAAAATGTATGACTGGCTTCCATGATGGTTTTAGAACTTTTTTAGAACACACAAATTGAAACATTCATTAGAGAAAAGTAGGTATAAGTAAGTCCTTTTTAGGCAGTTCTAAAACCGTCGTTGAAACCAGTCTTATACAATTTCTGTGCTAATTCGGCTAGAAACACAAGTCAAAGATCCACGCGATGGGGAGGTTCCAGCCGCTTCACTGCTGCATTTTTTTTGAAACCAGAATTTGAAGACCTTTCTGATGGTGACAATAAATCTTTCAAAAACTTGTTTTGGATGGTTAAATAAGTGAATAATTTAAAGTTGGACATTGGTGTGCCAAAACGGCACTTTCCGTGGGCCGATTGAATCCAAAATTTGTTCAGCTCTTCGACGTGTAATACAATCCCCATGTGCAAAATTTCAGCTAAATCGGTTCAGGGGCTTGGGGTGTACCGCGATTTTAAAGTCCGATAAAAATCAATTTTTTTTTAATTTTTGGTCAAAAGGGCACTGAGAGTGAATACATTTTTAGAAGCAGAATTTGAAGGCCTTTCCTATCGTGACGTGAAAAATGGGGGTTTGCATTTAAAATTAAAAAGTTGATGTGCCAAAATGGCATTTCTAGTTGCGCGATTGGCTCAAAAAGCTTTTCAGATCTAAGTTGGGTTATGAGATGCCTACGCACCAAATTTCAGCTAAATCGGTCTAGTAGTTTTGGCTGTGGCGTGTTTACAAACGTACGTACGTACATACGTACACACACACAGACACATTTTGAAAACCGCTTTTTTGGGTTCCTGAGACCCCAAAACGTGGAGATCTGGTGCTATCTCAAATTCGAAAATTTTAGTGATTGTAGTAACCTCCCATTTTTTTAAAATTGTGATGGAGTTGGGGAGGTTAAAAATTCCGAAATATGGTTGAAGCATGAATAGAAACATAAAATTTCAGTTTTATAAAAGAAACATGGACGAGAATATAACTAACCCAAAAGTACCTAATGTGGAAAACCTTAAAAATAATCATTGGATGCAATAAAAGTACCTACCCACAGTTGTAGCATTAGTTTTGATGGTCATGTAATAAAAGAAAAATACCAAATAATGTAAGAGTTTAATGAATACTTTGTAAATAGTGTGAAGAAAATCGAAAAATCAATAAAAAACTTACAAGCAAACTGGGATATTCTTTTCTAGTCAATCCATAGAAAACTTTCAAATAATAACACTTGATGATTTAAAACAAATTTTAACGTCAATGAACAACAAAAAATAATATACTTATATACTATAATTAATACACTACCTACAGTGACAATAATTTTAACTTGCAACATATTGAGTTATATTTTCATGCATGGACATGCATATTTTAGAATGCAGCATAGGAAATACAATGAAATATCTTGTGAATTAAAATAATGTTAGTGTATAACTAATTGTAAGCTTTCAGTCAGAACGAAAGGATTTGATTAGTAATTTATTCAGAAATAGATAATTTTAGTGTAGGTTTGGGGCCACAACATTTCCTTTGAATTGGATAAGACAAGTTCACTAGAGATTAATCAAGCCTAAGAAGCAAACTGTAACTGCAGCGGGTTAAAAATCATGATTCTTACATAAAAATTACTAGATTAAATTTCACGTTCATGCAAATTAGTAAAAAAGCTCAGCTAAAAGTTAGTAAAAAAATGTACATACATACAAATATTAAAATAGTGTGCTTAATCAGAATAATCACAGGTTTCCACCTTCTACCATTTGAAATCCAGTATATTGCTTATCTTCTTCGGGATAGTGCTGACGAATCCTTTTGACAACACAAGATGGAATAACTCTTCTCTGAAATCTTCCGAGTTTCGTCCAACCATTAATCTAAAATTTAAAGTTGAACAAAAAGCCAATTTTAAATAATCTGTAATGGGGGGTATGCTAGCAATATTGTTGATGGTGGGACCAATCAGAGCAAAAACAACGTTGCTAGAATCAACAATTTGCTCACAAGTTACAGAATAGCACCAGTTATAAATTAATTTGCTTACCCAAAACACAAACTGCCTATAAGCAAGATATCTCCACATTTTATTTGACGACGACTTCAGCAAATTCTTTCGTTCTGGGTTTCGTTCAACATACAAGAGAGACGCCCTAGCTGTATTCAGTGTATGGACCTCTAATACAACATTTTCAAATGCACTATGATCCGCAATGCACATTGTATCAGGTTCCAACAATTGAACCATAGTGGTCGATTCCCTACAACAAACAGATTCATTATTAGAAGCCATTAACATACAGGAGCCACAGCTACACCAATTTAAGTTATTTAAACGAGTACTTATCTGTTGAGAGCTGGAGTTAGCCCCAGCTTGTGCCCTTTGACGCGCTTCTTCTTGCTTCTTAAGTTCGTCGCTGTCGTATTCTGGTTCAAATTGGTAAGCATCCATTTGTTGTACAGTTACCTGGTGGGTAGGATGCAAGTCACGAGCATCCACGGCACGACTTCACAGCCTTTGAATGTGGTCTCGGGAGTCCCTCAGGGTTCAGCTCTTGGACCCATCCTTTTTTTACTGTATGCAGCGGACCTGTCTGGAGTGGTTAATCACTGTTCTCTTTACACCTATGCAGATGACATTCAAATTCTTCTATCTTTCAAACCTGAATCTGCGGGTCTTGCTGTGCAGCTGATTAATTCCGACCTCTGCGATATTCAGGGCTGGACTGCCGGGAATGCCTTAATCCTGAATCCCGCAAAGAGTCAAACAATAACTTTTGGAACTCCTCAAAGACTCACTGTTGGGGGTGGTGATTTGGAGGTTAGAATTGGAGATGTTGCTATTGAGAGATGCTCTTCAGTCAAAAACTTAGGTATTCACTACGACCATCACCTAAAATTTAGTGATCAAGTAAATGCTATCTGCAAAAAATCTTTCTTGTCTATGAAGCTAATATCTCCATTTCGATCTTTGCTTGACCGAGGCTCAAGAAAGCTTCTAGCAGATATGTTAGTGTTGTCACATCTAAATTATGCTGATGCAGCCTATGCTCCATGTTTAACATATCAGTTAAAGAATCGACTTCAGATGATACAAAATTGTTGCGTTAGATTCATTATTCACGTCCCTTTTGCTGCCCATGTGACTCCCTTTTTAAGGGAACTATGCTGGCTTAAAATGGAGGAAAGACGCTTCCTTAACTTTGTCTCGTTGGTCTTAAATGTCATGAGAACTGGCCGTCCGGAATACCTAAAAAATAAAATTCAACTGAGATCTGATGTGCATGATCGTTCACTTAGACTTTGTGACCTCACGGTTAGCGTGCCCCAACATTCACTTTCCTCTTTCAAGGCTTCTTTTTCATATCTGGCGGCTCATATTTTGAATTTCCTACTCAGAAATCACAGAAATTGCAATCTAGCTGGCTCGAGTCATGCTGTAGTAGTCTCCTTAAAATCATCTCTATTGGATGGGACCTTGGTCAATATTTCTCTTAATTTGTTTTGATCACTTGTTAATACCGGTTTTTCAGGTTCGAATCGCACTTGCACTTGCCTTTGTTGTTAGTTTTTTTTCTTGTTCTGCTTTCTTCTGGGGGAGGATTAAAATCAGCGCTTGCTGTTCCTTCCCTTTTGAGCTCTCATTTGTGTTTGCTATTACTCTAAGTATATTTATGTACCTTAGAAAATATCGTTATGTTTACCAGGATTGAATTTTTGTTTTTCGTTTTGAAAGCTCAATAAATGTATATTATTATTATTATTATTTCTTTGGGATTATGTATCTTTGTAAACTTTAATATTCGCAGAGATGCTGCTCCCTGCTCGGTTTTCGCTTAATCGATTTAATGGTTGCAAGATCGATATGCGGTGACAAGTGACAGTAAGTTGTCTTGTCAAGTTGGAGGACGTAACTTGAACCACACTAGTACCACCACAAATTTGTAGGGATTTCATTTGGCCGATAAAACAAAGAACCCAAAAAACAAAATGTCGTTTCCGGCAAAAATGCTGTCAAAGAGCCACAATTTTATTTTATTTCTTAAAAAAGGTAAGTGAAGCCACAAATATGTTCCCCGCTTACGGTTAAGCAATTCATGAGCTTTTCAATGATACTACTTTCGAGCCTATTGTTCACAATAATTTTTGACGCTTTTTCTCTTCAGTATGCCTTTAAAGATGCTACGATGATTTGTGTTTTGTTCTCTGGAAAAAAAACTGAGCTGGCAGGTCATCTCACTAAAAAATTAATAATTTATTGAATCAAAATTTGAACATTCGTATTTGTCTAGATAGTGCTGCCCTCGGGGCTGACCTTCGGTATCTTAATAAACTAGGAAAGTATCCATCTGTGGACCAATTGCTAAATCTGCTGAAGTCTAGTCGCAACCCACTACACTGTAACCATTTGGTTGCGGTGTTGTCACATTTACTACGAACCATTTCCGGATATTACATGTTAGTCATCTGACAATAAGCGCCAGCTACCTACCCTGTTGTTTACAAGTATTTCGGTTTAGAGTCTTAGAGAATAGAGAAACGTTATTACTTATTACATTATTTTTATAAAAACCCCCTTTAAAGTAATTTAAGGGATTTTTATAACATTTTCCTAATGTTTACTTAAATAAGGAGAATTATTAAGGAATTGAAATTGTTCTTGTTCGTATTTGAGTATTTATTCAGTTTTCATATCGAAATTTTAAAAGAATTGAATTGTAAGCAAATTAATTGCATTAGATGTTTTATAATCTTTATCTGATACTGTTGGCACGGTATTCTCGAGTATGTTTCGGGCATAATATGCCTGGAAATTGGACTTACATGCAGGATTGGTAATTTTTAACTTCTACGCTTCTCGGAACAAGTTAATAAAATCTTTCGAAAAACCGAATCTGACTTGGTACAAATTCTGTGAAAAAGTAGAGAAGTTTCTACCGTCTCCGAGACTGCCAATTTTTTACTTATGGAAAGCTCTAAAATTTCATAAAATCAACATCTTTTCGGGTACTTTTATACACGAAATATTCTCGATTGTATTCTGCTAATAGTGTTAAATAAGAAAATTAATTGTTTTATTTATAACCCAAATTATTGAAAATATCAATGTAAGGGCAAAAATCGAGCGGCATTTCCAAATTAACAGAGGACTAGTAAAATGTGAATATTTTACTATATATCATTAATATAATATTGTGTTAATAATGCTTTGCCGAGCAAAGGTAGTTGTGACTACATAATTCGTATTTCTTTGCGTTCAAATCTTGTTTCACATCACCTACCTACAAGTGGGGTTTCCCCAAAGGTTCAACCCGCGGTATTCTCCAATTACCTTTTTCCTGTCAATCTTTCTGGTGGTAATTCTTTGCGGATGTTGCAAATAAAGTTTACCTGTTTAAAAGTTTAGGATTTAGGAGACCGCGATTCTGAATCCAAAGCAGAAGGTCTAATATTATGGAGGTGCTGACACGCAAAATTGAAACGTGCATTCTTTTAATTTTTTTTCCTATGGTTTTCTCGAAGGTTTTTCTAAGTTAGGTTTTGTTTCTCAAATAAACACAATATAGTATATTTATTGACCAAGGTAGATAAGAACTATTTTACCCCAAGCGGCAAGATTGTTACAAGACGCGAGGGCTAAAATACTCTTCTCTACCGTGATGAATATAGTACTTTTTTCACTTACTAGCAAAAAAAAACGAATTCTTAGTTCAAAGGTAAGTCAATAATGGTACGTTTTAAAGCTTAATTTTTTATCAATTAGTTTGTTTTGCATTTCAACCGACGATATGCGGCAGTAATATTGCATGTCTCGCCAGTTCAATATTGAATCGTACTAGACATCTGTTTGTCTCGTTAGGGGAATGGTCTGATGTAGTTAAATAACGGCAACAGCGCACATCGAAGCGGTCGGTCGTTGAGGCAAAGTCTTAGCGGCGAGTAGTGACACTTACTGAGCCTAGAATGGTCGATACATAAGGTATCTTTTCATCCTGCAAACTCGGCGTCAACCCTGCAACCCCCAACTACAACTGCCCCCTTTCCTGACCTAATCCAAACCTAACCTATGTAACTCCTGTCAATCAGTCGTTCTTTTTAGATGAAGGTACTCTGTGTGTTTTGACACTCCGTCGCTGACGGCAGGACGTGATCTTGACGTTACAGCTGTTGACGTAATCGTCCTTGTGGACATTTTTCCAGTGGACACTTTTCCGGTGGGTAGCATTTCTGGTGGACAATATTCCTGTGGACATTTTTATGCATCCCCTTTTAGAGGACGAAATTGTGGACGAGGAATCGTTTAACGACTTCACCGAAGGAGACATTAAGGAACTTATTCCGGCCCTTGGAGCAAGAAAAATTTTTTTGGCTAAATATCAAGAGTATAAGTTGATAGTTCAGGTACGTATCACATTTATTTTTACAGTAGGTATACACCAAATTAATTTGCGAGAATAATGTTTAGCCCACGAGCCTGTAGGGTGAGTGGACTAAATCGTGAAGTGAATAAGCATGCGTAACTCGCGTGGTTTATTTTTATATACAGGGTGTCCGGAAATAACGATGAAATATTTCGGGTGGTGATTCTGCAGCTCAAAATATGAAAAAAAGTTCCTATAAACATGGGTCCGGAAATCGCTCCTAAGGGGGCTAGGGCCCTCTGAAGGGGGCGCTCAAAATTCGATTTTGATTTTGTCAATTATTAAGTTTTTGCATACTATCTGACATCGATAAGCAACATTAGATTACTTTAGATACTAATTTTTAAAATCCGTTCATTTTGTAATTTAATAAAAATGGTTTGATAAAGCCTAGGAAATGCAAATGGATCTTTAAATCTAATTTTTTCGAAAACGGTTAATCCTACGGTGTTATAACAAGAGAGGCTTTTTTATGTAATTTTAGTCAGGAAACCATATTCCGGTGAGAAATTGTCTAAAAAATAACACGTAAAAAAATTTGGGTGGGGAAAGCTGAAGCCCCCCCCTATTTTCCACGCCCCTGGTTGAATCTGCTTTTGGTAGATACCATAATCTGATGGCGCTCACTGATGTTAGATAATGTGCAAAAAGTCGTCGCTGTATCTTAAGCGGTTCCTGATTTATTCAATAAAAACCGAATTTGAGACGCCCCCTTAGGAACGATTTCCGGATACATGTTTATAGGAACTTTTTTGCATATTTTGAGCTGCAGAATCACCCCCCGAAATATTTCATCGTTATTTCCAGACACCCTGTATACATTTTTAAAATTAATTTTGCTAAAATATGATTTTATTTGAAACGTGAATTTTACGAATCAAAAAAAAACTTGTCTGAAGCGGTGGATCTGGCGTTTATTTTTGTCAAAATCTCTATATTTCCGAATAACTTCACTATCCCCATTTCTTGAGGTTGTGTTATTTTTCGGTTGCAACATTTTATAATTCCTCCCTAAAAATTTAGCAAAATTATTTAAAGATAAGAAGGTGGTGTAGAGCTAGCTGAAACTTGTTGTTTTGCCTAAGGCTTCCAAGAGCGATCTGCTACTGTTGCAGCCATTACCATCGACACCATCATCACCATCCCTTGCTGATACGGAGACTGCTTCTGAGCTTTCAAAAAGCTTCCTCAAACTTAGTTGAAGAAGAAATACTAATAGAAACAGTGGAAGTGGGTATGTCAATTTGTTATTTCTATTCTATAATTTTAGTGTTGTTTAATATGGTTAACTCAAACTGGACCTAGTTTCTTGGCAAATGTAAACAAGGCTTTACCGATACGTCGTTTTTTTTTTTGGGGCAGATATGCAGGAAAAATGTTTTTTCCTGAATGTCTGTTTAATAAATAATTTAATAAATAGTTGTAACGCATTATTTATACTAGTTTTTGCAGGCAATTTGACCCCAACTGCCTATCCCCAAAGAGCCACTGTTGGGCTACCATACAACGTCACAAGGAGTCAGAATGTAAGAAGTATTTTTACTTAGATAGAAATCCTTGTTTGTTAAAAATATTAATCAAACAATATTGGTTGCCACAAAACATTATTTGTAATATAAATATAATTATTAAATTGTTTATTCATAAAAATTGTTTTTCTGTACTACCAAGTTCCCATATAATATTTTTACTACAATAGTAGTATTATTTTGACGCACAATTATGTAGTAAATTTTTACACAATTTTCTGTTATTTTTTGACAAGATGGTTTGCAATATCAGCCACTAGCTTCCTAAATTTGAGGACAAATTTGTGCATTTTTTTAAGACAAACTTGTCTAAATTTTTAATAAACATATGTAGAATTTTTAGAAAAATTGTTATTTCTTAAGACAAAATTGTGGTACTTTTTCACAAATACATTTAATTTTTAACACACACTTGTAGGCAGTGTCGGATTGTGCCACCGGGACACCGGGAAATTTCCCGGTAGGCCCTCAGACAGGAAAATTTGGAGGCCCCAATCGACGCCCAATAGTCCAGTCCCTCTCTGTTCTTAAAATCTCGCGCTCCCTATTCCCGACCCGAGGCGAGGCCCCGACCGCAAAGCCCGCCGTCACGCGCGATCGACGATTCGACGTCGAAGGTCGAAGTCCGAAGTGAAACGACTGCACGAGACACAAGACGTACTTAAGAATAAGGAACAACCCGACGGACGGCCCTACAGAGTACAGTCGTTCAATCATATCACTCATATTTTGTGCAGCGACGGTGCAGCGAAGGCGCTAGGTGCAGCAAATCCAATGTTTGCAAATAATCATTTATGTTCATCATCATAAAAATAATGTAAGAAAAATTGAAGTATTAGTTTTTAAAACCTCTAAACAGATTAATTAATAGATGTCTGATTCATCGTCAGAAAGTCCCAGTAGTGCCAAGCCTCCGGATAAGAAGACGGAGAAAAGGAAGTTTAAGTCTGGCTACCAAAAGAGAAAAGAGGCAAACAAGAAACGACTAACAGCTGCGTCTCTTTCTCTTAACATTCCAAAAATTTCATCATTTTTCCAAGTCAAAAGAAATGAGAAAAATTTAAATGCAGACCAACAGCAGCCGGAAATTGACCGAGCGAATGAAGATAAAGATGCCAGCGAATTGAGAAATGAAAATGTAGCAGAGAGGACATTACCAACTGAAAAAGAAGTGCGCGCTGGACCCTCTTCCGCGGAAACCAGCGAAGAAGAAAATATAGGACCGTGCGTAGCACAGAAGCCAGAATTGCATGAAAATGACCTAGAAGAATCAGACTTTGAGTCGGATGAAGACGACACAATTTTACTTTTACAAAAAGAAGAAGAATGTAATAGCTCACAACATCAAGACCTCTTCAATGAAGTAAGTTTATTCGCTGCCCCATCAAAACAGCAATCATCCATTGCTGAAAAATTAAACTTTTTGAGTAAACATCCAATACAGCCTTTAAATGCAATTGGTGGTGAAAGGTTACCATTTAGCAGCATTGCACTATATAAAAGAAAAATGCCAAACATGTTCCACGTAATTGGATCTCATACTCAAGTCAATTAAATAAAATTTTTTGCCCAGTATGTATGGTATTTGCACAGGGTAAATCTTTATTTAGCGAAGAAGGTTTGGACGACTTTAAACATATCTATCAAAGGGCCGACGAACACGAGAGCTCCAAATCTCACTCACGAGCAGTTGATGCATTTTTTGCTGCCAAAAATAACGCAAATATTGAATATAAACTAAATCAAGACTTCGAAAATCTTAGAAGAAAAAACATTATAAACAACAGACAAGTAATCAAAAGGATAATAGATATAATATTATTTATAGCGAAGCAAAATCTAGCCTTCAGAGGCAAACATGAAAGCAGTCATCATCTAGTCACTGAGAATGCCTCTTTGAAGAGGGGAAATTTTTTAGAATTACTTCTACTCTCAAAATATCACCCAGTGATGAATGCCCACATTCAGAAGATTGCTAGTCAATCGAAAAAGAACAAGGAAAAAGAAAGTTCAAAAAGCGGTTACCAAATTACCTTCTTAAGCAAAACTACTGTTAACACAATCCTTGCGATTCTTTCAAGTTACATAAAAAGCAAAATAGCTAAACAAATCCAAGAAGCCACAAAATTCAGTGTTCAGATTGATTCGACACAGGACGTCAGTGTTCGGGAACAGTGTGCAATTGTAATTAGATATGTATACGACGGAAAAGTGAATGAAAGATTAATTTCTCTTGTAAATGTGAAAAAAACCAGTGGACTCGCTTTATATCAAGTATTGGAAGAGGAATTGAGGAAACTCAAATTGGATGTTAAAAACATAATTGGATGCTCGTTTGACGGTGCCTCCAATATGTCTGGGCTGTACAATGGACTGCAAGCTCAGATAAAGAATAACACGATATTTTCATTGTACACCTGGTGTTACGCCCACGTTTTGAATTTAGTCGTATGTGATACAACAGAAAGCTGCAGTAAGTGCAAAAATTTCTTTGGGTTGTTGAACAGAACAAGCGTCTTCATGACAGAATCTTACAAGAGGGATGCAATATGGAAAGAGCAAATTGGGACCAAACTTCAACGCCTAAAAAAAATCAGCAACACGCGCTGGTGGAGCAAAACAAAAGCATTGGAGACGATATTTGGGTCACTTAATGATCCAGCCAAAGAATTATACTCAACACTTTTGATTACACTCCACACCATATCCGTCAGCGATGAGTTTGACGCCAAAACCTCTTCTGAAGCCCTCAGTCTATTGAGTGCCTGGAAAAGTTATGAAACATTAGTGTTAGCTTTCACATTTTTGTCAATTTTTGAATTTCTCACACCAGCATCTAATTATTTACAAACCAAAGGACTAGATTTCAATACAGCATTCTGCATTATTAAGACCACTCATAAAAATATTGAAAAATTATATGAGAACTTTCATGAAATTCTATCTAAAGTAAACAAATTCATAGAGTATTCAAGTGAAAAAGGCGGGTTGGAAAATTTTGAAATTTATATAGAAACAAAGTTCCCTGTAATTCGTCAACGAAAAGTCAAAAAAATGCCGGGTGAAGAGTGCTCTGATGAATCTTACAATATTAGCAAACAAGGGCCGGTAAAAAAATTTGAAATAGAAACCTACAAAGTCATTATTAATCAAGTGAAAGAAAGTTTGAAAACTCGATTTACAGATCATGAAAACACCTATAAAAACTTTTACTATTTTGATCCGCGGAATTTCAAGATTATTTTGAACAACGAAAATTTACAGCCATCATCATTCTCTGTAATATCGCAGTTGACGGGTTTAGATTCATCCTTGATAATGAAAGAACTGATTAGCTTTGCTCAGAATTATGATTCCTTAAAGAATAGTTGCACCGTCAAAGAAAAATCGGATCACAGCGATAATCAGAATGATGATGGAGTCGTGGATTCAGATTCCAATGTTAGTGGAAATGAGGAAGAAAATAATCTTCAAAGGGTTCATCAGGACTCTTCATGTGCTGGTTGTTTTGTTTGTTGTTTTAATCTTCTAGAAAAATATAATTTGCACTCCGCAACGTATTCAAATCTCTACGTTGCATACAAGTACCTTCTAACATTATCGTGTACTCAAGTTTCCTGTGAGAGGGTATTCAGTAAGTCAAAAATTATTATGAATAGACTGAGGTCTCTATTGGGCCAAGAGAGACTGGAGGCGTTGTTGTTAATAAATGTAGAATTTGACATGCTCCACGATTTAGATTATGAAGAAGTCATTGATGCGTTAGGAAAAGCATCTTCAACTTTTGGTAGAAAGCTTTTGTTGTAGGTACCTACCAACCTACCTAATTGCATCGTCTTTTAAGTTTTGTTTGTATGAAGTTTATTTTTTGTTTTATTTTTGTATTTAGGTATGTTACCTATGTCGCAATAAAATATTAAAAAAAAAATAGGTTTTCTTCATTTCAGTCATATTATAGTTAAAATAATATGTCTATACCCCATTTCATATAAGAATGCAGTAGTTGGCGCCACAGTCGGAGAGCGATTTACACATTCAAAGACTCCAAAGGCCCCAAATTAGAACACTAACAAAAAGGTAACCTCATTTATTTCTCGATAAACAGAAAATTTTATTTAGTGCGACGTTTTTAGATTTGTAAACAAAATTTTTAATTGCAAGTTTGACAGTTTAATACTGCATTCTTATATGAAATGAGGTATAGTCAAATTCCGATATGGAGGCCCTTTCGGTAAATTTCCCGGTAGGCCCTCTGCCGAACAATCCGACACTGCTTGTAGGAATTCTTATCAAAAACATGTCAATTATTAGAAAAATCATTGTGGTGTTTGTAACATTTGTGCGTTAAATTTTACAAAATGAGGATACTACTGTAACTAAAAGAAACGATTAAATTTACCACATTTATTTTTACAGATAATACAATTTTATTCGTACAATTGATTCTAAACCAACACTACAATTTGTAGCTAGTCGTATTATCGAGACAAATTATAGTCCGTTTTTATACAATTGTGGTTTTTATCATTACACTTTTTTTTCCGTGCATGTATCCGCAGTAAGTGTCATTTTAAGACCAGCAACAGTAATGGGGGAAATCACCTTATCTGCTGTCCTTACCAAACAAGATATGGAGGAAGTTAATTACCGTGAGACAAAAAGATATTTGACATATTTCGCAGAAAATTACGTTAATGTTTTTCCCATGATGTTAGTGGATCCACAATCATCCTACGGTCCGGAAAATTCTTACGGTTTTGTGCAGGTTGTCAATAAGTCGACCGTGAGGTACGCTAAAACTTCCAAGGGAACACAAACCGAGGACAATTGTCGACGAATTGAAAAATATGATTTCAAATATTGGAAACAAAATAAACATTTTGAATGAGCAAACAAAGAAAACGCAGGAAGGGGAACAGACACTTTTTTGTGGTATTATGATGGCAAAAATGCGAATTAATTTTCGTTGCATATGATTCTTATGGGAAAATTTTATCTTCGAGCACCCTCTGGAGCAAAAACTGTCGGTACGATTGCTTTCTGGCAATGATAACTTTTGATCAGGAGGTCAAAATTTACAACATATTAAAATCTCAGCCAAACCCACAGAAAGCCACTTCCCCATAAGGATGGTGCGGGGTCCTTTCCTTGGATTTTAACTGGTTTACATGGAAGTTTCGATGGACGAAGTTGGGAAGCGGAAAATTGAATTGTAAAAAAAATGCTAACGCGTAATGAACGTAGCGGAAGATATTATTAGGTAATAAGAATAAAATGAGTGAGAAATTAGTTTAAATTTGCCAAGAGGCCACCGAGGAGAAAGACAAAATGGTAAAATTTATTGGCACGGTATCATTTAAATGATTATGCAAGTTGAATAATTATAGAAATCAGATGTTAGAGGTGGAAATAAAGAAAATAAAAAGAATAAGTCCACCCCAAACGGTGAGAAAATGATGGAGGTCATTAATAATACGGTAGAACACGTTGAAAGGAGATTGGCACGTAAAGAAGAACATCTGGAAGGCCTCCAAGAGAAACTTATGAATAAAAACAATGAACCAGAAAATGAAAATACGCAGATCATGGACAAATTAGAAGGTAAGCAGTTTTTTTGCATGAAACATAATCATCAAGTTTTTTATGTCAAATAAAGTGAACAATTTAACAGGCAATTTGCCTCTAACCCCAGGAACAAGGATTGATGGAATTGTATGAATATTAACCCTTTTAGGGGTAAGGTAACAGGCACTGAAGTAATTTCTTTCAGGTCCATTTAGGAGATAACATTTCCTTACCTTGTAACGTATATGACAACATCACGAGAAAAAAGAAACAAACTCTTTTTGTAAAAGAATTAGCGCTTGCATTATTTTCTGAAGATGTGTTAATTGCATAACTGTAGCTGGACGAAGTGGCAAAAAGCCAGCCTTGGATGATCCAACTAGATTGTTAATAATGCGAAGTAAGTGTTTTTTTTTCATTTTGGCATTTAGGTATAGTTATTTATGATACAAGTGTTAAAAGTTGTATTTTATTTTGTGAGAAGAGAAGTTTGGGACTCGACGCGCAGCGGAGTGGCCCATCCCTTCGAACAAAATAAAATCACTTTTAACACGCATATCAGACACTATTTTTTCTACAAACACGATTGAAGCAGGGGCTAAAATCAGTTTAGTAGACTGTGAGAACAGAAGGGAAGAATTGCCACAACAAAATGCCTTCTTTTATGTTTGTGGCTATTTGATGAGGAAGATGTTGCAAAAGCACTCCTGTGAAATCTGCTTAGAATATGCTGATTTTAGAACAGATTTGGAAGAAAATACGATGTTTACATATTTTAAGCAAAGGACCATTTGGTGCTCTTCATTCACCTAATGACGAATTTTTGTTCTACATAATTATGTCAATTAGATAATATGTTCGCACAAAAATTTGAGGAATTTTCTGTAATGGACAATGTTACCTGCCTTGTCTCGTGTTTTTCGTCAATCTCCCATAAAAATTGGAAACTAGCTTCTGCGCATATTGTCATGGACTTCCCGCGTTTGCAAATGGAAGACCTTGAATTGATAACCTTAGGCAGTTATCAAACTAAAAAAAATGGGCAGCTACGGAAGCGGCTGGAACCTCCCCACTTGGTGAATGATCCAATCTTATCACCAATATCAAGTAAATTTTACTATTTACTATACCTAAGTTTTACTCCACCAAACCTCAGCTGTGTTTTCTGTGATTTTTCTAAATTTCGTTATCAGAACTTTTTGTACATCAGAAAAAGGGCTGATGTATATTTGTCGATTGTTTTGGTGCAAAATAGCTCATTTCTTCGTAGACCATGGTCGACGCAACAGCAGATCTGTAAGTTGTAATAATTCATACTTTGTTGTTCAATAATAATTCAAATGAATGTAGGTACCTAACAATTATTTAAAATCACTTGTAGATTGTGGAACAGTAAGAGATTATTAGTCCAAATCCTTCAATATTATTAAATTTATTAAATGTATGGTACCTACAGAAACTTTGTTTAGAGTATATTTAATTGTTTTACGTTTACGTTCTCTTTAAGCAGTGATATGGAGTTAGACAACATTTTCGATGAAGATTTTGAGGCAATGCCAGGCCCGCCACCACCTGCCGCTCAAGCGCCGCCACCTCCGGCCGCTCAAGCAGCCGGCCCAGCCCCGGGACCTGCAGTAGCTCCCGTCGATGGTGTCATCAACCACCGGCGGGACTACTGGAGGCGCCGCCGTCATTTGAATATAGTCAAACTAATCTTCCCAAAGGCAACTGTAACTAACCATTTTCATCAGAATAGCGGCGAGGGCGACCGCGACGGCAACGACGACGGCGGCGAGGGAAATGCGCCTATATAAATAAATATATATTTTAATATACTTAAAATAAAATCCTCTGAAGACAATGTTGAAGTTAATGATTCTATCCGCTATCTTGTTGTCAACATTTCTTACTTGCCATTTTTTTTGCTCCCAATCTGTTATTGCGGGGTGAGGGGCACGCCTTTGCAGTGGCTCCGATCTTACCTTGATGACCGATCGCACTATGTTGAATTAGGAGGAAATAAATCCAACGCACTTCCCATTAACAAAGGAGTGCCTCAGGGCTCAGTCCTGGGGCCACTACTATTTATCATGCTTGTAATTGATCTATCGATTGATAACACAATTGCATTCGCAGATGATATTTCAACTATAGTTACAGCCTCAAATAACAAAAATTTAGTTACAACTGCTAATACAAGGGTCAAGGAACTGAGCCAGTACATTGAAAATAACAAACTCATAATGAATCCTAAAAAAACTACTTACATTCATTTTAACATATCAAACAAATCAAACGACTTTAGCTATCTTATAAAAGCAAATTCAGTGTCAATAAAAGAGGCAGACAGTGTAAAATTTCTGGGAATAGAGGTGGAATTTAATTTAAAGTGGTCTAAGCACATAGATGCTCTATGCAAACGAATAGCAGTATCATGCTATGCCCTAAAAAGGTTAAAAGGTACAGTCACTACAAATGTTCTCATAGTATACTATTTTTCACATATACATTCATTACTTAATTATGGTATAATTGCATGGGGAGCCTCGCCGGACTCAGACCGTGTTTTTAAAATGCAAAAAAGGGCACTAAGGTCTATGGTGGGAGTTCATCCAAGGACAAGCTGTCGTGGATATTTTAAAGATCTTCAAATAATGACGCTACCCTGTATATTTATCCTTGCAGTACTCATTCATGCTAAATCTAACATTAATACATTCAGTAGATTGAACTCAAATCATAGCTATCACACTCGCAATACCAATTTGCTAGAAATTTCTAAGCATAAAACTAGTATTTATGAAAAAAGCCCACATTTTTTAGCCGTAAAATTTTTTAACAAATTGCATCCCTCAATTGGTGACTTGGATTTAAAACATTTTAAAAGTAATGTAAAGAACATACTTATTGATAAAGCCTACTATTCAATAGATGAATATTTGAATGAACCAACACTGCTACGGTAAAACCTGTAATAGTAATCTTTGATGTCTTGTTCATGTGTTTTACAACTGTTCATGTTATACATATATATTACCTATATTTCTTGTTTTGACGTGTTCCATACAATTTGTATTGTCGCAGGAATAAATTACTATTATTATTATTATTATTATTATTATTGCCATACGTATCTATCCATTTCATTGTAGCTCATTTATCTCTTGGCTAAACTCGCTCGCGGAATTTTTGAAAATTTGAAGATGTTTTCCAAAAGGGCACGAGTTTTGAATACATTTTTAGAAAAAAGAATTGATGACCTTTCATAAGCTGAATATGGGAGTTTATTTTTCAAATTCTGAAGTCGACATGCCACAAAGGGAAAGGGAATTTTGCCAATTACCACCAGTATCAAGTCAGATCTTCGTCGAGTTATGACATCTGCGCATCTGCCTCACGTACCATAAATTTCAGCAAAGTCCGCCAAGTAGTTTGGGTTGTAGCGTGTTTTATTTTAGCGTGCTTTCGAAATTATGAATTTTCATGATATGCCGGTCAAAAAAATTAGTGTTCATCTTTCAAATTTCATAGTTGAGATGTCAAAAAAGGTATTTGTGGTTCAGAGATTTCCATCAAAATTCTGATCAGACGACCTGCAGGCCAAATCTAACCCTCTTGCGAAATTTCATGAAAATCCGTTCGGTAGTTTCGCTGGAATCTTGCTCATATACATTCACACATTCATACACACATACATTTTAAAAAAACACTTTTTCGTGATCCTTGGACCTCGAAACGTAAAGATTTGGTGTTACCTGAATTTCGAATTTTAAATTGATTTCAGTAACCTCACATTTTTATACCTATTGGTTGTCGGGAAATTTGGTCATCACCAAAATCAACTGCAGTCATCTACGAGTAAAAACTAACCTTTCAGAAAAACTCGATCACTAGTTTAGATATACGTATTCCGAGTCCTAGACCGAATTTTGCTGACCGTTCTTACACACATATACATACATAAAACAATATCCATAACATCGTTAACAATATAAATGAAAGAAACCTTGAAGATTCTAAGACCATACTGGGGCTATTTGGCGACATGGGCGTCGAGGAAGCGGTTGAAGTGAGTAACCTTAAATGTTTTCGCTACCGAGGGAAAAAATCGTCCGGTCAAAGTTCAGCTGCAGTCCAGGGAGGAAGCCCTATGTGTTCTTAAAAGTAAAAGTAAAATCAAGGCAGAGGGTGTTTGGATTAGCGGCGACCAGACAATAAAACAGCGAGATTATTTGAGAGTACTGAAACAGAAGCTGGCCCAGATAATAGCTGATGGGGATAACTCAAAGACAATTAAATTCATTAATAACAAACCTACAATTGTGGATATCAGGGGTGGTACTACAGCCCAAAAAAACAAGTAGATCATCCTCATGTACCTCTCAATGTTGAGATTCTGTACATCAATGCACAGAGTTTCTTAAGTAATAAAGATCTTATAGTGAAGAATATAATTTTCTACAACCCATGTGTGTTATGTTTAAGTGAAGCAAGGGTAACCTGTGATATTGATGATGTAGAACTAATCATTGCCAATTATAAGTGCGTTCGCGGTGATTCGGCAAGCAGGCATATACGGGGGGTGTTTTAATCTATATTAGAAATGACATTAAGTATTCCTGTCCTGTAGAAGTGATTGTGCGTGAGACCTACTGGTACAAGCAGATAAAGATCAAACTTTCGTCACTGCAATGGATCATTGGTTGCATTTACCGCTCTCCGAGTTCCTCTATTTCACTCTTTCTTGATGGTCTGGAATATGTGTTGCAAAGCATTGTGGAGGACAATGGTAAAATGATTATTTTAGGAGACTTCAACATTAATTTCAGTAGTAAAACTTACTATGTAAATAAATTTATAAACATTATTCAACTATATGGAATTGAGCAAATAGTTGATGTACCTACGAGATGTACATTATCTACTTCTACTATTATAGATTATGTTTTAACCAATAGCGATTTAGTCAAATGTGCGGTACACGATTGTCCTAAGATTACTGACCATTCACTCATTTCGGTCTCCATTGAGAAGGATTATTGTGCTCAGCCGAAGCCTAAAGTGAAGCACTTCAGAAACTTCTGCCCTAATAATATAACGGCGATCAATTATAAATTGATTGATGTCAATTGGACACCGTTGTTAAGTCTCACAAATCCCGGTAATATAGTTGACAAATTGGTTATAATATGTAGTAATGTAATTAATGAGATTTCACCCATGCGAATATGTGTAACAAGAGCTGAATATGTACCCTGGTATGACAGTGATGTTGCGGAACTAGCAGTTGATAGGGATCGGTATTATAAATTGTTTAAGGGCAGTGTTAGCCCCGAGCGTGAAAATTTCTGGAACAATTATAAAATGTATAGAAACAAAGTCGTTAATCTACTGAAGACTAAAAAGCAAGATTATTTTGTCAGGAAGATTGATAAAGCAAAAGATGACCCTAAATTGATGTGGCAAACTATTAAATCATTGATTAATCCTTCAGTGGACGATTTTCCTGACGAAATTTATCTTGAGGACCAAAATGGTCATAAAAGGCTATGGCCTGGTAATGAAGTTTGTGATAAATTTAATAATTACTTTATTGATAGTAAGGTAGATGTCCCTATTATCGACCAGGAATTTAGTTTTCGATTTAAAATAAGAAATCCAAGCATAGTTGAGAACAAAATTTAAGGTTTATAATTAGTTATACATCTCATTAAGCGATTGACACGCTTTTGATGTGTTGCCGTGTGAAGTAAGGCCACCCTTTCTTACATGAATCAGTCGCCTGTTAGCCGCCGACCGTGAAGGTTCGTCCCCTAGACTCCGTAAGTAAGCCTTAGGTGATAATAGATTCGTTTTGTTTCATACAATCTTTAGATGTTTGGGGCAAAAAATTATTTAATTACACATAAAACATATTCAGGTAGGGCTTTTCAAGTCAAAAACGATATTTTTTAATGCTACTTTAATAATAATAGGGCGGTCGATAATATGGACAAACAATAACCTTACTGTCCAATTACCGACCGCCCGGTCGATAATAGGGACATGTCAGTGAAATTTTGAAACAACCAAGATTATATAAAACATAAGTTACTTTGTATGGCGATTGTAGAATACATTACTAAAATATGTACATTTTCATGTGTCCTATTATCGACCTACACATTTTCTTGAAATAAGTGATCAAACGGCAAACAGAATATTGGGTCGATATTACGGACCGACCTATGTCGATAATTGGGTCAATTAACTTTTTCAGCAGAAAACTAAAGGAATCATGGCGAAAAGAATGGAATATTCTGAGGAAGACATGAGAAAAGCTTTAGATGCGGCTCAGGACGGCGTGATGTCAGTAAGAAAAGCGAGTGCAATATTTGGGGTTCCCAAGACAACTTTGACAGATAAATTGAAAGGCAGAGTGCCTATCGAACGGAAAATTGGTATTGCACCGATTTTAACCTCAGAAGAGGAAGGCCATTTAGTCACTTGGATTTTGGGTTCTGCTAAAGCGGGTTTTCCGATTACAAAATTGCAATTAGCAGACAGTGTCCAACTTCTTATAAGAGAATTAAAAAGAGAAAATCAATTCCCGAACGACAGACCTCAACGACACTGGCATGGAGGATTTATGAAACGTCATCCTGAAATTGTCCAGAGGGTAGCACAGAATTTATCTGGTCAGAGGGCGAATGTATCCGAAGAAAAAATTCGAGGCTGGTTCACAGAAGTTTTTAAATATTTAAAAGAAACTGGATACGAAACAATTCTAGAAGATCCAAGCAGAATTTTTAACTGTGATGAAACTGCCATGTTCTTATGCCCTAAAAGTGAAAAAGTTTACACCGAAAAGGGACAAAAAACAGTGTATGCAGTTTCCAATAATGACGAGAAGGAGTGCCTAACAACTTTAATGATGTGCAATGCTGCTGGGCAGTTAGCGCCACCGATGATAATGTTCAGTTATAAGAGAATTCCCAAGTCAATTGCTGAAAAAATACCCAAAAATTGGGCCGTAGGAAAATCAGAAAATGGTTGGATGACTGGAGAATCATTTTTTGAATATGTTGCCAACATTTTTTTGGTTTGGTTGACTGAAAAGCAGATAGAAAGGCCTGTTATATTGTTTGTGGATGGTCACACGTCCCATCTGACAATGCAACTGAGCCAATTTTGCTCAAAGAGTGGCATAGTGTTGATAAGTTTGCACCCAAATTCCACGCATATTTTACAGCCCCTAGATGTTGGCGTTTTCCGTCCCTTGAAACTCGAGTGGAAGCGAGCTGTGGTACATACAATGGCGAGTAGAGCATAACGGAGCAAAGCTTTCTAAAGAACATTTTGCCCCTTTACTAAATACGGTTGTCGACAATATGAAAAATAGATTGCCAAATATAATTCAAAAAGGTTTTGCTACCTCTGGACTGTATCCTTTTTCCGCGGATAATATAAAATATGAAAAATTTTTTAAGACTTTAAAAGGGGAAATCAGCACAAGTAATAGAGCTGACGATACAGAAGAAGAAGTACGCATCAAGGTGCTAAATTTTTTCGAAAAGCAAAATGCCGAGAAAATTAATAATTTTAAATCTTCTGGAAATATTTGGCAAGGCAAAGTGGAAGACACCAATCTATTCTATTTTTGGCAGTCTTTGCAACATAAGCCATTAGAAGTTGTTGGTGAAGGTGGTGAAACAGCAGCTGACCATCATCTTTTAACTGCATCTCCTACTCCGTCAAGTTTAAATGAGCCTAGTACCTCACAGGACAGGTGCCATGTGATATAATGAATGAAGATCCTTTGAATGAATGGCCATTGCCGCCCATAAACGAATTTCAAGATCGAGAAGAAAACAATTCTTCACCTTATTACGATATTGCGGAAGAAATTACCAAAGCAAAAAAGATATTATCTCACATGGACAACGATGATGTAAATAATTCAATTGCGGATTTACCTCTCTTCATTGACAGTACCACCAATATAAATGTAACCTCTAATGACTTAGACCTGGATATTCTAAACAACAGCACCTTTTTAGAAGAGACTGAAGCATTATGCAGAAATGACGATGACACGTTTTTGCAAAAAGAAAATGCGAATTTAGAGGTAAATGAAGAAACAAATGCTACAGCAACAGTACTCGAGAGTAACAATAACCAAAATCTTCAAGCCCTTCACAAGACTCCGCTTAAAACCAGTGATCAAGATGAACTCCTGATTCAAGGCAAGGGGAAACAGTCTGATAAGGAAAACTTAAATGTTCCAACCCCATTTAAAAAAGCGTTATTTTGGAAATCTGAAAGTGAAGAGAACAAAACGACAAATACAGTTCTCGAGTTATAAGAATAAAGTCGAGAGTAAAGTGGACTGATCAGATTTCAGTTCTGAATCATTTCATAAGGAAGTCAAATTTTAGATGCACTGTTTCCAAAGTAGCAAGGTTCAATAATACAAATTTCACATTAGAGGTATTTTGTTATCTAGGAAATACCTAGTCCAAGTAGCTTTAAATTAGCTACCATACGAAGTATTCAGAACTAAAATCTGATTGGTCCACATTCAAATCAAGTGAGAGCGTTCTAAGAGATCCTGTATACATACAGGATGTTTTTTTTAAAAGCTGTAGTCTAATTTTCCTCCGGAACTGCAAAATATGTTAAAAATCGCTGGAAAATGATATATCACAAGTAGGGGGTTCGAATTTAGGATTTTTAAAATGGGGACCCCCGTGGGCTCATAGGAGGTAGGCGCGGAAGAATATTACCGAAAAGGTTTCAAGCGATTTTTGATATCTTTTGTAGTTGCAGCAAATCCGATTTCAACTTTTAAAAAAGTCAACCTGTGAGAGGAGCCTATTTTTTATGATGGATTTTTCAGACTTGCGGACATATCGAGCAATATATTATAAAAAGACGAGAAAAGCTGGCCGAATTAAAGTTAACTGTCCAACCATATATTGTGGCAATTGGTTCATCTTTTACAACTATTACAGAATCATATTTAGTCATAGATATAGCAACATCCACAAAACTTCTTCAGTTCTGCAAAGTGTTGATTTTGCTTTCAAAACGTTCCATGCCTTAAACGTGAGTTACCCCAAAGAAGCAGAACATATTTGGCTTTTAATCGAAAGGGTATTATATAAATTGGAGTCTGGACCCATAAAAATACCCGGAGTATTAACTATTTTAAAAGACATAGAAAATGCAATTTAAGTGTAAACCAAGACTCTGCTACAGTTAATTGCATTTCTGAGTGTATTTACCTGTTTGTTTCAAAATGTTAATTTGTCCGATATGTAACAACACATTCAAATTCAGACATATTAAAATTAACCATAATTTTGAAAACAGATTTTCATGCCAGCAAACCCGTTGCTCTCGAACTTTCCAAAATATCTATAACCTCAGACGCCATTATACTTTGAAACACAGCAATGACGAAGAACAAGATTTTTTCCGTTCTTCGTCACATAATTCAAATTCCAATTTAAATTTAATTTCCCCTCAGGAACTTCCTCTAATGATGTAGAAAATTCAATTAACAGTAACGGTGCGAATACAATTGATTCCGTCGATAATTGTAACCATTTTGATAATTTTAAAAGTCAATTAGAACAAAGCAGGTTGGTCTTTATTTCAAAGCTTTACAGCAATAATTACTCATACTTAATATCATAAGAGCAAAAGATTTTTTCGAAATAAATCGAAAGGTTGCGCGAAAACGCGTTGTCTAGCAAAAACTACGAGGGCGGCTGGACGCCGTCTCGATTTAAAAAACCGAGAGCATAGCTCGAGGTTTTTTAGAGATGGCGTTCAACCGCGCGAGTGGTTTTTCAGACGACGACGCGTTTGAGTGCAAAACCTTGAAGATTTATTTCGAAAAAATCTTGAGCTCGAATGATATTCGTCGGATTAATGCATGAAAGAAGCAGAGAAAATTCCAGCAAATTTAAAGCAACAAGTGACTGAGTTTACCGTATCTAGGGAAACATGCCTATTTGTTATTGTGGTTGTCAAAAAAAGTGTAAAAAATAACAACAAACCAGTGAAAGCATGAATTCAGCGAAAAAAGCAAGATTTGGAGACGTCCCTGCAAGTTCTATTAAAGCTATTATCGAAAATGCAACTTCTGCGAATACGATTAACACTCGGAAATCTATTTGGAGCCAGTTCATGCAGTTTTGTGGCCAAAGAAAATACGAACTGGAGGAACAGACCACGACGGAGAGAATCTGTGAAATTCTTCAGGATTGGGCAGTAAATATGAAGAAGACTAACGGAGATGATTATACCGGAAAAGAGGAAAAGAAGTTCAGCAGCGTTATCTTCCGATGAATATACTGCAATTCTAAAAATATGGGATGAGGAGAGTCCGGATGGATTACAACGTAAGTTCTATCACATAGCTGCTTTTGAACTGGCCTGGAGAGGTGGTGAGGCGTACAACTGCGTCCTGGAACATTGTAATGGGTACGGATGTTCCAGACTCAGGTGTTGTCCCGGCTAGCTTATGTGATCTGAAATTAGCCCTTAAAAGATGGTAAGGGGCGCCACCTACTTAAGAACTTACACCCTGCAGTAGGTGCATTGAGTCTGGGACCTCTCAAAAAGGATTTGGATCAGCTGTGAGGGTTGCTAAATAAACACTCCGGATTAAAACCTTATTTACAATATTTATTGAGTATTGAAACTGCGTGCAAGCGCAACCCCAACCCTGAAAATCTCCTTCTAAGAGCACAACTGCTCGAGTGATCCCTAGTTAACCGCTTGAGTAAGATAGCTATCTCATTCCTTCGTCGATTAACGCATTTACTCTTAACGAGACTTCACGAAGGGTATTGATCCGACACTAGACAATAACATTCATAGTATAATAATGACGTCACTAAAATTAATCCGAAATAGTCTTACTTATAACACGTGGTATAACAAAGGGGTAGCTAGCGTAGTTACCCACTCGCTGACTTGATCCCGAAGGATAAAATGAATTATCGTGCAAATCAGACTTGATCTTAAAATTATGAATAATAAATCTGGCCTGGCTAGATGGTTCCTCCTTATCCGATGGTCAACGTCAGGTCCTCCTAACCGAGTCCTTTGGGAGTCTTTTCAGGAACCCGAGAGCCCTGAAGATATCGAGGAACACTACCCTGGGGGTACTTCGTGGACTGGAGTTATGACGTGGTGATGATAGTGGAATCGAGGGGGTGAATCACGTTCTCTCAATTAGCTAGATAACGATCCTAGACAATGATCCTAGACAACGATCCTAGACAACGACCCTTGAAAATATAGCTGAAGCATGCTTTTCGATATAACCTCAAAATTTACCTTAATCATCGTAAGGGTAACGATTCCAACAATCCCTGACCATGCAGCCAACTTATTATCTTCGCCGATTACTTCGATAAACATGGATTACTTCGATGAATGTGGATTTAACAAATTTAGCCCCACATTTAATTAAATCGGACGCACGCCATTCAACGAACGAAAATGGAAGAGGCTGTCAACAGTGTCACCTGTCAACTTAAAACCTGAAACGCCCACCGCGCAGAAGCTAGCGGGGTGTAAATAATGTAATAATGTGTGTAATAATGTGTTGCCTACGTCGCTTCCCATGAAGAAGTGTTTAGCGTCAAAAGTGACCATTACAACATTTTAAAGAAGAGACAAGAAACGACGGTACACCGACAGGTACGAGTATTAGTGGAAAACTATTCGTAAAACTGATTTGAATTAATTGTGATTTATAGGAAGAATAGAATACAATCCGCTGTTCAGCAAAACTACTCAAGGGGGTGCTCATGGGCTTGCTGACAGTACGTGGCTGGTTCCCAACAAAAATGCTGATATATGTCCTGTTCGACTATTCAAAAAGTTGATGAGCAAGAGAACTACGAAGATTTCAACGCCTCGACTATTTTTAACAGTGAATCCTTCGTGGAACAGGGAGAACTCATGCGGATGGTATAAGAACATGCCTGTTGGCAAGAATGAGGTGTCAAAATGGACCAAAAACGCTGCAGAATGGATTGAGTTGGACGTCGTATCAAAAAAAATAACAAATTCTAATCGAGCGACAGCCGTAACCCAGCTGGCCAAATCTGGAATAGGTGAAGAACAATTAATCAAGATAACCGGCCACGCCGCCTCCAGCTCCATATCTGCAAATTGACCAGGAACATCATTTAAGAATCGTGCGGCAGATGAGAAGTGGATCTCCAACAACTGCAGCAGTTTCAGATCCTGTTCCTACACTTGGGGCTCATCACGACAGCAGTAGCAACGCCACTGTTATCACTGCGTCTTCTATGATAACAAACCAAATCACTGGAAACGATCTCAAAAACCACCCTACTTTTACTAACTGTTCATTTTTTATTAATTGTTCTAATGTTAGGTAGGTAATACAAGTAGATACCGAATAAATATTTTTCTAAACCTAACTTTACCTAGCCTTATTGTAAAAAAGCACCTGGTATTTTTTCCGTGAATAAAATGCTAGTCGCTTTTTATTCAAGAAAATGTCATGTCATTGGCAGAAAACCAGAAAATTCTGCAATTTTATTGGTTTAAATAGTTTGAATGCATTAATCGTTGCCAAGAAATATTGTACAAAGCATAGTCAGCGATGTATCTGCATTATTAGAAGAACCTGTCAAGATTTTGAAACAAAAGCTTAGTTCAACCAATACAGTTACGCATACCGTTGATGCTGCTTTAAACAAAGATGATATTGAAGTAAGTGCTATGTTAAATTTAATTGAGAATGCCTTTAAAGATTTTGATTCTGAATATCAATGTTTCAAACAATTAAAAAATTCATTAACCTTTATCTCCCCGGCTGCGGTTATTGTAGGACAAAGACTAAACGATAAACGAGTTCAGTCAAGAATAGTGGCAGATTTGACAGATAGTACTAGCCAATATATACCTATAGAGAAAACTTTGAAATCTTTTTTGGAATTGCCGTCCGTTCTGCGCAAGATCTGCTCCTATTTAACCGATTTAGAACATTCAAATGAGATAACAAATATTACCCAATGCGAGTTGTGGAGAAATATTTCAAAGAATTTTAATAATAAATTAGTTTTTCCATTATTTTTATATGCTGATGATTTCGAAATTTGCAACCCTCTTGACAGTCACGCCGGGGTTTACAAAATTTCTGGCCTGTACCTATTTTTCTTTAGGCTGTTTACCTCCAGAACATTCGGCACATTTAGAAAACATTTTTTTGCTTCAGCTATCTTACTCCTCAGATGTTAAATATTTTGGCAACGAGAGAATCTTCCAAAACGTTATTCAGGCATTGTTGTCGTTGGAAAAAAACGGTCTAGAGATAACTACAGAATCGGGACAGATTACTAAAATTTATTTTAGTGTGGTATTGATTCTAGGTGACAACTTAGGTATTCACTCAATGCTAGGGCTATGTGAAAGTTTCAATGCCAATCATTTTTGTCGCTTTTGTCGATGTACTAAGGAAGAAGCACATTGTAGCATATCTGAAGATGTAGCGTTACTGCGGTCACATGAGAATTACGAGAACGATCTAGCTACTACTAGTTACGGCTTGAAGGAAAACTGCATATGGCATGATTTATCCTATTTCCATATGTCTAAAAATTTATCATGCGACACAATGCACGATATTTGGGAAGGTATACGTAGGTATGATTTAGGTAATTTGTTATACAGGGTGAGTCAACAAGGCGACGGCGGTCCATAACTTCTGAACCCTTCCAGATAGGAAATCAATTCAAACGCCATTATGTACAACACCACCAATTCTACATCCTAAAAATACTTTCAACTATACAGGGTGTCCCAAAACACTTGCAGCGCATATTAACTTGATTTTTTTAAATGGAACACCACCATTTTGATGCCATATTCTGGATCACCTATAACATAGCTTTACATCGACATAAGACTTTCGATGTTTTAAGGCTCTGTTCTAAAGTAATTAATTCTTTTTGAAAAATTTTGATCATTGCGGGTGCTTCTTAAAAAAAATCCCGTGAACTCAATTTTGTATCCAGAGAGCTGAGATTCGGTACGATAATGAAGGAAGGTCTATTCTATCTCTCTAACATGATAACTATCATTATCACTATACAGGGTGTTAAAAATTCTGTGTCAAGTTTGGAAAATTTCAAATATGCAAAACTCCATTTTTTCAAATGGCACCACCTGTTATTATTGTGCCATGGGGTTCGGCTGTTGAATTACTTAATTTTTTATTAAGTATGTCCTATACCTAAAGTCAGTACTTCAAAAGATATTTTTTGTCTTGTTTATTTTATTGAAGATTATTACGATCTCAATTAAAGAATGCCATGGACTGTATGACAGTTATGATTAACATTGTTTATTTACATGGTTACCAGACAGTTTGTCATATTTACTGACATACGCAATGAATTTCAACCATCAGCAGTAAACCATGTCAATGAATTCTTTCTGGTTGTGTATGTCAATAAATGTGACAAACTGTCTGGTAACTATGTAAATAAACAATGTTAATCATAAATATCATAAAGTCCATGGCATTCTTTAATTGAGATCGTAATAATCTTCAATAAAATAAATAAGACAAAGAATATCTTTTGAAGTATTGACTTTAGGTATAGAACATACTTAATAAAAAATAAAGTAATTCAACAGCCGAGCCCCATGGCACTATAATAACAGGGGGTGCCATTTGAAAAAATGGAGTTTTGCATATTTGAAAATTTCCAAACTTGACACAGAATTTTTAATACCCTGTATAGTGATAATGATAGTTATCATGTTAGATAGATAGAATAGACCTTCCTTCATTATCGCACCGAATCTCAGCTCTCTAGATACAAAATTGAGTTCTCAGGAATTTTTTTAAGAAGCACCCGCAATGATCAAAATTTTTCAAAAAGAATTAATTACTTTAGAACAGAGCCTTAAAACATCGAATGTCTTACGTCGATGTAAAGCTATGTTATAGGTGATCCAGAACATGGCATCAAAACGGTGGTGTTCCATTTAAAAAAATTTAATTGCCATGCGTTGCAAGTGTTTTGGGACACCCTGTATAGTTGAAAGTATTTTTAGGATGTAGAATTGGCGGTGTTGAACATAATGGCGTTTGAATTGATTTCCTATCTGGAAGGGTTCAGAAGTTATGGACCGCCGTCGCCTTGTTGACTCACCCTGTATAATTTCATATACGTTAACAAATTCTTCACACTGGACACTTTAAATAATCGAATACGATTTTTAAATTTTTGGGATAAAAATAAACCTACTTCCATACCGAAATCACAAGTCTTAAAAAAACATATCATATACTCAGCCTCCGAAATGAAATCATTTGTCAAAATTTTTTCTCTTATTATTGGCGATTGCGATCCTGTTGGAAATAAACTCTGGGAGTTATATTTGGTGCTACTTGAGATTATTGAAATAGTGGAATGTAAAATAGTTCTTCCAGAGTATGAAGACTTACTCAAAACACTTGTTTCGGAACATCATAGTATTTATATTGAAAATTTCGGTAACTTAAAGCCCAAGCATCATTTTTTAGTACACTATCCTGGCTTATTACGTAATATTGGACCTTTATCTAATGTATCTTCTTTTCGTTTTGAGAGCAAACATAAGCAGTTTAAAACTACCGCGTCAAATGTCACATCAAGAAAAAATATTTTGTACACATTATCAATAAAAAATCAATTAGTGTTCTCTCACAGATTGCTGGCGAGAAAAGGTTTCAAATAAACCATAGAATTTGGTTCAGAGAGCTTCGTGTTTGAAGAGACTTTAGAATTCAAAATATTCAAATCTTTTATCAATTTCAATATGTCTGATGACTATTTTGTAGTTTCGTGGATTAAAGTTAATGGTAGAAAGTATTGTTTGGATGCAGCCCTATTAATGGAAACTGTTGATTTTATGCCTATCTTTGGCCTTATACGATTAATAATTTCAAAAAGACACTCAAGTGATACGTATTTTGTTTTGAGCAAATTGAAAACTGTTTCATTCAGCGAACACTTCCATTCTTTTGAAATTAATAGGACTGATCATCTAGAATGTAAGGAATGGAGTGAGTTGCAAAGTTCTTCTCCGTTCTTCATGTATATTGTTGACAAACATTATTATATAGCACCTTGTTAACAAGAAATAAAGCAATCCATCACATTTCATGTTTTCTGTTTAGTGCAACCTACAGGTGGAGGTATTCCTATGTTTCCTGACGCAAAAAAAATCATTCCTGAACATATGTAACAACGTAATAGGAGGTGATCATCTACTATGTGCGATTGTGGGCGTGCTTTTCTTTCAATGATACTTTGTTGAAGTGAGTGTGCTAAATTGCTTCCTGTGTCCTGCATGGCCTACCAGGAGGACACTTAAAAGAGAGGGAACATTTTTGCACATTTGTATGGTTTTTGCATAATGGTACCGACCGGCGATATTAAATCAGCTATTACAAGACTGTTCGATTAATTTAGCGAGTCAATTGGTTTAAACGTTTTTATCATTTGCTGCAACTACCACACATATTTCACATAGAGGTTTAGAATAATTGAGTCAAGAGTTTAAAGGTTTTGCGGTAAAATTTATTTGATTAAGAAGAACATTTTCGAACTGTTGGGTCAGCAATCTGTAATCATTGCGTTATCCCTCTTACAGGTTAGCAACACACTAACTTCTAATCGGTTGAAACATGGCACACTGTCAGCTCAACTCCGCGAGCACGTTAAATTAACATATGTTGGTTAACCTTTACCGACTGTTACTTCAAGGAATAATGCACATTGCTCGTATTTAACAATGAAAAAAAGTTAACCCAAAACATTATCTGTTTATCCAGCATCTTTTTGTTTTCAGTGTAATTGTGGTGGCATTAGATTTAAGAAGAGCATTCGAGACTGTCAGTGGAAATATTTTGCTGCAGAAGTTGAAGTGGTATGGAATAGGAGGGACTGTCTTGAGATGGTTTCAGGATTATCTGAATGACAGGGAGCAAAGGGTTAGCGTTGGTGGTGGGCGTTCGGGAGAGTTGAGTACTGAGTTTGGAGTGCCACAAGGTAGCGTCCTGGACCCTGTTTTGTTCTTACTGTATATTAATGATATAAGATTTCATGTGCAAGCTGACTTCATTAATCTTTTTGCGGACGATACGATGATAGTGTGCTGGGGGGCGAATTTTGAGGACTGTGTGGTTAGGATGAATGAAGTCTTAGTGCAAACGTCAAGCTACTTGAGTAACAACAGACTGAAAGTCAATGTATCAAAGACAAAAGTAATGGTTCTCTCCAGCCGACATAAACTGTCCTTGATTGATTTGAACTCTAGAAAACTTTCACTGGATGGCCAGGATATTGAGTTTGTAAACCGTCTGAAATACCTTGGGTTGGTGGTGGACAGCTTACTGACATTCAAGGACCATTTTGAGTTTATTAAAGGTAAAATTGCATCTGCATTGTACTTTCTCTCAAGGTGCTCTTCTTGTCTGTCAGTTTCTTCTACGTTAACTATATACAACTCCATAGTTAGGCCTCACTTTGAGTATTGTGCGTCGGTTTTGTATTTGTTTGATAAAACTGCGGTGGGTGAGCTGCAGAAGCTCCAGAATAGAGGGATGCGGATTGTTCTCAGGTGTAGTAGATATACCCCTATAAATAGTATGTTGTCGGTTCTTGAATGGTTGTCTGATGAGCAGCGTCTTTTTGTGTTGGCGATGAAGGTCATCTATAGGATTGTCAATAATCATATGCCCAGCTATTTTGACGAATTTTTAGTTAGAGTTAGTGAGCTTCATGAATACAACACAAGAAATAGAGGCAACTTTGTTGTTAAAAGAGCGAATAAGATTAATACCATGAATAGTTTATTTTTTAAGGGGCTGAGGAGCTTTTACTTGTTGCCGGAAGGCATAAGGCTGAGCCAGTCAGAGGCCATATTTAAGTTAAGAATAATTGTTGAATATGTAAAAAATATTTAAGTTATGATGGAGCTTATTAAGTATAATATTGTCTATTTGCTGTTGTTTCAACTATCATCTTGTTAATTTAATTTTGTACATTAGGAATTCCTATTTAAATAAACCTTATTATTATTAGTTGGGGTATTATTAGATTAGTATAATAGATCAATGATTCAATCAGTCGTCAGTCGTCCGAAGCAACGAAGTCGTGCTCATAGAAATATTTAGTTTATCTGGTTTACTCTTTGGTCACGGTGTCCAGCTTTTTGCTTGTTACTTTTTGTTGGGTTATGGCGGTTATCGTCAACCAGTCAGTCATGGCTAAAGGTACGCATATCTAAATTGTAAAAAAGTGAAAAAACTGTTTTAGTTTTTTTAATTTTCAGATAATATAAAAGACTTAGTTAAAGAGTGGGTTGAAATCCAAAGTCGACGTGCAGACAAAATGCGACTAAATGTTAGGGTCAAATGTGGTCAACGAAGTTATTACGCACGTATTCAGATTAATACTGAAATGATTTTGATACGGCCAATGGATGATGAAATACCAGGTAGCGTGTTCGACGAAAACCACCTCAACGGATGTTCTGAAACAGGCAACAGAGGAATTGCCTTATCCCAAAGATTTCAAAGACCTAAAAGGCAACGAAACAGAGCCATGGCCAAGATTCGAGTCCTAATTGGGTATGTAACATTCTAACCCGTTTTTAATTTTTAATAGTTACTTTTACTTTACAAGCACAAATAGTTGAAATGAAAAATTTAATGTGTGTCATTAATGTTTTGATTTTGTTGGTTTTGTTTGCTAAATGTAGTACTCTCCATTCATTTTCTATTGAAGTGACAGAACGTCATAATTTGAATTTTATGTTGGTACGAGGAAATTTTGCAAGGAATTTTAATAACAGCTGCGTTGATAGAAGCGATTTCAATGACTGAATGCGATACGTCAGAAAACATGACAAATGTCAAAATTTTGCAATTGCTCTGAATTGGCCCAAAATGGCCTTTGTGCGCGTGCAGTTTTGAGTAAAGTGCAAAGAAAAATATTCACGAAAAAGCCTCAGGTACGTTTATCTGTGACACTGCTTCTAACGATAAAAATAAACCCTAGAAGATTTGGGTTATGCAATTTTTTGCTTTCCCGCTAAAGGAGTGTATGTATTAGAACTTGAACGTGGGCCACCCAGTTCTCAAAATACCGCACATGCCATTTTGGCATATCGTGGGTGATCTGACAAAACCTCCTATCTGCCGTTTTTTCAAAATTCGGATTTTTAACTAGACCGCTTCTATAAGTCCATACGCATGTCCTGGCAAACTATCCTATGTGAAAAAAAAATCTAGAGACCTAAATAATCAAGAAAGACAAAACCTCCTATCTGCACTCAGCTGTTATTAAGACGCAAATACTCCTATCGTCACATTGTCGCCTTGTACCACAGTGACCAGTATTATCTTCATTTTTGCTTAAAAGCTGAATTCACTGACATTTTTGCAGTTATTTTGTATGTTGATCCTTCATTATTTGAAACGCCATATTTTAATTTCAGTTAATATTTTTAATAAGTGATAGGTAGTTTAATAAAAAGTGCTTATAAGTTTATAACCTGTGAATTATGACTACTCGATCTAAAAAAATGGTTGAATTGGCAAGAGCTACTCTTTCTTCAGATTTGGATGGAATGCCGGTTGTTCTAACCGAAAATTTAGACGTTCCGAAAACAAACGGAACATCGGGTAAGTGTCCACCTAAAATAATAATAATTAATACCACCTACTAATTAAATTAAGGGCTTTCGTTGTACTTTTTTGTTTTGCAACTTGAATAATGTACAATTGTGCCTACTTTACTGTTTCAGTTGTCGGAGAACTGATTATTGAACAAAATGTAATCATTGAAGATATTACTATGTAAATTTTAGATCCAGGAGATCCACTGTTTCTGTTTCTACATACTACGCCAGAGAACGACGATGGTAAGTTCTTACTTCACAGAATTCACTTACATACGGAGATACCTACGTCTTTATGACAGGGATGGAAATGGAGCACAAGACTGAACAACAAAGCTGTAAGGAACCTTCAAGAATCAAAGCTTCAATTAACCCTGAGAATTCTGAAGTTAATTCTTCACATCAAGAAACAGATCTCGATCAACAATCAGGAAGTGATTATCAACCCTCGGGTGACGAAGAATCAGTGTCAGAGTCTTCAGAAGACGAGAACGAAAATATTACTCAACTAGCAGCTGATGTGAATGAAGTGGAAGAAAACGTCCATGAAGGGAGGAAAAGACGTCTCAAAGCAAATGAAGTAGAATGGACAAGAAATAAGAATAAACAACTTCGAATGAAAGGTCAACAATATTTTGGAATTAAAAAGAACGAAGATGGAAAACTAAAACAGAATGTCGTCAAAATCCAAAGGGTACTTAAACCTCGATGTTCTTCTAAGGCTTGTGAAAAGTCGTCGATTCGGCATTGCTCTGAGATTTCCGAGGAGACAAGGAAACAAATATTTAAAAAGTTCTGGGAAACTATGAACTGGGACCAAAGGCGAGTTTTTGTATCTTCTAATGTATCAAAAACCGTAACAAAACGTAAAACAGTGGAAGGACCTTCAAGGAGACAGGGTAGTTACAAGTATACATTAACAAATTTGCAAGTCTGTCGGAAAATGTTCATAAATACTCTGGTTCTTGGTTATAAAACTGTTCAGTCATGGGTTGATCAAGGTTCCTATGGCATGCATTCTGAGAAATCAAACAGAGTCAACATAAGACAGGGAGTTAAAGAACAACATAAAGCTCAGTATGGAATTCTAGAAACATTTCTTAATGAACTTCCAAAACTACCCGCACACTACTGTCGAAAGGACTCTTTAAAATTATATCTTGAACCACATTTCCAGTCATTAAGCGATGTTTACAAACTATACGAGACTTACACCAAAGAGAAAGCTGTGCCAAGTTTGGCTAGAAAATCGTTCAGTAAAGTCTTTCATTCAAAAAACTTATCAGTTTATTGCCCCAAAAAAGATCAATGTAACACCTGTGTATCGTTTAAATGTGGAAATATTCCAGAGGAAGAACACATAAGGCATCAAAAAAGGAAAGAGGCAGCGCGACTTGAGAAATGTAAAGATAAGGCTTTGGCAGAAGAAAAGAAGTGCGTAACTATTACAATGGACGTGCAGGCAGTAAAATTATCCCCATATCTCAATGCTGGCAAAATATACTTTAAAACTAAGCTATGTTGCCATAATTTTACGGTGTTCAATTTGGCAACCAAAGATGTTGTGTGCTATTGGTGGTCAGAAGATCAGAACAACCAACTAGTTGCGTCTACTTTCACTACTTGTATTCTTGATTATCTTCAGAGTTGCTTAACGCCCGAAAAATTACCAATAATAATTTGGTCGGATGGTTGTCCTAGCCAAAACAGAAATAACGTTCTTTCAAACGCCCTGTTGAATTTTGCTATGTTGAACAAAGTAGAGGTATTTCAGAAATATCTAGAACCGGGTCACACCCAGATGGAATGTGACTCGGTTCATAGCACTATCGAAAGGAAACTGAGGAACCGAGAAATACACCTGCCAAGTGATTATGTCAGTGTATCTAAAGAGGCTAGAGTTACACCATTTCCATACCGTGTGAAACTCCTGGAATTCGATTTTTTCAAAAACTATTCTTTGACAACGAGCTTAAGGTATCAGTCAATCAGACCAGGAAAAATGGCGAGGGATCCTGTCATTAATGATGTTCGAGTTTTGAGATACTCGCCAAATGGCCAAATCACAGTTAAGCTCAATTTTGAAGATGAGTACTGTTACGGTTGCGATTTATTACCCCGCCACTGGTTATTACCCTGTATTACCTTCCGATTTAATTAGTACGCCACTGTTTGCCTGACCACGTGATTCATGTGTCAACGGTCAGCGCCTGGTTCTGGGTCTCTCTTTTGCTACGATCGTTCGTAGTGTGTGCATCGTCTCGTGTTGCTAAACGTTAATTGGAAATAGTTGACGAACGGTGGAATTATACCGGTTTCGTTCATATGGCTGTATGCCCAATAAACCCGATTAACGAAATAGTTCCAGTTTGAGGAACGTGGCTTAGGCCCAAGAAAATAGCTAACGAGCACATGTTCAAGATCTACGACGTGAAATTGTGAGTACAAGATGGCCGGTTGTTGCAATTCTAATTATTTCTTCCAGCTCTGTATTTCTGTATCTTTCTGTACTGTCTGTACGAGAAGTACTAATTGCATTAATTATTCATCATCGATAAATACGATCGATGTCGGGAATAATTTTCTCCTTGTAATCTGGAAACGGAAATTGACCTTGGAAGCCGAAATAAGGACATTGAGGAAAAACTGAGATCAACCACTTCAAGTTCTGAAAGTTCTTAAAGTTCTTATAGTTCTGAATGAGTTCAACCCTAGTTTGGTATGAGAGCGCGAGCAACTCCAAATCCCTAGTTCGAAGGAGGAATCCAATCGAAGAGGTCATCAACCTCTTTATCGAAGATAAGTGTATTGCTAACCCTATGTTCATATAAATTTTATGTGTTTAATGAAGACTGTTTTTACTAATTATAAATAGGAACCACCACTGTAAAACCGATGGCAGTTATCAATCACGTAGTTCTTGTTAGCTTTTACTATTATTAATTTGTACAGAGCCTGTTGGACGAATTAAGGAGTTCCTGGGGAACGACAATCCAAAAACTGTACATACTGTGAATAAATTAGGTTTAGTTAACAGAACTACAGCTGTTTTTATGTAAATCCTCCAATACGCCTGTCCAAGAATAATTGTTACGAGTGGCTTTATCCAGTGTTAATTTGGAACGTAACATTTAATTGGTGCATCGGCCGGGAAAATGAAAAATTATTTTGAATAATTACCTGGTACATTTGGACAAACGATTGGAGTGTCAAATTTGTATGAACTGTTATTAACTTATTTCAAGTTGCAGATTGGACCTTCGAAAGGATTTGGAGGAGCTCTCAAACCAGGTCATTGTATTCCGTTTGAGGGAGAACTTGAATTGGAGATTCTGAGGCTTTCCAAAAGAGGGAGGTTTCCAGATTGAAAGGCAGAGAGATTGCAGAGAATTCGTAGAGAGCAACCTAGTAAATCCGTATGACGTCTCAGATGGGCAGGTGGTGAGATTTTTAGAGTTGTAACAGCTATACAGTTGTGTTGTACTCGCAATTTATTTTGATTTTGGAGTAATTAATTTCTCATCACTACCGGTAGCTAATTTTGCTTTTCTTTCGCGATAACTGGGTGAACAGTTGACCTGTGTAGTGGTCGTTCGTGTTGATCGTGGAGAGAGAGAGAGCGGGAGTCATGGCGGTTAGACTAAATTTAGACTTATTGAGTCGGGAAGAACTTAGTTTTGAGATGCAAGTAAGGGACACTGAAACTTGCGATGATGACTCAGTTAATGATATAGTACGTAATCTTCAAGGATTAGTACTGAGCGAGAACGAAATCCAACTTCAGGGGGATTCGGTTTCTCTGGATTCTGAGTTAAAGGCTTGTACAGATGGTGTACAGGAATTAAATCGACTTGTTAAAGCTGTCATCTCAGAACGAAATATGTCCTTGATAGATGTAAAAATCTGGCACTATAGTCGTCGGATAAGTACAGTAGGGAAAATTTTTCCAAATCTCGATAGGTTGCAAAAACTCGATCAGTTACTTAAAGGTATAATACAAACTTATGATCGTAAAACCGAATTTTTCCGATCTCAAGTTGAGCCCAGTCGGGGTGCTGATAATTCCAGAAGTCGCGATAGATTAAATTCTTCGTCAGGTATCCAGTATGTCAGAGTGTGTGAGACTGATGTTTTGCCTGTTTTTAAATGGAAAATCCACTACGATGGATCAATTTTGGGTGAGGCCACGTTATTCAAATTCTTCCAGGACGTCAGTGATCAAATGGAAATTACCAATACCACCGAGGTAGAAGTCATGCGTAGTATTAAACATTTGCTAACTGGTTCAGCTAGGGAATGGTACCGCCTAGTCGAACACTCAGTTAATTCCTTTGATGATTTGCGCGATCGTATGATTCGAAAATTTTTGCCTACTCCTTTAGCTATAGCCGCAAGGTTGAACGTTATGTGTTCTGTGTTGAAAATTATACGACGAAACGTATTGTCAGTGTATCAAGATCATTTGTGGGATAAAGACATTAATTCTATTCCTGAGTTACTTTCATGTTGTGAAAGGGTGGATCTTCTTACATTGCAGATGGACAAGTTTAAGCGTAGCTCAAACACTTCCTTGAGTTAACGTGTTCTTCGCCCTCTCTTGCTGGGTTGAGAATTGGCAAGAGGCTTCGTCGCGTAGCTCTCGTAGGAGGCGAGTAAACGTGGACACCCTTGGTGTTGGACATCGAACACCCGGCGGACTTACGTTCGTGTCTTTTATGTACAGATATGTCTTTTGCAGTATGGTTTTCTGCATGAAATGTCGTTTTCCTAGTATTGTTGACTGGTCGATGGCCGTCAATATTCTTCTTTTCTGGTACTTACGTTAAACTAAGTATTGATTCGTGGAGTCTGTGATGACTCAATTGTTGCTAGCTGTGCGTGATTGTTAAATTTGAATGGAATAGTGAATTCCTACTTAAATGCAAGTTTTTGTGCATGCTGTCGTTTCTAGCGAACGTTTCACCCCATTACGCTAGTTTATTCATTCCTTTGTTTTATGGCTTTCTATAATTAATCTATTGTCTTGGAAAGTTCCTTATTCCGCGGTCTCTTCTAGACAAACACTTTTGGGGTTGTTGCTGATCTCGTTTTAAAATTTTACATTTTACTATTAAAAGTTTGTCTCTCGGTTTTGCTGGACTGCAATGTAGAGGAAAAAGGTTTAAGCAAGCTTTCTCTTTTCCCTCTAGGAAGGGCGAATGTTACGGTTGCGATTTATTACCCCGCCACTGGTTATTACCCTGTATTACCTTCCGATTTAATTAGTACGCCACTGTTTGCCTGACCACGTGATTCATGTGTCAACGGTCAGCGCCTGGTTCTGGGTCTCTCTTTTGCTACGATCGTTCGTAGTGTGTGCATCGTCTCGTGTTGCTAAACGTTAATTGGAAATAGTTGACGAACGGTGGAATTATACCGGTTTCGTTCATATGGCTGTATGCCCAATAAACCCGATTAACGAAATAGTTCCAGTTTGAGGAACGTGGCTTAGGCCCAAGAAAATAGCTAACGAGCACATGTTCAAGATCTACGACGTGAAATTGTGAGTACAAGATGGCCGGTTGTTGCAATTCTAATTATTTCTTCCAGCTCTGTCTTTCTGTATCTTTCTGTACTGTCTGTACGAGAAGTACTAATTGCATTAATTATTCATCATCGATAAATACGATCGATGTCGGGAATAATTTTCTCCTTGTAATCTGGAAACGGAAATTGACCTTGGAAGCCGAAATAAGGACATTGAGGAAAAACTGAGATCAACCACTTCAAGTTCTGAAAGTTCTTAAAGTTCTTATAGTTCTGAATGAGTTCAACCCTAGTTTGGTATGAGAGCGCGAGCAACTCCAAATCCCTAGTTCGAAGGAGGAATCCAATCGAAGAGGTCATCAACCTCTTTATCGAAGATAAGTGTATTGCTAACCCTATGTTCATATAAATTTTATGTGTTTAATGAAGACTGTTTTTACTAATTATAAATAGGAACCACCACTGTAAAACCGATGGCAGTTATCAATCACGTAGTTCTTGTTAGCTTTTACTATTATTAATTTGTACAGAGCCTGTTGGACGAATTAAGGAGTTCCTGGGGAACGACAATCCAAAAACTGTACATACTGTGAATAAATTAGGTTTAGTTAACAGAACTACAGCTGTGTTTATGTAAATCCTCCAATACGCCTGTCCAAGAATAATTGTTACGAGTGGCTTTATCCAGTGTTAATTTGGAACGTAACAGTACCTAGAATTACCTTCTCGTCCAAAAAATCTGGAACTAATTTTGGATTATCCACAACTATTCACTGGTCCTTGCAAAATCAAACCGGAAAAATGGCAGCATCTGCAAGAACTAAAGTCTGTCATCCCCAAAGATACACACTCCTTTTATGATAACCTTTTGCACTAAAATATGACAAGTACTTAATATTTTTTATAAAGTTAATAATTAAAGAGTGATAAATCAATGAAAGCAAATTGTCCTATCTTATTTATTTTATATGCGAAATATCCTATCTGATTTTTTTCAAATATCAAAAAATCCTATCTGACCCCCGAAACACCAATTAGTTCCATTATCCTTCAATTGCTTTATTTATGGCAGAAACACGTTTTGTAGCCTTATTGTAAAATCTTACTGACCAATTCAATACCATTCTTTTTTATTATCGTTGTTACCTTCCCCTGCAAAGTAAGGGTAGCAGCACATAGGAGGTTTTGTCAGATCACCCACGATATGATACTCTAGAACCGAGTCTAGAAGACATAAGGAAACTATGCACAAAAAATCACCTGTGCGGTATTTTGAAAACACTGTTGGAAATAAGACAAAATTGAACATTTATTAGTCCAGGCCATGCTATGGCATCTTATATGCATGACCTTGTCCCTCACGTGTTTCCTCTTCCAAACTAGAGAGGGCGCCATTTATAGTATTTTTGCAGCTATCGTACTTACCTACAGCACCGACATTGGACATTTTGCGCATCGCTGTCATTCGCATGTCAGTCAGTTAATTTTCGAATTTGCAAACGACCGTTAGGAAGAGTTACCTCGTGTTTACCTCACCTCGTGTTTTTTTGTGGATTTTATTGTTTTTATAACATTTATTACTAATATGGGCATTATAAAATGCTGTGTGCCTGGTTGTAAATATTTGGGTATGTATTTTTATAAAACTAAAGGAAGTCTTGATTTGGTTAACTCTTTGTACTTGTAGGCACAGAACGTTATCGATTTCCCAATCCAAAGAAAGAGCTGGCCATGTTTCATGGTCATGATAAGAGGAATCAGGCAGAAATACAAGCAGCCGGTAGCGTACTACTTTTGCCAAAGTAGTACCAAAACTCCTGATTTGACCAGAATTTTGAGAGAAGTAATTACAGAAGTGCAGAAGACAGGCCTTAATGTTCTGTGTACTGTCTGTGATCAGGGCAGCTCCAATGAAGGTGCCATCAATGCATTGATGGAGTCCACAAAAGGAGACTACCTACGAGCCAATAAAGAATGGCGAAATGATCATTTTGAGGTGAATGGGAAGGCAATCATACCGTTGTTTGATCCTCCCCATTTATTGAAGGGTATCAGAAATAATCTGCTCGTAAAAGATTTGCACTGTAAAATTAATCGACAGGATGTTATTGCCAAATGGAAGCATGTCATACAAACCTTTAGAGCAGATCCTGGAGCTTCAAATCTTAGGTTGCTTCCAAGAATAACTGAGCAACACGTGATACCTGAGAAGATCCCAAAAATGAAGGTTAAGATGGCATCACAAGTAATGAGCCAACGCTTGTCCGCAGTGATGAGGTTATTTGCTTGTAAGTCTAATCATTTTAGTGTATATAAGCTGAAGATGTGTTTTATTGTTCCTCAGCTTCCACTTTCAGTTCCACCTAAGATTTATACTATTTCCCCACAACCCACTCAATAAAACGCAGAATTTTTATTTAAAAAGTACCTAGAGCAATAAAACGCATTCATATGTACAAATACTTTTCTGTTATCTTGGAGGTGACTAATTATTCATTTTAATTTTAGCCGACAGATTTAATGCAATCGATAAAGAAGGGATTGACACTGCCGAAGTTCTGCTGTTTTTTGATGAGCTGTTCGATAGTGTGAATGGAAACTTCCATCAAGTCCGAGAAGGCAAAATTTACAGGGCTGCTGTAACAAAAGGTTCCCCACATCATGAACTTTGGAATAAGGCCTTGAAAGTTTTAGAGTCGATGTATTTTGTGGACCAAAATGGTCGAAGAATGAGACCTCCTTCTGTGAAGAATTGGATTGTCACAATTAAAGGATTCCAAAACTTGTGGAAAACAGTATATAATCTTGGATTCAGATCGTTGCTGTTGAGGAATTTTAACCAGGACCCACTTGAAATTTTTTTTGGATCAATTCGAAGCCACGGGTTCAGAAATACTAATCCAACTTGTATGGCTTTCATCGCCGCCTATAAGACCTTACTAATTAATAATTTGGTGTCATCAAAATCAGTAGGATCAAACTGTGAGGATGATGAGTCTGACGGATGTCTGCAAAATATAAGTGATTTTTTAAAAATTCCCGAAGAGCAACAGGATGCTGCTTCAGCAATGGTTCTTCCAGGTTCAAGCAGTGATAGTGCACAGGAAGAGGCACAAGAAGTTGAGAATTTTGAAGGTGAAGGTGATCTTAAACTCCATGGTTCATCATATGTAGCTGGTTATGTTTTGAAAAGGCTCAAATTAGAGTGTAAACAGTGTATTAAGAATATATATGCTGAGAAACGAGATCCTCAGATCCACAGTGTAATTATGGCTCGAGAGTATGATCGTGTCAAAAGACTTAAGTACCCATCACGTGATGTATGTGAAGTGTTTCAGAACATTCAAGTTTTCACGTCGCAGATGCTTCCACAGTTTGGACACATGCCAAAAATTCTAGACAATATACAGGGTGTCCCAATTGTCTGCATTCGGTCGATAACTCCATTGCTGTTAGAGATAGCGAAAAATTGTTAAATACAAAGTTGCAGAGGGTCAAGAAAGGCACATTTTAAAAATACAATACTGTATACAGGCTGTCCCACTAAGGAGTAAGAACACAAACATAGGTTTTTTTAAATGGAACAGCCTGTATTTTAATTTTTTATTGGATTCTATGATGAATTCCAAGTAACATTCATTAATCATGTTTCTATCTGAAGCGAATGGTTTAGAGTATATTGGTAATTTTGTGGGAAAAATTACTTTTGCAGTACTTGTTTTAAAAAATCACCCCACAACCAATTTTCAACCTATGGTTTTGGAAATTTACCATGTCATTAAGGAAGGTTTGGGCTATACTTAAAGCTCTTGAAAACGGTCTTAGCTTCTGAAGTTCGTCCCCAGTAACATTATGAACCTTCAAAAATGTAGAGGCTAATATTTCGAAATTTTTAAGTGGCACCACTATCAAATGTTATAGCCATAAGCTGTAGTATTAAATTTGCTTTCGTTTGATATAAAATGTCCCTATATCCAAGTCTCGAATTTTTCGCTTTATTCAGTAAATTATGATTTTTAGGATTTTCCATTTTTAGCCTACAATAATGTTTTTGAAAGGCTGCTGGGACACATGTCACAATAGGAGTCACAAATTCTGTCAGCCGGAATCCTCCCTTAATTAGCCATAAATTATGATCAAGTGTTTTTTTTTATGTTTATTTATGGAACGCAAGAATGTACCTACTCAAAAAAGTTGCAGCATTTCAGCCCTTAGGTACTTACCAAAAGGAAATCAATAGATAAAAATTGCACTTTTAGAATAGGTAGGTACTTTTTTAATTACTTAATTACCTGCTTAATTTTTTTTTAATTTTTTGGGTCATTTAAAAAACAACAGATAGGTACTCTGTTAAAATAAAGTGATTATAATGCCAATGATTTGGCTTTGATGATGAGCAGTTTGTGTTCGAAACACGTTAGCTGTTGAAATAAACCTTTTCGGTATAGTGGGCGTTTCTGGTGATTGTTATAATAATTACGCTTTGCTTTTACAGCCACAGAATTTATTGCAGGTCCTGTTTGTAGCCCAAAGGCAATTGGGCAAATTATGAAACGCAACTTTAAATATTAAATCTATGGAAATTGTAGTTCGACTAATAACACATTTTACACCTACAATGAAATGTAGTCAGGGCTAACCGTCTAAAAACATCAGGAAGAAAAAGATGAAAATTGTGTTTTACTGAATAAATCAAAAAATACTGAACTTGGATATAGGAACATTTTATATTAAACGAAAGCAAATTTAATTTTACAACCTATGGCTATAACATTTGATAGTGGTGCCATTTAAAAATTTCGAAATATTAGCCTCTACATTTTTGAAGGTTCATAATGTTACTGGGGACGAACTTGAGAAGCTAAGACCGTTTTCAAGAGCTTTAAACATAGCCCAAACCTTCCTTAATGACATGCTAAATTTCCAAAACCAAAGGTTGAAAATTGGTTGTGTGGTGATTTTTTAAAACAAGTACTGCAAAAGTAATTTTTCCCACAAAATTACCAATATCCTCTAAACCATTCGCTTTAGATGGAAACATGATTAATGAATGTTACTTGGAATTCATCATAAAATCCAATAAAAAATTTAAATACAGGGTGTTCCATTTAAAAAAACCTATGTTTGTGTTCTTACTCCTTAGTGGGACAGCCTATATTCAGGATTGTATTTTTAAAGTGTGCCTTTTTTGACCCTCTGCAACTTGGTATTTAACAATTTTTCGCTATCTCTAACAGCAATGGAGTTATCGACCGAATACAGACAATTGGGACAGCCTGAATATAAACAAAGTATAGCAAAATTTAACGTAAGTGTTTTTAATTGTGGTCAACATAACATTTCAGAACTATTCATAAAAAGATCTATAGAAATTATAATATTTAGCTGGTGTAAGAAAATTAATAGATTGTTAAGTGGTAAATTGAGGGCATCAGATAATTTGGATGTGGTGCAAGTTAAAGCACAGGAACGTTTCGTAAAATTTTCAAAATTCAGGACTAACAAATAGATAAAAGCAATAATCCAAATTTTAATTTTCTAAATGACCCATTTGAATTAATTTTGTTAATAATTAGGAGTTTTCTCAGAATTTATAGGAATTTTAAAGTATAACATCTCATCACATTAAATATTAAAATAAATATTGTATAACCTAAAACAAAATGGAAGTAAGTAATTTTTATGTACTCGCCTTATTTTTGTTTTTTTTTTACTCTGTAAGATAATGTAATTTTAGTGATAGTTTTCTATAAACTACGTTCTTAAAATTTTGTTCTGTTTTTGTTTTTAGATAATGGAGGTGTTTTGAAAGAAGCGGTGACAAGGAAATTGTCGCATAGAGCCACTTTTACCATGTTTGAGGTATGAAAACTCAGGGCTAGTTAATATGGTTTCATTAGTCATGGCAGTGCAACATACCCTGAGCTTTCATAACTCTAATTTGGTAATTGGCTCTAAAAAAATCCATTAGTTTTGAATTACCAAGGTAATTGTAGCATTTAAATTTGCCCGCCTTCGCTAATAGTTTCGCTTCCAAACCAGAGATGGCGCTGTCTTAGCTAACCGTGACAGAGCACACATGATACCCGTCTATTACGTACTAATAATGTATATTGGTCTATGGTCCAGGCAACGAAGGGGTTGTAGAGAACATGGAAGGGGGGAGAATTTTTCTCTTCGGGAATGTGTTGGGGGTAGTTAGGAGGTAAACTTACTAAAAGTCCCCGCCCCTACCCCGTCCGCTTCAGGGGGGGAGGGGGGTGGAAAGGTCCCTTTTTTTGGTTTTTCGCTAATAACTCGAAAATGGTGCGTCGAAGCGAAAAAATCCTTGTATGAAAATGAAAGCCTATAAAATTCTCTACAACTCTGCTATTATACATTATTAAGGAAAAATGCACCGTTTTCGAGATATCCGCTTTCAAAAGACGGCAATTGTCAAAACAAACTTTTGCTTCTAATTCCTCAGTCTTTGGTTTTGCAGAAAAGTCGTCAGGAAGACCGTTTTAGAGCGTTAAATTTCCTTCAAGAATATATATAACGAGCCAGTCCACCAATTTTATAATAATGGTACAAGGACTATGCCTTGTAAATTGGTGAACCGTTACTTGCTGTCTAAAAATTCATTTTTTATTTCCACCTCCTGATTTTTCCTTTATCGAGGAACATTCCTATAGCAGGCAGAGTCATCAGAACAGTCAAGAAGACCAGAAACGTTCCTCAAGCCCCATCACTGCAGTTGCAGGTCATGAACTATCCGAAGTCACCGATCATAATCATCTAAGTAGCCATGAGATTTTAATTTTCATTCACGATATCAAAATTACACCTACGATTCCTCTCAGATGTGAGGGGACACTTAGTAAAAGCTCTCAGGTTATGATTACATGAAGACACACGACCGACAAATCCTATAAGAGAAAAAGTGATAAAGAAAACGAAAATTGAACATAACCTCACTTCTAGACGTCAAGCTGGAGTGTCAGTTGTTGCTACCAGCTTAATTGTTGATAATAATAGAGGGCGCCCACGGAAGTTTCCATGAATAAATACTAAGGAACCGAAGAGGAGATAAAGGATCCCACACCAAAAGACATCATCAGAGTTTCTCATACAGTAAAGGTGTGGGGATGTCTCACTAAAACGGTCTCTCGGACATCCCATTCCGTACAGCACTGTTATCCTTTTATAAGGACATACCGTAAAGGTAAATACCGCGCTGTATTCTCTTATTTGATTCTGAACAGGGCAAACCCAAGACCTCTTCAATAGGATGCAAATAAGAAGAAACAACCGACGAACCATGACGTAAAGTTTGACGTTTGATGACAGGCAGGGGTTGAATGACAGCGGTGTAAGAAGCAACGCCAACGGTGGATAGTAAAAATCCCTAGATATACTTTTGTTTATATTCTTTTGTTTTGTAGCCGCCTTTTGTTTGTAAATAAATTACTTTGTTGATAGGCGTCTATTATTGAGTAGTGTTGAAAGAAATAGTATATTGTACAACAAGAGTGGATATGATGCCCATATCGCACGAAGGCGATGTTTGGGCACGACGCTCAGCGGAGTTCAAAGTCTATATTGCCTGGCCTCCGAACCACCACTTGACGTACGACGAAGTATCCTTACACTCAACTATTGCCTTCGAATTCTGGAAATCCCTCATCATCCTGTTCACCCACTCATTCTCTCCAATAGATCTGAACTTCCTTTCATTAAAAGAAAATCTTTTAGCTTACCAATCTACTTCCGCATACGTAAACTTACTAATGACGTCAACTTTTCATTTCCCTCTATACACCCGCAAACTCAATCAAACCATCCACCTTGGGTCCGCGGCCGAATACAATATCACCTTGAAATTTCACGTCATCAAAATGAAACTGCGCCCCTCGAAACAAGATTTGAAGCATTACTGAACAAAATCCCAAACTCCTTCATCGTCTACACCGATGCGTCCAAATCAATAGACGGCGTTGGCTCAGCGTTTGTAACCTCGCTAAGCTCCCAATGTAGAAGGCTAAACAATGCAAGCTCAATCTTGACTGCGGAACTGGATGCTATTCAAAATGCTCTTAGTACACCAGAAACAAGAAACTGCCCCCACTCAAGCATCGTAGTTTGCACTGATTCAATGCGGAGTATCCGAATGACGCAAGAGCTGTACCCATCAAATCCGTTACTTCGACTCATACATAATGACATTCAATCCCTCCAAAAAGCAGGCAAGACGGTCCACTTTGTCTGGGTACCCGCTCATCAAGGACTTCCTGGTAATGAGAAAGCCGACGAACTAGCGAAAAGCGTAATCACCAACAATCATCAAATCGCAACAAACTCCATGTTACTACAAGACGCTCAAACTCTTAGCAAGAGCACCATCCTGAAGAACTGGCAACAAAGATGGGAATCTACGAATAATAAACTCAAGATAGTTAAACCGTCAGTTGACAAGTGGGCGAAGAAAAACTCATTATCCAGGAAAGAAGATATCGTGTTGTCCCGGCTACGCCTAGGACACACTCGCCTAACCCACCTACATCATATTTTAGGTGAAAACCCCCCGTCCTGCGAATGCGGAGAAACAAGACTTACGGTAGAACATCTACTGCTAAACTGCCCCTTGTACGAAGACCAGAGAGCCGAAGCAAAAATTGAAACAGAACTGCAACACATACTACAAAACCAAGCGAAATCTGAAGCAAGGCTCATCACCTTTCTGAAGGCAACAAACTTATTCTCAAAAATTTAATGCCCACTCTGATATCTATAACTGTTACGGAGGTTAATAACCCTGTGTGGTTGAGGCCTCCCATTATTTTAAATAAAAAAAAAAAAAAACAATGTCAGCCATGCATGTTTTGTCAAAGCACTCTTCATCCTATGTGAACAACGACGCGTTCTATCCTCATCACATTCGTTTTTATTCGCGTCTTTTTGGCTTAATCAGACCTTCACCCACACTTTGCTCAAATCCAAATAAAACAGTAATTAATTTTTCTGAACCGGCATTGTCTAAAGTCGTGAAATCACAATAATTGATCACAATCGTTATTCGTTTGACAGAATTGACAGCACTTGTCAGATAGACAGCGGGAAAATATAAAAATCTCTGATTGGTCGAATTCATATCCATCCTAGGGTGGATATGAAATCATATCCGTTTCGTTGTGAGGAAATTGACAACTTCTTAATTTAGTGAGTTGTTTCAGAATAGTATGATTGCTATATTAGGAGTAGAAAAAAGAATTTGTAAGTACCGCAAAGCAGCGAGCGTAATGAGTCAAATCTAGTACAGCGAGATCAATCTAAATTATTGGAAAGAGCATGTTCCTTACTCACTCCAACCCGCAACCCTGAGGTTAGCTGAACCAGGCAAAGTAGTGTTGCCGCAGAAAGTGTCGTTCTCTCACAAGTTAAAAAGCATCTCTCTCATTTGTATTTCCCTCTCTTAGTCCGGGAATAAAAATAGACTAAGTGGCGCTCAAGGTGGACGTGTTGGTCGAGGGGATCAAGGCGGGTTCGTTTAATCTTTTGAGAGTAATAGAGGTATTTCTTGAGTGACGTCATTGGCATGTCATGTGCGCGCACTTGGAGGTATATTATATCCTGTACAATTTATAGCGATGAACACGGTTGTTCGTTGTTAACCTGTTACCGACCAGAGAAAATTAAATAATTGAATAAAACAGTAGGTAATACGTTTAATTAAAAGTAGAAAATGATAGACCATCGTCTGTTTTATGTGACGGTTAGAACATTTTCATGCTGTTAGGAAGAAGCACGATACTTTTCGAGCTTTTCGGCATGTCATATTATATTATGATGTCATCGGTGAGGAAACCGAGTACCCAATCAATATTTGCTTCACTGCACAGTTGACACATGACAGATGCAGAAATATAACCCGATTAAGGCTGCCCCTCGGCCGGTTCCCGCCATAATAGTGTTTTTTGCTTCTAATTTAAATCTGAGAAGGTTAACAAATTATTGTTAAAACTACACTTATTTTTAAAATTTATACAATTTTCCAATTTCGCGCCAAAAAACAACATTATTGTAGATTAGATCGAGTGATTATTCTGAAATAGCCTCGTGTTCGCAGATTATTTATACCATTTTTATGAATGACCCAGTATGGCTTTGTCTTGTTGCATTATATGTATACTGCCTTAATAACAATATTTCTGCTAGTGACAAGAAGTTTGAAAATTGGAACTGATTGCCGCCAACAATCGAATTATTCTCCTTTCCTTCTAACAGGATATCGGTCGCCTCCAACTGCGCGCGCATTATCTTAGCGTCTTATTTTAACGCATTGAGATCTCAGTATAATGTGTATTCTTTTTACTCAAGAAATACCTCTATTCGAGAGGAAGGGTTACTCTGAAACAGGGTAGGTCAGAGGGGACCGTGGTATTGGTAGTAGATGTGGTAAGAGAGAGAGAGAGAGAGCGGGATTAATGTGACAGCACGAAATTATTATAGTAACGTTGTAGTGCGCGTTGCTCAGATGGGTGTTTGGGAGCGAGTCGTGGTTCGATTAAAAAATGATTATTTGGGCGCCAGGTAACTTGGAGCGCACTACCAGTAGTTACCGACTGAGTTGACAAGCTTTGGCACCGGCGATGGAACTTACTGGACACTATCTTCAACGAAGGAGGAAGGGACGAAATACAAAGCGAAGAAATTTAACAAAAAGTGTATTAAAAATTATTTACAAAAGTAAAAACACGAAGTGTAATAAAAAGGAAACTTTGTCGAAAGGGGGTACCTTGAAACCCAGCGCATATGACAAAAAAACTAAGAACCGCTGTTGCTGTATAGCTATACTCCGCAGCGTAATTTTAAACAACCTATTGAAAATAAGCGCAAAACAAAAAGGCGAGTAACCCTGACAAAGTAACTTAAATGGAGATATATAGAAATGGTCAACCACTGAGGGCGGTTGAAAGCAAAACAAATTTGAAATAAAATCCTATAAAGGATCGAAGTTATCCTTGCAAAAATTAACTACAGCGACTCATCGCTTTCTTTAAATAAAAGGAGAACTTAGGAAAATAATTATCTGGCCTGTTTCTTCGGTGTAGGTCCTCGGTATAGTGGCAGTGATTACAAATTGGGTCGGAGATGTGGAAGGGAGATTTCTGCTGCACAGCACAACTGAAACTCTCGGGGAGATAAAAAGGCTCTATTCCTTGGAGGGGTACAGGACATAGAACGCCTCCGTCAACGCAGAGGAACCAGGAACCTCACTTTCAGACTCCTCGATGAAGAACAAAAAAGGCACCCAACTTCAATCGACGAAAAATCGACGGTGGATGTTAAATCCAGAAAAAACGACCCTGTATTAAACAGGAAATTACTCACTGCATGTGCCAAGAAATAAACAGACTCACCTCTTTTCTGGGGTCGTAATTAACAAAACTCTAGTTAAATCTATCAGATCTAACCTCAAAAACACGTTGGCTTGATCCTGCTTGAAACCAAAAAAATGCCTTCAAAAAAGGAGGAAGTGGGACATCAATCCTCAAAGCTAGTAGGACAAATCCGCACCCTCGGCACTACCGGATGGCTTCTCCAGGTCAAGAAAAAAAACGGGATTCTGGAATTTTCAGCCCGTCACATTTTTGTTACAATGGAGCGTTCTACACCGTCGGTAAAAGCGATCACGACCCCTCGACTGTCAAACAGCTGGCGCCATCTGTTGGTGCCACTATTTCCAGAAAACTCGGGAAAGCTCTGGTTAATTAAATTTCGTTTTAGGGAAGGCAAAAGGGGACATCGGGGATGAAAAGAAAAATGTTCAGCTGCCTTGAGCTGGAAAAATTGAATACTGGTGAGCTGCAGATTAAAAACTATCGGAGACTAGAAGGATGGTGGCAGTGCAATCTGAATCAAGGGTTATAAACCGGAAGGGTGGCTGGAACGACGAGACGACATTTAAGGAATCAAAGTGCCGGATTCTTCAGAGGTAAATTTGCTAATTTGTACAAAATAAAGCAGTTAAAACAAATAATGTTGTTATTTAAAGAAACCCCTCCTGTTTGTTTTCTGATTAGGCAACCAATTATACCCCTAGGGGTATGAAGGGTGGCGGCTCAAAAACCAGATTGCTACAACGTGCCACGTTTGGAGCAGAATGCGAATGACAGATGTCGAGTCATGAGGAGTGGCAGACCGTCAGAAGCGACGAGTTGAAGTCTGTCGCTTTGGACGAGGTGTGTTACAATATATACAGAGTGGTTCCTTTTTCACTGCTCACCACTGGCATCTTCTAAACGGTAAGAGGTACGAAGTCGGTTAAATGAGAGAAATATTGCACTATTTAAATTTCACTTGTAGCTTTTATATTATTGACAGCTGTCAATTAAATAGCATAGTCAGAAATTGTTTAGGGCTTCTAGATTTTGAGTAACGGTAGTCAACTTTTTATTCTCTTATAGTAGCCAAATTGTATTTTAACACCATCGGACACACAAAAAATTTGCTTTTCAAAAATGTAATCAAAATGGACTTTTTTGACAGATCGTTAAAATTTGAAAATTGATATGCGTAGGTTGTAAAATGAGTTATAAATGAACGAATATGGTGAAAACAGTGGCGCGGATGCCAGTGGGGGCAACTGAACCGTTATCATTGAAAATTAAGCCCTATTAAAATAAAAGTTAATGAGGATATCGGACTAAAATTGTTTTTATTTAATTTTTTAAGCTTAACGTTTCGGCCGTGATTCCGCCTTCATCAGAAGCTACAAAAGTTTTACATGTCAAAGGTGTTACAAAGTGACCTAACTTACCTAAAAATTATTGTTATAAAGAGCGTATGGGGGTCCTTTCATCATCGGGGTTACCAAAGGAAAGAAAGAGGGAACTGTCAAAGTGAAGTGTCACCATCGTCAAATTAAATACCCCTATGACTCCACAACCCACCATACACCCAACATTCTTAGTTGCCTAACACGTGATCAAATTCCAAATTTGAACCATTCATTTGATTATTATTAACATTTCTTTCAATAATCTTACTGACTATTAACAATTTTAATAGTGTTACGACATAAAACAATCAATTTACAAAAAATTGTTAATAGTCAGTAAGATTATTGAAAGAAATGTTAATAATAATCAAATGGATGGTAGATAATACGATCACTGAAATGTGTAATGAAACACGACTGTTTTTGAAAGAGAACCCTGAAGTTTTCATTAATAAGTCAGATAAGGGTAACAATATAGTGGTAATGTATAAGCATGAATACATCCAAAGAGTAGAAGAGGATTTACTAAATGATCCCACAACTTATAAATTACTCACTACAGATCCAACCAATAGATTTCAGACCAAACATAATCAAACAATAACATTACTTGAAAAACAGAATATTATTACCAAAGAAACATCAAAAAATTTAAAAACCCACAACTGAGGAAGACCCACAAAGAAGAAGTGACCTTCAGACCAATCATAAGCTGTATAGGGACTCCCGGTTATAAATTAGCAAAATACATAAACAAAGTCCTCGGCCCAATAACGTCAACTTTACATTACAATCTAAAGAACTCATTCGAAGTAGTGGATCACCTTAGGAATTTGGTACTTCCAGCACAACATGTGTTAATCTCACTTGATGTTGTGTCTCTATTTACCAACATTCCTAAAGTACTAGTGATAAAAGTCATAAATAAAAATTGGAACTTCATCAAGAATTATACGGACATAGAGAGGGACTTCTTACTAAATACCATTGTTAATGATATTTTTGACACAAGTTATTGCATGTTTGAAGATAGAATTTATTCCCAGATCCGAGGATGTGCAATGGAAAACCCTAGCAGCCCCATTTTAGCATCCTTAGTGGTCGATTACATCATAGATGAAGCCTTAAAGAAACTCCCTTTTACAGTACCACTTATAAAGATTTATGTAGATGACATGCTGTTAGCCGTACCAGAACAACATGTAGAACTGGTTGTAGATACTTTCAATAGTATCCATGGCAGTATAAATTTTACATTAGAAAAAGAAAACAATGGAAAGATACCATATTTAGACTTAGAATTGCATAGGAGAGATGATAACACTATAATAACCAATTGGTAGGTACACCAAACCAAGAAGCTCAAATATCTTATTAAATTATTTGTCCAATCATTCCATGTCAATGAAGATGTCTACAGTGTGTGGATTCATAAATCGAGTGTTAAAGTTGAGTAATCCAGTGTTCCATCAAAACAATTTAGATAAGATCTCGAACATACTACTTAAGAACAATTACCCGAAACAGTTTATTAAGAAAATGATTCTTAAATGTAAAGCCGAAGTCACTAACAGACCAAATTTTGAAATTGATACTTCCCAAACACACATTAACGAAAACAAAACGTACTGTAGATTTCCGTACATAACTGGGTTATCTGAACCTATAAAAAAATTATTAAAGAACACAAACGTACAACTTGCTTATTACAACATCAGAACAACGCAGATGTATTATAACAAACTTAAAGACAAAGTTCCACAAGACAAACAATCGAATGTTGTCTATGGCATTAAATGTAACGGGTGCAGTTTAATATATTGTGGACAGACCAAACAATACTTGGGGAGAAGACTGAAACAACATGAAAATGACTGCAAAATGATAAACATAGATAAGCAAGAGAAAACTGCCTTAAGTGAACATCATTTTAGGACAGGAAACAAATTTAAAAAGAAGGAATTTAAGTGAAATGATCTACATAAAAACTTTAAACACAGTAAATAGAAGGACAGATGTGGACAACCTGCACACAGCGTATGGTGGCCTTTTAAATCGATTCAAGAATCAATTAGTTAAAAACAAACACCCATTTATCACGCAAACCGAATAAAAAGAAAAGGAAAGATAATCATAATTGTATATAATTTTAATTTAATTGTAATGTTGTAAATTGATTGTTTTATGTCGTAACACTATTAAAATTGTTAATAGTCAGTAAGATTATTGAAAGAAATGTTAATAATAATCAAATGAATGGTTCAAATTTGGAATTTGATCACGTGTTAGGCAACTAAGAATGTTGGGTGTATGGTGGGTTGTGGAGTCATAAGGGTATTTAATTTGACGATGGTGACACTTCACTTTGACAGTTCCCTCTTTCTTTTCTTTGGTAACCCCGATGATGAAAGGACCCCCATACGCTCTTAATAACAATAATTTTTAGGTAAGTTAGGTCACTTTGTAACACCTTTGACATGTAAAACTTTTGTAGCTTCTGATGAAGGCGGAATCACGGCCGAAACGTTAAGCTTAAAAAATTAAATAAAAACAATTTTAGTCCGATATCCTCATTAACTTTTATTTTAATAACAAAATGGCGGACGCGAACCCAATTATGGATTAAGCCCTATGTGCATCAATGTTATTTTAGTCATGGTTATGGAAGCATGAAAATACGCAAAAACACCTTTTTTAGAAAAATCACAGAAAATTAATGCTTACGCCAAATCGACTTCTGAAAAAAGATTTTTGAAGAAAAAAGAAAGATCTTCAAGGCGATGTGGGTCTCATAACCATTGGTTGTTGCCCGACCAATCCCCACGCACCTAAAATAAGCCTTACAGACAAGTATCAATAAGGCTACTACAGCAGCGCCATCTGTCGACGTTTCTTACAAAGTTCGAAAGCCTGATTCTTTAGCTTTAATTTAAGACCAAGTCTATCCAAATCGGTTAAGAAATGGCTGACGTATTTCAAAGACTATTTTGTCCGGTTTTTTTGGGACACCCGATAGTATATTATTAAACGAGCACATTATGATTTTAAAGAATTTCTTTGTGATGTAATTACCGTTTAGTGTTTAGTGTTCGACTGTGATATACATATGTTATTTGTTACTTTTATGCTTATTCTAAGCACTATGGTTATACCAGATATTTTTGACGTTACCCATATCATGTATAATGATCACGTCGGTAATAAACTTATATAAAAAAGAAAATGGGCAGCTACGGAAGCGGCTGGAACCTCCCCACTTGGTGAATGATCCAATCCTATCACTAATATCACTTAAATTTTACTATTTACTATGCCTAAGTTTTACTCCACCAAACCAAATGTGTTTTCTGTGAGTTTTCTGAATTTTACGATCTTTTGCCAAAAGGGCATTAAGGTTGAGTACAATTTTGAAAACTAAATTTGAAGACTTTTCATGTGCTGATAGAGAAAATAGGAGTTCATTATTCAAATTTCAAAGTTGATATGCCAAAATGGCACTTGCCGCCCTCGGATTGCCACCAGAATTAAATCAGCTCTTCGGCGGGTGACGGTATCTCTACCTACCAAATTTCAGCCAAATCGAACCAGCAGTTTGGGCTGTAGCGTGTTATTTAATGTTTCCTCAATACTTCGAATTTTTCGATTTTATGCCAAAAAGGCGCTAAGTGTGAGTACACTTTCAGATACAGAATTTCAAGACCTTCCATGCGCTGTTAAGAAAAATTAGTGTTCATCAGTCAAATTTCATAGTTTACATGCCTAAAAGGCACTTGGCTTCTTCGGATTCGCAACAAAATTAACTGGGCTCACCAGAAGGCCAACACTAACCTGCATACCAAATTTCACTAAAATCCGTTCGGTAGTTTCCGAGAAATCGTGCTCACATACGTACGTACATACGTACGTACATACACACAGACATTTTTTAAAAACCACTTTTTCGTGATCCTGAGACCTTGAAACGTAAAGATCTGGTGTTATCTCAATTTCGAATTTTGGACTGATTGCAGTAACCTCCCATTTTTATATTGGTTGTGGGGAGGTTAAAAGTAGAAGTTTCTACCGTCTCCGAGACTGCCAATTTTTCAAGGGGGCTATACGATCGTAGCCTGTTAAACATGGGGGCTACATTTTTAATCTATATAACATGTGGTGCCAAGGGGCGGAGCCCTAAACAAGGGGATGAAAAATATATAGGGGATGAAATTTAGGGGTGGGGGTTGAAATCGAAATAGGGGATGAAATTTAGAGGTTGAATTATGACGTCAGAGGGGGGCCCAGGTCAGATAGGGGTGTGGTCAGGTCAGGGGGGCCAGGTCAGGTAGGAAAAATGGGGCTCCCTTGGGGAGGTGCGAAGCCCTAACATGGGGGCCCCTTGGGGGGCGGAGGCCGGGCGTAAGGGGCCGATTACCTACTCAAAACTATACCATAAACGGCACTTTATAAAGCAATAGAACATAGGTAAATGTAATTTAAATTGTTTAGAATCATCATTATTTTTGATTGTTAATTATCAATTATTGATTTTACAATTGCAGGTTTTTCCAATCATTTACGCCTTGATGGACTCTAAGTGTGAACAGCTCTATACAAGTTTCCTAAGAGTAATTCTGGAGAACGTTCTAGGGGGTCGGCATGTGACCGGTGTTATGGCCGACTTTGAAAGATCCTTGCGAAGAGCAGTTAGCGTTGTTTTTCCAGACGCTCAATTAAAGGCATACTTTTCACTTTACTAAAGAACGGTAAAGCATAAATTCATATTCAGAAAAATAACTACCTACCTACAAAAAATATTCTTACCTAAATGATTTATTGGTAATATTTCTATATTCAGCGAAAAATATTGGACTGTTACGTACTGATACCACTTTTACCCAACAATTTAGTCATTGAGGGTCTTCATCCTATCCGTTTTTTTTTCAACGAGGTGGCGTTGGAAGGCGAAAGAATCTATTGCAAGGTTTATAAATTATTTTTTTCTATTTCGGTTTCCTAATGAACACTTTATAGCACCCAAACGCGTTCTCTAATGTGCTCTATTAGAGCACGGCTTTTGTTTACATCGTAACCTAGACAACGATCGCGAACTGTCAAGCGAACCTGTCTATGAAAATGGAAAACCAATTTTTTTCTAACAGGTTATGGGTATCCGAAATAAAAAAAATTGTATAAAAAACGTATTTCATAAGGCTCTTATCGCACTCGGATTTTGTACAACTCGGGCTTTTCGCCCTCGATGTCCAAACATCCTCGTGCGATAATAATTGGCCTTAAGAAACGTGTTTTTTAATATACTATTTCCCGGAATTGTTCATTTATGGGTTTCGTTAATGTATACAAAATCGTGCATTAATAGACCCTATTAATGCACGATTTTCTATTATCAACGATTTTATTATAGGCAATCAACTATACATGTTCTGACATTTAACAAGAATTTTAAGTGCCATCTGTCAAATTTTCAAAATCTGCAAATTTAAATAAAAGTCCCATCAATGGATACTCAGGATCTTAATTTAACACCACCGGAAATACTAGAAAATCCAGATCTTGCAAACTTAAGTTTGCTTCCAGAAAAAAGCCGTAAGATTTATGAAAAAACTTATGCCGATTTCATTTCGTGGTGCGAGAATAAAAATGCAGTGCGACACTTGGCAAGGCAATTGACATTTAATTTCTCTTGTTTTGTTCATCGACCTTCGGCACTTTTTAAATTGGATGCATGTTTGGTTGCATAACCGTTTATCAAACGCAATTTTGAAAAACAAATTTCGGCAATTTAATGATAGATAATACATCCACGGAAAAATATTGTAACTGACTCGAGTGTTAATAGGCGATTAATAATCTCTAGATTATTAATCGCTCTCATTACCCTTGTTCATAACTATTCACCGACGGTGGCAGAATTTGAATATAAGCGTGTTTGGTGATATAATGCACATTTTGTTATGTTAGCAGCAGATGAAGAACCGATAACTTTTCAAGAAGCCGTGAATGGTGAAGAAGCAATTAAGTGGAAGAAGGCCATGGAGGATATAATTAATTCTTTGGATGAAAACAAGTGGACTTTAGTGGAAATGCTCAGTGGCACGAAGGTCATTGGCAATAAGTGGGTTTACAAAATTAAAAAACGAGCCGACGGAACTGTGGACTAATATAAAGCGCGGTTTGTGATAAAAGGGTTTTTGCAGAAGGAGGGTATAGACTATTTATAACCGGAATACCGACAGTACATCCGCCGAAATGATCTGATGTCTATACAAGATTTTATAAGTTTATAAGTCTGGATTTGAATCTAATTATTCTAAATGACGAAATTGGCCAGGCAATTTTAAAAATATATCAGAGGGATAGAAAACCGTTGGACCCAGAGCACAAGGCTACATCTGTGACATAATTGCAACTTATTTTTTAAACACTTTGCGAATATGTTATGATATTAATTGTATGTATACCCTAGGCGACAGACAAACGACGATTTCTGTTTTGGCAGATCAATTTGTGAGAATCTTTCGTCACGACATAAAGGAAACACATTACGTACTCCCCGTGAGGAAGGCTCAGTCAAGGAACGATAAAGCTGGCATTTCTATGATAAATATAGAAATAAAATAGCGTACATAAGAAAAGCCGGAAAAGAATTACATCTTGACGACGAATCCAACACGAATTTAGGAGGTAATTATAACAAAAAAAATTAAAATCTAATATCTCATTTTTCTGATTCATCCTTATTCTTTGACACTTTACTGTAAAATTTGAAATTTTATCACAGAAGATAAATATGTATGGTATTCCAAAATTTTAAATTCATTGCTTCAGCATATAGGTTAACTGGGACTAAAATATCAAAATTTTGAATTCACCAATTCACCAAATCGTTCGAAGATGGGGTTGACGGGAATGAAGCCAATCAAAGTAAACTTTAGCTTAAATGTTTAAAAATCAAACGTGGGGTGGGGTTTGTTCGAATATAGGTACCCATTTTCACTAAGTACGCCTATGTTGTGATAGGTAGGTAAATATTGTCCACATTACAATGCAAAATACCTAATTAAAACCATATGTGAAGGATTTGGTTCAATAAAATAAACGCAATTTCAATAAAGGGGTAGGTAGTTGTAGTTGAACGATTAAAGTGCTAAAATTAGAATAAATTATAAAAGACCCGGAATGTACGCTAATAGATGAGCATAGATGAGCCAATTTTTAATTGCAGGAGCGAAGTTCGCAATATTCCAGGGCTCTCACCATGAATTTTCGATTTTTTTTTATGATTTTATGACAAATAGACCTTATTGCATTAAGAAATCTTGCAAGATTTCCATAAATGAAATTATTTTTTTGCAAGGTGTGGTATTATCAAGTTTGGCATTTTCGCTCGGAGTCGCTCCAAAGGCGTAAAACAAATAGGTGACAAATAGCTTGGAGTCACTCCGTTGACCCTCGAGTTAAAAGAGTGAGAGTGACTTTGTTCAAGGATGGCGAACCCAGCTTGAACAGTGTCGCCAACCAAATATCAAGCACCATTAGGCAACGTGTTATGCACGAGTGCAATGAAGCCTGCCTGAAACACGGGGGAAATGTTTCTACTTTAAATTTATGACATTTTGACACAATCACGATTTTATGCCCTTTTTATGGCAAAAATTGTCATTTTATGATTTTTATGATTTTATGACACTTTGAGAGCCCTGCTATTCATTTATGAATCCTCAACCATCCCAATCCATAGACTCTATGTCTATCCACAGTACCCTAAGTACTCAAGGACTTCCAAGTCCTTCCCATCCGGCGCCTTCCGGCTTTACGAGAGAATTCAACTGAAAAAATGAAGATGATGAAAGCGAGCAGGTATCATCGTTAAAGAAAACCGCACAGACCTGACAACCAACGAATATGAACCTAAGCCATTTACTGAATCCCTGATCCAGGAGTATATACAGACAAAAGAAAACATCTCATCTGTACATTCTCAAAGGGATTTTGTAACTAGACGGATCCAAGATAAAGTAAACTTTACCGCAGCCATGTTTAAAATATCAAAAGATAAAATCTGTTACAGAACAGATCCAAGCTGCCATGTCGAAAGGAAATAAGCAAGTTTTTTTCCAAGGCATCTCCTTTACTTTACCTTCCATTACCGCTAAAGCTATCCCTACCGTAACCCAAGGGCTCGACATATACATTGACGAGTTACTTCAGACACTTCAGGTGTCCCACACCATCCAAGGGCAACCAATAGCATTAGCCGCGCCCAAAACGAAGCTGTTAAAAGCAGTTTCCAAGTATGCATCAAGACTCACCAGCAGCACAGACAGAATGCGAGTATACAACCAACTCCTCGCAAGTGTTGTGCTTGAGAGAATAGTCCATCATTTTTTAAAGAAAACATGATGGTCGGCTGTTGCCACTTGACTTATCTTATTCATGATTGTTAGGATGAGGGATAACGTCGCATGCGCGGCAAGAAGCAGTAAGAGCACGACACGAGGAACGCCCTCTTCTCTCCCAACGCCGGCACGAGAATCATCGTTCAACCGTATCCTGTATTGTAATTATCATTACCGACGAATATTGTCAATATACCATCTTAAGTAGTTATCAGTGTTTACGTGCAATAACTAAAGGACTTCACAGTGGCGACGAGGATCAACCGGAAGGCCGCGGTAATTGTGAAATTTTGGTTTGACTTGATAAATTTTCACATTCTCGTGGCGAGATAAGATTTTGTGGTACGGCTATCTTCGGGTGATTTCGGTGGCAGTGACCGGCGTACTTCGTATTTTGTGCGCTTATGTTTAGCGCACGAGTAGTGGACAGTGACAGCTCTGACATTTTTGACAGTTCGGTGGATGACAGTAGTGACAGCTTCGGTTCTGTGTTGGGGACTTGGAAGTGTCAACGGAATCATCAACATCAACAATCATGTCAGTGGGAACAGTCCGTGAATTCAACGAGCAATCTGACTGTTGGATTGTTTACGCCGAGAGATTGGAGCAATATTTCGATGCGAATAAAATTGTGGACGCCAAGATAAAAGTTGCAACCTTACTTAGTGTAATTGGAGACAACGCTTACAAGTTGATCAGAGATTTAACCTTTCCTGACTTACCCAAGGAAAAGTCATTTGAGGACCTAAATACTCTGATGAAGAATCATTTCAGCCCGCCCGTCTCCGTGTTCAGGGAAAGAATAAAGTTCCACGACGCTAAACAAGCTGAAGGCGAGTCTATCAGTGAGTGGTATGCCAGGGTTAGAAGTTTAGCTGTCAATTGCAATTTTTCTGATAAACTGGATTTCGCTCTGCGCGACAAGTTCGTCGTCGGGATGAAGAAAGGCCCCATTCTGGACAGTATATGTGAAGAAAGCGAAACCGTGGCTCTGCAAACATTAGTTAAACGAGCAACCCAAAAGGAAGTCTCTCTCGCAGGAAGTCGAAAGGATAGAACTGGGGATGGAATCATCAACTGGGTGGATAAGCGGACAAACAACAGCAGCAGGGGAAAACCAGCCAAGGAACACCAGGGTAGACGGAGGCCGGAAGATAAAAACACCTTACAGCAGGCTCGAGAGCAGGGTGCATGCTCCTGTTGTGGGAAGCATCATCAACAGGGCCAAAGCTGCAAGTATAGGGGCTACAAGTGTAGGGTTTGCCTCAAGGTAGGACATCTCGCTAAGGTATGTACACGTGCCAAGAATGTAAATACCATGCAAGTGGAGGAGATACCTAATGAGGACGAATATCCAATTTATGTGTTGCGGGAAGTAACTGCAGTTAACAAACTTTATGATCCGATTGTTTTGCAAGTTAAAATAATGGACAAGGTTATTTTAATGGAACTTGATTCGGGTTCAGGCAATAGTTTAGTTAACCAGGAAACTTTTAGGCAGTTTGTAAAGCAAGTGACATTGCGACCGACTAAAGCCATTTTCAAGAGCTACAGTGGTGAAGTTGTACATCCACTGGGCGAATTCACAACTAGGGTTGTTTATAATAAAGTTGCCAAAAAATTTAACAATGTATTTAAGTAAAGTAAATGGTCCAAACTTGTTAGGCCGTGATTTTTTGACACTGTTTAATATCACCTTTAATATTCCAGCCTCGGTAAATGTTTTGACTTCCACTACTCCGGATTCACTGAGGGAGAGGTTCCCGGGAGTGTTTGATGGAGGACTGGGGAGGTTCAAACACGCCAAAATAAGCATCCGAGTAAAACCTGGATCGACACCGATTTAAGCCCAGGCCCGTACCGCTGGCCTTCAAGGATAAGGTGGACAAAGAACTGGGACGTCTGGAAGCTGAAGGTATCTTAACACAAGTGGATTCCAACAAGTGAGGTACCGCTCTGGTACAGTCGAAAAAGAAACTCATGCACCCGCTTTGTGAGCGTTAAGCAGGAGAATCGGCACACAGCCCTCGATGTCCCGCCTACAAGGCCCGGCGCGGACACCTCAGGTTTTTTGCTCTGATGTTCTTATGATGTTCTTATCTTGCGGGATATGAATCTGACAATGCGTATCGCATTTACCTCGGCATTTACCTACAATTATTCAAAATAATTCAATTGTTACATGTTAAAGATTATTCCTCTCCCCCAGTCGGAGCATCATCCACTTTTCCCGCAATAGTCATACTTGTTAGGTAACATAATTTAGAATTGTTCAGATTCACATGTCATAAAAACTCAAAATTGCAACAAATAAGCAAGTAGGTATTATATCGCGTCGGCTCGGCCGAAAGTGTGAATAAACAGTAACAACGCTTTTGCTTATAGTTTTGGTCGTAAAAACTTGTATTTGAATCCTTCATTAATTCAAGATTAAGCATCTTGTAATCTTTTAATTCACTCCAGTTTGCGCTGAATCGAATGTAAACCGCTCGATCCGATGGAGTTGCTTAAAAAAACCTTGATAACTCAGGCGATGGAATCTTATCGGTCGGACAGTCACAGGTATTAAATAAAAAAAGTCCAGAATTTCTTAACTTCTTAACGGGTGTCAACGAATCCATGTAACACCTCGATGTTTTTTAATTTTCTGGAATATCAACTTCTTGAAATTCTTACAGGTTCATATACCTATAAAAACGCTAATTTTGAGAAATTTACAAAGTTTTTGTTACTTCCGGTTTCACCGGAAGTGATGTTAACTGTCTTGTTTTAAATAACAAGGTGACGATATTTTTACGCGATTCGAAAGACAAAATAATTCTCTTTACAGCCGTATCAAAAAATTTTACCATAAGTTTCAAAGATGTCCGCCAGAGGGCCGAAATGTTTTTAGTCAAGATGGCTGTAATTTATGATATTTTTTAAGTTAAAGTTACTATTCAGATTAGTGCAAACGTCCTCTAAAATTCTCATATTGTCTAAATCTGTCGCCAAAATCCTCGGACAGGTCGATCTTGTTTTTTTATGCGGATCCGGGGATGTAGTCTGATATATTTCCACTTCTGGCTTAACCGAAAATGTCCCAAATTTTTATTTTAAAAAATTTTTCTGATTTAAAAACATGTTTCATGCTTGACAGGCAGTTAAGTCACGACCACCCTGGATTTTGAAAAACATTTAAAAAGTCGGTGAAAAATTGAGATTTTCCAAAAACGTAAAATACTACTTAATCCGGGACTTAATCTTTCTGATGCAGTTTCATCTTCGATCTTTTCTCTTATTTTTGAGATTGCTAAAAATTGTTAAGTATGAGAGAATTTGATAAAAACAAAAGAAATCAACAAATGAAATTAGGCAGGTGAATTTGCACCAAAAAAACTTTCGCAAATCTGAATTTTTCACCGACATCTTCGATGTTTTTAAAAATCTAGGGTGTCCATGACTGGATTAAAAAAAATTAAGTGAATATCTTTGGCGGATTATAAATATATAAAGATCAATAATGAATCAACCGACCAATAATTTTGCACTAAATCTCGTCTCTCGTCATTTGAAGAGTATAGATTGTGTGGTATAAAGGATGTGTCTTTCAGAATCACCCCTGAAAATTAATGACTTCTTACCTTGTGTCTTAATTTGGGCCTTGGGGTATTATGATGCAATGGGGTATTACCATTATAACTTGTTTTACAGACAATTTTTTTTTGTTAAAAGTGACATTTTTGAAGTTACGACACGACCAAATCGTTTATTTCCACCGTGACTGGAAGTTCAATTCAGAATTTTGGCATGAGTATATTTCGACGTCCGGTGCATCTTTTTCGACAATACACTCATATACTTCACTTCCGGTTTTACCGGAAATCGACATCAATTTTGTTATTTTAATAGCAACCCAATTTTAGTGCCGTAGCAGAATGCGGAGGTACTCTTTTTTTTAGGAAACGATTTAAGCTTGTCAAATGTAGTCTAAAACCCCAACATGTCAGCTGTTTGCACCAGCCGCTTTTATTTTATAACAATTTATTGATAATTTAATAAAATCGGGTAAGCTTCCAAACGTGATTGATGTGAGGCGTTTGAGGCAATTAAACACATCTAGTTATTAGTTACTTATGCCTTCTTGACATTAAGTATCTTCCATGACAACGTAACTAAAGCCCGGTTTTTCCATCTTCGATAACCTCCGGTTTACCTACCCAACAGTTTGTCGCATAGCAACGAGTGTTCTGATTGGCTGTATCCTAGCAACTAACCGCTGGTTTGGTAAACTGGAGGTTATCGAAGATGGAAAAACCCGGCCTAACAAGTCAAAAATAAATATTCGGGAGTATCGAAGAGATATTTCTGACGCAGTGGGTCATAAAGGCCGGATGTTTTTAATTGCTTCCGACGCGAAAAATCAATCACGTTTGCCAGCCTGCTGGATTTTATTAGGTAAATTATGAAACATTTTTTATAAAATAAAATAAAAAAATGTGCAAACAGTTGATATGTTGGGTTCTTCAGACTACATTATTTGACAAGCTTGGATCGATTTCGTCAGAAGTGAAGTACTGACGGAGATATGCCCGTCACATTGAATCTGGGACACCCTGTATACAATGCTTACTGCGAATGTTTTTATTTTGAAACAGTCGATGTCGATAATACAATGCTGGAAATATTCTGTAACTTCCTACTTCCTGGGAAAAAACGCTTCAATGAAAGGAAAATAGGCTAGAGAATCCTTTAACGTTCAGGGTAAAAAATTATTGAAAATTGAAAAGTAGGATTGTCGTGAAAAAGAATGTTCATGAATCCGGTTTGAACCCGAGACCTACACAACCGAAGCGACTGCGCTTCGAACTGAGCTATCAGACCTAGTACGTGACGTTCGATTCAGCACAGACTTCCAATACACGTGCATCTGCAAGTTAACCTCGCATGACCTCAACCTCGCCCCTTGTGGCAATTTGCAATTTTTATCGACAGGTGAATCTAATAATTTCAAATTAACAAATAGGATCATTGCGGAAAAAGTGGTTGCTGTTTGAATTGAACGGATCGGATTGCCTAGAGGTGTGCGCGCCGGGTAGGCGGGGCATCGAAGGCTGTGTGCCGATTCTCCTGCTTTGAGCTCATAAAGCCAGTGCATGATTTTCTTTTTCGACTGTACCAGTTTTGAAATCGGACGGCACTATAAGATTATGTGGGGACTATTCAACTAGTGTAAACCGATGTCTTGAAGAGGTAAGATATCCTTTACCATTAATTGATGAAATTTTTGCAACATTATGTGGAGGCTTGCAATTCTCGAAGTTAGATCTCTCGCAAGCTTACGCCCAGTTTGAAGTAGATGAAGAGTCGAGCGAAATTCTTGCTTGGAGTACACAGAAAGGTATCTATAAAATGAATCGAATGCCTTATGGTATAGCTCCGGCAGCAGCAATTTTCCAAAAGCAGCTAGAGGAGCTGGTCTCAAAGTTAGGTGGGACAAATGCAAATTTTTACAGGATGAGATCACGTACCTGGGACATAGTATTACCAAGGATGGTTTGCACAAAACTCAAGATAAAATATCGGCGATAACAGCAGCTGAAAGACCTACTTCTGTGAAGGAAGTGCGTTCATTCCTTGGAATGGTTAACTATTACAATAGAAGTAGTAGGTATAGCGGGGTTCTGGACCAATTGAGGTTATGTTTTCATGTGCCATCGAGTTCTTCGGCGACTCCTGGTAATTGTTGATTTTTTTCACAGAACTGAAGGGGTAGGCCTCCATTTTGTATGTACTCCCTAATATTGAGGGTGCCTGGCCTGCCTGCCTGCCTGCCTCCCCTTTAAAATAGGGAAACTGAAATTTTCCCTCGCAGACTGTAATCTTGAAGTTTTTTTCCTTTCTAAAATGAAATTTTGGTGCGCAGGCCGTCATGGGGGTTGAAGTTTTCCCGCTTTCGTTAGAAATTTTGCCGCGCAAACAGGCGGGCCGCGCATTATCGCGTGCATGTAATTAGACCATTATTTTTGTTTCGCAGCTCATTAAGATAAAGCTTATCAAGTAAAATACTTATAATTAGGTATAGCAATTTAGACTTTTGCATAAATTGCTTCCTAGTATTTTATCAGTAAAACTAAGGCCATTATTATTATCTTCTGTTTATCAACGACTTGACCAATTAGTGCCCCCCAGCGTGTTTATTATTCACAGTTAAATATTTAGACCATTATTTTTGTTTCGCATTATTTTCCAATGGAATGAACAAATAATTGCTTCCTTGTATTTTATCAGTTAAGTAAAAAAAAAAATCCACATTATTTTTCGTTTTGAAATAACAATTATTCATTATTCCATGACTATGTATAAACACACCATTATTGTTTTGAACCCTTTAAGATAGGGTTATAAATTTTCAAGTCTGAACAAGTTGACTGAGAGATAGAGAGAGAGAGAGAGAAAGAGAGAAGCAATCTAGCAAATATGGACTCCGCTTCACTGGAGAAGAGGCAATTAATCGACGAACTACACAGAATGGCGAGACGTAACTACCCTCGACGAAGAACCATCATTAAGGGCTTATTTGACCTTTGGCAGATCGATTTAGCAGACATGAGGTCGTATGCTCGTCAAAATAGAAATTTTAAAATGATTCTTGTGGTGGTCGATTGTTTTTCCAAATTCGCTTGGACGAGACCGTTGAAAACGAAAACCGGACAAGAGGTGACTGCAGCATTTGCCGACATTCTCGCTCACTCCAAACAAGTACCAAGGAACGTCCAGAGTGACCAAGGAACCGAGTTCTTCAACGTTAAATTTCAAAATCTTATGAAGAAACATGGCATTAATCACTATAACACCTACAGCGTGGTCAAATGTTCAATGGCTGAAAGGCTAATTCGTACACTGAAAAGTAAATTATACAAACATTTCAGTCTAGTGGGTAGCTACAAATGGATAGACATTTTACCTGAAATTACCAAAAATTACAATGAAACTAAACACAGCTCTACTGGATATCGTCCATCTAAAGTTTCAAAAGCTAATGAACAAAAAATTCTTAATACAAAATTTAACCACATCAAACTAAGTGGAATGGCAAAATTTAAAAAAGGTGATATTGTTCGTATAAGCAAAAACAAACACGCGTTTGCCAAATCGTATACGCCGAATTGGTCAACTGAACTTTTTAAGATCACCCAAATACGCATAACCAATCCTGCAACGTATGTTCTCGAAGACATGCATGGACAACCAATCAAAGGCACTTTCTACACTGAAGAATTACAGAGAACTTTAAATCCCGACATTTACCTGGTTGAGAAGGTGCTACAGAGGAAAGGCAAGAAAGTCAAAGTTAAATGGTTGGGTTTAGACAGTTCCCATAACAGTTGGATCGATAACATAGATTTTGTATAAAACCTAAAAGCTACCGCATTTCATATTAGTATTTAATGATCTATTGGTAGTGTCGATTGAGAATGACAATGACAATGCAGAGGTGTAGTAGTGTTATTGAGCCGTCACAGTTCGAGAAAGCTATTCTTGAACATCGTGAATTTGGAAAACCATTAAATGAATTCACCTGTGAGGAATTGCAATACTTTTCACTTTATTACTTAATCAAGTATGCAAAACCTTGGGAACTGCTAGAAGTATGGTCAAGACTACCATCGACGTTCAAAGGAAATTTCGATCTACGTGTGATGCTACCATGTTTCATACACTACAATAGACCAGACTCTACAACACATTGGGATGGTTCAGCTCCTTCACAAAAAAATTGTGTTTTCTGTAACCAAACAATATCAATAAATTAAATAATAAAGAAAAGAAATTAATTATTTATTGAACCCATAAACTGAACATTTCTTAAAGTTAAACTGGTAAATTTCAATACAACTGAGACAGTTGATTATGGAATAATGAATAATTATTATCTGTCCATCTCTGGCATGCCCCCATGGTATTTATCCATTTCAACATGTTCAGACTTGAAAATTTATAAATTAGGTCAATTAGTTCTGCTGACCACCATCACCACCAGCAATACTCTTTTGACGTGTGTTCACAATCTCATTAGTGAATCGAAGAAAACTTTGATTCAGGCTATTTAAGTGTACATCTAATGCATCAATTTTTTTCGCAATTCTCGCTGCACGTTCCACTATCATTGATATGTCCGATCCCACTATTGGCAGCGTGGTACTAATCAACGAAATTTTGTCATGCACTTTCTCTAGTTCTTCGTAGTAATGTTTTTCTGAGGTTCTAATTTCGTCAATGTGACTCTGAAGCTTGGATGTTTGTTGATCAATTCCATCTATTTTTCTGGTCAACTGGCCTTCAATGGTTTTTTGAATTGCCTCGTTTGCGTCGGCAGTCAGCTTCTTAGCCAACTCGGTGAGAACGAAATTGTTTGCAGAATTGAAATATGCCAAAGTGACAACGTCTCCATCGTCTGTAGGATCTTTTACGTTGCTAATTTTTATGTTCCTTAAATCTATGTTTCCATCTGGTGTGTGAGATAAAAACGGCGATGGCGATTGCACAACCCGAGCAAGTTTGTACGGAAATTTGCCATGTGAGACCCGTCCGAATTTATCCAAAGTCATTGTTGAAGTGGTGTCTAGGAGAAAACATCCAACGCATTAAATAGTTATTGTGCAATCTGATGCAACTTAATAATACGTGCCTACCACTTTTTTTTCAATTAATATATTATTTTAGCTTCCCTCAACTCGTTCAAGATGCTAACGATTTCATTGTCATGTGAGGTAGTATTTCCGGCATGTTTGGATGCAATAAGAAGCTGGAGCCTCTCTACGAGCTCGTTGGGGTCATCCCAATAAGTGTACTCAATAGGATCTGTATTGTAAATTATTTGATTGTCAAAAGGTAGACCAGCACCACCAGCCTTTTTGAACATTGGTTTAATGACCTCGCTATATTTTATAGCAGTTGAACCCTTTAAACGTCCCATGCTATCCCGATGAACATCGGACAATTCCAAAATCTGTTTATATGCTGCTTTATCTTCATTATTGAAGGCTGGATCCTTGTAAAAAATCAGTTGGTACAGACCCGGTGTACCCTTAAATTGTCTTCCACTGATAACTATATCTCCGGTGCGCTGATCAAAATCCAGTTTCTGTTTTCCTAGAAACCATCCTGATGTCACAGCATCATATACTGGACCATAATTTTTATCAATCTGATCATCTTTCGATAGGTGCTCCTTAACATATTTTTGAGCAGCGACTGGATATTGTTCTAGATATCTTTCTGCTTCCTCCATTGTTACGTTAGCTAGAGACATTTCAGCATCATCATAATTATCATCATTGTCATTAACTTCACTATAATCGTTATCGCTGTTTGCTAACGTGATCTCTTCTAGAGGTAAAAAGTTGGGTCCTTTAATTTTCTCTTGTTTTACAGATGTTGGAGATGTGGTTGTTGCAGGCTTTTGTTCCTTTTGTTCCTCTTGCTTTTCCTTTTTTAATTCCTTTTTGATGGAAGCCAACGTTTTTAAGTCGTTCACTTTTTTATTGAGTGCATCAGATGTCTTCTCGAGTTGTTTCAACGGTGTAGAAACAGGTTTGAATAGCTTTTCTATTGCCTGATCTTGTTCAGACCTGCCCAGCTTTAAAGCGAGATATTTTTTTCGAACTTGTCTTGCCAACTGATTGATTTTATCTTTTTTCCAAGCAACCTTAACGGCATTGCTATCAGTGTGCACATTCATGGTTGACACAAGGATGAGGGTGAAATAGTGTTCTTAGACATTTATATATTTATCGTACCCCTTGCGATAACGACCTCCTCTTAATTCACAGTCTTTCACAATTACCAAAGGTTTGTATTTCTCAACCCAACATTCAGAACACATTTGTTTGAATTGTTCAAAAGATATATCTGGTGAGACGTGTTCATCAAATATGTGTTTCAGGTTAATTCCATCCTGTTTGAAAATCACTATCAAATTAACATTATCACGAATAAGCTGCTTTGGAATTTTTGAATACGTTTGACATATATAGAATACATCAATATTTTTGTGTCGACACATTGAAAAGTGCTCCTGAATTTTCTGCTGTCCTCGATCGCAGGCTATGTCATCAAAGATGAATATTGAGTGACTCCTAGCTTTCGATGGACTGATTATGTCTTCATTTTCTTTAAACGGAAAATATCCCAATCCTCTAACTTTTTTTACAACTTCTTGGAGTAGCTGATACTTGGGTTGCCAAAGGGATTTCGAATAAATGTAGATATTTTCATATTTTGCTCCATTCGGGTGAAATAATATTGCCAAAACTGCATTTGTTTTACCCGAAGAGCTCGGACCACATACTATCGCTCTGAATGAGTTGGGTAAGAGCGCACCATGAGGCTTAGTTTCTTGTTGACGATTTGATAGATGCATAATATGATCATAGTTATCAATTGGCAGCGTTCGTTCTTGTTGGAGAACCTTCATTTTCTGGCAATTATTCTTTGTATTCAAAGCTATAAATAGTTTATGAGTCACATCCATCCATTATTTTCTATGTTGATCTATCAGGGTGAAGGTCTCTTGAACTCTTTAATTAATAAGTTACCGTTCGAGTTACATATTCCAGGAGGATATCAATTTTGTGGTCCCGGTACGTATGGAGAATACTGGGTTCATGGATAATTTTCATCTTTCTAGGAACCAAATTAGAAAAACGTCTCTCTAAGGGGGAAAAAGGTATAAATCCTTTGGATGCAGCCTGCAGAGATCATGATATTGCCTATTCTCAAAACAAATCTCTAGAAGATAGACATAAAGCTGATTGGGTACTTGAAAATAGAGCTTGGGAGCGCGTAAAAGCAAAGGACGCTAAATTGGGTGAAAAGGCTGCTGCTTGGTTCGTAACGACAGGCATGAAGACCAAACGCAATTTAGGCATGGGAATGCGTAAAATGAAACCATCAGTCTCATTAAGAAAAAATGTTATAGCAAAAGTTGTTAAGGCATTGAAAAAGTCAAATCCACATAACAGTTTGAAAAAATCTGCTTTGGATGCATTGCAGGCTGCACGAGTCGCTGTCAAACAAGCTGGTGGACGTAAAAATATTAGAATTCCTAGAGTCATACCCGTTCAAGATCATACTGGGGGGTTCCTACCTTTACTACCAATTCTAGGTGCTCTAGGTGCTTTGGGCTCCCTAGCGGGAGGAGCGAGTGCCATTGCAAAGACCGTCATTGATGCTAAAAACGCAAAAAAGAAACTGCAAGAGGAAAATAGACACAATCAGGCCATGGAGGCTATAGGTGCAAAAGGTTCTGGACTATATCTGAGAAAGAATCAGAAAGGAGGCTTTGGATTGTTCTTAAAAAAACAAAAAAAAAAAAACTACCAATAAAGCTACCCAACAGACCTATGTATAACAGTGACTTGCTATGTTATGCTAAAAAACTTAAACTGAAACATTTTCGAGGAGTTTTCATGAGAGACACATTGCCATCAGCACCATGGTCAAGGGAATGTGGAATCCTTAATTTAAATTTACACACACAAACGGGCAGTCATTGGGTTTGTTACACAGTCAATGGAAAGTTGGCAAATTTTTTTGATAGCTATGGTGGTCTCAAACCGCCTGAGGAGTTGGTTCAGTATTTAAAGGGTATTAAAATAATCTACAACAACCTGCAGTTCCAAGATTTCAATCAAAGCAATTGTGGTGGACTTTGTCTAGAATTTTTGTATAAAAACAATAAATTTAAATAGTTTTCATCAGTCATGTCTGTTATACTGACTCTTAAAAGCAGAAATTCAATCCTATCCATTGATTTTATAACGCCTATACATTTGGATCCAAAAAACGAGTACGGTTTGGCTTTACTTAGTTTCCACTCCTTCAACAGTATTCCAAATATAGAAGACGAATGCAAAGTGTACTTATTTGAAGACGGAGATAAAAGCAAAGAGAAAATAATAGAAATTCCTGTGGGTGCTTATGAAATTACCGACATCGAAGGCTTCATTCAGAAGGAATTGACTATCCCCAACACTGAAGCGAACCCTGATAAAATATTTTCATTAAAACCGAACCTCAACACATCTAAATGTGAAATATTTAGTAGGAAATATGCCGTAAATTTTGAACCTAAAGATTCTATTGGACGAACATTGGGGTTTTCGAGGAGAGTGTTGGAACCGAAAACGATTCACAGTTCGGACTTGCCCGTTGACATTGTAAAAGTTCGCACAATTCACATAGATTGCAATATCACAATTGGGGCATACTATAACGACAGGTCATCTCACACGATCTATGAATTTGCAGTTGACTCCGACCCTGGCTACTCAATAGATGAGGTTGCCACACATCTTATCTATCTACCAATAACAAACAAAACGGAAATCTACAACATCACGCTTGATGTGCGAGATCAGAATTTTAAGTTGGTCAATTTCAAAGGTGAAGAGATTATAATCAGGTTGGAGCTGAAAAAACTGTCATAATGGGTTTAGTTTTCAACCAGAACACTTGTTTCCATCAATCATATAAGAAAAAGTCTACAATTTCTCCTACAACAGTGACATCTGAGATTTTTTACCATAACGTAAAAAACAACAACAGAAACGTCATCAAGAAGAGGAAAAAGAGGAAGTTGTCATCAGCAAATATCCGATTTTTGAAATCACTCGGGTATAATGGCCCAAATTTTTAACATCTTCCAAAAACCCAGTTTTGACGATTCAATTATCAAGGTTGAACCGAAAAAGTATATTCCCTTCTTTAAGTCTTTTGGAAATAATGATGTAATTGAAATCGTTATTAATCAAGCAGATTCTTTTAACGCTACATGTGAAGGCCACTTATTCATTTCGGGTAAAGTGATTAGATCTACTGGTGACGGAGATGCATCGTTTGTCAACAACGCTGCGGCCTTTATGTTTCCCACTGCTATATATGAAATGTGTTCTAAAGAGATGGAAAACGTACGTGAAGTCGGAATTACCAGTACGATTCGAGGGTTTCTCACCTATGAGGAAGAGGATTCGAAACAAATGGAAATCGCCGGTTGGAAGTATCCATCAATCCATCAGCACCTGTGATAAATAAAACAGATGGATCATTTAATTTCCTCATCCCCCTTAAGCATATTTTTAATATTTTTAATGATTATAAAGTGGCGATGTATGGTAAACAGACATTTCGATTTATTCGAGCCAGTAACGATGATGACTGTTTTATCGTCAGGGAGAAAAAGACTCCACCGGATGTTAAAACAACAGTCAGGCTTGAAATTCACACGGTAGAAGTAAGGATTTCACGCATTCTCCCCAATTACAATATTAAAGCCAGATTATTGCAAAATATTAAGGAAGACAAACCCCTCATCATACCATACAGAAAATGGGACCTTCACATGCTACCTGCTCTAACTGCTGGAGCCAGAAAAGAAAGCTGGTCAGTACGGACGAGTCAAGCGGTAGAGGCACCAAGACTTGTAATAGTATGCTTCCAAACTGATAAACAGGATCGACTGGACAAAGACCCTACAGAATTTGATCATGTAAATATTGTTGACATCAAATTAACGTTAAATGGAGAAAATTATCCATCAAATGACAAAATGTCCATAAATTTCAAAGAGAATGATTGGGTTGAACCGTATTCAGCTTATTCCAAATTCTACAGGAATTATGTAGGTGACACTAGGAGGCATGTGCTGCTTGATTATTCAAACTTTAAGAAGCATGCTTTGTTTGTAATCGATTGCTCACGAAGAGACGAAAGTGAGAAACCGACCACAGTCGATGTGAGATTAGACATCGAAGCAAGTGAAGGATTTCCAGCAAATACCAGAGCGTACTGTATAATAGTGCATGATTCAATCATGGAATACCTCCCACTAAGTGAAACTGTTAAAAGTCTATCTTAAGAACCAGTGAAAATCAAATTCAAACTTTAGTATATTATAAGTGGTAACTAACTCAAGAGCACTCAAAAACCATAATGAAAATTGCAGTAGTTGATATTCAAGGTTTTGTACTGGGCAATAACAAACAGTTCTATCCTAAAGAGTTGGCAATAAAGGCAGGAAGTTACACAAACCATTTTCTGTTCAAACCGCAAATTGAATATTCAAATCTAAGTTGTGGAGACAAAAGACAAGTCAATTTTTTGGAGCGAAAAATACATGGTTTAAAATATACAAGTGGGTATGTGAATTATGATGAAATAGACCGAATTTTGGTTAACAATTTACGAGTCGACATTATTTACGTACGAGGACATCAGAAAATCCGTTTCTTGGAGGAAAAACTGAGAGAGCTGTCAATGGAAAATACTCTAATAATCAACCTGGAAAAAAATGAAGACTCACCAAAATTCAATTCAAATCAGCAGATCTGTCAATACCATTGTCAGGGAAACTTCAAATGTAGCATTCAAAATGTTGAAATGATGTATAAGTGGCTGTTAAATCGCTTACCTTAAACTATTAAATTAATGAAATATTGTGTTTGGAAGGCTATTTATTAAAAAATTATGTTACTATTAAATTAATATATTAAATAAAAGAAGTAGATTAAGATATGTTTCTTATTTCTTAAAATATCTAACAAATTATAAAAAAATTGAACCTCACGAAGATTATAAAAACTTTAACCATCTTCACAAATTGTTTCATCAGAATCGTAATCACTTTCCTCAAGTTCATCTAATTTATATAAACTTTTAATCGTCCTTTTAAGATTTGATGATAGAATGTCTGATTTATCTACAATGTTAGCAAGATCGTTTTTGCTTAATTGTCTAGGATTTCTTATAATACTAGTAATAACACGACACTCGTTTCGAACTAAAGGTCTTCTGCGAAGATATTCTTTTAGTTCCTTCAGACGCGCGGCCTTTTCACTTACAGTAGTGTTCACCATATTACTTATCCACTAATCGCTGTCAGACAGTACTTCATAACACGTAAGGTCCAATTTCTTATGTTTCGATTTCTCAACAGCAGTATGTTTTGCTATTGAGTCGGAGCAGAAACAGAAATGCTGATAACAATTCTTACAAAATATTGTGCCATAAGGCAAATAGTATTAAAATTAATCAAATCACCTTTGTGAGAAGAATATATTTATGTATGCGTATTGATGATCCCTTTGGGGAGGCAAATTCAGGGGGTTCTTTTATCGACTGAAATCAAAGAATTGACCGCGATTGTTGATTTGCTCCGACTTTTACTGCCCTAGGGCAATCCGTTTCGAAACTGTGCTCATTAATCATATAATGGTCAGTTTGGGGAGGTGACCTGGTTCTGATCTCGGCTAGTGATTCTGCATTCCCAAACTGACCATTATATATTTTTCTCCAATGGATATATAACTGGTTGTCTAAATTGACAAATTCATAGACAACAGTATATGTACAACGATCCCTTTGAGGAAGTATTCCTTAACAATTACTGCAAATAGAGACGTTTTTTCTAGAGGAACATATCAGTAGTTCCCACTTTCTACAGATATGTTTCATGACGTTTGGGGGACTTGGTTTTAGTGGACAATAGGCTTTTGATACTACTTTTTACACTGAAAGAACCCTTAGGGTGATCCGACCTATTACTCGAAGTAAGGATTCGCCCTGGGGAATGTAACGCCCCTATTTGTGTAACTCCCTACTCAATTAGGAAACTTCATGAGGCAATCGTGCGGTGATTACTGATTTTCTGAGAAAAACCTTAGGAACGGCGCTTTGGCGCTTTTGGTGACAGTCACATTTTTGGACATTTCTGCTTTGAAAGGGTTCTGTTCACCACAAGTAGGGGGACGGGAGGTAGTTCTGTGAGCTTTTCTGCGAACAAATAATTTTATTATGTTTGGGGTAGTGATTTGAGGTGGCTCTTGTGAGGTTTCTGCTAGGAAACCTCAAAGATGTTGTATTTATCGATATTAGGGAAAGCTTCCCCAAAGGGATCAATGTACATACCCTATTGACATATATTGTCTATCTATTGGTCCCTTTGGGAAACTCTAATTTTAGAGAAAATCACATTTTTGGGCGTAAGCTATTTTTTTCTACATTGGGAGGACTCCTGAACAGGCCCGTTCACCACCCGGAAGGGAGAGTCTATTTGGGGAATGTAGCACCTCTATCTGCGAAAAGGGTACGACACTCCCTTAGGAACCATTATGAGGCTTCGGGCAACGGTTTGAGGTGGTTCTTGCAAGGCTTCTGCCTCAAAAATGTTGCATTTCTAGATATTAGAGAAAGCCTCCCCAAAGGGATCAATGTACATACCCTATTGACGTATATTGTCTATCTATTGGTCCCTTTGGGAAACTCTAATTTTAGAGAAAACCACATTTTTGGGCGTAAGCTATTTTTTTCTACATTGGGAGGACTCCTGAACAGGCCCGTTCACCACCCGGAAGGGAGAGTCTATTTGAGGAATGTAGCACCCCTATCTGCGAAAAGGGATTAGCTTTGGGTACGACACTCCCTTAGGAACCATCATGAGGCTTCGGGCAACGGTTTGACGTGGTTCTTGCAAGGTTTCTGCCTCAAAAATGTTGCATTTCTAGATATTAGAGAAAACCTCCCCAAAGGGATCAATGTACATACCCTATTGACGTATATTGTCTATCTATTGGTCCCTTTGGGAAACTCTAATTTTAGAGAAAACCACATTTTTGGGCGTAAGCTATTTTCTTCTACATTGGGAGGACTCCTGAACAGGCCCGTTCACCACCCGGAAGGGAGATCTATTTGAGGAATGTAGCACCCCTATCTGCGAAAAGGGATTAGCTTTGGGTACGACACTCCCTTAGGAACCATCATGAGGCTTCGGGCAACTGTTTGAGGTGGTTCTTGCAAGGTTTCTGCCTCAAAAATGTTGCATTTCTCGATATTAGAGAAAGCTTCCCCAAAGGGATCAATGTCCATACCCTATTGATGTATATTGTCTATCTATTGGTCCCTTTGGGAATTTAATTTTCTAATTAAAAATCTATTTCACCCTTTCTGGTGCTTTATTGTGCCCTAGTAGCTTTCAACTGTTTTGTAGTATAAAACTAGGGTTCCTAGTATTGGTCAGCACCAAAAGTAGGTACGCGAGTTCCAAAAATCTTCGGATTGTACCCTATACTAGCATCCTACGGATTATCTACTAGTTTGGACAAATTTGAAGCTTTAATTCAGATATGACATTGCAATTGAGTACGTCAATCACTTAAAAGACATCATGAAACTTCAGGCCGTGATTCGAGGTGGTCTTGTGAGGTTTTCTAGCACAAAACCTCAAAAGTGTTGCTTTTCTCGATATTAGGGAAGGCTTCCCCAAAGGGATCAATGTACATATCCTATTGACGTATATTGTCTATCTATTGGTCCCTTTGGGAAACTCTAATTTTAGAGAAAATCACATTTTTGGGCGTAAGCAATTTTTTTCTACATTGCGAGGACTCCTGAACAGGCCCGTTCACCACCCGGAAGGGAGAGTCTATTTGGGGAATGTAGCAGCCCTATCTGCGGAAAGGGGTTAGCTTTGAGTACGACACTCCCTTAGAAACCATCATGCGGCTTCGGGCAATGGTTTGAGGTGGTTCTTACGAGGTTTCCGCTAGGAAACCTCAAAAATGTTGCATTTCTCGATATTAGAGAAAGCTTCCCCAAAGGGATCAATGTACATACCCTATTGACGCATATTGTCTATCTATTGGTCCCTTTGGGAAACTCTAATTTTAGAGAAACTCACATTTTTGGGCGTAAGCTATTTGTTTCTACATTGGGAGGACTCCTGAACAGGCCCGTTCACCACCCGGAAGGGAGAGTCTATTTGGGGAATGTAGCACCCCTATCTGCGAAAAGGGATTAGCTTTGGGTACGACACTCCCTTAGGAACCATCATGAGGCTTCGGGCAACGGTTTGAGGTGGTTCTTGCAAGGTTTCTGCCTCAAAAATGTTGCATTTCTCGATATTAGAGAAAGCTTCCCCAAAGGGATCAATGTACATACCCTATTGACGTATTATGTCTATCTATTGGTCCCTTTGGGGAATTTAATTTTCTAACAAAAAATCTATTTCACCCTTTCTGGTGCTTTATTGTGCCCTAGTAGCTTTCAACTGTTTTGTAGTATAAAACTAGGGTTCCTAGTATTGGTCAGTACCAAAAGTAGGTACGCGAGTTCCAAAAATCTTCGGATTGTAAACTATACTAGCATCCTACGGATTATCTACTAGTTTGGGCAAATTTGAAGCTTCAATTCAGATATGACATTGCAATTGAGTACGTCAATCACTTAAAAGACATCATGAAACTTCAGGCCGTGATTCGAGGTGGTCTTGTGAGGTTTTCTAGCACAAAACCTCAAAAGTATTGCTTTTCTCGATATTAGGGAAGGCTTCCCCAAAGGGATCAATGTACATACCCTATTGACGTATATTGTCTATCTATTGGTCCCTTTGGGAAACTCTAATTTTAGAGAAAATCACATTTTTGGGCGTAAGCTATTTTTTTCTACATTGCGAGGACTCCTGAACAGGCCCGTTCACCACCCGGAAGGGAGAGTCTATTTGGGGAATGTAGCACCCCTATCTGCGGAAAGGGGTTAGCTTTGAGTACGACACTCCCTTAGAAACCATCATGCGGCTTCGGTCAATGGTTTGAGGTGGTTCTTACGAGGTTTCTGCTAGGAAACCTCAAAAATGTTGCATTTCTCGATATTAGAGAAAGCTTCCCCAAAGGGATCAATGTACATACCCTATTGACGTATATTGTCTATCAATTGGTCCCTTTGGGAAACTCTAATTTTAGAGAGACTCACATTTTTGGCCGTAAGCTATTTTTTTCTACATTGGGAGGACTCCTGAACAGGCCCGCTTACCACCCGGAAGGGAGAGTCTATTTGGGGAATGTAGCACCCCTATATGGGTTAAGGTATTAGCTTTAACTACGACACTACCTTAGGAATCACCATGAGGCTTCGGGCAATGGTTTGAGGTGGTTCCTGCGAGGTTTCTGCTAAGAAACCTCAAAAATGTTGCATTTCTCGATATTAGAGAAAGCTTCCCCAAAGGGATCAATGTACATACCCTATTGACGTATATTGTCTATCTATTGGTCCCTTTGGGAAACTCTAATTTTAGAGAAAATCACATTTTTGGGCGTAAGCTATTTTTTTCTATATTGGGAGGACTCCTGAACAGGCCCGTTCACCACCCGAAAGGGAGAGTCTATTTGGGGAATGTAGCACCCCTATCTGCGAAAAGGGATTAGCTTTGGGTACGACACTCCCTTAGGAACCATCATGAGGCTTCGGGCAACGGTTTGAGGTGGTTCTTGCGAGGTTTCTGCCTCAAAAATGTTGCAATTCTCGATATTAGAGAAAGCTTCCCCAAAGGGATCAATGTACATACCCTATTGACGTATATTGTCTATCTATTGGTCCCTTTGGGGAATTTAATTTTCTAATAAAAAATTATTTCACCCTCTCTGGTGCTTTATTGTGCCCTAGTAGCTTTCAACTGTTTTGTAGTATAAAACTAGGGTTCCTAGTATTGGTCAGTACCAAAAGTAGGTACACGAGTTCCAAAAATCTTCGGATTGTACCCTATACTAGCATCCTACGGATTATCTACTAGTTTGGGCAAATTTGAAGCTTTAATTCAGATATGACATTGCAATTGAGTACGTCAATCACTTAAAAGACATTATAAAACTTCAGGCCGTGATTCGAGGTGGTCTTGTGAGGTTTTCTAGCACAAAACCTCAAATGTGTTGCTTTTCTCGATATTAGGGAAGGCTTTCCCAAAGGGATCAATGTACATACCCTATTGACGTATATTGTCTATCTATTGGTCCCTTTGGGAAACTCTAATTTTAGAGAAAATCACATTTTTGGGCGTAAGCTATTTTTTTCTACATTGCGAGGACTCCTGAACAGGCCCGTTCACCACCCGGAAGGGAGAGTCTATTTGGGGAATGTAGCACCCCTATCTGCGGAAAGGGGTTAGCTTTGAGTACGACACTCCCTTAGAAACCATCATGCGGCTTCGGGCAATGGTTTGAGGTGGTTCTTACGAGGTTTCTGCTAGGAAACCTCAAAAATGTTGCATTTCTCGATATTAGAGAAAGCTTCCCCAAAGGGATCAATGTACATACCCTATTGACGTATATTGTCTATCTATTGGTCCCTTTGGGAAACTCTAATTTTAGAGAAAATCACATTTTTGGGCGTAAGCTATTTTTTTCTACATTGCGAGGACTCCTGAACAGGCCCGTTCACCACCCGGAAGGGAGAGTCTATTTGGGGAATGTAGCACCTCTATCTGCGGAAATGGGTTAGCTTTGAGTACGACACTCCCTTAGAAACCATCATGCGGCTTCGGGCAATGGTTTGAGGTGGTTCTTACGAGGTTTCTGCTAGGAAACCTCAAAAATGTTGCATTTCTCGATATTAGAGAAAGCTTCCCCAAAGGGATCAATGTACATACCCTATTGACGTATATTGTCTATCTATTGGTCCCTTTGGGAAACCCTAATTTTAGAGAAAATCACATTTTTGGGCGTAAGCTATTTTTTTCTACATTGGGAGGACTCCTGAACAGGCCCGTTCACCACCCGGAAGGGAGAGTCTATTTGGGGAATGTAGCACCCCTATCTGCGAAAAGGGATTAGTTTTGGGTACGACACTCCCTTAGGAGCCATCATGAGGCTTCGGGCAACGGTTTGAGGTGGTTCTTGCAAGGTTTCTGCCTCAAAAATGTTGCATTTCTCGATATTAGAGAAAGCTTCCCCAAAGGGATCAATGTACATACCCTATTGACGTATATTGTCTATCTATTGGTCCCTTTGGGGAATTAAATTTTCTAATAAAAAATCTATTTCACCCTTTCTGGTGCTTTATTGTGCTCTAGTAGCTTTCAACTGTTTTGTAGTATAAAACTAGGGTTCCTAGTATTGGTCAGTACCAAAAGTAGGTACACGAGTTCCAAAAATCTTCGGGTTGTACCCTATACTAGCATCCTACGGATTATCTACTAGTTTGGGCAAATTTGAAGCTTTAATTCAGATATGACATTGCAATTGAGTACGTCAATCACTTAAAAGACATCATGAAACTTCAGACCGTGATTCGAGGTGGTCTTGTGAGGTTTTCTAGCACAAAACCTCAAAAGTGTTGCTTTTCTCGATATTAGGGAAGGCTTCCCCAAAGGGACCAATGTACATACCCTATTGACGTATATTGTCTATCTATTGGTCCCTTTGGGAAACCCTAATTTTAGAGAAAATCACATTTTTGGGCGTAAGCTATTTTTTTCTACATTGGGAGGACTCCTGAACAGGCCCGTTCACCACCCGGAAGGGAGAGTCTATTTGGGGAATGTAGCACCCCTATCTGCGGAAAGGGGTTAGCTTTGAGTACGACACTCCCTTAGAAACCATCATGCGGCTTCGGGCAATGGTTTGAGGTGGTTCTTACGAGGTTTCTGCTAGGAAACCTCAAAAATGTTGCATTTCTCGATATTAGAGAAAGCTTCCCCAAAGGGATCAATGTACATACCCTACTGACGTATATTGTCTATCTATTGGTCCTTTTGGGAAACTCTAATTTTAGAGAAAATCCCATTTTTGGGCGTAAGCTATTTTTTTCTACATTGGGAGGACTCCTGAACAGGCCCGTTCACCACCCGGAAGGGAGAGTCTATTTGGGGAATATAGCACCCCTATCTGCGAAAAGGGATTAGCTTTGGGTGCGACACTCCCTTAGGAACCATCATGCGGCTTCGGGCAACGGTTTGAGGTGGTTCTTGCAAGGTTTCTGCCTCAAAAATGTTGCATTTCTCGATATTAGAGAAATCTTCCCCAAAGGGATCAATGTACATACCCTATTGACGTATATTGTCTATCTATTGGTCCCTTTGGGGAATTTAATTTTCTAATAAAAAATCTATTTCACCCTTTCTGGTGCTTTATTGTGCCCTAGTAGCTTTCAACTGTTTTGTAGTATAAAACTAGGGTTCCTAGTATTGGTCAGTACCAAAAGTAGGTACACGAGTTCCAAAAATCTTCGGATTGTACCCTATACTAGCATCCTACGGATTATCTACTAGTTTGGGCAAATTTGAAGCTTTAATTCAGATATGACATTGCAATTGAGTACGTCAATCACTTAAAAGACATCATGAAACTTCAGGCCGTGATTCGAGGTGGTCTTGTGAGGTTTTCTAGCACAAAACCTCAAAAGTGTTGCTTTTCTCGATATTAGGGAAGGCTTCCCCAAAGGGATCAATGTACATACCCTATTGACGTATATTGTCTATCTATTGGTCCCTTTGGGAAACTCTAATTTTAGAGAAAATCACATTTTTGGGCGTAAGCTATTTTTTTCTACATTGCGAGGACTCCTGAACAGACCCGTTCACCACCCGGAAGGGAGAGTCTATTTGGGGAATGTAGCACCCCTATCTGCGGAAAGGGGTTAGCTTTGAGTACGACACTCCCTTAGAAACCATCATGCGGCTTCGGGCAATGGTTTGAGGTGGTTCTTACGAGGTTTCTGCTAGGAAACCTCAAAAATGTTGCATTTCTCGACATTAGAGAAAGCTTCCCCAAAGGGATCAATGTACATACCCTATTGACGTATATTGTTTATCTATTGGTCCCTTTGGGAAACCCTAATTTTAGAGAAAATCACATTTTTGGGCGTAAGCTATTTTTTTCTACATTGGGAGGACTCCTGAACAGGCCCGTTCACCACCCGGAAGGGAGAGTCTATTTGGGGAATGTAGCACCCCTATCTGCGAAAAGGGATTAGTTTTGGGTACGACACTCCCTTAGGAACCATCATGAGGCTTCGGGCAACGGTTTGAGGTGGTTCTTGCAAGGTTTCTGCCTCAAAAATGTTGCATTTCTCGATATTAGAGAAAGCTTCCCCAAAGGGATCAATGTACATACCATATTGACGTATATTGTCTATCTATTGGTCCCTTTGGGGAATTTAATTTTCTAATAAAAAATCTATTTCACCCTTTCTGGTGCTTTATTGTGCCCTAGTAGCTTTCAACTGTTTTGTAGTATAAAACTAGGGTTCCTAGTATTGGTCAGTACCAAAAGTAGGTACACGAGTTCCAAAAATCTTCGGGTTGTACCCTATACTAGCATCCTACGGATTATCTACTAGTTTGGGCAAATTTGAAGCTTTAATTCAGATATGACATTGCAATTGAGTACGTCAATCACTTAAAAGACATCATGAAACTTCGGACCGTGATTCGAGGTGGTCTTGTGAGGTTTTCTAGCACAAAACCTCAAAAGTGTTGCTTTTCTCGATATTAGGGAAGGCTTCCCCAAAGGGACCAATGTACATACCCTATTGACGTATATTGTCTATCTATTGGTCCCTTTGGGAAACTCTAATTTTAGAGAAAATCACATTTTTGGGCGTAAGCTATTTTTTTCTACAATGCGAGGACTCCTGAACAGGCCCGTTCACCACCCGGAAGGGAGAGTCTATTTGGGGAATGTAGCACCCCTATCTGCGGAACGGGGTTAGCTTTGAGTACGACACTCCCTTAGAAACCATCATGCGGCTTCGGGCAATGGTTTGAGGTGGTTCTTACGAGGTTTCTGCTAGGAAACCTCAAAAATGTTGCATTTCTCGATATTAGAGAAAGCTTCCCCAAAGGGATCAATGTACATACCCTATTGACGTATATTGTCTATCTATTGGTCCTTTTGGGAAACTCTAATTTTAGAGAAAATCCCATTTTTGGGCGTAAGCTATTTTTTTCTACATTGGGAGGACTCCTGAACAGGCCCGTTCACCACCCGGAAGGGAGAGTCTATTTGGGGAATATAGCACCCCTATCTGCGAAAAGGGATTAGCTTTGGGTGCGACACTCCCTTAGGAACCATCATGCGGCTTCGGGCAACGGTTTGAGGTGGTTCTTGCAAGGTTTCTGCCTCAAAAATGTTGCATTTCTCGATATTAGAGAAAGCTTCCCCAAAGGGATCAATGTACATACCCTATTGACGTATATTGTCTATCTATTGGTCCCTTTGGGGAATTTAATTTTCTAATAAAAAATCTATTTCACCCTTTCTGGTGCTTTATTGTGCCCTAGTAGCTTTCAACTGTTTTGTAGTATAAAACTAGGGTTCCTAGTATTGGTCAGTACCAAAAGTAGGTACACGAGTTCCAAAAATCTTCGGATTGTACCCTATACTAGCATCCTACGGATTATCTACTAGTTTGGGCGAATTTGAAGCTTTAATTCAGATATGACATTGCAATTGAGTACGTCAATCACTTAAAAGACATCATGAAACTTCAGGCCGTGATTCGAGGTGGTCTTGTGAGGTTTTCTAGCACAAAACCTCAAAAGTGTTGCTTTTCTCGATATTAGGGAAGGCTTCCCCAAAGGGATCAATGTACATACCCTATTGACGTATATTGTCTATCTATTGGTCCCTTTGGGAAACTCTAATTTTAGAGAAAATCACATTTTTGGGCGTAAGCTATTTTTTTCTACATTGCGAGGACTCCTGAACAGGCCCGTTCACCACCCGGAAGGGAGAGTCTATTTGGGGAATGTAGCACCCCTATCTGCGGAAAGGGGTTAGCTTTGAGTACGACACTCCCTTAGAAACCATCATGCGGCTTCGGGCAATGGCTTGAGGTGGTTCTTACGAGGTTTCCGCTAGGAAACCTCAAAAATGTTGCATTTCTCGATATTAGAGAAAGCTTCCCCAAAGGGATCAATGTACATACCCTATTGACGTATATTGTCTATCTATTGGTCCCTTTGGGAAACTCTAATTTTAGAGAAAATCACATTTTTGGGCGTAAGCTATTTTTTTCTACATTGGGAGGACTCCTGAACAGGCCCGTTCACCACCCGGAAGGGAGAGTCTATTTGGGGAATGTAACACGACTATCTGAGGATAGGGATTAGCTAGGATATTGCAACTGAGTACGTCACTCACTTAGAAAACATCATGAGGCTTCAGGCAGCCATTTGAGGTGGTTCCGTGAGGTTTTCTATGAGGAAACATCAAAAATGTTATTAATCTCGATATTAGGGAAAGCTTCCCCAAAGGGATCAATGCACATGCACTATTGACATTTATTGTCTATGAATTGATCCCTTTGGGGAACTCAAATTCAGGAGAAAATTTAATTTTCCGGCTTATGCTAAATTTTTCTACGTTAGAAGGGCTCCTGGATAGACCCCGTTCACGGCACGGAAGGGGGCCCGATTTGATTAATGTAACACCCCTATTTGTGGAATGTAACGCATCTATTTGTGGAAAAACGTTAAGCCTTGAGATCCCTACTGAGCGGGGAAGCATTTATTCAGTGTCCTGGACGGTAGCATCCCTATTTGTGGAAGATGGGTGGGGCTCTGAATTCCTCATTCGCTTAGGAGCCACCATGAAGCATTTATGCTATGATTTAAGGTGGTTTTATGGTTTTATGGTTTATGAATTTATGGTTTTATGGTACTTTTTTCCACATTGGAAGGGCTTCTGCACAGTCCAGGGTCACCACGTTGAAGAAGAGGTTCATTTTGGGAAATTCGTGGAAAGGGGTCAGCATTGAGCCTCCTACTCGAATAAGAACCATTATGAAGCGCTTATGTAATGATTTGTGGTGGTTTCCTGTGATTAATCCTGAAAAATGTTGCTTTTTTCGACATTAAGGAAAGCTTCCCCGAAGGGATCATTGCACATATACTTTTGTCTATGCATTGGTCAATTTGGGGAAGTCAGATTTTTGAAAAATTTATCTTTAATGGCCCGTTGTTCAAAATGAGGGGTTTTCGGTAATGGACGATGATAAAACCCGTGTTTGCAATAATTCTAATAAGCGGTCGTTTAAAATGCATCTGTTCAGCAAAATTCAGGGGTAGTTTCCGGGGGGGGGAGGGTGATAAGATCCGGCTTAGCTAAATGAAAGTGTGATCGAAGATGGAGCATTTATTTTTGTTTAAAATGTCTATTCAAGAAAATTTGGAAAAAAATCTAAGTGCCCAGGGACAGCCTCGGAAGGTTAGAAGCACCAATTTTTGAAAATACGTCAGTTTAGCGAAATTTAGTAGTATTCAGGAAATTATGAGGTTCCGATACTATCCCGTATATAACAATTACGAAAATACGTTCCGTGACAGAATTTTAATAGAGTGGGAGCGTTTTGGGACAACCTGTATGTTGTTATCGTTAAACCACCACATTTTCATAGCTGAAACCATTATGATTATTAATATTATTATTAGTATGTTTGGTTGCCATTTTATTTGCATCAGGCGTTTGAGGATTACGCTGTCTGTAATACCGACTGTCTTCCGGTAATTACATGCTATGCCGCTGAGGCGGTGCGGATGCACTCCCCAAAGGGATCAATATCTAGCTACGGCAGTTCGAGGAGTTCCCCAAAGGGTCCATTGGCTCCCCAAACGGATCATAGTATAAACATACCCTCCCCAAAAGGATCAATACGCATACATATATATATATATATATATATATATATATAAAATTTGAAAATGTAGGTAATTCGTCTTAGAACCGTGTGATACGATACAATATTTGGTCCTAAATTGCATATAATGCATATAAATATACAATTGCATTGCGTTATATACGATTTAGAACAAAATATTGTATTGTGTCATACTGACCTTAGATTGAGGTAAGAATCTACCATACCATTACCGGCTTATATGTAAGAGTTCTGAAACATCCTGTATATCGTGGCCGGTTCATGCTGCAAACTTCGTCCTCGGGAATAATAATTGGCATACCCGCTTTATTACGTACGTATTATACTTTACACGTGAGACCAGTTACCCAATGATCAACTATCATTACTTAGCACCCATGCGTAACGGATTTTACAATATAAATGACATTTTACATTATCAAGGATTTTACATTAAGTATAAAGGTTTTTATAATTTCAGCGCGCGTATGCGCGCTTAATGACCTAGTAGGACTAAAAACAGGATTGAATAATTTTATGCAGAAGGTAACAATAACTGAAAGTTTTGGGAACATCATTAATTTGAGTTTTAATGTTGATGGTTTACCATTGTTCCATAGCAATAATACGCAGCTGTGGCCAATCTTATGTCTTGTTAAAAATTTAAAAACATCTCCGTTTGTAGTAGGACTTTTCTGTGGTTCTGCCAAACCAAAACCCCTTGATAGGTTTTTTGAAGATTTCATTCTCGAAGTTACCAGTTTGTTGAAAGATGGATATCTCTTTAAAGGTAGATTTTTTCAAGTAGAAATTGACTCTTTTATATGTGATGCTCCGGCCCGAGCTTATGTTAAATGTGTTAAATCACATGGAGGTTATTCCTCCTGTGATAAATGTACGGAAGTTGGCGAATTTCATGGAAGAGTCGTGTTTCCAGGGATTACATCTTCACAACGAACTGATGAATCATTTAATCTTCAACAAGATGACGACCATCATATGGGTATATCGCCTCTAACACAATTAGGTATTGGTATGGTGACATGTTTTCCAATTGACTATATGCATGCAGTATGCCTTGGTGTTATGAAAAAAATGCTAAACAGTTGGATCTCCGGTAATTTAAGAGTAGGTTTGTCAGGTAACTTGGTGTCTCAAATTTCAAGCAGATTAGAGAATTTCAAAAAATATATACCCATTGAATTTAACAGAAAACCAAGAGCACTGAGTACATTGGCATATTGGAAGGCCACAGAATTTCGTACTTTTTTAATATATGTGGGAGCTGTTGCATTGGAAGGTATTGTCGATGTGGCAATATACGAACATTTTTTGTTGCTGCAGTGTGCCATAACAATACTTCTGTCAAGCCAATGGATTTCAACTATTGGTACAAACCTTGCTGGCGAACTTCTAAATAAATTTATTACCCATTCAAGAAAAATTTATGGTATAGAATTTATGGTCTACAACGTCCATATTCTATGCCATTTGAAGGGAGACGTAGATCGGTTAGGGCCCCTTGATAATTTTTCTGCCTTTCCCTATGAAAATTTCCTAGGTCAACTGAAACAATTAGTGAGGTCTCCTGTAAACCCATTGGCACAAATTTTGCGCAGATTGAAAGAAAAGAGTCTAGCTTCAGAAGTTATTTTTGCATTACATTACAACATACTGCAGGCCCTATTTTCAGTGAAAATTATAACTTTTACAAACAGTTTAAAAAAATGTATTTTAATAATACATATTTTACTATAAGAAGTCATTCATTGGCAGATTCTTTTTTTATATCGGTAGAGAACAAGATTGTGCAGATTGAAAATATACTCGTTACTGATGAAAACAAGTCACTAATAGTTGGTAGAGAATTTATTAATTATGATAATTTTTTTAAATATCCTCTAGAATCAAGCGTATTGAATATATATAAAATTTCGCACTTGTCTGCTCATTTCCATATTTGGACACACCATGACATCGTAGCAAAATGTTTGGTACTGCCATCTAATTTAGAGGGACAATCAATATGTCACCCTCTTATTCATCAAACATAACTGCCACCTCGACTGCCACTTTCTAATGAAATGACAACAATCTAAACAGACAAATAAACCCCTTATGTACCTATATATTTCCTAAAATAACCAAAGTTTTTTCTTAAATATTTATTGCAGTACAATAAATAAGACTTATTATTTTAGTTTTTAATAAATTTTCTTTTTCTTATTTAGACTTTTAATGAACTCTTACATGTACCTAATTTTAACTTGACGTTGTAGTCATTACTTTATAACGAAGTGTGTGTTGTTAATTGATAATGGTGTAGATACAAACTAAAAAGACGTGCCTAGGCCCTCTAGTTCACATCTATATCTATAGAGAAGAGCTGGGGAAGTAATTTTATTAAAACAAAAACGACGTCAAATGACGTCCATAGACGTCTTGAGCGACGTCTTTTTGTCGTCAATAATATGACGTCACCTGACCGGGACATTAAAGGTCATAATTACGTCATAAGTACGTCTTTCTGGAAGTCAGAATGACGTCGACGGTGACCAAAAAAATACGTCATTGTGACGTCAGCCTGTTACCTGGGAGCTGATCTCTGTTTTACCCTAGTCGTTGTGGATTTCGTGATTTGTTTCCAGACGGCCGGGGAGGACTATCTCCTATTTCAACTTTCTCACCATATAGGCGGCGTAAGGCCACCACCCAAATCACGTGGCGTCCATAGTTTTTGTAACACCTTCCGTTTAGGAAACCCGCGGCCGGCTCCACTGTACAAGCTGCCGGGAACCGGCCTTCTGCCACCTTCACTGTCGTGAGATTAGTCCGTGACGTCACAGCTTGGTAGTAGGAACAGAATTCAATAATGAAACCGTAATGGAAATCCTTAACCTTCATAAAATCAAAGTCCATTTTACAACCACGAATCTCCATGAATCAAATTACGTAGTCGAAAGATTTCACTCAACAATAATTGAACATCTAAGAATTCTAAAAGAAATGTACCCCAACGAAACCGACCATCTAATGGATTATGCCATACATACAAAATTCCACAGTTAATTCGGGTTATAATCGAGAATTTTACAATGCATACCGCGTTGTCGATATTTTAGGAAAAAAGATCCAAACACAAGTTAAACAGTTAAATCCTTCGATCAGAAGAAAGAGAGGTCTCATTAATGGAGTCGGTTCAATGTACTTGTAATCTTACTTATTGAAATGAACTAATGGAAAGGATGGCTTCAATTTTGAAACGTAATCGGAAACATTGCTGGATTTGATTGAAACAAATTAACCGTATTCGTCATTAATGTGCGAATTCTTTAAACATCATTGTTAGTTTCATCAATTAATTAAGGATTAAATAAGGGTAACATCCAAACAGCAAGATTCAGAAGTCGAACATGAATTAGTGGAAACTTTTTCTTTTCTTATAAAAAATATAAACAATCAGAAACTTCCTACACTAGCAACAACAGCTGTCGTTATTTAACCGTGACTTAATACAGGGTGTTCCCAATATAAGCGATTATTTCCATTACCTCTTACCGAACAATAACTAATTTCACAATGATTCAAATTGACCAATACCAAGGAATAGTCCGGGAGGCAGTGAGTATTTTTGGTATGTCAGTTCAGCAAGCTTGTTTTCGAGATATCTGGTTTATTTTCTGAAATATACTGAAAAAACTAAAATATTTCGAATTTTAATCTAGAAAGCTTATGTTTTCGTCGTCCCGCTTTGCTTATCGTGCAAGGGACTGTAATTGAACCAAATTTCATAATGATATGCCGATTAATAACCAAGTTATAACACGTTAATTTTTAGTCTTTTCAGTATACAGGGTGGTCGTTTTATCTTGAGACTGGCAAATATCTCGAAAAGGAAGCATTTTAGAAAAAAATGTTTTGTATAAAAGTTTTATCACTTCGAGGGGGAAAATAGATGGCATCATCGCCATTTTGATTCAATGTCATTTTCAAGGTCAAATGAAGGTCAACTTGATTCTTTTAATGGAAACCTATATTTTTTATTAGGGGAGCATGGGTAACAGTGAGCCATGTTACACAGTGAACCAGCCCGCGAAACTTTTGACATATGGCATTTAGATTGATTCTCTTCCCGCCAGTATGTACTCTTCTCACCCCCACAGCGGTTGCCTCAGTTAGCCTTGGGCTAGTGAAGCAGGCGGATGTGACACAGTGTTGGTCCTACATATGTAAGTAGCGAGTATTTTTTTCGCGGCTCAGTCTGTATAGTTTTTTTTCCTAACCGAGCAGCCAATTCGATCAAATGCAAATGCCAACACATTGTGAATACCCTTCTGCACATATCGATATGATGTTTTTGATTTAAGCTTTTAAACTTTTTTTGTATTTAATTTTTAAGTCGGATTGGCAGTAGTGGGTAACAGTGAACCAATAAGCAGCGGGTAACAGTGAACCATGGTTCACTGTTCCCCATGTCTGGTTCACTGTACCCCTTGCGTGTTGTATAAGCACCCTTAACTTTTCTTTCAGATCAAAATGCCTCGAAATCCGCAGCGGAAGACAGATAGAGAGATGCACAGTGAGGAACAAATGCGAAGTGCTCTCGATCTTGTTTTCAACGAAGATAAAAGCATACGAAGTGCTGCTAAGTTGAAGGGAATTCCGTATCCAACACTGAGGAGATATTGCAAAAAATCCAGAGATGCTGAAGGAACTGCTGTAAGGCTCACTCCGAATTATGAAGTCAACAGAATCTTTACTCCTGAGCAGGAAAAAGCTTTGGCAGATTATTTCATTAAATGCAGCCGCATGTTTTATGGTTTAACATTGCCAGAGTGTCGTCAAGTGGCATTCGAAATGGCAATAACTAATAAATTGAAAGTCCCCGAAAAGTGGCACGACCAAAATATGGCAGGTGTAGAATGGCTGTATAATTTCAGAAGGCGCAATCCCATCTTGAGCTTAAGAACTCCTGAGGGTTGCAGTCTGTCCAGGGCGACATCATTTAACCGACATAATGTGGACATTTTTTATGGAAAATTACGTGAAGTCCTCTCGCGTCATCCTGCTTTTGCAGACGGGACCAGAATATTTAATCTCGACGAAACTAGCACTATGACAGTGCAGAAATCTCAGAAGGTGTTAGCAGTGAAGGGCCAGAAACAAGTCAGCAAAGTCACAAGTGGAGAGAGGGGGACCTTAGTCACGACTTGCTGCATCATATGTGCCTCAGGAACATTTTTGCCACCAGTTATAATCCTTCCTCGTGTCCACTATAAACAACACATGATAAATGGGGCACCTACTGGTACTTTAGGTTTGGCCACACCATCTGGGTGGATGAATACAGAATTATTTATAGAAACTATGAAGCATTTTATTAAACATTCTAACAGCAGCAAAGATAACCCTAGTTTATTAATCATGGACAACTTTGAAGCTCATATTTCCATTAGAGTTATTCAGCTGGCAAAAGACAATGGCGTCACTATATTAACTGTCCCTCCTCATTCTACTGGCAAGATTCAACCCTTAGACGTTTGTGTCTTTAAGCCTTTTAAGACCGCCTACAATGCTGCAGTGGATAGTTGGATGATGAGGAATCCGGGCAAACCTATCACCATTTATGAAGTGGCTGCTTGTGTCGGGGATGCACATATGAAAGCCATGACCCCTTCCAATATTTGCAGCGCATTTAAAAAAACGGGAATTTTCCCATTCGACGATAACATTTTTACTGATTTGGATTTCCTACCGAGTGAAGTAACTGACAGGCCAATTCCTGAAAATGTCGATGACACTCCAAACAGACCAAATGAAAACCATGATGAAGACCTTCCTGAGAATATTCCTGCCGACCATGACCTACTAGAAGACTTTATTGATGGACACAGAACACCCGAGCCTGTTGCTGGACCTTCGCATGCGATCTCTCCCGAACCCGTTGTTGAATCTTCCAATGATACTTTCTCGCCACCTGAGCAATTCCGAGGATTACCAAAGGCTGCGCCTAGGAAGATCGGAAGGAAACCGAGACGCAAGGGAAAATCTATGATCGCCACTGACACTCCGGAGAAAATGGAAATAGAAAGACGCGAGTCCGAAAAGCAGATGAAGAAAAATGCAAAAGCCAAAAAGAGGAAAGTTTTTGTGGAACCTGATGATGATATGACCACAGACGAAGAAGATCACTTCAGTGTTCAGTCGGAGGATGAAGTTTTATCGTCAGATGAAGATGTCATTAACCCAAAATCATTTAAGCTATTGGAAACTAACCCGGAAGAAGGAGAATACGTGTTGATTGAATTTGTTTCAAAAAATCGGAAAGTCTATTACGTTGCCGAAGTACTGAAAGTCCATGAAGAAATAGAAGTAAGTTTTTAAGAAAAAGGGGTAAGATGAACAATACGTTCTACAAGCCAGATGTACCAGACCTTTCTGCGGTGTCATTGTCTGACATAAAATTGTTATTACCTCGACCAGTGATAAGCGGCAATACGAAGCGCCAACAATCATTTTATTATTTTAAGTTAGATCTTTCGCAAATTGATTTGCGCTAAGTTTTTTGTTTCATGAGTTAGATTTTTCGCAAATTGATTTGCGCCAAGTTTTTTGCTCTACATAATTCAATATAACTGTTTTTCGTTAATGTTTCTGCCATTTACTTGTCGTTCTTGAACAATAAAAGTTTCTTTAGTTATATTCTGCCTTTTTTCTGTTGAAAAATGTTGCGATTCTTTGTACCCCTACATGGTTCATAGTTACCCAGCGGCTGGTTCAGTGTTCCCCATGTCTGGGGAACAGTGAACCAAATGCAACTTGAGTAAAAAAAAATCTTACTTAAAAAATAGATGTCGCTATACCTATTTTTGGCATATATTATATCAGCTAAATGTGTCAGTCAGTTGCTCACAAGATTTCAGACCTCTGTTTGCACTATTTAATGAATTACAAAATTTAGGAAAAAAAGTGGTTCACTGTTACCCAGGCTCCCCTACAGATTCTTATTCCCCGCAAAAAAACAAACAACTTTCATCTAAACTATTTTTAGATCCGATGAATGTAAATTTTAACCTTTTTCGAAATCCCTAGATTTTCCCTAGTAACAGCGGCAAAACAAAACAAATGAACAACCGTTGTAACTTAGCAACGATGAATTCTAAATAAATAAACCACAAAAATTGTTGTAGATTTTGTTTTTGCCATGCCGCTGTTGCTAGGGAAGGCCATAATGGATTTCGAAGAAGATTAAAATTTTCACTTATAATCTCATAAGAGCATTAATTCTTTCCGGAAATTTTTGGAGTGCATTCCAACAACGTATTAATCGGCCCGAGTGGAACACGAGGGCCCGATTACGTTGTTGGGACGCACGACTAAAATTTCCAGGAAATGAATTAATGCTCGAATGCAGATTCGGTAAGAAAATAGCAACGATACAGCCACGGAAATTGAATAGAAATGATTTTTGACATTTAATTTGACATAAAAATTTCCACTTATTAATTTCGTTTAGGTTGGTCTAGGTAGGTATCAAAAATTTCCAGGAAATCCTCGAGTTGCCATGGTAAACACACAGAAATCAATTTTTCTATTGGCTAATGATTAGTATCGTGCGATTTTCATTTAAATATCTGACAAACTATCCATCGGATCCAAAAATAGTTTAGATGAGAGTTGTTTGTTCTTTTACGGGGAATAAGAATCTGTAATAAAAAATGTAGGTTCCCATTAAAAAAAATTAAGTTGACCTTCATTTGACCTTGAAAATGACCTTGAATCAAAATGGCGTCGATGCCATCTATTTTTCCCCTCGAAGTCATAAAACTTTTATACAAAACATTTTTTTCTAAAATGCTTCCTTTCCGAGATATTTGGCAGTCTCAAGATAAAACGACCAGTCTGTATATTTCACGAGATATATCTGTAACTGATCTAGATATCAGAATATTAGTTTATGACATACCCTTATACACACAGATGTCTGCATTCTTCGTATTTGGTTTTACCTAAACCTAGTATTTGGCCGAAAATAAATTCCATCCTTATTTCACATCTGTTATGTAGGTAGCTAAACCCCATTCATTTTCTATTGAAGATCTAAAATTTTTCTAGAACTGTACAACCCTAATTTGTAAGGGCCTGTACTTTTGACAATTTGATAGAAATTTTGCGGGAAAGCAAAAACATTGCATAACCCAAATCTTCTAGGGTTTATTTTTATTGTTAGAAGCAGTGTCACAGATAAACGTACCTGAGGCCTTTTCGTGAATATTTTTCTTTGCACTTTACTCAAGATTGCACGCACACAAAGACCATTTTGGGCCAATTCAGATCAGAGCAATTGCAAAATTTTGACATTTGTCGTGTTTTCTGACTTATCGCATTGAAATCGCTTATATCAATTCACCTATAAGTAAAATTCCTTGCAAAATTTCCTCATTCCAACATAAAATTCAAATTTTGACGTTCTGTCACTTCAATAGAAAATGAATGGGGAGTACCTGATAAATTTCACTCAGAACAAAAACAATCGTTGCTATCGAAATTATATAGTAAGGCGATGACAAGGATTGTGTGAGGTGGCGGTGGCGGTACATACCGCTTCTGTCTGTCAGGTGAGTGGGAGCCTTAAAAAAGGGCACAAAAAACTGCCCACCCAATGCAAATAACACTGATGTTGTTCCCTCAAGATGGGTGAAGTTGCTCCATTCGCGTAATGTAGTCACTATTCAACCTAATTTTTTTGTGACGTCAGATGGAATGGGAAATGTTTTGTTAAAAAAGGTCATCAAAAATGTCTGTTATATCACATTCAGCGTTCCCCATTGACTCCGTTCCCTATACTGTGCGTCATGTGGTCAGGTTCCGCAATTAACACCAGAGGGCGCCTCCTTAGCTAGACCCGCGAATAGTAGAGAAACCGGAGAGATAATCCTTTTAATGTTTGTGGCGCCAGATGGCGCTAGGTCAACACAATGTCCATGCCAAATTTGAGGTTAAAATTCCAAGATGGCGGATAAAAGTGTACAAAATTTGAGGCATCGTACCTTCAAAAATACCAAAGCGCTAGCTGTGTTCTTATTGGCGCTAGCTGGCGCTAGGTCGATAGAATATAGCGCTAGAGTGTCAAATCGATTCAACTGTTTGGTGCCGCCAGCGTTAAGTTGGCGGTACCCACTTTCAATGGGCCGTAACTCGCGAACCAATGAAGCGCTAGCGATGAGCAAACTGGCGCTAGCTGCCGCTAGGTGTGCTGAATTTGGCGCTAGAGTTTCAAAAAAATATTCCAACTTGGTGCCGCCAACTTAACGTACCCATATAAACCCCGACGCCGGGAAACCATTATCCTCTTTCGTCCCCGACCGCCGAAGAGAACACATTGAAGACCAAAACAACTGTCCTTTTCAGGACACTCACATTGAACATTTCTCGTGCCGCATCCTTGCTATAAGATGTCGACGATCCGCTCTCCTCCGAGACGGATCACCCGTAGCCGGAACAGAAGCGTTGCTTCTTCCTCCGGCTCCAAAACCCGCGACCGCTCCACTTCCGGTGAGTCATCCGCTTCTACTTTTACATCTACATCTACCATATCAAACAATTCAAATCACAATTCCAACCCCAACACCAACTCCCAGCGTAACATCCATTACGTCGTCCGGAACCTACCCCCAAATTATAACACCCAAAAAACATTCCACGGCCTCCTAGTTTCCCATAAAAAGGAAAAACTCCTCACCGCATACAAAGTGAACTTCAACAATACCGCATGGCTAACCGCTTCCACGGAACTACCCCCAACCTTCACCAAATTCCTGCAAGAAGCCACTGGATGTAACCAAGTCCAATTGCTCCCCCACGACCAAAAACCTCACACCACCCGCACAACAAACAATCCAAAACTCCCATCATTCTCCGTAGTAGCCAAAAACGTACATTTTGACACTACTGACGACGACATAATCCAACAGTGCCCTAACCACCAACTATCCTTTGCAAAAAGGATAATTTCCCGTAAAACAAACAGCCCCACCCCCTTCATCCGACTAGTGTCCAATCACAAATCCACAATTGACAACCTCCTGAAACACGTCATCACAATTTTCGGACTAACATACCAAGTCGAACCCTCTCACCCCCCGCCGAAAAAAATAATTGCCCGCAAAAAGAGCCCATCTGCCCCACGTGCAAGCAGAGCCACCCTGCGTAAAAGTGCGTAAAATTCCAGTCCGCGGTAGTAACCGAATCCACCCCCACCGTCCCAATCAAAATCACAGTCCCCGACGTTGACGACAAAGACACCCCTGGAACACCCGAATCCTTGCCTGTCAAAGAAACCCTACTGATCCAATTCCTTACTAAAATCCTTTTCGACTTATTCCCCCTACAACGCGACCGCATTCAAACAGCCATCCAACAAGCCGCCCACCACGTCCTTAAACTAAAAACATCAATGACGCATTCAGGCCACAACATTTACATTTCGCACAATTAACCACACCACTAAAGCCCAACCACAATACTGTTACCGATGGCTGTCACAATTGGCACCGTCAATACTCAAACAATGAAACGTAAATACCCACTTTTACATAATCTTCTCGATACCGACAAAATTCACATTTTAAGCCTCACCGAAACTAGAATCAAACACGACATACACATTAAAAATTACCGCACATACCACAATAAAACAGGACACGGTGTCGCCCTTCTAGTTTCCTCGAACATACCCTCCTCCACACCCCACCAACTGCCCCCAAACCTCGCCCACCTTGAATGCATAGCGACTAATATATTCATTGACAACAAGACGATAACGACATTCTCCTACTACAACCACCCCAACACAATACCTTCATTCGAACTCCTAACATACGCTTCCCAATTCAACCACGCCATCGTCATGGGCGACTTCAATGCTCGTCATATTGACTTTGGCGACTCCACCACCAACAAAAACGGACGCCGATTCGCTACCTTTCTCGACAATCTCCCCATATCCCGAATCCTAAACCAACACTCGCCTTTTGCTTCACACGCGGGAATCTCTATAATCGACCACATACTCATGACTGACAACCTCCTCCCCCACACTGATTTCTCCTGCAGAATCGGCACAACAATAACCTCCGACCACCTACCCCTACTAACAAACATAAACCTAAATTACCTACCTCCACCCGACGAACTTATAATAATTAAAGACTACAAACACGCTGACTTCTCTCTTTTCAAAAACTTCATAAACGACAATCTCCCACGAACGATCCCGCTTTAATTAACGTCCAAGTCTCAATACTAACAACTTTAACTCAAGAAGCCAGCAATCTGTGCATTCCTACAAAAACAATTCCTAAATTTAAAAAGCCCATCCCCCCTCAAATACTAAACCAAATCAGACAAAAACGTAAAGTCCTTCGACAATTTCAACGTACCAGAAATCAAAACCTAAAAACTGAATACAACCGACTAAACGCGACAATACGACGAGACTTAAACCTCATTCACAACCACTTTACGTACGTGACATAACAAAGTTTAACAATCGTTAACAATTACTAGAAAAGTCAGAAGCTGTCATGAACAATTGTTGACCATTGTTAAAGTTTGTTACGTTACGTACGTAAAGTGGTTGTGAATAAGCTCTTAAGTTTTGTTTACATCCACTTAAATTAACATAAATTAAGGAATTAAGGACACATAACCTTGGTAACGAGGTAGTTTCCATGGCATTTCCTTGGAAATAGCCCTTAATTTCTTAATTTGTGTTAAGTTAAGTGGATGTGAACAAAGCTTTAGAGCTTATCATCCATCCATCACCCTCAAAAAAGTCCGAAACCGTTCCAACCTTCTCTCCAAGGCCTCCTCCACACTTACAAAACATTCATCCGACCAATCACAGACTACAGAGCCCTCCTTTACTCCACACTCCCTCCACACCGCACCAACGCTCTGCTGGCCAGCGAGCGTTGCATTCTACGACGATCCACCGACTCCACTACCGCCATCCAAGCCACCTAGTGTACCAACACACCAGCATCCCCCCCATAACAAAACGGCTCCAGGACCTACAACGGAAATACACGACAAGGACATTAAACGGGACAAACACCACAGCACAGGACACTCTACGAACCAGCCACAAACCTAACAACAGAAACCGAATCCCCAGGAAACCCAGGAGGAAAATCAAATTTCCTCCAGCAAAAATTCTCTCCACAGCTTACGCCGACCTCCCCGAAGAATACCAGGAAATCATCGAAGAAACCCCCCTAACCATGCGATAAAAATGTAAACGAAACATATCTAGATTAAGTACTAACCAAACACAATAAAACATACCAAATTAATGCGTCTTTATTTCTCTTTCAGGAACTAACACATAATTAAATTTAAATCTTTGCATTATATACATTTAGTATTAAGAAAAACATTGTAATCTAACCAGAGCTGAAAAGGCCAAAAGCCTAAGCAGCTCGCCCCCTGTGATATTAGTTTAAGTCCAATTATTGTAATAGCCGATAAAAATTGAATAAATGTATTTGAATTGAAACCAGTACAATTATTATTCATAAGTTTGTTCACGTAACATGTAGTTGTAGAATTTTTGGCGAATAAACCAATTTTCAATCAATTTTTAAAAAGTTTCTCGTTACGAATCAAAACTTAACTCACTCGAGTGTACGTAATGAATAAGTAGGTACGGGTCTTTTCTTATAATTTGCTGCTTATTTAATACAGTATTACAAAGCCAAATTTAGCGAATAAGGAGCCCTTTCCACTTATAAAGTTGTGGATGCAGCCTGAAGGCTCCCAGAGCTTGGTGCCAATGGATTGGTTCTTATTTTGAAAAACATTTGGAAGATAATGGGATTAACAGCAAAATGACACTATCAATCAATATTCAAATCAAATATAAATTTTGGTGTCAATATTTTTCACGTGACCCCAATGGCCTACTTATATCCACACGCAAATCTAGGACTCGCATCCGGCGACAACATTTACAAGAAGAAATATACACATTATCGACGCAAGTAACTGAGGTAGGCATTGCCGGACGAACTGCAGCATTTAAAAGAAAGCTGGAAGCGCCTTACAAATAATAGTCTCATACTTAGCTCGGTAGAGGGTTATTCAATTCTTTTTGACAAGCAATTTTTCATCGAGTTTTTCAAAACTTTCCACGGATTTCTAATTTACAGTAAATTAGAATACATTACATTTTTGTCAATAACATGAAAACGGTTTATATCAGAGGTACTTACCTAATGAACAATACAGGCTGGTCGTTTTATCTTGAGACTGGCAAATATCTCGGAAAGGAAGCATTTTAGAAAAAAATGTTTTGTATAAAAGTTTTATGACTTCGAGGGGGAAAATAGATGGCATTGACGCCATTTTGATTCAAGGTCATTTTCAAGGTCAAATGAAGGTCAACTTTTTTTTAAATGGAAACCTAAATTCTTTCTTACAGATTCTTATTCCACGTAAAAGAACAAACAACTCTCATCTAAACTATTTTTGGATCCGATGAATAGTTTGTCAGATATTTAAATAAAAATTTTAATCTTCTTCGAAATCCATTGCCTTCCGGCATGGCAAAAACAAAATCTACAACAATTTTTGTGGTTTATTTATCTAGAATTAATCGTTGCTAAGTTACAACGGTTGCTCATTTGTTTTGTCTTGCCGCGGTTACTAGAGAAGGCAATGGATTTCGAAAAAGGTTAAAATTTACATCCATCGGATCCAAAAATAGTTTAGATGAGTTGTTTGTTTCGATTAAAAAAATCAAGTTGACCTTCATTTGACCTTGAAAATGACCTTGAATCAAAATGGCGATGATGCCATTTATTTTCCCCCTCGAACTCATAAAACTTTTATACAAAACATTTTTTTTTAAATGCTCCCTTTTCGAGATATTTGCCAGTCTCAAGATAAAACGACCACCCTGTATTTGGCAATGAAGGTATGTTAAATGACTTTTTTCCCTAGATTATTATTATATTCGTTATTCCCTTTTCGCACAGGTCGTTTTAATTATTGGAGGGGCAGGAGCCTGCAGATGTGAGGAATTGATTAATATGACGGTTGATGACATAAAGGAAGCAGGAGATATTTTAGTTGTGAACATCCCAGATTCGAAAACACACAGGGATCGTACCTTCACTGTTACAAACAAAACTGTCGAAGGAGTGAACGTAATTGAAACGTACCGACAATACGCCGTATTACGACCAGCAAAAGCAAACCACAATAGATTTTTCGTGAATTACGTCAAGGGGAAATGCACCGTTCAGGTTATTGGGAAAAATTCTATGGCACAAATACCTTGCAAAATAGCCAGTTTCCTAGAATTAAGAGATACAGAAACATACACTGTATATTCGCCGTTAGATCCTAATAAAATACTTAATTTCTCATTAAAATGTTAGTGATTCGAATTTACACGTCCCAAAATCAGTAAAGATAAATTTTCTGACGTGCTCGCGCTTTATGTTGAATTTCGACAAGAAGGGGCCCCATTATTTATCTGAATTATTCACTGATTATTTGTTTAAATAAGACAGGGCATTTAATTGTACAATTCATAGTTGTTTGGAACTATATCAATACCAGATTATTCACTCCTAGATGGCAGTAAACGATTATATTCGTTTACAATGGATATCTAGTTTGGGATAAAGAGGATCCCCAAAGATTTAAATTCAAATAAACTCGCAGCTCTTTAGCGAGAGGAAATGGAGGAGAGCGATAACTTTCCTCCGGGAATGGGACATTTCGCCGCCGCCGTTTGGCCGTGGACCATTTGGTCGTCGCCGTTTCGCCGTAGGCCATTTCGTTGTCAACCTTCTAATAGTCAATTTTTTGTGCTTGGGGGTTGAAGAGGGTGTAATTTTTTCCGTTCAATTATTATTATCCTCCACTAACAGCTCAAACAGTATCTTCGAGTAACAACGGTCTAAGGTTTTTTCCATCGAGTCAATTATTTATGTTTGAGGATTGAAGGGTGTGAGTTTCGGGGTGCAATTTCTTTCCGTTCAATTAGTGTTCTACGGTAACAGGTGCTCCAAAGGCAAAATTTCGTCTATGCCAATTTTTCGTATTTGGAGTTTTAAGGGGGTGGTTTTCGGGGGTACAACTTTTTGCGTTCAGCTTGTTTCAGTTGTAAATAGTTCAAGTGCTAAATTTCCTCCAAGTCAATTATTTGTGTTCGGGGTTTTGAAGGTTGAAGGCTGTGGGTTTTGGAAGTACGTACAATTTTTTGCGTTCAAATAGTCTCCTGCGATAATGAGTGGTCCAAAGGTTAAATGCCGTCCAATTAATTTTTTTGTGTTTCGGGGTTGAAGGGGGTGAGTTGGGAGAGCACTTTTTTGCAATTCAACTCTTTCGATTGTAGGCGGTGCAAGGGTTAAATTTCTTCCAAGTCAAGTTTTTGTGGTTAGGGGTTGAAGGGGTTGAAGGGAGCGAGTTTCAGGGATGAAATTTTATGTGTTTAATTAGTATCCTCCGGTTGAATTTTCTCCATGTCAAGCAAAACGTTTAGAAATTATGGGTTGGCTGACCGGCGGCGAAATAGTCTACGGCGAAATGGTCCACGGCGAAATGGCGGCGGTGAATCGGCGACGGCGAAATGGCAACGGCGACGGCGAAATGTCCTAGACCGCTTTCCTCCTACTCTGACGACCGTCCTGGAAAGGGAGGAATGTGACCACTTCCTCCTTAGGGAGGAAATTGACCGAAACGACTTCTTTCCTTCCCAGTAATAGGGCGAAAACGTTCACTTTCTGATAGGGTCGTAGGAAAAATTAATTATATTTTTTCTTCCCTAATCTGTTATAGATTCCTGCTATCTGGTTTTATTTCTCTTTCATCTTAATTTTCCTGGTAGAGTTCATTTCAAGATGAAACACGCAGGTGGCCTCGAGCCTTTTTTGCCTCGATTGTTAGTCAAGATAAATATTACTTCTGCCTGAGTTCACTTCTAGGTGAAACGGGCATTTAGCTTCGAGCTTAAGATTCTTCAATAACTACATAGCCCAGAGCAATCTAAAGTAAAACAAAGATTTTGTTTTATACATGGTGTAACAGAAACATACGGCAATATTTTAATCACGTATTATCCGCAAAAATACAAGACGAAAATTTCCGAGAAAGTTTTTCCTAAGGTCATTAATAACGGCGGTAGGGCTGACCAAGATGGAGGGATGGATAATGGTTTTTTTAGAATAACTCCGGAAATGATTTTAACTAATAAATATTTTTTTGGCTATAGGTTTATCTTATTATTAGACACAACATGTCAAAAATTCCCCAAAAACGACAGAGGAAAATGGTTTTTCATCTGCAGCTACTGTTAAATTCAATTAGAAAATATACAGCGTTTGAATTATCACTAAATTTGCTACTGTTTTCAGATAGCACATTTCATTTGGAAACTTTTCTGTCTCTTACTTTTTTTCATTTGGACACTCCTTTCAAATCGCCTTCAATGTGGTACGTGCGAAGCCCTAAAACCGTTATCCAGATCCCTCCACTACCTACTACCTACTCCTACCTTCGTTATTAATAATGACCCTAGGAAAAACTTTCTCGGGAATATTCGTCTCGTATTTTTGCGGATAATACGTGGTTAAAATATTGCCGTATGTTTGTTACACCCTGTATAGCACCACCTGGAGTTCCTGTCACTGAAGGACCTGTACCTTCAGATGAGGTCCTCCAATTACTTGGTGAGCACTCGAGGCGCCTCAGGATTCAGTCTCCATTAATTCGGTGGTGGCAGCCAAGCGGAGTGATATTCTAAAACAAGGACTTCAACAGGAAGTGTCAAACTGTCCTTTGAAACCCCCTGAGGTTGTACGGTAAATCACTATTATATTTAATTATTACTTATAAGGAAGTTCATTGTACATAGAGTTAGGAAATCTACTACGTAAGCACTCAGGGGTTCTTCACCGACAGGAAGCTCCTAAATGCTTATGTAGCTTAGTTAGCAATAATTGCTAAGTTCAAGAGATGTACCGATCAGATAGTTGTATGTAAACCGAATCCTTGAATAGATGTGTTAACGGCCTTCCGTATTTTATTGAAGTGACGATTCCTCCTTACCTTACCATCCCTTATGTGAACCTGCTGAACCCAAACGAGGGTTAATACATGGCGACCCTGCCAGTGCGGCTTTGTCTGCATTTTTTTGTTTTTTAAGTGTTATTTAGTGCCACTGTCGATGGGCGATTAATTGTGAAAGTGAAGCGAAATATTTTACATCATGGGCACAAATCAGTCGAAGGAAGAAGTTATTATTGCACAAGCTGGAAATAGTGGTGGAGTTACCAGCGAGGGTGGAAGTAGGTATAGGTACGTTCCGCGAGTAAAGTTAAGTTCCTATGTAGGTGCGTGGGTTAAGTTCAGTTTAGTGATGTTTCCTAATGAAAAAGGAAAATTGGCTTTGGGACTCCCAATCCAACCGGTAGATAGATGTCTTCGGCCAGCACCCCATTCCGCCATCATTTAGAGGCATTAAGAGTATATTTTAGAAACCTCAAAAAGGACGGTGAGAAAAGGAAAAAGGACTTAACGGCAACACAGCGTAAGCTAAAGAAATTAAATAAATTAACTGTAGAATTCAACGACTTGACAGACAATTTTAATAAACAGCAACATGACGCAAGAATTATAACAGAAGTTAAAGATTAAGTTATGTTAAGGGTATTAATGATTTTTTAGATACTACTGGTAATTTGTTAAATGATAGGTTAAAACAAGCAGTTCATGACAGTTCACAGCTCAGATTCAGATTGTTCAACCATGGCAGAAAAATTCAGTTTAAAAACGGCAGCAAGTCTTTTGCCAATAATGAGCGATTCCGAGCGATCCTGAGGTACTGTGCACCTTATCGTAGAATGGAAAAACTCGCGACGAGCACTTCAAAGGTTTTCAAAAATTGATTGGGAAAGCTCTGGCCATGGTGGGTATCGCTATCTCTCCATTATTATTGTCAAATGCTCCCGAGGATGTTGCTGGGCCCAGAGAGAAACTATGGCACATGGGGAAGATACTATCTTCCACCTTCCAGCAAATTTCTGTAGCCAGGAGAGTTTTTATTTTACCTCGAGTGAACAAATCTATCAGAACTATTTTTGAAAAACCTCAACTTTATCCGAGGAAATTAAAAAAGCAAAAACTGATTAAAAGGTTGCTGAAGAGTTCCGCCAACCATCTGCCAGGACACCTCCTCAAAAACCGAATTTAAACTCCAGGAGCCCGTCTGGGTATTATCAGACGGGCTATCAACGGAGGTCTTACCAGCCCCAACGCCTAGGCAGGGTCCAGCAACCGAACAATCATTCCAGCCGAGGTTTTTCGACAAGGGGGAGTCCGGCTCGCTACCAGAGAAAGTCCAGCTTCAGCCCCCAGAAGACCTCGTACAAATAACGGCCTCACAGGTAACAGTTCTTGGAGGAAGCCTAAGAAATTTTTTTAGAAATTGGAAAATTATTACATCTGACTCTTTTGCACTCAGTTGTGTACTGGGCTATCAGTTGAGCTTCCTAAAACAAGTGTATCAATTCAGTCCTCCAAGTGAACCCTTCAGGTCCGGTGCCAAATTGACGGAGTTGGACGAAGCCATTCATAATTTAATTTCTATAGGCGCAGTGGTAAAATGTGAGAATTCCTCTGGCCAGATTACATCGTCGCATTTCTTGCTTAGTAAAAAAGTCGGACGGTAACAATCCGGTTCGTCCTAAATTTAAAGGGCCTTAATAAATTTATGGGAGCACCCCATTTTAAATTAGAAGATATTAGAACAGACATTAAGCTAACCGCGCCTGGCTCCTATTTTTGCACAATAGATTTACAATCAGCTTATTTTATTGTGCCCATCTTTGCAGAAAGTAGGAAATATTTACGGTTCAGATTCATTTATTTTTACAGAAATTTTCCGGCCGGTAATGCAACTTTTTAGAATTAATGGGATAGTTTCCATGAGTTACTTGGATATCTTATGTATCGGCGACTCGTTCGAGCACTGTCGTGAAAATACTTCTAGAATTGTAAAGGTTTTAATTGATCTAGGTTTTATTGTTAACAAAGAGAAGAGTCGCGTGATACCCTCGCAGACATGCCAATATTTGGGATTTACGATTAACCCGATTCGAATGAGTTTAGTGTGTTTAGAGCCTACCTCTAAAAAACGACAGAAGCTAATTCTTCAACTGATTACCTTCTTGAGGAGAAGGTCGTTAAAAATTCGGGAATTGGCACGTCTGCTCGGCTCGTTGACTGCTATTTGTCCTGCCGTTGAGTATGGTTGGGTTTATTGTAAGATCTTGGAAAGAGAGAAAGTCATAGCTTTACGGAATAACGGTGATGATTATGAGGCCCGAATGACACTTACACCCCTTGCGATTTCTAATTTGTGTTGGTGGTTATCTACCTTACCAGACACTTATGGCCACATTCGATTGTTACGTTTTAAACTGGAGATCTTTTCAGACGCCTCAACATAGGGTTTGGGGCGGGGTCTGTGGGAAGCAGACCGTTCATGGTATTTAGCAGTCTCAGAGCGCTTGGCTCATATTAATCATCAGGAATTATTAGCGATTTTTTTGGCCTTGAAGGCGTTGGTTTCTGACAGTTCCCACTGTGATATTTTGATACGCTCGGACAACACAACAGCTATAGCAGACATCAATAAGTTGGTCGGAGTTAGACTCCCAAAGTTAAATTCCTTATCTAAAGGAATCTGGCAGTGGTGTGAGGGAAGACAAAACTGGTTATTCGCCTCATAGCAAGATAGCGGGCAATGGTAGCGGTGTTGTCTCGAACTCTGCAAATGAATGCGGTGTTCGCAATAGCAAAACTGCAGTAAAACGCGTGCAATGTGTTAGATGCAAGACCTATTATCACAATAGTTGTGTCGCGAAGTTAAAACGAGTTTCGCAACAAACTAGTGACACCCTGTTATGTTGTGAAGTGAAAGAGCCTTTCGATGATCCCAACGCTTCCATATACGAGGATCCGCTCGAAGGTCAAGGTGATACCAACAACGGTGAAATGCCCACAAAAACAGAAGGGATGTTACCGGACCAGATTGGCACATCTCCAGAGGTAGACATTTGTTACTTACGACTTATAATTAAACATATAGACGAGATGATTGCAGAACTGCGAAGCAAAAACGTGATTCTCGAAAAAGTCATTGATAAGTTCTTGCAGCCCAATAAAACCTTGACAAATAATAATCGCAATGCAAAACCTGCAACCTCGACCCCCAACTAGCGGTAAAAATCAAACAATTCCCACAGAAAATGGGAAGATAACTAACAGAAAGGAGCCTGTCAAGCAGACAGACCCTCCTAGTCAACCTTCTTACGAAGACATCACCAAGAAAAATACTGCTCCTTCAAGACACCAACTTCAGCCTTCGGCAGATAATCGACCACCTCCTGCAGTCGAAGAAGCTCCCTTAGGACAACAACTGCAACCTCAGGTAGATAATCAAAAACCACCAGCAACTAAGGATCCCAACATCGATCAGAATGGATGGAAGTTGGCTGGTAGGAAAAATAATCGCAAGCCGAATCAACGCCTGGTCGTAATTGGCGTTCGAGCAACAACGCAAATGGGAAAATTTCCAAAAACAATACCCAGGTTTCAAAGCCTGCATGTGTCTACATTCCATCCAGAAACAACCTACGAGCAACTCATTGAGTACCTCAAACCTACGTTTCCGGAGGTTCAATGCGAAAAACCGAACTCAAAACGCCCAGACGAGTATTCTTCGTTTAAAGTCTCTATGCTTCCAGCAAGTTATCAAACAGCTAATAATCCATCACTTTGGCCAGCTGGAGCATGTGTCAGCAGATTTTTTCAGAAGCGCAACCTGGCTCCCGCTGCAACTTAAGGGACGAAAATTTTATCGACAGTCATCATCAGTTAAATCAGACCTCAAATTCCTTCTAAGACCAAGTCCGACATCAGTCAGCAGTTGATCTTGAACATTTTGATAATTAATATGCAATCCATCAGAGCCAAGTTGGCCGAGCTGGAAGTAATTCTAATCTCAAATAATTTCGAATGACTTGGGCACTGCATTGAAAATGTGGTTCTCATTATATTTCATAATGAATTTGGAATATACCAGAAAGGCTGCTGTTACATTAGAATGTATGCAGTACTATTTCTTAAAAATATTTCCCCAGCAAGGAACCAAAAGCCTGAAGAAGAATTCACAAGCGAAAATCACTTCGTTCCTAAATCGATTAAAGAATTTTTAATTGTTGTTCTCCGTGCTGATTATAAAGTAAGTAATAGTTAACGTTGCAGCAGGTATCTAACTGACTTTTTTTCAGGAGCCATAAGATTATTTGAAACCAGTGCAGTACTATATTGTTTAATTAATTGGTAACCGGCATGATTATTATTGGATATTAAGGGAGAGTGGGGGATTAGTGCGCGGCGGGAAATTGTGCGCACCAAAATACCAGAGTCCCTAGAAGTAAATCTGGGAAAGTGACAGATGCTGCCCTCTACCCCATGATGCAGCAACTGTCGGCCGAAAAAATTTTTTTGATCAGTTCCCGAATTTACCGACTAGTCGACATTGTCTAAAAACAGCTGTTTTTAAGTAATTTTGTGAGTGCCGAAAATAAGAAGGTAAGCTCTGTTTTTTACTTCTCTTGAATTCGTCTGATGAAAGATTTATAGCTGTAGTCTATTTTGTTTTTCCGCGATGGTATCTTTTTGTTCAAGAGTCACGTGAGGGTAATGGGTGCGCAGTGCGCACCATTACCCCCTGCGCACCATTACCCTCCGCGCACCATTACCCTCCGCGCACCATTACCCACCATGAAATTAAATGCTAATAGTAGATTTATTTTGCCTTTAGAAATGCCGCGAGCTTATGTAAGGAAAACACAGAAAAATTCTTGGGATGGAAGAACATTAAAGAAGGCGCTAGTCCAAATAAGAAGAGGAACACCAATTAGAAAAGTTGGACGTGACTACAAAATCCCAGAATCGACGTTAAGAAAAAAAATGAAGGAAGAAACAACTTCAGAATCGCGATTAGGTCGCCGAGCTGTGTTTTCCCCTGAAGTGGAAACAGAATTGAAAGAGTACGTACTTAAGTTAGCAAAACTTTTTTACGGTTTAAAGCCAATTGAACTTCGTCGGTTAGCGTATAACTATGCTAAGGAGCATAACATCAAAAACAATTTCTGTAACGAAAAACAAATAGCTGGCAAAGACTGGCTTTATGGATTTTTGAAAAGAAATCCTCAAATAAAACTCAGACAGCCAGAAGGGACAAGTCTTAACAGAATAGCTTCTTTCAACTGTGAAGCAACCAATAAATTTTTTGCAAATCTAAAGATCCTGTATGACAAGTATAATTTTCCTCCAAGTAGGATTTATAACGTTGACGAAACGGGTATTACAGTAGTCCAGAAAAAGTGTTCAAAAGTTTATGGACCTAAAGGAGCGAAAAAAGTGGGAGCAGTTATATCTGCCGAGCGAGGCAGAACAATAACCGCTGTATTTTGTGTCAGTGCTGCAGGGAACTACTGCCCTCCAATGTTAATCTATCCGACAAAAAGAATGGCCCCCGCCCTTCAGAAAAATGGGCCTCTAGGATCCATTTATGCTTGCTCCAAAAACGGGTGGATTAATTCAGAGCTGTTTGTTGAATGGTTGAAACACTTCAACAAAAATGTAAAATCAACCGAAACTGACCCTATCCTGCTAACCCTAGACAACCATTCGAGCCGTATTTCTTTGGAGGCATACGAGTTTTGCAAACAAAATGTTATTCACATGGTTAGTCTTCCCCCACACACTTCCGATCATTTACAACCCCTTGATCTAACTTTCTTTAGTTCTCTTAAAAACAAGCTCTACAGAGAATATGAACTCCATCTAACTAACACTGCACATGAAAGAATAACTGAGTATGATGTTGCTGAGCTGCTAAATAGAGCTTTTTCAAAAGTGGCAACCATTGAAAAGGCGGTTTCTGGCTTTCGTACTGCTGGTATTTGTCCCCTAGATCCAGACAAATTCACAAAAGAAGATTTCGCTGCAGCAAATGAACTGAAAACTTTAACGGTTGAGCCAGCAGCTCAATCTTTGACTGGCAACGAGAGAACACCATCTACCAGGGCACTATCTGCCAGGGCACCATCGGCCAGGGCACCATCGGCCAGGGCAACATCACCTGGACCTTCAACTTCCTTTGATAGGCCTCAAACACCTGATCAATTCATTGAAAGGACACCACCACAAACACCCATTACACCCATTAAATTTGCTAGAAACACACCGTCATCATCAACATCATCAAGCTCTACGAACTCATTCTTTTCCTTCGCACCAATTCCAAAGAAAAAAGAAAAAACAGAAGCTGTGAAGAGGAAATCACGAGAGAAGCAATCATCAGAAATACAGACTGCTACACCGATAAAACAGAAACTAGAACTCGCTAAGGAAAAGAAGATAAAAGCTGCTGAAAAAAAAGCAGGTGCGACTGTTCGAAAGCGTTTGCTGGGTAAGTTAAACAAACAGGATAAGAAGACAAAGGCAGGAAAGAAGATGAAGATTCAGAATTCGGAGTCAAGCGATGAATCCGAGTCTGACATTGAACCTCAAGATATTTGTGATGATGACGAATTGGATGATATTGGGCCGCCTACGTATGAAAATGTTGGCGAGAAAACAGACGAAGTATGTTCTATTTGTGGCGAGTTTGGGCAAGACAGGGAACTATGGTACCGGTGTGTTAAATGCGGGGTGTGGAATCATGCGGCTTGTACAGGTGAAGAAACACCTACAAATTACCGGTGCGATTCGTGCCAATAAGAATGTTTTTTTTTATTTTCTGATTGTTTTCTTTATTTCTATTTAATTAAATTACATAATTTGCTTTAGTAAGTACTTCCTAAATATTTGTAACCTCAAATAGTTACTAAACCAACACTGCGCACAATTTCCCACCTGCTGCGCACATTTAACCTCTCGGTTGGGGAATGATGCGCTTTGACATTTTTTTTCAAAAATTTAATACTCATTTATTTATAGCTATCATCAAATCCTATTTTACATGGTGAAAGTAGAAGGTTTGAAGTTTACATTCACCTACTTTTACAGACCCTTGGTTTCATAGTCTGTATAAGACAGTGATTTCCGCTTAGGCGCACATTTCCCCCACTCTCCCTTATGTTTTTCTTATAAATATAATAACATGTATTAATCTCGCAAGTGTTCTTGCGTTCAAACTGAACTGCTTTTTGTTTTTTAACCAAGTGTGTTAAAAATGCATTTGTACTTTTTCATATAAGATTTGTATTGTACAAGATGAAAAGTAGGCACTTATTTTTTGTTAATCAGCAGCTGAAATCATATTTCTCTAACATTTCGGGATGTTCTAATTCTACTCCTTGCTCTTTTATAAAAAATAATAACGATTCATAGGGTGAAAACCTTAATTAGTTTGAGATAGTTAAAAAAAATTCAAAAATTTATAATGTTTCGAAACTTGTACACCCTAAGGTGAAGAATCACCCACTAAATTATCTTTTCGGTGTACTGAGGGAACCCCTGTATGTTTTCATGTTCTAATAGGTACCTACCTGTAAAAATCAGAGGGTAGGAGAGTATTGTCATTTAAACTGTGATTTAAACCACAAGTCTCTCCAAGTTTGAGCTGTTCGTTATCAGACAAATTACTGAATTTAATCTTAGGAGCGATTTCCGGACATGTTTATACGAACTTTTTTACATATTTTGCGCTACAGAATCACTCCCGGAAATATTTCATCGTTATTTCCGGACACCCTGTATACTTGGACGAGCAGTTAGTGCAATGTGATGGTCAACAGAAGATGATGGACTAGGTACTCCAAAGATTCAACAGCCAGATTCTCTCAAAAATTTCCAAAAGAATAAATTTCCCGTTGTTTGTTACTGGAATTAATTTTATGGGTTGGGGGGGGGGAGGTAATTTTACTTGTAAGGTTTACTTAGCGGGTGCCCATGTAATCTTACCATCCCAGGGAGAAATTACCGATATAATTTTAACGGTCTTCATTTTACAGTGCCTCTCAGGGTACTTTTTCTATTTAAATTTACACGCACTGTAGGGAATATTACGTTCAGAAATTTATTAGAGTGTACTTTTAACTACCGTGGTCTTAATTTTACTGTCTCAGGGTAATATTCCCATTTAAATTTACCCTTCGAGTAGTTAATTTTAACCTTCGAAATATATCAGAATGTAATTTTAACCGTCATGGGCTTCATTTTACGCCATCTGAGGGTAATTTTTTCATTTAAAACACAGCTTGGTAATTTTACCGTTTAACTTTACACCCTCTGTAGTTAATTTTACCCCCCGAAATATTGAAAATTAATTTTAACTGTCATAGACTTAATTTTACGCTGTCTCGGGGTAATATTCCCATTTAAATTTACACACCTGTGGTTAATTTTATCCCCCTAAATTTATGGGAATGTAATTTTACAACAGAAAATTACCTAAAAATAGAGAAATTTGCCTCCGTAGAGAATATTTAACTCACGATTGCAAATTTACTTTCACTAAGGAGATTCCCTCAAATAATTGGAGGAAACACAGTTACCTCTAATTATCAGGGCAAATTTCCCCAAAAATTTTTTTCAGTGTGAACTAGAAGCGGCTGAAATTAGCATGAAGGATAAAATCATCGACAACTGGGCCCCGGTGGAGTTAAAAAGGAAGCTCCTTGAGAAAGAGCGACCATTAAATGAAGTTATATTTCGTAGCCTTCGTCCTTCGCAGATCACAATGTAGTATACGAATATTTGGTTTCCCGCCACAAGTTTAAAGAATTTGACATCCCCACCTCACTCCTGCCAACTGTACGACACAAACCTCACTACGAAAATTTTGTGTTCCTGGCCACATGTAAACCGTTTGGTTAAGTGCTAAAAATGCCAAAACGCAACAACGAAGAGAAAATGGAAGTATTTTCTAATAAAACAAGAAAGATGGAGGAGGTGCTCGCCTCATTACAACACGGTGGGTATAAAAAATGTGTTATAACCTTTATTTTTAGTTTGTTGGATTCTCGAACGACAAAATGGCGGACAGTAATGAAGTGTTTGCTATTTTGAGGGCAAACACAAAATATCACTTTATTATCAGTCTGGGGACCTCAGTTTAAAGTGATATGCGTTTTGGTGGGGCATATAAAATGGTAACCCCATAGCCGCTATCCACCTTTCCCATAATTGAGTACTCGCCTCATGCGACTACCATTATAAAATATCATTCTCAAGCAATTCTGGTGACCCCAGCTTAGAAGGATATAAATTTGAGCCATATGTGTGGTGACCCCACAGCAATGGTTCTTTATCGGAATGACAGCAAACTGATTTAAGTATTTCTCCAGGGTTTGCTGAACTCTCTGGTGAGGTGGTTGAAGCAGAAGAGGAGCAAGAGCCCCTCTCAGAATCTGATACGGAGCGAAGTGTTTCTGAACAAGAGGAAGAAGAAACAATCGACATGATTTTAGGAGTGGTGCCTTCTGCAAAGCCCATAGGTCACCCTCTCCATGCAAAGTTGTTACCAAACTGGGATCCGGTTTTAACCGAAGGATTATCAAAAGAAGCAAAGGCGAAGCTGTATGGTACTTGGGACTTTGCTCCAAATTGCCAATATTTGAAACCTCCAGCTCTCAATGAGGAGGTGAAACAAGCAATAAATGAAATGTCCCAGCGTAGAGATGGTACACTACTGCAAATACAGGGTTTAATAGGGCTCAGTTTATCTGCTGTGGGAGTGGCTATGGAACCATTTCTTAATGTAGACCAACCTCCACGAGATCAGATTAAGCCAATGGCTGAAGCAGCCCTTTTCCTGTGTGAAGCTCACCATCGTTTGTCCAAACACCGAAAACATGTGTTAGGGCTGGATATCAATCCTGAAGCTAAAAAATTGCTTGAAGTCGCTGCTCATCAGGATGGTTTGCTGTTTGGCCCTGACTTAAGCAACCGCCTCTCAACAGTGCAGTCCACCAAAAAGGCAGCTGCTCAATTATCGAAGCCACCAAAGAGAAAACCAGCTAGCCCACGACAAAGTACTTCTGGGATTAGAAGAGCCAGCAACAAGCAGAATAATTTAAACTGGCAGCGCCCTGCCCAGAACTCGTCGAAAATGAAATCTCCCAGTCACAATGTGTATCGCAAGCAGTACAGGTCATATCGAAAGTAAAGGTAAAGCTCGCTGGTGCCACTAAATATAATTTTAAGTCATGGCAGCAAATAACCAATAACCCAACTATTCTAAAATGGGTAAATGGTTATGTAATTCCTTTTCATAAAAGACCATATCAACTTCATCCACCTACATTGAGGACACTGTCACAGTCAGAGCTTTTGTTGTATAGTCAAGAAATTCAGAGCTTGAGCACAAAAGGGGCCATAATAGAATGCAGCTCTTGTGAAGCTCAATTCTTGTCTCCTTACTTTTTAATCAAGAAACCGAATGGTAAATTTAGATTTCTCTTAAACTTGAAAATGCTAAATCAGTATATAATAACTTCACATTTTAAGATGGAGGATTATCGTACTGTCTCAAACATTGTTTTTAAGAATTGCTATTTAGCCTCAATAGATCTGAAAGATGCATATTTTTCTATCTCTGTGGCTCAGGAGTTTAGGAAGTTTCTTCGTTTTCAATTTGGTGAAAAACTTTATGAACTTACTTCTATGCCCTTCGGGCTGTGTACTGCACCTTATGTTTTCTCAAAACTGTTTAAGCCCATTATGGCTTATTTGCGGACTCGAGGGTTCATATCAGTTAATTATCTGGATGATATTTTGATCATAGCTGAGTCTGAGCCACAATGTTTACTAAATATCAAAGAGTCTATTGGCCTGTTACAATCCCTAGGATTCGTAATTAACTTTGAGAAGAGTTCGTTAGTCCCTGCAAGAGACTGTCAGTTTTTAGGCTTTTTATTTAACTCTGTTAATATGACAATTTCCTTACCTGAAGATAAGAAAAGGAGAATTATTAAAATAGTCTCTTCCTTTATGACTAAACAATCATGTACAATTCGGAGTTTTGCTCAAATGCTTGGTTATTTATGGTGCGATTCTCTAAGGTGTAAAAGTCAATAACAGTGCTGTTGTACTGTTAGCTAACATAATGTTAGAAGGGAGCAATTCTGTAAGCAGATGAGAGTTCTGTTCACGGCTAACAGCCGCTGTTAATTTACGGCGAGCCAAGAGGTACTGTAACGCGTCTGTTATGGCCTGTCAAAATCTTGAATGTCAATTACAAATCGACAAAGATTAATTATTTGGCTGTGTTTTTAGTTTGGTGTTATAAAATGAACAGGCAAAGGCGTAACAATGGAATTCTTATACCATTTTACGCAAATATCCTTGCAGATGCATATTTAAGACGTTGGGTATATTGCTTTTTTTATAATTTAAGTGCACCTAACTTGATGGATTTTTAGAAACCACATGAGAATACGCAGAAAAATCTTTAGGGATACACAAAATCCTTTCGACGTCCCTCAAAGTGAGTTTGTCAAAACATATCGTCTAACGCAAGAACTGGCTATTAATTTAGTTGAACAAATTTCACCGCATATGGATCCAGGTGTACGAAGTACCTCAATTCCTAGTTATCTTAAGGTAATTTTTATAACCAATTGATCTTAATGGCCCGATTACTATATGTAGGTTCTGGTGACTTTAAAATTTTTGGGAAGTGGTAGCTACCAACATGTAACTGGTTTAGCAGCTCATACTGCCATGAGCCAGACGTCGTGCAGCAAAGCTATTAGCCTTGTTTGCCGGACCATAACAAATGCTTTGCTGCAAAATTGGGTTCAATTTCCTGCAACCCAAGAAAGAATGTCTATGGTCAAAACAGGGTCAGAGCAATTTGAAATATAAGACGAAATTTATATTACCTTCTTTTTTTCAGATTCTATAATAAGTTTGGTTTCAGGGGCATAATCGGATGCATAGATGGAACCCATGTCGATATTATAAGTCCGTATTCCACTGATGTTGATCATCCCCCTTATGTTTATATAAATAGGAAAGGCAACCACAGTGTCAACGTCATGCTAGTAAGAACATAATAAGGATATTGCCAACAAATGGAATAAAGTGTAGATTTGTGACTCTGAATGCCATATCCTGGCCTGTGATGCCAGATTTCCAGGATCTGTGCATGATTCAGCAATTTGGAGGACTTCCGATGTTCGAGCATTTTTAAAGACACAATTTGAAGCTGGGGACCATAGTTTTCGTTTATTGGGTACGTATATTATCCGGAGTATAAATATTATTACATTATTACACTGAATAGGAGATAGTGGATATGGACTCGAGCCGTGGCTTTTCGTCCCGATAGGAGTTGTCCAGGAAGGGACCCCCGAAGCGCGGTTTAATGACCACTTACGATCAGTTCGCAACACAATCGAGAAAACAAATGGAGTGTTAAAAGGCCGTTTTAGATGCTTAATAAAGCATCGAGTTCTTCATTATACCCCAGAAAACGCAGCTTATATTATATATGCTGCATGTGTCCTGCATAACATGGCTTAGTAGCAAATCTACTTTTAGACGAAGACGAAATAATTGAGAATGAAGACCAACAAGCTGTACCCGCAGGTGCGTGCTCACATATTATAATAATATTTATTATGTATTTTGTGCTTACAGATATAGCAAATGACCATCTATTGGAATTAGGCAGAGTGGCCAGAGATAATTACATTAGGGAAAATTATAACAATAATTAGGGGCTTACCTCCAAAAAATAAAGCAAATAAGTATGTTTAGTATCTATATTTTTTTATCTAAAAATACATACCACGAAAAATCAAAGACTTTTTTCTGAAAACGAAATAGGTAATGAAGTAATAGGAATCAAATAATAGTACTGCAAATAGCAGAACATTCACAACAAACTCGAAAACAACCGAAACAAATTGATAGTAACGAAAGTTGTAGAACGCTACTCAGAGATCACAACTAATCACTTAATTCAAAATCAAATCCTGGATTTTCAAATTTGTATTTAGCTACCTCAAACTTTAAACTTTGGCATTGCAGCTTAATTTTTTTCTTTTCCAGTTCTAAGTTGATATTCTCGTTGTTAACGTTCCCTTTGTACAAGTTTAAAAATTCTTCGCTGATATCAGGTATTGACCGACCTGACTTACACACTTGAGCTTGGTTTAGTCTTTGTTTCATTTTATTTATTCTAATTTTTTCACCAAATAATGTCTTTTTCTTTGCGGTATTATTGATGGAAGCTTGATTTTCAACCCGCCGAGGTGAATCTTGAGGAAAAGAAGAATTCGAACCATGTTTTGATGAATGAGGCCATTCCGTGTCTGCAGCAGGCAGGTCAACGTCAAAGACCAGTTCATCTTTTTCAGCTGTCTCCAAAAATACGTGTTCAGAAGATATGGGGGCTTCTGGAGGCTGGTTCAAAGATTGAATATTTTCAAGTCCTCCTCCGACAACAAGAACTTTTGAAGTGCCAGTTACGGTTACCTTCCCCCAAACGGCCAATCCCCTGTCTTCAAGAGGGGTTAACTTTATCTCACAAAGAGGGCCACCGCCCGTTCCCTTACTATGTTCGACCATTCTTCTATATTTCGATCGGGTGGTATTTTTCCAATCGCTGAAGCGCTATGAAACCGTTTCAAGTTATTTTCTTAAATACAAATAAGAAAAACTTATGCATACCTTCTTCCATTCCATCACCGATAACTCGGGACCGGATCCTTGGGAATTTAGCTTCTGGGCTAAACTTTCCCATCTTTTGGATAAATAGTCGTGTTCCACAGACGGATTTATAGTTCCACTTCGAAAAATGCTGTCTTCTTCCATCACTCTTAAATACTCCTGGTATTGTTCTGGGGTGGTTTTGGCCAACCGCCTCCTTTTTTGTGCAGCTTTGGCCATCGCGCAAAGGAACACAAATACAAAACAGAATTTTGACACTTAAGTGTCAAACGTTAGCGACCGGTTGCAAATTCTGTTAAGCCAAACTTTATAGTCGACGTAACAGAGAACTTTAGAGAATTTCATTTTTTGCAACAATGTTAAGAAACTGTTATTGGAGATGCAACAGAGCTATGTTACTAACATTTATGTTATCGCAACAGGATAAAATGCATTTTTAGAGAATCGCACCATTAATCTCAATTTGCCCTGCCATACCATATGGTTGGCTCCATACAAAACTCCTGGAACAAGAGAAATCTTTGGCGTTAAGAAAGGCGGGGGGAGAGTATGAAGCAATAATGCAGATCAAGGCTTACCTTGCCCAGGACCTTAGTTGGTGGCTGAATACGATACCATCAGCAGTAAAGTCAATTTCTAATAAAGTGCATTATAAACTAGAAATCTTTACAGACGCCTCTCGTAAAGGTTGGGGAGCGGTCTGTAGAGGCGAAAAAACTAATGGTCTATGGTCTGCAGAGCAAGCCACGCTCCACATTAATATATTAGAGATTCTAGCAGTGTATTACGCCTTGCGTTGTTTTGCGAGGGGCCTAAGAAACTGTTCCCTTTTACTGAGAGTTGATAATACCACCGCCATATGTTATATCAACAGAATGGGAGGTACTAAGTGTAAATATTTAAATTTGATGGCAATTCTGTAAGTCGAATAACAAACCTGTGTTTAACCCAGATGTACCCAATGTTCTTTCCTTTTTGCAAAAACAATTTGTGAGCGGGGCGGCTTACGGCACCATTTATGCACATCGAGCAGCACTGTCTCTTATTTGTCCATTAGTAAAAAACTCTGGGTTAGTCAGTAGATTTGTTAGGGGCATTTTTCGTATAAAACCATCCTTCCCAAAATACAATGTAACTTGGGACCCGCAGATAGTTTTGAATACAGTAGCTAAATGGTATCCTAATGTTTCTCTTGATCTAGAAAAATTAAGTAAAAAACTTATAGTACTGCTAGCCCTTGCTAACAGGTCATAGAATTCAAACATTTACAAAAATTAAACTCAGTAAAACGTTCATAAATGAAGTCAATATTCAGATATTTATTGATGAGATCATTAAAACTTCTAGACCTAATGGCACTCAACCGCTGTTAAATATTCCTTTCTTCAAAGATAAGCCTGAACTTTGTTTGGCAAATACCATTGTAGACTATATAAAGGCTACAAGACCATTTCGCGGGTCAAATGATACCCTAATTTTAGTTCATAGGAAGCCCTACCAGTCTGCAACCTCTCAAACTCTTAGCAGGTGGGTGAAAGAGACCCTCAAGGTTAGTGGTGTAGACGTATCTACATTCTCTAGCCATAGTGCCCGGCATGCATCCACATCTGCTGCTTTCAGGGCAGGAGTCAGTGTTGACACTATTTAAAAGACTGCAGGCTGGTCAGGCGTTTCAAATACTTTCGTAAAATTCTATAACAGACCGTTATCGAATCAGGGAGATTATGCAAAGAGTATTATAGGAAACTTAGCATAGGTCGTTTTGTGTTATTTTTTGTTTAATTGAATAAACCAAAGTTTTGTCATCTCTTTGTAAACGCTCATTAAGAAAGGTGAGGCTTTCGAGCCTTCCTGTTGTGCATGATAGATTGCGTACTGTAAACGTCTACATTGTGATCTGCGAAGGACGAAGGCTACGAAATATAATTAAAAGAGTAAACGACTTACCTGTAAGGAAGTTCACTCATAATTATATGAGTAGCCTTCGTCCGAGCAGATCACCACCCTCCCAAACCCACGCACCTGGTGATCTGCCTAAATGATAACGCAATCCATCATTGAGTGAAAAATTTCCGTAGTGAGGTTTGTGTCGTACAGTTGGCAGGAGTGAGGTGGGGATGTCAAATTCTTTAAACTTGTGGCGGGAAACCAAATATTCGTATACTACATTGTGATCTGCTCGGACGAAGGCTACTCATATAATTATGAGTGAACTTCCTTACAGGTAAGTCGTTTACTCTTTTAATTATAGAATTATGCCAGGTTCACGAGCAAATAGGAAACCAATCTACAGTCACGAACAAAGTGAACCAAGTATGCCATCAGTAGCAGTAAGTAGAGTGGGGGCACATAAAAAGAAGCAAACTGATCAATGTCTGAGATGCGGAAGGCCTGTCAGTGCATGTGCGGCAAAAGATGCGAAATGCCACAAGTGTAACCTGCAAGGACATTTTGTTGCATTCTGCAAGAATCGGCAGCCGGGGAAAAGACCGTTCGCTTCCGTAAGGCCTGGACCAAGTCGTAAGCGTTTTAGGTCTGGTGTAAACTTTGTTGATGCAGATGACTCTGAACCTGACTCAATGGACGGTATTAGGAGTTTCGACTGCTTTAAGATCAACGATAACGAACCCTACAGAAAGCAACACTTCCCTGATGACCTAATAGAATGTATAGTAGGCGGAGTAAGAATAACGTTACTCATCGATTCAGGTTCAAAAGTCAATATAATTAAAGGCGAAGACTGGGAGTTACTTAATAAGGATAATTCGAGTATTTGGGATGTTACTACCAAATCGACTGATGTTCTGAAACCATATGCTTCTGGAAGTCCACTTCGAATCAAATGCCGGTTTGTCACAACGATTAACATTCCAGGCGAAAGTGAACTCATTGCACCTTTCTATGTTGTACTGAACGGGGATATCTCCTTGATTGGAAAGGGTACAGCCAAACGACTGGGTATCCTAAAGCTGGGACTAGATGTAAACAGAGTCGAAGTAGTAAAACCATTTCCGAAAATTAATGGGGTGGTCGTAAAGTTATCCATCGATCCATACGTAAAGCCGGTACAGCAACCGGTAAGAAGAGTACGTATCTGTTGAAACTCTAGTGGAAGATAAATTAAATGAGGCCTTGCAAAGCGATATAATCGAAAGAGTCACTCAACCCAGTGCCTGGATATCACCTATCGTAGTTATTTTCAAATCCACGGGCGACATTCGTATCTGCGTTGATATGCAAACGAAGCCATTTTAAGAGAAAATTATCCTCTACCCACTTTTGAATCGTTCATGCCCAAATTAAAAAACGCCAAATAATTTTCTCGTTTGGACCTGACGAGCGCTTATCATCAGCTAGAACTGGACGAGGACAGCCGTTTCTTTACCACCTTTATCACACAAAACGCAGCAGAGAAGCGGCTGGAACCTCCCCATCGCGTGGATCTTTGTATTCTGTGTAGATATAGTGGTCAATTCAACAGAAATTTTTTACCCTTATCGACTGTGACTAATTTTGCAATTTTCTGACAAATACCGACACCACCTCGGACATCACCCATCACATTTGACAATATGTTCTTTTTAAGGTTAATCTTTTGCTACCTTTTTGACAACAACTGTCACTTTATGTCATCCGCTCGTTCCCTTTTAATGAGAAATAATTTTTTCTCTATTTTCCACTGAAATGGCAGAAACTGTGAATACATTTTTAGAACGAGAATTTGATCGTCTTTCTAATGGCGACATAAAAAAGGAGACCTTTGTATTTAAAATTTAAAGTTGATATGCCTAAATGGCACTTCCCGTGGACCAATTGCTTCCACAAGCCATTCAGGTCTTCAACGGGTCACCCAACGTCCATGTACCAAATTTCAGCTAAATCGATTCGCTAATTTGGGCTATAATGTATTTTTAGTGTTATTATGAAATTTCGATTTTTTGACCCAAAGAGCACTTAAAACCAGAATTTAAAGACCTTTTTGATGGTGACAATAAATCTTTCAAAAACTTGTTTTGGATGGTTAAATGAGTGAATAATTTTAAAGTTACAAATTGGTGTGTCAAAACGGCAGTTTCCGTGGGCCGATTGAATCCAAAATTTGTTCAGCTCTTCGACGTGCAATACAATCCCCGTGTGCAAAATTTCAGCCACATAGGTTCAGGGGCTTGGGCTGTACCGCGATTTTAAAGTCGGATAAAAATCATTTTTTTTTTAATTTTTGATCAAAAGGGCACTAAGAATGAATACATTTTTAGAAGCAGAATTTGAAGGCCTTTTCTATCGTGAGGTGAAAAATGGGGGTTTGTATTTAAAATTTAAAAGTTGATGTGCCAAAATGGCATTTCTAGTTGTACGATTGGCTCCAAAAGCTTTTCAGATCTAAGTTGGGTTATCACATGCACACGTACCAAATTTCAGCTAAATCTGTCGAGTAGTTTGGGCTGTGGCGTGTTTACGAACGTACGTACGTACATACATACAGACACACTTTAAAAACCACTTTTTTGGGCTCCTGAGACCTCAAAACGTATAGATCCGGTCTTATCTCGAATTCGAAAATTTTAGTGATTGCAGTAACCTCCCTTTTTTTCAAATGGTGAAGTGGAGTGGGGAGGTTAACAAAGGTACATTTCGGTACAAGCGCCTTATGTTTGGGGTTAATTCGGCTCCGGAGACCTTTCAGAGAATTCTCGAAGCCATGTTATCGCCATGCAGAAATTGCCTTAACTATTTGGATGACATTATTGTGTATGGGGCGTCGGAATCCGAACATGACAAATGCCTCGAGGAAGCTACTAGAATCTTAAACAAAAACAATGTCACACTAAACCAATCAAAATGTGTCTCAAAAGTGAAGGCATTGGAGTTTTTGGGACATAAACTATCCGATCAGGTGTAACGGTTACAAATCCGCGAGGGTCGAACAATAATTATTATTACAAAGCGCACGTTTTGTAATGGGCCCCACTAGCATTTCACACGAATGTGCTACAAGTCCCGCAAATCCCCACAACAACAATGGACAATCACCAGACCCAAACTGAATGGAAATGTTTTCAGGTCAGTCCTCCAGCGAGGAGTCTGATGACTCTCTAGTGAAGAACCCAAGAAATTAAATTTTGGGTGAAGATCCCAACATCTTGGTGAAGGAGGGCCCTCCGATTCATGAGGACATTGCAACAAGGTGGTCCCGGTTCGCCCAAAAAGGAATCAAAAAAGAAGACACACTACAGTTGATTGATACTTACCCAATTGCCCAAAATTGTCAAGCTCTTTGAGGCCTCAGTTTGAATGAGGAATTCCAGGCTGTTCTGGATCAAGCTTTAGTTAAGAATGACAAATTTCACATGTCAGTTCAGGACCAACTAGGCATTGGTCTGAGTGCTTTGGTAGCAACCCTCAACGATTTTTATTCCCACCCCGCAGATGCCGCAAACCCCCACTTAAATAATTTAGCCAATTTGGCAAATTGACGACATAAAAATAATCTATGCACTCATATTGTTTTAAAAAGCGTCTTCACTACTTGGTTAACTGAATACATTAGTAGAAAAAAAATATTGAAAACAGTGATTTTCACGCTCATTTTAAACGCAGCGGTCTGATGATGTCTTAGTGGCATTAGGGGAAAGTGAAAGCGACCTGGGGATTTTGTTTCTCTTCTCACTCTGGGTGCTTCCCCTCCATGCCTCCCCTGATTTTTGATCTAACCTCACTAAACAATCGAATCGAGTAAGCACAAGTATTTGTAATTCATTCTTTAATTAAATAAAGTATATAAAATGGAAAAAGGTTTCGTTAAAGCTGCATCAGACAATTTACCGAAAATAGATGGTGGTATGTTTGCCGAGTTTTTTGCGACAAATCCGAATATTTTTAGTGCTGAAGTAAGGAACATTAAAGCAACCAGGTAAGCTAAGTTTATGTCAAATACTTAGAAATTACCACATGGAATCGCGTCCCGAAGAATATCACTTCAAGTAGTAACAATTGTGTAATTTTTATTTTAGGGCCACCAAGGAAGTCTATGGGGACAATGCTATTGGTTATGTACAGTTCAAAAATGAAGCAAATTGCTGTTGTGAAGGCCAAAATCACCCCAGAACACAGAATCCATAAGACATCTTATAATGTCGAAGCACTAATTGATGTTGTGGACGAGAGGGTTCTGTCCTGCGAATGCAAAGACTGTGCGGATTTCAAGCATTTCGTACAATTTCAACTTTGTTCATTAACAATTTATTTAAGGAGGATGCAAGCATGCAATAGCTTTTTTATTGTGGCTGCACAGAAGAAGTGAAGAACCTTCAGTGATATCAGTGACCTGCTACTGGAAGAAATCTGCACTGGCTGATGTGGGTAAGATGCCTCTGGAGGAGTTTTTGATATTTTAAAAACCAAAGAATTTGATGAGCTGTCAACCTTTAAATCAATGCTGATGTTTTAAAAAAATTCTCCAGAAGACAGAAATTGTGAAAATTATTTAAATTACCTAAAGGAAAACATGACTGCAAGTGCATGTAAAGCGATTGAGAAGGCCACAAGAAGCCGAAGCGAATGTCCACTTTGGTTTGAAATGAGATTTGGTCATATTACAGCATCCAAACTGTATGAAGCCGCCAAAATGCAAGACCATTAGTGGTTATTTGACCGAAGCTATATTAGGAGGAGGCCAATTGCCAGAAACCAGAGCTCTGGAAAGGGGAAGGCTACTTGAATCTTCTGTGATTAAAGAAGTCGCCAAAATAAGGAAATTGGACATTAAAAGTGTGGCTTGTTTTTAGATAATAAATATCCAATGTTCGGTGCCTCTCCTGATGGCAGTCAGTTCCAGCCCAGCAGCCGTGCGTGAAGGTTGACCAACTGTTCTTTTCAGAACATTTTCCCCACATTGAAACTTGGTTGCGTTTCCCGTCGCGTTTCACATTAACTGTGCCGTGCCTGGGGACAACCAAGATGAGCGTAATTAAGTCGAGCGGCGTGGAGGACGCCCTCATTCCACCTACCCAGATGGAAACCATCCAATCGATGTTTTCGCAGATGCAAGCCTCCATGGCGCAACTGCACGCTCAGATGACGGTTTTCGACAATCGGATTGCTGCGATCGAGACGATCTCGTTCACGCAGTCTGTCGTTCCTGCCGGTCCCGTCGATTCCAACTTGGAAGTAAACGTGATCGTCAGCAAGATGCTAGATGCGGACGGGTTCAGCTCGGACAGCACTCTCGAGCCCGACGAGAAGAGGCCACCAAATAAAGGTAAGCCTAAAATTAAGAAGCGTAAGCTCCAATTCCCGGTGCAGTCGCAGTTTGCCATCGAAACTAGAAATAGTTTCGATGCAATCAGCGAACTGCCGCTTCCCGATGAAAACGAACCACGACTAGTACTTCCTCAGTCGGCTGCCCCTGCAAATAAAGGGGCCCCTAAAGGAGGTACTAGTAAATCCGCACGACCGATTGCCCCTGTGAATAAGGGGGCCGTTGATGCGGATGATGAGATGGACACTGGCGATGCACGGCCGACTGCCCCTGTAATTAAGGGGGCCACCGCTGCCTCCGTCAATCCACCACCCGTGCGTCGGGAAAAAATTCCCCCGATCATTCTGCATGAACACGGTAAATGGCCGTTGGTCCGCGAATTGATGATTCGGCATAAAATCAAGGCCGAGTCACAACTCGCCGGATCCAACCTCCGATTAAATGTGCAAAACGTTGCGGATTACCGCACGCTCACGGCCCTGCTCGTGCTCCCGGCTAATGGTGTGAAATACCACTCTTATCCGTTGGAGCAAGACAAGCCGCTGAGCGCGGTAATCAGGGGCATCCCGGCGGATGTAGACCCACAGACTGCGTTTCTCGAGTTAAAAGAGCAGAACTTTGAACCAATCAAAGTCTCTCGGATGACGAGAGTGAACAACAAAAAGAGGATAAATTTGCCTCTTTTGAAGGTGGAATTGCCCGCCGACAAAAAGGCAATATTCGCCCTCAACAGGCTGTGCGATCTCGTCGTGTCCGTGGAGCACCCGCGTCGCTCCAACCGAGTGGCCCAATGCCACCGGTGTCAGACATTTCACCACTCGCAGAGGAACTGCCACGCAGATCACCGCTGCGTAAAGTGTGGTGAAAATCACGAGACGTCGACGTGCAAAAAGTCGCGCGAAAGCCCGGCAAAATGCGCAAATTGTGGAGGCGCACACACCGCCAATTATTTGGGGTGTCCGCGCTTCCCCAAGCCGAAAGGTAAGAGATCCGCCCCGAAAACCCCGCCGAATCCCAACGGACAATCGGCGAAAACTGCAAAACGGCCCGCGCAAAACGCGGGCAGTTATGCGAAAGCCGTTTCTCCGGTAAATTCCAACGAGATGGGGACGATCATCACTGACTTGCTCTTGGCGATAAATAGCGCCAAGAACGGTCAAGATGCCATCTCCAAAGTTCTCACTTTCCTGCCCGCCATTTTGTCTGCCAAAAACTAAATTAGTTAATGGTAGTACAAAATGTTCCAACGAACTCGCTACGAAGTGCATTTTTCAACGCCAACAATTTGCGTAGCTGTCGTAATGAGGTCGAGATCTTTGCGGAGACTCACGAGCTCGACGTTCTTCTCGTGGGCGAAACTCACTTGAGGGACGGCGACAGGGACCCAAATATGCGTAATTATGTAATTCATAGAAGAGATCGTCCTAACGGACCTAAAGGGGGAGTCGCCATTTACGTGAAAAAATCCGTGAAGCATTATGTTTCAGCTCTTCCCGAATTAAACAGGTTAGAGGCCATCGGAGTCGTGATCGAAACGACTACAGGGCCCCTGACGCTGTTTTCTTGCTACAACCGCACGAATGAACTTTGCGAGAATGAGCTCGTAGACCTTCTAAATTCTGGTGTTTCTGTCATCGCCGCGGGTGACTTTAACGCCAAACACCCTGATTGGTACAGTCAAGTCCCGAACGCGAACGGCCGGGCCTTGCAACAGATCGCGACGGACCATGATTTTCAAATCATGGCCCCACTTGAGCCGACACACTATCACTACGTTACAGGGCGACCTGAAACGCTCGACATTGCAATCGTCAAGAACGTGGCCTTGCAGATCGATCTCACCGTCGTGGACGATCTCAGCTCGGACCACAACCCCGTTTTAATGCATATCGGGGACGAGGTAAATAATCCGGACACGCAAACACGTAAAATTATAAATTGGCCCTGCTTCGCCGAAAATCTCAGTGAAAATTTCGGCCCAATATCCCGAATCGACTCGGCTGACGGCCTCGAAAGAGCCGTCGAAAAGTTCGAGAACAAAATTACGAACGCAATTAATGCATCGTCGCGCACTTTCACTGAGCCGCGACACCGGGAAATTCTCCCGCAATTCATACTCGACTTGGTCTACGAGCGAAAAATCGCGAGGCGACGTACACACCGGACGAACAGGCCCGAGGATCGGACGGCATTTAATCGTGCCACCAACGATCTCAGGTATGCTTTGAAAGATTTCAGAAATGAAAAATTTCAGGCTAAACTGGAGTCCCTTAATGCTGAGGATAATTCTTTGTGGAAGATGCAACGGGCGCTCCGCAGCGAGAAAAAACCACTCCCACCGATTCACGGCGAGCGCGGGCTCGTATTCGCCGATGATGAAAAAGCTGAAGCGTTCGCGGACAGTTTGAAACTGCAATGCAGGACCAATCTCGCAAACGCCGATCTTGATCACATCGAGGATATCGAGCGCAGAACTCGCCGTGTACTTCGCAATCCCGACGATACCGTCGTCACTCCCGCATCACCGCAGGAAGTCCACGATGTCATCAAGAAGCTCAAAGTCAGGAAAGCACCTGGAGCCGACGAAATTCCGAACCGGGCACTGAGCGACTTGCCGTTCAAAGCCGTAGTGGCTTTGACCGTAATAGTGAACGCAGTGTTCCGATTCCACCACCACCGCGCATCGTTTCACGTTGTAAGGTAAGTGAAATTTTCATTACTATCGTTGCATGTACTTATTGTGCATGCAATATTTTCTCGAACATTTCGACATGTTCTGCGAGATTTGATGGCCGCTGCCAACTTTTCTCAATGCATGTCTATCCATAGGTGTTCTACAACTGTTCGCAACTGGATGCCAACAGGGTAGTTCACCGACGGTAGTGCATACTTGACACGATCTTTTCTCGCGGTTTCGCTTTTCCATGCGTTACCGTGCAGTTCAGATTCTAAGGTGAAGGGGCCTCGGGCCTAAACCTATTAAGTCACACAGTACAGCGGTACAGCGGCTCTCCTGATGGGATCACAAGTGAATATTGTGTGGAAATAAAGCGTCCCAGTTCTGAAAAAACTGTCAAAAATTATGCAGCTAATGGGAAAATCAAGCAAAAGTATAAATGCCAAATAGCATTGTAAATGCTTTTTTCTGGAAGAAAAAAAGGGCTATTTTGTACAGCTTCACCAGAATTTGAGACGACCAAGTGTGTGGAATTTTAGAAAGTGAAAGATGAAGAAGAAATTTTAAATATTATGAGTGATACAGAAAACTACTGGAAAACAGCAATTTTTCTCAACCTTTTTAAAATGTAACGTATCGTTATTGAAAATGCCAATATTGAATAAAATATGATTAAGTACAACAGAAGCTCTAACTTGGTCTCTAGTTGGTTGCTCTTTTGAACTAACACTTGGTGGACGTATTAAACGACACTGTTTTGCACTTAAAGGGGCATCTATTTGTTTAAAGCCACGACCTGCCATCACATCAATATTATTGGTAAACAGTCCAAAAAACCACTATCTTGTTATCAGTAATACCCCCTGTAAATGCTCCAGAAATAAAGTTTATGAAGCCATTAGAAATCAAAAACTTCAGTGTGCACTTTTTATATTCAGACCATGTCAAACTTTGATGTAAGGTGTTTAAAGGTTTATCAATTTCTATCTCCAGGCAATCAATAATTGATTGAACATTACAATACCTACAGGGTGAGTCTGAAAGACTCCACATCCTTTATACCAAAGAATCTACTGTTCAAATGATGAAGCTTGGTGCAAAAATTATTGGTCAATTGTGATTCCTCTTGATGTTATAAGCCGCCAAAAATCGTCATTTTTTAACGTTCTTTTTAAATATCTTTCGAAAGGTGTATCGTAGGATTTTGAATTTTTGCACAGCATTGTTACAGACCAAAATGCAACTACTGATGGTACCTAAGACATTATGCAAAAAGCGGATCTCTGTTATACAGGGCTGGCCCCGATGTTATTTGCCCTTGAACTTTTTTATGTTTGAAAATATTGCTAATTTGCCTATGCGGCAAATATTCCCAGTTCAATTCTAAAACTTTTTTGGCTCTTAAAATTTTTCGAAAAAACTAACCACTCAAGAGAAAAATTGAAAAAACCGAAAACATGATGCAGATAATCACATTAAAACCAATGATGAGTCTACCTCATAAAAAGTGAAATTACCATCAATGTTTTTTCGTCAGTTGTGAGCAATGGTTCTGGGCACAGATGTAGGACAACACCTTCAATGCAAAAAAAAACAGTTGAAATGTGATGCGTGTCAACGTACACTTTGATTTTTATTGAAATTGTAGGTTTATCACGATGATCATGTTTTCGGTTTTTTCAATTTTCCTCGTGAGTGGTCTGTTTTTTCGAAAAATTTTAAGAACCAAAAAAGTTTTAGAATTGAACGGGGAATACGGCCGCATAGGCAAATTAGCAATATTTTCAAACATAAAAAAGTTCAAGGGCAAATAACATCGGGGTCACCCTGTATAACAGGGATCCGCTTTTAGGATAATGTCTTAGTACCATCAGTAGTTGCATCTTGGTCTGTAACAATGCTGTGCAAAAATTCAAAATCCTACGATACACCTTTCGAAAGATATTTAAAAAGAACGTTAAAAAATGAAGACCTTTGGCGGCTTATAACATCAAGAGGAATCACAATTGACCAATAATTTTTGCACCAAGCTTCATCATTTGAACAGTAGATTCTGTGAAATAAAGGATGTGGAGTCTTTCAGACTCACCCTGTATATCTAAAAGTTACAGGTAAATTTCTTTTTCTACAAACACTATTAAAAACACTTGTTTGGTCCATTTTTCAAAGAGGAACTGATGTTTGATTACACGAGGTAGTTTCAAAGTCTTGTTCCACAAAATTTACTTACTGTTTAGGACGCGTTTCGGAGTGTTACTCCATCTTCAGGTATAAAAGAAATTAACACAAAATACAAAACAGTTGCCTGGAAAACGAAAAAACGTTTGGGTCAAAGAAAAATAACAGCTTCTAAGTCACACTGTAAATTCATCGAAAGACGCTCAAACATTGTTTCAACTTGTCACAACTTGTTTTAACGTTTGTTGGCAATTGTTAAAAATGACATTTAATGACACCATTATTAGAAGCCATTTACTTTTAACACTCAGTGTTAAAAGTGACAATGCAACAACAATTAAGCAAGCCGCGGCAACAAATTGTCACTATGCCTTAGTTACAGCGAATGTCATGGACGTTTTCAATTCATAATTTGAAAACTTTTGCTTTTAATGGTGTTTGTAGAAAAAATAGTGTATGATATGCGTGTTAAAAGTGATTTTATTTTGTTCGAAGGGATGGGCCACTCCGCTGCGCGTCGTGTCCCAAACTTCCCTTCTCACAAAATAAAAAACCACTTTTAACACTCCTATCATAAATAACTATTTTATTTGACAATGTTCTGGCCAGAAAATGAAACTGCATTGGCGATTTTTACAGTTGATCCTGTACATTTTTGAAATACTGATTATGCTCAACCCAAAGTCATTTGCCAGTCTGCTGTAGGTATCATTCAATCTAATCTTTTTAAGAGTGACAAGCACATGCAGATAATTTGTATCCACCCATAGAGTTAAAAGCTTAACCAGAACATATATTTCTTTCGGCAATCCCAAGTAAACCTGCTTTTTGCTTCCACAAGTGAAATTGTGGATTTTTTCCTGTTTTCCTTGAAGACAGTTTTTTCAGCTTCATCCAACTCTGAATTTGTTGAGGATGATGATGATTTTTGGCTTCTATAGCGCCTATTTTGATACTGCGAAAGTTTGGCCTAATAATGGTACAGTGAGATTCAAAACGTTTGTAATTAGGGTTGGCTTTGGAAACAAAAGATTCGAAAAACGTTTGTCCAAAATTAATCGCACTGTCCCCAAAGAAAATCACTAAACTAAAATGGCAGATGTGAATTCTTTAAATTTATTCGTTTTGCAAATTATTTAGAATAAATATCGACGTCTCCACTTCCTCGATCAAATTTGGCGCCCTTCCGTAATCCCAGTGCCACTGCAACCAACAAAACTTGGTGGAAGAAGTTAGGTTAGGTTTGTTGGTGTTCCCAGGGAAGTTTAAAATGCTGTTATTTCTTGAATTTCTTCATAAATCTTGAATTTTTGAGCAAGCATTTTGAAGCACTCGTCAAAAACAGCATTGGAGGCCAGTTCTCCATCTGGTCGAGTCGAATCGAAAGGTAATTTGTTAAAATCAACAACCTGCTAATTTGTAATTTGTAAACCGTTTCAGAAACAAATATTTGGAGAGTGGAGACTCCGATTGGCCCGATTCTCTGTTTTTTGTGAATTTTCTTTCACAACACAAAACAGCCGATTTTGTCTGCAAAGAAAGCATTTTGGTAAAAATTAACGAAAGGAACTTATTGAATTATAATTTATCTCCCTTCAGGTGCACCCTCAGATAAAATAAAACAATGTGTCTTTGATTCCGGGAAGTTACAAATGTGAATAACGTGCATAGGATTGTGTGCATTAGGCAATTTTTTCAGCGAAATTTTTAATCCAATTAACATGACATACGGATGATCCTGACTTGGTCCCCTGCTTTAAGACATGGTCTGAACTGCAGCACAGAAGTAGAAGATCAATCAAGTTGCTTTTAATTTATTTACTACATCAATTTGTGGGGCCAGCAATTTTTGTTCGCCGTCTCAAAATCAGAACACTTTTTCATAATCTAAAGTAAAGTTTTGTTCTCACCGTGTCGTGTGTTATTTGCGATTGAAAAATAAAACCACTAAATTTACTCGTTTTATGAATTTACTACTCTTTTTGATAAAAACTAGGTGGGTGTTAATTTTAAATACCATATAGGTAAATAGGACATTGCACTCTGTTCATTTGGTGCTTTTTCTTTTAAAAAGCAGCCCCCAGTCCAGGATGAATGTTCGATGGATATTGAAGGCAGCCCTCGCCTCTAGAAATTGTTATGACCAAATTTACTCGCCAGTATTTGTTTCTGAAACGGTTTTCAAATGAGCAAGTTGGGTTTAATAAACAAATCACCTTTCGATTCGACCTGGCCTCCAAGACTGTTTTTGAGGAATGCTTCAAGATGCTTGTTCAAAAATTCTATGGGGATCACTAACATAACCTAACTTTTTCCAGTTTTCTTGGTTGCACTGGGACTGGTCACGGAAGGGCGCCAAAGATGCTGGATGTGGAGAGGTCGATATTTTTTTGAAAAATAATTTGCATTAATAAATGCAAAAGAAATGAATTTTAAAAATTCACATCTGTCAATTTTAGTTTAGTGAATTTCTTTGCGGACAGTGTGATTAATTTTGGACAAACGTCTTTCGAAACTTTTGTTTCCAAAGCCAACCCTAATTACAAACGTTTTGAATCTCACTGTAGTTTACACCAAAAGCGTGAAAGTGATGTTTTACGCGGCGAAGGAAAATATGGACAGTCGAAGCGTAGCCGAGAGAAAGTAGACAAAATTTGTGGTATACAAAATTGTAGTCTTTTTCATTCTCTACAAAAAAGGTAATTTTTTTAGAGTTGACGGTTATTCTCTAGGAACGCGACGATAAGTGGATGCGTGATCCACAGCTTCGCTTGCGCGACTACATTGGCCCAAAAAACTGCTTTCGCTCATTTGAACCTAAATGAATATAATAAGTTAGGTATTAAAATTTTAAGAATTTAAATGATGACTCCGAAAATTTCCTCTTCGCTTCCAACAACTATTTCGAATTGCTATCAGTAAAGGCTATCCGAGAGCTAATTTTTCAAAAGATTTTTGCAGATATTCATACTAAACTCAAAATTCAGAAGAAAGCAACGCTGCTGTAGCTTCGGATTTGGATTCAAATTCGCGAAATTTACGACGGACCAAACAGGCTTCCTGAATCCAGAACATTTGGGATGCCACAAACAATAAATAAAGCTTCAAAAGTGTTAAAATGACGCCACCCCTTTATTTACAAGAGCGAAATCGAATTGCAACCCCTTCAGAGCTGGCAGTATCTTTACAATAAAGTTACATTATTATAACTAGTTACTAAAAGTAAGTGAGTTACTTCTCCCTGAGAGTTTTCTTTACGAAAGGGTGTTAGAATAGGAAGCATAGTACTATTTGGTGTGGTTACTTCAGTTTTTGAGTTACTTTTAATAGTTGTGTTTAAGTATATGCATACATTTTGGTAACGTTACGTTTTATTATAGCGCCTACTAATTATCATGGGGAAAAAGCGGACAGAGAGGGAAGTGAAAATTATTAAAGACACCTTATTACAATATCCGAAGTCCTTGTTCCTCGTGGAAAATAAAGGAGTTTTTTGTCAAAAACAAGCAGAAATTTGGACTAATATCTCCCTAGAGATATCTAACAAAGGTTGCCCGATTAACAGCTTGGGTCTGTACTCAGTAGTTACTAAAAACTATTATGATGTTTGGGACATCTTAGGACTAAATAAGATTGAAAGCGACAAAAGTGATGAAAGCATCATTTGCAAAAGCTCCACGCCACCATCATCATCTTCCGGAAGTATTCCTATCGCTACTGAACATGTCATACGACGAGTATAATTCACTAGAGACTTCTGCAACATTTTACAAACGCTCCGATATTTCCCTACGAAAATCTCGTCACAAAATTCAGAAGCGATCTGAAATAAAATGGGATAAAAACCGGTGGACCTACATTATAAAGATTTTGGAGACTGTCAAGCTTTCTTGCACAATAATTTTCAAAAGACATAAAATCACCCCATGTGGCCCAGTTTATGCAAAAATATTTGGTAAATGTAAGCAGTGTCAGTCTATTTTCACAGGAACCATTATTGATAGCCCAGAGCCAGGCCGGATTGTAAGAATTAACTTTAGTTTAAAAGGAAATTACACTATGCCGCATTCAGATATTAAGGGCCAGTTTATCGATGCTCAGTCATCGCAAACTGAAAGCCAATTGCCTAGCAACTAGCGATTTGATTGGCTACAAACTGTCAGTTCGCTGTTAGCTGACACTTAGCTGAGCATCGATAAACCGGCCCTAAAAGACCGTTAGACAGAAAATAGTGGAAAAAATGAAGTCGCGAGATTTTAGCGCTAGTAATATCAGAAATAAATTGGCACACGAAACCATGGTATTCGGAGAAGAAGAACCCGCAGATTTACCCCGACTCGGAACATTGAGGACCGCAAAAAGCAATGCGAGTAAAGCGGAGTTGCGTGATGCAGACCCAATAATAGCATTGTATAAATGCAAAACAAGCTCAGAGTATGCAGCAATGATCCACAACATTGGATATTTACCATACTTCGCGTATTATTGGGCAAAAAGTCAAGTTCATGTATACAGGGAATACTCGAAAAATAATAATTATAGACGCGTATTTTTTGATTCCACAGGGGGTGTGGTTCAAAAAATTAGATATCCAGATGGGGCAAGATCAAAGGCAATTTTCTTATATGGTATTGTCATAAGACCACAAAAAGGTGTACAATTTTCCGTCGCTTCCATGTTAAGCGCAAGTCATGACATATTAAGTATATCAAATTTCTTAAGAGCTTGGATACGCACAGGAGCACCGAAACCTTTAGAAGTAGTGAGAGATATGGCCTTAGCGCTGATTTATGCATGTGTGCAAGTCTTTACCCAGTTTAGCTCCCTGAACGATTATTTGTACACCTGCTTCAATATTGCAATGGTTCAAAACTGTAGCTCATATTATGAAGGTGGTTTCTGGCTGGAAGTCTAACCCCCCATAATTCCGTGCACTTTTTAATATGGTCAATTGATATTGTAGAACAATTTTTTTATTCAACTATGATGCTTTAAGATCCGATATTTTACCGTAGAATAATTTGGTCCGACGAATGCACATTCTCCAACAATGGCATTTTTATAATCGCACTATCCATCGTTATTGGAGTCAAGTAAACCCTGGAGTTGTAGTTGAAACTAATAACCAACGAAGATTCTCTGTAAACGTTTGGTGTGGCGTAATGGGCGATCGCTTGGTTGAGAATGAGAACTTAAACAAAGCAAAATATCAGCAATTACTAAATGAAGATTTATCGAACTTTTTAGAAGAATTACCGCTTGCGGAGTATAATAGAATTTACTTCCAACAAGATGGAGCTGGTCCTCATAATGCCCGGGTAAACGTGGAATGGCTAAATACGAATTTTGGTGAACGATGGATTGGCACAAATTGGCCCGTTCACCCCATATTACGCCATTGGATTTTTGAGAAATGGGGTGGTCTTGGTCTCGTTGTAGTCTTGAACGTATGGTCTTGGTCTTGGTCTTGAGACCCCAAGACCAAGACAAGACCGGCCTGGTCTTGGTCTTGCGGAGTCTTGGTTTTGGTAAGTAATGAAACAAATTTGGTAAATTTTGGCTCAAGTTTGTCTCTAAGGTAAATTAACACAAATGAGTTAATTGGGCAAATAAATATTACGTTTTTATTACCTACACAGTAAAAAATACGTCAGAGTAAAATGCGTAGTGTTTGTGGTTAAAAAATTAGAGCCAAAAATTGGTGTGTTTAAACACTATAGTTTTACTCTAGAAATTGGTAGTGCTACTTAGCACTTTAAAGGTATGCGTAGTGTATGCTTTGTTGGGGGCATACATTTTTACTGCGAATTAACTGTATTCGGCGGGGGCAAGTTAATTTGAGACAGGGCTGTGGATAGCGCAACATAGATCATCACTTGGATCCGTAGTTCACCTCAGTCAAGACCGTCCGTACGTGGCGAAGAACCACATCCGGCTAGAGGTGCCCCTGCTTAACAGAATACGGCGGATCTAGAGAAGTAAATCTCGATAAACAATCCGCAATCCCGGTGTGATCTACCGTGCCTAACGGATTAATGGCTCTGCGTTAATGAGCCGCGCAAACGGTGACCTCCGGTTGTATGTTCCCCTTCTACAGCATGCTGTAGTCGACATCCTTCCCGTGCATACCGACACCTTGGACTCGGAGTTAATCGGGTCCGTGACTAATCGGTGCTTGCGCTGGGGAGAAGTGAGCTCGTCTGTAGCGCATTTCGGAAGCTCGAAGCTTTGGAAGAGGACTCGGGTGGCTTTCGAAGAGGCGGCCGGAGGTTTCGGAAGAGGCGACCTGGTGCTTCGGAAGGGGCCACAGGAGGCTTCGGGAGAGGCCTCGGGAACCGACGCTACAGCTCCTTATCCCATTGTGGTGTGCAATACTGCACACTCAGCGTTGCCCCCAATTAGTATCACCGCTAATACTTATTGTTAGGATATAAGTTAGTCTTGAATATACAATCAACCCATCCATAAACATGTGTCTCAGTACCTAACTAACCCTCACATTCATTGCATGGCGATCGTGACATGAACTTCCGTTTTTTAAGTAGTTATAGGTTCTAGTTAGTCCCTATGTTGGTTAGTTTAGTGGGCTAGTGACTGGTTTTAGAGTTATGAGTTATTAGGTTAAGTGAGACACAATGGGATCAACAGAGACTACAAGCCAGAAGTTGGACGAGAATGGTGTGGTGAACTCAAATTTCATCGTTCAGGAATCCCAAGTTAAGATGTTACAGGAACTCACAGTGATGTTTTACATAGTATTCCTGCTCTTTATTCTCAGCTTTCTGATGAGACTGGTAAAGATGTACACCAGGTTTGTCAAGAAACAGGCCCTTCGTAGTCAGCCCACCCAAACAGCCCAAGTTTAGAACCTTGGTCAGCAGTATTACAAAACTATCAGTGCTTCGACCGCTGTAAGTAAACTTTTCCATTTCAAAATTGTGTTGGGTACGGTAATAGATTTATGTGTCGCAACAAATTCGCGCGTTGGACTGAGGAAGGTGCCGATCAGCTAAAAAACTAGTTCGAAATGTTTTTACCCCAGAGCATAAAGCTTGAGAGAAGAAAAATTTGATTCCATAAGGGATTGTACTCTTCAAGCTTTCACTATCTTCGATGTAAAATACGCACTACCACCTTTGCCGATAGACAACATAGACTTAACTGCTGTAGAACAAGAGACGGATACAGACACAGACGAACATTCAGACTCAGACGACGAAATGCCGCCGACGAAGTTAGAATTTTTTAACTTGGCCGATAAAATACTTCCAAAATCTTTTGATGGGCAAACTTCAGCTCTAACTTCTTTTATAGATGCGTTGACGTTACTAAAGTCAGTTGCCACAGGTCATGAAGCGGATGCTTTAAATATTGTTAAAACTAGACTTATCGGGAAAGCTAGAGATGCGATAACAGATGATATCGTAAGTTTGGAGTTATAGTCAATTGTTCGAAAACAGTTGTTCGAAAATCAATTGTTCGAATCTTCAATTGTTCGAATACTCAATTGTTCGAACGGTCAATTTTTCGAACGGTCAATTGTTCGAATGTTCTATTGTTCGAACGTTCAGTTGTTCTAAACTCAGTTTTTCGAAGCTTCAATTGTTCGAACGCTCAGTTGTTCGAAAATTCCGTTTTGCGAAGCGTTGGTTGACTAGGTGCTGTGGAATTAACTACAACAAAATCATGTTTTTTTGAGTTTGCCATAATGGTGAGTTAATTACATAGGTACATAGGTACTTCACCAGGTCTTGTACAGGCCTGTAGCTAGGGGGGGTGCCAGAGGCCAGGGGCGCCATGGGTGACATTTTTCACCGCACCCCCTCAAGCTCCAAGGGCACCCCCTAACATTTACTTCTAGCTACAGGCCTGAGTCTTGATCTTGATTAAAAAACCTATATGTACTCTTGTCTTGATGTCAAGACTCTAGATTATTTCAGGAGTCTAGATTCTTCGAAACACAATTCTTCGAAAGCAACTCTTTGAAGGAAAGAATGATTCGAATGAACAATTCTTCGAACGACAATTCCTGGAATAAACAATTCTTCGAATGAATAATTATTGTAACATTTATAAAAAAAATCATAAAACTTATAACCTGAAAAAGATTAGTTCTATAATTCTCCAGTAAGGGATTAATGATGTTTACCTTTTGGGCAAATGAGGGTTTTCGGACCCCCTACTGTTACGCTGATTGCATTGATTGGCAGAAATTAAGGATTTAGCAGGTACGTACCTACTGAATAAATTATGTGTATATTTAGAGCAATTAGGTGAGATTGAATTTCTTGTAATCTGCAAATCTGCAAATAAAATTTTTGCCTACCCCTAGTTTCAAAATGAATATTAACTATTAGATGATTCATAAAAAATAATGTACCAATAATTAACACTCAGGATTGCATGTATATGTACGTGACTCATCTAGAAACTGACGACGGCCCCACCTAACCCCTTAAAATCCTAGGAATAAACATTATTTATGATATAGCCTTAGACTTAGACACATCTGCGTATGTCTTCTAAAGCAGCCTTAAAATAACAAAAATAATCTAGATCTATAGTCTGTCCGGGATCCACACGACCGAGATTCACCCTATTTCCATGGCGAATCATTGTTGTCAACAATGAATCGCCATGGAAATCGGGTGAATCTCGGTCGTGTGGATCCCGGACAGACATTAGATAATCTAGAGTTCTAGACTCTTGATAAGTTTTGATTAAGACCACAGAATACGATCAGAAACTTTACTTTATACAAAAATTTATCCTAAGATAATGTTATATGTGCATCTCTTTCTTGGATGGAGGATCCGTATAGCTCTTTCTCTTTTCCTGAAATGGAAAGGTGAGGCAGAGGGCACCAAATGCAGATCCAATGGCGGCGCGTGACCCAAAAATATTTGATTTAATTTAATGAAAATAATAGAAAATAAATGCATGCACTATACCACAATACAATTTTACAACTTGCCTCGTTATTCCTAGAAGCGATTTGGTAAATTTTTGATTTTTATCTGGCGTTTTAACTCATGTTTTAATTCAAATCCCCTTGCACTGTTGTACGAGCGCTAAAGGTTAATTTTGTAGCGTTGTTTGACGTCACGTCACGTGATCGACGCATTTCAATTTTCAATATGGCCGTTGACACTGTCTTTCGCTGTTTTCCACGTGTGTTCCATGTTGTTTTTATTTACTGCTTTTAACAACTATATATATTGTTTATTGTTTTTTGTGAAATTTTTGCAGTTTGTGAGTTACGTGAGTGTACGTATTGGCATTACGCAGAAATAGGAAGTTTCCTGTGATGTATAAATTCTATCTGCTGTAAACAATATTCCACAACACGTGTTTTAATGAAATATAGTTGGATTAATAATTGACTAATGTGCCTGTAAACAATTATTCGAATGATTTTCGCCTTGTTGTACATACAGTGAGATTCAAAACGTTTGTAATTAGGGTTGGCTTTGGAAACAAAAGATTCGAAAAACGTTTGTCCAAAATTAATCGCACTGTCCCCAAAGAAAATCACTAAACTAAAATGGCAGATGTGAATTCTTTAAATTTATTCGTTTTGCAAATTATTTAGAATAAATATCGACTTCTCCACTTCCTCGATCAAATTTGGCGCCCTTCCGTAATGAATCCCAGTGCCACTGCAACCAACAAAACTTGGTGAAAAAAGTTAGGTTAGGTTTGTTGGTGTTCCCATAGAAGTTTAAACAGCTGTTATTTCTTGAATTTCTTCATAAATCTTGAATTTTTGAGCAAGCATTTTGAAACACTCGTCAAAAACAGCATTGGAGGCCAGTTCTCCATCTGGTCGAGTCGAATCGAAAGGTAATTTGTTAAAATCAACAACCTGCTAATTTGTAATTTGTAAACCGTTTCAGAAACAAATATTTGGAGAGTGGAGACTCCGATTGGCCCGATGCTCTGTTTTTTGTGAATTTTCTCTCACAACACAAAACAGCCTTTTTTTCTGCAAGGAAAGCATTTTGGTAAAACTTAACGAATGGAACTTATTGAATTATAATTTATCTCTCTTCAGGTGCACCCTCAGATAAAATAAAACAATGTGTCTGTGATTCCGGGAAGTTACAAATGTGAATAACGTGCATAGGATTGTGTGCATTAGGCAATTTTTTCAGTGAAATTTTTAATCCAATTAACGTGACATACGGATGATCCTGACTTGGCCCCCTGCTTTAAGACATGGTCTGAACTGTAGCACAGAAGTAGAAGATCAATCATGTTGCTTTTAATTTATTTACATCAATTTGTGGGGCCAGCAATTTTTGTTCGCCGTCTCAAAATCAGAACACTTTTTCATAATCTAAACTAAAGTTTTGTTCTCACCGTGTCGTGTGTTATTTGCAATTGAAAAATAAAACCATTAAATTTACTTGTTTTATGAATTTACTACTCTTTTTGATAAAAACTAGGTGGGTGTTAATTTTAAACACCATGTAGGTAAATAGGACATTGCACTCTGTTCATTTGGTGCTTTTTCTTTTAAAAAGCAGCCCCCGGTCCAGGATGAATGTTCGATGGATATTGAAGGCAGCCCTCGCCTCTAGAAATTGATATGACCAAATTTACTCGCCAGTATTTGTTTCTGAAACGGTTTTCAAATGAGCAAGTTGCATGGGTTTAATAAACAAATCACCTTTCGATTCGACCTGGCCTCCAAGATTGTTTTTGAGGAATGCTTCAAGATGCTTGTTGAAAAATTTTATGAGGATCACTAACATAACCTAACTTTTTCCAGATTTCTTGGTTGCACTGGGACTGGTCACGGAAGGGCGCCAAAGATGCTGGAAGTGGCGAGGTCGATATTTTTTCGAAATAATTTGCATTAATAAATGCAAAAGAAATTAATTTTAAAAATTCACATCTGTCAATTTTAGTTTAGTGAATTTCTTTGCGGACAGTGTGATTAATTTTGGACAAACGTCTTTCGAAACTTTTGTTTCCAAAGCCAACCCTAATTACAAACGTTTTGAATCTCACTGTATTATTCTCATTGCTGTATATATTATATTGAGAGCTATCTGCTATGAACAGTGATTTAAGAATTTTCCACGTTTTCGAAGAAAAATTTAAATTAATGTGCGTGTAACTGTGAACAATTTTCGCTGAGGTGTACATATTATTACTGTTTCGTTTAGTGCTGTCTTCTGGACCGTTTCATTCGTGTTGAACATATTTAAGTGCTGCCCCAATTTTGCCCCCATAGACAATTAGCTCTGAAGAAGAAGAGTTACACGATTTCCCCGTGTTGTACATTTAGATAATTTTTAGTGATACCTTTTCCTGCCAAGATTGTTTTACTGCTGTTGAACATATAATTTTGTGTCACCAACGGACTCTGCCAAGGGTGAAAATGGCCTCCAAAGGCTTCTGCCTGCTCTGTGGATTTTCGCAAGACGAGGTTAAAAGACTGCATTATTTTCCTTCAAAGCTGGAAAAGTGAGTAATGTAAGCATTTATAATAAGAATCTCAAATAATATGATTTTAGATCGAAGATATGGCAGGAAAGCATGGGGATGAAATATTCTGGAGATTCCCTTCGTAATCACAGAATTTGCTCACGTCATTTTGCTCCTGATTGTTATGTTGGAGATAAGTTGAAGCCTGATGCTGTGCCAACACTGTTACCTGTTTCTGATTTACCAAGACCAACAACAGAAGTACGTAAGACCTCTGCATTTCATGGCATTGAGTCAGGTAAAGATGGTGAAGGTGCGATCCATTCCATTATAACAATACTTAATGCTTAATTTCAAATGCAAATCCTACACTGTAGATAAGACTTCATGCTTTTGTGTGATTGAGATATTTTGTCAAGCTTTACGTTCTCAATTTTGCAGTTGTCAAAATTTTTTTTTCATTTACAATTTTAATTTTTAAGAAACATTTGTTTTAGTATGCATCATGAAGCTGTAGTGGCGGATCAGTGCTTTCTCTTATTAACTGCCCTTTCCTTTCAATAGCAATTACATAAACAAAAATTTAAATTTGCTTTAATGAGGTTCTTTGTAGGTATACACCTTAGTTCATTGTTTTGCTAAATAACTCGGATTTTATTAACTTATTTTGACTAGTTTTTCCAAATTACGATCATTTTGCCTTATATTGAAATAAGTTTGTAATTTACAGAATTGCCCCTTGCTCTTACCATCGAAGAAACTGCAGTAATGCCTAGAAACATCAGAAGCCATACCAGGTCCATCAGTGCCAATAACATCTACAGCCGGCTCAGCATTATTATTTGATATACCTCATGCCATTCCGTCTACCTCACATGAAGCACCTGTCCTCGCACCCGTCAAACGTCGAAGGCTTTTTAAAGGGATATCAACCTTGTCTAGAGCAGAAGCCACCCCTCGAAAATTATTGTTAATGGACATGGTTGATAAAAGTAAGGACCAAGTTGCAAAATTAAAACGGCTATGCAAAGAAAGGCGTCATGACATCAAGGCCTTATCAGATTTAAGTGACTCTCGAGTGGTTCGCAATTTATTCAAAAGTATGTCTGGGACAACAGCAGACTTTATGATTTCCCAATTGCGCTGTTCTAGACAAAGTCCCAGAGGTAGGAGGTGGACAATTGAAGAAAAAGTTGTGGCACTATCAGTTTTCAAGAAAAGTCCCAAGTGTTATAGATTCTTAAGCAAGATAGTTGTACTTCCATCTCGAACCACACTAATAAGTCTTCTTCAAAAAGTCACCTTTGCTGTGGGTATTAATGTCCACTTATTCATACATATGAAGACGTCATTAACAAGAAGTGTTGACAAAATATGTGTGTTGTTATTTGATGAAATGGACATAAAAGAACATTTGCAATATGATGTGGCTATGGACCGAATTGTTGGATTCGAAGATTTTGGGCCCGAAATCAATTGTAATTCAAAAAATTTTGCCAACAAAGCTCTAATTTTCATGTGTCAAGGCTTGGCCAGAAAATGGAAGCAGCCTATGGCATTTTATTTTTCCCATAATGGTTGCAGTTCGACTGACTTGGTAAGCTGCATTAAAGAAGTTCTTCATTCATGTATCAACATAGCGGAACTAGATGTCGTGGCAACAATTTGTGATATGGGGTCAAACAATACAAAGGCTCTAAAGACCATGAATGCAACAGTGCAAGAGCCGTTCATTAAGTTTGAAGGCAGGAAAATTTATGCAATGTATGACCCCCCTCACCTTCTGAAATGCACTGCTTCACTATTTCGAAAGCATAATGTGAAGCTACCAGTCACTGTTGGAGACTCAGAAGAAATTATGGAAGCGAAGTTCAGTGATGTTGTGAAAGCCCATGAAATTGATAAGCAGTCACCTTTAATTTTTCGTGCAATGCATAAAATTAAAGATGTACACTTGGCTCCTGTTATGAAGTTTGCGATGAAAGTAAATATTGCTGCACAGATAATGAGCAGAACTGTGGCCGCATTTATTTATACACTGCTATCCAAAGGTAATGTCTGTCCTAAATTGGGTTTTTTATTAAAAATTTTGTTTATTGTAGGAGAACTGGAACAACGCTCCCTTGCTACTGCTACTTTCATACAAAATGTGGATGAACTCTTTGATAGTTTTAATGGAAATAGTGCTACAGCACCTGATGGAAAACCAACGAAATGCATTGTTACTGAAGAGTCTCCACATGTAAGTTTTTGGACGAAGGCATTTCATACGGTTAAAGGATGGAATTATAAAAGAATTACTGCAGCAGGTAATTTAAGAAAGGACCTTCCTCCCTCACAGGTAGGATGGATGTGGTCACTGAGGGCCATTAGAGGAATTTGGACGTTAGTCCAAGAGAAAGGTTTAACCCAGTTACGACCCCGTTCTCTAAATCAGGATTCATTAGAAAATTTAAATGGAGCTGTGAGGGCAGGCTGCGGGTCTTCAGACAACCCCACAGCCTATCAATTTGTCGCCAGTCTGAAGACCCAGGTCCTTAATGGTTTGACTGGACCAAATTTGCCGGGGAAAAATTGTGAAGATGATGACAATCATTTATTAAGCAATTTGACCAGTTTTATCACTGATTCAAGTAATGTGCCACACACTGGGACTGGGACTGTAGATGAAAGTTTAGAAGTGGCGCATTTGGAACAACCCGTGGATGATCTGGGCAAGAAAATTGCAGATGCTGTGGAGGCTGGTAGTGTGTCATCGCTTTCGGTGGCCTATGTTGCTGGTTTTGTGGTTAAAACAGTTTCTAAGACGTTAAACTGCCAAACCTGCCACAACCTATTAACTTCTACACCTCATGACGCCCATAATTTATTTATAAGTTTTAAGGAATGGTCAGAAGATCAAAATAAGTTGATGTACCCATCAGAGCAAATGGTGGTTTTGGTTGGAAGAGCTGTTACGGAACTTGAGAGGTTTTTACCAGATTTTGGCGGTAAGAAGGGGGTTGCTGTCTCTGCAGCTAAACATATAGCTAGCAAAGTAGATGCATCATGGTTCACATGTGTAGAACATGAAGAACTAGTCATAAATGCCATTATTAAAGGTGTATGCCGAATAGGCATTCCATGGTGGTGCCGAAGAAAAACTTCCGAAATGCGTCAAATAAAAAAAGACAAGAGGACTACAGCGAGCAAACTAAAGAAGCTGCAACATAAATGAGTGTAGTGTAGTGTTCATGTAGTACTTAAGGTTACCTAAGTTAGTTACTAATAAATAATTATCATTTCCATGTTTGGTCTAATAGGCATTATTTTCCCAGGTAAATTTTCATGTATTTTTTAAAAAGTTTGTAAAATCTGAAGCATATGTTCTCAGTTGTTGTTTTGTAAAATTAATTCACCTTCTATTTTAATTATATTAATTATTAATTTAAAAAAAATTGTATTCTTGAATCATTCGGTGATTGTCGAGGTGATTGTTGAATTTATTAGGTTGTGAAATTAATTTATCATCCGTTTTAATTATGTTCATTACATTTCGTTTAATGAACCTAATTAAAATGGATGATAAATTAATTTTGCACTTTATTAGCAAAGAACAAATTCACCAAACATTTCAATTTTTGGCGCGCATTTGTGGGCAGCGCCCTCTGAGTCACCTTTTAATACAATCGTCCAAGCGTATAGTCGGGAGTAAAAAAATTCACTTAGTTTGCTGTCTGATCGTAGTCTGTGTTAAGACTTTTGATCTTGGTCATCTTGTCTAGAAATTTCTAGACTTGTGCTTTCTCCGCGACCATACAAGACCACACCCCTACCCCTCCCGGGCCAATCGCAGCCCGCGATTACGCACCTCCGCTCTCCCCCAACCGCCATAAATAGCCGCCTCTCTGGCTATCTGCATCTGAGTCCACTCTCGAACTTCGTCCCAACAACAACATCGTTCAGAACTGAAGATCGTGAAGAAGCGAAGTTAACAAGAAGGATGGTTTTGGAATACGTCAGAAGCGAAAAGGGAAATCCGAAATTAAATCTTCATGGATTCCTGTTTGTAAAGGACAAACAAGTGGATGAAACCATATACTGGAAATGCGAGCATTTTAAAAAATTGCGTTGTCCAGCGCGTGCCGTTACCACCGGAGAAGAGGTCCAGAAACTAAATGACCGCCACAATCACGGCGGCAGTGCTGCAGATTTGGAAGTCACAATGAAGATCAACGACATGAAGGACACTGCATTATCTTCCAATGATGCTCCCCATGTCATCGTCTCGGAAATGGCCTGTGGAATAAGCGTTGCAGCTTCAGGAAAAATTCCATCGGTCAGTTTACTGAAGCAGACAATAAGAAGAACAAGGGCGAAAAATAATATTGGTGCACCGCTTCCTAACTCCAGGAGGGAGATACGATTCAGGCCAGAGCACCGAACTACACAGGGAGGTGAAGATTTTCTCCTTTTTGATTCCGGCGATGACGTTGAAGATCGGTTGTTGATTTTTTCCACAACAAGAAATTTGGAATTTCTTTCACGTTGTGGTCACTGGTTTATGGATGGGACATTTAAATCATCACCTCTTCTATTCTACCAAGTATACACCGTGCATGGGTTCAGAGATAATTTGAGTTTGCCTTTAGTCTACGCCCTAATGCCAAGCAAAAGTGAAGCCATGTATAGTCAACTCCTACAAGAACTGAAGAATGCGTGCCCTCAATTATCGCCGCAATCAATAATGATCGATTTCGAAAAGGCAATGGTGAATGCAGCCAGTCATCAGTTTCCAAATAGCACACTCCGAGGTTGTTGGTTTCACTTGAATCAGTGTATCTATCGTAGCATCCAACAAAACAACCTGAAGCAACGGTACGACGAAGATGCTGAATTCGCTCTAAAAATGAGGCACCTCTCAGCAATGGCATTCCTTCCTGTTCCGCGAGTGATCCTCGCCTTCGAAGAACTTCTTGATTCCCAATTCTTTCCTCCAGAAGCCCAGGCCGTCGTAGATTACTTCGAGGACACTTGGATTGGGAGACCCATAAGAAATCAGAGGCGGCGTTCTCCACTGTTTGCCATAGACATGTGGAACTGTTTCGATGCGGTTCATGAAAACCTACCCCGCACGAATAACAGTGTCGAAGGATGGCACAGAGCTTTTGATTTCCAAGTGGCAAGCAATCATCCCAGCATATGGAAATTTGTTGACGCCATCAAGAGAGAGCAGAGTCTTAACGAAATGAAAATGGAACAGTTCGTGGCTGGAGAATTGCCACCGCCCCAGAAGAAAAAATATCGTGATCTGTCTCTCCGAATTTCAAGGCTGCTTGAGGCCTTTGATGAAAACGAAGACTTGGGCGAATATTTAAGAGGAATTGCCCACAATATTGCGTATTAATATTGAATGTACATATTTGTAAATATTATACTTAGGATTAGGTTTCACGAAGAACATAGTGTTCAAATTGCTATTTTACAATAAACTGAACGAAACATGTTTTTCTTGTAGTCAATTCATCAGGACCTAGTCAACCAACTTTTCGAACAACTGAGAGTTCGAACAATTGAAGCTTCGAAAAACTGAGTTTCGAACAACTGAACGTTCGAACAATAGAACATTCGAACAATTGACCGTTCGAAAAATTGAGTATTCGAACAATTGAAGATTCGAACAATTGAATTCGAACAATTGATTTTCGAACAACTGTTTTCGAACAATTGACCGGATACCGTAAGTTTGGATGGTGTTATTGACACTCTTCGTAATAAATGTTAAGGCGAAAAAGCAGATCTTGCAGAAGCGAGGTTGCAATCTATAAGGCAAAATGGTAAAGATGCTGCAGCTTTCACCAAACAAGGTCAATGTCGAAGAAAGCAAAAGCTCAGCAAAACAAAACTGACATTGAAATAAAACATAAACATGACGATCATTCGGTCAATAAACCTAGAGTGTACGAAGTAGTTGAAAATTTTAAAGCGTTTCATCGGCCTAAGTTGTCATTTAAACCGGATACAGCATATCCTAGAGTTGAAATAAGATTTAAGAATGAAAAGCGCGCGCGTATTAATATTTATATAGGCAGTAATGTCATTAAAGAGAATCTTGTTCTAGGACAAATATTTTCTAGGCTTGAAAAAGCAGCCGGTGGCCAGGGAATTAAAGAAGTAAATATTGAGCTCAATGATAACCCTTCAACATATTCAATAGCACTCATACAACCACCTTTAGTAATCACCAATGATTCAGACAAAGAACGATTAATTACCAAATTTCATACAGATCCTCTTTTAAGACATTGTGGACAAAAAAGATTATTAGCTAAATTGCGATCATATTATTTTTGGAAAGGTATCAGAAGCGATGTAGCTAAATATCGATGGCTTATTTCTAACAGGTCGTAACCCACAAAAAATCAAAAAATGGGTTTTTGGACTTATGGATACTTCATATCATTTCCTACGTAACGATAATATGTCTTAAGCAATATTAAAATTCTAACCGCGTTAATTTTACTGTTCCAATATGTCGTATATGGATCACCTGATTTCTGTAGTTCCAATATAGCGTATCCAACAAATATGCAGTGAAGCTCGGGAGGTTACGTTGCAACTCTCTTTGTTTTTGTTGTATTTTTGTGCAAAACTCTAAATGAGCAGCAAAACAAATCAATGTAAGTATTGTCCAAAGCATTATTTTCATTTTTCTAAACTTGTCTAAAGTGAATTATTCAATTTTCCTAATTAATGTCCAAACTAAATCTCACTTTACATAAGACATATTAGACCTAGTACAAGCATTGTGGTTTACGACATATTGCAATAGCTGAGTCAATGCATTTTCAGCATGATGCTGGGAAGAGGACAAATAATTTTGAAATTAGCCCTAGAAGCGGCCGCCGCTAACGCATCAAATAAAGTGTTGGATGACATGGGCATTGACGAGGCCATTGACGATGACGAACTTTTACAAGAAGCTAAACTTATGGAAGACCGAATACGGACTGACCAAGGACCTGATGCCGAAATATATTCAGAAAATCCCTTGTGCGCTTTGGAACAGGATAATGTTGGAAGCGCATTTGAAAACCACCCAGACCACGGCTCAGATCACGACCTAGACTATGACCCACACCCCGAAGATGTCATGTGCGGTACCGTGGAACAGGAGAAGATTGGTAGCGAACTCGAAAATGGTTCAGATTATGACACAAAATATAACCTACACCTCGAGGATACCATGTGCGATACGGTGGAACAGGACAATATTGGCCGCGAAGACGAAAATAGCGATCCAGATTATGTCCCAAATCATGAGCAACATGTGAAAGAAAACAGTGTCAACGGAAATACTAGAGAGAGTACCGACTCAGAAGAAGAAAATGAAGTGGATAATCGGAGTGGAATTGTTGAGGATTCAGATTATGATCCAGGTAGCCATTCTGAAGAAAGAAGTCGCAGTGAAAAGTCTGAAAAAAAAAGAAGACGTCATGCTAGTTCGGAGATTTGGGATAAAAATGTGAACAAAAAGAAACGAATGTTAGGAGAAAAGTATGTAGGCTACACCAGAACTAAGGGGGGAATAATAAAACATGAAATTGTAAGACCGAAAAGAAGTATGGGACCTAGCTGCACATCCACCTTTTGTAAGAAAGCGGCCAATAGGTTTTGCAACATATTTAAAGAAGAAGAACGAGAACAAATTTTTAAGAAGTTTTGGAATATGACATGGGACCAGAAGAGGCTATTTGTTCTTCACATGGTCACCTATAAACAAAAGCATAGGAGCTACACAAATTCACCATCAAGGCGAACAGGTACCTACGAATATTTTCTAAATAGGGAAAATGGGAAGTATCAGGTTTGCAAGAAAACTTTCTTAGGAACTCTAGGCATAAAAGAAAGAACTGTGCAACATTGGATAAACAATAAGGACAATAAATTTGGTTTACTCAAGAAACAGGAAGATAAAGACAAAGATAAGTCGGAGAAAAGGAGAAGTACCCAGTATTTTGAAGAACAAACTAGGAAAAGAGAACATCTAATAAACTTTTTAAATGCCTTACCGAAAATGGAGAGCCATTATTGTCGCAAAGACACCCTCAAATTATATTTAGAGCACGATTTCAAGGCTAAATCAGAGGTTTATGTGGTTTGCTGCTTTACCACAAAGACAAAAATCTGTTGATATTGCAAAATATAAACTAAAAGCCCTGTACACTGCAAGGCTGAAAATTCCTGCACATAAGTGGAAACATCTGCAAGAACTAAAACAAGTATTGCCGAAAGATGCTCACTTCTTCTATGACTTACTTGAATCTTATGAGAAAAAAAATGCAGCAGAGAAGCGGCTGGAACCTCCCCATCGCGTGGATCTTTGTATTCGGTGTAGATAGTAGTCAATTCAACAGAATTTTTTTATGCTTATCGTCTGTGACTAATTTCGCAGTCTTCTGACAAATACCGACATCACCCATCACAATTGACAATATGTTCCTTTTAAGGTTAATAGTTTGCCACCCTTTTGACAATAACTGATACTTGATGTCATCCACTGTCAGCCCGCTCCCTTTTAATGAAAAAATTTTTTTCTCTATTTTCCACTGAAATGGCAGAAACTGAATAAATTTTTAGAACCGGAATTTGATCGTCTTTCTAATAGCGACATAAAAAATGCAGCAGAGAAGCGGCTGGAACCTCCCCATCGCGTGGATCTTTGTATTCTGTGTAGACAGTAGTCAATTCAACAAAAAAATCTTTATGCTTATCGTCTGTGACTAATTTCGCAATTTTCTGACAAATACCGACATCACCCATCACATTTGACAATATGTTCCTTTTAAGGTTAACAGTTTGCCACCCTTTTGACAATAACTGATACTTTATGTCATCCACTGTCAGCATGCTCCCTTTTAATGAAAAATATTTTTTTCTCTTTTCCACTGAAATGGCAGAAACTGTGAATACATTTTTAGAACGAGAAATTGATCGTCTTTCTAATGGCGACATAAAAAGGGAGACCTTTGTATTTAAAATTTAAAGTTGATATGCCTAAATGGCACTTCCCGTGGACCAATTGCTTCCAAAAGCCTTTCAGGTCTTCAACGGGTCACCCAATCTCCATGTACCAAATTTCAGCCAAATCGATTCGCTAATTTGGGCTATAATGTATTTTTAGTGTTATTATGAAATTTCGATTTTTTGACCCAAAGAGCACTAAATGCGAACTAATTTTGTCTTACTTAAAACCAGAATTTGAAGACCTTTTCTGATGGTGAGAATAAATCTTTCAAAAACTTGTTTTGGATGGTTAAATGAGTGAATAATTTTAAAGTTACAAATTGGTGTGCCAAAACGGCAGTTTCCGTGGGCCGATTGAATCCAAAATTTGTTCAGCTCTTCGACGTGTAATACAATCCCCGTGTGCAAAATTTGAGCCAAATCGGTTCAGGGACTTGGGCTGTACCGCGATTTTATAGTCGGATAAAAATCTTTTTTTTTTAAATCTTTGATCAAAAGGGCACTAAGAATGAATACATTTTTAGAAGCAGAATTTGAAGGCCTTTTCTATCGTGAGGTGAAAAATGGGGGTTTGCATTTGAAATTTAAAAGTTGATGTGCCAAAATGGCATTTCTAGTTGAACGATTGGCTCCAAAAGCTTTTCAGATCTAAGTTGGGTTATCACATGCACACGTACCAAATTTCAGCCAAATCGGTCTAGTAGTTTTGGCTGTGGCGTGTTTACAAACGTACGTACGCACGTACGTACGCACGTACGTACGTACGCACATACACACAGACACATTTTAAAAACCACTTTTTTGGGCTCCTGAGACCCCAAAACGTATAGATCCGGTCTTATCTCGAATTCGAAAATTTTAGTGATTGCAGTAACCTCCCTTTTTTTTTAAATGGTGAAGTGGAGTGGGGAGGTTAAAAAGGAGGCCTTGTATTTAAAATTTAAAGCTGATATGCTTAAATGGCACTTCCCGCGGACCAATTGCTTCCAAAAGCTTTTCAGGTCTTCAACGGGTCACGCAGTCTCCATGTACCGAATCTCAGCCAAATCGAGTCACTAATTTGGGCTATAATGTATTTTTAGTGTTATTACAAAATTTCGATTTTTTGACCCAAAGAGCACTAAATGCGAACGAATGTTGTCTTATTTAAAACCAGAATTTGAAGACCGTTCTGATGGTGACAGTAAATCTTTCAAAAACTTGTTTTGGATGGTTAAATGAGTGAATAATTTTACAGTTGGAAATTGGTGTGCCAAAACGGCACTTTCCGTGGGCCGATTGAATCCAAAATTCGTTCAGCTCTTCGACGTGCAATACAATCCCCATGTGCAAAATTTCAGCCAAATCGGTTCAGGGGCTTGGGCTGCACCGTGATTTTAAAGTCCGATAAAAATCAATTTTTTTTTAATTTTTGGTCAAAAGGGCACTAAGAATGAATACATTTTTAGAAGCAGAATTTGAAGGCCTTTCCTATCGTGACGTGAAAAATGGGGGTTTGTATTTAAAATTTAAAAGTTGATGTGCCAAATGGCATTTCTGGTTGCACGATTGGCTCCAAAAGCTTTTCAGATCTAAGTTGGGTTATGAGATGCCTACGTACCAAATTTCAGCCAAATTGGTCGAGCAGTTTGGGCTGTGGCGTGTTTACGAACGTACGAACGTACGAACGAACGTACGAACAAACGTACGTACGTACATACATACAGACACATTTTAAAAACCACTTTTTTGGGTTCCTGAGACCTCAAAACGTATAGATCCGGTCTTATCTCGAATTCGAAAATTTTAGTGATTGCAGTAACCTCCCTTTTTTTTTAAATTCTGAAGTGGAGTGGGGAGGTTAAAAAGGGGCAATAATAATGGGAAACAAGTTAATGAGGCTGAACAAGAACAACCATCAACATCAGGAAGCAAGACTAATAGGAAGTCAAAAGAAGCAAAAACGACGACTAGCAAGAAGATACCCCAAAAACGCCAAGCAAAAGATAAACAAACCAGACCAGCCCGTAAATGCAGTCTAGCGAGTGGGACTACCAAAAAATCATGAAATGGTCCTTGCATTGCAATCAGATCAGTTTTCTTGTTTTCCAAACTTTGATACCTAATAAAATTTCTTTAATTTGATTTTTTCATTAACCTCTCACAAAACATCAAAATAATTTATCGTATATGCATGAGTAAATAGGGCGTATACTGACATTTGGTTTCCAAAATGCCTTTTTTGTACATGCTCTCCAAAACACTAACTTTAGGAACTATAAATAGTCCGCAAAATAGAATTTTAGCGGACTAGTACTTTAATGGTAGCTAAGCGACACTTTGCGGACTAAAATTGTTTTTTGGAATAAATTTTCAAAAGGAATAAACAGAGGCTGTAACAAAGGTTTATTATGTACCTACTTACAACCCTAATTCGAAAGACAAGACAACATTACCTACTTGTTTCGGAACATGGAAATGAAAATGACAATTGTTGGCATACTTAAAGCTATTATTAGAAAATGATAATTAGGCCACTGTCGGTTGCGGTTCATTGTGAATCTTTCAGATTTGAAGGATACGACAAAAACTGTCGAGGTAGAAGTCGTCGTTGACGCATCGGCTTGATGAGCTGAGATAGGTGAGCGTGAGACTAACGTAGACGTTGACGGAGCTTCTAATTTTTGTCCCAAAATCAATTCCGATACTTTCCTTTTCTTCTCCAATGAATCTTCTCAGCGACCGACGACGACCGCCAGCCCCCAAGACGTTTTAAAGTAACTAATTCGGCTCTTGCATCATCGGCCACAAGCCTCGCAGACGTCGCCTTCAGCATTGAAAATTTTGACCACAGGGACGGAGGTTTCAAGGGTTTTGACTGTAACAAAAAAAATGGGCAGCTACGGAAGCGGCTGAAACCTCCCCACTTGGTGAATGATCCAATCCTATCACTAATATCACTTAAATTTTACTATTTACTATGCCTAAGTTTTACTCCACCAAACCAAATGTGTTTTCTGTGAGTTTTCTGAATTTTACGATCTTTTGCCAAAAGGGCATTAAGGTTGAGTACAATTTTGAAAACTAAATTTGAAGACTTTTCATGTGCTGATAGAGAAAATAGGAGTTCATTATTGAAATTTCAAAGTTGATATGCCAAAATGGCACTTGCCGCCCTCGGATTGCCACCAGAATTAAATCAGTTCTTCGGCGGGTGACGGTATCTCTACCTACCAAATTTCAGCCAAATCGATCCAGCAGTTTGGGCTGTAGCGTGTTATTTAATGTTTCCTCAATACTTCGAATTTTTCGATTTTATGCCAAAAAGGCGCTAAGTGTGAGTACACTTTCAGATACAGAATTTCAAGACCTTTCATGCGCTGTTAAGAAAAATTAGTGTTCATCAGTCAAATTTCATAGTTTACATGCCTAAAAGGCACTTGGCTTCTTCGGATTCGCAACAAAATTAACTGGGCTCACCAGAAGGCCAACACTAACCTGCATACCAAATTTCACTAAAATCCGTTCGGTAGTTTCCGAGAAATCGTGCTCACATACGTACATACGTACATACATACGTACGTACATACGTACATACGTACGTACATACACACAGACATTTTTTAAAAACCACTTTTTCGTGATCCTGAGACCTTGAAACGTAAAGATCTGGTGTTATCTCAATTTCGAATTTTGGACTGATTGCAGTAACCTCCCATTTTTATATTGGTTGTGGGGAGGTTAATATAATAATTAGGTACTTACTTTGAAGAAAATTATTATGTAATAGGAATAGATACTATATTTTAATGAAACAGTACACTGCAACAAACTTAATAAGCCCACCTACCTTTTCATGGAGATAAGGTTAACACTATTTCTTCGTTTACAACATCGGCCACGTCGTTTTCACTCTTCCACATCTTGAACGCCTCATATTCCTTTTCGAATTGAATTTTAGACTTCTTTGGCAGCAAACCGAGCTCAATATTTCTTGCTCTCTGCGAAATTGCTTCACTCATTTTAAACGTATTTTATTTTTTATTGATAAACAATTTTTTGTTACTATAACAACGTGGTCTCACGACCTACTCTCTGTGTATCATCCGCCTTTGTTACCTACTGATTTTAAATTGCTTTTGAAAAATTTGTAGTAATTTGGAAAGCTTGTACAAAAAATTTTTGTATGCAACACGTACGCAAATAGTTTTAGCGGACTCATCAGATATTACGGACTCGGCTAGCGCCTCGTCCGTAAACATCTTGGATTCGTCCGCTAAAACTCTATTTTGCGTACTTGTAACATAAATAACTATATCCCACTCCTACTGAAGTTGCAATAAATCGTATCCGACATAAAAACGTCCACATGTGACAAATACGATTTATCAAGATCAAAACCACTAACTTTGATGGTTATATTATCGGTAATATTTTAACAATAAATCAAACCAACAATATTCACATAAAAAATTAGTTTTTATTGCCTCCTGTAAAATTTGACATTTGTGGGTTACGACCTGTTAGAAATAAGCCATCGATATGTAAAATCTTGCCATCAACACCAAATTAATAAAGTAATCCATTGTATCAAGGTCCATTTAAAGTCGAAACTGTGACTGACCCAAACTGCACTCTTCTAGATAGCAAAAGTGGCCCGGCCCGTTCACAGTGCATAAAAATAGGTTAAGGTTCTATCACTCTTACATTTTCAAAACCTTTAGCGTTTAATTATTTTAGAGAATAAATATTTCTTATATGTATATGTAACTGCGCAGTTAGTTAATTAGGTACCTTGGTCCAGTTTTAGTCGTCGCAAAATTATTGATACAGCAGCTCTAGGAATTAAAACTCGGTTGGGATGATCAAGTACCCAACCAGATTCTTGATATTTGGAGTAAATTCAAAAATGATTTAATAACTTCACGTCATGTGATGACGTCAAAAATATGTTTCTTTTATTTTCTTTTAAAATTTAAATAATAGTATTCTTAAGAATAAAATTTTGATATACTTACGACAATCTTCTCGAAAAGGGAGGAACATGAGTGAACATTGAGTGAAGTTACGAACTATTCGGGAATGTGAAACGTTGATGATTCAGTAAAAAACTTGCGATTCGCGTTGTCGTTGATTCAAATTCTGCTAATGTTTGCTATTTTATCAAAATTATTGTCATTGTTATTATCTAGATTAGTTAGATTTTAAGTATTTGGTTCGTTCCTTTTGAAAAGGGGAGGTGTGGTGTGCAATACTAAATACTCAGCGTTGCCCCCAATTTGCATCACCGCTAATAATTATTGTTAGGATATAAATTAGTCTTGAATATGCAATCAATCCATAAACATGTGTCTCAGTACCTAACTAACCCTCACATTACACCATAACCTAAGCAACCGGTCTTGGTTTGACAAAAATGGCCAAAATTGATGCAAATTTTATGTATGATGAGTACGTGGCATTGTGTAAGTTTGATGTATAATTAGATAAATGAGATTTTTGCAATATACGGAATGCCCCAGGAGGCGAGCCACCATATTCCGAGACCTGTTTTTTTCCAATTCCAAAACTTACATTACGATAAAAATATTCACATGATCTCAAGTTACAAGTTCTAAATTATTTATAGATGAAAAGTTACAATAATGACTACTAATTTTACATTTAAAGTCGGTATCGTACTTCATTCAGATCCAAAATGCCAATTGGTTCACTTAAATCTCGGATAACTTGAGAACAATTTGACTCTAATGAAAGTTTTGGAATTGGAAAACACGTGTACGTATCGTCTCAGAATAAAAGTGCTAGCGTTTTGGGACAAGCTGTAGATGTTATCTCAAAATTTTGGATACCTACTTAAATGAATCAGTTTTTTCATTCTCAATCTCCCACATAGCACGCGATATCCATTGGAATTCCATAATAGGTCCATATTAATTCCAGGATATACTGGATATGTAATGTATATCCATAATAGGTCCATATTAATTCCAGGATATACTGGATATGTAATGCATATCCATCTTGGTTCCAGGATATACTGGAAATTTAATGAATATTTGTTATAGTTCCAGAGGATATACTGGACAAAGAATGAATTTTCATTTTAGGTACGATTTATTTTACTTATATTCGGAAAGACGGAAACTGGAATAATATATTGTAAAAATCCTATCTTAGTTTCACATGGACCGGAAAAATTTAGGTTGTCATAAATAAAACTTTGCTTTTCCAAATAATGCAATTGCAATGCAAATTGTTGGTTTACCAAAATTGTGATGATTGTTAGGATTACTGATGAACTTCAAATGGATAATAATGATTGTATTGTGTTCAAAAAAATTCAAATGGTGACCTGCGCACTGACGCCAATTTGATCCAACGGCACGAACCCGACCCGATTACGCTCCCGACTCCCGATCACGGACAGGACGGCGGATGGCGGATGCTGCCGAGCCGAGAGAGCAGAGTGGAGTGGGGCGCATTGGGGTGGTTTGCTCAACAGGTGGTTGTTCTGTGTGTGTTTCTCTCGGTGTTTTTGTTACAAATTTATCTTGGATTAAGGTAAATTCCTATTTCTCTTATTAAATTATGCCAGTAGGTACTTCTATTTAGGGCTTTACCTTATTAACCTTTTTTATTTATGGGGTGGCGTGGCGGGTTAATCGCGGTCGTTGCTGTTGTGTTCGTTCAAAATGGCGATGGCGAATGACCGGATTTTTAATTAAATATTAAAATTTGAAAGCTTGTGTTTAGGAGTGGGCTTTAGTGCTTTTGCATTGTTGAACTATCACAGAATAAAATAAATTTTACCGATAATTATATAAGTACTTAGGTTTGAGCCAATAAAGCCAAATATGGGTAAAAAATATTGCTTTACCAGTCTTGAAAAAGAAATGTGTTCATCAAATCTCTGTTCAAGAGAGTGGATGAAATTAAGATGCATCAATTTCATTACATTTATTCTGGTAGATCATCGTGCAAATAAAAATCTCTATATACAGGGTGATTCACGAAGGCCGTTTATCAGAAACTTGACAGTAATGAAGAAGAATTGAGGAACATCTTTAAATGTATGCCTATAAACGATGATGACGGGCTAGAACGAGTGGAGGCGTTTTTAGAAAATGGTGTCAAATTTTCATTGTTCGCAAGTTTCCCGAAACATTGGTAGAGGCAAGGTCATGCTTATTTATTTTCTAGGCCCAAGAACTAAGTCGTATGGATGGCGACAATGCGGATAGATTAACAAAGAAAGCAATGTACAAGTTAATTACTAATAACTTTGGGCAACAATTTAGCTGGCAAGGGGCCAAAGGAAAGAGGATTTTTAAGAGCCTCAACTTGGCAAAAGATGTAATTCGTATGTATCTGTGTGTTTGTGTCACCAAATAATGCATTTTTATTCCAACAGATGCAGCAAGAATCAACAAGTCGATAAACAACAAAAATGATGATATAGTAATTCAAAGAATTAAACTTTGGCTGGCTAGAGCCAAGGAAAGATCCGTTAATGCAAATAAGTAAGCGACGTTGTTGATGTCGGGTTAATTATATATTTATTCCGTAGGGAAGATGGTAGGGATGATCAGCAGGAAAATCGAGATGACAACGACCAGGTTTAAAAACCATAAGAAGAATATGTTTTGATATTCTAAAGCAGGACCATGTGCAATCTTGTGAGGATTTTTTTTAATTTATTTTTTTTTTGTCGTTTGCTTTGTTCATTGAGTTTATAGTTAATAACAGATTCGTTCTTCTATGTGAAATCTTGTGAGGATTTTTTTTAGATTTCTGTTTTTTTTTGTCGTTTGCTTTGTTCATTGAGCGTTGAGTTTATATACAGATTCGTTCTTCTATGTGCAATCCTGTGAGGATTATTTTTTTAGATTTCTTTGTTGTTTTGTCGTTCGCTTTGTTCATTATTGAGTTTAGTTAATACAGTTTCGTTCTGAAAAACTTTGTGTTCATTATGCGAAGGGCTTATCGCAATTACGTGATATGCAACAAAATAAAGAGAAAATCAATTTAAGTAACTATTTAAATATTTAAATAAGTTATTAAAATTGAATACAAAAAATATTCAGAAAAATCGCTTGGTTTGTATTATTGCAATAAGAAAGTTCTTCATGTATAATACAGGGTGTTTCATAATAACTTTTCAATATTTCAGGGGGTGATTCTACATAAAAAATAGGAAAAGTTTCTATCAACATGGGTCCGGAAATCGCTCCTAAGGGGGCTACGGCCCTGTGAAAAGGTCAGGAACCGTTTGGGCTGCAGCGATGAGCTTTTGCACAGTCTGATATCAATAAGCTCCATCAGATTATGTTATCAGAAAATAACGGATTTTACCAGCGACGCGACGTTCGAAATAAGGGGGCCCTCTGGCTTTTTTCGCCCAATTTTTTTATGTACCATTTTTTTCACATTTCCTACCCGGAATATGGTTGTCTGACTAACATTACATAAAAAAGCCCCTGTTGTTACTCCGTAGGACCAACCGTTTTTGAGAAAAGTAGAGTCAATGATCTATCTGGATTCTCAGAAGGGGGGAATTTATTTTTATTAAATTACAAAACTGAACGGATTCAAACAATTAGTAACTAAAGTAATCCGATGATGCTTGTTGACGTCAGATAGTGTGACAAAACTCTTTAATTTACTAAATTAAAATGGAATTTTAGGCGCCCCCTTCAGCCCCCCTTAGAAATGATTTCCGGACACATGTCGAGAGGAACTTTTCTTCCTATTTTTTTTTATGTAGAATCGCCACCTGAAATATTGGAACGTTATTATAACGCCTTGTATGTATATGCATATTGTATAGCGAAACGTGTCATACTTAATACATAGGATAATTAATTACTCCATCAAGTTTCATCTTCTGTAAATTTGTGTATTAGGTAAGAATACAGAGCATTTTTTACCTTGCCAGTGAAATTTTATGAATGTTGCATGGATCAAAAGTAATAATCAATGGACATGTAATGAATTTTCATGTGTTGCCAGTATATTCACAAAATCTTCATCGGAAATTCTGGCTTCCACAAAGTTCAGAAAACTTACATATGTATTGACATCGGATATCATTATGTTATGTCCGTGGACATCCTATCAATGGCGAATGGATATAAAAAAGCGGAAAACGTAGCATCCATTGAATATCCTATGAATTTCCACAATGGGTCGCATGTATAATCACAGATCTTCATGTGAACTTCAGGGTGCCGTGACAACTAAAAAATGTTCACATGTAATGAAAATGGACATTATTATGGATTGTCCATGGATATCATATGAACTGCAAATGGATTTAAAAAAGCGGAAAACGTAGCATCCATTGAATATCCTATGAATATTCACAATGGATGGCATGTATAATCACAAATCTTCATGTGAACTTCGGGGTGCCGTGACAACCAACAAATGTTCACATGTAAAGAAAATGGACATTATTATGGAATGTCCATGGATATCATATGAACTGCAAATGGATTTAAAAAAGCGGAAAACGTAGCATCCATTGAATATCACAATGGATTCACAATGGATCACAAATCTTCATGCGAACTTCAGGGTGTTGTGAGAACCAAAACATCTTCACATGTAATGAAAATGGATATTATTATGCATTGTTAATGGATATCATATGAACTGCAAATGGATAAAAAAAGCGACAAAAGTAATGTCCATTGGAGATTCCCTGTATTTCCATAATTGATTGTTTGTATATTAGTTTGACGTCCGAATATCCAGATATGAATATGCAATGGATGTAAAATGAATGTGTTTGTGTTATGTGGGCTTTCGCTATCTCTTTATAATTTTTTGCAATGCTTTTAGCAAAACAAAAATTTCCCCAGTTAAAAGATTCAATTTACTTTTCGGACTTGCATGGAGTTGTTGTGGAGGAAGATATCTTGCATGAATATATCTGGCACAGCGGCAAAGATGACAAAAATGTGGGCTTGATCGTGAGCTCACTTAGAGATCAAGCAAGTAAGAAGGGGTACTTTATAACATAATAAACTGAAATATTTTCAGGTATATCCGTTATAAGCCTAACAGAGGACCGCGGCGATGACCCTGCCTAGGGGTGGGGGAAAACTACCTAAGGGAACCCGTTGTGGAGGAACCACCCGGCTTGCCCGGCCTAGAAGAAAATGATAATGATGCGTTTTTATTTTATCAATTTGGCCATTCTCAGTTGATGCATTATTTACTGCTTTCTTTTACTTACTTTAGGAGTGGAAAACTTTCGATATTAAATCGAAGCGGAAACAAACTTTTTAATTTTTACGAACAGAATCGAACTCAAACTTACGATACAATTCTGATCTTAAAGCTAATCACAGCTTCACATATCCTATCAACAAAGTCCAAGCAGTCCGGTGGAGTCTTTGAAGATTTTCGGGCATGTGCAGGGTAATGGGGGTTATTTATTGCATACGACAGTCATGCAATCTAATTAGGTAGGTAGGTTTTCCATATTACTCTAAGATATTCAAACATAAGAATCTTGCTTGAGGTTTCGATCGTCTACCCTAGATGGCGACACCAGTTTAATTCTTGGGACGTTTACTTTCAATTCCAGTATTTTACTCCGATAGATCTGATTGGTTAAACATGTGTCGGTTATGCCTACACACATGATACTCATACGTGTTTGACGGGTGGTCGATTTTTTTCTTCAAACAAATCGGCTCCTTGGTTCAAGCGTTATCGCCACTTGAGGTTCAGTTCAAGTTTTGTTATTGGTACACCACACCCAGTATGTGTGGCTCAAATTACATAATTTTTATAACAAAATATTCTCCTTAGAAATGGCTTTCAGATTTCAGAGGGTGTATCACATGCGATATGTTGTCTACAATGAGTCGCCTGATGTGGCGCTGGGGTCGCGTTGGCGGCGCCACGTACCTTCAGCTACACAGCAGTCGCTGACAGTTTTTTCAACAGAATCGGTTCAGTAAATAAAAAGATATTACTACGGAAACGCAGAAGGGCCACGCCGACCTATTGAAGCTTCTTTACCTATTTGACCTCATTCGGGGTTTAGAAATGATTTGAAATGGTTCGTTGGTTCGTTTTGTAGTGCAGTGCTGAATATAAGGCAAGTGTAAGCACGTGACGCGTCGTAGACACCACGTGGACATGCTGGCTCCAACTCCAACCTATGCACAACGCGCAACACGTGAGGCTCCTAAATACTGGAGAATCTTCGGGCCTTCCCCTTTCGAATGATACCAAATACACCCCCCACCCCTCTCGACTACCTTAAACCCAACCCCCTTAATCTCGAAAATTAATTAATCTTGCTGAATGGGCATTTCTAAGCCGAAATCGTGCGGAATGGACATACTGGAGAATCCTCGGACTTTTCTCTTTCGAATGATATTAAATACACCCCCCACCCCTCTTGGCTACACGAAAACCACACCCGTTTGCCCGAAAATCAATTAACCTTGCTGCATGGGCACTTCTAAGCCGAAATTTCGCTGAATAGACATACTGGAGAATCCTCAAGCCTTCCTCTTTCGAATAATACCAAATACACCCCCCTCACCCCTCTCGTCTACCCGAAAACCATCCCCTTTCACTAGGAAATCAGTTAATCTTGCTGAATGGTCCTTCTAAGCCGAGATTTTGCTGAATGGACATATTGGAGAATCCCCGGACCTTCCTCTTTCGAATGATACCTAATACACCCCACTCACCCCTCTCGACTACGCGAAAACCACTCCCTTTTGCCCGAAAATCAATTAACCTTGCAGAATGGGTACTTTAAACCGAAATTTAGCTGAATGGACATACTGGAGAATCCTCGGGCCTTCCTCTTTCGAATGATACCAAATACACCCCCCTCACCCCCCTCGACTACCCGAGAACCAACCCCTCTTGCTCGAAAATCAATCTTGCCGAAATTTTGCAGAATGTTTAGCATGTTTATTCACGCGAAGGTTTAGCCCACTCACCCTACGAGCTGGTGGGCTAAACATTCTTTTCGTGGATAAACTCGGTGTGTAAATATCTATTACGTCCCAGAGGGTCAAGTTTTGATCCTTTGCCATTCTTGTGAGCATTCTTGAACCTATCATAGAGCCAAAAATCTTGTTTCTGATGCCCTGATAGCATATCCCAAAGCCAAATTCCTTTTGATAATGCACGATGATGAACTCTCGCAGTTCGTACCGAAATACGGTGATAGAGCAGCTGCACTACGTAATTTTTGCAAATTAAAATGGGGCAAAAAAAACCCTTCCGATAGGAAAGCAACACTTATTGACAGATTGAGAAAAAGAATGAAAGGAAACAATCATTCTGATGGAGATGCTCAGGAGAATATGAACACATCTAAACGAAAGCTTAAAGACTCCAGAACAATTTATTTGGGATGGCTACACTATAGTACTGACAATAAGCGATAGAAACAAGTGAGAGACGTTAATGGCGGTGGTAGGTGACAATTTAAGGTTCCCAAAAATGCAGACAAAAATTACATTCTCAGCAAAGCAAAAAACATATTTTCTCCCAATGGAGAATCGAACTTGGGAAATATTGACGAATTCACTACAAACTTGTTTGACTTTCAAAACAGATCTATTGATGACTTATCAACACTAGATGAAATTCTGGAAAAAACAGAACTAACTAAATTGAGGTTCTAAATATCTAGCAACAAAAGAAAAATTTGTTTCCACACCTCACACAGCTACAGCCAATGATCATAATGAGACAGAAGAGACTAGTGAATCAAGAACATGTAATGTTAAATTAATACATAAACCTGCAGTAATTTCATATCAATTTATTCACAGAACAATGATATGAGTTTTCAATATGCACCTACTGAAATGTTACCAATATTGTACATGGTAATGTAAACTTTCAGCAATATTTTCATGAAATATCTGTCTAAATAAGCTTATATCTGTTTTAGGAACACGCATTACCTGATGACGCCGAACCCACAGAAAGTAATTGTCGTGACAAACCAGATCCTCTGCTAATAAATAATGAATTTACAAACTTAGTAAATTCGATTCTGGATGAATCAGAGACAAGTCGAGAGATTGGGAATGAAGGAGTAAGTAGACGGTGCACCAGGAAGAGAATTGCAGGACTTCCCATATGAGTTGAGCCTGAGCGTTACTGAAAATCTTGATGCAATTCCACCTCAGTCAGACACTTTAAAAATTTTGCAACAAAAAGTAAATTCTGACAAAAAATTAACCCGTTCAACATTTTTCGAGACGATATATTCCGATGTTGCGTTACTGCGATGAGAAGACGAACCTTCAAGGAATTTCAAAAGATATCAGTTAAATTCAGCGATCTAGAGGGGGTATCAGAAGGAGCCGTGGACGATGGTGGACTCAGCACAGAAATGTTCCGACTTGTTTTAAACGTCATTAAAAAAAAGCCCGATGTTCATGGGAACGGAAAAAAAAATGTGAATTATGATAACAACTACAGGGTTAGGCAAATCTTCGGAACCAAGCCCATAATTCTTAAATTGTGAATTTTCTGGAAAAATCCTAAAAGGGGTATAGCGATTTTTTGTATTCTACATCCGATGGTGTCAAAATCAATTTTTTTGGTCCAGTGGTTTTTGACATAATGACGTCATCATTGTTTTTTTAAATGGAAACCCACTATTTTCTATTTTTCCTCTGACAGAGAATAAATTCTTTTGCTTAGATGTGCAATTATAAAAATCATTAAGCTAATCAATTTTTCTTAAAAAAATGAAACATTTATGTAGCGGAAATACCCGAAAGAGCAATCGTCTACGCTCGGATTTTGAGGATAATGGTTCTGCGAGTGGCTTGGTTTACCACCTGCAGCGGGTTCATTAGGTGCGCAGCGGGATGTCCTTATTATACCTACCGAGGGTGCGGACTTCCCGCTGCGCACCTAATGAACCCGCCGCAGGTGGTAAACCAAGCCACTCGCAGAACGATTATCCTCAAACTCCGAGCGTAGACGATTGCTCTTTCGGGTATTTCCACTACATAAATGTTTCATTTTTTTAAGAAAAATTGATTAGCTTAATGATATTTATAATTGCACATTTAAACAAAAGAATTTATTCTCCGTCAGAAAAAAAATAGAAAATAATGGGTTTCCATTTAAAAAAACAATGATGACGTCATTATGTCAAAAACCACTGGACCAAAAAAATTGATTTTGACACCATCGGATGTATAATACAAAAAATCGCTATACCCCTTTTAGGATTTTTCCAGAAAATTCACAATTTAAGAATTATGGGGTTGGTTCCGAAGATTTGCCTAACCCTGTATATTAAAGACAACTACTATTACGAAGCGGGAAGACTATTCGCGCTATCTCTTGTACATGGGGGACCTGGGCCCCACTTTTTTTCTGAAACACTATACTCTGTTATTGCATACGAGTACGGAGAAAGTCAAAGTATTGTCAAGTGGAGCAATGTGGGAACGTCTCCCCTACATTTTTCTAATGCGGCGAATGACCGCCGCCCCACCACGGTGCATTGACCGTGGTGGTTACGGAAGCGTACGGGGGAGCGTTCCAATCAGTGGTTTGAGTGACACCGTCCCCGAGGCACCAATGTAAGTACCCCTAAACCTTTTACCTATTGGGGGGAGTAGACCTTGTTAGAGTTTAAGTTCTTTAGAATAAAGTTTAAGTAATCGAAAACGACCCTAATTTATTCCGATCCGGCACAGTACCACCCCCCGTAGCTCGCACATGGGAGACTGGGTCGATTAGGGTTTTAACCCCCAGGCGTGGCACATGGTGGAGGCGCCGTATTTAGGTGTATCATTGAACCACCTCAAACCCCACCACCTCCCTAGCTAAAATTTTGCGAGGTAACACAGGTCTACTCCCTAACTCACTTGTTGTGTGTATTTTTGCGCATTTTACGGTATAAATATTTAATTTTTTTGTCAGTTTGTAATTTGGCGTATACGTTGGGAAATTACGAGGCACTGTTGCGTCGAAATGTTCGGTTAATGAGTTTGAGCAATTAATCGTCCACAAATGAGCGATTCGGATGAAAATACTGAGGAGGGTAGAGTGACGCGTTATCAGCTTAGAATAAGAAATCAACAAGAGTTCCAAAATTTTGTACCTCCGGCACAGTCCACTCAGGTAGGAGAAAATATTTCGGTGCTAAGTGAGGGAACTCAGGACAGTGTCAGTCCGGAAAATACGGTGATAGCCCAAAATTCACCTGTTTTGCTAAACGTTGCGGAAAATCAAGAAAACTCGGACGGACCCTTGCAACGGCGGAGTCCAATACCTGAGGCGCTAGAGCCAAATATTATTATCGAAAATAGAGATAGTCTAAGTAGTTCGTCGTCCGTCCCTTCGGCTAATTTAGAGACCATCCCGTTGCACCATGTAGAAAGAGCGTTGGATACGATCATTCGCGAAGGGTGGACAAATCGCCAAGACGGTAATCCGGTCACCCCTTTCGGGAAAGAACCTCCCCGGCCTAAAGTCCGAAAAAGCATAATGGCGAATACGACAATAGCGGAAGCGTTGAACTTGGCCAGAGATAATTGCAAAACACCCGGGTTCATCTCTCCGGAAACCTTTAACCCATGCAAAGACAATCCTCATGCGTACGTTGTTAATTACGAGAGAACCGCGACGGCAAATTGTTGGGATGAAAATGTCATGATTGCGTATTTCGGTACTTTTTTGCTTGGGGCGGCCAATAGGTGGTTCCAATTTTTCACAAGGAACCCTAGAAATGGGAATAAGTCATGGACCGATGTCAAAGCGGAATTCATAGCGGAATTCGGGGATCCAAATTGTACCGATTACTTATTGAGAAAATGGGAGGCGGCCGTACAGCAGCCAACAGAGTCAATAAAGTCCTACTTTTACAATTTAAAATTAATAGGCCTCGATTATAAGCCTACTATGAGCGACGAAGAATTTATTCGTAAATTTGAGAGGGGGTTACAACCGAAATTTTATAGGGAATATCGAATATTGAAAAGGGGCGAGAGTTCATTGGAAGAGTTGAAAGAAATAGTTGACACTATACAGGATATTGCGAAAGTTGCGGGCACTGCAGAAATTGCAGCCACATCTGAAAATTTCAATAATAATCGTGGAGTCAGCGCGGGTTCCAACGACCGGAGAATGAACTATAGTCGCAATTTTTCTAGAAATCAAGCTATAATTTGCTACGTCTGCAATAAACGGGGTCATTACGCTAGAAGCTGTTGGTTTAGGAATCGCCAAAATGGAGAACCGGCTCCAAAAAAATTTTGGGACACCGGAAGACAGTTCACCGTCCAAAATTTTGCGAATTTTTTCACGCATATGCGACAAATACACGGTTCAAACAGTTCTAGACACGGGAGCGGAAAATAACTTAATCGCCAAGCGCTTTGCGGCAAACATTTCACCGATTCGCGCCAATACAAGGTTTTTAAAACTAATTGGGAATAATAGGGCAGAAATTTTAGGGAAAACTAAGGTAGAAATTAAAATTGGAAATTTTAAAGCCAACATCGATGCATATGTGGTGGAACAGTTACCTTATCCCTTGCTTCTAGGCATGCAATTTTTAGAAAAATTCCAGGCGCAGATAAATTTAAAATCACAAAAACGGCAATTTTAATTCCGAACAAAAAAATTACGCTGCGACAGGAGTTAAATGATAAGGAAGGAGATGAATGCAACCTCAATGAAAACTCGGAGATTTGGAGAAATGACACTGTCTTGGACACATATGAGGAATTTCTGGGGTCCTTAAAAAATGAAACGCAACAGACTCGTCTAGTTGAGGAAAATATTAGTATTTTAGATTGTGATCTGCAGTACGTCATAGCCTTTCCGGTATCGGTAGATTTGTCGGTCCAAAATAAATTTCTCCTAAGGTTATTCGAAGATAACACGATAAGGGATGAGGTGCGTAAGGTTATTAGACCCCCTGGACAATTTACTCGCATTCTTACGCAGGGGCAGGAGAAACTATTCCTACTGTCCGTCAAATATCGTTGGCAGAACACATTAAACAAATTGTCCCTTTTTACATCGTTGTTAAAATTACGGGTACATTTGGTCAAAGTCGGAATCAAAAAACTGGCATTGCCAAAAATTGATACGGGCAGGTATAAGGGCGACTGGAAGTTTTTCCGGAACATGATCTCGTTCATTTTTAAAGACTCAAATATTGAGGTTTTAATTTGTGCCGAAAGTCAGAAGTCGGGTGACAAGGGAGAACTTCCAGAACGCAAAAAAGATCTAGGTAAGGGAACAGAGTCAGAGGACTCTCAGTTTCAAAAAATGGTAGCAAATGTCGATTCACTTATTAATCCTCTCAACGCAAGAAAATCGGCAAATTATAGAGCCCCGAAACAAAAACAAAGAGACCCCATCACAATGCAGTGTGCAACTGTGGGCGCTGCGACAACACAAGCGGTAGTTGAGCAGGTCAGGGAAGACCTAGTAAACGCGAATAGTGACACAGAAGGAATTTGCTACTTCAACACAGTTGATGACACAAACGGTAACTCGATCAAAGTCCACGATGTGGGAGTTCAAACGAGTGTTGCATGACTCGAAAGCGAATTGTAACACTAGATTATATTAGGTTAAGTTAGGTTAAGTTGCAAAACGACATATTTCTGCCGTAATTAATTTTTGTTGTTCCATGTGACGTCAAACCACACGACGACTCGGTGCGCTGCAGACAAGGACGACTCCGTTCCGATACCTGGCGACCCGTGCACACCCAGCCGCCCGTAAAGTGCAACCAAGGCGCTGGAAAAAGGAACAAGCGTCCCCCACCCCAGACCAAAGACCGCCGTCATTGCTGGTCAAAAATGCAATCCCCAGGGTACTACACTCTTATTAACAACGGAAACACCACCGAAGGCCGTCCCAGACAAATTCGAGGCATCAGGTGGACAGTACGCAGTCGATCTCCGTACAAAGGCCTGGGGAGCTATCAGACAAACATCGCATTACCTAGCACACGTCACAATTGAGCCGCCTGGGAGGGGGGCTTACAGGCCCAAAGCACCGCCAGTATGGGTGGAACTTACGCAACATAAAAAGGGAGCTGCTGGCCCAAAGTATGACTGCGGGATAAGCTGGACGGGCTACAGTCGTCGAAGACACCAAAGCATCAAATAATGGAACGAAGTCGTCACAACGAACTTTCCCAAGAACATAATGGTTAAAGGGAGGCACCGACGGGAAGTAATATTCATCGGGTTTGATTTTGTTGTTAATTGGTAGGATTTGTAGACATTGTCGGAAAAAGGAGGCTGCAAAAACAGGTTAGATACCTAAAGTTCAATCCAACGAGTAACCTCCTCTTTCTTACTGGGTTTAGCTTTTAAGGGCCTTCAGCCTCGACTTGTATTGTATTTGGAACAGGGTGAGTCAGGAATTTCAACTAAATGTGGATGTAACTAATTTAGGTATATAGATCCCGGGTCGGGATCTTCCCGAGCGGGGGGGTGTCACGTGGAGCAATGTGGGAACGTCTCCCCTACATTTTTCTAATGCGGCGAATGACCGCCGCCCCACCACGGTGCATTGACCGTGGTGGTTACGGAAGCGTACGGGGGAGCGTTCCAATCAGTGGTTTGAGTGACACCGTCCCCGAGGCACCAATGTAAGTACCCCTAAACCTTTTACCTATTGGGGGGAGTAGACCTTGTTAGAGTTTAAGTTCTTTAGAATAAAGTTTAAGTAATCGAAAACGACCCTAATTTATTCCGATCCGGCACAGTACCACTAAGCTCGCACCTGGGAGACTGGGTCGATTAGGGTTTTAACCCCCAGGCGTGGCAGTATTCCTGAATTAACGGATGTAGAGGACGATATTCGTAATGCTTTAGACTGCTTGCTAAAAGCGACCGATCTTAGGGAGATGAATGACATCATAAGTTCAAACAACGCATTTTCTTTTTCCGGATCGTACTATACAGGGTGAGTCTAGTTGGACAAATCAGTCGCTCTAGCGTTTAAGATATTGATATTGGAAATTCTGTTTTTGGATATGTTGTAGCGGAAAAGGTCCTCTACGCATGGGACCCAGAAAGAAAGCTCCAGTTTTATTCAAACCCAAATTATTAAATAAAAATAAGGGCCTAAAATATTTTTTTTCAATATTGTTGAATTTTTTAAAGTTATTTCGTTAGAGAATCATTTTCTCTTCATGGAAACATAATTTTTTGCAGAAAAAAGTTAATAGTGTCCGAAGGGTAAATTATTTAAATAATAAAGATTTTCAATTAATTCGTAAGGAAAACCACGAGTGCCGTGACTTTGACAACTGAAAGGCAGCTGAGATGCTAGACTGCCCACGAGACTGCATTTCAGTTGTCAAAACCTCGGCACTCGTGGTTTTCCTTACGAAATTATTAAAAATCTTATTACTTTCATAATCTATCTCTCGGATACTATTAACTTTTCTGTGCAAAAAATTATGTTTCCATAAAGAGAAAATGATGCTTTAACGAAGTAATATTAAAAAATTGAACAAAATCGAAAAAAAAAATTTTTAGCCTTTGTTTTTATTTAATAATTTTGGTTTGAATAAAACTGGAGCTTTCTTTCTGGGTGCCATGCGTAGGGGACCTTTACAGCTACATCATATCAAAAAATTGAATTTCCAATGTCAATATCTTAAACGCTAGACGACTGATTTGTCCAACTAGACTCACCCTGTATAAAAAAAAATGGAGGACAAAGAACAAATTATTAATGGTAAGTAAGTCAAAACTAAAACTGTTTAATGCCGAATGTAGAACTATCATTGGCATTCGCCTAACTCCAAAGCATTTGATTTGTCATCATGGTCATTGTGAAAATGTATCAAACGTTCTCGTGATTGGCTACAGGCAAATGCTTCGTTATGGCTGCCATATTATAACTAGCAAAAGACTAAATCACTCCTAATTTCAAAATAAATTGTCATATTCTTTGAATTCACTCTACAATATGTTCAAAGTGTTCTATTATTCTCAAATAATCGCGGTGGAACTTTACGACAAAATAAGAACAATGCGTTTACACTCGACAATAATGTAAGCCTCTGTCACAGTCAGTTCTCGCAGGGAGTAGGGTAGGCCCACTGGTCAAGAGGGCCCACAGCTGACAAGTGCATACTCAAAAAAAGGAGTTCTGAAAATAAATCGCAAGCCCGATCCCAGGGCGGTTATTAATACTAACAATGAAAATGTCACTTTTTGACATGTAACAAATTTTCCAAAGCCTACTCAATTTCCGATAACTCATAATTTTTTCAGAATATATTTTTTCGTAAATAACTCAGAATTGATAAGTAGAGGGTATAGGACATGTTGATGAAACTGCCCCTAAAATTTAGCGCTCTATCGATTGCCGTTGTCAAAAATAGCACGTTCCATTTGAAAAAATCGACTTTTCCACATTTTGTCATCGTCAACTTTGAATAGTAATTGTGAACGTTTAAAGCTATGTTCGTAGATTGCTGACCACTCAAAAAATTCTCTGATTCCTTCGCTATCGATTGTAAAAAATCTCATTTCATTATTGCAAAGCGTTTAGGAACTGTGATTTTTTAAAGCAACTCTTGCATGTGACATTTTGAAAGAAAAAATTGGCATAAGTCAAAAACTATGACAGGTAGATGAAGACAACCCAGATAAGAAATACTCAGTTTGAAAAGACGATCTTAAATATGTAATGAAAATTATAGGGTTCCATTTAAAATAACAAAGTTGGTATCATTTCCGGCTAAACCGGAAGTGACGGAATCTTGCCAATATTTTAGGTGAATTCAGAATTGTCGATAATGGCCGAGTACCAAATTTTAAATTTCTATTCCACTGGGAAGTGGAAAAATTTCTAACGAACGGTCTACGTGAATCACCCTGTATATATCAGTTTGATACAATAATTCGTTTACAAGTTATAATAGTGATAACTAAAATAATGACAGCAGAAACGTACCGCAATCCGGACGAAACAGAGCCTTCACGGAGCTCCAACCTAATTGACCGGTAAATCTCGAGCGCAAATTGAACGGTCGCAGGTACCTACTAATCCGCAAAATGGCGCAAATGTTCGCGCAAGTTAGTGAAGGGTCGAATTAAGCGGAGGCCATAAACGGCCACACGTAAAGTACCGCCACGAACGGATATTTTTGGTACTAAAAGGCTGAAGGCCAAATTAATAACAATTAAGATTATGAATTTACAATTAAATGGCAAAATTTAAATATTGTCGCAGAAAAGACAAATTCGCACTGAATAAAATAAATTAAAGGGGGTGAAGCCCAAATACACAATTCCAAAATAACTCGAAGGGGGTGCAGATTGTGTTCAATCACTTCAACAATAAGTCGAAGGGTCAGTTCCGAATGTGGCGAAGCCCTTCGGTGTTAACAGGAACGGACTCACCAAATACAGCGCTGAAGGCAGTCAAGGGCTACAGCGAACAGCTATGCTGAGCCAAGATCGTCGCCCCCTAGCCTGGGGGTGGCTTCGAACAAATATGGCTGACTCAGCCTCGATCCCTCGATGCCTACCGCCGGGTGTTTAAGCTGAGGATTACTTCCGCCACAGTGGAGGGACTGAACTGGTGTTTCCACAATCGACAAGAGTCTAACCGGAATCACACGAAGATGGGGGGAGAATCTCCAACCCTATAAATCACCAACACAGGGTGGTCTTCAACCCCTCGAAACACGTAAGGGAGGGTAGGGGAACCTGTTGTACCTTGGACATCGCTGTACCTCGAACATGTCTCTGAATTTCAAATTTCGCGCCGTTTCCTGTTCAGTCATTCATCAGTAAGTTAACAATTAACCACTAGGTGGCTCTACAAACTTCATTTCGTGTGTTTGTTTTTAACCGGAAAGGAGTGAAGTGTATTTGAAGTTTTTTGCCCTGAAAAGTAAGTATTTTAATAATGCCCTTTATTTGAATATGTCTGTTTTTGTTGTCGTAATGATAAGAACTTATTTTTTTGTTGATTTGCTGTTTATTTCGTTGTGCATTGTCATACACAGAATCGGCGTTTTCCTAACCTAAAATTTTTTGCAATCATTTTTTTTACGTTTGACGTCGTGTTGTACCTCGAACATAGTAAATACGATGTACCTCGGACATGACCAAGGTACATCATTATTTTTACCTTGAACTTCTTTTGGGTAAATCGTGATTTCCCGTCTACGTTTTGCCCAATTAACCGTTAAATTTTATTACAGTTATTGTGGACCAACATCCTCCTTTTTGCCGAGATGCCTCGTAGCAAAACGGGAGTCAAGAGGGATCGCCCCGATCAAGAAAAGATCAAAAGTGCAATTAAATTAATACAAGAAAATAGGATGAAATTATACGGTGCTGCAAAACATACAGGATTAGCTAGAAGCACGATTCGCAGATATTTGACAAAAAGTACAGAAACTGGGAATGAAAACTACTTGCGACAAGAAAATAATGCTACTCAGAAAGTTTTTAACGAGGAAGAGGAAAATATGCTAAAAGAATATATTAAGCAAGCAGCAATTTTGCAATATGGCCTGACACTGAAAAACGTCCGTGAATTAGCTTACAGATTTGCGATGGAAAATAATAAAAAGTGTCCACTAAGCTGGGAGAGAAACAAAATGGCAGGTGAATTTTGGTTGCGCCTTTTTCGAAAAAGATATAAAAATGAAATTGCACTTCGCAAACCTGAAGCTACTAGCCTAGCGCGTTCAACTGCATTTAATCGAACCAACGTTGCATTAACATTCCAGAACTATAAAGCAGCTTTAGAAAAATGCCCACCTCTGCCTGCTGCAAATATATGGAATTGTGATGAGACCGGATTAACTACGGTTCACGTACCTCCAAAAATACTAGCTGCAAAAGGATCAAAGCAGGTTGGTTCAATGACAAGTGCGGAAAGGGGCACCAATATTACCATGATTGCAGCGATTAATGCTGGAGGTGGTTTCATTCCACCAATGCTCATTTTCCCAAGAGTCAATTTTAAAGAATTTATGATAACTGGGGCTCCACCAGGCACAATTGGGGGCGCTAATCCATCTGGTTGGTCTAACGAGGCGCTGTTTAATCAGTTTTTTAAGCATTTTATCCAGTATGCTAAGCCGTCAAGAGATTCACCATGCATTTTATTAATGGATAATCACGAGAGCCATATTTCAGTGCCTGTGATTCAACTAGCAAAGGAAAATGGAGTGATTTTAGTCACGTTTCATCCTCACACGAGCCATAAGATGCAGCCACTGGATAGGACCGTATTTGGTCCATTCAAATCATATTTTAACACGGCAATGAACGAATTCATGATAACCCCTGGAAATGTTGGAAAACCCGTTACTATCTACGACCTCGCCCAGCTCGTTGGAAAAGCTTTCCCATTGGCTTTCACACCAAATAATATTACCCAAGGATTTCAAGTTACAGGATTTGTTCCCCTCAATGAAAATATTTTCAATGATTTTGAATTTTCACCGTCAGACGTAACTGATAGGCCTGATCCGACTGCAACAGAAGAAAATATTCTTGCTGTAGATGTTCAAGAAATTTCAGACAAGCGAAACATTCCATCAACTTCAAAAATGAGTTCAGCCCAACGTGCGCAAGAAATTTCAGACAAGCGAAACATTCCATCAACTTCAAAAATGAGTTCAGCCCAACGTGCGCAAGAAATTTCAGACAAGCGAAACATTCCATCAACTTCAAAAATGAAGTCACCCCAACGTGCGCATGAAAACAACGTTATTCAAACTCAACCTTTGGCGCCACCATCAACTATTATTTCTCCTGCAATGATAAGACCACACCCGAAAGCTGCTCCAAGAAAGAACATCAGCCGTGGACGTGAAAAGGGACGTTCTCGAATTTTAACCGACACACCGGAAAAAACAAGAATCGAAGAATTGAAACAGGCTAAGGTTACCAAGAACAAAGCTACAATCTTGCCCAAAAAGACAAAACATGACCTTAAAAAAGTTAATGCAATAAAGCGGAAAGTCTTTGAAATTAGTTCCGATTCTTCATCATCAGACAATTTCTCTCTCCACGACTCTGATGACTCTAATGGTCCTCTAGGTTTTTCTGAACCAGAAGTGGATATGTTTGAGAATGTAGTTGAAAATCGATCCATATTAGATGTTTCTCAAGCACAAAGCCAGTCCGCAGACTATCGAGTCGGTGATTTCGTTATTTTCGTTTATGAAGCGAACCATTTTCCAGGAGAGATATTAGAAACCAGCAAAGAAGGGGCAGTAGTGAAAGCAATGCATAAAACCTTTAATTGCTGGAAATGGCCGGATAGAATCGACTCAATGCTCTATCCTTGGGACGACATTCTGCAAAGCATTCCTCCTCCTAAGAAGAAACATTCTAAAAGAGACATCTACGAAGTGCCGGAAATTAATAAATTCTGTAAGGATTAGACAATTCTTTTGTGATGTCTTTTTTTGATTATTTTTATGATTATAAAACTTCTGAGAATTTGTTTTCATTTCGCACCTGTTCAAAGTTATTTTTAAAAGCAGATGTCCAAGGTACATCCCCTCAGTGTCCAAGGTACATCATCCCTGTTGTACCTTGGACAGAAATGCATTTTTTTTTCAAATGCACATATTTTTTGAAAATGTTATTCTATGTTCAGCAAAAAAATCTATAACACGTACAAGTGTGTCTACTATGAACTAAACAGCATTAGATATGTCTAACTAACAATTCCAATTTATAAAAAAAAATAAAGTAAAAATAGGTCCGAGGTACAACAGGTTCCCCTACTCCAAACCCAACCGAAATTGCTAAGGCACTTAAGCCCTACCCAAAAAATAGGAGCGTTCAAGCCCTATCCGAAAACCCTACAATAAATATTAGAACAAGAGGGTGAACTGTCAAACAACCGACGAAGAAATTCTGCTTCGAGGTCGCCAAAAACCCGATAAACGGTATGTTGGGACGCCGATCAAGGGCACTCCACCAACCTTGGGGCGGAATCCTGCAATCTCCCGAGGGAATTTACACAAATCCCAGGAGCACGGCCTAAGCCTCCACTTGCCGTCACGCCCAGGAACCAAAGAGCGATTTTCCACCGGAAGCGATGCCTCCTTGAAAAACTTACGGAACCAAAATTCCCCAGACGGATTGACATTGATAGCCCAAATTCCCTAGTTCGTAGATGTAAACCATGGACTTATTATGGTATGGACCCAGCTATCCCATATGTTGAAGCCTTGGCTACTGTTGCCATCAAAATGACAAACGTTTAGACGCCATTTCTTTTTACTGCACTAAACCTGTATTTCTTCTATTTCTCTTGTTCCCCGGGGAACGGCGCATGCGCACAATTTATAAGAACGCATTTCGCCTTCGCCATTTTGTAATTTTTTTGACGGTTTGTTTTCACAGATTGTTGTTTTGTTGATGATCTTCGTGCTTCGTGCTTCGCTGTGCAGTGTTTGTTTACTTTAGAAAATATCATCTGATATTATTAACTACCTTAAATTAAACATGGTTAGGCGCTGTGTCGTTTGTGGTACTTCGGCAAATAGTAAAAAAACTATTGCAACTTTTCATCGGTAAGTGTTATCCTCAGTAAAATAAAAACAATTTTTAAAATTTTCTTGGTTTACAGTTTTCCAACCGACCGAGCACGAAAACGTGAATGGTTAAATAGCTGTAATTTGCGAGAACAAGACATTAAGAAGGATTCAGTTGTGTGTTCGAAGCATTTTCTAGAAGACGATTTTGATGAATGGGCATGGCCTAGAAGGCAGTTAAAAAAAGCTGTTGTTCCTGCACCATCAAGCTTACATTATCAAGGTAATGTGATGTTTGGTAACAATTAGATACGTATAACCACTTCTTAATAAATTTGCACTTTGTTAGAAAAGACTCGCATTCAAGACAGTAAACTGAAAATAAGCTCAATAAGCCAACTGTGCCGGAAGGAAGTTTTCATTTATTTTGCCCTTACAAATAAGTACCTAAATGAAAATTTTAAGTTGATAGTTGATATCTAACAATTACTTTTCCATTTTAATTTTTGTGTTAAGACATAAGATTATTTCCCATTACAAGTCCTACTTTTATGTAATGTTATTTACAGATTATCAAAAAAATGGTCAGAAACAAATGTTGCAAGAAACTGAATTACCCCAATACAGCACCAATCTTCAGCAAGTTGAGAAAATGTCGGCAACAACGGAGGCAACCACACAGGAAAGATGTGCAACTCCAGCTGTTGATGTTATAACTGAGTCAGTATCCACTTCGAATAAGGAAACAAGTTCTACCCCTGCTGATGACGCGGTACCTGGACCATCACATTGTCCTCGATTTGTTGGAGATTTGAGTTACCAAGATTTTGCTACTCCCAGAAAGGCAAAACGACATTTGGATCTTTTAATGAACACTGTAGAGAATCAACGGAAGAAAATAAAAGTATTAAGAGTTCAAAAAACTCGAATGGAGAATAGGATCAACTCTTTGAAAGACTTGTTGGAATTATTGAGGGAACAAAAGTTACTGACATCAGAAGCATCTGATGCCATATCCGTATGTCTCAATATAAAGACTTGTTCAGTAAAATAACAGTAAGTTAATAAGAGTGTTGTGTCGAAAACCACGACCTCTGTGAGAGGTGGGGACTACTAGCTTCCATGATGTCAAAGACATCTAAAGAAAACTAGCGGCTGACAAAGTCAGCTCGCCCCGGGCTTCGACACTACTCCTGTTTAGCAACAGGTGGCGTGAATGCAATGATTCGATTGTGACAATGAAAAATTAAAAATTCCTCACTGCCACAACCAAAACGAAAGCGGCTGGTTTGAGCTCATGGTCTCAAACAGGGAACGACAGACAGCTGTTTCGATCTCTTGGATCTCATCAGTGTCGTGCACCCCGAATGAAACCACAAACTCAAACCAGCCAACCTTTAAACAGAAAATGCGACGAACTAAGAGTGTTGTGTCGAAAACCACGACCGCTGTGAGAGGTGGGGACTACTAGCTTCCATGATGTCAAAGACATCTAAAGAAAACTAGCGGCTGACAAAGTCAGCTCGCCCCGGGCTTCGACACTACTCCTGTTTAGCAACAGGTGGCGTGAATGCAATGATTCGATTGTGACAATGAAAAATTAAAAATTCCTCACTGCCACAACCAAAACGAAAGCGGCTGGTTTGAGCTCATGGTCTCAAACAGGGAACGACAGACAGCTGTTTCGATCTCTTGGATCTCATCAGTGTCGTGCACCCCGAATGAAACCACAAACTCAAACCAGCCAACCTTTAAACAGAAAATGCGACGAACTAAGAGTGTTGTGTCGAAAACCACGACCTCTGTGAGAGGTGGGGACTACTAGCTTCCATGATGTCAAAGACATCTAAAGAAAACTAGCGGCTGACAAAGTCAGCTCGCCCCGGGCTTCGACACTACTCCTGTTTAGCAACAGGTGGCGTGAATGCAATGATTCGATTGTGACAATGAAAAATTAAAAATTCCTCACTGCCACAACCAAAACGAAAGCGGCTGGTTTGAGCTCATGGTCTCAAACAGGGAACGACAGACAGCTGTTTCGATCTCTTGGATCTCATCAGTGTCGTGCACCCCGAATGAAACCACAAACTCAAACCAGCCAACCTTTAAACAGAAAATGCGACGAACTAAGAGTGTTGTGTCGAAAACCACGACCTCTGTGAGAGGTGGGGACTACTAGCTTCCATGATGTCAAAGACATCTAAAGAAAACTAGCGGCTGACAAAGTCAGCTCGCCCCGGGCTTCGACACTACTCCTGTTTAGCAACAGGTGGCGTGAATGCAATGATTCGATTGTGACAATGAAAAATTAAAAATTCCTCACTGCCACAACCAAAACGAAAGCGGCTGGTTTGAGCTCATGGTCTCAAACAGGGAACGACAGACAGCTGTTTCGATCTCTTGGATCTCATCAGTGTCGTGCACCCCGAATGAAACCACAAACTCAAACCAGCCAACCTTTAAACAGAAAATGCGACGAACTAAGAGTGTTGTGTCGAAAACCACGACCTCTGTGAGAGGTGGGGACTACTAGCTTCCATGATGTCAAAGACATCTAAAGAAAACTAGCGGCTGACAAAGTCAGCTCGCCCCGGGCTTCGACACTACTCCTGTTTAGCAACAGGTGGCGTGAATGCAATGATTGTCAGCCGCTAGTTTTCTTTAGATGTCTTTGACATCATGGAAGCTAGTAGTCCCCACCTCTCACAGAGGTCGTGGTTTTCGACACAACACTCTTAGTTCGTCGCATTTTCTGTTTAAAGGTTGGCTGGTTTGAGTTTGTGGTTTCATTCGGGGTGCACGACACTGATGAGATCCAAGAGATCGAAACAGCTGTCTGTCGTTCCCTGTTTGAGACCATGAGCTCAAACCAGCCGCTTTCGTTTTGGTTGTGGCAGTGAGGAATTTTTAATTTTTCATTGTCACAATCGAATCATTGCATTCACGCCACCTGTTGCTAAACAGGAGTAGTGTCGAAGCCCGGGGCGAGCTGACTTTGTCAGCCGCTAGTTTTCTTTAGATGTCTTTGACATCATGGAAGCTAGTAGTCCCCACCTCTCACAGAGGTCGTGGTTTTCGACACAACACTCTTAGTTCGTCGCATTTTCTGTTTAAAGGTTGGCTGGTTTGAGTTTGTGGTTTCATTCGGGGTGCACGACACTGATGAGATCCAAGTGATCGAAACAGCTGTCTGTCGTTCCCTGTTTGAGACCATGAGCTCAAACCAGCCGCTTTCGTTTTGGTTGTGGCAGTGAGGAATTTTTAATTTTTCATTGTCACAATCGAATCATTGCATTCACGCCACCTGTTGCTAAACAGGAGTAGTGTCGAAGCCCGGGGCGAGCTGACTTTGTCAGCCGCTAGTTTTCTTTAGATGTCTTTGACATCATGGAAGCTAGTAGTCCCCACCTCTCACAGAGGTCGTGGTTTTCGACACAACACTCTTAGTTCGTCGCATTTTCTGTTTAAAGGTTGGCTGGTTTGAGTTTGTGGTTTCATTCGGGGTGCACGACACTGATGAGATCCAAGAGATCGAAACAGCTGTCTGTCGTTCCCTGTTTGAGACCATGAGCTCAAACCAGCCGCTTTCGTTTTGGTTGTGGCAGTGAGGAATTTTTAATTTTTCATTGTCACAATCGAATCATTGCAGTAAGTTAATGATTAGATAATGTTCAACATTATCACTTGCAGCCTTGCACTATCACTAGAAATAGAAACACCAGGCAATATCAAAAAACTTTATTTATTTCTAGTCATAATGCATTTTTTGCAGAATTTGTCCGTCACTTTTCAATTCTGAATATTATACAGTGAGGTTCAAAATATGTTCCCCCCCCCCCTTTTAACTCTATAGTGAAGGGGCACGTTGGGAAAACTCACGGACAGGTAACTTTTATTAATTTAATGCAGTTTGAAAGTGCTGTCAAATATTTTTTTCCACTTCCGGTTTAACCGGAAATGGTCTTAACTTTGTTCTTTTAAATGCAATTATACATTTTTCTCAATGGATTCGGGATCTACGAATTTTTCTGAGTTAGGAACATGTATCATACTTGACCAGAAGTGCAGTCACGGCCACCCTAGATTTTCAAAGAACAAAGTTAAGACCATTTCCGGTTAAACCGGAAGTGGAAAAAAATATTTGACCGCACTTTCAAACTGCATAAAATTAATAAAAGTTACCTGTCCGTGAGTTTTCCCGAGGTGCCCCTCCACTATAGAGTTAGAAGGGGGGGGGGGGGGAACAACTTTTGAACCTCGCTGTATTTATCTAATTAATTATGTACCTATGTATGGCTCTTTGGGCTTTTACAACTTATGTTGCAGTTGTTAAATTTTAGGTGTACAAAGTTTGGTATACAGTTTATGTACTTACTGATTTTAACTAAGCAACAAATTTAAACGAAATGATTCATGCACTTTGGAGCTAGGGGGCCTTGCTTCTTCAATAGTTTAATTTTTTTGTAGAATTCGTGTCCTGATGCTATGAAGAGCATTTTGGAACGTCAACTGGTGACTAAAAACAGACAATATTCTGCAGATATAAGAGCGTTTGGCATTACCTTGCATTTTTATTCACCTCGGGCTTACGATTTTGTTCGCAAAAAGTTTAATAACCTGTTGCCTCATCCGGAGACCATAAGAAAGTGGTATGCTATTGTGGATGGCAAACCAGGTTTTACTTCAGAAGCATTTGAAGCCATAAAGCTACATACTGAAGAAGAAAAAAGGGAAGATTGTGAAAAACGAAAGCAAATCGTTCTAAATGTTACAGTTGATGAAATGAGCATAAGGCAGTTAATTGAATATAAAGGAGGAAAATACCATGGTTTTGTGGACCTTGGGACACAACTTGAAGATGGTGGGGACTATAAGGCTGAAGCAAAGAATGCGTTAGTTTTTATGGCGGTAGCCATTAATTCGCATTGGAAAATCCCTCTGGGATACTTTTTGATCAATTCCTTGAGGGCAGAAGAGAGGGCTAATTTGCTTAATACATGCCTTGAGCTATTACATGAAACAGGTGCAGAATGCCACAGTATTACATATGATGGGGCACCTGTAAATATCTCGATGTGTACTCATTTAGGTGCACGTTACAATTTGTTTGACAATTTTCAACCGTGGTTTCCACACCCTGTTACAAAAGAAAAAATATTCACGTTTTGGGACCCGTGTCATATGTTGAAATTATGCAGAAATACGATAGGAGACCAGAAGAGATTGCTAAGTCCTGATGGTAAAATCATCAAATGGGAGTATTTTGAGAAGCTTCACAAATTACAAAAAACAGAGGGTCTACATGCAGCGAATAAATTGACATCAAGGCATGTTAATTACCAAAACGAAAAAATGAAAGTGAAACTCGCAGCACAAACTTTAAGTGGAAGTGTAAGCTCAGCTTTACTTACTTGTAAAAGTCTGGGAATTAACGGATTTGAAGAGGTGGAGGCAACCAGCGAATTCTGTTTAGTCATTAACAATATATTTGACCTTCTCAATTCCAGAAATTTTTTGGCAAAATACGAATTTCAGAGGCCCCTTTCTCCAAAGAATGTGGATTTTTTTAAAGAAAAAATTGCTTTCTATATTGATTATTTGAGTAAATTAAAGGACATGTCCGGAAAATTGTTGATTGATTCTAAAAGAAAGACAGGGTTTTTGGGATTCATTGTATGTCTTCACAATCTAATCAATTATTATGATGAATTAATTAATAAGACAACTGTTGTACATATCACTATAGACTTAAGTATATTTTAACTTTTAAGTTTAGCCAAGACCACTTGGAAACCTTTTTCAGCGCTATTCGGAGCAGAGGGGGACACAATAATAACCCCTCTGCTCTTCAATTTAAAAGTGCATACAAAAAATTGTTAGTGAGACACCAAATCTCAGCGTCTGAAAATGGAAATTGTTCCATTTTAGATGCAGCATCTATTTTACATGTTGGGTGTGGAAACAAGTCAAAAACTTGTGATACACTGATAGATGTTGAATCTGAGGTAGACCAGTGGTGCGTTCTTGAGAATGATCATGATTATTTTACAGGCATATATGGATTGTCCCCTTATGTCAAAGACATCGTTAAATATATTGCAGGCTTTGTTGTTCGAAAAATTGAAATCAAAATTAATTGCGAAATTTGCCTTACACAAATACATGAAACCACCTCTGATTCAATTTTATTAACAACAAAGAACCGTGGCAAATTATTCATAGGTAGTTCTGACGTAAATAAGATTTGTTTATTACTGGAAACAAATTTTAGAAATTATAAAAACCATCTTTTTGTTAAAAAAAATTTTAAGGAATTTATAATTTTACGTACTTTAAAACAATGTAACGACGTGTTTATAAATGAAACAATGAATTATCATATTTTAGGGCAAGATCCTGTGGATAATCATAAAATCCAATTAATTAAATTAATGTGTGATATTTTTTTAAAACTTCGTATTCACCATGAAACAAGATTATTAACAGAATCTGACACTAAAAGAGTTCGCAGTAAATTCACCAAGCTTATTTTATTTAATAATGAGTAATGTTACAGCCACCTAATGTTAAATAAATGCATATGATTTCAGCCTTTAAACGTTTTGTTTTCTGCATTTCGCCATCTTCTTCTGTTACAGTACCGAAGTGAAGTTAAGTAGGTAAGTAAGTGTAAAGCTGGGGCGTTCGTGCAGGCGAACTAAAATGACCCAAGTCATTGGAGAGACAACAACACGATTTCCAGTAAGGTTGTTGTGTGCCAAGTTTTTGTTATGATGGAGTTGTCTCCATAATGAAGGTTTTCTAGATTTCAGTGATTATGACCGCCCATTTTTCATTTTAATTCAAATTTTTGAACAGTCAGTGCTGTAATAAATTGTTGGACAGTGGGTGATAAAAGACTTTCCATGTTTTCCCTTAGTCCAGACTCACTGGGAAAAACTTGGTCCCTGGAGACTGAAAGGCTGCATACCTACATACAGGGTGGCCCACCGAAAAGGGGCCACTCAAGTTTTCTCGCCTCTTACTCAATTGAGGAAAAATCGCTCGGACAGGTCGATTTTTATTTCGAAGGGGACACTTGAATCTGTGTTTGGTATTATTTAACAACGCACCCTCTAACCCCCACCAACCTCAACTTTGAAATTTCAAATGGCACCCCCCCACTTGTGCTACATCATTTGAAAGCTAATTTAACTGCAAATCCAACGATGCAATTTTTTTTTATATTAGTCAACTTCCAGCGCCCTCTATGGTCAAATTTTAAATGATATTATATTAAATTCTCTGTAAACTGGTGGAAAAATTATTGAAATCCATCCACTCGTTCTAAAGTTATTTTGAAAGACATGAGCAGGTTTCGGGCTTATTAATGATTTTTGTTCTTGCTGTAACTTTGGAACAAATTGATGAATTTCAACAATTTTTGCACCAGTTTACAGAGAATTTAATACCCTTTAAAATGATGTATTACAGGTGGTCATAATATCATTTAAATTTTGACCATAGAGGGCGCTGGAAGTTGACAAATATCCAAAAAAATTGCATCGTTGGATTCGCTGTTAAATTAGCTTTCAAATGGTGTATCACAAGTGTGGGGGTGCCATTTGAAATTTCAAAGTTGGGGTTGCTGGGGGCTAGGGGGTGCGTTGTTAAATTGCACCCAGCACCTATTAATGTGTCCCCTTCAAAATAAAAATCGACCTGTCCGAGCGATTTTTCCTCAATTGAGTAAGAGACGAGAAAACTTGAGTGGCCCCTTTTCGGTGGGCTACCCTGTATGTATAGGCTGCCAGCTTGTAAATAGTGGATTTAACAATCATGTAGGTACTTACCCATTAAAATTATTATCAAATACCAAATTACTACAATGTTATGCATCCATAAATAATATTTATCCAGTTGTTGTAACTTAGAATGAGCATATTTATAAAAACAAAAAATTTATTTCTTTTTCAATTTGTTCTTTTACAGTTTTTACAAAATCATGCACATACTTGAAAGCAGATACCTCGTGGCACCACCCTATTTCCTTTTTTTGTGTTGACAAAAAAATGTAAATACCTATCAATTTTCAAAAAATCTTCTGGAAATCGCTTATTACAGAAGACATTTCATGGTTTTTTCAAGGCATCTAGCGCGAGAAGGTGCATCAAACTTGCCAGAAGGCACCTTAAAAAAAAGTAATATAAAATGATCTCGGGTATCATTTAAAAAAAAAAAAACAAAATCTCATCTTTAAAACGTAATAATTACTAATTAATCGAGGTAAGTTTCCTGATTCCTTACAGCATTATCGACTGCAAAAATGGGAGCAAACTTCTTCTAAGCCTCTGTGACACAAGTGCAGGACTGCTTAATTGTCCATCTCAGCTAGCAATCATCTAAGATGTTAAAAGGTTTTTTCCCTTAGCCGTTGCGAATGAAGAGTCTATAATCATACTTTATTAATTATTATCGTAAAGTAAATTGAGTTTGACCTTGTCCAAAACGACAAAAATGTTTTTTCTAGCTTCTAGCACCTGAACTCCTCGGTTGTAAATCTTTTGAAGGCTTCAAACACAATATTACCATGCCTAAGCAATTTTTTGGAAAACTAACCGTATTTTTGTCTTTTTATGAAGCAGTCACTTGAAGAGATCTTCCCCATTTTCAGGCTTATATTATTTATATAAAATTGCAGTAACCATACGAGAAATCGCTCTTCTCTCCAACCTTAACCTTCAAATTTCTGTTCTGTCATTCTAGTTTGGTAATTATTGTGGTAATTGGTAGACGTGACAGGTATTTGATTTTGGCGCATTATTTCCTACCGTTTCATTGGTCGTGGAGAACAAGAAAGATAGGACTAGATGGGTAACTATTAGGTTAGACGGAAATAACTTCAACAAAGTATATCGTGGATATTTTGACAACACAGATGATTATGTGTGGCTTGGTCCATACCATAATAAGTCCATGATGTAAACAAACAACTTAACCTCGAAATCTGACAGTTGTTGATAGTCCGCAAATTAATGATAATTCTGCCAAATTGGCCGTGAAACCCAGCCTTAATTACCGAAACGGGGTTACGAATCCCCATTAAACCACCAGGTAAGTAATTCTTTACCATGTGACTTATTTATCGACACTAAACTTTGAGGCAACTTCGCCATCTGTAACCGCCCCCAAAAGACGCCGATCTTCCGCCGCCACCACACGCAGCCTGCAGAGGGAGGCCGCGAATGATAACCGAAAACTGACTGCAAAATAGCAGCGGAGAAAGAGATACGAACAATATCCACCCTCGAAGGTGGAGCAGCTCGGGAGCTCGAAAATGAACGTGACACCTCAAGGAGTCAAGGTGCCTCGGAATACTTTGCATCTTGATAGAAAAAAATATGTTTTTCCTTCTTTTCAATAATATTGTTTGATATTTTTAACCTCCCCAACCCAACAATTTAAAAAATGGGAGGTTACTTCAATCACTAAAATTTGCGAATTTGAAACAGCACCAGATCTTTACGTTTTGAGGTCTCAGGAACCCAAAAAAGTGGTTTTTAAAATGTGTCTGTATATATGTGCGTACGTGCGTTTGTTAACGCGCTACAGCCCAAACTACTGGAACGATTTGGCTGTAATTTGGAATATAGGCATCTCATAGCGTAACTTAGATCTGAAATCGTGCAACCGAGAGTGCCTTTTTGGCACATCAACTTTGAAATTTGAAATTATTTTAAATGATAGGGGTCCAGTCAATGTTGGAAACTTCAGGATAGAGTAGTTGTAGACTAGCTTTACGAAAATTAAGCCCCGTTGCCGTCGAGTGACGTTTAAAAGTAAGCGCTTCTGATTACAAAACGCTGATGCAACTGCAAAAATGGCGGGATGGTGAACATCCTCTAGTACTAAAGGATCTTCCTCTCTCCACAAATCAACAGCAAATTGATCAGTTATCAGAAGCAGGACCAATAGTCTTGAGTTCACATTCAAAATCGTATTATCTTGCTTAAGGTTGTTAAGAGACATAAAATGATTGAGGTGAGTGACTAGTGTTGAGGTTTCTAAACGAGTACAACTATCAGCCCACTCAGGTATGTTGAAGTCTCCAGTGATAATAACCGGCAGAGAAAAATCAATAACACTTTCAAAAAGTTCAAAAATCTGAGTATGCACATTCAAATTAAGGCCAGACGGAATATAAATAGTCACAACACAACACAAGTCTATTGGTAAGTAAAGAACTATCAACTGCTATCAGTGCTCCTCCTCACCTTCCACACCTGAAGACATTGTATTTCTCGGGGAATAGTTCCGAAGACAACACCCTATCACTGATGCCAGTCTCAGTTAACGAAATAATGTTATAATCACTGCCGCTCACATTCAGATAAGTCATATACTTTCGTGTTCAAACCGCGCACATTTTGTTAATATAGACTTAACTGCGAAACTTTGCTGTGTGAACACTCAATTGTCTGTTGGAAAGCTACATATTTTTTTCAGTAACAATTTTGGGCAAACCATTAAAATACTTGATTTTTCATTCTCACCACTTTGAATTATGTACCCATATCGCGATTTCTTGTAAAATTTTGGACGAGGTTAAAAAATTCTATTGAAAAATTATTCGTCGACGGAAGCTTGCTTTGCAAAATAAGCAGTTTTTATATAAACTTAACACAAGGTTAATAACTTACTTATTTGTATCAGCATAAAATGATTACCTACTCTTGTGTCTTGTGTGAATTTTTATGAAATGTAGTATTTTGAACCTACGAATTTATTATCAATAAGATTATTATCTTAGCCTTAATGCCTTAATGTCTTCAACCTTAAGAAATTTAATGTTAACCTGTTTAATTTTGATTCATTTTACTGCCTTTATTTTTTTGGCTGTTTCATGGGCCGAGCCTCACGTAAGAATAAAAAACCCGACCTGCTACGTACTTTGGATAAAACCTCAATGCCAGGACATGCAGACTTATCCTACTACTTGGATCTTCGCTTTGGATCCAAACACCACATCAGCCGAAACATTCAGATATGTGATTGGAAAAAACGCACCCCCCAAAAGTAAAATTTTGTCTTCCCTGTTCCCCGACCTTGAAGAAGAGGTTCCCATGTCCCAAGACAAAATGTATTGAGAGGAGCCGTTGATAATTCCGATCATCTTCCCAAGCTAAAGGGAGAGCTGATAATGATGTTTCTTTTTGCGATATGAGCAATAATTCGCAAAGGACCGTGTTTCCCCCGTGGTTTTCCCAGAAGATGGAAAATTTTATTATACAGGGTGGTCGTTTTATCTCGAGACTGGCAAATATCTCGAAAAGGAAGCTTTTTAGAAAAAAAATTTTTGTATAAAAGTTTTATGACTTCGAGGGGGAAAATAGATGGCATCTTCGCCATTTCGATTCAAGGTCATTTTCAAGGTCAAGTGAAGGTCAACTTGATTTTTTTAATGGAAACCTATATTTTTTATTACAGATTCTTATTCCCCATAAAAGAACAAACCACTCTCATCTAAACTATTTTTGGATCCGATGGATGTAAATTTTAACCTTTTTCGAAATCCCTAGTAACAGCGGCAAGACAAAACAAATGAACAACCGTTGTAACTTAGCAACGATGAATTCTAGATAAGTAAACCACAAAAATTGTTGTAGATTTTGTTTTTGCCATGCCGCTGTTGCTAGGGAAGGCCATAATGGATTTCGAAGAAGATTAAAATTTTGATTTAAATATCTGACAAACTATCCATCGGATCCAAAAATTGTTTCGATTCAACTCCCTTTAAAGTAAGATCTACTCATATAAATTCGACACCTTCAGGCCAGATTGCTCAAGGGATATTAAATCCGTGGACGTATACAGGGTGTTCGGTAGAAAACGCCCCACGCCATAGCTCCCTTATTTATGAACCGATTTTAAAAAAATTAAAAGGATTTCAAATGGCTGCTAAAATACTACAATCTGGGCGTATATACGCATTTTTCCAATGTCAACAAAAATGACTAACGACTACCAACTTTTGTTTTTCAAATTGCGACCTGCATATTTTTTGCTCCCATTTGATAGAGGACTTTTTTCTGAATTCATCCATACCATACAAGTCTTTTTTTCTACAGCAATTTATGAGAGAAAAAATTATCAAGTGCTGAAATAAATAAATTAAGATCATTTGAAAAATTGCAAGTGTGCCATGAAACAATGAAAATGACGGTTTTCAAACTAATGTCATTTAAGCGTCAGCGAGACAATTACTGACATTTTGGGCATTGTTAATCAAAAATATGGTAACATCACAGGGGGATAGTTGTACATAAATAGCTTTACTGATTAAAAACGCGTAGTAATTTCTAAAATTTATCTGCAGGAAAAACAAACAATACAAAAAACCAAATTTCAAAGTTTTTTATAAAACGCTGCATGAGTTATTTTACAAATATTGCTCAAAGATATCTCCTTCATGTTCGATGCACAGCTCACATTCTTACTTCGCAAGCGGCGTTAAGTATCATGTTTTGAGGTAGGTATAGCTTAAATGACATTAGTTTGAAAACCGTCATTTTCATTGTTTCATGGCACACTTGCAATTTTTCAAATGATCTTAATTTATTTATTTCAGTACTTGATAATTTTTTCTCTCATAAATTGCTGTAGAAAAAAAGACTTGTATGGTATGGATGAATTCAGAAAAAAGTCCTCTATCAAATGGGAGCAAAAAATATGCAGGTCGCAATTTGAAAAACAAACGTTGGTAGTCGTTAGTCATTTTTGTTGACATTGGAAAAATTCGGATATACGCCCAGATTGTAGTATTTTAGCAGCCATTTGAAATGCTTTTTATTTTTTTTAAATCGGTTCATAAATAAGGGAGCTATGGCGTGGGGCGTTTTCTACCGAACACCCTGTATAAAAAAATCAGGTCTGAATATTTGTCGAGTTTAGATCACGATAAGGACGAAATGCTTGATTTATACAAAATGCAGACAGAGAATGAAAACTACATTCACACCTTCAGACCTTTAACGGTTTACATCTTTAGCCAAGAGCAATTGCAGTTGATTAAACACGTCCAGAAAAGCGCGGCCTATGTGACGTTACATTTAGACGCTACTGGTAAAGTTGTGCACCCTCCGCCAGGAACAGTCAAAAGAGTTTATTATTACGCAGGAGTCATGCACCTCGAAGAACGCGAAGAAGTGTGTTCAGTGATGGAAATGGTGACATCAGAACATTCTGCAGACTCTATATCGCAGTGGCTGTTAGCGTTTGAAGTCTTTGCCAGGAAGACTAACAAGAGGTGGCCTGTTATCGACGTGGTGGTGACACCAATAACGTTACTGTGAAAATCGCACGATACTAATCATTAGCCAATAGAAAAACTGATTTCTGTGTGTTTACCATGGCAACTCGAGGATTTCCTGGAAATTTTTGATACCTACCTAGACCAACCTAAACGAAATTAATAAGTGGAAATTTTTATGTCAAATTAAATGTCAAAAATCATTTCTATTCAATTCCTGTGGCTGTATCGTTGCTATTTTCTTACCGAATCTGCATTCGAGCATTAATTCATTTCCTGGAAATTTTAGTCGTGCATCCCAACAACGTAATCGGGCCCTCGTGTTCCACTCGGGCCGATTAATACGTTGTGGGGATGCACTCCAAAAATTTCCGGAAAGAATTAATGCTCTTATGAGATTATAAGTGAAAATCGCATTTTATAAATATGAACCAATCGCCAATAAAATTTTGATTAAACTGGAAATCATGCACATGTGCTGATTTCCGGAAATCACTCTCCTGCTGATTTCCGGAAATCACTCTCGTGCTGATTTCCAAAAACCACCTATAGCGTTTTAATTATTTATTAGTGTTAAAACAACTCCACATCAACAAAGAGAAGATGAAAATTGAATTACATGTTCATTGAATTGCAGTGAAACACGCAGTTATTATAAATTTGTTGATTCTGTCGTTTCTGCGACGGGGAAGAAGCTGTAGTGACAGTCAACAATTCTTCAACTATCGATTCGCTTGTAATGCTTTTCATTTCATGTTTTGATCCTGCTCCAGCTTCATCTGCATCATCAGTTCTTTCTTGCTCTCCTCGTAGCTTTAGCACCATTCCTTTATGATGATCCTTGTCGAGCTGGAGATATGGTTTCAGAGATGTTACACTGGAATGTCCACTCATTTTTATTAATTGGATTTCCCCTACTCCTTTTCTTGCTAATTGGGACACTGCCGTTGATCTGGAGTGAATGGCTAGTTATCTTGACTGAATTTGTGTCGATACCTATGGCATTAGCTGCTGATTTCATCCATTTGCCCATTTCATTTTGCCCTACTAGGCAGTTTTTATACCATGATTTGAGTGATCAAGGATCCAGCCAGGATTAAGAGTCAGGAACAATCTGTCCGTCGTAACATGCTTGGGACGTTTAGCAACCATTTTCTTAAATAACCTAGCAGATGCAAAATTATAAAATCTAAAATGATTCAATTAATGTTTACCTGAGTTGACAGGACACCCAAAAATATTTTTGAAATTTTTCAACTATTTTGTTTATTTTGCAATTTCTATAGTTACAACTGCCACGAATATCTTGATATTATTCAATAAATTTTGGAGCGCGCCATAAAATTGCGATTTTCTGGCTGAATTTATTTCGTGGCGTTTTGATTTTCTTTGGAAATCTCTCCTGAAGGTTTCGTTCCTTTATTGCTGCTAGGAAATCAACCGCTCGTCTTCGACTCGCGGTGATTTCCGCCGCAATAAAGGAACTCAACATGTCAGTCGAGATTTCCGAAAATCAAAACAACCACTTAATAAATTATATACGATAATTCATTGTTTTGAATTAAGAACCCAGAAATCCAGCAATCTCCTATCACAATCGGCTACATAGACAAATTATAAACACTCTAATACAATCAAAATGTTACGAACTAAGAGTGTTGTGTCGAAAACCGCGACCTCTGTGAGAGGTGGGGACTACTAGCTTCCATGATGTCAAAGACATCTAAAGAAAACTAGCGGCTGACAAAGTCAGCTCCGCCCCGGGCTTCGACACTACTCCTGTTTAGCAACAGGTGGCGTGAATGCAATGATTTGATTTTGACAATGAAAAATTAAAAATTCTTCACTGCCAAAATCAAAACGACACTGATGAGATCCAAGAGATCGAAACAGCTGTCTGTCGTTCCCTGTTTGAGACCATGAGCTCAAACCAGCCGCTTTCGTTTTGATTTTGGCAGTGAAGAATTTTTAATTTTTCATTGTCAAAATCAAATCATTGCATTCACGCCACCTGTTGCTAAACAGGAGTAGTGTCGAAGCCCGGGGCGGAGCTGACTTTGTCAGCCGCCAGTTTTCTTTAGATGTCTTTGACATCATGGAAGCTAGTAGTCCCCACCTCTCACAGAGGTCGCGGTTTTCGACACAACACTCTTAGTTCGTCGCATTTTCTGTTTAAAGGTTGGCTGGTTTGAGTTTGTGGTTTCATTCGGGCTCGGGGTGCACGACACTGATGAGATCCAAGAGATCGAAACAGCTGTCTGTCGTTCCCTGTTTGAGACCATGAGCTCAAACCAGCCGCTTTCGTTTTGACGTTTTGATTTTGGCAGTGAAGAATTTTTAATTTTTCATTGTCAAAATCAAATCATTGCAATCAAAATGTTAATTGGGGTTTGCCCGCAAGGTGCAATAACATTTATTTCTATTGCTTATGGTGGTCGGTGCAGTGATAAAATGATCACTGAACAGTGCGGGATATTAGAAAAACTGCAAACTGGTGATTTGGTATTGGCAGATAGGTGTTTTTTAATTAGGGATGCGGTGGAAATGCGCTTAGCGACTGTGCAGACACCAGCATTCTTAAGGAGCAAAAAACAGTTAAGCAGGTATGAGGTCGAGACTACTCGAAAGCTAGCTAATGGAAGAATCCATGTGGAAAGGGTGCTAGGTCTAGTTCGCAGAAAATATACCATTCTTCATAATCTTTTGCCAATATCAACTTTGAAAAAAAACTACATCAACTTGAACATTCCAATTACCGACGAGATTTTAGTCGTTACATGTGCCCTAAGAAATTTGTGTCCTTCCTGTTAAGATAATGGCACGCCACCGGTGTTTTTGACGGATGACTGTCACGTGCGAAATCCTCCTCGTGGGCAAAGGATTTTATCGGCTTCCTTTCGTTCTTTACTACACGTGGGGTAGGCTCGAGGAAGTCTGATTAATTGGTGGATTTCAGGATGCCTTTCGACCACTTCGGTGATGCTTTCAGGAAAACCAATTTCAGCGACACTTTCTGTAATTATTGCGTGTAATTTTGGGGAACAGTTGCGGCACTCACCTTCGTCGTACTCCCGGTTCTGCATTTTTGGGGTTTTCTCTAGTATTTGGGAAATATTCATTCAGTTTCAGGTTGTTTACGGATCCATTGACAGGTCTCGGAAAAGCGAGGTTAACACAATGCGTCAATTGTCACGGATGTCAATCCCCTCTCTTTCCATGAGTTCATGAGCGTAGATAGCGTTCTCAGCGGGGGCAGGCCGTGTGCCGTGGTCTTCTCACCACCAAAATTATGCTCCGCCACCGAGACTGATGGGCATAATTTTGGACGGCGTTCTAGCGCATGGGGCGAATGTGTGCCGCTCCGGTGGCGTCGTTCCCATCGAAAGTATAGTCACTCAGCCGATGTTGTCGGTAGGCGCACGCCCATGGTGGGAATCCAAAGTAACGGATTTTCGTGGACACTGCGCGGCGCTCAAAATGGAGAGCTTCCTGTTTCCGTCCGGTTGGTTTCAACTAGGCGTGGTAGGCTGCGTGGGTCCGTAATATTTGGCCATTTTGGTGGAATTTAGATGAATTGAGAGCCATTTAAGGTGAATATCCCGTCAGTTGGCGATATCTCACACCTCAGTTTGAGGGATTTCGAGCCGCTTGTTGGTGAAGTCGACCGCCCCCACACGTGGTTGTTGGCGGCGTCAAGGATCCCATGGAGGGGGTGAGTTTAAAGCTGCATAGTGCCCTAAAATAAGGCTTTCGTTTTCAGATCCTTATGTTTCCTTGTATACCCCTTTTATTTGTTCCTCCTGCTAGGTTTAATTTAATTTTTACATCGAATTTTTGTGAATCGGACTTTGACCCCCCTCCGGCAGATTTTCGAAGGGATTCCAACTACCACTCTTTTCGAGCCGAAGGTACTGTCCGTGTTGTCTGGAATATTACCCCCCGTTTTGTCGTTACCGTTTTTGGAAGATTTGCTGTCGAGGCTATACCAGTCGTGGGACGAGCCCGGAGAGGTGCTTCTGTTTCCCCCTTCTACTTGCCCGGCTGCTCAGGAAAACCGGTGAGCTGTATCAGTAACAATACCCCATCGGCCTGGAAGTGTCGCCAGCGTTATTTCTGCCATTCAGTTGTGAACTTATTGTAAATTTTCACTCTTTAGTTTATCAAATATTCTTCGTGACCTTCAGTCATTTTCAGATTCTGTGAGTTTGTTAAAATTATTAATTGTGACCTTCAGTCATTTTCAGTCTCCCAGTTGCTTCACAGCTAGGGGGCAATCATTTTCAGCAAACGTTTTGCAGCGGTTCTGGCAAAGTCACCATTGCCTATTTTGTGTTACCTTTATCAGCTGTAGTGCTGCTGTTGCCGGTCTTGCCGTGTGGTTTTGCATTTCAGCGCGTGAGTAGCGCCCTTAGTGACGTAAACGCGGCCTGTAGGTACATATAACCGTGCGTTGCGCCCCCTTCTCGTCATTGCGCCCTTGAACCGGTAAACTTAGTTGACAGCGGTGCTGCCACCGTTTGATATTTATAGTGGTGGCTGTGTACCTCGCTGGTACTGCTGCGACGTGTGTTGTATTTCAATTATTGCAGTTTTATATACTTGTGTTTCACTCCTTTTCAACGATTTTCACTTGGTTTGATTTTCAATTATTCTAAAGATACTTTCACTTATTGTAAATATACTTAATAGTTTTTAGTTGTGTGTGTTTTATTTCTCAAGTACACCCCGGCAGTTGCGCTCAGGGATTTTGCGGTAAATTTCTGGTTTTGTACTTATCGGTCGCTTGGGCAAATATAAAGCTAGTGGCGTCCTACTCCATCTTATTAATTACATTGCACCTGCATTTCCTGTGCCACCTCCTGTATAGGAGAAGACCCACCGCCCTGGGTCCGGGTAAATTTTGCGACTTTGTTTAACTTCCCCGAGGCACTGTCGGCCCACCGCTTCGCGCCACCCGACTGTTTTAGCCCGTGTCATGACGTTTAATGTAACCTGTAATGTCTTTTTCATAACCGCCTTTTGTACTTAAAAATCAATTTTTTAAATGGAATCATACTTTTTTCTCAACGGATTCGGAATCTACGAATTTTTTAAAGTAAAAGACATGTATCATACTTGACAGAACTCAAGTCGCGGCCACCCTGGATTTTCAAAAACATCGAAGAAATCGGTCAAAAAGCAAGATTTTTCAAAACCGCAAGTACACGTCAACCTTATTTTTTTAATACAAATTCAACTGGACAATTTCATGTCCTTTTATTTGTTTTTGCTTTTTTGAAATTTATTAAATGTTCACAATCAGCCAAAATAGAAAAAATAATTAAAAAAAATTTAATTGGCCGGTTGAATTTGCTTTCTTTTTGACGCAGCACCTCAAGTCAACACAGGTGCCCACAAATTATTAATTGTTGTGGGAAACCCGCCCCTCCCCGAGCAAGAGCAATTGTCTAGTGACAACAATGAGACAATGGGCGGTATGAATAAAAACAAGCATAACCTTATCCTTTCAAAACTTGAAGCAGATCCTTTGAGCAGCATGAATAAAAATAGAAGTAAAGCCTTTTACTTAAAAGTGTAAAGCAAGTACTTTTCAACGGAAGCTTTTGCTCAAGGTTTGACATAATCGCATGAATAAAAGTGAGGTTTTACTTCGGAGAATGAGCATATCCTTTAAAATTAATGCATCTAGTTAACATTAGACTCACTTGTAATAAATCAGCTTTCAATTTTGATTTTCACATCATCATGGCGGAAGTAGTGTATTGAGAAAACGCAAACATTATAAAACTCGCACTTCTCCACAACTTACTGATTTTAAAAGTTTGTTTCGTTTTGAAGAAGAGAATCTGGAGTGGTTAGCGAATAATTTTTTAGGCGCTACTACTGAATTACGAGGTGGTGCTCTTTCATCGTTACACAAGATGAAAATATGTTTAAGATATTTGGCTGATCCTGGATTCCAGAAAGGTATAGGGGAGGAACTGGGCGTGGAACAATCTACAGTGTCTCGAACTGTAAACAGTGTTGTTCAAAAAATTGTTGCACAGGCTGATTATTGGATAAAATTTCCCCTAACACATAATGCTATAATGATAGCAAAGGAGGTATGGCAAAATAGTTACAATTTCCCAACTGCGATTGGTGTGATCGACTGTACACATATAGGGATTGAAAAACCCAACCAACATGGAGACGAGTATATTAACCGAAAAGGAAAACCTACATTAAATGTACAAGCTACTTGTGATGGGAGATGCATGTTTACGAGTATTGATGTGAGTTGGCCTGGCTCTGTTCATGATAGTAGAATTTGGAAAAATTCTCAATTGCGTCAAGTCATGGCGGGAACAGGAAATACAGTACTCCTGGGCGATGAAGGTTATGGAATAGAACCATGGCTCATGATTCCGTTTAGAAATCCTGACGATGAAATTAAAAGGAGTTACAACAACCTTTTAAAACAAGAAAGGGTAATTATAGAACGCTGTTTTGGACAAGTTAAACGTCGATTTCCCATCTTAAAATACGTTTGCCGCGTAAAACTTGAAAGCATCTCAAACATAGTTGTAGCATGTTTTATTTTGCACAATATAGCCAAAATATTGGGAGATGCAGATTTTGAAGAAGATGAGGAACCAGAAGATAATCATAATGGCCCAGGCGATATTCAGGATATCAACATTCGTGCACGAGGTCAGGCAGTAAGACAAAATCTGGCTCAGATAATCTACAATAATGTATAACTCAAAAAATATTTTATTAAATTCTTAAACTGTTTTAATGAAGTACATAGGTACCTAGCTATAATATATAGGTACTTCTTGAACTGCAAATTAAAGTTAAAACATAATTGGGCTTTCACCAATGATGTTTTGGCGCCTATTTTTGTACAAAACTCCATGTAACTTCTCATTATAATATTCTCTTTGAACTCTGGTTGTAGTCAGCTGCTCTAGCAATACTAGTCGTTGTAGCTGTGCGGTTGTCAAGCCCTTTGTTTCATCAGTTTCGTGGTTGTCCAAACTACGTCTCTTTCGAGGTGGCAGTGTAGGTGGTGTAGTCAGAAAAGTATGCAGATTTTGCTTGATAGGTTTTCTAACCAATACCGATGACGAGCTTTCCTTGTCGACGTCTTCATTTTCAATTATTGTGATTCCACAACTCTTTGCCCCTATCAAAATTGAAAATCAGATAGGTTCGTTTCAGAATTTGAAAATATACGTGAACTTTTTGTTATTGGTAGTAGTAATTAAACCTACCTGGAATTTTTGTAACCGTTGGATTTGTATCACCCTCCATGGCTTCAAACATTAACTTCTCCCATTCTAACAATTTAATCCGCTTATTTCCAGTTTTATTAACATCAGTTTTTTTCTTTAGTCTGGTTTTCATGTTGTTAATTTTCTTCATTAGCTTAGTTCCATCCACTTGCTTGCCAAACATGTTTTTGTATTTGGATATAATTTGAGTAATTGCAGCATTTTTCTGTTTTTTCATGCTTGGACTTTGCGATTTTGATAAGACTTCAGGGAAAAGGCGAATTTGATTTGCAATAAATGTTAATTCGCTACCACTATCACCTTCGCGTTCCGTTTCTTCATCAATTTCACTAGACGACATTTCAAAAGTACCTTTTAATTGAATGCCGGCAGAAGATTAAGGTAAACTGTCAAAAGATGAAGTTTAGGCCTGCTAGAGTCGGAAGCATTTACTCGTGTATCTAAAGCATTTGCTTGCTAGCATAAGGTAGTCATTATTCATACCAAACGGAGGAAATGCTTTTGCTTTGACCTCTAGCTCGAAGTATTTGCTTTGACTTCTACCTTATGCTTTTAAGCATCTACTTCACTTTTATTCATATGGCCCAATGTGGCAAAAATTTAAAGTGCCCTACAAAAAATTATCAAGCGACATTTATGAGAAACTTAAATCTGGGACATCAGTTGTAAAAGGTACTCAGCGGAAGAAAATCATAAGAAATGAAGTTGTGAGCATCACGGTTGATGCAATGAGAATCATAAAACCTTACATTCCAAGCTGGGTGTTTACTTTAGTTGCACAAAAGATCATAATGTAAAAACGAATTTTTGAAAGATGTTGATGATGACGGTGTCACACTAGGCGATGGATCTTCCACACTCAGCGATAAACTCACAGAAAGGTACCATTATTTAAATAGGTCTCTTAAAAGGCCTAATAACAATAAAGAAACTGACAAGGATTTCGGAAAGAAGCGAAAAATTCTGTCTGCTCGTGCAGGATGCATGAGCCGGCAGCCGTCGCCGGAAGCTGAAACTGCGCTGGAAGAAAGAACTGTAGAGCAAAAGATTCAAATACTCAATAGTGGAGACTATGACAAGAACTTTAAAACTTTTCTTGAAGAAACATATTGCACTCAAAGGTCTCAACAGTTATTCCGAAATACGAGAAATCAAAAAAAATCCACTTCTTTTAAAAAAATCAGCAGTTTCCTGGCATTTCGAAAGTTAACTGGGAAACGATACGAGTTGGAAACTAATTTTTCAAAGAAACAGGATAAGATTATCAGTTATGGCGCGTGTCTAAGAAGAAATATCGCTGATCTTCTGGAGAACCGACACAACTCAAAAGACGCCATTTTTGTGATTTCATAGTGACATCTATATTCTATATATCTTTATTCTTATGTGGAATACTGACATAAATGTAGTTTGACAAAAAGTCAGCAGAGAGCTCTTATGTCAGTATTCCGTTAAGACAATTAGCTATCTTTATCATGCAAAAAAACCGCGACCAGGGCATGGTTGTGGTGTCTTCACATTGTTCGAGAAAAGTGACAAGTCAAAATCTGACAGCAGTATCCACTAATTTTTGTTTCAACCTATGGACAATAGTGTGGATGTGAAGTTTGCTCCGCTAAATAGCTCCGAAAAATGGATGCCGTTTACGTCCGGCAACGCAGCAATTCACCTACCTGATTGTTGTCAAGCCAAGATGACAATTAAATGTCAAAACTAAAAACGCAATTTATCACGATATAAAGGACTTTCGTAGGTGCCTTGTAAAAATTGCTTAACAAAATCACTGCTTAAAGTATGTTTACACTACATGATTTGTCAATTGATTTTGCAAATGAAAAGTCATAAGGTAATATTTTTGTGTTTACACTGCATGATTTTTGCTATTATTCGAGTCATAAGTAAATCAAGAGATGAATAAAGGCTAGTTTATAATAGGAATAACGCTAACTTTATTCTCTAACCGTAAAAATTCGAAGATAGGGTTTTAATGCAGACGTTCACAACTCCAGGCAATAATCTGTTAACTTATTCTATAACCGCAATATATCCCCAAATTTTATATCTTATGGAATAAAGAATAAGGAAAGCCAATGGCGTGTCACCAAAGTATCACGTGACACGACACGAGACACGACACTGCACGAATGCTCAACCCAAGTGGACGGCATGGCGGCATTATAACATAACCTCCATAACCGCATGTTGTTGTTGACTCTTTTCTTGTTGTATTAAATAAAACCCTGCATTAGTATACGATCACTCAATTTGCGGGCGTTTCTCATCTTATGTGTTTTAAGTATGGACAACGATGTCAAGTTAATTGGTTTGGTTCAGAAATTTAGGCATCTCTACGATAAATCCTCCAAAAAATACAAGGACAAAATGGCAATTGAAAATTCCTGGCTGTTCGTCAGCCAGGAAATGGGACTAACACGTAAGTAAAAATTGTGCAGCAGCAAAGCCCCAATTGGAGACTTCTTTTTATGGGGTAAAAAATAGCTGATTTGTATGTTGCAGCTGATGAATGTTCGGGGCGCTGGGCAGCGCTCCGTGCTCGGTTTTCTAAGGAACGTGCAAAAAAAACTCCATCAGGAGCTGGGGCATGGGATGTCAAGGAATGGCCCCTCCTTAAATATTTAAAATTTCTGGAACAAGTTGTAAAGAAACGCAAGACATTTGGGAATGTGACACCTGAGCAAGAAAGTGTCGAGTTAAAACTAGTGAGAGGTGAAGAGTTGGACACCCATGGACACCAAATGGGGGAGCTGTCGGAACACACCGAGAACGATGAAACAATCACTGTTATCCTGGATGAGACCACAGGTACGTCTGGCTCTTTTGATACTGATAATGTATTATTAAGGCCAGGTACTGTTACGGTTGCGATTTATTACCCCGCCACTGGTTATTACCCTGTATTACCTTCCGATTTAATTAGTACGCCACTGTTTGCCTGACCACGTGATTCATGTGTCAACGGTCAGCGCCTTGGTTTCCGCTCTCTTTTGCTGCGATCGAAGGAGGAATCCAATCGAAGAGGTCATCAACCTCTTTATCGAAGATAAGTGTATTGCTAACCCTATGTTCATATAAATTTTATGTGTCTACTGAAGACTGTTTTTAATAGTTATAAATAGGAACCACCACTGTAAAACCGATGGCAGTTATCAATCACGTAGTTCTTGTTAGCTTTTACTATTATTAATTTGTACAGAGCCTGTTGGACGAATTAAGGAGTTCCTGGGGAACGACAATCCAAAAATGTACATACTGTGAATAAATTAGGTTTAGTTAACAGAACTACAGCTGTGTTTATGTAAATCCTCCAATACGCCTGTCCAAGAATAATTGTTACGAGTGGCTTTATCCAGTGTTAATTTGGAACGTAACATTTAATTGGTGCATCGGCCGGGAAAAATGAAAAATTATTTTGAATAATTACCTGGTACACTTGGACAAACGATTGGAGTGTCAAATTTGTATGAACTGTTATTAACTTATTTCAAGTTGCAGATTGGTCCTTCGAAAGGATTTGGAGGAGCTCTCAAACCAGGTCATTGTATTCCGTTTGAGGGAGAACTTGAATTGGAGATTCTGAGGCTTTCCAAAAGAGGGAGGTTTCCAGATTGAAAGGCAGAGAGATTGCAGAGTATTCGTAGAGAGCAACCTAGTAAATCCGTATGACGTCTCAGATTGGCAGGTGGTGAGATTTTTAGAGTTGTAACAGCTGTACGGTTGTGTTGTACTCGCAATTTATTTTGATTTTGGAGTAATTAATTTCTCATCACTACCGGTAGCTAATTTTGCTTTTCTTTCGCGATAACTGGGTGAACAGTTGACCTGTGTAGTGGTCGTTCGTGTTGATCGTGGAGAGAGAGAGAGAGAGCGGGAGTCATGGCGGTTAGAGAAAATTTAGACTTATTGAGTCGGGAGGAACTTAGGTTTGAGATGCAAGTAAGGGATATCAGCGATCAAATAGAAATTACCAATTCCACCGAGGTAGAAGTCATGCGTAGTATTAAACATTTGCTAACTGGTTCAGCTAGGGAATGGTACCACCTAGTCGAACACTCAGTTAATTCCTTTGATGATTTGCGCGATCGTATGATTCGAAAATTTTTGCCTACTCCTTTAACTATAGCCGCAAGGTTGAACGTTATGTGTTATGTGTTGAAAATTATACGACGAAACGTATTGTCAGTGTATCAAGATCATTTGTGGGATAAAGACATTAATTCTATTCCTGAGTTACTTTCATGTTGTGAAAGGGAGGATCTTCTTACATTGCAGATGGACAAGTTTAAGCGTAGCTCAAACACTTCCTTGAGTTAACGTGTTCATCGCCCTCTCTTGCTGGGTTGAGAATTGGCAAGAGGCTTCGTCGCGTAGCTCTCGTAGGAGGCGAGTAAACGTGGACACCCTTGGTGTTGGACATCGAACACCCGGCGGACTAACGTTCGTGTCTTTTATGTACAGATATGTCTTTTGCAGTATGGTTTTCTGCAAGAAATGTCGTTTTCCTAGTATTGTTGACTGGTCGATGGCCGTCAATATTCTTCTTTTCTGGTACTTATGTTAAACTAAGTATTGATTCGTGGAGTCTGTGATGACTCAATTGTTGCTAGCTGTGCGTGATTGTTAAATTTGAATGGAATAGTGAATTCCTACTTAAATGCAAGTTTTTGTGCATGCTGTCGTTTCTAGCGAACGTTTCACCCTATTTCGCTAGTTTATTCATTCCTTTTGTTTTATGGCTTTCTATAATTAATCTATTGTCTTGGAAAGTTCCTTATTCCGCGGTCTCTTCTAGACAAACACTCTTGGGGTTGTTGCTGATCTCGTTTTAAAAATTTTACATTTTACTATTAAAAATTTTGTCTCTTGGTTTTACTGGACTGCAATGTAGAGGAAAAAGGTTTAAGCAAGCTTTCTCTTTTCCCTCTAGGAAGGGCGAATGTTACGGTTGCGATTTATTACCCCGCCACTGGTTATTACTCTGTATTACCTTCCGATTTAATTAGTACGCCACTGTTTGCCTGACCACGTGATTCATGTGTCAACGGTCAGCGCCTTGGTTTCCGCTCTCTTTTGCTGCGATCGAAGGAGGAATCCAATCGAAGAGGTCATCAACCTCTTTATCGAAGATAAGTGTATTGCTAACCCTATGTTCATATAAATTTTATGTGTCTACTGAAGACTGTTTTTAATAGTTATAAATAGGAACCACCACTGTAAAACCGATGGCAGTTATCAATCACGTAGTTCTTGTTAGCTTTTACTATTATTAATTTGTACAGAGCCTGTTGGACGAATTAAGGAGCTCCTGGGGAACGACAATCCAAAAATGTACATACTGTGAATAAATTAGGTTTAGTTAACAGAACTACAGCTGTGTTTATGTAAATCCTCCAATACGCCTGTCCAAGAATAATTGTTACGAGTGGCTTTATCCAGTGTTAATTTGGAACGTAACAGTACCTATCTAATATTATTACAATAATTTATTGACTTGTCAGGAACTTTGGTGGGAGAAATCGGGGAAACTTCACCCAACATCAGCAGCAGCAGCAGTAGCATGTATACACCTCTATCAAGACAAACCAATCGACAAACTGGTAGAGCTGCTTACTCCCCAGTAGAGAAGGTGTCCCAACACTTAGGAGAAGCTGTCTCGACCTTTAGGGAGTTTGTGGCCCAGAAAAACGCTACAGTGGCACAAAGAAACTCTACTGCTTCGGAGGAGGACTCTGTAAAAATGTTTTGTCTCTCATTATATGAAGACTTACGAAATCTCAGTGGCCCTAATTTAAGGCAGTGTAAAATCGACATTTTACAAATTATTAGTCAGTACACTGTCGACTAATTATAATTAGTTTGTAATTATTTTGGATATATAAAGTACTTTAATAAATAGTTCTTGAAGATTACACTTTTGTGCCTTTTTGGTTCATGAATAACAATTCTGATAAATATATAGAGGTATATAATGAAAAACAACTGTAAAAGAAGTTGGTTTATTTAAGTAGCCATCTTTATACAAAAGTCCAAACCTTATAACAAAATCAGTTTCTCTAATTATTGTCTTGCACTGTAGAATTTCGAGAAACATAATCCATTTGCCAAGAAACAGCTCCAGCAGCAGATAAGTATTCTGAAAATTCATCACGTAAGGCTGTCATGTTTCGGCTTGCATAATTGGATGACATCCGACCCATTCTCTGAAAACTATTCAAAGGTTGGTCCCGCCATGTCCCTGGTGAAACAGTACCATCTGAATTAACTGTATCACCATAATTTGGAGGACAATACATTTGCTGAGCTGCAGGCAGGTTTTTTTCTGACACTTTCAGAAAATTATGTAAACAAATAGCAGCTGCAGTTATTTTTTCCACAGTTAAAACATCAGCGATTATACTATTTCTGAAAATCCTCCACCTAGAGGCTAAAATCCCAAACGAATTTTCAATAGTCCTTCTGGCTCTTGATAAACGATAATTAAAAATCCGCTTCTTCGTTTGTAACTATTTGCCTGGATAGGGCCTCATTATATAAGATTTCAAAGGAAAAGCCTCATCTCCGACAAAAAAATGTGGAAAACTTTTATTTGTTCCAGGCAGCCGTAAATCTGAAGGAAGTTTTATTGTTCCATTTTCAAGGCCCACACCAAATGCAGATTCACTAAACACTCCACCGTCACTTTGAGATCCGAATGCTCCGATATCAACAAGAGTGAATTTATACTCGGCATCACATACTGCCATTAAAACTAAGCTGAATGATTTTTTATAGTTGAAGAATGCACTTCCTGATTTATTGGGTGCTTGAATGGTAATGTGTTTGCCATCGATTGCCCCACAACAATTGGGAAGATTCCAACGATTGAAAAATCCATTCGAGATATTTTGCCAATCTTGTATTGTTGGTTTTTTAAGGTAGATAGGAGCCAAGACATCCCAAATGGCTTGACAAGTCTCTCGAATTACTATCGAAACGGTCGATTTTCCAGTCAGAAAAGACCATGCAACAACTTGCATACTGCAACCATGTGCCAGATAACTGGAATAAATATTATGAGTACTTAAGAATAATACAACTGAACTTACTATAAAGTCATGGCTAACCTATGCTCAGGACTTAACGGCTCCCGGATACTGTGTTTTACTAGCTTGTGTTCTACAAGACTCAATAAGTGCTGAAAACATGCAGGCGACATCCTTGTGTAGACAAAAAATTGTTCTGGATCTGCTGTTTTCATTTGTTGAAATAAATTATGGAAATGACCAAGTTCTTTTCGTCTACGAAAAATCGGACGCACACCCCATCTTCGTCTTTTCCTGACCTTTTTATTAGTGATCACTGCAGCAGCTGACGCAAGAATAATTAACATAAATGCGGAAACAACCTCATCTTCAAATACATCCATTCCTTTAAATATATCTCAACAATCAACCGTAGACCAACAACTGAATTTACATTCGAGGTTATGTTATTGATTAGCTGTCAACGCTGCTGTCACTTAACTCTGTCAAAAGCGAGTTTGAAGTGTCAAATCACAGGCTCCTCCTCTTCAATTGTTAACGGCATTTGAAAAGTCTGTGGAATAATGTTAGAGAATAAAGTTAGTGAACCATTATAAACCAGCCTTAATAGCAAAATATTATGAAAATTTGCAAATAGGACGGTGTCTATTTCCGCATGACAAATCATGATTTTCTTGAATTGCCCACCATTTCTGGTAAATTTGTTTTCCCCTGGTCCAGCGGGTGGTTATTAATTTTAGAGGTTCTGTGGTTTTGTTCTGTTCTGTGGTAGGGAATGTGAGGTTATTTCAGGTTATTTGGGTGTGGTTATGTTTATCACGACGGCGCCGCCGACGAATTTTAAATAAATTGTTGGAATGGATAAGGTAATTTATCTTAGTAATTTTGAGCTAATTTGATTTGTATAATTTTTAGAGCGAATGGACCAAACCAATCACGGAAAAATTAATTTTACTCTATGAGGAGCACACATGCTTATACGACGTGAAAAGCAAGTTTTACTGCAATAAACACGCCAGGGTTGACGCCCTCAATAAAATTGCCGAAAGGTTGAGGGAGCAAACCGGGCTGGAAACCATCACTGTTGACGAAGTAAAAAAAAAAATTCTAAACTTGAGATCACAATACAACCACGAGTTGACGAAGATTAAAGACAGCCAGCGAAGTGGATCTGGAAGGGATTCAATCGATGACGTCAATGAATCTTCAGCCTGGTGGTTCCAGCAGCTATCATTCATTCGTAAATTTATTAAGCAGCGAAAAGGAAGAAGTAATATGCCCACGGTACTTTCTTAATTTATAAGCTACCGACAACAAACGTCTTCATTCAAACAATGTGTATATTATGTGTAAATATATTTATGTACATATCTTAGGTTGATAACACACCAAGAGAAGCTCATGAAACTCAAGGTTCACAGCTGAGTGAAACAGAAATGTTGGAAGATGAAAATATGAACTTCATTGGTGAAACACAAGATTCCACTTGGAGTGAAATGACACCATCTGCAAGTGCCTCGAAAAGTGCCAAAGGGAAAAAAAGGAGCACCGGAGAGGAGGAAATTGAAGATTCAACTTCGAGTGCAATTACCCCATCTGCAAGTGCCAAAATGAAAAAAAGGAGAGCTGGCGAGGAGGAATTTCAAGATTCAACCTCGAGTGAAATGACCCCATCTGCAAGTGCATCAAAAAGTTCCAAAAGGAAAAAAAGGGCTTTAAGGGCTGAAGAGGATGAGGATGAAGTAATGAAAATAACTTTAAATGCCATTCAAGATATCCGAAAGGAGGTGCAAGAAGTCCAAACACAAGCAAATATAGACTATGCAAAATACATTGCACATGAAATCTCTGAAATCGATGACACCGAATTAGTAAATGAAGCAAAACATGAAATTGCTAATATTTTATATCATTACAAAAAGATGTATATTGAGAGGGTCAAGGCAGGAGTACAAATAATTAACACAAATACTTAAAATAGGATTAGTTTAAGCTAAGGTTGATTGTTTTATACTATACTTAATATTATAGAAAAAAAATATTTTAAAAGTTAAATTTTTTTACAGCTTCCCACTGCCAGGTAATAAAACCTTCCTTATTAAAGTAGTCATGAAATTCCTTTCTAATTTCGATTGGAACTCTAGATGCTCTATTGACTCTGCAAGCTTCTAAACCTGTAGTAAATACTTCATTCCTCCAACCCCCTTCAACCAAACTAACATCTTCTGTATTTTCAACATCTATTCCTGTAATATATGCTTTTCCATCTTTTTTCTTAATGTAATTGTGCAACACACAACAAGTTAGGGTGATATCTTGCACTTGCTCCACGGCCAAATTTATGTCTCTTTGCAATATCTGAAATCTGTTTGCCAAAATTCCGAAGGCATTTTCAACAACTCTACGTGCCCTGCTTAGCCTATAGTTGAATATTTTCTCAGCTGTGGTTGAACGTTGGCCATACGGTTTCATCATGCGTTTAGTTAGGCGAAATGCTTCATCACATAGAATAACATATGGAGTCCTTCTGTTACTTTTTGGGAGTTCTTCAGTATCCGGAAAATTCAGGGTATTATGTTCTATAGCAGAACACAACGAAGAACTTGAAAAAACTCCTCCATCACTGACCCTTCCATTGCAGCCCACATCAACATAGAGGAAGTTGTACTCAGCATCAACTAAGGCCATTAGGATGATACTATTGAAACCCTTGTACACTGAGAAAAAACTGCAAAATGTCAATCTACTAAATAAGGAGTTGTTGAAGGTATTTACTAGTTTACACTACTGTATGCAGTTGTGCTAAGCACATTTGTTATAGTTTTAAAGCCGCAGAAGTAACATTTGCTACAACTCATGTCGTAGTAATATGAATTTTGTTATCAGTTAATATCGTGATATTAAAAACTACTCCGCTCAGTGGCTGTAACTTGAAACACATTTGTGTTTAATAGACATGAAAAGCATTTGAAAAGTTATTAAAACAATGTAAATTGATACTGGTTACCATTTACCTCATAACGTTTACTGCTCGTGTAATTGATAAATTTACCTCTTGTTCTCGTCTTAAATTTAAGCGTTATTTAGGTGTAATGCAAATCTCCAATAGTTGTTGGATTTACCACTACAAAGTTGTTGCGGGCTTCCCGCGCGGTCATCGTTTACTCTCGGGTTGCTACGTTTCTTTGTCTCCAAGCTTTCGGAATAGACTAATAAACTCGTTCCGTTCCGCCATTGTGCAATGTGCATTGTGGTCAATGTGATCTTGTAATTTCTAATTTGGTGAATGATAGAAAAGTGAACCTTTTTGCGAACTGCGAAGTGCTAGTAATGGAGGAGCTGCTTACGACGTTTAATCTCGAGCCTTTGGTGCCAATTTTTACTGGTAAGTGCTTGTATTTTTCTTTTAGCTTGCCATGATTTTGGTTTGAGGTTTTAGAGGCCTCGCGTTTTATTTGAGGCCGAGGCTCGGTTCATTTCATCTCATGTTAATTTTAACCGCATGTTATTTAGGTACCCTCTGTTATTTTAATTACTCACAACAATTATTTTCACTGGGAATAACTGTAGGTTAGGTAGACATTTCTCACTTGCTTCTTGCCCACACTTAGCTGAGGTATACATACATAGGTACATACATACAGGGTCTTTGAAAAGTTCTGAGTGAACCCCCCCCCCCCCTATATGACACTTGCCACTAACCGAAACTGATGTCACAAGCTTCCTTATTATTTGAGATGATATCTTTAGATTTAAAAATTAATTTTTTAAATTTGATATAAAAATACGTTTATATGTAAAAACCAAAATATTGATCTCAACCTCGTTTACCCGGAAAGTAGCAAAAGAAACAAAATTGTATAACCGGGAGTGCTACAGTATTCTTCATTTTCAGACCAGAAAATTAGCATTGACAACTTTTTGGGGTTAACGGAAGGTGAATTAACTAACCTAATTCCTGATGAACATCAGGTGTTACTACCCGAGCTATTAAATTTGAGGAAGGATTATACGGCTATTCAGGTTATTGCAAAGTAGAAAAATTTTGGTTCAATTAATAAAATACTTCTGTAGTAGTTGTATCACAGTTTTCTCTTATTAAGTCTTTATTGCTTTATACTAACACCCTAGCATTAAACATAACTTCCATAATATTCTCGATAATATCATAATAGGTCAATAACTAATCTCTACCTTTTTTTATAGAATAGTGAAGTCACATTTGCTACCGACGGGTCATCAATTGAGACGAATTTAACGTCTCCTGCTTTTAGTGACGCCATTAGCGACGGTCACTTTGAAGAAGTAACGTCCCAAGTAACATGAAAAACAATGACATACGATATTTCAACTTAGTGTTTTTCAGGATAACGACTATTTACTGGACCTTCTAAGAGGGTGCAATGATGGAAGGGAGGTTTTGCAAAACTTTCACATTAATGGTTCTTTAAAAAGAGATTTACTGGTGAAGCTGTTAATCAATAAAGAACTAGAGCAAGACCCGAATGCAGAGTAACGTTTCTATTTTTAGGTACTGCTTATTTGATTGATATGCATTTTTTTTAGAATAAAAAAGCATAGATTTGAGTTTCTTACAGGAGAAATCTGTAAAGTATTCAAAGCTGAATCTCCTAACACTTACTTCATTCCCGGGTATAAAGATAAAAGGGGTGTTTATGTAAGTGCCCAAGGAAAACTGTGGAATCGTTATTGCAATACCCGAAGAAAATACATTGGACTAGAAATTGCTCAGAAAAGGAAGATTAATAGGAAAAATCTAACCTTAACACATCCAATTCCTGGTAAGTATAGTTAACATTATCTTATACATATATTATCATTCTGCATTTGTTAAATAATAATTGTTGCCTCAGTTTGGGTCCTCTTAAAGATTGATGTGTAGGGGTATTTATAGGGCACTGAGAATTGGATTAGAAAATATAAAATTTTGCCTCATTTTGTTTAGGCACCTACCTAATTATTTCTTTATTTTATTTTCAGAAGCTGACGTTGCTCCTGAATTAGAGGCTATCATAGAGTGGCTACACTCTAATTCCCAACCCTGGAGGCAGGTTAGAGAGTACTGGAAAACATCTAGTCCCATACGTCAAATTAGGTTCCAAAATAATTGCACAGAGATTCATAGTTACTATGAAAAATTCCCAGCTTTAAAATATAGGCTAGGCTATGAATTGGTAAATAGGTGGGTGCACTTTGATATTATTCCTGAGTTTTATATTTTAGATTGCTATAGATTTTGAAATCAGTTATCCTGAAAAATCTGAGAAACTTTTAAATTGTTGGAGTTCAATGCATAAAAGCATAATTCGACTGGGAATGAAAAAGAAATGTCCAATTATTGCTAATATTTTGAAGAAGTATGGAGGCTCCAGTGATGATAATGTTAATGCAACTGCAAGTAAGTTTATTATCACATTATACTTTTTGACTGACTTAGCTTTCAGGAAATGAAAACATTGCAATTTTGATCTTCCCCTTGCTGTTCCCAGCCATCTATAGAAAAAGAAAATCAGAGGAGATACCGAGATATTCCAAAACTGAAACTCAGGAATCATTTGTCACATACATCGAGGTAAACACGATTCGAATTTTTCTGTAATTAAGTCTCCTGTTGCAGAACACAGAAGATTTCAGCATTATTTTGGAAGAACGCAACAAAAAATTCAACACCAGTGGGAAAAAAGAGCAGCCTGCAATCATTTTATTGGGTGATCTTAAGAACCCCCAGGCGTTTATCAAAGTGAATGAAATACTCTACCAAGTTTCAACTGGGATCGAAGCTGTAGACTACTGCTTTAAGAGCTTTTTCGTCTTGCAGGCTGAATTTCCTGATCCAATAATTCAGTGCTGGACATTTATTCAAAAGAAAATATTTGAAATAGACACCGAACAGGACAGATCATTTGTTTGCGTCAGTACATTATATTCTGATATAAAAAAGGACCAAGAAAAGCTGCTCCAAGAAGCTACTCCTAACAATTAAATTTGTAAGTTACCTATTGTCTCATTATTTTTTTTCATGTGTACGATGTTTTGTCAAATTTGTAAACGGACTTATAGTGAAAAGGGGTACTATGTTCACTTTAGCATTTACCATCCAGACGCGATCAGTTTTCCTTGTGGGGTATGCACCAGAAAATTTTCTACAATAAAGTCATTGAAAAGACATCAGCACAAAACTCATGAACTTTGTAAGGAAATTCAAGATTATAAAACAGCTTCTACTTCCGAACCGATTACTGAGGATGCACCAAATGCTAACAGTAGTATTCCACAATTTGTTCAAGCCAGCAACACTGACACTGATGTCATAGCTTCTGAAGATACTGTTGGCACATGCATTAGGGATCACTATCTAAACATAATAGTCAAGCTTTATAACAATAAATATATTCCTCGCAAATATATTTACCTAATTTTGGCCGATATTTTTACCCATACTTCACTTTTAATAGATTATTTGAAACAGAGTATTGAAATTATTTTAAGAGATAATAATATTTCACATGAGGTGTTCACTCAAATTCAAAAGGTAATCAAACTCTCATTAAGTTTTTCCAAAGATTTTACTACTGAGTACAAATGTTTAAAATTTTTTAAAGAAAATAACTGGTATATTGAACCCGAAACAATTGTAATTGGTTCAAAATTTAAGTATGTTAAGGAGAAAAATAAGAAAACATATAGATTATGCGATGTTACTGCAGCTTATGTTCCAATGCGTAAAGTACTAAAATCCTTATTTGAAATACCAGGGGTTTTAAAAAGCGTTGAAGATTATCTTGCCTTTCTATACAAAGAAGAAGTTGTTATTTCTAATTTTATTCAAGGGGATTACTGGAAACAACAACTTCAAACTTATAATGAAGAGTGTCTACTATTACCAATTTTTATATACTATGACGATTTTGAATGCGGGAACCCCTTGGGTTCTCATTCCGGTGTAAACAAAATAGGGGGAGTTTACTACTCCATTCCCTGTATGCCACCCGAGGTTACGTCTAAGCTTGAGGGAATTTTCTTAGCTTTGCTATTTAAAACTTCGGATAGAAAATCTTTTGGAAACCGGGCAGTCTTTCAAGTCATTATAGAAGAGCTGCACTTCCTGAATAAAACTGGCATTGATGTGACTGTTAACAATAAAATTCGTAAAATATTTTTCGCTTTGGGCGTCACGGTTGGCGACAATTTGGGCCAAAATCAAATTTTAGGATTCGTCGAAAGTTTTTCGGCAAATTTTTGCTGCCGCATGTGTAAAAGCCCCAAAGATTTAAGAAACAACTCGGCTTTAGAACTTGATGATTACCTAAGAACGAAGGAAAATTACGAAACTGATTTATTGGCAAAGGATTCTTCAGTGACAGGAATAAAAGACGAGTGCATTTGGAATCAGCTCGGTTATTTTCATGTTGTGGATAATTATTCAAGTGACCTCATGCACGATCTTCTGGAAGGAGTGTGTAAATTGGATTTTGCTTTTATTCTTAAACATTTCATAACGGAATTAAAATTATTTTCATTGGAAACATTAAATCACAGAATTGTTATGTTCGAAAACAATTCTTGCAGCAATAAACCCCCACCATTAAATATGGATGATATTAATAGTAAGAAGGTTAGATTATCAGCTTCTGAGATGCTCTTTCTTTCCAGATACTTTTCTGTTATTATTGGAGACTTGGTAACCGAAGGATACTTAGTTTGGGAGCTATATTTGCTGTTACGACAAATTATAGGCTTAGTCACGGCAAAAAAATTGCAAAAAGGTACTGACCAGATCCTAAGAGATCTTATTTATGAACATAATTCTTTGTATGTTAAGTTAACCAATGAGACTTTAAGTTTTAAGGGACATATGTTAACCCATTATCCTAGAATTTTTAAAATGTCAGGTCCGCTACAATTGCTATCTAGTATACGCTTTGAAGCAAAACATAAATCTTTTAAAGATACTGCCAATGTAGTAAAATCTAGAGTAAACATAACTAGTACTTTGTCAAAAAAACATCAGATGAGCATGGCTTATAATTTTTTGCAAAATAAGCTGACGCTTAGCGATACCAACGAATTCGGAAAACTTGCACCCACCAAATCAGTTGTTATAGCAGATCTTTTTAATAATTTAACTGGACTAAATACTTCCGACGTTTACTGTTCAAGTTGGGTAAAAATAAATGGCACCGTTTTCAAAAAACACATTGTTTTTATTATTAGTGAGGGTATCTTAGGTCCCAACTTTGCAGAAGTAGAAGACATTTTAATACATGGTAAAAAGGTGTATTTAATATATTTTGAACTTCAAGCTTTGAGCTTCAATAGGCATTACCACAGTTACGAAGTGGAAAAATTATCAACCCTTAAAATAATAGAAAAAGATGATGTGCCCTATGACGTTGCTTGTTTGCAAGTGAAAAAACTTGAAAAGTATCTTGTCGTTACCCCTTTTCACATATAAGTTCGTGGTATTAATTTTACAAATTTTTGTTACTTTTATTTAGGTTAAGTGTAACTTTTTTTATCATTAATACAAAGTTCCTTTTCTAAAATTTATGGTTTTATTATTAATACTTTAGTTCTGAAAAGCAGTAAGCAATCGATTGTTCCTGCAACTCTTTAGTGGTAAAAATCACATTCGGCTGTAGTGGTAATCTTAACCACTATTGGTCGGCATTCTGTTGACTGCACATTTTGTAAAGATCATTCCTTATTTAGCCGTGCAATACACTTTTCAGTGGTGTACATGGGATGACTTTTCCAGTTGCTGAAATTACAACTACAGTTGGTTGTGCGTATTAAATGCTGCGATGATTACATATACATACAATAGTCATTGGCGCATATTTAACTACTCGAAGTGGTAACTGGCGTTGCTATTTGTATTAATGAAGATCACATTTTTTTCTCAGTGTAGTTGTAGTAGTACGAACTATCTTCCTTTTTTGCTCGAAACGCAATGTGTTTGCCATCTGTAATTAATAAAAAAATATATTTCATAAAAATTTATTATTGCATTACCTAAAGCACCCAAACAGTTGGGAAAATTCCATAATTTGTAGAACTTTTCAGATATTGCTTTCCACTGTTGTACTGAATTTGGTACCTAAAAATTGTCAACAAAATTAGTTTGCCTGAACAAAGACTCTCAACTTACCTGAAGGTATATTCGTTTTTCAAAACTGTGTAAATCGCAGTGACCGTTTCAGGAACTATCAGTGAGATGCTTGGAACTGATATCCGAAAAGCATAATGTAAATTAGTGAATCTTTCGCCAGTGGCCAGGAATCGCAATGTAAGCAATAGCCTAAAAGTAGACATTTGGTTATTTGTGCGTTACCATAATTTTTATTCACCTGGTTCTTGCGGATATACATTCTCTTAAAATAGTATTTTTTCTGATAATTAAAGGCTCCACTTTCTTTAGTACCTAAGTCTTCAAATGTAGCTGTCGTCATTCTTGTGAAATTCCTAAAACTAGCTGGATCCTCGTATTTAAGTTCTTTAAACACCATATTCGCCATGCCTCTTCCAGCATTTCTTCTCTGTAGCCACTTCCTTGACCATTGCTTCTTAATTTGCCGATGTCTACGTCTATTGTTTATTTGCTTTCTTCTTTTTAATGCCAGCAAAATATACAAATAACCAATATGGCACATTAATAAACGGGTTCGGGTTACGTCCATTGCGAATAAAAACTGAACACTAAAATGAATACTTAAATTCGCATTCAATCTCGGTATCGCTTGCACTCGGAAAGTTAGGTTATGATGTACATCCATCCGGGAAGGGACATTGGAGCGCGGCCACTAGAGCGCGGCCGTTAGAGCGCGGCCGTTAGAGCGCAGGGACATTAGAGCGCAGGGACACTAGAGCGCAGGGACACTAGAGCGCAGGGACATTAGAGCGCGGTGGTGTGTTTTTGCCTATTTAGGTAGATGATGTTGCGAAAATTAAATATCTGCTTTTCTCGGTAAATACTTTTATAATTTTATAATAATTATTACTATAAAGTTTATGACACTTCGATTCTCAAAAAAAAAAGGTTTTTGCTATGCATTTGGGTGAGAAGCAGTTTTTTGCCGGTTAGCGCTCTTTACTCCCATTGTTTAATTAATTTTTATTTTCTTGGCGTCCTTGTATCGTAAAAATTGCAGTCTAATTTTTTAACCTCCCCACTCCACTCCACCATTTAAAAAAAAAGGGAGGTTACTGCAATCACTAAAATTTTCGAATTCGAGATAAGACCGGATCTATACGTTTTGAGGTCTCAGGAGCCCAAAAAAGTGGTTTTTAAAATGTGTCTGTATGTATGTACGTACGTTCGTACGTACGTTCGTACGTACGTTCGTAAACACGCCACAGCCCAAACTACTCGACAGATTTAGCTGAAATTTGGTACGTGTGCATGTGATAACCCAACTTAGATCTGAAAAGCTTTTGGAGCCAATCGTGCAACCAGAAATGCCATTTTGGCACATCAACTTTTAAATTTTAAATGCAAACCCCCATTTTTCACGTCACGATAGGAAAGGCCTTCAAATTCTGCTTCTAAAAATGCATTCATTCTTAGTGCCTTTTTGACCAAAAATAAAAAAAAAATTGATTTTTATCGGACTTTAAAATCGCGGTACAGCCCAAGCCCCTGAACCGATTTGGCTGAAATTTTGCACAAGGGGATTGTATTACACGTCGAAGAGGTGAACAAATTTTGGATTCAATCGACCCACGGAAAGTGCCGTTTTGGCACACCAATTTCGAAATTTAAAATTATTCTCTAATTTACTCATCCAAAACAAGTTTTTGAAAGATTTATTGTCACTATCGAGGTCACCATCATAAAGGTCTTCAATTTCTGGTTTTAAATGAGACAAAATTGATTCGCATTTAGAACCCTTTGGATAGAAAAATCGAAATTTTGTAATAACACTGAAACCACTTTATAGCCCAAACTAGCGGATCGATTTTCCCGAAATTTGGTAAATGGAGGTGAGGTGACCCGTTGAAGAGCTGAAAGGCTTTTGGGAGCAATTGGTCAACGGGACGTGCCATTTAGGCATATCAACTTTAGAATCTTAAACAGAAGTCCCTGAAATCAAAGACCCACGCGTTGGGGAGGTTCCAGCCGCTTCTCTGCTGCCATTTTTTTTGAAAAACAAAGCATATGACGTAGGTAGGCACCATTAGGCGATTAGTTTTTCTGGGCTGCTACATGCAGTGCTCTCAAAAATTCAGATAATTTATGTCGATATCGAAATCATGTATCCTGCTTGAACAAAAATATCCTTCCAAGTAAGGAAATTATCCAAATTTGTTTGTCTCTGCTCCCCCTTCCCCATTAAAGGAATACTTTGAACGTGCTTTAAACTAATCCGATTTGCAAGCCACGGAGGGACGTTTTAAGCAGGAAGTCATCAATAAAATTTAATTGCTTTTACCTATAAGTACCTATTACTCATGTTACCCAAATATTTTTTTTTGTAATACCAGGTTTCTATGGTGCATTTGATTACTTTCTTATGTTTGCATAAAATAGTTCGCTCTATATTTGACAACGTATTTTATATTTCGTAAATAAAAATTTGTGGAAAAAATCAGACATCGTATTTAATATAATTATGGTTCGAGATATGGTTGTAGTATTTTAAAAAATCTTGGGGACAACAAGTGTTTTATTGTGTAAAAATCCGTCTATTATATTTTCGAAAGCATGTCAGTTCGACCACAGCTTTAGAAAACCCTGCGAATCTTTAAAATTGGGGATTACCATGGCCGGTCAGTTCGACCACTGTACTAATGGGCTTCCAGGTAAGCGACACGGGGTGTCGATAAAATGATTAGTAAATGTATACCTGATTCCTAGGGGGGTAGGTATAATATAAATACTTTTTGGAATACCGTTTCTTAACTCTCTGGACGCAATCGATTTTTTCAACGCAGAATAACTGTTGGATTTAATGCCAAGTGACAGCATCAAAGTTCGTGAATTCCGAAACTATTTAGACACTAATTATTTTTCGGAATAAGGTTTATTTCCGCCTTCACTTTGGTGTAGGTAGTAGTAGTGTTGACTTTTTGTTTCGTACTACAAACTGTTGTGAATCTTTTCATGGTAAATTACACGGTATTTTTTATACTCCCCATCCAAATGTATTTACTCTCTGTAATGAAATAGTTAATTTTCAAACAAAAATGCTAACATGTCTGTTAAGAAAATGAGAAAATAAATACAGCAAAAATAAGATAAACTATGTTAATGATAAAAGTGTGCAATAGTGCAATACCAATGACAGGAAATTTCTAGATTTGCCCTTGTTAAATGCGTTAGTTTTAGGAATTTGCCATTTTAATGTAGGTATAGGAATAATTTATTTCATTTTAATTTTTTTGTATTAAATCGTGCTTGAATTGAAAAAGAAAAGTTTTTGTTATTATACCAGAATCAAAAATAAACCCTCATTAGTTAAATTCGCAATTTGCCCATTAACCACGGCTAATCCTTCTAACCCAAGGACGTGGTCGAACTGAAGGGTCATTTTGTTGGCTACCTGCTCCCGACTTCGATATTTTCAAGAAGACATTTTAAAATGCACAGTTTAATCTTTACCTGCCCGGGAAAATCCCAAGCTACCTTTGTGTGATGTAAATGGCGGTACAAATCCGATGCATCCGTATCCTGCTTACAGATCGTCAAGAGTCATAAAATTTTCCAAGAACTGAATGTCGTTAGGGGTGGAAAATAGAAACGAGAATCCAATGCAAAATGAGTCATTGTCAAATTTTGACAACAAATAACGTCACGAAGTAGAGAGAGACCTACAAGAGACGAAATGTACATTCCAGTAGTTGTTACCCAAAAAAAAATAGCTAACGCGTTAGAATTAAAAAAAATTGGTACTTAAAAATTAACGCGTTACTTCCTAACATTGATACTTTGGCGATGGCGCCCTTGCTTAAGGGAGTTGTGGAGGTACAGTACTTTACTACGCGAAAATTATCAAACTGTTTGCCACAAAACTGTTCTCCAAACAGAAAATCAACTTCCTTTTTCTAGTGGGTAGTACATTTAATGCAATTTTTCCATTTTTTGCATATAATAATTAAACGACCTTTATTTCCATTTAAGAAAACTTAGATTTTTTTTTATCATAATTTTTTGTTAAGATATTTACTATTTATTTTTTAACCTCCCCACTCCACTTCACCATTTAAAAAAAAGGGAGGTTAGGTACTATGCAATCACTAAAATTTTCGAATTCGAGATAAGACCGACCCAACTTAGATCTGAAAAGCTTTTGGAGCCAATCGTGCAACCAGAAAAGCCATTTTAAATTTTAAGTGTAAACCCCCATTTTTCACGTCACCATAAGAAAGGCCTTCAGATTCTGCTTTCAAAAATGTCTTCATTGTCAGTGTCCTTTTGATCAAAAACTAAAAATATCGAGATTCTTATCGGACTTTAAAATCGCCGTACAGCCCAAGCAATTTTACTTATTTTTTTCAATTATTTATACTCAGTTGGTATTTGTTTACCAATAACGAATATGCGGCAAAAAAGGAAAATACGCAGCAAACACGTCAAATATGTTCTTAATTTAATTTAATTTAATTCACCGACTCCTAAATATGTTCTTTTTTCACAAACGACACTTAACACTACGTTTTAATTAGCTCATTTTTTGAACTATCATTTTTCGGCATTTTGAGAAAGTTTTAAAAATTTTACGAAAGAAAAACACTTATTATTTAGTCTTTTGTCCAATTGACAACGAAACATACCATCAGCGGAAACAATAATTGCTATCCCCTATCCCCAGAAAATTATATGACGTAAAGGGTAAAATCCAAAGATGCAAACTTCTTGGAAGAACTTAATTGCGGGTACCTGTTCTCGATGGCCGGGCTTTAAGCAGGAAACATAAAAACAGACTAAAACCCAAAGATGCAAAATTCTTGGTAGACCGTAATTATTGGATGTCCAAGTGCTCTCGATGAATATGGGCTTTAAATCGGGAAAATGAAAAAAGCCGTGATTGAAAGTTTGAAATGACAATGTTCGGAATTATGTACTTGGCTTCATCAAAATACAATAAACTAAATTACTTCAGCTAGGTGTGTATGAATCATGATAACGGCACATCCCTTATTAGCTGTTTACTTATTGTATTTCATGAACGAGAAGGAAGACCACCCGTTAGCATCTCCCGGTTTTAACGAAATTCAGAAAGACACATTTCTTAAAACGAGCGTCGTCGTGTCAGGTATTTTAATTTATTCTTAATGAGGATTGAAGAACATTATTTTCAATATATTTAAGCCGGATGGAACGGCAAATAGTTCGACAGGATGTCATCTCGTCATTAAATTGTAAAAACCCACTGACAATTGTTTACTTTGAAATTCACCCAAGTTCCAAGTTCTTGGAAGGATATTGGTCTAAGCAGGATCCATGATTTTGGTTGAAATTCATTAACAAGTGCAGCAAGAAAATAAAAATTGTTTAATGAATAAAGTAAAATGAACAACCGGCAAACAACTGCTTTTGAAATTTCAAAGTCTCAAATATAGATTTAGTTGGTCCTCTCAACCAAACACAGAGGTATCAAAAATTAATTTTTTTTTAAGAATCGGAGTGGTATAAACTTTACAGTAATAATATAATTATAAAAGTATCTACCGAGGAAAGCAGTTATTTAATTTTCGCAACATTATCTACCTAAATAGGCGAAAACACACCACCGCGCTCTAATGTCCCTGCGCTCTAATGTCCCTGCGCTCTAGTGTCCCTGCGCTCTAATGTCCCTGCGCTCTAGTGTCCCTGCGCTCTAACGGCCGCGCTCTAACGGCCGCGCTCTAGTGGCCGCGCTCTAATGTCCTAGACCGACATCCATCACATTTATTTTGACAGTAGACAAAAGTCAACTGCAAAATCATAAGCCAGTCATAGTAGTGTAAACACATTTATGCAAACCCCATGACTTTTCGCATTTCGTATTATTACCAAATGATTTATCAAAGCGAAAATCATATGAAAAATCATGTAGTGTAAACACACTTTTAAAGTTGCTCGTGACAAGGCCCCAAATCTGCGTAATAAGGTCAACGTAGAACAAACCAATGTCCAAAACATTTAGGTGCATTGCCTATGATGCCATTTTCATTAAAAAAAATGGGGGTTTTTTAAGTGAAGTGGAGTGCCGATCAAGTTAAGTGCAAATTTACTTTCTGCTTCACGATAATAATTTACACGCCAAAAAGGATTGCATTGTCTCAGTACACCTATCTATGAATTTTTTGTAGGAAAAATGGCATCTCTATTTCAATAACTGGAAACCAGATACAATTTCAACATATCTCCGAATATTATGAAAATTTTGGATATTACAGGATATAGCAATAATTTCAGTGTATCTGCCCTGTCAACTGACGATATAGATGAAATTGAAACCTTCGTTCGCACAGACCTCAGAGATGTTGTCAGTGAAACTGCAATTTCCGAATATCTAGGGGTTTTTAAAACCCCTGAATTATTCAAATTTTTACCTGGTGAGAAGAAGATTTAAAAAAGCTTGCTGAAGTTGTAAATAGCAACGTGCAAAAGCTACAACAATGTTTAGACATGGGTCATTGTTCTAATAGTAATACAAAAAAGTGTTCAGGGGAACAAGAGAAGAAGAAGGCTAAAAGTCTCGCTAAAAGTGATCGCCAAAGGGGCGAAAATGTTAAAGACGTTGATTTAACTGGAGAAAATAAATAAATTCGATAACCTATTGAAACAATTTTCACTGTATTTATATTTAATTGGCGGAAGATTGTTATAAGAAACGCTATACCTACACTAATTTTGTGTGTGCTGCCATCTTTAAGTACAGTTCTACGAGAAATGTATACTGCAGCAGATGACTTTGATACGATTTTAATCTCCCTCCCAAATAATAATTGGTTGCCTATTGTACCGGTCCACTCGGTAGTCGATGTTGTTTATAATTTCTTGAGGATGACAAAAAAAAAACTCTGGACGGTTATTGTTATCGCTCCGCGCGACAGAAATTGGAGAAGATTCATTCCGTGGTTTGAGTGCGGTCAAATCTTCGCTTCGTGATTAGTACCTTTTAGAGATGTTAGTTTTCATGAAAAGTATATTTGTTGAAACTTTTCATGAAATTTTGAAAAGTTTAAAAAAAATGAAAAGTTGTCCTACGGTAGTATAAAGCATTCTGATTAAGGGCTGGTACTTTGCATACTTCTTACCTAGATGTCAAAGATCACTTTTTGAGGTGTTGCCAAGTTTGAAACCTATGCTGCCTCTTGCTGTGGCAGGTTGCCTATCTCCGGGGCGTACTTTCCGAAATTTTAATTTAAAATGCAAAACCCCCATTTTTCACGTCACCATAAGAAAGGCCTTCAAATTCTGATTCTAAAGATGTATTCACTTTTAGTGCCTTTTTGACAAAAATTCAAATATTCGAGATTTTTTAACATACTTTAAAAACGCGATACAACCGAAACCTCAGGACCGATTTAGCTGAAATTTTGCACATGGAGATTGTATTACCCGTATTACAGCCGAAAAATTTTTGGAGGCAATCGACACACGGAAAGTGCCGTTTTGACACATCAATTTTCAAATCTAAACATACTCTCATTTTACCACCCTAACAAGTTTTTGAAAATTTTATTGTCACCATCAGAAAGGTCTTCAAATTCTGGTTTTGAATAAGGCAAAATTCTTTCTCATTTATGTGTCAACTTTTTAGGGGCTCTTTCGCTCTAGACTACATCCCTAGTAGCTGGAGGGCCGTCAGAGCCGTTTTCATCCCCAAGGCCGGTCGTGACAACTACACGACGGCCAAGAGTTTCAGACCAATCAGCTTCTCTTATTTTCTATTGAAAACGTTAGAGAGGCTGATTGATAACTCCATCAGGGAAAGGTATTTTAGAGACTTTCCTTGCATGGAAACCAACATGCTTGCCAGCTTGGGAAGTCCACTGAAACCGGTCTTCATCAGATCGTGCCATGTAATTTTCACAAGACGTATGGTAGGGGACTATGAGACTCCCACACTTCTTGGCCACCAATTGCGTGTCTCCCTCGGGGTCAAGTATCTGGGAGTACACCTGGATGCGAAACTATCGTGGCGTAAACATGTGGAATTAAAACTCGAAAAGGCGACTGCTGCCCTGTGGAAACGCAGGAGGGTCGTCGGCACACCTTGGGGTTTTAAACCCACAATTGTCCGCTTGCTTTGTACATGTGCTCAAGTGGTGCCAGCATTGCCAGGCTCGCGTGTAGCGTCATGCTTGTCTGCACATCACTGGTGCGTTCAAATCCACACCACTTTCCCCGTCGTTTGGAATTTTGTGAGACCATGGTGCAAAAGTACATAGAAAATCCTAGGTTTCTCAAAATCATTCTTCTTAAGGACGAGGCATCATTGACTCGGGACGATATAGTAAATTTGCACAATCTACATACTTGGGTTTCTACTGGAGTTTCATTTATAAGAAGTTGAAAGAGAAAAATATCGATGTTGATAAAGAACTTTTAGTTGATAACTTATTTGAAAATGCCCATAATCCCACAACAGGAATGCTTAGAAGCAAATTTTGTAGAGCCAAATATTATGAGAAGCACTTCAATTACGTTTGCCCTGTTCGCATCCAACTTAACGAAACATCTGAATTTTATTACATACCAATCATGGATACCATTAAAATGTTGTTTCAAAATAGATCGTTCTGTGCTCAATTTTTGGCTTATAAATGATCGCGCCACGTCATTTACTTGCCTAATTAGATTTATGTTGGCAGTATTTCATTTTCTTATAAGGGAAAAGTTTCAAGCTTAAAAACTCCCATATTAATTAAAAAATCAACATAGCAAAGGATTGGTTTTTACCCTCTTTCTAAAAAGAAACTGCTCATCACAAAGGAAAAACCAGTAATTAATAAATTCGATTCATATTGGCGAAAAAACAGTTATGTAGTCATTAATGTAAGAGACATTATAACGGGGTTCTCCCACCATGACATCTTCAAACTTCTCCGGGAGTTAGAAAAATTGTTAAATACTCTTTGAACGCGTCCACCAACGTTAATAGGATTCAGTGGAATGTTCAATTATTCCAGAATTATTCACAAAATAAATCAATAGAATGAAACTGATCACATTGGTTTCTGGTTTGCCGTTCCATTATTTTCCACACGAAGGACCTGAAATGATGCACCTCAGTACTAATAAAATCAAATTGCTGACTTACATACCTGAATTATTTGGGTTGTTGACGAAGAAATCTCCTTCGCAATCACTTTCATTCTTTAGTTCAAATTTGAGGTTAGGTTGTATCGACGCAGCAAAAGTAAGCAGACAGACTCTACCAACGTAATGTAATTTAATGTGGAATGCTGTGTGAGAACGATTACTTAAGAAATCTGACGGTTTTTTGCAATTTTAAGAATTATTAAGGAGAAATGACAGCCACAAGAAAAATATTGGTTCGGTCCTGGATTCTGAAACTGCGAAGCGGATCGAACGTAACCGAAGATTTCCCGCTTCTGTTTAAAATTCGATTTTCGAAAAATCATTGTTAAGTACCTAAGAGGAGGTGACGAACGAAAAAAATCTCAAGGGGTACACACTAGTATGGACTAGCCCCTGCAACTGCTACAACTTTTGCAAAAAAATTAGCGGAGCAGGAAAAAAATAAAATTCATTTTCCCATGTTATACGCCTATACTTGCAATCCGATGAAACACCTGGTATGACCCACCGCACCTTCTAAAATGCACGGCTTCACTCTTTAGAAAGTACGATGTGCAGTTACCCATAACAGTGGGCGGTGAGACTACCATAATGGAAGCTAAATTTAAAGATGTTGTTGAAGCCCATGAAATAGACAAAAAATCCCCACTAATATTTAGGAGCATGTTCAAGATTAAAGAAGCTCACTTAGCACCTGTGATGCGATTTGCTATGAAAGTTTCTATTGCAGCACAGCTAATGAGCAGAACAGCCGCTGCATTTTTATACAGCTTATTATCACGAGGTAAGTTTATTTTTGGCCTCCTGACATCTAGATGACAGTTTTACACACTACTGACGTCCACGGTAACTTCGATTTTACGGTTACGTCACCACTTTACAACACCCCGGTGCGGTAAAATTTCGAAAAAACACTGGCTCACAGGCAAACTTAAAAATTAAAGTAACGCTGCTACAATAAATCTCATTTATAGAAATTTCACTTTACTTAACTTTTGAATTGATTAATATCGTTTAAATATTTAAAATTTAGGTTTTTATTTCAACTGCCGGTACGCCATCTTTCGCCATTTGACATTAATTTGACTTTTGGCATGTAGCTTTTCACCATCTTATTGCGAACAGCTGTGGAAGTTAGACAGAAGACACACTTTGGGCCACCTCCCTTAATTCTGGTGGTGTGCATAAAAATCACTTTCACTATCAGACATTTTAAGATTAAATAATTTGACATTTGTTATCAGTGGCCACTTTGATCGGTGGTAATTATTGTGTTCGCATTTAAACGCCAAAATTCTCAAAATATTGCAACTTACTGCGGCGCGTCAGCCAAAAAGTTCACTACTAATCTCGTGCGGTAAGCATTTTACAGCGCGAGGTTTTTTTTGAAGCACGACGCGCAGCGTAGAATTTTGTGCCGTCCAGTAACTAACACCGTCCCTACCCGACTAACACGGGAAATTACCCTCTTCCGTTACCTCCGCCGCCAAACAGCCGCCCCGTTTGCCACGCCGTCACCTCGTTCGAACACCTGGATTATTTCTCGACTGTCTAAAAGCAGCCCGTGAGCAACTGGAGTAAACCAGCCCAAAAATCTGGCGCCCGAGCAACCGTCTACACCGAGCGAAGCGCGTCACATATTTTGGCGCCCGAGCAGGGACCGTTTTTTTAGCCTTTTCCGAAGAGGGGAACCGTAACCATTATTACCGGAACTACCTTTGCCACCGGTTTTGCATCGCGAGTTAATGAACCATTCTAACTCGCGAAGTCGACGGTGAACCGTCCGATCATCAGTCTCCGCTGGATCGAGGGAAGGAGAAAGAAGTTCGAGACGGCGTCCTTCTCCCTCCCCCAAAGGAAATCCGGGAGGGATGTCACCCCGAGCCTATAACCATCAAGTAGAGCCACGACAAGCACCCTGGACTAGCGCATCAAGTTTGCCCAAAGGCCGGAAGAAACCGGAATGCCCAGCAAGTGCCTACCGGAGAGACAGCAGTGGCGTCGGGCCGTAACGATGCCACTGCCTACGCCGACCCGTTTTCTCCTTCAACGTTCCTCCGCACCGACACTGTCTGTCCCAGTGGACATGTCAAACGCTGCGCCCACCGACCTTTCCTTTAGTGGCGCAGGACATAGGAATCACTGGAGGGGGATGTTGTCCCCACAGTGTCACCGGCGGAGGAAGCAGCGTGCGAGACACCGTCGGTTCCGTTACCCTCGCTGCCTCCGATAGAGATGCCGCCACCTTCTCCGTCCCCGGCTGCCCTGCTGCTACGTTACTGTCCGTCCCAGTGGAAACGCCAGTCTACGCCCGCCGACTCTCCGTTAGTGACGGATGACTGGGTTCATTGGAGGGGGACGAGGTCCCCACAGTACCGAAAAGTGGCAAGGAAGCATGGAACCGCCTGGACAGCCCCGTCCTCATGACTGTCCCGGACAATCTTCCAGTGAACTTTTACTCCTTCCGATTCACGTGTCACAACATCGCCTACCTGCGAATCCTGACACACTCTTCCGTTTATTAAGAACCCCGGAATCCGATAACCGTCAACTCCGTCACCTAGGGGACCCGCATGCCCGTGTTTTTGTTCAAACCCACAACCCCTACTAATGGTTTTCTTTATACCATGTCTTAGACGCCGAAACCCGACCTGTCGGGACCCCGCGAGGCCGCGAAAAAAGCCCTCTCGATGCGGCAGGAGGCGGAGAGGGTGCAGCGAGAAGGCCACAACCGCTTTCAGCGGATTAAAGCACTTGCCGCTCGGTTCCGAGCCGCCACTCGCCGTCCCACTGCAAACAAAACTCCTTTACGTCCGCCGTCCACCACGGTTGTTGGTTCTTCCCCAGGCCTGAAGGAGGTGGTCCCAACACCTGGGAAAAGCGAGGCCCCGTCACCAGAAAAACCTCCGGCAACCACCGACACGGCGGTCAGGACTCCACCTCGCCCCGCCTCCTCTGCGGCCGAAGAAGGCCCAGGAACCGCCCCTGCCCGGCCCCCGCCGTTACGCCTGGCGCACGTGCCCCGGCAGCCACCGGCCCCGGCCGTACTGACCCGGACGGACAATGATGGAAAGCTTCCCAGCAAAGTCGGGCCGGTTGTTGAGGGGAAAGGCGCCCGCACCCTTCCGTTGCCGTTCCAACCTTCGGCTCCTCATTTAAAACCTCCGGTCTGCCGCTCCACCATGAGTCGAGCAGTACCGTCGTTCCAACCCCGTCCACCAGGGAGGATTAATCCCTCAACGTCCATAAGCTTCGAGCAGGAGCCATTGGACCTGTCTACACGTCCTCCGCCGTCCTCTTCACTTCCTCTCCGGACCATAATGCGACCCCTGGGGACTACGGTGTCGACCCAGCCGCCTCGCAAGAGACAGGCGCTCACCGAGCCCTGGACTCCAAAAAGAACCGTGCCGCCCCGTCACCCCCTTCCCGATGTGACCGTCGGGTGTCCGTCGAGGGGGCAAAGTTTTGTTCCCATCGTGGGCGCTAGGAGCGCCCCACCCTCGGTGGTAGGACCTCCGTGTCCCGCGACAGTCAAATCCGCACTTACTCCACCCCCGGATACATTGCACCACGCTGTGGCCGCGCTCGAAGCAGTGCTAACCGCCACATCAACAACGTCTCCCGTGCACAAGCTGGCCGACGCTATTTTCGGGGTGCCTACCGTCTATTGGCCCCCCGAAATCAGGCAGCAAGTCGTCGACTTGCGCCCGGAGCATCGTCCCCGCGGGCGGTTCCGGTTGCGGCTGACCACCAGCGGCGGACGGTCGCTCCACATCTGTGTCCCGCCCCGTGACCAATAAATGCCGTTACCCTACTCTGCCTTTTATTTTCCCGAGACCCGGAATAATAACTTCTTGTTACAGATGATTGCCGACACCGATGATGGCGTCTCGGTCCTGCTAGACGAGGACTTACGCCGGGACTTGGAAGTCTCTGACTCCTCATCCAGCGATTGGGACCGGGTAGACCCGCCAAAGAGGACGAGCCCTCCGCCGGCCCGCCCCTCTCGACTCATGAGATCCTCGACGGAGATACCGCGACCCGAGGCAAAGTTACCGCGACCCAGAGTAGCCCCTCCGCCCGCCACCCCCTACAGGGGCAGGATACCGGAACACCTCTCCTCCCCCGGCGAGCGGTGTTGGCGCTGCGGCTCCAGGGGACACCTCCGTGGGTCTTGCACCGCGCAGGACCGCATCTGTTTTTGTTCCGTCTGCGGCCGGACCGGCGTTATGACCCGAAATTGCTGCCCGCGTACCGTCCCGGCACCATTGACCTACCGTCTCACCGCCACACCCTGGAAACCATGCCCAATGTGTGGCTGTGGCGGCCCCTTTGACCACCACCGCCAGCCGTGAGCAAAACATTCCCCACGCCCGTTCCGAGAACCACCCCGTTTCACCGTCACCGTCACCTGCCGTAAAAAGAGAAAATTTTCCTCGACAATTTTTTTTTAGAAATATTGACCAATGATAACGATCCATTATTCAATTTTAGCCAATCACAACCGATTTGTTTTGACAAATTTGGGAGTAGTTCAAATGAGTGAAAAAATCCCTGTCATATTGAAAAAATCCCTGTCATATGGTGAAAAAATCCCTGTCACTTTTGACAGCTTCAGATTCGTAATTTAAAAAAATCCAAAGCACTCGAAACTAGTAAATCACTTTTACAAGACTACCTGCTCACAAAATAATTCACGTGATTTTCGGAAATTGACCAGGATTTTTATCGTAATTGTTGTCGTCACGCGTACGGACCTTTCCCCACTTATCTGGCTGATTTTATCCAAAGACGAAATTTATCCTCTTCACCTCTTCACTAAAATTGCTACAGTAGTCGCTAACCATCGCAGCAGAAACAGAACTTCAATTTATATAAATAACGTGGAAATTGAAGGAAAACAGCACAATTTAAAATTTTACCGGTTTCAGGCGATTAAAGCGTTCTTAACATGCATAAAAATAGGCTGGTAAGCAGATCATAACGTTATCTAATGGTTTCTAGACAACAAGCCCATTAACCATTCATGACAACAATGACCCCATTCAAATGCTTTCATCTCGATTGTCAAAATGACGCGAATTCACGCAACATTCTTTTAATTTTGGCTTTAATCGCTTTAAACCGATAAACTATTGAACAAACCTCGGATGTTATGAATCATAACAGACTTAGATGTCTTAAAATCCTCGCTCTCCGAGCTCGGATTTCAATTGACATCTGCGTCTGTTATGATAGTCATAACATTCCTAGGTATGTTAATAGCTATAACACAGTGACCATTACGTTGTTTATTCTTCAAGAATCTGTCCTGTCCTGTCATTCTAGTTCGCATGCGCGAATGCCAGGGCCCTGGGGATTAGCATCGTACGACAAGACAAATTGTATTCCCATACAGAAACCAGCTGTTAATTTTGCCAGTGGGCAGGAATTTTGTGATGATGTGGTTTATCTGGGTTTATCATAATTCATAATCCAGTATTCAACGCGCGAACTTGGCCCACTTTAATATACCTACTTAGCCATCTCGTTAGCCATCATCAGTCACCATTATTGCTAAAATGTAAATTGTTAAAACCAGTTAAAATCCCTATTAAAATCATTAATTTTTAAATCTCAAAATGAAATAAACAATTTTAATTAAAGTCATACCCACTTATTTAGTATTTTCCTCGGTATTTCCTAACAAAAGTCATACCCACTTATTTAGTATTTTCCTCGGTATTTCCTAACAAAATAAAAATAATGATTCATTCAGAAACGATATCTGACAGCTTGTTCCTGTCATCCTGTCATTGAAGTTAAAGTAGGTAATATTCAACTGCCACACATACCATGCTGACACGGGGAGAAGTTAGGTGCAATATTTCTTTCAAAAAATTGTCTTCCGAAAAGCACTCGAGAAATGGTAATTTTTCATGAAATGAAATAGGTTCACCCTCGATAAATGTCCCTCGGGCGTTTGCCTACTGTTTGTTTTGGAAAAAAAGCCTCGACTGCGTCTCGGCTTCTTTTCGTCCAAACAGTAGGCAAAAGCCCTCGTAGACATTATTACTCGTGTAACCAACTTCATTTCAGAAAAATTACCATTTCTCTAGTGCTCTTATATATGAAAATATTTCTCTTTCCCGAAGAGGAGGGGGTGTGTAACGAAGTGATTTTCCTCCGTTACGATTTTCGATAATCCGCCCCCGCAATTGTTATTAACGGCGCACCGAACCACCCACCGGACTGTATTCTCCGATACCAATTTATTTAGTTAATCCCTAGCCACCCATTCCCGTTCCCGTGCCTTTAATAATTTTCAGGTTTTGTCGCTGAAGTCCACGTGGAGTATGACGTCGCCACAGAGTCATCGCTCCGCGGCCCCACCACGCCGGCTGCGTCCCCACCATGAGCGCTCGAGATGCGCCGCGCATCTCCTTCCACTGCCGGCTCGCCGATATAAGCAGGATCCCGGCATCGAAGACATGAGTTCACCGCCTGACCAGCTCCGAACAGACAACCGACCTCTGACCGCGAAAGTAGATTAGTAAACAATTGTTATTGTTAAGTGTGAAGGTAGTTCCTCAGGATTATTAGTTTTATTTGTGTACGGTGTAGGGAATAAAGGTTTAATTCCGCAACGGTCTTTCTCTCTCCGTGTTCGTCATACCGTGGAACGTAGGAGTCATCCCCACTTCGACTGGAACGTCAGGCTTGCATCGCCCCTTCCGAATCGCGAAGCGTGGAACGTAGGAGTCACCCCACTTCCACTGGAATGTCAGGCTCGCATTGCCACTTCCGTAAAAGGTAGTGCGGGACGTTGGGTTCACACCTACTTCCGCTGGGACGTCAGGCTAGCATTGCCACCCCCTATCCGTCAAAGTGGAGTGTCGGATTCCGAAGCCACCTCCACGAGGGCGTCAGGTTTGCATCGCCACCCCCGACCCAGTGCCACGACTTCACCGAAGGAGATAGAAAGCCGCCACCAAGGAAACCCAGCGTAGAATTTGTGCCGTCCAGTAACTAACACCGTCCCTACCCGACTAACACGGGAAATTACCCTCTTCCGTTACCTCCGCCGCCAAACAGCCGCCCCGTTTGCCACGCCGTCACCTCGTTCGAACACCTGGATTATTTCTCGACCGTCTAAAAGCAGCCCGTGAGCAACTGGAGTAAACCAGCCCAAAAATCTGGCGCCCGAGCAACCGTCTACACCGAGCGAAGCGCGTCACAAGTTGCAATATTTTGAGAATTTTCGCGTTTAAATACGAGCACAATAATTACTACCGAACAAAGTGGCCACTGATAACAAATGTCAAATTATTTAGATTTCAAAATGTCTGATAGTGAAAGTGATTAATTTTTAGCCACACCACCAGAATTAAGGGAGGTAGCCCAAAGTGTGTCTTCTGTCTAACTTCCACAGCTGTTCGCAATAAGATGGTGAAAAGCTGCATGCCAAAAGTCAAAATAATGTCAACTGGCGAAAGATGGCGTACTGGCAATTGAAATAAAAACCTAAATTTGAAATATTTAAACGATACTAATCAATTCAAAAGTTAAGTAAACTGAAATTTCTATAAATAAGATTTATTGTTGTAGCGTTACTTTAATTTTTTAGTTTGCCTGTGAGCCAGTGTTTTTTCGAAATTTTACCGCACCGGGGTGTTGTAAAGTGATGACGTAACCGTAAAATCAAAGTTACCGTGGACGACAGTAGTGTGTAAAACTGTCATCTAGATGTCAGGAGGCCAAAAATAACTATTTATTTTCTTTGTTATTAAATAATAATGCACATCAGGTTGTATGAATAAAGGGAAGTATATTAAATGCTTTTCCTCCAAAAAATTAATAAAACTTATGAATATGAGAATATGAGGCAAAAGAAAAAGCAATTATGCAGTTTAATGCTTCATTTTATTCAAACTAACCAGCAGAATGTTAGTACATACTTGGCACTTTGGATAATCTATTTGTACAAGTAGTACATTCCATTTTGTAATTTAATTGCAGGTGAAATAGAGCAGCGATCAATCGCAACAGCAACATTTGTAACCCAAGTGGATAATCTGTTTGATAGCTTCAATGGGAAGCAAATTGAGGAAGGTGACAAGCAGCTAAGGTGTGCAGTGTCTGAGGAGTCTCAACATGTATCATTTTGGAAACAGGCATTCTCAACTGTTAAGCAATGGTCTTTTAAAAGGATTACAAAGACAGGAAATCTCAAAGTGGGAAAGCCACCCTCGCAGATTGGCTGGATGATTTCCATAAAGTCTATTTTATCGATTTGGGACTATGTTCGAAGTAAAGGTCTTAAGCATCTAAAAACAAGATACCTGAATCAAGACAGCACTGAAAATATGTTTGGGGCCATTAGATCAGGTTGTGGTTGTGCAGACAACCCCACCATTTTACAATTTACGGCAAGCCTAAAAACCCTAATTCTGAATGGCTTAACAAGTAAGAATTTAACGGGAACTAACTGTGAAGCAGATGATCAGGAACTTCTAACTGATTTGATCAGCTTCATCCAAAGTAGCCCAGATGAAGAACAGCCAGGGACAAGCTCCGATTTGGTAAAATTGGGTGTTGGTAGTTTGGAATCCCTCCAGGAAGTGAGTGTCGAAGAACATCTTTTCACAGATTCTGATCTATTAGCTAAGGACATCGTTGAGGAAGCTGTTGGAGCTGGAAAAATTGAAGTTATGTCAGTGGCATATGTTAGTGGCTTTATAGCCAAAAGAATTTTTAAAACGATAGTGTGTAAACAGTGTTACCATTTGTTGTGTTCTACTGCTGACGAGCCACATAATCTGTTTATACAATGTAAAGAATGGAGTGAAAGTGAATCAAGACGTACGTACCCATCGGAGAAGTTGGTAGTATCAGTGGGCTTGGCAGTGACTGCCTTAGAAAAGTTTATACCAGAGTGGGGAGGAAAAAAGTGTATTTCAAAAAATGCTGCCGTCGTAATTGCCAATCAAATAGATTTTTCTTGGTTAAATTGTAATAATCATCATGTTTTGATGACAGAAGCGATTATAAAGGCTGTATGCCTTATAGGCATTCCATGGTGGTGCAAAGGAGAAAATGAGAACATTAAAGCAAGAAAGATGTCAGGGCTACTAGAAGAAAACTTAGCAAAATGCAACATTGTTGAGCTTGTTTTAATGATTATTATTGAATAATATATTTGTGGATTTAGTGTTTTCGTGGTTATATTTCTGTTTTGTATTTTTAACTGTTTAATGTTCTTGTAAAAGCAATTTGTTGTATATTACATTTTTTCTTTTTTTTTTAAATGTAATGCGCAACAAATTGCTTTTACAAGCATTTTAAATAATAAAAACCAATAATTCCATTGGGGTTCATTTTAAATTAAAGCGGGAAGCGACAACGGCGCCATCTGAGCAAAGCCTTTCGCTACAATCGACCAGTTCAGTATTCGGGAGTAAAAAAATGTACGCAGTTGCATGTCACGTTGTCACTGATAAGATTTAATTTAAGACAAAGTGTACTTATATAGCATTTCTTGCTAAATAAACTTGATTATTATTATTATTATTATTATCTATCTAACTAATCCAGTAATCCGATTTTGTCCCAAGCCTAATCTTGATAGTTACCTACAGCTCTGTTATTAGGTCTTTCCTAAATGTTTTGTTACTTTATGTTTTATTATACTTACTTAAGTAAGTACATATTATTTATGTTGTTTTATATTACCTCCTATGTATAATTAAGTGCTTAGAAAATGAGTGACCTTGAAAACTAGAAAAATTTTCGCCTGCGGCGCTATTCATTTGTCAACCCCCCCCCCCTAAACATCCTCTTCACCAGTCAGGCTTTCCTAAAATAAAAATCTGGCAACCCTATACAGGACTTCCTGTTCTTTTAAAAGGTAGGACCGTTTTTCACTATCATGGAACTTTCAGCCACCGGGGCTGGACTGCATACTTAATTCCCTTTCAGGGGCCCAATTCTGGAGATACGTGGAAAATGTTCCTATCGGAATTTTTTCCCATGACCCTTTTCCTGGTGGAAAGCAAGAGAACATTCTCGACCGCCCTAGGAATTCATTTTCCTATGGGAGGACCTTCGCAACGTATGTCGTGACAAGTCTATCCGTCTTGGTTTTGTTGACCAATCACAGTGCAGTATTTCTGGATATTAATTGTGCTTAGATTGGCGACAGTGGAGCTGTCGTGATCACGTGACGTGATATTATGTTATTGTCAAAAACATAACCTCTCGCGGAGTTCGAGATCCAACGTGCCTAATAACATATTAATAAACACCACCCTTGTTTCGGAAAGGTAAGATGTCAAATTTAAATAAATGATGTTAATAATGAGCATATAGAAGATGGAGCCAAAGAAGAGTACGCATATAAGCGAAGGACAAAAGAAAAAACCGATCGAATTGCTGGAAGAGGATGAGGAACTGCGAAGTGGTAAATTTAGCAGTACCTACTTTTACGTTTAAAATAGCCCAACAAAGATGGATGAATATTACTGGTAAATTAAATTGCATCCCCGGTGCTCAGAAAGATTGGGAAGGTTGGAGGAGAGTAAGTTTTTCCAGTGTTAGTTAGTTACTAAAATAGTAAGGAAATATTATTTTCATAGACATGGCAAGATCTGAAAAAGAATGCGAAAAAGAAACACACTGAAGTTAAAAATCACTCTAGAGGCACAGGTGGTGGTCCCCCAGTTCCTCCAGTGGACATCAATGAAGATCAGCAGCATATTTTAGATATGCTTGAAGATACCGCTATCAATGGTGATAGTCTAGTCGAGGAATCCATTGTAATTTTTGTAAGTTCTCCAAGCACTAGTCGGTTCACTGTTATTGATTGTATCTTGTTAATATAGGACGAACATAGTTATGTGCTGCCATCTGTGCCCCCATTAACGCCTGTTGTGCCGCCATCCGCGCCTCCGAAAGGTTCCTCAGAAGCCAAACATGCCAGGAAACGCAAAGCTTCCCAGATATTAGATGAAAATAATGAGGTAGTCAATAAGTTAATTACAAATTTTGATTCAAGAAATTTAGCTCAAGAAGAATATTATGAAAGCAAACTTAGTCTCTATAAGCAGGACATCGAAGTTAAAAAGAGAATTGCAAATGCTTTAGAAACAATTGCGAATAAGATAAACATCTAAGTGAAAGTTTGTAACAAAGTTATTAAGACCTTATCTTTGTTTTTTACCCAAATATGCCTATTTTCATTACCTAGTTCATTTAAAGATTAGGTCTTGAGGATGTTTTCTGTGTTGCAATGTTACATATTACATTATGTTCCTTATTTTTTACATATACCAAAGTAATGCAGTATTATCGCTAGTTTATTAAAAAAAAATTTCTATATGTCGTTTATGTTAGTTCATTTAAAGATAGGTTTTTTTAAGAGTGTTGTGTCGAAAACCACGACCTCTGTGAGAGGTGGGGACTACTAGCTTCCATGATGTCAAAGACATCACGCCACCTGTTGCTAAACAGGAGTAGTGTCGATGCCCGGGGCGGAGCTGACTTTGTCAGCCGCTAGTTTTCTTTAGATGTCTTTGACATCATGGAAGCTAGTAGTCCCCACCTCTCACAGAGGTCGTGGTTTTCGTGGTTTTCGACACAACACTCTTAGTTCGTCGCATTTTCTGTTTAAAGGTTGGGTGGTTTGAGTTTGTGGTTTCATTCGGGGTGCACGACACTGATGAGATCCAAGAGATCGAAACAGCTGTCTGTCGTTCCCTGTTTGAGACCATGAGCTCAAACCAGCCGCTTTCGTTTTGATTGTGGCAGTGAAGAATTTTTAATTTTTCATTGTCACAATCGAATCATTGCATAGGTTTTTTTGTATGTATTAGTACCACAATCAATAATAGTATGTATTAGTGTTAATATTACATTAACATACTTGTATCTTGTAGGTTCCTTATTTTTTGGATAGGTTCCAAAGATGTGCAGTACTTATTGCTCAATTAATACCCATTTTTCCAAACTAAGATTCTTTTTGATTGTTATTAAGGTTTATTTTGCGTTATTACATTAGGTTAGGTATAAATACTTATGTGTTCCTTTTGTTTTGTGCAATATGTATTATACCAAAGATGTGCAGTATTACTTCATTAATAAATACTTTTTTTCCAACAAATATTTATTTTTGTACCTAATACCTACAATTTTGCAGGCATTTTTTATAGGCAAGTTGAATATTGTTATATTACAAGCGATTGCAACAGTTTTTTTATTAACAAATATTTTACACGTTTGCCATGTAGTTCCTTACAAGTCGTTGCTGTAATCTTCGACCATTTTCTAAATCTGGGTTACGACCGACATTGTCATATACAATCCCATTATTTACATCTATACCCAGGTCTAATTCGTCATCTCCTTGGCTCAGGCTCTGGATCTGGCAATCTACTTTTTACACAAATGTTGTGCAAAACGGCGCAAGCATTTACAATTCTTGATGCAACTGTAGGTGTATAGTGTAGCACACGGTGCTTGAGCAAGCATCTAAAACGCATTTTGAGTAATCCATTGCACCTTTCAATGATGCTCCGACATCTACAAAATGCATTATTGTACTGCTCTTCGGGACTTCCAGGTGCAGGGTTTCTGACTGGAGTCTGCAACCACTTTCTAAGTGGATAGCCTGAATCACCTAGAAGATACCAAAATGGTCAAAATTAAAACTTATACATAGGTATTTATTGAAAAGGGAAAAATTATTGTTCCACAGTGCAAAACAAGGTGCAAAAGAAAAGAAACTGAAATGTAATGCTGATCTCATTGTGGAACACCTTTTCCTCAACATCCTTCATACTACCTATATAGGTAATTAATTACCTACCCATCAAAAAGTAGTTCGCATCACCTCTGTTTACTTCCCGCATTAAGGGATTAAGATTAGAATTATTCCAAATGTATGAATCACGTGTACTGCCTGGATACCTCGCGTTAACGTTTGTAATATTTAAATTTACATCACAAACCTGAAATTAAAAATAAAAGGTATAATTTATTGTAACGGCGGTTATCTTACTAGCTGGACGTTGATAGAATGATAGTTTTTCCTGTTTACATAGATGTGCTCCGGATGTCCATTGTTATTAATCCCAGGAGGGTATATTGCCACATGGGTACAGTCTATAATGCCGACAACCCCAGGAATTCCATATGCATCATAAAATCTGTGAATAAATAAATGCAAATCTTAGGATAGGTAACTTCTGGAACAAATAAGACTTATTTCTTCTTTAGGATTTATAATTAACACCTTCACCATAGATTTCTAAACAGCAAAGCTTTTTTTGTTATGAGGCCATGTTTTTATCAGGTATATGTAAGTATTTGAACTTTATGTTGATAAGGCAAAGTTTTAATAAGTCTGTAGGTATTGTGTTTCTGCGCTCTGTCTATGTAGGTACCTACCAAATATAATGAAACTGACTTACTGTCTTCTTATAATATTCATCTCTTCAAAATTTCTTGGAAACTGCACCCATTTGTTGAAAATTCTCGGTTGGTTTAATGCATCAGTGACTTCTGCAACACACCTGCTTACCGATGACTGACTAACTGCAAGATATTTATTGTTCCCAACATCAGTTTGGTAACTTCCACTTGCAAAAAAATTTAATGCAGTCAGAATCTAAAAACAAGGCAAAATAAACTGTAAAAAGAGGAATGAAGTTATCTTTGTAGGTACTATGTATCTACATGTTTCAATTAGTACCTAATTAATGATATATACCTACGTCCCATCATAACTGACTCTGTACCTACCTTAATTATTTTTGGTAAAGCAGAACTCCTGGATGGCTCCACTAAATATTCTTCAATGTCTTCTGCTAACTCTTGAACTAATGGTTTACTTAATCTGAATATTTTTACAAATTGTTTATCGCTGATAACCTCAAACGGATCATCATGAACCCAATTGGTCCAAAATTGTCGTGGTAATTCATTTGCGACGTCTTCTTGTACGGCTAAGTTGTCTAATATACAGGGTGTGGCAGAACTCGCGCCCCAGAGAAAATGGGCTTGTGCCGGAGACCATAAGGAATCAAAAACCTCAATGCGAAAATGTCCTTCCTCTTTTTATAACAGAGCTACAGTGTTTCTTAATCCACCAATCCCAGAAGTGATGCTACAGGTAATTTTTCACTAAAAGACCCGTTCCTAGGTTACACGAAAAATGTAAATTTGCACATTTTTACAAAAACATAGTGAGCGTTCGCGTCTGACAGTGTCACTGTGACATAAATTGCGCGCTTATTATTTTTGAAATCAGCTTCACTGTCAGTTTGTACAAGATCGTAAGGAATTATGTATTCTTCCGCTGATTATGTCGAAATGATAACCCTTTATGGCGAAAGTGGACGCAACGCTAGAGAGGCTGCCAGGCTCTTTGCCCAACGATTTCCGCACCGCCACCATCCTGACCATAAGGCTATTCTAAGGACTGTAGAGAGGACCAGAGAAACCGGCCAAACGGCTCCAGATCGACAAGAAATCGGAGGTGCAGCCAGAAGAGCACGCACGGTTGAAAATGAAGAAGCCATCCTCGATGCCTTTGAGGAAGACAGTGGGAGAAGCCTAAGGGATGTAGCCAATATCGTTGGTGTCTCTACTCGTTCGGTACATCGTGTGATGAAAAACTATGGACATCATCCTTACCATTACACGCGTGTTCAGGAGCTAAAACCGGAAGATTACCCTTTACGCAGAACTTTCTGCAGGTGGTTGTTGCGCCGAGAAGAACGCGAGCCGAACTTTGTTACACGAGTCCTATTCTCGGACGAATCGATGTTTGACAGACAGGGATGCTTCAATGCGCACAACTTACATATTTGGACAGAAGAAAATCCCAGGGCCATTTTTCCGCGGGGTTTCCAACAACGGTTTTCTGTAAACTTGTGGGCTGGGCTGCTTGGAGATCAAGTGGTATACAAATGTTCCTGAAGAATTACCCTTCAAGTAACTTATTATTACCGTTCTAGATTGGACCGGTGGAATTTCCACACCGGTTGACAGGGAATCTCTATGACCAGTTTTTAAATGAAGACCTCCCCCAACTTCTGGATGATGTCCCTGTTGCTTTTCTGGTAGGTCAGTGGTTCCAACATGATGGGGCAGGACCGCACTTCAGTCGAGTAGCACGCGCAATTTTGGACGAACAATATCCTGACCGCTGGATAGGGCGAGCTGGTCCAATACACTGGCCCGCGCGTTCGCCCGAATTGAACCCTCTAGACTTTTTTCTGTGGGGACATGTGAAAAATGTTGTCTACAGGCAGCCCATTCAGTCAGAAGTTGAACTTAGGGCCCGAATTCTGGAGGCATTTGAGACAGTAACACCTCAAATGGTAACCGCCTCAAAATTGAACCTGTTGAGACGAGCTCGACTATGTTTGGAAATGAATGGCGGACATTTTGAACATTTACTCTGATTTCTTATTCTTTCCTTTCTGTTCAATTACATGGGCTTTGAAAATGTGTTCCACCTTTTAGCTACTTGTGCTATCCTTTTTGGATGCTATTTCAATAAAATGGTTAGAACCGCTAATTGTCGTTTTGATTTGCGTCAAATAATGTCTAACCAAACTTTCTATAGCGCAACTTATGTCACAGTGACACTGTCAGACGCGAACGCTCACTATGTTTTTGTAAAAATGTGCAAATTTACATTTTTCGTGTAACCTAGGAACGGGTCTTTTAGTGAAAAATTACCTGTAGCATCACTTCTGGGATTGGTGGATTAAGAAACACTGTAGCTCTGTTATAAAAAGAGGAAGGACATTTTCGCATTGAGGTTTTTGATTCCTTATGGTCTCCGGCACAAGCCCATTTTCTCTGGGGCGCGAGTTCTGCCACACCCTGTATAAATTGCAGCCAGTTCTTCCATTTTTTAAAATAAAACTTTTAAAAAACCTTGCAACTATTAAACAAAACTGTCATTAGCGTCATTTCCATGAATACTCTCGTGGGAATCGCTGTTTCCTATGCGCAATGGGCATGGGAAAATATTCCCATGCAAAGCGCTAGAAAATATTCCTCTAGGAGTAGTCTAGAATTACGAATCTGTTTCTCATTCGAAAAAAACTGTTTTTCCTATAGGAATAATTTCGAGAATTGGGACCCAGCACGTAACCTCACTTACACTGGATGACAGCTGACAAGTTCGAGTGACAAACAGTGCCGCCAACCACCGCATCAACTACCAACCGCGAACAACAATCAGTTCCCCAACATTCATTTTTAAAATTAATAACTTGCATCTTCTTTTGGATATCCAGAATTGTATCAGTTGTAGGAAATAAGATCTTGTAACAAATGTTCATGTTATGTTTTATTCAGCGAAGTGATAACAAAACTGTTTAGTGCACAGACTCCCGAACCCATTTATTAATAAAACACCTTTAAGTTTAACTAAACTATATATTGAAGCGTTGGTTTAATCATGGTTTTACAATTTGGTGCCTTTCGGCTCCAGGCTTTGACGAAGACTGTTTTAAAATTTTATAAATAGAGAGAAAGTGAGTTGGGGGTGGTTTACAACATCCGGTCGCCGTGCATTTGGTCGGACCTTCCTAGAAGTCATAAACCACTCACCCTAATGATCTATGAGATCCAACATCCCGCCACCCTTGAAAGGTTACTTTCAAGACCGCAATGGGTGATTAGTAGGATATAGGATCAGTAAGTAAATTTAAACAAAACAAACATATTGGATTGGAATTAAGAACAAGTTAATAAATTGACTTATGATGGTAAAATGAAATGACACAATATTACATACAGGTAGGAAATAATAGTTCAGAGCACTATGAGTGATAGACGATACGACTGTCCTTAATTTGAAGATCGAACGAGAAAATAAAGTTACACAATCACAATACACCACACAAGGAACACCTATGACGTAATCGACATCAAAGTTCGTGGTTGTTACATGTCACTACAAGTACCTATAGCGGCATCTGAATCTATAGGCAAAACACACACCTTGGTTATCGCGCGTTTTAACACTCCACTGATAGTCTTTACGCTTACTACCCGGATTTTACCGTCCTTTCCCGGGTGTAATTCGACCACTCGACCCAACCGCCATGATAAAGGCGGTAAATTGTCTTCCTTAAGAAGTACAATGGTATCCACAGCAATTGAGTTGGCTGCCGGCTTACGCCATTTACCCCTTTGCTGCAACTCATTCAAATATTCCTTGGACCAGCGGGTCCAAAAGTGTTGTTGCATTTGCTGTACTCGCTGCCAATAATTTAGCCGGCTTTCGGCTGTATTGGTGAAGTTTTCATCGGGTGCGGCTGTCAGTGGACCTCCAATCAAAAAGTGTCCAGGAGTCAAAGGTAATGGGTCGTTGGGGTCAGTAGATAAAGTGGACAACGGACGTGAATTCAAGCATGCCTCGATCTGGGCAAGCAGAGTCGACATACCTTCGAAAGTCAACAGAGTATTTCCGGCAACTCTGGTGAGGTGATGTTTGGCAGATTTTATTCCTGCCTCCCATAAGCCTCCAAAATGGGGAGATTTGGGAGGAATAAATTTCCAATTAATCTGATTAACGGCTAAGTGGTTAATGACATAATCAAAAGAAGAATTTTCAAATAATTGTGAGAGTTCTTTGTTTGCCGCGACAAAGTTTGAGGCATTGTCAGAATACATATTCCTAATTTTCCCTCTGCGAGCAATCATTCGTCGCAACGTAGCTATGAACCCTTCAGAGGTGCAATCTGATACGAGCTCTAAGTGAACTGCCTTAGTACTGAGGCAAATAAATAGCGCTATGTAAGCTTTCAACTTTCTTTTACCTCTACCTCGACCCTCCTTAATGGTGATAGGTCCCGCATAATCAATGGCACAGTTTAGAAATGGTTTGGCAGGATTAACTCGGTCATTGGGAAGATTTCCCATCAATTGATGCAACGGCAAGGGTTTTACCTTGAAGCATTTAACGCATTTTTGGATGACTTGTCGCACTGAGCTCCGCCCTGATAAAATCCAGTAATTTTGACGGATTGCATTTAAAGTGCTCTGAGTACCACTATGTAATTCCCTTTGATGATAATGGAGAATTAACAATTTAGTGAAATGATGGTTTTTTGGCAAAACAATCGGAAATTTTTGGTCATTTGCTAGGCTAGAATTTATTAGTCTTCCCCCAACACGAATAACTCCAGATTCATCAATAAAGGGATTCAAAGCTAACAGATTACTTTGAGGATCGAGCTCTTGCTTATTTATCAAAGATCGAAGTTCTTTGGGAAACGAGTTCTGTTGTACAAGTTTAATAATTTTCTGGGTAGCTACTTCCCTTTCATCGACGCTTAGGTATTTACTTGAGATTTTAATTTGACCCTTGGATGCATTGTTTGTAAAACGGAGACACCTTGCTACGGCTCCAATTAATATATTGTAACGGGAAAATCGCATCATCCATTCGATGCTAACTTTAGCTACGACATTGCAGATCAATTTGTTGATCCCTTCTGGAGCTTCAATTTTGGAGAGATCAAGGGTTTTCGGATCGGAATTTGAATATAGGAAGTTAGGGCCATCCCACCATAGGGAGCAGTTTACCAACTGGTTGGGAAGAAGACCTCTAGAAATCACGTCAGCTGGATTTTCTTCAGATTTTACATGATGCCAGTGGGCAGTAGCGGTTAATGATTGAATTTGAGACACTCTGTTTGCAATAAACGTTTTCCATTTATTTGGAGAAGCTGATAGCCATGCCAAGACAATGGTGGAATCAGTCCATAATTGGATTTTGTTAAATTGAATATTTATGACATTTACACATTTGTCTACGAGCTTCGATAGAACCAAAGCTCCACAAAGTTCCAATCTTGGCAAGGATTCAGTTTTTATAGGGGCTACCTTGGATTTAGCACATAAAAGCTTCACTTGGCAAGTACCATCTTGCAAGATGATTTTGATATAAACACATGCCCCATAGGCTTTCATGCTGGCGTCACAGAAACCGTGCATCTCAATTTGTTCAAAGGGGTAGAATGGGATGACTTTACGAGGTATAATGATTCTGTCAAGATCTTTCAATTGATCTAAAAACTCTATCCATTGACATCTAACATCATTAGGAACAGTTTGTTGCCAATCTAATTTTAAGTTCCACAATTGTTGCATCAACATTTTTGCTATAATTACTACCGGTCCAATTATGCCCATAGGATCAAAAATGCGGGCCGTAGCTGACAGAATGCTGCGTTTAGTTACTTTATTTGATGGTTGGGATAAATTAGGCATAAATTTGAGATGATCTAAATGGCTGTTCCATACTAATCCTAATGTTTTTATATCATTCTCCCGATCTAGATTCATAACCCCTTCAGAGCACTTTCCTGAATCGGGTAGGATATCGGCCGAATTTGACGCGAATTTGCGAAGAGGAAAACCACCGAGTTCCAATACTTCAGTTACTTGATCCCGAATTGAAATTAATTCATCCTTTGAATTGGAGCCCGTAATTAGGTCATCCATGTAAAAATCGTTGAGGATTGTGGAATATGCTAATGGAAATTTCGATTGTTCTTCCTTAGCTAATTGCTGAAGACATTTGACAGCAAGATACGGGGCACAGGCCGTACCATAGGTAACAGTAGCTAATTGATAAGTTTTCATTAATTCAGTGGATTCCGGCCTCCAAAAAATACACTGAAAGCGTCGATGATTTTCATCCACTAGAATCTGCCGATACATTTTTGAGATGTCAGCCGTGAGTACAAATTGATGTGTCCGGAACCTTAAAATAAGTGAAAATAGATCTTGCTGAAGAACTGGACCTACCATTAAGGATTCATTAAGATTAAGTCCTTCACTGGGATTTGCTGTCCCGTCAAAAACAACGCGCAATTTGGTCGTAACGCTAGCTTCCCTTATTACTGCATGGTGGGGCAGAAAATAACAACTAACATTTGTACTGCGAAGCCGCTCCATATGATGCATTTCTTCATATTCTTTCATGAATTCTTGATACTGTTCTTTTAAGCTGGGGTCTCGCTTAAATTTAATTTCTACAGATGCTAGTCGACGCATTGCAATATCCATGGTTGACCCTAATAGATAAGGGTCGACTTTAAATGGTAATTGTACCACAAATCTACCGTCGGCATTTCGTCGATAGGTACTTTCGAAGTGTGCCTCACAAGCCCTTTCTTCGTCAGACAGATTACTATGGGAAGATTGAGGGATTTCCTCAAGGTTCCAAAATTTATGGAGAGTTTGCTCAATTGATACTGTGGAATTACAGGAAAGACTAGATGTAATTGAAAGAGAGCGGGGCAGATTAATTTGACCACCAATGACGTATCCCAATAATGTTTCTTGGAAGTAAATCTGATCGTGGGGCGGCAATGCCCTTTTTTGATTCTTGCCCATCAGAGCCCAAAATACCTCAGCACCGATCAATAATTCAATCGGCGCTGAAATATTATAATTCGGGTCGGCTAATTGCAAATTCTTTGGTATGTGAATCGGTGATTGAGGGAAACTAATAGTTGGTACATCCGCCGTAATTGGCTCTAATAATAAACAATGAAGAGTTTTCGCATAATTGCTATTTTTCGATTTAATTTTTACCGTACATGTCTCTGTTATTTCGCTCATACTTTGATTAATGCCATGTATCGGCATATAAACGGATTTAGTTGGAATTCCTAATTTATGGCAAAGTGATTTACTTATCAAATTAACTTGACTTCCAACGTCAAGGAGGACACGGCAATCCACAAAATTATTTTTATTGTCGCAAATCGATACAATCGCTGTGGAGAGGAGAACTTGTGTGGGGCAAGATTTCGAAAATAAGGAAACTAATCCCGAAGTGGGAGTTTCGCTCGGAGTTTCGGCCTCTGGTAGTATAGGACATTCAGGGCTTAATAAATGCAACAATGTATTGTGCCTCTTACCACATTCGCGACATCCTGGTGATTGCTGACAGCGGCTATTCGTATGATTCGATCTTAAACAATTAGTGCATAGTCGCAATTCCTTTGCCCTTTTAATCCTGTTATCGATGGATAAATTTAGAAATTCAGGGCAATAAACAATAAAATGATCGTTTTTACATTGAGTACATTTAGCTGTGGTTGGTTTTGTTGAAGTTGCTACATTGGCCGACTTTTGAGGCGCACTGCTCTGTTTTGAATTTACCGATTGTTTCGGTTTATCGGAAACTGACACATTGGAAAATTCTAAGCATTCTAGAATTTGTGCTCGGCGCTTAAGAAATTCCTTCAGTTGTTCGAGTGTGGGTAATTCTGTGGATTTAATTGTAGATTCCCATTCTCGCTTTGTTATGAAATCGAATTTGGATACGACAATAAATATAATCAAGTCATCCCAATGTTCAACTGGACGCCCTATAACTTCAAGCGCCTTTAAATTTAAAAGAACGGTATCTAACAGCTCCCTGATACTGGTAGCGGAGCTCTTTACAACCCTTGGTAAATTGAATAATGATTGCACGTGTGTTTGAACAATCAAACGTGGATTATGGTACCTGTCCTGAATGAGGGTGTAGGCTAACTTATAATTTTCATCGGTTATGCTTAAAGTTTCAATAACTTTAAATGCCTCGCCTTTGAGCGACGCTCGGAGGTAGTGGAATTTTTGAATATTTGAAAGTTCCTTATTTTGATTAATTAAAGAATTGAAAGTGTCGAAGAATGACGCCCATTCATTGTAATTACCAGAAAACGATGGCAAATTGATCGTTGGCAATTTAATGTGTGCGTCCTCCTTACGTGTATTGTTCTGAATAGGCATTGGCCCTGATTCCGCTAATGCTCCGATCGCATCCGATACCTGCGAATCCCTTTTATTGAACTTATCAATTATGTTCTGAGCTTCAGAGCAGGCCTTATAAAAACTATTTTGAAATGATTCCCTTTCAGCCTCATCAATAGTGTCTGAATGTGCTTCCATTTCCAATTGCACCTCATTAAATTGATCTATAACTGCCTCAAACTTCTTCAGGCGCTGTTTTAATTCGCTCAATTGATTAATGTCACTAACCGTACTTACAAATTTTTGGAATAACGTCACTTGAGATTTTAACGATGACCGCTTCCTTTTAGAGGCTTTAATTTGTTCCTCTTCGTCTCCCGCCATATTGGCCGATTATGAGAATTGAAAAAACAATAAAAAGGTGAGACCTCAGTTGATCTCCCAAGATATGTGAACTACTCGCACAGGCCGCGACAATGCTAATTTCACCGATAATTGGGACGGTTATTGAAGGATTTATTGAAGATCCACTCACCTATTTCCCGGTGTGATATCTGCCTGACTTGTGCTGCTGCAGTCCGATGGTTATGGTAGTGAGTCCTCGCCTATAGTCACTGAATCGGAATAATTCACTCTGATTACACTAATAAGTTGCCGATATAAATCCGGCTCGAAGGACCATTATGTTTAGTGCACAGACTCCCGAACCCATTTATTAATAAAACACCTTTAAGTTTAACTAAACTATATATTGAAGCGTTGGTTTAATCATGGTTTTACAATTTGGTGCCTTTCGGCTCCAGGCTTTGACGAAGACTGTTTTAAAATTTTATAAATAGAGAGAAAGTGAGTTGGGGGTGGTTTACAACATCCGGTCGCCGTGCATTTGGTCGGACCTTCCTAGAAGTCATAAACCACTCACCCTAATGATCTATGAGATCCAACAAAAACGAACCCATAAACTTTCTCCGACTTTAGTCTAGCCGACGGACGGCTCAAGGGGTGTGACAGGGAGATCTTTGTATGTTTCTGGTAAACGTACTCGCGCCCAAAAATCGAGTTATTGTTTGCAAAATTATTAAATTTCCCGGCACCCCGATATTTTTGCTTTACCGTCGTTCGGTCACAATCCTGGAAGGGTGCATGAACGAACCAACGTTGCAGTACTTATCTGTCTCATTCTCATTTCTATTATACCAGGTGTAAATAACATCGTAAAATATGTGTTACTCAACCATAGTTTAAGAAAACCTTTAAAATATTAGATTCATATATGCAAAATATTATTTACTTACAGAATTGTGCAAATATCCAAGAATTTATCACGGAAAGGATTAGTAAACAGAGCGAACTTCAGTTAACAGTACAACCATATGTGATTGTGGTCGTTGCCTCATATTCAACTATCAACACTGAGTCTTATTTGGTAATAGATTCTAATATTTATAAAACTTGTTCAGTGTGACAGGCGTTAGATTTTGTGTTTAAAGCTTTTCATGCACTTGATGCTAGGTACAAAAGAAAGCGAACACATTTGGTTAATCCTTGAGCGGGCTCTATTCACTGTTTTAAAAGACCTTGAAAATGTTTAATTAAGTAGTAATCATAATCAAACTTTTCATAATAGACATATTAAAATTAATCACAATTTTGTCACACGGTTTTCTTTTCAAACAGAACCAATGCCAATGAACGTTTCAAAATGTATAGGTATACTCGGAAACGCCACTTTCTATTAAAATACGAAAGCGAAGAAAACGACTCTTGCGTACATTCCTCATCCGAAACTTTGGAAATTAAAGACTCTACTATTGGAAATAATGATAATGTACCGTATGATTTTTTAAATTATTCATCAAAGCAACCGTTGGGAAACAAAAGTCGTATCTTTGATTACTTCTGATGGTTCAGATTTTACAGCTGTCACTTTAATCTGTCATCATCTATCATTTGCAGAAATAAATATTTTCGAGTTTGTTTACAGTTTCACGGTTTTTCACGATGGTTTTCTTGGTTGGGCATAAAATATTCGCTGTTAAAGCTTACTTTCGCACTGGTTTTCAAGCAGAAAATGGGGAATGGCGTTACAATGTGCGGGCGTGTCTCGAAGAATTCCGGCAGCAGTTCCCAAATGTTGCCATTCTTGATGCTGATTTCTTTTCAATGGTTCGACGTTCAGTAAGCTTGTTTGAAGAGACAGGCAGCATTACACGAAAGAAGGGTAGTGGCAGACCGACAGTTCAGACAGAAGAAGCAGTCCAGAATGTTCGACAAGTCTTCGAGAATGAACCAACCACATCCCTGCGAAGAGCTGCCCAGCAAGTTCAGCTATGCTATAGCACCACTCGCAAAATCGTGAAGAATCAACTCCATTTATTTCCCTACAAAATGCAGTGCTATCACGAACTTTTACCAGGTGATCCCGACAGACGTGTCAGATATTGTCGTTCAAATTAGTTTAGCTTCGGATGAAACTCACTATAGAGGTGTAAAGAAAGATTCTGTCTTAAACACAATAGAGCACTACCACGTTTGCAACCCTGGACTGCCACCTTGTGTTGCTCACGACCTGCTTGAAGGTGTGGTTCAATATGACTTAATGCTGGCTTTAAACTATTTGATAAAACATTGCCCCTTTATTACTTTGGAATTACTAAATGAACGTCTTCAGGCCATAAAATTCCAAAATTATCCGCGCGAAAGTCTTCCATTGCTTAAAAAAAACGGAGAAAAGTTACCAGGTAGTGCTCATGAGAATCTTATTATATTAGATATATTACCTTTCGCTATTTATGAGCTTATGGAAAACCATGAAAATCCAGTGTGGCAAATGATTGTTACTTTACGAGAATTATGCAACATTATTTTGGCATTCCGAATAAGTATTGGACAAATAGCAATTTTGAAATCTTTGATTATTGAATACGTTCAGATGCGCGTCACTTTATTCCCTGGCACGAAACTGCGTCCAAAACATCACTATATATTGCATTATCCGCAATTAATTACTCAATTTGGGCCCTTGAGATTGTTGTGGACTCTTCGTTTTGAAAGTAAACACAAATATTTTAAAAACATTATCAAGCATTGTCCAAACTCCAAAAACGTTCTATTTTCGATGAGCGAAAAACACCAACTGCTACAAGCAGCCCACTTCTCCCAGTCAAATAGCTTCTCAGATCACGTTTCTGCAGAAAACCTTGCTCCATATCAAGCGGAAAACTTGCCTAAAATCATGGCTGATATCGTGTCTGAAAAATGTTCTTTTTTGCCTCCTATGTTTATCGGCGAGTCTGTTGTCTACCATGGAATTAAATATGAAAAAGGTATGCATATTTGCTTTGCAAAAGATTACAATAGGAATTCGTTTCTACTCTTAAATATCTCGTTCATTCTTGTAAATCACGACTATACTTCTCTTTTTTTTATCGGCACTAGGAACGAAGTATTTTACAGTAGTTCCAGTGGCTTGTATCATGAATATTCCGAAAATGTTATCCCAGTAACAGAATCCCTTGCTGCATGCAACTTTGATGAACTTTTAGCCTATGAACCATTGTATCTCTTAAAGAACAATTTTACACTCAACAGAAACTGGTTTTATTTTAAGTCAGCCCCCTTGGATTATATAATTGAGTCTGATAATTAAAATACGTTCACATCACTGTGGCTCTCTTACCTATATGTGGGATTGATTCTCAATTTTTGTTTTAATTAACGATACAATTTCAGGGATCAATCAATCCCTGATGCATTTTCCTATAATTTCTTTTTATTCTGTTTCATGCAGTTTTTGATCATGGAGGAAAAGTATTTCTTCCAAGTGTGGAATGTCCATAGAAGCAAAAAAATATCGGTGGTTGTTTTTGGAGAGAAGCTATACGAGCAAGTTATTTTAAAAAGTATATTTTTTTCTATTATGTTGTGGTTTTAAACACAATAATTTATTTAGGTAGCACGAAAATGGGAATTGATGGATGCGAGTTGGTTTTAGAGAAAAATGGGACTCGCATAGATGACGACGACGTATTATTAATGACCAAAGACGAGGTGTTCATTTTGTTACAAAAAAAATGCAGCAGTGAAGCGGCTGGAACCTCCCCATCGCGTGGATCTTTGCCTTGGGTTTCTAGTCGAATTAGCAAAGAAAATGTATGACTGGTTTCCATAATGGTTTTAGAACTTTTTTAGAACACACAAATTGAAACATTCATTAGAGAAAAGTAGGTATAAGTAAGTCCTTTTTAGGCAGTTCTAAAACCGTCGTTGAAACCAGTCTTATACAATTTCTGTGCTAATTCGGCTAGAAACACAAGTCAAAGATCCACGCGATGGGGAGGTTCCAGCCGCTTCACTGCTGCATTTTTTTTGAAACCAGAATTTGAAGACCTTTCTGATGGTGACAATAAATCTTTCAAAAACTTGTTTTGGGTGGTTAAATAAGTGAATAATTTAAAGTTGGACATTGGTGTGCCAAAACGGCACTTTCCGTGGGCCGATTGAATCCAAAATTTGTTCACCTTTTCGACGTGTAATACAATCCCCTTGTGCAAAATTTCAGCCAAATCGGTTCAGGGGCTTGGGCTGTACCGCGATTTTAAAGTCCGATAAAAATCATTTTTTTTTATTTTTGGTCAAAAGGGCACTAAGAATGAATGCATTTTTAGAAGCAGAATTTGAAGGCCTTTCCTATCGTGACGTGAAAAATGGGGGTTTGCATTTAAAATTTAAAAGTTGATGTGCCAAAATGGCATTTCTGGTTGCACGATTGGCTCCAAAAGCTTTTCAGATCTAAGTTGGGTTATCACATGCACACGTACCAAATTTCAGCTAAATCTGTCGAGTAGTTTGGGCTGTGGCGTGTTTACGAACGTACGTACGTACGAACGTACGTACATACATACAGACACATTTTAAAAACCACTTTTTTGGGCTCCTCAGACCTCAAAACGTATAGATCCGGTCTTATCTCAAATTCGAAAATTTTAGTGATTGCAGTAACCTCCCTTTTTTTTTAAATGGTGAAGTGGAGTGGGGAGGTTAAAAAATAGCTAACGCGTTAGAATTAAAAAAAATTGGTACTTAAAAATTAACGCGTTACTTCCTAACATTGATACTTTGGCGATGGCGCCCTTGCTTAAGGGAGTTGTGGAGGTACAGTACTTTACTACGCGAAAATTATCAAACTGTTTGCCACAAAACTGTTCTCCAAACAGAAAATCAACTTCCTTTTTCTAGTGGGTAGTACATTTAATGCAATTTTTCCATTTTTTGCATATAATAATTAAACGACCTTTATTTCCATTTAAGAAAACTTAGATTTTTTTTTATCATAATTTTTTGTTAAGATATTTACTATTTATTTTTTAACCTCCCCACTCCACTTCACCATTTAAAAAAAAGGGAGGTTAGGTACTATGCAATCACTAAAATTTTCGAATTCGAGATAAGACCGAATCTATTCGTTTTGAGGTCTCAGGAACCCAAAAAAGTGGATTTTAAAATGTGTCTGTATGTATGTAGGTACTACTAGGACCGATTTGGCTGAAATTTGGTACGTGTGCATGTGATAACCCAACTTAGATCTGAAAAGCTTTTGGAGCCAATCGTGCAACCAGAAAAGCCATTTTAAATTTTAAATGTAAACCCCCATTTTTCACGTCACCATAAGAAAGGCCTTCAGATTCTGCTTTCAAAAATGTCTTCACTGTCAGTGTCCTTTTGATCAAAAACTAAAAATATCGAGATTCTTATCGGACTTTAAAATCGCCGTACAGCCCAAGCAATTTTACTTATTTTTTTCAATTATTTATACTCAGTTGGTATTTGTTTACCAATAACGAATATGCGGCAAAAAAGGAAAATACGCAGCAAACCCGTCAAATATGTTCTTAATTTAATTTAATTTAATTCACCGACTCCTAAATATGTTCTTTTTTCACAAACGACACTTAACACTACGTTTTAATTAGCTCATTTTTTGAACTATCATTTTTCGGCATTTTGAGAAAGTTTTAAAAATTTTACGAAAGAAAAACACTTATTATTTAGTCTTTTGTCCAATTGACAACGAAACATACCATCAGCGGAAACAATAATTGCTATCCCCTATCCCCAGAAAATTATATGACGTAAAGGGTAAAATCCAAAGATGCAAACTTCTTGGAAGAACTTAATTGCGGGTACCTGTTCTCGATGGCCGGGCTTTAAGCAGGAAACATAAAAACAGACTAAAACCCAAAGATGCAAAATTCTTGGTAGACCGTAATTATTGGATGTCCAAGTGCTCTCGATGAATATGGGCTTTAAATCGGGAAAATGAAAAAAGCCGTGATTGAAAGTTTGAAATGACAATGTTCGGAATTATGTACTTGGCTTCATCAAAATACAATAAACTAAATTACTTCAGCTAGGTGTGTATGAATCATGATAACGGCACATCCCTTATTAGCTGTTTACTTATTGTATTTCATGAACGAGAAGGAAGACCACCCGTTAGCATCTCCCGGTTTTAACGAAATTCAGAAAGACACATTTCTTAAAACGAGCGTCGTCGTGTCAGGTATTTTAATTTATTCTTAATGAGGATTGAAGAACATTATTTTCAATATATTTAAGCCGGATGGAACGGCAAATAGTTCGACAGGATGTCATCTCGTCATTAAATTGTAAAAACCCACTGACAATTGTTTACTTTGAAATTCACCCAAGTTCCAAGTTCTTGGAAGGATATTGGTCTAAGCAGGATCCATGATTTTGGTTGAAATTCATTAACAAGTGCAGCAAGAAAATAAAAATTGTTTAATGAATAAAGTAAAATGAACAACCGGCAAACAACTGCTTTTGAAATTTCAAAGTCTCAAATATAGATTTAGTTGGTCCTCTCAACCAAACACAGAGGTATCAAAAATTAATTTTTTTTTAAGAATCGGAGTGGTATAAACTTTACAGTAATAATATAATTATAAAAGTATCTACCGAGAAAAGCAGTTATTTAATTTTCGCAACATTATCTACCTAAATAGGCGAAAACACACCACCGCGCTCTAATGTCCCTGCGCTCTAGTGTCCCTGCGCTCTAATGTCCCTGCGCTCTAGTGTCCCTGCGCTCTAACGGCCGCGCTCTAACGGCCGCGCTCTAGTGGCCGCGCTCTAATGTCCTAGACCGAACCTGCATAAATGATTTAGAATTAGCGCGCTGGTTTTTGGATGTGTCTGCCAAGGCACCCCTCAAAGGAAGAGGTGAAAAACAGGCACGCTTCAATTTTGCCTCGGAAGAAAACGTAGCTGCTGAAGATTACTTCATACTACTAGGTATTTCCAAGCATAACTTCGAACACTTGTTTGGATTTATAAAGGACAAAATTAAATCGAGTATTAACAGGCACCCAAAAAATGCCCTCGCCATGTTTCTTATGCTTATAAGGTTAAATATTTCTCAGAAAATTTTAGCGATAATCTTTGGAATTAAGAGTCAAAGTCGTGTAAGTGAAGCTATTAACGTCGTCTTAAAAGCACTTTGCGACAATTTTGTTCCTCAATATTTGGGATTTCAGTCAATTTCGTTCAATGAGGCTAGAACTACGCACTCCAGAGAAATATTTTCTATAATTTTCCAAGCTGCTAAAGATGACCTGTTTTTAATCATGGATGGGACATATTTGTTTATTGAGAAACCGTCAAACCACCTGCTACAAAGAAGAACGTATTCTGGGCATAGAGCATCGTAACCTCGTGAAACCATTCATGATAGTTTTGCCTTCAGGATATAGTATATTAGATGTATGTACCTGGACCCTACTATGTAGATGGGCACAATAATGATGGGAGAACATTGACTTCCCTGATGCAAGCAGATTCAGTTTTACTTAATTATATTGATATAGACAAAACTCATTTCATGGTGAACCGGGGTTTCCGTGACGCTATTCAGATGCTAAAGAAACTTAAAATTAAATTCCACATGCCAAGTTTATTGGCAAAAAATGAGGCACAATTTAACTCCACAGATGCCAATGAGTCGCGAAAAGTGACTGGTGGCTGGTAGAGTCTGTGAATGCACAGGTCAAGTTAAAATTCAAGTTTTTCTTCAATGTAATACCCGCCTCGTATTTACCTAAAGTCGGGCAGTTCTTTAGAGTAGCTGCGGCACTAATAAACGCATATTCTTTACCGCTATCAAAAGATTTTGAACGGACCACGAGGTTGGCACATCTGGCGCTAGAAAGAGCCCAAGAAGAAAACGTTTTGTCCGCAGAAACTGCAAAAACTGGCTGGAAAAAAGCTTCGCCGTCAGAAATAAATAGCTTTCCTCTATTTACAGCAGATGTCAAATATGGGAAATTACCCAGCCTCAATTATCTAAAGAATAGGCATCTTGCACATTTCCTAATTTCGGGCTATTTTAATGTAAATGCATCAATAAAGATACAAGGAATCTGTTCAGTTCTGTACCTGCGAGTACGTCAGGGTGGGGATTGGGTAGTTTTAAGTTCGTAGCCAAAAATATAACCCTGTAGCAACAGTCTGTATCGATACGCCATCAAGGCAACAATACACTCAAATTCTTAAATAAACAGTCTTTTTTTTACTATCGAACAATACCCTCATTACTCCCGCATTTGAGTAAGCACATTTGGTCCTTCGAGCCGGATTTACATATCCAATCAATTCAATAATACCTTCGCGGGAAGGTCAGTTTATTCAAAGTGATCCTGTGGGAGCAGTGATTTTGTGATTCAACACAACCTAGGGGCACCAAGTCCGATCACCACCGTTAGGAGCTGTCCAGCAATCTCAATCAGAATTCAGCAAAGGTTAGTAAGAGGCAATGTTAAACTTGCATGTTTACTATATCGTATAACGGCGTCGATCCCTCATAAGTCAAAGGGGTCATTACCTGCAATTTTACGCTTCAGCAATTTATTTATCTATTGTTTATTTGTCATGGCCGAATTGGCTGATTTAGTCGCCAAACGAGGCGTTGTCAAAGGCAAATTAACCAGGCTCGCAAGTCGAGTAAATTCCTTCAACAGCGATAGCAATATCAATGCAATCGAGTGCCTTGGGGACAATATTTCAAAAATCGAGGAAGAATTTGAAAATATTCAGCAGTCAATTGAAACGGCCGATAAATCAAAAAATGCAACTGACGAACTGGCGGATCTCCTGAACAGTGGCAACTCCATCATCGCGGCAGGCGATTTCAATGCCAAGCACACAGACTGGCATAGTCGAGTCAACAACGCAAACGGTCGCAACCTGCGAACTTTCGTTGATGACAACGACTATCAGGTCCTGGGTCCAGAGGAGCCAACTCACCACAACTACGTGTCAGGTCTGCCCGACACGCTGGACATCGCCATCGTCAAGAATGTCCCCCTCCAAATCGACCTCACTGCCATCAGCGATCTCTCCTCAGATCACAACCCCGTCCTGATGCACATCGGCGACGAGGCTAATGATCCCATCAATCCCACAGGGAAATTCACAAACTGGATTTCCTTCCGCAGAAACGTTGAGGAAAACTTCGGACCGATTCCAACTATTGATGATACTGCAGACCTTAACCGGGCTGTGGAGTCATTCGAGTTGAAAATCTCCGAGGCCCTCGGCGCTTCAACCAGAACCTTCCCCAGACCTCCCAACAAGCCCCCTCGTCTTCCCCCTCACATCCAAGCCATGGTAAGAGAGAGAAGAGAGGCCAAAAAGACTGCCGACAGAACGGGAGCCCGGATCGACAAAACCAGGTTTCACAACCTGGTTCACCAAGTCAGGTACACGCTGAAGGATCTCCGTAACGAGAACTTTCAGACCCACCTGGAGTCCCTGAACATCGAGGACAGTTCTGTGTGGAAACTGGCCAAGACTCTTCGAAACGACCGCAAGCCACTCCCGGCAATTCACGGCCCCAGAGGACTCGTCTTCCGGGAGGAGGAGAAAGCCGAGGTGTTCGCCGAATGTCTGGAACTGCAATGCAGGGTCCCGATACCGGAGGACGCAGATCTCGACCACTACGACCTAGTGGAAGACTTCGCTGAAGTTTTCTGCCAGGAAGCCCCGGAAGACGACGATCACATTCGCCACACCTCCCCGGAGGAAGTCTTTAAGGTAATATCCAGCCTCAAAACGAGGAAAGCCCGACCAGATTCCCAATCTTGCCCTCAAAAATCTTCCGAAAAAAGCCATCGTCGCTCTGACTGGGATTTTCAACGCCATGTTCCGCCTTCGCCATTTCCCACCCCGGTGGAAATGCGCCAACGTAATCTTCATCCCTAAACCCGGTAAAGACCTAAAGTTCCCTCAGAACCATCGGCCAATCTCACTGCTCTCTAGCGTCAGCAAACTTGCTGAACGCCTCATTCGCTCTCGTCTCACCGAGATCGTCTCCGATCTCGGTATCATTCCCCAGGAACAGTTCGGCTTTCAACCCAAACATTCCACGACCGATCAATTGATCAGAGTCACAGAGCTCTCCTCACGATGGCTTGACTGGGGTCACGTAGTAGGCGCTACCTTCTTTGATGTTTCAAAAGCTTTTGACACGGTCTGGCATGAGGGACTTATTTATAAGCTCGCTCATGCCGGAATCCCCGCGTCGATGGTCCAGATCATCAACTCCTTTTTGTCCGGTCGCTCCTTCAGAGCAAAAATTCAAAACTCCTTTTCCGAGGAGCACCCTCTCGAGGCAGGTGTCCCACAAGGCTCTGTCCTCTCCCCAACACTCTTCGCTCTCTACGTGGCAGACATGCCACGCAGCCCAAACTCCACCTTGGCCGTCTACGCCGACGACACGTGCACCCTGGCACACTCCCGTAGCCCTCAACTGCTTACCCAATACCTTCAGGAAGCAGCTGACAACCTAAGCGAATTCTTTCTTCGATGGCGCATCGTCGTCAATCCCGAAAAAAGCTCCGCCCTATTTATCTCGCGCAGAAGAGAAGTGCCGCATGGCCACGTGACGATGAACGAGGAGGAGATTCAGTGGCACAACGAGGTCAAGTACCTCGGGGTCAAGCTGGATCGACGACTCAGCTTCATTCCTCACGTGGACTACTCAGTCGCTAAAGCCAAAATGGTTATTGGTCACCTCTACCCGATGCTCTGTAGAGGCAGCAGTTTGTCTTTCGAGAATAAGCTGAGGCTCTACAAGGCAGTGGTTAGACCAGCCATGACCTACGGCTCTGGCGCCTGGGGGCACGTCTCCAATGCGCAAATCCGCAAACTCCAAACCGTCCAGAACCGCTGTCTGAGGTACGCCTTTGACGCTCCCTGGTACGTCCGGAACACGCAGCTTCACAATGAAGCCAAACTCCCGACCATCAAAGACTTCCTCTTTGACATCAACACCCGAACCTTTGCCCGAGCAGAGGAGCACCCCAATCCGCTTGTGAGAGATGCCGTCGACTACGACCCGGCGAATTCGAGAATTCGCCGTCCGCGGACGGCCCTCATTCCCCCCCCTTGACACACTTAATGTTTAGTTTGTTACAGGTTCTTCTCAGCAGATTCTCGCCGTCACTAGGTCCAGCGACATTTCCAACCTCAGCCCCTCCTCGCCCTTCAGGCAATTTGTCCCTCAAGGCCCTTCAGGTCTACTTCTCACGGGACTCCCTGCAGGAGTCCCCACCAAAATTTTCTCCGGGAGTACCTTTCAGGTGCTCCCAGCCCGTCTCATCAAAAAACAAACTATGATGATACACCCGCACGTTGCAGGCTTGCCTTTATAGGCTCTCCTTGACGTTGCAGAGAGGTGAAGAGCAGTAGGGGCCCCTGGCCTGGCTGTTTTTTTTTTTTTTTTTTTTTTTTTTACAGCGATTGGCTAACCTTTTACAATTCGTTCAAATCCGTAATTGGCGACAACAAAAATCTTAATGATTGTGAAAAATTTCACTATCTGAAATCTTGTCTGAGAGATGAAGCCTTGCGTTCTATCGAAGCCTTGCCCATATCGTCACCCAATTACATCGAAGCATGGAATATTTTGGAAAAACGCTTTAAAAACACGCGCTTGATCGTTCAAGATCACTTGCGGGCAATTTTGAATGCACCGGCTGTCAATAGCAAGATTTCCCACATTACATTACGTCAGTTGCTTGATACAATAATTACAAATTTAGCGGCTCTGAAAGCGCTAAATATATCCACGGATTCTTGGGATCCTCTAATCATTCAAATCATATCAGAGAAGCTTGATTTCGCCACAAACAAAGAGTGGCAAGCTCATTTAAATTCAGAACTTCCCAATTTTGCAGGTTTTAAAGAATTCCTAGAAAAGCGTTGCCAGGTGTTAGAATCACTAAATGCCTTTAATAAGGCTCACGAGCCGCCTCGCGATTCGCACAAGAACGTCAATCAAGTTAAAAATCAAATACAGCGAACCAATAAAGTTGTTTCACACGTAAATACTGCAAGTAATCCACAATGTTTATTATGCAAAAGGGTGTTTCATTTCATCTATCAATGTAATGATTTCTACAAATTATCGGCCCCAGAGCGTATGTCGTTTGTTACCAAGAATAAGATGTGTTCTAACTGTTTGCGCAATAATCATCAAGTTTCAGATTGCCGATCACCAATTAATTGTCGGGAATGCCATCAGAGGCACAATTTTTTGTTACACATTGATAATGCTGCCGAGGTAGTTCCGGTTCCAGAGCAACCCTCATCCGCATCTTCGACGGCATCTTATCATGGGCGCCAATTAAATATTAAAGCAACGACAACCTTGTACCCTATTTTTCAAAGAACTAGTTTTATTCGGAGTTGGTAGGAGTCCAGGGAACCGTAGGCGTGACAATATGGCGAAGGAATATGTGAGACAGGAACATGAACATGAATTTACAATTTATATACACTAAAAAATTCCAAGAATAATAAAATCGAAAGTGCATTCACGTTTTGTATCAAGAAATAGTATATTACATAACGAGCTACGAAAGTGCCTTATATCACACGAATGGGGGAAAACCCCACGAGGGCATTGTATAGACACTTTCGTGCGAGTTGTGTACAGTATTTTTCCTACGAACCACAACAAAAAATAATTTCTAACCCATGGGGTCATTTGCGACTAGTTTCGGCCTCCGTTGGATGATTTTGATGATAATATTTATTAAATTAGTTGGAACTAGATCTTATTTTTTACAAAATCGGCGCAATAAAATTTAAACAATTTGTTTTCCACATTTCTTCCCAGCAATAATTTTTTTTAAAAAGCGTTAATTTATCGGTGGCTTGTTTGCATTTTTAAGGACAGGATGTAGGTATAATTATTAAGAGAAAGGTGTAGCGCTGCTGGTGCAAGTTTACTCGGGGGTTTAGAAACCCGCCTATTAAATTTTTCAAAGCTGATGTAATTTTTCTCAGAAATTTTAAACTAACGGCTCAATTCAAAATAAAAATTTAAGTAGGGTGATTGAATGTTTGACCGTAATAAATTTCTTATTCTTGGAAGAAATTATTTGAAAAAGTTCAGTTGTTAATCCTTTACCTGGAATGGCAGGTAAACTAAACAAGCAAATTAAAGCCAGGCTTCAAACTCATGACGTAATTTTTTCGTGTCCCCCTAATGGCACTTTAACGATCGGAAATAACTGTACATCCTGCTGAACAGTGAACACGTTCCTTTGTAAATTTATTTTCCAAGAAAAATCATTCTTATTGGGGATCCCAGCAACCACAGCTTCAATGTTACCCTTATTATTCTAAGTTATGTTTCGAAACTTTACTGGCGGCGCCTTTTTATTCCAGCGGCATTATGTCCCGGCGGCATTCTGTCCCCGCGGCGTTTCGGCCGCGGCATTTTGTCCCATCCCGCCTATCGGAACGCTTGAGAAGCACGGAGTTGCCGAAGAAGTACAAGAACCTTTTGGTATTGTCGACTTCACAATGGACTGTTAGTTAGGTACTTTTAACGCGATTTTCATTAAAATATATTTGGAAAAACTATTGGACGGCTAGAGAAGCACGGAGTTGTCAAAGAAATGATTGCGCGTGTGCGAAATGGGAGTTGAAAGGGTTGGGGATGGGAAATATTTATTTTTAAAGTTTAGAGGGATCCACGCCACTAGCCTCTTGTGCTGGTTTCGTAATTAACTCTTCACACCGACCATCTATGTTGGGGCCCAAAATAATTTCATTAATTTTATCAAAGAACTGGAAGAACGTACGCCGCGCAACCAGAAATAACTCAGTCCTGTTATATTCGTAATTCAACTAGTCCATGAAACTGTCTCATGTGTATCTATTGGTCTTTCAAACATTGTCTTCTGAGAAAACTCAATACCGCTAGCTAGAAGGGGCCCAAAAAAAGGGCATATCAGATAGGGTCCTTTGAACCACCCCCGGAGATGCAGGCTTTCTGGGGAGCTATCATGGTCAACGGACTCCCAGCTGAGGAAAAACTGGACGTTCAAGCCAGACACCCCATTTCTGAAGCGGATTTCGTTAACCCTCCAGCTGTGAATCCTGTTATATTATCATCACTCAGTGAGATTTCACAGAAGCGGGATTCACATTTTATGGAGATTCAAAAACTTGTCGCTGTGGGCCTAAAAGCTCTAGCCAAATCAATTTCGCTACTTGATTTGAACAGTCTGGGACAACATGGGGAGATGGTAACTGTCCTTGGTGACGTGGGAAAAATGCTGTGTGAAGCTCATCATGGCCTTTCTGTCTGTAGAAAGGCCCTTTATATCCCCTGGTTTGACTGAAACAGGTTTTTGAGACGGCAACTATTGATAAGTTTCTTTACGGCGAGGATCTTAAAGGAGGATGCAACTCAAGAAATCGATGTTGAGGTTATGGCTGATTCTAGTATCAGGGGAGCGTCTGAGTCGAATGGTGTTATCAGAATTTAACAATTCTTTACCGTTTTGAAGATATTCGTTAAAAACAGAGAGAAAGCTGACGTCATCTTTCCCCAAATCATCGGTAACTTCGATTCTGTTTCTGGAAGCATTAAATTGTATTGTTGGTGGCAGTGGTTTTTTGTGTCTAATACGACGTCTCAACTTTGCAGACGTCAGGGCGGTTATGTCAATTGTCAAAGCGAGTCTTTGACATTTGGTGTCTTGGTGTGTAAGCAATAATTAAGAATTTCCGATTTTCACTCTTCAGTGAAAGTTAAGTTTGTAAAGTTCCTATTCCTAATATTATACCTCGAGCGCAATCATGGCTTATAAGCCAGCGATGAAGGTAATGGCAAGGGCGTTCAAGTCTTCAACCCGATGCCATTTCCAGAGGCTACCACCCAGATAAGTAGTAGTTCATCAAGATTATGTAATTTAAACTGGTGTAGATGTGGGTTTTGTAAGATAATGTTGCTAAATGAAGAATGTTTTTGTTGCAGGGAATCGACTTTAATTTCAAAACTGGTAGAAGAAGGCAACGAATGTGTTGTGCAACATTCTTCTTTTTACAGTGTTGTATTGGATGCGAATGTCTTAAAAGATGCCAAGCAGCAGGCCTTATACTCATGGCAAAAGACAATCCAGAGAAAATGGCTGTTTTGAAGTCATCATCGAATCGGGTTTGGTGTTTTATTGCTTATAAACAGTTTATTTTTTGAGTTGATGCTTTTCAATCTTTAGGCAAGTTCCAAAGAAGAGTTGTTCCAGCATGTGTTGTGTCATAAATAAGAGAACAATTTCCCGAAAAAGATGGAGTTTATAGTGGATTTAAAGCAGCTGAAGGATTTGATTTGAAGTATTTCGATTAATTATTGTAGTACGTAGCTGTTTATCAAAACATTATGTGGACTAACTTATTGTACCATATGATTTTTTAAATTATTCATCAAAGTAACCGTTGGAAAACAAAAGTCGTATCTTTGATTACTTCACATGGTTCAGATTTTGAAGCTGTCACTTAATTTATTGTCACTGTCATTTACAAAAACGTTTTTGTGATTTCGAGTGGATTTTTGATGGTTTGCTTGTCAGAGAGCAAAATATTTGCCCTCCAGTCCGCAACGGCACTCAAGACAATGCACTCAACACATGTGCATCAATGAAAATTTCACCGATGGTCTCCAAATGTTTTCACTATTGAATCCAATTCCAATTAGGCATTCTCTAAAAAAATTCTCCCAAAACTGGCAGCTTTACACATCAAGAGAGTATCTGGCATAGGATCAACACTGACTCTCGGGAACTCAAGAAGGAATAACATTTGACACTGATAACAGAACAACGACATCATCACTGTGAAGAAGTTTTCTTGTAGGTTGGTGTATCAGATGGTAGAGGTCGCAAAATTCTGAAGAAGTGCCTGAAACTCAAAAGAGCCCCCTTGAAATTGAATCACCCAGTGGCTCCTTCATGCTTTGAATGACACCGTTACTGCCATGAGTGCCATATTCTTGATGGCCCTATTTATTTGTTGAATAATAACTTGATATTTTAGTAGCGCAATAAACTGCTCAAAATGCTAGGTTGTTTTTAATTTAACTGGCAGCTTCAAGGTCTTGTGTCCCATCAACATGAACACATTCAACAAAGTTCCTAACTGGATTTCAAATTTTTCGCGGGAATAACCATAAATTGAGGAATTTTTGCAGTCTGGTGGGGGGCAACGTCACAGTTCACTAAATAACCTCTACTATTTTTTGCTCAACAGAGAAAACCATCGTGAAAGTGTAAACAAACTGGAAAATATTTATTTCTGCAAATCACAGATGACAGATTAAAGTGACAGCTGGAATATCTGAACATTTTGCCTGAACTAATCAAAGACATGATTTTTGTTTTCCAGAGGCGACTTTGATGAATAATTTAAAAAATCATACGGTACTTAGTTTGTGGAATAAAATGAAATTACTAAAATACTGGATTGTTTCATTTGTTGCCAGTTGCCATATAATAATTGACATAATTTCTTTCAATTCTCCGGAACTCCATATTATTATAAAACGCGCGAAATTTTTGTGTGATCAAATTGCGCATGCGGTGCAGTCTGAGCATGTGCACCTAAGTTTCGGTTTGATTATCTTATTAATTATTACGCATAAATTTATACCTATACATACCTATACTATTGTAATCGGCTGCTATATGATTATGAATTATTTCATCGTCATTTTATACCTGGTAAAATCTACGTGTGCTGTTTATGAACATAGTCCGTAAATTGAATCTTTCCTGACCTTGAACGTTGGGGTAAATTTTGAGGCTCGTAATCTGGGCTTCTCCAGCTGTATTTTTGTTAAAATAAACTAATGAAATGAGGTACCTAAGTATACATGTATAGTGGAATGTGGAAGTGGTGGTGTGCTGTCGAGTTTTACAGTAGAATCATTTTTGATAAGTTTTTCTTAATGCCGAAATATGCCATGGATCATGCTGAAGAATTGCGGTTGCGGTGGAAGTTACTGAATAAAAGAAGGTGGTGAAAGATGTTTGAAACGCTTCTTGTCCTCAAAATGTCCCTGTGTGATTTTTTTTAATATTAATTTATGCATCAATACTATTTGCCGTCAAACATAACCTTAAAAAATGGCTTGGCATAATTTTGAGAGATGTACCCCTAATCACAAATTGTTGCCAACATAACGAATAATCATGTCGTAATTGATGCAATTTTAAGATCTAGATGCCTGGAATTCGAGAATTCTTAATTTACAAATAATTCTGAAAATAGGGGTTTTTTCAACATTTTAATGTGACCATTAGATTCAGGAGACTAAAATTGACCAGAAACTGAGATAAGCCAAGAGTCGAATTCTTGAGTTGAATCCTCCTTTAAGGACGCGAAGAACAACGAGAAAGATGGTTTGGACGTGAAAGCGGTAACTCCCAAACTGAGGTCGGAAAAATTCAGAAGCCCACAGCAGCCTGCAAGGGCCAGGCGGGTGTGCTACAAGACCAACCAGCCCTACAGCTCTCCAACCCACCAGTTCAAACACACTTAAAGGTCAACGGGAGCGAGGAGTACCAGTTTTTCCAAAGACTCCCGAGCCTACAGGAGCCCATTCCGAACCCCACCCCCCGCGGATAGAGGTAAGCTCGAAGGTTGGATGTCTGCGGGCTAAATTGAAGACATGACGATCAATTACGGGCAATAAATTTGCTCTTGGTTGTGTTAAGCGATATAAAATCCCATTTCGCCTCTCCAGGAAGTTACCCCTTTGGAACCGCGGTTTTCAGGCAAGGACAAGCGATTATTAAGGACAGCTATTGACGACCTATTACTTAGTGGCGCTGGTGAACGCTGTAACTCAGAAGAGGGGCAGTTCATTTCCACATATTTTTTAGTTCCTAAATCAAACGGAGAACATAGATTCATTCTTAATGTAAAGCATCTAAACCACTTTTTGTCTCCTGACCACTTTAAACTAGAGGACTTGAGATCCGCCCTTAATTTAATTTTTTAGGTTATTTTATGGGTTCTATAGAAAAATCTCAATTGACCCTTAAGGCAACAAAGCTTTATGAAGAGGCTGCAAATACAGGAGATTATCACGAAGATTACATGAACAAAATAAAAACAATAAAGAGCGTATTCAAGCAGCCTTGCACCACAGGTGAAGTTTTCCGGAGTAAAGTAAATAAAGAAACATTGCAATTGTTGTGCTCTCAAATTACTAAACAAAATAAATCTGCAAGAGGGGGCCGTTTCACAGAAGATGATAAATTATTATCATTATCTCTTTTAAAACAAAGCAGCAGAGGATATAAGCTGCTTAGAAAGATATTTGCATTGCCCTCAAGAAGAACATTGATGCGCACGTTGTCATCAGTACCATTCAAGTGCTGACTTAACAGTGCCATTGTGTCAAGTCTAAAAGAAAGTCTGCAGAAATTAAATCCCGAAGACAGACATTGTATACTCATATTTGATAAGATGTCATTACATCCTGCTATATTTTATGATAAGAACGATGACTCATTTATTGGACTAGAAGACCATGGAGCAGGCCGTGAGGAAGGTCGAACGCTAAAAATAGCAGACCACGCCATGACATTCATGATTAAGGGTTTGAGAAAATCATGGAAACAACCCATATCATTTTACTTTGGTCAAAATGGGATGAGCAATGCAGACATATCCCACCATTTGAAACTTGTTATCTCCGAGCTGCTTAAAAGTGGTTTCTCAATGGATGCTACTGTTTGTGACCAGTTCATTAAATCGGGTATAAATATGCTTGTTCAGGATACAGAGAGAATTTCCTCACAAATGGGCCATACCCATGAAACATACTCATTCATTATTGATGGGAGGGAAATTCTCCCATCGTTTGACTTCCCTCGCTTATTGAAGGAGATAAGGAATAACATGTTGAATTATGATGTTGAGTTTCAGTGGCGAAATGGCCCTGAAATTGCATCATGGGAGCATATAGAAAATTCAGATCTAGATGAAAATTTGGATGAAGATTTTCGCATATTCCATAAACTACCGGAGGAGCATGTGAACAAATCCAAAATTAAAAGGATGAAAGTCAAAATGGCAGGCCAGGTTCTCGCATAGGGTCCAGTCCTCATTGAGAACTCTTCTGAAGTACGGTAAGTTGATTCAACAATAAATCACAATGGACGTACATAACTGAACACATTTCTGTTACAGATCATGCCGAGAAATTACAGATCTGAAAATGAACGCGCGTGTTATGCACAGGAACACCGGAAAAGTTTTAGAAACAAACAGTAATAAGAAGTAGTTGTATGAGGGTAGCGAAAGTACTTTCATTTTTCCCGAAGTGCCTGATGACTGCACAGTTACTGAAAAGCAGATTATTGCTGTTCTCAAGCGGCCAAAAATGAGAAAAAGTCTCCACACGTTCAAATTGTAACTGAAGGGGACAGTGGCAGTGGCAAAAGCCAAAAATGTCGAGTTTTTTTACAGATTACTTTTAATTTAAGAATGAATTTTACGTTTCCATTAGTTTAAGCCTCATATTTTTCTTACTGTTGGTTAGAATAAAAAGATTTTTGCACCAATTTCTTTGGTTTGACTTTGTCAATAATTGTCCCCTAAAACCCGCATCACTGAAAACAGCACTCTATGGGAGAAAAGCGCGGCGTCTATAATTACCCGCTGGTGCCCAATTCTGGAGATCAGTGGAAAATATTCCAATGGGAGGCTTTTCCCATGCCAGTTCTCCTATTGGAAAGCAGAACCGCATTCTCGACAGCCACGAGAAAGCTATTTCCTATAGGTATCCTATAGGACTGGCAGTAGTACGTACGTCCGTGATCGGTCTGTCAGGTTTTGGCTCATTGACCAATCCCAATTCCGTATTTCTGCATATGAAATTATTTGTACATTGGCGACACTGCTGTCGGCTGTGCTTTAGTGCGCTAAGTGTCATTCATCATTTCCCAATCTAACCTAACTAAATTTTAAAAATTGTTGTTTTGGTAAAGACGTAGGTACAGTGAGATTCAAAACGTTTGTAATTAGGGTTGGCTTTGGAAACAAAAGTTTCGAAAAACGTTTGTCCAAAATTAATCCCACTATCCCCAAAGAAAATCACTAAACTGAAATGACAGATGTGATTTTTTTAAATTTATTTCTTTTGTATTTATTAATGCGAATTATTTCGAAAAAATATGAACCTCCCCGCTTCCAGTCTCAAATTTGGCGCCCTTCAGTGTCTCTCTGACAGCAAACAACAAAATTGTGAACTGTGGCAAAGTTAGGTTATGTTGTTGATGAGGCGCGTGAAAATTTAAGAAACCGTTATTTCTTCATAAAGCTTGAATTTTTGAGCAAGAATCTTGAAACACTCGTCAAGAATACCTTTGGGGGGCCAGGCAGCCTTTTGTGGCTCAGTTTAAATGGTCCTCGATATGGTCAAAACCAATCGGAAGGTAATTTGCTTATTAAAATCAACCTGTTCACTTGGAAGCTGTTTCAGAAACAAATAATGGAGACTCCAACCGGCCTGATTCTCTGTTCGTTTATGAATTTTCTTTCACAGCCGTTAGTTGAAATAAAAACAGCTGATTAGGGATTAGGGATTATGGGAAGTTACAAATGTGAATAACGAAATTTGGATTGTGTGTTAAGCAGTTTGACGTGGCCCCTTGCCTTAAGACAGCCAGAACCTGAGCACAGAAGTAGTGAAGTAGAAGATCGATCAAGTCGTTTTTTAATTTTCAACTACACCAATTGTGGTAATAATTTATATTCAATATTTTAAAATCGGAACACCATTTCCTAAGTAAAGTTTTGTTCACACTGTCTGTTTGCAACTGAAAATAAAACCATTTAATGAACTTTGTTTTAGTGAATGTACTGTCGATTCATAAAATAGTAAGTGGGTGTTAATTTTAAAATCTGTGTACATAAGGCACTGGCACTACACTCTGTTCAATTTGTGCTGTTTTTTAAAAAGCACCATAGCAGCTCGCACTCCAAGATGAATGTTCCATGGATATCGAAGGCAGCGAACTTGTTGCTATTCAAATTTAATCTACATCATTTGTGTCTGAAACGGTTTCCAAATGAGCGTTGATTTTAATAAGTAAGTTACCTTTTGATGGGATTTGACCATATCGAGGACCATTACTCATGGATTCGATTTGTTTTTAAACAACCCAAAAAGCTGCCTGGTCCCCCCCAAGGGTATTCTTAATGAGATGACGAGTGCTTCAAGATCCTTGCTCAAAAATTGAAGGTTTATGAAGAAATAAACGTTTTTCAAACTCTAATAGGCATCACCATAGATCACCAACAACATAACCTAACTTTGGCACAATGTTGTTGTTTGCTGTCAGAGATCACTGAAGGGCGCCAAATTTGAGACTGGAAGCGGAGAGGTCCATATTTTTTTGAAATAATTCGCAAATAAATGCAAAAGAAATGAGTTTAAAAAATTCGCACCTGCCATTTTAGTTTAGTGAGTTTCTTTAGGGACAGTGCGATTAATTTTGGACAAACGTTTTTCGAAACTTTTGTTTCCAAAGCCAACCCTAATTACAAACGTTTTGAATCTCACTGTATAATACTTAATTAACAATTGATTATGACCGACAAAAAGAAGAGCCCTCATATGAGTGAGGCACAGAAGAAAGAACTTATAAATTAGCTTGAAGAAGATGAAGAACTTCGCAGTGGCAAATTTTCAAACACATTCACTGCAAAAATTGCACAGAAGAGATGGAAGGAAATAGCAACACAACTTAATAGCATGCCAGGAGCCCAAAGAGAGTGGTCAGTGTGGAGAAGAGTAAGCTTTAGTCTCCTTATGCATTGCAGTGTTAATCTTTTTTTGTAGACATGGTAAGATTTAAAAAAAATGCCAAAAAGAAGAGTACTAAGGTAAAACAGTACAATAAGGGAACAGGTGGTGGACCTCCAGAGATCCCTGAGTTTACAGAAGATGAGCAACCCCAAGTGGGTTTTAACTTCCGCCAACCCTGCATGTAACCCGCCGAAGAGTTGATTTGATTTTGGCGGAAATAGACTTCTCTACACTTGATTGAATGGAAACAGTTTCCACTACTCATTGTTTGAACGGGCTTCTACTTCACTTGAAGCTTGAAAGGATATTTCAAGCCAAGTGATGTTGCGGTTCATACTGGTCAAGGGTTTTAAATTACCTTGAATTCAAGGGACTTGAATTTAAGTTACTTGAAAAATGAGAACCTTAATTATAGCACTTGAAACTTGAAACCAGCTTGAAAAGATATGTCAAGTCAAGTTAATTTACGGTTCATATTGGTCAAGTAATTTCAAGAAGCTTGAATTCAAGCGACTTGATTCAAGTTACTTGACTAAAGCCTCGTTCTCATTAGTCTGAACACACTGCATATTCGATAGCGCAATGGTTGCTAGCCTTTGAAGCATACATTGTAGGCAAAAAGATAAAATGGCCTATCTTTAAAAACATTGTTACAGATTTCAGTTTCGCCCTAATGAATGCGATTACGTATCAACTAAATAGATATGATGATCTTAGCGTCTATGTTAATGTTTTTTTATATGAAAAAATACATGGTGATTCTGTTGATGGTCCTCGAGTAATTTTGAAGGTTTGCTGTGCACACTTCATGAAAATAGTGGTAAAAGATGTGAATAAATTATCAAAGGAAAAGAATCTGAGAATATTGGATAGGTGCAGTTTTCAATAAATCTTCTTTAATTGAGGTAGATACTTGGTTTGAGAATTTTGTCAAAGTATGTACAACAAAAAAATTCGATACTGATAGCTTTTCTAAACAATGACGTTATGACGCTGCCAAGTGAAGAAAAAAAAGATTACAATGATGACGATTTTAATGACGAGAACCTTATTGATGAAGCTGGATATAAAACTTTGTATGAAAAGAGTAAATTTTATCAGCATTTTTTAAACTTGTACAAAAAGATGAACCTCCTATCATGTAACAAAAATAATGAATTAACCAATAAATATTATAATCCTGATTTAGTCATGGTGGTGTTAAAGAAGAAAGGCTTGAGATCTTGTAGTTCTCCTCATTAGGCGGATCAGAAATGTTTGGTAAGTGCATATCTATTTGAACGCCGTTTTTTATACGATATATATTTTTTTACATCCGCTACACAACGTGAGTGGTAGACGTTCATCATGAATGTCATCTTCAAAGATATTTAAAACCTCAGCTATGGAGTTTACCCCGAAAGGGAATCATGGTCTTTGTTTTTCCGGAGCATAGGGGGCATACTTTGCGTCGATTTTCATCGTGGGTTCCTGCGTGGACTTTTGTCATTTTGTGTCGTAGAAATCAACAATTATTATTGAATTCAATTAATTGAATTAATTGAAAAAACAAATTACGACTCGCTCAGAACTCAAAGCCAACTGAGTAAAACATACTTTAGGTAAAAATGACGCGTTTACGAAAACGGCCCAACCGATTTTTTTGTTTTTGTGCTTAGACCACTCCAAAGAAATCGTATTAGTCTCATGCAAAAAAAATTGGAGGTGCAAGCACCTTTGAGTTAAAACTGTTTCAAGCTAGGCGTGACTCGTGTTTAAAGTATCGTTTATAAAACTTGTAACATAATAACGTAATATACTATTAGGCACGAGATTAGGCATTAAACAATTTATTAAACATTTGCCTAGACAAACTAACGAATAATTATTAAACATTAAAGAACGCACTCACCCACCGAGAGAAAGCAGACACACAGCAGCTGCAATTCACAACAATCACTTATCAGTTCCCTTTAATTTAGACCAAAAATGTCATTTCCACCACGCGCCGACATAATTCTTTATTCCTCGGCACAATACATGTCTAATAACACTAAAAAACTATACAAAACCAAGCAACTAATTAATTGGAAGGCCAATAATGCTGTAAACCAGGAACAAAGCAAAACCGAACAACACGCAGCACGCCGCACAAAAACGAAGTGTGCGCACTTTACGGAACTTCATGCCATCATGCCATGACCGTTACCAACATGATCATGATACTAAGACTGCTAAGCCGCTGCTTTTACTCATTTTGGGACGTGTTTTTTTAGTTGGGGTCGTAGGAAAAACAATATACATATATTACTGTGGAGTAAACTCCCTTTGGTATTTACTACCCTCCGGGCATTAAACTTTTGCCAGCGGGTAATTATTATTTTAAAAATAGGATTGTACCAGCCAACCGTGCATAAATTCTCGACACTACCACCTTTAATTTCTTGTGCGACCACAGGCACCATTGTGGTTCGTTACAGTACCTAGGGGGTATGTACCTACTGGGTCCAGAAGAAGTAAACACCATAAGCAGATTTTTTTTTAGGGGCAGATGCTTATCCAAATACGCCGCAACTTGACATTCACAACAGCTTGGAGAGAGAGTCAGGAAACTCTATAAAAGAAATAATCACGAAATTGAAAGAACAAATTAATCAAGAAAATGTTACTCTCTGTAATATATTTCGGGTAGATGCCTATAAGTGCTTTGTGCGGGCATTGAAAAGGAAGAAGTTTTGCCCTCGAAATAAAATTTCCGTAATATTTACAGATATTGACGGCACAACAGAAGGAGCCATAGATGCTGGGGTCCCACTCGCGAATTATTTCGTATTTTGTTGAACTATGCGCATGTATGCCGAATTTTTGAAGAGCCTGATCATAACAAGTTCCTTCGATTTTGAATCGAAGCCTTGGACGAAAACCAGTGCTTCGTAGTGGGCAGGTTAATTGCAATCCCTGTTGCAAATGACCAGTAGAAGTGCTACAGAAACCATTAGAAACTGCCACTGGTTTGTATTGGTATTTAATGTGTATACTGGTCTGTACTGGAACGATACAACTGGAATGTACTTGGAATACCCCACGAATTGATTTTTATAATGATTTCTAATGGATGCTACTGGTCCAGCAGACTGCTTGGAAATACCAGTAGAAATGACAAAACTATTTCTTCTAAAATCTAATGGATTGTACTGGCTTTGTATTCGTACTGGGAAAATCCATTAGAATTAGAGTAGATGGCGCCAGTTGCAGAATTTGAGCCAATAGGAATCAAACAAGTCCTGCCTGTTTACAATACATATCATCTTTCGTATTAGTAGGTAGCCATCTTTGATGCTGTTGGTGTTAGTCATTGGCAATGTTTTTCTTGCAAGATTTTCGTGAGTTTCTGATTCTGATTTGGTGAAGTGTGGACAATGTGTCGTTGAGGACAATTTGTAACAGTTTAGAGTGTTTAGGATTCAGGATGAGCGTCAGTCCGCCAGCGAAGTCAACAAAAAACCACCATCTTGCTTTGACAAAAGCCTGAAGTAAAAGTTAGGTACGTTATTTGGCAACCTCTCAAATTTTTCAAATTGCTTGAAACTACCAAATGATCGAGAGAATGCGTGGAAGAGAAAAATCCTTCTCACTAGGTACCTACCTAGCGGGTAAAGTTAAAATATTTCGATCCTGAAGTCTGGTATCTCTAAAACCTACTATTGAACTCTTTTTTGTACTTTTCACTCTGAGAACCAAACTTTTACGTTACAGATCATTCAACATTGGCTGCAGGAAATGGACTTCGCGAGAAAAGAAGGTCACGCCATCATACGCAGAGCCAATAGCGTTCCATTAATATTTGTATTGTGGATTTCCAGTGAAAATATTTTTTGTTGGATCCTATAGTGTTTTTATGGGAATCTCTTGTGGATTCTACTGGTTTCCATTGGTGTCTGTTGGAACTGCCCAGTGCGAACCAGGGCAAATTTCTGTTGGTTGGTACTGGGAATTACCCGTGCAAATACACACATTGAAACCAGTAGAATCCACAAGAAAAATTTTTCAATGGTTTCTACTGTGATTTGCAACAGGGATGTCAATTATTCATACCGGACAAGGACCAACATTCTTCTACAAGAAATTATTCAATTATTAAAACTACAAAAAAACTTTATTACCAAGAGCAAATAACAAATTGTAACAAATTGTAACAATAATTTTAGACAACTCTACAAAATTATAAAAGAAGTAGCAAATGCTGATGGAAGAAGCTGTAAAAAACCTCTTGAATTTACAGATGAAACCGACAAGCCATTTGACAATGAAAAAATGATGGCTAACTTTTGTAACACATACTTTAATGAAATAGGAGTAAAAATGGCACAATCTATTTCACAACCACCCAACATACAACAACCTAACTACATCCAAAAAAGCAATAAAAGAATCTATGTATCTGGCACCGACTACCCACAATGAACTTATTGAATGTATTCATGCGTTAAAAAACAACTGTGCACCAGGAATAGACAAATACTCAACCCGATTCATTAAAGACCATCATGTGTATTTACTAACCCCTTTAAAGCATATCATTGACAAAATTTTTGAAACTGGAATAGTTCCAACGGTATTCAAAGACTCCCTAATTACACCTATTCATAAAGCAGGAGACAAGCAAAAGATAGATAACTACAGACCCATTACTTTAATCAGTAATTTTTCAAAGATTTTCGAAAAAATTTTAAAAAAGCGTATTGTAGAGTACTTCTCATTCCAAAAGATTATATCCTCACAACAATTTGGTTTCCAAGAAGGAGTAAGCACAACAAATGCTATCTATAATGTAGTATCTAGAGTAACTAAACTTCTTGATGACAATAAAAAATGCATAGCAGCATTTCTAGATTTAGCAAAAGCATTTGACACAGTTCCCCACAACCAACTCTTAAACACGCTGGAAAACTATGGAGTTCGTGGAACTCCTTTAAAAATATTTGATAATTACTTAAGAAATAGAAATCAATATACCAAAATTAATAACACCATAAGTGACCCGCTCATCTCCAAAATTGGAGTACCACAAGGTACTGTTCTTGGCCCAATATTATTTATAACATATATAAATTCATTACTGCAACTAATAATTCCGAAAACAACAATAATCTCATATGCAGATGATACAGTTGTTATAACTGAGGGGAACACTTGGGACGAATGTAAAAATTATGCGATTCAAGGTCTAGAAAATGTCAAGAATTGGTTAGATTTTAACCTACTCTCCTTAAACACAGTGAAAACAAAATACATAGCGTTCTCCCCCAACATTACAAATAGACCAATGTACGATAAAATTAAAATACCAAATTTTATTAATGAAATACATAGCACTGAACAGATAAAATATCTAGGAATTATAATTGACCAATACCTCAAGTGGGACCTACATATACAATCACTAACCAAAAAAATTAGACAACAAATACATAAGTTTTACTGCCTCAGGAGCATACTAAGCCAAAAATTATTAGTAATAATATACAACTCATTAATAGAATCAGTAATAAGGTATGGGGTAGTAATATGGGGAAATGCATACAACTGTGCCATAAAAAACCTAGAGGTAGTCCAGAAATATATATTAAAAGTAATATACAAAAAGTCTAAGCTTTATCCGACTGAAAAATTGTACAATAAAAATACTCCTAACATAAAAAGTTTATATGTAATTTCTATATGCATCTTCACATACAAGAACCTAAATCAATGGGAACACGTTGAACATAAGTATAATACCAGAAACAAAGGTAATAATAATCTCCAAGTACCTCAGTTGAACAAAACACTATACAAAAAGGAATACATTATAGTGCAATAAAAATATTTAACAATGTACCAATTGAAATAAAAAACTCAAAAAACGTAAAAATATTTACAAAAAAAATTAAAACGTATATCTTAGAAAATAAGCATATTTTTGATACAAATTAAACACATGTTTGTAACATTTACAATTACTATTAAGCTACCTAGGTTAGTAATAAGGAAAACTGTAGATATATATATAACTGCAAAGACAAGAATAATTCTTTAATTATACTTAGCTGCAGATATATATATTGTATAATTAATTATACTATGTATTACCCTTCCATTTTCAAGAAAATTATTTTTTTTTTATCTATGATGTATTTCCTTATAAATAAATAAATAAATAAATAAATAAATAAATAAATAAATAAATAAATTGTTTTAGGTACCTACACGATAACTGGATAAAGTTCAACGCATCAATCGACGATATTGAAGACGGTATTGTTAAGTCCGATCTGTTAAAAATAATAAACTCCAAAGACTTGGTTGAACTACAAGAAGCAGTAGAGGAAAATTCGCCACCGTTCGCCATCGTCTTTTATACTTGCTTGCCTACGCAATGTCCATGAAAATCTGGGGAAACACAGCACACACAGTACTCAACAAGTATACAACCCGTCGAAAAGAACAACTAATATTGCCGAGACACAGGCCACAACTCAAAAAAACCACCACTTCATAGGAGTAAAACTGCTCAACGCATTACCAAATGCCAACAAGGAAGCCAACACCTCTTCGTTTAAGAGGAAAATTAAATCGTTTTTACTACTAAACCTATGCTACAACATCGAAGAATTTATGAAATTGTTCTAAATGTCATTGTGCATTATTTGTGATATTATTTATCTACCTGATTTTGACAATCCATGTATTTATTGATGGAAATATCTATCTATCTATCTATTTGTATTAAAATTTTAGATGAAATCAAATTTTAAACTTGATGTGGAAAACTAGAATTGCTTGTAATGAATTATAGTGAAACCGGCAGCAATTACCCACTGTGCAAAAAAATGTTACAATAACGTTAAGTACATTAAAGTAACTAGATTAACATGTTACGTTTTGTTGTAAGTAAACTTTTAACGGCATAAAGACCGTCTTAATGTCGTTATATGTCCTGCAACTTAACAAAATCCTTGCGACGTTAAGTTTAAAACGTTCTCGTTACATCATTTTCAATATACTTTTTCCGTTGTTTTTAAAACATTGTTATGACGTGATTATGTGAAACATCCTGACGACGTTATTTCAAAGACCTTTCAAATACATTCTTTTTAAAACCTCTTTTTTACAGCTAGGTATATTCTAAAATCTTAGCGACATTCCCACTGTGCAAGAAACGTAAAAAGTATGTTTTGTGACGTTAAAAACAAGGACCGTAAAGAACGTTGAAGTGGAAACCTCTTAGTAACGTTATTTGAGCGGTTCAGCATAACGTTGTTGGCTTTGAACATCTCAAATTCATCCTTTTCGAAACGTATTAACTCTTTTTCTGTAGAACGTAGCAAAAATGTTTTTAAAAAGTTATATAAAGTAACGTTACGGGAAAAACCTTACCTCGACGTAACAGATTACAACGAATTTAAGACATTAAATTTTTACGTTCTATGGATGTTATTTTTTAACGAATCTGAAACGCAGAACGTCTTGATGAAAAAAATACGTTAAATAGAAACGGTAATTAAACAGTAGTCTATGAACAGACCATTCATGTTTAAAAATCCAACATTTTTTGGCCAAATAGCCAACAACTTGTGTTAAAACATGCGCAGAAAGCTAAAGTTTGCCTAAATTGTAGAAAGACGGCTTTCTGAAACCATGATGACTTTGATTTAACAGTCGTGTAACAGGTCGTGAGATAAGATATATATTTGAACAGCCGGTGACTTCTTAGTGTGGTTTTTCTTCAATAACTTCAACATAATTTACACCATCATAGACATCACCCAGTATGAGGTAAGTGGTAACATATTTGAACATATCTAATTTCTTTATTATAATGTATAGGGGTAGGGACCCACCCCTATGCCTAACTAGTATTAGGTATACTAGTTATAGGTACCACAAACAACAAAACCGCTTAAACTATTATTAGTGATATGTAACCAATTAAATTAACCATATGTGAGTAAAAAAATTTCACGTTAGAAATAAAGTAGAAGTAAGGTAGGTACTTACAGGTACTTCTTTTATTAAAAGTAGGTAGGTTATTTATACAGTGCGATTGTAAAGTCCGGAATAAAAATCTTTAAATTTAATTTGATTTCTGTCAAAAATCCTCGGACAGCCCGGACAGGTCGATTTTATTTTTGTTTCCACTTCCGGTTTAACCGGAAATAGCCTTAACTTTGTTTTCTCAAATGAAATGACACTTTTTTGTCAACGGATTCGGAATCTACGATTTTTTCTGGGTTAGAAACATGTATCATACTGCACCGTTAGTACAGTCACGCCCCCCCTAGATTTTCAAAAACATCGAAGAAATCGGTCAAAAACCAAGATTTTTGAAAATCGCAAATACACGCCATAACCTTATTTTTTTGATACAAATTCAACTGCGCAATTACATTTCCTTTTATTTGTCTTCGTTTTTTTTACAATTTTTTCACTTTTCACAATCTGCCAAAATAGCAAAAATGTTTTTTAAAAATGTAATAGCGTAGTTAAATTTGTATTAAAAAAATAAGGTTGACGTGTATTTGCGATTTTCAAAATGCAGCAGAGAAGCGGCTGGAACCTCCCCATCGCGTGGATCTTTGTATTCTGTGTAGATAGTAGTCAATTGAACAGAATTTTTTTAATCCTTGTCTAATTTCGCAATTTTCTGACAAATACCGACGTCACCTCGGACATCACCCATCACGTTTGACAGTATGTTTCTTTTAAGGTTAATCTTTTTCCACCTTTTTGACAATAACTGCCACTTTGTCATCCACTGTCAGCCCGCTCCCTTTTAATGAGAAAGAATTTTTTCTCTATTTTCCACTGAAATGGCAGAAACTGTGAACACATTTTTACAACCTGAATTTGATCGCCTTTCTAATGGCGACATAAAAAAAGAGGTCTTGTATTTAAAATTTAAGTTGATATGCTTAAATGGGACTTCCCGTGGGCCAATTGCTTTCAAAAGCCTTTCAGGTCTTCAACGGGTCACCCAATCTCCATGTACCAAATTTCAGCCAAATCGATTCAGTAATTTGGGCTATAATGTATTTTTACTGTTATTATAAAATTTCGATTTTTTGAACCAAACGGCGCTAAATGCGAATTAATTTTGTCTATTTAAAACCAGAATTTGAAGAACTTTCTGATGGTGACAATAAATCTTTCAAAAACTTGTTTTTAATGGTCAAATGAGAGAATAATTTTAAATTTGGAAATTGGAGTGCCAAAACGGCACTTTCCGTGAGTCGATTGAATTCAAAATTTGTTCAGCTCTTCGACGTGTAATACAATCCCCATGTGCAAAATTTCAGCCAAATCGGTTCAGGGGCTTGGGCTGTACCCCGATTTTAAAGTCCGATAAAAATCAATTTTTTTTTAATTTTTGGTCAAAAGGGCACTAAGAGTTAATACATTTTTAGAAGCAGAATTTGAAGATCTTTCTTATGGTGACGTGAAAAATGGGGGTTTGCATTTAAAATTTAAAAGTTGATGTGCCAAAATGGCATTTGTGGTTGCACGATTGGCTCCAAAAGCTTTTCAGATCTAAGTTGGGTTACGGGATGCCTATGTTCCAAATTTCAGCCAAATCGATCGAGTAGTTTTGGCTGTGGCGTGTTTACAAACGTACGAACGTACGTACGTACGTACATACACACAGACACATTTTTAAAACCACTTTTTTGGGTTCCTGAGACCTCAAAACGCATAGATCCGGTCTTATCTCGAATTCGAAAATTTTAGTGATTGCAGTAACCTCCCATTTTTTTATAATTGTGTTGAGGTTGGGGAGGTCAAAAAATCCTGGTTTTTAACCGATTTCTTCGATGTTTTTGAAAATCTAAGGTGGCCGTGACTTCACTTCCGGTCAAGGGTCATACATGTTTTTATCTCAGAAAAATTCGTAGATTCAGAATCCGTTGAGAAAAAAGTGTGATTCCATTTGAGAAAACAAAGTTGAGGGCATTTCCGGTTAAACCGGAACCTAATTATATTATAATTCGATATCTTTCCTACCTGGCAAAAATAAAAAAATATTTAAATAAATTATACCTACCTAATGATTTTGATAAAAATTTGAATGTTGAATTACATAAATAATCGAGTAGCAGAGGTATGTATTTTCCGTCAAAATATTATATTTAAACTGTTTGCCAATTGCCGTCAATTCAGTTAGGTGTATAAAACATGTTGCATGGGCATGGCTTAAAGATGGTCAAGGGCAAGCTCCCTTTGTCTGTCGGTCGAAGAATGTCCCTTTTGTCAATAGAAGGAAATGATATTCGACCGAACACCCCAATAAAACAGTAAAAGTTTCTTGAACTAACGGGCCTACCAGCTACCAGCTACCAGCTACCCTTCAAGAGATGAACAAATCGTTGCATCTTATTGTTTATTGCTAGGAATTAAAAATAATTTTTTTTGAAGATTAAACAAACTTCGACGATTAATTACGCTATCTCCGAAGAATAAAGCGATCTTGAACTATATCAAGGAAATATAAAATCAACAAAAAATAATAACATTAAACTCACATGCAGAAATTATTCATCACACTGCGCATAATTTACGAAATTAACGTAGAGTTAAGAAAATAATAATGATAATAAATTTATTAGAGGATATGGATATTTTTCTTAATTTTTTAATTCTACGTTAATTTGGTCATTATTGATCCTACCTAATTTTAAGAAAAGGTTTACCTACTACCTACATTCCTACATATAAAAATAAGTAGTAACTATCTAATGCTCGTTGATTTTCAGATTGAGACCGTCAACAATAAGTAGGGTATCTATTCAAATTGGGTGACAAGACTGTTGCCGATTAGTATAGGATCAATCCTCATCATTAATAATTACAGTCTTGCAACTGTTCCATGGAGCATGGAGGCAAGATTTTGAAATGAATTACCCATAATAAATACTGCAAATAAATTTTTATTTATTATAAAATAAGTATAAAATTCTTGATTTTAATGAACTTGTTTTCGGTGCAGTCTTTAAACTTTTCCCGGCGTTCACAAAATAAGTAGGTAGCGGCGACCAAAATATTGTAAGTACCTATACTATAAGTACCAACCTATGTAATTTGTACCTATGCCTATAGTTAGCTATAATTTGTTTTATGCTTTATGCTTATTGTAATTTTGTCGCACCAATTTATAGTTGATGATGATTGATGGGATTGTACATAGTTCAATATAATATATAATATACCTAGTATTCTTACAATATATTTTTTATATGCATCCCTTTTGTTTGTCTGCCTGTAATTGTTTAAATATTTTTTTTTTATTTCGAATTATATACCTGCGTATTATTATTATTTTGATATTTTTTGTATTTGGTATGTAGTCTCTCGCAATAGCAGTTTATAACCTTTATTACACCAATAAACGATTTAATTCGCATAATTGACATTCCTTCTTATTAAATACCTAATTACTTATTAAAACATTAATATTAATATTTTGAACAAGCAAAGAAGTATCAAAAATGGACGATTCTAAACATAACAAGAACGTCATCAGGAGAAACGTTATATTAACATTGAAGTCCTAATGTCGCTAAGATTTTAGAATATAGCTGTAAAAAAGAGGTTTTAAAAAGAATGTATTTGAAAGGTCCTTGAAATAACGTCGTAAGGATGTTTCACATAACCACGTCATAACAACGTTTTAAAAACAACGGAAAAAGTATGTTGAAAATGATGTAACGAGAACGTTTTAAACTTAACGTCGCAAGGATTTTGTTAAGTTGCAGGACATATAACGACATTAAGACGGTCTTTAGGCCGTTAAAAGTACTTACAACAAAACGTAACATGTTAGTCTAGTTACTTCAATGTAACGTTATTGTAACATTTTTTTGCACAGTGGGTTAGAACTTCAATGTTAATATAACGTTTCTCCTGATGACGTTCTTGGTACTTATGTTTAGAATCGTCCATTTTTGATACTTATTTGCTTGTTCAAAATATTAATATTAAAGTTTTAATAAACAATTAGGTATTTAATAAAAAGGAATGTCAATTATGCGAATTAAATCGTTTATTGGTGTAATAAGGGTTATAAACTGCTATTGCGAGAGACTACATACCAAATACAAAAAATATCAAAATAATAATAATACACAGGTATATAATTCGAAATAAAGAAAAAATATTTAAACAATTACAGGCCGACAAACAAAAGGGATGCATATAAAAAATATATTGTAAGAACTAGGTATATTATATATTATATTGAACTATATACAATCCCATCAATCATCATCAACTATAAATTGGTGTGAAAAAATTACAATAAGTATAAAGCATAAAACAAATTATAGCTAACTATACATATAGGCATAGGTACAGTCGAGAAAGTAAGTCATGCACCCAACTTTTGAGCGTTAAGCCCAGAATTTAGAAAACCAACCTTCGATAGTGGTGCATTTCCATGTCATTAGAACCAGCACCAATTAGGGGTTGTATTGCTGGGTCAAAAAACGTAGGACTTTAAGCCAGTTAAGAATTATTCGCTCAAGAATTTGGCATAAAGTGCATTATTTAGTTTTTCGACTGTACAAATTACTTAGGTAGGTACTTAATATTTATGTCGGTGGTGCTACGGAAGTACGGAACATTTTTCAATTCTCGCATATTTACAATATTATACTTACTTACTTATAGTATAGGTACTTACAATATTTTGGTCAGTGTGAATGATATTCTTTGCTTTGCAAGCGGAATTACTGAAATACCACCGTTAGGATCGACCGCAATTAAATTCCTCCATGGTGATATTTCACCATTTCCAAAAGGGAACACTTGCGCAATTGAGTTGTACCTGCCGTTGATGGGGGCGCCATCTTTCGAAGTTTTCAAGAGGAACATGGATTATGGGATAAACAACTAATTATAAGTTGACTTGTTCTATTAAGTATTCAGTTAAAACGAATTCATTTAAGGGTATTACAACAATATTATTTGTATTATTTTTGATACCTATATTTTGTATTTAGTACGTAGTCTTTCGCAATAGCAGTTTATAACCCTTATTACACCAATAAACGATTTAATTCACATAATTGACATTTCTTTTTAGTAAATACCTACCTAATTACTTATTAAAACTTTAATATTAATATTTTGAACAAGCAAAGAAGTATCAAAAATGGACGATTCTAAACATACCAAGAACCTCATCAGGAGAAACGTTACATTAACATTGAAGTCCTAATGTCGGTAAGATTTTAGAATATACCTAGCTGTTTTAAAAATAACGGAAAAAGTATGTTGAAAATGATGTAACGAGGAGGTTTTAAACTTAACGTCGCAAGGATTTTGTTAAGTTACAGGACACATAACGACATCTTGATGCCGTTAAAAGCACTTAAAACATAACGTAACATGTTAGTCTAGATAAGTACTTACATGTAACGTTATGTAAAAAATGCAGCAGAGAAGCGGCTGGAACCTCCCCATCGCGTGGATCTTTGTATTCTGTGTAGATGGTAGTCAATTCAACATTTTTTTTTGTGCTTATCATCTGTGACTAATTTCGCAATTTTCTGACAAATACCGACATCACCTCGGACATCCCCCATCACATTTGACAATATGTTCCTTTTAAGGTTAACAGTTTGCGACCCTCTTGACAATAACTGATACTTTATGTCAGTGGCGGCTCGTGGGTCAGAATAATGGTGGGTCAAATTGAAGTGGCGTAGGTAAAAATATAGAAATTGACAAGAGGGCGGACGCGCAAACAAGGGGGGTGCGGGGGACAGTAGCCACCGGCGAAAAGTTTTTACCCCCCCCCCTTTAGATCATATTTTGCACTTTCAGACTGGAACTTTAGGTACATTAACTGACAGGCAGTCTAAACAATGAACAAATCACGTTCCTAACTACTCCCTCTTGGTCAAATCGTACTGTGGTAAAATAAAATGGCTTTAAAATGCAACAAATATAATATTTGATTAAGTATACAATGTAGAAAAACAAAACATGAACGGTCATTAAACTTTTTTGTATTTTAAGTCAATTCGTCTGTTCTTTAACTCTGCAAACTGGTCAATCACTTTTTCATTGAAATTAGGAATGTTTTTCACAAGAGATCTCTCAATTCTTAACATAGCTAAGGCACTAAGGGCCAATTTCATAATCAAAATTAAAGTGTCCTTTAAATATTTGCTTAGCAACATTCCAAAAGGGTTGGTCCTGATTCGTCAAAATCCCCTTTAAAGTCGACATTAACTTTAAAGGACCTTTAACTTTTATTATGAAATCGGCCCTAAGTCTTGATTGTCCCATTGTATTGCGCAAAAAAGTCTTCAGTCTCTTAAGCGTCGAAAAGCACCGCTCACTTTCGACCGTTGTCATTGGTAATGTGCACAAAAGAGTTAACAGTTTCACAGATTCGGAAAAGTTTTCACTTATAATCTCATAAGAGCATTAATTCTTTCCGGAAATTTTTGGAGTGCATTCCAACAACGTATTAATCGTCCCGAGTGGAACACGAGGGCCCGATTACGTTGTTGGGATGCATGACTAAAATTTCCAGGACATGAATTAATGCTCGAATGCAGATTCGGTAAGAAAATAGCAACGATACAGCCACAGAAATGAAATAGAAATGATTTTTGACATTTGATTTGACATAAAAATTTCCACTTATTAATTTCGTTTAGGTTGGTCTAGATAGGTATCAAAAATTTCCAGGAAATCCTCGAGTTGCCATGGTAAACACACAGAAATCAATTTTTCTATTGGCTAATGATTAGTATCGTGCGATTTTCAGTTAAATTCATGTTTATGAGGAGTTGCAAAATCGCGACCGCACCAGCATTTGAACGAAAATCCTCACGACCATAAATTACTTCCAGTTCGGATTTGAGTTTAAGAGTATTTATTGTAGGGTAGTTGGACTTGACCATCTTCAAAATTTCTTCAGGAAAATTATTTGTATATAATTCGAACTTATCCACTTGAAGCAACTGCGAAACCATCAAATAATCACTGTACTTGAATCGAGTTTGAATTTCGGATGAAATTATGTCGCAAATTTCTAGTGCGACTCGATGATTAGAGTCTTCGGTATTATTTCGTCTTTTCCTTTTTGTTTGTGATGTTGATGGCATTGATGTAGCTAAATCCAAATCTTGGGTGTCTGCAAGTGTTTTTCGAATACTATGAATTTTAGTGCTAAAAGCAGTAATGTAGTTTTTGACTGATATAACATCAAGGTCGCGTTTCTGTAACTGATTGCAAAGTATGTCCACATGAGGCATTATTGAATGAAAATAATTCAACCAGTACATAAAATTTTCATCTTGTAAATAACCCTTCAAACCAATAGCTTGATTTAAAGTACTGTTATCCTCTTCGCACTCAATGATCTTTTCAAGACAGTTTATTAAATCATTCTTATAAAGATAAACCGTTTCTACACATCTAGTGTTGAAGAACCATCTTGTAGGAGCCGCTTTAGGTAATCGTACTTTTACAAATTCATCCAATACCGCTGTACGTTTCGGTGACCGTCCAAAAAATGAAGAAAATGCGTGCAGATTTGCAAAAAAAACCTTAACTGGCTTATGTTGACTAGCCGCTTTCTGGAGTACAAGATTTAGTTGATGTGCATAGCAGTGAATGAAATTTGCACACGGATAGTGTTCTTTTATTTTTGCTTGCACACCGCCCAATTTGCCACTCATTACTGAAGCCCCATCATAAGATTGTGCAACTAGCTTATTTGGTGTTTCACTAATTTGTAAGACTTCCAGCTCCTTCAGTATGGCATCAGTTAAATCTTGAGCTGTGGTACCTGAAGGGTTAACAAATTTCCAGAAACGTTCATGCACATTACCATTGAGTACATATCTAAAGATAAACGTCATTTGAGTTTTATTGGAACTGTCTGTGGTCTCATCAACTTGAACTGCAACGAAACTGGCCTGTTCAATCTCTGTTTTAATATGTTGCTGCGTTACTATTAGCATTGAATCTAATATTTCGTTTTGAATAGTCTTGGAGCTGCCTTTAAAAACGGTACTATTTTGCAGGTGTTCTTTAAATACTACGTCCAACTCGGACACGAAATCTAAAAGTCCCCTATAAACGCCTGGATTTTCAGAAGATTCACTTTCGTCGTGGCCGCGTAATGCCAATTCAAATATTCCACAAAACTTGACACAATCTATTATTTTATTTAAAATATATCTGTTTTTTGAAACACGTTCATTAAAATCATATATGGACTTACGGTACGCACTGTCAAGTTGTAATCTGATGTCCACACGACCAAGAGCAGCGTAACTCATTGCACTGTTTAAATGATCCACAGAAGCAGCGTGTTTTTTGGCTTTTTCCTTGAGGTGTTTAATATCCACCACCCCATGTTTTGACCACAATTCAGTTTTGGAAAATAGCAGGCAGGGGTAGCAAAAGAACGCATCCTTAACATTACATCCACAAATCCAATCGTTCAAAGAGTACATCGATGCCTTGAAATATCTATGAATATCCTTTCCCCTGTCTTTTGTAGTTTGTTGCAAAGTTAAATGTGGCTTCGGACGTGAGTTTTCCTTAAATTGCAAACGACGTTCATAAGTCAAACTTCCTGTCGCCTTTAAACTTAAAATTTCCTGCACAATGGACATTGCAGCAACAGCACTTGACCTCGAAACTAAAAATGCAAAACTACTAATTAGGCGTATTCCTTATCACCGTGCCACCGTGCGTCGGATGTGAGGGTGAGTCGATATACCCCGATTACCAGAACGAATCGCTCTCGGATTTCGGCCGTCGACATAATAGAAGTATTGGCGCAAGATGTTACTCTCGCTCTCGCTTGGATGATTGTATATATCTGTTTCTGTTGCGCTTCTAATGCAAAACTCCATATACCATAAGAACTATCGGGGTCAATTTGAAATTTGTCCCCGCTCGTGCAGTCAATGAAAGCAGTGCTCCGTGCTGGACGGATAGGCTTTCCATAGGCATGCGGCGCTTTGCGGACTGCTGGCGTTCACCAAAACTTTATTATTTTATTAATTGCAATAAATAATAACTATAACAAATTTAAAAATAATAGAAATACAAATGGAGCATTTTATTGGAAATATTTTAGGTGGGTCATTGACCAATTGACCATAAGGAGAAACCGCCACTGCTTTATGTCATCCACTGTCAGCCCGCTCCCTTTTAATGGAAAAGAATTTTTTCTCTATTTTCCACTGAAATGACAGAAACTGTGAATACATTTTTAGAACCAGAATTTGATCGTCTTTCTAATGGCAACATAAAAAAGGCCTTGTATTTAAAATTTAAAGTTGATATGCTTAAATGGCACTTCCCGTGGACCAATCGCTTTCAAAAGCCTTTCAGGTCTTCAACGGGTCACCCAATCTCCATGTAGCAAATTTCAGCCAAATCGATTCACTAATTTGGGCTATAATAGATTTTTAGTGTTATTTCAAAATTTCGATTTTTTGACCCAAAGAGCACTAAATGCGAACGAATTTTATCTTATTTAAAACCAGAATTTGAAGACCTTTCTGATGGTGACAATACATCTTTCAAAAACTTGTTTTGGATGGTTAAATGAGTGAATAATTTAAAGTTGGAAATTGGTGTGCCAAAACGGCGCTTTCCGTGGGCCGATTGAATCCAAAATTCGTTCAGCTCTTCGACGTGCAATACAATCCCCATGTGCAAAATTTCAGCCAAATCGGTTCAGGGGCTTCGGCTGTACCGCGATTTTAAAGTCCGATAAAAATCAATTTTTTTTTAATTTTTGGTCAAAAGGACACTGAGAGTGAATACATTTTTAGAAGCAGAATTTGAAGGCCTTTCCTATCGTGACATGAAAAATGGGGGTTTGCATTTAAAATTTAAAAGTTGATGTGACAAAATGGCATTTCTAGTTGCACGATTGGCTCCAAAAGCTTTTCAGATCTAAGTTAGGTTATGAGATGCCTACGCACCAAATTTCAGCTAAATCGGTCTAGTAGTTTTGGCAGTGGCGTGTTTACAAACGTACGTACACACACACAGACACATTTTGAAAACCGCTTTTTTGGGTTCCTGAGACCCCAAAACGTGAAGATCTGGTGCTATCTCAAACTCGAAAATTTTAGTGATTGTAGTAACCTCCCATTTTTTTTAAATTGTGATGGAGTTGGGGAGGTTAAAATAGCATTCTCAGAACCGCGACGAGAAGGAAAAGCTAATGAAGAATAAACACAAACTAAAAGGAACAAACATATACATTCAAAACGATTTAACTACGAAAGAACTCGAGATACAGCGGCAGATTATAAAAGTGGCAAAAGAAGAAAGAGAGAATGGTAAAAAAACAACATCGGACATCAAAAGGTTCTTATCGATGGGGAGTGGTACATCTGGGATCCGGAAATTAGAGGGCTACTTCAAGCAAAAAACTTAAAAGGAAGAAGCGGCGACACAAACGGAGGAAACTCATAGAAGAGGTTGTGAGTGACGGGGACGGAGCAATGGACACGGAGTTAAGCGTATGTTTTTGGAACAGTTGCGGGTTCAACAATTTATATGGGTTGGACCAACGGGAGATTGACAAGTTAACCATCTCGGACATAATTTGTGTTTCAGAATCATGTCTAGTCTCCCCATTTTCTAACCCCCCAAATTATTTTAGGAACTATTACACGTTTTATTCAAATGCAACTAGGGAAAAAGCCTTAGGAAGACCAAGCGGCGGGTTGATTGTCCTTATCTCAAATTCATTACCTATGTAAACTAAATAATATTACAGTCATTGCAGAATATAACTTGTGTATGTTTATACGAATTAAGCTCGAAAATATGTTTATTTTATTAGGTCTGTTCTACCTTAAACCAAGTTTGGAAGCGAAAACCTGTGTAGAAATAGCTGAAGATTTGATTAGAGATTTAGTAATCAGATACCCTGGCGACTTAGTAATTTTAGGGGGCGACTTTAATGCCCGGATAGGAAATTTAAATAGTTTCGATGTTGATGAGGGCGAGGAGTGCCCATCAGGCTTCGATCCACAAAGAATCTCCTTTGACTTTGAAATCAATCACAGAGGACGAATGTTGGTCGAGGTAATGGAGGATCTGGGTTTCATGGTCCTCAACGGTAGGTCCCTCTCCGATAAACCTGGACAGTTCACTTGTTTAAAGAATCGTGGAGCTAGCACAGTAGACTTGGTATGGGTCAATTCGCCAGAATCCTTTAGGGACTTCAAGGTCGAAGACTATATCACTTGTTCATCCGATCACTTGCCGTGCACCGCTCATCTGCTCATATGCTCAGCAGGGTCAAAAAATGTAAAACACGACACAATAAATATAATTACTGACACCTCAACTCATGACCAGGTCACTACTGATCGTGATCAGCAAAAAGTTATAAAAAGGAATGTTGCGCTGATGGGAGCTTTCCGCAATGTTATGGGGAACTCATAGGGTAAATTTAGACTTTGAAAGCTCCCACATAGGTGAAATGTGCCAAAATTTATATGTGGCTATACATGAGGTATGCTATTTCCTAAATATGTATAAATATAAAAGGCATGGGTATGGTTGTGGCAATGTTGGAGCGTCCAAACCTTGGTTTGATAAAGAGTGCGTAGCACATAAGAAACAAACATCAAAAGCGTACAAAAACTGCAAAAAACACCAATTTCTACCCAGATACTTATTAGAGTACGAACAATTAAAAGCGCAGTATATACAAACCATCAAAAGCAAAAAGAAACTATACGGGAAATCTATAATGGAAAAATTAAATTCAATAGAAAACCCAAAAACTTTCTGGTGGACACTCGGCCAAATCAAACGTGAGCGGAATTCAAAACCAGATACAATTCAACTAGACTGGATAAGCTACTACTTAGAATTTTATAGTCAAGCAAATCTTGAAATTAACAGCAATATTACACTAATGACCGATGTTCGCCACCCATTCCTCGACAAAGCAATATCACCAGAAGAGCTGTGGCAATCAATCCTCCATTCGAAAAATAACAAAGCCCCTGGCCCTGACGGAATCTCCAACGAATTTTATAAATGTTTTACGGAAAACTGGTTTAGATTCCTATTATGTTTGCTCAACAAAATATTCGACAAGGAGCAAGTGCCGACGGCGTGGTCCAGAACTAAAATGACACATTTACATGAAGGGCGACGTTCGGGATTTCAATAATTATCGTGGAATTGCGTTGATGAACCATCTTACGAAGATTTTTACTGGTATATTAGCAAATAGGATCACTAATTTCGTAGAGGATTGCAACATACTACCAGAGGCACAGGCCGGCTTCCGGCGGGCCAGGGGATGCTCCGACAATATATTTACTCTTTACGCTGTAATCGGAAATCACATCACACTCCCTGGAAGAAAAGTTTATGCCGCTTTTATAGACCTGAAAAAAGCTTTCGACTCTGTCACACATCGTATGCTCTGGAGCAAACTCTTTACATGCGGCCTTAGCTCTAAAGTTGTACGTATTATAAAAAGCATGTACGACGGCGCGGAACTCGAACTCGGACTCCGGGGGGGCGCTGAGACCAAAACTATAAAAATTACAAAAGGCGTCCTTCAGGGGGATCCCCTGAGCCCTCTTCTATTTTCGTTATTTATTTCTGATTTAGAACATTTTCTCATGGAAGGTGGTGCTCGGGGGGTAGCCTTGGATGGGCGCACCAACATTGTCACACTTCAGTACGCCGATGACCTGGTTCTGCTGGCTGACTCACCTACGTCTTTACAACGTAATTTAACTAACCTAGGGAAATACTGCGATGCAAATAATTTAGAGGTAAATACAAGTAAAACCAAAATAGTTATTTTTAGAAGGAGTCATAATATGAAAATAGAACCAAGGTACTATTACAAAAATTCCCCGATAGAAGCAGTAGATTCCTATATGTATTTGGGGGTAACTTTTAAATACAATTTAATCTTCAATGAAGCTTTAAACAATCAACTACAAAAACGCGAAGGGCGTCGGCGGCGGTAGTACGACTCATCAGTTCCACACACATAACAAGCTGGAAAACCATAGTTCATTTGTATCGAACGGCCGTGTTGCCAACGCTAACTTATTCAAGCGAAGTCTGGGGCATCAGATACCTGGAAAGCTTAGAAAATATCCAGAACAATTTTTTCAACGAATTTTTTTTCCAACGCTCGACACCAGGTTATGTGATTAGATCGGAGGCCAGGGTATATAAGCTCAAATTGCAAGTTATGAAACAAGCTCTAGTTTTTGTACAAAACAAGAAACCTTAGTAGTGATCGTCTGCCTCTCATTGCGCTTAACCGACTAACATCTCTGGACTCACAACCCAACAACGTCATGAAATATAATTCTCCCAAATACAAGAACAAGTTCATAAACTCGACCCCTCATTTGAGTTTAATAATATAAATAAGTCAACTATTAGTTCCTGGATAGAGAATGGCAAAACAGAGGAAGGAATGCGAGACTGGGACAGTATACTACTGAGTACATTCTGCCCAGACTACAAATATCTTGAGACAAACCCTCTTTCAACAGCAGAAGAAAATTATTTATCAGGAAACCAGGTCTTGAACGTTAAGAGATGCATTGCCCAGATTAGAACAAGAAATATTGTGGGTGTAAGTTTTTATTTTAATGCAGTTAGCTATAGAGTAGATGTAAACAAGTTATGTACTATTTGCAATCTTCGACAATTGGAGACCCTGGAGAATATTCTATTTTCGTGTCCTCTGTATAATGAATTTAGGCACTCCCTGAAATTTAACCCAAACTTTGGTGATCTAGACGCCATGATGAAACAAGTAGACCTCAAGGAGGGCCGCGTAATTTACAAATTTTTACAAGAGGCCATGAAGTTCAGATCCTTTGTTCTTAATGAGTAAAGTACTGGGTATTATTTATACAGGTATAAGGAGTTTCTACGTTTTATGTTTTTTCGATGCCTGATGATGTCTTCTCCAACTCATCACCCAATTTGTCTTTAATATTATTATGTAGGTATTATAGAGCCAAACCATTTATTTATTTACTTTTTACAAGCTACGCCACACCCTCGTTCATATACATATATTTTGTATGAAGAACAATAAAATTTGATTTGATTTGAAATTTCATTTGAAAATTTGAAAATAACATTCTAATGCAATAGACCTTATTCTAAATTAAAGAGCAATCTATCGGATGTTGTACGAACCTCAGATGGTGTTTCAGACTGTAAAAATTCAAATGCGCCGCCAAAAATTAACCTATACCTAATGGAAATGAAACTTTTGTCTTACGCACAGATGAAAAAATTCCCCCGTTGTCGTATTTTGAATTTTGAATTCAATGTGAATACCTACAAAAATAGTTTGAAAAATTACCTTTCGGATAGCCTTTACTGGTAACAGCTGGTATTAATTGTATTAGCGGTAGCAATTATTTTAGTTGTGACGTAGGACAAAAGTTTCATTTCCATTAGGTATATATCTGTCAATAACTAGCGTTGCTTGTTGTAATGAATTTTATGGCAATGAATCCTACCGTGGTAGTGGCATTGACTAATGGCCTAGAAACGAACTTTGGCAGTAACTTTTGGACCTTTAACGCATCAAATTAATTATTTACGATGATTCCCCAACTGAGGCTGTCACTCCTGTCACTTGTCATTCTTGTCAATTTCTGTTCCCACTCGGTTCAGCATGGTTTAGTTCTGAATTAAACTGCTACTATTTTAATATTGTTTTATAATTATTGCATTAGGAAAACTAGCACTTTGAGGTACTAGTTGCAATGCTAAAGGTTAATTGTCTTCATACTCCTAGTTTACACGAAGGTAGGTGCCACAGTTTTCAAATGATTTCATATTTTACGACCACTGTAATGTAAGCGTTTCTTATGGACGCCAATTTCGTGAAACACCAGAGCCGTTCGCGCGCTGCTACGCACATGTGCATTATAATTTTGAATATCGTCTATTTCTCGGAATGGCATGTCGCTGCCAGGACGCTTAACTTTGAAACCGGGAGATCATCTCACCGGGGAGATGCAACTTATCTCAGCACAGGGTCTCCCCGAACCTATTTTTGAACATAAATGAGATTTTGGCGCATGACAAGAATTGGACGTTGACAATTGAGGCGAAAATCAAAAATAACTAGAAAAATAAACCCGAATTTTTGAGGTTTTACTCGTGTGATAGTTATTTAATTAATTAATTATTATTATCAATATATTAATTATTAATAATAATACCCTATAAGCATGCACTCATCTTCGGTCCGCTTAATGCGTACTCATGAGTATGGCATAGGTCCGCCCAAATCAGAGGACCTAAGAGGTAAAATTAGCCCTGACCCGTTTTACCGTTAGATGTCGCAACGTGTCCGTTCCTGGTGAAGCGGACCGAAGAAGAATATTTGGTGTATAATTCTTTTTAAGTCCGAATTAATGTGGAAAGACTTATATACTTATATATATATAGGTACTATATACGATTTGGATATGCACTCGGAGTTGCATCTAGGTTGTAAAAGCATTGCAACAAGAAAATATGCATTTCTAATACAGGTCTTTTTCTAGCTCATTGAGCTCCTGTACCGGTTCAAATAAAGTAGATAACTATCTACCTCGCAAAATCCACGTCTCTATAGCAGGTGTTTCATATGCGTGCATTTTACGAAATTAATACTTAATATGCAAAAATGGTATTTACTGTAAGCATTGTGTTAAAGTGACCTTTAAATCTGCCCATCTGAAGACACGTTTTGAGTCATTAGGTAGACAATAAATTGTCAAAGTTTAGATTTGGGGTAACTTGGTGCTTTACGCACTTGCGTGATTTAAGTAGGCATTTTATATTGACTATAACTATTGTCTACAAAGATTACACGAGAGTGGCTTTAAAATTGTCAAGGTTTCTAAGAACAAATTGACGGAAATAGGTACGTATAGCTTTTTGGTTTAAATGAAGTTCTGCTGCTGTCTGCTTCTAAAGGCTCCAGTTTGGCGTTTTTTGGTGAATCCCCAACGCGAGAAAATCACACATAACTAAACTGATCACCACGAAAGTTTGCAGCGGTAGTCGCCTTTGGAATATAGTTTCCCCCATTTGATTTACCTACATAGGAAACAAAATTCCAAAGGTGACTAGGTACCGCTGCAAAGTCTCGTGTAACGCAGTTTATAAGATAATAGAGAGCTACATTTATATTTTGTTGCCGATCTGAACAGCTAACCACGCCTCAGGGACGGTGCAAGTAATATAAAATGTCTAGAAAATGCGTGTAACTTTGAAAATTTAAATAAAATTCGGCTGATGCGACTTTTCTTTTCTATTTTCTATTTAGAAAGGGGTTTGCGCATAGGAAAATCAAATTAATGAAGGCTTCCAACTTTATACCTAAGTCTGTTTCTATTTCGTGACGTGATTGGAGGCAAATTTGACAATGCATTGCTTTTGCATATCGGACTGTGGGAAATTTTGTTTTCCTATTGTCTCTTTTAATTAGAAACCCTAATTAAAGAGCAATTGGTCTTTTTTTTAAGTTCATCATTCAATTAAGAGCGGACCTAAGAAGGATATTATTTCTTCTTAGGTCCGCTCTTCAGAAATGCCACGTGTTCATCTTTTAGCTCTTTCGGCACTTTTTCGTCAAAAATGTATCTAAGAAGATGTACTTCAACTCCATAAAACTAGTTTCAGGTCACTGCTATCGCTGATTTGGAATAAAAGTGTTGTCAGACATGTATGGAGGTCAATTACTAATTACTAAAAAGCAATTGACGATGCAGCGGCCGTCTAATTATTATTCTTAATAATTAAGAGCGGACCTAAGAAGGATATAATTCCAGCTTAGGTCCGCTCTTCAGAATTGACACGTGTTTATCTTTTAGCTCTTTCGGCAAATTTTGGTCAAAAATCCGTAAGTAGACGTACTGCAACTGCATAGACCTTGTTTCAGGTTACTGCTGTCAGTTGGCGTTTTTTTGGTACTCCCGACACGAGAAATTCACGCTTTTAAGCCAATAGAGAGCTACTCCATATTTTGTGGCCGATCTGAAAATCTTTTGTGCTAGTTTCGAATAAAAGTGTTGTCAGACATGTAGGGAGGTCAATTACTAAATTATTAAAGAGCAATTGACGATGCAGCGGCCGTCTAATTATTATTCTTAATAATTAAGAGCGGACCTAAGAAGGATATAATTCCTGCTTAGATCCGCTTTTCAGAAATGCCACGTGTTTATCTTTTAGCTCTTTCGGCAAATTTTGGTCAAAGATCCTGCTAAGTAGACGTACTGCAACTGCTTAGAACTAGTTTCAGGTTACTGCTGTCAGTTTGCGTTTTTTTGGTACTTCCGCTACGAGAAATTCACGCTTTTAAGCCAATAGAGAGCTACTCCATATTTTGTGGCCGATCTGAAAATCTTTTGTGCTAGTTTCGAATAAAAGTGTTGTCAGACATGTAGGGAGGTCAATTACTAATTATTAAAGAGCAATTGACGATGCAGCGGCCGTCTAATTATTATTCTTAATAATTAAGAGCGGACCTAAGAAGGATATAATTCCTGCTTAGGTCCGCTTTTCAGAAATGCCACGTGTTTATCTTTTAGCTCTTTCGGCAAATTTTGGTCAAAAATCTTGCTAAGTAGACGTACTGCAACTGCTTAGAACTAGTTTCAGGTTACTGCTGTCAGTTTGCGTTTTTTTGGTACTGCCGTTACGAGAAATTCACGCTTTTAAGCCAATAGAGAGCTACTCCATATTTTGTGGCCGATCTGAAAATCTTTTGTGCTAGTTTCGAATAAAAGTGTTGTCAGACATGTAGGGAGGTCAATTACTAAATTATTAAAGAGCAATTGACGCTGCAGCATCCGTCTAATTATTATTCTTAATAATTAAGAGCGGACCTAAGAAGGATATAATTCCTGCTTAGGTCCGCTCTTCAGAAATGCCACGTGTTTATCTTTTAGCTCTTTCGGCAAATTTTGGTCAAAGATCCTGCTAAGTAGACGTACTGCAACTGCTTAGAACTAGTTTCAGGTTACTGCTGTCAGTTTGTGTTTTTTTGGTACTTCCGCTACGAGAAATTCACGCTTTTAAGCCAATAGAGAGCTACTCCATATTTTGTGGCCGATCTGAAAATCTTTTGTGCTGGTTTCGAATAAAAGTGTTGTCAGACATGTAGGGAGGTCAATTACTAAATTATTAAAGAGCAATTGACGATGCAGCGGCCGTCTAATTATTATTCTTAATAATTAAGAACGGACCTAAGAAGGATATAATTCCTGCTTAGGTCCGCTTTTCAGAAATGCCACGTGTTTATCTTTTAGCTCTTTCTGCAAATTTTGGTCAAAAATCCTGCTAAGTAGACGTACTGCAACTGCTTAGAACTAGTTTTAGGTTACTGCTGTCAGTTTGCTTTTTTTTGGTACTGCCGTTACGAGAAATTCACGCTTTTAAGCCAATAGAGAGCTACTCCATATTTTGTGGCCGATCTGAAAATTTTTTGTGCTGGTTTCGAATAAAAGTGTTGTCAGACATGTAGGGAGGTCAATTACTAAATTATTAAAGAGCAATTGACGATGCAGCGGCCGTCTAATTATTATTCTTAATAATTAAGAGCGGACCTAAGAAGGATATAATTCCTGCTTAGGTCCGCTTTTCAGAAATGCCACGTGTTTATCTTTTAGCAATTTCGGCAAATTTTGGTCAAAAATCCTGCTAAGTAGACGTACTGCAACTGCTTAGAACTAGTTTTAGGTTACTGCTGTCAGTTTGCTTTTTTTTGGTACTGCCGTTACGAGAAATTCACGCTTTTAAGCCAATAGAGAGCTACTCCATATTTTGTGGCCGATCTGAAAATTTTTTGTGCTGGTTTCGAATAAAAGTGTTGTCAGACATGTAGGGAGGTCAATTACTAAATTATTAAAGAGCAATTGACGATGCAGCGGCCGTCTAATTATTATTCTTAATAATTAAGAGCGGACCTAAGAAGGATATAATTCCTGCTTAGGTCCGCTTTTCAGAAATGCCACGTGTTTATCTTTTAGCAATTTCGGCAAATTTTGGTCAAAAATCCTGCTAAGTAGACGTACTGCAACTGCTTAGAACTAGTTTTAGGTTACTGCTGTCAGTTTGCTTTTTTTTGGTACTGCCGTTACGAGAAATTCACGCTTTTAAGCCAATAGAGAGCTACTCCATATTTTGTGGCCGATCTGAAAATTTTTTGTGCTGGTTTCGAATAAAAGTGTTGTCAGACATGTAGGGAGGTCAATTACTAAATTATTAAAGAGCAATTGACGATGCAGCGGCCGTCTAATTATTATTCTTAATAATTAAGAGCGGACCTAAGAAGGATATAATTCCTGCTTAGGTCCGCTTTTCAGAAATGCCACGTGTTTATCTTTTAGCAATTTCGGCAAATTTTGGTCAAAAATCCTGCTAAGTAGACGTACTGCAACTGCTTAGAACTAGTTTCAGGTTACTGCTGTCAGTTTGCGTTTTTTTGGTACTTCCGTTACGAGAAATTCACGCTTTTAAGCCAATAGAGAGCTACTCCATATTTTGTGGCCGATCTGAAAATCTTTTGTGCTGGTTTCGAATAAAAGTGTTGTCAGACATGTAGGGAGGTCAATTACTAATTATTAAAGAGCAATTGACGATGCAGCGGCCGTCTAATTATTATTCTTAATAATTAAGAGCGGACCTAAGAAGGATATAATTCCTGCTTAGGTCCGCTTTTCAGAAATGCCACGTGTTTATCTTTTAGCAATTTCGGCAAATTTTGGTCAAAAATCCTGCTAAGTAGACGTACTGCAACTGCTTAGAACTAGTTTCAGGTTACTGCTGTCAGTTTGCGTTTTTTTGGTACTTCCGTTACGAGAAATTCACGCTTTTAAGCCAATAGAGAGCTACTCCATATTTTGTGGCCGATCTGAAAATCTTTTGTGCTGGTTTCGAATAAAAGTGTTGTCAGACATGTAGGGAGGTCAATTACTAATTATTAAAGAGCAATTGACGATGCAGCGGCCGTCTAATTATTATTCTTAATAATTAAGAGCGGACCTAAGAAGGATATAATTCCTGCTTAGGTCCGCTTTTCAGAAATGCCACGTGTTTATCTTTTAGCAATTTCGGCAAATTTTGGTCAAAAATCCTGCTAAGTAGACGTACTGCAACTGCTTAGAACTAGTTTCAGGTTACTGCTGTCAGTTTGCGTTTTTTTGGTACTTCCGTTACGAGAAATTCACGCTTTTAAGCCAATAGAGAGCTACTCCATATTTTGTGGCCGATCTGAAAATCTTTTGTGCTGGTTTCGAATAAAAGTGTTGTCAGACATGTAGGGAGGTCAATTACTAATTATTAAAGAGCAATTGACGATGCAGCGGCCGTCTAATTATTATTCTTAATAATTAAGAGCGGACCTAAGAAGGATATAATTCCTGCTTAGGTCCGCTTTTCAGAAATGCCACGTGTTTATTTTTTAGCTCTTTCGGCAAATTTTGGTCAAAAATCCTGCTAAGTAGACGTACTGCAACTGCTTAGAACTAGTTTCAGGTTACTGCTGTCAGTTTGCGTTTTTTTGGTACTTCCGTTACGAGAAATTCACGCTTTTAAGCCAATAGAGAGCTACTCCATATTTTGTGGCCGATCTGAAAATCTTTTGTGCTAGTTTCGAATAAAAGTGTTGTCAGACATGTAGGGAGGTCAATTACTAAATTATTAAAGAGCAATTGACGCTGCAGCATCCGTCTAATTATTATTCTTAATAATTAAGAGCGGACCTAAGAAGGATATAATTCCTGCTTAGGTCCGCTCTTCAGAAATGCCACGTGTTTATCTTTTAGCAATTTCGGCAAATTTTGGTCAAAAATCCTGCTAAGTAGACGTACTGCAACTGCTTAGAACTAGTTTCAGGTTACTGCTGTCAGTTTGCGTTTTTTTGGTTCTTCCGTTACGAGAAATTCACGCTTTTAAGCCAATAGAGAGCTACTCCATATTTTGTGGCCGATCTGAAAATCTTTTGTGCTGGTCTCGAATAAAAGTGTTGTCAGACATGTAGGGAGGTCAATTACTAAATTATTAAAGAGCAATTGACGCTGCAGCATCCGTCTAATTATTATTCTTAATAATTAAGAGCGGACCTAAGAAGGATATAATTCCTGCTTAGGTCCGCTCTTCAGAAATGCCACGTGTTTATCTTTTAGCAATTTCGGCAAATTTTGGTCAAAAATCCTGCTAAGTAGACGTACTGCAACTGCTTAGAACTAGTTTCAGGTTACTGCTGTCAGTTTGCGTTTTTTTGGTTCTTCCGTTACGAGAAATTCACGCTTTTAAGCCAATAGAGAGCTACTCCATATTTTGTGGCCGATCTGAAAATCTTTTGTGCTGGTCTCGAATAAAAGTGTTGTCAGACATGTAGGGAGGTCAATTACTAAATTATTAAAGAGCAATTGACGCTGCAGCATCCGTCTAATTATTATTCTTAATAATTAAGAGCGGACCTAAGAAGGATATAATTCCTGCTTAGGTCCGCTTTTCAGAAATGCCACGTGTTTATCTTTTAGCTCTTTCTGCAAATTTTGGTCAAAAATCCTGCTAAGTAGACGTACTGCAACTGCTTAGAACTAGTTTTAGGTTACTGCTGTCAGTTTGCTTTTTTTTGGTACTGCCGTTACGAGAAATTCACGCTTTTAAGCCAATAGAGAGCTACTCCATATTTTGTGGCCGATCTGAAAATTTTTTGTGCTGGTTTCGAATAAAAGTGTTGTCAGACATGTAGGGAGGTCAATTACTAATTATTAAAGAGCAATTGACGATGCAGCGGCCGTCTAATTATTATTCTTAATAATTAAGAGCGGACCTAAGAAGGATATAGTTCCTGCTTAGGTCCGCTTTTCAGAAATGCCACGTGTTTATCTTTTAGCAATTTCGGCAAATTTTGGTCAAAAATCCTGCTAAGTAGACGTACTGCAACTGCTTAGAACTAATTTCAGGTTACTGCTGTCAGTTTGCGTTTTTTTGGTACTGCCGTTACGAGAAATTCACGCTTTTAAGCCAATAGAGAGCTACTCCATATTTTGTGGCCGATCTGAAAATCTTTTGTGCTGGTTTCGAATAAAAGTGTTGTCAGACATGTAGGGAGGTCAATTACTAATTATTAAAGAGCAATTGACGATGCAGCGGCCGTCTAATTATTATTCTTAATAATTAAGAGCGGACCTAAGAAGGATATAATTCCTGCTTAGGTACGCTTTTCAGAAATGCCACGTGTTTATCTTTTAGCTCTTTCGGCAAATTTTGGTCAAAAATCCTGCTAAGTAGACGTACTGCAACTGCTTAGAACTAGTTTCAGGTTACTGCTGTCAGTTTGCGTTTTTTTGGTACTTCCGTTACGAGAAATTCACGCTTTTAAGCCAATAGAGAGCTACTCCATATTTTGTGGCCGATCTGAAAATCTTTTGTGCTAGTTTCGAATAAAAGTGTTGTCAGACATGTAGGGATGTCAATTACTAATTATTAAAGAGCAATTGACGATGCAGCGGCCGTCTAATCTTTATTCTTAATAATTAAGAGCGGACCTAAGAAGGATATAATTCCTGCTTAGGTCCGCTCTTCAGAAATGCCACGTGTTTATCTTTTAGCAATTTCGGCAAATTTTGGTCAAAAATCCTGCTAAGTAGACGTACTGCAACTGCTTAGAACTAGTTTCAGGTTACTGCTGTCAGTTTGCGTTTTTTTGGTTCTTCCGTTACGAGAAATTCACGCTTTTAAGCCAATAGAGAGCTACTCCATATTTTGTGGCCGATCTGAAAATCTTTTGTGCTAGTTTCGAATAAAAGTGTTGTCAGACATGTAGGGAGGTCAATTACTAAATTATTAAAGAGCAATTGACGCTGCAGCATCCGTCTAATTATTATTCTTAATAATTAAGAGCGGACCTAAGAAGGATATAATTCCTGCTTAGGTCCGCTCTTCAGAAATGCCACGTGTTTATCTTTTAGCAATTTCGGCAAATTTTGGTCAAAAATCCTGCTAAGTAGACGTACTGCAACTGCTTAGAACTAGTTTCAGGTTACTGCTGTCAGTTTGCGTTTTTTTGGTTCTTCCGTTACGAGAAATTCACGCTTTTAAGCCAATAGAGAGCTACTCCATATTTTGTGGCCGATCTGAAAATCTTTTGTGCTGGTCTCGAATAAAAGTGTTGTCAGACATGTAGGGAGGTCAATTACTAAATTATTAAAGAGCAATTGACGCTGCAGCATCCGTCTAATTATTATTCTTAATAATTAAGAGCGGACCTAAGAAGGATATAATTCCTGCTTAGGTCCGCTCTTCAGAAATGCCACGTGTTTATCTTTTAGCAATTTCGGCAAATTTTGGTCAAAAATCCTGCTAAGTAGACGTACTGCAACTGCTTAGAACTAGTTTCAGGTTACTGCTGTCAGTTTGCGTTTTTTTGGTACTTCCGTTACGAGAAATTCACGCTTTTAAGCCAATAGAGAGCTACTCCATATTTTGTGGCCGATCTGAAAATCTTTTGTGCTGGTTTCGAATAAAAGTGTTGTCAGACATGTAGGGAGGTCAATTACTAAATTATTAAAGAGCAATTGACGCTGCAGCATCCGTCTAATTATTATTCTTAATAATTAAGAGCGGACCTAAGAAGGATATAATTCCTGCTTAGGTCCGCTTTTCAGAAATGCCACGTGTTTATCTTTTAGCAATTTCGGCAAATTTTGGTCAAAAATCCTGCTAAGTAGACGTACTGCAACTGCTTAGAACTAATTTCAGGTTACTGCTGTCAGTTTGCGTTTTTTTGGTACTGCCGTTACGAGAAATTCACGCTTTTAAGCCAATAGAGAGCTACTCCATATTTTGTGGCCGATCTGAAAATCTTTTGTGCTGGTTTCGAATAAAAGTGTTGTCAGACATGTAGGGAGGTCAATTACTAATTATTAAAGAGCAATTGACGATGCAGCGGCCGTCTAATTATTATTCTTAATAATTAAGAGCGGACCTAAGAAGGATATAATTCCTGCTTAGGTACGCTTTTCAGAAATGCCACGTGTTTATCTTTTAGCTCTTTCGGCAAATTTTGGTCAAAAATCCTGCTAAGTAGACGTACTGCAACTGCTTAGAACTAGTTTCAGGTTACTGCTGTCAGTTTGCGTTTTTTTGGTACTTCCGTTACGAGAAATTCACGCTTTTAAGCCAATAGAGAGCTACTCCATATTTTGTGGCCGATCTGAAAATCTTTTGTGCTAGTTTCGAATAAAAGTGTTGTCAGACATGTAGGGATGTCAATTACTAATTATTAAAGAGCAATTGACGATGCAGCGGCCTTCTAATCTTTATTCTTAATAATTAAGAGCGGACCTAAGAAGGATATAATTCCTGCTTAGGTCCGCTTTTCAGAAATGCCACGTGTTTATCTTTTAGCCATTTCGGCAAATTTTGGTCAAAAATCCTGCTAAGTAGACGTACTGCAACTGCTTGGAACTAGTTTCAGGTTACTGCTGTCAGTTTGCGTTTTTTTGGTACTTCCGTTACGAGAAATTCACGCTTTTAAGCCAATAGAGAGCTACTCCATATTTTGTGGCCGATCTGAAAATCTTTTGTGCTGGTTTCGAATAAAAGTGTTGTCAGACATGTAGGGAGGTCAATTACTAATTATTAAAGAGCAATTGACGATGCAGCGGCCGTCTAATTATTATTCTTAATAATTAAGAGCGGACCTAAGAAGGATATAATTCCTGCTTAGGTACGCTTTTCAGAAATGCCACGTGTTTATCTTTTAGCTCTTTCGGCAAATTTTGGTCAAAAATCCTGCTAAGTAGACGTACTGCAACTGCTTAGAACTAGTTTCAGGTTACTGCTGTCAGTTTGCGTTTTTTTGGTACTTCCGTTACGAGAAATTCACGCTTTTAAGCCAATAGAGAGCTACTCCATATTTTGTGGCCGATCTGAAAATCTTTTGTGCTGGTTTCGAATAAAATAAAAGTGCTGTCAGACATGTAGGGAGGTCAATTACTAATTATTAAAGAGCAATTGACGATGCAGCTGCCGTCTAATTATTATTCTTAATAATTAAGAGCGGACCTAAGAAGGATATAATTCCTGCTTAGGTCCGCTTTTCAGAAATGCCACGTGTTTATCTTTTAGCAATTTCGGCAAATTTTGGTCAAAAATCCTGCTAAGTAGACGTACTGCAACTGCTTAGAACTAGTTTCAGGTTACTGCTGTCAGTTTGCGTTTTTTTGGTACTTCCGTTACGAGAAATTCACGCTTTTAAGCCAATAGAGAGCTACTCCATATTTTGTGGCCGATCTGAAAATCTTTTGTGCTGGTTTCGAATAAAAGTGTTGTCAGACATGTAGGGAGGTCAATTACTAAATTATTAAAGAACAATTGACGATGCAGCGGCCGTCTAATTATTATTCTTAATAATTAAGAACGGACCTAAGAAGGATATAATTCCTGCTTAGGTCCGCTTTTCAGAAATGCCACGTGTTTATCTTTTAGCTCTTTCGGCAAATTTTGGTCAAAAATCCTGCTAAGTAGACGTACTGCAACTGCTTAGAACTAGTTTCAGGTTACTGCTGTCAGTTTGCGTTTTTTTGGTACTGCCGTTACGAGAAATTCACGCTTTTAAGCCAATAGAGAGCTACTCCATATTTTGTGGCCGATCTGAAAATCTTTTGTGCTAGTTTCGAATAAAAGTGTTGTCAGACATGTAGGGAGGTCAATTACTAAATTATTAAAGAGCAATTGACGCTGCAGCATCCGTCTAATTATTATTCTTAATAATTAAGAGCGGACCTAAGAAGGATATAATTCCTGCTTAGGTCCGCTCTTCAGAAATGCCACGTGTTTATCTTTTAGCAATTTCGGCAAATTTTGGTCAAAAATCCTGCTAAGTAGACGTACTGCAACTGCTTAGAACTAGTTTCAGGTTACTGCTGTCAGTTTGCGTTTTTTTGGTACTTCCGTTACGAGAAATTCACGCTTTTAAGCCAATAGAGAGCTACTCCATATTTTGTGGCCGATCTGAAAATCTTTTGTGCTGGTTTCGAATAAAAGTGTTGTCAGACATGTAGGGAGGTCAATTACTAAATTATTAAAGAACAATTGACGATGCAGCGGCCGTCTAATTATTATTCTTAATAATTAAGAACGGACCTAAGAAGGATATAATTCCTGCTTAGGTCCGCTTTTCAGAAATGCCACGTGTTTATCTTTTAGCTCTTTCGGCAAATTTTGGTCAAAAATCCTGCTAAGTAGACGTACTGCAACTGCTTAGAACTAGTTTCAGGTTACTGCTGTCAGTTAGCGTTTTTTTGGTACTGCCGTTACGAGAAATTCACGCTTTTAAGTCAATAGAGAGCTACTCCATATTTTGTGGCCGATCTGAAAATCTTTTGTGCTAGTTTCGAATAAAAGTGTTGTCAGACATGTAGGGAGGTCAATTACTAAATTATTAAAGAGCAATTGACGCTGCAGCATCCGTCTAATTATTATTCTTAATAATTAAGAGCGGACCTAAGAAGGATATAATTCCTGCTTAGGTCCGCTCTTCAGAAATGCCACGTGTTTATCTTTTAGCAATTTCGGCAAATTTTGGTCAAAAATCCTGCTAAGTAGACGTACTGCAACTGCTTAGAACTAATTTCAGGTTACTGCTGTCAGTTTGCGTTTTTTTGGTACTGCCGTTACGAGAAATTCACGCTTTTAAGCCAATAGAGAGCTACTCCATATTTTGTGGCCGATCTGAAAATCTTTTGTGCTGGTTTCGAATAAAAGTGTTGTCAGACATGTAGGGAGGTCAATTACTAATTATTAAAGAGCAATTGACGATGCAGCGGCCGTCTAATTATTATTCTTAATAATTAAGAGCGGACCTAAGAAGGATATAATTCCTGCTTAGGTACGCTTTTCAGAAATGCCACGTGTTTATCTTTTAGCTCTTTCGGCAAATTTTGGTCAAAAATCCTGCTAAGTAGACGTACTGCAACTGCTTAGAACTAGTTTCAGGTTACTGCTGTCAGTTTGCGTTTTTTTGGTACTTCCGTTACGAGAAATTCACGCTTTTAAGCCAATAGAGAGCTACTCCATATTTTGTGGCCGATCTGAAAATCTTTTGTGCTGGTTTCGAATAAAATAAAAGTGTTGTCAGACATGTAGGGAGGTCAATTACTAATTATTAAAGAGCAATTGACGATGCAGCTGCCGTCTAATTATTATTCTTAATAATTAAGAGCGGACCTAAGAAGGATATAATTCCTGCTTAGGTCCGCTTTTCAGAAATGCCACGTGTTTATCTTTTAGCAATTTCGGCAAATTTTGGTCAAAAATCCTGCTAAGTAGACGTACTGCAACTGCTTAGAACTAGTTTCAGGTTACTGCTGTCAGTTTGCGTTTTTTTGGTACTTCCGTTACGAGAAATTCACGCTTTTAAGCCAATAGAGAGCTACTCCATATTTTGTGGCCGATCTGAAAATCTTTTGTGCTGGTTTCGAATAAAAGTGTTGTCAGACATGTAGGGAGGTCAATTACTAAATTATTAAAGAACAATTGACGATGCAGCTGCCGTCTAATTATTATTCTTAATAATTAAGAACGGACCTAAGAAGGATATAATTCCTGCTTAGGTCCGCTTTTCAGAAATGCCACGTGTTTATCTTTTAGCTCTTTCGGCTAATTTTGGTCAAAAATCCTGCTAAGTAGACGTACTGCAACTGCTTAGAACTAGTTTCAGGTTACTGCTGTCAGTTTGCGTTTTTTTGGTACTTCCGTTACCAGAAATTCACGCTTTTAAGCCAATAGAGAGCTACTCCATATTTTGTGGCCGATCTGAAAATCTTTTGTGCTGGTTTCGAATAAAAGTGTTGTCAGACATGTAGGGAGGTCAATTACTAAATTATTAAAGAACAATTGACGATGCAGCGGCCGTCTAATTATTATTCTTAATAATTAAGAACGGACCTAAGAAGGATATAATTCCTGCTTAGGTCCGCTTTTCAGAAATGCCACGTGTTTATCTTTTAGCAATTTCGGCAAATTTTGGTCAAAAATCCTGCTAAGTAGACGTACTGCAACTGCTTAGAACTAGTTTCAGGTTACTGCTGTCAGTTTGCGTTTTTTTGGTACTTCCGTTTTTTTTTAATTTGTATTTTTGGTGGAAATAAACGGAAATAAACATCGGAAATTTTATAAATATTGATGTTGTTTCACACCAAATGTTGATTTTTGGAATTGCCATCAAATTACATCAAAATTACATCAATTCTTAAAAATCTATCCATCAAATTCCTCAATCAACCATAGGTACAAAAAGCATGAAAATCCCATTAATTTTTGATGGTTTGACAACGTTTGTAGGTGGTGATTTTTTACAGGGATACCTGATTTCTTCTTAGGTCCGCAGAAATGCCACCGCATAAAACCGCCAACCTATACAACAAAAATCACCATAAAACCGCCAATTTCGAGAAAGAATGCCGGTGAATAAAAACACGGTTTTATTTAATTCAAATGTTTTCTTATTAAAGAACTTTTCCGAAAAAATGATGGCTCCGAACAAACACACATGATGCATTGCATATTAGGTAAGTAGGTACCTACCAAGAAAAAATAAAGTACCTAAATGTTAATTTTCTGAATGTGGCTTGTTGAGATGTAAGAATATATGGAAAACAGCAAGCGACAAAATGACAGAAGGTAAAATTATTTGGTAAAAAACGTGCAAAAATAGCTAAAAATTTTAATAAAAGCACATTTCAAGTTTCCGCCATATTTTCCGACAAGCTCCAAACCGAAAATTTTGCTCGGCAATAAGAGCAAAAAACTGCCATAACTGCTGAATTCCGCCACGTCTGGCAACCCTGTAAAAGGCCCGCACAGCGCACAGCGCACAGCCTCCGCGCCGGTTAAAGAGTTCTTTTCTCTGGCAGGACTGGGAGGAGTTATGCAGAAGGAATAACGAACAATAGCAGTCATTAACGGATTAACGCCATTTCGCTATTTAATGAACCGCAGTAAGTGTAGTGCAAAGTGTGCAGCAGTCGCGGTGCAGTGCATAGAATCAGAAATAAGTGCAGTGGTCGTGGGTGGATACCTACAGTCATTAATCAGTTCAGTTGTCTGTTCGCCTGGTCTGTGTAAGAATTTGGTGAGTACCCATTGTTCAAACGTTTTATTTTTTAATTCGTGATGATATCGATAGCAAATGGATCTAGATACTGATTTTGCTCAAAAATTACGCAGTCAAGACCTTGTCCTACCAAATTTAATTGGATTAATTGACAGTGCCCTTCTTTGTTATGTTGTACCTAGTCAGAAGAGTGCTTTTATTTTGCTTTAATATGTAGTTTACCTAAACATAAATAATTATGTATGTATCTAGGTACAGTACGGCTCTAAAGTTTGATCCTGATGCAAATCTGAGGGTAAAATCTTACATCTGCGCGTGGGTAGACCACATGCAGCAAGTTATTTACTACAATCGATCCTCGAAATGATCTAAAAATTGAGTTGCAAAAATACAATAAAAACATCGAATTTTTACGTATACTTGCTAGGATAATCCGAGGAAGTGTATAAAATGTTCACTTGTGACGCACCCCAAACCGACTTGGCCAAGACTTGGTATGTGAAGCTTGCATGACAAAATATTCTTCAAATTCTGCCATTAAATATGTATCAGTTAGTGCCCTTTTGGCAAAAAATCGTATACCTAAAGGAAATGCGCCAGCGCAAACTACTGAAGATATCGAGATGAAATTTGACCATAATTATTTTGCACTTTGCAGGTGCTGAGCTAAATCAGATCCGAGATCGGATCTATAAAGTCAGTCGCGCAAAAACATGTACCATTTTGTATATTTTAACTTTTAACCTTCCTACAACCAATGGGAAAATGGGAGGTTAGGTACTGCAATTACTCCAAAATTCGAAATTGAGATAACATTAGATCTTTACGTTTCAAGGTCCAAGGATCACGACAGTGGTTTTTAAAAAACGTCTATCGCATAGCAAAGGGAATTTGGAATTCCTTGTAAGTCTAAGGAATTTGGAATTCCTTTTGTAAGTCTCTGGAATGTTTTGGAATTTCTTGAAAATTTCTGAAATTTTTTGGAAGTATGGAATTCCTTGGAAGTTATTTATAATTTCTGGAATAGAAATCTTCGGAATTCTGAATTTGAAATTCGCCCTTGAAAGTCTGAAAATTTCTGGAATACTTTGAAAGATTTTGAATTTGCTTAAAAATTCTGAAATTAATTGGAAGTCTATGGAATTCTTTGGAAGTCTTTGGAAATTGCGGAATTCTGAATTTGGAATTCCTTGGAAGTCTCAGGAATTCTTTGGGGTTCTTTGATTTGGAACTCTTGTGTACATCAAGTTTTAGAGAGACCTACTCATCGGCAAACGGCAAGTGGCTGTTTTGGGCATGTTAACTTTGCAAATACATAGTAACATGAACCCCAATTTTTTCTATCAGCAAATGGAAACGCTTCAAATTCTAATTGTGAAGTTTTTATCGAGAGTAGAAGTAAGCCTCTCAGATTGAATTTTGAAATTCAATTATTGCGGAAAAAGTTGTCCCCGGTGGGACTCGAACCCACGACCCTTCGCTTACCAGGCGACCACTCTACCAACTGATAGGAGGGAAAAAGTTCAGCAAGCATGTGCGGTTTAAGTTGATGAAATAAACCATGTCCCGTAGCTCAGTTGGTAGAGTGGTCGCCAGGTAAGCGAAGGGTCGTGGGTTCGAGACCGGGGACAACTTTTTCCGCAATAGTCTCACTATTCTGAATTTAAGCTTCAAATTCTGTTTCCAAAAATGTATTTGTGACTTAGGGCCGGTTTATCGATGCTCAGCTAACTTCAAACTGACAGATGCAGCCAATCAGAGCGCTAATTGCTAGGTAATAAGCTTTCAGTTAGCGATAACTGAGTATCGATAAGCCGACCCTAGTGTCCTTTTCGCATAAATCAAAAAACTCGAAATTTCGAAGGAGCGTTAAATAACACGCTATAACAATAACTACTGGGTTGATTTGGCTGAAATTTGGCACGGGGACATGCGAGGACATGTCATAACCCAGCAAAGAGCGGGTTTGATTTTGATGGCAATCGGTTAACGGCAAGTTTTTTTCAGCGCATCAAGAAGTCTTCCAAACATGTATTCAAGCTTGCCCCTTCTGAACAAAAAATTTAAATTCTTTAAATTCTGGAAAACACCAAAAACTGGTTACTGGAATACCTATGTAGGAAATAGGATTCGGTTATTTACTAAGTGGGGAGGTTCCAGCCTCTTCCATAGCTGCCCATTTTTTTATTATTCGATTCCTCGTTTTAATATACTGTTTCATTATTTCAGGTATTTCAATTGAACGGAGGCGTTAATGCCTTGGCTTGCCCTTTTTTATTTCATTTCTTCCATCACAATGTTTGTCTTGGTCAGAAATAATGACACAAACCGTTTCTTTGTGGTGCATAAAAGCTCCGTTATAAAAGTTGACGGAGTTTGGACACTCAAGAAGTTGGGCCCTGTGGAAATACTCAAAGAAGCTACAAGTAAGATTTATTATATTTTAGTCGTCTATATGACTTCCTTTGCGCTATTACAGAACGCCAAGACTTGGAAACAATAAAATATAAATTAATTCTGAACGAAGCTGCCCAGGGGTTCGCGAGAAGTGACGCCTCCAGTGCTGTCGAGAGCCTCCATAGCACTGCTTTGAATACTCTCCATAAACGCTACGAGATTCTCTCGCAGAATGAAGGTAAACTATAAAATTGTAAAATGCTTTGTTGGGACTTACACTTCTTTCTTCTTCCCAATGTAGGAGTCGACGCTATGAGGAGAAGCTTGAATTCCTTCGTGAACTGCTGCGTGGCCCAAAATTCTCAGAAAAGTTCAGATTTCCAGCCAGACACAGACACAATACCTACACAAGAAAATGATGCACCAGGAGATGACGTGAATATAGATTCGGAACATAAGGCGTCGAGTACAGAGGTTAACTTAGGCTCAGAGCACAACGAGTTGGAGATGATGGAGGATGCACCTCAAGACGACACGAACTTGAGCATGAACTTAAACTCGGAACTTAATTTCTCGGTGACCGGTGAGGATGTACGTTCTGAAGACGACGTTAACTTAGGCTCGGAGCACAACGAGTCAAAGATGACAGAAGATGAACTTCCTGGAGATGACGTGAACGTAGATTCAAAACATAAGATACCGAAGATTGCGGAGAGTACACCTTCTGGAGACGAAATTATCTTAGGCTCAGAACACAACGAGTCGGAGATGTCGAAGGATGCACCTCAAGATGACATGAACTTAAACTCGGAACTTAATTTGTCGGTGACCGGTGAAGATGTACGATCTGAGGACGACGTTAACTTAGGCTCGGAGCACGAGTCAAAGATGACAGAAGATAAACTTCCTGGAGATGACGTGACCGTAGATTTAAAACATAAGATACCGAAGACTGCGGAGAGTACACCTTCTGGAGACGAAGTTATTTTATGCGCGGAACACGAGTCCAAGATGACAGAAGGTGCACCCGAGTTTGCACTTCCTGATGATGACATGAACGTAGATTCAGAACATAAGGTATCGAAGACTGCGGAGCTTACAACTTCTAGAGACGAAGTTATCTTAGGCTCACCTCAAGAGAACATGAACTTGAGCATGAACTCAATCTCGGAACTTAATTTGTCGGTGACCGGTAAGGATGTACGTTCTGAGGACGACGTTAACTTAGGCGCGGAGCACAACGAGTCCAAGATGACAGAATATGAACCTCCTGGAGATTACGTGAACTTAGATTCAGAACATAAGGTGTCGAAGACTGCGGAGCTTACACCTGCTGGAGGCGAAGTTATCTTAGGCTCAGAGCACAACGAGTCGGAGATGGCGGAGGATGCACCTCAAGATGACATGAACTTGAGCATGAACTTAGACTCGGAACTTAATTTGTCGGTGACCGGTGAGGATGTACGTTCTGAGGATGACGTTAACTTAGGCTCGGAGCACAACGAGTCCAAGATGACAGAAGTGAAACCTTTTGGAGATTACGTGAACGTAGATTCAAAATATAAGGTATCGAAGACTGCGGAGCTTACATCTTCTGGAGACGAAGTTACCTTAGGCGCGGAACACGAGTCCAAGATGGCAGAAGGTGCACCCGAGAGTGCACTTCCTGAAAATTACATGAACGTAGATTCAGGACACAAGGTGTCGAAGACTGCAGAGCTTACACCTTCTGGAGGCGAAGTTATCTTGGGCTCAGAGCACGAGTCGGACATGGCGGAGGATGCACCTCAAGATGACATGAACTTAAACTCGGAACTTAATTTGTCGGTGACCTGTGAGGATGTACGTTCTGAGGACGACGATAACTTAGGCCCGAAGCACGAGTCCAAGATGACAGAATATGAACCTCCTGGAGACGACGTGAACGTAGATTCAGAACATAAGGTGTCGAAGACTGCGGAGCCTACACCTTTTGGAGACGAAGTTACCTTAGGCGGCTCAGGGCACAAAGAGTCGGAGATGACGGAGGATGCACTTCAAGATGACATGAACTTGAGCATGAACTTAAACTCGGAACTTAGTTTGTCTGTGACCGGTGAGGATGTACGTTCTGAGGACGACGTTAACTTAGGCGCGGAGCACAACGAGTCCAAGATGACAGTATATAAACCTCCTGGAGATGACGTGAACGTAGATTCAGAACATAAGGTGTCGAAGACTGCGGAGCTTCCACCTTCTGAAGACGAAGTTAGCTTAGGCTCAGAGCACAACGAGTCGGAGATGGCGGAGGATGCACCTCAAGATGACGTGAACTTAATCTCGGAACTTAATTTATCGGTGACCGGTGAGATTATACGTTCTGAGGACGACGTTGACTTAGACTCGGAACACAACGAGTCCAAGATGACAGAAGATGAACCTCCTGGAGATGACGTGAACGTAGATTCAGAACATAAGGTAGCGAAGACTGCGGAGCGTACACCTTCTGGAGACAAAGTTATCTTGGACGCGGAGCACAACGAGTCCAAGATGACAGAAGGTGCAACCGAGGGTGCACTTCCTGAAGATGACATGAGCGTAGATTCAGGACATAAGGTGTCGAAGACTGCGGAGCTTACACCTTCTGGAGGCGAAGTTATCGTATGCTCAGAGCACAACGAGTCGGAGATGATGGAGGATGCACCTCAAGATGACATGAACTTAAACTCGGAACTTAATTTGTCGGTGACCCAGGATATACGTTCTGAGGACGACGTTAAGTTAGGCTCGGAGCACAACGAGTCCAAGATGACAGAAGATGAACCTCCTGGAGATGACGTGAACGTAAATTCAGAACATAAGGTGTCGAAGACTGCGGAGCTTACACCTTTTGGAGACGAAGTTATCTTGGGCGTGGAGCGCAACGAGTCAAAGATGACCGAGAATGCACCTGAAGATGACATAAACGTAGACTCGGAACATACCGGACCGACGTCGAAGGAGAATACCGACAAAGTTAAGTCAGGTTCGGAGCACAACGAGTCCAGGATGGTAGAAGATGCACCTCCTGGAGATGACATGAACGTAGATCCGGAACATAAGATGTCGAAGACTGCGGAGCGCACACCTTCAGGAGACGAAGTTATCGTAGGCTCAGATTCAGAGCTCAACGAGTCGAAGATGACGGAGAGTGCACCTGAAGATGACATGAACGTAGATTCTGAACATAAGATGTCGAATACTGCGGAGTGTACACCTTCCGGAGACGAAGTTATCTTAGGCTCAGAGCGCAACGAGTCGAAGATGACTGAAAATGTACCTGAAGATGACATGAACGTAGATTCGGAACGTACGGGGTCGAAGCCGGAGGAGAATACACCTTATGGAGAGAAAGTTGTCTTAGGCCCGGAGCACAACGAGTCGAAGATAACGGAAGACGCACGTGAAGATGACATGAATTTAAACTCGGTACCTAATTTGTCGAGGACTGGAGGCGCCGCGAACTTAGACCCCGAATGTGATTGGTCGAAGACGACGGAGGGTGCACCTTCTGAAGGCCTCATGGACCCGGACTCGGAACGTAATGTGAATTTTGAGGAGACTGCGCCTTCCAAAGGCAATGTCGGTGGAGACTCGCAACCTAATGGGTCAATGAGTTTGGAAGATGCACCTTGTGGACGCAACGTAAAGCGAGGCCCAGAACGGAACAAAAGGGGTTGGTAGTTCTTGAATAATACGTTTACCTGAAATTTGTTGACACTTTTCTTTTCAATGTAGGAACCCCAGCAGTAGGGAGGGCCTGTGTCCTCTTAGAACGGATTGATGCCTTGTATACAAACATACCTGACACAACAAAATTATTAGAAATCCCGGAGAAGGAATTCTACGACGAAGATGGCCTGGAGGAAGGTTTGTGATATTTATCTTTTTTTTTCCGCTAAACTACATGATGAAGCGATTAACGCTTCACTATCACCAGAAACGCAACACTACACCGAAAGACTTGACTCATACACTTAATGCGTTTCGAATACAAAGTGCTCATTATCAAAGCCATGTTTGTGCATTTACTACCGGAATTATTCATTGTTTTTCCATTGTGACAAATTGCTGTTTAAATTAACATTATTCGATTAGGGCCGTTATTTTTACCTCCAGACAAGACTATCTGCCAGTCAATTCTTATTGAAACTGTATAGCAATTAACCGGCAGATAGTCTTACCTGGAGGTGAAAATAACAGGAGTAATCTCCTGAGTAATAAATTAAATACACATAACATTTCGGTCAGTACTATAATTGAAGCTTTTGAGATTTTCAGTTGTGTGCTCAATGGTCTATTTCTTTGCAGCTGAAGATCCCTATGCAAATGCCACTGATTCCTCGGAAAACTATGAGCCGTCTCGGTCTGAAGAATCCATGTCAGAAGATTATTCTTCCGATTACTATCAACGAAGAACACAATCTGTGCGGAAAAACCTATCAGACTTACTTTCTGACAAAAGCTACAGCCCAGATATGTCTTTAATGAAGGTAGCTCGTGAGGAAGTTGTCTACGCTTCTGGTTCGGGTTACTCGCCTTCTCGTGGTTCCAATTACTCTCATACTCCACGTGGTTCTGGTCGCTCTACTACTGTTTCTGGTTCTGGGAGCAACAGCCAAACTAAGACATTCAAACGAAAAAAGCAACTAACTCGAGAGGAAGTTGTCGATGCTTCTGGTTCGGGGGGTTACTCGCCTACTTCTGGTTCCGGTTACTCTCATTCTCCTAGTTCTGGTCGCTCTCCTACTCTTTCTGATTCTGGGACCAACAGCCAAACTAAGACATTCAAGCAAAAAGAGCAACTGCTGGGGGAGGAAAAGGAACCAGAAGCGTTTTTCTCTCTTCAAGGTGGAAAGGCATTTTTGAGAGTGGTGGAAACGATGCATTCTGGATCTTACAAAAGCTCCTTTGACAACCGTTTATCAGTATCTCTGGCGAGATTTTCTTCTGATGCTCACAGACCTGGTATATGTAAGTTATGTTATTTTATGTTTAGATTTATTGCATTCCACAAAGTTAAATAACCGAGAAGCACAGCCTATAGCGAACGTCAAAATACCTAAATAACCTCTCAAATAATCAGACAATAATTCACAAAAATGTTTTAATGCCGAACTCACTACACGACATAACGACATCTAAACTTGCTAGATCTAGTAACTTTAACGACATACTCCGCCGTGCTGGAGTGCTGTTGTGCTGTTGTAGTTGTAGTTGTCCGGTCACGTGGACGTAAAGCACAGACTCGGCCCTCGAAGATTCTCGTATTGGGCCGCAGAAATTCTCGCGCAGCCCATACATATTTATCGCAAGTCAAGTTGTCGTATGCCGTTCAGATAACGGCCTAAGTTCGAAAGATATACCTTAGAAACATCATTTTCCAAGCAGGTGCCTGACATTTTCTTTTGTTTTTTTCAGTATGCAGCTTTGAAAAAAAGTGCTCCTACACGCGAAACAAAAACCAGCTGGACCTGAAATTAGATGATTGCTTGGCCAAAGGACTGTACGTTGGCGAAGATATTGAAATTAGTAATTTTAGCCTTGGCACCCTTAAGATAGAAGAATATTCGGAACCAACAGTATCGAATGCTCAGGCTGGCCCGAGCAGGAAAAGTCCCTCAAAAAAACGTGGAGCTCTAAAAAGTAAATGCATTTTTTGCAAAAAAGTTATAGCTTCTAGAGGCTTGACCGACCATTTAAAAAGACTTCATGGTGATGAACAGCGTGTAAGGGATGCTTTGGAATCTCATCCTAAATCAAGGGAACGGATGAAAGTCTTTCGTGAGTTAAAAAACCAAGGAAATCGCACCATAGACAAAGCTGTACCGAAAGATTTGAGAATTTCGAACAGAAGACCCTCAATCGCTTCGGTGGCAAAATCGATCGTTTGCCCTAATTGCCAAGGACTTTTTTCGGCAAATAACTATTCAAGGCATGACCGATTATGCGCGGGCCGTCCACATAACTATAAGAGAGCTGCCACTATTGCCAGAAAGGTGGAAGCTCAAAAACAAATTTCATCTGAAGACACCTTCTCCCGATGTGTGCAAAAGTTGCTGGCTCCTTTAAAGGATGATTACCAAACGGACATGATAAAGCGCGATCCGGCTCTGATGGCTATGGCTCGGTTTTATTCGTTATCAGGAACGTTTAACGGCACCAAAGGAAGAAACGTGAGGCAGCAGTTAAGACTTTTGGCTCGCCTGTTAATCGTCATCAAGAATATCGACCCTTCGATTGTCAATTACAGTGACCTTTTTCACTTAAATAAGTATGACCTGCTTCTTTCGGGAGTCATGGAATATATTGGTATGAATCCTGCGGAGGGCAAAATTGAGAAACATTCTGCTGGTATGCTACTGAAAAGCTGTGTGTCCAACCTAGCGTCTGCCCTTCAATTCTCATATGTTAGTGACAACGAAAACGGCCAATACGACCAAAAAATAGTAGACTTGAAAAATTTCACAGACATGCACGCCAAACTATTCAAGGAGTCAATTAATAAGCCTAGCTATATGTTGAGAGCGGAAAAAAGGATGCTCAAGCCAGAGGCGGACAAAATGATAGTTGACGCTGATCTGGAACTTTTCATGAATCATGTCGAAGATGTAGCTGGTGCAATGTTGCTTTCTCTTCGTGAAGAATCTTTTAAATTTAAGAATTGGAAGTTATTGGGAAAGGCTACACTCACACTCATTGTAACCTTCAACAGAAGAAGGGTTGGAGAAGCCAGCAAAATGCTCTTACAGAGTTTTGATCAAAGAAGCAACTTATCCGAAGATTCAATTAAAGAAATGGCATTGTCTCCTCTGGAAAAAACTCTAGCAAAAAACTTTTGCGTGATGAGACTGGTGGGAAAAAATGTACGGGAAAACACCGTCCTCTTGTCAAGAAGACACGTCGAGTAAGTTTCGTTCTTTCGTTATATCATCTCTTTTTCAGGCAACTTTAAAAGCGTATCTTAGGTGCGGATTTCTCAGATTCTCCGCGCCACTTTGTGGGCATAACGGTAAACAGGTGCTAACTTGACGGGAAACCATTTGCTTAACGTTAAACATGTTTTAGCTTCAAAAGCCTCTCATGTTTTAATTGATTAGGAAAATCCAGTTGAACATTGAGTTCGCGAAAAATATGCGAAATTCGCGTCTGGGAAAATGAACTCTTAATTATTGTTCAGTTAGTTAAGACCTAGGTAGACAAAATATATATTTCAGAAAAATACTGAAAATTTAAAATAGTTTATTAGTTGGCAGGAACCAGCAACTCAACATACAACTTTGTAATAGCATCACAGAAAACATCCTTTGAGCTTTCATTCTCTTTGTCTCAAAGTTTTGATCAAAGATAATTGCATATTATCTGTATCAACCAACTTGATAGTTATTTGTTTCACTAGACAAAAGCATGATAGATTTAGGTACTACTCTACTGTTTTTGCCATATTGAACGCATAATTTTTTCCCCGATCGTTTAAAATTAACGTTACTATAATCTTTTTAATAACAATCTGAGTATTTTTCCTTGTAATTACAGTATGTATCTCGTTTTTCAGGTACTTGAATGAATTCATTAAAAACAGAGAGGCGGCAGGTGTAGCAAAAGACAATAAATACTTGTTTGGTGTGCCCACCTCTCAGACCTTTTTGGACGCCGCTGCTGCCATTAGAAAATTTGCGCACGAATGCGGGGCTTCGAAACCTGACACATTACGTGGTGGTCTCTTCCGAAGGCACGCCGCCACCATGTCACAAATGCTCCAGATGGATAGCAACGACATCCAACAGCTCTCTGACTTTCTGGGTCATACTGTAGAAACACACAAACGTCACTATAGAACGGTTTGCAACTTCCAAGAAATCTGCGTCCTGTCAAGGTTTTTTTTATCTGCCGCTAAAGGCGACATTTCCAAATACAGAGGAAAACCCATTTCTGAAATAGAGGTAATGTTGGACGAAGATTTTCCATTGGGAGTCGCGGAAAATGATGAAGAGGAACCTGCTAATTTGACAAGTAATTGATTAAGAGTTTATATGAACTTTATGTGTTAATGCTGCTACTAAACCTTTTAGAACTATTTGTACTAAGAACGATTGCCTAATTGTTCTTCTGTAAGTAAGTAGGTACCTAATTTTCCATTTCTTGCAAAATTTAACGTTTCCTTGCATTGCATGTCCCTAGGGTCTATTCTGTAATTTTAATGTTACCTACTTAAAAGTGGTGAAATTCAACATAAGTGGGCAAGTTTTTCGATTCCTTGGTAGCACTATTAAATTATAGATGCTCCCTTACCAATAGCCGCTAAGAAAATACTATTTTAACGACTTTGCTTTGACATTGCTACAACGGCTATAACTCGTAAATTGCAGAATAGAGCCTTAACTGTTAAAAAAATTAACTAAACCATTTTAACTATCTAACTTATCTTTTGTGTTTACAGCGCCCCAGCTCATGGAAGATATGACGCCTAGTAATGGAAGTCCCACTAAAAGAATGAATGCCACGCCCACCAAACATTTGGTACCTTCACCATTTGTTAGATGCAAACCCTTAAAGACGCCTACGCCCCAAAAAACCCACGCTGTCTTCAACATGACCCCAGACGTCGTGGGGAAACCGACTAAGCGAAAGCGGTCCCAATATACTGAAGAGCAGACCCAAGCTCTGCTCAATGAATTTGAGCCCTACATAAAGCGTAAGAAATACCCGGCGCGATCTATGGAATTTTACGCTTCCTTTTTAAGCAGAAATGAGGAACTATTTCCGGGAAAGCAACCGCAACATATTCATTCTTTCCTTCAATATCGCATGAAGAAGTAAAACACTTTCTGTAGGGCTCAAAAATGTTCTTTGAGCAGAACTTCCATTTCAAAGTAAATTTTTAAAATGTAATATTGGAAACTTGTAATCTTTACCTAACGTTTCATAAATTGTTTATAATGAATTGAGGATATTCCATTTTTACTGATATTCCCAAAGCGCTAAACTGGGTTTGGGTCAATTTTTTTTTTGATAAACTGTGTAGCTGCATGTATTGTAGCGCACGTGTGAATGAGTATAATTCATACCACTATGCCATCATTATGGGTCTCATCGTAAGATTCCCGAAACTGCGTGCATGCAGAATACAGGCATGTTAAAAAAATCTGATCTCGCACTCGCAGTGCAAAAGATGTTCAAATAACATTAAATCTACTGAAGAAATAGAGCTGTGTTCCTCAACACATTTTGTGTTGAGGAACACAAAAAAATCTGACCCAAACCCTATTTTCCATTGGAACAATGTGGAGGCGATTTGAAGTATTGGATTGGCAAATTGTTATTGCCTTATATGTCAGTGTCTAATGTAAAGATTTTGTATTTTTTGTTATTTATGACATTTGCAATGTGTCTAGAGTGCTGCCTCTTAATTTCAGCCTTGTGCATTTATCCGGCAAAAAGTTATTAACAACTTAAAATTTTGCATGTAAATTTGCCATAAAGCTAAGACAGTCACCAAACCCTGTAGAAAACTTTGTCCACCTGCTGGACGGTAGCGGAATAAAAAGGTACCTAAGAGGAATTTTTAGAAAGCTCTTTATTATTGAGGCGGACCGAAGTAGAAAAAGTGAGCACTCCTAGGTCCTCTTTCCGAGCGGACTCCGGGCGGAGTTAAGGTGCCGGTAAACGGACTTAAGTATCACTGGGTAATAATAGTAATTAATTATTTAATTTGTGGGTTTTTGATTTAACTTTCTTGTTTGTTTTTTATTAGTATATATTATATTCTTAAAGTGCCGAATGTTTCTTGTTAATTTTTTTGCGTCTTTATAAATGGGAATTTTTTATTGCTGCTAAAATTTTAATCAGTTTCGCCTTTGTTTAAAGTTCATAATGTTTCAAAAGTTATTTAATTTGTGGTATTTTTAATTTAACTTTCGTATTTCTTATTCAAAATTTCATGCTTTCATACAAATGATCCTAAAAAAGTTGTTACTTATTATTCAGTCTTATAATTACCTATTTATGTAGTAATTTACATACCTACATATAAAGACTGAACTTTTTCTATTTAGGTACAACAATATAAATTAACACATAGAAAACTGCATTTTTTTCTATTTACGCCTTATTTTTCCTATCAAGTGCGAAAAATTCAAACATTTCTGCGATTAAAATGAATATCAATAAATTTATTTGCTAAGCTTACGCAAAATAATTTTGGACATTATTTTGCCTAAAGGCTCTCCCAGCCAATAAATCTACATTTCCTCTTCCGACATATTGATTTGCAACAGAAGCATGCCCTTTTCTTCATTTTCATCGAAATAACCACATTTTGTTGCAACTTGATGCACACGCAGGCGCATTCTAACCTGGGGACTGGGAGATGATCTCGCTTGGTTTGACCAAGGGAGATTGAATCTCATAGGTTTTCCGTAGCTCTATATGCACCTGAGAGCGGCGTGTTGCCTAAATCTCACCGGTGAGATGATCTCCCGGTTTTAAAGTTAAGCATCCAAGGCAACGCTGTATCTAGTAACCTTAGAAAGTGTGAAATGTCACAATGACTAGCGGTCTAAAAATTTCAGTGTTCAATTTTTTACTACTACCTTGCCTACACGGAAATGAACGATCCACGCGATGGGCAGGTTCCAGCCGCTTATATGGCGCCCATTTTTTTTAAAGATCCGATAATACTGAGTGTTTTTCAACGAAGAATTTTTGATAATTTTTTTGATCACCGATGTATGTTTTTTTAATAAAACGTTAAAATGATTTTAAAGGTCCCTTTATAAACCCCACGAAGTAGGTACTGTAACATATGCCAATTAATGCCAATCCTGGGTAAATCCACATTAAATTGTTTGTATAAAATTTGTCATTGGGGCGCGAGAATATTAACTGTAAGTTAGAACTATTTATTGATGACCGAATTCCTTCGCATACAATTTTTTAGAAAGTTTTTATCACAGTAGAGATTTCCGAGAAATGGATTTAATAACGTAAATGTCTTATTCATTACAATTTGTTGCTAAATTTGATTCAGTAAATGCATGAACCCCAAAGGTAGAGTAGCCAAGATACACTAATTTTGCATGACGTGAATCAAACATTACTCCTGTTAAAATTGCCTCGATAACCCGTTAAACACCGTATGAACCTCATGTGTGTAGGCATAACCGACGCATATGTAACCAATCAAATCTTTTCGGCGTAAACGCTGTAATTTAAATTAAAGTTCACTGCAAGAATAGAACTGGTGTCGCCATCTAGGCTAGACGACCGAAACCTCAAGCCAGATTCCTGTTTAATACCCTATTGTTCATATGTAGGACCTACCTATCAAATTAGATTGCTTTTAAAATTGCATGATTGTCGTATGCATTAAATAGCCCCCACTACCCTGCACATGCTCGAAAAGCTTCAAAGACCCCCACCGGACGGCTTGGACTTTGTTAGGTAATTCATTAGATTTGCATAAAATAACTAAATTGTTTCATTGATAGGATATGTGAATCTGTGATTAGCTTTTAAAGGCAGGATTGTATCGTAAGGCTGGTCGAATCGCGTAGCTTCTTAATTAATTATAAATTGTTATAAAATGTGGAGATGAACTAAGGAAGGGATACCGACCGGATATAGTAGAGGGGGTGGTTTTAGGTTGGCGGGATCCAAGAGGACGCCGGAGGAAAACTTGCTCTCAGACTTCTGACTAAGAGACTCGTATTTTCCAAAGCTCTCGAATTTGCGATATTTTCCAAATAGTTTAAAATAGTTATTTGTTGTTTGGGTTTTGTGCAGTTAAAGTTCGTGCTTGTGTAGTATTGAAGTTAGTGTAATCACGCCGTATGGGGATAGTGTTTAGTGGTTATTGGTAGAACACCTCCCGGTCTGCAGGGTGGAACTAGATCAGGTATTACGCAACTAGATTTGTAGTTCCGTTAGTGCATTTGATTGAAGGTCTCCCGATCTCTAATTAGCTTTCATAGACTAGAACCCTTTTTCATCCGCTAAATATTAATTAATTTAACCCCTTTTGCAGAGTAGACTTTTAGCTTGCTTGCATTTCGGTAGTGGAATAGTTAGGGTTTGGTAAAGCGCATCCAGTTCTTCCCTTTTATTAGCATAGAAAGAGGTAAAGGAAATTTGGGGATATCCATAAGGGGACGCGCTCTCTCAGCTCTGCAATTTGTTCCCGCTGGATTGTCGACAATAATTCACAGTTGCGGTTAAAAACGCTACAGTTTTGCCAACACGTGATCGTTGCTCACTTGGAGGGTGCCCCGTTGACATCTTCCACCTGTGATTTGGCCTGGTGTACCAACGATTGCTAGTGGTACAGGTTTCCTGTATCCCGCCAGACACCCCAAACAGGGGGCTGGGACCGCCGGCAGTGTCTGTACCACGTACACTGAAGACGAAGAAAGAAACTAAATTTGGGCTTTCACGAGAAATCACAGGGTCCACATCCCTCGAACCGTTAAAACCATTTATTCAGTGTCATTCAGTTCAATTTGGGGTCATTTTCACTCTAAACTTTGTTAAAACACAAAATTTCCTCTATCGTACCGTAGAATTTACTTAGTGCATGAAATTTGCTCGATTTCAGGAAATCTACCACGCCACTGGGATTTTTGACGCCACGCCACTGAACTTGCGTCATTTTAGCTGTCGTAATCACTTCAAGAGTTGTCATTGCTCGAAACTTGTCTTGCACCCCTCCTAACACTTGCCTGTATTGTGGGTTGCTTCCCAATTTAGAAACCCGGACTTTTGCAAGTCCGGTAATATTATTTTACCGGTTTCAGGCGATTAAAGCGTTCTTAACATGCATAAAAATAGGCTGGTAAGAAGATCATAACGTTATCTAATGGTTTCTAGACAACAAGCCCATTAACCATTCATGACAACAATGACCCCATTCAAATGCTGCATCTCGATTGTCAAAATGACGCGAATTCACGCAACATTTTTTTAATTTTGGCTTTAATCGCTTTAAACCGATAAACTATTGAACAAACCTCGGATGTTATGAATCATAACAGACTTAGATGTCTTAAAATCCTCGCTCTCCGAGCTCGGATTTCAATTGACATCTGCGTCTGTTATGATAGTCATAACATTCCTAGGTATGTTAATAGCTATAATTTTGGGGATTAATTCTTTTTTTCAGCATTCGGTAACGGCACCCTTCATTTTATAAAACTAGCTCAGAGTTCATTCATAGTTTAGAAACCCATTGGATTATAATTATTGTATTTTTTCTTTACCGTGTAAATTATTTCCCTCAAGCTCCTTGAGCGAGAGGTGTTTATTTTATTGTATTATTTTTGCGGCCAGACTTTGTTTCAGTGTGAATAAATTGTTATTTGGAAGATCCGTTTTATTTCCTGTATCCACGGCCTCGTAAAACGAACCACAACCACAACGTAATTAAATTTAGGGGTCCTTTTGCAAGATTGGAGGGATTTCACAACGGTCCCCCTTTCAGTAGAGTCAGAAAGTTACAGTACCCACGAAGTTTTTTGTTTGCCGTCAGGCTGCGTGCAGTTCGCACCCGAAAGTTCGCATGAGAGAGGGAAGAATTCGTAAGTGGTGTGCAAAAATAGAAAAGTCAGTGATAACTGCAGAGTCCAATCAGCCCATCAGTGCTGATTAGGCCCACCAATTCGTTCGTATTTAATTTTATTTCAGAATAATGGAGAAAAATTAAGGAATTTTGCCCTAAATCATAATTTTTAAAATAGGTACCTAAATCTCTAATTAAAAAGTCATTCAGTCTTATTCCGTATGCCATATTGAAAACCTTTCAATATTGAAGTTTTGAGGCAACTGACTTTGGGTTGTCTACTATTGCGACTCTTAATAAAATAGTGACTGAAATTGAAAACTCAGGCAATTGCTTTTTCCAGTCGCCGATTTTCAATTGAAATGGGACTTAGGTATTTCCGATTTTCAATAAAACGCTTTTCAATACCTATCGGAAATAAGCTTGAATGGCATACGGAATAAAGCTGAACAGCAACCTTAGAAATTATAAATTACCTACTATACAATCTTAACAAAACTTACAACTCATTATTATGTATGTAATTATAAAGTTTTCTTTTCAAAATTCTTCATTGCTTTCCTCCCTGTTCTTAGCGTTCGCCTTTGCACGTCTAGCCGACCTTTTCTGACTTTGCTTAACGCTGCCCGCTAGTTTTCCCTGCTTCCGAAGAGCATGCAGCTTCAAATTCTTCACTTTCACTTCCTTCTTTTTATCCTTACCCTTCTTCTTTCCCCCCATCGTGTATTCCACATTTATCCTTCTTCCCCTGATGACCGTGTGATGCAAGGAAAGTCCTTTTTGGTAGGACTCTTCGTTTTCTACTTCCACATAGGCGAATCCTCTTGCCCTGCCTGATCCTTTCTCCAACGGAATTCTGACGTGTTTAACAGTTCCGGCCTTCTTGAAGTGTTCTACCATCTCGGGTTTGCTGGAATCGAAGGGGATGTTGCCCACGAAAAGTACGTAGCGCTTTTGATCTTTTTTGACCAAGTTGTTTTCTTGTAATTGTTTCACGTTCACTTCTTTCAGTTTCTTAACGTTTTCAATATTTGGCTCACCTGCAAGAATACCATAAATAGTTTCAGTGAAAATTTTTACCCATAATTTGCTACCGCTTAAGTTGTACATCGAACGATGGGATCGAGAAAATACAAGTATGGCAGCCGTTCAGTGGTTGCATGAGGGGCAGTTCCTTGTTAAATTTGTTGAATTTTTGATAATTTTTCGCGATATCCTACCAGGAAAAACCTGTTGCTGTATATTGTTCGAATCATTTAGTGTCCAAAACACAATACCATACTGTTTAGACGGTGGGAAAGGGGTGCCATACTGAAGCGAAGATGCAAATTTGCAAGTGAAAAAAAAAGGCAGCAGAGAAGCGGCTGGAACCTCCCCAACGCGTGGGTCTTTGATTTCCGTGACTTGTGTTTAAGATTTTAAAGTTAATATGCCTAAATGGCACTTCCCGTTAACCAATTTCTCCCAAAAGCCTTTCAGCTCTTCAACGGGTCACCTGACCTCCATGTACCAAATTTCAGACAAATCCTTCCAGTAGTTTGGGCTATAACGTGGTTTCAGTGTTATTTCAAAATTTCGATTTTTCTACCCAAAGGGTAATAAATGCGAATAAATTTTATCTCATTTAAAACCAGAATTCGAAGACCCTTCTGATGGTGGCAATAAATCTTTCAAAAATTTGTTTTGGATGGGTAAATGAGAGAATACTTTAAATTTGGAAATTGGTGTGCCAAAACGGCACTTTCCGTAGGTCGATTGAATCCAACATTTGTTCAGCTCTTCGACGTGTAATACAATCCCCATGTGCAAAATTTTAGCCAAATCGGTTCAGGGGCTTGGGCTGTACCGCGATTTTAAAGTCCGATAAAAATCTCGATATTTTTAGTTTTTGGTCAAAAGGGCACTCACAGTGAATACATCTTTGGAAGCAGAATCTGAAGGCCTTTCTTACTGTGACGTGAAAAATGGGGGTTTACATTTAAAATTTAAAAGTTGATGTGCCAAAACGGCATTTCTGGTTGCACGATTGGCTCCAAAAGCTTTTCAGATCTAAGTTGGGTTATCACATGCACACGTACCAAATTTCAGCCAAATCGGTCGAGTAGTTTGGGCTGTGGCGTGTTTACGAACGAACGAACGTACGTACGAACGAACGTACGTACGTACATACATACAGACACATTTTAAAAACCACTTTTTTGGGTTCCTGAGACCTCAAAACGTACAGATCCGGTCTTATCTCGAATTCGAAAATTTTAGTGATTGCAGTAACCTCCCTTTTTTTTTAAATGGTGAAGTGGAGTGGGGAGGTTAAAATTAGCAGTCTCGGAGATGGTAGAAACTTCTACTTTTTCACAGAATTTGTAAATGTAGCATTTAACTTTATTTAACCAGGGTCGGGCGTGCAGGCGTTTGTCGATGGCTCATGCGCCCGGTGCTCATTTGGTCCAGGCAACGAATGCCCAAAATGGGGTTGTAGAGAACATGGAAGGGGGGAGAATTTTTCTCTTCGGGAATGTGTTGGGGGTAGTTAGGAGGTAAACATACTGAAAGTCCCCGCCCCTATCCCGTCCGCTTCAGGGGGGGAGGGGGGTGGGAAGGTCCCTTTTTTTGTTTCTTTGCTTATAACTCGAAAATGGTGCGTCGTAGCGAAAAAATCCTGGCATGAAAATGGAAGCCTATAAAATTTTCTACAACTCTGCTGTTATACATTATTAAGGAAAAATACACCGTTTTCGAGATATCCGCTCTCAAAAGACGGCAATTGTCAAAACAAACTTTTGCTTCAAAATTCAATTGTTTTCGACGTCATAAGAGATGAAAAAAGTTGGTGACCTACTCTCTTGAAATTTTTTTTATAAGTTTAGGCTCCATTTTAGTGCCGTAGCAAAAGCCAACGGAAGATGTATATCAATGCGATGTATATCTCGGTAGATGTTTATCAAGTTAATGTGTATGTAGGGGCGGCTGGTCTTACTGGTGGAATCGGGTGCAGATTTTATCAATCTGCACGTAGTAGTAGTGCCTCCGCAAACGCACAGATGTGTCAGAAAGGCGAAATGTTAAAAAATTGTTGTTACAAAATTTAAAAATAAAAAATGAACAGGAATGAGTAAATGAAAAGAATTACAGGAATTAAAACAAAATTTGGCGAATTTTGAAAAATTAACACTCGGGGCTGAAAAATTGTGAAAGGGGATGAAAAGTCAAGAGGAATGAAAATTAAGTGTGATTAAGTAGAATTCTACGAAATAAAACATGAAAATAACCAAATTATGCAATTAAAACTTTTGTGGGGGTTGAAATACGCACTTATACCTACCTATTGCGAAGGAAACTGGAAATTTGTAAAAGGTAAACTGAATCCTAAATGCGTTCAATTTTATTACCGGCGAAAAACGAAATTGTGCGAATTTTGCAAAAATCGTAAAGGCAGATGAAAAGTGAAAAGATATGAATATTAACCGTGCCTAAGAAAAATTACGGCAAATAACATCAAAATAACCCAATTATGTAAATTTAGCGTTTGAAGAGTTGAAACATTGCGAAGGGGGATGAAAAAAGTGAAAAATGTAATCATCATCAGTTCATTTATTATTGAAGAATCGTAAAGGGGGATGAAAAGTCAAAAGGGACGAAAATTAATCGTAATTAAACAGAATTACAGAAAATAACACGAAAATAAGCCAATCATGGAAAGGACCCCGCACTTTTCTTATGGAAATTGGGTTTGGGTCAGATTTTTTTCAAAAAAATATATGTTGTAGAGCACGACTCCCTGAGTAATTGTTACCATTGCGCCAACTTTGTGGACCTCACCGTTTCTTACATATGGAGGTGTTGTAGAAGTTGAATTTAAATAAACCGCTCAATTAGAGAGGGCAGCACAAACGTGGTCTGGTCTGGCCAGTGATTTAAATTAACAGTCGCTCTTCACGTCTCGAGCATGACGCACGTCTTATGCTGTGCTCCTTATACTATCTTTGTATTCTGTGTAGATAGTAGTCAATTGAACAGAATTTTTTTAATCCTTGTCTAATTTCGCAATTTTCTGACAAATACCGACGTCACCTCGGACATCACCCATCACGTTTGACAGTATGTTTCTTTTAAGGTTAATCTTTTTCCACCTTTTTGACAATAACTGCCACTTTGTCATCCACTGTCAGCCCGCTCCCTTTTAATGAGAAAGAATTTTTTCTCTATTTTCCACTGAAATGGCAGAAACTGTGAACACATTTTTACAACCTGAATTTGATCGCCTTTCTAATGGCGACATAAAAAAAGAGGTCTTGTATTTAAAATTTAAGTTGATATGCTTAAATGGGACTTCCCGTGGGCCAATTGCTTTCAAAAGCCTTTCAGGTCTTCAACGGGTCACCCAATCTCCATGTACCAAATTTCAGCCAAATCGATTCAGTAATTTGGGCTATAATGTATTTTTACTGTTATTATAAAATTTCGATTTTTTGAACCAAACGGCGCTAAATGCGAATTAATTTTGTCTATTTAAAACCAGAATTTGAAGAACTTTCTGATGGTGACAATAAATCTTTCAAAAACTTGTTTTTAATGGTCAAATGAGAGAATAATTTTAAATTTGGAAATTGGAGTGCCAAAACGGCACTTTCCGTGAGTCGATTGAATTCAAAATTTGTTCAGCTCTTCGACGTGTAATACAATCCCCATGTGCAAAATTTCAGCCAAATCGGTTCAGGGGCTTGGGCTGTACCCCGATTTTAAAGTCCGATAAAAATCAATTTTTTTTTAATTTTTGGTCAAAAGGGCACTAAGAGTTAATACATTTTTAGAAGCAGAATTTGAAGATCTTTCTTATGGTGACGTGAAAAATGGGGGTTTGCATTTAAAATTTAAAAGTTGATGTGCCAAAATGGCATTTGTGGTTGCACGATTGGCTCCAAAAGCTTTTCAGATCTAAGTTGGGTTACGGGATGCCTATGTTCCAAATTTCAGCCAAATCGATCGAGTAGTTTTGGCTGTGGCGTGTTTACAAACGTACGAACGTACGTACGTACGTACATACACACAGACACATTTTTAAAACCACTTTTTTGGGTTCCTGAGACCTCAAAACGCATAGATCCGGTCTTATCTCGAATTCGAAAATTTTAGTGATTGCAGTAACCTCCCATTTTTTTATAATTGTGTTGAGGTTGGGGAGGTCAAAAAATCCTGGTTTTTAACCGATTTCTTCGATGTTTTTGAAAATCTAAGGTGGCCGTGACTTCACTTCCGGTCAAGGGTCATACATGTTTTTATCTCAGAAAAATTCGTAGATTCAGAATCCGTTGAGAAAAAAGTGTGATTCCATTTGAGAAAACAAAGTTGAGGGCATTTCCGGTTAAACCGGAACCTAATTATATTATAATTCGATATCTTTCCTACCTGGCAAAAATAAAAAAATATTTAAATAAATTATACCTACCTAATGATTTTGATAAAAATTTGAATGTTGAATTACATAAATAATCGAGTAGCAGAGGTATGTATTTTCCGTCAAAATATTATATTTAAACTGTTTGCCAATTGCCGTCAATTCAGTTAGGTGTATAAAACATGTTGCATGGGCATGGCTTAAAGATGGTCAAGGGCAAGCTCCCTTTGTCTGTCGGTCGAAGAATGTCCCTTTTGTCAATAGAAGGAAATGATATTCGACCGAACACCCCAATAAAACAGTAAAAGTTTCTTGAACTAACGGGCCTACCAGCTACCAGCTACCAGCTACCCTTCAAGAGATGAACAAATCGTTGCATCTTATTGTTTATTGCTAGGAATTAAAAATAATTTTTTTTGAAGATTAAACAAACTTCGACGATTAATTACGCTATCTCCGAAGAATAAAGCGATCTTGAACTATATCAAGGAAATATCAAATCAACAAAAAATAATAACATTAAACTCACATGCAGAAATTATTCATCACACTGCGCATAATTTACGAAATTAACGTAGAGTTAAGAAAATAATAATGATAATAAATTTATTAGAGGATATGGATATTTTTCTTAATTTTTTAATTCTACGTTAATTTGGTCATTATTGATCCTACCTAATTTTAAGAAAAGGTTTACCTACTACCTACATTCCTACATATAAAAATAAGTAGTAACTATCTAATGCTCGTTGATTTTCAGATTGAGACCGTCAACAATAAGTAGGGTATCTATTCAAATTGGGTGACAAGACTGTTGCCGATTAGTATAGGATCAATCCTCATCATTAATAATTACAGTCTTGCAACTGTTCCATGGAGCATGGAGGCAAGATTTTGAAATGAATTACCCATAATAAATACTGCAAATAAATTTTTATTTATTATAAAATAAGTATAAAATTCTTGATTTTAATGAACTTGTTTTCGGTGCAGTCTTTAAACTTTTCCCGGCGTTCACAAAATAAGTAGGTAGCGGCGACCAAAATATTGTAAGTACCTATACTATAAGTACCAACCTATGTAATTTGTACCTATGCCTATAGTTAGCTATAATTTGTTTTATGCTTTATGCTTATTGTAATTTTGTCGCACCAATTTATAGTTGATGATGATTGATGGGATTGTACATAGTTCAATATAATATATAATATACCTAGTATTCTTACAATATATTTTTTATATGCATCCCTTTTGTTTGTCTGCCTGTAATTGTTTAAATATTTTTTTTTTATTTCGAATTATATACCTGCGTATTATTATTATTTTGATATTTTTTGTATTTGGTATGTAGTCTCTCGCAATAGCAGTTTATAACCTTTATTACACCAATAAACGATTTAATTCGCATAATTGACATTCCTTCTTATTAAATACCTAATTACTTATTAAAACATTAATATTAATATTTTGAACAAGCAAAGAAGTATCAAAAATGGACGATTCTAAACATAACAAGAACGTCATCAGGAGAAACGTTATATTAACATTGAAGTCCTAATGTCGCTAAGATTTTAGAATATAGCTGTAAAAAAGAGGTTTTAAAAAGAATGTATTTGAAAGGTCCTTGAAATAACGTCGTAAGGATGTTTCACATAACCACGTCATAACAACGTTTTAAAAACAACGGAAAAAGTATGTTGAAAATGATGTAACGAGAACGTTTTAAACTTAACGTCGCAAGGATTTTGTTAAGTTGCAGGACATATAACGACATTAAGACGGTCTTTAGGCCGTTAAAAGTACTTACAACAAAACGTAACATGTTAGTCTAGTTACTTCAATGTAACGTTATTGTAACATTTTTTTGCACAGTGGGTTAGAACTTCAATGTTAATATAACGTTTCTCCTGATGACGTTCTTGGTACTTATGTTTAGAATCGTCCATTTTTGATACTTATTTGCTTGTTCAAAATATTAATATTAAAGTTTTAATAAACAATTAGGTATTTAATAAAAAGGAATGTCAATTATGCGAATTAAATCGTTTATTGGTGTAATAAGGGTTATAAACTGCTATTGCGAGAGACTACATACCAAATACAAAAAATATCAAAATAATAATAATACACAGGTATATAATTCGAAATAAAGAAAAAATATTTAAACAATTACAGGCCGACAAACAAAAGGGATGCATATAAAAAATATATTGTAAGAACTAGGTATATTATATATTATATTGAACTATATACAATCCCATCAATCATCATCAACTATAAATTGGTGTGAAAAAATTACAATAAGTATAAAGCATAAAACAAATTATAGCTAACTATACATATAGGCATAGGTACAGTCGAGAAAGTAAGTCATGCACCCAACTTTTGAGCGTTAAGCCCAGAATTTAGAAAACCAACCTTCGATAGTGGTGCATTTCCATGTCATTAGAACCAGCACCAATTAGGGGTTGTATTGCTGGGTCAAAAAACGTAGGACTTTAAGCCAGTTAAGAATTATTCGCTCAAGAATTTGGCATAAAGTGCATTATTTAGTTTTTCGACTGTACAAATTACTTAGGTAGGTACTTAATATTTATGTCGGTGGTGCTACGGAAGTACGGAACATTTTTCAATTCTCGCATATTTACAATATTATACTTACTTACTTATAGTATAGGTACTTACAATATTTTGGTCAGTGTGAATGATATTCTTTGCTTTGCAAGCGGAATTACTGAAATACCACCGTTAGGATCGACCGCAATTAAATTCCTCCATGGTGATATTTCACCATTTCCAAAAGGGAACACTTGCGCAATTGAGTTGTACCTGCCGTTGATGGGGGCGCCATCTTTCGAAGTTTTCAAGAGGAACATGGATTATGGGATAAACAACTAATTATAAGTTGACTTGTTCTATTAAGTATTCAGTTAAAACGAATTCATTTAAGGGTATTACAACAATATTATTTGTATTATTTTTGATACCTATATTTTGTATTTAGTACGTAGTCTTTCGCAATAGCAGTTTATAACCCTTATTACACCAATAAACGATTTAATTCACATAATTGACATTTCTTTTTAGTAAATACCTACCTAATTACTTATTAAAACTTTAATATTAATATTTTGAACAAGCAAAGAAGTATCAAAAATGGACGATTCTAAACATACCAAGAACCTCATCAGGAGAAACGTTACATTAACATTGAAGTCCTAATGTCGGTAAGATTTTAGAATATACCTAGCTGTTTTAAAAATAACGGAAAAAGTATGTTGAAAATGATGTAACGAGGAGGTTTTAAACTTAACGTCGCAAGGATTTTGTTAAGTTACAGGACACATAACGACATCTTGATGCCGTTAAAAGCACTTAAAACATAACGTAACATGTTAGTCTAGATAAGTACTTACATGTAACGTTATGTAAAAAATGCAGCAGAGAAGCGGCTGGAACCTCCCCATCGCGTGGATCTTTGTATTCTGTGTAGATGGTAGTCAATTCAACATTTTTTTTTGTGCTTATCATCTGTGACTAATTTCGCAATTTTCTGACAAATACCGACATCACCTCGGACATCCCCCATCGCATCACATTTGACAATATGTTCCTTTTAAGGTTAACAGTTTGCGACCCTCTTGACAATAACTGATACTTTATGTCAGTGGCGGCTCGTGGGTCAGAATAATGGTGGGTCAAATTGAAGTGGCGTAGGTAAAAATATAGAAATTGACAAGAGGGCGGACGCGCAAACAAGGGGGGTGCGGGGGACAGTAGCCACCGGCGAAAAGTTTTTACCCCCCCCCCTTTAGATCATATTTTGCACTTTCAGACTGGAACTTTAGGTACATTAACTGACAGGCAGTCTAAACAATGAACAAATCACGTTCCTAACTACTCCCTCTTGGTCAAATCGTACTGTGGTAAAATAAAATGGCTTTAAAATGCAACAAATATAATATTTGATTAAGTATACAATGTAGAAAAACAAAACATGAACGGTCATTAAACTTTTTTGTATTTTAAGTCAATTCGTCTGTTCTTTAACTCTGCAAACTGGTCAATCACTTTTTCATTGAAATTAGGAATGTTTTTCACAAGAGATCTCTCAATTCTTAACATAGCTAAGGCACTAAGGGCCAATTTCATAATCAAAATTAAAGTGTCCTTTAAATATTTGCTTAGCAACATTCCAAAAGGGTTGGTCCTGATTCGTCAAAATCCCCTTTAAAGTCGACATTAACTTTAAAGGACCTTTAACTTTTATTATGAAATCGGCCCTAAGTCTTGATTGTCCCATTGTATTGCGCAAAAAAGTCTTCAGTCTCTTAAGCGTCGAAAAGCACCGCTCACTTTCGACCGTTGTCATTGGTAATGTGCACAAAAGAGTTAACAGTTTCACAGATTCGGAAAAGTTTTCACTTATAATCTCATAAGAGCATTAATTCTTTCCGGAAATTTTTGGAGTGCATTCCAACAACGTATTAATCGTCCCGAATGGAACACGAGGGCCCGATTACGTTGTTGGGATGCATGACTAAAATTTCCAGGACATGAATTAATGCTCGAATGCAGATTCGGTAAGAAAATAGCAACGATACAGCCACAGAAATGAAATAGAAATGATTTTTGACATTTGATTTGACATAAAAATTTCCACTTATTAATTTCGTTTAGGTTGGTCTAGATAGGTATCAAAAATTTCCAGGAAATCCTCGAGTTGCCATGGTAAACACACAGAAATCAATTTTTCTATTGGCTAATGATTAGTATCGTGCGATTTTCAGTTAAATTCATGTTTATGAGGAGTTGCAAAATCGCGACCGCACCAGCATTTGAACGAAAATCCTCACGACCATAAATTACTTCCAGTTCGGATTTGAGTTTAAGAGTATTTATTGTAGGGTAGTTGGACTTGACCATCTTCAAAATTTCTTCAGGAAAATTATTTGTATATAATTCGAACTTATCCACTTGAAGCAACTGCGAAACCATCAAATAATCACTGTACTTGAATCGAGTTTGAATTTCGGATGAAATTATGTCGCAAATTTCTAGTGCGACTCGATGATTAGAGTCTTCGGTATTATTTCGTCTTTTCCTTTTTGTTTGTGATGTTGATGGCATTGATGTAGCTAAATCCAAATCTTGGGTGTCTGCAAGTGTTTTTCGAATACTATGAATTTTAGTGCTAAAAGCAGTAATGTAGTTTTTGACTGATATAACATCAAGGTCGCGTTTCTGTAACTGATTGAAAAGTATGTCCACATGAGGCATTATTGAATGAAAATAATTCAACCAGTACATAAAATTTTCATCTTGTAAATAACCCTTCAAACCAATAGCTTGATTTAAAGTACTGTTATCCTCTTCGCACTCAATGATCTTTTCAAGACAGTTTATTAAATCATTCTTATAAAGATAAACCGTTTCTACACATCTAGTGTTGAAGAACCATCTTGTAGGAGCCGCTTTAGGTAATCGTACTTTTACAAATTCATCCAATACCGCTGTACGTTTCGGTGACCGTCCAAAAAATGAAGAAAATGCGTGCAGATTTGCAAAAAAAACCTTAACTGGCTTATGTTGACTAGCCGCTTTCTGGAGTACAAGATTTAGTTGATGTGCATAGCAGTGAATGAAATTTGCACACGGATAGTGTTCTTTTATTTTTGCTTGCACACCGCCCAATTTGCCACTCATTACTGAAGCCCCATCATAAGATTGTGCAACTAGCTTATTTGGTGTTTCACTAATTTGTAAGACTTCCAGCTCCTTCAGTATGGCATCAGTTAAATCTTGAGCTGTGGTACCTGAAGGGTTAACAAATTTCCAGAAACGTTCATGCACATTACCATTGAGTACATATCTAAAGATAAACGTCATTTGAGTTTTATTGGAACTGTCTGTGGTCTCATCAACTTGAACTGCAACGAAACTGGCCTGTTCAATCTCTGTTTTAATATGTTGCTGCGTTACTATTAGCATTGAATCTAATATTTCGTTTTGAATAGTCTTGGAGCTGCCTTTAAAAACGGTACTATTTTGCAGGTGTTCTTTAAATACTACGTCCAACTCGGACACGAAATCTAAAAGTCCCCTATAAACGCCTGGATTTTCAGAAGATTCACTTTCGTCGTGGCCGCGTAATGCCAATTCAAATATTCCACAAAACTTGACACAATCTATTATTTTATTTAAAATATATCTGTTTTTTGAAACACGTTCATTAAAATCATATATGGACTTACGGTACGCACTGTCAAGTTGTAATCTGATGTCCACACGACCAAGAGCAGCGTAACTCATTGCACTGTTTAAATGATCCACAGAAGCAGCGTGTTTTTTGGCTTTTTCCTTGAGGTGTTTAATATCCACCACCCCATGTTTTGACCACAATTCAGTTTTGGAAAATAGCAGGCAGGGGTAGCAAAAGAACGCATCCTTAACATTACATCCACAAATCCAATCGTTCAAAGAGTACATCGATGCCTTGAAATATCTATGAATATCCTTTCCCCTGTCTTTTGTAGTTTGTTGCAAAGTTAAATGTGGCTTCGGACGTGAGTTTTCCTTAAATTGCAAACGACGTTCATAAGTCAAACTTCCTGTCGCCTTTAAACTTAAAATTTCCTGCACAATGGACATTGCAGCAACAGCACTTGACCTCGAAACTAAAAATGCAAAACTACTAATTAGGCGTATTCCTTATCACCGTGCCACCGTGCGTCGGATGTGAGGGTGAGTCGATATACCCCGATTACCAGAACGAATCGCTCTCGGATTTCGGCCGTCGACATAATAGAAGTATTGGCGCAAGATGTTACTCTCGCTCTCGCTTGGATGATTGTATATATCTGTTTCTGTTGCGCTTCTAATGCAAAACTCCATATACCATAAGAACTATCGGGGTCAATTTGAAATTTGTCCCCGCTCGTGCAGTCAATGAAAGCAGTGCTCCGTGCTGGACGGATAGGCTTTCCATAGGCATGCGGCGCTTTGCGGACTGCTGGCGTTCACCAAAACTTTATTATTTTATTAATTGCAATAAATAATAACTATAACAAATTTAAAAATAATAGAAATACAAATGGAGCATTTTATTGGAAATATTTTAGGTGGGTCATTGACCAATTGACCATAAGGAGAAACCGCCACTGCTTTATGTCATCCACTGTCAGCCCGCTCCCTTTTAATGGAAAAGAATTTTTTCTCTATTTTCCACTGAAATGACAGAAACTGTGAATACATTTTTAGAACCAGAATTTGATCGTCTTTCTAATGGCAACATAAAAAAGGCCTTGTATTTAAAATTTAAAGTTGATATGCTTAAATGGCACTTCCCGTGGACCAATCGCTTTCAAAAGCCTTTCAGGTCTTCAACGGGTCACCCAATCTCCATGTAGCAAATTTCAGCCAAATCGATTCACTAATTTGGGCTATAATAGATTTTTAGTGTTATTTCAAAATTTCGATTTTTTGACCCAAAGAGCACTAAATGCGAACGAATTTTATCTTATTTAAAACCAGAATTTGAAGACCTTTCTGATGGTGACAATACATCTTTCAAAAACTTGTTTTGGATGGTTAAATGAGTGAATAATTTAAAGTTGGAAATTGGTGTGCCAAAACGGCGCTTTCCGTGGGCCGATTGAATCCAAAATTCGTTCAGCTCTTCGACGTGCAATACAATCCCCATGTGCAAAATTTCAGCCAAATCGGTTCAGGGGCTTCGGCTGTACCGCGATTTTAAAGTCCGATAAAAATCAATTTTTTTTTAATTTTTGGTCAAAAGGACACTGAGAGTGAATACATTTTTAGAAGCAGAATTTGAAGGCCTTTCCTATCGTGACATGAAAAATGGGGGTTTGCATTTAAAATTTAAAAGTTGATGTGACAAAATGGCATTTCTAGTTGCACGATTGGCTCCAAAAGCTTTTCAGATCTAAGTTAGGTTATGAGATGCCTACGCACCAAATTTCAGCTAAATCGGTCTAGTAGTTTTGGCAGTGGCGTGTTTACAAACGTACGTACACACACACAGACACATTTTGAAAACCGCTTTTTTGGGTTCCTGAGACCCCAAAACGTGAAGATCTGGTGCTATCTCAAACTCGAAAATTTTAGTGATTGTAGTAACCTCCCATTTTTTTTAAATTGTGATGGAGTTGGGGAGGTTAAAATAACATTCTCAGAACCGCGACGAGAAGGAAAAGCTAATGAAGAATAAACACAAACTAAAAGGAACAAACATATACATTCAAAACGATTTAACTACGAAAGAACTCGAGATACAGCGGCAGATTATAAAAGTGGCAAAAGAAGAAAGAGAGAATGGTAAAAAAACAACATCGGACATCAAAAGGTTCTTATCGATGGGGAGTGGTTCATCTGGGATCCGGAAATTAGAGGGCTACTTCAAGCAAAAAACTTAAAAGGAAGAAGCGGCGACACAAACGGAGGAAACTCATAGAAGAGGTTGTGAGTGACGGGGACGGAGCAATGGACACGGAGTTAAGCGTATGTTTTTGGAACAGTTGCGGGTTCAACAATTTATATGGGTTGGACCAACGGGAGATTGACAAGTTAACCATCTCGGACATAATTTGTGTTTCAGAATCATGTCTAGTCTCCCCATTTTCTAACCCCCCAAATTATTTTAGGAACTATTACACGTTTTATTCAAATGCAACTAGGGAAAAAGCCTTAGGAAGACCAAGCGGCGGGTTGATTGTCCTTATCTCAAATTCATTACCTATGTAAACTAAATAATATTACAGTCATTGCAGAATATAACTTGTGTATGTTTATACGAATTAAGCTCGAAAATATGTTTATTTTATTAGGTCTGTTCTACCTTAAACCAAGTTTGGAAGCGAAAACCTGTGTAGAAATAGCTGAAGATTTGATTAGAGATTTAGTAATCAGATACCCTGGCGACTTAGTAATTTTAGGGGGCGACTTTAATGCCCGGATAGGAAATTTAAATAGTTTCGATGTTGATGAGGGCGAGGAGTGCCCATCAGGCTTCGATCCACAAAGAATCTCCTTTGACTTTGAAATCAATCACAGAGGACGAATGTTGGTCGAGGTAATGGAGGATCTGGGTTTCATGGTCCTCAACGGTAGGTCCCTCTCCGATAAACCTGGACAGTTCACTTGTTTAAAGAATCGTGGAGCTAGCACAGTAGACTTGGTATGGGTCAATTCGCCAGAATCCTTTAGGGACTTCAAGGTCGAAGACTATATCACTTGTTCATCCGATCACTTGCCGTGCACCGCTCATCTGCTCATATGCTCAGCAGGGTCAAAAAATGTAAAACACGACACAATAAATATAATTACTGACACCTCAACTCATGACCAGGTCACTACTGATCGTGATCAGCAAAAAGTTATAAAAAGGAATGTTGCGCTGATGGGAGCTTTCCGCAATGTTATGGGGAACTCATAGGGTAAATTTAGACTTTGAAAGCTCCCACATAGGTGAAATGTGCCAAAATTTATATGTGGCTATACATGAGGTATGCTATTTCCTAAATATGTATAAATATAAAAGGCATGGGTATGGTTGTGGCAATGTTGGAGCGTCCAAACCTTGGTTTGATAAAGAGTGCGTAGCACATAAGAAACAAACATCAAAAGCGTACAAAAACTGCAAAAAACACCAATTTCTACCCAGATACTTATTAGAGTACGAACAATTAAAAGCGCAGTATATACAAACCATCAAAAGCAAAAAGAAACTATACGGGAAATCTATAATGGAAAAATTAAATTCAATAGAAAACCCAAAAACTTTCTGGTGGACACTCGGCCAAATCAAACGTGAGCGGAATTCAAAACCAGATACAATTCAACTAGACTGGATAAGCTACTACTTAGAATTTTATAGTCAAGCAAATCTTGAAATTAACAGCAATATTACACTAATGACCGATGTTCGCCACCCATTCCTCGACAAAGCAATATCACCAGAAGAGCTGTGGCAATCAATCCTCCATTCGAAAAATAACAAAGCCCCTGGCCCTGACGGAATCTCCAACGAATTTTATAAATGTTTTACGGAAAACTGGTTTAGATTCCTATTATGTTTGCTCAACAAAATATTCGACAAGGAGCAAGTGCCGACGGCGTGGTCCAGAACTAAAATGACACATTTACATGAAGGGCGACGTTCGGGATTTCAATAATTATCGTGGAATTGCGTTGATGAACCATCTTACGAAGATTTTTACTGGTATATTAGCAAATAGGATCACTAATTTCGTAGAGGATTGCAACATACTACCAGAGGCACAGGCCGGCTTCCGGCGGGCCAGGGGATGCTCCGACAATATATTTACTCTTTACGCTGTAATCGGAAATCACATCACACTCCCTGGAAGAAAAGTTTATGCCGCTTTTATAGACCTGAAAAAAGCTTTCGACTCTGTCACACATCGTATGCTCTGGAGCAAACTCTTTACATGCGGCCTTAGCTCTAAAGTTGTACGTATTATAAAAAGCATGTACGACGGCGCGGAACTCGAACTCGGACTCCGGGGGGGCGCTGAGACCAAAACTATAAAAATTACAAAAGGCGTCCTTCAGGGGGATCCCCTGAGCCCTCTTCTATTTTCGTTATTTATTTCTGATTTAGAACATTTTCTCATGGAAGGTGGTGCTCGGGGGGTAGCCTTGGATGGGCGCACCAACATTGTCACACTTCAGTACGCCGATGACCTGGTTCTGCTGGCTGACTCACCTACGTCTTTACAACGTAATTTAACTAACCTAGGGAAATACTGCGATGCAAATAATTTAGAGGTAAATACAAGTAAAACCAAAATAGTTATTTTTAGAAGGAGTCATAATATGAAAATAGAACCAAGGTACTATTACAAAAATTCCCCGATAGAAGCAGTAGATTCCTATATGTATTTGGGGGTAACTTTTAAATACAATTTAATCTTCAATGAAGCTTTAAACAATCAACTACAAAAACGCGAAGGGCGTCGGCGGCGGTAGTACGACTCATCAGTTCCACACACATAACAAGCTGGAAAACCATAGTTCATTTGTATCGAACGGCCGTGTTGCCAACGCTAACTTATTCAAGCGAAGTCTGGGGCATCAGATACCTGGAAAGCTTAGAAAATATCCAGAACAATTTTTTCAACGAATTTTTTTTCCAACGCTCGACACCAGGTTATGTGATTAGATCGGAGGCCAGGGTATATAAGCTCAAATTGCAAGTTATGAAACAAGCTCTAGTTTTTGTACAAAACAAGAAACCTTAGTAGTGATCGTCTGCCTCTCATTGCGCTTAACCGACTAACATCTCTGGACTCACAACCCAACAACGTCATGAAATATAATTCTCCCAAATACAAGAACAAGTTCATAAACTCGACCCCTCATTTGAGTTTAATAATATAAATAAGTCAACTATTAGTTCCTGGATAGAGAATGGCAAAACAGAGGAAGGAATGCGAGACTGGGACAGTATACTACTGAGTACATTCTGCCCAGACTACAAATATCTTGAGACAAACCCTCTTTCAACAGCAGAAGAAAATTATTTATCAGGAAACCAGGTCTTGAACGTTAAGAGATGCATTGCCCAGATTAGAACAAGAAATATTGTGGGTGTAAGTTTTTATTTTAATGCAGTTAGCTATAGAGTAGATGTAAACAAGTTATGTACTATTTGCAATCTTCGACAATTGGAGACCCTGGAGCATATTCTATTTTCGTGTCCTCTGTATAATGAATTTAGGCACTCCCTGAAATTTAACCCAAACTTTGGTGATCTAGACGCCATGATGAAACAAGTAGACCTCAAGGAGGGCCGCGTAATTTACAAATTTTTACAAGAGGCCATGAAGTTCAGATCCTTTGTTCTTAATGAGTAAAGTACTGGGTATTATTTATACAGGTATAAGGAGTTTCTACGTTTTATGTTTTTTCGATGCCTGATGATGTCTTCTCCAACTCATCACCCAATTTGTCTTTAATATTATTATGTAGGTATTATAGAGCCAAACCATTTATTTATTTACTTTTTACAAGCTACGCCACACCCTCGTTCATATACATATATTTTGTATGAAGAACAATAAAATTTGATTTGATTTGAAATTTCATTTGAAAATTTGAAAATAACATTCTAATGCAATAGACCTTATTCTAAATTAAAGAGCAATCTATCGGATGTTGTACGAACCTCAGATGGTGTTTCAGACTGTAAAAATTCAAATGCGCCGCCAAAAATTAACCTATACCTAATGGAAATGAAACTTTTGTCTTACGCACAGATGAAAAAATTCCCCCGTTGTCGTATTTTGAATTTTGAATTCAATGTGAATACCTACAAAAATAGTTTGAAAAATTACCTTTCGGATAGCCTTTACTGGTAACAGCTGGTATTAATTGTATTAGCGGTAGCAATTATTTTAGTTGTGACGTAGGACAAAAGTTTCATTTCCATTAGGTATATATCTGTCAATAACTAGCGTTGCTTGTTGTAATGAATTTTATGGCAATGAATCCTACCGTGGTAGTGGCATTGACTAATGGCCTAGAAACGAACTTTGGCAGTAACTTTTGGACCTTTAACGCATCAAATTAATTATTTACGATGATTCCCCAACTGAGGCTGTCACTCCTGTCACTTGTCATTCTTGTCAATTTCTGTTCCCACTCGGTTCAGCATGGTTTAGTTCTGAATTAAACTGCTACTATTTTAATATTGTTTTATAATTATTGCATTAGGAAAACTAGCACTTTGAGGTACTAGTTGCAATGCTAAAGGTTAATTGTCTTCATACTCCTAGTTTACACGAAGGTAGGTGCCACAGTTTTCAAATGATTTCATATTTTACGACCACTGTAATGTAAGCGTTTCTTATGGACGCCAATTTCGTGAAACACCAGAGCCGTTCGCGCGCTGCTACGCACATGTGCATTATAATTTTGAATATCGTCTATTTCTCGGAATGGCATGTCGCTGCCAGGACGCTTAACTTTGAAACCGGGAGATCATCTCACCGGGGAGATGCAACTTATCTCAGCACAGGGTCTCCCCGAACCTATTTTTGAACATAAATGAGATTTTGGCGCATGACAAGAATTGGACGTTGACAATTGAGGCGAAAATCAAAAATAACTAGAAAAATAAACCCGAATTTTTGAGGTTTTACTCGTGTGATAGTTATTTAATTAATTAATTATTATTATCAATATATTAATTATTAATAATAATAGTAATTAATTATTTAATTTGTGGGTTTTTGATTTAACTTTCTTGTTTGTTTTTTATTAGTATATATTATATTCTTAAAGTGCCGAATGTTTCTTGTTAATTTTTTTGCGTCTTTATAAATGGGAATTTTTTATTGCTGCTAAAATTTTAATCAGTTTCGCCTTTGTTTAAAGTTCATAATGTTTCAAAAGTTATTTAATTTGTGGTATTTTTAATTTAACTTTCGTATTTCTTATTCAAAATTTCATGCTTTCATACAAATGATCCTAAAAAAGTTGTTACTTATTATTCAGTCTTATAATTACCTATTTATGTAGTAATTTACATACCTACATATAAAGACTGAACTTTTTCTATTTAGGTACAACAATATAAATTAACACATAGAAAACTGCATTTTTTTCTATTTACGCCTTATTTTTCCTATCAAGTGCGAAAAATTCAAACATTTCTGCGATTAAAATGAATATCAATAAATTTATTTGCTAAGCTTACGCAAAATAATTTTGGACATTATTTTGCCTAAAGGCTCTCCCAGCCAATAAATCTACATTTCCTCTTCCGACATATTGATTTGCAACAGAAGCATGCCCTTTTCTTCATTTTCATCGAAATAACCACATTTTGTTGCAACTTGATGCACACGCAGGCGCATTCTAACCTGGGGACTGGGAGATGATCTCGCTTGGTTTGACCAAGGGAGATTGAATCTCATAGGTTTTCCGTAGCTCTATATGCACCTGAGAGCGGCGTGTTGCCTAAATCTCACCGGTGAGATGATCTCCCGGTTTTAAAGTTAAGCATCCAAGGCAACGCTGTATCTAGTAACCTTAGAAAGTGTGAAATGTCACAATGACTAGCGGTCTAAAAATTTCAGTGTTCAATTTTTTACTACTACCTTGCCTACACGGAAATGAACGATCCACGCGATGGGCAGGTTCCAGCCGCTTATATGGCGCCCATTTTTTTTAAAGATCCGATAATACTGAGTGTTTTTCAACGAAGAATTTTTGATAATTTTTTTGATCACCGATGTATGTTTTTTTAATAAAACGTTAAAATGATTTTAAAGGTCCCTTTATAAACCCCACGAAGTAGGTACTGTAACATATGCCAATTAATGCCAATCCTGGGTAAATCCACATTAAATTGTTTGTATAAAATTTGTCATTGGGGCGCGAGAATATTAACTGTAAGTTAGAACTATTTATTGATGACCGAATTCCTTCGCATACAATTTTTTAGAAAGTTTTTATCACAGTAGAGATTTCCGAGAAATGGATTTAATAACGTAAATGTCTTATTCATTACAATTTGTTGCTAAATTTGATTCAGTAAATGCATGAACCCCAAAGGTAGAGTAGCCAAGATACACTAATTTTGCATGACGTGAATCAAACATTACTCCTGTTAAAATTGCCTCGATAACCCGTTAAACACCGTATGAACCTCATGTGTGTAGGCATAACCGACGCATATGTAACCAATCAAATCTTTTCGGCGTAAACGCTGTAATTTAAATTAAAGTTCACTGCAAGAATAGAACTGGTGTCGCCATCTAGGCTAGACGACCGAAACCTCAAGCCAGATTCCTGTTTAATACCCTATTGTTCATATGTAGGACCTACCTATCAAATTAGATTGCTTTTAAAATTGCATGATTGTCGTATGCATTAAATAGCCCCCACTACCCTGCACATGCTCGAAAAGCTTCAAAGACCCCCACCGGACGGCTTGGACTTTGTTAGGTAATTCATTAGATTTGCATAAAATAACTAAATTGTTTCATTGATAGGATATGTGAATCTGTGATTAGCTTTTAAAGGCAGGATTGTATCGTAAGGCTGGTCGAATCGCGTAGCTTCTTAATTAATTATAAATTGTTATAAAATGTGGAGATGAACTAAGGAAGGGATACCGACCGGATATAGTAGAGGGGGTGGTTTTAGGTTGGCGGGATCCAAGAGGACGCCGGAGGAAAACTTGCTCTCAGACTTCTGACTAAGAGACTCGTATTTTCCAAAGCTCTCGAATTTGCGATATTTTCCAAATAGTTTAAAATAGTTATTTGTTGTTTGGGTTTTGTGCAGTTAAAGTTCGTGCTTGTGTAGTATTGAAGTTAGTGTAATCACGCCGTATGGGGATAGTGTTTAGTGGTTATTGGTAGAACACCTCCCGGTCTGCAGGGTGGAACTAGATCAGGTATTACGCAACTAGATTTGTAGTTCCGTTAGTGCATTTGATTGAAGGTCTCCCGATCTCTAATTAGCTTTCATAGACTAGAACCCTTTTTCATCCGCTAAATATTAATTAATTTAACCCCTTTTGCAGAGTAGACTTTTAGCTTGCTTGCATTTCGGTAGTGGAATAGTTAGGGTTTGGTAAAGCGCATCCAGTTCTTCCCTTTTATTAGCATAGAAAGAGGTAAAGGAAATTTGGGGATATCCATAAGGGGACGCGCTCTCTCAGCTCTGCAATTTGTTCCCGCTGGATTGTCGACAATAATTCACAGTTGCGGTTAAAAACGCTACAGTTTTGCCAACACGTGATCGTTGCTCACTTGGAGGGTGCCCCGTTGACATCTTCCACCTGTGATTTGGCCTGGTGTACCAACGATTGCTAGTGGTACAGGTTTCCTGTATCCCGCCAGACACCCCAAACAGGGGGCTGGGACCGCCGGCAGTGTCTGTACCACGTACACTGAAGACGAAGAAAGAAACTAAATTTGGGCTTTCACGAGAAATCACAGGGTCCACATCCCTCGAACCGTTAAAACCATTTATTCAGTGTCATTCAGTTCAATTTGGGGTCATTTTCACTCTAAACTTTGTTAAAACACAAAATTTCCTCTATCGTACCGTAGAATTTACTTAGTGCATGAAATTTGCTCGATTTCAGGAAATCTACCACGCCACTGGGATTTTTGACGCCACGCCACTGAACTTGCGTCATTTTAGCTGTCGTAATCACTTCAAGAGTTGTCATTGCTCGAAACTTGTCTTGCACCCCTCCTAACACTTGCCTGTATTGTGGGTTGCTTCCCAATTTAGAAACCCGGACTTTTGCAAGTCCGGTAATATTATTTTACCGGTTTCAGGCGATTAAAGCGTTCTTAACATGCATAAAAATAGGCTGGTAAGAAGATCATAACGTTATCTAATGGTTTCTAGACAACAAGCCCATTAACCATTCATGACAACAATGACCCCATTCAAATGCTGCATCTCGATTGTCAAAATGACGCGAATTCACGCAACATTTTTTTAATTTTGGCTTTAATCGCTTTAAACCGATAAACTATTGAACAAACCTCGGATGTTATGAATCATAACAGACTTAGATGTCTTAAAATCCTCGCTCTCCGAGCTCGGATTTCAATTGACATCTGCGTCTGTTATGATAGTCATAACATTCCTAGGTATGTTAATAGCTATAATTTTGGGGATTAATTCTTTTTTTCAGCATTCGGTAACGGCACCCTTCATTTTATAAAACTAGCTCAGAGTTCATTCATAGTTTAGAAACCCATTGGATTATAATTATTGTATTTTTTCTTTACCGTGTAAATTATTTCCCTCAAGCTCCTTGAGCGAGAGGTGTTTATTTTATTGTATTATTTTTGCGGCCAGACTTTGTTTCAGTGTGAATAAATTGTTATTTGGAAGATCCGTTTTATTTCCTGTATCCACGGCCTCGTAAAACGAACCACAACCACAACGTAATTAAATTTAGGGGTCCTTTTGCAAGATTGGAGGGATTTCACAACGGTCCCCCTTTCAGTAGAGTCAGAAAGTTACAGTACCCACGAAGTTTTTTGTTTGCCGTCAGGCTGCGTGCAGTTCGCACCCGAAAGTTCGCATGAGAGAGGGAAGAATTCGTAAGTGATGTGCAAAAATAGAAAAGTCAGTGATAACTGCAGAGTCCAATCAGCCCATCAGTGCTGATTAGGCCCACCAATTCGTTCGTATTTAATTTTATTTCAGGATAATGGAGAAAAATTAAGGAATTTTGCCCTAAATCATAATTTTTAAAATAGGTACCTAAATCTCTAATTAAAAAGTCATTCAGTCTTATTCCGTATGCCATATTGAAAACCTTTCAATATTGAAGTTTTGAGGCAACTGACTTTGGGTTGTCTACTATTGCGACTCTTAATAAAATAGTGACTGAAATTGAAAACTCAGGCAATTGCGTTTTCCAGTCGCCGATTTTCAATTGAAATGGGACTTAGGTATTTCCGATTTTCAATAAAACGCTTTTCAATACCTATCGGAAATAAGCTTGAATGGCATACGGAATAAAGCTGAACAGCAACCTTAGAAATTATAAATTACCTACTATACAATCTTAACAAAACTTACAACTCATTATTATGTATGTAATTATAAAGTTTTCTTTTCAAAATTCTTCATTGCTTTCCTCCCTGTTCTTAGCGTTCGCCTTTGCACGTCTAGCCGACCTTTTCTGACTTTGCTTAACGCTGCCCGCTAGTTTTCCCTGCTTCCGAAGAGCATGCAGCTTCAAATTCTTCACTTTCACTTCCTTCTTTTTATCCTTACCCTTCTTCTTTCCCCCCATCGTGTATTCCACATTTATCCTTCTTCCCCTGATGACCGTGTGATGCAAGGAAATTCCTTTTTGGTAGGACTCTTCGTTTTCTACTTCCACATAGGCGAATCCTCTTGCCCTGCCTGATCCTTTCTCCAACGGAATTCTGACGTGTTTAACAGTTCCGGCCTTCTTGAAGTGTTCTACCATCTCGGGTTTGCTGGAATCGAAGGGGATGTTGCCCACGAAAAGTACGTAGCGCTTTTGATCTTTTTTGACCAAGTTGTTTTCTTGTAATTGTTTCACGTTCACTTCTTTCAGTTTCTTAACGTTTTCAATATTTGGCTCACCTGCAAGAATACCATAAATAGTTTCAGTGAAAATTTTTACCCATAATTTGCTACCGCTTAAGTTGTACATCGAACGATGGGATCGAGAAAATACAAGTATGGCAGCCGTTCAGTGGTTGCATGAGGGGCAGTTCCTTGTTAAATTTGTTGAATTTTTGATAATTTTTCGCGATATCCTACCAGGAAAAACCTGTTGCTGTATATTGTTCGAATCATTTAGTGTCCAAAACACAATACCATACTGTTTAGACGGTGGGAAAGGGGTGCCATACTGAAGCGAAGATGCAAATTTGCAAGTGAAAAAAAAAGGCAGCAGAGAAGCGGCTGGAACCTCCCCAACGCGTGGGTCTTTGATTTCCGTGACTTGTGTTTAAGATTTTAAAGTTAATATGCCTAAATGGCACTTCCCGTTAACCAATTTCTCCCAAAAGCCTTTCAGCTCTTCAACGGGTCACCTGACCTCCATGTACCAAATTTCAGACAAATCCTTCCAGTAGTTTGGGCTATAACGTGGTTTCAGTGTTATTTCAAAATTTCGATTTTTCTACCCAAAGGGTAATAAATGCGAATAAATTTTATCTCATTTAAAACCAGAATTCGAAGACCCTTCTGATGGTGGCAATAAATCTTTCAAAAATTTGTTTTGGATGGGTAAATGAGAGAATACTTTAAATTTGGAAATTGGTGTGCCAAAACGGCACTTTCCGTAGGTCGATTGAATCCAACATTTGTTCAGCTCTTCGACGTGTAATACAATCCCCATGTGCAAAATTTTAGCCAAATCGGTTCAGGGGCTTGGGCTGTACCGCGATTTTAAAGTCCGATAAAAATCTCGATATTTTTAGTTTTTGGTCAAAAGGGCACTCACAGTGAATACATCTTTGGAAGCAGAATCTGAAGGCCTTTCTTACTGTGACGTGAAAAATGGGGGTTTACATTTAAAATTTAAAAGTTGATGTGCCAAAACGGCATTTCTGGTTGCACGATTGGCTCCAAAAGCTTTTCAGATCTAAGTTGGGTTATCACATGCACACGTACCAAATTTCAGCCAAATCGGTCGAGTAGTTTGGGCTGTGGCGTGTTTACGAACGAACGAACGTACGTACGTACATACATACAGACACATTTTAAAAACCACTTTTTTGGGTTCCTGAGACCTCAAAACGTACAGATCCGGTCTTATCTCGAATTCGAAAATTTTAGTGATTGCAGTAACCTCCCTTTTTTTTTAAATGGTGAAGTGGAGTGGGGAGGTTAAAATTAGCAGTCTCGGAGATGGTAGAAACTTCTACTTTTTCACAGAATTTGTAAATGTAGCATTTAACTTTATTTAACCAGGGTCGGGCGTGCAGGCGTTTGTCGATGGCTCATGCGCCCGGTGCTCATTTGGTCCAGGCAACGAATGCCCAAAATGGGGTTGTAGAGAACATGGAAGGGGGGAGAATTTTTCTCTTCGGGAATGTGTTGGGGGTAGTTAGGAGGTAAACATACTGAAAGTCCCCGCCCCTATCCCGTCCGCTTCAGGGGGGGAGGGGGGTGGGAAGGTCCCTTTTTTTGTTTCTTTGCTTATAACTCGAAAATGGTGCGTCGTAGCGAAAAAATCCTGGCATGAAAATGGAAGCCTATAAAATTTTCTACAACTCTGCTGTTATACATTATTAAGGAAAAATACACCGTTTTCGAGATATCCGCTCTCAAAAGACGGCAATTGTCAAAACAAACTTTTGCTTCAAAATTCAATTGTTTTCGACGTCATAAGAGATGAAAAAAGTTGGTGACCTACTCTCTTGAAATTTTTTTTATAAGTTTAGGCTCCATTTTAGTGCCGTAGCAAAAGCCAACGGAAGATGTATATCAATGCGATGTATATCTCGGTAGATGTTTATCAAGTTAATGTGTATGTAGGGGCGGCTGGTCTTACTGGTGGAATCGGGTGCAGATTTTATCAATCTGCACGTAGTAGTAGTGCCTCCGCAAACGCACAGATGTGTCAGAAAGGCGAAATGTTAAAAAATTGTTGTTACAAAATTTAAAAATAAAAAATGAACAGGAATGAGTAAATGAAAAGAATTACAGGAATTAAAACAAAATTTGGCGAATTTTGAAAAATTAACACTCGGGGCTGAAAAATTGTGAAAGGGGATGAAAAGTCAAGAGGAATGAAAATTAAGTGTGATTAAGTAGAATTCTACGAAATAAAACATGAAAATAACCAAATTATGCAATTAAAACTTTTGTGGGGGTTGAAATACGCACTTATACCTACCTATTGCGAAGGAAACTGGAAATTTGTAAAAGGTAAACTGAATCCTAAATGCGTTCAATTTTATTACCGGCGAAAAACGAAATTGTGCGAATTTTGCAAAAATCGTAAAGGCAGATGAAAAGTGAAAAGATATGAATATTAACCGTGCCTAAGAAAAATTACGGCAAATAACATCAAAATAACCCAATTATGTAAATTTAGCGTTTGAAGAGTTGAAACATTGCGAAGGGGGATGAAAAAAGTGAAAAATGTAATCATCATCAGTTCATTTATTATTGAAGAATCGTAAAGGGGATGAAAAGTCAAAAGGGACGAAAATTAATCGTAATTAAACAGAATTACAGAAAATAACACGAAAATAAGCCAATCATGGAAAGGACCCCGCACTTTTCTTATGGAAATTGGGTTTGGGTCAGATTTTTTTCAAAAAAATATATGTTGTAGAGCACGACTCCCTGAGTAATTGTTACCATTGCGCCAACTTTGTGGACCTCACCGTTTCTTACATATGGAGGTGTTGTAGAAGTTGAATTTAAATAAACCGCTCAATTAGAGAGGGCAGCACAAACGTGGTCTGGTCTGGCCAGTGATTTAAATTAACAGTCGCTCTTCACGTCTCGAGCATGACGCACGTCTTATGCTGTGCTCCTTATACTGAGCAGCATTAAATTAAAACAAGACTTTTAATTAAACATATAACATGGCGCAGTCGAAAAAGTGAATAAATAATAAATTACAATTAAGTCACAACCAGCAAGTGAAGCGTGACGTGTGTTTATCATCTTTGGTGTTTGGTTTCGTTACGATAATTAAACGGACTAGACATGGCCGAAGACGACAATTTCGAGCGGGATGGAGCCCAGCTTCCTAGACCCATCTCGATTCAACTGATGCGACAGGCACAACCCCCCAAACCTTTATGTTTTGAAGGAGAAATGAGTGAAAATTGGACCTTTTTTAAGCAAAAATTTGAAATTTATGTGAAAGCAGCGGCCGTTACGCAAGATAAAGGGTTTGTTCTTCTAAACTTAATAGGAGATCGGGCTCTGAAAATTTATAACACATTTGTGTGGGGGGAAAACGAGAATAAAACTGATTGTGAAACGATAATGGACAAATTCAACAACAAATTTGTGCCGACAAAGAACGTGACTTATGAGACTTTCCAGTTTTTCCGGCGAGACAAAAAGGAAGGAGAGACGATTGACGAGTATTGCACCGAATTAAGAAAATTATCCAGTACTTGTGAGTTTGGGCAATTAACTGATCGTTTAATTAAAGACCGAATTGTAATGGGTGTTCGAGAAACGCATCTTCAAGACCGATTATTACGTGAAACTAATTTAAATTTGGACAGAGCCTTGGAAATCTGTCGCATTGCTGAAAGAACAAAGCTGCAAATTGAGGACATGAAACATAATAAAAATAAGGAAGTTGACAAAGAACAAGGGGTAAATATTGCAAAACACCACAAGAAATTAACGGAAACGGCAACAAATACGAGATCCAGAACGTTCCAGAATGGTAGTCGTGAGGATACCCAAAGCCAAGGTCAGAGTCGAGCCGTTCGTGGGAAATTTAATAACGCAGCTGCACCTGCAACTCCAAGAACTTCAGGTTTTGCACCCCAGCAACAACAGCAACAAAGACGCTATCAAGAAACAGGTCGTAAAAATTTTATAAATAATTGTACACGCTGTTTAAGATCTCATGATATTAATAATTGTCCGGCGTACGGGAAAATTTGCAGAAACTGTAATAAATTAAATCATTTTCGTAATGCTTGTAAATTTAACAGAATTGATTTAATTGATTTAAATGATAGTTTGGATAGTGACGAAGATAGTGATACTTTCTTTGTTGGTATTACAGATCAAACAAATAATTCAAAAAGATGGTCTGAAAATTGCATTGTTGATAATAAATTAACTGTCAACTTTCGATTAGACAGCGGTGCGGATTGCAGCATTCTGCCACTAAATTTATTCAAACAATTAAATATAAATGAAGAAAATATTGGTACAACTGTGGGAGTTGTTTCAACACTAACAAATGAAATTGTACGTCCTTTGGGAGTTTGCACTTTGAAATTACAGGTTGAAAATGATCCAAATAAATGTGCTTTTGTAAAGTTCCAAATTTTAAATATAAACAGGGCAATTCTTGGATTAGAAGATTGCAAAAAATTAAAATTAATACAACGAATTAATATTGTAAATGAAGTTGAGAAAGTGGATGAAATTGTTGCAAATTATAAAGAGGTTTTTCAGGGTATTGGACTGATTAAAAATTATGAAATTGATATTAAACTACATGAAGGATCAAGTCCTGTAGTGGATCCTCCTCGCAAAGTGCCTTTTGCGATTTTAAATAAATTACGTCATAAATTAAATGAGTTGGAAAAAACTGATATAATTAAAAAAGTAAATGAGCCGACAGCATGGGTGAATTCAATGGTAATAGTCCCAAAGCAAAATTTAGATTTACGCATTTGTTTGGATCCCCATTCATTAAATAAAGCAATTAAAAGGGAACATTATTATATTCCAAGTCTGGATGACATAACTAGCAAATTAAAAGATGCAAAAGTATTCAGTGTGGTTGACTGTTCAAATGGGTTTTGGCAGGTCAAACTTAGTGATGATTCAAGCAAATTATGTACTTTTAATACACCTTTTGGTAGGTACCGATTTTTAAGGTTGCCTTATGGTGTCAAATCAGCACCAGAAATTTTTCAAAAGAAAATTAAGGAAATTTTTGGAAATCTAGAAGGTGTGGAGAGTTACATTGACGATCTTCTAATTTATGGAAAAAATCATAAGGAACATAATGAGAGATTACGAGCTGTATTAGAAGTTGCGAGACAGACGGGAATAAAATTCAATTTAAACAAGTGTAAATTTGCAGTAGGGAAAGTAAAATACATGGGACATATTATAAGCGAACAGGGCTTAGAAATTGATGACAGTAAGGTGGAGGCAATTACAAAAATGGAAATACCTAAAGATAGGAAAGGCCTAGAGAGGTTTCTGGGTGTCATAAATTATTTAAATAAATACATTCAAAATTATTCCGAATTGACAGCACCTTTAAGGGAATTATTAAAGGCTGATGTATTGTGTACCTGGGGCCAAAAACAAGATAATGCATTTAATACTTTGAAAAAATTATTAACAGAAGCTCCAGTTTTGAATTTTTTCTCAATAAATGATTCTATTACAATTTCGTGCGACGCATCTAGTGAAGGATGTGGAGCAGTTTTGTTGCAAAATTCAAAACCTGTGATTTATGCCTCAAAAGCCTTTACCGAAACACAAAAAAGATATGCACAAATCGAGAAGGAAATGCTCGCGATTGTCTTTGCCTGTACTAAATTTAGACAATTTATTTATGGAAGAACAGACGTGACAATTGAAACTGATCACAAGCCGTTGGTGAGTATTATTAAAAAGCCATTATTAAATACACCAGCTCGCTTGCAAAGAATGTTGTTATTACTACAACCATACACTTTTGACTTAGTCTACAGAAGAGGAAAGGATTTAATACTAGCGGATACGCTTTCACGTGCTTTTATTCCTGATGTAGACAAATCATTTGAATTGACTTGTGAACAAATTGAACACCAATTTTGTATGATGGCAGAAACGCTACCGATTTCTGATATGAAACTTAGCCAAATTAGAACAGAAACAAGTAAAGATCCTCTGCTAAACGAGTTGATTAAATTTATTCAAAATGGTTTTCCGGAAGAAAAATCCAAAGTCTCTGAACCACTAAAAATTTATTTTACTATTAAAGACGAATTAACTATTAATAAAGGAATCATCTATAAGGGTGATCGAATTCTAATTCCTAAAAGTCACAGAAAAGAAATGCTAACACTATTACATAGTGCGCATCTTGGACGAGATAAAACGACACTACGGGCCAGAGAGCTAATGTACTGGCCTGGGATTACAAATGACATTAAAAATCTAGTGGAAAATTGTGAACATTGTTTAAATTATCGTAATAATAATAAGAAAGAACCTTTAATGTCACATGAAATTCCGGCTCTGGTGTGGGAAAAGATTGGGGTTGACATTTTCGAAACAAAACAATTCATGTATGTTTTGGCTGTTGACTATTTTTCAAAATTCGTAGAAGTAAAAAAGATTAATTCAACAAATTTTAAATCTGTTGCTGCATTTTTAAAAGAAATTTTTTGTCGACATGGAATACCTTGTACTTTAATTTCGGATGGTGGTCCTCCGTTTAACTCAACTGACTTTCGTTCATTTATGGAAACGTACAATGTAACTCACAAAGTAACAAGCGCTCATTATCCTCAGTCGAATGGGCAAGTAGAAAGAACAATTGGGACAATAAAAAAGATTATTTTAAAATCTGAAGCTGGAGGAACTGATCCTGAACTTGCAATTTTAGAATTTCTGAATACACCTCTTTCTAATGAGTTGCCTAGTCCTGCTCAACTCTTATACAATAGAAGATTAAGAACCTTGTTGCCTATCAAAGAAAATTTACTAAAACCAAAATTGAACAATTACTCAAATGTTAGAGATAAGTTGAAGGATAGACAAATAAAATCTCAATTTTATTATAACAGAAATGTTATGTTATGAACAAATTACAAAAAGGGGATAAGGTAAATGTTAGAAATTTCAAACTGGGACAACAAAAGTGGTTATCAGGCACAGTATTGAATGAGAGGCAGGGTTATCCTAGATCTTACACTGTTAAAATAGGGAAGACTGATAGTACTGTAATTAGAAATAGGAGACATATAATTGAAGCTAATAAAAATGTTAACAATGAAAATGAAAATACAGTTGTTAATTATGACTTACCTGATAATACAAAGATGTCACAAAAACAAGTTGTTAGAAGATCAGAACGGTGCATAAAAGCACCAAAACGATTAAATTTATAATAGTATTTAGGATTGACATGTATTTTGTTTTTCTTCTAGGATTTACGTGTTTTTTGTACGTATGTCCTTATTATTTAATCATAACCTTTCTTTCAGGTTACTTTAGTTTAAGTTCTTCATGTATTTGTTAAAATCAAAAAAGGGAGATGTTGTAGAAGTTGAATTTAAATAAACCGCTCAATTAGAGAGGGCAGCACAAACGTGGTCTGGTCTGGCCAGTGATTTAAATTAACAGTCGCTCTTCACGTCTCGAGCATGACGCACGTCTTATGCTGTGCTCCTTATACTGAGCAGCATTAAATTAAAACAAGACTTTTAATTAAACATATAACAGGAGGGTTGAAGATGAGAGGGTGGTAAGGCACAGAGTTAAAACGAATGTGAAATCCGCTGTTTTCGCCATGGTCAACGCTGCATATTGTCAGAACAATAAGCAGGACATCTTTTGAAAGTCATTGAAGATCGTCATTCTTGTTATTTCTTGAGTATATTCAATGCTGTTTTAACACCTTCTGGGCTGTCGTTAATTTGGGTCAGATTTCTTTTATTTTTTATTATATGACACCTCAATGCATGTAGTCTCTCGATGATTTTTCAAAAGTTACTTCGCCCTTACCTCTTCGAAGGAGTAGGGTGCAAATTCTACATTTGTTGTGCCTGGAGAAAATCTTCAAGTAAGCAAAGTTTCACCGTTTTCAAACACTTCTATGCTTGGACATGGTTTAATAAGAAGTAATATATTATGATAGCAATTTCAAAAATATTTCCTTTCTTAATTTCAATACGCGTACCACTAAAAAAGTCCCACACTTTGTATGTAGGTCATACCTTCACTCTACGCCTTAATTACTTGAAGAGGTAAGGACGACAAAACTTTTGAAAAATTCTCCAGAAACTAGATGTATACAGGCATGATATATTAAAAAATAAAAGAAATCTGACCCAAATTAACTACAGCCCAGAAGGTGTTAAAATAGCATTGAATATACTGAAGAAATACCAACAATGGCCATCTTCAATGAGTTTTAAATGATGCCCCGCTTAATCTTACGACAATATGTAACGTTGACCATGGCCAACACAGCGGCCTTCACATTCGTTTTAACTTTTTGCATTACCACCCTCTCATTTTCAAACCTCTATATCTAAGAAACGGTGAGGTCCACAAAGTTGGCGCAATGGTAACAATTACTCAGGGAGTCGTGCTCTACAACATATATTTTTTTGAAAAAAATCTGACCCAAACCCAATTTCCATAAGAAAAGTGCGGGGTCCTTTGGCTTTTGGGGGTTGAAATATTGCGAAGGGGGTCGAAGAAGTAAAAAAGGCAAGAACAATGTATATGAGTAAAATCTGTTACCGAAAAAAGGCAAAACTGCGCGAATTTTACAAAATTAACGCTCGGGGGGTTGAAAAATTGATAAGGGGGATGAAAAGTCAAGAGGGGTGGAAATGAACTGTAGTAGTTAAGTAGAAAATCTCACGAAAAAGAAACGGTCTGGGTAAATTTTGTTTTTTAAGGGTCCACATATCATGAAAGGGGTTGAAAAATTGTGGATGGTTCAAAAATTAATGAAAATGACTTTGACTTATCCAAAAATCAGAAATAAGCCCAAAAAATAAATAAAAGGTATTTATTCCGGTTGCTAGGGCTTAGGGGTTGTTAGTAGCGTAGGGGTTGCTTTTAGGTTGAAAACTCATAAGACTTTTTCAATAATTGACCGAAATCTATCGAACCCCATCATTTTACTCCACCACTTACATGAAAAAAATTCCAGTTTCAACCTTTAAATTCCATCCCCCTTGTTAAATCGTAATGGAAATTTACCCATCCACCTACAGCGTCGCTGTAAATTACTTTTAATTTCAACCCTACATTATTCAGTAAAAATTCGAGTTTCCACCCCTAACTTTCATCCTAAAATTCACTCTTCCCTTCTCGAAGATGCAGTGTGTAAGATATCATAGTTTCGCAGGAGATATTGCTTCTCTGTGTCAAATTACAGGGCTTTATGGACGTTTCAACCCCTAAACTCCAACCCCCTATTTCACCACCCCCACATGCCCTAAAGGAAGTTGTGTTTTCAATTTCACCACCCTAACCCAATTCGTTAAAGAATTAAGGTGATTTGTAGATTCATGTTTTCAACCCCTCATGATTTCACCCCTTTATGATTTACAGGGGTGAGTTTATTTTTCCGGTGTTACACAACTCCTTGCCTATCTACTGACTTCAGTTGTTCATAAATAAATCAATAAGGTTTCAGAAAAAATAAATAAAATATATTTATCCGCTTGCAAAGAGTTAGGGGAGGCTTAATAGCCTAGGGGTTGGTTTTAGGTTGAAAACTCATAAGACCTTTTTTCAATAGTTGATCGAAATCTATCGAATCCCCTAATTTTATGCTACCATTTACTTGAAGAAATTTCAAATTTCAACCCTTAAATTTCATCCCTCTTGTTACATTTTAGTGAAAATTGGTCCATCCACCTACAATGTCACTGAAAATTAACACAACAAATTCTGCCTTGATACATTGAGTAGTTTTTGAGTTCTCGTATTTTTGTGTTTCTGCATGTTAGGGGTTGTAGCGCCTATAAGGGTGGTTTTTCTCAAAATATGAATGACACCTTTTTTGAATCATTAATGGAAAGCTATGGAATGACGCCAATTTTGACCAATGCTTATTAAGCAAAATTTCGAGTTGCAACCCCTAATTTCCACCCCATCTGTTCAATTTTCCGAAAAACGCATCTCCCGCAAGATTTCACCGAGATATGTATGTGTGTACGTTCATTTTCCAACAGCTGCGTACAACCCTTGCGGAGTTAACAAATTTTTTGTGGTTTTCACCCCTTCACCTTCAACAGACTTGAGGGTGGAACGTGCATACCAAGTTTCAGCAAGATACCTCCACTAGTTCTCGAGTTATTGCAATTAATAGTTTTTCGGTTTTTCATCCCTAACTCCCACCCCTTGGTCCGATAAGGCCCAAAAGCAATCCACCCCTTACTTTTCGGGAGAAGAAGCTGCTTACCAAGTTTCAGCTCGATATCTCAATCCGTACTCAAATTATCCGACGGACAGGCTGAGGAGCGAGCGAGCGAATAAGCTAAAACAAGAGTGCCTCGCGTTTTGCTCCGGCACTAAAACACGGATCGACTGAGAATTTAATCCTGAATACTTACTCCATTTGAATTTGGGGCGAGCGTTCTGAGACACCCTGTAGGTATAATTTATCAAATTAGCTAAAACGTATGGCAACTTTTTCAGTCGTTTATAACATTCGAAAAAACCAACGGAAGATGTATATCAATGCGATGTATATCTCGGTAGATGTTTATCAACTTAATGTGTATGTAGGGGCGGCTGGTCTTACTGGTGGAATCGGGTGCAGATTTTATCAATCTGCACCTAGTAGTAGTGCCTCCGCAAACGTACAGATGTGTCAAAAAGGCGAAATGTTAAAAAATTGTTGTTACAAAATTTAAAAATAGAAAATGAACAGGAATGAGTAAATGAAAAGAATTACCGAAATTAAAACAAAATTTGGCGAATTTTGAAAAATTAATACTCGGGGCTGAAAAATTGTGAAAGGGGATGAAAAGTCAAGAGGAATGAAAATTAAGTGTGAATAAGTAGAATTACGAAATAAAACATGAAAATAACCAAATTATGTAATTAAAACTTTTGTGGGGGTTGAAATACGCCTATTGCGAAGGAAACTGAAAAATTGTAAAAGGTAAACTGAATCCCAAATGCGTTCAATTTTATGACCGACGAAAAACGAAATTATGCGAATTTTGCAAAAGTAGCACTTAGGGGGTTAAAAAAGTTAAAATTTTTGCGTTTTTTCTGTCTATTTTCTACTCTTTAATTCTGTGACAACAATTTTTTAACATTTCGCGTTTTAACACATCTGTGCGTCTGCGGAGGCACTACTACTAGGTGCAGATTGATAAAATCTGCACCCGATTCCACCAGTAAGACATCTTCCGGGGGCTTTTGCTATAGCGCTAAAAAACACAGACGCAATGTTTGACGTGAGTGACGTCAGAGACTTAAAAATGGCGTCAGAAGTTCCGCAAGAATGTCATCAATTTCACCTGTCTTACAGATTTCCTCAAAAACTGTTATTTGCAAAGTTATTGCGAATATTCCATACTTTATCACCATCCTGTATATTTTCCGATTATATTTCCACCTATTTTCGTTGAAATATATTCTGGTAAAAGCTTTAGGTACTCATAATTATGAGACACCCGGTATACCACGTTTATTAAATTTTCAGCATTTATTAGACTATTTTAATGAAAGTTGAACCCTAGAGACGTTTTACGTGCTAAACTTCAAGTTTGACCTTGATAGCACTTACCAATCGAAAACAGGGTTAAAAAAAATAATCAGGTAATACTTTTCACGCTTAAAACACAAAAAATAGTTTTTGATATATGCCACCTTTATTATTGTAAAAGGCTACAATAGTAACATAAGTAACCTAAATAAAAAAAGTCAAATCTTAAAATTTAACACCTAAGAACGAATCTTTTTCTTATTAGCACCCCCTGCATTCCTCACAGGGCCCCTCTTAGCATTAAACTGATTTTTCTTCACCTGTGGTGGTTTCTTACCTCCTTGTGGCTGCTTGGGGGTGACTTTTTGCACGACTTTTGCTGGCACTTCTTCCTCTGATTCTTCCTCCTCTTCACCACTATCTTCTTCATCTCCGCTTTCTTCTTCATCTCCACTCTCTTCTTCATCTCCACTCTCCTCTTCATCCCCACTCTCATCCTCGCCCTCTTCGACTTTCACAAACTGACCAGGTTTAACTTGTGCTTCAATGTCGTAATCAGACTCACTCGATGACTCCTCTTCGTCTTCCTCTTTCTTGACGGCCGGTTTTTTCTCAGTTTTTACTTTAACTTCTTGCTCGGCTTTCACATCCTGAGGTTTATTCCCAAGTTGTTGCCTACGATCCCTCCTTTTCTGCGACTGTGATTTACCATCGGTTTTCGGTTCCTGTTTAACACTCGGGGTCTTGCCTTCTGCAATGTCCTTGAGTTTTTGCAAAAATTTTATTTTCCTTTTAGCTGTCTTCGTCAATTCCGTTCGTTTCCCCATTTCGCTAAGCTTCTTCTCCAGCTCTACCACTACCTCCTTCTTCTCGCCAGCTAGAAGCTTTTCCTTCAACGAAGAAAACTGCGACTTCCTCCTCTTCCTGCCTTCGCTTTTCACAGGTGAGCCCCCGTTCTGAGGCCCACTCGTTTTTTTTTGTTTCTTAGCGGGAGTTTTATTTTGGGGTTTAGGAGTAGCAGGTTGGGACTTCGGAGCCTTGGTAGTCCCATTGTTCGCAGGCGATTTTCCATGAGTCTTCGCAGGCGTCTTTTTAGGGGTGTTAGCTTCGTTAAATTTGCCCTTTTTGGGGGTCTGGGGGGCCCCGTCGGCTTTGGCCAAACTTTTTCTTTTATTACCACCAGCGTTCACCATTTCGCTCTAAAGCGAGAAAAGCTTTATTACAGCTAACAATTACAATAATTTGAGAATTTCTTACCTGTTTTTAGTGAAAAAACGGGATGAATTATTGCACGTGGCTGAAATCGAGACAACACGCAGTTAGGATAAAGTGAGGTTATGTCTGACGACGCTGACGCGGTCGGTGGGGTGGGGTGTGAAGTTGCAGCAAAATTTTTAAAATTGCAAAATAAAATAAAATATTCGTTTCTGAGGCCAGCGGGGAATGCTAGAACTCGTTTTTCAGACCTGCATGCTCAATTATTTAGTTTATTGTATTTTAAAGTAATAGCAAGTTTCAGGCAACCAGTTATACAATGTACAATTGTGTTGGCGCCAATGTTTAAAAATTACGTGGCGTGGTTAGTCCAGTCGTATTAAGAAAAAATGTGGAAATAATTAGGGACCAATGATGCTTTGAGATATTGTACAACATACTAAAAGTCCTGATAAATCCGGCGTGTGCGTTAGCCGGTATCTTGAAAAAATGGTGGACATCGAAAGTCCCTCCGATGTTTTTCGCTATTATCTTCAAAACCGTTGATCCTACGGAAATTTTTCGCATGACTGAATTGAGAGAGCATACAATTTGCAACAAAATGAGAACATACGCGAAAAAATCTAATTTCACAACTATGTTAAAATCACATCCAAAATGTTAGTTCATAGTTTAAGAAAATGTTTTTTGGCGAATGCGGAAAACCACTTTTTCGGATTCCCAGGACCCTGAAACGTAAAGATTTGATCTTTTTGGCGACTCGATTTAACTTGCTTCGCGAAGCGTAGAAGCTAAAAAAAAGAGATGTTCCTGCAATCACTAAAATTTTAGAATTCGAGATAAAGACCGGTTCTTTGCGTTTAAAATTTGGTACGTGGGCATCTGATAACCTAACTTTTGGAGCCAGTCGTGCAACCGGAAATGCCATTTTGGCACATCAACTTTTAAATTTTAAATGGGAGGCTGATCACTAGTGGAATTAGTTGACATCCGACTTGGAATTAATTCCGGAATTATTCTGGAATTGATGGAATTTAAAAGGAATTAATGGAATTAGTTGGAATTAGCCGGAATTAGTTTGAATTAGCTGGAATAAGTTGAAATTAGGCTGGAATTGATATGGAATTAATAAGGAATTATTTGGAATTGACAAGTACATCTTTTAAAAGAAATTAAAGGAATTACACTGAAAGAAATACATGGCTAGGGTGAACAAAAAAATTGTAATGACAACAAATAATATACCTTAAAATAGCGACAGCGAAAAATGTTGTCACAACAGCAAATTTTTTTTGCTCCAAAATTTATTTTGCCACAGCAAATTATTATTTGCTCGTGTAACAAATATGTTTGTACTAAAGAAAATAATTATTTGTTGCATTTGATTATACTATTTGTACTCATGACAAAACTATTATCGCCGGCAACCAAGCCATTTTGCAAAAAGGACAAATATTTTTGGCATACAAAAACGATGACATTTGTCCTTCAAAATAATAAATTTTTGCTTCACAGCAAATGATTATTTGCTCGTAGGGCAAATAAGTTTGCCCTAAATAATGAAATTCGATTGGTATCTCTGGGTTGTTTTATTTGTATTCGTGGCAAAACAATTCTCTTCTACAACTAAATGATTTAATGAATGGAGCAATTATTTTTGGTCGTCAAAAGTAATAAATATAATTGGTATACAAAATTTTTATTATTACGCATAGGTACATATAGGTATAATTACTGAGTAAAAAAATTATAGATTACAGCATCTGTCTTAGTGTTGCATAGGGATTCACATCTGCACATACAGAACACATCACCGGTTCCTCTGGGTTCCTCCTCTTTACACGACGAGTTACCACCAGTTGCAGCGGCACGCGCATCGTAGATTGCATCAGACGCTGCAACAAATGGAAAAAAACACTTCAATAATCAATAAAGAACAATAATTGACAAAATATGTTGTATGCTTACATTTTGATTCTGACTGGAATGATGGAGTAATATTCGGTGGTAATTCCTCTTTATCCTCTCTTAAATCCACATCAGCATCAGATAACACATGTCGACTAGATTATCATCCAACCCCATCTCCATTTTAGGCAGGAACAAAACACAAAAATAAAAGAATTTATGTGTGGAAACAGAAAATCAAAATATCAAAATCGAACAATGATGGATGAGAGCACACTACCAAGCCAACAGCCGACCAAGAATCAACTAAATGTTAAAACTTAAAATTACTGAGTCGCTGAAGAATATTTTGTTAGGTACAAAAGTGAAAATAGTCCCAGAAACCATCAGAAAGCCAGATGTTAGAGCTTGGGTGATTTATGATGGGATTTCGGAAGACTTGGGAGGCATATAGTTTTATGGTGCTTTACAAACACTTCCTATCAAATCTCAATTCAAAAACATGTCAAGACCATGAAAAGAACAGGAAAAAATAATAAATAGGTACTTACCTATCTGAGGCTGTTTACGTGACAGATGCAATTGATTTGCAATTGCAACAGAATCCACAGGTCGAAAAAATACGTTTACACAAACTAATAAAACATCTGCAGAGGCCTAATAAAGTCATAAACCAAAATGGTTTATGCCAGGGCTCTCTGATGTTTACCATGCCGTTATATTTTGAAGGCAATATCTAAAGTGATTTCAATTCCCAGAAAAGAAAATTAAGTTATGAAACGGACATCAAAGAACATAGGTATATGCTTGGTATATGTATTTGCTTATTATTTTACATAATATGCAAATCGCCAAAATACTGTTCTGTTGCACATGTTTAACCCGAGGCTTAACCGTATACTATATATACCTATACATGATCTATATATTGTTAAAATAATAGTTTAAAAGTTATAATAATGCCACCATGTACTTGATTGTTTACTGAAATTTGCTTTTAGAGCAAAATCCTAAATACAAAACACTATTCGTTCAGCTGACAGATGTAAATTTGCTACTAGTGTTAAGGCGGCTGTGATATTTGTCTTCAGAGCAAAAACTTGGCTTTTAGAGCAGGGAATGACTGAAAAATATTCTTCACATAATTGGCACATTTGGATTTGCTGTAAGTGCGAAATTTTTGTGCGTGTTTCTAATGTTGACAAATACTTTACTATCTGCAACACATATTCAGCAGCAATTTTTTTTTTGTTAGGAAAGTCTAGACATTTCTTTCAGTGTAGTTGGAGTTAGCTGGAATTAATTGGAATTCGCTGGAATTAGTTGGAATTATTTGGAATTAATATGGAATTGACGCGGAATTGATTGGAAATAATTTTAAGTACAACATTACACCCAATATAATTTTATGAATATGCGCCGAAATATCTGGTACACGTGAAGTGCATGGCACAATACTTGTTAACACGAAAGGTTTGGAAAATTTTATCTTTTTTCGTTTGAAAATGATAGATATTTATTTTATTAGGAGTTTAAGTCAGTGGTCGGAACATTACTTTTAAAACCATTACACATTACTTCGTCGAAATTGTAATGCATTACAATTACTAATTACTCTTTTCAAAAAGTAATGCATTACAATTACTAATTACTTAATAAATGTAATGCATTACTTTATACATTACTTTTTAACGTAACATTTCTTAAATTTCTAATTGCAGCTGACAGATTTTGAAATCTGCAGTAAATTGAAACATACGTCATTCCAGACACGGCCAACTCTAATTGGAATCTTAAAAAATGCCACGTTATAAAAAAACTGTAGGTGTATTATTTTAAAACAGTATATTTATTATTTAATTTTAATTTAATTTGAATAACAATTGCGTTTCAAAATTTACCACTCCTACTTGAGGTGGCTAAAGTTAGTTTTATTTTCTTCAGCTAGGAAATTATTTCAATTCTGTAGAAATAAACAAATCCGGAGTAATTGCAGAGAATATCGCTACTTAAAAATAGCAGGAAAACCTCTTCAGAATGGATCAATGTTTGCTTGGGAGGCGCTAGGTAAACAGAACCCCGCTGGGTTAGGGTTAACTCTGATAACAGTAGTACCTAGCTACTTCCTGTGGTGGTTATTTCATTTCACAGAATTATATTTTTCATAAAAGTTTCATTTTTGCGTTTATCAATTAAGCGTAAAAAAGACTTGATGGAGGGGACAGTTATTTTCTAACACTTCCGGTTTAACCGGAAATGGCCTTAACTTAGTTTTTTCAAATGGAATGACACTTTTTTCTCAACGGATTCGAAATCTACGATTTTTTCTGAGTTAGAAACATGTATCATACTTTACCGGAAATATAGTCACGGCCACTCTAGATTTTCAAAAACATCGAAGAAATCGGTCAAAAACCAAGATTTTTAAAAATCGCAAGTACACGTCAACCTTATTTTTTTGTTACAAATTCAACTGCCCGATTACATTTTTAAAAAATTCTTTTTGCTATTTTGGCAGATTGTGAAAAGTGAACAAAATTTGAAAAAACAAAGACAAATAAAAGGAAATTAAATTGCGCAGTTGAATTTATATCAAAAAAATAAGGTTGACGTGCATTTGTGATTTTCCAAAATCTTGGTTTTTGACCGATTTCTTCGATGTTTTTGAAAATCTGAGGTGGCCGTGACTGTACTTCCGGTAAAGTGTGATACCTACATGTTTTTAACTCAGAAGAAATCGTAGATTCCGAATCCGTTGCGAAAGAAGTGTCATTCCATTTGAGAAAACCAAGTTAAGGCCATTTCCGGTTAAACCGGAAGTGTGAGAAAATAACAGACTGTCCCCTCCATCAAGTCCGCATTACAAAAATAAAATCGACCTGTCCGAGGATTTTTGCCACAAATCAAGAACAAAAATTTAAGGAATTTTATTCCATACTTTACACTCGCACTGTATTACTCATTAGTCATTACCAGCTGAAGTAATTTCATTACAGTAATGCATTACTTCCGACCACTGGTTTAAGTACGACATTATGTGACGGAGTATGGAAGTTTAGTATTAAGTTCATACGAGTCGCTATACAGGGTGTCTCAGAACGCTCGCACCAAATTCTTATGGGGTATTCTTTATTAAATTTTAAGTCGATTCGTGTTTTTGAAAATTTTCAGGGTCCAATAGTTCTCGAGTTATAACAAATATGAGAGGACCAATCAGATTTCAGCTCTGAATTGCTTCATAAGGTAACTTAATGTTAGATGCACTGTTTCCTAGGTAACAAGATACAACAATAGTAAATTTTCATTGCAGAAACTTGTTACCTAGGAAATAGTGCATCTAACATTGAATTACCTTATGAAGCAATTCAGAGCTGAAATCTGATTGGTCCTCTCAAATCTGTTATAACTCGTGAACTATTGGACTCTGGGAATTTTTAAAAACACGAATCGACTCATAATTTAATCCTGAATACTTCATTAAAATACGGTGCGAGCGTTCTGAGACACCCTGTAATGTCGCTTGAACTCCGAATAAAATCCAATATTTTATTTTAAAACGAAATTAAGACAAAATTTTCTACTAACGTCTGTTGCGCGACAGGTCAAGCCTTCTGAAGACACCAAGTCGTGAAAATTAAGAAAAGTACCTACCTTGGTGTTTAGATCTTACGAAAAAAAAACCAGGAAGACCATCTACAGATCGACTTCGGCGATACATTAATTAATTGTTCTTAACGTAATAATAATTATAATGTTTCCATTTTGAAAATTTTGTATAAAGCACCTAATGACCCCTGACTGTACCTCCATGCCTGAAAATTGAAGACTCAGACATTTCTATGTCTAGTTAGTATTACAAGAAAGAATTAATTTTGCACTAAATAACGGCAGTATACAGGTGAAGAATTAATTTGGCAATAAATTAATGGAAGTATACAAGATGGTCCTTTTTTTCACTACTCGCCATTGGGATCTCCTAAACGGTAAAAGATACGGTGTCGGTTAAATTAGAGAAAAGATGCACTATTTCTTGGTGTTTAAGAATCTGAAGAAAATTCTCCGGTATCTTGATTCGTTCCTGAAGTATCCTGAAAAATCTGTTAAAAATATAAAAATTCAAAGTTTCAATTAAATAACATCAATCGTAAGAAAGATATGAACTTTTCTTGAAAGTCGCATTTTTCAGTTTTTTCCCCAGTTTTTTCGGGATAACTACTCAAGAACGAATGAAGATATGGGGAAATTCTCCTCAGATTCTTAATTGACAAGAAATAGTGCAATTTTTTTCTAAATTAACCGACCTCCTACGTCTTACGTTTAGGAGATGCCAATGCTGAGCAGTGAAAAAGGAACCACCCTGTATTGGGAAATAATTAAATTAGCTAATGTAATTAGTAATGAAATTAATATGGAATTGATGGAATTTATCTGGAATTAATGGAATTAATCGAGAATTGATGGAATGGAATGGAATGGAATGGATCAGCCCCCCAATTTTAAATGCAAACCCCCATTCTAACGTCACCATCAGGCCTTCAAATTCTGCTTCCACAGATGTATTCACTCTCAATGCCCTTTTGACCAAAAACTAAAAATTTTTAGATTTTTATCTGACTTTAAAATCGCGGTACAGCTCAAGCCCCTGAATCAATTTGGCGGAAATTTTGCACATTGGGATTGTATTACACGTCGAAAAACTGAAGAATTTTTGGATTCAATCGACCGATGGAAAGTGCCGTTTTGGCACATTAATTTCCATCCAACATTATTCACTCATTTAACTATCCAAAACAAGTTTTTGAAGATTTGTTGTTACCATCAGAAGGGTCTTCAAATTCTGGTTTTAAATAAGACAAAGTTCATTCGCATTTAGTTTTAGCGCTCTTGGGTCAAAAAATCGAAAATAACACGAAAAATACATTATAGTCCAGTATAGATTGGGCTGATTGGGTGACCCGTTAAAGACCTGAAAGGCTTTTGCAAGCAATTGGTCCACGGGAAGTGCCATTTAAGCATATCAACTTAACATTTTAAATACAATAAGGCCTCCCTTTTTATGTCGCCATTTGAAAGGCGATCAAATTCTGGCTTTAAAAATGTATTCACAGTTTCTGCCATTTCAGTGGAAAATAGAGAAAAAAAATTTTCTCATTAAAAGGGAGCGGGCTGTCAGTGGATCACATAAAGTGGTAGTTGTTACCTGGTTGTCACAAAGGTGGCAAAATATTAACCTTATAAACGGAACATATTAGGTGCTTTCCTTTTACACATTTATCTGAGGCGCCTCAGTTAATCTCAGCAATTAGATTGGTCAATATTCAAATGAACCAATCAAATTGCTGAGATTAATTGAGGTACCTCAGATAAATGTGTAAAAAGGAAAGCACCTATTGTCAAATGTGATGGGTGATGTCAGAGGTGTTGGTATTTGTCAAAAAATTGAGATATTAGTCAAAAAAAAGTAGAGAAGCGGCTGGAACCTCCCCAAAGCGTGGGTCCTTGATTTCCGTGACTTGGGTTTAAGATTTTAAAGTTTATATGCCTAAATGGCACTTCCCGTGGACCAATTGCTCCCAATAGCCTTTCAGGTCGTCAACGGGGTCACCTCACCTCCATGTACCAAATTTCGAACAAATCGATCCAGTAGTTTGGGCCATAACGTGGTCTCAGTGTTTACATTTAAAATTTGATGTGCCAAATTGGCATTTCTGATTGCGCGATTGACTCCACAAACTTTTCAAATCTAAGTTGGGTTATCACATATGCACACGTACCAAATTTCAGCCAAATCGGTCGAGTAGTTTGGGCTATGGCGTGTTTACGCACGAACGAACGTACCTACACACAAACGTACGTACAGTCTAGAAAAGAGCAAATGCCCACTTGGGAAGGTTGTGGCGATCCACTGCATGCCTGGTCCGCTGCAGCTGCGAGTAGAGAAATTTCGATCGGTTTTTGTGACGTTTGCCCCACCACCTCTTCATTTTAAACATTTGACGAATCTTTAGGTAAATACAGTTTCCTCTGCTTCTATTAACTCAGATAATTACCTACGCAAAAAGAGAACGCTTTTTGTCGAACTATTAAAAGACGGGCTTCAAAAACCCGAGCATGCGTTAACAACTTATTACAAACGGAACGCCATCAGTTACGTAGCAACTAGCGTTCTGATTGGCTAGTCTGTCAGGTTGAGGTACTTAAGTCTTTTTTATATTTTTGATTAATTTTATTTTGGAATTTTGATTATTTACCTAACTTTAAAGAAAGAATTTAGTTTTTGCAGATCACATTTTGGCGGACTTTTTAGCTGTAGAAACTATACCGCCGTAAAAAAAACGTTAGTGCAAAATGTTTAGTACAGGTGTTAATAAATATTTTTAGCTCTGATGGACATTCGGCACTCCCTACTTTTTCCTGATAAATATAAAGTCATAAAAGGTGGCAGTCACTCCCAATATAGGAATAGAAATTTTTAATTTAGGTAATAGCAGACTGTAATAGACTTTTTTAAAGCTGATGCATAAGTGTCTAAAGCAAGGCTGAATATTGCTTAATGGCTGTGAAACCGAAGCGCTCCGGCTAGAAAATTCGCCCCCTGCAAAATTTTCGGTCAGAACAATAGTAAGTACGTACGTACACGTACGTACGTACGTACGTAAGTAAGTAAGTAAGTAAGTAAGTAAGTAAGTAAGTAAGTAAGTAAGTAAGTAAGTAAGTAAGTAAGTAAGTAAGTAAGTAAGTAAGTAAGTAAGTAAGTAAGTAAGTAAGTAAGTATTTATTGCTCATAATTGCATTACAATTTTAGCAAGGGTTTGACCAGTAGATAAATTTACAACATAAAGTAAAACAAGATCCGATATCGCCGGCTGAGGTTCCCGTGGGCGAAATATATCGAGACTCAGATCATAGGGAGGAAAAAACAGCTCGCCTACCATTCAGTCAGAATAAAATGTCTTAAGGTAAAGCAGTTCAACAGATATAATTTACAACAATATAATTTAAGGATTATTTAAGGGTGTAATCAGATATTGTCACATAGTGGAGTTTTGTGCTTATTCAACAATAAATGTGTCATCGCTTCCTTCGAGGTACACCACGTACAACTCGGGAGTCGGTGGCCTGCCAAGCCACTGGCCGGTTGTGCGTGGGGTATCTCCCCTTAGGGTAAGTACTCTGTCCTTTTGATAAATTATTTGATAATAATTATTTGTTCCAATTGATTGCCCCCTTGTGTTAATAAGTAAATCATTTCATTTTTATCTCGTCTTTTGCGGATGTCCTTGCAGTCCTCTCCCATTTTCCCCCCATACAACCCGGTACCAGCTCTGGACCCAAAGGGCCAGATGCGACAATATTTTTTGCACGGTTTCACCGGAAAAGCCCTTAATTTTATCCTGTTGTTTTTTAAAATTTTCTTATTCTTCACAGTTTGCCAAAATTTAGAAAATCAAAAATAAGTAAAAAAATATGTAAATACTCGAAATATTAGCTAAAAAAGAATAAAATACTTGACGTTCTTGCGTCTTTCGAAAATCTCAATTTTTCATGCATTTGAGATTTCAAAATAAAATTTCACGCACCCCTGGGACAACCTGTATGTTGCGATTTTGGTGTACCGTTCTCTGGAATTTTGGCAGTTTTCCAGCAATTTTTAGCGATTTTGGCAATTTACCAGCGATTTTCTAGCGATTCTGGCGATTTTCTATCAATATTATAACGAATCTCGCGATTTTCTAGCGATTTTGGTAATTTTCAAGCAAGTAAATGTAGCAATTAACTTTATTTAACTAAAGTCGGGCGTGCGGGTGGTTGTCGATGGCTGATGCGCCCGGCGCTCATTTACTAAAATCTAAAATACAAATGTTTTTCACCCCTAAAATGACATTTTTCGAGCAAATGGCACTAAAGTTTTCGATCCGCGGCAATGCAACATCAGCTATCGAATTCGATAATGATAATTGGCCCTTTTGCTAAGATAAATTCAAAAAGGGGCCGTTTTGTCCCTAAAATGAAAATTTTCTCAAAAATACACTAAGGTTTTTGATTCAGCAATACAACAGCTGTCAAATTCGATAGTAAGAATATGCTTTTTTGTAAAATAAATTGAAACAAGGGCTCTTTTGATACTAAAATGACATTTTTCGAAAAAATGGCACTAAGGTTTTCGGCTTGAGAAAAAATCAGCTATCAAATCCAGTAATAAAAATATACAGTTATGCATAGGTTTTTTCACGGCAACATTTTTTGGCCAAAAGGGCACAAGTGTCTCGTGGAACTGACGTCATAGCCGATTATTATTAAATATTTTCACTTATAATCTCATAAGAGCCGGAAATTTTTGGAGTGCATCCCCACAACGTATTAATCGGCCCGAGTGGAACACGAGGGCCCGATTACGTTGTTGGGATGCACGACTAAAATTTCCAGGAAATGAATTAATGCTCGAATGCAGATTCGGTAAGAAAATAGCAACGATACAGCCACAGGAATTGAATAGAAATGATTTTTGACATTTAATTTGACATAAAAATTTCCACTTATTAATTTCGTTTAGGTTGGTCTAGGTAGGTATCAAAAATTTCCAGGAAATCCTCGAGTTGCCATGGTAAACACAGAAATCAGTTTTTCTATTGGCTAATGATTAGTATCGTGCGATTTTCTCCAAAACAGTGAAGAAAATTGCAAAGTCATGAATTAGACACCCTTTCTTATTAAGATTAAATTAATAAGAGCCACATCAAACAGTTTGTTTTTTTTAGCAATATCTGATATTCTGACGATTATCATCGAACTTAATTAATTTTTATGGGAACTTTCGTGGCGATTTCCGTTTGTTCTGTTTATTTTCAGCAACTTTGGGGCAGTTTTTAGCGATTTTGGCGATTTTCTTACAATTTGCGATTTTGTGTACACAAATTTACCATGTGGTTAACCCCTCGATTTCAGTAGTTTGAGCTGCAGAGTGACCACAGACAGACATTCTTCAAAAACCACTTTTTCGGATTCCCAGCACCCTAAAACGCAGATTTGATGTTATTAGTGATTCAATTTTATTAACTTGCTTCGCTGAAGCGTAGAAGTTAAAAAACAGTCCTATTGGAATAATAGTTTCTTTACGGACCAGCCTGTCTCAGAGAGTGAGAGAAAGTTTATCACTTTATTTAGATATTCAATTTAATTAAAAAAATATGTTAACTATCATGATTATTATTGAAATTTACTTCAGGCTTTATTATTTCTCAGCTCCTTAAGCCGCTCCTGCAATCGCCTCTTCCTCGCAATCCGCTTCTGATTTCTGTTTTTCCTGTCCTTCTCCCTCAGAATTGGAACTGTCACAACACCGTTTGCTGTATTCTTGATCTTGTTCAATATTCTCAGCTTCCTTTTGGCTGCCTTCGAAAGATTCTCCTTCTTCAATAACACTTCAAGATATTTCTCCACTTTCTTTAAAACATCTTCTGTTATGTCATCCTTGGATTTATTTTTGAAGTGGTAAATACTAGGGACCTTTTGTGGGTGCTCCTCCTTAGGATTCCCTTCTTCTGCTATAATTTGAAGGGCTTTTTTCACAGGGTAATCATCCAGGAGACTCGTACCACCAAACATTTGTACCTTCTTCGGAGAGGAACTTTCGGAGGAGCTCGAATTGCTGCTTCTTAGTCTGGTCAGCATAACTCTAAAAAATGATTTTACCATAAATTTTGAGCATAAATTTTCATAAAATCTTACATAGTGATGATCGCTTTGTTATTTAGGTTAAGGCATGCACCATGCACATGTCAATAATTATCATGTGATATGTCACTGTCACTCGTCTTGTCAGTTGTCTGTCATATGTCACATGTCATGCCGTTTTCGGGCCGTCCTGCACTGCGCGGTGCAGTAAAATTCAGCCACGCTGATGATCCGTTCAAAATAGCGCCCCAGCTGCATTATAACGCTACGGAAAACCTGTGAGATTCATTCTCCCTTGACGAAACCATGAGTGATCGTCTCCCTGGATGCTTATCTTTGAAACGAGGAGATCATCTCACCGGTGAGATTTAGGCAGCACGCCGCTCTCAGCTGCATATAGAGCTGCGGCAAACCTATGAGATTCAATCTCCCTTGGTTAAACCAAGCGAGATCGTCTCTCAGTTCCCAGGTTAGAATGCGCATGCGTGTGCAACAAGTTGCAACAAAATGCCAGTGGTATTTCGATGAAAATGAAGAAAAGGACATGATTGTATTGTAAAGCAATGTGTCGAAAGAGGAAGTGTAGATTTATTATTGGCTAGGAGAGCCTTTATACAAAATATTGTCCAAAATTATTTTGCGTACCGAAGATTAGCAAATAAATTTATTGATATTCATTTTAATCGCAGAAATGTTTGTATTTTTCATAAGGCGTAAAAGGAAAAAAAATACAGTTTTGTAAGGTGTCGTATCATCTCATCCCAATAACCAACTCATCCCAGGTGAAAACTCATCCCAGACCAACTCATCCCAAACCAACTCATCCCAGACCAACTCATCCCAGACAAATTCATCCCAAACCAAGTCATCCCAAAAGACAACTCATCCCAGAACGCAACTCATCCCAGACCAAGTCATCCCAACGGACAACTCATCCCAACAGACAACTCATCCCAGCAGACAACTCATCCAACAACAACTCAACCACGTCCAAAGTTCCAAGCGAGCAAAGCGTCAAAATATCGGTTTGCAGTGCGAGAAGCTAGGGCAGTTCAGGTCTATGTCAGGTCAGGTTTTTTTTTTAATAACATTTTCTCTCAAATTCTGCCCGTCCAAAGTTCCACGCGAGCAAAGCGTCAAAATATCGGTTTGCAGTGTGAGAAGCTAGGGCAGTTCAGGTCTATGTCAGGTCAGGTTTTTTTTTTAATAACATTTTCTCTCAAATATTGCCCGTCCAAAGTTCCGCGCTTGCAAAGCTTTAAAATATCGGTTTGGAGTGCAAAAAGCTAGGGCAGTTCAGGTCTATGTCAGGTCAGGTTTTTTTTTAATAACATTTTCTCTCAAATTCTGCCCGCCCCAAGGTTCACGCGAGCAAAGCGAGTAGGTACTCGTCGAAATATCGGTCTTGCAATGGTGCGAGAAGCTAGGGCAGTTCAGGTCTATGTCAGGTCAGGTTTTTTAATAACATTTTTTTTAAATTCTGCCCGTGGAAAGTTCGACGCGAGCTTTCGGCGGAGCCGAAAGCGAGTACTTTTCGAAATATCGGTATTGCAGTGCAAGAAGCTAGGGCAGTTCAGGTCTGGTCAGGTTTTTGACCTAGGTTGTAGTGTCATTTGGGATGAGTTGTCTCCTGGGATGAATTGGAAAATTGTATGAGATGATATTAGCCCGCGGCTACCTTAAAGCGAACAGCCCAAACAATAGCAAGCAAGAGTTGGTCTGGGATGAGTTGGTTTGGGATGAGTTGTCTGTTGGCAGAGCTGGGAAAGTTACTTTGAAATAGTAACTAGTTACTTTTCAAGTTACTTTTCATAAAAGTAACTTAAGTTACTGAAGTAACTAGATACTTTACTGAAAAAAGAACTTAGTTACAAGTTACTTATGAAAAGTAACTAGATATAGTATCTAGTTACTTTTGAAGTAACTTAGTTACTTTTGGTATCTAGATACTTTTAAAAAGTAACTAAATACTTCTGTAAGTAACTAGATACAGTATTTTAGTTACTTTTGGCGTAATTTAGTTACTTTCATTAATGTTACAGAAATGGTTGGGATTGGGTTTAAATTTTAGTAAATACCTCGACAATTTCGGCAGAGGATAATTTTATAAAATCTCTAGCTAGCTAGTAGCTACTCATATGTTGCGCTTTGTATGTTGTACCATTAAAATTCTTTTATACCAATAGGTTCATCTAGATTTATAATAATTAGAGAAAGCCTTGCGTTGCGTTACTAAATAAAGAATAAAGATCATGGTCCACTAAAATTATAAATCTTGATGATCATGGTTATGTACATACTACAAGGTTTATATTTAAAACTTCCCATCTTGAATATCTTTGGATGCAATAAAGATATTGAATTGAAATAAAAGTTGGCCAATCCCGCACGGAGGGGGACACTTGCACGTATATTAAGGGAATTTTTTCCACTTCCGGTTCAACCGGAAATGATCTTAACTTTGTACGATGTACGATTTTTTTCTGAGTAAGAAACATATGTATCATACTTGACCGGAAGTGCAGTCACGGCCACCCTAGATTTTCAAAAATATCGAAGAAATCGGTGAAACATTGAGATTTTCGAAAAACGCAAAAACACAACAAGTTAGTTGTTTTGATGCAAATTTACCTGAGCAATTTCATTTTTTGATTTCTCTTATTTCTATCAAATTTTCTCTTACCTCACAATCTGCCAAAATCTCAAAAAAGAAAATGTCAATGGGCAGATGAATTTGCATCAAAAAATTCTGTTTTACTCAGCCTATAGAAATACGGAGAATAATGTCGTAAAATATAATTAAAACTGACGGATATTGCCTACACCTGCAACTTTTCTGAAAATTGTTGATATTATTGGAAAAGTATCTAATTGCATAAAAAGTAACTAGTTACTTTGGAAAGTAACTAAATACATTAAAAGTAACTAGATACATGAAAAGTAACTAGTTACTTTTTTATGTCTTTAGATACTTACCAAAAGTAACTAGTTACAAGTTACTTCAGTAGAGTAACTAGATATAGTTACTTTTCGCAGGGAGAAAAAAAGTAACTAGTTACTAAGTAACTTAGTTACTTTTTGTAACTAGTTACATGAAAGTAACTTTTTTCTAAAGTTACTCCCAGCTCTGTCTGTTGGGATGAGTTGTCGGTTGGGATGAGTTGTCTGTTGGGATGACTTGGTCTGGGATGAGTTGCGTTCTGGGATGAGTTGTCTTTTGGGATGACTTGGTTTGGGATGAGTTCGTCTGGGATGAGTTGGTCTGGGATGAGTTAGTTTGGGATGAGTTGATCTGGGATGAGTTGGTCTGGGATGAGTTGTCAGATGGGATGAGTTGGTCATTGGGATGAGATGATACTAACCCGTTTTGTAAGTGTTAATTTATATATTGTTGTATAATACCTAAATAGAAAAAGTTCAGTCTTTAATATGTATGTAAATTACTACATAGGTAATTAATTATAAGAGTAAATACTAAGTAACATCATAACTTTTTTAGGATCATTATGTTTATCATGTTTATAATCAAGTGTTTCGGTGTAGTGGGGTGTTTCTAGTGATAGTGTATGAAAGTATGACAAACCCTGATTTATTTGGGGTAAGAAGAGTCGGGGAAAGGGTGGGGAAAGTTAACGTCAGGTCATACGTCATACCCTCACCCGGACACTGATGTTAGATAAGGGAACGCACTCCCGAGGTTCGTATAACTTCAAAAATGGGGAAATTTTTGAGAAAATTTAATAATACTGTGCTTCGCAGATGATCACGTATCTACCTAAAGATTCGGAGATCTGCAAAGTTTTTTTTTATTTCTTTTCTTAAAATGCGTAACATTGCTCTAAATTTTGACGAATTTGTTATACAGGGTTAGTACAAAATCCCGGGACGGTCAGTTATCTCCGTTATTTCTTAAGATTTTATTTTGAAACTTGGCACTCAGGCACAATTAAATACGGGGAATTCAAAACTGTTTTTAAAAATTTTCTTGCACTTCCGGTTTAACCGGAAGTGATCCTAAAAATCGTATTTTTAAGTGGAATCATACTTCTTTCTCAACGGATTCGGAATCTACGAATTTTTCTAGGTAAAAAACATGTATCATACTTGACCAGAAGTCAAGTCGCGGCCACCCTGGATTTTCAAAAACATCGACGAAATCGGTCAAAAAGCAAGAGATTTCAAAACCGCAAGTACACGTCAACCTTATTTTTTTAAAACAAATTCAACCGCCCAATTACATATTTAAAAATTCTTTTTTCTATTTTGGCTGATTGTGAATATTTAATAAATTTCAAAATAGCAAAGACAAATAAAAAGAAATGTAATTGCGCAGTTGAATTTGTATTAAAAAAATAAGGTTGACGTGTAGGTACTTGCGGTTTTGAAAAATCTTGCTTTTTGACAGTTTTCTTCAATGTTTTTGAAAATTCAGGGTGGCCGTGACTTGAGTTCTGGTCAAGTAGGTATAATACATGTCTTTTACTTTAAAAAATTCGTGGATTCCGAATCCGTTGAGAAAAAAGTATAATTCCATTTAAAGAAACGACTTTTAGGGTCACTTCCGGTTTAACCGGAAGTCCAAGAAAATTTTTAAAAACAGATTTGAATTCTCCGTATTTAATTGTGCCTGAGTGCCAAGTTTCAAACTAAAATCTTAAGAAACAACCGAGATAACAGACCGTCCCGGGACTTTGTACTAACCCTGTATAATTAAAAAGTAGTGTTGAAACTTGTGGGTTGTACCTAAGTTAAATTTGTAACTAAAAAATATGAATTCTTATAAATTTTTAAACTGGACCAAAGTTAGAATATCTTTCATATTTAATGAAATATTTCGTGAAACATTTCACGAAATATTTCAAAAAAATAAGTTTCATGAAATTTTTACAACACTAACGACTGTGCTTACATATTCCATAATACGCGACATTAGCGATGACGTGAAACCGCCATCTTTGTTGTGTGTGGTCATGGTCAACGCTTCCCACTGAAGCCAAACAAACGGACATTTCAATGTACAAATTCAAGGAAATGGCATTTTTCTCCAAATTGTTTATTTACAGTTAGTGTGCTGCGTTTTAAGATATTAATATTGATAATTTGAAGAATTGTTATCGATTAAATCGCTACATCATGTCTGCAATGGGCCTTGTGCTGCAATAATTGAATCTATACCCAATGAAATTCTCACTTTGTTTAGCTTCATTGCCGTGGTAACAACCTCAACCTAGTCCAACAAAGATGGCGGACCTACGTGACGCTAATAGTCCGTATACGTACCTAGCTACTCTAGGAATGTTTCTTGTTAATTAACCTCCCCAATTTTTTTGCGTATTTATAAATGGGAATTCTTTTATTGGTGCTAAAATTTTGATCAGTTTCGTCTTTGTTTAAAGTTAATAATGTTTCAAAAGTTACTTAATTTGCCCTATTTTTCCTATCAAGTTTGAAAAACACAAACATTTCTGCGATTAAAATGAATATCAATATATTTATTTGCTAATCTTATGCAAAATAATGTTGGACAATATTTTGTTTAATGATAATATATATTTACGCCAAAGAGCATTTTACACTTATTAATCACAAAACGAACATACAAATAAAAATATTATGACATCATCAGTTGTTTTAATTTAACTTTAAAAGAATTTAGAGGTATATACCTAAGAAATTAACGTCATTATTAAGCGCGTTTGCTAACCTTATTAATCTATTAAGGGGAGAGTTGTAAAAGTAATGTGTCTTGCAAAAGTCGCTAATCAGAAGTCTATTGCAACGAACAAGCCGTGCGGGAACGTGAAAATCAATAATACCCAACAACTGAGGGACAGTTAAGCAGCCATTAATTAATTTGAATAAAAAACACAAGGACAAATAATTACGACGATCAGACAAGGACATAAGACCAAGATAAAGCCCAGTAGATTCAACAGTTGGTAAGTGAACACCATGCAAATGCAGCTTATACTGAACAAGTTTTAAAAACTTTAATTGTATCTTCTCAAATCTGTCGATTGAACCAAGGTGATATGGTGCCCAAATCAAAGAGCAAAAATCGAGGTGAGAACGAACCAAAGAGGAATAAAGGATCACTAGGACGCGCAAATTATTAAAGTCACTGCTCTGTCTTATCACGAAACCAAGCATTTTAGAGGCTTTGGCCGTGATGTAATCATAATGAAGTTGAAAATTCAATTTGCTATCCAGCATGACTCCGAGATCTCTGACGGATTGCACAGATTTCAAGACGTTTTCGCTAATAAAATAAACAGGGTCAGTAGTCTGACATTTACGAGAAAAGTTGATACAAAAGCATTTGTCAATATTGAGCGTCATATCATTGGCAGAACACCATTGAGTAATTCTGTCAAGGTCACCCTGAAGTTTAAGTGCATCTAAGTCCTGTCGGATCGTTTTATAGATTTTCAAGTCATCAGCAAAAAATTCAAACTCTGATTCAATAACTTTAGGCAGATCATTAATGAAAATGAGAAACAGCGTGGGCCCTATATGAGAACCCTGGGGAACACCAGCAAGGCTGGGAAAAGAATTAGAGGAAGTACCACGAATGATAACTTGATCTTCCCTACCAGTAAGATAACTGTTTAACCAGCGAATAATATTAATTCCAACTCCATACAAGTCAAGTTTATCAAGTAATAAATGGTGATTGACCCTGTCAAACGCTTTAGAGAAGTCTGTGTATACCGCGTGGGTGTCAAGACCAGAAGAAAACCCAGAAAAGACAGTGGACGTAAAACACATAAGATTAGTTTCTACAGATCTACCCCGGATAAATCCGTGTTGTCTATCAGAAATTACATTAGCGAAAGCATAATTTAGTTGAGGAGTGACTATGGATTCGAACATTTTAGGAATAGCAGATTGAATGGTAATAGGCTTATAATTGCAAAAAGTTGATTTGGTTCCAGACTTGTAGATTGGCACTACATTTGATTTTTTCCATAATGAAGGAAAAATGCAAGACTTAAGTGATAGTGAAAACAGCATATAAATTGGAATATAAAGTGAATCAGCGCAATGCTTTGTAACGTACGTGACGTCACACAAGCTCTGGCTATGCTCTAGGTTTATCGTGGCAAGAAGGGGTGTGGGTTCTAGCGGTTATGTTAGATGTTTTTATTAACCCTTGAATTTGACAACTTTATTTCGAAGGATGTAAGGTGGGCGCCAGCTGGCCCTGTATAAGGGACCAGCAATTTAGAGACGTTGCCGTTGTTCAAGGATCGAACAATAACCCAAATCAAAATTGTAAAAGAATTATATTGAATATTTAAATGTATTTAAATGATATTGATTACCTAAATTTAATATGATATGAAGTTAACAACAGGTTTAAAAATAATGCAAAAACCGATCACAAAATACCTGAGGCCAGATCGATAATTCTGAGTGTGTAAATAAGATATGAATATAATTACAAATAAAAATTGTTAAATGTTAAATGTTAGAGCACAAAATATCTCGTCGACAACCACCCTCACAGGTTTGTGAATAACTAGTTGAGGGAGACCAGGGAATTTAAGTTTGTTAAGGCCACTAAGACCAATGTCAAAGTGACAGTTTTAAAAGTGGAGGTTATGATAACAGTTGATGAAAGAAAAAGGTAAGGTCCCTATAATAACAATAATTAGTTGTTAAATGATAATATTAACGAGGTTCTCCTCAGGATGCATAGGTGGTATTGCTCTGTGGTGGTCAATAAACCAAGTGATCGAAAAGGCCTGGTAAGTAGGGAGTAATTGCTGCAATTACCTTACACCCAAGATTAAACTTGTAGGTACCTTAAAACTAAACAAGAAAATATCCACAGGGCTGTGCACATGCACGTGAGGCTCTATTGAGTAACAGAACTCAATGTATATTTATGTTACAGAGGAGAATGGAGGGATCTGACCTTTGCACCGCTGAAATTTATTTCATCGACTGTCACTTCGTTGAGGTATCCCTTTAGGATGAATTCCTCCTATCCTGGTTGTCCTCCAGCTATATCTGATGGGCAGAAAGGCTTTGCCCTTACTCAAAGTTTGGTTCGGGGACTCCGGATGGTTATCGATGGAGATGGACTTCGGAACAATCCGATAACTGCTAATTCGCTCGTTCTCGAAGTGGATTACATGTGATTCCGCTCTAGGTCGTTCAAAAGGCGTAGACAACGGAAAAACCAACAATTAAACGGAACGACGATTTTCGAGCTGGTAGAGTGGAACCACGACGGTTTAAAATCTTCATACAACAAAAAACCCTAAAATTTTCGTTTTACAATCGGCTTCTGAATTATATTTTGTAACTCGACTTTGGAAATGATTTAATGTAATAAAATTGCTCACCTAGTTGTTCTTTGGGTTTTAATTCAGCTGGATTAAAAATTCGCAGCTGCCTTTAAAGATGGCGAAACAAAAAGAACGTTTTTTGCCGCTTGTTCGCAACGGTTCTCCCGGTCGGTAAAGTCGCACCTGACGCGCCAAATTTGAATTGAGTTATTGTTCGACCCTCGCGGATTTGTAACCGTTACAGCTTCAAAAAACAAGCAGGAACCAAGTCAGGACCAGTAGAAGTGGAATTGTCAAGTTTCGACAGGGCGCGTATTCTATTGAACGTGGGAACTTCTCACATGGGAGAATTGCAACACCAACATGGCCGAATTCTCCTGACGTTCTAAAGTGGTATTCTTTAAAAACAGTGAATTGGTCGCCATTTTGACAGTGGACCTCTTTCGTGTTTCTTCGCTCCGACGATCGAAGTGAATGCACATTGCCTTACGGCCATTTCAAGCCATTTTGCTTTTGGATTTTCTAAGTTTCTAAGTTGGCTATTACTTATTAGGTAGCTTTTAGCTTTAATTTCTTTTGAGTATTAAGTAAATTATCGGGAAACTTATTTTTTTTGTGATAACTTGTTAGGTAACTAAATAAAAGTGAAATTTATTTTGACAGTTTTATCATTTTTAAGGGATATAAAATCATTACACATAATTATTGCCAAAAGTGAACTCGTACTATGTGTTGCCTTAGTGCCACTCCTGCTTCCAAATCTGGGTTAACAACTCTTCTATTTCTTTCAATCATTTCTTGATAGTTGAAATCCACAATGCCAAGCTCATCGATTGCGTTAATTTCATGCTCATTATCATCTAACAATAATTCAAGATTATTACCAATACATATATTATGTAATGCAACACATGCATTAATAATTTGTGATGCAACCACTGGTCTATAATGCAACACTCTGTGTTTTAAAAGGCATCTAAACCTATTCTTTAAAACACCATTACATCTTTCGATTGTACTTTGAATGCTGGCCTGAGCATTGTTATACCTTTCTTCAGGTGAACCTGGAGCAGGATTTTGTATGGGCGTTAGTAACCAGGGCCGCAGCGGATATCCTGAAAAGTAAAAACACTTAGCCTTTAGTATGTTTTTTAAACTTTTACCTGAATCCCCCAACAAAAAATACCTATTGGGGTGACGAGCATGAAGTTGTTCCACTGCATTTGAAACATGTGATTCTCTCCAAATCCTCGCATCGTGAGCACTGCCAGGAAATCGTGCATTGACATTTAAAATTGTCAATCTTTCATCACAAACCTATAGGTGCAAATGTTTGTTAAAAAGCCTTAAGATCATTAAATTATACCCACCAATTGCACATTTATCGAATGATACATTTTACGGTTTACATAAATATGTTCCGGAAAATTTTCATCATGTACTGGTCTAACAATTGCAACATGAGTACAATCTATGCATCCAATTATTCCTGGGAAGCCATATTTCTCAAAAAATCTGGAAAAAGTATTATTAATTACTTATATGTATAGGTACCTACATACAGCAAATTATTAATGCATTAAACCTGATTCACAACCACTTTACGTACGTGACATAACAAAGTTTAACAATCATCAACAATTGCTAGAAAAGTCAGAAACTGTCATGAATAATTGTTGACCATTGTTAAAGTTTGTTATGTTACGTACGCAAAGTGGTTGTGAATAAGCTTATTCGTACGTAACGTACGTACGTAACGTAACAAACTTTAACAATGGTCAACAATTGTTTATGACAGCTTCTGACTTTTCTAGTAATTGTTGACGATTGTTAAAGTTTGTTACGTTACGTACGTAAAGTGGTTGTGAATAAGAGCTATTCACAACCACTTTGCGTACGTAACATAACAAACTTTAACAATGGTCAACAATTATTCATGACAGTTTCTGACTTTTCTAGCAATTGTTGATGATTGTTAAACTTTGTTATGTCACGTACGTAAAGTGGTTGTGAATCAGGTTTAAAGCTTATTCACAACCACTTTACGTACGTAACGTAACAAACTTTAACAATGGTCAACAATTATTCATGATTGCTTCTGACTTTTCTCGCTATTGTTGACGATTGTTAAACTTTGTTATGTCACGTACGTAAAGTGGTTGTGAACGAGGTTTTACTGTTTCATAGTAATGTCATTTAAAGCATTTAATTCTTCCACATTCCTGGGAAACTTGACCCACTGATTAAAAATATCAGGATGGTTCAGGGCTAGTGAAACCTCTCGAATGGCACGGCTTACAGAAGGTTGGCTTATGCAGGAATACATGTTAGATCCCGTTATTTCCTGGTAGCTTCCACTTGCAAAAAACCGTAAAGTAACTAGAACCTGGAAACGAAGTAACAACGTAACAAACTGCAACCACTTGAAAGTACCCACTACCCACTCACCCTTGTTTCAACACTTAAAGAAAAGGCTTTTCTTGATGGTCTCATATGAGGTCTTACAAGCTCGATAATTTCTCTAGCCAACTCTTTCGACACCCTATAGATCTTCTGAAATTTCTCATCAGATAAATTGTCAAATGGATCAACAAAATTATTTCCTCTTTCGTTTCCTCCATTATCTCCGTTATCTTGCAAATTTGCATCAGCTCCTTCAAGATCGTCCTCTGCTTCTTCCAAATCAGCAACAACCTGATTAATTAAATTAAATTATTTGAAGACGTTATGAACTGCCTGAAAATGTTTAGGATTGTATTTATTATCATACTAATTTGTTGCTTACCTTTGAAACTGAAGAAAAATCAATCTGAACACCGGAGAGGATTTGGAGATTCCCACGTGCTTTCACGATTCTTTTCAAATAATATAAAGTGATGATATAAATAACCACAAATAAACTACTGACACTTGACGTTGTTGACCCCTGTCGCTACGCTTTACCCACAGAACAAACTCGCCTACGAACGGAGTGCTACGAGAAACAAGTTGCAAAGTTGCACGCGCAAATCCGCGCATGTCCGTAGAAACGTGGGAGAATCTCTCTTGATAAAAACCAGGAGAAATGAACTTTCACACGTTTTCCGCAACCCACTTTGCTCACTAGTGTACATTGTAATCTAAAACTCACGGGGAATAGCTCCCACATCCCAATAGAATAGGCGTCCTATGTGAGAAGACATCCTCGGCGGATACTGAAAAAACATTTAAATCGACTTGTGTGTCGATAGACGATCTACAAGTACCTAACGTTATGAGATGTGAAATTTGTTTCGAAATACCCAGCAAAACCATTGGCTCTCCTCGCCAATAAATCTACATTTCCTCTTCCGACATATTGATTTGCAATAGAATCATGCCCTGTTTTTCATTTTCATCGAAATACCATTCCTGAGAACTGGGAGACGATTTCGCTTGGTTTGACCAAGGGTTAAGGGAGATTGAGGGCCGGTTGTATAAAAAATAATCCTGGGGATAATCGCGTTTTATGCAACGGTTTCTATGTCTGAGCGTGGTCTGAGCCAATCAGAAGACTCGTTGCCTAGCGACTAACCCCGGTATTAAATTTAATACTGGGAGTATTTTTTATACAATCGGCCCTAAATCTCATAGGTTTTCCGTAGCTCTATTCGCAAAATCAGCAAAGTGTCTGACATCTGGTGGCAATACTTTAACTACACTGAGAGACAGGATACGGAAATTCGCGAAAATCACCAAAGTGTCTGACATCTGGTGGCAATACTTTAACTACACTGAGAGACAGGATACGGAAATACTTTTAAACGTCCGTCATCATAATTTCGGCTTACGTCAGTCAGTTGTCAGTTGCGAGGTTAGGTAGTAGTTTTGTTACGAGACATCCTCTCGCTGACTCGAAATTTTTTGAATAATTCTGTGGAATTTTACGTTTTGTGTACTTAAGTGGAACATTGTAAGTCCAGGAAAACTTGGCTTTTAAAAAATCCACGTATCGATATCACTGATGGCACCAACTGACACTGTCAGGCACGTCACGCTAGAATTCTCACTTCCGGCTCCCCAATGGGATGAGACCGCCATTTTGTGGTTTAGCAATGCCATCTATTAGCAGCTGATTTTCGCGAATACTTTTAATCGTCCGTCATCATAATTTCAGCTTACGTCAGTCAGTTGTCAGTTGCGAGGTTCGGAGGCATCCTCTCGCTGACTCGAAATTTTGGAAATAATTGTGTGGAATTTTACGTTTTGTGTACTTAAAGGAGGATTCAACTCAAGAATTCGACTCTTGGCTTACCTCGGTTTCTGGTCAATTTTAGTCTCCTGAATCTAATGGTCACATTAAAATGTTGAAAAAACCCTATTTTCAGAATTATTTGAAAATTAAGAATTCTCGAATTCCAGGCATCTAGATCTTAAAATTGCATCAATTACGACATGATTATTCGTTATGTTGGCAACAATTTGTGATTAGGGGTACATCTCTCAAAATTATGCCAAGCCATTTTTTAAGGTTATGTTTGACGGCAAAAGTATTGATGCATAAATTAATATTTAAAAAAATCACACAGTGACATTTTGAGGACAAGAAGCGTTTCAAACATCTTTCACCACCTTCTTTTATTCAGTAACTTCCACCGCAACCGCAATTCTTCAGCATGATCCATGGCATATTTCGGCATTAAGAAAAACTTATCAAAAATGATTCTACTGTAAAACTCGACAGCACACCACCACTTCCACATTCCACTATACATGTATACTTAGGTACCTCATTTCATTAGTTTATTTTAACAAAAATACAGCTGGAGAAGCCCAGATTACGAGCCTCAAAATTTACCCCAACGTTCAAGGTCAGGAAAGATTCAATCTACGGACTATGTTCATAAACAGCACACGTAGATTTTACCAGGTATAAAATGACGATGAAATAATTCATAATCATATAGCAGCCGATTACAATAGTATAGGTATGTATAGGTATAAATTTATGCGTAATAATTAATAAGATAATCAAACCGAAACTTAGGTGCACATGCTCAGACTGCACCGCATGCGCAATTTGATCACACAAAAATTTCGCGCGTTTTATAATAACATGGAGTTCCGGAGAATTGAAAGAAATTATGTCAATTATTATATGGCAACTGGCAACAAATGAAACAATCCAGTATTTTAGTAATTTCATTTTATTCCACAAACTAAGTACAATAAGTTAGTCCACATAATGTTTTGATAAACAGCTACGTACTACAATAATTAATCGAAATACTTCAAATCAAATCCTTCAGCTGCTTTAAATCCACTATAAACTCCATCTTTTTCGGGAAATTGTTCTCTTATTTATGACACAACACATGCTGGAACAACTCTTCTTTGGAACTTGCCTAAAGATTGAAAAGCATCAACTCAAAAAATAAACTGTTTATAAGCAATAAAACACCAAACCCGATTCGATGATGACTTCAAAACAGCCATTTTCTCTGGATTGTCTTTTGCCATGAGCATAAGGCCTGCTGCTTGGCATCTTTTAAGACATTCGCATCCAATACAACACTGTAAAAAGAAGAATGTTGCACAACACATTCGTTGCCTTCTTCTACCAGTTTTGAAATTAAAGTCGATTCCCTGCAACAAAAACATTCTTCATTTAGCAACATTATCTTACAAAACCCACATCTACACCAGTTTAAATTACATAATCTTGATGAACTACTACTTATCTGGGTGGTAGCCTCTGGAAATGGCATCGGGTTGAAGACTTGAACTCCCTTGCCATTACCTTCATCGCTGGCTTATAAGCCATGATTGCGCTCGAGGTATAATATTAGGAATAGGAACTTTACAAATTTAACTTTCACTGAAGAGTGAAAATCGGAAATTCTTAATTATTGCTTACACACCAAGACACCAAATGTCAAAGACTCGCTTTGACAATTGACATAACCGCCCTGACGTCTGCAAAGTTGAGACGTCGTATTAGACACAAAAAACCACTGCCACCAACAATACAATTTAATGCTTCCAGAAACAGAATCGAAGTTACCGATGATTTGGGGAAAGATGACGTCAGCTTTCTCTCTGTTCTTAACGAATATCTTCAAAACGGTAAAGAATTGTTAAATTCTGATAACACCATTCGACTCAGACGCTCCCCTGATACTAGAATCAGCCATAACCTCAACATCGATTTCTTGAGTTGCATCCTCCTTTAAGCGGAGCATTGTGAATCCAGGAAAACTTGGCTTTTAAAAAATCCACGTATCAATGTCACTGATGTCACCAACTGACACTGTCAGGCACGTCACGCTAGAGTTCTCACATCCGGCGCCCCAGTGGGGTGAGACCGCCATTTTGTGGTTTAGCAATGCCATCTATTAGCAGCTGATTTTCGCGAATATGCAGCTAAGAGCGGCGTGTTGCCTAAATCTCACCGGTGAGATGATCTCCCAATCTCAAAGATAAGCGTCCTGGAAGGTTGCTGTCTTATCGCTATCGGTAACGCAGAACACGATGATGCCCACTAATTAAGCGCTGTCAGCTGTCACAGTCTGAATGTCAAAAGACCTAGGTTATGTTTGCGAATAATGTTTTGAAATTTTCTAGATAGTTATAGTAATTGACAAATATTAAATTCAAATAAAAATGGAACAGCCCCAACCAGTACAATACAACGTTAACCGAAAAATGTTGGCAGCAGTCATCTCATCGATCTTACTAGAATTAGGATATGAATCTGCCGATAAGGATGCCCTGGGGACCCTGACTGAAATGATGCAATGCTGTAAGCCCCCATTGACTTTTTTCACAATTTCTGAGCCCCTTCTTGCAGTCTTAACCGAAATTGGTTCGTTGTCAAGAAACTACTGCGAACTGTCGGGCAGAAGTGAGCCACTTATCGCAGATGTAATCTTGGGCTTTGTTGAAATGGGGTACAACTTTAATGGGTTAGTGCAGTATGTCAAGACCAACAAGCACTCGGTCTTGCCGGCACCCCAACAGCAGCAGCCCCAGAAACAGTTGAATATGCTGTCGGCTGGAACTAAACAGCCCCTGCCGCCGTACATCTCTCAACATTTGCCTTCGTTTCCAGATCCACATGCTTACGTCAGAACACCGGTAATTATCTCATCATAAAACATCACTCATCCAAGAGGTGTTCATTAGGGTGTATCGAAAAAAAAGAATTTTGGAATTTCGTTTTGTAATAGTCGCCAAAACTTGCCTTTTACTATCCTGAAAAGATAGTTTATTTAAGGTTTTGCTATAGTTCAACGTTTTCAGCCCTCTACCGCCCCTCAAATATTATGTTATTTTGAAATCTCAAGTTTACAATGAAAATTTTTTTGAAATGCAACATTTATTGTTTTTCTGTCAGTAGCAGACTCGGAGTAGATTTTAAAGATCACTAACAGCCGTTTTTTCATCTCTAGTTAAATTTAGCTACCTACTAGATGGCCATTGCATTATAGTTTCAAATACATTTAACCTCGCAATTAACTCATCAATCAAGTTGCTGGTGCATGCATGACAGAACTTATGTATGACAGTACTGGTTGACGTCTAAAGTTTAAACGTTAAATTTTTGTGCGTTTTTTAGTCTTCGAAGGCCCACCAAATATAGGCCACTCGAGACTATTTCTAGTGTAAATTGCCTTTGAAATATTCTTATTAACTCGAAAGGGAAGCACAGAAATTCGAATAAAAAACGCACGAAAATATAACGTCTGAACTTTAGACGTCAACCAGTAGTGTCATAAGTTCTGTCATGCATGCACCAGCAACTTGATTAATTAGAGTTAATTGTGGTTGAAACTATATGGCAGTAGGTAGCTAAATTTAACTAGAGATGAAAAAAAAACGGCCTTTAGTGGTCTTTAAAATCTACTCCGAAACAATAAATAATGAATTTAAAAAAATTATTCGTTGTAGACTTGGAATTTCAAAATAACCAATATTTGAGGGGCGGTAGAGGGCTAAAGATGTTGATCTATAGCAAAACCTTAAATAAACTTTCTTCTTAGGATAGTAAAAGGTAAGTTTTGGCGACTATTACAAAACGAAATTCCAAAATTCTTTTTTTTCGATACACCCTAGTGTTCATCCAAGGCAGACTGTTATTAGTGTTATTAACTTTTAGTCACTTTCTCGCGAGGGGTATTTCGCAGAAAATATTTTTGTACTCTAATTCCCAAATTGTTGCCAAGTCCTCTAATTCTCCTGGTAATTCCTCAAATTCCCCCGCTAATTCCTCTAATTCCCTAATTCGCTTCCTAATTCCAATAAGTATGTCCGAGAGTATGTCCCTGATATTCTCAGTTTCCCCGAAATTCCTAAATTTTTTAACAGCTGACTGCTGAGCTGAATTAGTCCAGTCATATTAGAATTTTACCCGGGACTAAGTCCTAACAGGCTGCAACCACGATAGATAGGTCACAAATAGGCTCCAGTATCTGGGAAAACTTTGTTCGCGTTTGTACCTCGGGGCATGAAAAGTTATTGGTAATTTTAAGAATGAAGAACTCGTTTTTTTCCGTTTTTTCGTAAATATCTCGAAAACTAAGCAAGATAGGCTAATAAAGTATATTTACCTTTTCTGTAGAGCACTAAATTCTCTACAAGAGTAGCCTCAACAACTATAGCCGCCAAGTCAGTCGTTTAGGTTGTACAGCCGAAGTAATTGAAAATGAACAGGGGCTGAGGGTAAACGGGTGCACGGTAACATTCTAAGATACCGGATTTACGGCCAGGTGTTCGGTAGCGGTTTGAGTAGACTGTTCTACCTGAATTGAATAGCTATCCACTCACCTAACAAAATAATGTAATCTTACTTATTGGAATGAACTAATGGAAAGGATGGCTACATTTTTGAAACGTAATCGGAAACATTGCTGGATTTCATTGAAACAAATTAACCGTATTCGTCATTAATATGCGAATTCGTTAATCATCAGGTAATTGTTAGTTTCATTAATTAATTAAGGATTAAATAAGGGTAACATCCAAACAGCAAGACTCAGAAGTCGAAAATGAATGGGTGGAAACTTTTTCTTTTCTTATAAAAAATATAAACAATCAGAAACATCCTACACTAGCAACAACAGCTGTCTTTATTTAACCATCACTTATACAGGGTGTCCCTAATATAAGCGATTATTTGCATTACCTCTTACCGATCAATAACAAATTTCACAATGATTCAAATTGACCAATCCCAGGGAATAGTCCGGGAGGCAGTGAGTATTTTTTTCAGCAAGCTTGTTTTCGAGATATCTGGTTTATTTTCTGAAATATACTGAAAAAACTGAAATATTTCGAATTTTAATCTAGAAAGCTTATAGGTTTTCGTCGTCCCACTTTGCTCATCGTGCAAGGGAATGTAATTGAACCGAGTTTCATAATGATATGCCGATTAATAACCAAGTTATAACACGTTAATTTTTAGTCTTTTCAGTATACAGGGTGGGTAATTTTTCGATGCTCACCATTGGGATCTCCTAAACGGTAAAAGATACGGGGTCGGTTAAATTACCGAAAAGTTGCGCTATTTATTGATGATTAAGAATCTGAAGAGAATTCCCCGATATTTGGATTCGTTCCCGAGTTATAACAAAAAATCTGAAAATTGCCAATTTAAAGAAAAATTAATATCTTCCTAGCGATGGATGTTATTTAAATGAAACTTGGAACTTTTATATTTTTGACATCTGTCAAGTGAATAGCATCGACAGAAATTTTCTAGGCCCTCTAGATTTTAAATAACGACAGTCAACTTTTGATTCTTTTATGGCCGCCATACTGAATTTTAACACCACCAAATGCACAAAAAAATTGTCTTTTCAAAAATGTACACAACATGAACGTTTTTGACAGATGTCAGAATTTGAAAATTGGTAGGAATAATTTGCAAAACCAGCCTAAACTTACGACAAAAAACAATTGCAAAAAAGTACGCCGAGTCCTTCAATCTCTTGTAACATGTGAAAACAATTGAATTCAATAAAATAAAATACGTCTTGCGGTCGTGTGACTCGGGCTTTCACATATATTTTTTTAAATGTCTATGTTGGTTACATTTTTGAGAAGCTAATTTTTTTGTGTATCCGGCGGTGTTAAAATTTAATATGGCGCCCATATGAAAAAGGAAAGTTGACTGTCTTTATTCAAAACCTAGAAGGCCTAGAAAATTTCTGTCAATGCCATTCAATTGACAGCTGTCAAAAATATAACATTTCCAAGTTTTATTTAAATAACATCAGTCGTTGGGAAGATATTAATTTTTCTTTAAATTGGCAATTTTCAGATTTTTTGTGATAACTCAGAAACGAATGACAATATCGGGTAATTCTCTTCAGATTCTTAATCGCCAAGAAATAGCGCAACTTTTCTGTAATTTAACCGACCCCGTATCTTTTATGGTTTAGGAGATCCCAATGGTGAGCATCGAAAAATTACCCACCCTGTATATTTCAGTAACCAATCTAGATATCAGAATTTTTTTTCAGATTGTTAATCTACACTGAAAAACTACTTTTTTCTAATTTAATAAAATTTCGTATGTATTACCGTTTGTGAGATGTCAATTTTTGAAAAATTAAAATGGCCGCCATTAGCCCCTATCCCGTAAGATTTGAGTAATCTTTAAGTAGTAAGACTTTAGTTATCTCCAGTATGAAAATTGCTATAAAATTACTAAACCGAAGCTGTTCATTGCTACCCGGACTAGAATATTAGCATTTTATCAGCGATTAATGGATTTAGAAAATGGGCCTTTACACCAATTTTTTAAAATGATAGAATTATAAAGAATACACTTCGTCAAGACCTTCTCAGCAAATAAAATGTTTCAAAGCTTCGTAGTCTTTTAATAAAAAATCTTTAAAATTCCGTGTAAGCATATATGACGTAATAGTGGGTGTGTAGTTAGTGGGCGGAGTCCCGCATATCCTCGTGTAGCTGGCTGAATTTGATTTAAACTTTTACCGCACAAATCACATTTACAATCTGTTTTTATTTTTTTAAATAATGTAGAAACATTTACGTTGCAGACTAATTAAACAAATAACATCGAAACAATAACAAAGTATAATAAAGTATAACAAAAAAAGCGATTTTTTTTTCTTTGGAGTGGTCCATTGTAGCGATATAATGTTAATTTAAATAAAAAGGGTATTAAAAGAAGTCTTAAAAATCCTTAATTAGTTAATGAAACTAACGATTAATGATAACGAATTCGCACATTAATAACGATTACGGTTAATTTGTTTCATTGAAATGTTTCCGTGTATGTTTCATAAATGTAGCCACCCTTTCCATTAGTTCATTTCAATTCAGGTAGAAAACTCCACTCAAATCGCTGCCGAACACTCGGCCGCAAAAAATCCGGTATCTTAGAATGTTACCGTGCTGGGTTGGCATGTCAGCCCCTGTTCATTTTCAATTACTTCGGCTGTACGCGCCATCAAAGTCTGACATCCGGGACTCGGAAACGTCAAATTTCGTAGATTTTACAGCGCCTCTTAAAAATGCGTGTACAGCCATTTGTTGTAGCACTAAAATTGTGAAAAAAATCACATATCATCTGAGGACATTGAAGAATGTTCTTCATGACGCAATTAAAATCCCAAACGTTTTTAGTTTATTTTGGAGATATGCGACTAACAAAATTAAAAATTTTTCTTGGGTCAACTTCCATTGCTGTTTAAGGGTGTTAGAATTCACTTGAGACAATTTTAATCAAATGCATCATATTATATACGAAATTTACAACAAAAAAGGACTCTTGCATTTTTTTGTACAACGAACGCATACTTCCTATTCAACATTTGGAAATAAAATGTTAAAAAAAAAACCAATGTTGTATGAGTCACATGAATGTATTTTTTGAACATAAACAATCACATAAGGGAATAAAAAATAATTATTTCGGCATAAGAAGAACTGCCTCGAGTCCCGCGGCGCGCCCGAGTTACCTAATTAACTTGCTCCCTCAATAAGGAAGTATGCGTTCGTTGTACAAAAAAATTAAAGAGTCCTTTTTTGTTGTAAATTTTGTATATAATATGATGCATTTGATTAAAATTGTCTCAAGTGAATTCTAACACCCTTAAATAGCAATTTTCCTATTCGCGTATCTGCAAAATAAACTAAAAACGTTTGGGATATTAATGGCGTCATGAAAAACATTCTTCAATGTCCTCAGATGATATGTGATTTTTTTCAAAATTTTAGTGCTACAACAAATCGCTGTACACGCATTTTTAAGAGGCGTTGTAAAATCTACGAAATTTGACGTTTCCGAGTTCCGGATGTCAGACTTTGATAGCGCGCACAACCTAAACGACTGACTTGGCGGCTATAGTTGTTGAGACAGCTCCTGTAGAGAATTTAGTGCTCTACAGAAAAGGTAAGTATACTTTATTAGCCTATCTTGCTTAGTTTTCGAGATATTTACAAAAAAAACGGAAAAAACGACTTATTCATTCTTAAAATTACCAATAACTTTTCATGCCCGAAGGTACAAACGGGTACAAAGTTTTTCCAGATACTGGAGCCTATTTGTGACCTATCTATCGTGGTTGCAGCCTGTTAGGACTTAGTCCCGGGTCAAGCCCTTTTTTTGTCTAATATGACTGGACTAAATGCCTGATAATTCGGATGAAAATACACGGTGTCCCGTAATTAGGCTGCAATATTTTACCAGTGCGTTCTACGATCAAAATTAGGACTAAAAGTTTAGTAAACATTTTTCGAAAAATCCATCCTAAGGGAGCTAGGGCCTCAAAGGGGGTTAAAAAAATAGTTATTTCTTCAATTTCTGAAGAACGGCTTACGATAGTCATGAAATTTTGAACTTTGTCGTAGATTTTTGTGCTGAACAAGACCAATGTAATGGTTTTTGGCAAAAGCTTCAGGGACGTGCGTGAGTGGAGGGGTCGCCGACATTTTTGTATCGAACTTTTTTGTACCACAGCTTGGGTCAATTGTGAGCACAAATTTGAATTCCCCGTACATTTTTACGTAAAAAAGATGCTCTAGTTGAAACTCGATAGCTCAAGCGGTTTTCGGGGAAAATCGATTTAAAAGTTCAATTATTTCGTGGTATAAAAGCGGGTAACTGTGGCACCTAAAATACCTAAAACTATCAGATGCTGCGTGATCAGCAAAAAACAAACAAGTTTAACCTACTTGCATTTCATATGCTTGAAATTCCAAAGAAAATCACAAGAAAATGGATTTTCCATACTCTATTCCATCAATTTTGCACATTTTCGGCGTGGAAAAAGAACTTCAAATCGATTTTCCTCAAAAACGGCCTGAGCTATCGAGTTTCAACTAGAGTACCTTTTTTACGTAAAAATGTACAAGGAATTCAAATTTGTGTTCGTAATTGACCCGATAAAAAATGTCCGCGGCCCCTCCACTCACGCACATCTCTGAAACTTTTGCCAAAAACCATTACATCAGTCCACCACAAAAATCTATGACAAAGTTCAAAATTTCGTGACCCTATCGTAAGCTGTTCCTCAGAAATTGAAGAAATAAACAATTTTTTTTACTCCTTTGAGAGGCCCTAGCTCCTTTAGGAAGGATTTTTCGAAAAATGTTTACTAAGCTTTTAGTCCTAATTTTGATCGTAGAATGCACTGGTAAAATATTGCAGACTAATTACGGGACAGCCTGGATACAGGGTGAGTCTGATAGACTCCACATCCTTTATACCACAGAATCTACTGTTCAAATGATGAAGCTTGGTGCAAACATTATTGGTCAATTGTGATTCCTCTTGATGTTATAAGCCGCCAAAAATCTTCATTTTTAAACATTTTTTTTAAATATCTTTCGAAAGGTGTATCGTAGGATTTTGAATTTTTGCACAGTATTGTTACAGACCAAGAAGCAACTGCTGATGGTACCTAAGACATTATCCAAAAAGCGGATCTCTGTTATACAGGGTGGCCCAGATGTTATTTGCCCTTGAACTTTTTATGTTTGAAAATGTTGCTAATTTGCCTATGCGGCCGTATTCCCCGTTCAATTATAGAACTTTTTTGGCTCTTAAAATTTTTCGAAAAAACTAACCACTCACGAGAAAAATTGAAAAAACCGAAAACATGATGCTTGTAATCACCTTAAAACCAATGATGAGTCTAGGTACCTCATAAAAAAGTGAAATTACCATCAATGTATCCGACGGACAGACTTGAGGAGCGAGCGAATAAGCTAAACCAAGAGTGCCTCGCATTTTGCTCCGGCACTAAAACATTGATGGTAATTTCACTTTTTTATGAGGTAGACTCATCATTGGTTTTAAGGTGATTATCTGCATCATGTTTTTGGTTTTTTCAATTTTTCTCGTGAGTGGTTAGTTTTTTCGAAAAATTTTAAGAGCCAAAATAGTATATTGTAATATAAGTTCGGAAAGGGCATCATTGCAACATGAGTGCTAAATTGCAGCCCGAGCGCAGCGAGGGTTGCAACAGCACGAGTGTTGCAATGGACCATTTCCGAACGTGTATTACATACTATTTTTTCTACGACCGCAGCCCAGAGGGCACAAACAATTACCTAATTCTTGGAATTGTACCGCTAAAAAATTAAAATTGCGAAATTATCAAGATAGCACGCCATGCACTGTCATAGAAACCAGAGACAACTCATCTAAACAAGAAAAATAATTAGTTGACAGCGTGGTTTTTATTACTTCAAATTCTGTTTTCATGCGGTTTTCTTCTTTGTAAACGTGAAATATGGCAGAAAATGTTGAGCAATGTGAGCTGGAAATCGAATTTGACGATAATTGTGAAGCTGAGGAAGAAATTGATCGAATTGCGAAAAAGGTTACCCTCGATTTACTACCGGAACGATCCAAGGAGAGATACATAAAGGAGCGAAGGGTGTTTCTGGAATGGTGCAACGCAAAGAAAGTTCATCAGTACAGCGAGAATGTTTTTTTGGCATATTATTCAGAAAAAAGCAAGACGGCCAAACCATCAACCATGTGGTCGTCATATTCCATGCTTAAGACTACCATGGCTCTACAGGATAATGTTGATTTAGGCAAATTTTCAAAACTCCAAGCTTTCTTAAAACGCAAATCGGTTGGCTATAGGCCCAAAAAGTCCGGAATATTGTCTAGAGAGGATATCAATAAATTTTTGCAGGAAGCGCCGGATGAATTCTTTTTAATGATGAAGGTAAAATAATGCTGTTTACGTTAATTAGACATTAGATAATAATAATATCATATAGGTTGTGGTAATAATGGGCGTAGCAGGTGCCTGCCGCAGAGACGAGCTCTTGAAGCTACAAGTCGATGACATTCATGACAAGGATTCCCTGTTACTGGTTACAATACCAGATTCAAAAACGCATACACCCCGAACATTCACTGTGACTGAGGGACAAGTAGGTTGGCTCACTATTTACAGAAAATACGCTGCTCTTCGTCCGTCAACCACTAAACACCGAAGATTTTTTGTGAACTACAGAGAAAGAAAATGTACGGTTCAGCCCGTGGGAGTGAATACAATTGGAAGTGTACCGAGAAAAATAGCAGAGTATCTAAAATTACCAAATCCGTCTCAATACACTGGACACTGTTTCCGGAGGACGTCGGCGACATTGCTGGCTAATGCTGGTGGCGATATTTTAAGCTTAAAAAGGCTTGGAGGCTGGAAGTCTTCGGCGGTTGCTGAGGGCTATGTTGCAGATTCCGTTCAAGGCAAAGTAGCAGTTCGCATAAAATTATTGGAGATGCTGCAGGCTCTAAATCCACAAATTTAACCCCAAGTTCAACGGTCGCCTTAAAACAGGCCCAACTTAAGTATTCATCAGTTCCTGGAATCGAATTGAACAATTATTGTTCGTCTTGCACGATTAATATAAATCTTCAATCCAAAGATTTGCATTCCAGAGATGGTCAATCTGAATAATCCGATATAGAGTAATAATTTCATTATTTAATAATTTTTATTGTTATATTGATTAATGTTCTTGCGTTTGTAAGTGGATATTTAATAAATAAACAATTTTGAGTCAATATTAGCGTGCAGAAAAACTTACTTTCCGCACTAGTGCAGAAAGTAAACTTTCTGTGCATGGAACTTCAATGAGTCATTTTCTAAACCGAATTCTATTGTAGAAAATATTATTTTCTATACGGTCGTAGAAAAAAGTTTTAAAATTGAACGGGGAATACGGCTGCATAGGCAAATTAGCAATATTTTCAAACATAAAAAAGTTTAAGGGCAAATAACATCGAGGCCACCCTGTATAACAGGGATCCGCTTTTTGGATAATGTCTTAAGTACCATCAGTAGTTGCATCTTGGTCTGTAACAATGCTGTGCCAAAATTCAAAATCCTACGATACACCTTTCGAAAGATATTTAAAAAGAACGTTTAAAAATGAAGATCTTTGGCGGCTTATAACATCAAGAGGAATCACAATTGACCAACAATTTTTGCACCAAGCTTCATTATTTGGACAGTAGATACTGTGGTATAAAGGATGTGGAGTCTTTCAGACTCACCCTGTATACAGGGTGAGTCAACAAGGTGACGGCGGTCCATAACTTCTGAACCATTCCAGATAGGAAATCAATTCAAACGCCATTATGTACAACATCGCCAATTCTACATCCTAAAAATACTTTCAACTATACAGGCTGTCCCAAAACACTTGCAATGCATGGCAACTTCATTTTTTTAAATGGAACACCACCATTTTGATGCCATATTCTGGATCACCTATAACATAGCTTTACATCGACATAAGACATTCCATGTTTTAAGGCTCTGTTCTGCGGTCGTGTGACTCGGGCTTTCACATATTTTTTGAAAAACGTCTATGTTGGTTACAGTTTTGAGAAGCTAATTTTTCTATGTATCCGGCGGTGTTAAAATTCAATATGGCGCCCATAAGAAAAAGAAAAGTTGACTGTCTTTATTCAAAATCTAGAGGGCCTAGAAAATTTCTGTCAATTGACAGCTGTCAAAAACATAAAAGTTCCATGTTTCATTTAAATAACATCAATCGATAGGAAGATATTAATTTTTCTTTAAATTGATAATTTTCAGATTTTTTGTGATAACTCAGGAACGAATCACAATATCGGCGAATTCTCTTCAGATTCTTAATCTCCAACTTTTCTCTAATTTAACCGACCCTGTACCTTTTACCGTGTAGGAGATCCCAATGGTGAGCATCGAAAAATTACCCACCCTATACTATATACTTTATTTGTCAAATATTGCACTCGTTCAGACTCGTGAAATTAATATTTGACAACACGGTTCATGAATGTCTCTGCGGTTATCGATATTACTCTTGAGTTACCAAAAAAAAATAATTTTCTCTGCGTTTCTTATTAATAGTTTCCAACAGGAATTTTCTTTCTCATGTGGAAGATTCTTTTTCCATATTACTAAAACTGAATTCCTAACTTCATGCGCTATGGCGGCTGATTTTTCTAATTAGAATTATTGTCTTGTATGTGATTATCGACGAACTTTTTTGCTCCAGACCCATAAACAACCCATCATAGACTACGAATCTGTAAGAGAGAAAGCCGCGATCCAGAAAAAGGACATAGAAAAGGCTCTTACCAAATTTCTGGCAAAGACGAGCCCCACGCACAATTTATTCGACACAGACGAAGCCAACATTTTTCCACGTAAGTAACAACATGACATTTTTTTAAAGGACATGGCCCACAATACATCATGGGTCTGTGACTTTCTATAGATTTCGCTTAAATTTTAGTATGTTTATACTTTATTACATAAAAAGATGCAAAAAATGTGGAATGTACCTTAACGATGTAAGCCTAATAACGGTTTTTTATTAATAACTACCGAACCAGTGCAGCCATTTAACTGAAATTTCATGTGTCTCTACCGGCCCCTACGTCCTGCCATGTTTCATCACATTCGTTTCTTGGTAAGACAACTCCTGATTTGATGAAATCCACTGTACTGTGGCAAGCAAGGCCATGGAAGTGGTTTCATGTTAAGATATTTTTTCACTGCTGACTACTAGCTTTAAAACGTACCGTGATTGACCATCTTTGAATTGAGAATTCGGTTTTTTTTTGAAAAAAGTACTATATTCACCACGGTAGAGAAGACTATTTTGGCCCTCGCGTCTTGTAACCCTCGGTGCTTCTATCTTGCCGCTAAAATAGTTCTTGTCTACCTTGGTCAATAATACCGGGTGTATCATTTTCCGCGCCGTATAGGAGATTAACATGGGAAAACGAATTTTATTTTTTCCTTGCTCCAGGAACAGATTTAAATCAATGGTAGCTTATCCAGTGGATAGACCCGGCTGGCCGGTATCCTGAAAAAAAAGATTACCTGCTAGTGCCCTTTGGTTACTTAGCAGGAATTTTTGAAAAATTGGATTTTAAAACGACGCGCGCATTACTTCGTGTACTTTCGGTGTCCTTCGAAGCTTTACGTAAATTGTCAGCCAGGGCCGAATCTGCGATTTTTGACCTAATTGTTGACATTAAGAAAGCAGTGGCTTGAAATTATTGTTTTAAATCTGGAGCAAATCGTTCTTTTTTGCCTTCTTGCTGACGCAGAATTAGTGTACCTACCAGCGGCGACAAGCAGCAGCCGACAAGGGTTCGGTCAGACTTGGTTGACGACCTAACCTCAAAAATTTACTTGGTCAAGTAAATTACTTTGAATTGCAATTATGAGGTAAGCTCTTACTCGGTGTTAGCGTTTAATTAATCAATTATTCTACTTTAGGTGGCAATATTGTTAGTGGTAGTTCGAACAAGGATCAGAAGGCATTCTCGGGTTTGGCAATGACCTCCCATCGTAAACTGTCTTTATCTTTTACGTTACCTATTTGTGTTAAAAGGTTGGTTTTGTAAGTGAAGACACAAGTAGGAGTTACATGTTTTCGTGGAGAGAACATTTTGTATTCCCTTAATTAGTTGTAGATAATTAGAAGATGTTTGGTAATGTTTAAGAACCCTGTTTGGAAAAGAAGCTGCTGACAACATCGGTACTGGTAATTAAATTAGAACTTGAGACATCATGTTGTATTTACCTAATAAAATGCTTTTTGAACTTATTTCCAAATTTTTCAGTTCAAAAGAATCAAATTTTGTCCATTATTGCTAAATTGTTATTGAATATTAATCGCTAGCAGAGTGGCACTAAAGAATAGATTGTTAAAACTGAGTAATGGAAGAAGCCAAGAACGCGTTTAAAATTCTTTATTAATAATAGTTTTTTAAAACATCGACAGCTGGCACAATTCCATTTTTGTATCTTTACATCAATCCTGACTAAATTGTAGCAATATCACAAACCACCACTACTTTTAATAACACTCCGTCATGCAGTGCATAAAGAATTAAATAACAATTAGTAACTTTCCAGTATAATTCTTCTTGCTCAATTTTTCAATGGGAATGAGTAAACGGATGAATTTTTCCCCTGGTCCAGGGCAGTAAGATGGCATGGCATCCTGAAATAAATGTGATCACTGTTTATTTATTATGAGGGAGGTACCTATCCCTATCACAAAAAATATCCATTGTACCTACCTAATCAATTTAACTTGTTGGCAATCCACAATATCACAGTAAGGCTCATCCGAAGGGTTATTGGTAAATGGGTTGTTGGCCTGGGACAAGGGTTTTCTCTGGAATAAGCCGTTGTTGTTTCGTCGATGTTAATTTCATAATCATAACAATCCAACCAAAAGCTGTGTCAAAAGTCTTGTTGTCACCTGTCAATCTAATTTCCATTTTGTCGACGTATGTTTTTTCGCGCTAAGGTTACCAGTCTGGTTGTTGACACCGTGCGGGGTGCGTTCAGTTAAGTAGTGCTGCTGGGTGGGTAAATTGGCGTTGTAGTACTTACACAGTGTCAACAATGGCTGCTTTCCATTTACACATTTGTCTGAGAAAACTCAGCTATTTGATTGGTCAATTACAAATGAACCAATCAAATTGCTGAGATTAACTGAGGCTCCTCAGGTAAATGTGTAACGTGAACACTAATGTTGTCGCGCTCCTTCTTATGTATGCTACAAACAAAAGACAAAAACATGACCAAGTAGGCGACCAGGCTGACTGGTAACGTTAGCGCGAAAAAACATATGTCGACAGAATGGAAATTAGATTGACAGGATTGACAGGTGACAACAAGACTTTTGACACAGCTTTTGGTTGGATTGTTATGATTATGAAATTAACATCGACGAAACAACAACGGCTTATTCCAGAGAAAACCCTTCTCCCAGGCCAACAACCCATTTACCAATAACCCTTCGGATGAGCCTTACGTTAAATTGATTAGGTAGGTACAATGGATATCTTTTGTGATAGGGATAGGTACCTCCCTCATAATAAATAAACAGTGATCACATTTATTTCAGGATGCCATGCCATCTTACTGCCCTGGACCAGGGGAAAAATTCATCCGTTTACTCATTCCCATTGAAAAATTGAGCAAGAAGAATTATACTGGAAAGTTACTAATTGTTATTTAATTCTTTATGCACTGCATGGCGGAGTGTTATTAAAAGTAGTGGTGGTTTGTGATATTGCTACAATTTAGTCAGGATTGATGTAATAGCTATTAACATACCTAGGAATGTTATGACTATCATAACAGACGCAGATGTCAATTGAAATCCGAGCTCGGAGAGCGAGGATTTTAAGACATCTAAGTCTGTTATGATTCATAACATCCGAGGTTTGTTCAATAGTTTATCGGTTTAAAGCGATTAAAGCCAAAATTAAAAAAATGTTGCGTGAATTCGCGTCATTTTGACAATCGAGATGACAGCATTTGAATGGGGTCATTGTTGTCATGAATGGTTAATGGGCTTGTTGTCTGGAAACCATTAGATAACGTTATGATCTGCTTACCAGCCTATTTTTATGCATGTTAAGAACGCTTTAATCGCCTGAAACCGGTAAAGATACAAAAATGGAATTGTGCCAGCTGTCGATGTTTTAAAAAACTATTATTAATAAAGAATTTTAAACGCGTTCTTGGCTTCTTCCATTACTCAGTTTTAACAATCTATTCTTTAGTGCCACTCTGCTAGCGATTAATATTCAATAACAATTTAGCCAATAATGGGCAAAATTTGATTCTTTTGAACTGAAAAATTTGGAAATAAGTTCAAAAAGCATTTTATTAGGTAAATACAACATGATGTCTCAAGTTCTAATTTAATTACCAGTACCGATGTTGTCAGCAGCTTCTTTTCCAAACAGGGTTCTTAAACATTACCAAACATCTTCTAATTATCTACAACTAATTAAGGGAATACAAAATGTTCTCTCCACGAAAACATGTAACTCCTACTTGTGTCTTCACTTACAAAACCAACCTTTTAACACAAATAGGTAACGTAAAAGATAAAGACAGTTTACGATGGGAGGTCATTGCCAAACCCGAGAATGCCTTCTGATCCTTGTTCGAACTACCACTAACAATATTGCCACCTAAAGTAGAATAATTGATTAATTAAACGCTAACACCGAGTAAGAGCTTACCTCATAATTGCAATTCAAAGTAATTTACTTGACCAAGTAAATTTTTGAGGTTAGGTCGTCAACCAAGTCTGACCGAACCCTTGTCGGCTGCCGCTTGTCGCCGCTGGTAGGTACACTAATTCTGCGTCAGCAAGAAGGCAAAAAAGAACGATTTGCTCCAGATTTAAAACAATAATTTCAAGCCACGGCTTTCTTAATGTCAACAATTAGGTCAAAAATCGCAGATTCGGCCCTGGCTGACAATTTACGTAAAGCTTCGAAGGACACCGAAAGTACACGAAGTAATGCGCGCGTCGTTTTAAAATCCAATTTTTCAAAAATTCCTGCTAAGTAACCAAAGGGCACTAGCAGGTAATCTTTTTTTTCAGGATACCGGCCAGCCGGGTCTATCCACTGGATAAGCTGCCATTGATTTAAATCTGTTCCTGGAGCAAGGAAATAATAAAATTCGTTTTCCCATGTTAATCTCCTATACGGCGCGGAAAATGATACACCCGGTATAATATTGTTATATTTTTAATTACATCTTGGGCATATTTTCTCGATGGACACGGTTTAATAATAATTGACTACCACTTATTTATATTGTAGGTAATCACACATACATAATTTTATGCTTATTACATGTAGTTCTGAAACTTAAAGATGGTTCGCCTGAAAAGTATGTGAGAATGTACTTACTCGCAAAAAAATCGGGTCACTCAATTTCCTCTATGTCCATTTTTTGAGTTTGGGGGCTGAATGGGGTTGAAATTTTTTTCGGCTGTCCCGATTTTTTTGCGAGTAAGTGTACCCAAGGCCATCGACCAAGGGTAAATTAAGAATCTGTGGCTATGGATGAAAAATTGATGTTTTAGCATGAGCGGCAAACGATAATTCCCTAAATCGTCTTACTTACCACAGTACCTACACAGTGGATTTCATCAGATCAGGAGTTCTCATGGCCACATGTTTTATCAAGAACCGAATGTGATGAAACTAGGCAGGACGTTAGGGGCTGCTGATGGTAGAGCCACATCTAAAATTTCAGTTAAATATCTGCACTGGTTCGGTAGTTATAATTAAAAAACCCCTATCAGGCTTCCACTTTTAAGCGACTGTAGCACCCTTAGGAAATGTCAGACCGCGAAAAACTTATTCTGCATTTTGTGTTTCTTTTTATGTAATACTAAAATTTAAACAAAATCGATAGAAAGCCACAGACCCATGTATTGTGTGCCATATCCTTTTCTAAATACAGTTGGCCTCAGAGTTGGTCGTGCCCGAAATGATGTTTACATTTTTGTGGAACTTGTGCAACTTGTTTGACATAACCCAACTAAGTTTCGACATGAGTCACCTCGCGCACCGCCCACTGCAATAAACGTTTTCAGTTTTAACTGAGCGGCGCGCGCATATTGGTTCCCTTGCATGCTCACTCATTGGTCGGAGGTCTGTCACAGCTTAGCATCCTCTTTACCTTACAAACTGAAGACGTGTATTAGAGATTTAAAAAATGTCACCTTTTAACGAGTCTTCATTAAAAAATCATTTGTCTTTTTTAAATTCATCTGACAGGCAACTGTCAATTTCGATTGTGTGTGAAACTTGGTATAGTCCAGTCAAATTAGACCTCCAGGGGACCGGAGGTTACAATAAATGTTGGAAAGCGGGAGATGATCTTAAACCCTTTAGTAGGCATCTAATAGAAGTATCCTAGTTTTGCACCTTCCCAGGATGTGTGCGTATGATAGGGTGTCCAAAAAACCCCGAAATTTTCGAACTTTTTTCAGTTTTTCGCTTATAATTTCTAAACAGTGCTTCCTAGCGGAAAGTTCGCTATTTTCGAAATTAAAGCGCACTAAATTCTGCGTCGAATAAGCCCCCCAAACGTTAAGTTCGACCATGTGGTAGGGACGCAAACCATGGTCAAAAACGACAATTTTGTGAAAAATTGACAAATAGTGACTTTTCGTCGTCTGTAACGTCCAAACGGCTACTCTAATTTAAAAAACTTATAGCTTGAAAGTTGTAGACCATCAATCGCTGATTTCAAAAAGCATCACAAATTTAAATTTTGGTTAAAAGTATTCAAAAAATAATTTATCTATAAATGTAGTTAAGAAATGAGACAATGAATAAAAGATCAATTTCTTCGAAATCTTTTGGAGGTGGAGGGGCCAGGGTCGTTCGCAGGCTCGATGAATAGTGTGTCGCCTTCAAATAGTTGAGGCTTTAGATCTAGAAAATCAAAATAGATCAATCCATAAACAGTCATAAGTCAGTACCTAAGCCTCAACTATTTGAAGGCGACACACTATTCATCGAGCCTGCGAACGACCCTGGCCCCTCCACGTCCAAAAGATTTGGAAGAAATAGATTTTTTAATAATAAATAATAAATTGTTTTTTGAATACGTTTAACCAAAATTTAAATTTGTGATGCTTTTTGAAATCATGGTCGAAATTAACGTTTGGGGGGCTCATTCGACGCAGAATTTAGTGCGCTTTAATTTCGAAAATAACGAACTCTCCGCTAGGAAGCACTGTTTAGAAATTATAAGCGAAAAACTGAAAAAAGTCCAAAAATTTCGGGGTTTTTTGGACACCCTATCATACGCACACATCCTGGGAAGGTGCAAAACTAGGATACTTCTGTGGTAATCAAATGGTTTATTACACACGATATAAAATATTTACAGAATTGACGAAAATATGACAATTAATACTCTCTGACGTTTTATGCCTATTGTTGAATCCTCTCTCCATCGTTGTCGAGGCGCCACATTTACCCTCCCCCAGTGACTGAGTCAGGGACGAAGTCTATGTTGCGAGGTCACTAAAACGTACTGGTTTTTTTACGGATCGTCCTCTGTTAGACTGTTGTGGTTTAGGTTCAAGCGTCGGCTGGATTTGAGGTTGTGAGTCAATGTTGTCGTCTGCAACGTAGAATGCTGGCTTAACGCGGTCGATTGACACACAGACCTTGCGGCCGTTCTTGTCGATAGTTATTATCTTGTCATTGGGGCGATCAACGATTTTGTGAGGTCCTGTATAAGGTGGTTGTAAAGGGCGGCGGACAGCGTCGTCGCGAAGGAACACGTGGGTGCAGGATTTGAGGGACTGATGTACAAAAGGTTTTCTATTATCGTGATGAGATGTTGGCGTTGGCCTGAGATTCCTCATCTGCTGTACCAGCTGGTCAGCGAAAAGATTTGGATCTATGGGAATCTCGCCTTCGTTGAACCATTCTCCTGGAACGCGAAGTGTCGTTCCGTATACCAGTTCTGCGGGTGATCTTGCGTCTTCCTTCAGGGCGATTCGTAGTCCTAAGAGGATGGTTGGTAAAATTTTAGTCCAGTTCTCCGTTTGGTGGCACATTATAGCGGCTTTTAGTGTTCTGTGCCAACGTTCTAAAATGCCGTTGGTCTGTGGGCGGTAAGCGGTCGTGCGAGCTCTGCTAGTGCCGGTGAGACTGGTAAGGGCTCTTAGAATGGCTGACTCGAATTGTTTACCTTGATCAGTGGTAATGGTTGTTGGAGAACCAAAACGTGCTATCCATTGGGAGTATATAGCTTCAGCAACGGTTTCGGCCGTAATGTTTGGAATTGGTACTGCTTCTGGCCAGCGAGTAAATCGATCGATCATTGTGAGGCAATAGCGGTTGTCGTTGGAAATTGGCAGTGGACCAACCAAGTCTAAGTGGATGTGATGAAATCTGGAATCAGGAACTTTGAAGTTTTGGATTGGGGTTTTAGTATGACGCTGAATTTTTGCTTGTTGGCATGGAATGCAGATTTTAACCCACTCGGTAATATGCTTGTCCATGTGCGGCCAAATAAATTTTTTTCTTATCATTTTGCTAGTTGTCCTTCCGCTTGGATGTGCCAGTTGGTGAAATAGCAGGAAGATTTGCCTTCGAAGAGGTTGTGGCACGTACGGACGGATGTTTTCAGTCGAAGTATCGCAGAAAATAGATGTGGCAGAGTTAGGAGGCGTGAAACTTTGTAATTTCAAGCAAGTGTTACCGTTTAACAACTTTTTTAATTCTGCGTCTTTGTTCTGTTCAGCTGCTAATTCTTCGGTTGAAATTTCTGTAGGAAACGTTACTTCTTCTATTCTAGACAATGCGTCGGCGACTACGTTTCGTTCACCAGAGATGTGTACAATTCTAGTAGTAAACTGACCGATTAAATCTAGGTGCCTTAATTGCCTCGGGGTAGCCTTGTCTGGTCGTTGCGAAAAAGCGAATGTGAGGGGTTTGTGGTCTGTTCTGACAATTGCATCTCGACCCTCAATCATATGACGAAAGTATTTAATGGATTCGTAAATCGCTAGAAGTTCTCTATCATATGCGCTGTATTTAGACTGCGCTGGGCTAAGTTTCGAAGAGAAGAAGCCTAATGGGGTCCAGTTACCATCGTGAAATTGTTCTAACACGGAACCAATGGCAGTATCGCTAGCGTCTGTAGTTATTGACAGGGGTGATCCATCTACAGGATGAGCTAACAAGCGTTCATTAGGTCGGTCTTGCAAGTTTCAAATGCGGCTTCCCCTTGCTGCGTCCATGCAATAGGCCGTTTGTCGTTTTTTGTAGCATCCTTAAGAAAGTCGTTAAGAGGAGCTTGAGTCTGAGCGGCGTTGGGTATAAATCGTCTGTAGAAATTTATCATACCAAGAAAGCGGCGTAATTCTTTGACAGTGTTAGGTTTAGGATACCTGTCAATTGTATCAACTTTGTCTCGAAGAGGTTTCGTACCAGCTGCAGAGATGCTGTAACCTAGGTACTCCATTTGTTCTTGACCAAAAACGCACTTGTTTGGATTGATGGTGAGACCAAAGGTTTCCAAACGGGCAAATGTTGCTTTTAAATGCTCCAAATGTTCTTGTTTGTCACGGGAAGCGATGAGGATATCGTCTATGTAGCAGTCGACAAAGTCCAAGCCATGAAGTACTTCATTCATGAAACGTTGGAAACTTTGTGCCGCGTTCCTTAGTCCGAACGTCATAAAAGGGAATTCGAACAGGCCGAAAGGCGTCGTCACGGCTGTTTTAGGGATATCCTGTTCTGCCATGGGGATGTGATGAAATGCACGTACCAAATCGATTTTAGAAAATATCTTCTTTCCATGAAGCTTGTAATTAAAATCCTGTATGTGCGGAATGGGGTATCTGTCCGGAACAGTGATACTGTTTAATTTCCTATAGTCACCACACGGTCTCCAGCTCCTTGGTTGCATGTGTAAAGGGCTTGCCCAGGGGCTTTTCGAAGGGCGACAAATCCCATGTTGGAGCATGTATTCGAATCCGAGCTTTGCTGCTTTCAGTTTTTCGGGTGAGAGTCGTCGGGGTTTCTCAGCTATCGGCATGCCATTTGTCTCGATATGGTGAAAGATGCTGTGACGTTTTTTCGCTTCGCCTGGCTGGGAGCTGGTGATGCCTGGAAAATTCTTTAGCAGTTTGTGATACTCAGAACTTTCTACAACAGCAATAATTTTTAATGGTTGGCAGTGAATGGTGTCGGCAGGGCTGAATAAACCAGTGGTTTTGTCGATGAGCCTCTTCTGTTCCAAATCGATGATTAATTTGTGTTGATGAATTAAATCGGCACCGATTATGTTGCGAGGCACATCTGCGACTATAAAGTTCCAAGTGATAGGTCGACGGAAGCCGAGGTTGAGCTGCAAAAGTTTTTCACCGCGCGTTTTGATGGGAGTTCCGTTAGTGGCGTAAAGATGCGGCGCGCATTCTTTAAGAGTTCGAAAGTTGGCAGAAGATAAAATTGAAACTACCGCTCCAGAGTCCACTAGGAATTTCATTCCGGTAATGCGATCCCTAACGAAGAGGCGGTTTTGTTGTTGAGAGTTGCCGTCGTGCAATGCCTCTATTGCCGACGGTTCTTCTCGTTTTTTGCCTGTTCCGTCTTGAAGGAACAAGGTTCTCGGCAGTGCCGGGCGTTGTCACCGAAACGATGGTGGTAGTAACATAATTTGCTATCATTTTCACTTTCGCTTTTAACCCTGTCGTCCCCTCTATGGGCGCTGCGGCTGCGGGAACGGCGGTCTTGGGGATAGCGTTGTTGTGAGGTGATTCGAACCTGGAGTTTGTTTACCGACTCGACGAGCTGAGCTATTTGCACTTGCAGTTCCGAAATCGCTGGGTCAGTACTGCGTGTCGCCTGAGGAGTGGTACTGTTCGAAGTACCTGCAGTTCCCTGGTGTTTGCGGGGGTTGTCCTTGGATTCCGTGACTTCGTGGATACTGTACGAGTCGTTCGCTACTCGAACTTCTAAGATTTTATCAGCAATGGCGGCCATTTTCTCAACAGGAACTCCATCGCTGGCAGAAAGAACGATTTGTATTTGCGCGGGCATTCGCTGAGTCCATAAGGTTTTAAGAATGTCGTCTCCGATTCTTTCGCCGGCCAGCGCTTTCATCTCCCTGAGAAGTTGAGACGGTGTGCGATCGCCAAGCTCTATTTCAGTCAGAAGTTTTTTTAATTGTTTTTCCTCAGAAGCTGCGAATCGTTTTATCATCTCATTCTTAAGGTTTTCGTATTTTTCGGTTTCTGGGGGCCTGGAAATGAAGTCCTCTAGCTGTTGCAGAATAGCATTGTCCAAGGTAGCGATAACAGTGTAATATTTCGTGAGGTCGGATCGCACCTTGTAAATGTGAAATTGTGCATCCACTTGTGAGAACCAAAGCTTTGGGTTAGTGCGCCAGAACTGTGGCAGTTTAATACTCTTTATTTCGCAGACTTCTCTGTCACCATCTCCGAGGGTGCCATTGGCGTTCACACCATTTCCTGTCGCTTGTTGTTCGGTCATGATGGATTCGAAGATTGTTAATTCTCGATTCTTGAGTTTCTTGAGTTTCTTGAGTTTCTCGGGCTTCTCGGGGTCACCAATGTGGTAATCAAATGGTTTATTACACACGATATAAAATATTTACAGAATTGACGAAAATATGACAATTAATACTCTCTGACGTTTTATGCCTATTGTTGAATCCTCTCTCCATCGTTGTCGAGGCGCCACACTTCTATTAGATGCCTACTAAAGGGTTTAAGATCATCTCCCGCTTTCCAACATTTATTGTAACCTCCGGTCCCTATTTGACTGGTCTAGTAGTGAAAACTATCCGATTTTTTTGTTTCTGAATCACAAGACATTAATTCATACTGGGGACCGGAAGTTTGCATATGAATAGACCGAGATTAGGTTAATTCGCAGAACTACAGAATGTGAACTGTCGTAAACTCTAATAATAATAATGCTTATTGTTTCTATGAAATAGATTTGAACAACAAGAGTAGAGATTTGAAAAACTTAAGTATGTCCATTCTATACCCCTCATTACGTTCCTTTGTGAATTTAACATAAGACAAAGTGAAATAAATAAAATGAAATAAAATAAAATTGTGCAGACCACGTTTGTTGTTACTATATTTGGTTACATCATTCATTCATTGCAAATGAGCGTGACTTGAGCAGGGTTGAAAGAAATCGGGTCAGCAGGTGGACGTCATCAAGCGTGAGACTCCAAAACTTTGATGAGTTCATTGCTACTACTAAATTTCTCCCTCACGGCGTGCCTCAAGGGAGCGTACAGTCGGCATTTAAATATCAAGTGCTCCACCTTGGATATTCTTCCTCGTGAAGATTGCAGATGGTACACATGTAATCGGACCGTATTTTGTAGAGACCTTAATTTGTTGTAAAATGTAGCATTGCTCTGTTTATTAATCGCAACTGTGCTATATTCCTAGTGAATCTAATTGGGACTTGAAATAAGCTACAAAGGTTCATATTATCCCACAGGTATGTTACATCAAGGACATCGAAACATTGTTTTAATTGTGTGCACCAATTATATGCTATAGTGCATAATGGAATTCTGTCCTTCAAAGCCCTGAAAGATATTTTTGGTAATCTCGGGTCCGGCATGTCTAAGATTATGAGTACCCATTTAAGAGCTTTCTTTAAGACCTCGTGTGACAATTTTAAGCGTCCTGTTTCTATGCGTACAAGATAGTCTGGAGTGCATTGCGGTAGACATCACAGTAATCTTTTGAAAAACGCTACTTGCACTCGTTCGAGTGTATCATGATATCTAAGTCCCCAGACTTCCGTACCATATATAGCCCGACCCACGATATTTGAGTCGTATAACTTAGCTCGAGTTTCCCAACACTTGGTCTTTGATTTTGCAAGGGTGGATATAATTACGCCTATCATAGCTTTTGCTCGGTCGGTCGTGAATTTTGCCATTTCTAGGTTCACACCTGAACTAGCAAAGGGTACCCCAAGATATATGTAATTTCGTACAACTTCAACTGGTTCCTCTTTGTAATAGAAAGTATTGTCGTATTTTTTTATATTCGTTACCCCTCTACTGAATCTTACGATCTTTGTCTTTTATTTTGTATTAACGTCGCTTTCAGCTAAGATGACTAAGTCGTCTGCATATAAAAGCATCATAATCTCATTGTAGTTATCGAGATTTACACCTTCAACCCCTCTTTTCCTAAATAACATTTCAATATCCGCCAAATAGAGACCAAAAAGAAGCGGACTCAGCGATTCTCCCTGTAAAACGCCTTCTGTTATTTGGAAGTCCCCAGAGAATGCCTGATTAACCTTTATCTGTGATTCTGCCTGTTCATAAAGTGCCCTAATCAAGCGTATGAAGTTTGGGCATATGTCTAAGTCGTATAATTTTTGCCATAGAGCAGTATGCGGAATTGTGTCAAAAACTCGTTGATAATCAACAAATACAGCGAATAAGCTTCGTTTTTTTAATCTCAAAGGACCCTATACAATAAGGCGACCGCTTGGGCCCATCTCTACCAAATTCTAAATTTTGGTAAGCGAGGGATAGATGAATGTTTGAGGGAAAAATATAAGTTGAGTATCTACTAGTCTTCGAGAAAAAAATTCGTGAAAATTGCCATTTTCTCGGCCCAAATGTATTTAAAGCCACATAAAAATATGACCGCCTGGGAAAATTTCTATATATTTGTATTCAATCTTGTAGGAGCACTTTATTATACCTCCACGCCAAAGATCAAAGTTTAGTGTCGTCCAGATCGTGATTTTCAATTTATTTCCTGGGCCACTATCGTATAGGGTCCTTTAGTTTATTCAAGCTTTACACTAATGTGTTTGCATTCGTCATGTAGGGGGTAAATTGCACGTTAAAAGACTGTACACAACATAAATATTGTAAAAAAGAAACAATACAAGAATTAAAATACAAAGACACAGAACGTAATGGCTACGCGTCATGAAGTCTTCAGTGCTATAGTATGCTCCGTTCACTAAAATCTCATTGATTTTGATTAGAAATTTTTGGTGCGGCAAGGTAGTTAGGTGGCTCGGAATTTTATTGAAGAAATGGATACCGTAGTAGTTTGTGGAAATTCTACTTCTCTCTAGTCTTAAATACTCTGCATCGATGCTGTGCTTGGAGCGAGTATTATAAGGCTGAACATCAGATCGTAGGTTTCTGTTTTGTTTAATTGTACGGCTGCATTTAAACAAAACACGTTATCCAGACAGCTACGCATTCTCCGGAATCCTGTCTGGCATTCTGGGATCAGGCAGTGTTATCACACCATACAGTTAGACGATTTAATAACATACTTGTAAATATTTTTGTAATTGTGTTAATGAGCGCGATGCAGCGGTAATTTGAGGGCTCCTCTCTTTGTCCTTTTTTATGCAGGGGAATCATTATTACGTGGGCCCATGAGGGTGGTATTTTTACTTCGGTTAGCACGCGATTGAAAAATGCACATATGTAGAGCAGCCAGTTTTCAGGGAGATTTTTTAGTGCTTCATATGGTAGATTACACAAGGTAGTTTCACAGTCTCGTTCCACAAAATTTTGGAACGAGACTGTGAAACTACCTTGTGTAATCAAACATCAGTTCCTCTTTGAAAAATGGGCCAAGCTTTCAACCAACTTCATATGGTATTCCATTTTTTCCCGCCGATTGACCGTTATTTTGCTTTCATCATAGCTTCCTTTAGTTCATCGAGGCTTATATCTGAGGTAAGATATGGTCCCTTGGCCCCAAAATATTGTATATGGGTTCCCTCCCTGCCTTTATGTATGTCTTTGAAATAGGACTCCCAGGTTGTCATTTTTATTGTTGTCATTTCTCTGCAACTTTTTTATCGTTTGCCAAAGTGTCAAAGGGTCTTTTACTCGTGAAAGTTGATCAATCAAAGTTGTTTTCGTAAGTCGTTTTTTTGTGTTTAAGTAAGTTTCTACATATTTTCTTTGAATCTACAAACAATAATCTCGTCTCCCGTGAAAAGTTACTTTTCCTGCACTTTGTAAGCGCTCGTTTGAGGGCTTTTTTAGCCTGGACGCAGTCAGCGTCGTACCAAGGTTTGCTGTGTCGGATTTTTCCGTCATTAGCAGTAATGCGTTTGCAACTTAACATGCTAGTGCACTCAGCGACTTCCATAATGGCTTCAGATAGGTTGAGTGTCCTCAGTCGGGGTTTGTAAGCTACTACTTTTCTCTTCATATGACTGGATATTTATGGGAAAATGATCCGATAAAGTTGCGAAATCATTAAAGACTTTGAGTTGTTCAATACGGTCCAAAAACACGTTGTTACAAAAAATTAAATCAATTACGCTCTGCCCTTTAGGACCTGAGTAGGTGAACTCACCTTCTGCATCACCCGCCGTAAGTCCGTTGAGTAACGTTAATGAGTAGTCTGTGAAAAAATCATATAGAGTTGTGCCCCTGGTTTTTACTGTCTCATCCCTGCTCCACCACCAAATTTGTGCCATTAATAATACCCTTCTCAGTGCCGCCCACCGTGCCCATTCGGCAGTTAAAATCACCACCAACTATAGTAACGTGACTTCCGTAATCTTGCAGAACTTTATTTAAGGACAACTGAAACATTTCTAATAAGTAAGTAATATCGAAAGTCGGATTGAAGTAAACAGAACAAATTATGTATTCAATACCTTACCCGCCGACAGCCCGAGAAAAATCCACCATGGCGTACATTCGAAAATTGTTGCTGCAAAAGTATTTTTATAAAAGATAATCAAACCCCCGGGCAGCACGACCGCGGGACTTCTCCCGAACTGCAGGCGAAAAAACTAAATTATAATACTTATTTAATAAAGAGTCTTTGTTAGGTTCTTTTATAAGCCAAGTTTCAGATAAACATATTACATCAATTTCCGTACCAAATTCACACAAGAAATCATCAAAATTCGAGTAATTTCGACTATTTTCGGGACATTGTGAGAATGTGAACTATCGTAAACTCTCTTTTGTTTTTCAACTCCTGCTCTAAATGACTTTTTTGATGAAAACGCGATAAAATTAAATGTTTTGTTGTCTTAACAGTTTTGTTGTAGTAATAGCTTGTAAGCCCGCAAATCCGCCGTATCTTAGTGCGTTGATGCCCCAGGATCAGATTTTCGATGCCGAGGACTTGGAGCACGATCATAGAAGCCAGATGATGCAGCAGGCGAAAGAACAGCAGGAGAAAGAAAACGCCGAGAATAATGAAGAAGAGAATAAGGACAAGAATCAGGGTCACAACAAAAGTGGAGAGGGCTCTGGGGCGAATATGTACATCGATAATCCGTATTTGGCAGCGACTAAGTTGCCTAAAAACGAAATGGACACTACATAGTGGTATATTTAAAGGCGAAAGAAGTTAGGATTAAGCGTTTTGTGTCTTTGTTAAAATAATAAATAGAATTGAAAGTGTTTCGTGCTTGTTGTTGTTCTTCCAATATTTGATCGCCGGAAAGTTATACAGATAAAAGGAAGGCAAATTGAAACTTTCCGAGGCTCTCTGTCCCGTTGCGACAAGAATGTAATTCACAACTTTTGGAAATGTATTTAAGTACATCTTCACAAAAAGCGTCCTCCGTTCGCTCTGAAACTGAATAAATTTCGAGGAAGTTCAGATACAAAAAAAATATTGCAGAAGCGCACGGAAATTACAAATAAACGTCAAGCCAGTGGTCGGAAGTAATGCATTACAAGTAATGAAATTACTTTAGCTGGTAATGAGTAATTGTAATGCATTACTTTTTGTAAACAGTAATTTTTAATTGCAATGCGTTACATTTCTTTAGTAATTGTAATGGAAAACCATTACTTTTTTACCCTTAATTGACAAACGCAAAAATGAAACTTTTAGGGCAAGAAAAAGCCAGATAAATTTAATTTTGTGAAATGAAATAACCACCACAGGAAGTGAGTACTAGGCAGGTATCAGTTAACTTTAACTCAGCGGGGGTATGTTTACCTACCGCCTCCCACAGCAAACATTGATGCATTCCGAAGAAGCTTTCCTGCTATTTGTAAGTAGTGATATTCACTGCAATTACTTCGGATTAAATATTTCTAGAATTGAAATAATTTCCTTCGAATATTATACACGGGTGGTCGTCTTATCTTGAGACTGGCAATGGGAAAGGAAGCATTTTAGAAAAAAATGTTTTGTATAAAAGTTTTATGACTTCGAGGGGGAAAATCGGCGATTTTCTGGAATGACGGATGTTCCAATTTACTGAAGATCTCAAAATCTGTCAGTTACAATTAGAAATTTAAGAAATGTCACGTTATAAAAGTAATGTTTCAAGTACCTAATGCATTACATTTATTGACTAATAGACCTTATTCTAAATTAAAGAGCCATCTATCGGATGTTGTACGAACCTCAGATGGTGTTTCAGGCTTCAAAAATTCAAATGCGCCGCCAAAAATTAACCTATATATGTCATTTGCTTGTTGTAATGAATTTTATGGTAATGTATCCTACCGTGGTAGTGGCATTGAGTAATCGCCTAGAAACGAACTTCGGCAGTAACTTTTGGTCCTTTAACGCATCAAATTAATTATTTACGATGATTCCCCGATTGAGGCTGTCACTCCTCTCACTTGTCATTCTTGTCAATTTTTCAATTTGGAGCCAAAATAGTCGAAAAATGTTAAAATGTCACTTTGACTTACAGTGCGTTCGCGAGACTTAGCCCCATGAGCTAGAGGCTGCAGTTATCAACGATGTGACCGACGTCTGTAATAAGCGATGCTTGGTATTTCCACCAATGTTAGCGAAGCCAGTAAGAGCGCGTACAAAAATCAACCGTCGTCGTACATTGTGTGGTGGAGAAATCAACCGGTCCTCAGTGACGCTTCAACGAACGTCGAACGTTCAGTTTACTTTCTTCCTCAGATAAACGAGTCGGAGTGAGACATAGCGCACGACACGATCAGGGCGTTACGCTCAAACTTTCTCGGTCTACGTGCAACAACGCTGGAGAGAGATGGCTTTCAAAACGTAGGTGTATTATAACAGGGTACGATGGGGCTAAGTCTCGCGAACGCACTGTAGTTTAATCAACATAATGCAAGAAACAATGGATTCTTTATAAAATTACATACCAACGGCACTTCAGTCCCACAAAAGAGTGCCTAAAAGTGACATTCCCGGGAGTGCAAAATAGTTATTTATGATGTAAGTGTTAAAAGTGGTATTTCATTTTGCGAGAAGGGAAGTTTGGGACACGATGGAGTGGCCCATCCCTTCGAACAAAATAAAATCACTTTTAACACGCATATCATACACTATTTTTTCTACAAACACGATTAAAAGCAAAAGTTTTCATATTATTAGTTGAAAATGTCCATGAAATTCGCTGTAACTAAGGTATAGTGACAATTTGTTGCAGGGGCTTGATTAATTGTTGTTGCATTGTCACTTTTAACACTGAGTGTTAAAAGTAAATAACTTAATACTGGCAGAGACAACTGAGACGATTCTCTCCATTTGGAAATCTATCCGCTATTAATTAATAGTTATATCTCTTTCTTTGGCAAAGATTTTGCTATGTGTCTGTCTTTATTGCATCAAGTGTAAAACGAGGGCAGATGGCGCAGCGTCCCTAAAACTTGTTACCAGGCAACTAGTTTTGTGGAAGTTTTTAAAGGACCCTATACGTTAAGGGCGAATTCTCGGCCCAGTCGAAAATGACCAAATTATTTTTTTTTAGTGTAAGTGGGACTAGATGTTTGCTAAAGTAATATTATAAGTCGAGAGTAACAATACAGGGTGTCCCAACACCGATGTGCAACGTATTCATGACCCTTCATTTTGAAGCTATCGTTTTTACAAAAATACAAGCGCGAAGGTATCCCCCCGTACATGCGCATCTGATCAGCGTTTATTTCATTTCAATATCTTTTTTACGTCCGAAGATATTCAAGAAGCAAAGATTTAAAAATAAAACCTGTATATCTTGAAAACGAAAAATTACTCTTTATTAATTTTTTTTATGGGCATGAATTATAATCTCCTGAATCGATTAAGACTAAATGCCAAAAAATTGGCCCAAGCAGTCACACTTTAAATTGAACCTGCATTTCAAGGTGGCGATGTCAAAATTATGTAATATGAATAGGAATCCAGGATGGGCCTATATTGTTGCTTAAATCAGGTTGTTATGTGTCATATATGAAATAGCATAATGTGCAAATTCACATTATGGTTATCTGTTCGTACTACACGGCAAGAAATCAGCTTGGTTTTGAACCAAATTGCATAGGATAATATACTTAAAATTACTGATTTTTGAAAATTTATTTTTTCTTAACTAAAAATTACTCTTCTTTTATTTTTCAAGGATTCATTAATTGAGCATTCCTCTTTCCAAAACTACAAAAAAAAAGAAAATTCTCCCAAGCAGTCACTAATGACTAGGGCCCTTTAAAATTGTCATTGTTTTGTCAAAAATTGGAAAACAGTTCGTGTTTTGTGATCGTGATTGTGGTCTTAGTTCGTGACTTGTTGACTGTTGGTGGATGTCTCAGCTACCATTCTGCTCATCAAGCCGGTGGCAAACGAACGAGGGCGGTCAAAGAGGAAGTTTTTTCATGAACCGGGTATTTGTATTTCATGACAATAAAGAAATTACCCATCCTCCAACTTTAGATGATTTTTTCTTGTCGTAGCTAGTGAGTTTGGTGGTATTGGCATTGGTATTTGAAAAACTAAAGTTATAAAGAATAAAATAAAGCAGTTGAAAATATTTCGATTTAAATTTTGCCGCCATGCGACATTGGCGCCATCTGCTCTCGTTTAACATTACAGTAGCCCAATTGGTAATTGTTTCATAAGCGGTGAAATGCTAAAATACCTTATTTACAAGCTAATTTTAACTGATTTCAGGTTAGTTTACCTCCAGCAAAAGGTTAATGAAGGGGGAGTCTTGAAAATATCACTCTTAATGCTAAATTATGGATTTTTTGTACAAACTTTACCGTTTTGACACAATTTTTATTTGAAACGTCATTTTGTCCGATCTGCAGTCAAATGTTATGTTATTTAGTGATTTTCATTATACCCAACCTGACGAACGAAAAAAAAACAGGATCATTGAAATATAAAATAGAAGATTCCTTGGAGAAATGTCCACTATGATGAATAATGTGAAGGCCTCTTTGGGGCGGTGTCTAAAGAGCGTTGTTCTTCGTAGCGAAGGGAGCGCTTAGGGCTTCGCCCCCAAGGGCCCTTCTCGTAATGGCCTTGCCCCTATGGGGGCTATTTTGTAGAGACTCTGTCCCCCAAAGAGGCTTTGATATTGCTTCGTTATTCATTGGGGGCCCCCTTCGCCCTCGTGGATACTCCGCTACCCAAAGGTGCCCCTTTGTAAGGGGTCCTATACCATGTGGGCCTACTTGTTAGGGCTCAGCCCCCATGGGGGCCCACTTGTGAGTGCTCTGCTTCCCAGATGGAGGCCCCCTGGTCAGAAAGACTCCTCCATTGGGTCTGCCGTCCCACAGGGGCCCCTTTGTTATTGATTTGTTATTCATGGGGGCCTACTTGTCAGGTCTCAGCTTTCGTGGGGGCCACGCGTCAGGGCTTCGCCCCCAAAATGGAAGCCCCCTGGTCAGAGAGACTCCTCCATGGGCTCTTCCCACACAGGGTCCCCCTTTTAAGGGGTCTACGCCCCCATGGGGGCCTACTTGTCAGGGCTCAGCCCCCTCAATGGAGACTCCTTATCAGAGAAACTTCTCCATGCAACAGAAAATCTATGACATACAAATTTCTAAATCTCCCAGTTTATATTTTTCGAGTAATTTTAAGAAAACCTTGTATAATAACGTTTCGCCAAGCAACGTTTATAATAAATTCGTTTGTCATACCTCAAAGGTACGATTTATTACCAATAATTTGCAATTACTTAAGGCCTCTTTTGTTATGCTTCTGAGTTTTCCGATGGTTAATTTTTGAGTTTTGTAATTTACTTCGGTTTTGCTTCGTATTTCTTGAAAGTTCTTCGCCGTAGCAGGTAGGTATTTATACCATTGACAGATTTGACAAATCCTGACAGATTTTTCTGCTTTTTCCTCATTACAATCACGATGAATACAGAAAAAATCTATTGTATCAGGCATTTTGTTTGATTTGTTGTTTCTCATCCTTTGCTTCCATTTTGTCCTTATAGTTTAATTTAATTTTTGTAGCTATGGCCAACGCCGAGTGTCAAGGCTGCAATTTAACTGTAAGAGATTTTGTGTTACTATCAAGTACCACATTTGCCGCAGGATTAGAAAGGTACCAGGAGGACATCATAAGAAGGCACGACGCCTTCAATGCGCTTTCAAGAGGAGTGCTCGCGTAGGCTCGTGGTTTGAATTTAGTAAATTTTCGTTAGAAGACGTATGCTATTTTGTGTTCCTTTGGTGTTTTTTGCCTTTCCCGCGACAAAAATTTATTATCCGTGAGTTGAAATGTAGCTCCAGGACTTGTGTAGACTGGGCCTCGTTCTGCCGAGAAGTATGTGTTAATTGGGCCTTCTCTACTTCTGAAAAAATCGGAGGTACAGGACATATTGTTGAGATAGACGAGGCGAAATTTCGCAAGCGAAAATACAACAGGGGGAGGCGAATAGAAGGACAGTGGGTATTTGGTGGAAAGGGGAAGCAAGCGTAATTAAAGAGTGGATATTGCCGGGGACCACGATTGTTTCGGATTGTTGGAAGGCGTATGATACCTTAAGTATGTACGAAGGTTTTCAGCACTTCAAAATTAACCATTCGCTTCAGTACGTTGACCCTAGCGACTCAACGGTTCATACGCAAAACATTGAGCGCACCTGGAGGGATGTAAGGTGGAATCCCTCGTTATGGGCGAAAAACGGCTCACTTTGTAGGATATTTATCAGAATTCTTATTTAAAAGAAAATTCAAAGATAGCAACTTAATTCACTATTTCTTCTTGGAAATTGCGAAATTGTATCAACCTCCACTATAATTTTTCTTACGCGACTTTATTAATGTAAAATTTCACAAATAATTTAGGTGATTAAAATCATAATTTTTATTATTTTAGTCATCTAGTAGCTTTGGCTCCATTGCCTTATTGACAAATGTACAGTTAGATACTTAGGGGCCAATTCCAAGTCAGGGTTGCAACCGATGCAAATTACCGGAGCAGCGCAAAGTTGCGTCGGTGATTTGCGACCGCACTGCTCCGCTAGTTGCCACGGAATTCCAAGTCTTATCACGCTGCGTCACCGTAGCAAAGCAGGCCGGTCGCAACGTCGACGCAAACTTGACATTTGAATTTGTTTGTTGGCGCCCCAGTTCGTGAAAATGAGTAAAACGTAAGTATTTTTACCAGAATTCGTCTTATTTTTCCTTCAATAATAAATGGCACGATGAAAATTGAAGAAACCAAGATCCAAAAATTTCACTTCTACTGAAGTAGAAATTCTTGTCGATGAAATTACAAAGAAGTGGGGGTTGCTTTGTGGGTCATTAAAAGGGCCCAAACTAACCCAATTCCATCGAGATTGTGCGTGGGAGCAGGTCTTGGGGGCGGTCAATACGGTTGCCCCTACAAGAAGAACGGTGCCAGATATAAAGAAAAAATTTAAGGATTTTAAGAATCGGGGAACAAATCATATGCAAAACCCGCAAACAACGGTGTGGCGGCCGCCATACTTGAATTTTGTGATGGTCGCAAACACTTGCACCACCTTTCTAGTAGGTGCAAAATATCGAAGCAACGCCGTGCGTCAACTTTGACTTGCAACACACTTGGAATTGGTCGCATCTGAGTTACGCCGCTTTCATATTTGCGTCGGTCGCAACCGTGACTTGGAATTGGCCCCTTACTCATTATTATCAATAAAAATGCCTTCAAGACGAGTAGTGGAAGTATGGAATTTTGTGTGTGACATTATTAGTTGTTGTCCGATTCTTTACTTAGGACCAAAATGTATTCAGGACCACTGTATTATAAAGATCGAGTCTATCTTGCTGCATTTGGCTATTGTATTTTAAATGATTTTTTCTAGCAGAATCAGTCGTTTTCTCGCTTTTCTATTCAGGTGTCAAAAGGTCAGGTAAGGTCTCTCTCTAATAACAAACGTTTTTCAACTATTTACCCTTCCTCTAAATCATTTTTTCTAGCAGAATCAGTCGTTTTCTCACTTTTCCATTCAGGTCTCAAAAGGTCAGGTAAGGTCTCTCTCTAATAACAAACGTTTTTCAACTATTTACTTCCTCTAAATGATTTCTCTAGAAGAATCAGTCGTTTTCTCACTTTTCCATTCAGGTCTCAAAAGGTCAGGTAAGGCCTCTTTCTAATAACAAACATTTCTCAACTATTCACCATCCTCAAGGATTTGTTCTAGCGGGATCAGTCGTTTTTCCACTTTTCCATTCAGGTCTCAAAAGGTCAGGTAAGGTCTCTCTCTAATAACAAACGTTTCTCAACTATTCACCCTCCTCCTCAAGGATTTGTTCTAGCGGAATCAGTCGTTTTTTCACTTTTCCATTCAGGTCTTAAAAGGTCAGGTAAGGTCTCTAATAACAAACGTTTTTCAACCATTTACCCTCCCTCTAAATGATTTTTTCTAGCAGAATCAGTCGTTTTCTCACTTTTCCATTCAGGTCTCTAAAGGTCAGGTAAGGTCTCTCTCTAATAACAAACGTTTTTCAACTATTTACCCTTGCCCTAAATGATTTTTTCTAGCAGAATCAGTCGTTTTTCCACTTTTCCATTCAGGTCTCAAAAGGTCAGGTAAGGTCTCTCTCTAATAACAAACGTTTCTCAACTATTCACCCTCCTCCTCAAGGATTTGTTCTAGCGGAATCAGTCGTTTTTTCACTTTTCCATTCAGGTCTCAAAAGGTCAGGTAAGGTCTCTCTCTAATAACAAACGTTTCTCAACTATTCAACCTCCTCCTCAAGAATTTGTTCTAGCGGAATCAGTCGTTTTTTCACTTTTCCATTCAGGTCTTAAAAGGTAATGGTAAGGTCTCTAATAACAAACGTTTTTCAACCATTTACCCTCCCTCTAAATGATTTTTTCTAGCAGAATCAGTCGTTTTCTCACTTTTCCATTCAGGTCTCTAAAGGTCAGGTAAGGTCTCTCTCTAATAACAAACGTTTTTCAACTATTTACCCTTGCCCTAAATGATTTTTTCTAGCAGAATCAGTCGTTTTTCCACTTTTCCATTCAGGTCTCAAAAGGTCAGGTAAGGTCTCTCTCTAATAACAAACGTTTTTCAACTATTTACCCTTCCCCTAAATGATTTTTTCTAGCAGAATCAGTCGTTTTTCCACTTTTCCATTCAGGTCTCAAAAGGTCAGGTAAGGTCTCTCTCTAATAACAAACGTTTTTCAACTATTTACCCTTCCTCTAAATCATTTTTTCTAGCAGAATCAGTCGTTTTCTCACTTTTCCATTCAGGTCTCAAAAGGTCAGGTAAGGTCTCTCTCTAATAACAAACGTTTTTCAACTATTTACTTCCTCTAAATGATTTCTCTAGAAGAATCAGTCGTTTTTCCACTTTTCCATTCAGGTCTCAAAAGGTCAGGTAAGGTCTCTCTCTAATAACAAACGTTTTTCAACTATTTACCCTTCCCCTAAATGATTTTTTCTAGCAGAATCAGTCATTTTTCCACTTTTCCATTCAGGTCTCAAAAGGTCAGGTAAGGTCTCTCTCTAATAACAAACGTTTTTCAACTATTTACCCTTCCTCTAAATCATTTTTTCTAGCAGAATCAGTCGTTTTCTCACTTTTCCATTCAGGTCTCAAAAGGTCAGGTAAGGCCTCTTTCTAATAACAAACATTTCTCAACTATTCACCATCCTCAAGGATTTGTTCTAGCGGGATCAGTCGTTTTTCCACTTTTCCATTCAGGTCTCAAAAGGTCAGGTAAGGTCTCTCTCTAATAACAAACGTTTCTCAACTATTCAACCTCCTCCTCAAGGATTTGTTCTAGCGGAATCAGTCGTTTTTTCACTTTTCCATTCAGGTCTTAAAAAGTCAGGTAAGGTCTCTAATAACAAACGTTTTTCAACCATTTACCCTCCCTCTAAATGATTTTTTCTTGCAGAATCAGTCGTTTTCTCACTTTTCCATTCAGGTCTCTAAAGGTCAGGTAAGGTCTCTCTCTAATAACAAACGTTTTTCAATTATTTACCCTTGCCCTAAATGATTTTTTCTAGCAGAATCAGTCGTTTCTCCACTTTTCCATTCAGGTCTCAAAAGGTCAGGTAAGGTCTCTATCTAATAACAAACGTTTCTCTCAACTATTCACCCTCCTCCTCAAGGATTTGTTCTAGCGGAATCAGTCGTTTTTTCACTTTTCCATTCAGGTTTCAAAAGGTCAGGTAACGTCTCTCTGTTGACAATTGTTAAAAATGGCGTTTTCTGACACCAGTATTATGAGTAATTTCCTTTTGATACTGGTGTTAAAAGTGACAATGCAACAACAATTAAACAAGTCGCGGCAACAAATTGTCACTATACCTTAGTTACGGCGAATTTCATGGACGTTTTCAATTAATAATTTGAAAACATCTGCTTTTAATCGTGTTTGTAGAAAAAATTGTGTATGATATGCGTATGAAAAGTGATTTTATTTTGTTCGAACTTCCCTTCTCACAAAATAAAATACACTTTTAACACTTATATCATAAATAACTATTTTACTACTCACTGTGCTTATTTTACTGTAGGTTTGTCTAATGTAAAGAGTAGAGACTGATCACAAACTTTTCCGATTTAGTAGCCCTTGCCTTGAGGGTAGTGCGTAGACTGCGGAAATTGTAAGAGAACGTCACTGTCAGATACCGTTTTGAATGATAATTTTAACTGTCTACGTCCTACCTCTCGCACGCAGGGCAAGGGCTACTAGATCGGAAAAGTTTTTGACCACATGTTATAATTATTATTAAATTGCAACTGGTAATTTCAAAGTCCGCCGCCCACGTAAGACGACGCCTAGGACCGCGCGTCACGCGCGGCGTGCGCTGCTATAGCAAGCCGTTGCAACGGAATATTTGCACTAAATTAGTGTCTAACATAAGCGCCAGTCGTTTATCGTTCACTTAAGACGCAAACACTCACTTGTATTGGTATGGCGACACTTGTATTGGTATGGCGACAAGAATTTCGAGCGGCACCGCGCACCGCCCACGTAAGACGACGCATAGTTTTTTTAAACCAAATTTTATTCCATTATTGAAGCAATCTAATTTTCTTAATTCTATGGAACAGATCTCCAGATGTTGGCAACATCTGGGAATATGACAACGTTATCTCTAGAAATGGCAAATGTCAGAATAATTTGAAGTTGTCATCTGTGAACTGTGAATTGAATTTTAGCGACTATGACCGAAATATTCGTCTGCTCCGCCACCGAAGTTGTATTCTTAGTATGATTGGCCGTCCGGTGGTATCAGTCTGGTCTCTCTAGTATGTATTTTAAGTGTTTCACCGCATACGAAACTGTTACCTCTGGTAATTGTTTCATATGCGGTGAAAATTTAAAGACCTTATTATAATTGTTTTACGAATTTTCTCTGCTGCGACACCGGAATCGTATTGCTGGAACGATTAGCTATCCAACGGTACCAATTTTGTCTCTCTAGCATGAATTTTAAGCATTTCACCGCTTATGAAACTGTTACCAAATGTCATTTTTAACAATTGTCAACAACCGTTAAAACAACTGTTTTTAATAGTTTTGTAAAAAAAACATTTCTTTCAAAGTTCTTGCTGTCCCATTCCAATTAGTCCAATTATTACTGGTGAACTGCCGCCACTAGGATTCCTTGTTGATAACTGTAAGTACCTATTTATAGACACTGTTTGTTTATCAACCAACGATTCATGCTCATTTTATAACTTTTTTCTCTCAAATATGTATAACCAAGTATTAAAGTGACAACTAATGAAAGTCTTCACAACGTGGTGATGTTATTGCTATTGCTTTTTTATTGTCGCCGTGATAGTTTTACTAACCCTCACCTGAACAAGTGATGTATTTTAATATTTTCTGTTCAAAACAACGGGCAATTAGGGAGCACTAACTTTATTTAAACCAATTGACAAAAAACAGCGTTAACAAAATTATATATGAACAATTTAGACGACTGGATTTGCCGTAAAGCAACGGTTGGAAAAGAGCTGCATCTTCTAGACTGGTCGTCCAACCGATTACACTCTCATTTCGATTTTGTACTTTCAACCACAGCATCAAGGGCTGGAAGTACTCCATCATGCTGTCTGCCATGATCTTATCCCTTCTTCTTCCCATCGCTCGCAAAACGTCCTTCCAGTGCTTCGATTTTCCAACCCTCAACAAATCGCTGCAAAAAAAAAATGAAAATTTACAATTTTCAGTGTTTCAAATTACGATAAAACTCTTCCAGCTTCTCGAGATCTGTAGATATCGCAACTATGGAGGGTACCAACATGGCCTGCGGCGAAGCAAAGAGACTCGTAGATTTGAAATTCGAGTAAAAGGGCGACGTAGTACTTCATGTAGGGAATGTCGGCGGGGATGTGCCTTTTGGCACCTGGATCGAAATGGTATTCAGTTCTGGGAATTGGCGGGACAATCCCTTGCAAGCGAAGTCGGAGTTCCCACCAAAGGGAGTTCATGTTTTGAACTCCGTTTTGAAAGATCTCGTAGCGCCACTGAAACATGAACTGTAGGTATTATATTTTCGGAATTGCTTACCATGTCCACCAAATATGCAAATGGTGCAAACGCTATCTTCTTCAAAGCCATGAGCATCAGGAAATTTATGTTCAGCTCATAGCCATTGGAGTTTTCATTAAACAATCCCACTCTGTGCAAATGTTCAGGATTGAACACCGACAGGGAAATAGCATTAGCAACGGCCTCGTGAAACGCGGGATTCGCTCCATCTCTGTACAAAAAGGAGTGATCTGCATAGTACATGTAATACTGGATGTGGGACATCTCGTGGTGGGCCGTGATTAAATCTTCCATGTTAACTTCAGTGCACTGCTTTATCCTAAAGTCGATTTTGTTGCAAAAATCCCAGGCACTGGAGGTGCACTGTACTCTCCTGTCGGTTGGTCTTTCTAACATAGAGAATCTCCAGAACTCCGGAGACATGGGTTTCAGACCCAAGGAAGTGTAGAATTCTTCGGCCATCTGAAACATTCTTTAAACGATGATAATTCGACGTCTAAGGAAAGGATTGAATTCGTGGAACTTTACAGTAGTAACTGTCTTACCCACATTTTAGTCCGGGGGTTAAGCCGATGGACCTTGCATTTTATTGTAGAGTTTTGCCACTTAACACATATACTCCCCAGACATGTAGAAGTAGATTTAGAAGCGGAGCCCAACAAAATTTTCATGCTAAGGGGTGAAGCCACCCTGCAGAAGTTACCATTTTTAAAAATTCTGTTTTCTTATAATATTTTTGGTATTTTGTCCGCGACTGCGCTACAAATGAGCTTTTGTTGTGCCTCGGCATAGCTACAGGTGCTAGGGAAGAGGCTGCAGGCCTCACATTCCTTTTATACCAGAGGGTTAAGGCAAAAATGATATTAATCTAACATTTTATTTTAGAAATTCGCCATTTGGCTCAAACACTGTCCAGAGGTGTACAAATGAATTTAGAGGGGCAAACCATCCCTATTTAACTCCACCATTGCCTGGTCCCAAGCCCAGGATGCGAAAGGAGGGTTGTGCGTAGGGTCAGCAACCCTACCACGTAAAAAAGATGCAAGCTATAGAAACGTCAAACGGCCTCGGAAACAGATCGGAAGAAACGAAGACAACTCAGGCTACGGAAATAGACACGAGAAAGGTTATGTACATAGGCTGCTGGAACGTAAGAACCATGCAAGAAACAAGCAAAATGAACCAGATAGCTCAAGAAATGGAAGAAAATAGGATAGAGATACTGGGTTTGAGTGAAACAAGGATCAATGGATGCAGCAAAATTAGACTGCAAAATGGTAAATACGTACTGAATTCAGGAAATGTAAACGAAAACGACAAACACGAACGTGGAGTGGCTATTATACTAGGGAAAAACGCAGGGAGAGCATTGATTGATTGGGAGGGGGTGACAGAAAGGATAATATTCGCAAGATTTAAGACAAGATTTCACAACCTCTCAATAGTAAACGCCTATGCTCCCACGAAGGACGACACACGCAAAGAGTTCTACGAACAGCTGCAAGCAACATGTGAGAGAATACAAAGGAAATACAGAAGAGATATTCTTATAGTAATGGGAGACATGAACGCCAAGATAGGATCCATAAACACAGGGAAAGAAACGGTGATGGGCACAAACGGTCTAGGAGAAATTAATGACAATGGTGAAAGATTTACGGACTTCTGCGCCCAAAACAACCCAAAACAAAGTTACCTGGATATCCCCAGACGGACACGCACAAAACCAAATAGACCACATCACAATTGAGAAAAAATGGAGATCACTGCTAGACGTTAGGACAATGAGAGGTGCTGATGGTGGATCCGACCACATGCTTGTTAGAGCCAAATTTCAAATTAAACTCCAGGCAATGAAGAGAACTGACCCAAAGAGAGAAAGATACAATATTCAATGGCTTAGAAATGGAAATGAATCCACGGAGAAGTACAAAGAACAAATGAGGAGTAGGTGGGAAAAAATAAACCAAACAAACAATGCAGAAGAGAGAAGCATAGAAGAACTGTGGACCACTTACAAAAACATACTAAAAGAGACAGCGGTAGAAGTGATAGGTTATAAGAAAAACAACGATAAACTTTGGATGTCCAGAAACACCTGGGAGAAAATAAATGAAAGGAAGAAGTTAAGACAAAAAATCTTGAATACACAAGAAATAGAGAGGAAACGATCGCTAGAAAAGGAATACAATGAGAAAAATAGGGAAGTAAAGAAAAGCGCAAGAAGGGACAAAAGAACCTACCAAAACGATCTCATTGAAAAGGCAGAACAAGCAGCCAAAGAAAACGACATGAAAACGTTGTATGAGACAACAAAGAATATAACGAACACAAAGAAAGACATTCCGATAAGGCTACGTGACAAAGAAGGAACTCTACTTAGATCAAAACAAGAAAGAATGACTAGATGGGTGGAGTTCTTTGGGGTTATGTATAAAGAACAAAACATTGAAGCAGAGATAGAGGATTTCCCAAACAAAGAACCCATGAACATAAATATAGAGGAGTTTAGCAAAGAAGAAATTAAGGAGGCCATAAAACATTTGAAAAATGGGAAAGCAGCGGGGATAGATAGCATACCGCCCGAATTAATAAAGACAGATACCGAAACGTCAACAGACATACTACAGATACTAATAAGCAGGGTATGGAACAAAGAAGAACTCCCCAAAGAATGGACGCAAGGCCTGATTGTGAAAATCCCCAAAAAAGGCGATACAACAAAGTGTCAGAACTGTTGGCCTATAACCCTCCTCTGCATGACAAGCAAAATACTAACACGAATGATGCTCGAGAGAATAAAGAAGGAAATTGACAGAGCACTAAGACCAAACCAGGCAGGCTTCAGAGCAAAAAGATCATGCACCGACCATATATTGTGACGGTTCTGGAATTATTTCTTTCGTGTTGGGAAAATGAGATTTTCCGAAATAATTCTCCGTCACTTTTCTTCACATTTCCTTCGACAAAATTACCTTCCCCACTGGAAGTGGAGGACTCCCGGTTGTGAAAAGACAATGCAGCAACCCCTAAAGACACTTTGTGTAGTGCTCCTAGTGATAAAAGACACTTCTGGACGATATCTTCGCCAGTGTTTCTTAGGTTCATGACCTCTCGGCATATTACAAATTCTCTCCGACAACTCGAACTGCTTTCGACGAATGGGGGAAAACATCTCCTTACAGGCTTCCACAGGGAATGCACACGCCTCAGGGAGGTCCCACGATGACAACAAGGGGGCCCAGACGGAATCCTCGCCTCAAAGGGGGCACCTACTGATAACGAACCGTCTGAGGTAATTATAGCCGAAACGAGACGTACCTGATGTCGTGAAGAATCAGTCACACCAGGGGAAGTCGAATCCAGGATAAATACCCCTCGAAAGGGGAGAAATACCGCGAGAAGAAACGAATAACCGAGTGAGGTTAGATTCAGGAGATTCACGAGTAGCCACAGACGAGTAGCAATAGGCTACTGGCCGAGCCGTGCACGAACGCTACGAGAGGGCGCCACGCGCAACCCGTCGCAGCGGCTGAAATGCCGGCTTCAAATATAAGACGCGGTTCACTTCATTGAAGATAGTGTTAAGTCACTCGCTCCGGCCTGCGGGCTTGGACTTGGACATGGACTTGGATCTCGGTAAGAGGTAGTGGAAGCACGATTAGCTCCACGAAGATGGCCCAGGACGCCAAATTTCCTGGTGTACGGCGGAAAGGCGGACTTCTAGCCCCTTTCCTGACCAGCGTCGCATAAATCCCCACTAGGTTGGACATAGCCACGATTGGCTCGAGTTGGACATGTCATCCACTCGACGCGGGAATTTTGAATGTTTGATGGTTTGTGCGTTTACAAATACGTTGTGCATTTGTTTGATTGATATTGGTTCGAGTTGGATATGTCGTCCACTCGACGCGGGAATTTTGAATCGGTTGTTTGATTGTGTGTTTATCACGAGGTTGTGTATTTGTTTTGTAAACGATACTTGTTTGTTAGTTTATCAATGCGTTGTGTATTTGTCCGCGTTCCGGAAATACTCGGTAGTTAGTGTTTTAATTTGTTGTAAGGTCATTTAGGATAATTAGATGTAGGTCCGTACTTTCGTTCATTGTAAATTGCTTGTAACTAGCTCGGCTCTTTCTCTTTCGTTTATTAAACATCTTTTACTTAGTAAATTGTTCGTCTTATTGAGTAAATGGCGTCCGAACTCGTCAACCCCGACCCTTCTCCACTGTCAGCTATGCCGGATAGCAAATAACCCCCCCCCTTATAATGCTGCACCGCCTACCACGTTGCTTCCCGGTGCGTTAAAGTAACTCATTTTCTCCTGGTCTTTTGGAGTTGGTATTAGTAAAGACCACGGTGGCGCCCTGTTTGGTTGGTTCGATTCGGGAAGTGACGTAATAATGGCGGAAAGGCATTATAATATGTACCATGAGAATCATAATAGAACAGACGCTAGAATGGCAAAGCAAAATATACGTAAACTTTATAGACTTCGAGAAGGCGTTTGATCGCGTAGATCGGATGAGAATGTGGTTACTGCTAGAAAAATACGGAATGCCACAGAAGTTCGTGAGAATGATTAAACTATTTTACGAAAGATCGACATCACACATAATAAATGAGGGCAAAATGTCAGAAGAAGTGAATATCCAGGCTGGAGTAAGACAAGGATGCATCCTGTCCCCGACGATATTTCTGATAGTGGTCGACTGGATAATGAATAGGGTAACCAGCAATAAAACCGGAATAATCAATCAACTAGAAGACCTGGAATTTGCCGACGACGTCTGCCTTCTAACGGAAAAAAGGCAACACATGCAACGAAAGACTGAAAGGATCGCAGAAACTACACAAAAAATAGGACTGAAAATAAACACGGGAAAGACCCAAATTATGAAAATAAACACACCTAGAGAAATGGCAATATCACTTGACGGAAAGGAATTATACTTGTTGTCAACAATGAGTCGCCATGGAAATTGGGTGAATCTTGGTCGTGTGGATCCCGGACAGACCATAGAAGCAGTTGACAGCATTTGCTATCTAGGAAGCATATTGAACAACAAGGGTGGAACTGAGGAGGACATAAAGAGGAGAATAGGTGCAGCCCAAGGAGCTTACAACATCTTAAGGAAGATATGGACCGCAAAACAAATATCTCAAAAAACCAAGATAATAATTTTCAACAGCAATGAGAAAAGTACACTACTATACGGGGCAGAAACCTGGAGGATAACAAAGAAAAATGTAAACCAGGTACAGGTGTTCATAAACAAAAGTCTGAGACGGATTCTGGGCATATTTTGGCCGGCACGTATTGCAAACGAAGAGCTATGTAGTATAACAAGTGAAGAACCGATAGGCAAAACCATCTGTAGAAAAAAATGGAAATGGATAGGACAAACGCTCCGAAAGCAGAATACAGACATAACCAGACAAGCACTAGAATACCTACCAAGCGGAAAAACAGGGAAGACCACTGGAAACGTGGAAGAGAAGTGTGGAGAAGGAATACAAAAAACTAGGGAAAACATGGTCGGACCTGAAGAATATAGCCAGAGACAGAAAGGAATGGAGAAAGACCGTTGACGCCCTATGCTCCCAATGGAGCGAAGAGGATGAATTAAACCATCCCTATTTGCCTCACATGGAGTGTTAAGCCATCCCGAGAGTGTTAACTTCTCTTAAAATGCCATTATCTTGTGACACATTTCGGGCATTTTGTCTTGATTGTGCCTGGGGTGTCAATAAAATTTATTGCGACTGCTAAGCACAGTTACAGGAGTTGAGGGAGTTGCAACCCCCACTCCCTTTAGTAAGTCACCCTTTTCAGCACTACAATGGAATTCACGCCCCCCCCCCATCCAAGATTTTCTCTTACAGACTCTCCATATCTTTCCTCCCGTAGTGGGCTTTCTGAATCTGTAATATATTTTGCATTAACTACTCAAGAAGACAAACCCCTATTTGTGTGCAAATACATCTACTCCATATTAATCCACCTTGGTAAGAAGCTCGATGAGCATGTAACGTCAGTGCATCTTCAGTTGGAGGAATATCTTCCATTTTGCGTCCTTTCTTCGTCAATAGAGCGAGTCTAGCCTTGTTAACAGTTGTGTTACTGCTTCATTTGTCGTATAAAAGGACAACGAATTTATGTAGGCTAGCCCTTCACATCTCAAGCAGCTAGCGCGAAGAAAACATTTATTGCTTCTGGAAACGCTTTCCATGTATCGAAAGCAACCCTCTTGCCTTTTCCATAAAAAGCAGATACTACGTCACATCCAGTGAAAGCGTGGAACAATGGTAAAGTAATGACCATGAGGAATCTGACACATGACTCATTCTTCAGGCTGCAAATCTGTATTAATTAGATCAGTTACAGACGTGGTTGTATTTGCAGTGGCTGCCTCGCAGCTCATAGCCGGGGAACCTGAAATCTGGATTAATTTTGTATCTGGAAAAGGCCAGAAATTCATTGCCGCTCACGAGATTAGCAAATCACTTGGACCAGATATGTTCATTACTTTACCAGTGTTCCACGCCTTCACTGGATGTGACGTAGTATCTGCTTTTTATGGAAAAGGAAAGAGGACTGCTTTCGAAACATGGAAAGATAGATATAGATGGATATATTTGTCTGAATACAGTCTTAACTCGGTCAAAAAGAAAAACGTACAGTGTAAAAGCACAAACATACAAAAAAAAATGCAGCAGAGAAGCGGCTGGAACCTCCCCATCGCGTGGATCTTTGTATTCTGTGTTGATAGTAGTCAATTCAACAGAATTTTTGTAATCCTTGACTAATTTCGCAATTTTCTGACAAATACCGACATCACCTCGGACATCACCCATCACATTTGACAATGTGTTCCTTTTAAGGTTAATCTTTTGCCACCTTTTTGACAATAACTGCCACTTTATGTCATCCACTGTCAGCCCGCTCCCTTTTATTGAGAAAGAATTTTTTCTCTATTTTCTACTGAAATGGCCGAAACTGTGAACACATTTTTAGAACCAGAATTTGATCGCCTTTCTAATGGCGACATAAAAAATGAGGTCTTGTATTTAAAATTTTAAGTTGATATGCTTAAATGGGACTTCCCGTGGGCCAATTGCTTTCAAAAGCCTTTCAGGTCTTCAACGGGTCACCCGATCTCCATGTACCAAATTTCAGCCAAATCGATTCAGTAATTTGGGCTATAATGTATTTTTACTGTTATTATAAAATTCCGCTTTTTTGAACCAAACAGCGCTAAATGCGAATTAATTTTGTCCTATTTAAAACCAGAATTTGAAGACCTTTCTGATAGTGACAATAAATCTTTCAAAAACTTGTTTTTAATGGTCAAATGAAAAAATAATTTTAAATTTGGAAATTGGTGTGCCAAAACGGCACTTTCCGTGAGTCGATTGAATTCAAAATTTGTTCAGCTCTTCGACGTGTAATACAATCCCCATGTGCAAAATTTCAGCCAAATCGGTTCAGGGGCTTGGGCTGTACCGCGATTTTAAAGTCCGATAAAAATCAATTTTTTTTTTATTTTTGGTCAAAAGGGCACTAAGAATGAATACACTTTTAAAAGCAGAATTTGAAGGTCTTCCTTATGGTGAAGTGAAAAATGGGGGTTTGCATTTAAAATTTAAAAGTTGATGTGCCAAAATGGCATTTCCGGTTGCACGATTGGCTCCAAAAGCTTTTCAGATCTAAGTTAGGTTACGAGATGCCTATGTTCCAAATTTCAACTAAATCGGTCTAGTAGTTTTGGCTGTGGCGTGATTACAAACGAACGTACGAACGTACGTACATACACACAGACACATTTTAAAAACCCCTTTTTTGGGTTCCTGAGACCTCAAAACGTGAAGATCTGGTGTTATCTCAAATTCGAAAATTTTAGTGATTGCAGTAACCTCCCATTTTTTTTAAATTGTGATGGGGTTGGGGAGGTTAATAAAATGACAATAATGTACACTGTCCGGTCAGGAATTCTTCTATGGTGTAGTATGCTCCATCCATTAAATTTTTTTTTACCGAGATTTTAAATTGACTTGTTTGAAGAGATCGCACCCCAGGAGCAAGAGGGTTATACAATTTTGGGCCATAGTAGTTATTGGCATTCCTGCACCTGCCAAGGGGGACCAAACTCACGGAAATGCTGTCTACAATGCGCGTTTAATATGTATGATCATCAGAAAGCGTTTCCAGAAGCAATAAATGCTTTCTTCGCGCTAGCTGCTGGAGATGTGAAATGGGCAATGGCTAGCGTACAGAAATTCGTTGTCCTTTTGTAATACAACTGTTAACGAGGCTAGACTCTCTCTATTTACGAAAAAAGACGCAAAAGGGAAGATGTTCCTCCAACCGAAGGTGCACTGACGTTCCATACTCATCGAGCTTCTTACCAAGGTGGATTAATATTTAGTAGATGTATTTACACACAAATAGAGGTTTGTCTCCTTGAATAGTTAATAGGGACACAATATATTACAGATTCAGAACGAACATACTCTATACAAAATTTTAATTAACATGCAGACTGTTTGCTTTTTAGGCCCCAAGGGTCTGTAAGAGAAAATCTTGGGGGGGGGGTGAAGAGGGTGCTTGACTGAAGGGGGTGGGGGTTGCAACTTCCTCAACTCCTGTAGCTGTGCCTAGCAGTCACAATAAATTTTATTGACACCCCAGGCACAATCAAGTAGACAAAATGTCCGAAATGCATTTTAAGAGAAGCTAACCCTCTCGGGATGGCTTAACACTCCATGTGAGGCAAATAGGGCTGGATAGTCCTCCTAAATTCATTTGTACACCTCTGGACAGTGTTTGTGCCAAGTGGCGAATTTCCAAAATAAAATATTAGGTTAATATAATTTTTGCTTTAACCCTCAGGTATAAAAGGAATGAGGCCTGCAGCCTCTTCCCTAACACCTGTACCTATGCCGAGGTACAACAAAAGCTCATTTGTAGCGCAGTCGCGGCCAAAATACGAAAAATATTGCAAGAAAACTGAATTTTTAAAAGTGGTAAATTCTGAGGGGTGGCTTCGCCCCCTAGCATGCAGGGTTGGCAAAAACCCGGGTTTTTGTGTCAGCCTCATGGGTTTTTGGGTTTTTGTGTATGGGTTTTTGTGTTTTTGTGTGGGTTTTCGGGTTTTTGTTGTAATTTTGACAGTTTTGACACTTTTTTAATTGGTAATGACATGTTTGACACACACGCAGCGCATCTAACACCTAACCTAACCCTATTTACTGGCTGTTTAGAATTAATTAAGAATAAAGTAAGTATTTAAGGGGCTCTATTATAATTTTTGTAATCAGTATTCATTCAGTAAAGGGTCTTTACTGGCTAGGCTAGGAAAAATTAATAGTTTTGACGGTAAATGATAGTATCCTGTCAACAAAAACTTTTCCGATCTGTATCCCTTGCCGCATCCTTGCCTTGTTAATATAACGTATTTGCTTTGCCGTGAGAGACGTAGGACGTAGAATGATGAAATTATTATTCCAAGTTGCGAAATCTGAAAGTGACGTTATCATATAATTTCCGCAGCCCACGCCATACGTCACGGGTACAAGATCGGAAAATTTTTGATCCCTCTTTACTATTGTGCATTGTACAAGGTGTTTCTCTCTCTTGATATTACTGATGCTTTAGGCTCATTGTGATTTTCATTTTAAAAAGTTGGGTTTTTGTCTGTGGGTTTTTGTGTGGGTGGGCTTTTGTGTTTTGAGGTCTGGGTTTTTGTGTCAAAAACCCACCCAAAAACCCAAGTGGGTTTTTCTAAATCTAGTTCTACATGTCTGGGGAGTATATGTGCCACGTGGCAAAACCTAAGTAGGTAAAAAGCAGTGATATCAAAATTTTACGAGCGGCAGAAAAAACCAAAAAGGTCGTAGGAGAAGTAGGTGAAGCATTGAACAAAACCAACAGAAATTAGACAACGCTAATTATTTACCTTACCTAAGAGGAGTAAATCCTTGCCTCAACATTTCGTTTGTTACATCAATACTTCCGTATTCAGGATAAGGAACAACAACATCGATAATTTTGCTCCAATCCTGTGCCCATAAATTACCCACCAGGTGAGCGGGAAGCGGTCCTTCAGGACGAATAATACTCGCTCCATATTTTTGCAGCAATCTTCTTCTGACATAAGTAAATAGCTCTTTATAAAGCGGTTGAAGAACTCCCCACGATTCTGTCAGTTCTTTTTCCAAATTCTGATCCTCGTAAATGTAGCGCATTTCCTCACCAGCATCCGAAAATCCTTACAAAAATTATTAAAATCATTAAATCTTCAGAACTAACCATTCGTCATCGATGCCTGATTGGCGATTTGGACGTATCTCATAAATTTATTTTTCATCGGAGGCCCCACTTTATCGTGCCATTCCCGCCAAATATGCACCAGTTCTAAATTGTTCCTAGAATTGCCCATGATTCTCGTAACATCCGGATTTAATTCTAGGTCGCAGAAGATATTTTCGTGCGTGTTAAATGGGCATACTCTTATATGGTTGTACATGTCCTTCATTTCGGAAACCAGATGGAATACTTCATTGTATTTGTCGTCTGTTAAGCTGGCTCTGCTGTTGGTCACCAAAAACTTTAGTTGGCGTCTCACCATGGGATCTGGTAGTCTTGTCCAATCGAAGGAGACGGCCTTCCTCCAGGAGAGCTTGTCGAATTTAGCTTTGATCGTTTGTTGTTCTATCATTCGTCTTTTGTTGAAATCTGTCATGTTTGTGGAATATGTCCATTGGGAGGAGGCGACGAGGAAACAGGTTTTAGAGGCTTCGACGTCGTACTCCCGGAGGAACTGCAGAGCTTCTCCTAGGTTGACATTTGTACCCTGAAACAACAGAGGGATTTGTGGACAATTGCCAAATTGATACTTAACAGGAAAAAAGGCAACAGAGAAGCGGGTGGAACATCCCCATCGCGTGGGTCTTTAATTTCGGTGTAGGTAGCAGCCAGTTGAAGAGGAAATTTTTTTAGACCGCTCGTCATTGTGACTAATTTCACTCTTTTTGACAAATTGCAACACTTAAGGTTAATATCTTGCCACATTTACATTCTACTCTCTCTCCGTCAGCTCGCAAGTTTTAAAGGAGAATGAGAATTTTCATTATTTTCCGCCGAAATGGTGAATAGATTTTTATAACCAGAACATTAAATTCTGGCCATTAAGGTCTTTCTAATGATGACAAAAAAAAGGCCTTGTAGTTAAAATTTTTAAGTTGATATGCCTAAATGGCACTAACCGTGGACCACTTGCTTCCAAAAACCTGTCAGCACTTCAACGGGCCACCCATGTACCAAATTTCAGCCAAATCGATCCAGTAGTTTTTGTTATAATGTGCTTTTAGTGTTATTAAAAAAATTCTTAAATGCCAATGAATTTTGTCTTATTTAAAACAAGAATTTGAAGAGTTTTCTGATACAATAAATTTTATAAAAACTTATTTTGGATTGTTAAATGAGAGTATAATTTTAAACTGGAAAATTGATATGCCAAAAGGCACTTGCCGTGGGTCCATTGCCTCCAAAAAATGTTTAGCTTTCTGACGTGTAATACAATCTCCATGTGCAAAATTTCAACTATTTTGTAGTGATGATTCTAATAATAATAAAACAATAATGAATATCGCTTGTTCAGCGGAATCAAGTAGGTTAGTTTTAATCTTTAAGTTAGTGTTAATTAGATTAGATTGGGTAGAGACTTCAAAGACACCACATCAAGTCTGAATGAATATTATATTCTAATGGGAACGTTTGTGTAATTGAACCCAATCCATCCCGAGTCGTCCACATTACAATAATGACAAATGCATCTTAAAATACCCGGACACTAACTCTTTTTTTAGGAATAATTTAATGGGGGAAAAACAGTCTAAAGGGGAGATAGTGATTGCCCAGAGTGGAAATTCAGGTTCACATCCTCAGGCGCTAGTCTCCATTTCGTCCATAAAGGAATGGTTTTCACTTGCACTCATGGTTTAAACTTTATAAATTTAATAATACTTCAAATAGTTTTGTTAAATGGTACGTTGAAGCTATTGTCGGGTATTTGTCCGATGTAATTTTATTAGTAAATGTTAGTAGTAGTGGGTCAAGTACCTAGTTCTTCATCAGATTTATATAGTGATATTGATAGTGCTTCTAACGACATAGAAGAAAAAATTGATTTAAAAACTGCGACTAGCTTGTTGCCGGTTATGACCTGGTCAGAAACTGGTACCAAACAACTTATTGATGCGATTGAGTTATGCGATGCATTGTTGGATGCTGGCGGTAAACCTAAATTAACGACTATTGTTTTAAAAACTAATGTTAGTTACTGATTTGAGAAATAATTTTTTGTCGCAAAAATCTCCAATTACTTTGTCACATAAATTGAATAGTGCTACTTACGGTAATCGTTCTATTGAAGATTTAGGAAAATTTTCAGAAGATTTGTTAATGAACCTTACGATAACAGGGCTGATGGTAACGCTAATTCCATGACTGTTCTTAGGGCTGTTAATGAGAAAATTGCGATTAGTGCTTTTGCAAATGGATTACACAGTGGTCAGTTAAGCACGATTATTAAAGCTCAAAAGCTCCAATTTGTCTGAGGCCATTAGAGGTGCCTTGGATGAAAAAATTAATTTTAGAGATGTTCAATGTGAAATTTTCCATGCTAACAATAATAGGGGCAAAACACCAATAACGGTAATCGTGGCAATTCTCGAGGGCGCAATAACTTCAGTCAATTTCAGAATAATAACCGCCAAAGTTTTCAAAATCGAATAATCGTCAAAATTTTCAAAATCAAGGTTATCGTTACAATCAGCAGGGGAACACTAATTTTCGTAATAACGCATTTCAAGGAAATAGCAGACGAGGTAAATTATTGCTCTTTAGTGAAGTTACACGAGCAAGGAATAGACCTAAGGTCACTTAGTGTATTCTATAAAAATACAAAAAAAAACAAGAAAATAGAAAAACCAACGTTAACATCAAAACAGATCCAAAGAAGAAGAAACAGAATGAGCGTCTAGTAACGTCCCTGTGTGGTTATTTATATTAGAGGGGGCCGAAAAATAAACTATTCATTCTGCTGAAACAAAGGATCTGAGCTTCATCAGTTACTGAGGAAAACCCAGTATTGCCTCTTTATTTACTGTTTTAATCAGTTCATGGTAATCTTTAATTATGCAATTTTTTAGATCCGGGTTTATAAATTGGGCAGTCGAAGAATATGTGGTTTAGGCCTTCTTTTTATTGAAGGCTGCATAATACTGCATACTTGCTGTGGATTTATTTTATAAAATATTCTGTTTACAAATATTTGTATTCGATGGGCATGAGTGTTCTTTTTGCTAACAATCTTTTTAAGTTCAAACTGAGATCTACGCCAAGATAGAATTCCGGGCTTCTTTGATTGTGGGGAAGACTTGTTTAGAAGGATTTATAATATGAGCAAAATGTGCTTAACAGTATTTTATTCCAATCTTCAGTTCATAGGTACCTAATAATGGTAGATCTGCCTCTTGAACCCTATAAAATGTTTTATAGAATTCTAACCACGTGTCAACATTCAGATTCATGCTACAATGAGGGATATTTATCTTTCTAAATCGTTTAATAAGTTTCCAAAAATTAGTTGGATCTGAGCAATCTCTCAGTTCTTGTTGTGCTTTGTTTTCCAATGTTTTTTTTTCTTTCGATTAGCGCTATCTAAAATACTTTCCTTTCTGTGATTCGATTTCGTAACTTTATTGAAGGAGGACCGGATTAGTTTCTTTGCTTGCACACCTTCGCTATCATACTAAATTTTGTGTTTAATTGTATGACCCTGTGAATTAGAGTGTCTTTTAATTTTTAGGATTCCCAAAAATTTGGTAACTTCATAAATAGCATCAGTTAGGTTATAGTGTACTTCACCCCTTTTATGATATGTTACCCTCAAAAAGCAAAATTTTCACAGACCGCTCCATTTTCGTGTAATTTTGGCTAGTTCATTTTCACTCCTCTTGACTTTTCATCCCCCTTAACAATTTTTCAACCCCCCGAACGTTAATTTTGTAAAATTCGCGCAATTTTGCCTTTTTTACGATAATTTATTTTACGCGTATGGATTGTTTGCCTTTTTCACTTTTTCAACCCCCTTCGCAATATTTCAACCCCCAAAAGCCAAATTTGCATAATGGCTTATTTTCGTGTTATTTTCACCCCCTTTGACTTTTCATCCCCCTTTTCTGTTTACCTTTTACAATTTTTCAGCCTCCGTCGCAATAGGTATCTAAGTATTTCAATCCCCACCAAAGTCTGATTTATATTATTGGCTTATTTTCGTGTTATTTTCTATAATTCTACTAAATTACGATTAATTCTCATCCCCCTTTACGATTTTTCAACCCCCTAAGTTATAATTGTGCAAAATTCGGGTAATTTCGTTTTTCCTCGGTAACAAATTGGAGTCATTTGGATTCAGTTTATGTACCTTTTACAATTTTCCAGCCTGCTTTGCAATAGGTAAGTGTATATTTCAACCCCCACAAAAGTCTAAATTGCATAATTGGCTTATTTTCGTGTTATATTTGGTAATTCTACTTAATCACAGGTAATCTTCAACTCTCTTGACTTTTCATCCCCTTCGCAATTTTGCAACGCTCTGGGCATTATGTTATGTTACAAAACTACTCATTTACTCTGTCATGTCTTTAGGCGTTCAGGACTAACGCAAACGCCATTAGATTTTGGATGAGGAGAATATAACTCAAAATCCATTAGATTTTAACACTATTTATTTGAGCCCACTAATACACTTGCTGTGGTCGTTGACCAACTACTACTCTCTTGTCTCTTCACAATAAATTTATTCCCTTCAAAACATAATAAAGGACCCCGCACATAACACCGGGGATCCTGGCCCTCGGTAGATTTTCTTAAAATTTTGATGTTATTGGTCCTGTTAATTAGCAGCGGTCATGTGAATTTCAACTCTGCAACATCACTGGCTTAGCTGCTAGCGAGGTGCCAGGACTACCATTCTTTCAGTGAAAATTGAGTCCAATAAATCTTAGGGGGCACGAAAGATGCGTATTTATTTGTCAAAAGATATCATGACAGATGTCATCTCAACGGAATTGCCAAATATAAAAGTTGCTTATTGAATAAGAACCATAAAAAATATTACGAGATTCTGTTTAGAATACGTCTAAATCAATTCTACAAATACTTAGAAGATTTTAATTCACAAAACTAAAAGCAACAATACATATACATTGTACAACCAATGTATGTCCTGGATATTTGGGATAAGGAATGGATCATACATGGATGTCCATGGTATATCCGGAGCTATGTGGGTTTCTAGTTACTAAATTTTCTGAAGGTGGGCTGTGGCCAGGGCCCTATTCCACCGAAAACTTTTCATTTGCACTTTGCAGTTTCTTCCATTTAAAAATTATGGTGCAAAGTGCAACAGAAAATTGGCAAAATTTAGGTAGGTCCATTTGATTGAATCTGGACCGTTCCAGGTGGGATTTTGCCTTTAGAGGTTATTCCAGGTGGCTTGGATTTTATGTGGACGGGTCTTAAAAATTTCGTACATACAAAACTTTTTTGTAATTATGAAATAGTTATTTACGTAATTAGTTATGAAAAGTCCTATATTGTTGGACGAGTCGTAATATTTGCCAAAACGAGTGATAGCGAGTTTTGCAACATTATGCGAGTCAAACAATTTAACCTAATTGCGTAAAATCCAACTTTTCAAAACGCAATTAGGTAAAAAAAATAACTACCTACTAACATATAAAATTTTCGTGACCCCAGGACGCTTTCTTATGCAAGTAACTGCAACTGCAGATTTTCAAGCTCCAGTAATTCAGCTGGTAAACTTCCTCAATGAAAGCGAAGAAGCCTAAACAATAACAATTTCATATTTTAATTTAGGTATTTTTAAATACTAGAAAGTAGTTATCAGCTCTCTGGCTGTTTCTTAAGTGCAATTTTTAAAAGTAAGAAATTTTCGTCTAACACCATCTTCAATTGCGTAAAACTCATCTATTTTTTTGGTTCCATTGGTTAATTATGGGTCGTCACGGTACGGATTGTTTATGTCTACGCTCCGTAACAACAGCTACGGGCACACATCATTGTTGTAACTGTACATGGGTCATCTTTTGTTTAAAAAAAATAAAAAAAATCACCTGAACTAGCCTCTCATCGGCGATTCCCAGGCATTCCCCAACCATCAGCACTGCGACAACCAAAGGCGCACACTTCATCTTGTCCACAGACTCATGTTTTGTCAACGCAATTCGTAGTTGCACTGAACAAAAGACGATTTCTTGCAAATTGAGGTGTGCACGAAGAGTTGGCGGGACAAATTGTCGACGACGAAGCGTGACAATGTCGCGCGAATATTCTTGGAGTGTGTCGGGTACTCAACTGGCGGCTTCCTTCTTCGTACGCGTGCCAAATTATACCTTCACGTGTGCGGGGAGTCTAAGGTGACCTACGGAGGCACTCGTGTATAGTAATTGGGGAATTGTTTGGTTTTAAGGACGTTTTTAATGCCTTGATTGGGCAATTACATCATAAGATGTGGTATTTCCTTACCCTGACAATTATGTATAACATTCGCTTATAGGATCCGATTGTCTCGAAGCGATATTAATGACCGGAAAATTGTCCTGTTGCGACACCGAATCTGCAGAATCCTATAATTAAAATTAATCGTGTTTTTTAAATTGAGAGGCAAGGACTGACGTGTAATTTATCTCGGTGGCGGCCGTTCCTTTGAAGACCAATTTTTTAGGTAAGTACAGGGTATCCCTCGACGAGCGTCAGTTAGCCGTATCTGGAGAACTGCTTCTAGCATCGTCTTGAAAATTTGTACACAGGGGTTTCAATTAATTTTGAATCGACGTAAAATATTTTCATGAATGGCGTACTTCCGGTTATACCGGAAATAGGTACTAACTTCCTTATTTTAAATGGAACACCCTGTATATTATGATATTTTTGGATTTTACGTTTCATTCTAGGTAAACTTCACTAGGAATTGCTATGCCAAAAATCAACCATTTTTGAGAAAATCAAGAATCTCCCTTTTTTATGCCAAGTGCAGACCTAACTTCAAAAAGCTGTAACATCCTTACAGTATGAAATGAGGAAACGATATTAATTTGGCATGAAGACTAATGTAGGGTGTATCCGCCCCTCGACTCAAGTTGAGTCAAATACATACAGGGTGTTCTCTGCAAATTTTTAAACATCATCGACTTCATTGGTCAAAAAGTCAATTTTTTCAAATGGAATGCCCTAACTATTTTATGGCACATCGATGCAGAATTTGATTGTCTGTCATTTTAGTCTACACGTTTGCCACATTTAAATAAACAGTTTTTGTGATATTTCTATGTAGGTATTTGGAATTTGACCAAAATTTCATATTTTAAAACAGGATTAAAATAAGATTAAATTTTCAATTGAGCAGAATTAAGGAACTCTAAAGGCTCCTAAAATCATAGCTAACTTTGGTTATTAAATCGTGCTAAATATGAAATTTTGGTCAAATTCCAAATACTTAGAAATATCACAAAAACTGTTTATTTAAATATGGCAAACATGTAGACTAAAATGATAGACAATTAAATTCTGCATCGATGTGAGATAAAATAGTTGGGGCATTTCATTTGAAAAAATTGACTATTTGACCAATGAAATTGATGCTGTTTAAAAATTTGCGGAGAACCGCCTGTATGTATTTGACCCTCAATTTGACCCAATTTGAGTCCAGGGGCGGATACACCCTACATTAGTCTTCATGCCAAATTAATATCGTTTTCTCATTTCATATTGTAAGGATGTGACAGCTTTTTGAACTTAGGTCTGCACTTGGCATAAAAAAGCGAAATTCTTGATTTTCTCAAAAACGGTTGATTTTTGGCATAGCAATTCTTAGTAAAAGTTCACCTAGAATGAAACGTAGAATACAAAAATATCATAATATACATTTAAAATAAGGAAGTTAGTGTCTATTTCCGGTATAACCGGAAGTGCGCCATTGATGAAAATATTTTACGTCGATTCAAAATTAATTGAAACCCCTGTGTACAAATTTTCAAGACGATGCTAGAAACAGTTCTCCAGATACGGCTAACTGACGCTCGTCGAGGGATACCCTGTATAGTTAGTACTTGTAGCCCGAGGTAGGTGACCATTATCTTGGAACACTGCATTTCATTCTATAAAGGTGCCCTTTGGCACAGTTCTACATGATGGCACCAATAGGTACAAGTGATTTCACTCGTGCCAAAAAAAATCCCTTTGGAAGAAAATGCCGGGTTTTTTTCCGAAATGGAGGCGAAACTTTCAAATTTCTATGTCGCGGGTTTTATACGTTTTGAGGTCTCAGGAATCCAAAAAAGGGGTTTTTAAATTGTGTCTGTGTGTACGTACGTACATACGTTCGTTCGTACGTTCGTTTGTAAACACGCCACAACCAAAACTACTAGAACGATTTTGCTGAGATTTATCATATATAACCTAACTTAGATCTGAAAAGCTTTTGGAGCCAATCGTGCAACCGGAAAAGCATTTTGGCACATCGACTTTTAAATTTTAAATGCAAATCTCCATTTTTCAGCCCACCATAAGAAAGGCCTAAAGATGTATTCACTTGTGCCCCTTTGACAGAAAGCTCAAAATTCGAAATTTTTTAAGGAATTCTTAAAACACCATACAGCCCAAATCCCTTGACCGATTTTGCTGAAATTTTTCACGAGGAGGTTGTATCAGTGCCGGCTCGTAGTGTTTTATTCTGAGGATGCTATCGGGTGTCCCAAAAAAAACCGGACAAAATATTTTTAGGAATAAATTAACCTTTACTTAACCGATTTGGATGAGCGTGATCTTAAATGAAAGCTGAAGAATCAAACTTTCGAACCCCGTGAGAAACTATGACAGATGGCGAAGCCACACTATTTTTATTGATACTTGTTTTTAAGGCTTATTTTAGGTGCGTGGGGATTGGTGAGAAAACGGCCAATTATTATGAGACTCAAATAGCCTTGAAGATCGTTCTCTTGTCTGCAAAAATTTTTTCTCAGAAGATGATTTGGCTCAAGCATTAATTTTCTGTGATTTTTTAATAAAATGTGTTTTCGTGTATTTTCACGTTTTCTTGACCGTGACTAAAGTAAAAGTAATCCACAAACAGTCTAATTTTCAACAATATCTCTCCAATTTGTTCCTCACTAGCAGCCATCAATGTTTTCCTCAAATTCGGTAATTTATAACTGAAAATTACGCCGTTTGTACCTACATCACAAACTTTACTCATAAGTCAAGGTTCAAGTACACTCCATAAAAAAAAAAACTGTACGTTCAAATGTGATGAAAAAATTACCGATAATGTCATTAGCTGCAAGGAAGCTTCACACCAAATTTAAAAAAAATTGTTCGTCCCGGGACCTTAAAAAAAAATAAAAACGCGTTTTTTTTCAGTTTTTATTTTTTTATGGGCCTCACAGACGAACGATTTTGCTATTTTTTTTTTCGTTACTTTATTACATATGATCAAATTGTTGGTAATTTTTTCGTTACGTTTGAACTTACAGTTTTCTTGTAAAAAAATCAAATACTATAGAAGTTGTCACAATTCGCATATTTATCAATAAATTACAACGAAATAAATATACGTGAAAGATTAACATGGGGTTTAAACGTTTACATGAGAACTATAATGAATAAATCCTTATATTGAAAAAAATTATATAAAGTTAGTTTAGTATTTTAAAACTGACGGCCTTTCTTCTCCGCCTAGAGAGGTGCTGCCAATTTACGGTAAAACTTGAAACTAAATCTTGACTAAATCTGCCTTCTGTTGGCCGGAAGTCAGTACTAAGTCGGTAATTCAATAACATCTACATTGTTGCCAGAATGACTGAGGTGCACAAGGTGCAATCTGAAGCCTCTCAATTTGAATAATCGTTGCTACTATTCTGGCATAATTTTATGCATAGGTTCTTTCTTACTATCCATCTACCTACTTACTTATGTACCTAACCATGTATGGATTTTAAAATTATAGTGTAAGAATCGACAGTCATTGTGCTTATATTGTTTAAAAGCTCATGAAACGGCTGGAAGATCGATTATTTAGGAAAGGTCACACAGATTTTCTACTGCTTGATTCAATTGAGGAAAAATCGCTCGAAGTGGTCGACTTTTACATCGAGATCGGGACCCGGCGTCAATCTGTGTTGGGTACAATTAAATTTGGCGATCTAATTAAATTTGCTTGATAAGCCAAAAAACTGAAATTTTGGCCTCCAGTCACTTAATTTCAATAGTAACTTAATGAGATGTAGGCCTATTCTTGATTTTGTAAAAAGTACTAATATTCTTTCTGACCGCTGGTCGGCCCGCACAGTCGGGGGTAAATTGTTTAGCACAGGACGTAGGTAATTAGGAGAGGCAACAAGATATTTTGGTAGTGGGATTTGCAAACATTATAGACACCCCTTATTAAGGCGGCCTCTCTGCCGGTTCCCGCCAAAATACTGTTTTTTGCTTCTAATTTAAATTTGAGAATTACTATCAGCTTACAATTGCTATTCTACCTGCACGTTTACTCCTGTAATACGCTGGTTAACAAATTATTGTTAAAACTACACCGGTTTTTCAAATTTGTACAATAATGTTGTTTTTTGGCGCGAAATCGGAAAATTATACAAAGGACCCCGCACAGTTCTTATGGGAAATTTAGATCGATAGATTTTTTTTGTTTTTTGATATGCTGTAGCCAGGGCGATGCTGATTAAAACGTCTCACGGGCGCAACCTTGTGGGGCCCACGGTTTGGCCGGTAGAGCGTCCCAACTCCATGAGGCAAATAATAAAAAAATCGATATCTCAGTTATCTTTGAAGTTAGAGCCTTCGCTCAAAAAGTCTTTGGTAGATATTTTGCCAAACTATCTTGTCATGTACATAGAAAAACAAATGACGGTCTTTGATAAGAGGATTTAACTTTAATTTATGTACTTTTTAAACGGGGTTGTATACATATAACTACGTCCAAGCGGAAACTTTAGCCTGCCCTATTTGAAGTTCTTCTCCTTTATTAGCGTGGTGGTATCAAGAATATATGCAGTTCGATATACAGGGTGGTCCAACATCTATTTCCAGCCGCAAAATAACACTTTACATTGATATTAGTTTTGAATTTTTTGCATGTTTAATTTTACCAAACATATGACTCCACAGGATTTCAAATATAGATTTGAAATCTTGTGTAGTCACAATAGCTAGATACAAAGAATTAATAGTTTTTGTCCATAATGTGGTTATTTGGTTATTTTGAGGCTTAAGATTATGATAACAAGATTGTTGAATTTTTTAACGTCAGGTTATAAAACTGCACAAGACAAAATAATAGTCATTTTTGTATCCGAAGGATTCAATATGGCGACCATAAGAGAATCAAAAGTTGACTATCATTGCTCAAAGTCTAGAAGGCTTAGAAGATTTCTGTCGATGCCATTCGAGTGACAGCTGTCAAAAATAGGAAATTTCCAAGTTTCATTTAAATAGCATCAATCGTTAGGGAGATATTAATTTCTGTAGCAATTTTAAGATTTTTCGGGATAACTCATTAACGAGTCAAGATATCGGGGAGCTCTCTTCAGATTCTTAATCACAAGAAAATAGCGCAACTTTTCTGATTTCACCGACTTCGTATCTCTTACCGGTTAGGAGTTGCCAATGGTGAGCAGTGAAAAAGGAACCGCCCTGTATATGTTTGATATATTACGATAATAAAGGGAGGTAACTTCAAATAAATCCTGGTCTATGTGAAGTTATTCCCTGCCAAACGTCCAGCATGGAAGTATACAACGCCTTTTAAAAAATACATTATGGCCTTTTTTTGTCAAAGACCGTCATTTGTTTTTCTATTTGGCATGACAAGAGAGCTTGGCGAAATATCTACCAACGACTTTTTAAGCGAAGGCTCTATCTCCAAAAATAGCCGAGATATCGATTTTTCAATTATTTGAATCACGGAGTTCGGCTCTGTCTTTGGGACGCTCTAACGGCCAAACCGTGGGCCCCACAAGGTTGCGCCCGTGAGACGTTTTAATCAGCATCGCTCTGGCTACAACATATTAAAAAAAGGCGGTCTCGGAGACGGCAGGAACTTCTACGCCGCACTGCATTGGATTAATAACAGCAGCATTTATTAAATTTTTAAATATTTAAAATAAGAAAGTTGCTATGCCAAAAGGGCACTTCGGGTTGACTGATCGGCTTCAAAATCTAATCAGCTCCTCTCCCGCACAGACAATAAAATAAATTGCCACTAAAATGACATTTTTCGAAAAAATGGCACTAAGGTTTTCGGCTTGAAAAAAAATCAGTTATCAAATCCGGTAATAAAAATATACATTTATGCATAGTTTTTTTTCACGGCACCATTTTTTGGTCAAAAGGGCCCAAGTGTGAATACATTTTTAGAAGCAGAATTTGAAGAGCATTCATATGGTAATGCGAAAAATGGGGGTTTGCATTTAAATTTTTAAAGTTGATGTGCCAAAAAGGCACTTTCCGTGAGCCGGTGTAGCCCAGATTCTAATCAGCACCTACAAATCTCCCACTGAATATGTGTGCCAAATTTCATCAAAATCAGTTCAGTAGTTTCGGCTGTAGCGTGTCCACAGACATACGGACAGACACACGGACAGACACACACTCACAGACACACAGACACACATTTTTCAAAAATAGGTTTTTTGGGTTCCTGGGACCCCGAAACGTAAAGATTTGATGTCAGTTCAATTTCGAATTTTTGATCGATTTTATATACTGCTCCGCCTTGAGCGTAGAAGTTAAAAACAAAAAAAATCTATTGATCTAAATTTCCCATAAGAAGTGTGCGGGGTCCTTTGAAAAACCAGTGTAGTTTTATAAATAATTTGTTAACCAACGTGTTACAGGAGTAAGCGTGCAGGTAAAATAGCAATTGTAAGCTGATAGTCCTTCTAAAATTTAAATTAGAGGTAAAAAACACAATTTTGGCGGGAACCGGCCGAGGGGCTGCCTTAAGAATAATAATACTATGCGAATACCCCCTAAACAGTAAGTATCTACAAATAGGTACCCAAAGTCAAAACAATAAGTTATGAAATAATATTATTAAACCATTAAAAAAATGTTACATTACGTCTCTAAACTATGGGACGCCGCTTTGGACAAAATTAAAAATTTATGTATTGATCAAATATTTGAGAACGACAATAAAAACATAAGGCTTCATCAAAACACTTTCGTTTTTGCCAATAATTTTTGTTGCGACAAAAAATTTGTTAACTGTTTTTGTGTTTTATATAAAAAATATAAACTCATTTTATCGACAGCGGGGAAAGATTGCATGAAGTGAACATTTTAGAGTCGTACTCAAACAACAAAAGAAGCAAAAGCTAATCGGTACTACTTTTGCCAGTTCAGGAATTTGAGAACTAATAAATTAATACATAGTATGTTTATTGTTTCATGAGAATTTGTTTGATTATAATAATTCGAAAATCATAATATTAAGCGATCGAAACAACCATCCTGGTACATATGTTTCAAATTTACCTGGAACAGGCGAACGCGAAAACGCCTGACTTTAATTTGAACTGAACCTTTGGGCAGTAGAGTAAGCGGCAACAATGGTGTACCTTGCTTACAAGCCACCTTACGGCGTACTGAAAAACCGTGCTCACAAAGGGATCTAGCAAAGATCGAGCGAACGGGAAGAAGCTGCAACCAGTCAACCGAGGGTACTAGTGCACCCTCGGATGACTGGTTGCAGCTACATTCGATTTTAAATCTCCCCCTGCTGCCCCCTACTGCCTGAGAAACGAAATAATTTGCTGTGGGCTTGCATGTTAAGCCGTAAAAAGATAAATTTTTTAAAAATCTCAGAAAATTAATGAGAACACCAAATCGACTTCTGAAAAAAGATTTATAGAGCAAAAAGAACGATCTTCAAGACCATTTGAGTTTCATAACCATTGGTTGTTGTTTGGCCAATCCCCAGGCACCTAAAATAAGCCTTAAAAACAAGTATCTACAGGAATACTACGGTAGCGCCATCTGTCGTAGTTTCTTAGACAGCTCGAAAGCCCCATTCTTTATCTTTAATTTAAGACCAGGTTTGTTCAAATCGGTTAAGAAATGGCTGACTTATGCCCAATCCCGATACAAGCCATGGACAAAATGTAATTAACCCCCCCCTCCCGCTTTCACTGTCCATATTTAAATTACCGGTGCTAGAATAAGCATATTTCTGTTCACCATCTGCTGTATAACCATTGCAAAGATATTTTCTTCCTACGACTAACTGAAAATGACATTTTCGGGATTCAGGAGGGCTGTGAAAGGACCGCTTCTCACGGCAAGTCGTGTAAAAATTATACTAACGGCTAGGCGTGTAAAATGGACAATATGGCGACGGCGATTGGCGTATGACGGAACACAGCACGCGCGATTTTGCCAAATTTAAATTGTAGGACTTGACATCTAGATCTTCTTGATCTGTCACTTGGGTTCTCAAATTTCAAAATTAATTATTTATTTATTTTTAACTGCTGTAGGAAGAAAAATGTTGTATAAACCACAGCGAAAAAGTGGTTTTACGCGTCTCAGGAAATGGCCAGTCTCGCCTACGCCTCGACTGTCCATATTTTCCTTCGCCGCGTAAAACATCGCTTTCACGCTTTGGGTTATAAACTACTATTATTAGGGTCTATTCTCTAATTTTAACGTTTTCTGCTAAAATTCGAAAGAACCATTGGAAAATTTTTTCAGTTCCTTGGTAGCACGGTCTAAATCTTAGAAAATACGCAGCAAACAATAAACAGTAAATTTCTCAAAATATAAACGGAATCAGAATTACCTCGAGAATTACCTAAGTTGCAGGAAAATAACTTGATGCTCCTATGCTCCTGCGAACCTCACGTAGGCATAAATAAATAAGCACAGCTCAAGAATCACCTCGAGAATCAACAAAACTCCACTCCACCGACTTCACCTCTCAACCAAATGCAAAAATGTTCGAAACGTGAAGACTGAAAACTAGGTGAATGGAACACCGAATGATGTCTAAAAAAATCGATTTGGCTGAAATTTGGTACATGGAGATTGGGTGAGCCATTGAAGAGCTGAAAGACTTTTTGGAAGCAATTGGTCCACGGGAAGTGTCCTTTTGCCATATCAACTTTAAATATTAAGTACAAGGCCTCCTTTTTTATGTCGCCAATAAAAGACGATGAAATTCTGGCTCTAAAAATGTATTCACAGTTTCTGCCATTTCAGCGGAAAATAGAGAAAAAATTCTTTCTCATTAAAAGGGAGCGCACTGTCAGTGGATGTAAAGTGGCAGTTATTGTCAAAAAAACTGGCAAAATATTAACCTTAAAAGGAACATGTCGTCAAATGTGATGGTTGATGTCGTTATTTGTCAGACAATTCCGAAATTAGTTACAGACGAGAGGTCTAAAGTTTTTCCGTCGAATTGACTACCATCTACACAGAAATCAAAGATCCACGCGATGGGGAGGTTCCAGCCGCTTCTCTGCTGCATTTTTTTGTGGTTTCCATTACCTAATTTTCACCCACCGCAATTGGCAACCTCTCATCTTCAACAAACTTTAAAGTTGAACGTGCATATCAAGTTTCAGTATGATACCTCCACCAGCTCTCGAGTTATTGCAATTAACAATAATTCGGTTTCTCACCCCTAGTTGCCACCCACTTTGGCTATTATTGCCTAAAAGCAATCCCCGCCGAGTATTTAGAAATATCAATTTTGAGCTCGATATCTCAATCCGTTCTCGTTATTTGACGGAAAGGTTAGACAAGCGGAGTACCTCCGCATTCTGCTAGGTCACTAAAAGTGTCAATAGGCAATATTTTACCTAGACGAAACTTGGTATACAATACTCATGATGCAGAATGGTCAAAAAGTCCGGACTGTAGATGTTCCACTTTCAAGAGGTAAGACAGTGATCACTAGAGGGCGGATTTTATTATGAAATTGTCATATTCATTATTTTTTGCATATACAGGTTTCTGGTTGAAATTAAGTGCGAGTCATGATGATTTGAGTTGATTAAACTAATTAGAAATTTTCATATTTTGGCTGGTTGGCTTCATATTTTAGAAAAAGTTGCATTTTATTTGCATATTTGTCGATTTTCATAAAATATTCAAATTCATTATCTTTCCAATTCCCCTCTGTTTTAAATCTTTAAGAAGAGAAAGGGTGTGGTGGAATGTTGGGGTGCACCCTCATTATGCTAATCTCTTCCCCAAATATCTGGTAGCAGGTAGTTAATATTATTAGATTTTTTATTAAAATGTCTTAAATGGTGTCTCCAGTTTCGGGTCCGTAACCCGACTGACTCAGTCACCAATCTTATATTTTGTCTTGGTCATTATTGTTTCATTGTAATTTAATATTCCTTCTAAAACAGTAGAAATAAGAGCGTGTGTGATTCAGATAATCGGAGTATTGGTTTACGCAACGTGTACTTAAAAGGATGACGACATTCATCATTTCATAGCTTTTTCTTCATGGATCTAACACGGCCAAACTGACAACATTCCGCTCTCGGAATGCATAGATCTGAACGATAAAATATAGGGCCTTAAATAATATAACAGCTTCAAGGTACATACATTTTTTTTTTTTATTGTTCAATACTTATAAAATTAAAATAAAAATGCCGTCTCCGTGTCCATCATTTGTTGTGATGGGAGCTACTCTGCTACTCTGCAACAAGAGAAGTAGATAACTATTTCTTTAAAAACACTTTCGACAAGAGGCGGATTAAAGGCCACCGTACAACTTCGGGAGTTCATTTTCACAAAACAGAGGATAACCGTATAACTTCGGGAGTTCAGTGACGGCATCATTTTTTCGCAAACAGAGGATAACCGTATAACTTCGGGAGTTCATTTTCACAAAACAGAGGATAACCGTTATAACTTCGGGAGTTCAGTGACGGCATCATTTTTTCGCAAACAGAGGATAACCGTAGACGGCATCATTTTTTCACAAACAGAGGATAACCGTATAACTTCGTGAGTTCAGTGACGGCATCATTTTTTCACAAACAGAGGATAACCGTATAACTTCGGGAGTTCAGGGACGGCACCCTTTTTTTTTTAAACAGAGGATAACCGTATAACTTTGGGAGTTCAGGGACGGCACCCTTTTTTTTTTCTCAAAACAACGTTTAGTCTTCAAAATTTGCAAAATTCATAATCAGACTGCCATCTAACACGGTTCAAAGTAAGTAAAGAACTTACCAGTGTCACACTCATCAGATTGTGATAATAGTTGTTGAAAATCGTCTGGCGTCCAATCTGTTGGCCAAAGTCTCAGCTCATCCTTAGAGCATTTCAGGATTTTCTGGGCTCCTAATTTTTGTAATAGATAACGACCTTTGGCAGACAGTGATTTTATGATATAAGGCACAACAAATTCATAACTGAATTTTTCAGGTCGTTGTCCCCTTCTTAAAAGGACAAAATTTCCCACTTTGAAAGTTTCATTATCCCTTCGTTTTTTGTCAAAAATTTTCCGTTCTTTTTCAGCATTTTCGTTTAGCCGGTTTATTACTTTCAGGCGGTCATCGGAATCATAAGGTGGAGTACACACTGGTAAATCGGAAAGGATATTTCTAATTTGGGGAGTTTGGCCTTCTTGTCCAAAAACTAATTTAAATGGAGAACATCCTGTTGTTTTGTGTTTTGTGGTATTTAAAACTAGCTGTATTTTCCACAACTTGTTCGGCCAATCTGTCGAGGACTTCGATTCAACGCGCATTAGATTGCTAATAGTACGCATAAAGCGTTCCACTTGTCCATTAGCGCGGTGGGTACCAGGGGTTGTTACATGAAGTTCAATGCCGAATTGAGCCACAAATTCTTTGAAAACTTTTGCAATAAAGTTAGTTCCGGCATCGTGTATTATTTTGTTTGGCGTTCCAAAAATTCCAATAAAATTGGAAAGATTTTCTTTTGTTTCTTCTGTGGTCACATTGAATATAAGATTCAAAATTTTGAGAAAGCATCAATTATTACGAACAAGTAACGATACTTCTCTGAACTTTTCGGCAAGGGATATCTGTCCTTGACTGTAACCTTATTAAGGGCTCTGAAGTCAACACAAAGGCGATCTGTACCGTTTTTCTTCTGAACTAGTACCACTGGGCTAGCAAATGGGGAGTTGCTTTCACGAATAATTTTATTTTTAATCAGATCAGTGGTAATAATTCGGACTTTATGTCGCTCAGATTCTGACATGCGATACGGGTGATAGTAAATTATCTTATTTTCTGAGAGGGTGATGGTTAGTTCACCAGTATTAACAGCCTTTACTGAATTACCGCTCGCAATTATGTCTGAAAAGTCCGAAATGAGATCTAATAATTTCTCCTTTTCGGAAATAACTAAATCGGTAACTATTGTAGGTTCTACAGAAGTAGTTGTATTTATGGGGACCGTGGCAACTAGTTTATGTTCACTTCTATTTTTCACCAAGGTCACATTGTAGTCGTAGATATTTTCTCCTATTACCACTTCATAACTAGGACTGTTAATCTGAGGTACAATAATAAGATCGAGCTCAATTTTCAATTCTGGAAACTCAATAAGAGCTTTTGTGGCTGTGTAGGAATTATAAATAGTACCATCAAACCACCTTAATGGGGTCAATTTAAAAGTTTTTGGAAGATTAAGCTTGTTAACCAACGCTTCGGAAATCAAGGAACATGTTGTCCCGGTATCGAGAAGGCAATTTAATTTATGTTGACAGATTACAATAGGTGTGGTCTTTAAGTTGGTACCACCTGAGAAGAAATTGGCATCTTTTTGAACACTAGTACCTTTAAATTTTTAATTTTTCTGTCTACGAAAACAGTTTTCGAGAATATGCCCAAGTTTTTTGCAACACCGACAGAACGGCATTTCAGAGCTAGTACTGGGTTGATTAGCCGATTTTAAATTTTGCTTTAAGCGCAAGCGGCAATCGCGAGAAATGTGACCGGGTTTCCCGCAATAAAAACAAGGCAAAGTAGACGTAGACGGTTTCGAATCAAATCTTTGGAAATAAGACCTTTTTCTTGAAGAAGTTTCCTTGTTGTTTTCTGATTTCGAATCTTCTGCGCTATCTTTTACAAAATTTGAAAGTAATGCAATCAAATCACTGACAGAGCCGCTGCAATTATATGCGGCAGTTCGCACCGTAGGATCATTTATGGAATAAGCAATAAGTTCTATCAGATCAGCGTCAGACCACTGAGCACGTAACGATTTTAATTTTTCTAGCTTCAGGCGAGCGTATTCTGCGTAACTTTCAGCATGTGAGCTTTGAAAATTAACAGCATCGACTATTAACTTTCCCAAAATTTTTCGCTTAGGAAATGAAATTGTCAAATCAGCTTTAAAGTTTGACCAGGTTTCGTTATCAGGTTTCCAAGCCGTGAACCAACGCTTGGCAGATTTTAATAAAAATGGACCGGCTCTACTTACAGTTTCCCTGTCTGACCAGCCAAATTCATTTTTAAACCCTTCAATTTTTACCAACCAAGCATCAATATCGGTATTGTCAGGGTCGAAGCTAGGCAAGGCCATTGAAATAGGTGTCGAATTCGGAATTGGAACCATCGGTACGACGCCGGAGGATGCATTCTCCAGACTACGACGCTGTAAATCGGCGAGAACCGCAGCAATCGCTCCCAATGATTGATTAATGAGGGTTGACTGCTCTGCTGAAGCATCTCCATCATATTGCTCCATCGTACCCTCACAAATCAAAAGTCACAAAATCACAGAACCACAAAACTACACCCCCGTGTACCCCACACCTGATATTAGATTTTTTATTAAAATGTCTTAAATGGTGTCTCCAGTTTCGGGTCCGTAACCCGACTGACTCAGTCACCAATCTTATATTTTGTCTTGGTCATTATTGTTTCATTGTAATTTAATATTCCTTCTAAAACAGTAGAAATAAGAGCGTGTGTGATTCAGATAATCGGAGTATTGGTTTACGCAACGTGTACTTAAAAGGATGACGACATTCATCATTTCATAGCTTTTTCTTCATGGATCTAACAATATGGTGATATTTTAGGGGGTATGTTTGATTTTATTTTCATTTGTGTCTCAAGAAAGTGAACATGTCCAAATTTAGTCAAGTGAATTCCTGGATCAAACCATACTCCGAGCTTGTTCTGGAAAATGGCAAAATATTTTGTCAAGCTTGCTCCAAGACGGTAAGTTCTTTTGCCATTTCTTTTATTACTCAAACTCAAAGAAGTTTGATTTTTCAGGCCCTATTAAAATCTTTCTGATGAAGTTTCAAAAGATTTAGTTTTTATAAAATGCAATTACTCCTTTGTGCCGGAAATCTTAAAAAAGCTAGAGACACAAGGGATGAATTTGTCAAAATCTCTTGACCTAATTGAAAGCTGTAAGAATTCTTGCAAAAGCGTTAAAGGAAAAGCTGGGAAAGTAATTTACAAAAAATTGCAAGATACTTTGAACAAAAATGCAGGATATCAAAATTTGTGTGAACTCAAAAAAATTATGGAAGGCGATCGTGACGCTACAACAAATATAACAGTGGAAATGATTTCTAAATTTAAAAATGCACCAATAACTTCTGTTGATGTTGAGCGCAGCTTTTCAATTTATAAATATATGCATTCTGACCGTCGACAAAAGTTTTTACTAGAAAATTTCGAAAAATATTTAATTATACATAGTTTTTACAAAAATTAATTAATGATAATCAAGGCTGTTAAAATTAGTTAAGATAATAGGTTGTATTGTATAAATGTATTATGTATAGTGTTCGTAAAATAAAATTTTTGTGAAAACGTTGTTTTATTTCATAATGTTTGGAGCATATGAAACTGCATAAATGTGCATATATTTATGAAAACGTTTCATATTTTGACAATATTCGAATCATATTTATGATCATATTTTTGAAAAAAATGCTGCATATTTTCCGCCCTCTAGTGATCATTTTCAACGTTGGATCTGAAGAAGGTTGGCTGCACCTAGAATATTAACATCTCCACAACCAATTTAAACAATGGGAGGTTACTGCAATCACTCCAAAATTCGTTCTGAGGTCTCAGGAACACGAAAAAGTGGTTTTTAGGAAATGTCTCTGTATGTGTGTGTATGTACGTATGTGAGCAAGATTTCTCGAAAGGTCTCTGACAGGTCTTCAAATTCTGTTTTTAAAAATGTATTCAGACTTGCACCTTTCTGGCATAAAATCAAAAAATTTGAAATTTCGAAAATGAAATAACACGCTTCAGGCCAACCTACTGGATCGAATTTGGCTAAAAATTGATAGGTAGAAATACCATTACCAGCCGAAGAGCTGATTTGATTTTGGTGTAAAGACTCCATAGAATTATTTTTCAGTTGGATTCAAAAGATATCTGCTCGCCTTGGCGAGAAGCACCCTCACATTAAGGGGTTTGAATAACCTGGGGGGCTGATCACTCAAAAAAATTGTGTACAATTAATTCCAATCGGGAATTAATTCCAGTTTAATTCCATTAATTCCATTCTCATTCCATTAATTCCATTCTAATTCCATTAATTCCATTCTAATTCCATTAATTCCAATCAATTCCATATTAATTCCAAATAATTCCAACTAATTCCAAGTAATTCCAACTAATTCCTTTTAAATGCTGTACTTATCAATTCCTTATTAATTCCATATCAATTCCAAATAATTCCATAATAATTCCAGTTAATTCCAACTAATTCCAACTAATTCCGGCTAATTCCATTAATTCCATTCTAATTCCATTAATTCCATCCTAATTCCATTAATTCCATTCTAATTCCATTCTAATTCCATTAATTCCATTCTAATTCCATTAATTCCAATCAATTAGGCGTCAATTAGTTAGTGTTGTCACATCTAAATTATGCTGATGCAGCCTATGCTCCATGTTTAACATATCAGTTAAAGAATCGACTTCAGATGATACAAAATTGTTGCATTAGATTCATTATTCACGTCCCTTTTGCTGCCCATGTGACTCCCTTTTTAAGGGAACTATGCTGGCTTAAAATGGAGGAAAGACGCTTCCTTCACTTTGTCTCGTTGGTCTTAAATGTCATGAGAACTGGCTGTCCGGAATACCTAAAAAATAAAATTCAACTGAGATCTGATGTGCATGATCGTTCACTTAGACTTTGTGACCTCACGGTTAGCGTGCCCCAACATTCACTTTCCTCTTTCAAGGCTTCTTTTTCATATCTGGCGGCTCATATTTTGAATTTCCTACTCAGAAATCACAGAAATTGCAATCTAGCTGGCTCGAGTCATGCTGTAGTAGTCTCCTTAAAATCATCTCTATTGGATGGGACCTTGGTTAATATTTCTCTTAATTTGTTTTGATCACTTGTTAATACCGGTTTTTCAGGTTCGAATCGCACTTGCACTTGCCTTTGTTGTTAGTTTTTTTTCTTGTTCTGCTTTCTTCTGGGGGAGGATTAAAATCAGCGCTTGCTGTTCCTTCCCTTTTGAGCTCTCATTTGTGTTTGCTATTACTCTAAGTATATTTATGTACCTTAGAAAATATCGTTATGTTTACCAGGATTGAATTTTTGTTTTTCGTTTTGAAAGCTCAATAAATGTATATTATTATTATTATTATTAATTCCATATTAATTCCAACTAATTCCTTTAATTCCTTTTAAATGGTGTACTTATCAATTCCAAATAATTCCAGTTAATTTCAACTAATTCCAGCTAATTCCAACTAATTCCAGCTAATTCCAACTAATTCCAACTAATTCCGGCTAATTCCATCTAATTCCATTAATTCCTTTTAAATTCCATTAATTCCAGAATAATTCCGTAATAATTCCATAATTCCGGAATTAATTCCAAGCCGGATGTACAACTAATTCCACTAGTGATCAGCCCCCCAGAATAACCCTCTGGAGATGTTGCCAACGCGAATGAGGATTATGTAGAGACTATAGAATTAGTTTTGACACTTGGATTTTGTATGAAGAAGTTGGAACAACCTTCTGGAGATGTTACCAACAGGAGTATTGTTTATGTCGAGGTTTATGTAGAGACCCCACAGAATTAGTTTTGACACTTGGTATTTGCTCGCCTTGTCGACAAGCACCTTCTGCATGAAGGTGTCTTCCTATGTTCATTATTTTTTTTCCAATAAGTGTAATTTTTTTAAGAGTTTATACAGGGTGAGTCTAGTTGGACAAATCAGTCGCTCTAGCGCTTAAGATATTCAAATTGGAAATTCAATTTTTGGATATGTTGTAGCTGAGATGGTCCCCTACGCATGGGACCCATAAAGAAAGCTCCAGTTTTATTCAAACCGAAATTATTAAATAAAAACGAAGGCCTAAAAAATTCTTTTTCGATATTGTTGAATTTTTTAAGGTTATTTCGTTAGAGAATCATTTTCTCTTTATGGAAACATAATTTTTTGCAGAGAAAAGTTAATAATAACCGAGAGATAAATTATTTAAATAATAAAGATTTTTAATTATTTCCTAAAGAAAGCCACGCATGCCGTGATTTGAACAACTGAAAGGCAGTCTAGCTTATACTGCAGACTGTACCCGGAATGACAAGTGCGTCAGTTGGAAATGTCATTTGCTTTCGTTTGTGGAAAAATCAAAGGAAAAATAATGCAAAACTACGAGTTTTTGCCCTTTACTTTACAGATAATTAGGTAATTTTTATTGCTTGATGGATGTTTTGCTAAATTCGCCGAATACAAGTGTCTCGGGTTGTCACCCGATTGATGTTTTTTGGAGTCGAATGGTTCGACCAAGAAAAGCTATTCTCGTCAGCCAGAAAGCAATTGGCAATAGTTGCTAACAGTTTACATTGCTGTCATGCTGTCAAATATGGTGATTTTGTTGTTTTATTAAAAATTTAATATTTCTGCTGACAATTTTTTTCACACTTACGAAATGAAGATTTATCATCGGATGTTGAGGGGCCCAGCAAATGTTGAAGACACTCAACGTGTTGATATAATGAACAAAGACAAAGAAGCGGTGAGCCAAGCGAAACCAAGAAAATTCAACTCGAAGGGTGTAAACTTTAACTTGTCCTAATCGGGCCCCTCCAGTGTGAGAACCCGAGACACTTGTATTCGACGAATTTAGCAAAACATCCATCAAGCAATAAAAATTACCTAATTATCTGTAAAGAAAAGGGCAAAAACCCGTAGTTTTGCATTATTTTTTCACAAACGACCTCAAATGACATTTCCAACTGACACTTGTCATTCTGGGTACAGTCTGCAGTATAAGCTAGACTGCCTTTCAGTTGTTCAAATCACGGCATGCGTGGCTTTCTTTAGGAAATAATTAAAAATCTTTATTATTTAAATAATTTGTCTCTCGGAGATTATTAACTTATTTCTACAAAAAATTATGTTTCCATAAAGAGAAAATGATTCTCTAACTAAATAACCTTAAAAAATTCAACAATATCGAAAACAAAATTTTGAAGCCTTCGTTTTTATTTAATAATTTCGGTTTGAATAAAACTGGAGCTTTCTTTATGGGTCCCATGTGTAGGGGACCATATCAGCTACAACATATCCAAAAATTGAATTTCCAATTTCAATATCTTAAACGCTAGGCGACTGATTTGTCCAACTAGACTCACCCTGTATATTCCAGAAGATGTCAACAATGGTCAAAGAATAATCTTCCGGAGTGATAATCTGATGGAGTGCTTAAGAAGTGTCATCATTTGATGTGCTATTTAGTAGTGTTGAGGTAGGTACCGAAAAAATTATTTTTTTTTAGTTTGCCGTGGCCGGGAAATCCGATATAAATATTCAATACCGACCCCTAATAGCTGGAGGGTTTCTGTGTGTCCATCATTCGGGTGAAAACATTTCCAAATTAAGGTCTTGAGGAGAAAAGGTAATGCTAGTAATAAGCAGAACCCTGGTTATGATGCGCCTTCCATTTTGTTTGAATTCCAAAAAAATATCTCCGAGTCGTGGCCGAAAAACGACCCAAACCCGATAGTGTCCTTTGGTAGGTAGAGATACCAGTGCCCGTCTAAGAGCTGATTTAATTTTGGTGGCAATCGACCAACGGCAAGTGCCATTTTGGCCTATCAACTTTGAAATTTGGATAATAAACTACAACTTTTTTTATCTGCAAATGAAATGCCTTAAAATTTTTTTCCAAAAATGTAGTGCCCTTTTGGCAAAGAAATCGTAAAATTTTTTAAAATCACAGATAATGCTTGGTGGAGAAAAATTTAGATATAGCAAGTAGGCAAATTCGCTTAATTTTGGTGGCAATCGGCAAGTGCCTTTTTGGCATGTCATCTATGAAATTGAGAGATTACCGCCATTTGTTTTATCAGCACAAGAAGTTTTCAAATTCTGTTTCCATGCAAAATGGCAATAAAAAAAAAGAGAAAAATCTGCAGCAGAGAAGCGGCTGGAACCTCCCCATCGCGTGGATCTTTGTATTCTGTGTAGATAGTAGTCAATTCAACAGAATTTTTTTATGCTTATCGTCTGTGACTAATTTCGCAGTTTTCTGACAAATACCGACATCACCCATCACAATTGACAATATGTTCCTTTTAAGGTTAATAGTTTGCCACCCTTTTGACAATAACTGATACTTGATGTCATCCACTGTCAGCCCGCTACCTTTTAATGAAAAAATTTGTTTTCTCTATTTTCCACTGAAATGGCAGAAACTGTGAATAAATTTTTAGAACCGGAATTTGATCGTCTTTCTAATAGCGACATAAAAAAATGCAGCAGAGAAGCGGCTGGAACCTCCCCATCGCGTGGATCTTTGTATTGTGTGTAGATGGTAGTCAATTCAACAGAATTTTTTTTGTGCTTCTCATCTGTGACTAATTTCGCAATTTTCTGACAAATACCGACATCACTTCGGACATCACCCATCACATTTGACAATATGTTCCTTTTAAGGTTAACAGTTTGCCACCCTTTTGACAATAACTGATACTTTATGTCATCCACTGTCAGCCTGCTCCCTTTTAATGAAAAAGATTTTTTTCTCTATTTTCCACTGAAATGGCAGAAATTGTGAATACATTTTTAGAACCAGAATTTGATCGTCTTCCTAATGGCGACATAAAAAAGGAGGCCTTGTATTTAAAATTTAAAGTTGATATGCTTAAATGGCACTTCCTGTGGACCAATTGCTTCGAAAAGCCCTTCAGGTCTTCAACGGGTCACCCAATCTCCATGTAGCAAATTTCAGCCAAATCGGTTCACTAATTTGAGCTATAATGTATTCTTAGTGTTATTACAAAATTTCGATCTTTTGACCCAAAGAGCACTAAATGCGAACGAATTTTGTCTTATTTAAAACCAGAATTTGAAGACCTTTCTGATGGTGACAATAAATCTTTCAAAAACTTGTTTTGGATGGTTAAATGAGTGAATAATTTTAAATTTGGAAATTGGTGTGCCAAAACGGCACTTTCCGTGGGCCGATTGAATGCAAAATTTGTTCAGCTCTTCGACGTGCAATACAATCCCCATCATGTGCAAAATTTCAGCCAAATCGATTCAGGGGCTTGGGCTGTACCGCGATTTGAAAGTCCGATGAAAAACATTTTTTTTTAAATTTTTGGTCAAAAGGGCACTGAGAGTGAATATATTTTTAGAAGCAGAATTTGAAGGCCTTTCCTATAGTGACGTGAAAAATGGAGGTTTGCATTTAAAATTTAAAAGTTGATGTGCCAAAATGGTATTTCTAGTTGCACGATTGGCTCCAAAAGCTTTGCAGATCTAAGTTGGGTTGTGAGATGCCTACGCACCAAATTTCAGGCAAATCGGTCTAGTAGTTTTGGCTGTGGCGTGTTTACAAACGTACGCACGTACGTACGCACATACACACAGACACATTTTTAAAACCACTTTTTTGGGTTCCTTAGACCTCGAAACGTGAAGATCTGGTGCTATCTCAAATTCGAAAATTTTAGTGATTGCAGTAACCTCCCTTTTTTATAAGTGGTGAAGTGGATTGGGGAGGTTAAAAGGAGGCCTTGTATTTAAAATTTAAAGCTGATATGCTTAAATGGCACTTCCCGTGGACCAGTTGCTTCCAAAAGCCTTTCAAGTCTTCAACGGGTCACGCAGTCTCCATGTACCGAATCTCAGCCAAATCGAGTCACTAATTTGGGCTATAATGCATTTTTAGTGTTATTACAAAATTTCGATTTCTTGACCCAAACAGCACTAAATGCGAACGAATTTTGTCTTATTTAAAACCAGAATTTGAAGACCTTTCTGATGGTGACAATAAATCTTTCAAAAACTTGTTTTGGATGGTTAAATGAGTGAATAATTTTACAGTTGGAAATTGGTGTGCCAAAACGGCACTTTCCGTGGGCCGATTGAATCCAAAATTCGTTCAGCTCTTCGACGTGCAATACAATCCCCATGTGCAAAATTTCAGCCAAATCGGTTCAGGGGCTTGGGCTGCACCGTGATTTTAAAGTCCGATAAAAATCAATTTTTTTTTATTTTTGGTCAAAAGGGCATTAAGAATGAATACATTTTTAGAAGCAGAATTTGAAGGCATTTCCTATCGTGACGTGAAAAATGGGGGTTTGTATTTAAAATTTACAAGTTGATGTGCCAAAATGGCATTTCTGGTTGCACGATTGGCTCCAAAAGCTTTTCAGATCTAAGTTGGGATATGGGATGCCTATGTTCAGCCAGATCGGTCGAGCAGTTTGGGCTGTGGCGTGTTTACGAACGTACGAACGAACGTACGAACGAACAAACGTACGTACGTACATACATACAGACACTTTTTAAAAACCACTTTTTTGGGTTCCTGGGACCTCAAAACGTATAGATCCGGTCTTATCTCGAATTCGAAAATTTTAGTGATTGCAGTAACCTCCCTTTTTTTTAAATGGTGAAGTGGAGTGGGGAGGTTAAAATAGAAATTTTGAAAAACTCCCGAAACACTTCGAGACTGGATTGAAATTTATATGTTCATCGTTTCAAATGACTGCGGAATTATTTGAAGAGGGAGTTAAGGGTAAATTGTTAAAGAAACTGGATAACGCCAGTTATCACGCTGATGCCACAAAGTGGGTACAAATATGAGCAGTAATAGGAACTAAAGCGCATGCAGGTGTCGGGAAATAACGATGAAATATTTCGGGGGGTGATTCTGCAGCTCAAAATATGAAAAAAAGTTCCTATAAACATGGGTCCGGAAATCGCTCCTAAGGGGGCGCTCAAAATTCGATTTTGATTTTGTCAATTATTAAGTTTCTGCATACTATCTGACATCGATAAGCAACATTAGATTACTTTAGATACTAATTTTTAAAATCCGTTCAGTTTTGTAATTTAATAAAAATCGTTTGATAAGTACGAAAGCGTCCTCGGGTCACGAAATTATTATTATAATTTTTTTTCGTAAATACGAAACTTTTTTTCGTAAATACGAAATTTTTTTTCGTAAATACGAAACTTTTATTCGTAAATACGAAACTTTTTTTCGTACATACGAAACTTTTTTCGTAATTACGAAACTTTTTTTCGTAGTTACGAAATTTTTAAGACACGCCCGCTTTCGATCCCAGACCCCAGGAACAGCTTCTAGAGGCAAAATACCACCTGGAGCGGTCCAGAATGACTCCATTGGCTCACGATCAACGCCCTTTTGCCACCTAGAGGGTTTAATTCGCGATTAACGGACTTGTCTGAACGCTAGCGCACGTTTATAAAATTTCGTAATTACGAAAAAAAGTTTCGTAGTTACGAAATTTTTAAGACACGCCCGCTTTCAATCCCAGACTCCAGGAACAGCTTCTAGAGACAAAATACCACCTGGAGCGGTCCAGAATGACTCCATTGGCTCACGATCAACGCCCTTTTGCCATCTGGAGGGTGTAATTCGCGATTAAGGGACTTGCCTGGACATAGCGCGCGTTCAGATTTTCTGAACGGCCGCTGTGTCCAGGCAAGTCCTTTAATCGTGAATTACACCCTCTAGATGGCAAAAGGGCGTTGAGGGTGAATCAATTGATTCATTCTCGACAGCTACAAGTGGTATTTTGCCTCTAGAAGCTCTTCCTTTGGTCTGGGATTGGAAGTGGGCGTGTCTTAAGAATTTCGTAACTACGAAACTTTTTTTCGTAATTACGAAATTTTATAAACGTGCGCTGGCGTTCAGACAAGTCCGTTAATCGCGAATTAAACCCTCTATGTGGCAAAAGGGCGTTGATCGAGAGCCAATGGAGTCATTCTGGACCGCTCCAGGTGGTATTTTGCCTCTAGAAGCTGTTCCTGGGTCTGTATTTTTGAAACGTGGGAGCTTCTCCCCGGGGAGAATACAACCGTAGGCTCCCAAATGACGCTCCCCCTCCATTCATTTTTCGTAGTGGTTGCGAAAGGCTACGATTTCACGTGGTGCCAAGCATGTGAGAACCGATCTCCACCGATTTTCGACAACCAATTGCCACGATTGTATGAAGTGTAATCGTCATTTCCCATGGGAATTGCTTTCACATGGTTCAAAAATTGGGCCCCTGGGGTCTGGGATCGAAAGCGGGCGTGTCTTAAAAATTTCGTAACTACGAAAAAAAGTTTCGTATATACGAAAAAAAGTTTCGTATATACGAAAAAAAGTTTCGTATATACGAAAAAAAGTTTCGTATTTACGAATAAAAATTTCGTATTTACGAAAAAAAGTTTCGTATTTACGAAAAAAAATTATAATAATAATTTTGTGACCCGAGGACGCTTTCGTAGATAAGCCTAGGAAATGCAAATGGATCTTTAAATCTAAGTTTTTCGAAAACGGTTGATTCTACGCTGTTATAACAAGAGAGGCTTTTAACCTCCCCAACCCCAACACAATTTTAAAAAAATGGGAGGTTACTGCAATCACTAAAATTTTCGAATTCGAGATAAGACCGGATCTATGCGTTTTGAGGTCTCAGGAACCCAAAAAAGTGGTTTTAAAAATGTGTCTGTGTGTACGTACGTACGTTCGTACGTTTGTAAACACGCCACAGCCAAAACTACTCGATCGATTTGGCTGAAATTTGGAACATAGGCATCTCGTAACCCAACTTAGATCTGAAAAGCTTTTGGAGCCAATCGTGCAACCACAAATGCCATTTTGGCACATCAACTTTTAAATTTTAAATGCAAACCCCCATTTTTCACGTCACCATAAGAAAGATCTTCAAATTCTGCTTATAAAAATGTATTAACTCTTAGTGCCCTTTTGACCAAAAATTAAAAAAAAATTGATTTTTATCGGACTTTAAAATCGGGGTACAGCCCAAGCCCCTGAACCGATTTGGCTGAAATTTTGCACATGGGAATTGTATTACACGTCGAAGAGCTGAACAAATTTTGAATTCAATCAACTCACGGAAAGTGCCGTTTTGGCACACCAATTTCCAAATTTAAAATTATTCTCTCATTTGACCATTAAAAACAAGTTTTTGAAAGATTTATTGTCACCATCAGAAAGTTCTTCAAATTCTGGTTTTAAATAGACAAAATTAATTCGCATTTAGCGCCGTTTGGTTCAAAAAATCGAAATCTTATAGTAACAGTAAAAATACATTATAGCCCAAATTACTGAATCGATTTGGCTGAAATTTGGTACATGGAGATTGGGTGACCCGTTGAAGACCTGAAAGGCTTTTGAAAGCAATTGGCCCACGGGAAGTCCCATTTAAGCATATCAACTTAAATTTTAAATACAAGACCTCATTTTTTATGTCGCCATTAGAAAGGCGATCAAATTCAGGTTGTAAAAATGTGTTCACAGTTTCTGCCATTTCAGTGGAAAATAGAGAAAAAATTCTTTCTCATTAAAAGGGAGCGGGCTGACAGTGGATGACAAAGTGGCAGTTATTGTCAAAAAGGTGGAAAAAGATTAACCTTAAAAGAAACATACTGTCAAACGTGATGGGTGATGTCCGAGGTGACGTCGGTATTTGTCAGAAAATTGCGAAATTAGTCAAGGATTAAAAAAATTCTGTTCAATTGACTACTATCTACACAGAATACAAAGATCCACGCGATGGGGAGGTTCCAGCCGCTTCTCTGCTGCATTTTTTTTTATGTAATTTTAGTCAGGAAACCATATTCCGGTGAGAAATTGTCTAAAAAATAACACGTAAAAAAATTTGGGTGGGGAAAGCTGAAGCCCTCCCTATTTTCCACGCCCCTGGTTGAATCTGCTTTTGGTAGATACCATAATCCGATGGCGCTTACTGATGTTAGATAATGTGCAAAAAGTCGTCACTGTATCTTAAGCGGTTCCTGATTTATTCGTTAAAGACCGAATTTGAGGCGCCCCCTTCAGAAGGCCCCCTTAGGGACGATTTCCGGATACATGTTTATAGGAACTTTTTTGCATATTTTGAGCTGCAGAATCACCCCCCGAAATATTTCATCGTTATTTCCGGACACCCTGTATAATGTAATTTTTAATGGCGCAAGACATAACAAGAGGATCACACAGTGTTACAATTACCCCTCCTGCCGATGTAATTAATTTCGGCTAAATTAAAAGGAAATATTTGAAATAATAACCGATTCCCGAAGTTCAGCGTCAAGATGATTTAAGCCACCATTCAGGAGAATGACAAATTACTCCACAAATGTGGAAAAAATTCCCCGATCACGTAACCAATGTAGAAAATTCGTACTTACGGAGGAAATCACAGGAATTCTCAGGAACCTTTTCGGCTGGACAGTGGAAATTGAAGAGATATTTGAAACATACATTATTTTCCAAATTACGTAAGTACATTTCCTGTCTTTGCATCGTCTAATGGTTCTATTTATGTAAGTGGCAATATCCATCAAATCCGATCTGATCGAGGAGTTGTTTACTTAGATCACTTCAAGTCCGCCGAATTTATCGGGGTAAATTGAGTCTTGAAGTGCGGTTTGATAAATCGTGTTTTAGTGAAATCTTCTGCAACTTCTCAAGTCGATCCGTTTACGTACAACGTTCTTAGCGTTCAATCCGATAGAAAGCTAAATCCCGATGCGATATACTAAGATATACTTAATTTTACAGTTGAAAAACAAACGTTTTCTGTTTGAGAAAATCGCAGTTTTTTTTATGAAAATAATATGAAACGTTTCTGGTTTCATCTAAACAAAAAAAGCAAAACTAAGCTCTAATGTCAGAAACTGCAACAAGATAAGCTCCGAAATTTTTTCCAATTTCGGTCATTAATAATTGCCGCTTTTCTTCCCCGCCATCGATCCAGCGTCGAGTCCGCGGCAATATGACCGATTTTCGTATCTAAGCAACAGCAATGAAAACTTTCCTTCTTTCCACGAATGCATAATAATTTGCATCTAAATGACGCTTTTGGCCAACGGTAAAGAGACTGTGCAACTCGCGGCGGTATTCTGTAAGTGCTTGAGTGCGTTCCGCCAATATTAGTTTGTATGTTCAGCAGCTGGGGATAAATCAAAGGACATGTCCAGCGCAGAACCGAACGCCGTGGACAGGCTCAATTGGCTCATACATTTGCAGCATGTCAGAGGCGAAACGGCAGTGTGCAAGGAACTGATAAGGAACGAGATTAAGAGGAGCGTCGGGCGAAATGAATTTGCCTACTTTAAACAGGTAGGTATAAAATTATTCCAGAATGCTCTGAATAAAGTGAATGTTGAAAATGTTTTTTCCGAAAATAAAGGGCCTTATTTCTTAAGCTTGCTAATTTTCTTGACAAATTTGTTACCTCCTGTCTTCTCGAGTTAAAAATTAAAATTAGGTACATATTATTTATCCGAAAATTAGGACAACTAAGTACATGACTAGGACGGAACAGGATAATACAGGACAGTTCGGACATACTACGTAATAGCTGATTAAATTTTAGGCCAAATCAACTTAAAAATTTTAAATGCAAACACCTTGGAAATACTATAGTTTTAATGTATCTCCATGGATACTTTTCTTAATTCGTTAATTCTTCTACGTTAATTTTGTCATTGCGAATGAAGGTGAAGTAGGTATAAAGCTACATTTAGGTTCATTGAAATTTCAACTGCGCCGAATTTTAAAGTCATTTATACACATTCATTGCCTTCAGAATATGTGGGTAGGTAGACAAATTTTTGCAGTTAATTTAATAAAGAAAGTTACACTCAAAAATGAAATTTATCAATTTGACGAGTAGGAGTGCATTTTGCCAATTTGTTTTATGCATTTGAACTACCTGCCCCAGAATTGGTTTGTTCAATAAACCAGTTTTGAAATTTTACAGCGTTCAAAGTAATTGTTGAAACTTTTAGACTTGAACAGCATCTTTTTGCAAATATGTTGGTAATTTCGGATTACTCGTAGTGTAAGAAATACATTTTTAAACGATAACCTGTATCTTCTTGGCAAAGCAGTAATTAATGTTTTTAATTTGGATATTGAACAAAGACAAAGCTTTAAATTTTCGAATCTTTTATTTAACTGGATATTGAACAAAATATTGAACTATTGAACAAAACAAACTTAAAAAAGTGTTGCAAAGTTGCCATTGCACTTATGCACTTACACTAAAAAGTGAAAGAAGTAAGAGGAATTATTAATTTTTGGACTTAAAACAATAGGTACCAGGTGTTTCATTGGACCAAGACCATAGACAAATAACATGGAAAAATGAATTATATTTATTTCCTGCTCCCGAGAATTTACTCCAAAAGTTTTAGCACGTGTGGAGGGTAGTATGGAGTAGCCTGTACCTCTTGAGATTTTTTTGTTCATCAGCTCCTCTTAGGTACTTAACAATGATTTTTTGAAGTGAATTTTATACGGTAGCTGTAAATTTTTCGGGTAAAATCGACACGTTCCGGCAGTTTTCGACTCCAGGATCAAACTAATTTTGTTTCGTGTCGACACTTGTTCAACAATTATCTTTAAAATGCGACGATTTCTGGTGAATAAAATAGTCGCATACCGCATCAATCAATCAACTGATGAACAAAAAAAATCTCAAGAGGTACCGGCTAGTCCATACTACCTTCCACACTCGATAAAACTTTTGGAGTAAATTTTCGGGAGCAGGAAAAATTAATTAATTAGACTCTCCATGTTATTTGCCCATGGTCGCGGTCCAGTGAAACACCTGGTATGCGTGAAAAAGATGGTGATTAATAAACTGGTGAGTGAGCGCCGATTTCTAAATTAGCTAATTTTCAATTTCTTTACTTTTTTAGACTTATAACTTTTACAAAATTTCTAAGATACTGTAAGCAATTGATATTTAATATTCATAACATGTTTTTCGCAAATATGTGGCTTTCTTGGTCTAAGGTGTACGACAGAACGTAAAAAAGACGGTCACGTGATGTTTAAAATTGCAGTCCATCGGCTGTTAGGGATGTTGAACAAACCAATCGAACAAATGTTTGCGGTTTATAGAACAAACGTACTTTGTTGAAAGCTTTTGGTGCTTTTGTTTTCAACATGCGGATACTGAATAAACCAGACTCTTTGTGTCACAATGCGATATTGAATAAAATATATTCTCGAAATTAAGGTTTTGGTTATATCAAGTTTATATTTTAGTGTTGGATATTGAACATTTCAACCCCGACTAAAAGCTGGTACGAATAACTCAATTTCCCAAAAAAGTGGATATTGAACAAACCAATATTGGGGTGACGTAGCTGTTGCATTGGCAAATTCAAAATCGAATCTAATTTCATGTCAAATTAACTTTTAACTTGAAGGCTCCTTATTGGTTTCAATTGACTTGAACTTAATTTGAACATAAATGCAATGTAAATGTAGTTTTAGGCTTCAATTATTATATATTATAAGGATAGTTAGGATAGGATAGGATTATACGGATAGAATTTAGGATTTGTTTAAATGCTAAAAAAGATGGCAAAGGAAGAGTCGGAGGAAGTTTATTGCAAAACAAGTTAAGAAATTAACGTCAAGGCTGTCAATGTCGAATTGGGCTGGGTCGAATTCAAACAATAAGGGCGTCGAACCCACGAGACAAGTTACAAGTTATTTGTTATTCCTTTGATTTTGTTGACTGAAATTAGTGTATGTAGGTAAGTAGATATGATTGTCAACCCAATAACTTGATCAATTTATAAAAGAGTCAGTTTATTCATGGATCGAAATGATCGAATGATGACTGTTATCCCATTTCCTTTTCATCAAAATATCCACGATTCTTCGCTCTCTGCCCTGTGATCAAAGTGGCACAATTAAATGATTCGTTATTCGTCTGCTTAATCGAATATTCAATATGTTGTTTTAACAATATCAATTTCAGGGTGCGATCTTCCGCGAAGAGGGCCGCGTACAGGAGGCGCTGGACTCCTTCCAGATGTGCATGAAGTTAAATCCCGAAAACGTGGAAAACATAAAAGAAGTGGGGAGATGCTTGTAATCCCTCATCTGAATAAGAATAACACCTGGGCTAATGGGTTTTCGTTGTAGATACGACATGCGTAGATTTCGATTATCCCTGGAAGCTTATTTGGAAGCGGAAAGGCTATCGAAAAGTCCCGATTGGCAGATACTTCACAGTATCGGTGAGCAATCTTGCCTCCGTTTCATGTGTAAATTTCGTCATTTCCAGGACAGTGTTTGATGCGGCTTGGGGAGATTATCAAAGCCAAAGAGTACGCACAGAAAGCCGTTCAAATTGGAAAGCACGAAGCCGCCTACACATTGCTCATCAAAATTCTCACATCCGAGGGCGATTCCAAAGCGGCCGTCTCGGCCTGCAACGCCGCTATCGAGTCCGTATTTCATTTCCAGTTTTCCCAGGATAACTTAATTTTTCCTTATTCAATTAGATCGTGTCCAGACAGCGTCGGGATGCTCACAGAATCCGGATTACTCTATCTCAAGATCGGACAAACGCAGCACGCTTTTGAGAGATTAAGTTCAGCCCTCGCCCTCGATCCCCTGTGCGTCAGGGCCCTATTAGGCGTTGGGTGTATTACACAGGTTCATCTTTCTTTACCTTCTTAATTTATTTCTCTAAGCCCTTTGTTATCGATAGTCGCATGAAGAGCACGACGTCGCTCTGAACAAATACAAAGTGGCGGTGTCCTACAACCCCAACTCTGTAGCGCTATGGAACAATATCGGAATATGTTTTCACTCCAAACAGAAACACATAGCGGTGAGTCCATCATATGTTTGCTTTCCTTAGAATGTTATCAGGGAAAACAAAGAATATATTTCATTAACCTTGCACATTCTGCCGACGCCCACAATCATGAAAAAATATTGCTGGACGGAAGATATATAGGTTGTAAATTTGGACGAACGATTTACGATTTTACGGCCGAAAGCGATTTATTGTCGTTGGCATGATTGTGTTGTAGTTTCTGTTGAGTGAAAAACTATTAAAATGCGAAAACCTGTCCATGTAGTAGATTTTCAATTTCAACAGATCCCTTTTAATGCCAGTGAAGAGGATTAATCAAAGCAACCGCTGCACATTAAAAAAAGTCACCGACTCCAGCATATTAGGTATGCTCGATAAAAGGATTCCAACGAAACTGCGAGAGATAAAAGAATAAAAGGCACCTGAGAATTGTCGTTGCAGCATATACCAAAACCAAAGGACTCCGCACCATCCTTATGGAAAATGACTTTCAGCGGATTTGGCTGAAATTTCAATATGTTGTAGACAGACTTCGACCTCCTGATGAAAAGTTGTTGTTGATACAAAACAATCGTACGGACAGTTTTTGTTCCAGAGGGTGCCGAAGATAAAATTTTCCCATAAGAATTACATGCAACGAAAAATTAATTCGCCTTTTTGCCATCATAATTCTACATGGTTCAGGGCGTACTTTTACGCAGGAGTCTCCTGGGTGTGTTTGCTTATTATGCTGGAAGGAGTATGATTACGACGGTCCCAAAAACGTTCTTTATGGAAAAAGTTTATCTTCAGCATGCTCTGTATACGATTGCTTTGAGGCAATGATTAAAATTTTGAAAAAATCCGCTGAAAGCCATTTCTTCTTAAGGATCGCACCATCCTTTCTAATTTTATTAGTCATAATGGTCATATTATTGCCCGACAGATACAGCTTCACTTACGGGACAAAAACGGAAAAGAATTTAATAGAAGCAAGATGATAACATTAAACTAAAACATGAAATACTCTAAACGTAAAAATAGTTATTTGTTTAACAATGTGTTGAACACATAATTTTTTCGCCGCTTGTCATTAAAAAGTGCATTTTTAAATGCACTTTTAATGACTACCGGTGAAAAAGAGTAGGTATTTGTTTGTAGTCCATTATTGTACAGAGCGGACGAAGCAAAAAAATTGAACGACAATACCTAATTAAATGAAATCAATTAAAATAAAGCTGAAGCAGATGAAAACTGAAGTTAAATACAATATGAAAATCTTTCTTAAGCAATATCGATTATTATCCTAAGATTATCCGCATAAATATCACAGGATTCTCCCAGATTGTTGCAAACCCAGACATCACGTACATCGGTGATCTTAGACATAAATTTGTTCGCAAAGTTTTCTGCAGGAATTTAACAGCATACCTATCTCGAATTTAACCTTGACACGTGAAAATTTATCAAGGACAGCAAAACAGGATAGTCAATGACACCATGCAATCGTTTGTGCATGAAAACTACAGGAGCAATAATGCTTAATTAAAGTTTTAACGAAACAAAGTTCTCAAAAACTGTCACTGTGCGATTCCTGTTGCTGGACAGGTGCTTTGTGTCATTGAAAATGCAAAAACTTTAAGAAGCGCCTTTTAATTTTTTCAAGATAGATTGACCCTGCGACCAAATAATCGAGCAATACTCAAGCCGGCTGCGAACAAAAGAAAAATACAAACATTTGAAAGAAGTGGCATCATAGGAGGATTAGTGTTTCTTATTACGAAGCAAAACGTTAACTTTTTAAGGGCTGTTAATTTTTAGGCAAATGCAAAAATACATGCGTCTGAAATTTAACAGCCGTTAAAAGTTAACGTTTTGCTTACAGTTTACAACCCTTAAAGCCCTTTTCCGTAAAAATTACCATCACATTGTTAGAGACCTTGCTATTTTTGAAAATGTTTTACACACAATACGAATGCGATGCGCCAAGGTAGCGAGAGCAAGAACCTGCTCCCATTTCAGTAGTAGGGAATTTGAGGACTTAGGATAATTGTTTATAACATTAGAACATTTATTAATTTTTATTCTTGTTATTAATTTTTGTTCTTGTGAGAACTAAACATGATTATTTGAGCTGTAAATGGCTCTGAATGATTCGTGTACGTAGGTTAAACAGAGTTAGTTAATTCATTATGATTAATTGAGATTTCGTCGAGCTAAGAGATTCTCCTGTAAATCTGAAGTTTGGTTGAATTATGGTCCTAGCAGGAAACTACTAATTGGTTGCCGGTATCAACATGAAAGGCGGGTTAGGTACTTAAATATTAGTGGGTGGTTGATGATGATACACCATCAGATTAAAAAAGAGTTTTGAGTATTTTTAATTAGGCAACCAATTAATTATGAAAATTAATTTATGGATGTATATAAGTGCAAAATAGTTTCAGACTTCTTTGAATGTTGGACGATTAAGGTGATTTTGGTGCCCCAATTGCGAAAACAACAGGTATATTTGCATTGATTTAAGTTAAATCTGTTGCATCGCGTCGGTCCCATTAAACAATTATTCCTGCATTTATTGTCAAATTAAATTAAAATTTGTTTACTGTTCACGTCCAGCGCAATTCAGGTTAAAGTAAGGACTTTATTGAAAAGTTTTCTTATAACTTCGTCTTAGCAAGTTATACGATTTTATTTGGTAGTACTTAATAGTTGTTTGTAAGATAGTTGGGACCGTGTTTGCGTTTTCCAGAGAGGTTTTTTCCCCTGTTTTGCTTAGATTGGGGCTTGATTGGCGTCAATGCTGATTGGATGTTGGATTACCCAACATTGAAATTAATATTGAATTGGCTAGTATTGCTCTTTCTGCGTATCGACCGTGGAATTTTAATTTTAATTTGTTACCTGGACTGTTGCTTGTCTCCCTCATAGCACTTATCCTGAGACTTGTTGGTAGTCTAGATAGATGTGTACTGCATTGTACTCCCAGTAAGAAAATTTATGCAGCAGCAACTTATTTTCGAACCGTGTAACGTTGGGGTTTTCCTTAATATATTATTGTGTTACTGATGCCACAATGCTCTATGGTTGTGCATAGGTTGTCAGCCAACTTTAAAGCGATGTTGCAGATTTCAAATATATCGTCGGATCCTTTTTAGAAGGTTGATGCAGTGTTGCACGACAACATTAAATTCTTCCTGTACTTATTAACATTGCATCAATGTTGCATCTGGGACGGCAAGGTTTTATTTCTTACTGGGTTGTAAACCTATACCTAAGGTGTGTAGAGCTAGAGGTGTGTAGGATATTGGTGATTGACGCAACCTTGGTGTTGATCGTCTTGAATGACAGTAATTTTAGATTTGTTACCAATAGTTAGTCACCTGTTAGTTAACTAGTTCTAGTTTACAGAATGAACGATTGCAAAAATTATAATAGAGCCCCTTAATTATTCTTAATTAATTCTAAATAGCCAGTAAATAGGGTTAGGTTAGGTGTGTTAGGTGTGTCAAACATGTCATTACAGATTCAAAAAGTGTCAAAACTGTCAAAATTATAACAAATACCTAAAACCACACACCAAAACCCGAAAACCCATACGCAAAAACCCATGAGGCTGACACAAAAACCCGGGTTTTTGCCAGCCCTGTAAGAGACCACGTTTCATAAAAAAGAAAATTGTTAACTTTTGACTGTCGTTGCATTTAGAATGTATCGAAAGATTCCCTTTTAAGATTAATTATTAATTAAATAATAATCAATGTGATAGTGGATAGTGATAACGAGGTTAGTATAGTATGTTATCTTGTTCAGTAGGCTTGACAAAGGAACAAATTGCTTCGGAAACATAGGCGAAGTTATAAGAAAACTTTTCAATGAAGTCCAACAACCTGAGAATCCTTTCTTTAAAATAAATTAAAATATTACAATCTACAACCTTTTCTGTAAAGTAATCGCTTGAGCAAACACAAATCTGCAGGTGGAAACGACAGGCAGTTATCGTATATAATATCCCGCGTGTGAGGGATATTTCCGGAAATTTGCCCGCGCTGTTATACAAGTGCTTGTTGCAACGAAAACAGACCGAGCGCGTAGCGCGAGGTCTGTTTTCTTGGGGCAACAAACACGTGTATCAGACAGTAAGGGCAGATTTCCTTAAATATCCCATACACAAGGGATATTCAGCCAGAAAATCGCCTGAAGTAAATAAATTAAATAGTCATGCATTTATTGCAGTATGAAATAATAAATTAAGTTTTTCGTAATTATGCTTATTCGCGTCTCTTGAAAATAGCTGGGACGATTTCCTGGAAATCACCCTGTCCTAGGGCGATTTCCTGGAAATCACCCCAGGTGATTTCCGTTGATATAAAAAAGTGAGGGCGATTTTCCGGTTAACATGCACCCCTTTTGTCCTTGTAAGTTTAGCAACACAAAAGAGGCACTCAACAGTATCTTTTTCAGGCAATAAGTTGCTTGAAAAGAGCATTATGGATATCTCCCATGAACTGGAGGGTCCTCTTCAATCTCGGCCTGGTGCATTTGGCAACTCATCAATCGGCATCAGCTTTTAACTTTTTATGCGCCGCCGTCAATCTCCGACCAGACGTCCCTTACACTTTTGCCGTTTTGGGATGTACGACTTTTACACTTGAAACCGTGATCTAAGGGTATTTGTGGTTCTAGGTGCTTTAATGGAGCTCAATGATGCCGAAAACGCCATCCGAGCATTCAAACAAGCAATGTCGCTGGCACCAAGCGATTCGACCATATTAATTAACAGCATTCTCTGTTTGACAGAGCAGAATGCGCGCCATGAAGCCACCGAATTATTTAAGAAGTTTCAGGCTATGGAGGAACAAGATATTCCAGCACCGAAAGAGGTACCTACAATTTACCCCACTTTGGTTTATAGAACCCCCCCCTTTTACCATAAATAATTTATTTGCGTAAAAATTGCTGTAATGGCATCCGTCATTGTACCAAATGTGCCTGATGGTTCATTTTAAAATTAATATTTCTGATATTTGCATTTTTATTATTCATGGGAAACTTTAATGCAGGAAGGCGGCGAAATTGTTCTTTTTCATCTAAGCCCATCATCTTCACTCTCCATTTATGATTTATAAAACCACGCTACGATCGTAAACACAACACAGACAGAAGAGAATTAAATCCCCTCTCTAATCATCTCTGTTTTTAATCATAGGTGAAAGCCCTGTCTGATTCCCTAAAAGCATTATTGGAGAATACAGAAAATGGGGCTGCAACACGAGATCAAGTGGTGGATAACCCGCAATCAGGCGAGGTTTACCCTGAAAATGGAGAGGCAAACATCGCTCCTGATGGAATGGGCGACGGAAAAGAAAACGCGATTACGTCAGCCGAACATCCCCCAAGAGGTGATTTCTCGCCGGACGAGGTGTAATCAGGAATTGTCTAAATTGATTCCAATTAAATAACACAATCTCGCGTTATTTATTTACTTATCCTTCACGTCACGAGATTCCCCCATTCCCAGGCATTCCGAGTCTCTAAAGCTCCAATTAGAGGCTGATAAAATTTAGAGAGCTCATTAAAAAGGCTCTTCAAACATCTAAATGAAACTGAATTGCTGCTCATTAAGTCCACGGTTAATTCACTTTTGTCGGGGAAAATATTCGCTTTGAGACGACATTTACTGCGGATTCGGGTTAAGCAACCTTCTAGTTTTTTCTGCTAAAGGGCGGTTGGCGTGAAGAGGGTAATTATGAAAAGATATCATTATTCCTGCAGATTATCCTGCAACGAAATGCTTTTACAGCTGCAGGAAGCCCGATAAAATGCAGCAGTAAGCTCCAAATGGATGGTAGTCGAATATATGGAAAACCGGGCCAAGTGGGACAAGGACGTGATGTTTTCGTAATAAAATAGATACTTATAAAGTTTAATAAGTTGCGCGAACCAAAAGACAATTTGTTACGAAACAAAGCGGAGCCTAATTCCATTCGTGTTCGGTAAAACAGAAATTTATGCGACGGAGATCTTCCAATGCTATTTAATGGCATACTAAAATCCGTTTTCACTGACTCCATTACATTGAAAATGTTTTTGCTTTTATTTTCAGTGTTTAGGTTTTCTGAATGTTAATGGTCCAGTCACCTCATTGTGCCGGGAAATTGCTGAGCGATGAATCTCTTGGAACTTAACGGAATTCTTGGTAGATTGGATTTAGTTAGACGGTTCGTCGCTGCGCTGTATAAACAGAGACCGATGATTTGATGCATCCGATGTTGATATGCAGAGTGGACAAGACGGTTGCTTGGATGGCTGGCAAGTTCTGCATGACTTCCACGCCGAAACTATTGGTGTGTAATACCTTTTTATAGATAATTTAATCTTCAATTCTCTCATGTTTTTTTGTCATACGAAGAAGAGAAAGGGAGTTATCGTGAGAAACGGTATTTTTGATGTATATTGTAACGTTATATTTTTAAGCCCCCTTACTAACCCAGGTTTGTAGATTTGTTACTTTAACGAATACCCCCCTCTAAGTTTGTGATCGTCTAGTTATCTATCATTTAGGGCCCATTGTTTAAGACTACGTTGTGGTTCTAATTAATTAACCTTTAAAATACCACCCCCCCTTTTATTTACTAGGTATCCCTGATTAGTGGAGAAGGAACGCCAAAAGAGAAATAAACACTTTATTCTTTCGATCTTTCATCTATTGGCATAATATAACTCAAAAGAAAAAAAGAATACTGTTTTGTGAAGACAGCACAGCTGTGTATTTTCACCAACTCAGAAACACGATACAGATTTTAATGGCTTATGGAGGTAATGATTTGCTTTGTGTGGATTGAGTTCTGGGGTACACCAGTAACTATCTTTTATTTGTTTCTTTTTTTTTGTATTTTGTAGATGGGACTTTTAGTCCTATTTTTGGAGAACTGTTTTATCAGTTTCCCTTTTTTTATTTTATGGGTGGGACTTTTAGTCCTGTTTTTGGAGAACTGTTTCACCAGCCTCGAATTAGATTATTGGTTGTTGGGATGAGATGACATGATGGATCGATTTCCGCCATTAGGTCAAAATAATCGGCTCGAGTTTAGAATGGATTTTAGGTTCTTTTGTAGAACTTTGAGAACTCTGAGTTAGACAAGATGAATGTCGTTGGTTGTTTTGTGAGATCAGTCTTAGAGCAAAAGATAACCCAATTCAAAGTCACTAGATGATGTAAACAAACAAATGGCAGTGTTTGGGTTTCTTTTTTGACAATTGAGCAACAGTGCAATGTGACTTGATGGCGGGTCGATTAAGTTGGCCCCCCCCGTTCAAAATATCGATGTCAAAATTATATCAAAATATTGCGCTCGTTATGCGCCCCAACACATTTTTTTGCGCTGCTCTGGTTCGAAAGCCCTTTAAAAAAAACAGTGGGGGGGCTAACTTAACGTTTAATTTTTCGAATTGCTTTTTTGAGGAACCCAAGGCTTATTGTTACTCACTCAGTTATGCGCTCATTTGCGCCGTGTTTGTTTTATTTTGCGCTAACTTCCGAGTACCCCTAATGACCTCGAGAGGTTTTCCCACCAGCCCCCCCCCACTCAATTAACACCAAAAAATTTTGTATATCCCTATTGCGCCCATTATGCGCTAAAATACGCCGTATTCAGTTTAACTCCACTGCGCTCAGGAAGAGAATATTTTTAAAAAACCATCTAGGGGGGGCTAACTTAACACACCCCCAGCGGGTGATCAGTTTTCCACCAAAAATAGACCAGCCGATCAGAAAAATTATGCGCTCATTTGCGCCGTATTTGTTTTATTTTGCGCTAGCCTCCGAGTACCCCTAAGGATTTAGAGAGGTTTCCCCAGCAGCCCCCACCACTCAATTAACACCAAAAATGTAAAATGCTTCTGTATCCTTATTGCGCCCATTATGCGCTCAAATGCGCCGTATTCAGTTTAACTCTACTGCGCTCAAGAAGAAAATGTTTTTAAAAAACCAGCTGGGGGGAGGCTAACTTAACACACTCCCAGCGGGTGATCAATTTTCCACCAAAAATAGACCAGTCAGCAATTGAAAGCTATTGGTGACTATCCTGTCCCATTAAAAGGCTATGGCATCCGAATTTTTGAAAAAAATCTGCAAAAATAGAAGTTTTGCATTTATGAAGCTCCCGAAAAGGACCTTTCTACATATAAAAGAGCAGTATATCGCATCTTTAACAGAAGAAAGCATGACGATTATGCCCACAATTCAACAATTGTCTAAGTAAACACAAAATATTTTGAAAACAAGAATATAAAATATATCGACGCAGTTCAGGTAAAACGACGTAAGCGCCAAAACATCGAAAATGGGTTTTTACATTGGCGTGACCGCCAGATTTTTCTGCACAGTTTGGGACATCTATTGTCCCGTAGAAAAATTAATTGAATAAGTTGCAAAGGTTTCTAGTGGGTAGAAATGTCTTAAGCGACATCATGTTTTGACAGATTTGACGTAACTGCCAGTCATCCCATAAGACACTCAGAGGCACTTAGTCGATCGTTTTGTGGAGCTTTTTGACAAAATGTAAGTAATTCAAACATCTTCAGTAATTGCCTAGCATTATAAGAGCCATTATACGTATTTTTATCGTTAGGTAACTGTGTAATTTCGTCTAAATAGCTTCTTCTAAAATGTGGTGCTTAAACCAACTCAGCGCATGGGCCAGTGTGTTTGACTTAAGCGCCAGTACCCCATGGAAAATCACAGGGATGGATTTTCTGCAACTATAGCTGTCTGTTAAACGTTTTTTAACTAATTTTAAAACAAGTACTGCCGTTACGTTCCTATCTTATATTAAACCTTATTGTTTTTCATGACTCTGGTAATGTAGTTTGCACAAAATCGAACAATCTATGCTTGACGTTTACGTCATTTTAGTACTTCGTGTTTTTTGCAGGAAGACCAGGACTAAAAGAATTATGGCGATGTTAAAAACAGACATCGAAATAGCATTAGATAATGACATAATCCTGTTGAGTCCAGTCAATACTGAAAAGGATGAAAATTCGCTTTTTGGCAATGTTAACACTTCAGTCGCTAAAAATATAAATTCTATTGAAGATTGCTCAATAGAACCTGGTCTAGTAGTCCAAGATAGCTATTGTGATGCAGTCTTAAAGCCTGACATGTATAGTGTTCAAAATGATGTAACAATACCAGAAACCTCAGAACTTATTAATTATGAAGAATTGGCCGTGACAATCAGCAAGGATGGAGCTAAGGAGACTGGCGATTACGAACATAATATTCCTGAAGTAGAAGCTTGCAATGAAGACGAAGAACATAATATTCCTGAAGCAGAATCTAGCAGTGAAGACGAAGACTACCTATATTCTTGAAGTGAAATCTAGCAGCGAAGACGAAGAACTTATTCCTGAAGTAATGACAGGGATAATAATCATATCATAAAAAGGCGACGAAGAACTCAACAGACAAAGAGACAAAAGCGTAAAAATCTAAAAGATTCCGACAAGGAATACGTTAATACAAGCGGAAAGCTAGTTCAGAAAAAACAGATGTTACCTTACCTCTGCATTAATAAGAAGTGTTATAAAAAATGTAATACTTTCAGTGAAGAGAGGCAAGAACTTTTCAACCATTTTTGGAATTGAGGAAGCAATGAACAACAAAAGCGTTTTATCAGTGATTGCATTCAAGTTACTTCTGTCAAGAGACATAGAAAATCTAAAAACAAAGTGCAACGGAAATTTATCCATGAGTACTACATAAAAAAAAATGATCAAAAACAAGTTTGTCAACAATTTATTTTGAATACCTTTGCGATTTCACAGAGATTTATTAGAACTACGCTCGAAAATAAAGACCCAGAAAAGTTTCCAAGGATTGACTTACGTGGCACAAGAAGCGCACCAAACAAAGCTACAGAAGACCAAATAAAGTATGTTGATCAATTTGTACAATCGCTTTCACTAGTGCCTAGCTACTACTGTAGAAGCTCATCAACACGAGTATATTTAGAGGCAGAAGTTAAAAGTTACAATAATGTATACCGAAAATACCTTCACTCACACTCTTCTGACAGTATTGCATCACTGCCACTTACGAAACTTTCATTTATGCGTCATTTCCAATCGAAATACAACATTGGGATTCATGTGCCGCGTAAAGATAAATGTGCCAATTGCGAAGCATTTAAAAAATATACAGCATCCGTCAGAGGAAGACTATTATAATTTAGAAATGCATATTGCAGAAAAAGATGCAGCAAAAAAAGTATTTCTCCAAGAACAAGAAAGTTCCACCCAAAATGGCATCTTAGTGGCAAGTTTAGACTTGCAAAAGGTGCTAGCCACACCACACGGTGATACTATGCTTTTGGGCTTTAGCCGAAAATACGCGGAATACAATTTCACGGTTTACGAAACAAAGACTAGACGAGGATTTTGCTACCTATGGGGGTGAAAGAAATGGAAAGAGAGGCTGCAATGACATGGCTACTAATCTGTATTCATACCTGCAAAAGATAGATGCTGAAAGAAACTATAAAACAATATCTTTGTACTGCGATAACTGTAGCGGTCAAAATAAGAACAAGGGAATGTTATCAATGGTGCGTTACTTCTTAAAGAACTCTGACTACGTGGAACAAATCAACTTAACTTTCCTAATAACTGGTCATACGTATATGCCAGTTGACTCGATGCGTACCTATAATAGAAAAATATACCAAAAATGTAGTGCTTCAAGCCCTATCAGAATGGCCTACAATTTTGCGCAATGCCAGAAAAGTTCCTGCTCCCTATGCTGTTGAGGAACGGCAATATTCCGATTTCCTAGATTTCAAATCGCTGCCATTGACTACTCCCATTACAGCGAAAGTTTCTACTATAAAAAAAATCGTCTTCAAGAAATATGAAGAAAACGTTGTTTACACCACAAGTTTTTGTGATGAGGGCGAATACAGTTTTCCCTTGAAGATTAAACCTGGGGTGCAGCCGCAAAAGTGCTACAAATCTGAGCTTCCAATAACCAAGAAAAAATATGATTTGAAAGCGTTATGCGAAAAGAACGTAATAAAACCTATATATCATTTGGAATTCTTATCTTTAAAAACCGGCAACATTCCAGATGTTTTAAATGAATCCGATGAAGAGGATCCTTCTATTGGTGAAGATAATTGAATGTTTTTTTTTCAATACCTACTAATTGTATTATTGAGTTACTGATATTATAAAGTTTTGCAGTAATTTTGTCGCATTTTTACTAGGTACCCTTAACCTGTTGGTTATTAGTAAGTATAGTACTCTACAGGCGGTGTAAGCGACTTTTAACTGTACCGCTGTTGCAAGCAACGCTTTGACGTAAAGGCGCGTAAGCGTATTGTACAAATAGCACAGCAATTAAGTCGTAAGCGATAGCGTCGTCAAACGGCATAACCACCATACATACGACTTCAATGAAACGGCGTAAATGACGAAATATCACATTTTAATTAATATTTAAAAAATGACAACGGTTCATTTCTTAAATTTTCTACCGAAATTTAGCAAAAAAAATCCTCTAAATTATCCTGTCATTAAGAAAATTCGTTGACGCGTTGAAAAATAAAAAGTTTTATTGATTTGTTTAAAAATTTGTCAAATGGCTTTTACATCGTTTTACCTGAACTGCGTCGATATGTTAATAAAAAAATGCAATCTTTTTAGGTATCTAAAGCTGACTATTTACATGCAATTTAGCAATCTTTTTGATTTTAACTTCTACGCTCAAGGCGGAGCAGTATATAAAATCGATCAAAAATTCGACATTGAACTGACATCAAATCTTTACGTTTCGGGGTCCCAGGAACCCAAAAAACGTATTTTTGAAAAATGTGTGTGTGTGTGTAGGTATTGGCATATTTGTGGCATCTTGTGTGTGCATGTTCCTCTGGTGTGGCAACTTACTCGAATTGTGGCATCTTACACAAAGATGCCATAAGTTTTAGCCCGATTTCTGGCTTCCCTGAGTTCATAGACAGCCACAAATGCCCATGTGGACCTCACTTTACAGTTTCCTACAGTTGATGGAAAGAAAGACCGTCATTTCTCTATGGTTCCCGCGATATTCAAATTCTACTTAATTCGCGTGTAAGATGCCATAACTGGGGTTGGCAAAGTACGTTTACACGGTCATAATTATGGCATCCAGCGTGCCCTCATACTGCAGCGCCCCCTACTCAAGTAACTCTACAGCCTAGCAGTGTTGCAAGATTTATACGAACTATCTTAGCTGTTGATTGCGAGTCAGGCATGGGGTACCACATTGTCTCACGGCAACTGGATAATAATGGTTCAACTGCTGCGGGCCGTTTGCACAGATCTATTATATTGACCCCCCCCTCTAAAATTAAAATGATTCTTTGGATACTAAGCCATCGTCAAAAATCATGTGATTTTTATTTAATCTGCATAAAGGGCGAGGAGCAAAAATTTACATTGCCCCCCCCCCCCTCCACAAAACTGTATTTTGTCATATCTCTAAAAAATAGTCCCCTTATGATTATCTTCATCATAATTACGTAAGTAGGTATGTACTTAAAATTGCATTTTTCTAAATAAAGTAGAATTGTATTCTAACCCACCAGACAGTATGAGTCGGGGTTTGTTATGTTTGTGGTGTTGAACGAACTTCTATTTACGTCAAAATTCTTGTCAGTGTCAATAAACACTAGGTACCTACCTTACCTAACATGGAGACTGATTTATATTTATTATATTATACAGGGTGTCTCAGGTATGTAGTCATTAATCTTAAAGGGGTGATTCTACATCGAAAAATATGAAGAAAAGTTCCTATAAACATGTGTCCGGAAATCGCTCCTGGGGGCTACCGCTCTCTTCAGGAACCCTAAAAAATAGTCCCCTTATGATTATCTTCATCATAATTACGTAAATAGGACTTAAAATTGCATTTTTCTAAATAAAGTAGAATCGTATTCTAACCCACCAGACAGTATGAGTCGGGCGTTTGTTATGTTTGTGGTGTTAAACGAACTTCTATTTACGTCAAAATTCTTGTCAGTGTCAATAAACACTAGGTACCTTACCTAAATAGAAGACTGATTTATATTTATTATATTATACAGGGTGTCCGGAAATTAATGCAACAAAATTTGGTCACAGATTCTTAAGACAAAATTAGGGGACCCGTATTTTTTATTTTTGCCAAGTGCCCCCCTCTTTCGGAGTTACAGCCCCTTGAAATTCGCTCCTAAAAATATCCTTTTTCAGAGTACAATTCCTTACTTCATTCTAGGAAGAAAAGTTCATATGGATATGGGGCGAAAAATGCGTTCTAAGTTTGGGCGCCCCCTTCAGAGAGCCGTAGCCCCGTTAGGAGCGATTTCCGGACACATGTTTATAGGAACTTTTCTTCGTATTTTTCGATGTAGAATCACCCCTGAAAATTAATGACTGCATATCTGAAACACCCTGTATATTATACAAATTGGTTTCGAAGATCAAATAAATAACTACTGTAAGACATTAATACAGGGTGTCCCAGAACGCTCACATTTCCTTTTAATGAAGTATTCAGCATTAAATTCTGAGTCAGTCCTTGTTTTTGATAATTTCCAGGGTTCAATAGTTAAGAGCAGCAATCAGATTTCAGCTCTGAATTTGTTCATAATAAATTAAGATACTAAAGCTGTTTTTCCGCGGTCGTCATGTATTGAAATACATACTAGCATTTGAAAGCATAGGAGATCCTCCTGTTTTGTATTGAAATACTGTCAATACTTCAATTCATCTTGGGAGACGTACAGTCGATGCATAAATCCTCCGAAAGCTCAGCTTTGTGATGTGATACGGGCTTCTATTTTGGTATTTTGGATCAAAAAGGACAATTACGCGATATTTGCAAAATTAACTCAGAGGGTTGACAAATCGTAAAGGAGGATGAAAAGTCAAAGGGTATGAAATTTAACTGTAGTTGAGCAGAATTACAGAAAACAGCACGAAAGTAACCGAATTATGCAAATTTAACGTTTGGGGGGCTGAAGAATTGTGCAGAGGGTCGAAAAAGTGAAAAAGGCAAAACATAATCTAATGAGTACCTAGGTAAAATTTATTAGGTACCGCAGAAAGACGAAATAGCGCGAATTTTACAAAAGTAACGCTGCAGGGTTGAAAAATTGTGAAGGGGGTTGAAAAGTTAAGGGGGGTGAAAATTAACTGTAGTTAAGTAGAACAATCGAAAATTACAAGTAGAAAAACGGTCTGCTTAAATTTTTATTTTTGAGGGTTATGGGGGTGAAAAAGGGGTTGAAGAATTGTGGATAGATTAAAAGCTACTTATAATAACTTTGAATTACAGAAGAGGCAGAATAAAGCTCGAAAAAATAAATGAAAAATAGTTTACTCCGCTTGCCCTTAGCGCAAGCGGAGTAACAACCCTTAGTTAAGGGTTGTTAGCAGCCTAGGGGTTGGTATTAGGTTGAAGACTCATATAAGACTTTTTTCAATGGCTGACCTAAATCTATCGAACTCCACAATTTTATTCCACCATTTACCTGAAACATTTCTGTTTCAACCCTTAAATTTCACCCCCCTTGTTAGATCATAATGAAAATTTTGCCCATCCGCCTACAGGATCACTGTAAATTGACACACCAAATTCAGCTTTGATACGTTGAGCAGTTTTTGATTTCTCGCATTTTTGGGTTTCTGCATGTTCGGGGTTGTAGCGCCTTTAAGGGTGGTTTTTCGCGAATGATGATTAAACCTTTTTTGTACCATCAATAGAAAGATATCGAAAATTCGAGTTTCCACCCCTAACTTTCATCCCCTTCAATAAATTTGTCCTAAAATTCACTCCTCCTTTCTCGAGGTTACAGTGTGTAAGACGTCACAGTTTCACAGCAGATGTTGTTTCTCTGGGTAAAGTTACAAAGCGTCATAAACGTTTCAACCCCTAATCCAATAATGTTCATACTTATGGTCATTCGATAGCTTACCGTTAATGATTTAAAAAAGGTGTTATTCATACTTTGCAAAAAACCACCCTCAAAGGCGCTATAACCCCTAATATGCAGAAAAACAAAAATACCAGAACTTAAAAACTGTGCAACGTATCAATGCAGGATTTGGTGTTCTAATTTACAGTGACATTGTAGGTGGACGAGCAAATTTTCATTACGATCTAACAAAGAGGGTAAAATTTAAGGGTTGAAACTGGAAATTTCTTCAGATAAATGTTGGTGTTAAACCACAGGCTTCAAAAGACTTCGTTAACCATTGAAAAAAGGTCTTATGAGTCTTCAACCTAAGACCAACCCCTAGGCTACTACCAACCCCTAACCCCGATATGTGAACCCACAAAAAGCAAAATTTACACAGACCGCTTCTTTTTCGTGTAATTTTCGAAAGTTCTACTTTACTAAAGTCACTTTTCACCCCCCTTAACTTTTCATCCCCCTTCACAATTTTGCAACCCCTCGAACGTTAAATTGGCCAATTTCGTGCAATTTTGTCTTTCTTCGGTAATAAATTTTACTCTTTTGGATAATATTTACATTTTTCACTTTTTCAACCCCCTCGCAATATTTCAACCCTCCAAGGGTTAAATTTGCATAATTGCCTTAATTTCGTGTTATTTTCTATGATTCTACTTAACTGCGGTCAATTTTCACCCCCTTTGACTTTTCATCCCCCTTTACAAATTTTCAACCCCCTAAGAGCCCATTTTGCTAAATTCGCCTAATTTCGTTTTTCTTCGGCAATAAAGTTGAACTCATAATAACTTATGTTTACCTTATCCACTTTTTCCACCTCACTCAATATTTCAACCCCCCAAAAGCCAAATTTGCATAATTGCCTTATTTTCGTGTTATTTTCTACAATTCTACTTAAATGCGGTTAATTTTCACCCCATTTGACTTTTCATCCCCCTTTACAATTTTTCAACCCCCTAAGCATCCATTTTGCTAAATTCGTCTTATTTTGTTTTTCCTCGGTAATAAATTGAACTCATAATAACTTATGTTTACCTTTTTCAGTTCTTCCACCCCATTCGCAATATTTCAACCCCCAAAAGCTAAATTTGCATGATTGGCTTATTTTCGTATGTTATTCTCTTTAACTACGGTTAATTTTCATCCCCTCTGATTTCATTCCAGTTTATAATTTTTTAACCCCCAGCGTGTATTATGCTAAATTCGAGTAATTTTATTTTTCTTCCGTAAAAATTCAACTCATTTGGATTAGGTTCACTTCATTCACTTTTTCAAGCCCCTTCGCAATAAATAATCCAAATCTCCAAAAGCGAAAGTGAAACTGGCTTATTTTCGACTTATTCTCTTTAACCACTTTTAGTTTTCACCCCTCTTGACTTTTCATCCATTTTTACAATTTTTCAACTCTCTGAGCGTTATTTTTACATAATTGCCTTATTTTCCATATAACTTTTGGTATTTCTATTTAACTGCAGTGAATTTTCATTGGCTCCATTATTTTTCAACCCCCTGAGTGCTAATTCTACAAATTTTGTGTATTTTTGTTCACTCTACTGTTTAGTTATGTACTGCCAATTTTCATCATTTCGCCTTTTTTACACCACTGTGCGTCTGCGGAGGCACTACTACTAGGTGCAGATTGATAGATCTGCACCCGACTCCACCAGTAAATTCAGCTCGCCCCTACATTCACATTAACAAGATAAACATCTACAGGGATACACATCGCATTGATGTATGACTTTCGTTGGCTTTTTAATTTAACCCCAGACAAGGCGCGTATTGAAATTTATGATCTTGGCAACTCATAGAAATTCGTCCTTAGGCGAATTTTTTGTCGAACTGTCCCGCATGTTATTAACTTTTCGTTACAATTTAATAAAACGCATGTAAGTTAAATAAATGCTAAAATAAAGGCTACCATAGCCTAAACTGCCAAATTGTGAGTCCCTTTTGGTAATTTTTACAATTGGAATTTTTCCTAGCTATCAAAACATCTATTATTCTATAAACAAATTTTTTTTCTTAGATGTGATTCAGAACTGAAGATAACAAATATCGTAGCTAGGTGGCCAGGAAGTTCTCATGATGCACATACAGGGCTGTCCCGAAATTAGTGGGCAAAACTTTACCAGTAGATTCCTCTATGAAAAATATGAGAAAAGTTCTAAGGGAGCTAGGGCGAGGGCCCCTTAAAAGGGCCACTTTGAAAGTGTTTTTTTTCTAAATATCTTCAAAACGGTTAAATTGGGGCTTAGGACTAAATTTGCTCGAAACATTTTTGCAAGCAGTTTTTTCTCCATTCCAAAATCTGATAGCTTGAAGCTTTTTACATATAAAGGCACTCTTGTTAAATGTCGCTAGGACACATCGTTTTTGAGGAAAATGGCTTTCCATTCGTTTAGGGCTCCGAAATTTGTGATTGAAGACACCAAAATACTGTAAATAAGTTTATGGGACGGTTCCTTACTTCATTCTAGAAAGAAAAGTTCATATGGACTCCCTTAGGAAGCATTTTTCGACCCATGTCCATAGGAACTTTTCTTTTTAGAATGAAGTAAGGAATCGTCCCATAAACTTATTTACAGTATTTTGATGTCTTCAATCACAAATTTCGAAGCCCTGAACTAATGAAAATCCATTTTCTTCAAAAACTATGTGTTCTAGCGACATTCAACAAGAGTGCCTTTTTTACGTAAAAAGCTTCAAACCATCAGATTTAGGAATTAAATTTGAGAAACATGAGCCTCAACGAGAATTGCCAAATATTCCAGACATTCAGCTTAGAAGACACGGGCAACTACGGAGACAAGAGTATACAATAAGCCAATATTTTTAAATATTTATTGTTTGTAACTAAACTTATAAACATTCATTTATTTTATTTATTTCATTTCAAAGGGTTTCCCTCTTCATTTCACACAGCATTTGATTCATGATTTCATTTGTTCGGCGTTTCTCCTCAATTAAAAGATCTAATTTTTCAGCAATCACTGATGATTGTTTTCATCTCCCTCTTCTTGGCTTTCTTTGCTACAAGAAAATCATAGATATTCTGGAAATTGAAACTTTTTAACAAACCTAGTGGAATATCTACATCAGACTCTGCATCTGATCTCAAATCTGATTCTGCCGAGGACATCTAAAGTGACCAACATAGTGATTAAAACTAAAAGGTTGTTTTTTTACCACGTACTAATAATGGTCGAATGTAATATTGGAGTATTTAATGATCCCTTAACAGTAGGAGTTGCCTGTGTAACGTGCCTTTGACAGTCAGCTTGTCTTCACTGACTCGCCTGTATAGCAACTTCAGTGACAAACTTGATAACTAACTCTCTTTTCAAAATCTGTAAATTTAGGATCGAAAGGTGGCCCACCTCCAGTCTCATTCTTACTTTGTTTCACCTTACTTGCTTTTTTCTTAATTTTTTATTTTTCAAATGAATCCACACCTACAATTACAATAATATAATATAATACCAGTGATGTAGGACTACGTGCAGCTCGATCGAACTGTAATATTAAATTACCGTTTTTTGGGACCCTCAGAAGTTTTTTCGTTAAAATTTCCCATAAACAATTCCACTAGAATTCTTTTCGACATTGGCTTAGAATCGGCCTCTTTCAGTCTGATTCTCAATGCCATTGAATTAGCTTCAATATTGAAACCATTGAAACATTCGAAAATCTGATTGGATAGTTGGCAAATTTTACTGCTGTTCCCTTGGTGATTAAAAAAAAATGTCAATTTGATTGAAATATTTGTCAATTTCAATGAAAATCGCATTTTATAAATATGAACCAATCGCTTTTTAGAATTTTTAACGTATCAGCCAATAAAATTTTGATTAAACTGGAAATCATGCACATGTGCTGATTTCCGGAAATCACTCTCGTGCTGATTTCCGGAAATCACTCTCGTCCTGATTTCCAAAAACCACCGTATAGTGTTTTAATTATTTATTAGTGTTAAAACAACTCCACATCAACAAAGAAAATGAAAATTGAATTACATGTTCATTGAATTGCAGTGAAACACACAGTTATTATAAATTTGTTGATTCTGTCGTTTCTGCGACGGGGAAGAAGCTGTAGTGACAGTCAACAATTCTTCAACTATCGAGTCGCTTGTAATGCTTTTCATTTCATGTTTTGATCTTGCTCCAGCTTCATTTGCATCATCAGTTCTTTCTTGCTCTCCTCGTAGCTTTAGCACCATTCCTTTATGATGATCCTTGTCGAGCTGGATATATGGTTTCAGGGATGTTATACTGGAATGTCCACTCATTTTTATTAATTGGATTTCCCCTACTCCTTTTCTTGCTAATTGGAACACTGCCGTTGATCTGAGTGGTGGATGGCTAGTTATGACTGAAATTGTGTCGATACCTATGGCATTAGCTCTGCTGATTTCATCCATTTGTCCATTTCATTTTGCCCTACTGGGCAGTTTTTATACCATATGTATTTGAGTGATGAAGCATCCAGCCAGGATTAAGAGTCAGGAACAATCTGTCCATCGTAACATGCTTGGGACGTTTAGCAACCATTTTCTTAAGTAACCTAGCAGATGCAAAATTATAAAATCTAAAATAATTCAATCAATGTTTACCTGAGTTGACAGCACAGCCAAAAATATTTTTGCAATTTTTCAACTATTTTGTTTATTTTGCAATCTCTATAGTTACAACTGCCACGAATATCTTGATATTATTGAATAAATTTTGGAGCGCGCCATAAAATTGCGATTTTCTGGCTGAATTTATTTCGTGGTGTTTTGATTTTCTTTGGAAATCTCTCCTGAAGGTTTCGTTCTTTTATTGCTGCTAGGAAATCAACCGCTCGTCTTCGACTCGCGGTGATTTCCGCCGCAATAAAGGAACTCAACATGTCAGTCGAGATTTCCGAAAATCAAAACAACCACTTAATAAATTATATACGAAAATCGCACGATACTAATCATTAGCCAATAGAAAAATTGATTTCTGTGTTTTTACCATGGCAACTCAAGGATTTCCTGGAAATTTTTGATACCTATCTAGACCAACCTAAACGAAATTAATAAGTGGAAATTTTTATGTCAAATGAAATGTCAAAAATCATTTCTATTCAATTTCTGTGGCTGTATCGTTGCTATTTTCTTACCGAATCTGCATTCGAGCATTAATTCATTTCCTGGAAATTTTAGTCGTGCATCCCAACAACGTAATCGGGCCCTCGTGTTCCACTCGGGCCGATTAATACGTTGTTGGAATGCACTCCAAAAATTTCCGGAAAGAATTAATGCTCTTGTGAGATTATAAGTGAAAATCATAGCAAGTGCTCAAGGTACTTGCTACGGATTTCAATTTCAATCACTGTTTTATTAATAATTGCTATAACAACCAAGAATCGCCTTGGTTACAAAAGATAAACTAAAGAAATATTTATATATAGTTATAGGTATATAGTTTTCAATGTCATTCAGAATAGCACTGTTTGGGTTGTTTCTCGGTTCTGAAGTAGGTATATTATTTCCTTATTTCTAATTTAAGAAATTCACATTATTATTATTAGATGTTTTGGCGGTCGCCATGTATTGAAATACAAAGTTGCATAAATGAAAGCAATTTCAATACATGACAACCGCCAAAAAACAGCTTCAGTTATCGGAAAGTTGTCATAGTTCTGTGTTTTGGGCCATGAGCTAATTTGGCAACAATGCCTAGTGCACACTTCCGTAATTCTGGCCTCTTAGTCCACACTTACATATTAATGGCAACTTGACAACACAAGCTGGAAAAATCCTAAATTGTGGCACGGATGCCACAATAGAAAAGTAGCTGCAGAGTTCTTCACCTGGTGTGTATACACAAAAAAGTCATATTGGTGTGGAGCACTAGATGGCGCCTGCTGCACATGTGCGCATGAATGGAAGCGCCACAATTGAGTCTTATGCACAAGATGCCATAAACATTACAATACGTGTATGGGTGTGTCTGTGTGTGTGTCTGTCCGTGTGTCTGTGGACACGCTACAGCCGAAACTACTGAACTGAGTTTGATGAAATTTGGCACACATATTCAGTGGGAGATTTGTAGGTGCTGATTAGAATCTGGGCTACACCGGCTCACGGAAAGTGCCTTTTTGGCACATCAACTTTAAAAATTTAAATGCAAACCCCCATTTTTCGCATTACCATATGAATGCTCTTCAAATTCTGCTTCTAAAAATGTATTCACACTTGGGCCCTTTTGACCAAAAAATGGTGCCGTGAAAAAAAAACTATGCATAAATGTATATTTTTATTACCGGATTTGATAACTGATTTTTTTTCAAGCCGAAAACCTTAGTGCCATTTTTTCGAAAAATGTCATTTTAGTGGCAATTTATTTTATTGTCTGTGCGGGAGAGGAGCTGATTAGATTTTGAAGCCGATCAGTCAACCCGAAGTGCCCTTTTGGCATAGCAACTTTCTTATTTTAAATATTTAAAAATTTAATAAATGCTGCTGTTATTAATCCAATGCAGTGCGGCGTAGAAGTTCCTGCCGTCTCCGAGACCGCCTTTTTTTCACTGTGACAAAAGCTCCGCTTTAGGCGTTTCGAATGTCATTAGGTATCTAAAGCTGACTATTTACAATTTACATGCCTATCTATAGGTACATTCTTCCAAAATTTAGAGGACATAAAATGCGGGAAAATATTTCGTTGTTGTCAATCGATTGTGAATGACAAAGACTGTATTTACATTTTTATTCACTAAGTATTCGTGGAGGCAAGCATTTCATTTCATGGTGTAATATAATATGCAACTTTACGAGAGTCCTTAAACTATCCGGTCGTTTTCAACTGAAGTCGCTTCGCTATACAATATGTGGGAGCATAAAGCAGTGTTGTCGACTGCTCAACTCTATTCTGAATGCTCGAATAAACCTCAAACTTTCTGCAATTTACACGGCCTCTCCATCCATATTTGTTCACATAGCTTCCATTTGCCAGCAGCCAGCTCACATTCGTACCCTTGAACTGCAGAAGTCCTTCCTTTGTGTCGCTCACAGAACAAATGAATTTAATATTTCACGTAATTACTTAATTCAGTCGTGGAAGACTTTCAAGTTTGTGCATAAAATTAGAAGGGCGTGGAAGTTTTTCACATCTCCGAATATACGATTAACAAGAGTTCCTGGTTAGGGCATCACTTACCTGCGCGCTGCGCGTCAACGTTGAACTTTCATGTTCCATGTTTGCTGTCCACTTTTTGGGCATTAAATATTTAAACAAATTTGTTTTTTTTCTTGATTACCTGTTTGGTGAGTTTGGACTAGTTTGATAATAAATGCTTGTTTTTTGGTGGGTGCATATGGTTTTTTACTAGAATAGGTCACGGGAGCTTTTCGTCACTTTGGTACCCGCTATGGCAACACAGCACCTAGCAAAAAAATATGGCAACAGCGACAAGTTGTTTATCATGGATCTGTCATTAAAATCGTCAGTTCTTTCGTTTACCATCCATCCATCATGTTTTCAGACAAATTAAAGAAAAGCAAAGTTCTAAAAACGACTTTCCAAAGAAGCGTAAGTCTATGTTTGGTGTTCATTACAAAAATACAGTGTGCTGGCTTAAAGTAGTTTAGATTACTAAAACTTTTTACTTCAATTCCCTATTGATGATTTCTATAATTCCAGTGCGTGAAGGGAGCCAGTCTACGAAGTAGGTAAAACAGTCCGGCTCTATTAACGGTTCTGCCAGTTTTGAAATTACTGTGACACAAGAATGACAAATAACGACTGACAAATAAATAATTTGTCACAACATGTCATGATGAGAGCATCCAAAAGCACCAGATGTAAAGTCCCGTGGCATATTAACGAAAGCGGGGGTTGTGTGTCTCAGGCTTTTTTTCTGTTGGTTTGCAAACGGGATTTCACATCCGTCAAAACTCCCGTCACTCACTGTCAGTGTCAATAAACAGTAACAATGGAGATTGAAAGGGGTATTTGTTGTCAATTATTGTACATGACAGGAATTTTGACAGAACTGAAATCCCGTTTACAAACCAACAGAAAAAAAGCCTGAGACACACAACCCCCACTTTCGTCAATATGCGATGGGACTTTAGTGCATTAATCACCAAAATTGGCAACCCTTATAGACTGACGATCGTTATTTTCGTTTAATCACGTTGTTTCGAGTAAGTATTCATAGATATCCTTCTTTTATTGAAATCATCAATAATTATTTGAAATGAAGTGTCATGTCATCTTTGACATAACTTGGCGTCTGCGAATTTTGTTGGGGCCAGAGGAGATTGGCTCTGATTCTTACGTTTATGCGCAAGAATTTTAATTAAATCAAAAACCTACATGCCGATATTTGTCCCCATTGATGGTAAATCGTTGCATTATGCAAATATTCCCAAGTAACACAGGCTAGTTTGATAAACCGTTATTAGGTATACGTAGAATAGGTATATCACTTGTTATAGTATAAATGATATACGTTTACGACGAGACCGTTTTTTTTGAATACTTATTTCATACCTTTTATAAACGTTAATTTCTTTGCAAAGTTAGTAGAAAAACAAGTCTATTATAAACGCATAATAAATGGGTCTATTTATCGTTTATAATACGTTGGATTTCAACGACTAGTATTTATTTATACGTATATTATAAATGATTCTGAGACATAATTATACGCATCAAGAAGAAGTTTTCTAGTAGGTTATATCAAGTTTAAGCATAAACGTCTATTTAAACGTCTGGGCCTCTAACATTGCTCTCGGGGGTGCCTCAGGGCTCTGTCTTGGGGCCTAGACTTTTTTAGATCTATGCCGCGGATCTTCTAGCTGTAGAGGAGCATTGTTCTCTATATGTTTTTGCTGACAATGTGCAGATGCGACTCTCGTATAAAATTGAAGAATCTGTGATTGTGGTGGAAATGATCAACCACGACTTAGAGAATATTAGACAGTGGTCGCGACAGAATTGCCTTCTTTTAAATCCCGCTAAAAGCCGAACCATTGTCTTTGGAACGGCCTACAGGCTCAGCCTATTAGGAGATACCCCCGATGTTATAATTGATAGTCAATCAGATTGCTCAGAAAGCGATTTGCCCGAAAACATATGTGGCTCTTAAACAGCTAGCTCCCTTGAGACTCTTACTCGGCAAGGATGCTAAAAAACTTCTAGTCGAAAATTTAGTACTCTCCCACCTAAACTATGCTAGTAGTTGTTATGCTCCCTGTCTGACGATTGCCAATAAGCTTAGGCTACAGAGGATTCAAAATTATTGTGTTAGGTACGTTGTCTCGGTCCCGTTTGCTGCCCACATCACTCCCTTTTTGCGTAGTCTCGGTTGGTTGAAGATGGCGGTGTCGGCTGTTACATTTCACCTTTCTTGTCTTGTTTCAAATCATCATGAACAAGCTGCAGACATCCTTACGAAACCGTTAGTGAGGACGAAATTTGAGTAATGTCGAGCTCAATTGCAACTGTCACTGTAATTGTTAATGTTCTGTTAAAAATTTTGAATCCTTGTGCAACAGCAACAAGATTTTTATAAGCAGGTGGTGTTAAGATGCTTTCAAAAAACTAGTACCTGACATATATAAAACAAAAGAGGGTTGTTAATATTACAGAAAAAAGAAGTCTGTCAATAAAATTCTTCCGAAGCTCTACAAAGCGATTCATTGACCTCTAATAGGGTCCATACGACTGGTCGCTTGTCATTTTCCTTTGAATCTCTCGTTAACTCGTTGATAATTGCTTGAGTGCGGGGCGCGTTTTTGATAAATCTTCGGTAGAAATTAACCCTGCCTAGGAATCTTCTGAAGTCTCGAATTGACTCAACCTGCTTGAATTCTAGGACAGTCTGGACTTGGCCTGGTTGTGGTTTGGTACCGTCTTTCGAAATAAGGTAACCCGAATATTCCACCTCTGTAACCCCAAAGGTGGATTTACTCACGTTGATGGCGACACCGTGCTCGTCGAGGAGTTGGAGGACTTGTCTGAGGTGCGTTGTGTGGAGCTCTTCGCTTTCTGAAGCAATGAGTATGCCGTCTATGTAGCAGTAACAGAAGCAGAGGCCTGCCGGCACCGTATTCATAAACCTTTGGAATGTTTGTGCTGCGTTTCGAAGACCGAAGGCCATGGCGGGAATTTCGAACAGACCAAAAGGTGTAATGACAGCTGTTTTTGCTATAACTTCCTCGGCAACTGGGACTTGGTGATAAGCCCTGACCAAATCCAGCGTCGAGAAGATGGTTTCATGCTGAAACTCATAAACGAAGTTCTCAATGTGAGCTATGGGGTACCTGTTGTGGACGGTGATTGCATTTAGCCGTCATAAGGTGTGAATTCTCCAGTTTTCTTCTCGACTAGGTGTAATTGGCGTGCCCAGGGACTTGGATGGCCTGCAAATTCCGTTTTCGAACATGTTTGGCCGTCTGCAGTTTCGCTGGAGGTAGTCGTCGTGGTTTCTCTGCGACAGGTGGTCCTTGTGTGATCATTGTGTTTCACCGAGTGATTCATTCACGTGAGATGACTGAATTGCGCGCGTTAAACAGGAAAACTTCGTGAGGATTTTGTGGTACCGATAGTTTTGGGCTACTGTCGAAATCGCGACGAAACTACACTCGGCTGTGATGTCACTCACTGAAAGTTGAATCTTATTGTCCTCTAACCTGCTTTTTTTTTAAGTCCACTAACAAGTCATGTTACTTTAAGAAGTCTGCACCTATAATTGGACTCGACACGTTAGCGATCACGAATTTTTTCACTTGAGATAACCACGTAGTAATGGGTCCAAACACATGAGTTTGTCGCTGTAAGTGTTAGTTGTGGAACCATTAGTTGCGAATATTTTGAAATATGAAGACTTGGATATTGATATTACAGCTGGTGGTTTGAGAATGACGGACGAGCAGGCCGTCGTTCACCGCCTCTATTGGGGACGGTTCTTGTCATTTCCCTCTTGCTGGCCTGCGTTTGTGGTAAAAGTGCATGGTTCTCGGCGAAGCATCGGTGGAAAGTGCAGAGGCCTTTTGTGTCAAAGTAGTTCCCGCCGCGTAATCTCGATCGGTTCCTACTATTAGTAGTACTATTAAGACGCTTTCCTTTGAGGTCCTGCTGCAGTTGTTCCACCATTATCGTCAGTTTTGCCACTTGTTCTTCTAGGGTTGAACCTGCGCCGGAACTTGATGTTGGTACGCTTGGTTTTTGGATGTGCGCATTGGTCTTCCGTGCACGCCCTACCACGTTGACTCGTACGCCCGCCGGCGGAAGAATCGCAAACTTTCCTGATTTTGTCTGCGATGGCGGCCATTTTATCCGGTTGCAATCCTTCGCTTGCCGAGAGGACCACTTGGATCCTCGTGGGCATCCCTTGCTCTGCATCCAAAGAGTCCGAAGTACGTCATCGGAAATTCTTTGGGTCGCCAGGGTTTTCATTTCCCTCAGCATTTGGGACGTGATTAATTCATGTTTTGGAATTCATCATAGAATCCAATAAAAAATTAAAATACAGGATGTGCCATTTAAACATACCTATGTTTGTATTGTTATTCCTGAGTGCGACAGTCTGCTTAGAGGATTGTATTTTTAGAATGTTCCTTGTTTGACCCTCTGCAACTTTGTATTAAACATTTTTTTTCGCAAGCTCTTGCAGCAATGGACATATCGACCGAATACAGACAAGACAATCCACCTATTTCTTTTGTGGAAGTAGCATTCGGGGCAACAAAGATAGTGAGACGGATCAGGCCATATGCACCACCATTTATTAATATCATTAATCGAACGACGACCAATCAAGCCAGTTTTAAATAAATCCCGGCCCCACGAAAGACCGTGGTCGCCGGAAATGTTCCTACCGTCATAAAAATAGAGAAAGGATCGACATCGGGCTACGGTGACAATTGACCAAATCTTAACCATTGTATACCATCTCGAGAACTATAGAAAAGGGTCCAGAGTAAGAAACTCGGCACCGTAGATGTCGTATTTCAAGGATAGGGACCCGCTTTCACCATTGTCCACGCTAGTAAAGCCATGCGTCGACAAAAGGGCGAGAAGAGAAATCGCGGATGTCCAGCAGGGCAACATCCGTCCTATCAAACCATGACTTTCCAGGAAAAGCCGAAGAACGCAGTACTTGACCATGCATCCTGACGTCACGATTCTATTATTCGGATTTGAATAAAAGCTGAGCGACACACCGAGATCTTCAGAAAGTTGCCAAGCTTTGACACCTACTCTAGTAGGCACAAGGAGGCAGTTTCTCAATCCACCAGGAGTCTCGAATTCCGCTGGAAGTTGGAAATCAATTGACAGTTACTAGCTGTCCGGGTTACACCGTAGACTATTTTGAACTGCTCTGATTATTTCTGGCCTACGGTAGAACTAGACCCAGCTGTGCTCGAACTGCGATAGTTACTTAACCTATAACTGGTACCTGTGTCACTGCGCCATAGGGCGTTAGCACCGCTGACTGGCGCTGTAGGGTGACTTCGCCCACCGTAGGTGGTGATTTAAACTGGTACGTGTGTCACTGCGTCATAGGACGTTAGCACCGCTGACCGGCGCTGTTTCGCCCCTGCGGCTAATTATTTGATCCACAGCTAAAAAGCATCTTCTGCGCCACCAAGTCCTCCAGGTCAACAGGATCCCAAGACCGGCCCGATGGAAGACGAGCCCCATCGGCAGTCCGTCCCGCCAAAGGGAGAGGCGCCGCCCCAAAACATAGGTTCCACTCGAGAAAATGACTAATCTTACATTGCAGCATTATTTCCGAATTGTATTTACCAATCTTTCAGTTCATTAGTACAGGTACAATGGTACCGCGGGGGATGACCGATAGGGTGATTATATTTAACTCACATTCACGTCGCTATGCCTTAGCCGGTATTTCCGTTCGCTGGAAGCTCCTACAACCACCCACTAACGGGGCTGAAATCCAGTAAACCACACATTTTACTTCATAGCTGAATGAAGGCCTATTTAATCTTACCTGGATTACGGCCCCACCCCATCTATATATATATTTATTTAATTAGACCCAGCGACTACTACAGCCACCGCCCTGGGTGCGGTCAGCCTTCGGGCATGTGGAGGCGCCGTCTCATAACGGGGGGACGCCCCCCACAGAAAAAAGAGCCAAAATAAATCGACTACGATCGAAAGAGACGGAGATGCCTACCAGGGGTAGTATGTCAGATTAGGAAAATGGCCCTCCTTATTTTCCTCTTACCTGATTGCTTGAGCGGACGAAATATTGGCAATGGTTTTACAATCAGTCATAAAAGTGAGGTGTTAACCACCCGCCTAATGGGTCTCCCTCGGCGACTACCTGATACTTAGGTACACCATACATAAACTCTATGTACATTGGAAATAGCCTGAACTGATTTCTCGACTCCCTGATTGGGAGTAAATAAACATAGTTTTACATAAGTTGTTGTGTCCAGTCTCGTGAGGTGTTAGCTACTCAAAAGAATTTGGAACCAATCAAACATCAACGTGGGTCTCTCTCTAGAAAAACGATCACGCCTTTTTACCATCCGCCATTTTTTGAAAATGGCGCCAGACTTCGAAACGTCACAATAGATACAGTAGCCACGCCCTTTCCGAAGCAATATATTGGTAAAATCAGCAACTCTAGATTAAACTCTAGTAACGTGCTGGTGACTTTAGGAAGTTTCAAGTTTGGTTTGGTTATTCAAGGTAATTGTTGTTCGTGAGTCAGTCTTAAGACCATTTTGCGACTGCATTTTAACAATTTGGTTTTTGTGATCCCGGATCCCGAAAATTCCATTTTGTAATCCCGAATACCCTGAGAGCCTAATCTGGGACCGAGATTGGAAACCCTAGTTTCCACGACAGCGCAAAGTACAAAACTACCGGGGTGTAATCTAGAAAACATCAATGAGGGATGTTTTAGTTTAAATAAACAAGAAACCAATTGATTGGCAAAACTCTATGTAGTTTGTACGCAAAATCGAATTTTAACCGAGGTTTATGGGTCCTAGGAGACCTGTCGCTGAAGTGAGTACACATTGGCCAATGCAATGGTTCGACTGTACAAATACTAATTAATAAAAACGCTTTTCATTAGCTGAATGACGAAGTACCTACCTAGCATTAGGTTGACTGAATATAGTTTTCCTTTAGTAAAATATGGCATTTCAAAATTGGAAACATATGCATTTGATATGATCTCAAAAACTGAAGACGATATTTTCTTTAATATAAGCGATATTTTCATACTGAACTTACCTACTTGCCATCCACAGAATACCGCCTGATAAATTGCCGATAGTTTTCCATTTGATGCGAATGACGATGATGGCTCTGATAGACTCCGATTACTGTAAAAGAGGGACAGCTGGCCGTCAGATTCAGATGACACATTGTCCCTCTTTAAAGTAATCGGTGTCTACATTGCAGTCTTTAATACAGCAACTGAACAAATTATTTCTAGTCTCTTCTAATATCGTAATTTCTTATATATCAGAACAATGTACGTCGAAACAAACATCGAGGGTAACATGTTGCAATTTTGGATGAATCCAGACCTACGTATGTCACTCGACGGAGAATCAGGTCAAATGGAACGCTTGAAGCCATTTATTGACAACCAATACAAATGTTTGTAAATACAATTCAAGAAATTACAAAAAAATACCAAACCTTCAAGGCTCATGTAATGAAGACAACAGGTAGCTATAGGTATCTACATGCAACATTAAGCTCGATAGCTTCTCGAAGTGAATTAAAGTCTGTACACTTTACAAAAATATTTCTCGATGATGGAAATACCATGGAGACATAAAATTGACTTTTAAAAGAATTTGGTAGTTTCATCACTCGAAAACTACAACTCAGTGGCGTTGGTTCCATGCTCGACCGTCCTGAAAACCAACAAAACGTTTGAAATTAAAAACCTTAACTAATATCACAATATTTACGAAACAAAAATAATGCCTATACGTACGTCGAATGAACTTCGGGCGGTGGGGCGGGAGCCCATTGGGCTAAAATTTTATATTTGAACAACTGGCCGAAAGTGGTCCTAAACATTCTGTTCATGCAACAATACAAAATGAAATTTATCGCCCCGTTGATCAGGGCCAGGATATCCATTAACTCTCCGTAGAACTGATAGCACTTCAGGAACAGATCCTTTCCTTTCATGGCTATCAATAGGGCGAAAATGCCCTGTGGGAATTCGGTTATGAGGAAGAGAATCAGCACGGCGATTAGCATCTTTGTCGTGCGATCCGCTCGTCTTTCCGCTCTCGATACTTTCTTTTTTATTTCTTTTCCGTCGAGGGTCAGGGGAAAGGAGTCGTAGCCCCTGAGGACCTGTTTCCTTTTTTTAGCCCTGAATAAGGTGCGAATTAGCCAGACGCTAATTACTGTGAGGATGCAGCAGGGAAGAAGCTTGATTAACACGCCGTATATCCAGAACTGGATTTTCAGCAGGTTGCTCTCCTTCTTGAACAGATCGGTCATGTCGGTGATGTAGAGGGTGTAAAGTTTGTCTTCCATAATCTCTTTACTTCTTATTGTGAAAGTGAAGTAGGAAGGGATACACAGCACTACGGGGAGGATAAAAGAGATGAATATAGCTGCGGTGCATCGGCGATCCGAGCATAGTATGTGGCTCCTTTCAGGGTATCTGTGGACAAATCGATGGCATTGAAATATATACGTAAATATCCAAATGTGCAACAAATTAAATTGGCAACAGAACAACGTGGTTGGGTCCAGAGTCACCTTGTATACCGTTCGTCAAAAACAGTTTTTAAGTTCAAAAATTTAATCAATTGTTTACACTTTGACGTTCATCAAGTTGACCAGCTGCACACAAGACATTGAACTACCTGCTTAATTTAGTAATTAACTTTTCATATTCAAACGACATTTGTTTTAAAATGAACTTCATTTGCTAGTTCAAAAATTAAACGTTTTTCAAGTTCCCTTTGACGGCTTCTATTATGAACTTAACTTCAGCTCTAACCCTCCAATTATGTTGGACTTCGCTCACTAGTTCACATTTTTAAACCGCTTCGTGGAGATAACAGGCTTTCATTCAAGAAGTTATTTGGAGCAAGCGTTGAAAAAAAAGGCAGCAGAGAAGCGGCTGGAACCTCCCCAACGCGTGGGTCTTTGATTTCCGTGACTTGTGTTTAAGATTTTAAAGTTTATATGCCTAAATGGCACCCATTTGCTCCCAAAAGCATTTCAGCTCTTCAACGGGTCACCTGACGTCCATGTACAAAATTTCAGACAAATACATCCAGTAGTTTGGGCTATAACGTGGTTTCAGTGTTATTACAAAATTTCGATTTTTCTACCCAAAGGGTAATACATGCGAATAAATTTTATCTCATTTAAAACCAGAATTTGAAGACCCTTCTGATGGTGACAATAAATCTTTCAAAAATTTGTTTTGGATGGGTAAATGAGAGAATAACTTTAATTTTAGAAATTGGTGTGCGAAAACGGCACTTTCCGTGGGACGATAAAATTTGTTCAGCTTCGACGTGTAATACAATCCCCATGTGCAAAATTTTAGCCAAATCGGTTCAGGGGCTTGGGCTGTACCGCGATTTTAAAGTCCGATAAAAATCTCGATATTTTTAGTTTTTGGTCCAAAGGGCACTGACAGTGAATACATCTTTGGAAGCAGAACCTGAAGGCCTTCCTTATTGTGACGTGAAAAATGGGGGTTTACATTTAAAATTTAAAAGTTGATGTGCCAAAACGGCATTTCTGGTTGCACGATTGGCTCCAAAAGCTTTTCAGATCTAAGTTGGGTTATCACATGCACACGTACCAAATTTCAGCCAAATCGGTCGAGTCGTTTGGGCTGTGGCGCGTTTACGAACGAACGTACGTACGTACGTACATACATACAGACACATTTTAAAAACCACTTTTTTGGGTTCCTGAGAACTCAAAACGTACAGATCCGGTCTTATCTCGAATTCGAAAATTTTAGTGATTGCAGTAACCTCCCTTTTTTTTGAAATGGTGAAGTGGAGTGGGGAGGTTAAAATAAGCTAAAATCTGAACAAGCCTCTTCCTAATTCTGTAACCTTGACCTACCATAACCTAACATAAAAAAACAGAAACGTGATGAATGTGTAGATTTATATTGGAGCAGCGTTGGGACCATGTTTAATATAAGATTCCTTGGCAGGTGTGGGAAAGAGGGGTTGGTCCCAAATAATAAGATTAATTTATACATAATGTCTACGAGTAACGTTGAACATTATCGGCAGGTGTACCATCGGATACGTCACAACAAAGGATTATAGAAATACAGATTTCACACACAGTCAAGTAAAGCGTTCTTGGCCGCGTGGTAGCAGGCTTTGCTTCTGCAACCTTTGATCGGGTTTTTCGGTTGTTTTCCCGAATTCAGTACCTACTTAACACCTACGCGTGCTGTTAAGGTACCTCTATCTTAAAGCCCCCGACTGCGTCGGTTTCCGCCGGCCTCTTTGGCAAGGCTGTTGATCGATTGTATGAGAAATTTGAATAAAAATAATTTGGTTTTTTGTTTTGCTTGTGCAATCCGTTGGTTGACTATTTTGTTAGTGAGTTCGAACCCCGAAGTCGGATAATTTTTCAAATTCGTTTTTTTTTCAACTTCTATTCAGGTCCTTGTCAGGTAAGGTTTGTTTTTAATTGAAAGCATATTATTCAAGTTCTGCCTTTTCATCTAAATACTTTAAACCGGTATACGACAAAAGGCCGCGCCCGAAATGCCGCGAGACAAAATGCCGCGACCGAAACGCCGCGGAGACGGAACGCCGCGGGGACAGAACGCCGCGGGGACGAAACGCCGCGGTTCCAAAATAACGCCGGGACATAACGCCGCCGGGACAGAATGCCGCTGCGACAAAAAGCCGCCTCCCATATTTTTATTATTTCTACTGATATTTTTTATCCACTCCGCGTCCGTTAGCATTGTGTTTTGATTTATGAAAGTGTTAGATAATTTAGAGGTGTCGGGCCGACACTTGCGACTGACATGTTTTTGCGATCCCAACCAAGTTTTGATCTGTAACCCATATGGAGTCAATTACGACTGGTTTCGGTCTTCGTTGCATGAATTTGATAATAATATTTATTAAATTAGTAGGAACAACTAGATCTTATTTTTTACAAAATCGAGCGTAATAAAATTTAGAACAATTTGTTTTCCACATTTCTTCCCAACAATAAATTTTTTGAAAAGCGATAAAATATCGGTGGCTTGTTTACGCATAGCTTAGAATAATAAAGGTATTAAAAACATTGAAACTGTGGTTGCTGGGGTCTAGAATAAAAATATTTTTTCTTGGAAAATCAATTTACAAAGGAAGGGTTCACTGTTCAGCAGGATGTACAGATATTTCATATCGTTAAAGTGCCATTAGAGGGACATGAAAAAATTACGTCATGAGTTTGAAGCCTGGCTTTAATTTGCTTGTTTAGTTTACCTGCCATTCCAGGTAAAGAAAGGATTAACAACTGATCTTTTTTCAATTACCCTAGTTAAATTTTTATTTTGAATTGCCGTTAGTTTAAAATTTCCCAGAAAAATTACACCAGCATTGAAAAATTGAATAGGCGGGTTTCTAACCCCCCGGGCATATACTTGCACCACCGCTACACATTTCTCTTAATAATTATACCTGCATCCTGTCCTTAAACTGGAAAAATTCCCGAACATTACGACTTCTTAGAAATTGTCGTACCTACCGGATAGAATATCCCGTGGCTGTGGTTAAGAAGATTATAAACAACCCTTAATTTACAAACCATAAATATGATAATATTTAATAATGAGTTTGCTGCTAATTTTAATTAGATTGTTTAATTCAACTGCCTTTCAAAATATTCATCACTTTATTACGATAAATAAAAACAATGTTCCAGCGGCATTCTGTCCCGGCGGCGTTATGTCCCGGCGGTTTTATGTCCCGGCGGCGTTATGTCCCGGCGGCATTCTGTCCCCGCGGCGTTTAGGCCGTGGCATTTCGGCCGCGGCATTTCGGTCGCGGCATTTTGTCCCATCCCGACTTTAAACTACCTAGCGCGCAGTTGACAGGATCCGCCGGGGTAATTTTTGATGTTCACCATTAGTATCTCGGAACCATAATAGATGGAGAGTAGTTTAAATTGAAGAAAAGTTGCGCTATTTCTTGGTGATTAAGATTCTGAAGAGAATTCCCCAATATTTTGATTCGTTCCTGAGTTATCACAAGAAATCTGAAAATTACCAATTTAAAGAAAAATTAATATCTTCCTAACGATTGATGTTATTTAAATTAAACTTGGAACTTTTATATTTTTGACAGGTGTTAATTAACACCTGTCAATAATTTCAGAAATTTTCTGGGCCTTCTAGATTTTGAATAAGGGCACTCAACTTTTGGTTCTTTTATGGCCGCCATATTGAATTTTGACACCATCAAATACACAAAAAAATTGGCTTTTCAAAAATGTAGTCAACATGAAGTCTTTTGATAGATGTCAGAATTTGAAAATTGGTATAAATATTTTGTAAAATCAGCCTAAACTTAGATGAAAAACAATTGCAAAAAAATACGCCGACTGCTTCAATTTCTTATAGCATGTGAAAACAATTGAATTCAACAGTAATAATTTAATAAAATACGTCTTGCGAACGTGTGACTCAGGCTTTCATATATTTTTTCAAAAACGTCCATGTTGGTTACATTTTTGAAAAGCTAATTTTTTTGTGTATCAGGCTATGTTAAAATTCAATATGGCGCCCATAAGAAAAAGAAAAGTTGACTGTCTTCATTCAAAATCTAGAAAGCCTAGAAATTTTCTGACAATGGCATTCAATTGATAGCTGTCAAAAATATAAAAGTTCCAGGTTTCATTTAAATAACATCAATCGTTAAGAAGATATTATATTATATCTTTAAATTGTCAACTTTCAGATTTTTTGTGATAACTCAGGAACGAATCAAAATATCTGGAAATTCTCTTCAGAATCTTAATCACCAAGAAATAGCGCAAACTTTTCTACAATTTAAACTACTCTCTATCTATTATGGTTTCCGAGATACTCATGGTGAGCATCGAAAAATTACCCACCCTGTATACGAGATGTTTTCGTGAGTTGCGCTTCAATAAAATAAGTCGGCTTATTTTTGTTATTTTACAGAGCTCGCTAAAGTAACCGTTTGCGATCACTTTGGAGAACCCAAAAGCATACTTTCTGTTGCAATTGACGAAAATAGTATATTACGATATTAGGTTGGTAAGTACAGTATAACAGAATCGAGGAAAGGTTTGCAAAAACGAGTCGAAGACGAGTTTTTGCAATTTCCGAGATTATGTTAGATGTACTTAAAGGCTGAATTACACTGGTATATTTCCGTAATATTTTCAGTCAAGATTGATTCAATGTCTTCGTTCAAGGAATAATGTCCTGGAATAAGCGTTCACACAGGTCAATTTTCATTCAAGTTTCGTGATAATTCGGACCTATTCGGGCAAGAATATCTTGAATCAATCTTGAGCGAAAGTGGAACATGCTCTACTTTTCGTGCCATTTTTCTGGTGTCTGGCGTAGAAACTGGTAAGTTTAGGCGAGATATCTGGTGATTTATCCGCGGTTGGCGACTTGAAATTGAGGTTATGTCGGATTATGTGTGCACGTGACATTGTTTTTGTTTGGTTTTGTTTCTTTACACAGTTAAATTAAAGATTATTTTCCACAACAGACAGTAAGTAAATAATTTAGTGATTCGTATTTAAATAGGTTGTACTGGCTTGTTTTCAGTTTCAGTTTCCTTGGAAGTTTTTGTAGGATTAGACGTTCTGAGATTATTCTGAAAAGTTATAATCAGTACTTATTAACATAATGCGATTAATTTTATTGTATTTCTGAACATTCATTTTTTATTTTAAGCACAACAGTCACAACACCACCACAACAAAACAAACAAAATAATTTGCAGACAAATTGGCTTCCAATCAGCTGTTGTCAACATCCACCATTTTATCTTGAACGAAAAGTGAAACATGACAGCTCATGCCATTTCCATTTAGAACCTGGAATAGACTTGACCGAAAATATTACGGAAATATACCAGTGTAATTCAGCCTTAACAACCGTGTATCGTATATGATTTTTCGCACAATCGAAATTAACTTATTGAACATTTTTCGTCAGCCATTAAACAAATCCTGTTTGACAGATCGCCGAATTTTCCTAATGCTCTCGCTACCTTTGCCAGTTCAATTGTTTTACTTACCATGCCTGTGTCAGATATGCGTGCTGTTATGAATTCATAACAGCACTGTTATTTTTCGTTGCCTGGGAAACCAAACCGCGCTTGGTAAGTTGAACTTACACCTTATGTTAACTACGTCGGTAAGAGAGTTATAACATACGATTGTGCGAAAAATAAATAAACCCCTGGTTGCATAACAGAAACTATATAAAACTTCAAATGTTGCTAAGGAAAGTGTTTAAGGGATACTTTAATTTTGATAATGGAATTGGGGGTAAAAGTTGAAGGAACATTGAACATTTGCATTAATGTCAACAGGTGATCATTGATGGTAACTAGGGAAAGCTACCAAACGAATGTACCTATACTTGAATATCCTGTCACCGATTAATATTTGTGTAGAACGTATTATTTCTTAATCAAAAACTGAACTCGCTCAGGTAATTTAGTAGGTATAATTCCGGCAAGTAGCCAGGAATAACTTCTTTCATCAGTCCAACTAATTCAAAGCTCTCGCCGAACACTCTCCTTTAAATCTCTCAATCCCGCTTTCCAGAAAGTCACTACTCCCTCTTCAATCAATCCGATGTGTAAACCGTTTATTTCAGTCTCAAATGTTTTGCTAATATTTTTATTTTTATTAATAGTTACTTATAGAAAAATATACACCAAGTGATTTACGGTGCAGTTTTTGGAGTTAAATTACCAAAATATGTTATGCTTAATGGGTAGGTATTTCTGTTATACAGACCTATAACACCTAGGTACTCTCGATGAAAGGCAGTGACAAAATACCCCCCAATAAACGTAATTTAATTCGTCAAGATAACTGCATACTATGGTGACTTGATGACTGCAGTTATCTTCCGCATCGCCTATATTAATTGATTGTATCTGGTAATTTTTTCTTATGCATACTGGAAAGGTTTTTTTATTATTTCTTTTTATTTCTGTTGCTATGTTATACAGGGTTAGTATGTACAAAGTCCCGGGACGGTCAGTTAGCTCCTTTATTTCTTAAGATTTTACTTTGAAAGTTGGTATCCAGGCACAATTAAATACAGGGAATTCAAAACTGTTTTTAAAAATTTTCTTGGACTTCCGGTTAAACCGGAAGTGACCCTAAAAATTGTTTTTTTAAGTGGAATTATACTTTTTTTCAACGCATTCGGAATCTACGAATTTTTTGAAGTTAAAAATGTATATCATACTTGACCAGAACTCAAGTCGTGGCCACCCTGGATTTTCAAAAACATCGAAGAAATCGGTCAAAAAGTAAGATTTTTCAAAACCGCAAGTACACGTCAACCTTATTTTTTTAACACAAATTCAACATTTCCTTTTATTTGTTTTTGCTTTTTTGAAATTTATTAAATGCTCACAATCAGCCAAAATAGAAAAAAGAATTTTTAAAAATGTAATTGACCGGTTGAAGTTGCTTTAAGAAAATAAGGTTAACGAATACTTGCGGTTTTTAAAAATCTTGCTTTTTGACCGATTTCTTCGATGTTTTTGAAAATAGGCATAAAAGTTTTAATCGTTACCCGTAGCCTTGATTAGTTCCTAAATTTTTCGCAATTCATTGTTTGAAAAAACAAAATTAGTTGCGTTATCGCTATAAACATGGCTATGTAGACCCTGATGTAGACCTCTACGTGAAGCAAAGCGCTTAAAGGCACTCATGAAACCTTCGGAAGTTAAGTTAGTTACTAATTCTATGTGCACTGCACGTGAGACCATACACACAAATATGCAAATATATGACTTACTTAATATAAATCCGAGATCGACTAATACCGTCCTTTATACCGGGATATCAAAAATTATATTGGTCGTGGGCGGTCATGGAATTGAAAACATCTGTCTTAGCTTACACCTTCCATTTGCTTTATTAAGATTTTAGGTTAGATTGAGTATAAGTTGTTATTTTTGAACGAAATGATGATTTAAAGATTGAAATGAACGACGAATTAGATTTTTATTTGCTAAAAAAAGGGGATTAAAACTGAAAGCAACTGTTCAAATTGTCCTCCGTTTTCCTTGATGCACAAATTTACACGCATTTTCATGCCCTCAAAAGAGTTTTGCAGCATTTGTGGCGTTATTGCACCACATGCTTCACCAATTCTCTGTTCCAACTCTTGCAAATTATTTACAGGGGTTTTGAAAATTGTGTTTTTTAAATGAGGGAACACAAAATAGTCCATAATGGTCAAACCAGGCGACCTCGGAGGAAATTCAACTTGTGTACGCAAACTTATTAGTCTGTCATCAAAAAATTCACGAATAAAAGCAATATTTTCAGCTGTCGTATGTGCTGTCGCACCGTCCTGTTGAAAGTAACCATGTTGAATTTCATCATCGTGAAGTTGTCCAACGAATTCACTCAAAAAATGTGTTCGGTACCTTGCTGAATTTACAGTGAAATTAAAGAAAATTGGCCCAATTATTCTGCTTCGTGATACTGCCATCCAAACACCAACTTTTTGGGGATGTAGCGGAGATTCCACAAAAATATGGGGATTGTCTGTGCTCCACATTCGCATATTTTGAGAATTGACGTATCCCGAAAGATGGAACCAGGCTTCGTCAGAAAAAAATGTTAAATCCAGCAGGTCATTGTGTTCCATCAAATTGTTAATAAATCACTGGCAGTAAGTAAGGCGTCTCGGATGGTCCTCTGGCAAAAGTGCGTGATATGATTGCATCTTGTATGGATGCATATGCAAATTTTTCTTAACAATCGTTTGGCAGGTTCCATAACAGAGTCCAATTTCTTGAGACAGGCGCTTTAATGGTTTTGTAGGCTGTTGTTCCATACGTTCACGGACATCATTAATGACTTCTTCTGTGCGGACAGTTGGCCTGCCAGCACCTTTCTTATGAGTCACGGACCCAGTTTCGCGAAAAACAGCAACGCAGTTTTTCAGGCAAGCAACAAAATTCTTCGGGATTACTACCAAATTTGGAATCTGCTCCTGGAAACTACCCAAACATAAACGCTCATTGTACTCCCAGGTTCCGTTAATTAACACCCCAGTTCGGAAGTAGGCTTCAATCATGAAAGCTTTGTGGGCTGTGGTGAAGACCATGGTTCAAAAACTGCCTGACAGCCACTGACAAATCACAGATATTTTTGACAAGAATTTCTAGCGTAGCATTGATGATGTTTTCAATTCCATGACCGCCCACGACCAATATAATTTTTGATATCTCGGTATTATAAGGACCTGCATAGTCAACACCACAAAATGTAAGAGGTCTTGATGGCGTGACTCTATATCCTGCTAAAGAACCCATAAGTTGCTCACTATTAGTTGGATTTGCCCTAAAACACGTGACACATTTACGCAAGATTCCACTAACTTAATTTCTACCATTTAATGGCCAAAATCTTGTTCTGATTTGAGGCAAGGTTAACTGTGGATCTGCATGAAGGTATTTTATATGTGTACATCTTATTAAGAGACGAGTAAACGGGTGCTTTGCAGGGATTACCATAGGATAGTTTTGGTTAAAAAGAATGCTCGCATTTTTTAACCTGCCCCCAAGTCTAATGATTCCACTAGAATCAAGAAGCGGATTTAGTAGATTTAGTTTGCTACTCCTTGTTACTTGTCCTCCCTGACTTGACGTTTGGATTTCCTTCGCAAAAGCTTCTATTCGAAGTTTTGCTAAATTTTATATTAGCGTACCATCTAATTCTTTGAGCTTGATTAAACGACCCACTAATTTGTTATCTTGTATGTGCGTACGCGCGTTGCCAATAAATCTCCGGACATATGAGACTACTCGACATAGTTTTGAAAACAATGAATTCCGAGAGAAAATGAATTTTGACTGATGGTGGTTTCCACAAAGGACAATGTAGTTTCCTTCTGAAGTTTTGGAATGCTAATGTTAGCTATACCTAGTAGTCTTTGTCCAAAAATTCTCAGAAGACAAAAGGAACGAAGGTCCTTGCAACCACAGACTCTTGTTAACAAGATCTTGAGGATACAGTCCTCTAGAGACGATATCCGCGGGATTGTCACCCGAACTTACATGTCTCCAGTCACAATTTTGAGTTAGTTCATGTATCTCAGCTCTATTTGACACAAAAACTTTCCACTTACTCGGCTCAGCTTTAAGCCATGCTAAAACAATGCTTGAATCTGTCCAATAATACACCGAGTTTATATGTATGTATTCGTATTGTTGTAATAATTATTTTATGCATTAACTGAGCAAGTAGGACAGCTTCACGTAATTCAAGACGTTGTAATAGTAGTTTATAACCCAAAGCGTAAAACCACTTTTTCGCTGTGGTTTATACAACATTTTTCTTCCTACACCAGTTAAAAGAAAATAATTAATTAATGTTGAAATATGAGAACCCAATAAGTGATAGATCAAGTCAAGTCCTACAATTTAAACAGTGTTGCTAAAGATACATTTTTTGAAGGATCTAGATACAGATACAGATACTTTTCGAACGGAGTATCTAGATACTAGATAGATACATTTTTTTCATCAGTATCTAGATACAGATACAGATACTTGCAATAAGTATCTAGATACATATAGATACATTTCAGATACATCTGAATTAAAAAAAATTTAAAAAACCTTTATGTTGTTTCTTTTTATAGAAATAATAGTTTCTGAAATAGTTGATATTATATCTATTACCTACCGGTTCCTATTTTCCATATTTTACAGTTATGCACCTATATAGCTGAATTTATTCCTAAACAAAAAAAAATTAAGACACAAAATTTCAATCTTCTGATGCATCACAGAACAGTATGGAGCTTTTTCCGGGGGCTTTTTTTCCTGGGGGCTTTTTTTCCTGGGGCCCAATTCTCGAATCGTTCGAACTGTTTCGTATGCGATGTTGCTAAGCAGCTGCCAATCAAATTGCGCGTACCTTGGCGATTCCGCATACGAAACATTTCGTACGATTTGAGAATTGGACCCCTGGATTCGAATACCTGTTAGGTATTAGGGTGCAGAATGCAGGCAATTACTAGAGAAACGCTAATCTGCCTGACCATCGATACCCATCAGAATAAACAGAATGACGCAAGCAACGCGAAGTTTTTTGGAAACAAAAGCACATTATTTAAAAAATTGTAAAAGGGGGTCTGCTAAAGCTAGCTCGGGTACGATACGGGTATCAAGAAAGAGTAAAGCAAATAAATATTTCTAGATGCAATTATAAACTCATTAGCTCGGTATCGGTATTTTGGGGAAAACCCAGCTTCTTCGAATAGAGTATCCCTTTGTGTTCCTATACCTGTTTAACATCCCACCGGAAAGGACTCCTTAACACAAAGATATTGATTATTTGCGAGTGTAGAAGAAACCAAACATCTGCATTTTTGACGCTTCTAACCGAGAAAAAAAAACATCTCACATTTTAAAGTTGTTGTCTCGAGGTAGTTGTCAATTATTAAAATGCGAGTTAGGGTATTGTGTATCTAAGTATCTATGAAATGTCTTAGATACAAGATACTATAAAAAATGTATCTAGATACAGATAAGATACTGTTACGATAAATGTATCTAGATACTGTATCTAGATACTTGTATCTAGTTACTTAACAACACTGAATTTAAATTTGGCAAAATCGCGCTTGCTGTCTTCAGTCATACGCCAATCGCCGTCGCCATATTGTCCATTTTACACGCCTAGCCGTTAGTATAATTTTTACACGACTAGCCGTGAGAAGCGGTCCTTTCACAGCCCTTCTGAATCCCGAAAATCCCATTTTCAGTTAGTGTAGGAAGAAAAGTCAATGATTTGATCGGAGCAATGCGTGACTTTGAACACAGTAATCTCGAACATCTGCTACCTTCATCATTTTCGGAAACTAAATAAATACAAGCACCATATGCGATTTGTGTAAAGAAACTGAAATTGAGTTCGGACCAATGCCACATTTCAAAAACTTAACCTGAGCTGTGAAGTGTTTCCAAGATTTTATGATGTAATCTGGAACTGGCTGATCCCAACCAAATCCACTAAAGTTTTTCTAAACCTGATAATTGATAAGATTTAGTGATGTGAGGTGGTAAATTTACCGGGTCATTGACCGAGCATTTTAGTCATTTTCAGGTCAAGTCAAATATAATTTGCGGTCAATTTTGAATTTTTAAATTTCGCGTAGAGAAGACTTGCTTTCATGACATTTGGTTTGTGATGCGCATAGTGTGTAACGGGTCAGTAGAGTAGAACAAGGCACGAGTAGGACACAATTTTATTCCATCACAGTAATCGAGTAACATAACCTGGACATCAACATCAACCAAACGTAAACAAACAAACGTCAATGTCATTTCACTTGCCACTATGGCACACCTGCATTAAAAGTAAAAGTCACTAAATATCCACTAGAAGAGGACTTTGAAAAAACTGAACAAAAAACACCTCCTCTTTCATTTTGTGCTCCAACCAGGCCACACCACTCAGAGTGTTTTGAAGACGAATTTTGCAGAATTTTGAGAATAGGCGATACCCGAAGAAAATCTGGGTATGATTGTCCAATTTCCACTAAATTTCCTAAAAAATCATACTATACAGGGTGAGTCTGAAAGAATCCACATCCTTTATACCACAGAATCTACTGTTCAAATGATGAAGCTTGGTGAAAAAATTATTGGTCAATTGTGTTTCCTCTTGATGTTATAAGCCGCCAAAGATCTTCATTTTTAAACGTTCTTTTTAAATATCTTTCGAAAGGTGTATCGTAGGATTTTGAATTTTTGCACAACATTGTTACAGACCAAGATGCAACTACTGATGGTACTTAAGACATTTTCCAAAAAGCGGATCCCTGTTATACAGGGTGGCCCCGATGTTATTTGCCCTTAAACTTTTTTATGTTTGAAAATATTGCTAATTTGCCTATGCGGCCGTATTACCGGTTCAATTTTAAAACCTTTTTGGCTCTTAAAATTTTTCGGAAAAACTGACCACTCACGAGGAAGATTGAAAAAAACGAAAACATGATCATCGTGATAAACCTACAATTTCAATAAAAATCAAAGTGTACGTTGACACGCATCACATTTCAACTGTTTTTCTGCATCTGTGCGCAGAACCATTGCTCACAACTGAAGAAAAAACATTGATGGTAATTTCACTTTTTTATGAGGTAGACTCATCATTGGTTTTAAGGTGATTACCTGCATCATGTTTTCGGTTTTTTCAATTTCTCTCGTGAGTGGTTAGTTTTTTCGAAAAATTTTAAGAGCCAAAAAAGGTTTACAATTGAACGGGGACTACGGCCGCATAGGCAAATTAGCAATATTTTCAAACATAAAGAAGTTCAAGGGCAAATAACATCGGGGCCACCCTGTATAACAGAGATCCGTTTTTTGGACAATGTCTTAAGTACCATCAGCAGTTGCTTCTTGGTCTGTAACAATGTTGTGCAAAAATTCAAAATCCTACGATACACCCTTCGAAAGATATTTAAAAAGAACGTTTAAAAGAAGTGAAAAAGGCAAGATATATGATCGAGTAAAATTTGTTACCGAAAAAAGGCAAAACTGCGCGAATTTTACAAAATTAACGCTCGGAGGGTTGAAAAATCGATAAGGGGGATGAAAAGTCAAGAGGGTTGGAAATGAACTGTAGTTAAGTAGAACTAGAGAAAATCACACGAAAAAGAAACGGTCGGATAAATTTTGCTTTTTGAGGGTTCACATATCGTGAAAGGGGTTGAAAAATTGTGGATGGGTTAAAAATTAATGAAAATGACTTTGGCTTATCCAAAAATCAGCAGAAAGCCCAAAAAAATAAATAAACCGTATTTACTCCGCTTGCTAGGGCTTAGGGGTTGTTAGTAGCGTAGGGGTTGGTTTTAGGTTGAAGACTCATAAGACATTTATTCTATAATTAACCGAAATCTATGGAACCCCATAATTTTATTCCACCACTTCCATGAAAAAATTTCCAGTTTCAACCCTTAAATTTGATCCCCCTTGTTAAATAATAATGAAAATTTGCCCATCCACCTACAGCGTCGCTGTAAATTACCACACCAAATCCAGCTCTGATACGTTGAGCAGTTTTTGAGTTCTCGCATTTTTGTGTTTCGGCAGGTTAGGGGGTTGTAAGGCCTTTAAGGGTCGTTTTTCGCGAATTATGAATAAGACCTTTTTTGTACCATCAATAGAAAGCTGTCGAATGATATTAATTTCAACCCTACATTATTCAGTAAAAATTCGAGTTTCCACCCCTAACTTTCATCCCCTTTGATAAATTTCTCCTAAAATTTATTCTTCCCTTCTCGAAGATGCAGTGTGTAAGATGAAGATGTCACAGTTTCGCAGAAGATATTGCTTCTCTGTGTCAAATTACAGGGCTTTATGGACGTTTCAACCCCTAAACTCCAACCCCCTATTTCACCACCCCCACATGCCCTAAAGGAAGTTGTGTTTTCAATTTCACCACCCTAACCCAATTAGTTCAAAAATTAAGGTGATTTGTAGATTCATGTTTTCAACACCTCATGATTTCACCCCTTTATGATTTACAGGGGTGAGTTTATTTTTCCGGTGTTACATAACTCCTTGCGTATTTACTGACCTCAGTTGTTCATAAATAAATCAATAGGGTTTCAGAAAAAATAAATAAAATACAATTATCCGCTTGCAAAGAGTTAGGTGTGGTTAATAGCCTAGGGGTTGGTTTTAGATTGAAAACTCATAAGACCTTTTTTCATTAGTTGACCGAAATCTATCGAGCCCCGTAATTTTATGCTACCATTTACTTGAAAAAATTTCAAGTTTCAACCGTTAAATTTCATCCCCCTTGTTAGATATTATTGAAAATTTGTCCATCCACCTACAGTGTCACTGGAAATTCATACACCAAATTCTGCCTTGATACCTTGAGTAGTTCTTGAGTTCTCGTATTTTTGTTTTTCTTCATGTTAGGGGTTGCAGCGCCTATAAGGGTGGTTTTTCTCAAAATATGAATGACACCTTTTTTGAATCATTAATGGAAGGCTATCGAATGACGCCAATTTCGGCCAATACTTATTAAGCGGAATTTCGAGTTGCAACCCCTAATTTCCACCCCATCTGTTCGATTTTACGAAAAACGCATCCCCCGCAAGATTTCACCGATATATGTGTGTACGTTGAGTTTCCGACAGCTGCGTGCAACCCTTGCGGAGTTATCATATTTTTTGTGGTTTTCATCCCCTAAATTTCATCCCCGGAAATTGCCACCCCCTCACTTTCAACAGACTTGAAGGTCGAACGTGCGTACCAAGTTTCAGTACGATACTTCACCCCTAGCTCCCACCCCCTTGGTCCGATATGGCCCAAAAGCAATCCCCGCCTTTCTTTTCTGGAGACAAAACTGCATACCAAATTTTATCTCGATATCTCAATACGTTCTCAAGTTATGCGACGGACAGACTCGACGAGCGATCAAGCGAGCGGTCGAGCGAGCGAATAATCAAAGACAAGAGTACCTCCGCATTCTGCTACGGCACTAAAAATGAAGATCTTTGGCGGCTTATAACATCAAGAGGAATCACAATTGACCAATAATTTTTGCACCAAGCTTCATCATTTGAACAGTAGATCCTGTGGTGTAAAGGACGTGGAGGCTTTCAGACTCACCCTGTATATATCTTCTAAGTGAAACTATTGCTGGGTTTTATTTTTTGTTCGCTCACCTCATCTACGTGAAACAATATCATCAATGGCCTGGTTCTAACAGCTATTTAGAGCAAAGTGAAATAGATCCTGTATGTCCATCATCTATGTGGCATCGGCGGGTCTGTTCCCCCCGAACCATCGTTCATGCCAATTTGTGAGCGAGTCCTGGTTACCCTGATAATCGGCCACCTTAAGGGAGGAGTCGTTGGATGACAGTCGTGGAGAGGCCATAATCGAACAGATCCGAGAGCAGTGAGGAACTACGGTCAAGGTCAGAGCATTCAGAATCTGGGGCCCACCTACAAAGGGGGTTCGCTTAGTTTATGTACAGTATTATTGTCGGGGGTGGTTACGTGATTTCTTTAATTAGGCAAAATTTATCATACTTACATCTGTAAAACAACAATTGCAATTGTTATTGGGGCAGTAACTCCTACCCTGGCAACCCACAACAACATCACGTCGCCTGTCCCGCTGGTAACTCATTACTCCTTCGTAGAATTATATATAATTATAAATAATCTTGCGGAAATATAATAGCCAATGAGAGCGGGGCTTGTACTCCGCTACGTTCACGAGAGGGAAGGCTATAAGACCGGTTGTAAACGTCTTCGTCTAGTATGATTGTATAAGTAATACCCATGTTGATCTCGTGACTGAGGCTCAAGCTTATACTGATATTTTGATTTTGATATCAATTTTGAATTTTGGTATCGTTCGGTTACACAGATACGAATTTTCTCTAGGTGAGTGGCGATTTCAGAGTTGCTTCAAAATCTAACCAAGGTAGCCAAAAATGGAAGTGAGTTACAACATAGATCTTCAACACCTCAGGATCCATGAAGTCACATACGAATTAACGATTCGAGGTCTATCGGCGGATGTTTCAATTGAAGTGAAACGGAAAAGTTTACTACGGCAACTAAGGGTAGACGAAGCAAGATCAGGATTAAAGTATACTACCCCTGCTTTTGACTATGAGGATGAGAAGAAGGCAATCGATGCGAGCATGGATTCATTAGCAGAGCTTGTCAGGAGCTATGATGGTGACAGCAAGGAGAGTGGACGCCATATTAGAAGCAGAGTGAGATATTATTTGCAAGGCCGAGTTACAAGTAGTGTTGTAAAGCTGAAATATTTCACAACCCCTGAAATATTTCATGAAACTTATTTTAAAAAAGAGATACAACTTAGGGTAATTAGAAAAAAATTACTACCATGGTACCAACCCCATCTTGTAGGCAAAGATATAGACACGCTGGATGAACTGTTAGAAATCTGCAGGGAACAGGAATACGCACACAACTGTAAGATTTCATATAAACCCACTCCTAAGAGGAGTGTCTCCCTCTTGGAGCCTGATTTAGCATACCAGGACGTCGAAACAGAGACCGCGGTCCAGGAGAAATTTTAAGTAGCTGTCATAACATGCTATAAGTGCCAGAAAGTTGGTCATAAGGCTCGTTTGTGTCCCGATAGGAACACCTCCACCTCAGGTCCAATATGCAATGGTTGCGGCAAACCGGGAGTAATCCGCCCGAATTGTCCTCAATGTTCAAAAAACCGATAAAGTGGGGGCGAGAGCCTCACCACGGTCCCCTCCATTATCATCGCAGTACCCTGGTCCCCATTAGTGCTAGTAACCATCAGTTTACCCTCACTGCCGAAGAAAAACGGAAGTTGTTAGAGTTAGTTAAGACTTTTATCAACCTAGATCTGTGATAAAATTATCTGGTCATCTCGAGGTGCCTGAAAAAGTCTCGAATGTGAGGGAGGTGGATGCGAATTTTGTTCCATTACGCTGCTGTGATAACCGACCTTTTATAAAACTTCGCGTTTTGGGAAAAGAACTAACGGTTTTAGTTGATAGTGGGGCCATCATGTTAGTAATTGGTGGAAAAGGTATTAAAATAATCCAGTCATGTGGCTTAGGAATCTATAAGTCGGGAGCAAAGACTATCGAGAAGCGACTGGAACCTCCCCCTAGCGTGGGTCTTTGATTTCCGTGTCGTGTGTTTAAAATTTTAAAGTTGATATGCCTGAATGGCACTTCCCGTGGACTAATTGCTCCCAAAAGCCTTTCCCCTCTTCAACGAGTCACCTAATCTCCATGTACCAAGTTTCAGCCAAATCCAGTTTGGGCTATAACGTGGTTTGAATGATATTACAAAATTTCGATTTTTCCACCCAAAGCGTTCTAATTGCCAACAAATTTTGTCTTATTTAAAACCAGAATTTGAAGACCTTTCTGATGGTGACAATAAATCTTTCAAAAACTTGTTCTGGATGGTTAAATGAGAATAATTTTAAATTTACAATCCCCATGTGCAAAATTTCAGCTAAATCGGTTCAGGGGCTTGGGCTGTATCGCGATTTTAAAGTCCGATAAAAATCGCGAACTTTTATGTTTTTGGTCGAAAGCGCACTAAGAGTGAATACATCTTTGAAAGCAGAATTTGAAGGCCTTTCTGATGGTGACGTGAAAAATGGGGGTTTATATTTAGAAGTAAAAGTTGATGTGCCAAAATGGCATTTCCGGTTGCACGATCGGCTCCAATAGCTTTTCAGATCTAAGTTAGGTGATGATATGCCTAGGTACCAAATTTCAGCTAAATCGATCGAGCAGTTTGGGCTGTGGCGTGTTTACGAACGTACGTAGATACATACAGACACATTTTAAAAACCACTTTTTTGGATTCCTGAGACCTCAAAACATAGATCCGGTCTTATCTCGAATTAGAAAATTTTAGTGATTGCAGTAACCTCCCATTTTTTTAAATTGTAGGGTTGGGGAGGTTAAAAAGTTGATTAGGTTCGTATTTTAGAGATTATAAAAGGTTAAAGTTTAAATTGTCCTTAACTGGTTAACTACTGGGCAGGTGACCCTATTTTACTTAACTATATTGTATACGAGCCGTTATTTTATCTTAAATATTATCTTGTCTTCGTGACTCGGGGAAGAGCAGGATTTTTAATCAATTACAAAACTCAACGGATTCTAAAAATTAATAACATAAGGTAAATGTTCAAAATTGCCAGGGCTTAATTATGACAATTCAACTTTTACTTTATAAACCAATATGAATTAACCGCTTAAGCCAATCACAGCGTGACTAATTTGGCAATTTGTACGTGTGGTGATTGCCAGGCAGTTGTCAAAAACGTGAAACGTCAAGTCGTTGAATTGTCTTGCCGAATACAACTCATGGTCTCCATATCTTGGTAATTTTTGTCACTTTGATTATGACTCGCTGGCGTTGTTTTTGGAAAATTATCACTCGCGCAAGCGCTCGTGATAATTTTCGTCCCAACGCCTGCTCGTTGCATCAAAGTGACAAAAATTGCCGGCAATATTGAGACCACTTGTTGTATTATATACGACAATATGCAGCAACGTCTGCAGGAATGTATTGATGCAGGCGGCTACTATACATACACGGTTTCAATTATACTTATTTACAATGTAAAATAACAATTAGTTAAATAATTTTTTTCCATCCAATAAACTGTTTTATCTCAGTATTTATCTATCTATACTGTATACAAAAAAATCAAAGTCGCATTTTTGTGCTTGTCCGGATAAGGAAATCGGCCTTCTCGATGAGATGGCGAGTTGAAATTTGGCATAACGATAGACGACGCCGTCTATAGAACTCTTAAACCTGCAGAATGACGTTTCGTCTGTGTTTTTGTGTTTAAATTTTCGACGAAAATCGCTTCGGTCGCTTATTGTGGGTTATCCGTAGCAGGTATTTATATGCTGTCGCGGACTTTTTTGAAGATCTTTTCGTTGCCGATATTTCTATTTTATTAAGCCTTTAGATAGCGTTCGCAGCAGAAGTAGTGCGAGAGGGCGCGTTTTTTCTAGGGCTTGCTTCCTCAAGGACACTATGCCCAAAGCACGTATTGAGGCGTTCGGGCCCTTTGCCCAGTTGTGAGGCCCTAACAACGCAACTATTTTCATAAACATAGATATAAGCGGACACGGCCGACACGGGAGCAGCATGTGTCATGATGAGGAGTTTTTTCTATTATGATGTCAGACGAGCTTTCGTTTACGTCAAAATTCCTATCGGTGTCAATAAACAGCAAGAATGGAGGTTGGATAATGGGATCATAGTTATTCTTTGGTTCCGGTTTCTGATCTAGGTAAATAATAATTATTGAAGCCCGTTTTTCTAAATAATTATTATAAAATAAATAAATTTTTGTTATTCAACTTAAACAACCGGCTAGTTAGCTAAAACAATCATATGATCTTAATCTTTTTCGAAAATATACCCAGGAAAGTGAATATCAAAAAAATCTGTTATTAGTTATTTATGTAAAAATAAGTGGGAAAAATACATCATTTCCTCGCAGAACGAGGCGAAGCCGACATTCAAAAACTATTAGTCGGAAAAATAGCAATTTTCGCACAGGATTTTGAAAAAACAATTTAGCCAACGTTCGAGCTTATGATGGTGAATCTCAATCATTGAAAATTTTCTAATAAATGGAAATTTGCTATGGATATAATTATTACAACAATGTGCGTTGATATCGCTTCTTCTCGATCTGAATAATTGGAATAATTTGAATAATTTGCTGCCTATATCTTTACTGCAAAGGCAGATTATTGGCTTTCTAATTAGGCAAAATGTAGCAACATTTTTTTTAGAATTTTAAATAAAAATAAACTGGAAATATTAAATTAAATTTAATTATTCGGGATTGTATAATAGATATTTACGATACTAGTAACGTTATGATACTTTTAACATTACGAGAGAATAGTTTGAAGCACGAGCGTAGCGAGTGCTTTAAATTCTTGAGTAATGTTAAAAGAACATAACGTTACGTGCATCGTAACACGTTTTATTTCATCCTAAAATATTTTTGGATTTCTTTTCAAAACCATTTATTTACCGATTTTCTCCACACGCATTATTATTATGAAATTGTGGTTACCTACGCTAAAATCCTAGACAACCGGTATCTCGGGAATTGTTTATCACATTGCTGCTTGTCAAAAAATTTTGCTCGCAATTTCTATTTCGCACAATGAGCGAAGCCATAAAAGAAAAAGCGGACGCCGCAAGAAAAATGTTAATCCCATCCAAATCAAGTGACAGGTATCGTAAAGAAATCGATCTTTTTCAAAACTGGCAAAGGGTTAATAAAGTTGAGAATGTGGATGAAGACGTAATCTTAGCATATGTTTCAGAACTGGTAAGTGTTATAGCGGTTACTATTCGGATCACTAAGGTTAACTTCTTTTCAGTCCAAGAAATATGAACCTTCGTCTGTGTGGACAAAACTGTCGATGCTAAAAACAATGTTGCTGACTAACGAAAATATTGACATCTCCTCCTATGCAGTGGTCAAATCTTTTATGAAACGCAACAGTGCAGGCCATGTACCGAAGCAAGCAAAAACCTTTACAATGAAGCAGATTAAAGCATTCTTATTAGATGCTTCTGATGACGATTTCTTGCCTTATAAAGTATACGTGACGTGACGATTCGTTCACAAAATTAATACTTGAAATTTACAGGTTGCAACAATTTTTGGAATTTATGGAGGTTGCAGACGAGAGGAGCTGTATAGCCTAACTGTCGATGCCGTTGTTGATGCAGGAACATCTCTAGTTGTCACTCTTCCGAAGACAAAAACGGGACGCAGCCGAATGTTCACTGTTGTTGATGGGGGTCGGGTGGGGTGAAATATTTGGACATTATTCGAAAATACAAAAATATGAGGCCTCAACATATCTCTCACAACCATTTCTTTGTTAGCTGTAGAAACGGCAAATGTACAGTTCAAAGAATTGGTATCAATTCTTTCGGTGATATGGGCAAAAAAGTTGCAGCTTTTTTAAAATTGCCAGAGCCGTCATTATACACCGGTCATGCATTTCGACGATCATCAGCAAGTTTGTTAGCTGATTCGGGCGCAGATATAAGTGTTTTGAAACGTCATGGTGGTTGGAAGAGCTCAAGTGTTGCCGAGAGATACGTTGAGGATTCCTTAGAAATGAAAAAAAAAATTGCCCATATGATCCAAGGAACTAATAACTCAGATGTTTCTCTGAATTTTCAATCAACATCCTCTTCGTCTTCTTCGAATACCATTAAGCCTGCGTCGCATTGTTTTGGCGGGGTAAGCTTCAGTAATTTGCAAAATTGCACATTTAATCTTCGTTTCAACGGCACCGAAATGCCAATAAAGAGGTCGCCCAATGAAGAAAATTCTTAATTTGAATTTATCTTATTGATTTGTAACTCAGTTTGTAATATTAAATAGTATTTAAACATTCGTTGTGTTATAATTTCTTAACACCACTAGTGGTGTTAAGAGCATCTTAACGCAACTCGTTGCTATGCAGTTATTACTATAGTAACAATATAGGATAAAATAAAACATTTAATGTAGTTTTAAAAATAAATGCTTAAAAACAAATTGTTGACAGCAATATTATTGTCTATATTATCATAATGGACTACTTAGGGTTAAGTCCAGTTTTAAAGGTATTAAAGGCCCTTGAAGGGACAGTTAATTTAGAAGTTATATAAAATCTATTCATTATTCACGCGACCACGTGACTGAAAATAATAAGTAGGAAATAAGTAACCAATTAAAAACAGCACGTTGAAAACACTCCATAGATTAGTTTCATATATGTAACTGTTTCCTTGGCAAAGATTGAATTTTGATCAATTTGTTAAAATTAATGTTTATTGGGTAAATACCTATAATCAGATATATCTGTGAGACCCATGACGGGAGTAGCGAAACAAATGACGAATAACTAATGCACCGGGTAAGTCGTTTTGTCCTCTAAGCACAAAGCGGTGAGAGTAACAATCGATAAATTTAGAGGTGAGCACGCGGAAACATTTATCTACCTGCCCGCTGAATACTTTTGCGGGCCAGTGAACGTACATTCGTGCGTTCGTACGTTCGTTCGTAAACACACCACAGCCCAAACTACTCGACCGATTTGGCACCTAGCCATCTCATCACCGAACTTAGATTTGAAAAGCTTTTGGAGCCGGTCGTGCAACCGAAAATGCCATTTTGGCACAACAAATTTAAAATTTTAAATGCAAACCCCCATTTTTCACGTCACCATCACCATCAGAAAGACCTTCAAATTCTGGTTCCAAAGATGTACTCACTCTTAGTGCCCTTTTGACCAAAAACTAAAAAAATCGAGATTTTTATCGGACTTTAAAATCGCGATACAGCCCAAGCCCCTGAACCGATTTGGCTGAAATTTTGCACATGGGGATTGTAAATATTACACGTCGAAGAGCTGAAATTTTTTTGGATTCAATCGACCCAGGGAAAGTGCCGTTTTGGCACACCAATTTTCAAATTTAAAATTATTCTCTCATTTAACGATCCAAAACAAGTTTTTGAAAGATTTATTGTCTTCAAATTCTGGCTCTAAATAAGACAAAATTCATTCGCATTTAGAACCCTTTGGGTGGAAAAATCGAAATTTTTTATGACACTGCAACCACGTTATAGCCCAAACTACTGGATCGATTTGGCTGAAATTTGGTAGGTACATGGAGATTAGGTGACCCGTTGAAGAGCTGATAGGCTTTTGGGAGAAATTGGTCCGCGGGAAGTGCCAGTTAGGCATATCAACTTTAAAATTATACAGAAGGCACGGAAATCAAAGGCCCGCGCGATGGGGCGGCTCCAGCTGCTTCTTTGCTGCATTTTTTCACTGCTCACCATTGGCATCTCCTAAATGGTAAGCGTTGCAGAGTCGGTTAAATTAGAAAAAAGTTGCATCTGGATCGTTTCTGAGTTATTTCGAAAAATCTGAAAATTGCTATTTTAAGTTAAAATTAATATCTCCCTAACGATTGATGCTATTTAAATGAAACTTGGAAATTTCATATTTTTGACGACTGTCAAAATGGCATTGACAGAAATTTTCTAGGCCTTCTAGATTTTAAGCAATGACGATCAACTTTACATTTTCTTATGGTTGCCACGTTGAATTTTGGCACGCTACATGTTAAACATGTTAAAATTTGTGTCAGACGACTTTAAAATCTATTTTATTGAAATTTCAATCCAATTGTACCTACTAAACGTCACAAGGAATTAAAAAAGTTGGTGTACTATTTTATATTTTACTTCAAAAAGTTTAAAACTGATTTTATAAATTAAACATACCTACCAATTTTAGAATTTTGACGATTTTTCGAAAAAGTCCATATTGATTAAAATTTTTGAAAAGCTAATTTTTTCTGTATCCCATGGTGTCAAAATTCAATATGGCGGCCATAATTGAATCAAAAGTTGACTCATTGCTCTAAATCTAGAAGGCCACTCGATTGACAGCAGTCAAAAATATAAAAGTTCCAAGTTTCATTTAATTAGCATCAATCGTTAGGAAGATATTAATTGTTATTTGAAATCGCAATTTTCAGATTTCTCGGAATAACTCAGAAACGAATCAATATATCGGGGAATTCTCTTCAGATTCCTGTTACGTACCTTATAGCAAGATACCTCCAGATGGCGAGGGTCAGCGTCAAACAGATGGAAACGGTGTGAAGAACTATAGTCACGTGCACGTGGAGGAGCATACAAACGGCCCCGGCATACGGAAAGTCCCTTTTTTCCCATAATACCAAGTGATAGTAACACGCATAAGGAATATACTCCACCATGAGGAGCATATCGGCGACAGCCAACGCGGTCAATATCCTGTTAATAGGAGCACACGCCATGTCCTTCCTCGTTAAAACCACTATGTTCAACATGTTTGACACCGTCCCGAAAACACACACCATGATCGCCACGTAGGGATGGTAATGTTTACCATACCGGAAGGCCACATCTTTTAAATCGCCGCCACATTCCATGTAATCGCTTTCCTGGTTGAACATGCTTAAGTTGCTCAAATTATTCCTCCCCATTATTAGATTAACGATGTCAGTCATGTTGAAAGTTTCATTATGATGGAGCAGTTCTTCGACGAACTTTTTCAACCTCGAACTGTTGAGAGTCAACATTGTGAGCAATCGTCTGGTGGGGTTTCATCGGAGTTCAGGGTTACGACATGATTGTATGCCTATGTGTAGGTATTCTGAAAATCTGGAACGGAAAACCTAATTAATATGCATATGGAGGGAAGCGGAAGCTGCATGGGCTGTGGAGCTTTTGTCATAACGGACGTTTTATAATATCATTTTGGCCTGACTTTTAAACGATCTTCAGGTTCTACAGGTACACTTTAAAAAATCATTCGACAGTGTAGAAGGGGTTATCGGGTTGTCGCGGTATTTATTATTTACCTTTTCACTACATGCATGCATACCCTACATGCTACATACAGTGCAAGTTAGAAAATGTCATTTCGTACCTACATACATTGTTTTCTATGCAGAGTGTATATTTTTACCACAAAACGCATTTTTCTTGATTACCATTATCTAGATACAATCACTTTCAGTACGGCTACTATACTAATTACATTGCGTGGTACCTACTTTCAGTACAAAGATGCATGTTACGCTTTTAACAATGATAGGAGAACTCTTGACAAATCACAAGCCCTGTGACGCGTCATTTTGCCACTTCTTGAATTTGCGGCAGCGAGGCCGTAAGATAAATATCCATCCTGCTTTTGTTCATACTCCATATAAAGAAGTTATATACAGGATGGTCGTTTTATCTTGAGACTGGCAAATAGCTCGGAAAGAAAGCATTTTAGAAAAAAATGTTTTGTATAAAAGTTTTATGACTTCGAGGGGGAAAATAGATGGCATCAACGCCATTCTGATTCAAGGTCAAACGAAGGTCAACTTCATTTTTTTAAATGGAAACCTACATTTTTTATTACAGATTATTATTCCCCGTAAAAGAACAAATAACACTCATCTAAACTATTTTTGGATCCGATGGATAGTTTTTCAGATATTTAAATCAAAATTTTAATCTTCTTCGAAATCCATTGCCTTCCCTAGCAACAGCGGCATGGCAAAAACAAAATCTACAACAATTTTTGTGATTTATTTATCTAGAATTCATCGTTGCTAAGTTACAACGGCTGTTCATTTGTTTTGTTTTGCCGCTGTTACTAGGGAATGTCTAGGGATTTCGAAAAAGGTTAAAATTTACATCCATCGGATCCAAAAATAGTTTAGATGAGAGTTGTTTGTTCTTTTATGGGGAATAAGAATCTGTAATAAAAAATATAGGTTTCCATTAAAAAAAATCAAGTTGACCTTCATTTGACCTTGAAAATGACTTTGAATCAAAATGGCGATGATGCCATCTATTTTCCCCCTCGAAGTCATAAAACTTTTATACGAAACATTTTTTTCTAAAATGCTTCCTTTTCAAGATATTTGCCAGTCTCAAGATAAAACGACCACCCTGTATATTAACCTCCCCAACTCTACAATTTAAAAAAATGGGAGGTTACTGCAATCACCGGGGCAATCACTAAAACTTTCGAATTCCAGAAAGACCGGATGTATGCGTTTTGAGGTCTCAGGAACCCAAAAAAGTAGTTTTTAAAATGTGTCTGTGTGCATGTACGTACGTACGTGCATTCGTGCGTTTGTACAGCTTAGAAACATGAAGATGTCCACCCAGAGCTGAATATTTACCTGGTCGCATGGACCAGGCCACGACAGAGACCGTGCAGAAGTTAGTTACCCCTACCTAACTGCTATTCGAATGCTAGGCGACCAACTAAATATTCAGCTCTGGGTGGGCATGTTCATATTTCTAAGCTGTACGTTCGTTCGTACGTTCTTTCGTAAACACGCCACAGCCCAAACTACTCGACCGGTTTGGCTGAAATTTGGTACCTAGCCATCTCATCACCTAACTTAGATGTGTTCACTCTTAGTGCCCTTTTGACCAAAAACTAAAAAATTCGAGATTTTTCTCCAACTTTAAAATCGCGGTACAGCCCAAGCCCCTGAACCGATTTAGCTGCAATCTTGCAAATGGGGATTGTATTATACTTCGAAGAGTTGAACATTTTTTGGATTCAATCGACCCACGGAAAGTGCCGCTTTGGCACACCAATGTCCAAATTTAAAATTATTCTCATTTAACCAAAACAAGTTTTTAAAAGATTTATTCTCACCATCAGAAAGGTCTGGTTTTAAAGAAGACAAAATTTATTGGCTAGTAGAACCCTTTGGGTGGTAAAATCGAAATTTTGTAATAACACTAAAACCACGTTATAGCCCAAACTACTGCATCGATTTGGCTGAAACTTGGTACATGGAGATTAGGAACGTAGCGACCGGCTCAAACGGTGAGCGTATTTCGGCTTGCGGCAACCAGCGTGGCAATGTTCAAGGTCGTGAACCTCCGTTCGTATGGGCCGTAGAAATATTTTGAAGGTGTCGTTTAAAAGCTTTTTTTATCCGCTACAATGTTCATTTCGTGCATTTTTGCGATATCTGTCGCAGAAAACCGTCTAATTTCAAATTTAAAAAATAATTTTTTTCTTTATTTCGCGGGCTTTTACCACTTTCGGGAGGCCCGGATACAGTTTAAAGGCATTGAAGAGCACTTAGAAAGATAGCCCGTTTCTCATACGGTCGTTTAAAATCGATTGGAAGCCGATAGGACTAACCTTTTGGCCATAGCGTCAGTTCTAACGCAAACCTGCACTTCTTCTGAGTTCCAGATGTTCCAGCGCCTGAAATTCCATAAAGCCGGCACCGGAGGCTTTGGGAGTGTTAATATGTTGTTAAACATTTCAAATAGAGATTATCTGCCAAGTTTCAGATTTACATACTTTTTTTCCAGCGCATACCTGCACTTCTCTAGAGTTAAAGATGTTCCAGCGCCTGGAATTCGATGAAGCCGGCAGCGGAGGCTTTGGGAGTTTTGGTAAGTACTTCAAATAGAGCTGATCTGCTAAGTTTGGCTTAATTTGAGACTAAAATGCCTGAGCTATGTATGATATGCGTGTTCCAAATGAATAAGCGAATAAGCTAAAACAAGAGTGCCTCGCATTTTGCTACGGCACTAAAACCACTTTTTTGGGTGTGTGAAGTGGGGAGGTTAAAAATATTTTTTTAGGGTGAGACTGTAATTGCTATTCCGTATCTCCAACACGATTTATTTTCTGCTTGCGTTCATTAAATTCTTTTTACGTTGACTGAGAGTGAGATCAGCTTTGAATTTTACCTTAGGAAGACTTCCATTCAAAGTAGACCTGACTTTTATCAGAGAAAGGCCTGTTGCTGCATTGACTGATTCGATTTTAATAAGCGGGCTGTGTTCTTGAGAGCGGTTTTCCAATTCTTGTAATTGAAATAATTGCTGGTGTTTCTGCTGGAAGAAGTTTCTTGGTAATATCACAAACAACCGCCATATCGGCCTGAGAGCTGCCTTCAGGAAGACCTGAAATTATAATGTTCTTTTCGCACAATAATCTTAGGCGCGTTTCAGATAACATGTTGTTGGGGTCACACATATCTATTTTATTCTTAAAAGCTGCAATTTCGTCACGGAGCACCAGATTTTCTTGTTGAAGGCATGATATATGCAATTGTTTACACTTTTATCTAATTTACAGATTTACTTTAAAAGAAGGTTGAAATGCTTCCCAGTTAGTGGCCCGTCTTCGCTTGCGTCAGTAATTTTCCTCTTCGGTGTCAGACATTTCTACTTTTATCCAAGAAGGTTGTTGTAGGTAATGATGATAGGCCTTATTATTTATGCCCAAATGTCAAAGAGTTTTAACAGGTGACAGAGGCGCTGTCTCTGTTGTATGCAAAAAAGGAGGGCAGAAAAACAGTAGCTACCACAGATAAGAACGCTTGGCTTGGCGTGAGGTAAGTTGTAATGTAGGCCTCGACGGAAGAAAAAAAACTCGAAGTTTCACTCACTAACCAGAAACTCACGATTTAGCAGTGCAGTGGGACAACCATTACAGTTTCAAACGTTTTCGGCTTTACACAGGAAGCACAAATCACAGGAGCTCACGAAGTAGCTCTTGTTTCTTCCGTTGCCGCAGCCAAACCTCTTGCACCACGTAGAACCCGAAGACACATATTGAACTCCAAAAATTGCACCCCCATAAAATCATCCCCTTCAACAACGAAACACAAAAAATAGATATGGAGAAAATTTAACCCTTGGACCACTTATAACCAGAGAAGACTAATTGAAAGCTAAAAATTGAACCCCCAAAATTCACCCCCTTCAAATCCGAAGCACAAGAAATGTACCTGGAAAAAATTTTAACATTGGACCACAAGGAGACTAATGAATCGCAAAAGATTGCACCTCCAAAACTCACCCCCTTCAATCACGCAGCACAAAATATTTATATGGAGAAAATTTTACCTTTGAACCACTTTACAATCAGAGGAGACTAATTGATCGCAAAAGATTGCACCGCCAAAACTTACACCCTTGAATCCCCAAGCACAAAAAATTGGCCCACAGGAAATTTAACACTCGTTCTACCTACAACCAGAGGAGACTAATTGAACGCAAAATGATGAACCTCTAAAGCTCACCCCTTCAACCCTGAAACACAAAAAATAGAGATGGAGAAAATTTAAATCTTGGACCACCTACAATCAGAGGAGGCTAATTGAATGCAAAAAAAATGCACCCCCAAAATTCACTCTCTTTAAATCTCAAACACAAAAAAATTATATTTAGGAAATGTAACCGTTAAACCACCCCAGCCTGAAAAGACTGATTGAATGTAAAAAATTCACCCACGGAACTCACCCCCTTCAACCCTCAAAACACAATCTGCACCCGATTCCTCCAATGAATCCAACCGGTCTCTAGAAACACGTCAACTTGATAAACATCTGCAGGAATACACATCGCTTTGATGTACATCTTACGTTGGCTTTTTTGTTGGCCATTGTAGAGAGACACTTTTGCAATAAGTAAACTATGCATGGCAAATAAAGATTTATTACGCCAGTATCCAAGAAAATTATTTATTTGTATTTACTCGCATTTATTAAATATAACTCGACTGTTTTCTCAGTGAATTGTGTCCTCAAAAACACAATTATTATTGAAAATACGGTGTTGAACTTCTTCCACAAAACTTTTGCTGATAGCTGAATTGTTATAAATCCCCAGTGAAATGTAATACTTACACCTGCAATTTTTAACTCCCTCGCTTAATGATATCTACGGTACGAACGTTGGCTGTGGAATATTCCAACTAAAATTTTTTGGGTAATTTGCTGCTAAAATCCTCGGACAGTTCGATTTTATTTTTCAAATGCGGATCCGATTCTGCAGTCAGATTTTTTTCCCACTCCCGGTTTAATCGGAAATGACCTTAACTTTGTTTTCTCAAATGGAAAGCCACTTTTCTCTCAACGGAATCGGAATCTACGATTTTTTCTGACTTAAAATCATGTATCATACTTGACCGGAAGTGCAGTCACGGCCACCCTAGATTTTCAAAAACATCGCAGAAATCGGTCAAAAATCAAGATTTTATTTGCAAATCGCAAATACACGTCAGTCTTATTTTTTGACGCAAATTCAACTACATTCGCGAAAATCAGCTGCTAATAGATGGCATTGCTAAACCACAAAATGGCGGTCTCACCCCATTGGGGAGCCGGAAGTGAGTAATCTAGCGTGACGTGCCTGACAGTGTCAGTTGGTGACGTCAGTGACATCGACACGTGGATTTTTTAAAAGCCAAGTTTTCCTGGATTTACAATGTTTCACTTAAGTACACAAAACGTAAAATTCCACAGAATTATTCACAAAATTTCGAGTCAGCGAGAGGATGTCTCCTAACAAAACTACTACCTAACCTCGCAACTGACAACTGACTGACGTAAGCCGAAATTATGATGACGGACGTTTAAAAGTATTTCCGTATCCTGCCTCTCAGTGTAGTTAAAGTATTGCCACCAGATGTCAGACACTTTGCTGATTTTCGCGAATAGTTACATTTCCTTTTATTTGCCTTTGTTTTTTAAATTTCTTTAACAAAATAGCAAAAATAATTTTTTATAAATGTAATCGCGCAGTTGAATTTGTATCGAAAAAATAAGGTTGACGTGTATTTGCAATTTTCAAATGTAGATTTTTGACCGATTTCTTCGATGTTTTTGAAAATCTAGGGTGGCCGTGACTGCACTTCCTGTCAAGTATGATACATGATTTTAACTCAGAAATAATCGTAGATTCCGATTTCATTGAGAAAAAAGTGTCTTTCCATTTGAGAAAACAAAGTTAACGTAATTTCCGATTAAACCGGAAATGGGAAAAAATCTGAATGCAGAATCAGATCCGCATTTAAAAAATAAAATCGACCGGTCCGAGGATTTTAGCAGTAAATGACCCAAGAATTTTTTATTTAGAATATTCCACATCCAACGTTCGCCCTGTATATTAATATAGCGATCCTGTAAACAAACATCCTTTTTAACCTCCCCACTCCACTCCACCATTTAAAAAAAAGGGAGGTTACTGCAATCACTAAAATTTTCGTATTCGAGATAAGACCGGATCTATACGTTTTGAGGTCTCAGGAGCCCAAAAAAGTGGTTTTTAAAATGTGTCTGTATGTATGTACGTACGTTCGTACGTTCGTACGTTCGTAAACACGCCACAGCCCAAACTACTCGACAGATTTAGCTGAAATTTGGTACGTGTGCATGTGATAACCCAACTTAGATCTGAAAAGCTTTTGGAGCCAATCGTGCAACTAGAAATGCCATTTTGGCACATCAACTTTTAAATTTGAAATGCAAACCCCCATTTTTCACGTCACGATAGGAAAGGCCTTCAAATTCTGCTTCTAAAAATGCATTCATTCTTAGTGCCCTTTTGACCAAAAATAAATAAAAAATTGATTTTTATCGGACTTTAAAATCGCGGTACAGCCCAAGCCCCTGAACCGATTTGGCTGAAATTTTGCACAAGGGGATTGTATTACACGTCGAAGAGGTGAACAAATTTTTGATTCAATCGGCCCATGGAAAGTGCCGTTTTGGCACACCAATTTCGAAATTTAAAATTATTCTCTAATTTACCCATCCAAACAAACAAAACAAGTTTTTGAAAGATTTATTGTCACTATCGAGGTCACCATCAGAAGGGTCTTCAATTTCTGGTTTTAAATGAGACAAAATTTATTCGCATTTAGAACCCTTTGGGTAGAAAAATCGAAATTTTGTAATAACACTGAAACCACTTTATAGCCCAAACTAGTGGATCGATTTGCCCGAAATTTGGTAGATGGAGGTGAGGTGACCCGTTGAAGAGCTGAAAGGCTTTTGGGAGCAATTGGCCAACGGGAAGTGCCATTTAGGCATATCAACTTTAGAATCTTAAACAGAAGTCCCTGAAATCAAAGACCCACGCGTTGGGGAGGTTCCAGCCGCTTCTCTGCTGCCATTTTTTTACATAGTCTCCGGCATTTATGAGAACTCTCTAACTGGAAACAAACCTCTTCCTTTTAGGCTTAACCGAACTAATTGTAAATTGTATTTCCCCGATCCCCGAGATTAAATGGATCAGCATCTCCATCATCCGAAAGTTTGTTTTGGAAGTTATAATGGATCCTTGGGCTTAATTATAACACTTTCAGCAAATATAGTGTAATCACGCAGGAAACTATACATATTTATTGAACATCCGGACATTAAATTTGCATAGCGACTTGGCCGACTTCTGGTCCTTATTAAGTTGAAATAGACGCGGCGATTCGGATTGAATTTTTGCTGATGATTAGTGGAATGATTGATGGATATATAAAAAGCGTGGATCTTATTCGGGACCACGAAAAGTTAAAAGGAGCGATGATGGATTCGAGCATTATGTCCGTGCAATGTAAGCTAAAATCTTCATCACTGACAATTTTTTCGGATTGGAATGATGGCTGATTTTACAAATTCCTGTCCTGGTATTAAATTTTACTTGTAGACATATTTTTCTACGACCACTATTAAAATAGTCAACTATGAACAATCTACAAACTAAGTGGAGGAATTACCTATAAAAAGCCAGCGGAAGGTGTACCTATACAGGGTGTCTTACGAATATGGAGCAGTATCGATATCTCTGGACATAAGCAAGGTACAGTTGTAAGATTTGGCACTTATAGAAACTGACACATTCGGAGTCTATTGAAATTATTGGCGACGATGGGGTACTCCCGGTTATACCGGAAGTAGGGTCCAACTTTAAAATTTTAGATAGCAACCCCCATTTTTCATTACAGATTCGGACAGAGGAGGAAAACCTAAACCTAAAACACCTAACAAGTAACTTGTTTGCACCAGCCGCCTAGATTTTATTAACGTTTTTAGGGAAAAGTTCCGCAAAACAGTGCTATGTAAAAATGGTCATAACTCGTAAACCGTGGGCGATAAAAATAAAAATGACACACCATTGTAAAGTAGAAAGACTGTTTTACATTATGCTTGCCAAAAAGTCATATGAAAGCTGATTCAAAGTCGATTTAAAGAAATTGAAATGTTGGAAATGTAAAAGCCGAATAACATTTTCTTCTTATGGAAAAAGCAGCGATTTTAATCGTTTCCTTTTTTGGCACTTTATGGGTACCGTGGAAAAGAGAATAAAATTCTGCACCCATCCATGCAGAAAAACTTGTATGCTGCCATTTAAGGAAAAAATGTTATTCGGGTTTGAAATTTCCGGTATTGCAGTTTCTCGAAATCAACTTTCAATTAGTTTTCTTAGGATTTTTGGCAATCATAATGTAAAACAGTCCTTCCGCTTTACAACGGTGTGTCATTTTTATTTTTATCGCCCTCGGTTTACAAGTTATGACCATTTTTACATAGCACTGTTTTGCGGAACTTTTCTCTAAAAACGTTAATAAAACCTAGGCGGCTGGCGCAAACAAGTTACATGTAGGTGTTTTTAGCTTAATTTTTCTTCCTCTATCCGAATCTGCAATGAAAAATGGGGGTTGCTATTTAAAATTTAAAAGTAGGACCCTACTTCCGGTATAACCGGAAGTGCCCCATGGTCGCCAATAATTACAATAGATTCCGAATATGTCAGTTTCTGTAAGTGCCAAATCTTACAACTGTACCTTCCTTAAGCCCAGAGATATCGATACTGCTCCATATTCGTAAGACACCCTGTATACGTCAACGTGATGTAGGTATATCCAGGTTGTAGGTGCTTCAAGGATTTAGTATCATCCACTCCAATTTTTTTTTACATACTTTATTTATCAGAACAAAATATGCATAATATGCAAAAATATGTTGGTAAACCTCAAGAGCTATGTTCAGTTCTCCCATACGAGGCCGACTACCTACGAGGTTGCAAAATGACTATGTTTTAAGGCACCCCCAAACCTACAAGATCACCAAATTTCAAGACTTTCGGACTTTTTTTTTATAATGCCCATTTTCTCGCTCTGGCTACTGGATTAATTAGTCAACCATGCCTTTTCAAAAAATTACAACTTTCCAGAATAATATATTAAGAAACCCAAAAGGCCAAGGGACAAGAAATGAAGAATTACATCAATTAGCAAATATTCAAAACGTCCCAGATAAAGTCAAATCTACCTCGAATTCGCAGGAAATTCCACACCTACCTCACAAGTTCCTTCTCCCGGCCCCTACTCCCCTAAAAATATTAGTATCTATGTACCTGTTTTTTGAATTGTCCCTTTCATAGGAAGAAAAGTTCCTGTGGACGTATACCCGGAAACACTTCATAGGGGAGCTACGCCCCTTCAAGGGGTACTCAAAATAGGTCGTGAAAATATGTCAAATAGGTTTACTATAAATAGTATACTGTAATATAAAGGAAAGGGCATCGACAAATTATACTGTACTAAATTATACCACTGTGTAAATTACTTATAGTAATAGGGAACAGAATAAATATCATACCACTAACGAGGGGCTTGTCCCTTGATTGTAAATACTGTAAATAAATAAAGAGTTGTTTATCTATCTATCTATCTAAAGGAAAGGGCATCATTGCAATATGAGTGCTAAATTGCAGCCCGAGCGCAGCGAGGGTTGCAACAGCACGAGTATTGCAATGGACCATACAGTATTACATACTATTTTTTCTACGACCGCGACCCAGGGGGCCAAGTTTTTGGGCAAAGAAACACCTAATTCTTAGAATTGTACCACTAAAAAATAAAATTGTGAAATTATCAAGATTGTACGTCATGCACTGTCATAGTAATCAGAGACCACGGATGCTAGATAATTTTGCTTTTTACTGGATCGGACACTTGGGTCAGTTTGTAGGCAATTTGTTAGCACACTTTTTGCATAGCAACGAGAAAAACAATTGCAATGCTCGAACTGAACACCTAGAGGTTCCTAGCGGCCACTCAAGGAACTACGTGACATTTGTCTGCAAATTGTCAAATGTCAAATAATAAGTTTAATTTATTCTGATTTATTCCATTTAACGGATTTTATTGAATTGACCTGTTGAGTACGTTTTGTTAGAAAATTTCATCTTTCCTCGCTAAATATGCAGCTTGTTTCAAATTCACTCCCTTAAACATCTGGGGTAAGTCGCAATTCGTAACATTGTTATTAAATTCATGTAGGTTATGCTTTTGCAAAAACTTTGCTTTCAAACAGTTTCTTTTTAACAAATATTTGATTTATGTATACAATTATTGTTGCTAAACCGCGATGTAAGGATTTTATTTGCTTTTCTTCAGTTTCCTGCCTTTCTTGGTCAGTTCCGGTGAAGGTGATGTTCACCCTACAGTTAATGATTTAGTATATCAAAGTAGATTTTAATTATGTATATTTTAGCCAATTTTGTATTTAGTTGGACTTGTGTTACATCGCTATTTAACTTATCAATTTGTAAATTTTCTGCATCTTATGTGAATGTATTATTACTACCATTATATGACTGTCTTTCTTGATTAAAATGTTCTAAAAGCTGATTAACTGCACTCTGATTTTATAAAGCAATATAATTTTAACTTCTTTTTACATTTACCACTTGACAAAAATAATCTCTTTAATGAAGAAGCAAGACGTCTAAGTAAATTCACTATGGACCCTCGTTTTTCCAGTTTATCACTAAAGAAGTTCTGAATCGTCGCCCTCGGGGGTTCTTGCTGTCTCACTATGGACCTAGGTATATCAAAATTTCAGCGACACCACACGCCATTTCCACATGAGACTGGTGCTGCAGCGCCCTTTGTCGTATACCCTCCTAGCATTATTTCTGAACTCTCCGGCTTGATAATACGTCTTACCACCTCTGTGGTTAACATTTTCTAACTTCTTTAAGATTATAGACACTTAATACATACTAAAAGCTCAACTTGTAGAAATCTTGAAGGATACCCATCATTTATTCATAAACACTTATAAAACTCGTTTTAATATGTATAATATTAGCAAGAATTACTAGCTTTTGCCATTCTTCATCTAGGCGATATGGCCATAGTAAATTGTGGCAAGTAGGTACGCAAAACTCTTTGTTGTCGTATGATGTATCCAGTCGGGAATAAACTATTAGGTGATGTGGGGCTGTCTGAAATCCTTCAGATCCTTTTACATTCATTGCAGGCTACTTCGTGATTGCAAGTAAACGATAAACGTAGGTATTGCATTATTCGCACCGTCTTCACCGCCTTCAAACAAATTCGGTTTTAAAACACAATTAATTAATACAACAACATAAAATACCTAAAACAGTTCTTCTTTAGTTAAAATAGAAATTCAAAAATCGCATTAAAAGACACATTAAACTAATAATAACCTCGCATCAACTACAACGAACACGAATCAACGAACCACCATGACAGATGTCAGATCGTTTACGTTTCTAATTTCTACCGTTTTTGACAGTAGTGGCGCTACCTGTTCAGTTCGAGTTTCCCCCCCGACCCCCCGCAAAAAGTGTGCGGATTTTTTCCCCTAGTAACCGATCCAGTAAGAAGCAAAATTATCTAGCATCCGTGTCAGAGACATCTCAGCTAAATAAGAAAAATTTGTTGTGGTTTTTGTGGGTTTTCTTCAAACGTAAAATATGGCAGAAAATGTTGAGCGGTGCGAGCTAGAAACCGAATTTGACGATAGTTTTGAAGCTGAAGAATAAATTGCTCGAACTGCCAAAAAAGGTTACCCTGGATTTACTACCGGAACGATCCAAGGAGAAATGCATAAAGGAGCGTAGGGTGTTTCTGGAATGGTGCAACGCTTATTATTCAGAAAAAAGCAAGTCGGCCAAACCTTCAACCATGTGGTCGTCATATTCTATGCTTAAGACTACCATATTGCATCTTCATGATAACGTTGATTTGGGCAAATTTTCAAGATTGAAACGTAAATCGGTTGGCGATAATCGGCCCAAAAAGTCTGGAATTTTGTGATGAAATATTTTTAATGATGAAGGTTCATTAATGCTTGTTACGTTAATTCTCTGTTACTGATGACAATACCAGATTCAAAAACGCATATACCCCGAACATTCACTGTGACTGAGGGACAAGAAGGTTCCCGAACTATTTACAGCAAATAGGCTGCTCTTCGTAGATCAATCATTAACCACCGAATATTTTTTGTACAGAGAAGGAAGATGTACCTACGGTTCAGTCGGTGGGAGTGAATACCATTGGAATCGTACCAAGAAAAATAGCAGAGTATCTAAAATTACCAAATCCGTCTTAATACACTGGACACTGTTTCCGGAGGACGTTGGCGACATTGCTGGCCAATGCTGGTAGCGATATTTTAAGTTTAAAAAGGCTTGGTGGCTGGAAGTCTTCGGCAGTTGCTGAAATATATGTTGCAGATTCCGTTCAAAGCAAAGTAGCAGCGTCGCATAAAGTTATTGGAGATGCTGTAGGCTCTAAATCAACAAAAACCCAAAGTTCAATGATTACCTTAAAACAGGACCGACCTAAACATTCATCAGTCAGTCTTGCACAATTAATATAAATCTTCAACCCAATCTGATAATCCGACAGAGTAATAGTATTATTTAAGTATTTTATTTATTGTTATATTTACTAATATTCTTGCCTACCTTTGTGATGTACACTAAAATAAACAACAATCTTAAGTCAATTACGAAGGTATTAGCGGGGAGAAAAACTTACTTTCTGCACTTTGTGCGGAAAGTAAACTTTCTGTAAATGAAATTTCAAGGAGCCATTTCCTAAACCGAATCCTGTTGTAGAAAAGATGTTTGTTATTCATTTTACGCGTAATAAATCTAATAAGTTTAAATATAAAAATTTCAAAATATAAAATATGAAAGTCTTCCTGAAAGATATCGTTCCAAATGTTGATTAAGCAGTGACTATTCATACCTAGAGATGTCGGAGTGTTCGCGGCTAACTGCATCCTATAAAGACGAGGGAAATCCAAATATTTCATCCATTTCAAATTAGAAATGTTGTCAAGAATTGCAATGTAATGATATGGCTTTACAAACAACAGCTACAATGTACGTATTAGGTATATAATTGGGGAAACGAAATTATTCATTTGGGTAGGTATTTACAGCCGCTAATGACACATTTCCTGCTTAGTGCCGAATATACGCCGAAATATTTGTTAATGAGGGATGCTATAGGGTGGGAAATTGCGTTTCGTATACATAACACTCGAGTTTGAAATCCCTTTCGAAATCATTTGTTTTTTAGACTAACGTTAAAGTGTTACTTGTACTTGTGTTCAAAAATGCAAGGTGAAAAAAACGCGGAAAAAAGCGATGGCAGAATTTAACGGGCACCTGATCGGTAGGTATACGTAGTCATGCGGCTTGTATTATACGTTTTGGAAACGATTTTTGAACTTATTGGACGGTTATCGGTCCAACAACTTTATCGGTTCCATAGATGAGCTTCCAGAAACCGGGCATTAAATATTCATGATACGAAATGTAATTTCAGTTTTATTTTACTTTTGCAAATCAAATAATGTTCGACAGAATATTTATTGAATCTTACTTTTTGTTGAGCAAAAATAAAGACAATTTAAATGATGACATACTTTTCTGTACGCTTCTACGCTATCAGCTACGCGGCCCGAAACTAGGCGCTGTTGCTCTAATTAAGGATCCGATCACTTACCTAATTAAATTCGACCAATAGATATTTATTTTATATTAGGAGTTTAAGTAAAACATTCTGTGACGGAGAATGGAAGTTTAAACGCCGAGCGGAGCGAGGCAAATTAAATCCATACGAGTAACATAATGTCGCTTAAACTTCGAATAAAATACAATATTTTATTTTCAAACGAAAAAATCGAAAATTTTCTACTCACGTCTGTTGCGCGTCACTTAGACACTTTGCAAAATTGCAAATAATGACGAATTTAAACTCCACAGGAGTTTAACACTCCGCTAAAAATGGTGTCATATATATGACGGTTATACCTTGTCAACACAATCATTTAAATAATTGTTATGTAACGTTTGAAAATAAAATTTAATTGAATTCAATTTTACTATTTTATCATCTGTGATAATTACTATAAACACTGATCCAGCACTCTACCCCTAAAGTAAGACAAGTGATTTATTGTTAGTTCACTAGGTAGCTTTGCAAATATTTCCTGGTTTTTGGTGGTGTCTGCGAAGTCTCAAACCCGGTGGCGCTTTTCACGTTAATAAGAGCTAACTAACATCTAGCAGGTACACCCAAGACTGAACCCAACAGTTTGTCCCATTAACGTGGGATAGTACCTCGGATAATACAGTTACACATATACAGGCACACAAGTCGCATTGATATACATCTTCCGTTGGCTTTTATGGTCAAGGTGCAGAATCGAATTACCAATTTGAGTTTCTTGTTGTGCTCAACTAGACATTCAAACGGATAAAACGGGTCGTCTGAAATTGAGAATTAATGTTAACCCTTAGAAAGCTATTTACCGTCAAAAATGGTCCTTAGGGCATTGATGTGTTGATCTTCTCCATCCTAGAAATAAACTATATACTATCGATTGTGTTTGCATGTTGTCGTTTTTGAATAAAACATCGGCACAGCAATTAACAACTCACTTTTGTATACTTCTTATTGAAAGTAAAGCTGAAGTTGCATGCATATTCATATTCATTACTGCATTTTAACCTCCCCACAACCAATATAAAAATGGGAGGTTACTGCAATCAGTCCAAAATTCGAAATTGAGATAACACCAGATCTTTACGTTTCAAGGTCTCAGGATCACGAAAAAGTGGTTTTTAAAAAATGTCTGTGTTTATCCACCGTGAGTATTTATTATTCATCCTTTGGACTCCTATCACTAGAAACACCCCACTACACCGAAACCCTTGATTTTCACTGCTGACGCGTTTCGAACACAATGTGCTCATTATCAGAGCCGAAAACCATTCATCCATTGATCCTTTGGACTAGAGATTCATATACAGGGTGAGATTAAAAGCCAACGGAAGATGTATATCAATGCGATATGTATCTCTGTAGATGTTTATTCACCGTGAATGATATATTGAGTTGGACTTGGTGGTTTTGGGTGTAAATGTAATCTGGCACCTAGTAGTAGTGCCGAAGCATATGCTCATGACATAATAAAGAAATCGTGAGGGTGTATCAGCAGGTGATGAAATATTTGTTCCGGCTCAATGCAATCTTTAATAAAATTTAGGAGAGTCTCGGAGTCTGTGGTGTCAACTGGCACCAAAAAGACCTCTTTAGTACCCCCCTGAAATCCTTCAAAGAACCATTTGTCTTCAATTCTTCGTCGCCTGTTATATTTTCGTTTTACAAACTTCGCTTCATCCACTTCTACTATTTCACCAATACCTCCAATTTTCCGCGAATTTTCAAACGCCCACTCAATACATAATTCTCGACAAAAAGCTGACCAAATCACGACAGTGTCACTGCGGAACTTTACTCTGACATAATTAGTTGTTGCCTTGGATAACGCAGTAGGTATGCATCACAAAATTGTGAAATACCCAACGTTTGCTAAAGATAACTTACTTTTCTCAAACCAACATATTCCCATTCTAATATAAAATTATATTGGACTTTCTGTCGCTTGTTTTTATTTCCTCTTTCAACGTAACTCGTCTTGTTACAATGATAAGTCAGCAGCCTGGCAACATTTAGTTCGGCTTCACCACATTTAATACTGTTTTTAATTATCCCATGTGCAATAAAAAAAATCTAATATTTCCTTCTAACGACACTAATCAACACGAACTCCCTTATTATTAGTTTACAATCTTCACACATTTGGGCCATTTTTCTGGCTGAATAACTATTTCAAGTAATAATACCCTAAATGTATTAAAATTTAATTGTTGTTGACGTTTTCGCAGTGTTACTATAAGGACTTTCTTTTGTTTTTTCGTAACTGCTTGATATAATATAAGATGCGTTTTATTGCAATTCCGTCGCAACCATTCTCTTTTGTATAATTCAAAGGGATTTAATATAAACCCAACAAAAAAATTCAATGAATTATACCTACAATAAATCGAAATGAAACTGGTCCTCCAACGTTAAATTCTTGCTTAGTTTAACTGATTTAACACGATTGCATAACAATTTCTTCGAAAAATTAATAAAGTCTATAGCAGAACTAAAATTTTTCTGGAACTGTACAACCCTAATTTGTAATGGCCTGAACTTTTGACAATTTGATCGAAATTTAGCGGGAAAGCAAAAACATTACATAACCCAAATCTTCTAGGGTTTATTTTTATTGCTAGCAGCAGTGTCACACCTGAGGCTTTTTCGTGAATATTTTTCTTTGCACTTTACTCAAAACTATACGCACACAAAGGCCATTTTGGGCCAATTCAGAGTAATTGCAGAATTTTAACATTTGTCATGTTTTCTGACATATCGCATTGAAATCGCCTCTACCCATTCACCTGTTAGTAAAATTTTTTGCAAAATTTCCTCATACCAACCTAAAATTAAAATTTTGACGTTCTGTCATTTCAATAGAAAATTAATGGAGCGTTCCTAATTGTTATACAGGGTGGGTAATTTTTCGATGCTCACCATTAGTTTCTCGGAAACCATAATAGATAGAGTAGTTTAAATTGGAGAAAAGTTGCGCTATTTCTTGGTGATTAAGATTCTGAAGAGAATTTCCCGATATTTTGATTCGTTCCTGAGTTATCACAAAAAATTGCCAATTTAAAGAAAAATTAATATCTTCCTAACGACGATGAAAAGATACCTACCTATTATACTTAATAAACCCTTCCATAAGGTTTACAATTTTGTCATCCTCATAAACAAAACCAGGAACTTGAGACACCACTTTAATACAAAAGTCTATTACATCTTCCTTCTTATACATTTTCATAGTCTGATTGCTAAAGAAAAGTCATCTAGTCCTGATCAAGATTCCCTGCGATAGTTCCTCGGCCTCGGATAGTTCCCATTAGGTAAGTGGGTAATCCATTTTCTCTACAAACCCATCGACCTGCATTACTTTCTTCTCTTTCTCTGATTCTGAAACAGTTTCCAATAAATTGGTTAATTTTCAAAAGAATAATAAAATTACCTGTGTTCTTCTGCCGTTCACATCGTCTTGGTACCGAGGAAGGTAGAAGTCGAGTTCCCTTATAATATTCTGAGTTTTACCGAGCATTTTAGGTCATTTCTCCAAGTCGTTTGTGTCCAAATAATGAACTTAGGTATCTCATCAATCAGGTACTACAATGCTGCAAGCAAACAAAATTGGATCACTTCAAGTTCAAAAGCCAAACAGTTGATAACGTATTTTTTTTTATAAAAATAAGAAAATGTTAATTACAAACCCAATTATTCATACAAATTAAAGAAAAACATTAAGTGATCATTTAAAACACTTTTCCTATTTTTGTGCAAAAAAGACTGTTTTCGGCACTAAAATGTGTGCCGAGAGTAGGCAATTTCCACTCACGGGTGAGAAAATAACATAAAGGTGCGGAAAAATTAAAAGCGTGCGGAAATTCATTTTTCCGCACACTTTATGAAAACAATTTATTTTCATTTTCTTTTAATTTTAAAATATGCAAACTATTTAAGAACAATATTTAAAGTAATACAAGAATTTGAACAGTTGCTAATACTAATTCCAGATGGTAAGGAAATATTAGCACAATTATTAGTTAGAGTGTTATTTAAATTGGTCAACACTGAAATGTCCTGATTCCCAGACAATATTGGAGCTTTAGGTGCTGCAGTGGCTTCTGGGATGGTTGCTGTTTCCTGTTTGCTCGAAGAAGGAACTACCGCCGTTTCAGGAGCACCCTTGTAAAGAATCTGGTTGGAAATTCTCTTCTTATTTTCAATAGAATCGGCTAGATAACCTTCGGCCACCGCTGATAACTTCCACCCCCCATGTCGCTTCAAACTCAATAAATCTCCTCCATTATTCACCAACAGTGTTGCCGAAGATCGGCGGAAACAATGACCCGTATAGCTGGCTGCCTCTGGTAATTGGAGAAAAGCGGCAATTTGACTTGGAATTTTCCCAATGGTATTTATCCCAACAACTTGGCAGGTGCATTTTCCCTCTCGAAAATTAATGAAAAAGCTGCGATCATTCATTTTGGATGGACGAAGAGAAGCATATTTCCTGTAAATTTCTAACATATTTATGTCGGCCTGAGAATTTTGCGTAATCGTGAATGTGCGTTGAATTTTTGTTTTAGTTTCTGGAATTTTCACTATTAAAAGGGCCCCCAGGTCTTCAATGTCATCTACTCTCATTTTTTTCAATTCGTCTCGGCGAAGAGCCCCGGCAATTCCCATAATAAAAATAACCTTAAATTAATAAAATTAATGAATATTTCTTTAAAAATGGTGTTGCCCTCACCTTCATCATAAGATACTGCTCATCTGGGGCATCTTTAAGAAATGTGTCCAAATCTTCTTTGGAAAAAATCTTCGACTTCGTTGGTCTGTAACCATCGCTTTGACGTTTCAAAAATGCGATTAACCTATTATATTTGCTAATATCGCAGTTTTCTTTCACGTTTAAAGTTGCCTTCAACATTGAGTAGGTGCACCAAAGTGTGGAAGACTTCTTGGTTTTTGACTTTTCGGAAAAATATGCCAAAAATACCTTTTCGTTGAGGATCATAACCTTCTTCGCTCTGCACCATTCACTGAACTGGGTGTACGCCAGTTCGTACCTTTCCCGCGACTTAACTGGCAATAAATCCATGGTTGCTGCTGCAGCTTCTTCTTCTATTTCAGATGGGCAGGCCATTTCTTCCAAAGTTTCATTCATATTTGAGCGCAAAAATTAAATTTTGCAAAAAGTTGACGTTTTTGTTTATCTTACAATTACGTTACCATGCCATCATCAGATTGCACAGCAAGCTGATTCCTTCTGAATTAATGCAGATTCATTCAAAATAAGACTACAAGAGCCTCTATTATGGCTTTTTTGCACAAAAATAGGAAAAATAGTATGTATATTTCGAGCCGAAAGTGCGATTTCCGCACTCTCGTGGTTACCACCCTCGGCCTTCGGCCTCTGGCGGTAATATCCACGAGTCGTGCGGAAATCTTACACTTTCGGCTCTAAATATACAATATACTATTTCGTTGCATTCAAATGCTGATTTTTGACATTATAAACAGGGGTGACATACCCAGAGACAATCAATTAATAATTACAAGAATTTAGTACCATACACATAAAACGATGTCCACTGATATCAGAAGAATCCTGGCATTAGCTCAAACCCCACTAAAACGATCCTCTTCCACCACAAAGTTGATAAAATTACCTCCGAAACTACACAGCAACTATGCAGAAATCCGTTTGTTTATCCTACGAGCAAACTGTCAACTGGGGTCTGTCAAAAAAGGAAATCACCTATTCAACAGTAGGGGAAAGGTGGGTTAAACGATCCCTCAGAGTCAAATGATCCCCCCTGTTCTTAACGAAGAGGTAAGCGACATCTGTTAAGTGATGCTCTAAAATGCTTGATGGACCGTAGCTAACCTCCGGACAGCAATCTGTAATATTCCATGTGACTCCCAGTGTTATTTTCTGGGGCTCTTATAATTTCCGTTTCTTCGATGTAAGGTAAGCCAATCATTTAATGCTTGAAATTTTGAGTATGTTCGTTTTATTAAACTTTGCGATTGCGGGTTCAATAAACAAAACATTAAGGTACATGATTCATATAAAATTGTCACTAAACCTTTTGAACAAGTATGTTCTAGGTTAAGTTGTTTAAGATATATGATTTTAGAACAATATGATCCCCTCAGCGATGGGCATGCTTGCTACAAACAAGTTAAATTCTCAGGTGACATTTTATTTCTAGGCTTCTACAGTATGCCTAGGAAATACGTCAGAAAAACTAATAGGCAAAATTGGGATCCAACTCATATGAAGGATGCTTTGGCGGAAGTCGGAAATGGAATGCCCTTTAAAACGGCTGCAAAAGCATTCGACGTTCCCCTAATGTCCTTAAAGCGACGCTTTAAGGGAAAAAACGTGCGAGCAAAGGAAAACCTTAAAGCTTTAGGAAGTTTCAAGACAGTTTTTACACCTGAACAAGAAAATGAATTACTCGATCACATACTGCAATTGGAAAGCAGAATGTATGGAATCACAACAGCTGATTTGAGACGTTTGGCTTATCAACTTGCAGTTGCAAATGGCATTAAACATAATTTTTCCCACACCCAAATGTCTGCTGGAAAACACTGGTTAAAAGGATTTCAAGAAAGACATCCCGAGGTTTCGTTGAGGACTCCAGAGTCAACATCTGCCGCTCGCGCTAGGGCGTTTAATAAACCCGCTGTGTCAAAATTTTTTGGATTATTACTCGAGGCGATGCAGAAATATAATTATTCCCCAAACAGAATCTTTAATGTAGATGAGACGTCCATTTCTACTGTTCCTGGAAGAAATTCTAAAATATTTGCCTTCAGAGGAAGAAAACAAGTGGCAAGAATTACGTCAGCCGAAAGGGGTGTCTCAACAACAGCTGTGCTATGTATTTCTGCAGCGGGTGCGTTTATTCCTCCTATGCTTATTTTTAATAGAAAACGAATGAAAGTTGAGCTACAAGATGGTGCCCCACCGGGAACTATTTTTGCATGCAATGACACTGGCTGGATGAAACTAGATGTTTTTGAACAATGGTTTGACCATTTTCTAAAAACCACTAAACCTTCAGCCGATGATCCTGCATTACTTATCTTAGACGGACACTTATCTCACACGAAAAATTTGAATGTCGTATTAAAGGCCAGGGAGAATTTTGTTGTGTTATTGTGTCTTCCTCCACATACAACACATAAGCTACAGCCCCTAGATGTTGGTGTAATGTTTCCTTTGAATACATATCTGGATAAAGCCCTGGAGAAATGGATGAACAATCATCCAGGAAGAACTGTGACAACTTTTCAGATCAGCGCAATCTTCAACGAAGCTTATACGAACACCGCAACAGCTTCAAATGCGATTAATGGTTTCAGAAAAACTGGGATTTTCCCCATGGACCCAGATGTTTTTACAGACGTAGATTTTATCGCGGCGGAAATAACAAATGAAGAGCTTCCAACACAAGAGGAGGAAAACATAGAATCTATTGAGAAAGAAAATTCATCAAGTCCAATTCCAGGTCCAAGTTCGCGCCCTGATCCGTCCCCAGATCAGTCACAAGAGACAATAAATGAATCTAGTTTTACTGTGGCACCTGCGGTTTGTCATCCAATTCCAAAAATGGAAGGAAAGAGATGTCAAAGGAAACGAAAGTCCACAGGCTCAACTATCTTAACCAGCACTCCCTATAAAAATATGCTCGAAGCTGAAAAGAAGACAAAGGAAGAAAAGGACAATAAGAAAGTTCAAAGAAAGAAAAATAATGATGCTAAAAAAAAAATACAAGAGAAGAAGAAAAAGGCTTTACCTTCACCCGTGGAGTCTAGTAGCAGCAGTGACGAGGATGTGGATGCTGAATGCATTTTTTGTAATGAGAAATATTCAGTGTCCGCCCATTTGGACGGTTGGATTCGCTGTTCCAAGTGTTTAAAGTGGGCCCACGATGGGTGCGCAGGTGTGGATGACACCGAAGAAAATTATGTATGCGATTTATGCTTGGACCTAGATCGAGTGTTCCAAATTCGCAAAAAAATCCATTTCTAATTAAAGATTTATTTTTATTTTTTATATCAGAGTTTTTAATAAAGAGTTCTAATGTTTCTTATTTTTATATGTTATCTTACATTGTGAAAATACATACTTTGCAGGAGGGATCATTTTACTCCATACACGGGGATCGTTTTAGTCTTAGGGTGTGGGTAAAATGATCCCTTGGGCAATTTTTTGGAAAATGCACGTATGTCCCGAATGACTTACTGCAACTTTCTAATGAAAAATCTAATACTTGGGCAAGGTGTTGAAGGTCTTAGTTCCATCTAGCCAAAGTCTTGAGAGCCATAGTTACAAAGATAACGGGCCTTAATGCTTAGGGGGATCATTATACCCACCTTTCCCCTAATAAATTACGCCTTGCGGTCGTGTGACTCAAGCTTTCACATATTTTTTCAAAAACGTCAATGTTGGTTACATTTTTGAGAAGCTAATTTTTCTGTGTATCCAGCGGTGTTAAAACTCAATATGGCGCCCATAAGAAAAAGAAAAGTTGACTGTCTTTATTCAAAATGTAGAAGGTCTAGAAAATTTATGTCAATGTCATTCAATTGGCAGCTGTCAAAAATATAAAAGTTCCAAGTTTCATTTAAATAACATCAAACGTTAGGAAGATATTAATTTTTCTTTAAATTGGCAATTTTCAGATTTTTTGTGATAACTCAGGAACGAATCAAAATATCGGGAAATTCTCTATAGAATCTTAATCACCAAGAAATAGCGCAACTTTTCTCTAATTTAACCGACCCCGTATCTTTTACCGTTTAGGAGATCCCAATGGTGAGCATCGAAAAATTACCCACCCTGCATACAGCCTTAACAAAAAAAATCAACGAATTACACAAAAAATCGAAATAAAACTGGTCCTCCGACGTTAAATTCTTGCTTAGTTTAACTCATGTAACACGGTTGCATAACAATTTCATGTTATCATGTTATCTATCGTGATGGATTCTTTGGGTTTCAAAATCATTTGAGTCAATGATGGCAGGGTACGAATTTCGACGACAAGTCATCTCAACCACCCTCCCCTTCTCTTATTGTTGACAAAACTTCGAATTTTAAATTCAGCCAACAAAGTATGGCCATTCAGACTTCAAGCTTTTATGAAGCGGTAATCTTATAGGGGAATGTCAATAAATTATTAAAGAACAAAGACTCGGCCATGACCTTATTCAAAGTGTAAAGTGACTTCCTTCCTACCTGTTGTGCTAATGCAACGACACATTCCCGGGTTTCGTTCAATTTGGAAACAATAATTCAGGCCGCCGACTTAGCGATTCCATTCAAGAGCGGCACAAGCTTCACGTCCTCCGCAGCTGTGAATATAAAGTGATCGAGGAACGTGTCCGTTAGCGACACACCATCCATCTTTATTTACATCTTGACTTCTTACGGAGAAATTGAACAGAATCCCCAACAATAACCAACTTTTATGCATTCACCAATAAGAGCGGTTTTTCATCCTAGAACCCTAATAAACGGACATAAACCCCCTCGGTGACAGCTGCGATACCTCTGGAAGTCGAAAATTCGATTTATTATCGCATTGTTTCTGTGGAGACAATAATTTCGTAAAAAGTGACGGTAAGAGTGGGCGTTTAATGGAGATTTTTACGACGGGGATATCAACTCCGAGGGCAATTACAACCTGGATCGTATTGCTTTCATGAGAGTCTTTGTATCTTGTTGTGAAGGGTGAGAGAGTCCATTAGGTTAATACTTTCGAGAGGATGGACGTTTTAATTGCATTAAGCCGACAAAAATTTACGAATAGCGCTAATGGGATTATGCAAGACTTATACGCAGTAAAAAACGAATGGGCGAATTCTGTTTCATTCGATTTTGGGGTTCTAAACCACTTACATAAAATTTGCTTTGGAATGTAAATTGTGCTTAATTACAAGATAATTCTGTAGAAGAATTAAATATTGCAGTAGCTCGTAGTACCCAATGTGGTTATACAGTGTGTCTCATTTTAACTGGAACCACACAAATACTTCGGTTAATTTTAGCCGAATCATTGCGTTCTTTTTTTCTGCATGTATAGCTTCAGAATCTGCACCTGTGTAATACTCAACTTTTTTTATAAACCGAAACCCCAGCCTACTGCGATTTAATAAAGAGGCCAAAATTGACGAAATCGTATTAGGCATTTTTTTATCGAAAAATTTTATGAAGAAAAGTTGCTCAGGATCGTTCCAAATGGCTAAATCAGAAGTTTCGGTAAAAAATAAAAATGTTGAATTTCTTGAGGAAGAATCATAAAATAACGAAAACGTCAATATTTTTGCAACATAACGGGTGATGTGAAATAAAAAAACAATGGAAGCGCATATGTTTGCTGTTTGTGGCACATTGCAACAGATTAGTTGGGGTGCCCCTTGAAATTGTTAAGAAAAACGAAAATCTTACACTATCTTAATAATTTCAACTTTTTCTGCGATTGTTAAGTTTTATCCATCCGTAGCCGATAGCAAATGTCAAATCAATTCATTTCAATTGTTTTTTTATTTCACAGCACCCATTATGTTGCAAAAATATTGAACTTTTCGTTATTTTGTGATTCTTCCTCAAGAAATTCAACATTTTTATTTTTTCCTGAAACTTCGGATTTAGCCATTTGGAGCCATCCTGAGCAACTTTTCCTTATAAAATCTTTCGATAAAAAAATGCCTAATACGATTTCGTCATTTTTGATCTCTTTATTAAATCGCAGTAGAGTGGGATTTCGGTCTATAAAAAAAGTAAAGTATCAAGCAGGTGCAGATTTTGGAGCTCTACATGCAGAAAAAAAAGAACGCATTGATTCGGTTAAAATTAGCCGAAATATTTAGGTGGTTCCAGTTAAAATGAGACACACTGTAGAAACTAGACGGTACCTACCCACTGCCATTGACATTATTGACAATAATAAGTGAGATCTAAGTATATCAATGTTGGTTGCCGGGGTCTGCACGTCACCGGAATCAAACCTAAAACAATTTTAACGCTACTGCGAATGCGAAATAACTGAAAAGCCTCCCTTGATTCTGAAAAAGATGGATCCACAGACACGTGTTTCAGCGTTATTCTGCCGTGTTAGTTTGAAAGGGCGTATCTGCTGTGTTTTTTGACAGTATTTTTCATCAGCTTTAAAACGCTGCCTGCTTGTTTCATTCAGTCTATGTTCAATTTGTAAAATATTACTTAACACTTTGTTGATTATTTGAGGCCTTCGTGGGAAATCTATACATATAAATTCATAAGAATGGCATTTATAGGCCCATTTGCCACAAATCTACAATTTTTCAGATACGCCCTTTCTAATTAACACGGCAGTATTGTGCATCATCAGTGAGGTGTACCATCAATCTCAGAACCAAGGAAGGCCTTTTGAAACTGGTATTTATTCTACACAATGATTTCGATCCCGGCAACCAACATTGATATACTTACATCTCACTTATACTAGCATAAATACCAGTTTCAAAAGACCTTCCTTGGTTCTGAGATTGATGGTACACTTCACTGAGCTGAAACACGTGTCTGCGGATCCATTTTTTTCAGAATCACGTCTCCCTTTTAAGGTTAACGTCAGAAATCATTTGTCACTTTATGCTATTCAATCTTGAAATTTTCAGGTTTTTGCCAAAAGGGCTCAAAGTGTGAATACATTTTTAAAAACAGAATTTGAAGGCCTTTCGCACGGAAATGTGAAAAATAGGGGTTTATGATCAAAATTTCAAATTTGATGTGCCAAAAAGCAGTAAATATTTTCCAATCTTCACCAAAAGCTTTTCAGCTCATCAGAGGCCGCCAGTATGTCTTCTGTCCAAATTTCAGACAAATCGGCTCGGTAGTTTCGGCGGAATCGTGTTTACATACAACGACACGAATATTTTTTAAAACCTATTTTTTGGCATTCTCCATATACGAAAACGTAAAAATCTGATGCATTTATCTCGATTTTAATTTTCGACCGATTGCAGTTAGTTTGGAAGTGGGGGTTAATATACAACCCAAAATTGGCAAGGAACCTTAAAAACCAACCTCAAAGTCACCACTTTCGCTATACCATAGATTATGCACCTATGCAGGTGTCATTGTTGTTTCTCCAAAGTGCTGTCAAACTAGTGCGCATGCGTTTTTTTCCATAGGATATGTCAGAGATAATAATTTTTTCTGGTTAAGATTTTAATTAGGTAGGTTTAGATAGTCCTAATTATTTTACCTGAAGTAAGGTTGCACAAGGACACAATGAATGGGACTAGACGCATTATGGAACTGACGGAAATGCATTGCACTATAGGCCGAATTGGCTGCAATTTGGTACGTAGGCATCTCATAACCCAACTTAGATCTGAATAGCTTTTGGAGCCAATCGTGCAACCGGAAATGCCATTTTGGCACATCAACTTTTAAATTTTAAATGCGGGCCCTCATTTTTCACATCACCATAAGAAAGACCTTCAAATTCTGCTTCTAAAAATGTATTCATTCTTAGTGCCCTTTTGACCAAAAATTAAAAAAAAGTTATTTTTATCAGACTTTAAAATTGCGGTACAGCCCAAGCCCCTGAATCGATTTGGCTGAAATTTTGCACATAGGGATTGTATTACACGTCGAAAAACTGAACAAATTTTGAATTCCATCGACTCACGGAAAGTGTCTTCAAATTTTGGTTTTAAATAGGACAAAATTAATTCGCATTTAGCACTGTTTGGTTCAAAAAATCGAAATTTTATAATAACAGTAAAAACACATTATAGCCCAAATTACTGAATCGATTTGGCTGAAATTTGGTACATGGAGATTAGGTGACCCGTTGAAGACCTGAAAGGCTTTTGGGAGCAATTAGCCCACGGGAACTGCCATTTAAGCATATCAACTTAAAATTTTAAATACAAGGCCTACTTTTTTATGTCGCCATTAGAAAGACGATCAAATTCTGGTTCTAAAAATGTACTTACAATTTCTGCCATTTCAGTGGAAAATAGAGAAAAAATTATTTCTCATTAAAAGGGAGCAGGCTGATAGTGGATGACATAAAGTGGCAGTTATTGTCAAAAAGGTGGCAAAAGATTAACCTTAAAAGGAACATATTGTCAAATTAGTCACAGACGATAAGGATAAAAAAAATTCTGTTGAATTGACTACTATCTACACAGAATACAAAGATCCACGCGATGGGGAGGTTCCAGCCGCTTCTCTGCTGCATTTTTAAATTTAGAAATCATTTCCACTGGCATATTTGTTGTAGCGAGCGTCACGATCGCCTTCCATAATTTTTTTTAGTTCACACAAATTTTGATATCCTGCATTTTTGTTCAAAGCATCTTGCAAATTTTTGCAAATTATTTGTTATTGTGTCTCTAGGTTTTTTAAGATTTCCGGCACAAAGGATTAATTGCATTTTATAAAAACTAAATATTTGTCTTGCGAATGGAGCTTTCGTCAGGTATATTAAAAGGTTTACAATATTTTTGAAGAAATGATTTTAAGTTTGGATCGTTTAGCCTCTTTAACGGAATATTAGCGGCCACGAAGGCTTTGCATAATCATCATTGAAAATTTGCTGGGAAGTTTTTTGACTGGTACTTGCCAAACACTGCTGTCCTTCATCTTTGCGACTTTTCCAGTGTGCAATGGAGTCTTCACATATTGTTGAATTAGGAACTTACGGTCTGAAGAGATCAATTGACAATATTAAATAAATAATTATTAAGAGACAATTCACTATATTTTGGGTAGGAAAAATCAAACTTCTTTGAGTTTGAGTAATAAAAGAAATGGCAAAAGAATTTACCGTCTTGGAGCAAGCTTGACAAAATATTTTGTCGTTTTCCAGAATAAGCTCGGAGTATGGTTTTATCCAGGAATTCACTTGACTAATTTTGGACATGTTCAATTTCTTGAGAGATAACGACGCAAATGAAGATAAAATCAAATATGCCCCCTAAAATATCACCATTACCACCACTACCTGCTACCAGAATTTGCTAATTCGGGGAAGAGATTAGCATTAATGAGGGTGCACCCCAACATTCCACCACACCCTTTCTCTTCTTAAAGATTTCAAACAGAGGGGAATTGGAAAGATAATGAATTCGAATAATATTTTATGAAAATCGACAAATATGCATATAAAATGCAACTTTTTCTGAAATATGACGCCAACCAGCCGAATATGCAAAACATGAACATTTCTAATTAGTTTAATCAACTCAAATCATCACGATTCGCGCTTAATTTCAACCAGAAATTTCATAAAATCCGCCCTCTACTGATCACATTTATAAAGGTGAGTTAATAACCCTTCATTCGTTAGTTTGTTTTCTCAACAAGTAATAAATTGCTTTTACTTAATGACAATGGTTCGATAAATTTTGAAAAAAGATATGGGCTCTATTTTTAGCCAATGAATTAGTACCTAGCAGAACACGACTTGTGCTGCCTTCGATCGGAAATTCTAAATTAATTGCAACGGCCTGTACCTACCTGTGTTTATCACACAAATTGTTATCATTTCATTCGTGCATGGTTAATAAATGTTAAAATTTATAGCACGCCAGCTTTCATTTTAGAACAATGGTGTCAGGTATGTGTTATTATGAAATTATCGTGAAGATATTAACAATGGTTTGCTTGTTACTCGTTGTTACCTACACAATAATTTCAGAATAATAACAAACTTCTTTGTTCGATAATTCAATGAAAGAGCGACGCACCGCGCGCCCAAACACAAATATAAAGTGTCCCTTGATATAAATTCAGCTGTTGTCGGTCTGAGCGAACTCCCATGTTCATTTCGTTTCCGACATTTTCCGGATGGAAAGTTTTCGTTGGGACACCCTATATCTCCAAAAATACAGGCATACGAAAGCTTGTAGCCGAATTAGTGCGTGCGCAGTGGCAGTTGCTTCTGTTTATATGTATGTCACGGCATTATATTTTTTTTGTGCTTTGGTCATCGGTAGTACATACCTAACTATTTCCCCTTACATCATATAATATTTCATATCGTTAACCTTTTATTTCTGCATGTGTAAACACAGGCTTAACGTGTGTAGTTAGTTTAAAAAACAAAAAATGAGGAGGCGCTGGTTGATAGATTTTTGTCGGGGTCCGTGTTGGCACTGTACCAACTGACCCCAATGCCATATACAGGGCGGGTAATTTTTCGGTACTCACCTACTCACCATTAGTATCTCGGAAACCATAATAAATGGAGAGTAGTTTAAATTGGAGAAAAGTTGGGCTTTTTCTTGGTGATTAAGATTCTGAAGAGAATTCTCCGATATTTTGATTCGTTCCTGAGTTATCACGAAAAATCTGAAAATTGCCAATTTAAAGAAAAATTAATATCTTCCTAACGTTTGATGATAATTAAATGAAATTTGGAACTTTTATATTTTTGACAGCTGTCAATTGAATGGCATTATTGACAGAAATTTTCTAGGCCTTCTAAAAAAGTATATTATACACTAAGGGAGTGAATTGCATTATTTCTTCTGACCTGAGGTGTAAATTTGAAGTCAGAGGGTGAAGCTCGAGGGCTTCAAATACACCGAGGGACAAATGTCATTCTCTCCTGAGGTGTATATATTATTTTTTTCACGCCTTCAGTAAATACAAGAAATTTTTGCTTTAATTTTGTTACGGGTAAAGGGACCCGCTATTGTTCACTTCGTCGAAGGGTAACTTAAAGCGCTGTCAATCTTCATAAATTTTAAGCGATTGTTAACGTCGTTATTAAAGCAGTGTCGCGAGGCAACTTTTCGTGGCACCCATGTGTTATTTTTCTAAAGAAATGTCAGAACGATGTAAGCTAGTTCAAGTTTATGATTTGAGAGATTTTTAAGCGGAAAGGCGGACGGGTCAATATGTGGCGTTTGCTGCATAAAAGGGCCGAATCGAATTCGGTAATAAAAAGAGGCGTTAGGTTGAGGACCCCAGAAAGTCGTTCTTCCGGCGCTATTATGTAAGATTTCCCTTTTTTATTTCTAAAATTGTTAAAATATCTGAATGTTCTTGTTAATAACTAAGTACCTACTTGAAGAGTTAACTGATGGTGCCAATTACCCAACAGATAAATTAACGATTACACAAGGTAGTTTCACAGTCTCGTTCCACAAAATTTACTTAAATTTACTTAAATTTTGTGGAACGAGACTGTGAAACTACCTTCGGTAATCAAACATCAGTTCCTCTTTGAAAAATGGACCAAGCTTTCAACCAACCAGATAAATTAACATTAACTAGGTTGAATTGTACAGGTTAAATTATTACTAATTTTCTTTATTATTTCCAGTCCAGTCTAGCTCAACTGGAAGGTCTCGATGTTGACATTGACTTTAATGAATTTTTTAATAGTTTCACGTGGTGTTTTGAGGTGTGCTTCCCTAGGGTACGACGTGCTCTTGTTAATAATAGTAAAAAACTTAGGTTCTCTGATCAACTGCTTTCAGATCTCGATAATTTAGAGACGTTAACTGGATAAAGAACGTAACCGGCGATCCAACCGTTTTGGCTGAATACAAAGTTCTAAAAAGAAAAATACAGGGAGATATTAGAAACGAAAAACTAAATTTTTACAATAACCTATTACATAACTCAAATAACAAAATTAAAACAGCTTGGAATGTTGTAAATAAATTAAGGGGTAAAAGTAAGGCACAAAATGCAACAAAAATCCTACATAAGTATGAGTCAGTCACGGAACCTAATGAAATGGCCAACATCTTTGGCAAACTATTTCTCAACTTTAACTGAAGATAATCTTGCACGTCACTTTGGCTTAGAGGTATCAGATAACTGTACGACTGTGAGGAAAAATATAGCAAACACCGCATTCTTTACGGAGACAACTCCGGAAGAAATGCGAGAAGTTGTTCTGCAATTTCCAAACAAGAACTCAACAGGCTTTGACGATATCCCTATAACTTTCATTAAGAAAGTCATTCATTCTCCAATAGCGGATATTTTGGCTTATCTGTTCAACTTTTCCGTATCATCAGGTAAATTCCCACAGCGTTTGAAAAGTAGTATTGTAATACCTGTACATAGGCAATCCGGAATTGATCGAAAACTACCGCCCGATCTCGCTGATTAGCGTATTTTCCAAAATTTTTGAGAAGATAATGAACAACAAAATCAGTAACTACTTAAAACAATATGAAATTTTGGCTGCCTGCCAGCATGGTTTCAGACAGGGCCTATCTACTGAAATTGCTTGTTGCGATTTAATCCAACACATTTGTCACAAACTTGACAACAAGGAGTACGTTTTGTCTTTCTCCTTTGATTTAACTAGAGCGTTCGACTGCATTGACAGAAACTTTGTCGCCACAAAACTTGAAAAGATGGGCATTCGAGGAAACGTGAAGGATTGGATAGTCTCCTTTTTGTCAGACAGGAATCTCAGAATAAAAGTTGATCAGTGTAGTTCGGATTTATTTCCCCAAAATGTTGGAACGCCACAAGGGAGTATTTTGGGTCCCCTAATTTTCATATTGTTCGTCAATGACCTTCCGGATCATATCTCTGAAGGTAACGTCTTTCTATACTCAGATGATACCGCCATAGTTATTGCGGATAATAATTCTAACATGCTTATTGCCAAAGCCAAAAAAATGTTGGATGAATTTTCCAACTGGTGTAAAAGTAATAAATTAATAATAAATCACCAGAAAACAACATGTATGGAAATAAGATCTAATCATCGAAAGGCCAGCTTTAGAGATATCGAATTTGAAATGCACATTCTACATGCGTTTCCCTGACTAATTTTCTTGGAGTAACGATTGAGTGTCACCTTTCTTGGTCAGCACATATAGAAAATGTTTGCAAAAAACTAAATAAGGGTTGCTACTTAATTAATTGTCTCAAAAATGCTGTGGATCATAACACCCTAATAAGTGTTTATTACGCTTGCATTCATTCTGTAATGTCGTATAACATCCTTTTATGGGGGCAGTCGGCTGATGTAAATCGTATTTTCATTTTGCAGAAGCGCATATTACGCATAATATTTAATCTCGAGTATCGAACATCGTGCCGGGAAACCTTCAAAAACAATGCCATTTTAACCGTTACTTCATTACACCTGCATAGACCCAGTAAACAAGCTGTCGTCATAATCACGTGAATAACTGGTGATTTTTGTGACTATGACGTGAGACAACCTTAATGGTACGTTATTTTGACGTGATTTCTTAACCTTATAATGACGTGAGTCACATGACGTCAGTGGGACGTCAAAACAGTCTTAAGGGTACGTTGTTTTCACGTGATGTCTGACCTTTATAATGACGTGAATCACATGACGTCAACTGGACGTCCTAATAACGTTATAGCCGACGTGAGCCCCTAAAAATAAGGTAAATATTATTGTGTTAACAATAAATCGCTTTGCGCTTATTTTATATTTTCGCAATTGTTAGAAAAATAAGCTTAAACATAAAAACTTCAATCACGTATTTTAGTCGACCTAAAAACAGCCGTTATTTAAAGACGAATTTTATTACAAATTTTTGGGGTATCATGAAAAATAAAAATATTGTAACTGAGAAATTTTATTTTATTATTATCAATTAGCGGTGGGTAGTCCCTGACTGGACCTGCATTCACTTTTTCTGTAATATTCCTACGTCATTTCTCTAGTTAATTAATGTTAATGCTTGTTAAATAAATACACCAATTTCAAATTTGCCGCGAAGGCCATAGTTGGGCACCTGACGCGGACTGGCATTTGTGATTGGCTTGGCAATTATAAGCATGGTAGGCAACTAGGCAAAATGCAAATTGCAAATGGCTGCTCGTTCACTCGTTCTATGGTTCCCTTTGCAACTCTAAAAACAGCTGAAAAACAGTAAACTTTGTCAGAGATACTTTGTGCAGTAAACCGCGACAATCACAGATAAGGTACTTTGTGGCGACAATCTGTGACCGCGACCGTGTGCAAGTGGTGTGGAGTTAACTAAACCACGACGAGTTCACCTTCATTCCAGAACCACGTGGAAAGAGAAGTCGGTAAGAAAAGGCAAATACCCCATTTTGCCCCATTTCATCATCAAAATTAAAGTTCTGAAATAAATCCCCTTTAAGAAAATCGACTAAGTTCAAGGCAGCTTAATTTTAATTGTGAAATGGGAGTATGGGCATCCAAATTTTATAAAATTATGCTTCACAATAGGTATAATTATAATGATCTTGATAAAGACAATATGTACCAAGGTAGGTATTCGATGCTCATCACAGTCATTGTACTCGTCACAGTTGTTCATACCTATTATAACTTCTTCTATTTGTTATGGTTTAGCAATATGGCAAAACAAGAGGAAAATCATTATCTTGTGGTTGAATTTGAATACGAAGACTCCGAAAACTCTGAAAACTCCGAAAACTCAGATTCTTCCTCGGGTTCTAATAAGGGACATCCAGTCGGCATTGTGCGGCACGAATGGTTGACACCACTAAAAAAACATGCTTTTTGGCCACCTGTAACAACCCAAGATGCCTTCGACAAATCCTTAAGGAAACCCGATACGCCAACAGAACAATGGACCTCATATGGAGTTATCAGAACCTTATATTCAAGTGGTAAAATATTGTGCATCATAATCTTATAATAAATGTTGTTTTTTAAATATTTTTAATGTTTGCAGGTAGTTTACAGAAAGCAAGGAAAAAACTGTATGAATGCCAGTATAAATCCGATGTTGCTTCTGAAAATGAAGATAATAACCTTCCACCGAAAAGACGCCGATTTAAACCGAAGAAATTAGAATTATTTGAAGAAGAAAGTAAAGAAGAGGAACAGTCAATTCAATTAAAACATCCACCTAAAATACCTTATTCAATTACAAAAAGGAAGCTGGGTAAATATTGTATACATTGTTTACTTCTGTTTTCGTCTGCCAATCTCACTATGTTTTGGAATGTTTCAATCAATTTAGTGTATTCGCTTCTTTTGCAAATCAAAAGTACAATTTTAGAAACATTTTCCAAAAATGTAGTAGGAAACTACCTTCACATGATAATTATTGCCATTTCTGTAGGTTCCTTCACGGCACCAACATCAGGGTCTAAGTTAAATGCGAGGTTAAATGGTTCATTGGGCACACAGACACAGGGATCTTCAAAGGTTACTCCGACACAGGAAACTTCAAAGACTACTCCGACACAGGGATCAAGGATTACTCCACGGCGGCTTAATTCATCTAAGCAAGCCCCACCTAATGATAGTATGTAAATTTTTTTTCCCAAAATGTTATTTCGTACACTTGCTTTCAAATTAATTAAAAGGAAGCGCTGTAGGTACATGTACAGGGTGATCCAACCATTTTGTCCCACTTTTAAATTGTAATATCTCTGTTGTCTTACAGGTTAGAAAATTGAATCAAAAGTTGGATTATAGAGCACACTTTCAAGTTTTGTTTGGTAATTGGACACAAATTTTTCAAGGTCAAACTTCGACTGCAAAAATAAGTCGAATTTTTTAAATGGAACACCTGGTATATTTTTGCACGCATCGATAGGAAATAATTTTCTGATTACTCTAATATAACACCCTAAGTAATCTCAGATTGATATTTTCAGAGGTACAAAGTTTCTTTGTTTTCATTAATATCGAAAAAACTGCCGAATTACAGAAATAGGGTGACCTAGGAAACAAAAAGTTGTTAATTTGATTCAAAAAGAGGATTACCGGGCACAACTTTAAATTTCAATTACAGATAAACAACTTTTGTTTCCTACATCACGCCGTATTTATTTAATCCAGCATTTATTTCAATATTAATTAAAACAAAGAAACGTATCTCTGAAAATATCAATCTGAGATTACTTGGTGTGTTATATTGGAGTAATTAGAAAATTATTTCCTATCGATCTGGGGAAAAAAATACCAGGTGTTCCATTTAAAAAATGCGACTTATTTTCGCAAAGTCGAAGTTTGACCTTGAAAAATTTGTATTCAACTACCAAACAAAACACTTGAAAGTGTGCTCTATAATCCACTTTTTGATTCAAGTTTCTAACTTGTAAGACAACGGAGATATTCCAATTTAAAAGTGGGACAAAATGAATTGGATCACCCTGTACATACAATCATGTATAATATGTTTACTAATGATGGTTTTACAAATTGCAGATACCTTAAACTTGCTAAAGTTGGTGATGCATGTAAAGCAACAAAATGAGCAGATTATAATTCAGAATAATGATATTTTGAAAGCGCTCAAAAATAAGCAGGGCTTGTTTGAAGTTGCTAATTATCAGCTGCCGGAATTACCAGTAAATCTTCCTTTGAAGACCTCAGAAGAAGTAGATCTGCTTGAAGAATATTTAGTGGAAGATGATAACCTTTCTGCTTTGGTAGGTATTTTATTTTATTTTTATTCCCACAAATTATCATAGACCAAATTTTCAGAGTTCTTATCTATCCACTCTTGGGGGACGTGATATTACCTCAAAAACAAATACTATCCTTCGCAGCATCTTAACAAATGAATTATCTTCAACGTACAGTTTTTTGGGCACCCGCCAAAAAGAAATCCTTCTCTAATTCAAAATTGAATAGATTAGTAATTCGTAAGTTTTAACATTTTCAAGTTAGCAGTTGTCTAATATATGCTTAATTCAAGGTGCAGTTCAGCTTTCTTCACCAAGCACACCTGAATATGAGGTAACAGCTGCCATAAAGATATGGCTTAAGCATTCACCTCGGAGACTGGCCCTTGAAAAGAAAAGAGAGGTGCACCAATAGGTATTATAATATTTTCAAGTGTTATTTTATTATAAGTATAGTATTCATAGTTAAGCTAATATGTCTAATGTCAAATCTAAGCGTAAGACAAAAGTTTTTGTAAGCAAAAGACAGTTATATCGAAGAGTGGCTAATGATGTTAATGAAATTGTTGAAGGTTCAAAGTTAAAAAGCGTGGAAAACCAACCTGGTGTTTCACAAAACGCATTGCACAATTTCAATGAGAATCGATTTGAGAACTTAACACCACATTCATCTGATGATTCTGACAATGAATTTGAAAGCTTAACACCAAATTTTTCTGATGATTCTGAGACATTAAATTGCTCTGATAGGGAAAATGTTTGTAATAAAATTATTCCAAGCCCGTTAAATGAGAGTAATCCATTTCACTTAATACCTCCACAGAACGTTGTTCATTCTCTTGAAAATGAATTAAAAAGTTGGGCTTTATCTCATCCAAGTATTCCACATTCTGCTTTAACATCACTGCTTCATATATTGTCGCCTTTGCATCCAGAGTTGCCGCTTGATTCGAGAACTCTTTTAAAAACATCCTCAAACTTTAATATAATTACATTGGAAAGTGGACAGTTTGTTTACTTTGGGATTAAAGAGTCTGTACAATTACATCTCTCTCGAGCTCCACACTTTTTAGAAAGAGTTCTTAGACTTTCTTTTAATGTTGATGGTTTACCCATCTTTAAAAGCTCAAATACTCAGTTGTGGCCAATTCTGGGGCTGATACAAAATCTGGAAGTGAAAGAACCGTTTGCAGTAGGGGTTTTTTGTGGAGTTTCCAAACCTAATCCCTTAAAAGATTTTTTACAAGATTTCATAAATGAGTTGTGTTATTTGCTTGAGAACGGTTTTGAATTTGGAAATACTTGTTATGAGGTACAGGTGCACTGTTTCGTTTGTGATGCACCGGCGCGTTCATTTCTCAAATGCATAAAATCACACGGAGGTTACTCTTCCTGCGAAAAATGTATTGAACCTGGACAGTATGTAAATGGAAGAGTAATATTAAAAAATACTAATGCTGATTTAAGAACAGATAGGACGTTTGAATTGAAACAAGATGAAGACCATCACCTAGGCAACTCCCCTCTGTTGCAACTGAATATTGGACTTGTGACATCATTTCCGATTGATTATATGCATAATATTTGTTTAGGGGTTACTCGAAAATTATTAAATTGTTGGATTTCTGGTAGGTAACTTAAAAGTAAGATTATCTCACCGCCAAGTTCAAATTCTTTCAGAAAAAATGGTTAAATTAAAGGATCATATTCCTCGAGAAATAAACAGAAAACCCAGATCCTTAAGTGAATTAGCCCGTTTCAAGGCTACTGAACTTCGAACTTTCCTTTTATATTTGGCACCTGCTGTCTTGCCAGGAGTAGTTCAAAGTGCTGTATATGAGCATTTTCTATTGCTTCATGCAGCTATAGTAATTTTGTGTTCAGAAACATATATACACAAATTTGGGTGTGAAATAGCTTCTCAACTTCTGAAAACATTTGTGGAACACAGTGAACACCTGTACGGCTTAGAATTCTTGATTTACAATGTCCACTGTTTAATTCACCTGCCTGAAGATGTCGCAATTTATGGGCAACTTGACAACTTTTCGGCTTTTCCTTTCGAAAACTTCCTAGGAAAATTAAAACGTCTCATTAAATCGCCTAAGGAGCCATTAAAACAACTTTGTAACAGGTTAAATGAAATTAATTCATTAACAGTTGAAAACAATATACCTGCAAATAATGGCCCCAATCTTCAATATGAACATTTCCTTGGTCCAACAATTTCACTAACATCATATTGTAAACAATTTAAAAAAGTTAGTTTTAAACATTTTAGCTTAACAATTTTAAGGTTTTCTAAAGCGGACTGTTATTGTTTAATTGATTCTGAGGTTATTCAGATATTTAATTTTGTATCCAACTTAGATGGTAGTGTTTCTATTATTGGAAAAAATTTCCTTTCTTATGTGCCTCTGTATGACTACCCATTTAATTCGGCGGAGCTAAGTGTTTTTAAGATTAAGAAACTATCACGTGATTTGAAAATTTGGCCATTATCGGATGTAAAAGCCAAATGTTTGGTGTTTCCGTTTAATGAGTCGCATGTATCATTTCCACTGCTACATACGGTGTAGGCAGTTTTTTTTCTCAATAAATTTTTTTCGTTTTTAGACTGTGCCTTCTTTTTTCATCACATTCCCTAGCATTCCCGTCACGTCCGTCAGGGGCCTGGTCAGAATTTCGTCGATTCAACGTCAATAACACGTCAGGTGCTTGGTCAGAAATTGGTTAAATATCACGTCATCCCTGTTGCAAATGACCAGTAGAAGTGTTATAGAAACCATTAGAAACTGCCACTGGTTTGTGTTGGTATTTAATGTGTATACTGGTCTGTACTGGAATGATACAACTGGAATGTACTTGGAATACCCGGCGAATTGATTTTTATAATGATTTCTAATGGATGCTACTGGTCCAGTAGACTGCTTGGAAATACCAGTAGAAATGACAAAACTATTTCTTCTAAAATCTAATGGATTGTACTGGATTTGTATTCGTACTGGGAAAATCCATTAGAATTAGAGTAGATGGCGCCAGTTGCAGAATTTGAGCCAATAGGAATCAAGCAAGTCCTGCCTGTTTACAATTCATATCATCTTTCGTATTAGTAGGTAGCCATCTTTGATGCTGTTGGTGTTAGTCATTGGCAATGTTTTTCTTGCAAGATTTTCGTGAGTTTCTGATTCCGTTTAGGAGATTTTGGTGAAGTGTGGACAATGTAGGTATCGTTGAGGACAATTTGTGACAGTTTAGTGTTTAGGATTCAGGATCAGCGTCAGCCCGCCAGCGAAGTCAACAAAAAACCACCATCTTGCTTTGACAAAAGCCTGAAGTAAAAGTTAGGTACGTTATTTGGCAACCTCTCAAATTCTTCAAATTGCTTGAAACTACCAAATGATCGAGAGAATGCGTGGAAAAGAAAAATCCTCCTCACTAGGTACCTAGCGGGTAAAGTTAAAATATTTCGATCCTGAAGTCTGCAATCTCTAAAACCTACTATGAACTCTTTTTTGTACTTTTCACTCTGAGAACCAAACTACAGATCATTCAACATTGGCTGCAGGAAATGGACTTCGCGAGAAAAGAAGGTCACGCCATCATACGCAGAGCCAATAGCGTTCCATTAATGTTTGTATGGTGGATTTCCAGTGAAAATATTTTTTGTGGGATCCTATAGTGTTTTTATGGGAATCTCTTGTGGATTCTACTGGTTTCCATTGGTGTCTGTTGGAACTGCCCAGTGCGAACCAGGGCAAATTTCTGTTGGTTGGTACTGGGAATTACCCGTGCAAATACACACATTGCAACCAGTAGAATCCACAAGAAAATTTTTTCAATGGTTTCTACTGTGATTTGCAACAGGGATGTGACGTAACAATAATGACGTCATTGGGCTGTGACATAATCACGTGATTTTTACGTTGAAATCACGTCAATTCTATGTCACAAATGACGTTTTCTGTGACCAAAGATTCACGTTATTTTGACGTGATCGTGTTTATTGGGGATTACTTATTTATATTTTCAAATATCGTGGGAGGTCACGTCAGTTGAACAGTAATTATCACACATACAATACCAGAAACAAGAATGACTTCTCCTTAGCGAGGCACAGCCTGGAGCTCTACAAAAAGACCCCTATGTACGCCGGCATTAAATTGTTTAATATGCTTCCAGTTGGGATAAAAGAAATTTCATCTTTAAATGTGTTCAAGTCTGAAACAAGGAAACTACTGACTTCTGAATCATTCTACACAATTGCCGAATTTGTGGAATTTTTACAACACTAGGTACAATAATTGTATGTACCTATTTATACTTTTAAAAGATAATGTCTGTTTTCATGTTTGTTGATTTTAAATTATGTTACCCATAATGTACAATGTACCTATGTTATGTATTTACTTATTATTTCTTATTACTTTGTTATTGACGAATCCATTCTACAACTTGTAGTGCTCACGATGAATAAACTATCTATCTATCTATATCTAAAGGGTTGCAAAGTCCGAATGTCCGTTTAGGTAATTTTCAGCTGTTTACCGAGTGGATCCGAGAATCAAAATACCACGTAGATTACTTACTTTATACTTAGTGATTATTTAGCTTTAGGAAAAGTATGATTTGATCGTTTTGCGTAATTATTAGATCGTCCGCGCCCTTAAAGTCGTACCAGTCATTTATTTGATTGATAATTCCTCATTGTACACTCGAAGTGTGGTGCCATAAACGTGGTTGTCGTATGTACAACCGAAACCGATATAATAAAATAGTTGGCCGGCCCGGCACCTTGCCATTGAGGCGCCGAGCACAATTATTGACCCAGATAGTAGGAAGCTCGCCTGTGATGTTGGGCCAAAACAAACCGCGGCGGTACCAACGACTATACGTAAAGGAAATAAAACTTTCGTCCTACATCACAGCTATAGTGTAGTTTATAACCCAAAGCGTGAAAGTGATGTTTCGGACTGAAAAGTCAGGCGTCGCCATTTCCCGAGGCGTCGTTCTTTGGCTCGAGCACCCCGGCGAGCCTAGGGTGCGATCATGTTGAACGCTTGTTGCCGGCGCTTATGAACCAGCGCGAGCAAGCACGCATAAATGCAAGCGTACATTCAAATGCGTCCGATCATACTGAAAGCTTGTCCGAGCTTGTAAACAAGCGCAATAAAAAACAAGTATTTACAAAACATTTATTTCCAGCGCTTAGTACGCTGGTGACCCACGTTGGGGTGCAGAGTGCATCGTATTGTCATGACTTTATGAGTGTTGACACTAACCACCATCACCCTGAAAGGGGGACGGTCATGGATTTAAGAATAATCTATCTGGGTGTTGCTTCAACTGGAGAAATAGGTGATGGTATTGTATTGTATTGTACTTGACAAGGTCTCTGTTTTAAAAAAAGTAGGATTAAAGCTTATTTCCAGTATCCAACATGAACGCCCTTAAAGTATAAACGGGTACAAAACATTTATGGAAATACTCGGCAACATGGACTATCGGCTGGTGCTAATAACTCGAAAATTTTGAATAACGCCCTTTTGCCCAGGGCAATTTTTTGGCAACTTTGGACTTAGTTTAATAAAATATAAGCTAACATTTTGTGAAGGTTTCAGATTTTTACTCTTCAAACCCCGACAGGGTGACACGTTTCAGGCGAGCTGGCACTCTACTAAAGAGGATGACCATAATTATGAAAAACAACTTGAAAGTGGTTTAGTTTTCTGCGCGAAGCAGATGCGGATTTTTATTTTAAAGCTAAAGTAATGTGGTCACGAGTGTGCTCATAAAACCAATCTCGATCAAATAGGTTCATATATGTAGGGACCTATGGAAGCTTATTGCCGGTCGTGTCCAAATTAACATTCGATCACCAATTTTTTGCCTATCCCGACGATAATGAATCAGTCAGGTATTAAATTAGCATTGCCGGTTTAAAAAAAGACGAATTTTGACGCGAGATTGATTAGCGCAGCGTTAACCCCGAGATCCATCTAATTTAAAAGCGCGTTATGATAGATGAGCTCATCCGCTTTGTAAAAAAACGCTATATCCACAGCGAATTTAGCGAGCGTTCCGTTGACGCAAGATCCAAGCACATCACGAACACAATAATAGTGAATCTGTGTTGAGACGAAGCATAAGGTAGAGACGAAACCGGATTATTGTCTGATGGCTCGTTTCGCATCGCAATAAAAAATTGGCAGGCTCGGGGACGGTAGAAATTTCTATTTAACTAACTTTAACCGTTTAATTGACCGGTGAATTTAAAAATTATAAACAAAATAAAACGTAGAAGCTAGGGGCTAGGTTGGCTAAGTAAAAAAAGCCCTATATTTTCTAGTTTTCATGTTACCCATACGGCATATTTCAAAATTTGAAATGTGCTTTTAAAATTTGCAAAATCAAATCTGACAAGTCTTTGGAACGAATGTCAACGAATGCTGTTTCTCCCTTATTATGGACAGAAAGGAGAGGAATTTATTAACAGCAGAGACAAAAATGTTCGTTGTAAGGGCAGAATTGTGTTAGGCATTGCCAGGAACTGATTAGAAGGGACTGGGCCAAAGCAATGGGTAGGTGCAGTGTGCAAGACATCCGGCAATAATAATAAAGTTGGCAGAGTCAGATTCGTCTGATGATGATTATAAGTTCCAATTTGGGTACTGTCACGTTCCAAATTGACACTGGATAAAGCCACTCGCAACAAATATTCTTGGACAGGCGTATTGGAGGATTTATATAAACACAGCTGTAGTTCTGTTAACTAAACCTAATTTATTCACAATATGTACAGTATTAGAATTGTCGTTCCCCAGGAACTCCTTAATTCGTCCAACAGGCTCTATACAAATTAATAATAGTAAAAGCTAACAAGAACTGCGTGATTGGTAACTGCCATCGGTTTTACAGTGGTGGTTCCTATTTATAATTATTAAAAACAGTCTTCGTTAGACACATAAAATTTATTTAAACCGATTTAAATACCTGAATCTTTCGAGCCACCATTCAAAAACTTCGGACCGGTTTCGGGTTACTTGACCCTCATCAGCGAAGTGCATTTGAATGGTGGCTCGAGAGATTCAGCTCCAAAGACTTTATTACAAGTCGGCGATGTTTTGAGAAGTGATAGAGAGTTTTAACGCCCTCTACCGGAAGAATGGTCAAATGAGCACAAGAGAAGCGAGGGCACTTTGCAGCGACCGACTCACTTTCAAGCCCGGGACCTTCAAATTGCCAGCTACGCCAAAGGAATTGTATTTAAACCGATTTAAATACCTGAATCTTTCGATTTTTTGAATGGTGGCTCGAAAGATTCAGGTATTTAAATCGGTTTAAATACAATTCCTTTGCCGTAGCTGGCAATTTGAAGGTCCCGGGCTTGAAAGTGAGTCGGTCGCTGCAAAGTGCCTTCGCTTCTCTTGTGCTCATTTGACCATTCTTCCGGTAGAGGGCGTTAAAACTCTCTATCACTTCTCACATAAAATTTATATGAACATATGATTAGCAAAACACTTATCTTCAGTAAATAAGTTGATGATCTCTTCGATTGGATTCCTCCTTCGAACTAGGGATTTGGAGTTGCTCGCGCTCTCATACCAAACTAGGAGTGAACTCATTCAGAACTATTCAGAACTTTCAGAACTTGAAGAACTTGAAATGGTTGATCTCAGCATTTCCTCAATGTCCTCATTTCGGCTTCCAAGGTCAATTTCCGTTTCCAGATTACAAGGAGAAAATTATTCCCGACATCGATCGTATTTATCGACGATGAATAATTAAAGAAATTAGTACTTCTCGTACAGACAGTACAGAAAGGTACAGAAAGACAGAGCTGGAAGAAATAATTAGAATTGCAACAACCGGCCATCTTGTACTCACAATTTATTTCACGTCGCAGATCTGAACATGTGCTCGTTAGCTATTTTCTTGGGCCTAAGCCACGTTCCTCAAACTGGAACCATTTAGTTAATCGGATTTATTGGGCATACAGCCATATGGCGGTTATACCGGAAATAGGTCCTTATTTTAAACACCTTGTATATTATGATATTTTTGGATTCAACTTTCATTCTACTTAAACTTTTATTAAGAATTGTTCTGCCAAAAATCAACCATGTTTGAGAAAATCAAAAATTTCGCTTTTATATGCCAAGTAAAGGCCTTAACTTCAAAAAGCTGTCACATCCTTACAGTATGAAATGAGAAAACGAGATTACTTTGGTATGAGGACTAATGTAGGGTGTATCCGCGCCTCAACTCAAATTGGGTCAAATACATACAAATGCATACAAATACATACAAATACATGCAAATTTTTCAACATCATCAACTTCATTGATCAAAAAGTCAATTTTTTCAAATGGAATGCCTCAACTATTTTATGGCACATCGATGCAGAATTTAATTGTCTATCATTTTAGTCTAAATGTTTGCCATATTTAAATAAACAGTTTTTGTGATATTTCTAAGTAGGTATTTGAAATTTGACCAAAATTTCATATTTTAAAACAGGATTAAAATAGGATTAAATTTTCATTTGAACAGCCTTAAGGAACTCTAAAGGCTCCTAAAATCATAGCTAACTTTGGTTATTAAATCGTGCTAAATATGAAATTTTGGTCAAATTCCAAATACTTAAAAATATCACAAAAACTGTTTATTTAAATATGGTAAACAATTAAATTCTGCATCGATGTGCCATAAAATCGCATAAAACAGTTGGGCATTCCATTTGAAGAAATTCCTTTTTGACCAATGAAGTTGATATGTTTAAAAATTTGCAGAGAACACCCTGTATGTATTTGACCAAATTTGAGTCCAGGGGCGGATACACCCTACATTAGTCTTCATGCCAAAATAATATCTTTTTGTCATTTCATAATGTAAGGATGTTACAGCTTTTTGAAGTTAGGCCCGCACTTGGCATAAAAAACGAAATTCTTGATTTTCTCAAAAATGGTTGATTTTTGGCATAGCAATTCTTAGTAAGAGTTTACCTGGAATGAAACGTAGAATCCAAAAATATCATAATATACAGGGTGTTCCATTTAAAATAAGGAAGTTAGTACCTATTTCCGGTATAATCGGAAGTGCGCCATTGCTGAAAATATTTTACGTCGATTCAAAATTAATTGAAACCCCTGTGTACAAAGTTTCAAGACGATGCCAGAAACAGTTCTTCAGATACGGCTAACTGACCCTCGTCGAGGGATACCCTGTATATGCTAGCAAACGTGCTACTTTGTCAGGCGGCCTTACAGGTTATTTAAAGTAGAATTTTGAAGTAAGTTTCGGTAGAGAAAATTAAAGCACCGAGTTGATTTAAATCGACAAAAATGTATTTTAACTCTTTGGTAAAAAGATTTAAATCTAAATTGATTTATGATTTAAATCCTTTTTTATAAAAAAACGATTTTTGATTTAAATCATTTCATAGAATGAAAAGTATTTATGATTTTTGATTTAAATCTTTTTTTAAATGATTTGTGACAGCTCTGAAAGCATGTTAAAGCTTGACTTCAAAATCTATTTTATTGAATTTATATTAAATTTTTTTAAACGTCAGAAGGGATTAAAAAAGTTGGTGTACCATTTTATACTTTTTTTCAAAAATTTAGTACCTTATTATTATTATATGATTCATATAAATTTTTGAATTTTGACGATTTATCAAAAAAGTCCATATTGATTAGGTACATTTTTGAAAAGATAATTTTCTTCAGTATCCCATGGTGTCAAACGTCAAGAGACTGTCGTTGCTCAAAATCTAGAAAGCCTAGAAAATTTCTGTAGATGCCGTTCGATTAATTTAATTAATTAATTTATTAATTTTTACTTGAAATCGCGGTTTTCAGATTATTCGGAATAACTCAGGCTCGTATCAAGATATCGGCAAATTCTTCTCAGATTCTTAATCGCAAAGAAATATAGCAAGAGCAAGTTTTCTCTAATTTAACCGACTCCGTTTCTCTTAGCGTTTAGAAGACGCTAATGGTGGCCAGTGAAACAGGAACCATCCTATACATATACAAAATAGAAAAGGTATAAAAAGTCGCTCGAACAGGTCAATTTTTATCTCGAGGGGGACACCCAAATCCGTGCATTTCAAATGATGTATCACAAAGGGCACTAATGTAATTTAAACCTTAACTGGAGTTGAACAAATATCAAAAATTCTTAAAGCGTTGGATTGGCAATGAAATTAGCTTTCAAACTATATATCACAAGTGGAGGGTTGCCATTTAAGATTTTGAAGTTTCGGTTGGCAGGGGCTAGGGAGTGTGTTAGGTTAGCAAAATTTCACCGTGCAGGGATTTAGGTGTCCCCCTCGAAAAAAAATCGACCTGTTCCACCGATTTGTATATAACATTTAATGATTAATGGAGAATGCGAATTTTCATCATTTATCCTGCTCAAATGGTAGAAACTGAATACGTTATTGTAGAACCTGTGACAAAATGACACTTCCGCGGTTGCACGATTTTCTCCAAAAGGTTTTCTGCACGATTTCGGGCTATACTTAAACCAAATTTGAATCAAATCGGTCCTGTGGTGTAGTTTATATAACATATTTACAAACTAATCTTAAATTCGAAACTTTTAGTGATTGCACTAACCGCGACGACCTTAGGTAATTAAATATTTGGAGGCTTCAAACCAAAAGCGCAGCGAAGTAATTTTATTCGACGAGCTGGTCGATGAACGAGACGTCCTCAAATTAGATACTTTCGTGAAGTAACGACTGACTGCAAATCTTAAAATACCTACCACGGAATCGGATTTGAATAATAATTCAATCACTATTTTTCAGCCAACGTAGTCTCGAGATTTTCATCTAGAATTTAATAAGCCGGAGGCGAATCTTTTCTTAATTAAATTCTAGCTAACTCCGGGAATAATAAATGAATAAAAAATACGTAAACAAAGTTGAATTCTGCGAAATAATTTTAGGTTGGTACCTACGAATTTTGCGTTGACGGCAAACCAAATACCTATTTTTTCTTTGAGATGAACCTTTTCAGATCCTTTGACAATTAATCAAACATAAAGCAAATGTAATTTTTCGTGCTGAAATTACTTTTTCAAGAATTTCTAGGAGCTTGACATAAGATATTCATTTTAAGGCTGGCTGCACTCGCAATAAACTCATGGTGATTTGAAGTTTTCTAAATGACACGGAACTTTTTATTTGATTAATTCGGTTAAATTTTATGCGGAGACATAAAACTAAACAGTCAAAATACACATATAGCAAATTGCACTCGTGCAGTTTTCACACGTAACACGCATTCAAAATTGACCTCAGCAAACACGGTTTGCACTCGTGGTATTAGGTACCTACTTACGATAATTAGGTAACTTTTAGCCTACATATACGTACATATATCGCTATTATCAACAGTTTCAATCCTTAAATTTCATCCCCCTTGTTACTGTGTCACTGTAAATTGACACACCAAATTCAGTTCTGATTCGTTGAGCAGTTCTTGAGTTCTCGTATTTTTGTGCGCCTTTAAGAGTGGTTTTTCGCGAATGATGATTAAGGCCACTTTTGTACTATTCAAATGGTATTAATTTTAACACTACATTATTCAGTGAAAATTCGAGTTTCCACCCCAAACTTTCATCCGCTGCGATTTTCTCCTAAAATTCACTCCTTTCTCGAAGATACAATGTGTACGACCTCACAGTTTTCCAGCAAATATTGCTTCTCTGTGTAAAATTACAGGGCTTCATGAACGTTTCAACCCCTAAACTCTAACCCCCTATTTCACCACCCCACATGCTCTAAAAAGTTGTGTTTTCAATTTCACCACCTTAATCTAATTCGTAGAAAAATTGCGACAATTTAGAAATTCTTGTTTTTAACCCCTCCTGATTTCACCTATTTATGATTTACAGAGGCGAGTTTATTTCTACTATTACATAACTTCTTATGTCTTTACTTACTTCGGTTGTTCATAAATAAATCAATAGGATTTATCTGCTTGCAAAGCGTTAGGGGTTATTAGCAGCCTAGGGGTTGGTTTTAGTTTGAAAACATATAAGACATATTTTCAATGGTTGACCGAAATCTGTCGAACCCCGTCATTTTTACCACCGTTTACTTGAAGAAATAATTTCCAGTTTCAACCCTTAGATTTCATCCCCCTTGTTAAATGTTAGTGAAAATTTGTACATCCGCATACAGTGTCACTGAAAATCATCACACCAAATTCTGCCCTGAACTTTGAGTAGTTTTTGAGTTGTCGTATTTTTGTGTTTCTGCATGTTGGGGAAAAAAGTGCATGAAGGGAGCCAGTCTACGTAGTAGGTAAAACAGTCCACTTGTATTATCGGCTCTGTCAGTTTTGAGATTGCTGTGACACAAGAATGGCAAATAATGAGTATCAAATAAATAATTTGTCACAAAATTTCATGATGAGCGTCCAAAATCACCAGATGTAGTGCATTAAACACCAGAATTGGCAACCCTTATAGTCTGACGTTCGTTATTTTCGTTTAATCACGTTGTTTCGAGTAAGTATTCATAATGTTCTTTTATTAAAATCATCGATTAGGGCACTATCGAAATCCATTCTATTATGTAATTCCCAACTGAACTGTCACTGCAAAAAATTGTCGTGTGGTTATAAAATCACACATACACATAAATAACACAACCGGTAATATGTAGATCGACATTGGGTTCGTGCCTGGCACCGCTTCCCCCTCCACTTTGGAAGATCAACACACCCATATGATTTGCATTGCACGCTGAGGTTTTTCGGTTCTTTTTAGTCTTTCTGAATTGTTTAAACAATTTGCGACGTGGTGGTGAATTCATAGTGTTGCGGGATCTGTAAACATAATAATTGAATTTTTCAAAAAAAAACAAAAACATTAATTGAATAATTAGAGTTAGCCCAGGCATTTTAGTCTCAAAACAGGCGAAACCTCGGAAAAAATAATGTAAATCTGAAATTTGGCAGGTCAGCACTATTTGAAGTGCTTAAGAACATACTAAAACTTTCAAAGCTTCCGCTGCCGGCTTCATGGAAGTCCAGGCGCTGGAACATCTTTACATTATTTTCTCCGAGGTCAAAACCTAAAACGCCTGTGCTAAGTACATACCTATACTTTTACTTATGATAATCAACCACCACATTGAAAATTGTTTAAACAATTCAGAAAGACTAAAAAAGGCCGAAAAACTTCAGCGCGCAATGCAAATCATATGGGTTGATCCTCTAAGGTGGAGGGGGAAGCGGCGCCACGCACTAGCCCAATAGACGTATACACTACGCAAACGCATTATGATGGCTTAGGAGTAAGATAGATAGATAGCAAATTAGTAGTTCCTATTTTCAAAAATTTATCTTATCTTATCGTTATCCGCATAAGGACCAGGGTGATAACCCCGCCGATCATCCCTGAATAATTAGTTGAAATTCGGTTGTTTACAAGTCTTATCTTATCTCCGCGAGATGACGGTTTCTTGTGGGAAACAGCCCTGAAACTTACCTCCTTCAGTCCCCAAAACACAAGGACTAGCTTTGGAAGAAACTTAGGAAAACAATTGAAAGTCGATTTTTTCAAATGGAAGGATTACTTTTTGATAACTCCAGCGGACAGCAAATACAATTCTCTATCTATCCATGTATCATGTTCCTATGCCGTAAGTTTTTAAGTTACATATTGAGTTTCATTACCACTTTTTCAGCCTGCCGGCTGAACCCGAAACCAAATGCCTTCTTGAATTAATAATAAGGGATAAAAAATATAAATTTCATGGGGGGTAAACCGCTAACCGTATTTTGTACACCAGAAATCCTCGGACTTCCTCCTAAATTGTACACCTGACTCCTGCATCCCCAACGGTTTGCCCCCCAAAATTATAGTACAGGAAGAGGTAAAGAAGAAACTTTGTTTCTTTCGATATTCCCGATAAAAATAAAGAAATATTAATAACTGCAAAACTAGGCGATTTAAACACATAAAATATTTACATAAATTTTTTTGTGAAACAAATGAGTAAAGCCCCATGGAACGCACGTCTCTGATGAAAATAAAAATTCGAAAAAATTTCACAAGAAAGTCTTTTACAAAGTCTATATTAGAGATTTCAGATTCGCATCAATTGTATTTTATGAGCAAATAAAAGATTGAATTCTTTGTTATTCGGTGAGGGTACGTATTTCGCTTAGGAGTCATTTTAGCGCAAAACGTTGCTCTTTATTTTCCAATCGCGCGTGAATTAATTTCGTATTTTTATGCAAAGGACCCCGCACCATTCTTACGGAAAATGGCTTTCTGTGGATTTGGCTAAAATTTTGATATATTGTAGATTTCGACCTCCTGATCAAATGTTACCATTGCCCCAAAGAAATCGTACGGACAATTTTTGATATAGAGCCTGCCGAAGATAAACATAACATAACAGCATAATAAGCAAACCAACCCATAAGACTCCTGTATAAAAGTATGTTAATAATATACGTAAGAAAAGTGCCTATGGACTTATCATGTGTAGACCAGTCAAATAGGGACCGGAGGTTACAATAATTGTTGGAAAGCCGGAGATGGTCTTAAACGCTTTAGTAGGCATCTAATAGAAGTATCCTAGTTTTGCAACTTCCCAGGATGTGTGCGTATGATAGGGTGTCCAAAAAACCCTGAAATTTTCGGACTTTTTTCAGTTTTTCGCTTATAATTTCTAAACAGTGCTTCCTAGCGGAAAGTTCGCTATTTTCGAAATTAAAGCGCACTAAATTCTGCGTCGAATGAGCCCCCCAAGCATCACTGTACAGTATTTTGGCCATATGTCCATATGAAGTTCTAGTACTAGTGAACCCATGGTTAGAAGCTAACACAAAAAACTGTTTAATATTGTTTGGAAAGCAACCGACCGCATATTGCAAAATCTCACGTATTGACAAAAATATTAGCGTCACGTCGTTGCGAAAGTTTGATCGAAGTTGCCTATCTATTCATAAATAGCACATCCATTCCAAGTGACAAGGAAATGTGCCCCAAGTAATTCTCTATATAATTTGCATAAAATATAATCTGAAGGCTGCTAGCCTTGTATTGTGTATTCACTGGAAAAAGCATATTGTTCGATCGTTATCACAGGCATGTACAGAAATACTGAACTTATACGTCAAAGATGTCAATCAATTAACTACGTCAAAGATGTCAAATGATCAACAAAGTTACGTGATAGAGTAATTGCAGAGTTTCTTAGACCTGGCAAATTGTGTTTGCAACTATGTTATCAACAAGGGCATTAGTATCACGACGAAATAAAGTGTGATGGATTATGTTCGACAATAAAGAAAATTTTATCTGCAAAAACGAAATGCTCAAACTTGTCACTTTCACGGCATTATTCCCTCCAGGACAGACATTTTCAACTCGCTGCTGCCAAGCCCAGATCTCCGGAGAAATTTTCAGGGACCTGCCCGTGCATAAATTAACATCACAGAGGCACGACATAAATAAAGCCGGATCTCGTCAGCCACCGACGTTATTATTTTTGCAATAACAGATATACGTATACGCCATTATATCCTACGGGTCTGACAAAAACGGGGGATTACATTAATTTATGACTCATATATGCAAAATAAATAATTTTTATAATCCCTCCGGTGCTATTAATAAACAGTTTAATACTAGGCAAAGCTCAGAATAATCCTACATTAAATACCCCAGGAATTTTTATTATTTTCTCGTCTGGCTCCTTAGTTTTTCAGTTAACATTGACTCTAGCCTAATTTAATATAGACCAGTTGACACGTTTATGTTAAATGAATTTCGATTATCGCTCAAATCAGGTTAAGCGCTTCCCCGCAAATATTTTTTAATCATTTTTGTGCAAATTTTAGCCGTTACATCCATTATTATATCGACAGCCTATCACTCGTCAATCATTTGCCTTCAAATACCTAATTATTATTTATTTCATCGTTATCGGCGGTGAAATTTATTTTTGGGTACCTAATTATTATTGTGAACTTTTACTTACCCAGGAAAAGGAAGTAGCGAGAAGTTTTGAAATTACGATGTCGATCAACAGGTAGTCGCGTGGGGAGACGCTCCGCCGCCGGTCGCCGTGATAAACCCGCACAGGTTACCGAATGTACTGACTACTGGCGTCGCGACGCTCCATGGTTATAGTTTGATGCGCATGAGCCCGAAGAGAAGCTATTAGAGAGATGAACCATAATATTTTATGAAAATGTATATTTATGTGCGAATATGAGGGAATGAACGGGAGCGCCTCCGCCGGCGAAGTCGCTAATTTGATCCGCTTGTAATATTTATTTGTGTAGATATTTTCTGGTTTCGCTACAACTTTCTTTCGCAATACAAAATACGCGGTACAAGGTTTATATTTAGTCCGGATCTTTTCATCTATTATTAAAGCAACAAATCAAAAAGCTACCGGAAGATGTACATCAATGCGATGTGTATTCTTGTAGGTGTTTTATTACGTTAATGTGTATGTGTATGTGGATTTACTGGTGGAATCGGGTGCAGATTTTATCGAGCTGCACCTAGTAGTAGTAGGTAGTACCTCCGCAGACGCAGTTAAATAGAAACTGATTGTAGGTGGTCCAAGGGTACAATTTTCCCCACATACATTTTTTTTTGTTTCGTTGTTGAAGGGGTGAGTTTTGTGGTGCAATTTTTTGCGTTCAATTAATCTCCTCTGGTACAAGGTGGTCTAAGGGTAAAATTTTCCCCATATCCATTTTTTGTTTCGGGGTTGGGGGGGGGGGGGGGTGATTTTTGGGGAGTGCAATTTTTTGTGTTCAGTTGGCCTCACCTGATTGTAGGTGGTCCAAAGGTAAAATTCTCTCCATATTCATTTTTTGTCTCGTTGTAGGTGGTCCAAGGGAAAAATTTTCCCCATATCCGTTTTTTGTGTTGAAGGGGTTGAAGGGGGTAATTTTGTGGGTGTGCAGTTTTTTGCGTTCAATACCGGGGACAACGAGACCTTGTACGCTCCAATAACTTTTTTAATGATCGTGATGAAAATCTGAAATAAGTCACAGTGATAATATCCACGAAACGTCATTTTTGACATACATTAGAACTTTATATCACGTCCGATTACGCCGGAAATGGCTTTAATTTTGAATTTTTAAATGGGACACCCGGTACATTTTTATATATTTGGAATCTAGGAGTCATTCGGATATTGTAGTGTCATTTCTTTTCTCTTGGGAAATTTGGTTTTGGATCTAGAGGGCATTGGTATGTAGCCCTGATACTATGGGAAGTCGATACATCTTCAAAGGAGACCGCACACCTCTTATGGAAAACTGAAGACCACTCAAATTCGGATATTTTTGGACCAACCGATACGCATTGAAATGTAGATTATTTCATATCATTGCGCCAACCGTGTATCTCGTTTAATAAAGCCGCAATAAAAATAAATTGTTAAATGGAGAATGCATAAGTGAGACAAAGAGAGCATGGTTCTCCCAGACAGATTCCCAACCAGTCCATAAATCATTATATAGTTTTACAAGCCTCATTAACGCGTACCTCAACCGAAAGGAACTTAACTCCACGGGGTGTACTTATACTTTTGATTCGTCGGACCTACACAAACAGATGTTTAGGAATGAAGCAATGCACCCTTTAAACGGATTATGGTCATAAATTAAAAATGGCATATGACGGGTGTCAGTCTTGTAATAAATCTAATATTCTGGCCTTATTAATCGAGATACACGTTTGGCGCAATGATATGAAACAATCTACATTTCAATGCGTATCGGTTGGTCCAAAAATATCCGAATTTGCGGTCTCCTTTACCGCAAAAAGCTGTCCACGATTGGTCTACCAAGCATAATTGCATTTGGTTAAAAAATTCGGAGTTATTTTGATTTCATTCGCCACGGAGTTAGGAGTTAGAGTCAACAAAGTTTTCGATTAAAGTTTTCGATTTTTCAAGAAGGTACTTATGAGCGTTTTAATGAAATTGGGTTTATATTATCAGGAGAATTGTTTTCCTATGGCATGTGGTGGGGTTTTAGCTATAATTGAATGTATATAAATCATTGCCTCATTCTACGCTGGCTTTCCATTAACAAAACAATTTAATGAATAAGTCATACCAGGGAGGCTTGATACATGTAGGTATCTGTTATGGAGATTTTAACGAATAACGAATATTTTAATAAACTTCATTAGAACTAAAAAGCTGGGCAGGTAGGTACCTTGTTTATGCTGAGTTTTTCCATTAAGATTAGCAAAATTGCAATTTTAGTTTCCTGTACAATTTGAAAAATATGATAATGTTAATAAATAACAACATAATTATGTACACTTTTTCAGTGATATTGATTTTGCAACATTTCGTTATTTTGATTTTTTTTTTGCCGTCCATTTTAACTGTCAGTTTAAGAAGTTAAATGTATAGGGCTTCTGAAAGAAAAGTAAATGGGAATTATAAAGTTAACAGTTTGTCTGAATTTTTGAATTAAACATTAGGTGTATCAACCAACCCTAGTCTTACCTATTCATTTTTTCTGGACAAAAATGCCAAGTTGGTGGTATCATTGCACGCAGAAAAAAATATCTGTTTTCATGGATCAGGTGTACCGGCATGGTACCAGTTGGAAAAATTTAGTTATCATCAGCTAAAAACGTTTTTCCATATTTTGAAACCCTCCGAATAAGGCTTAAATGAGTCGGAACGAAATATTAAGTATTAATTTAATGAGGATACTGACGTCAATGAAAGACAAAAAAAACGTATCGCAGCACTCTAGATCCACAACAAAATTTGGCCAAAAACAAGAAAAAACTCGTAAAAATGACATTACAATATTTAGAATGACCGCTAGATTCCGAAAATATACAAATATACAGGGTGTCCTACTTAAAAATTAAGCCATTTGCGGCGTAACCGGAAGTGATAAAAAGTTGTAATGAATATCAAAAAATGGCGTTCGGTGAGCATATTCACTGTGGATTTTTTTTTATTTTTATCTTGATAATTGAGAAAGTTATTGGAGCGTACATGGTCTCGCTGTCACCCCGTAAAGTATTAGTCTCCTCTGGTTGTAGGTGGTGCAAGGAAAAAAAAATTCCACGCCAATTTTTTACAAGACCTTGGATGTTAGTGGCGCAGGGGTTAATTATATGCTGAAAATGCGTAAAGACCTTTCCTCAGTGTTTAACCGAAGCCTATCGTACCGCATCATTTGTAACTATAATTTTCTAGAAAAAATTTCCAACTTCAGCCCTTAAATTTCATCACCCTTGTTGGATCTTAGCGACAGTTTTTCCATCTTTCCAGAACGTAATAGTAAATCACCATATCGAATTCTGCCCTGATCTCTGGAATAGTTTTTAAGCTTTCGTAATTTCGTGTTTCAGTGTTTTCAGGGTTGTAGCGCCTTTAAGGGTGGTTTTTCGCAAATGATGATGAAGACCATCAATAGAAAGCTCTGGAGTGGTAGGTACTAATTTCAGTCATACATTATTTAGCAAAAATTCGAGTTTCCACCCCTAAATTCCATCCCATTCGGCAACTTTCTTCTAAAATTCACTCCTCCGTTCTCGCAGATATAATGTGTAAGACCTCACAGTTTCACAGCATATATTCTTCTCTGTGTCAAATTACAGTAGGGCTTCAAGAACGTATCAACCTCTAAATTCCAACGCCTTATTTCACCAATCCCACAAGTTCTAAAGAAAGTTGTGTTTTCAATTTAACTCTCCTAATCCAATTCGTTGAAAAAGCCGTCATCATTTCACCCTCATATGACTTACAGGGGTGAGTTGATTTCTACGGTGTTACATAACTTCTTGCGTACGTACCTACTTACTCCGGTTGTTCATAAATAAATCAACAGGATTTCAGAAGAAATAAATAAAATGAATTTATCCGCTTGCGAAGCGTTTGGGATTGTTAGTAGCGAGGGGCAAATCTATGAGCAAAATTTTGTACACTGATTTCACCTTCCTGCTTGATTTCACCTGATTTCACGATGATTACACCTGGTGATTTCACCTTATTTCTCTTGATGTCCCTGGTTTTTCTTTATTTTGCCCGATTTCATTTTATATCACCAACATGATTTCACCTGGCTTGTACATTGATTTCACCCATAGATTTGCCCCTCGGTTAGTAGCCTAGAGGTTGGCATTAGGTTGAAACCTAGAATCGTTAATAACTATTCCTGCTTCTCTAAATAATTTAATGGAAATTTTAGGCTATCAGGTTTTAGTACCGATAGCCTCTACCTGTGAAAAAATACTGAACTGAGCGAACAGTTCGCCGGGGTTGGTTCATAAACGAAGACAAAAGGTAAGTCTCACACACAACACTTCTTCTAAAATATACTGCATTACAGCGCCTTTTACATGAATTACTGTTTATGCATAAAATGGACACGGCCACAGCAAATGTTCGCAAATCCACTGGACTGCAGCCTCTCTACGGAATATTGCTCTCTAAGTAGGTACCCTAAAACTTTTAAGTGATATCTAATTTCGAAAAAAACGACGCACGGGACTTGAAAAAAATCATGTATTTTTACAATTGCCTAGAAAAAATACGCGTCCCGCTCATGTCAAACATAGTGCGAAGGGGTCCGTTTTCGGAAAAAACGGCATTCTCATAAGTTTATAAAAAGTTGGGTTAGGAAACCTTCGAGTTAAGCCTACTAAATACGCCGTATCAGGTGAGATTGGGGTCAAAATCTGCTATTTTATTTTCGAAAAAACGTCAATTAGGACATGGGTGGATCCGCTACAGAATAGTGGGCATCTGGACCCAAATTAGTTTAGATTTAGAGGCCCTCTTATAACAAACATGGGGCGAGTCGGTCTGTTTTTGGAAAAAACGACACTGACAATTTTTATTAAAAGTTGGGTTAGGAAACCTTCGAGTTATGCCTGCTAAATATGCCGCCGCAGGTGAGATTGAAGTTAAAGCTGCTATTTTATTTCATGATATTTTAATGAAAACTTTTCAAAACTCGAAGTCCTCATGTTCTATGGCATTTACGGAGGAGCACAGTAGCACAGAGGGACAGATGCCTCAGTAGATAGGTACCTACTATGAAAAAACGGCAATGAAGACACGCGTGAATCCACTACAGAATAGCGGCTATTTAGAGTCACCCCGGTGCGTAAACCTTCACTTAAATTCAAAATTATTTTAGATTTAGGCCCTTTCAGTCCTCTCATAGAACAGAGTTGGGTTAGGAAACATTAGTTATGCCTGCTAAATATGCTGCCATAGCTGCGATTGGAGCTAAAGGTGCTATTTTATTTAAATTATTACATCGTATTGAATGAATAAAACAACTAGACAGAACTTAACCTAATTATCCTAAGTTAGTAACTAGCTTGTACCCGTGCTACCATGCTCCTACATCAGTTCCTCACAAACTGCTTTATATTGCCAATGAATATACCTACACTAACTCTAATTGTATTGTAGCTTCGGCACATGCGGACAACAGGAGAGAATGACAGTTAGTTCTTCATGTAGACAATATAAAAGTATTAGGCTTTTTACTTCCTATGCGTGGAACTTGAAACTGCACTCTCTAGACCGTAGGGCTACTTCTCGTGCCTTTAGGAAGACGCCCAAGTGAGTAGGTAAAGGGTTTGTAAACGCTGAATGGCGTACTACGGCTTTGGAACCAAAATTCAATATAAATATTTGGGTTCGTGTGTTTTTCAATACGATATGAAGAACCTGTGGGCTTATGCTGTAGGATAAGTAAGACGTACTTGTTCAGGACATAGGGTTGCCACCTGTACGCGTTTGAAGCGTACTGTACGCTTTTTTTGTTCAGAAATGATGTGTGTACGCTGTACGTTTGCTTTTTCCGAAATGCTCAAAATATAAGCTTTTTATTTCACACTTTGGGCTTCCTTAAACTTTTGGACTAAATGTGTAATCGCTAGACGCTAATTAGCTCCATCGCACGCCCGAACTTACCTATAATTGTTGATAAAAAATATGTGACTGTGAACTTCTTTTTTCCAGGAATCAATCACTCTTTTTATATAAATAATCGGCAAATCGGTAAAAAATTTGCCTTACTAAAGCTAATTTTTTCACCTTTTTCCTTGCGTTTGTATTGAATCTATTACCTCTGCCACATATTACTCTGAAAACCGAAGTGCTGAGAAAATGCGTGACCTTGACAATTTCAAAAATTTTCGCCTGCGGCGCTGCATTTTTTCCTTCTCAATTGGAAAATAAATTCACTACGAAAATTTCTGACTAAAAAGCCCCTTATGGGGGGCGGAGCAAGCCACTGAACGGGGGGGGGGGTCAAAAAATTCGAGACCTACTAAAAGGTACGCGCGCGGACAAATGAAAAGGTGGCAACCCTATCAGGACAGCCCAATTTCTTCACTTTATTTATAGAGCGCCGAAGTGCCGTCTTTATAAATGAAAAGGTTTCGCACTCAGACAAGCGGCATTTTGGCACCCCAGCTTTGATTCGGACTACACTGGAGTCCTAATTTTCACGCTACAGCGTAGGCCCACGTTTCATGCCTTTAGGAAGACGTCCAAGTGATATGACGTTTAAAACCTGTGGCTAGTCGGAGCCATAAACGGGTACCTGAAACCTATGCAGCCCTCTGGTGTTCAAGCCAATTGCACAACTAAGCCACCCACAACCTACTGAAACGGAAACTAAACCAAACGAATTGAAAAATTCGCTCCACGTTGGGCGCCAGTCTATGACGTTTAAGTCCTGTGGCTAGTCGGAGCCATAAAGGGGAACATAAAACTATGCAGCCCTGCTGCAGCCCTCTGGTCCTCAGTAGGCGACTCTCTGGCTTTGGGTGGGGGAGGAGTGAGAACCCTCCTAGGCTACCTCCTGGGCCGGCTGCTCTCCACAAGAGCGTGGGTGGATTCTTTCCGCAAAGGGTAAGAGCAAACGAAATACCAAGGCGCCAGGTGCTTTAATCCACACCAACGATGGCTGTCAGTGTTGACAATAAGTGGCTGTCAAAAATTGACCGGTGGTTGTCAGAATTGACAGTTGTGACGTCGCCTCAAAGATGGCGAAAAATCTGGAAAACTCGAGCCAAAACGTCAAACGAACGGGATTCATCCCCAGCAACTCACCGTGTCCTTAAAACCCCCTCAACAGAACAAACCGCTAAACAACGGCACAAAGGCAGCGATCCCACAACACGACCTTCACTCGTCGACGTCCTCACCGGCCGAATCGTGAGTTGATCGTCTGGGACGACGTAAGTTATAGGGACATCTGAGCCGTCCTACTGGTACGACTGACTGTCACTGCATGAAAGCTGTCAAGGAAAGTAAATGTTGTGTTTGTAATCGCAATAGTAATAAAATTCACCAGGATAAAAAGTGGGAAATGTATTCGATGTATTTCTCGAAATTAATAACAACGTATGTATCCTTGGATACGTATAGAAGTGGTATCCAGGATGTAACAGTAAATAAAGTCAAAAGGCCAGAAAAAGGGACTAAGGACCGACACGAGGTGAGCATGAATTAATAAGGCCAATGTGCTTACTGGACGAAAACTCTCGCTGCGGAGAAAGACAACACGGGCTGGATTTTAACCGTGACAGTGAGTAAAGGGTTTGCAAACGCGAAATGGTGTAAAAAGACGGCTCAGGCTTAGGCAGGGCCTAGGTGACAGTGGTGGGCTGCACTGCCGCTTTTGAACCCATTTCTGCATCCATAAATAAAGTCGAAAAACTGGACTGTCCTGAACAGGTAAGTCTTATGCATCCTGCAGCACAGCCCACCGGTTCCTAATACCGTATTCGAAAACACGCGAGCCCAAAAGCATCAAATTTGGGTCCTAAAACGGCAGTACAATCCACCGCTCTCGTGCAGGATCTCCCGAGGCCTGAGGCCGTCTTTTTTGCGCAGTTCCGCGTTTACAAACCCTTAACTCGCTTGGACGTCCTCTTAAAGACGCGAGACATAACCCTCCTGCGAAACAGAGAAAACGAGATCAATCCCTAAGCGTCCTAATCTAAGCTTACTGTGAACCTACCGCAGAGTAACGAGAACGACTAGGGCCACTTCAAATTTTGAGCTAGGTCAAGTGCTCTATGTTTGTTATGGGAGGAAAATCCGACAAGTTTACGTATACCAAAGCCAACGAGCCTTTTCTGAAAACAGATGGAGGTATTGTAAATTATTCTTCATCGATAGGTAAATTATTGTTCATCGATAGGTTTGCAATATTCTCGCCAATAATGTTCTTTATAGGATTACTGGTTGCCTACCTATGTGGCAGTGAGGTAAGTGCAGTGTTTTAATTAAGGTGTTCTGTATCAGGTGTTGAAACGGGATTGCTGGGGCTATTTAAAAATTGACACCGTGTTTATTAACAGTGTGCAATACTTTCTGTGGCGCCATCTCACTAACCGTGTTCCTCAATCGTAAAAGGGTAAACGGCTATAATATCGACTGAGACATCGACAATTCCAGACTGTCTTCTCAATCTGTCATTTTTTTGGTTTCAACCCTATTTTATTTTGCGTAATTTAAATTAGGCGCCTTTTGATTGGTCACCTTCCTTATGCCGTATGCATTATGCGCTTATGTAATGTGTATGCGCCCGGCTTTAGGTCCAATTAATTACCCCCCTTGCCTGCTAATTGGGCTCGGGCATACGGGCATGCGCAGTAAAATGACAGCTCCTGGAGAATAAACAATACGAAATCCCTTAACGTGTATGCCAAGTTTTTGATGGATCTTGGTGTTATGACGGTGTTTATGAGTTTAAAATGAATGTTCTCCAGAAGAATGACTTTTAAGTTATTACGCTTGCGATTTTAATTCAAATTTCTGGAACATCATGCTAACATTCTGTGCTGTAATAAATTGCAAATGATCCAAATGTAACTATGATGTATCAATAAAAGTTTATGTTTATTTGATGAGTGCATTTATGTATTATCTACAAATTATAAAATAAATTGCAATGATGGTTTTAATTATCTTATCAGTTATTTGCTAGTGCAGTAAATGTTGTAGTAGATTGGTAAATAATTCATAATTAGCAATCATTCTATTAAATAATTAACCAAAATTGTGTGAGGAGTCCTGCTTTAAATTTGCCGCTTTATTGGATTAGTTGGATTAGTTTCGACACCGTCTGAGGGCGCGAAACGCAATTTCATTGCCAAGCATGGAAGTTGCCTATCTCAACAGACGGTCGTCCAAAGATCTCGACACAAACTGAACTAATTACCCCAAGATTAGTTAGGTACAGTGAAACCTCTCCTTAACGGACACCGATGAAAGCGACGAAAGTGTCCGTTGATGGGAGGTGTCCGTTGTTGCGAAAAAAATTTGCTTCATTTTGTACATTTTTTCTTTAATGCTTAAAAATTTTCGGTTTAAGGAAACAGACGCCATAGTATTTCGCTTGAAAATGCAAACTAACACTGTTTATAGGAATTTGAATTATCCCCCTTTTGGTTCATTGTATAGATGCGATCAGGTAGCAAACCAACCTGCAGGGGATGGATGTAAATCTAACAACCCTATACGTCCGTTGTTGAGAGGTAAAATTGCAGGTAATTTTCCTAAAATAACAGAAATTGTACTGTCCGCCTCCGTTATGAAGAGGGTTCGTTGTTAAGAGGTTATTGATTAAACATATCCTATGAACAAGCTTCGGGATCCTGAAAATTGTCCGCTACAAGGAGGTGTCCGGTGTTAAGAGGTGTCCGTTAAGGGAGGTTTCACTGTATATTGACGTGGCAAATTACTTTGTCTTTGAACTCAGGTCACACACATGTTCAGATTTAAGGCCTACAAGAGTTTGGAAAGTTACAACCAGTTTCTTTACGGTTTTGAGTGAAGGAGCTCGGGTGCAAGGTCAGACTCTTTATTTACTTTATGAAAATGATAAATAATAAAACAATTATATTGTAAGTTCTTCATTCACAAGAGTTTAGGAAAAATACCTTTAATGTAAAACCTTGGATGCTTCTGCAGTTGATAATGCGGTGAGCACTCGGGAAACTACCTCGATTACTGGTAATTATTTTCTAAAGATAACATTTTTGTTATTTTATCTACTTATCCTATCCATAGAACATTTTAAAATATTTTCTTTGTCTTTTACAGATGTGATTTCTAAGCCTGGTGCTCTCTCGTGCTGTAGTATTTTCAACAAAACTTCCGTTGCACGTCATCAATAGAATATTCTATTTGCACGTTTATCTGAGGAGCCTCACTTGATCTTGGCAGTTCTATTGATTCATTTAAATTGTTAGGCATCAAATTGTAGAGAATAAGTGAGGCTCCTCCGAGGGTTCCTTAGATAAATGTGCAAATCGTAGACGTTTATTGATGACGTGCAATGGAAGTTTTGTTGATATGACTATAGTAAGATCGATTTTACACCTATTGAAAAAATTGCAAAGGTAAAGCATCACAAGAGTCCTCAATTCCAGAAACTTCACTTGAGACAATATGGCATAAGTCCTAGATGCCTTGATAAAACCACTAATGAAGTAATTCGCAGATTTTTATACAAAAAGGTTTTTCTTCAATTTTTTTGCACTTTCCAACGTAAAGAAGAGTTTGGAAATAGTGTAGTCCCATATGAGCTTTGTATCTATGTATCAACATCAGCTTTTACTGTAAAAGATAACATAAAAAAAAAACACTTTTTCGTTCTTTTTTTCAAAAAATAGAATATGATCTGTCTGTTAAATCTGCCCTTTCCCAGCTGGCAGTCTACTTCTGTAGTGTTTCAGTCCCCAAGGGGCAAATTCTTCCTAATGAATCTCGATTTGAGGAAACAGAGAACATTTCTTTTTCTAAGCTTCATTCTTACAACACCTCGTTTTCGGACACAAAATTGGTTTTAATCCCCGTAAACGTGTCAGATAAGCATTGGACCCTTTTAGTTTTACAAGTGGACACGAAATTTTTTTATTTACTTGACCCATCTAGCGTTCAAGCTGAACCTTCCTCCTTTGAAAAACGGGCAAGTGACTTAGCAAAGTCTTTTATACCTAACGACTAGGGATCGACATCAAAAAAATTAAAAATTAAATTACAGGCTTTTTAAATATGAGCCGCAAAGGCAAACAGACAGTGTCAACTGCGGAGTATTCGTAATTTTTTATATAAATATAATTAGTTCTGTCTTGAATATGAAACAATTTCTGAAAGCCACCAAGGCGGCTTTTTTTTGTCCGGAGGATTATCGGATCAGCTTGCAAAAAGCTCTATTAATTTCTTCCCAAAATATGAAGGATGATTGCCTTATTTGTGGAATTTATAATAGGAAGGAAAAACATAGACGATGTAGAAGATGTTGTAGAAATGTCGACATAAATAAGTGCTCAGGAGTAATTGAAATGGCAAAAACACCAATTAGTGACTTTGTATGTTTTGTACGTAATAATTCAGTTACAGACATTTTTGGACATGCTAGGGATATTACATCAACTTGAACCCCTAGAAATTAGGCTATTTGCTGAAATGTACCAAGAAGATTTAGAGAAGCTCTTTCCCACAAGGGTAGACAATGAGGAATGTCGAAGGTTCAGGGCAACTGAAAAAAGCCTTCGCCGTTAGCCAATTAAAATAGGACTACTCCACCATTTTTATTCGTTTATTCAATAAAAATGGTCAAATGTATTAAGCAAACTTTTACGTACGTTGATAATGAATTTCTAGGTTATGTACTGTTACCGTACCTAAATTCTATTATATATAAGCGATTGGTAAAGAGAGTCGCTTGTAAGTATTGGAATTGCAATAGGATTAGGGATTATTAATAAAAGTTGATAGTTAAATAGGTCTATTCTCTATTCCATACAAAAGTAGACTGTCTGCATTTTAAATAATAAGTTCCCACACGGCCAGTACTAATCAGCAACTGGGCTTAGATTATCGATGTGACGAATGAGGTAATCCGGGTTCCAGGGTGAATTCCAAGAGGGTGTTTATATTTCTTTCCCTGGCGACATTCTTAAGTGTTGTGGTCGCTAACATATAATTACCCTTTATTAAGGAATTTCACAAGAGCAATTGCCTGTGAAATGGAATGAGATGCGACAAAAGCTAGGAATGAGTGACACAGATCAAGATCCTTACACTTTAGATGAAATATTTGACGAGCTAGAAGGCCATCAGTACCTAACAGATTAGATGACCGACTGTACCGGGTTATTTGCCCCCATGCAACTTTTATTTTAACAACAAATAGAGGGCGTTTCAGGTATGTAGTCATTAATTTTCAGGGGTGATTCTATTTACATCGAAAAATATGAAGAAAACTTCCTACAAATCCTACAAACATGTGTCCGGAAATTGCTCCTAAGGGGGCTAGGGCCCTAGTCAGTTATTAAGTTTTTGCATACTATCTGAGGTGAATAAGCAGATAACATAATCTGATGGAGCCTACTGATATCAGACAGTGTGCAAAAACTCATCGCTGTAGCTCAAACAGTTCCTGATTTATTCAAAAACAAACGAAGTAGAGTTGACGGCCGACTAGAAGGATGTGTGGGCGGCTCTGCGCAAGAAACCAAAACTCGTCCGGGCGAGTCCATTACTCAGACCGGGGTGGGCGTAGTGTCAGTGAGAGTACTGACCACACTGACAGTAGCACGTGTGTCGTTTTAATATCTATTTCTACGGCACTGTACGTTTGAAGTTCGCGCACTTAGGCCACGCCCACACATCCTTCTAGTCGGCCGTCAACTCTACCTATATTGTATTTTGTAAAAAGCAAGACAAACTTTATTAAATGACGTCATTAAATCATTTAAAATGATGACATAACATGTCTACCCTTCGCGCATCCTAGACACAATCTACTACTAGATATAGATACCTAGAACCTAGGTATAGTTGTTTGACTTGTTTGTAGGTATATGTATATACATATAAAAGTCTCTATATAGAGACTTTTTTTTCAACTGTTGTACTATTAATTTAGTCCAGGGCAATTAAGATTTGACCCCGGCATAAAAAAAAAAGGTAAAACCTTTTCTAACATGATCGGGACACTCTATTTAACATGTCATAAAAAGTCCCAAAGAATCCCGCGTCGGGTTTGGCCGTAATGGCCGAGGAACCGGTTCAACAGTAAAAATTCTCAAATTTTAGGCTATTTATCCCACCAATTGTGTTTTAATCTTGATATGCCTTTTACAGTTAGCTTGTCAGGAACATTGTGAAACATACTTTATTTAGCTGTGGCAAAAAAAAATGACGGGGCACGCGCCCGAGCGTTCGCGCGGTCCAATAGACGCTTCACGCGAACTGTCCAGGGAGTCGACCGATTTTGATGAAACTTTCAGCGTCGAGGCAGATCGATGTGAGGTTGAAGCCTATTGTTTTTCGCTGCGATCGAACGACCGGACTACCGGAAAAATGCAGATACGGTAAAAACATTGAATTGCAAATATCTCAGTTTTTGTCGGTCTTATGCCAAAATATGTCTTATTCAATGTTGTGGGAAATTTAATTCTCTACAAAAAAGCACATAATCATTTTTTTCATACGACCAATGGTTTACGCGCTACGGTCGGAGGAAGTTCAGCACTCAACTCTAGTACGATTTTTTTTGTCATGCTCATGCTCTTAGCAGCCTGCTCTGCCTTTACAGAATTAAGTTTTTTGTTTTTAATGGTTTCGAAAAAAACTGAAAATTTCACCATTAAGTAACTGCACTTTATAGTTCCATCTCTTAAAATGATTAAGCTCCGAATGAAAATAATTTTATTTTAATTATTAAAGATAAAAAACAAACATTTTCCACAAAAATTAACTTTAAAAAAATTAACAAGCTTGGCAAATATATATTTGAAACGTCTACGCCAGATGGGGACGTTTAGCACCTTTTCGTCTTACTTCTTCAACGCTATTCGGATCCAAATCATCATCTACATTCAAATCGTCCGCTACTTCTCTGTTGCTGCAGCCATGTCCCCAACAGTACGCGCACATGGTCGAGCACTTCAATGCGCTTTTTCGGCACTCACAACTTCTTAGACAGTCGTCTGCACAGCTACAAGAGACCAGATGCAGCAGGTCTTCCGGAGCAGCGATCTTCGAACTTGTTATCGGTCGCAGACGGCCGTCGACTATCTTCCATCCCCAGAGTAGCGGGTCGATGGTAACACCGCGCCATTGCTGCACCTGATGAAAGACTCGAAATGAATGCTCACGGGCAGCTGCTGACGTAGGAGGAAGGACGGCCAAATTAAATTGTCCTTGTACCGACTGCTTGGCGATTGTCTGTACATAGAATTGGTGACGTAAACTGTCCAAGTTTTCGCTCCTCTTTGATCCATATAAGGACAGAAAAAAAATCTCTCCAGCATCAGCTATAGCATCAGATGATGCTTGTGGGTTATTGAAAGCGAGTAATTTCTCCCTAAGCAGCGTATCTGAGCGAAGTTTCTTAAATGGCGCAATTTTACCTCTTCTGTAGATGGCTGACACTGTGTCACACCCTGTAAATGCATGCAAAATTAGAACAAAGTCTCTCATTTCCCCTATATCGGCTTGAATCGCGTCAATATGGTGAACTTTGTCCGGACGAGTTGTTGTTCCTGGCAGATCATCTTCATCTTTGGAGCAAGGGCAATCAGCAGAATCAGCAAATCTGTGTCCTCACCAATCAAGACTGCTTCAAGCCCTTTCTTGGCCTCTGAAATCGCTGTGGACACAATCAGCACATCAGCATCTGCTTCGGCCTGGAGGACCTTGCATTGTGCACGTTGCAAGTGACTGCTCAACAGAGAAATGAGTCGCATTTTGTTGCTGCTATTTGACAGAAATTCAGTCTGTCCTAAAGTGGTATGAATAGAATCTTCTACAGCTACGTCCACGTGGCAAGCCTTTTCTGAGCGACGTAGATGTTCTTAATCTTTTGTGCTCGGTCCTCCATCATACCCGTCAAATACGACGATGGCTTGTCCATAATGTGCAACGACATATGCTGTATATTGATGACAATACTGATTTGTTAAAATGTAACCCTAATACAGATTTTTTGCTTAATACATTACATACTTACAACTGTGAACAATTAATCAAATCTCCCACAAGAATTTCGATGAACAACGAATCACTGCTAGATTTAATTTTTGTTACCTCACATTTACCTGTCCTGTCTGCCTCTGTATCTGATAAGTCCTTTTCGGACCATAACATAGTTGAGTGTTCTTTGAACCTGGTCTACGAAAAGCCAAATGTACCCTCGAGAAATTTCCGCGTGTACAATAATTTTGACACTAACCTTTTCATGCAGGATGCTGCGAGGATTGATTGGAACCACATTTATAACTTGACTGACCTTGATTCAAAGCTGGACTTTTTAAATTTTTCCTTAATTTATCTATTTGATAAGCACGCACCCATTAGGCAGTCTAAGCCTCATGCTAGCCGAAAGCCGTGGTATACCGACAATCTGCGCCTGATGAGTAATTTAAAAGAAAAAGCCTGGAATAGATACAAACGAACTAGATTTGACCATCACAAACAGTATTTTTGCGAGTTACGAAATCTTTACAACCAGGCCTTGGAAGCTGAAAAGAAGGCCTACTACCAGTGGAACATTAAGAATTGTAGTAGCCCTAAGGAGTATTGGAACAAACTCAGATCGTGGGGTGTCATTAGGAGTCCTAATCACAACTTGCCATCTTACCCCCCTTTTGACAATCTTGATTCAATTAATACTCATCTCGTTGATACTATACCAATCATGACTCCTGACCCTGACTACATGGCTTTCTTCGAAAGTAACTTATTCTCAGATCATACTTTTGCTTATTGCCCTGTCGATACCGACGTCATTTTAAGCTTCATCCACAAACAGAAACCGTATGCTGAGGGATATGATGGTATATCCGGTAAAATGTTACAAATATCTGCCAACTTTGTATGTGAGCCCTTAACCCACATAATTAATTTTTCGGTGGAGACAGGCAAGCTCCCCCGCTCTTGGAAGGTGGCAGCCGTAACTCCAGTTCCCAAAAAAATGAACCCGGACAGCCTTGCGGACCTTAGACCAATCAGCCTGCTAAGCACTACATTAAAAATTGCCGAGTGTGCAATAACAGAGCAACTACAGGCTCACTTGGAGAGCAGCAATACCCTGTCTCGCTATCAATCTGGTTTTCGGAGCGGCTATAGCACTTGCACCACATTGTTATCATTAGTAGATGACATCATAACAGCAAAAGATAAGGGGGAAGTGACATCCTTAATCCTGTTAGACATGTCAAAAGCTTTTGACTCTATTAACCCTGCCCTTCTCCTTGCTAAACTAAAATACTACGGTATCTCAGGCAACACTCTAGAGTGGTTTCGCAATTACCTCATAGATCGTATTCAGGTTGTACGTGTTAATGGTCGATGCTCCGACCCAGTCACATTAAAATCGGGTGTCCCTCAAGGCTCAATTCTTGGGCCAATTGCCTTCAATATAAGCTTAGCTGACTTACCGAAGATACTGTCTCACTGTTGCGTAAAGATATATGCTGATGATATTCAGATTCATCTTTCATATGATGCTGACAACCAGCAAAATGCCTTCTCTGTTATCAACTCCGGACTCAAGAAAGTCCAGCACTGGACGCAAAAAAATTGCCTTTTAATAAACCCATCAAAATGCCAAGGTATTTCATTCGGTACGACTTCCAAGTTAGCCCGATTAAGTCAGGAAACTATTTTGAATTTGGGAGACATGCCGATTCAATTCAGCAATTCCGTAAAAAATCTCGGGGTCGTGTTGGACCCCACTTTAAAGTTCGATAAACATATAGGCCAGATCTGTCGTACGACTTTTGGCTGCATGAAAAGCTTAGCCCCCTATCGTAACTACTTAGATGCGGATGCTAAACGCAAACTCACAGAGGCGCTAGTATTATCCCATTTAAACTACTGCAGCCCAGTGTACGGCCCTTGTCTAACTGTCAGCCTAAAATTCAAATTACAAAAAATTCAGAATTACTGTGCGCGATATATCTGTCAGATTCCTCCTCGCGACCATGTCACTCCGTTTATTAGACAGGTTGGCTGGCTTAAGATAACTGAAAGACGGTTTATTCAGTTTCTTAAACTAGTCTACAAAGTCGTAGCGTCTACCATTCCTTCATATTTATTCGAGAAAATTATATTTCGCGCAAACATTCACGGCAGGAGTTTGCGTACCACGCACAACCTGATAGATATTCCTGCTCATGTCTTATCCAGCTTTAAATCATCGTTTACTTACTTAGCTGCTTATTTAATTAGTCAGGTCCCGTGTGATACAATCAATCCTTCTCATCAATTTTTCGAGTCTCTCAAAACCTTGTTAATCCAGGACAATTTACACTCTGTCGATCTTTCCCTTTTCTGAACTTCCGTATCTTAATTATTGAATTTTCACGATGCTCGCGCTGACCGTACTGTACCTACCTATCTTTCTCTGCTATCCTTTCGTCTTCTTCTCCTCGTATTTTGGGCAGAATTAAAATCAGCTTTAGCTGTTTCTGTTCCATTTGAGTGCTGTGGGAGATTTGATTTAATTTTCTTCCAATCATTTTGTTATATTTGAATAGTTTTTTATTTTCTTTTTCGTTATTTTTATATCTCCGAATGCACTCAATAAAGGGTATTATTATTATTATTATTATTATTATTATATCTTGAAATTTTGCTGGACGCTGCCAAACAACCCGGTGGAGGAGATGTCCACCGTCGACGATGTAGGACACTCCCTGTGTTGAGACACCACTTTCTGCTGGCTGAGCTGACGTCTGTGATAAAATCGGTACTATAGACGACTTTACGCCCTTTCTCATTAATCCTGCTTCGTCAAAAAGGGAGGGAGGATACGAAGAAAGTTCGAATTTGAAGATTTCAGACAGCTGTTCTTCAGTCCTCACTGTGCACACCATACGGTGAAGAAGCTGGTTGGGGTTTACACAGACTGTTGTATTACGCAGCGTTACTGATTTAGTTACGCTTGCAAGAGACTTTACCGTTGCCTTACGTTTTAGATGAATTTCGCTGAATTTTTTTCCCTCAATCTGCTTGATTGCCGCAATACCAACTTCCAGTGCCTTGTCACAATTAACGTTTTCATTAGCCATCAGCCCAGTGGATAGTGATGCCAGTTGGTGAGGTGTACTTAAGAAGGGATTATGTTCTCGAAACCGGTCAGTGAAGCATTGGACGTCTTTGGCGTCTCGATTTTGCCGAGACTCCCGCAGGTCTACGTGCTGCTCTGTTGTTGTGGACACAACATCAGTGAATTCTTCCACTGCGTCAACTATTCTTGAGGATGCAGGCATAGAGTGCACCCATGTCGCAATAGTGGAAGATGAAATTCCTCGGCCCCTTGTAAGACCGCCGTTAGTTTTCATAGCTCTCATCAAAACTTGTTCTATTGTCATGTCATTCCAAATTCCGCACCAAAACTTTTCACTTCGCCTGATAGTGAAATAGCCTTGTCTAGCAAACTTGTCAAATTCTTCTTCGGGTAAAGTAGTTTGAAGTTTAAGCATTTCCTGCAGGTAGATGTGAGCTGATTTAGCATAATTGGGGTGACCGGCGGCATGAAGGTATGGAAGCATAAGTTGGATGCAATGAAGATGCAAATACCAGTCTCCGCTTCTCTCTGCCCTTACAAACATGCGTACAATCTCAACCATATCTATGAACTGAATCCACAAGCTTTGAGTACGGCCAGATGTTCTTGTAATTTCCAGTAATTCTTTCAGTGCATTCACAAAGTTTTTCACTGGTTTAGATTCCAATGTCTCGCAGAGAGGAGTGGCGCCATTCAAAAGAGACATGTAGCTGGCTTTCAGCGCCTCTTTATTTTGGGACAGGTTACTCATCTGCAGCAAAACCGTAATGAGAGCTTCCTCAGTCATGTACAGAGCACGAACAGCTCTTGCATAAGCCTTTCCGCTCATCATATGAACTACGCTATTTTTAGCGTACACTTTACTCCACACTTCTTCCAGTCCACTCCCAGCCATGATATGTCCTATTGTGCCCAAGAATGACATAAGAAGGTGAAAACCCCCAAGACGAATGAAAAGCTTTGTCAAGGGACTTTCAGGAGAAGCGTTCAAAACCATCTCACAAGCTTTAGCGTAAAGAGGTTGGTCGAACGTTACCATTGTATAAGCTTGCCCATTCTTAACTCCTTCCTCAGCAGCATACAGGAGGCAAGTGTAGATGGTCGAAGGATTGCTGGGAGACAAGTTTACAAATGGAAGAGGGACAACGGCTGTTGTTTCATACTTTTCTGTTTCTGTGGCGTAGCACTTTTCCATAAAGCCACCCCAGGCAGACCTGAACACTTCAAGCCAATCACCAGATAACCAAAACAAATTTAAGTGGAGAGTAAGTTCAGCGGTAGGAGGCTGCAACTGGAGAGCTTGCATATTGGAGGCTGTGATCTTAGCATACCCAGATGAATCAAGTCGGCGGTAAATCTGCACTTGTGTTAGACCACATGACTCAACATCGGCCGTACGATGTGGTTTCAACAGTGGCACTGGGGCGTCGGCCTGAAGAGAAGAGCGTGGCGTTACGCAAATGATTCCACCCATTGCATGAAAGGTGCCATGTCCGTCAAGGGAATGCACGTTGTAATCAGCATTATCGAATACAAACTGTACGTAGCCTTTGTCTATCTTAGGTTTAGCGTGAATGGTCACAGAGCCTTCAAACTGTATGACTTTTTTGTAGGGCATACAAACTCCCAAATTAGCCAACACGTCTATGAGTAGTTTTGAACCGTACCGTCTGTGGAGGCATACACTTAGACCAAATTGAATCGGAGAAAGAAATGAACGTGGTCGCAAGGCAGATATTATGGAATGTGCAATGGTCACATATTTTCTCTTTAACTTTTTATTGCCTCCGGGTGCTTTGATAGGTTTGATTATTTCGTTAACTAAAAGGCTGAGTGAGTCTGGGACGAGGTCATCATTTCCCGACAAAATTTGGTCTCTTGCCGGAAAGACAGAACAATCATACGCTCGAGATTTAATGTCGCGGCGTATGATGTCTGCTGCAGTTTTAATAATTCTCTTTTCTTCGTCAGCGACACACTTATTACGATTCTGGTACCAGGTATCATACAGTATTTTTGTTGCCACACCAGAGAAGCACACCACTCCACATTTCCCAGGGATCTCTGTAATACTTATGCCATCGCCATAGCGATCAAGAAGTTTTCTCTTTAAATGCCTATCACTGTATGGTTCAACGTCAGGGTTTAGCCTGCCAAATGTATCAAGTAGCTCTTTGATTGTGTATTGACACTCATCGTTTTGCTCCAAGAACTGGCACAGGTTTTCAAATGCAATAGTTTTAGTTTTATCCTCCTTTATCCCTCTTCTTTCTACAGTGACGTCTCCAGGTTTTGTGGAATCATTGACCTGGAATCTAGTATAGCAGTAAGTGTGGTACCGAACTTCAGCGGCCACAAGATCAATTACATTCGCTATTCTCAGCAGTACTTCTTGTGCCCAGGCATCATTTCCTCTAGCTTTGGCAGTTTTCCGAATAGAGCTAACTACTTTTGTGGTTCGAACCTCACTCCATTCCTCTTTGTACGAATTCCTGCATTTAGATGGCTCAATACATTGACGCCCGCAAAATATACAAAGTAATTTAAAATTAAATGATACCCGAGGAGTTGAACGTTGCTCTGGAACTTTCATTGAATCAGGATCGAGGTATCGGATTGCGGGTGTACCATTTGCGGCACTCGACGTGCACCTCAACAGTTGCCTGATTTTCAAGCTGATTTTTAACTCCATCTCGACGAATAGCACTGGACTCAATTATTTTGTTTATCCCTTTTTTAGTCAAAGTTACAGTTTCACCACCTTTGTGCCTGCAGGGTTCTATTACACACTCCATTTTAGTTGTAAAGTTCGGGGACAATTCAATTGCTATTGCGACAGTTGAGACAACTCACAGGAACACGTAGGTGTGTACCTATGGTTACAAACTTAATGGGTGTTTGTAAGTTTATCATTGTTCCCAATAAACTTAATAATTATTACCATATAAACAACAAATTGTGAGATCGAGAGTGCCGTGAATTTTTAATGGTAGGTCGAGACTTTACCAACAGGTACTCATAAAGTTATATCTCACTAACAGTAGTATGCGCAATCTAGCCGCTTAAACTATTATTAGTGAGAATTAACTACGTATTAGGAAAGTCTCGACATGCCATTAAAATTTCACGGCATTCTCGATCTCACATTTTGCTTTTCATGTGGTATAAATAGCGGCCATGTCCTCTAAACTCATAATTTTTTTTTCTGAGTGAACCCTGCAGAACGCTTCCATCATTAAAGCAAAAAAAAATAAGTATTTAATATTTTTCAAGAAAAAATGTTTTTTACGTATCAATTAACAACAAGAACATGTTCTGTAAATGCGATGAAAAAAAATCGTACTAGAAAGTTGAGTGCTGAACTTCCTCCGACCGTAGCGCCTAAACCATTGGTCGTATGAAAAAAATGATTATGTGCTTTTTTGTAGAGAATTAAATTTCCCACAACATTGAATAAGACATATTTTGGCATAAGACCGACAAAAACTGAGATATTTGCAATTCAATGTTTTTACCGTATCTGCATTTTTCCGGTAGTCCGGTCGTTCGATCGCAGCGAAAAACAATAGGCTTCAACCTCACATCGATCTGCCTCGACGCTGATGCGTGAAGCGTCTATTAGACCGCGCGAACGCTCGGGCGCGTGCCCCGTCATTTTTTTTTGCCACAGCTACATGAAGTATGTTTCACAATGTTCCTGACAAGCTAACTGCAAAGGCATATCAAGATTAAAACACAATTGGTGGGATAAATAGCCTAAAATTTGAGAATTTTTACTGTTGAACCAGTTCCTCGGCCATTACGGCCAAACCCGACGCGGGATTCTTTGGGACTTTTTATGACATGTTAAATAGAGTGTCCCGATCATGTTAGAAAAGGTTTTACCTTTTTTTTTTATGCCCGGGTTTCGGCACTTTTTCGTCTAAATGCACTGCACTAATTCAGATGTTCTTTTGACCTCTTTCCAGTGGGCCCATTATGCCCATCTACGAACTCGTCCGAGGCATTCACGGTAGGTACACTTACTCGCAAAGGAATCGGGACAACCGAAAAAAAAATCAACCCCAAAACTCACCCCTTTCAGCCCTCAAACTGAAAAAATAGAGGAAATTGAGTAGCGTCCCGATTTTCTTGCGAGTAAGTGTACCAACCCGCAATCCAAATTTCAGGTCGATCCCCCAACAATTTCGAAAGTTATCGTGTTCGAAAAAAAAAGTGAACGGACGAGCAGGCGGACGGACGAGCGAGCCAGTTGACCTTGGGAAGACAAAGCAATATTCCCAAAGCAAAGCTCGGGCCTAATAATTCATTCCTCATCAGTGTTTATAAAGAAGAAAGCCCACGGAAGATGTTTATCAATGCGATGTGTGTATCTGTAGATGTTTATCACCGTAAATGTTTATGCAGTGACGGTCCGGATTTGTTTTATCGGGTGCGGACAATCAGCACCTAAAATTGAGGCCCTCGCTTCCGCACAGAAAAACCTTCAAGCATGGGTAAGTGAATTTTTTGTATTCGGTGGTTGAAAAGGGTGAGTTATTTTAGGGGTGCTATTTTTGCGTTCAACTAGTCTCTTACGGTTATAGTCAGTTGAAGGGTTGAATTTCTTCCAAGTAAAAATTCCGTGTTTGGGGATTGAAGAGGGTGAGCTTCGGGGATAAAAGTTTTTGTGCTCAAGTAGTCCCTTTCGGTTGTAGGTAGTTCAAGGGTTACATTTCCTCGAAGTCAATTTTTTGGGTTCGAAGGCTGAAGGGGTGATTTTGCGTTCAATTGTTCTCCGGTTAAAGTCAGTTCAAGGGTTAAATTTCCTCCTAGTCAAAATTTTATGTAATAAATTGAAACAAGGGCCTTTTGCCACTAAAATGACATTTTTCAAAAAAATGGCACTAAGGTTTTCCGCTTGAAAAAAAATCTGTTATCAAGTCCGGTAATAAAAATATACAGTTATGCATAGGTTTTTTTCACGGCACCATTTTTTGGTCAAAAGGGCATAAGTGTCAATACATTTTTAGAAACAGAATTCGAAGAGCATTCATATGTTAACGCGAAAAATGGGGGTTTGCATTTAAATTTTTAAAGTTGATGTGCCAAAAAGGCACTTTCTGTGAACCGATGTGGCCCAAATTCTAATCAGCATCTACAAATCTCTCCCTGAATGTGTGTACCAAATTTCATCTCGATACGTTCAGTAGTTTGACCTGCAGCGTGATCACAGACAGACAGACACACAGACATTTTACAAAAACCACTTTTCCGGATTCCCAGGACCCTGAAACGTAAAGATTTCATGTTTTTGGCGATTCGATTTTATTAACTTGCTTCGCGAAGCGTAGAAGTTAAAGATTCTTCGGTTCAAAATCGAAGTGACATAATATGACCTATTTGCTCTAGGGGCATTAAAACTAGCAATGAATGATAACTTCCTTGAGTGATTTGTTTGAATCCTCAATTAGCTTAGTGATTTCAACGGAGGGAGTATGTTAAATTCGTCTCCTTGAACTATTATTATTTAATTGTTACATAATTCTACTAAAAGAAATGTAAAGTGTGACAACAGATTATTATAAACTGCTTTACTGCTTAATAGTCCTATTTCTCGTCTCGTTTCCAACACCGGTTAAACCGGAAGTGGAAAAACTTGCCTAGGGGAAGGAGGGTAACAGTGAAACGCTTTTTTTTGAACCCCACTTTTTTTTGTTAGAAAAGGCGCTAGGCGTTTGAAACTTTGCATGCGCCTTCGTTGAAGACACTATTTAATAATAATGATACAAAAAAGCAATAATGTTACTGCTGACCTTACTTAAAAAATTAAAACCAGATTGGGGCTCTGTCTCACTGTACCCCCATGCAATGGGGTAGACTGAGACAGAATGTCGGGAACAGTGAGACGTGTCGTATAATCTGTTACAAAATGTCTTTAAAAATAAGTGATTTTAATTTATTATTCATTAGAACCTGCAAAATCAACAAATGTTAACATTTGAGATTTAATTCAAACGCGTAGAATGATTTTTGGGGCCTGGTGATGCCTATAGATTCATATGTAAAAAAATATTACTAGTACTTCCACAGGCTCAAAATAATTATAAGACAACTTGTCTTATTCATATTGCAAGTTGTTTGCCAGCCAATCCACATAAATATCAGAATCTAAGCATGTCTCATTGTTCCCCACATTGTATCGGTGTTCCCCACACAACTTTGTCTCATTGTTACCCAGGGGTCCATAAAACAAAAAATAAATGATCAAAGTCTATCCTACAAAAATAATACGGAAAACTTCATCACCATATTTATCCATAACCTAGGACTGATAGTTGATGCCAGTGTAATATTTATAAAATGCAGCATTAAAGAATAGTGGACTTCAGTTTGAAAGTCTTGAAATTTAGTTTACTTATCGAAAACCCGTCACCATTATCTTGAACAAAGACTTTCACAGCTATGCTTGCTAAATCACGTCAAGTACATCGGCTCTAGGTACAGTTTAAAGGGTAGGTTGGTAGCACTCTGTAACTTGTACACAAACCGCGAAATTTGAAAAGTCTCACTGTTCCCCGTGTCTCACTGATACCCTCCTTCCCCTAAATATATACGCGCAGGTGTCCCCCTCCTTGCTGGGACGGCCACAGTTTATTTCAATTCAATATCTTTTTTACGTCCAAAGATATTCAAGCTGGGAAGTTTAAAAAAACAGCCTGTATGTATTGCGGCACTGCTACAAGCTTTCCATCATCCTTTAAGTCTATGAGCGATTTACCTTCCATTATTCCCGCGTATTCGTACATAAATACCAATTTTTCTGAAATCGTATGGCTGGCCCCCCTAATTATTTTTCTTTGGACACATGCGCATGGAAAAAACTAGAAATACCGAGCGTCGCGGCGCGGCGCCTCTCGTCAGTACGTTGTGTGTCTCAAGTGAGCTGGCCACGAAGAAGCGTCTAACTTACGCAACTACCTGTTGATCGCAGTTTCCAAAAGTTTTGAACACTTGCTCTTCTTGGGTAAGTAGGTATCAATATTAAACCTACTTAATGTGAAATAGTTCTTTGTACCTGTATGATAATTAATTATTAAATTGTGAACTATCACTAGAAATACCCTGCAACAGCAAAAACTTTGTTTAAATAAAGTTTTTCAGTGTGGTTGGGTGTTTCTAGAAATTGTCCATTTTTGCACCGAATATGCACATTGATTTTTCATTGTGATCAAATTTAATCAGCTGCTGTCATTGCTTGACAATATCGATACAATCGGTCGAGGTGTTTATATAATCTTTTTTATAAATCGTGTATACCTACCTACTGTTGCGATAGTATAGATATATCGGGGCAAAGGGACCAAATATGTTGGGGTAAGGAGAACTTAGAAAAGGTAAAGGGAATAAGCCTATTTACTATGAAAAAGTAACACTCCCGGCAACGTATAGTTAAGAGGATAGCCCAGTAAAGCAGAAGAAGAAGAAGCGGAATGAATATTTATTATGCAGAAAGTTACAGTAGCTATCACTGTTCTCAGGAATTTGGATAAAAAGAACCGACAACTTGGTTACAATGCCTTGTCGGTTCTTTTTATCCAAATTTCAAAAAAATGGATAGGGATAATATAACCTTAAAGAAAGTTACAGTCACAGAAGGGGTAGAGAACGTTGGAGATTGTGTGAGTCGTGGCAAAAATTCGGCACATTAAGATTATGGAGTTGATGATTCGTATAAGTTTATTTGTGATGTATGCACAGAATAAATACTGATGCTCTTCCCCCAATGCATATGGGGCACAAAGGACTACTGACAAAACAACAGCTCCCTTTGTTAACAGCAAATAAAAAGTAGAAATACCTTCCAAAAGTAACACAGAAAATAAGATAATTTTGCAAAATGTTTTGGAAGGGATGAAATATTGTGAAGATTGTGGAAAACATGTAAAGAGTGAAAATATAATCCGAATGAGTAGATGAGTAGTTACCGGGAAAAAAACAAAATTCGGCAAATTTTGTAAAATGGCGCTCAGTGGATTGAAAAAGGGCCTGAAAGGGGGCTGAAAAGTTAAGACGGGTGATTACGTAGAATTACAAAATATAACACGAAAATAAGCCAATACATAATGCAATTTAGATTCTTGTTGGGGTGGAAATATATACTAATCTATTGCAAAGGAGGCTGGAAAATTGTAAAAGGTAAACTGAATCCAAATGAGTATTACCGAAGAAAAACGAAATTACCCGAATTTTGCATAATTAACAGTTAGGGGTTAAAAAATCGTGAACGAGGTTGAAAAATCAAAGGGGATAAGATTTAACCGTAATTAAATTAAGTAGAATTACAGAAAATAACACGAAAATAAGACAATTATGCAGACTTTTGTGGAGGTTAAAATTCCTATATTCCTATTGCGAAGGGGGCTGATAAATTGTAAAAGAAAAATTACGAAGGGTTTCGAAATAATAAACAATCCATATGGATTTACTCATATGTAAAGTTTATTATCGAGGAAAGGCAAAATTGGCGCGAATTTTACAAAATTAACCCCCGGTGGTTTGAAAAATTGAGAATGGGGATGAAAAGTCAAGAGGAGTGAAAATGAACTGTTAAGTAGAACTAGTGAAAAAGGGGCGAAAAAGAATGGGTTGAAAAATTGTGGATAGGTTAAAAATTCATGAAAATGACTTTGAATACCGAAAAATATATTTACTCCGCTTGCTAGGGCTTAGGGGTTGTTTTTAGGTTGAAGACTCGTAAGACTTTTTTTCAATGGTTGACTGAAATGTATCGAACCCCATAATTTTATTCCACCACTTAATGAAAAATTTTTACAAAAAAGTCCGCGACGGCATATATAGCTGTCTACGATGGGTAGCTCACCGTGATCATTTTTGTAATAACTCGAGAACCAGTGGAGATATCTTACTGAAACTTGCCATGCGCGTTTGACGTACGAATCTGTTGAAGGTGAGGGGGTGTTAATTTTGGGGATTAAATTTAGGGGTTGAAAATCACAAAAATACGGAAAAGCCCCGAAAACCACCCCCTTGACAGGGAGAAAATGTAACCATTTTACCACCGGAGGATACTAATTCAACACAAAAAACTGCATTCTTGAAACTCGCCCCCTTCAACTTCCAACCACAAAAACTTGACTAATTTAATCCTTTCACCGCCTACAATTAATAACCGAAAAAGTAGAATTGAACAAAAAAAAATACTGCACCTCTTTCAACTCAGAAATACAAAAAAATTAGTTGGACGTAATTTAAACTTTGGACCACTCATTATCCCAGGAGGCCATTTGAACGCAAAAATTTGTACCACCAAAACCCACAGCCTTCAACCCCTAACACAAATAATTCAATTGAAGGAAATTTAGCCCTTAAACTATCTACAACAGAAACAGTAGACTTACTCAACGCAAAAAGTTGCACCCCTGAGAACCACCCCCTTCAACCTCCAAACACGAAACATTAGCATAGGGGAAAAGCCTTTGGAGCATCTGTTACCGTAGAACACTAATTGAACGGAAGCTCCCGAAACTCTCAAACATAAATAGGGGAAAGTGCTCTAAAATGATCCCAGGAGCGTGGCCTTAACCTATATTTCTTACCACGTTTTGTCAGTTTGGAATTTTTGAGATTTTTGGATTTTCAAACTATTAGAATGTATTTAAGCCAAATTTTAAGAGAGCCCGCTTTATGATGAAGTGGATCAGTTTAGGTTGAGTGATAACGAGCCTTGATAAAGGAACGAATTTAGTTCCGAAACGTTGGCAAAGTTATAATTGCAAATAAAATAGTCCATCTACCTGATAGCAACTTTCATTTTCCCTTATATGTTTTGTTAACATAAAGCCTTATGTATTGTTCATGCACTTGGGGTAAAACGATCCCCAAATGTTTGGGGTAAAATGATCCCAACTTTTTTCGTTCTTTATATTTTAATATTAAAATTACTGTAAATAGGTTTCTTTTTCCAATCAAAGTGTCACATAATTTACTCATTTATGTGAAAAAAACTACCAGACGAGAGTGGTATACTTATAACACCTTAGAAGCCGTTCAGAGCAAAGAAATGTTCCCAATTAAACCAGCAAGTAAGGAGTTTTTGGCTCCACTGATGGTGCTAAAGCGGGGAGTCAAGGACACAGACAAATTTGATAAAGTTCACAATAGGTAAATACATATTATAGAGCAGTGATCATTTTACCCCAGCCCCATGTCTAAAATGATCCCTTTGCATGCTCGTGGTACAAATTTTTTTATCGTCGTCCTTTCGAAATTTAATTCACAAAAAAATTATGTAAGCTACCAAAGGTTGTATCTTGTTTCCATAAAAAAATCAGATTAAAAGAACCAGTTAATTCGGTTTTACAGCGATTCTCCCGTTAGGGGGATCATTTTGCACCACTCTCCCCTAGATTTGGTGGAAATTTAATCCTTAGAACACTTGTTACTGGAAGATACTATTGAGCGCAAATAAATTTAACATTTTTGGACCACTGTTAGTGGAGGATAATAATTGAAGGGAAAAAATTGCACCCCATTCAACCTGCAAACACAAAAAATTAGCTTGGTGGAAATTTGATGCTTGACCTATCTACAAACGGAAGATACTAATTGAACGCAAAAAATTCATCACCTCTTGATATACCCTCACGATTCCTCATCACGACGTATATGCTTCGGCACCACCAAGCCCATCATAATATATGAATCATTCACGGTGAATAAACATCTATGTACAGGGATATACGAATCGCAGTTACTTTTCTAATACCATTACTATTAACAGGAGCCGTCAGGTCATTACTCGAAATTACATTATAACAACATTACAATTCTAATAGTTCTTCCAGAAAATTCATTTAACTGCCGGAGATATTTCGTTTACACTGTTATAGGCCATTTCATTATTAAAACAAAATTTATTTTTGTCACAAAAATACTAATGTCAGTATGACATTCTATGTTCTGTCCGGGATCCACGTATCCCTATTTCCATGGCGAAACATTGTTGACAACAGCTGAGTGGTTAAAAACGTTGAATTCACTACTGAATAAAAGACGGATTGTGGCCGCTCTTATGGAGTTAAAAATGACAGTTTAAATCGTCAAAATTTAATAATATACTGTTATTAACCAAGGTAGATAAGAACTATTTTCGAGACTATTTTAGTCCAAGCGGCAAGATTGTAACGCCGAGGTATTGTAACTTAACGTATGTCCCTCAAGTTTTCGGAAAAATTTTGAACACCGATATTTTATTTTGAAAGTCGTTTCATTTTTGATTTTATTTTACAAGGTCAGTTCTACATTTATTTTTAATGTGATAGACCATTCAAACAACATCTAGTAGATTAGACTTTTCTGTAAGCAATAATTTAGTTAACCCTTGCGCGATCATTGTTTGGACGACTCCCCCGCCGATTTCTCGGATTTTTTGATTTTATGGAAACTTGACGACCCTCCACACTTTGGAACAATTTTTTCTCGTTCCCAGTGATCTTTCTGCTCAAAAGTGCTCAAAAACTCAATAAATTTTGCCAGAGGCCACTGACGAGCACCCTTGGTGAATAGTTTTTACATAATGTTAAAGTTGCCAGATCAAGCCAAATACTTTGGTTTTACCCTCGGTTTTACAAATAAGCATCATCCTAATGACCAAGCAGTACTTTGGTCTGATCTGACATCGTACCATAATGCAAGAACAATAACTGTCCAGTCAATACTTTGATTTTTCACCCGAAGTGGCGAATCCCTCAAGCATGACCGATTGAAATGTTTTAATTTTTTTTGGGCAGAAAGGTGTACAATTGTGCCTGAAAAGTAGAAAATGCGGAAAAGCTGAGGTACCGATTTTCAATCTACCAAAAGATTCGACAAATCTACGCGTGAGTCGTCCAAACACTGATGGCGTAAGTGTCAACTCAATTATTGCTTATAGAAAAGTCGGGTCTGCTGGATGTTGCTTGAATGGTCTATCACAACCAATATGGATGTAGAAATGACCTTCTGAAGTAAAATCAAAAATTAAATAACTTTGAAAATAAAAAAATGCAGCAGAGAAGCGGCTGGAACCTCCCCATCGCGTGGATCTTTGTATTCTGTGTAGATAGTAGTCAATTCAACAGAATCTTTTTAATCCTTGACTAGTTTCGCAATTTTCTGACAAATACCGACGTCACCCATCACATTTGACAACATGTTCCTTTTAAGGTTAATCTTTTGCCACCTTTTTGACAATTACTGCCACTTTATATCGTCCACTGTCAGCCCGCTCCCTTTTAATGAGAAAGAATTTTTTCTCTATTTTCCACTGAAATGGCAGAAACTGTGAATACATTTTTAGAAGCAGAATTTGATTGTCTTTCTAATGGCGACATAAAAAGGGAGGCCTTGTATTTAAAATTTAAAGTTGATATGCTTAAATGGCACTTCCCGTGCACCAATTGCTTCCAAAAGCCTTTCGAGTCTTCAACGGGTCCCCCTATTTCCATGTACTTACCAAATTTCAGCCAAATCGATTCACTAATTTGGGCTATAATGTATTTTAACCTCCCCACTCCACTTCACCATTTAAAAAAAAGGGAGGTTACTGCAATCACTAAAATTTTCGAATTCGAGATAAGACCGGATCTATACGTTTTGAGGTCTCAGGAACCCAAAAAAGTGGTTTTTAAAATGTGTCTGTATGTATGAACGTACGTTCGTGCGTACGTACGTACGTACGTACGTACGTACGTTCGTAAACACGCCACAGCCCAAACTACTCGACCGATTTGGCTGAAATTTGGTACGTGTGCATGTGAAAACCCAACTTAGATCTGAAAAGCTTTTGGAGCCAATTGTGCAACCAGAAGTGCCATTTTGGCACATCAACTTTTAAATTTTAAATGTAAACCCCCATTTTTTACGTCACCATAAGAAAGACGTTCAAATTCTGCATCTAAAAATGTATTCATTCTTAGTGCCCTTTTGACCAACAATTTAAAAAAAATTGATTTTTATCGGACTTTAAAATCGCGGTACAGCCCAAGCCCCTCAACCGATTTGGCTGAAATTTTGCACATGGGGATTGTATTACACGTCGGAGAGCTGAACAAATTTTGGATTCAATCGACCCACGGAAAGTGCCGTTTTGGCACACCAATTTCGAAACTTAAAATTATTCTCTCATTCACCCATCAAAAACAACTTTTTGAAAGATTTATTGTTATCATCAGAAAGGTCTTCAAATTCTGGTTTTAAATGAGATAAAGTTTATTCGCATTTAGTACCCTTTGGGTAGAAAAATCCAAATTTTGTAATAACACTGAAACCACGTTATAGCCCAAACTACTGGATCAATTTGTCCGAAATTTGGTACATGGAGGTTAGGTAACCCATTGAAGAGCTGAAAGGCTTTTGGGAGCAATTGGTCCACGGGAAGTGCCATTTAGGCATATCAACTTTAAAATCTTAAACACAATAAGTCACGGAAATCAAAGACCCATGCGTTGGGGAGGTTCCAGCCGCTTCTCTGCTGCCTTTTTTAGTTTTATTATTAAAAAATTTCGATTTTTTGACCCAAAGAGCACTAAATGCGAACGAATTTTGTCTTATTTAAAACCAGAATTTGAAGACCTTTCTGATGGTGACAATAAATCTTTCGAAAACTTGTTTTGGATGGTTAAATGATTGAATAATTTTAAAGTTGGAAATTGATGTGCCAAAACGGCACTTTCCGTGGGCCGACTGAATCCAAAATTTGTTCAGCTCTTCGACGTGTAATACAATTCCTATGTGCAAAATTTCAGCCAAATCGGTTCAGGGGCTTGGGCTGTACCGCGATTTTAAAGTCCGATAAAAATCATTTTTTTTTTAATTTTTGGTCAAAAGGGCACTAAGAATGAATGCATTTTTAGAAGCAGAATTTGAAGGCCTTTCCTATCGTGACGTGAAAAATGGGGGTTTGCATTTAAAATTTAAAAGTTGATGTGCCAAAATGGCATTTCTAGTTGCACGATTGGCTCCAAAAGCTTTTCAGATCTAAGTTGGGTTATCACATGCACACGTACCAAATTTCAACCAAATCGGTCTAGTAGTTTTGGCTGTGGCGTGTTTACAAACGTACGCACGTACGTACGCACGTACGTACGTACGTACGTACGCACATACACACAGACACATTTTGAAAACCACTTTTTTGGGTTCCTGAGACCTCGAAACGTGAAGATCTGGTGCTATCTCAAATTCGAAAATTTTAGTGATTGCAGTAACCTCCCTTTTTTTATAAGTGGTGAAGTGGATTGGGGAGGTTAAAAAATGCAGCAGAGAAGCGGCTGGAACCTCCCCATCGCGTGGATCTTTGTATTCTGTGTAGATAGTAGTCAATTCAACAGAATTTGTCATCCACTGTCAGCCCGCTCCCTTTCAATGAGAAAGAATTTTTTCTCTATTTTCCACTGAAATGGTAGAAACTGTGAATATATTTTTAGAACCAGAATTTGATCGTCTTTCTAATGGCGACATAAAAAAGGAGGCCTTGCTTTAAAATTTAAAGTTGATATGCTTAAATGGCACTTCCCGTGGACCAATTGCTTCCAAAAGCCTTTCAGGTCTTCAACGGGTCACCCAATCTCCATGTAGCAAATTTCAGCCAAATCGATTCACTGATCTGGGCTATAGTGTATTTTTAGTGGTACTACAAAATTTCGATTTTTTGACCCAAAGAGCACTAAATGCGAACGAATTTTGTCTTATTTAAAACCAGAATTTGAAGACCTTTCTGATTGTGACAATAAATCTTTCAAAAACTTGTTTTGGATGGTTAAATGAGTGAATAATTTTAAAGTTGGAAATTGGTGTGCCAAAACGGCACTTTCCGTGGGCCGATTGAATCCAAAATTTGTTCGGCTCTTCGACGTGCAATACAATGCCCATGTGCAAAATTTCAGAAAAATCGGTTCAGGGGCTTGGGCTGTACCGCGATTTAAAAGTCCGATAAAAATCTTTTTTTTTTAAATTTTTGGTCAAAAGGGCACTAAGAATGAATGCATTTTTAGAAGCAGAATTTGAAGGCCTGTCCTATCGTGACGTGAAAAATGGGGGTTTGCATTTAAAATTTAAAAGTTGATGTGCCAAAATGGCATTTCTAGTTGCACGATTGGCTCCAAAAGCTTTTCATATCTAAGTTGGGTTATGAGATGCCTACGCACCAAATTTCAGACAAATCGGTTTAGTAGTTTTGGCTGTGGCGTGTTTACAAACGTACGTACACACACACAGACACATTTTGAAAACCGCTTTTTTGGGTTCCTGAGACCTCAAAACGTGAAGATCTGGTGCTATCTCGAATTCGAAAATTTTAGTGATTGCAGTAACCTCCCATTTTTTTTAAATTTTTTTTTATGGGTGTTTGAAATTTTTCCGAAAACTTTAGGGACATACGTTACTAGCAAAAAAAACCGAATTCTCAGTTCAAAGATAAGTCAATAATGGTACGTTTTAAGGCTAGTAGTGAAAAAAAATATTTACGAGTAAGAGTTTAAGACTACATAGTGATAGGCTGTCGATAAAAAAGTAACGTTCTAATTTTGCACAGAAGTTATGGTGTAAGCCTATTTAAGAGGAAATTGAGGGTCGATCTAAGTAGATAAATAATTTAGGCGGAGAGTTGATAAGGCTCCACTAAAAAACAAGCAAAATATTTCCTCTTTATTGTCAGAGGATTAGTGGGAGCTTACTTGCGTAGTAATCTTTGTTTATAAATTGCGTCTGGAGGATTATAAAAATATTTACTTTTCATTTTTATGCGTGCCTCATATCGCAATATAGAAAATAAGAATACCTATCTACCTAACCGTTACGATATAGGTAGGTAGTGGGGTCAGGCCCCGCCGCCGTCCTAGTTATTTCTCCGATCACAACGAAAAGTCGCGGCAGGAAAATACTAAAATATGTAATTGACAGGCAAAATGCAGCCGGGACGCACAAAGGAATATCCCGGCGGCCAGGATCCGTTCTGTTCATGTGAGGAATCCCTACAGTGCAAGTGCAGCAATCAGGAGTTAACAAAAATGAAATTAGTGCCCACTTGCACAACTTCTGGTTAACTTTGAACAGCGGTTCGATTCCGTGGAAACGGTTGTTAGTTGTTGTTACATAACTAGAAGTGGTGCAGGTGGGTGTAACGATGGCAGTCTCTAGCTTCAGGCCCTGTCCTTAACTATTTGGCAACGCTGGCGCTGCCAGTAGAATTTAGTGTCAGTTTGGCAAATTGTCACAGATTGTCATTGAAGAGAAACTACCAAAAATAATTGTATTTTTATCAATTTTTAACCCTCCCCACAACCAATATAAAAGCCAACGGAAGATGTATATCAATGCGCTGTGTATCCCTGTAGATGTTTATTCACCGTGAATGATTCATATATTGAGGTGTGGGCTTGGTGGTTTTGGGTGCAGATTTAATCTACTGCCGAAGCATATGCTTCATGATAAAGGAATCGTGGGGGGTTTCAATTTCAGGTGATTAAGAGCGCTAGGTACCCCTGCGGTAGCGAATTTCCCAATAACTCGGCCATCTTTCATTATTTTCAAGCGATTTTTTTTTTAAACTGTTAAGAAAAAAATACTTAATGGCGCTTGCTGTTGTAAATAAATTGTACGCGAATTTTTAATATTTTATTCGTCGATAGCACGAGGTAAAAAAAATTTTTTTAGCATGCGCCATAGCTGAGTTGAAATGAAGCATTTCAAATCAATAAAAAATAATGTTGAACACTTTATTACTGAAATATTGGAAAATTAAGAAAAACTACTAAAGCCGCTGTAAAGTGCTGCCATCTAACAGCACCCGCTATATTTAAAAGTGGCGAAAATTTGAACGTACAATGTGGCAGCGTTGTACCCTTTCCTCAACCTCGGCCAACTACTAAAATATCATCCTTATCCTGCACGTGTCTTGATCCCTGCGATCCTGCACTTACACTTGCGGCACATAATTTCTGCACCTGCAGTTCGCAGTCGAAACCGAAAATACATGGTGTTTATATATCATTTATATTATAATAACAATCAGTTCTTTTTAGAACTATACGACGAGGACGCTTCATAGTGGTTGAATCATTGAATACCTTTGTTCATTAGTGTTTATTTCAAGAATTTTAACAATGGGCCGAATAAACGAGACAAAAAAAAAAGTGTATCTCTCTTCTAAACGAAAAAGTCGTAGGAATGCAGCTTTCAAGTAGGTACCCCATCAGTTAATATTATTTTTAACTAGGTACTAGTTTTTAAAACCTGCCATTATTTGTTTTTTTTCAATACCTACCTATTCAAGAAGTTAATTTTCTGTTTCTTATGGAAATAATTTCTATTTGCAATGATTATTGGCAGCACTATGTAGCTTTTGACTTCCTTCGATGATGAACCCCAAGGAGATGGGATTTTGTTTTTGTTAAATTTTAATAGAATCTTTATTTAGAACAAGTGATACTTGCATCAGGATCTTTTATTAAAAAAGACTGGAATAAAGCTAGTAGTGAAAAAATAGTACCTATCTACCGGCTATTATAGCCTAGCACCTTTATTGCTCTTGATTGTGCCTACCCATATCAGGAAATAATAGGTAGGTTCAGCTAGCCTATAAAATATGGCCGGGTATATGCATATCGTTTTTTAACGTGTTATTAATTTATTATAGAAACAGAGCTAAGAAAGATACCGGAGATTGCAATAATAATAAGGCCGTATCCCCTGAAATAGCCGTCCAGGATGAAATTAACCTCGAAATTAACCATGACGATATTGAAGTTCATCTTGATGGTGAACCTGATATCAACATGACAACATTGACAACTGAAGAAATTCCTAGTTGTAGTTGGCAAGATCATACAGTTGAGGATACGAATAATAAAAGGTGTCTATTCAAAGTATACTTTTAAGTATAAGTAGTATCATAATTATCAAGCCATCCAAGGAAAGCTCATCCTCATCAGCAAGGGCTTCGAAATAAAACCTTGATTCTTTCTTTTCTATACTAAACTTACAAACAATTTTGGAGAACAATATTGAGGAATGGTTTTTTTGGGTCGCTTGATATACAGTGCGAACGTTGTCTGTGGTGCATTCCAAATAAAAAATTCTTGGGTCATCTGCTGCTAAAATCCACGGACAGGTCGATTTTGTCTTTCTTAATGCGGATTTGATGGGGTGGTCAGGTATTCTTCTCACTTCCGGTTATCATTCCATTTAAAAAATCAAAGTTAAGGCCATTTCCGGTTAATCCGGAAGTTGGAAAAAATACCTGAACACTGCATCAAATGTGCATTAAAAAAATAAAATCGACCTGCCCGAGGATTTTAGCAGCACATGACCCAAGGATTTTTTATTTGGAATGTTCAACGCAGCCAACGTTCGCATTAGCACTGTATAGAATGGTTCAACCAAGTTTTGTGTTACATTAAAACCACCATGGGTATTTGTTTCAAAAGAAGGTTCATCCATGCACAGTGTTGTTGAACGATAGTTGAAAGTGGGAAATTCAAAAACATCTTTCTACATTTTTTGTACTTCCACGGTTTAGACGTAATTGACCTCTTACTACACGGAAGTACATACAGGGTGTCTCAGGTATGCAGTCATTAATTTTTCAGGGGTGATTCTACATCGAAAAATATGAAGAAAAGTTCCTATAAACAAGTGTCCGAAAATCGCTCCTAAGGGGGCTAGGGTCCTGTGAAGGGGGCGTACAAAGTTTGGTTTTTATTAAATAACTCAGGAACCGTTTGGGCTACAGCGATGAGTTTCTGCACACTGTCTGATATCAATAAGCTCCATCAAATTATGTTATCAGCAGAAAGCTGATTTTACCAGGGGCGTTCGAAGTAGGGGGGGCCTCTGGCTTTTTTTACACAATTTTTTTGTGCGCCATTTTTTTGACTTTTCCTCACCGGAATATGGTTGTCTAACTAAAATTACATAGAAAAGCACCTCTTATTGTTACTCAGTAAGTCCAACCGTTTTCGAATAAATTAGTTTTGATTGGTTCAGAGTCTCAAAATTTGTGGTGGAGATATTATTTTTGTACTTAAATGCTATAAACAAATTCAGAGTACAATTCCTTACTTCATTCTAATAAGAAAAGTTCATATGGAATGAGGCGAAAAATGCTTTCTAAGGGAGCAATGGTCCTTCAAACAAAAGGCCTTCTAAGACCCAATTTGAAGGTCTGTAGCTCCCTTAGAAAGCATTTTTCGCCGAATGTCCATAAGATCTTTTCTTCCTAGAATGAAGTAAGGAATTGCACTCTGAATTCGTTTATAGCATTTAAATACAAAAATAATATCTTCCATCACAAATTTTGGGACTCTGAACCAACCAAAGCCAATTTATCCGAAAACGGTTGGACCTACGGAGTAACAAGAGAGGCTTTTTTATGTACTTTTAGTTAGACAACCATATTCCAGTGAGGAAAAGTCAAAAAAATGGCGCACAAAAAAATTGGGTGAAAAACCTACTTCGAACGCCCCTGGTAAAATTAGCTTTTTGCTGATAACATAATTTGATGAAGCTTATTGACATCAGACAGTATGCAAAAACTCATCCCTGTAGCCCAAACGGTTCCTGAGTTATTCAATAAAAACCGAACTTAGGGCGCCCCCTTCACAGGACCGTAGCCCCCTTAGGAGCGATTTTCGGACACACATGTTTATAGGAACTTTTCTTCATATTTTTCGATGTAGAATCACCCCTGAAAATTAATGACTGCATACCTGAGACACCCTGTAGGTATAAAGAAAATAATAAATAAATGATTTTTGTTTTAATCCAGTGTTTCAGACATAATGAATATGCCTGAAATAGAAAAGTTACCAGAGGGTAGGCGAGTTGTAGACATTGGATATTTTTTCGAGCAAATAAGGGATGGTTGCGTTCACTCTCCTTTCGGTTGTACAATATCCGATATGTACATTATTCAAGAAACTCGAAAAGGGCTTCAATCTACATTTACTTTACAGTGCAGAATGTGCCAAGTAAAGAAAAATTTACAGTTACATAAAGAAACTGAAGACCATCAGTTGGACATAAATTCTGCTGTAGTTTTAGCCACTATTTCAACAGGCGTGGGATACTCAGCAGCGGAAGAATTTATGTCTATTTTAAATGTGCCCTTTATGTGCTCAAAAACTTACCAGCAATACCATGAAAACCTTGGCGATATTATACACAGTACAGCTTGGAAGAGCATGGAGGAAGCTGGAATTGAGGAAGCAAATTTTGCAAAAAATTTTGGAGAGATTGATAAAGACGATGTGCCTTTTATTACAGTTGTGGCTGATGGAGCTTGGTCCAAGCGTTCTTATAATGTGAACTATAACGCTTCATCTGGGGTGGTATGTTGTTCCAACTTGTAATAAATTAATATTTAAGGCAAATGTAAAATTGTAGGCATGTATAATTGGAAAAAGAACAGGCAAGCTCCTTTTTCTAGGAGTGAGAAATAAATATTGTAGTATTTGCGCCAGGTCCGAAGCTAAAAAAATTGCACCTAGTGAACATCTGTGTTACAAAAATTGGAACACCACATCTACTAGCATGGAATCCGACATAATTGTGGAAGGGTTTAGGCGCAGTTTAGAAATGCATGGCTTGAAATATTTAAAACTTGTTGGTGACGGAGACAGCAGTGTCCATACAAAACTAATAGAAACCCGACCTTATGGAAATACTTTAGTTCAAAAAATTGAATGCACGAACCACCTTCTACGTAATTTTTCCAAAAAAATGTTAGCAATATGTAGCAACAAAAGGAGTAATTCTAAAAATTTACCTGTCAATGCTGCCTTAAGACTGGCGGTTACAAACAATTTAGGGCGAATGAGAACATCCATTTTGATGGCGACAGGTCATAGGATTAAAGAAGCTCCTACTAATTTCACAGAAAAAGTTGCTGCTCTTTCGACAGATCTAAGAAATATTCAGTCACATATATTTGGTGAACATAAATTATGTTCTGAATTATCATATTACAAATGCAGCCAAAAAGGCAACGAGAACAACCTAATACCTGCAATGACCGACTGCGGACTCTTTCAAGATATTGACTCGTGTATGTACAGATTAATATACAATGCTTCTAGTCTTATCAATAATATGGATAATAATATTGCAGAGCAATATAACTCGATTGTATGCAAATTTGTAGGAGGAAAGCGAGTAAATTTCTCATTGAAAAGGTCATATCAAGTAAGATGTGAGGCCGCTGCAATTTCCTTCAACGCAAAAGGGGAGTACCATCGGGTAATTCAAAAAGCCTTGATGCAGCGTAGTCCTTCAGGTTATACCAGAAGTTACTATGAAAGGATTAAAAAAAGGAGATTGTACTATGAACGTAGAAGGAAGTGTACTAGAAATTTGTATAAGACCACTAAGAAACAAATTGCTCTACCGGATAAAGATTATGGACCAGAAGCTTCTCCTGAACCAGACACGCCCCTTCAGATGTTTGAAATGCGAAAGACGTTGTTTTTGCAGGACCTAACAAAAACTGCTGCAGAAATTTTAGAAATAGAAACAACAACTAGGGGACAAGGCGGAAATCCTGTATGGAGACAAGAACGCTCATTACGACTGACTGCATCAAATTTTGGTGATATATGTAAAATGCGGACAAGACTAGCTGCGAGAACAAAGTTAAAAACTTGCTTTATAGCAAATTTATGGGAAATGCACATACTAGATATGGCAATGAAAGCGAACCCTTCGCCATTCGGGAATTTTCTGAAAAATATAATTTAACAGTGGATCATTGTGGGTTATTCATTGATCAGGAGAATCCTATATTTGGTGCAAGTCCTGATGGACTTGTGGGAAAAAATGCGATAGCGGAAGTCAAGTGTCCATCAACTGCAGCGAAGCTAACCCCTGAAGAAGCTATTAGAAAAAAAATTATAAAATTTGCTACATTGGACAAGGATGGTCAACTTCAACTTAAAAAAACTGGAAAAACGGCACATAACTACTATTACCAAATTCAGGGACAATTACACATTACAAGAAGAGAACTGTGCTATTTTATTGTATGGACTCCATTGGGGATGTTGGTAGAAGAGGTAAAACGTCCTAAAGTTTAGATGTAACATTGTGGGATTATCGGGTATGTTTTTTAGATCAGGAGGGATGACGATTTCTGGAGAATTAATATGGAACAACAGCTGAAAACATTTTATAATAGATGCCTTTTACCAGAAATTATAGACCCTCGACATACCAGAGGACTGAAGATTCGGAATCCAGACCGAAAATGAATATTTTCAAAAGATCTGTACCTATGTATAATCTATAATAATATAGATACCTATTTATTTTATTAGGAGTTTAAGTAAGACATTATGTGACGGAGTGATGGAAGTTTAAGCGCCGAGCGGAGCGAGGCGAATTAAATCCCTACGAGTCACATAATGTCGCTTAAACTCCGAATAAAATACAATATAAATAAAATATCTGTCGGGAGAGTTTTTTTTAAGTATGTATCCATTCACTGTAGAATTAAAAAAAAAAAAAAAAAAAAAAAAACTCAGAAAAGAGCCAGGCCAAGGGCCCCTACTGCTCATCACCTATGTGCATCGTCAAGGCAAGCCTGCAACGTGCGGTGTATCATCATTGTTTATTTTTTGACGTGTCGGGCTGGAGCAAAGCTCCTGAGGTAATTTAAGAAAGGGACTCCTGAGGGGAGTTCCTTAGAGGGGAGACCTGAAGGGTCTGGGGAGCGTTTTGCCTGAGGGGCAAGGAGAGGCATTAGGTGGGAGAGTTCGCTGAAAAAGAAAGTTAACGACGAAATCTTGCTGTGGTCTACCTGCAACATACTAAACATTAGTGGTTCAAGGTGGGTGGATGAGAGCCGTCCTGGGACGACGAATTCTGGAATTCGCTGGGTCGTAGTCGACCGCATCTCTCACTAGCGGATTGGGATGAACCTCTGCTCGAGCAAAGGTTCGTGTGTTTGTTTCAAAGAGGAAGTCTTTGATTGTCGGGAGGTTTGCTTCTTGATGGAGCTGGGTGTTTCGAACGTACCAGGGAGCGTTAAAGGCGTACCTCAGACAACGGTTCTGGATGACTTGGAGTTTTTGGAGTTGCGCGTTAGAGACGTGTCCCCAGGCGCCAGAGCCATAGGTCATGGCTGGTCTAACCACAGCCTTGTAGAGCCTCAGCTTATTCTCGAAAGATAAGCCGCTGCTTCTACACAGCATTGGATAGAGGTGGCCAACTACCATTTTGGCTTTGGCGACTGAGTAGTCCACGTGAGGAATGAAGCTGAGTCGTCGATCCAGCTTGACCCCGAGGTACTTGACCTCGTTGTGCCACTGAATCTCCTCCTCGTCCATCGTCACATGGCCGTGCGGCACTTCTCTTCTGCGCGAGATGAATAGGGCGGAGCTTTTCTCGGGATTGACGACGATGCGCCAGCGAAGAAAGAATTCGCTCAGGTTGTCAGCTGCTTCCTGAAGGTATTGGGTAAGCAGCTGAGGGCTACGGGAGTGTGCTAGGGTGCACGTGTCGTCGGCGTAGACGGCCAAGGTGGAGTTTGGGCTGCGTGGCATGTCTGCCACGTAGAGAGCGAAGAGAGTTGGTGAGAGTACAGAGCCTTGTGGGACACCTGCCTCGAGAGGGTGCTCCTCTGAGAAGGAGTTTTGAATTTTGGCTCTGAAGGAGCGACCGGACAAGAAGGAGTTGATGATCTGGACCATCGACGCGGGGATTCCGGCATGAGCGAGCTTATAAATAAGTCCCTCATGCCAGACCGTGTCAAAAGCTTTTGAAACATCAAAGAAGGTAGCGCCTACTACGTGACCCCAGTCAAGCCATCGTGAGGAGAGCTCTGTGACTCTGATCAGTTGATCGGTCGTGGAATGTTTGGGTTGAAAGCCGAACTGTTCCTGGGGAATGATACCGAGATCGGAGACAATCTCGGTGAGACGAGAGCGAATGAGGCGTTCAGCAAGTTTGCTGACACCAGAGAGCAGTGAGATTGGCCGATGGTTCTGAGGAAACTTTCGGTCTTTGCCGGGTTTGGGGATGAAGATTACGTTGGCGCATTTCCACCGGGGTGGGAAATAGCGAAGGCGGAACATGGCGTTGAAAATCCCAGTCAGAGCGACGATGGCTTTTTTCGGAAGATTTTTGAGGGCAAGATTGGGAATCTGGTCGGGGCCTGGGGCTTTCCTCGTTTTGAGGCTGGATATTACCTTAAAGACTTCCTCCGGGGAGGTGTGGCGAATGTGATCGTCGTCTTCCGGGGCTTCCTGGCAGAAAACTTCGGCGAAGTCTTCCACTAGGTCGTAGTGGTCGAGATCTGCGTCCTCCGGTATCGGGACCCTGCATTGCAGTTCCAGACATTCGGCGAACACCTCTGCTTTCTCCTCCTCCCGGAAGACGAGTCCTCTGGGGCCGTGAATTGCCGGGAGTGGCTTGCGGTCGTTTCGAAGAGTCTTGGCCAGTTTCCACACAGAACTGTCCTCGATGTTCAGGGACTCCAGGTGGGTCTGAAAGTTCTCGTTACGGAGATCCTTCAGCGCGTACCTGACTTGGTGAACCAGGTTGTGAAACCTGGTTTTGTCGATCCGGGCTCCCGTTCTGTCGGCAGTCTTTTTGGCCTCTCTTCTCTCTCTTACCAGGGCTTGGATGTGAGGGGGAAGACGAGGGGGCTTGTTGGGAGGTCTGGGGAAGGTTCTGGTTGAAGCGTTGAGGGCTTCGGAGATTTTCAACTCGAATGATTCCACAGCCCGGTTAAGGTCTGCAGTATCATCAATAGTTGGAATCGGTCCGAAGTTTTCCTCAACGTTTCTGCGGAAGGAAATCCAGTTTGTGAATTTCCCTGTGGGATTGATGGGATCATTAGCCTCGTCGCCGATGTGCATCAGGACGGGGTTGTGGTCTGAGGAGAGATCGCTGATGGCAGTGAGGTCGATTTGGAGGGGGACATTCTTGACGATGGCGATGTCCAGCGTGTCAGGCAGACCTGACACGTAGTTGTGGTGAGTGGGCTCCTCTGGAGCCAGGACCTGATAGTCGTTGTCATCAACGAAAGTTCGCAGGTTGCGACCGTTTGCGTTGTTGACTCGACTGTGCCAGTCTGTGTGCTTGGCATTGAAATCGCCTGCCGCGATGATGGAGTTGCCACTGTTCAGGAGATCCGCCAGTTCGTCAAGGGGGATCTTTTGTGTGTTGTAGCAAGAGAAGAGGGTTAGAGGTCCTCGGACTGTTTCGACGACGATGCCTACGGCTTCCAGTCTGTGTAGTTCTGGCAAAGCTGAAACATAGTGTTTGATTTTGTGACTTACATAGATGGCCGTTCCCCCTCCTGGGCCAGTCTGTCGGTCTCTGCGATGAAGAGTGAAACCACGGATTTTCGGATCTCGGTGGTTTTCCCTGAGGTGGGTCTCGTTGACGAGCACGATCTCCAGGTCGTGTTCATGAATGAACACTTCCAGTTCATCGCGCCGGACAGCGAGACCGTTTGCGTTAAAGAACGCAGCCTGAAGGGATTTGATCCTACTCGGCCGTGGATTCATTCTTGTTGGATTGTTTCCATGAGTTTCACCAACAACGGAAGAATGTTGGTGGCGGCTTGTTTGGTGCTCTCCGAAGACGATACCATTTGGCAGATTTCCAGGAGAAGTCTGGCCCTGGAATCGCAGGTAGCGGGTTCCACACGAGGTTTAGTGCGGGGGGCTGGTTTTGGGGAAACAGGCTTTGAAGAGGAGCTCTGTTTGGGGGCGGCGGCCTGCTTCGGGGCTGAAGCTCCTGAGGTGCCGTTGGGCTTCGAAGGCTTGGAAGCCTTCTTCTTCGAAGGGGGAGGGAACCTGGGGCACCCCCTGTAACTGGCGGGATGAGCGCCTCCACAGTTAGCACACTTCGGAGCCTCCACCTCCGTTTTCCCGCAGTCCTTAGTGAAGTGGTCGCTACCGCACTTGACGCACCTAGGATTGACTCCGCAGGTGCGCTGGCCGTGGTGGAAGAGCTGGCAGCGGTGACACTGCGAAACCTGTGAGGGTTTGTTAGCCGGTTCCACACGAACGACTAGATTCGCCAGTCTGGTGATGGCGAACATCTTCGCTTTCTCTTCTATTGGTACTTCTACCCTGAAGAGAGGGAACGGAGTTTTGGTGTATCGATTCACCAGTTGTTGGATCGAGTTGGGGTGGATGCCGATATCCAGCAGTTCGTCAGCAACCTCGGCGGGGGTGAAATCCCTCGGGAGGCCGCGGATGACAGTTTTGGCTGTTCGGTTGTCGGGGTCGTTGTAGGAAAAGTACTGGATCTTGTACTTGATGAAGAACCGGACCATGGCTCGGAAGTCGCCAGCTGTAGCAGGGAAGATCCGGATCCCTAGCTGGCAGGTCTTGGCTTTCGTATAGTTGACCTTCTCTGTCCTGAGACTGGCCGAGACGGTCAACCACTTACCTGGTTCCTTCAGGACGATTTGGGGGACTTTTGAGGATTCAGGGGCGGCCTCCGAGGAGGGAGGTGCCTGAGACTGCTCCGAGTCTCCCGGTAGGGTTTCCTCGGAAGGGGCCTGCTGTGGAGTGCTCTTAATAGCAACCCAGCGGGGGGGGACGTACTTCGGGGTGGCAACTTTGGGGGCGGCAACGTTGGTGGTGGCACTCGTGGAGGTGGCACTTTTGGGGGTGGCACTCTTGGGGGTGGTAACCTTGGAGGCGGTGCCCTTGGGGGCGGTTGCCTTGGGGGCGGAATTTTTGGGGGCGGCGCCCTTGGAGGCGGTACCCTTGGGGGTGGCGCCTTGCAGCTTGGGGGCTGAAGTTCCGGGGGAGGGAGAGCTGCGCCCCTCAGTAGGGGTCGCTTTCTCCTTCGCGACGCGTTTGGAAGGGGGCTCGATGGCGGCGGCATCTTCCTCATCGTGGGCCGGGGTACCGTTGTCCAGCTCCATCAAAGTTACGAAACGGTTTGCCGTTTCGAAGTTAGGGGAGGCTGGCTGAAATGGGGGGGGGGATTTGCACTTACGCTTTCTCGCGATGTCCGTGAAAGCTTCGGTGACTGAGCTGGAGGTGGACCTAAAAGAAATTTGGGACCCAAATGAGCGGACTGAGACGATATCTTCATCTTCGCCAGTGATGGCGTCGATTCTGGCGTCCAGTCTTCCGGTTTGTTCGGCGAGGTGCTCGTCCATAGATTTTAGAGAGGACATGATTTCCTCCCTGAAATCGCCGAACATTCTCGCGATCGTCTGGGTGAGCATGGAGGCGAGAGCTGCATTCTCCCCTCCTAACACTGGTTTGGGGGCACCATCCATCTGAGTTGATGTTGATGCCATGGCGTTGATGGCTCGAAGAACCGTTTACCGAATTCGGAAAATTCTCATACGAGATGTGAATTTTCCTCGCTTCGGCTGCGTTTAGCTGGTGAGAGCACCCGAGAACTACCACGCTTGTCGTCAATCCGGAATTCTACACACGCGAAGTTAAGCAACTTCGCGTGTGTCGAAAATCTGGATGGGTGACCGAGATTCGCTTTATGCAAAGTTAAGCAACATTGCACGAAACGAAACTTGGAAGGGTGACTTCAAACAGTGGAGGTAAACGAGGGGCGGACGGCAGACTAAACACTCTTCAAAAGAACCGAAATAAATTTCGGCTCCCTGAAGTGAGCTAGGGGCGGACCGCTGACTGAACACTAAGGAACACTCGGATCGCTGTGAAGCACGCTAGGATTGGCACGTCTGACACGCACCAACGAACGGACACAACTGACACTGTAGAATTAGAAGGGGTAGGTAAATTTAATAATATCTAACAGGTTGGCATTGGTGTAAAAATTTTATCGAATCATAAAATTTGCACATTTACTGTGGAAAACAACCGAAGACGAAGACAGTGGAAGTAGTTACTTTCTACAGCATAAACAGGGAAGTACTAGAACAAAGTTACCTACTTGAAGTACAGGTGAAAATGTGTTGGGATGGGATACCCTATTGGGAATTGAATCCATTGAATGAATTAATTGAGATGAAAAATGAATCCTCGGCTGCCTGCGAAAATTAATCCTCGGCTGCCTGCGGGCTGCGGCCGAGAGTAGTGACAGTGTTGCCAGAGCATAAATTTGCGATCGGCGAGGCAAAATGATCAAAGACGTGTCGCAATGACAAATAATTACTACGCACTGCCAGTTGAGATAACGTCGAGCGGGAACGGTTTGTCTAGAATAGATGCGGAGCCACAGCGGAGCTTTGATTGTTAGAGGGACGTTAGCGGGGCGTACTGGTGGGGCGCGCTTAAAAGTCACGTGGTCCCTATTCCTCTTAAATTAATTTTTTATTTTTATTTTTGTTGTGGTTAGAGTTTATTGTTTTGTTAAAGCACATTTCTCAATAAATGGAATTATTATTATTATTATTAATTAGTATATTCCAGTAGTATACAGGGTGGGTAATTTTTCGGGCTGAAAATTGGTACTTATGCTCTACTGACGATCCTGAGTGACGTGTCAAAAGTTCCGGAGCCTGCAGTGCCGGCGTCATATTTTCTTTGGTACCGGAAGGCCTTAAGTGATAGTCATACATTATTTTCCGCTTAACATGATTATTTATCAATCGATTTGATCGGGATTGGTCTCAAAATGACCACAACGACCTAGTCAATACTGATACTACTGATAGACTCCTGAAATTTTCAGATGAAACATCCTTTTAACCTCCCCACTCCACTTCACCATTTAAAAAAAAAGGGAGGTTACTGCAATCACTAAAATTTTCGAATTCGAGATAAGACCGGATCTGTACGTTTTGAGGTCTCAGGAACCCAGAAAAGTGGTTTTTGAAATGTGTCTGTATGTATGTACGTACGTACGTTCGTTCGTACGTACGTTCGTTCGTTCGTAAACACGCCACAGCCCAAACTACTCGACCGATTTGGCTGAAATTTGGTACGTGTGCATGTGATAACCCAACTTAGATCTGAAAAGCTTTTGGAGCCAATCGTGCAACCAGAAATGCCGTTTTGGCACATCAACTTTTAAATTTTAAATGTAAACCCCCATTTTTCACGTCACAATAAGAAAGGCCTTCAGATTCTGCTTCCAAAGATGTATTCACTGTGAGTGCCCTTTTGACCAAAAACTAAAAATATCGAGATTTTTATAGGACTTTAAAATCGCGGTACAGTCCAAGCCCCTGAACCGATTTGGCTAAAATTTTGCACATGGGGATTGTATTACACCTCGAAGAGCTGAACAAATGTTGGATTCAATCGACCTACGGAAAGTGCCGTTTTGGCACACCAATTTCCAAATTTAAAGTATTTTCTCATTTACCCATCCAAAACAAATTTTTGAAAGATTTATTGCCACCATCAGAAGGGTCTTCGAATTCTGGTTTTAAATGAGATAAAATTTATTCGCATTTATTACCCTTTGGGTAGAAAAATCGAAATTTTGAAATAACACTGAAACCACGTTATAGCCCAAACTACTGGAAGGATTTGTCTGAAATTTGGTACATGGAGGTCAGGTGACCCGTTGAAGAGCTGAAAGGCTTTTGGGAGCAATTGGTTAACGGGAAGTGCCATTTAGGCATATTAACTTTAAAATCTTAAACACAAGTCACGGAAATCAAAGACCCACGCGTTGGGGAGGTTCCAGCCGCTTCTCTGCTGCCTTTTTTTTCTTGGAAAAATCGTGCTCCAGAATCGGCTTCGTGTTGCTTTTTTGCGATTATTTCTCCAACGGCTTATTGGACGACAAACATATAATAGTATATTACATAACGAGCTACGAAAGTGGCTTATATCACACGAGTGGGGAATTTCTCACACGAGGCGCTAGCCGAGTGTGAAAACCCCACGAGTGCATTGTAGAGACACTTTCGTGCGAGTTGTGTACAGTATTTTTCCTACAAACCACAACAAAAAAATATTTCTTCGTAAATTTCTCTTTTTTAACCTCCCCACTCCACTTCACCATTTAAAAAAAAAGGGAGGTTACTGCAATCACTACAATTTTCGAATTCGAGATAAGACCGGATCTATACGTTTTGAGGTCTCACGAACCCAAAAAAGTGGTTTTTAAAATGTGTCTGTATGTATGTACGTACGTACGTTCGTACGTTTGTAGGGGAAGTGGGTTTAAAATGGGATACTTAAGGTAAAAAAATTCGTATACCTTAAGATAAGCATGACGAAGAGATAATATTTTAATGCAACATACTTTAGTCCTTACTGTAACAGTTGTACGCAACAAGCTTGCAACAAAATAGAAATGAAGTGGTGGAACCTGGATTTAAAAAAATTTCCGCAATTTCCCGTTTTACCCGAACTGTGCAGATAAAATGGGAAACACTCTGAGTTAAAATGGGATATGGATTGAACATACGAACAATCTATTTATTTTAGAAAAAGTAAAACATTAATAAACATGAATATTCAGCAATCCCTGCAGGTATCGCAGGTGAAGATATCGTCTTCGTCATCGCTTACAACGCCTGCGCATCCATCATGGGCCCAGTTAGCACAGGTACGGCATTTAATCCACCCTTCTCCACGACGATCTTTCGAATACTTCTTCCTACAATAAGAACATCGTGCATCGTCTTCTTGTTCACTCCCTGATGATTCGCTGCTACTCTTGGATTTTTTAGACATTTTCGCTTTACCCTTGCCCTTTTTAATTTTGGTAGAGCTTTTGACTTTTAAGTCTTTAATTTTTGTGTTTGAATTTACCATTTTAACTTTCACATTTCTTGTTCTTTCTTCTAATTCCTGTTTGTAAGGTGTACTTGTGAGGTTGGCCGCCTTGCCCCTTCTTCTTTTCAAAATTTTCGAAGGTTGTTTCCCCGAAACTTTCGGATAAGGAGCAATCTGCTCGGGGCTGAAGTAAGTTAATCCAGTGCTGGTGGATGGTAAATTGATATCCTGAGTTGGTAAATTATCATCTATTTTCGTCTCTTCAGGTTGTTTCGATTGATCATGAATAATTTGATTTTCCGGAGTAGATTCTCTAATAAGGACGTCATCATCATCAATCTCTTCTGGTCCTGGAATTTCTTCATTGGGTACCGGATCCATCACGTTAACCTGTTCCTGTGGCTTGTCTGTTGGCAAAGCTGCTGCAAACATTTCTTCTGTGAATACTGTACGATTCACCGGATATAATCCAGTTTTTTCAAATCCGTTGATCGCATTCAAAGGTGTAGATGCTCGGAGATAAGCTTTTCCAAACAAAGATGGAACTTCAGTAACCGTTACACATCGTCCAGGATGATTCCTCAACCAAATTTCTAGTTCTTGGGTATAGAAAGTGCTTAGAGGAAACATGAATGAAACATCCAAGGGTTGCATTCGGTGGCTGCAATGCGGAGGTAGACATAAGATTGTTACTCCTTTCTCTCTTGCCTTATCTATGATTGAAATATTTTGGGTATGAGTCTTATGTCCATCCAAAATAAGCAATATAGGGTTCTCTTTCGACGGTTTGGCATGAGCAAGAAAATGATCAAACCATTTCTCGAATAGATCCAACTGCATCCATCCTGACTTTTGAGCAACTGTTAAAGTACCGGGTGGAGAGCCTTCGAGGAATTGAGGCTTCATACGCACTCTAGGAATAATCAGCATGGGCGGAATAAAGAATCCACTTGCACTCATGCAAATCACTGCTGTGGTCAGCTCACCACGTTCGGCCGATGTAAGAGTGCCTACTTGTTTTCGACCTCTAACAGCTACAACCTTTGATAGACGACCCTGCACCGTGGTAATGCCTGTTTCATCTACGTTGAACACTCTATCCGGTGAAGAAATAAATTTTTCTTGCAGGGGCTCTAGAATATTGAAAAAGGACATTACGGCCTCTTTGTTGAAACCTCTTGCCCTAGCAGCAGAGGTGGCCCCAGGTAGTCGAAGAGACAACTTGTTCCTCTTAAGAAACGAATGCAGCCAGTGCTATCCAGCCAATTTTAATTCCTTATTAAAATGATGTTCAAGATTATTTTTTTCGGCAAGTTGATAAGCGAGACTGCGAATGCTTTTGGTTGTTAAGCCAAATAACATCCCTTCCATATTCTTAGCGTATTCGACTAATTGTTGTTCCAGTTCAATTGGAAATGTAAGTTTCCTACTGCCAAGCCCCTTGGAATGTCCTGTGGCATTTTTATTCTTCTCCTTAAACCTTCGCTCCAAAGTAGACTTTGGAATTCCAAATTGTTTTGCCGCTTTTAAAAATCCGCAAGTTCCATTCCTGAGTGCCTCTAAAGCCTCAATCATTGATTCTTCAGACCAAGATTGTCTCTCGGTTTTGCGCTTATATTCACTTGGCATCTGAAGTTAATAAATTTATCGAATTAGTGTTATGACAGTCGAGTAAAGGAAAGCCTGATATACCAGTATTCAAGTGAGGTAAAACGGGATATCCCATTTTACCCCCAGACTCGATTTCCCGTTTTACCCGTAACTCGCATTTAATATTTAAATTTACCGCAAAAAAAATCTATAACCTCTGCAAGAAGTGAGGCCAAATTACATCTACACCAAGCCTTTGTTGTTCACAAAAAACGCAATGAAAGCATAGTTTATCGCATTTAATAAATTCTGGACCTTACCTCGTTGGAAACTAAAATTACAGCATGGTGACACAAAATCACTTAAATACCACGCACTCTTCCAATGACGATTTGATGACTAACTAAGTACGACGTGTGTCTCCAACTGACAAGTGTGGTCATTTCTTGACAGGTGGCGTGGCGCTGCTGCAATTAGTTTACTAGCAATTGGTGGTATCCCATTTTACCTTACTATCCCATTTTAGGCACAATTCCCCTACGTTCGTAAACACGCCACAGCTCAAAGTACTCGACCGATTTGGCTGAAATTTGGTATGTGTGCATGTGACAACCCAACTTAGATCTGAAAAGCTTTTGGAGCCAATCGTGCAACCAGAAGTGCCATTTTGGCACATCAACTTTTAAATTTTAAACGTAAACCCCCATTTTTCAGGTCACCATAAGAAAGGCTTTCCGATTCTGCTCCCAAAGATGTATTCACTGTCAGTGCCCTTTTGACCAAAAACTAAAAAAATCGAAATTTTTATCGGACTTCAAATCGCGGTACAGCCCAAGCCCCTGAACCGATTTGGCTGAAATTTTGCACATGGTGATTGTATTACACGTCGAAGAGGTGAACAAATTTTGGATTCAATCGGCCCACGGAAAGTGCCATTTAGGCATATCAACTTTAAAATCTTAAACACAAGTCACGGAAATCAAAGACCTACGCGTTGGGGAGGTTCCAGCCGCTTCTCTGCTGCCTTTTTTTTATCATCGTTGTCAACAAAACAGCAAGTGTCACAATTTATTAAATTTTGAAATCCAACCTGCTATGATAATGTGATTGATGCGCGTTGCCACGCGATGTGGGCGGAACTGTGCGATATTATATCGCACAACACTAACACACGCGTGTGATAGTGTCAACTTTCGCGCCTACTTAATTGTGCGATATTTCCAACTTTCTTAAGTGCTCGTAGGAAAAGGATCTTTTACTTGCTAATTTTATCCTGAACATTCAGTTCCTACACATTTTTGTCGTTAGATAAACCATTGAGAAGATAATCGGAAAAAAGCAGCGCGAAGTCCTTTTTCGGAGAAATCGTACTTCCGTACCGACTTCGCGCAGATTTTTTCCGATTATCTCCTCAATAATTTATCTAACCACAAAAATGTGTAAGGACTGAAATATTCAGGATAAAATTTGCAACGAAAAGATCCTATCCTATCCTATCCGACAAGCCGTTGGAGAAATAATCGCAAAAAAGCAACACGAAGCCGATTCTGGAGCATGATTTTTCCAAGAAAAAAAAAAGGATGTTTCATCTCAAAATGTCAGGAGTCTGTCAGTAGCATCAGTATTGATTAGGTCGATGTGGTCATTTTGAGACCAATCCCGATCAAATCGGTTCATACATAATCATGTTATGCGGAAAATAATGTATGACTATCACTTAAGGACTTCCGGTACCTACCAAAAAAATAGGACGCCGGCACCGCAGGCTTCGGAATTTTTGACACGTCATTCAGGACTGCCAGTAGAGCATAAGTGCCAATTTTCAGCACTACTTTATTTTTGTGCGGGTCAAAACCTTAAACTCCTTGGCTGGAGCCATCCCAAGTAAATATGAGAACTTGTCAAGCTTATAACATTTAAAGTATGACTCCTACGACAAAAATAAATAGGACCGTTTTGATAGGAAATTTAGTCTGCTTTAATTTTATATATAAGATAATTTTTGCTAGATTGGTAGTTACGGAGATATATACGAAAAACGCAGAAAACGCACATTCAATCAGCTCGCGTTCACCCCCCACCCTCCGGTACTTTTAGTATGATGTTCTGTAGATACTCCGGGATTTTTTCACTCGATTTGTCTAATTTGACTGGGCTATAAGTGCGAATTTGTTAAAAGGAGTTAAGTTTTTCGCATAATTTCATCCTTACACTAACATTTTGAAGAGCTTAGGAAATGAGTGACCTTGAAATTTTTAAAAATTTTAGCAAAAAAAATTACTGCTTATAAATAGTAATAAAATTAATAGTGAAGGGGCCCCAATTAGATCCTGCGGGGCGGCCCACCGAATGTAGTTACGTCACTGCTAGGCGCCGCATAGGGAAATAAGACGAGAAAAGTAATTTTATTTTCAGTTTACTCATGGAACTGGTTCCGGGCAAATCCGAGTGATTCGTCAATGGGCCTGTGTCCTCTATGCATGAAAAAGAATTGTCCCTGAAATGCCCCCTTGTTAAAACGGGTGAATGTTTAAATTACGCGGTCTTTGATGGCATCTCCGAGAACTTATTTTTCAGGGCCAATTTTTTTTCATGCATAGCGGACACTGAGGGCCAGTTCCGTGGCAAACTGAAAATAAAAGCTTATACACGAACAATAATAGATAAGATTTTCCTTAGTTCTTCTCCAAAATATCATTTGTGTCAGGAACCTCAAAAGGAACTATGGGCATAATCTAACAAATTATTGCAAGCATCAGGGAATATGGAATACCTGAAAATAGATAATTAATATTTGGGAACTGTACTTTGAAAATAACTTACTTTAACTGTCGGATATTTGTCCTTTATAATCAACATTATTGGAGAACACTGGGGACAAACCAGCGTCTTCTCGGCACAGTCACAATCAATTACACACACAGTGATGAGGAAATGATCCACAGTCTCACGAGACTCTCACAAATGCAAATAAATCTAGCAAAACCAATAACTACAACGTTAACCTTATGGGCGATAGCGGGTTGCTTATCCTTAGGGCACCAAACATATGACAGCTGTCACAGATACGGTGGGGATATGGAACAATCGAATACCGCACCGCCTTAATAGTTGACTTCTGAGGAGATCTATTTTATTTTGAAACATCCGAGTGAAGCATGAATTTGTGCTGGGAGAAGTTTCTTCAGGAAATTTACATTTTAAAAACTTTTCGACACAGAAATTTCTATCATGGAGAATATCACTAATTTATGTGTAATTTTTGGCAATTAGGTACCGCTTTGCAACGATTATCGAAATTACTAAAAAGGGGAAATAAAAATGCCTTTTTTGCAATACGTGCATTGCAACGTTTCCAATAGAATCAAACTTCACTGTCAGTAAATGGACCTTAAAATGCATTAGCAGTTGTATGGTATGTCGTTACCCACCTGATATGATACGAGAAGAAAAACTCCTACCTGTAATGTTGATCTGGTAAGGATATAAATATAGACATTTTACCTTAATCGGATTTAGCGCACCAACCGCAATCAGTGAATTTTTAAATAACTTTGATTTTTGTCTATAAATCACAAACTCAGTTAACTTACACTGAGTGAAGGAATACAATGAAACTAAATTGTGTAAACAAAAATCCCATCAAACGCGGATATTGCAATTTGCATTCACAGAGGACACAAAGAGAATGTTTGTACCTATTTGTATTTGTACCTACACCTAATTATCGTCCGTGCGTCCCGCACGGACGTTGATTAGGTGATGAATGATTTATGATGAGAGGCTCTCATCATAAATCATTCATCAGAATGTATCTGACTTAATTCTGTTTTTTTTTTGTAAAACGGGGTTCACTCACATCAAAATTTCTGTCAACGCAGAAACAATGGACAATAATTAACAACAATGATCCCATCCAACCTCTATAGGTATCTACAGCTTATTGAAACTAACACGAATTTTGACGTAAAATGGAAGCGCGCTTCGCCCTACAACAGAAAAAGCGCCTGACTCACACTGCCCCTGTGCCCGTTAAAATATGATTTGCTTTAACTATCTTTGTGCCTAATCCTCAAAATTTTACGTTGCAAGTCAAAAATCTACTTACTTACACCCTGTTCTTTTTATATGTGACTAAAGGTGCGAAAAATCGATGGCAATCCATTGTCGCAACAATGGGTTAGGTACTATGGATATTTTCCACCTATAGTCACATAGAAAAAGAGCAGGGTGTTTACTTCCGATCGAGACGTAAAGCATAGGGCGGTGAAATTGTGACACTAGACCAAACTTGACAGTGACTTTTAATATGCAACTTACTAAACTTGGAGGGTTGAAACTAGAAGCTTTGAGCTTTCTTTTGATATCTCACTTGATCATGTTGAATTAACAATATGGCGGAAAATAATTTTTTTAAATGGCAAAGAGAAATTGTCCACAACTTAATTTTTTTAAATAGGAATACCGTAATTTTATGTGGCCAAAAAATGCAAAATTAAATTTTCTTTCGACTAGTATTAGCACTCCCTATACCTATTTTCAATATTTTTAATAAATTCAGTTCTTGCTACACAATTTGCTTTAAGCTAATTTTGAAAAATTGAATTCGTTGAACAATCTACCAGCGTCGAATTACAGATCGACAACATAAGCTATAATTAGTTTTTCTATTTGTACATGCGTTCAGTAACTCTGAAAGAATTAGGTGTCCAAACGGGGCTTACCTTTCCTAAAAATTGCCAGAAGTGAAGAAAAATGAATTTTTGAAAGGTGGGAAAGTTTTTTTGAACATTTCTTCTTTTCCAGGGCTCCTAAAGTTACATTGTTTAAACCTAAAAAACGCGTTAATTTTTAATATCTTTGAATGAAAATATTGAAAATAGGATGTTAATGGCAGTCTAAAGAAAATTTAATTTTGCATCTTTTGACTGGCGGGTTTTGAAATATTTTATTTTTGGAGTGCGTGGGCGATTATGGTATAGCACCAAATTTCAAAATTCTACTACGTGTGTAGACACCCAAAATTTTCTAATGAACGGTCTTCGTGAATCAATCTGTATACAGGGTTAGGCAAATCTTCGGAACCAAGCCCATAATTCTTAAATTGTGAATTTTCTGGAAAAATCCTAAAAGGGGTATAGCGATTTTTTGTATTGTACATCCGATGGTGTCAAAATCAATTTTTTTGGTCCAGTGGTTTTTGACATAATGACGTCATCATTGTTTTTTTAAATGGAAACCCACTATTTTCTATTTTTTTTCTGACAGAGAATAAATTCTTTTGTTTAGATGTGCAATTATAAAAATCATTAAGCTAATCAATTTTTCTTAAAAAAATGAAACATTTATGTAGCGAAAATACCCGAAAGAGCAATCGTCTACGCTCGGATTTTGAGGATAATGGTTCTGCGAGTGGCTTGGTTTACCACCTGCAGCGGTGCGGACTTCTCGCTGCGCACCTAATGAACCCGCCGCAGGTGGTAAACCAAGCCACTCGCAGAACGATTATCCTCAAACTCCGAGCGTAGACGATTGCTCTTTCGGGTATTTCCGCTACATAAATGTTTCATTTTTTTAAGAAAAATTGATTAGCTTAATGATTTTTATAATTGCACATCTAAACAAAAGAATTTATTCTCTGTCAGAAAAAAAATAGAAAATAGTGGGTTTCCATTTAAAAAAACAATGATGACGTCATTATGTCAAAAACCACTGGACCAAAAAAATTGATTTTGACACCATCGGATGTAGAATACAAAAAATCGCTATACCCCTTTTAGGATTTTTCCAGAAAATTCACAATTTAAGAATTATGAGCTTGGTTCCGAAGATTTGCCTAACCCTGTATATATTTTTAAATGACGTATTTACGTTTCCAAAATAAAAATTTACACCACAGTTACACTGCATAAATCAGCACTATTTGAGAAGTCCCCGGCATACGCCAGCACAAAACTTCAATAAATTCCATAAATTGCTGAAGTTTTTCCTAATTGTTAATAGCTTCTATTCTGTTAGTGAATTCCTGACAATGTGAGATATTCTGTGCTTTACTGTGATATGTATTTAATTGTTATGTAGTGTATGATTATTCTTTTTTATTTGATTTTCTTGACGAGTTCTTATGTATGTATGACGTGACTGGTATTCCCTGATCTAATAAAGGGTAAAATAATTATAATTATAATGAAATTGCGCCCTATTAATATACCTCAGTGGACTATGGGCACAATCTGTCGATGCAAAGGAATCAAAAATTCATCTCATTCCTCTATTTCGCGCTTCGTTAAATTCCCATTCGATTGTTGATTCACGCATAATAAATAATCCTACGCCAAATCCAATCGCTTATCACATCCGATCCGGTATCAATATTATTGTGTCAGGCAAGGCAAACAATCGTGACAAAATTATCACACTCAAATTACAATTACAACAAGTGTCATTAATGTGTAGTAAAAATAGAATTTTCGGATATTAATTGACGCTTATCTGGACATAGTGATTTACGTTGGAGGGGTTCGTAATTTTTGGAATCATTTTTTATTAATAATACCCCTTATTGCCTAACAGATGTATCCAATTACAGGACAATACTACAAAATTAAAGCATTAAATACAATATAATAATAAACTAGGTCTAGAAAATAAGTAGGTATATAATTAGGAGAAGGACAACTAGCCGCGACCGACTCGCCAACAGACAACTTGCCGCGACCAACTCGCCAAGGGGTCAACCATGGCCGTCTCTAGTTCCAGGCCATGTCCTAACCATTTGGCAACGTGGCGAGAGGAGATTTACCGTCAATTTGACAAATTGTCTCTGATTGTCATTGATTGTCATTAAAGTGAAACTTTTGCGAAAAAAGACCAAAAATAGTGTAATCTTTACCAATTTCAAATGATTAACGTACTGAAAATGAATATTTTGAAGAAAGTATGTAAGATATGTGGTATTTAGTAAATTTATAGTGATAAATTTTGATTACAGACCCATTTAAATACTATGCGGCGTACAAGAGGGTTTTGCAAAAAAAGATTTCGCCGTGTTTGAATTAAACACACTGGAATTGAGCTTTTATCATTAGGAAGTTTAAAAAACCTGACTGGCTGGATAAACCACATTTAAGATTTAAGACAAGACTTATTTCATCGTTGCATCACTGATGGTAAAAGGCAGGAATAATTGGACCATTTTCATCTGTAGAATTTTGTGTAAAGTTGACACAATATCGTGCTCTGCTGCAATCAAACTGCTAAACGAAGATTATCAATTGAAATTGATACCTAATAATCATTATTATTTTGTGCAGTTGTAAAATCTATTCCTCAGTCAAACTTTATGTTGCTCGAATAGAACCGTAAGACTTTGCTAAACTCTAGGCGCCCAAGCGTTCAAAAATAAAAATTTAACATTATATTGTCTTTATTTCTATACAAACTACGTATATTCTCAATAAACAAATAATTCTGCGTAAATGTCAAATTTCAATCATCTCTAAATTATAAAACGTGGAGGACTAGCAGTTGCTTCAAAGGTAATTGTTTAAGGTCCATCAGATGCTTAGAAATTATGCAAGCTGCAATCTCGATTGAATTTGCTTTGTGTTGAAAAGGATTTTGTAAAAAATTTCTTTTTCTGGGTCAAAAACTAAAGTGTCTCCACATTATACGTCGGCACTAAAACATGGAGGACTCGCAGTTGCTTCCAAGGGAGTTGTTTGAGACCCAGATGCTTAGAAATAACCCAAGCTGTAATCTCGATAAAATTTGAAAAGAGTTTTGCAAAAAATGTCTTTCTCTGGACCTAGAAGCAGAATTTGTCATTTTAAACTTACTTACAGGGCACAACTTACAGGCTTTCTCAAAGTATTGAATTTCAATTCCTTAATCATTCGAAATTGATAAAAATACAATTATTATTGGTAATTTTTGCAAATGTTTCACTTCAATGACAATCTATGACAATTTGTCAAACTGACGCTAAATCTCCTCCAGCCGCGTTGCCAAATGGTTAAGGACATGGCCTGGAACTAGAGACGGCCATGGGTCAACTCACCACTGGTACGACTCGCCGCGGGACAACTCGCCGCCAGTAGGACATACCAGCACCGCTCTCCATTACGTTTCGTACTACCAATGCAATATTTATTTCGCGCAACTAAAATCAAAGCTGGTGCATTTTCACTTTTGTTTAATTTAAATGAATGGAGATTGCTGCAAGCGTTATTCGAATCATTATAATTAACGAAGAAATACTTAAAAAGAATATATTTTTAGAAAACAGGCCTTTAAAGTGTATTTTCTTAGGAAAAGACGCACTTTAAAGGAAAAAATGGAAATCCATCCGATTTTTTTTCTATTCAAACTTCCGGCCTCAGAAATTAAAAAATCGGATGGATTTCTATTTTTCACAACCAATTATCACAAATGACAGATGAATTGAGAAAAACCATAAGTCTATTTAGTGCCTCATTTCACTTGTTCATAACCCAAATTACTCTTTTAATGAAAGCCCGTTGTTCATACAATACATAACAATTGTTTTTGTATTTTTATATTGGTTTGTTGATAACGAATAAGAAAGCAAACTGGGTTCGTGGGATAACATGAGAAAAATATTCCTTCCAATTTTTATTTTGCAAAATACTTGTTGAGTCTTTATGACTTTACGACACGACTTCCTGTGCAATTATTAGCCGTTCCATCCGGCTTAGATTTATTGTAAAATAGATTATAATGGTCTTGTTCAGCCGACACAACTGTTGTGCAGCAGTTGACGGAATTCGGCTGAAATCGTACGCTACTTTTGAAACAGTTGTGGAGCGGTCGCCATTTTTTCGAGCAAAAATAAACTACGCTCGATTCGCAACGGTTACCGATATCACCGTCATTTGTGTCAAATTCGCGATTCTCACATCAAACGTCAATTTGCAGAATTTCTGATTTTTGGTTTGAAACAATTATTAAATGCAAAAGGCCGGAGAAGAGTGTAGGTACATGCTAATTAATGAAGGTATGGATGACATCGTATTGTAATAACTCGAGATGTAGATAATCGATAATCCATCCCTTTTACAAATGCTAATTCTTAAATAGTCAAATAAGTAATCGATCGATTACCTGCCTTAATTTACTTTGAAAAGTTTCAAAATGATTTCGATTCGAATCACGGAGTTGACTTAACACTTGACAGAACAGAATCGGATGTCTACTTATAGTTTCTAGTCATAAAACTGAAAAATTGCGAAAGAGGATGCGAAATCAAGAGGAATGAAAATCAAGTCGAATTACGAAAATAACCAAATTATACAATTAAAACTTTTGTAGGGGTTGAGATACATGCTTATACTATTGCAAAGGAAACTGGAAAATTGTAAAAGATAAACTGAGCCCCTAAAGAGTTCAATTTTATTACCGACGAAAAACGAAATTAAGCGAATTTTGCAAAATTAGCACTTAGGGTGTTGAAAAATCGTAAAGGTGGATGAAAAGTCAAAGGGTATGAGGATTAACTGTGGTTAAGTAAAATTACGGAAAATAACACCAAAATAACCCAATTTTGTAAAGGACCCCGCACATGATAACGGAGGATCATGGCCCTGTCGATTTTTTAAAAATTTTGGTATGTTATTGGTCCTGTTAAATTGTAGCGTTCATGTGAATTTCAACTCTGCAACATTACTGGTTTAGCTGCTAGCGAGGTGCAAAACTACCATTCTTCCAGTGTAAATGAGTCCAATAAATCTTACCATCAAGGCACGAAAGATGCGTGTTTATTTGTCAAAAAATATCATGACGGTTGTCATTTTGACGTAATAATTGCTTGTTTGTCTACGTTTTGCCTTATTTGGAAGTCACTTTCATCGCAAAAGACGGCTGTTTTGTGTGCAATTCTGATTTTCTTTGAAGTTAATGAGGTGGAAGAGACCCTACAGGATTTGATTGCACCATAATATAAGAGCGGAGCAGTTCTGTGGTTTTTGGGTTATGCAAAGCACGAAGTATTAAATAGTTGCATACCCATCCGAAGACTTAATAAGGGTACCTACCTAATTAATGGTGCAGCTGGAAGAGAGATAAACAATGAAGAAGTAGAATAACGAAATAGGCCTGGGATTATTTCTTTCTTTTTGTACCCACCTACTGCCTCTCGCAGCGCTCTTGTTGCTTTTCGTTTTGTGAATTAAAATCCTCTTAGTATTTATAGGTAGAATTGATTTAGACGCGTTCTAAACAGAATCTCCTCATATTTTTTATCGTTTTTATTCAATAAGCGACTTTTATATTTGGCAATTCCGTCCAGATGACATCTGTGATTATTTTATACATAGTATTGAACCAATCCAAAGGTAGATTTTGTTCACAGTAACCTAGCAACCTCTAGATTACAGTGATAAGACGACAGTCGTAGTTCAAGTCAACTGGTAATCCTACGACATTTAACACAACTGTCATTAAAAAATGGCAAAAGTAAAAATATACTCAAAGTAAACATTTAATCAGATTTAGAAAAAGATACGGTTACCAGATTTGTACAGAAAATTGTTGGGTAATTTTTAACTGTGTGGTATCTTGTTATAATTACACCAAAGTCACTCGCCGGAATGTAAATTTGTAGCACTTTATAACATTCTCCTAAAACTCACGAGCCTACAACAGGAACTTAACATTATTTTAAACACTGGATATGAGCAGGTCCTCCTCTTTTTGAGCTATTAGTTATTTTTTCAATTTATCAACTTTTGAAATGCAAATCTCTTCTAATAAACTCTCCCCGGTATCCTTCGGTCTTCCTGTGTCGCGTCTAATTGGTCTTCGCTTCCTATATCCTTCGTACCAGTTTTGTTTCGTCCATTCTTTTCATAGTAGGTAGATGCCCCCGAACAAGAGTTCACCTAATAAGTACTCCATTGTAAAGTATTAGGTATTCTACCAAATTTCATACCAAGAATGTTATAATGCGGTTAAAATAAAATTCAATCGCCGTAATCAGCCGTAGGTATACATAAATGTTTAAATCTTGTTGAAAATAAATAATTTCACTTCTATTTTGTGACGTGACACTCAGTTGACAAGTGACTGACAACTGACAGCGATGATCCAACATTTTTCAGTGAACTCTATATTATACAACTGGAACGGATGCTCAATGTACACAAAGTGAGGCAGGCCTAAGTATGCAACCTGCAGTACTGTAGGATATCTATCTGTCTGACACATTATATAGGTGTTCGGTTTAAATAATTCTCATCAGTGAACTATTTTCCCATGAAAAGCTACTTTTTCTTACAACGCTTCATTAGGCAGTGAACTCTTCATTAGGTAATCGTACAATAAACAGCTCAAAAACGTGTATTTCGATTACTTTAATACAGGTTAGTAAAAATTGTTTAGGGAACAAGAACAAATAATAAAGACAGCGCTACAATAATAATTACGAGGGGTGCTTTAAATTAGACTTAGAGGGTTTCAGTTATCTCTTTCAATTGCCGTAATCCATTTTTTGAGCACTTTCTGGGCGATTTAATGGAATAAACTGAAAAAGAGTTATTTTCGAAAACATACCTAATAAACAGCAATTCCCTACCTGTGAAATTGTCTTTAATCCTCTTATTAAGCTGATTTGTGCATCCTAATGCTACACACGTAGTAACCATCACGAATAAAATATAAAAATTTGATGGAAATAATTCAAAAATTGACATTTTCGGATGACACAACTCACTACGTAAGTTAGAGAGAGACACAGATTCCACAATAGCGCTTTCTCTATCGGCCTCAAATTTGCCTATGCTGGATGTTAGGCAGCATCCGTTCCAGTTGTTGTATAACATAGAGTTCACTGACATTTTTACACTACCTAGATTCGAACGTCTTTGGAACTACTTCAATACTTTTAATTTATAAAATAATCTGTAAAATATGATTCGTCGTCTCTTGATTGCCTTGTTGAGTCCTCATGGATTCACTACTCGTCAATGGTAGATTTTTTTTCGGCCAAAGACGACTCGAGCAAGCTCTCGGCGTCTTTTTGACCTAAAAAAAATCTACCATTTTGACTCGTAGTTCAACCATTCGGACGTCAAACTCGCGGCAATCAAGAGACGACTTATCATATTACTAATGATAATATTTTTTGACAAATAAAGACACATCTTTCGTGCCTCCTAAGATTTATTGGAATCAATATAAGCTGACCGCTACAATTTAACAGGACCAATAACATACCAAAATTTAAAAAAAATCGACCAAGGGCCAGGATACCCCGTTATCATGTGCGGGGTCCTTTTGCGTTTGAAGAATAGAATTATTGCGATGGGGATGAAAAAAGAGAAAAATGTAAACATCATCGAAATAAGTTCAATTTTGAATTTATTGTGTTGTTATATCAGTAAACTGGGAATTCACGAGGTATTTGGATATCCAATCAAACAGCTTATTCAATCGCCAACGTTTCAACGGTTTATTACGTCACTTATTTTTATACATTTTTGTACATATCTCCGTAATTGCTCTTATCTTATGCAAATGGCTGGACAACTGTCATATCAATTATTGTCATTCGTCAAAGTAACGTCTTATCACCCGTGTGGTACCGCAACCCAATATACTTGAGCACGAATACATGCGTGCCATTTTTTTTCAACAACATTTAATTATTAAAACCTAACATTGTCACTACAATTTTCGATTTATTTTGAGTTGTCCTGTAAACCACAAAGGCAGCAAACTACGTAAACATTCAAAGCGGGTCGATTGGGCACGAAAGAATTTTTCGTTTGCGTCTAAAATTTAATTTTCAAAAAATCATTGTTAGGTACTGAACTGATCCGCCGGAATGCCCAATTTTACGCAAATCTTTAGATAATTAAATTAAACAAATCTTTGCGTTTTGGTTTCGACGGATAGAATATTCGAGAAGAGAAATCGTATTTCGCCGTTTTAAGTTTCCATTCAACACCGAAATATTGTCAAGGACCCGAGAGGGATCGAGCAGGTAGAAAAATGCGGGGGTTGGCAAGCCCAAGTGCAGCTAGTAAGGGAGAGAGTTTCGAACCGACAACCAAAAGAGACGCATTTATATTTATTTCAGTGAAAATTGTTAGTAATAATTTAATAGTTATTTGTGCAGTACTGTGTGAACCTAGGTATTGCAGCCCAAATCTCAGGAAAAGGTAGGAAACATTCTAGATTTGTTGTAATCATTTTATTCTGTGTAAACACGATTTTAATTGCGATTTAATTGGAAGGACGCTTAATAAGGACGCTAGGTCATTTGTTAGAGATTGTGGTACTACTATAAAGCGGTACTGGATTATTTACACATCCCAAGCAGTTCAGAACACATCTCGATTAATTCAAGTTTCCATGATTAATCCTCGGATTAATCGGCCACCCTAATTAATTAATTAAAGTCATCACCCTTTCTTAATCTAGCCATAGGACAACCATCTTCACTTCAGATGCATCTAAATGCCAGGTATTCACATCTACGACCTTATCTCGTCATTTAATTATACCTGTTCGATTAATTAATTACACCTGGAAATCAGAATACGATCAAACTACCCCAGTTTTCTGGAAGGACGCCCAACAGCTCACATTTAAGGGAAAATCTCTTCATTTCACCTCTCAACCAGATCTTCATTAATCAAACTTGATTAATTAACCATTTTACCTCAGCAATTAGGGGTGAAATCTTCCTCTTTGCCTTCAGCAACAAATTAACGATATAGAGCTCATTTTAAAGCTCAAAACACCATGAGTATGTTCAGTTCACACAACAACAGGAAAAACAAGAACAATTTTCGAATTGTTATAAATAATTAACCGGAGTTTCTCGGGTTTCGAGAACTCCCAGAGCATAACGTGGGCCCACTCCCGTAGGAGTGTTAAGCCACCGAGGAGGTCAGGAGCACTATCGTCGGGGGGGAGGGGTATCTGCGAAAATAACAACAAACTGTGGAACTTTGAACTACTCCGGTTTGACTTTGAACTAATTATGTTTACAAGCTATGCAGCTACCAATTTTTATTGGGTAAACAAACAAACAAACAACAAAAAAATACAACGAAAAGACAAAGAAAATAAAAGAGGAAGTTTTCTACATTACCGACAGTTATTTGACTGGTTGATAACTCTTTCAGACATCTGACAACATTGGAGAAATTCTCCAAGCGTACATTGATTTTGTTCTCGCAAAATAACAGCATCAACTGCATGATAACAATTTAATTTTGCTTGCATGAGCGTGGACAACTATTGAACAATTCTATGTAATGCACAAAATTTTAGATTCTTAATTACCACCTGACTAGTCGAATTAACTTGTCTTAGCGAACCAACACAAACATCTGTCCGCCATCTTCTTTACCGACCGCCATTTTTCTCACCAATTTCTTACGCTAGGAAAATGCCACCATCTTAGAAGTCCCACAGTACCACAATCGAACCAATGCTTTTTAGATTTGATAATTGATTTTATTTGTTTAATTTTTATTTGTTTAAATTGTCTTTGTCACACTTCCTGTTATTCAACAAGGGCTAAACATTGTTCAACATTGTTCAGAATTCATTTTGTCAATTAATCTTGGCAATCAATGTAATACAATCAGTGTAATTATTATCATCCAATCTCAAACGGGGTTTTCCGCTGTTTCCCTCGTTTGCAGTTCGGGAAAACTTTAGAGAAAGGACTTCTCTATCGAGTTTTCGATCTGTGGGAATCCGAGTTGGATTAAAAGATTCATTGCAAGACGGCAGCGGCCGCAAACAAAAAGAAAAACCAAAATTTTCTTGAATAAATCAAAATCAAAATAATTCACTCTCTTTTATTGACCTGACTCTCATCAAGGTGCTACTTTAAATAAAAGATCCTGCAGGGGGGGGGACATAGGAGATTAGTTTAATCCTTTTGTTCAATTAATTTGTTTAAACAAATAACCACCTTTCACAACGGGGTGAGTAAACTCAATGGTCCTAACTTTCATCTAGACGATCACAAAGGTAAGTGAAAAATTCACTAATTAATCAGAGGTTTTATTGCCTTGGAAAAGGGGTAATTAGGGGTAAAAAGGGGGGGTAACTGTGGGCTCGGAGTAGGGGAAAATAGGGTACTCCGGGATCACCATAGTACCTAACAGGAGCTGACGAACGAAAAAAATCTCAAGAGCAGAAAAAAAATAAAATTCATTTTCCCATGACCACCGTATTCCTGAGGTACATAGATTATGTTGTTGATAACGCGGCTAGTCATCACGTCCGACATGTTTATGTTTCTTCAAACAAAGTTTGTATCAACAAGCGTAAGATATCTTATACACAGAGTCAGGTAAATACATAGTTCCCCATAATAGTTATTTACATTATAAGTCCGGTAAATCAAATTTTACAGTATTAAAAAAAATACGAGTGAGACGTTTAAGAGAAGGGATCTGATTGTTCCCGCCAAAATGGAGCTTTTTGCTTCTAATTTAGATTTGAGGAAGACTATCAGCTCACAGATGCTTTAATCCCTGCAGGATTACTCCCGTAACACGTTGCTCAACAAATTATGGTTAAAACTACAGTGGTTTTTCAAATTTCCATCCCCAAGTTGTTTCGCGCCAAAAAACAACTTGGGGATGCAAATTTGAAAAACCACTGCAGTTTTAACCATAATTTGTTGAGCGACGTGTTACTAGAGTAGTCCTGCAGGTATTAAAGCATTTGTGAGCTGATAGTCTTCCACAAATTTAAATTAGAAGCAAAAAGCTCTATTTTGGCGGGAACAATCAGATCCCTCCTCTTAAGAACGAGGCGACGTAGGAGCCGAGTTTTGAATTTAGAAAGGATTACTGTAAAAGTTTCTTACGGCATTGGCCGCTGCTAAGCGCAAAGCTGGATTGCCGGCTACTACCACAGTGGAGACGGGGTGGATTCGCTTAGTCACAGATGTTAAATGAATTGAGCCCACCAATTTTTATTAATATCCCTTGTGAGGGTACCGCAGAATTATTGGAAACCGCGACAGGGCACCGTAAGAGGGTCCTCCCACAAAAGCAGAATTACCGTAGAATGAAGAACTTCGATTTTTAAAATGGCGGTTATATTAATTTCTCGTGACTCTCTGAGTGACAAAATTACGTTCGAACACAAGGGACTCAAAACTGCGTAGGTAGCTACGTCCGCCTCACAAAATCGTCTTATTCTAACACAAACAAATTCTCGTCACGCCAGTTGACGTGAGAATAATATAGCTCAATGAAATTTTAATAATGATATGAACGGAAAAAAAGGTTATTTCAGCGCAAGATCGACTTATCCTGTCCTTGCGGCTTCTGCGGAGTGTCCAGTTGAGGTGGGTAGTAGAGATTCCAAAGGCAAGGGTCTATGTAGTGCGATTACGACCAAACTCTAGCCCAATTCCAGACTTAAGCCCAAACCAAATTCCCTACAAGGTCAGCAGTAAGCACTCAAATGGTTTCAGGAGTGACTTAGGACCTCGCGAGGCGAGGGAACTTGATCAAAATATCGCCCTCAAAGGTGGAAGCAAAGGTAATTGAGCAGCTAGGGAGTGATGTTAGCCCTACAAAGGACAGAATGACGAATCATTCAGGCAAAAAAAAATTGTACTTACGATAACGAGAGATCACTGCGAATTCACAGATCCCAATTAAGGAATTGAATTCCTATCCAACACTAAACCAATCGAAGAAAATTCAATTAAGAGAGCATCTACCGATAAAATCCCAATTATGGTGTCTTCCACGGCAAGGAGACTTAAATAATCGGCGAACTCAAGAATTTCACAGTGGCTGCCAAAAGGAAAAGATCGTTTTTTTGAATCAAAGTGGCAAGGAGGCGAGATCAAGGAAAAGCAATTTGAATACAATTAAGTCCTCAGAGGTGAGGCTCAAGCTATACTCCATTCGCGACCAAAACGGGAGGCAGAAATTTTGTTGCTAGCGCCATCTCATGAGTTATGCAACCTAATCAGACTTACGTGGTTACGTCATGATTCATGACATAAACCAACATGGAGTCAGTCCCTAATCTAACCTTTTCCACTTGTTCCTTTTATTACCACAACAATGGAAAAATTATGGCAGGTACAGTGTGCCCGGAAATAACGTGGAAATATTTCGGAGTGTGATTCTATGCAGCTGAATATAGGTATAAAAAAAGCTCATGTGAGTGTGGGTCCGGAAATGCTTCTTAAGGGAGCAATGGCTGCTCAAAGATGGATCCCTAAAACTAGTTTTTCAGCATTAACTGTAAGTATTAGACATATCACGACGAAATTTGGTATAGGGGTGTTATTTGGTACACTAAACCGTTTGCGATAATTGGAAATTTCCGGCCATGATTGGGTGAGTAGGAAATAGGCGGGCTGCCGACAAAACTGGCTTCCTTAGAAAGCATAGGAACTTTCTTGATATTTTAAGCTGTAGAATCACCCCCATATCTCAATGTTATTTCCGGGCACCCTGTATACACAGGTGTTTTCACCCTTGCTTTGCCGATGGTTCATTTTCGTTATAGAATTCAATCTGATGAGTGTATTCTTCATTATTTTCTAATGCCATCATCAATGCACACGATATGTATATTTGCACATTTACAAAATGATTGTTAAACTACAAACGTTTGGCAAAAATTGATTTTTCTATTGGTTAACATAAGTGCTCATCTATTCTCATTTTCAATTTACGTCTCTCGGAAGGATTCAGCCGAGGGGCAAATCTATGGGTGAAATCAGTGTACAAGCTAGGTGAGATCGCGGTGGTGAAATCAGGTGAAATCGGGCGACATCAAAGAAAACCAGGTGAGATCAAGGGAAATAAGGTGAAATCACGCAGGAAGGTGAAATCAGTGTACACAATTTTGCTCATAGATTTGCCCCTCAGATTCAGCTACCTAATGGATTGTCACACAATTTTCTTGCCATTTTGATGGCAAAAGCAAGCAAGCTGCAAAAATCTGTATACGGTCGAGCTCTCGAGCTGTAATAACAATTGCTAATATAAAAACTGCCGTTCCGGCTTCTGTTTCTGTCATAAAAATGCCCATTGAAACGTAATTTTTTATTAAGTTAAGTACCTATTATCGCTACTGAAACAGCACCATATACAAATCGAATTTCCTTGTTCTTGTAATTTTATTTAAGGTATAAAAAATTAGTTTAATTGTTAAAAGTCGAGACACATCACAATAAAAAAAAACATCGATCGTCCGTCGTCCAATCACGTCCTCCGATCGGTTTATGTTGCCAGCTACGGAATAGTAAACGGGGCTCTCGGTTCTAACTCTCCCTAAATTTATTGTTGCCCAAATTGAGCCACACCCATCTTTTATCTAAATAAATCTGATAGCGGCCTCTTTAGGCCATCACCTCGATCATCACGCTTTTTATTTCAAACGATAATGGTGAAATATTTTCAGTGGCATATTGCTTTAAAAGTTCAAGTTTATGACTATGTCTTTACTCTTTAATAGCTTATTGATCCGAGAAAGTTTGTCTTTTACCAGATTACTACTCAACGAAAGTTTGAAGTATGGATGACTCTTTGTTGCCTTAATTTAAGAGGATTACTTTTGTTAACTTAAGAATGTCGTCGGAAGGAAGCACTATTTTAATAAAACGACTTACTTGCGCTTTTCGTCGTATGAAACGGTAAAATTTGAGTACCTAAAGCTTAGGCAATTTAACGATGTCGATGGGTTTTTTAAGTAGGGTCGTGAAAGAGAACTGTGTTGTTCATAAAAAATGTGCTTGGATATGGCCGCAAGTTATGGAAAGTTGTAAACGTGTTTTTTCTGCGAGATGTCATTAGCATATTAGCTTGTTCGTAACTTTAAAATTGAAGATGCATGCCGCAAATTCATACATATTAGCATAATAATGTCCAAAATAGCACTAAATTGTTCACCAAAACAATATAAACGAAACGTAACCTGAAACGTTCAACCGTAACTCGTCTCCAGTTCTGTTTTTCCGCCAGGCACCTGATGCTTGGCGAAATTATATCGAAAAATGGGGCAGCTACGGAAGCGACTAAATCCTCCCCACTTGGTGAATGATGCAATACTATCACCTATTAGTTATCGAGTCTCTAGGGGCCGGTTTTCCTTTTCAATTGAAGGTTAACCATCAGATCTGTTAGCTATCCGATCAAATAAGTCCATTTCAAAACTTTCTGATGATCTGATCGAATAACCAACAGGTCTGTAGGTTAACCTTCGATTGAAAAACCGGCCTTAAGTGTTTCGGGAGTTTTTTCAAAATTTTTATTATTTATTGATTGAATTTTTGGAAACTGAATTTGAAGATCTAGTTGCTCTAAGTACATACCTACATTTTACCCCACCAACCTTAAAGCGTTTCCTGACATCTCTACCTACCAAATTTCAGCCAAATCGATTCAGTAGTTTGAACTGTAGCGCGTTTATTTAATGTTTCTTCGAAATTTCGATTTTTTTGATTTTATGCCAAAAAGGTGCTAACTGTGGATACACTTTTAGAAATTTAAAGACTTTTAAGTTCATATACCTATTAAAACGCTAATTTTGACATATTTACAAACTTTTTGTTACTTCCGGTTTCACTGGAACCGAGGTTAACTTTCTTATTTTAAATAGCAAGGTGACGATATTTTTACGCGATTCAAAAGACATTTTAATTCTCTTTACAGTCATATCAAAAAATGTTACCATGAGTTTCAAAAAATTGGCGGGCCACTCCGCCAGAGAGCCGAAATGTTTTTAGTCAAGTTAGCTGTGATTTATGCCATTTTAAGTTGAAGTGACTATTCAGATTAGTGCAAACATCCTCTAAAATGCGCATATTGTCTAAATAATAAACATTCTCATAAATTTTCTAATGCAGAGTTCGTTTCTTGGCAAAAATGGTAAAAATATCTAATTTTTAGAGGTTCTCAAAATTCTCCATTACGAATGCTGCCCGTTTGGTATATCCTGTTTGTTGACGTCTATTAGAGAATGGAAGAACGATTGTTTTAGCTTAAAAACGTGTATCTTTCCATTTAAAAGTAACGTACAATTTCGCTTAGAAAATCAACATTTCAGCGAAACGAACAACTTTTCATTATTGACATGATTGTAAAGAGAATTAAAATGTCTTTCGAATCCCGTAACGAAAACATCAACTTGCTATTTAAAATAACAAAGTTAACGCCACTTGCGGTAAAGCCGGAAGCAACAAAAAATTTGTAAATGTGTCAAAATTAGCGTTTTTATAGGTATATAAACTCATAAAATTTTCAAGCTGATATTCCAAAAAATGAAATGGCGAGGTGTTGCATGGGTTCGTTGACACCCGGTATATCTAATTAAAATGAAAGTAAATTTTGTGGAACAAGACTTTGAAACTACCTTGTGTAATCAGTTCCTCTTTGAAAATGGACCAAGCTTTCAGCAAACTAGAAAGTAAATTATATAGATTATTAAAACTATTTAAATACGTATGGAGTCCGGCCTAATTTCGGATTTGCGACTGCGAGTCTAGCCGATGTTTGAAGGCTGCGATGGTTGGTGACGTTATTATTTCGTCTGGTAAATTGTTCCATTCGGCGAAAGATCGGTTGGTTAGGAAATGTTAATGAGTCCTTTTTCAATTTGTAACTGTGCCCTCTCAAACGGCTGTCCAAATTTAGTTGCACCACCAGTAGACGAGACCATGAGTAAGACGAAACTACATCGCCCCTTTTTCTTCGAGCACCAAGAGATGGAAGTTGTAAAGAGTCAAGCCGATCTTCATACGTTAGTTGTTGATAAGATAGATTGGTGTTCATCGGTCAAATTTCATAGTTGCAATGCCAAAAAGGCACTTGGCGTTTGCGGATCGCAAAGAAAGTTAAGTGGGCTAACCCCCATTTCAAATTTCATTAAAATCCGTTCGGCAGTTTTCGAGCAAGCTTGCTCGCATACGTACGTACATACATACATACACACAGACATTTTTTAAAAACCACTTTTTCGTGATCCTGGGACCTTGAAACGTAAAGATCTGGTGTTATCTCAATTTCGAATTTTGGAGATTGCAGTAACCTCCCATTTTGAACCTCCCACTCCACTTCACCATTTAAAAAAAAAGGGGGAAGGTTACTGTAATCACTAAAATTTTAGAATTCGAGATAAGAATTGTAGTACAGCTCAAACCCCTGAACCGATTTGGCTGAAATTTTGCACATGGAGATTGTATTACACGTCGGAGAGCTGAAAATTTTTTGGGTTCAATCGACCCACGGAAAGTGCCATTTTGGCACACCAATTTCCAAATTTAAAATTATTCTCTCATTTAACCGGGCATTCAACCATCCAAAACAAGTTTTTATGAGATTTATTGTTACCATCAGAAAGGGCTTCAAATTCTGGTTTGAAATAATACAAAATTTATTCACAATTAGTTCCCTTTGGGTAGAAAAATCGAAATTTTATAGTAACACTGAAACCGCGTTGTAGCCAAAACTACTGGATCGATTTGTCCGAAATTTGGAAGGTACATGGAGGTTAGGTGACCCGTTGAAGAGCTAAAAGGCTCTAGGAAGCAATTGGTCCACGGTAAGTGCCATTTAGGCATATCAACTTTAAGATTTTAAACAAAAGTTACGGAAACGAAAGACCCACGCGTTGTGGAGGATCCAGCCGCTTCACTGCTGCCTTTTTTTATATTGGTTGTGGGAAGGTTAAAATGTACGCAATACTTTCTGTATGTATCTCTTGGCCTATATATAACAGCTACGGAGTTCCATATCCCCACCACAAACACGGCGGCAGTAAGCTGTTTTGCGCTCTGAGGGCAAGCAAACCGTTATTGCCCATAAAATTAACGTTGCAGTTGTTGATTTTGTTCGATTTATTTGCATTTGTAGGAGTTAGGACATACTGTTGACCAATCTCTCATCACTGTGTGTGTAATTGATTGCGATTGTTCCGAGAAGAAGCTGTTTTATCAAATAAATTGATTTGTGTTACTGTTAGGTAAATTATAAAGGACAAACTTCTCCGAAATTTCTATCACCTCTTGTCTGAGTTTGTTCAGTGTAAGTTATTTCAAAAGTACCTACAGATCCCAAATGTTATTTTTCAAGTTTCAGGTTGGTATTCCATTCGATGGGCGTTGGTATAATTTTTTCAGATTATGTCCTGTGTGGCTCCAGTCTCTTGAAGTTTCAGCCAGAAAACGGTATTGGGAGAAGATTCATGTTATTTATTAGTGTATAGACAATGTTTGTACCCTTGGCAATATGATTATAAAGATCACCAACTTTATTCATAACAACTTTTTATAGGCTTCCACTTGCATGTACCTAACTTACTTAGGTACCTACTACTAAAAACTTTTGTGTGCCGGGTTTCTGTTGTCATCGGATTAACTCGAAATAACAATTAATTATAATCGTAGTTAACAAAATCCCAATCGAAGTCCCCTTTCTACACCTTTTCCAGTAGTAGTTCAGAAAGCTTCAATTGAATTTCAGAATAGTCAGTTGAATTTCAGAATCCGTCAATTGTAGTTCAGATTAATCAATTCAAATTCAGAATGCGTCAGTTGTATTTCAGAATAGTCAAATGAATTTCAGAATACGTCAATTGAATTTCAGAAAGCATCAATTGAAATTCAGAATCCGTCAATTACAATTGCATTTGATGCTTTCTGAAATTCAATTGACGTATTCTGAAATTCATTTGACTATTCTGAAATACAATTGACACTCTCTGAATTTGAATTGACTAATCTGAACTACAATTGACGGATTCTGAAATTCAAGTGACAATTCTGAAATTCAACTGACGCTTTCTGAAATTCAATTGACGCTTTCTGAACTACTACTGGAAAAGGTGTAGTTCTTTCTCAAACTAGCGAAAGTTAAACCAAAAAGTATTTACACTAATCAATACTTACAAATTATTAAATGAACAATTCCAATTTAATAAAGATTAATAGTTGAAATATGATTTGAGTTCAGCCATAAGAGTTGCAAGACCTTGTGTCCTAGGGTATCGTTTGGTAGTATGGTAACTTGATGGAGTCGGTGATTCCAAGATGGTTCACAGGCCCAGGAAACGCTGACATTGTAAATATTTTCAAGCTTCAGGAGACAAAATTATGCCAAACATCATCACCCGGAATATATAAAAGTAGATAAAATAATCGCTGTACTGCCCTGCAATTAAAAAACATCGTATGTGCATTTTTAGGCATTTTGAGTTATTGATAGATTTGAAATCCTCAATAAATTTCCTTTTATAATTATATGATGTTTCTCAATTTTTTTAAGTTTTAAGTGGCAAAAATCTTGTTTTAAAAATAGCAAGTTTGCATTTTGACTGTCAAAGTCATAATAATGCAAGGCCGCATGTGCTAAGAAAACCGACGATTTACTAAGCATGAACCTCTTATGTGAGCACATAAATAACTAACCTTGACCACAGAAATCCACACTGTACTGCATTTTAGGTGATTTTACGTCGCTCTTAGGTTATGTACGACGCACATTTGCTAGTAGAGTCAAGTGCAAAATCATAAACCAGTCATAGCAGTGTAAACACATTTACGCAAACCGCATGACTTTTCGCGTTTTGTATTATTACTGAATGATTTATCAAAGCGAAAATCATATGAAGAATCATGTAGTGTAAACACACTTTTATAAATCCAAATAAATCGAACAAGACAACAAAACTAACAACTGCAAGGCTAATCCTATGGGCAGCAGCGGTTTGCTTGTCGTCAGGGCGCAAAACAGCTGACAGCTGTCATAATTGGGGTGGAGATATGGAACAACCTAGTTCTCCGAGGAGGGAAAGATATTCTCCATTCATTTTCTATTGAAGTGACATAACGTCAAAATTTGAATTTTATGTTGGTATGAGGAAATTTTGCAAGGAATTTTACTAACAGGTGAGTTGATAGAAGCGATTTCAATGCGATACGTCTGAAGACATGAGAAATGTCAAAATTTTGCAATTGTTCTGAATTTTGGCCTAAAATGGCCTTTGTGTGCGTGCAGTTTTGAGTAAAGTGCAAAGAAAAATATTCACCTATAATTTCATAAGAGCATTAATTCTTTCCGGAGTTTCTTGGAGTGCATTCCAACAACGTCTTAATCGGCCCGAGTGGAACACGCGGTCCCGATTACGTTGTTGGGATGCACGACTAAAATTTCCAGGAAATGAATTTTAGCTCGAATGCAGATTCGGTAAGAAACTACGCGATATTAGCGATGACGTGAAACCGCCATCTTTGTTGTGTATGGTCATAGTTAAGGCCTCCGACTGAAGCCAAACAAAGCGAGATTTCAATGTGCAAATTCCAGAAAACTGCATTTTTCGTCTAATTCTTTATTTACAGTTCCTACTGTGTTGCGTTTCAAGACCTTAATGTTGACAAATTGAAGAATTGCTATCGATTACATCGTTATATCATGTCCAGAATGAGCTTTGTGCTGCTATCGATTACATCGTTATATCATGTCCAGAATGAGCTTTGTGCTGAAATAATTGAATCAGCACAAGGAAATTCTCGCGTTGTTTAGCTTCATTGCCATGGTAACAACCTTAACTAAGCCCAACAAAGATGGCGGACCTACGTCACGCTAATAGCCCGTATAGCAACGATACAGCCACAGAAATAGAATAGAAATGATTTTGTTCAAGATGTATCAAGTTGTAAGAGCAAATATCCATGGCGTCGTCTAATAATTGTGATTTTTGACATATAATTTGACATAAAAATTTCCACTTATTAATTTCGCTTAGGTTGGTCTAGATATAAAAAGTTTCCAGAAAATCCTCGAGTTGCCATGGTAAACACCCCGGTAAACACACATAAATCAATTTTTCTATTGGCTAATGATTAGTATCGTGCGATTTTCACGAAAAAGCCCCAGGTAGGTTTACCTGTGACACTACTTCTAACAATAAAAATAAACGTTGGAAGATTTGAGTTATGCAATGTTTTTGCTTTCCCGCTAAATTTCTAAGATCAAATTGTCAAAAGTACAGGCCCTTGCAAATTAAGGTTGTACAGTTCCAGAAAAAATTTAGATCCTCAATAGAAAATGAATGGAGTTTAGGTTGAAATAACGAATTTGGTTTCTTCAATTTGAAGCCGGAGAACTCCACGGTTTTGTTTTTCTCACTTAAAATCTGTTAATTGGCATGAAAATTGACAAGATAGCGTCCAACACATTTTCATATTTTAAAAAATATACTTTGAATTCCAATGTCATACCTCTTATCCATCATCGTTCACTTTAACTTCTCGTGGGCGATTGACATCTGTTTGTTTTCCATGCGTCTATCAATCATTTTAATATTGATCATCGGAAAAAAGATCCACGTTGTTTTCATTGAATCAACTGTTTGGAATTCAGTTTCAGTTTGTTTGTAACACGAGCTTTGGCCTAATTATGCTTATGCTGCAAAAGGTAAATTTAATGTGGGGCTGCGAATGAAATGGTGGATTCATGTTTACCATTTCGGTTATTTAGGTACTATCAAGCTGTGATTTGATTTACGCGAAATTTACATTTATGTTAAACATGATTATGTATGGGTCTGCTTTTCTAAAGTTACACTTATGTTAGCGACCACAACACTTGACATTGTCGCCAGGGAAAGGAATATAAACACCCTCTTGGAATTCACCCTGGAACCCGGATTACCTCATTCGTCACATCGATAATCTAAGCCCAGCTGCTGATTAGTACCGGCCGTGTGGGAACTTAATATTTAAAATGCAGACAGTCTAGTTTTGTATCGAATAGGGAATAGACCTATTTACCTATCAACTTTTATTAATAATCCATAATCCTATTGCAATTGCAATACTTACAAGCGACTCTCATTACCAATCGCTTATACTTATTTTCTCGGCACGCACAAATATTAATAAGTTCGTACCTCCGTTCCAGATTCGCAAATTATATCTCCTGGCAGAATGCATGCCAATTCTTCGGATTTTGATGAAGGTCCGCCAGACGACTGATCATGTTATCATTGAATATCTCAAGGACAAGAAACTCCTTTGAAGTACTCCAAGTACTCCTTCGCAATGAAACTGGCAACATCACCGACGTCATGAATCTGATAATGGCGATGGATAATAATTTGAGCAACTTCAGCATTTCCGTTCCTGAGTCAGATTACATGGAATGTGGAGGCGATTTAAAAGATATGGCCTTCCGGTATGGTAAACATTACCATCCCTACGTGGCGATCATGGTGTGCGTCTTCGGAACTGTGTCAAACATGTTCAACATAGTGGTTTTGACGAGGAAGGACATGGCGTGTGCTCCTATTAACAGGATATTGACCGCGTTGGCTGTCGCCGATATGCTCCTGATGATCGAGTATATACCTTATGCGTGTTACTACCACTTGGTGTTGTGGGAAAATAGAGACTATCCGTATGCCGGGGCCGTTTGTATGCTCCTCCATATACACGTTACTCAAGTTCTGCACACCGTTTCCATCTGTTTGACGCTGACGCTCGCCATCTGGAGGTATCTTGCTATAAGGTAACTTTTGTAGGAAAATTCTTGTGGGTGCATATTTCATATTTTAGTTGTTTGACTTGTTTGGAAATTATGGTTTTTAACCATCTGCAGTTTTAAAAAATTTACAGCTAATGTTGGATATACAGGGTGTCAACAGTGCGGGATCGGCCCACAACTGCCGATCCAGTTTTACGAGAACGTTGAGATTCGGTATAATCAGAGACAACTGAGACGTGAAACTCATTGTTGTAAAATTGTTCGGCGCAACGCTGGTTGTCTATACTGTTTGCCTAGTATGAACGTAGGTGGCTCTGTATGCGATACAATCGAATTGTGGCCGGAAATTTGAAAACTGAAATATGGCGGGAAATTTGAAAATTAAAGTTATTGTTATTTGTTTTGTTTTGGTGCTGAAGATGTAAGGTTTGCCCCAACTACAGACCAAAACGGTTCATGAACGGTACATTTCATCCTGCCAATTGTGACACTGAAAACGATTAGTACGACTGAAAATTACCATTCACGGATAGTTTTTGTCTATAGTTGGAACAAACCTAACATCTCCAACACCAAAACAAAGTTTTTGTAACAAAATAACAAACAACAATAACAATAACAAGCCTTGCTTTGATAGATTTCACATCAATTTGTCATCAACTCATCATGCAGAAGCTTTACATATTTTCAAAAATATTACAAAGATTTATTGCACAATAAAATACACTACACATTCAAATTATTACGGAAGCGCTGAGGGATCAGCCGGTAGTCTTTTCTTTTCGATTTTTGAATTCTTGACTTTTATCTCAAGATCTTGACTTTTATCTCAAGATCTTGACTTTTATCTCAAGATCTTGACTTTATCTCAAGATCTTGACTTTATCTCAAGATCTTGACTTTTATCTCAAGGTCTTGACTTTTATCTCAAGAATTTCGATTTTGCGCGTGCGTGACTCATTGAAATCATTGCATTATTGATTATTTAGTTTACTTTTTATTGTGCTTTGTACCAATAAGTCTTCTTGTCTTCAAAATGTATATCAATGCGATGTGCATCCCTGTAAATGCTAATTCACCGTGAATCTTGAAAATGTATATCAATGCGATGTGCATCCCTGAAAATGTTAATTCACCGTGCACGATTTGTACATTGGCTTGGTGGCTTCGGGTGCAGATTTAATCCGCACCTAGTAGCACTGCCCAAGCATATGATAAGGGAATCGTGCGGGGGGTATCAGTTTCAGGGTGATTAGATTTTTTGCAGGTCAAGGTTTCAATTCCTCCAAATAATTTTTGTATACCATTGATGGAAAGTTATCGAATGGCTTGAACTTCAAGCAACACTTAGTCGAAACTTCGACTTTCAGTCGCCTTTAACAGATTTGTAAGTCAAAAGCGCATAGCATAGCAAGTTTCAGTAGGGTACCCCCAATACTTCTCGAGTTATTGCAATTAATAATTTTTTCTGTTTTTCACCCATAAGCTCGCCTATTTCTCCTATCCCCTTGGTCCGACATGGCCCAAAAGCAATCCCCGCCGCCGTCGAGTATTTTCGGAAACACAACTGTATACCAAGTTCGATATATCAATCTGTTTTCAAGTTATCCGACGGACACACCAGTCGAGCGATAGACCGATAGTCAAGATTTTGAGATAAAAGGCAAGATCTTGCGATAAAAGTCAAGATCTTGAGATAAAAGTCAAGATCTTGAGATAAAGTCAAGATCTTGAGATAAAAGTCAAGATCCATTTTTCCAAATCACAAGTCAGATAAATCAGAATTACTGATTACAACGTCGTCATTGATGGTTCTGACAGGATAGATCATCCCTTGTGATACCTCGAGTTGCAGAATCAAAATATTTTTGTCAAGTCGCAGGTCAGATAAACCTGAACGTTATACTATCAACGTTTCTAACAAATATACATCCATATTCGTACGTACAAGAAATTATTTGAATATTTGAAAATGAAACCCACCTGAAGATATGGAATGTTCATCTGCAAATGGGTTATTGTAAAGCGAAGAAGTTGAGGACTCAGCACCACTGAGATTAGGCAATTGAAAACACCGCCGGCGATTTTTGGGTAACTTCTGCCTCCGCGCGTCTTATTGTCAGATGTCAGATGTCAGAAATTTTATTTTCTCTTCCAATTTGCGTAGTTTTTTCACAAACCAGAGGAGCTGTGGGACGTAGAAAGTGTAGAAGGGTTCCGAGGACCCTTTCGTGACGGCATCTCTTGGAATCTTGTTGTTTTTTGTTATAAATTCGCACAATAAAAGACCGACATCCGGTCAGTCTGACACAAAAACGAGTAATGTCATATCTAGCGAGCCACGACGGAGAGCACGACGGAGACGAAGTTTTCCTTTAAAATAGACCTTATTCTAAATTAAAGAGCCAGCTATCGGATGTTGTACGAACCTCAGATGGTGTTTCAGGCTTCAAAAATTCAAATGTGCCGCCAAAAATTAACCTATATCTGTCATTGCTTGTTGTAATGAATTTTATGGTAATGTATCCTACCGTGGTAGTGCCATTGACTAATCGTCTAGAAACGAACTTTGGCAGTAACTTTTGGTCCTTTAACGCATCAAATTAATTATTTACGATGATTCCCCAAGTGAGGCTGTCACTCCTGTCACTTGTCATTCTTGTCAATTTCTGTTCCCACTCGGTTGAGCATGGTTTAGTTCTGAATTAAACTGCTACTATTTTAATATTGTTTTATAATTATTGCATTAGGAAAATTAGCACTTTGAGGTACTAGTTGCAATACTAAAGGTTCATTGTCTTCATACTGCTAGTTTACACGAAGGTAGGTGCCACAGTTTTCAAATGATTTCATATTTTACGACCACTGTAATGTAAGCGTTTCTTATGGACGCCAATTTCGTGAAGCACCAGAGTCCTTCGCGCGCTGCTACGCACATGCGCATTCTAATTTTGAATATCGTCTATTTCTGAGGTCTGACAGAGAAATCGGGGTACTACCATTGAAATCTTCGAGTAAGAGGCGCTAATATAATTAATACAGTTTTCAGAATGTAAGTGAGAGCCATCTTTTCTGACGTCATATCCGGAAAACGTAGCAGGTAGCGAATGCAAACCCGAGGCAACCTTCGCTAAAGGCCCTAGTTCAGATCCTGGCTAAGGCAAAGGCTACTGAAGCTAAATTTTATTCGATAGCCGCCATCTTGGAGCATACTATTAGTGCATGAAGACATACCACATATTATTGGACCCCAGATTTTTACCTCGAGCGAAAAGTTTTGTCCGAAAATTACATTGAGGTTGAAAAAAATGGGCACCTAGAACCTCCCCACTTGCTTAATGATCCAATCCTATCACCTATATATTTCAATCCAGTCTCTATGTTTTCCGGTACTTTTAGGCTTAATTTTTCGTCCTCTATTCGAATCTGCAATGAACATTAGGGCTTGCTACTTAAAATTTCAAAGTGGGACCCTACTTAGGATGTAACCGGACGTGCCTCATTGTCGTCAATAATTTTAATGGATTTCGAATGCGTCAGTTTATGTAAGAGCAAAATCTTATAACTGTACCTTGCTTAAATCCAAAGATACCAATCCTGTTCCATATTTGTAAGACACAGGGCAAAAATGGAAAGTGATTGTTTATGTAGATACCACTACTTCAATCTGAAGTGTCCGCTGACACCCAGTATGAGTTTAGAAGTCGGCTTGAAATGGGAATGCGAAAAGATCGAACCTGTCATCTTTCAGGAACATCCAAATAATTATATTTTATGTTCATCATGACGCATTTTCCTGCGATTTTCATAAAAATTATGAATCAGTATGCCTACAGAAATAACATTTTTTATAACGTTTTAGTTTGTAAATCGCTTCATAAATCACCGGTTGTATGTTTTTCTGGGTGTTAATAAAAATAAAAATATTAGCAAAACATTGTACTAATTTAAATAAACAATTTCTGTGTCAAATCGAGCGTGGAGTGAACATTGCTTTTCTCCAAGGATTCGTTGCCAGCGACAATAATTTATTGTCTGTTGAAATTAAGATATTTTCCTTCAGAGACACAGCAGGTAGGATGTACAAGTAACTTTATAATTAAGCAAAATATGAAGAATAAACGTCGACTTTGCTTATGTTTCATTGAAATTTCCCGATGATACTCATGTAATTTATTAAATCATCCATTACCAAGATCATCCTAAACAGAATGATGTTTTCAAATGAAACTCTGTTTACTATCGTAATTTAAGCTTGATTTGTTTATGAAACTACAAGCTTTATGAGACAATTTAATAAATAAAAATGCAGCAGAGAAGCGGCTGGAACCTCCCCATCGCGTGGGTCTTTGATTTATGTGTAGATAGTAGTCAATTCGAGTGAAAAACTTTAGAAACAAGGGAGGTTACTGCAATCACTAAAATTTTCGAATCCGAGATAAGACCGGATCAATACGTTTTGAGGTCTCAGGAACTCAAAAAAGTGGTTTTTAAAATGCGTCTATATGTATATACCTTAAAATAAATTTTGTTATTTTTCAACCAAATCAAAACATATCCACTAATAGTCCAGGGGCTCATAACAGAATTTTTGGGTATCATAGTATTCTGCTGGAGACCCCTATTACTTTACATTTCCAGTCTTGGAGATAGCATAGAACCAATTGGCATGCATGTACAGTGGATGTAGGTACTTGTTAGGAGGAATTTTTAAAATCATCATTTTTTACAAGAAAAAAATATTACAGTATTCTGTCTGAAAGTTGTACCGATCTTTGAATAAGAAGAAATCATCCGACAGATTTAATTGGCATTCGCTTCGAGTGGATGGAAGGGGTCGGCAGCGTGGGGTGAAATGAGCTCATTGAAAGCATAGTTGGATATCATAGTATTCCTGCTGCCATTTGGCAAACAACCTTATTTTAGCCTACATTAATAGAATATAACATTGGCATTTACCTAGGGTGGATGGAAAGCTCGCTAACTTGATTTAAAGATAGGCGTCACCATGATCACTTGGGTATAATAGTATTTTGCATGCCCTTTGATTTTTAGGCTATTTAGTCTGTGTACAACACAAAAATATAATTGACATGCAAATTCATAGGATGCATACGCTGGCATGCTCAAAAAAAATTTTTTTTCTTGAAGTAAGTTTTAAGGCGGATTGTATAAAAAATTGGCAATCTGTGCGTCGAATCCAAGCATCAAATCACTTCGCTACGGTTTTGTGTCGTTTGTATGCCGTCCATACAGTACACGAGGCGCCGCCGCCGTCATTAACTTAAAAAATGTTTTTCATCCCTAAAATGACATTTTTTGAAAAAATGCGCTAAGGTTTTCGATCCGACAATGCAACACCTATCAAATTCGATAATAATAATAAGTATGCTAATAATAAGTTTGCTAATAAAAATTCAAAAAGTAAAACGCGAGGTAAAACGTAAATTTTCGAATAAATGGCATTAAGGTTTTTGATCCGTCAAAGCAACAGCTATCGAATCCAATAGTAAGAAAATGCTCTTTTGCTAAGAAAAATTCAAAAAGGGGCCCGTTGCCACTAAAGGACATTTTTCGAAAAAATGGCACTAAGGTTTTCGACCCGGTAAATTATCAGCTATCAAATTCGATACTAAAAATATACACTTATACATTGTTTTTTTTCAATACATAGTTTTTTTCACGGCACCGTTCTTTGACCAAAAAAGCACCAAGTGCGAATAGATTTTTAGAAGGAGAATTCGAAGAGCTTTCATATATTGACGCGAAAAATGGGGGTTGGCATTTAATTTCTTAAAGTTGATGCGCCAAAATGTCACTTTCTGTGGACCGATTTAACCCAAAACCTTTTCAGCTCCTCCGAAGTGCATAAGATGTCCACATCGTATGTAGATTAAATTAGCTTTCTAATGAGCAGTCACATGACCTCTCGTGTTATACACATTTTTGACCTTTATGTCATAACTTCGATATTTCAAGATCACAGCGCATTATGTCAACGGGAATCGGTTTAGTTTCTCGACTAATGCTCCCGTTCCAAATTTGAAGGCTCTAACTTAAGTGGTTCCAGAGATGCAGGGGGTTGGGGGCGGACTCTTGGTCCTCACTGTATATCGGGTTACATCCACTCCATTTGAATGCCAATATCATAATTACTTCTAATGCTACCATAATTACTTATTCTCAAAACCTGAGCTGGAATACTATTATACCCAAGTGATCGTGGTGACGCCTATCTTTAAATCAAGTTAGCGAGCTTTCCATCCACCCTAGGTGAATGCCAATGTTATATTCTATTAATGTAGGCTAAAATAAGGTTGTTTGCCAAATGGCAGCAGGAATACTATGATACCCAACTATGCTTTCAATGAGCTCATTTCACCCCCCGCTGCCGGCCCCTTCCATCCACTCGAAGCGAATGCCAATTAAATCTGTCGGATGATTTCTTCTTATTCAAAGATCGGTACAACTTTCAGACAGAATACTGTAATATTGTTTTCTTGTAAAAAATGATGATTTTAAAAATTCCTCCTAACAAGTACATCCACTGTACATGTATGCCAATTGGTACTATGCTATCTCCAAGACTGGAAATGTAAAGTAATAGGGGTCTCCAGCAGAATACTATGATACCCGAAAATTCTGTTATGAGCCCCTGGACTATAATGCTTCAGCCAAAACGAGACATTAATGAGGTAGGTCAAAGTTAATAATAATCATTGCAAAAATTAGTTTTTTGGTACTTAGACTTTTATTACCTAAACATATTCGTTCTGGTTAAAACTTCCCAAATCCTAAGGACCTCATCAATATTACCCGAAATAGATTTATCCGGTTTCTGAAAACAGTTACTTAAAAACGGATAAAGTTATGATGTTATTTGATATTTCAATATTTGATCACAATGTAGGTATAGGTCTGATAGCTTGTGTCAGAAATCAGGGGTTAATAGGATCCAGGATTCGGATTGAATTAATTTCAGTTTTGTCCACAGATACCCTGAAAGGAATGCCATCTTATGCTCCGATCGCCGATGTACTGTCGCGATAGCCGTCAGTTTTATCCTCCCCCTAGCCCTGTGCATCCCCACATTCTTCACTTTCACGATAAGAAGCAAAGAGATCATGGAAGACAAACTGTACTACACCCTCTACCTCGTCGACATAACCGAGCTGTTCAAGAGCGACAGCAATCTCCTGAAAATCCAGTTTTGGATATACGGCGTCTGTATCAAGCTGCTCCCCTGCTGCATCCTCACAGTAATCAGCGTCTGGCTCATTCGAACTTTATTCAAGGCGAAAAGAAGGAAACAGATTCTCAGGGGCTACGACTCCGTCCCCCTAAAACTCGAGGGAAAAGAAATAAAAAGGAAAATATCGAGAGCGGAAAGACGAGCGGATCGCACGACGAAGATGCTAATCGCCGTCCTGATTCTCTTCCTCATAACCGAATTCCCGCAGGGCATCTTCGCACTGTTGATAGCTATGAAAGGAAAGGATCTTTTCCTGATCTGCTATCAGTTTTACGGAGAGTTGATGGATATCCTGGCGCTCATCAACGGGGCTATCAACTTCATTTTATACTGCTGTATGAACAGAATGTTTAGAACTACTTTTGGACAACTGTTCAAACATAACATTTTAGCGCAATGGGCTCCCGCCCCATCGTCGGAGGTTCCTTCTATGTACGTATAGGGAGAATTTTTGTTTTGTAAAATATTGTGGTATTAGTTTTAAGTTGTCATAATTCCGATCATCGTTTTGTTGGTTTTCAGGACGGTCGAGCATGGAACCAACGCCACTGAGTTGTAGTTTATGGTTGATGAAACATCAGACTTTTTGTAAAACGATAAAAAGATATTGGTATAACCTATGCAAAAACTGACACACTCCCTGGAAAAAGCGTAAAGGAGCATTGTGGCGAAAAGATGCTAGTTCTTCATCACTTGAGCCCTGAAGTAACTTACATTTTTTCTAATATTTTACGGCTATTAATTTGTAGTTATGTAGATATTTATATTGGTTGTGCAATAAATTGCTTAGTAGGTAATGCCACCTTCGTTAGTTAGTCAAATAGGGACCGGAGGTTACAATAAATGTTGGAAAGCGGGAGATGATCTTAAACCCTTTAGTAGGCATCTAATAGAAGTATCCTAGTTTTGCAACTTCCCAGGATGTGTGCGTATGATAGGGTGTCCAAAAAACCCCGAAATTTTGGGACTTTTTTCAGTTTTTCGCTTATAATTTCTAAACAGTGCTTCCTAGCGGAAAGTTCGCTATTTTCGAAATTAAACCGCAGTAAATTCTGCGTAGGATGAGCCCCCCAAACGTTAATTTCGACCATGATTTCAAAAAGCATCACAAATTTAAATTTTGGTTAAACGTATTCAAAAAACAATTTATTTATAAAGGTGAGACGAATAAAAAATCAATTTCTTCGAAATCTTTTGGACGTGGAGGGGCCAGGGTCGTTCGCAGGCTCGATGAATAGTGTGTCACCTTCAAATAGTTGAGGCTTAGGTACTGACTTATGACTGTTTATGGATTGCTCTATTTTGATTTTCTAGATCTAAAGCCTCAACTATTTGAAGGCGACACACTATTCATCGAGCCTGCGAACGACCCTGGCCCCTCCACGTCCAAAAGATTTCGAAGAAATTGATCTTTTATTCATTGTCTCATTTCTTAACTCATTTATAGATAAATTATTTTTTGAATACTTTTAACCAAAATTTAAATTTGTGATGCTTTTTGAAATCAGCGATTGATGGTCTACAACTTTCAAGCTATAAGTTTTTTAAATTAGAGTAGCCGTTTGGACGTTACAGACCACGAAAAGTCACTACTTGTAAATTTTTCACAAAATTGTCGTTTTTGACCATGGCTTGCGACCCTACCACATGGTCGAACTTCACGTTTGGGGGGCTCATTCGACGCAGAATTTAGTGCGCTTTAATTTCGGAAATAGCGAACTTTCCGCTAGGAAGCACTGTTTAGCGAAAAACTGAAAAAAGTCCGAAAATTTCAGGGTTTTTTGGACACCCTATCATACGCACACATCCTGGAAAGTTGCAAAACTAGGATACTTCTATTAGATGCCTACTAAAGGGTTTAAGATCATCTCCCGCTTTCCAACATTTATTGTAACCTCCGGTCCCCTGGAGGTCTAATTTGACTGGACTAGTAGGTTTAGTTCATTGGAGTTATTCAAATTATGAGCTTGATCTCATACTTTGGCCCGGTGCAGAGGCCCCAAAGAGGCCCAATGTGGGGGGCGGGCATTATTCAGGCCGCGCGAAGCCCGCCTAGTCAGGGGGGGTTCGGGGGCCCGCCCCAGCGGTATTTGTTACCAACGCCCCCGAGAAACAATTTTGACAATAACAAACGTTAAATACAATTTTATTTTCCCCAATTTCACACCCTCACCTCTTGCCTTCTTGGCCAAAAATTCAGAAATTACGTTTTCTAAAACTTATCTCGTCAAGTGTTCAATACTTAGAAGTGCTAAGTCGGACGTTAAGAAGAGACGTAATAACAGCTCCAAATTAGGAAAGATATCCAATATCTTTTCGTTCTTGAGAAACACCAAGTAAGGCGTTGTTCCTGATGGGCATGTTTCGTTAGTTTGATTTTCCTGCAAAGAAAAATACTTACAGATCTATGAGCTCTATCAATTCTCGTTCTAAACCACGTCGCAAAAATAGTATACCTATTATGTTATTAGGAGTAAAAATGATACTTTGTGTGGCAAAGCTGGATGTTTATCTGACGAGCGCAGCGAGGCAGACAAATCCAGCTGCGCCACACAAAGACATTTTTACTCCGAATAGCATATGCTATTTTTTCTTCAAACGCATGAAATTCATGAAAAGTTAATTTTTTGATTGAATTATTTCGAAAATCTATAAGAGTAGTTTGCCGTGGGATGCAGTTACCATGGTTTCAAACTTTCAATGTTATAAACAAAATTGCCCCTGAAGTTTGAAAAATTGTTCATATTTCTTAAATTTGCTGGCAATTTGTAAGTATTCTTACTTCCAGTAGTTTTCTTGTTTGAAACGATGTTGTTCTTTATAGATTTTATTATGTCGGAGTTGACATTTGATGAATTTATGCAATGTACGCCACCGGAGGTAGCTGAAGCCGCCAAAACAGCCGTAGATGATTTAGTGCCGACGAAATCGAGCAGCATTTACGAGGCAGCTTACCGAAGATTCATAAAGTGGACTGAGAAGAAAAACGTCACTAATTACTCCGAAAATGTCCTGTTGGCATATTTTTTGGAACTGGCCAAGGAAATGAAGATGAAGTGCTCTACAATGTGGTCACACTATTCCATGATCAAATCAATGCTGAATATCAAAAGCCAACGAAAGATGTATATCAATGCGATGTGTGTCCCTGTAGATGTTTACCTTGTTAATGTGTATGTAGGGGCGAGCTGAATTTACTGGTGGAGTCGGGTGCAGATTTTATAAATCTGCACCTAGTAGTAGTGCCTCCGCAGACGCACAGTGGTGTTAAAAAGACGAAATTATGAAAATTGGCCGTACATAATTAAACAGTAGAGAGTTAACAAAAAAACATCATATTTGCGAAGTAGGTATGTAGAATTAGCACTAAGGGGGTTGAAAAAGGGAATGAGAAGTCCAAGGTAATGAAAAAAGGTGATGAAAAGTCAAGAGGAATGAAAATTAACTGTGATTAAGTAGAATTACGAAATAAAACACTAAAATAACAAAATTATGCAATTAAAACTTTTGTGGGGGTTGAAATAAGCACTTATACCTACCTATTGCGAAGGAAACTGAAAAATTGTAAAAGGTAAACTGAATCCCAAATGCGTTCAATTTTATAACCGTCGAAAAACGAAATTATGCGAATTTTGCAAAATTAGCACTTAGGGGGTTGAAAAATCGTAAAGGTGGATGAAAAATCAAAAGGTATCAGGATTAACCGTGGCTAAGTAAAATTACGGAAAATAACACCAAATTAACCCAATTATGTAAATTTAGCATTTGAAGACTTGGAACATTGCGAAGGGGGATGAAAAAAGTGAAAAATTTAATCATCATCCAAATGGGTTCAATTTATTACAGAAGAAAAACGAAAATATCCGAATTTGGCAAAACTAACACCTAGGGGGTTGAAAAATTGTAAAGGGGGATGAAACGTCAAAGTGGATGAGAATTAATCGTAATTAAGCAGAATTACAGAAAATAACACGAAAGTAAACCAATTATGCAAATTTAGATTTTGGGGGTTGAAATGTTGCGAAGGGGGTTGGAAAAGTGAAAAAGATAAACGTAATCCAATTGAGTTCAATTTATTACCGAAGGAAAACTAAATTATGTGAATTTTGCAAAATAAACACTTAGGGGGTTGAAAAATTGTAAAGGGGGATGAAAAGTTAAAAGGGATGAGAATTAATCGTAATTAAGTAGAATTACAGAAAATAACACGAAAATAAGCCAATTATGCAAATTTGACTTTTGGGGGTTGAAACATTGCGAAGGGGTCGAAAAAGTGAAAAAGGCAAGAACAATTCATAAGGCAAAACTGCGCGAATTTTACAAAATTAACCAGCGGAAATCACCCGAAAAAGAAGCGGTCTGGGTAAATTTTGCTCTTTGAGGGTTCACATATCATGAAAGGGGTTGAAAAATTGTGGATGGGTCAAAAATTAATGAAAATCACTTTAAATTAATAACAAATTAGAAGAAAGCAAAAAAAAAATAAATGAAATATATTTACTCCGCTTGCTAGGGCTTAGGGGTTGTTAGTAGCGTAGGGGTTGGTTTTAGGATGAAGACTCATAAGACTTTTTTCAATGGTTGACCGAAATCTATTGAACCCCATAATTTTATTCCACCACTTACATGAAAAAATTTCCAGTTTCAACCCTTAAATTTCATCCCCCTTGTTAGATATTAATGAAAATTTGCCCATCCGCCTACAGTGGCGCTGTAAATTACCACATCAAATTTAGCCCTGATACGTTGAGCAGTTTTTGAGTTTTCGCATTTTTTTGTTTCGGCATGTTAGGGGGTTGTACCGCCTTTAAGGGTCGTTTTTCGCTAATGATGAATAAGACCTTTTTTGTACCATCAATAGAAAGCTATCGAATGGTAATATTTTCAACTATACATTCTTCATTGAAAATTCGAGTTTCCACCCCTAACTTTCATCCCCTTCGATAATTTTCTCCTAAAATTCGATCTTCCCTTCTCGAAGATGCAGTGTGTAAGATGTCACAGTTTCGCAGAAGATATTGCTTCTCTGTGTCAAATTACAGGGCTTTATGGACGTTTCAACCCCTAAACTCCAACCCCCTATTTCACCACCCCCACATGCCCTAAAGGAAGTTATGTTTTCAATTTCACCTCCCTAACCCAATTCGTTTAAAAATTAAGGTAATTTGTAGATTCATGTTTTCAACACCTCATGATTTCACCCCTTTATGATTGTAATGGGTACGGATGTTCCAGACTCAGGTGTTGTCCCGGCTAGCTTATGTGATCTGAAATTAGCCCTTAAAAGATGGTAAGGGGCGCCACCTACTTAAGAACTTACACCCTGCAGTAGGTGCATTGAGTCTGGGACCTCTCAAAAAGGATTTGGATCAGCTGTGAGGGTTGCTAAATAAACACTCCGGATTAAAACCTTATTTACAATATTTATTGAGTATTGAAACTGCGTGCAAGCGCAACCCCAACCCTGAAAATCTCCTTCTAAGAGCACAACTGCTCGAGTGATCCCTAGTTAACCGCTTGATCAAGATAGCTATCTCATTCCTTCGTCGATTAACGCATTTACTCTTAACGAGACTTCACGAAGGGTATTGGTCCGACACTAGACAATAACATTCATAGTATAATAATGACGTCACTAAAATTAATCCGAAATAGTCTTACTTATAACACGTGGTATAACAAAGGGGTAGCTAGCGTAGTTACCCACTCGCTGACTTGATCCCGAAGGATAAAATGAATTATCGTGCAAATCAGACTTGATCTTAAAATTATGAATAATAAATCTGGCCTGGCTAGATGGTTCCTCCTTATCCGATGGTCAACGTCAGGTCCTCCTAACCGAGTCCTTTGGGAGTCTTTTCAGGAACCCGAGAGCCCTGAAGATATCGAGGAACACTACCCTGGGGGTACTTCGTGGACTGGAGTTATGACGTGGTGATGATAGTGGAATCGAGGGGTTGAATCACGTTCTCTCAATTAGCTAGATAACGATCCTAGACAACGATCCTAGACAACGATCCTAGACAACGACCCTTGAAAATATAGCTGAAGCATGCTTTTCGATATAACCTCAAAATTTACCTTAATCATCGTAAGGGTAACGATTCCAACAATCCCTGACCATGCAGCCAACTTATTATCTTCGCCGATTACTTCGATGAACATGGATTACTTCGATGAATGTGGATTTAACAAATTTAGCCCCACATTTAATTAAATCGGACGCACGCCATTCAACGAACGAAAATGGAAGAGGCTGTCAACAGTGTCACCTGTCAACTTAAAACCTGAAACGCCCACCGCGCAGAAGCTAGCGGGGTGTAAATAATGTAATAATGTGTGTAATAATGTGTTGCCTACGTCGCTTCCCATGAAGAAGTGTTTAGCGTCAAAAGTGACCATTACATGATTTACAGGGGTGAGTTTATTTTTCCGGTGTGACATAACTCCTTGCGTATTTACTGACTTCAGTTGTTCATAAATAAACCAATAGGGTTTCAGAAAAAATAAATAAAATATAATTATCGACTTGCAAAGAGTTAGGGGTGGTTAATGGCCCAGGGGTTGGTTTTAGATTGAAAACTCATAAGACCTTTTTTCAATAGTTGACCGAAATCTATCGAACCCCGTAATTTTAGGCTACCATTTACTTGAAGAAATTTCAAGTTTCAACCCTTAAATTTCATCCCCTTTGTTAGATATTTTTGAAAATTTGTCCATCCACCTATAACGTCACTGGAAATTCACAAACCAAATTCTGCCTTGATACGTTGAGTAGTTTTTGAGTTCTCGTATTTTTGTGTTTCTGCATGTTAGGGGTTGTAGCGCCTATAAGGGCGGTTCTTCGCAAAATATGAATGACACCTTTTTTGAATAATTAATGGAAAGCTATCGAATGACGCCAATTTCGACTAGTACTTATTAAGCGGAATTTCGAGTTGCTACCCCTAACTTCCACCCCATTTGTTCGATTTTACGAAAAAACGCATCCCCCACAAGATTTCACCGATATATGTGTGTACGTTGAGTTTCCGACAGCTGCGTGCAACCCTTGCGGAGTTATCATATTTTTTGTGGTTTTCATCCCCTAAATTTCATCCCCCGAAATTGGCACCCCCTCACTTTCAACAGACTTGAAGGTCGAACGTGCATACTAATTTTCAGCAAGATATCTCCACTAGTTCTCGAGTTATTGCAATTAGTAGTTTTTCGGTTTTTCACCCCTAGCTCCCACCCCCTTGGTCCGATATGGCCCAAAAGCAATCCCCGCCTTACTTTTCGGGAGACGAAGCTGCCTACCAAGTTTCAGCTCGATATCTCAATCCGTTCTCAAGTTATCCGACGGACAGACTGAGGAGCGAGCGAGCGAGCAAGCGAATAAGCTAAGACAAGAGTACCTCCGCATTCTGCTACGGCACTAAAAACGGATTGGATATTAGTGCCGTAGCAGAATGCGGAGGTACTCTTGTCTTAGCTTATTCGCTCGCTCGCTCGCTCGCTCGCTCGCTCGATCGCTCCTCAGTCTGTCCGTCGGATAACTTGAGAACGGATTGAGATATCGAGCTGAAACTTGGTAGGCAGCTTCGCCTCCCGAAAAGTAAGGCGGGGATTGCTTTTGGGCCATATCGGACCAAGGGGGTGGGAGCTAGGGGTGAAAAACCGAAAAACTACTAATTGCAATAACTCGAGAACTAGTGGAGATATCTTGCTGAAAATTAGTATGCACGTTCGACCTTCAAGTCTGTTGAAAGTGAGGGGGTGCCAATTTCGGGGGATGAAATTTAGGGGATGAAAACCACAAAAAATATGATAACTCCGCAAGGGTTGCACGCAGCTGTCGGAAACTCAACATACACACATATATCGGTGAAATCTTGTGGGGGATGCGTTTTTTCGTAAAATCGAACAAATGGGGTGGAAATTAGGGGTAGCAACTCGAAATTCCGCTTAATAAGTACTAGTCGAAATTGGCGTCATTCGATAGCTTTCCATTAATTATTCAAAAAAGGTGTCATTCATATTTTGCGAAAAACCACCCTTATAGGCGCTACAACCCCTAACATGCAGAAACACAAAAATACGAGAACTCAAAAACTACTCAACGTATCAAGGCAGAATTTGGTTTGTGAATTTCCAGTGACATTATAGGTGGATGGACAAATTTTCAAAAATATCTAACAAAGGGGATGAAATTTAAGGGTTGAAACTTGAAATTTCTTCAAGTAAATGGTAGCCTAAAATTACGGGGTTCGATAGATTTCGGTCAACTATTGAAAAAAGGTCTTATGAGTTTTCAATCTAAAACCAACCCCTGGGCCATTAACCACCCCTAACTCTTTGCAAGTCGATAATTATATTTTATTTATTTTTTCTGAAACCCTATTGGTTTATTTATGAACAACTGAAGTCAGTAAATACGCAAGGAGTTATGTCACACCGGAAAAATAAACTCACCCCTGTAAATCATAAAGGGGTGAAATCATGAGGTGTTGAAAACATGAATCTACAAATTACCTTAATTTTTAAACGAATTGGGTTAGGGTGGTGAAATTGAAAACACAACTTCCTTTAGGGCATGTGGGGGTGGTGAAATAGGGGGTTGGAGTTTAGGGTTTGAAACGTCCATAAAGCCCTGTAATTTGACACAGAGAAGCAATATCTTCTGCGAAACTGTGACATCTTACACACTGCATCTTCGAGAAGGGAAGATCGAATTTTAGGAGAAACTTATCGAAGGGGATGAAAGTTAGGGGTGGAAACTCGAATTTTCAATGAAGAATGTATAGTTGAAAATATTACCATTCGATAGCTTTCTATTGATGGTACAAAAAAGGTCTTATTCATCATTCGCGAAAAGCGACCCTTAAAGGCGGTACAACCCCCTAACATGCCGAAACAAAAAAATGCGAGAACTCAAAAACTGCTCAACGTACCAGGGCTAAATTTGATGTGGTAATTTACAGCGCCACTGTAGGCGGATGGGCAAATTTTCATTAATATTTAACAAGGGGGATGAAATTTAAGGGTTGAAACTGGAAATTTTTTCATGTAAGTGGTGGAATAAAATTATGGAGTTCAATAGATTTCGGTCAACCATTGAAAAAAGTCTTATGAGTCTTCATCCTAAAACCAACCCCTACGCTACTAACAACCCCTAAGCCCTAGCAAGCGGAGTAAATATATTTCATTTATTTTTTTTTGCTTTCTTCTAATTTGTTATTAATTTAAAGTGATTTTCATTAATTTTTGACCCATCCACAATTTTTCAACCCCTTTCATGATATGTGAACCCTCAAAGAGCAAAATTTACCCAGACCGCTTCTTTTTCGGGTGATTTCCGCTGGTTAATTTTGTAAAATTCGCGCAGTTTTGCCTTATGAATTGTTCTTGCCTTTTTCACTTTTTCGACCCCTTCGCAATGTTTCAACCCCCAAAAGTCAAATTTGCATAATTGGCTTATTTTCGTGTTATTTTCTGTAATTCTACTTAATTACGATTAATTTTCATCCCTTTTAACTTTTCATCACCCTTTACAATTTTTCAACCCCCTAAGTGTTTATTTTGCAAAATTCACATAATTTAGTTTTCCTTCGGTAATAAATTGAACTCAATTGGATTATGTTTATCTTTTTCACTTTTCCAACCCCCTTCGCAACATTTCAACCCCCAAAATCTAAATTTGTATAATTGGTTTACTTTCGTGTTATTTTCTGTAATTCTGCTTAATTACGATTAATTCTCATCCACTTTGACGTTTCATCCCCCTTTACAATTTTTCAACCCCCTAGGTGTTAGTTTTGCTAAATTCGGATATTTTCGTTTTTCTTCTGTAATAAATTGAACCCATTTGGATGATGATTAAATTTTTCACTTTTTTCATCCCCCTTCGCAATGTTTCAAGTCTTAAAATGCTAAATTTACATAATTGGGTTAATTTGGTGTTATTTTCCGTAATTTTACTTAGCCACGGTTAATCCTGATACCTTTTGATTTTTCATCCACCTTTACGATTTTTCAACCCCCTAAGTGCTAATTTTGCAAAATTCGCATAATTTCGTTTTTCGACGGTTATAAAATTGAACGCATTTGGGATTCAGTTTACCTTTTACAATTTTTCAGTTTCCTTCGCAATAGGTAGGTATAAGTGCTTATTTCAACCCCCACAAAAGTTTTAATTGCATAATTTGGTTATTTTAGTGTTTTATTTCGTAATTCTACTTAATCCACACTTCATTTTCATTCCTCTTGACTTTTCATCACCTTTTTTCATTACCTTGGACTTCTCATTCCCTTTTTCAACCCCCTTAGTGCTAATTCTACATACCTACTTCGCAAATATGATGTTTTTTTGTTAACTCTCTACTGTTTAATTATGTACGGCCAATTTTCATAATTTCGTCTTTTTAACACCACTGTGCGTCTGCGGAGGCACTACTACTAGGTGCAGATTTATAAAATCTGCACCCGACTCCACCAGTAAATTCAGCTCGCCCCGACATACACATTAACAAGGTAAACATCTACAGGGACACACATCGCATTGATATACATCTTTCGTTGGCTTTTTAAAGAAGCAAAGCGTAGGCTATATCCCGAAAAAATCAAAAGTTTTCACGAAGGCGCAGTTCGAAAAATTTCTGTGTGAAGCTGACGATAAACAGTATTTGGGAATGAAGGTTTGAGTATACCTACCTACCTGTATTATAAAATTCCATAATAATTGTTTTATTCAGATTGTTCTGCTAATTGGCATATCCGGGGCATGTCGATGCGATGAAATGGTTAAAATGAAGATTGACGATATAGAAAACTTAGGATCCTTACTTCTCATAAAGATTCCTGATAGTAAAACGAATAAGCCAAGATCATTTACAATTGTCGGAGAGATGTTTATAAACATTTGCAAAAAATATGCTTCTTTGCGACCAAATGGATTCGACGAACAACGATTTTTCTTGAAATATGCGAATGGAAAGTGCACTCGATCAGTGATGGGGATACACAAAATTGGCGCCGTACCCAAAGAAGTAGCGTCTTATTTGAAATTGCCGAATCCAAATGAATATACGGGGCACTGCCTAAGAAGAACTTCGGCTACATTGCTTGTAGATGGGGGAGGCGACATCACGTCTTTAAAGCGGCATGGTGGCTGGCGATCTAGCAATGTTGCTGAAGGCTACATTGAGGAATCTCTTACAAACAAAAACGATACTGCAATGAAAATTTTGTCACCAATTCCAAACGTCCCGGTTAGCAGCAGAATGGACGCTCCATTGTATGCGGCAGCCGAAGCTTCAATGAGAAGAGATTCTTCGATAAGCGCCGATGTGAACTCAACGTTAACATCCAGTGGCTTTAATTTCCAAAATGCTTGTATTAGCAGCTGTACTTTTAACTTAAAGTTTGTAAATGAAAAATAAAATTGACTTTCTTGTTCTTTAAAAGGCTAGGGAATGTTTTATATGAGGAAGGAAATAAGCAATGAAAGTATTGCTTTGTTAAATTTTATTTTTACTCCGGCGGCAGACAAATTTTTTTTCCGCCGCCGGAGTAAAAAGACACACTTCGTCGCCATGGCATAGAAATGTCAGTTTAACATTATCAAAAATGTCATTAAAGTGCACTATTTTTGACGTTTGAAGAAAAATTAAATTTCTCGCACAGGTGTTTTGAGTTTGTAGTGTATTGTTTATATTGTTTTGTGAAAAAGAGAAACAAAAACTTATCATTAGACAAAACATCGGCTACCTGTTTAATGTAGTAGGTATTTAGTCAGTTGCTAATAAACATTTTAAAATATCGGCGTTTCCTTGAGACCAGGAAGAAAGGGCGAATTAAGAAGAACGTAATTGTCCAGTCGCAGTGCGAATCGTGACAGAGTATTATCGTTTATTTTTCCGGCAAAGTGCTTTTGGTGCGCTGTGAAAATATCACCGCCGACGCCGGCGTCGGTGCAAAGCAGCAGTTATGGTGTGGGACATTTACGCCAGTTCGACAGCAATTCCGACTGGTCCATTTTTAAGACGCACTTGAGCAGTATTTTACCATCAATAAAGTCATCTACGTCGACATCCAGCGAGCCTTGTTAATAAATTGCATGGCGGAGGAAGCGTTTAAATTGCTGTAAAATTTGTGTGTACCATTGAGTCCCGTGAACAGGTCGTTCGCAGAATGAATTCAGCTTTTGGATAAACATTTTACGCCCAAAAATATATTTTCTCGAGCGTTACAAGTTTTATAACGCAGAGAAAGCAGAAGCGGAGTAGATTCGGGATTGGGCATCGCGAGTGAGAAATTTGGGGGCGAAGTGTAAATTCGCAGCGGAGTTGGAAGTTGTGCTAAGAGACCGATTCATAATGGGATTAAGGAAGGGTCCAATTTTAGACAAACTTTTTGAAGATGTCTCGACTTTAGTGTTTGAATCGGCAGTACAACTAGCGACTAGTAAGGAAGCGTCACGTCATCGGTACGATCTGGAAACCGGCGATCAAGGAAGAGAAGAAAGAGGTTTTCCAAATGTCCCTGAGAGAGAACGAGCGAGAGGGACATGGACAACATGAGGGAGATGCGGATCAACAATCAGTTGCAACCGCGCGAAATGGCAGAACCAATCCACGGGAAGAGTCATGGTAGGCACGACACGGAGCGGCGAACAAGTGAAGCTTCAGAGGTAAACCAGCCGGAGGTCCCGGAGTGTCCGGAGTCGGAACAGCTGCATTAGAAGCACCAGGAACCAACAGAAGATGCGGGATTTGTGGTAAATTTAACCACAATGTTTGTGCGAAGTTAAAATTGTATGTAATTAGAGAAGGGGGTCCGCCGTTGTTGGGCCGCGATTTTTTTAAAGCTTTTAAATTGAAATTGTATCGATTGTCAGAGAAAGTGAATCCGGATATCCGAGCGCTAGTTTTGGAGTTCCCCGAGGTATTTTTTGAAAGATTGGGGTGTTTCACGGGGGGCGCCATACATCGTTACGTAGTTGAAAATAGTAGTGCGAAATTTTATAAACCACGCCCATTGCCATTTGCGATTAAAGAAAAAGTTGAAGCGGAAATTAAACGGTTAGAAAGGTTGGGGGTTCTATATCCGGTTACATTTAGTCCATGGGTGAGCCCGATTGTGTTGAAGATAGTGTCGATTGATTATAAAAATCAAGTAGTGTTGTATGTAAAAACAAAAGTAGTTGTACTGTCTGTCAAAAAGTCCATTCGTTAATAAAATCTTTATCTTTAATACTCTGCGAATCACTAGATCCAACAGGTTATGGGCGCCAGTTTTCACTTCTAAATTAAAGATAAACGATCGAAGAAAGAAAGAATAGGCCTAGGTATGAACTCTAATCCTGTACGCATCGAATTGCTTGACAAGGATAACTTTGATACATGGAAAATCCAGATACAGGCATTATTAACCAAAAATAGTGCATGGAAGTATCTAAATGGAACAAGAGTATCAAACCGGCAGATCCAAAGGAAGTTGAACTAGTGGAGGAAAACGACGAAAATGCGAAATCAGATATCATCCTCGCAATAAGTCCTTCAGAACTAAAACAAATTAAAGGTTGTTTGACATCGAAGGAAACGTGGAAAAAGTTGGAATCCATATATCAATCCAAAGGACCAGCAAGGTAAGCCACTCTCCTGAAACAATTAACCCTATAGAAAATGAAGGAAGGCGACGATGTAAGGAAACACCTGAACAAGTTTTTCGACGCTGTAGACAAGCTCACGGAAATGGACGTAGACATCAATCCAGATTTACTCGCAGTGATGTTGCTCTACAGTTTACCAGCCAGTTATGAAAACTTCAGATGTGCGATAGAATCCAGGGACGTTCTACCAACTCCAGAAGCTTTACGGATAAAGATTGTCGAAGAAATGGCTGCTAGGAAATGCCATGAAGAAATCCCAAACGCGATGGCTGTAAGCAGGACTGGAAAATTCTTCAAAACAAGCCAAAATCAAGGAAAGAAACCGTCAACGTCTAACAATGATACATTTAAGTATAAATGTCACCGGTGCCACATTGTCGGGCACAAAGCCTCCGCATGCCCTAACAAGTCGAAGGACTCGACGAAGATCGTGACTGACTCTAGCATGTATTTCACGGAAAAGGAGCAACAAGCTTTGATGGCCAAAGTGGAAGAGAGTAAATGGTGTTTGGACAGTGGATGCACTTCACATTTGTGTAAAGACGTAGAATCCTTCATTGAAATAGATAAAGTTAAGAACAAGACTTTAAATTTGGCGAATAGTGGTACAACGAATGTGCAGGCAAAAGGTACGGCGAAATTAGTAACCCCCATTGATGGAAACAAGTTGAGTCAAGTTACTTTGAAGAATACTCTGTATGTACCGGATCTGCGAACTAACTTATTATCGGTAGCGAAAATAACCTGTATTTGATTTGAAGTATTATTTCATAAACAAGAAGCTATCGTGACTGACAAGAATGGTGGTGTGACTATGAAGGCACACAGACTGGGTGACCTATATTATGTAAAGGAGGACTGTCAAGTACAAATCGGAAAAAGTTTGGAAACAGCGCGATGTTCAACCGAATCCGTTGAAGCTGTGAACTTGTTGACTTGGAATCGTCGAATGGGTCATTTGAATATGAAAGATCTTGAAGAAAGTCACAGAACAGAAAGAATAGCAGGAATGAACTTTGACAGTAAGAAGACAGATGACATCTGTGAAATTTGTTTACAAGGAAAGATGACGAAATTACCTTTTTCGAAGAGAACGTCATTTGCGGAAAATAAACTGGAAATAATACATTCAGACGTGTGTGGACCAATGAAGACTCAGTCAAATGGAGGAGGAAGATATTTTGCAACCTTCATTGATGGACACTCTCGATGGTGCGAAATTAAAATTCTGAAACACAAGAGTGACTTGTTAAAAGCATTTAAGGAATATAAAGCTTCTCTCGAGAACAAAACTGGTAAGAAGATACTTAGAAAGTGAGCTTATTTAACCTATCAGTGAACTATTTAAGTTGGGAAACAAAGAACAAGAAACAAGAAACAAGATAGTTGTGGCATAGTCATTATTGCGACTACTAGAACCTAGGGGAAAAACCTGGTCTACCACCTAGAACTAATTTGACTGAATGCTGGACTCTTGAAGGATTAGACTGCTTTATCCTGGACCTCCCCCATTCAACTCCAATACCAGAGGTTGTCCCACTCTTACCCAAAGGTCTAAACAAAATTGCGAGGTGTTTTGACCGGATGATTCTCACACAAAGCTCTGTAATTACGCAACGCAGCAAATTACACTATGCAGCAAAATAATTTCTAACACACAGCTAAAGACTACCAGCCCTAACGACGATGGAAAACCCACAATGACTTCGTCTAAATTATAAGTCAAGAAAAAAACCAGTGCAAATTTGTGAGAACCATCTTTCCCTTTTTCCGAACCAAAATATGTTTTAATAAGCCAGTACTTCTAAAGGAAGCTGGACCACAAACACTCAAATCCACTTGTACTACCACATCATCTCTTCACTCCTGTCTGACAAAACCCCCAAAATCTCTCAGTTTAAAAGGGCAACAGTAGTAAATGCTCTGGAACTCATACAACGGGAATATCGACTGTCTCGGGCGTGACTCCAAAACTCAGCCTACATTCACACATTACTCCTTTTCATACTCCTGCCCAAGTGAGCCTGTCGTGTGGAGATACCTGTACATCAGTCTGGTCGGTGGCCATTTAAGTGTAAGGTGTATGTCTCTGCAGTGGCGGGTCTATGCGACCGGCGCTCACCAGGTAATTTAATTCTTTTTTTTCTCCCAGACTGAAAATTGCCCAAACATGGATCCTCCAGAGGCTTTTTTTTTAATCCATGGGGTGGCCCAGTGCATGAGCCACACACGCAGGCCAAACGGCGCATTGTGGCCCAGAGTGGGTAATCTGGCAGGTCTCGGTGAGCCCCATCGCCTCAAATTAAGCCCAGGACCCGCCCGCCAGGTCCTCCTGAAATATCCTCAGGCTCACCGTCCCTCAGTATGCAACAGAAGGGTGTCGACTACAGCAGAGCCCCGCATAAAGCAGAAGGGGAAACATACAACCGGAGGTCACCGTTTGCGCGGCCCATTAACGCAGAGCCATTCATCCCTTAGGCACGGTAGATCACACCGGGATTGCGGATTGTTTATCGAGATTTACTTCTCTAGATACGCCGTAGTTATTCTGTTAAGCAGGGGCACCTCTAGCCGGATGTGGTTCTTCACCACGCACGGACGGTCTTAACTGAGGTGAAGCTACGGACCCAACGGAGGATCTATGTTGCGCTGTCCACAGCCCCGTCGCAAATTGACTTGACAGGCCTCACGAGGTTCCCAACCCATTCCCCACGCATTCACACAAAAAAAAACAAGGACAATCAGCCTCTCGACGACAAGACCACGGGTGTAACATACTTAGTCTCAAATGATAGTCTGTTTGGCAACTGGCACAACAATATCAGTGTAAAATGATTAGTTATTGTGATTAAGCTGGACAACTCCAATATTTGCGTCAAACAGTGGCACTCCAGGATCACGATTATATGAACTTAAATGGAATTCAAAATGACTGCGGTTACTGAAACTCAGGATTCAGGAAAGCTGCTGGATTGTACAAATAAGGAAACAGGCATCTGCTGAGCAACTGTCTCCATCTTGGGGATCTGCTAGGACAATGCTGGAACTCTGCGTCTGGACATGATTTTGGTTTGGATGGAATTCAGGAGGCGTGCAGTGCAGAACCTTAAGGATTATCAAAATTATAATCTGGTTTTATTCAAGTCGCAAAATAATAATATGAAACAGATAAATTATTCGGTCAGGATCTATCAATCTCTGAAGCAAATTTACTCACAACAGCAAAAGCAAGGAATAAATAGATCATATAAAACAATCTGCAACATCTTGTAGACCAGCTGTATAAAACCAAGTGGACTTAGCAACCTCTAGACTCAGCTATTATCTCTAACGACCTAACTTTTGGGCTGTAACGAGATGTAGAACTCCGTTTTCACGTATTAGAAGACAGCAGTTATGCACCCCGGGAGAGAAACATAAGATTAGTAACAATAATCAGGCATCAATCTCTGTCACTCCAAGCTAAATCAACTATGTTGTTTACTACAGCATCCTCAGAACACTATGTATAACAACAACTGCACTACAGCACTAATCATAACACCCTGTATAACAATCGAACACTGTAAGTTTTGATGTATTTGGAACCCCCCGACCCAGGAACTTGAAATTGTGATGATGTACCTAGATGTAGATGATGTACCTAGGTGTATGTATAATCAACCCCGTAACCGTCCCCACATTCCTTTACCGTCGTAAAGCAAAATTTTAGGTTATTGCAAATAGTTCATGAAGAGAAGAAAGTGAATTGAATGGAATTATAATAAAAGCGTTACCTTTTAATTACTCAGATCCAAGCTGCTACATTTTTGACCAGCTCTTGACCTCTCGTTTTTCACCAACTCGAACGCTGAAGAAAATGTCACGACCACCGCTGCGGCTTTTCCGGCTACCGCATACCTTCTTAACCTTCTTAAAAAACAGAAGGAAAATTAATTACTGGCATTTCACACTTTTAAAGACTTCTTATTCTCCCAAAAATCCCCGCGACCCCTGTAAACAACTTTTTTTCACCCCGTTGCCCCGAACAACCTCGCTCTTTCGTGATTCGTTGATAAAAAAAACAGCCGATGGCTGGTCGGTAGAAAAAAATACTACCGGACGCTGACATGCCTGACATGCACCGAGAGACGTCACTTGTCAATTGAAACTGTCAGAAACGTCAAAACCAAGAAAATGTGCTTGTAATTATTTATCAAATGCACGGAAACTATTCAGACGAAATGAAATGAGGACAGGGATTTAAGGTGAGAAAACTGGTGCGTTTCAGTATCCCATGCCACGACTAGAGGATATGTTGTCTGAACTTCAAGGGGGAGTCGAATTTACTAAATTAGACCTTTCGCAAGCTTATCAACAGATTCCCTTAGGTAAAGAATCGCAAAACTTAATTACTATTTCAACTCATTTGGGATTGTTTTCGTATAAACGGTTACCGTTTGGAGTGTCATGTGGTCTCTTTTCAAAGAATCATTGATGGCGTGGGGTGATTTGTTTTCTAGATGATATATTATAGATCTTATCTCGAATTCGAAAATTTTAGTGATTGCAGTAACCTCACTTTTTTTAAATGGTGAAGTGGAGTTGGGAGGTTAAAATGTAGTTTTTTTTTAAATCCATTGTCTATTTAGGGCATAGTTTTAGGTGCTTTGTATGATTTACTTAAGTCAGGGACCAAATATGCGTGTGTCAAAAGGGCACTAAGAGTGAATACATCTTTAGAAGCAGAATTTGAAATCCTTTCTTATGGTGACCTGAAAAATGGGGATTTGCATTTAAAATTTAAAAGTCGATGTGCCAAAATGGCATTTCCGATTGCACGATTGGCTCCAGAAACGTTTCAGATCTAAGTTGGGTTAGTAGACGCCTACGTGCCAAATTTAAGCCAAATCGGTATATAGTAGTTTTGGTTGTGGCGTGTTTACATACGAACGAACGTCCACAGACACATTTTAAAAACCACTTTTTGGATTCCTGAGACCTCAAAACGTATAGATCTAGTCTTGTCTCGAATTCGAAAGTTTTACTGATTGCAGTAACCTTCCATTTTTTTAAATTGTGGTTGGAATGGGGAGGTGAAAGATTGATGAGCTGGACCTCCCACTGCTGCTATTTCAGATTTTATTATTCACAAATACATGAATAACAACTCGTTCGAAAAATTAATTTCAGACCTCATTTATCTCTGTTAAGTTCAAACTTTCCTGAAACAAATTGGGCAAATTCTGCACCTCTGTTAAGTTCCAATTGTCCTCAAACAAATTCAGTAAAGACGACTTGCCGACAGGTTGACATTCACTAGTTGCCGGGTTGAAAACAGTATTTGAAGGGCAATCTCGAGTAAACTCTTGCCACCACCAAAAAAATTTAAAACATTCATAATACTGCCCGCAGTTGGGTGCGGCAGATTTAGCAGGGCCAAAACATCGAGGCGGTGAAACTAAAAAGAGAATTTTTCAAAATGAAAGTGTCCAAGAACTCACTCGAAATATCATTTTTGCATTCGCTTATCCCAACCTTAGTGCAAATACCACGAGACGGTTTGAAGCTTTCACCTTCCGGGCAATATTTCAGCTCTGCATACCAATACCCCCAAAAGTCCTTCTTGCACTCGTAGTAGGAAAATGGGGTCTCACAGAGATCACTTCCTGTAAAATTCTTAGCTTCTGAACAGCTCGGTTTCAGACTTGTATGTGGCGGAGTATCGACGCACCTACGTAGGAATATTATCAATGACCTTAGACTCCCTTTATTCTTACGGAAAGCATAACTGATCGTTGCAGTGTTGCGTGCCGCAGTTCACAGGCTCTCCATAAAGTTCTAGTTTCAAGCCGAAAATCGAGCGGCACCTTCTGTAGCTTTTCGAACTAATGCATTTGACCCCGCTCCTCTTGCAGTTCTCAAAAAATGAGTGAATGCTGCCAATTCCAAAGAAGCAAATCTAAAATCCTTCAATTAGTTCCAATATTCCTCAAAGACAACTTACCAGAACAATTGTTAGCTGAAACTTGGCCATTGCAGCGACTAAAACTAAACAAACGAAACAGAGGTTCGCTTTTATAAGTAAGCTGAAATTAGTTTATTGTGCCCAATTAAAATGTTTGCTATTTAAAGGACTCATTCGGTTTTCGCAATTTTGTTAAGCTAATTATTCCTAGTACTTACCTATATTAAAGTCTTGCAAAACTTTATGGCTCATTGTTTCATTATTTGTTTATCGTGGCGATAAGTGCAACAGGAAGGGTGTGACTGCAGCAGATACAAGAAGATCGATCAGATAATCTGTTAATTCGTAAACGCAAAAGCGCCGCGTGGGAAAATAATTTTAAGAAACTTTAGAGTTCAGCAACTCGAGATAACACCAGATCTATACCTATGTTTTGAGGTATCATAAACCCAAAAAAGCGGTTCATAAAATGTCTGTGTATATATTTACGTGCATACGTAAACATGCTACAGCCCAAGCTACTAGAGCGATTTAGCTGAAATTTGGTACATAGGCACCACATCATAACCTAACTTGATATCACCAGAAACACCTCACTACACCAGGGCCACCCTGGATTTCTCAGTTCTGCCATATTTACGGTGCGCTAAGTTTGACCAACACATTTTAGAGAATTTTGACAATAAATTTCGTATATGCCACTTTTCGCTACTCCCTAATTTATCTTTCCAGTTACCTACCTAAAAAGTTTTTGAATTTGTTTTCAGATCGGAAAACTGTCCTTAAATTTAGTTGAACAAAACATCTTGTCAATCGAGGTTCAAAAGGTAAATGCAACAAATCTTAAATGGCAGTCTTGTTTTTGTACTTCGGAACGAAAGGTCGTGGCATTTGACACTTGCTGTTTGAATTTTAACGTCCTAATAATGTTACCTATCTACTGTGATAGCGTATGGTAGGTTAAAATCCGTCGGATTTCGCTTATCTTTAATTGTTTTGAGCTTTTTCTGGTATCTTTCCTTGTTCAGAGGAAAATTCAGGCGGCTTTGAGTTTGTCCACGGTCCCACAGTTCTAAACTTCTTGAATCCCTCTTGTACAGCTTCTACTTCATAACGGTCATTGAGGAGGACTTTTGTCACTTTGAATGGACCCTTGAATTTTGGGAATAATTTTCGACTATCACCAGTGGCTGGGGCATCAGTCTTGAGCACAATAACCACTTCCCCTTCTTAGTACTGAACAGCCTTTGCCCGAGTTTTGTCGAATCTCTGCTTTTGCGCTTTTTGGTCGTCCGAGATTCGTTCGCTCACTTTCTCTCGTATCTTCTTTAAGTCTAACTCTTGCAAGTTTTCTTCAACAGTGTTGACTACTTTTGCACTAGCTAAGTGACGACCTTTGTATCCTGCTAGTGCTTCTAATGGCGAAACTTTGGTAGTAGTGTTTATAGTACAGTTGATGGCACTTTGTACTTGCTTCACATAGCCATCCCATTCGCTTTCTGATTATCCCGCTGCAGTAGCGGCTAACGAATTGAGTTTTGTAAGGTTGTACCTTTCGCAGCGGCCGTTCGCACGAGGTGTCGCCACAGCGTTCAATATGTGCTTGATACCATAGCTGGTGCAAAAGATTTGAAAGGTTTTCGGCGTAAATGCCGTCCCTCTGTCCGTTATGAGACGGTTAGGTGCCCCAAACAGATACATATGGTCAGTCAGTGCCTTTCTGACGCGCCGAGATTTTGTATCCTTGACTGGTTCTAGAATAACGAACTTTGTGTAAGCGTCCACGATTATGAAAAGGTACTTGTTCTTGCTTTGGCTTGTCAACAAAAGGACTAAGATGATCGGCGTACAAAATGTGGAATGGCACGGGGATCTTAGGAATAGGGTGCAACATCCCTTGTTTCTTATCACTGGGACCCTTCTAGTACAAACAATGCAAATACGCGGCCACGTATTTTAAAACAAACTTGGTCATTCCAGCGAACCAGTAGTTTTCTCGTATTTTGCTCAGAGTTTTCTCTACACCTAAATGTCTCATGTCGTCATGGTTTAGTCTACATTACATATCTGCCATCTGACATCCCTCGACACCACCCATGCTTCACTTCCTTTTTCGAGTTTGCGGTAGGCTTCCCTTTGATTAGGACATAATCTTGAAAATACTGCTTCGTATCTCGGTCTTTGATTCCAGTTTGGAGAATTTCCCGGATTTTTGAGATTTCGTCACCTTGTAATTGGGCAGCTTGCAGCCAATCAGCTTCCGTCAGATCAACCTGGCTCACTTCTATTTCCTGTACTGGGTTTCCAGGTCTGTACCCTATTTCGAAGTTGAAGTCTAGAACTTCGAGCCAAAAACGAGCCACTCTCGGTATCAGATCCTTTTTTGAGAATGAGGTTCTCAGAGCGTTGCAGTCTGTGAATACTTTGAATTCAATCCCCAGCAAATAAGTTCTAAAGTGTCGTAACGAGAGAACCACGGCCATGGTTCATACGAGTGATAAAAACGGGTGTCGTCTGTTTGCTACAGTATGCCACTACGTGTGGTTGTCCAGCTTAGTGTTGTGCGATACGTATCGATACTTGGGAGTATCGATATTTTAGGGTCCGATACTCGATATTTTGTATCGATACTTCTCCTTTCGATATATCGGTGTATCGATCCAACAAGCGTAGATATCGAATAATCTGTTTCGATTGATCAAACATTTTTTAAATTAAATAATAAAACGACCTTTTAACGTATTTTTTGTTTGCTTGCTGTTCGTGTTACTAAAAATAGTTAATGTTGCCCTCTAGGTAGAGACCGCCTAGTTATGTCCTTCCAATACAGATACCTTCGCTGTCATAACCAATAAAAAATTTTTGCAAGGTTTTTTATTACATATATAAAATAATCTGGATTTTTTGTTTTTGTGTCGATATTTATGCGATACTAAGTGGATCGATACTTTTTCACCGATACTTTAGACGTATCGATACCATACAATTCGATACGGATCGATACACGGTATCTTTTGCAAGTATCGCACAACTCTAGTCCAGCTAACACCGCTGTGCAGTTCCGTTTTCAGTTGAGTATCGAATATGCTTAGAACAGATCGGCTGGTTAATATCGTCTTGACTTGCTGCACAGACTGATCTTGTTCTTTTCTCCAATGCCAGTTGGCACTCTTCTTAGTCAATAAGGTCAATGGGTCGACGATGGTAACGAAGTTTCGTTCGAACTTCCGAAAATAACCGCCAAGACCTAGGAACTGACGAATTTCTTTCACATTTTCAGGAATCTTCATATGAGTTACTGCTGCTATCTTTCTGGTTCCAGGTCAATCACCTTCTTCGGCACTGATTTCTCGGCCCAAGTATTCTATTTGTGTTTTGAAAAACGAGCATTTGCTGAGTTTCAAAGTTAATTTGCTACGTTTGAAAACTTCGAGGCCTTTGGTTAATCTTTCTAGCCCCTGCTCGAAAGAGACGCACGGTATGATAATGTCGTCGATATATGGGAGCGCTGTTTTATTCTTCAGATGTCCTAGATGATCAAACGCTGAAAGTCGGCTGGTGCGTTAGCTACGCCGAACGGTATTCTTAAGAATTCATAATGCGAATCTTTCATTACGAATGCCGTCCTCTCCACTGAATCTTTCGCCATTGGCACTTGGTAATATCCTGATGCAAGATCCAGACCGATGAAATATTTGTTGGCGCCTCCCAAACGATCAATTTGGTCTTCGATTAATGGCAGAGGATACTTATCCTTAATAGTAATCGCGTTTAACTTACGGTAGTCCACCACCATCCTAAAATCTCCCATTTTCTTCTTGACTAGTAACACTGGACTAGCGTAAGGGGACTGAGACTCTTGGATTATGGAACAACGTAACAAGTCAACAATTGTTTCCGACAATTTGTCTTTATCATCGTTTGACACCCTGTATGGTCTATAAACAACCGGCTCATTTGTAGTGCACTTAATGTGCATCCCGGTAGCATTTGTTTTCCCTAGCTGATCGAAGTTATCGGCCACACATTCGTTGAAGCTTCGCAAAAGATTGAACAACGCATGTGTTTGGGTTTCAGTTAACGAGCCAACCTCAAGGTTGTCTAACTGCAACTCATCTTTGGTCCACCACGTAATTGATATCATAACGGGTATTTAGCGAAGGCAGTGTTCGCAGTAAAACATTATTCGAAAATCTTACTAGCATGACATGTGATTGGTCCAAGAAGTCTGTACCCACTATAGTAGGTCGTGGCACATTTGCCAATTCTCTACTACGATTGCGCGTACAGTGGCACAAATTTCGTCTGCTCTTTATCGACAACTCGACGGTTAAATTACTAAAAATCTTATTATCTTATCATCAGGTAACGGTAATTAGGGTGACCTGCACATTTAAGGAGGATTAATATACCTGCCGGGACTACTAAATAAATGAAACTATTTATTTTGTCTTTGAAGAAGCAGCAAAGCGTCCATTATTACCAAGTAAATCAATTTATAGCTGGGGCACCTCCACCGGCACCAAATAAACGCTACGCTGTGATTTCAAGACGCATTCATGCTATTGCTACCGACTACGAAAATAGAAATATGATACAATATTTAAGGGGTGTTGCATATAATTTTGAATTTTAATAAATATTTTTATTTCAATAGTGACTGGTATAGTTTTATTTAATTAGAGGGCAAAGATTTGGGGGCGAAATGTGCTCGGTGGCGAAATGACCGGGGGCGATTTAGTCGGGGGCTAATTGTGGGGGGCCAAATGTCCGGGGGCGAAATGTGCTCGGGGCGAAATGACTGGGGGCGAATTGTGGGGGGCGAAATGTCCCAATCCCGATGGAACAAAGGATACATCTCTCAATTGCAAGTACGAACAAAGTGGAAGCAGCAGTGCCAGGAGATTCTACAGATAGATAAACTGGTTTTAATCAAGGAGGACAACATTAACATTCCAGTTCTTCACTGGAAATTAGGCAGAGTCGTTGAACTTCATCCAGCCAAGGACGATGTCACCAGAGTTACCACAATCCAACTTCCAAACAAAACTGTAATCAAACGAGCATTGTCCAAGATTTGCGTGCTTCCGCTTGATTAAGGCCATCGATAATGTTTTATTTTATATTTAAAGATGTTCATCTTTCAATGCGGCGGCTATGTTACGTGAATCAAGATATCCAAGAAAAACAGTTGAAATATACTTTGTCAATTCAGCACAATAAATAATAGTCACATTCACATTCTCTTCCATAAGTTTAGATAAACAAACATTTTCAATTTGTATTCCTAAACTTTAAAGCTATGATTCCATTTTTATCAGTCCCTACCTCTAGTGAAAATCAACAAAATACTCATTTAAAAAAAACAATGGTTTTATCAGAATCAAGTGCTTTTGAATCCACAATGAAGCATCTAAAAATACAATCGTGACAACGTTTTGTTTCTATAAACACTCAAGAATCACTGATGACTCTCACAAGTGAACCAAAGGTAAATCGACGATGTTGACTGATTTCCTGCTCCTTTCCATTCTTCATTTCGCCTTTTCGGCAAGTCCTCCCGGTGACATTGTCGGGCAACTGACAGTGGGGTACCAAGGCTGGTTCACGGCCCAAGGCGACGGGTCGCCCAGAGGCATTTGGTACCACTGGAGCAACAATGAAATCCCTTCCCCAGGACACATCACTGTGGAGATCTGGCCCGACGTCAGCGAATACACCAATACGTACCAAACCGGGTTCGCGGATCTACCGGACGGCAAACAGGCAAAGCTGTTTAGTTCCTGGGATGATCAGACCATCGACACCCATTTCCGGTGGATGAGCGAGAACGGGATTCATAACGCTGCCATGCAACGGTTCGGATCCGGACTCGCCAGCCCCACTGAGGGGCCTTTCATCACTGGGGTCATTGACAAGGCCTCCAAGGCTGCTGAAAATCATGGCGTCAAGTTTTACGTGATGTACGACGTCACTTCCTGGACGACCTTCCAGCAGGACATCAAAAACGACTGGGATAACAACGTGGCAAGGTGGACGCAATCTCCGGCCTATGCGCGCCAGAACGGTAAATTATCTTGCACAAAAAACTGTTTTTTTTTAAATTTTTTTCGTTTTAAAAGTGTTTTTTTTCTTACTTGGTTGGCTGGCTGGCTAGCCACGGAAACAAGTAAAGGAATGTGGCAACAGTGCACAGTAGTTCAAAATTTACCCCGAGGGCTTTTGGCAGCTTACAACACAGTGGCGGTGTTATTTTAATGAAAACGTAACACGTAACTCGCATTCAAAATTGACCGAAGCAAAATTATCGATAACGTGGTATGCAGTATGCAGTCGTATTAAACTCAATATTTCAACATTGGATGGAGAAAACGGTTCAGTTGAAAGTTTTAAATTAATAATAATAAAAATATTAAAATCATAATAAGGCAAAGCAACTTCTAACAATACGTCGTAATGCCCTAGCAGAATGTGGAAGGACTCTTGTCTTTGATTATTCGCTCGCGGGCTCGTTGTATCGCTCCTGAGCTTCGCCCGTCGTATAACTTGAAAACGAATCGAGAGATCGAGCTGAAACTTGGTACGCAGCTTTGTATCGCGAAAATTAAGGCAGGGGTTTCTTTTGGGGAACCTCGCACCAAGGTCCAGGGCGGGAGTGAGGGGTGGAAAACAGAAAGATTCTTAATAGCAAAAGCTCGAGAGAACTGTTTTAGGTATCTTTCCGAAACTTCGACCTTCAAGTCTGTTGAAGCTAAGGGGGTGTCAATTTCATAGGTGAAATTTAGGTAGGAGATGAAAACCACAGAAAATATGATAACTGCCCCGGGGGTGCACGCAGCTAGTTGAAACCCGACAGATACCTACCGGCAGTAAAAATGCACTTTTTTAATGACAGTCAGCGAAAAAATTATGTGTTCAACACGGCTATTGCCTCGGCTATGAAACTACAGCCGTGGCAGTAAATCTGCAATTTCTTTGCCTTGTTCAACAAATAACTACCCAGTGAGCACAGTCACGTGTATTCAACGTAGAACCAACGTTTCTCTCGTAGATTTTACGTTACCAGTTGAAAATATCAACGTTGCTTTTAGGTGGAGCTTTTCTACGTTAATTATCAACGTTTTTCATACGTGCATTTATTTTAATCCATCAACATATCGTGTCTACTCAACGTTGCTTCTACGTTTTTTGATCAGCATAGAAAATTAAGTCATTTTCATTGCTGTTTCAACTGGAAATTTCTACGTTGAAAAGACGTAGCTATTTCACCTTTGTTTTCCGTAATAAAGAAACGTTTCTGCAACGTTACTTTATGTAAACGTTGAACTGTTTTAATTTGAAAACGTTCCTCCAACTTACCATTTCAACCCCTAATTTCTACGATAAGGAAACGTTTCTGTTAAGTTAACAGTAGGCACATATCTACGTTGCTTTTAGGTGAAGCTTTTCCACGTTAATTATCAACGTTTTTCCTACGTGCAATTATTTTAATCTGTCAAAATATCGTATCTGCTCAACGTTGCTTAAACGTTTTTGATCAACATAAAAATTTAAGTTCTCTTCATTGCTGTTGTAGCTGGAAATTTCTACGTTGAACAGACGTAGCTATTTCAACTTTCGTTTCCTATAATAAAGAACGTTTCTGCAACGTTACTTTATGTAAACGTGGAACTGTTTTAATTTGGAAACGTTTCTCTAACTTAGGTACCATTTCAACCCTTAATTTCTACGATAAGGAAACGTTTCTGCAAGGTTTAATACAAAGTTTGCTGGAAATCCAAGAAATGCTTTTAGGCTGAATCTAATACTAAATAAGGCTCGGTCAACCAGAGATTAATTCTAGAGATGATGGAATTAAAACCAAATTCGAAAAAGGGGCTATGCGCCGCGCCGGCGCAGACTGATCTTTTAGACGCTGCGTCGCTGCCGTTGTCAGCTGTTGCTGTTGCTACGCGAAGATCGGTTCTTTTGTTTACCTCATCCACCCACCGTTGTTGCACGTGTGCACCTTACAATTTTTGGTTTATGTGAAATTGCCCGGTTTCTGAAATAGTGCTGATTCATTATTTACAGGTAAGTGTGCGTTACATTACATTGCGTTGAGGAGGCGCTTGGAAAAGTCGTTAAAATCGTTAAAATTAATTGTCGCCTTAGATCAGACGATTTTTAAAGATGATCCGAAAATCCTAGCTTTTTCCAAGCACCCCTCTGGTTTGTGCAGGTATTTTAAGTGAAGGAGCCATTAATTATTGAAGGAATTGCCGATGTGTAATAAAATTTTTTATTTTTAGATTAAAAAACAAATCTAGAAACGTTATAGATTTGTTATAGATACCTAGAGTGCATGCAAATTGGCAAATATTCGGCAATGCCGTTTAAGTCCTTAATTTTGTTGTATTTTAAATCAGGTAGGACTTTAAATTTTAACTAAATATTTTTTTTCCATGCAAGCTAATGTGATCTAATTTTAGACGCGTACGCAAAAGTGGAAGAAAGACTTGAGAAATTGCTAAACAGTACAGATGGAGAGGCTAGTGAGGGCAGTACCACTACTCTAAGGAAACGGAACATCAGTGAGCGTTCCGAAGACAGTGGAAGTAGCTCTAGTGAGGCTTCATCAGAAGATGTACAAGAGCCTAGTGAGACTTTTTTAGAAGATGTACAAGATCGTGAAGCACCAGTTTTGAAAACACAATATGTGATAAAGAAATTGTCAAGAAGTGGAGAGCGAGGTGGCGAACCTGTTGGACGTAAAGAGTCAGAGGAACCAATGGCAAAATTATTGCGCGCGAGAAATAGAAATGCACAAATTAAACAGTTCAGTGAGAACCAAGCCAAAGGTTCTGATATAAATTCTGTTGAGACAATTTATCCGGAAGAAGCTGGTGGATCCGGAAGAAGCTGGTGGATCCGCAATAAGCACTTGCAGTACACATTCAGGTTATTCATCTGCGTAAGTATATTTTTTTAAATGGTTTATTTCTTACAGGGTTTGAGAGCGAAGTATTGAAATGGATGTCTACCATATCCGCCCATGTAGAGCAGAATTCTGGAATGATGTCCGAACTTATTAATTGCAGCAGAGCGGTAAATGCGGAAAGACAAGTCCCTGAAAATGTACCTAACTTTCCAGTTGACTATATAGAAGCATTTGCGAACTTTGATAAGAAAATTGCCCTTGAGGCAGTTCTGTGAGAACACATGGTAACAAACCTTTTTTTATACAGTTTTGCATTTTACACTTCTTGTAGGTGAAAAGACTTGCGGCAATCGGAGGAGGAAGTGTGGAAGCTTTAACCCGAAGAATTTTAAAGTTTATAATAACTAATGAAGTTGCCACTTACTATAGCTGGAAAGGTCGCGATAAAAGAGCCTTTGAGGCGACGAATATAATGCGTGTAATTTATGGTAAAGTTATTTTTATTTTTGGTATTCGCGGTTGACATAGATGTCTTTGCAGAAGCAACTAAGCTTCACTTCCCAACTGCTGAGAAAAGTGATTTCAACACTGCCAACGCCGTTAAAGACTGGCTGAAATTTGCTAAAAAAAGATTGGGAACAGGAAGCAAGAACGCGAATTAAAGTTTTTGATACAGTAAATGTTCTCTCTAGTACCGTACTCTCTAATACTGTTTTTCTTAATATTTTTATGAATACCTATTTTTTTGTTTCGTTTTCGTTTTTTTAAATACAATATAACCATCATAGGCACTTACTATTTATTTTGCAGATTTCCCCATAATATTTGAAACTGTCTGATTTCTGATTTGGATTCCGACGTTACAATAAAATAGATTCTCTTAAGATTTTAAAACCCGACTTGTTTATATACCTGCAAAATTGCGGGCGTTTAGAACACTCCTTTGAAAACTAACTGATGAACGACAGTTCATTGGCGAAGAAAAACTTTGACCACTTTGACAGATATTAGAGATAGCCTAACCTTGGTTTGGTTGCTAGGCAACAACCAATCAGAACGATTAACACTTGCAGTTAAACCAAGTTTAGAGATAGCCTCGGACTGACCAACCGGCCCGAAGTCGTTTAATTATCTCATAAATTACACCACGGGTTGAGCTGAAGTTTAGTAGATAGATTTGTTTCCGTAAATTATGGTCTGGAGATTGTATTTGGCATAATCGGTTTCAATTTAGGGATTAAAAATTTGTTACGATAATCAAATATGATACTTGCATCGTTTTCTAATGTGACTTAAGGTAAAAAATATCCATTGCAACAATGGGTAGCCATGGATTTTTTGCACCTTTAGTCATATAGAAAAAGAACGGTTTATGTAGTAGAAGCCACGTTGATGCTATCCGTAGAAAGTACGCTGATCCTATACGCAGAAAAAACGCTAATGCTACCTGCAGAAGCCACGTTGCGTTATACGCAGAAAAAACGCTGATGCAACCCGCCGAAGCCACGTTGATGCTATTCGTAGAACCCACGTTGATAGAATCTGTAGAAGCTACGTTGATGTCGATCGTAGAAACGACGTTTTTTTTTCCGTTGAAACTTACGTATATAAAGCGGACATAGACCCCCCAGATTCTACGTTGAAAAGATAGTTGAAATTAACGTGTGGTTACGTATCAGGGCAACGTATTTTCAACGTGTCTGTGCTTACTGGGTACTACCTATTGCCAACAGGAATACCAACCTAATCCTACAAAAGGTAGATTACAAGCTGTTTTAGTTTCTATTAAAAATGTTGGGCTAATTCTCATTTTCATGTCGTTCTAGTATCAATTTCATATGAGTTTCTACAACCGTCGAATTATCATTTCATTTTGAGTTGTAAGTTGCAATGGAAGACTAAGTTTTTAAATTAATATGAATTTCATTACTCAGCTACATAAATCGAATTTAAATCAAAATTGACGCAGACACGCGTGTCACATTCAAATTGAAATGACGTATCCATGCCCATCGACTTATAGAGCCGAGTAATGAAAATCATTCTAACTTAAAAGCTTCAGTCTAGTCCTCCATTGCAACTCAAAATGCAACGATATAAAATCAGAATTTACGCAACATATCAAATTCAAATGAAAATGAGCCCATGCAAGTCCCATGAAAATTAAAAGCCATTTAAATGGAATTTGAATACATGGGTGTGTCATATTAATTAAAGTTTGATGAGAATTTTAAAGATCAAGTGACAGAATGATCAAGAAAAAAATTTGAAATAAGAAGTCACAGGCGCCTATTATTTTAATTTTGAAGTTAACCCTGGCCATCCTGCATAAAAATAGAATTAAAATGTCAATTAAAAAATGCAATACATCCTATTTTAACCTCCCCAACTCCATCACAATTTTAAAAAAATGGGAGGTTACTACAATCACTAAAATTTTCGAATTTGAGATAGCACCAGATCTTCACGTTTTGGGGTCTCAGGAACCCAAAAAAGCGGTTTTCAAAATGTGTCTGCGTGTGTGTGTACGTACGTATGTACGTTTGTAAACACGCCACAGCCAAAACTACTAGACCGATTTAGCTGAAATTTGGTGCGTAGGCATCTCGTAACCCAACTTAGATCTGAAAAGCTTTTGGAGCCAATCGTGCAACTAGAAATGCCATTTTGGCACATCAACTTTTAAATTTTAAATACAAACCCCCATTTTTCACGTCACGATAGGAAAGGCCTTCAAATTCGGCTTCTAAAAATGTATTCACTCTCAGTGCCCTTCTGACCAAAAATTAAAAAAAAAATTATTTTTATCGGACTTTAAAATCGCGGTACAGCCCAAGCCCCTGAACCGATTTGGCTGAAATCTTGCCATGGGGATTGTATTGCACGTCGAATAGCTGAACAAATTTTGGATTCAATCGGCCCACGGAAAGTGCCGTTTTGGCACACCAATTTCCAACTTTAAAATTATTCACTCATTTAACATTTTAAATACAAGACCTCCTTCTTTATGTCGCCATTAGAAAGGCGATCAAATTCTGGTTCTAAAAAGGCAGCAGAGAAGCGGCTGGAACCTCCCCAACGCATGGGTCTTTGATTTCCGTGACTTATTGTGTTTAAGATTTTAAAGTTGATATGCCTAAATGGCACTTCCCGTGGACCAATTGCTCCCAAAAGCCTTTCAGCTCTTCAATGGGTTACCTAACCTCCATGTACCAAATTTCGGACAAATTGATCCAGTAGTTTGGGCTATAACGTGGTTTCAGTGTTATTACAAAATTTGGATTTTTCTACCCAAAGGGTACTAAATGCGAATAAACTTTATCTCATTTAAAACCAGAATTTGAAGACCTTTCTGATGATAACAATAAATCTTTCAAAAAGTTGTTTTTGATGGGTGAATGAGAGAATAATTTTAAGTTTCGAAATTGGTGTGCCAAAACGGCACTTTCCGTGGGTCGATTGAATCCAAAATTTGTTCAGCTCTTCGACGTGTAATACAATCCCCATGTGCAAAATTTCAGCCAAATCGGTTGAGGGGCTTGAGCTGTACCGCGATTTTAAAGTCCGATAAAAATCAATTTTTTTTAAATTGTTGGTCAAAAGGGCACTAAGAATGAATACATTTCTAGATGCAGAATTTGAACGTCTTTCTTATGGTGACGTGAAAAATGGGGGTTTACATTTAAAATTTAAAAGTTGATGTGCCAAAATGGCACTTCTGGTTGCACGATTGGCTCCAAAAGCTTTTCAGATCTAAGTTGGGTTTTCACATGCACACGTACCAAATTTCAGCCAAATCGGTCGAGTAGTTTGGGCTGTGGCGTGTTTACGAACGTACATACGTACGTACGTACGCACGAACGTACGTTCATACATACAGACACATTTTAAAAACCACTTTTTTGGGTTCCTGAGACCTCAAAACGTATAGATCCGGTCTTATCTCGAATTCGAAAATTTTAGTGATTGCAGTAACCTCCCTTTTTTTTAAATGGTGAAGTGGAGTGGGGAGGTTAAAATGTATTCACAGTTTCTGCCATTTCAGTGGAAAATAGAAAAAAAAATCTTTTTCAATAAAAGGGAGCGGGCTGACAGTGGATGACATAAAGTATCAGTTATTGTCAAAAGGGTGGCAAACTGTTAACCTTAAAAGGAACATATTGTCAAATGTAATGGGTGATGTCCGAGGTGATGTCGGTATTTGTCAGAAAATTGCGAAATTATGGTCTGTCCGGGATCCACACGACCGAGATTCACCCGATTTCCATGGCAATTCATTGTTGACAACAATGATTCGCCATAGAAATAGGGTGAATCTCGGTCGTGTGGATCCCGGACAGAGTATAGTCACAGATGATCAGCACAAAAAAATGTTGAATTGATTACCATCTCTACACAGAATACAAAGATCAACGCGATGGGGAGGTTCCAGCCGCTTCTCTGCTGCATTTTACATATAAAACAGGACAATGGAAATGGCAATTCTTATACCGTAGGTATGCTATATTAGAATATGCATTCTCCTTACACATGAAATTGAACGCTGAGGATCAGGGTCAGAAACAATAATTGATGTATCGTCAGCATACATGAAAATATCACTTTGCTTTATATGAGATGGCAAATCGTTTACGTAAAGTTATATGAGTGGGCCCAAAACACTGCCCTGAGGAGTGCCATGGGCATCAAGTATTCGTTGTACAAATGCCGCAGTCGCCGACTCTGTAGAGAATCCAGGCCTGAACCCGTGTTGGGCCTCGCTAAAAATTTGGTTCTTATTCAAGAATCTTCGAGAAAACGCTCAACAATGTAATTGGTCTGTAGTTCTCAACAGAGCCCCTATCATTCTTTTTGAATATGGGAATGATACATGCGTCCTTAAGTCTATCCGGAAATTTACCGTGTAACACAGATTTGTTAATTATTTTGGCTAATGGCATAGCGATCAATGCAGAGATTCTCTTAATCAGATCAGTAGGCACTCCATCAAGACCCGTTGAGAATTTCTTGGGTAGTAACTTATTTACTTTTATAACGTCATCAGCTATAACTGGACGAAAGAACATCGTGGTAGTCAAAGAAGTTCCGGTTGTACAATTCATGGTCAAGAAACTCTTTTACCGAAGAATCATCAATGCGTCTTCTGATTTGCGAGACTCATCCCTTTTTGTAGGTATATCCCAATCAAAGGGGCTACAACCTGAGATAGTAGTAGAAACTTTTTAAAGTGAAGCCCCGAAGGACGGTATTCTGCCAATGTTCAGTCATACATTATTATAAAGCTTTACACTCCCGAAGAAGTTTACAGCGTTTTTACAATTTTTAAATCCTGTTATCACATGGCGGATCAGTCCACATTTTCTGCTTGTGCCTCTTCCCTCTATAACTTTTGGTGCGTTTTAGCTATTTCCACTATTCTCCTCCAAACTTTTCTGTCTTCTATTTTCCCTCTCCAGTTTTCTATTTTCAACTTGTTCTTTCCATCTCCATCCTATTTTCGGCCTTCCTCGTGCTCTGGGCTCTGCGGGGGTCCAATCTGTCATCACTCTTACTGGGTTTTCTTTGTCTCTCCTTCCTATGTGCCCGTACCATCTTTTATATTGCTCTCACTATGTTATCGTTCTTCATCCATTTTTCTATTGGTTCATCCAGCTCCTTATCTCATTCCCATTTTCAACCTTCGGACCTACTATACTTCTAACTATCCTTCTCTCAAAAATTTTTAGCTGTTCCTCTTCTTTTTTTGTTAAACACATCGAAACATCGAAACACATACGAAATTTAAATCATCAATGTCATTGTAGATGCAATCTAATAAATTAATTTTATTACTTAAGCTTTGTATATTAATGTGCATAAGTTCCCACGGTGAAGCCAGCCGCTTGTTCAGTAGGGTTTTTTCCGAAAAAACCTAATTATACAAGTTCCATTGGTCCAGATCTCGGGGTTCATTGCAGATTCCAGATTATCCATGTTAATAGTTACCTTGAAAGATGAGTAGGTACTCATCCGGATACTTTGACTGAAGTCTCTCACAGCGGGCCTCTTCAAAGGAGACCGCACACCTCTTATGGAAAACTGAAGACCACTCAAATTCGGATATTTTTGGACCAATCGATGCGCATTGAAATGTAGATGTGTATCTCGATCAATAAAGCCGCAATAAAAATAAATTGTTAAATGGAGAATGCATAAGTGAGACAAAGAGAGCATGGTTCTCCCAGACGGATTCCCGACCAGTCCATAAATCATTATATATTTTTACTAGCCTCATTAACGCGTACCTCAACCGAAAGGAGCTTAACTCCAAATTCCAAATTCCTAAACAAATAGATGTTTAGGAATGAAGCAATGCACCCTTTAAACGGATTATGGTCATAAATTAAAAATGGCATATTTATGAACTCCATGACGGGTGTCAGTCTTGTAATAAATCTAATATTCTGGCCTTATTAATCGAGATACACGTTTGGCGCAATGATATGAAATAATCTACATTTCAATGCGCATCGATTGGTCAAAAAATATCCGAATTTGAGTGGTCTTCAGTTTTCCATAAGAGGTGTGCGGTCTCCTTTAGGTTTTAACCAGTTGCATTGTTCTTCCGCCGTGGTTGCAGGGTGAAGCCTATATACATGCAAATAGGCTTAGCCTTGGTGCCCTACAACCAAGATGCAGAAATACAAAAATATGAGAACTTCTTGCGCGGCTTGTAGTGACTACACGAACAGTAGCATTACATACTTTGATTTCCTAAAGTTGACCAATATTACTAGAAAGTGTAGAAAATCTGAATTTCGTTTACGTTTTTTGGATTCTGAACCACTGTGCAGCGCATCGACTAACAAGGCCGCTACTTACTAATTTCTTCCAGATAAACCGGTCGTTTGCGTTTGGGGTCTGGGCTTTAACGACCGTCCAGGCGACCACGACTCCTCTCTCGACATCATCAACTACCTCAAAAGCAAAGGAGTCTTCGTCATTGGAGGAGTGCCCCGACTTTGGCGCACCTTGGAGGACTCCAAGCCGGACTTCGGTGACGTCTTCAGCGCCTACGACATGATCTCGCCCTGGGTGGTGGGAGCTTTTTCGCACCCAGACGACGTGGCCGGACATGAAAATCTTCTGAGAGCCGACTGGGAGTACTGCGAGCAGAACGGTAAGGACTACCAGCCGGTGATTTACGCGGGTTCCGCGTGGTCCAACTCCCATCCGGGGGCTGCCAGGAACGAGTGTCCGCGTCTGAACGGCGACTTCTTCTGGAGGCACTTTTTGAACCTTGCAGAAGTGGGGATTCCGAGCGCGTACGTCGCTATGTTCGACGAGTACGATGAAGGTACTGCCATTGCCAAGATAGCGCCTACGAAGAATGACGCTCCACCAGATCAGTACTTCTACACTGAGGATGAAGATGGCGTGCAGTTGTCGAGCGATTTTTACCTTCGGGTGGCTAATGATGGGATCAGGATGATGAAAGGTGAAATTCCTGTGCAACAAACCCATCCTACTCCACCCTTTGCCTAAGTAAGAACAAATAAAAGCGATAACATTTCTACGGCTTGTATCTTAATTTCCTTTTTAGTTTTCCATTCTCAAGAGTTTCTGTGACAAAATAATAAAAATGGAACGCGTTATGATTTTTTGCATTTTGCTTTTTTGATGCGTTCAGTTTGTAGCTTTATGAATTGTAACACGATACGATAAACATAAACCTTGGTTTACTGACAATTTAAAATTTCTCAAGAACTTGAAGCAGAGGGCATGGTCACGCTTTAAAAGTACTAGACTGGAGACGCATAGACAATATTTCTGCCAGTTGAGGAATTATTACAACACTGCGCTTATTAATGAACAGCGTGCGTTCTATCAGTCGAGTTTGAGAAATTGTGGAAATAACACTTCCTCTTACTGGCGGAAATTGAAGTCCTGGGGTCTCCTTAAAAGTCCGAAGGGTGCCGTCATCCTCCCGCAGGATCTAGCTGATCCTGATATCATCAACCAGCACTTTGTAAACTCTCTACCTAAATTGGATGTAAGTTGGGACTATATAAATAAGTTCAACAATGACTTCTTTGACATTAACAGTAGGTTCAACTACATCCCAGTGGAGAGTGAATCCATTAGTAGAATTATTTCTCAGTTGGAGGGCGGTGCTGTGGGCACGGACGGTATTTCTAGTAAGATGTTGCAAGTCGCGTCGCGCTGGTTTTGTGAACCTTTAACGCATATAATTAATTTATCTTTTGAACTGGGGGTCGTTCCGAGACAGTGGAAGTGCGCTTTGGTAAAGCCGATACCTAAACGTTCGAAGGTCGGATCCTTAAATGATGTACGGCCCATTAGCTTGCTTTGCACTCCTTTGAAAATTGCTGAACGTGCACTATCTACCCAATTGAACGAATTTGTTGACAACGTTAACCTCATTCCTGCTATTCAATCGGCATATAGGAAGAATTATAGTACTACCACGACCCTCTGTTCTCTGTCTGATGATTTGATGACGGCTTTCAATGATGGGATGGTAACATCCTTGACACTGCTAGACATGTCAATAGCATTTGATTGTTTGGACATTGATCTGTTGCTAGCCAAACTTAAGTACTACGGCATCAGTGGTTCTTCTCTGAATTGGTTGGCCAGCTTCCTTATCGATCGTATACAGATCACAGATGTTAATGGTGAAGAGTCTGGGCCTCTAATATTGCTCTCGGGGGTGCCTCAGGGCTCTGTCTTGGGGCCTAGACTTTTTTCGATTTATGCCGCGGATCTTCCAGCTGTTGTGGAGCATTGTTCTCTATATGTTTTTGCTGACGATGTGCAGATGCGACTCTCGTATAAAATTGAAGAATCTGTGATTGCGGTGGAAATGATCAACCATGACTTAGAGAATATTAGACAGTGGTCGCGACAGAATTGTCTTCTTTTAAATCCCGCTAAAAGCCAAACCATTGTCTTTGGAACGGCCTACAGGCTCAGCCTATTAGGAGATACCCCCGATGTTATAATTGATAATCAGATTATTCAGAAAGCGACTTGTGTGAAAACATTGGTCGTACTCTATGATTCTCAGTTGAAGTTCACTGGGCAGGTTGACGCGATTTGCACGAAAACATATGTGGCTCTTAAACAGCTGGCTCCCTTGAGACTCTTACTCGGCAAGGATGCTAAAAAACTTCTGGTCGAAGCTTTAGTACTCTCCCACCTAAACTATGCTAGTAGTTGTTACGCTCCCTGTCTGACGATTGCCAATAAGCTTAGGCTGCAGAGAATTCAAAATTATTGTGTTAGGTACGTTGTCTCGGTCCCGTTTGCTGCCCACATCACTCCCTTTTTGCGTAGTCTCGGTTGGTTGAAGATGGCAGAGTGTCGGCTGTTACAGTTTACCTTTCTTGTCTTGAAAGTCATGCGTACTGGTAAACCTGAGTATTTAAGAGACAAGATACAAGTGCGGCAAGATGTTCATGACAGACAGCTCCGGTTCGGTAATCTCTCGGTCAGCATTCCAAGGCATTCCTTGTCTTGTTTCAAATCATCATTTTCTTATTTGTCCAGCTTTACGTTAAATAAAATTATCAATTCATTTGAGCTTAACCAATCGCTAGTCTCTATTAGGAACCATACCAAGTCCAAGTTATTTGATGAAGAACTCTTGGATGTTGACACCATTTTCAAACTGTTTTAATGTTAGGTTATACATATAATTCGTTGTTTCACTTTTCAAATTTTTTGTTTGCTTTGTTCTCTCTTGCAATCATTATTATTGTTGCCTTATTTTCTTTTTAAATTTTCAACATTACTGTTTATTACTCACCGTGTGACTTTCTATTCTTGGTTTCAACTTTTGTTTCGAAATACGGTATTTCTTATTAGTATTAGGGTATAATTTTAATCAGCATATTGCTGTTTATGCCCTTTTGAGTGTGTGCTTATATTTTTTATTTTTATTTTTGTTGTGGTTAGAGTTTATTGTTTTGTTAAAGCACATTTCTCAATAAATGGAATTATTATAAATATTATTATTATAACACAGAGAACCGATGCTACGACGCGACGCCTAGATGACCCGAGGTCAACTTAGGAATCGTGATTAAGGGAATAGAGGTCGGTTGTTTGGGTATGGCATCGTTGCAACTATTAACTATATTAACTATTCCTTATATTTCGAAAAAACAGAAGGCAACTACAGGTAGGTCAAGTACACATTTTAAAAGCAAGCGGAAGATTTACATCAATACGATGTGTATCCTCAGAGCCACACAATAGGACGCTCTTAACATTGGTATTAAATATTCGGATCTTAGTTTCTACCGAGGTTTTTATTGATATCTCTTCTTAAGCATGAGAAAGACGTTTTGTGCTTTGTCAATTCTTGCCTGAATATCTATTTCTACATTGCCTTTCTCATGCATTAGGGTTGGCAAAAACCCGGGTTTTTGTGTCAGCCTCATGGGTTTTTGTGATTTTGTGTAGGTTCTTGGGTATTTGTTGTAATTTTGACAGTTTTGACACTTTTTTAATCGGTAATGAGATGTTTGACACACACACAGCACATCTAACACCTAACCTAACAATATTTACTGGCTAGGTATTTAGAATTAATTAAGAATAAAGTAAGTATTTAAGGGGCTCTATTATAATTTTTGAAATCATTATTCATTCAGTAAAGGTCTTTACTAGAATACTAGGAGAAATTAATTGTTTTGACGGTAATGATAGTAAACCTGTCAACAAAAACTTTTCTGATCTGTACTTATCCCTTGCCGCATTCCTTGCCTTGTTAATATAAAACATTTGCCTTGCCGTGAGAGACGTTAGGACGTAGAATGCAGAAATTATTATACAAAGCGAAATCTGAAAGTGGCGTTATCATATAATTTCAGCAGTCTACGCCCTACGTCTCACGGGTAGGTACTAAATAGATCGGAAAAGTTTTTGATCACTCTTTTCTATTGTGCATTGTACAAAGTGTTTCTCTCTCTTGATTTTACTGATGCTTTAGGCTCATTGTGATTTTCACTTAAAAAGTTGGGTTTTTGTCTGTGGGTTTTTGTGTTTTGAGGTCTGGGTTTTTGTGTCAAAAACCCATCCAAAAACCCAAGTGGGTTTTAACTTCTGCCAACCCTGGTTTGTTTTCTTCTGCCGCTCGACCCAGCACATGCCCATGAACGAATTCTTCGTAGGAAGCCGGTGGCGTAGCCTCAAAATCTTTAATGATCAATTCGGAGAAACGCCCCCACCAGCTTTTTTGACATCGTCCCATACAATGTCTGAGATAATTATGGACAAGGCGTGAAGATTCAGTTGCAGGAATAGGGGGGAGTGAACACTCACAACATTATCAAATCGTTTGGAAAATGTTGAACCTGCAGTCAAAGGGAGGGAAAGCGAAGATTAAGTCAGGTGCACTGCAGCTTTGATCTGGTGCGGTGCCCCTAGTAGGAGATCCATCTTTGATCTTTCTGGGATGGCAGGAGTGTTTACTCCTTCCCAAAAGTCTCCCATTCGGGTTTAGTTACAGAAAATGATCTCCCCAAAGGATTTTGAGCATTCAGGTCTCCAATGCAGATAAAAAGGTTTAGAGGGGCAAAATTGAAATTCACCAATCATGGTGAATTTATGCCACGAAACACACATCTTGGTGCGATTTTGGAACGTGTCTAATTTTGAGACCGCTGAATTGTTTTTTTAAACTTCTGTTCCCCCCCTCCCGTCAAGACGAAGGATTGAGTACCAGGAGAATCTAAAATTGTCTGTTGCTTCTAAGAAGGTTCCGTTTGGGTAACTAAATGGTACGTATGTCATTGAAAAACTTTTTTTATCAGATCATTAACTGATTATCGAGAGCCATGGAAAGGAAGGAATGCCACAGGCTAGATTATATTATTTGGATCGGCCTTCAGACTCTGTTGGTATCTGGGGCAGGGTTGGGTAAATGTCGCAATATTTGTGTCAAAATTTAAGGTTATGTTTTCGTACAGAGCGCAGAGCAGACAAGTTGTTTGTTGCTCTTGAGGATGTTAAATCGTTCAAACAGTAATTATTAGGGTTTCAAAGTTAAAGAAGTATAAATTAAACTTAAAACAGCCAAAGTTATGGTGCATGGAAGGAAGCTTTTAGGTTATGTAGCAAATGTAACAAAGTTGATTCAAATTCGCAATGTCTCAAATTACATTTGCTACCGTCGCGTCGTCAATTGAGTCACAAATTATGAATTTGCAACGGCTCCAACCCTGATCTGGGGCGACCCAGGACGGGAGTGCTTATCAATAGTCATACCGGGTACAGGTTTCTGCCTTCTGCTTCCTGATCTCTGAATGAAGCTCGAAGCTCAGGTAAGGAGATGTGAGGAATGGAAAATCATTGGCATTTGCCTGAAAACTTTCATTGAATATAGGTACTTCTGCGATAACACTGCTTCTATAAATACCATAGCTCCGCGTTAGTATCATCTCATCCCAATTACCACGTGACACGTGACACTCATCCCAGACCAACTCGACCCAGGCCACCTCATCCTAACGGACAGCTCATCCCAACTCATCCCGAGAGGCAGCACATCCCAGGCGACAGAATTTGATAATTAATTCGACTAAAAAAAACTTTACCTGACGTGGACCTGGAAGGAGGTTGAAAAAGCGTACGCGTAATGTTAAGTGTTCAGATAAACGGACAGAATTTGATAAATAATATTACTGTAAAAAAACTTTTTAGGCGCTCGACCGGAAAGTTAAACTTTCCGGTCAATTTTAGGACCGGAAAGTGGCTTTTCCCGGACTAGTCCGGGAAAGTGAAAAAATAATTTTCCCGGTCAATTTTGGGACCGGGAAATCAACTTTCCCGGACTAGTCCGGGAAAGTCGAAGTCCGGTAAAGTGAAATTTCACCGAAATATTCTAGAAAGTGAAATTTCACCGGAATATTATGGATTTTGTTATCATGTTAATTTTTACTAGGCTCCTCACATTTTTCAGTGTAGATAATTTTAATTGAAATATTTAATTTCACACAGAAAATATGTTGCGAGCACCTAAAAAATTTAATACGTAACTCACATGTAAAGTGTCTTTCCTGGACTCGCAGGCTTTCAGGCTTCCGCCTACGGCGTCAGCCTGAAATCTGCCTATTCGTCCAGGAAAGATCACTTTCCATACTCTTTACGTAAATAACTATTACCCGACATAGACCCGAATGGACGTTGAAAAAGCGTACGCGTAATGTGTTGAAGAAGGCGGGGAAAATTTGGTAAATAATTTTACTAAAAAAAGAACTTTACCTGACAGACCTGAATTTAAGTTGAAAATGCGTACGCGTAATGTTTAAGTGTTGAGGGAGGCGAACAGACTTTGAGGATCAAATACTTGGAAGTTTAAAGGAAGGATCTTTGAGAAATAACCGAATTTATGATGGGTTTGGCTTTTACGATCACATGACGTAGTCTAAGATGGGTTACACCTTGGATGAGATGCCTTTTGGGATGACTTGTTGGTCGAGGATGAAATCTCGCTAGGGATGAGCTGTCCGTTGGGATGATTTGGCCTGGGATGAGTTGTCCGTTGGGATGAGTTTTACGTTGGGATGAGTTGGCCTGGGATGAGTTGTCTGTGGGGATGATTTGGTCTGGGATGAGTTGCGATCTGGTATGAGTTGTCTATTGGAATTCTGATGAATTAAGGCTTGGGATGAAATGGCTTGTTGGTTGTTGGGCTAAGATGGCTTCTGGGATGAGTTGTTACGTGGGATGAGTTGGTCATTGGGATGACCTGATACGACACCACTGCAATCACTAAATTTTCGAATTCGAGATAAGACTAGATCTGTACATTTTGAGGTCTCACGTTATAGTCCAAACTACTGTATGTTGACGAGCTGAAAGGTTTGGGTGCAATTAGTCCACGGGAAGGGCCATTTAGGCATAATTATCAACTTTAAAGTTTTAAACACAAGACCCAGAAATCAAAGACCCATGCGATAAGGAGATTCCGGTCGCTTCTCTGCTGATCATTTAAAAATATATTATTTAGGTACTTGAATCAAAAACAGATTACCTGACAGATCTGAACTCGAGCACAAAATATGCTGTTATTCAAAGCCAGCGCCCTCCGTTTTAAAACACCACAAATTTCGCAACACTATTTAACTCTACGTTGACCGAACAGTTACTAAAATCGATCGAATAATCGAATCTCAAGAAACATCAAATCTTTACGTTTTACAATCGATGGTTAACCAGAGGTTATGTCAGGTATCCAATCAGATACATTCATTTTAAAACTTCTGATCATTTGAGTGAATACCAAATATAGCCGCTGGTTAACCGTCGCTTGTAAAATCGCGCTTAGGGTCCTGTGAACTCAAAAAAATGGTTTTGGCAAAATGTCTGACACTGTCTTAGGATGCGCTACAACCCAAACTACTGGACCGATTTGGCTGATATTTGGTACGTGCACATTGTATGGTCTACGGAAAAGCTGACTAGATTTAGGGTCAAACCAGTTCACGGAAAGTGCCTTTTTGACGCATCAACTTTAAAACTGTAAATGCAAACTGCAACTGATGAAAATGAATGAAAAGGTTTGGTCGCTGATGTGGAATCTCTTTGAAGTGGTTCCTTTTAAAAAATACGAAAATGAAGAGACGTAGAACCGGAACAATTACAGGAGTGGAATCGTAATTACCTAGGTAAGATTGAATGAGGGTTTTAATTTTTTTTCTGTTTTTTCGAAGAAAAAGAAATAAACGAAATTTTAATCGTTGCTATTGTCTTCAATGGTATTGGCACAACCGGCGTTATTCCAAACGCATTGCCCTCCTGCAGGTACCCCATGACAGTGATTGTTTATGATTTTATTGTTGCAGCCCCCAATACCAGCCGCGTTGATATGGTTGATCTGTTAATCATCCATCAGAATTTCGAATCAGAAACCCTTTCTCACCTGAAATCCGTCCTTGAGAGGATCATATCCAGTGTTGTCCTCAATCAAATAATCGTCTCCTTTGATATCCATCCAACTTTCCGCGTAGTTTTGCCCAGACTCAGGTCCGTAAAAGACGTTGCCTCGAATAACTCCACAACAGGAACCCTCCTTGATATCTATGGACTCTGCGTTGACGTTTGGTCCAATTTGATTGTTCAGAACTTGGTTTCTGAGACTCAGATCGGGTTGTCCATTCTGCCAGTTATTTACCTTAAAAGCCAAAAAGATTTTGAACCAAACCTAGAAAACACTTACAGCCTGGCCAATGTAAACACCCTCTCCGTAGCCTTGATCCGTGGGGCTCCCCTGTCCCGTGTGATGGACGTAAGAATTTTGGATTATATTGTCGGAGCTGCCCCACCTGAAATGCACGCCCTCCTGGGTTATGTTCTTCACTTCCAGGTCGTCCAACAGATTGTTGCTGGCGCCCTCAACGACGATCCCTTTCAAGCTACTGTGAACTGCGAAGCCCTTCAGGATCCAGTAATCGGCCTTCAACCAGAAAGCGTACTTGTCGCCACGAAGGACGGCGTTCCTGGATCCAGTGAGAGTGATGGGATTGTCGGCAGTGCCACTCCTAGTGGCCTCGAAGTCGCCGTGGTAGTTGTGGTCGGCCATGTGGATGGTGTCGCCGGGATTGACGTTGGCCAAGGCGTTGAGCAGGCCTCCGCTTTCCTCCACCTCGAAGGTTTTACAGTTGGCAGCGAGGAAACCGGAAAGGAGAAGTAGGAGCTTCATGGCGGACCTTAACGAAAATAGTTCAGAGGAGGACGGCATCGGCTTATAATTGCGATCTTTGAAGTGGCTGATATCTGACGATAATGATGAGTTGATGACTTTATTTTTCTTGCGCATTTCTCCGGTATCGGATTACGAAGGTGTAGAGGGGCCACAATAAAGTTTTTAAAATTTACAGGTGACAATGGTGACAATTTTCAGGTTCGCCAGGAATAGCGTAGAGATACGCAAGTCAATGCTTTCAAAGCGTTCGTTAAAAGTTATGCAACGCACAAAATTTGGTGCTGAACATTTGCAGATTGCGCTGAGGTCAAATTGAGGGAGAGCGGTGTGGCGGGAAATTCAAACCAGAAATGTTTTTAAATCAGATCCAAACTTACTTTTGACGACCGGTAAAAAACTCATGAATGTCAAAGGAGTTCCTAAAAACTCGTTCTTAGTTTTCTTCGATGTATCCAACCTGTTTCCAAGTATTCCCCCCAAAAAATGCCTGAAATTACTCGAGGGTCTTCTCCACACTTCCCCGATCCCTACTTCGCATGCTTTAAATCTACTTTTTTTAGCTGAATTAGTCGTAGACCAAAACTTCTTCCAATTCAACAACAACTTCTTTTCCCAAAATACAGGCGTAGCAATGGGCTGAAGTCTTTCCCCTCTTTTAACTGAAATTTTCATGAACAATCTTGAAAACAAAATCTTTGCACACCAATCTTCCAACAAGATTCTCTTTTGGCGTAGGTTGATGATGTGATAGCTTTATTCCAAGGTTCGTCTTCTGAGTTAGAGATCTTCCTTGAATTCCTCAATTCCCTACACACAAACATTAATTTCACATGTGAACTAGATCAACTCAACAGATCAACTAGTTCAACAGTAGTAGAGGATGGCGACAGAGCCAGACAAAAGTGAAGTAGCTGCGAATAGCAATCATTGTGGTGTGTGCAGAAAACCTACAGTTAGTAAAAGAGTGCAGCAATTGTTCGCCACTAGCAATTTATCGCGCCTTCAATTGTTCGCCGGCAATTGTTCGCCACTACCAATTTATCGCGCCTTCAATTGTTCGTCATCAATTGTTCGCCGACAATATTATTGTGCAAAACGAATTTGAGGCAACAATTTCACCCCCACAACTCACCCCCTTCAACCCCAATACGCAAAAAATTGACATGAAGGAAATCTTACCTAACTCTTGGACCACTTACTACCAGAGGAGACTAAATGAACGCAACAAATTGCACACCCAAAACTCACTACCCTTCAACCCCAAAACACAAGATGAGACAAATTAAACGAGGAAATTTAACCCTTGAACTACTTACATCATGAAGAAGCAAATAAAAGTCAGAATTTCATCCCCATATAACTCACCCTCTTCAACCCCCAATACATAAAAAATTTACCTGGGGGAAACCTAACCTCATTGAACGCCAACAATTTCACCGCTACAACTCACCCGCTTCAACCCCCACAACAAAAAACTGGCAAGAAGAAAATTTAAACCTAAAACATCAAGAAACTATTTAAACCGATTTAAATACCTGAATCTTTCGAGCCACCATTCAAAAACTTCGGACCGGTTTCGGGTTACTTGACCCTCATCAGCGAAGTGCATTTGAATGGTGGCTCGAGAGATTCAGCTCCAAAGACTTTATTACAAGTCGGCGATGTTTTGAGAAGTGATAGATGAGTTTTAACGCCCTCTACCGGAAGAATGGTCAAATGAGCACAAGAGAAGCGAGGGCACTTTGCAGCGACCGACTCACTTTCAAGCCCGGGACCTTCAAATTGCCAGCTACGGCAAAGGAATTGTATTTAAACCGATTTAAATACTTTCAAGCCCGGGACCTTCAAATTGCCAGCTACGGCAAAGGAATTGTATTTAAACCGATTTAAATACAATTCCTTTGCCGTAGCTGGCAATTTGAAGGTCCCGGGTCGGTCGCTGCAAAGTGCCCTCGCTTCTCTTGTGCTCATTTGACCATTCTTCCGGTAGAGGGCGTTAAAACTCATCTATCACTTCTCAAAACATCGCCGACTTGTAATAAAGTCTTTGGAGCTGAATCTCTCGAGCCACCATTCAAATGCACTTCGCTGATGAGGGTCAAGTAACCCGAAACCGGTCCGAAGTTTTTGAATGGTGGCTCGAAAGATTCAGGTATTTAAATCGGTTTAAATACAATTCCTTTGCCGTAGCTGGCAATTTGAAGGTCCCGGGCTTGAAAGTGAGTCGGTCGCTGCAAAGTGCCCTCGCTTCTCTTGTGCTCATTTGACCATTCTTCCGGTAGAGGGCGTTAAAACTCATCTATCACTTCTCAAAACATCGCCGACTTGTAATAAAGTCTTTGGAGCTGAATCTCTCGAGCCACCATTCAAATGCACTTCGCTGATGAGGGTCAAGTAACCCGAAACCGGTCCGAAGTTTTTGAATGGTGGCTCGAAAGATTCAGGTATTTAAATCGGTTTAAATACAATTCCTTTGCCGTAGCTGGCAATTTGAAGGTCCCGGGCTTGAAAGTGAGTCGGTCGCTGCAAAGTGCCCTCGCTTCTCTTGTGCTCATTTGACCATTCTTCCGGTAGAGGGCGTTAAAACTCATCTATCACTTCTCATCAAGAAACTAATTGGACGTCAAGAATATCGCCCATAACTTGCCTGCGCCTTCCAACCTTTCAACTCCTTAAATATACAAAAAATTGTGCACAAAACATTTTTTCTAATTTTATATTTTGTTCTAATTTTAAGTAGAAACAACCGAATATAAATTTTTAAAACTTGTTGATAAATATCATCTTCCGTTTGGTTTTTATTTGGATATTGTATCTGTGGAGGCCTACTTATAAACGAACCTAAACTAACAATATTAGTGGCGAGCAATTACTGGCGAAAAATTGCTGGCGAACAATTGCTGGGGCGATAAATTTGTAGCGGCGAAAAATTGCTGGGGAACAATTGCTGGCGAACAATTTTCTGTATCCCGTTGGACACGCCTAACACCTAACCTAACCCTATTTACTGGCTATTTAGAATTAATTAAGAATAAAGTAAGTACTTAAGGGGCTCTATTATAATTTTTGTAATCATTATTCATTCTGTAAAGGTCTCTAGTGGAAGAAAACGAAGAGAAATTAATTCTTGAGACAGTAAATGATAGCACTTTTGAGCATTGTACGGAGCATTCCTCTCTCTTGATTTTAAGGCTCCAGTCTAATTATCATTTTCATTTTGAAAAATTGGGTTTTTGTGTGTGGGTTTCTGTGTGGGTGGGTTTTTGTGTTTTGACGTCATAGACAAGGCTAGAATTTCAAACAACGTTTTTTATATTATGCTAGAAGCAAATCGGATAACATTTTGACGACAAGTCTTTCTAGACTAATTGGACCCTGCTGAATCCGAAAATCACTCTCGGCAATTCGAAATCTTAACCGGAGGTCCGTAATTCTAGAAGGCGCCCAAGGCAGATCGTCATATCCAAAATAGCATAGAAATTATACAGTTTTCGACCAAAGGCGTCGTATACAAAATTAAAGATAGCTTTATTCTCTACAAGAAAGGTCCTATTGATTTTTTTCGTACAGACGACGGTTTACTCCTAGCGCTGGCAAGAATGTTGCGCTCGCCCCGCGGCTTACGCGCTCCACAATTATTTAATCAAAAAGCTTGTTTCTTGATTTTTATGCAATTTTTCAATATATTTCACCAATATCCATGCACCTCAACACATGGAATTAGTAAGATATTCTCATTTTATTTCCTCTTTTTCAATGTGCAAACGCCGTTTTCTGTCTTTCACTGTTGGTTTCTTTTGAGGTGCGCTACAACAAAGAGCAGATCGGATAACATTTTGACAACGAGCATTATTTGAATAATTGAACGCTGCTGAATCCTTAAATCACTGTTTAAATTTCAAAATCTTGAGAGGATGTAAGCCAGGGTTGGCAAAAACCCGGTTTTTTGTGTCAGCCTCATGGGTTTTTGGGTTTTTGTGTTTTTGTGCGGGTTTTTGGGTTTTTGTTGTAATTTTGACAGTTTTGACACTTTTTTAATTGGTAATGACATGTTTGACACACACACAGCACATCTAACACCTAACCTAACCCTATTTACTGGCTGTTTAGAATTAATTAAGAATAAAGTAAGTATTTAAGGAGCACTATTATAATTTTTGTAATCAGTATTCATTCAGTAAAGGGTCTTTTCCGATCTGTAACTCTTGCCGCATCCTTGCCTTGTTAATATAACGTATTTGCTTTGCCGTGAGAGACGTAGGACGTAGAATGGTGAAATTATTATTCCAAGTAGCGAAATCTGAAAGTGACGTTATCATATGGGTTTTTGTGTTTTGAGGTCTGGGTTTTTGTGTCAAAAACCCACCCAAAAACCCAAGTGGGTTTTAAGTTCTGCCAACCCTGATGTAAGCTAGTCATGGTGGCTTTTAAGCTCAGATATAGTTTCTATTTTATTTTCAGGCCTTTGTAGCAAGAACCGTCCATACGATTGCTTTGTGTCAATGATAACTTTTGATCAGGAAGTCGAGATCTACAACATCAAAATTTTAGCCAAATCGGCTGAAAGCTATTTTCCCATTAAGATGGTATTTTGGATGGTGCCATCTTGAATAAAGCATTTCCGGCCAAGATTTCGAAATCAAAACGGTGATTTTCGGACTCAGCAGGGTTCAATTAATCAAAAAACACTTGTCAAAATGTTATCCGATGCGCCCCTTGAAGAAGACGCACCTCAAAAGCAACCTAGAGTCAAAATACAAAACGGCGTTCGCACATTGGAAAAAGGGAAGTAAATTGTGAATAGCTTACTAATCCCATGTATTTAGGTGGATATTGGTCGAAAACTGTGTAATTTTCCTGCTATTTTGGATATAACAATCTGCCTTGAGCGCCATCTAGAATTACGGACTTCCGGTCGTCAAAATGTTATCCGATTTGCTTCTAGCATAATATAGAAAGCGTTTTTTGAAATTGTAGCCTTGTCAATTGTCAAGCTACTACCAGCTTCAAATTATCTACTGTACGAGGTGCAAAATAGACAGATTGTTGCCTAACGACACTATTATGCCACCTGTTTTACACCTGCTACGGGTAGATAATTTAAATATGACAATATAGTTTGACAATTCTATTAATCTTTCTAGGAAATGTGGTTGGCAGACACATTTTGTCCCGCAGGCGAAATGGCAGACCGTTATTTTTGGACATTCCGAGGTGTCCGTAATTCATATAAAAAATGTTAGCGTTAATGATTTCCATCAATGAGACTAGTTTTTTTTTGGCATACTTGAGCCGCCCCCGTGGAGCGTTGTCCCGCTACTTGAATGGCAGACTCGACTTTTTCGAATCACGACGACATACGTAATCGGAAAAATGACTTTAGAAAGTTAATGAAATGAGTCAAGCCAATCTGTCGCCGCCTCCCGGACTAATCACATAATTATGCTGACTCCGAGTTTTAAACAATTTTTTACCAAAAAACTCCGAAGTTTTAAATACCGGTTTATTTGCTGAGGTCTCGACGAAGTGTAGGTAGGTATATTCTTTATTATTTTATAATTTTCAAAAATTATTGGAAAGAGCTGCAAGTTTTGATAATTAAATATTTTGTCGTTTCAAGTGCTATTTTCTGATATCACTGACGTCAAGTTCCATCCTAACAAAGCAATTGATATGAAATAAACAGCTCGACAATTAGAAGTTGTACCCGTTTTCAAAATGTGGTACTCGATAGCGGCCGCTCTCTTCCTCTCCGCTTCGGTTTATTCCAAAACCTTCGAAGTGGAGGAATCTGGTGGGCTCCTGAACGCGTTGGCCTCTGTTAATCCCGGAGATACCATCCACTTGGCAGACCACGGTTACCATGGCGAGTTTGAAGCAACCAGAAGTGGCACCGAGGACAAGCCAATCACTATCACGGGATCCAGGCAAGCCCTCCTGCGCGGAGACAAGTACGGATTTTGGCTCAAAGCCAATTACTGGAGCTTGAAGGGGTTCACCGTCCACAGCAGCCTGAAAGGGATCGTCATCGAGGGCGGTAACCACAACGTCTTGGACGACTTGGAAGTCAAGAATATAACTCAGGAAGGAGTTCACTTTAGATGGAACAGCGCTGATAACGTCATTAAGAATTCCTACGTCCACCACACTGGAAGAGGAGACGACACTGATAAAGGTTTTGGCGAAGGGATCTACCTGGGACAGGCGGTTTCCAATTGGCAAGACGGCAAGCAAGACAAAAGTGATAGGATACAAGTCATCAACAATCAGATTGGACCAGAAGTCACTGCAGAGGCTATCGATATTAAGGAGGGTTCCTGCTGCGGTACTATCAGAGGGAATACCTTTGTTGGGCCTGAGAGTGATTTGCACGACGCGGACAGTTGGGTGGATGTCAAAGGAGACGACTATATCATAGAGGATAACACTGGTACCGACCCAACTATGGATGGATTTCAGGTACTTTCTTCAAGGGTGGTGAATTGTACCTGATTGCTGTTTCAGATCCATCATATTACCAAGGCTGGAATGGGAGGATGCAATAACGTGATTAGGAATAATCACTGTTCTGGAGTACCATCTGGTGGGCAATGCGTGAGGGATAGTTCTGGGTGTGGAAATACTATTCAAAATAACGACTAGCTTTACTTAATCTCTTGTGAATAAATTAAAATCCTACTAGAATGCTTCCATTTTTTTAAGAAATTTGCACTGACAACTTTTTGCATTTTAACCTCCCCAACCCCATCACAATTTAAAAAAAATGGGAGGTTACTGCAATCACTAAAATTTTCGAATTTGAGATAGCACCAGATCTTCACGTTTTGAATCCTCAGGAACCCAAAAAAGGGGTTTTTAAAATATGTCTGTGTGTATGTACCTACGTACGTTTGTACGTACGTTCGTACGTACGTTCGTTTGCAATCACGCCACAGCCAAAACTACTAGACCGATTTGGCTCAAATTTGGAACATAGGCATCTCGTAACCCAACTTAGATCTGAAAAGCTTTTGGAGCCAATCGTGCATCCGGAAATGCCATTTTGGCACATCAACTTTTAAATTTTAAATGCAAACCCCCATTTTTCACGTCACCATAAGGAAGACCTTCAAATTCTGCTTCTAAAAGTGTATTCATTCTTAGTGCCCTTTTGACAAAAAATTTAAAAAAAATTGATTTTTATCGGACTCTAAAATCGCGGTACAGCCCAAGCCCCTGAACCGATTTGGCTGAAATTTTCCACATGGGGATTGTATTACACGTCGAAGAGCTGAACAAATTTTGAATTCAATCGACTCACGGAAAGTGCCGTTTTGGCACACCAATTTCCAAATTTAAAATTATTCTCTCATTTGACCATTAAAAACAAGTTTTTGAAAGATTTATTGTCACCATCAGAAAGGTCTTCAAATTCTGGTTTTAAATAGGACAAAATTAATTCGCATTTTGCGCTGTTTGGTTCAAAAAATCGAAATTTTGTAATAACAGTAAAAATACATTATAGCCCAAATTACTAAATCGATTTGGCTGAAATTTGGTACATGGAGATTGGGTGACCCGTTGGAGACCTGAAAGGATTTTGAAAGCAATTGGCCTACGGGAAGTCCCATTTCAGCATATCAACTTAAAATTTTAAATACGAGACCTCCTTTTTTAGTGCCGAAGCAAATGCGCAGGCACTATAGTTTTAGTGAATTCGCTCGCTCGCTCGCTCGGCCGGCCGGCCGTCCGTCTACTCTGTCCATCGCATAACTTGAGAACGAAAGCAGATATCGAGCTGAAATTTTGTACACGGGTGTATACCCGGAAAATCTCGGCGGGGATTGCTTTTGGGCCATATCGGACCAGGGGGGTGGGAGTTAGGGGCGAAAAACCGAAAAACTATTAACTGCGATAAGTCGAGAACTAGTGGAGATATCTTTCTGAAACTTGGTATGTACGTTCGACCCTCAAGTCTGTTGAAAGTGAAAGGGTGCTAATTTCGGGGGATGAAATTTAAGGGATGAAAACCACAAAAAATATGATAACTCCATAAGGGTTGCACGCAGCTGTCGGAAACTTAACGTACACACATATATCGGTGAAAGCTTGCGGGGGATGCCTTTTTCGTAAAATCGAACAGATGGGGTGGAAATTAGGGGTTGCAACTCGAAATTCCGCCTAATAAGTATTGGTCGAAATTGGCGTCATTCGATAGCTTTCCATTAATGATTCAAAAAAGGTGTCACTCATATTTTGAGAAAAACCACCCTTATAGGCGCTACAACCCCTAACATGCAGAAACACAAAAATACGAGAACTCAAAAACTACTCAACGTATCAAGGCAGAATTTGGTGTATGAATTTCCAGTGACATTGTAGGCGAATGGACAAATTTTCAATAATATCTAACAAGGGGGATGAAATTTAAGGGTTGAAACTTGAAATTTCTTCAAGTAAATGGTAGCCTAAAATTACGGGGTTCGATTGATTTCGGTCAACTATTGAAAAAAAGTCTTATGAGTTTTCAACCTAAAACCGACCCCTAGGCTATTAACCACCCCAAACTCTTTGCAAGCGGATAAATATATTTTATTAATTTTTTCTGAAAACCTATTGATTTATTTATGAACAATTGAAGTCAGTAAATACGCAAGGAGTTATGTAACACCAGAAAAATAAACTCACCCCTGTAAATCATAAAGGGGTGAAACCATGATGGGTTGAAAACATGAATGTATAAATCACCTTAATTTTTCAACGAATTGGATTAAGGTGGTGAAATTGAAAACACAACTTCCTTTAGGGCATGTGGGGTGGTGAAATAGGGGGTTGGAGTTTAGGGGTTGAAACGTCCATAAAGCCCTGTAATTTGACACAGAGAAGCAATATCTTCTGCAAAACTGTGACATCTTACACACTGCATCTTCGAGAAGGGAAGAGTGAATTTTAGGAGAAATTTATTGAAGGGGGTGAAAGTTAGGGGTGGAAACTCGAATTTTTACTGAATAATGTAGGGTTGAAATTAATACCATTCGATAGCTTTCTATTAATGGTACAAAAAAGGTCTTATTCATCATTCGCGAAAAACTACCCTTAAAGGTGGTACAACCCCTTAATATGCCGAAACACAAAAATGCGAGAACTCAAAAACTGCTCAACGTTATCAGGGCTGAATTTGATGTGGTAGTTTACAGCACCACTGTAGGCGGATGGGCAAATTTCCATTAATATCTAACAAGGGGGAAGAAATTTAAGGGTTGAAACTAGAAATTTTTTCATGCAAATGGTGGAATAAAATTATGGGTTTCGATAGATTTCGGTCAACCATTAAAAAAAAAATGGGCAGCTACGGAAGCGGCTGGAACCTCCCCACTTGGTGAATGATCCAATCCTATCACTAATATCACTTAAATTTTACTATTTACTATGCCTAAGTTTTACTCCACCAAACCAAATGTGTTTTCTGTGAGTTTTCTGAATTTTACGATCTTTTGCCAAAAGGGCATTAAGGTTGAGTACAATTTTGAAAACTAAATTTGAAGACTTTTCATGTGCTGATAGAGAAAATAGGAGTTCATTATTCAAATTTCAAAGTTGATATGCCAAAATGGCACTTGCCGCCCTCGGATTGCCACCAGAATTAAATCAGCTCTTCGGCGGGTGACGGTATCTCTACCTACCAAATTTCAGCCAAATCGATCCAGCAGTTTGGGCTGTAGCGTGTTATTTAATGTTTCCTCGATACTTCGAATTTTTCGATTTTATGCCAAAAAGGCGCTAAGTGTGAGTACACTTTCAGATACAGAATTTCAAGACCTTTCATGCGCTGTTAAGAAAAATTTGTGTTCATCAGTCAAATTTCATAGTTTACATGCCTAAAAGGCACTTGGTTTCTTCGGATTCGCAACAAAATTAACTGGGCTCACCAGAAGGCCAACACTAACCTGCATACCAAATTTCACTAAAATCCGTTCGGTAGTTTCCGAGAAATCGTGCTCACATACGTACATACGTACGTACATACACACAGACATTTTTTAAAAACCACTTTTTCGTGATCCTGAGACCTTGAAATGTAAAGATCTGGTGTTATCTCAATTTCGAATTTTGGACTGATTCCAGTAACCTCCCATTTTTATATTGGTTGTGGGGAGGTTAAAAGTCTTATGAGTCTTCAAGCTAAAACCAACCCCTACGCTACTAACAACCCTTAAGCCCTAGCAAGCGGAGTAAACACATTTCATTTTTTTTTTTTGCCTTCTTCTGATTTGTTAATAATTCAAAGTCATTTTCATTAATTTTAACCCATCCACAATTTTTCAACCCTTTTCATGATATGTGAACCTTCAAAGAGCAAAATTTACCCAGACCGCTTCTTTTTCGTGTGATTTTCGCTAGTTCTACTTAACTACAGTTCATTTTTACCCCTTTTGATTTTTCATCCCCCTTAACAATGTTTCACCCCCCGAGGGTTAATTTTTTAAAATTCGCGGAGTTTTGCCTTTTTTCGGTAATAAATTTTACCGAATTTTAATTACTCATATGGATTGCTCTTGCCTTTTTCACTTGTTCGACCCCTTCGCAATGTTTCAACCCCCAAAAGTCAAATTTGCATAATTGGTTTATTTTCGTGTTATTTTCTGTAATTCTATTTAATTACGATTAATTCTCATCCCCTTTAACTTTTCATCCCCCTTTACAATTTTTCAACCCCCAAAGCGTTTATTTTGCAAAATTCACGTAATTTAGTTTTCCTTCGGTAATAAATTGAACTCATTTGGATTATGTTTATCTTTTTCACTTTTCCAACCCCCTTCGCAACATTTCAACCCCCAAAAGATAAATTTACATAATTGGCTTACTTTCGTGTTATTTTCAGTAATTCTGCTTAATTACAGTTAATTTTCATCCCTTTTGACTTTTCATCCCCCTTTACGATTTTTCAACCCCCTAAGTGCTAATTTGGCAAAATTTGTGTAATTTCGTTTTTCTTCTGTAATAAATGAACTCATTTGGATGATGATTAAATTTTTCACTTTTTTCATCCCGTTCGCAATGTTTCAACTCTTCGAACACTAAATTTACATAATTGGGTTATTTTGGTGTTACTTTCCGTAATTTTACTTAGCCACGGTTAATCCTCATCTTTTTTGACTTTTCATCCACCTTTACGATTTTTCAACCCCCTAAGTGCTAATTTTGCAAAATTCGCATAATTTCGTTTTTCGTCGGTCATAAAATTGAACGCATTTGGGATTCAGTTTACCTTTTACAATTTTTCAGTTTCCTTCGCTAGGTATAAGTGCGTATTTCAACCCCCACAAAAGTTTTAATTGCATAATTTGGTTATTTTCGTGTTTTATTTCGTAATTCTACTTAATCACACTTAATTTTCATTCCTCTTGACTTTTCATCCCCTTTCACAATTTTTCAGCCCCGAGTGTTAATTTTTAAAATTCGCCAAATTTTGTTTTAATTCCGGTAATTCTTTTCATCCACTCATTCCTATTCATTTTCAATTTTTAAATTTTGTAACAACAATTTTTTAACAATTCGCCTTTTTGACACATCTGTGCGTTTTTGCGGAGGCACTACTACTAGGTGCAGATTTTTCTGCACCCGATTCCACCAGTAAGACCAGCCGCCTCTACATACTCATTAACTTGTTAAACATCTACCGAGATATACATCGCATTGATATACATCTTCCGTTGGCTTTTTAAGAGGCGTTGTAAAATCTACGAAATTTGACGTTTCCGAGTCCCGGATGTCAGACTTTGATGGCGCGTACTACCTAAACGACTGACTTAGCGGCTATAGTTGTTGAGACAGCTCTTGTAGAGAATTTAGTGCTCTACAGAAAAGGTAAGTACACTTTATTAGCCTATCTTGCTTAGTATACGAGAAATTTACGAATAAACGGAAAAAAACGAGTTCTTCATTCTTAAAATTACCAATAACTTTTCATGCCCGGAGGTACAAACGGGTACAAAGTTTTCCCAGATACTGGAGCCTATTTGTGATCTATTTATCGTGGTTGCAGCCTGTTAGGACTTAGTCCCGGGTCAAGCCCTTTTTTTGTCTAATATGACTGGACTATACAACTGACGCATTCTGAATTTGAATTGATTAATCTGAACTATAATTGACGGATTCTACAATTCAACTGACTATTTTGATATTCAATTGACGCTTTCTGAACTACTACTGGAAAAGGTGTAGTCCTAGAGCTAAATAATCCAAAAGATTTAATTTTAGAAGTAAAGTACTCGTTTTTACAAGATTACATTTTGCATTTTTTTGTTATGTCAAGAAAGAGTGCAAAAATAAAACTCGTATCTTTGTACCCACTTAAGATCCAAGATAAACGATCAAAGTTTATATGAGCCTCCGAAATCGTACTTCTAGTCAGTAAAAATGCGATTGACGGTAACATTCCTGAGCCTGGCAGTTGCCGTTTATGGCAAGACCTTCGAGGTCGATGAAAGTGGCGGCCTGATAAACGCCCTCGCCAGTGCCAACCCCGGCGACATAATCCACATGGCCGACCACAACTACCACGGCGACTTCGAGGCCACCAGAAGTGGCACTGCTGACAACCCTATCACACTAACCGGCTCTAGAAACGTAATGCTCAGAGGTGACAAATACGGATTTTGGTTAAAGGCCAACTACTGGCACTTGAAGGGCTTCGCCGTGCACAGCAGCTTGAAGGGGATCGTTGTCGAGGGAGGCAACCACAACGTTTTGGACGATTTAGAGGTCAAGAATATCACTCAGGAAGGCGTTCACTTTAGATGGAACAGTGCTGATAATATAATCCAAAATTCTTACGTTCACCACACTGGGCAGGGGAGTGCCACGGATCAGGGCTATGGCGAGGGGGTGTACCTTGGACAGGCAGTCTCCAACTGGCAAGACGGCCAACAGGACAAGAGCGACAGGAATCAAGTCCTCAACAATCAGATTGGACCAAACGTCGAGGCTGAGTGTATCGATATCAAGGAAGGTTCTTGTTGCGGAATTATCAGAGGAAATACTTTTGTTGGGCCTGAAAGTGGGCAGAATTACGCCGAGGCTTGGATTGATGTCAAGGGAGATGACTACACCATCGACGATAACACTGGAACGCATCCTTTGAAGAATGGAATTGAGGTACCTACGAGTTTCTTGCTGGGTGCTTTAATAATTTTTTCGCAGCTTCATCATATTGCCAAGGCTGGAATGGGTGGTTGCAATAACAAGATCACGAATAATCACTGCAGCCAGATTCCCTCCGACGGGCAATGCGTGGCGGATTATTCTGGATGTGCAAATACTATAAGCGACAACAACTGAAAGTTGAATAAAACAAGATAAGGAAGTGAACTTTGTCAATAAGTAACAAATAAAATTACGTAAGGTTATCTTTGTCCCAAAATTTGCGTGAAGCTTGACTCATCCGATAAACTATTAACCTTCACTTCTACTGATTTGATGCGGCTTTCAATCGGGTTCAGTTTCCTTAAGACCGTGTTAGTGTTGAATGAGAAGGTAAAAATTGTAAATGCGTATTTGGTTTTGAGGCATTCTCTTGAGACTTCACGGATGACTAACTACATTCCACTTAGTGTCGAAGCATATGCTCTAGATTTAAAGAATTCGCTCGCTCGCTCATCCGTCTACTCTGTCCGTCGCATAAGCCGACCTGAAATTTTGTACAAGGGTGTATACCCTCAAAAACTCGACGGGGATTGTTTTTGGGTCATATCGGAGGTGGGAGTTAGGGGTGCACATTCGCCACCTGCTACGTTTTCCGGATATAACATCACATCATAAAAGGTATGGCGGTCACTCAAAATTTCGTAAAACGAAAATAATTTAAATTAATAGCATCTTTTTCACTCTGTCACCACCGTTACTTTGGTTGCAAATTTGAATAAAGCGACACGCCACCTTTTAATGTAGAACCTACTGACATTAGTTCTCTATAGAAATTGTAGATGTTCAACGAAAGGTAAGGTTTTTTTTGCGTAATTGTGCCAATGATGGCACACGTAAAGTGATCCTGTGATGGCATATGGGTGGCGTCGTAGGACATTACTGTAAACAGATACTTACCTACCTTCCACTACTTTGAGTATGTACTTATTGTTTTGGTTTTACTTATATCTATTAGGAAGGCATGAAAAGTAACACGGAATAGTCAAGAATGAGGTGCACCAAAAACAAAAAGTTTATTTGCAAGGGACCCAGCACGTTTTATATGGAAAAGTGGCTTTCGGTGAAATTGTCTGAATTTTTGATATGTTGTAGTTTTCATGATTCTGAACAAAAGTTATCATTGCGCCAACCTCCTGACATGTACAGTTTTTGCTACAAAAAATTCCGAAGATAGAATTTTCCCATAAGGTTTATACACATTTTTGGGCCGTCGTTTCCTACACTTCCCGACATAATATTTAAATAAGCTCAAAAGGCTTTCATACAGTCGTATGTTAGTAATATGTGTAAGAAAGGTGCCTCTGAACTTATCATGTAGAATTATGATCGCAAAACGGCCGATTCCATTTTCGCTACATGTAGTTCTTATGGGAAAAGTTCTATCTTCGGGATTTTTTGTAGCAAAAACTGTCCATGTCAGGAGGTTGGCGCAATGATAACTTTTGTTCAGAGTCATGAAAACCACAACATATCAAAAATTTAGACAATTTCACCGAAAGCCACTTTCTATAAGAATCGTGCGGGGTCCTTTTGTCAGTATTATTGTATCTATGTACTAATACCAAATTGATACCTAATATTTATTGTTTTTCACTTTTTTATATGTAATAGATATTTTTGTTTTTTGTTATTATTCTACAAGAGTGCCATCACAGGAACACACCTGCCCTGCCCTATGATGGCACCTTCATTCAAATTTTCTAAATACGCATTTTTTCGAAAATTCCAAAATTTTAGTTTTTCTTTATATACAGTGTGTCTCATTTTAACTGGAACCACCCAAATATTTCGGTTAATTTTAACCGAATCAATGCGTTCTTTTTTCGTTATTTTATGATTCTTCCTCAAGAAATTCAACATTTTCATTTTTTCCTAAAACTTCGGAGTTAGCCATTTGGCCTTTTTATTAAATCGCAGTAGGCAGGGGTTTCGGTTTATAAAAAAAGTTGAGTATTACACAGGTGCAGATTTTCGAGCTCTACATGCAGAAAAAAAGAACGCATTGATTCGTTTAAAATTTACCGAAATGTTTGTGTGGTTCCAGTTAAAATGAGACACACTGTATATTATATTCAATTTTATTTCCCACGCCAGTAGGCCATGAAACTTTTTTCCTGTAGTGGCAGCATTATTTGTCAAAGTGACTGAAAGAGAATTTTGAAATTGTCATGTCAGTTGCAAATTGCTGTGTTGGCGGAAGGTAATTAAAGTATGTAAAATGACAAAAGTTATAACTAAAGAAGAAAAACTAAAAGTAAAACGGTGCTTCAACCAGTCACAAAGATTAAACAAAAATAATCAATCAAGAAAACAGATTGTTTGTATGTTGGTAGATTTTTAAGGTAGGTAAAATGCATTCTATCACCAGCTAGAACCAACTTTGTAGATTTCTGAAAAGACTATTAACGCTATTTCATCGACCAGTCCTGGTGATTTGACAACTTCTTTCTGTGGAGGAAAACGCGGAAAAATCGGAATTTTGGAGTTACATGTTTCGGAAAGACTTGCTGCGGATAATTTGAAAATATCATTCGCGAAATGAGTTTTTTACAATTGATAAACTATATGAGGACGCTAAAGAGACCTTGGAGTATAAAGGGAAAGGGAGTCAAAATTAAGGGCAAAATGACCAAGAAGTAACTCTGGTTTGATTTTATTTAGCAGTGTTTCGGTGATGGTTTCCCCTTTTGGAGAGAAAAATAACTCAACTGGCAACAATGGCCTTCATTTTGACAAAAAACTTAACCTGAAATTTACGTCAATCAAAGTGTAATAGGGATATTTTGATGTAACTATCTTATTGCCACCGAATCACCAGATTTCCATGGCCTACTGGCGTGGGAAATAAGATTGAATACTATATAGGTATTATTGCAAAACATAGCTTTAGCAATAATATATCTTTCAGTATAAAGCAAATATTAAAATTTCAAATTTTTATTGAAGTAAATTGTTAGGGGTGCCGTCGTGTCGTAGGCACACCTCCCCTACAGTACCTTAAACGGCCTAAATATCAGGTATTTCTTCTTGAACAGTGCGAACGTTATGGCAGTGGAGCGCTTCAAATAGAAAATTCTCCACCACCAAAATTCTATAGTACGTCAACCCTATTTTTTAAATAAAAATCCAAGGATTTAGTCAGAAATTTTGTTCCACCTCCCATTTGACCGGAAATCACCCAATCTGTTCTCTCGTTTTTTCAAAATTTCTTCATCTTTCATAGTCTGTTAGAACCGCAAAAAAAATATAATGCAGATCAATTAGCACAAAAATTTTAATAATAACAGTTTTTGGGCTTTGTTGGATTTTTTTGAAAATCTTGTGACCTTGATCGCTGTTCCGGATAAACTTGAGAGAAGAGTTTTTACGTACTTAAAATTGGTAGATTACGAATTACAATTAGTTAAGAAAAAAGTGGGTTTCCGTTTGAGAAGTCAAGTTATTTCCGGTTAAACCGTCAGTGGAAAAACATCTGGGTCCGAATTAGGATTACGGTTGAGCTATTCGAGGATTTTAATCATAAAAAGCTTAAGTCATGTTTAATAATTCAACTTCTGTAGCTTTAAATAACGCCATTAATTCAATTAGTTGCCATTTTACGAAACCCGGAGTGACCGCTATCTTTTGTTGTACGTAATATCCGGAGAACGCAGCACGTGGCAGAAAAAGTCACCAAGGTGCATAGTAAACATTTATGAAAAAAATATTTCGTACTGAACTTTCCCTACAGGGCCCTAGTCCTGATCCTGGATTAATTTGCCAAAAATTATTTCAAATTGTCCATAAAAATGCAGCAAGGAAACGGCTGGAACCCTCCATCGAGTGAGTCTTTGATTTCTGTGTAGATAGTGGTCAATTCAACAGAAAAAATTGTATGCGTCTCATCTGTGACTAATTTCGCTATTGTCTGCAACCTCAAAGATACCTCAAAGGACCGGTCGTACATTTCAAGTTCAGCAACGGTTTACCCTTTAGCTGAGTTTAAATCCATTTGAGTCCTTCATAAACTGGCGCCTCGATTGGCTGCTGCATAGCAACTGAACCTAGCTCAACTGAACAGCCACTGAACTTGATTTAATTTCAAATATTCATCTTGGATCGATATATTTTACATTGGAAAATCTCAGACAACCTCTGACTCTAGATTTCCTCTTAATGACCTCAGATAATGTCCTCTAGATTTCCTTTGTTTAACCACTGCTATCAGTGGTTTACGATAATCGCATATTACTTCCAGATTCCAATTAACTTCAGATATTTTCGGATTACATAGGATATCACTAAAGTATCTCTGCTTTACCTCAGATATTCTTTAGATTTCCTTGAATTTCCTTTGCATAAGCTCTATTACTAGAGAATGAAATTAAGAAAATTTTCATAGTTTGCCTCAATATAATATACCTCAAGATTATGTTTTCGAGATTACCTACCTCAGACTATTTTAAGGCAACCCGAAATTCACAGGATTACTTCCAATTACCTAGAACAACTTCAGGTGAGGGGCAGAAGATAATTTGGTGAGAAAACCCCATCGTCAAAATGCACCCGATTCTGTCCATTAGATCGGCATCATGATAAAACGATAGGGAGATATGATATTGCGCATGTTGGGCGGAGCCAATTGCGCGCGTAAGCACGTCAGCAAGAGAGTACATTCGAACTAGGCCCTATTAATTTGTGTAGCGGCAGTTGCAGTGCATGGTTATTTTCGAGGTTTTCTTCGGTTTTTACTCTTTTCGTATTGAGTATCGTGTCTGGCGAGTGCATAGTGAGGTGTAATAATGCGTTGTGCAGTTTTTGGCTGCAATTCGGACAATCAGTCCAAGAAAAATCCCTGTTCTCCTGACATTAAATTTTTTACATTCCCACAAAACGAGCAACAAATGAAACTTTGGGTGCACGCTACGAGAAGGAAAGACAATTTTAGTGCAAAAAACTCTCGTGTGTGCTCTAAACATTTCCTGGACACTGATTATAAAGTTAACCTCAAATATGAACTCTTAAATTGCCCAGCCCCAAAACGTCACCGAGGGTTAAAAGAGGATGCTGTTCCCACCCAAGATTTACCACACCTGTCATCGAAGGCAACGTCTTCTTGTGCCACAAAGCGAAGTGCAGGAATTAAAAAAAAGGAACGAAAGCAGATTGTCGAAAAGTTGTTGAGCACGTAAGTAATTTAAAGTCAAAATTATAGTTGTATGCTGTACGATTTCAATCAATTGAAAATTTGGTTTTTCATTATTCAAGAGAGAATATTGCAAGTGGCAATAATGAAGAGCTGAATAATAATGGTGGTGGTATGAGTATTGGTGATGGAATTAATTCAGGTGTAGATGATGTTGCTTACGAGACTCATCGAGAGGATATCGTTGTCACCTTGCAGACAAGAGCATCTACACCTGACACTAATAAGGGGTAGCTATTTTGATAATATGTTATCTCTCATTCTTTCCCATTTTCTTAATATTTAATTATTTTCAGAGTCCAAACTGATATGACCATTCTGGAAATTGATAGTCTTAAAAGCCAGTTAGACAATGCCATGAAAACTACAAAAGAATTGGAAGAAACCCAGTCTGCCATGGAGAAGATATTTTCAAAAAATCAGATTGCTAAATTGAAAAATAACAATAGACGCATGCAATGGTCTGTTTCTGAAATCTCCAATGCAATAGTTCTATACTCAGCTGGACCTAGAGCATATCGGCTCATGTTGAAGAAAGGTCATCCATATCCAGCTCTTTCTACCTTAAGAGCCTGGTTAAAAAAAATTAAAATTCGTCCAGGAATTCTGAGAAATGTTTTTAAACTTGTAGAATCTTCTGATTTCAATAAAAGGGACAAAGTTTGTTCCTTACTTTTTGATGAAATGAAGATAAAGAAGGAATACGTTTATGATCGTTCAGAGGATGAAGTCTTAAGGCCATTTTCTTATGCACAAGTGGTAATGATGAGTGGTCTGTTTAAATCTTGGAAGCAACCAATTTTTTATGATTATGACACGAAAATGACATCAGACACTTTCCTAAATGTAATTAAATTTGTAGAAAGTTCAGGTAAATCTGCATATTTAACATTTTATGAATAATTAAATATATAGCCGCTTTTAAGGTTTCCAGGTGGTTGCTGTAATTAGTGACTTGGGAGGTGGAAATAGGGGTCTGCACAATGAAATGGGAATAACACACTTAAAGCCATATTTTACCAATCCTCAAAATGGTGAGAAGATTTATGTCTTTGCTGATGTTCCACATCTCTTGAAACTGATTAGGAATAATTTTGTTGACCATGGTTTCATCGTTGATGGAAAGGAGATTAATAAAAGTGTTGTGGAAGCTGTGTTGGATGCTACGACCGCAGCCGCTTCAGATTTAAAGATAACGAAGGACCAACTTAATGTCACGGGAGCACAAAGACAAAAGGTCAAATTTGCAGCCAAGCTTTTCTCGCACACAATGTCTAAATCCATCAGTAGATGTGGAACTCTCGGTTATCTTCCTGAATATGTGAATTGGGCTGAATGTTCAGATTTTTTTAAACTTGTATGTACATATTATAATTATTAAGTATACAATATTAATGTATTTACAGGTAAACGACTGGTTTGATATTTTCAATGTCAGCATTCCAGTTAGTGATGCAAGGACAAGAAATAGAGCATATGGGCTGGCAATTCAAGAACAGAATCAAATCCTAGACCAAATGTCAGAAATGATGTTAAATATGAGAGTTAAAGGCAGAAACTATTTACTTCCATTTCAAAAGGGTAAATGTTAAACTTTATTAGGTATGTTATTTGCTAAATCACAAATGTGTATAGGTATAGGTATACTGATGTCAAATCTTTCCCTGAAGCTGTTGCTGGAGGATCTTCAAAGAAGGTTTGGAATAGAGTTTATTTTGACGCGGCATTTAAACCAAGACTTGTTGGAGCTTTTTTTTGGGATTATTAGGGCAAAAGGCGGCTTACATGACCATCCAAACGCCTTAGAATTCAAGCACCGTTTGAGGGCTTACATCATGGGTAGAAATGATGGTGCATATTCTGAATTTGCCAATGTTGAAACAGATGATACTCCAGATTTACCAATAACTGGTCAATTAATCCAGAGGCTCAATCCAAAAAATGCCCCCCTTGAAAGTTGCAGTGAAGGTCGAACATTACCAGTTGACAATGAGGCTGATGAATTGCATCAGGAATTGCACGAATTGGCATATGATGGTCTGGAAAATTTAGCTGGCTTTATATGCTACAAATTAAAGGATCCCAGTATACAAAGATCAGGAGCCAGTTCAACTTACACATGGGTTGATCACCTAAATGAAGGTGGTTTAAGTATACCATCAGATGCATTTTTGGCAGAAGTGGAACATCTTGAAAAGATTTTTCTTTCAGTAAATGGGGACTCATTATTGGCAACCAATCATTACATAGAGAATTTAATGACGAAAAGTCTACATGTAAATTGCTCTGACAAAGCCAAGAAATTATTTTTTAGATCTCGCATGTACTTTCGAATGAAAGAGTTAAATAGGTCTCTCAACACCCTAACATTAGGCAAGCGAAAGTTGATTAAAATTGCTACCTAAGAGGAGTCTCCTCCTAAGTGGAAATTTTAATAATTATTAATTATAAAAAGGAATGAAAATGTTATGTATTAAAGTGAATTGATTTATGCAAAAGGGCCTTTTATGCCTTACAATATGTATACATAAAGGCACTACTTTTTTTAGTTATGTATTTTATTTAAGTAATATTTTTCTATAAACTGCTATTGTTTACAACCTAAAAAAATTAACTGCAATAAATAAACTTGCCTACAAATTTCATGTTTTATCTTTGATAAATAAAAAATAAATTAGTTTTTAAATGCGTTCATTTAAAATTAAAATAACCACGTCGTATACACTTCACAGTTCATCATAATTTCAAACGTAGGTATTCCCAAATGAAATGTTTTTTTCCATCGTTCTATTTATCCCTGCAATGTGATAAATAGACATTTCACGTCTGTTTTTAAGATTAAAATAATTTAAAAATGCATTTTAATGTTCCGCTCAATGTAAAACAAATGGGCCAGCGTCGATTCTACTCTCTTGCTGACGTCATTGCGCAGAGCCGACGAGTTTTGGGATCGGGAATATCATATCTCCCTATCTTTGTATCATGGATTGGCATCATCTCCATAACCTTTGCACACTTTCTATGCCATCCAGTTATATTATCCCAAAATCTCTCTCTATATTTTCATACTTTCTTCTAACGCATGGTACTGTAACTTTCTGACTCTACTGAAAGGGGGACCGTTGTGAAATCCCTCCAATCTTGCAAAAGGACCCCTAAATTTAATTACGTTGTGGTTGTGGTTCGTTTTACGAGGCCGTGGATACAGGAAATAAAACGGATCTTCCAAATAACAATTTATTCACACTGAAACAAAGTCTGGCCGCAAAATAATACAATGAAAAAAACACCTCTCGCTCAAGGAGCTCGAGGAAAATAATTTACACGGTAAAGAAAAAATACAATAGTTATAATCCCCAACCTAAATCAATGGGTTTCTAAATTATGAATGAACTCTGAGCTAGTTTTATAAAATAAAAGGTGCCGTTACCGAAATGCTGAAAAAAACGGTTAATCCCCAGAATTAAATAATATTACCGGACTTGAAAAAATCCGGGTTTCTAAATTGGGAAGCAACCCACAATACAGGCAAGTGTTAGGAGGGGTGCAAGACAAGTTTCGAGCAATGACAACTCTTGACGTAATTACGACAGCTAAAAATGACGCAAGTTCAGTGGCGTGGCGTCAATATCCCAGTGGCGTAGTAGATTTCCTGAAATCGAGCAAATTTCATGCACTAAGTAAATTCTACGGTACGATAGAGGAAATTTTGTGTTTTAACAAAGTTTAGAGTGAAAATGACCCCAAAATGAACTGAATGACACTGAATAAATGGTTTTAACGGTTCGAGGGGTGTTGACCCTGTGATTTCTCGTGAAAGCCAAATTTAGTTTCTTGCTGCTTCTTTCTTCGTCTTCAGTGTACGGGGTGCTGACATGGCCCAGCCTAGGAAAACTAGCGGGATTCAGGCCCAGCCCCCTAGCAATCGACGGTACACCAGGCCAAATCACAGGTGGAAGATGTCAACGGGGCACCCTCCAAGTGACCAACAGTCACGTGTTGGCAAAACTGTAGCGTTTTTAACCGCAACTGTGAATTAATGTCGACAATTCAGCGGGAACAAATTGCAAACAAATTGCAGAGCTGAAAGAGCGCGTCACCTTATGGATATCCCCAAATTTCCTTTACCTCTTTCTATGCTAATAAAAGGGAAGAACTGGATGCGCTTTACCAAACCCTAACTATTCTACTACAGAAAAGCAAGCAAGCTAAAGTCTACTCTGCAAAAGGGGTTAAACTAATTAATATTTAGCGGATGAAAAAGGGTTCTAGTCTATAAAAGCTAATTAGAGGTCGGGAGACCTCCAATCAAATGCACTAACGGAACTACAAATCTAGTTGCGTAATACCTGATCTAGTTCCACCCTGCAGACCGGGAGGTGTTTTACCAATCACCAATAACCAATAACCCCCTACCGCGTGATTACACTAACTTCAATACTACACAAGCACGTACTTTAACTACACAAAACCCAAACAACAAATAACTATTTTAAAATATTTGGAAAATATCGCAAATTCGAGAGCTTTGGAAAATACGAGTCTCTTAGTCAGAAGTCTCAGAGCCAGTCCTCTTCCGGCGTCCTCTTGGGTCCGGCGAACCTAAAACCACCCCCTCTCTGCTATATCAGGTCGGCATTCCTTCCTTAGTTCATCTCCACATTTTATAACAATTTATAATTAATTAAGAAGCTACGCGATTCGACCAGCCTTACGATACAATCCTGATCTTAAAAGCTACTCACAGATTCACCTATCCTATCAATGAAACAATTTAGTTATTTTATGCAAATCTAATGAATTACCTAACAAAAGTCCAAGCAGTCCGGTGGGTCTTTAAAGCTTTTCGAGCAAGTGCAGGGTAGTGGGGTTATTTAATGCATACGACAGTCATGCAATTTCAAAAAGCAATCTAATTTGATAGGTAGGTTCTATATATTAATCATAGGGTATTAAACAGGAATCTGGCTTGAGATTTCGGTCGCCTAGCCTAGGTGGCGACACCAGTTCTATCCTTGCAGTGAACTTTAATTTAAATTACAGCGTTTACGCCGAAAAGATCTGATTGGTTACATATGCGTCGGTTATGCCTACACACATGAGGTTCATACGGTGTTTAACGGGTTGTCGAGGCAATTTTAGCAGGAGTAATGTTGGATTCACGTCATGCAAAATTAGTGTATCTTGGCTACTCTACCTTTGGGGTTCATGCATTTACTGAATCAAATTTAGCAAGAAATTGTTATGAATAAGATATTTACGTTATTAAATCCATTTCTCGGAACTCTACTGTGGGAACAACTTTCTAAAAAATTGTATGCGGAGGAATTCGGTCATAAAGTTTACAGCGAGGGATGTTCTGGGAAAACGGCAATTCAAAGCAAAGGTTTCTACAAGGCCTCGGACCGCCAGGATATACAATGCCCGTGACGAAAGATGTGCACGGTTTATGAGTTTTGGCAATAAATAGTTCTAACTTACAGTTAATATTCTCGCGCCCCAATGACAAATTTTTTACAAACAATTTAATGTGGATTTACCCAGGATTGGCATTAACTGGCAACTGTTACAGTACTAACAGTACCTACCTAAACTTCACAGCAAAGCTTATCCACATCCTTTTTTCCATTTTTGCCTTTAATATTTTTCGACTTTTATGAAAATTTACTTCTTTAAATGTTTCCATTGCAGGCATTACAGCGCGTTGTCCATCCTCTGAGGTTTAAATCATAGGAGCGTTTCCCTCACTTGCAGGTATAGCCCTCGGTATAGCCATTATGTTAAAGCTGCTTTCTTTTCTTCTGCTCCTTCTGGAAATGCACGGAGAAGGTATCTCATCTACCATATTAAAAAAAATAATCTCAACATTTTTTTAGGCTGCATCTTTGACATAACTACTCTTAACCCTCAACCACTAGTACTCACAAGCAAATACGAATTCATCTACCCCACACCGGACAGTCAAACTCGCAACGTTACCATCGAACCCAGCGATCTCCTTCTAGTGTCCTGTCCAGGCTCCCACCTCCTCCAGTTTCCCAACAGCTCCCTCGTTGCCATAATTTGCAACGAAAACAACAAATTCCAACACGAAGACAGAGTCGTAGATTTTTCCTCCCTAACCTGCCAAAAATCCGTCACTAGTACCACCAAACGTACTGGAAAATCCTGTGGAAATGGAGCTGAAAATTCTGAGGAAGTCCACGTGGGCTTCCAGATAACCTCGATTAAATTTGTAACAATTCTCGATGTTTGCCTTGACACAAGCACTAAAACTGCTCTCTATGTTAACTATTCAATACCAGGATCTATAGAAATCGGCGAGGCAGTACCCCAACTTCGGCTAATTGACGACCCGAAAATTTATGACCTACAATTCTCAATCGAAGAGATTTATAATAATTCCTTGGAAGTCGTTAATGGAATAGTAGGATTGCAAGAAGATTCAAGAGATTACCTTCGATATTCCTTCTACAATCTTTCGTTAGCTACGTACTACTACGAATTTTTTTATTCAACGCAAGTATCAGCTGCTGCTCGCTATATAAACACGAGCCCGCAATGGCCTTTCAGTGGCTGGAATTGGGACGAGATGACGATAGAAATGTACAAAAATTTCATAAAGAAAAAGAGGATGGATCTTCAAGTTTACGTTGGGACTTACGGAACTGCCACTTTGCCTCATTATCAGACGGGTGAAGAGGTTGAGATCTATTTATACGAGGATGAGTTTGGGCGAAAAGCAGTTCCAGTACCTGCGGTTACTTGGAAGCTTGTCTATCATCGGAGCACCAAAAGAGCGATAGTTGTCCTGACAATTAATACACCACGCAATGCCAATCAAAATATTTTGTGTAAAGATATTTCTGGGGCGCTTTCTTGGCTGGATGAAGATGGGGAGCATAACTACAGAGATATCAGCCGCGGATATACTTACGCTTGTTCTTATAATATGTTAAAAGATAAGATTAGTCATTTGCCAAAATTAGATGTTACAGATATATTGGTGTAAAGCTCATTCGAGAGCTGATTATTCCTTATTTAAGGTTACATTTTGTTTCCGAATTATTTGTTTTAAGAAAAGTTAAAAGATTCAAACAAGAGTCTAAAATTTTGTGCATTAGGTACAATAGAATTGCTCATTGGTTGTCCACGCTCATGCATGCAAGATCTCTGTTAACATACAATTTATGTCGTTATTTTGCAAAAACTAAATTAAAGGTATGCTCTGGAAGGTTCTCCATTTCTCCAATGTTGCCAAACGAGTGTAGAAGGGAGCCAGTCAAAGTCGGTAATGTAGGAAACATCCTCTTTTATACCTTTCTTTATTCTTTGCGCACCAAAGAACAGTTTTTGTTGTACAACTGCTAAATTATCAAGATTTAAAAAAACTGAATACATTATTTGAGTCATTAACACACTTTAGGGATATATATTTTTACTACCTTCGAGATGCATGTTTTGAGGTAATTAACTCAGATTTAAGGTAAAGGTAGGTAAGTCGCATGCCAAGTTTCAATGTAAAAAATAAGAAAATTCTTCATTTTAAAGACATTTAAGGCGCGAATTTTGCGTTACAGTGGTTAAGCGAGATCAAAATGAAATTCTGAACAGGTTTTCAAAGGAGTCAAAATTGGGTTCTGGACAATTTAAACGTCAACAGAGGAGCAATCTTCACTCAGATGAATGTATTGCGAAAAAGTAACTTTCATAAAACATGCTACAGCAGCGCCCTCTACAAAGGGTAACAATAGTTTAGATTTTGAATAGTTGGCACCACAGGGATCAAATCTGTGTAACATTAGCGGAGGAGTTGCGGAGAAATTACAAAAAAGTTTATTTTTGTGCCTATGCTCAAGCGCTTTTCAATGCGGTACATGGTATTTGTAAATTTTTTTTTTCAACGACAGATAGATCAAATGAACGGGAATAACATGACCTAGAAAGAGAAAAGAACGCTCTTTACGACTGTCTAAGTCGCTCTGTGATTGGTCCCCGGAGAACCAATCCCCAAGCATCTGAACATATCCTTAGAAAATCCAGCACCTTATTATAAATTTATGTAATATAAAATAATACAATATAAGAAAATAAAGCAAAAGACACTCAAGTGGACAGAAACAGCTACGCTGCAATCAGCCCCAAAGTAACCCCCGTCGCAATATTTGGACTTTCCGAAAGCTAAATTTGCATAATAGGCTTATTTTTGTTGTTATTTTCTGTAATTCCGCTTAACTACGGTTAATTTTCACCCCATTTGGCTTTTCATCCCCCTATACAATTTTTCAACCCCATTTTCGGTAATAATTAAACTCATGTAACACTTTTAAACTCTTAAAAATTATGAGTAGCGTTGCTGATTTATCTAGGCGAAAGTTTGGTTGCCTACATTAGTTTAAAGATTAATTATTATTCCTTCCATCGTGGACTATCAATGTTTCCTTCCGATTGGGCAAAGTTTCCCGATCTGACCGCCTGACCCAGCGTTTTTGCGTTCGAAGGAGGTTCGAGAAGAATTTTCAGTTGGTTTGTGAAGGTTTTTGAGAGAAACGGGATCAAGTTGCATGAATTTTCTGACTGTGACGATCGTTCCTAATCCAGCCTCCCCTAACTGACCATCGACAAAGTCCGTGTGTTCAAGTTCCCTCAGATCTTTTGGATTTAAGTTCGGAAACGGTAGAGGTGAGCCCAAAATGCAAGGCGACGCACGCTATATTTAAAATTAGCCACCTTAAATCATTTTTAATAGATAAACCACCCTGCCGTCCCAATACTTCTGTGGAAACGCGACTCATAGTCAGTTGCATATTAGCCGGTTACAACCCCCATAGAGGGTGAGCTAAAATACCCAATTTTCTCCCCTAAATTTTTACCGTCTATGGACAGGGTTGTCCGGATTATCCAACAGGCTATCGGTTTTTGAAATCCATTCCATTGCTACTGTTTTGGGTGACTCCTATACGAGGATCGTGTCGAGGCCAGAACTGACGCTTTGTAAATGCACTGCAGGGCACTTAGCTCTTACACCTACTTAATTTACAAGTTCTTTAAAGCCTTACTTGTGTGTTAGTTTTCCTTTGTTGGTTTGGTAACGGCCACTAACCAGTTACCTGGCGCTCAAAAACTCAAAATTTGTACCTATAACTTGCACCCCAAAACCCGTACTGCTAGCAGGCTAAAAATTAGTTCTACAAGTTTTGGGGAAAAAGGAAAAGTTAGGAGAAAAAAATACACTCCAAATATTAACAAAAGTTCGTTTTATTTCGCAATCTCTTCATGTTCAATCTCAGGTTTTTTTTTTCATGTCATTTAGAGCAGTTTGCAACTCCTTCAGGACTCGACTCTGCTCATTCACAGCACTTTGCAATAGCTTCAAAGTCGCGGCTTCCTGCGCCTCGTCCTGGACGTTCTGGTGCTGATAGTAATGCTCCCTTATCCTCCTCATCGACTCCTCATCCACGCTTTTCGGAAAATTCGGATACAACTTACTCTGAATCTGCTTTTTCCTCTGACCATTTTCCTTGCGATTAATGTAAAAATCGACTGAGAACAACTTATTCTCCTTTTCCTTGCCAACCTGTTCACCAATTTTCTTCTCCTCATCTGCAACCTTTTCATATCCCTCCTTCCCAATCTTTTCCCTTCCAAACAACAAGGGTTGCGGCAGCCACCCCAATTTCAAAACAAAACTCGGCATCAACGTGAAAAGCTTGTCGATGAACCGCAAAAAGACTATAACATTCCTGAAAGAATTGATCTCGGAATCTTTTTCGATCTTCTCAATATCACTCACGGCAACACCAGTCCAAAAATTCATGATCACCAGCAGCATAATCGTGGCAAAGAGGACGAACAGCAAGTAGCCCTTGAAACCCACAGACCCTAGATTAGCACCTTCTGTATCCAAATCACCAGTAGTCATCATGATGTAAGTTTTAAAAGCTGACTTAATGAAGTTATCGAAGGATGTGTCCTCTGCCTTTTCGACTAAAACATGAAAACCAGCACCAAACGCAAAAATGAACAAAGAAAAGAACATGGAGAGGACCAAGAAAGTTTTAAGGACAGTTTGTAGCATAATCGACCATTTCGACAGTTTGGGGTGGTATCCTGCTATGAGCAAGAGAGATATTGCCATCAATATGAAGACGAAAGGTCGAAAATTATTGTGACAAGTCCCTGGAATGACGCTGAAGATAGTGCAAATACCTAGAAGACTTTCTATAATGCCATGGAACGACCTTCGGGTATACACTAAAAACACGGTAACTTTCAGGAGAATGTTTAAAAAGATGAAGAGGTAACACAGAAGTTTGGGAAAAATTGACAGGTGGTTGAAATAGTAGAAACAGAAAGACAAAAATAAATACACGAGGAGTTGTAGCACAAGTATGGGGTAGAAATAGTATTTACTTTGCTTCCATTTGAGGCTGAGGAAAGTGTATGGGAGTGGGTGAGCTAGCAGTTGCTGCAACTTTGGAATTTTACCGATTTTGTGCGACACGTAGAGTTCACTGCTGTTGTTGCCCTTTTCAATTAAACCGTTGAAGTTTAGCAAAATCTTGTAGTCTTTATCGGCGAAATAAGTAGTGTAGTTATCGTACTTTATGCAACTGTCGAAGTAAAATCGCAAATTTTCTTCGTCCATCAGCTCCAGGCAAGAAGTACCTGTTGCATTTTTAGCTAATAAGGAAGCTCCTCTTTTCATTAATTTCTGAGCTGCATCTTTGAACCCGTACATCAAAGCGAGATGGAGAGGAGTGTTCTTCGTTCCTGTAGCTTCAAAATTCAGCTTCAACTTGTTGGAGTTGAGTAACTCGGGGAGAACTTTGCTCTTAAGGTTTCTATTTTGAACGAGTTTATCATAAACTTCCTGCGTTATATTAGCCTTCTGCAGTAGGAACTTACATATATCTGGATTGTTATTCAGCACTGCCAATTCCAAGGGCGGGCATTTATTCCACTCTGTCACTAAATTAGGATCTGCACCTTTTTTCAGAAGAAGTTTGACGATCCCCAAAAAATTATCGCCCCTTTTTGAAACAAGCTGCAAGAGAGTATTCTCACAGTCGTTTCTCCTTACAAACTCTTCCAACCCTTCTACCTCATTCAACTCTTTCCCTTTATTTTTTGCAGCCAGTATGTATATCTGCGATTCCTTATCAATTGCTCTAGGCCCTGCAATCGAAAAACTGTTTTCTTTTAGTTTTGTCAAAATGTGTTCTTCGACGTAAGCCCCTCTGTCTAAAAACAATTGCACAAGTTTTCGCGACGCGTCGTTTTGAAAGTTCATGAAGAAATGAATCGGAGTCTTTCCGTGCACGTCACACCTGTTAACATTGGCCCGGCCCTCTTCTATCAATGTTTGCATACACTCCAAAAACTTGGCATTATTGCAGTTCGTGAACTTGATAACAAACATCATAACGGTGTTCTCGTAGCGGGTTTGATTGACGGATACCTTATCAGCGATAAGTTCCTTAAGCTTATCGATCTCGAAGGAAGCGGCGGCGAAAAAAATTAAATCGTTCTTGTTGTTCCCCTCCAGATTTTCGGTATAAAACTTGGCGTGCAGCTTCGACAGGTTTATCTCTTTCATTTGTTGTTTGTATTTGTTGTCGGTTTCCAATTTTTCCATGTCCAGAGAACTCAAGTCGATGTATTGAGTATAAATCTTGGGTAGGTTTTTGATTTGTCGGAACTTATTTTGGGTGAAGATTTGGTGGATCTTGAGGATGGTTTTGAAGGCTTGCATGCTGTTGTGGTCTGAAATTTTTATGGTATATCGTTCTTTTTTTCAAGTTTTACCTTGGTTGTCCTTCATGTCGATTTTTTGGTCGCCCATTTTGGAAGCTTGGGAATCTACTGATACCTGACAATAAAATATCGCGGTTTAGTTATCGTCCTATCTAATCTTTATCGTTTTTTTTTAATGGGAAAAAATGCCAGGCCGGCCATCCTTAGAATAAAATAGGTACCTATAGAAAGTTTCGTTACTATGCAGGGTGGTTCCTTTTTCAATGCTCACCATTGGCATCTCCTAAATGGCAAAGAGTTACGGAGTCGGTTAAATTACACAAAAATTGCGCTACTTTTTGGTTATTAAGAATCTGAAGAGAATTTCACGATATCCTGATTCGTTCCCGAGTAATTCCGAAAAATCTGAAAATTGCGATTCTAAATAAAAATTAATATCTCCCTAACGATTGATGCTATTTAAGGATGTATTGTAGGGAAGCAAAAATGATACCAAGTTAATGAAAATTTCACAGATTATTTTATATATTAGGTATTGAACCAATCCAAAGCAGCATTTAGTATACCAGTAACCAATCAAATCCTGATTACAGTGATTATTTTATTCATTAAGTATTGAACCAATCCAAAGGAGCATTTAGCATACCAGTAATCCTGATTATAGTGATAAGACTACAACGTCAACTTGACATTACTTACTCAATACTTTAATTCATAAAATAATCTGCAAAATACGATTCGTAGTCTCTTGGTTGCCTTGTTGAGTCCTCATGGCTGCACTACTTGTCAAATGGTAGATTTTTTTCGGCCAAAGAGGACTCGAGCGAGCTCTCGTCCTCTTTTTAGCCTAAAAAAATCTACCATTTTGACTCGTAGTTGACAGCCATTCGGACGTCAAAACCCGCGGCAATCAAGAGACTACTCGTCGTATTACTATTGATAATACTACGTCAACTTGACACTACTTACTCAATACTTTCATTTATAAAATAATCTGCAAAATACGATTCGTAGTCTCTTGGTAACCTTGCTGAGTCCTCATGGAGTCACTACTCGTGAAATGGTAGATTTTTTTCGGTCTAAAAAATCCTACCATTTTGACTCGTAGTTGACAACCATTCAGACGTCAAAACCCGCGGCAATCAAGAGACTACTCGTCGTATTACTACTGTTTATTCTTATCATTTTCTAAAGCCCTTGCGTAAAAGAAGAATTGATTCACTCCCCCGTTTAAAAATTTCAATACAAGAAAAATATTCAGCATACATAAACTGCTCAAAACTCGAAGTGGATCACGCCGTTTTTCTGATGAAATTCAAAGCTCAATAACTTCGAAAAAAATGACTCGATTTTGACGCGGTTTTTTGTAATCGTAAGCTCAATTCATCAGGCTTAATCCCTGTAGGCGAAGATTAAACACGAGTGGTCAGTGGCGTGTCCAGAAGGGGTTGAATCACCACTCCGCAAAATTGATAAAGTTTAGACCATCCCCAAATCCAGAGAAATTTTTTTTAAGTTTTTTTAACGGTTGGATCAGAGGCATAGGGTCAGTATCTCGGGACCTTTTTGACGTTTTTCTTCCAAGACTCCTCTTTGACCGGGTACTCCAAAAAAACTATTTTTTTTCTATGACCCGCGATAATTTTCTTACGCCTCAACGGATTGTCAAATTAGGGGGCTCCTTCTATCGCTCACAGACGCGTGTAAACGAATTCATCAACATCATCTGGTTTGCCTTTCAAAAAGTGGTATATAGGGCCCCCATAACGCAAGCGAATTTTCTAACACCCATCATTTCATGAGTTCAGAATTTTTTTTCCTTAAATCGCTTTAGTTTAAAAGTCCAGATTCTGAAGCACCTCTGCACACCATTGGAATCGTTTTGGAAATGAAATGGAGTACTGTTTTGTCGGAAGTTTACTTGGGACTCCTGGTGAGTTTTTACATTTTGTCTCTGCTGTTTCTGCTATGATTTTTCCCTCAACTGGTATGGGATAAGTTGTAAATCCATTTTAGCAACCTAGAAATGGCACACCTATCACTCTTTTTTCTAGCGTACTTTAATGTTGGATTTCTTGCAATCCCCAAACAAAATTCTTATGCAAACTCTTGTTTACCGGCCAATTTGTGATTATAGCTCGAATGGTTCGAAGGGCCACAAAAATTTGCATTTTTAAAGGAATTTTTAACCATATTAAATTTTTTTCTGAAATTCGAACTAATCATCTTTTGGACAAAAGACGCATGGATAAGTAGAAAATGGTATGTCGAGTCAGGTGCTATCTGCTAAAATCATAGACGTTCTTCTTAAAACCGATATTGAAAGTTTTTATAGTTTATGTTTTGCAAATGGAAGCGTAAACATGGCGGGTGTCAGCGGGTCTTCGGAGATTACTTAAGGACTACTATAAAGTTAATCCGAAACTTATTGTTTTTTACGAGACTTTTCGCACCTTTATATAAATCACGGTGATATTGGAGCGCTAATAAGCACATTATATATACAGCTTTAGTTTCATAGGGAAGCTACATTTATATTCATTCATTTACATTCTGTCGAGGATGTCGTTCGATGTGGACGAGTCTCGATGCGCTCTGTGTACGCTAACTTTTGAGGACATCAAAAGTGTGGTTCAATGCAATGTGTGCTCAAAGTTCTTCCACATTAAATGTGTCAGTGTGATTTGAGTGTGATTTGAGAAGTTTTCGCCTGAAAAGGGCCTCATGGAGGTGCAAATCCTGTATTGATGTTGCGGTCGCCGCTGGTGAATCGGTGGATATTAAGGCCGATAATGTAAAGAAGCGCCTAAAAAGTGACTCCCGCCTGGAGTTACCTGATTTTAATGGATTTGAGGACATCTTGTTGTATTTAGCTAATCTAACTGCATCGGTGTGTGAAATTAAATCCACGATGTCTGAACTTCTTGCAGAGAATAAAAAACTCAGGGAATAGATAAGGTCTCTAAAAAGTGATAACAAGCCTGCGAGCAAGAAAGCCACTGCTGCCGAGGTCGTTGGCCGCGGGCTGAACTCCACATTGGGCCCTGGCTACCAATTTCCTCCTCCAGAAATGTTGGCTCCGAGGACCACGAAAACAACAGGAGCTGTACCAAAAAAGTCATCTAATGGTAAAGTTGGGTTTCAACCTATTCCCACTAAGGTATTATCTGATGGAATTGCAACTGAGGTATTATCGGATGCAGCTACGGCGATGTTAAACAATGACACTTATGGGGCTGCTGCCGATAATAGTGATAATAGTAATGGGTTAACTGCTGATGGGTTTCAAAAGGTGATAAGTCATAGAAGTAGAAAGAGACACTACATGCATGGTACTCTTGATTCGTCGGAAGCTCCTCAATTAAAAGTTGCGCCTAGGTATACCTACATTTATGTCGGTAATCTCGACTGCAGCTTGGAGTGCAGCAGTATAGATGAATATGTGAAGGAGAAATTTTCTGTTTCTGACTTTAAAGTTGAAGCTTTACCAAAGCGTCCGGATGCTAAAAGTATTGCTTTTAAAATCTCAGTAAGCGAAGTGTCTGCTTCACCTCTACTTGATCCAAAGAACTGGCCTGTCGGTGTAAGATTAAAAAAATTTCATTTTTTCCACCAAAAGGGTGCTGCCGCAACCGGAACCCTCATTCGGAGGACATAAATCAGTCCTTCACAATCTACTTCCAGAACGTTAGAGGCCTTAAGACTAAACTCAGGGATCTCTACTGTGCCAGTTTGAGTGAAAATTATGACATAATGGTGTTGTGTGAAACATGGCTCAACCCAGAAATCAATGATAGTGAGTTTTGTAGCAGTCGCTATACTGTTTATCGCGTGGACAGGAATTGTTTTAACAGCAGTAAGGCCACTGGTGGAGGCGTTCTTGTAGCAGTGGCTGATAAGATTCCTTCGTTCCGATTGTCTGTTGGCTCCGTCTCGGTGGAGGAACTTTGGGTCATGGTTAAGTTGGGTACGACCAATCTTATTATTGGTACTGTCTATTTACCGCCCAAAATTGACGTTGACAAATATTCTGATCACATGCAATCTGTCGGAGCTATTTGTGACAAGTATCCTAACTGTGATATCATTGTGATTGGTGACTATAATCTGCCTAGTATTGATTGGAAGCCCGTTGATGATGATGGTCATGATGCCGGCTTCGTCCCCACGATACTCAACGGTGAGCGAGAAGAATGCATCTCGGACAATTTTGCAACTTTTTGATTCAGTCAATTTAATAACGTTAAAAATTGTAATAACAATACTTGTTGGATCTGTGCTTTAGTAATTTTAGCAGTCTTGACTTAGCATCATGTAATCCTATGATAAAACTTGATCCATATCATCCCGCCATTGCCATCCGTCTTGATGGATACCTACTCTGTGCGCCGCATACAGAAATCTGCTGTATTCTATTACGACTTCGTTAATGCTTCTTATAAAGATATAGCGAATTTTTTTTCCCATGTTGACTGGAATAGCCACCTCAACGGTGTTCCAGTGGACATGGCTGTTGATTTTTTTTATAATATTTTGTACTTGTGTGTGGAATTGTTTGTACCGGCTAGGCTTAAAGTTGTTTCTGATTACCCAGAGTGGTTTAATGACCAAGTTATACGTCTTGTTAGAGCCAAAAAAGCGGCTCATAAGCTCTATAAAGGGACATGTAGTGATGCTGATTATGCTAAATTTTCCGATTTAAGAAACCAGTGCAAATTAGCGATTGCTGACGCTTACAGTAATTATGTCGTTAATATAGAAAGTAGTCTTACCTGCAATCCAAAACAATTCTGGAACTTTGTTCGTAAAAAATCTTGTAGTAAAAACATACCATTACCTATGATTTTTGAGGATGCGCATTTCAATGACTATGAGAGTGTTAGTGAAACCTTTGCTAATTTCTTTTACTCTGTTTATAGTGCTAATTCTTTTGTGAAATCTGATTTCAGTAGCAATCATAATGTTAATGTTAACAACATATCTTTTACCACTTCTGATGTTCAAAATGCTCTTAAACAATTGGATGTCAACAAGGGTGCCGGCCCTGATAGTTTACCTCCTCGGTTCTATAAAGAATGTGCTGAGTCATTATGCGTGCCGTTACAATTACTTTTTAATTTGTCACTGTCATCTGGTATTTTTCCTTCCGAATGGAAACGTGCCCACGTTACACCTGTTTATAAGTCAGGTGCTAAGTCGCAAATTAAGAATTACCGTCCGATTTCGATTCTGTCTACGCCCAGCAAGTTATTTGAAGGTTTAATTCTACCTCACTTATTTTCTAATTTTAAGAATATTATACTACCTGAACAACATGGTTTCTTTAGTAAACGCTCAACAGTTACTAATCTATTTAGGTATACCTACGATATAATTGATGCGATAAGTTGTGGGCATGTAGTGCATGCTGTTTATACAGACTTCAGCAAAGCTTTTGACAAGGTGAATCATTCCCTATTAATTCATAAATTATCTGCCTATGGTGTTAATGGCCCGTTTTTGCAATGGCTTGTAAGTTACTTGTCCAACAGGTTCTTCCAGGTTAAAATCAATGGTTGCTTTTCTGGGGTGCGGCACGTACCCTCAGGGGTCCCAAAGGGCTCAATTCTTGGACCGTTTCTATTTTCTGTGTTTATAAATGACCTTGGGCTTGGACTCTTGTGTGACTTCAGCTTGTTTGCCGATGATCTAAAGTTGTACAAGACGATTGCTAGCTATCGCGATATGATTGACCTTCAAGAAAGTTTAAAATATCTACATGATTGGTGCTTGTTGAACAAAATGGAACTAAACTTAGATAAGTGTATGGCTATTAATTTCAGCAGAAAAATAATTCCGACCAGTCCAGTCTACTCAATTAATAATGTCCGTCTTACAATTGCCTCAGTAATAAAAGATCTAGGGATATTGCTTGACAATAAACTCACATTCTCTGCGCACTTTGACCATGTGGTGGGTAAAGCCAACAAAGTTTTGGGCTGCATAAAGCGCTATGGTGGCGATTTCCAGAACCTTAGAACGTATGTTGTTCTGTTCTGCACACTCGTTAGACCTATCCTTGAATATGGGTGTGATATCTGGTCGCCATTTTATAAAACACATGTAGACAGGATAGAAACGGTTCAAATTAAATTTATTAAACATATAAAATATAAATTGCCTCTTTCAGTGCGCAATTCTGTTCCTCTCTGTAAATCCTATCTTGGATTATTTGACTTAGAGACACGTAGGACCTTTTTAATGGTTGGTTTCATGCATAAAATTATTAACGGCATGTACGATGCTCCGCAGATTGTGAACATTCTTAGTTTCAAAGTTCCGAGTTATGCTTTCAGGGCCACTCCATTGTTCCACATAGAAAGTTGTGCAACAAATTACGCACTTTCTTCGCCCCTGCATAAAATATATAGGGCTTGCAATTCTTGTTGTGACTTTATAGACTTTTTTCACGACAGTTCCTCGACCTTGAAACGTATGTTTTTTGGAAAGGCTTGTATTGTTGAAGCACGTCCTTGATCTCCCAACAGTGGGTACTTCTGTGTTTATTTCTATTGAATTATTGTTATTTTTTATATTATTTTTGTAAAGGCGATAAGCCGTTAATAAAGATTATTATTATATTAACTGACTTCTAATAGACTATACCGGCACTGACAGTGATGTTACAAAATTGTGGCAATATGTGTTTATATACCGGGGTTACGGCAACTCTTTGGACGACTACAGTGATGTTAAAAAACTCTGAGTGACGCAACGTCACTTTTTAATGAACATAACCTCTAATGTTCCGCGGGGTTACTGTTATCGCCGGGTGAGAGGAGAAGGGACGAAGCACCCAAATTTAACAATCGTCCCATGATCCTTGTTTGGTTTTCTTTAATAATTTTACTCATTACTTACTTCCCTAGTGCACTTAGTCGTTGTGTATTGGTTGTATCATTAAGACAGTAGGTAAGTAGGTTTTGATTGAGTATATTATTTATATAAAGGTTTTTTAATGTGTAATTATGTAAGAGCTGTCAGTTTCAGTAGCGGGTAGCTGAGTTGTATTACAGTATCCAATAACGCTGCTAGAAAATTTGCGCTCTAGAATTTATATAGTTTCGTAACCGTAACATTTATATAACTCCGCTATATAAACTCTGGTAACTTTACCTTAAGGTTTTATAAAATGGTAACATGAAATCTTTCATTACTATGCTATAAATCTGTAGGCGTAAACTGCCATAAGAGTTCTTTTAAAACCATAATGAAACTACGACTACTAATGGTACTTTTAAACAAACCTGTTACTTGATTATACAACCAAGTTACTCTTATATATCCCTTATAAAAAAACTCCTCACTCTTAGTAACAGAAAATGTTCATTGGGTTCAGCCGAATCGATTCTGTTAGTTTGGCCTATAAGTACCTAATGTATTTTAGTATTATTTTTTTTACCCAAAGAGCACTAAATGCGAATGATTTTTGTCTTATTTAAAACTAAAATTTGAAGACCTCTCTGTTGGTGACAATAAATCTTTCAAAAACCTGTTTTTAATGTTTAAATCAGAGAATAATTTTAAATTTGGACATTGGTGTGCCAAAACGGTACTTTCCGTGGGCCGAATGAATCCAAAGTTTGTTCAGCTCTTCGACGTGTAATACAATCCCCATGTGCAAAATTTCAGCCAAATCGGTTCAGGGGCTTGGGCTGAACAGCGATTTTAAAGTCCGATATTTAATTTTTTTTAATTTTTGGTCAAAAGGGCACTGAGAGTGAATACATTTTTAGAAGCAGAATTTAAAGGCCTATGGTGACGTGAAAAATGTGGGTTTGCATTTCATTTAAATTTAAAAGTTCATGTGCAAAATGGCATTTCGGGTTGCACAATTGGCTCCAAAAGCTTTTCAGATTTATGAGATGTCTACGTACCAAATTCAGCCAAATCGGTCCAGTAATTGGCTGTGGCGTTTTAAAAGCGTACGTAAGTAATGGTAGTTAGGGGATTCTGCCGGCATAAAAATGAGTAAAAAATTAGTAAGTGAGTGACGTCACACGTTGTCGTGGAGTATAGTGTGTTGCCTATATTGTGTGGCGCCCTTAGGGGTGGTAGGGGGATGGAACGTAAGATGGAAGCAGCGGCGGCGGGGGGCGGTGTAGGAAGTTTTATTTTGATCACCACGGTCAACACGGCCACCAAAATAAAACTCCCTGCACCGCCCCCGCCACTGCCGCCGCTGCTGCTGCCATCTTACATCCCATCCCCCTACCACCACTATCTTACCACCCTTAAGGGCGCTACGACGACGACGACGCCACCAACATCCACACGCACACACACAATATAGGCAAAACATTATACACTACTCATTTACTCATTTTTATGCCGGCAGAACCCCCCTAACTACCCTACTTACGTAGAGTCCTGGCGTTGAACGTAATACGATACGAAATTGTCAGCGACGAGTAAAATTGAATTTTCTTACGAATATTCTAACAATAAATAGTGAACCTAAGTGAGTGGCCTGAGAAGACATCACGGGGCAAAAGAAAAGTACGAGTTAGAACATGTAATAAAATTGAACCCCTTTGGGATTCAGTTTACCTTTCACAATTTTCCAGCTTCCTTCGCAATAGGTAGGTATAAGTGGGTATTTCAACCCCCACGAAAGTTTTAATTGCATAATTTGGTTATTTTCGTGTTATATTTCGTAATTCTACTTAATCACACTTAATTTTCATTCCTCTTGATTTTTCATCCCGTTTCGCAATTTTTCAGCCCCGAGTGTTAAATTTTTCAAAATTCGCCAAATTTTGTTTTAATTCCGGCAATTCTTTTCATTTACTCATTCCTGTTCATTTTCTATTTTTAAATTCTGTAACAACAATTTTTTAACATTTCGCCTTTTTGAAACATCTGTGCGTTTGCGGAGGCACTACTACCTACTAGGTGCAGATTGATAAAATCTGCATCCGATTCCACATTAACTTGGTAAATATCTACATAGGGATAGACATCGCATTGATATACATCTTCCGTTGGCTTTTGTGTTTTAGTGCCGTAGCAGAATGCGGAGGTACTCTTGTCTTTGATTATTTGCTCGCTCGCTCGTCTAGTCTGTCCGTCGGATAACTTGAGAACAAAAGCAGATATCGAGCTTTTGTACACGGGTGTATACCCGGAAAATCCCGGTGCGGATTGCTTTTTGGGCCATATATAACTCAAGAACTAGTGGAGGTATCCCTCTGAAATTTGATATGCACGCTCGACCTTCAAGTCTGTTGAAGGTGAGGGGGTGTCAAGTTCGGGGGATGAAATTTAGGGGATGAAAACCATAAAAAATACGATAACTCCGCAAAGGTTGAAAGCAGCTATTTGAAACCCAAACGTTCACACATATTTCGATGAAAATTGCATATTGGTCGAAATTGGTGTCATTCGATAACTTTCCGTTAATGATTCAAAAAAAATGTTATTCATATTTTGCGTAAACCCTCAAAGGCGCTGCATCCCTTAATATGCAGAAACACAATAATACGTGAACTGAAAAACCCCTCAGCGTATCAAGACAGAATTTGGTGTGGCAATTTTCAGCGACACTTTAGGGGCATGGACAAATTTTCACTAACATCTAACAAGGGGGATGTAATATAAGGGTTGAAACTGAAAATTTAATCAAGTAGATGGTGGAATAAAATTACATGTATTTATACATGAAACCAACCCCTAGGCTGCTAACTACCCGTAACGCTTTGCAAGCGGTTAACTACGTTTTATTTATTTTTTCTGAAAATTCTATTGATTTATTTATAAACAAACGAAGTCAGCAAATATGCAAGGAGTTATGTAACATCGAAGAAATAAACTCACCCCTATAATTCATAAAGGGATGAAATCATGAGGGGTTGAAAACATGGTACTATAAATCGCAGCAACTTTACAATGAATTGGATTAGGGTGGTGAAATTGAAAACACAACTTTCTTTAGAGCAAATAAGGGTGGTAAAATAGGGGGTTGGAGTTTAGCGGTTGAAACGCTCATGAAGCCCTGTAATTTGACACAGAGATGCAATATCTTTATGAAGCTTTGTGAATCTATCAAAGGGGATGAAATTTAAGGGTGGAAACTCGAATTTTCACTGATTAATGTACTGTTAAAATTAATATCATTCGACAGCTTTCTGTTGATAGTACAAAAAAGGTCTTAATCATCATTCGTGAAAAACCACTCTTAACTCGCTACAACCCCCAAAGTAGATAAGCTGTGCCGATCCTGTATCAAAGATGGCGGATTTCAGTAGTTCTCATATTACAATGCTCATGTAGCCTTGACCTTGAAGAGGCTATGCCGATCCTAGATCACTTCACCCCAGCTGCTTGGGTTTGTATAGAATTACACGTAGGTTCTCAAGTTACAGCGACAGTGACCTTGGTGTTTTTTTAATATCTTAGCATGAGTCAGTAACATTGTATTTTTCGTTGAGCAAGGGAAATAAGACGTATTCAGTTTTTAAAGAATTTATTTCATTTACTTACATATAGCTAATTCTTCATAATAAGTAATAGATATTCTAACTAATTTACTACTAAACAATACAATACAAATTCTATGTTAATTATGTAAGGTCTTTCTTGTTTATCCAGCTATTATTTTTATCACTTAAACCTAACCACTTCACAAACATTTTATTTCCACTTTTCTTTAATATTTTTTCTACCAAAAACACATCAGGATATTTGACTTTTTGAAGTTCCAGCTCATAGAAGCCACCTTTGATTTCCTCATTATTGCCATCTTTCAACTTGTACGTTGTAGGATTTGTTAGCTTTACTTCGTACACAGTAAAAATTTCGTTGGACCAATTGGGAGTGTAACCCTTTTGAAATGCTTCTCTAAATTTGCTTATTCTTACTTTGTCCCCTACTTTAAATTTAGGCAATATTTCAGCCATTTTAATATGACTGTAAACGGTGTTGAGTAGAGCTTTTTCGTTCTTTTTATTGACACTAATTGGTTTAAGTCTTGTAGTTTGATGGGTTGTATTGTTATATTTTTCGACGATATCCGGTAACAACTGAAGCCATTTGTATGAACCCTGAAGACTAAATTGGCGCCACATCAGATTTTTTAATGTTCTGATAACTCTTTCAACGATAGATGCCTTCTTCGTGCTGAAAGTACTATAATGATTGATGTTGTGTTCGTCCATTAATGCCTTAAATTCCTTGTTGTGAAACTCCTTACCCATGTCGGATTGTATGTTTTTCGGTGTTTGCTTGACGCCGCCCAAAATTCTCGCAAGTGCATTAGTAACACTTTTCCCTGATTTGTCTTTCAACGCTGATGCCCATACATACTTAGAGAAGCAGTTGATTACAACAAGTATGTATTTGTACCCTTTGTTTTCTTTAGCATATGGTATCATTTCTGCCAAGTCAATTTGCAACAGATCATCTAAACCTCTAATGACGACATGTCGTCTAGGGAAATTTACTCTGGCAGGTTTGTGTAATTCATTCACAAGATCTTCCCTTATGCTAGATATATTTTTTTTGCCGACACTACTCCTCGATACTTTGCTTCTCATATTTATTTATGTAATGAAAGATTCACAATCGTTTAGTCAATAAAAAGGAATTTCCAGCAATATTTCAATGTACATTTCACCGGATGTTGCTTCAGGGTTAATAGTTTGAAACGTAAGTTTGTCTCCAAGGATTAACTCTTGATTACTTCGAAATGAAAGTTTATCTCCAAGGGTTAACTCTAGATTAAGTAACTCGTCTACATGATAATCCTTTCCGTTGATATTTGTGATTACATTCTCAGGAAATGCCAACACGTTCCTTATTATGGCAGATCTGTGTAGAACCGTGTGACATTCTTTTATGTTATGTAGCAGATATTTCTTATCATCTCCCAATAATTTGTTGGAATAGAATGTTAATATCGTGGTATAAGATAATTTACTGATTCTATATTCAACAGCAGCCAATATCTGTTCCCTTAAGTGGGCAATAGTATCATCGGGTATCCCTTGTTGGTTAATGTGCCTTCCAAATTTGTCCATCGTCATAATTACTTTATTACTTGAGCTTCACGCAACTCTTCAATTATAGAATTTATCTCGTTTGTGTGACCCGTATGCCCCGCTGACTGAGATGCAACTAAAAGTTTGAGACGATCTACAAGTTCATTTGGATCATCCCAATGTACATAGTCAATCATGTTATTCGATACTTCCATTAACATTCCAGTTCCCAACATCGCTTTTCGGGACCTTATACGGGGAGGTTTTCGAGGTGTGCTATACATACCGCTTCGGTTTACAGTTAGTTCCTGTAATATCTCCCTATACTTTTTGGATGGATTACCAGCTACTTGATTTGTGCTCTGATACCCACGTCGGTTAGCATTTGTACGTTGTACAACATCTTGATAGTTTTTTTTGTCCGCTTTTGTATAACCGCTAGGTTCTACCTTAAACATTAATTCGTAGAGCCCTGGTGTACCTTCATAAACCAGTCCCTTAATGACAAAATTTTTGCCATCGAGTTCAACGGCAGAATCTCCTATCTTCAATCGATTGGTTTCCGTGTCAAATCGAACACCATATCGAAAATCAAAATCATTTTCGGTATCACGAAACATAGCATGAATATACTGTCTTGGTAATGGATCCAGGGCATTTAAAAAATGAGCCATTTCATCTGAATCGGCAAAGGAGTGGATATACTCTTTCGCGTCTTGTACCATATTTTCAATTTCTGCATCGCTACCATTAAATTCATTGTCGTCATTTTGATTTGCAACGCTTAGGTTTGGATCGTATTCGGCAATTAGGGGCGTATTCAGAAATGAAGGACCGGCCTGCTCATCCTTCGCCTTTGCTGAGTTGTGTTCTTTAATTTTTTTTATTGGTGATGACGTTAAAATATTTGCTGATGAATTCCCAATAGGTTCAGTTTTAATCGCTTTTGGATCCTCTAATTTGGTCGCAATAGTCTGTAATCGTTTTGTTATGGGAGCAAACGACTCTTCTTTAAATATCTCCCCCCTTTTGAGGGCATTCAGTTTCTCTTTTACCAGTTTCCTCTTAACTATTAACTTTTTCTTCAACTCAATCTGTTCTTTATCCATAATTTTGCAAGTTATACACTCCTAAAAAGACAGAGACAGACTGAACAGCAACAGCTAATAAACAGCTCATATACAGCTCAAAAACAGTTCTGAACAGCTAAATAACAGGTTAATCAGCTATAAATCAGGTGTAAACAGCCAGGAGAACAGATCTGTTATGGCTCAACCTGTTTTAGTTGAAATTACATATAAACTTGTCAAGTCCTTGTCTGTAGCGTCCATTTTCTATATCAAAATCTTTAATTATAGTCAGGAAACCATATTGATCTTTCCAACACAAGGAACACATTTTTTTAACATCAATATACTCTATGTCAGTGTTTATGTGATCATTGTAAATGTGTCTTAAATTTAAGTCGTCTTGTTTGAAAATTAGTAACATATTGGCGTTATCACGAATCAAATGTTTTGGTATGTGACTATACGTTTGGCACAAATAAAAACAATCTATCCCTTTGTGACGTCCCATGGAGAAGTATTCACGTATTGGGCTTTGTTTTTCACAGGCCACATCGTCAAATATAAAAACTGAATTTTTCTTTGCATCACTTGGGTGGAGAATATTATCAGCGTCATTAAATGTATAGTAACCGACACCTTTTATTGGTTGCAGCAAATTTTCCAAATATTGATATTTAGGTTGGTATAGAGATTTTGAATACACGTAAACATTTTCAAATTTTAATCCATTTGGATGCTCTAGTAATGAGATCATCACATTAGTTTTACCACAGTTGGAGGGTCCAACGACTAAACAGCGAATAGATGGGGGAAGTAATTCTCCATGCTTCTTGAAAGCTGATGATTCGTTATTCGCATAATCGTTGTTGGCAATGGGTAGGGAAAGTTCTTGCTTTAATATTCGCATGTTTAGCGAAACTAAAATGAATTTCGAACCATGGGTCTTATATAGGTACCTATAAATAGCCCATGGGAAGTCGAACAGTGTCATTGTCTGTTTGCTTTTCATGCAGGAAGCTAGTGTTTCACATTATACTTAAATGCTTAAACCGAAGGTGGAGAGAAAGAGATTGAAAAAAACTGGTTCTGGTGTGTTAAATACTATTATTAATCGTCTACCATTTGAACTTCATTTACCAGGATACAATTTTTGTGGACCTGGTACAAAACTCGCAAAGAGAATAGCTAGAGGTGACAGAGGAATCAATAAGCTTGACGAAGCCTGCAAGGAGCACGATATAGCATACGATAGGGAAAAGGACATAAACAAGCGTCATCTAGCTGATCAGGTGCTAGCTGGAAAGGCATCCGAACGTATACGTTCGCCTGACGCCTCGATAGGAGAGAAGGCTGCTGCACTCGGTGTAACGGCAGCGATGAAAACAAAGTTAAAACTTGGTATGGGGTGCAAAATGCGTAAGACCAACAAGAAGGTCAAGGGGAAAGGTAAAAAGAAAAACAAGAATGGAAAAGTAAAAAAAGGGGGAGCGTTAAACTTTGGAGGTATTACAAGACATGCGAGACAAGCTCTTAGACATTCCAAAGCAACAAATGTAACTGGTGCGATAAGGGTGGCTATAAATGCAGTGAAAAAGTTGAAGGGAAAGAAAGCTGTTAAACCTGCTCGAGTAATACCAATTCCAAAAACAGGTGGAATTCTACCACTGATTCCAATCTTTGCCGGCCTAAGTGCTCTTGGAGCTTTGACTGGAGGAGCAGCAGGTGTAGCGAAAGCTGTAATGGATGCTAAATCAGCCAAGCAAAAACTAGAAGAAGACCATCGTCATAATAGGGCTATGGAAGAAGTTGCGATGGGAAAGGGATTATTTATGAGACCCTATAAACAGGGATGTGGCCTGTTTTTTACCCTAAAAAAGTCTCGAAAGCGCTCCCGATAAAGCTCCCTCAACGACCCCTCACAAATATTGATTTATTAAAGTTCGTTAAACGTTTGCATATTTTAAATTTTCGTGGTGTGTTTATGCGAGACAGTCTCCCTAAAAAGGTGCGAAATGAAGAGAGTGGGATTATAAATTTAGATAGTGAGACAGGTCCGGGCTCTCACTGGACAGCATATAAAAAGTCTGGAAATAGAGCCATCTATTTTGACAGTTTCGGTAACCTTAGGCCACCCAAAGAAGTTGTTAAGTATTTGAACGGAAATTCTGGTTGCAAGATTTTTTACAACCATGAACGATTGCAGTCGTTTGACACGACTGTCTGTGGTCATCTGTGCCTAAATTTTTTGTATAATTTACATAAATTATAATTCCCTGGTTTATAGCAATTCAGTCCTTTGATCAGTAAAGACATGTCTTTCACTTTTACGTTTTCTGGTGGCGACTCCGTTCTAACCAGCAGATTTTACCCACCCATTGACTTGGAAGACAGTAGTGATATCTCTCGAAATGCAACTAGTGATTACGGAATTGGTCTGATAGCTTTCGATACATACAACTCCATCCCTAATATAGAGGAAAATGTAAACAATAAGTTTTATTATGGATCAGATGGTAGCTATATAGAGATTCCTGAAGGTACATACGAAGTTGCAGCGGTCAACAAATACATCCAAGATGTATTTGATCAACAGAACCGAAATTTTTTTCAATCGCGTGAAAATGCTGAAAGTGTCCTTGAAAGCAATAAAAATATATCAACTGGTGGGGGACATGTCAATCATGTAAGACCATACAAGTATAACCGGCCGCTTTATATCTCTATAAAAGTAAATAATAATACTTTAAAATGTACGATAAAATGTGATGAAGATATAGATTTCACGCCCAAAGATTCTATAGGCTCATGGTTGGGATTTAAACCTCGAATGCTCAAAAGGGGGATTGTGCATGAATCAGACGATGCCGTGGATATATTCAAAGTTAATGCTATTTGCATCGAATGTAGTATAGTAAAGGGATCCTATATAAACGACAAATCAGTTCATATACTTCACCAGTTTTTCCCGAAGGTACCAGCAGGATATAAGATCATTGAGATTCCTACAAATGTTATGTATCTACCAATCAACACGCAGTTGATAAGCGAGATTGTTATAAAAGTCACTGACCAAGACGGAAATTTAGTTAATTTCAGGGGTGAGACAGTAACAGTAAGACTGCATTTAAAGAGATTCGGAGCTAGTTCTGGAAATGGTAATTAGATACAATCAACACTTCCCAAGGAGCTATCCTGGTATGGAGAACGTTTCCAAAAGCAACACGTCTATAAAGCAATTGAAGAAGTTAACAACAGAGAATGTAAGGTTTCTTCAGGCCCTCGGCTTCAAAGTTACTTCCAAATCAAACATCCAATAAGTAATGTGTCCTCAACAGTTCAGATTCTATGACACCATATTAGGATATACAAGAAAATGTAGTGGGGGGGAAGTTATGATTAGTCATATGTAATATGTAATCTGTATAATGAGAAAATCAATAAATGTCTGTAAAGCTACATTAAGTCTTTCATTCTCAAGTCATTGTTCGAGGCACCCACATCTTGTTTTGTTAAAGAAGAGAGCAAGATAGTGAGAGAGAATGGAAATTTTAAACGTTGGTGATAAAGCATTCTTCGATAATTCGATTGTGTATGCCGAGAAACACACCCACCAACCCTATGCATCGACCTCACTAAATAATAATGACGAGATTCGTATTCCGATTCAACAACAAGATGTTTATACGTTACCAAGCGAGAGTTCTTTATATATAGAAGGTAAACTTGTGAAAAATGACGGAACTGCACCAAAAAATGTAGAATTTATCAATTTTGGCATATTGTCCCTTTTTGATCAAATACGTTATGAAATAGGGGGCTATATTATTGACAGTGTGCGAAATCCAGGTCTAACAGCTATAATGAAAGCATATGCATCCTTTAGCGAAATGGACAGTATACGTCTACAAAACGCTGGTTGGTTTCCAGTTGGTGATGAAAACTCAACGGCTGATGAAAATGGAAATTTTAACGTACTAATTAATCTTTCAACGGTTTTGGGCTTTTGTGAAGACTTTAAAAAAGTCATCTTAAATGTTCGCCAAGAATTAGTATTGGTGCGAAGCAGCACAGACCTTAACGCAGTTGTTGAAACCAAGGAAGGTGAGGAGCAGGAGATTGTGAAAGTTGTTTTAAATAAAGTTCACTGGAAAGTACCCCACATATCTGTAGCAGATGCAGAAAAGATTAAATTAGTTGATTACGTCGCTAGAAATCAGGAATTAGAACTTCCGTTTAGGAGCTGGGAACTTCATGAATATCCGCTCTTGCAGCAAACGCAACGGCATACATGGAACATCAAGACCGCAACGCAGTTGGAAAAACCTAGATTTATAATAGTGGGATTTCAAACGGACCGTAAAAATATTTTACACCAGGATTACAGCAAATTTGATCATTGCAATTTAACCAACATGAAACTCTATCTTAATTCTGAAGTATATCCCTATGACAATATGCATTTAAATTTTAATACTAATCAATTTGCTGTTTTGTATGAAATGTATGCAAATTTTCAAAAGATGTATTACGAAAAAGAAAATCACCCATTATTAACTCCATATGATTTTAAAGAAAATGCACCCTTGATTGTAATTGATTGTTCAAGGCAAAATGAGGCATTAAAATCGGGCTCTGTAGAAATAAGATTGGAATTTGAGACTGGTAAAGCTGTACCAGCCAAGACAGCTTGCTACTGTCTAATACTTCATGATAGATTAGTTAGATATAATCCATTGACAAGTGCAGTAAGAATTTTGTAATTTGAATTTATCATAGAATTAGTTTTAATGTTAGGTACTGATATTTACTACTTATTTGTCTTAGTATTATGCTACAGTTTCTTAGCTCAATAAAACAATACTACTTATCAAAATACTTTTATTTATTTATTACAATACAGATAGAAGGGTTAGAGAAACCATTTACTTGATTAAACTAAGTAATACATCGAGAGTACTTTTATAGTCTTCCAGTTGCGTGGATGGCCATTTTCCACAACAGGGTCCCGATGTCCACCCCAGTACTTCGCCAGGATTTTCTTGACCTTTCGCAACGTTCTTCTTTATCCAATTTAATATTCTGTCATGTTGAGTATTTCGAGCAGGATCAAACCGATATATCAAACCCCTTTCACCCAATATAATTATAATATTTCTCAAAATATTGGGGCTTGCGTAGTAGGCAGCTTTGCACATCACCACATCAACCAGAAACATAAGGTTTTTATAGTTTTTTAGGATATTTTCCACATTGAATTTCGATTTTATTTCATCCCAGGAGGAAACATCTTGCATCCCCGTCAACAATTTATACATGCAATGCTTATATGAGAAGTCCATCCAAGGATTAACAGACAAAAATACCGGGTCCAACTGGTTAATGGTAATATCTTGAAGTTCTCGTTGTAAGCATTGGTTATGTACGTGTTTCACAAATTTATCCACTTGAATTTTCTTGTCAATTAAAATCCTGAATATATTTATATCGGTATCAAGATGGTTCATTACCGCCCAACCAAACGCATCATCCGGCACAACTGTACCATTTAGAATCTGATTCAATAAATACATCTGCCCCGCAATCGATCGATCTGTTATGCAACGTTTAATATACCGTTGTTTAACTTCACTCGCAACACAAAACAAGTCAAAATTCAAGCTACTGATTAATGAGCTAGCCATGGTTATTCGTATGAAATAAATAAACTAAAGCAATAGAGTTCTCCCGACTGTTTATATACATTTTCACATTAATAGAGGGGATCACACATGCAACGTGTGCGTTTTATTGAACTCTGTATTCTCATATGGTCAGCATTTTCATTAGGTTTGCTGACTCAGGTATCCCCAGGGTCTTGTATCAGTGCACCCGAAAGTCAACATCCTTTTGTCATCACATGCATTTAAGACAACCTTATTTTGTCGAATGGTGTAGACCAAATGTTTTTTCGATCTTATAAGGTTTTGTGGACGAGTCAGACTCTTCGTGTTTCTCTCAAAAGTGTAACTAAATAATGTCTTTTTATAATCTTTAATGGTTATTTTTTTAATGCTGGCCTTAGTGCAACCTTTACATTTTTTAACTTCCTTGTCTTTTTCTCGTTGTACTGCATTCGCATACATTTTGGAACGTAGGCCTGCATATTCCAACATAATTTTGCCCTTGTTTTCGTCTTTCATGAGACCTGGAACTTTTTTGTTTTTAAGCGGTATTTGATAGATATTATTGGGCTCATAATCTGACGTATCAAATCTATGAATATCGGATTTTATATGCTGATAAATGTTTATTCCAAAAAAAGCGTATGTTAAAGAGTCAGTGTCGCTATACATCAACTTGGCTTTATCTCCAAATTTCTTCAAAATGTAGTCATAGTGGAATTCATACAAAAATATTTTCGATGTGTCTAGTATAGCAAATCCTACGTAAATTGGCTTGCTCAAAAATATCTCAAGGCGGTTCATTTCGATTGCAGCCGTATTTTCATCAAATATCATGCAGCTATGAAAATTTGGTTTGGAAATATAAAATTCGGCACCATATCGTCCTCCCCATTTCGTAACTAGGTGAATGTCTTTATATTTTCTAACGTTCTCCATACATTTCCCGAAAACCGAGTTAATCATTAGTTTGTAAAAATTTTTATCGAATTCATTTGTGGCCTGCTGTCGCTTGTCCGTGTTTAGATCAATATATTTTTTAAGCCAAGGGGACTGTCTAAATTTTAAAACCTTGTTTATTTTTATTAACTTAAGACCATGTTTCAAATAAAATTTTAGGTTTCTGTAATGCACGATATAATTATATTTGGGGAAGAGCGTCAGCAACAGTTTCTTGCACTTGCTCTTAGAAGTGGGTATAGGGGGTAACATATGTTCTGGTGCAAACGGTAGATCGCTGTGGGTTTCATGGAGGTTCACAGGGTATTCAAGATCACAATCAAAAATGTAGCCAAAGTCTGACTGATCAGATATTTTCATTATATCCAACGTTTTTAATTCTTTTTCGTTGGGTTCCAAAAATTTAAATTCTCCATAGGGCAAATATTCAGACATAGCTGCACCATATAAATTGTTTATATCGAAATACATTAAGTAGACGTCTTCTTGAGTCGGGTCATAATTTTCCTCCATGTAAACATTATTAGCCTTAGCATACCTATTTGAACACTGGGATATGCCGCCACGTATTCCTCTTTCCACAAATAGAACCTGGTCAATATCCGTCATCAATTCAAGTTTGATTTCCGTAGTTTTGAGCATTGCATCAAACTCTAATCCCGGTGCAGTATAGTAATGTAGAGGGTCCAGTTTGTACGTATGCATGCATGTATCACGGAAATTCTCGAATATGTCAGTCAAAAGGAGGACATCGCACTTTAAATATAGATCAGCATATTCCCCCAGGGATTTAATATTAAAGATGTTCCAAACCTTTATTGCATGTTCGTATTCCTCTTTATCTATATGTGAATCTGATAATTTACTGTAGAAACATTCTTTTGGGGGCAAGTTCGGCTCCAAAAGTTTATCAAAGGAATCGACATAGTCGTATGGAAAAACGCCTTTACGAGTCAACAAATCGAATTCAATTGAACTGTTACAGAATTTCTTCGTAACAGTCTTTTTATCTTTACTTAAATACGAAGACAATTTATCAAGACTATCACTCATAAACCTAAACGAATCTATAAATCTAAACTTAACTAAAGTGTTATCTACTGTTTTAGTAAACGAAATATATTTCTCCTTGTTAAGAGGAAGGAGTTTTACTGCACCAGGAAACCCATGAGCAACTTGTTTAATAATAAAATGGGAATCATAACCACTTAAGTTATGAAATGCAACACAAACTGTGTGACTGTCCTTGTAATTAATGTTACAGCTTTGATGTGCCATACCGCGGAATTTTGAGGTTAAATGACAATGGTCGCGCACTCTAATTTGGCCGGGTTCAAATGGTTTCCTGCAAATGTGACAAGTCATTGAATTCTCCCCAAATTTTTCCTCATCCGAATCATGTTCCATCGGCTTAATATCCTTCAGTGTACAATCTACCATTAGAGCAATCTCATGGAGCTTTTTTATAAACCACTCAACACAATCTCTACCCCTATACAGTTGAAAATCAGAGAGTGAGTCATCAAATGAAAACTTTAAATAAAAGGCAATACTAAATGGGATGTGTTTTTGAAACTTCACAGTCTTGGCGCTTTCATCTGATGGTTCACAAGGTTCCAAAATACTTTCAATGTCAGCATAAATTGCAAAAGGTGCCCGCTCAGAGTTTTTGAAATTTTTAAATTGTACAAACTTTTCACCCTCATCAGGCAATTTTAAGCAACATTTATTTAATGTCCCACATTGGACCATATGTCTATTAAGATAATTTTGAGAGCTAAAGCTATTTAAGCATCGAAAACAAATAAAAGTTTTATGACCATGTGAAGACAACTGCTTAGAAAATAATCCAGACATATTTTTTATCCATGCAAAATGTCGTATGTGATTATAATTGTGTTCACTGGGATTCAACATTTCTTTATCCACCATCAGGTCCTCACGCCTTTTTATCGTGTTTGAAACAAGCAACAAATTAATCGCTTCTCTTTTACTCTGCAAGTTCTTGCTCAAAATAAATGGTAAAATTTTCTTGCCCTGAATGTAATAAACGTTGATTGAAAGGTGGTTCATTTTTTCAAATCTACTTATATCTCTTAACTTTATTGGAAATTCTATACCCTCATATTTTAATACCTGTTTAAAATGCGGATAACTGGAGGTTCTATTTGAATTTAATTTAGCAGGAAACAATGCAGATGTCACGGCCCACAAGAAACAATACTCATCATTATTTTTAACATTCACGACTGCTTTTTTGGATTGAATAAATGGTGGTAAATTTATAAACGTAGAAACACCACCTTTAATGGGTGAATGTTTATTAATATGCACTTTCAAATGTAAAATTTCTTGAAGGGCCCAGCCTGAGTCCTTCTCACTGAACTCCTGCAATTTTGTGATCAATTTATCAATCACATGTTCCTTATACCAATGCCTCAAATTGGTGCAGACATCGACAATACTGTTTTTCGTTGGGAACGTTTTCATGTCAATTTCCCCTGTTTGAGGTTTAATAAAGTTACCCACCAAAACTACATTTATTTTAAGCATTGAAGAATTTACAAGGTTAACAATCTTTCGTTTAAGACAATCAAATGCTTTTTTTAGAAACTCATGTGGATCTTTTATTTTTAAGTTGGTGATTACGCCTGTTTTTAACCTACTATCAAAACATGATTCTACATTGTGCCAAACTAAGTTTCGACTAGCACATTTTTGTGAAATATTTCCACCTCCAATCTTGTTCTGCTTTCGTTTAAGGTTCTTTAATTTAGTCAAATAAGTTTCAAGAACAGCTAAGTTACTTTCCAAGCTAATGGGATTTTCAAAATTGTCTTCCTTATAAATCTTATCTTTAATTGCTTTTTTCACCAAACTGATGTGAGTTTTGGTTATGCGAATGTATGCAGTAATTTCCTCAGGGGTTTTTAGTAATTTAAAAGACTTATGAAATAATTTAATGGCCTGAGAACTTATGGAAGAAATATTATCAGCAGCCATTTTTCAAGAATTTAGATGTAATATGACACACTTAACAACACCGCACGACTCATGTTCCGTTCACTGGATGCCTGCTTATATGCAAGACGGCTGCTTTCTATCCTTTTCCAACTCATTACATTGCTGATAAAAGGGACTCTTTGAGGAATGTTGAATAAAAAAATAACGTCCAACATTTTACAATAATTATTTATTTGATGCTTATTTATCCATTATTTGATTTAAAAACACCCTTCTTTCATATCGCCATTTCTTTCTTTGGTTTTTGGAAAGGCCAGGTGGTGGCCTCATGAAGAGAAGTGTGTTGGTTTGCGGTGTATATGTCCCTGCATCGTCCTCATCCCAGTTCTCCCCCTGGTTAGAAACATGGGGCAGGTCGGGTAGCTTTGCTGATGCTTCTTGAGTATCGTTATTATCCCAGTTTTCTTCGGTGTTCCTAACCTGGGGGAGATCTGGAATCGGGCATTTGCCCACCTCCCTCTTTCTAGTGGGGCATACGTAGAAATGCTTCCCAACGCGGTTTTCCAATACACTGTGTCTTTTATCGAAAGGGCAAGGCACCAATTCTGTAAAAAACATTTTGATGTTTAAAACAATAACAATTATGACTGTTGGTTACACTTACCACTGTTTGCCATTTCAATCTTTTGGAGTTGCTCAATGGGACTTCAGATGAAACTATGACAGCGAAATAAATACAACAGGTTTATATAGTCAACTCTGGAAGGTAAACTGCTGACTTTAAGGAACTGAAACTTGATATTTCGCTGTCCTAAGCACATCTTGTCGACATGTTGGTATACGTTTCAAACAGACTCAGCAATTTTGTTTTTCCAACAAACGCGTGATATAGATTTACTAATTGACGATTTTTAAAAAACTATAACTTTACCAGTTTTTGACATAGGAGATCGAAATTTGGTAATGTGTTATGGGTGTGGTCGATCATCATGGGGGTTGAATTGAGCAGCAATCCGATGCATGGTACCGGAGTTGTGGACGTGGTTGTGAACTTTGAAGCGCTTGATTAGGGGTAGAAATAGAAGAGTCGTAGGCCACTATTTTTCTGCGTCCGATGGTATGAAACTTATACCCCTAAGTTTTCAGCAAACGTAAATTTTCAAAGAATTAAAAATACGTTCGATTATGTTCAAGTGCAAATATCTCGAAAGCGTTTCATCTGATGAAATTTTGTTCTATGACAAAAGGGGTGCAGAAGTAAATGTTTAACTCGATGGAGGACTCCAAATCGCTATTCCGAAATAAATTGATAAGGGATGAAAAGAAAATGAAATGGCCTTATAGTTTTTTATAGGTCTCACCGAGACCTTTCGTTTGATACCCAACACGATGGGGTTTCAATGATTTTTCAAAAACCACCCCCAACCTATTTTTTCCCAATAGGAGGTTGAAATTCGGTGCGAAGGTATGAGGGCCATTGGATACTCTAATGGTAAGATTTGTTATGGATCGCTATTAAAACAAACAAAGTTATTGCCTCAGGAATAGTGTTGAAAGAGGTTGAGCGGGGGTGGAGAATGCAAAATCGCTACTTATAATTTTGCTGCATTCAGCTGAGGAAAAATCATTTGCTAATTATGTAGTTAAAGGATCCGAAAAGAGGGGGTTGAAAAATTTTCCGCCACTCCAAAATCTGCGGTTAAGCTTTTCAAGACATTTCCTTTCGAGGGGCACATATGAAAATCTTTGATTTTGACCTTTCGGACTTATATATAGATATATATAGGCAACCAGGGGTGAACCATTTATGGTATGTATTCAAACATGTAATTTTTTAGTATACTTCCCGTGCTCATAGTTTTCCTTAATTTAAATATCTCAACCAACAAGGGTCAAATTACGCCAAAATGCAACCCCTAATAATATTACAGGCGCCATGTTACCTCAACTCATATCAGATTAATTACGTGAGTAATGGGTTTCATATTACACTGGAAAGTGTTGGATTACGGGTGTCATGTTTTCAATGCGTTCAATCACTCAAAATTATTTAGAATACAAAGATCATTCCCTTTTCTATTAATTTCAAATATATTAGACATTAAGTATGTGCAGGTTGTTGTCCTCAGAAAAGTTTACATTCTCATGTATTTTGCAGTTTCTTGTTTCATCTTACATACCTTAGTTCTTTTAATTGCTTTGCAAGCAAACTATTTCTGTGCGAAAACACATTTTCCCAATTTCGCACTTTATAGAGGTACCTATACAGCTTAGTTTGCAAAATATGTTATTATAAAATGAAGTGGTGGGAATTATTGTCAGTCTAAAAAATTCCGTCGTGAAGACAATTAGCTTCGTTTGTTTATCAGTGTGTTTGTGCTTTTGTTATTTCAAACATGAAAAATTTGGTTGCTACTAATAAGCTCTCCCTGGAGAAGAACTCAGAGAAGCCGTCTCTACCAATCCTGGATCAATTGGACGCTGTATTGAGTGGTTTTTCAACATCGATAGGGGCTGCTGTGAATCAGGCCTGCGTTACCTCGCAACCTGGCCCCAGTGGAGTTCAGCAGCAACAGACTGTACCCCCAAAAAGGCATGCTTCTGATCAAGCTTATGTAAGAATAGATCTTACAAAATCATTATCACCTAAGTAAGTACATATTTATTGGGATTTTTAACAATAAATAATTGTCGACATATCTCTCAAACATTTCTTTTATTTTGGATGAATTACAGACATTCAAATTCTTCATCAAGAGTTTCACGTTCATCAAAGGGGGTGTCCAAGCGCCAGAATACGAACAGGTAAAAATTTTTAATAGTTATTTTGGGGTAGAACAATCTAATTCGGTATATTTCAGAAAAGGAAAAGACCTTGCAGTGCTCATGAAATATCAGCAGCAACAACCCCCGCAGCATAAGGGTCAACAACTGCAGCAGCACCAGTCATTTCAGGCACCTCAGCTGCAACTAATCCAGCAGCAACCACCGCTTCAGACTCAACAGCCGCAACATCTTCAAGCACCCCAGCAGCAGGAGCAACAGCTTCAGGCTCCCCAGCATCACCAGGTGCCCCAGCAAGAGCTACCGGTTCAGGTTCCCCAGCAGCAGCAGCAGCAGCTGCAGGTTCAGGTTCCACAACAGCAGCAACAGCTGCAGGTTCAGGTTCCCCAACAGCAGCAACAGCTGCAGGTTCAGGTTCCTCAGCAGCCGCAGCAGCTGCAGGTTCAGGCTCCCCAGCAGAATCTTCAGGCTCCCCAACAGCAGCAGCTTTTAGCGCCCCAAGAACAACAGCTGCTTCCACTTCAGCAACAACAGCAGCGCAATATGGAGCAAATGCAAGAAGAACAGGAGCAACTTTATATTAACGTTACTCCAGCAATGAGTCCCATCCTTCGGGAATTTCCAAGACACCATCAGCAGCTGCAACGGTTCCTGGTGCCTCAACAGCAACCGCTTCTGATGCAGCAGCAGCCAGAAATGCAGCAACCATTTTACGTTGCCAGCCCTCCTCCGCCAATGACACCCATCATTCAGCAAGCTCCACGACAGCGACAGCATCGCCAAGAACAAGACTATCAGCAAATTGTGTTACCCCCCCTAGAAAGCCTGACCGCTGGGGTGGTAACACGTGTCCAAGGAGCTCTACGGGAGCAGAGACCGAGGCTGCAAAGACTAGTGGATAGGCTCTGGGCGGAATACAATCGTTTTAACGATGAGCTAAACAGCTTGGACCGCTTCTTGGCCTACTTACCAGAGAATTAGAATAGTTACATATTTTGTATTTTAGAACAAAATAAATAGTTATTACATTTTTGAAATAATTTTTAAATGACCTATCAATAGCCACTTGTGTCCATCACGACTTTCTAGTCTCCTATTTGGATAACCTGCAATATAGTACCTACTTTTAAAAACCCTTACCTGAACAATATTTTCGCAGCTTATTGATCAAGATTGGCTCTAAAATCTTAGAAATGTTCAAAATTCTTCGCTCAAAGCGACTTCTATCTAAAGCCATTTTCATCCAATGTGATTTTCGAGCCACAAGATGTTCATCGATCCAATCATTTATGTAAAATATCTCAATCCTATCACTAAAAGTGACAGTGTTGTTCTTCTTCCCCATAGCGATAACTATTAGGTGTTAATCATAATAATACCCTTACTTATAGCAATTTGTTTGAAACAGTTTGCTCCCTACCACTATGCTTAATATTAGGGGAAATAAAAAACAAACGGTGAAACGAATTAGCTTATTTATTCAATGTCAAATTTATAACCTTTTTTCTAAGTTCATACAGTTCAATGCTTGATTTAACTTTGTTTATTCCGTTAACATATTTCTCTATAGCTCTAAAGTAATCAATAACTATTTGGTTTCTAATATATTGATGACACTTTTTGTTATAAGGAGCCATTATTCCACAAATACAAGATCCGTCGTGTTTCCTTGAGCCCCTCTGCTTACTAGAAATATAGCCTTGCTTTCCAAAGTTTCATTGAACTTCTTCACACCACTTTCTTTTAGAACAGTGTAGAATCGAGCGGGTAGGAAACACTTGAAGTCGGGAGTTTCCGCTATTATTCTTTCTCCAAATTTCGTTGTCACTACCTTGAGCTCCAGCACTTTATGTTTCTCACTGATGGTTAAACTTCTAACGTTGACTAAAACTTTACATTTAGTGTTTTGATTTATCTCTTGCAAATAATCCATGTTTTCGTTTCAAAGCAGCCTTAATAAACTGACGAAGGAAAAAGAATTACCTGAATAAATAAGTACCCTGCACCCCCACCAAAGTAGGTACTACTCAGATCAAATTGCACTTTCTAACCCCACTACTAGAAGTTCTAAAACCACGCCTATTTTTATTTAAAACTATATGCGTGGGTAGGGTGCCTATATAAGCAGCTTCGGTGCATGCTAATATGCATATATCAAAAAACATCTTTTCTGAAAGAACTGTCTATTATGAACCAGCAGATCTACATGTACAACCATAACGATTTTGTGAACTGCCCTTTGGTTCCAAGCCATCGAGTGCTTCGACACCGTTTGGGCAAGCACATTGTGAAGTGCCAATACCAGTTAGATCTGCTGCAAGAATATTCTACCGAGCGAACCCCATCAGATCAAAGCCCGGTTGAGCAACATCAAATTGAAGTTGCAGCAACAAAGTCTGAATCTAATACCGATCGCTTGGAAAAAATATTTGAAGAAAAAAAAGAAGCTACTTGGAAACCTTTGACCTGGACGAAAGAAAATATTATCTTCTAGAAAGACGTATGAGAGAAAAGTGAAAAATGCCAATCCCAATCAAGTATCAGTGCCCAAAATGTAAGGGTGAAACCGATACACAAGACAGCTGGTGTATTCCTTGTTCAACTCAAGAACATTTTAAATTCGTGAATGGCATAAAATACATAAATTCTATGTTATCTAAGCGTAAAAAATAAAATTCCGTTCAAATATATAATTATGTATCATTTTGTTGGGAAATAAATGATTGATTAAAATATTATTTAGCGACTTTTATTTTATTTGCTGCCTCAGCAAGAATGCAAGAGTTCATGAAATGCGAAACAAGGTGACGACGATCTGAGAGCACACTCTGGTAATGTAACTCTAGGCTTGCGATAAGCAAAGACGCGTACCTAAACGATTTTTAACGCGGACGTCGGGAAAATGAAATAAGCATATCTGGGTTTATTTTAATTTATTTATTGCTATTTTCAATACATGTCAATTAAATGCTACAGAATTTGATACTTGATGATCGCCATTCTTGTTCACTTGGTGAAAATCCACAATTCTTGCATCTCCTCTTTTTCATAGCACAACAACATACGATACCTATTGGAAAAATCAAGAAACAACACAACCAACCCCAACACGTGTATTTACCCACAAATCTATCGTGACGGCACACTGGACAAATTCCTGGTGCTGATATCGGTGGTACAGACATTGTCATAAAATGGATTGTCTTTGCTAGGTACTTACCTCTATAGAATTTATGTCACATGTATATATATATAGTATATAGAAAGGAAGAGAGGGGTGGTTGTAAACTAGAATAAATTTTGGGTGACCTTATGTTCGGAAAATCAAGACGCTGACGTCACTGACCTTGTAACTTGGTCACTTACACGTAATCTGGTACCAACCCGAGCTGTTGGTGTGAAGCGATCTAGGATCGGCATAGCCTCTTCAAGGTCAAGGCTACATGAGCATTGTAATATGAGAACTACTGAAATCCGCCATCTTTGATACAGGATCGGCACAGCTTATCTACTCCCCAACATGCAGAAAAATAAAAATATGAGAACTCAGAAACTGCTCAGCGTATTGAGGTTTAAATTTGGTGTCAATTTACAGTGACATTATGAGTTTTCAACCTAAAACCAGCCCCTAGGCTACTAAACCCCTAACGCTGTGCAAGCGAATAATACGTTTCATTTATTTTTTCTGAAATTCTATTGATTTATTTACGAACAACCGATGTAAACAAATACGCAAGAAGTTATGCAATAGGACAGTAGAAATAAACTTACCCCTGTAAATCATAAAAGGGTGAAATCATAAAAGGTTGAAAACATGAATCTCTAAATCGCCGCAATTTCTCAAAGCATTGGATTAGGTTGGTGAAATCGAAAACACAAGTTTTTTAGAGCATGTGGGTGGGGTGGTGAAATAGGGGTTGCAACGTTCATGAAAGCCCTGCAATATTTGACATAGAGAAGCAATTTTGGCTGTGAAACCATGAGGTCTTACACATTATATGTACCTATATAGTATAATTATTTTCGAGAAAGGGGTAGAAACTCGAATTTCTACTGAATAATGTAGGGCTAAAATTAACACCATTCGATAACTTCCTATTGATGGAACCAAAAAAGTCTTTTATCATTATTCACGAGAACCTAAAAACTGCTCAACGTATCGATGCAGAATTTGGTGTGCTAGTTTACAGTACCCGGATGAGCATATTTTCATTGTGAAATTAAAGAGTTGAAGCTGGAAATTTCTTCAGGTAAACGTTGGTATAAAATTACAAGGTTCAAAAGATTTCGTGAACCATTGAAAAAAGGTCTTATGAGGCTTTAACCTAAAACCAACCCCTAGACTAGGTACTAACAACCCCTAACCCTGAACAAGCGAAGTAAATATTTTTTTTCAAATTTTTTGGAACTTTTTTGTAATTTTTCGGCAGTTAATAGTTATTTACGTAATTAGTTATGAAAAGTCCTATATTGTTTGACGAGTCGTAATATTTGCCAAAACGAGCGATAGCGAGTTTTGCAACATTATGCGAGTCAAACAATTTAGGCTTTTCATGACGTATTCCGTACAACATTTTACCTAATTGCGTAAAATCCAACTTTTCATAACGCAATTAGGTAATAGTATATTACGTAACGAGAGTTGTAAGAAGCATATTACGCACGTGTGGAAGAAGTTGTACACGAGCCGCGTAGCGGCGAGTGTATAATTCCACAGTGCGTAATTGCCTTACAACTCGAGTTGCGTACGATACTTTTTCTACGACCACACAATAGGTACTTAACTTTTCTCAATAGTAGGTTTAATGAATTGAAGAACTTCGAGAAGAATATTTCGGAAATATCCTCGGATAAGTCTACCTCATTTCTTTTATGTGAATTCAATGGTATAGTCAGATATTTTTAGCACTTCCGGTTCAACCGGAAATGACCATAATTTTTATTTTTCAAATGGAATCATACTTTTCCTCACATGCATCTCTCACAAAAGATGTTATGCAAATTTACTCTGCATTATTTTGGTTCCTCAAACGTTTTTTTCCAGCATAAATAATTGATTCGTGCTTACAATGGAATTACTTGCCTTAAAGTCAACTAAATTAACGGTTTATTGTTCCTGGGTACCAAAAACCTGCCAGTAGGATTCTATATTACGACAATTTCTTTAAAATACCCGCTCAAAGGTTCAAGATAATACGACGAAATACAACTTACCGGCCCCAAGGCATTTTCGGACAAAAAGGTCCTGCAATAATATAACCTAACTTTTGCATAGAAGATTTTTATTGATTTTACCTCAGATGTTACTTTGCCGTTGAACTGCTTTTATCCTGGAAGAGGAGTAGTCGATATGTTCATAAAATGTCCTAATAAATAAGGGGAGAATAATGAATTTAATAATAAAATTGAGTGAAAAATGACATTTGACAAATGACAATTGAAAACTGTGCGATTTTCACTCTTTACGCACAGTTTTAGGTTTGTGTGCGTAAGGAACGGCTTACTTAGATTGTACATTGTACAAAATTGGCTATTTACAGTAGTGGTCGTAGAAAAAAGTAATTTTCATTAATTTTTAACTTATCGACAATTTTTCACCTCTTTCGCTATATGTGAACCCTCAAAAGACAAAATTACGCAAACCGCTTCTTTTCGATAGTTTTCCTTTACTACAGTCATTTTTGACCCCCATGAACTTTTCATCCCCCTTCACAATTTTGCAACCCCCGAGCGTTAATTTGGCCAAATTCTTGCAATGTTGTCTTTCTTCGGTAATAAATTTTACTCTTTTGGATAATATTTAGGTACCTTTTTCACATTTTCAACCTCCTCGCAATATTTCAACCCTTCAAAGGTAAAATTGCATGATTGGCTTATTTTCCTGTTATTTTCTGTAATTCTACTTAACTACGATTAATTTTCATTCCCTTTGATTTTTCACCCCAATTTACTGTTTTTTAACCATCTAAGCGACTAAGCGTGTCTATTATGCTAAAATCCACGTAATTTCGTTTTTCTTCGGTAGTAAATTTAACTCATTAGGATTTTTTCACTTTTTCAAGCCCCTTCGCAATATTTCAACCCCCCAAAGCGAAATTTGCGTAATTGGCTATTTTCGACTTATTTTCTGTAATTCTACATTAGCCACGGTTAATTTTCACCCCTTTTGACTTTTCAACATCCTTTACAATTTTTCAACTCTCTGAGCGTCAATTTTGCAAAATTGCCTTTATTTCCATGTTACTTTTGGTATTTCTATTTAACTGCAGCTAATTTTGCTTGCTTTACTAGGTGCAGATTTATAAAATCTGCACCCGACTCCACCGGTAAATTCAGCCCGCCCCTATATACACATTAGCATGGTAAACATTTACAGGTATACACATCGCATTGATGTATACCTTCCGGTGGCTTTTTATCAGTTTCTTCTCGTTTAATGTCCAAACAACCAAATTTTGGTAAAATACGACAGTTTAACCGATTGAAGTCATGTTCTCGTTATATTAGATACTATATTGATAAAATTTCTTTGGATAAAAATAAAATAATAATAAAAAGTATATCTATTCTAATCTTTCACAAAATGTCACTCATGAAGGAAGAGAAAACAAAGAATTCATTGTTCCAAAAGCGATTCCTTGTAATTGGAACATTGGGCTCCAAAATGGCTTATCGTGTAGCTTATTCTAGGTTTTTTGAAGTGAGGGCCAAGATGCGACGGTTAAGCACTGTGAAATGAGCTGGTTCTAAAATAACTACCGTTTTAATAGAGTAGATGAGGTAATCATTTATTTCCTCAATAATTTGCTATTTGTAATTGCACTGACATTAACTATTTTAATTCGCAACATATCTCATTGTCTTTCCTATGTTGCATCTTAAAAAATTCATGTCAGCTATAAAATTAAATAGAATTTTATGCATGACGATAAAGAGGAGTTTTAGGCTCGTGAAAACCTCATCATATATAATAAATATTTCGATTGCTTTTAACACTTTCAATTAATTTTTCTAAACGGATTATGATCATTTTTCTGATTTTTGATCTGGAATCGAGAATTTTTAAACAAAGTTTTGGGTCGCCAAATAACAGTTAGGTACACTTTTAGATGACACAAATTACCAGCGTGTTTTTGACTCTTGACTCACCAACGCTGCGTGTCCATCAATAATTTTTCCACTCCACAAAGAAAACTTTAAAATTAATTTCAGAATCCGGAGCCTGCCCCCTCTTTATTTATTAACGCCATTGTCTTTGTCACCAGTAAAAATCCGTCCTAATTAAAGACAAAACTAATTACAGGCCTGTTACATCTTTTACCTCACCTAAATTCGAACTTCAAAGGCGGAATAATTGTCTCAGTCGATCGTTGCAAGATGACCAAGGAAGACCTCCTCAGCCTGCCCAAGTTATTGACGAGATTCTTGGGCCTGAACCCTTTGCATCGAAACTTTTCTACAAAAATCTACGTCGCGGTTTATACAGCCATGACGGTTTTTTACTTGTCCCTCTGTATAGTAAAGGTGTCGAAGGTCTATCACGATATTCGGGTGTTAACCGCCGCGCTGGAATCTTTCACGGTTTTTATCCATGTAAGAAAGATTTAAAAAATTATTTTTTATTTGTTTGTTACAGGCTGGAGGGAAGCTTTTGTCTTGTCTGCTGAACCAGGAGAGACTAGCCGATCTCTACAACTACGACAAGATTTTCTGGGACTTCAAAACGTTTTCCGTTAAAAACGAATGCCAGACTACTGCAAAAATGAGCAAACTTATTACATTCAATCTCCTGTTTTGCGGCAATCTGGTTATGATTTTATTTTTCGCCAAGCCTTTGATCGCTCGAGACGGGGAACTCCCAGTTTTGGTTTATATCCCCGAAGAGTGGCCTAGAAGTTTTCTGGAAAAGAGTGAATACGTTTTGTGTTTTATTTTAGTGGAGATGATGCTGGTATCCGATGCCCTCTTCATCGGGTTGTGCACTGAGGCCATCATCCAACTTCAACTCCTCCGCTCAGAAATAAAAAGTTTTGATTTTGGGGATTCCTCCGGAAGATTTTTGCGGAAATTTCGCCGTTGCATCAGACACCACGGACTTATCGTCAAGTACTCGACTGAGATTGGCAAGTTTGCCACCTTCAACTTCTTCGCGCTGTGCGCGGTTTGCACCCTAACCACCTGCTTCGAGCTCTACATGCTTCTGGGAAGGTTTGTAGAAATGTTTGAGGCTTCTGGCGAATTAATTTTTTAGCGAAACTCATCTTTCCGATATCACCAGGGGCTTAATCTACGTCTCTACTTTGTTTTTCGAGCTTTCTTTGTACTGCGTTTCTGCTGAAATCCTCTACCAGAAGGTGGTTATGCTTTAAGGGTTGGAATATTTGTTTTTGGATTTTTTAGATCGATGATGTGGGCGATGCGTTGTACGATTCCAACTGGTTTGCAAGTGCGACTTCGTCGGTGGAGAGAAACATCATTTTGTGCTTGATGCAGTCGCAGAGGCAGAAGAGCATGAAGGCTGGAGGGATGATTTTTATAAACATGCCCACACTTTTGACTGTAAGACTTGTTGTTGTGGTGGATTTTATGGTTTGTGGTTACAGATTCTGAAGACTGCCTTTTCGTTCTATACCTGCATGATGGCGGTTGTAGGGAAGCGCGATGGACGGTTGTAAACACGGTTGTAGAATGTTTTGTACACTTGGCACGATTAAACCTTGAAGAATGATTTGGACAATTGTTATAAAAAAAATATTTTCCCTTATTTTTACCTAATATAGGTAAGTAAAAGGTGAAAACTTATCTGCCATTTTGGTGGACGTATTGTTTTTAACCTCCCCATTCTACGGCATATCTACGATGGGTAGCCCACCGTGATCGTTTTTGTGTTTTAATTTTTGTCGGCTATCCGTAACAGATAGTTATATGCTGTCGCTGAGTTTTTTGTAGGTTTATTCGTTGCCGACATTTCTCCCTTATACGATTTTAATCCATCTTCAAGCGTTTAGGCAGCGTTCGCAGTAGAAGCGCGAGAATGCGAGATTTTTTTCGGGATCGAAAAACTATTACATAATTGTAATAACTCGAGAACCAGAGGAGATATTTTACTGAAACTTGATATGCGCTTTTGACGTACAAGTCTGTTAAAGGCGAGGGGGTGTCAATTTTGAGGGATGAAATATTAATATCAGGGATGTTTGGCATATACCTGCACACAGATCTGATTTTTTCAAAGGATCGTTTTCTTATTGCGTGGCCCACTTTATGAACCATATTCCATTTAAATGGCAAATTTTATCATTTCCCACGTTTAAAAACAAATTATCTAAATTTTTGCTATCTACTCAAGTTTCTGTTTCCTAAAAAATATATTTTTTTTCCTCTCTCTATCGTTGTCTTTTTATTCCTCCTATTGTGTATAAAATATTGTCTCTCCGCATTTGCTGCACCGGTTTGGCCAAGGCACTTATTCATGTGTTCTACAGTGTTTGCGTTTTTGTTATGTTTTCTTTGTAGAACGTGGAGCATGTGGAAGAACAGCCGCTGTCTAGTACAGGGTAGCTGAGCCACGAGATTTCCCAAATATTGTTTATGTATATTAATTTAGAGAATGACATGTCATTTTTTTGTTTTGGTAAATAAATAAACAAAAAAAAATTTAGGGGCTAAAATCACAAAAATACGAAAACTTCTCAAATACTTTGCACATGGAGGTCTGAAACACGACACACACATATTTCAACAATATCTGATAAGGGATGGTGTTTTTTCTGCAGGGTGAAACAGAAGGGGTGCAAATTAGGGGTTGAAAGTCGACATTTCACATAAGTGTTGCTTGAAATTCAAGTCATTCGATAACTTTTCATCAATGGCCCAGAGAAAGTTTCGAGCATATATTTAGCACTTAGACCTTAGACCACCTACGACCGGAAGAGAAAAAAATTGCACTCAACCCCTTCAATCTTGAAACATAAAAAGTTCACTTAGAGGAAATGTAACTCTTGAACCACCTATTACCGGAGGAAACTAATTGAACATAAAAAATTGCACCCCCGAAACTCGCCCCCTTCAACCTCCAACCACAAAAACTTGACTTGGATTAAATTTAACCCTTGCACCGCCTACAACCGAAAGAGTTGAATTGAACAAAAAAACTGCGCCCCTAAAACTCACCCCTTCAACCCCGAAGCACAAGAAAATTACTTGAGCGGAATTTAACCTTTGGACCACTCATTATCGGAGGAGACTATTTTGAACGCAAAAAATTGTAGGTACCCCCCAAAACCCACAGCCTTCAACCCTCGAACACAAATAATTGACTTGGAGGAAATTGAGTCCTTGGACTATCTATCACAGAAACAGACTAACTAAACGCAAAAAGTTGCAACCACGAAAACCACCCCCTCAACCTCCAAATACGAAAAATTGACAAACATAAATAATTGACTCTGTGGAAATTTAACCTTTTAGACTACTTGTTACTGGAATATATCGGGTGTCCCAAAAAAAACCGGACAAAATATTTTTGAAAATAAGTCAGCTATTTCTTAACAGATTTGGATTAACGTGGACTTAAATTAAAGTTAAGGAATCAGGCTTTCGAACTCTCTAAGAAACTTCGACAGATGGCTTTTTTTAAGTGCGTGGGGATTAGTGAAACAACAGCCAATCGTTATGAGACTCAGAAATCCTTGAAGATCGTTCCTTTGTCTTCAAAAAACTTTTTTCAGAAGTTGATTTGGTTTAAGCAATAATTTTAAGTGATTTTTTGAAAAAATGTGTTTTCCCGTATTTTCGCGTTTTTATGATATGACTAAAGTAACAGTGATGCAAAAACAGCTTAATTTTCAGTAATAGCTCTCCAATTTGTCCCTCATTGACAGTCACCTCTCTTTTCATCAAATTCAATAATTTATAACTAAAAATTATGCTGTTTGTGCATCACTAACTTTGCTCATCAGTTATTAGGGCGTAAAAAGACACATTTTTAAAAAAATCGCAGAAAATGAATGCATAAACCAAATTGACTTTTGATAAAAGATTTTTGCAGAAAAAAGAACGATCTTCAAAGTCATTTGAGTCACATAACGATTGGTTCTTGTGTGACCAATCCCCAAGCCCCTAAAAAAGCCTTATAAATAAGTATCAATAGTGTCACTACGGCAGCGCCATCTATCATAGTTTCTTGCATGATTCGAAAGCTTGGTTCTTTAGCTTTCATTTAAGACGAGGCTCACCCAAATCGGTTGAGAAATGGCTGACTTATTCCTAAAAATATTTTGTCCGGTTTTTTTGGAACACCCGACACAATATTGAGTGCAAATAAATTTAACATTTGGACCACTGTTATTGGATGATAGGTACCAATTAAGCGCCCTCGAAACCCACCCCCTTTAACCCCCGAGGGTAATAATTGAACGGAAAAAATTGCGCCCCCTTCAACCCCCAACACAAAAAATTTAATGCTTGACTTATGTGCTTACAACCGGAAGATACTAATTGAACGCAAAAAAATTTATCACGTGCTGGTACACCCTCACGATTTCTTTATCATGAGCATATGCTTCGGCGCTACTATTAGGTGCAGATTACATCTGCACCGAAAACCACCAAGTCCAACTCAATATATGAATCAATCGCGGTGAATAAACATCTATAGGGATACACATCGCATTGATATACATTTTCCTTTGGCTTTTTATTCAACGTCTAGTATCCTCAATCTTATCTCTTATCTGTATCTTTTCTCAGCTAAGTATTCAGTTAAAATTACTTTGCCCTAGGTTGCCAATTGGGAGCAAATTATTTTCAGCTCTCTTTAATCCTAGGTATGCTACAAAAATAGAAGCGTATAAGAATTTAATCGACGAAAATATAGTTAGCATTGAGAGATCAAAACCCTCTGAACAACCTCAATCCAAAAATACTCCGACCTTACGTAATTCTGTATCAGATCAGTAGAGATTACCTGCATACCCTCTTCAAATCCATGACGCAAAAAACAAGTCGTCAAACCTCGCACTCGTCGAAAACTCTCAGTCGATCTCTCATGACCCCCAAAGCTCGTCCAAATGGAAGACATCAAGCTCCTGGAAGGTAACGATTTCCAAATTTTACGATTTTTTTTCCAAATCCCAAATTTCAGACGAGCCAGTTGAACAGAATGCAAGATCGAAAAGCTCTCTACTCTTCACGGTGTTTTTCGAAACCGACCAGATCTTCACCGGACGAAGAAAACCCCAGCACCTCAAAAAGCTGTGCCCGGAGGCCGTCGGCAACATTCTGGACACCATCGAAGTGGAAAACATCAAAACTGACCCCAAATATAGACTGGAGAAGAAGTACGAAACGTTGTTCAACTTAGCTTTAAAGTTGTACAAGGAGAACGAGGCCACTGGGGACATTAACGATTTGGTTTTCTTCGTAGCCGTCCGGTTGGAAACAGAAAAGCTTAAGCAGTTTCTGAGGCGAAGCGTGGATGCAACTCAAACGAGGGACGAGAACACCATTCTGAATTTTATCGTGAAATTTGCCGACTATCGACATGAGAATTTCTTGCACTGCCTCAAGATCGCACTTGAAAGCAAGGTCAACGTGAACAGATGCGATTTAAGTGGTAAAACTGCTATAGATTACATTGCTAAGTACTACCAAAGCGAGGTTAATGAAGAAAATAAAATTTTGTTAAAGGAAGCTGCACGATTGTTGCTAGCAAAGGCTGGACTATACAGTGACAACACTAAAACTGTTTTGAAGGAAATGCATTTAGAAGAGAATCCTGCTGAAGTCGATCCTGAGACTAGATTCTTCTACCTCTTGGTGAACAAAAGATTCGACGTTCTAGAGAAGTTAAGGGATGTTCATAGCCTTGTTGAAGGCTACAATGACAAGACTTTACTACAAATATTCAGTGCAAGTTCCGACAGGTTCGTGGACGTGGTGAAGTTCTTGCTGAGAAAAAACGCTAGTGCCGATCTAACGACTAAATATAACAAGTCCACTCCTCTGAAGCTGGCCTACGTGCATAACAACGCGAGAATCTTTGAGGAATTGTTGAATCACCGCACGACCACAGTTGACCAAAACGTGTTCAAAACGATCCTGAGGCTGCCCAAGAAACGGGGGATGCTCCGCGAGTTCTTAACCTCGCCCAAAATCGATCCTTCTTTCAAATCCGATTCAAGAAATACTCCCCTGCACTACGCCATCATGTTTGGTTTTGATGAAATCGTCGACAGCCTCCTGGACAGGGGTGCGTCACTTCTGTGGAAAAACTGGAGAGATGAATCCTGCTTGGAATTAATTGAAGCCAAACACTTGAAGAATTTCCTAGATAGATCCATCACACACGACTACTACACTGATTCCTCCGCAGATTATAAAGTAGTCTTCAATTTTAAATCGTTAACCGAAGGGAGGAGGGATCACGAGCTTGACGTCATCCACAAAATCGGGAGAAACCCTAAACTCCGCGAACTTCTTTCCCACCCACTACTCCACACCTTCGTTGATTTAAAATGGCAACAGAGCTTCAAATACTTCTGGCTTCTGTTTTTGATGCAAATCGTTATCTACACTTCCTTGTTCTTCACCTTTTACTTCTGCAATCTTACCTCCGGAATGTATTTTTTGTCAATAATTCTAGTATTCCTCAACTTGGTTTTCAAGCTCTTAATTTCGATCCAAGCCCTGGACCTCAAGAGAAACTTCCTTGAAACTTTACTCAGCCTTCGCCCTACTGTTACTCACAACTCGATAGAATTCCTGATAGCGATCCTGACATTGCTGACGATTCTATGGAAAAGCGAGTGTAACACCCAATTTCTGCCGTTCATCTTCATACTAATGGCGACTTCAGTCCTACTAACCGCAGGATACCACCCAAAACTCACCAAGTGGTCCTTCATGCTGCAAAACATCTTCCAAAAATTCATCGTCTTCCTCCTGATATTCTCAGTGTTCCTGATCGTCGTCACGGGGTCTTTCATGACCATCTCCGACTCCATCGACCGGTCATTCCTGTTTTCCCTCTACGAAAACTACGTTATGATCGTCAACGGGCGGCTGCAACTCCCGGAATTTGAGGAGTTGGGGCTTAAGGGCTACTTCCTGTCCATAGTCCTCGGAATCATCACTCTGACAGTCACCAGCTTCTGGCTGGGCGTGGCCATTTCCACCATCGAGAAGATCGAACGAGAGTCCAAAGTCAACTCCTTCAGGCGCTCGGTCGTCTTTATGAAGTTCGTCGATACTTTTTACATAAAGTCGAAGGTCGTATTGAGGTTTTTTAAGTTCCTGCCGAGGCCTCTGCTGCTGGAGTCCAGTGACTGTCAGCTGATGTGTTTTGTGAATAGGGAGGAGCAGTTCGAGAGGGTGGGGTTCCCGAAGCAGCTTGGGGAGAGGTGTCTTAACAAGGTGAAGGATCACTTCTTTCGTAGGGATAATGAGGGGGGTTTTAGGCAACTGCGGAGGGATTTGAGGGAGATCAGGGACAGGTACAATAGGACTTCTGCGGGTCTGCGGAAAGGCTTCGAGGAGGTCAGGACGAGACAAGAGGGGGTTCTCAGGAAGCTGCTGGAGAATGTCGAAGAGGTGAAGACGGGGATGAACGGGATTCAACCGGCGCTGTAGATTTTTTTGTAATTATGGAACTGTTATATTATGTGGAATCTTTTAATAAATTGACGTTTAAGACCCAACCATTACTAGTGCGTTTTTTACGGTTGTAGACCTGTTCAGAAGTAGTATTTTCCAAAAAGTCTATAAACAAGTTATCTGAGCTGCTAGGTGAGTGATAAGTAGGCCAAAAATAGGCTGTGAAAAGATGTCAAATATGTTATAAAAGCATTATTTCAGGATGCTTAATTTTGAATTAGGTCATTACTTAATTACTTATATTACATTTTTTCCAAAGTATTCAAAAAATATAAATAATACGATTTTGAAACTTGGAGCAATAGTTAGTAATATCAAAGTGCCTTTATTTGATTTTTTTCCGATAAAAAAATTTTCATTTTTGGTTCCTTATTATCAGAACAATTTCTAGTTGTGACCACTTTCCTTGGCTTTGTGACTCTTTTTCTTAAAAAAAATTAATATCAATAATAAAAAAACCCAACGGAAGATGTATATCAATGCGATGTATATCTCGGTAGACGTTTATCAAGTTAATGTGCATGTAGGGGCGGCTGGTCTTACTGGTGGAATCGGGTGCAGATTTTATCAATCTGCACCTAGTACTAGTGCCTCCGCAAAAGATGTGTCAAAAAGGCGAAATGTAAAAAAATTGTTGTTACAAAATTTAAAAATAGAAAATGAACAGGAATGAATAAATGAAAAGAATTACCGGAATTAAAACAAAATTTGGCGAATTTTGAAAAATTAACACTCGAGGCTGAAAAATTGTGAAAGGGGATGAAAAGTCAAGAGGAATGAAAATTAAGTGTTATTATGTAGAATTACGAAATAAAACACGAAAATAACCAAATTATGCAATTAAAACTTTTGTGGGGGTTGAAATACGCACTTATACCTACCTATTGCGAAGGAAACTGAAAAATTGTAAAAGGTAAACTGAATCCCAAATGCGTTCAATTTTATGACCGCCGAAAAACGAAATTATGCGAATTTTGCAAAATTAGCACTTAGGGGGTTGACAAATCGTAAAGGTGGATGAAAAATCAAAAGGTATGGGGATTAACCGTGGCTAAATAAAGTTACGGAAAATAACACCATTGAGGGTTCACATATCATGAAAGGGGTTGAAAAATTGTGGATGGGTTAAAAATTAATGAAAATGACTTTGAATTATTAACAAATCAGAAGAAAGCAAAAAAAAACTAAATGAAATGTATTTTTGTATTTTGTATTTTGCTAGGGTTTAGGGGTTGTCAGTAGCGTAGGGGCCGGTTTCAGGTTGAAGACTCATAGGACTTTTTTCAATGGTTGACCGAAGTCTATTGAACCCCATAATTTTATTCCACCACTTACATGAAAAAATTTCCAGTTTCAACCCTTAAATTTCATCCCCCTTGTTAGATATTAATGAAAATTTGCCCATCCGCCTACAGTGGCGCTGTAAATTACCAGGCGAAAAACGACCCTTAAAGGCGGTACAACCCCCTAACATGCCGAAACACAAAAATGCGAGAACTCAAAAACTGCTCAACGTATCAGTGCTAACGTTGAGCAGTTTTTGAGTTCTCGCATTTTTGTGTTTCGGCATGTTAGGGGGTTGCACCGCCTTTAAGGGTCGTTTTTCGCTAATGATGAATAAGACCTTTTTTGTACCATCAATAGAAAGCTATCGAATGGTATTATTTTCAACTATACATTATTCATTGAAATTCGAGTTTCCACCCCTAACTTACATCCCCTTCGACAATTTTGTGCTAAAATTCACTCTTCCCTTCTCGAAGATGCAGTGTGTAAGATGTCACAGTTTCGCAGAAGATATTGCTTCGCTGTGTCAAATTGAAGGGTTTTATGGACGTTTCAGCCCTAAACTCCAACCCCCTGTTTCACCAACCCCACATGCCCTAAAGGAAGTAGTGTTTTCAATTTCACCACCCTAACCCAATTCGTGGAAAAATTCCGGTGATTTGTAGATTCATGTTTTCAACCCCTCATGATTTCACCCCTTTATGATTTACAGGGGCGAGTTTATTTTTCCGGTGTTACATAACTCCTTGCGTATTTACTGACTTCAGATGTTCATAAATAAATCAATAAGGTTTCAGAAAAAATAAATAAAATATATTTATCCGCTTGCAAAGAGTTAGGGGTAGTCTATCGTCTATCGAATCCCCTAATTTTATTCCACCACTTACATGAAAACATTTCCAGTTTCAACCCTTAAATTTCGTCCCCCTTGTTAGATATTAATGAAAATTTGCCCATCCGCCTACAGTGGCGCTGTAAATTACCACATCAAATTTAGCCCTGATACGTTGAGAAGTTTTTGAATTCTCGCATTTTTGTATTTCGGCAGGTTAAGGGGTTGTACCGCCTTTAAGGGTCGTTTTCCGCGAACGATTAATAAGACTTTTTTTGTACCATCAATAGAAAGCTATCGAATGGTATTATTTTCAGCTATACATTATTCATTGAAAATTCGAGTTTCCACCCCTAACTTTCATCCCCTTCGATAATCTTCTCCTAAAATTCGCTCTTCCCTTCTCGAAGATGCAGTGTGTAAGATGTCACAGTTTCGCAGAAGATATATTGCTTCTCTGTGTCAAATTACAGGGCTTTATGGACGTTTCAACCCCTAAACTCCACACGCCCTAAAGGAAGTTGTGTATTCAATTTCACTACCCTAACCCAATTCGTTGAAAAATTAAGATGATTTGCAGATTCATGTTTTCAACACCTCATGATTTCACCCCTGTATGATTTACAGGGGTGAGTTTATTTTTCCGGTGTGATATAACTCCTTGCGTATTTACTGGCTTCAGTTGTTCATAAATAAATCAATAGGGTTTCAGAAAAAATAAAATATCATTATCCGCTTGCAAAGAGTTAGGGGTGGTTAATGGCCTAAGGGTTGGTTTCAGATTGAAAACTCATAAGACCTTTTTTCAATAGTTGACCGAAATCTATCCAACCCCGTAATTTTATGCTGCCATTTACTTGAAGAAATTTCAAGTTTCAACCCTTAAGTTTCATCCCCTTTGTTAGATATTATTGAAAATTTGTCAATCCACCTATAATGTCACTGGAAATTCGCACACCAAATTCTGCCTTGATACGTTGAGTAGTTTTTGAGTTCTCGTATTTTTGTGTTTCTGCATGTTAGGGGTTGTAGCGCCTATAAGGGTGGTTTTTCTCAAAATATGAGTGACACCTTTATTGAATCATTAATGGAAAGCTATCGAATGACGCCAATTTCTACCAATACTTATTAAGCGGAATTTCGAGTTGCAACCCCTAATTTCCACCCCATCTGTTCGATTTTGCGAAAAACGCATCCCCCGCAAGATTTCACCGATATATGTGTGTACGTTGAGTTTCCGATAGCTGCGTGCAACCCTTGCGGAGTTATCATATTTTTTGTGGTTTTCATCCCTTAAATTTCATCCCCTGAAATTAGCACCCCTTCACCTTCAACAGACTTGAGGGTCGAACGTGCATACTAAGTTTCAGCAAGATACCTAAATTAGTTCTCAAGTTATTGCAATTCATAATTTTTCGGTTTTTCACCCCCAACTCCCACCCCCTTGGTCCGATATGGCCCAAAAGCAATCCCCGCCTTATTTTTCGTAAGACGAAGGTGCCTACCAAGTTTCAGCTCGATATCTCAATCCGTTCTCAAGTTATGCGACGGACAGATTGAGGAGCGAGCGGACGAATAAGCTAAACCAACGTGCCTCGCATTTTGCTCCGGCACTAAAATGACTCAAGTTCCAGGATTTGTAGATTATAGGATAACGAATCCAAAGGGGAAGAACAAGTTTCTATTTGTTTGAGTTAATTATTTTGAGTTTTAGTGCCGTATTCGTAAAAGTCGTGGAGTTTAGCGCCAAATTCTTCCTGAGGTTTTCGCTTCTAGGAAAATATTTTATTACTTGTGAATTCTTTATAATTTTGTATCCTTAAAAAAATCGGATCTAAAGAATTAGGACAAACCTATCATTTGCACTCTCGAGAAAAGCTATTTCTAAATCGAACTATCATGTTCCCCTTAACTGATAAAGATCAATTAAAAGTATCGCACACTGAGCGTGCCTCACCTTATCACAAAGACGTCAAGGGCCAGAAATTGACGTAACCAAAACACTGCTTGACGTCCTTTTCCAGCAGGGTCATAAATCACTAGAAACTTTTGAAATTTTCGATTACGTAAAACCATCCACTTACCAGATAAGCGAAGGTTTTCCTCAAAGTCATAATTGCAAAAGCACTTGAGTCAATTTTACAAATCTGGCTGATATCACAACATAGTATGTGCTCGTATTGCCTCCGGTGAAGATGGATGAAATCGTCGTGGTCGAGGAGGGTGGCCCAAGCTCGGACGGTGAGTCCCAAAACTTTAACTGAACTTCATGCAATCTTTCTAGAGGAGTTTGGGAGCGAAGACTTGACAATCATCAACTCGCCAGCTTTCGATGCATTTTTCGAAGCCGAAGAAGTCTTCACGAGGAAACGCAAAGTCCAGAAAGTCAAAAAGTCGCACGGTAGCCTCATTGGAAATGTCTTCAAGTCGATTAGCACTAAACGGCTTGCATGGGATCCCAACTACAACGAAGAGTCCAAGACTAAAATTCTATCAGATCTTATCTACAGGCTCTACAAGATAAACGCTAGCACAGCTGATGCCAACGATCTTCTCTTTTACTACGCAGCTGAGCTGGAGATCGACAAGCTCAAACGAATAATCAAGAAAAACGTTTATGTCAATCAGACGAAGAACGAAAATACCGTTCTTAATTTCCTGGTGAAATACGCGAGTTATTCCCAAGAGAACTTCTTCGAGTGTGTTAAGATTTTAGTGAATGCGGGGGTTAACTTTAATCGCTGCGATTTGGAAGGCAAAACTCCTTTGGATTACATAACCAATTACTACTTGCAAGAAGACGATGAGGATCGAAGGCAACTGTTGATACAAATTTCTGAATTGCTTCTAAGCCACGGGGCTTCTCGTGACTTCGAAGACACTGAATACGTCTTAAAGCAGATGGGTTTTGATTTGAGCACCTACCATGTTTCCATCGATGGTCCTACCAAATTCTTTTGGCTAGTAGTGAATAAGAAGTTCAAGCAAATCGAGCGAATCAAGAATATTACTCAGTTTGTCAACGGGTATGAGGATAGAACCCTCGTGCAGATCTTCAGCAGATCTTCTGATAATTCCGCAGACATTGTCAAGTTTCTTCTGAGGAAAGGGGCGAGCCCCAATATAATCAGCAGATTCTCCCACGAAACTCCTCTGGAACTTGCGTACAGTAGAGGCAACGCGCAAATATTCCAGGAATTGTTGAGATATCCCGGGACGCAAATCGACAAAAGGTTGTTTAGAAGCATCTTGAGGCTTCCTACCAAGAGGAGGATACTTAGAGAATTCTTGAAATCGCCGAAAATCGAGGCGGATTTCAAATCAGACACGAAGGATACTCCGCTTCACTACGCTGTCAAGTACCGTTTTGGGGAGGTTATAGAGTTGTACATCAGCCGAGGGGCGTCCCTTCTAACCGCCAATGCAAAAATGGAAACTTGCTTGGAGCTCATCGACAGGGATTTCCTGAAAAATTCTTTTGACAAATGCGTACACTTTGACTATTTCACGGATTTCTTCGCGGACTACGAGATTCAGTTTAATTTTTCTTCTCTTTACGATGGAGAGAACAACCCGGAGCTGGACGTGGTGCATAAGATCAGCAAAAATCCCAAACTTGAAAATCTTCTCCTGCATCCCTTCGTTCACGCTTTCATCGGCTTGAAGTGGCAGCATAGCACAAAATATTTCTGGCTCATCTTCTTCAGTCAGTTCCTCCTCTATGCCCTCCTATTCTGCACCTTTTACAGTTGCAGCACAGTTCCTGGTATGTACTTTGTATCAACTGTCCTCGTATTCTTGAATTTAGCCTTCAAGCTAATCGTTTCCTTGCAAGCAATCTGCCTGGACTTGCAGAAGAAGTTGACCACAACTAGCGCGCTAGCGTTTCGACCCACTTTTTTTCACAACGTCGTGGAATTCTTAATCGTGACTTTAACGCTTCTCACAGTTCTCGCAGCAAACACGTGCAATCGCCAGTTCCTCCCCTTCATCTTCCTCCTAATGTCGCTTTCAGTTTTGCTAACGGCCGGTTATCACCCCAACCTCTCCAAGTGGTCGTTCATGCTCCAAACAATCTTCAAAAAATTCTTCGTCTTCCTCCTCGTATTCTCGCTGTTCCTAGTCGTCTTCACTGGAGCGTTTCAAACTATTTCAACCCACAAGCAATCCTTCTTCCTGTCTCTCTACAAAAATTACGTGTCTATAATTAACGGACGACTTCAACTCGACGACATCGTCGGGATTAAAGGGTACATCTTCTCGTTCATCTTCGGCTTGGTCACTTTAACAATCACCAGTTTCTGGTTGGGGGTGGCCCTTTCCAACATCGCTAGAACCGAGCGAAAATCAGAAATCCACTCTCTGATTCAAGCCGTCGCTTTTATGAGGTTCGTCGATGTTTTTTACCTGAAGGCCGAGTCTGTGATAAAATCGTTGAAGTTTCTGCCGAATCCTCTGCTGTTCAGCACGATTCGCGATTGCAAGGTCGCCTGTTACGTTAACAGGAAGACGCAGTTTAAGAAAGAGGGATTTCCGGCAAGGCTCGACGAGGAAAGTATCAGAAAAGTTAGGGATTTGTACTTTATCAGAAACCGGGAGAGCGACGGGGAGAAGAGTTTGGAAAAAGATTTGAGGAGGATCGAGTTGGGGTATGAGAAATCGGCGAAGGGGATCGAAAGGGATTTGAGCAGGGTGAGGTCGGATCAGAAGGGGCTGCTGGAGAGGCTGCAGAGGAGTGTCGAGGATGTTAAGAGGAAGTTGGAGCATGTCGAGGAGTCCTCTGAGGGGCATAGCGAAGAGACGGGATAGAATTTTTGGTTTTTAATTGTTTTGCTACAAACACTATTAAAACAGTTGTTTTGACGTTTGTTGACAATTGTTAATAAAAATTACGTTTGATGACACCAGTATTAAAAACTATTTACTTTTAACACTGGTGTTAAAAGTGACAATGCAACAACAATTAAACGAGCCCCGGCAACAAATTGTCACTATACCTTAGTTACAACGAATTTCATGGACATTTTCAATTAGGTAATAATATGAAAACTTTTGCTTTTAATCGTGTTTGTATGCGTGTTAAAAGTGATTTTATTTTGTTCGAAGGGATGGACCACTCCGCTGCGCGTCGTGTCGCAAACTTTTCTTCTCACAAAATAAAAACACATCATAAATAACTATTATTAGGAATAAATTCTCAGTCAGAATTTTGTTATTGTTGTGTTTATTAGGTGTATAGGTAAATCAATAAATCTTTTGATGTCAGTCTGTAGACGTATTCAAATTTTCTTCTAATGAACTTTTGGTTGCGATTTTTCTTTCCTCTCTTCTACTATGACATGTGTTTGTAAATTTTGGTGTCTTTGACTCTTGAAAGAAAATTTTTCTTATACATTTGCATTTATAATAGACCTTATTCTAAATTAAAGAGCCATCTATCGGATGTTGTACGAACCTCAGATGGTGTTTCAGCCTGCAAAAATTCAAATGCCCCGCCAAAAATTAACCTATATCTGTCAATAACTAGCGTTGCTTGTTGCAATGAATTTTATGGTAATGGATCCTACCGTGGTAGTGGCATTGACTAATGGCCTAGAAACGAACTTTCGCAGTAACTTTTGGTCCTTTAACGCATCAAATTAATTATTTACGATGATTCCCCAAGTGAGGCTGTCACAACACAACTGTCACTTGTCATTCTTGTCAAGTTGTGTTCCCACTCGGTTCAGCATGGTTTAGTTCTGAATGAAACTGCTATTATTTTAATACTGTTTTATAATTATTGCATTAGGAAAATTAGCACTTTGAGGTACTAGTTGTAATACTAAAGGTTCATTGTCTTCATACTACTAGTTTACACGAAGGTAGGTGCCACAGTTTTTAAATGATTTCATATTTTACAACCACTGTAATGTAAGCGTTTCTTATGGACGCCAATTTCGTGAAACACCAGATCCCTTCGCGCGCTGCTACGCACATGCGCATTATAATTTTGAATATCGTCTATTCAATTTCTAGTACAAATCTTCAATTGTATGAAGTTCCAAAGGGCGTTATTTGATATCGCTGTCACCACTGAAGAATTGTTTAATTTGGCCCTTCAGAAGCCAATACGTTTAACACAATGTAAGAAGGCGTGGGGATAGGGCGTTGCGTTGAAAACGCAAAAAAGGTAAACATAATCCAAATGAGTTCAATTTATTCCCGAAGTAAAACGAAATTACCCGAATTTGGCAAAATTAACACCTAGGGGGTTGAAAAATTGTAAAGGGGGATGAAACGTCAAAGTGGATGAGGATTAATTGTAATTAAGCAGAATTACGGAAAATAAGCCAAGTATGCAAATTTGCCTTTTACGGGTTGAAATCTTGCGAAGGGAGTCGAAAAAGTGAAAAAGGCAAACAGAATCCATATATGAGTAAAATGCGAGGTAAAATGTATTGCCGAAAAAAGGAAAAATTGGGCGAATTTTACTAAATTAACGCTCGGGGGTTGAAAAATTCTGAAGGGGGACGATGAGTCAAAAGGGGTGAAAATAAACTGTAGTTAAGTATAACTAGCTAAAACTACACGAAAAAGAAGCGGTCTGCGTGCTTTTTGAGGGTTCACATATCATGAAGGAGGTTGAAAAATTGTGGATGGGTTAAAATTAATGAATTAAATGACTTCGAGTTATCAAAAATCACAAAAAAGCCCGAGAAAGTAAATAAAATGAATTTACTGCGTTTGCTATGGGTTAAGGGTTGTTACTAGCCTAGGGATTGGTTTTTTTTTCAATGGTTAACCGAAAACTATCGAACCCCGTAATTTTATACCACCAATTATTTGAATAAATTTCCGGTTTCAACCCTTAAATTGAATCCCTCTTGTTAAGATATTAGTGAAAATTTGTTCATCCGCCTACAGTGTCACTGGAAATTGCCTTACCAAATTCTGCCTTGATTCTCTAAGTAGTTTTTGAGTTCTCGTGTTTTTGTGATTCTGCATGTTAGGGGTTGTAGCGCCTTTAAGGGTAGTGATCTACCGTTCTGTGAAGTCAATTTTTTTACTCTGCAGTCAAAATTCCAGTTTTTTTACCTACGTTTAAAAGTTATACAGGGTTAGTACAAAGTCCCGGGACGGTCAGAGTTATCTCCGTTATTTCTTAAGATTTTACTTTGAAACTGGTACCCAGGCACAATTAAATACAGGGAATTCAAAACTGTTTTTAAAAATTTTTTTGGACTCCCGGTTAAATCGGAAGTGACCCTAATTATCGTTTTTTTAAATGGAATCATACTTTTTCCTCAACTGATTCGGAATCCACGAATTTTTTAAAGTTAAAAACATGTATCATAAAAGTCAAGTCGCGGCCAAAAACATCGAAGAAATCGGTCAAAAAGCAAGATTTTTAAAAACCGCAAGTACACGTCAATCTCATTTTTTTAATACAAATTCAACAAAAATAAGGTTGACGTGTACTTGCGGTTTTCAAAAATCTTGCTTTTTGATCGATTTCTTCGATATTTGACTTCCGGTCAAGTATGATACAAGTTTTAAACTTTAAAAAATTCGTAGATTCCGAATCCGTTGAGAAAAAAGTATGATTTCATTTAAAAAACGATTATTAGGGTCACTTCCGGTTTAACCGGACGTTGAATAAATTTTTAAAAACAGTTTTGAGTTCCTGTATTTAATTGTGCCTAGATACTGTAACTTTCTGACTTTACTGAAAGGGGGACCGTTGTGAAATCCCTCCAATCTTGCAAAAGGACCTGTTTGATGTGGTGTGATAAATGAAATCCCACATATGTATTAAAAATGTAACTTTATTTTATCTGGCGTTACAATACATGTGTCTCGGTTGAGAGTCAATCCGAGAATGTGTTTTACATAGAAGAAGCTTAAACATATGGTACCCAGTAGGGTCACAAGGGTGGCGGAGGACCGGTCACTTGACGTATATGAGTCCGGAACGGAACATGCCGCCGACGTTGAAATCATCATGTTTCAAAACAAATTAAAAACATAAAGAAAAGTATTAAAACTCATTACAATAATATGATGTACATTGAACAATAATAATAATAAGAAATGGTTTCGAAAATGTTCATGGTAGACGAACAAAAAAGCACCCGCGCACCATTAACACGGTTAGTCTAAGGGTAGGACGCACACCTTGGTCACGGGGCGTTTAACGGTGCTGTTGGCAGTCTTTATAGTCACCACTCGAACCTGACCATCCTTTCCTGGATGGGTTTCGATGATGCGACCCATGCGCCATACCAGCGGGGGGGTGTTGTCCTCTCGGATAACCACAAGGGTGTTCGGAAGGAACGCCCCAGGCTGAGCGATTTGCCATTTACCACGTTGTTGCAGCTGACCTAGATACTCGGAGGACCATCGCTTCCAGAAATGCTGCTTAATTTGCGTAATTCGTTGCCATCGCGACAATCGGTTCATACCTAAGGTAGTCAAATCTGGTTCTGAAACAGAGGTTAGTGGGCTTCCGATAAGGAAGTGACCTGGGGTTAGTGGTGACAAGTCGGCAGGATCGCCGGATAACGGTGTTAGAGGACGTGAATTGAGACAAGCCTCAATTTGCGTGAGGAGCGTGTACATCTACTCGTAGGTCAACAGAGCATTACCCATCACACGTTTGAGGTGATATTTAGTTGATTTTACCGCTGACTCCAATAAGCCGCCCATATGTGGAGCACTGGGTGGTATGAAATGAAAGGTGACCCCCTCGCTCAACAAGTTGTCAATGACCCCACTTTGAAATTGATCCTTTTCAAACAAATTTTTAAGCGCTTGCAGCTCTCTGTCAGCGCCAACAAATGTTGTTGAATTGTCGGAATAAATATGGGATGGTTTTCCCCGCCTTGACATAAAGCGTTTCAGTGCACTAATGAAACTTTCGGAGGTACAATCTAAAACTAATTCCAAATGAATGGCTTTCGTAGCCATACAAATGAAAAGGGCTATGTATGATTTCATCACTTTTGGCCTACCCCTTCCGCGATTTTGATTTAAATTTATTGGACCAGCATAGTCCATACCCGTGTGGGAGAAAACTCTGCTGGGTTCAATTCTGTAAGACGGCAGATTTCCTAGTCAATTAAAAGATTCCAGTCTGTGGTGGTCCGGTCCGATGTGGTTAAAAGAAGGTACAAACTCTTGGCCTAATCAGACATGCGTCACTATATCAGAAGATTTACCCGAAATGCGCAAAACAATTAATTTAGTGGCTACCTCTACTCCGGAATGGGACTTACTTACGAAGTTTTCAAAATTTACAAAACTGCAACGTGTTGTAGGTTGGTGTAAAAGGTTCATCGACCGGTGCATACCTTCCCGCAATAAAATTAGTGGGCCATTGTCTGGTGAAGAGCTGGAAGCATCAATGGTCACAATTTTACGACATCTACAGGCTGGCGAATTTGAAGACGAGATAAATGCTCTCAAAGCAAACAATGAGCTCAAGCGGAGCAGTAAATTATTGTGTTTGCACCCGTCTTTAGATGCAAACCAACTTTTACGGGTAGGCGGTCGGTTAGAGAACGGTTTGAATTTGCCGGAAACAATGTTTGATGTGGTGTGATAAATGAAATCCCACATATGTATTAAAAATGTAACTTTATTTTATCTGGCGTTACAATACATGTGTCTCGGTTGAGAGTCAATCCGAGAATGTGTATTGTAACGCCAGATAAAATAAAGTTACATTTTTAATACATATGTGGGATTTCATTTATCACACCACATCAAACATTGGTCCTTCGAGCCGGATAATTTCGGATATCGCGCAGGATACGTCCGGATAGCGCGAAAATAAGGTAGTTATAGTGTTCTACATCCCTCGACGGAGGTATCGGGCAGCAGTGAGCATCGCCATAGCTCACCACCGACTCCAGCACAGCAGCCAGGGAACGAACAGACTACACGCATAAAGCCAGAATAGGGCACCACGGAAGATTGGAAAATCATCGCCGACTCAGCCAAAGGTCGTCAAGACGTCACATTGGTAAGTGGGCTTTCAATCCTTTTCACATATCATTAAATTTTCCTGCAATTGGGAAAAGTTGCGATTGGTGAGAGCGCCTGCAGCGATTCGTAGGCACATAAGAGCTCGCCATCACACGTTAAATTACATTTCTTCGGACAGCATCAATAATTGAAATTATACAATGCCGACTCCTGAAGAAAATCTCAAACTCCTAATAGCCAAGCGTGGGCGAGTGAAAGCAAAGGTAACTCGGCTCGCGACGTGGTTTAGGGCGAATAGAAATATTGCGAGTGTTACAATTTTACAATCGCGATTATCAGATTTCTCTCCTGTCCGAGGAGAGTTCGACAATATTCAATTGGAAATTGAACTATTTGATACAAATACGGAATCATCTGAAGATGAAACTCACGAAGACACTCGGGTGCAATTTGAGGACTCATACTTCAGTCTTCAATCGGAAATTGCAGAATGCATTGAGGAGAAAATCCGTGCGAATTCGCGAAATCACGCAGAATATCCGCTAGCATCTCCTGCATCTTCTGACGGACAACCTCAAACATCAGCCACTCCAGTCATAAATATCCACAATCCACAGCCTATTTCAGTTCAATTAGCCCCGATTGACATAAAGCCTTTCAGCGGTCTATATACTGAATGGTTGGCCTTTTACAATACTTTTAATACGCTAGTGCACAATGAGGCTAGGTACAACAACATCCAAAAATTCCATCACTTGCGAAATGCCCTACGTGGTGAAGCTGCAAACACCATAAGCGCTTTAACCATTTCCGATATGAATTACGTTGCAGCATGGGCCTTGTTAAAGGAAAGGTTTGAAAACAAACGGCTGATAGTCCAGCATCATGTAAATAACCTTTTCAACCTACCTCAGGCAGTCAAGGACTCATCCAACTCCTTACGGCAATTATTAGATAACGTCAATATAAATTTAGAAGCGCTAAAATCACTTGCTGTAAATGTTCGATCATCGGATGCACTGCTTATTCATATTGTCACGTCAAAGTTGGACTTTATGAGTCGTAAGGGTTGGGAGGAGTCCCAGACATCGACGGAGTTACCTACGCTCGAGCAATTAACAAAACACCTGACCCAAAGGTGTCATTTACTGGAGGCATTAGAAATTAACAAGGTAAACGCTGGACGATCACCGAGCGTAAACACGAATAACAGTGGTCATAATAAAAATCAAGGGTACAAATCGGGCCCTAATAAGCCACAATCAAATTTTATCGGTGTCAGCAAATCACCCAGCTGCAATTTCTGCAATAAGCCACATTTAATATTTCAATGTGCTGAATTTCTAAATTTAGCGGTTGCTGAACGCGAAGCTCAGGTACATCGACTAAAATTATGTACCACCAATTGCTTAAAACCGGCACATTCGCCTACGGAATGCCGGGCCAAAGGGTGTAAATTATGCCCACAAAAACATAACACATTACTACACAAAGGTAATGTTCCTCAGCAGATTCCAGAAATCAGTCCCGGTCCCAATAACGCGGTGAATTGCCCCCAGCTGCGCCCTGTCGCGTCAGAGGCGTTGTTGTCCACGGCGATAATACTCGTTAAAGACGGCAAAGGTCAATTTCAACCATGTAGAGCTTTTCTTGATGCAGGTGCTCAGTCTTCCTTCATTTCAGAAGCTACGTGCAGCATGTTAGGACTCAAACTTAGGTCCGTTAATATGCCCGTAACGGGTCTCCATCAATCGATGACTAAAATAAAGCATGCTACTGAGATCACATTAAAGTCGCAGTTTAATTCGTTTTCGTCAAAGCTAGATTGCTTGCTTTTGTCCGCCATTACAGATAACGTCCCGTCTTTTACGTTTTCAAAATCATATCTTTCAATTCCAGCTAATCATCAGTTAGCGGATCCTGATTTTAATATATCCCGACCAATAGACATCCTTATTGGTGCAGGTTTATTCTGGAAGCTATTGTGTGTCGGGCAAGTCAGTATGGTCAAGGACAAAGACGGTCCGATCTTACAAAAGACTTTATTGGGGTGGGTAGCTTGCGGTTCAAGTCATATTCCAAGTGTGCATTTCAATCAAGATAATGTAATCAGTCACAACATGCCTGTGACAAATGCGGTACTAGAAAAACAAGTTGAAAAATTTTGGCTGCTTGACACGTATAAGGTAGATCATCCTATATATACACCTGAAGAAGAAGTGTGCGAGAATCATTTTCGGTCTACATTTGCACAAACTGACGAAGGGCGATTTCAAGTCAGGCTACCATTTAAACCGGAAATCACCCATTTAGGAAACTCCTCGAATTCAGCGTTAAAAAGATTTTTATCACTAGAGCGTAAACTCGAAAAAGATCCTAATTTGAAACAACAATATGTTAAATTTATGCGCGATTACATTAATCTCAATCACATGCATTCGGTAGGTCGAGCCGATAGTTGCGATCTCGATTCAGCTTCCCAGTTTTTCCTGCCGCACCACACTGTGTTCAAGAATGAAGGTGATGAAACTAAAATTCGAATTGTTTTTGATGGGTCAGCGCAGTCTGCTTCCGGGTTAGGTCTTAATCAGGCTTTACTAATAGGACCGAAACTTCAAAACGATATTATTCCGATCCTGATTCGATTTAGATCCCTCAATTATGTATTCTCAGCAGATGTGTGCAAAATGTACCGCCAGATTTTAGTGCATCCAGATGACCAGTGTTTTCAGAAAATATTCTGGCGAGAAAATCCCTCCGACCCGCTTTTAGTTTATAACCTCTGCACGGTTACCTACGGCACTGCTTCGGCACCGTATTTGGCAATTCGTTGCCTCCGCGAATTAGCGGGCCAAATGCAGAACCTATATCCAAATGCATGCAAATCAATCTTAGATGACGTTTACGTGGATGATGTATTAAGTGGGGCCAATACGTTGGAAGACGCGATATGTCTACGAGATCAAATTATAAAAATCCGGCTCGAAGGACCAATATTTGATGTGGTGTGATAAATGAAATCCCACATATGTATTAAAAATGTAACTTTATTTTATCTGGCGTTACAATACATGTGTCTCGGTTGAGAGTCAATCCGAGAATGTGTTTTACATAGAAGAAGCTTAAACATATGGTACCCAGTAGGGTCACAAGGGTGGCGGAGGACCGGTCACTTGACGTATATGAGTCCGGAACGGAACAGGACCCCTAAATTTAATTACGTTGTTGTTGTGGTTCGTTTTACGAGGCCGTGGATACAGGAAATAAAAAAGATCTTCCAAATAACAATTTATTCACACTGAAACAAAGTCTGGCCGCAAAAATAATACAATAAAATAAACACCTCTCGCTCAAGGAGCTCGAGGGAAATAATTTACACGGTAAAGAAAAAATACAACAATTATAATCCCCAACCTAAATCAATGGGTTTCTAAATTATGAATGAACTCTGAGCTATAATCCGTCCGGGATCCACACGACCGAGATTCACCCGATTTCCATGGCGATTCATTGTTGACAACAATGATTCACCATGGAAATAATAATAATAATAATAATAATACCTATAATAATGTTTATTCATACATAATCCATATATAAACAATATGCTTTGTACAAGTCAGAATAATACATTACAGAAAGATTACAAAGACAACCTTAAAAGTCATTTGAATTATTCTCCTCCAAAAACTCGTTGACACTAAAGTAGGCCCTTTTCAATAGAAAATTCTTTACACGACGCTTGAATTGCACTAGGTCGAGATTTTGTACTGCTATTGGTACCTTGTTGAAAAACTTTATACAATAGTAATTTACCCCATTTTCAGACTTTGCCAGTCTCAGCTTACGGGGGCATACATCTTTGCGGTGTCGAGTGCTGTAGGCATGCACATCACAGTGGTGCCTGTACAAATTCAAGTTATTCTTGATATAAAGTAAACAAGATAAAATATAAATGCACGGAAAAGTCAAAATTTGTAAGGTAATAAAAAATCTCCTGCAATCATCCCTATAGTTGATACTAGCCAGAATTCGCACGGCCTTGCGCTGTAAACGAAATAGGTTGTGACGAATCACAGAATGACCCCATATCAGCACTCCATAGGACAAATGAGTCTCACACAATGCAAAATAAGTACTTCTGAGAACGTTAGGTGATACTATATCTTTAAGATTTCTAAGGACAAATATATTTTTGCTGATTTTAGTTGCAACCGCATTTCCATGATTATGCCAAAGAAGCTTACTGTCTAAGTGGAGTCCTAGGAATCTTACCCCTGATTGAAAATTTTCTGGTTGATCAATATTCCTAAGAGTGAAGATAGCATTCACAGTCTTACTGGCATTCAGTTTCATATCGTTATCCTCGAACCACCCCCGAGCCGCCGCCTGCGCTTCCTCGTTAATCGCAATTGCAGCATCAGCGCTTGGCGCTTCATTAACCAAAGTTGTATCATCTGCGTAGAGAATAAGTTTGGAATTTAGAAACAGATAAAGATCGTTCACGAATATTAGAAAGAGTAAAGGGCCCAGTATGGAACCTTGTGGTACACCTTTCGTTACGCATACCTGTTTTGAAGTGTTGTTGTTTATTCTTACAACTTGTGATCTGTTTTCAAGGTATGAGCTTAGCAAGGTGCAGCTAGGTGCTTCTATATAATATGATGGTAATTTACCTAGGAGCTTACCATGTGGCACGCAGTCGAAGGCCCGAGAGAGGTCCAGAAACGACGCAACACCAATAGTACCTTGCTCAAGGGATGAAGTTAATAAGTCGACCAAACTTTGCACAGCATCAGTTGTGGATTTACGCCTTCGGAAGCCAAACTGTGAGTCGCAAAAGAGTTTATTACTTTCAAAATGAGTGTAAAGCTGGTTTGACAGAATTTTCTCAAAAACCTTTGCGAACACCGGCAAAAGGGCAATCGGTCTATAATTCGAAGGTTCACTCTTATCACCTTTTTTGTGCACAGGGATAACTGCAGCGATCTTTAGACAAGTTGGAAATACAAGCGAAAAAATACACATGTTTATGAGTTTTGTTAAAGGAGAAACAATAATGTCTTTGATTGATTTCAAAATATTTACATTCAAGTTGTAGATATCACAGGAGTTACTATTTTTCAGGTTTTCAATAGCATCTCTTACATTTACACATGACACTTCACAGAAATTAAAAATTTGAACATTGTTAAATCTTAGTAATTCTTTAAGATTTCTAACGTTTTCGGTACTATCACAGTCTATATTATTATTAGAGGTAGCATTAGCGATGTCTATAAAAAAACTGTTAAAACGATCACAAGATATATCACAGTCAGTTGAGATGCCTACATTAGCATAGCTGTTTCTGTGTTGGTTTACGATATTCCACACAGCTCTAGATTTATTATTCGCACTATTTATAGCTTTGTCATTGTAAGCTCTTTTTTTTGATTTTATAACTTTGCGATATATTTTTTTAAATTCATTTTTGGCTTCCCTAGATTGACTGGTTTTCGAAATACTGTCCAAGTATGTTAGATGTTCCATCTTTGTTCGCATTTCTTTCAGTTCACTATCATACCAATTAATTTTGTTATAATTCCCATGTTTGATGTTAACAACCTTTGACGGAAAAGATATATCCACATTCATTTTAACTACATCTATGAATTTTTGAAATTTTGAGCTTACATCTAGATCGGTTGCATGGATGAAGCTCCAATTCACCGTCGCCAGAGATTGATACAGTTTGAATTTACCCATTGCAGTTATGGGACGGACGTGTTTTTGGGTTGGCCTATCCCTGACATTGACTGGGAGTTGGAGTTCCATTCGAATACCTATATGATCGGAGAGATAGGTATTCACCGGGCTTAACTTATATATACAGGCATCCAAATTTGTGAATACATTATCAAGGCATACGTCATTTCTTGTTGGAAAATCAACAGTTGCATGTAGTCCATAACTGAGCATAAAGTCAATTAATTGCTTGGCTAGTATATCATCTCTATTAAATTTTAAGTTGAAATCCCCTGCTACTATGACGTTATTGTCAAGCGTATGAATGCATAAAAAGATATTAGTTAACACATCCAGAAGTAGTTCCATATCACCCGAAGGAGGTCTATATATATTAATGCAGATTAAATTTAAACTACTTAACTTCACGGCAGATACTTCACAGTGACCCTCCAAGGATAACCGCTCAAGTTGTTGGAGGGGGCAGCCGTTAACAGCTTCATCTGTCATGATTAGAGATCCCCCATGGTTGTAAGTTGACCTTGCAAAATATGACTTCGTTGACAAGGTATGAATCCGTAGTTGTTCTGCTTCACTCGAAGTTAACCAATGTTCACTAATGGCCATCACACAGTAGCTGTTGGTGGAGAGAAATATTTCAAACTCGTCAATTTTTGATTTAATAGATTGCGTGTTTATCACTAAGAAATTCACGGCACACACGGAATTAAGATTGTCATGGGTGCTTAATGGCTGAGTAGTGTTAGATTTTTGCCCACCTACGTCGCTATTTCTTTGCTCCTTCGCGGGTAAAAAAACCTACTGACTTGAGCACCAATTGGCCATAGCATTGGGTCATTGCATTTTTCCAGATTCATTAGATTAATTGTGACTTTAAACCTAGAAAAGAGACTATCAAACTTATTCTCCAAAGTCTCGCACTTGGCCTCCGGGAATGACCCACGTAGATATCCCTGAAGAGTGTCGCTTGAGACTTCTTTTGATATTCTAGTCACATACAGGAAAGCTTGCCTAGGCACAATCTTAATGTGAGCCACATCATTGTCCTGCCTCGTACCAGTAATAACATTTTGAGTTTTACCATGGGTTTTACTAACCTTGTCTCTGCGAGTGGATTTTTTATTTTGCACCGTTTTCCATTCATTTTGCAGGTTGGTACTAGTCTTGGAAATTTTGTATTGTTCTGCATTTTTATCTTGATGCTGAGTCCCGCTTCCTACCGAGTCCGAATGGGTGACTGTTGTTGTAGGAGATTCACTTTGATTTTTTACATCAGGTAGTACTTGAGTTTTCTTTTGTTCATTTTTGGCAACGACATTTCCCCAAGATGGCTTTTCCTGAGTGGTGTTTGTTGACATTTTTTTAGTCGAGCGCGTGTTTGGATTCTTCGGTTCGATAGTGTTATCAACGCTTTTTGCCAGCGGTTGAGTTTTGTAGAGAGTTACCTGGTCTTTTAAAAGATCAATTATTCCATACAGTTCCTTTATTAAGTCGTCCTTCTGCTTGAGTAGATATGCCACAATTCGAGGATCGATTGTTTGATTAGCCGCCGCCAATTCCCCGATTACATCGAGAAACTCTGCATTGGTTTTCTTCGTAGCTGTTTCGCTGGGTGAATCCCGGTCGTGTGGATCCCGGACAGACCATAGTTTTATAAAATGAAGGGTGCCGTTACCGAATGCTGAAAAAAGAATTAATCCCCAAAATTAAATAATATTACCGGACTTGCAAAAATCCGGGTTTCTAAATTGGGAAGCAACCCACAACACAGGCAAGTGTTAGGAGGGGTGCAAGATAAGTTTCGAGCAAGGACAACTCTTGACGTAATTACGACAGCTAAAAATGACGCAAGTTCAGTGGCGTGGCGTCAATATCCCAGTGGCGCAGCAGATTTCCTGAAATCGAGCAAATTTCATGCACTAAGTAAATTCTACGGTACGATAGAAGAAATTTTGTGTTTTAACAAAGTTTAGAGTGAAACTGACCCCAAATTGAACTGAATGACACTGAATAATGGTTTTAACGGTTCGAGGGATGTGGACCCTGTGATTTCTCGTGAAAGCCCAAATTTAGTTTCTTGCTGCTTCTTTCTTCGTCTTCAGTGTACGTGGTATAGACACTGTCCAGTCCCAGCCCCCTGTTTGGAGTGTCTAGCGGAATACGGGAAACCTATACCACTAGCAATCAATCGTTGGTACACCAGGCCAAATCACAGGTGGAAGATGTCAACGGGACACCCTCCAAGTGAGCAACAATCACGTGTTGGCAAAACTGTAGCGTTTTTAACCGCGACGGTGAATTATTGTCGACAATCCAGCGGGAACAAATTGCAAACAAATTGCAGAGCTGAGAGAGCGCGTCCCCTTATGGATATCCCCAAATTTCCTTTACCTCTTTCTATGCTAATAAAAGGGAAGAACTGGATGCGCTTTACCAAACCCTAACTATTCCACTACCGAAATGCAAGCAAGCTAAAGTCTACTCTGCAAAAGGGGTTAAATTAATTAATATTTAGCGGATGAAAAAGGGTTCTAGTCTATGAAAGCTAATTAGAGATCGGGAGACCTTCAATCAAATGCACTAACGGAACTACAAATCTAGTTGCGTAATACCTGATCTAGTTCCACCCTGCAGACCGGGAGGTGTTCTACCAATCACCAATAACCACTAAACACTATCCCCCTACGGCGTGATTACACTAATTTCAATATTACACAAGCACGAACTTTAACTACACAAAACCCAAACAACAAATAACTATTTTAAAATATTTGGAAAATATCGCAAATTCGAGAGCTTTGGAAAATACGAGTCTCTTAGTCAGAAGCCTGAGAGCAAGTCCTTTTTATCGCGTCCTCTTGGGTCCGGCCAACCTAAAACCACCCCCTCTCTACTATATCCGGTCGGCATCCCTTCCTTAGTTCATCTCCACATTTTATAACAATTTATAATTAATTAAGAAGCTACGCGATTCGACCAGCCTTACGATACAATCCTGACCTTAAAAGCTAATCACAGATTCACATATCCTATTAATGAAACAATTTAGTTATTTTATGCAAATCTAATGAATTACCTAACAAAAGTCCAAGCAGTCCGGTGGGGTCTTTGAAGCTTTTCGAGCATGTGCAGAGTAGTGGGGGTTATTTAATGCATACGACAGTCATGCAATTTTAAAAGCAATCTAATTTGATAGGTAGGTTCTACATATTACATATGAACAATAGGGTATTAAACAGGGATCTGGCTTGAGGTTTCGGTCGTCTAGCCTAGATGGCGACACCAGTTCTATTCTTGCAGGGAACTTTAATTTAAATTACAGCGTTTACGCTGAAAAGATCTGATTGGTTACATATGCGTCGGTTATGCCTACACACATGAGGTTCATACGGTGTTTAACGGGTTGTCGAGGCAATTTTAGCAGGAGTAATGTTTGATTCACGTCATGCAAAATTAGTGTATCTTGGCTACTCTACCTTTGGGGTTCATGCATTTACTGAATCAAATTTAGCAACAAATTGTAATGAATAAGACATTTACGTTATTAAATCCATTTCTCGGAAATCTCTACTGTGGGAACAACTTTCTAAAAAATTGTATGTGAAGGAATTCGGTCATAAAGTTTACAGCGAGGGTGTTCTTGGAAAAGGGCAATTCAAGCAAAGGTTTCTACCAGGTCCCGGACCGCCCGGATATACAATGACCGTGACGAAAGATGTGCACGGTTTATGAGTTTTGGCAATAAATAGTTCTAACTTACAGTTACTATTCTCGCGCCCCAATGACAAATTTTATACAAACAATTTAATGTGGATTTACCCAGGATTGGCTTTAACTGGCATATGTTACAATACCAAGTTTCAAAGTAAAATCTTAAGAAATAACGGAGATTATTTTATTTATTAAGTATTGAACCAATCCAAAGAAGCATTTAGCATACCAGTAATCTTGATTACAGTGATAAGACTACAACGTCAACGTCAACTTGACACTACTTACTCAATACTTTAATTTATAAAATAATCTGCAAAATACGATTCGTAGTCTCTTGGTTGCATTGTTGAGTCCTCATGGATGAACTACTTGTCAAATGGTAGATTTTTTTCAGCCAAAGATGACTCGAGCGAGCTCTCGTCCTCTTTCTAGCCTAAAAAAATCTACCATTTTGACTCGTAGTTGACAGCCATTCGGACGTCAAAACCCGCGGCAATCAAGAGACTACTCGTCGTATTACTATTGATAACTGAACGTCCCGGGAGTCCCGGGACTTTGTACTAACCCTGTATATGTGCCACTTTTGCAAAGTTGAAAAATTGGCTCAGAGTTTGAAATTTTCGTCCTAAATCTGTATTTTAAAGATTCTGGACCGCACAACGTCAAGTACCAAAAAGACGATTTGGCACTCGGCGGATTATATTCCTTCAAAAATCAATCCAGCGATAAAATAATATCACGTTCAGTTTCACAAGGGATGAATCTACAGTCCTGTGAAGTCAATTTTTTTCCTCCAGCCAAACTTGCGAAATAGATATGTACATGAATTTTAATCCGTCCGGCTCCCGAGTGGTTTCCCGTCTCATTCACTCTTGAGGTGCAAGCAAACTGCCAAAATGGGATGCGTCTTCCTTTAAGGTAATGCAGCTATTTTGTCAGTTTACCACGTTTTGATTAACTAATAATAAATAAATATCAAAAAAAAGCACCCGCCTCCAATAAATCATTTATTTCAAACAAACAATTGTAAAATTACAGTATAATTTCATTCTTGATGCTCCTCCCGAGCTCCTTGTTTGGCAACACGATCGAATTCAGCAAAATCGTTTCGGCCGGCACACTCACCGAACAACCTGAAACAACCATTTTAAAAACTCGCCCCAAAAGCATTCCCATCACCTAAAATAGTGATGGAGGGGTTCAATCTCCCGTCACTATTGAACAGCGGTGGATTTTCCATCTTCGCAAAGGCCTTGTTCGGATCAGGATCCGAGGGAGTGCCCTCCACCCTGGCCCAAGTCCCTATCCTGGAATTCGTGCCTATTATGCTGTGCAGCACTAAACTGTGCGCGCTTATGACAGCCTCTGACAGGATTATGCTCTCCCGCACCCTCACCCCCGGCCCTATTACCACCCCCGGGCCGATGCTAACGTTGGGACCCAAAACGGCCGAAGTGTCGATTGTGGCGCTGGGGTCGATGTGTACGTCCTGGTAAATGGTGCAGCCTTCTCCCGATTCGTAGGGTTGTCGCAATCGTTCAGGGTGTTTGGTTTTGTAAAGTTCGAGGTAATGCCGATTGGCGTATATTAGAGAACCAGCTGTCTTCACTTGAGACCACCATTTGGTAACCTGAAGGGCAAATAGCTTGCCGGTTCCAGCAAGTGGAGCGAGGATCTCCTGCTCCAGTTGAACGTACCTATGGCAAGCAGTTTTACTCCTTAACGTTTTATTTTTGTTAATATTATGAGATTTTATTTGATTTTGAAGTTTAAAAGTTCCGCAAAGCTAGATACTTTTCTCGAAGTGGGTGGGACTTAAATGTTTTTAAAGAGGTGTATAGATTAGCCCTTGGATATGGGCCACCCAGTTCTCAAAATACCGCACATGCCATTTTGGCATATGATACTCTAGAACAAATAAGGAAACTATGCACAAAAAATCACGTGTGCGGTATTTTGAAAACACTGTTGGAAAGAAGACAAAATTGAAAATTTATTCTTAATTGAACTTTATTTTCAACTTGACGCAAGTGCAGTAACCCTAAACTTCAATACCCTCTATGGGTTTTCTTCTTCATTGTAACCTCTTTTCATTCTTTTTTTTGTTAATATGACTTTGCCGGTGTAAAATCCGTTCCCCTTCAAGTATGAGGAAGTAAGATGGGTCACACTTCTGTAGTCCGCACTTAAAAGGTCACGAGTCAATTGCCCTTTACCTTGAAGCTAGAGTTTTGATTTTTCTACAGTGTGTATGGGTACTAAAAACCCTTCAGATGACGTAAATTTTTTTTTGATTGGCCCAAAAATGTGACGTCACGAGATTTTCAATTAGGCTATTTTCATGAAATAAGTAATTTTTGCCCACAGGTTGGTTATTTAGGGCCTTAGGATCACGCTAAACTGATTATTTAATTTTTTGGACATCAGGTTACCAAACTGCAGGAGCTAAAAATCTCGTCAATTTTTCTCACAAGTCGCCTATGAAACAATATCTAATCATTGCGAGGTAAAATCAAAACCATCTTTAGTTTATAGTGTTTTATGAGCAATTTCATTTGGTATTTAGTTCACTAAAATCGGCCCACAAATAACAAAGTTATGGCGTTCTGGAGTTTAAATCTCGCACCCTGTATGTATACAGGGTGGTCGTTTCATCTTGAGACTGGCAAATATCTCGGAAAGGAAGCATTTTAGAAAAAAATGTTTTGTATAAAAGTTTTATGACTTCGGGGGGGGGGAAAATAGATGGCATCGACGTCTTTTTGATTCAAGGTCATTTTCAAGGTTTAACGAAGGTCAACTTCATTTTTTTAAATGGAAACCTACATTTTTTATTACAGATTCTTATTCCCCGTAAACTTCATCTAAACTATTTTTGGATCCGATGGATAGTTTGGAAGATATTTAAATCAAAATTTTAATCTTCTTCGATATCCATTCTCTTCTCTAGCAACAGTGGTATAGCAAAAACAACATCTACAACAATTTTTGTGGTTTATTTATCTAGAATTCATCGTTGCTAAGTTACAACGGTTGTTAATTTGTTTTGTCTTGCCGCTGTTACTAGGGAATGTCTACGGAATTCGAAAAAGGTTAAAATTTACATCCATCGGATCCAAAAATAGTTTAGATGAGAGTTGTTTGTTCTTTTATGGGGAATAAGAATCTGTAACAAAAAATATAAGTTTCCATTAAAAAAAAACTAGTTGACCTTCATTTGACCTTGAATCAAAATGGCGATGATGCCATCTATTTTCCCCCTCGAAGTCATAAAACTTTTATACAAAACATTTTTTTCTAAAATGCTTCCTTTTCGAGATATTTGCCAGTCTCAAGATAAAACGACCACCCTGTATACAATTTTGAAGTAAATGTTAAGTTATGTAACAAATACAAAATTGAAGGGTGGGTAATTTTTCGATGCTCACCATTGGGATCTCGGAAACCATAAGAGATACAGAGTAAGTTAAATTAGAGAAAAGTTCTTGGCGATTAAGAATCTGAAGTGAATTACCCGATATCTTGATTCGTTCCTGAGTTATTCCGAAAATACTGAAAATTGCGATTTCAAAGAAAAATTCATATCTTTCTTACGATTGATGTTACTTTAATGACAGTTGGCACTTTTATATTTTTGACAGCTGTAGTAGTAGTAGTCAACTTTTAATTCTTTTATGGGCGTCATATTTTAACACTATCGGACACGCAACAAAATTAGCTTTTCAAAAATGTAATCAAAATGGACTTTTTTGACAGACTGTCAAAATTCAAAATTGATATAAGTAATTTGTAAAATCAGCCTAAACTTGTGAAAAAAAATACAAAAAAGACACAAATTTCGCACGATGATAAAATAGATCTAGAAGGCGTGTCACGCGAACTATGACATGTTTTTTCAAAAAAGTCCATGCTAATTACATTTTTGAAAAGCTAATTTTTTTACGTATTTAATGGTGTTAAAATCCAATATGGCGGCCATAAGAAATAAAAAAGTTAACTGTCGCAACTCAAAATCTAGAAAGTGAAAAAAAAATTTACTTACCCCATCGGATGCCTAATTCTGAATAATACAAACGTCGAAATCAATCCATTAATGGCGACGCAATTAAATTTTATCTTACATGCAATGTTTCAGTCTTCCGCCAATATCTTCAAAAGCAGTCGAGAAATTCAAGATATCTCTTCAGATTATTATTCAACATAAAATCGCGCAACTTTTCTCTAATTGAACTTATTCTCTATCTCTTATGGTTTTCGAGATCCCAATGGTGAGCATCGACGAAAAAATAGTATGTGCAACACGAAAGAAAATATATATTCCTTCTAGTTACATAATTTTTCACCCACCCTGTATAGTAAATTATGTAACTAGAAGGAATATATATTTTCTTTCGTGTTGCACATACTATTTTTTCGTCGATCACGCAACTAGAGAGAAATAATGATTTTTGGAACCATTTTTTAAGAGAAGCACAGGAATATTTTTCCGGCCTAGGTCGGAAAAAGCGTTATTCCTGTACAGCTAGTGCGTGTTGCCTAGCAACTGATGCAGTCCTGGAAACGTAAGCTTTCAGATGATAATTGCATGTCAAGAATGTGACGTTTCTAGTACGATCGTCGAAAAAAACAGTTTCAATAAACATTTATGCTCGAGAATTTGTTAGAAATAGTTAACCTCCTGGACAAAGATGTTCAGGAATTTTACCGCAACCTGACAGCAGACGGAGTTATCCAAAAGGATATTGATCCAGACGTTATTAATTTTAAGTACACTTTGCCTATTAAAGTTTTGTGATAGTTTATAATCCTGTTTTCTGAAATAAAAAATCTTTTTGTATGCTATATCTACTGACCGTTCTTATGGGCTGCCTATTAATATTCTCAGCTCATACCATTTATGTGGAAAGCTGTAACCAATTTGAATAAACAAGTCGACTCAACATAGTTATTTGTATTACAAGTAAAGAAAAGTAGGGCGTTTCTTTACGATTCGCGAAATTTCTAATCGAGGCGAAGCCGAGATTAGAAACGCGAGGAGTAAAGAAACGCCGCTTTTCTTTACGTGTGATACACCTAATTTTTTCGGATACTTCAGGTAAGTCCTTCATGAATAAAAGAAAATAAGAATCACTGAAAATCACATGACAAGCGAGTTACAACAAAATTAATATCAGATGGCTGATATTGTTTTTCGTTACTAAGCACTTTCAGTAAACAAATATTCTAAAAAGTGGAACGCACGAAAATTTTGAGATAATGGAAAATAGTTATTTACGTAATTAGTTATGAAAAGTCCTACATTGGTTGACGAGTCGTAATATTTGCCAAAACGAGCGATAGCGAGTTTTGCAAAATTATGCGAGTCAAACAATTTAGGCTTTTCATGACGTATTCCGTACAACATTTTACCTAATTGCGTAAAATCCAACTTTTCATAACGCAATTAGGTAAAAGTCATGAACGTGATTCTGGAATATCAAAAGCAGCGCTAGAAGCTATTTCTACTTTATTACCATCGAAATCTCGAGATAAATATGAGCAGACTTACAACGTTTTCAATGCCTGGAGAACTGCCAAGAAAGTGACAGGTATCGACGAAGAAGTTATGCTAGCATATTTTCATGAAAGGGTAAGTTTTTCCGAATACACCTAGGTATAGGTAAAATTTTTAAATGTATGATTACCCAGGCTGAAAAACTGAAATCATCCACGCTGTGGTCAACGTATTCTATGTTGAAAAGTACACTAAAAATGAAGGAAAATGTGGACATAGCACGTTATGGGAAATTGTTGATGTACCTGAAGCGACAAGGGGAAGGATATGAATCAAAAAAGGCGAAGATTCTGTCAATGGACAATGTGCTAGAATTTTTAACGAAAGCCCCTGAGGATTCTTATTTGTTAATTAAAGTGGCATTGATTTTTGGACTATACGGTGCGTGTTGTAGTCAGGAACTAAAGAAGTTGAATGTCGAAGACATCGATGACACTGGCTCTGTTTTGGTCGTCACTCTCCATGATACTAGGACAAAGAAGAAACGCATATTAACAGTAACGTCGGAAATGGGTGATGGAATCAATGAGATTGAATTGTACAGAAGGTATCTAAGCCTCCGACCAAAACATACCAATCACTCAAGATTCTTTGTGTTCTATAAGAACAATAAATGTTCTATACAACCAGTTGGGATTCATAGTTTCTACAGCATGCCGAGAAAAATTGCAAGTTATTTGGAATTGCCCGAACCAGAGCAATATACTGGACATTGCTTGCGCAGAACGTCAACTACTTTTCTTGCCGAAGGTGGAGCAGACATCCGGAGGCTCAAGGATCATGGAGGATGGCGATCATCAACGACAGCGGAGGGATATATAGAAGACAGTATCAACAATAAATTGAAGACTTCTAAGATGTTATTTACTCAGCAACCAATGTCGGCGTCGGCGTTCCCATCGAATTCTCTTGATGCACCATCAGCTACTGAATTACATTCAAGTCCTAGTCGTACTGACCCATTGACATCTTTAAATTTATACGAAGTTCATCAGGCAGTTTCCAAGTCGTCATTATCACTTCAAGATTCGGGATCGCAAAAATGCGTGTTCAAAAACCTTAACAATTGTACGTTTAATATTTTTAATAATAAATAATTTTGATTGTTTACCTTGTTATTATAAAGAAATAGTTGCTATATAAAGAAATAGTTGCTATATAAAGGAAAGTAATACTTTTCTTTATGATTTGTAATAAAGAAATCAGGCCCTTTTCCGTTAAGTATCCGAAAAACATTTTTACGTTAGGGTAAGTGGACTTTTTTATACCCATTTATTCGATTTTAATTTCCACGGTACCAAAATTAGTAGACTTTTGTGTTATTAAGAAATTAATTTTCGTAGTATACAGGGTGAGTCTGAACTCCACCACATCCTTCATACCACATAATCTACTGTTCAAATGATGAGGTTTGGTGCAAACATTTTTAGGTCAATTGTGATTCCTCTTGAGGTTATAAGCCGCCAAATTTCTTCATTTTTAATCGCTTTTATTTAATATCTTCCGAATGGTGTATCGCAGGATTCTGAAATTTTGTACAGTATTGTTGCCGATCAATGGTACTTTAGACATTATCCAAAAATCGGATCCCTGTTATACAGGATAGTCCTAATGTCCTTGAACTTTTTTATGTTTTTAAATGTTGGTAATTTGTCTATGCGGTATTATTCTTCGATCAATTCTAAAGCTTTTTTGGCTCTTTTTTTTTTGGAAAAACTCACAATTTACTGGCAAAATTGAAAAAACCGGTAACATGCTTCAAGTAATCACCATAAAACCAATGGTAAAATTTCACTTAAAAAAAGGCAGCAGAGAAGCGGCTGGAACCTCCCCAACGCGTGGGTCTTTGATTTCAGGGACTTCTGTTTAAGATTCTAAAGTCGATATGCCTAAATGGCACTTCCCGTTGACCAATTGCTCCCAAAAGCCTTTCAGCTCTTCAACGGGTCACCTCACCTCCATTTACCAAATTTCGGGCAAATCGATCCACTAGCTTGGGCTATAAAGTGGTTTCAGTGTCATTACAAAATTTCGATTTTTCCACCCAAAGGGTTCTAAATGCGAATAAATTTTGTCTCATTTAAAACCAGAAATTCAAGACCTTTCTGATGGTGACCTCGATAGTGACAATAAATCTTTCAAAAACTTGTTTTGGATGGGTAAATTAGAGAATAACTTTAAATTTCGAAATTGGTGTGCCAAAACGGCACTTTCCGTGGGCCGATTGAATCCAAAATTTGTTCACCTCTTCGACGTGTAATACAATCCCCTTGTGCAAAATTTCAGCCAAATCGGTTCAGGGGCTTGGGCTGTACCGCGATTTTAAAGTCCGATAAAAATCTATTTATTTTTTATTTTTGGTCAAAAGGGCACTAAGAATGCGGAACCGGACAGCCTGGCGCGGCCAACTTGGCGCGCACCCAACTTGGCGCAGATCCAACTTGGCGCGAAACGTCTTACATAAGTAAAGTAATGAAATTTTCAATAATGATTTTATGTTCGTGTTTATTTTTCTATACATATCAAATTAAATAATATACAACAGTCAGTTCATATCGCAGTTGTGTGCGATTCCACGTAAGTACGTGACTATATTCCTATTCTCATAATCTAGTACTATACTTGGAATTCGCTCGTCGGCTATGCGGTACTGCTTCTTCTTTGGTGGAGGGTCGCCTCCAGCAACAAGCTGCTCATAAAAGATATCTCTGGCATTCTGTACCTTCCTTAAAGCTTCGATGAAACGCCATATGTTTGGGTGGTGCATTACCAGTTCAATTTCCAATCTGCGATGAGCAGCTTCTGCATAATTATTTGTCCGATCCTGTCCATTTATTGTACGGTTGTAAAGGTTCCATATAGCTGGTGCAAATAACGGAGGCCTCCTCCCATTACGATTCCTTCGTCCAACGTAATTGTCTTCAAACCAGTCGAGCACCAATTGAAGGTCTTCTGGCAACTCATCCCCCAGACTGTTAATGGCGTCTTCCAGGTCGTTTAAACGGACGAAAGCAAGAGCCGCAATCATTCTTGCTTTTAAGCAAAAGTCTGGGTTGTTGTTGTATTGTTCCACAAATCCAAGTTCACACATCTTTTTTCTTAGATTATGCGTCAGATGGTAAAAACATCCACGTATCTCAACCGCCGGAAACATCCTCTTCATTTCATTGATCACTGCCTTTTCGAAATCACACGAAAATGTTTTCGGTTGAAAATTAGGTTCCAACACGACCAGCATTTCAAAGAGTCGACGGTAAGTCACAGCTTGTTTGTTTGGCAAAAGGGCGTAAACTATTGGATGGACTCCGCGAAATTGTTTACCCAGAATAGTATAAATTTGGCAGAAAAGTTGTGGAGCCGTTTTGAATGTTCCGTCGCCAAAGAAGTCCTCGGCTTCTCGCAAAATTTGCAGATTTCTACGACGACCGAAAATTAAAATTCTTGATTCCCCGGGTCCGCTATCTGCCAATAGAAAGTGCTCCTCCACTCCATCTTCAAATGTATGCATTCTATACTCATGCGGGATTTGGAGCGCAACTAGACTGTCTGGATTGGCTGGGGCTGCTCTAGCGGCATTTCTTTTACGTCTCACCATTTTCTTCAAAGCCCCTGAATTTGGAATTGCTCCCTGTAATAAATTAAATATCAATTTTGAAATGTAATAGTGGAAAACATAATAAGATATGCTAAATTAGCGCATTTAGTTACCTTGGTTGCTAAGGAAAGTCCTACTGTACACTCGTTTATCAGGCAAGCAGGAGATTCTTGAGTTCGAACTGCGCGATCTTTGATTTCCGTCACTATCCCAGCAGCTTCAACTCGTGGTGCACAACTATCATGACAATGGTGATTTAAAGTTTTGATCACCTCGTCTCCTCTTGTGTGCAAACGCGCTTTGCAGTTTTGACCTTTCTTCTCACATCTCCAAAATTTTGTTTCACCGTCCGCACTCATTCTATCGAAGACAAAAACGCATCCCTCAAAAGAGAACTTTTCGTTTCCACGTTGAGAAAGTATATTACGCTCCATAGTATAGCGTAGGTATAACCATGCGATAAACTAAATATGTTTAGGGCAAGATGTCTATTTATATTGCCAAAGGATTAAAATCCCCCCTTAAAGTCCTAATGGCCATTTCTCGCAACAGAAAAGATTTTCAAGTTTCAAGAAATAACTTGCAATTGAAATCAGTTAAGCCTCCTTAATGACTTATTTTATTACCTGCTATGGAATTGAAATTAAATAAGGGTGAATTTACAGCTAGACAATTCAAGGAATACATTGCAAAAGTAAATCAGTTAAGTACCCATAATGACTTCTTACCTGAAATGAAAAATTAAATGAGGGTGAAATTACAATTTTGTCTCATTTATCATTAAATCCCTACGTTGAATATTCAGACAGATTGTCATATTATATAATTTTGGAGAAAACAGATAAGAAGTGTAGTCATTCTTCTACGACTATTATCGTTCATTGGTCCTTCATTCTACGGACATTTGAGCCTCAGGAGCACAACAAACCGAAAAGTCTCTCGGATCCTCGGCAGTGGCAGCGATCGTTACACGCTCATTGAATAATCTCAGAGTTCAGAGTAATGTATTATTTTTTCACCGTCAATTTAAATTTAATATTCGACGTTAGTAAACCTTGCGCCAAGTCGGGTGTGCGCCAAGTTGGGTGTGCGCCAAGTTGGGCTTGCGCCAAAATGGGTCTGCGCCAAGTTGTCCTAGACCGCTAAGAATGAATGCATTTTTAGAAGCAGAATTTGAAGGCCTTTCCTATCGTGACGTGAAAAATGGGGGTTTGCATTTAAAATTTAAAAGTTGATGTGCCAAAATGGCATTTCTGGTTGCACGATTGGCTCCAAAAGCTTTTCAGATCTAAGGTGGGTTATCACATGCACACGTACCAAATTTCAGCTAAATCTGTCGAGTAGTTTGGGCTGTGGCGTGTTTACGAACGTACGAACGTACGTACATACATACAGACACATTTTAAAAACCACTTTTTTGGGCTCCTGAGACCTCAAAACGTATAGATCCGGTCTTATCTCGAATTCGAAAATTTTAGTGATTGCAGCAACCTCCCTTTTTTTTTAAACGGTGAAGTGGAGTGGGGAGGTTAAAAAAGTGAAAGTACCACCCAAGTTTCTTCAGTTGTGAACATGAATTCAGGACCCCGTTATCGAAAAACGACTCCCTTGCATAAAAACAATTGAAATATGACGCGTATCAACGCATCTTTGATTTTTATTGCAATTTAAGGCCTTACCGCGATTGTCATTTCTCCGGTTTTTTCAATTTTGTAGGAAAAAATCAGGTCCACTCGTTATATTATAATATGAAAAAAGGCAAAACTGCGCGAATTTTACGAAATTAAACGCTCGGGGAGGAAACACCAACACAGAATTCTCCTTTGATGCACTTTAAATATTGTTCAAAAGATGAAATTCGAATAATTAGGTAATAAATGTAGGAATGTAGGTACTGTACATTATGGCTCTGCGCCTACAAATTTTCCAAAGGACCCTATCTGATATGCCCGGTTTTTGGGCCCCTTTTAGCTAGCAGCCTTAACTTTTTTCATAAACGAGTGTTTGAAACACTAGTGGGTATGTACCGTTCGTTTCATTCCAGGCGCCGTATAGGGAAATAACACGGGAAAAGTGTTTTTATTTTTTGTTTGCTCCTGAAACTGGTTCCGGCCAAATCTGAGTGATACGGTCAATGGGCCTCAATGTCCTCTACGCATGAAAAAAAAATGGCCCTGAAATGCCCCCTTGTTAAAACGGGAGGACCGGTTGAAAATTGGAATTTTAAATTTCGCGGGCGTCAATTCAGCGCTGTTTGACATCTCCGAAAACTAAACTTCCAGGGGCGGCTTTCACAATTTCTTGAGTTTTCGCTAACGTCATTTACTTACTTTTTTGGAATTTCTACAAATTATTGAGTGAATTCTGAGACGAAATAAACCGGCGCATTTTTGCAATAGTCCCAGAGAGTCTTGGTGTCAGAAACTTTACTAAAGAAAAGACACTATGAGGGTAACCTCACAAAAATTTTGTCTTTGGTTCCTTCGCTAGAACCAGACCGCATCTATTAACATTTTAATTCTCGAGGCAAGTCTCTGTTTATAGTTAAATCTGTCTTAATCGTTGTTTTGCTTCAGTTATCAATATTTTCACTGGAAGCACAGACTACGAGAAGGGTTGGTCGAATGAGGAAATGGCCAATATTCATGAACATTTTGCAACCTACCACCGTCCCCTTAATTATGTTTTGCTATATTTGTTTTGTAAATTGAATCCTCGCGAGGAACTTTATTACTTTCTCACCTTACAGTCCAGTCTAATAACAAATAAAATAAATAGTATGTAAATAATAAAATTTTTGCTGCTTATGTATATTTGATGTGTTTATCTTCAAGAGATATTGTAGTGACAATAATTATCTAAGTTATATTGTTTCATTTATATGAGCAGTCGGTACAGCATATAGCGGTCATAAATTCCCTAATTTGATTATTCAAGAATTTATTCAAAATTTCAACATTAAATTGTGAATTATTAACTAAAATATCTAGAAAATAAGGCCCATAAGACCTAGGTATGCTATTTTATTAATTATTAACATTTTTAGAATAAAACAATTAAAATTTGGCAAGCCAGTTACATATCTTCGTCCACACTCCAAACACGCACTCCGCGGTTAAATAACTGTTGGGGCAAAGGCACATCTTGTCCCAGGGGACAAGCAGGGCATGGTAACTCCTGCAACAGGTTCCTCGGCACAGCCGAAGCCACTAGTCTAGGCAAGGCCATCACCACCAGCTTCCAGGCCTTGGAGTGGAGACTGCAGGCATCAGCCTTACAGGTGCTTGGTAAGGCGTATCCACCCTAAATATCAGAACCATCCTTGTCTTCGCTGTGACTCGTAAGGTCTATCGACACACCAACTTTTAAGCAAGACCTTCGCCTTACCTTCTGTGCTACGTAGCCTTTAGTGGCTCTCCATATTGTTATTCTTTAACAGAATTTGGTACCAGGTTCATGGTAACTGAATATTGGCCATTTCCTCATTCAACCAACCCTTCTCGTAGTCTGTGATATTCCAGTGAAAATATTCATAACTGAAGCAAAACAACGATTAAGACAGTTTTAACTATAAACAGAGACTTACCTGGAGAATTTAAATGTTAATAAATGCGGCCTGGTTGTAGCGAACAAAGACAAAATTTTTGTGAGGTTACCTTCATAGTGTCTTTTCTTTAGTAAAGTTTCTGACACCAAGACTCTCTGGGACTATTGCAAAAATGCGCCGGTTTATTTCGTCTCAGAATTCACTCAATAATTTGTAGAAATTCCAAAAAAGTAACTAAATGACGTTAGCGAAAACTCAAGAAATTGTGAAAGCCGCCACTGGAAGTTTAGTTTTCGGAGATGTCAAACAGCGCTGAATTGACGCCCGCGAAATTTAAAATTCCAATTTTCAACCGGTCCTCCCGTTTTAACAAGGGGGCATTTCAGGGCCATTTTTTTTTTATGCGTAGAGGACATTGAGGCCCATTGACCGTATTACTCAGACTTGGCCGGAACCAGTTTCAGGAGCAAACAAAAAATAAAAACACTTTTCCCGTGTTATTTCCCTATACGGCGCCTGGAATGAAACGAACGGTACATATGAAATAGCCTCATGAATTAATGTAACCATAGTGTTAGGTGAGAATCGCAAAATATATGATGTTTTAAGTTTTGGCATAATTTAAGAAAAATTGTTTTGTAATAAATGGATACGTTAAAGGCTTAAAGAACTATAGTAGCTGGCATGACTGATTCAAAAAAGGTCCCTCAACCGAAAGTTTCGTTCTTCCTGAGTTTTGTAAGCAAGAAATTAGGAAACAGTCATGTCGGCCAGCTACAAGCGGCCCAAATATGGGGCATATCCGATAGGGTCCTTTTTGTTAAAATATTATGATTATAATTTTATAGGTCATACGAAATCACAAAAAAACGGATAGCATCATCATTAAATATGCATTTCAGTTACCAAAGAGCATCACAGTTACGTTAAAATACTTTTATAAATAATTGAACATTAAAACGAAAGTTGTGGGAGTAAAGAGCTTGCAAGACATTAGTTAACTGCAGACAGAAGATTAGAAACACGACCTCAACATGATTTCTATAAAAAAAATTACTAAATCTTCGATATTTACCTTCAATTTACTGATAAGCAATTTCGTTGACATACATTTCAAAACAGAAAATATCGCTGTGGTGAATTTTAAAAACCACGAAGGATTCACTATTGAAAACCCAGTCGTTTCAATAAACACAAACTCAACAGTCGCAATTAACTTGAATTATTTGAATAATTATATTTTATTTGAAGAAAACGAGACTTCTCTGAATGCGACTTTGAGATGGTTATTGAATATTAACAACTTCAATACTAGCAGCAAATTTCTTCTAGTATTTACAAAGGAAATCCAGGAAGAGATAATCAAAAACTTATTGCAAAAGTTGCACAACTCGTATTACATCTATAACGTCGTTGTTGCAACCGGGCGAGATTTCATCACTTGGTATCCTTTTGAAAATTGCGGTAAAAAGGGTCATTTAGTTAAAGATTGCGTTAAAATGTTCGACAATAAATTAAGAAGCGATTTATTTGGGTGTCCCATAAGAGTCGTATTAGGATCCTACGGAATTTTCATGGAAGGAAACAAATCTACAGCCACGTACATTTATGAGTTCTTCTACTCTCTTGCACAATACAAAAGACTGAATCTGCAATTTTTTACGGAAAATTTAATCTACAATGACGATATTTCGTACGAAGGTAATGTAGATGGGGCTAAAAGGTTGTTATCTGATGCAAAATCCGATCTATTCGTCTCGTGGAATGGTCCTAGAACTCTTATTGAACACGAATGCAGCCCTGTTTCCCTCTACGAATTAAAACATTATTTCGTTTTTCCACCTGCAAGGAAAATCTTAAACTGCTACAACATTGTAAACATTTTCCAACCAAGCTTGTGGGGCTTAACCGCACTGATGTACATCCTTGTGTGTTTGTTTTGGAAAATTTTAACGAGGCAAACTGCAAGTGAAAGTTTCTTTGAAGCAACCCAAATGGTTTTTATTTCCTCGTTAAACAGAAGACCCAAAGTTTTCCTGCAAAATTTTTGTGGTTTTTTGATAATTTTCACGTCAGCGAATCTCGGATGGTTCTACACCAGTCAACTGGGGGGTGTCCTAACACGTGCTAATTTCGAGCCCAACATAAATTCCGTTCAGGAAATAATCGACAAAAAATTGCCCCTTCAGCTATCCTTTCTCGAGAAACTTAGTATTTACCGCCAGCCAGACGCAGACAATCCCAAAATTGAAGAAATACTGAAACTATCAGATTCGCGAGCTAATCATTCCCACTGGTACAGGATTACGGAAAATGCAAAATTTGGCAATCGTGGTCATATTTTGCAGGATTTACAGCTAAAACTGTTCAAGAATTGGAAGAAACTGCGAATAGTTTCGGAGGATTTTGTAACGATTTTAAATTGTGGAATTTAGTTGAAACATTTTTTTTAGCTTTTCGGGGTGCTTGGAATAATGTGCAGCAGAAGAGGTTTTCCATTATTGAAAGATATCGGTTCTGATTTGCTGATAATTAAAGAGAGTGGCATGCCTAGCAAGTGGTTATACGATTTTGTGGCGGAAGAGAAAATGTTGGTGTTGGAGGAGGATGAATTAAACGAAAGTGTTCCTTTGTCGATGAATAATTTGGTTTTTGCTTTTGTTGTGTTGCTTTTTGGTCTGTTTCTAGCAGTTGTTGGTTTTGTGTTTGAAATCGTTGTGTATAGATTTAACTTAAAATGTGATTTAAAACGTTGAATAAAAATTTTAATTTCAAATGTCTGGTATTACTTCTAAACAATCTTTAGATATGTCTTGAGTCGCTTTCGGGCTCCGCCGATTAATCGCTGCACTAGCATCAGGGCGTGTTATATCTACTCCGTAAATAATTAATTGTAATTTTTTTTTCAAGATTTCGCCATCAAAGTTTGAGTTCTTTGTCTTGTGTCGATTTGGCTTTGAAGATGCCTTCTCTTCAACCAATTTGCCCTTTTACAAAAAACTTCAAATGAATCCTTTATTTGTCAAATATATTGATATTTTTGACAAATAAAGGATTAATAACAACATCTCAAAAAACAATCAAAATGTGGTTTGGGCTCTGGAGCCAATTTCGGCGAAAGCGGTCCAATGTAGTTTTTTGAAAACCATTAAAATCCAAGCGATTGCTCTCAGCCATCTTATTATTTATTATGAAAAGTCAAAAGGGATGAAAATTAATAGTAATTAAACAGAATTACAAAAAATAACACGAAAATAAGCCAATTATGAAAATTTGGCTTTTGGGGGTTGAAATATTGCGAAGGGGGTCGAAAAAGTGAAAAAGGCAAGAACAATGTATATGAGTAAAATTTATTAAAGAAAAACTGGGCGAATTTTTCAAAATTAACGCTCGGGGGGTTGAAAAATTGATAAGGGGGATGAAAAGTCAAGAGGGGTGGAAATGAACTGTAGTTAAGTAGAACTAGCGGAAAGCACAGGTAAAAGAAACGGTCTGGGTAAATTTTGCTTTTTGAGGATTCACATATCATGAAAGGGGTTGAAAAACTGTGGATGGGTTAAAAATTAATGAAGATGACTTTGACTTATCCAAAAATCAGAAGAAAGACCAAAAAAATAAATAAAATGTATTTACTCCGCTTGCTAGGGCTTAGGGGTTGGTCTTATGTCGAAGACTCGAGACTTTTTTTCAATAATTGACCGAAATTTATCGAACCCCATAATTTGATTCCACCACTTACATGAAAAAATTTCCAGTTTCAACCCTTAAATTTCATCCCCCTTGTTAAATCATAATGAAAATTTGACCATCCACCTACAGTGTCGCTGTAAATTACCACACCAAATCCAGCCTTGATACGTTGAGCAGTTTTTGAGTTCTCCCATTTTTGTGTTTCGGCATGTTAGGGGGTTGTACCGCCTTTAAGGGTCGTTTTTCGCGAATTATAAATAAGACGTTTTTTGTACCATAAATAGAAAGCTATCGAATGGTATTAACTTCGACCCTACATTATTCAGTAAAAATTCGAGTTTCCACCCCTAACTTCCGTCCCCTTCGGTAAATTTCTCCTTAAATTCACTCTTGCCTTCTCGAAGATGCAGTGTGTAAGGTATCACAGTTTCGTAGAAGATATTGCTTCTCTGTGTCAAATTACAGGGCTTGATGGACGTTTCAACCCCTAAACTCCAACCCCTACAACCCCACATTGACATTTCACCCAGTTTGAGTCCAGGGGCGGATACACCCTACATTCGTCTTCATGCCAAATTAATAACGTTTTCTCATTTCACACTGTAAGAATGTTACAGCTTTTTGAAGTTAGGCCTGCACTTGGCATAAAAAAGCGAAATTCTTGATTTTCTCAAAAATGGTTGTTTTTTGGCATAGCAATTCTTAGTAAAAGTTCACCTAGAATTAAACGCAGAATCCAAAAATATTATAATATACAGGGTGTTCCATTTAAAATAAGGAAGTTAGTACCTATTTCCGGTATAACCGGAAGTGCGCCATTGATGAAAATATTTTACGTAGATTCAAAATTAATTGAAGCCCCTGTGTACAAATTTTCAAGACGATGCTAGAAACTGTTCTCTACATACGGCTAACTGACGCTCGTTGAGGGATACCCTGTATATTCTCTAATAAGTTTCGGGTTTTATTGGAAAAATTAGCGGCAATTAGTTTCCCTCGAGTCTCTGATGATACAAAACAAGATTTTAAATAAACTCGCCATTTTCTATTAATTTTACTGCCTTTTGGAGATTTAAAGTTTTGTAAAGTTACTTTCTTCGAAGTTGGTGAGCCCTAGAAATCTGAAATTGGCAATTCTACTTCAAATTTGAGTAATTAACAACTTTGCAACAATGTATACTTTCTAGTAATACAAGGTCAGGACTACCTGACTACACATTTGGGTGTCAAACTTCATGCACAGAGTGTCCCCTGTAAAATTTCAAATAAACAGAAATTGAAGTCAAAATCTGGAGTTAATAACCACCTTTAATTCAAATATCGATCTTATTGTCACTATCGCGGTTAAAAATTATTTTGTTAATTGACTTTGACATTGGAATCATTTTTGCTGACTTTAGAAAACATTGCCGAAATAATCACCGTTTTTCCCTACTGCGAATTGCTTCACCCGGTTTTTGTTACAAATATTTTGCAAACATCCCTTAACCGTATTATTGTGAATTATACCTTGTTATGCACCGTAGAGTTTATCGAAAGATATTCACTTGTTCTGTTACTCTTATCAGTAACTCGGAAACGAATAAAACCACAATACTAGTGATAATTTGAAAAACATGATATTTAGGTATAGGTATTTGTTGAGAAAGAAGAAGAAGAAAGAATTTACTTCTCTAATACTGGGAGAAAAAAATTCAAGGTCATTCCATTTAAAATTTTAGAAATTTTGTCTTTTTATCTCCGTTAATTTGATAATTTATCGGGGATACGCTGTGCATGAAATTTGACATTAAATCGGGTCATCAGGTAGTCCTGACCTTCCTTTAGGATGTGCCATAAATTCGGAAGAGAAAAACTTCATATGAATTTTTGAGTGAAGTCGTGTTTTTGTCAAATTCTACACATTTTATTAAATAACTCACAAACTAGTGAATTTAAAGTATGGGGCACACCTGACAAAAGTTGCCTAAAATGAAACGTAGAAACCAAAAATGCATTTAACAAAATGTAATTCTGTGCTGCCCCCCCCCTACACGAGCCGCAAATGTGAGTTCATAATAATTTTGGATTATGCACATTTTCAGTCACTAACGGTTGGCGTACACAGATTTTCGATATTATTAATGACGTGGACATAAATGTAAATGTCTCACCGTTGGGACACCCTGTATTACGGGAGATGGATGAATGGAGCGATGTAGGAAAGAGATAGAGACGTAGATGTACAGGAAAGAAGAACAAAAATCAGAGAATCAAGATGTAACGCAAAATATGAGAATATAATAAGTGAAGGGTTACCAGGTTACTTGAAGAGGGAGAGTGGGAAAGAAAAAAGAATGATAGCGAGATTTAGATGCGGGAATGAGGAGAGGGAAAACAAGTTCTGGTTAAAGGAGGAAGAGAGAAAGTGCAGCGTATGTGGAGAGGAGAGCGAGACAGTAGATCACCGGCTGAAAGAGTGTGTGGGAATGAGAGAGGAGGAAAGGGTGAGAAAGAGTATTCTGAACGAACGGAGAGAGGGAATAGAATGGATGAAGGAAGTCGAGAGAGCGAGAGAAAGAAGGGGTGGAGAAGAGAAAACAGAAGACAACCGACAGAGAAAGAAGTAGCCGAAGAAGAAAAAAAAAAGAAGAAAACTAGACCAAAACTTGTAAATATGTAAATATGTATTAAATTAGTATGTAAAAGGGCAGGGCTCATTACAAACCGCGAAGTATAGTAATAAAGTTATGTAATTTAATCTAATCATAAATGGACTTTGTCTCACCGTTGGGACACCCTGTAAATGATGATGCAATATTTAACTAAAACCTGCCGTTTTTTTTAATTTTACTGCATTTCAAGGATTTAAAGTCATGCAAACCTCTTTGTGGGTGAACCCTACAAGTTTGAATTTGCACCAGTCGATTCTCCTTCAAATTTCAAGAAGAAAGATGGGGCACACTTGGGGGCCTCCAAAAACTTGACAAAATCTAGCAAGTGGTATGCAGGGTTATCAACGCTTAGAAATGGAAACTTTAAAATTTTAGACATCCCCCATTGTTACCAACCATAAAAACTTGAATTTATTTTTTACATACGTACCCAGCCTCCTTATTGCCATTCCTATAAGACTCCTGCTGTTTAGCACTAAAAACATCACCAATCGTGTGAAAAATGTCCATCGAAAAAACATAAATCCCACAATTAATAAGGGTTGAGACGTACGAGCCAGGTTTCTCCACGTAATGGGTGACTTCATGGGTGCTCTTGTTGGTTGCCATGCACCCGTAATGAACACTCTGCTGCCGAGTGGCCTCCGTCCCCATTATAGTCACCAAAGAAGCCTTCAAGCCCCTATGGAAGTCATAGAGTTCTTGCAAAGGGAAATCAGCACAGACATCCCCATTCATCACAAAAAATGCTTCCGGATTGCCAAACCGGATTTGGTCCCGGAAATGGTACAACCCTCCGGCTGTGCCTAGGGCCGAGAACTCCTGCAAGTACCTAACCTTCAATTTAATAACACTAAAAGTGTGTTTACACTACATTATTTATCAATTGATTTTGCAAATGAAAAGTCATAAGGTAATATTTTTGTGTTTACACTGTATTATTTTTGCTATTATTCCAGTCATAAGTAAGTCAAAGCATCAATAATAGCAAAATATTATGAAAATTAGGGAATAGGACGGTGTCTATTTCGCCATGATAATTCATATGATTTTCTTGAATCGCCTGCGATTTCTCGCAAATTTATTTCCCCTGGTGTGCAGAGGCAACCCTGTTGTGACTTTATTTACTTATTTTTTCATTGAAGCGTGTTCTATACTTATAGCGCATTAGTTTTTGACTATATAAAAAATTTAACACATTAACAAACGACCTACGTTGTTACAAAATAGTGCATTTGAAATAAATAACTAACCTTGACCACAGAAATTCACACTGTACTTAGTCCAGGCAATGAAGGGGTTGTAGAGAGCATGGAAGGGGGGAGAATTTTTCTCTTCGGGAATGTGTTGGGGGTAGTTAGGAGGTAAACATACTAAAAGTCCCCGCCCCTAACCCGTCCGCTTCAGGGGGGGAGGGGGGTGGAAAGGTCCCTTTTTTTGTCTTTTCGCTTATAACTCGAAAACGGTGCGTCGTAGCGAAAAAATCCTTGTATGAAAATGAAAGCCTATAAAATTTTCTACAACTCTGCTATTGTACATTATTAAGGAAAAATGCACCGGTTTCGAGATATCCGCTCTCAAAAGACGGCAATTGTCAAAACAAACTTTTGCTTCTAATTCCTCAGTCTTTGGTTTTGCAGAAAAGTCGTCAGGAAGAAAATTTGAGAGCGTTCAATTTCCTTCAAGAATATATACATACAGGGTGGTTCCCTTTTCACTGCTCACCACTGGCATCTTCTAAACGGTAAGAGGTTCGAAGTCGGTTAAATTACAGAAATATTGCACTGTTCAAATTTCACTTGGACCTTTTATATTACTGACAGTTGTCAATTGAATGGCATCGTCAGAAATTTTTTAGGACTTCTAGATTTTGAGTAACGGTAGTCAACTTTTTATTCTCTTAAGGTAGCCAAATTGTATTTTAACACCATCGGACACATAAAAAATTAGCTTTTTAAAAATGTAATCAAAATGGACTTTCTTGACAGTCAAAATTTGAAAATTGATATGAGTATGTTGTAAAATGAGCCTAAGCTTGTGAAAAAAATTTCAAGATAGTACACCAACTTTTCTCTTATGACGTCAAAAACAATTGAATTTTCAACGATAATACAGGCTGTCTGAACCCTTCCAGATAGGATATCAATTCAAACGCCATTATGTACAACACCGCCAATTCTACAACCAAAAAATACTTTCAACTATACAGGCTGTCCCAAAACACTTGCAACGCATGGCAACTTGATTTTTTTAAATGGAACACCACCATTTTGATGCCATATTCTGGATCACCTATAACATAGCTTTACATCGACATAAGACATTCGATGTTTTAAGGCTCTGTTCTAAAGTAATTAATTCTTTTTTAAAAATTTCGATCATTGCGGGTGCTTCTTAAAAAAATTCCTGACTCCATTTTTTCAAATGGCTCCCCTGTTATTATTGTGCCATGGGGTTCGGCTGTTGAATTACTTTATTTTTTATTAAGTATGTCCTATACCTAAAGTCAATACTTCAAAAGATATTCTTTGTCTTATTTATTTTATTGAAAACTGAGGAATTAGAAGCAAAAGTTTGTTTTGACAATTGCCGTCTTTTGAGAGCGGATATCTCGAAAACGGTGCATTTTTCCTTAATAATGTATAATAGCACAGTTGTAGAAAATTTTATAGGCTTTCATTTTCATACAAGGATTTTTTCGCTACGACGCACCACCTTCGAGTTATAAGCGAAGAAGCAAAAAAAGGGACCTTTCCACCCCCCTCCCCCCCTGAAGCGGACGGGTTAGGGGCGGGGACTTTTAGTATGTTTACCTCCTAACTACCCCCAACACATTCCCGAAGAGAAAAATTCTCCCCCCTTCCATGTCAAAGCATCAATAATAGCAAAATATTGTGAAAATTAGGTAATAGGACGGTGTCTATTTCGCCATGAAAATTCATATGCAATTCATATACAAAAATGCAGCAGAGAAGCGGCTGGAACCTCCCCATCGCGTGGATCTTTATATTCTGTGTAAATAGTAGTCAATTCAACAGAATTTTTTTAATCCTTGACTAATTTCGCAATTTTCTGACAAATACCGACATCACCTCGGACATCACCCATCACATTTGACAATATGTTCCTTTTAAGGTTAATCTTTTGCCACCTTTTTGACAATAACTGCCACTTTATGTCATCCACTGTCAGCCCGCTCCCTTTTATTGAGAAAGAATTTTTTCTCTATTTTCTACTGAAATGGCCGAAACTGTGAACACATTTTTAGAACCAGAATTTGATCGCCTTTCTAATGGCGACATAAAAAATGAGGTCTTTTATTTAAAATTTTAAGTTGATATGCTTAAATGGGACTTCCCGTGGGCCAATTGCTTTCAACCTTTCAGTTCTTCAACGGGTCACCCGATCTCCATGTACCAAATTTCAGCCAAATCGATTCAGTAATTTGGGCTATAATGTATTTTTACTGTTATTATAAAATTTCGCATTTTTGAACCAAACAGCGCTAAATGCGAATTAATTTTGTCCTATTTAAAACCAGAATTTGAAGACCTTTCTGATAGTGACAATAAATCTTTCAAAAACTTGTTTTTAATGGTCAAATGAAAAAATAATTTTAAATTTAGAAATTGGTGTGCCAAAACGGCACTTTCCGTGAGTCGATTGAATTCAAAATTTGTTCAGCTCTTCGACGTGTAATACAATCCCCATGTGCAAAATTTCAGCCAAATCGGTTCAGGGGCTTACCGCGATTTTTAAAGTCCGATAAAAATCAATTTTTTTTTTATTTTTGGTCAGAAGGGCACTAAGAATGAATACAATTTTAGAAGCAGAATTTGAAGGTCTTCCTTATGGTGAAGTGAAAAATGGGGGTTTGCATTTAAAATTTAAAAGTTGATGTGCCAAAATGGCATTTCCGGTTGCACGATTGGCTCCAAAAGGTTACGAGATGCCTATGTTCCAAATTTCAACTATATCGGTCTAGTAGTTTTGGCTGTGGCGTGATTACAAACGAACGTACGTACGTACGTAGTACGTACATACAGACAGACACATTTTAAAAACCCCTTTTTTGGGTTCCTGAGACCTCAAAACGTGAAGATCTGGTGCTATCTCAAATTCGAAAATTTTAGTGATTGCAGTAACCTCCCATTTTTTTTAAATTGTGATGGGGTTGGGGAGGTTTTAGATTATGTACGACGCACATTTGCCAGTAGAGTCAAGTGCAAAATCATAAGCCAGTCATAGCAGTGTAAACACATTTATACAAACCGCATGACTTTTCGCATTTTGTATTATTACCAAATGATTTATCAAAGCGAAAATCATATGAAAAATCATGTAGTGTAAACAGAGGGTGTTTTACTTAATTGTGATGTTGTACTGGTGCTGCAAGTCGTTCACGAAGGGCTGGATTTGTGCCACCGGGTAAAAACCAATTAGTAAAATTTCCTTGAGCTGGGGAAGGGCTACGCAGGCTTCGATGTGGTGCTGGATCAGAGGCAGCCCTGCTACGGGGAACAGCGGCTTGGGGATGTCCAGCGACAAGGGCCTAAACCTGGTCCCTAAAACAAACATTAGAGCATCGCAAACAAACAAAACACTACCTTTTTGCGGACCCCCGATCAGAATTATCGCCTTCAGCATGACCAGGATGTGAAATTCTTATCTAAAGACACGTAAACAGGGGAGACGTCAGAGTGACATAACCTCAATCAACTAATTTTCAATTTCGGTTTATATCACCCGAGACGAATGCAAGAGTCATTAACTTCACTGCATACAAGCATTACGATGTGAACTGTTGAATTGAGATTATTAACAATTAAATAATTGGAAAAAATTGAAATTAGTTGACACTTTTAGTAAATTTTGGTTTGTCCCTAAATTATCACTAAATAATTATTTAACACATACAGGCTGTCCCGTAATTAGGCTGCAATATTTTACCAGTGCGTTTTACAATCAAAATTAGGACTAAAAGTTTAGTAAACATTTTTCGAAAAATCCATCTTAAGGGAGCTAGGGCCCCTCAAAGGGGGTAACAAAAATTATTGTTATTTCTTCAATTTCTGAGGAACACGGCTTACGATATAGGGTCACGAAATTTTGAACTTTGTCGTAGATTTTTGTGCTGAACAAGACTGATGTAATGGTTTTTGGCAAAAGCTTCAGGGACGGGACTGCCTAATTTGCCGACTGGTATGCAATTTGCCGACTGGGCCCTTAATGACGTCCGATCGGGCTGAAAATCACCATATCCACTCATATTGATCCCCTCTATCAAGATCCGGTCCGACCACCCCCCTACCACCCCTTTGAAATCCACCCCCTCACTTCAAGTTTGCCGACTGGGCCCTTAGTGACGTCCGACCGGGCTGAAAATCACCATATCCACTCATATTGATCCCCTCTATCAAGATCCGGTCCGACCACCCCCCTACCACCCCCTTTGAAATCCACCCCCACACTTCAAGTTTGCCGACTGGGCCCTTAATGACGTCCGACCGGGCTGAAAATCACCATATCCACTCATATTAATAATAATAATAATAATAATAACTGTATTTGTCAGTTTAAGCTTACATAATTTGCTTATCTAAACTTATAAGACACGTCAAGAGTAAAGGCACCAGGTGCCGTACACAAACAGTGATCCCCTCTATCAAGATCCGGTCCGACCACCCCCTTTGAAATCCACCCCCACACTTCAAGTTTGCCGACTGGGCCCTTAGTGACGTCCGACCGGGCTGAAAATCACCATATCCACTCATATTGATCCCCTCTATCAAGATCCGGTCCGACCACCCCCCTACCATCCCCTTTGAAATCCACCCCCACAATTCAAGTTTGCCGACTGGGCCCTTAGTGACGTCCGACCGGGCTGAAAATCACCATATCCACTCATATTGATCCCCTCTGTCAAGATCCGGTCCGACCACCCCCCTACCACCCCTTTGAAATCCACCCCCTCACTTCAAGTTTGCCGACTGGGCCCTTAATGACGTCCGACCGGGCTGAAAATCACCATATCCACTCATATTGATCCCCTCTATCAAGATCCGGTCCGACCACCCCCCTACCACCCCCTTTGAAATCCACCCCCACACTTCAAGTTTGCCGACTGGGCCCTTAGTGACGTCCGACCGGGCTGAAAATCACCATATCCACTCATATTGATCCCCTCTGTCAAGATCCGGTCCGACCACCCCCCTACCACCCCTTTGAAATCCACCCCCTCACTTCAAGTTTGCCGACTGGGCCCTTAATGACGTCCGACCGGGCTGAAAATCACCATATCCACTCATATTGATCCCCTCTATCAAGATCCGGTCCGACCACCCCCCTACCACCCCCTTTGAAATCCACCCCCACACTTCAAGTTTGCCGACTGGGCCCTTAGTGACGTCCGACCGGGCTGAAAATCACCATATCCACTCATATTGATCCCCTCTATCAAGATCCGGTCCGACCACCCCCCTACCACCCCCTTTGAAATCCACCCCCTCACTTCAAGTTTGCCGACTGGGCCCTTAGTGACGTCCGACCGGGCTGAAAATCACCGTATCCACTCATATTGATCCCCTCTATCAAGATCCGGTCCGACCACCCCCTTTGAAATCCACCCCCACACTTCAAGTTTGCCGACTGGGCCCTTAGTGACGTCCGACCGGGCTGAAAATCACCATATCCACTCATATTGATCCCCTCTATCAAGATCCGGTCCGACCACCCCCCTACCACCCCCTTTGAAATCCACCCCCACAATTCAAGTTTGCCGACTGGGCTCTTAGTGACGTCCGACCGGGCTGAAAATCACCATATCCACTCATATTGATCCCCTCTATCAAGATCCGGTCCGACCACCCCCCTACCACCCCCTTTGAAATCCACCCCCACAATTCAAGTTTGCCGACTGGGCCCTTAGTGACGTCCGACCGGGCTGAAAATCACCATATCCACTCATATTGATCCCCTCTATCAAGATCCGGTCCGACCACCCCCCTACCACCCCCTTTGAAATCCACCCCCACACTTCAAGTTTGCCGACTGGGCCCTTAGTGACGTCCGACCGGGCTGAAAATCACCATATCCACTCATATTGATCCCCTCTATCAAGATCCGGTCCGACCACCCCCCTACCACCCCCTTTGAAATCCACCCCCACAATTCAAGTTTGCCGACTGGGCCCTTAGTGACGTCCGACCGGGCTGAAAATCACCATATCCACTCATATTGATCCCCTCTATCAAGATCCGGTCCGACCACCCCCCTACCACCCCCTTTGAAATCCACCCCCACACTTCAAGTTTGCCGACTGGGCCCTTAATGACGTCCGACCGGGCTGAAAATCACCATATCCACTCATATTGATCCCCTCTATCAAGATCCGGTCCGACCACCCCCTTTGAAATCCACCCCCACACTTCAAGTTTGCCGACTGGGCCCTTAGTGACGTCCGACCGGGCTGAAAATCACCATATCCACTCATATTGATCCCCTCTATCAAGATCCGGTCCGACCACCCCCCTACCACCCCCTTTGAAATCTACCCCCTCACTTCAAGTTTGCCGACTGGGCCCTTAGTGACGTCCGACCGGGCTGAAAATCACCATATCCACTCATATTGATCCCCTCTATTAAGATCCGGTCCAACCACCCCCCTACCACCCCTTTGAAATCCACCCCCTCACTTCAAGTTTGCCGACTGGGCCCTTAGTGACGTCCGACCGGGCTGAAAATCACCATATCCACTCATATTGATCCCCTCTATCAAGATCCGGTCCGACCACCCCCCTACCACCCCCTTTGAAATCCACCCCCTCACTTCAAGTTTGCCGACTGGGCCCTTAGTGACGTCCGACCGGGCTGAAAATCACCATATCCACTCATATTGATCCCCTCTATCAAGATCCGGTCCGACCACCCCCTTTGAAATCCACCCCCACACTTCAAGTTTGCCGACTGGGCCCTTAGTGACGTCCGACCGGGCTGAAAATCACCATATCCACTCATATTGATCCCCTCTATCAAGATCCGGTCCGACCACCCCCTTTGAAATCCACCCCCACACTTCAAGTTTGCCGACTGGGCCCTTAGTGACGTCCGACCGGGCTGAAAATCACCATATCCACTCATATTGATCCCCTCTATCAAGATCCGGTCCGACCACCCCCCTACCACCCCCTTTGAAATCCACCCCCACAATTCAAGTTTGCCGACTGGGCTCTTAGTGACGTCCGACCGGGCTGAAAATCACCATATCCACTCATATTGATCCCCTCTATCAAGATCCGGTCCGACCACCCCCCTACCACCCCCTTTGAAATCCACCCCCACACTTCAAGTTTGCCGACTGGGCCCTTAGTGACGTCCGACCGGGCTGAAAATCACCATATCCACTCATATTGATCCCCTCTATCAAGATCCGGTCCGACCACCCCCCTACCACCCCCTTTGAAATCCACCCCCACAATTCAAGTTTGCCGACTGGGCCCTTAGTGACGTCCGACCGGGCTGAAAATCACCATATCCACTCATATTGATCCCCTCTATCAAGATCCGGTCCGACCACCCCCCTACCACCCCCTTTGAAATCCACCCCCACACTTCAAGTTTGCCGACTGGGCCCTTAGTGACGTCCGACCGGGCTGAAAATCACCATATCCACTCATATTGATCCCCTCTGTCAAGATCCGGTCCGACCACCCCCCTACCACCCCTTTGAAATCCACCCCCTCACTTCAAGTTTGCCGACTGGGCCCTTAATGACGTCCGACCGGGCTTAAAATCTATGCCGTGATTTGAGGTGGTTCTGTGAAGTTTTCTGCGAAGAAACCTCAAAAATGTTGCTTTCTATCGTTAGTCGAGAACATTTCCCCATAGGGACCGATGCATATACACATTGTAATTTATTGTCTATGTATTGGTCTCTTCCGGCAGCGTAAAAACAAAATCTTTGGGCTTAGGCTATTTTTTTTACATTGGAATTCTTGCTGCATCGACCCGGTTCACCACACGGAATGGGGTTCGATTTGGGGAATGTAACACCCTATTTGTAGATCGAAATTGGTTTCGATTACGTCACTCTCTTAGGAACCGTCAGAAGGCAATTATACACCCCTTCTGGAACTTTCTTTAACTATCTGACACAAGAGTTCCATTAGTGAAAGCTGAGAATATGGGCTGCTGTTGGTATATCCTAACTTAAAATAAACGAAATCTTCAAAAAAATCTTTGAAAAAATCAACAGCTGACTTGGATCTTAAAAGTACCGATGTCTGCCCAAAGGGTCCATTTCGTTGATACTTACAACAATGTCACTAAAGCGACGCCGGTAACTTACACAATCCACTCAGCCTTAAAGTACGCCGTTTTGTGGTTGCTATTTCTGCGTCGTAAGGCTTGCTACGCTGAGCGTAGAAGTTAAAAAATTGGTAATCTCGGAGACGGCAGAAACTTCTACTTTTTCACAGAATTTGTAAATTATTGTTGTTGAACGTGACAAAGAATTATCATAAAATCCCCAATAAAATCATAAAATGACATTTTTCGAAAAAAAGACACTAAGGTTTTCGATCCGGCAATGTAACAGCTATCGAATTCGATAATAATAATATGCCCTTTTGCTAAGAAAAATTCAAAAACGGGAATTTTTGCGCCTAAAATGTAAATTTTCGAAAAAATGGCACAAACGTTTTTGATCCGTCAATACAACAGCTATCAAATACGATAGTGAAAAATGCTCTGTTGGTAAAAAAAATCAAAAAAGGGCATTTTTGCCACTAAAATGACATTTTTCGAAAAAATGGCACTAAGGTTTTCGACTTCGAAAAAAATCAGCTTTCAAATACGGTTATAAAAATATAGAGTTATGCATAGGTTTTTTTCACGGCACCATTTTTGGACCAAAAGGGCACAAGTATGAATACATTTTTAGAAGCAGAATTTGAAGAACATTCATATGGTAATGCGAAAAATGGGGGTTTGCATTTAAATTTTCAAAGTTGATGTGCCAAAACGGCACTTTCCGTGGGCCAATGTGGCCCAAAATCTAATCAGCACCTACAAATTACCCACTGAATATGTGTGCCAAATTTCATCTCGATACGTTCAGTAGTTTGAGCTCCAGCGTGTTCACAGACAGACAGACAGACCACTTTTGGGTTCCCAGGACCCTGAAACGTAAAGATTTGATGTTTTTGGCGATTCGATTTTTCGATCGATTTTATAAACTTGCTACGTAGAAGTTAAAAAGGGGTGCGCCTGGTCTCGTTTACACCCGGTATGTGTGTACGCTGAGTTTCAAAGAGCTGCGCGCAACCCTTGCTGAGTATCATATTTTTTACAGTTTTCATCCCCTAAATTTTATTCCCGGAAATAGGGGATATTCACGGTAAGTAATTTCTGCGCATGCGCAGAAGACGTGATGTAGGCGCCTTGACATCCCTATCCTTTCCCATGTAAATTCGGCGTTTAAAATTGCGTTTAAGAAAAATGCTACGTTTTTTCTTCAAATGACTAAAAATGATGGGTATCATTAGGCTTCAACTTCACCAGTTCTTGTTCTTGAGTTATTGCAATTAATAGTTTTTAGGTTTTTCACCGATATGGTCCAAAAGCAATCCCGTCCGAGTATTTAGGGATACCTACGCAATTGTATACTAAGTTTCAGCTCGATATCTTAAACAGCTCTCAGGTTATCGGACGGACAGCGTTGAGGAGCGAGCGACAGAATAATCGAAAACAAGAGTTCCTCGCATTCTGCTGCGGCACTAAAAATATTTTTTCTTTTTGTGTTAAGCAGGGACTGGTATCGAAACCGAAAAGAACCGGAACCGGAACCACATGAAAATTTGGAACCGATACCGAAACCGAAACCTTTACTTTTGGCCATTTAGTATAATGCAGCGGAACCGAAACCGAAATTTTTGGGTTCCGGTTTAAGAAGAACAGGTGTTTATAATTTCCTCCTTAAAGAGGAACGAAAAAAACGCTGTTACACTATTTCCGAAAAGCACGTGTACGTGCAATTCTAAGAGAAATTGTCATCATATAACAGCTGCTAAAATGTCTCTGGGATTCACAGATCAAAAGCAGCAATATGCTCAATTATCGAAGCTCATGAGAAGAGAACGTGGTTTTAGGTCTGGACGCAAACGAGGTCCTGAAGATATAACCGTTGTAGAAGCTGCGGAAGATTCATGTGTAGACAAATCTTCATTAGAAAAAAACACGTTATTGATACCCACGCTATTCACTATTCACTATTCATCAGACTGTTAAGAAGAGATTTGTTTCTCCATTCGCAGAAGAAAATAATAGTATCAAATTTGTGACTCCCCCACGTGCCAATAATTGGAACCTTCGTCAAAGAAAGCCTGAAACAAATTTGGAACAACATTTAAAAAACGTACATTTGTACCCTGTAACGTCCACTCCAGTATCAAATGAATCGTTCAGTTTCAATGACACTTTTAACCTCCCCAACTCCAACAAAATTTTAAAAAAATGGGAGGTTACTGCAATCACTAAAATTTTCGAATTCGAGATAGCACCAGATCTTCACGTTTTGAGGTCTCAGGAACCCAAAAAAGCGGTTTTCAAAATGTGTCTGTGTGTGTGTACGTACGTATGTACGTATATATATAGTGCGATACCTTCAGCCTCAAATGTAGAAGTGCTGCGGTACCTTTGGGCTCGAAAAGACCTTCTGCCTCCGGAGATCGAAAGCTCTTTTTATGAAAGTGTACCTTCCGCCTCTTTTTTACTGATTTATAGCTCCCAATGGCTCCTCCCCCTTCCGAAGTTTGAATCGCTCTGTACACCCGGTTCTAGCCTGGACTATTCTAGCATTGCTGGTTGCCGGTACTAACAATTTGAAACAAATATTACTGGCTGCCTATCTTGGATGATGAGGGTGTGTAATTATTGTCATGTACATGCCTGGGCAATTAATTCACAAGCACCATTGTACTAAGACTGCGTATGGTTAATAATTAATTAATCAGCGGATGATGAAATGAGCATCATTCTAAAACTATTGCAAATATCAGTTGACTCTTGAAATTAAAGGGGTTGCTTTCTTATGAATGAGCTGCGTAATTATTATACAGAAAGAAAATGCATTGCACCCTTCAATTTGCAATAATTCCTTAAAAAATAAAATGGGGGCTACCTAATTGACGAAATTGAAAGATGCAATCAGAAAACCGGTGGTAAGCGGCCTGAAGGAAGAGGAGGTGGATTTTGGGAATGCTTTTCTCAGGTAGATAGGCAAACAGACTTTAAATAAAATTTGCGTAATCACAGACTAGTACGTTAAAGTTAACAGAATTCACTGAAATAAAGGTTATTCATCATTTTCCGAAATCCGATCGACATCTGTAAATTGTAAGAACAGGAGTAAAGTTAATTTGACGTTCCTATAGACACACGCATTTCAACCGTCGGCCTCCTGCGCCAATTTCTTCATAAATCGATTTCGGGGGTGCCGTGGGTTGGCTGTGTTATCATCAGGAAATGCAGAGTCCCATTATTTTGTATTAATTTTCAAAAGACAATAGAATGTGGACTAATTGAGGCAATTGAACGATGTAATGCATCGAAAAACAAGCACTAAGTGGCCCGAAGAAGAATACCTTTCATTTTCGGTAGTCCCCTCAGTTAAATAAAATTGGACTAAAATTTGACTAATCCCAGATAACGGGTTAATTACTCTAATTGCGTTAAAATTGACTGAATTTGCTGAAAGAAGGGCCATCCATCGTTCTCCAAAATCTCTTCGACTAATCTTAGTGAACCTTCGGCCTCCGTCGCCCTACGCCAACTACTTAGCACTTGAAACTAATTCCGGCCTCCTAAATTAGCGGGAATAGGGAAAAACCCTTCCTTTTGTCTTCCCGTTGACTTTCAAGCGGTAAAAGGGCTTAAATTGTATGAAAAGTGGTAAAATCTATTTGACGTTTCTAGATACACGCATTTTAACCGTCGGCCTCCGGCACCAATTTTTGCATAAATTGATTTCGGGGATTAATCGCAGATAAAGGGCTAATTAATCTAATTGCGTTAGATTTGACGGAATTCGCTGAACGAAGGGTCTTCCATCGTTTCCCAAAATTTAATCGACAAATCTAAGTGAACCGTCGGCCTCCATCGCCCTTCGCCAACTACTTAGCACCTGAAACTGATTCCGACCTCCTAAATGAACAGAAATAATGAAAATCCCTTCCTTTGGTCTTCCCGTTGACTTTCAAGCGGTAAAAGGGCTTAAATTGTATGAAAAGTGGTAAAATTTATTTGACGTTTCTAGATACACGCATTTTAACCGTCGGCCTCCGGCACCAATTTCTGCATAAATTGATTTCGAGGATTAATCGCAGATAAAGGGCTAATTAATCTAATTGCGTTAGATTTGACGGAATTCGCTGAAAGAAGGGCCTTCCATCGTTTCCCAAAATTTAATCTACAAATCTAAGTGAACCGTCGGCCTCCATCGCCCTTCGCCAACTACTTAACACTTGAAACTAATTCCAGCCTTCTAAATTAACAGGAATAGGGAAAAACCCTTCCTTTTGTCTTCCCGTTGACTTTCAAGCGGTAAAACGGCTTAAATTGTATGAAAAGTGGTAAAGTTTATTTGACGTTTCTAGATACACACATTTTAACCGTCGGCCTCCGGTACCAATTTCTGCCTACATTGATTTCGGGGATTAATCGCAGAGAAAGGGCTAATTAATCTAATCGCGCTAGAACTGACGGAATTCGCTGAAAGAAGGGCCATCCATCGTTTTCCAAAATTTCCTCGACTAATCTTAGTGAACCTTCGGCCTCCGTCGCCCTACGCCAACTACTTAGCACTTGAAACTAATTCCGGCCTCCTAAATTAACAGGAATAGGGAAAAACCCTTCCTTTTGTCTTCCCGTTGACTTTCAAGCGGTAAAACGGCTTAAATTGTATGAAAAGTGGTAAAGTTTATTTGACGTTTCTAGATACACGCATTTTAACCGTCGGCCTCCGGCACCAATGTCTTCATAAATCGATTTCGGGGATGCTAAAGCGATACCTAAAGACGGAATTGGGGATGCGAACTCGATTTAACACCCTTTATTGAATTCTGTTCATTTTCGCTCTCTTGATCTAAAAATTTCGGAAAGTAAGAGACTGCTTTGCCCTGGGTTGAACAGAAGCGCAGAGTCCCATTATCTTGTATTAATTTCAAAAAACAATAGAATGTGGACTAATTGAGGCAATTGAACGATGTAATAAATCGAAAAACAAGCACTAAGTGGCCCGAAGAAAAATACCTTTGATTTTCGGTAGTCCCCCTCAGTTAAATAAAATTGGACTAAAAGTTGACTGATCCCAGCTAGCGGGTTAATTACTCTAATTGCGTTAAAAATGACGGAATTCGCTGAAAGAAGGGCCATCCATCGTTTTCCAAAATTTCCTCGACTAATCTTAGTGAACCTTCGGCCTCCGTCGCCCTACGCCAACTACTTAGCACTTGAAACTAATTCCGGCCTCCTAAATTAACGGGAATAGGGAAAAACCCTTCCTTTTGTCTTCCCGTTGACTTTCAAGCGGTAAAAGGGCTTAAATTGTATGAAGTTATAAAATTTATTTGACGTTTCTAGATACACGCATTTTAACCGTCGGCCCCCGGCACCAATTTCTGCATAAATTGATTTCGGGGATTAATCGCAGATAAAGGGCTAATTAATCTAATTGCGTTAGATTTGACGGAATTCGCTGAAAGAAGGGCCTTCCATCGTTTCCCAAAATTTAATCTACAAATCTAAGTGAACTGTCGGCCTCCATCGCCCTTCGCCAACTACTTAGCACTTGAAACTAATTCCGGCCTCCTAAATTAACGGGAATAGGGAAAAAGCCTCGCTGAAAGAAGGGCCTTCCATCGTTTCCCAAAATGTAATCTACAAATCTAAGTGAACCGTCGGCCTCCATCGCCCTTCGCCAACTACTTAGCACTTGAAACTAATTCCGGCCTCCTAAGTTAACAGGAATAGGGAAAAACCCTTCCTTTTGTCTTCCCGTTGACTTTCAAGCGGTAAAAGGGCTTAAATTGTATGAACAGTGGTAAAATTTACTTGACGTTTGTAGATACACGCATTTTAACCGTCGGCCTCCGGTACCAATTTCTTCATAAATCGATCTCGGGGATACTAAAGCGATACCTAAAGACGGAATTGGGGATGCGAACTCAATTTAACACCCTTTATTGAATTCTGTTCATTTTCGCTCTCTTGATATAAAAATTTCGGAAAGTAAGAGACTGCTTTGCCCTGGGTTGAACAGGAAACGCAGGTCCCATTATTTTGTATTAATTTTCAAAAAACAATAAAATGTGGTCTAATTGAGGCAATTGAACGATGAAATGCATCTAAAAACAAGCACTAAGTGGCCCGAAGAAGAATACCTTTGATTTTCGGTAGTCCCCCTCAGTTAAATAAAATTGGACTAAAATTTGACTGATCCCAGATAACGGGATAATTACTCTAATTGCGTTAAAAATGACGGAATTCGCTGAAAGAAGGGCCATCCATCGTTTTCCAAAATCTCCTCGACTAATCTTAGTGAACCTTCGGCCTCCGTCGCCCTACGCCAACTACTTAGCACTTGAAACTAATTCCGGTCTCCTAAATTAACGGGAATAGGGAAAACCCCTTCCTTATGTCTTCCCGTTGACTTTCAAGCGGTAAAAGGGCTTAAATTGTATGAAAAGTTATAAAATTTATTTGACGTTTCTAGAGACACGCATTTTAACCGTCGGCCTCCGGCACCAATTTCTGCATAAATTCATTTCGGGGATTAATCGCATAGAAAGGGCTAATTAATCTAATCGCGTTAGAACTGACAGAATTCGCTGAAAGAAGGGCCTTCCATCGTTTCCCCAAATTTAATAGACAAATCTAAGTGAACCGTCGGCCTCCATCGCACTTCGCCAACTACTTAGCAACTGAAACTAATTCCGACCTCCTAAATGAACAGAAATAATGAAAAACCCTTCCATTTGTCTTCCCGTTGACTTCCAAGCGGTAAAAGGGCTTAAATTGTATGAAAAGTGGTAAAATTTATTTGACGTTTCTAGATACACGCATTTTAACCGTCGGCCTCCGGCACCAATGTCTTCATAAATCGATTTCGGGGATGCTAAAGCGATACCTAAAGACGGAATTGGGGATGCGAACTCGATTTAACACCCTTTATTGAGTTGTTAATTTTCGCTCTCTTGATATAAAAATTTCGGATAGTAAGAGGCTGCTTTGCCCTGGGTTGAACAGAAGCGCAGAGTCCCATTATTTTGTATTAATATTCAAAAAACAATAGAATGTGGACTAATTGAGGCAATTGAACCATGTAATAAATCGAAAAACAAGCACTAAGTGGCCCGAAGAAGAATACCTTTGATTTTCGGTAGTCCCTTCGGTTAATGGAAATTTAACTAAAATTTGACTAACCCCAAATAACGGATTAATTACTCTATTTGCGTTAAAATTGACGGAATTCGCTGAAAGAAGGACCATCCATCGATTTCCAAAATTTCCTCGACTAATCTAAGTTAACCTTCGGCCTCCGTCGCCCTACGCCAACTACTTAGCCCTTGAAACTAATTCCGGCCCCCTAAATTAACAGGAATAGGGAAAAACCCTTCCTTTTGTCTTCCCGTTGACTTTCAAGCGGTAAAAGGACTTTAACTGTATGAAAAGTTGTAAAATTAATGTTGACGTTTCTAGATACACGCATTTTAACCGTCGGCCTCCGGCACCAATTTCTGCCTACATTGATTTCGGGGATTAATCGCAGAGAAAGGGCTAATAAATCTAATCGCGTTAAAACTGACAGAATTCGCTGAAAGAAGGGCCTTGCATCGTTTCCCAAAATTTAATCGACAAATCTAAGTGAACCGTCGGCCTCCATCGCCCTTCGCCAACTACTTAACACCTGAAACTAATTCCGACCTCCTAAATGAACAGAAATAATGAAAAACACTTCCTTTTGTCTTCCCGTTGACTTTCAAGCTTTAAAAGGGCTTCAATTGTATGAAAAGTGATAAAATTTATTTGACCTTTCTAGATACACGCATTTTAACCGTCGGCATCCAGCATAAATTTCTTCATAAATCGATTTCGGGGATGCTAAAGCGATACCTAAAGACGGAATTGGGGATGCGAGCTCGATTTAACACCCTTTATTGAATTCTGTTCATTTTCGCTCTCTTGATCTAAAAATTTCGGAAAGTAAGAGACTGCTTTGCCCTGGGTTGAACAGAAGCGCATAGTCCCATTATTTTGTATTAATTTCAAAAAACAATAGAATGTGGAATAATTGAGGCAATTGAACGATGTAATAAATCGAAAAACAAGCACTAAGTGGCCCGAAGAAGAATACCTTTGATTCGGTAGTCCCCCTCAGTTAAATAAAATTGGACTAAAATTTGACTGATCCCAGATAACGGGTTAATTACTCTAATTGCGTTAAAATTCACGGAATTCGCTGAAAGAAGGGCCATCCATCGTTTTCCAAAATTTCCTCGACTAATCTTAGTGAACCTTCGGCCTCCGTCGCCCTACGCCAACTACTTAGCACTTGAAACTAATTCCAACCTCCTAAATGAACAGAAATAATGAAAAACCCTTCCTTTTGTCTTCCCGTTGACTTTCAAGCGGTAAAAGGGCTTAAATTGTATGAAAAGTGGTAAAATTTAGTTGACGTTTCTAGATACACGCATTTTAACCGTCGGCCTCCGGCACCAATTTCTGCATAAATTGATTTCGGGGATTAATCGCAGATAAGGGGCTAATTAATCTAATTGCGTTAGATTTGACGGAATTCGCTGAAAGAAGGGCCTTCCATCGTTTCCCAAAATTTAATCTACAAATCTAAGTGAACCGTCGGCCTCCATCGGCCTTCGCCCACTACTTAGCACTTGAAACTAATTCCGGCCTCCTAAGTTAACAGGAATAGGGAAAAACCCTTCCTTTTGTCTTCCCGTTGACTTTCAAGCGGTAAAAGGGCTTAAATTGTATGAAAAGTGGTAAAATTTATTTGACGTTTGTAGATACACGCATTTTAACCGTCGGCCTCCGGCACCAATTTCTGCATAAATTCATTTCGGGGATTAATCGCAGAGAAAGGGCTAATTAATTTAATCGCGTTAGAATTGACGGAATTCGCTGAAAGAAAGGCCATCCATCGTTTCCCCAAATTTAATAGACAAATCTAAGTGAACCGTCGGCCTCCATCGCCCTTCGCCAACTACTTAGCACCTGAAACTAATTCCGACCTCCTAAATGAACAGAAATAATGTAAAACCCTTCCTTTTGTCTTCCCGTTGACTTTCAAGCGGTAAAAGGGCTTAAATTGTATGAAAAGTGGTAAAATTTATTTGACGTTTACACGCATTTTAACCGTCGGCCTCCGGTACCAATTTCTGCCTACATTGATTTCGGGGATTAATCGCAGAGAAAGGGCTAATTAATCTAATCGCGTTAGAACTGACGGAATTCGCTGAAAGAAGGGCCATCCATCGTTTTCCAAAATTTCCTCGACTAATCTTAGTGAACCGTCGGCCTCCGTCGCCCTACGCCAACTACTTAGCACTTGAAAGTAATTCCGGCCTCCTAAATTAACAGGAATAGGGAAAGACCCTTCCTTTTGTCTTCCCGTTGACTTTCAAGCGGTAAGACGGCTTAAATTGTATGAAAAGTGGTAAAGTTTATTTGACGTTTCTAGATACACGCATTTTAACCGTCGGCCTCCGGCACCAATGTCTTCATAAATCGATTTCGGGGATGCTAAAGCGATACCTAAAGACGGAATTGGGGATGCGAACTCGATTTAACACCCTTTATTGAATTCTGTTCATTTTCGCTCTCTTGATCTAAAAATTTCGGAAAGTAAGAGACTGCTTTGCCCTGGGTTGAACAGAAGCGCAGAGTCCCATTATTTTGTATTAATTTCAAAAAACAATAGAATGTGGACTAATTGAGGCAATTGAACGATGTAATAAATCGAAAAACAAGCACTAAGTGGCCCGAAGAAGAATACCTTTGATTTTCGGTAGTCCCCCTCAGTTAAATAAAATTGGACCAAAATTTGACTGATCCCAGCTAACGGGTTAATTACTCTAATTGCGTTAAAAATGACGGAATTCGCTGAAAGAAGGGCCATCCATCGTTTTCCAAAATTTCCTCGACTAATCTTAGTTAACCTTCGGCCTCCGTCGCCCTACGCCAACTACTTAGCACTTGAAACTAATTCCGGCCTCCTAAATTAACGGGAATAGGGAAAAACCCTTCCTTTTGTCTTCCCGTTGACTTTCAAGCGGTAAAAGGGCTTAAATTGTATGAAAAGTTATAAAATTTATTTGACGTTTCTAGATACACGCATTTTAACCGTCGGCCTCAGGCACCAATTTCTGCATAAATTCATTTCGGGGATTAATCGCATAGAAAGGGCTAATTAATCTAATCACGTTAGAACTGACAGAATTCGCTGAAAGAAGGGCCTTCCATCGTTTCCCCAAATTTAATAGACAAATCTAAGTGAACTGTCGGCCTCCATCGGCCTTCGCCAACTACTTAGCACCTGAAACTAATTCCGACCTCCTAAATGAACAGAAATAATGTAAAACCCTTCCTTTTGTCTTCCCGTTGACTTTCAAGCGGTAAAAGGGCTTAAATTGTATGAAAAGTGGTAAAATTTATTTCACGTTTCTAGATACACGCATTTTAACCGTCGGCCTCCGGTACCAATTTCTGCCTACATTGATTTCGGGGATTAATCGCAGAGAAAGGGCTAATTAATCTAATCGCGCTAGAACTGACGGAATTCGCTGAAAGAAGGGCCATCCATCGTTTTCCAAAATTTCCTCGACTAATCTTAGTGAACCTTCGGCCTCCGTCGCCCTACGCCAACTACTTAGCACTTGAAACTAATTCCGGCCTCCTAAATTAACAGGAATAGGGAAAAACCCTTCCTTTTGTCTTCCCGTTGACTTTCAAGCGGTAAAACGGCTTAAATTGTATGAAAAGTGGTAATGTTTATTTGACGTTTCTAGATACACGCATTTTAACCGTCGGCCTCCGGCACCAATGTCTTCATAAATCGATTTCGGGGATGCTAAAGCGATACCTAAAGACGGAATTGGGGATGCGAACTCGATTTAACACCCTTTATTGAATTCTGTTCATTTTCGCTCTCTTGATCTAAAAATTTCGGAAAGTAAGAGACTGCTTTGCCCTGGGTTGAACAGAAGCGCAGAGTCCCATTATCTTGTATTAATTTCAAAAAACAATAGAATGTGGACTAATTGAGGCAATTGAACGATGTAATAAATCGAAAAACAAGCACTAAGTGGCCCGAAGAAAAATACCTTTGATTTTCGGTAGTCCCCCTCAGTTAAATAAAATTGGACTAAAAGTTGACTGATCCCAGCTAGCGGGTTAATTACTCTAATTGCGTTAAAAATGACGGAATTCGCTGAAAGAAGGGCCATCCATCGTTTTTCAAAATTTCCTCGACTAATCTTAGTGAACCTTCGGCCTCCGTCGCCCTACGCCAACTACTTAGCACTTGAAACTAATTCCGGCCTCCTAAATTAACGGGAATAGGGAAAAACCCTTCCTTTTGTCTTCCCGTTGACTTTCAAGCGGTAAAAGGGCTTAAATTGTATGAAGTTATAAAATTTATTTGACGTTTCTAGATACACGCATTTTAACCGTCGGCCTCCGGCACCAATTTCTGCATAAATTGATTTCGGGGATTAATCGCAGATAAAGGGCTAATTAATCTAATTGCGTTAGATTTGACGGAATTCGCTGAAAGAAGGGCCTTCCATCGTTTCCCAAAATTTAATCTACAAATCTAAGTGAACCGTCGGCCTCCATCGCCCTTCGCCAACTACTTAGCACTTGAAACTAATTCCGGCCTCCTAAGTTAACAGGAATAGGGAAAAACCCTTCCTTTTGTCTTCCCGTTGACTTTCAAGCGGTAAAAGGGCTTAAATTGTATGAACAGTGGTAAAATTTACTTGACGTTTGTAGATACACGCATTTTAACCGTCGGCCTCCGGTACCAATTTCTTCATAAATCGATTTCGGGGATACTAAAGCGATACCTAAAGACGGAATTGGGGATGCGAACTCAATTTAACACCCTTTATTGAATTCTGTTCATTTTCGCTCTCTTGATATAAAAATTTCGGAAAGTAAGAGACTGCTTTGCCCTGGGTTGAACAGAAGGGCAGAGTCCCATTATTTTGTATTAATTTTCAAAAAACAATAGAATGTGGTCTAATTGAGGCAATTGAACGATGAAATTCATCTAAAAACAAGCACTAAGTGGCACGAAGAAAAATACCTTTGATTTTCGGTAGTCCCACCTCAGTTAAATAAAATTTGACTAATCCCAGATAACATGCTAATTACTCTAATTGCGTTAAAAATGACGGAATTCGCTGAAAGAAGGGCCATCCATCGTTTTCCAATATTTCCTCGACTAATCTTAGTGAACCTTCGGCCTCCGTCGCCCTACGCCAACTACTTAGCACTTGAAACTAATTCCGGCCTCCTAAATTAACGGGAATGGGGAAAAACCCTTCCTTTTGTCTTCCCGTTGACTTTCCAGCGGTAAAAGGGCTTAAATTGTATGAAAAGTCATAAAATTTATTTGACGTTTGTAGATATACGCATTTTAACCGTCGGCCTCCGGCACCAATTTCTGCATAAATTCATTTCGGGGATTAATCGCAGAGAAAGGGCTAATTAATTTAATCGCGTTAGAACTGACGGAATTCGCTGAAAGAAAGGCCATCCATCGTTTCCCCAAATTTAATAGACAAATCTAAGTGAACCGTCGGCCTCCATCGCCCTTCGCCAACTACTTAGCACCTGAAACTAATTCCGACCTCCTAAATGAACAGAAATAATGTAAAACCCTTCCTTTTGTCTTCCCGTTGACTTTCAAGCGGTAAAAGGGCTTAAATTGTATGAAAAGTGGTAAAATTTATTTGACGTTTCTAGATACACGCATTTTAACCGTCGGCCTCCGGTACCAATTTCTGCCTACATTGATTTCGGGGATTAATCGCAGAGAAAGGGCTAATTAATCTAATCGCGTTAGAACTGACGGAATTCGCTGAAAGAAGGGCCATCCATCGTTTTCCAAAATTTCCTCGACTAATCTTAGTGAACCGTCGGCCTCCGTCGCCCTACGCCAACTACTTAGCACTTGAAAGTAATTCCGGCCTCCTAAATTAACAGGAATAGGGAAAGACCCTTCCTTTTGTCTTCCCGTTGACTTTCAAGCGGTAAGACGGCTTAAATTGTATGAAAAGTGGTAAAGTTTATTTGACGTTTCTAGATACACGCATTTTAACCGTCGGCCTCCGGCACCAATGTCTTCATAAATCGATTTCGGGGATGCTAAAGCGATACCTAAAGACGGAATTGGGGATGCGAACTCGATTTAACACCCTTTATTGAATTCTGTTCATTTTCGCTCTCTTGATCTAAAAATTTCGGAAAGTAAGAGACTGCTTTGCCCTGGGTTGAGCAGAAGCGCAGAGTCCCATTATTTTGTATTAATTTCAAAAAACAATAGAATGTGGACTAATTGAGGCAATTGAACGATGTAATAAATCGAAAAACAAGCACTAAGTGGCCCGAAGAAGAATACCTTTGATTTTCGGTAGTCCCCCTCAGTTAAATAAAATTGGACCAAAATTTGACTGATCCCAGCTAACGGGTTAATTACTCTAATTGCGTTAAAAATGACGGAATTCGCTGAAAGAAGGGCCATCCAACGTTTTCCAAAATTTCCTCGACTAATCTTAGTTAACCTTCGGCCTCCGTCGCCCTACGCCAACTACTTAGCACTTGAAACTAATTCCGGCCTCCTAAATTAACGGGAATAGGGAAAAACTCTTCCTTTTGTCTTCCCGTTGACTTTCAAGCGGTAAAAGGGCTTAAATTGTATGAAAAGTTATAAAATTTATTTGACGTTTCTAGATACACGCATTTTAACCGTCGGCCTCCGGCACCAATTTCTGCATAAATTCATTTCGGGGATTAATCGCATAGAAAGGGCTAATTAATCTAATCACGTTAGAACTGACAGAATTCGCTGAAAGAAGGGCCTTCCATCGTTTCCCCAAATTTAATAGACAAATCTAAGTGAACCGTCGGCCTCCATCGGCCTTCGCCAACTACTTAGCACCTGAAACTAATTCCGACCTCCTAAATGAACAGAAATAATTAAAAACCCTTCCCTTTGTCTTCCCGTTGACTTTCAAGCGGTAAAAGGGCTTAAATTGTATGAAAAGTGGTAAAATTTATTTGACGTTTCTAGATACACGTATTTTAACCGTCGGCCTCCGGCACCAATTTCTGCATAATTTCATTTCGGGGATTAATCGCAGAGAAAGGGATAATTAATCTGATCGCGTTAGAACTGACAGAATTCGCTGAAAGAAGGGCTTTCCACCGTTTCCCCAAATTTAATAGACAAATCTAAGTGAACCGTCGGCCTCCATCGCCCTTCGCTAACTACTTAGCACCTGAAACTAATTCCGACCTCCTAAATGAACAGAAATAATGTAAAACCCTTTCTTTTGTCTTCCCGTTGACATTCAAGCGGTAAAAGGGCTTAAATTGTATGAAAAGTGGTAAAATTTATTTGACGTTTCTAGACACACGCATTTTAACCGTCGGCCTCCGGTACCAATTTCTGCCTACATTGATTTCGGGGATTAATCGCAGAGAAAGGGCTAATTAATCTAATCGCGCTAGAACTGACGGAATTCGCTGAAAGAAGGGCCATCCATCGTTTTCCAAAAATTTCCTCGACTAATCTTAGTGAACCTTCGGCCTCCGTCGCCCTACGCCAACTACTTAGCACTTGAAACTAATTCCGGCCTCCTAAATTAACAGGAATAGGGAAAAACCCTTCCTTTTGTCTTCCCGTTGACTTTCAAGCGGTAAAACGGCTTAAATTGTATGAAAAGTGGTAAAGTTTATTTGACGTTTCTAGATACACGCATTTTAACCGTCGGCCTCCGGCACCAATGTCTTCATAAATCGATTTCGGGGATGCTAAAGCGATACCTAAAGACGGAATTGGGGATGCGAACTCAATTTAACACCCTTTATTGAATTCTGTTCATTTTCGCTCTCTTGATATAAAAATTTCGGAAAGTAAGAGACTGCTTTGCCCTGGGTTGAACAGGAAACGCAGGTCCCATTATTTTATATTAATTTTCAAAAAACAATAAAATGTGGTCTAATTGAGGCAATTGAACGATGAAATGCATCTAAAAACAAGCACTAAGTGGCCCGAAGAAGAATACCTTTGATTTTCGGTAGTCCCCCTCAGTTAAATAAAATTGGACTAAAATTTGACTGATCCCAGATAACGGGTTAATTACTCTAATTGCGTTAAAAATTACGGAATTCGCTGAAAGAAGGGCCATCCATCGTTTTCCAAAATTTCCTCGACTAATCTTAGTGAACCTTCGGCCTCCGTCGCCCTACGCCAACTACTTAGCACTTGAAACTAATTCCGGTCTCCTAAATCAACGGGAATAGGGAAAACCCCTTCCTTTTGTCTTCCCGTTGATTTTCAAGCGGTAAAAGGGCTTAAATTGTATGAAAAGTGATAAAATTTATTTGACGTTTCTAGATACACGCATTTTAACCGTCTGCATCCAGCATAAATTTCTTCATAAATCGATTTCGGGGATGCTAAAGCGATACCTAAAGACGGAATTGGGGATGCGAACTCGATTTAACACCCTTTATTGAATTCTGTTCATTTTCGCTCTCTTGATCTAAAAATTTCGGAAAGTAAGAGACTGCTTTGCCCTGGGTTGAACAGAAGCGCATAGTCCCATTATTTTGTATTAATTTCAAAAAACAATAGAATGTGGAATAATTGAGGCAATTGAACGATGTAATAAATCGAAAAACAAGCACTAAGTGGCCCGAAGAAGAATACCTTTGATTCGGTAGTCCCCCTCAGTTAAATAAAATTGGACTAAAATTTGACTGATCCCAGATAACGGGTTAATTACTCTAATTGCGTTAAAATTCACGGAATTCGCTGAAAGAAGGGCCATCCATCGTTTTCCAAAATTTCCTCGACTAATCTTAGTGAACCTTCGGCCTCCGTCGCCCTACGCCAACTACTTAGCACTTGAAACTAATTCCAACCTCCTAAATGAACAGAAATAATGAAAAACCCTTCCTTTTGTCTTCCCGTTGACTTTCAAGCGGTAAAAGGGCTTAAATTGTATGAAAAGTGGTAAAATTTAGTTGACGTTTCTAGATACACGCATTTTAACCGTCGGCCTCCGGCACCAATTTCTGCATAAATTGATTTCGGGGATTAATCGCAGATAAAGGGCTAATTAATCTAATTGCGTTAGATTTGACGGAATTCGCTGAAAGAAGGGCATTCCATCGTTTCCCAAAATTTAATCTACAAATCTAAGTGAACCGTCGGCCTCCATCGGCCTTCGCCAACTACTTAGCACTTGAAACTAATTCCGGCCTCCTAAGTTAACAGGAATACTGAAAAACCCTTCCTTTTGTCTTCCCGTTGACTTTCAAGCGGTAAAAGGGCTTAAACTGTATGAAAAGTGGTAAAATTTATTTGACGTTTGTAGATACACGCATTTTAACCGTCGGCCTCCGGCACCAATTTCTGCATAAATTCATTTCGGGGATTAATCGCAGAGAAAGGGCTAATTAATCTAATCGCGTTAGAACTGACAGAATTCGCTGAAAGAAGGGCCTTCCATCGTTTCCCCAAATTTAATAGACAAATCTAAGTGAACCGTCGGCCTCCATCGCCCTTCGCCAACTACTTAGCACCTGAAACTAATTCCGACCTCCTAAATGAACAGAAATAATGTAAAACCCTTCCTTTTGTCTTCCCGTTGACTTTCAAGCGGTAAAAGGGCTTAAATTGTATGAAAAGTGGTAAAATTTATTTGACGTTTCTAGATACTCGCATTTTAACCGTCGGTCTCCGGTACCAATTTCTGCCTACATTGATTTCGGGGATTAATCGCAGAGGAAGGGCTAATTAATCTAATCGCGTTAGAACTGACGGAATTCGCTGATAGAAGGGCCATCCATCGTTTTCCAAAATTTCCTCGACTGATCTTAGTGAACCTTCGGCCTCCGTCGCCCTACGCCAACTACTTAGCACTTGAAACTAATTCCGGCCTCCTAAATTAACAGGAATCGGGAAAAACCCTTCCTTTTGTCTTCCCGTTGACTTTCAAGCGGTAAAACGGCTTAAATTGTACGAAAAGTGGTAAAGTTTATTTGACGTTTCTAGATACACACATTTTAACCGTCGGCCTCCGGCACCAATGTCTTCATAAATCGATTTCGGGGACGTTAAAGCGATACCTAAAGACGGAATTGGGGATGCGAACTCGATTTAACACCCTTTATTGAATTCTGTTCATTTTCGCTCTCTTGATCTAAAAATTTCGGAAAGTAAGAGACTGCTTTGCCCTGGGTTGAACAGAAGGGCAGAGTCCCATTATTTTGTATTAATTTTCAAAAAACAATAGAATGTGGTCTAATTGAGGCAATTGAACGATGAAATTCATCTAAAACCAAAAACACAAAGTGGCACGAAGAAGAATACCTTTGATTTTCGGTAGTCCCACCTCAGTTAAATAAAATTTGACTAATCCCAGATAACATGTTAATTACTCTAATTGCGTTAAAAATGACGGAATTCGCTGAAAGAAGGGCCATCCATCGTTTTCCAAAATTTCCTCGACTAATCTTAGTGAACCTTCGGCCTCCGTCGCCCTACGCCAACTACTTAGCACTTGAAACTAATTCCGGCTTCCTAAATTAACGGGAATGGGGAAAAACCCTTCCTTTTGTCTTCCCGTTGACTTTCAAGCGGTAAAAGGGCTTAAATTGTATGAAAAGTTATAAAATTTATTTGACGTTTGTAGATATACGCATTTTAACCGGCGGCCTCCGGCACCAATTTCTGCATAAATTCATTTCGGGGATTAATCGCAGAGAAAGGGCTAATTAATCTAATTGCGTTAGATTTGACGGAATTCGCTGAAAGAAGGGCCTTCCATCGTTTCCCAAAATTTAATCTACAAATCTAAGTGAACCGTCGGCCTCCATCGCCCTTCGCCAACTACTTAGCACTTGAAACTAATTCCGGCCTCCTAAGTTAACAGGAATAGGGAAAAACCCTTCCTTTTGTCTTCCCGTTGACTTTCAAGCGGTAAAAGGGCTTAAATTGTATGAACAGTGGTAAAATTTACTTGACGTTTGTAGATACACGCATTTTAACCGTCGGCCTCCGGTACCAATTTCTTCATAAATCGATTTCGGGGATACTAAAGCGATACCTAAAGACGGAATTGGGGATGCGAACTCAATTTAACACCCTTTATTGAATTCTGTTCATTTTCGCTCTCTTGATATAAATATTTCGGAAAGTAAGAGACTGCTTTGCCCTGGGTTGAACAGAAGGGCAGAGTCCCATTATTTTGTATTAATTTTCAAAAAACAATAGAATGTGGTCTAATTGAGGCAATTGAACGATGAAATTCATCTAAAAACAAGCACTAAGTGGCACGAAGAAAAATACCTTTGATTTTCGGTAGTCCCACCTCAGTTAAATAAAATTTGACTAATCCCAGATAACATGTTAATTACTCTAATTGCGTTAAAAATGACGGAATTCGCTGAAAGAAGGGCCATCCATCGTTTTCCAAAATTTCCTCGACTAATCTTAGTGAACCTTCGGCCTCCGTCGCCCTACGCCAACTACTTAGCACTTGAAACTAATTCCGGCCTCCTAAATTAACGGGAATGGGGAAAAACCCTTCCTTTTGTCTTCCCGTTGACTTTCAAGCGGTAAAAGGGCTTAAATTGTATGAAAAGTTATAAAATTTATTTGACGTTTGTAGATATACGCATTTTAACCGTCGGCCTCCGGCACCAATTTCTGCATAAATTCATTTCGGGGATTAATCGCAGAGAAAGGGCTAATTAATTTAATCGCGTTAGAACTGACGGAATTCGCTGAAAGAAAGGCCATCCATCGTTTCCCCAAATTTAATAGACAAATCTAAGTGAACCGTCGGCCTCCATCGCCCTTCGCCAACTACTTAGCACCTGAAACTAATTCCGACCTCCTAAATGAACAGAAATAATGTAAAACCCTTCCTTTTGTCTTCCCGTTGACTTTCAAGCGGTAAAAGGGCTTAAATTGTATGAAAAGTGGTAAAATTTATTTGACGTTTCTAGATACACGCATTTTAACCGTCGGCCTCCGGTACCAATTTCTGCCTACATTGATTTCGGGGATTAATCGCAGAGAAAGGGCTAATTAATCTAATCGCGTTAGAACTGACGGAATTCGCTGAAAGAAGGGCCATCCATCGTTTTCCAAAATTTCCTCGACTAATCTTAGTGAACCGTCGGCCTCCGTCGCCCTACGCCAACTACTTAGCACTTGAAAGTAATTCCGGCCTCCTAAATTAACAGGAATAGGGAAAGACCCTTCCTTTTGTCTTCCCGTTGACTTTCAAGCGGTAAGACGGCTTAAATTGTATGAAAAGTGGTAAAGTTTATTTGACGTTTCTAGATACACGCATTTTAACCGTCGGCCTCCGGCACCAATGTCTTCATAAATCGATTTCGGGGATGCTAAAGCGATACCTAAAGACGGAATTGGGGATGCGAACTCGATTTAACACCCTTTATTGAATTCTGTTCATTTTCGCTCTCTTGATCTAAAAATTTCGGAAAGTAAGAGACTGCTTTGCCCTGGGTTGAGCAGAAGCGCAGAGTCCCATTATTTTGTATTAATTTCAAAAAACAATAGAATGTGGACTAATTGAGGCAATTGAACGATGTAATAAATCGAAAAACAAGCACTAAGTGGCCCGAAGAAGAATACCTTTGATTTTCGGTAGTCCCCCTCAGTTAAATAAAATTGGACCAAAATTTGACTGATCCCAGCTAACGGGTTAATTACTCTAATTGCGTTAAAAATGACGGAATTCGCTGAAAGAAGGGCCATCCAACGTTTTCCAAAATTTCCTCGACTAATCTTAGTTAACCTTCGGCCTCCGTCGCCCTACGCCAACTACTTAGCACTTGAAACTAATTCCGGCCTCCTAAATTAACGGGAATAGGGAAAAACCCTTCCTTTTGTCTTCCCGTTGACTTTCAAGCGGTAAAAGGGCTTAAATTGTATGAAAAGTTATAAAATTTATTTGACGTTTCTAGATACACGCATTTTAACCGTCGGCCTCCGGCACCAATTTCTGCATAAATTCATTTCGGGGATTAATCGCATAGAAAGGGCTAATTAATCTAATCACGTTAGAACTGACAGAATTCGCTGAAAGAAGGGCCTTCCATCGTTTCCCAAAATTTAATAGACAAATCTAAGTGAACCGTCGGCCTCCATCGGCCTTCGCCAACTACTTAGCACCTGAAACTAATTCCGACCTCCTAAATGAACAGAAATAATTAAAAACCCTTCCCTTTGTCTTCCCGTTGACTTTCAAGCGGTAAAAGGGCTTAAATTGTATGAAAAGTGGTAAAATTTATTTGACGTTTCTAGATACACGTATTTTAACCGTCGGCCTCCGGCACCAATTTCTGCATAATTTCATTTCGGGGATTAATCGCAGAGAAAGGGCTAATTAATCTGATCGCGTTAGAACTGACAGAATTCGCTGAAAGAAGGGCCTTCCATCGTTTCCCCAAATTTAATAGACAAATCTAAGTGAACCGTCGGCCTCCATCGCCCTTCGCTAACTACTTAGCACCTGAAACTAATTCCGACCTCCTAAATGAACAGAAATAATGTAAAACCCTTTCTTTTGTCTTCCCGTTGACATTCAAGCGGTAAAAGGGCTTAAATTGTATGAAAAGTGGTAAAATTTATTTGACGTTTCTAGACACACGCATTTTAACCGTCGGCCTCCGGTACCAATTTCTGCCTACATTGATTTCGGGGATTAATCGCAGAGAAAGGGCTAATTAATCTAATCGCGCTAGAACTGACGGAATTCGCTGAAAGAAGGGCCATCCATCGTTTTCCAAAATTTCCTCGACTAATCTTAGTGAACCTTCGGCCTCCGTCGCCCTACGCCAACTACTTAGCACTTGAAACTAATTCCGGCCTCCTAAATTAACAGGAATAGGGAAAAACCCTTCCTTTTGTCTTCCCGTTGACTTTCAAGCGGTAAAACGGCTTAAATTGTATGAAAAGTGGTAAAGTTTATTTGACGTTTCTAGATACACGCATTTTAACCGTCGGCCTCCGGCACCAATGTCTTCATAAATCGATTTCGGGGATGCTAAAGCGATACCTAAAGACGGAATTGGGGATGCGAACTCGATTTAACACCCTTTATTGAATTCTGTTCATTTTCGCTCTCTTGATCTAAAAATTTCGGAAAGTAAGAGACTGCTTTGCCCTGGGTTGAACAGAAGCGCAGAGTCCCATTATCTTGTATTAATTTCAAAAAACAATAGAATGTGGACTAATTGAGGCAATTGAACGATGTAATAAATCGAAAAACAAGCACTAAGTGGCCCGAAGAAAAATACCTTTGATTTTCGGTAGTCCCCCTCAGTTAAATAAAATTGGACTAAAAGTTGACTGATCCCAGCTAGCGGGTTAATTACTCTAATTGCGTTAAAAATGACGGAATTCGCTGAAAGAAGGGCCATCCATCGTTTTCCAAAATTTCCTCGACTAATCTTAGTGAACCTTCGGCCTCCGTCGCCCTACGCCAACTACTTAGCACTTGAATCTAATTCCGGCCTCCTAAATTAACGGGAATAGGGAAAAACCCTTCCTTTTGTCTTCCCGTTGACTTTCAAGCGGTAAAAGGGCTTAAATTGTATGAAGTTATAAAATTTATTTGACGTTTCTAGATACACGCATTTTAACCGTCGGCCTCCGGCACCAATTTCTGCATAAATTGATTTCGGGGATTAATCGCAGATAAAGGGCTAATTAATCTAATTGCGTTAGATTTGACGGAATTCGCTGAAAGAAGGGCCTTCCATCGTTTCCCAAAATTTAATCTACAAATCTAAGTGAACCGTCGGCCTCCATCGCCCTTCGCCAACTACTTAGCACTTGAAACTAATTCCGGCCTCCTAAGTTAACAGGAATAGGGAAAAACCCTTCCTTTTGTCTTCCCGTTGACTTTCAAGCGGTAAAAGGGCTTAAATTGTATGAACAGTGGTAAAATTTACTTGACGTTTGTAGATACACGCATTTTAACCGTCGGCCTCCGGTACCAATTTCTTCATAAATCGATTTCGGGGATACTAAAGCGATACCTAAAGACGGAATTGGGGATGCGAACTCAATTTAACACCCTTTATTGAATTCTGTTTATTTTCGCTCTCTTGATATAAAAATTTCGGAAAGTAAGAGACTGCTTTGCCCTGGGTTGAACAGGAAACGCAGGTCCCATTATTTTATATTAATTTTCAAAAAACAATAAAATGTGGTCTAATTGAGGCAATTGAACGATGAAATGCATCTAAAAACAAGCACTAAGTGGCCCGAAGAAGAATACCTTTGATTTTCGGTAGTCCCCCTCAGTTAAATAAAATTGGACTAAAATTTGACTGATCCCAGATAACGGGTTAATTACTCTAATTGCGTTAAAAATTACGGAATTCGCTGAAAGAAGGGCCATCCATCGTTTTCCAAAATTTCCTCGACTAATCTTAGTGAACCTTCGGCCTCCGTCGCCCTACGCCAACTACTTAGCACTTGAAACTAATTCCGGTCTCCTAAATTAACGGGAATAGGGAAAACCCCTTCCTTTTGTCTTCCCGTTGATTTTCAAGCGGTAAAAGGGCTTAAATTGTATGAAAAGTGATAAAATTTATTTGACGTTTCTAGATACACGCATTTTAACCGTCTGCATCCAGCATAAATTTCTTCATAAATCGATTTCGGGGATGCTAAAGCGATACCTAAAGACGGAATTGGGGATGCGAACTCGATTTAACACCCTTTATTGAATTCTGTTCATTTTCGCTCTCTTGATCTAAAAATTTCGGAAAGTAAGAGACTGCTTTGCCCTGGGTTGAACAGAAGCGCATAGTCCCATTATTTTGTATTAATTTCAAAAAACAATAGAATGTGGAATAATTGAGGCAATTGAACGATGTAATAAATCGAAAAACAAGCACTAAGTGGCCCGAAGAAGAATACCTTTGATTCGGTAGTCCCCCTCAGTTAAATAAAATTGGACTAAAATTTGACTGATCCCAGATAACGGGTTAATTACTCTAATTGCGTTAAAATTCACGGAATTCGCTGAAAGAAGGGCCATCCATCGTTTTCCAAAATTTCCTCGACTAATCTTAGTGAACCTTCGGCCTCCGTCGCCCTACGCCAACTACTTAGCACTTGAAACTAATTCCAACCTCCTAAATGAACAGAAATAATGAAAAACCCTTCCTTTTGTCTTCCCGTTGACTTTCAAGCGGTAAAAGGGCTTAAATTGTATGAAAAGTGGTAAAATTTAGTTGACGTTTCTAGATACACGCATTTTAACCGTCGGCCTCCGGCACCAATTTCTGCATAAATTGATTTCGGGGATTAATCGCAGATAAAGGGCTAATTAATCTAATTGCGTTAGATTTGACGGAATTCGCTGAAAGAAGGGCATTCCATCGTTTCCCAAAATTTAATCTACAAATCTAAGTGAACCGTCGGCCTCCATCGGCCTTCGCCAACTACTTAGCACTTGAAACTAATTCCGGCCTCCTAAGTTAACAGGAATACTGAAAAACCCTTCCTTTTGTCTTCCCGTTGACTTTCAAGCGGTAAAAGGGCTTAAACTGTATGAAAAGTGGTAAAATTTATTTGACGTTTGTAGATACACGCATTTTAACCGTCGGCCTCCGGCACCAATTTCTGCATAAATTCATTTCGGGGATTAATCGCAGAGAAAGGGCTAATTAATCTAATCGCGTTAGAACTGACAGAATTCGCTGAAAGAAGGGCCTTCCATCGTTTCCCCAAATTTAATAGACAAATCTAAGTGAACCGTCGGCCTCCATCGCCCTTCGCCAACTACTTAGCACCTGAAACTAATTCCGACCTCCTAAATGAACAGAAATAATGTAAAACCCTTCCTTTTGTCTTCCCGTTGACTTTCAAGCGGTAAAAGGGCTTAAATTGTATGAAAAGTGGTAAAATTTATTTGACGTTTCTAGATACTCGCATTTTAACCGTCGGTCTCCGGTACCAATTTCTGCCTACATTGATTTCGGGGATTAATCGCAGAGGAAGGGCTAATTAATCTAATCGCGTTAGAACTGACGGAATTCGCTGATAGAAGGGCCATCCATCGTTTTCCAAAATTTCCTCGACTGATCTTAGTGAACCTTCGGCCTCCGTCGCCCTACGCCAACTACTTAGCACTTGAAACTAATTCCGGCCTCCTAAATTAACAGGAATCGGGAAAAACCCTTCCTTTTGTCTTCCCGTTGACTTTCAAGCGGTAAAACGGCTTAAATTGTATGAAAAGTGGTAAAGTTTATTTGACGTTTCTAGATACACACATTTTAACCGTCGGCCTCCGGCACCAATGTCTTCATAAATCGATTTCGGGGACGTTAAAGCGATACCTAAAGACGGAATTGGGGATGCGAACTCGATTTAACACCCTTTATTGAATTCTGTTCATTTTCGCTCTCTTGATCTAAAAATTTCGGAAAGTAAGAGACTGCTTTGCCCTGGGTTGAACAGAAGGGCAGAGTCCCATTATTTTGTATTAATTTTCAAAAAACAATAGAATGTGGTCTAATTGAGGCAATTAAACGATGAAATTCATCTAAAACCAAAAACACAAAGTGGCACGAAGAAGAATACCTTTGATTTTCGGTAGTCCCACCTCAGTTAAATAAAATTTGACTAATCCCAGATAACATGTTAATTACTCTAATTGCGTTAAAAATGACGGAATTCGCTGAAAGAAGGGCCATCCATCGTTTTCCAAAATTTCCTCGACTAATCTTAGTGAACCTTCGGCCTCCGTCGCCCTACGCCAACTACTTAGCACTTGAAACTAATTCCGGCTTCCTAAATTAACGGGAATGGGGAAAAACCCTTCCTTTTGTCTTCCCGTTGACTTTCAAGCGGTAAAAGGGCTTAAATTGTATGAAAAGTTATAAAATTTATTTGACGTTTGTAGATATACGCATTTTAACCGTCGGCCTCCGGCACCAATTTCTGCATAAATTCATTTCGGGGATTAATCGCAGAGAAAGGGCTAATTAATTTAATCGCGTTAGAACTGACGGAATTCGCTGAAAGAAAGGCCATCCATCGTTTCCCCAAATTTAATAGACAAATCTAAGTGAACCGTCGGCCTCCATCGCCCTTCGCCAACTACTTAGCACCTGAAACTAATTCCGACCTCCTAAATGAACAGAAATAATGTAAAACCCTTCCTTTTGTCTTCCCGTTGACTTTCAAGCGGTAAAAGGGCTTAAATTGTATGAAAAGTGGTAAAATTTATTTGACGTTTCTAGATACACGCATTATAACCGTCGGCCTCCGGTACCAATTTCTGCCTACATTGATTTCGGGGATTAATCGCAGAGAAAGGGCTAATTAATCTAATCGCGTTAGAACTGACGGAATTCGCTGAAAGAAGGGCCATCCATCGTTTTCCAAAATTTCCTCGACTAATCTTAGTGAACCGTCGGCCTCCGTCGCCCTACGCCAACTACTTAGCACTTGAAAGTAATTCCGGCCTCCTAAATTAACAGGAATAGAGAAAGACCCTTCCTTTTGTCTTCCCGTTGACTTTCAAGCGGTAAGACGGCTTAAATTGTATGAAAAGTGGTAAAGTTTATTTGATGTTTCTAGATACACGCATTTTAACCGTCGGCCTCCGGCACCAATGTCTTCATAAATCGATTTCGGGGATGCTAAAGCGATACCTAAAGACGGAATTGGGGATGCGAACTCGATTTAGCACCCTTTATTGAATTCTGTTCATTTTCGCTCTCTTGATCTAAAAATTTCGGAAAGTAAGAGACTGCTTTGCCCTGGGTTGAACAGAAGCGCAGAGTCCCATTATTTTGTATTAATTTCAAAAAACAATAGAATGTGGACTAATTGAGGCAATTGAACGATGTAATAAATCGAAAAACAAGCACTAAGTGGCCCGAAGAAGAATACCTTTGATTTTCGGTAGTCCCCCTCAGTTAAATAAAATTGGACCAAAATTTGACTGATCCCAGCTAACGGGTTAATTACTCTAATTGCGTTAAAAATGACGGAATTCGCTGAAAGAAGGGCCATCCATCGTTTTCCAAAATTTCCTCGACTAATCTTAGTTAACCTTCGGCCTCCGTCGCCCTACGCCAACTACTTAGCACTTGAAACTAATTCCGGCCTCCTAAATTAACGGGAATAGGGAAAAACCCTTCCTTTTGTCTTCCCGTTGACTTTCAAGCGGTAAAAGGGCTTAAATTGTATGAAAAGTTATAAAATTTATTTGACGTTTCTAGATACACGCATTTTAACCGTCGGCCTCCGGCACCAATTTCTGCATAAATTCATTTCGGGGATTAATCGCATAGAAAGGGCTAATTAATCTAATCACGTTAGAACTGACAGAATTCGCTGAAAGAAGGGCCTTCCATCGTTTCCCCAAATTTAATAGACAAATCTAAGTGAACCGTCGGCCTCCATCGGCCTTCGCCAACTACTTAGCACCTGAAACTAATTCCGACCTCCTAAATGAACAGAAATAATTAAAAACCCTTCCTTTTGTCTTCCCGTTGACTTTCAAGCGGTAAAAGGGCTTAAATTGTATGAAAAGTGGTAAAATTTATTTGACGTTTCTAGATACACGTATTTTAACCGTCGGCCTCCGGCACCAATTTCTGCATAATTTCATTTCGGGGATTAATCGCAGAGAAAGGGCTAATTAATCTAATCGCGTTAGAACTGACAGAATTCGCTGAAAGAAGGGCCTTCCATCGTTTCCCCAAATTTAATAGACAAATCTAAGTGAACCGTCGGCCTCCATCGCCCTTCGCCAACTACTTAGCACCTGAAACTAATTCCGACCTCCTAAATGAACAGAAATAATGTAAAACCCTTCCTTTTGTCTTCCCGTTGACTTTCAAGCGGTAAAAGGGCTTAAATTGTATGAAAAGTGGTAAAATTTATTTGACGTTTCTAGACACACGCATTTTAACCGTCGGCCTCCGGTACCAATTTCTGCCTACATTGATTTCGGGGATTAATCGCAGAGAAAGGTCTAATTAATCTAATCGCGTTAGAACTGACGGAATTCGCTGAAAGAAGGGCCATCCATCGTTTTCCAAAATTTCCTCGACTAATCTTAGTGAACCTTCAGCCTCCGTCGCCCTACGCCAACTACTTAGCACTTGAAAGTAATTCCGGCCTCCTAAATTAACAGGAATAGGGAAAAACGCTTCCTTTTGTCTTCCCGTTGACTTTCAAGCGGTAAAACGGCTTAAATTGTATGAAAAGTGGTAAAGTTTATTTGACGTTTCTAGATACACACATTTTAACCGTCGGCCTCCGGCACCAATGTCTTCATAAATCGATTTCGGGGATGTTAAAGCGATACCTAAAGACGGAATTGGGGATGCGAACTCGATTTAACACCCTTTATTGAATTCTGTTCATTTTCGCTCTCTTGATCTAAAAATTTCGGAAAGTAAGACACTGCTTTGCCCTGGGTTGAACAGAAGCGCAGAGTCCCATTATTTTGTATTAATTTTCAAAAGACAATAGAATGTGGTCTAATTGAGGCAATTGAACGATGAGATGCATCTAAAAACAAGCACTAAGTGGCCCGAAGAAGAATACCTTTGATTTTCGGTAGTCCCACCTCAGTTAAATAAAATTTGACTAATCCCAGATAACATGTTAATTACTTTAATTGCATTAAAATTGACGGAATTCGCTGAAAGAAGGGCCATCCATCGTTTTCCAAAATTTCCTCGACTAATCTTAGTGAACCTTCGGCCCCCGTCGCCCTAAGCCAACTACTTAGCACTTGAAACTAATTCCGGCTTCCTAAATTAACAGGAATAGGGAAAACACCTTCCTTTTGTCTTCTCGTTGACTTTCAAGCGGTAAAAGGGCTTAAATTGTATGAAAAGTGGTAAAATTTATTTAACGTTTCTAGATATACGCAATTTAACCGTCATCCTCCGGCTCCAATTTCTGCATAAATTCATTTCGGGGATCAATCGCAGAGAAAGGACTAATTAATCTAATCGCGTTAGAACTGATGGAATTCGTTGAAAGAAGGGCCTTTCATCATTCACGAAAATTTCCTCGACAAATCTAAGTGAACCGTCGGCCTCCATCGCCCTTCGCCAACCACTTAGCACTTGAAACTAATTCCGGCTTCCAAAATTAACAGGACTAGGGAAAAACCCTTCCTTTTGTCTCCCCGTTGACTGTTAAGCGGTAAAAGGGCTTAAATTGTATGAAAAGTGGTAAAATTTATTTGACGTTTCTAGATACACGCACACCGTCGGCCTCCGGCACCAATTTCTGCAAAAATCGATTTCGGGGATTAATCGCAGATAAATGACTAATTCATCTAATTGCGTTAAAATTGACGGTATTCGCTGAAAGAAGGGCCATCCATCGTTATCCAAAATTTCTTCCGACTAATCTATATGAACCGTCGGCCTCCGTCGCCCTACACCAACTACTTACCACTTGAAACTAATTCCGGCCTCCTAAATGAAGAGGAATAGGGAAAACCCTTCCTTTTGTCTCGCCGTTGACTTTCAAGCAGTAAAAGGGCTTAAATTGTATCAAAAATTGGTAAAATTAATTTGACGTTTCTAGATACACGCATTCTGACCGTCAGCCTCCGGCACCAATTTCTTCATGAATCGTTTTCGGGGATGCTAAAGCAATACCTAAAGATGGAATTGGGGATGCGAACTCGATTTAACACCTTTTATCGAATTCTGCTCACTTTTGCTGTCTTAAACGCCAAATTTCGGAAACAACGAATTCTTCATAAACGGATTTGAAACGGACTTGAAAAAACTTCAAAAATTTAAGGCATTTTTTTGACATAATTCAAAACAAATTCGAAGTCTTATCGCATTGAAATTGAAGTGGTAATAAATTGAGAGAAAATAACAAAAATTAGTTGAAATGAAAAAAACGTTTTTAAGCACACGCATCTTAGCTTTTGGCCTCCGAGCGCCTATACCACAATAAATATTAGACAGTAAAAATTGAGGAATTTTAAATGTATTTACTTACAGTAGATTTAAACTTACAGTAAAAAATTACTATTAAATACACCTGATGATTAAATATTGCCACACATAACTCCTGATGATTAAATATTGCCACACATAACTATCACCATCAAACTATCACTTCCTGATGAGTAGGTCTGCTTTGATCATTGATTTATCTTCCTCTATTATCTTAAATTCATATCCACCAGAACAAACTTGGAACAGTTGAAACACGAGACTCGAGAAATGTGCCAGACGTAGAGCCAAGGATCCAAACTCGTAATTTTGACTTCTCCCCTTCACCGTCCATTTCAAAGGCTTCGTTGGCTTCCGCTAAATAATTGAGACAACATAAATTAATTTTTACATTTTTCACCGTTGATTTAAATGTACTTACGCCTTTGTTAATTGAAACGAAATGCCCGTCGAAAGAGAAAATCCTAAAAAGCACTGCCTCACGTCTCACAACTGCCGCAAGCTACTGCCCACTGTGTACCATCTGAGTGCTGAAACACGACTCAACTGAGACCCATTGAGTCCAATTACCAAAACCTCGAACTGAAAACCAAACCGTCTGCAACCAGCAATTTAAGAACACTCTGCAGCCCCCTCTACCGCAAGAATTTAAATATAACCCCAGTAGCAAACTTAAATCTGCAGTTGGTACGTCGGACAAGTCCGATAATAGACGAAGCAGTTAGCTCCGCCCTGGAGCACGTACACACTCTTACATATATATACGTACGTATGTACGTACGTACGTACGTTTGTAAACACGCCACAGCCAAAACTACTAAACCGATTTGTCTGAAATTTGGTGCGTAGGCATCTCATAACCCAACTTAGATCTGAAAAGCTTTTGGAGCCAATCGTGCAACTAGAAATGCCATTTTGGCACATCAACTTTTAAATTTTAAATGCAAACCCCCATTTTTCACGTCACGATAGGACAGGCCTTCAAATTCTGCTTCTAAAAATGCATTCATTCTTAGTGCCCTTTTGACCAAAAATTTAAAAAAAAAAGATTTTTATCGGACTTTTAAATCGCGGTACAGCCCAAGCCCCTGAACCGATTTTTCTGAAATTTTGCACATGGGCATTGTATTGCACGTCGAAGAGCCGAACAAATTTTGGATTCAATCGGCCCACGGAAAGTGCCGTTTTAGCACACCAATTTCCAACTTTAAAATTATTCACTCATTTAACCATCCAAAACAAGTTTTTGAAAGATTTATTGTCACAATCAGAAAGGTCTTCAAATTCTGGTTTTAAATAAGACAAAATTCGTTCGCATTTAGTGCTCTTTGGGTCAAAAAATCGAAATTTTGTAGTACCACTAAAAATACACTATAGCCCAGATTAGTGAATCGATTTGGCTGAAATTTGCTACATGGAGATTGGGTGACCCGTTGAAGACCTGAAAGGCTTTTGGAAGCAATTGGTCCACGGGAAGTGCCATTTAAGCATATCAACTTTAAATTTTAAAGCAAGGCCTCCTTTTTTATGTCGCCATTAGAAAGACGATCAAATTCTGGTTCTAAAAATATATTCACAGTTTCTACCATTTCAGTGGAAAATAGAGAAAAAATTCTTTCTCATTGAAAGGGAGCGGGCTGACAGTGGATGACAAATTCTGTTGAATTGACTACTATCTACACAGAATACAAAGATCCACGCGATGGGGAGGTTGCAGCCGCTTCTCTGCTGCATTTTTTTTTCTAATAAATTTCGTTCTAATAAACAATTTGTAATCTACAGAAGAGGGATTTATCCTGCACATTTAAATAATCTTGTGCCTATGGAATCATCAACAAATGATCCTACCAGCTTACATATACAAGACAGTATTTTGGAAATTCTGATACCAATTTTTTACCACGAGGAAAGAAATAACCTTAAAAATGTCTCCATTTATTGTGCAGATGGCATTATAATTAACTACATAAACCAAAATCTTGAAGATATGTTGGCACTAGGATTAAAAAATTTTTTGGAACACAGAATTCCAGATTTTGATATCGTATTATTTCCAGTTACGTATAATAATCACTGTACTTTATATGTAATAATTAAGAAACTGAAAAGTATTATTTATCTTGATAGTTTATTGGGAAACACAAATGAGATTCACTTGAATTATATTAAAGCATTGTATAGAGCATATGAAAAAATTAAAAAACGTACAGAAGTTACAACTTTTACAGTTTACATTCCAAAAGATATACCCAAGCAACCGAATAATTATGACTGCGGAATGTTTGTTTTGTTGTTTTCTGAAGTCATAATCAGGCAGAACTCAGAAATAACAAATCAGAAGAATAATATCGCTTCCTATAGAGATTATGCGAGAAGAAAGTTGATATATTATATGGAAAATCCCTTCACAGGTATGTATGAGCAACTCAATAAAAATTCCTGTTAATTTTTTTGACTTAGGTCCTAAAACTTATTTAACCTCCCCAACTCCATCACAATTTAAAAAAAATGGGAGGTTACTGCAATCACTAAAATTTTCGAATTTGAGATAGCACCAGATCTTCACGTTTTGAGGTCTCAGGAACCCAAAAAAGGGGTTTTTAAAATGTGTCTGTGTGTATGTACGTACGTTTGTACGTTCGTACGTTCGTACGTACGTACGTACGTTCGTTTGTAATCACGCCACAGCCAAAACTACTAGACCGATTTGGCTGAAATTTGGAGCATAGGCATCCCGTAACCTAACTTAGATCTGAAAAGCTTTTGGAGGCAATCGTGCAAGCGGAAATGCCATTTTGGCACATCAACTTTTAAATTTTAAATGCAAACCCCGATTTTTCACGTCACCATAAGGAAGAACTTCAAATTCTGCTTCTAAAAGTGTATTCATTCTTAGTGCCCTTTTGACCAAAAATAAAAAAAAAATTGATTTTTATCGGACTTTAAAATCGCGGCACAGCCCAAGCCCCTGAACCGATTTGGCCGAAATTTTTCACATGGGGATTGTATTACACGTCGAAGAGCTGAACAAATTTTGAATTCAATCGACTCACGGAAAGTGCCGTTTTGGCATACCAATTTCCAAATTTAAAATTATTCTCTCATTTGACCATTAAAAACAGGTTTTTGAAAGATTTATTGTCACCATCAGAAAGGTCTTCAAATTCTGGTTTTAAATAGGACAAAATTAATTCGCATTTAGCGCTGTTTGGTTCAAAAAATCGAAATTTTATAATAACAGTAAAAATACATTATAGCCCAAATTACTGAATCGATTTGGCTGAAATTTGGTACATGGAGGTTGGGTAACCCGTTGAAGACCTGAAAGGCTTTCGAAAGCAATTGGCCCACGGGAAGTCCCATTTAAGCATATCAACTTAAAATTTTAAATACAAGACCTCCTTCTTTATGTCGCCATTAGAAAGGCGATAAAATTCTGGTTCTAAAAATGTGTTCACAGTTTCTGCCATCTCAGTGGAAAATAGAGAAAAAACTCTTTCTCATTAAAAGGGAGCGGGCTGACAGTGGATGACATAAAGTGGCAGTTATTGTCAAAAAGGTGGCAAAAGATTAACCTTAAAAGGAACATATTGTCAAACGTGATGGGTGATGTCCGAGGTGACGTCGGTATTTGTCAGAGAATTGCGAAATTAGTCAAGGATTAAAAAAGTTCTGTTGAATTGACTACTATCTACACAGAATATAAAGATCCACGCGATGGGGAGGTTCCAGCCGCTTCTCTGCTGCATTTTCTTATAATAAAAACGAACTGGAAGTGTTCGATGACTACGAGGTTCCCGAGCATACGCTCTACGACGGTCAATGTATTGAAGGCGACACGTTAAAATATTTGGCGTCTATTATAAAGAAACTTACTTTATCTGCATAATAATTATTGTTATAATAAATATTTAGCATTTATTTTTCTTGTTTCAGTATTTTGTTAGACATAAAGGGGTAGTATAGGGGTCGTTGGACCGGATCCTGATAGAGGGAGTCAATACGAGTGGATGTGGTGATTTTCAGCCCGGTCGGACGTCATTAAGGGCCCAGTCGGCAAACTTGAATTGTGGGGGTGGATTTCAAAGGGGGTGGTAGGGGGGTGGTCGGACCGGATCTTGATAGAGGGGATCAATATGAGTGGATATGGTGATTTTCAGCCCGGTCGGACGTCATTAAGGGCCCAGTCGGCAAACTTGAAGTGAGGGGGTCGATTTCAAAGGGGCGGTAGGGGGGTGGTCGGACCGGATCTTGATAGAGGGGATCAATATGAGTGGATATGGTGATTTTCAGCCCGGTCGGACGTCACTAAGGGCCCAGTCGGCAAACTTGAAGTGAGGGGGTGGATTTCAAAGGGGTGGTAGGGAGGTGGTCGGACCGGATCTTGATAGAGGGGATCAATATGAGTGGATATGGTGATTTTCAGCCCGATCGGACGTCATTAAGGGCCCAGTCGGCAAATTGCATACCAGTCGGCAAATTAGATTCTCCCTTCAGGGACGTGCGTGAGCGGAGGGGTCGCGGATATTTTTGAATCAAACTTTTTTGTACGACACCTTGGGTCAATTCTGAGCACAAATTTGAATTCACCGTACATTTTTACGTAAAAAAGGTGCTCTAGTTGAAACTCGATAGCTAAAGTCGTTTTCGGGGAAAATCGATTTGAAACTTCAATTTCGTGGTATAAAAGTGGGTAACTGTGGCACTCAAAATACCGTAGAGTTGGGTGTCATCTAGTGCATGGGGGGGGGGAACCAACAAAAATTAAACATAGTTTGGAAACATAGGAATCTTCCAAAATATACCGCCTTTGGTTAATTACAAATGGCGGCTTGGTTCAGAAAAAATTCCAAAACGTAAGTGGAAAAATTGCAATTATTCATGCCCTTTATACTTCTTATCGTATACAGTGAGTCCAGTTTAGCAATAACTTCAAAAAATTTGCAAAAAAATGCATTCCTGCAATTTACAGGGCCGGCTTTATTTATTTTTGTCTTTTGTAGGGTGACTTGGGATGCTCGTTGGGATGCCAAATAATTACCGGAGAAAGCTCGGGAGTAGAAAATATAAAGATTTTACTCCCGAGGTATGTACTTGATGTAAGAAATCGAAAATTATCTATTCTACAATCTGCTGAGAAAAATGGTATTCCGAAGTCAACCCTTACATCGGAAACCGCGGAACAAGAATCTGTTACCCCCTGGTGGCCAGACTTTGTTAATGAAGCAAGAAGAAAGAGTAATAACAAGGGCAATTTTAACTCTGCCAGTGACTGGGGATTTCCTTTCGACAAATCTGTGATGCAGAAGTATTTTTCTACAAAAGAAACCAAATGTTAGTGTTTCAGTATTAAATTTTTCTCAGTTTAATAATTGTTTAGCGAGGTAGCGCTACCTACCTTCCTATCCATGTTCCTATTTTTTGGCCTATTAATCATTTTAGGTAGGTACCTACCAACCTACTGACCTAGTTTATAAGTTTTGTTTATTGTTGCGTTAAGCTGTTAAATAAATGTTTAATTCCTTTGAATTTTGCCTTTTTTCTGAGAACCTAAGGTAGGTATTTTCGGCTAAAATCAACCAATTCCTTTTTTAAAAAACATTATTTTATCCCAATAAGTAACCCTATTGAAGCGTAGACTTCGAAAAATCTTCTGATTTCACACTTTTCCCAACCCAGCCAAAACGGTGGGTGACTTGGGATGGCCACTTTTTATTTTTTTTTGACAAAAGTTGGTACTGAAGTTTTTGCAATTTAATTTAATGGAACCGATAGGCCTGATCACTGGTCAAGTTTTGGTATATTTTCGATCAAAAACAACCCAAAAATGACGTTCCTACAGTGCCAAGAAGTCAAAAACCGTACTCAAGCCACCCAATTCTACGGTACCTAAAATTATCAGATTCTACGTGATCGGCAAAAAACAAACAAGTTTAACCTATCGGGTGTCCCAAAAAAAGCCGGACAAAATATTTTTGGGGATAAGTCTACCATTTCTTAACCGATTTGGATGAAAGTGGTCTTAAATTAAAGCCAAAGAATCAGGCTTTCGACTGTATGAGAAACTACGGCAGATGGCGCTGCCGTAGTAGTCCTATTGATACTTGCTTTAAAGGTTTATTTTAGCTGCATGATGGGGATTGGTCAGTCAACGACCAATCGGTATGACACTCGAATATCTTTGAAGATCTTTCTTTCTTGTTCAAAAATTCTTTTTCAGAAGTCGATTTGGCTTAAGCATTAATTTTCTGTAATTAAAAAAAAAAAATGTGTTTTTGAGTATTTTCACGCATTAATGGCCATGACCAAAGAACAGTAATGCATATAAATCTTAATTTTCAGTTATAAATGAACGAATAAAATTAATGCTTACGCTGAATGGACTTCTGAAAAAAGATTTTTGAAGAAAATAGAAAGATCTTCAAGGCCATTTGGGTCTCATAACCATTGGTTGTTGCCCGACCAATCTCCACGCACCTAAAATAAGCCTTAAAGACAAGTATCAATAAGGCTACTACAGCAGCGCCATCTGTCGACGTTTCTTGCAAAGTTCGAAAGCCTGATTCTTTAGCTTCAATTTAACACCAAGTCTATCCAAATCGGTTAAGAAATGGCTGACTTATTTCAAAGACTATTTTGTCCGGTTTTGTTTGGGACACCCGATACTTGCAATTGATATGCTTGAAATTCCAAAGAAAATCACAAGAAAATGGATTTTCCATACTCTATCCCATCAATTTTGCACATTTTCGGCGAGGAAAAAGAACTTCAAATCGATTTTCCTCAAAAACGGCCTGAGCTATCGAGTTTCAACTAGAGCACCTTTTTTACGTACCTAAAAATGTACAAGGAATTCAAATTTGTGTTCATAATTGACCCAACACGTCGTACAAACAAGTTCGATAAAAAAATGTCCGCGGCCCCTCCACTCACGCACGTCCCTGATGAAACTTTGGCCAAAAACAATTACATCAGCCTTGTTCAGCAAAAAAATATACGACAAAGTTCAAAATTTCGCGACCCTATCGTAAGCTGTTCTCCAGAAATTGAATAAGAAATAACAATTTTTTTTACTTCCTTTGAGGAGCCCTAGCTCGCTTAGGATGCATTTTTCGAAAAATGTTTATTAAACATTTAGTCCTAATTTTGATCGTAGAACGCACTGGTAAAATATTGCAGCCTAATTACGAGACATCCTGTATGTATTAGTCCCGGTATTAGTGGTATACCTACATATTACTAATTAAAGCCGTGAAGCCGTACCATAAAAGAGAGATATAGACGATTCCATTTGAAGGATGTGGTTATGCATCCCGGGATCCAATCCTGGATATATTTTGGGTCGCAATAATCAATTGGACATAAATATTTTCGGTACTTTTGCGCTCTCCCACAGTAATCTCAAAAAACTGGCCGAGCCGTTAATGCAGCGACTGTTTTACCTACTGCGTAGACTGGCTCCCTTCAAGCACTGAAATTATTGAAACCATCAATAGAAGTGAATGATTGTTTCTTTGTAGATCAAAACGGGGATGCACAAAAACATCCAAAATAAAAACATCCATGCAGGATAAAAATATCCAAAATAAAATAATCCAACGTAAAAACATCCAAAATAATTGCGTCCAAAGCAAAAACATATCAGAAGAAGAGACACTTTAGAAATTCCACTGCACAATTCACAATTTTTCAAACGCTCATTTTCGTACAGTATCGCTCATATAATGAACAAAATTCCTGCTCCCTTTCGTAACATGTCCATCTCTCTCTTTAAAAAGTACATGTCAGATTATTATGTTATGGCAACTGCCCGGCAAGTCCGGCACTGGCAATAGAATTACGGCCGTGTACTGGCCAGACGAGAATCGGCCATACGAAAGCAGCCTCAACGTGGCCGTACTATGGGCATACGAACAACGGCCAGACAAAGACAACCATAGCACGGCCGGCCTCTGGCAGCCCTAACCCGGCCGACTCCTGACAGCCTTAGCCCGGCCGGCCTCTGGCTGCCTCATTCTGGCCGTATTGAAAATGTTTCTGTAGTTAAATAATATGATGATAGTGATTAATTTGATAATGTAACCCTTAATATCATACAATTCGCAAAATTACAGAGTATTACATATTTTTTAAATTACTGCCAGTTAGTTTATGAACAAGATACGAACAAAGCAAAGTATGCAGTGAAGCGGCCTAGTAGCAATCACTTCACAGGTGATTTGTATTCCTGGATGCCTGCATATGATTGCAGTCCACGATTGAAAAGAAAAAGGGGGTGCAGGAGGCGCTAGTCCCCATTTATTTTTAAAAATGTCGAAAATCAGTGACGAAATTTTTTAAGGTTAAGGTTAAGGTGAAAACAGAGTTCACTGGTGAAAACCACTGGTTAAAACTGTGTGGATAGGATAGGCATCCAAGAATACATCCCAGCTTGTCTGTATGTCAACCACAAATGACAACATGACCTTGGGTTTGGATAATTTTACGTTGGACGTTTTTACGTTCGTTGGATGTTTTTATGCGGATTCTAGTGCCACAGTTTGACAGCATCGACCTTGCTTTTGGATAATTTTACGCTGGATGTTTTTACGTTGGATGTTTTTACGTTGGATGTTTTTATTTTGGATTTATTTTGGACGTTTTTATTTTGGATATTTTTGTATGGGTCCAATGATTGTTTCTTTGTAGATCAAAACAGGATATTACTTCATTTTTACTTGAAAGTTGAAAAACCCCTTATTGATTATTCGAACTGGTGACGATTCGCGCTGCCGGGATTTCTGCCACCCGCCATCTGTCAGCTGAGCCGGTAAAACAGGGCGCCTGCCTTTTCGGCTCCTGGCCAAGTGCTCGAAAAAGTGTGTTAAAACAAAATTCCGAAAAAATTGGTCCAAGGGGGCCCCCATCAACCGGTTTCAGGAAAAAACCGTCGCCATGGCGGATCTCGACGACTTTTTCGCGAAGAAGGATCGCAAGAAGTCCAAAGGCACGAAAAAGTTTTCCACGACCGAGGAGGTCGCTAAAAAACTGGAGGACCACGCCAAGAAGTCCGAGAAGTTCAAGAAGGAGCGCGCCCCCGAGGGGGACGAGGCCTCCACCCCCGTTCACGTGAGTCCCCTTTTCCTTCCACCATTTTGTACCCCTTATTCCACTTTCAGGAGCAAGACGAGTGGAAGGAGTTCGAGGAGGAGAAGAAGGACTACACAGGGCTCAAAATCGGCAATCTGACTGTCTCCTCTCCAGCGGAGAACAGCACGGGGACTGCGGAGGCCAACAGTGAGCAGCAGCAAGGCTCCGATGAGCTGGGGCAGGAGTGCGAGAGAAAGGCCGTGGGGCCCTGGAAGAGAATCGATGTGGAGGTGGTGCCGGAGGAGCCCCCCAAAGTGGTAGTGGAGAAGAAGCCCGAGCCGGTGGTGAAGCAACAGCCAGGTGGGGCCTACGTGCCCCCTAGCTTAAGGAACCAATCGCAGCAGCAGCCGATCCAACCTTCCAGACTCAGGAGTAAGGCAGCCCCCGACATTCATAATGAGGAGTACTTTCCGACTTTAGCCAAAACTGGGGATCATAAAAAGTGAGTTTTTTTATCGGCAAGTTGGCACTAAATGTCACTAAATCTCACCACAGATCAATACAGTGACTTTTTGTATTCAAATATTTAAGAAGACAAAAGCGATCACCATTTTGAGTCTCATTTTTTGCAAAATAAAATCATTCCGCCATTTTCATATAAAAAAAATTGGCAGCAGAGAAGCGACTGAAACCTCCCCATCGTGTGGGTCTTAGATTTCCTTGTCATGTGTTTCAAATTTTAAAGTTGAAATCCCTAAATGGCGCTTCCCGTGGACCAATTGGGCCCAAAAGTCTTTCCTCTCTTCAACGGGTCACTTATGGCCGGTCCCACGGACCATACTTATCTCTTAAGTTGGACTCCAAAATGACGAATGACGTTTCTCTTATTGTATAAACGTCATTATTGTCATTTTAAGGCTCACTTAAAGTTAAGTAGGGTTGGTGGATTCGTGCATTAATCTCCATGTACCAAGTTTCAGCAAAATCGATCCAGTAGTTTGGGCTACAACGTGGTTTTAGTGTTATACGAAATTTCGATTTTTCCACCTAAAGGGTTCTAATTGCGAATCAATTTTGCCTTATTTAAAACCAGAATTTGAAGACCTTTCTGATGGTGATAGTCCGAGAGCTGGGGTCAAATTGACTGAATGAGAATATTCCAAAGGTTTATTCAAGGGTTTATTATTTTTGGTCATTCACAATACTGATAGTAACTTGAAAACCGCCGGTCTGCCGTTACAGATCGGCAGCGTTGTCGGAGGGGCGGCGTAGTCAAGGGTAGCTTTTTTGGCTCCAGACCTATACCAAAAAATCGCTTTAAAAATCTAGTTTTCAAATATACCAAACAAATTTAGGAAGACCGCAGCATTTGCAAAGCAGTACGCAAATTTATACATCTGGTTGCCGCACTCACTCTAACGCGTACTCGCATTCGGCGGGGAGAGAAAGAGGTGAAATTATGATATACAGGGTGTCTCAGAACGCTCGCACCAAATTCTACTGGAGTATTCAGGAGTAAATTCTGAGTCGATCCGTGTTTTTGAAAATTTCCAGGGACCAATAGTTCTCGAGTCATAAGAAATTTAAGAGGACCAATCAGATTTCAGCCTTAAATTGCTCCTTAAGGTACTTTAACCTTAGATGCACTATTTCCTAGGTAACAAGATACTATCAATGAAAATTTATATTGTTGTATCTTGTTACCTAGGAAATAGTGCATCTAACATTAAATTACCTTATGAAGCAACTAAGAGCTGAAATCTGATTGGTCCTCTTAAATCTCTTATAACTCGGGAACTACTGTACCCTGAAAATTTTCAAAAACACGGATCGACTCAGAATTTAATCTTGAATATTCCCTTAGAATTTAGTGCGAGCGTTCTGAGACACCCTGTATTAAAGTGACTTAGAAAATACTAGATCATTTTTTTAACAGCTATACAGGGTGTCCCGTCTCAGAGTGCAAAAATTTCTGCCACAGATTCCTTGCATGAAAATAAAAGACCCGTATTTTTTTGTTTCGCTAGATGGGCCCCCATTTCGTCACTAGGGCTCCTCAAAAGTGAGCCCCAAAAATCGAAAATTAATTCCCACGTCGTAACCATTCAACCGATTTCGCTGAAATTTTCCACAAGGCCATTACGAACGATGAAGATTTCAATAATGTAGCTGATGATTTCCTGGTGCCCACCACAGGCGCCCCCTGGGCCGCCCTCGACATTTTCGGCCCAATATCTTTGTTAACGTAATTAAATTTCTTATTTAATTACACACCATCCGATGCTCCATTGAATTTAGAAACTACGCTACCTCTTGCACTTTTTCTGTAAAATGCACCATTTCCAAGTAAAATTAAGAAATGTGGGGCCATACACCATAAATTAAATGCATATCTGCATACTCCGAATTTGCAAAATTGGCTGCCATTATAATATTTACAAAAAAAACAAACACAGTGCCACAGTGGTGCAAAACTGACAATAATTTAAAACTTTAACAAAGCCCTGACATTAATCGCGCTATAGCTATCTGCCAATAAGCACGTGTATAGCTCCACATTCCTTAATTTTACTCGGAAATGGTGCATTTTACAGAAAAAGTGTAAGAGGTAGCGTAGTTTCTAAATTCAATCGACCATCGGATGGTGTGTAATTAATTACGAAATTTAATTACATTAACAAAGATAATGGGCCGAAAATGTCGAGGGCGGCCCAGGGGGCGCCTGTGGTGGGCACCACGACAACATCAGCTACATTATTGAAATCTTCATCGTTCGTAATGGTCTTGTGGAAAATTTCAGCAAAATCGGTTGAATAGTTAAGACGTGGGAATTAATTTTCGATTTTTGGGGCTCACTTTTGAGGAGCCCTAGTGACGAAATGGGGGCCCATCTAGCGAAACAAAAAAATACGGGTCTTTTATTTTCATGCAAGGAATCTGTGGCTGAAATTTTTGCACTCTGAGACGGGACACCCTGTATAAAAAGGTATAGATATAAACTAAATAATTATTATATTGTTAGTATATCTCCATCTAAAATGTCTTCCCAGAATCTGTAAAATCGCTTTTAGAAATTATACGTATAGTCCAGTCATATTAGCTCTAAAAAAGGCGAATAGAGAAAATAATTTATATATTTTTGAAATTTTGGACACGGATTCCTGAAGGGACCTGAAATGAAGGGCCGAAAAGTTCCCATCCCCCCAAGTTGTAAGCTTCGTCCCTTATTTGGCAAAAACCACCCCCAAGCATGACATGGCGTTGGTTTTTAGCATTTTTCAGCAAAACTATCCATCTGACAAAAAATGTATTCTAATCAAAAATATTGCTTATGAAATTCTGCATTAAAAAAAGTCTTTTTGGTTATTTTGCTTATCTCCGCCTAATTCTTGTAAACGACGTCCGAAGTTGTACAGTCAAATTAGATTATTTAGAAGAGCTTATTTGCCTATGTAGGTATTTTTGAAATTTTGTCTACAGTGTTGATACGCCCTGAAATGAAGGGCCGAAAACTTAACACCCCCCAAGTGTCAGTTTCATCTCACTTTTTGGCGAAAATCTTACCTATACTCCTAGACTTGGACATGGCGCTACTTTTTAGCATTTTTCGACTAAACTATCAAACTGACAAAAATGACTAATCAAAAATATTCCTTATGAAATTCTGCATTAAAAAGTCATTTTAATCATTTTGCTTATCCCCACCATCCCTACCTAATTCTTTGCAAATGACGTCCGAAGTTGAGGATAGTTTTCCGTTAACGGCCGAAAATCAACCTAGCGGTAAAGTTTGTCAAGAAATAATTGAACAGCCATAAAGACAAACCTTTCAACTTAAGCCGACCGCCCGTTGAGGTTGACAATGCAGGGGAATTCCCTCCATAAATCTTTCTACACAGCCAAGTGTTCAACTACGAGAGCGCCGTACAAGATTTTATGAGGGAATTCCTCTGCATTGTCAACCTCAACGGGCGGTCGACTTAAGTTAAAAGGTTTGTCTTTATGGCTGTTCAATTATTTCTTGACAAACTATACCTACCTACTTTACAATGCGAATACGTTAAAAAAGCTTAAAAATAAGAGATAAATGGTTTAATATGAAATATTAGAGCAGAATCGTCTCTACAATGTGCTGAAGCTGGCATGGAAAAGGGTGTTTAAATGCAACAGTTGAGGTTGAATTAGTTGAAGATGACTGATTTGCGACTGCAAATAAAATATAATTATAAAAAGAATGAAAATGTTTCCTTTGCAAAAAGACAATCGAATGTATATTTTGTAGAGAAAATTCTGCTCTACAATTTCATATTAAACCATCTTTCTCTTAATTTTAACCTTCTTTAATGTAGTCGCATCTTAAAGTAGGTAGGTACCGTGATTTTCGGCGCGAGCGGAAAAATACCCTCAACTTCGGACATGTTATGTTTCATTCTTTTGAAAATATGGCAGAGAATCGCCCATTTTGGAACCCGCATTTGTGCTAAAATATCAAGGATTCAGCAACTGGAAATGCCATTTTGGCACATCAACTTTTAAATTTTAAATGCAAACCACCATAGGAAAGGCCTTCAAATTCTGCCTCTCAAAATGTATTCACTCTCAGTGCCCTTGTGACCAAAAATTAAAAAAGTTGAGATTTTTATCGGACTTTAAATCGCAGTACAGCCCAAGCCCCTGAATTGATTTGGGTGAAATTTTGCACATGGGGATTGTATTACACGTCGAAGAGCTGAACAAATTTAGGATTCTATTGGCCCACCGAAAATGCCGTTTTGGCACATCAATTTCCAAATTTAAAATTATTTTCTCATTTACAAACAAGTCTTTGAAAGATTTATTGTTACCATCAGAAAGGTCTTCAAATTCTGGTTTTACATAAGACAAAATTCATTCGCATGTAGAACAATCTAAATTTTGTAATAACACTAAGACCACGTTATAGCCCAAACTGCTGGATCGATTTGGCTATACAGGGTGTAACAGAAACATACGGCAATATTTTAACCACGTATTATCCGCAAAAATGCAAGACGAAAATTCCCGAGAAAGTTTTTCCTAAAGTCATTAATAACGGCGGTAGAGCTGGCCAAGGTGGAGGGATGGATCACGGTTTGTTTAGAATAACTCCGGAAATGATTTTAATTAATAAATAATTTTTTGGCTATACGTTTATCTTATTATTAGACACAACAAGTAAAAATTTCACCACAAACGACAAAGAGGAAAATGGTTTTTCATCAGCAGCTACTGTTAAATTCAATTAGAAAAGATACATGTTTTGAATTATCACCCTAGTGTTTTCAGGTAGCACATTTCATTTGGAAACTTTTCTGTCTCTTAAATTTTTTTTCGTTTGGGCATGCCTTTCCTTTCAAATCGCCTTCAACGTGGTACGTGCGAGGCCCTAAAACCGTTTATCCATATCCCTACACTGTGGCCACCCCTACCTCCGTTCCTAGGAAAAATTTTCTCGGGAATTTTCGTCTTGTATTTTTGCGGATAATACGTGTTTAAAATATTGCCGTATGTTTCTGTTACACCCTGTATAGTATCATAGGGTGAAGGGGCGTAGAGTTGATGTTTGACTTGCTTTCCCTACATTACCTTGCCGAACCCCTCGATATTCTAGCACAAATGCCCGCTCCAAAACGGCCGATAAGCTCTTCCAAATTGTTAAAAGAATTAAATGACATTCTTTCATAAGGTGAAGGGGGGATAAAATTGATGTTTAGCTTGCTTTTCCCACCTTACCTTATTGCCGAATCCCTCGTTATTCTAGCACAAAAGCGGGCTCCAAAATGGCCGATAGGCTTCCATATTTTTAAAAGAATTAAATAACATATCCTTTCATATGGTAAAGGGGGGGGGAGTAAAGTTGATGGTTAAAGCGTACCCTAACTGCCAATTTGTTTTTTGATTAACAAAGGTGGCTTTGACGTTTCATCTGCTGAGATGTCAATGCAGTTGTTTTGAAAGCCGCCCATCATTATTTGGATAAAATTGATGTTTAGCTTGCTTTCCCCACCTTACCTTATTGCCGAATCCCTCGTTATTTTAGCACAAAAGCGGGCTACAAAATGGCCGATAGGCTTCCATATTTTTAAAAGAATGAAATAATATATCCTTTCATAAGGTAAAGGGGAGGGGGGGTAAAGTTGATGTTTGACTTGTTCTCCCCACCTTACCTTGCCGAACCCTCGATATTTTAGCACAAATGCGGGTTCCAAAATGGCCGGTAAACTCTTTAACATTTTCAAAGGAATGAAACAACATATCCTTCCATAAGGTAAAGGGGGGGTAAGGTTGATGGTTAAAGCATGGCCGTCTCTAGTTCCAGGCCATGTCCTAACCATTTGGCAACGTGGCGGGAGGAAATTTACCTTCAATTTGACAAATTGTCTCTGATTGTCATTAAAGTGAAACTTTTGCGAAAAAAGACCAAAAATATTGGAATCTTTACCAATTTCAAATTATTAACGTACTGAAAATGAATATTTTGAAGGAAGTACTATGTAAGATATGTGGTATTTAGTAAATTTATAGTGATAAATTTTGATTACAGGCCCATTTTAAATACTAGGTATGTGGACAAGAGGGTTTTGTAAAATTGATTTCACTGTGTTTTAATTAAACATTCACTGGAATTGAGCTTTTATCATTAGGAAGTTTAAATAAATAGCAGAAAACCATTTGGACTTGATGGATAAATCGCATTTCAAGATAAGATTTATTTCATCGTTGCAGCGATGGTAAAAGGCAGGAATTAGACCATTCTCATCTGTAGAATTTTGTGTAAAGTCGACACAATGACGTATGTACCCTGCTAAACGAAGATCAATTGAAATTGATACCTATACTCCATTCGCGACCAAAACGGACGGCAGTAGGCCAGTAGTTGGTCACTATTTAGTAACTGAACTGTTGTCCACCGAACCTTTTAGCCGTGTTGTCACATTTGCATTTAATTGTTGATTTTGACAAAGAGTCATTGTAGTTATTGAGACGCAGAAATGCCAAAACTAGCGTCGAACAGAAGAAGCAGATCAGCAGGTGTTTTAAGCAAATCAAAGAAGATCGCCCAGATTTAAATGATGCAGACGTTCGCAGGCGGGTGATATTTCCCTTTTTACGGAGGCGTTTTTATAATGTCACTTTTTAAGGTATAAAACAGTACCTAATAATGAAGACTTTGAGACCACAAAATTTGAAACCCACAAGTGTTGGTAAAAGACCAAAATCTATGGAAGCGTAGAAGTGCCACACATTTCTCTTTTTTTATTTCCAAATTATCAGAAAAAATATTGAACAATTAGGTAAATTTTTATTAGGAATCTTGCAAATCTTCGTAGGGGCCTACATGAAAGCAGTTTAGATATTACATTTAATTCTAAAGCAAGCAAGGTACCTCCTCTACAATCTCTGTAAACAATTTCCTTCTAATAAATAATGATTTCTTGTTTCCTTTTCGTCGTATCTTCAATCAATTACAAAAATTAACTGAAGCACCTGACAAGTATGTAGGTACCTACAAAGTTAAAATGATCACAAATCCAACACCACAGGAAGCTCCATTGCCCCTAAGAAAAAGGCGACTGCCTGGGGCTTTGGAGTGCTCCGATTTACTTCAAACTTGCAGCATAGTTCCTGCCAGTCACGCGTTACATGAAGTCCGTTTCCCAAAAAGATCCTTACATGGGTATGCGTATCACGAAGGCATAAAACCATTGCGTCTTTAGTCAGTCTTCAGTAAAAGGAGAATTCTCAGATTTTTAAGCACTTCTTCGATATTATTAGACTCTCTGCGACTTGGCAACATGCATCAATTTTGAAAGCAATTTGGAAGGTGAAATGCAATTTGACAAATGTCATAAATACTATACCCAGTGAATTCTGTCACCCTAACAAAGCCTACTGCCGTCCGTTTTGGTCGCAAACGGAGTATATTTCGCGAAAATCAGCAAAGTGTCTGACATCTGGTGGCAATATACTTTAACTACACTGAGAGACCGGATACGGAAATACTTTTAAACGTCTGTCATCATAATTTCGGCTTACGTCAGTCAGTTGTCAGTTGCGAGGTTAGGTAGTTGTTTTGTTCGGAGACATCCTCTCGCTGACTCTAAATTTTGGGAATAATTCTGTGGAATTTTACGTCTTGTGTACTTAAGTGGAACATTGTAAATCCAGGAAAACTTGGCTTTTAAAAAATTCGCGCATCGATGTCACTGATGTCACCAACTGACACTGTCAGGCACGTCACGCTAGAATTCTCACTTCCGGCTCCCCAGTGAGGTGAGACCGCCATTTTGTTAAAGTCACTAGATATATAAAGTACCGCGAATACGCCGCCATTTTGACTCCATATTCAAAATTGACATTTGTCAAATAGTTGAGCAATCGTGATGTTGGAAATGAAGCGGAGGCATGATAACCTTATTGAAACAATTTTGATGCCAAAAGCTTGAAAAATTTAATTTTTCACCGCCATTAAATTATGGACAACTGCAAGCACGTTCTGGTAAATTTGTTCGGCCGATAAAATTGCTCCAAAGAAGCCGTCTCCGTTCATTATGTAGAAACCGAAACCCTTCTCCTGAACGATTCCTGCATCATGTAGGCACACAACATCCAGGCATAGTTAGACTTTGTTTAGTGCCTTACGGCACGCAAATAAAAGAAAAGGTAATTCAGCATTTATGTGATTTTCAAAATTATGACAATTTGAAACTTGTGACAACGTCAAATTATTTTAAACCGGAAATGCCAAGACGCCATTTTGACTCCAAAAACTAGCTCTCTCTGTCGAGCACACTGGCCTAATGAATTGCGGTACTTTATATATCTAGTGACTTTACATTTTGTGGTTTAGCAATGCCATCTATTAGCAGCTGATTTTCGCGAATAGTCATCGCTATTTTGTGTCTCTAGTTAGAAAAATTATTTCTCAATCCAACCTGTTACCTACTCATTATTAGAACCGTTACACATTGCTACAGCCTAATTATAGGTGCCCAAGCGCCCAAAAATTAACATTTAACATTATATTGTATTTATTTCTACACAAACTACATACATGCTCTCAATAAACAATTAATTCTGTGTAAAAGTGTCAAATTTCAATGATTTCGAAATTATAAAACGTGGAGGACTCGCAGTGGCTTCGAAGGGAGTTGTTTGAGGCCCAAATGCTTAGAAATCATGCAAGCTGATGTAATATCGATTGAACTTGAAAAGGATTTGTAAAAAATCTTTTTCTCTGGCTCTAGAAGCAGAATTTGTTACTTAAAACTTACTTAATAGGACACATCTTACAGGATTTCTTAAAGTATTAAATTTCAATTCGTTAATCATTCGAAATTAATAAAAATATAATATTATTTGGTAATTTTTGCAATGTTTCACTTCAATGACAATCTATGACAATTTGTCAAACTGACGCTAAATCTCCTCTGGCAGCGTTGCCAAATGGTTAAGGACGGCCTGGAACTAGAGACGGCCATGGTTAAAGCGTGCCCTAACTGCCAACTTGTTTTTTGATTCTCTGGCAGCGTTGCCAAATGGTTAAGGACGGCCTGGAACTAGAGACGGCCATGGTTAAAGCGTGCCCTAACTGCCAACTTGTTTTTTGATTAAGTGGCGTTTCATCTGCTGAGATGTCAATTCAGTTGTTTTGAAAGCCACCTATCATTATTTGTCGTTTCAGGACCCGTAGCGAAGGAACATTCGAAGTAGTCCAACACACCCGGGCAGGATCCCACCGGCAGGTAGAACAGGCCCGAGCCAGTTCGGGGCAGGGCCCCAAACTGAGCCTCGAGAACCGCTACAACACCCTCAGCGACAGCTAGTGCCCGTCGCCCCCAGCACGTGTTTGAATTAAGTGATGGAACTGAAGTCTCGGACGTTAAGTCCGTCATAAATTTAAGTTAGCCTCTTCCTGTTTTAAATTCTACCGTAATAGGAAATTTTATTGCAATTTATGGATTTTTCTCGGTTCTTATTGAATTTTTATAAAATACACATCAAAGCAAGTGCAGACTTTTCCTCAGAGGTCCTCCGGGGTGGCCTCCTCGCTGAAATCAGCTCTTTAGCACTTCGGACTTGTAGTCGAGGGGGTCGCCTCTTTGGTACCTTGCTACGTATTTCAGGCCGTGGGGGCCCTCGCTGCTGTAGCTCTCGTAGGTGGGGCGCTCCAACAGTTCTGGCTTGAAGTTTTTTATGAAGTAAATCCACGGCTTGGTCTTTTTATCGCCAGATTCTACTTCGTGCTGCTCTCGGGTGTAGAAATTGGGGTGGTCTTCGAGAGAATCCAGGTTGGATAACACTTTATCGTCGACTTCGTAGAGCTCGCCTCTTACGTGCTGCCCCTTTCCTGAACATAATCTCACTTTTAACTGTCAATTTAACGTTTGGAGGAAATCGCGATTTTTCTTAACATAAAGGCTTGAACGTGTTTTTTTTTGGTAAATAGTTTACCATAGTTCAGGGTATTTAGACAAAATATTGTTGGATAGGGGAATTAAATCCAATAGTTTTGAAATTTGGCATACTTATTCTGTGTGGCTTACTGATAAATGTAGAAAAAGTCCCCAACCGGGGGTGGTGCGCTTGAGCCTCCAGCGCAATAAAATAGGGGCGCACGAGTAGTCTTTTGCTTTTATCTTTAAAACCGTTGAGGCTATCGTTATTGTAGTGGTAATATAATTTGAAGCTTATCAAATTCTCTACAAAAAATATGGAGTGACTTTTTTTCGTATATGCAATCATTGTGCCGTAATTTGACTATAATACAGGGTGTTTCCTAATAATGCTGCAAAAATTTAATGGGTGATTCCTCAGGTATTTTTATGAAGAAAAGTTCACATAAACATTTGCCGAAAATGCTTCCTAAGGGAGCTACGCCCTTTCAAATGGGGCACCTTGAAGACGGTCTTTCCTCTATATTTTCGAAAACGTTCATACTTAAATTATGAAATTTGGTATACTGCATAAACTTTTGGCGCTGAATCAGCATCTGAGCCCACAATTTCAAACTTAATCAGAAGCGTACCATACTGGAGGGGTTAATAGTAAAAAATATATGTTTTAAGTTGAATATTTGCCAAATAATGGCTCCTTCCGAAAACATTTATTATATCTTTTTTATGCGAAATTAAATAAGCTTTAATTTGTTATTCCTATGAAATCGATATTATTAATAGTTATCGAAATAAAAGTGAAAAACCGTCGGCGTGCTCCATTTCGTGACAAAACTATCAAAACTATTGGAATCGAAATAAAAGTGAAAAACCGTCGGCGTGCTCCATTTCGTGACAAAACTATCAAAACTATTGGAATTAATTCCACTATTTTTCTTAAGTATCCTGAACTACCAGAGCTTCTGTGTGAAAATGCAATGTCTTATTTGCAGTTTTGGTTTACGAGAGTGCCTTACCGGGGCTGCAGCATAAACATGAATTGTTATATTTGGAATGTGGTTCATAAGGGTGGATTAACTGTCAAATTTGACATTTGACGTCATTTTGATAAGAAAATCGCAAGTTTTCACAAAACTAACGTTTTCAATGTGTTTTTTGGTATAGAGAACCGTCCTGCTTTTCACTCGTGGTGTTTTTCAGTTCAAAACCATGGTGATTGGTCGACTGTCTATAAATTCTGACGTTTGATTGGTTTACAATTCTTGAGTTTAATCGTGTTAAATAGTAATTTGGGGGCACTGGAGCCGCAGCCTAAACATGGAATGTTATACAGGGTGAGTCTGAACGACATCACATCCTTCATACCACATAATCAACTGTTCAAATGATGAGGTTTGGAGCAAAAATTTTAAGTCAATTGTGATTCCTCTAGATGTTATAAGCCGCCAAAGTTTTTCATTTTTAATCGTTTTTATTTAATATCTTCCGAATGGTGTATCGCAGGATTCTGAAATTTTGTACAGTATTGTTGCAGACCAAGAGGCAACTCCTGATGGTACTTCAGACATTATCCAAAAATCGGATCCCTGTTATACAGGATGGTCCTAATGTTATTTGTTCTTGAACTTTTTTATGTTTTTAAATGTTGGTAATTTGTCTATGCGGTGTTATTCTTCGATCAATTTTAAAGCTTTTTTGGCTCTTAAAATTTTTTGAAAAAACTCACAATTTACCAGCAAAATTGTAAAAACCGTTAACATGCTTCAAGGAATCACCATAAAACCAATGGTAAAATTTCACTTAAAAAAAAAGGCAGCAGAGAAGCGGCTGGAACCTCCCCAACGCGTGGGTCTTTGATTTCCGTGACTTGTGTTTAAGATTTTAAAGTTAATGTGCCTAAATGGCACTTCCCGTTAACCAATTGCTCCCAAAAGCCTTTCAGCTCTTCAACGGGTCACCTGACCTCCATGTACCAAATTTCAGACAAATCCTTCCAGTAGTTTGGGCTATAACGTGGTTTCAGTGTTATTTCAAAATTTCGATTTTTCTACCCAAAGGGTAATAAATGCGAATAAATTTTATCTCATTTAAAACCAGAATTCGAAGACCCTTCTGATGGTGGCAATAAATCTTTCAAAAATTTGTTTTGGATGGGTAAATGAGAGAATACTTTAAATTTGGAAATTGGTGTGCCAAAACGGCACTTTCCGTAGGTCGATTGAATCCAACATTTGTTCAGCTCTTCGACGTGTAATACAATCCCCATGTGCAAAATTTTAGCCAAATCGGTTCAGGGGCTTGGGCTGTACCGCGATTTTAAAGTCCGATAAAAATCTCGATATTTTTAGTTTTTGGTCAAAATTAGCAACATTTAAAAACAACATAACAGGTATCCGATTTTTGAATAATGTCTGAAGTAATATCAGGAGTTGCCTCTTGGTCTACAACAATACTGTACAAATTTTCAGAATCCTGCGATACACCATTCGGAAGATGTGATGTCGTTCAGACTCACCCTGTATAAGGTGGTCCAAAGAAAAGTTTCCACCCCGAATATCTCGTGAACGGAACGAAATATAAAAATTAGATCGGACAGGTCGATTTTTGTTTGGAAGGGGACACTTAGATCCGCGCTTGGCGACATTTCACAACGCAACCCCTAAACGCCCATATACAGGGTGTTATTTTTAAAACTTCCCACCTTGAATATCTTTGGATGTAATAAATAAGGTCACTAGATACGCACCGCTTCGCTTCTAAGGTAGCGCATCCCATTCCGAAAAATTTAGTGCCAGAACTGTAAGAGAGGTCTAGACAAAGACCACAAATCTGGGGATTTCTACAGCTTATGGTTGCCGGTGTCTGTCAATTTGACACCTAATCTGTTTGACACTGTCAGGATCACATAACCCTGTCACGTGAAATTTTTTTTGCTTGATTTTTAATTTAATAGAGGCATAAATAACACTGAATTTGTGTGACGGTGCCCCTTTCTTGTGTTTTGGTCACCGGTCACTTAAGTTGAGGACAGCCTCCACCCTGCAAGGTCAATCAGTTGCCTCGATTGATGCTCCAAGTCCAGGTGCGATTTTACCACCCCCTTTATTTCTTCAAATAATAAGAAGTTATGTTTTGTGCTGCAGCTTATTATTGGGACGCACCGACTGTCCGTCCGCTTGTTAACATTGGCACGAGTTAATTAAATTTTCTTGCCGACTCCTGCTAATGTAATCTCGCACCTGGAGACCCATGAAGCTATGGTTGTGAAAAATATAAAATAGTGACTGACCCCTGGAAGTGAGAATATGGCATAAACTATTGAATTGCAACTTATCAAGTAAGTATAAATAAAAATATTTATTTGCTTATGTTTCTTACATTTAAATACCACAAAACCTTCATAATTCTCTCCATATATCTAGAGGTGTGGTAATACCGATACTTCCAGGTGCAGATCCTTCTTGAGGCTGTGTTTGTAACCAACAAAGAAGTCACCCTGGCAAAAATGCAGCTACAGAGAAGATGTTTAAGTGGCATGAACATAATCTCATTTTAACATTGTTTACATCACATAAATAAATTCTTCTTTGATCACCCTCAGTTAATTTCAGAATTTTATTTCACCGCTCCTGCTTGTTATTATTGGAAATACCTAAAACAGGATACATTTGAGCCATATAAAAAGTACATATGTAACCTTACTCTGAGGGCTTCGAAAAAATGTACGCCTCTTTTTCTGGCCTTTTCGTCGGTCAGTGCAGGACTTTACAGCACATGCGAAACTCATCGTCAAAGAAAATGGAATATTGATGAATAAATTGTAGGTTAAACAAACCAAACAAGCAGTGGCGGTGCAAGGGTAAAAATTAGGTGGTGCTCCCAGTTCCCAAAATAATAATAATAATAATAATACGATTTATTCAAAAACGAAAAATTAAAAAACAATTTTAAAGTAAGTAGGAACAGTATAGTTTAGACTGAGTATACATAATACAATGTCAAATTTTAAATTTGCTTATAGATAAGTTCAATCTTGCGATTTTTCAACTTTGCAAATTTTTCAATGACCTGATTATTGAAATTATGAATGTTAAGTATAAAGTCTTTTTCAATAGATAACATGGCAAGCGCTGACAGGCTTTGTTGCCCCATGGTATTTCGTGAAAAAGTCTTCACACGATTTAATGTTGAAAAACACCTTTCAGCTTCTGAAGAGGACATTGGTATAGAGATAATAATTTCAAGCAATTTTCCAGTTTCATGAAATACACTTAAAAGATTATTTGATTTCAAATATAAAAACAATGACAAAGCTCCACTAATATTATTAAACTCTTCTCTTTCATACAACACAGCCAGTTCGGTACGTAATTTTTGTCGTTCCAGTTGCGGATATGCCTGTGCCGTAGCTAACAAGTAGGATTCAGGAAAGTTTTTTGAGTAATCCTTAAATTTTTCGGACAAAAATAGGTTAGATGCTACTAAATGGCCTGTAAACTTGTATCTATCCACTGCTTGATTAATTATGACATCGCACACTTCTTTGGCTTCCCTCATTCTGGTAATAGCGGACGTACCTCTTCGACTTCTATTTGCTTCTTCGTCCAATGTTGGTCCAACATCGTCAGAAATGTTATCACGCACTTTGGATACTTCTTTAACAAAATTATCGATGCAGGTTTTAATGTGAACTGGATCGGTTTCCCGTTTCTGTAGTTGGTTGTACAAAATATCCACATGTGGCATTATCTTACTAAAGAAATTTAACCAAAAGACGAAATTTGGGTCCTGCAATGTTCTTTTCAGTCCTGAAGCCTGGTCAATAGTTGTCTTATTTTTAATGACATCGCTGTTTTCAATTTCCTCCATACATTCAATAAGTTGATCTCTGTACTCAAACACAGTATTCACGGCTCTTGTATGAAAATTCCATCTTGTAGCAGCGGCTCTAGGAAGTCGCTTACCCACTACTCGATTAAGAAACTCCATTCGTTGTGGCGAGTTCGAAAAAAATGTAGAGAAACCTCCCAAATTTGCGAAAAATATTCGTACATTGCGATTGATGGAAGCAGCATTAGACATGACTAAATTTAATTGGTGAGCATAGCAATGGACGTACTGGGAATTAGGATAAAATTCTTTAATTCTAGCTTGAACTCCGTTCGTACCCCCACTCATAACATTAGCACCATCGTATGTTTGTGCGATTAGTTTATGTGGTTCATTTTTTATGTGACGGTCAAGTTCGGTTTTTATACATTCCGCCAGTGATGCTGCATCATGTTGAGCGGGTTTTAAAAACCCCCAAAATCTTTCCACAGGCTTTCCGTCACAGATATAGCGATATACTAAGGCCATTTGAAGAGTTGCAGATACATCGGTGGTTTCATCCGCGATGACGGAAATATGATTGGCAGCTTTTATTTCAGCAGAAATTGCTTCCCTGCATACTTCCAACATGCACTCCAATAATTCGTTCTGTATTGTGTTCGATATACCTTTGAAGGCTGTGGCTTTTTCTAAATGTATTTTCATGGCATCATCCAAGTCGGTACTAAAATTTATTAGGCCGCGGAACACTCCCGGATTTGAGGAATTTTCAGTCTCATCGTGACCGCGCAATGCGAGCTCGAAACTCCCGCAAAAGCGAATGCAATTTATGATTATATTTAGGACGTACCTGTTGTTCGACACTAGATTGTTATGTCGCTCAATGGATTTTCTGTATTCTGAATTGAGCATAGTTGCAATGTTTACTGTACCCAACATGGCTAAGTTTAACTCATTCTTCATATGTTGGGAAGAATGCCCATGCTTCTTGATTTTTTCATTGATGTGATTTAAATCGGTCACGCCAGTTTTTGTCCAGGACACATCACCACCGAAAAGTAAACATGGGAAACAAAACACGGCATTAACTGCATTGCATCCGCACAACCACAAGTTTTTTTTATATAATTCATGATTAAAGGATCTTACGAATTGTTTATTTTTCGTTTTTACCGGAAGCTGTATTGTTAGGTTCGGGGTTGGCCTTCCTAGAACTTTGATTTGGACTTTTTCTTCCAATTCAAGCTGTGAGAAAGGATGATTTAAGAGATGCTGCACGGTATTCATGTTCGAACTCGGAACTTCGCAGAGTGCAACCTCAGACTGACAAAAATCAAGCGATATGCGGATATGCATAAATTTGGTAAACGAACTAAACCAACGAAGACTAATAAATAAAGGAAAGTGGAATGGTATATGGATTAATGGAAACAATCCGAGAAACGAGATAGAAAATTAGGCGCTCGCGCTCCTGACCTGATATACGGAATCCTGACGTGCGGCCTGAAACAGAGCACTTCGCCCTGCTAAATCGCCGTTTAACAGTGTGTAGCTCCATCCTTCATCCTCTCGGTCTCGCACGTTTGAAGCGCATCCCCCAAACCGTGCGCCGTATCGACGAGCACCACAATATGGCAAATGAATATAAATATGCTTAAATATTTGCTTATACCTTCCTTTTTGAAATATGACCTATTGTTACGTGAAAATATGTGGTAATAATGACTATTTATTGCACTAAAAAGTAAAGGGCATTTTAAATTTTTTTTTTCTCGTTTTTTCTCGGTAGTGCGCGCGCACCGGAGCACTTACACAAAAACCGCCACTGCAAACAAGTAACTGCTTGAGACTTCGCAGACAAAATCGACAACTGTCAATAAATCACTATCCCAGAGGTTTTTCCGTCACGTCACCGTGGGTTACGTCAAACACTACTCATCTCTTTATTTCCATATGTCCATCGCTTACATTGCTGGACCATGGCGCTACCTTAGAACCGAAGCGGTTCGTATCTAGTGACCTTAGTAATAAAGATTGAATTGAAATAAACGCTGGCCAATCCCGCACGGATGAGGACACTTGCGCGTATATGTATTGAGCGAATTTCATCCACTTTCGGTTTAACCGGAAGTGACCTTAATTTTGTTTTTTCAAATGGAATGACATCTTTTTCTCAACGGATTCGGAATCTACGATTTTTTCTGATGTAGAAAGATGTATCATACTTGACCGGTACAGTCACGGCCACCCCAGATTTTCAAAAACATCGAAGAAATCGGTGAAATATTGAGATTTTCGAAGAACGCAGAAACACGTCAAAAGAAAATAAAAAGGAAATGTCAATGGGCAGATGAATTTGCATCAAAAAATTAAAGTACACGTGTTTTTGCGTTTTTCAAAAATCTCAGTTTTTCACCGATTTCTGAAAATCTAGGGCGGCCGTGAATGCAAGCATGATACATTGTTTCTAACTCAGAAAAAATCGTAGATTCCGAATCCGATGAGAAAAAAGTATCGTTCCAGTTGAAAAAACAAAGTTAAGGTCATTTCCGGTTAAACCGGAAGCGAAAAAAATTCCCCTCTATACCAAGCGTAATTTGTCTCAAAGAAATTGTTTGAATGTGTTTTTTTTTTCTAAATATAACAATTGGAGGCCTTCCGGGGCTGCATGGAATGTAATATTTGGAATTTGGTTCATAAGAGTGAGAGTTAACTGTCACATTTGACATTTAGAGGCTTCTTCGCGCTACTGTCTTTCTCTCTCTTTCTTTGTGTGGACCTGCTCGTAAATTTGTCTTCAAATTTAAATTATGAGCACTTTGCAGTCCACCAAATAAACTAAATAAAGAAATCATGTTTCTACGATGGCGTAGAGAGGACACGAAAGAAAAATTTCTGTAGTTTAAAAATTTGTACACGAAATTTAGAGGGCGAAGTCGAAATTCTGAGTTTACAACTCGAAGTTCTAACTTTCAAGACGGAATTCTAAGCTCGCAACTCGAAATTCTAACTTTAAAGTCGAAATTCTGAGTTGTAAGTCGAAATTTTAAGTTTCAAGTCGAAATTATAATGTGTATACAGTGCATCATACAGCTGTGAGACGTGTTTTTTGCCAGAATATCTCATGGCATGATCTATCCGATCCCCGATTGAAATAGCACTCAGGGGGATTGAAAAATTATGGAGGTCCAAGACAATGAAAATTCACTGCAGTTACAAGAAGTACCAAAATAAGTAACGTGGAAAATAAAGCAATTTTGCAAAATTATCGCTCAGAGTGTTGAAAAATTGTAAAGGGGTATGAAAAGATAAGAGGGGTAAATATTAATCGTCGAATTGCAGAAAATGACACAAAAATAAGCCAATTATGCAAATTTAGCTTTTGAGAGGTTGAAATATATTGCGAATGGAGTTTTAAAAAGTGAAATAGTATATTACGATATTAGGTTGGTAAGTACAGTATAACAGAATCGAGGAAAGGTTTGCAAAAACGAGTCGAAGACGAGTTTTTGCAATTTCCGAGATTATGTTAGATGTACTTAACAACCGTGTATCGTATATGATTTTTCGCACAATTGAAATTAACTTATTGAACATTTTTCGTCAGCCATTAAACAAATCCTGTTTGACAGATCGCCGAATTTTCCAAATGCTCTCGCTGCCTTTGCCAGTTCAATTGTTTTACTTACCATGCCTGTGTCAGATATGCGTGCTGTTATGAATTCATAACAGCACTGTTATTTTTCGTTGCCTGAGAAACCAAACCGCGCTTGGTAAGTTGAACTTACACCTTACGTTAACTACCTACGTCGGTAAGAGAGTTATAACATACGATTGTGCGAAATAGTATATTACGATATTAGGTTGGTAAGTACAGTATAACAGAATCGAGGAAAGGTTTGCAAAAACGAGTCGAAGACGAGTTTTTGCAATTTCCAAGATTCTGTTAGATGTACTTAACAACCGTGTATCGTATATGATTTTTCGCACAATCGAAATTAGCTTATTGAACATTTTTCGTCAGCCATTAAAAAAATCCTGTTTGACATATCGCCGAATTTTCGAAATGCTCTCGATACCTTTGGCAGTTCAATTGTTTCACTTACCATGCCTGTGTCAGATATGCGTGCTGTTATGAATTCATAACAGCACTGTTATTTTTCGTTGCCTGGGAAACCAAACCGCGCTTGGTAAGTTGAACATTGGTTGAACTTACACCTTACTTTAACTACGTCGGTAAGAGAGTTATAACATACGATTGTGCGAAAAAGGTATAAACATATAAGCCATATGAGTTCAAATCTACTATTATTGCCGAAAGAAGAACGAAATTAGGCGAATTTAGTAAAATATATTTAGTAAGGTATGCTTATGGGGTTGAATAATTGTAAAGGGGGGATGAAAATTAACCGAAGTAAAATTACAGAAAATAACACATATGCCATTTAAGCCAATTAAAGATTTTGGGGGGTTGAAATAGTGCGAAGGGGTGGAAAAAATTAAAAAGGTAAACATAAGCCATATATGAGTTCAACTTATTGCCGAAGAAAAACGAAATTAGGCAAATTTAGTAAAATAGGTGCTTAGGGGGTTGAACAATTATTGGAAACAAAGGGATGAAAAGTCAGAGGGGGTGAAAATTAACCGTAGATTTACAGAAAATAATGCAAAAATCAGGCAATTTATTCTAATTTAGCCTTTGGAGGGTTGAAATATTGCGAGTGGGGTCGCGGGTTGAAAAAGTGAAAAAGGTAATCATTATTATTCAAGAGAGCAAAATTTCAAAATTTGTTATTGAAGAAAAACGAAATTGCGCGAATTTGGCTAAATTAACGTTTGGGGGGGGTTACAAAATTGTGAAGGGGGAAGAAAAATTAAGGGGGGTGAAAATAAGTGACTGTAGTCAAGTAGAACTATCGAAAATTATATGAAAAGAAGCGGCCTTGCGTAAATTTAGCTTTTTGAGGGTTCACATATCGAGAAAGAGGTTGAAAAACTGTGTTTTAAAAAATAATGAAAGTGACTTTTGCATTACCAAAGAATTACCAAAAAGCCCCAAAAAAAATTAAATGTATATACTTACTTAATCTGCTACCTGGATTTAGGGGTTGTTAATAGTCTAGGGGCTGGTTTTAATTGAGGACTTATGACTTTTTTTAAGGCTTGACCGAAATCTATCGAACCTTGTAATTTCATGGCACAATTTTCCCGAAAAAATTTTAGTTTCAACCCTTAAATTTCATCCCCCTTCTTAGATCATAACGAAAAATTTACCATCCCCCCACCCCTGTCACTGTAAATTGACACATCAAATTCAGTCTTAATACGTTGACCAGTTTTTAAGTTATCGTATTATTGTGTTTCTGTACGTTGAGGGTTGTAGCGTCTTTAAGGGTAGTTTTTCGCGAATGATGATTAAACCATTTTTGTAGCATCAATGGAAAGCTATCGAACGGCATTAATTTTAATCCCTACATTATTAAGTGAAAATTCGAGTTTCCATCCCTTTTCATTCCCTTCGATAAACTCCTAAAATTCACTCCTCCCTTTTCCTATACGCAATAATGTATAAAGCCTCACAACTTCACAGCAGATATTACTTCTCTGTATCAAATTACAGGGCTTTACGGGCGTTTGCAAGAAAGTTGTGCTTTCAATTTCACCATTCTAATTCAATTCGTTCAAAAATGCATGAAAAAAATTCTTAAATACACCCAAAAATACTAAACATTAGCAGTTATTGCGCGTATTTAAATATTTTTCATACAAAACATATTGTGGTATCAGCCAAAATATTAACCTGACAGAAGGATATATTTTTAAAAGGCGCCATTTTATTGGAAATCACTGTCGGCGCCCTCTACGCGAGTCTCATGGCACAGTCGACCAAACAAGTTTTGCCGATACAATACTGTACACTTAGTTGCCTACCTCAACTTATCTCTGCCGTTATTTTTGAATCGGGGAACGAACGGGGAAATCATGCCATGAGATATTCTGGCAACACGTCTTACACAGCTGTATGATGTACTGTATACACATTATAATTTCGACTTGCAACTCAGAATTTCGTGTACAAATTTTTAAACTACAGAAATTTTTCTTTTGTGTCCTTTCTACGCCGTCGTATGTTTCCTAGTTACTTACAATTTAATTGGATTTGCAGGCACAGGTCGAAAAATGCCGTTTATGTTGGTATTCCACAAATAGTGACTCAAACAAAGTGATATTTGAACAAAAAACATTGAACAAGGCGTATTTTATCATATTCTATGGTGGAAAACTCGTAGAAATTTATATTTAAAATTGAATTTCCAAGAAATAAATAAATTCAAAATAATCTGAGGGAGAAAGACGATAGCGCGAAGAAGCCTCTTAAGAGCAATATTTCTGAGCCCACCCTTGTTTCGCTTAACTGTCACATTTGACATTTAAGGTTATGTCAACTAGAAAAATCACGATTTTTTCCAAAACAAACGTTTGACTACGTTTTTTTCGTTAAATACAGTAATATTGTGTCTTACCGGGACTGTAGAGCAAAAACGGAATGTTATACTTCGTTCCTATGATAAGTGGAAATTTTTCGACGGTTCGTCCTTCGCCTAAAAACGCATAACAACCGTTATCCTTCGCAAACCAGCTGTGATTGGGCTCCCCTCGCTTCAAAGTACCGTAAACAAAGACTTTATGCCCTGCGCTAGAAGCCCTAAAAAAATTCTTTAAATCCGGCCCTGGCCACAGAGCGCCCCTTTAAACAGCTGATTGACAATCCGGAGGGTGTGGCAATGGCGTAAACACTCCCATGATTCGGGTAAGTCAATTTTTTTAGAATTATAGCCCCCTTTTGTCAATTACTTACATGGTCAAGTTGACGGTGATAACAGTCGACGATCGAAACAATTTTGCGGGAAATTTGAACATTTTGAACGTTTTTTTTGCAGTTTTGGCTTCGGGGTGAGGATGTACTTGATAGTGACTGCCCGAAGCCTGTCATGGATGCTGGTGAGTCTGGTGGCCAGTTTGTTGATGCTGACGGCTATGGTCAGCCCGCAGTGGCTGGTCGGGGACGAGCAGGCTTTGAGTTTGGGGAATGAAACTGTCTTTTATACCCCCAGCGAGGGGGTCTACGCCAAGTGCAGGAAGCCCAATAAAGTTGATGAATTAAGGTGCACTGCCATTGGGGTGAATGGCCTAGCGACTGACTCGGAGATTTATCCCACCCCCTGGAAGGCTTCCATTGTTTTCCTGTCTTTCGGTAATTATAATTTGCTTACTTTCTACCTTAATAGCAGTTTTAAGAGGTTGTTAAGTTTTATCATTCGAAAATGAGTTATTCCTGCAGTCTTGTAAAATAATTCGCATAAATATGTGAAAATTGAGACAAAGAAAGCATATGTAAATTTCAAAACCCCCATACATTGCCATAGTAGAGAAATTATACAGGGTGTCCGGAAATAACGTCACAATATTTCGGGGGGTGATTCTGCACTTAAAAATAGGAAGAAAAGTTCATATGAACAGATGTCCGAAAGTGCCTCCTGGGGGCGCTACAGGCCTTAGAAAGTGTCTCTCAAAAACAGGTATTTATTAATTATTTTTGAAACGATTGGAGCGAGAATAATGAAACTTTGGTTCTGTGGTAACTTTGGGGTGACAAATTATCTGATGGAAACAAAACAGGTAATTGACGACCATAGGCGTGCGAAACAGGGGGGCTTAGGAAAAAAATCCGCACAACTTTTTTTTCTCCAGCTTTCTTGAATTTTTGACTTCAGGTAACAATAGGCATCTTGCATCAATTTTGTTTTTGATGTTAAATTGAAGCTCGGGATATATGTGATCCTTCCAGATACCTTAAATTCCAATATCTTGTCGGTGGAGCTCAAAAAAAAATGAGAAAGTAGCATTTCCAAACTTCCCGCCAAAAGACCAGCCCAGCCATTCGAACATAATTTTCTTACATGTGACAACGTCGCTGTCTAACCTGACCCGACGTCTTTCATTCATAAATCTTAAATATTTTATAGTAGTCACCAGTACTCTTTGCCAGTGGGTACAAAGGTACAAGATGCCAACCCAAACAACTAATAACATTGTACTTACCTCCTTTTACAACGTTAGAGGTCACTTTTGATCCCTCTTATTGTCAACTGCCAAGGCTGACTTTTCAAATTAATTATTAAACGTCACCCTCAAATAAACTGTTGTCAGATTGCATCCGCTGTACGATTTATGACGTCACAAGTCGTACAACGGCGTTTCTGAATTATTTATTTATTTACAAATAAACGAACGTTTTTAAAATAAAATTGATGTTCGCTGACGATTCCTTGTATCTTTATTGATGCATTTACATTAAAATATCCCGAAATTACGAAATGTGCAAGTAGCCTATTCTCCAAACAATTATACAAAGGTACTCTTGATACTAAATCATAGGATCAACCGTTTTCAAGAAAAACGCGATTAAAGCATGTGCTGCCTATGGTAAAAAATTTATAAATGCAAAAAAACAAGTTGGCTTACTTCACAAATGTCGTTAGTCAGTCACTAACGACTACAACTTGCTATTCTAGCTCCAACAGTTTCAAAAATAATTAATAAATACCTGTTTTTGAAAGACACCTACCTAAGATCTGTAGCGCCCCCTGGAGGCACTTTCGTGGGTAGTTTGTGAGAAATTCAGGTAGACTAATGTTGAATTTCCGTCTTACCTTACTTTTAAAAATGTGTAGTACTTGGCTTCCTTTCCCTATTTTACCTTAGGTATAAGAAGGGAAGATAAATCCTATGGTTTCCCCGTTTTGAAGTAATTTACGTCCGCTTTCCCCACATTACCGTACTAATTGTATTATGCTATACAAAGCTGCAAACCTTCAAATTCCACCGTTTCAGTTAAGTTGGCTTACCTTATTTGCATAGGGTGAAGTGGGCTAAATTCACTGTCAGTGCAATACTGTTTAGGAACAACTTGACAGATTTCCCCGCCTTACCTTGTCATGTGACCCCAAATAAAGGGGTTCTTACGATTGTCGGATCATAACGCTGTATAGGGTGCGCTGTATAGGGTGAAGTGGGAATTTCCCCACTTTACCATAACATTTTTACCATGGAAATTAATGTTTGAAAATTTTAAATTCCGTGGTAGTGGCTTGTTCTCCCCACTTTACCATGTTTTTATGATAAGAGACATTATTAACGATATATTTTTCAACTTGAAAAGTAGGAAATATTTAAAAAAATTAGTTGTAGTAAGAAGCGCTCGATTTCCCCACTTCACCTTAGAAATTATTATTATAACATTTAAAATTTTGTGAAAGTGAAAAGGGGTTGAGTTGAATTCAGTGCTCCACTTTGCCTTACTTAACTGCACACGGCTTCTTCTCCCCACTTTACCCTGTTTTTATCATATGAGACACGATTAATGGCTCCAACATGACCGATGTACCTTTCAATTTAAGAGTAGCGCTCGATTTCCCCACTTCGCCCTAGAAATTATAAAATTTTAAATTCTGTGAAAGTGAAAAGGGATTCAGTTGAATTCAGTGCTCCACTTTACCTTACTTAAACTGCACGCGGCTTCTTCCCATTTTACCCTGTTTTTATGATATAAGACACGATTTAATGACTCCAAAATGGCGGATATATTTTTCGCTTTAAGAGTATTGCTTTAGAACTTCTGCATGAGACTTGTTCTTCCCACTCTATACTGTTTTTATGATGAGACAATTAATGGGTCGAAAATGGCGGAAATTTTTTTCTCTTTAATATTAAAAAACTTTTAACATGGTAAAGTGGGGTGAGTAAGTACAGCTTATGTTTAACCATTTGACTTTACTTTCAAAACTGCAGCGGTTTCCTAACCGCACTTTATGTTTCAGGTACGTTAAATTTCGTTTTTTACTTATACAGGGTGTCCGGAAATAACGTTGAAATATTTCGGCGGGTGATTCTGCAGCTCAAAATATGAAAAAAAGTTCCTATAAACATGGGTCCAGAAATCGCTTCTAAGGGGGCTAGGGCCCCCTAAAGGGGGCGCTCAAAATTCGATTTAGATTTTGTCAATTATTAAGTTTTTGCATACTATCTGACATCGATAAGCAACATTAGATTACTTTAGATACTAATTTTTAAAATCGTTCAGTTTTGTAATTTAATAAAAATCGTTTGATAAGCCTAGGAAATGCAAATGGATCTTTAAATCTAATTTTTTCGAAAACGGTTGATTCTACGGTGTTATAACAAGAGAGGCTTTTTTATGTAATTTTGGTCAGGAAACCATATTCCGGTGAGAAATTGTCTAAAAAATAACACATAAAAAAATTTGGGTGGGGAAAGCTGAAGTCCCCCCTGTTTTCCACGCCCCTGGTTGAATCTGCTTTTGGTAGATACCATAATCTGATGGCGCTTACCGATGTTAGATAATGTGCAAAAAGTCGTCACTGTATCTTAAGCGGTTCCTGATTTATTCAATAAAAACCGAATTTGAGGCCGCCCCCTTCAGAAGGCCGTAGCCCCCTTAGGAACGATTTCCGGATACATGTTTATAGGAACTTTTTTCCATATTTTGAGCTGCAGAATCACCTCCCGAAATATTTCATCGTTATTTCCGGACACCCTGTATGGTAAGGTAGGGTAACTCCAATTCAAGTCAATCTATCCTAACAAGTAACAGGGTAAAGTGAGGTACAACTGATATTTTCAAAACGGAACAATTGATGTTTAAACAGCAAATAATTACTGAAATTGTTTGCCTTAGTAGAGAAAATTGCGACGTTGCCATTTTCATATTTACAACTAAATTTTAATTCCAGGGCTCACCATTATGTCAGTCACGGTTTGCACAAGCCTAATCAGCTGTTGCATGCAAAGCCTGTTCAAAAAAAGCATTTTCACAATGTCAGGGGCTGTTCAAGCTTTTGCCGGAATATTTTTTATAATGGGAGTGATGCTGCACCCGATGGGGTGGGGGACTGGCCGAGTGCAGAAACTCTGCGGCCGAGATTCCTCCCCTTTCTACCCTGCTGCCTGCAGCCTCGGAATAGGACTTTGGGTAGCCGTTGCAGGAACTGCCTTAACTTTCGTCTCGGCTTGTCTCTCAGTACCTGCCGAGAAGTCAACAAGTAGTGATAAAGTTCAGGACCAAATATACGAAGGCCACACCCTTATCTGCCTCCCCTAATGTTCCGCCGCTTGTCATTGGCGGTTATTTTTGTGTTAAGTGATATGTTATTTAATGGTGCTCTCTGTTTTCTACGTTACGTACTTAGGTTTTGTACTTTTATAACCTGTATACCAAAAATTTTATACAATATGTACTGTACTTATGTTTAGTCAAAAATTTTGCACTTTTTTATATTTGAATAAAGTGATGCACAATTCAGTGTTTTGAAGAATGGCAACACTCTTGCTACGTAATGGGCCTTTCCAACAATTTTTGAAAATGATAAATTTATAAAGAATACACTTCGTCAAGACCTCCTCAGCAAATAAAATGTTTCAAAACTTCGTAGTTTTTAACTTCTACGCAGCGCGAAGCAGTTACTGGAATCGATAGGAAAATTCAAAAAAATCAAATCGCCGTGTGTCTTTCTGTCTGTGATCACGCTGGAGCTCAAACTACAGAATCTATCGAGATTAAATTTGGCACACATATTCCGTGGGCAATTTGTAGGTGCTGATTAGATTTTGGGCCACATCGGTCCACGGAAAGCGCCTTTGGCACATCAATTTTAAAAATTTAATTGCACACCCCCATTTTTTGCGTTACCATATGAATGCTCTTCGAATTTTGCTTCTAAAAATGTATTCACACTTGTGCCCTTTTGACCAAAAAAATGGTGCCGTGAAAAAAAACCTATTTTCGTTTAAAAATAGTTAACAAATATCTAAGAGCTGTAGTGAAAACCTAATTTTTCTAAGCGCAAAAGTTTCAGAGATCTGAGCGTTTTAAATCAGCAGTCCGAACATTGTGACGTCATACCAACACGGGTATAGGTCATGTAAACGTGACGTCATGCCGCCATGTATGGCCGTATGCGCAGTCATTTTTTGACGCCGACAAAATTTACTTCAATTCCTACTGTCAGTTACGTGTTATTTATCATCATTAGCCTATATTCTGTAAGCAAAACGTTAACTTTTCAACGACTGTTAAGTTTCAGATGCAAGTATTTTTGCATTTGCTTAAAAATTAACAGCCGTTAAAATGTTAGCGTTTTGCTTACAGAATATAGGCTAATGTAGGTTAAAATAGTACGTGGTAAATGTGAAAAGTCCCAGATTCTGTTGACAGTAGTGACAAATGACGTGTAAATGCACTAGAAATGGCACTAGATCAACGCATGCGTATCATACGGGGCCAAGCGCAATAAACCCCCACCAGTGCCTTCAAGGACCTATACTGAGCCAACACGTATTAGCCCGGCGTAAAAAGTTAAAAAACGTTCATTACAGCCCAGGCGTTTTAGATTTTGACCTCGGAAAAAATAATGTAAATCTGAAACTTGGCAGATCAGCTGTATTTGAAGTGCTTGACAACATACTAAAACTCCCAAAACCTACGGTGCCGGCTTCATGGAATTCCAGCCGCTGGAGCATCTGGAACACTGAAGAAGTGCAGGTTTGCGCTGGAACTGACGCTACGGCCAAACGGTTAGTCCTATCGCCTTCCAATCGATCTTAAACGACTGTATGAGAAACGGGCTATCTTTCTTCGTGCTTTTCAATTATTTCAAACTGTATCCGGGCCTCCCGAAAGTGGCAAAAGCCCCCGAAATAAAGAAAAAAATCATTTTTTTCAATTTGAAATTGGACGGTTCTTTGTGAGAGATATCGCAAAAATGCACGAAATAAACATTGTAGAGGATATAAAAAGCTTTCAAACGACACCTTCAAAATATTCCAATAATTCCAGTTTAATTCCATTCTAATTCCATTAATTCCGTTCTAATTCAATTAATTCCATTCTAATTCCATTAATTCCATTCTAATTCCGATTTAGTTCCATTAATTCCAAACAATTCCATATTAATTCCAACTAATTCCAGCTAATTCCTGTAATTCCTTTTAAATGATATACTTATCAATTCCAAATAATTCCACTTAATTCCAACTAATTCCAGATAATTCCACCTAATTCCAACTAATTCCAACTAATTCCAACTAATTCCTTTAATTCCATTCTAATTCCATTCTAATTCCAATAATTCCATTAATTCCACTCTAATTCCATTAATTCCATTCTAATTCCACTAATTCCGATTTAGTTCCATTAATTCCAAACAATTCCAACCAATTCCAGCTAATTCCAACTAATTCCTTTAATGCCTTTTAAATGATGTACTTATCAATTCCAAATAATTCCTTATTAATTCCATATCAATTCCAAATAATTCCATAATAATTCCAGTTAATTCTAAATAATTCCAGCTAATTCCAACTAATTCCAACTAATTCCAGCTAATTCCAACTAATTCCAATTAATTCCGGCTAATTCCAACTAATTTCATTAATTCCAGAATAATTCCGTAATAATTTCATAATTCCGGAATTAATTCCAAGCCGGATGTACAACTAATTCCACTAGTGATCAGCCCCCCAATCGCCTCCAATTGCGCGCGAATCATATTGTCATCCTTTTTTAACGCATTCAGATTTGAGCATAATGTGTACTCTTTTCTCTCAAGAAATACCTGGATTAAAGCTAATGAATCAGGCTTTCGAACTTTGCAAGAAACGTCGACAGATGGCGCTGCTGTAGCAGCCTTATTGATACTTGTTTTTAAGGCTTATTTTAGGTGCGTGGGGATTGGTCGGACAACAACCATCAATGGTTATGAGACCAAAATAGCCTTGAAGATCCTTCTTTTTTCTTCAAAAATCTTTTTTCAGAAGTCCATTTGGCGTAAGCATTAATTTTCTGTGATTTTTCTAAAAAAAGTGTTTTTGCGTATTTTCATGCTTCCATAACCATGACTAAAGTAACATTGATGCACATACGGCTTCATTTTCAATAATAACTGTTCAGTTGCCCCCCACTGGCATCCGCGCTACTGTTTTCACCATATTCGTTCATTTATAACTGAAAATTAAGATTTATATGCATTACTGTTCTTTGGTCATGGCCATTAATGCGTGAAAATACTCAAAAGCACATTTTTTTTTAAAATTACAGAAAATTAATGCTTAAACCAAATGACTTCTGAAATAGTATATTAAAAAACACGTTTCATAAGGCCAATTATTACCGCACGAGGATGTTTGGACGAGGGCGAAAAGCCCGAGTTTTTCAAAATTCGAGTGCGATAAGAGCCTTATGAAACACGTTTTTTATACAATTTTTTCTATTTCGGATACCAATAACCTGTTAGAAAAAAATTGGTTATCCATTTTCATAGACAGGTCAATGTTCGCTTGACAGTTGGCGATTGTTGGACACAATCGTTGTCTAGGTTACGATGTAAATAAAAACCGTGCTCTAATACCCACATAGCACAATATATTCTGTGGGCAATCTGTAAATGTGCTGTATATTCTCTGAATAAGGCAATATTCCAGGTATATTCTCTGAATATTATGAACATTGTAGATCCTCCCTTATGATTATAGGAATATTCAGATTAAATATTCCATGAACATTAAATGTAAATAATCCTGTAATGTGCCTAAAATATTTTTTAAAATGTAGTCGCTATATAAGGTTGATGCCAACCACATTGCACCGCCACGGCCATTGAGGCCATTGCAAATTGGTTTTTAAATTTAAATAACCTACCTGAATTCAAAAATTTCTTGATTGGTGTGCGGGTTCGGGTCGAATCGTGTCGTAGGCGATTGCGTGAGCTTGCCGATATGGCCGCGTCGTGCTCGTCACGTCGTCACGTCATATGTCGTTACCGAGGTCGTTACTCGTTCGATGGTCAGTTTGAGTCGGGTTCGCCATCTTTATTTTTTAGTTTGTTGTTTTGTGAAAACGCATGTTGTAGATGAAAGCGTTAATTTCTGTCTGGATTATTTGTCTTAAAAGTTAAAGGTAGGTACGTACAGTAAATAGTTGTTATTTGCGAATTTGTTTTAGTGCAGCACTGTAGAATACAATAACTTTACGCAGTTAGCGGCCGCCATTTCCTTTTCAGTATTTTATATTTCAATTTTCAGATTTACCTATTTTTACCGCTTATTTGGGGACTATTCACCACCTCCCAGTGCTCCACCAGGGCTCCTACTTGTTCAGCATATTATCGTTATATACTGAATGTTCATTTTTTTAAAAGAAATATATTCTTAAAATATTTTAGGAATGTTATTTACAATATCCCTAGAATAAGAGCGGAATATTCTTATAAACTCCTGATTAGCACATAGGAATATTTGATGAATATTATGGGAATATTCTCATGATTATCCTTAGAATATCTGTGGAAGGGACATTAGATAATTCCAGGAATGTTCTGTGTATATACCGCACATTGAGAGAATGTTCTAGGAATATTTGAATATTCAGTATGAACATTCATGGAATGTGCTAGGAATGAGATTGTGCTATTTGGGTAGAGCACATTAGAGAACGCGTTTGGGTGCTATAAAGTGTTCATTAGAAAACCGAAATAGAAAAAAGGATTTTTGAACAAGAAAGAAAGATCTTCAAGGCTATTCGAGTGTCATTCCGATAGGTCGTTGACTGACCAATCCCCATGCAGCTAAAATAAACCTTTAAAACAAGGATCAATAGGACTGCTACGGCAGCGCCATTTGCCGTAGTTTTTCATACAGTCGAAAGCCTGATTCTTTGGCTTTAATTTAAGACCACGCTCACCCAAGTCGGTTAAGAAATGGCAAACTTATTCCCAAAAATATTTTGTCCGGTTTTTTTGGGACACCCGATATATTTTTCATTTTTGGTTCACACCTCTAATTTATTTTACAAAAAAGCATATTACTATCGGATTCGACAGCCGTTGTATTGCCGGATCAAAAACCTTAGTGCAACTTTTTAGAAAATTTCCATTTTAGGGACAAAAAGGCCCCTCTTTAAATTTTTCTTAGCAAAAGAGCATATTATTGTCATTGAATTCGATAGCTGTTGCATTGCCGGATTCGTGCATCCCCTACGAGCAAACTGACAGCGGGCTGTCAACTGGGGTCTGTCAAAAATGGAAATCACCCATTGGGACAAGCTGTATTTTGTATGCGAAATCTAGTGATATTCGTTTCGGACTGTTGGCGACATTAACTGTCAACCGTCACAGTATTAAACGTCATTTAATAAATTCTAAGAATCGAATATTTTCCATAATTTAACGGTAAATCCCTGATAATAACACAAAAATTGTGCTTTTGGTGAGTCCCCACCGAATGTAATCGAAATTCATTGATAAATATTAAAGGTGCACGTTTTAGATGCCCCCACTCCTAATGGCAGCTTTCGGAGTCGATTCCCACCTCGAAGTTGAAGAGATAATTATTAAGGAAGAACCCAAAGAAGAATGGAATGACGCCGAAGCCACGAAGATGACTGTCAATGAAGAATTCAAGCAGGAAATTGAGGAGCTAAATGATGATGAGAAAGATTCCGACTTGCCCGAAGAAGAATATGACATGAAATCCATCCCAAGCCAGGTAGTAAATGGCATAAAATTATTTTATTGTGAAAAGTGTGACTACAAAACGAAACAAAAGAAAAACGTCCAACAGCACGTCATTAACAGACACCTCCACGCGAGCGAAATCAGATGGTTGGGCTGTGAGAAATGTAACTACAAAGCCAAGCAGAAGAATCATCTGCGCACGCACATGATCACCAAGCACCTGGATGCAGCCGAAGTAAAATGGTTTAGCTGTGAGAAATGTGACTATAAGTCCAAGCTGAACGGCCACCTGCAGCAGCACATCATCAGCAGACATTTAAACAAGGACGAAATCAGGTGGTACCAGTGCCAGAAGTGCCCCTACAAGACGAAACAAAAGACGCACTTGAACACCCACTTGATTAGTAAACACTCGAATGCGGAGGAAATAAAGTGGTTCGAGTGTGAGCAGTGCGACTATAGATGTAAGTGGAGGGGGTCGCTGCAGAAGCACGTGATCAGCAGGCATCTGGATGCGGGGGAGATAAAGTGGTTTAAGTGCGAGAAATGCGAGCGGAGATTTAAACAAAAGAGTAACTTGAGCACCCACGTGGGAAGAATGCATCCAAGGTGGCCTCGATTCAAGTGAAGAGAAGATGAGAACATTTCGCTTCGATGATACATTTGAAACATTAAAAGAATAATTATTTGTTTGTGCATGCGTGACGTCATTTGGCATTAAATTTGACATCGCAAGTGACAAATAAATGACATTTGTTAATTGTTTGACTTGACAAGTGACACTTGACAGCGGAGGTCACCCAGAGTCCTCAAAAGTTTGCTGTAGTTTCTCCCAAACTTCTTTTGCAGATGTTGCTGCTTGAAGGTGAACATAATTTATAAGATCCACAAGCAAAATAATTTTGGACTTAGCTTTTAAAATCTTCTTAGGGTGGGATTTCAAAAGATTTTATCTTTAATACTGGCATAACTTAGTTACCATTAATCCCTAGTGGTGGCGCTACCAAACTGAGGGTACCAACTACAGCGAAATAATTCAGCTGTCGTCTGTCGAGCTGTCAATCAGCTGTAATTCTCGTTTAAATTTAACATCACAGTTTATGGTCTTTCGTTGTCTGCAAAGTATTTGTGAAATCATCTTTAATTTTTGTGCTGTACAAGTGAATTTCAACAACGCGACGCGAGTGTCGCAGCATTCCAATTTGGTTTGTTTGACAGTTTGTCGTCCATTAGTCCAGTGCAAGTGATGATGACAATCGTGAAAGAGGAATACCAAAAGTACCTTTTAATCTACAGGAAATAACGGAGCAACAACTCTTCCAGCGAACTTGACTGGACAATTATGTCGTTGACCTCATTACACCGCATTTGACGCGGAATCCTTATACTGGAAAAGGGCGGTATATGCGTTTAACACCTACGCACAAGCCTGGTTCTTCACTTTTATGCGAGTGGTGGTTTTCAGTGATTGGTTGGTTCCAGCGCCAGAAGTTCGCAGTCAGCTGCCAATCTTGCGATTCATGAACTATGTAAAGCCCTTGTAGAACTTTCTCCACAATTCATTCAGTTTCCTACTGGGGAAGAGTACCCTCAAGTCAAGGAGGCATTTCACACACTGGGGAGAGCCATGCATGGGACTGGATTGTGAAATCGCACCCATCACGGATTAATGTGTCCCCCTCCAAGTAAAAAATCGACATGTCTGAGAATTTTTCGGAAAAATAGCTTTAAATGTGATAAAACCGGCCTGTTTCGTTTGACCATCCTGAATATAAGTACTTTAGCAATGTCCCGCAGTGTACTGTTTCACTCTCATACTCAAACTGATGAAAATAAATGTGTGTACCTACCTACATAAAGCACTCGTTTTTTAAATCAATTTCACTACCTTATTTGGAATAAGAAAAAATGGTCAACTTTTTTAAAATATTTTATGGGCAATAAGGTAATTACAAAAAATAATTGTCTCAAAATCACTTTTACTTGATTCGAAGCTGTTGAGTCCAATTCGATAAACAAACGATAACTATTTCAGTGCACGGGGAGGCTTTACGTAGTTTTCTGCAAATGCAATTGAGGGGATTGTTTAAAGGCATCTCATTTAGCTTCCATTCCCCTCTGGTAGGTACATTTCCAAACATGGGATGGGAGGTGCTTCATTTAGTTAATCAGGCACTGAAAAATTTGAGGATTAGTCCAACTTCCAACACATGAATTAACCTACCTAACACAAAATGTAAACAGTCCAATGAGAGCTGCATCACAGGTGCATTGTACCTCCAGATATAGTATGGGCAATCTTCTTCAAAACCAGATCAAAATTTGCCCAATCTTGTGTCTGCAAAGGCGATCAGCCGATGAGAAAATGTGGTTGCTTCCTTGATTTCTTCGTATCATTCACGCACTGCACGTTGTCGAAAAATCATGCATGATGCCTCAAATGCATGCTAAACGCGGTTGCACTGCGCTACAAGGGCAAAACTCGATGCATCGTTCTAATTTTCGGAAATAATACAATGACAGATCACTGACAGCTGATTTCGTCAATCGTCATTTTGCTTAATTTTGCTATGGTTGGTACCATCGATTTGGTAGCGCCACCACAAGGGACTAATGATAACTAAGTTATCATGATTGTAAGTTACAACCTTTTTAAAATCTACCCCTTAGTATCTTTTTCGGTTCCTATTCCTCTCCCATAAATCTTCATGTTGAAGATACGTTTGGACCGCAAATTTCCACATGCAGTAGTTTTCTCTTTACATAGGTACTAATTTAATACATATTTACATGTTTTGGTATAGTTTTCTTTTCTTTTTCTTCTCTGGCTACTTCTTTCTCTCTCGGTTGTCTTCTGTTTTCTCTTCTACCCCTCTTCTTTCTCTCGCTCTCTCGACTTCCTTCATCCATTCTATTCCCTCTCCCCATTCGTTCAGAATACTCTTTCTCTCCCTGTCCTCCTCTCTCATTCCCACACACTCTTTCAGCAGGTGATCTGTCTCTCTCTCCTCTCCACATACGCTGCACTTTCTCTCTTCTTCCTTCAGCCAGAACTTGTTTCCCCTCTCCTCATTCCCGCATCTGAATCTCGCTATCATTCTTTTTTCTTTCCCACTCTCCCTCTCCAAGTAACTTTGGTAACCCTTCACTTATTGTATTCTCATATTTTGCGTTATATTTTGATTCTCTGATTTTTGTTCTTCTTTCCTGTACATCTATGTCTCTATCTCTTTCCCAGATCGCTCCATTCATCCATCTCCCCTGTTCCCTGCGTCTTTCTATATCCTCCCTTGGGTATCCGTTCCTCTCGTAATATCTTTGCCTTTCTTTCTCTCTCTTTTTCTCTTTCCAGCACTCCTGTAATATCTTACACTCTCCTCTTTCTCCCATTCTGTCCTCATATTTCACCGCCCTTTTCCTTGTCTCCAGTCTTAATTTACTCCTTTTCGTTTCTTCCCTTATTATTATTATTATTATTATGTATCCGGGTGTCTCCCTATCTACTCCTAGCACCCATTTTATGTACTTATCCTGCACTCTCTCCACCTGTTCTTGTTCTTCCCACCCCCAGATTTCCGCTCCGTTCATCAGCATACTCTTCACCAAACTGTCAAACATCATTCCTCTTCTCTTAAGATCATGCTCAAACTTTCTCTCTCCAATTCCCCAAATCATCCCTTATTTGCTTTTTTAACCAACTCTCTTACATGCGCTCTGTATGTATTCCTCTCATTAAATACATACCCCAAATATTTGAATTCCCTTTCCTGCTCTATTTTCCTTTTATTCCACTTCCACTCACTTTCTTTTAGTCCTTCCTCTCACTTTCGCAAAAACCATCATCTTTGTTCTTTCCACATTTACTTCCAACCTTTTTCTCTTCATATATCTCTCTGCATTTCTAATCATATCTTTCATTCCTCTCTCCTCGTTCGCTACCATCATCAAATCATCTGCATATGCCAAACACCACACTTTCTCTTTGCCCACCACAACCCCCCCTGCCTGCGCCATTTTAAACATCTCATCAATATCGTTTATATAAATTGTAAACAGCGTTGGGCTGAGTGGGCATCCCTGTCTTACTCCTTTTCTTGTCCAAAAACACTCGCTCTCTTGTCCATTCACTCTGACTACATTCTTTGTTTCATTATATATTTCTTTTATCCTTCTTACCAGCTTCCCGTTCAGTCCTATTTTGCTCATTATGCTCCCACAGTTTTCCTCGATCCACACTATCAAACGCTGTCTTAAGGTCCACAAACAACGCGTACATTTTCCCCCTTTTCTCTCGTATTTCTTTTTCCGCTAAGTGACTTAGGATGTACACGAGAAGGGAGGAAGAAGATATATTGGATAAAAAAGTGATAATAGACAATAAGAAGTGGAGAATAATGATAGTGTACAGCAGGGACATGAAAACAATGAAAAAGAAAATAGAAGAAGGGAAAGGAGAACGCGTACTTATAGGGGGGGATTTCAACGCAAGACTAGGCGAAAGGGGAGCAAGAACATGGTCAGAAAACAGAGGAACCGCAAGAAGAGAAACAAAAGACAAAGCAAAGAATAAAGAAGGAAAAAATCCTAGAACTTGTAAAAAAAAGGGGGTGGGAAGTATTAAATGAAAATAAAGAAGGGGATGAAAAGGGGGAGTTTACATATGTAGGAGCAAATGGGGAATCTAAGAAGTAGAGAGGTTCAGAATAGGGGAAATGGTACAATCAGACCACATGCCGTTAGAAGGGGAAATAAGAAGAGAGGAAGAAGAAAAAAGAAACAAAGGCAGAGGAACAAGGAGGGTAATAAAGAAAGAAAGGTGGGAGAGAGAGAACCAAAGAACACAGGCAAAACCTGGGAAAAGCAAAGGCGGGAGTAGTAGAAAAAATTATAGAGCTGGAGAGGAATAATCAAGAGAGGAAATAACATTAAAGGAAGGGGAGTCAAGGAAGTGGTAGGGGATGGTTTCATATAGAACGTAAGAGGGCAAAAAGAGAGACGAGGAGAGAATTAATCAAATGGAAAAAAGGAAAAACGACAAGGCCAAAGGAAAATACAAGAACAAATGCAAGGAAAGGAAGAGACAAATGAAGGAAGAAGAGGAACAAAAAATAAGAAGTATAACGACCAAAAAAGAAGCATGGAAATACATAAATCAAGAAAGGGGAAAAAGGCAAGAAGGTGGAGAGGGGAAGATAGAGAGGATCTTGCCAGGCGGGCTTTAGGAAGGGGAGGGCTACCATAGACAACGTGTACATCAATTTTTCTATTGAAGCCACCGAAATGTTGCCTGCCATTGGAACACAAGTTAACGAACTGAATTAGATAACTTTTCATCAATGGCCCAGAAACCCCTTCAACTTTGAAACATAAAAATTCACTTAGTTTAAATCGTCGCTGAAAAGGCAAACAGGCGTAACTCCGTTTTACTCATTTTTTCGGGAGACGCATTTAAAGATTTTGTATATGTTGCGTCGCTCATTCTGCCATAACGGTTTAAAATATTGTTGTTAATATTGAGCCATCTCATAGATTATATTTAGTAGTTTCTAATACATATTACCATCTCGATAAATAAATTCCCTTAACGAATTAATGGCATATAAAGGAGATAGATACGCCTCTTTGTATTTTTATTATCGTCGATATACCGGACACATTTTGGACATACGCCTGTTTGTAATTTAAGGTCAGAATGTCAGAATCTACATAAAAATAACAATTTAGAGCAAGTAATCAATTTATAAGAAGATTTAATTATGAAATTTACAAAAGAATACAAAATTTTTAAGAAATTAACAAAATTAAAACATTAACAGAATAATATTAATGCGGAAGGGATTTATAAAAAATCTTGTGTTCAGAAGGTAACTTTATGACTGGATCTTTCCTTTACATGAAGCCACAAGGTCACGAAACTTATCTTGGGGGGTTAATTATTGAGTTTTCTGGGTACCTGTTGTGGCGAATATTGGTTCGATTTAATGTGATTGTGCGATTGTTTTGCACCAAGTGAGTATATTTGAAATATATGCAATTCGGACAGTTTTTCAGGTCAGGGGAGCCAATGGTATGTACGATAGTATAGCTTCGGCTTTGATAATGAGCACATTGTGTTCGAAACGCGTCAGCACTTCAACAGTAAAAATCAAGTGTTTCGGTGTAGTATGGGGTGTTTCTAGTGATGGAGTAATTACTGAATCAATCTATTTAAAATATCTAGGATGACAACTAGATTACAATCCTGTGAAAATAATACTTTTAATTACCAGGCTACTTTTATAAAATTGGACTTACGCCACTTTGACTTTTCATAAATTACCTCAATCGGAGATCCGCCCGCTGGTAGATTGTCAGTACCGTCCCAACCGTAAGAGCTGATCTCATGAAACTTTGCCAGTTTATGCAGATAGCTTTACCAGTGTTTGTGATAGACATAACTCAAAACCGTTATTTTTGGAGTTACGCCTGTTTGCCTTTTCAGCGACGAAATGTAACCCTTGGATCACCTATTACCGGAGGAAACTAATTGAACACAAGTAATTGCACCCCTGAAACTCGCCTCCTTCAACTCCCAACCACAAAAACTCGACCACTATTGGAGGATAGATATCAATTAAGCGCCCTCGAAACCCACCCCCTTCAACCCCTGAGAATACGAATTGAACTGCAAAAATTACAGGCCCTTCAACCCTGATACACAAAAAAATTACTTGGACGGAATTTAACTCTTGGACCACTCATTATCGCAGAGGAGACTATTTTGAACGCAAGAAATTGTACCCCCAAAACTAACAGCCTCCAATCCTCGAACACAAATAATTGACTTCGAGGAAATTGAGACCTTGGACTATCTACAACTGAAACAGACTAACTGAACGCAAAAAGTAGCAACCCCGAAAACCACCCACTTCAACCTCTAAATACGAAAAATTGGCATAGAGGAGATTTAGCCTTTGGAGCACCTGTTACCGTATACCTAACACTAATTGACCGGAAGCAAATTGCACCCCCGAAACTTACACCGTTCAACCATCAAACATAAATAATTGACTATACTCTGTCCGGGATCCACACGATCGAGATTCACCCGATTTCCATGGCGATTCATTGTTGACAACAATGATTCGCCATGGAAATAGGGTGAATCTTGGTCGTGTGGATCCCGGACAGACCATAGGTGGAAATTTAATCCTTAGACTACTTGATACTGGAAGACTAATTGAGCGCAAATAAACTTAAGATTTGGACCACTGTTATTGGAGGATAGATATCAATTAAGCGCCCTCGAAACCCACCCCCTTCAACTTCTGAGGATAATAATTGAACGGAAAAAATTGCACCCCAACACAAAAAAAAGTACCTCCGCATTCTGCTGCGGCACTAAAATTGACTAGGTGGCAATTTGATGACTTACTAGCAAAAAAAACCGAATTCTCGGTTCAAAGATAAGTCATTAATAGTACGTTTTAAAGCTTAATTTTTTATTAATTAGTTTGTTTTGCATTTCAACCGACGATATGCGGCAGTACCTAATATTGCATGTCTCGCCAGTTCAATATTGAATCGTACTAGACATGTGTTTCCCTGTCAAAATTTCCAGACAGAACCATATCAAATTAACCTATCTGTCTCTACTAGGATCACTTGAGCAGTTTATATGCGGTTGTACTCTGAAAGTGAGAAGGTTTCCGCAGATATGGTATGCGGTGCCTCCACATGTCCTTATTATAGGTTTTCGTATGCAGAAAGCAGATGACCACTTGAACAGTCTTTATGTGATTGTACCCGGAATTTGAGAATGTAACCGCAGATATGAAATACGGTGCTTCCATGTGTTCTTGTTATATGTTTTCATATGCAGGAAGCGGTTGACGGTGAATCTGTCTTTATACGCGCGAAGCACCAAGTCTGTACATCCGGTTTCTCTTGCAGCAACAGATAGAGGTATAGGATGGGGAACACTGTCTGCGGAAGGATTTCCCAAACCAGTAGAACGCACTGAACCCCCACAAATGGACCTAATCCTATGAGGTTGTACCTGTAATCATACTCCTGTCCTTTGATGAACTCATTTTAGTTCAGATTTCAGCAGACGGCTGAACGAATGATTTTGACGAAATTGCTACCCAATTTTATCTCCATCTGGTAACACAGTTGCATCAAATTACACAAGCAGCGCCCTCTACTCGTTGAAATTCGGAGATAAAATAAAAAACTTATTAACCCTTGAATAGGAGCAACAGCTTTAACCATTTTTCGAATGCGCGCAATCAAACTATTGTACTCTCGGTCTGGAAAGACCTTTCCGTATAAAAAAAGGGCCAACATTTTTTTTATTTGATAAGTGTTGCCAAAATAAAAGTTGTTATCAAAAAATCGCCAAAATCGTTCGAACTGGCCCCACTTTACGGTACCTAGCCTTTATTGATCTTGATATGTCTTCAAATGTACAGGGTTTTTTTTATTATTGTCCACATTTTACATTATGGGTATTGTCATATCTCCTTTATTACTTGAGATAATCGCCTGAACTAAAAACAGTATGGTAGACCGTACTCCCAAGTTTTATTCTGGACCTTACTCTCAATAAACACCTTCGGATCTTAAACGCTGTGGATACAACTTCCTTGCAAATTAAAAATTTCAACATGATTGCCATTTTTATTCCGGCATTTCTGGTAGCTTCGGAATTATTTCTTTCTTTTTGTCTCGAAAACTATCAACTCCAGATAACAACTACCCTATATCAATAAAATCAGAAAAAATTCTCTATCGATCCGTGCAAAAATACACCGGGTGTCCCATTTAAAAAATAGTAAGCTGTATCCACATCGCTTAAGATCCAACGGCCATCGTTGAGAGCAAGGTCGAGAACAAATACGGAAATACGGTCTACCATCCTGTTTTGAGTTCAATTAAAAATATATGGGAATTAATAAAAAAGACCCTGTACATATACCTACCTACCTACTATAGCGCAAATTAGGTATGTCTGTTCTATGTACTTAAGTACCTAGGTAATTAGGTATCTATATTGCTAGCTATACTTAATGTAGCATAATATACTTAACTGAAATTTTAAAACTTGCGTATAGATGCATCTCGAGATGCACTTATCCAATTTGTAATAAATTTTTGCTATTATATTTTGAATTTTCAATTAAATTTGCATAAAGGTACACAACTCACTTAAGCCTTGTTTAGCATTCTAGAGTAAATTGTGACATGAACAGATGGACATTCTATTTGCCCTTGCCATATTAAGACAGTGAAAAATGCAATATGTAAGTCACATATAGGAACGGATAGAAATTTTATGAGCGAAAAACCATTAAACTTTGCGGTATGACGAGCTGACATTATTCCGATACCTCCTAATAAATACAGATACATTTGCTGTCTGCATCGCCGCGACATTACTTGATTGAGTCATATCTGGCAGAGCATATATGAACATAAAATTTTTGTATCCGTCTAACCTGTCTAAGTCTACAACGTACTGGGTGTACGATATATCATAATACACGCATATACAAATTCTATCCGCGGATCACCTTCTTTTAATGGGTTTCATCTGCCAGATTGAAACTTGTACATTTTTTATTCGGGCCGTTTATATTGCCAGATAGCACATAATAGACCCCTAATTAGACTCATATAATTTTGCAACACTTTCTGCATGTTTTAATGAAGTTGTGTCTGGACATTTCGACAGGGTTGTCTTGTTAGGGGAATGGTCTGATGTAGTTAAATAACGGCAACAGCGCACCTCGAAGCGGTCGGCCGTTGAGGCAAAGTCCTAGCGGCGAGTAGCGACACTTACTGAGTCTAGAATGGTCAATACATAAGGTATCTTTTCATCATGCAAAGTCGGCATCAACCCTGCAACCCACAATACAACAAAACCTGTATGAAGGCGCCATCTCTCAGTTAGAATCGAATTAATTTGCTATAAACTTGGACCTTAATAATTAACAGTATTGTATGTATATGACAATTTGAAGGGCCAATTCCTGAGCACGTTTCCAATCTTTTTTGTTTAAATGTTTAGGTCTTATCAGAAACCGATGTAGAGATAACGCCGACACATTTCCTGTTTTATCTTATCAATTATTGTGAGTAACCTTTCTTCTCCCGCAAAATGAAGGCCTCAATTCTCCTGCTGTCACTACTCTTTATTCCCAATCGTCTTGCCCAACACAACGAAGACGTAGACATTACCTGCTCGGACGCCTTTTGCAAAGTGAGTTCTTCCCCCAAAATCCCTCTTATAAAAATTTGCAGAACTTTGTCGAGGAAAACGATTGCCCGAAAATCCCAAACGACTGCCTCATCCAGAACAGCACCAACAACGGAGTATTCCTGCCCTTCCCAGACGCCTGCAATTGTTGCGATTTCTGCCTAGTCAACCTCGGTAAGACCTGAAAACTCGACTATTGTTATTATTTTTTATTTAGGTGAAGGAGATGTCTGCGCAGTTGGGGATAGCGGGTCTTCAGCACCCGACAAAATCTGTGGACCAGGGCTGGAATGTCTTGCAGGAACCTGCCGGACAAGTAAATCAATTTTTTTACTTATTATTTTATTTTAGGAGTTTCTTGATTTTAGTGGCGAGGATTGATAGCCCTCTTAGTTGTCCCAGAGCTCAGGCAGAGTACGATCAAAAAAGACTTGAAGGCACCGTGGGGTTGTACGAAGTACGTCCGAATTGCGACGACAGGGGGAATTTTGCGCCCTATTTCTGCATTCCGGGTCAAACGTGAGTATCTTGGATGCTAAAAAGATGATAAAAAAATTTTGTTAGCTGCTTTTGCTTGGACGAGAAGGGAAACAGGATTTTTGGGGAAATGCCTTTCAACGAGGACGCTCCTCTTGCCCTAAGATGCCGTAAGGAAGGATTTATTAATTATGCTCCTTTGTGGTTCTCGTGTTTCTTTTGCTTTGTTTTGTTCTTTCATTTTTTCCATCCTCGCCTTTGTCCATTGATTCATCAATCCATCTTATTTATTTTATTTCCATTTCAGCTTGCTCCAGAAAATACACAGCTGCTGTTGAACTAATAGGCAAGGAGTTGCCTCCAAGCAAATATTTCAGATGCACAGAAAGAGGAGATTATGACAGCGTGCAATGCATAGGAGACCAATGTTTTTGCGTCGATTATCCAGACGGAGCACCCACTTACCCCACCCTGAAATCAGTCGACATCGATAAAATTTCAAATGAAACTCTGCCTTGCTGTAAGTTGTGTTGAAATCAATGCGATGTGTATCCCTGTAGATATCTTGACATGTGGGCTTGGTGGTTTTGGGTGCAGATTTCAAAATTATGCTTCATGATAAAGGAAACGTGAAGGTGTGTCAGGTGATGAAATGTTTTACGTTGAATTAGTAGTATCTTCCGGTTGTAGATAGGTCAAGCGTCAAATAACCAAATCAATTTTTTGTGTTTGGGCATTGAAGGGGATGAATTTCAGCGGTCCAAATGTAAAATTTATTTCATGTCAACTTTTCGTACTCAGGGGTTGAAGGGGTGGGTTCCGGAGGTGCAATTTTTTGCGATCATTAGTCTCCTGCAATGAATGGTCCAAGGGTTAAATTCCATCCAAGTTATTTTTTTGTATTTCGGGGTTAAGGGAGTGAGTTTTAGGGGCGCAATTCTCTTCGTTCAACTTAACGCTTTCTGTAGGCAGTCCAAGGGATAAATTTCCTCCAGTACAGGTCAAGTTTTTGTGTTTGGGGGTTCAAAGGGGTGAATTTCAGGGATGCATTTTTTTGATCAATTATCCTCCGGTAATAGGTGGCCCAGGGGTTACATTTCCCCCAAGTGAATTTTTTGACGTGGTCCAAAGGTAAAATTTTCTCTATGTCAATTTTTTGTGTTCGGGGGTTAAAGGGGGTGGGTCTTGGGTGTGCAATTTTTTGCGTTCAATTATTTTCCTCCCATAATAGGTGGTCCAAGAGTATTTTTTGTGTTTCAAGGTTGAAAGGGTTGAGTATTAGAGGCGCAATTTTTTTCTCTTCGGGTCGTAGGTAGTCTAAGAGTTTAGGGGTCTAAGGGCGCCAAATATGCAAAAAAATTTTTTTGACCATTGTCAGAATTTCTTTTCGGGAAAAATTGGTTTCTGGAAAAATTCACTTGGAGGAAATGTAACCCTTGGACCACCTATTATGGGTGGGAACTAATTGAGCGCAAAAAATTGCACCCCCAAGACCCACCCCCTTTAACCTCCGAACATAAAAAATTGACATAGAGAAAATTTTTCCTTTGGACCACGTCAAAAAGCCAACGGAAGATGTATATCAATGCGATGTGTATCCCTGTAGATGTTTATCACGTTAATGTGTATGTAGGAGCGGCTGGTCTTACTGGTGGAATCAGGTGCAGATTTTATCAATCTGCACCTAGTAGTAGTGCCTCCGCAAACGCACAGATGTGTCAAAAAAGCGAAATGTTAAAAAAATGTCACAGAATTTAAAAACAGAAATGAACAGGAATGAGTAAATGAAAATAATTAAAACAAAATTTGGCGAATTTTGAAGAATTAACACTCGGGGCTGAAAAATTGCGAAAGGGGATGAAAAATCAAGAAGAATGGAAATTAAGTGTGATTAAGTAGAATTACGAAATATAACACGAAAATAATCAAATTATGAAATTAAAACTTTTGTGGGGGTTGAAATACGCACTTACGTCGGGTCCGTGAAGTTGGCCCCTAGATTCGAGCTATGGTGATAAATGTTATGACAATAATTAGTGCTTCATTTGTGCTCATTTGTGCACATATTTATATAATTTGTGCTCCAATACTTGGCAAGTTATTTCAAAAAATCCGTTTCGGGGCCAACTTATGGGAAGCCCCTAGTAATGCAAACTTTTGCCAAATTTGATATCTCACGATTAGTGCCCTATTTGAGCTTAATTGTGCCCATGGTAGATTTGTTTGTACCCTTAACAATATTGTTAATTTAAAAAAAATATTACTGGGGGCCTACTTCCTGGTAGCCGCCCGAAATTGTACTTTCCAAAAAAATGTGATGGCAAACATTAATGCCTCATTTGTACTAATTTGTGCTTGACTTAAAACAATTAGTGCCCTAAGCTACTTTCTAGGGTAAAGAAAATAAATTTGTACCATTTGTACCGGCCGGGGTCGAATTGGTACCCTGTATGTGCAGGTAGACAAACTTGGATGGTCGAATTGGCACCATCGGGAATTAGGACAACGAGCCACGTCAGTTCCAATTATTACGATTATTTGCAGTTCATCTCCGAATTACCTACTACTATAAGAATTAATAATAATCAATTCAAACATATATTTCTATTTTTACAAGGCGGTCATCAAGTTTCGTACAATCATAACACATTACAAAATAAGAATAGCTATACCATAAAAAAAATTCTTCTATTCTTTTTTTTTTTGCTGGGCACTATACAGGGTGGTCCAACGAAAACGAAACAGGCCGGTTTTCTCACATTTAAAGCTGTTTTTCCGTGAAATGCTCGGACAGGTCGATTTTTGTTTCAAGGGGGACACATTAATCCGTGGTGGGTGCGATTTCACAACGCACCCCCTAACCACCACCAACCCCAACTTTAAAAATTTAAATGGCGACCCCCCACTTGTGACATCATTTGAAAGCTAATTTCACTACTAATTCAATGGTGTAAAATTTTTTGATATCCGCTCACCTCCAGCGCCCTCCATGGTCGAATTTTAAATTACATTAGAGCCCTTTGTGACACATCATTTCAAAGGGTATGAAATTCTCTGTAAACAGGCGCAAACATTTTTGAAATCCATCAACTTAATTGACACGTAAAATAGCTAAGTACCTCATTGTTGGACCTAATATGAAATAAAGATGTCATTTTTAAGGCTATTTCGTCTACCTTGAACCATCCAGCTCATATTTTTCAGCGTAACTTTTGAAAAAGTTGATTGATTTCAAAAATGTTTGCGCCTGTTTACAGAGAATTTCATACCCTTTGAAATAATGTGCCACAAAGGGCTGTAATGTAATTTAAAATTCGACCATGAATATCAAAAAATTTTACACCTTTGAATTAGTAGTGAAATTAGCTTTCAAATGATGTATCACAAGTGGGGGCTTGCCATTTGAAATTTTAAAGTTGGGGTTGGTGGGGGTTAGGGGGTGCGTTGTGAAATCGCACCCACCACGGATTAATGTGTCCCCCTCGAAACAAAAATCGACCTGTCCGAGCATTTCACGGAAAAACAGCTTTAGATGTGAGAAGACCGGCGTGTTTCGTTTTCGTTGGACCATCCTGTACATATGCCTAAACTTGTATGAAATAATTTTTACAAAGTCTAGCATCACAATTTTTCCTGTAGATAATTCAAGTAACTGCCTTTCTAAAAATTTCTGGCTTTCTATTTCTAACACTTGTCGATCATAAATTTTTCTGAATCCTTGCACTTTTCTGTTTAATATCTGTTAATTTGAAAATCTTTCAATACCTCGAAAATTTGGATGAAGTGAGTAAAAAGAAGAGTTTAGCTTCCTGTGGGACCGGTGGCAATTCAACCCCAAATTTACTTACCTGTAGATCTGACCTAAGATTAGGCGGGTGCCAATTCGACCTACACCCTTTTTCGAACAGGTACACAGAGTCATTAACGGGTGCCAGTTCGTCTCCGCCATTTGTGGCCTACTGATCTGTGCTCATTATAAATAATCTATTTGACCCGAAAGCTATTCAAACAAAAACTATTGCACTTACAATAAATGTGCACTCTAAATTTTTTCTCACATCAAGCTATGCTTCTGTTTCCGCCCACCCGCAAGTCCTTTACGATCAGATTTTAAATTATATTTAGGCCCATCATTTTGATACGGGATCTTAAAGGGTAGGTATCTAATTATATTTATAAAATTCTTTGTAACTCCGTAAGTCTCCAATTTTTTTTAATATTTGTTTTTATACAAATTCAATCATAAGTATATTTGAGCAATTCCATCTCAAGCGGACCACCAAAATTCTACTTATTTAGACAAAAGCTGCATATGCAGATACAAATCAATTATATACTTGAGTGCATATTTAAAGTTCTGGTAAACTCATTCCTGTCAATATACAGGGTGGTCCAACGAAAAGTTTCCAGCCCGAATATCTCGTGAACGGAGCGAAATATAAAAATTTGCTCGAACAGGTGGATTTTTATTTTGAGGGGGACACCTAAATTCGCCCTTTGTGAAATTTTTCCTCACACCCCCTGGGTCTCTATTTTTGAAACGTGGTTGCTTCTCCCCGGGGAGAGTATAACCGTAGGCTCTCAAATGGCGCTCCCCCTCCATTAATTTTTCGTAGTGGTGGCGAAAGGCTACGATTTTACGTGGTTCCGAGCATGTGAGGACCGATCTCCACCGATTTTCGATAACCAATTACCACGATTGTATGGCGTGTAATCGTCATTTCCCATGGGAATTGCTTTCACATGGTTCAAAAATTGGGCCCCTGACCCCTACGAACCCCCTCTTCAAAAATTTAAATGGCAACCCCCCACTTGTGATGCATTATTTCAAAGCTAATTTCATTGTCAATTCAACGCTGTAAGAATTTTTGAGCTTTATTTAACGCCAGCGCCCTCTATGGTCAAATTTTAAATTACATTAGGGCCATTCGTAATACATCAATTGAAAGGGTTTGACATTCTTTCTAAACCGATGCAACAATTTTTGAAATCCATCAACTCGTTCAAAAGTTACAGGCGTAAACTTGAAGGATTTCTAGGCCCAAAACCAGCTCATGTTCTTCAATGTAGGTAACTTTTGAACGAGTGAATGGATTTCAAAAATTCTTGCATCGTTTTACAGAGAATTTCAAACCCTTTCAAATAATCTATCACGGAGGGCCCTAATGTAATTTAAAATTTGACCACAGAGGGCGCTGGAGTTGATCAAATCCCAGAAATTTTTACATCGTTGGGTTGGCAATTAAATTTGCTTTAAAATGATGCATTACAAGTGGGGGGTTACCATTTGAGATTTTGAAGTTGGGGTTAGTGGGGGTTAGGGGTTGCGTTGTGGAATTTCACCAACCGCGGATTAAAGTGCCCCCCTCGAAACAAAAATCGACCTGTCCGAGCAAATTTTTATATTTCGTTCCGTTCACGAGATATTAGGGGTGGAAACTTTTCGTTGGACCACCCTGTACAGGGTGCAAGATTTCACTTATGGGCCGGCGCACCACCTTAGAATATAATTATTATATTCATATTTAAACTTTAAACTTTTTTGAAAACATACGATTAGGTAACTAGAGTAGCTACCTTTTTATGCTGTCACCAAACGGTGACCTTGAAAATTGTGCTTAAAACAATAAATTGAAATTTCTGTACAATATAACAGTTTTTTTTTAACTTTGATGGACACAAAATGTGCCCTATAGTGTCCCCTTGAACACCTAAAAAAATTAAAATGGGCCGAGACTTCGTTCAAAAGTTATGGATTTTTTTGTATCCTCGGAACACCCATATTAAACTCTCCATACATCTCACGTTATACCCTGTACATAGTACATCAATGTTTTGACTTGACAGTTGAAAACTGATTGCTGGACGGATATGACACTCCTATTTCCGCGAAAAAAACGACTTAACTATACCGGGTGGTCGTTTTATCTTGAGACTGCCAAGACCGGAAAGGAACGAACCATTTTAGAAAAAAGAATTTTGTATTAAAGTTTTATGACTTCAAGGGGAAAAATAGATGGCATCATTGCCATTTTGATTCAAGGTCATTTTTAAGGTCAAGTAAAGGTCAGCTTCATTTTTTTAATGGAAACCTATCCATCGGATCCAAATATAGTTTAGATGAGACTTGTTTGTTCTTTTACGGGGAATAAGAATCTGGTTGAAAGCTTGGTCCATTTTTCAAAGAGGAACTGATGTATGATTACGCAAGGTAGTTTCAAAGTCTCGTTCCGCAAAATTTACTTACTGTTTAGGACGCGTTTCGGAGTGTTACTCCATCTTCAGCTATAAAAGAAATTAACACAAAATACAAAACAGTTGCCTGGAAAACGAAAAAACGTTTGGGTCTCAGTTTGGGTCGAAGAAAAATAACAGCAACAGAAAGATTTAAAAAAAAAAAAACGATTTTCTGTTTCTTTCGGAATAAATCGGGAACGAATCAAGATATCAGAGAACTGTTTACGGATTCATAATCACATTCCCCATAATGTTATGTACCGAAATGTTATGTGCCGAAATTGACCAAACATTTGTGTATAAACCTCTATTTTTGTCATCACTGTACGTTCATTTCCAAATTATGTTTCTAAAAACGTCACTCTTTGTGCCCTTTTGGCAAGAACATAATAAAAATTTCAAGATTTTGAAAACAGTGGGATGACGCTAGTGATAGTCGTTGATATAAAGTCACAATAATGATTTCTGGCGTTCTTAACCTTAAAATAGAGCCGTGAAGCTTATGTGTCAAATGTGATAAGTACAACATCAAATGATTCGAGGTCGCCCAGTCTTTGAAAACTAACGGGTGTCCTAAAAAAAACTGAACGAAATGTTTTTGGGGACAACTCATCCATTTTTTAACCGATTTGGATGAATGTGGACTTAAATTAAAGCTAAAGAATCAGGCTATCGATTCATTCAAGAGACCATGACAGATGGCGCTGCCGTAGTAGCCTTAGCCATGCTTGTTTCAATGGCTTACTTTAGGTGCATGGGGATTGGTCAGTTAACAACCAATGGTTATGAGATAAAAATAACCTTGAAGCACGTTAACTTTTCTTCAAAAAGCTTCTTTCAGAAGTTCGTTATGATTCACGATTAAATTTTCTGTGATTTTTTAAAAATCATGTTTTCCCTTATTTTCACGCCTCATGATCATAACTGAAGTAACAGTGATGCATTTTCAGCTTAATTTTCAGTAATAGAGGATCTAATTAAATGAAAAATACAAGCGGATGCGAATTGGAGAAAATTTAAAGGTTATTACTGAGAATTAAGCTCTTGTTGCTTCATTGTTACTTTAGTCATGGTTATTCTGCATGAAAAAATGTGAAAACACATATTTTTTAAATAATCACAGAAAGTCAATACGTGAACCAAATGAACTTCTGGAAAAAGATTCTTAGAGAAAAATGAACGTCCTTCAAAGTCATGTGAGTCTCATAACGACTGGTTGATAATTGACCAATCCCCACGCCCCTGAAATAAACCTTTGAAACAAGTATCACTAAGAGAACTATTGCAGCACCATCTGTCGTAATTTCTTAGACAGTTCGAAAGCCTGATTCCTTGGCTTCAATTTAAGGTCAGGTTCATCCAAATCGGATAAGAAATGCACGAGTTATTACCAAAAATATTTCGTTCGTTTTTTTTTAGGACACCCGTTAGATAGTGGGTAGCATAGAATTATTTGCAGTGGGGAAGTTTCAAGCGCAATGGTGTCAAATAGATTTGACTTGAGCACAAATCAGTACAAATGGGGCACTAAACGCTCTGGCATAGCAAAAAATAGGCAAGTATATAATTTTTTATCGAAAAGTTATTTTCCTTATCATAGAAAGTAGCTTAGGGCACTAATTGTTTTATGTGAAGCACAAATTAGTACAAATGAGGCACTAAATGTTTGCCATCACAATTTTTTGGAAAGTACAATTTCGGGCGGCTACCAGAAAGTAGGCCCCCAGTACTCTTTTTTTTTAATTAACAATATTGCTAAGGGTACAGTCGGGGACTTTGAAAATGCCCACCCCACGGCGACGAGTCACTTGGTCGACTGGTGCTGCCACGCGGCTAATGTGTGCTAACCTGTCAGGCAAACGTCAATCAAACCGCAACGATGCAGTCGACCAAATGAATCGTCGCCGTGGGGTGGGCTTTTTCATTGTCCCCGACTGTACAAACAAATCTAACCTGGGCACAATTAAGCTCAAATAGCGCACTAATTGCGAGATATAAAAATGCAGCAGAGAAGCGGCTGGAACCTCCCCATCGCGTGGATCTTTGTATTCTGTGTAGATAGTAGTCAATTCAACAGAATTTTTTTATGCTTATCGACTGTGACTAATTTCGCAATTTTCTGACAAATACCGACATCACCCATCACATTTGACAATATGTTCCTTTTAAGGTTAATAGTTTGCCACCCTTTTGACAATAACTGATACTTTATGTCATCCACTGTCAGCCCGCTCCCTTTTAATGAAAAATATTTTTTTCTCTATTTTCCACTGAAATGGCAGAAACTGTGAATACATTTTTAGAACCAGAATTTGATGGTCTTTCTAATGGTGACATAAAAAAGGAGGCCTTGTATTTAAAATTTAAAGTTGATATGCTTAAATGGCACTTCCCGTGCACCAATTGCTTCCAAAAGCCTTTCAGGTCTTCAACGGGTCACCCAATCTCCATGTACCAAATTTCAGCCAAATCGATTCACTAATTTGGGCTATAATGTATTTCTAGTGTTATTAAAAAATTTCGATTTTTTGAACCAAACAGCGCTAAATGCGAATTAATTTTGTCTTATTTAAAACCAGAATTTGAAGACCTTTCTGATGGTGACAATAAATCTTTCAAAAACTTGTTTTGGATGGTTAAATGAGTGAATAATTTTAAAGTTGGAAATTGGTGTGCCAAAACGGCACTTTCCGTGGGCCGATTGAATCCAAAATTTATTCAGCTCTTCCACGTGTAATACAATCCCCATGTGCAAGATTTCAGCCAAATCGGTTCAGGGGCTTGGGCTGTACCGCGATTATAAAGTCCGATAAAAATCTTTTTTTTTTAAATTTTTGGTCAAAAGGGCACTAAGAATGAATACATTTTTAGAAGCAGAATTTGAAGGTCTTCCTTATGGTGACGTGAAAAATGGGGGTTTGTATTTAAAATTTAAAAGTTGATGTGCCAAAATGGCATTTCCGGTTGCACGATTGGTTCAAAAAACTTTTCAGATCTAAGTTAGGTTACGAGATGCCTATGTTCCAAATTTCAGCCAAATCGGTCTAGTAGTTTTGGCTGTGGCGTGATTACAAACGAACGTACGTACGTACGTACGAACGTACGTACAAACGTACGTACATACACACAGACACATTTTAAAAACCCCTTTTTTGGGTTCCTGAGACCTCAAAACGTGAAAATCTGGTGCTATCTCAAATTCGAAAATTTTAGTGATTGCAGTAACCTCCCATTTTTTTTAAATTGTGATGGGGTTGGGGAGGTTAAAATTTGGCAAAAGTTTGCTTCCGATAAGTTGGCCCCGAAACGGTTTTTTTTAAATAACTTGTCAACTAGTGGAGTACAAATTAAATAAATATGGGCACAAATGAGCACAAATGAAGCACTAATTATTGTCATAACATTTTTCGATATAGCTCGACTCTAGGGGTCAACTTCACGGACCCACTTACGTCAAGTTGGTTTTTTTGATGTCTGTTTTTTTATGTCTGTATTTTTTTCATATTAGTTTATAATAAGAAAAGAGATCTATCGGAGGCTTCAATTTCCGGTTAAACCGGAAGCTGAAAACATAAATCAGGCTATATCATCAGACATATTTCTAAAAAAATACAATAAACCTGTTTTTGCGATTTTCAAAAATCTTAATTTTTCACCGATTTCTTCGATATTCTTGAAAGTCTAGGGTGGCCGTGACTGTACTTCCGGTCAAGTATGATACTTGTTTCTGACTCAGAAAATTGTAGCTTCCGAATCCATTGAGAAAAAAATTCCTCAATATACGCGCAGGTTTTCCCCGCCATGCTTCGACGACCAAGGTTTATTTCAATTCAATATATTTTTCAAGGTGGGAAGTTTTAAAAAAACCCTGTATAGGGGTGAAATCATGAGGGGTTGAAAACCTAAAGTTTTAAATAGCAGAAAGTTTTCAACGTTTTGCACTGGGATGGTGAAATTGAAAACACAATTTTTCTTTAGAGTACCTATATGGGAGTGCTGATATGGGGGGGTTGCAATTTAAGGGTTGAAATGTTCATGAAACCCTGTAACTTGGCACAGAGAACAATATGCTGTGAAACTATGAGATCTTACACATTGCATCTTCGAGAAATGAGGAGCGAATTTTAGGAGAAATTTATCGAAGGTGATGAAATTTAGGTTGGAAAACTCGAATTTTTACTGAATAATGTAGGGCTGAAATTAATACCATTGGATAGCTTTCTATCGATGGTGCAAAAAAGGTCACCATTCGCGAAAAACCCCCTTTAATGGTGTTACAACCCTCAAAATGTAGAAACACGTAATAAAGCATGGTGGCAAATCATTATTTAAGATGTTATGGCAGAATTTAGGTGGTAATTTATGACGACAATGTAGAAATTTAAAAAGTAATTTCATTGTTTTTCATTCTTCTAAAACTTTTCAACCCCTTTCACGATATGTCCGCCTCTAAAAGCTAAATTTACGCACAATTGTTTAACCCCCCGAGCGTTAAATTTGCCAAAATCGCGCAATTTTGTCTTTCTTCGGTAATAAATTTTACTCGTATGGATTATGTTAACCTTTTTCACTTTTTCAATCTCACTCGCAATATTTCAACCCTTCGAAAGCTAAATTTGCATAATTGTCTTATTCTTGTGTTATTTTCTGAAATTCAGCTTAACTACGGTTAATTTTCACCCCCTTTGACTTTTCATCCCCCTTTACAATTTTTCAACCCCGTAGGTGTCTGTTTTGCTAAATTCGAATAATTTCGTTCTTCTTCGGTAGCTAATCCATTAATCTCATTTCGATGTTTTCGCTCTTTTCAACCCCTTTCGCAGTATTTCAACCAACCAAAAGCTTTATTTGCGTAATTGTCATATTTTGGTGTTATTTTATGAAATTCTATTTAACCAGGGTTAATTTTCAGTTTTCACCCCCTTTGACTTCTTAAAATTGCACCCCCGAAAACCACTCACTTCAACCCCAGATCGCAAAAAATGTACATGGAAAAAATTTAACCTTTGGACCACCTTTTACCGCAGGATATTAATGAACGCAAAAAATTGCACCACTGAAACCCACCCCAATCACCCCCAAACGAAAAACTTGACATATAGGAAATTTAACCCTCGGACTTCCTTCAACCGGAAGAGTTGAATTTAATGAAGAAATTGCGCGCCTAAAACTCACCTCCTTCAATCCCAAAATACAAAGAAATGACTTGGGCGAAAGTTAACCCTTGGAGCACTTATTAACGCAGGGGACTAATTGAACGCAAAAAATTGCACTTTCAAAAACAACCCCCTTTAACACCCAAACACTGAACGGAAAAATTGCAACCCCGAAACTCACCCCATTCAACCCTCAAACATAAGTAATTGACTAGGAGAAAATTTAACTCTTGGACCACTGGAGGATGCTAATTGAGCGCAAACAATTGCACCCCCGAACTTCAACCCCTTCAATTCCAAACATAAAAAATTGACGCGAAATTTAACGCTTGATCCATATAGAATTGGAAGATACTAATAGAGGTATTTATTGAGTGACGTCATTGGCATGTTATGCGCGCGCATTTGGAGGTATATTATATCCTGTACAATTTATAGCGATGAACACGGTTGTTCGTTGTTAACCTGTTACCGACCAGAGAAAATTAAATAATTGAATAAAACAGTAGGTGCGTTTAATTAAAAGTATCGGGTGTCCCAAAAAAAACCGGACAAAATAGTCTTTGAAATAAGTCAGCTATTTCTTAACCGACTTGGTCTTAAATTAGCTTATTTTAGGTTCGTGGGGATTGGTCGGACAACAACCAATGGTTATGAGACCCAAATAGCCTTGAAGATCTTTCTTTTTCCTTCAAAAATCTTTTTTCAGAGGTCCATTTGGCGTAAGCATTAATTTTCTGTGATTTTTTCAAATAAAGTGTTTTTACGTATTTTCATGCTTCCATAACCATGACTAAAGTAACATTGATGCACATAGGGCTTCATTTTCAAGGATAACTGTTCAGTTGCCCCCCACTGACATCCGCGCCAATGTTTTCACCATATTCGTTCATTTATAACTGAAAATATAAGACTTATATGCATTACTGTACTTTGGTCATGGCCATTAATGCGTGAAAATACTCAAAAACACTTTTTTAAAAAAAACTACAGAAAATTAATGCTTAAGCCAAATCGACTTCTGAAAAAGGATTTTTGAACAAAAAAGAAAGATCTTCAAGGCTATTCGAGTGTCATACCGATTGGTCGTTGACTGACCAATCCCCATGCAGCTAAAATAAACCTTTAAAGCAAGTATCAATAGGACTACTAAACTACTATGGCAGCGCCATCTGCCGTAGTTTCTCATACAGTCGAAAGCCTAGTTCTTTGGCTTTAATTTAAGACCACGTTCATCCAAATCGGTTAAGAAATGGCAGACTTATTCCCAAAAATACTTTGTCCGGTTTTTTTCTGGGACACCCGATAGAAAATGATAGACCATCGTCTGTTTTATGTGATGGTTAGAACATTTTTATTCTGTAAGGAAGAAGCATGATACTTTTCGAGCTTTTCGGCACGGCATATTATATTATGATGTCATTGGTGAGGGAACCGAGTATCAAATCATTTGCTTCACTGCACAGTTGACACGTGACAGATGCAGAAACATAACCCCATTAAGGCTGCCCCTCGGCCGGTTCCCGCCATAATAGTGTTCTTTGCTTCTAATTTAAATTTGAGAAGGATTATCAGCTTACAATTGCTATTTTATCTGCACGTTTACGCCTGTAATACGTTTGTTAACAAATTATTGTTAAAACTACACACGGGTTTTTCAAATTTATACAATTTTCCGATTTCGCGCCAAAAAACAACATTATCGTAGATTAGAATGATTATTCCGAACTAGTGACAAGAAGTTTCAAAGTTTCAACTGATTGCCGCCAACAATCGAACTATTCTCCTTTTCTTCTAACAGGATATCGGTCGCCTCCAATTGCGCGCGCATTATCTTGGCGTCTTTTTTTAACGCGTTGAGATCTCAGTATAATGTGTATTCTTTTTACTCAAGAAATACCTCTATTAATTTAATCACCTGTAATTGACACCCCCTCACGATTTCTTTATCATGAAGCATATGCTTTGACACTGCTACTAGGTGCAAATTAAATCTGCACCCAAAACCACGCACCATTCCCACCTCAATTTGTAAATAATTCACGGTGAATAAACATCTCCAATGATACACATCGCATTGATATACATCTTCCGTTAACTTTTTCAGTTGATTACAAGATACACAAGAGTGGATACTACCACGAATGCGCCCAGAAGTACATCGACATTTTAGACGAAGTCGAGGAGTACAAGAGCCTCGGCTACAGCGCAGTTTTCGACTTCGACCTTCCCCAATGCACTTTGGATGGAAAATACTCGCCTGTGCAGAGAACCGCTTCTGAGTAAATTAATATTTATTTAAAGGGTGTCCCAAAAAAAAAGGAAGGATTTATTTTTGGTTATAACTTTATTATTATTAGACCGATTTTCCTCAATTTTGTACGGGACGTAGTCAAAAGATGAGGGTTTTAGAATTTGCAACTATTTTCCAGATGGCGCCACTAATAATTTTTTTATGGCAGATTTCTTCAAGAACACTTTTTGAGTGGCTGGAGTTGAACCATCTGTGAACCGATCAAAATGAAGTTAGTGTAGGATGGCAGCTAATGCTTTTCTCTTTCAAAGTAACTTTACAGAATTTTATTCTGACCGTTATTCATTTATAATTTTTTTAGTAATGCTCTAAAACAAGGATTTTTGAAGATATATTTTTGATTTGCTTACCGATCTTGGCAAAATTTGTAGAATCCTAAGTAACACCATCAATATTTCACAAAATGATGTCACTTTGCAGATGGCGCCACCCTAGCAAATTTTTATGAACACATTTGATTAAAAAAAATTAACGAGAATAATATGAATGTGTAATTAGTAAAAAATGTTAGCACTAAAAGCGGCACAACAGGCTGGATTGGAATAAACAACAATTCTGGATTTGAAAATAAACGAAATATGTGCTTAATACTCATAACCTAAAGAACAACTCCTCCAGTTCACAAACAAGTCAATGTCAGACCATTTTTTTTTGGTTTCATTTATTTTAACATTTTGTGTAACGATATAGTACTTAAGTTAAATTCCTGCAAAGTACTTAACGTTATTTTACAAAAGATTTATAAATTTACTAAGGATTCTGAAAATTTTGTCAAGATCGCTAGCGAAATATACAATAAATCTTGAAAAAATCTCGTTCTAGAGCATCACAGAAAAAATTGTAAATTAATCAAGAACGTTCAGAATAAAATTTTGTAAAGTTACTTTGGAAGAGAAAAGCATCAGCTTTAAGCTCAAGCTATTTTCATTTTGATCGCTTCACAGATGGTTCAACTGCTGCCAATCAAAAAGTGTCCTTGTAAAAAACTGCCATAAAAAATTTATTAGTGGCGCCATCTTGAAAACGGTTGTCGATTCTAAAAGCCTCATCTTTTAGCTACGTCTTGTACAAAATTGGGGAAAACCGGTAATACAGGGTATCCCTCGACGAGCGTCAGTTAGCCGTATCTGGAGAACTGTTTCTAGCATCGTTTTGAAAATTTGTACACAGGGGTTTCAATTAATTTTGAATAGACGTAAAATATTTTCATCAATGGCGCACTTCCGGTTATACCGGAAATAGGTACTAACTTCCTTATTTTAAATGGAACACCCTGTATATTATGATATTTTTGGATTCTACGTTTCATTCTAGGTAAACTTTTACCAAGAATTGCTATGCCAAAAATCAACCATTTTTGAGAAAATCAAGAATTTCGCTTTTTTATGCCAAGTGCAGGCCTAACTTCAAAAAACTGTAACATCCTTACAATATGAAATGAGAAAACCATATTAATTTGACATAAAGACTAATGTAGGGTGTAGCCGCCCCTGGACTTAAATTGGGTCAAATACATACAGGGTGTTCTCCGCAAATTTTTAAACATCATCAACTTCATTGGTCAAAAAGTCAATTTTTTCAAATGGAATGCCCCAACTGTTTTATGGCACATCAATGCAGAATTTAATTGTCTATCATTCTAGTCTATGTGTTTACCATATTTAAATAAACAGTTTTTGTGATATTTCCAAGTACTTGGAATTTGACCAAAATTTCATATTTAGCAAGATTTAATAACCAAAGTTAGCTATGATTTTAGGAGCCTTTAAAGTTCCTTAAGGCTGCTCAAATGAAAATTTAATCCTATTTTAATCCTGTTTTAAAATATGAAATTTTGGTCAAATTCCAAATAAGGTAGAGTGGGGTAAATGCAATTTTGGGGTAATAGCAATCACTGTTAGTTATTTAAAATATATGGAGAAACCCTCGAATTTAATAGATGCAATTGAACATATAAAGGTTTTTAAACTTGGCGCCAAAGTTTCACAACGTTGCGGTTAACTTTACCAAGCTGAATCGACAGTTGAACGGTGTCGTGCATGGCGCACTTAACATGCGATTGTACATGCTTAACGAAAATTAAAAGAATTTACGTGTTATTTTGGGTAAGTTGGCAAAATCTTTGTTTCCTCACATTCTTAAATCATAAGGAATTGTAGTTCATGTGTGTATTCTTACATTTTTCAAAAACATTTTAGGGTTATGGGGGTGATTGCATTTACGACATGAAAATTAGTTAGTGGGGTAAATGCAATCACACAATGAGGTAAAAGTGCAATCACCTGATTGCACTTACCCAGTACAAACAGGACTTTGATTTATTGTTACAATTTGTCATCAGATTCACCATCTTTGCGCAATGGGGAGGTGTTACAAAAAGAAAACAACAAGGGGCACAACATACAACCAAGAGGATGTCAATTTAGCGGTTAACGCCATAAAAAGAGGAACACTTACAATTCGAAAAGCCTCAAACATCTACCATGTTCCATTCAGCACTCTACAATCTTACATTTCTGGCAGACGTAAAGTTAAAAGCCAAACAGGCGGTCGTCCAACTGCTTTACGGCTAGAAGACGAAACCAAATTGGCTAATTATCTCAAAATCTTAGAAAAGTGGGGATTTGGACTTAGCAGGGCTGAAGTATTAGACTGTGTTCAGCAATTTGTTGAAGGAAATAAAATCAAGACCCCTTTCAAGCGGAATAGGCCAGGGGAGGATTGGTTCCTCAACTTTAAAAAACGACACAATCTTTCAATTAAAAACCCGCAGGCAGTAGAATACTCTCGGAAAAAGATGACAGACCCGTTTGTAATTAGTAAATACTTCGATCTACTACATCAGCAATTAACTGAGTTAGACTTGTTTGATAAGCCAAACAGAATTTGGAATCTAGATGAGACCAGCGTTTGCACAGATCCGTCAAAAACAAAAATCGTTGGTCAAAAAGGGAAATCGTGTTCAAGGACCACAGGTGGAAGCGGAAAAGAGAATATTACTTGTTTAGCAGCAGCCAGTGCAGCGGGGCAGAAGGCTCCTCCCTTGATCATATTTAAAGGCCTAAATGTATGGAGCAGCTGGGTTCCTGACTTAGAGAAAGAAGAGGAAAGCTACCCTGATATGGCTTATGCAGCCAGTACGAATGGCTGGATAACAAGTGATATTTTTTATAATTACTTGGAGAAAACTTTGATTCCCAGCTTAGGCCCAGAACGCCCAGTGCTTTTATTGTATGATGGGCACTCCACTCACGTTACTGAGAAAGTTATACAGCTGGCGCAAGATAACAATATAACCATATTGAAGCTTCCGCCCCATACAAGCCACTTGTTGCAATCGCTCGATCTTTCAGTTTTTAAATCTCTAAAGGTCAAGTGGGACCAGAAATTGTGCATCTGGCAGCGCAAACATTCTGGCGTCCGCATTCCTAAAAAAGAGTTTTCCTTATTATTCGGCGAAACATGGAAACTGCTTGAGGCAGACATTATTGCTAGTGGATTTCGAAAGGGAGGGATTTACCCCTTCAATCGATCCGTTGTGCCCAAAGACAAATATGATCCAGAGGCTTGGAAGCGCTGGGAGGCATCCCAAATTCAAAATCATATCCCGGAAAACACAGGCCAACATCAGGACCAAGAGAACCAGGAATACGAGGACTACAATCAGGAATACGAGGACTACAATCAGGAACAACAGAACCGGAATCAGGAACAAGAGAACCACAATCAGGACCAAGAGAACGACAATGTACAAGTAAATACTAACACAAATGATGGCGTTGAATTTGAAACACTGCTATTGCGTACTATTAAAACTGATCGAACAAACAACTACAAAACAACTCGAAAACGGATTGCACCTGGAGCGGAAGTAATAACTGCTTCCGGTGCAAACGAGGTGCAGAACAAACAGGCAATTCCAAATAAAAAGAAAAATAAACGAAAGGTAAACAAAGAAAAACCAGACAAAAGACGAAAACGTTCAAAGTATGATGATCCTGATAGTGACAGTGATTCCACTACATTGACTGAGCCGAAGTATATCGACACGGACGATGACATGGATCCAGAAAGGTTTTCGGATTTGGAAGATAGTGGAAGTCTCGAGGGGAGTCTTAATTTACTTAAGGGAATTGAGAATAATAACGAGTATGAAAAAGTTATCTCAGAAGAAACTGGTAAAAACCCGGAACAGAATATGGAGGAAACAGCTAACAAAGATACTGCTAGCAATAACGATGACACTGAAAGTGAAAGACAACTTGAAAATCATGATAATCTGGATTCAAACGTTGAGAATTTGGTATTGACTGTCGATCAGTTTGTTTGTGTCGAATTTAAATCAAATAAGGCGTCAAAAGAATATGTGGGTAAAATTTTGGAGGTCTTGCCTAATGAGACATTCTATTGCTCATTTTTGAGGCTCGTAAAGCGACGTGATCAGGAATATTATGTGTTCCCCAACGTTGAAGATCTAAGTATGGTTGAAAAATGATAGATCACCGAAGTTCTGGAGACGCCTACTGAAAGAAGAGGTCATTTTTTCTTCGAACATTAATTCACAGTTTTTTACTAATGTTCTAAAAAGTGAATAAAACTTTTTTTCGTAAATTTTTGCAAAAAAGCGATTTTACATTATTTTCCATGGACATTTCAGAATTGATTGCACTTGCCAAATAGATTTTATGAGTTCGTTTATGAGAATGACAGTGGCTGGTTGCACTTTCCCATATTTCGGGGGGAAGTGCAATCACGGACATTTAAAGGTAAAAAGGAACAATATATTGATACAAATCTCTAATATAACTTAATTCTTATATAAAAGGATAGTAAATTCTTCAGTCTTTTCATCAGTAAAAATTGCATATACATAACACCTTCCCAAAAAAAGATATAGCCACTTGAAATCAACTCTTCAAAAACCCGATTGCATTTACCCCACTCTACCTTACTTAGAATTATCACAAAAATTGTTTATTTAAATATGGCAAAGATGTAGACTAAAATTATAGACAATTAAATTCTGCATAAATGTGCCATAAAATAGTTGGGGCATTCCATTTAAAAAAATTTACTTTTTGACCAAAGAAATTGATGATGTTTAAAAATTTGCAGAAAACACCCTGTATGTATTTTACCCAATTTGGGTCCCGGGGTGGATACACTCTACATTAGTCTTCATGTCAAATTAATATCGTTTTCTCATTTCATACTGTAAGGAAGTTACAGCCTTTTGAAATCAGGCCTGCACTTGGTATAAAACAGCGAAATTCTTGATTTTCTTAAAAATGGTTGATTTTTGGCATAGCAATTCTTGGTAAAAGTTGACCTAGAATGAAACGTAGAATCCAAAAAGATCATAATATACAGGGTGTTCCATTTAAAATAAGGAAGTTAGTACCTATTTCCGGTATAACCGGAAGTGCGCCATTGATGAAAATATTTTACGTCAATTCAAAATTAATTGAAACCCCTGGGTACTAATTTTCAAGATGATGCTAGAAACAGTTCTCCAGATACGGCTAACTGACGCTCGTCGAGGGATACCCTGTATAATAATAAAGTTATAACCAAAAATAAATCGTTCGGTTTTTTTGGGACATCCCTTTATATTCACCAGGCCCCAGTAGTCCATGTGCCATGGCCGATATTGGTACCATTTTGGCGGACTAAATGCCGCTTTCAGGGAATGTTCCTAGATGTCCCCAGATTGCAAAAAACCATGTGGACATTTCAGCTTTTAAAAATGGCGAACGTTTAAAGATGGCGCCCTCACCCCTGTAAAAATCGTTCGTAACTTTGTAAATATTGGGACTACTTTAATTTTCTTTTTTTTATTTGAAAGCCCCTGAAACATAGATTAATATTATTTATTTACTTTGACATACAATTAAAGCACAAAAGCACCAAAAATAAATAATTTTGTCAAATAAAGTTAAATTCTGGGTATTTAGTGAAATATCTCACTTTACGAAAATTTGTGTTCTTAGAGGGAAAAAAGTACATTAGCTTACATTGCTGTCTCATTCGTAAAAATTGGATGATAAATAACGCCATAAATTAAAAATACTTTAGCGCGTGCGTTCTCATGCGCCCAACGAATGCGACAAGGATGCGAGCATGTGCCATTCGTTTGAGTTGAGGTTGTAATAATATAATTAACCTAAAATTTTGATTTTTGGATGTTTTTCCTTTTTTTTTACTTCTGGTTATAGAAAAATTTAGATATGTTTTATGCTTACCTTTTCTACATATTTTAATTGGAAATGGCCTAGCTAGTCATCAGACACATTCCTAATTACAGTCGGGGACTTTGAAAATGGGCTGGGGGGCCCACGCCACAGCGAAGATTGACTTGACTTGACATATGTATAAAGTGGTGTTTAGACTTGTTGACCATTTTCATTCGCGTAAAACCTGTGAACTTCGGTAGACTGAAATCGAGGCTCAATGCTTGCCGACCTGTCAGTCAACCATCAATCAAATTGCAGCGATTCAGTCAACCAAGTGAATCGAAGGTGGGATGGGCATTTTCAAACTCCCCGACTGTATGCGTTTTCTAATTGGTATGACAACAAGAAAATAATAATAAACTACCTACTTTATTCACAAAAATCGTCATCTCAAACTTGTTTATTTTGATAACATGGGCAATAGGGTGTAGCGAAAAAAAAGAATTTTGGAATTTCGTTTTGTAATAGTCGCCAAAACTTGCCTTTTACTATCCTGAAAAGAAAGTTTATTTAAGGTTTTGCTATAGTTCAACGTTTTCAGCCCTCTACCGCCCCTCAAATATTATTTTATTTTGAAATCTCAAGTTTACAATGAAAATTTTTTTGAAATGCAACATTTATTGTTTTTCTGTCACTAGTAGGCTCGGAGTAGATTTTAAAGATCACTAACAGCGTTTTTTCATCTCTACTTAAATTTAGCTACCTACTAGATATCGCCATTGCATTATAGTTTCAAAGACAATTAACTCACAAATCAAGTTGCTGGTGCATGCTTGACAGAACTTATGTATGACAGTACTGGTTGACGTCTAAAGTTCAAACGTTAAATTTTTGTGCGTTTTTTAGTCTTCGAAGGCTCACCAAATATAGGCCGCTCGAGACTATTTCTAGTGTAAATTGCCTTTGAAATATTCATATTAACTCGAAAGGGAAGCACAGAAATTCGAATAAAAAACGAACGAAAATATAACGTCTGAACTTTAGACGTCAACCAGTAGTGTCATAAGTTCTGTCATGCATGCACCAGCAACTTGATTAATTAGAGTTAATTGTCGTTGAAACTATATGGCAGTAGGTAACTAAATTTAACTAGAGATGAAGAAAACGGCCTTTAGTGGTCTTTAAAATCTACTCCGAACTGATAGAAAAACAATAAATAATGAATTAAAAAAAATTTTCGTTGTAGACTCGGAATTTCAAAATAACCAATATCTGAGGAGCGGTAGAGGGCTAAAGATGTTGAACTATAACAAAACCTTAAATAAACTTTCTTCTTAGGATAGTAAAAGGTAAGTTTTGGCGACTATTACAAAACGAAATTCCAAAATTCTTTCTTTTCGATACACCCTAATGGGCAATCTGGTAAATCATTTTACACAGCTAGCTGCTGAAACAACTAAGCAGTAGATACAAGTTTTTTCGGCTAGCCAAGAAAGTAAGTGAACATTTGCCATAGCTTCACCCGTGTTGTGAAAACAGTTAATAATTTTTAGCTCGGAAAATATTTTGTTCTGGTGAAGGAAGAAAAACTTTGTATGTATGCGCAGCCGAGACTGACCATTTCTTGAGACCGGGAAAACTACTTTCAAGTTTCACGCTAGGACGCAATAATTTTGCTCTAATAATAATAATGAATTGAACTTATTTTTGTGGAAACCTTAACGGTTCATAGGTTATACCTAAGACTATGCTGGGTGTATAAACCCAGCATAAGCATTTTTTACTTATCTTTTGTGTACCTGCGTTGAGTGCGTGGGGTATGCCAGAACGTTGTCGTCGCTCAATTTAATTTATGTCGCTATTTGTGGTCCAATCTGTAAAGTTTAGATACCACTGAAAAGCCTAATTAACGTACCTTTTTTGCGTTAAGGGCACAAATTTTCGTAGAGAGAGCCATATTAGAGATTTTTCACTAAATACCCAGAGGTTAACTTTATTTGACTGAATTATTTGTTTCTAGCTTTTGTGCATCAATTGTATATAAAAGTAAAAGTAGATACATAATATGAATCTACATTTCAAGAGCTTTCAAATAAAAGAAAGAAAATAAAAATTGTCCCAACATTTACAGAGTTACGAGCGATTTTATATACAGGGTGAGTCTGAAAGACTCCACATCCGTTATACCACAGAATCTACTGTTCAAATGATGAAGCTACTCTTGTCTTTGATTATTCGCTCGCTCGCTCGCTCGTCTAGTCTGTCCTTCGGATAACTTGAGAACGGGTTGACAAATCGAGCTGAAATTTTGTACACAGTTGTATACCCTGAAAATCTCGGCGGGGATTGCTTTTGGGCCATATCGGACCACGGGGGTGGAAGGTAGAGGTGAAAAACCGAAAAACTACTAATTGCAATAACTCGAGAACTAGTGGACGTATCTTTCTGAAACTTGGTATGTACGTTCGACCCTCAAGTCTGTTGAAACTGAAAAGGTGTTAATTTCGGGGGATGAAATTTAGGGGATGAAAACCACAAAAAATATGATAACTCCGCAAGGGTTGCACGCAGCTGTCGGAAACTCAACGTGCACACATATATCGGTGAAATCTTGCGGGAGATGCGTTTTTTCGTAAAATCTAACACATGGGGTGGAAATTAGGGGTTGCAACTCGAAATTCCGCTTAATAAGTATTGGTCGAAATTGGCGTCATTCGATAGCTTTCCATTAATGATTCAAAAAAGGTGTCTTTCATATTTTGAGAAAAACCACCCTTATAGGCGCTACAACCCCTAACATGCACAAACACAAAAATGCGAAAACTCAAAAACTACTCAACGTATCAAGGCAGAATTTGGTGTGTTAATTTTCAGTGACATTGTAGGTGGATGGACAAACTTTCACTAAAATCCAACAAGGGGGATGAAATTTAAGGGTTGAAACTTAAATTTCTTCAAGTTAAATGGTAGCATAAAATTAGGGGGTTCGATAGATTTCAGTCAACTATTGAAAAAAGGTCTTATGAGTTTTCAACCTAAAGCCAACCCCTAGGCTATTAACCACCCCTGACTCTTTGCAAGCGGATAAATATATTTTATTTATTTTTTCTGAAACCTTATTGATTTATTTATGAACAACTAAAGTCAGTAAATACGCAAGGAGTTACGTAACACCGGAAAAATAAACTCGCCCCTGTAAATCATAAAGGGGTGAAATCATGAGGGGTTGAAAACATGAATCTACAAATCACCGGAATTTTTCAACGAATTGGGTTAGGGTGGTGAAATTGAAAACAAAACTTCCTTTAGGGCATGTGGGTGTGGTGAAATAGGGGGTTGGAGTTTAGGGGTGAAACGTCCATAAAACCCTGCAATTTGACACAGAGAAGCAATATCTTCTGCGAAACTGTGACATCTTACACACTGCATCTTCGAGAAGGGAAAAGTGAATTTTAGGAGAAAATTATCGAAGGGGATGAAAGTTAGGGGTGGAAACTCAAATTTTTACTGAATAATGTAGGGTTGAAAATAATACCATTCGATAATTTTCAATTGATGGTACAAGAAAGGTCTTATTCATAATTCACGAAAAGCGACCCTTAAAGGCGGTACAACCCCTTAACATGCCGAAACACGAAAATGCGAGAATTCAAAAACTGCTAAACGTATCAGGGCTCAATTTGATGTGGTAATTTACAGCGCCACTGTAGGCGGATGAGCAAATTTTCATTAATATCTAACAAGGGGGATGAAATTTAAGGGTTGAAACTGGAAATTTCTTCATGTAAGTGGTGGAATAAAATTATGGGGTTCGATAGATTTCGGTCAACCATTGAAAAAAGTCTTATGTCTTCAACCTAAAACCAACCCCTACGCTACTAACAACCCCTAAGCCCTAGCAAGCGGAGTAGGTAAATACATTTTATTTTTTTTTGCTTTCTTCTGATTTGTTAATAATTCAAAATAATTTTCATTAATTTTTAACCCATCCACAATTTTTCAACCCCTTTCATGATATGTGAACCTTCAAAGAGCAAAATTTACCCAGACCGCTTCTTTTTCGTGCGATTTTCGTTAGTTCTACTTAACTACAGTTCATTTTCACCCCTTGTGATTTTTCGCCTTTTTTGGTAATAGATTTTACCGAATTTTAAATTTTGTAACAACAATTTTTTTACATTTCGCATTTTTGATACATCTGTGCGTTTGCGGAGGCACTACTACTAGGTGCAGATTGATAAAATCTGCACCCGATTCCACCAGTAAGACCAGCCGCCCCTACATACACATTAACTTGATAAACGTCTACCGAGATATACATCGCATTGATATACATCTTCCGTTGGCTTTTAAACGTTCTTTTTGGTTAGTTTTTTCGAAAAATTTTAAGAGCCGAAAAAGTTTGAGAATTGAACGGGGAATACGGCCGCATAGGCAAATTAGCAATATTTTCAAACATAAAAAAGTTCAAGGGCAAATATCATCGGGGCCACCCTGTATAACAGAGATCCGCTTTTTGGATAAAAAGTTTAAAAATGAAGATTTTTGGCGGCTTATAACATCAAGAGGAATCACAATTGACCAATAATTTTTGCACCGAGCTTCATCATTTTGAACAGTAGATTCTGGGGTATAAAGGATGTGGAGTTTTTCAGACTCACCCTGTATGATTGACGGCGCCATCTTTAAACGGACGTCATTTTGGAAAGCTACTCTTCTGAGATGTCCATCATGGTTTTTTGCCATCTGGGGGCATCCAGTAACATTCCATGAAAACGGCATTTAGTTCGCCCAAAATGGTACCAAAATCGTGTCGTGTCCATGGCACATGGACTACAGCGCTCATCCAACTGATTTCAGGTTTTATTGCGCGGACGCCGACGGCAATAGAATCGGGAATTATAGCGTAAAAGCTGAGGATTATGAATCGACTATGAACTGCAGTAAGTTGGGGTTCGGTATTTTTTTTAAATTCTTTATTCGGGTTGCAGAGTGTGCCAGGAGCAATCTGCTGGTGGAATTCGTGGAAAAACCGGAGTGTTGTCCAAACGGAAACTTTCAGAAGTTGCAATGCAGGAGAGGGAACTGTTGGTGTGTCAATGAGGATGGCTTGCAAACAGAAACGGAAGTTAAAGAAGTTGAGGGGGAGAGTTTGTCCTGTTTTAGCAATCCCTGCGATTTTTCGGTGGGGAACGGCACGAATTCGACTGATGGCACGGATACGAATACTCGAAGGTTCCAGTTTGTATTTTGAAGAGTTTTAATAAATTTTCAATAAAAGCCAACGGAATATGTATATCAATGTGATGTGTATCCCTGTAGATGTTAGTGTGTATGTAGGGGCGGCTGGGCTTACTGGTGGAATCGGGTGCAGATTTTATCAATCTGCACCTAGTAGTAGTGCCTCCGCAAACGCACAGATGTGCCAAAAAGGCGAAATGTTAAAAAATTGTTACAGAATTTAAAAATAGAAAATCAATGGGAATGAGTGAATGAAAAGAATTGCCGGAATTAAAACAAAATTTGGCGAATTTTGAAAAATTAACACTCGGGGCTGAAAAATTGTGAAAGGGGATGAAAACTCAAGAGGAATGAAAATTAAGTGTGGTTAAGTAGAATTACGAAACATAACACGAAAATAACCAAATTATGCAATTAAAACTTGTGGGGGTTGAAATACGCACTTATACATACCATACCTACCTATTATGAATAAGGAAACTGGAAAATTGTGAAAGGTAAACTGAATCCCAAACAAAGATTTATTCGAAAATCGCACGATACTAATCTTTAGCCAATAGAAAAATTGATTTTTGTGTGTTTACCATGGCAACTCAAGGATTTCCTGGAAATTTTTGATACCTACCTTAGACCAACCTAAACGAAATTAATAAGTGGAAATTTTTATGTCAAATTAAATGTCAAAAATCATTTCTATTCAATTTCTGTAGCTGTATCGTTGCTATTTTCTTACCGAATCTGCATTCGAGCATTAATTCATTTCCTGGAAATTTTAGTCGTGCATCCCAACAACGTAATCAGGACCTCGTGTTCCACTCGGGCCGATTAATACGTTGTTGGAATGCACTCTAAAAATTTCCGGAAAGAATTAATGCTCTTATGAGATTATAAGTGAAAATACGACGAGAATGGTATCACTAAGCTCCTATAAAAACCTTATTGGACGACTAGGTTTAGTGCCGGAGCAAAATGCGAGGCACTGTAGTTTTAGTGAATTCGCTCGCTCGCTCGACCGGCCGTCCGTCTACTCTGTCCATTGCATAACTTGAGCAGATATCGAGCTGAAATTTTGTACACGGGTGTATACCCGGAAAATCTCGGCGGGGATTGCTTTTGGGCCATATCGGACCACGGGGGTGGGAGTCAGGGGTGAAAAACCCAAAAACTATTAATTGCAATAACTCGAGAACTAGTGGACATATCTTTTTGACCGGCGTGAAGTTAGCAACGAATATAGTTCGGACCCCTATCAGAAAGAGGCGACACATACACAGCAATAATAATTATACCGTTAAATCATACAACTTGGGACATCGAGGTAACTTGGGACAAATGGCACTTACTTGAAATAAAATAATGCGGCACTCTAGTGGACAATATTTGAATTACGAAAAAATCTGAGGTGGGTAAAACAGATCCCATTCTACATCATGAGCAACCGCCATAAAAGAACTGTCAAGATGTCGGCAAAAAAAAATCGGTGAGTTTTTAATAAATTTTATGAAAATTTTTTGTCGAAAAAGTACTGCTTGCATCTACATTATCGCCTGAGTTGTGTTCTATCTGTCACGATGTACTGGTAACCCGATTATATCTCTAAGTGGTAACGATTAGAAACTTTTCAAAAAGTTAACCTAAAATTTTCTGGAATTTTTTTTATTTAACAGGAGCTTTTTGCAGGTAACTTGGAACTTGAGACTAATCGTGCAGAGGTGACAAGAGAGACTCTCCAGGAATATTTTTCAAATATGGAAGTGACCTTACGTGATGTTCCACCAGAAAACTTCATAAATTTCGATGAAACAAATATGACGGATGATCCGGGAGAAGCAAAGGTTTTAGTTAGAAGAAGTGCAAAGAGGGCCGAAAGAGTGATGGACACAAGTAAAAGCTCAACATCTGTCATGTTCGCTGCATCTGCTGCAGGTCAGATACTCCCAGCCTATGTTGTGTACAAAGCCCAACATTTATATGACATCTGGTGCACGAATGGACCGGACGGTACATTATATAACCGAAGCAAAAGTGGATGGTTTGACTCCTTTATTTTTGAAGACTGGTTTTTTAAAGTGGTGGTCCCTTTCTTCAGGAATAAGAATGGTAATAAAGTAATAGTAGGGGATAACTTGGCTAGCCACTTCTCCTACAAAATAATTCAGGAATGTCAGCGTCAAAATATCCTATTTACTTTTTTACCTCCCAATACCACTCATTTATGTCAGCCCTTAGATGTAGCATGGTTTGCACCTTTGAAAAGACAGTGGAAATTAGTGCTTCAAGAGTGGAAAAACAAACATAGAGGTACTATTCCAAAAGATCAATTCCCTTCACTTTTAAAGCAGACACTGGATAGGCTCAAAAATTCAAGTGCAAATATATGTTCAGGCTTCCGGGCCTGTGGACTGGTTCCCTTTGACCCTTCCCAAGTTTTAAACAAGCTTCCACCTGACAGAAACGATGCCAACAATGAGCACTGGTCTGATACAATTAAGGACGTCTTGGAGAGGTACAGGCGACCTGATGAAAACAAAAAAACAAGGAAGAAAAAAATTAATGTCCAACCAGGTTCAAGCATTTCAATTGGAGATTTCAACAGAGGTGAGGATGTAACAGCTGTAGAAGATAATGGGTCAGCCACAGAAGAAGATATAGCAAACACTATAGAAGACATCACAGACACAGAAGAAGACCTGACGAACGCAGAAGAAGACTTGGCGAACGCAGAAGAAGACTTGACGAACGCAGAAGAAGATTTGACGAACACCGAAGACGATTTAACGAACACAGAAGGAGATATCCTCAAAGATATCACAGAAAAAGATATCATAAATTCGAACACCCAGCAAGATATAATGTCATATGAAAATACTGACAAAGACAGTGAACTTGAAGGTTCAATTGCTCCCAAACATGGAGATTATATTATTTGTGAATTTTTATATAATGAAGGCAGCAAAAAAGAAGTAAAAAAAAAATATGTGGCAAGAATACAGGAAATTCAAGAAAATGGCAATTACGTTGTTTCATGTTTGCGATACAATTCTGCAATTAAATCTTATGTGTATCCTAATGTAGTTGATGAAATGATAATTGTAAAATCCTCAATTTTGAAAATATTAAATAGTCCTCAGATTATGAGAGGAAGACATAGATTTTCTGAAATTATTGTGTTGTAAGTCGTATAATATTCAGTATTATTATTATTTTTAGTATAGGTACCTAACCAGCAATATTGTTTAATGTTATCAAACCAAAGAAAATGCCAAAAGATGATATTACATAGGTGATGTTATGTTGTTAGTATTTTGTTCGAGAAAAAGTTAAGCTGAAGAAGTACTTACTAATTTTTTATCGTCAGAATAATGTTTTTTTTGTTTTTTTTTTGCGCTGTGTTATGCCGTGATATGGATTTTATCCAGATAGTCTACAGGGTGAGTCTAGTTGGACAAATCAGTCGGTTTAACGTTTGAAATATTGACATTGGAAATTCTATTTTTGGATATGTTGTAGCTGAAATGGTCCCCTACGCATGGGACCCAGAAAGAAAGATCCAGTTTTATTCAAACCGAAATTATTAAATAAAAACGAAGGCCTAAAAATTTTTTTTTCGATATTGTTGCATTTTTTAAGATTATTTCGTTGGAGAATCATTTTCTCTTTATGGAAACATAATTTTTTGAAGAAAAGAGTTAACAATAGCCGAGAGATAAATTATTTAAATAATAAGGATTTTTAATTATTTCCTGAGGAAAACCACGAGTGTCGTGGTTTTAACAACTGAAAGGCAGTCTAGCTTATACTGCAGACTACCCGGAATGACATAAGTGACAGTTGGAAATGTCATTTGCGGTTTTTGTGGAAAAATTATGCAAAACTCGAGTTTTTGCCTTTTTCTTCACAGATAGGTAATGAGGTAATTTTTATTGCCTGATGGGTTTTTTGCTAAATTCGCCGAATGCAAGTGTTTCGGGTTGTCAGTCGATTGATGTTTTTTAAATTGCCATTGGAGTCGAAGTTTGACCAAGAAAAGCTGTTCTCGTCAGCAAGAAGGGAATTGGCAATAGTTGCTAACAGTTTAATAAGTGAGTACATTGCTGTCAAATATGGCGATTTTGTTGTTTTATTAAAAAGTTAATATTTCAGCTGATAAGTTTTCACACTTACGAAAAGAAGAAGATTTATCATCATCGGATGTTGAGGGGTCCATTCATATTCGATGTAGCAAATTACATTCATATTCCATGTAGCAAATATTGAGACTGTTGATATAATGAAAAAAGACAAAGAAGCGTTGAGCAAAGTGAAACCAAGAAAATTCAAGACGAAGGGTGTAAACTTCTCTAATCGGGCTCCTCGCTGAGATAGGTGCAATTCAAAAGGCAGTGTACAGATGAAATGAATTGATGGCAGGAAGGTGTACGTAGCAGTCACATTATATGAATCGAGATTAGGAACAAGTAGATGTCGAATCAAAATGGTTTGATTGTGGCTAGCGAGTTATTTCGAGCAAACATCCAGAAATCACAACATGAAGAAAAAGGCCACAAGAGGATGTTGAGTAACATCGAGTTAAACAATCATCTATTATTTTAAGTGAACGTTAAAATTGGACGAAGACTATTGTCACCACATTGTTATTTATTTATTTATCAGTTACATTTGATGTTGCAACATTTATGTAAACATCTATCCCTTGTAGTACATTGTATTTTAATCTAAATCACGTTTCGTTAGAATCATATTTTTCAGGTAGGTACTTACCTTTCTATTAAAGTTTGTATTCTTATTAGAAAGTAACGACAGAGGCCTAATGTTTATTGAAACTTTTGTCACTGTTTTATGGCATGTAATGAAATGTTTATACCGAATTTTAAATCGCCCTGAAGTAAATAATATTCATTTGGATTTAATTATTTATTGAATAACGTTCATAAGCTATAGTACAGTCGAGAAAGTAAGTCATGCACCCATCTCTTGAGCGTTACGCTCAGAATTTAGAAAACCATCCTTCGATAGTGGTGCATTTCCATGTCATTAAAACCGGCACCAATTAGGGGTTGTATTGCTAGGTCAAAAAACCTAGAACTGTAAGTCAGTTAAAAATTATTCGCTCAAGAATTTGGCATAAAGTGCATTATTTAGTTTTTCGACTGTACCTACGGACGCTCTTGGGCGTTTGGTGGGGTTACCCTGCACTTTGTAATTAAGAGATGGTACTTTGCACGCTTCTTACCATGATGCCACAGATCACTTTTTGAGGTGTTGCCAAGTTTGAAATCTATGCGGCCACTTGCTTTGGCGGGTTGCCTATCTCTATTGGGCGTACTTTCCCGAATCGCCTATTTAGCCAGCTTTTTCGCTATCAAGACTCTTCCACGGATCACCCAATCTCCATGTACCAAATTTCAGCCAAATCGGTTCAGTAGTTTCGGCTATAATGTATTTTTAATGTTGTTACAAAATTTCGATTTTTTTATCCAAAGGGCATTAAATGCGAATGAATTTTGTATTATTCAAAACCAGAATTTGAAGACCTTATTCTGATGGTGACAATAAAATTTTCAAAAACTTGTTAAGATCGTAAAATGAGACTATGTTTAGATTTGAAAATTAATGTGCCAAAACGGCACTTTCCGTCTGTCGATTGCCCATGTGCAAAATTTCAGCTAAATCGGTCCTGAGGTTTCGGCTGTATCGCGTTCTTAAAGTACGTGAAAAAATCTAGAATATTTGAAGTTTTGTCAAAACGGCACTAAGAGTGAATACATCTTTAGAAGCAGAATTTGAAGACCTTTATTATGGTGACGTGAAAAATGGGGGTTTGCATTTAAAATTAAAGTTTCGGAAAGTACGCCCCGGAGATAGGCAACCTGCCACAACAAGTGGCCGCATAGGCTTCAAACTTGGCAACACCTCAAAAAGTGATCTGTGGCATCTTGGTAAGAAGTGTGCAAAGTACCATCTCTTAATTACAAAGTGCAGGGTAACCCCACCAAACGCCCAAGAGCGTCCGTAGGTACTATAGCTTATGAACGTTATTCAATAAATAATTAAATCCAAATGAATATTATTTACTTCAGGGCGATTTAAAATTCAGTATAAACATTTCATTACATGCCATAACACAGTGACAAAAGTTTCAATAAACATTAGGCCTCTGTCGTTACTTTCTAATAAGAATACAAACTTTAATAGAAAGGTAAGTACCTACCTGAAAAATATGATTCTAACGAAACGCGATTTAGATTAAAATACAATGTACTACAAGGGATAGACGTTTACATAAATGTTCCAACATCAAATGTAACTGATAAATAAATAAATAACAATGTGGTGACAATAGTCTTCGTCCAATTTTAACGTTCACTTAAAATAATAGATGATTGTTTAACTCAATGTTACTCAACATCCTCTTGTGGCCTTTTTCTTCATGTTGTGATTTCTGGATGTTTGCTCGAAATAACTCGCTAGCCACAATCAAACCATTTTGATTTGACATCTACTTGTTCCTAATCTCGATTCATATGATGTGACTGCTACGTACACCTTCCTGCCATCAATTCATTTCATCTGTACACTGCCTTTTGAATTGCACCTATCTCAGCGAGGAGCCCGATTAGAGAAGTTTACACCCTTCGTCTTGAATTTTCTTGGTTTCACTTTGCTCAACGCTTCTTTGTCTTTTTTCATTATATCAACAGTCTCAATATTTGCTACATGGAATATGAATGTAATTTGCTACATCGAATATGAATGGACCCCTCAACATCCGATGATGATAAATCTTCTTCTTTTCGTAAGTGTGAAAACTTATCAGCTGAAATATTAACTTTTTAATAAAACAACAAAATCGCCATATTTGACAGCAATGTACTCACTTATTAAACTGTTAGCAACTATTGCCAATTCCCTTCTTGCTGACGAGAATAGCTTTTCTTGGTCAAACTTCGACTCCAATGGCAATTTAAAAAACATCAATCGACTGACAACCCGAAACACTTGCATTCGGCGAATTTAGCAACAATAAAAATTACCTCATTATCTGTGAAGAAAAAGGCAAAAACTCGAGTTTTGCATAATTTTTCCACAAAAACCGCAAATGACATTTCCAACTGTCACTTATGTCATTCCGGGTACAGTCTGCAGTATAAGCTAGACTGCCTTTCAGTTGTTAAAACCACGACACTCGTGGTTTTCCTCAGGAAATAATTAAAAATCCTTATTATTTAAATAATTTATCTCTCGGCTATTGTTAACTTTTTTCTTCAATAAATTATGTTTCCATAAAGAGAAAATGATTCTCCAACGAAATAATCTTAAAAAATGCAACAATATCGAAAAAAAAATTTTTAGGCCTTCGTTTTTATTTAATAATTTCGGTTTGAATAAAACTGGATCTTTCTTTCTGGGTCCCATGCGTAGGGGACCATTTCAGCTACAACATATCCAAAAATAGAATTTCCAATGTCAATATTTCAAACGTTAAACCGACTGATTTGTCCAACTAGACTCACCCTGTATAATACCATAAAGCATCTATTCCTATAACGTTCAAATATTTTTATAATAAAGTTTTTCAGAAATAATTTCAGCATTTCATTTAAGGTGGCGATTTAACTAAGTTTCATTATCTTTTTGTAATTTTTTTTGGCTCTTTATTATGACAAAGGTGTCCCAAGTAACATGATATAATACTCAACTGTCCCATTTACTCAACTTGCTTTAAAATGCAATAAAAAGTTTTTTGTCCCAAGTTACCCAAACCACTGGGTAACTTGGGACACCCACAATTTATTTTGTTTACAGCCTCTGTGGCACTGTACATTTTTGGAACTACATGAAATTGTTGTATTTCAGATGCTTAAAACACTGGCATTTTTTATTTTCATGTGCATTACATTATCAAAAAAATACAGATAAAAGTAGCTGCAAACTGTCCCAAGTTGTATGATTTGACGGTACTTAACCTAATTAATACATGCTGCAAAAAGGGATTGAAAGCATTTTAAAAATGATCAAAGTTCAACCCCTGCTTAAGAAGTACTAGTTATAGAAACTGAAAACTTGGAAATTTAAATAACAGTAGAGAAACTAAAAAAAAAACTTGGAGGCCAGGAACAATGAACTAGTGAGGGCAACAGAGACCGCACCGAGGAAACCCAGAAGTACCAGTCATGGAATGTGATGGAGGTTTTCTATATACAATTTTGAATGTTTTTGGAGTCTGATTGTAAATAATGGAGTGGACGATATTTCATAGGTAACCACTTCGCTCCTTCTAGTTTGTAGATAGGGCTGTACTTTTTAATGCCGTATATGAACCTCAAACATGACTTCTGTACTTTTTGGATTCTATTTGTCATTATTGTCAAGACAAGGCCCATATACCGCATCTGCGTAGTTGAAGTGACTTAGAACCAGGGAATCCGTTAATTGAACTTTTAATGGAGAGGAAAGAAGGTGACGATTTGGATATAGTATTTTTAAGTTTGGGCAGGCCTTTTGTAGGCATTTAGTTATATGTGTTCTAAACCTCAAGTTACTATCCAAGTGTAACCCCAAATTTCGTGTAACGTCTACACACTGCAATTGATCATTCTCCAACGTTACTCAGAAATTTGGTAAAATGAGATCTCTATTTTTCCAAAACAACATGATTGAGGATTTGAATGCATTTATTTCTAGATTATGATCTTCAGAAAATGAGACAATGCGAGCTAAATCATTATTTATGGTGACAATAGCTTCTTTATAACTATCCGTATCAAACGAGTAGTATAGCTGAGTATCATCGGCACGTACGTGGGCTGAGCAATTCTGCAAGCATTTTGTTAGATTACACGTGTATATAACGAAAAGAAGTGGTCCAATATCGTTACAGCTTTCGTTGGTCGGAGCGATGATGGCACTGTCGAGAGTTTGGACGACGTTGCCACGGCCAAAATCTTCTCCGAAAATGTTGCTTATCAACTGGTCAACGTTTGGTACGACGCATTCTTGTGGCATCCGGATCACATGGTTCCGGTTGAGAACTTGGTACGGAAGCGTACCGTTGCCCAGTTGATCGAGGAATTCTTGGAACTGTTGTTGATTTGGTTCCAACCTCATGTTTGTTCTCAGTTCCAACACCTGAAACAGTGGCCACAACTGACTCGATTTAACGCAAGCCTCGACGGTAACTGTGCTATCTCCCTACTATAGTAGGGACGCTCTTGGGTTTTACCCTGCACTTTATGATTAAGCGATGGTATTTTGCACACTTCTTACCTAGATGCCAAAGATCACTTTTTGAGGTGTTGCCAAGTTTGAAGCCTATGCGGCCACTTGATGCGGCAGGTTGCCTATCTCCGGGGCCGATACTTTTCGGAATTTTAATTTAAAATGCAAACCCCCATTTTGCACGTCACCATAAGAAAGGCCTTCAAATTCTGCTTCTAAAAATGTATTCACTCTTTAGTGCCCTTTTGACAAAAAATCAAATATTCGAGATTTTTTAACGTATTTTTAAAAACGCGATACAGCCGAAACCTCAGGACCGATTTAGCTGAAATTTTGCATATGGAGGTTGTATTACCCGTATTACAGATGAAAATTTTTTGAAGGCAATCGATACACGGAAAGTGCCGTTTTCGCACATCAACTTTCAAATCTAAACATACTCTCATTTTACTATCGTAACAAGTTTTTGAAAATTTTATTGTCACCATCAGAAAGTTCTTCAAATTCTGGTTTTGAATAAGACAAAATTCATTCGCATTAAGTGCCCTTTGGATTAAAAAATCGAAATTTTGTAACAACATTAAAAATACATTATAGCCCAAACTACTAAATCGATTTGGCTGAAATTTGGTACATGGAGATTGGGTGACCCGTTGAAGAGCCTTGACAGCGAAAAAGCTGGAAAAATAGGCGATTCCGGGAAGTACGCCCTAGAGATAGGCAACCCGCCAAAGCCAGTAGCCGCATCTTAGCAACACCTCAAAAAGTGATCTTTGGCATCTAATATCTGTCCGGGATCCACACGACCGAGATTCACCCGATTTCCATGGCGATTCATTGTTGACAACAATGATTCACCATGGAAATAGGGTGAATCCCGGTCGTGTGGATCCCGGACAGACTATAGGTAAGAAGTGTGCAAAGTACCAGCCCTTAATCATAAAATGCAGGGTAACCCCCCGATTTTCCCAAGAGCGTCCGTACTACTATGACGACGGGAAGACATTGTCTGAAATTACCGCCAACTAAAACAACTTTACCGCCGAAGGGACGATCGATCTGGGTAAGATCTCTCAACGTTCTGTCTACTAAATCGAGTAGACATGCTGATCTCGTCCCAAACCAGTAGTTTACACTCAATCAGCGATCTTCCCTCACGGGATCCTGCTCTCAAGCGTGATCTGGCATTTTCCATTAAATTGATGGGCATGCCAAAGCGACTGTGGGCCGCCCTGCCACCCCTGCATCCCAATGCCGCCATACCGGTCCAAGCCACTGGAGCAACACCTACAGTGCGTTCGCGAGACTTAGCCCCATCGTACCCTGTTATAATACACCTACGTTTTGAAAGCCATCTCTCTCCAGCGTTGTTGCACGTAGACCGAGAAAGTTTGAGCGTAACGCCCTGATCGTGTCGTGCGCTATGTCTCACTCCGACTCGTTTATCTGAGGAAGAAAGTAAACTGAACGTTCGACGTTCGTTGAAGCGTCACTGAGGACCGGTTGATCTCTCCACCACACAATGTACGACGACGGTTGATTTTTGTACGCGCTCTTACTGGCTTCGCTAACATTGGTGGAAATACCAAGCATCGCTTATTACAGACGTAGGTCACATCGTTGATAACTGCAGCCTCTAGCTCATGGGGCTAAGTCTCGCGAACGCACTGTACTTCTCTGCCTAACAACACAGTGATTAGTGTATTATTGTAGAGAAAGGTTTTTCCGGTTTTTCCGTCATGAAGAACAGGCGTTGCGGTCAGTGGGCGTTTTCAACGGCGTCCATCACCATGTTGAAAACGTCCAGCTGGTCCTGGTTCAACATTTCGCCACCTTCCTCGGCGAGTCGGGCGGGTTCCTGTTGAGCGGGCAGGTCATCTTCTGGACGCAATCACAAAAAAACGGTATTGTTCTTATGGGCACGTCGATAAAACCGAACTCTGCCAGACGTCGCCCATTTGCGTTCAGAATCTGCTGGATCACTTGGAAACATCGCAGATCGACTTCCTGCGGTGTCATGCGACGGCGACGGGTGTAATCTTCCGTCATGAATACCCGGTTCGCATTCCATAGATCAATAGGTCTTTCGACGTCGCAAAACACCAAAATGAAGGCGAACATGCGACGAAGTTGAGACGGCATTGCTCGTCTTGAAGCCTCTTCCATGGCTCTGAACCATTCCTGGTCGTCAACGAGGAGTCTTCTCGCTTGGCAAGCCTCCCTGAAGGTAGGGTAGACTCGGGTCATCGACCGTTCGCAAGCTCTCAAACGATTGGGCACCTCTCACGTGCAAAAGGAGTACACGTAAGTAGTACAGATCGCCGTAGCAGACGCTGATCGCGAACATTCGACAGATGACATTGCGTTGTGCCCTTCTCGGATTCCACTCTTTATCTCGTTGGTGCCAGACGTAATGTTCGGGTATCTCGGGGTAGAGGTACCGTCTGGCGTTAGCGTCTCTTTGGTTCAATTCGAACCATTCCGTCAACATGGTTCTCTGATTGTTTATGAGAGCGACTTCTTCGTTGACGGTCGGGGAGGTGAACGGGCAGTCTCACCACAGTGTGGGTACTGTAGTGGAAGTCGAATTCTTGTAGTCTCCAGGCTGCCTCGGGCGGAGTCATGTAGCGCGAATTCACGAACGATTTGATTTCGTCGCCACCACCTCCCACCCTTTCCACAATTTACACCAGCGCCTGATCAGCATCTTTGAAGAAGTACTTGTACAGATACTTGACGCCGTGGACGGACACGCACGCTTGAACGTTGACGTGCGTGTTGTATTTCAGCAGGATGTACGGACAAATTCGTTTTTCTCCAAACGTCAGTAAAACATCACATTGTGAACGTCAGTGTAGACAGTAGAAGTTGAATTTCTAGGACGCTAGTCTCTAAGCGACCTCAGCGGCACGAAATGAAAAAAATACTGCCGCTCGTGCTTTTTCATGCCGCTCAGCATGCCGCTACCAATTACGTTCACTAAATCAAAGAAATTACTCCGGTTTAGAATTTTTAACCTCCCCACTCCACTTCACCATTTAAAAAAAAGGGAGGTTACTGCAATCACTAAAATTTTCGAATTCGAGATAAGACCGGATCTATACGTTTTGAGGTCTCAGGAGCCCAAAAAAGTGGTTTTTAAAATGTGTCTGTATGTATGTACGTACGTTCGTACGTTCGTACGTTCGTACGTACGTACGTTCGTAAACACGCCACAGCCCAAACTACTCGACAGATTTAGCTGAAATTTGGTACGTGTGCATGTGATAACCCAACTTAGATCTGAAAAGCTTATGGAGCCAATCGTGCAACTAGAAATGCCATTTTGGCACATCAACTTCTAAATTTTAAATGCAAACCCCCATTTTTCACCTCACGATAGAAAAGGCCTTTAAATTCTGCTTCTAAAAATGTATTCATTTTTAGTGCCCTTTTGATCAAAAATTGAAAAAAAATGATTTTTATCCGACTTTAAAATCGCGGTACAGCCCAAGCCCCTGAACCGATTTGGCTGAAATTTTGCACACGGGGGGATTGTATTGCACGTCGAAGAGCTGAACAAATTTTGGATTCAATCGGCCCACGGAAACTGCCGTTTTGGCACACCAATTTGTAACTTTAAAATTATTCACTCATTTAATCATCCAAAACAAGTTTTTGAAAGATTTATTGTCACCATCAGAAAGGTTTTCAAATTCTGCTTTTAAGTAAGACAAAATTCGTTCGCATTTAGTGCTCTTTGGGTCAAAAAATCGAAATTTCATAATAACACTAAAAATACATTATAGCCCAAATTAGCGAATCGATTTGGCTGAAATTTGGTACATGGAGATCGCGTGACCCATTGAAGACCTAAAAGGCTTTTGGAAGCAATTGGTCCACGGGAAGTGCCAATTAGGCAAATCAATTTTAAATTTTAAATACAAAGGTCTCCTTTTTTATGTCGCCATTAGAAAGACGATCAAATTCTCGTTCTAAAAATGTATTCACATTTTCTGCCATTTCAGTGGAAAATAGAGAAAAAAATATTTTTCATTAAAAGGGAGCAGGCTGACAGTGGATGACATAAAGTATCAGTTATTGTCAAAAGGGTGGCAAACTGTTAACCTTAAAAGGAACATATTGTCAAATGTGATGGGTGATGTCGGTATTTGTCAGAAAATTGCGAAATTAGTCACAGACAATAAGCATAAAAAAATCTGTCGAATTAACTACTATCTACACAGAATACAAAAATCCACGCGATGGGGAGGTTCCAGCCGCTTCTCTGCTGCATTTTTTTAATGAACTACAGAAATTATATTAATTTACATTAAGTTGTGAAAAACAATTAAGAATAGTTTAGTTTCTATAATTATTGAAAATGCAGTTGCTAAAAGTCGCATTTTGAAATTGTAATCCACTTGATGAGTTTACACCAGCTGAACTCACTGTCTCAGTAATAGTGCTCGTGGTGTTACCGCAAAGCCTCAAATTATTAACACTGTCAGTCGTGTTATCGGGAGCCTCGTTAGGTACGTTTAGAATCTTTTTAGCAATTTTTTGTTTGCTACACATTGATTCTTCGTAGTAGCTTTCCGCTACAGTGCCAGACTTCCAGCCACCGTGTCTTTTTAAGGTAATTACATCGGCACCACTTTCTACAAGTAATGTAGCAGACGTTCTTCTCAAACTATGACCCGTGTATTCTTTGCGTTGTGGTAATTGTAGACACGAAGCGACTTCCTTGGGTACTTCACCAATCTTGTGTATTCCCATGACTAAACGATGGCATTTTCCATCCATATATTTCAAGAAAAAGCGTCTGTCATTCATATCTTTCGGACGTAAAGAGGCATATTTTCTATACAAATTAAGAAAATTTTCTCCAATAACGGTAAAGGACCGACTCTTTTTTGTTTTTGTGTCAGGAACTTTAACATGAAGAATTTTTCCAAGATCTGCTATGTCATCAATCTTCATCTTTAACATTTCATCACAACGACAGGCTCCCGAAATTCCAATTATCATCACAACCTAAATAAAAAATGTCACATTATAAGCAGGTATATTTTATTTTAAACTAACCTTCATTGCAAGGTACTTGTCATCGGGAGCCTCAGACAAGAATTTTTCAAACTCTTCCCTAGTAAATACTTTTGCCTTTTTCGCTGAATAGCCTTCATTTTGCTTCTTCAGAAATGCACGAAGTTTTAAGTATTTGGTTATATCCAACTAGGGTTGCACCGAATAGTGATTTTTGGATATTCGGCCGAATCGAATATTCGGCTGAATTCCACAGCCGAATACCGAATATTATACCGAATAGTAAATATTCGGTCTAAGACCGAATATAATACCGAATAGTAAATATTCGGCCTGACCGAATAATAAATATTCGGCCGAATAGTAAATATTAGGAGAAATATTCGGCCGAATAATAAATATTCGGCGGAATATTCGGTTGCACGGCCGAATATTCCGCCGAATAGCTGTGCAGTGCGCGATGCGCATCAACCAGCGTAACTTAACCTTGAAGTTTTGCAGTTTATTCAGACTCTGAATAAATATTTCAGAGTGTCAGTTTCTGTGCAGTTTCTTCAGACACGCTCTAAGAATGTCAACATTGTCAACTACAGGTGTTGGTAAGGTTATATTTTATATTTCTTTAATTTGCTGGGGATTGTTTGTTTGTTTTGTTTGCTGCGGACCACGGGGTGTTTTTTATTTTAGTGTTAGTGTGTATCGGGTCTTGCAATTGTAATTATTAATTATAGGCACAAGCGATCCAGGGGATAGGGAGCGGCCTGAGCCCCCTGAAAAATCCGAAGCCCATAAATTTCGAAGTCCGGTGTGGAAATATTTTGTCGTATCGGACGCAGCTGAAGATAAAGCGGTCTGTAAAATTTGCAAACAAGCCATATCTCGCGACGGAGTTGGGAAAAGAGCTACGACCACACCATTGCTGAATCATATACGATCTAAACATGCAGAAGCGCATGAAGAAATTACGCCGCAGTCAGCAGCTTTAGAAATTTTGGATTCAAGTGGCACAAAAAAAGGCACGCCCGCGTTAAAAGTACAACCGACAATAGCAAAAGCACTATCCAGAGTTGTGAAATGGAAAGGAGATGACCACCGAGCACAGGTAATCACTAAGTCAATTGGGGAAATGATTTGTCTTGATAATCAACCAATCAGCATTGTATCCAATATTGGATTTCGTCAATTAATGGAAAAGGCGCAGCCTAAATATAAAGTTCCTTCGCGAAATACCATGTCCGAGACAATTATCCCTAATTTGTACCACGACTGCAAAAAAGACATATTAGATGAAATAAGTAAAGCCAAGGCCTTGTCCTTTACCTCAGACATATGGACTTCTTCTGTAAATAATGACAGTTTTATTAGCTTCTCAGCTCATTGGATTAATGTAGAAAGCTTTCAATTAAACCATGCTGTACTGAATATAAAAATTTTTCCCACAAATCATACGGCAGCTAATATTAGTAGCGTCTTTAATGACATCTTGAACGAGTGGTCAATAAACAAAAAGAAAATATTTTTGTTATTAAGAGATAATGTTGCTAATATGAAGAAAGGGGCAGATGAGGCCGACATACAAAGTGAGGGATGTTTTATTCACACTTTACAGCTTGTTATTCTAGACGCAATAAAAGCTAATAAGCCGATTAATGATCTCATTTCTCAAAGTAGAAGAATAGTAACACATTTTAGACATTCATCGCTGGCTTGCAGTAAATTGAAAACAATTCAATGCGAAATAAACATACCTGAGCACAAATTAATTCAAGATGTATCAACCCGATGGAATTCATCTTTTTATATGTTCGAACGCCTTTTAGAGCAAAAGCGTTCGCTCACCTTTGTAACGAAGTGAATTTTTCCGTTACCAATTTCGGTACTCCGCCCCCGCATTTATTAAATCTGCCGCGCCGAGTTGTTGATAAACACCGCGTTATCAACGCCGCCGACTCTCCGCTCTGCTAGCTTCAAGAGCCGTTTGGTGATTTCATCGCCTGGAAGGAATAGAATAACGTCGAAGCCACAGGATTTCCTTTCGCCATCGCTGGACTTCAGGAACCTTTAATATTAATTCAATATTTCAGGAATATTTCAGCCGACAGCCCTGAAGAAAGATGTCACCACATCGAGCGCTCCCCCACCGCCGAGGAAGACACCGAGGCCGCGCGAGCAGTACCGAATTCCCTCTCCGCCGTACCATCTCCACTCGACGTCTCGCGCACACGTAGCCGCCAGGAGTGGAAATCTATATAAGGAGCGCTCCGTATTGTTTATGTTTGTCACCACGGCAAGTGGGCAGATTATTTTTATATTACGATGGAAAAGCACGAGGGCTTTCGTAAAGCAAAAAGCAGGGGAAATAATAAAAGCAAATAAAGATGATCGGAGGCAGAGGTCGGTCCACGTCTTGGAGAGAGCAGCGGAAATCCTTGCGGCGCGATCGATCGATTCCGAATGCGGGAATCGGTCGATATTTATGCAAATACAGAGCGGATATTAAGCCCCGCCCATCTCACCAGAAAACGACCCCCGAAAAGAGGCGGACCGCAGCCTAAACACTACCTCGGTTTCCTCGGCTGAAAGCTCAAGAGCCCCTCGGTAGCATTCAGTATGCGGGAACCACGAAGTTCTCGGCTCTCTGGCGAGGTGGTAGGGTGACACTCCGGGGTTTTCAAGACGTGAACGTCGCTGTTGCCACATTTATTAGCAATAAACATGAAAAATGGGTATATACATGCAATGAAATAATAACAATTGTAACAAATAAGGCTTAATTCATAGTTGAATAAGATATAAGGTAATTTAACAGGGTAAATCCGATACGGACAATAAAAACGCGAACACACACGCACGCTAAGGACGGAAATGAAGATGGCCATGAAACAGCACGCGCTGAGCCAGAAGAAAGGAAGAGTCAGCCGTGGAACAGCAGTGGGGCTGAGCTGACGACGACGCCATGGAGCAGCATGGGGCTGGGCGTGAAGAATTTGTTGAAGATCGGAAAGAAGAAGAGTCGGGCGCCACTAGGAGTGTTTATTTGATTACACCCTCTCCCCTAGTAGAGGTTGTCGTGTTGAAATGACTAGACGCGACGGGGCCTCTGCCGACGTCGTTGTGGAGCACGTCGTATGCGATCGACATGACATTTCCTGTGTCGACCGTCAATGTTCACCAGGTAGGATGAGTCACCCACCTTGCGGATGATATGGAATGGGCCTAGATACTTGGGCTCGAACGCCCCACCTGGGAGAGGAGGACGCTGAACTAAGACGAGGTCACCCGGTCCAAAGTTAGGAGCTGGATTTGCAGGTACTTTGTGGCGACGCTGAACGTATGCAGCTTGGTTCTGACGAGCTTGTTCTTCGCGTTCTTCGACAGGCTGCTGTGGTTGATCGACTGGTCGTGCCCATGCACCTGGGAATGAGAGCTGATGGCCATATAAGAGCTCACTAGGCGACTTTCCGGTAGCTGCGTTCTTCCGGCGTCGTAGACTGAACAGGGCGTTGGGAATACGGTCATCCCATCTTTCGTGTGGCACCCTGTCTAGCAAGATTCGTAGTACTTTCTTCAGCTCTTGATTACGCCTCTCTGTGGGGTTAGCTCTCGCATGATAGTCATCGGTTCTCCAGTGTAGGATTTGCCAATGTTGACAAGAACGTTGCCAATACAGAGACTGGAATTGAGTGCCGTTGTCGGATATAATGTTTTTGGGATAACCGAACCGCGGAAAAACATGTTTGATTAAAATGTCTATGATTTGCGCGGTGGTAGTAGAGGGCATAGGGTAAGCTTCCACCCACCTACTGAATAAGTCTGTCAACACTAAAATAAAGCGATTTCCTTTTTCGGAAGGAAGATACGGCCCCATAATGTCAAGTGCTAGTGTTTCGAATGGGTGTTGAGGCTGTCGCGGACGTTGCTCAGCAAGGGGATGAGCTGGTCGTTTTTTATACTTCGCGCACAATAAGCAGGAACGTACATACTCGCGCACCTCTTCTCGTAGCCGCGGCCAATAATAAATGTCTGAAATTGACGCCAAAGTTTCATCGGCACTTGGGTGATTCGCGAGCTGAGAATCGTGGAATTCATATAATACGCGTTCCTTCATAGGAGTCGGAACAAAGATCCGTGGGCGCCCCTCAAGGACCATGTAGAGGTGGTCGCCTTGCAGCTGAGTGTTTCTAGCAAACGTTTGATGCCATTGCTCGGTGGGGTCGTTGTTCTCGAGGAAGCGACGTGTCGTGATGAGCTCCACAGTTGAGGGATGATGCAGCTGGGCCTGCTGGACCTCCTCGAATAGGGTGCGGGCTTCAAAGGCACAGATGATCTCCGTCGTGGCGGTCGTGGGAGGCGTGCTGACAGGGTTGACTTCCTCGAAGACTTCATCCATTTGGTGGTCCACTGCTGGATTTCTAGACAAAGCATCAGGCAACTCATTGTTTGCACCTGAAACATGTTCCACATCAAAAGTAAATTGTTGGATTAAAAGAGCCCATCTCATGAGTTTCGATTTATCGTCTTTCGCGTTATTTAACCATGAGAGAGCTTTGTTGTCAGTTCTTAATAGAAAACGATTGTCCTCAAGATATGGACGATAGCGTTTTATCGCCCAAACCGCGGCAGCGCACTCTTGTTCATACACGGCCCACTTGGCTTCGGCAGGCGTAAATTTCGCGGACGCGTACCATATCACATCACGGGATCCGTCTGGTCGTTCCTGATACAATACCGCCCCCATACCTAACATCGAAGCGTCTGTCTGTAACACGAACCTACGAGATGGGTCCGGTCGAGCTAGTTTTAACGGTTCTGCAAGGACGGCGCGCACTTTATCGAAAGCTTCCTGGTGCAGGGATCGCCAGTAGAACGGAGATGTCGTTTTTAAAAGGTCGGTAAGCGGAGCGAGTAACTCGGCCATGCGTGGAACATACTCTCTAACCCAGTTACACGTCCCTATAAACTTGCGTAGTTCGCGACGATTGGAAGGTGGTGCAGATTCCTGAATGTGGATAATATGCTGTGGTTGTGGTTTATTACCCTCGCTGGTGATGATGTGTCCCAAATACTCTATCGCAGTCTTTCCGAGATGACATTTACTTGGGGCGCATTGTAAATTGTGGATGGAAAGATTTTCTAGCACCTGGTGGAGGTGAGTCAAGAAATTTGCTGAGTACACGATTATGTCGTCTAAATAGACCATTGTGAATTTACGCAGGTGCGATGAAAGAACCTCTTGGGCCATTAGTCTTTGAAAGCTAGCAGGCGCGTTCTTGAGGCCGAATGGAAGAACTTTATATTGATAAAGCGCACCGTCTGGGGTAGCGAAAGCTGTATATTTTCGAGACTCTTCCTCTAGAGGAACCTGGTGGTACCCTTGTCTAAGATCGATCGCTGAAAACACTTTGGCTGCACCCAAGTCTCTTAGAGTTTCATTTATTAAAGGTAAGGGAGATACCTCGTCGAAGGTTACTTTATTCAGGGCACGAAAGTCAACGCATAACCGGTAGGAGCCGTCTTTCTTTGGCGCAAGCACTATCGGGGATGCGTATTCAGAAGTAGACGGTTCAATATGGCCTTGGGATAATAGACGTGCTACTTCCTCCTGTATAATCTTTTTCTTATGATCTGAGACTCTATAAGGACGCTGCCTGAAAGGAAGGTGTTCCCTAAGTCTGATTTTATGAGTGACAGTTCGGGTTGTCGTCAATGGTAGATTGGAGTCAAAGATGTGCGAGAAATTGTTGAGAATAGTGTGGAGACGCGGAACTAACTCGGGTGGAAAACCTTGATCGACGCTATTAAGATCGAGTTCAGATTTAACATCATGGATCCCAGAAGCTTCTTGATGAAGAGGTCGCTTGTTCCAATATGCCGAAACGCGTTTACCTAGACCTAGATGTACACATTCACGATTTAAGTCTATCACTCCGCCGTGGCTACGAAGAAATTTAAAACCGAGAATGAATTGTTCGTTAAGGTCTCTAATCACTAGCACGGGAATGTCTAACAACAAACCTTCGATATCGCATCGCAGATTAGCGTGTCCTAAGACGAGAGGAACGACACCTGGAATGGCGAGTTTAATGTTTATGGGGTCAGCAACGGGCTGAATGTCGTTAGCATTTACTAGAGAGGGGTGTACCGCACAGACCGAGGAGAAAAGGTCAAGAGCCGCTAACACGCAATATTGTCCTGGAAGTTTCATTTTAATTCGCGGCATATCGGTAGCGGTTGCAGCGAAACACATCATATTCTCCTGGGTATTTAGGACCGTCGAGGGACTGCGCCTTCCCTCGAGGCCCGTTCCTCGTTTCCCGGCAGAGCCTGCGCTATGGGGCAGTCACGGTGCCAATGTCGCTCAGGACAAAAGTGGCATTTCGGGGGTTGTCTCGCTTGTCTGGGTGCGGGCGCTTCAGTAGGCGCTGGTTGTGGTGCCGAAGGAGGTTTCCTAGTTGGGGTTGACAAACTCTGCTCTACATGCTTAGCCCACCGAATTAGGGTTCTTGTATCGTGTAGGTCGTATAAACTCGGGTGACCTTGAAGCTCCGTTCGCAGCAGGCGAGTGCATAAATCGGCAAGGTGTACTTGCGAAAGTTCAGGCGCAACACGTCTAGCTAAACGCACCTTTGAAAGGATAAATGCTTCCGCAGATTCGTGTGGTTTTTGCGTACGAGCATACAGCTGTTGCTTTAATTGAAAAATTATGGTCTCGGTGCCAAATTCTTGCATTAACGCTTCGCGAAATTCGCCCCACGGTTCCCTGCGCATGTCTAGGCCTTTTGCCCAAGAGGCTGCATCCTCTTTCAGACTTTGTACAACTATAACTGTCCATTGTCGACGTGGAATACCGTACTGTCGCAGTATTTCCTCGCATTCCTCAATATAAGCTCCGGGGTCTTCAGATTCATGACCGGAGAAATCCGGAAGAGGACAAGGCAGCGTTTGAATTAAATAATTTGGGTTATATAATGGCATTGGGTGCCTTGCATCACGGCATGGTGATGAATCTCGAGAAACTCGCGGTGATTCATCGTCAAAATGTACGTCGCGGCGCAAAAGTGGCGTTGTTGCACGATTAAAGTCCGTATTATTAGAAACCTGAGGCTTTAGAACGCTTTCCGGCACCTGGTGCACACGTGAAAACGAAGTTCCTCCGGGGATGGTGTCCATTGCGGATCGATATAAAAGGGGTGATGAGTACTCACCGGAATTCGTGGGCATACTTAGATTACTATAAGAAGGGCCAGTTGCTCCACCTGGGGGTACTTGATACGCCAGGAAGTCGCTGGAGAAGCTGGTAGTAGCAGCAGCAGGAAGTATAGGCCGCTGGTATGCAACATCAGACACGACGCCGACGTTCGCATCGTTCGTTGTCATGGCTGATGGATGGAAAGAATCTTCTTCCGAAGAGGGGTTGGCCATGGCTTGTGATCTCGTGATCGGCATCTCAGGGGTATGGAAAATTAAACGGGCCCCACGTTGGCCGCCAAATTCTATCACCACGGCAAGTGGGCAGATTATTTTTATATTACGATGGAAAAGCACGAGGGCTTTCGTAAAGCAAAAAGCAGGGGAAATAATAAAAAGCAAATAAAGATGATCGGAGGCAGAGGTCGGTCCACGTCTTGGAGAGAGCAGCGGAAATCCTTTGTCACCAACCAATGCCTGGTGATATCCCTGTTTCCACCCGGAAACAGCCCTGACACAGCTTTGCGCGTCATCCATAAGCGGCAGGCAGGAAATGATTCATCCACAAAAAAAAAAAAAAAAAAAAAACTCAGAAAAGAGCCAGGCCAAGGGCCCCTACTGCTCATCACCTATGTGCATCGTCAAGGCAAGCCTGCAACGTGCGGTGTATCATCATTGTTTATTTTTTGACGTGTCGGGCTGGAGCAAAGCTCCTGAGGTAATTTAAGAAAGGGACTCCTGAGGGGAGTTCCTTAGAGGGGAGACCTGAAGGGTCTGGGGAGCGTTTTGCCTGAGGGGCAAGGAGAGGCATTAGGTGGGAGAGTTCGCTGAAAAAGAAAGTTAACAACGAAATCTTGCTGTGGTCTACCTGCAACATACTAAACATTAGTGGTTCAAGGTGGGTGGATGAGAGCCGTCCTGGGACGACGAATTCTGGAATTCGCTGGGTCGTAGTCGACCGCATCTCTCACTAGCGGATTGGGATGAACCTCTGCTCGAGCAAAGGTTCGTGTGTTTGTTTCAAAGAGGAAGTCTTTGATTGTCGGGAGGTTTGCTTCTTGATGGAGCTGGGTGTTTCGAACGTACCAGGGAGCGTTAAAGGCGTACCTCAGACAACGGTTCTGGATGACTTGGAGTTTTTGGAGTTGCGCGTTAGAGACGTGTCCCCAGGCGCCAGAGCCATAGGTCATGGCTGGTCTAACCACAGCCTTGTAGAGCCTCAGCTTATTCTCGAAAGATAAGCCGCTGCTTCTACACAGCATTGGATAGAGGTGGCCAACTACCATTTTGGCTTTGGCGACTGAATAGTCCACGTGAGGAATGAAGCTGAGTCGTCGATCCAGCTTGACCCCGAGGTACTTGACCTCGTTGTGCCACTGAATCTCCTCCTCGTCCATCGTCACATGGCCGTGCGGCACTTCTCTTCTGCGCGAGATGAATAGGGCGGAGCTTTTCTCGGGATTGACGACGATGCGCCAGCGAAGAAAGAATTCGCTCAGGTTGTCAGCTGCTTCCTGAAGGTATTGGGTAAGCAGCTGAGGGCTACGGGAGTGTGCTAGGGTGCACGTGTCGTCGGCGTAGACGGCCAAGGTGGAGTTTGGGCTGCGTGGCATGTCTGCCACGTAGAGGGCGAAGAGAGTTGGTGAGAGTACAGAGCCTTGTGGGACACCTGCCTCGAGAGGGTGCTCCTCTGAGAAGGAGTTTTGAATTTTGGCTCTGAAGGAGCGACCGGACAAGAAGGAGTTGATGATCTGGACCATCGACGCGGGGATTCCGGCATGAGCGAGCTTATAAATAAGTCCCTCATGCCAGACCGTGTCAAAAGCTTTTGAAACATCAAAGAAGGTAGCGCCTACTACGTGACCCCAGTCAAGCCATCGTGAGGAGAGCTCTGTGACTCTGATTAGTTGATCGGTCGTGGAATGTTTGGGTTGAAAGCCGAACTGTTCCTGGGGAATGATACCGAGATCGGAGACAATCTCGGTGAGACGAGAGCGAATGAGGCGTTCAGCAAGTTTGCTGACACCAGAGAGCAGTGAGATTGGCCGATGGTTCTGAGGGAACTTTCGGTCTTTGCCGGGTTTGGGGATGAAGATTACGTTGGCGCATTTCCACCGGGGTGGGAAATAGCGAAGGCGGAACATGGCGTTGAAAATCCCAGTCAGAGCGACGATGGCTTTTTTCGGAAGATTTTTGAGGGCAAGATTGGGAATCTGGTCGGGGCCTGGGGCTTTCCTCGTTTTGAGGCTGGATATTACCTTAAAGACTTCCTCCGGGGAGGTGTGGCGAATGTGATCGTCGTCTTCCGGGGCTTCCTGGCAGAAAACTTCGGCGAAGTCTTCCACTAGGTCGTAGTGGTCGAGATCTGCGTCCTCCGGTATCGGGACCCTGCATTGCAGTTCCAGACATTCGGCGAACACCTCGGCTTTCTCCTCCTCCCGGAAGACGAGTCCTCTGTGGCCGTGAATTGCCGGGAGTGGCTTGCGGTCGTTTCGAAGAGTCTTGGCCAGTTTCCACACAGAACTGTCCTCGATGTTCAGGGACTCCAGGTGGGTCTGAAAGTTCTCGTTACGGAGATCCTTCAGCGCGTACCTGACTTGGTGAACCAGGTTGTGAAACCTGGTTTTGTCGATCCGGGCTCCCGTTCTGTCGGCAGTCTTTTTGGCCTCTCTTCTCTCTCTTACCAGGGCTTGGATGTGAGGGGGAAGACGAGGGGGCTTGTTGGGAGGTCTGGGGAAGGTTCTGGTTGAAGCGTTGAGGGCTTCGGAGATTTTCAACTCGAATGATTCCACAGCCCGGTTAAGGTCTGCAGTATCATCAATAGTTGGAATCGGTCCGAAGTTTTCCTCAACGTTTCTGCGGAAGGAAATCCAGTTTGTGAATTTCCCTGTGGGATTGATGGGATCATTAGCCTCGTCGCCGATGTGCATCAGGACGGGGTTGTGGTCTGAGGAGAGATCGCTGATGGCAGTGAGGTCGATTTGGAGGGGGACATTCTTGACGATGGCGATGTCCAGCGTGTCAGGCAGACCTGACACGTAGTTGTGGTGAGTGGGCTCCTCTGGAGCCAGGACCTGATAGTCGTTGTCATCAACGAAAGTTCGCAGGTTGCGACCGTTTGCGTTGTTGACTCGACTGTGCCAGTCTGTGTGCTTGGCATTGAAATCGCCTGCCGCGATGATGGAGTTGCCACTGTTCAGGAGATCCGCCAGTTCGTCAAGGGGGATCTTTTGTGTGTTGTAGCAAGAGAAGAGGGTTAGAGGTCCTCGGACTGTTTCGACGACGATGCCTACGGCTTCCAGTCTGTGTAGTTCTGGCAAAGCTGAAACATAGTGTTTGATTTGATGACTTACATAGATGGCCGCTCCCCCTCCTGGGCCAGTCTGTCGGTCTCTGCGATGAAGAGTGAAACCACGGATTTTCGGATCTCGGTGGTTTTCCCTGAGGTGGGTCTCGTTGACGAGCACGATCTCCAGGTCGTGTTCATGAATGAACACTTCCAGTTCGTCGCGCCGGACAGCGAGACCATTTGCGTTAAAAAACGCAGCCTGAAGGGATTTGATCCTACTCGGCCGTGGATTCATTCTTGTTGGATTGTTTCCATGAGTTTCACCAACAACGGAAGAATGTTGGTGGCGGCTTGTTTGGTGCTCTCCGAAGACGATACCATTTGGCAGATTTCCAGGAGAAGTCTGGCCCTGGAGTCGCAGGTAGCAGGTTCCACACGAGGTTTAGTGCGGGGGGATTCATCCACCCGCGACTCACCCCTACTTATAACTTCTCCCTCGCTAACCTAAGCTCCGCCTTCCACCCCTACTCCGCCAATCACGGCTCCAGCTACCCTCGACGCTCCGACCAATCCCACGCCACCACCCTTAATAAAAAGCCACGCGCTCCCCCATCCCTCACTCACTCGACCGCTCGTCTTCGTACTAGTCACAACGCTGCCTGCCGCTTCGCTCGGGAACTCCGCTTCAACCGACGACCGTCTTTCATTTCCACCCTCAACGCCCTGGGAAGAGCTAGCCCGGACCCCGTCACTCGAGCTCCGCAAAAGGCCAGATAACACATCTAGAACTTGAGCATACCTCGTGTTGCATCTGGCCGAAAGCGAGCTCGTGGTGATATTTGGCGCCCAACGTGGGGCCATACGGGATCTAATTGAAGATTCCGGACCCGGAGGAATATTTAAGGGGACGATCGTCAGCCGGAGCACCGAACCAACAGCGAGCCGAGGAGTCATGTCGCCTTCAATCGCCGAACCACCGCCAACGAGACTTCCAACGTTCGCCGGAACGGCCCACGAAGATGCAGGACTGTTCATCGACACCTGCACGAGGGATTTCCTAGCCCGCCAGGAACCTAGCGATGACTGGGCCGAGCTACTTGCGGATCAACTCCGGGGCAACGCACGTCGGAGCTTCGATCTTCGGCTTCGATCCCCATCCAGTTATCAGGACCTGACCTCGTGGCTGGAGAGAACATTCACTGCGGAAGCGATCAGCGAGAGGGAGCGCCGCCTGCACCAGTTCTGCATCACCATCGAGAAGGAGCTCGGACTGCCCCTAACTCCGCCGCCTAGGAAACCTCGTTACGATCAACCACCGCAGCCCCGGAAATCCCAGCAGCAGCCACACCATTCGCTTTCCACGCAACCGCCCACCGAAATCGACGCTCCGACGCCCACACGCACTCCGACGTCCGCCGTCGTCGAGTCCACCGTCACCAAGCTCGATCGTTCCGTGAAGGTATGCATCACCGCCCCCACATTCACGCCACTGCCTGCTCCGCCAACCGAGGGACCCGCCGCCGCCGCGACGCGCCCGACGCCGCCTGAAAACCGCCACTCACGAGCACACCCTCCGACGTCCGCCGTCGTCGAGAACGTGACACAAGAGTCGTTTCAGCCGTCCGATTCGGCAGCCCTAGCCTCCACTCTGACGCCGCCGCCCGCTCCGACGTCCGCCGTCGTCGAGCTAGCCGTCATCGAGCCACCGCCGACTGTCGAGATGTTCTTCTCCAGTCCTCCGCTGCAATCAGCCCCAACCGCCAGCTACACACCTGACTGAGGGCAGGTCAATTACCCTCAGTGGCGCCCAACCACCCACGACGTCCGCCGTCGCCCACATCACCGCTCCTATCGCCGTCTCGCCGCCACTGGCGTCACCACCAACCGACACGCGCAAGGTTAGTGCACTTCCCACCACTCCGACGTCAGCCGTCGACACTAACATCGCCGTCGAAAGCTACCATGTTTTCGCCGTCCCGACGCCCACGGCCCCACTGCTAGATGTTCGAAGTCCGCCTTCTGATATTTCCATCCTCGCTCGAACGATAGTGCATTCCCCGACGTCCGCCGTCGCCACCGTCGAGAGACCGCAGATTCCAGCCGTCCCGACGCCGAGGGCCTCCCTGCTAGCGAGCCCCCTTTCCATCGTTCGAGCTACGCCCCGCCAACACGCTTCGACACCCAGCTACGTCCGACACGCCGCTGAGGATCCAGCCGTCACCGGGGATCCAAGCGCCAAGCCCGCTCCAGCCTACCGGCCACGCACATCGCCGCCGCAACCAGTGCCGTCAACACCGACGCCGCCAAGGGTAACGCTACACCGCCTTGAGGAGAAGCTGCCCTGCATCCCCCAAGACAAGCCGCCTCCGACCAACCCAACAGTGCAAAGACTCAGTGGGATATTTATTTCGTTGCCTGCGCGCAACGCGATTCTCCGCCACTGTCGGCCTTTAGTTTTAGAATGTACATACTTGTATAATTCTGTAAATAAACGTAAGGATTTCCATCTTTTACTGACGACGCAAAGCTGTGTCTCGAAGGGGGGGCATCTGTCACCAACCAATGCCTGGTGATATCCCTGTTTCCACCCGGAAACAGCCCTGACACAGCTTTGCGCGTTATCCATAAGCGGCAGGCAGGAAATGATTCATCCACCCGCGACTCACCCCTACTTATAACTTCTCCCTCGCTAACCTAAGCTCCGCCTTCCACCCCTACTCCGCCAATCACGGCTCCAGCTACCCTCGACGCTCCGACCAATCCCACGCCACCACCCTTAATAAAAAGCCACGCGCTCCCCCGAGGTGGTAGGGTGACATGTTTAGTTTAGCTTGACACTTCACTCAGCAAACGCTCCGAGTCAAGTCAGCCGTATTGTTAAGCTTGAGTTTTAATTCAGCCGTTTAGTTTTGTAAACCGAGGTAACCGTCCGGGTTGATTATTGTACTAGTTGTGTCTGAATAGAGGCGTTTACTGCTAGAGTAGCCTAACCGACAAACTTGTACAACCATTTCGGGCTTAATTTTAAGCCACTATTGCATAGGGAAATTACCGAATCTCTATGTTGCATGTTTGCAAAAAAGTCACTTAGGCCACTCTTGCTGAAAACGCCTCAATAAATGTTTCATTAGGTGTTCTGTCTCTCTCTTTCCGTTAGTTTGATTGCCGCGTCATTCTTGTTGTAGTTAGGAGTTCCTACCGATTTTATCTGAGCGTCCGAAGGGGTTCCCATCGACAATCGCATAAAATCGGGAGGAAAGGTTTGCTGACCGCCTCCGTTATCGTGAAGGGGATTTCCTACCGATTTTATCTGAGCGTCCGAAGGGGTTCCCATCGACAATCGCATAAAATCGGGAGGAAAGGTTTGCTGTCCGCCTCCGTTATCGTGAAGGGGATTTCCTGCCGATAACTCGTGGCCCGGCGTTTTGTTCGAACGTGAGAAGGGGATTTCCTCGATAGGCGAACAAAAACCGGAGCCGACAGTCCCGCTGTCTGCCATCTTGTCCGTGAGCGCGAGGGGTAACCTCTCAGCCTCCGAACAGGGTAGTACGAAAGGCGTCCCGCCGTCTTCTGTCATTTTAAATCGTCCGAGCGAAAGGGAGCGAGTTCACCGAAACCGTAGACTGTGCCGTTATCTTGTGCCGTTTCTGTACCGTCCAACTTTCGTCATAACTAGTATCTCTGTCTGTGCCGTCTGACTAATCAACCCCCCTTTCCTTCTCGCCACCGCCGTTCGAACACCTGGCTTATTTCTCGACTGTCTAAAAGCAGCCCGCGAGCAACTGGAGTAAACCAGCCTAAAAATCTGGCGCCCGAGCAACCGTCGACACACCGAGCGAAGCGCGTCACACCTCCCAGCTAGCACATAGAGTTGTCGGAACGTTTTTGCGACGATATCGTAAACTTTAAAGTCATTGTTACTAGTTGCCGCTACGTTGCAGGCACGTAGTGGGTACGTGCCCGCTACCAAAATGGGGAATGATTTTTTGGTTCCCGAAACGTCACGGTTACCACTTGGTCACCTATTCTGCTACGTTCCCAATACGTGACAGTTACCTTATTTGGGTAATTGCTACGTAAAGATTACGTCCCAATGCCCAATCGTTGCTACTTCAAACACCCTCAAATTAATCAAGGAGGGGGCACTTCTTTGTTTGTATTGGATATCTAGTAAAATCTGTGGTAAAATATCACAGAAGCACGCCCATTATCTTGACAAGTCTAGAATCACTTTGAACACGGCTTAAAAATATGGCTTATATGGGACACAGTATTTAAATATGTGAAATGCTAGCGATTATTCAAATTGAAAACGAAAACGCATCAAAGTTTACTGATAAATGATGTTATCCTACCTCGAAAAATTTCAGTGCGCTTCTAAAACAATAAGTAATTCATAATTTGAATCTGGGTTTGTAAATTTTTGAATATATATATTTTCGAAATTTTTTGGGAAAACTTACAAAATATTGACTAAAATCAAAAACATATAAGTCGTGTAATTTACAACTACAAAACAAGCCATATTGAAGATAAATTAAATTGTTTTAAAAACTAGAAAATAATGGCGTTTGTGAATTTTCTAACAAACATGGCTGCTGCAAGCAGTGCCACTTCATAGTTTTAAATACTTGGTGTTCTGGGACCTTATAGTATTTTCGACATCAATTACCCCAATGAGAGTTATTGGAACTTCAAAATTAGACTTTGAATTGTTCCGCCACTTTGAAGCGGTGACTGTTCCTACAACGTACCAGTGTTTCATAAACTTTAAAATTACCGTAGTTAGTCATTTTTGTCATTATGAAAATTATCAGGAGGCACGTCAACAAACATCACATTTTCACTCGCCAAAGATTCACAATAATTATTTTCCACTGACAGTGCTTCAGATGTGGATGGAAGGCAGTACTATTACATCGTCATGAGCCTTATTGTTATGTTTTGCTTCTGCCAAATTATTTTCTAAATCCACTGCAGACAATAATTGCCGCTTAACGTTTCTATAAAAGCTCGTCGAGTGACGATACCGGCGATGTTTTGAGCCTATTGATTTATGATTTTGAATTTTGATATTTTGGCATCTTTTTGATGGCAGATGCACAAAGTGAACTACAAAATATAACGAGGGAGGAAAGATAAAAAACAACGGATATAATCACCACACTGTTACTTTACTGAGGTCTTTTATCTTATAGTAATATGTGCTAGTCCTGGTTACTACATAGTGGCTGCCCCAAAATAAGCTAAGTAGAAATGACCTTAAAGTTGATTTCTAAAGTGGCAGAAACGTAAGTTTGACCTCAAATGCGACCATAAAAGTCTGTTACTTTGAAGAATTTCTTGTAGTTTCCTTAACTTGTACCGCCACTATAAATGTTACCTTAAAAAGGGTAGTACTTCAAGGTAACAGTTTTAGTTTCTGCTACGTCCCTCTGACCTAGCACTATTACTTACAGGTTTCTTAACTTTAAAGTCGTGATACCCAGTAAATTTTACTTACTGGGGAACGGCAAAAAATTACTCTTAAGTAAACTTTACAGAAATTTAAGAAGACGCCATGACGTTGTTTTATCTTTAATAAATACCATGAGGTTATGCTCTACATTGAAGTCCCTATTTTAGTCTCAATAACGTAAAATTTACTTCATGTGGTCGCTGTTTACTTCGGTGACGGTATTGACGACTTTGTGTGTTAGCTGGGCTTGTATATAAATCAAAACAATTCGCTCATTAGTAATTTATCTACGGACCAATGGAGCTTGATGGAATCGGTTATAGAGTTATTAAAGCCATTTGAGGAAATTACAAGAAAGATAAGTTCAAATGAATCGATAATTTCAGAAATAATTCCAACAGTTGTAACACTTGAAGCATATTTGAGCAAAAGTGCTGGCCAGGGACGTAAATTACCACCAGCAGCTTCAAATTTTAAATCCGCTTTGTTGCAAAACCTTAAGAGCAGGTTTAGCAATAAGGTGCGCCTTAAGGAAAATTTTACTTTTCCCACTATATTGGACCCCAGATTCAAGTTGGCATTTTTCGATAACGAAGTGGTTGATGTTGATAATCTGAAAAAAGATATTATAAAATCAATAGTATCGAACAAAAGAAAGAACCCAGATCTGTCTTTATCACCAATTATTGAACAGAACCAAACTACAAATCCCTCGCAGGTTCCTGATAATACTATTAATCAATCAGACAATAATAACTCTCCAGACAATTCTCAGTATTACTATGACAGCTCAGATTTTGAAGATTCAGATCAGTTGCGGATGTCGCCAGTATTACCAAAGAGGCGTAAAGCAAATCCTCAAGAGGAAAATCCGAGGAGTCTGTGGGATTGTTTCGAAGACATTGTGGCCAAGTCTTCAACAAAAAGTCCTACAACTGCGCTAGAAGACAACTTGGAAGAAAAACCAAAATGCAGGTGGATGCTTATTTGAAAGTTCCATTAATTGGACGAAATGAAAATCCGCTTAATTGGTGGAAGAAGAACTGTCGAGAATTTTCCTTGTTGTCCGAATTGGCTTGTAAGTTTTTGTGTGCTCCTGCAAGTAGCGTCTACAGTGAGCGTCTCTTTTCCGAAGCTGGCAATATTCTGGAAGACACCAGCAATAGACTCTTACCACAAAATGTAGAAATGCTAATTTTCTTACACCACAATTTGTTGCTGCAAAAGAATAAAAAAAAGGATTGAGTGGAACTTGAACTTGTGAATTACTGAATTATGTATTTTATTTTATTATATTATTTAACCTAAGTCAAAACCAAAATGTGAATTATGTATTTTGTTATTTGTGTTAACCAATTACCAAAGTATTTTGTAGCTTTTAAAGTTCTCGTTTTGTTTTGAATTGTTTTATAATTCCAACTTTATTTAATTTTTATTTTCTCATTAAACATTAAACGTTCCAACCCAACTTCTAGTAATGTGTTATAAATGATGATGTTGTTAGAAAAACATTTTCGGAATTTTTGACCGAATATTAGACATGCTATTCGGCCGAATCGAATATTCGGCCGAATAGGCCGAATAACCGAATATTTCCGAACATTCGGTGCAACCCTATATCCAACCCATGCTTAATATTCAATAGTGATTTTACCATGGAGTACTGGGACCACAATGTAGAACTTTTCATTTTAGCAGTCATTTCGGAGAAGTACGCCAATAAAACATTTTCTGAGAATACTTTCACTTTTGTTGTGGCAGACCATTTGATGAATTTCTCATATGCGGCTTCATAAACGGCTGCTGATTTTGTTGGAATTAAATTATCAACTGCGTTTTGAGCAGCTTTTGCAATTTCAGGCGGCGTGCATTGCAGTGCGAAGTCCTCCGTTTCTTCAAAATCAGTCATGTTGATTCTGTAATAAACATTGTAGGTACCTACTTTTTATACGAATTAATCAGAAACGAGAAAAGTACTTACCTACGTATTGCTTTTTAAAAGAATCTGTGAAGAAAATCAGCTACTTTTCTCAACTTTTACTTTGATTTTTCTCGCCGTTGCGTTTGTTGACAGTCAGCATCAAAGCTGTAGTCATAGTAACACTCGCAGAGCGTGCTCAGTTTTTTCTCAAATTTCGCGTTAAAGTGAAGAAAGAAATTATAATTCTTCTTAAATCTGATGTTTTTAAACGTTTGGAGAAAAAATAGCGTGTGGCATTCGGAGTAGAAGCTATTTTTTGTGCTTCAGCTGTATTTGCAAGCCTCACTACGTTCGGCTCGCAAACTTACAGCTTCAGCACAAAAAATGACGCTTCTACTCCTAATACAACAATATACTATTCCTACTTGATGGGTGGTGCGATTCCGTACAACTTCCATTACGAATGATGGTTTCGTTGACGTAACGTTCCGGAAAACGGGCTCCGCACTTTCCGTTCTCCATCATGCAAACGGAGTTAGGATTTTGCGCACCGCAAGGTCCGTGAACCATGAATTTACCCACAGCTTCGTACAGCTGTGGTTCCGCATCTTTGTCTGGTATTTCCGCACAAATGACTTCGTCGATGCGGGCGGGGTTTCGGGTTTTGTCTTGGTCTCGCAACGTTACCAAAATGTGACAGTGCGGTAGACCCCTATTTTGAAACTCGACGACGTACAACACTGCGATTGCCACGCCAAAAATTTCTTGTTTCACGATGTCTTCATGGATGAATTCTTTCACCTTGGCCAAAAACACCCTGTGGATGAGAGACGGGTGATTACTGGCATAATCGCCGTCTGGGATGTTTTCCATGATTTCTGGCCATTTGGGGTTGCAGGTCATTGTGATGGATAGATCGGGAGGGCCCAACCTCTCCACCACAGCCATGGCATCTTGGAAGCTCTGATACTGACTTCGAGGCGAACCCAAATAAGTGGAAGGCAGAATTACCCTCTGACCTGCCGGAACGCCAGCCGATTCAGCCCGATTGGCTATGTAGTCTTGCAAGCCTACATATTCTTCCACCCTGAGACGGTTTTGGTGGTTTCGGAGAAAGTCTAGTCGTGATGCTTCGACTCTTATGTAGGCTGCGACAATATATTGCTGTATTTAGTGATTTTACGAAACAAATAAATAATAACTGTACCTGGGCGAGCTTCCCAGCACGCTGCAATACATGGAAACCGTCTCTATATGCAATTCTGTATGCATAATACTTGTTGATTGATAGCCACGGATCACCCTGTTGGGGACCATCAAATCCGGGCTCGCCGTTGGTTAACAGCAACGAAAAACTTAAAGGATCCGATAGGCCGCAACAGTAAGAGATTTCTCTCAACTGTAAGACCTCGAACGAAAACTCTCAATGTGGCACGTGGAATTCTAGCTTCGTAAATGTTAATTTAACTCGAGTGCTTTGAACGAAAGAGAGTAAAAGCTTCAGGTAATAAATCTCAAAGAGTTAAAAATAGACTAATATAATTAAAATGTTAAAAGCTTGAAGACAAAAGTTAAAATAATGAAACAGAAATGAATTTACAAACCATAAAAGAAATAAAAGGTGGGCGGACAGGTGAGAGCTCAGGTGTATACCTTGCATGCCTTCAGGCAGCAGCCACATGTCAGTGGTTATGGAGTACCCTTTAAGTTGGAGATCTTTCAACTAACAAATTGGTAATGAATTAATTATTGGAATAATGTCGAGTCTTCTGTACCTTCATCTACTTTAATCGCTTGGGAACGGTACAGGTAAAACCTCGACAACGTTCAAACCGTTGGTGACAAATCAAATCTTTTGTCATTGATGCTGAAATTTTTACGTAAGGAAGTTGAGTCGGAAGAAAGAATTCTATTGGCACAAGCAAGCTTCACAGAACCTCAGCAGTTCTGTAGATTCTCATTAACATTAATATATTTTCGTATACTGTTAAATTAACATTTATTTAATTCGAAAACCTTCCTGTTGACCTCTCTTACCAGCTGTGCATTTTGTTTTCTGTAGATTGGAAGACGCTTTCGCTGCAAGCGTTGGAAGGCTTGAGGCTATTTTTGGGGGGTCGTCATGTATGTACCTACAACTTGCACTTTTGAAAGCGCAGGAGATACTCCTGTTTTGTATTTTGTAATATACTTACTGTCTCGTTGCTGTGTTTTAAATTTTTCTCGAGAGGAGGATTAAAACAGCTTAAATTTAGAATGAGCGCCACTTTGCTTAAGTAATGTTACCTGTTCATAGCAAATACATACATTATAATAAATTTTTATTTTTTAGCAGATAGAATCCTAAAAATCGTTTTTTAAATGGAATCATACTTTTTTCTCAATTGATTCGGAATCTACGATTTTTTTAAAGTTAAAAACATGTATCATATTTAACCAGAAGTCAAGTCGCAGCCACCCTGGATTTTCAAAAACATCGAAGAAATCGGTCAAAAAGCAAGATTTTACAAAACCGCAAGTACACGTCAACCTTATTTTCTTAATATAAATTCAACTACTCTATTACATTTCCCTTTATTTGTTTTTGCTTTTTTGAAATTTCACAATCAGCCAAAATAGGAAAAAGTGTTTCAAAAAATGCAATTGGCCGGTTGAATTTGCTTTAAAAAAATTAGGTTGACGTGTACTTGCGGTTTCTAAAAATCTTGCTTTTTGACCGATTTCTTCTATATTGTTGAAAATCCAGGGTGACCGCGACTTGACTTTTGGTCAAATATGACACGTGTTTTTAACTTTAAAAGATTCGTAGATTCCGAATCCGTTGAGAAAAAAGTATGATTTCATTTAAAAAAACAATTTTTAGTTTCACTTCCGGTTTAACCGGAAGTCCAAGAACATTTGAAAAAACTGTTTTAAACTCCCTGTATTTAATTGTACCTACGTACCAAGTTTCAAAGTCAAATCTTAAGAAATAATGGAGATAACTGACCGTCCGGGACCCGGGACTTTGTACTAACAATGTATATTTATCGTGTCAGTACTTTCAGTCTTTGAATTGAGACGGGAGTCTTCTTAATCTATTGTTTAGAAAGTTAGTAACCATCGTCAGGTGAAGTATGTTAGTTAGTAGGTAATTTTTAGAATCAGCTCAGTTTTGTAATTTAATCGCTTATAATACCACAAGTGCATGCTATTTAATCGGTTAAATTTTGAAAATGATTACGAAAGCTTGTTGCCGGTGGTAAAATAATGAGAACTAAATTGTCATTTATTGTCTGATTAAAGCCCGAGAGCTTTAGCTCAAGGGCTTTAATCTTTGATAATAAATGGCAATTTAGTTCGAATTGTTTTACCTATACGGCAACAAAGCTTGAGTAATTATTTCTAAAATTTAACCGATTGCAATAGCGATGCACGAGTGGTATTCGGTAAGATTATTTCACAAATTAAACTCTTGTTTTGATAAAATTATGATTTTTTAAACCGGGGTTGCCTATACTCAAAGCCCAATGTGATGTTGCGAACGAGCCTTTATAGCTCATTGATTGACATTAATGACGTTTGAGGTTAGGAAACGTGCAAACAAAATGTTATTGAGTTTTTAGGATATATCCAGAAGAAATCAGCGTTCTTTATGTCCAAAAACACCTAAAATATGGTTTGTGGAAAGACTTGTGTTTAGTGGTCGTCGAGGTGGTCGTGACCTTTATTTCCCATAATTTTGTTTAAGTGGTGATTTTCAGCAGTGGAAAAATTGTGTTTAAAATCAAGTGGTCATCGGAAACGATTAAATGACTCGTGCAAACTCCGATAAAATGCATTAATCACTCTTAAATGAACTTGATTGGATAGAAATTTAAAAATGAGTCTAATTGATTGGTTTAAAAGGAGATTTGAAAATAATCGCTTATAATACCACAAGTGCATGCTATTTAATCGGTTAAATTTTGAAAATGGTTACGAAAGCTTGTTGCCGGTGGTAAAACAATGAGAACTAAATTGCCATTTATAATCTTTGATAATAAATGGCAATTTAGTTCGAATTATTTTACCTAAACGACAACAAAGCTTGAGTAATTATTTCTAAAATTTAACCGATTACAATAGCGATGCACGAGTGGTATTCGGTAAGATTATTTCGCAAGTTAAACTCTTCATTTTGTTAAAAGAGCGATTTTTTAAACCGGGGTTGCCTATACTCAAGAGCCCAATAAGATGTTGTGAACGAGCCTTTATAATTCATTGACGTTTGAGGTTAGGAAACGTGCAGACAAAATGTCATTGAATTTTGAGATTATATCCAGAAGAAATCAGAGTCCTTTATGTCCAAAAACACTTAAAATATGGTTTGTGGAAGGAAGACTTTAATTGCGTGTAGGATATGTGCCTGGTGGTCATATTTATGGACCTTTATTTCCCTTAACTGATTTTACGTGGTACGTAGTTATTTTCAGCAGTGAAAAAATTGTGTTAAAAATCAAGTAGTCAAGAAAACGATTAAATGACTCGTGCATTAATCACCCTTGAATGAATTCGATTGGATAGAAATTTCAAAATGAGTCTGATTGATTGGTTTAAAAGGTAATTTGGAAATAATCAAATTAAATTGTCTCTTTTTGATAACTTTAGTAAATGCAAATGGATATTTAAATCTACTTTTCTCGGAAACGGTTTGTCCTACCGTGGTACGATAAGAGAGCCTGATAAGATAACAAAAAAATTGTCAAAAATTATTTGGGTCTCCGGTCCCGCTTGAATCTGTGTTTGCTAGATAACATAATCTGATTGCGCTTATGACGCCAGATGGTGTGCCAAAACTCGTCGCTGTAGCAGTAGCGGTTTCCGATTTATTTTAGGCGCCTCCTTCGGAGGTACCGTAAGCAACCCATTCGTACGAGCGATTTTGGGACAGATGTATATAATACATATAATACAAAACAAGTAAGCTATCTCCCGGCTAATAACTTTCAAAATAAATGAATACCAAACTACTGAAGAACGCAAAGAGAGAATATCATTGACTCCTGATGTTATATTAGCTGTTTGTTTGCCTGCTTGAGTTTTGTGATGAAGCATTTACAGTGTCGCTCATGTTTTTATTGTTCAGGTAATTTTCTTCTTTCTGTTATTTCTCACCCTATTGATCTTTTAATCTTACGGTAACCATTAACACTAATAAATTTTGGAACGAAAATAGCCTGAAGCCAAAGCACACTTTAACCGTCATTAAGGTTCAATATTTTTTCTTCAAAGCCTCCCTTTAGTCTGATTTTTTGGATGTTATGGTATATCACATCGCTAAGGGCCATTTGTACCTACCATAATTTTAAGGGGTTCTTTAAAGGTCATACAAAGATAAGTGACGCTCAATTCCGTAATAAGTTTGTTGGCACAGTAGTTACTTAATTCTTTAAGGATCACTTATTTTTAATGAACAGCCAAAATGATGGTGCACACAGTCACCACATATACCTTCGGATTGAAACAAACGTGATATTGTTTAATAACAAGTGTTCAGTTACTTTTTTCTTACGCAGAGGAGGAGCCCTTGCAACCTGTGAATGTGGATGGTACTATGGAATTTGTGGAGGCAGATGATAATGCCCCAAAGACTGTCAATGATTTGGAGAGCACCAAATTAAGAAGACGATCTTGTAAGGGAACGCCGCAAAAAGTTAATAAGTTAAGGACTACTAAAGCAATCGAAACATATCTAGCCAATAACATATCCCCAAAGAAATACAAAGACCGCCTGAAAACAGTGGATGAAAAACAGATCATACACGAACAGTGCCAAGAACATATGGAGAGTATCCCCCTCAGCAGACCATATTTTATAAAAACGTATTTAATGTTCACCGAGAGAAATTTTTGCCACATCGCACTTGGAGCACCATTGCAAGTTACGTGCCTCGTTACGTGCAATACATGATCCGAAAACAAAGGCATATGTAGATCGCGGGAGCTATAATATCCTTCACTGTTAAATAAGTTCAAATAAACATTTTCACTACTTCAAATTGGGTAATTACATCCTTTCTTATACCTAGACGGCCTTACTAAATGTATCCTGAAGTCCTTCCAAAATTAATAATAGCCTCATTGTCTACCACTCTGTGCTAAGAAAAGCTACAAAGTCACGAACACTTACTTTGTTTGCCATGGCGGCAAAGTGATACGATGGACGCCGAAACGCAGTATACGAGTTCTTTGTGTAATAACGTATGTCCCTAAAGTTTTCGGAAAAATTTTGAACACTGATATTTTATTTGAATTGGTCACGTCCACCATTTTGCAAATTAGATGGGAGGTTGATGAGGTTATCGGACTGGGTTAATTAAAATTTACAATTAATGCTAATTAGTTTCGACGTATATTTTCGTCTTCATCAGAGCAAATTGTTAATGTTTGAGAGCTTGTGTGGATGGACCCGCATACGTGGAAAGCCACGTATGCGGGTCCATCCACACAAGCTCTCAAACATTAACAATTTGCTCTGATGAAGACGAAAATATACGTCGAAACTAGTTAGCATTAATTGTAAATTTTAATTAACCCAGTCCGATAACCTCATCAACCTCCCATCTAACTGATATTTTATTTTGAAAGTCCTTTAATTTTTTATTTTACTTCAGAACGTCAGTTCTGCATCCATATTGGTTGTGATAGACCATTCAAATAACATCCCAGTAAACATGTTTCCTCCCTGGGAATTTTTGAGACTGTTCCCAAAAAGATTACATTGTGATTCTTCCCTTCAACATTGCACGGCATTTGCGTGGAAGGCTTATTTTTGAATCGAGCTGTGTCCTTCATTGAATGTCGTCAAGAGGTCAATTTTAGAACCATTCCACAATGTAAGCATGTGGTAAGCCTGGCGAATGCTTGTTGTGATTTTTTGACATATACCGAGTAATGACGACAAAGGACGATGAATTTGCAGCCATGCACTTGCCCCTGCTCGCCGCGCCGGCCCGCCCCATCCGACATTCCTTTCGACCGGCGACCGTGGACCGTGACAGTTGACAGTGCGCGCGTTTCTTTCTTAATCCCGCCATTAAAATATCTATGGTTATGTTATGAATGTTATGATGCAAAGCGAGGCTTCAAAGTGAATTAATTGTATTAATCGTATTGTTGTATTATTGTATTATTATTGCAAAATGAGCAACCATCAGGAAGGAAGCAGTTGTAGTAGCGGAACCGGAAATAACAGCAGTCGCAATATCAGTAAGTTATTGAATAACCTTAAAATGCTTTTAGCCTTTATATTTATAATTAAAATTTCTCGCGTTTTGTATCATATATTATTATACATACAAGAAAGATTTTATTCATTTTCATTGAAAAAAATGTTTGGCTACTATTGATGAAAATTTTTAAACGGATTATGGTCTCGGTTATTATTATAGTGTTGGCCAGTTGTATCTATGTCTGTCATTGACAATTAATGCATGGTGTTCGTGGTGGTATGGTGGTGGTGTTTTTGGCGCCATGGCTTTGATTGAAAGTTATAATTTACAGCCCCACATGTTAGACATAAACGACTTGCAGAAATGAGTGCTAGACACCGTAGACGTGTCAAACAACACCTAATGGACCTGTGATTTGAAGAGGATTCAGCAGATTTATCAGTGCCAACCGTTCCAACATCTAAGGTAAAGGAGTTCAATGTGCCAACATCTATGTCGGAAAGTAATGTGCTTTTGGATACACCTGAGGATGTTCCTGACGAAGAGTTATTTTTTGATTTCTCCTCAGATGATGATGAACCTGAATATTTCGAACATGACGAGGAATTGGATGCACACTTGGCAGGCTATATTCATGATCACGCTAAAACTACTTCTTTGCATGAGGATTTACGGGAATGGGCCATTTTAGACTGCATTGCAAATAAAGTGGTGAACCGACTTCTGTCTATATTAAGGAAACATAAAATTGAAGTTCCTGCTGATGCAAGAACTTTGAAAGGGACACCTAAAAATGTCGACTTAATAGAAATGGCACCGGGCAAATATTTCCATTTCGGACTAAAATATGGAATTCTTCGATCTCTAGAAAAATATTACCCCACTCCACCTGAGTCAGTGGAATTTTATGTGAATATGGATGGTATGTCCTTGGCTGGAAGCTCAGGAAGTTGTTTTTGGCCAATTTCTGCATCACTTGTTCAAGATTTTGAAAGGGGATGCATAAAAATGTCCACAAGAATATTGTCCACAAGAAATGCTACCCACCGGAAAAATGTCCACTGGAAAAATGTCCACAAGGACGGTTACGTCAACAGCTGTAACGTCAAGATCACGTCCTGCCGTCAGCGACGAAGTGTCAAAACACACAGAGTACCTTCATTTAAATGGAACAACTGACTGACAGGAGTTACATAGGTTAGGTTTGGATTAGGTCAGGAAAGGGGGCAGTTGTAGTTGGGGGTTGTTAAGGTAGTGGCAGGGGCATGTCACAGGTTCCCTTTATTTAATAGCCCCAACATCTGAGGGTAAGTAAAAGATTCAAATGTTTACGATCAATTTAAATATTATTTTATAGGTACCTGCCGTAACCATTAAAGTAATATGCATTTCCGATAATGTTGAGCCTGCTGCCCACATGGTGATAGGCACAAATAAGAAGTGCTGAGCTTGTCGAGACCTCTGTTGTTGTCACCTGTAAGTGCTTATGTGATGATAAACATTCAATTTGTCTTATAGGAAACAACTCTCTAGAAGAAGTCATGAATAAAATGTCTAAGAAATGATGTCGATCTGTGGTGTTATGTGCCCAAATGCTAATAACTGAACGTGCAGTATTATTATTATGACACAATTAGGTCTGATAATTGATAAATAATTATGTTTAACTGATGGACTGAGCTATCTTGAGACTATTTTATATGGAGATGTTGGTTATCGCTGGATTGTATAAAGCATTTAATCCTGCCTTAAAGTTAATCCTTCAAAAATTCTATAGCAACAAATTGTTGACAACAATTGTTTCTATGGTATCGTAAGGGGCTTAGCGTTAAGTCCAGGATTAAATGTTTTATACAACCCACCCTCAATCTTCAAAAATATCAGTCCCAAGGGATTTTTCTATTTTGAATTTTTATTAAAAAAATTGTATAAAATTGGTCGCTTTTTAATTTCACACTATAGCAAGTGCTTGTTATATACCTACATAATATAGGTGGGTATGTGTTTATAATATTCCTTTATTCTAAGGTGGGGTTCACTGGTCACTTTTATTTCCCCGGTATCTTGAAACAGGTCCTATTGCTGTTGCTAATAGGGACTGCCTAATTTGTAGACTGGCATGTTTTTCTAGTCCAACCGGGCTGAAATTAACACAAATCGCTTCTGCAGCCTCACTTTACTAGAAAACCACATTTCCACCCCCTTGCTAACCGCTTTGAAATTCACCCCCTTATCAAATTCTTGCAGACTGGGGTGTTTTTGTGGTCCGACCGGGCTGAAATTAGCACAAATCGTTTCTCCAGCCTCACTTTACCAGAAAAGCACATTTCCACCCCCCTGCCACCTCTTTGAAATCCACCCCCTTAACAAATTCTTGCAGACTGGGGTGTTTTTGTGGTCCGACCGGGCTGAAATTAGCACAAATCGCTTCTCCAGCATCATTTTACCAGAAAAACACATTTTCCATCCTCCTGCCGCCCCTTTGAAATCCGCCCCCTTAACAAATTCTTATGCAGACTGGGGTGTTTTTTTTTGGGCAAATTCATCAGGGGGTTGGGAGATTGGAAAAATTGAGAGGTTGATAATTAAAAAACCGAAAAAACAATTTTTTTTCTGTTTCTTTTGGGAATTGTACTTAACTGAATAGGTACCAAAATTTCAACCTCCTACATTTTTCATTAGCTTGCATAGTTTCTCAACACCCTAAAAGTAAATTTTGCAAAATACACGCATTTTTTGTGTTCTTTTCAATAATTCTACTCATTTTGGGTTATGCGAGGTGTTAGTCAATATCCTGTACTGTGATCTATGGTTCAATATTATATTATTATATATTATATACCTATATTTTTAAACCCCCTCCACAATTTTCCACCCCCCTTTGAGCCTATTAAATTTTTTGACACAAACATTTCAAAAACCGGAATTTGTGCAATTTGTCATTTTTCGTGTTAGTTTCTGTTAGTAATTCTACTCATTTTCACCACAAGGCGCCAATTTGCAAAATTTTCGCATTTTTGTCTCGCAGAAGTTCTTTCAATATGTCTTAAATTTTTCAAAACTCTGAAGAAAGTTTCGGCTCCCAGATACTTGAATTTGTGCAATTTGCTCATTTTTCCTTTAGAGGGTTGCACGAGGTGGGGGGTGAAATTTTTTGACGGTCCATTAGTGTTTTCAGGTTGTAGGTGGTTCAAGTCAAGTTTTCAATCTCATCTATTGCCATTTTTAGTATTTAGAGGGTTGCAGGGGGTGGGGGGTGTTTTAGGGGTGAAATTTTTTGAGGTCAATTAGTCTTTTCAGGTTGTAGGTGGTTCAAAGGGTTGAATTTCATTTATTGCCATTTTTAGTGTTTTTTTTATTAGGTATTTTTAACCCCCCCGCATATAAAAGATGTATATCAATGCGATTTGTGTCCCTATAGGTATAGATGTTTATCATATGTTAATGTGTATGTAGGGGCGGCTAGTCTTACTGGTGGAATCGGATGCAGATTTTATCAATCTGCACCTAGTAGTAGTGCCCCCGCAGACGCACAGATGTGTCAAAAAGGCGAAATGTTAAAGAATTGGTGTTACAGAATTAAAAAGTAGAAAATGAACAGGAATGAATAAATGAAAAGAGTGGCCGGGATTAAAACAAAATTTGACGAATTTAGAAAAATTAACACTCTGGGGCTGAAAAATTGCAAATTTTGCAAAATTAGCACTTAGCGGGTTGAAAAATCGTAAAGGTGGATGAAAAATCAAAGGGCATGAGGATTAACTGTGGTTAAGTAAAATTAGGGAAAATAACACCAAAATAACCCAATTATGCAAATCTTGTATTTGAAGAGTTGAAATATTGCGAAGGGAGATGAAAAAAGTGAAAAATGTAAACATAATCCAAATGAGTTCAATTTATTACCGAAGAAAAACGAAATTACCCGAATTTGGCAAAATTAATACCTAGGGGGTTGCAAATTGTAAAGGGGGATGAAACGTCAAAGTGGATGAGAATTAATCTTAATTAAGTAGAATTACAGCACATAACACGAAAATAAGCCAATTATGCAAATTTTACTTTTGGGGGTTAAAATGCTGCGAAAGGGGGTCGAAAAAGTGAAAAAGGCAAGAACAATCCATTTATGAGTAAAATTCGGTAAAATTTATTACCAAAAAAAGGCAAAACTGTACAAATTTTACAAAATTAACGCTCGGGGGGTTGAAAAATTGTTAAGGGGGATGAAAAATCAAAATAAGGGGTGAAAATGAACTGTAGTTAAGTAGATCTAGCGAAAATCACACGAAAAAGAAGCGATCTGGGTAATTTTGATTTTATTTTTGAGGATTCACATATCATGAAATATGGGTTTGAAAAATTGTGGATGGGTTAAAAATTGATAAAATGACTTATTTGACTTATCCAAAAATCAGAAGAAAGCCCAAAAAAATAAATAAAATGCATTTACTCCGCTTTGCTATAGGGCTTAGGGGTTGTTAGTAGCGTAGGGGTTCTACTTAACTACAGTTCATTTCCATCCCTCTTGACTTTTCATCACCCTTATCAATTTTTCAACCCCCTAAGTGCTAATTTGGCAAAATTTGCGTAATTTCGTAATAAATGAATTCATTTGGATGATGTTTACATTTTTCACTTTTTTTATCCCCCTTCGCAATGTTTCAACTCCTCAAACGCAAAATTTACATAATTGGGTTATTTTGCTGTTATTTTCCGTAATTTTACTTAGCTACGGTTAAATCCTCATACCTTTTGACTTTTCATCCACCTTTACGATTTTTCAACCCTGTAAGGTGCTAGTTTTGCAAAATTCGCATAATTTTGTTTTTCGTCGGTAATAAAATTGAACTCATTTGGGATTCAGTTTACCTTTTACAATTTTCCAGTTTTCTTCGCAATAGGTAGGTGTAAGTATGTATTTCAACCCCCACAAGTTTTAATTGCATAATTTGGTTATTTTCGTGTTATATTTCGTTATTCTACTTAATCATACTTAATTTACATTCGTCTTGATTTTTCATCCCTTTTCGCAATTTTTCAGCCAAATTTTGTTTACCGGCAATTCTTTTCATTTACTCATTTGGTTTATATTCGCGAAAATCAGCAAAGTGTCTGACATCCAGAGCTGGGCCAAGTACCGAAAAAAAGTACTTAAGTATCAAGTACTTAGTACTGGATAGAAGTACTTGAAAATTGCAGTCCAGTACTTTACTAGTGCGCACACGTTAAGTACCCAGTACCAGTACCAAAATACTTAAAAGTACTGAGTAAAATAAGGGACTGAGTATTTAATGAAGTACTTAAGTACTTGACATATTACTTAAGTAAAATAAGAGACTGAGTATTTAATAAGGTATTTAAGTACTTTCAGGACTTAAGTACTTGACATAGTACTCAAGTATCTACTTGTTATTGAGTATACTCTTATAGACAGCGGGCTAGCGACAATTTCGGTAGGTATATCAAATTTGTAAAAAAAATTGGGGCCCTGAATATTATTACCTCCCGTCTGCCTGTCAACTTTTCATGTAAATAAGATGGCACATGTTACAAAAAAACATTTGACTGACGTCCAGACCGCTGCGTCTTCGGTGAGGGTGATTGTAAACATGTCATGTGCCATCTTGTTTACATGAAAAAGTGACAGGATTGCAGTCTGCACCCCGTGCCCGTAATAATTTCGAGTTCTGATAACGAACGACACGAATTTCAGGCTTCAAAGAAATGAACAAAGAGTGAAGTCGTTCTTGGATATGCCCCAACCTAATAAATATTCTAAAAAACCCCCATTTTTCAGTAAAAGATTCAGTACCGAACTCGATACTTAAGTACTCGATACTTAAGTCCTCGATACTTAAGTACTCGATACTTAAGTACTTGATGCCGCATGGTTTAAAATACCAAGTACAAATACTTCGCTCGAAAAAATTATTCAAGTACCAGTATCAAGTACTTTTAAGAAGTACTTGAAATACCCAGTACCAGTACCGAATTTTCAAAGTACTTAAGTACCGGTACTTTAAGTACCAAAAGTAATCAGTACTGTACTTCAAGTACATTTCGATACTGAGTAGCCCAGCTCTGCTGACATCTGGTGGCAATACTTTAATTACACTGAGAGACAGGATACGGAAATACTTTTAAACGTCCGTCATCATAATTTCGGCTTACGTCAGTTGCGAGGTTAGGTAGTAGTTTTGTTCGGAGGCATCCTCTCGCTGACTCGAAACTTTGGGAATAATTCTGTGGAATTTTACGTTTTGTGTACTTAAGCGGAACATTGTAAATCCAGGAAAACTTGGCTTTTAAAAAATCCTCGTATCAATGTCACTGATGTCACCAACTGACACTGTCAGGCACGTCACGCTGGAGTTCTCACATCCGGTTCCCCAGTTTGGTGAGACCGCCATTTTGTGGTTTAGCAATGCCATCTATTAACAGCTGATTTTCGCGAATTGTCATTCTTTTTACTTTTCAACCCTCAAAATAATGTTTGTGTTTTTTCTGTTCATTTTCCACTTTTTAATTCTGTAACTACAATTTTTTAACATTTCGCCTTTTTGACACATGTGCGTTTGCGGAGGCACTACTACTAGGTGCAGATTGATAAAATCTGCACCCGATTCCACCAGTAAGACCAGCCGCCTCTACCTACACATTAACGTGATAAACATACAGGGATACACATCGCATTGATATACATCTTCCGTTGGCTTTTGTTCTGTTTTTAGAGTTAGATTTTTCTTTAATGCAACTTATTTTGCTTGCCCTTTCATTTTGCCCCACGCAATATTTAACTTTACCCCACAAGCGGGGCAAAGTGAAAAAAATGTAGGTGGTTAAAACTTTAATTTTTTTTAAGTGTTTATTTTCTGTTTTTGTTTTCATATATATTTTTACCAAATAAGTATGTTATTCTTTAGCACTATAGTACTTTTATTTCAAAAAATATTCATTAAACTTCTGTTCTGTCTTAAGTAGGTATACCACTCTGCCCTACCTTCCCCTACTAAAGATACCAAATTTCACGTTGCTATCTTTAACTGTTTTGAAGATATTGAGAAAACACCACTTTCAAAGTGGCCCCTACCTTCCTTTAGGAGGTGTTTTTCGACATATGTTCATAGGAACTTTTTGCATATTTTTCATAGAAGAATATCTACAGGTAAAATTTGGCGACGAGTTTCGTTTACACTCTGGTAGGCGGTGTACACCGGTGTCTTCAGTCAAATCAGTCTGAAGTAGGTACTCGAAGCACCTGTCGAATTAGTTGAAGTAGGTACTTTAAAGTATAGCTCAAAGTATACTTACCAGGGTGGATTCTACGAATAAACTTGAAGCAGCAAATGTAGATACACATTTCAATGAGTGAACTACCCCTCATCAAAAACAATTAATAAAAGGGGGTAGGTTACATTAGACTGATGAATTAATCAGTAGGTAAACCAATGCCAAATGAAGAAGCCTGGGCTGCAGTTCCCATTCTGTTTTCTCAAATCAACCCTATAGCTCCTCACCTGACCTGACACCGCTGAAAGCGATGCCCCGATGGGGCTCAAAATAATAAATAATTAAATAATGGACTTCAGCCACGTCACAATCTGAAATTAAATAAAATCTGCAGATTTGCCAAGGCTACGCACTTGTAGGTTAGGTCAGCCGTCGACAAAGGACAGCGAAAGCGCCCCCATGGTTGCCCCCCTGCGCCCTACTTCTGTGTCTGTCGCTCTCTCGGTGACTTATGTCATTTACTCAGTTCCGTTCTGTTTGATGGAATTACTCTGTGTCTATCGCTCCCGCTTAACACAGGACGCGATCTTGACGTTGACGTAACTGTCCTTGTGGACATTTTTCCGGTGGGTAGCATTTCTTGTGGACAATATTCTTGTGGACATTTTTATCGCGCCTCTTTTGAAACGGAGGTATTTCTTGTTGGAGTGTATCATGGCTTGTCTAAACCGGCCAATGCTAGTGATTATTTGAAGTACTTCGTTGAAGAAACTTTGGATGTATTGAATAATGGAGTGTTGTACAAAAATGTTCTGGTAAGTGTTAATTTGCACTCTGTATGTTGTGATGCTCCAGCAAGAGCTTTTGTGGCATGCATTAAGACACATAGTGGATACTTTTCATGTGGAAAATGTTTAATTGAAGGGGATTATATTCAAAATCGTGTAGTTTTTTTGGAAATGAATAATCCTAAACGCACTGACGAGTCATTTAGGGCGAGATTACAAGAAGAACATCACACTGGTGATTCAATTTTGGAAAATATTCCAGGATTTGGAATGGTGACCCAAATTGTTTATGAATATATGCATTTAGTTTGCCTAGGAGTGACAAAAAAAATACTGAGAAAACTTGTTAGAGGGAAAATTAATGTGAAGATAAATAACCTAAATGAAGCAGGAGCAAAATTAGTGTCACTTCAGAAGGACATTTCCCAAGAATTTGCACGAAAGCCCCGACATCTTGTTGAATATGATATGTGGAAAGCTACAGAGTTCCGACAGTTCTTGTTATATACTGGCCTTGTTGTGTTACGACCATACCTTTCTGCAGAGCAGTATCAACACTTTGTGGCACTCTCAGTTGCAATAAGGATTTTGGCTTCAAGTAGGCATTCAGATATGATTGATTATGCTGAAAAATTAATAATTTATTTCGTTAAATACTATGCCGTATTTTATAGCCAAGAGGAGATGTCATATAACATTCATGGTTTGCTACATATGTGCGACGATGTCCGTAAATTTGGACCGTTGGACAAGCATAGTGCATTTAAATTTGAAAATTATATGTACCAAATTAAAAAGAAGATTAAAACTTCCGGTAAACCTCTTGAGCAACTTCACAATAGAGTGATGGAATTTAATTCATTGCCAATAGTTCCTCATACAGTTATTGATTCTCCCATTTTTATTGAAAAAACTAAAACCATAATGTTTGGTAACTTCAAAATTAGATGCAAACATCCTGATAATTGTGCAGTTTTAAAAGATGGCAAAATTTTATTAGTTACAGAAATTTTCGAACAAGAAGGTGAAATTTTTTTAAATGGCTTGTGTCACAACAACGTAGAGGATTATTTTAATATACCTTGCAAGTCATCTAAATTTGGGATTGTACAAAGTAACATTAATGATGTCAATTTAGCTGAGAGAGTAAGTGTTAAAATGATTGAAAATAAACTTGTAAATTTAAGCCTTACTGAAGAAAAACGTGTCCTGATACCTTATATTGTTACTAATAAAGAAAATTGAATATGTACAATATGTTTGTTATTGTTTTATTTTTTTTGATTTTAATTTCATTCATGTTCATACAGGCTGTCCCGAAATTAGACGCCCACACTTGACCAGTACATTCTACTATTAAAAATATGAAAAAAAGTTCCTATAAACATTTGCCGAAAAATGCCTCCCTAGAGTCCCTTAATGGGGCCACTTTGAGCTTTCTCTTCATATTTTTAATAGTAGAATCGACTGCTAAAGTGTGGCTAATTTCGGGACAGCCCTGTATAGAAATATCTTTGCACGTTTTAGAACAAAAACCTTACGCCATTGTAAAATTCTTGGAGGACAGTAATGAAGATGAGGAAGTTTATTTGGAAATTCCAGCTAATTGGGTTTGTGACGACAAAGAATTTTGTTGGTGGCCTATTGACGCAAGTTTGGCACACATTTATGTAAACAAATATCAGGATCCGGGTGATTCCGGTTGGAAAAAAATCCCAATCATCCTATGCGGAATATACCGTGAGTTTTCAGTGCATTATTTCATGCATTTATATAATAAATATTCTTCCAGAAACTAAGAAGTTGGCGAGCAACCAGATAGCTGCTATAAGTAAAAAGGTTTCTGAAGATGAGGAATTTACTGGGAGGGGTTTTAGATTAAAAAAACCCCCAGCTGTATACAGTCCAGACGAAGATGTACCACCTCCTAAAAGAAAAGGTAAAAATTTGGTGTTCGTTCACCATTCATATCGATTATGTTAAGCTGTCCCACCCCCACCTGTCTACCGAGAAACTGAGGATTTCCAGCAGCGAATTGCAAACGCAGTTACTGGCGAAGGAAATCATAGTTATGGTGGGAGTCTCCCTGCTATCGATGATTTCAGTGGCGAGGACGGTCCCCGTGGCGGTGAAAATCCCCGTGCCGGTGAAAATCCCCATGACAGAGAAGACCTCCGTAGTGATATGTATCCCCTTGTCCCCGATGATTCAAACAGTGGACAAAGTGCATCATCTGCTGCTGCATCGGGATCTTTTGACACAGGATTTGATGAGCAATATGAATTGCACTCATTGACATCTTCTTTGCATAGACGACAAACTAAAGGTGGGCATCCACAATATTTATTGGTTCTTGATTTATTTTAGAATACACTTCCTTGTTTGTTTTAGAAAACCAGTGCTCCTGCAATTGTAGCAATAACGGTGCCAAAATAATGAAAATGTTGAGCAGTGTTACGATAAAACTTGACGAAATCAAGGAACAAATGGATAGTAACAAGAACGTTGCCATAACAGGGGCAGACCCAGTCTTAACCCACCTCACTCAGCGTTTGCCTTGCCGCAGTATCGAGCACCTTAAAAATCTTGAACAGTTTTTGGTTGAAAATAATAAACATAAAAATGTGATGGTAAGGTTTGAAATTGTGCAATGGCAAATATCTTGTATTATTTGTAGTATCAGATCTGCAAAAACATCGGCGGGACCGGCTCAAAGGACTTTGTTAGAAGACTTTTTGCAAAGGTGATGACTGATGAATTGGCGAAGATCTGCTCGTGGACTGGTGCCCAACACAATTTCAAACTAGAGAACCTCGAGGTCATCAGAATAATGATAGGTATGCTGTTTGAACTAAATTCTATCAATTATTTTTGGATATTTACTCTTAATACTTTTAGCTGCAGTTGGAGCTACCTATCCAATAACGGAAGCTGAGTTTAAAAGTTTTGCTATGGATTGGCTAAGACACGCCAACCAAAGGTATGAAAGAAACCTGGAGAAAAATAAGTGAAAAATAAGTACAATTATTATTATTATAAGAGATATTTTTTGTATTTTTTGTGAAGCTTTGTTCACAATTCCAATATTTTTGTAAGTACTTATTTTGTAATCCTGCTTTCTTTTCTAAGATAAAATGCGTTAAGTACACAACTTTTACTAAGCATTTTTCTTGTATATAAAATAACTCCATGGAGTGACTCTGATTGGAAGTCACGGTTAATTGCTTGCCAGATTTTGTATTAACATAATTTTTTGATAAAACTATGATTTAAACTGCAAGTTAAGTGTTATTACAGCAGTATCACCGTTTATTATTCTGGGATTAATTTAATTTCTAATTGCTTAATTGGCGCCTTAGCTGATATTAAAAATTAAGTGAGATTAAATAGAAGCGGTGCATACTCGGCTACAATTAACCTCCCCAGCTCAACTTCCAATTTAAAAAAAGAGGAGGTTAATGCAAAAGGCGATTTTGAAATAACAACAGATCTTCACGTCTCGAGGTCCCAGGAACCCAAAAAAGTGTTTTTTTAAAAATGTGTGTGCGTGCGTGTGTGTGGGTGTGTACACGTAAGTAGGTAAGATCTCTGTATGTAATCAACGTAGGGGCGAAACGGCCAAACAGATTTTGATGAACCCGGAGAGGTGCTGAAAGGATTTTTTTTTGCGATCGCATTACTTAAAGTGCCCTTTTGGCATATCAACTTTGTTTTTTTTTTTTAAGGAAACGGTATATTTTAATTGCGTGGGAGGGAAGGTTGCAGCCGCTTCAAGCTTCCTATGAGAATAACTGTAGGGATCCCACAGGAATCACTTCAGGCATCCTGGGGGAGGTCAATGCATGAACATCAATATCGCCACACTGCGAGTTCCATGAGCGTTTATTGGGTGTTTATAAAAAGTCGCAATGTAACTACGCAAAGAATGCGTTGCGAAGATTGTTGAAGCGGACATTGGGCGCTCGCAGAAACTGCCGATTTACTTCGCAGAGCAGCACTATCTAAAGTCGCAGATGTCTATTGTTACCTTTTCAAGCACTCCCAGGGCTTTCTCAATGTTCGCTGGGATCTAGTAGACCAGACTTTTCTATAAGCAATAATTTAGTTGACCCTTGCGCCATCGTTGTTTGGACGACTCCCGCGCCGATTTCTCAATTTTTTTGATTTTATCGAAACTCGACGACCCCCCACACTTTGGAACAGTTTTTTCTCGTTCCCAGACATCATTGTATGTCTTTCTGTTCAAAAGTGCCCAAAAACTCAATACATTCTGCCAGAGGCCACTGACGAACACCCTTTGTGAATTGTTTATACTTTGGGTGGCGTGTTGGCACTTAACCAGTCATTAGTTGTTCTTACATAATTTTAAGTAAGCCAAATACTTGGTTTTACCCTCGGTTTTACAAATACACATCATCCTAATGGTCTAGCAGTACTTTGGTCTGATTTGACATCGTGCCAGAATGCAAAAACCACTGTCTGGTCAATACTTTGATTTTTCCCCCGAAGTAGCGAATCCTTCAAGCGTGCTTCAAGCGAGACCGATTGAAATGTTTTTATTTTGTTTAGGCAGAAAGGTGTACAATTGTGCCTGAAAAGTAGAAAATGTGGAAAAGTTGAGGTGCTGAGTTTCAATCAACCAAAAGATTCGACAAATCTACGCAGGTGTCATCCAAACAATGACTGCGCAAGGGTCAACTAAATTATTGCTTATAGAAAAGTCTGGTCTACTAGATGTTATTTGAATGGTCTATCACAATCAATATGGATGCAGAACTGACCTTCTGAAGTAAAATAAAAAATTAAACAACTTTCAGAATAAAATATCAGTGTTCAAATTTTTTCCGAAAACTTTAGGGACATACGTTACATAAAATAGCCCTGACAAGAACTCTTGGTTCTCAACCAAAATTCCATTAATAAGGAGTAGCCAACCGCTTCTACGCAGGCACACATCTCGGTTTTATCAGCATAACTCCAAGCGGGGATACGGTTGCAAATTCCAATTATTGACTCATGATGGATTTAAACGGAACTTAAAAAGAAGAAAAAATTAGACGAAGGTATGTATATTAAAAGATTATAAAATACGTACTTATAAGCATGAAATCCAATGTCTGACGTAAACGCTTTAATTTAACGAATGTGAGGGTTGCGTGACTCAAGCTTTTTCAGTTGGTTTGTAAATGGGTCCTCAATTCCGTACAAATTCATGTTATAAAAACTCAATTGTATCACCAATATGAAGTAAATTTTACTATTTACTATACCTAAGTTTTACTCCACCAAACCCAAGGTGTTTTCTGCGATTTTTCTAAATCTTACGATTTTTTGCCAAAAGGGCACTGAGCTTGAATACAATTTTGAAAACAAAATTTGAAGACTTTTCATGTGTCGATAAAGAAAATGTAAGTTCATTATTCAAATTTCAAAGTTGATATGCCAAAATAGCACTTGCCGTTAGCCGATTGCCACCAAAATCAAATCAGCTCGTCGGTGGGTAACGCTATCTCTACCTACCAAATTTCAGCCAAATCAATCCAGCAGTTTGGGCTGTAGCGTGTTATTTAATGTTTCCTCGAAACTTCGAATTTTTCGATTTTATGCCAAAAAGGCGCTAAGGGTGGATACACTTTCAGATACAGAATTTCAAGACCTTTCTTGTGCTGATAAGAAAAATTGGTGTTCATCAGTCAAATTTCATAGTTTACATGCCAAAAAGGCACTTGGCGTCTGCGGATTCGCAACAAAATTAACTGGGCTCACCAGAAGGCCAACGCTAACCTCTATACCAAATTTCTTTAAAATCCGTTCGGTAGTTTCCGAGAAATCGTGCTCACATACGTACGTACATACGTATACAGACATTTTTTAAAAACCACTTTTTCGTGATCCTGGGACCTTGAAACGTAAAGATCTGGTGTTATCTCAATTTCGAATTTTGGAGTGATTGCAGTAACCTCGCATTTTTTATATGGTTGTGGGGAGGTTAAATTAAAAAATATTCAAATAATAAAAACCATCCAAATTTCTGAATGTCACTTTAGACGTAATAAAAATCACACTTTATGTCCGATTCTGATAAAATGGAAATAATGGAAAGGTCATTTTCTAATTTCTGGAGGGCCATCACGCACCACTAAGTGTCCTTTAATGGTTACCTACCTCCTAAAAAGTGACTTTCTTTTGTGCCCACTTTGGTGAAAATTGCAGGTTTGACACTTAGTGATCACATCGGTCTCTTTGAGGCACTGTGGGACAATTTTGCCGTAAGATAAATAGGGAATCGTGTTTATGACATGTTTGGAACATTAAAAGTCAGTTGTGACCACAGTGTGACGACGCCCAGGCGTCGCCATCTCTTCCAATGCAACATTAAATAGAAAAATCAAAAAAATTTCAATAATAATAAAACTGTCCAAATTGCCGAATCTTACTTTGGGCGTAATAAAAATCACGCTTTATGTCCGATTCTGATAAAATAGAACTAAAGGAAAAGCCGCTTTCTAATTTCTGGAGGGCCATCACGCGCCACTAAGTGTCCCTTAGTGCTTACCGCCTGAAAAGTGCCTTTTTTGCCCACTTTGGTGAACATATCGGGTATGACACTAACGGCCGTATTCACCATTCCAGAGCTAACACTGAATTAGCTAGCAGCGATTTAAATGTTAGCAGGCTGTTAACATATTTTTCAATTCACCAATCAAAATATAGTAGTTGTTAGGCAAAGGGCTGTTAAACTTCACCACAATACGTTTTTGCAAAAGGTAATAGTGCAGAGCGTGGTGGCCGATTTATTCCGGTATCTGACACTTGACATATTTCAAAAATTGAAGAAGCGTCTTCCGCATTCTTTTCGAATTTAAGTTTTGATAGAGTTGAGAATCCCGTCACAGTGATATGGACAAAGGACAGAAGAAACGTAGCAAAAATTTTACGGAACGAGAGAAGGAGGAATTACTGGAGATCGTTGCTCAGCAGAAACATGCAGTAGAAAATAAGCAAACGAATGCTATCGCAAACAAGCAAAAGCAGGAATGTTGGGATGGTCCAATTGCTATTGCATTTAATAGCATCCAAACATCAGGGTTTAGAAGCGGGGCTCAGTTAAAAACATTATATGAGCAACTGAAAAGGAATGCAAAGAGCAATAAAGCTCAGGATAAGGTAGTATTAGTTTTTTTTTGGTTATATGTTTAGTTGACCTGCAAATTTATAGATACAACGTTATAAAATTGGATCGGGAACATTCACAAAGAAAACGACCACTGTTGATGAAAAGGTTCTTAGTGTGATTTCCGAAAACTTTTTCTCCATTGACAATCAATTTGATTGCAACGCTCATGCCGAAGTTGAATCTATCTCTCAAGAAGTAAATTCGGTGGTTTTACAAGGTCCACCAACAAATGCCCGTGATTTGCGTTTTGTAGACTTTGATGCTATTGATCCTGCACAACAGAATTATTCTGACAATGTTGGTAATGGTGTAATCGTGAGTCCAAATGAACAGGAAATAGTTGTAGCTGAGCCGGTTGCTCCAAATCAAAAAATTCTGCTCATAGAGAAAACAGCAAAGACATTGAAAGGAAAAAAGCGCGAAAAGTTGTCGAAACCTAAAGCTGATGGCAAAAAAGAAAAATAGATATAGAGATAAAAAGCATACAAAAAGAAAAAGAACTTGTTGAGCTTGAAATTAAAAGAGAGGAATGGAATATGTTAAAAAATCCAGAAAAATTTTAGGAGTAGGTTCCTACAGGTTTTGAATTTAAAAGTTTATTCATATTTTTGTTTAAATGAATTTATTTGTGAGCTTTCCTAATTGATGAATTAATAAACTTTTCATTAATGTATTTACAATGTTTTGAAGGAATGCTCAACTGTTATTTAAATTGAATAATGTATCACGCGAAAACTGTGTTGATTAGGGCTCTGCGAACACCACCATTTTCTCCATCCTGTTGTTGTTGTTGTCCGTCTTCCTCATCTGACCACTCAGCTTCGTCATCATCTATTAGGTCTTCAAAATCTTCACCATCATCAGCTTCTTGCTTGCATAGATTATGGAGGACGGCGGCAGCTACGATAACTTCACATACTTTTCTTGGTTGTAGTGCCATTCCTCGTGCTAAGCAAGGGAACCGTCTCTTCAACACACCGAACAATCTTTCTACGGGATTTCTTGTTGCAATCTGAGAGTTATTATATCTTTCTTCTGCTGGGGTTGCAGGGTGCAATATGGTGTTAACAAATAACTCCTACAAGGGTAGCCACTGTCCCCTAAAAGATGGTAATGACCAAATTCATTGTTTTCAAACCTTGCCCTTATATGTGAATCATTAAAAATTGTTGTATCATGAACGGATCCTGGCCATCTAGCCACAATATCTTGTATTTCCAAGTCAGCACTGCCTATAGCTTGAACATTTATGCTGAAATAATCTTTCCTATTACGATATACTTCTGCTACATTGCCTCCTGGAGAAGTTATTTTAACATGGGTACAGTCGATTGCACCAATAACTAAAGGAAAGCCTCTAAGTTGAAAAAAACCTTCTGCTGTGTGCCTTCTATCGGCTGCAACTTCTGGCAAGTTAATAAAGTGGGGCCTCAAACGAGCAATACTTCTAGTTACGCGTGTAATTATTCTCGAAACTGTTGGCTGCGAAACGTGAAATAAATCTGCAAGTGTTAACTGAAATGATCCGGTAGCGTAAAAAATACCGATAAACTAAACTAGAATAAATAAAAATTAAACAAATTAAAATCAATTGTCAAATCTAAAAATCAATGGTTCGATTGTGGTACTGTGGGACTTCTAAGATGGTGGCATTTTCTTATTGTAAGAAATTGGTAAGAAAAATGGCGGTCGGTAAAGAAGATAGCTGACAGATGTTTGTGTTGATTCGCTAAGACAAGTTAATTCGACTAGTCAAGCCCTATCAGGTGTTAATTAAGAATTTAAAATTTTGTGCATTACATAGAATTGTTCAAAAGTTGTCCACGCTCATGCAAGCAAAATTAAATTGTTATCATGCAGTTTATGCTGTTATTTTGCGAGAACAAAATCCATGTACGCTTGGAGAATTTCTCCATTGTTGCCAGATGCCTGAAAGAGTTATCAACCAGTCAAATAACTGTCGGTAATGTAGAAAATTTCCTCTTTTATTTTCTTTGTCTTTTCGTTGTGTTTCTTTTTTTGTTGTTTGTTTGCTTGTTTACCCAATAAAAATTGGTAGCTGCATAGCTTGTAAACATAATTAGTTCAAAGTCAAACCGGAGTAGTTCAAAGTTCCACAGTTCGTTGTTGTTTTCGCAGATAACCCCCTCCCCCCGACGATAGTGCTCTTGTTCTTCCTCGTTGGCTATACCTGTAATTACAGGTATGCTAGAAGTGAAACCGGACCCTTATTTCACCTCTGGGAGATCTCGAAACCCGAGACCTCCGGTTAATTATTTATAACAATTCGAAAATTGTTCTTGCTTTTTTCTGTTGTTGTGTGAACTGAACATACTCATGATGTTTTGAGCTTTAAAATGAGCTCTATATCGTTAATTTGTTGCTGAAGGCAAAGAGGAAGATTTCACCCCTAATTGCTGAGGTAAAAGGGTTAATTAATCAAGTTTGATTAATGAAGATCTGGTTAAGATGTGAAATGAAGAGATTTTCCTGTAAATGTGAGCTGTTGGGCGTCCTTCCAGAAAACTGGGGTAGTTTGATCGTATTCTGATTTCCAGGTGTAATTAATTAATTGAACAGGTATAATTAAATGACGAGATAAGGTCGTAGATGTGAATACCTGGCATTTAGATGCATTTGAAGTGAAGATGGTTGTCCTATGGCTAGATTAAGAAAGGGTGATGCTTTTAATTAATTAATTAGGGTGGTCGATTAATCCGAGGGATTAATCAAGAATACTTGAATTCATCGAGATGTGTTCGGAACTGCATGGGATGTTTAAATAATCCAGTACCGGTTTAGAATAGTACCACAATCTTTAACAAATGACCTAACGTCTCTTTTAAGCGTCCTTTCGATTAAATCGCAATTAAAATCGTGTTTACACAGAATAAAATGATTACAAGAAATCTAGAATGTTTCCTACCTTTTCCTGAGATTTGGGCTGCAATACCTAGGTTCACACAGTACTGCACAGATAACTATTAAATTATTACTAACAATTTTCACTGAAATAAATATAAATGCGTCTCTTTTGGTTGTCGGTTCGAAACTCTCTCCCTTACTAGCTGCACTTGGGCTTAACACCCCCGCATCTTTCTACCTGCTCGATCCCTCTCGGGTCCTTAACAATATTTCGGTGTTATATGGAAACTTAAAACGGCGAAAAACGATTTCTCTTCTCGAATGTTCTATCCGTCGAAACCAAAACGCAAAGATTTGTTTAATTTAATTATCTAAAGATTTGCGTAAAATTGGGCATTCCGGCGGATCAGTTCAGTACCTATTCGTTTACTCTGAAAACAAGCAAGCAATAAAGTTACAATACGATCTTTGATGCTTAAAAGTAAATTTTAAAGTACAGAGAGATCGAGAATGGATGTCTTGTACCTGAATCTAAATTTCCTCCATTTATGAAAAATAGCCAACAACATTATCCAAATATTCAGTCTTATTCTGTATGCCATTGGATCTTCCAATTGGATTGGGATTTTCAATTTGATTGAACTTGTCAATTGACAACAATACAAATTCGATTGAGACTAGTCATGCAGAATACGAATCAACTGTCACATTATGATAGAATTGCCTAGTTTCCAATATTGAGAAATCCAATTGGCATAGAGAATAAGGCTGATTGTCTGCCTGGATGTTACTGATTGCCTGTTATTTTGATGTTGGTCTCCGGCATTTGTTATACTTTAGTGTTGCGTGGCCAATTAATTTTTCGACAATACGGAACATCTCCGTATCTACAACTTTTTACAGTCTAAATTTTTTTTTTATTTATACATAGGTATGTAATGGTTTTTGAGTAGGTAAATTGCTTTTTAAATACTGCTTTACAGTATTACTGACATTAATCGCAATGTTGTCACAAGTCGCTGTTTAAAAGAAGCGTTTTCCAGCAGGTGATCGCAGCTTTACTATTCTTATGACAATTAAAAAAATAGCCGCAGCTGATTCTATTAACCGCATTTAAGTTTCGCGCCCGGATTTGACCGTTATATTACACTTTACTGCACTAACTGCGCATGACAGAATCAGTCAACGTCCGTTACGTCCGGCCAGTGCCTCGCCATCATCGCCACGTCGCCACACTACGCCGACGCCATTGCAGCGGATGCTTGTGAGGGAGGTGTGGTAACGTGTTGCAACGTGTTCACCGACTGCTTGTAAAGTGAGAGTTGTAAGGCCAGGCCATTAGGCCAAAGATTGATTACTTTCCAAGTTCCCAGTTAATATAATTAACCATCCAGATCTGCAATATTCCTAGGTAAGTACCCACATTACGTTTTTTCTCGGACTACGTGACCAACATGAATGTCATCCATTTATCAGAGGGAGGTGGGGGAAACATTAAACAATTATTTAGTACTTACCACGAGTACTTACACTTTCATTTGCAACTCAAAGCAATACTCTAGTCTATAGACTATGTTTTTTAATTAAGGGGTATTAATACTTTATTCAGCGGTGTTTTGAATTACCTACTACGAATTATAGCCATTCTATTTTCTATTAAATTCGTTTCAAATAGGTACTTAGGTTCCTAACGGCAGGTGCGTGTGGGTATTGCTTTTTGTTATTTTTAGTTTCCCCATGTTTCGAAAATTTTTGTTTTGTGCTTGAGGACAAAACGAGATTATTTTTGTATACGTTAGTTATACTTATTCTATACAACACGCATATAATACGAATAAAGTATACCAACATTATTTCATTTGTCGTTTTCATGTTACCTACGCCAGCCACGTGCTGACACGCATCGTACCGTTCCATAAAAAAACATTTCAGACAGGTCAACCTTATTTTTTTGAGGCGCATCCGATGGTGTATTCTGATATTTGTTTGCACTTTCGGTTTAACGAGAAATTATCCAAATTTTGATCTGAACTTTATTTTTTTGATGCCACAATCCAAATGTCCGATTACATTTACTTAATTTCTTTTTCAACTTTGTCAGGTTTTGAACATTTATTTTAAAATAAATAAAAATAATTTTAAAAAAAGTAATATTGCGCAACTGAATTTAAGTATATCGAAAAAACAATGTTGACGTGTTTATGCGTTTTTCAAAAATCTCAAATCTTCACCGATGTTTTTGAAAATCTGTGGTGGTCGTGACTCCATTTCCGGCCAGGTATGACACATGTTTTTAACTCGGAACAAATCGTAGATTCCGAATCCGTTGAGAAAAAAGTATGATCCTATTTGAAAAATCTAAATTAGGACCATTTCCGGTTAAACCGTAAGTGCAAAAAAATATGAGAGTACATCATCGGATGCGCCTCAAAAAAATAAGGTTGACTTGTCCGAGGATATTTCCGAAATATTCCTCTCGAAAAAGTTCTTGAATTTATTTCTTACTTTTGAAAAGTACTGCATACAACAACACTGCAAGGTACGTGAGAGCACTTGACATACCGTACTGTACCGTGGCGTGTCGAAAGTGTGTTCCCAGCATTATACTGTTCGGTGAATGCAATTTTTTTGCGCAGGTACTGTAACATATGCCAGTTAAAGCCAATCCTGGGTAAATCCACATTAAATTGTTTGTATAAAATTTGTCATTGGGGCACGAGAATATTAACTGTAAGTTAGAACTATTTATTGCCAAAAGTCATAAACCGTGCACACCTTTCGTCACGGTCATTGTATATCCGGGTGGTCCGGAACCTGGTAGAAACCTTTGCTTGAATTGCCCTTTTCCAAGAACACCCTCGCTGTAAACTTTATGACCGAATTCCTTCACATACAATTTTTTAGAAAGTTGTTCCCACAGTAGAGATTTCCGAGAAATGGATTTAATAACGTAAATGTCTTATTCATTACAATTTGTTGCTAAATTTGATTCAGTAAATGCATGAACCCCAAAGGTAGAGTAGCCAAGATACACTAATTTTGCATGACGTGAATCAAACATTACTCCTGCTAAAATTGCCTCGACAACCCGTTAAACACCGTATGAACCTCATGTGTGTAGGCATAACCGACGCATATGTAACCAATCAGATCTTTTCGGCGTAAACGCTGTAATTTAAATATTTAAATTAAAGTTCACTGCAAGAATAGAACCGGTGTCGCCATCTAGGCTAGACGACCGAAACCTCAAGCCAGATTCCTGTTTAATACCCTATTGTTCATATGTAGGACCTACCTATCAAATTAGATTGCTTTTAAAATTGCATGATTGTCGTATGCATTAAATAACCCCCACTACCCTGCACATGCTCGAAAAGCTTCAAAGACCCCCACCGGACTGCTTGGACTTTTGTTAGGTAATTCATTAGATTTGCATAAAATAACTAAATTGTTTCATTGATAGGATATGTGAATCTGTGATTAGCTTTTAAGAGCAGGATTGTATCGTAAGGCTGGTCGAATCGCGTAGCTTCTTAATTAATTATAAATTGTTATAAAATGTGGAGATGAACTAAGGAAGGGACGCCGACCGGATATAGTAGAGGGGGTAGTTTTAGGTTCGCGGGATCCAAGAGGACGCCGGAAGGGACTTGCTCTCAGGCTTCTGACTAAGAGACTCGTATTTTCCAAAGCTCTCGAATTTGCGATATTTTCCAAATATTTTAAAATAGTTATTTGTTGTTTGGGTTTTGTGTAGTTAAAGTTCGTGCTTGTGTAGTATTGAAGTTAGTGTAATCACGCAGTATGGGGATAGTGTTTAGTGGTTATTGGTGATTGGTAGAACACCTCCCGGTCTGCAGGGTGGAACTAGATCAGGTATTACGCAACTAGATTTGTAGTTCCGTTAGTGCATTTGATTGAAGGTCTCCCGATCTCTAATTAGCTTTCATAGACTAGAACCCTTTTTCATCCGCTAAATATTAATTAATTTAACCCCTTTTGCAGAGTAGACTTTAGCTTGCTTGCATTTCGGTAGTGGAATAGTTAGGGTTTGGTAAAGCGCATCCAGTTCTTCCCTTTTATTAGCATAGAAAGAGGTAAAGGAAATTTGGGGATATCCATAAGGGGACGCGCTCTCTCAGCTCTGCAATTTGTTTGCAATTTGTTCCCGCTGGATTGTCGACAATAATTCACAGTTGCGGTTAAAAACGCTACAGTTTTGCCAACACGTGATTGTTGCTCACTTGGAGGGTGCCCCGTTGACATCCTCCACTTGTGATTTGGCCTGGTGTACCAACGATTGCTAGTGGTACAGGTTTCCTGTATCCCGCCAGACACCCCAAACAGGGGGCTGGGACCGCCGGCAGTGTCTGTACCACGTACACTGAAGACGAAGAAAGAAGCAGCAAGAAACTAAATTTGGGCCACGAGAAATCACAGGGTCCACATCCCTCGAACCGTTAAAACCATTATTCAGTGTCATTCAGTTCAATTTGGGGTCATTTTTCACTCTAAACTTTGTTAAAACACAAAATTTCCTCTATCGTACCGTAGAATTTACTTAGTGCATGAAATTTGCTCGATTTCAGGAAAGCTACTACGCCACTGGGATTTTGACGCCACGCCACTGAACTTGCGTCATTTTAGCTGTCGTAATTACTTCAAGAGTTGTCATTGCTCGAAACTTGTCTTGCACCCCTCCTAACACTTGCCTGTATTGTGGGTTGCTTCCCAATTTAGAAACCCGGATTTTTGCAAGTCCGGTAATATTATTTAATTCTGGGGATTAATTCTTTTTTCAGCATTCGGTAACGGCACCCTTCATTTTATAAAACTAGCTCAGAGTTCATTCATAATTTAGAAACCCATTGATTTAGGTTGGGGATTATAATTATTGTATTTTTTCTTTACCGTGTAAAGTATTTCCCTCGAGCTCCTTGAGCGAGAGGTGTTTATTTTATTGTATTATTTTTGCGGCCAGACTTTGTTTCAGTGTGAATAAATTGTTATTTGGAAGATCCGTTTTATTTCCTGTATCCACGGCCTCATAAAACGAACCACAACCACAACGTAATTAAATTTAGGGGTCCTTTTGCAAGATTGGAGGGATTTCACAACGGTCCCCCTTTCAGTAGAGTCAGAAAGTTACAGTACTTGAAAGTAGAGCTTGGGAGCGCGTAAAAGCAAAGGACGCTAAATTGGGTGAAAAGGCTGCTGCTTGGTTCGTAACGACAGGCATGAAGACCAAACGCAATTTAGGCATGGGAATGCGTAAACTGAAACCATCAGTCTCATTAAGAAAAAATGTTATAGCAAAAGTTGTTAAGGCATTGAAAAAGTCAAATCCACATAACAGTTTGAAAAAATCTGCTTTGGATGCATTGCAGGCTGCACGAGTCGCTGTCAAACAAGCTGGTGGACGTAAAAATATTAGAATTCCTCGAGTCATACCCGTTCAAGATCATACTGGGGGGTTCCTACCTTTACTACCAATTCTAGGTGCTCTAGGTGCTTTGGGCTCCCTAGCCGGAGGAGCGAGTGCCATAGCAAAGACCGTCATTGATGCTAAAAACGCAAAAAAGAAACTGCAAGAAGAAAATAGACACAATCAGGCCATGGAGGCTATAGGTGCAAAAGGTTCTGGACTATATCTGAGAAAGAATCAGAAAGGAGGCTTTGGATTGTTCTTAAAAAAACAAAAAAAAAACTACCAATAAAGCTACCCAACAGAGCTATGTATGACACTGACTTGCTATGTTATGCTAAGAAACTTAAACTGAAACATTTTCGAGGAGTTTTCATGAGAGACACGTTGCCATCAGCACCATGGTCAAGGGAATGTGGAATCCTTAATTTAAATTTACACACACAAACGGGCAGTCATTGGGTTTGTTACACAGTCAATGGAAAGTTGGCAAATTTTTTTGATAGCTATGGTGGTCTCAAACCGCCTGAGGAGTTGGTTCAGTATTTAAAGGGTATTAAGATAATCTACAACAACCTGCAGTTCCAAGATTTCAATCAAAGCAATTGTGGTGGACTTTGTCTAGAATTTCTGTATAAAAACAATAAATTTAAATAGTTTTCATCAGTCATGTCTGTTATACTGACCCTTAAAAGCAGAAATTCAATCCTATCCATTGATTTTATAACGCCTATACATTTGGATCCAAAAAACGAGTACGGTTTGGCTTTACTTAGTTTCCACTCCTTCAACAGTATTCCAAATATAGAAGACGAAAGCAAAGTGTACTTATTTGAAGACGGAGATAAAAGCAAAGAGAAAATAATAGAAATTCCTGGGGGTGCTTATGAAATTACCGACATCGAAGGCTTCATTCAGAAGGAATTGACTATCCCCAACACTGAAGCGAACCCTGATAAAATATTTTCATTAAAACCGAACCTCAACACATCTAAATGTGAAATATTTAGTAGGAAATATGCAGTAAATTTTGAACCTAAAGATTCTATTGGACGAACATTGGGGTTCTCGAGGAGAGTGTTGGAGCCGAAAACGATTCACAGTTCGGACTTGCCCGTTGACATTGTAAAAGTTCGCACAATTCACATAGATTGCAATATCACAATTGGGGCATACTATAACAACAGGTCATCTCACACGATCTATGAATTTGCAGTTGACTCCGACCCTGGCTACTCAATAGATGAGGTTGCCACACATCTTATCTATCTACCAATAACAAACAAAACGGAAATCTACAATATCACGCTTGATGTGCGAGATCAGAATTTTAAGTTGGTCAATTTCAAAGGTGAAGAGATTATAATCAGGCTGGAGCTGAAAAAGCTGTCATAATGGGTTTAGTTTTCAACCAGAACACTTGTTTCCATCAACCCTATAAGAAAGAAAGAGTCTACAATTTCTCCTACAACAGTGGCATCTGAGATCTTTTACCGTAACGTAAAAAACAACAACAGAAACGTCATCAAGAAGAGGAAAAAGAGGAAGTTGTCATCAGCAAATATCCGATTTTTGAAATCACTAGGGTATAATGGCCCAAATTTTTAACATCTTCCAAAAACCCAGTTTTGACGATTCAATTATCAAGGTTGAACCAAAAAATTATGTTCCCTTCTTTAAGTCTTTTGGAAATAATGATGTAATTGAAATCGTTATTAATCAAGCAGATTCTTTTAACGCTACATGTGAAGGTCACTTATTCATTTCGGGTAAAGTGATTAGATCTACTGGTGACGGAGATGCATCGTTTGTCAACAACGCTGCGGCCTTTATGTTTCCCACTGCTATATACGAAATGTGTTCTAAAGAGATGGAAAACGTACGTGAAGTCGGAATTACCAGTACGATTCGAGGGTTTCTCACCTATGAGGAAGAGGATTCGAAACAAATGGAAATCGCCGGTTGGAAGTATCCATCCGCACCTGTGATAAATAAAACAGATGGATCATTTAATTTCCTCATCCCCCTTAAGCATATTTTTAATATTTTTAATGATTATAAAGTGGCGATGTACGGTAAACAGACATTTCGATTTATTCGAGCCAGTAACGATGATGACTGTTTTATCGTCAGGGAGAAAAAGACTCCACCGGATGTTAAAACAACAGTCAGGCTTGAAATTCACACGGTAGAAGTAAGGATTTCACGCATTCTCCCCAATTACAATATTAAAGCGAGATTATTGCAAAATATTAAGGAAGACAAACCCCTCATCATACCATACAGAAAATGGGACCCTCACATGCTACCTGCTCTAACTGCTGGAGCCAGAAAAGAAAGCTGGTCAGTACGGACAAGTCAAGCGGTAGAGGCACCAAGACTTGTAATAGTACGCTTCCAAACTGATAAACAGGATCGATTGGACAAAGACCCTACAGAATTTGATCATGTAAATATTGTTGACATCAAATTAACGTTAAATGGAGAAAATTATCCATCAAATGACAAAATGTCCATAAATTTCAAAGAGAATGATTGGGTTTAACCGTATTCAGCTTATTCCAAATTCTACAGGAATTATGTAGGTGACACTAGGAGGCATGTGCTGCTTGATTATTCAAACTTTAAGAAGCATGCTTTGTTTGTAATCGATTGCTCACGAAGAGACGAAAGTGAGAAACCGACCACAGTCGATGTGAGATTAGACATCGAAGCAAGTGAAGGATTTCCAGCAAATACCAGAGCGTACTGGATAATCGTGCATGATTCAATCATGGAATACCTCCCACTAAGTGAAACTGTTAAAAGTCTATCTTAAGAACCAGTGCAAATCAAATTCAAACTTTAGTATATTATAAGTGGTAACTAACTCAAGAGCACTTAAAAACCATAATGAAAATTGCAGTAGTTGATATTCAAGGTTTTGTACTGGGCAATAACAAACAGTTCTATCCTAAAGAGTTGGCCATAAAGGCAGGAAGTTACACAAACCATTTTCTGTTCAAACCGCAAATTGAATATTCAAATCTAAGTTGTGGAGACAAAAGACAAGTCAATTTTTTGGAGCGAAAAATACATGGTTTAAAATATACAAGTGGGTATGTGAATTATGATGAAATAGACCGAATTTTTTTGAATGTGACATGCTGTGGCTTTACTAATCCCCACAAAGTCTCCTACAACTTGCAAGAAAGATCCTGTTGCATAGAATCTCAAGGTAACAAACAACATGTCTTGTGGTGAGACGGCATTGTTTCTAGAAAATCATTTACCAATGATTATCATAATAAAATCATAGATTTAACTAGAAATACCTTTCTGTTGGAGAAGCTATTTCCTCTCCTACTTGTTCTAGCAAAAACAGAACAGCATTTTTTGAGAAACGGAACCTTCTTATGAATTCTGTGTCACTCCACTTCTCAAAATGATTCGCTCTTTCTTGATAGACTTTTGGTCTTCGTGCTCGCGGGCGTTCAAGAATATTAATTACTTCCAAAACATCTTCATCGTCAGTTAAAACTCCCAAATACTCTTCCATTTTAATGAAAATTTTAGGTTATGTATACTGAACTCAGTTTAAACCAACCGAACTGTAAGGTTCAAGCGGAGCGTGTTTAAGCTAAGCTCATTGACGGAGTTGCATTTTGTAAAACCTAAAACTGCGGTTAAAGCTGTGCTTAACTTTGAGGAAAGCTTATTATGTAAAACCGGCCCTAAGTCGCAATTAATAATTTTACGGCAAGAAACTCGACCAGCGTTAGCCTTAGAAGCATCGGAATTATTTGTAATAAAAGAAAAAGACGGCGCGCATCGACAATTAATAAAAGAATGAATACAAAATAAGAAACGATTTATCGAAGAAAATATAAAAATATCCGTAATAAATAACGTACAAAGAATAGAGAATATAGAGGTAAGACAACTCATTTTAAACGATTATCATACGTTACCCAGAGGTGGACATGCTGGTGTAAACCGCATGTTTAACAACACTAAAAGAAGATATTTTTGGACAGGAATGAGAAAAGACATTGAAAACTTTGTAAAACGTTGTGACGATTGTCAAAGGTACAAGCACTCAAAACCAAACCTGCAGCCAATGTGCATTACTACAACGGCTTCGTCACCAATGCAAAAAATATATCTTGATCTTGTAGGCCCTTTAGAAGTAGACTAATACAATAACCGAATAACCGATACATTTTAACCATCCAGTGTGAGCTAAGTAAATTTGTCGAAGGCTATCCATTGCCTAATAAAGAAGCTTATACTGTAGCAAAAGCATTTGTAGAAAAGTTCATTCTCAGATACGGAATCCCAGAAATTATAGTTTCGGATAGAGCCAGTGAGTTTATAGCCTCCGCACTTGAGGAAATTTGTAAAATTTTGAATATAACAAAATTGCATTCAACGGCGTATCACCATCAAAACACTTGGTGCATTAGCGAATACACACAAAAATCTAGGTGCATATCTAAGAATCCAAAGCTCAAAACATCCTGAATCTTGGAGTTCTTGGGTGTCTTTTTGGTGTTTTGCTTTCAATAACACGGTTCACTCAGAAACGCAGTATACGCCACATGAGCTAGTTTTCGGAAAAACAGCAATCTTACCTTCAAACTTGTCATTACAAATTGATCCCGTCTATAATTTTGATGATTATCCCATGGAGCTCAAATATCGCTTGCAAAGCGCATGTAATGATGCTAGAAATAATTTAATTGAGTCAAAACTTGCGAGAAAAGACAGATATGACAGAAATACTAAATTTGTAACTTTTAACATAGGTGATAAAGAGTGTTAGTGCGGAATGAATCGGCAAATAAGATGGACTCGATTTATGAAGGACCATACCTAAACCTAGCCCAACATGACAAGAAGACCACCAACCCAACGCTTCTCGTGAAACTCTTCGAAGATCTTCGCTATCGATTACCAGATGCTCTCTATTTATACAAAGATGGATCCAAGAACAATTTAGGATGTGGTGCCGCCATCTACTCCACAAACTTCATCAAGCAACATCGTCTGCATGAAAGCAACAGTGTCTTCTGTGCTGAACTCTTCGCCATACAGGAAGCACTCCGTACATAATTCTATCATCAGAGCAGTCTTTCACAATTTGCTCCGACTCTCTAAGTGCTCTCCAGGCAATCCCTCACATGTACTCGCCTAATCCAATAGTTCAGTGCATTAAGGAACTACACTGCAACGCCCTGTGTCAAAACAAGGCAGTACGCTACATCTTTGTACCATCTCACATTGGAATAAGAGGCAATGAAGAGGCCGACTCTCTAGCGAGGCAATCAACGACAAACACACAGGCAGAAGCATCAAGCTCACTATATCTTCTATCAGATGCCAAAAGCCTCTTCCAAAAGGACAGTATCCGAAAATGGCAAAATTTATGGAACAACAACTCATCATTCCTCCATCAAGTCAAACCTAATATCCAAGAAATACTATCGCTACCGAGTGACCGAAAGTCCCAAGTTAGACTTTCCCGCCTTCGCCTTGGTCACACACGTTTAACTCATCAGTGGCTATTGGAAGGTGCCGTTGAACAATCAACATGCAGCCTTTGCGGAGACCCCCTCACTGTCGAACACTTATTTACTTGTCCTAGGCTCGAAAAGTACAGGCTCGACTTTAAGATCAGGGACTGCCCCTCAGCCCTACGAAGAAACTGGAATAGCACCAAAAATTACCTGATCGAAACAAAACATCTACAGAAAATCTAACTTAAAAAATATTATTGCAAATGACATGTGTATTATAGTATTATTAGGAAACTAACTTTGTAGCGCTAATAATCATATTTGATTGAAGCGATTATTAAAATAAAAAAAAATAAAAAAAATACCTACAAATTTTATATTCTATTTTTGTTTTTTTTTTATAGGAAACGACGGATAGCTTGTGCACAATTTGTGGATACAGAATGACATATTCAGTATTCCACGAAAATAGTTAGTTCTCTTTTTTTAATACAATTTTATTTATTCTTATACCTTCAGAGTGGTTATTTTTTTTATTCTAGCCACTGAAATCTCCTAGACGGTAAAAGATACGCGACTCTGTATCTGTATTTTATAAATTAGAAAAAACTTGCGGTCTAGAATCTAAAAAGAATTCCCGATATCTTGATTTGTTCCTGAGTTGTCCCGTAAACTTTCTATTGCAATTATTTTAAAGAAAAATTTATATTCTTGTTATGAATTATGAATCTAAATGAGATTTGGAACTTTTATATTTCTTACATCTGTCAATCGAATATGGTATTGACAGAATTTTTTGAAGACTTCTAGATTTTAGGTAACGACTGTCAATTCTTCTTTTTCTTATAGACGCTATATCGAATTTAGAGCCGCCGCACAGATACATACACAATAAAAAATAAGCCTTTTGAAAATGGACGATTTTGAAATAATTAAATTACGAATCGAGGTGTTTTTTCGCATAGCATCTTTATACAAGGCGGCGCGTTTTTCATTGTCTACCATTATTGGGAACTAGAAAACCATAAGAGTTCCCAACCAGTTAATTTAGAAAAAAGTTATGCCTTTTAATGGCGATTAATAATCTGTAAAAAAATCTCCGATAGCAAAATTAAATTACATTTTTGAAAAACTTATTTCTTGATATATCCGATGGTTTTAAAATTCAATATAGCTGTCATAAAAAAATAAAAATTTTAATGTAGAAAATTACAGTTGACGCCATTTAACTGGCAGATGTTAAATATATAAATTTATGTATTGTGGTGAGAGGACCCCCTTTTCCTTTGTGGTAACCCCACGTAATTATTACGTGTACTTACCCCGTTGTGCCAGGTAAGTTAATTGAACTCTCTGATGACAAATTACACAGTTATTCACTATGAAACACTTTTGGTTCCCCAGATTCTTTGTTTTGAAGTAGCACAGTGGTGGTTTAGTTAAACTCAAGTAGTTCCATTTCAAAAGTTTTATTACAATATTCAAAGTAAAATACAGCACAATGCCCCAATAACGGAAACCCAAATAAAATTTACACAATGACGGGCCAGGTAGTCTGGTCCCTTCTATCAGTAAAGTGATTCCTAATTTCGAGATTACTCTAAAGCCAGGCACCTGACGTAAATGGGTCAGGATTGCAATATTTAAATGACCTACTTTCCCTTTCCAATGGGTCACTACCCTCGACGGAGTCAGATTTACGCAATTACGATCGCCCTCGTTCAGTCGTACCCCGTTACTGTGGCTCCCATTGCAATAAAATCGCGGCGTTAGCCTTTCCACAAAACTAGGTCCCGGTTCGAGGGAATTAAATGTTTAAGTTTTTTATGGGGGTGCTGCACAGTGACGCTTCCCCCAGCAGGTTGGACCATCCGTACCGCCGTCACGCGGAACTAGGGTCACGATTCCTACATCGCACGTCTACCCGATTTTCTTGCCGCGGTACCTGCCTTCCGCTGAGCTAATTAAATTTACGCGAGGACATGCAACTTTACGCCAAGCGCCGACAGATAGAGTGCTCTGCAGGCGGGAGTTCGCGATCGAACTCCCAGGGAACGAACAAGCATGGCCGCGGCCGACGGTCCAGTCCCTGGAGGACACAGCGCGCGATTCCTTGATGTTTGAATAATTTTGAATCAAATTTCTAGGGGAATCGGTCAGGCCGTCGGCGTTCTGGAGCTCTTGTGTCACCCTAACCGTAAATCTAAGTACCTCCCACGAACGGGGTCCTAACCCTTTTTTGTCAAAACTACCACATTCACACATTCAATTCATATTTTCATTTGCCACTTCCTTTTTTTGGCAATTCTCTTTTTTTTTGCACCGCACCGCTCAAATTGGTAGGAGGTCACCGTGACGAACTCGCAAAACCGCCTAAGACTCGCCGAAGTGCCCGAGCCAAAGGACGACGCCTCGGGACATCGCAACGTCTGACTTTCAGTCCGAAACTTGCTAAAGGAATCCGGCTGTCCCAATATGATTCCTTCGCGGTTAGTGGTACTCGTTAGTAAAGCCGCGGTTTGTTTGGCATAACATCACAGGCGAGCTTCCTACTACCTGGGTCAATAATTTCCCTTGGCGCCTCAATACAAGGCGCCGGGCCGGCCAACTATTTTATTATCGGTTTCGGTAGTACGACAACCACATTTATGGCACCCCACTTCGACTGTACAATGGGGGATTATCACGGCTCGAATTAGCATAAAAGTTTGAAGCTTCTGTCCGGGTTTATGAACCCTTGTGACGATAATAAGCAAATAAATGACTGGTACGACTTTGAGGGCGCGGACGATCTAATAATTACGCAAACCGACCAAATCATACTTCTCAAAGTTAAATAATCGGCATAAAATGGGTAATCTACCTGGTCTCTTGATTTTCGGATCCGGTGATCTGGTAATCCACTGGGTAAGCGGCTTCAGGTCGTTAGGTACTCCACTGAACACACAACTATGAACTTAGGAAAATTCCGGGGTTCGCGTGAATAAGCCGATCGTAATGACTCGTAAGAGAAAAAACGAAAAAGGTTCCCCTCTAGTGGACGTACTCGTACCCCCCTTCAAGGAGCGTTACGTCATCTCTTCCCGCGGAAGAACTACCCCCTCAACATTCGACGAAAACAACCCTATCGTCTCATCTACTCCCACTCATGGTCAATGGGTGACCCTTCTGCAGTTTCCTTCCGTTCGTAGTTCTTATTCCGGAAAAAGATGTCCCTACTAGGCCTAAACGTTGCCCGTATCTCCTAATTTCCCTATTTCGCGAGTTCCTAGGTCAATTTTGTGTTTTACTCTCCCGACTGGAATCCCTGAATCGTCGTGTATTGAAAATTACCTAAACGGACCTCCTGACTTTGCAACCCTTTAGATATACCTGGCTTCAGTTTAACCTGTACAATTCAATCTAGTTAATTTACCTGATGGGTAATTGACATGATCAGTACTTCAAGTACTTAGTTATTAACATGGACATTCAGATATTTCAACAATTTTACAAATAACAAAGAGAAATCTTACATAATAGCGCCGGAAACACAACTTTCTAGAGCCCTTAACCTAACGGCTCTTTTTATTACCGAATTCGATTCGGTCCCTTTAGGCAGGAAGTGCCACATGTTGACCCGTCCATGTTTCTGCTTAAAAATCTCTCCAAAATAATAAACTTGAACTGACTAATACATCGTCCTGACATTTCTTTAGAAAAATAACACATGGGTGCCACGAAAAGTTTTCTCGCGACACTGCTTAACGACGTTAACAATCCTTTAAAATTTATGGAGATGGACAGTGCTTTAGGTTGCCCTTCTACGAAGTGAACAATAGCTGGTCCCTATACTAAAATATGCAACTTACTACAGTATATAAGTTTAATTAAATCTAATCTAATCTAATCTAATTTAATTCTTAAGTTTTATGTATAGGTATAGTATGAGTAGGTATATGTATCTATTCCTATTTATGTGTAAAATTATTAATTATTTTAGAAGGAAAATGCATCAAATGCCATAGAGAAGGCACCCCTCATTTATATAATCCTCCTGGAGGTTATAGTGTTCTAAAATGCATTGAATGTTATAAGAAAATACTTGGTAAATATTTCCATTTGTAAATTAATTTCTACAAATTTTGTAACATTTAAGCTATTGAAAGATTTTGTGAGAATTGTGGGCAATTAACAGAGAGGACAAAAGCAAAAACCCAAAGTTTGCAGGAATCGATTAATAAAAAAAAAGAAGAGGCATTGAAAAAAGCCAACGAAAGATGTATATCAATGCGATGTGTGTCCCTGTAGATATTTACCTTGTTAATGTGTATGTAGGGGCGAGCTGAATTTACTGGTGGAGTCGGGTGCAGATTTTATAAATCTGCACCTAGTAGTAGTGCCTCCGCAGACGCACAGTGGTGTTAAAAAAGGGGAATGAAAAGTCAAAGGGGGTGAAAATTGACCGTAGTTAAGTAGAATTATAGAAAATAACACGAAAATAAGGCAATTATGCAAATTTAGCTTCTGTGGGGTTGAAATATTGCGATTGGGCTGGAAAAAGTGAAAAAGGAAAACATAAACTATATGAATTCAACTTATTGCCAAAGAAAAAAACTAAATTAGGCGAATTTAGTAAAATGGGTGCTTAGCGAGTTGAAAAATTGTAAAGAGGGATGAAAAGTCAAAGGGGTGAAAATTAACTGAGGTTAACTGGAATTACAGAAAATACCACAAAAATAAGGCAATTATGCAAATTTAACCCTTAAAGGGTTGAAATATTGCGAGGTTGCGAGAGGGTTGAAAAAGTGAAAAATGTAAATATTATCCAAAAGAGTAAACTTTATTACTGAAGAAAGACAAAATTGCACGAATTTCGCCAATTTAACGTTCGAGGGGTTGCAAAATTGTGAAGGGGGATGAAAAGTTAAGGGGGTGAAAAATGACTGTAGTAAAGTAGAACTTTCGAAAATTACACGAAAAAGAAGCGGTCTGCGTAAATTTTGCTTTTTGTGGGTTCACATATCAGGGTTAGGGGTTGTTAGTAGCCTAAGGGTTCGTTTTAAGTTAAAGACTCATAAGACCTTTTTTCAATGGTTAATGAAGTCTTTTGAACCCTGTGATTTAATACCAACATTTATCTTAAGAAATTTCCAGTTTCAACCTTTAAATTTCACCCCCTTTGTTAGATTGTAATGAGAATTTGCTCATCCACCTACAATGTCACTATAAATTAGAACACCAAATCCTGATGCATTGATACGTGGAACAGTTTTTAAGTTCTGGTATTTTTATGTTTCTTCTGGGGGGTTGAAATATTGCGAGTGGGGTGGAAAAAGTGAAAAAGGAAAACACAAGCTACTTATATAAATTCAACTTATGGCCAAAGAAAAAACTAAATTGGACGAATTTAGTAAAATGGGTGCTTAGGGGGTTGAAAAATTGTAAAGGGGGATGAAAAGTCAAAGAGGGTGAAAATTAACCCAAGTTAAGTAGAATTACAGAAAATAATACAAAAATAAGACAATTATGCAAATTTAGCCCTTGGAGGGTTGAAATATTGCGAGGGGGTTGAAAAAGTGAAAAATGTAAATATTATCCAAAAGAGTAAAATTTATTACCGAAGAAAGACAAAATTGCACGAATTTGGCCAATTTAACGTTCGAGGGGTTGCAAAATTGTGAAGGGGGATGAAAAGTTAAGGGGGTGAAAAGTGACTGTAGTAAAGTAGAACTTTCGAAAATTACACTAAAAAGAAGCGGTCTGCGGAAATTTTGCTTTTTGTGGGTTCACATATCGAGGTTAGGGGTGTTAGTATAGCCTAAGGATTGGTTTTAGGTTGAAGACTCATAAGACCTTTTTTCAATGATTAACGAAGTCTTTTGAACCCTGTGATTTAATACAACACTTATCTGAAGAAATTTCCAGTTTCAACCCTTAAATTTAACCCCCTTTGTTAGATCGTAATGAAAATTTGCTCATCCACCTACAATGTCACTGTAGATTAGAACACCAAATCCTGCATTGATACGTCGAACAGTTTTTAAGTTCTGGTATTTTTGTGTTTCCGCATATTAGGGGTTGTAGCGCCTTTGAGGGTGCTTTTTTGCAAAGTATGAATAACACCTTTTTAAATCATTAACGGTAAGCTATCGAATGACGCTAATTTCGACCAATACTTATAGATCGGAATTGTGGGTTACAACCCCTAATTTCCACCCCCTTGGTCCGATATGGCCCAAAAGCAATCCCCGCCTTACTTTTAGGGCACAAAGCCGTATAGTAAATTTGATCTCGACACCTCATTCAATGTTCTCAAGTTATCCGACGTTTTGTATTTCTGCATGTTAGGGGTTGTAGCGCCTTTAAGGGTGGTTTTTGGTCGGGGTACACGACACTGATGAGATCCAAGAGATCGAAACAGCTGTCTGTCATTCCCTGTTTGAGACCATGAGCTCAAACCAGCCGCTTTCGTTTTGATTGTGGCAGTGAAGAATTTTTAATTAACCTCCCCAAACCCATCACAATTTTAAAAAAAAGGCAGCAGAGAAGCGGCTGGAACCTCCCCAACGCATGGGTCTTTGATTTCCGTGACTTATTGTGTTTAAGATTTTAAAGTTGATATGCCTAAATGGCACTTCCCGTGGACCAATTGCTCCCAAAAGCCTTTCAGCTCTTCAATGGGTTACCTAACCTCCATGTACCAAATTTCGGACAAATTGATCCAGTAGTTTGGGCTATAACGTGGTTTCAGTGTTATTACAAAATTTCGATTTTTCTACCCGAAGGGTACTAAATGCGAATAAATTTTATCTCATTTAAAACCAGAATTTGAAGACCTTTCTGATGATAACAATAAATCTTTCAAAAAGTTGTTTTTGATGGGTGAATGAGAGAATAATTTTAAGTTTCGAAATTGGTGTGCCAAAACGGCACTTTCCGTGGGTCGATTGAATCCAAAATTTGTTCAGCTCTTCGACGTGTAATACAATCCCCATGTGCAAAATTTCAGCCAAATCGGTTGAGGGACTTGGGCTGTACCGCGATTTTAAAGTCCGATAAAAATCAATTTTTTTTAAATTGTTGGTCGAAAGGGCACTAAGAATGAATACATTTTTAGATGCAGAATTTGAACGTCTTTCTTATGGTGACGTGAAAAATGGGGGTTTGCATTTAAAATTTAAAAGTTGATGTGCCAAAATGGCACTTCTGGTTGCACGATTGGCTCCAAAAGCTTTTCAGATCTAAGTTGGGTTTTCACATGCACACGTACCAAATTTCAGCCAAATCGGTCGAGTAGTTTGGGCTGTGGCGTGTTTACGAACGTACGTACGTACGTACGTACGTACGTACGCACGAACGTACGTTCATACATACAGACACATTTTAAAAACCACTTTTTTGGGTTCCTGAGACCTCAAAATGTATAGATCCGGTCTTATCTCGAATTCGAAAATTTTAGTGATTGCAGTAACCTCCCTTTTTTTTAAATGGTGAAGTGGAGTGGGGAGGTTAAAAAATGGGAGGTTACTGCAATCACTAAAATTTTCGAATTTGAGATAGCACCAGATCTCCACGTTTTGAGGTCTCAGGAACCCAGAAAAGCGGTTTTTAAAATGTGTCTGTGTGTATGTTCGTACGTACGTTCGTACGTACGTTTGTAAACACGCCACAGCCAAAACTACTGGGCCGATTTGGCTGCAATTTGGTACGTAGGCATCTCATAACCCAACTTAGATCTGAAAAGCTTTTGGAGCCAATCGTGCAACCGGAAATGCCATTTTGGCACATCAACTTTTAAATTTTAAATGCAAACCCCCATTTTTCACGTCACCATAAGAAAGACCTTCAAATTCTGCTTCTAAAAATGTATTCATTCTTAGTGTCCTTTTGACCAAAAATTAAAAAAAAATTGATTTTTATCAGACTTTAAAATCGCGGTACAGCCCAAGCCCCTGAATCGATTTGACTGAAATTTTGCACATAGGGATTGTATTACACATCGACTCACGGAAAGTGTCCTTTTGGCACACCAATTTCCAAATTTAAATTACTCAATCATTTAACCATTAAAAACAAGTTTTTGAAAGATTTATTGTCACCATCAGAAGGGTCTTCAAATTTTGGTTTTAAATAGGACAAAATTAATTCGCATTTAGCGCTGTTTGGTTCAAAAAATCGAAATTTTATAATAACAGTAAAAACACATTATAGCCCAAATTACTGAATCGATTTGGCTGAAATTTGGTACATGGAGATTAGGTGACCCGTTGAAGACCTGAAAGGCTTTTGGGAGCAATTGGCCCACGGGAACTGCCATTTAAGCATATCAACTTAAAATTTTAAATACAAGGCCTCCTTTTTTATGTCGCCTTTAGAAATACGATCAAATTCTGGTTCTAAAAATGTACTTACAATTTCTGCCATTTCAATGGAAAATAGAGAAAAAATTCTTTCTCATTAAAAGGGAGCAGGCTGACAGTGGATGACATAAAGTGGCAGTTATTGTCAAAAATTTGGCAAAAGATTAACCTTAAAAGGAACATATTGTCAAATGTGATGGGTGATGTACGAGGTGATGTCGGTATTTGTCAGAAAATTGCGAAATTACAGACGATAAGGATAAAAAAAATTCTGTTGAATTGACTACTATCTACACAGAATACAAAGATCCACGCGATGGGGAGGTTCCAGCCGCTTCTCTGCTGCATTTTTTTTCATTGTCACAATCGAATCATTGCATTCACGCCACCTGTTGCTAAACAGGAGTAGTGTCGAAACCCGGGGCGGAGCTGACTTTGTCAGCCGCTAGTTTTCTTTAGATGTCTTTGACATCATGGAAGCTAGTAGTCCCCACCTCTCACAGAGGTCGTGGTTTTCGACACAACACTCTTAGTTCGTCATACTTGAATCTGTTGTATCTGATCATCTTTTTAGTACTTATAGTGGCACATTAACTCCTCATCAACGCGGTTTTTTTCCTGGTCGTAGCACTGTAACAAATTTGGCTGTATACTCAAATTATATACCGTATAACGGGGCTATTTTAGAAACGGGGGGTTATTTTGGAAATAGTAACTTTTATGACACTTTAGCGACAAAGTCCGAAACGCATTAGTCCAGCAATGAATCGCTTCCAGCTCCATGTTGGCGAAACACAGAACTACCGAACATGACATTTTGATGCATGGCGGAAGTTTATTTCCTGTGAAAATTCAAGTTGAAAAACGGGTAAAAATTTCTGCAAAAAGTTATAGTGTCAAACTTTTACCTCCGCAGATAATTGGGCTTAAGGCAGAAAAGGTAAAGATGCATGAATTAATTCTCACAGGCAATGACATCACTCTCCTAAAAAAAGTTAGGTTATAACTTGACCTCCAAATTTTTGACAGCCTTTTTTCACCCGCGGGGTCATTTTGGACAATTTTTGTCCAAAATATCCCCACCCGAAAATTTTCAAGCGTTTTTTCCTTTAATTTTACAGCACAATGGTCCGAACTTACAAGAGGAAATTCAGTCATTCTAAAAACGGAAAAAACTATACTCCCTATGAAAGCTACACCAATGAAACCTTTGACAATGCTCTCAGAGCAATTCAGCAAGAAAAAATGTCCCTTTCAGATGCTTCCAAAAGATTCAGAATTCCTAAATCCACACTGGCCTTAAGGGCCAAGAGAAAAAGTACGTACCAGAAAGCAGGAAGGCCTTGTCTTCTGTCGGAGGACGAGGAAGCAATTTTAATTGATCACCTTAACGCACTGGCATCTTGGGGGTTTCCTTTCGATATTTATGATCTCCGTTTACTTGTAAAGTCTTATCTTGACAAGAAAGGCGTACCTACAAGAACAACGATTGACAAACAATATGCCTGGAAAAGATTGGGCTACCAGTTTTATAAAGAGGCATAAAAACGAAATATCAAACCGTCTATCAGCAAGCATTTCGACGAAGAGAGCTATGATGACAGGCCAAAAGTTGGATGATTTTTTTGAAAACGCAAGAGAGAAACTGGTAGCAGTAGATCCGTCATTAATTGTCAATTACGACGAGACGAACTTGACAGACAACCCAGGTGCTAAAAAAATTATTTTTAAAGGAGGCACCAAATACCCACAAAGGATAGTAAACTCCACCAAAACGGCTATCAGTTTGATGTACGCAGGAACAGCTGATGGTAAAATTTTACCAGAATACGTTAAGCGGAAAATATGTGGAACACTTGGACCGTTAGTGGACCGGATCGCACACGTTATAACAGATCGCGCAGCGGTTGGTTTGATTCTGTATGCTTCGAAGATCGGTTCTTCAACGTTGTCATACCGTTTTTTAGAGGAAAACATGGACCGAAGGTAAGTTCCTATCTACCAGATACCTACCTCCCAGCTAAAACTACTTGCCTACTTCTTTGTGCTGCATTTTTCCAAAGATGTGTTAGCCGAATGCGAGAAATATGATATATCATTCATTTGCTTGCCAAGCAATGTCACACATCTCATGCAGCCCCTGGATGTTGCATTTTATTCTCCTTTAAAAAAATATTAGCGCCAGATTCTCACCGACTGGAAAAAAAATGAAGGTCGTAAAATGTCATCACTATCAAAAGATGTCTTTCCGCAGTTACTAAATAAACTGCATCAGAAACTTATGGAAGATGGGAAGGGTTCCCAAAATCTCATATCGGGGTTTCGCAAAACTGGATTGTACCCATTTGATCCATCAGAGCCGAAGAGAAGATTGCCTCCTGAACACGTAGCTGCAGAAGGCACACTACACCTACTCTCGTTTCTAATGCAGTGATAGAAATGCTTACTGAAATGCGTATCGGCAGTGGGGACACAACATTGCGTAAAGAGAGGCGGAGGAGAGTAGCAGTAGAACCTGGCAAGTGGCAAGAGCGTAACCGCTAGTGATTTAAAGTCAACTGCTACGCCAAAATCTCGGCCGACATCTAAGAAGAAAAAAACTAGAGTGCTTTATGACTCAGAAGACGAAGAATTCACAATTGATGCATCATTGACTAACAAAGCTAACAAAAGGTGCAAGTTAGCAGCAGCTAAACCAGGCGAGAACATAACAGCTAATGACATTGCAACAACGTCAACTGCTCTGCTGAAATCTAAGAAGAAAAAGACTAGAGTGCTTTCTGGATCAGAAGACGAAGAAATCACATCTGACGTATCATTTAAAGAGCTTTCTGAATCAGACGACGAACAAAGCAAGATTGACACATCATTTAAAGTGCTTTCTGAATCAGAAGACGAACAAATCACGATTGACCCATCATTTAAAGTGCTCCCTGAGTCAGAAGAAGAAGATGTAGTAGAATCAATCACAGTTGAAGTGGAGAATAGCTTGGGCACGTCCGTCGAGTGAAAGCCAAGACAGTGAGGATAATTTTCCTTTAATTAAACTGACTAGAAAGACAGAAAAATCTAAAGACTGCAATAGAACTCCAGTTGTAGATGACTGGGTTGTTGTGCTGTACAACCGAAAAAGTAATCATTACCACTTTGTTGGAAAAATAATTTCTCAGGACTGTAAAAATCTATTTAAAGTTGATTTCCTAAAGAAATCCACTAAAACGGACAATTTTTTAATCCCTTCTCCAAAGGACGAAGACGAATGTGTAAGTCTCGATATGATTGTTAAAGTACTGGAAAATCGAGTAAAGGATGGTACCTACTGGTAGAAGAGAATTTTTCAAATTGATTTCATTGATTTAATTAACGTAAATATCATAGTTTAATCATAAAAACCATTTCTAATTTTTTTTTGCAGTATAAAGAAACCCCTCTAGTGAGGAAACTTTATAACGCCCATTAATTACTATGTTTCCAATATATCCCCGACCCATGGGGTAATTTTGGACAGGCATTCAAAAAAATATATAGCCCCCCTCGTTATCGACGCAGCAAGTGTAGCTTACGTATAGAGGTACCGTAGAGTGGGGATATATGGAACGGCAGGGTTATATGGAACAACAGTTGCAATTTTTGAAAAGAGGCGGCAATTTTTTGTCATGTTGGTATGAATTGGTTTGACAGATGGTGCATCGTTTTCCTGACAGTATTCCGCTTCGTTGGCGGTTGAAAATTAAAAGTAAGTATTTTTAAGAATTATTGAAGATGACTTTCAATTATGAGGTTTTTTTAACAGTCAAAAAGTCTCATGCATAACTTCTAAACTATTAATGATGCAAGTTTGCTGCAATGACACAAAAGTTAGATCATAACCTCAAAAACAACATCCCAATTCACAAAACTTAAAAAAAAAGTGTGTGGGTTTTTCTTGATGATTTTCTAAAAATGCGTGTTTTACAGGTTATTTGGAACAATGGTAAGAAAACATAAGCGCACTCTGGGTAAACCTATTAGAAGAGACTATGAACTTTCCTCAATAGAAAGAGCTCTAGAAGCAATCGTGGAAGGAGGACTGTCCTTTGGGCAAGCTGCAGAGAGATATGGGGTGCCAAAAACAACCATCTATAGGAGATATCGGGGATATAACTCCGATAAGTTGGGGAAGCCTCCAGTATTAAATTTGAGAGAAGAAAAAAATATAGTGAATGCCATTACTGTTGCTGCAAGCTATGGATATCCATTTACAGAACCGGCAATTAGGGAATTTGTGCAACAATATTTAAATCGGAAAGGGGTAAACATCCGCTGCTTCAGAGACAATTTGCCCGGACAAGAATGGTGCCGATGTTTCTTAAATAGAAATAAGGAATTGTCTGTTCGATTGTCTGAAAATATGAAGAGGTCAAGAGCAGACCTTAGTCCTGAAATCATTACTGACTATTTTGTGGAATTGGAAAAATCACTCGAAGATGTTGAAATAGCCAATATAGTCAATTATGATGAATCAAATTTAACAGACGATCCTGGGAAGCAGAGGGTAGTTGTAAGAAGGGGCAGTAAGCATGCGACAAGGGTGATGGACTTCTCTAAGAGCTCCACTTCAATAATGTGGGCTGCTTCAGCAGATGGTAGGCTACTACCGCCTTACGTAGTCTACAAATCAAAAAATTTATACCCAGAGTGGATACAGGGTGGCCCTGAGGGAGCGTGCTACAATAGATCTTCTAGTGGATGGTTTGATCGAGATCTCTTTGAAGACTGGTTCTGTCGTATTGCTCTACCCTATTTTAGGCGAAAGGATGGCAAAAAAATTCTGATTGGGGACAACCTTGCAAGTCATTTATCATTAGAAGTAATCAAAAAATGCCAAGAAAACGATATCCGACTTGTCTTTCTACCTCCGAATAGCACCCACATATGTCAGCCCTTAGATGTATCAGTCTTCCGCCCAATGAAGATAGCATGGAGAGAAATATTGACTGATTGGAAATTGAAACATAAAGGTGTCTTACCCAAAAATCAGTTCCCATCTCAAGTAAATAAATTAATGGCAGCATTAACACCTAATTTGAAGACTAATATTATTGCTGGATTTGCATCTTGTGGTATAAGCCCTTGGAACCCCCAAAGGGTTTTGAATAAAATATTAGCGAAACCCAATGATATAAATGAAAATGGAAATGACAACATTGCATTAGTAGAATCTTTTTCAGAAATAATTGAGAAGGCAACTAAGAAAGAAAACAAGGTGACAAAACCACGGAAGAAAAAAATTAACGTTCCAGCTGGCAGAGCTGTGGCAGAAAGCGATATTGTTGTTGCTGCAGAAAGTGTCATTGCTGTTCCAGGACCTTCTACTGAATCGATAGATCAAAACACTGATTTCACTGGAAATATGGAAGTAGATTCTGACGAGGATATTCAAATGAATGATGAAAACATCAATTATTGTGATGACCAAATACAAATGAATTGTGATGAAATAAATATTAATTAGGAAATTAATTGTGATAAAATAGTTATTGACATGTTTGTTAAAGTAGAATTTATTTATGACAAAAATACTAAGAAACAGACCAAAAAATATTTTGTTGCAAAAATTGTTAATATAAGCTATGACTTCGATAAAGAAGTAGACCAATATGAAGTACAATGCATGCGTGTGTTTAAACAAAAAAAAATGTGTTTGTATTTCCTAATGTTGAAGACTTTAATGTAATCACATTTGACCAAATAAAGGAAATATTGCCTTCACCAAAGATTGAAAGAGGGAGGCATGTATTCTCACATGATGTGATATAGGTAGATAAAAATGTGTTAAATTAGCTTTAAGTTCGTGTTTGAATTGTTATTTTTCTATCTTTTATAATAAAGTTGAACGTTCACTGACTAAACGAATTTTGTTCGCATTTACACATGCTAATTAACAAATTTTTCATTTTCATAATTTTTTTTAATAATCGTAAGTGTTCCATATAACCTTGAGAACGATCTTATATGAAACTAATTTAAAAAATCATTCATTTCCTTAAGAAAACTTACATCGTTCCATATACGCTGATAGCGTAGCATTGGTTATTGATGCAGTAAAACAAAAATATGGCTGTGCGTGTTAGCAGTTTTTCTTTCCTTATATGCCTGTCGTTAAATGCTTTGTCAGTTTGGGTTGGCATGTACTTTGTTATTTTTTTTTTTTTTTCTTTATTCTCATTATATTCTTTCTTGGTTTTCATATTTGCAATATGTAATCTGACATTATTTTCATTTCCGCATGTTTCGGTTTATATTCAGTTGTGCAGTTTTAATTTCTTTTCATTCTCTTGTTTAACATTATATTGTTCTATGTATGCCCTGTAATTGGAGGTAGCTCTGTTGGGCAATAAATTATTATTATTATTATTATTATTATTATTATATCCCCAAAGGTCTGCTTATATGGGACGACTGAAAAGTAAAAAAAAAACAGAGTAAACAATTGAATTTTAAATTTTTTTTTTAATAATGTATAAGGCGTTATAAACTGTCAACGGATGGCGTGAATAATTTTGTAATTAGTATTACCATATAAAATTTATTTTAGAAAACCATGAAAAATCGTTCCATATATCCCCACTTTACGGTATCTAAAAAAAAATATAAATGAATAACTTCTCCAATAACTTGTACGATATTTCAAAAAATAGTGAAAAAAAATCTAAAATAGCCCCGCTACACGGTAATCAATGCGCTAGAGCGTGGTTTTCAGGTTGATGCAATATATACTGATTTTAGCAAGGCATTCGATAGAGTGGATCACAGGCTACTGTTACATAAGCTCAATTTATATGGTGTTGGTGGTTATCAACAGTAATAGATTAAGTGCGTAGTGACTTGCCGATAATACTGGCCATGAGATGCATGAGAGTTTGTTGCGACGAAAATTTGCACGACTGCGAAGTAAGGAACTATGCACGAAATATATTTTGCGGACTATGGCATGAATCCTTTAGATAAGCCTGAAAAGCATAGTAGTCTGTTGCCATAAAATTCTAAACGTCATGACAACCGCCAAACAAAAATTTTAATTTTACTCTTTTGCTTCAAAATGAGCGAAAATAAGGCTTCTTGTCGATTTAGAGACCAATCCGTGAGTAATATATTGGATTTTTGCCCAGAGAACACCAAGAAATAAAAAAAAAACATTTGGAATCAGTTTACGAAATTTTGTGCTGCAAGAAACTATGTAGTGGATGGACCCAGCCCCTTGCCCGTTGAAGAAATATCAAAAATTCTCACCGACTGGGCCTACAATATGAGAAAAGAAGATGGATCCCATTATAAAGAGACCGTGATCAAACTGCTTTGGAATACCACTGCGAAAAGCGTTCAAGAGTTGTACTATACCAGGTACAATTTACGGTTTGACCCATTCACTGACGTCGCATTTATGCTGTTTTTGACGAGTGCTTCAAAATGCTTGCTCAAAAATTCAAGATTTATGAAGAAATTCAAGAAATAACAGCTTTTTAAACATCCATGAGGATCACCAACAAACCTAACCTAACTTCTTCCACCAAGTTTTGTTGGTTGCAGTGGCACTGGGATTGATTACGGAAGGGCGCCAAATTTGATCGAGGAAGTGGAGACGTCGATATTTATTCTAAATAATTTGCAAAACGAATAAATTTAAAGAATTCGCATCTGATATTTTAGTTTAGTGATTTTCTTTGGGGACAGTGCGATTAATTTTGGACAAACGTTTTTCGAATCTTTTGTTTCCAAAGCCAACCCTAATTACAAACGTTTTGAATCTCACTGTACCAAAAAGTGTTTTTTTCCACTCGGAGTTCCTTGATGTGTCTCCATAGGACCGTGAAAAACTCTTCGGAGTGATTTATGTTGTTGGATCACACTTGGGTCATGTCCCTATTCATTATGCATAAATTGGATCAACGCCAACCAGCTGCCTGAAAGTTTCTTGTTGCAACAACAAAAACAAATTGACATGACAGTGACAAATTAAATTGATGGATTGCAAATTGAGGATTAATCAAAGACACGGTATTTTGTTTTCATGGCACTCTTGTTCTCAAGTTTTGTTGTTCAAATGGTATTGTGGCGCCTCGACAACAGTAGAGAGAGGAGTCAACAACAAGTAGAGGCATCGAACGTCAGAGAGTATTGTCACATTTTCGTCAAGTGTTTAAATATTTTCCCATTTTATATCTTAGTGTGTAATAAACCATTTCATTACCACAGTATAATAAATTAATGCACGTATTATTTAAGCTTACAAATATATTGAATACAGAGAACTGGTGTTGCAAACATCACAATGGACGTCTTCAGTTTATCGGATAAAGAGGATGCCAATACAGCATCTAATGTGTGTCAACATGAATAAGAATATCATGCACGGACAGGTTGGTTTCCAAGTTTCCAACGAAACACAGGCTAAAAAGACCTCATTCGATAAAAATCAGCTGACAGACATCCAGCCAATGAGTGAGCACGCTAGAGAACAAACATGCGCGCGCCGCTCAGGTACAACTGAAATGGCCATTATCATTCGAGTTCTACAGTGACTGATTTCTGCCTTACAGCGTAAGTTTAAAAAAAAGCGAGAAATAGAGAAAGGAGTATAAATCAAAGACCCAGTACGGTGATGTTGATATAAGATACTACATGCAGTTGTATCTGATCCTTAAAAAGATCATCAACTGAATGTGCTACTTACTGCTGCTTTAGGCAAGGACATAACAACTGAATACAAAACTGGGCGCATTGTGTTGGCCTAAAATTCGTGTTTGGTGCAGATTTAGGAGAAGACCTAAGCCGAACTAAAGGAAAAGGCAGCCTGTTTCTAAGAAGCCTTTAAACGTGAAGAGGCTATCTGGCCGAGGCAAAGGTCGACTTGTCTTTTAATTATTTCCACATTTGGTTTACTGGAGTAGATAATCATTATTCCAACCTACACCGCAATTTTGGAGATTCCTTGCACTGGGACTTTTTTGAGAAAAGATGCCTATTTATTCAAAAAGTCTTCATTAACGGATACACATCCTTTGAACATTTTGTCCATCCTGGAAGCCTCAAAAGTAAGGTATACCTAGTTAACTTTTCTTGATTATTATAACGACAAATTAATGTTTCCCATTCCACAAAAATCGCTAGCTTACAAGTTCACAAGTGTTGGCAAGTAGCAACCAATAGGATAATTTTCACAAATAATTGTCTTATTGGCTGCCTAGCAACACTTGTGAACTTGTAAGTTTGTAATTTTTGTGGAATAGGCCCTAGAAGTCTGCAAGTCAGTGAAAGTAATAGATGACAATGACAGTCCCAGGCAGCAGACTCACGCCTTATTGACGTGAATATTAGGTAATTTTTATGACGATGACGTGAAGTGACTAAAATGGTACGTGAAAATGACGTCATTATTAAAACCAAAATACGTCATTACAATGTCATATTGTCGTCATCAGACAGGTCAGCCTGGCCTTAATCGAGAATGAATATTGAAACTCGAAATCTAATCTTACCATCAACTGACGTAATTGCACTCTTAAAAATTTACTGACAGGATCTGTTTCTGCTGCAAGTCATCTTCATCAGTTACAAATAATTTTTAAAGCAATATCTGTGATAGTGCAATATAAAATCATAAATATCGTAGTACGCAAGTTGCCAAAATTATTATTAGGAAAGTGTATATGACCCGCAATTCGCAAAAGATACCGTAATAAATCCTCGCCCTTATATTTTAACTTCTAGGCATTATATTGTTTCTGATTTGTTTAAATTCACAGTTTTACGCGCCGATGTATACATTTTTATCTTGCGCATGCGCGACCGGAATCAGCTTCAGCCACGCTTCCGGGTTCGAATTTGCACCAATCGGAATCGCTCCCTCCAACAGTCTGCAATCCCGCACTCGGTACGGCGTTCACCTATGGCATTCGGTAGCCATTTTGCTATTTATGTAAGCGTGTTTGAGTCTATCTTTCTTTTCGTGGTTCGTGCTAGTTCAGGGTCTTGTTGTTGTTATAGTTGCCAAGTAAGTACACCATAATAATTAAGTATTCTAATCTTTATTGCATATAGGATGTTGGAATTTAGCAAAGAAGCAGGAGGAAAAGTTGCCCTAGTCTCCAGCCAGTGGTTGACACCTCGAAAATCTGAAGTATTTTGGCCGCCTGTTAAGAAACAAGACGAGTTGGACAGTCTTTTAAAAAAAGCTGAGTCCCCCAAGGAAAATTGGAGTCTTTTTGGAATTCAAAGAGTATTTTTCACCTGCGGTAAGATTGACTTATTAGTACCTAGTAAATGTGTGTGTTACTTATGCCAAATTTGGATTTATTTTCAGAAGATTATGGAAAGGCAAATAAAAAAGTTGAATTAACGAAGAAGCAGTCAGACGTGGATAGCGAAGTAGACGAAGGTGGTGGGAAAAGAAATAGGAAGATACCTTCACGATACGTGGAGAGCTCGAGTGATGAAGAATCCTCCGAGGAAGAGGAGCGGGATCATGATAAGTGTCCACCACAGATTAATGTTCGTTTGAAACATAAATCTGAAAGTAAGTACATACAGGGTGAGTCTGAAAGACTCCACACCCTTTATACCACAGAAGCTACTGTTCAAATGATGAAGCTTGTTGCAAAAATTATTGGTCAATTGTGATTCCTCTTGATGTTATAAGCCGCCAAAGATCTTCATTTTCAAAAATTCTTTTTAAATATCTTTCGAAAGGTGTATCGTGGGATTTTGAATTTTTGCACAGCAATGTTACAGACCAAGAAGCAACTGCTGATGGTACTTAAGACATTATCCAAAAAGCGGATCTCTGCTATACAGGGTGGCCTCGATGTTATTTGCCCTTGAACTTTTTTATGTTTGAAAACATTGCTAATTTGCCTATGCGGCCGGATTCCTCGTTCAATTCTAAAACTTTTTTGGCTCTTAAAATTTTTCGAAAAAACCACTCACGAGAAAAATTGAAAAAACCGAAAACATGATACAGGTTAAAACCAATGATGAGTCTACCTCATAAAAAAGTGAAATTAGACATGAGAAAGTCTAAGAAGTACATACTGCGCAGAAACGAGTTTACGTTACGGACCTAGTCCATTTCGAACAGAGGGGAGTTTGTCACACAGTGTCGTCACATGGTCGCAGGTGGATTACGCTCGCCCGTTTTCGTTTTCCGTTATTTTTTCAAGTCGTCACTAGTTGTCTTTTTGTGAAAAACAAAAACTGTTCTTTTCGGAACAATACAATTATTTCTACTTTTGCAGAAGGTAAGATGCATAGCATTGATTAATTTTTAAATTGATTTTTTCTAACCTAAAATTTTATTGTTGCAGTTGAAACCGTGTTATCCTTAAATATGGAGCGGACGCCGAAAATCGGCGTAAAGGGTAAAATAATTCACAGCCAGGCCCGTGAATTAATTGCTAATGTGCTAGAATTTATGAAGAATGAGGCTAAAAATGGAGTGACAATTCCAATTAAAAATTTCAAGGAAAGAGTGCTAGCTGCTACTAAAATAAGTGATGAGACCTATCGACAGGTTGTTAAAGAAAGTGCAGAAGTGGATTCTGGAGAAAAATCGATGTTTTCTTCACCTTCGAAGAAAAGAGCCAAATCTAAACCGAAGACAGACTTGAACGAAGGAGAAATTAAGGCCATACGCTCAATAATACACGATTTTTATCTTATAGAATGTCACGTTCATTTTCGAGCTCCCGAGCTGTTCCACTTTCGAGGGTGGATATTGCTCGGTTTCTCCTTCTCCGCTGCTATTTTGGATCATCGGTTATAATTCTCGGCCTCCCTCTGCAGGGGTCGTGTGGTGGCAGCGGAAGATCGGCGTCTTTTGGGGGCGGCTTCGGGTGGCGAATGTGCCTCAAAGTTTGGTGGCGGTAAATAAGTCTCATGGTAAAGGATTACTTACCTGGTGGTTTATTAGGTATCCGTAACTCCATTTCGGTGGTTACGTCTGGGTTTCACGGCCAATTTGGCCGAATTATCATTAAATTGCGGAATATCAACAACTGTCAGATTTCGAGGTTAAGTTGGTTACATTTACGAGCTAGGGGAATTGCCTGTCAATGTCAATCTGTCTGGGGGAATTTTAGTTCCGGACGATTGGAAAGAGGGCGCTTTGTCTTACGACAGGCTTCCCGGCCATTTTGACGGCCTCTTGCCGGTTGAGCCATTGTCGCAAGAAGAGGTCGTGGACGGTGTCCTGGGTTTTGAGTGAATTCCTTAGGGAGATTACAGGATCACGTCCCTGGTTGGTGAAGTGCCCTTGCTCGGTGCCCCAACATACCGTTTGACGGGTTTTGTTGGCCTCAAAGCATAATTTCTTGCTCGCAGTCGCCGGTTGTTTGACAGTACGCCCTCATCACCACGAGGTAAAAATTTAATGAAAGATTTCTTGTGTTAATAATTATTTTAGGGTTTTTGGGTGGGGCTTGTGTGCCCTCAGAAGCTTTTGGGTAGGGCTTGAGTGCCCTCAGTACTTTTTGGGTAGGGCTTAAGTGCCCTAGCATTTCGCGGTTGGGTTAGGAGTACCCTTCCTCAGTGTTTTCCGTGGGGTTTGAAGACCACCCTGTGTTGGATATCTATAGGGTTGGAGATTTCCCCCCATCTTCGTGTTGTTCCGGTTAGAATATTGTTGATTGTTGAAGTACCAGTTCAGTCCATCCACCGTGGCGGATATTTTCCTCAGCTTTATTACCCGGCTGGAGGTGTCGAGAGATTGAGGTAGAATCGGCCATATCTGCTCGAAGCCACCCTCAGACTAGGGGGCGACGATCTTGGCTCAGCACAGCTGTTCGCTTCGTTCCTGGTTTACCTCCAGAGCTGCATTCATTTGGTGAGTCCGTTCCACATTAGCCCCGAAGGGCTTCGCCACTTTCGGAACTGACCCTCCGACTTACTGTCGGGGTGAATAAAAACAATCTTCGCCCTTTTTGAGTCATTTTGAGTTGTTTATTTGGGCTTCACCCCCTTCATGTGTTTTATTCAATGTGAATTTGTAATTTCCTTACCATATTAATTAACTTTGCTATTTATTCGTAAATTCCTAATTTATAATTGTTGTTAATTTGGGCCTTCAGCCACTTAGTACCAAAAATATCCGTTCGTGGCGGTACTTTACGTGTGGCCGTTTATGGCCTCCGCTTAATTCGACCCTTCACTAACTTGCGCGATTGTTGCGTCATTTTGCGGACTAGTAGGTACCTGCGGCCGTCCAATTGCGCCCGAAAATTACCGGTCAATTAAGTTGGAGCTCCGTTAAGGCTCTGTTTCGTCCGGATTGCGGTGCGATTCTGCTGTTATCATTTTTAAGTTATGAATTTATCACCACTATAACTTGTAAACGAATTTTTGTATCAAACTGATATATATATATGTACATAGTTTTAATGTTTGTGTGTTATTGCTAAAGCTAGCCACTCCCCTCAGTTTATAGGAGATTTATCTTGTGATTTCTGGCTTTCGACGTCGTCGCATCAGGGTTAAATAAAGCCAGTGGCGTCCTTAATTTTCCAGCTTCCATTGGTAGCCTGCTTATTCGCTACCTACCTCCCGTACGGGAGAAGATCCACCGCCCTGGGATCGGGCTTGCGATTTATTTTACAGAACTCCTTTTTTTTGAGTACACACTTGTCAGCTGTGGGCCCTCTTGACCAGTGGGCCTACCCTACTCCCTGCGGGAACTGACTGTGACAAGAAAAGAAGCAGCCTACTTTAAAAGGTAAATTTGGGCATCTGTTAGTAAAATAAAAATATTACAATTTCAATTTCTAGGCATTCGTCAAAAAATCATTGCTTCTGGAATTGATTTTCAAGGCAGCCTTCCTACGCTAGCAAAAATTATGAAAAACATGGGTTTTAAGTATGTATAAATGTAATGATAAACAATGTTATATTAATGAATTCGTTTTTAGTTGGAAAAAGACAGGCGATAATAGAACTGTTTTGATGGAATCTTATGACATTCGCTTGAAAAGAATGAAATATTTACGTCAATTACGGCAATATTCACAGGAAGGCATACCCATTATATTTACTGATGAGTCGTATATTCACAGTTCACACTGTCAGTCAAAGTGCTGGACCGATGATTCCAAGCATTCATTTAGAAAACCAATTTCAAAAGGTTCACGCCTTATAATGGTACATGCAGGAAGAAAAGATGGTTTCATCAAAAATGCATTATTAATGTTTCGTTCAGGTAAATTTAAATATTAACTTGTAATGAAACTTATACTAAATGTTTTTTGCAGGTTCAAAGAGTGGTGATTACCACGATGATATGAACCATTCAAATTTCATGAAATGGATCCGGGAGAGTCTAATACCAAATTTTCCTGCTCGAGGAGTTCTGGTGATCGACAATGCATCCTACCACAATGTGGTTATTAATAAGGACCCCACTTCTGCAACGTTGAAGAAAGTCATGATCAAGTGGCTTGCTGAACGGAATATTACACATGATCCTCAACTGACCAAGCCTGAGTTATACGAAATTATCAAGAAACATAAGAATCAAAACCCCCAATATGCTTTGGACACAGAAATGGCGAAATATGATTTTCGGGTTCTGGCTGCCCCCCTACCACCCCGAGTTGAACCCCATTGAAAAAATATGGGCTCAAGTGAAGCAATACGTGGCGTCCAAAAATACAAGTTTCAAACTAGAAGACGTGATGAAGTTGGCCAAGGAGAAATTTGATGCAATTACAGCTGAAAATTGGGCTAAAGTTTGCAGTCATGTTGACAAAACCGTGGAGCAATACATGGAAAAGGAACACTTACTGGACAATTGTTACGAGGAGTTGACTTTCATGGTGAATACGGGGGATTCAGATGACGATGACGATTTTTGGCTTTCAGATGATGAAGAAACTATGACAGAATTGTTTGAAGAGCATACAATACCGGGCGTCACTCCTTTATAAGATGACCATAATTTTTACCCCCATTTTTACCTTAATAACTCATTATAAAATAATAACTATTTATAAAATATTATATTAACTATCTAAAAAGAATTTTTCAAAAAAATATTGTAAAATAAATAACGCTTCCGTACCCGGATTTTACAAAAAAAACCTACGCCACTGCTGATCAGCTGTTTGACGTCACTATGTACTTCTTAGACTTTTTCAACTCTACCATCAATGTTTTTTCTTCAGTTGTGAGCAATGGTTCTGGACACAGATGTAGGACAACACCTTCAATGCGAAAAAACAGTTGAAATGTGATGCGTGTAAACGTACACTTTCATTTTTATTGAAATTTTAGGTTTATCACGATAATCATGCTTTCGGTTTTTTCAATTTTCCTCGTGAGTGGTTAGTTTTTTCGAAAAATTTTAAGAGCTAAAAAAGTTTTAGAATTGAACGGGGAATACGGCCGCATACGCAAATTAGCAATATGTTCAAACATAAAAAAGTTCAAGGGCAAATAACATCGGGGCCACCCTGTATAACAGGGAGACGCTTTTTGGATAATGTCTTAAGTACCATCAGTAGTTGCATCTTGGTCTGTAACAATGTTGTGCAAAAATTGAAAATCCTGCGATACACCTTTCGAATAATATTTAAAAAGAACGTTTAAAAATGAAGATCTTTGGCGGCTTATAACATCAAGAGGAATCACAATTGACCAATAATTTTTGCACCAAGCTTCATCATTTGAACAGTAGATTCTGTGGTATAAAGGATGTGGAGTCTTTTAGACTCACCCTGTATATTCCTTTTTTTGAGTATGGCTTGTTAACAGTTGCCAAATTTGGATTTTACTTTCAGACAATTGCAAAAACGTCACCAAAACATTTGAAAAAAGTTCTTCTCCATGGCACATGAACTTGGGGAATGAAGACTCTGGGGACACTTTCAGTCAACACAAAAAAAAATTGCTTTGGAACAGCAGTCTGATAAAAGTGAGTGTTTCCTTTTTATGATTGTTGCTTATTTACAATTGATGTGGTGCTAAATTTGCATTTAATTTACAGACGATTCCAAAAAGCTACCCAAAAAAATTTAAAACAGCTTTCCTCCACAACACATGAACTTGTGGAATGAAGACGAAGAGACTTTGAATCAACGCAATCAAACATTTGCTTTGGAACAACATAATAATTCTAATACACGTAAATGTTCCTTTTTTTTTTGTCTGATCACAAGATTAGTTTCTCTTTTGTACAGATCATTCTCCAATAATTATCCGGACAACACCACTTACCAGCAGAACACACTCAAATAACAATTTAGCCAATCCTGATTTTCAAGGTAAGTTTTTTCACAGTAGATGTACCTAATTATGCAAACTAAATTAATTTACTTATTGTAGACCCCAGTTGCTTCAAAAAAATTGTAAAGTTGCTGCTTCATATAAGAGAACAGAATGATCAGATTTTGAAAGCATTGAAGGAAAACAATCCTATGCAAAAGAATCAAATACCAGAGGACATACCAGTCCAACTTCCAGTCTCCTGTGAAGAAGATCTTACTACTTTAAAACATTATTTAGAGAACGTTGTACTTTCTTTCAGGTGTCGAACTTTTCAACTTTGGGTGGCAAAGATGAAAGATGTTACAAGTGCGACTAACGCTATTTTGAGGGGCCTTATAAGCGACGCTGTAGCTCAAAATTTCAGTTTCCTTGGCACCAGAAAGGAAAAGAAACGATTCGTTGATTTAAGAACAAAGCAACTATAGTTCCCCGTAAGTCGGTTTTTTAATATTAAAATAAAACCCAGTCAGTGTACGCCCAGGTGATAAAGTGATGGCCGAAGACCGCTCACAATGTGGATAAATCTTCACAAGCCTTTTCAAAAAACGACTCGAGTGGAATGCAACCCTTCAACAAACCTACCTTGAGTGCGTTTTCTAAGAATCTGTCGACATTGTGAGCGGTCGTCGGCCAATATTACATCCCCTGACTGTACATGAAGTATTTTCCAGAAATGAGTGGGCTTGATCTAAGCAGAATCTAACGTAAATGTATTATTCTTCAGGTGCAGTGCAAGCCACTTATTCTAGTGCCACTGAAAAAGAAGTAAATGATCAAATTAAGATTTGACTAAAGCACGCCCCACAAAGACTGACCTTGGAAAGAATACAAAGGACCTGAATCGAAGGTACATAATATTGTAAATATTGTAATAATAATAATTTGTGAATTATTCTCATGTTTCGTTAATTAAAAGCAACCTATTAAAATAAAGATTTGATGTTTTCAGCCATTCGGTTTGAACCTCCCCAATTTATTTTTTGCTAGGCCGAATCTTCAATAATTAGAAAGCATTGCCTATGCTGCTTATACCGTTTACAATATTTTAAAACGGCAGTAGGCTGTGTTGGGGTGACAGAATTCACTGGGTATTGTACTTTTGACATTGGCAAATTGTTTGCCACATTGAAATGTGTACTCAAAACTATCCTTCGTTGCCGAATCGTAGACCACAATGATGTCGAAAAAGTATCTAAAGAACTCAGGGAGTCTCCTTTTACTCAATACACAGTGATCAAGCATTGTATACTACGTAGGTAAGCATTTTGGAAGCCCTATTCTGAGATTTGAAGAGCTCTGTTTGTAGGTATACCCTCAAGCAAGTGTTAAGTGAGATGTAGTCCCTATTTCTAAATCTTCATCAATGGATTGCTTTCGACTCCTTGCAAAAATGATAATAAATTATATAAAATCAACGAATGATAATAAATTATATAAAATCAACGAGTGCTTTACTTGTTACTGTGGTAACAACTTGTTTGTGAAAATAAAAATTTCAACTTGCGAGATGGCAGACATTGAAAATGAGATGTAAGTAAAATAATGACACCTATAGGGAGTGCTCCACAATATAGTTATTTACGTAATTAGTTATGAAAAGTCCTATATTGAGGGTTTGACAAGCCGTAATATTTGCCAAAACGAGCGATAGCGAATTTTCCAAAATTATGCGAGTCAAAAAATTTAGGCTTTTCATAACGTATTAAGTAAGGTCAGTTGGGGTAAGTGCGTCTTTGGGGCAAGTGCACGCGCAACTAATTAAAAAAAAAGTTCTGACAAATGAGTTTCGCCATCTGCTCGTGGCTGTTCGTAATCCAACGGCCATGAGGCAAGATAAATTTGGCAACCCTGTTACAAATATGACAGAAGCTATGAAGCGATTCGTCGTTGACGTCCGATTGTTGTCATTTGCGTAGTAGGTAAGTAATTCTTTAAAAATTCGTAGTTTAGTTATCCAAAGAGGTAGAAAGGAAGGTTTCGTCTATCACTTTTGTCCCTCTTGGTGTTTTGATGTTCCAAACTTGTTTGTTAGTTTCATAACCTCAAATCGTTGGAACAGGGGGTGGCGCTCTAGCCCCTTAGAAATCACGACGTGGGGCAAGTGCATCTCACAGGGACGCACTTGCCCCTTACCTGGTCGCTCTTACCCCATTAATGTCTTCTGCTTCGGAAAAATCACAATGGTAAGAAACTACGTCAGGAAATCATCCCGTGGGTCTGCGTATTCACAGGAAGTCTTGCGCCAAGCTCTGAGTGAAATTCAGACGCACAGAATAACAGTGAAGAAGGCCAGTCAGGTATACAAAATCCCTAGAAGTACATTAAAGGACCACATACATGGTCGACGAGGGGCTAAAAGTTCTACTTTTGGGAGAAGCTCTGACTTATCTGTTGAATTGGAGAACGAATTAGCTGAAGGCTTACGTATTATGGAAAAATGGGGTTTCGGACTCTCCCGTTCTGAAGTATTCGATGTTGTGGAAAAGTTTGTTTGTGCTAATAAGCTAAAGACCCAGTTTAAAAATGGCAGGCCCGGACCAGACTGGTTTATCAACTTCAGAAAGAGACATAGACTTTCTATTAAAAAATCTCAGGGCGTAGAATACGCCAGAAAGAAGCAGTTGGATCCCTTCGTTATAAATGAGTACTTCGAGCTGCTTAAGAAGACCTTAGAGGACCTGGGACTAAATGACAAGCCAAATCAAATATGGAATTTAGACGAAACAAGCTTTACAACTGACTCTACAAAAACCAAAGTTGTAGGGCAAATAGGTGCACCTGCGACAAAACAAACCAGTGGCCCTGGTCGTGACAATACAACCGTTCTCATGGCATGTAGCGCAGCGGGACAGAAGGTTCCTCCTCTTGTCGTTTTTAAGGGAAAAAATATATGGGATGCCTGGATACCGAATGACAGTTCTGATTTTCCAGGCACGGCATATGCTGCCACGAAGAACGGTTGGATGGAGGCAACGATTTTCAAAAATTACTTTGAAAAGACATTAGTTGATGGTCTACCAGAAGAAAGACCCATTCTTCTGTTGTATGACGGTCATGCAACACATGTCACCATTGATATTGTGAACGCAGCAATCAAGGAACAGATAACTATTTTAAAACTTCCTCCACACACCAGCCATCTACTGCAACCACTCGACCTGTCAGTGTTCCGGTCTCTAAAAATTAAGTGGGATGAGAAATTGACGAAATGGATGCGCACTAACCCGGGCCAGAAAATTCCGAAAAGAACATTTTCAACGTTAATTGGAGAAGTATGGATGGATACAAAGCCAGAGATATTACAGAGCGGATTCAGGAAAGGAGGCATAGTTCCTTACGATAAACATGTTATACCTTTGAGCTCTTATAATCCAGAAGCTTTGAAGAGATGGGAACATATTCACTTACCCCCAGCTAATGGGAACCAAACTGCAGATGAACCCCCCTCCGTTGGTGGAAGCCGAATTTCAGATGAACCTTCAACTAGTGGAAGTCGAATTGCAGATGATCCCTCAGCTAGTGGCAGTCGAATTGCCAATGAACCCTCAGCGACAGCGAGTGGAAGCCAGATAGCAAACGAATCAATTTCCCCTGCACCTATTACTTCTAGTGGGCCACCACAAACTCTTCCACGGACTATGAATACATCCTTTCAGGAAGTTTTGTTGGCTACTATGAAATCTACTACTTCTAAGAATTTGAAATTAAACTCAACTCAAAAGAAAAAAAGAGTTGCACCTGGAGCAGAGATCATAACGGCCCCAGATGTATTGAAAGGGTTAGAGGAAAGAGAAGCTATGTTAATCACGAAAGGCAACAAAAAAGGACGAAAAGTAAAGAGCTCCAAAAATAAAATAATAGATTCAGATGATACTGACCAAGAGGAGAAAAGAGAAACCACGTCAATCTCGGAAGGTACCAAAAAAGGAGAAAAGTAAAGGGCTCCAAAAATAAAATAATAGATTCAGATGACACTGATCAAGAGGAGAAAAGAGAAACCACGTCAATCTCGGAAGGTACCAAAAAAGGACAAACAGTAAAGGGGTCGAAATATGAAATATCAGATTCAGATGAGGCTGCTGAAGAGGAGGACGTTATCACAACCCAAGATAGTGATTGTGATGAAACGATGTCAGATATTGCAAAAGAATATGAAGAGGAAGAGCACCAGATGGTTGAAATTAGTAGAGGATTGGCTGATATGGCGCCCAATGACTGGGTATTGGTCAAATTTGACGGAAAAAAAAGTACCAAATTTTACGTTGGGCAAATACAAGCTATGACGGATTATGGCGATATTACAATGCAATTTGCGCGAAAATCAATTTTTCATAAGAAGGCTTCAGTATTTAAATTTCCAACAGTTGACGATATCTCCGACGTTACAGAAAATGATGTGATCAGTTTATTACCAAAACCTGTTGTTGACCGCCGGGGGAATTTACTTTTAATGTCTCATTTGATTCATACAATATTCAGCAAATCATATTTTGCATGTGTAATGTTCTAATTCGCTTTAAACAATAAAACAGAATGAATTTCTATATTAGAGATTTTAAATGCTTTGGCGTAAGATTCTATGAAAGTTTATAGCTTTAATACGGTTTATGATAAATTAACTCTGCAAAAACTAAAAGAATGGGGACGTTTTGAGCTATCGTGCTCTTGCCCCAGATAACTGGAGTGTTAAACTACAAGCAAATAAAGGGGCGGTGGCGCTCTTGCCCCATTTCGCGGGGCAAGAGCGCCACCGTTGCATTAAAATGGTTATTGTTTATTTTTTTTAAAGGTGGGAACTGATTATTAAATTATCTCTTGTTTTCAATAATACATATAACAGACATTATGTAAAAAAAATTGTTTTAATTTTGCTTGAATTTTGAAATTTGTATAGGTGCTTAAAGTTCAACTAATTTGGGGGTGCACTTGCCCCAACTGACCTTACAACATTTTACCTAATTGCGAAAAATCCAACTTTTCAGAACGCAATTAGGTAAACAACGTTTCCCAACTTTTCATATATTAGCCTTTGCGTATTTTTCGAATAAGTACCTAATTCCATGTAAATCTTCTTTGTACTTATTATCAATTTTTTCCATATTACTTAAAACAATGTTATGATTTCAGTTTCATGTCCAATTAAACATCACCATTTGGAAAGTGTTACATATGTAACATACGGTGACTCATGTTACAAATTTGAGGCTGCGAACAACACTTTACTCAAAACTGTTGCTGAAGAATTTCGCTGTTTCCATAAAGAAACGGACTCCCGGATAGTTTTCCATATGAATAAAGTAAAAATTCCTTCTAACATAATAATAAGATGTTCTAATACAGACGTAGCTCTAATTAATTTGGGTAAGTTATATTTTTAGATATTATTTATTAAAAACTTGTGTCCACTTTCAAAATGGTGATGTTTAATCAGACTTGCAAGATGCGCAAGGTTTCACATGAAACTGAAATCATAATATTGTTTTAGGTAAAATGGAAAAAAATGATAATACAAAGAAGATTTACATGGAATTAGGTACTTATTCGAACAATACGCAAAGGCTAATATACTTAAATTATATTGTATATGAAAAGTTGTTTGTGGAGCCCTCCCTGCGTACCATGCTTTCACCGGTTGCGACTTTACCTTAAGTTTTTACGGAAAAGGGAAAACAAAGCTATTTCAATAATATGCTATTTCCGCCATGCAGGGACACCCTAATAAATAAAATAAAACGTACAAATCAAGTTACAGCCATATGGTGTAATGCAATAACACTCGAAGAACCATCATTCTATGCTCCTGAGAGAAATGGTTGGAAGTTGCAAAACAACAAATTCGAGATTAAGTGATTTGAGGGAGCACAGGTTCCCCAAACTCTAAATGATATTGTAATTCCTTTTGAGGAGACTGAGGAAGACGAAATATGTTCCTCAGACTCTGATGGAGACGATATGGAGTAAGTTTGTTCCGTTCTACCTAAGTAATAAGTTTTTGATATACCTAAACCAATAAGTTCATTTTCGATTTTGTTGCGTTTCTGTTTTTGTAGATTGTAGATACCTACTTACCTATTAATATTATTGTAAGTTTGGTTTTGAATGCCTGTTTCTTGATGTGTTTTCTTATTATTCAGAATTCTTTTTGTATTTGAATCTATACGTGTATTATTATTAAATATATAGTACACAAGTATTGTTGAAACTATTTCGTTCCATCTAATCGATTTAGACAAATATAGTTAAAAACAAACACATATTTATAATACCTACTTTTTGCTTATGAAATTGATTAACGCTATTATCATATCATTATAATTTGGGGGGAGGGGTGTAATTAGTAATTATTCTAAGCAGCCCCTCTATTATCTGTTTTAAATAACAGTAGTATTGGTGTAGCAAAGCGGTGTGAAGGTATACGCGTGCGTTTCCAACCTAATATCCTGCTGAGAGCGCGGTATTCGGCCCCCTTTGACGGCGTCTTCTAGGGTGGTGCTGCCGATTTTTTCGCCTGCAATGATAAATTTGAATAGTGTAAGAAATCACAATAGGAATGGTTCCTGGCATTCAAAAAGCGCAATAATTTCGCTAGAATAAGGCAAAGGAACCCATTCATTGTATATGAGTTTTTTGAACTCCTCACCAAAACGATTAGTCAGTTTAATTTACAGGAGAAACCACATTTAATTTTCAATTGCGACGAAACGTCATTTTGCAGTGACCCCAAAAAAACAAAAGTTGTGGGCACAAAAGGAAACAAAACCATACGTATGACGGCTGCCACAAGTAGAGAAAACACATCAGTTTTGATTTGTGTGTCAGCATCGGGCGATGTACTTCCTCCCCTATGTGTCTTTAAGGGTCAGAATGTGTTGGAGCCGTGGATTAGTCCCAGTAAAAAAGGATGGATGAATTCCACAATTTTCTACAACTGGTTTTCAAAATGTTTTTTACCATCACTTCCCGAGGAGCGGCCTGCACTACTAATTTATGACGGACATACAAGCCATATAAGCTCAGAAATCATTGAAAAGGCCGTGGAAAATAACGTCCATATTATGAAATTACCCCCACACACCACTGATTTCTTGCAACCTATTGACGTTGCAGTCAATAAATCACTCAAAGACAAATGGGATCTAAAACTTGTTCAATGGCAAAGGGCGAATCCCAGAAAGAGAATTCCCAAAGATTTATTTGTTAGCGTTTTAACTGAAGTTTTGTTCCAAACTCCAAAAACTGTCGTCATAAATGGGTTCAAGAAGACTGGAATCTATGACTCTAATATTTTAAAAGAAACTGGTTTTCCTGTGAACAAAGAAGTCATTAATCAAAATATATTTAGTAGAAGAGACTTGAAAAAGTACAAGGATTACATGAAAAAAAAAGAGAATAATGAGAATCAACCAGAAGGTGCACTTGTTGAGGCTCAACCAGAAAGTGAACTTGATGAGGCTCAACCAGAAAGTGAACTTGATGAGGCTCAACCAGAAAGTGAACTTGATGAGGCTCAACCAGAAAATGATGAAATTTATGACCTCCAACAAGAAAATGACAAAATTGATGAAGGTGGCCAAGAAAGTGACAACTTACCACTAGAGAACGACGACTTTATTGACTTTCAACAAGAAATTGGTGAAAGAGAACCGCAAAATGAAGAGCAAGAACCGAAAGGGAAAAGTGATGCCGATGATAATGTGAGAGACCCAAATCAAAAACCTAATGAGCCTGCGAACAATTCATTCGAGGCCATCTTACTTAACTATGTTCAAGCAAATAAAACTAGCAATGATGTCAAAAAAACACGCAAAAGAATGTGTAATAATGCAGAAGTAATCACAAATACAGAATTCCTTGCGAAACTGAAAGCTGCCGAAAATGAGAAAAAACAAATATTGGAGAAGAGAGCTTTTAGAAAGAGAGGGAACGCTGGATCGAGAACTAAAGCCTCTACGTCAAAGCCGGAATCAGAAGCCAGTACATCCAATATGAAACAAAAGTTGGTGAACAAATCTACAGCAAAATCCAAAATAAAACAACGAAAATACAGCTTTTCAAGCAGTGAAACGTCAGAAGACCATTCTATTCATAGCAATTCATCAAGTGATAATGAGGTTGAAGAAACGCCGTTCACTGTGCTTGAAGAAGATTTTGTAATTGTGAACTACAATGGCGTTTACTACCCTGGGCAAGTTGTCCAAAGAGACAATGACTTGGTTGAAATCAGATGTATGGAAAAGAGTCGAAAAATGGGGGCCATCTGGAAATGGCGCCGAAGCAGCAAATGTTTTTAAGGAGACTATGCGTAGTTCCATTAAGGTTAGGGTAAACCTTACTTCTAGACAGCAAAGTCATCTCAAAACCATAGTGCCATTCCCCATTGTTATAATGGGAGGGAAAACTGTAACCAACGATCACCCTATGTTGGTTGCTATACGTGACATAATTCGAGACGTCTTTGAGGCCGAAAGTGGGTTGAGTAAGACTAACGAACGGCCGAAAGTGGGTTGAGTAAGACTAACGAACGTACCTTGGTTGTGGGTGCAGCCGCGCGGGAAATCAGAAAGTACAATAATAACCCGCACATTCATTATTACGTACACGGCGGCGAGAATAAAGATTATGACCGAATTATTAGACCTGCGCTTTCAGATATATGCAATGCATTGAAGCTTAAGGCAGCAAAGAAAGATAGAAGAGTATTTTTACCACCTAAAGATGACGACACTCGTGTGGCTATAAGACCAGCGCACACTGGGTCCTGCTTATGTAAAAAGGCGCTCAAAATACATTTTTTATTAATTACATGAAAATCAAGTCAACTGTGAATAAATGTCATTATTTCACTTTAAAGTCATTAATCGGTGACGTTTCACAGTTTTGCTTGAATGAAGTTTGGTTTCGTCCTATAATTTACCATTTCCAATAACTCCTGTGTTAATGTTTATTTTAATATTTACGTATTATGAACTGCTGTAAGGAAAAATTGCAATATGCCATCTACCAATGAAAGTATGTAGATTATGCCTCAGGTAATTTCTTCGCGGATACAATTTGATTTGAGATGAATTGAAAGTGTAAAGGGAGTATCCTCTGTCCCTCAAATTAGAGACATTTTCCTAGCAAATGCGCAAAGTCCTAGAAAATGTTATTATGAGGTATGAATACCTTAACATTACTCACCATGACAATGAAAAGAAACTAGCAGTCAGGTTGCGCATTTTGAAGAAAAAAATTATCCATCACCGGACTTTTAAATATAGCGCGCTGTGATGGTGATGGATAATTGGATAATTTTTTTTCTTCAAAATGCACAACCGGATTTCTAGTTTAATAATACTGCAGTCGATAATTTGTAAATATTAAAATAAACACAGAGTATTTGAATAGTGGTAACTTATTAGAACGGACCAAAAACCAAACTTAATTCAAACAAAACTACGAAACGTCACCGATTAATGATTTTAAACTGAAAGAATGACATTTACTCATAGTTGGTTTGATTTTCACGCAATTAATTGTTGGAAATTTTCTCATTAAAAAAATATATATTTTGAGCGCCTTGTTACATAAGCAGGCCCCAGTGTGCAGCGGTTAAAAGGTACAGTGACATGCAAAAATTGTTTGCCGACTATGTCGAGACCAACCGGATGCCATCTAATATACATTTGGGTCCCGTCAATGCCAATACATTGATTTTCGAGGATTCAATTTACAATTTCACTGAAGGTGACATCTGCGCGTTGTTCATGCAGACCGATGCTAGCATTGCCTATGGTTACATGTTGTTGCCTCTTGAACTGGCTTTTGGAGATATGCCGCAAGATCCTTTGTATAAGGTGACAAGTTATGGAAATACAACAACGTTGACAACAAAATTTGGTACGAGGAAAACAAAATAATTAAAATTATTCCGCCTCCTACTAAAATTAATAATAGAGGATGCTACGAAGTGCCTGCAATGAAGAATTCACTAAATTATAACAAACATGTTTTTTTGCAGAATGGGAGCTTGCTCTGGCTTTTTAACCTCCCCAACCCCATCACAATTTAAAAAAAATGGGAGGTTACTGCAATCACTAAAATTTTCGAATTTGAGATAGCACCAGCAGCTGAATTATGTATGGGAATAGAAAGGAAATTTCTTCTCTTTCCTTTCTATCCAGGGAGAAACTTATTATGCATTGGTGATCGTGCATGTTCGTGCAATCCGACGTAAATACCGAAACGATAGCGATAGAAAGACGCGCCAAGCTCTTTCTTATTTCTTAGCTTATTCTCTCGCTCTGTCTGTTCCGTGGAGACGGTATGCGTTTATCTTTCTTCCTAAAGTGAGGTTATGTTATGTGATCACCACGGCCATATGCCGCCATACCGGCCACATTCATCGCGATCATTTCCAAAAAATGGGTAAGGCAGACATTTGTTGCATTGATTGTGATTCTGATGTATAATGTAATATGGGTTTGTTTGTAGAACCTGAGAGGGGAATGAAAACCCGGCCAGAGCATTGGGCTTTGATGCTAGACCACTTCGAAATCAATAGAAGTCTAGTCAGCAATAAGTTTATGAATTATGACGGGGACAAATCTGATCTTAAGAATGCATGGAATGAATTAGCCATAAAATTGAACAGTCTCGGATATGGACAGAAAAGTGTGGACAAATGGCAACTTGTAAGTCTTTCCTAGGTGCAATTTATTTATGGAATTTAAGTATAATTTATAAACGGAATATTTATTACTCGTAAGTTGAAAATAAAATTTTCTGCAGGCCCTTAGTAGGTGGAAATCTAAAGTTAAAGCCAAAGCGGCAGCTTTAAGAGCACAAAGAACAGGCACAGGGGGAGGCGAGGCAACGACACCTGCTCTCACGGATATAGAAGATCGACTAATGTCAATGATAGGATGGAAAACAATAGAGGGTGATGGAAATGTGGAATTCGGCATTGTAAGTACTTACCTATTGTGTTATTGTATTTGTATTTAAATTGTTTATTTACAGAGAACTATTCCACCTCAACAGCATCAAGATCAAGTAGTAAGAGTTGAAGTCAAAGGGGACCTTCCACATCGTACTGACAATCAACCTGGCCCTTCTGCTCAGCTTCCACACCGGCTTAATGAAGCAGATAATTCAGTCAACCTGCCTCCATTAATGTTTTATGAGCATCAAGAGCATGCAAGAGTAAGAAAAGAAATTTTGGGAACCTTTATGCAGCTATCTATTTCTTTTCAGATTAACAATTCCTTGGGTAATTCACTTAACTCCAGAGTAACATCTTGTGCCAAACCAGACTTGAATTCAAAAAAGACTGAAAATAAAAAAAAGGGGGAGAAGACGCCAGCCACCAAAAGGCGAATTGTTCAGACGTCTGAAAAAACTCACCACTTCGTGTCTATGGCAAAGCTACATTCTGAAAATAAAGCAATTTTAAATGCCATGAACAAAAATTTGGAGCAGTTAAATAGTGGTATGAATCGCATTGCAGAATGTTTGGAACAGCTGAGTGAAGCCGTAGGTGCAATTGCAGCGACAATCGGAATGAATGATATTATGGACTCCGGTGAGGGCTAAATTATTGATGTTTATCGCGTTTTTCTCTTTTGTTCAATTTTTTGTTACCTACCTAGTTTCTATTGCAGTATTCACTTAGTGAAAACAATTCCCTATTCTTAAGGGTTAGGGTTGTTACACTTAATATTTAATAAGTGCAGTTTTTTGCATCAGTTCCTTTTTTTTTCTTAGGTGTTTCCACAATTTTGTTTTTTTGCAGGTGACACCTAAGCTAGTCACACAAATACACATGTACAACCTACCTAATTATTACCTTACAGCTGTAGGTGTAATTGCAGGGTATGTTCAGATAATTATTGAAAAGAATAATGATCTAAATTCACTAGTTACTTAAGGCGCTTTCCATTTTCACATTATCTGAGGAACCTCAGCTAATCTCAGCAATTTGATTGGTCAATAGTGAGAAGAGCCAATCGAATTGCTGGGATTAACTGAGGCTCCTCAGATAAATGTGTAAATGGAAAGCACCTTTTCTTTACTAAAATTTTGTCAGAATTTTCAACAAAGTTTTGGGTGATTTTCCAGTTTTGAAGACATTTATTCTTGCGAGTAGATTTTTTGTTCCTTTTAACTTTAGCTAGTCAGCAATAATTATCATTTTGTTTCCTACGGGTGCAATATTACTTACTAGAATTTTGTTATTTTTTTGTTTCTTATTAAAATAAATAATATTCAACGCCTTTGTCAGTTTTTTATTTACACACAGGAACATGAAGTCAGCTTAAGCAAAATATAAATTAATAACATTTTGTCTCTGCCTACGACCTTCATTAAGCAGGTTATTGTGAATATTTTGATTGACATCTGCGTGATGGTCATTGTCATCATCAGGATCTTCAACATTATCATCAAGCGGAACATTTCCCCTAATGCACATGTTGTGTAATACACAGCATGCATTAATAATCATACCAGCTTTATGTGGATTATATCGCAAGACTCTTTCCTTTAAAAGGCATCTAAATCGACCCTTAAGTGTTCCTATAATAAAAAGATTAATTAAACAAAATAATATGGAAATGACAAATTACCTATGCATCTTTCTACACAGTTCCTAGTTGTTAGCAAGGCGTCATCGTACCTACGCTCTGGTGTACCTTCAGGGGTATTTGTTATAGCAGTAAGCAGCCAAGGTTGTAATGGGTACCCAGCATCCCCTATGGCTGATTTTGCCTATAGCTTTGCTCTAAATACTGATGTATGACAGATTGTCTCCAAATGAAGGAATCATGTGCTGAGCCACCATAGTTTGCATTTACACTGGTAATAACCAGATTAGAGTCACAGATTATTTGTACGTTTTTTGAGTGAAAGCCTTTTCTGTTGAAATAAATGTGTTCGTCCTCTGTAGGTTCCAAAATTGCTACTTGTGTACCATCGATTATGCCTAGGACTCCAGGAAAACCAAATTTGTCCATAAAATCAGCCTTAACCTGCTGAATATGTTCTCCATCAGTCGGGAATTTAATCCATCTAGCTGCTATCGCTTGTAAAGCAGTCGTCACCTCTGTTATAGCATTCGACATGGAAGGCTGAGCTATACCTATATTATGTTCGGCTCCTACTCCTTTCTGGTATGACCCTGTGGCATAAAATCTTAAAGCTCCTAATATTCTAGTGTGAATGGAAAGTTTTGTGTTGCGTTGTCCCTCATCCATGTGGGGGATCAATTCAGCTACCAAGTTTTGATAAAGCTCCTTATTTAATCGGAACAGTTTCCGGAATTCTTCATCGGGCAAATTATATGGGTCAAAGCCATCTCTTAATAAACGTCTTTGAAGTTTTAAATCTTCTTTCCGCCGTATATTCTCTTCTAAATTAGCATAGTGATAATAAATTAAATCCATTTTCCTAAGATGAGAATAATTTATAACAAATACAATAACCTCAAAATAACGACATTTACGTCAAATCTGACAACTGTCAAATTCTTGTTGAATTTCCCTAGAATCCTTCTAAAAAGACCGGACTTAAGGTGGCGACACTGATTATAGATGATGTTTTTAGGTTGTTAGTAGCCGAAGATTTTCTACAACCGAATGTGCACGAAGATTCATAGAAAGGATAGAAAGATAGGATACGTGATACAACACGAAGACTTCTTTTCTTTTCCATCTCCTTTCTTTCTTTATTTCTTGACTTTTACATAATTCAGCTGCAGATCTTCACGTTTTGAGGTCTCAGGAACCCAAAAAAGGGGTTTTTAAAATGTGTCTGTGTGTATGTACGTACGTACGTACGTTCGTTTGTAATCACGCCACAGGCAAAACTACTAGACCGATTTAGTTGAAATTTGGAACATAGGCATCTCGTAACCTAACTTAGATCTGAAAAGCTTTTGGAGCCAATCGTGCAACCGGAATTGCCATTTTGGCACATCAACTTTTAAATTTTAAATGCAAACCCCCGTTTTTCACTTCACCATAAGGAAGACCTTCAAATTCTGCTTCTAAAAGTGTATTCATTCTTAGTGCACTTTTGACCAAAAATAAAAAAAAAATTTATTTTTATCGGACTTTAAAATCGCGGTACAGCCCAAGCCCCTGAACCGATTTGGCTGAAATTTTGCACATGGGGATTGTATTACACGTCGAAGAGCTGAACAAATTTTGAATTCAATCGACTCACGGAAAGTGCCGTTTTGGCACACCAATTTCCAAATTTAAAATTATTTTTTCATTTGACCATTAAAAACAAGTTTTTGAAAGATTTATTGTCACTATCAGAAAGGTTTTCAAATTCTGGTTTTAAATAGGACAAAATTAATTCGCATTTAGCGCTGTTTGGTTCAAAAAAGCGAAATTTTATAATAACAGTAAAAATACATTATAGCCCAAATTACTGAATCGATTTGGCTGAAATTTGGTACATGGACCCGTTGAAGACCTGAAAGGCTTTTGAAAGCAATTGGCCCACGGGAAGTCCCATTTAAGCATATCAACTTAAAATTTTAAATACAAGACCTCATTTTTTATGTCGCCATTAGAAAGGCGATCAAATTCTGGTTCTAAAAATGTGTTCACAGTTTCGGCCATTTCAGTAGAAAATAGAGAAAAAATTCTTTCTCAATAAAAGGGAGCGGGCTGACAGTGGATGACATAAAGTGGCAGTTATTGTCAAAAAGGTGGCAAAAGATTAACCTTAAAAGGAACATATTGTCAAATGTGATGGGTGATGTCCGAGGTGATGTCGGTATTTGTCAGAAAATTGCGAAATTAGTCAACGATTAAAAAAATTCTGTTGAATTGACTACTATCTACACAGAATACAAAGATCCACGCGATGGGGAGGTTCCAGCCGCTTCTCTGCTGCATTTTCTTAAGTTTAAAAGTAGTTCAGATTATGTTTAGTCTTTAGTTTTCTTCTTTTCTTATTTCGCAATAAAATTTATTCAAGGTATGTTTAGACTACAACTTGCTCTAGCTCCTAAACTGCTCCATATTTTTTCACAAGCCCCATTGTATAAAAAATTGCGAAGGACAAAGTTATGTTCCAGTTACCCCATGATTTTATTCGCGGCGTCTTATACAAAATAGACCCCATGGTCCCACTTGCCCCAGAAGACCGGGGAAATGGGACCATCTGCACCAAAAGACAAAAATTGATATAAAATTTATGAAGTCCTTTTGACAGAAAATCTATGCACGCTCAAGGGCGGTCCTGGCTTAAAATTTGGGGGGGGGTAATGCACATTATGGATGTTTGAGCAGGAGATTTTCGAGTTCGCACGGAGTCACTCCAGTTTGGGGGGGTCCGGGGGGCCGGAGCCCTCCGGCGAGATTTTTTTCAACCATGTCACGTGACACCTCTATGAGAACGTTTTTCGCACAATTTTGGCCAAACCTATATATTTTGAGGCGTGCGCCAGGTCGCCAGGCGCGTGCCGCGCGCTTATGCAAAAATCCGCTACTGTCTAGTTGTGATTCAAACTCTCGGAGCGAGGAGCGAAAATCTAAAAATAGACTTTTCACAAACTGCACCGCCACCTCGCCTATTCCCGGCCCCCGGCGACTTCGACTCGGACTCCTTGCTGCCTACCTTCATGAACTTCATGAACATGAGTTGATCGAGTTTTATAGTGCAGTGCGAATATTGACAATATTCAATATTGTCCATCTGTCCACCTACACGATTCCAGATAATTTGAGACGTGTACTAATAAATACGACTTTGGAGAAATAGTAGGATATTATTTATGGTTAATCCCGATCGTAATCCATAACCATTGCAGGTACTTTACTTTTAGAAATCACAGTCCACAATTCCTAATAAGCATGAGTAAGCGGAACCGTTGTAACGAAGTGAATTTCTCCGTTACCAATTTCGGTACTCCGCCCCCGCATTTATTAAATCTGCCGCGCCGAGTTGTTGATAAACACCGCGTTATCAACGCCGCCGACTCTCCGCTCTGCTAGCTTCAAGAGCCGTGTGGTGATTTCTTCGCCTGGAAGGAATAAAATAACGTCGAAGCCACAGGATTTCCTTTCGCCATCGCTGGACTTCAGGAACCTTTAATATTAATTCATTATTTCAGGAATATTTCAGCCGACAGCCCTGAAGAAAGATGTCACCACATCGAGCGCTCTCCCACCGCCGAGGAAGACACCGAGGCCGCGCGAGCAGTACCGAATTCCCTCTCCGCCGTGCCATCTCCACTCGACGTCGCGCGATCACGTAGCCGCCAGGAGGTGGAAATCTATATAAGGAGCGCTCCGCATTGTTTATGTTTAGTTTGGCTTGAGTTCTCACTCAGCAAACGCTCCGAGTCAAATCAGCCGTTTTGTTTAGCTTGAGTTTTAATTCAGCCGTTAGTTTTGTAAACCGAGGTAACCGTCCGGGTTAATTATTGTACTAGTTGTGTCTGAATAAATGTTTCATTAGGTGTTCTGTCTCTCTCTTTCCGTTAGTTTGATTGCCGCGTCATTCTTGTTTTAGTTAGGAGTTCCTACCGATTTTATCTGAGCGTCCGAAGGGGTTCCCATCGACAATCGCATAAAATCGGGAGGAAAGGTTTGCTGACCGCCTCCGTTATTGTCAAGGGGATTTTCTACCGATTTTGTCTGAGCGTCCGAAGGGGTTCCCATCGACAATCGCACAAAATCGGGAAGAAAGGTTTGCTAACCGCCTCCGTTAACGCGTAGTTGGGATTTCCTACTGACTTTATCTGGGCGTGCGAAGGGGTTCCCATCCACAATCGCATAAGGTCGGGAGGAAAGGAAACTCGTGGCCCGGCGTTCTGTTCGAGCGTGTGAAGGGGATTCCCTCGATAGGCGAACAGAAACCGGGGCCGTCAGTCCCGCTGTCTGCCATCTTGTCCGTGAGCGCGAGGGGTAACCTCTCAGCTTCCGAGCAGGGTAGTACGACAAGCGTCCCGCCGTCTTTTGTCAATTTAATTCGTCCGAGCGAGAGGGAGCGAGTTCACCGAAACCGTAGACTGTGCCGTTATCATGTGCCGTTTCTGTACCGTCCGTCTTTCGTCATAACTAGTATCTCTGTCTGTGCCGTCTGACTAATCAACCCCCCGTTCCTTCTCGCCACCGCCGTTCGAACACCTGGCGTATTTCTCGACTGTCTAAAAGCAGCCCGCGAGCAACTGGAGTAAACCAGCCTAAAAATCTGGCGCCCGAGCAACCGTCGACACACCGAGCGAAGCGCGTCACATATTTGGCGCCCGAGCAGGGACCGTTTTTCGAATTTTCCGTGGAGAAGGACCGTACCGTCTCCAACCGACCGACCACGAATCCCCGAAGATTTCCGACGACACCCGACGAACTCCGACAAGCTCCGATCCCCGTTCAGGAACCGTTTCCGTAGAGAAGGACCGTCCCGTCTCCGACCAACCGACCAAACACGAAACCCCGAGGATTTCCGACAACAGCCGAGGATTCCCCACCGCCCCGAAACGCGTAGAATGACCATTCTCGCCGCCAGGAAAGACCGTGCCGACAATGAACAAAGGAAAAGGTGAACCGGATCACCATTTCCGGTGACGTCAGACATGACGTCCACCGAACATGAACCGATGACCAGGCTAACGCAATTTAGGACCATGCAACTGTCTCCGAGAGAACACCGACGACCGGAAAACCTGTCTTCTGAGGGGGGCAACGTCGATGCTGTCTGGCCCGGTGGTAGGATCGTTCGCCGCCGCAGCGAGCGACCCAGGCGTATCACCGGAGGGGGGTGGAAACTGCCACTTCCCCAGTACCGACGTCCTCAGAAGACCCGCTGTCGGCAACAGTAGTAGGTGACTACTGTTGCCACCGCCGATGACACCGGGACCTTCCCCGGTGTCGCTTCGTCCATCAATCTGGGTTGAGGGGCTGCACGAGATCCGAACTCGGAGCAGTAATCCCCATGAGTCCGATGGACGAGCCGAAGACCTGCATACTGGAAAGTGTTGCAGGTCACACTGTGCCCCACCGAAAACCTACCCGAGAAGTCCGGACAGATGAGCCAGCCGACATTGACAGCAATGTTCGCTCAGTCCGGATGGAGAGAACCGCACCCCGGAGACAGATAAAAACAACCGGAACCAACAGGGCCGCCGAAAACTGTCCTCGGCGGCACCCCCACCAACAACCTGCCTCCCCCGACTGGTCAAGAATCACGTCGACCACAGCAGAGCGCAGGTCACCTTTGAAGAAGAGGAAGCTGAGCTTCCAATGTGGAGTCCGTCCCCACCAGACTTCAAAGCGAGATTGTCCCCAAGCTAACCCAGCAGCCAACAGAAGCCAACAGAACGTTGAAGACAACGTTTGCTCAATGCTACCGGGAAAAGCCGACCAAGATGGGATTACCGTCGCCGTCCACGATTGCCGTCCCCGTCCACGATTACTGTCACCCCGTCCTTTCGACAGTACCTTCAAACCGTCCACCTTTTGATGACGCCTGCAAACACGTCACACCACCGTCACGCAAACCGGCCGAAAATGCATCGTCTCTGAAACACGATGTGCCAGCCTTCCGCCCGTCAAAGTTTCCCGTCCCCGACTGTCCTGGGTTTCCGTTTCCAACCGTCACCCTTGAACCGTCCTCTGTTGCAGATGGCCAGCGATAGCGATTGGGACCTCGACTATCAGTCGACTCCCTCCGCACCAGCGGACCCGCCGCCCCGAACACCAACGCCCACCAGAGGACCCTCGCCGTCCACATCATCCTCTTGGGGCCTATCGCCGCCCCGGTACGTGCCACCCGTCCGCCGGCTAGCAGCTTCACCACCACCAACCGCCCCGACCCGGATCACGGCCCCGGAGTCGAGCTGCTGGCGCTGCGGGGGCACCGGCCATCTTCGCAGTCAATGCCCCGCTAGACAAGCGGTGATGTTCTGCTCCGTCTGCGGGTCGATCGGGGTATTGTCCCGGAATTGCTGCCGTCGCCGAACTCCGTCTCCGCCCCCGTACCGCCGAACCACCGCCCCCTGGAATCCGTGCCCCACGTGCGGATGCTGTGGCCCGTACAGCCACCATCAAGCAAACCCTGACGAATATCCGCCCCGTTGAACAACCGTCCCGTCACCGCCGCCGCCACCGTCACCGCCGTCACCGTCCCCGTCTCCGCTGGCCGCCACGCTCTCTCTACAAAAAGAGAAAAATGTCTTCGAAATTTTTCTCTTTCCCGAAGAGGAGGGGGTATGTAACGAAGTGAATTTCTCCGTTACCAATTTCGGTACTCCGCCCCCGCATTTATTAAATCTGCCGCGCCGAGTTGTTGATAAACACCGCGTTATCAACGCCGCCGACTCTCCGCTCTGCTAGCTTCAAGAGCCGTGTGGTGATTTCTTCGCCTGGAAGGAATAAAATAACGTCGAAGCCACAGGATTTCCTTTCGCCATCGCTGGACTTCAGGAACCTTTAATATTAATTCATTATTTCAGGAATATTTCAGCCGACAGCCCTGAAGAAAGATGTCACCACATCGAGCGCTCTCCCACCGCCGAGGAAGACACCGAGGCCGCGCGAGCAGTACCGAATTCCCTCTCCGCCGTGCCATCTCCACTCGACGTCGCGCGATCACGTAGCCGCCAGGAGGTGGAAATCTATATAAGGAGCGCTCCGCATTGTTTATGTTTAGTTTGGCTTGAGTTCTCACTCAGCAAACGCTCCGAGTCAAATCAGCCGTTTTGTTTAGCTTGAGTTTTAATTCAGCCGTTAGTTTTGTAAACCGAGGTAACCGTCCGGGTTAATTATTGTACTAGTTGTGTCTGAATAAATGTTTCATTAGGTGTTCTGTCTCTCTCTTTCCGTTAGTTTGATTGCCGCGTCATTCTTGTTTTAGTTAGGAGTTCCTACCGATTTTATCTGAGCGTCCGAAGGGGTTCCCATCGACAATCGCATAAAATCGGGAGGAAAGGTTTGCTGACCGCCTCCGTTATTGTCAAGGGGATTTTCTACCGATTTTGTCTGAGCGTCCGAAGGGGTTCCCATCGACAATCGCACAAAATCGGGAAGAAAGGTTTGCTAACCGCCTCCGTTAACGCGTAGTTGGGATTTCCTACTGACTTTATCTGGGCGTGCGAAGGGGTTCCCATCCACAATCGCATAAGGTCGGGAGGAAAGGAAACTCGTGGCCCGGCGTTCTGTTCGAGCGTGTGAAGGGGATTCCCTCGATAGGCGAACAGAAACCGGGGCCGTCAGTCCCGCTGTCTGCCATCTTGTCCGTGAGCGCGAGGGGTAACCTCTCAGCTTCCGAGCAGGGTAGTACGACAAGCGTCCCGCCGTCTTTTGTCAATTTAATTCGTCCGAGCGAGAGGGAGCGAGTTCACCGAAACCGTAGACTGTGCCGTTATCATGTGCCGTTTCTGTACCGTCCGTCTTTCGTCATAACTAGTATCTCTGTCTGTGCCGTCTGACTAATCAACCCCCCGTTCCTTCTCGCCACCGCCGTTCGAACACCTGGCGTATTTCTCGACTGTCTAAAAGCAGCCCGCGAGCAACTGGAGTAAACCAGCCTAAAAATCTGGCGCCCGAGCAACCGTCGACACACCGAGCGAAGCGCGTCACACCGTACATTAGATGCCTTTGTCAAGAAGTTTAAAAGTTCGCAATGCTCGCATGACTATAACGTTGACTCTAATTCCAATGAGTCTAATCGTTCTGATGAGCTTTCGTCTACGCCAAGCACACCGATTTTGTCGCAACCATCAACATCTAGTGCTAATCATCAGTTGGTAGAAGAATTAGCAGATCCTAAATCCAAACCCCATTCTATTCTGAAGATAGATGTGGGCGCCTATATTCAAAATTCCGAATCAATTAGCGAAGTCGACAAATACAATATTCTAACCCAAGCATTTGTTCCTGATGCGGAGTTTAACTTTCCCTTCTCGAACTACAACAAAAATAACAAGGTAATCAGATGCTACTTATCACAGAAACATTTTGCAATGTTTAAATGGTTGATCTATTGATAAGTATTCGAAGCTTTTGGGAAAGGATCGGGATTTAACTACCCATGATTCACATAAATACCACAAAGAGTCTATGTTGTATGCCGACAATTTCATTAAGGCGTTTAAGAACCCACAAAAGGACATCATAAATTTGATGGCTTCTAAGACAAGGGAACAAATAAACGAAAACAGAGAGAGATTGAAGCCCATCATAAAAACTATTATATTTCTTGGAAGACAAAACATTCCCTTAAGAGGTCATCGCGATTACGGAACTTTGAATGTTAATGACGAAAGCGACATGGATCGCAATGAAGGCAACTTCAGGGAGTTACTAAAATTTTGGGTTGCAAGTGGAGACGAAACTTTGAAATGGCATTTAAAAAGATCTAACGGTCGTGCAAAATATATAAGCAATAATACACAGAAAATATTGATTAGTATTTGTGGAGATGTGATTTTATCTGAAATAATCAGTAGGATTGCCCAAAGCGAAGTTTACAGTTTAATATTTGATGAAACAACCGATTTAAGCCACTCATCACAAATGTCTCTAGTTATAAGATACATGGATAAAGATGACAATATACGAGAAGATTTTGTATCATTCATAGACTGCCACGAAGATAATTTTGACAACACTACAACGGAACCGTCACTGACAGGAAAAATTCTTGCTCAGACAGTGTTAAAATTTATGAACAAATATGGTTTAGATTATCAAAAACGTGTACGAATCGGTACTGACACTTGTAGCGTTATGCTTTCTGAGCAAAAAGGTGCCGTCTCTGAACTTCAGCGAGTTTTACCCAATGCCGTTGAATCTCCGTGTTACAGTCACTCATTAAATCTATCTATTGTAGCAGTCGCTATGGGCATGAAGGAATTAAACCTGAATTATTTTTCAAATCAATTAACCGCTAGCAAAGTACGTCGAAATTTATCAGAAAGTTGAGACATAAAAGTCGGCAGGATATAGCACATTCCTGAGCGAGTTGAAATTATAAAGATAATTGCATAGTCAGGAGTTCAAGCACAGTTGTGCCCACAGGAAAGTACAGATAAAATAACGTCGAATAAGTAAAGTTAGCTTACTGGAAAAATGATAAGCAAACTTGCTGAGTAGCAAGTTCACATGAACTCTTCGCCGCCCCCAAGAGTGGTGACGATTGACGAAGGGATCAGTCGAGTCGAAGTCGAGTGAGTGAAGAGTCGAGAGCGGGCCGCAAAGAACGGTGCCTCGAGCGAGTAGTAAAAAGTCGAGTCAGAGGACTTGGAGTGCGGGACCGCCAAAGCCGGCGTCCGAGAATAAGTTTTGAGTAGGAAAGCCTTGAGAGAAGGTTTTTGTTTTTCTTTAAATAGAGTGCCGGAGTAGAGCTCAGTTGTTTTAAATATTCGATAATTAATCGTTGAATTGCGTTAAAGTGTGTAGAGTCTTTGTCGCGAGAATATATTTTGCTAGTGGAAATAATTAAACACGCGAGTTGCTCGCGTAGACGTATTCAGTCATATGGTGGAAATCCTTAGTTCCTGGAGGTTGGAGTTGTAAATCACCCCCGGACCCTGTAGATTTAGCTAGAGGACGGAGGTCGCAGTTATCGCGGGCCCAGTAGAGAGCTCCGTTGTTTAAGGGATGATTATTGGGTGAGTCGCCCCCAAAAATATTGTATTAACCACTATTTCTTTATATACTAAATGTATGTGAATTTTCCTCTTATGTATAACTTGTTCATTGATATGTTGCCGATGTAAATGTCGACGAAATCCCGAACGTAAGAATTCGCGACGTTCTGTTTGTATTTTATAAGGTACAGGCGGCCGTATAGGCGCCCGACGCACATACGCGTGTAATTAAATTGTTCCCTACACAGTAGAGGCGTTTGCCTTATTTTAAAGTCAGCTGTTAGTCTTAGTTTCGTTCAATATATGTATTAATTGGAAGTCCCGAGCTTTTAATTTACCTGTCACTTGAGTTCTGGTTCCCCATAGTTCTCCGTAAGAGAAATCAGCTAGAGCGAGCGGCTGAGAGCCAAATCGCTCGGTTAAACCTACCAAAATTACGAGATAATATTTAGTGTGGTACCAAATTATCTGCGCCAGGATCGCAGTCAGTTGGTGTACTTCCAGGCCAACGAAAACAACCTGTAGGTTGGTGGCAGCCTATCCGAAGACAGTAGTAAGAAACAGGGCGAAGCGGACGCCGAAATTCGCACAGGTACCACACATCCACCCAAAACGCAGAGTTTTGAAGGTAAAGTACCCAATTCCGGGCCTCTCGGGAAGGGCTCGCGCAGGAAACAATAGTGCCCGTTTGTACACGGGGCGGTTGGGTTTACACTATTTCAAAATCCTGTTCCGTTCAAGACATAAGAAATAGTGTGGGAATAATGAAAGAGACGATTGCATTCTTCAACGCTTTCGCTAAAAGAAGTACGATTCTGAAAAATGCTTCTCTACATCTTAAAAAATTGTGTGAGACTAGATGGACCGAAAAACATGAATCTGTTTTAAGATTCCAAACAAACATTGCAGGAGTCGTGGATGCCTTACAAACTATATCGTCCTGGAAGGACAAAGAGTCATCTTCAAAAGCGCAGTGCTTAATGAATTTTCTCTTAACCACAAAGTTTATTGCATCCCTTGTCTGTCTAGCCTCTATATTATCGATATCTTTAAATTTAAGTAAGCTTCTTCAAAAGAAAGCTCTTGATCAAACACAAGCGAAAACTGTGATAACTGACGTGACTTCGTTATTGGAAGAAATGAGAAGCAATGATGAGGAGTCATTTAAAGCACTCTTCAAAGATATTGAAAAAATTCTCGAACAATTAGACATCCCCATCACCTTACCAAGAAGGGTGGGCAGGCAAGTACATAGAGTGAATGTTGAGATGGATGATCATCAGGAATATCTAAGGATTGCTATTTACTTAAGTACCATTATTGGATAATGTGATTAATGACTTAAAGTTCCGTTTTTCACAAAGTTTCTTTCAACAACTTCAATATAATGCAATTATCCCTGAAATCTGTCTAAAGAAAACTGCGGAAGAACTGCACCAAGCAGTAGCAGACATTGCGTCAAGCTTTTCTAAAATTTTTAATGAGGACGAGAAAATGGTTTCGCTAATGTTGGGATCTGAAAAACAAAATGGAAGAACTCTACGGAAGCAGTTCCCGATACGGCTCTCACTGCCTATTGTGCTTGCGATCCGGACTTGTTCCCTTTACTGAAAAAGGCATTGCGAATTATATGTGTTTTACCGGTTAGCGTGGCGACAGCTGAGCGAAGTTTCTCTTCGCTAAAACGATCGAAAACTTGGTTGAGGTCTACTATGAGTCAAGACCGATTGGTAGGATTGGCTCTCTTACACATTCACAAAGACATAAGTGTCGACGTAGAAAAAGTGATCGACGAATTTGCCAAAAGAAACAAGAACAGGCGTACTGAATTTGTCATATAGCCTTATAACAGTAACCCTGCATTGACCTTACATAAGCGAAAAAACCGACCAAATGTTGATTTTTGAATCTTATAATAAGCGCTTTCACATTTATTTGAGGAGCCTTAGTTAATCTCAGCAATTTGATTGGTTCATTTGAATATTGACCAATCAAATTGCTGAGACTAAGTGAAAGGAAAGCGCCTTATAAAGCTGTATGTTTAGTTAATTTTGCTTTCTACAATTTCCTGAGACCATCTCTGTTGTGTGAATACCTTAGATTTGTAGGTTTTGTATAATTTGCCTTACTTGAAAAAACGATTTTTTGACAAAAGTGAGTTTTACTTAAATGATTAATCGAATACCTACTGACACCAAACTTGGTAAGTACACTTATCTAATGCAACTTTACACAAAACCACAAAAAATTTGAATAAACAAAAAAAGTATAAATTTGTTGCCTAGTGTTATTCAATGTTTCTAGCGATGTTTAATCTGAATTGTTGTTATAGTTATTCATCGACACTCAATTGTGATTCGGTATCGGTCCATCGACTCTAGGAGCCGATGGCTTGGATGGATGGAGGTGGGGTTAACGGCAATGGCGGCAAAATCAGGATAAACATTGAGAAAATGTGGTTATTTTTATTTGGTTGGAATTACAAGTTGAAATTGTTCGAAAAATTTTGTTGTTTTCTGAGCTACAAAATGAACGGCGGGTCATGCGAAGAGGAGCAGGAGAAAGTTGTCTTGCAACTTGGGCAGAATGGGGTTACATTTAAAATTGCTATCACGGAGACATAATATAATAATCTCGTACAAGCTGGTGAGTACTTGTACCCAACCGGATCTCTGAAGAAATGCAGGTTTGCGCTGCAACTGACGCTACGTCCAAACGGTTAGTCCCATGGGCTTCCAATCGATCTTAAACTCTATGAGAAACGGGCTATCTTTCTAACTGCTTTTCAATTACTTTAAACTGTATCAAGGCCTCCCGAAATTGGCAAAAGCCCGCGTAATAAAGAAAAAAAATTATGTTTTTTTAATTTGAAATTAGACGGTTTTCTGTGAGAGATATCGCAAAAATGCAGGAAATAAACATTAATCGATTTTTCGCTAATGAATATATGTGACCGGTCCCTGAAATTGATATTTGGTCATTGCGTTTGCTGTTTTCGCGGAGTTGGTCACTCATGGTCATTGACAGCACCGGAAGTTCCCCTCCAGAGCCGCCATGTTGTTTTCATGACCGGTCATGAATTGTGATAACCAGGTCTGGCAGGTAAGTTACTCGCGTTCATTACGCCAACTGTCACTGCCTTCAACTGTCAGTTTTCAGGACTAGTAAAAAGCGGCAAAAAGCTAACCTAAAACGGTCGTTGTTGTTTCGAATCCCAAAAATGTGTTCCAAACGTGACGAATTAGATGGGAGCGACGAGTTGGAATATACGTTAAATTATGCCGGGGAAGAGTATTACGTAGTATCGGACCTAACAACAGCTAATGAAGTTTTAAATAGTAGATATTTTCCCATATCTTTTGTAGTTTGTGCAGTACCTTAGATTATTGTAGGTCCTGAAGCTGCCCGCCAACTACTTTTTTCAATGGGAATCATTGACTACGTTTACAGTACCATTAACCCCGGTAGTTATAACTACCGGAGTTGTAACATCGGGAGTAAAACTGCGTGTAAACGTGTTCTAACTACCGGAGTTAATAATCCGGTGTGATAACTCTACCCCCGATTTTAATCAGGTGTAGACTTATAACTTCCGGTATTAGAGCATGTGTAAACACTTCCAGCGAAATGGAGTACGAACTACCGCTCGTCACCAACTTGCAAAAGATAAAAATCCCCGTTTTTTCTCGGACTTCTCGGGTTGTGTTTTTTGTGGTTATGTTCAAGCTTATGTGTTCATGTGTCAGTGATGTGTCATGTGCTCAAAGAAGTTGTCTCTGGGGTTAGGTTATTCGCGAAGTGCTTCGTGAACTTTGTGTTATAATGAGTCAAGTACGAAATTCGTGGGAATATGAGGAAACGAGAACTTTCCTGCGATTCGTAAAAGAACTGAAAATTTTGAAGGCCCTTGATGGAAAACAATTCAGGGCAAATGAGATTTTTGCTCCGATTGAGTCCCGGATGGAGGAGGAGGGGTATTTAAAATCTGTTAAACAAATGCAAACACGATTTAAAACCTTAAAAAGTAAGTTGTTAATGAAGTTTTAAGTATGCAATTATTATGAAAATGTAATTTTTATAAACTTCTTCAAAACCACCGTTCTATTTTCAGAACAATACTATGAAATGAAAAAAAGTTGTCCACTAGCGGCAGTGGAAATGCAAGGGATTCATTTAGATATTATAATGAGATGAACGAGCTATTGGAACATCGTCCAATCAGTAAACAAGAAGGAATTGACTCCACTCTTCCTCTTGATGGTATTTTTGCAAATAGTAGGTATAAGTTTTCTAATCATAATCCATAATAATTCCAGATCACACTGAGCAGGAAAACCAAACCAAAAGCCTACAAAATGAAATTTGGGAACTGGCAAATAGTACTACACAAAACAATGTTGAAAATGAATTGCCCTTGGAGATGCAATTAAATGATGAGCAGACTCAGGAACCTTTGACGAATGAAGAAAGTAGTCCAATAGATGAACAGTCTGCAATGCCTTCAAATAATACTTCATCGAGGCAAGATATTGTGAGAAACAAGAAGAAAAAAACGAATGACAGAATCCATAATTACCTGGAAGAATCAAAAAGAAATGCAGATCAAAACAATCAAAGTTTATTGGAGGGGCAGCGTGCAATTTTCCAAAGTTTTTTACAGCAGCAGGAGGAGTGTGAAGAAAGGATGATTAAGACACTGCTTGAAGGACAAAAAGCTTGTATCAAAGAGGCAACTGCTGATATGCTGAGTGGATTAAGAAGTATATTTCAACAGCCAACTTCAACTCCAGCATACATGACCTCAGCCCCATATTTCTTCCCACAACCACAACAAAAACCATTGAATCACTCGGTGAAGGACAGAAAGCGAACAAGATCAGGGCGGTCAAATCTGGAAGATAGCAGTGACAGTGATTAGCTAATTGATTAGATAAATCTTAGCATTAGTATTTTTGTTGAAATTTGTTGAGATTAGAAAAAAAGTGTATCAAAATGTGTATGTACATTTTATTATCATTATAATAAACCAAGAAAACTTAATGATAACGGGAAGTTCTAATTGGAAAATTTTGACATAAATATTCTTTTAGTGCATTTCTTATATCACTGGCCCTTAAATTTGGCAATGTTCTGTTTGCTGTAATTTCAGGTTGGGGAAATATTAATTCAGCACGTCGAACATCTTCCATCCAATTCTGGATAAATACTTCCTTTTTAGATTCTACTATATTATGGAGAATACAGCAAGCTAGTGTTATCTCTGGCACAAAAGTATAGTGAACATCAATTCTTTTTAATATGCACCTCCATCTTGCTTTAAAAAGGAGTACTTAAGTGAAATTGTAGAAAAATTTTTTCTAAGAATAATGGTGAAAAAACAAGTGTTACTAGCAATAATAACTGAGATACAGCAAAATTTTGTTTATGCCGTTAACTATGTGACGTCACATCGGCGTAGAAACTCAGGCTGCCGGTGGCGCGATCTATGTTCATAATGGAGTTTCAATGCGGCGTCAACATGGCTTATGGCCTACGGGTTTGAGCTTAATTTATCTACAAAAAAGTGGAAAAGTTGGACATTGAGAAGGGAAATAAGCTCGTACTCGTACCTACATGATCATAAATATTTGTGAACAGAAGCAACGTTTTAATAACAACCATAATAGGTAAGTCGAATTTAACATTAAAACTAACCAAAGGGCGGTTAATTACCATTCGTTAATCAAGCGGACTTCGGCAAAAACTGCATTGTTTCTATACGGATTCCCGCTGTCACTGTTGTCGTTTGCCCATGTGACGTCATCACGTAAAAAAAAGTGAACCGTCGCGTGGGCATTTTCAAAGTCCTTCACTGTTCAAACGGCTGTAAAGGTTTGTTTACATTATAGCATTTTTCTTAGGATCCTCTTAAAAATTACTTAAGAAAAGTTACAAACGTACATCCAGCCGTTTCCCATCCATTTCCTCAAGACACTCTCAATAATGTAAGCAGGTAGATAATTTATAAGCTCCAAGCATTCATAAGAAAATCAAAAAGATCCCACAATGTAAACAAACCTTAACTCAAAAACCATTTATGATAAAAAAATGGGAATCTCGGAGATGGTAGAAACTTCTCTACTTTTTCACAGAATTTGTAAATATAACAGGTTGAAAGTGTCGAAGAATTATTATGATAATTATGATAAACACGGCATGGGTTGCGTAAAACATCCCCAGTCGAAGAGATATACCTACGCATCGACCCCGCATTGCTATCCAAAACATGCGGACGAGGATGATATAAAAATATAGAGCACGAACTTTAAATAAAAATAATAGTAAATCCTTGTTTAGTGGTTGCATACCTATGGTTTTTATTTAAAATTAATGACCTACATGTTTCGCCTATTCGGCATCTTCGGGGTCAGTTTATGAATGTCATCGACGAGTTACATTTAATATAATACTTAAGTTTAAATTTAAAACTTAAATCTAATTAAAACGTTCAAACTTTAAAATTATCACATGTATCACAGCCATGTTTTGTCATTTGACATGTTTGAATGTTTAAATTTAAACTTAAGTATCATATTAAATATAATTCGTCGCCGACATTCATAAACTGACCCCGAAGATGCCGAATAGGCGAAACATGTAGGTCGTTAATTTTAAATAAAAACGATATGCACCCTCTAAACAAGGATTTACTATGTATTATCTAATTAGTGCATACTCACAAAATACATCAATTATTATTTAAATAAAAATGTTTTTCATTCCTAAAATGACATTTTTTGATCCGGCAATGCAACAGCTATGGAATCCGATAGTAAGAATATGCTCTTTGGTTAAAATAATTTTAAAGAGGGCCTTTTTGCCACTAAATTGAAATTTTTCGAAAAAATGGCACTAAGGTTGTCGACCTGAAAAGAAATTATCTTCAAATCTGGTAATAAAAATATACAATTATGTTTTATTCATGGCACCGACTTCCTGCCAAATGGGCACTATGTGTGAATACATTTTTAGAAGCAGAATTTGAAGAGCTTTATTGCCATTGTGGTCCAAAAATGGGGGTTTGCATTTAAAATTTTAAACTTGAAAGGCACTTTCCGGGGACCAATGTGACCCAAAATCTTAATCAGCACCTACAAAGCTCACTGAATAAGTGAATATGTGTGCCAAATTTCATCTCGAAACGTTCAATAGTTTGAGCTACAGCGTAGAGATTTGATTTTTCGCTCGATTCTAGTAACTCTGCGAGCGTAGAAGTTAAAAAATTTAGTCTTCACCATTGTTCTTAGAATTTTCTAGACTTTTCATTTGTGCAAGTCGTTTTTTTTTGCTTTGCACCTTTAAGTCTTCCAAATGCTATTTCAACCACAACCCTGGCACTATTTAGATGCACATTGAAAGAATCTTCCTCCACTGTTAACCTTCCTGAGTACCCTTTTATTAGCCAGGGCAGCATGGGATATGCAGGATCTCCAATTATCATCATTGGCACTTGAACATTATTAACTTCTTTATACTCCTAAAAGTATTATGTCGATTTATTATATTGATAAAATTTGTACCTTTGGAATTAACACTTCGTGATGCTTGAACAGTCCAGATCTGCCAAATACTGCAGCATCATGCGAGGAGCCAGGACTCATGCAGTTTATATTACGAAACCTTTAGACAAAATCTGATCAACCATGATAAGAACTTTAATGTATTTATTTGTTACCTATACTGATGGTCCACAACTGCTTGGAGGACAAGTGATGGCCAACCCTTCCGATTAATAAAATCCCTGTACCCATCTGAGGGTGGGAGTATGGGGATGTGCGTCCCATCAATAGCTCCAAAGTAGTAGTGATTGAGGCGCTCTCGGCCAGAAAATGATGAAAAAGGGGCGTGGCTTCGAGCAAGTGGCCTAGACTTCTCATTGGCTGAGGGGGAGGCGTGGCTTTGAGAGAGTGGCCTAGTCTTTTGATTGGCTTGGGGCGTGGCTTTGAATTAATTATCAAGTGGCCTAGTCTTTTGATTGGCTTGGGGCGTGGCTTTGAATTAATTATCAAGTGGCCTAGTCTTTTGATTGGCTTGGGGCGTGGCTTTGAATTAATTATCAAGTGGCCTAGTCTTTTGATTGGCTTGGGGCGTGGCTTTGAATTAATTATCAAGTGGCCTAGTCTTTTGATTGGCTTGAGGCGTGACTTTGAAAAAATTAGCGAGTGGCCTAGTCTTTTGATTGGTTGAGGGGTTGCGGCTTCGAAGAAATGGGCGGGTGGCCTAGTCTTTTGATTGGCCCTCGCTTTTTTCAACTTTTCTTGTTTTGTTGGGGATAGGGGAGGGATAAGAAAACCGTCCATTTTTGACAGTTGGGAGAGAAAAAAAATCTTTACATTTTAATCTGATTTATTAAGCACGTCTAACATAATATTTGTAATATGTTATGGATCCTAGCAGAAACAGCACTTCAAGTATCGCCAGCAAGCAGTGAATGACTCCATTGACATTTAGAACGGCAGATGGCGGGCAGGATGGCTCTTGGGCGGTTTCGTTTACGACGTGCCTCCATAGACTGTCTCCGAAACTTCGATTCCCATAAATGAATCTTACTTTGTAGGTCACGATGTGAAGATTTTTCGCCGGAATGTCGACGGCTTGAAGGATCGGTTGTCCTCCCTCTTCGGTCGAAGCATACAATTCAATCCAATTATGGGGCCAAGTGTCGTTGTGGCTGTCGAAGCAGGCAAAAACCTCTCGCACGTCACCACTCGGTTTGCGTATGATGAAGCTGTTATTGAACAGCACAGCGAAGATGATAATGTTGGTTTTTAACAGAGCCATGATTGCTGACAAACTGAAATGCTGCGTCCACCGTCCGTCCTTTTATTCTTGCTGCTAAAAAATTGTCATGGCGTATGTTTGTTTGTAGTTGCGCGCGTCGATGTATTCGGGTATGTAGATGGAGGAGAGGGCTTCCATCTTCTCAAACTCCCCATTGCTTAAGATCCTTTGGTTTCCCATTTCCCTGTACTCGTAGCAGGAGATTTTCAACGATTGCTCTTTGTAATTGGATTCGTAGGTGCACCGCACAGGCAGGACTACGCCCTCTCCGTATTCCAACCTGAAATGTCTGTAAAAGGGATATTTACTTTCGATTATCCCCGCAATTTCCAACTCTTTTTCAATAAGATTTTTTCTGAAACTCTCGATGGCCTCCTCCACTGTCAGCAAGTTCATTTGGTCGTTGTACGAGACGGTTTTTGATGATTCGGTGGTGGAGGCGGCGTCGGTGGCTGTAGTGGTGTCGGCGTCTGAGTTAATGAGTGGCGGCGGGGTCGTTTCAGCAGTTGCTGTTTCGACGGTGGTAGTGATAATTGTCGTTGTTGTCGTTGTTACGGTTTCGCCAGTTGTGGATGCAGGCGGGGGAGGAGGCGTCGATTGAAGCAATTCCGACGTCAACGATTCCGCACGGAGAGCTGTCGAATTGGCAACATCAGAACCGAAAACATTGATGTGCGACGGGGAGGATGCGGAAGCGTTTTGCGACTGCTGCTGCTTGTCGTCGAGCATCATTTTCGAGGTGAAGACGGTTGACTCGGTGTACAGGGGAAGAGGCTGACTCGGCTGCAGCAGCTTGAAAGCCAAATTAATTTGAACGGTCTCGTTGGATGGCAGCGTGACGAGAAATTTCATTCTAGCAATCTTGTCCGAATCCAAATGTATCGACGACGTGGTTGGAATCGAGTAGACCTCATCGGGAGCAGCTATGAAAAGCGAGCAGCAGTAAAACGAAAAGATTAGACAAACGCCGAACTTCATTTTGACTGAAGAGAACGATGCAAATTATCGCTTTTATATTTAACTTCTCTCTCTCTCTCTCTCTCTCTCTCTAGAGAAGGTCGCTCTTATCGATCCACGAGTTGTGTTTTTCCGAAAAACCGAGCCAGTTGACGTAGACTTTGTCCCCTCGACGTTTTATTATCTTCTCGACGAGGTAAATGTCGGGATATTTTGCGCGCAATAATTCTTGCTCGTAGAAACCTCCTAGGATCGTTTCGCCCTCGTGGTCCTCCAGGACGTAGGTGACGGGATTCGTGTTTTGAATTTTTTTGACTTTGAAAATTTCGGTTGTCCAATTGGGCGTGTACCCTTTTTGGAAGACGTGCTTGTATTTGCTGATGCGCACGCTGCTGCCCACCTTGAATTTGGGTCGAGGAAAAGCTTTAATTTTACTGTAGACGCCCATCAAAAGACTTTTTTCATTGGCGGCATTCACCTCGCTCGGTTTCATTTTGATGGTTCTGTGACGCTTGTTGTTGTAGACGTCGACGAGTTTTTGAACGTCATCGATCCACCGGTACGTGCCTTGCAAGCTAAATTGTTTCCACATCCATCCCTTTAGCGTTCGGTTAAATCTTTCGGCAATCGACGCCTTCATGGTGGTGTAAGTCGAGTAATGTTTAACACCGTATTTTCCCATCAGCTTCTTAAAGTGTGCATTGTAAAATTCTTTTCCAAAGTCCGTTTGAAGGTGGCCTGGAGGTGAATGATGTTGATTTAGACGGCGATGACCTCCTTTTCGACTGCTCGTTTTAGACAAGATAACCTCCATGGCCTTGCTGACGTCAGACCCGGATTTGGTTTTGACCGGGGCGACCCAGGCGAATTTGGAGAACGCGTCGATGACAGTCAGCAGAAACCGATACCCCTTGTTCTCCTTAGCGTACTCCCCCATCTCGACCAAATCGGCCATCCAAAGATCGTCTATGCCTTTCAAAACCACCCGTCGACGTTCGAAATTTCTCCGAGCCTGCTTGTGTAATTCGTTTACGAGTTGACGTTTGGACATGGCTGCTGATTCACTATCGCGATATGCTCATTTGTTGCGAGGGTTTTGCCTTTTTATTAGGGGACGGTTGTTCGGGCGGGGTTGTGGACGGCTTGGTTGGAGGAGGAGGAGGAGGGGCTGTTAACGGCGATGCGATGATGACGGGGTTTTCGGGAAAATGCGAGTTTAGATCGTTGAATTGCATCTCCAGTTTACTTAGGGTGGCGCTGAATTTTTGCAATTTCTGCCTCATTTCGTTTCTCAGCGGAGCGATCGGAGCGGTTTTCTCGTCCACGTAGGCGCGCGTCACGGCGTCATTTGGAGCGGAGGGGCTGCGCATGCTCAGATTACTAACGCGCTTTTGCTTAAAATCCCACCCGCCATCCTCGGTTGGCACGATCCCCAAAGTATCGTAGACGTTTATGCGGGCAGGCTTCCTATTAGCAGTAGCACCAGCTCCACCTTGCGCTGAACGTCCGAACTTGTCGATAATCATGACGCAAATGATTCGCGCCCGCTCGACTGTGCAAATTTATAAAATAATAATGTTTTCTTCGCACAGCTCTTCTAAAATCGATATGATCTCGTTTTTGTGGTTCGTGTGACCCGCCTGCTCGGAGGCTATCAGCAATTTCAACCGGTCGACCAACTCGTTCACGTTATTCCAATAAACATAATCGTTCGCGCCGTCGGTGGTCATGACCTTTTTCGAGAGACCCCTTCCCTCGGGGGGTGCCGCCGGTTTCCCTTTAATTATTTTCTTAATCAGCTTATATTTGCGCCCCTTGCTTCCCGCCAATTGTTGTTCGGAATCATAGTTTCTATGCAGCAAGTTTGCGCTCCTCGCCATTTCGGCATATTGTAAAACGTCCCTCTGCTCGTACTCTCCGGATGCGGGATGTTTCGAAAAAATCAAATTTGTCAGACCGGGAGTGAGATCGTATGCCTTGTCGCTCAGAAAGAGCGTGCGATTGTTGATGGAAATCGGCAAACTGCCCAGTTTCCATTTATTGGTGTCGATGTCCAGGTAGGGGCCGTACGTGTTGTCGATGCTTTGTTGAGGCATATTGAGAGAAAGAATAAATCTATCGGTGGGTTTTGTGGGTTCGAGTCGTGATCGATCCATCAAGGATCTCGAAGCGGCGCCGCCTCCGCCCTCCTCCCCTTCACTCTCGCCATCATCAGCATCGTCGTCGGCGTCGTCGTCGTCGTCGTCGTCGTCGCGTCTACGACCCTTTTTAGATGGCGGCGGCGACAACGAAGGCGGAGGCATCGGCTCCGGAGGAGGAGGCGGTAATGCCGCCACCGTCATGGCCATGTCCTTGCGATCTTCTTTTTTTTCCTCCTTCAAATGGCTCGACGCCCTCCGTTTGACTGGCATCGATTTGAGTTTAGTTGTGTTTGATGCGGCCAATTGTTTTAAGGGCGTCGTGATGGGGTGAAATATTCTCTCGAATTCGACGGCATCTTCGATTCTATTCGACTTGAGCGCTTTGAATTTTTTCCGAATGACATCACGCGTCCTGACGAGGTCCTTTATCACTTTTTCATCCATGCTTTCGCTCTATCTCTATCTCTTTCTCTCTCTCAACACAGCTGATGGTCGGTGTCTGTTAGATGCGAACAGCTAGAGAACTGCTTCACTTATGGTGATGTGCACCTGATTACGTCAGTAATATGAAGGTGTCGAACCCCTTCCGATAACGTCCGTCTTCCAACGGACAATCTTTGTTGATGCAAAGAAAACCGTAATCCGTTTTCCAACATTCCACGCAAACGTCGTTAAACTGTCGATAAGTCATGTCCGTGTTGACGTGATCCTCGTAAATGTGCCTCAAATTTAGATTGTCCTGCTTGAAGACGACCAGGAAGTTGGCGTTGTCGCGAATCAAATGTTTCGGAATCCGGCTGTACGATTGACCGAGATAAACGCTGTCGACCCCCTTGTGTCGACCCATGCAAAAGTACTCCCGAATGTTGTTTTGTTTCTCGCACGCAATGTCGTCGAACACAAAGACGGAATTGTTTTTAGCCTCATGCACCGGCAACACTTCGTCGTTGTACGAGAACGTGCTATAACCGATTATGTCTTTTAGGTCTGCGAACAAGTTCTCCAGGTAACGATATTTGGGCTGATATAGAGATTTCGAGTAAACGTAAAGGTTCTCAAACTTGAGACCGTTCGGATGTTCCAACAACGTTATGAGAACGTTGGTTTTTCCGCAATTCGAGGCGCCCACAAACAGACCCCTTATGCTGTTGGGCAGCAAATTACCGTGCCTGCGACGTTGCACAACACCATCGCCTTGTTTCGAATCGGCGTTCGAAACGGGCAGTTTATCCTCTTGACGCACCAAACGCATTTTATCGACTGCACGAACACCTATAAGTAGTTGCATATTTAATCATCGCAAACAGATAAATGATTGACCACGGAGGGAGGAGGATCAGTCGCGTGCGAGGACGCGGATTGATCAATTCGATCGTCGATAAGCTGCCATTTGAATTGCACATTCCCGGCTACCAGTACTGCGGACCCGGAACGAAATTGAAGGAGCGCTTGGATAGAAACGACCCCGGCATAAATCCTTTGGATCGCGCCTGCAAGGAGCACGACATTGCCTATTCCGGTACAAGGAACGTCGGAGAGCGGAACAAGGCCGACTTGGTGCTCGCAGATAGGGCCTGGCAGCGTGTGAAAGCGAAAGATTCGAAATTAGGGGAGCGCGTGAGCGCGTGGTTCGTGACCAACGTGATGAAGGGTAAAGCGAAATTGGGGATGGGGTGCAGAAAACGCGGTGGCCGCAACAACAACGGTGTAGGAGGAAGAAAAAAGAAGAAAAACGTCACTTTGAGGAAGGTGATAGCGAAGGCGCGAGCTGCCGTAAAAACTAAAAAGCCTGCAAACATGAGCAGCGCCATCAAGGTGGCGTTGACCGCGGCAAAAAAGGCGGCGAAAGGCAAACAGGTCGATCTTTCTGGCGCAACGAAGACGACACGCGTCATCCCCATACCCAAGAAGGGCGGTCTGATTCCGTTCTTATTGCCGTTGATGGCCGGCATGTCGGCGATTGGATCACTGGCCGGTGGCGGCGCCGCGATCGCCAAGGCGATAAACGAAGCGAAGGCGGCCCGAGAACAGCTGGCCGAGAACCGACTGCACAACAGGAAAATGGAGGCGACGGCGTTGGGAAAGGGATTGTACTTGAAGCCCTACCGGCAGGGTTTGGGTCTTTACTTGCCGCCAAAAAACCGCTGAGGTTGCTGCCCAAACGGGCCCTCACCGATGTCGTTCTGAAAAAATTTGCGACGGACGCCTCTATCTCCAATTTTAGGGGCGTCTTCATGCTGGACGATCTGGAGAAGAGGAGACCACCACCTCGTCGCTCCACCGAATGCGGGATCGTAAATTTGGACAGATCGACGGGTGTCGGCACCCACTGGGTGGCGTATTCGAAAAAAGGACGGAGCGCTGAATATTTCGACAGTTATGGTGACCTTCGACCTCCTCGGGAGATCATTCGTTATTTGGATTGCTGCGATGACATCAGCTACAATTACGCAAGATGTCAACCGGACGACACTATCATTTGCGGCCATCTATGTTTAAAATTTTTGTATGAACGACACAAATAAAGAGTCACTCACCCATCGATAACCTTTAGTATCTCCGCTTGCGTCATGTCAACCGCCGGTGGCATCATTTTTGAGCTGACCGGATGCGAGTCGCGACTTGTCGCCGACCACTTTCAAAACATTCATCTCGACCCGAACGCCGCCTACGAATGCGGTCTGATCAGTGTCTTTACCTATAATTCCATACCTAACGTGAATGCGGCAAACAATTTGTTTCACATAGGCGAGGAGACGATAGAAATACCCTCGGGAGCGTACGAAATCGACGACATTGCCGGCGTCATCGGTGAGCAGTTGAAGGAAACGATGACCAAACCCTCGGTGGAGATAACCGCCAACGCGAACACGCTCAAGGTCGAGGTATTGTCGCCGAAACATCCCATACATTTCGAAAAGGAGCGCTCCATCGGCCGGCTGTTGGGGTTCAGCAAAAGAAAGATCCGAGCAAAAGAGAAGGGCGTATCCGATCTGCCCGTTGACATCAACAAGGTTCACTCGATACGAGTGGAATGCAACTTGGTGACGGCCTCCTACACGAACGGCAAGCTCGGTCACACCATACACAACTTCAAGCCGTCCGTGCCGCCCGGCTACGAAATCAACGAACGACCCGTCAACATAATGTATCTGCCTGTGTTGAACCCCAGCAATTTGAGCCCCGTGGTCGTCAGTTTGGTCGACCAGGACGGCGACCTGATCGACTTTCAAAAGGAGCGAATCACGGTACGCCTGCACATGCGACCCATGCACCAACAACCCTTTTACTATTAAATAAAACGCGGCTTCTCCGCGACGGTCACCCCATTCGCTCGAGATGCTCGTATTCGAAAACAACAACGGTGGCGGCGGCGGAGTCGGCGGCGGCGGTTGCGTCCGCGATTACGACGCCAGACCGCCCTATAAAAATAAGCGCAAGGGAGCTGGGAAATTTAGTTTCGCCCTTGACGCGAGACGAGCCGCATTATCCGAAAAGAACAAGCGCTTCCTAAAGTCTTTGGGATTGACATTGCATCCATCGATTGCAGTGTGCAAGGACAATAAATAAATAACATAACCCATGATGAGCGTCGATATATTGAACATCACCGAACAGCCCCGTTCCGATGAATCCATCACGAATTGGTCCCTCCACACGTACACGCCATTCGTGGACTCGTACGGCAACAACGACACCATTCGCATTTGCGTTCAAAATCAGGACCACATAGTGTTGCCCAGCGAGAGTTTCCTCTACGTCGAAGGCTTCGTGGGTGATAAAGATGGAAAATCAATCGAAGGTCTTCAGCTCACCAACAACTGTGTCGCCTTCATGTTCGACGAGATCCGATACGAATTGAATTCCGTGGAGATCGATCACTGCCAAAACGTGGGCATCACTTCGACGATGAAAAATTACGTGTCCCTCACGCAGGATCAGAGCACGGCTCTACTCAACGCCGGTTGGACTCTGAGGGACAAGGGACCCCAAAAGGGGGGAGGAGGTGGCGGCGGTCAGAGCGACACATCCTTTAATTTTTGCGTGCCCCTAAAAATGCTGCTCGGTTTCGCCGAAGACCACCGACGCGTCATACCCAACGTCAAGCACGAATTGATATTGGTCAGGGCGAAGACGGACGATAACAGCGTGGTGGTGGCGGCCAAAGCCGACGCCGATGCTGGCGGGTACAAGTTGTCCCTCAGGAGGGTCAGTTGGAGGGTTCCCCACATCAAGCTGAGCGATTCGGAGCGTCTTAAAATGTATCGCATAATCGAAAGCCAGAAACCGTTAAGGATCGCTTTTCGCAGTTGGGACTTGTACCAGTATCCCAACGTGCCCTCATCGGCGACCACCACCGTGTGGCGCATCAAGACGGCCAGCGCCCTCGAACGACCCCGATACGTTCTGTTCGCTCTGCAAACTGGTAAAATTAACAATCGCGCCTCCAATCCCACCGAGTTCGCCCACTGCAAACTGACCGACTTCAAGGTGTACCTCAACTCGGAGGTCTACCCCTACGAGAATCTGAACGTTTCGTTTCCGGACTCTCGCTACGCCCTCTTGTATCACATGTACGCGGCGTTCCAACAATCCTATTACGGGCGCACCCCTACCCGCCCTCTGCTAGATTCGGACAAGTTTAAAAACTCCGCGCCCATGGTTGTGGTGGATTGTTCGCGTCAAAACGAAACCATCAAGAACGGACCGGTGGACGTGAGGGTGGAATTCGAAACGTCGCCGGGAGGAATCGGGTTCAACACCGCCGCCTACTGCCTCCTGCTGCACGATCGCGTCATCGAGTACACGCCGATGAGTGGGGAAGTGAGAAAAATCGTATAAGTAGCGCAGCGCGAGCGCTCGAGCTTCAGTCACAGTCAAAGACGCCGCGCGCGCCATCATTAAAATGTTAGCCTCCGTTGCGATTAAAGCCCCCGTCTCGACTCCGGTCACCGTCTCGACCCGAGCCGATGTTCAGACCCGAACCGAAGCCCAGACCCAAGCCGAGGACATTGCCGCCCGACACTTACCCCAGCCGCCCGAAAAATTCGCAGTCATCGATGTCCAGGGATTCAAGGATGGGGCCAACCGGTTCATCCTTAAAGAGCTGGCGGTGGTTCAGGGCTCTGGAGAGTACCAACGGTATCTGCTACGCCCCCCGTTCCATTTTTTGCAGCTGGGCCGGAGGGAACAGCAGCAGGTGAGATGGTTGGAAAACAACCATCACGGTTTGAAATGGGAAGAGGGAAGTACGCGGTACAAGTGTCTGCGAAATTTCTTAATTCTTAATTTGGTTGGGGCCGTCGACGTGGTGTACGTGAAAGGAGGGGAAAAACAGGAATGGGTGAGGGCGCTGCTGTTGGAGAAATTGCCTGTTGTGGACCTCGAGCAGAGGGGCTGCCCGTCGCTGGCCGACCTCAAAAAAATGTATCCGCGGTGGAGCGGCCAGCATAGATGCCGAACCCACCAAGGACCTTGCGCCCTCGAAAATTCCATGATGACTTATAAATTTGCTTCGGCGATGACCCTCCTCCTTCTTCAGTGATTTATTATTATTACGTGCTCTGCGCGCGCGCGCGCGCATGTGTAGGCGTGTTTTCCTTCTTTTGTTTTTTTGTTTTTCTCATTTTCATGAGAAATAAAAAATTGTGTTTCTCATAAATAAAGGTTTATTATTGAAAAATTGTTGTTGTTGTGAAAAAAAAACTTCAATCCCTTCTTCCTTGATACTTCTCCCCCTCACCCCCCTGGGCCTGCTCCTCCTCCTCCTCCTCCATATCGTTGGTCGTCGTCGTCGTCGTCGTCATCGTTGCTGCTGCGGCAGCGGCGTCATTGGTGATGGCGTAATGACCCCAGGCGTAAGTCGAAACGCCGTCGCTTCTTATGTACCGTTTGTCGTCTGCATGGTTCAACGAGACCTTCGTGATGCGTTGCGTGTAAATTTGATGGATTTTCGATCGAAAAACCATCATGCTACTATAAAAAATTTTCCTCTTATATAGGCAGTCTCGGTAATTGTCCAGAGACAAATTGAGGACGGCAGTCTTTTTAATTCCCTTGGCCTTCTTCAACAATTTTTTGCCCTTCACATCGACCGAGTACATTTTTGACCTCAAGCCCACAAACTCGAGCATCAATGATCCCTTGTTTTCGTCCTTCATGTAGCCGATCTTCTTCTTGTTTCGAAGGGGAAAACCGTACGGATTGTCGGGAGGGTAGTCGGATGTGTCGAAACGCTCCTCAATGTCCTCCCGTATGTCGTCGTAAAAATCTTCGGTTTCAATTGTGTAGGAAAGCGAGTCGGTGTCCATGTAGTTGAGCTTCACTCGATCTCCAAATTTGGGTTTCATGTACCCATAATGGAAATCGTACATGAGCCACTTGGACAGCTCCAAAACCACGAAACCCAGATATATCGGTTTGTCGTACTTGGTGCGCATTCTGTCCAACTGGATGGCAATCATGTCGGGCATGAACTCTGTCGAGCTGTGGAAATTGGGTTTAGCTATGGCCCTGGCGCCCAAACGACGCCCGCTGCTCTCCCACTCGGTCACGATCCTGACGTCGCGACGCTTAGTAACATCTTCCATAGTTTTTCCATACACTGCATTGTTTAATTTCTTGAAATGATCCTTTTCGAAATCAGTCTTGGCTCGGGATCGGTGCCAGGTATTCAGCTCTATGTAGCTCTTCAGCCATCGAGATTGCTTGAACCGAATTGCTCGATGTATTTTCACCAACTTCAGACCGTGCTTTATGCACTGCTGGAGGTTCTTATAATAAATTACGTAATTCTTTTTATCGGTCAGATCGGCAATCAGTTTGGGAAATTTCGATCCGGGGGCTGGCTTATTTTCTGGGCAAAAGGGCAGATCATTGTGTAGATCGTGCAGATTGGGCGGATACTCCAAGTCGACCTCTAATATGTACCCCACGTCGGACTCTTCGGACACGGCGGTGACGTCGAGAGAGGCCAGCGCCTCAGCTTCGACCCATTCAAAATCCCCATACGGAAGGGGTTGCGTCATGCCCCATCCGTAAAGGTTATTATAGTCGTAGTACATCAGGTACTTTGAGGGCTTTGTGGGGTCGTACGTGTCCATGTACTTATTGTTCGCCTTCGAGTGTCGATGGGAGCATTGTGTGAGTCCGCCTCTGATGCCGCTCTTCACGAAGGTGTGTATGTTGACGTCAGTCAATAGGTCCAACGTGATGCCGGTATGTTTGAGCATGGCATCCCAAGTGAAGCCGGGGGTTGTGAAATAATGACACGGATCCAACGAGTAGATCTCACAGCAGATTCTACGGAAGTTTTGAAAAACGTCTGTGAGTATCATGACGTCAGTGATGAGATAAGTTTTAACGTAATCCCACATGGTCTCACATTCGAATTCGTGCCACACGTTTTGGGCGTGCTCGTAGTCTTCGTTGGAGCACGCGGTGCCGGTCAGCGACGAGTAAAACACATTTTGAGGAGGCAGCGAGGTCTCGTCGAGACGTTCCCACGAATCGAGGTACTCGTACGGCATCACTTGAACTTGAACAACTCATCCTCGGGAAAGATAGATCTCACGTTGGTGAAGTCGGAGGGGGTCAAAGTTTGCGCTAAACTATCCAGGCTGCCCTGCATGAAGCGAAACGAGTCCAGGAAGCGCAACTCTACGCTTTCCGTTCGCCCCTGGCCGTTGTCGACCTGAATGTACTTCGACAGCGACACGTACAGCTCCTTGTTGAGGGGTATCAGTTTTATGTCTCCGGGAACTGCGTTTAGAGCCTTAACGAACAGGTGGCAGTCGTATCCGGAGAAATTGTGGAAGAAAATGGGAAAGAATTTCGGTGTTCTGTATAATAGGTTGCATTCCGAGTGAGCCGGCCCTCGGTACAAGCCTGAAAATAGAAATACGTTAATTTGATGCGATTCGCACAAGATCATCAATATACCCGTATAGTGATCGTGGTCGGCCACCCTGTGGGCGGTCTGCTGGTCGGTGAGGGGTAGCATGGCTTTGGGATTTTTAAGCACCTTTTCGTAAATCGCCTTCACGTCTTCGCAGAGGGACAAGACGAATTTTCGGGGGGAGTCGGCGCCCCTGTACACTCGCAGTCTATTAAAACTGCTGTCAAAAGTGCAGTATATGTAATAGGAGAAGGCACAAGGCACGTGCTGTTGGATCGTGGTGGTCGATGAGAGCTTGTAGACGTCCTCAGGATCATCCAGCAGTTCCACTTTGTTGGCGTCATCAGGATCACGGGCGAAGTTGTCGGGAGAGGGAAAGCAGGTGTCAAACCTCTGTAGAATGCATTCAAAGTCGGCGTAGATCGTGAAACCCACTTCCAACCCCCGCTGATGCTTTGTAAATTTCAGATGGCAATCGTCAGGTTTCGGCATTACTGTCACCACCTTGCTGCATCCCACCACCCGGTGAATCGACAAATTTTCCTCGCTGTAAAAATGGCTGAGACAAAAATTGCAAACGTGAATCTGCTGATGTCTTCCAGTCACCTGGTCTCTTATCAAGCGTGACGTATTCTTAATCCACACGTAATGGTGGACGTTTTCGTCGTTTTGTAAAAACAGCAGGTTGACGTGTGACGGCTTCTCTTCATTGGTTCTATAATATGGACCGATGACGCGCGCGCCATCCTCGTCCAATCCGAAAACGTTGACGCTCAAGTGATCGTTTAAATTTTCGAATTTTTCCACGTCATCAAGCTTGAGGGGAAATTCCAACCCTTCAAAATCTAACACGCTTCCATCCCTCAAAAAGATCGTGTCGGCTGTAATGTCGGCCACCCCATAACTGGACGGTCGGTACGTGTGTTCCTCGACCGGATCCAGGGCTGATATCAAGGCCCATTTGAAGCAGTACGGATCGTTGTTTTTAACGTTAATACAAGCCTTTTTCGCAGCAATCCTGAGGGGGAGCGGTAAATAGCTCCTCCCCCTCAACGGTTTGTACTCGTTCACGTTCAACTCTAGGAAGAGTATCTGGATTAGACTCCATCCGCTGTTTCTCTCTTGCATCTCATCCATTTTGACGACAATCTTCTCAGCCATCGTTTCATAGACACCCTGCAAATCGGCCGACCGCCAAATGATATCCATCTTCGTTTGAAACGATTTCGTTTCGAATTCTTCGCTGTCCTCCACCAGTTTAACGTATTCACCGAAAATCTCCATGTTGAACTTGAAGGAGCCGTGCCGCTGCACCTGCCTTTGCAACTCCCTCAAAGCAACACCACGAGCCTCGCCACTCAAAAATTCCCGCGGATTCAGACATTCAGGATCGTGATTTTCCAGGATAAGCGTCTCAATGCGCCCACTGAAGCTGCTCTTCACCGTCTTCAGCCCTTCCTCGTTGCGAGTCGCTGCTTTCCATGTGTGCTTCAACGTTCGCAGGTGTGCCGCCCATCGATTAGACGGCACTTCCACTGAGCAAAACTCGCACCTTCGCATCGACGGCATCCTTGACGACGACGACGACGACGACGATGCGGTGACATCCACCCCTCGGTTCGATCCTAATCAAATTGCTCATAAATAAGGGCCGCTGCACGGGGGGCGCTAACATTGACTACATTACCTGTTGAAGAGGCGGAGGCTGCTGCGGGGTCGGCAAGTGCATCAATAGGGTGCTGCAACAAACGATGCTTTTTCATCAGCTTTTCATCCGGAAATACAGCTCCGCAGTTTTCGCAAAGGAGGCTGTCGTCGTCGTCATCGCACTCGTTTTGCGCACTCGTGGAAGGAATGTTGTCCTCTCCATGGTTGCGTTGGGCATGAACGGCCATTTGGTCGGCTCTTATAAACTTTCCACAATAGTGACAGAGCTCCTCCTCCTCCTCCTCCTTGTTGGAGGCTGAACGGGAATGAGAAGCAAGAAAGTGTCGTTTCAGGTTGTCCAGATTGGAGCAAGATCTACCGCAAACTTCGCACAGCATCTTGACTGAACGCTCGCACGCACACACACACACGCACACACCTGGAATTATCTTTAAAAACTATGTTACTGTTTTTTTAGCCCTCTTCAGCAATTGTTTCGTCACTGTCGTAGTCACTGAAAAGGTCCGGTTCGGGGAGCTTGTACAGCTGTCGCACAATTTCCCTGCAGGTTTTCGGTAAATTCGATTTTTCAATGATCCGGCTTAGATCGCCCTTGCTCAATTGCCTCGGTTTTCCGCAAACACCTTTTATGATACTGATCTCCCGCTTAAAGGGGCTCATTCTCTTCCTAACCACTTGCATGCGCCTCTCCGCAGCTGGGATGTCTCGCATATTCTGCTAAAAAAAATGGGATGTTTTTAAATTCTAAAATTAATCAGGACTTACCACAAACACTGGGGCGGGGGGCGAGTTGTAGACGTTTATTATTCTTCTTAAAAGAAAAAGATGTTTTTAAATTGTATTATTCTTCTTGCACGTTTGGGGAATCGACTGATTTCCACATCGCGGCTGAACCATTTTATAATAAAAAATGTCGCACACGCGTTGATCTGTTGACCCCTCAAAATGCGTACGTGTGCGTCAACTGCTTCCGCATGTTGAGCGATTGCGTCATGCGGTCATTGGGTGCTGCGAAAACAAAAAAGGTCACTGCACCTTGACCTTTCGCCAAAATGCGTACGTGATGTTTATCGAGTGCGTCAGTGTGGTCCGAGCGTCATGCGATTAATTCGAAATTTTGCAACTCATTTTGAAAACTCACACCTTGACCTTTCGCCAAAATGCGCGCGTGCGGTTCCAAGAGTGGTGCGTCAACTAGCGGATTAATTCAAAATTTTCCAGTATAAGGCGGTTTGAAGGATTGCGACATGGGGGCAATGTGTTCTCCACACGCGCAAGCCAATTCTGCAATCTGATAGATTGCGTCATGCGGAAATAGCAATAGTATAAAAGACTCAAACTATAACGTTCAGATTATCAGTAGTGGTCTGCCCGCACTTCACACACAATGGACAAGAAATCGACTAATCGTGTCTCCAGGAAACCTGCTGCAGGATCTTCCAAGCAACACGCTGCGACGCTCAAGAGGGGTGGAGTTTCGAAAAAACAAGCGACGAAGACTGGATCCCTGGACTTCCTATCTAGGAAATTCAATAAAGTGGGAACGTTCAATTTTCTGAATATGGATACCATGGTGAAGGACACCCCTTACACCATCACGGGACTATGCAAGGCTGAGTCCAAGTTCGGAGATCGTATACAGGCCGAGTTGAACGGGGAGGCGAAGCTTTTCCTTCCGGCTCGATACAACGGGGTATTTGACGAATACCAACTAGAGGAAATGAGCCGAGGGGACTACGTCCTCATCAACAGGCACGGTATGTCTGAGTTAACATTTAGTTCAACAAAATTGCCCAAGACAGAATTTGGTATCAAACGTTCTATTGGACTTCCCGCTTTCCGAAAAGGTCTCATTTAAAATCTTTCGCCGATAGAATTTTTTTCTACAGGAAGATATAATAAAAATATTGTTATTTGTACGCATTATAACATTTTTTCCGAAAGATTGTTGGTTGCAATTTAATATAACTTCGTCAAGATTAAATCGAAGTGTGTCTTGTCAAAATGACGCGCCACCAGTGACATTTCGTGACGTGTTACATCGAATTTTTTTTGTTTTATGAGGTTTCCTTGCTTATATGTGTTTAAAAATTTATGTGAACGATTTAAAGTAGTTTAATAGAAATGAAAAATCACGAAGAATGCCGCAAACTCGTATGTTTACTGTGTTTTGGAAAAACGAAGAACATGCGACAAGTTACCGAAGAGCAACGAGAGATAATTAATCGCCACATTCTAAATGGTTACGATAAGGATGATTCAAGATTACCAAAATCACTATGTTCCAGGTGGCAAAAAATCCGCCATGGAAGAAAAGTTGAATGATTGAACAATCCGTTTAAAAGAACCTTCTTTGTATTCGTCTACTACTCTACGACAGGTGGAACATAGTGATTTTGGTAATCTTGAATCATCCTTATCGTAACCATTTAGAATGTGGCGATTCATTATTTCTGGTTGCTCTTCGGTAATCTGTCGCAGGTCCTTCGTTTTTCCAAAACACAGTAAACATACGAGTTTGCGGCATTATTCGTGATTTTTCATTTCTATTAAACTACTTTAAATCGTTTACATAAATTTTCAAACACATATAAGCAAGGAAACCTCATAAAACACGAAAATTTCGATGTAACACGTCACGAAATGTCACTAGTGGCGCGTCATTTTGACAAGACATTCTTGAATTTAATTTTGACGAAGTTATATTAAATTGCAACTAACAATTTTTCGGAAAAAAATTTATAATGCGTATAAATAACAAAATTTTTATTTTATCTTCCTGTAGAAAAAAATTCTATCGGCGAAAGATTTTAAATGAGACCTTTTCGGAAAGCGGGGCGTCCAATAGAACGTTTGAAACCAAATTCTGTCTTGGGCAATTTTGTTGAACTAAATGTTAACTCAGGCATACCGTGCAGGGGAAGAAAGGGTATGATGTTCGACCTAGAGCTGAATAAGACGTCTCCTGCCGTTCCTGCTGCCCCTGTCGAGGCATCCAACTCTACAGAGCCTATCGATAGTGACGAGCCCACGATTGTGGAGGATGTTTCGCAATCGATGATGTTTGAGGCGCAATTGTTTTAAATATATAATAAACGACAGTTATTTCTAATCTTTATTGTTCTCTGGATATATCCTTAAATACAAATTCATCAATTTCTTTAAACGCTCCTGCCGCACATGGCTGTAGAAGCATTCACAAGTGTCAGGACCGACGGTTGCGGCATCGGAAGACCACGGGCAACCGGTATAGTGATATCCATGACAAGACAATTTCAAATCTTGTTTCTTCACCGCTTCCAACCTCTCCCGCCATTCCAACAGCTCCTGTTTGTGCTCCTGAAGGATTATCTCATCGTATCTTGCCAAGAATTTGCTCAAATCCATCTTCGAATGATGGTGGCGGTCAACCTTACACTTTCCGAGCTTCTCAAAATGGTCGACTCAAAAATGGCCGCGACAGTCTAGCGAGAAGGCGCTTAGAAGACTAAACGCATGCGTACTCAATAAATTATATTTAAATGGTAGAGAGGATTTTTTTTTGTTTTTGAATGTCTCAAAATGGGGGACAGTCGTCCGAGAGAGAGAGAGAGAGACACCATTTTCCACTCCCTCCCCCATCCTCGACAAAATGGCGAAGAAGGCTAGGGCCAAAGTCTAGGCCCATTTCTTCGAAGCCACAACCCCTCAACCAATCAAAAGACTAGGCCACTCGCTAATTTTTTCAAAGTCACGCCTCAAGCCAATCAAAAGACTAGGCCACTTGATAATTAATTCAAAGCCACGCCCCAAGCCAATCAGAAGACTAGGCCACTTGATAATTAATTCAAAGCCACGCCCCAAGCCAATCAAAAGACTAGGCCACTTGATAATTAATTCAAAGCCACGCCCCAAGCCAATCAAAAGACTAGGCCACTTGATAATTAATTCAAAGCCACGCCCCAAGCCAATCAAAAGACTAGGCCACTCTCTCAAAGCCACGCCTCCCCCTCAGCCAATGAGAAGTCTAGGCCACTTGCTCGAAGCCACGCCCCTTTTTCATCATTTTCTGGCCGAGAGCGCCTCAATCACTACTACTCTCCAATAATTTGGGGAAGGTTGCTTCTTTTTTCAAAATTGTATGATATGCTCTTGCATTCTTCACTGTTAGGCATATTTAGGCAGGTTTCCATTAATATATTATTTATTGCAGACACGGTTCGATGAACACATTTCCAGACTGTCGTCTTATGTACCCCAAAACAGTTTGCAACCATTCTATACCCCAGCAGCACCAAATATAGGGCCAACGTAGAGCCTACGTTGGGCCAATATATTAATCGTGGCCCAATATTTCAAACTTTTAGCCAATATTGGCTATGCATTGGTGGAAAAATGTTTGCCAATATATATAATCCATGTTTGACCAATGTAGGTCCTATATAGTATCTTTGCATGTTGAAATCATAAACATGCCCCCAATATGGGTAGAATGTGGTAGAATATTATTTCATAAATAGGTATTAATGCACTAATTTAATTACTCGGAAAATAAGTACCTACCATAATACATGCACATGAAAATTACCGAATGCAATACATATATTACATATTTATTAAAATTTTATTTGATAATAAAGATAAATTACGGATATGGGGATCGGGAGGTTAGAAGCAGGATGCAGTTTATTAATAAAATTCGTTCGGTACCTATGTGCAATAAATATTTGATTTCATTAATCAAACAGCACATACCTAAATTCTAAATTATAAAATATTTGTTAGGGCCTGCACACGATGCACGCAGGCTGGTCACAGCTGTGCGCGCAGTAGCTGATGGTGTACGTGACCTGCTGGTCGGACACTCCAGTCAAGTCCAGACAGGAAAAAATTGCGCTAAGCTAAAAGCCGGGGTGTGCATTAAGTGCATTTGTCTGGTTTTAGTGCTTGTGGTATTGAATCTTTTGTGGGGTAAGTAACTCTTAAATAACGACGCCAGACAGCATGTAATTTTGTTGGGTTAGAGTTGTGCCAGTTATCAGCTATTTAAAGGCTATTTTGCCATTCAGTGCTTTAAATATTGTGAAGCTGCTTTATTTTTGCCATTCAGTGCTTTAAATATTGTGAAGCTGCTTTATTAGGATATCTAATTACTGTATGTACATAAAAGTACATGTCTTTTACGTACTTTTTGATTACTCTTTTATATACAGGGTGGTTTTGAAAGGGTTCGTTGGAAACTGTTTGACTTCCTAACAGATGACGTGATGAGGATCTTCGAATTTGGTATGCGACCATAATCGATCATGACGAATCGAAGTCAAATATTTTCAAGATGGCACCAGAAAAGATGAATACATTGGTAACTATGAGATATTGTTTTGCAAAATTCTTCAATAATGTGTTTTCAGGTGAATCATCTTTACCTTTGTGGAGGTGACACTGTCCACAAGGCTGTCTTTTACCAAATGAGATGCCGTGGGGCCATACTACGTAAGTTAATTTTTTGCAAATCTACTTGACAGTTGCTGATTTTTCGTTCTAGGTGCCGTTAGAAAGGGGTGCCCGGAGGCTACAGAAGTCGAGGTGCAACGATCAATTTCCCTGCACTTACCTGGCGAGATCTAAAGACCGTGAAGGGGGAATGGGGGAGCGATAAAAATCTAAAATTTGTAATGTTTTTTTATACAAATTAATAATAGTAATTAGTAATATATTTCTAATGATTTCCTATTACATTGCTCCTATGAAAGAAACCAATCTGGGGCGAATATTTAAAAGATATATTGGCTAATGATTATTAAACAATGTTTTCCCTATAAAACAAATGCACGTTGGGCCAATATTCCTCTAAATATAGGGCCATTAAAAAAAAATCTGACGTTTACATGTTGCCCCAATATTTGAGAAATATGTTGGGCCAATAAAAGTGTGCTGCTGGGGTACTCACAACAACTTGCTAAATAGCATAATGTTATGGCTACTTGTTTCTCTACTGGTAATGGTACTCTGCTTTTGACTGCAGTTGGCTTAGGACTTAATTCCTCCCGTAATTGTTCACACAGCCATAGGAATGTGGCTTTCCTCATTCTAAAGTTCTCTAACCAAACGTCATCATCTTCTTCAGCATATGTCCTTTGCCACCACTCATCAGATCTAGTTTTCATCCAAATACGTTTTGGAGATCTATGAAGTATCCTCAATATTGGTCCAACATTAATATTGTTCGATGGGGTGCCACTCATAATTATTATGGACATCATCATTAAACACATCTTCAAACGACTGTTTCTTATAATATTCATAACAATTGCAAAATTTTGTATGCTGCTTTCAACAAGACGAATCCAAAATGCACTGATTACGCTACAAATGGCAAGATATTCCATGAGAAGGCGAGAAAACAGTTGTCTCTGATAAAACGTTCAAATCAGAGAGTTCAAATTCAAAAATTAATCTCACTGACATATTGTAAACAAATAAACAATGAAGTTGGTTGTGTGGTGACAAATACGTCAATATTGAATTTAGTAATTTTGATGTATGTTATGTTGCGTGCTGTAACACATGCGCCTAACTTTACTTCGGAGTTACTACATCCGACAGAAATTTTAGGAACTTTCTCCTCATTGTACTGTAAACACGCACACCTTACCCCGGATTTATAACTCCGGTAGTTATAACTACCGAAGTTAATGGTACTGTAAACGTGGTCATTGATGAAGAAGGAAATAACCCACCTAAGAACCCCGACGAGGCTGTACTGGAAAATGAGGAAGATAATGATAAAAGTAAGTGTAAAATGAATTTAACCATCAAAATGTCTGTATTTCAGGTTCCTCAATCTGGTGTACAAAAAAACCAACTGAACTAGATCATCAGGCAACTGATGAATTTCTAAAATTAAGATCGCAGTTAAATGACAAGTTTAATGACAAAAAGACTATTAAATCTAAGCTGTGGAATGACTTGGCACAGAAACTACTTGACCCGGGATATAATGTAGGACACTCAGGTGGAGAGAGGTGCAGGCAAAAATTTGCCAATCTGCAGCGAACATATCTTTCATATATAAATGGTGTCAATAAAACTGGCAGCGAGAAGAAAGATCGACCAAAGTGGTTTGACCTTATGCATTCAATATTAGGTAAGAGTATAGTGAGTCTAAAATTTTAGTAAAAAAAAATTTTTGCGTTCATGTTAAAGAGTTCATAATCTAGCAGTGGGTTTCACGAAGTGAGTTGGTGGCTTGAGGGAAAAAATATATTATTTATGTACATTATTTGTATTGATTAGTGGCTTATCAAAAGATGGTCCACTGTTTAAAGCACTGGAATTATTTAAAATTGTTGTTTCAGGGGATAAAGACAAATGTAGTCCACCTTTCCTGCTTGATTCTGAAGTTCCAGGAGCACAAATCAGTTTATTGGAAGAACAAGGTGTCTCTGAGGATTCAAGTGAACTTGGAACAGAGACATCGAGCGAGTTTCCAAAACACCCGGAAGAACTTCTACAGGACTCAACTGCTAAAGAAACACCACAGAAGATAATAAACCGATTTAAACGGACAAACAACCTAAAACCACAATCGACTTCAAATTTGGTTATTGGGACCATTAAAGAATGCAATGATTCGATCGTGACAATGAAAAATTAAAAATTCTTCACTGCCACAACCAAAACGAAAGCGGCTGGTTTGAGCTCATGGTCTCAAACAGGGAACGACAGACAGCTGTTTCGATCTCTTGGATCTCATCAGTGTCGTGCACCCCGAATGAAACCACAAACTCAAACCAGCCAAACTTTAAACAGAAAATGCGACGAAATAAGAGTGTTGTGTCGAAAACCACGACCTCTGTGAGAGGTGGGGACTACTAGCTTCCATGATGTCAAAGACATCTAAAGAAAACTAGCGGCTGACAAAGTCAGCTCGCCCCGGGCTTCGACACTACTCCTGTTTAGCAACAGGTGGCGTGAATGCAATGATTCGATCGTGACAATGAAAAATTAAAAATTCTTCACTGCCACAACCAAAACGAAAGCGGCTGGTTTGAGCTCATGGTCTCAAACAGGGAACGACAGACAGCTGTTTCGATCTCTTGGATCTCATCAGTGTCGTGCACCCCGAATGAAACCACAAACTCAAACCAGCCAACCTTTAAACAGAAAATGCGACGAAATAAGAGTGTTGTGTCGAAAACCACGACCTCTGTGAGAGGTGGGGACTACTAGCTTCCATGATGTCAAAGACATCTAAAGAAAACTAGCGGCTGACAAAGTCAGCTCGCCCCGGGCTTCGACACTACTCCTGTTTAGCAACAGGTGGCGTGAATGCCCCCACCTCTCACAGAGGTCGTGGTTTTCGACACAACACTCTTATTTCGTCGCATTTTCTGTTTAAAGGTTGGCTGGTTTGAGTTTGTGGTTTCATTCGGGGTGCACGACACTGATGAGATCCAAGAGATCGAAACAGCTGTCTGTCGTTCCCTGTTTGAGACCATGAGCTCAAACCAGCCGCTTTCGTTTTGGTTGTGGCAGTGAAGAATTTTTAATTTTTCATTGTCACGATCGAATCATTGCATTCACGCCACCTGTTGCTAAACAGGAGTAGTGTCGAAGCCCGGGGCGAGCTGACTTTGTCAGCCGCTAGTTTTCTTTAGATGTCTTTGACATCATGGAAGCTAGTAGTCCCCACCTCTCACAGAGGTCGTGGTTTTCGACACAACACTCTTATTTCGTCGCATTTTCTGTTTAAAGGTTGGCTGGTTTGAGTTTGTGGTTTCATTCGGGGTGCACGACACTGATGAGATCCAAGAGATCGAAACAGCTGTCTGTCGTTCCCTGTTTGAGACCATGAGCTCAAACCAGCCGCTTTCGTTTTGGTTGTGGCAGTGAAGAATTTTTAATTTTTCATTGTCACGATCGAATCATTGCATTCACGCCACCTGTTGCTAAACAGGAGTAGTGTCGAAGCCCGGGGCGAGCTGACTTTGTCAGCCGCTAGTTTTCTTTAGATGTCTTTGACATCATGGAAGCTAGTAGTCCCCACCTCTCACAGAGGTCGTGGTTTTCGACACAACACTCTTATTTCGTCGCATTTTCTGTTTAAAGGTTGGCTGGTTTGAGTTTGTGGTTTCATTCGGGGTGCACGACACTGATGAGATCCAAGAGAACGAAACAGCTGTCTGTCGTTCCCTGTTTGAGACCATGAGCTCAAACCAGCCGCTTTCGTTTTGGTTGTGGCAGTGAAGAATTTTTAATTTTTCATTGTCACGATCGAATCATTGCATTCACGCCACCTGTTGCTAAACAGGAGTAGTGTCGAAGCCCGGGGCGAGCTGACTTTGTCAGCCGCTAGTTTTCTTTAGATGTCTTTGACATCATGGAAGCTAGTAGTCCCCACCTCTCACAGAGGTCGTGGTTTTCGACACAACACTCTTATTTCGTACCATTAAAGAAGAATTAAAGAGAGATAGAGAAGAAAGAAGTCGACAATTTGAATTTATGAATGGACTGTTGAGTCAACAATTGGAGCAGAAAAATAAATTTTTGGAACTTCTTCAACAAACATTACTTCCTGCTCAAAAGGTTTGTTCTCCTCCGAAGTCCACTGATTTTCACATGTGTGAAGCTTCCGGCTCAAAGCGTAGATCTTCGCCATCAGGATTTCCTCCGAAGAAGTCTAGAAAATACAATGAAGACTCGGATTCTATAGTCCAGGGCAATTAAGATTTGACCCCGGCATAAAAAAAAAAAGGTAAAACCTTTTCTAACATGATCGGGACACTCTATTTAACATGTCATAAAAAGTCCCAAAGAATCCCGCGTCGGGTTTGGCCGTAATGGCCGAGGAACCGGTTCAACAGTAAAAATTCTCAAATTTTAAGCTATTTATCCCACCAATTGTGTTTTAATCTTGATATGCCTTTGCAGTTAGCTTGTCAGGAACATTGTGAAACATACTTTATTTAGCTGTGGCAAAAAAAAATGACGGGGCACGCGCCCGAGCGTTCGCGCGGTCCAATAGACGCTTCACGCGAACTGTCCAGGGAGTCGACCGATTTTGATGAAACTTTCAGCGTCGAGGCAGATCGATGTGAGGTTGTCGCCTATTGTTTTTCGCTGCGATCGAACGACCGGACTACCGGAAAAATGCAGATACGGTAAAAACATTGAATTGCAAATATCTCAGTTTTTGTCGGTCTTATGCCAAAATATGTCTTATTCAATGTTGTGGGAAATTTAATTCTCTACAAAAAAGCACATATTTTGGCATAAGACCGACAAAAACTGAGATATTTGCAATTCAATGTTTTTACCGTATCTGCATTTTTCCGGTAGTCCGGCTGTTCGATCGCAGCGAAAAACAATAGGCTTCAACCTCACATCGATCTGCCTCGACGCTGAAAGTTTCATCAAAATCGGTCGACTCCCTGGACAGTTCGCGTGAAGCGTCTATTGGACCGCGCGAACGCTCGGGCGCGTGCCCCGTCATTTTTTTTTGCCACAGCTACATGAAGTATGTTTCACAATGTTCCTGACAAGCTAACTGCAAAAGCATATCAAGATTAAAACACAATTGGTGGGATAAATAGCCTAAAATTTGAGAATTTTTACTGTTGAACCGGTTCCTCGGCCATTACGGCCAAACCCGACGCGGGATTCTTTGGGATTTTCTATGACATGTTAAATAGAGTGTCCCGATTATGTTAGAAAAGGTTTTACCTTTTTTTTTTTTATGCCCGGGTTTCGGCACTTTTTCGTCTAAATGCATTGCACTACTAGTGATTAACTTAAGTTGTTGTTTGTTACCTCTTGGGGCAGTAAGTTTTTATGACATGTCATTTGCAATTTTTTTTTTGGTTTTTTCGGGGCAGTAAGAACATGAATTAAGTTTCTATATTGTGTATCACTTGCATTGTATTTATACTTCATTTTACTTTCTTGGGAGTGTTTTCGAAGAAATTACATGTGGCCAAGCTCAAGAATCAAAAAGGGTACCTATAATGTTTTATATTTTGTTTTTGTTTTCTAAGTTCCTATATTGTGCATTACTTGCATTGTATTCATTTAACTTTGTTGGGAGTTTGTTTTTGAAATGAATAATGTTTAATTTTTTGTTTTTGTGTTACCTATGCAATATTAGGTTTATACAGGGTGAGTCTAGTTGGACAAATCAGTCGCTCTAGCGCTTAAGATATTCAAATTGGAAATTCAATTTTTGGATATGTTGTAGCTGAGATGGTCCCCTACGCATGGGACCCATAAAGAAAGCTCCAGTTTTATTCAAACCGAAATTATTAAATAAAATGCAGCAGTGAAGCGGCTGGAACCTCCCCATCGCGTGGATCTTTGACTTGGGTTTCTAGTCGAATTAGCAAAGAAAATGTATGACTGGTTTCCATGATGGTTTTAGAACTTTTTTAGAACACACAAATTGAAATATTCATCAGAGAAAAGTAGGTATAAGTAAGTCCTTTTTTGGCAGGACCCCCAAAGTTCTAAAACCGTCGTTGAAACCAGTCTTATACAATTTCGGTGCTAATTCGGCTAGAAACACAAGTCAAAGATCCACGCGATGGGGAGGTTCCAGCCGCTTCACTGCTGCATTTTTTTTAAGCCAGAATTTGAAGACCTTTCTGATGGTGACAATAAATCTTTCAAAAACTTGTTTTGGATGGTTAAATAAGTGAATAATTTAAAGTTGGACATTGGTGTGCCAAAACGGCACTTTCCGTGGGCCGATGGAATCCAAAATTTGTTCAGCTCTTCGACGTGCAATACAATCCCCATGTGCAAAATTTCAGCTAAACCGGTTCAGGGGTTTGGGCTGTACCGTGATTTTAAAGTCCGATAAAAATCAATTTTTTTTTTATTTTTGGTCAAAAGGGCACTGAGAGTGAATACATTTTTAGAAGCAGAATTTGAAAGCCTTTCCTATCGTGACGTGAAAAATGGGGGTTTGCATTTAAAATTTAAAAGTTGATGTGCCAAAATGGCATTTCTAGTTGCGCGATTGGCTCCAAAAGCTTTTCAGATCTAAGTTGGGTTATGAGATGCCTACGCACCAAATTTCAGCTAAATCGGTCTAGTAGTTTTCGCTGTGACCCCAAAACGTGAAGATCTGGTGCTATCTCAAATTCAAAAATTTTAGTGATTGCAGTAACCTCCCATTTTTTTAAAATTGTGATGGAGTTGGGGAGGTTAAAAACGAAGGCCTAAAAAATTCTTTTTCGATATTGTTGAATTTTTTAAGGTTATTTCGTTAGAGAATCATTTTCTCTTTATGGAAACATAATTTTTTGCAGAGAAAAGTTAATAATAACCGAGAGATAAATTATTTAAATAATAAAGATTTTTAATTATTTCCTAAAGAAAGCCACGCATGCCGTGATTTGAACAACTGAAAGGCAGTCTAGCTTATACTGCAGACTGTACCCGGAATGACAAGTGCGTCAGTTGGAAATGTCATTTGCTTTCGTTTGTGGAAAAATCAAAGGAAAAATAATGCAAAACTACGAGTTTTTGCCCTTTACTTTACAGATAATTAGGTAATTTTTATTGCTTGATGGATGTTTTGCTAAATTCGCCGAATACAAGTGTCTCGGGTTGTCACCCGATTGATGTTTTTTGGAGTCGAATGGTTCGACCAAGAAAAGCTATTCTCGTCAGCCAGAAAGCAATTGGCAATAGTTGCTAACAGTTTACATTGCTGTCATGCTGTCAAATATGGTGATTTTGTTGTTTTATTAAAAATTTAATATTTCTGCTGACAATTTTTTCACACTTACGAAATGAAGATTTATCATCGGATGTTGAGGGGCCCAGCAAATGTTGAAGACACTCAACGTGTTGATATAATGAACAAAGACAAAGAAGCGGTGAGCCAAGCGAAACCAAGAAAATTCAACTCGAAGGGTGTAAACTTTAACTTGTCCTAATCGGGCCCCTCCAGTGTGAGAACCCGAGACACTTGTATTCGACGAATTTAGCAAAACATCCATCAAGCAATAAAAATTACCTAATTATCTGTAAAGAAAAGGGCAAAAACCCGTAGTTTTGCATTATTTTTTCACAAACGACCTCAAATGACATTTCCAACTGACACTTGTCGTTCTGGGTACAGTCTGCAGTATAAGCTAGACTGCCTTTCAGTTGTTCAAATCACGGCATGCGTGGCTTTCTTTAGGAAATAATTAAAAATCTTTATTATTTAAATAATTTGTCTCTCGGAGATTATTAACTTATTTCTACAAAAAATTATGTTTCCATAAAGAGAAAATGATTCTCTAACTAAATAACCTTAAAAAATTCAACAATATCGAAAAAAAAATTTTTAAGCCTTCGTTTTTATTTAATAATTTCGGTTTGAATAAAACTGGAGCTTTCTTTATGGGTCCCATGTGTAGGGGACCATATCAGCTACAACATATCCAAAAATTGAATTTCCAATTTCAATATCTTAAACGCTAGGCGACTGATTTGTCCAACTAGACTCACCCTGTATATGTGTTTTTGATAAAATAAACAGTTCTGTATTTTTGTAAACAATTTATCTCTGCTGTTGTCTTACACATTTCTAATGGAAACTGAAAACAGCTATTGCTGGTTCTCTGCTGTTGTCTTACACATTTCTAATGGAAACTGAAAACAGCTATTGCTGGTTTAATGTTACACAAATGTTGTTTCTTTTTATTTGTCCCAGAATTCTCTCTTCTCTTTCTTCATGTACCACCTGCTCTGCCAACTGTTCTTCTTCATTTAATGGCTGGTCCCATTCGTCTCCATAAACATAACAAAAATTATGGAGGACAAAAGCAGCATTGGCGATTTCTATTGCTTTTGCAACACAGTATGCATTAATGAATGCAAGACGCCTCCACCTTCCTTTGACAAGCCCAAATGAATGTTCGATTGCAATCAGATCGGCACTTAGTTTATAATTATGCCTCTTTTGTGTTCTAGTTATACCAGCGACAAGTCTATAAGGAGTCATGATCCATTCCTTTAATGGGAAAGCACTGTCTCCAATTAAATGCCATTGATTGTTAGGAAAATACTTTCTGGGACCTTCTTCTCTAATGTGACGTGCAATTCCTGATAAGGAAAAAACGTAAACAGTCATCAGGTAGTGATAATTGTAATAATCTCTGCATACTAACTCTAGAATCATGTGACGATCCTGGAAATCCAGTGAAGACATTAGTAAAAATTTTGTTGTATGTACATATTGCCATAACTGTGATTGAATGGTCGTGGTATCGATCCACATAACTATCATGTTGCTTCTTTGGCACTTTAATTGGGATTTTGGTTCCATCAACTGCTCCAATGGTATCTGCACAAACAAAATTAATACTTGAACATGTTTTACAAAGCACTTACTTGGATAATTATTAAATTGTTGAATAATTGCCTCATAATCTTCATGTGCCCTTGGCCATAAAATGTATTTTGCCCTAAGTTTGAAATTGATGATAAACAAGCAAGTATTAACAATTGTCATCACTGTTGAAGGCACCAAGTTAAAACGGTCACTGATCGAATGCAAAGTATCTTGTGTAGACATGTACCATAAAAACACTAATTTTTTCTTTCTAGCTCCATTGGAATATTTCCTCCATGACAGTTCTTTACTAACAAATGGAATTCATCGTTTTCTATTAAATCATCTCTCAGCTTATAGAAGGTCTCCTTCTTCATCCGAAACAGTCGAAAAAATACCAATTCGTTGTAAGAAAGCCATATGTTGTCTGGGTCGATCCTTATATGAGTATCTCGAGGTTTGACAAATAAAAACAACTTGGCACTGCTGCTTTTTTGGAGTGTTTCTATCATCTGCAGAAAGACAATTTCTTCGTCATTTGAGAACACGACTTCTTCGAATACGTTAATAACAGCCTTTGTTGTCAACATATCAGTAATAAATTCAAATAAAAACTTAAAACTGAATTTTAAGGTTAGATTGTTGTTCAACGTCACCTGTCACCTTACGCGTGTCCGTGACCCTGACCAGTGACCAAAGCAGGACCAAAGCCATTTTCGCGAACTTTCAGAAAGACCCCAAAAAAAGAAGGGGGGATAAAGAAGTTGACAACAATGACAGACCGAGAATAACTACGAACGACCACTGTTTTCATGACCGGTCTCAAATGGTCATTGGCCAAAAATCGATTATTGTAGGGGATAAAAAAACTTTCAAACGACACCTTCAAGATATTTCTAAGACCAATAGGAACGGAGGTACATGACCTTGAACATTGCTATGCTGGTTGAAGCAAACCCAAATGCACGCGCCGTTTGAGCCGGCCGCTACGTTCCTATTGGTCAAAATATTTGTACGACCAATAGGAACGTAGCGGCCGGCTCAAACGGCGCGTGCATTTCGGTTTGCGACAACCAGCATAGCAATGTTCAAGGTCATGTACCTCCGTTCCTATTGGTATTAGAAATATTTTGAAGGTGTCGTTTGAAAAGCTTCTTAATTCTCTACAATGTTTATTTCGTGTATTTTTGCGATATCTCTCACAGAAAGCCGTCTAATTTCAAATTTTAAAAAATTATTTTTTTTTATTTGCCACTTTCGGGAGACCCGGATACATTTTTGAAGTCATTGAAAAGCACTAAGAAAGATAGCCCGTTTCTCATACAGTCGTCTAAGATCGATTGGAAGTCGATAGGACTAACCGTTTGGCCGTAGCGTCAGTTCCAGCGCAAACCTGCACTTCTTCTGAGTTCCAGATGTTCCAGCGCCTGGAATTCCATGAAGCCGGCACCGGAGGCTTTGGGAGTTTTAATAATATGTTGTTAAGCACTTCAAATATTTTTTCCGAGGTTTGGCCTATTTTGAGACTAAAATGCCTGGGCTACAAGGGCTTTCATCTGATATACAACACGTGGTATGTTGACATTTAAGATTTTGAAGTTGGTTGGGGTGGGCATGAAATGCGCAATCTTAACAATGTCAAAGCTATGGCGGAACATGTCCCCCAGAATGCCAAGGAATCTCTCGGAAGACCGCAAGTCGATATCTTATTTCGTTCGTACTTAAGGCCGGTTTACACGGTCGAGTAGACGGGCTAGCTACTAGTACTAGTAGCTGGCAAGCTAGCTACTAACCCTGTGTAAACCCCGTGGTATAGTGCCAGTACCCGTACTAGTACCAGTAGATGGTATAGTAGAGTAGCTAGCCTGGCAGGCTATTTACTATCCTACTAGCCTTCCCCTTCCACCCTAAAATTTTAAAATTCACGCTTTTTTGATACTGTCAATGTGGACAGATCTGAAATTTGACAAGCAAGGCAATTTTGCAGCAAATTTTGAAAATTAAAAATGCGGTGGTCGGAAACAGAAACTCTGAAATTCGTCGAACTATATCGGGAACACGAGTGTTTGTGGAACACAACGAGTGCGATTTACAGGAACAATCAAATGCGACAAGCGGCATATGAAGCCATTGTAGAAGAAATGGGGATAGAGGACTTTGGTTTGGCTCAAGTGAAACAAAAAATTAAGATCTTGAGAAACACGTACAACCAGGAGGTTTCCAAAATTGAGAAGAGTTTAAAATCCGGCATCGGAGGTGATGAAGTTTATAGGCCATCCGTTAAGTGGTTTGTCCTCATGGATGCTTTTTTAAGGAAGACAAAAGAGAAGAGAAAGACACAGAGTAATGTGGTAAGGTCTTTTAAGATTGTTAAGTAGTAGGTACTTAATTTTATTATTTAACATGTAATCTCTATAAACAGGTATTTTTCTTCTTGTATGTTACCGTCACTTTGATAAACTTGAATTTAAGGGCAACATTCTACTAAAATTGAGGCTCAATAAATCTTGTCATCTTGCCATGGCACTGTGCCCTCATTGTTTACATAATGTTTGATGCGATCTCTGAACTCTCTTGCCAGCCTTCCGGTTCTGCCACCAAATCCTCTTGTTCGTGGATCCAGGTTTCGTAATTGGGCCAACTCTGTCCTCCATCTTCCAGGTATTATTTCACCTGTATCAATGTTTTCTTCGTCAACAGAGCCTGGTGGTAAGTATGTCCTAGGTGAAGTTTTACGTAACCAATTATGTAGAGCACAAGCTGCCATCACTATTTTATCAACAGTTGATAAGTTGCAGACAATTTTTTTTTCAAAAATCCGAAATCTGCTGACCAAAATGCCAAATGCATTCTCAACAATACGCCTAGCTCGGCTTAGTCTGTAGTTAAAAATTTTTTCCTCTCTTGACAATGGCAAATTGTTGTAAGGTTTGGTCAAATACGTCTTCAGGGGAAATGCATCATCAGCTACTACACAATATCCTTCAGGAAGCAAACCCCTTTCCAATAATGATGACAAAGAACAGCTCTGGAAGACACCACCATCTGACACTATTCCATTACACCCCACGTCAATGTAGGTAAAACAATAATCATAATCTACAAGTGCCATAAGGACAATACTGCTGTGACCTTTATAGTTGAAAAATTCTGTTCCGCAATTAGCAGGTGCTTGAATCAAAATATGCTTTCCATCCAGAGCACCGCAACAGCGTGGAAAGTTCCATCTTTCGAGAAAACCGCTACTAACTTTCTTCCAGTCTTCATGAGTAGCAGGAAACTAAAATAAATAAAATAATGTTTAAAAATATAATCGATGAAGACAGCATTTAATTTATATATATTTTTTTAATAGGAACAAACCAACGATTCACAGAGCACACAAAGAAACACGCAAGAGGAACCTGCCGAATCTGAAGAAGAAAGTAATATTGAAGATTATGGGACTCGAGATAATATTCCAGCTGCGCTTCAGCAACCCCAGACAAAGCCTCCAAGCGCAGTTGCACCACCTGGGCTATCAGGTACTCAAAAGTCCCAGTCCCAGAGACCAGCTACCGGTGCAGCTAACAGAAAACGCCGACATCAAGACTTGCGTGCTGCAGTGCAAGAATTTCGTGATGTACAGCAAACTATCCAAACAAATCTTATTGTTGAAGAAGATGCCTTCGACGCCTTTTCCAGATATATTGCCCTTAGTTTAAAAAAAATGCCCATGCGTTTAGCTATCAGTGCCCAAGAGGAGATACAGGCTACAATTACACGCCATCAAATTTTGAATTTAACACTAAAGCCATCCCCTTACAGCACCTCTGGCGGTGCATCAACAATTGGAAGTCCATCAGATTTGATTGTGTGATACATTGGAGCCATCATTTGCACAGCTTGTTACCGATTCAATAGATAAAACTACTCATAAAAATTTTTGAAATAATTTGAGACAGTTGTTTGCATGAAATACTTCGTTAAATAATAATTATTAATAAATAATTTAAAATTTTGTTGCATACCATTATGTGTTCCTTAAGGCTGTTATACAGGCTGGTCCAACATTAGTGTCCAGCGGCAAAACGACCTTTTACTTTGAGGCTAGAGTTTTGAATTTTTTACAGGGTATATGGGTACTAAAAACCCTTCAGATGGCGTTAACATTTTTTTGATTGGACCAAAAATGTGACGTCACGAGATTTCAAATTGAGCTATTTTCATGGAATAAATAATTTTTGTCCATAGGTTGATTATTTTCGGCCTTAAGATTATGTTGACCAGATTTTTAATTTTTTTGAACGTCAGGTTAGCAAACTGCAGAAGGCAAAATAATCGTCATTTTATTTCATAAGGAGGCCGTGAAACAATATCGAAACGATGCGCCGTGTGTCCAACTTGAGTTCATCGGAGATTTAGAACTGTCAGTTGCTTGTCATGTTTTGACAGCGGCCATTGAGCCCCAGAATTATTAATTGATTGATTTATTCGAATAATCTAATATTTTTACAAAAAAGTTATGTGAAAATCATCGAGTCTGCCCCGCGAAGTTTTAAACACGCGCGCAGACGCAAAGCGTGTTGTTTACATCCTCGACTCTCGGCAGTTGATGCCTGGAAGATGTGAAGATTAATGAACCTTTTAGCAGTTTATTTTCCTGCAAACGCTCTCCAGAGGTTTACCTCATTTAATTATCAGTGAATAGAGTAAGTTTTTCAATTTGCTTTGTATTATTATAAGCAATACTGGTTAATTTAAGGTGTGAAGATTTGGACGACAGGATCATCACAATCTACAAGAAGCAGTTCTTTACTACAATTACAAGATAAAGGAATAACGAAGGCAAGACTAGCAGAATTATTCGTCAGTGTTAGTAATGAGAATGAGAAACCGAAACCCTGTCTGTCCGAACTTTGGTGAAATGCAATGCGAATGAATCTGGGACTGGTTTCAAAATCATTCGTATTATAGTCTTTGTAAAACAATCAGCAAAACAGTAACAATTTCTGTTGGATTAAATTATGAATAAAGCACCACTAAACTTATTTATTTTAAGTAAGGTACACACGCATCTTTATGAAATGGTCCGAATATTCACTTGGAACAAAATGCCCCAAATTCCTAGCTAGTAATTTATTTCACATTACTAATTCAACAATGCAGTTTATTTAGTTAAACGTAGTAAGGTTTCACTGCAATCTTGACACTAGTCATCGCAGTTACTACACGAGTTCCTCAAACTGACACTGGTGCACAATATCCACACTTTTCCCTTGTAAAATGTAAACAGTCTTGGATCAGAACGTGATAATCATCAACAATAAATTATTTGTAGTAGATGCCATAATCTTGTTGTTTAAATCCGAGTCCAAATCTTCATCACCTTCAATTAAACAGGGTTGTTTTTACAGATACAATGAAAGTTGAAAAACTTACCCAATTCACAGATAATTAAATGGGGTAAACCTCTGTACGAGTTTGCAAGGAAATAAACTGCTAGAAACGTTATTAATCGTGTCGGACTGCCGGCATCAGCTGTCGAGATGTAAACACGCATTGCGATTGCGCCTGCGCGTTCAAACACTTCGCCGTGAATATTCATGACTTTCGCATAAGTTTTTTGTAAAAATATCAGATTATTTCAATAAATCAATCAATTAATAATTCTGGAGTTCAATCACCCGTGTCAAAACATGACAAGCAACTGACAGTTCTAAATCTCCGATGAACTCAAGTTGGACACACGGCGCATCGTTTCGATATTGTTTCACGGCCTCCTTATGAAATAAAATGACGATTATTTTGCCTTCTGCAGTTTGCTAACCTGACGTTCAAAAAAATTAAAAATCTGGTCAACATAATCTTAAGGTCCAAAATAATCAACCTATGGACAAAAATTATTTATTCCATGAAAATAGCTCAATTTGAAATCTCGTGACGTCACATTTTTGGTCCAATCAAAAAAAAATTAAGGCCATCTGGAGGGTTTTTAGTACCCATACACCCTGTAAAAAATTCAAAACTCTAGCTTCAAAGGAAAAGGTCGTTTTGCCGCTGGACACTAGTGTTGGACCAGCCTGTATATTGCATCACACACTTCTGGCAAAAATTTCGAAATTGTCGATTTCGGCACACGAAACAAATGTTGAAGAGTTCTATAGCTGTTTCCAGTGGCTAAGAAGTTAAGAGTTATCTCAAGTTTAGTCCGAAATGGTATAGCTTCCCTCATGGCAGTTGTGACGCGCTTCGCTCGGTGTGTTGACGGTTGCTCGGGCGCCAGATTTTTAGGCTGGTTTACTCCAGTTGCTCGCGGGCTGCTTTTAGACAGTCGAGAAATACGCCAGGTGTTCGAACGGCGGTGGCGAGAAGGAATGGGGGGTTGATTAGTCAGACGGCACAGACAGAGATACTAGTTATGACGAAAGATGGACGGTACAGAAACGGCACAGTCTACGGTTTCGGTGAACTCGCTCCCTCTCGCTCGGATGAATTAAATTGACAAAAGACGGCGGGACGCTTGTCGTACTACCCTGCTCGGAAGCTGAGAGGTTACCCCTCGCGCTCACGGACAAGATGGCAGACAGCGGGACTGTCGGCTCCGGTTTCTGTTCGCCTATCGAGGGAATCCCCTTCACACGCTCGAACAGAACGCCGGGCAAACGGCAATCCTTTCCTCCCGACCTTATGCGATTGTGGATGGGAACCCCTTCGCACGCTCAGATAAAGTCAGTAGGAAATCCCAACTACACGTTAACGGAGGCGGTTAGCAAACCTTTCTTCCCGATTTTGTGCGATTGTCGATGGGAACCCCTTCGGACGCTCAGACAAAATCGGTAGAAAATCCCCTTTACGATAACGGAGGCGGTCAGCAAACCTTTCCTCCCGATTTTATGCGATTGTCGATGGGAACCCCTTCGGACGCTCAGATAAAATCGGTAGGAACTCCTAACTACAACAAGAATGACGCGGCAATCAAACTAACGGAAAGAGAGAGACAGAACACCTAATGAAACATTTATTCAGACACAACTAGTACAATAATTAACCCGGACGGTTACCTCGGTTTACAAAACTAACGGCTGAATTAAAACTCAAGCTAAACAATACGGCTGACTTGACTCGGAGCGTTTGCTGAGTGAGAACTCAAGCCAAACTGAACATAAACAATGCGGAGCGCTCCTTATATAGATTTCCACCTCCTGGCGGCTACGTGCTCGCGCGACGTCGAGTGGAGATGGCACGGCGGAGAGGGAATTCGGTACTGCTCGCGCGGCCTCGGTGTCTTCCTCGGCGGTGGGGAAGCGCTCGATGTGGTGACATCTTTCTTCAGGGCTGTCGGCTGAAATATTCCTGAAATATTGAATTAATATTATAGGTTCCTGAAGTCCAGCGATGGCGAAAGGAAATCCTGTGGCTTCGACGTTATTGTATTCCTTCCAGGCGAAGAAATCACCACACGGCTCTTGAAGCTAGCAGAGCGGAGAGTCGGCGGCGTTGATAACGCGGTGTTTATCAACAACTCGGCGCGGCAGATTAATAACTGCGGGGGCGGAGTACCGAAATTGGTAACGGAGAAATTCACTTCGTTACACAGTTGAGGATCGCTGAATTGCAGGAGAAATCAAATTGAGAATTGTTGCAAATTGTTCAGTTGTTAAACGTAGACAAAGCCTATACTCTTCTGGGTCTTCTGTAGCTAGTTCTTTCAATAGAAGAGCAGACGCTCCTCTCGTGTCTCGTCTTCCTATCCAGTTGCGTACCCATATTCTCTTAGGTACCGATTCTTCTTCTTCTACTAAAGCATTGATTTCCTCAATCAGAGCTTCACTAACACGAAGATTAACATTTCTTATTCGTTGACGGTATTGCTTAATAGCAATATTTGAAAGAGGTGCACGATGAACTCGAATCATGATCAAGACTGCTTTCAACCCTGACTGTGACTGATGCCAAAGATTTGGACAGATGACTACTTGACCAGAGCCTAGTTTATGAAGAATACAAGAGGGACGTCCACAATTTTTTGGTTTTATGTGTGTTAATTATCCTCGACAGACATTGGTGATGACTATAAAACTCTAATTTAAACAGTTGGATTTTTCAACAACCTCACTTCTAATTGAAAGGCAATCAAAATCACCACTGCAAATTATATAGAGTGCTAGTGTAATAGTTATTTACGTAAAGAGTATGGAAAGTGATCTTTCCTGGACGAATAGGCAGATTTCAGGCTGACGCCGTAGGCGGAAGCCTGAAAGCCTGCGAGTCCAGGAAAGACACTTTACATGTGAGTTACGAATTAAATTTTTTAGGTGCTCGCAACATTTTCTGTGTGAAATTAAATATTTTAATTCAAATTATCTACACTGAAAAATGTGAGGAGCCTAGTAATAATTAACACGATAACAAAATCCATAATATTCCGGTGAAATTTCACTTTCTAGAATATGTCGGTGAAATTTTACTTTCCCGGACTTCGACTTTCCCGGACTAGTCCGGGAAAGTTGATTTTCCGGTCCCAAAATTGACCGGGAAAATTAATTTTTCACTTTCCTAAAATTGACCGGAAAAGTTAACTTTCCGGTCGAGCGCCTAAAAAGTATTTTTGCCGTTGATTTCTGCCAAAATTCCACAGACAGGTCGATTTTATTTTTTTAATGCGGATTTGATGGTGTAGTGAATTATTTGTTTCTGCTTCCGGTTTAACCGGAAATGATGCTGATTTTGTTTTTTCAAACGGAATCATGCAACGGATTGGGAATCTACGATTTTTTCTAAGACAAGAACATGTATGATACTTGACCAAAAGCGAAGTCACGGCCACCCTAGATTTTCAAAAACATCGAAGAAATCGGTTAAAAAACAATAATTTTCAAAATGGCGAATAAGTACACGTCAACCTTATTTTTTGGATACAAATTCAACTGCGCAATTACATTTTTTTAAATTCTTTTACTACTTTGGCAGATTGGAATTTTATTCCAAACTTTACACTCGCACTGTGTATTCGTGTGGCTTGTCCTCGGGTTCGTGTACTCATACCTTCGATAGCAAAAATAGTGACTGGGATAATGAAAATCGGAGTGGAAGGAGGCTAGTAGGATAGTAAATAGCCTGCCAGGCTAGCTACTCTGCTATACCATCTACTGGTACTGGCACTATACCACGGGGTTGACACTGGGTTAGTAGCTGGCTTGCCAGTTACTAGTACTAGTAACTAGCCCGTCTACTCTACCGTGTAAACCCACCAGCCATTTAGAATGCCGTCCGGTATAGCATAGTAGCCAGGCTAGCTACTAATACTAGTAGCTAGCCCGTCTACTCGACCGTGTAAACCCGCCTTTACGGCTGGATCGTCTTGAATGGACCACCCGGTATAAACCTCTCCCAAAATAGTTTCACCACGTTTAGATTTTGAAATACTCGAATCTCGAATCTTTTCTCAGATATACCCATTTTTATGAAATTTCACAAAATTTTTAGATTTAAAAATAGGATTTACTCAATGAAAATAGTTAGGTCAGTAGAGAGATCGCAGGTTGAAAAGGACCTGTCGCGTGATCGGCGCGAGTCGACTTGTTGAAAACTACCGTGGTCAGGAGGTCTCGTGGCGGGCGTTGCTGCGCAGGTAGGCCCCGCCCACAGGTCCTTTTCAACCTGTGATCTGTCTACCTAATGTAGACAATTTTGTTAAACTATATTATATTGTTATACTATGTTGTTATACTGATAGAGGCCATAAGGCTCCCCAATGTCCAAAACCGCGGATTTCCTGCAAACGGTGCCATCGATTGGGCCACGAGGATGCAAACTGCACGAGAGGCAAGAAAAGCGGCACGGATGACCGTAAGGAGAAACATGGTAAGAAAAATGTTCCAATGCAAGCTATCGATGAAGTCACCAATAAACTAAACAACGCTTACTTTACCGATTGTATAATTAATGAAACGCGTTTACGTGGTTATGTTGATTCTGACAGTAGTGCCGTAACTATACGAACTTCAGACGCTGTTCGCCTGGGGTTGCTCCAAAATCCAACACGAAAACGTTTATGCGGATATGGTGGAGGCTATGTAGACGTATATTCAGAAGTCGATCTTAAACTACAGGTTGATCTTGCCTTTACTCAAGTTAAAGCTTTAGTCGCACCGGACGAATGTCAAAAGGTGTCTCTGGTAGTAGGTCAGTCATTTGTAAATAACGAAAACGTAGTTGTGGTTGTTCGGGGCAGTCATGTCCGACTGTTCAACAAACAAGACGCACAATTATCCGAAATTGTCAATGTTTCCCCGAGGAAGGTGACAGTATTGGCAAGTGAAACGACAGCTATACCGCCACATCATATATTCGTTGATTTAGCGCATCGCACTTGTCCTGATCAGTACCACATTATTCCAAGTTGTGTTATTAACTTGAAAAGTGGCGATGGTGTCATTCCAATAATGAATGTATCTGACAGCACTATTGAATATAAGAAGGGCCAAGTTGTGGCTAGAGGTATTTGTTGTGTGGAGGATACGGTACCAACAGAAAGCTGTCTTCAAATTGAAGAAACTCAACAAGCACCATTCATCCTGCAAGATATCGAAAATCACACTGATGCTAGTATTTGTGTAGAAGACCGAAGACAATTGCTTGATCTGTTAAACAAATACCGCGAGTGCTTTTCAGCGAAAACCAGTGAATTGGGAAATGTCGTACTTCTGAAATTTCTATACATCTGGAAGATAGTAGGCCTATAACTTACAGACCTAATCGGCTGCCCCACTCACAACGAATGACTGTGCAGGGCATTGTACAGGACCTCTTAGAAAATGGGGTGATACAAGAGTCTCTAGTCACCATACGCTAGTCCAATACTGTTGGTCAAGAAGGAAAACGGCGAAGAGAGAATGTGCGTGGACTACCGGGCTCTTAACCGTAAAACAGTTAGGGATAAATATCCTCTCCCCCGAATTGATGATCTTTTAGACAAGCTCAAAGGAAGCCGGTATTTCACAACCTTTGATCTTGCCTCCGGGTACCACCAAATTCCGGTTGCTGAGGGATCCATTGAGAAAACTGCCTTTGTAACACCGGACGAACATTACGAGTATCTGCGTATGCCATTCGGATTGGTCAACGCGCCTGCGGTTTTCCAGAGAACGATGAACACAATCCTTGGATCCATGCGTTTTTCATCAGCGATGGCTTACTTGGACGATGTCCTAATCCCTGCCCAAACGATTAGCGCGGCTTTGAAACAACTAGAGAAAGTCTTGATGTTGTTCCGAGACGCTCACTTGACCCTAAGGTTAAGTAAGTGCCACTTCCTTCGTACAGGAATCAGTTATTTGGGACATGAAATCGATCAGCAAGGCATCAGGCCGGGAAAAGATAAAATCATGGCTGTCTCAGATTTTCCACAACCTACGAATATCCACGATCTAAGACGCTTTCTTGGTCTCGCAAGCTGTTTTCGCAAATTTATTAAAAATATTGCGTTTATTGCGAAGCCTTTGTCCAACCTCACCAAGAAAAATCAATCTTTCAAATGGGAAAGTGCAGAATTGAAAGTGACGAATTGAAAACACAATTAATTGCGAGACCTGTTCTGGCTATTTACGATCACCTAGCCGAAACTGAGCTCCATACAGACAGACAGACAGACAGACAATACTTCAGCCGTTCTACAACTCTTGACGAGCAGAAATACCATTCTTACGAGCTTGAAACTCTGGCAGTCGTAAATTCCCTACAGAAATTCAGGGTGTACCTGATAGGTCGGACATTTAAGGTAGTTACGGACTGCAGTGCCTTACGAGCTACGATGACGAAACGTGATTTGATTCCACGAATTGCTCGATGGTGAATAGCCACTCAGGAATTTGACTTTAACATAGAATATCGACCTGGGTTAAAAATGGGACACGTCGATGCTTTAAGTCGTCACCCAGTGGAAGCTAGTGGAGAATATGATGAGGTACAGATACTTCCTGTGAGTGTCGATGAAGATGACTGGGTACTTGCTGCACAATTAAATGACGAGAGATGTAAGGAAATACACACTGTTTTAAGCCGAAAACCAGAGACTCGACAAGAAGATGTCCACAGAGATTTTGTTCTCAAAGAAAACCGCGTGTATCGCAAGATACTGAAAGGTTCGAAAAGGGTAGTGCCAAAATCTTCCCGAAGAGCTTTGTTGATGTCATACCACGATGGGATGGGACATTTTGCTCTTGACAAGACCATCGAAGCTGTTAGCGAGAGATACTGGTTTTCTGGCATGAGAAGCTACGTTAAAAATTACATCGCGGCGTGCCTAGGGTGCATGTACAACAAAAGGCCATCGGGCAAGCAGCCCGGATCTCTGCATTGTATCGACAAGAAAAATATACCGATGGACACTCTTCATCTTGATCACCTGGGACCATTTGTGAAGAGTGTTTCAAAGAAGTCCTATTTGATTGTCGGCATAGACGCTTTCACAAAGTTCACTTTTATCAACGCTGTGCCGAACGCTAAGACCGCTCCAGTGTTACGGTTCTTAGAAGAGATTGTGAATCTTTTTGGGGTACCACGCAGACTGATCTGCGATCATGGTACCGCTTTTACCAGTAAAGCTTTTACGGAGTACTGTAACGGTTTGGTGTTTAAGAGAACTTTATGTGCCACTGCCCCTGGCCAAGTCGAAAGAATGAATCGAGTGATTTTGTCAGCTGTTTCGGCATCTGCCAAGGACGAAAACCATTGGGATGAGTCTATCAGTGCCGTGCAATGGGGAATTAATACCACCATTAACAGCAGTACAGGGAAAAGTCCCTACGAGATATTTCTCGGATACAGGCCTAAAGAAATGTACGATTCGTTCCTTACGGCTGAAGTTTGCGAGAATGAGTCTATTGATTTAGACAAAAGTAGAGCAGAAGCTGCTAATAAAATCGTTGAAAGTGAACGTGTGCAAAAGTTGCACTATGACGCAAAGCGCGCTATGTCACCGCGGTATGAAATAGGCCAACAAGTGGTTGTCTTACGTACCAGATGTTCGAACGACCGACAGAGTAAGAACCTCGAACCAAAGTATCAGGGGCCCTTCGTGATCACGAAAATACTTGATAACGATCGTTATGTAGTAGAGGACATGCCGGGGGCTAAGCGGTCACGGATTGCTTACAAGGGCATCTATCCTTCGGATAAATTAAAGCCTCATTGAGCTCACGTCAGTTCAGATTCGTCAGAAACGTCTGACGATGAATCGAAGGATTCAGACGGGTCTGGTAGGCCATAGACGCCATCTCAAATGTTGAGATAAATATAATTTGTTTCATTTGTTGCAGCTAAAGTCGGCAACAGTGATGGACCCTTCCCGAGGGCGTGAAGAAGTCAGGATCGGCCGACTGTAGACAATTCTGTTATACTATATTTTGCTGTGCTATTATTCTACTTTGTTATTGGGCACCAAATAATGGTGTTTTATGATCCACTAATTGGTCTCTACTCACAAGTAGAGCATCGTAATGGTAGTGAGAAATATGTTGGTATGCATCAAACAGATTTAGCCTCTATTGAGCCTCTATTTGCCATAACTATTAAAACCAATGATAATTCTGAACAATATTTTTACTTCAAATCCGAACCATTTGCCAACAATTAATTTCCAAAGCAATACAAATTTTAATTTAATATCAATTAAATTTTTCCCGAGATTTTTCCCAAAAAAATTATTTTTTTTATTTTATATTGCCATGCTGTTACTGCAATGATTCGATTGTGACAATGAAAAATTAAAAATTCTTCACTGCCACAATCAAAACGAAAGCGGCTGGTTTGAGCTCATGGTCTCAAACAGGGAACGACAGACAGCTGTTTCGATCTCTTGGATCTCATCAGTGTCGTGCACCCCGAATGAAACCACAAACTCAAACCAGCCAACCTTTAAACAGAAAATGCGACGAACTAAGAGTGTTGTGTCGAAAACCACGACCTCTGTGAGAGGTGGGGACTACCAGCTTCCATGATGTCAAAGACATCTAAAGAAAACTAGCGGCTGACAAAGTCAGCTCTGCCCCGGGCTTCGACACTACTCCTGTTTTGCAACAGGTGGCGTGAATGCATAGTCCCCACCTCTCACAGAGGTCGTGGTTTTCGACACAACACTCTTAGTTCGTCGCATTTTCTGTTTAAAGGTTGGCTGGTTTGAGTTTGTGGTTTCATTCGGGGTGCACGACACTGATGAGATCCAAGAGATCGAAACAGCTGTCTGTCGTTCCCTGTTTGAGACCATGAGCTCAAACCAGCCGCTTTCGTTTTGATTGTGGCAGTGAAGAATTTTTAATTTTTCATTGTCGCAATCGAATCATTGCATTCACGCCACCTGTTGCAAAACAGGAGTAGTGTCGAAGCCCGGGGCAGAGCTGACTTTGTCAGCCGCTAGTTTTCTTTAGATGTCTTTGACATCATGGAAGCTAGTAGTCCCCACCTCTCACAGAGGTCGTGGTTTTCGACACAACACTCTTATGCTGTTACTATTTTTTACAATTTATCTGTACTGCATGGAAGAGGTTTCCGTTTTATCGAAGATTTCTTGTTTGTATAGATCACACGAATATTGTGACTGTTTATCCAGAAATTTGTTTTTTTGTTCGCAGAATTCACAATGACGGACAACTATATTTTCAAAATTTGGGATGCCAATCGATTGAAGAGAGGTTGTGTATTACTACCAAGATCTTCGAAAAGGCACTGTTGCACCCCTATTTAAAGACAATCGACCTGGGGTAGATTGGTTGGAGAAATTTAAACAAAGACGCCCACGATGGAATTACGCGAATTATTCCGTAACCACGGTCATCCCGATTGAAGTGACAGAGAACATGTTGAAATAAAATAGAAGATAAGATCACTGTTAAATAATTATTTGGTAGCACATCCATATTGTGGTCTTTTTAAATGTTCAATAGAGGTATTTCTTGAGTGACGTCATTGGCATGTCATGCGCGCGCACCGGAGGTACCTTATATCCGGTACAATTTACAGCGATGAACACGGTTGTTCCTTATTAACCTGTAACCGACCAGAGAAAATTAAATAATTGAATGAAACAGTAGGCACGTTTAATTAAAAGTAGAAAATGGTAGACCATTGTCTATTTTATGTGATGGTTAGCACATTTTTGTTAGGAAGAAACATCGAGCTTTTCGGCACGGCATATCATATTATGATGTCATTGGTGAAGAAACCGAGTACCAAATCAATATTTGCTTCACTGCACAGTTGACAAATGACAGATGCAGAAACATAACCCCATTAACCTAGATTAAAGTGATTATTCTGAAATAGCCTCGTTTTCGCAGTATCATTTTTGAGAATAAACCAGTATGGTTTTGTCTTGTGGCATTATATACTGCCGTAATAACAATGTTTCTGCTAGTGAAAAGAAGTTTCAACTGATTGCCGCCAACATTCGAACTATTCTCCCTTCCTTCTAACCGGATATCGGTCGCCTCCAAGTGCGCACGCATCATCTTGGCGTCTTCTTTTAACGCGTTGAGATCTCAGTATAATGTGTATTCTTTCTACTCAAGAAATACCTCTATTGACTTGCAAACACCTGAAAACACAGCAAACAACTACGGAAACTCTTTATAACGAGGAAAACATTAACATGATATAATGTTTATTAAAGCTTTAGATCACAAATTGTGATATGGCTCTGGTCAATAAATTACAGTGAAATTGTAAGGATTGTAAGTATATACATAGATAAACTAGAAAATAACATAAAACATAAAAACAATAAAAACAATTCCTTATTTCCATATCCCCACTCCAATGAGAACTGTCATATTTGACATTTGCTCTTAGGACAACCATTCCATTCATTTTACGTGGGGGTAAGTTGGTTTTTAATAAAATTCTAATAATTTAATTGATAAATCGCCATATTCCAGTGCATTTTGAGTGCCAAAGTTGTTCCTGGGAGATTTACAACAGCGTTTGACTGCCAGAAAGTTTGAAAATTTAAATTTAAATTTTATTGGGTTATGGCATATTTGAGGTTATGACGAAAGTAAGTAATTATTGATAATATTGCATAATATCTAACATAAATTGAACGATAATGCCCTCCTTTTGTGCAGTGGTACCCTGCATGCCAAGGGACATGCGAAATGTAGACAAGTTTGTTTAGTTTGCCATCGGAGAAGATGTTTGTGGTGCTATTAAATGTACAGATATAGATATAGAGTAAACTACATCACACAGTGTGCAGTTAGTGACAATAACTATTTCTACAGATGTTATGGGTTGAACACAGTGTTCCTTAATCTAACTGACCTTAAGATGCATAACAGGCATATGTGCTACTTACTCCGCTATTTCTTATGGCAAATTAAAGAAACTTTTTTCTAGATTTCGCATGCCCGTATTGGAGCAGCCTACCACTGCACAAAATGAGGGCACTATCAATCAATTTATGTTAGATCTTATGCAATATTATCAATAAATTACTTGCTTTTGTCATAACCTCAATTATGCCATAACCCAATAAAATTTAAATTTTAAAACTTTCTGGCAGTCAAGCGCTGTCGCAAATCTTCCAGGCACAACTTGGCCCCTCGAAATGAATTGAAATATGGCGATTTATCACTTAAATAATTAGAATTTTATTAAAAACCACCTTAGCCCCACGTAAAATGAATGCAATGGTTTCCTACGAGCAAATGTCAAATGTGACAGTTCTCTTTGGAGTGGGGATATGGAAGTAACGAATAGGACACACACATGTCAGACTGTCAGCACACTATTGTAAAATTCTGTTATAGAATAAAAACAACTTTCTACTAGGTAGGACTTCAATACCTTTTTAAAAACAAGTATGTTAGTTTGATTCCTTATATGTGCTGGGAGAGAATTAAAGATTTTTATACATGAATATGAGGGTGATTTTTCATATTGTGTAGTGTAGTGCAATGTTATTCTAAAATTATTACAAGTTCTAGTGTCATGAGAGTGGTATACGCTATTTTGAACAAATAACTTTCTGTTTTGAAAAGTAAACACAGCGCATTTATAGATGAATACACAAGTAAAAGTCAAAATTTTTTCATTAATGAAGGTATCTCTACAGGTTTGTCTTGATTTTAGGTTGTATATCAATCTTAGGATCCTTTTCTGCGAAATGAATACACGACTCCATCCTGGAGCCTTCCCCCATACAATTATATTGTAGCTCAGATAGGAATATGCCAGGGCATAATAAATTGACTTAAGAACATCAACGGACACTGTTTCTTTCATTTTAAGAATAGCATAGAAAGCACTATTTAACTTCTTGGTTACGAAATTTACTTGATCCATCCAGCTTAGTTTCGAATCCATAAATGTCCCTAGAAATTTAGCAGATGATATTGTCAGATTTCTATTGAAATATAGTGTTATGGTCTTGGAGTTGTTCAGCATAAGCATGTTTTTAGTACACCAGCCTTCCAGTTCCGCACAGGCATGCCTGACCTTGCATTCAAGTTCTTCCTGGTTCTTGGCTGATATTGCTATGGTGGTGTCATCAGCAAAATTGATAGGGATCCCAGATGTAATATAATCTGGAAGGTCATTAATAAACATCACAAATAACAGAGGACCTGGTACCGATCCCTGGGCCACCCCTATATTCATGCTATGAAGATCTGAAAAGCTTCCGTTAACTTTAACACGCAGCTGACGGTTTTCCAGAAACGAAAGAATCCATTGTAGTATATGTAAACTTAACTTGACTGATACTGCTTGTCTCAGTAGTAAGGCATTGCGACTTTGCCATTTTCAAATGACCGAACACTATTGTGACACCATACTGAATTTTAAAAAAAATTGGGGTAAATTGAGTAGAAAATTTTTTTTACTACTTTACCACAGTACAATTAGTTGAAAAATAGGACTAGAATGAGTACCAAAAAAGGGGGTGGAATTACTTGTACTGTTTATGTGTGCCACAATTACACCAGACTTAAGACATTATTTTATTTAGATTTCCCAAAGATCCCGAACGGTATGTTATCTTATATTTTCCTGCATGTTTACATTTAACGCATTTTTTTAGTTCTAAACAATGGTTAATTGCTTGTAACCGAGAGGATTTGTCCGACAAGACACCAATAGTGCTATACAATAATTACAAATTATGTGCCCTTGATTTTGAAAGTAAAATGTTTACAAACCATTTACAAAATCACCTTCTACCGACACCAGTGCCTACTATTTTTCCCCATGAAGAACTAGAAGGCTTGCGTACCGACAGCGATGTAGACTTACAAGGAACATTACCACCATCATTTCAACGTTCATCTAAAAGTGCACGGATTATATCAGGTACGGCAATGCATCTGGCATCTGGTAACCTAATTCTTAATTTTTGATGTTTTGATCTTTACCGATCGGAATTATAGGCATCTCTCTATTCATTTTCCCTTGAAGTGACAGTGACAGAAATTTTGCAAGGAATTTTACTAACAGGTGAGTTGATACAGTGAGATTCTTAAAATTTGTAATGAGGGTTGGCCATGAAAGACAATTGAATCGAAAAACGTTTGTCCGATCGAGTTCGTATAGTTCCCAACCAATTCCCTAGATTAAAATGGTGGACGTTAATTTTTTAAATTAATCGTATTTTCATTTATTAAAATGAAAAAGTTGAGAATATCTCCACTTCCCCGATCAAATTTGGCGCGCCCGCCCACCTTCGACCTTGAATAGCCCCCACAAAAACAAGTTGTGCGCAAGTGAGGTTATGCCGGAATATTTGTTTCGAAGCAGCTGTTTGGTGTTGTGAGCCCCCCTTTCGACGTTTTGAGTCCTAAACAACTTGAAGAAATGACAAATGAACCGCACTTCAGCAGGCGGTCAGTGGAATTCCAAAGTCAAAACAGAATCGATTGATGTGAACGACAGGAAATCAAGTAATTTTATTATTGTTAAAATGAAACATTCCTGTTAGAAATTGTTTTAGAAAGAATGCAAAAAGAGAGTAATGATGGACATCGATGGATTTGGCATATAAAAATGGGAGGATGTTAATCAACATCTTTATGAGGTTTCGTCTTTCGACATTCATTGTAGGTCTCCACACCACCTCTTTGAAAACTAGATAGACAAAACTTTTAACAAAAGGAAAGATGTATTACATATTTTTGGAAACTAAAATTGGTGTTTCAGGTCTAAGGTTTATTTACGTGGCTTTGGAAATTATAGACATTTGCTACGGCTGTTATAATTTAGATTTTATGAAGGGGCCAGTGATTCATCCATACTGAGAACATTAGTGGCTTTATTTTTAACTGCAAAAGAAGCTTGAACACCAAACATAAAAGTTCAAAGACTGTGGAATCACTTAATCTGGGCTTTACCGATACTGAATTAGAAAAACAGCCCCTAGAATATGCTGTACTTACCGAAAAGTTAATAAAACCGTTCAAATAACATGATTAATTTATTTTGCACCTGTTTTAGTGCACTTAGACAGGGTTAAGGGGGCACAGAGGGGTTGAAGTTTCTGTGGTAGTTTCGATTACCTTCACTACTGTTTTTAACCTTGACTGGGGGCATTCCACACCCCAAAAATTTGTACGTCACTGCTGACTGTGAAGCCCCCCGACAGCCTTTGCTCAATTTTTGCAACCACTGTCTAACATTTCCCACTAACACTGTCGAAAATTTTGTACACCACTGCCAGCTGAGATCCCTCCTCCCCTCCAACATGGACTAACAACCTCCATCCAAATTCCTTTCCTGGCAAGGAAAGCCCTTGCTTGAACAGTAATATTTTGCCTTTCCAAACTAACCATTTATTTAGAGAATTATTTAACCTTAAAATACTGCAAAATGTTATTAACGAAGACCATACTTACTTTTCAGTTAGGTGTCTAATTTTTACAAATTAAAATGTTTTTACAAAAGTATACCAAGCTTTATTCAAATAAATGTAATTTTAGATGACAAAACTATTAAGTAATAAATAATAAATTATTGTCAGTACAAACGTCAGTGAATCACTGGCCCCTTCATAAAATCTAAATTATAACTGACCCGTAGCAAATGTCTATAATTTCCAAAGCCACGTAAATAAACCTTAGACCTGAAACACCAATTTTAGTTTGCAAAAATATGTAATACATCGTTCCTTTTGTTAAAAGTTTTGTCTATCTAGTTTTCAAAGAGGTGGTGTGGAGACCTACAATGAATGTCGAAAAACGAAACCTCATAAAGATGTTGATTAACATCCTCCCATTTTTATATGCCAAATCCATCGACGTCCATCATTACTCTCTTTTTGCATTCTTTCTAAAACAATTTCTAACAGGAATCTTTCATTTTAACAATAATAAAATTACTTGATTTCCTGTCGTTCACATCAATTTGTTTTGACTTTGGAATTCCACTGACCGCCTGCTGAAGTGCGGTTCATTTGTCATTTCTTCAAAGTTGTTTAGGACTCAAAACGTCGAAAGGGGGGCTCACAACACACAACAGCTGCTTCGAAACAAATATTCCGGCATAACCTCACTTGCGCACAACTTGTTTTTGTGGGGGCCATTCAAGGTCGAAGGTGGGCGGGCGCGCCAAATTTGATCGGGGAAGTGGAGATATCCTCAAATTTTTCATTTTAATAAATGAAAATACGATTAATTAAAAAAATTAACGTCCACCATTTTAATCTAGGGAATTGGTTGGGAACTATACGAACTCGATCGGACAAACGTTTTTCGATTCAATTGTCTTTCATGGCCAACCCTCATTACAAATTTTAAGAATCTCACTGTAGAAGCGATTTCAATGCGATACGTCAGAAAACATGACAAATGTCAAAATTTTGCAATTGCTCTGAATTGACCCAAAATGGCCTTTGTGTGCGTGCAGTTTTGAGTAAAGTGCAAAGAAAAATATTCACGAACAGCCTCAGGTAAGTTTATCTGTGACACTGCTTCTAACAATAAAAATTAACCCTAGAAGATTTGAGTTATGCAATGTTTTTGCTTTCTCGCTAATTTTCTATCAAATTGTCAAAAGTTTAAGGGCTAATTTGTATCACTTTTGCTAGCCGGGACAACGCCTGAGTCTGGAACGATTGGAACCAATTACAATTATTATTGTGTTCGTTAGGTACCGTAGAACGGGGTGGAGTCGATCAGGTGGGGTTAAGTCGATCTCAGCTACAATTTTTAGTATATCTGGCTACATCTATTAATGGGTAGTAAAGTTATTAAAAAATGTTCGTCAAATGAGAAGTCAGATAGCTGTAGAATATCGGGCAACCCCACGTGTCTAGTAAACTACGAAAACAAACAGTTGTGTGCTGAATCTGGGAAATATTTCAAAAAACTGGATACACTGGTAAGTTGCCTTCTTATATGAAGACATAAAAGCCAAATTTGTTTCTTTTCGATAACCAAACACAATTTAGTTAAATTAGGTTATGTGATTAATTGTTCTTCGTAGGGGTGAAGTCGATCATGCCCAGAAAGTACAGAAAAAAGCTAGGAGCAGCCGGAAAGCGCAACTACGAACCACATTATTTAGAAAATGCCATTCAGGCAGTTAAGATCAGGCACATGCGCATTCGACAAGAGTCAGAAGTCTATGCTGTACCGTATACTACTCTGAATGACCACGTCAATGGTAGAGTCAGCAGGAGTTATGGGGGTCAACAAGTGCTTAGCATTGAAGATGAGGCCTGCCTCGTAGAAGGTCTCATTAAATGTGCCGAATGGGGGTTTCCTTTGACCAGGCGTGACGTGCAAAAGACTGTACAGACCTTGTCACAGTCAGTTCCCGCAGGGAGTAGGGTAGGCCCACTGGTCAAGAGGGCCCACATCTGACAAGTGTGTACTCAAAAAAAAGGAGTTCTGTAAAATAAATCGCAAGCCCGATCCCAGGGCGGTGGATCTTCTCCCGTACGGGAGGTAGGTAGCGAATAGGCAGGCTACCAATGGAAGCTGGAAAATTAAGGACGCCACTGGCTTTATTTAACCCTGATGCGACGACGTCGAAAGCCAGAAATCACAAGATAAATCTCCTATAAACTGAGGGGAGTGGCTAGCTTTAGCAATAACACACAAACATAAAAACTATGTACATTTATATATATCAGTTGGATACAAAAATTCGTTTACAAGTTATAGTGGTGATAATTTCATAACTTAAAATGATGACAGCAGAATCGTACCGCAATCCGGACGAAACAGAGCCTTAACGGAGCTCCAACTTAGTTGACCGGTAAATTTCGAGCGCAAATTGGACGGCCGCAGGTACCTACTAATCCGCAAAATGACGCAAATGATCGCGCAAGTTAGTGAAGGGTCGAATTAAGCGGAGGCCATAAACGGCCACACGTAAAGTACCGCCACGAACGGATATTTTTGGTACTAAATGGCTGAAGGCCAAATTAATAACAGTTAAAGATTATGAGTTTACAATTAAATGGCAAAATTTGAGTAATGTAGCAGAAAAAGACAAATTCGTACTGAATAAAACAAATTAAAGGGGGTGAAGCCCAAATACACAATTCAAAATAACTCAAGGGGGTGCAGATTGTGTTCACACCCTCCAATCCTGAGTCGGAGGGACAGTTCCGGATGTGGCGAAGCCCCTCGGTGAAAATATGGAACGGACTCACCGAATACAGCTCCGAAGGAAGGCAAGGACTGAGCGAACAGCTGTGCTGAGCCAAGATCGTCGCCCCCTAGCCTGGGGGTGGCCTCGAGCAGATATGGCCGGTCCTGTCTCAATCTCTCGATACCTCCAGCCGGGGAAGGAAAATATCCGCCACAGTGGTTGGACTGAACGAGTGCTTCAACAATCCACAATATTCTAACCGGAACAACACGAAGATGGGGGGAGAATCTCCAACCCTATAAATATAACCAACACAGGGTGGTCTTCAAACCCCTCGAAAAACACTGAAGGAAGGGTACTCCAATTCCCACCCGAAAAATGCTAAGGCACTTAAGCCCTACCCAAACCAAAATAGGAGCGTTCAAGCCCTATCCGAAAACCCTAAAATAAATATTAGAACAAGAAATCTTTCATTAAAGTTTTACCTCGTGGTAGAGGGCGTACTGTCAAACAACCGACGAAGAAATTCTGCTTTGAGGTCAACAAAACCCGACAAACGGTATGTTGGGGCACCGATCAAGGGCACTTCACCAACCTGGGGCGGAATCCTGCAATCTCCCGAAGGAATTCACACAAATACCAGGACGCCGTCTACGACCTCTTGTTACGTCAATTGCCTGACCGGAAAGGAGGTCAGAAAATGGCCGGAAGCCTGACGGAAGACACAGCGCCCTCTCTGGCACCTTCCGGAACCAAAATTCCCCCAGACAGATTAACATTGGTAGCCCAAATTCCCTAGCTCGTAGATAAAACTAACTTAACCTCGAAATCTGACAGTTGTTGATATTCCGCAATTTAATGATAATTCGGCCAAATTGGCCGTGAAACCCAGATTTAAATACCGAAACGGGGTTACGGATCCCTAATAAACCACCAGGTAAGTAATTCTTTACCATGTGACTTATTTATCGACACTAAACTTTGAAGCACATTCGCCACCCGAAGCCGCCCCCAAAAGACGCCGATCTTCCGCTGCCACCACACGACCCCTGCAGAGGGAGGCCGAGAATTATAACCGATGATGCAAAATAGCAGCGGAGAAGGAGTAACCGAGCAATATCCACCCTCGAAAGTGGAACAGCTCGGGAGCTCGAAAATGAACGTGACAAACTATCTTAACCGGTTGGGAAGGCGTGAACGCCGTTTCACAGAAAATAAGCCTGGGAAAGAGTGGTTCATATCATTCATGAAGCGCCATAGAGTATTCTCAGAAAGGATGTCCGAAAATGTTAAAAGAGCGAGAGCAGCAGTGGATAGAAATATTGTAAACGAATATTTTAATAACTTGGAGCGATCATTAGAAGGAATTCCTCCAAGCAACATCATAAATTATGATGACACAAATTTCACCGACGATCCCGGTAATGTTAAAGTGGTTGTCAAAAGTGGGGTAAAGCATACTGAGAGGATCCTAGATTCCTCTAAAACTAGTGTAAGCGTGATGGTCGCTGCTGCGGCAAATGGAGTTGTTTTGCCACCATACATAGTATATAAGGCTAAACATTTATATCCCACATGGATGGAGGGTGGAATTCCCGGATCTGGATACAACAGAAATTCCAGTGGCTGGTTCGACTTGGAAACATTTGAGGACTGGTTTCAACAGATTTTAGTCCCATATGCTCGAAAATTAGAAAGCAAAATAGCAATGCTTGGAGATAATTTATCTAGTCACATATCTCTTCATGTTATTCGTTTATGCCAAGAGCATAACATCAATTTTATCCTTCTCCCGCCAAATGCTACGCATCTTTGCCAGCCTCTCGACGTGGCCTTTGTCAGACCGTTGAAGATAGCATGGAGGAAGGTTCTGCAGGATTGGAAAACGACTAACAAAGGTGTCATACCAAAAGCTGTTTTCCCAAGTCTCTTAAAAAAACGTTTGAACAAGTTGGATTAAACGCATCCACAAACATTGTAAGTGGATTTGCGGCTTGTGGCATTACCCCCTTAAATAGAAACCGAGTCTTATTAAAATTACCAACACCTCCAGACAATCACGAGGAGCCAGGTGTGAGGTGGTCTGCAACACTTGTCGAACATCTCCAAAATAGACGGGAACAGGAAACTTCCACGACAAAGCAAACAAGAGGCAAACGAATTAACATTGCTGCAGGAAAAGGCGTAGTAATGCGGGATTTAATTGACTCTGACGAAGAGAGCGAAGAGGCGAGAGACTCATCCACAACATCAGAATCGGAAGAGGAACCTCATGAATCACCAACAGTCGGCCCTGAGCAGGAAGAACAACTGCAAGGGCAGGAGGAACTGCAAGAGCAGGAAGAACCGCAAGAGCAGGAAGAGCCGCAAGAGCAGGAAGAGCCGCAAGAGCTGGAAGAGCCGCAAGAGCAGGAAGAGCCGCAAGAGCTGGAAGAGCCGCAAAAGCAGGAAAACGAAATACTGCAACAGCACGAAGAGGTAGAAAATGAGCAAAGGCAGCCTAAAAGACGTCAATTGGATTTAAAAATAGACGATTTCGTTCTTGTCTTTTACCCCACAAACAAACGCAAACGTTTTTATACTGGCAGAATTATTGATGAAGCGAATGAACATTACATCATCTCCTATTTAAGACAAAAAATAGGTGCAAAAGAGCAATTTTTTTATTTCCCTGACGTTCCTGATGTTCAGGACACAAAGAAGACCCAAGTGTTGCGAAAATTAGATTGCAAACACTTGAGACGAGGACGCTATACTTTTCCTCTCCTCAAAATTGACCGTATTGAATAAATAAAAGCAATCTGTTGCAAGTGAGAATAATTTTTTTTTGTTAAAAGTAGATATAGTTTTTGTATCGTTTTTATTCAGTTTTTAAATAAATAAATAAATGAACGTTTCATGTCTCTTTTTCTTTAATTTTGCCTAAATTGAAATAAAAAAAAATTTTTTTTTTTAATACTGATCGACTTCACACCGCGGATGGGGAGAATTCGTTTTTACTTACAAATAAGCACATGATCGGCTTGACCCCTCTAGTAGGGGTGAAACCGATCACACTTACAACCAAAAAAAAATAGTGAGAGTAGCAAGTCGAATATTGTAGTACATATATCCTATGGAGGAAGGACGGTAAATTCTATATTAATTTTTTCAGAATTTTTAATCGAAGCCCATAGATTTTAGCAACGAAAATCAGGATATTTTGATCGACTCCACCCCGTTCTACTAAATAGTTTAGGATTAGACATTGTTATACTTTATATTATATTCTTAGGTAAATAAAGTTCTATAGTTTCATTTGCTTGGTTTATTAACCATTGCAAATGTCATTTTATTAAAATTCACTGACAAAATAAACCATGGTGCTGTCGTATAGTCTTCGAAAATAATAAACGTTCTCAGAAGTCATTTTAAATTTGGCGCTCCTGCAAAATAATGGCGGACATGAACCAAGGTCACTCCAATTTGTCAACGAAAAATGAAAGGTTCGGACAAGAGTGTAGCTTCTGGTTTATGACTTCTGTGACTTTACCACAATAAAATATTTTAGAATAAAATGTACTTACCCATACCCAGTACGCACCCGAAGAGGCGCCTTGGCAGCAGCATTGAACGTTTTATTTTGTTCGCCATATCATCATATCAATATCTTCAATTTTCGCGAATAGTCTCATATTTCCACATTCCACGAGTCGCGAACATAATTCTGCATTGTACGTGTACGCGCAGGTTTAGTGACACTCAAAAAATAGTACGAAATCAAAGAATTCTTTACTTAAGCCACAAAATTTGCGGAGAAGGGACACAGCGAGTGAGATTTATTCGCCACTCAGTGCATTATACAGAGTATAGTATGGTCATCACGCATCATGATGTTCACGTCGCAATATGCAGTAGCTCATGCAGCGACGGCGCCAGAGGGGGGCCAGGGTGGGCACCGGCCCACCCGATTAATCAGCGTGCCCACCCAAGTGCCCACCCAAAATTATTAAAACGTATAAGTATATGATAGAAATATAAAAGTCTTAAAATCCATTTCAAGAAATTCGCCTTGTCTGTTAACAATTTCCCTAAAATATGAATTCCGTTTAAAGTTTACAATAGTGAAACGTGACTTTATCTGCAAAACTGACGGTCGCGGTCGAGCGGCACCTCTTTAAGTTGCAATAAAAATTTATTATACCCTATACCCTTAAAGGCTGCCAGATGTCCGTTCTTGGGCGAAAATATCTAATTGTCGAAGTAGGTATAAATTTCAGTTTAGTTTTCAATATTTCATAGTGCCGTGCAGATCCTGTTTTGTTTTGATTTGAAAAAGTGTTCAAGATGAGCAAACGCTGCGCATCACCATCAATTGAAAGCTATTTTGCTAAAAAACCAAAAGTTTCACAAGCTGCCGAACCCTCTGCTCCTCGCTCTGCTCATAATGATTGTGGAAGTATGAGTTCATCTAAGCAATCTTTATCCGAAATTTCGTTTGATTCCGGTGATATAAATGGTGATATTGACAAGGGACATGAATTCAGTTTTTTTGATAATTATTATGTATACGCGCCAAGTAAAGACGGAAGTTCAGAAAGTGATGTTTCATCGAATTTTAATTTGGAAAGTGACATATCTGAGACAATGGGTGATGATTGTGATGAACAAAACATAAGCGACTTCATTGTGAGTGGTCCTAAGGATTTGGCTCAGCGTAAGACTGACAGTCCCGCGCAGCCAAAACACAAAACATTTTCGCAAACAAAATTTGGGAACAAATTGCGTTGTTTTAAATCATCCTGGTATGAACTGTTCCCCTGGATAGAATACAGTGCATTAGAGGGCAGCGCATATTGTTTTCCGTGCAGATTTTTCGGTGGAAGAAATGAACCCAATACCGTTTTTGTTACTGTGGGATTCAAAAATTGGAAACGCGCAATGGAAAAATCCAGTGGGCTGAATAAACATGCTATAAGCGATTTCCATAAGAAATGCGAAGTAATGTGGACCGAATTTAAGAATTTACCGAAGGGCGCAACAGTTTTGAATTTGTTAAGTGATGCTCATGCAAAACAATAAAGGAAAAGAGAGACTATTTAAAAGTAATTGCGGACGCAATTTTGTTTTCTGCCGTGCAGGGAATCGCATTTAGAGGAAACAATGAAGGCGAATCCAGTGAAAACAAAGGTACTTAAAGAAAAATATATTATGCTACATATTTAGCTTATTTAATTTTCATTGCAGGAAATTTTTTGGAATTGCTGAATTTTTTATCACGGCACAACCCATTTCTGAAAGAAAAACTACAACACGGTGCCAAGAACGCCAAGTACACCCATCATTCAATTCAAAACGAATTAATCGCAATTTGTGCCAATTTTGTGACTACTGAAATTAGCAATGAAATTAATGAATGTGAGTACTATGCAATAATGGTAGATGAAACGAAGGATATTTCGAAGACCGAACAAATATCGATTACACAAGGTAGTTTCACAGTCTCGTTCCACAAAACTTTACTTACTGTTTAGGACGCGTTTCGGAGTGTTACTCCATCTTACTTCAGCTGAAGATGGAGTAACACTCCGAAACGCGTCCTAAACAGTAAGTAAAGTTTTGTGGAACGAGACTGTGAAACTACCTTGTGTAATCAAACATCAGTTCCTCTTTGAAAAATGGACCAAGCTTTCAACCAACGAACAAATATCGGTTGTTGTGCGGTATTATTTTGAAGGTGCGGTGTATTAACGATTTTTGGGCTATACGCCAGCAGAAAAATTGGATGCTCAGTCATTATACAATTATATAAAGGAACGGCTAAGAAATTGTAAAATAGACCTACAGAAATGTGTGGCGCAAACATATGATGGGGCAAGTGTTATGAGTGGTCATTTGACAGGGGTGCAAGCCAGGATGAAAGAAGAAGTGCCGCAGGCAATTTATGTACATTGTTTCAATCACAAGCTAAATTTAGCGCTTGTCGATATATGTAAGTGCACAAATGAGGCGTCACAATTTTTTTCTCTCTTGGAAGAATTATATGTTTTTTGTTCTGGGTCATCAATACATAATACCTACTTTTATAAATATACAAAAACAAATGTATCCCGACAAACAGCCTACTGAACTAAAGCGAATTTTTCACTTGCGCTGGACAAGCGAAGTTTACGCTTGTATTGCAATTAAAAAAACGTTAGGGGCCATTTTACTTCTTTTAAATAATATTGGAGCCGAAAAGAAAGAGCGCAGATCGGAAGCCGTAGGTTTATTAAATAGGATTGATTTTACATTCGTTTTTAATTTATGTCTATTTTATAAAATTCTACATCTGTTCAAAGGACTTAGCGATTATCTACAAAGTCCCACTTCGGAAATTGTTCATGCTCTTTCTTTAATTAATAGTGTAAAAGAACAATTTATTGGTGAATCAAAAGTAAGCAATTTTTTTACTGAAGTGTTCGCTGAATCAAATTTAATATGCGATGACAATGGGATTGAAATCGAAGTCACGGTAAAAAGAAGTAAAAAGGTCCCTAAAAAATTCCAACAATTTTTAATAACAGAAAGAATCACTTCGGAAGACCAATCGCAATTCAATGATGTTAGAGAATATGCACGAGTTAAGTTATTTAGGCCAATTTTAGATCAAATAGTTGCGGAACTTAATAACAGATTTGAACAAAACCAAGATGTTCTGATTGGTTTGGGTTGTGTGGATCCAAAATCAAATCACTTTTTGAAGTACGAGAAAGTTATTTCCCTTGCGACCCATTACAAGATAGATAGAATACTTTATTACTTTGCCTTTCGGCTTGTAATGAGCCCTGCCCTTACAATATAATTATATATACAAAAATATTTAAAATGAAATTAAGATCCTTCTTCTCTTTTTAATCTTCCACTTTTGTCTTCTCTTCCCTCCCCTCTCCTTATTTCCCTCTGCCTCTCTACTTCCCTCATCCATTCTAGTCCTGTTCCCCTTTCGTTCAATATCCATTTTCTTTCCCGTTCCTCTTCTCTCATCCCCTCGCACTCTCTCAACATATGTTCTATCGTCTCTCTTGCCTCTCCACATACTCTGCATACTCTCCCTTCCTCTTCCAACCAGAATCTGTTTTCTCTCTCCTCATTCCCGCATCTAAATCTCGCTATCATTCTTTTTTCGTTCGCACTCACTCTGTTCAAATAACTTGGTAGCCCCGCACATATGATATCCTTATACTTTGCATTATACCTTGATTCTTTTATCCGTGCTCTTCTCTCTTGTATATCTATATCTCTATCTCTCTCGCACATCGCTCCATTCATCCATCTCCCTTGTTCTCTGCGTCGTTCTATGTCTTCCCATGCGTACCCATTTCTCTCATAGTATTTTTGTCTTTCTTTCCATTCTTCTTTTTCTCTCCTTTTCTCCTTCCAACACTCCTGTAATATCATGCAGTCCAATCTTTCTCCCATTCTGTCCTCAAATTTCACCGCCCTTTTACCAGTCTCCACTCTCAACTTGCTCCTTTTCGTGTCTCTCTACCCACGCCCAGCACCCACTTGAAATACTTTTCCTGTACTCTCTCCACTTCCTCTTGTTCTTCCCACCCCCATATTTCTGCCCCATTCATCAACATACTCTTCACTAAACTATCAAACATCATTCCCCTCCTCTTAAAATCATGCCCAAACTTTCGCTCTCCTATTCCCCAGACCATTCGTACCACCTTATTTGCTTTTTTAACCAGTTCTGTTACATGCGCTCTCGTTGTGTTTCTTTCATTAAATACATACCCTAAATATTTGAATTCTCTTTCTTGCTCTATTATGCTCCCGTTCCACTTCCATTCACTTTCTTTTGCCTTCCCTCTTCTTTTCCTGAAAACCATTATCTTGGTTTTTTCCACATTTACTTCCAACTTTTTTCTCTTCATATACTTCTCTGCAATTCTTATCATTTCTCTCATCCCTCTCTCGTCATTCGCTACAATCACCAGGTCATCCGCATACGCCAAACACCACACTTTCTCTTTGCCCACCACAATCCCTCCTGCCTGCCCCTTTTGGAACACATCATCAATATCATTTATAAAAATGGTAAACAGCGTTGGGCTGAGTGGGCACCCCTGTCTTACACCTTTTCTCGTCCAAAAACATTCGCTCTCTATTCCATTCACTCTAACTACATTCTTTGTTTCCTTATATATTTCTTTTATACTTCTTACCAGGTTCCCATTCAATCCTATTTCTCTCATGTGCTCCCACAATCTTCCCCTGTCTACACTATCAAACGCTGCTTTGAGGTCCACGAACAACGCGTACATCTTCCCGTTCTTCTTTTTTATTTCTCTTCTTGCTATATGGTTTAATATGTACACGTTGTCCATGGTACCCCTCCCCATTCTGAAACCTGCCTGGCCATCTGGCAAGCTCTTCATCCGTTCTAATTCCCCTTTCATTCTGTCCCCTAGTCTCATTGCATACAATTTGTATAATGTATTCAGGAGGGTTATTCCCCGGTAATTCTTTACTTCTTTTGCATCTCCTTTCTTGTATATAGGACAGATTACGCCCTCTTTCCATTGCCGGGGAAATCCCCCTCCCTTCCACACTCCATTCAAAATCTCTACTACTCTGTCTATCACCTCTTCCGTACTGTAAATCCAAGCTTCATTTCTTATCCCATCCCTTCCCGGTGCTTTCTCTTTTTTCAGTTTTTCTATCTGCCTCTTCACTTCTTCTTTTGTTATCTCGGTACTTTCTATGTCATGTTCCTTCTCTCTGTCTTCTTCTACCCCTTCTTTTTCTTCTTCTCCCTCTAACAACTCTACGAAATGCCTTCTCCATTCTTCTATCTCTATCTTTCCCATTTCATTTTCTCCCCTTTTTCTCCTCTCTTGGTTTATGTATTTCCACGCTTCTTTTTCTGTTTTTATACTTCTTATCTTTTGTTCTTCTTCTTCCTTCATTTGTTTCTTTCTTTCGCTGCATTTCTTCTTATATTTATCTTTGGCTTTTAAGTATTCTTCCCTTTTCGTTTTCCCTTTTTTCCATTTTCTTAGTACTCTTCTCGTCTCTCTTTTTGCCTTCTTGCATTCTGTGTCGAACCATCTCCTTCCATTTCCCTGACTATTTCCCCTTAGTATTATTTCCTCACTTCTTACTGCCCCTCTTATAACCCACCCCATTACAAACTAGATCTAGATATATTGCAGGCAGAATTAAAAATTTTACCCAATACCATTCTGAATTATGAACGTGACCAAAATATAAAAATAACAAATACTTTGCAATTATTAAACATGTTAACCAAATATAAATTAGCGTTTTCGCAAACTTATAAGCTGGCAGTAATTTGTATAACAATTCCTGTATCAAGCGCAGCTTGTGAAAGAACCTTTTCATGTTTGAAAAGGTTGAAAACGTATTTGCGCAATAGAATGGGAAACAAACGGCTAAATAATTTAGCGATTCTAAATATTGAAAAAAATAATACCAAAAATTTGGACCCTGACAAAATCGTGGATGAATTTGCGAAAAGACATCCACGCAAATTGCTCTTAGCCTAAGAGCAATTTGCGAAGATGTTAGATGTTTTTTTGCAAACTCCTTAGCATAAATTTTAGTTTTCTCGCAGGTGCATGTATACAGGCTGGTCCAACACTAGTGTCCAGCGGCAAAACGACCTTTTCATTTGAAGCTAGAGTTTTGAATTTTTTACAGGGTGTATGGGTACTAAAAACCCTCCAGATGGCCTTAAATTTTTTTTGATTGGGTCATAAATGTGACGTCACGAGATTTCAAATTGAGCTATTTTCATGGAATAAATAATTTTTGTCCATAGGTTGATTATTTTGGGCCTTAAGATTATGTTGACCAGATTTTTAATTTTTTTGAACGTCAGGTTAGCAAACCGCAGAAGGCAAAATAATCGTCATTTTATTTCATAAGGAGGCCGTGAAACAATATCGAAACGATGCGCCGTGTGTCCAACTTGAGTTCATCGAAGATTTAGAACTGTCAGTTGCTTGTCATGTTTTGACACGGGTGATTGAACTCCAGAATTATTAATTGATTGATTTATTGAAATAATCTGATATTTTTGCAAAAAAATTATGGGAAAGTCATGAATCTTAACCGCGAAGTGTTTGAACACGCGCAGGCGCAATCGCAATGCGTCGTGTTGTTTACATCTCGACAGCTGATGCCGGCAGTCCGGCACGATTAATAACCTTTCTAGCAGTTTATTTCCTTGCAAACTCGTACAGAGGTTTACCCTATTTAATTATCTGTGAATTGGGTAAGTTTTTCAACTTTCATTGTATCTGTAAAAACAACCCTGTTTAATTGAAGGTGATGTTGAAGATTTGGACTCGGATTTAAACGACAAGATTATGGCATCTACTACAAATAATTTAATAATAATTGTTGATGATTATCACGTTCTGACTGTTTACATTTTACAAGGGAAAAGTGTGGATATTGTGCACCAGTGACGGTTTGAGGAACTCGTGTAGTGACTACAATTGATTAGTGTCAAGATTGCAGTGAAGCCTTGCTACGTTTAATTAAATAAACTACATTGTTGAATTAGTAATGTGATAAAATAAATTACTAGATAGGAATTTGGGGCATTTCGTTCCAAGTGAATATTCAGACCATTTCATAAAGATGTGTGTGTGTACCTTACTTAAAATAAATAAGTTTAGTGGTGCTTTATTCATAATTTAATCCAACAGAAATTGTTACTGTTTTGCTGATTGTTTTACAAAGACAATACGTATGATTTTAAAACCAGTCATTTGCATTGCATTTCACCAAAAGTTCGGACACTTCGACAGACAGGGTTTCGGTTTCTCGTTCTCATTACTAACACTGACGAATCATTCTGCTATAGTCTTGCCTTCGTTATTCCTTTATCTTGTAATTGTAGTAAATAACTGCTTCTTGTAGATCGTGATGATCCTGTCGTCCAAATCTTCACACTTTAAATTAACCAGTATTGCTTATAATAATACAAAGAAAATTGAAAAACTTACTCAATTCACTGCTAATTAAATGAGGTAAACCTCTGGAGAGCGTTTGCCAGAAAATAAACTGCTAAAAGGTTCATTAATATTCACATCTTCCAGGTATCAACTGTCGAGATGTAAACAACACGCTTTGCGTCTGCGCGTGTTTATGTTTAAAGCTTCGCGGGGCAGACTCGATGATTTTCACATAATTTTTTTGTAAAAATATTAGATTATTCGAATAAATCAATCAATTAATAATTCTGGGCCTCAATGGCCGCTGCCAAAACATGACAAGCAACTGACAGTTTTAAATCTCCGATGAACTCAAGTTGGACACACGGCGCATCGTTTCGATATTGTTTCACCGCCTCCTTATGAAATAAAATGACGATTATTTTGCCTTCTGCAGTTTGCTAACCTGACGTTCAAAAAAATTAAAAATCTGGTCAACATAATCTTAAGGCCGAAAATAATCAACCTATGGACAAAAATTATTTATTCCATGAACATAGCTCAATTTGAAATTTCGTGACGTCACATTTTTGGTCCAATGAAAAAAATGTTAACGCCATCTGAACGGTTTTTAGTACCCATACACATTGTAAAAAATTCAAAACTCTAGCCTCAAAGTAAAAGGTCGTTTTGCCGCTGGACACTAGTGTTGGACCAGCCTGTATAATGTAAGTAGGTACAGTCGGAAAAGTAAGTCATGCACCCAGCTCTTGAGCGTTACGCTCAGAATTTAGAATTGGAACAATAGCTTTCGATAGTGGTGCATTTATTTCTGATATCAACACAAAGTTCATTATTTATTTTCTCGATTGTACATAAACATAATACATAAACAGTTACTAATATATTTATACCTATAAATTGCATAATTATACCTACATACCTATACTTCTTCCTTGTCCATAATAATGGTGAATAAATTTATATTTTTTATAACAATCAATTTTTTTCATTTTTAGTGCCGTAGCAGAATACTCTTGTCTTAGCTTATTCGCTCGCTCCTCAGTCTGTCCGTCGGATAACTTGAGAACGGATTGAGATATCGAGCTGAAACTTGGTAGGCAGCTTCGTCTCCCGAAAAGTAAGGCGGGGATTGCTTTTGGGCCATATCGGACCAAGGGGGTGGGAGCTAGGGGTGAAAAACCAAAAAACTACTAATTTCAATAACTCGAGAACTAGTGGAGATATCTTGCTGAAAATTAGTATGCACGTTCGACCTTCAAGTCTGTTGAAAGTGAGGGGGTGCCAATTTCGGGGGATGAAATTTAGGGGATGAAAACCACAAAAAATATGATAACTCCGCAAGGGTTGCACGCAGCTGTCGTAAACTCAACGTACACACATATATCGGTGAAATCTTGTGGGGGATGCGTTTTTTCGTAAAATCGAACAAATGGGGTGGAAATTAGGGGTAGCAACTCGAAATTCCGCTTAATAAGTACTAGTCGAAATTGGCGTCATTCGATAGCTTTCCATTAATTATTCAAAAAAGGTGTCATTCATATTTCGCGAAAAACCACCCTTATAGGCGCTACAACCCCTAACATGCAGAAACACAAAAATACGAGAACTCAAAAACTACTCAACGTATCAAGGCAGAATTTGGTTTGTGAATTTCCAGTGACATTATAGGTGGATGGACAAATTTTCAAAAATATCTAACAAAGGGGATGAAATTTAAGGGTTGAAACTTGAAATTTCTTCAAGTAAATGGTAGGCTAAAATTACGGGGTTCGATAGATTTCGGTCAACTATTGAAAAAAGGTCTTATGAGTTTTCAATCTAAAACCAACCCCTGGGCCATTAACCACCCCTAACTCTTTGCAAGTCGATAATTATATTTTATTTATTTTTTCTGAAACCCTATTGGTTTATTTATGAACAACTGAAGTCAGTAAATACGCAAGGAGTTATGTCACACCGGAAAAATAAACTCACCCCTGTAAATCATAAAGGGGTGAAATCATGAGGTGTTGAAAACATGAATCTACAAATTACCTTAATTTTTAAACGAATTGGGTTAGGGTGGTGAAATTGAAAACACAACTTCCTTTAGGGCATGTGGGGGTGGTGAAATAGGGGGTTGGAGTTTAGGGGTTGAAACGTCCATAAAGCCCTGTAATTTGACACAGAGAAGCAATATCTTCTGCGAAACTGTGACATCTTACACACTGCATCTACGAGAAGGGAAGATCGAATTTTAGGAGAAAATTATCGAAGGGGATGAAAGTTAGGGGTGGAAACTCGAATTTTCAATGAAGAATGTATAGTTGAAAATATTACCATTCGATAGCTTTCTATTGATGGTACAAAAAAGGTCTTATTCATCATTCGCGAAAAACGACCCTTAAAGGCGGTACAACCCCCTAACATGCCGAAACAAAAAAATGCGAGAACTCAAAAACTGCTCAACGTATCAGGGCTAAATTTGATGTGGTAATTTACAGCGCCACTGTAGGCGGATGGGCAAATTTTCATTAATATCTAACAAGGGGGATGAAATTTAAGGGTTGAAACTGGAAATTTTTTCATGTAAGTGGTGGAATAAAATTATGGGGTTCAATAGATTTCGGTCAACCATTGAAAAAAGTCTTATGAGTCTTCATCCTAAAACCAACCCCTACGCTACTAACAACCCCTAAGCCCTAGCAAGCGGAGTAAATATATTTCATTTATTTTTTTTTTGCTTTCTTCTAATTTGTTATTAATTTAAAGTGATTTTCATTAATTTTTGACCCATCCACAATTTTTCAACCCCTTTCATGATATGTGAACCCTCAAAGAGCAAAATTTACCCAGACCGCTTCTTTTTCGGGTGATTTCCGCTGGTTAATTTTGTAAAATTCGCGCAGTTTTGCCTTATGAATTGTTCTTGCCTTTTTCACTTTTTCGACCCCTTCGCAATGTTTCAACCCCCAAAAGTCAAATTTGCATAATTGGCTTATTTTCGTGTTATTTTCTGTAATTCTACTTAATTACGATTAATTCTCATCCCTTTTAACTTTTCATCCCCCTTTACGATTTTTCAACCCCCTAAGTGTTTATTTTGCAAAATTCACATAATTTAGTTTTCCTTCGGTAATAAATTGAACTCAATTGGATTATGTTTATCTTTTTCACTTTTCCAACCCCCTTCGCAACATTTCAACCCCCAAAATCTAAATTTGCATAATTGGTTTACTTTCGTGTTATTTTCTGTAATTCTGCTTAATTACGATTAATTCTCATCCACTTTGACGTTTCATCCCCCTTTACAATTTTTCAACCCCCTAGGTGTTAGTTTTGCCAAATTCGGATATTTTCGTTTTTCTTCTGTAATAAATTGAACCCATTTGGATGATGATTAAATTTTTCACTTTTTTCATCCCCCTTCGCAATGTTTCAAGTCTTCAAATGCTAAATTTACATAATTGGGTTAATTTGGTGTTATTTTCCGTAATTTTACTTAGCCACGGTTAATCCTGATACCTTTTGATTTTTCATCCACCTTTACGATTTTTCAACCCCCTAAGTGCTAATTTTGCAAAATTTGCATAATTTCGTTTTTCGACGGTTATAAAATTGAACGCATTTGGGATTCAGTTTACCTTTTACAATTTTTCAGTTTCCTTCGCAATAGGTAGGTATAAGTGCTTATTTCAACCCCCACAAAAGTTTTTATTGCATAGTGTTTTATTTCGTAATTCTACTTAATCCACACTTCATTTTCATTCCTCTTGACTTTTCATCACCTTTTTTCATTACCTTGGACTTCTCATTCCCTTTTTCAACCCCCTTAGTGCTAATTCTACATACCTACTTCGCAAATATGATGTTTTTTTGTTAACTCTCTACTGTTTAATTATGTACGGCCAATTTTCATAATTTCGTTTTTTTAACACCACTGTGCGTCTGCGGAGGCACTACTACTAGGTGCAGATTTTATAAATCTGCACCCGACTCCACCAGTAAATTCAGCTCGCCCCTACATACACATTAACAAGGTAAACATCTACAGGGACACACATCGCATTGATATACATCTTTCGTTGGCTTTTATTATGTAAGTTACCTATAGGTACTTTGTACTCATAATTATGTTTGATTCCTCATTTTTTTTAACCTTAGTTTAAAAGTCGCAAAATTATTATTAATTATAACTAATAATTTTAATACCTAATTAATTAATTATTAATAATTAAATTATTATTAATATTGTTATACTAAAATGGATGTGCCCACCCCCAACAAAGTTGTGCCTTAGGGTGCCCACCCATAAGAAAAACCCTGGCGCCGTCGCTGAGCGCATGGCCGTCTCTAGTTCCAGGCCCTGTCCTTAACCATTTGGCAACGCTGCCGCAGGAGATTTAGCGTCAGTGTGACAAATTGTCATAGATTGTCATTGAAGTGAAACATTGCAAAGATTACCAAAAAATATTATATTTTTATCAATTTCAAATGATTAACGAATTGAAATTTAATACTTTAAGAAAGCCTGTAAGATGTGCCCTATTAAGTAACTTTTAAGTAACAAATTCTGCTTCTAGAGCAAGAGAAAAAGATTTTTTACAAATCCTTTTCAAATTCAATCGAGATTACATCAGCTTGCATGATTTCTAAGCATCTGGGCCTCAAACAACTCCCTTCGAAGCCACTGCGAGTCCTCCACGTTTTATAATTTCGAGATCATTATTGAAACTTGACACTTTTACACAGAATTACTTGTTTATTGAGAGCATGTAGTTTGTGTAGAAATAAATACAATATAATGTTAAATGTTAATTTTATATTTTATAATTAGGGTGTAGCAATGTGTAACGGTTCTAATAACGAGTAGGTAACAGTTTGGACTGAGAAATAAATTTTTTAACTAGATATCCAAAATAGCGATGACTAGGTATCAATCTTAATTGATCTTCATTTAGCAGGGTACCTACGTCATTGTGTCGACCTTACACAAAATTCTACAGATGAGAATGGTCTAATTCCTGCCTTTTACCATCGCTGCAACGATGAAATAAATCTTGTCTTGAAATGTGATTTATCCATCAAGTCCAAATGATTTTCTGCTATTTATTTCAACTACCTAATGATAAAGCTCAATTCCAGTGAATGTTTAATTAGAACACGGTGAAATCATTTTTACAAAACCCTCTTGTCCACTTAGTATTTAAAATGGGTCTGTAATCAAAATTTATCACCATTTTACTAAATACCACATACTGTTGAAATGAAATCAGCATTGTTCATTAAAAACAATTGAAGTTGTTAAATATCATAATTATTATATCAGTCACTTTTTCTAAGTCTCTTTTTTCTTCTTTGATAAACTTTTAACCACAACGGTTATGGGCCCAGACTACGCGGTGGTCTGCTAGTATATTCTTGAAGAAGTGTATTTGAAAAGGACGTCCGTTCAACTGTATTTGACCTGTGTACGACACCTATTGCTTTTTTATTCTCTAAGAAATATGGAGAAGGTTGTCACTGCCAATATTGAAAAGTTGGAAGGTGAAAGTAATTGGAGTACATGGAAGTTCGATGTAGAACTGCAGTTGTCCGTCAACAGAGTGAAGAAGATAGTGACAGGAGAGCTTACGCTTCCTGATCAAGTTCCCGAAGACTCAGGAGATGAAGCAAAAAGACAATATGCAACGAAGCTCAAAGAGTTTGAAAGTGCTGACTAGATTGTTAGGTTCCTAGTTGGCACGAGCCTGAAACCGGAGGTAAAGCAGCACATAATTACCTGCAAGACTGGTAAACAAATGTGGGATATTTTCCACAACGTGTTTGAACAGAAAAGCGAAAGAAGATTAGATCTTCTCTATTGCCAGCTCTATAATTATCAAAAAAGTTCCGAAGATGACATAGCAACTCATGTGTCAAAACTTCAACGGATTTGGCAGGATCTTCACGATGAATTAAAGAGAGAATGTTCAGCTACCCAAGTCAATGTTGCTAAACAGAATCCTCAATACTTTGCCCAATGGATATTTGGAACTTAAAAACGCTTGGGAGTCGATACCTGTGGAAAATCGCGCAATGTTGCAAATTTGATGGAACGGCTAAGGCTACATGAGCAGAGATTGAAAGAAATTGCTGGAAATAAAGTTGATTCTTCTAGTGTAGCATTAGTGATGAAAAATAAGGTTCATCAGAAGAAGCTTGCAAATAGCGACAATCAGACGAAGAAGAGTAAAGAATGTTCCTGTTCTTATTGCGGGAGAAAAAGCCATTTCAAGTTCTGCTGGAAGTTGAAGAATGAAAAATCAGAAAAACTTCCAGAAAAGGCTCGGGAAACTAAAAATGGTCAAGCTTTAATAATGTCTATGAGTAGGTAGTAAACAAAGTCTTGCCACAAAGAGCACTTAGAGTTATTAACTGTTGATGGAGAAAACATCATCCAAACCACCAAACTTCCAAATAAAGAATTTCTTAGATCCCAACTAAGCGTCCACATCTACGATTTAAAGAACTCCTTAGAACATAAACCTCCCAAGATCTCTACCCTAAGTAAGCTGGTTATTCATATCAAACAGAAAATTAAAAGACATCAGCTCGTCATTAGTAAATCAGATAAAGGCAATTGTGTAGTAATCCTTGAAAAACAATACTACATAGAAAAAGTAGAAGAATTTCTCTCCACAGGTACATTCACAAAACTTAGCAAAGACCCCACACCCTCATTTATTAACAACCTACTCATAAATATTGCAAGCCACTTCGAGGATGGACCTTTTCTTTAAATTTAATAATGTCTTCAAGTTCAAACCAAGCATTTGAAAACTGGGTGATAGATTCTGGTGCATCACATCATATAACTTCAAAGCTGGAATGGTTTTCGACATACAGAGCTTTCGAGGCACCGAAATCACTCATTATTGGTAATGGTTGCGCGATGTATGCTAAGGGAGAAGGTCAGATAGATGTTGAACTTCTCGTGAATGGTAAATGGAAACCTGGATATCTGAAGAACGTTTGTTTGTTCCTGAAAGCACACAAAACTTGTTTTCGTCTGGCTCTGCACTTGACAATGGTCTGATCGAGGTAGCAAACAAACGGCGTTGTGAATTTAGAAATGAAGAAGGTGAAACAGTTGCCATTGCTCTTCGACAGGACAGTGGCATTTACAAGTTATGTATTCGTGTTGTTTCTCCATCTGTTGCATGCTTGGCTGATAAAGTTAATCAGTTACAGGTCTGGCATGAACGACTAGGACATCAGAATAAGCAGTATGTCCACAAGTTTTTAAAGCAACGAGGAATTAATGTGAAGTTAGATGGAGAGCTATGTGAAGCGTGCATGTATGGCAAAATGCATCGTCTCCGTTTTGGTACACGAACCGAATGTCCAACAAAGCCTGGTGAACGAATTAATGCTGACGTATGTGGACCAATGCCGGTCACATCACTAGGAGGAAACCGCTACTTTGTTGCTTTCAAAGACAGCTTTTCAAAATACCGGACTGTCTATTTTTTGAAAGAAATCCGAAGTCAAACAAAAACTTCAGGACTTTCTGGCGGAAGTAAAAGTTGCTGGTCACTCTGTAAAGGAATTGATGACAGATGGTGGAAAAGAGTTCGATAATTTTGATGTTCATCAGATTACAAGAAGTCTTGACTCATTGGCAGACAATGCCATTTACGCCGGAGCAGAATGGGGCTGCAGAACGTGAAAACCGAATTTTGGTGGAAGCAGCCAGAACAATGCTTCATGCGAAAAATTTACCGAACTTTTTATGGGCTGAAGCAGTAAATACAAGCTCTTACGTTCTCAATAGAACAAGCCCTACCTCTGTTGAAAATAAAAGTCCTTTTGAACTCTGGTACAATAAACAAGCCAAAATTGACCACTTGAGAGTTTTTGGTGGAGAGTGCTTCATTCATATTCCGAAGCAAAAGCGTGAAAAGTTTGATAAAAAGGCAAAGAAAGGATTTTTAGTTGGATATTGCAATGACGATGGATTTAGAGTTTGGGTGCCTGAAGAAAAGAAAATTTGCTTAAGTAGAGACATTGTTTTCAAGAATGAAGCTGCTACGGAAAATGTTTTTGCCTTCAAAAATGCGTGGTGGATGACACTGAAGATTGGAATACAAGAAGTTTTCAAATAGGGGAAGAATTGTTGAACGAAAGTTTCTCGGAAGAAAATGACCCTGCAAGAGAAGTGGTATCTGTTGAAGAAATAGAAGAACCACGGAGCATCCCCCCACAATCTGAGGAAGAGATTCAAATTGAACATAACGAGCAGCCTAAGGAGACCTGGAATCTACGAGACAGAAATTGTATTGGTGTGCCTGAAAGATTTGACAGTTTTGCAATGGTTTCCATAGAAGAAGAACTTAGAACATTTCAAGAAGCAATTTCAAGTAACGAATCTAGCAAATGGAAGATTGCAATGGATGAAGAATTATCTTCTCTTCATGAAAACAATACTTGGGAATTGGTGAATCTACCGCAAGGACGACAAGTTATAGGTAATCGGTGTGTCTTCAAAGTTAAACGCAATCCTGATGGAAACATCAGCAGGCAAGATTGGTTGTGAAAGGTTACTCTCAGCAGTATGGTGTTGATTTTAACGAGACATTTAGTCCTGTGGTACGGTGGGATACAGTTAGAACTGCTTTAAGCGTTGCTGCAACTGAAAAGTTGAAGTTGGTCCAGTTTGACGTAGAAACAGCTTTCTTATACGGAGACCTTGAAGAGGAAATCTACATGAAGCAGCCAGAGGGGTTTGACAACGGGTCTGGTAAAGCTTGCAGATTGAAAAAGAGTCTCTATACGGTCTCAAGCAAGCCCTTAGGTGCTGGAACAAGAAACTTAGAAACTTTCTGAAGAAATGTCAACTAAAAGAGAGCAACGCTGATCCTTGCCTTTTCATCAGTGAAGATAAGAAATTGTTCTTGCTATTGTATGTTGATGATGGTCTTGTTTTCTCCAGAGACGAAAATCTTTTGAAGAAGTTTGTACAAGAGTTTGGTCAAGAGTTCCAAATTGTTATTGGTGCTGCAAACTATTTTCTGGGCATGCAACTTAGTTACCGCGACGATGGCTCCATTTTATCAGTCAAGAGGGTTTTGCCAAGAAAGTTTTAAAGAGATTCCATATGGCAGATGCCAACGAAACGTCAGTGCCAATCGAAAAAGGTGATTTAGCAGACGTAAAGACCTCAGATGCAACAATATTACGCGAAATTGGTCCAGAAACGCAATATCGTGAAGCAATTGGAAGCCTGTTGTATTTAGTAGTTGTAACAAGACCAGATATTGCATTTGCTGTGAACAAATTATCACAAGTCTTGGAAAAACCACAGCAAAAGCATTGGGAGATGGTGAGGAAACTGCTGAAGTATATCAAAGGCACAGTGAAAATGGGAATTTTATATTCCAGCACTGGAAAAGGAATACTTGAGTGCTACTGTGACGCCGATTATGCTGGTGACGTGGAATCAAGAAAGTCTACTTCGGGTGTTGTTTTCAAGTACAGCGAAGGTGCAATCACATGGTCAAGTAAACGTCAGACTTGCATTGCATTGTCAACAACCGAAGCAGAGTTTATTGCCGCAAGTCAAGCTGCCAAAGAAGCTGTTTGGTTGAAATTATTATTTGTCGAAATAACCGGATTTAATGTTACACCATGTTTGCAAATTGATAATGAAAGTGCCTGCCGTTTAATTAAGAATCCAGAATTTCATAACAGATCGAAGCATCGATGTTCGGTATAAGTTTGTCAGAGAGAAGTATGAAGACAAGAGCTTGAATATAAAGCGAGTTCCCAGTGAACACAGGCAGTTTAAAGGAAGTCTTGCGAAATTAATAATAAGTGAGCATTGTGATATCTGCTAGTAAGGTCACATAGAGGACCATGAATTCGTACTTGGTTAACGTCTATTCAATATTAGCGACGAGACCACTATTTTGCTGTAAATTGATAAACCTAACTGTAATGTCCTGGGATTACCTCTATGAGAAGTTGTATTACGTTGTCAAAAAATTAATTATGTGACATCCATCTGCCACTGTACTATGGAGGTAAAGAAACCTACGTTGATTTAATGTAGGCAATGTGATCTCTATTTTATAGCAACGTGCGGAACTCATCACAAACTTCTTACCGCGGCAAATCAAAATTAATCAATTCGAATAATCTGCCATAGTCACGTGACGAGTAGGACGCGGCAATTCGCCCGATTTGGTGCGTTGACCGTTGGCGGGAGAGTGCCTGAATGGCTGACTGTGGGCTGGCTCGTACGGCGGAGGACCATGACGGTGTCTCTCTCGGACCCGGTTTCGGCCCCAGTTCTCAACTATCAGTCTCTCGCTCTTGGCCTTTCGGACATCGTGCCGGGCCGGGCTCGCTTGCGTTGTGCAGTTCTGCAGCGAAGCGAACAGAGCCACGACAACATTAAATCTCAAATCATAACAAGTGAAAAGTGCAGAAGTAGATGAAGGTGTAACGTTATTTCTGGAAGGTGTGGCGTGTGGTTATTGTTTAATTTCCATGGTTGGTTGTGACGGTCATTCTTTGTTGTAAAAACCTAGTGATATCTCTGGTTCTGGTGGTGCATTGCATGGTGCGTGCGGTGGATCTCATCCTCAACTCAGCCTTACGAATTTGGTTCTGCTAAAAGGGTAAGGAGCAAATGAAATAAGTAAGAAATATACAGTATAAGGTGTCCGTATGTAGGTATTTACGCGGGGAATTCGATTTTATTTTATTCCTGCTTCATTAATTAATTAATTAAATGGAAATTTTAGGTTATCAGGTTTTAGATACATGTGGAAAAATACTGACCTAAACAGCTCTCCGGGGATAGTTCATTAAAGGCGGGAAAACTATGCGTTATTTAAATTGTATGTAAATCCATATGGACATCTTGGGGATCGGGCAAACTGTATGTAGGTAGTCAAAGCTCTCACAGAGGTCGCGGTTTTCGACACAACACTCTTAATACATAATTAGTAAGTCCCTTTCACTTGTACAGTGCCGGTCACTGAATTTCAAACATCAACTTCAAACTGACATCCAAAATGTGAAGGGATCATTAGACTAATAACCTTATTTTTGGTCTTTGTGTCAATTCTGACTCTACAATTGCCAAAAAAAAATAAAAACGTCGTCATTGTGACAATAAAGCTTGATTTACAACGAATTTTTTGAAATGACATGAAATTGATGTTTGAAATTCAGTAGCCGGCACTGTACACTGCTGTTTTGTCAGATAAATGGACGAAACAAACCGTTATTCCTGACCTTTATTGATGAAATTGACTTAGGGCCAATTGCACCGATGCATATGTTAAGTGTAACTTACGTAAGTTTAACTTTAGAACCTAAAGAGCCACTTAATTTCAAAGGCTTGCGCCGATCATCTCGGAGCGTAACTTAACTAAGTGGACTATTTAGAGGACGCTACAGGGAATTTGGAAACATTACCAGATGATTTGACATTTAACGCATTTGGTACTATTGACGGATGACATATTCACATATTTTGTATAATTGACAGCTCGTAGTTTTGTTTATTTATTCAAGTCCTGGTCAATATTATTTTGTTAATAATTAGTTGAATGGGGTGATTAGTGTCTTGTTTTCACGTTCTGATCGCCAAGAATGTTGAAATCGCTGCAGCAGACAGGAGTGAAAGTCAAGGGCGGCAAAGGCCAAGGCGACAAGGAAAAAGACAGGTTAAGAACGCCTAATTTTACCAGCGATGAAAAAGTGCATCTAATGCAGTGTGTTGCAAGATATAAGCACATTATAGAATGTAAAAAGTCGGACTCTAACATGGGCTGATAAAAATGCAGCATGGGATAAGGTTGCTGATGAGTTTAATTCCCAGTCGCCTGCAAAAATTTACCGAACAAAAGAGGGCCTGAAAAAATGTTACGACAACAAAAAGGCTGAAGTCAGAAAAATGGCTGCAAAAAACAGACAGCAGTTACGAGCAACGGGAGGAGGCACTTATGTTCCAAAACAAGATCCATGCTTGGACTTGGTGTTAGAGATTACAAACCCCAAGACTGTTAAGGGTCTTGAGGACCCATGGGGAGGTGATGCTGACAGTAGTGAAATCCAAGAAAGAGAGAGCTTGGGAGGTGATGCCCAAGTCAGCATAACCAATCGCTTGGCTGATGTTGGCAACCTGACTGAAGTTGTGGACTATGAACATATTGTACCGGTATGTAAATATTACCATATACCTACATTTTTTTAATTTTTTGGATTTTAGCCTGAGAATCATGATATTGATCACGATTATTGTGAAGCCGGAATAAGCAATAATGAATTTTCCATTAATGAAACAGGAAATTTACCTATTGGCCGACATTGATAATGTACCTGATGATGATGTGATTATAACAAAGGATAGCAGAAATCTCAACGAAAAGGTCAGTAAAAAATTATAAGTTAACGACTGAGCTATTGAACTCGGTGCCTGGATATATGACATTGTCTTGTGAGTGTTATTAATTTTAGGAGAACTGGAAGAATTATAAAGCCAAAGATTTGAGGAAGGCACCTAATGAAAAACTTACCTTTGCAAAGAATCGCAGAAGGCCTAAATTTATTCAACCAGTCCACACTAACTACCTGTCAAAGCAGTATTCGGAGGTGGCAGCTTTAAAAGATGACTATCTTAAAAAGGAATTACAATATGCAGCAAATAAAGAAACCAGGGATATAGAAGAATTTAACTTACGGAAACGTGCACTAGAATTAGACATAAGAATTAAAGAGTTGCAGTTGAAACGTTTAAAAAACAGTTTCAATGACTAATTGGTTGTTTGATAATGGAATAGGTATTATTGTGTTACATTTTTCAGTTCAGTTATAATTGTTAGTTTTTTTTTTGCAGAATTTGTTTTGACTTAAACTATTTATAAACAGTTTTTCGTTACATTATAAAACTTATAATTGTGCAAAATATAAATCAATTATTTGTCTCCTATACATATTTCCATTGTTTAAATGATCCAATCTCGGCACAGGAGGTATTTGACCATCAAGAATTAATTGCTCCAATTCTGCTTCCTGGAAATCGTCGTTGTCTATCCCCGGTTCTTCTTCATTATTAATTCTAGCTACATTATGAAGCACAACGGACGCATAAATGACAGGTAGGATATTCTCTACTTTTAATCGGCAGCCATAAGCCAATATGGGGAATCTTCTTTTTATGATTCCAAAACTACATTCAATTTTATTACGCGTTCTAATATGTGCTTCGTTATACAATTGCTCAACTGGCGTTACAGGATTTAGCAATGGTGTTAGTAAATAATTCCTGGATGGATAACCTTTATCTCCTAAGAGTATGCACCCTGGCATTTCATTTCTTTCAAATATTCCTTTCACATTTGAATTGTTAAAGATTGTACTATCATGACTAGAACCTGGCCATCGGGCAACAACATCTAGGAAATTGTTGCTTGCATCACAAATCGCCTGAACGTTAATAGAGAAATAATCTCTTCTATTGCGAAAAATTTCGGCATCCTCCCCACCAGCCGACCTGATCTTAATGTGAGTGCAATCCAATGCACCTATGACATTGGGGAACCTGGCAATGGCATAAAAATCAGCCTTCACAGTGGCTTGTGCTTCTTGGGTTCTCGGTAGGTTAATAAACCTGTGATACAAGGAAGCTATTGCTCGGGAGACTCGATGAATTATCCTGTTGGCTGTTGATGAATCCATTCCCATATAATCTCCGATTGCATCTATGTGTGCTGCAGTAGCTAAATACCTTAAACAAGTAAGCAGCTGATTTATCAGGGAGACACAGTTGTTGCTGAAAATTATAAAAATATAATCAGCAGAAGTTACTCATACATTCATACATATCAGTTGGGAACTCAAGTTGATCTTCTATTAATGGTAACAAGAACATAACAGTCTCTTTAGTTAGGCGGAACTTCTTGAAAAACTTGTAGTCAGGCAGGCTATTGAAATAGTCTTGTCTAACAAGGATATTTCGTGGAATTCCGAATTCAATCAGTTCCAGTTCATCAATATCATCAAATAATTCGACATCAAATATTAAATTTATTTTTTTTCTTTTGTGGCCAATCTATAACCATAACCTCAAAACGTCAAACACCAGTTAAGTTGTGGATAAGTTACACCCAAACCACCACTCAATATAAGTGGGACTTTAAGTTATATTTAGTTACGGTGCAATAGGTCTTAACATACAAGTAATACTTATATGCTTAAGTACGATCGGTGCAATTAGCCCTTACTGTTCATACTAACATCCCTAACTTACATTTAAAACCGTCAAGTCATAGTTATTAGAACCTTAATTTAATTATGTAATTAGTACGCATGATAGGGCTTCATCCTCTGTTGTGTTACATCAACATTAGCCAAAAATTTTTGTACCATAATTCCATTAAAGTTTAAACATACTATTAGATGTCGGAGATATATTTAGGTCCAAGTAATGAAATGATGATTTATTATACAGGGTGTCACAGAATTCTTGTAAAACTTTTTAATGGCAGATTTCTGAGACGAATTTACTTTGCGAAAGGGCAAATACTCAATCGTTTTCAAATGGGAGGCAATTTATGTTCGCCAATGACAACGTATCTAATAGGTTGTGTAATTAAATTCAAAGCTCTTACTAAAACACTCAGAAATTAATCGTAATAAACAGGATGATATATGGGTATAATTTTTCAAATTAACCTCAGTAATCTGCCATTAAGAAGTTTTACACGAGTTCTGAGACACTCTGAATGTATACGCACTGTGAACTTACCTATACTCTAAATTTCTTCTTTACTTGCTTTTTGTGTACTGTCTTAGCATGCTTATGATTGTTATAAACAAATAAAAAAATAAATCTTCTTGAAAGTATTATAAATGTCAACATCGTGTTTTTTTAACAGATATACCCAGCACTTCTAAGCCGATCCCATTGACTTCTGAGCCGATCCCATCGACTTCTGAGCCGATCCCATCGACTTCTGAGCCGATCCCATCGACCTCTCACTTAGTTTCCGAGCCGATGACGTCAACTTCTCAGCAAGAAGTTTTCGCCGTACCGAGAAGAAAATCAGTGTTCCGAAAAATTAAACATCTCTCTCGACATGACGCTACACCGCGGAAGGGAAAACTAATGTCTTTAGTTGAATCTAAGGAATCGCAAATTCGCCATCTAAAGAAGGTTTGTCGAAAACGTAAAGACGACATAAGGGCACTAAGTGACCTTACTGACTCTCCTGTTGTGAGAAATTTATTCAGCAATATGACAGGAAGTACTGCCAATTTTCTAATCTCACAATTACGATGTGCGCCAAGGCAGCCTAAAGGACGAAGATGGACTCTAGAGGACAAAGTCATCAGCCTAGCTATAATGAAGAGAGGCCCAAGATCCTATAGATTTTTGAGTAAAATCGTCGCCATGCCAAGCAGAAGAACCCTTAGCCCTCCTAGAAAAGGTACCGTTTGAAGCTGGCATAAACCAGCACATTTTTAAACACATTGGGGAGTCTGTAAAGGACAATAACGATCGATGTGTTGCCCTACTCTTCGACGAAATGGACTTGAAAGAAAATCTCCAATATGATAAAAGTAAGGACAGGATTCTTGGCTTTGAAGATTACGGCAATAATATTAAAGTTGACTCTACAAGAACGGCAACTCGTGCCTTGGTTTTTATGTTAGTTGGATTGGGACAAAAGAAGTGGAAACAACCAATTGCATATTACTTCTCACACAGTGGCTGTGATAGTAATACTATGAAAAAATGTGTTGAGGAAGTCCTTATAGCCTGCCAAAATGTGGCTAAACTAAATGTTGTTACCACAATTTGTGAAATGGGTACTGTCAATGTGAAAACCATTCAGTCATTAGGAGCGAGCATGCAGCAACCATTTTTCGAATTTAATGGTCAAAAAGTATTTACGTTATTTGATCCTCCACACCTACTGAAGTGTACCGCTTCACTATTTCGAAAATACACGGTTTCTTTGCCTGTTTCCATTGGAGAAGCGGTTACAAGAATGCTAGTGTCACCAACCAATGCCTGGTGATATCCCTGTTTCCACCCGGAAACAGCCCTGACACAGCTTTGCGCGTCATCCATAAGCGGCAGGCAGGAAATGATTCATCCACCCGCGACTCACCCCTACTTATAACTTCTCCCATACTAAATTACGCTCCGCCTTCCACCCCTACTCCGCCAATCACGGCTCCGTCTACCCTCGAACGCTCCAGCCAATCACACGCCACCACCCTCTATAAAAAGCCCACGCGCTCCCCCGCTCACCACCCCAAGACCGCAGGTAAGTGACCCCAAGCAGGTCGCCGCCAGCAAAGCCGCCGCCAGAGCCGCCGGCGAAGCCATTAAGGCCGCCACCAGCGCCAAAGCCGCCGAAGCGAAAGCCGCCGCCGCCAAGAGTGCCGCCGACCTCGCGAGGGACGCCCCCCTCAAGGCCACATGCGCCGCCAAGGCAGCCGCCGTCGTCGACGCAGCTGCCACCGCCCCCACCGCCCCCACTGCCCCCGGCGACTCTTCCCACTCCGCCATCAAGGCAAGGGCCATCGCCGCCCAGGCCGCTTTCGCCGCCGCCTCCAGGGCAGCCGCCGCCGCCAGGGCCACGGCATTCCAGTCCGCCAGAGCTGCCGCCGCCGCCAAGGCGGCAACCGCCCCCCCCAACACGACCACCACCCCCGCCCCCCAAGCAGCGGTGCCGCCCAAAAACCCCCCCTGCCCCCCGATCATCCTCAAGGATCCGGGACAATGGCTGAGCGTGTCAAAACGCTTCGCCACCAACGGCATCCGGTTCCTGAAGGCTCAGAGCTGCCAGCTGGGCATCAGGATCCTCCCGGCCTCCATTGAAGACTTCAGGAACATTGTGAAGATGTTCCGCAAGGACGGACGGAAGTACTTCTGCTTCTCGGACCCTGACGTGAAGGTGAGCATCGCCGTCATTCGAGGCATCCCCAAGGAGGTCAGCCCTGACCAGGTCAGGACAGAACTCCTGGCAGCCGACGTCCACCCCATCCAGGTCACCCAAATCGCGGACCGCCGCACGGGAAATAAATTTCCACTCTTCAGAGTGGAAGTTATCCCCGAGGAGAAGGCCCAGTTGTTTGCCATCACCCGGCTAGCCAATCTAGTCGTGCGGGTCGAACCGGCAAACAAACCCTCAAGAGCGACGCAGTGCTTCAGGTGCCAAAACTTCCACCACGGACAGAGCACCTGTGGCTTGGATCACCGCTGCGTCAAGTGCGGCGAAGACCACCCCTCCAACACGTGCTTGAAACCACGTGAGGAACCCGCCAAGTGCGCAAACTGCGGCGGCCCGCACCCAGCCAGCTTCACGGAATGCCCCAAGTTCCCCCGCGTCAAGGCGACCTCTCAGAAGAAGAGGTCCAAAGCCGCCCCCCCCAGGAACGCCGCCCCCAAGGCCGCCGTCGCCCCCAAAGTCGCCACTGCCCCCAAGGTCGTCACCGTCCCCAAGGCTGCCCCCGCCTCCAAGGTTGCCCCTGCCAAGAAGGCCCCTGCCAAGAAGTCGAAGGCTGACACCAGGATGGAATCGATCCTCAGGATCTGTTCCACCGTGTCGGGGTCCAAAACCACTCAAGAGGCCTCCACCAACATCTTCCCGATGCTGGTTGACCTCATCGATTCGCTGTTAGAAGTATGAATCCACGGACCAACAGGATCAAATCTCTTCAGACAGCGTTTTTCAACGCAAACGGGCTCGCTGCCAAGCGCGACGAATTGGAAGTGTTCATCCACGAACACAACCTTGAAATCGTGCTTGTCAATGAGACCCATCTCAGGGCACACCACCGAGATCCCAAAATCCGTGGATTCACCCTTCACAGAAGCGACCGACTAACCGGACCCGGAGGGGGAACTGCGATCTACGTAAGTAACCTCATCCAACACTGTGTTTCAGCCCTGCCAACTCTACACAGACTTGAAGCCGTGGGCATCGATGTCGAGACAGTCCGAGGGCCTCTCACTCTCTTCTCCTGCTACAACACCCATCAGATCCCCCTTGACGAACTGGCGGATCTCCTGGACAGTGGCAACTCGGTCATAGCGGCGGGTGACTTCAACGCCAAGCACACGGACTGGCACAGTCGGGTGGACAACGCAAACGGACGCAACCTGCGTACGTTTGCCGACGACAACGACTGTGAGGTCCTTGGGCCGGAGGAGGCCACCCACCACCACTATGTATCGGGTATTCCAGACGTCCTGGACATCGCCATCATCAAGAATGTCCCACTCCAAATTGTCCTCACCACAATCAGTGACCTTTCCTCAGACCATAACCCCGTCCTGATGCACATCGGAGACGAGGCCAACGACCCGGCAGAACCAATTGGTAAGTTTACCAATTGGATTTCCTTCCGCAGGAGCGTTGAGAACAACTTCGGACCGATTCCCTCCATCAAGGATATCGCAGACCTTAACCGGGCTGTAGAATCTTTTGAGGAGAAAATCACCGAAGCCCTCACAGCTTCGACCCGTACATTTCCAAAAACCTCCAACAAGCCCCCCCATCTCCCCCGGCACATCCGTGACCTAGTAGTAGAGAGGAGGGAGGCCAAAAAGACTGCCCAAAGAACGGGAGCCCAGGCTGACAAAACCAGATTCCACAGACTCAGAACACACAGACTCAGAACCACCTGGACTCGCTCAATACCGAGGACAACTCTGTGTGGAAGCTGGCCAAGACTCTCAGGAACGACCGCAAACCCCTCCCGCCAATCCACGGCCTGAGAGGTCTAGTCTTCAGCGAACAGGACAAAGCCGAGGCATTCGCTGAATGCCTGGAGCTGCAATGCAGGGTCCCGACTCCGGAAGACGCGGACCTCGACCACTACGACCTAGTGGAAGACTACGCCGAAGCCGTTTGCCAGGAAGCCCTGGAAGACGAAGACCACATCCGCCACACCTCCCCGGAGGAAGTCTTAAAGGTAATATCCAGCCTCAAAACGAGGAAAGCCCCAGGCCCCGACCAGATCCCCAATCTTGCCCTCAAGAATCTTCCCAAGAAAGCCATCGTCGCTCTAACAGGGATTTTCAACGCCATGTTCCGCCTTCGCTACTTCCCCCCTCGGTGGAAGTGCGCCAACGTAATTTTCATCCCCAAGCCCGGTAAAGACCGAAAGTTCCCTCAGAACCATCGGCCAATCTCTCTTTTGTCCAGCATCAGCAAAGTCGCTGAACGCCTCATTCGCTCACGTCTCATCGAGATCGTCTCCGATCTCGGCATCATCCCTCCGGAACAATTTGGTTTTCAACCCAAACACTCCACGACCGATCAATTGATCAGAGTCACAGAGCTCTCCTCACGATGGCTTAGCTGGGGTCACGTCGTCGGCGCCACCTTCTTTGATGTATCGAAAGCCTTTGACACGGTCTGGCATGAGGGACTCATTTATAAGCTCTCTCAGGCCGGAATCCCCACGTCAATGGTCCAGATCATCAACTCCTTCCTGGCCGATCGCTCCTTCAGAGCAAAGATCCACAACTCCTTCTCGGAGGAACACCTCCTGGAGGCCGGGGTACCTCAAGGCTCCGTCTTGTCCCCCACTCTCTTCGCCCTCTACGTCGCAGACATGCCTCGTAGCCCAAATTCAACCCTGGCCGTCTACGCCGACGACACGTGCACCCTAGCACACTCCCGAAGCCCTCAGCTGCTCACCCAGTATCTCCAGGAAGCAGCTGACAACCTGGGCGAATTTTTCACCCGTTGGCGCATCGTCGTCAATCCCGAAAAAAGTTCCGCCCTTTTCGTCTCTCGTAGAAGAGAAGTGCCCCACGGTCACGTGGTGATGAACGAGGAGGAGATCCCGTGGCGCAACGAGGTCAAGTACCTCGGTGTCAAGTTGGATAAACGACTCAACTTCATCCCACACGTTGACTAAGCAGTCTCCAAAGCCAAAATGGTAATGGGCCACCTCTACCCAATGATTTGTAGAGGCAGTCGCTTGTCTTTCCGGAGCAAGCTCCACCTCTACAAGGCAGTGGTTAGACCAGCCATGACCTACGGCTCTGGAGCCTGGGGGCACGTATCCGACACTCAGATACGAAAACTCCAAGTCATCCAGAACCGCTGCCTAAGGTACGCCTTTGACGCACCGTGGTACGTTCGAAATTCCCAACTTCACGAAGAAGCCAACCTCCCGACCATCAAAGACTTCCTCTTTGAGCTGAACTCCAACGCCTTCGCCCGGGCAGAGGAGCACCCCAATCAGCTAGTCCGAGCCGCGGTCGATTACGACCCGGCCGATTTCAGGATCCGTCGGCCAAGAGCCGCTCTCGTCCACCCTCCCTAGAACCCACTAATGTTTAGTCTGTTTCAGGTAGCACTCATCGTCATGTCATCGTTTTCCTTTTCAGGTCATCATCATCGTTTCTCTTTCAGGTTTTCTCTTTCAGCGACTCCCAACCTAGCCCCTCCTTGCCCCTCAGGCAAATTGTCCTTCCTGGGCCCCTCAGGCCCTCTCAGGAAGTTCCCTTCAGGAACTCCCTGCCCTGGTTGCCCCTCAGGCAAGCAGACCACTTCAAACCCCAGTCATGTCAACATCAAACCAAAAAAAAAAAACAATGATGAATATCCGTAACGTGCAGGTTTACCTTGCGTTGCAATGAGGATAAGGAGCAGTAGGGGCCTATGGCCTGGCTCTTCTGAGTTTTTTTTATTTTTTTTTTTTATTTTTTTTTTTTTTCTTCATCCCTCTCTCACTCGACCGCTCGTCTCCGTACTCGTAACAACGCTGCCTGCCGCTTCGCTTCGGGAAACTCCGCTTTAACCGACGACCATCTTTTATTTCCACCCTCAACGCCCTGGGAAGAGCTAGCCCGGACCCCGTCACTCGAGCTCCGCAAAAGGCCAGATAACACATTTAGAACTTGAGCATACCTCGTGTTGCATCTGGCCGAAAGCGAGCTCGTGGTGATATTTGGCGCCCAACGTGGGGCCTTACGGGAATCTAATTGAGGATTCCGGACCCGGAGGAAAGGAAAGAGATGGTCATTACCCGGAGCCGAAGCGGTTCACGAGGAAATCCGAGGAGCATCGAAGTAGTCGTGGACACGCAGACACCGCCGCTGCCGATCGCCGAGCAGTCCACCAATCAGCAACCAGCCGTTGAACAGCCAATCAACGGTCCGCCAACAAACGTACCGCCTACCATGGACGCCATCACGACGGATAACAGTCCGTCAGAAGAAAACCGCACCGCCCCTCCATTCAAGCTATCATCCACCAATGGCCGACCGACTTCGCAGGCAATGGCCGACGTCGGCCTGCGATCGAGCCCCTCTCCGCGTCGACATCGCGGCAATAAGGGAACCCCCACCATCACCACCGGACTACCAGCAGCAGCCACCCCCGCTCATCACGATGCCAGCCGAATTACGCCGCTCAACTACGCCCCCGCACCCTCTGTCGTTGAGAATGCCGCCACCGAGCCGATTCCCGCTGCGCCATCCGCTCCACCACCAACAACCGTCACCGCTCTTACACACGCACCGCCTCCGACGTCCGCCGTCGTCGAGCACGCCGCTATCGAGCCCCTCCACGCTGTCGAGATACACTCCGCCCCCGCCTTCGCTTCCCTGCCGGTAGAACCAGCGGAGGTCCTCGCCCCCGCTATACCGCCCGCACGACCAACCGCACACCTGACTGATGGCAGGGAAATTACCCTCAGTGGCGCCCAACCTACCACCGCTCCAATCTCCGCTCCGGCCGCCGCCGTTGAGTACACAGCCGCCGACATTACCGCCGAAACTGCGACGCCGCCGACGTCTCAGCCCGATCACGATCTCCGGCAGGCGGACGCAATTCCATTGAACACCCCCGCTTCTTCAGCCATGCCCTACTGCGGGTACGCCGCCACGCCGCACGCCACCTTGCCGCACATTCGTGTTTCCGTGCACGGATCCATGGTGTCCGCTCTCGTGGATACCGGAGCGAGCAGCAATTACGTCCGCGCGGGGACCTTCCAGGGACGCGTCGTACCGAAGACGGCAGTGCATCTCCGCCTCGCCGCCGGCGAAACGGGACCAACCGTCACGTGCAGCCAGTGGTTGACAGTCCGCACCAACCTTTCGGAGCAGGATGTGGAATTCCTCACGGTGTCGGGCCTGCATGAAGTAATGATCCTCGGGAACGACTTCCTCGAGAAAAACAACGCCGTCATAGACTTCTCCACCGGCCAAGTGACGAGCAGAGGAACACCTTGTGACGCCACCTGGACGCCTAGCGACGCCTCTCCAACCGCTCACGTCATCGAAGACGTCACTCTAACTGACGAGGTACGTCAAGCGCAACGTCACGACCGCTTCACGCGGGAACTCGTGACGAACCTCGAGAGATTTCGACAGGAGCCGCCCGAACCAGGGGGGCATCTGAACGTCAACCGCCACGTCTACGAAAATTACGCCGCCGACGACGGCCTACTGTATTGGATTCGAGATGCCCCTCATCGGAAACTGTATGTCCCGACGCAAGTGCGCCACCGCGTCCTGTACGAGCATCACGACGCCCCCTACGCCGGCCATCCCGGAGCCGAGGAAACACTAAGGACCCTTCAGCTGGCATACCATTGGCCGGCGATCAAGAAGGAGGTCAGGTCAAGCTGGATCGACGACTCAGCTTCATTCCTCACGTGGACTACTCAGTCGCCAAAGCCAAAATGGTAATTGGCCACCTCTATCCAATGCTGTGTAGAAGCAGCGGCTTATCTTTCGAGAATAAGCTGAGGCTCTACAAGGCAGTGGTTAGACCAGCCATGACCTACGGCTCTGGCGCCTGGGGACACGTCTCTAACGCGCAACTCCAAAAACTCCAAGTCATCCAGAACCGTTGTCTGAGGTACGCCTTTAACGCTCCCTGGTACGTTCGTAACACCCAGCTCCATCAAGAAGCAAACCTCCCGACAATCAAAGACTTCCTCTTTGAAACAAACACACGAACCTTTGCTCGAGCAGAGGTTCATCCCAATCCGCTAGTGAGAGATGCGGTCGACTATGACCCAGCGAGTTCCAGAATTCGTCGTCCCAGGACGGCTCTCATCCACCCACCTTGAACCACTAATGTTTAGTATGTTGCGGGTAGACCACAGCAAGATTTCGTCGTTAACTTTCTTTTTCAGCGAACTCTCCCACCTAATGCCTCTCCTTGCCCCTCAGGCAAAACGCTCCCCAGACCCTTCAGGTCTCCCCTCTAAGGAACTCCCCTCAGGAGTCCCTTTCTTAAATTACCTCAGGAGCTTTGCTCCAGCCCGACACGTCAAAAAATAAACAATGATGATACACCGCACGTTGCAGGCTTGCCTTGACGATGCACATAGGTGATGAGCAGTAGGGGCCCTTGGCCTGGCTCTTTTCTGTTTTTTTTTTTTTCTGTTTTTTTTTTTTCCATCCCTCTCTCACTCGACCGCTCGTCTCCGTACTCGTAACAACGCTGCCTGCCGCTTCGCTTCGGGGAACTCCGCTTTAACCGACGACCATCTTTTATTTCCACCCTCAACGCCCTGGGAAGAGCTAGCCCGGACCCCGTCACTCGAGCTCCGCAAAAGGCCAGATAACACATTTAGAACTTGAGCATACCTCGTGTTGCATCTGGCCGAAAGCGAGCTCGTGGTGATACTAGCCTCCTTTGACCATGTTAGGCTCGCATATGATTGTGACAAGCGGTCACCATTGATATTCCGCCACATGCATAAGATAAGGAACGAGCATCTGGATCCAAAGCTGAAATTTGCAATGAAGGTGAAAATAGCAGCGCAAATTTTAAGCCACACCGTTGCAGCCTACATATACACTTTAAGTGCTCAAAGTAAGTTATAACAAAGATAATTATTTAAACATCGATTTTCAGATATATTGGATCAGCAAGCTGTAGCGACTGCCACTTTCATTCAGCAGGTGGATTGCTTGTTCGACAGCTTCAATAGCTGGGCAGTGAGGAAGACCGATGGAGCAGAAGGTGGCAAACAGCTGAGATGGGCCATTACTGAGACCTCTCCTCATATGGAATACTGGAAGGTCGCATATGAGGAAGTGAAAAATTGGCAATTTCAACGGCGCACCAAAACCGGCCTGTTGAAATCCAACCCACCATCTCAGAAGGGTTGGCTAATGACCATCAAGGCAATTCAGGGGATTTGGATGCACCTGAAGGATTTAGGGTTCAAGTACGTGAGGACCAGATCCCTGAACCAAGATCCTTTAGAGAACACTTTTGGCTGCATACGAGGGGGTTGTGGATCAAACGACAACCCTACAATATCACAGTTTTGTGGGAGTCTCAAAACCCAAATTTCCCAAATTTTAAATGGGTTGTCTGGTGGATTGTCTACCACCAAAAACTGCGAGGATGATGAAAATGACAAACCTTCGTTCATTTGTGGAAGTGGGTGAAGGTCGAGGTGAAGGTGAAGTGGAAAACTGGCGCGACCTATTGAGCCCTCGATGGCGGTTGATCGTTTGGAGAAAATAATGGGAGACGTAGCAACACCACCTATATAACAAAGCCGGACAGCTCAGCCGTCACGTGACACTGACGTCACACGCTTCAGGCCGATACAACGGTCGTGCGCTCGCAGCCAACACGTCGTGTTGGGGTAAAAACACGTTGGATGCAGCGTCCATGTTGTTCTTTTGCGCCGTGTTGCTTGATTTTTAATAAAAGGTACCGTTTAAGGTTTAGTAAAATGGTGAACAAATGTTGTGTGCCGGGGTGTAGTGGCAATTATGCAAGTTCCGGTGAAAAAGTGCACATTTTCAAGTTCCCAAAAGATGAGAGTCTGCGAAATAAATGGATTCGTTCTATTCATCGACAAAATTTAACAGTTTCCCCTCATTCTGTGGTGAGTACCTACAAATTATATATTTTGCACATGACCTAATTTAGATTCAATACCTACATTTGTAAAAAACGAAAACGGTAGAGATGTTTTTGAGGTTGAGTTCATAGACCCCGTCTGTTTTTTTGTACAGCTGATTACAAAGTTTCGACAGTTTATAGTTATTTAACGAACAAGAGTGTTAATGAGTGCGATTAATAATCGAGAGATTTTAACGCGTGAGCGCAGCGAACGCGTTAATGATAGAGATTATTAATCGCCTATTAACACTCGAGTCAGTTACAATATTTTTCCGTGGATTGCATTATCATTAAATTGGCGAAATTTATTTTTCAAAATTGCGTTTGATAAACGGTTATGCAACCAAACATGCATCCAATTTAAAAAGGGCCGAATGAACAAAACATGAGAAATTAAATGTCAATTGCCTTGCCAAAGTAGGCCAAAAGCACAGATTCTGAGTGTCGCAGTGCATTTTTCTTCTCACACCATGAAATGAAATCGGCATAAGTTTTTTCATAAATTTTACAGCTTTTTTCTGGAAGCAAACTTAAGCTCGCAAGATTTGCACTTACTAGAACTTCAGGTGGTGTTAAATTAAGATTCTGAGTATCCATTGATGGGACTTTTATTTAAATTTCCAATTTTGAAAATTTGACAGATGTCACTTAAATTCTTGTTTAATGTCAGAACATGTATAGTTGATTGCCTATACTAAAATCGTTGATTAATAGAAAATCGTGCATTAATAGGGTCTATTAATGCACGATTTTGTATACATTAACGAAACCCATAAATGAACAATTCACGGAAAAAGTTTTTTTCTAAATTCGCTGTAATAATAATTTAATGTTTGTTCGCTTGTACCTCAAATATTGCAACATTGCTTGATGTTCCTCATTCATTTGTTAACAAAATACGTTTTTATTTCAGGTGTGCCACAAGCATTTTCTGGAAACCGATATTTTATACAATATAAGTGCAGTAGACTGGAAAACTGGCAAAACACTTACATCGTCGCTATTGAAACCGAAATTAAAAGAAGGGGCCGTACCGTGTTTGCTGCCAAACTGTCCATCTTATTTGAGTGCAACAGATGTAACTCAAAGGGAAGCACCTTCAGAAAAGAGACTTAGAATGGAAGCAAAATCTTTAGAGTTTGCCATTGAAGAAAGTGTCAAAACTGCAGTTGATCATCAGCAGAAGTTTAGTTTTACAAGTGCTGAAGAATTTCGAAATAAAGTTGATTGTGTTACTTTGCCTAAAAACTGGCATACTATAATGAAACCGTGTTCAGTGATTTTTGTGTATATGAATGTGGACAAAATTCCACACATCGTCCTTTACATCATTGTGAATAATGATCTGCAAGTGAATATTTTTCTTAAAGGAGTTGAAGTGCAAATTAAAGGTGTTCCGGAGCTGGTTGGGAATGTGGGTGAGTTGGATGAAATTATTCAACTGTCTGAAAGGTTCCTAAATGATGCAGTCAGGGACGAAGGGCACAACAAACTGGTCACAGACACAATTTTGAACTTACTAGATTCCTTTCACAGTAAAGTCGAAACCGAGAAGGTTATTCAATTTATCAGGGCCCAGCTTATGTTGTGCAATTATTCTAAAGAACGTCATAGGTTTGATTCTGAAACAATGATAATTTCTTCAATGTTATTGTTTATTTCTCCCCATGCATACAAGTTTCTTAGAAGCTCAGGGATTCTTATTTTGCCACATCCAAATACAGTTAAAAATTTATGCTCAAACGTTAATGTTGATCCAAATTGTTCGAATTTTTTAAGCTACATCAGAGAGAAGGCAAATTTTTTGCAAACTCACGAAATGTATATCACTTTAATGCTCGATGAAATACATATTAAGCCATACATGGATTATAAAGCAGGCAATATAGTAGGTGTGGCATATGACAGTCTTGAAGCTGCCACAACGGCACATGTGTTTATGATTCAAAGTTTGCTTTCCAAGTTTAAGGATGTTGTGCACATTTTGCCTGTCATTAAAATGAACGCAAATACCTTATTTGAAATATTGAAAACCGTTGTGGTGGGTTTGGAACAAATTGGCTTCAAGGTAATTGTAATTTCTACTGACAATAACAAAATTAACAGTAAAGCAGTGTCACAATTTGCAAATCTTACTTCTCAAATTAATAGCACGTCTGAAAAACCGCCAGGTGTGAATAAAAATAAAAAGACTTCTGTAAAAAAAACTATAAAACCATTGCGATCTTTTGTATATCCAAATCCAGTAGATAAAAGCAGGCCCTTATTTTATTTAAATGACTCAGAACACATTTTCAAGTGTGTCCGAAATAATTGGCTGAATCTCAAAAACTACCGTTTAACGTTTTGTTATCCTGATTTTGATGATTTCACTACAGTTCGCTATGCATCTTTTGTGGCAATTAGGGAGATCCATAAAATAGAAAGTGAAAAGCTTTTAAAGTTTAGCCATGGCCTAAGCCTAAAAGCATTGTATCCCTCAACGTTTGAAAGACAAAATGTTAAGTTAGTTACTCAAATTTTTAACGAGAATGTTGAAAACAGTTTGTGTGAACTAGGTCCTTCAAATAACATCGAAAACTGGGAAGACACGGCAAAATTTATCAATATAATAAGAACTTGGTGGGATATTGTAAACGTTAAAACTCCTCTAAAAGGAACGAGACTCAGAAACGAAATGCAAAAACCTTTAACAAACGATCCACTTGACGAAAAATACAAATTTTTAATCAGGTTTTTGGACTGGATTGACAAATGGGAGACTCTATCTAAGCAACAGCAGGGGGGAAAACTTACAAAAGAAACACATGAAGCGATGAAATTTACTACATATGGTCTAATAAAATTGACAAATTTTTGCATTGACGAATTAAAAATGTCTTTTGTGTTGCCAGGAAAATTTCAAACAGATGCTTTAGAGGATAGATTTGGTCGTTATAGACAGTTATCTGGATCTCAGTACCACGTGTCTTTGAGACAGATACTTGAGTCTGAAAAAAAAATAAGATTATTGAGTATGTTAGCTTTACCTTTAAAAACAAGTTCAGATCACAAAATTATAATTAAAACAGTAGACTATGATTGCGAATATGATGAGGGTCAAGATTACAGTGTACGCATTGAAAATTTTTAAAAAATTAATGTTTCAGAAACTGATTTAAAGGAAATTGAACCTGACATTCCAGTGTTGACATATATAGCCGGTTACTGTTGTTATTCTATAATCAAACACTCAAAATGCGACAACTGTAATGATTTTTTGACCGTCGACAAAGACATCGCAAATGAAGTTACTGACAGGTTAATTTTAAGGAAAGATAGGGGTGCTTTAAAATTCCCCAGTAAACATCCCCTATTACTAGTAATGTACAGTTTTGTCACGTTACAGAAACTTTTGTCCAATGAAAAATTTTTAAAGCTAAAAAATCAAAGGTCTTTCGCTTGCACAACTGTGTTTGAAGTAGTTTCAAAGTTAGACTTTTTTCCAAACAGTCATTGCGATGATCATTCTAGCACTGCTTTAATTAAAAAGATTATATTTATTACTTGCAACATCGTGTTGAATAATTTTTGTAAAGTCACAAATAACAAAATTGCGGAAAATACTAAAGCCCGTAAAGCCTTAGCCGAAACTACCAATAAACAAAAAATAGACCGAAAACTTAAAACAGTTAGCCAGAAACACAGCGGAACCACTGATGAGACCATGAAGAAAAAACGGAAACCCAATCCCAAACCAACATGTAATAACGTTTTTAAAACAATTTTGAAATAAATTTTATTGCTTTAACTGCAGAGTTTGACGACGTACCGTGCAGAATGATATTGGGCAGTGTTGCGGGTGCGGCAGGGACCGCGCGCGCCGGCCTTTAAGCTGTGACGTCACCCCGCAGCTGTTTGGCTTTGTAATGTAGGTGGTGTTGGACGTAGCCGTGGGCGAATCGTCTACTTTGTCCGTGGCCTATGTTACAGGCTTCATAATTAAACGCCTTCTACAGGATCACCAATGTGAAAACTGTTCCAGCATATTGATATCAGAATCATCAGATCCACATAATCTTTTTATTACATTTAAGGAATGGTCCTCAAAAGAACACTTGAAATATCCAAGTGAGAATGTAGTGATAGTTGTAGGTTATGGCATTAGTTTACTTGAGGACTTTTTGAGCCACAACACTTCACAAAAGAATTTAAGCCACTTATGCCAGGAGTTTATTTTAAGAAATGTACCTCATTTAAATATTGCATGTGATATTCATCATAGTATCGTTAATGACATTTATAAAAGGTGTAGTGAAAATAGGAATACCTTGGTGGTGTAAGCGAAGGAATTTAGAAATTAAGGACAGTAAAAAAAACATAAAAAAAGTGAAGATTCTTCAGCACATGTAGAGTTCGCTGAGGTTTTCGACTTGTTCAATACAATAAATTTATTGTGGATTTTTATTAATAATGATGTTTGTTTCATGGTATTAATTGTCCCAGCAGAATTTCGAAACCAAACGCTGTTTTTTGTAACTTGCAACTTATTTTCTAGAAAGAGTTTCCTGTTGCAAAACGGGGTTTGGTTTTGAAATTTTGTTACCTATAAAATTTGAAAATGAAATTACCGTCACGTCAAATTTCCCGCCATATTTGCAGTTCAAATTCCGTTTTCCCGCCAAGACGACTGCAGCGCCTCTGCATATGTCTACGTTTGAATGATATAGGCAACTAGTATAACGCGAATGAATCTACATCATTGAGTTGCCTGTCTAGAGGTTGGTCCGTGCTAATGTTATCATTGAGTTTGTTGGCGAACTACCCTCAGATAACATAATTATTAACCTTGAACGTACAAAAGATTTTGATCCAAATCTGCATAAATTGGCTGGAGTTAATGAGTGTGAAGGCGAAGAGGGTTCTGATCAGAATTCTGATCCTGATAACGACGATATCAATCATGTCACTACTGATCCGAACGGTGAGTGTGAAGACGAAGAGGGTTCTGATCGGAATTCTGATCTTGATTACGACTATGTCAATAATATCATTACTGATTCGGGCGGTGATCGCGAAGACGAAGAGGGTTCTGTTCGGAATTCTGATTCTGATTACGACGGTATTAATCATGCTACTATTGAAACAGAACCACAAAATGAAGAGCATGATGGACAAGTAATCACTAAGAAACGCAAAAGAAGACCTGACACGAGGACATGGAAGAAATACGAAACGAAGATGTTGCGATGTGAAGGTAAATCGTACATGGGCTACAGGCGAACAGAGAATGGAGTGGTCTACCAAGATAGACCACGAGAAGCTAGAAAATTAGGTGCGCCCTGTGCATCTAAGGAATGTATAAGAAGAAAGAACCGACAATGCTCACGTATTACTGATCAGCAACGTAAAGACATTTTCGATCGTTTCTGGGGAAAAACCACGTGGGATCAGAGGAAAACATTCGTTGTTAATCATCTACATCTACACAGACAACGTGAATAGTAAACGCAAAAACACTTTAGTGTATCATTTGACTGTAAATGGAGAAAAGCTGGAGGTGTGCAAAAAATTGTTTTTGAGTACAACTGCCCTAGGTGAATTTACTGTGCAGGCATGGGTAAAAAGAGAGGAAGGTAGTAGTTCTGGTATGTCAAATAGTTTGCAATACAAAAATAAAACGCGAAAACAACCGGACCGTTCTGATTTTAAAGAAAATTTGGATTTTGCTCGGAATTTTTTCACCAGATTACAGAAACTTCCATCGCACTACGCACGATCAACCACTACAATCTACAAAGCTGTATTTAGAACCTGTAATACGAAGTATGAGTCAACTCTACCAGTTATACAGTGATGCTTGTAAAACTGATGAAAAGAAACCATTGTCAAGAGGCACAATAAGTAATCTATTTCACGATATGAATTTGTCCATACATCCCGTTAAGAAGGATAAATGCGACACCTGCGTTAAACATGAAGTTGGACAACTTTCGGACGAAGAATGGCAAGTACACATTGACCACAAAAATCGTGCTCGTTTGGAAAAAAATAATGATAAAGCCAAGGCACTACAGGAGGAGTGCCGAGTTCTTACCATGGACTTGCAAGCAGTGAAAGTGAGTCCATGGCTTCAAGCAAGCGCTATTTTCTACAAGACAAAATTGTGTTGTCACAATTTTACTGTGTATGATCTTGCGTCTCGTGAAGTATGCTGTTTTTGGTTTGACGAAACTGCAGCTGATATGACAGCGTCAACTTTTGCAACTTGTGTGTTGGAATATTTACAACAATACTGCAAGGACGACTCTAAACCGATAATATTCTACAGTGACGGCTGCACGTACCAAAACCGAAATGCTGTTTTGGCAAATGCCCTTTTAAACTACGCTGTTGAGAACAACATAGAAATTATTCAGAAATTTCTCATCGTTGGTCACACCCAAATGGAATGTGACAGCGTACATTCAAGAATGGAACACGAAATGAAAGGACGTGATGTATACATCCCACACGATTACATTAGATTTACTAAAAGTGCTCGAAAAAATCCGTTTCCGTATGTGACAAGAAAAATGGTTTTCTCTGATTTCAAAAATTTCACCGTTAAAGAGTACCAGCGTTACACGTCTATAAGACCTGGCAAGGTAAAATATTGAATGCACATTCTGCTGACTTCAGTAATAGTTTTAGTGCCGTAGCAGAATACTCTTGTCTTTGCTTATTCGCTCGCTCGTCGTATCGATCGCTCCTCACTCTGTCCGTCGGATAACTTGAGAACGGATTGAGGTATCGAGCTGAAATTTGCTATACGGAATCTTGCCCAAAAAAGTAAGGCGGGGATTGCTTTTGGGCTATATCGGACCAAGGGGGTGGAAATTATGGGTTGTAACTCAAAATTCCGCCTTATAAGTATTGGTCGAAATGAACGCCATTCGATACCCTTCCATTAATGATTCAAAAAGGTGTTATTCATGTTTTACAAAAAACCACCCTTAAAGGCTCTACAACCCCTAACATGAAGAAATACATAACGTCGGATAACTTGAGAACAGAGTGAGGTGTCGAGCTCAAATTTACTATACGGCTTTATACACTAAAAAGTAAGGCGGAGATTGCTTTTGGGTCATATCGGACCAAGGGGGTGGAAATTAGGGGTTGTAACTCAAAATTCCGCTTTATAAGTATTGGTCGAAATTAGTGTCATTCGATAGCTTTCCGTTAATGATTCAAGCAAGGTGTCGTTCATATATTGCGAAAAACCACCCTTAAAGACTCTACAACCCCTAATATGAAGAAATACAAAACGTCGGATAACTTGAGAACAGAGTGAGGTGTCGAGCTCAAATTTACTATACGGCTTTATGCCCTAAAAAGTAAGACGGTGGTTGTTTTTGGGCCATATCGGACCACGGGGTGGAAATTAGGGGTTGTAACTCAAAATTCCGCTTTATAAGTATTGGTCGAAATTAGTGTCATTCGATAGCTTTCCGTTAATGATTCAAACAAGGTGTCGTTCATATATTGCGAAAAACCACCCTTAAAGACTCTACAACCCCTAATATGAAGAAATACAAAACGTCGAATAACTTGAGAACAGAGTGAGGTGTCGAGCTCAAATTTACTATACGGCTTTATGCCCTAAAAAGTAAGACGGTGGTTGTTTTTGGGCCATATCGGACCAAGGGGGTGGAAATTAGGGGTTGTAACTCAAAATTCCGCTTTATAAGTATTGGTCGAAATTAGTGTCATTCGATACCTTTCCGTTAATGATTCAAACAAGGTGTCATTCATATATTGCGAAAAACCACCCTTAAAGGCTCTACAACCCCTAATAATATGAAGAAATACAAAACGTCGGATAACTTGAGAACAGAGTGAGGTGTCGAGCTCAAATTTACTATACGGCTTTATGCCCTAAAAAGTAAGACGGTGGTTGTTTTTGGGCCATATCGGACCAAGGGGGTGGAAATTAGGGGTTGTAACTCAAAATTCCGCTTTATAAGTGTTGGTCGAAATTAGTGTCATTCGATAGCTTTCCGTTAATGATTCAAACAAGGTGTCATTCATATATTGCGAAAAACCACCCTTAAAGGCTCTACAACCCCTAATATGAAGAAATACAAAACGTCGGATAACTTGAGAACAGAGTGAGGTGTCGAGCTCAAATTTACTATACGGCTTTATGCCCCAAAAAGTAAGACGGACATTGCTTTTGGGCCATATCGGACCATGGGGGTGAAAATTAGGGGTAGTTACTCAAAATTCCGCTTTATAAGTATTGGTCGAAATTAGTGTCATTCGATAGCTTTCCGTTAATTATTCAAACAAGGTGTCATTCATATATTGCGAAAAACCACCCTTAAAGACTCTACAACCCCTAATATGAAGAAATTAGGGGTAGTAACTCAAAATTCCGCTTTATAAGTATTGGTCGAAATTAGTGTCATTCGATAGCTTTCCGTTAATGATTCAAACAAGGTGTCGTTCATATATTGCGAAAAACCACCCTTAAAGACTCTACAACCCCTAATATGAAGAAATACAAAACGTCGGATAACTTGAGAACAGAGTCAGGTGTCGAGCTCAAATTTACTATACGGCTTTATGCCCCAAAAAGTAAGACGGAGATTGCTTTTGGGCCATATCGGACCATGGGGGTGGAAATTAGGGGTTGTAACTAAAAATTCCGCTTTATAAGTATTGGTCGAAATTAGTGTCATTCGATAGCTTTCCGTTAATTATTCAAACAAGGTGTCATTCATATATTGCGAAAAACCACCCTTAAAGACTCTACAACCCCTAATATGAAGAAATACAAATAGTGTCATTCGATAGCTTTCCGTTAATTATTCAAACAAGGTGTCATTCATATATTGCGAAAAACCACCCTTAAAGACTCTACAACCCCTAATATGAAGAAATTAGGGGTAGTAACTCAAAATTCCGCTTTATAAGTACCTATTGGTCGAAATTAGTGTCATTCGATAGCTTTCCGTTAATGATTCAAACAAGGTGTCGTTCATATATTGCGAAAAACTACCCTTAAAGACTCTACAACTCCTAATATGAAGAAATACAAAACGTCGGATAACTTGAGAACAGAGTGAGGTGTCGAGCTCAAATTTACTATACGGCTTTATGCCCCAAAAAGTAAGACGGAGATTGCTTTTGGGCCATATCGGACCATGGGGGTGGAAATTAGGGGTTGTAACTAAAAATTCCTCTTTATAAGTTGCGAAAAACTACCCTTAAAGACTCTACAACCCCTAATATGAAGAAATACTAAACGTCGGATAACTTGAGAACAGAGTGAGGTGTCGAGCTCAAATTTACTATACGGCTTTATGCCCCAAAAAGTAAGACGGAGATTGCTTTTGGGCCATATCGGACCATGGGGGTGGAAATTAGGGGTTGTAACTAAAAATTCCGCTTTATAAGTATTGGTCGAAATTAGTGTCATTCGATAGCTTTCCGTTAATCATTCAAACAAGGTGTCATTCATATATTGCGAAAAACCACCCTTAAAGACTCTACAACCCCTAATATGAAGAAATACAAAACGTCGGATAACTTGAGAACAGAGCGAGGTGTCGAGCTCAAATTTACTATACGGCTTTATGCCCTAAAAAGTAAGACGGTGGTTGTTTTTGGGCCATATCAGCCAAGGGGGTGGAAATTAGGGGTTGCAACTTAAAATTCCGCTTTATAAGTATTGGTCGAATTTAGCGTCATTCGATAGCTTACCGTTAATGATTTATAAAAGGTGTTATTCATACTTTGTAAAAAACCACCCTCAAAGGCGCTACAACCCCTAATATGCAGAAACACAAAAATATCAACTTATCAATGCAGATTTTGGTGTTCTAATTTACAGTGTCATTGTAAGTGATATGTGATTCGACAAAACTAAAATTTATGACGACCGCTTCTTGTTCGTGTAATTTTCAAAAGTTCCACTTTACTACAGTCACTTTTCACCCCCTTAATTTTTTATCCCCCTTCACAAGTTTGCAACCCCTCCAACGTTAGATTGGCCAAATTCGTGTAATTTTGTCTTTCTTCGGTAATATTTAATTATGTATGGCCAATTTTCATAATTTTGCCTTTTTAACACCACTGTGCGTCTGCGGAGGCACTACTACTAGGTGCAGATTGATAAATCTGCACCCGACTCCACCAGTAAATTCAGCTCGCCCCTACATACACATTAACAAGATAAACATCTACAGGGATACACATCGCATTGATGTATGACTTTCGTTGGCTTTTTACTCGAGTCTTTATTCACCTGTTTTAATTGAAAAGGCGTAACTGCAGAAAACTGTATTTTTTGAGAAAATTAAGTTTTCATATTTTTTACCATGGGTACATCCACTATTCTGTTCAGTATTGTGACACTGTTATTTAGTTACCACTTTTTTCCTTAACGAAATGCTCGGTTTGAGTGCAGTGTAGTTACGGTCTTAACCAAAAACAACGAAAATGTAGATACGCCCTTTTCAATTAACACGGCAGTAATTGTTGTCTATAGGTTGTCAGTGATCCAATGGTCACAGACTTGCGAGCCCTACGATACTTACCATCTGGTGTGATTGAATATAAATTGGACTTTGATGATGAGTGGAGTTTGTTGCCGCAGAGAAATAAAACGATAAGGGAGAAAGCATCTTGGCCACCAATGAGCAAAGAAGAAAGAAAAATTAAAAAGGAGAAGTGGTCACACTTACAAGAGCTAAAAAAAGTAATTCCCGAAGAATACCACTATTTTTACGACAATTTGAAATTTCTACAATAGTGTACATTACTTAATTATGTTTCTCGTTACGTTATTCTCAATAACCTCATAATTATCTTTTAAAGTGCTACATTATTAATCTTTCGTACCTATTCATAAATAAATAAATTATTGTTCTGCATGATTTTTTTATTAAATTAAATACCTCGTAACCCAAAAAATACAACTTATCGTAAGCCACAGTTTAACAAAAACTTTTGTCCAAAACCTCGTAACCCACACTACTTACGTTAATTATACAGGGTGGTGATAAAGTATGTAATATTCGCAATAACTTTGCAACCAGCAATTTTTGAGAAAATCTGTCGGACATGTCAAATTGATTTAAATTCTTGCGAATCTTTTGGCGTCATTTTCAAGCCGCTGACGTCATCCATGTCAAACATGTTACGCCATCGGTGTTTTTTTTAAATGGCAGCCTATACTTCTCTCGACTGATTTTGATACATGATTGTATTCTCTTTTCATCCATATAAAAATTTTGAAAAAATAATGATGTAAAAAAATCCTATAAAGTATCGAATATTCGCAATGACTCTGCGACCAGCAATTTCTAAGAAAATCTGTTCGACAGGTCAAACTGACTTAAATTCTTGCCGAACTTTTGATGTAATTTTTAAGTCTCTGACGTCATCTGCGTCAAACATATTACGTCATCGGTGGGTTTTTACACGACAGCCTGTAGTTTTCTCGACTGATTTTGATACACGATTTAATTCTCTTTTCAGCCATATAAAAATTTTGAAAAAATAAAGATGTAAAAAAAATCTTATAAAATATCGAATATAGGGCACGGGCATGACTTATGCAACCCCGCAACACAATCAGCTGCTTGGAGAACAAACCTCACATTTGAATGCATGGAGTATAATGTGTTTTTCTCCAATTTTTCGTAGTTTTGTGGCTTAAAGTTTGTTTAAACGGCGGTTTGTCTTTTTAGAGTGCGATTTTGTGTATATCTGGTTATTCAGAATGACTGTGAAGTGTAAATAAACTTATTGTATGTCTAGTTTTTAGTGAGTGTGGTGCACAACAATGGATAAAACACAATTCAGTGAATATTTTAGAACTTTGGATGAAAACGCGAAATCTCGGTATTTAGATAAAGTATCTCTAATAAATTTCCGAGACCCCTACGTAATAAAAGACAATGAATTCTCCAACGATTCCACAAAATTTCCCCAATTGACTTATATGGACATTGTAAACTATTTAGTTTTTAAAAAAAGTGCCTATTCAATGGACGAATTTAAAGCATACAAAAGTCTTGAGAGTTATAACCAGTTCTTGTGTGGTTGGATAAAGAAAATTGGTTGTGTGACAATAAACGACAAATGTCTCATTATCGGTCAGGTACTTTTGTCAATTTTTTTAATCACTGAATGCAGAAAATTATTTAAAGGTTTTACATTCCCAACGATTGAGGGAAAAGTCACTGTTATCATGGCTAATTGCTGAGAATAGTGGTGAAGTCTTGTCGGCCCATTGTAACTGTGTTGCTGGTCTCGGGGAAGCCTGCAGCCATGTTGGTGCTTTGATGTTCGCCATTGAATACAACATAAGAAATTTAGAGAAAACATCAGTCACTGGTATGTTTTACTTATTGTACATACAGTTTTGTTTATTAGCTTTTCTACTTTAAGGTGTGAAAGCATATTGGAAGGTACCATCTTCCTCAGCGGGACAGCCATTGAAAGTCAAGGATATTGATTTTTCATCAATACAGAAATTGCGAAAAATTGAAAAGGGAGAGTTGGAAGCAAATGTAAGAGCAACAGAAGCAGAGCTGAATGTACCAGAAATTTCTAGTGAGGAGATCCAAGAGCTGCTAACATCTTTAAAACAAAAGGATCTAAGTTCAAGCCTTATGACTGTTGTACCACCTTTTTGCCAGGAATATGAACATAAACAGAAATATGTAAATTGTTTAACAACATTATATGACCCGAAAAATGAAGAGTATAATTTGGAAAAGTTGATTGCAATAGGTAAAGAAGTGGACTTAACCATCACCAATGATGAAGAGGAATACATATTAAAAGTCACCAAAGAACAGTCAAAGAGTGTATTGTGGTTCCATTTTCGCTGTGGACGAATAACTGCCTCAATTTTTAGAGATGCAGTAGTTACAAAAATTGAGAAGCCAGCTGTTAGCTTAATTAAAAAAATCTGCTACCCTTCGAAGATTCCACTCAAACGAAAATCAATACAGCATGGTTGTCGTCATGAGGAAGATGCCATTCAGAGTTTTATAGAAGCTTTCCATAGTGTCCATGAAGACTTGCAAGTTACGAAGGTGGGTTTTGCCATTAATAAGAAATATCCACAAGTCGGAGCCTCTCCTGATGGTATTGTGTGTTGCAAATGTTGTGGAAAAGGGTGCCTTGAAGTGAAGTGTCCCTACTGTGCAAAGGATCTCACCATAGAAGAGGCTACAGGGCTTAAACAGTTTTACCTTGAGGGACAACGGCCAACTTTAAAAAGAAACCACAAATATTACTTCCAGTGTCAAATGCAGATGGCTGTTTTAGAATTACAACATTGTTTTTTTGCTGTGTGGACCAAAAAAGAAGTGCACATTGAGAAAATTGACTTTGATAAAGACTTTTGGAACACAAATTATGACAAAGTATGTACTTTTTTCTCTCATGTTATAATGCCTGAACTTTTGGGTAGACACTTCACCAAAAAAGATGGAAAGATCCAAAGTAATTCTGAACCTTCCACTTCAAAAAATAACAAAACATATTGTCATTGTAGAAAACCTGATGATGGCAGTCCAATGATAGCATGTGAAAATGAAAAATGTGCAATTGAATGGTATCACATAAAATGTGTAAATTTGGATCCCAAAAATTTGCCAAAATGTTGGAAATGTAGTCTTTGCCGATAATTTTTTGTAACAAATACTGTTCAACTTTTTGAGAGTTGTCATTTGGCCAAAAAAAAATTAAATGTTAACTGTTAGAGAACTTTATTGAACTGTTAATAATATAGTACACAGAATACAGTAAAAAGAATAGCTGAAAAATCTTAAAAAATTACTCCAAATTAACAACAGGCGGACATAAATTTGTTAGGGCGCAACAAACAGTGGCAATCTGGTCTACAGTACTTACAGTGTTATAGTCATTAAGTAGAAAAATCGGAATAGTGTCGGAAAGTATAGTATATTTTTGTTTTACCAGACCAATAATACGTTCAATGTGTATCCTCAGATGAGCGATCTTGCGCGTGGCTTCTATATCCTCAGGAGCAAGCTGTTTCTTTCCTTCCAAAAATGCAGGTGCTTTGATTTCTGCCATATAAATATGCAAAGAATCTTCAATTAAAAATCCCCGGTCAGCCATAACAACGTCTCCGGCAAGTAAATTTTCCAAAAATCCGCTACTTTCAGCTACAAATTTATCGCTGGCTCTACCCCCGTAGCCATTGGAGATGAAGCTTATACTTCCTCTGGTCGTGATCCCTATAGCATAAACAAACTAATAATACCCCATAATAATAATATTTAGGTACCTGTTAAAAATTTTATGGTGTAGTGGTGCTTGTAATGCGAAAAAGTTTTGCTGGCTGAATGCAAACTTGACGGCTTTTCGCAGAATACTTCGAAGCAGTCAATTATTACTGCTACTTTATCGCCAAATGCTAATTTAAACTCTAGGGGCATAGTATTCTGAACTGTATCTCTCCCTGGCCATATAATAAGTTTCTTCAGTCTCTTATACAGAACAAAAAGACACTTATGGAAACATCTGCTGGCGGTTCTTCTATTTATTTTAAATTTGTATCCAAGTTCTGTGAAATCAAAATTTTTCCGTAGTTTCATAAGGGTCAGCAACAATTGTTCATATTTCAGTAGAGTTGAAGCTTGAGTTTCAGTTAAAAAGGGTTCTACTAATTTATATACCAAATCAACGTAGTATATGTTGGGTAAACCTGCATAATAGCAACACTTATCACTATCGTTCTCTAAGTTTTCTCTATTAATTTTAAATGAATTTATTTCCTGGCTTAATTGAAAAATTTTGTTCTGAGCATATTCTAAAGAATGTTCCAAATTTCTTATTCTATCCCTGTCAGAAATTACTTCTTCTATTGCATCCGTTTCTGTGTCTTCAATTCTAGTTAAAGAAATCTGTGGAGAACTATCTCGTTCACGTGAATCTTCATCTTCGTTGACCTAGGAATGATGATTAAAAATCATTAATGGCAATTTCGGTGTAAAGACCGAATAAGGAAGCAAAAACAGTATCCAAGACACAATATGAACAATTAAATTTAGGTAATTGATTTCTATCTACTATAGTAGATAATGGACAAATACTTCAATAATACTATAGGTACCTACTCAAGTCACTATTCAGAACAAACAAAAATTTTACTATATTAGACTTACCACATATTCTTTTAGTTTCTGAAAAAAGCCTACAAAAAAAAAATTATGTATATAAGCTGATCACAAGCAGGCATTTTAATTGCAAAAAAAAATGCCCTGGAGCTGACCCAAAAGTCTTAATAACAAGCACATCATAATAAGCTTACTAAGGTCTGTTGTCAGTCACTGTAAGTTAATATTAAGAAATAGCTGTAAGGATTAGTAAACTGTTAAAATTAATAGTAACGATTGATTACTTAAGCACAATTTGTACATCGATGACAATAATAAGAATACCAAAATTTCTTTTCTTTTTCGCTTGCTTTGTCTCTGAATAGCTCTTGCATGTCTATTATCCGAATTTGTTGAACTTAACAGCAGTGATTGATGTCCCATACTCACAGAGGGGACCCAGTCAGGATTATTTACATCCTCTAAGCTTGCCTTCTTACCTGAAGCAAAATGGGTGAATTTTTATGATAAATATTAGGTAGATACCCACCTGAAATAAAATGTTTGGAGCAAACCCGCTCATATTTTATTTTACTTTCAGTAAGATCGGATCTTTTAACGGCTTTTATCCATTCTTGTAATCTTTTACTGGATAAGGGACATATTTCTCCTCTGTTATTATATATCGATGGCATTCGGTACATGGCGTAGCCCTGCCCACCATGTGTGCCACAATTAACAACGGCGCAAAATGTTAGCATGTTTACTAAAACTTATTGAAAATTCAAGTAACAAGTAAATACAAACTTACCTATTCATCAAAAGGAAGGGAAATAAATTTTTAAGGAAAACAGTCCCGATGTGTACACAATTTGCACTGCCTTGTACTTAAAAAACAAGAAAATAATTCGAAAAAACACTTGTATAACACTAACTCGTCTAACAGTATCTGTAATGAACAAAAATAGAGAACTTTATAGTCAGAAAACTTAAAAAAGGCGCAACAACCTACTTGACTCCATGCATTTAAATGTGACGTTTGTTCTCCAAGCAGCTGATTGTGTTGCGGGGTTGCATAAGTCATGCCCGTGCCCTATTCGCAATAACTCTGTAACCTACAATTTTTAAGAAAATCTGTTCAACAGGTCAAATTGTTTTAAATTCTTGCGGAAATGCTAGTGAAATTTTTTAGTCTCTGACGTCACCATGTGTCAAACATATTACGTCATCGGTGTTTTTTTACACGACGTCCTATACTTTTCTAGACTGACTTTGATACATGATTAAATTTTCTTTTCGGCCATTGTAAGAATTTAAAATTATTAACCAAAATTTTAAAAAAATACATTTCAAAACATCCACATTAATAATTTTGCATTGGATCACTATAAAAAAATTATGTTAACAAAGTAGGGCGGGTTATTAAGTAAATAAAAATCAAATCAAGCTAGATATGACAATTGCCGACTGCGGATACGGAGGTTACAGGTTCGATTTCTGACCATTTGCTGTGTGTTTGTAAGCGTCTTTTCTTCACCGGTATTAATAACAACTGTAATCATTGTAAATGTGTAAAAACGATATCAAGGGTGAAACTGGTAAGGCCCCAGAAGGGTGAATAAAAACACAAAATGCTATTATTACTATCATTCATGACAAAGTTTCTTATATCTACAATAAATGTTCGAATTGCAGTCCATCCACTGCCTGGCAATGAGCTAAACGTGAAACAAATTCTTGTTGCACATTATGAATCATTTCAGGGGTAATATTTGCTATTACTTGCCGTATTCTAAGTTTAAGGTCTTCTAAATTCTCCGGTCGATTCTCATAAACTCGGCTTTTCACATAACCCCACATAAAATAATCCAATGGAGTCAGATCGGGAGACCTAGCTGGCCATTCCATTGGTCCCCGTCGGCCGATCCATCGGTCTGGGAAGACTTCGCTGAGGTATCTACGCACATTAATGGCGTAGTGTGGAGGAGCCCCATCCTGTTGATACCAAAGACTGTCATCTGGTAAATCAGGATCAATTTCATTGGGATACAGAGCTGCCAATGCCGGGACCAGATCATTACGCAGAAAGTTGAGGTAAACGTCTCCAGTCAAGTTTCCATCAAAGAAATATGGCCCCAAGATTCTGTCTCCGACAATACCAGCCCACACATTGACTTTTTCGGGAAATTGCGTATTGTACTCCTGCATCCAGTGTGGATTTGCTTCCGCCCAATATCGACAATTGTGCCGATGTACATGGCCATTCAAAAGAAAAGTGGCTTCGTCCGAGAAGATTATCCTTTTAACAAACAATGGATCCACGTTGCAAATTTCCATCATATCCTCACAGAATTGCAACCTGCGATCAGGGTCATCCTCAGCTAACTCGTGAACTAATTTGACTTTATAGGGATGCCATTTCTCCTTTTTTAAAAATTTTAGTACTGTGGAATTATGAATGCCTTGACCTAATGCGATTTGCCTGCTGCTGGTATGAGGATTCTCTCGTAGTGTTAACAAAATATCCAGCTTTGTGTCTTCTGATATACTAGGACGACCATTTCTTGAACGATTTTTAACGTGTCCAGTTTCATGAAATTTTTTTTCAATTTTGCTAACTACTGATTGATGAATTGGATTCTGGCGATTAGGATACTTGTTATTGAATAGCACACTAACTTCTACCTGGGTCCGAGTTCTGTCGCCATAACCCCTCATAATGAGAATTTCAATCTGCTCTTTTTCCGTTAAATGCATTATTGTCAAAAAAGGCACCAAGAGGCACGTTAAAATGATGATAATAACAACTTATTTCACAACTTCCTTTGTTCAATTCAAAACAAAAATATCTTTCCTAGTTTTTTCATTTTCAACAAGAAGTAGTGTTTACGAGAATCGACCGCATAATTTAAAAGCCAACGAAAGATGTGTATCAATGCGATGTGTGTCCCTGTAGATGTTTACCTTGTTAATGTGTATGTAGGGGCGAGCTGAATTTACTGGTGGAGTCGGGTGCAGATTTTATAAATCTGCACCTAGTAGTAGTGCCTCCGCAGACGCACAGTGGTGTTAAAAGTCAAGAGGAATGAAAATGAAGTGTGGATTAAGTAGAATTACGAAATAAAACACTAAAATAACCAAATTATGCAATTAAAACTTTTGTGGGGGTTGAAATAAGCACTTATACCTACCTATTGCGAAGGAAACTGAAAAATTGTAAAAGGTAAACTGAATCCCAAATGCGTTCAATTTTATAACCGTCGAAAAACGAAATTATGCGAATTTTGCAAAATTAGCACTTAGGGGGTTGAAAAATCGTAAAGGTGGATGAAAAATCAAAAGGTATCAGGATTAACCGTGGCTAAGTAAAATTACGGAAAATAACACCAAATTAACCCAATTATGTAAATTTAGCATTTGAAGACTTGAAACATTGCGAAGGGGGATGAAAAAAGTGAAAAATTTAATCATCATCCAAATGGGTTCAATTTATTACAGAAGAAAAACGAAAATATCCGAATTTGGCAAAACTAACACCTAGGGGGTTGAAAAATTGTAAAGGGGGATGAAACGTCAAAGTGGATGAGAATTAATCGTAATTAAGCAGAATTACAGAAAATAACACGAAAGTAAACCAATTATGCAAATTTAGATTTTGGGGGTTGAAATGTTGCGAAGGGGGTTGGAAAAGTGAAAAAGATAAACATAATCCAATTGAGTTCAATTTATTACCGAAGGAAAACTAAATTATGTGAATTTTGCAAAATAAACACTTAGGGGGTTGAAAAATTGTAAAGGGGGATGAAAAGTTAAAAGGGATGAGAATTAATCGTAATTAAGTAGAATTACAGAAAATAACACGAAAATAAGCCAATTATGCAAATTTGACTTTTGGGGGTTGAAACATTGCGAAGGGGTCGAAAAAGTGAAAAAGGCAAGAACAATTCATAAGGCAAAACTGCGCGAATTTTACAAAATTAACCAGCGGAAATCACCCGAAAAAGAAGCGGTCTGGGTAAATTTTGCTCTTTGAGGGTTCACATATCATGAAAGGGGTTGAAAAATTGTGGATGGGTCAAAAATTAATGAAAATCACTTTAAATTAATAACAAATTAGAAGAAAGCAAAAAAAAAATAAATGAAATATATTTACTCTGCTTGCTAGGGCTTAGGGGTTGTTAGTAGCGTAGGGGTTGGTTTTAGGATGAAGACTCATAAGAATTTTTTCAATGGTTGACCGAAATCAATTGAACCCCATAATTTTATTCCACCACTTACATGAAAAAATTTCCAGTTTCAACCCTTAAATTTCATCCCCCTTGTTAGATATTAATGAAAATTTGCCCATCCGCCTACAGTGGCGCTGTAAATTACCACATCAAATTTAGCCCTGATACGTTGAGCAGTTTTTGAGTTCTCGCATTTTTTTGTTTCGGCATGTTAGGGGGTTGTACCGCCTTTAAGGGTCGTTTTTCGCGAATGATGAATAAGACCTTTTTTGTACCATCAATAGAAAGCTATCGAATGGTAATATTTTCAACTATACATTCTTCATTGAAAATTCGAGTTTCCACCCCTAACTTTCATCCCCTTCGATAATTTTCTCCTAAAATTCGATCTTCCCTTCTCGAAGATGCAGTGTGTAAGATGTCACAGTTTCGCAGAAGATATTGCTTCTCTGTGTCAAATTACAGGGCTTTATGGACGTTTCAACCCCTAAACTCCAACCCCCTATTTCACCACCCCCACATGCCCTAAAGGAAGTTGTGTTTTCAATTTCACCACCCTAACCCAATTCGTTTAAAAATTAAGGTAATTTGTAGATTCATGTTTTCAACACCTCATGATTTCACCCCTTTATGATTTACAGGGGTGAGTTTATTTTTCCGGTGTGACATGACTCCTTGCGTATTTACTGACTTCAGTTGTTCATAAATAAACCAATAGGGTTTCAGAAAAAATAAATAAAATATAATTATCGACTTGCAAAGAGTTAGGGGTGGTTAATGGCCCAGGGGTTGGTTTTAGATTGAAAACTCATAAGACCTTTTTTCAATAGTTGACCGAAATCTATCGAACCCCGTAATTTTAGGCTACCATTTACTTGAAGAAATTTCAAGTTTCAACCCTTAAATTTCATCCCCTTTGTTAGATATTTTAGAAAATTTGTCCATCCACCTATAATGTCACTGGAAATTCACAAACCAAATTCTGCCTTGATACGTTGAGTAGTTTTTGAGTTCTCGTATTTTTGTGTTTCTGCATGTTAGGGGTCGTAGCGCCTATAAGGGTGGTTTTTCGCAAAATATGAATGACACCTTTTTTGAATAATTAATGGAAAGCTATCGAATGACGCCAATTTCGACTAGTACTTATTAAGCGGAATTTCGAGTTGCTACCCCTAATTTCCACCCCATTTGTTCGATTTTACGAAAAAACGCATCCCCCACAAGATTTCACCGATATATGTGTGTACGTTGAGTTTCCGACAGCTGCGTGCAACCCTTGCGGAGTTATCATATTTTTTGTGGTTTTCATCCCCTAAATTTCATCCCCCGAAATTGGCACCCCCTCACTTTCAACAGACTTGAAGGTCGAACGTGCATACTAATTTTCAGCAAGATATCTCCACTAGTTCTCGAGTTATTGCAATTAGTAGTTTTTCGGTTTTTCACCCCTAGCTCCCACCCCCTTGGTCCGATATGGCCCAAAAGCAATCCCCGCCTTACTTTTCGGGAGACGAAGCTGCCTACCAAGTTTCAGCTCGATATCTCAATCCGTTCTCAAGTTATCCGACGGACAGACTGAGGAGCGATCGAGCGAGCGAGCGAGCGAGCGAGCGAGCGAGCGAGCGAGCGAGCGAGCGATAGAGCGAGCGAGCGATAGAGCGAGCGAGCGAATAAGCTAAGACAAGAGTACCTCCGCATTCTGCTACGGCACTAAAAAAGAGCTTAATAGCAGAAAGCGGCAATTAGCACCAAAATTAAGTAGGCAAGTACTCCATGCTAAAATCATGTGGACGTTTTAGAATGTAATATTTTTTTAATTTTGGCAAAATTTTTATGATTAAAAAGAGATTTTTCAGGTCGCAGAGTTATTGCGAAAATCGCACGATACTAATCATTAGCCAATAGAAAAATTGATTTCTGTATGTTTACCATGGCAACTCGAGGATTTCCTGGAAATTTTTGATACCTACCTAGACCAACCTAAACGAAATTAATAAGTGGAAATTTTTATGTCAAATTAAATGTCAAAAATCATTTCTATTCAATTTCTGTGGCTGTATCGTTGCTATTTTCTTACCGAATCTGCATTCGAGCATTAATTCATTTCCTGGAAATTTTAGTCGTGCATCCCAACAACGTAATCGGGCCCTCGTGTTCCACTCGGGCCGATTAATACGTTGTTGGAATGCACTCCAAAAATTTCCGGAAAGAATTAATGCTCTTATGAGATTATAAGTGAATATTCCACACTTCATAAGATTTGTTTTACATTATTATTTTGGCAAAATTTTTGTATGGCTGAAAAGAGAATTAAATCGTGTATCAAAATCAGTCAAGTAAAGTACAGGCTGTCGTGTAAAAAAATACCGATGACGTAATATGTTTGACATAGATGACGCCAGAGACCTAAAAATTACACAGAAAGTTTCGCAAGAATTTAAATCAATTTGACCTGTCGAACAGATTTCCTTAAAAATTGCTGGTTGCAGAGTTATTGCGAATATTCGATATTTTATAAATTTTTTTTTACATCATTTTTTAAAAAATTTTATATGGATCAAAAGAGAATACAATCATGTATCAAAATCAGTCGAGAAAAGTATAGGCTGCCATTTAAAAAAAACACCGATGGCGTAACATGTTTGACATGGATGACGTCAGCGGCTTGAAAATGTCGCCAAAAGATTCGCAAGAATTTAAATCAATTTGACCTGTCCGACAGATTTTCTCAAAAATTGCTGGTTGCAAAGTTATTGCGAATATTCCATACTTTATCACCACCCTGTATATTCATTAAGTAAACTTAAATTGTTCTCAAATTCGGTTGTATTTTATAATAAAATTCATCACTAAACAGATTGCTCAGTAATTTCTGTATTTTTTGAAACGTTTATTTCGTCTCCTGAAAAATTGACTTTTGGGGGTTGGGAGCTATTAGTATTACAGCGACGATATATTTCATGCATCAAATAGACCCATTGCATCAAAGCACAAATCATAAGACCGCATGCGCGGCGGGAATTTAGCACCGCCTATTTTCATTTGAATTTAGTGATAATTGTAGCACCTTTAATGCAGGGTTGCGCGAAGAATTCCCCAACGCAATCTGTCAAATTGACATTTCGCCATTTCGGTTATTTCGGAATTTTTTGTTTTTTTTTATCATACCAGCAATCATGCGTTGCTAACAAAAATGCCCAAATGTTGTGTACAGCAGTGCCCAAATTCCTTTAAAGTGCCAAAGGGGATTCCTCTGTTTTCATTCCCTGGTGACAGTCGTCAAAGAAAACTATGGTTAGAGGCAGTAAAATTTGATCCTTTTCTTGATATAACTGAAAATTACCGAGTAAGTTTTTAGAAAGCACCTACTGACTTTTGAATTCAATGATCTGTCTTTTAAGGTATGCCTACGACACTTTGAAAAAGATGATATTTTTCGATTTGCTTCTACAACCAAACTGAAACCACATCGTATACCACATCTACATTTGATTGCCAATGAAGTGGAAGAACCGTCCAGGGAAGAATTGTCTGCAGAACTTGAAGTCAATAGCGATTTACCGAGCAATTTATCTTCAAATTCAGCAAGCAATTTATCAACTGCAACTCCACCAAGGGATGTTAGAAGGAAGCTGAGGAGAAAAAAAACACCGTACATTTTCCGGCCTGCTGCAATTAGACCTCCATTTGCAATAGAAAATTATTGGAAAAATGACAAAGCGATTTGTCGTTACACTGGTGTACAGACACACAAAATTCTTCTAATCATATTTAATTTTGTTTTGAAGTTTTGAACGGTGCATCAGACACAACATTCAAAGACTTCCACTGTCAGGCGTCACAAGCTATCACCTTTGAATGAACTCTTTTTGACGTTGATTAAACTGCGAAAGGCACCCGACTATCACATGCTGGGTGATATGTTCTGGATTTCAGAGTCTGCTGCATGTCGAATTTTTAATAGTTGGATAAATTTGTTATACACAAAACTGGGTAATTTAAATATCTTTCCAAAAAGAAGTGTTTTGTTGGCCAACGCACCTGAGGAGTTTTTAAAAAAATATCCCAATGTTATTGGAAGCATTGACTGTACTGAAATTATGATGGAAACCCCAGGATCACTGGTCAGGCAATCTCAGTGTTTTTCGCACTATAAAGGAACTAACACATTAAAAGCACTTATCATGATTGATGCCAATGGAGGTATCATATTTGTTTCTACATTGTACACTGGTAAGCATATACAATTTTTTTTGATTATTATTTCATTACAATTTCCAGGATCTATTTCTGACAAACAGATTGTACAGGAAAGTGGATTTATCGATTTACTAAGAAAAAAAGTTGATCTTAATGAACTGGATAAGGGTGATATAATTCTGGCAGATAAAGGATTTAATGTTCATACTCTCTTGGAAGATATTGGACTTGAATTAAATATACCCACCTTTAGAATAGCTGGCATACAGTTTAACCCAAATGAAATTGAATATATTAGAAAAATAGCCCATGAAAGAGTCCATGTAGAAAGAGCTATACGAAGGTTGAAATTATACAAAATGTTAACAACAAAAATACAAATATCTACAATGGGTTGCATCAATCAGGTTTTCACTGTGTGCGCTTTGCTTACTAATTTTAGATTCCCATTAAGAAGTTAAGGATAAATAGGATTAAGTTAGTTAAGGATTAAATAGGGTAACAATAATGTATAACAGCTAGTTTGTATAAACAGGTATTTTGTATATTTACGTTACAATTTGGTGAGATATGTACATATATCTATCTGTATTAGTTTATTAATAAATTTAAATATGAATTATATGAAATACATAACTTATCGTACATTTCGTTACAAAAAATTTCATCGAAAGTCACGGTTTCTATTACAAGTTCTTGACTTTCTTTAAAATAAATACAAAAGTCACACCACTGCAGTCCAGTCACAAGCATTTGTCCCTGGACTTGAAAATAATAATCATGCTTTGTTGACAATTTTGGTTGCTGATTTTCGTCTAATTTTAGACAAAAGTTCTTAGATTTTAATGCTTCTTGCAAATTCGAGGACTTTTTGCTGTATGGACATTTAACCTCCAGCAATCCATGTTCCCCATTTTTGTTTAAGACGACCCCATCAGGACTGGCACCCAGATGTGGGGCATATGGATGGATTACCAATCCACAAGGAAAAACTTGATTGCCAGTTTTCTGGGTGTATAAAATCTTGGCGTTGGCCTCCTCTATCCTCCCATGTTTGATTGCTGGCACATTGTCCAACTTCAAGTTTTGTTGCCACATTTTATTAAAATATTGCAAATCGACCATCTTCTTCCTTTTGCACAAGTTCCCAAAATTTGAAGCAGTGAACCTCCCAATCCTCCATTTGTGCCACTCAGGTGCTCCTGACTGTGCTCTTGTGTTTTTCTCAATTTCGTGGCAGTGTTCAAAAGTAAAATTTAAAAAATCATCAACGTTTGGCAAGGGCCATGTTATCAGAATATTTGAAGAAATTGCTTCCAAAATTGGCAACACATTTTCATGGCTTTGTTCTGCATTCGTCAAAACATTTTGAGGGCTGTTGTTGTTACTACTGTTGGGAGCTGGAAGGGTCGCTGCTTGTAGCGTAGAGGTGTACATAGTCGCATCTGTAATATTATATTATCAATACAAAATTAATCTGCATGAAATAAGTTACCTTCATTGTAGTCATCAAAAAAGTATGCAAAAGCAATTCTTGTATTTATCTTCTTCAGCGCCTGGGACATTTTTTTTGGACTGTGTGCTTTAATTTGGCTTCTGCGGAGACAGCAGGTCTTTGGAGTCATCCGTCGGTACTTCACAGGTTCCTTATGTTTGATAATTTTTGTGGGCTTATGAAATTCAACGGATAAAATACTTTCTGGGACAATTTTCTTTCCCCGAGGTTTATTCCACGTCATGGTCGTTGATGTGCAAGACCCCTCTTCTGGAATGGTGTCCAAGCCACGAAGAATCAAGTCCTGCAGGTAATAACCCAATCCAATCACATGCTGACAGGATTCTGAAAGCCTATGAGAAATGTAACTTTAATAAATTATTTTTGCTTCTCTCTACCCACCCCACTTCACATGAACAACGGCAATCTTTAATAGTCAAATTATCTGATTCGTTGCTGAAGTATATGTAAATGCTGTGAGGTGTCTGATTTTTCTTCTGACTTCTGTAGCATTTACTCTTCACGATCAGTTCTTCCTTATTCACCCACACGTCTTGCACGTAACCTTCAGTGAAGAACTTGTATCCTAAAATTGTGTGTATAATATAAATTAATTCATGATCTTGCTTACCTCGAGAATGTTGCCTTTGGACAGCACCTTTCGCCTCCACAAAAGATTTCAACAACTCAAAGTCGTAATTTCGCAGCACTTGCAAGTCCTTGCACCACATCTTGATAGAGCGACACTGTAGTCTTGAAAAAGACTGATTTCTCGTTGATATTAACGATAAGTGAAACGAAACACGGTAAAACCTCGAACAAAACACCGAAACCTCTATAACCTCTCACACAAAGCGTGGCATGAACACGTGCCTCAAAGCGGGAGCAGGTATACCAACCAAATAACCAGCTTTACCCTTCGTGCTGTTCCAGTGATAGGACAATTTTAATTTGGCGGGGTATTGGAGGCGTGGTTCACGCATGCGGTCTTCACTTCATTTTTGATGCAATGGGTCTATTACACTCTGGCTATTTTGCTTGTCCTAAGTGCATTCAGGAAGGGGATTTTGTTAAAAATCGAGTTGTATTTCCAGAAACAAACTGCGCATTACGTTCAGACAATTCATTTATAGAAAGACTACAACCAGAGCATCATCATGATTCACGATCTTTATTAGAGAAAATTGAAGGTATTGGAATGGTTTCGCAAGTGGTTCTAGATCCAATGCATTTGGTTTTTCTAGGGGTTACTAAGAAAATTTAAAAAAAATTAGTTAAGGGGAATGCTGAGCATAGAATAAAAAACATAGTGGATATTTCTAATAAGTTAGAGGTGCTCAGATTCGACATACCTTCAGAATTTGCAAGAAAGCCTCGTAGTTTCACGTTCATTGACAAGTGGAAAGCCACTGAGTACAGACAGTTTCTCTTATATACTGGGATGGTCGTTTTAAAAAAATATTTCTCAAGATAAATACAACCACTTTCTTAGTTTGTCTGTGGCAGTTAGAATTGTATCGTGTGCCACATTACTTCGCCTTAATATTAACTATGCTCAATCATTACTGACATATCTTGTTAATGAATTTGACTCATTTTACGGGGCGGAAGAAGTATCATACAATGTCCACTGTCTAATACATTTGCCTGGGGAAGTTCAACGATTTGGTGTGCTGGAGAATTTTAGCGCGTTTAAATTTGAAAGCCACATGTATCAACTAAAAAAATATGTGGCAACTTCTAATAGACCACTTGAACAACTTCATAATCGAATCCTAGAAGTTCAATCTTTACCTCCTGATACAAAGAAAAGTGTGTATCCATATATTACTGTTTCGCGTGACGCTTGTATTTTGCATTATGATCGCTATATATTAAGTTGTAGTCACCCTAATAATTGTGTATATCTAACCACTGGTGAAATTGCCATAATAAAGAGTATTGTAGAGAAAAAGCAAGGATTATTTTATTCATTAAGTATTGAACCAATCCAAAGGAGCATTTAGCATACCAGTAATCCTGATTATAGTGATAAGACTACAACGTCAACTTGACATTACTTACTCAATACTTTAATTCATAAAATAATCTGCAAAATACGACTCGTAGTCTCTTGGTTGCCTTGTTGAGTCCTCATGGCTGCACTACTTGTCAAATGGTAGATTTTTTTCGGCCAAAGAGGACTCGAGCGAGCTCTCGTCCTCTTTTTAGCCTAAAAAAATTTACCATTTTGACTCGTAGTTGACAGCCATTCGGACGTCAAAACCCGCGGCAATCAAGAGACTACTCGTCGTATTACTATTGAATATATCGTCGGCCTAATCTGCAAATCACATAAGTCCACTTTTTGGCGAAATTGAGTTATGAGCGCCATCTATTAGATTGCAGTGTTACTCACCTTCTTGTAAATTCACACAACTCCAAAAAATTCTTTAATCGAATAAATCGGCGTCAAGCATTTCACCTAAGTCCGGGATTCCCCTAAGTTAACAATAAAATCACATAAGTCCATATTTGTAATGGCCGTTGTTTGTCAATTTGCATTGCTCCGAGATTCACTGCGATAATCACACCGGTACTTTAGTCCTGAGGGAGCAGCAAAGATTTTCATTAGTCAGGTAAGTTGTGCTTACGCATTTTTATGACAGTTTTGCACAAAAGACACATAAAAATAATAAACTAACCATCCTAAAGCTGATCTTGGACTTATGTGAATTTATAAAACTGAGATAATGAATGATCGTGGACTTACTTGCGTTTACCTCACCACTAAAGCTTGCTAGGTCCTAAAAAGCTCACTTTTCTTCGCATTCAATGAAGCAATAATGCACTTTTATTTTTGCTTCCAGAGTACCAGAGTTGTCATAATTATGGGCTCGAGGGGCTTAAAACTGGTCGAGTTGGCCCTCAGCAGTAATAGTAACTTTACTGCGGTAAATAAGCATAAAAATGAACGTGATGGCTGTGGTGAGAATGCGGTTTCATCAACTACTTCAAATGCTTTGCATGAAGAGATGTGTGCAGAAAGCAATGAGGAATTTCTCCTCACAAGCAATGAAGTAATGTATAATGTCGTGCCTAATCTAGAAATAGTTTTGTACGATGTCGCTGAAATAGAAACTGGAATACTTGACTCTAGTGCCGCTTGTGGCAATGATAAACTTATTATTAAAGATAATGACCTTTCACTAGTAGAAGATGCTCTCCTCCAAAACATAATATCACTTACCCCAACTGAAAATATCAATTTTCTGGAAAATCTACATGTAGGTTTGCCATTTCCCATTGAGAAAGCATGCTCGAATATTAAAGTTGAAACGGCTGTAGAAAGCAAGGAGGTAGAAATTTTGACAGTACAAGACGACCCCGATTGGAATGTAAATGATTATTCTTCGAGGGAGAATGATTCTTATAGTGGTGCAGAAGAGGTCTCATCACAAGAAGACGATACAGAGCATCAAAACGAGACAATAATTGACACTGCAATAAATAAAGAAGTACCAGAAGATCAAATTAGGCGTCGCCGCAAACGAAGACATGTTAACATTGCCGACTGGAATCAAGAAAAAAACAAGAAGATGAGGGCAGAGGGCTTACAATATTTAGGGAAACGAAAAATTGACAATGCTTGGCAATATAATGAGAAAAGAGAAAGTTTTATCTGAAAGGTGTAGATGCGCAACGAATGAAAAGTCGGCGATAAACTGTTCGGAAATCACTGAAGAGGATAGGAAATTCATTTTTCAAAACTTTTGGAGATTGTCCTGGAAAGAAAAGAGAATGTTTATTACAATGTCAGTAGAAAAGACCACAACCAAAAGGATAAGGAACCGGAAAGAGGAAGGTACAAGCAGGAGGACATGCAGCTACATTTTCTTCCTTAAAAATGGGCAGCTACGGAAGCGGCTGGAACCTCCCCACTTGGTGAATGATCCAATCCTATCACCAATTAAAGTAAATTTTATTATTTATTATGCCTAAGTTTTACTCGACCAAATAACCCAAGGTATTTTCTGCGATTTTTCTAATTTTACGATTTTTTGCCAAAAGGGCACTAAGCTTGAATACAATTTTGAAAACAAAATTTGAAGACTTTTCATGTACCAAATTTCACTAAAATCCGTTCGGTAGTTTCCGAGAAATCGTGCTCACATATATGTACGTACATACATACGTTCGTACGTACATACACACAGACATTTTTTAAAAAACACTTTTTTGTGATCCTGGGACCTTGAAACGTAAAGATCTTGTGTTATCTCAATTTCGAATTTTGGAGTGATTGCAGTAACCTCCCATTTTTATATGGTTGTGGGGAGGTTAAAATGTTTCTGCCATTTCAGCGAAAAATTCTCATTAAAAAGGAGCGCACTGTCAGTGGATGACGTAAAATGGCAGTTATTGTGAAAAAAACAAGCAAAATATTAACCTTAAAAGGAACATGTTGTCAAATGTGATGGATAAAGTCGTTATTTGTCAGATAATTCCGAAATTAGTTACAGACGAGAAGTCTAAATTTTTTCTGTCGAATTGACTGCTATCTATCACAGAAATCGAAGATTCACGAGATGGGGAGGGTTCCAGCCGCTTCTCTGCTGCATTTTTTATATTGGTTTTGGGGAGGTTAATTATCGACTTTTTTTGTTCAATGTCTCTTCACAATTACACAAGTCTTGTGCGTATTGGTGAACCACAAAATGTGTTTAGTTCCTCATTTTAGAATTTATTCATGTACCCCAATAATCCGGGAAAATTTTCGTTTTATCCGTTTACGACAAATTCAAGGTTCGCGCGAAGACCCAACAGGTGCGTGTTTATTTCCAAATGCGCTATCAGAACTTTTTGTACATCAGAAAAACCAAATTTAGGTATTTGTCGATTGTTGTGAGGTACCAGTACCAGTACTCTGAAGATGATGGCATCAGGTGCAACACCAGCAGCAAACCAGTAAGTTGTATTAATTCAGACTTTGTTACTCAATTGATGGGTTTGGAAAATAGGATGGCATAGCACTTTTTAGAAACTTCAAATTAATGCAATTATTATTTAAAATTATTTGTAAATCATGGAATAAGGAATTATTACTCAAAACCGAGCTCCAAACCCTTCAATCGATTGAGCAAAAACTCTTCCGATCTAGTAACTCTTATATCGAACGAGACGTACGGAGTAAACTATTGAAATTGTCACTCAAAACTAAATCTGACAGTGACGTTATCACATAATTTCCACAATCTGCGCCATACGTCTCTTAGGTCACGGGCTACTAGAACTACAGTTTTTGCTGACTTATTATTTTCAGATCATATAGTTTACGAAGACGTAAATCTAATTATTAAATGTATTGTACCTACAGAAAAACATTATTATTTTACGCTTTTTATGTTACCTATGATAAAGAAGCGATATGGAACTGGAATCGGATGAAGAAATGGTCTGGCCCCCGGCAGCCGCTCCCGTACCACACCCGGCGGTCGCTCCCGTACCACACCCGGCGGTCGCTCCCGTACCACACCCGGCGGTCGCTCCCGTACCGCCCCCGGCGGCCGCTCCTGTACCGCCCCCGGCTTGACCCTCCAGCGCCACCACCGGCCCCTCCAGCACCACCACCGGCAGGCGCTCCAGCCTGTACCGCTCCCGCCAGAGTGATTAACCACCGGCGAGAACACTGGCGGCGCCGACGTCAAATCCAGATAGTGAAACTAATCTTCCCCGGGGCGCTGGTCACTAATCATTTCCACCGCTCACCAGAAGATGATGACAATAATAACGACGGCCGCGGTGAAGACAATAATTAGTTATAAGTTTATAAGATTTTATTTTTTATTTTAATAAAATCCTCTGATAGCTATGTTGAAGTTATTAAATAATTCTATCTGCTGTACTAACTCTTTCACCTTTCTAGCGTTCTAGTCATCAAAATTTCATTCTTGTCATTTTTTTGCTGCAATCAGTACCTAATGAAATCATTTTGTGGGGTTGTCGCTGCGAGTCAAAACTAACCCCTGAATACTAAATTTCAGAAAAATCCGCTAGTAGCTTAGGTACGTATGTTACATGGCCTTCTTTATTGCTGATGTCCACATTTTAATTTGCCATATCGCCTTTATTAATTGAGAATTCGATATTCGCCTGAACTAAAATCAGGATGGTAGACGTGACTCCCACCAAAAGTTTTGTTTTTCGGACCTTACACTCAATGATCCCCGTCGGATGGATCTTAAGCGATGTGGTCGCAACTTGCTTTTTTTAAATGGGGCATCCGGTATATTAATTTTTGTATGATAGCGAATTCTTTTCTGAAGATGGAGGGCTTTTACCGCGAATCATTAAGTCGAGAACATGGTATGTACCTATATGTTAAAATTAAATCCCGAGTAAATTAGGAATAATGATCTAGTAAAATATTCACTGAATAACGGGTCTAGGAAAATATTCACTGAATATTGGGTAATGGAAAAATTCGCGTTGTTTGAATTTCATTGGTTTAAAAAATTTCGTACTTTCATGGTTACAATTGTAAATTTGGATTGTTGAAACAACAAAAGGATTTAATCATTAATAAACTGTTATTATGACTATGGCTAGGTACTGAATGTCTGAGTATTCTAAGAAAATTGTACAATTTTTTATATTCTTTAATAATAACTTATTTATTCATCTTCAGAATTAATCCTTTCATTTTTATACGTCGACGCTATAGTGCAACTAAAACATCAAATCTTTACATTTCAGGGTCCTGCATGTGAGCCCAAAAATGTGGTTTTTGAAAAATGTCTATGTCTGTCTGTACGTAAACACGCTACATCCCAAACTACTGGACTGGTCTGGTAAAAACTTGGGATGTGGACATGTTATAGGTTTCAGAAGTGCCGATTAGATTTTGGGATAAATCTGTCGACAGAAACTGCCATTTTGGCACACCGACTTAAAAAAAAATAAATGCAAACCCCTATTTTCGCGTCAAAATATAAAAGCTCTTCGAAATCTGCTTCTAGAAATGTATTCACACTTGATGCCTTTTTGGCCAAAAATCGGTGCCTTGAAAAAAAGCCTACGTCTAACTGTATATTTATTATTTAATTTGGTAGCTGATATTTTACCGGGTCGAAAACCTTAGTGCCATTTTTTCTAAAAATGTAATTTTCGTGGCAAAAAGGCCCTTTTGAACTTTTAAAAGAGATGCAAATTTAAAATGTTAACAATAAAAAAACCCTTAGAGGAAGAATTTAATAATAACAACAATCACAATATAGGTAGCTAATAATGTATTGTCGACAATAATATAGGAAGGCATGATTCAATATACATTATCAATAACAATATCTGAAAGTCACAAAAGACAAAGCTATTTAATCGCTAATTGTTACAGCATATCTTGTCTTTAAAAATCGTATATAACAAAATGTCTTTAAAAATCGTATATAACAAAATTCATAATATAAGGTTTATTAAATGCTTCTGGTTTGTCCACTCTTCTTTCATTTCACCCATGTTCAGTATTTGTTCCTATTCATGACCCATTCATAATTAACCACTTCTCTCAGGAAAACAAGCAAAGCTATTATTTTAAGAAAGCAATTATTGGTTTTCCCTCTGCTGCTTTTTGTTCTTCTGAGCTGCAGTATAACACCATAGGTAGGCATATGTTGCGCATGTACTTACATTTATGCTAAAACTTTTAAGGAGATTGTTCAAGTAGGTAGGCACCTATTAATAAAATCCTTCAATCATAAAATAAAATCGCTGAGTATATCTGAAAATTTAAAGAAAAATCATAAAAGACATAGCTATGCAATTGTTACTTCTAGAAGTCCAAAGATCTCACTGAAAATTTGACGAAAAATCATAGAAGACGTACTTAGTTATGTAATCATTACTTCAAGAAATCAAAAAATGTCACTAAAACGGGTATAACAGATTGAAATATAAATAAGGGTTGTCTTACCTGTGCTTGGTTACTCTTCTTTATATTACTCCTACATATTTAGGATTCATTCTCCTTGACCGTCTGAAAATTAGGCATCTGTCTTAGGAAAGATAAGGTGTAAAGAAACATATTTTATGTTCAAGCATTAAGAAGGCAAGTTGTCAATTTCTGAAAATTTTAAATTTGCAAAAAATCATAAAATACTTAAAATGAATGGCTACTTAATCGATGTTGCAGTCTAGGTACTGCTTGTAACAGGTCAGCACGAGGGCATGCGGTCGTCCAAGAAAACCAAAAGTTCCATTGAAATGGGACATATTAAGTGTATCCGACTATAATGAAAACGCCTATTGTTAATATAGATTGTTATACATTGTTCAAGTAGGTACCTATTCACAGAATCCTTGAAGTGTATAGGAGAATCGTTGAGAATATCTGAAGAGAATTTGAAGAAAAATCATAAAGACGTAGTTATCTAATCGTTACTTCAAAAAATCCAAAAATGTCACTAAAACAGATAACAGATAGAAATGTAAATAAGGGTTTTCTTGCCTGTGCTCCTACCTATACGTTTAGGATTTGTTCTCATTATCCATCTGTTAATTAGGTATTTTTCAAGAAGGTGTAAAGAAACAGATTTTATGCTCAAGCATTAACAAAGCAATTGGGACAGTAGGTATACGACAACGGTTGCAAATTTCTGAAAATTTGCAAAAAATTATAAAATACTTAAAGTGGATGGTTACTTAATCGATGTTGCAGTCTAGGTACTGCTTGTAACACACGAGGGCATGCGATCGTCCAAGAAAACCAAAAGTTTCATTGAAATGGCACATCATATTATAACTGACTATAACGTAAATGCCTATTGTTAATAAAAAGAGACTGTTCGAGTAGGTACCCATTACGAAATCCTTGAAGCATGAAAGAAAATCGTTGAGCGGAAATTTGAAGGAAAATCATAAAAGACGTAGATAGTTATCTAATCGTTACTTCAAGAAATCCAAAAATGTCACTAAAACGGGTATAACAGATAGAAATGTAAATAAGGGCTTTCTTACCTATGCTTTGTTTACTCTTCTTTATATTGCTCCTACCTATACCTACGTTTAGGATTCGTTGTAATTGACCATCGGATAATTAGGCATTTCTCAAGAATGTGTAAAGAAACATATTTTAGACTGAAGCATTAACAGGGCAATCCTTGAACAATATACCACAACGGTCGTCAGTTTCTGAAAATTTTCAAAAAATCATAAAATACTTAAAATAGGTAGTTACTTAATCGTTGTTGCAGACTATTACTTGTTAGACAGGATAAGGTTAACAGGAGGGAGGGAGAGCATGAGGTCGCCCAAGAAAGCCAAAAGTTTCATTGAAATGGGACATATTATAACTGACGATAATGTAAATGCCTATTGTTAATAAAAATAGAATTTACATAACAGTCAGATATAACAGGAACCATTATATGAAAAATCTGAATTTTTGAACCCTGGGCTGTCGCTTAGAATGTGACCAGCCAAGGAGCTACTAAGAAATAAAAACAGCAAGCATACTGTCATTTATTAGCCTCTCCTGATGCAACTTACATGAAACTTTTATGTATGTACTTACATCTCACTCATACTAGAGAAACTCCATTATCTTTTTTTTTTCAAAATTAACATATAAACATCCTTCAAAGTGTTATCAAATGAATGAACTCTTTCTATTTGATGATCATTACACTTAAACCACAATCCATTACATTTAACTAAAGAAATGTAATGACCGCTGTTTATTGAATTACCTAAATGCAAAATAGCAGCTACAGCTTCAAATTGCATATCTTCTATAATTAAATGTTCATTGTTGAAATTTGAAAATAATGTGTTTAGTTTAACTACGTCACCATTTTCGTCGATAGAGAACCTTTTGAAATTCAGTATTACGTATTTGTTGATGGAAACAACCTTTAATTGTTCCCTAACAGAGTTGTTTGTTTGGCAATGGTTGCATTGCCTTTCAGACAATTTAGGCTTAAAAACTGATGAGAAATCATTTTCATCAATGTTTTGCAAATCAAAACTAATTAACAAAAATCTGCTTTCCAAAAGATTATTGCCAGGAAATATCGCATTACAATTGTCGCAAAATGTTAAAGGATCGTAAACATCACATTGCAGAAATCGAAGAAATTCTTCATCAAATAGGTTTAATAAATTTATCATAAATTCCTGGGCATCTTGCTGTTGCCTTTCACTAAAAATCCCTCCTATCAAACATCTCAAAGCAGATGCACTTTTTACCTTTTTGCTCAAAACGTCTCTAAAAAACTGTTTGACTCGAGAATGATTTTCGTTGTTGTTAATATAGTCTCGGAATTCAGAAATTGATAAAAGGCATTGTACACTTGCATTTGCATAGCAAGTAACTGAATCTAAATTTTGTAAACCACTAATTTTATAGAGACAGTCCCTGGGATAATTGCCAATAATTGGCGAGCTTTCGGGTGGTTGGTAGTAGCAAGTTTCACTTGCAACTTGATCATTAGTATCATTACTTTGAATTTTTTGAATTTTACACGGAGATGCAGCTCTATCTACGACAGCAGAAGTAGCTACATCAGGGTGTCCTCTTTTGATTAAATTCTGTCTAAGATCAGATTTTACAAGTTCACAAAAAACGGGTTTGTGATCGGAAAAGTACGTTTCGTAGGTACCTGCATGTAGTTCATCTATATTAGAAAAAACAACATCAATTTGTGTGTTGCCATCTGTCGTAAAAGTGGTATTGCTCAAACAACTCTTTAAATTATATTCTTTCAAAAAAGGAGTAAGTGAATTGTCAGCCAGTAAAACATTAAAGTTAAAATCTCCCATCACAACAATTCGTTCGCCATTACTACCATTATCCTCGACAATATCTTTAAATTGCTGTTTGAAAAGAGAGAGAAGCGTTTTTGGAGACTTATACCCGGTAACAATTCTTACATCGTCTACTTCAAATTTAATCAAGTGCACATGGAACGATGGGCCTTCTAGTTTCGTCACCACGACTTTCTTGACAATAAGGGGGTCTTTTGCGTAACCTAGTACTCCTTTACAACTAAATCGTTTATCTAAATCTGTTCTAAAAACCTGTTGAAACCCTACTAATGTGATATCATCACTAAGTTGAGTATTCGTTTCAGCAAAAATTAATAAATCACATTTTTTGTACCAATTGTCTAATTCGACGTTTTTCTTATTTTTAATGAAAGACCTAATGTTTAAGTAACATATAACAAAGCCTTCCTTTTTTTCTAAATTGTCATAAGAGCACACTAAATATTTGTCTTTTCTTAGTCTTTGAATTTCATTGTTGACAATGTCGCGTTTTAGAGAATTTGGCTTTCTAAATTGGCCAATAATATAAAGTCCATCAAAATCAGCTCTGGATAAAGCGACATACTTCAACATCCGATTCATATTTTTCGATTTAAAAAAATCGACGCAAACACTTTTATATGTTTGACCCTGAGCTTTATGAATTGTAATAGCTTCAGCTGGAACAAGAGGAAAATTTGTTCTTGTTAAACGGTGGGTCAAATTCTTATCTGTATTTAATTCAACTGCGACTTTATCAATGGGTACCAATTCGGCACACACAGGATTTGCATTAATGTACGAAACATATTTCGACCTAGCTTTCTGACCAATTTTGTCAGATCCAAAATCCAGCCAAATAACCTTAGGAGTGTTAGTATTCTCAATAAAAGTAATGTGTTTTAAAACACCACATGCACCATTAACTAACCCATCTTGGATATCACAATTAAGCGTCAACATGTACTTAATTCCTAATTTGAAACGTATTAAATATGATACGCCACTTACTTCTGAAGCTTTTTTGTTTTTGAATTTTTCCAGTATTTCTGCTTTTTTTTCATCCGTCAGCTTTCCAACAATGTGATCGACTGCCTGAGCAGAATATTCGGTACCAAATTGTCTGTTGATCCTTTCATTGTTGTATTCATCCACGTGTTTGTTTTGGTAATACAACCTTATTGCTTCTTCGGGGACATCTTTGGAACTTGTAACGACTCTGGAATTAATTAATTTCACATCGTCCTCGCTCATCTGACCAACTGCCAAATTGTTCAAAGCAATCGCAAAATTCTTGTCTTTTTGTCTCATGATTTGTGTTATTTCGAAAAACTGAAACTCATTCCATAAGACATTTCCAAACACTTCTCCTAGTAATTGATCTGGAAGGGGTTCGAAAATGTATCTATCAAATACAGGACTTAACTGAAACAGATCACCCACAAGAATAACAGTGATTCCACCAAAGCTTTCCATTGGACGACCAAAGATTTGTCTCAACCTGCGATCTATATACTGAAACGTTTTAACACCTACCATACTAATCTCGTCCACAATCAGGAGCTTCACGTGAATTAAGTTTTTTCTAAGCTTGGCTGCAACATCTGCGGAAAGTTCTGCAAAACTACCGCCGTACTGATTAACAGGTAAGGCGAAAGCTGTGTGCAGGGTGACACCGCCTATCAAAAAAGCAGCTTTGCCACAATATGCTGTAAGAAGTACTCTGATGCAGTCATTTTGGGCTCCCGGTTGACGATCAAAATAATTTGTAATCAGCTGATAAATGGCACTGATACATAAACTTTTTCCAGTTCCTGCTGCACCTAAAATCAGAATTTTTTCTGAATTCCTACCAGTCTTGAAGCAATGCAATATATGCATCGCTATTTCTCGTTGTTTGTCATTGAGCTTTTGCATTAAAAGTTCGAGGTCGGGGTCATTAACTCTTGGTGGACCAGAAATACAAAATCTTGATTTATCTTCAGTTTTGTCCGCTTTTCTGCTGATTTTTTTGGATATATCTCCAGGAAGTTCCACCTCGACTTCTTGGTCGCTTTCCACAATACCATTATTTTCCACTTCTTGTTGTTGGTCTGCCAGTTCTTCAGCTGCCCTTTCCATGTATCTTTCAAGAGTTTCATCTGAAATTAGAGAATATTTATCGGCATTTTGTTTGATGACATGTAAGTTTTGTAAGAAAACTTCCTGACAATTAACTTTTTCAACCTCATTCTCCTCATTTCTCCAGGGTAGAAATAACACCAACTTTTCTCTATAGAAATTTACAGGATCTACATCAACATTATACCTCCTGTAGCGTATAACTTTGGGTTTTTGTCGTGCTACCAAAGAAACAGTTGTGCCATCACCCGCATCGTCATCCAAATTTTCTAACCTTTCCTTTTTTTGGTTGAACCCTGCAACAAAATCGGCCAAGCAGAGATTTTCATGTTCTGCGGGCCGTTTCGCATATTTGTTCATTAAGCCCTCTGCAATAATATTTGTTGAATCCGTTTGCAATTGTCGAAGTTCATCCTTTCTCTTTAGAATTTTTACCCTGTCCGCTATGGGCCAAGTTGGAATGTTGACAACTGTTCGAGATTTTTCAGACAGAGGAAGACTCAAACAATGATAAACGGCTTCTTGACTTCCCATTACTGATGCATTTAGAAACTTGGAAGCTATTTTCTTAAGTCTGTCTTTCACCTTTAAGCCCTCAAACGCGTGGTCTTTTCTGGCATCTTCTAAAATGCGAACCATCCCGACCTCGTCCTTTAATACATAATCGCACATGTATGTGACGGCTGCATACTCATCTACAACAAACTGCAGGTCAGTGTTAGCTTCCCATACCATAAAGTCTTTGTTGTAAGAATTAATTTTGACTTCTTTGCTGTTGCGACGCAAAAATATTTTTGGTTGTTTAAGTGAACTCCTGATTGCCCTTACATATTCTTCGTGAGATATTTTTAATTTCTCTAAAATCGTCTGGTAACTCTCTTCAACTGAATCCAGTGACCTGAAATAACTTTCCATCAATGATTTTATTTTACCTAAATTTTCCTTGTCTTTAGCCGTGATTTGATCAGACGGCAGCGGTGTTAATATTTCCGTATTTTCCATTACGAACTGAGGAAAATTAAAACGGCAAATTTTCTCGGAACTTCGACATCGCTTATAGCAGGTGTGGGTGTGCCTGTGTACATGAGCTGCCATAAAAGGATTATTATCTTCATAGTGACAAGTGATAAATCTATCTATGAAATCGAGAAGATTTTGTCCATATTGGCCCTCCGTAAATTGTGGAGCATCGTGTAACCATAAAAACCCATGTACGTGGGGTGATCCTCTCATCTGAAACTCCCAGCGTAAGAAAAAATCCCCCACCGTATATTCTCGAAACGGACCACCAGGACTCTGTAAATATTGCATAAATTCAGACACTTTATTATTGAAATATCGCACGCAGGTAACTGGATCATTGCGAACAAGTTCAGATTTGTCGAATTCACTTAATTCGAGAGCTTCTTTGATCGACAAGGTCTCATTTTTTTGCAACCTATGTAAACATATTAGCAATTCAGGCCAACAGTACTCACCAGGGGTTAATGTGAAAAAAAATGTCGGTTTACCTAACTGCCTCATCATAGCCAACAATTCACTCTTTTTTTGTTTCCAATAAGCAGGAGAACATCTAATATGATTTAAAAACTGATATCCCGCATCAGACTGAAAAACAGAATTACTCATAAAATTAGAATCCAGTGCCTGTGCAGCTGTAAGATTATCCGTTTTTTGCACTTTCCTTAAAGCTGTTTGGATTGAACTGACAACATCTCGATACAACTTGTGCAAAGCCTTAAAAAGAATTACCCTAGGTTTCTTGCAGCATCTTCTATCATATCTTCTGAGTTCGGATTTTATACGCTTAGTGTACGTCACTCCGGGGCTCAATGGTAACTTTTTACCTCCATAAATTGTGGGGAAGAGAAGCTCATCGATGTTGGAAACTTCAAAAAAGGAAATGGGCCTTTTCCCCTGACCTGGAGCAATAATTTTGATATTGTTAACATTTTCGTTATTAATAGCTCTATTAAACAAAGCTACTTCTTGGCTAAATTCTCCTGTAAAAACTCCATCTGTTTCAGTGCTTTCGTCGATGACAAAATTTCCAGTTTCGACCCCTTTATTAGCAATCTGAAAATTTATTGGTGCATTATCTCTAGGACGATCTTCAGCATCTACTATGAAGTCTACAACCCTGTCATTATTGTCGCTCTGAAAATTGGACAAAGTTTGTGCATTAGAAATAATAATATTGTTTTGAACATATAATTCCTGATCAACCAAATATTTCAAAGCTTGCATAACTGCAGCAGGTCTAATAGTTTCATACATGTAATTAGATTTATGTTCCAAATGCCTTTTGAGTTTGACTTGAATCGTGCTTAGATTGTCAAACTGCCGAGGTAATATATTAACCATGTTTTCAATTTCCACGGGAACATTAACGACACTACCTTTAACTCCCAGTTGTGGATTTAAAGAATGAGGTTTTAAATCCCTAATCTGCAAAAAATATAAATATGGAGACACCATCCTTTCTTCTAGATCGGATAAATCAGCTACAAAATCTGGAACATCTGAAAATTTTAATCCATTACTAATGGCTATCACTGGTATTCTACCGATACCAATTGAATGCTTACAAGTCGTGCATATATAATCAGAAGAAAGACTCACTATTACCTCTTTAAATTCTGGTAAACTGTAAGGATTACCTTTTTGTTTTTTATTAAATGTCTCGAAATTTCGATCCACATCAAATTCCTTTACAGACCTTTTAAAGAACAACCCCTCACAGCAGCAACAAACATATTCGGGCACTTCTTTGCTAGCCTTAATGAACTTTTTCTTTGCCTTGGACACGTCATCTTCGGTGTTGCTTAAGCGTTGCATAACTTGATTTCGAAATCGGCAAATATTATTTGATCTTTCCAACTGTCTCCGCTTCTTTTCCGCATCCCTCTCTTTTTGTCTTTCTGTGTCAGATTTTCTTTTCGTGCTCATTCGAGTCTTGTTCTTGACCGATTCCTTTTCTCGAAAAACTCGTTCTTTGCGTGCCTCTTGCAGTCGCTGCAAATTCTGATTTCTTTCATTTTGAAGATATTCTGGGTTTTTCCTTATTTTGCGTACACGTTCCAAAGTTACGGCAGCTTCCTTCTCCTGGTATTCAGGATCCCTTCTTAAACGTTGCACACGTTCCAAAGTGAGGACAGCTTCCTTCTCCTGGTAATCCGGATCGCTTCTTGAACGTTGCACACGTTCCAAATTTACGGCAGCTTCCTTCTCCTGGTATTCAGGATCCCTTCTTAAAAGTTGCACACGTTCCAAAGTTATGGCAGCTTCCTTCTCCTGGTATTCAGGATCGCTTCTTAAACGTTGCACACGTTCCAAATTTATGACAGCTTCCTTCTCCTGGTATTCAGGATCGCTTCTTAAACGTTGCACACGTTCCAAAGTTATGGCAGCTTCCTTCTCCTGGTATTCAGGATCGCTTCTTAAACGTTGCACACGTTCCAAAGTTAGGACAGCTTCCTTCTCCTGGTATTCAGGATCGCTTCTTAAACGTTGCACACGTTCCAAATTTATGACAGCTTCCTTCTCCTGGTATTCAGGATCGCTTCTTAAACGTTGCACACGTTCCAAATTTATGGCAGCTTCCTTCTCCTGGTATTCAGGATCGCTTCTTAAACGTTGCACACGTTCCAAAGTTATGACAGCTTCCTTCTCCTGGTATTCAGGATCGCTTCTTAAACGTTGCACACGTTCCAAATTTACTGCAGCTTCCTTCTCATAGTAATCAGGATTACGTCTCATACGCTGCACACGCTTCAAAGTTTGGACGGTTTCCTTTTCATTAAATCTAGAATCAAATCTTAGTTTCCTAATACGTACTATATTTTGGCTTAGTTCCTTCTGAGAATATTCTTGGTTAGTGCGCAATTTCTTCATGGAATTTTTGTTGGCAACTTTTCGATTTTTATAAGATTGACCTTTACGTTTCATAGTGCCTTAATTAATATAAACGTAACCTCTGAAATATTCTAAAAAACAAACCTTTAAATGGTTCTCTAAAAAAATATGTATTAGTATTTATAAAAATAAATAATGAAGCAATTAAATGGAAGATTTCCTTCACAATAAACACCGTCAATGCTCACAAATCACAGCAATATTCGCACTGTTCACTGTTCACTAACGCAATGTTAAAACCTCAAACGAAATTAAAACTCTTATCGCCGTCAAGCAAAAAACACTTTGTAAACAGCGCGTCGCTGCTCGGCGATCGGCTCTGCAACACTTTTGCCCGTTAATTCATCATAATAAGAAATCAAATGAGCCCTCATTACATTATTCGCAAAAGTGCACGGAAAACCTATAAACACACCCCCGCTATGTTGATATAATAAAAATTCTTCGTGAAAATCCCGAGCACGCATAATCTTTCTTCTCAAAAACGCCTATTTAATAATATTTCAAGCGTTTTATAATAAATTGATTTTCTCGATATTGTGCCAACAAACCACAAAATGTAAATTATAAATAGGTACATTATTAGAAACATAACTTGAACACCTTTCTTGTATTGATAAACAAATGGAGATTTTATATACAGGGTGGTGGTCAAAGTATGGGATATTCCCAATAACTCTGCAGTTTGCAACCAGTATTTCTAGAAAAAATCTGTAGGACAGGTCAAATTGATTTAAATTCTTGCGGAACTTTTAAGTCTCTGATGACGTTACTCATATCAAACATATTACGTCATCGGTGTTTTCTTTTTTAAATAAACGTCAATACTTTCTTCGACTGATTTTTCAGCCATATAAAAATTTTACCAAAATCATAACGTAAAACAGAACTTAAAAAAAGGAATCGGTATTCGCAATAACTTTGCAACAAGCAATTTTTGAGAAAATCTGTTTAACAGGTCAAACTATTTTACATTTCTGCGGAGCCTTTGACATCATTTTTAAGTCTCTGACGTCACCCATTTCAAACATATTACGTCATCGTTTTTTTTACATTTAGGTTAATAATTTGTACCTAATTTTTATATGGCCGAAAAGAGAATTCAACCATGTAACAAAATCAGTGGAGAAAAGTATAGACTCTCATTTAAGAATTTGGTATCCCAAGTACTTTTTATAAATTTTTCTACATCAGGCTTGCTTAAAAAAAAAAATCTGTGTTTTTTCAAAATTTTACGGTGTTTTGCCAAAAAGGCACTAAGTTTGAATACATTTTTGGAAACACAACTTAAAGATGTTGAATGTGCTGATAAAGAAAACGGGAGTTTGTTATTCAAATATCAAAGTTGATATGCCAAAAAGGCACTTTCCATTCGCCGATTGCCACCAAAATCAAGTCAGCTTTTTGAAGGGTTATGGAATCTACACCTACCAAATTTCAGCCAAATCGGCCCAGTAGTTTGGGTTGTAGCGCGTTAATTAATGTTCCTTCTAAATTTCGAATTTTTGGATCTTGTGTCAAAAGGGCATTAAGTATGAATACATTTTTGGAAACAGAGTTTGATAACATTTTATGTGCTGGTAAGAAAAATCGATGTTCATCAGTCAAATTTCATAATTGATGTGCCAAAAAGGCTCTTGGTGTTTGCCGATTGGCAACAAAATTAACTGGGCTCACCAGAAGGCCAACACTAACCTCCATACCAAATTTCATGAAAATCTGATCGGTAGTTTTCGAGGAATCTTGCTCACATACGTACATACGTACATACGTACATACGTACGTACATACACACAGACATTTTTTAAAAACCACTTTTTTGTGATCTTGGGACCTTGAAACGTAAAGATCTAGTGTTATCTCAATTTCGAATTTTGGAGTGATTGCAGTAACCTCCCATTTTTATATGGTTGTGGGGAGGTTAAAATGTCCTCGGTTTCTAAGTGTAATCACGAGTGTAATCATCAAGAAAATAGAAAAAAAGTATGTGCAGCTTGTGGAAGAAAAATACGTTTCTGTAAATCTAATCCATCGAAATTTCTGGTAACTGAAAAACTTCAAAGGCTTTTGCAAGTAAGTGTAAACAAAAACTTTGACATCTTAGACGACAGATTTCCTCTGGCTGTTTGCACTATGTGTCGTCTTGCGCTTACTGACAGAGATAATAAGCGGTTACTTGCAAATATGCCGAATTTTGGGGACCTACAACTGCCTAAGGAAACCAGATCTACGAAGGATGAACAAGTATGCAACTGCTACATTTGTTTAACGGGGAGACAAAAGGGGCATGAAAAAATAGACAAGGGTAGAGGTCACGTTCACAACATCTCCAAAATAATTGACCGTACTTGTTGGAGATTGAGTTGGCAATGCGCATGCGTGCCAGCAATCTTACTGTTAACTTTTAAAAATAAAGCCAGTAGCTTGTATGAAACGTAAGTGGTGTGTTATTTACCCGTTCGCTCCTCGACAATAATTTATTTAGACACAAGCTACAACATGGCGCAGTCGGAAAAGCGTTAAATTAAATATTTTCTGTACAGTGTACACAGTTTCACGTTCGACACGTGAGGGATCGAGGTTTATTTAGTCGATAAAAAAAAAAAAAACTTGCTAATAATGGCGGACGAAGCGAATGGTGGTGTTGGTGATCGTAATGGCGCCCCTGCAATAATGGCTGTTCATAAATCTGGTGTCGACGTCGTTCCTCCACGTGAATTAAGCTTTGAAGGGAGCATGTGTGATAACTGGGAGTTTTTCAAGCAGAAATTTACAATTTATTTAAAGGCCAGTGGCCGCGACAGGGAATCAGAAGAAACCAAAGGTTATTTGTTATTAAATCGAATTGGAGACCGTGCTCTACGCATCTACAACACGTTTGCATTCGAAGCGGAGGACGATAAAGTCAATTATACCAGAATAGTGGAGAAATTTGAAGAGAAATACTTGCCAAGTAAGAATGTTACCTATGAAAGACACCGGTTTTTTTCAAGAAACAAATCAGTACAGGAAAGTTATGATGAATACTGTACCGAACTGAGACAGCTGGCAACTTCTTGCGAATTTGGAAATTTAACCGACAGTTTGATACGTGACAAGCTGATATTGGGAATTTCAGAAACTCACATTAAGGACAGACTTCTGAGGGAAGCTAACCTAACTTTGGACAAAGCAGTTGAAATTTGTCGTATTGCCGAAGCCACAGCAAAGCAACTAAAGCATATATCAAATCTAAATGCTGAAGGAACTACCGAAGTAAATATTGTGGAAAAGAAACGTTTTGCAGATCGGAGACAGGCTCCAGGGCAACACCACAACTCACGAGGCCAGACGAGTACAGAACAATCTGGATCTGGAAATATGCAGCAGCAGCAGGTTGGAAACCAAGGTCAAGGACGTAACACGGAAAGGGCATCAACCTCAACTGGACGTCAGTTTAATCATGCCAATAACCCCAAGATAAGTAATTTCATTAATAATTGTTATAATTGTGGCAATTCACATGGTATTAATAAATGTCCTGCATATGGCAGACGCTGCAATAAATGCAATAAAATGAACCATTTTGCAAAACTTTGTAAACAAAGGGTTAATTTAGTTGAATTTGATACTGAAACAGATTACTATGATGATGATGTATTATTTATAGGGACTGTTATAGACAACAATAACTTGCAGTCACGGTGGAAAGAGATTTGTAGAGTAGAAAATAAACTAAATATAGAGTTCAGGTTAGATACAGGAGCTGATTGTAATCTTCTACCTTCAAATCATTTAACTAATTTAAATTTAAATAAGGAAGATCTCAAAAGACCAGTAGGAAAAATTTCGAGTGTGACCAACGAAGAAATAAAATCACTTGGAACGTGTGAGTTATCTGTCTGTTCAATTTCTAATCCAAGTTTGGTTAAACAGATAAAATTCTATGTTGTGGACATCAGCAAACCATTGCTAGGGTTAAAGGCTTGTCAAACTTTAAATTTAATTCAAAGAGCAAATCAAATTAATGTGGTGAACAGTGAACAGGATAATATTGAGGACATGTTGACCCAATATAAAAGTGTTTTTCAGGGCTTGGGTTGCCTGAAGGAAGAATACAAAATTGAGCTTGAAGATGGTGCAATTCCCAGAGTTCATCCTCCGAGAAAAGTACCATTTGCAATACAGGATCGATTAAAAAAATAATTAACACAACTTGAGCAAGAGAATATAATTGTAAAGGTTGAGGGTCCCACCGATTGGGTAAATTCTTTAGTAATTGTCACAAAACCTAACCTAGACTTAAGGCTATGCTTAGATCCCAAAGATTTAAATGCTGTTATTAAACGCGAACATCACTATATTCCGTCCTTAGAGGACATAGTAGGTAAATTAAATGGAGCTAATTATTTCAGCATTTTAGACTGCTCCAATGGGTTCTGGCAAATTAGATTGGACGAAGCAAGTAGCAAACTGTGCACTTTTAACACACCTTTTGGCCGGTATAGATTTCTAAGAATGCCATATGGTATTTCGTCCGCCCCAGAAATTTTTCAGAAAAGGATTAGGCAGTTTTTTGACAGCATCGAAGGGGTAGAAATATACATCGACGATATTCTAATTTGGGGAAAGGACTTAAAAGAACATAACTGTAGATTAGCCAAAGTATTGGAAATAGCTCAAACTAACAACATTAAGCTTAACAGAACTAAGTGCCATTTTGGCGTTCAAGAAGTTAGATATTTGGGTCATAAAATAACTAATAATGGGCTTGTTGCAGATGAGAATAAAGTTTCTGCAATCTTAAATATGAAAACACCTTCTAATAAAACTGAAGTTGAAAGCTTGTTAGGTGTAGTTAATTATTTAAACAAATTTATACCTAATTACTCTGAAATTACTGAACCGTTAAGGCAGTTAATCCGTAAAGAAAATTTGTTTGATTGGGGAAGTCCGCAACAAAGGGCTTTTGAAAAAATTAAATCATTATTAATTAAATCACCAGTTTTGCAGTTTTATTCAAAGCTGGACCCTGTAACTATTTCTTGTGACTCCTCACAAAACGGGTGTGGTGCGGTTTTATTACAAAATAATGCACCAGTGGCGTATGCTTCAAAGGCGTTTACCAATACACAAAAGGCTTACGCCCAAATTGAGAAAGAAATGCTAGCCATTGTATTTAGCTGTCATAAATTTCACCAATATATCTTTGGACATAATGACGTAACTATAGAAACGGATCACAAACCGTTAATTCATATTTACAACAGACCACTGACAGAGGCTCCTGCGAGGTTACAAAAAATGTTAATTATGCTTCAAAAATATAGTTTCAAGTTAATCTATAAGAGAGGAAAGGAACTATACATAGCAGATGCTCTCTCAAGGGCTTATGAGGAGAAAATTGATGAAGTATTTGAAAGCTCATGCAATGAAATAGAGCATCAACTATGTATAGTAAACAAAACTTTACCAATCTCTGAAGAAAAGTATCAGTTATTTCAAAGTGAAGTGGCCAATGACGAACATTTCAAGAAATTAATTCAGCTTATAAAATCAGGTTTTCCAGAGAATAGGAATGAATTAAATGATGAATTTAAAGTCTATTTTCCGTTTAGATATGATTTGTGTGAAATAGACGGGTTAATTTTTAAAAATAATAGACTATTAGTTCCTATAAGTTTGAGGAAAGACATGTTAAACAAATTACATGTAGGCCATTTGGGTAAGGACAAGACCAGGTTAAGGGCAAGAGAGACGTTGTTTTGGCCAGGCATAAACAATGATATTAACAATCTAATAGAGAGTTGTGATGTGTGCTCAACATACAAAAGAGACCAAATGAGAGAACCATTAATTCCCCATGAGATTCCGAATGGTCCATGGATAAAACTTGGCATAGACTTCTTTGAACTAGATCAGGTCACTTATGTCATAATGATAGATTATTTTTCTAAATTTGTTGAACTGGCAACAATGAATTCTTTAAAAGTGGGTCCTGTCACCAGTTTCTTAAAACAAAACTTTGCACGTCATGGTGTACCATGTACTTTGTTCTCTGATAACGGCCCACCATTTAATTCTGTAGAATTCTCAAGTTTTGCCAAACAATGGGGATTTAAACACGTCACTTCCAGTCCAAGATATCCGCAGTCCAACGGACAGGTTGAAAGGGCAATACAAACAGTAAAAAACATATTAAGAAAGTGTAAAGCTAGCGGTGAGGACCCATATTTAGCATTGATGGAATATGTAAATACACCTATTAGTGATCAGTTACCTAGCCCTGCTCAAATTCTATTCAGTCGTCGTCTTAGAACAACTATACCAGTAAAGGATGCTCTTCTAAAATCAAAAACAATACCAACAGGTTGAAAGGGCAATACAAACAGTAAAAAACATATTAAGAAAGTGTAAAGCTAGCGGTGAGGACCCATATTTAGCATTGATGGAATATGTAAATACACCTATTAGTGATCAGTTACCTAGCCCTGCTCAAATTCTATTCAGTCGTCGTCTTAGAACAACTATACCAGTAAAGGATGCTCTTCTAAAATCAAAAACAATACCAATAGCAAAGGTTGCTAATATTCTCCAGCAACGACAATCAAGTAGCAAGTTGTATTATGACCAAGGTACCAGAGAATTACCGGATTTGAAAATAGGCGATAAAGTAAGGGTAAAGAATTTTAAAGGTCATAATTGGTTAGAGGGAAAAGTGTTAGAAAAAGCGAAATATCCGAGATCCTACATTGTAAAACTAGATTCCACGGGGCAAACCTTAACCCGAAATCGAAGACACTTAATCAAGGTTCAAGGTACCTCTAGTATTATCCCATCCGATCGTGAGCCTGAATACCCTGACTATGTTTTGACGACTGCCACCTCAAAAGGAATTTCTAGACCGACAGAGAATTCAATTGGAACAAGTGCAATAACAAACAATGTTTCAAACAATGTTATAAATAATCCAATCAACGATGTAAAATTAGATAACACTCAGTCTCATAGAAATAACAATCAAAACAATAACCAACCTAGTCTTATTGATATGAAAACCAATGAGGTTCTAACAAAACGCGGAAGGGTTGTAAAGCAACCTCTGAGATTAAATCTATAATAGTAGTTATAGGTAAGATAAAGGTTACACTAGTAGCCAGTGTTCAAGAAAATGTATTTTTAAGTTCTTCTTTCATTTTGTTAATTTAGCAGTAGGTTAATGCTAAACGTATTTGTTCATTTGTTCGATTATTATAATGTGTATCTGTTTGTTTGATAAAAGGGAGATGTTGGAGATTGAGTTGGCAATGCGCATGCGTGCCAGCAATCTTACTGTTAACTTTTAAAAATAAAGCCAGTAGCTTGTATGAAACGTAAGTGGTGTGTTATTTACCCGTTCGCTCCTCGACAATAATTTATTTAGACACAAGCTACAACAGTACTAACGGACTTTATGGTTCTTCTAGCACTTCTTTGCTACCATCTGTTTCAAAAAATGTTCCAGCCCTAGAGTCGCAAAGCCCAAATAAAAAAAATCACTGCAAAACTTGCTTCCAGGAATTAGGCAAGGGCAAGAGGCATCGCTGCACACTTAGAAGAGCGCCGACAAATGTTGCAAAAGTGGTGACAAATTTTGGGAAAAAACAACAAGAGCAGGTGGTTACTTCAGTGCTGAAGAATTTAATTAATAACATGGAGATTGGCAGCAATCATCATCAAAGTGTCCAACTGAACTTGGCTACTACTGCAGGTCGTACCGTTAGAGTTGTTCTTAATCCTAAGGATAAACAACAAAAAACTGTTTTTCCGGCTGAAGGTCTAGATAGTTATCAAGTAAATTCAGGAGCCTCGTGTAATCAAATGGAAAAATTAACTAATTTTTTAAGGAGTTATGCCGGAAAACAGTCTGTTCCTGCACATTATCGAGAGCATGCGTCAAAGAAATCTAAAACTCTGCAGAATATTTACAAAGATGGCATATACGAATTTGATGTTGAAGGAAAAAAAGAAAAAGAAAAGAGGCCAGTAGTGTGGGCAGACTCCGAGGAAATACTGCAAGCGGTTTTAGAAGAAAGAAATCAAATTGGTAGACCTATTATAAAAGTTATGGCTGACGGCGGTCAAGGATTTTTCAAAATCTGCATGACAGTTCTGCCTGAAAATTATTGCCCTAATTTGAACCGTGGGGTTGAAGACGAGTCAAGTGAATCTGACGAGCAACTGGACCCTCCTAAAAAAATTAGCCGTTATAGCGAAGGTGGGAGTGTTGGACAAAAGGCAAAACTAACTGGTGTTCATAGAGTAATTATGATCTGCACTGTCCCACAGATCAAAGAAACTTATGAAAACATTTCGCTTTTGTTCAAGTTAGCCAATATCAACAATATTCCCTTTAAATTTGTCTCAGACTTTAAAATTCTACTTATAGTTAATGGGCAACAAACTGCTACATCATCATATCCTTGTCCATATTGTTTTGTGTCGCTAAAAGATTTGAGAGGTTGTGAAGAAATACCTTCAGAAGTTGAACCGCAAGTTGCTAGTGAACGTGACTTATACAGAAGACCCAAAATATATGGACACTTGAAACAAAGCTATGAAAAATTTTGCTCTTTTGACAATAATAAAAAGTATGCAAAACATTGTTGGAGCACAATTAATAGCCCGCTTTTTGAAGAACAGGATGACATGTGCGTTCTGGAGAAATGCGTAATCCCTGAATTGCACATTTTACAAGGCTTTGTAAATCATCTTTTCTGGGATGGACTGGTTCCTCTGCTTGGCCGGGATAAAGCCTTGATTTGGCCTAAAAAATTGAAGATAATTGCAAAAAATTATCAAGGTGAACTATTCGAAGGCAACGCTTGCAGAAAACTGTTGAAAGAAGCTGACAAACTTAATGATCCTCAAATTCTTCAAGGCACAAATCTTCTCCGTGTTATGCCATTTATCTCAGCCATCAAAGCTATGAATCGCTTAGTGGAAGATTGCTTTTCGACTAAAGTTAAAACGATTGATTTAGCAAAACACATTGATGAGTTGAATAAAACCTTTAAAGCAACTGGTGTTTCTGAAACGCTTAAAATACATGTAGTGCTTGAACATACCAAAGACTGTCTTGAGTTTCTTGAAGAAGGTTGTGGACTTGGCCTTTGGTCAGAACAGACAGGGGAATCTATACACAGAGAGTTTTTAAAATACTGGAGCAGATACAAAATTAATATGATACAGGATGCAAGCTACGGAATTCAACTAAAAAAAGCAGTGGTAGAATTTTCGTCCAGGCATTTATGAAATAGAATTCTTAATATAGGTATACATTAGTTGAGGTGTTTTCCATTAATATAGGCATAAAAAAGGATTTATTGATGAAAAATGTTATGCTTTGTTTTCTTTCGCAATAAAATTGTGAGAATTATATAATGTGTGTATACATGTCACCGCCATTAATCAAGTTAAGGATCAGCTACGATTTTACTCTTTACATTTTTTTGATGCCAATACCTCTACTTAACAGGATCAGAAGTCATTTTTCGGTGTCATTTTCATTAAACTAATTTGTTGTTGGGGGTTGGGGGACACTGTGTCTAGTTTTGCAGAAAAATTTAATAAATGATTTGCAATTAATCCACCAACCCTCGTCACCAATCCACCACCTCTTATCCCAAGGCCACCAACCGAGCCACCAACTCTCGCCACCGAGCCACCAACTCTCGCCACCGAGCCACCAACTCTCACTATAAATCCACCAACTATCATCACACCAAATCCACCAACTATTGCATTCGCGGAAGATACTGGAGAACATGGGATTGATGGATTCATAGATACTTACATTGCCAATATGGCGGTGGGCGGTGGCCAGTCTATTGAACAACTCTCTGAGACTACACCTCACGATTCAATTGAAGCACCAGGTAGTATTTTAACGTCACCCTGAGATATATATTTTTAATGGTCCTCATAGGTGAACCTGCAGTGGACATAGAAAATGATAATTCATTTTTTATTGAAAATAATGGAGCAGGACCTAGTAGTGCAAGGAATTCACAGGCAAGCGACTATTCATCAGAAACCAATTGTAAGGGTTTATTTATATTTTGGTGTCCTAATTTTTAATTAACATATTTCAGACAATAATTGCAACTGTAACGAGCGTCTTTTCAATATAATGTCAAATGTATTATTTCAAATTAAGGAAATAAAACAATCAATTAGGAATGAGAGACCAGTTGTAGATAATGAAGTGGACGTCATTGAGGGTTTTCTGCCCTGTGATTCAGTGAACAGACTGCAGTACTTCGAGAATTGGGTGAATGAAGACGGGAAGCACAAAACCCAACTAGTAATTTTTAGTTCTGTTTATTAAGCAACGCTTTTAACATTAATATTGCAGTATAATTTCTTCAAAAATATTGGCGTTTCAGGCAGCCGTGATTTCGTCTTGAGAATACTCAGGAGGGTGCTAACAAATAATGTTGCCGAGCTATGTTCATGGACTGGAGCCAAAAATAATTTCAAGATCGAGGATTTAAGCACAATATCTGTAATGTTCGGTAAGGTACAACTTTTAAATTGTGTTATTGTTTCAACGTGATGCGAAATTTCTGGTATTTATACTGGTAATACTGGTAATGGGATAATACTGTTACTAATTATTATTATAAAAAACATAAACAACAAAAGTACGCAACATTTTTTTATATTAAAGTTAAACGGTAGTTTAGTTAACCATAGTGCTCGACGTAGGTCTTCATTTAAAAAAAACGTAACTGAACTATTGGTTTCAAATATTATTACCTTCTTGCGATTAGTTCTGTTTTAATAAAATGCATCGTCTAGCAGAAAATTGCCTGTTTTTTTGCTTCAAGAATTTTGGAAATATTTCGGTAATCAACCGCTAAATTTTACAAAAAAAAGTTGGATGTTTACCTACCTTGCTATGCCTGCACTGATTTTGCCGCGATCAGCAATTTCTTTCGCAACAATACATTAATAAATTCGTCATGCAATAATTAATATTTTATCATTGCCTCTTTATTTGGCAAGTCGATTAATTGTCTATTTTCATTTTTCTACAATGCTCTTTGAATTAATCCCTTCTATTGTAACGTTTTCGATTGAGAAATATATTAATTCCATTGTTTTATAGGTGCCGTGCGGGATGGCACAGGGGTAACCCAGAAGGACTTCGAAATTATCGTAAAAGACTGGCTGCGCCACGCTCGCCAGAGACGAGAACGGCAGCAGAAAAAAAATGAGCATACTTTGTAGTTTATATGATTGTATTACCTCCTATAATTATGTATTTTCAATATATTATGTATTTTTTCTATATAGATCATTTCAATTATTAGGCACTTTCGATTTACACATTTAGGTGAGGAGCCTCAGCAATTTGATTGGTTCATTTGAATTTTGACCAATCAAATTGCTGAGAATAAGTGAGGTTCCTCACCTAAATGTGTAAATCGAAAGCGCCTATTATAAATCCGGTCAATTACCTATTGATTTCGCAGTTTGACGTGGCGTAGAAGTACTACGTAATGTTCCGTTGAATGTCATATTGTGACATGTATGAGAGGTAACATGTGAAGTTCTGTAAAGGCTCACAAAAATACATCGCAGTTAGATCTGAAGCGAAGTACATAAAGCGCAGAGATGTGACCTCCACAATACTGCCACAAAAATGCATCATAGTTAGATCCGAAGAGAAGTTAATAAAGCGCATAGGTGTGACTTCCACAATACTGCCGCATTAAATCTCCTGAAGCGGACATTTCGCTGTCTGCGTTGCGATGAAGTCGCGTCGCATAGAACATCGCAGTGGATATTTATGTGCTCAATGTGAACTCTGTAAGATGTAACCGTGATTACCGTGTGTTCTCTGGGTTTCCACGGAACATCAAATAGCTGACATTTTGACTAAAGCCCTGGCGAAGATCAGATTTGCAACTCTTAGGAAGAAGCTGGGATTGCAGTGCAACACGGCGTGCTGATTTAGGGGAAGTGTTGAAATGAAATCAGCATTGTTCATTAAAAACAATTTAAGTTGTTAAATATCATACCTATTATATCAGTCACTTTTTCTAAGTCTCTTTTTTCTTCTTTAATAAACTTTTAACCACAACACATACCTTAGGTACCTATATAACATACTTGAAAATTAATAGTTTTTGAATATTACATTTTATCGTGCCTTTTAGGTTCATTACTAACGAACGGGTATACAGGGTGTCCCGTCTCAGAGTGCAACAATTTCAGCCACAGATTCCTTGCATGAAAATAAAAGACCCATATTTTTTTGTTTCGCTAGATGGGCCCCCATTTCGTCACTAGAGCTCCTCAAAAGTGAGCCCCAAAAATCGAAAATTAATTCGCACGTCTTAACCATTCAACCGATTTTGCTGAAATTTTCCACAAGACCATTACGAACGATGAAGATTTCAATAATGTAGCTGATGATATCGTGGTGCCCACCACAGGCGCCCCCTGGGCCGCCCTCGACATTTTCGGCCCATTACCTTTGTTAACGTAATTAAATTCCGTAATTAATTACACACCATCCGATGGTCGATTGAATTTAGAAACTACGCTACCTCTTACACTTTTTCTGTAAAATTAAGGAATGTGGAGCCATACACGTGCTTATTGGCAGACTTTTCAAGATAGCTATAGCGCGATTAATGTCAGGGCTTTGTTAAAGTTTTAAATTATTGTCAGTTTTGCACCACTGTGGCACTGTGTTTGTTTTTTTTTTGTAAATATTATAATGGCAGCCAATTTTGCAAATTCGGAGTATGCAGATATGCATTTAATTTATGGTGTATGGCTCCACATTTCTTAATTTTACTTGGAAATGGTGCATTTTACAGAAAAAGTGCAAGAGGTAGCGTAGTTTCTAGGACGCCTATGGTGGGCACCACGATATCATCAGCTACATTATTGAAATCTTCATCGTTCGTAATGGTCTTGTGGAAAATTTCAGCAAAATCGGTTGAATGGTTACGACGTGGGAATTAATTTTCGATTTTTGGGGGTCACTTTTGAGGAGCCCTAGTGACGAAATGGGGGCCCATCTAGCGAAACAAAAAAATACGGATCTTTTATAGTCATGCAAGGAATCTGTGGCTGAAATTTTTGCACTCTGAGATGGGACACCCTGTATAATGGAAAATTTAATTATTGTTTTCCGCTGTAGAATTGCGACAAATATAATCGATTTGCCAAGAAACGGCTCCAGCGGCAGATAAGTAGTCTGAAAATTCATCACGTAAGGCTGTCATGTTTCGACTTGCATAATTTGATGACATCCTACCCTTTCCCTTAAAACTATTCAAAGGTTGGTCCCGCCATGTACCTGACGTAATAGTACCATCTGAATTAATTGTACAATACATTTGCTGAGCTGCAGGCAGATCTTTTTCTGCCATTTTCAGAAAAATATGTAAACAAATAGCAGCTGCAGTTATTTTTTCCACAGTTGAAACATTAGCAATTATACTATTTCTGAAAATCCTCCATCTAGAGGTTAAAATCCCAAAAGAATTTTCAATGGTCGTTCTGGCTCCTGATAAACGATAATTAAAAATCCGCTTCTTAGCTTGTAAATATTTGCCTGGATAGGGTCTCATTATACCGTACGTTTCATTCCAGGAGCCGTATAGGGAAATAACACGGGAAAAGTGTTTTTATTTTTTGTTTGCTCCTGAAACTGGTTCCGGCCAAATCTGAGTGATACGGTCAATGGGCCTCAGTGTCCTCTACGCCCCGTCACTCAGGTACAAGTGTACCCCCTCATGTGGGGGGCCTGATCTGAACGCATGTCTGCAAATCATCCGACACCAAATGTTTCATTGCAACTTGGGGAGCGAGATGCGTCCAATTCTAACTTAAAATGTAGACCTTGTATTGGTACCTCATCTAGAGATTTACAATTTTAGAGTTCCTTTTGAAACTTGATCTGTTTGCATAGTTCGTGTCTTGTTTAGTTTGTAGGTTGTTTACATTTTGTTTAGTTGTAGGAATTTCGCGTTTTCTTTAATAACGCTCATTTCTTTTAGGGGGGGTTGTGAACCAACGAAATTTTGCAAATTAAGTAGATATAAGTAACTAACTTGCCGTTCATGACGCTTTCCTTGCAAATCTTTGGGAACGCGAACAATTCCACTTAATTTCTAGCCAAGAGATGATGCTATGTCAGGGCGTCAAATTCGACACCCACTTGCTTAGGTGTAATGGTTCACAGTCCTTTGGATTATAGAAATAAGTTTAATTTAAGTAATGTTTTTTCTTTTTTAATCAACGGGAATGTTACTATCAAAACTAGAAGCAAAAGCCAGACGCTTTTGCACTTTGTAAATTATTATCAGTTCACAAGAAGTTCCCATGTAACTCTCACTGTAGTACTCACCAAATTTATTATTGTAATATATCTATCAAAAATCGGTTTCCGGCCCTCGTCGGTTCCGCCCAACGTTAAGTGTATTTCTAAATTTCATCGTTAATATAAGTGTAGTTTAAGAAGAACAGCATTTTTCTTTACGGCCCTAGTCACGAAAGTCCAGCACGCTCAAACAAATTGTGACTACCCCTAGGTCACAACAGTAGGTGGCGCCCCTTACTATATTTTAAGGGCTAATTTGTATCACTTTTGCTAGCCGGGACAACACATGAGTCTGGAACCATTCGAACTAATTACAATTATTATTGTGTTCGTTACGCAAATCAAATAGTTTAGGATTAGACAGTTATACTTTATATTATATTCTTAGGTATGTAAATAAAGTTCTATAAAAAGTTTCATTTGCTTGGTTTATTAATCATTGCAAGTGGCATCTTATTAAAATTCACTGACAAAATAAACCATGGTGTTGTCGTACAGTCTTCGAAAATAATAAAAGTTTTCAGAAGTCATTTTAAATTTGGCGCTTTGCTCCCTACAAAATAATGGCGGACATGAACCAAGGTCACTCCAATTTGTCAACGAAAGATCAAAGGTTCCGACAAGAATGTATAATCTGTCCGGGATCCACACGACCGAGATTCACCCTATTTCCATGGCGAATCATTGTTGTCAACCATGTTGTCGCCATGGAAATAGGGTGAATCTCGGTCGTGTGGATCCCGGACAGACCATAGCTTCTGGATTATGACTTCTGTGACTTTACCACAAAAAAATATACTTTAGAATAAAAATGTACTTACCCATACCCAATACGCACCCGAAGAGGCAACTTGGCAGCAGCATTGAACGTTTTATTTTGTTCGCCATATCATCATATCAATATCTTCAATTTTCGCGAATAGTCTCATATTTCCACATTCCACGAGTGGCGAACGTAATTTTGCATTGTACGTGTACGCGCAGGTTTAGTGATACTCAAAAAATAGTACGAAATCAAAGAATTCTTTACTTAAGCCACAAAATTTGCGGAGAAGGAACACAGCGACTGAGATTTATTCGCCACTCAGTGCATTATACAGAGTATAGTATGGTCATCACGCATCATGATGTTCACGTCGCAATATGCAGTAGCTGCTATATACTAAAAGGAAATTAAACTTTCGTCTTTCCTCACAATTATTGCTAATTGTCGCCAGTAAAGGCTATCCGAGAAATAATTTTTTCAACAATTTTACCAGATATTCATATTAGACTCAAAATTGACAATAAAACAACGTTGGCCTTTTTCAGTCCTTGCATAGGACGAAAGTTTCGTTTCCCAATACTATACGTTCCTGTCTAAAACCGTAGCCTACCGATAGATCTAGCCATGACACGTCTGCATGACGTTACAGCTGAAGGTGGACGCATATGGTTTCACTACGCGTTTATACGGCAACGGCATTTTTAGAACTCCTACCTATCCCTATTAGTCCCACAGACCACTCAGTCTATAGACGTACGACGGCCATTAGGATCTAAGGTCACTTAGCGCCTCTGGTGATTGGGAGCGGAATTAAAAATTTTCCTTAAAATGTTCCTTGGCAAAAATAATTAAATAAAGTTAAAAACTCGGTACAATTAAAAGATTTCAGAGCAGCTGTTTAAACCATTGTTTAATTAAATACAAGTTAAAACTGAAACAGTTCTAAAAAATGCAATGTCCGAATCCGACCGAGGGTCATAAAACCATGAAATATTGAAAACAAGGTTTAAGTAGTTCACAAAATCACACAGTCTGGCCGTTTTCGAGGCCTTGGCATTCGGCAAACGATGTCTATTAAGTTACATAAAGACTACAGCACTTTATAATTCCCATTTCCACTGTTTTTGATGAACGAACACAAAAAATCCCCGTATGTGCGCTTTTTTTCATTTGAGTCTCTACACCGTAAACATAAGAACTCAATATAGTAGAACGAACACATAACTGACTAAACTAAAGACAAACTCAACTGATCACTGCAAGTTTAATCACTTAAAATTAAAAACGATTCACTTTAATAATCTTGTGACAGTCAGAAAGCTTTGTCAAAAAAGACAAGAAGACAAGTAGCCTGCTTTGCGTTAGCTACTGTAATACATCTCACTAATCAAACCCATTTTATATTTGTTTTTATTTGCGCGACATCTCTGGATTGGGAGCCGAAATAATATTCGTCACGTGACTGGACCAAAATGCCGCTATTTAACTGGAATCTCTATAGAGATGAGTGCTTTGTGATTAGTCCAGTGCAATTAAGATTTGACCCCGGCATAAAAAAAAAGGTAAAACCTTTTCTAACATGATCGGGGCAGTCTATTTAACATGTCATAAAAAGTCCCAAAGAATCCCGCGTCGGGTTTGGCCGTAATGGCCGAGGAACCGGTTCAACAGTAAAAATTCTCAAATTTTAGGCTATTTATCCCACCAATTGTGTTTTAATCTTGATATGCCTTTGCTGTTAGCTTGTCAGGAACATTGTGAAACATACTTTATTTAGCTGTGGCAAAAAAAAATGACGGGGCACGCGCCCGAGCGTTCGCGCGGTCCAATAGACGCTTCACGCGAACTGTCCAGGGAGTCGACCGATTTTGATGAAACTTTCAGCGTCGAGGCAGATCGATGTGAGGTTGAAGCCTATTATTTTTCGCTGCGATCGAACGACCGGACTACCGGAAAAATGCAGATACGGTAAAAACATTGAATTGCAAATATCTCAGTTTTTGTCGGTCTTATGCCAAAATATGTCTTATTCAATGTTGTGGGAAATTTAATTCTCTACAAAAAAGCACATAATCATTTTTTTCATACGACCAATAGTTTAGGCGCTACGGTCGGAGGAAGTTGGCTGCCAAGAGCATGAGCATGACAAAAAAAATCGTACTAGAGTTGAGTACTGAACTTCCTCCGACCGTAGCGCGTAACCCATTGGTCGTATGAAAAAAATGATTATGTGCTTTTTTGTAGAGAATTAAATTTCCAACAACATTGAATAAGACATATTTTGGCATAAGACCGACAAAAACTGAGATATTTGCAATTCAATGTTTTTACCGTATCTGCATTTTTCCGGTAGTCCGGTCGTTCGATCGCAGCGAAAAACAATAGGCTTCAACCTCACATCGATCTGCCTCGACGCTGAAAGTTTCATCAAAATCGGTCGACTCCCTGGACAGTTCGCGTGAAGCGTCTATTGGACCGCGCGAACGCTCGGGCGCGTGCCCCGTCATTTTTTTTTGCCACAGCTAAATGAAGTATGTTTCACAATGTTCCTGACAAGCTAACTGCAAAGGCATATCAAGATTAAAACACAATTGGTGGGATAAATAGCCTAAAATTTGAGAATTTTTACTGTTGAACCGGTTCCTCGGCCATTACGGCCAAACCCGACGCGGGATTCTTTGGGACTTTTTATGACATGTTAAATAGAATGTCCCGATCATGTTAGACAAGGTTTTACCTTTTTTTTTATGCCCGGGTTTCGGCACTTTTTCGTCTAAATGCATTGCACTATATTTAGTTAAGGCAATTGTTTACAGTTTATTCCAAATCCATTATTAATTTCTGTGATAGGAATTTATATTTTTCGGGCTTAAAGGAGCATTCAACTCAAGAAATCGATGTTGAAGTTATGGCTGATACAGGATACTACTGATACTAGTAAGAAAGGGGCCCCTGAGTCCAAGAGGGCGCGGGCATCACTTATGCAACCTCGCAACACAATCAGCTGCTTGGAGAGCAAACATCACATTTGATTGCATGGAGTAGTAGTAGCTTTTTAAGCTTTTTTAAATCTTTCTGACTATAAAGTGCTTTATTTTCCTTAGTGACAGAAACTGTTTTTAATTACTGGAGAGTGCAAATTGGGTACCCATCAAGACTGCTTTTATTGAAAATGAATTGCCTTTTCTTTTTATAAATGGTGAGTTTTTATTTAGGTACTGTAACATATTCCAGTTAAAGCCAATCCTGGGTAAATCCACATTAAATTGTTTGTATAAAATTTGTCATTGGGGCGCGAGAATATTAACTGTAAGTTAGAACTATTTATTGCCAAAACTCATAAACCGTGCACATCTTTCGTCACGGTCATTGTATATCCGGGGGGGTCCGGGACCTGGTAGAAACCTTTGCTTGAATTGCCCTTTTCCAAGAACACCCTCGCTGTAAACCTTATGACCGAATTCCTTCACATGTAATTTTTTAGAAAGTTGTTCCCACAGTAGAGATTTCCGAGAAATGGATTTAATAACGTAAATGTCTTATTCATTACAATTTGTTGCTAAATTTGATTCAGTAAATGCATGAACCCCAAAGGTAGAGTAGCCAAGATACACTAATTTTGCATGACGTGAATCAAACATTACTCCTGCTAAAATTGCCTCGACAACCCGTTAAACGCTGTAATTTAATATTTAAATTAAAGTTCACTGCAAGAATAGAACTGGTGTCGCCATCTAGGCTAGACGACCGAAACCTCAAACCAGATTCCTGTTTAATACCCTATTGTTCATATGTAGGACCTACCTATCAAATTAGATTGCTTTTAAAATTGCATGATTGTCGTATACATTAAATAACCCCCACTACCCTGCACATGCTCGAAAAGCTTCAAAGACCCCCGCTTGGACTTTGTTAGGTAATTCATTAGATTTGCATAAAATAACTAAATTGTTTCATTGATAGGATATGTGAATCTGTGATTAGCTTTTAAGGGCAGGATTGTATCGTAAGGCTAGTCGAATCGCGTAGCTTCTTAATTAATTATAAATTGTTATAAAATGTGGAGATGAACTAAGGAAGGGATACCGACCGGATATAGTAGAGGGGGTGGTTTTAGGTTCGCGGGATCCAAGAGGACGCCGGAAGAAAACTTGCTCTCAGGCTTCTGACTAAGAGACTCGTATTTTCCAAAGCTCTCGAATTTGCGATATTTTCCAAATATTTTAAAATAGTTATTTGTTGTTTGGGTTTTGTGTAGTTAAAGTTCGTGCTTGTGTAATATTGAAATTAGTGTAATCACGCCGTAGGGGATAGTGTTTAGTGGTTATTGGTGATTGGTAGAACAACTCCCGGTCTGCAGGGTGGAACTAGATCAGGTATTACGCAACTAGATTTGTAGTTCCGTTAGTGCATTTGATTGAAGGTCTCCCGATCTCTAATTAGCTTTCATAGACTAGAACCCTTTTTCATCCGCTAAATATTAATTAATTTAACCCCTTTTGCAGAGTAGACTTTAGCTTGCTTGCATTTCGGTAGTGGAATAGTTAGGGTTTGGTAAAGCGCATCCAGTTCTTCCCTTTTATTAGCATAGAAAGAGGTAAAAGAAATTTGGGGACATCCATAAGGGGACGCGATCTTTCAGCTCTGCAATTTGTTTGCAATTTGTTCCCGCTGGATTGTCGACAATAATTCACAGTTGCGGTTAAAACCGCTACAGTTTTGCCAACACGTGATTGTTGCTCACTTGGAGGGTGTCCCGGTGCCATCTTCCACCTGTGATTTGGCCTTGTGTACCAACGATTGCTAGTGGTATAGGTTTCCCGTATTCCGCTAGACACTCCAAACAGGGGGCTGGGACTGGACAGTGTCTATACCACGTACACTGAAGACGAAGAAAGAAGCAGCAAGAAACTAAATTTGGGCTTTCACGAGAAATCACAGGGTCCACATCCCTCGAACCGTTAAAACCATTTATTCAGTGTCATTCAGTTCATTTTGGAGTCATTTTCACTCTAAACTTTGTTAAAACACAAAATTTCCTCTATCGTACCGTAGAATTTACTTAGGGCCGTTTGCACAGGCTCCACTTAAATTTATAAGTAGCACTTAACAGTCCAAGCGACACTTTATTCGTTGCACGGCCCGTTTTAGGTGACAGATGCGTCCCTTAAGTTCAACTTACGTTAAGCCGTCGATGTGTTGCCGCTTAAACGTTTTTTAACCTAAAAATCAACAAACATTTTTATAAAATTGTGGTGGTTACTCACAGTGTTTAATAAAAATGGACTTGTATAATAATGATTTAGATAATGATGTAATTGAAGACGACCTGGAAATATTTGAATTGATTGAAGTGGGTGTACCGCGACAAATTAACATTAGAATAAATTATTTTGACACCCTTGATGAACTGGCCTTCTTCCGAAGATTTAGGTTGACAAAACCTACAGTTTTGCATTTGTTACCTCAGCTTGAAGGAGCGTTAGAATTTGCTTATGATATGTAAGTATGAAAATGTTCGTAGGCTCTAGTAGGAGGTAATAGTAGTGTCATTTCAGCAACAATTGTCTTCCTCCTCTTGAACAGTTGTTAATTGCACTGAGATTCTTCGCAACCGGAAGTCAATTACTTGTCATAGCAGATTTTGGAAAAGTACACATTTCAACATGTTCAAGAATCGTTAAAAGAGTGTCTTTGGCAATCGCAGGATTACGAGGTCGATACATAAAAATGCCAAGAACAGAAGTTCAAATAAGGGCGGCTCAAAGAGCTTTTCATGAAATTGCTGCCTTTCCAAGAGTTATAGGTGCGGTGGATGGAACTCATGTAAAAATTCAGTCAGCTGGTGGTGATGATGCTGAAATATTCAGAAACCGTAAAAATTATTACTCTTTAAATATACAGGCAGTATCTAGTGCAGACACAAAATTCATTGACTTAGTGGCAAGGTGGCCCGGGTCAGCACATGATTCTACTATATTTAATCACTCTAGATTAAGAATGGAATTTGAGGCTAGAGAATATGGTAATTCTTTTCTCTTAGGAGATAGTGGTTATATGAATCGACCATATCTACTGACCCCCTTATTACACCCACAGACACCAGCGGATCAACTTTATAATGAGTCACAAATTCGAAGTCGAAATCCTGTGGAAAGATTATTTGGAATTTGGAAAAGACGGTTTCCTTGTATGGCATATGGAATACGTTTAAAGTTGGAGACAACACTTGCTGTCATAGTTGCAACTGCTATTCTCCATAATATAGCTAAAGACATGGGAGAAGAAGAGCCACCTGTTCCTGAAGATATGGATGCAAATGAGCTACAGGCAATGATAGAGAATGGCAATATTGATAATAACAATAACCAAGCTAATATCAACAGGCAGGACCCTACAAGACAGTTGCTTATTGACACATATTTTGCTAGAATGTTGTAATCATATTTTACACGCAGAGCTATCTTATTGTAAATATGTCCATTTTGTTTTGAATTAAAGAAAATCATGAAAATACTTTATTTCTAAGTAACAACAGTGTTTCAATTTAACAAAAACTGCAATTCTTTGGTAAGAAAAAATCACGGAAACAAAAAGTGCCTACATAATATCTAAATTTCCAGACATTGTTAAACACTGCTTCAATTTTTTGACTTGCAACTCTTTTATTTCTATATCTAATTCCAATGCTCTTTTTCTCAGTTCGTGTTCCTCCATTTTTTGTCTTATTTCTTGCTTCACACAGTCCAGTTGAGCCCTTGCCAATTCAGTTTTAAGGTTGGCCAAAGAAGTGTACTTTTCTGATAAATGAGATGTATGCAATGTTGACGCAACAGGCCTTCTCCTGCTACTCCATTTAGAAGCTGATGGTGTATCGTTGCTTTCATCATCTTTACATGGTGGTGCGGATTTATCAATTATTAATGATTTCCCAGTAAGGTTTGCAACTTCATTTGAAGTACTGTCAATTGCCTCGGATGTAGACTAAAACAAATATTCACATGTAATGTAACATTGAAACTATTTATATTGCACCTTTGCAATGGTACTTTTAATCTTGTGTTTTAATTTTCTATTTACAGGCGTCCGCAAATGAGATGCTTGGAAGTCTCCCCAATCCACATTAGTTGACACATCAATATTTTCCTATATTAAAAAGTTGCAATTTAAGCTCCGATTAATTGCTATTGATAGACCTCATTTAATGTTGTATCCTCTTCTGGTGTTTCCTCCACAATAATGTTTATTTGCTCAGGTTGTGTTGAGTCTCCATCAAATGGGTTGTACATCCCGCGGACAGTGGTGGGATGAATTAATTCTAAGACTAAATCTTCGTTGGGGTCATGTGGAGGGGGCTTATGAGGGCCACCCCCTGTCGGAGGGTATTTGTCATAGGAGACGGCCTTCCGGGCTTCCTTTTTCTTATTTTCATAGAGTTTTTTCAACGAATCGACAGATCTGTGGACCAAATTATCAGAGTTAAAATTTGCAGCTATCCTCTGCCAAGCTTCTTGTTTCTGTCTCCATGTCACTGCGTCCGTCTTCTTTGACTCTATTATGTTTTTATAACTCTGTAAAATGTTTAGAAGTCGACGGATTTCTTCAGCGGAATAATTTGGTGCTCTTTCTCGTTTATTCATACTGAAGCAAATAAAGGCCTTGAAATTGCGCTATATTATATTAGCATCTACTTACTTAAGACGAACAGTCCCCGGATATTTTGGAAAACTTTCTATTTTTGTTTTTATTTCGCACCAGCAAATTAAGGTTATGTTGTGGGTTATAGGGCACGGGCATCACTTATGCAACCCTGCAATACAATCAGCTGCTTGGAGAACAAACATCACATTTAACTGCATGGAGTACATGCGTTTTTCTCCAATTTTCCGTAGTTTTGGGGTGTAAAGTGGGTTTAAACAGTGGTTTGTCTCTTTAGAATGCGGTTTTGTAGATATTTAGTTATTCGGAACGGCTGTGCAGTGTAAATAAACCTAGTGAAATCTGTTTGTTGTTAGTGAAGTGTGGTGGACAATGGAAAAAAAACAATTTAGTGAACATTTTGTCACTTGGGATGAAAATACAAGATACCAATATTTAGATAAAGAGTCTGTAATAAATTTCGGACACCCCTATGTAAAAAAAGACAACGGATTCTCCATCGATCCAACAAAATTTCCAAAAGTGACTTATATAGACATTGTATAGTTGGTTTTAAAGAAATTGTTTATTCAATGGACAGATTTGAAGCTACAAAAGTCTTGAAAGTAATAACATTGTAATAATCAGTTCTTGTGTGGCTGGGTCAAGAAAATTGGTTGTCTTAACAATAAATAAATTTCTCGTTATTGGTCAGGTACCTAATTTTTCTTTATAACCACATTTTGTCAGCCCTCTTAATGGCCTTTGTCCATTCCTCTAGCTTTTTAATAGACAAGGGACATTTTTCTATTGTGTTAATCTACTTCGATGGTATTCCATACCAATGTGCCACAATTACCTAATAACCGAGTAAAATGTTGGTATGTTTGTTTGTTTGCTAAAAGTTTTTGAAAATTATAGTAACAGATAATTAAAAACTCACCGTTTATAAAAAGGAAAGGCAATTAATTTTCAAGGAAAGCAGTCTCGATGGGTAAGTACCCAACTGCACTATCTTGCAATTTATTAAAAACCGAGAAAACCATTCGAAAAAAACGCTGCTATAACATCAACTCGTCTAACAGTTTCTGTAATTAAGGAAAATAGAGCAGTTTATAGTCGGAAAACTTAAAAAAGGCGTAAAAACCTACTTGACTCCATGCATTCAAATGTAATGTTTGTTCTCCAAGCAGCTGATTGTGTTGCGTGGTTGCATAAGTGATGCCCGCGCCCTATATGGCTTAGTGTAAAAAACCCTGAAAACAAGAATTCTCTAACAATTTGCTATGTTGCCACATTTCATATTGTACTTACAAAAGTGTTCCTTAAATGAAGTGCGTGCAACGCTTTCCCCCACAAAGTTACACTTACATTTAAGTCTAACTTAACTAAGGTTTATTCTTAAGTGAAACCTGTGCAAACGGCCCTTAGTGCATGAAATTTGCTCGATTTCAGGAAATCTACTACGCCACTGGGATTTTGACGCCACGCCACTGAACTTGCGTCATTTTAGCTGTCGTAATTACTTCAAGAGTTGTCATTGCTCGAAACTTGTCTTGCACCCCTCCTAACACTTGCCTGTATTGTGGGTTGCTTCCCAATTTAGAAACCCGGATTTTTGCAAGTCCGATAATATTATTTAATTTTGGGGATTAATTCTTTTTTCAGCATTCGGTAACGGCACCCTTCATTTTATAAAACTAGCTCAGAGTTCATTCATAATTTAGAAACCCATTGATTTAGGTTGGGGATTATAATTATTGTATTTTTTCTTTACCGTGTAAATTATTTCCCTCGAGCTCCTTGAGCGAGAGGTGTTTATTTTATTGTATTATTTTTGCGGCCAGACTTTGTTTCAGTGTGAATAAATTGTTATTTGGAAGATCCGTTTTATTTCCTGTATCCACGGCCTCGTAAAACGAACCACAACCACAACGTAATTAAATTTAGGGGTCCTTTTGCAGAGCTGAAACTTTAACGAAGATTTAACTCTTTTTTTGATTTAAATCTTTTTTAACCTCCCCACTCCACTTCACCATTTAAAAAAAGGGAGGTTACTGCAATCACTAAAATTTTCGAATTCGAGATAAGACCGGATCTATACGTTTTGAGGTCTCAGGAACCCAAAAAAGTGGTTTTTAAAATGTGTCTGTATGTATGTACGTACGTTCGTACGTACGTACGTTCGTACGTACGTTCGTACGTACGTTCGTACGTACGTTCGTACGTTCGTAAACACGCCACAGCCCAAACTACTCGACCGATTTGGCTGAAATTTGGTACGTGTGCATGTGATAACCCAACTTAGATCTGAAAAGCTTTTGGAGCCAATCGTGCAACCAGAAGTGCCATTTTGGCACATCAACTTTTAAATTTTAAATGTAAACCCCCATTTTTCACGTCACCATAAGAAAGACCTTCAAATTCTGCGTCTAAAAATGTATTCATTCTTAGTGCCCTTTTGACCAAAAATTAAAAAAAAATTGATTTTTTTCGGACTTTAAAATCGCGGTACAGCCCAAGCCCCTCAACCGATTGGTCTGAAATTTTGCACATGGGGATTGTATTACACGTCGAAGAGTTGAACAAATTTTGGATTCAATCGGCCCACGGAAAGTGCCGTTTTGGCACACCAATTTCGAAACTTAAAATTATTCTCTCATTCACCCATCAAAAACAACTTTTTGAAAGATTTATTGTTATCATCAGAAAGGTCTTCAAATTCTGGTTTTAAATGAGATAAAATTTATTCGCATTTAGTACCCTTTGGGTAGAAAAATCGAAATTTTGTAATAACACTGAAACCACGTTATAGCCCAAACTACTGGATCGATTTGTCCGAAATTTGGTACATGGAGGTTAGGTAACCCATTGAAGAGCTGAAAGGCTTTTGGGAGCAATTGGTCCACGGGAAGTGCCATTTAGGCATATCAACTTTAAAATCTTAAACACAAGTCACGGAAATCAAAGACCCATGCGTTGGGGAGGTTCCAGCCGCTTCTCTGCTGCCTTTTTTTTGATTTAAATCTTTTGATTTTAAATCTTTTTTATGGTTAAAGATTTTTGATTTATGATTTAAATCTTTTTGAAAAGATCTTTGATTTTTCTAAAGAAAAAAAGAGATTTAAATCTTTTGCCAAGTATTTAAATACTTTACCGGTTTCAGGCGATTAAAGCGTTCTTAACATGCATAAAAATAGGCTGGTAAGCAGATCATAACGTTATCTAATGGTTTCTAGACAACAAGCCCATTAACCATTCATGACAACAATGACCCCATTCAAATGCTGTCATCTCGATTGTCACTCTCCGAGCTCGGATTTCAATTGACATCTGCGTCTGTTATGATAGTCATAACATTCCTAGGTATGTTAATAGCTATAAAAATGAATTAAATCGCACAAAAAGGATTTAAATCACATTCAAAAGATTTAAATCACTTACAAAAGATTTAAAATCACAAAATGATTTCAATAAAACAAATAATTTGCTACTGACAATTTTTCAACATTTTCTGTATTGGTGATTGTAGTAAAAATTTTCAAGCATTGCTGCAAGTGACACTACTATCTCTAGAACTATTTCTAGCATGGTCTTGAAAATTTGTACACAGGGGTTTCAATTAATTGTGAATCGACGTAAAATATTTTCATCAATGGCGCACTTCCGGTTATACCGGAAATAGGTCCTTATTTTAAACACCTTGTATATTATGATATTTTTGGATTCAACTTTCATTCTAGTTAAACTTTTATTAAGAATTGTTCTGCCAAAAATCAACCATGTTTGAGAAAATCAAGAATTTCGCTTTTATATGCCAAGTAAAGGCCTTAACTTCAAAAAGCTGTCACATCCTTACAGTATGAAATGAGAAAACGAGATTACTTTGGTATGAGGACTAATGTAGGGTGTATCCGCGCCTCAACTCAAATTGGGTCAAATACATACAAATGCATACAAATACATGCAAATTTTTCAACATCATCAACTTCATTGATCAAAAAGTCAATTTTTTCAAATGGAATGCCTCAACTATTTTATGGCACATCGATGCAGAATTTAATTGTCTATCATTTTAGTCTAAATGTTTGCCATATTTAAATAAACAGTTTTTGTGATATTTCTAAGTAGGTATTTGAAATTTGACCAAAATTTCATATTTTAAAACAGGATTAAAATAGGATTAAATTTTCATTTGAGCAGCCTTAAGGAACTCTAAAGGCTCCTAAAATCATAGCTAACTTTGGTTATTAAATCGTGCTAAATATGAAATTTTGGTCAAATTCCAAATACTTAAAAATATCACAAAAACTGTTTATTTAAATATGGTAAACAATTAAATTCTGCATCGATGTGCCATAAAATCGCATAAAATAGTTGGGCATTCCATTTGAAGAAATTCCTTTTTGACCAATGAAGTTGATATGTTTAAAAATTTGCAGAGAACACCCTGTATGTATTTGACCAAATTTGAGTCCAGGGGCGGATACACCCTACATTAGTCTTCATGCCAAAATAATATCTTTTTGTCATTTCATAATGTAAGGATGTTACAGCTTTTTGAAGTTAGGCCCGCACTTGGCATAAAAAAGCGAAATTCTTGATTTTCTCAAAAATGGTTGATTTTTGGCATAGCAATTCTTAGTAAGAGTTTACCTAGAATGAAACGTAGAATCCAGAAATATCATAATATACAGGGTGTTCCATTTAAAATAAGGAAGTTAGTACCTATTTCCGGTATAGAAAGAGGCTTGTGTTACACCAGTTCATAAAAAGGGGGATATGTGTGATGTAGCCAATTATCGCCCAATTTCTTTGATTTGCAACTTCGCTAAAGTATTAGAAAATGCAGCAGTGAAGCGGCTGGAACCTCCCCATCGCGTGGATCTTTGACTTGTGTTTCTAGCCGAATTAGCACAGAAATTGTATAAGACTGGTTTCAACGACGGTTTTAGAACTTTGTGGGTTCTGCTTAAAAAGGACTTACTTATACCTACTCTTCTCTGATGAATGTTTCAATTTGTGCACTCTAAAAAAGTTCTAAAACCATCATGGAAACCAGTCATACATTTTCTATGCTAATTCGACTAGAAACACAAGTCAAAGATCCACGCGATGGGGAGGTTCCAGCCGCTTCACTGCTGCATGTTTCCACTGAAATGGCAGAAACTGTGAATACATTTTTAGAACCACAATTTGATCGTCTTTCTATTGGTGGCATAAAAAAGGAGGCCTTGTATTTAAAAAAAATTAAGTTGATATGCTTAAATGGCACTTCCCGCGGACCAATTACTTCCAAAAGACTTTCAGGTCTTCAACGGGTCACCAAATCTCTATGTACCAAATTTCAGCCAAATCGATTCGCTAATTTGGGCTATAATGTATTTTTAGTGTTATTACAAAATTTCGATTTTTTGACCCAAACAGCACAAAATGCAAACGAATTTTGGTCTTATTTAAAACCAGAATTTGAAGACCTTTCCGATGGTGACAATAAATCTTTCAAAAACTTGTTTTGGATGGTTAAATGAGTGAGTAATTTTAACTTTGTAAATTGATGTCCCAAAACGGCACTTGCCATAGGCCGATTGAATCCAAAATTTGTTCAGCTCTTCGACGTGCAATACAATCCCCATGTGCAAAATTTGAGCCAAATCGGTTCAGGGGCTTGGGCTGTAGAGCGATTTTAAAGTCCGACAAAAATGTAAAGTTTTTTAATTTTTTGTCAAAAGGGCACTGAGAGTGAAGACATTTTTAGAAGCAGAATTTGAAGGCTTTTCCTATGGTGACGTGAAAGATGGGGATTTGCATTTAAAATTTAAAAGTTGATGTTCCAAAATGGCATTTCCGGTTGCACGATTGGCTCCAAAAGCTTTTCAGATCTAAGTTAGGTTATGAGATGCCTACGCACCAAATTTCAGCCAAATCGGTCTAGTAGTTTTGGCTGTGGCGTGTTTACAAACGTACGAACGTACGTACGTACAAACGTACGAACGTACGTACGAACATACACACAGACACATTTTAAAAACCACTTTTTTGGGTTCCTAAGACCTCAAAACGTGAAGATCTGGTGTTATCTCGAATTCGAAAATTTTAGTGATTGCAGTAACCTCCCTTTTTTTTAAATGGTGAAGTGGAGTGGGGAGGTTAAAAGTGTTATACAAACAATTATATTCAGCTGTAAAGCCATTAATTTCAGAGTATCAACATGGGTTCTTATCAAAAAGATCAACTATCACTAATCTAGCTTGCTTCACTCAGTATGCCTCTGAGGTAATTGACAATAGAGGGCAGGTCGATGTCATCTTCACCGATTTCAGGAAGGCATTTGATCAGTTAGACCATTTCATTTTGCTCTCGAAGCTCAGGTGTCTCGGATTTGCGGATTCGCTACTTACATTGCTAAAATCATACTTGATGAATAGGGAAAATTTTGTTAAATATAGAAACTATGTATCTAAGAGTTTTGTTCCAGATTCAGGGGTTCCGCAGGGTTCAAATTTGGGCCCTCTTTTATTTTTACTCTTCATTAATGATTTGCCTGATTTGATATCTTGCGAGAAACTTCTTTATGCTGATGATCTTAAGTTGTTTTACAAAATTAAGGATGAGCGTGACTGTGCATTTCTACAGCATAATATCAATAAGTTGGTTCGGTGGTGTAATTCAAATAGGTTGTATTTAAACATTTCAAAATGTTTTGTCATGTCGTTTTCAAAAAAATTAGATGTTATTTCTTACAATTATTGTGTTGACGATGACATTTTGGGCCATGTGGATGCTTTTCAGGATCTAGGAATTTTGTTTGATTGCCAGTTATCTTTTACTAGTCATTTGGAACACATTGTCACGAAGTCATTTCAGTCTTTTGGCTTTATTTACCGAAATTGTAAAAATTTTTCATCTAAAACGCTGCTTACTTTATTTTTCTCACTTATTCGATCACGCCTTGAATATGGCTGTTTGATATGGTTTCCCATTCATCAAGTTCACGTTAGCTATCTAGAATCCATCCAAAGGAAATTTTTGAAATTTGTTTCTTACCTTTTGGATGGTGAGTATCCCGTGAGGGGTATTGGTCAGTCTTTGCTTTTGAGCCGTTTTGGTGTTAACTCGCTTAGCACCAGACGTGTCATTTTAATTATTCGGTTTTTATTTAATCTTTTAAATAATAATATAGATTGTCCTATGCTCCTCGGGAAGATTAATTTCTTAGTTCCAAGAGCTAATGCTCGCCATTGTTTCACCTTCTATTGTATGCCACATAAAACTAATGTCCTTTTGAAATCTCCTATATCACTAATGTGTAGTTATTTTAATAAATTGCCGATTGATTGTGACATTAATTTTACAGGCTTCAAGCCTTTCTCTGATATAGTTGTTAATACGTTTGGTATATAATTTGATAGTAATCCGCATATGTAATTGCTTACTTTCTTTCTATTTTCTGTTTCTGTTCTGCATTCAATTCAATTCAATTTTGTTACATTCTAATTTCCTGTAATTGGGCGCCAGCCTGTTGGAAATAAATTATTATTATTATTATTATTATTATCGGAAGTGCGCCATTGCTGAAAATATTTTACGTCGATTCAAAATTAATTGAAACCCCTGTGTACAAAGTTTCAAGACGATGCCAGAAACAGTTCTTCAGATACGGCTAACTGACCCTCGTCGAGGGATATCCTGTATATCAAAATTCCCGTCATCCCGATTTTGCTAGCAAACGTGCTACTTTGTCAGGCGGCCTTACAGGTTATTTAAAGTAGAATTTTGAAGTAAGTTTCGGTAGAGAAAATTAAAGCACCGAGTTGATTTAAATCGACAAATATGTATTTTAACTCTTTGGTAAAAAGATTTAAATCAGTTAAAGTATTTTAAATCTTTGGAAAAAGATTTAAATCGAGTTAAAGTATTTTAAATCTTTGGTAAAAGATTTAAATCGATAAAAGTATTTTAAATCTTTGGTAAAAAGATTTAAATCTAAATTGATTTTTGATTTAAATCCTTTTTTATAAAAAAACGATTTTTGATTTAAATCATTTCATAGAATGAAAAGTATTTATGATTTTTGATTTAAATCTTTTTTTAAATGATTTGTGACAGCTCTGTCCTTTTGCAAGATTGGAGGGATTTCACAACGGTCCCCCTTTCAGTAGAGTCAGAAAGTCACAATTGCTGCCTTTGACCAGGATACGAGGTTAATCACGTGGACACAGGATACAATAGGTGCCATTGAAGGGCAGATACGAAGTAATCACGTGGAAACAGGTACATTTATTTAATACAGGCAGAGATATGGCACCAACCCGAAGGAACATAAAGAAAACCAGCCAGGAGCCAATAACACCAACAGAACCAGTAGCAGGACCGTCCGGAACCTCCGACGAAGCACCACAGTGGTTCGCACAATGGGTCAAGGATCACCAGGAGGAGCACGAATCGCAAAAGGTGCAATTATTAGACACCATTAAAATTATGTTTAAGGAAGGTCAGCCAGCAGCAACACCGACAAATCAAGTGGTCACAGTAGCAGAGGTCCATGCAGAAGCTCCAGGAGGTAGCGACATCGACGTAATCTCGGAGGCCACACCAGAGCCGCCGCGCCAGGCCCAGGGGGCGACGACACCCGCCGCATCGCCCAGTTCCGACTTAGGGGAGCTGGTGCGAATTTTGAAAAGCAACACACCATCGACAACCATCCCGGAGAAACCGACATTCGAGGGGGAAAATTCGAAGAACCCCATGACATTTTTGGAGAAGCTCGAGAAGTACTGCCGGGCACTGCAATACGATGAAGAGACCAGCTTGGAGACTGCTCTCAGTTGTCTTCGGGGACCGGCAATGCACTGGTCGAAAATTTACCAACATCAATGGCACAACTTCCAGGATTTCCGACAAGAATTCATCCGTTTCTACTGGTCTAATGCTAGACAGATGGAAGTGAGGAACAAAATAAGCCATGGAGAGTTCAGACCAGATCGGGGGAGCATGGTATCACACTTTGCATATTTTGTCCACCTTTCAAGCTTATTAACACGACCCATCCCGGAGGAGACCTTAGTGGCTGAAGTAATGCAACACTTCCCGCTAGCCGTACAGCAGCTCTGGGCAACGTCTGCCAATAACTCCTTGACCGCGGCAGCAGACTTCCTACAAAAACAAGACCAAACCATAATTAATAAGAACCTCCGGACACAAAATAAACCCACCAGAGACCGACAAGACAGTAACCCGTATCGAAGACAACCACCACCACTATTTCAAGCGCCGCCACCACCACCAAGGAATCCACCAAATCGCGGCAATCAGGCAAACCAACCTCCAAGACGTCCAGGCAACCAGTCGGGAAATGGGGGCGGACCTCAGAACAGGGCCTAATGAGGATCCTTCGCCGCCAACAAGGCCCCACGAACTCGTGGCATTCGTAGTCAAGAATTTAGTAAAACCTGTCATTCTAGGGGCCGATTGGTTGATCGAGACTGGGGCTTCCATTAACTTCCGACAACAGCAAATTGAGATCCAGGGCCCAACAGGTAAATGCTTTGTCCCTTTCCAAATCGGGGGCGAGGTACAAACCGAACCGACAGTGAAAATTGTGGCTGCTATATCGGAGGCACCATATACACCCGACAAGGAACAAGATCCCATCGAGAGCTTAGAGGCACTACAGGAACAGGTCAGGGCAACCAAATTACCTGAGGAAGATGCAAACAAGCTGCTGAAAGTTCTCTGTAAACATCGGCCAGTCTTCAGCAAAATACCGGGGCTAACACACAAATACACCCACCACATTAAATTGCACGATCAAACACCATTTATGAAATGGCCATATCCAATCCCATTTGCGCTAAGGCCAGCTGTTGACAAAACCATCGAGGAAATGCTAACGTTGGGGGTAATCCGAAGGGGGCCTTCACCATATGCTAGTCCAGTCACAGTGGTGTCCAAGAAAGATGGTACCACCCGTATTTGCCTTGATGCCCGCATGATAAATGCCAAAATGGTCTCCGACACGGAGGCACCACCAGCCACAGACGAATTGTTACATCGCTTTGAGGGAGTTCGTTACTTGACCAGTATTGATTTGAGGGCTTCTTACTGGCAAATTCCACTGTCACCGGAGAGCCAGGAGTGTACCGAATTCCTCTATAATGGACGCAGCTACATGTATCAGGTACTTCCTTTTGGTTTAAAAACTGCCGTAGGTTCATTCAGTCGAGCTATGGACATAGTCTTGGGACCCGAAACTTCCGAATTCACCACCAACTACATCGATGACCTCCTTATCCCTTCAAAGAGCCTACCGGAACACCTAAACCACATCGACCAAGTTCTAACCAAGCTGGGAGATGCCAATATGACTGTCAACCTGGAGAAAACACATTTCTGCCGGACGGAAGTCAAATTTCTGGGACACATTTTGTCTACCGAGGGGATTAAACCAGATCCAGAGAAAATTGTTGCCATACGCCAATTTCCAGTGCCGCAACGCCTGAAACATCTTCGAGCATTTCTGGGTCTCTGCAATTACTACAGGAAATTCTGTCCACTCTATAGTGAAGCCACCAGGGGGCTGTCACATTTGCTTAAAGGGGGCGCACCTTTGCAATGGGGGCGACAAGAACAACTTGCTTTCGACCGAGTGAAGGACATCTTTCTCGAAACTGCCATTTTACGAAATCCTAGGCCAGATTTACCATTGTATGTTCAGACCGATAGTAGTAGTTTTGGTTTGGGGGCGGCTTTGTTCCAGATTTTCGAGTACGAAGAGATTGGGGCCATTGCTTTTGCCAGTCGATCACTCAGGGGGGCTGAATTAAATTACACCACTACTGAAAAGGAACTTTTAGGAGTCGTTTTCGCTTTAAACAAGTTCCGCACCTTTATCCAGGGCCGGAAGATCATTGTCAGAACAGATCACAGGGCACTGAAATTCCTAAAACGCTGCCGACTCATGAACGAACGTTTGACCCGGTGGACACTCATCCTAGACCAATATGACTACGACATCGAGGTTGTCAAGGGCAAGGACAACGTCGTGGCCGATATCCTGTCACGATACCCACATGACAGCGACTACGTCAACGAATACCCACGAGATCAGCCGATCATCGCACTATTTGAAGCCGACAACGCCGCAGAAATCCTTGAACTCCACCAAAACTTGGGACAACGCCAGCTTGAAGACCCCATGCTGAAGGCCATTTTGCAACATAAAGAATTGGGTCAACCCATTAATGATCCGAAAATCGAACGCGTGCAGGTCCAGTACGTCCTCCAAACTAATGTAGTAGTTTACAGGTCTCCTCGCACTGCAGTATTGTTGGTTGCTGTCCCGCAGAGCTGTATCAAAGATTTGGTCTTCTATTTCCACGATATTATGGGCCATTTCGGGGCGACTAAAATCCACAATGCCATGAAACACACCTACTACTTCCCAAAAATGAGTACCACCATTCGACGCCTGTTGAAGTCTTGCGACCTTTGCCAGAAGACGAAGTTCCCAAATAAAACGACTTGGGGTCCATTCCATGCCATCCTACCCGAGAGTCCAGGCGATTTAATTTGTGTCGACTTCTATGGTCCACTACCAGCAAGTCGAGGGGGCGTAACTTTCATATTTGTCGTTGTCGATGCCTTCTCCAAGTATGTCAATGTATGTATGTATGTATGTATGTATCCATTAAGAAAAGCCACTGCACCGGCTGCTGCCAAGAAACTGATCCAAGACTATTCGCAATACCTGCCAATTAAACGGGTGTTGAGCGATCACGGAACCCAATTTACTTCAAAAGCTTGGCAGAACATGCTTACACAAGCTAATATTGAATCCAGACACTGCTCCATACGACATCCAGCATCAAACCCTAGCGAGCGCATTATGCGGGAGCTTTCACGAATTTTCCGAGCTTACTGTCGAGACAACCACACGAGTTGGGCCACACACATTCCCAATATCGAAGAATGCTTCAATGCACTACCACACACAAGTACAGGGTATTCACCTTATGAAATCGTTTATGGGAAAACACCACCAGGGGCATTCGATGCGTTATTACATCAAATAATACCACCACAACCAACACCGAACCTGGAGGAAATTCATCAGAAAGTCAAGGACAATCTGAGACACCATGCAGGCTTACGCCAGAAACAACAAAAGGGTGAAATCATCAGACTTGCCATTGGAGACTGGGTCCTACTGAGGAGCAAAACTTCTTCAGCCAGTGGGAGCCCAAGTGTTTAGCAAATTCCTGCCTCTATACAGTGGTCCTTATGAGGTAGATGCTTGCCCACATCCGAACACATATCGACTTGTGGATCCTGAGACAAGACAGTTGAAAGGAGTTTACAACATGGCCAATCTGCGAGTATACCACCGTCGAGGACAGTGAAACTGGCATGATGGAAGATGGTTCCTGTCAGCCTACGCTATCCAAGAACCAGGGGGCGGGTGTAACATATGCCAGTTAAAGCCAATCCTGGGTAAATCCACATTAAATTGTTTGTATAAAATTTGTCATTGGGGCGCGAGAATATTAACTGTAAGTTAGAACTATTTATTGCCAAAACTCATAAACCGTGCACATCTTTCGTCACGGTCATTGTATATCCGGGGGGGTCCGGGACCTGGTAGAAACCTTTGCTTGAATTGCCCTTTTCCAAGAACACCCTCGCTGTAAACTTTATGACCGAATTCCTTCACATACAATTTTTTAGAAAGTTGTTCCCACAGTAGAGATTTCCGAGAAATGGATTTAATAACGTAAATGTCTTATTCATTACAATTTGTTGCTAAATTTGATTCAGTAAATGCATGAACCCCAAAGGTACAGTAGCCAAGATACACTAATTTTGCATGACGTGAATCAAACATTACTCCTGCTAAAATTGCCTCGACAACCCGTTAAACACCGTATGAACCTCATGTGTGTAGGCATAACCGACGCATATGTAACCAATCAGATCTTTTCGGCGTAAACGCTGTAATTTAAATATTTAAATTAAAGTTCACTGCAAGAATAGAACTGGTGTCGCCATCTAGGCTAGACGACCGAAACCTCAAGCCAGATTCCTGTTTAATACCCTATTGTTCATATGTAGGACCTACCTATCAAATTAGATTGCTTTTAAAATTGCATGATTGTCGTATACATTAAATAACCCCCACTACCCTGCACATGCTCGAAAAGCTTCAAAGACCCCCACCGGACTGCTTGGACTTTGTTAGGTAATTCATTAGATTTGCATAAAATAACTAAATTGTTTCATTGATAGGATATGTGAATCTGTGATTAGCTTTTAAGGGCAGGATTGTATCGTAAGGCTGGTCGAATCGCGTAGCTTCTTAATTAATTATAAATTGTTATCAAATGTGGAGATGAACTAAGGAAGGGATACCGACCGGATATAGTAGAGGGGGTGGTTTTAGGTTCGCGGGATCCAAGAGGACGCCGGAAGAAAACTTGCTCTCAGGCTTCTGACTAAGAGACTCGTATTTTCCAAACTCTCGAATTTGCGATATTTTCCAAATATTTTAAAATAGTTATTTGTTGTTTGGGTTTTGTGTAGTTAAAGTTCGTGCTTGTGTAATATTGAAATTAGTGATGTAATCACGACGTAGGGGGATAGTGTTTAGTGGTTATTGGTGATTGGTAGAACACCTCCCGGTCTGCAGGGTGGAACTAGATCAGGTATTACGCAACTAGATTTGTAGTTCCGTTAGTGCATTTGATTGAAGGTCTCCCGATCTCTAATTAGCTTTCATAGACTAGAACTTTTTTTCATCCGCTAAATATTAATTAATTTAACCCCTTTTGCAGAGTAGACTTTAGCTTGCTTGCATTTCGGTAGTGGAATAGTTAGGGTTTGGTAAAGCGCATCCAGTTCTTCCCTTTTATTAGCATAGAAAGAGGTAAAGGAAATTTGGGGATATCCATAAGGGGACGCGATCTTTCAGCTCTGCAATTTGTTTGCAATTTGTTCCCGCTGGATTGTCGACAATAATTCACAGTTGCGGTTAAAACCGCTACAGTTTTGCCAACACGTGATTGTTGCTCACTTGGAGGGTGCCCCGGTGCCATCTTCCACCTGTGATTTGGCCTGGTGTACCAACGATTGCTAGTGGTATAGGTTTCCCGTATTCCGCTAGACACTCCAAACAGGGGGCTGGGACTGGACAGTGTCTATACCACGTACACTGAAGACGAAGAAAGAAGCAGCAAGAAACTAAATTTGGGCTTTCACGAGAAATCACAGGGTCCACATCCCTCGAACCGTTAAAACCATTTATTCAGTGTCATTCAGTTCATTTTGGGGTCATTTTCACTCTAAACTTTGTTAAAACACAAAATTTCCTCTATCGTACCGTAGAATTTATAGTCCAGGGGCTCATAACAGAATTTTCGGGTATCATAGTATTCTGCTGGAGACCCCTATTACTTTACAATTCCAGTCTTGGAGATAGCATAGGACCAATTGGCATGCATGTACAGTGGATGTACTTGTTAGGAGGAATTTTTAAAATCATCATTTTTGACAACAAAAAAATATTACAGTATTCTGTCTGAAAGTTGTACCGATCTTTGAATAAGAAGAAATCATCCGACAGATTTAATTGGCATTAACTTCGAGTGGATGGAAGGGGTCGGCAGCGTGGGGTGAAATGAGCTCATTTAAAGCATAGTGGGGTATCATAGTATTCCTGCTGCCATTTGGCAAACAACCTTATTTTAGCCTACATTAATAGAATATAATATTGGCATTCACCTAGGGTGGATGAAAAGCTCGCTAACTTGATTTAAAGATAGGCGTCACCACGATGACTTGGGTATAATAGTATTCCAGCTCAGGTTTTGAGAATAAGTAGATATGGTAGCATTAGAAGTGATTATGACATTGGCATTCAAATGGAGTGGATGTAACACCCTGCATCTCTGGAACCACTTAAGTTAGAGCTTTCAAATTGGAAACGGGAGCATTAGTCGAGAAACTAAACCGATTTCCGTTGACATAATGCGCTGTGACATTGAAATTTCGAAGTTATGACATAAAGGTCAAAAATGTATATGGCACGAGAGGTTATGTGACCGCTCATTAGAAAGGTAATTTAATCTGCATACGATGTGAAAGTTTGAAAAAAATTGATTCTAAAAAAATCTAAGTTAAAATAATTTTTTTCTTGCTGGAAATTGATTTTAAAAGGAACTTGCCGTTTTACGCATTTTTGCGTAAAATAAATTAAAGTAAGTAATCACAGGCAACACACTCTTGCATCACGTGCATTAAGGCGCGCAAATAAAAATATCTGGAATACGAAGGAGGTTTGGGGGGCAAAATTTATTAGCAATTAGAACCCTTTGGGTAGAAAAATCGAAATTTTGTAATAACACTGAAACCACGTTATAGCTCAAACTACTGAATCGATTTGCCCGAAATTTGGTACATGGAGGGTAGGTAACCCGTTGAAGAGCTGAAAGGTTTTTGGGAGCAATTGGTCCACGGGAAGTGCCATTTGGGCATATCAACTTTAAAATCTTAAGCACAAGTCACGGAAATCAGACCCACGCGTTGGGGAGGTTCCAGAAGCTTCTCTGCTGCAATTTTGTTAGTATTGAATTTGATAGCTGATAATTTATCGGGTGGAAAACCTTTGTGCCCCGGTTTTTGAATTTTTCTTAGCAAGAAAGCAATTTCTTACTACTGGATTCTATAGCTGTTGCTTTGACGGATCAAAAACCTAAATGACATTTCTTGGAAATTTACGTTTCACTTTTTGAATTTTTATTAGCAAACTTATTATTAGCATACTTATTATTATTATTATCGAATTTGATAGGTGTTGCATTGCCGGATCGAAAACCTTAGTGCATTTTTTCAAAAAATGTCATTTTAGGGATGAAAAACATTTTTTAAGTTAAATAATGACGGCGCCTCGTGTACCGTGTACCGTATGGACGGTGTACAAACGGCACGAAACCGTAGCGAAGTGATTTGATGCTTGGATTCGACGCACAGATTGTCAATTTTTTATACAATCCGCCTTAAAACTTACTTCAATAAAAAGAATTTTTTTCGAGCATGCCAGCGTATGCATCCTATGAATTTGTATGCCAATTATATTTTTGTGTTGTACACAGACTATATAACCTAAAAATCAAAGGGCATGCGAAATACTATTATACCCAAGTCATCGTGGTGACGCCTATCTTTAAATCAAGTTAGCGAGCTTTTCATCCACCCTAGGTGAATGCCAATATTATATTCTATTAATGTAGGCTAAAATAAGGTTGTTTGCCAAATGGCAGCAGGAATACTATGATACCCCACTATGCTTTAAATGAGCTCATTTCACCCCACGCTGCCGACCCCTTCCATCCACTCGAAGTTAATGCCAATTAAATCTGTCGGATGATTTCTTCTTATTCAAAGATCGGTACAACTTTCAGACAGAATACTGTAATATTTTTTTCTTGTCCAAAATGATGATTTCAAAAATTCCTCCTAACAAGTACATCCACTGTACATGCATGCCAATTGGTCCTATGCTATCTCCAAGACTGGAAATGTAAAGTAATAGGGGTCTGCAGCAGAATACTATGATACCCGAAAATTCTGTTATGAGCCCCTGGACTATTACTTAGTGCATGAAATTTGCTCGATTTCAGGAAATCTACTACGCCACTGGGATTTTGACACCACGCCACTGAACTTGCGTCATTTTAGCTGTCGTAATTACTTCAAGAGTTGTCATTGCTCGAAACTTGTCTTGCACCCCTCCTAACACTTGCCTGTATTGTGGGTTGCTTCCCAATTTAGAAACCCGGATTTTTGCAAGTCCGGTAATATTATTTAATTTTGGGGATTAATTCTTTTTTCAGCATTCGGTAACGGCACCCTTCATTTTATAAAACTAGCTCAGAGTTCATTCATAATTTAGAAACCCATTGATTTAGGTTGGGGATTATAATTATTGTATTTTTTCTTTACCGTGTAAATTATTTCCCTCGAGCTCCTTGAGCGAGAGGTGTTTATTTTATTGTATTATTTTTGCGGCCAGACTTTGTTTCAGTGTGAATAAATTGTTATTTGGAAGATCCGTTTTATTTCCTGTATCCACGGCCTCGTAAAACGAACCACAACCACAACGTAATTAAATTTAGGGGTCCTTTTGCAAGATTGGAGGGATTTCACAACGGTCCCCCTTTCAGTAGAGTCAGAAAGTTACAGTACCTGTTACATACTATAATTTTCAAGAAGTTTTAGGAAACAAACCAACATTTTACCCGGTTATTAATTTGGCACACATGGTGGACAGTGCTACATCATATATCGAATACCATGAAAGTATAATAACACAAGAGAGATATATCCCTTGTCTAGTAAAAAGTTAGAGGAATGGATAAAGGCCATTAAGAGAGCTGTGACAAATGTGGTAATTAAAAAAATATTGGTCCCCGACCAATAACGAGAAGTTTATTTATTGTTTATTGTTACAACCAATTTTCTTGGTCCAGCCACACAATTAATACTGATCATTAGGTACTTTCAAGACTTGCAAGCTTTCAATTTGTCCGTCGAATAAACACTTTTTTTTTAAACCAAGTAATTCATTACAATGTCGATATAAGTCACTATTGGAAATTTTGTTTGTATTTTATTACATAGGGGTCTCCGAAATTCATTACAGATTTTATATCTAAATATTGTATAGTGTTTAAACACACTTTTCACCAACAAAACTACGAAAAACTACGATGATGGTTCTCCAAGCAGCTGATTGTGTTGCGGGGTTGCATAAGTGATGCCCGTGCCCTATGGTGTGATCAGAATTTTGTGAAGGATTGTATCCCACTCGAGCCCTTTTAATAAAGAGGTTTTCACATTCAATTTTAATTTTTGTGATAAAGCTTGTGAGAATTTTACAACGTTGGGAGCGGTCCAGGGCCATTATTTTATCTCCTGAGTGTACCAGAACCAACACTCTGTTTTACTTTTTTGTCGACAAATAAATCGTGACGGTGCAAATTTGCGGTTCAAAGACACGGTGACCTCCTTTAATGTCACGGATTATAAAACAGTGAACCGGCGCGGCGCCTCCACCAATTCGATTCTTCTCAAAAATTACTCTTTTGCCTGCAGGTTACCTAACATTTGCCGACATTTCGCAAAAAGACGCACGAGAATATCTCCACGAAGTACACAAACCGTTGTCTGACCATAATACGCCGACGGAGAAATGTTTAAGCAACCTCATTATTATATAATATCAACACACGCGGAAAAGATTTCAAAATATTAATACGACCGATGGCTGTACCTGTTTCGTTTATGGAAATTGTGGGAATTAGCTATTATTAGGGGGGCTCGCCGAGAATTTAGAGCACTCTACTCTACTCTAACGAATGCTGAGGTCTTTGGCCGTTCTTGCAAATCATCGTTACGTCACAATTTTGCATCATTAGTCTAACATTTGGAGGATAATTATCGATAACAATAACGAAGAATGGAATTGCGAAAAATTATTTTCGTATATAATACCGCGAGTGACACCAAAATTTCCGTCTTCGACTCGTGATGATTTCCGCTTGGCAAACAATCTGTCGTAAATGTCAAAAATAAATTTCCGGAAATTTTAGAGATCACTAGTGGTATTCAGCAAGAAAACTTCACTTTAAGTACAAAATCCTGACAGAAAAGTTTCGGATATAATTTTCTCTTGATTGGCCAGAATCCGTCATAAAGATTTAAATCCTCCTTCGTAATTGGATCAAATTTTTAATGTGGAATTTTCTTTGAAAGATTATTTAGCCCAGCAGCAAACGCATAGACCAAACGGATGTTCCAGATTGAAATAAATAACAACGAAGAATCATCCTGGAAAGTTTTCGTTTTACACTTTTTTTAAGAACTATTCCGTAGGTAGGTACGTGTCGTTTGAGCTTATGAAAGTGTCAAGAAATTGGTATTTAAGTAATATCTTCGCTTTTATTGACTTTACTGCCAGTAAATCCATAATGAATTAGTGCTAAGATAATTCTCTACAAATAAGGTAAGTCCTACCTCTCTTGTGATTTTTTCGTGCGATCAGTCGTTTGCGCACAATCAGGCCGTAAATTCAACAGGAACCTAATGAATTTGATTAAATTAAGCAAATGCATATATTGTAGGTAATTTCCTCTGTAAAAGAGATTTGTATTGTATTGTATTTAATAATTCAAGCAAAAGGTAGGTATTGGTAAAATTTCTTTCCTGTGGACCAATTGCTCCCAAAAGCCTTTCAGCACGTCAGCGGGTCACCTTATGTACCCAATTTTAGGCCAAATCGATCCAGTAGTTTGTGTTATAATAACGCTCGTAACAACGTGATCTCAGTGTTATTACAAAAGCCAACGGAAGATGTATATCAATTCGATGTGTATCCCTGTAGATGTTTATCAAGTTAATGTGTATGTAGGAGGCCCCTAATTTCCACCCCATTTGTAAGATTTTATGAAAAACGCATCCCCCGCAAGATTTCACCGATATATGTGAGTACGTTGAGTTTCCGACAGCTGCTTGCAACCCTTGTGGAGTTATCATATAATTTGTGGTTTTCATCCCCTAAATTTCATCCCCCGAAATTAGCACCCCTTCATCTTCAACAGACTTGAGGGGCGAACGTGCGTTTCAGCAAGATACCTCCACTAGTTCTCGAGTTATTGCAATTAATAGTTTTTCGGTTTTTCACCCCTAACTCCTACCCGCGTGGTCCGATTTGGCCCAAAAGCAATCCCCGCCGATATTTTCAGGGTATACATATGTGTACAAAAGTTATCCGACGGACAGACTAGACAAGCGATAGTGCGAGCGAGCGAATAATCAAAGACAAGAGTACCTCCCCATTCTGCTACGGCACTAAAAAGTGTTATTCATATTTTGCGAAAAACTACCCTTAAAGGCGCTACAACCCCCAACATGCAGAAACACAATAACACGAGAACACGAAAACTACTTAGCGTATCAAAGCAAAATTTGGTAAGGTAATTTCCAGTGACACTGTAGGCGGATGAACAAATTTTTACTAAGATCTAACAAGGGGGATGAAATTTAAAGGTTGAAACTGGAAATTTCTTCAAGTAAATGGTGGTATAAAATTACGGGGTTCGATAGATTTCGGTCAATCATTGAAAAAAGCGTTATGAGTTTTCAATCAAGAACCAACCCAGGCTACTAACAACTCCTAAAGCTATGTAAGCGGACAAATACATTTTATCCAACACCTCTAGATAAATAGACCATTTCTATAGTGATTCTGAACGACTAAAGTTGGGGATTATCCTTATGTTAACATAATCCACTGGTTACTAGGGACAACCGGTGGATAATTTTTTTATCTCACCCGTTGTCAAGGGCAACTGGTGAGTTTTGTTTATTGTTTTTGGCGAATCGATTTTTCGATCGATTTTAGAAACTCTCCTGCGAGCGTTGAAGTTAAAAACACATTAAAAAATTGGCAATCTCGGAGACGGTAGACACTTCTACTTTTTTACAGAATTTGTAAATGTAGCATTTAATTTTAACACCGGTCGGGCGTGCGCCCGGCGCTGATTTACTATGATCTACAGAACAAATGTTTTTCATCCCTAAAATGACATTTTTCGAAAAAATGGCACTAAGGTTTTCGGCTTGAAAAAAAATCAGTTATCAAATCCGGTAATAAAAATATACAGTTATGCATAAGTCTTCTTTCACGACACCATTTTTTGGTCAAAAGGGCCCAAGCGTGAATACATTTTTAGAAGCAGAATTTGAAGAGCATTCATATGGTAACGCGAAAAATGGGGGTTTGCATTTAAATTTTTAAAGTTGATGTGCCAAAAAGGCACTTTCCGTGAACCGATGTGACCCAAATTCTAATCAGCACCTACAAATCTCCCACTGAATATGTGTGCCAAATTTCATCTTGATACATTCAGTAGTTTGAGCTGCAGCGTGATCACAGACAGACAGACACACAGACATTTTTTCAAAAAACACTTTTTTGGGTTCCCAGGACCCTGAAACGTAAAGATTTCATGTTTTTGGCGGTTCAATTTTTTTTAATTTTCCGATCGATTCCAGTAACTGCTTCGCGAGCGTAGATGTTAAAAATTGGAACGTGTATTTAATATCTGATACGATATCTATACGAATATGGAGCAGTATCGATATCTCTGGACTCTGGGCTTAAGGAAGGTACAGTTGTAAGATTTAGCATTTACAGAAACTGACACATTCGGAATCTATTGAAATTATTGGCGACCATGGGGCACTTCCGGTTATACCGGAAGTAGGGTTCTACTTTTAAATTTTAAATAGCACATCCCATTTTTCATTGCAGATTCGGATAGAGGAAGAAAAATTAAGCTTAAAACACCTACATGTAACTTGTTTGCGCCAGCCGCCATTGCGCCAGCCGCCTGGGTTTTATTAACGTTTTTAGAGAAAAGTTCCGCAAAACAGTGCTATGTAAAAATGGTCATAACTTGTAAACCGCGGGCGATAAAAATAAAAATGACACGCCGTTGTAAAGCGGAAGGACTGTTTTACATTATGATTGCCAAAAATCCTAAGAAAACTTTAATTGAAAGTTGATTTCGAGAAACTGCAATACTGGAAATTTCAAACCCGAATAACATTTTTTTCTTAAATGGCAGCATACAAGTTTTTCTGCATGGATGGGTGCAGAATTTTATTCTCTTTTCAACGGTATCCATAAAGTGCCAAAAAAGGAAACGATTAAAATCGCTGTTTTTTCCATAAGAAGAAAATGTTATTCGGCTTTTAAATTTCCAACATTTCAATTTCTTTAAATCGACCTTGAATCAGCTTTCATATGACTTTTTGGCAAGCATAATGTAAAACAGTCTTTCTACTTTACAATGGTGTGTCATTTTTATTTTTATCGCCCGCGGTTTACAAGTTATGACCATTTTTATATAGCACTGTTTTGCGGAACTTTTCTCTAAAAACGTTAATAAAATCTAGGCGGCTGGTGCAAACAAGTTACTTGTTCGGTGTTTTAGGTTTAGGTTTTCCTCCTCTATCCGAATCTGTAATGAAAAATGGGGGTTGCCATTTAAAATTTTAAAGTTGGACCCTACTTTCGGTATAACCGGAAGTACCCCATCGTCGCCAATAATTTCAATAGACTCCGAATGTGTCAATTTCTGTAAATGCCAAATCTTACAACTGTACCTTGCTTATGTCCAGAGATATCGATACTGTTCCATCTTCGTAAGACACCCTGTATAGCAAGCAGGAACATTTATTTAGTTTTGGCGGCAATCGGCCCATAATCAGCCAGTAACAAGTGCCTTTTTGGCATGTCATCTATGAAATTTGAAGGATGATAACCTTTTGTTTTATCAGCACATGAAAGGTCTTCAAATTCTGTTTACAAAAATGCTATTAAACTCGATTCCCTTTTGTCAAAAAATTGTAAAATTTTGAAAAATCCTAGTAGTAAAATTTAGCTATAGCAAGTAGGAAAATTTACTTAACTTTGGTGGCAACTGGCAAACGACCAATAACAAGTGCCTTTTTGGCTGCCCATTTTTTTCAGTTTGGAAGAGGGAGGTTAAAAAGTTCCAAAATATTATTGCGTCATAAATTTATTTGAAAGAAAATTCAGCTCTGCCCAAGATGGGCCTTAAACACCAAATACTGCGGCGGCAGGGGCGCCGCTTTCTTCACGTCAGGACCAAACCTCTCCAGATTGAAGTCCTTCCTTGTAGCCAGCCACCCGTACTCGTGATTCGTACTATCAGGAATGGGCTTGATTGACCTTGAGTCCTCCTCCCCGAATGTCCTGTTCACACTTCTCAGGAACTCCGAAGCTTTCGTCACTTCCCCCAGTTTCTCGTGAAGGTCACTGTCAAACTTTAATCAGGAAAAAATTGAAAAAAATCGTTACTTGTATTCCTCCAAGATCCAGCTCCACTTGCTGTGCCAGTTCTTCATTATGCCCTCCTCCCCCTTGACGTGGGTGCGCCACAGCGTGTCCTCCGCCACGAAATTTTTGATACGTTTCACTTCGGTTGCCTTTCCGAACGCCATTTTTTTTTAATTCCAAAGATGACGCTTTTGCAATGTCAATATCGAAATGTGGTCGAATTAAGCCGTAAATAGAGAGTGGAGCTCTAACAATGCTAACGAAAATTGTTTGGAAATATCACGAATTGTTGGAGAAAATTAGCGTGAGGCAATGACTTTCCGTTTGTTTGTTGAATTAATTTTAAGGAAACAATAACGAAACATTACGAAAAGGGGGTAATTAGTCTGATTCCTGTCGGTTTCTTGAATTTACGGCGTGAAATCAATTCCATTAAAATGAAAAATTATCGCAAATCGTACAGTTTTAACACGACAGATTTTTTTAACCTCCCCACTCCACTTCACCACTTAAAAAGCCAACGGAAGATGTATATCAATGCGATGTATATCTCGGTAGATGTTTATCAAGTTAATGTGTATGTAGGGGCGGCTGGTCTTACTGGTGGAATCGGGTGCAGATTTTATCAACCTGCAGTAGTGCCTCCGCAAACGAACAGATGTGTCAAAAAGGCGAAATGTTATAACATTGTTGTTACAAAATTTAAAAATAAAAAATGAACAGGACTGAGTGAATGAAAAGAATTACCGGAATTAAAACAAAAGGCGAATTTTGAAAAATTAACACTCGGGGCTGAAAAATTGTGAAAGGGGATGAAAAGTCAAGAGGAATGAAAATTAAGTGTGATTAAGTAGAATTACGAAATAAAACACGAAAATAACCAAATTATGCAATTAAAATTTTGGTGGGGGTTGAAGTACGCACTTATACTTACCTATTGCGAAGGAAACTGAAAAATTGTAAAAGGTAAACTGAATCCCAAATGCGTTCAATTTTATGATCGACAAAAAACGAAATTATGCGAATTTTGCAAAATTAGCACTTAGGGGGTTGAAAAATCGTAAAGGTGGATGAAAAGTCAAAAGGTGTGAGAATTATTAACCGTGGCTAAGTAAAATTACGGAAAACAACACCAAAGTAACCCAATTATGTAAATTTAGCATTTGAAGAGTTGAAACATTGCGAAGGGGGATGAAAAAAGTGAAAAATTTAATCACCATCCAAATGGGTTCAATTTATTACAGAAGAAAAACGAAAATATCCGAATTTGACAAAATTAACACCTAGAGGGTTGAAAAATTGTAAAGGGGTATGAAACGTCAAAGTGGATGAGAATTAATCGTAATTAAGCAGAATTACAGAAAATAACACTAAAGTAAACCAATTATGCAAATTTAGCTTAGGTTGAAACATTGCGAAGGGGTCGAAAAAGTGAAAAAGGCAAGAACAATCCATATGAGTAAAATTGGGTAAAATTTATTTCCGAAAAAAGGCAAAACTGCGCGAATTTTACAAAGTTTACGCTCGGGGGGGGAGAAAAATTGTTAAGGGGGATGAAAAGTCAAGAGGGGTGGAAATGAACTGTAGTTAGGTAGAACTAGCGAAAATCACACGAAAAAGAAACGGTCTGGGTAAATTTTGCTTTTTGAGGGTTCACATATCCATGAAAGGGGTTGAAAAATTGTGGATGGGTTAAAAATTTATGAAAATGACTTTGACTTTTCCAAAAATCAGAAGAAAGCCCAAAAAAATAAATAAACCGTATTTACTCCGCTTGCTAGGGCTTAGGGGTTGTTAGTAGCGTAGGGGTTGGTTTTAAGTTGAAGACTCATAAGATTTTTTTTCAATAATTAACCGAAATCTATCGAATCTCATCATTTTATTCCACCACTTACATGAAAAAATTTCCAGTTTCAACCCTTAAATTTCATCCCCTTTGTTAAATCATAATGAAAATTTGCCCATCCGCCTACAGTGGCGCTGCAAATTACCACACCAAGTCCAACCCTGATACGTTGAGCAGTTTTTGAGTTCTCGCATTTTTATGTTTCGGCATGTTAGGGGGTTGTACCGCCTTTAAGGGTCGTTTTTCGCGAATTATGAATAAGACCTTTTTGTACCATCAATAGGAAGCTATCGAATGGTATTAATTTCAACCCTTCATTATTCTGTAAAAATTCGAGTTTCCACCCCTAACTTTCATCCCCTTCGATAAATTTCGGCTAAAATTCCCTCTTCCCTTCTCGAAGATGCAGTGTGTAAGATATCACAATTTTGCAGAAGATATTGCTTCTTTGTGTCAAATTACAGGGCTTCATGGACGTTTCAACCCCTAAACTCCAACCCCTTATTTCACCACCCCCACATGCCCTAAAGGAAGTTGTGTTTTCCAATTTCACCACCCTAACCCAATTCGTTAAAAATTTCCGGTGATTTGTAGATTCATGTTTTCAGCTCCTCATGATTTCACCCCTGGGGTGAAGTTATTTCTCCGGTGTTACATAACTACTTGCGTATTTACTGACTTCAGTTGTTCATAAATAAATCAATAGGGTTTCAGAAAAAATAAATAAAATATATTTAATTTTGGCGGCAATCGGCCAAGTGCCTTTTTAGCATGTCATCTATGAAATTTGAAGGATGATAACCTTTTGTTTTATCAGCACATGAAAGGTCTTCAAATTCTGTTTACAAAAATGCTATTAAACTCAATGTCCTTTTGTTAAAAAATTGTAAAATTTTGAAAAATCCTAGTAGTAAAATTTAGCTATAGCAAGTAGGAAAATTCACTTTTCTCAAAATCGTATGTTATAACTCCTCTTACCGACGTAGTTCAACTTACCAAGCGCGGTTTCGTTTCCCAGGCAACGAAAAATAACAGTGCTGTTATGAATTCATAACAGCACGCATATCTGACACAGGCATGGTAAGTAAAACAATTGAACTGGCAAAGGTATCGAGAGCATTTGGAAAATTCGGCGATCTGTCAAACAGGATTTGTTTAATGGCTGACGAAAAATGTTCAATAAGTTAATTTCAATTGTGCGAAAAATCATATACGATACACGGTTGTTAAGTACATCTAACATAATCTCGGAAATTGCAAAAACTCGTCTTCGGCTCGTTTTTACAAACCTTTCCTCGATTCTGTTATACCGTACTTACCAACCTAATATCGTAATACGTCTTACGAATATGGAGCAGTATCGATATCTCGGGACATAAGCAAGGTACATTTGTAAGATTTGGCATTTACAGAAATTGACACATTCGGAGTCTATTGAAATTATTGGCGACGATGGAGTACTTCCGGTTATACCGGAAGTAGGGTCCAACTTTAAAATTTGAAATGGCAACCCCTATTTTTCATTACAGATTCGGACAGAAGAGGAAAACCTAAACCTAAAACACCTAACAAGTAACTTGTTTGCACCAGCCGCCTAGATTTTATTAACGTTTCTAGAGAAAAGTTCCGCAAAACAGTGCTATGTAAAAATGGTCATAACTTGTAAACCGCGGGCGATAAAAATAAAAATGACACACCATTGTAAAGTAGAAAGACTGTTTTATATTATGCTTGCCAAAAAGTCATATGAAAGCTGATTCAAAGTCGATTTAAAGAAATTGAAATGTTGGAAATTTAAAAGCCGAATAACATTTTCTTCTTATGGAAAAAACAGCGATTTTAATCGTTTTCTTTTTTGGCACTTTATCGGTACCGTTGAAAAGAGAATAAAATTCTGCACCCATCCATGCAGAAAAACTTGTATGCTGCCATTTAAGAAAAGAATGTTCTTCGGGTTTGAAATTTCCAGTATTGCAGTTTCTCGAAATCAACTTACAATTAGTTTTCTTAGGATTTTTGGCAATCATAATGTAAAACAGTCCTTCCGCTTTACAACGGTGTGTCATTTTTATTTTTATCGCCCGCGGTTTACAAGTTATGACCATTTTTACATAGCACTGTTTTGCGGAACTTTTCTCTAAAAACGTTAATAAAACCTAGGCGGCTGGCGCAAATAAGTTACATGTAGGTGTTTTAAGCTTAATTTTTCTTCCTCTATCCGAATCTGCAATGAAAAATGGAGGTTGCTATTTAAAATTTAAAAGTAGGACCCTACTTCCGGTATAACCGGAAGTGCCCCATGGCCGCCAATAATTTCAATAGATTTCGAATGTGTCGGTTTCTGTAAATGCCAAATCTTACAACTGTACCTTCCTTAAGTCCAGAGATATCGATACTGCTCCATATTCGTAAGACACCCTGTATACTATAACTTTGGTGGCGAACGACCAATAACAAGTGCCTTTTTGGCATGCCGACTATGAAATTTGAAACATGACCACCATTATCAGCACATGAAATGTCTTCAATTTCGTTTTCAAAAATTCGATTAAATTTAGTGCCCTTTTGAAAAAGTACCAAAACACTTAGGTAGGTAGATACTGGATTGAAATTTATGGGTGATAGAATTGCATCATTCACCAAGTGAGGAGGTTCTAGCTCCTTCCGTAGCTGCCCATTTTTTCTAATTTGGAAGAGGGAGGTTAAAAAGTTCCAAAATATTATGGCGTCATAAATTTATTTGAAAGAAAATTCAGCTCTGCCCAAGATGGGCCTTAAACACCAAATACTGCGGCGGCAGGGGCGCCGCTTTCTTCACGTCAGGACCAAACCTCTCCAGATTGAAGTCCTTCCTTGTAGCCAGCCACCCGTACTCGTGGTTCGTGCTATCAGGAATGGGCTTGATTGACCTTGAGTCTTCCTCCCCGAATTTCTTGTTCACACTTCTCAGGAACTCGGAAGCTTTCGTCACTTCCCCCAGTTTCTCGTGAAGGTCACTGTCAAACTTTAATCAGGAAAAAATTGAAAATAATCGTTACTTGTATTCCTCCAAGACCCAGCTCCACTTGCTGTGCCAGTTCTTCATTAGGCCCCCCTCCGCCTTGATCTGTGTGCGCCACAGCGTGTCCTCCTCCACGAAATTTTTGATGCGATTCACTTCGGTCGCCTTTCCGAACGCCATTTTTTTTTTAATGCCAAAAATGACGCTCTTGCAATGTCAATATCGAAATGTGGTCGAATTAAGCCGTAATAGCCCAGTCAAATTAGACAAAAAAGTGGCGATCGAGTGAAAAAAATCCCGGAGTTTTGAAATTCGGCATGGTTGTTCGCTAGTATCTACAGAACATCATACTAAAAGTACCCGAGAGTGGGGGGTGAGCGCGAGGGGGGGGAGCTGATTGAATGTGCGTTTTCTGCGTTTTTCATATATATCTCCGTAACTACCAATCCTAGCGAAGATTATTCCATATACAAAATTAAAGCAGACTAAATTTCCTATCAAAACGGTTCTATTCGTTTTTGTCGTAGGATTCATACTTTAAATGTTATAAGCTTGACAAGTTCTCATATTTACTTGGGTTGGCTACAGCCAAGGAGTTTAAGGTTTTGACCCGCACAAAAATATGGTAGTGCTGAAAATTGGCACTTATGCTCTACTGGCAGTCCTGAATGACGTGTCAAAAGTCCCGGAGCCTGCCGTGCCGGCGTCCTATTTTTTTTGGTACCGGAAGGCCTTAAGTGATAGTCATACATTATTTTCCGCATAACATGATTATTTATGAACCGATTTGATCGGGATTGGTCTCAAAATGACCACAACGACCTAATCAATACCGATACTACTGATAGACTCCTGAAATTTTGAGATAAAACATCCTTTTTTTTTCTTGGAGAAATTGTGCTCCAGAATCGGCTTCGCGTTGCTTTTTTGAGATTATTTCTCCAACGGCTTATCGGACGACAAAAATGTATAGAATCTTTTCGTTGCAAATTTTATCCTGAACATTTCAGTCCCTACAGATTTTTGTCGTTAGATAAACCATTGAGGAGATAATCGGAAAAAAGCAGCGCCAAGTCGGTACATTATTTTTCTCAGAGAAATCGTACTTCAGTTCAGCTCCTTTTTTCCGATTATCTCCTCAGTGGTTTATTTAACGACCGTTAGTGTTAAATCTATTCAGGTAATAAGGCCGATGAAACATCTCCTTTTAGGGCATGCACTCTCGACAGACGCAAGTCTCTTCGTGTTCACTGATGAGACTAACACATCCCTCATACACCCAAATGCCACTCATGATGAGCAAGATTTTCTAAACCCGGCCTTATTACCCGACTAGAATTTTAATGGTAAGCTACTAGAAGGGCGGGTATTAAAGCCGCGGCCTTATTACCCGGTTAGCAAATTTTTTATTTTTTGAGGTTATTTTCATCTACCGATTACAAAAATAAAACAAGATGGTTAATCGTGCCCTTATTAATGTCACTATGGATACGTGCGATTAGGTACCAACAAAAATCTAGTCGAATAATAAAAAAATACCTTACTTTTTAAGTGCATTTTTAATACCATGGCAAATAAATTTGCACGAGACGAAGTATTAATAGGATTTTTTGGCATCATTCATATAAGTTTAAGGTACCTTGCATTGATATGGCGTTATAGTTGCCATTTCTCTGGTCCTTATGTATTAAAAAAAAAGCCCCGGCCTTATTACCTGCCCGGCCTTATTACACAACGGTACCTTATACCGGGTGTATCATTTTCCGCGCCGTATAGGAGATTAACATGGGAAAACGAATTTTATTTTTTCCTTGCTCCAGGAACAGATTTAAATCAATGCTAGCTTATCCAGTGGATAGACCCGGCTGGCCGGTATCCTGAAAAAAAAGATTGCCTGCTAGTGCCCTTTGGTTACTTAGCAGGAATTTTTGAAAAATTGGATTTTAAAACGACGCGCGCATTACTTCGTGTACTTTCGGTGTCCTTCGAAGCTTTACGTAAATTGTCAGCCAGGGCCGAATCTGCGATTTTTGACCTAATTGTTGACATTAAGAAAGCCGTGGCTTGAAATTATTGTTTTAAATCTGGAGCAAATCGTTCTATTTTACCTTCTTGCTGACGCAGAATTAATGTACCTACCAGCGGCGACAAGCGGCAGCCGACAAGGGTTCGGTCAGACTTGGTTGACGACCTAACCTCAAAAATTTACTTGGTCAAGTAAATTACTTTGAATTGCAATTATGAGGTAAGCTCTTACTCGGTGTTAGCGTTTAATTAATCAATTATTCTACTTTAGGTGGCAATATTGTTAGTGGTAGTTCGAACAAGAATCAGAAGGCATTCTCGGGTTTGGCAATGACCTCCCATCGTAAACTGTCTTTATCTTTTACGTTACCTATTTGTGTTAAAAGGTTTTGTAAGTGAAGACACAAGTAGGAGTTACATGTATTCGTGGAGAGAACATTTTGTATTCCCTTAATTAGTTGTAGATAGTTAGAAGTTGTTTGGTAATGTTTAAGAACCCTGTTTGGAAAAGCAGCTGCTGACAACATCGGTACTGGTAATTAAATTGGAACTTGAGACATCATGTTGTATTTACCTAATAAAATGCTTTTTGAACTTATTTCCAAATTTTTCAGTTCAAAAGAATCAAATTTTGTACATTATTGGCTAAATTGTTATTGAATATTAATCACTAGCAGAGTGGCACTAAAGAATAGATTGTTAAAACTGAGTAATGGAAGAAGCCAAGAACGCGTTTAAAATTCTTTATTAATAATAGTTTTTTAAAACATCGACAGCTGGCACAATTCCATTTTTCTATCTTTACATCAATCCTGACTAAATTGTAGCAATATCACAAACCACCACTACTTTTAATAACACTCCGCCATGCAGTGCATAAAGAATTAAATAACAATTAGTAACTTTCCAGTATAATTCTTCTTGCTCAATTTTTCAATGGGAATGAGTAAACGGACGAATTTTTCCCCTGGTCCAGGGCAGTAAGATGGCATGGCATCCTGAAATAAATGTGATCACTGTTTATTTATTATGAGGGAGGTATTATCCCTATCACAAAAAATATCCATTGTACCTACCTAATCAATTTAACTTATCCGCTCATCCGAAGGGTTATTGGTAAATGGGTTGTTGGCCTGGGACAAGGGTTTTCTCTGGAATAAGCCGTTGTTGTTTCGTCGATGTTAATTTCATAATCACAACAATCCAACCAAAAGCTGTGTCAAAAGTCTTGTTGTCACCTGTCAATCTAATTTCCATTTTGTCGACGTATGTTTTTTCGCGCTAAGGTTACCAGTCAGCCTGGTTGTTGACACCGTGCGGGGTGCGTTCAGTTAAGTAGTGCTGCTGGGTGGGTAAATTGGCGTTGTAGTACTTACACAGTGTCAACAATAGCTGATTTCCGTTTACACATTTGTCTGAGAAAACTCAGCTATTTGATTGGTCAATTACAAATGAACCAATCAAATTGCTGAGATTAACTGAGGCTCCTCAGGTAAATGTGTAAAAGGAAAGCGCCTAAGGTCAACGCGTCACTGCGCAGACCACGTTGACCAGGTAACGTGAACACTAATGTTGTCGCGCTCTTTCTTATGTATGCTACAAACAAGACAAAAACATGACCAAGTAGGCGACCAGGCTGACTGGTAACGTTAGCGCGAAGAAACATATGTCGACTGAATGGAAATTAGATTGACAGGATTGACAGGTGACAACAAGACTTTTGACACAGCTTTTGGTTGGATAACAACGGCTTATTCCAGAGAAAACCCTTGTCCCAGGCCAACAACCCATTTACCAATAACCCTTCGGATGAGCCTTACTGTGATATTGTGGATTGCCAACAAGTTAAATTGATTAGGTAGGTACAATGGATACTTTTTGTGATAGGGATAGGTACATACCTCCCTCATAATAAATAAACAGTGATCACATTTATTTCAGGATGCCATGCCATCTTACTGCCCTGGACCAGGGAAAAAATTCATCCATTTACTCATTCCCATTGAAAAATTGAGCAAGAAGAATTATACTGGAAAGTTACTAATTGTTATTTAATTCTTTATGCACTGCATGACGGAGTGTTATTAAAAGTAGTGGTGGTTTGTGATATTGCTACAATTTAGTCAGGATTGATGTAAAGATACAAAAATGGAATTGTGCCAGCTGTCGATGTTTTAAAAAAGTATTATTAATAAAGAATTTTAAACGCGTTCTTGGCTTCTTCCATTACTCAGTTTTAACAATCTATTCTTTAGTGCCACTCTGCTAGTGATTAATATTCAATAACAATTTAGCCAATAATGGACAAAATTTGATTCTTTTGAACTGAAAAATTTGGAAATAAGTTCAAAAAGCATTTTATTAGGTAAATACAACATAATGTCTCAAGTTCCAATTTAATTACCAGTACCGATGTTGTCAGCAGCTGCTTTTCCAAACAGGGTTCTTAAACATTACCAAACATCTTCTAACTATCTACAACTAATTAAGGGAATACAAAATGTTCTCTCCACGAAAACATGTAACTCCTACTTGTGTCTTCACTTACAAAACCTTTTAACACAAATAGGTAACGTAAAAGATAAAGACAGTTTACGATGGGAGGTCATTGCCAAACCCGAGAATGCCTTCTGATCCTTGTTCGAACTACCACTAACAATATTGCCACCTAAAGTAGAATAATTGATTAATTAAACGCTAACACCGAGTAAGAGCTTACCTCATAATTGCAATTCAAAGTAATTTACTTGACCAAGTAAAATTTTGAGGTTAGGTCGTCAACCAAGTCTGACCGAACCCTTGTCGGCTGCTGCTTGTCGCCGCTGGTAGGTACACTAATTCTGCGTCAGCAAGAAGGCAAAAAAGAACGATTTGCTCCAGATTTAAAACAATAATTTCAAGCCACGGCTTTCTTAATGTCTACAATTAGGTCAAAAATCGCAGATTCGGCGCTGGCTGACAATTTACGTAAAGCTTCGAAGGACACCGAAAGTACACGAAGTAATGCGCGCGTTGTTTTAAAATTCAATTTTTCAAAAATTCCTGCTAAGTAACCAAAGGGCACTAGCAGGTAATCTTTTTTTTCAGGATACCGGCCAGCCGGGTCTATCCACTGGATAAGCTACCATTGATTTAAATCTGTTCCTGGAGCAAGGAAAAAATAAAATTCGTTTTCCCATGTTAATCTCCTATACGGCGCGGAAAATGATACACCCGGTATAATTTAACCATCCAAAACTAGTTTTTGAAAGAACTAGTGTCACCATCAGAAAGGTCTTCTAATTCTGGTTTTAAATAAGCCAAAATTCATGGCATTTAGTGCTCTTTGGGTCAAAAAATCGAAATTTTATAATAACACTAAAAATACATTGTAGCCCAAATTACTGAATCGGTTTGGCTGAACTTTGGTACATGGTGACCCGTTGAAGATCTGAAAGGCTCTTGGAAGCAGTTTTTTTATGTCGCCAATAGAAAGACGGTTAAATTCTGGTTCTAAAAATGTATTCACAGTTTCTGCCATTTCTGTGGAAAATAGATACAAATTTCTTTCTCATTAAAAGGAAGCGGGCTGAGCTGACATAAAGTGGTAGTCATTGTCAAACTTTCCGCCACAATTTTTCACCCTCCTAAATCGATGATTTTGCAAAACTAGAGAATTTTTGCATCTTTTGCAAATATTCCACCTACACATTTGAATGTAGTTTTACCTTCTTCAAATGTTCAAACCTTCAACTCCCAAAAACTTGAATTTAGGAAATTGTCTCATTGTTCGTGTTAGTTTTTGTAATTTTACTTAACGGTAGCTAATTTGCGTTCTCCGTTTTTTCGCCGAATATTCTTTATATCGCCCTTCATTTATTATGAAGCATGCTTTGGCACTACTTAGGTGCAGATTTGAAAACCGTTCACGTCGAAGTCAATCATTCACGGTGATACACATCGTTTTGATATACCTACATCTTCCGTTGGCTTTTTTGTTAGGGACGCAGCTGTTTTCCCATCAAACAGTCGATCGCTCGAATACCTACTGGAATTCTCTCACAACTGAGGTTAGGTGAAATTTGAAAAATGCACAACAAAAACTTCTATAAAACTTAAATTATCCGGTGATCGTTTTTAAGTAATTTTCAAAACGAAGTTTCATTTTGTTTCGATGTCAATGTCAGTTTGCATTCAGTTGAGAATTTTTCGAAATGCGAATTAAATTTCCTGGTTGCGTAAGGGGTCCTTCTGAGAAGTAATTACCGAATGAAACCCTTAGACCAAGTTTTCTTGACATTGCTTTTCGCGATGATGATTAAGACCTTTTTGGCACCGTGAATATAGTTTAAGCTATCTAATGGTATTAATTTCAATCCTACATTATTCAGTGAAAAATTGAGTTTCCACCCCTAAATTTCGTCCCCTTCGATTTTCTCCTAAAATTCACTCCTCTTTCTCGAAGGTACAATAACCAAGACCTCACAGTTTCACAGCAGGTATTGCTTCACTGTGTTACATTACAGGTCTTCATGAACGTTTCAACCCCTGAAGTCCAACCCCATATTTCACCACAGTGCCATTTAAGCATATAAAAGTTAGAATTTTAAACACAAGACGGGGAAATCAAAGACCCACGCGATGGGGAGGTTCCAGCCGCTTCTTTGCTGCCAATTTTAACCTCCCCACTCCACCTCACCACTTAAAAAAGGGAGGCTACTGCAATCAGTAAAATTTTCGAATTCGAGATAATACCAGATCTATACGTTTTGAGGCCTCAGGAACCCAAAAAGTGGTTTTAAAAATGAAAAAATGTGTCTGTGTGTAGGTGCATAAGTGCGTACGTTTCTAAATACGCCACAGCCCAAACTACATGACCGATTTGGCTGAAATTTGGAACATAGGCATCTCATACCTAACTTAGATCTGAAAATTTTTTGGAGCCAATCGTGCAACCGGAAGTGCCATTTTGGCACATCAAATTTGAAACTTTAAATACAAACGCCTATTTTTGACGTCACCGTAAGAAACGTCTTCAAATTTCGCTTCTAAAGATATATTCACTCAATGCCTTTTTGACAAAAACCAAATATTCGAGACTTTTAACACACTTTAAAAAGCCAACGGAAGATGTATATCAATGCGATGTGTATCCCTGTATCCCTGAATGATTCATAAGTATATTGAGTTGGACTTGGTGGTTTTGGGTGCAGACTCGGGTGCAGATGTAATCTAGGTACACCCAGTAGTAGTGCTGAAGCATATGCTCATGCATATGATAAAGAAATCGTGAGGGTGTATCAGCAGGTGATGATTTTTTTTGCGATTAATTAGTATCTTCCGGTTGTAAGTATAGGTCAAACATTAAATTTCCACCAAGTCAATTTTTTGTGTTTGGGGTTGAAGAGGGTGACTTTCGGGGGCGCTTAATTGGTACCTATCTTCCAATAACAGAGATCCAAATCTTAAATTCATTTGCGCTCAATTAGTATACTCCAGTACCAAGTAGTTTAAGAGTTAAATTACTTAAATTCCCGCCGAGTCAATTATTTATGTTTGTCAAGTTTTCGTATTTGGCGGATGAAGGAGGCAGTTGGCTCAATTTCCTGATTGTATAGATTATACGTCAATTGATTGTGGACAATTGATCGCGCGACAATTGATCGCAAACAATTGACCGCAGACGACAATTGATCGCACGACAATTTATCGCACGTCAATTTATCGCACGACCATTTATCGCACAAAAATTGATAGATTAAAGAACTGAAAAGGCATTTTAATTACGAATCTGTTTTATTTACATTTATTTAGCCATTATGTGTATCAGGACTAATAGTATAGTTAGGTATCTGTTCCTCAACCCTTAATCTGCAATTTTATTACTTACTACACAGAAGAATAAATCTCCTTTCTGGTACCTACTTCCAGGTTCACTTAACTAGGATTAATGCCAAAAAAATTTGACGAGTCCACATTAATATTGGTGATATGGGTTTCAGGGAAAACTTAACTGGTCCATTCCTTCTTAGAGGTCGTTAAAAGCTTTACACAATTGGAGATAAGGGATAAGTAATCGAGATAAGGTGTCCTGCTGCCCATCTGTGCTTCCTGTATCATTACATTTTGTGTTTTGTTTCAAATTGAGAAAATTGCAAGAAAATGTTGTTTTCAGCGCTTGTGACATAACTTTCAAGTGACATTCTTCATGGTCTTGAATTATAGGTAAAAACTAAAAACTATTAATTCTAAGGTTCGCGATCAATTGTCGTCAAAGATGTGCGTTTACGTGTAAACGATAATTGTTTACGTTTACATGTAAACAATTGTAAACAATGTAAACAATTATTTAAGGTTAGATTTACTTAACCTAAAATATTGACTTTTCAACCAAGAAGTCGTGAATGCAAAATGGCAGGGTGCCCTACTAGCAATAAGTTCGAAAAGTATATGTTCAATTTGACAGCGAAACGGCGATAATATCATGCAAAGTGCCTTGTTTGCAATAAACAGTTAAGCAATTCGGAATCTTGGCTAAAATCGCACCGATAAGTTAATCTATTGCAATTAGTTTTACATCGCAACTCGGTTTCTTATAATATTTCTATGTGTAGAATAACTAGCCACAAATATTTATTTTATCAGAAATGTCTGCAAGGCTGATAATATTGACAGAGAAACCGAGGCAAAGGCAATAATTTGTGTTAATACTGTAGTAAAAGTCAGAATTATAATAATTTATCTGCATTTTCTAATTGTTTACATTGTTTACGTGCAAAATTTGGAGTAAACAATTCAGTTGTTTACTTTACATTGTTTACGCGCCCATCTCTGATTGTCGTCCGCGATCAATTGTCGTTCGCGACCAATTGAGATGCAATCAATTGTTTGCGATCAATTGTCGCGCGGTCAATTGTTGGCGATCAATTGTCGCGCGGTCAATTGTTGGCGATCAATTGACGGTATACCCAATTTCCTCCAAGTCAATTATTTGTGTACAGGGTTGAAGGCTGTGGGCTTTGCGGGTACAATTTTTTGCGTTCAGGTTGAGTTTCAGGGGTGCAATTTTAACCTCCCCAACCCCACCACAATAAAAAAAAAATGGCAGCAGTGAAGCGGCTGGATCCTCTCCAACGCGTGGGTCTTTTATTTCCGTATATTTCCGAATAACTTTAAATTTGGAAATTGGTGCGCCAAAACGGCACTTTCCGTGGGTCGATAGAGTCCAAAAAATTTCAGCTCTTCGACGTGTAATAAAATCCCCATGTGCAAAATGTCAGCCAAATCGGTTCAGGGGCTTGGGCTATACCGCGATTTTGACGTCCGATAAAAATATTTTTTTTTTAATTTTTGGTCGAAAGGGCACTTAGAAGCAGAATTTGAGGGTGACGTGAAAAGTGGTAGTTTGCATTAAAAATTACAAAAGCTTAGGTTACGAGATGCCTATGTTCCAACGATACTGAACTTTAATTTTTGGTGTGGAGGTATAATAGAGTGTACTTACATGATTGAATACAAAAATATAGAAATTCTTCCAAGCGGTCACATTTTTATGTGGCTCTAAACAAGTTTGGGCCTCGAAAATTGCAATTTTCACGAATTTTTTTCTCAGTAACTAGAAGATACTGAACTTTCATATTTCGATGAAACATTCATCTATCCCTCGCTTACCAAAATCTAAAATTTGGTAAAGATTGGCCCAAGCGGTTGCCTTATTGCCTAGGGTCCTTTCAGCCAAATCGGTCTAGTAGTTTTGGCTGTATGGCGTGATTACAAACGAACGTACGAACGTACATACACAGACACATTTTAAAAAATCACTTTTTTGAGTTCCTGAGACCTCAAAACGCGTAGATCTGGTGTTATCTCGAATTCGAAAATTTTAGTGATTGCAGTAACCTCCCTTTTTTAACCTCCCCACTCCACTTCCCCATTTAAAAAAAAGGGAGGTTACTGCAATCACTAAAATTTTCGAATTCGAGATAAGACCGGATCTATACGTTTTGAAGTCTCAGGAACCCAAAAAAGCGGTTTTTAAATGTATCTGTATCTGCAGTAGGTAACCTCCCTTTTTTTTAAGTGAAGTGGAGTGGGGAGGTTAAAATTTGAATTTTTTTAGTTATTGGTCAGAAGAGCACTGAGAGTGAATACATCTTTGGAAGCAGAATGTGAAGGCCTTTCTTATGGTGACGTTGAAAAATGGGGGTTTCCATTTAGAATTTATAAAAGTTTATGTGCCAAAATGGCATTTCTGGTTGCACGATTGGCTCCAGAAGCTTTTCAGGTCTAAGTTGGGTTATTTCAGCCAAATTGGTCTAGTAGTTTTACGAACGTATGCACGCACGTACGTGCATACACAGACACATTTTTTTGGGCTCCTATAAGACCTCAAGACGTGAAGATCTGGTATTATTTCAATTTCGAAAATTTTAATGATTGCAGTCTTTTCTTCAACAACTTCACCTTTAAACTAACGACCGATAATTTTTAACACCTGGCCATTAATAATTGCACAACGCCCTTAACAGGAAGAATCTCATTCAACCTACATCGAATTAGCATTCACCATTATTTACCCAATCGTAAAATTCGTAAATCACAGAACCATAATCGCGCTACACCCGACTCTTGCATAACCCCCCGCCAGTCCCCTGCGAGTTTATAAATTAATCTCGATTTTCCAAACCCCTCCAGTACTCGTGATAATGCCGCGAAAAATTTTGCTGTCCCGCGTGCTGAGTTTCGCCCCGAAAAGAGGGTACTCTACCGACCGGCCATATTCCACCGCGTTTGGGGTCACCTCCGAGATTTTTGAGGACATCTTCGAGGATCGAGTGGAGAACGACGTGCGGCCTTACAGCGAAATCCCGGGGCCCAAAGGGCTGCCCTTTGTGGGCAACGCGTGGAGGTTCGCCCCCATAATAGGGCAGTACAAGATCCAGGAGCTGGATAGGGCCATGTGGTCCTTGAACAGAGAGTACGGGAGGATCGTTAAAGTGGGGGGGTTGATAGGGCATCCCGATTTGTTGTTCGTTTTTAACGGAGACGACATCGAGAAGGTCTTCAGGAAGGAAGAGGCGATGCCCTACCGACCTTCCATGCCCTCGCTGCATTTCTACAAGGAGATCCTGAAAAGGGAGTTTTTTGAAGGCAACGCGGGGGTTATTGGAATGTAAGACGTGGTAAATTTTTTCGAATTATAATAATTCTTGTAGACATGGCCCTAAATGGGAGGAGTTCAGGAAGAAGGTGCAACAGGCCCTTCTTCCCCCGCAGATAGCGCGGAAATATATCGAACCGCTGGACGTGATAGCCGGAGATTTCTTGAACAGGTACGCATAACGTCTGACATTGTTATATAATAATGCGAGATTATGCGGCTGACCCAGATTAGATCCAGGTAAAAGCATTTCTGTCCGAGCGATTTATTGTGAATATGTCTGTTTACATAATGATCGTGAATTAGTTATCAGATATTAATGAAATTATTATCTTGCTTGGCATTTCTTTTCCGCGTTTGCATTGGGCAATGCATTTTGCGCAAAGATTTCGTCAAGAATTATTCACGATTCGGTAGTTTCATGTTCAAGGGTCGTGGCGTCGGCGGCATTGAAGAATTGGCAATCGATTTGAGATTTTTGAAATAATGCAGTTGTGGCTTTAGTATTTGGGTCAGCGAGGATTTAACTGGAAAATTGAACGCTTAGTTAAGCGAGAAACCCGAGGAAGACCTTTGCTTTTCGCGACAGAATTGCTCTCCGTTTCTTGCTCTTCCGCTTCTCCTTCATCGTAATTGTCCTTCCTTTGTGTTTTGCTGCTTTCTGCTGTTTCTTTTCTTGTCACTTTTTCAAAGATTTGTACTTTTCTTTGTTTCGGTATTCTTTGTTTGTCAATTTATCATTGATTTAGTCTTGTTTCTGTTCTTCAAACTTCGGTTATATGTACCGTGCGTTTCGGATTTTGGGACGCATAGGGAAATAACATGGGAAAATGATTTTTTTTCCCTGCTCCCCAGAATTAACTGCAAAAGTTTTAGCGTATGTGGACGATAGTCCATGCTAGTCTGTACCTCTTTAGATTTTGTTCGTTCGTTAGCTCCTCTTAGGTACTTAACAATGAATTTTTTAAAATTGAATTTTAAGTAGAAGTGGAAATTTTTTTTAGTACACTCGACCAGTCGTCGGAAGTAATGCATTACAAGTAATACATTACTGTAATGAAATTACTTTAGCTGGTAATGTGTAATGGTAATGCATTACTTTTTTTAAATAGTAATGGGTAATTGTAATGCATTACATTTTTTTAGTAATTGTAATGGAAAACCATTACTTTTTTAACCCTTAATTGATAAACTCAAAAATAAAACTTTTATGAAAAATGTAATTCTGTGAAATGAAATAACCACCACAGGAAGTAGCTAGGTACTACTGGTATCAGAGTTAACCCTAACCCAGGGGGGTCTGTTTACCTATACGCCTCAAACATTGATGCATTCTGAAGAGGTTTTCCTGCTATTTTTAAGTAGCGATATTCTCTGCAATTACTCCGGATTAAATATTTCTACAGAATTGAAATAATTTCCGAAAATAAAACTAACTTTAGCCATCTCAAGCAGTGATAAATTTTGAAACGCAATTGTTATTCAAATTAAATTAAAATTAAATAATAAATTTACTGTCTTAAAATAATACACCTACAGTTTTTTTATAACGTGGCATTTTTAAAAATTCCAATTAGAGTTGGCCGTGTCTGGAATGACGTATGTTTCAATTTACTGCAGATCTCAAAATCTGTCAGCTACAATTAGAAATTTAAGAAATGTGACGTTAAAAGTAATGTATAAGGTAATGCATTACATTTATTAAGTAATTGTAATTGTAATGCATTACTTTTTGAAAAAAGTAATTAGTAATTGTAATGCATTACAATTTCGACGAAGTAATGTGTAATGGTAATGAATTACTTTTTAAAAGTAATGTTCCAACCACTGCACTCGACACACTTTCGAGTGCCTATGCAGTTTTCGACTCCAGAATCAAACCAGTTTTTTGTGTGTTAATATTTGTTTGGAAATTATTCTGTTGTTGTCTCAAAATATATTTCTCCCTCTCCCGCCCATTAAAGAACGAAATATCAGTCTCTGTCGATCGCCTCTAATTGCGCGCGAATCATATTGTCATCCTTTTTTAACGCATTCTGATTTGAGCATAATGTGTACTCTTTTCTCTCAAGAAATACCTGGATTAATAATTTTTCGGTTTTTCACCCCTAACTCCCACCCCCGTGGTCCAATATGGCCCAAAAGCAATCCCCGCCGAGATTTTCCGGGTATACACCCGTGTACAGTTCGATATCTGCGTTCGTTCTCAAGTTATCCGACGGACAGACTAGACGAGCGAGACAAGAGTACCTCCGCATTCTGCTACGGCATTAAAATGAAAATGTAGAAAGGAAGAGTGAATTTTAGGAGAAATTTATAGAAGCGGATGAAAGTTAGGGGTGGAGACTCGAATTTTTACTGAATAATACAGGGTTGAAATTAATACCGTTCGATAGCTTTCTACTGATGGTACAAAAAAGGTCTTATTCATAATTAGTGAAAAACGACCCTTAAAGGCGGTACAACCCCCTAACATGCCGAAACACAAAAATGCGAGGACTCAAGAACAGCTCAACGTATATCAGGGCTGAATTTAGTGTGGTAATTTTTCGATAATTCAAAGTCATTTTCATTAATTTTTTACCCATCCACAATTTTGCAACCCCTTTCATGACCCTCAAAAAGCAAAATTTACCCAGACCGCTTCTTTTTCGTGTGATTTTCGCTAGTTCTACTTAACTAAGGCTCATTTTCATCCCTCTTGACTTTTCATCCCCCTTCACAATTTTTACTCACATGGATTGTTCTTGCCTTTTTCACTTTTTCGACCCACTTCGCTATACTTCCACCCCCAAAAGCCAAGCTTGCATAATTTGCGTAATTTCATGTTATTTTTTGTAATTCTGCGTACGATTAATTTTCTTTTTTTTTTTTCATCCCCCTTTACGATGTTTCAACCCAATTAGTGCTAATTTGGCAAAATTTGCGAAATTTCGGTAATAAATTGAACTCGTTTGGATGATGTTTACATTCTTCACTTTTTTCATCCCCCTTTGACTTTTCAACCACTTTTACGATTTTTCAACCTCCTAAGTGCTAGTTTTACAAAATTCGTATAATTTCGTTTTTCGTCGGTAAAAAAATTTTCCTTCACAATAGGTAGGAGGTAGGTATAAGTACCTACCTATGTATTTCAACCCCCACTAAAGTTTTAATTGCATAATTTGATTATTTTCGTGTTATATTTCGTAATTCTACTTAATCACACTTAATTTTCATTCCTCTTGATTTTCTCATTTGGTTTACATTGTTATTGTTTTAACTTTTCAACCCTCTAAATGTTTGTGTTTTTTCTGTTTGTAACGAACATTATTATCCGGGGTTGGGGTGAACTCTTGAGGGGTTTAGTTCAAAGGGTGGAACGTGGGAAGACTTTTATTAACCTCCCAACTTCACTTCACCATTTAAAAAAAGAGAGCCTACTGCAATCACTAAAATTTTCAAATTCGAGATAAGACCGGATGCATACGTTTTGAGGTCTCAGGAACCCAAAAAAGTGGTTTTTAAAATGTGTCTGTATGTATGTATGTACGTACGTTCGTTCGTGAACACGCCACAGCCCAAACTACTCGACCGATTTGGCTGAAATTTGGTGCCTAGGCATCTCATCACCTAACTTAGGTCTGAAAAGCTTTTGGAGCCGATCGTGCTACCGGAAATGCCCTTTTGGCACATAAACTTTTAAATTTTAAATGCAAACCCCCATTTTTCACGTCACCGTAAGAAAGGCGTTCAGATTCTGCTTCCAAAGATGTATTCACTGTCAATGCCCTTTTGACCAAAACCTGAAAAAATGGAGATTTTTATCGGTCTTTAAAATCGCGGTACAGCCCAAGCCCTTAAACCGATTTAGCTGAAATTTTGCACATGGGGATTGTATTACACGTCGAAGAGCTGAACAAATTTTCGATTCAATCGACCCACGGAAAGTGCAGTTTTGGCACACCAATTTCCAAATTTAACGTTATTCTCACATTTACCCTTCCAAAATGAATTTTTGAAAGATTTATTGTCACCTTCAGAAAGGTCTTCAAATTCTAGTTTTAAATGAGATAAAATAAATTCCCATTTAGTACCCTTTGGGTAAAAAAATCGCAATTTTGTAATAACACTGACACCACGTTATAGCCCAGAGTACTGGATCGATTTCTCCGAAATTTGGTACATGGAAGTTAGGTGACCCGTTGGAGAGCTGAAAGGCTCTTGGGAGCAATTGGTCCACGGGAAGTGCCATTTAGGCATATCAACTTTAAAATTTTAAACAAGTCACGGAAATCAAAGACCCACGCGTTGGGGAGGTTCCAGCCGCTTCACTGCTGCCTTTTTGTTTGAATTGTCAACTCTAATATAATAGATAAGACAAACAAATGACAGGGAGGATGGGTATTGCTAGGGAGGATGTGACGAGCACCTTTTGCGTGTCCCGTCCTCGACTCGAGGATAGGACACAAGTGTAGCAATACCCATCCTCCTCGTCACTTGTTTAGATTATTATTATTATTAGAGTTGTCAATTCAGACAAATTAAAAGTCATCCCACGTTCCACCCTTTGAATTAAACCCCTCAAGACTCAAGAGTTAACCCCAACCCCACAGATATTCCTGTTCTTTACATGTTCATTTTCTACTTTTTAATTCTGTAACAACAATTTTTTAGCATTTAGCCTTTTTGACACATCTGCGTGTCTGCGAAAGCACTACTACTATAATCTGTCCGGGATCCACACGACCGAGATTCACCCTATTTCCATAGCGATTCATTGTTGACAACATTGTTGACAACATTGTTGACAACAATGATTCGCCATGGAAATAGGGTGAATCTCGGTCGTGTGGATCCCGGACAGACCATAGGTGCAGATTGATAAAATCTGCACCCGATTCCACCAGCCGCCCCTACATTGATTGATTGATTAATAACCTTATTACTACCTTTCGGTTTGTAATGAACCCTGCCCTTCTACATACTAATTTAATACCTATTTACATGTTTTGGTCTAGTTTTCTTTTTTTTTCTTTTTCGGCTGCTTCTTTCTCTCTCGCTTCTCTTCTGTTTTCTCTTCTCCCCCTCTTCTTTCTCTCGCTCTCTCAACTTCCTTCATACATTCCATTCCCTCTCCCCATTCGTTCAAAATACTCTTTCTCTCCCTGTCCTCCTCTCTCATTCCCACACACTCTTTCAGCAGGTGATCTACTGTCTCTCTCTCCTCTCCACATACTCTGCACTTTCTCTCTTCTTCCTTCAGCCAGAACTGGTTTCCCCTCTCCTCATTCCCTCATCTGAATCTCGCTAGCATCCTTTTTTCTTTCCCACTCTCCCTCTCCAAGTAACTTGGTAACCCTTCACTTATTATATTCTCATATTTTGCGTTATATCTTGATTCTCTGATTTTTGTTCTTCTTTCCTGTACATCTATGTCTCTATCTCTTTCCCACATCGCTCCATTCATCCATCTCCCCTGTTCCCTGCGTCTTTCTATATCCTCCCTTGCGTATCCGTTCCTCTCGTAATATCTTTGCCTTCCTTTCCCTTTTTCTTTCTCTCTCTTTTTCTCTTTCCAGCACTCCTGTAATATTTTACACTCTCCTCCTTCTCACATTCTGTCCTCATATTTCACCGCCCTTTTCCCGCTCTCCACTCTTAACTTACTCCTTTTCGTTTCTTCCCTTATTATGTATCCGGGTGACTCCCTATCTACTCCTAGCACCCATTTTATGTACTTATCCTGCACTCTCTCCACCTGTTCTTGTTCTTCCCACTCCCAGATTTCCGCTCCGTTTATCAGCATACTCTTCACCAGAATGTCAAACATCATTCCTCTTCTCTTAAAATCATACTCAAACTTTCTCTTTCTAATTCCCCAAATCATCTGTACCACCTTATTTGCTTTTTTAACCAACTCTCTTACTAGTAGGGACGCTCTTGGGATTTACCCTGCACTTTATGATTAAGGGCTGGTACTTTGCGCACTTCTTACCTAGATGCCAAAGATCACTTTTTGAGGTGTTGCCAAGTTTGAAGTCTATGCGGCCACTTGCTGTGGCAGGTTGCCTATCTCCGGGGAGTACCTACTTTCCGTAACTTTAAGTTAAAATGCAAACCCCCGTTTTTCACGTCACCATAATAAAGGCCTTCAAATTCTGCTTCTAAAGATGTATTCACTATTAGTGCCTTTTTGACAAAACTTCAAATATTCGAGATTTTTTAACATACTTTAAAAACGCGATACAGCCGAAACCTCAGGACCGATTTCGCTGAAATTTTGCACATGGAGATTGTATTACCCGTATTATAGCTGAAAAAAATTTGGAGGCAATCGACGCACGGAAAGTGCCGTTTTGGCACATCAATTTTCAAATCTAAACATATTCTCATTTTACGATCTTAACAAGTTTTTGAAAATTTTATTGTCACCATCAGAAACGTCTTCAAATTCTGGTTTTGAATAATACAAAATTCATTCGCATTTAGTGCCCTTTGGATAAAAAAATCGAAATTTTGTAACAACATTAAAAATACATTATAGCCCAAACTACTGAACCGATTTGGCTGAAATTTGGTACATGGAGATTGGGTGACCCGTGGAAGAGTCTTGATAGCGAAAAAGCTGGCTAAATAGGCGATTCGGGAAAGTACGCCCAATAGAGATAGGCAACCGGCCAAAGCGAGTGGCCGCATAGACTTCAAACTTGGCAACACCTCAAAAAGTGATCTTTGGCATCTAGGTAAGAAGTGTGCAAAGTACCAGCCCTTAATCATAAAGTGCAGGGTAACCCCCCGATTTTCCCAAGAGAGTCCGTACTATACATGCGCTCTGTATGTATTAAATACGTACCCCAAATATTTGAATTCTCTTTCCTGCTCTATTTTTCTTTCATTCCACTTCCACTCACTTTCTTTTGTCCTTCCGCTCCCTTTCGTAAAAACCATCATCTTCGTTTTTTTCACATTTATTTCCAACCTTTTTTTCTTCATATACCACTCTGCACTTCTTATCATATCTTTCATTCCTCTCTCCTCGTTCGCTACCATCACCAAATCATCTGCATATGCCAAACACCACACTTTCTCTTTGCCCACCACAACCACCCTTGCCTGCGCCATTTTAAACATCTCGTCAATATCGTTTATATAAATTGCAAACAGCGTTGGGCTCAGTGGGCATCCCTGTCCTACTCCTTTTCTTGTCCAAAAACACTCGCTCTCTTGTCCGTTCACTCTGACCACCTTCTTTGTTTCATTATATATTTCTTTTATCCTTCTTACCAGCTTCTAATTCAGCCTTTTTGACCCATCTGTGCGTCTGCGGAAGCACTGCTACTAGGTGCAGATTGATAAAATCTGCGCCCGATTCCACCAGCCGCCCCTACATACACATTAACGTGATAGACATCTACAGAGATACACATTGCATTGATGTACATCTTCCGGGGCTTTTATCTTAAACATTTCAAAAAATGTGAAAATGAAACTTTTCTCACTTTTTGTAAGTTATTATTATTGTTACAATTTATTCAATTGAATTACCAATGCGACACTGCGACAGCAGGTACCTACATGAAATAATTTTTGATGGAATAAATATCAAGAAATCCAGGATTACAGGTAATTGTCCGGATACGGTTTCGATATTACAGGTCCTACTCGTGCAGTAATTGTTAAATTTTCTTTTCAAATTTCTTTGTAGGTGATTAATCTGGGTAGTCAGAGCTTTCAGAATATTTATTTAAGGATTACTGGAATTCCCGCAGAGGCAGTTTCTCCCCTTCTCGGAACTATTAAATAATTATTTTCTAGGATGGAAGCAATGCTGGACGAAAACCGCGAACTGCCCCCCAACTTCCTCATGGAAATCTACAAATGGGCCCTAGAATGTACCCCCAAACCCCCCGAGTTCCATTTTAACGTCTTTTTTCAGCCGTGGCCCGCGTTTCATTAGACACCCGCCTGGGTTGCCTCGAGCCCGACCTCCCTCCCACCTCCGAGTCCCAGCGCATCATCGATTCCATCAACACCTTCTTCTGGAAGGTCGCGGAGGTGGAGCTGCGGATGCCCGTTTGGCGTTTCTACCAAAACAGGGCCTTCAAGCAATACATCGGCGCTCTTGAAAACTTCAGGACGTGAGTATAATCGGTGTATCTAATGGTGACCTAGATTTGTCGCTTTCGAGAGCGGCATTGAACTTGAATCTGTTGTGCAAGGCAAGGTGAACGTGGGATTGAAACTCTTCCTCGTTGCGTAACCGTAACACTTTTAGCGCTGAGAAATAAAACGAAATTCAACCCTTGAGCCACCTACAACCTGAAGAGACTAATTGAATTAAAAACTCAACCCCCATCAACTCCAAAACGTAAAAAAAATGACATGGAGGAAAATCCTTGAACCACCTACAAGCTGAGGAGGCTAATAATTCACTAACAAAGTTCACCCCCACAACTCACCCTATAGTCCAGTCAAAACAGGAAAAATACTTGAACAAATTCGGAAAGTTTTGAAACTTTGCACTGACACTTAGAAGATGAGCGCGAGGGGGGAGACTACGAAGGCGTAGAGGGGCCAACACAAACACTTTTTTTCCAACAAGATATTCAATTGACAATTGTCGACCCGAACGACAATTGTCGACCCGATCGTCAATTGTCGCCTCGATCGACAATTGTCGCCCCGATCGACCGTTATAAATAATCATCTCCAGCATACAGAGTGTCCCGATAATGCTTGTAACTATTTTAACCTGAGATTTCCCATTGGAACTGGGGACGACTGGTACAAAAATTTGTAGGTCGAAATCGCTTCCTAAGGGAGCTACAGCGCAGCGCCTCAAAGTGCGCCATCGGGAGAAGTTTTAACCTCCCCACAACCATATAAAAATGGGAGGTTACTGCAATCACTCCAAAATTCGAAATTGAAATAACACCAGATCTTTACGTTTCAAGGTCCCAGGATCACAAAAAAGTGGTTTTTAAAAAATGTCTGTGTATGTACGTACATACACACAGACGCATTTTAAAAATCATTTTTTGAGTTCCTGAGACCTCAAAACGTGAAGATCTGGTGTTATCTCGAATTCGAAAATTTTAGTGATTGCAGGAACCTCCCTTTTTTTTAAGTGGTGAAGTGGTGTGGGGAGGCTAAAGTCTTATGACTCTTCAACCTAAAATCAACCCCTTCGCTACTAACAACCCCTTTTTGGGTTTTCTTCTATCGATAAGTCATTTTCATTAATTTTTTACCCATCCACAATTTTTCAATCCCTTCCATGATATGCGAACCCTCAAAAATCAAAATTTACCCAGACCGTTTCTTTTTCGTGTGCTTTTCTGTAGTTCTATTTAACTACAGTTCATTTTCACCCCTCTTAACTTTACTATTTTTCAACCCCCTAAGTGCTAATTTGGCCTTTGCGTAATTTCGTTTTTCTTCGGTAATAAATTGAACTCATTTGGATGATGATTACATTTTTCACTTTTTTCATCCCTTTCGCAATATTTCAACTCTTCAAACGCAAAATTTGCATAATTGGGTTATTTTGGTACCACGGTAAATCCTCATACCATTTGACTTTTCATCCACATTTACGAGGTTTCAAACCCCTAAGCGCTAATTTTGCAAAATTCGCACAACTAATTTCGTTTTTCGTCGGTATGAAAATTGAACTCATTTGGGATTCAGTTTACCTTTTACAATTGTCTTGATTTTTCATCCCCTTTCGAAATTTTTCATCCCCGAGTGTTAGTTTTTCAAAATACGCCAAATTTTGTTTTAATTCCCGCTATTCTTTTCATTTACTCATTTGTTTTATATTGTCATTCTTTTAACTTTTCAACCCTCAAAATTTTTGTGCATTTTCTTCTTTTTAATTCTGGCAACAACAATTTTTTAACACTTCGAATTTTTGACACATCTGTGCGTTTGCGGAGGCACTACTACTAGGTGCAGATTGATAAAATCTGCACCCGATTCCACCAGTAAGACCAGCCGCCCCTACTTACACATTAACGTGATAAACATAAATTTCTTCAAGTAAATGGTGGTATAAAATTACTTGGTTCGATAAATTTCGGTCAACCATTGAAAAAAGCTTTATGAGTTTTCAACCAAGAACCAACCCCTAGGCTACTAACAACCCCTAAAGCTATGCAAGCGGATAAATACATTTTATTTATTTCTTCTAAAATCCTGTTGGTTTATTTCTGAACAACCGAAGTAAGTCAATATGCAAGAATAAGTTATGTAACACCATAGAAATAAACTCACCCCTGTAAATCATCAAAGGGGTGAAATTAGTAGGGTTGGAAAACATGAATCTAATAAATCGTCGCAATTTTTTAACGAATTGGATACTGGTGGTGAAATTGAAAACACAACTTTCTTTACAGCATGTGGGGGTGGTGAAATATGTGTGTACGTTTTCTTCAACTAGCTGCATGCAACCCCTGCCGAGTTATCATATTTTTTATGGTTTTCATCTTCTAAATTTCATCCCCTGAAATCGACAACCCTTCACCTTCAACAAACTTGAAAAAGTTTCAGCACACTCCCTAGAAATGACTCTTTTCACCACCCTTGTGAGAATGCGGAGGCACTACCACTAGGTGCAGGTGCAGTAATACCAATTTAAGAACAATTTTCATATGCTTGCAACGAAAACGTTGGCATGAAGATATCGCAGCGGTGCCAACATAAAATATGGTTTTTATGGTGAGAAACGTTTTTTTTGCTTCAACATTGAGGAACAGTTAGTACGAAAGTTATGCAGTAATATCAACTGAACAAAGTTCACCCCCACAACTCACCCCATTTTCACCAATTTTGTGAGAATCTGCACCCAATATAGAGGGATACAATCATATCGTATTGATGCACATCTTCCCTTGGATTTCTTACTGTCGATGTCACACGTCTATTTTTCAGTACAACCAACTTAAAAACTGTTTTCATTATGGAAGTAATGAAAATGTTGGCATGACGTCATCGCAGTGGTGCCAACATAAATATAGTTTCTCCTGTGCTTCAACGATGATGAGCAGTTAGTTGTAAATCAAAGTTATGCAGTAATGCCAACTTTTTGTTTACTTAATTGGAGAATTATCAATTTAGTAACTACTTCATTTTTCGTATCGCCGCAGGTGACATTTTTTAATAATTTCAAGGTCGCTCATTTTCCAAGCACTTCAGAAAGAACACTCATGCAAGGATGAAAATGCCTTTTTTTACCGTAGGTACTGCAGATTATTTTTATAAAAAGACTGATTCCTGAACAAAGAAGAGCCCATTTAATGAAAATTGTTATCATCATAATTAAGTCCCAAGAAATTTCTTTCAGGCTGTGCCTCAAGCACATTAACAGAACAATGGAAAACATGAAAGAGAAAAACTTTGAGGAGATCCAGGACGAGAACGTCAGCATCGTCGAACGCATCCTCCTCAAAACCGACAATCCCAAACTAGCTGCAGTTTTGGCCCTCGACTTGATGCTGGTCGGAGTCGACACTGTCGGTTTTTAATTATTTTTAATCAAAAACTCAACGAATTTTTCAGACGTCAATCGCTTTGGCTTCAACCCTCTACCAATTGTCTCAAAATCAGGACAAGCAGCAAAAGCTGTTTGAGGAGCTCCAAGAAATCCTGCCTGAAAAAAACACGAGGATCTCCGAGTCTGTTCAGCACAAAATGCCCTACCTTAAGGCATGCATCCGGGAAACCTTGAGGATGTACCCTGTAATAATAGGGAATGGGAGGAGCCTTCAATCCGACACTGTAATAGCAGGGTATAAGGTTCCCAAAGGAACTCACGTGATCTTTCCGCATTTGGTCGTGAGCAATAGTGAAGAATATTTCGAAAGGCCTGAAAAGTTCTTCCCTGAAAGATGGATGAAAAACGAGGGATGCCCCGCAAGTAAAATCCACCAATTTGTCAGCTTACCCTTTGGGTATGGGCGAAGATCCTGTCTAGGGCGAAGGTTTGCTGAAATGGAACTGCAAATTCTATTGGCGAGGGTAGAAATATATTTGGTTTTTGGTGAAATATAAAATTGATTTGTTTTAGATCGTGAGGAAATACAGGGTTGAATATCATCACGAGCCTTTTACTTATAAGATTACGCCTACGTACGTACCTGAACAACCCCTAAAATATCGATTGGTTGAACGTAATTGAGTATTGTTCAAGTAATTTTTTTATATTTTTAATAAAAACTGGAAAAATTATGCTTTTCAATGATTTACTGATATTACAATATTAAAGGGCTCAGGTAATTTTATAATTACGACTTTCTCGGAAGATGATGATAAGGAACAGACAGGTATTATGGTCTTAATGCCTGATGTAATCATTCCCAGCAGGTACAAAGATTAAGTGGGATTGACTTGAGTATTATTTGAATCGCCCGTTTCTAATAAATAAATAATGTGCGGGATGCAGATTTATGCCTAGAAAAAATGTATAAAACTTCCAGGTTTGCTTAGCAATTTTTTGTGCCGAATGGGGGGTAAACCTCTAACCGTATTTTGTATACCAGACTTCCCTCTGAAATCCTGGACTTCCCCCTGGAATCCCCGGACTTTCCCCTACATTGTACACCTGACAACCCCAGCGGTTTGCCCCCCAGTGCCGAAGCATATACAGTGCGAGTGTAACGTATGGAATAAAATTCCTTAAATTTGTGGCAAAAATCCTCGGACAAGTCAATTTTATTTTTGTAATGCGGCTTTCATGGAGGGTACATTTATTTTCTCACACTTCCGGTTTAACCGGAAATGGCCTTAACTTAGTTTTCTCAAATGGAATGAGAGAATGAGACTTTTTTCTCAACGGATTCGGAATCTACGACTTTTTCTGAGTTAGAAATATGTATCATACTTGACCGAAAGTACAGTCACGGCCACCCCAGATTTTCAAAAACATCGAAGAAATCGGTCAAAAACCAAGATTTTTGAAAATCGCAAGCACACGTCAACCTTATTTTTTTGTTACAAATTCAACTGTGCATTTTTAAATAATTCTTTTTGCTGTTTTGACAGATTGTGAAAAGTGAAAAAATTTGAAAAAACAAAGGCAAATAAAAGGAAATGAGATTGCGCAGTTGAATTTGTATCAAAAAAATAAGGTTGACGTGTATTTGCGATTTTCAAAAATCTTGGTTTTTGACCGATTTCTTCGATGTTTTTGAAAATCTGGGGTGGCCGTGGAAATTAGGGGGTGCAACTCGAAATTCCGTTTAATAACTATTGGTGGAAATTGGCGTAATTCGATAGCCTTCCATTAATAATTCATTCTAATTCATTCATTCATTCATTCTAATTTTGAGAAAAACCACCCCTAAAGGCGCTACAACCCCTAACACGATGAAACACAAAAATACGAGAACCTCCATGTGCAACATATTTGAGTGATTTTTGTGATATTCAACACCTAAACTTCATCCCCCAAAATTGGCACCTCTTCACCTTTAGCAGACTTGACGGTAGAATTCGAAAACTAAGTTTCAGTAAGATACCTCCACTCGTTCTCCAGTTATTACAATTAATAATTTTTCGCTCCCAGGAAAAAAACGCGGCTTCTCGCAATTCTAATTTCTCAGCGAATTGGATTAAGATGGTGAAATTGAAAACATAACTTCCTTTAGGGCATGTGGGGGTGGTGAAATGGGGGGTTGAAGTTTAGGGGTTGAAACGTGCATAAAGCCCTGTAATTTGACACAGAGAAGCAATATCTTCTGCGAAACAGTGAGATCTAACACACTGCATCTTCGAGAAAGGAAGAGTGAATTTTAGGAGAAAATCGAAGGGGACGAAAGTTAGGGGCGGAAACTCGAATTTTCACTGAATAATGTAGAGTTGAAAATAATACCATTCGATAGCTTTCTATTGATGGTACAAAAAAGGTCTTATTCATAATAACATGCCGAAACACAAAAATGAGAGAACTCAAAAACTTCTCAACGTATCAGGGCTAGACTTGGTGGGGGATGAAATTTAAGGGTTGAAACTGGAAATTTTTTCATGTAAGTGGTGGAATAAAATTGGTTCGATAGATTTCGGTCAATTATTGAAAAAAAGTCTTATTAGTCTTCAACCTAAATCCAACCCCTACGCTACTAGCAACCCCCAAGCCCTAGCAAGCGGAGTAAATACACTTTATTAATTTTTCTTGGGCTTTCTTCTGATTTTTGGACAAGTCAAAGTCTTTTTCATTAATTTTGAACCCATTCACAATTTTTCAACCCCTTTCATGATATGTGAACCCTCAAAAAGCAAAATTTACCCCGACCGCTTCTTTTTCCTGTGATTTTCGCTGGTTCTACTTAACTACAGTTCATTTCCACCCCTCTTGACTTTTAATCCCTCTTATCAATTTTTCAACCCCCCGAGGGTTAATTTTGTAAAATTCGTGCAGTTTTGATTTTTTAGACTCCAGCGCAATCTCTAATCAGGAAGCTAGGTATGTTATATCTTCACCACAGGTGAAGGAATTTTCGATTTTGCGTTTGAAATATTTCGTCCTGATGATTAAATTTATGAAATGAAATTTATTTGAAATATTTCTGCTTTACTACACTAGATGTATGTACTACTTGGCGTAAAAATTTCACGTGCACGCAATACGATTTTCCTTCCATGTTTATACATATAGGGTTCAGTGGTTCTTCGTCAACTTTCAAAGATTGCGCGTGGTTGCCACACACATAAAAATCTATCGAACCCCGTAATTTTATGCTACCCATTAACTTGAAAAAGTTTCAATCCTTAAATTTCATCCCCCTTGTTAGATCTTTTTGAAAATTTATCCATCCACCTACAATGTCACTGAAATATAACACACCAAATTTTGCCTTGATAGGTTGCGTTGAGTAGTTTTTGTTTTTGAGTTCTCGTATTTTTGCGTTTCTGAATGTTAGGGGTTGTAGAGCCTTTAAGGGTGGTTTTTCTCAAAATATGAGTGACACCTTTTTTGAATCATTGACGGAAAGCTATCGAATGACGTTATTTTTGACCAATACTTATTCAGCGGAATTTTGAGTTACAACCCCTAATTTCCACCCCATCTGTCCGATTTTATTGAAAATGCATCAACCGTAAGATTTCATCGAAATATGTGTGTGTTGAGTTAGAAATAGCTGCATGCAACCCTTGTAGAGTTATCATATTTTTTGTGGTTTTCATCCCCTAAATTGCATCCCCCGAAATTGGCACTCCCTCACTTTCAACAGACTTGAAGGTCGAACGTGCATACCAAGTTTCAGTAAGATACCTCCAGTAGTTCCCGAGTTATTGCAATTAATAGTTTTTTGGTTTTTCACCCCTAACTCCCACCCCCTTGGTCCGATATGGCCCAAAAGGAATCCCCGCCTTTCTTTTCGGGAGACAAAGCTGCATACCAAATTTTAGACAGACTCGACGAGCGATCAAGCGAGCGAGCGAGCGAATAATCAAAGACAAGAGTACCTACCTCCGCATTCTGCTACGGCACTAAAAGAAATGCTTATTACTAACATTCAAAGCTCATATCAAGTATATCATAGGTATGCTCATATATGGCTTGAGAATATATACGTATATTTGATTCAAGTAAATCTAAATTAGGTACCTACTAGGTATCAGCAAATATCGTGTATAGTACAGGTGAAGTTATGGATTTGTCTATACAACATTGCAAAGCATTGTTGCAAGTGTAACATTATTCTCTGGCAAGATAGTTTCTTGCTTGTTCTGATAAAATTATATCTTGATGACAAGAATTTCATAGTCTTGGAATTAAGATGCTGAAATGCTTTACAAAAGAATCCGTTTGTTTATGGCCAGCAATTGTATAGTTTTTATTTTAGTAATTGTATTCTTAGTGTAAATATACTTACTCATTATTCTGAATATACTTATTTGCGCTTTACGCAAAAATACCGAATAATCACAGTAGACTATATTCTTGTTGTAAATATACTTACCTATTCACTGTTCTGACTATTTATTTTCCCTTAACTCAAAAATCTCGCGATTGATCAAAACAATTTTGGGTCCAGACCGACCTTGGAAAACAAAAAGTAATGTGCTCCGCGTTTACGTCCATTGCATTTGACAGTAATGCATTTACAACTGACAGCTAACAGCCACGCGTAGATTCATCCTGAGAAAAATGCGGCGAAACTCTTATTTACATTTATTTTAACAAAATACATGTCAAGCTACGTGTGTTTCCTAATTACGTGTACATTCAAGGTACACCTTCGTTTCGACCTGTAGTCACATTTGTCACACCGGAACCATCTGATCTCGCCTTCGCTTAAATGTTTATTGATCACGTGCTGTTGCAGCGACACCCTCCACTTGGACCTGTACTCGCACATCTCGCACTTAAACCACAAAATTTCGTCTTCGCTTAAATGTTTATTGATCTCGTGCGATTTTAGGTCACACCTCCGCTTGCACTTATAATCGCATTTTTCGCAGCTAAACAACCTGATCTCGCCCAAGCCGAGATGTTTATTAATCATGTGCGGCTGCAGCTTACCCTTGTCCTTGGTTCTGTAGTCGCATTTCTCGCACCAGAACCACTGAATCTCGTCTTCGTTTAAATGTCTATTAATCGCGTGCTGTTGCAAGTGCCCCTTGTGCTTGGTTTTGTAGTCGCATTTCTCGCAACCGAACCACTTGACCTCGCCTGCGTCCAAGTGTTTATTGACCACGTGGGGCTGCAGGTTCTGTTTCTGTTTGGTTTTGTAGTCGCATTTTTCACATTCATACCATTTGACTTCCTCCTCTTTCTGATGTTTGTAAATCATGTGGCCTTTCAGGCTGCCCCTGACTTTGCACTTGTAGTCGCATTGGTCGCACTTAAACCACTTTACCTCGTTTACGTCCAGGTGCTTGCTATTCACGTGCCTGTTCAGGGAGCCCCTTTGGGTGAATTTGCAGTGACATTTATCACATTGAAACCATTTGGTTTGGGGCTTCCTGCACTTACGTTTTTTGCGAACCTTTGCATTTTCGGCAATTTCGGGGCTTGACAACTCAAATTTTAACACTTCGACTGGTTCAAGAGGTGTCGACACACTTTCTTGGACCAAATCAGAACTGTCGAGATTTAAGTCCTCCCACTCGAATTTCATTTCTTGCTCGAGATTTATATTTGTGGGCCCTTCGTCGCTCCATTCTTCTTTGGGTTCTTGCTTAATAATTTTTTCCTCAAAGTTGAAAAACTTGGGCTCGAATGTTGCCATTAGAATTGGAGAAATGGGGTTGAAGCTAATATTTTACACGTGTACAATGGATAATAATCTAAATTTTTAATTGCATACTCAATTTAAATGCATATTCTTGTCTTAATCAGCGATTAATGAAGAACTAAGGTGTAAGGTGACGTATGAACAACATAACCTCATTGTGTTGACAGTTGAGTGACATTGACAGTCGTCGGTGTTGCTTCCATTGATCTAGTATTACTATGGATGGGCCTTGCCGTGGGTCGATAAAGTTGCCCCCTCCCCCCCCCCGCTCAAAATGTCGATGTAAAAATTATATCAAAATATTGCGCTCGTCATGCGCTTCTTTGCGTCCCAACTCCCAACTAATTTATTTGCGCTGCTCTGGTTTCTCAAATGCGCCGTATTCAGTTTAACTCCACTGCGCTCAGGAAGCAACTATTTTCAAAAAAACACCTGGGGGGGGCTAACTTAACACCCCCAGCGGGTAATCGTTTTCCACCAAAAATTGATCAGCCGATCAGAAAAATTATGCGCTCATTTGCGCCGTATTTGTTTTATTTTGCGCTAGCCTCCGAGTACCTCTAAGGATTTAGAGAGGTTTCCCCAGCAGCCCCCCCCCCACTCAATTAACACCAAAAACGTTTCTGTATCCTTATTGCGACCATTATGCGCTCAAATGCGCCGCATTCAGTTTAACTCCACCGCGCTTATTAAGAAAATGTTTTCAAAAAACCGCCTGGAGGGGGGCTAACTTAACACACCCCCAGCGGATGATCAATTTTCCACCAAAAATAGACCAGTCGATCAGAAAAATTATGCGCTCATTTGCGCCATGTTCCACACATTTGGAAGAATTGAAGGTGTCCCTCCGTGAGATGGGATTGGAGTACGAAGGCGTAGAAGGGCCAATACGTCAACTTTTGTTTTTTAACTTCTACGCTTCAGAACAGCAATTAGGTACCTACTGAAATCGCCGAAGAGGTATTTCTTGAGTAGAAAGAATACACATTATACTGAGATCTCAACGCGTTAAAAGAAGACGCCAAGATGATGCGCGCGCACTTGGAGGCGACCGATATCCGGTTAGAAGGAAGGGAGAATAGTTCGAATGTTGGCGGCAATCAGTTGAAACTTCTTTTCACTAGCAGAAACATTGTTATTACGACAGTATATAATGCAACAAGACAAAACCATACTAGTTTATTCTCAAAAATGATACAAATAGCCTGCGAAAACGAGGCTATTTCAGAATAATCAGTTAACCTAGGTTAATGGGGTTATGTTTCTGCATCTGTCATGTGTCAACTGTGCAGTGAAGCAAATATTGATTTGGTACTCGGTTTCCTCACCCATGACTTCATAATATGATATGCCGTGCCGAAAAGCTCGATGTTTCTTCCTAACAACATAAAAATGTTCTAACCATCACATAAAATAGACAATGGTCTACCATTTTGTTGTACCGGATATAAGGTACCTCCGATTGCGCGCGCATGACATGCCAATGACATGCAAATGAATCTTCGAATTCGAGATAACACCAGATCTTCACGTTTTGAGGTCTCAAGAACTCAAAAAAGTGATTTTTAAAATGTGTCTGTGTGTATGTACGACGTACGTACGTTTGTATACTGTAACGGTCCTATTGCCGTTACTGACAACTTTGCACTCACTTCGAGTTAACTCGGAATCTCAGGAAAAAAGTATTGTGGGAGCACATCACAGATATAAAATGCACCATGCCTAAATTAACCGATCACTTTATCCATAATTAACAAACACTATCTTTATTATTGTTTACAATAATTGTTAGGTTAGACAGCCGCTTTGACAAGCGTAATAAAGTATAATACCCCAGCAGTCTTATCAACACCCTAGGCCAATCACAGGCGCTGCAAGGGGGTAGAAAAAATTGACATTAGAAAAGAGAGAGGGATTTCCTTCCTGTTAGATTTTGACACCCAAAATGGCCAACTGAAGGTGCTACCAAATATTTTACAAATCCATAATCATCTTTCGTGAAGGAGCCCATAAAACCTAGGTAATCCACACATTTTATTCTTCTCTTTTCAATGATCAATATAACCGAAACATATTTAAGCTTTTAAGTTGATTGATCTTTAAATCTTGGTGGCATGCTCTTACAATATTTTCTGTTAGGCTCGCTCGCTCGCTTGACTCGCTTGCTTCGCTTGATTCGCTTTTTTCCATTGCTTCGCTTGGTCTGCTTGCTCTTAACAACTAGAGATCCTGAGGTCCCGAGGGCTTCGCAATCTTTTCCACGCAAGTCGATCATTGCCCGAGTGAGGGATATCTAAACACCACTTTGAGGTAAACCGAGGGTGCCTTCTACAATCATTATCTCTCGAGGAGACATCTAGGCCTCACCAGTGACACCAGCTTCGGAACTGAACGGTAGAACAGCTGATTGGAGGTAACCGATCCGTAATATAATAATCCCATGCCAATTGGATCTGAGTAATCTCAGGGAACTACGGTTGTCTCATTACATTGTTATTTAGCCAATAACCACTTTTTATCACGCACTTGTAACTCGCATATGGTACAGTCGAGAAAGTAAGTCATGCACTCGGGTCTTGAGCGTTACGACAGAATTTGGGACACCACCATCGATAGTGGTGATCTCTATCTGATACTAGGACCGCCGCCAGTTGGGGGTTGTGTTGGTAGGTCAAGGAACTTTGGACGGTGTACAGATAAAGAGTTATCGGGCCAACAGATCAACTAAAAGTGCATTATTTAGTTTCTCGACTGTACCATAACGAGATTTTGTCCCCTAGAACAGCTAAAAGGAGGTAAATTAGTTCCTTGACGCATTTTAACAAAGCTTTACTTACTGTCGCTTAATCCACGGCTCTTTAATAATTATTTGCCACCTGGTACGTCCAATTTGTAACAATTTTACCATTTTTCTTGACATTGTAACCAACATAACCTAACCACCGAAGTGACGTGTCACCTGTCAGGCGTCAAATCTTAATCTTCAAGGCCAAGGGCTTTCTAGTGATCCTCCAGTGGCGTACCGGTTCACGTTCTAAGGGGATAAAAGTAACTGTAATTTTATAACATTTTAATTTCACATTTTACCAACTCTTTGTAAATTTAATCTTTTACTTAATATAAAACCTGCTGTACCTAACTGTGTGTCGTTATTCATCTCTTTATTACTTCTTTTTTGTTAATTCCTCCAGGAATTAGCTGGCGCCCATAATAACCAACTCCATCTATAAGAATTCACTATAATTAAATAAACGGGTCAACTTTACTTTAGCGGAAACCTTGTATGAACTCAAACTGTATATATTCCTGTTCAGAATGATGAGCTGAGTACAACAGTACCCGATTTTTCTTGCGCAAACGCACCGTTGTCAAGTTACAGGTTTCCGCTAAACTAAAGTCTATAGGGACTTTACTTTAGCTGAAACCACGTACACGTTAAAACTTTACATATTCTGGTTGAGAATGACGAGCTGATTTCAACGACACGTCATTTTTCTTGCGCATACGCACTGTTGCCAAGTTTCCCCTAATTTTATGAGGTTCTTATGTGAATATTTTATCAAAAACCATGCAGTATATCTGGGAAGGAAACGACACGAAAATACGTGCAAATCCTCTTCCCGACCCTATGACACAGATCAATGAGTAGTGTTTCGTATCGCTCAGCTTAATATCGATATTGTAAAAATTTTCTTTAGGTATTTTAGCTGACAAGATGATGGTTTTCCATATGGTTTCACTAAACTTATCCATTTTATATGGAGCCTCAAATCCTCTTCCCGACCCTAAAACACAGGTCAATAAGTAGTATTTATTACCTGCTTTTCGCTTAGCCTAATATTGCTAGTTAAAAAAACAAGAATGTGAAGACGAGGTGAAGACAATCATTTATTGTCATTCATTCGCTCCATATAAAAATGGATACGTTTGGTGACACCATATGGAAACTGGAAAGCCTTGTCAACTAAAATAAGTAAATTAAATTTTTACAATATCGATATTAAGCTGAGCGATGCGAAATACTACTCATTGATCTGTGTCATAGGGTCGGGAAGAGGATCTGCACGTATTTTCGTGTCATTTCGTTCCCAGATATTGCATGGTTTTTGCTAAAGTAGTACCATAAGAACTTCATAAAACTTGTTGAAACTTGGCCACAGTGCGCTTGCGCAAGAAAAATGACGTGACGTTGAATCAGCTCGTCATTCTCAACCAGAACATACAAAGTTTTAACGTGCACGTGGTTTATATAGGGACTTTAGCGGAAACCTGTGACTTGGCAACGTTGCTTTTGCGCAAGAAAAAACGAGTACCGTTATACTCAGCTCATCATTCTCAACGGGAGTATGTGCAGTTTTAGTGCTAACAAGGTTTCCGTTAAAGTAAAGTTAACCCCGTCCCTACGGAGTTTAGTTTAGCGGAAACCTGTAACTTGGCAACGGTGCGTTTCCGCAAGAAAAAACAGATACCGTTGTACTCAGCTCATAATTCCGAACGGGAATATGTGCAGTTTCAGTACATACACGGTTTCCGCTAAAGTAAAGTTAAGCCAAATAAACTAAGGCACAAGGGTAGAGGCAAATACCTACCTCGAAAATCCTAAGACTCACGTACCCAGCTCACCACTCACCCACTGAGAGCCGTATGCAGTGTGAACCAACATAATTAAATAAGGACCAACTTTACGTCACAATACTGTCACATCCGGAGAAAATGTGGATAAAATAAAAGAAGATTCTAGTCTATACTTATAATTAACATTTATTTAAGAAAAGTAATAATTGGTTAGTACTTACATTATATTAACTCTGGGCCGGTCATACATCATCACAACAAAACATCAATTATTTTGGAAAAAACAAGAACACTTCTATCTTTATCAACACAAAAACCCGAGTCCCGAACTCTTCGACCCCGTCAACGGTCCCCACTCAAAATGCTCTCATTTCCCAATAATGAACAACGCTGACGAAGCTTCAGAGTTCCGCGACTTGAAAACTATTAATTAAATATCCTAATATGACATATGCCCGGCCCTTCAAAAATTGTCGTCCCGACAATTATCCCTAACTTAATCTACAACACAAAACAATTCCAAAACAAAATTACAAAAAAAATTAAAAAGTGACTCAAATTAACACAAAATCAAAAACAATTTGAAAATAACAATTAGAAAAAACAAAAAAAATTACATAAAGGAAACGCTGGATACTCCTAGCTGCAGGGGAATGCTGATCCGGACGAGAGACAGGGAACGTTATCTTAAACTCCAATTTTTCTTCACTTCCTCCTTCAAATTTCATTTTCCATTTCTCCGAATGCGACGGTTTTGTAGCAGCTATGTCCAGACGCGTGGTGGGGCTAGTACCATTGAGTACTTTACGAAAATCGACGGATGTGCTAGTCAACGGGTAGCACCCTGATTTGTAGTGTTAAATGCCTTGTTCAGGACTAGCTGGGGAAGGAACTTTTTTTCTTGGTAAAAAGGACTAGTTCTTTAAAACAGAAAGACGGATATAACTGGTATTAGGACTTTAGGAGCGTTGACGGAATGGTCAATTGAGGTAACGTGCTTAACTTCTTCTTCCTGATTATGAGCCCCCAACCACGGTCTTATACTGGACAACGATGTTCTGTGGGTGCTGCCATCTCCCAATACTTCTTTCTGTCATATCCAGATCCTCATCCCTCCGTGCAACCAATTAATTCCAGGCCAAGTTCATACATGGAAAAAACGAAAATGTTAAGAAATTGTATACATGGTCAAAAAAAATTAAATACAAATGTTAATATTAATTAATAACTTGGATAAATTAAAACTACTGATGGGCTTAACCTAATACATGTTGTGGGTACCTCCTGGATACAGGTACAAACGGTTGGCGGAACAACAGTTAATGATTTGAAAGGAACGATTCAATTTTATATATCAATTTTATATATGCTTTTCCCTCCGCAAACAGGAAAAGAATATATCCTCACGCGCTATAAATATTTTTCTGATATTCCCATATTTTAACCCTTTTAGAATTTAATTTATGTATGGCTTTACTTTGCATTTTACCCTCAAAAAATTACAAGTTTTATTTATTTATTTTTTACCTTTCTCCTTTTCTTCCGTGTTTCTCTTCGTTTTCTTCTTTACATCTGTTTCATCAATTATTATAATAAGCTTTCTTTATTAGCATCCCAGTCCCCGACAAACTACGATTAAGTCCAGCGCTAGACCTAAACGCAGCGAGTGGTGTCCTACCTCTCGTAACTGGGGAACAACTCTGGGGGTGATACGTCTATTAATCCTACTCCTCTTCTATGCTTCATTATTTTCTGGGGTGATACCTCTATTAATCGTACCCCTCTTCATTATTTTCTGGGGTGATACCTCTATTAATCATACCCCTCTTCATTATTTTCTGGGGTGATACCTCTATTAATCATACCCCTCTTAATTATTTTCTGGGGTGATACCTCTATTAATCATACCCCTCTTAATTATTTTCTGGGGTGATACCTCTTTTAATCCTACCCCTTATTCCACGCTAAAAAAGTTCTATCGACATACTTTACCAAATATTTTCAATCGCCATCTGTCCAAAACCTCCCTTTTTTTAAATTAAATAGTTCGTTATCCTTGGCCTTGAAATAGTCCCTTGATCCTACATAATGGAGTGATCAGTTCCAATGTAACCGAACCAAAAGGCCTATTCCTCCAATAAAAAAAAACAACAAAAATCTGAAACATAATAGCCATTAATTTCTTATAAAAACATTAGACAAATCAATTCCTTTTTCTCATAGTTCAACAGAATCTTGATTAAAAAAAAATATGCAGCAAAAAAGTGTTAAAAACATGCTATTCCAAAATTCTTCCTTTGTTCCAACATCTCGCGTTTTATGAAAAATTTCTTTGTTTCCACAACATGATTTCATCCTAAAAACTAATTTTCCTAATACTACAAGATAACTACAATCAAATCTATGCTAATTACTAATAAATCCCTTCAACCCTCTTAATTACAGAACTTGAACAATTTAAAAAAGCTGATATGGCAAATTCCAGCCTTGACCTTCCTGAACGTTTCTCCTATTGTATCGAGTCTTCGTCTCATGGTTGCAAGCGCCAAATTTCCTCTTAGATTATACCTATATTAAGCAACCTCACATTTTTATTTCGACTTCACCAATTTTCTGACTCTTCCAATTTATCAAACCCTCAAATATTTTTTATACTATATTTCAATGCTTAGGTCTAAATTTTGAAAATTTCAAGGTGGGTGGAACCGAAGGTGGCGTTAGTAGTTTTTTTTACCCTGTGACCTAGTTATGGGTCTTGAACCCGACATAAAAATACAAGTCAAGCGATTAATTTCTCAACCAACTAAATGCTGACTAACTAATTTCGACAAAAACTTGAACTAAATCGCGAACCTCAGCGATTAGATTTTCCAATATTCTCAATATTTATATAAAAAACATTTTGCAAAAATGTATTATACAAACCGCCTAAATTACCCCTAAAAATACCAAAAACAACGCCCTGAAAAAAACAAAAATATTAACGTAAACCCTATACACCAACTATTCGACTTCGGCACAGCATCCCGGCCTGCGACTTCTGCAGCTCCGCTCTCTTTACTACGAACAACCTAACTCGCCAGTGACCAACCTGTCCCATTTTCTCGCCCATTTCAAATCAACAAAAGGAAAAACAAACTAATAACTAATTTCCATTACATTAAAGCAACAAAAAAAAACATAATCTTGATAAATACGGAGATTTATCTCTCGTCAAAAATGACGGCGCCTCCACCATATGTCACATCCGGAGAAAATGTGGATAAAATGTCTATACTTATAATTAACATTTATTTAAGAAAAGTAATAATTGGTTAGTACTTACATTATATTATACATCATACATACATCATCACAACAAAACATCAATTATTTTGGAAAAAACAAGAACACTTCTATCTTTATCAATACCAAAAACCCGAGTCCCGAACTCTTCGACCCCGTCAACGGTCCCCACTCAAAATGCTCTCATTTCCCAATAATGAACAACGCTGACGAAGCTTCAGAGTTCCGCGACTTGAAAACTATTAATTAAATATCCTAATATGACAATACCTATATGCCGAATGGCCCGTTTGGGGAATATGTAACTGCGGTGTGGTCCCTATACTATACGAAACAGTCGGCAATACAGGAATCAAAACGTACATACTCCTTATGGCAAATCTGGCAAATAAATGGCAACCGCTTAAGTCTTCGAAGATGATTGGGTTGCATAACAGTTAATAATTGCAGCTATATGTGGAAAGGTTCGCTTCAGGAGACTCACATCTATCCATTTCTTTTCTAATAAGATTTTTCACAGAATAGGGTTGGTTTACGCGATATTATGTCAGAGCTGGGAAAGTTACTTTGAAATAGTAACTAGGTACTTTTCAAGTTACTTTTCATAAAAGTAACTTAAGTTACTCAAGTAACTAGGTACTTTACTGAAAAAAGAACTTAGTTACAAGTTACTTATGAAAAATAACTAGATATAGTATCTTAGTTACTTTTGAAGTAACTTAGTTACTTTTGGTATCTAGATACTTTTAAAAAGTAACTAAAACTAAATACAGCGTTTTAGTTACTTTTGGCGTAATTTAGTTAATTTCATTAATGTTATAGAAACGGTTGGGATTGGGTTTAAATTTTAGTAAATACCTCGACAATTTCGGAGGAGGATAATTTTTTAAAATCTCTAGCTAGCTAATAGCTACTCATATTTTGCGCTTTGTATGTTGTACCATTAAAATTCCTTTATACCAATAGGTTCATCTAGATTTATGATAAATTAGAGCAAGCCAGTTTCATTGCGTTGCGTTACTAACCAAAGACTAAAGATCATGGTCCACTATAGTATATTACGATATTAGGTTGGTAAGTACCTACAGTATAACAGAATCGAGGAAACGTTTGCAAAAACGAGTCGAAGACGAGTTTTTGCAATTTCCGAGATTATGTTAGATGTACTTAACAACCGTGTATCGTATATGATTTTTCGCAAAATTGAAATTAACTTAATGAACATTTTTCGTCAGCCATTAAACAAATCCTATTTGACAGATCGCCGAATTTTCCAAATGCTCTCGCTGCCTTTGCCAGTTCAATTGTTTTACTTACCATGTCTGTGTCAGATATGCGTGCTGTTATGAATTCATAACAGCACTGTTATTTTTCGTTGCCTGGGAAAGCAACCCGCGCTTGGTAAGTTGAACTTACACCTTATGTTAACTACGTCGGTAAGATAGTTAGGTAGGTATAACATACGATTGTGCGAAAAAATTATAAATCTTGATGATCATGGTATTGTACATACAGCATACAGGGTTTTTTTAAAACTTCCCACCTCTTGAATATCTTTGGATGTAATAAAGATATTGAATTGAAGTAAAAGCTGGCCAATCCCGCACGGAGGGGGACACTTGCGCGTATATTAAGGGAATTTTTTCCACTTCCGGTTCAACCGGAAGTGATCTTAAGTTTGTTTTTTCAAATGGAATGACACCTTTTTCTCAACGGATTCGGAATGTACGATTTTTTTTTGAGTTAGAAACATGTATCATACTTGACTGGAAGTGCAGTCACGGCCACCCTAGATTTTCAAAAATATCGAAGAAATCGGTGAAATATTGAGATTTTCGAAAAACGCAAAAACACCACAAGTTGGTTGTTTTGATGCAAATTTTCTCTAACCTCACAATCTGTCAAAATCTCAAAAGTAAATAAAAAGAAAATGTCAATGGGCAGATGAATTTGCATCAAAAAATTCTGTTTTACTCAGCCTATAGAAATACGGAGAATAATGTCGTAAAATATAGTAAAAACTGACGGATATTGCCTACACCTGCAACTTTTCTGAAAATTGTTGATATTATTGGAAAAGTATCTAATTGCATAAAAAGTAACTAGTTACGTTGGAAAGTAACTAAATACAAGAAAAGTAACTAGTTACTTTTTTATGTCTTTAGATACTTACCAAAAGTAACTAGTTATAAGTTACTTCAGTACAGTAACTAGATATAGTTACTTTTCGCAGGGAGAAAAAAAGTAACTAGTTACTAAGTAACTAAGTTACTTTTTGTAACTAGTTACATAAAAGTAACTTTTTTCTAAAGTTACTCCCAGCTCTGTATTATGGGAACTCAAAATTTTGGAATACATAAATTATATTTGTGACTTTAAGGTCTTTTTTCTATATTAGAAGGGCTTCTGTATTGCCCTTTCCTCCGCATGGAAGGGGGTCTTTTTGAGGACTGTATAACCCTTACTTGTAGACAGGGATTAAATTTAAGTCCCTTTACTCAATTAGCAGCCATCATGAAGCATTTCTGCGAGGAAACTTGCTTTTCTCGATATTAAAGAAAGATTCCCCAAAGGGATCATTGCATATACACTACTGACACTTGTTGTCTATGTATCGGTCCCTTTTGGGAAAACGAATTTTGGAGAAAATAAAATTTTGGGGGTTAGGTAGGTAATTTTTTTCTACATTGGATGGCTTGTCCACCCCATGGTAGGAAGAATCGATTTCGGTAATCTGACGCACCTAATTGTGTAATTAATAATTGAAGTCCCTTACTCAATTGGAAGCATTCGTTGGAGTGATTTGAGGTGGACCTGTGAGGTTTTCTGGAAGAAACTTTGAAGATGTTGTTTTTCTCCATATTAAAGAAAGACTCCCCAAAGGGATCATTGCATATTCACTGATCGTCTATGTATTGGTCCCTTTGGGGAACACGGATTTTGAAGAAAATAACATTTTTGAGCTAATTTCTGCGACATTGGAAGGGCTCCCAAGTCGACCTTATTCTTTACATGGAAGAAAGAAGCGATTTGAGGAATGTGATACCCCTAGATGTGGAAAGGGATTAAATTTAAGCCTCTTACTCAATTAGGAACCACCATGAGGCATTGTGCAGTAATTTGGTGGCTTTGTGAGGTTTCTCTGCGAAGATACCTCAAAGATTTCGCTTTTCTCGATATTAGGGAAAGGGAAAGCTTCCCAAAGGGATCATTGCAAATATACCATTGTCCATGTATTGGCCCCTTTGGGGAACTAGAGTTTTTTAAGAAAAGACAATTTCATGTCATTATTGCTTTCTTGTGCCCCAGCAGCTTTCATTTTGAGCAAATTTGAAGCCACTATGTTGAAAAGTAAAAAAAGGTAATTTTGAAGATTCCTTTCCATATATATTTTAGTCTACGGATTGATCCGTTTGGGACACTTCATTTTCTAAAAAAAAATCAATTTCAGCCTTTTACTGTCTATTTTGTAGCTTAAACCTGTCCTAGATAAAACTAGGATCAGAAATAGGCACACGAGTCTAAGAAATTTTCGGATTTTTTGTAGCCTGTACTTCTATCTTATGCCATTTTAGACAGGACATTGCACTTGAGATGTACTGATGACACAATTAAAAGGTCAAGACACACGTATTTTAAAAAAAGTTCTGTAAGGAATCGAACTTTTGAGGTTATGGGTCTCCCCAAAGGGACTCTTCTTTATATGCTTTAGTTTACGGATTGGTCCTTTTCGGGGACATAATTTTTTTAACAAAATTTTCTTCCCTTTAGTATTTTTCTGAGCCCTAGCAGCTTCCTATGTCCTATGTAGTATTGAACTAGGGCCATAAGGATCTAATCTGGGCAAATTGAAAGACTTTAGATATTACATTGCAATTCAAAGCTAGTAAAGTCTGCCTTGCACCATCAATAGGTCACATCGCCGGCTATTTGGGAAGAAATTTGAATTTTACGCCATATTTATTATTGGGCTAGGTTGAGGTTGTTACCATGGCAATGAAGCTAAACAAAGCGAGGATTTCATTGGTTAGATTCAATTATTTCACCACAAAGCTCATTCTGGACATGATGTAACGATTTAATCCATAAAAATTCTTCAAATTTTTAATATTTATGTCTTAAAATGCAAATGCAGTAACTGTGAATAAAGAATTAGGAGAAAAATGCAATTTCCTTGAATTTGCATCTCTCTCATACTTAAACGACGCTGCCACCCCATTATCGTTTTCTTTTAGATGTGCCATGCGCTTTATTACATGATTTATGCGTATAACCAGAGACAACTGCAAACCCTCAACGCTCGAGTAATACAATTTGGTAAAAATTTAGAAATAATCACTAAGTATATAATTCTGAGTAGGATTGGTGTATACTAAATTACTAGCACTTACTTGTGGAATGAACCGAAAGAGCCTGGCTTATAGTTTTCTTCACACGGAGAACACGTTGACATTTTGTTTTTAATTAAAACGACGAAAGGACAAAATCATTGAACACAAACAAATTACAAACAATAATCTTATCAAAGATGGAAGACGGAGTCGAGCGAGATGACACCTTCGGAACAGCGAACAGCTGACAAGTCGCGCATGACACACAGCTTAGAGTGAGCTAACCGATCTCTGTTTAGCGGACAAAAGACTTCCATAAGGAGCGCACGGCAGGGTCCATCCATAGCAATACTAGATCAATGGACGAAAGCTGTACAAATTCGCGCATGCATGACACACATCTTAGAGTGAGTTAACCGATCTCTGTTTAGCGGACAAAAGACGTAGATAAAAAGTGCACGGCAGGGCCCATCCATAGTAATATTAGATCAATGTTTTGGACGCTCTCATCTTGACAGTTTGTAACAAATTATTTATTTGTTAGTCGTTATTTGTCATTCTTGTGTCACATTAATCTCAAAACTGCGTAGACTGACTCCCTTCAGCACTTTAATTATTGAAATCATCAATAATGCAACCATAGGCTAGCGTGTTCATTTCTGAACGTACTCTCCGTGACACACACAAACGTCAATGTCAAATTTGACGGCTACCATGACGGATACATAACCTCGAAAAACAAACAATCAATAATATTAAACAATTCTAAAAGCACTTACTGATGGACGACAGCAAGGGGACCCCCGAAAGCGACTTCAGCATCGAATGCTTCCAGAACTACACCGCCCCCGAGGTCTTCATCCAAGGCCTAGCCGGGATAGTGGACCAACAGGATGTCGAGTCAATGATCCGAGCCCAGAAACAAATGTACCTCCTTTCACGCCCAAGCACGTCTTAACCCCCTTTTTCCAGGCTGCAGAGGTTCGAGAAAACGAACGAAATGCTCACCAACTGCAACGCTCTAAGTGCAAGTCGGCTGAAGACCATTGGACCCGAGTTCAAAAGACACACCCAGCAGTTAATTGAGATGAAGAAGGATCTCGACTATGTTTTCAAGAAAATCCGCGCGATTAAAGCCAAACTGTCCTCGCAGTACCCCGAAGCCTTTGCTGAGGCAGTTCGGAGCAGCTTGGCCGAGGAATGCGAGGAGGACACCCCGAGCAAAAAGGACAACCGGAGGAGTTTGCACATAAAGAACCCAGAAAACGTGGAAACTGAGAGGAGGGCCTCCCACTAATTTATTAAATTGTAAACAAATAAAATTATTTCGCGTACTTTTGGGTGTACCCCCGAGCCTTTTTGCAAAATTCCCCGTGGAGGGTTTTGTACTCTTTGGCGATTTCCGGCATGAGGGGGTCGTCGGGGTTGGGGGTCTCCAGCAGCATTTTTATTGCTATCAGAACCCCTTCGATGGTTATCGTGGGCTGCCAGGAGCCCTTTGGTGGCATTTTCAACAAGTCCAAACAGATTGTGCCTGCGTCACTAATGTTGGGGTGGTAGACCCGCGTTGTAAACTGGATTGAAGGGGGCTCAAATGGATATCTCTCGGGTACTAAAACTTCCAACTTGAATAAACCATTTTGGTAAGGAGTGCCCTCGGGGCCTATGATTGAGGCTTCGAGAGCGCTTAAGCTGTCGCCTTTAGGGACGAGGCTGATGCCCTGCGGGGGCAACGATGAGATTTTTGATAATTCGCGGGTTAAACGTTGCTTTTGCATTTTCAAATTTGAAAATCTTTGACAACATAACCTGATCTGTCACTTTGACAGCTGTCGTTTAGGGAGTTTTGATTGCTGCGGTTGCCGGACGTAGTCGCGGATCCCGGTATCACGATTTGACGATTTTTCGAAAAATTTGCACTAAGGTTTTCGAAAATCCGGCAATGCAACAGCCATCGAATTCGATAATGATAATATGCCGTTTTGCTAAGAAAAATTAAAAAGTGGCCTTTTTGTCCCTAAAATAGAAATTTTCTGAAAAATTGCACTAAGATTTTTGATCCGGCAATACTGGTACTTACACAGTGTCAACAATAGCTGCTTTCCGTTTACACATTTGTCTGAGAAAACTCAGCTATTTGATTGGTCAATTACAAATGAACCAATCAAATTGCTGAGATTAACTGAGGCTCCTCAGGTAAATGTGTAAAAGGAAAGCGCCTAACGTCAACGCGTCACTGCGCAGACCACGTTGACCAGGTAACGTGAACACTAATGTTGTAGCGCTCTTTCTTATGTATGCTACAAACAAAAGACAAAAACATGACCAAGTAGGCGACCAGGCTGACTGGTAACGTTAGCGCGAAAAAACATATGTCGACTGAATGGAAATTAGATTGACAGGTGACAACAAGACTTTTGACACAGCTTTTGGTTGGATAACAACGGCTTATTCCAGAGAAAACCCTTGTCCCAGGCCAACAACCCATTTACCAATAACCCTTCGGATGAGCCTTACTGTGATATTGTGGATTGCCAACAAGTTAAATTGATTAGGTAGGTACAATGGATACTTTTTGTGATAGGGATAGGTACCTCCCTCATAATAAATAAACAGTGATCACATTTATTTCAGGATGCCATGCCATCTTACTGCCCTGGACCAGGGAAAAAATTCATCCGTTTACTCATTCCCATTGAAAAATTGAGCAAGAAGAATTATACTGGAAAGTTACTAATTGTTATTTAATTCTTTATGCACTGCATGACGGAGTGTTATTAAAAGTAGTGGTGGTTTGTGATATTGCTACAATTTAGTCAGGATTGATGTAAAGATACAAAAATGGAATTGTGCCAGCTGTCGATGTTTTAAAAAACTATTATTAATAAAGAATTTTAAACGCGTTCTTGGCTTCTTCCATTACTCAGTTTTAACAATCTATTCTTTAGTGCCACTCTGCTAGTGATTAATATTCAATAACAATTTAGCCAATAATGGACAAAATTTGATTCTTTTGAACTGAAAAATTTGGAAATAAGTTCAAAAAGCATTTTATTAGGTAAATACAACATGATGTCTCAAGTTCCAATTTAATTACCAGTACCGATGTTGTCAGCAGCTGCTTTTCCAAACAGGGTTCTTAAACATTACCAAACATCTTCTAACTATCTACAACTAATTAAGGGAATACAAAATGTTCTCTCCACGAAAACATGTAACTCCTACTTGTGTCTTCACTTACAAAACCTTTTAACACAAATAGGTAACGTAAAAGATAAAGACAGTTTACGATGGGAGGTCATTGCCAAACCCGAGAATGCCTTCTGATCCTTGTTCGAACTACCACTAACAATATTGCCACCTAAAGTAGAATAATTGATTAATTAAACGCTAACACCGAGTAAGAGCTTACCTCATAATTGCAATTCAAAGTAATTTACTTGACCAAGTAAAATTTTGAGGTTAGGTCGTCAACCAAGTCTGACCGAACCCTTGTCGGCTGCTGCTTGTCGCCGCTGGTAGGTACACTAATTCTGCGTCAGCAACAAGGCAAAAAAGAACGATTTGCTCCAGATTTAAAACAATAATTTCAAGCCACGGCTTTCTTAATGTCAACAATTAGGTCAAAAATCGCAGATTCGGCCCTGGCTGACAATTTACGTAAAGCTTCGAAGGACACCGAAAGTACACGAAGTAATGCGCGCGTCGTTTTAAAATTCAATTTTTCAAAAATTCCTGCTAAGTAACCAAAGGGCACTAGCAGGTAATCTTTTTTTTCAGGATACCGGCCAGCCGGGTCTATCCACTGGATAAGCTACCATTGATTTAAATCTGTTCCTGGAGCAAGGAAAAAATAAAATTCGTTTTCCCATGTTAATCTCCTATACGGCGCGGAAAATGATACACCCGGTATCATATTTGACCAGAAGTGCATTCACGGCCACCCTAGGTTTTCAAAACCAGCGAAGAAATCGATGAAAAATTGAGATTTTCGAAAAACTCAAAAACACGTCTACTTTAATTTTTTGATGCTAATTTATCTGCCCATTGACATTTTCTTTTTATTTACTTTTGAGATTTTAACGGATTGTGAGGTAAGAGAAAATTTGATAGAATAAGACAAATCAAAAAGTTAAATTGCTCAGGTAAATTTACATCAAAAAAGCTAGCTCGACGTGTTTTTGCGTTTTTCGAAAATCTAGGGTGGCCGTAATTGTACTTCCGGACAAGTATGATACATGTTTCGGGTTGAGAAACACGTCATTTCCGGTTAAACCGGAAGTGGAAGAAATTCCCTAAATATACGCGCAAGTGTCCCTTTCCGTGCGGCAGGCGCGGCTGGTCCCATGAAGCAGGTGAGGCAGTGCCTCACCTGAGCTTTTTAAAATCAATTAAAAATTACCAATTATTGTCAATTCGAAATTTTACCGCGCCACCGGCTTGCGCGGCTCTGGGTTGTCATAACATAAGCGAAGCTGAGAATTCCCGTTAGGGGCCGAAACATGCCGCAAGTAGATGGACCGAGGAGGACCGAGAGGCACCAGTAAATTTGCCGCACGTCGGGGTGGACACCGCCTGATGTTTTCTGTACGCAATGTAGTAAATCTCGGACTTTTTTTGCTCGACTAGTAGTCGAAGATTTAAGAAGCCTATGAGGCAAATCTCGAAAAGCCTCTAACCAATCACGGGCTTAGAATCTAGAACTGTAACATGCATTACAATAAGGGCTGCAACACAGAAAAAAAAAATTTGTTGGTTCAACAAAAAAAAATTGTTAATATAAGGACAACAAATTGACTTGCTACAAGAGTTATCACGAATTTGTTAAAAGCACCATGTTAAAATCTTGTTAATATACCAAAGAAATTTGTTATAGACAATAGCCGTCTTGGTTAAGTCAACATACGCGTTTTTGTTAGCCCAACAAACTGCAAGCGCTATGGGTACTAAATTGATTTAGCACTGCCAGCTATTCAATTTGTTGTTGCAACTAAACCATTTTTGAGAACGTAGCTAAATGCGCTTTGGCTAGAGTAGCAAACTCTTGGTCCCCACAGCAAAGGAAAATAGCAAATAAGGGGATTGCATGCACTATGGTCAAAAAGTCTCTTACAGATGTATAAGAGACTTTTTAACCATATAGTGAATAATCTTGATTTTGGTATCAGCAATATCGATGTACTGCATGCAACCCCCTTATTTGCTATTCTTCTTTGCTGTGGATTCTAGGCAGGCGGATACGTCCAGATAAGAGCTATGCTAATGAAAGACACGAACCTGACATACCTAGAAGTATACATTTAGCATAATAATTATCACAAAACAAATTAATTCAATAATTGACAGTGACATCCCGTGGAAGAAGGTCTGATAATAGGGATAGCTGGAGCATTCTAGGAAGTAAACGCAGTTTTTTACTTTCCAATAAACAGAAAATTTAGAAAAACTATTTAATATTATAGGAACTGAAGGAAAACATAAAAAACATAATTCTGGAATATAAATGATGTAAATACTTAACTTCTAACGAGAAAGTAAACTATGATATGACGCACTGATACATATAGTTAGTGTCCTAAGTGATTGAAGTTTTGGCACCCGCCATTCCTGTAAAATCACATCTATTTCACTGATAGGGATGGCTTCCATTATCTTGTCCCCTCTCTCACTGAAAAACTTTTGGAAAAGTCACTAAGGCTTCGCGTACATGCGGGCACGCGGGCACGTGGAAATGTGGAATGAAAAAATGGCAAAAGTAGCGGGACGTCTGGACGTTGTGCGCATGAGCGGTACCTATAAAACATTTTGCCAGCACTGCAAACTTTTTTTGTTGAGAAATGCCTTTAGTTCCAACAGCAAACTGTACTTGTTAAATCAAACAGTTTTTTCGTAGCAAATTGTGATAATTCCAACCGACAAATTATGATTTGTTGAACGAGGCAAACATTAAAATGAAATTGTCGGATTAGCAAATTTTATTTGTTGCTGCCGACATTTTTTCTGTAGCAAAGTGTACTCTTGCTATAAGCACAACTATATTTTTTTCTGTGAAGGTCGTGCTAAAATGCAACCTGTTTGCTGGTTTCTTTTCTTCTTTTTCATTGAGTAGTGAAAATTGGTACTTATAGGTACAGATCGTGTAGTGGGTGCTGGTGCATTTGTATTGCGAAGGTATTTTTATTCAAATCCTTGAGTAAGTGAGCAGCAAAGTGCAAACATGTTTCAAGAAGCAGATATATCCGTTCGAGAATGTGGTGAGGATGTCGTTGATTTTTTATTGAAATTTTCATTTTCTTCCCTGTCATACGATGATAAAATTTTTGTTAAAGAACTGGGAGTTCCCCACCCAGATCTCAGCAAAATATTAGTTAATATCGGTAGTGGATCTGGAGTTCGTAAACAATCAAATCGAGGGTTTCAAAATTCATGGTATGACAGGTGTAATTATGGTTAACTAGCAGTGCTAAACGCGGGAAGTTATATTGCTGGCCCTGTATTCTTTTTACAACCGCTGGTGAAGATGTTTGGTTTAAGTCTGGGTACACCGATCTAAAAAATTTGTCGCGTTCAATTACATTACATAATTCACGAAAACAACATGTATTGGCTACATTGAAACTTCATTCTTTAGGAAGGCAGAACATTGCAGCTTTAATGGATACAGCCCGTCAAACCGAAATAAAAAATTTTAATGAGTCAGTGAGAAAAAATCGAGAAATTCTGAAAAGTTTAATTGATGTTTCTTTGTATTTGTGCAACCAAGAGTTAGCTTTTCGCGGGCACGAGGAAAGTAGTGAATCTGTAAATCAGGGCAATTTCAAAGAACTTGTTTCATTAATGAGCAAGAGGGATGAAATTTTGCAAGATTTTTTTAAAAAGTCCTCAGTTTTTTCTGGGACTTCCAAAACAATTCAAAACGAGTTAATAGAATCCAGTGCGGTCATTATTAGGCAGGTAATTGATGAAGAAATAAAAAACTCTTTTTTTTTCTCCTGGCAAGTAGATGAGACAACAGATATTAGTTGTCATTCACAGTTGTCCATTATTATAAGATATGTAAAAGAAGAAGCTGTTGTTGAAAGATTTTTGGGATTTTTTGATGTGAGCTCAGGTCGGACAGCGGAAGATTTGTTTAAATTGTTAACAGAAACGTTTGAGAAGTACGATTTGAAAAACAAATTGATAGCCCAAACTTACGATGGAGCAGCGGTAATGTCTGGTCATTTAAATGGGCTTCAGGCTAAAGTAAAATCGGTTGCTCCTCAAGCGTTGTTCACTCATTGTTATGCCCATTCTTTAAATTTGGTTTTGAGTCAGTCATGCAGTTGCATTAAAGAGGTCAGAGTTTTTTTCTCTAATCTGACCGGGTTTTCTTCATATTTTTCAAAATCCACAAAAAGGAGCAATGTTTTAAATACAATTTGTAAAAGCAGATTACCAACAACAGCGCCAACTCGTTGGAATTTTACATCTCAAATTGTATCTACCGTTCATTCCAATCAAGAGAAATTGATTGAAGTTTTTAATTTTATCATCAATGACGCCTCGTTCGATGCCATTTCGGTAAGAGAAGCAGTAGCCTTACGAAATCTCTTGCAAGACAGTACATTTCTCTTCTTTTTGGATGTTTTCAATTTAATTTTGTAACAAACTGATGTTGTCTATTCAATTCTTCAAAATAAATTTACAGATATTCTGTATTCAAGAAGCCGCTTACAGTCACTTATTCAAAAATTAACTGAGTTCAGAAATGTACCAATACACTTTGAGAAAATTTTTGAAAAGATGTCCCCGGAACAAACTGAAGCCAAGCGAAGAAAAATTAGCGATATACAAGATCGAGGTGAACGTTACAAGCAGCTTTTTTGCGAAATATTAGACACGACCATCTTACAAATTCGAGAGAGATTCGCAGATCTTGATAAGCTAATTATGTTCGACTTGTTAAACGTAAGTAAATTTGAATCGTTTTCAAAGGTGTTTCCTGAAAATTTGCTACAAAATTTGGTAAAACAGTACAATTGCTTCGATGCAGCTCGTCTTAAAAGCGAACTGTCACTTTTGTACTCTGACAAAATATTTGGAGAGAGTAAAACGCCCTTAGAAATGCTCAAATTTGCTTACGATAATGAATTGCAGACTTGTGTGCCTGATCTATTTAAACTAATTTGTCTCATTGTAACGATTCCTGTCACTTCGTCGTCAGTTGAGAGAAGTTTCTCAACTCTAAAGAGAGTCAAAACCTTTTCGCGAAATACCATTTGACAGGATAGATTAAGTAGTATGTGTATGATTGCAATAGAAAGAAAATTGACCAAAGACCTTTCCAAAGATGACGTATTTTATGACAAAGTAATTGACTACTTTGCTAGTCAAAAAAATCGTCGAATTCCTTTAGTCTATAAGCGCTCATAAAATAATATTCTTGTTAACCTCCCCAACTCCATCACAATTTTAAAAAAATGGGAGGTTACTACAATCACTAAAATTTTCGAATTTGAGATAGCACCAGATCTTCACGTTTTGGGGTCTCAGGAACCCAAAAAAGCGGTTTTCAAAATGTGTCTGTGTGTGTGTACGTACGTACGTACGTACGTTTGTAAACACGCCACAGCCAAAACTACTGGACCGATTTAGCTGAAATTTGGTGCGTAGGCATCTCATAACCCAACTTAGATCTGAAAAGCTTTTGGAGCCAATCGCGCAACTAGAAATGCCATTTTGGCACATCAACTTTTTAATTTTAAATGCAAGCCCCCATTTTTCACGTCACGATAGGAAAGGCCTTCAAATTCTGCTTCTAAAAATGTATTCACTCTCAGTGCCCTTTTGACCAAAAATTAAAAAAAAATTGATTTTTATCGGACTTTAAAATCGCGGTACAGCCCAAGCCCCTGAACCGATTTAGCTGAAATTTTGCACATGGGGATTGTATTTCAGGTCAAAGAGCTGAACAAATTTTGGATTCAATCGGCCCACGGAAAGTGCCGTTTTGGCACACCAATGTCCAACTTTAAATTATTCACTTATTTAACCACCCAAAACAAGTTTTTGAAAGATTTACTGTCACCATCAGAAAGGTCTTCAAATTCTGGTTTCAAAAAAAATGCAGCAGTGAAGCGGCTGGAACCTCCCCATCGCGTGGATCTTTGACTTGTGTTTCTAGCCGAATTAGCACAGAAATTGTATAAGACTGGTTTCAACGACGGTTTTAGAACTGCCTAAAAAGGACTTACTTATACCTACTTTTCTCTAATGAATGTTTCAATTTGTATGTTCTAAAAAAGTTCTAAAACCATTATGGAAACCAGTCATACATTTTCTTTGCTAATTTGACTAGAAACCCAAGGCAAAGATCCTCGCGATGGGGAGGTTCCAGCCGCTTCACTGCTGCATTTTTTTGCTTTAAATTTAAGATAAGATAAGTATAGGTAAGTATAGTGCTTCATTTCGTATCAACTTGGCATGCACATCATTATTTAGTTATAGGTATTGTTACTTCATTTGAAATTAAGTTTATTTTAGTGTTTTTTTTTTCAAATTTTTACTTCATAAGTGCAATATCATCAGCCAGTGTCTAACCGAAATCCTAAACCGAAAACCGCTTGTCCCTTTATTTTTTCTACCTCTAACTTATACCATCCATCGATCCCATCCCGACCCCGGCAAGGGTCGTAGATTTTTCTTTAAAATGAAATCTGCACAATCTCTACACCTTCTCGTGGTTCTTGCTGAACAATAAAATGTTGATAATTACTTTAAGTATTAGGTACAGTGACATTATTTTAACGCGCAACATATCCCACTGTATTTCCCATGCATTGACATGAACATTTTAAGATGGACCATAGGAAATACAATGGGATATGTTGCGCGTTAAAATAATGTTACTGTATACCTACCTATACATAGTCCACACTTTTATAACATTTTATTGACCAAGTAGAGCAAAGCAACCCTTCAGATAATAGTGTTAATAACATCAATGCCTATAATCTTTCAAAAAATTTTCGCCCGCGGCGCTAACGGGGGCCTGCCGCCCCCCGACCCCCCGCAGCGACGCGCACTGATCTACCGATGCGCACCGTTATACTTCTTCCCAATTGTGCCTCACCCTATCAAAACACCACTTTATTACAACCAAAGATATTCAAGGTGGGAAGTTTTAAAAATGACACCCTGTATAAAGAGCAAGAAAAATTTACAGCAATGGTAAAATGATCCTAGTATGTTTACCCACATATTTTGGGATTGTTTTACCCCAAGTGCGTACACAACACCTACAGCATTACATCTGTGATCAACAATGCAATCGAAATTTGGCTTAGATGTTAAATGAAATATCTAGAGCAAGATAAAGTAGCGCTTGCCGTAGATCAGACCTTCACAATTTTGAAAAATGATAATGGTTCTGTCAAGAACAATTGCACGCATATTCTACCATACTTACTAAGTCACTTTACCGACGTAGAACTACTCTTGCAACAGTTTTGTGAGATGGCACCACTCATATCTATTTTAAAGGGTAGGATCATTTCACCTCCTGGGATCATTTTAGACCACTTTCCCCTATCTATTTGAGAATCTGCGGCGTGGGGGAAGATTTGGGCGAACCCGAGGGCGAGCCTTTGTTGTAAGTATACTGTTTATAAAACTTCAATAAAAAAGTAGAAATCCATACTCGTATATTTCGTATAAAATTTTAATAATAATGAACTAGTATCTATAGCTTGTTATTTAATTTAGTAATCCTGAAAGTCAAAATTTGAATAGTCGTCAGTTTGGGTCGCTTTGTCGACACAACGCGGCTTCAAGGGCAGTGCGTAGAGTGGTCCCAGCGGTCTTAAAGTCCTCCTGCATTTGATGTCAATCAGCTTCAACTTTTTTGTCGCTGGGAAATTGTCGGTTTCGTCAGAATCTAGTCGTGATCGCTTGTTTGCTGAAATTGAAGAAATCCTTTAATAGGGGTCGACCCTTTGATGATGGCAACGTCGCAATTTGCTCTACTGACAGAAAGCATCACACATTCTCTCTAACTAACGGAAAGCACGAATGCAAAATTATCTTCAGACTTTAAATATTTCGAAGATGGAATTCACTTCATGAATGTCTAACTTCAAACAATTTACTTAAACAGGTTAGGTAGAACTCAAAATATTAACACGTGGATAAAATTGCGACGTTGCCATCTTCAAACGACCGGCTCCTATAATGAAAGTCAATTTGCATCTAGTGGTAGTGCCGAGTATATGCTTTAGTAAAATTACCCAGAAGATTTATTTATAAGGGAGTCATTTTAGAGTTTACTTTTGGGAATGAAAATTTTGACTTTGAACCAATATCTCTTCAGAGGTTGTACTCCATGGGGGTGAGTTTCGGGGGGTGAAATTTTTGACAAGCAATTAGTTAGTCTCTTCCGGTTAAACGGTTTGTCTACCATGTCAGTTGCTTGAGAACTTATGTGGTTGCGGGGGGTGAAATTTTGTGGTGCGAATGTTTGAATATATCTATTTTGTTTATAATTGTTACCTGCCTTACAGTTATAACTTATAATGAAAAATAAATGTTAAAAAATTCATGTTAGAGCATCACAAAAAATTGTGATCAAGTTGCTTTGGAAAAAAAATGCATCAATTTTGATCACATAGTTCAGGATACTTAGGAAAAATAGTGGAATTAATTCCGATAGTTTTGAAAAATCGCGATACATAATTGAAATAGTCTATGATTTAACAAACTAAAAGTCCCCGACTGTAGGTGTTACGCTCCGGCCCTTAGTGTATTTTTTCGGAAGGAGCCATTATTTGGCAAATATTCAACTTAAAACATATTTTTTTTACTATTAACCCCTCCAGTATGGTACGCTTCTGATTAAACGTTTGAAATTGTGGGCTCAGATTCTGATTCAGCGCCAAAAGTTTATGCAGTATACAAAATTTCATAATTTCAGTATGAACGGTTTCGGAAATATAGAGGAAAGACCGTCTTCAGGGTGCCCCATTTCAAGGGGCGTAGCTCCCCATTCAATTTTTGCAGCATTATTAGGAAACACCCTGTATTATAGTCAAATTACGGCACAATGATTGCACATACGAAAAAAAGTCGCTCCATATTTTTTGTAGAGAATTTTATAAGCTTCAAATTCTATTACCACTACAATAACGATAGCGTCAACGGTTTTAAAGATACAAGCAAAAGACTACTCGTGCGCCCCTATTTTATGCTCTGGAGGCTCAAGCGTACCACCCCCGGTTAGGGACTTTTTCTACATTTATCAGCAAGCCACACAGAATAAGTATGCCAAATTTCAAAACTATTGGATTTAATTCCCCTATCCAACAATATTTTGTCTAAATACCCTGAACTAAAAGTACAGTTTTGATGAAGCCATCTGAAAAATGATGGTCTACTGTAAAGGCCCCATCTTTTGACTACGTCTGGTACGAAGTTGGTCAAAATCGGTCCAATAATAACGAAGTTGTTATAAGTAATTAAGTAATGAAGGTGTAGGGGGATGCAATTTGAGGGAGGGATGGTGAGTCCATGGGCAACGTATGAAGATGTCCGTTGGTTCAAATGATCGGTCCATGGGTTTCTTCTAAAAATTGCAAGACTAAACTACCCCTTAATGAGGGGGTAGGGGGATGAAATTTTTGAGAGGGGTGGCGAGAAATTGGAAAAAACTTGAGAAATAATCTAAATCGGGCGTCGAATCCAGCAACTTTCTACTCCGGCAGAGGAAAAATGAAATTTTTTGACTGAATTGACACGACATACATATACTTACAGAAACTTTCCTGAGACGATATCGAAATATTCTGCATCACCGACTTGACAACATTGGCCACAGATTGCAAAATTCCCCAAGACGGGTTGGAAGAGGCACCAACTTGCAAATCTTGCTCGCTTTTGCAGCTCGCCTCCAAAGAGCTCCTCGAAGTTGAAATGTTTAGATCGAAAGCAGTCATCAGGGCACTCTCCCAAACCGTGCCATCCACATTTCCATCTCCCTCACTCAAGTTGGCGGAAGTTGGAGCCGTTTCGTACAATTCTGCCACAAGACTGATTGGTTCAGCCTCTCTTTCGGTCTTCCGCTCAATGCTGTTGATCTCTAAAACAGAAAAATTAACTTTTTCAATAACTGAAAGGCTTTACTGTCTTCAATAGCTCGTTTTAGGACCACGTTGGGCTCCAGCAAGGGCGTGTCTAAAAAAGTAACGCGTCTGTCGCTCTTCCTCGACTCGTTCAAAGTCCCCGACCCCGTCAGCTTGAGGCTGGACTTGAAAATCCTAATCTCGCCTTGGTCCGTGGGGGTGATTTGCAAGGGGGTGCTGGTGATGCCCATTCTCAGACTGAAGCCGCCCTGCTAAAAGACGTATTTGGTTTAGGTAATCGGGTTTAATTTGAAACGGTAACAGAATATATTTGGATTAATCGGGAATTCCGCATTTAAAATTTACTGGACTGATTTAAACTTATAAATCCGGATAAGGTACCCGAGAATTGGATCAATTACTATAAGATAAGGCCAATTGAAGATGTATATCAATGCGATGTGAATCCCTGTAGAATAGATGTTTATTCACCGTGAATGATTCATATATTGTGGTGTGGGTTTGGTGGCAATGAAAAGACCTACAAAAAAGTCCGCGACAGCATGTAGCTATATACGATAGGTAGCCCACCGTATGAGAGAATGCGAGGTTTTTTTCGTGACCGAAAAACTATTAATTGTAATAACTCGAGAACCAGTGGAGATATTTTACTGAAACTTGATATGCGTTTTTGACGTACAAGTCTGTTGAAGGTGAGGGGGTCTCATTTTTGGGTGATGAAATTTAGGGGTTGGAAATCACAAAAATACGAAAACTTCTCAAATATTTTGCACATGGAGGCCTGAAACCCGACACACATACAGGGTGGGTAATTTTTCGATGCTCACCATTGGGATCTCCTAAACGGTAAAAGATACAGGGTCGGTTAAATTAGAGAAAAGTTGCGCCATTTTTTGGCGATTAAGAATCTGAAAAGAATTCCCCGATATTGTGATTCGTTCTTGAGTTATTACAAAAAATATGAAAATTGGCAATTTAAAGAAAAATTAATATCTTCCTAACGATTGATGTTATTTAAATGAAAGTTGGAACTTTTACATTTTTGACAGCTGTCAATTAAACAGCGTGGATGGAAATTTTCTAGGACTTCTAGATTTAAAGTAAAGACAGTCAACTTTTCTTTCTCTTATGGGCGCCATATTGAATTTTAACAGCCGAATGCACAGAAAAATTAGCTTTTCAAAAATGTAACCAACATGGACGTTTTTAAAAAAATATGTGATAGCCCGAGTTACACGACCGCAAGACGTATTTTATTACTGTTGAATTCAATTGTTTTCACATGCTATAAGAAATTGAAGAAGTCGACGTACTTTTTTGCAATAGTTTTTCATCTAAGTTTAGTCTGATTCTGCAAATTAATTATCCCTACCAATTTTCAAATTCTGACAGGTGTCAAAAAAGTTCATGTTGAGTACATTTTTGAAAAGACAATTTTTTTTTGTATTCGATGGCGGCCATAAAAGAATCAAAAGTTGACTGTCGTTATTCAAAATCTAGAAGGCCTAGAAAATTTCTGTTGATGTCATTCAATTGACATCTGTCAAAAATATAAAAGTTCCAAGTTTCACTTAAATAACATTAACTGTTAGGAAGACATTAATTTTTCTTTAAATTGGCAATTTGCAGGATTTTTTTGATAACTCAGGAACGAATCAAAATATCGGCGAACTCTCTTCAAATTCTTAATCAGCAACAAATAGCGCAGCTTTTCTTTAATTTAACCGACTGTTTAGGAGATCCCAATGGTGAGCATCGAAAAATTACCCACCCTGTATATTTTGACATTATCTGATAAGGGATGGTTTTTTTTCTGCAATATGAAACAGAAGCGGTGCAAATCAGGGGTGTTGCTGGAAATTCAAGCAATTCGATAACTTTTAATCAATGTCCCAGAAAAAGTTTTGGGCATATATTTCACCTACGACAGGAAGAGAAAAAAATTGCACCTCTAAAACTCAACCCCTTCAACCTTGAAACAAAAAATTCACTTAGAGGAAATGTAACCCTTGGAACACCTATTACCGGAGGAAACTAATTGAACACAAAAAATTGCACCCCTGAAACTCACCCCCTTTAAGCCCCAACCACAAAAACTTGACTTGGAAGAAATTTAACCCTTGCACCGCCTACAACCGAAAGAGTTGAATTGAACAAAAACTATGCCTCTAAAACTCACCTCCTTCAACCCCGAAACACAAAAAAATTACTTGGACGGAATTTAATCCTTTTACTATACTCTTTATCGCAGGAGACTATTTTGAACGCAAAAAATTGTACCCCCAAAACCCAGAGTCTTCAACCCTCGAACTTAGATGAAATTGAGTTCTTGGACTATCTACAACAGAAACAGACTAGGCAACTGAACGCAAAAAGATGCAATCACGAAGACCACCCCCTTCAACCCCCAAAAACGAAAAATTGACAAACAAATAATTGACTCGGTGGAAATTTAACCCTTAGACAACCTACTTGTTACTGGAAGATACTAATTGAGCGCAAATGAATTTAAGATTTGGACCACTGTTACTGGAGGATAGGTAGGTACCAAGTAAGCGCCCCCGAAACGCACCCTCTTCAACCCCTGAGAATAATAATTGAACGGAAAAAATTGCACCACCTTCAACCCCCAACACAAGAAATTGACTTGGTGGGAATTTGGTGCTTGACCTATACTGTACTTACAACCGGAAGATACTAATTGAACGCAAAAAAAATCATCAATTGATACACCCTCACGAATTCTTTATCATGAGCATATGCTTCGGCACTACTACTAGGAATGCCAGATTACATCTGCACCCAAAACCACCAAGTCCAACTCGATATATGAATCATCCACGGTGAATAAACATCTACAGGGATACACATCGCATTGATATACATCTTCCGTTGGCTTTTACTAACACTACAGTGCCTGCGTATATGCTTCGGTACTAAAATGTATTTACTCCGCTTGCTAGGGCTTAGGGGCTGTTAATAGCCTAGGAGTTGGTTTTAGGTTCAAAACTCATAAGGCTTTTTTCAATGGTTGGCCGAAATCTACCAAACCCCATAATTTTATTCCGCCAATTACATGACAATACTTATTAAGTGGTATTTCGAGTTGCAACCCCTAATTTCCACCTCATATGTCCGATTTTGGGTGAAATATATCCCCCGCAAGATTTCATCAAAATATGTGTGCACGTTGAGTTTCAAATGGCTGCCTGCAGCTCTTGCGGATTTATCATATTTTTTGTGGTTTTCATCCCCCAAATTTCATCCCTCGAGTTATTGCAATTTCGGTTTTTCACCCCTAATTCTCACCACCTTAGTCCGATATGGTCCAAAAGCAATCCCCGCCGAATCTTCCGGTTATACACCCGTGTACAAAATTTCACCTCAAAACTATAGTGCCTGCGCGTATGCTTCGCCACTAAAATATTTGTGGTTTACATAATCGGTTTTAATTCCGAATGATAATAATGGAATATATTTGGATTAATCGGGAATTCCGTATTTAAAATTTTCTGGACTGATTAAAACCTAATAATATATCCGAGAATTTGACCAATGGCTATAGAATATAATGTCACGACATGACGGCAGCGCCAAAGCTTTTCTTATGCGGATTTTCGGGTAGTTTATGTGGATTTCCGGATATGGACCCATATAAACAAATTTTATCGGTTTTAACGCAAATTTTTTACCAGGGCAACGTGCTGCGCCTCCACTTTCTTGTAAAAGGGCGTCAAGAATGGCGACGACTTGTTGCTGGGCGTCACCGGCGTCCCGGGGCTCTTCTTCGATAAATTCTTTCCGGGGCATTTTTCGTGCTGGATTATCTCGTCCAGGGAGTCGAACATTTTCTTGCAGAAGACGCAGTGCAGGGGCCAGTGGGACTTCTTGATGTGCTTCAAAAGAGACGCGGTGGCCTCCTTCAGGACAGCCCTACCGTAGATGCAGATGTCGCAGTCGGGGTTCACGTCGTGGCGATTTTTTTCGTGGTCTCTGCGGCAGGTTTCGCAGCAAAAAGTTTGGGAGCACAGGCGACAGTCGTTCTAAAACAAACGAGTGATTTATTGAAAAATTCATTGGACTTACCGCGATGAAACTGTTCATTTTTCAAAAGGAGCCATGGAATTAAAATTTGTATCGAGAAGATTGGTCGCAGAACAACACTGTTTCAAGCAAGCAGGCACGTTGAAGTTGGTTTATCGACGATGTTGTTGTTTTCGGAGTTTTTGTTGGAATTTTTTTGCAGAAGTGCAGGTAGGTACATTTGCGGTTCAAAGTGATGTCGCTTCAGGGACCTGTCAGTATGCACGCATTCTGAGCAATAAAAATAAATATGACGGCAGAGGAGATTTAATAAGGTCCTCTTTCTCTCTCTTTATGAACTTTCGGTTCTAGAAAAGATTAGGTCTCGAATTAGGTACAGTCGAAAAACTAAATAATGCACTTTATGTCAAATTTTTGGAGAGAATAATTCTTAAGGGTGCGCACGGATTCAACGAAATGCAACCAATTATACATTCTTCTTTCATTTAATCCTATGTATTTTTAACTTCACACAACTATGCCTTTCGAAAGCAAATTAACTTCGGAAAAAAATAACAAATGGAAGAGCAGTCTTTACATTGTTTATTATAGACTATTCCAAATTTGCCATTTTGCTGAAATAAATTAAAGAAAAAAATTAAGAAATTTTGATATGAAATTTCTTAATTTTTTTCTTTCATTTATTTCGACAAAATAACAAATTTTGAATAGTCATTAAATAACTTAATGACTGCTCTTCCATCTGTCAATTTTTTCCGAAGTTAATTTGTCTTCGTAAGGCATATTTGTGTGAAAGTAAAAATACATAGAATTAAATGAAAGAAGAATGTATAATTGGTTGCATTTCGTTGAATCCGTGCGCACCCTTAACTGGCATACAGTAATATAGGTCTAGACACCACTGCGCACGCGTTTGTAAACAAAACAGCGATGAAACAGCATGGAACACCATAGACGATGGAATACGGTACGGTTTTTGGTTCACAATCAACGTTGTTTCTGTAGTAAAATATTCGAATCGAATCAGATTTGACAGTTGGACACATACTTGATTATACAGAGTGACTCAGAATTATAGGGACAACGGTTAGCGAGAGATTCCTTAGGTAAAAATATGTCGACAAGGTCCTATAAACATATGCCAGAAAATTCCTCCTAAGGGAGTTAGGGCCCCTTAAAAGGGTCACTTTTATAGTGGTTTTTCTAAATATCTTCAAAACGGTTAAAGACAGCAACGTGATATTGGATACCTTTAATAAGTGTTTGATGCTGAAGTGACTACAATGGTCAAAATTTTAAAATTTCGTTCAGAAGTGTCCCGTACAGGGGGGGCTTTGAACTAAATTTGTTCAAACATTTTTGTAAGTAGTTTTTTTTTCAAACTTTATTCCAGAATCTGAAAATTTTAGGTTTTTCAGTAAAAATGGTAGGTACTCTTGTTTGACATCGATAGAATGCACCCTTTTTGAAAAAAATGGCTTTTCATTGGTTCAGGGCTCCAAAATTTGTGACAGAAGACATCAAAATATCGTAAATAAGTTCATGAAACGGTTCCTTACTTCATTCTAGAAAGAAAAGTGCATACGGACATGGCTCGAAAAATGCTTCCTAAGGGAGCTAGAGTGCTTCAAACAACATGCTTTCCAAGACTCCATTTGAAAGATACCATAGCTCCCTTAGGAAGCATTTTTCGACTTATGTCCATATGAACTTTTCTTTCTAAAATAAAGTAGCCCAGTCGAAAAATGACCAAATTATTTTTTTTTAGTGTAAGTGGGACCAGATGGGGACACCGATGTGCAACGTATTCATCGTTTTTACAAAAATACAAGCGCGAAGGTATCCCCCTGTACATGCGGAGCTGATCAGCGTTTATTTCATTTCAATATCTTTTTTACGTCCGAAGATATTCAAGAAGCAAAGATTTAAAAAAAAAACCTGTATATCTTGAAAACGAAAAATTACTCTTTATTAATTTTTTTATGGGCATGAATTATAATCTCCTGAATCGATTAAGACTAAATGCAAAAAAATTGGCCCAAGCAGTCACACTTTAAATTGAACCTGCATTTCAAGATGGCGATGTCAAAATTATGTAATATGAATAGGAATCCAGGATGGGCCTATATTGTTGCTTAAATCAGGTTGTTATGTGTCATATATGAAATAGCATGATGTGAATTATCTGCAAATTCACATTATGGTTATCTGTTCGTACTACACGGCAAGAAATCAGCTTGGTTTTGAACCAAATTGCATAGGATAATATCCTTAAAATTACTGATTTTTGAAAATTTATATTTTCTTAACTAAAAATTACTCTTCTTCTATTTTTCAAGGATTCATTAATTGAGCATTCCTCTTTCCAAAACTTCAAAAAAAAAGAAAATTCTCCCAAGCAGTCACTAATGACTAGGGCCCTTTACACCTTTTGTGTTTTACAGGTTTTGTGTTTTACAGGTTTTGTGTAAATTTACAGTTTTTTTGTGTAAATTAACAGTTTTTTCTTCCGAAATTTACACAGTTTTTGTGGTAATTTGGAAACAAAAAAAGAGAAAAATGTGGCACTTTTACACTTCCGTACCATACCGTTTGCCGTACCTGTCCAAAGAGAGACATCCAGTGACCTTAGATTTTAGCGAATATTCCTGAACATTTTATAGCGCCTCGAAATCACAAGAGTTAGGCAGCCCACCGTGCAGTCCGGTGTTTATTAGGCTGCTTGCGATATTTTGACAGCACGTCAATATTACATCTTTGAATGACAAAAAAAAGCACTTTCTTTTCCCTAAAAAAACCTAATGCTTTAAATGTTTCAGACTGATTCAATGAAGCCTTATTTTTAATTGTAGTTTTTTTCGCCTCCACTTTCAATTGAACGATATAACGGCAGGCAAACCATAACCCCTTGGAACGAAGCCCCAAATAAAACCATTTTAAAACTTTTTTTGCTTGCATTAACACGAATAGTAAAAATTATACACAATTCAGTCTAAAAACATTACACTAAACTTCCTTGTAGGTCTCTAGCAGTAGCTTCTTGTACTCGTCTTTCTTCTTCCACTTCTCGGCAGCGGTTGTATTTAGAGGACTACTAGTGTTAGGTTCTGCCAACAGGGCCTGAATTGAAAGTAAAATAGTCCTAACATCGTAGAGAGCCGACCATTTCTCTTTCAAAATATCTAAACAAATGTTACCGCTGGTGTCCACGTTGGGGTGGAAGCAGGGGGTGAGAAACTTCACTACGGGGGCTGTGTATGGGTAGGAGTTGGGGAACTGGAGGCTAAGCTTGAACTTGAGACTGTCGAAGACGGTTTCTTTGGGGCCGAGGATGGTGCCTATCCATTTGAATAGATTGTCGCCCTCAGGGAAAGCCGAGATGGTCTTGTCCTCGGACATCATTAACGTCATCAACTCCTTCTGGAGCCTGCGAGACAGCGTCATTTTGGGGTTAGGGGGGCTCACTTACCTCTTGGTCACGGCGTGGTTGTCGTTGGTGACTTTTCGGGAATTCTCCGTCTGCTTGGAATTTTGGGGGAGCTGCTCCAAGAACGGGTTGAAATTTTGAGCCATTTTCCTGGATAAGGTAAAATTGGCCTGAATCTGAAACGATTAATTGATTTGTGGAAAAGTCGTTGGATGAATGACAGACGTCATGTGTCAATTGTGTCAGTTTAAAAATAGCCAATGGGTGAGCGGCGGGTGGGGTAGCCACTCACCGAATTAAAAAGTCCCTAGAATTCCTTAAGTAGCTTCTTCGCGATGTTGTCCCTCTCTCTCTCTAGCTTGGTGTAAACTTGTTTAATTAATGAATTCCATATCCCCACCATAAGATGGCGATGACAGCTGTCGTTTAGCTTCGAGGATAAACAAACCCAAACTGCTTATGGGTGAATGAGATTTTTTGGACTTTTGGCTGCAATTTTCAAGCTGTGTGGAGGTGTTAATAACATTTTCAGTGACTTTTAGCATTACCTACTGGCCTTTTTGGGAAGTTGTTAATTGCAGGAATTTGTTAAAAGCTGTTCGGTGAGAGCATTGTGAGGAATATTATTAATGCCATTTGGAGTGTTTTCAAATCAGGTCAAATTAGTTGCTAAAGTAAGCCATGCAGAAAAATCATGAAAAAACCTATACATAAGCAGTTGAAACATTATTTTTTGCGATTTAGAAGTAAAATTTTATAGGAAAACTTTTATTGCTCTTGCAAAATTTCAAAATAATCCATAGATTTCGAGCAATCAACAAAAATGTGTAGCGCGTCTTGTAATTTTAACCTCCCCACTCCAATTCACCACTTAAAAAAAAAGGGAGGTTACTGCAATCACTAAAATTTTCGAATTCGAGATAACACCAGATCTTCACGTTTTGAGGTCTCAGGAACTCAAAAAAGTGGTTTTTAAAATGTGTCTGTATGTATGTACGTACGTTCGTACGTACGTTCGTTTGTAATCACGCCACAGCCAAAACTACTAGGCCGATTGGGCTGAAATTTGGAACATAGACATCTCGTAACCTAACTTAGATCTGAAAAGCTTTTGGAGTCAATCGTGCAACCGGAAATGCCATTTTAGCACATCAACTTTTAAATTTTAAATGCAAACCCCCATTTTTCACATCACCATAAGAAAGGCCTTCAAATTCTGCAACTAAAGATGCATTCACGCTTAGTGCCTTTTTGACAAAAATTCTAATATTCGAGATTTTTTGACGTACTTTAATAACGCCATACAACCGAAACCTCTGGAACCATTTGGCTGAAATTTTGCACACGGAGCTTGTATTATCCGCCGAACAGCTGAAATTTTTTTGGAGGCAATCAACACACGGAAAGTGCCGTTTTGGCACATCCATTTTCAAATCTAAACATTCTCTCATTTTACCGTCTTAACAAGTTTTTGAAAATTTTATTGTCACCATCAGAAAGGTCTTCAAATTCTAGTTTTATAAATAAGATAGAATTCATTCGCACTTAGTGCCCTTTGGATAAAAACTCAAAATTTTGTAAAAATACTAATAATGCATTAGAGCCCAAACTAGTGAATCGATTTGGCTGAAATTTGGTACACGGACATTAGGTGGCCCGTTGACGAGTTGAAGCAATTGGAAGCGGTTGGTCCAGGGGAAGTGCCCTTTTGGCATATCAATTTTAAAAATTTTAGATACAAGGCCTCCATTTTTGATGTCACCATAAGAAAGGCCTTCAAATTCTGCTTCCAAATATGTATTCACTCTTAGTGCCTTTTTGACAAAAATCTAAAAAATTCGAGATTTATAACGTACTTTAAAATCACGGTACAGTCCAAACCATTGAACTTATTTTAACCTCCCCAACCCCATCACAATTTAAAAAAAATGGGAGGTTACTGCAATCACTAAAATTTTCGAATTTGAGATAGCACCAGATCTTCACGTTTTGAGGTCTCAGGAACCCAAAAAAGGGGTTTTTAAAATGTGTCTGTGTGTATGTACGTACGTACGTACGTTCGTACGGGGTGGAAACTTGAATTTTTACTGAATAATGTAGGGTTGAAATATTAATACCATTCGATAGCTTTCTATTGATGGTTCAAAAAAGGTCTTATTCATAACTCGCGAAAAACGATCCTTAAAGTCCCTACAACCCCCTAACCTGCCGAAACACAAAAATGCGAGAACTCAAAAACTGCTCAACGTATCAGGGCTGGATTTGGTGTGCTAATTTACAGCGATGCTGTAGGTGGATGGGTAAATTTTCATTATGATTTAACAAGGGTGATAAAATTTAAGGGTTGAAACTTGAAATTTTTTCATGTAAGTGGTGGAATAAAATTAGAGGGTTCGATAGATTTCGGTTAATTATTGAAAAAGAGTCTTATGAGTCTTCAACCTAAAACCAACCCCTACGCTACTAACAACCCCAAAGCCCTAGCAAGCGAAGTAAATACATTTTAATTATTTTTTTTGCTTTCTTCTGATTTGTTAATAATTAAAAGTCATTTTTTTCAGTTTAGTTCGCAATAGGTAGGTATAAGGTTCAACCCCCACAAAAGTTTTAATTGCATAATTTGGTTATTTTCATGTTTTATTTCGTAATTCTACTTAATCACACTTAATTTTCATTCCTCTTGACTTTTCATCCCCTTTCACAATTTTTCAGCCCCGAGTGTTAATTTTTCAAAATTCGCCAAATTTTGTTTTAATTCCGGTAATTCTTTTCATTTACTCATTCCTGTACATTTTCTATTTTTAAATTTTGTAACAACAATTTTTTAACATTTCGCCTTTTTGACACATATGTGCGTTTGCGGAGGCACTACTACTAGGTGCAGATTTATAAAATCTGCACCCGATTCCACCAGTAAGACCAGCCGCCCCTACATACACATTAACTTGATAAACATCTACAGAGATATAGGTACGTCGCATTGATATACATCTTCCGTTGGCTTTTAATTGCATAATTTGGTTATATTCGTGTTATATTTCATAATTCTACCTACTTATAATGACTTTTAATTCCTCTTGATTTTTCATCGCCTTTCGGAATTTTTCAGCCCCCTCTTAGTGTTGATTTTTCAAAATTCGTCAAATTTTGTTTTAATTCCGGCAATTCTTTTCATTACCTACTCATTTGGTTTATATTGTCATTCTTTTTACTTTTCAACCCTCAAAATTTTTGTGTTTCTTCTGTTAATTTTTTGCTCGATTTTTTGATTTTGTATTTAATTCGAATTTTTTGAATAGCGCCTTTACGCACTGGACGATTTTTGGACAACTTACGGATTTTTGATCCTTAGGGCATATAACCTACAATTCTGGAGGTCATGGTGATACATTTTTACATCGAAGTGTTCGAATAATAATAAATACGAGTTGCTCTGCCATTTTTTCGAACGTCATTTTAGGGGTGAAAAACATTTGTATTTTAAATTTTAATAAATGAACGCTGGGCACAATGCGCAACACAGCATCAGCGGTCGACACCCGGCCCACTCGCCAAGGCCGACTCACTGATTCGGACTTGGTACAAATTCTGTAAAAAGGTGGAAGTTTCTACCGTCTCCGAGACTGCCAATTTTTTACTTATGGTAAGCTCTAAAATTTCACAAAATCAACATCTTTTCGTGTACTTTCTTTGTGTAGCTGCATTCTTCTGTTTAATAAGATCGCTAATTAAGAGCCCATGAATCAAAATGAATTGTATTTATCGATTTTGTGCCAAATTTGTAAGGCTAAATTTTGCTTTCCACCGAAGATTTTTTCACTTTTTAACTACATACTTTTTGTTCGAAAAAAAGCAAAATTTAGTTTCTTTCTAATGTTAGAACCGGGGGCCGGTTCTTGTCGGCGAGGGGGTGATGTCACATAGTGGAGTTTTTGTGCTTATTCAACAATAAATGTGTCATCGCTTCCTTCGAGGTCTCGTTCGAGGTACATCACTTACAACTCGGGAGTCGGTGGCCTGCCAAGCCATTGGCCGGTTGTGCGTGGGGTATCTCCCTCTAGGGTAAGTACTCTGTCCTTTTGTTCATAATGATTTGCCAATAATTATTTGTCCCTTTTGAACTTTTGCCATTCCTTCACTAACTTAATTAAACCTTTTGAATTTTTATCTCGTATTTTGAGGATGTCCTCTCAGTCCTCTCCCGTTTTCCCCCCATACAACCCGGTACCAGCTCTGGACCCAAAGGGCCAGATGCGACAATATCAATGTAAGGGCAAAAATCGAGCGGCATTTCCAAATTAACAGAGGACTAGTAAAATGTGAATATTTCACTATATAACATTAATATAATATTGTGTTAATAATGCTTGCCGAGCAAAGGCAATTGTGACTACATAATTCGTATTTCTTTGCGTTCAAATTTTGTTGTCACATCACCTACCTATACAAGTGGGGTTTTCCCAAAGGTTTCTGCGGTCTTCTCTAATTACCTTTTTCCTGTCAATCTTTCTGGTGGTAATTCTTTGCGGATGTTGCAAATAAAGTTTACCTGTTTAACAGTTTAGGATTTAGGAGACCGAGATTCGGAATCCAAAGCAGGTCTAATATTATGGAGGTGCTGACACGCAAAATTGAAAACGTGCATTCTTTTTATTTTTTAACCTCCCCACTCCACTTCACCATTTAAAAAAAAGGGAGGTTACTGCAATCACTAAAATTTTCGAATTCGAGATAAGACCGGATCTATACGTTTTGAGGTCTCAGGAGCCCAAAAAAGTGGTTTTTAAAATGTGTCTGTATGTATGTACGTTCGTACGTACGTTCGTAAACACGCCACAGCCCAAACTACTCGACAGATTTAGCTGAAATTTGGTACGTGTGCATGTGATAACCCAACTTAGATCGGAAAAGCTTTTGGAGCCAATCGTGCAACTAGAAATGCCATTTTGGCACATCAACTTTTAAATTTTAAATGCAAACCCCCATTTTTCACCTCACGATAGAAAAGGCCTTCAAATTCTGCTTCTAAAAATGTATTCATTCTTAGTGCCCTTTTGATCAAAAATTAAAAAAAAATGATTTTTATCCGACTTTAAAATCGCGGTACAGCCCAAGCCCCCGAACCGATTTGGCTGAAATTTTGCACACGGGGATTGTATTGCACGTCGAAGAGCTGAACAAATTTTGGATTCAATCGGCCCACGGAAACTGCCGTTTTGACACACCAATTTGTAACTTTAAAATTATTCACTCATTTAACCATCCAAAACAAGTTTTTGAAAGATTTATTGTCACCATCAAAAAGGTCTTTAAATTCTGGTTTTAAGTAAGACAAAATTCGTTCGCATTTAGTGCTCTTTGGGTCAAAAAATCGAAATTTCATAATAACACTAAAAATACATTATAGCCCAAATTAGCGAATCGATTTAGCTGAAATTTGGTACATGGAGATTGGGTGACCCGTTGAAGACCTGAATGGCTTTTGGAAGCAATTGGTCCACGGGAAGTGCCATTTAGGCATATCAACTTTAAATTTTAAATACAAAGCTCTCCTTTTTTATGTCGCCATTAGAAAGACGATCAAATTCTCGTTCTAAAAATGTATTCACAGTTTCTGCCATTTCAGTGGAAAATAGAGAAAAAATTCTTTCTCATTAAAAGGGAACGAGCTGACAGTGGATGACATAAAGTGGCAGTTGTTGTCAAAAAGGTAGCAAAAGATTAACCTTAAAAAGAACATATTGTCAAATGTGATGGGTGATGTCCGAGGTGGTGTCGGTATTTGTCAGAAAATTGCAAAATTAGTCACAGTCGATAAGGGTAAAAAATTTCTGTTGAATTGACCACTATCTACACAGAATACAAAGATCCACGCGATGGGGAGGTTCCAGCCGCTTCACTGCTGCATTTTTTTAATTGGAAATGTCATTTTTTTTCTTTTGCGGTTGGAACCGCTCCTGTGACTTCATTCGACCTAATCTCTGTCCGGGATTCACGCGACCCTATTTCCATGGCGAAACGTTTTTGTCAAGAATGTCTCGATCGCCATGGAAATAGGGTCGCGTGGATACCGGACAGACCTTAGGTTATGTCAAGCTAACTGTCATTTTTAATTTTATTTATGTTAGAAAGTTTACAGGCAAATCGATTTGCAGGGGGTTCTGAAAAAAATTAATATCTCCGAAATGGTTGAAGATAAAGAAACCAATTATGCAGCATTTTAAAGAAGAAAGTTTTACCTATCTTGTGGTGACTACCTAATTCATGCTGGCTCAATACCAGGCTGCCTATTAATTTTTGAACATGTTAAAAGAAATCACGGATTGCTAATTTTTCTCAAATGCAACTATTTCGATTTTATTTTACTAAAAAATAGCAAATATGCTAATGCAACTCGAACTTGAATTAAATTAACTAAGTACTTCCGGTATAACCGGAAGTGATAGGGAGATAAAAATATTTTCAACCCACTCTACGTGGTGCATAATGGTAAGGTACCAAACCACAACGTACCCGTAAAACTGGATCCGCTGTTATGGCCCGATCCCGCACTATTGACACACCCTGTATATGACATTACAGGTATAATGATGTAATCATAATTAATTATAATTAGGTATTATTTAATTTTAAATGTCAATAGTAAAAAAATGGGGTATCTTTTTCTACGCTGCAAATGCGACAAATATACTGAATGTTGCCGGTTGGCAGTTCTTCTTCTGTTATTTTTTCGCATATCAAATGGTACCAGTGTTCGCACTTGTCGCAGTATACTTGAGGGCCTCTTTCGCATAGGGAAGTCTGCAAGTGACATATAGATGTATCCTCCTCCCAGTAATTACTGACCACGTTTGCCAAATATTGTAAAGTGTTGCCATCAATAGAAATTACTTTTGAAATTTTACTTTTGGTCCTACAGGGCAATGCAACTATTTCTTCTAATTTTTTTAAATCTATAATAATTGTGTTCTTCTGATGAAGTCCTAGAAACAAGGTATAAGTGGTATAACATGTGATTAGTCGGTACATACCTATTACAATTAGGGTAGGTAATAGGTATAGCACTCATTTACATACATAAGAAGGTAGGTAGGTAGGTACCTACATAAATTTTATGGGTAGGTACCTATTCAACAAAATCATTTTTACTTTAATAGGCAATGCCTTATGGAAATAATATGCAAGGTCCTACAACAGTGCGTCGGCCTTCCATCGCCTAAACCATCCACGTTGGGAATTTTATTCATGTTGGAAACGAAGGCACAGGAAAATGTTTTTAAATGTAAATACTTTACAGGATGATTTAAAAAATGTGATATGGCAAAGCTGACTGTTTTATATGGAATACCTGGTATATTTTAACATATGTACAACCTCTTTAGAAGCCTTTGTTCATCCCCAAAATGTTACGGCTCTATCCCCTCGCCATGGTTACGTGGTTCCCGGACAGACCTTAGATTTTAAATACGAACCCCCATTTTTGACGTCACCATAAGAAAGGCCTTAAAGTTCTGTTTCCAAAGATATAATCACTATTAGTGCCCTTTTGGCGAAAAAGTAAAAAATTCGAAATTTTTAGCGCACTTTAAAAACGCTGCAGTCCAAACCCCTTCACCGATTTGGCTGAAATTTGGTACGTGAAGATTATTTTACCCATACAATAGCCGAAAAATGTTTGGAAGCAATCGGCCCACAGCACGTGCAATTTTGAAAATTTAAAAATAAACTCTTGTAATGCGATGCTAGTGATGCTACCATACATAAGAAGGGTCTTCAAAATCTATTTCCAAACGATGTATTCACTCTAGCGCCCTTTTGACAAAGAAATCAAAAATTTGAGATTTTTAAAGTACTCTAAAATCCACGCGATGGGGAGGTTCCAGCCGCTTCTCTGCTGCCTTTTTTTCCTATGGTTTTCTCGAGGGTTTTTCTAAGTTAGGTTTTGTTTCTCAAATAAACACAATATAGTACATATATTATTGACCAAGGTACATAAGAACTATTTTACCCCAAGCGGCAAGATTGTTACAAGACGTGAGGGCTAAATAGGTACTCTCTTCTCTACCGTGGTCAATATAGTACTTTTTTCACTTACTAGCAAAAAACCGAATTCTCAGTTGAAAGGTAAGTCAATAATGGTACCTTTTAAAGCTTTATTTTTTATCAATTAGTTTGTTTTGCATTTCAACCGACGATATGCGGCAGTTAGGTATATTGCATGTCTCGCCAGTTCAATATTGAATCGTACTAGATATCTGTTTGTCTTGTTAGGGAATGGTCTGATGTAGTTAAATAACGGCAACAGCGCACATCGAAGCGGTCGGCCGGTGAGGCAAAGTCCTAGCGGCAAGTACCGACACTTACTGAGCCTAGAATGGTCGATACATAAGGTATCTTTTCATCATGCAAAGTCGGCATCAACCCTGCAACCCACAATACAACAAGACCTGTATGAAGGCGCCATCTCTCGGAGTTAGGATCGAATTAATTTGCTATAAATTTGAGCCGTTTTCTGGCGGTCGGTATGTTTTGGAAAACAAACTTGCATTGGAAAACATACGGCGAACGGCTATTTTGTATTAAAACAGTATGTCAAAATAATGTCAGTTTTGAATACATTTCCGAAATGAATTTCGCGAAAATCAGCTGCTAATAGATGGCATTGCTAAACCACAAAATGGCGGTCTCACCTCACTGGGGAGCCGGAAGTGAGAATTCTAGCGTGACGTGCCTGACAGTGTCAGTTGGTGACATCAGTGACATCGATACGTGAATTTTTTAAAAGCCAAGTTCTCCTGGATTTGTAATGTTCCACTTAAGTACACAAGACGTAAAATTCTACAGAATTATTCCCAAAATTTCGAGTCAGCGAGAGGATGTCTCCGAACAAAACAACTACCTAACCTCGCAACTGACAACTGACTGACGTAAGCCGAAATTATGATGACAGACGTTTAATAGTTATTTACGTAAAGAGTATGGAAAGTGATCTTTCCTGGACGAATAGGCAGATTTCAGGCTGACGCCGTAGGCGGAAGCCTGAAAGCCTGCGAGTCCAGGAAAGACACTTTACATATTAAATTTTTTAGGTGCTCGCAACATATTTTCTGTGTGAAATTAAATATTTTAATTCAAATTATCTACACTGAAAAATGTGAGGAGCCTAGTAAAAATTAACACGATAACAAAATCCATAATATTCCGGTGAAATTTCACTTTCTAGAATATTTCGGTGAAATTTCACTTTCCCGGACTTCGACTTTCCCGGACTAGTCCGGGAAAGTTGATTTTCCGGTCCCAAAATTGACCGGGAAAATTAATTTTTCACTTTCCCGGACTAGTCCGGGAAAAGCCACTTTCCGGTCCTAAAATTGACCGGAAAGGTTAACTTTCCGGTCGAGCGCCTCAAAAAGTATTTCCGTATCCGGTCTCTCAGTGTAGTTAAAGTATTGCCACCAGATGCCAGACACTTTGCTGATTTTCGCGAAATTGAAACTGACAACAAAGTGACAGTACATTAATTCAAAACAAGAGTTTATCCTATCCTTCCAAATGCAAGTTTGTATTTGAAAACATAGGTACCGCCAGAAAATGGCTTTGGACCTTAATGAGAGACAAGTCATGCGGCAACTGCCACCTGTCAAACCGCAGGATCAAGGTCAAGTTAATGAAGTTTTAAAACAGTTTTATTAGCCTTAAAAATACTGACTAGGATTTCACGATAACTAAAATAAAAAACAGTAGAATTGTCACAATTGCCAGAATCACAATCGCACACATTTTCCGGTTCTTCCGTTGGTAGGCATCAGCTTTCTGCAGCTGCTTAAACCCCTCGTAGACCTGGATTTGCGCCTGCTCGACATTATAATCGATGCGGTCCAAAACTGTCCCCTGATCGACGACCATCTGGCTCAAGTCTTTAAAGATCTCGTTCAGGTCCAGGATCGAGCGTACAATCGAGTTCACCTCCTGCTCCCGCTCCTCGACAAACCTCGTGTTCTCCTCCTCGAGCAAAAGCAGCTGCTGCTGTGTCACCCGGGAGTTGACAAAGTAGTCGTCGATGTCATCCTGGAAATCGATTTGGTCCTCGAAGTAAACCCTGGACCGGTCCTCTCGGGACTGGATCTGCCGCAGGTAGCTGTTCTGCGTGGCCCTGAACATCGAAGACAGCTCCTGCAAGGCACTCGCGAGGGCCCTGTATACGTTAACTGTCAGTCTCCGCTCCTTTGGGGGGCCCTCCCCGGAGTGGCTTTTGATAATCTGCACGAGCCGATGCGACTCGTTGAACATTCGGGTGATCTCGTGGGTGCAGCTCTCGATGGCCGCCTCGTCGGTGGAGCTCTCGTCGAAGGTGGACCTGTGCAGGTGCCTGCTGTGGAGCGCCTTCAGTTCGGTTATTTTCGCTTTGAGCTTCGGGAGGATCATTTGGGCCTTTTCCAGGTAGTCGATCCAGATGGGGGGCATCCGGTTATCGGGGGGCTCTGCCCCCTCGTCCATGTCGAGGGAGACGAGGTGCATGCGTTCGGAGCTGTCCTGGAACAGTTGCTCGGGTTGGCGGCTCAAGGGGGGTGCCACTTACCTGGTCGGGGTAGATGTGGCGGTTTCTGACGGCGTTGTTCCGCATTAACAAAAAGACGTCCGAGAGGCTCCGAGACGCCATTTCTTTGCGTTTTAATGGGAAATTAAAGAAATTACATTATTTTTATTTATCTACGTCATCTGTCAGTGTCAAAGTTTGAGGTTATTTCGCGTGAATGTCAATCGTAATGTCAAACAGCAGGAAGATTTTTGGCGACTCGAGGCGTGCTCGAATATTGCATCGGATCGGTCTGATGCCTTTGGACTCGTTCGATTATTCGCGATCCAAATTAACTTTGTGGAAACTTATACTTTTTCACAGAATTTGTAAATGTAGCATTTAACTTTATTTAACCAAGGTCGGACGTGCGGAGGGAGCGGTTGGATGGCTGATGCCACCCGGCGCTCATTTATACTAAAATCTAAAATACAAATATTTTTCCCTCCTAAAATGGACATTTTTCGAAAAAATGGACCTAAGGTTTTCCATTCGGCAATGCAACAGCTATCGAATTCGATAATGATAATATGCTCTTTTGCTAAGAGAAACTTAAAAAGGGGCCTTTTAACCTCCCCAATCCACTTCACCACTTATAAAAAAAGGGAGGTTACTGCAATCACTAAAATTTTCGAATTTGAGATAGCACCAGATCTTCACGTTTCGAGGTCTCAGGAACCCAAAAAAGTGGTTTTAAAAATGTGTCTGTGTGTATGTGCGTATGTACGTGCGTACGTTTGTAAACACGCCACAGCCAAAACTACTAGACCGATTTGCCTGAAATTTGGTGCGTAGGCATCTCATAATCCAACTTAGATCTGAAAAGCTTTTGGAGCCAATCGTGCAACTAAAAATGCCATTTTGGCACATCAACTTTTAAATTTTAAATGCAAACCCCCATTTTTCACGTCACTTTAGGAAAGGCCTTCAAATTCTGCTTGTAAAAATGTATTCACCCTCAGTGCCCTTTTGACCAAAAATCAAAAAAAAATTGATTTTTATCGGACTTTCAAATCGCGGTACAGCTCAAGCCCCTGAACCGATTTGGCTGAAATTTTGCAAATGGGGATTGTATTGCACGCCAAAGAGCTGAACAAATTTTGGATTCAATCGGCCCACGGAAAGTGCCGTTTTGGCACACCAATTTCCAAATTTAAAATTATTCACTCATTTAACCATCCAAAACAAGTTTTTGAAAGATTTGTTGTCACCCTCAGAAAGGTCATCAAATTCTGGTTTTAAATAAGACAAAATTCGTTCGCATTTAGTGCTCTTTGGGTCAAAAAATCGAAATTTTTTAATAACACTAAAAATACATTATAGCCCAAATTAGTGAATCGATTTGGCTGAAATTTGCTACATAGAGATTGGGTGACCCGTTGAAGACCTGAAAGGCTTTTGGAAGCAATTGGTCCACAGAAAGTGCCATTTAAGCATATCAACTTTAAGTTTTAAATACAAGGCCTCCTTTTTTATGTCGCCATTAGAAAGACGATCAAATTCTGGTTCTAAAAATGTATTCACAGTTTCTGCCATTTCAGTGGAAAATAGAGAAAAAAATCTTTTTCATTAAAAGGGAGCAGGCTGACAGTGGATGACATAAGGTATCAGTTATTGTCAAAAGGGTGGCAAACTGTTAACCTTAAAAGGAACATATTGTCAAATGTGATGGGTGATGTCCGAAGTGATGTCGGTATTTGTCAGAAAATTGCGAAATTAGTCACAGATATGTCACAGATGATAAGCACAAAAAAAATTCTGTTGAATTGACTACCATCTACACAGAATACAAAGATCCACGCGATGGGGAGGTTCCAGCCGCTTCTCTGCTGCATTTTTTGTCCCTAAAATGGAAATTTTCACTTATAATCTCATAAGAGCATTAATTCTTTCCGGAAATTTTTGGAGTGCATCCCAACAACGTATTACGTTGTTGGGATGCACGACTAAAATTTACAGGAAATGAATTAATGCTCGAATGCAGATTCGGTAAGAAAATAGCAACGATACAGCCGCAGAAGCTGAATAGAAATGATTTTTGACATTTAATTTGACATAAGAATTTCCACTTATTAATTTCGTTTAGGTTGGTTTAGGGAGGTATCAAAAATTTCCAGGAAATCCTCGAGTTACCATGGTAAACACACAGAAATCAATTTTTCTATTGGCTAATGCTTAGTATAGTGCGATTTTCTAAAAAATTGCACCAAGGTTTTTGATCCGGCAATATAACAGCTGTCGAACCCGATAGTAAGAATATTTTTTTTTGTAAAATAAATTGAAACAAGGGCCCTTTTGCCACTAAAATGACATTTTTCGAAAAAATGGCACTAAGGTTTTCGGTTTGAAAAAAAATCAGCTATCAAATCCGATAATAACAATATACAGTTATGCATAGGTTTTTTTTCACGGCACCAATTTTTGGCCAAAAGGGCACAAGTGTGAATAAATTTTTAGAAGCAGAATTCGAAGGGCATTCATATGGTAATGCGAAAAATGGTGGTTTTCATTTAAATTTTTAAAGTTGATGTGCCAAAAAGGCACTTTCCGTGAACCGATGTGGCCCAGATTCTAATCAGCATCTACAAATCTCTCACTGAATATGTGTGCCAAATTTCATCTCGAGACGTTCAGTAGTTTGAGCTGCAGCGTGATCACAGACAGACAGACAGACACACAGACACAGACATTTTTTCAAAACCACTTTTTTGGGTTCCCAGGGGCCCAATTCTCGAATCGTTCGAATCTGTTTCGTATGCGATGTTGCTAAGCAGCCGCCAATCAGATTGCGCGTACCTTAGTGATTCCGTATACGAAACAGTTCGTACGATTCGAGAATTGGACCCCTGGACCCTGAAACGTAAAGATTTCATGTTTTTGGCGATTCGATTTTTTTCAATTTTCCGAACGATTCCAGTAACTGCCTCGCGAGCGTAGAAATTAAAAATTCGTATTCTGCCATTCGATTATTACGTAATAATAATGACTATAAATTTTTAATTTGAGCAGTGCACCAGGCTCCATTTATTTAGGGAGCGTTGCTGTTGACATTTGTATGTGATCTGTGGGCCTGAGGCCCTGAGGGTATAGTAGACGGTGGTTGCTCGGGTGGTCGTAAATCTTTTGCTACTTTTTATAAAAATACAACTTTTTTGACTACGTTAAATGTTTTCACAGAATCGCTTGTAAATGTGTAGACAAAATTTTACTAGGAAAATCGTATCGATATAATCGATATTGAAAATTTATTTCGATATCGTATCGATACGACCTCGGATATCGTTATGCAGTACTTATATCTACATTGTATCTACCTTCTCCTAACACTTTGAATCCACGAAATTCTCTTGCCGATTTTATGCCAGGTAGAACTTCGCTTTTATCGGTGTTTGCTTATAATAATGGACCTATTTCTTGAGTGACGTCACGCGACGACCATTTGGAGGCTCAAAATATATTTCTGCCTTTCCTGCCCATTAAAGAAAGGAATATCGGTCTCTGTCGACCGCCTCCAATTGCGCGCGAATCATATTGTCATCCTTTTTTAACGCATTCAGATTTGAGCATAATGTGTACTCTTTTCTCTCAAGAAATACCTGGATTATTATGGACATCCCTCGACACAGTAATCAGTTTTAACGAAATCGTTCACTCACTAAGACTTTCCAATATACGATAATGCACTCTTCGTACTTCGTATATCGCAGGTGAACCTCCAAATTTAAATTTATTTAACCAGATTTCACGAAAAATTACAACAAAATGTCAATGTTTACCACAGTTTCACTGCTATTGGGCCGGTCGCTTATATGTGAAAACTTCAAAATTTGCCACCAGAGGGCAGCATCTCCGAATATGCACTGTGTCTATGTACCTATATGCATTTCATTTATGTATGTATGCATAGGTATGTATAATGTAGGTATACAAGGTGGGTAATTTTTCGATGCTCATGCACCATTGAGATCTCCTAAACGGTAAAAGATACGGGCTCGGTCAAATTAGAGAAAAGTTCCGCTATTTGCTTAATGATTAAGAATCTGAAGAGAATTCCTCGATATTTTTATTCATTCTCCAGTTATCACAAAGAATCTTTTGATTGATGTTGTTTTAATGAAACTTGGAACTTTTATATTTTTGACAGCTATCAATTGAATGGCATCGACAGAAATTTTCTAGGCCCTCTAGATTTTGGATAACGACAGTCAACTTTTGATTCTTTTGTGGACGCCATATTGAATTTTGACACCATCAAATGCAAAAAAAATGGCTTTTCAAAAATGTACTCAACATGAACTTTTTTGACGGATGTCAGAATTTGAAAATTGGTAGGAATAATTTGCAAAATCAGTGTAAACTTAGATGACAAACAATTGCAAAAAAGTACGCCGACTTCTTCAATTTCTTATAACATGTGAAAACAATTGAATTCAACAGTAATAAAATACGTCTTGCGGTCGTGACTCGGGTTTTCACATATTTTTTGAAAAACGTCCATGTTGGTTACATATTTTTGGGAAGCTAATTTTTCTCTGTATCCTGCGTTGCTAAAATTCAATATGGCGCCCATAAGAAAAAGAAAAGTTGACTGCCTTTATTCAAAATATAGAAGGCTTAGAAAATGTCTGTCAATGCCATTCAATTGACAGCTGTCAAAAATGTGAAAGTTCCAAGTTTCATTTAAATAACATCAATCGTTAGGAAGATATTAATTTTTCTTTAAATTGGCAATTTTCAGATTTTTTGTGATAATTCAGGAACGAATCACAATATCGGGGAATTCTTTTCAGATTCTTAATCGCCAAAAAAGGGCGCAACTTTTCTGTAATTTAACCGACCCCATGACGTCATTATGCGCGGTCATTTTTAGACCGCCGGCAGAATGCGCAAGACCAAAGTCAGAAATGGAACATCAAATTAAACTGCGAGTCAGGCAACCCTTCGTGCAGCTCGATGTTTATTAGGTTGCCTATGATGACATTTTGAGTTTTTTAAATAGGAGGCCACAGGCCGAGGGTAAAAACCGAACGTCAGGTGGCAGGCCGAGAGGAGAAATTCAGCGAGAAGCCGCAGGCCGAAAATGAAAATTAAACGGGATGCCGCAATCCGAGAGTAAACAGTAAATGGGAGGCCGCAAGCCGAAAGTGAAAATTGAACTAGAGGCCGCAGACCGAGAGTAAAATTTAAACGGGAGGCCGCAGGCCGAGAGCAACCAGTTATTTAGCGTGAGTTAGGCTTTCTGTTGCTTTGTAAATCGGGCTTGGTTATTTCCTGAAATGCGGCTCCATTTATAGTTTAAAGTATGACGTCATATTCAAACTTCGCTCCAAGCGGAATTTCTAAGACGAAAATCCCCCAAACCCCTCCAGTCACTAGTGTCAAATTTGACAAGTTTGACGTTTGAGTTTCCGAAAATGTCGGCCGTCACCTCCTGAGGGGCCCCCACGAGCGTCAGCTTGAGCCTCAGCCCCCTCCACATCAGGAGACACCACCAGTACCCCCGCCGCCTCCAACAGTGCCCAAACACCAAAACAGTGCCAACTCTCGTCAATTTACAATCTCCCTCTGTGATGCGAGAGAAGCTGGAAAAGACGCGTCCAGGAGTGAATTATGACAGTAATCTACCAAACGAAGATGTACGAGCAGGGCTCCGACGTGGTCGACCGCCTCCCTTCGAGGGACCGGGTGACCAACTGGGACATCGCAGGTTTCGTCATCTCCATCATCAGCCACCTTGTCGACGTCATTTTTGACTGCAACATCGCCTACAGATACTACATCAACGGAGACTACGGATATTTCTTCACCACTCTCTCTTTTATCCTCATCCCCGCTTTGATTAACACAGCGTTCAGCATTCGAATGTACGTCCTTGATAGGGACAACATGAATCGGAGCAGTACTCTCACAAAGAAGCTCACAAAGCGGAGGGTTTGCTGCGTGCTAGTCCTTGTCTTCCAATTGGCCCCTGTGCTGAGGTACTACGATGCTCTTTTGTATGCGCTGGAGTCGAAGAAAGCCGAGAAGAATAAGGACCCCGAGAATCAGAGGAGGTACTATGAACTCATGGTGAAGGAGGACTCGGATGTGGCCCTCTTGAGGGTGCTGGAGTGTTTCCTCGAGGCTGCCCCCCAACAGATCCTGCAGATGGCCATTATTTTTTACCGACATGGAGACGGCAGCCTGACAAACAGCGATACTTTAACCCGTAAGGATTTTTGTTCTATATTTTGCTCGCTCGTGAGACAATTTTTAAGTAAACTAACCTTTAACCGCAAACGCACAGATGTGTCAAAAAGGCGAAATCTAAAAAAATTGTTGTTACAAAATTTAAAAATAGAAAATGAACAGGAATGAGTAAATGAAAAGAATTACCGGAATTAAAACAAAATTTGGCGAATTTTGAAAAATTAACACTCGGGGCTGAAAAATTGTGAAAGGTGATGAAAAGAGTCAAGGGCAAAATTAGCACTTAAGGGGTTAAAAAATCGCAAAGGTGGATGAAAAATCAAAAGGTGGCTAAGTAAAATTACGGAAAATAACACCAAAATAACCAAATGATGTAAATTTAGCATTTGAAGAGTTGAAACATTGCGAAGGGGGATGAAAAAGTGAAAAATTTAATAATCATCCCAATGGGTTCAATTTATTACCGAAGAAATACGAAAATAACCGAATTTGGCAAAATTAACACCTAAGGGGTTGAAAAATTGTAAAGGGGGATGAAAAGTTAAAGGGGATGAGAATTAATCGTAATTAAGTAGAATTACAGAAAATAACACGAAAGTAAACCAATTATGCAAATTTAGCTTTTGGGGGTTGAAATGTTGCGAAGGGGGTTGGAAAAGTGAAAAAGATAAACATAATCCAAATGAGTTCAATTTATTACCGAAGGAAAACTAAATTACGTGAATTTTGCAAAATAAACACTTAGGGGGTTGAAAAATTGTAAAGGGGGATAAAAAGTTAAAAGGGATGAGAATTAATCGTAATTACGTAGAATTACAGAAAATAACTCGAAAATAAGCCAATTATGCAAATTTGACTTTTGGGGGTTGAAAAAGTGAAAAAGGCAAGAACAATCCATATGAGTAAAATTCGGTAAAATTTATTACCGAAAAAAGGCAAAACTGCGTGAATTTTACAAAATTAACGCTCGGGGGGGAAAAATTGTTAAAGGGGATGAAAAATCAAAAGGGATGAAAATGTACTGTAGTTAAGTAGAACTAGCGAAAATCACATGAAAAAGAAGCGGTCTGGGTAAATTTTGCTCTTTGAGGGTTCGCATATCATGAAAGGTTTTGAAAAATTATGTATGGGTTAAAAATTAATGAAAATGACTTTGAATTATTAACAAATCAGAAGAAAGCAAAAAAAAATTAATAAAATGAATTTACTCCGCTTGCTAGGGCTTAGGGGTTGTTAGTAGCGTAGGGGTTGGTTTTAGGTTGAAGACTCATAAGACTTTTTTCAATAATTAACCGAAATCTATCGAACCCTCTAAGTTTATTCCACCACTTACATGAAAAAATTTCAAGTTTCAACCCTTAAATTTCATCCCCCTTGTTAGATATTAATGAAAATTTGCCCATCCGCCTACAGTGGCGCTGTAAATTACCACATCAAATTCAGCCCTGATACGTTGAGCAGTTTTTGAGTTTTCGCATTTTTGTGTTCCGGTATGTTAAGGGGTTGTACCGCCTTTAAGGGTCGTTTTTCGCGAATGATGAATAAAACCTTTTTTGTGCCATCAATAGAAAGCTATCGAATGGTATTATTTTCAACTATACATTATTCATTGAAAATTCGAGTTTCCACCCCTAACTTTCATCCCCTGCGATAATTTTCTCCTAAAATTCACTCTTCCCTTCTCGAAGATGCAGTGTGTAAGATGTCACAGTTTCGCAGAAGGTATTGCTTCTCTGTGTCAAATTGCAGGGTTTTATGGACGTTTCACCCCTAAACTCCAACCCCCTATTTCACCACCCCCACCTGCCCTAAAGGAAGTTGTGCTATCAATTTCACCACCCTAACCCAATTCGTTGAAAAATTCCGGTGATTTGTAGATTCATGTTTTCAACCCCTCATGATTTCACCCCTTTATGATTTACAGGGGCGAGTTTATTTTTCCGGTGTTACATAACTCCTTGCGTATTTACTGACTTCAGTTGTTCATAAATAAATCAATAAGGTTTCAGAAAAAATAAATAAAATATATTTATCCGCTTGCAAAGAGTTAGTTGTGGTTAATAGCCTAGGGGTTGACTTTAGGTTGAAAACTCGTGAGACCTTTTTTCAATAGTTGACCAAAATCTATCGAACCCCGTAATTTTATGCTACAATTTACTTGAAGAAATTCCAAGTTTCAACCCTTAAATTTCATCCCCCTTGTTAGATTTTAGAGAAAGTTTGTCCATCCACCTACAATGTCACTGAAAATTAACACACCAAATTATGCCTTGATACGTTGAGTAGTTTTTGAGTTTTCGCATTTTTTCTGCATGTTAGGGGTTGCAGCGCCTATAAGGGTGGTTTTTCTCACAATATGAATGACACCTTTTTTGAATCATTAATGGAAAACTATCGAATCACACCAATTTCGACCAATACTTATTGAGCAAAATTTCGAGTTTCAACCCCTAATTTCCACCCCATCTGTTCGATTTTACGAAAGACGCATCTCCCGCAAGATTTCACCGATATATGTGAGTACGTTCAGTTTTCGACAGCTGCGTGCAACCCTTGCGAAGTTATCATATTTTTTGTGGTTTTCATCCCCTAAATTTCATGCCCCGAAATTAGCACCCCTTCAGTTTCAACAGACTTGAAGGTCGAACGTGCATACCAAGTTTCAGTACTACACCCCCAGTAGCTCTCGAGTAATTGCAATTAATAATTTTTTGGATTTTCACCCCTAACTCCCACCCTCTTGGTCCGATATGGCCCAAAAGCAATCCCCGCCTTACTTTTCGGAAGACGAAGCTGTCTACAAAGTTTCAGCTCGATATCTCAATCCGTTCTCAAGTTATGCGACGGACAGATTGAGGAGCGATCGATACGACAAGCGAGCGAGCGAGCGAGCGAATAAGCTAAAACAAGAGTGCCTCGCATTTTGCTACTACACTAAAAACGCTTTTGTTTTGTGAGACAATTTTTAAGTAAGCTTTAAAACGCAATATTTTGCTCGCTCTGCTCGCCCGTGAGATAATTTTAAGTCTAACTGAATTTTTTAGTGATGCACCAGCTGCTGTCCATTGGGAGCTCTTTTGTGAGTATGGCTTGGTCCATGGCTTCCTACCAAAGACTGCTGAGGGTGTCCTTGAAAAATAAAAACAACATTTCCTGGAAGGGGACCATAGTCCAGTTCTTGTGGCATTTCCTAGTCACAGGTAATTTATTATTTTAATGTTTTTTTAAGTCATGAAAAAATTCGCCATAAAACTTTAACTGGAGGATGAGTTTATTATTTTACAATTTGCAGGAACAGCAGATCCTTATGATAACATTTTGCTGCTGGTATTTAATTGTTTGTGTATATTTATCTTTTATCTTAACAATGGATTATGCAACAGTGTGAACATAAACCTAAAATATTGGTTTTAACTGGATTTTTTATTAACAAAAATAAGATGAAGTTTTAGGTGAAGTGGCGTCACTTGTCTAAAGTCTGTTCCACGAGAGATTGCAGTGGTGGGCGGAGCTTATCAAGCCCGTATTACAAAGTAGAACTTACTACACGCTATTTCAATCGGTTTTGCGCAGTAAATAATTTAATTCACCGCGTTTGATTATTGCGTTTGCGAAGTTGGCTGTGAGCTTGGCCACCGTCTGCTCCAATCAACAGTACGTATTTTTGCCCCTATCCCTGGCAACGCTGCAAACTCTCACGGAACACAGTTTATGTGTTAGGATAAAGCAGGGAACTCCATTTTTAAAGAATTAAGTTGGTACTTATCGCAGAGTTGGCAGCAATGGTTACGTTTTGTTTTGATAAAGTTGGTTTTCAATCTTTTTGTGTTGTGTGACGTCATGCGCAAAGGTTCTGCACATTTGACGGATGACAGTGTTAACTAGACTTTTGACAGTAAAGTGACGGTTAGCAGACATTTGACAGTGTTCCCGTATTACACAGGATGTTCCAATGAAAAGTAGCCACTCCAAATATTTCGTAAACCAAATAAAATATGAAAATTCGCTGGGACAGGTCGATTTTTATTTGGAGGGGGACACTTAAATCCATGCTGGGCCAAATTTAAAAACTCACCCCCTAACCCCCACCTACCACCATTTCAAAATTTTAAATGGCCACCCCCCACTTGTGATACATCATTTGAAAGCTAATTTTATTGCCAATCTAACGCTGTAACAATTTTTGATATTTGTTCAACTTTAGCGCCCTCTATGGCCAAATTTTAAATTACATTAGAGCCCTTTGTGATACATCGTTTGAAAAGGCTTGAAATTCCCCGTAAAATGATGCAAGAATTTTTGAAATCCACCCTCTCGTTCAAAAGTTGCATTGCAAGACATGAGCTGGTTCTGAGCCTAGAAATCCTTCAAGTTTAGGCTGTAACTTTTGAACGAATGGATGGATTAAAAAATTTTTTGCATCAGTTTACAGATAATTTCAAACCCTTTCAAATGATGTATCACAAAGAGCCCTAATGTAATTTAAAATTTGACCATAGAGGGCGCTAAAGTTGGACAAATATCTAAAATTATTGCAGCGTTAGATTGGCAATGAAATTAGCTTTCAAATGATGTATCACAAGTGGGGGGTTGACATTTAAAATTTTGAAGTGGGGGTAGGTGGAGGTTAGGGGGTGAGTTTTGAAATTTCGCCAAGCATGGATTTAAGTGTCCCCCTTCAAATAAAAATCGACCTATTTGGGGGGGGGCTACTTTTCATTGGAAAACCCTGTATTTTAAGGTTTTATAAGTTGATGTTAAAGTAATCTAATTGAAGTTGGTAAACCTGTTAATGGGGAGATTTTGCTTTTATGTTGGTAATACTTAAACTAACAAAATGCAGAATGCATTTAAAGTACTGGCCAGGTTTCCAAGTTCTTCGTTTTGTGTGACGTCATGACAGGATTAACGTGAGCTTTTGACCGTAAAATGACACTTTCATTCATTTCATTATTTTTTAAGCTTTTATAAGTTGGCACTAAAGTTCTCTAATTGAAGTTGGTAAACCTGTTAATGGGGAGATTTTTTTTGTGTTGGTAATACTTAAACTAATAAAACGGCTTTAAAGTACTGGCCAGGTTTGCAATCTCTTTGTATTGTGTGACGTGTGCATTGCACAGATGACAGTATTGACGTAGGCTTTTGACAGTAAAGTGACGGTTATAAAGTCCCGTCGCATATTAACGAAAGCGGGGGTTGTGTCTCAGGCTTTTTTTCTGTTGGTTTGTAAACGGGATTTCAGTTGTCAAAATTCCTGTCATGGACAATAATTAACAACAAAGGCCCCTTTCAATCTCCATTGTTACTGTTTATTGACACTGACAGTGAGTGACGGGAGTTTTGACGGATGTGAAATCCCGTTTACAAACCAACAGAAAAAAAGCCTGAGACACACAGCTCCCGCTTTCGTTAATATGCGATTGGACTTTATATCGTCGTGTTAACAGTGTCGTCACATCTTCTCACATCTAATCAGCGCAACCAACTGTTAGTTCAAAAGCCCTAAAATAAATTATATGCAGGACGTTTTCTAGTAACTTTTGTATTGTTTGTTTGGCTAAAATGAAAATAGGCTTGCATCATGAACAAACGAGCATCATTAGTGCTTTTATTCCTGAAAATGGCAACACTGACAACATTTAATATTCAGTTGGTCAAATTGGAATTAGATTCTGATTGGCAGCTAAAGTGTACCAACGTTAAGTTGACAACACTGATTTTTTTTGTTTGTGACAGAATTAGACAAAACAGTAATACCAACCGTCACGGCAACAGAGTTACCAACATTAACGTTCAGGGCTGCCTCTTACGGAATTTAATTGCGTTGGCAACCTTTACTTATGGTTTTTAGTAACTTTTGCGCTGTTTGGTTGGCTAAAATGTAAAAGTGTCGTTAACAAATGTACGACATTAATTAGTTTTTTTCTTAAATTGGTAACACTGGCACGTCAAAATAGAGACTTTGTCTTTGTCTCAACATGTTTTAACCGTTAAGTTGGCCATACGGAATAGTTTTAATTTATGGCAGAATTACACATAAAACAGTAATACCAACCGTCGTCTGAACATGCATAGTAGATCGATGCTGTCACATACTGAAGCTAATAATTGTATTTTGTTATTTCTAAGTAGTGCTGCCAACCGTTACTTGAAAAACACTAAAATAAACAGACCGTTTTCTACTAACTTTTTTGCACTGTTGTGTATCATTAGTTCTAATTGGTATTTCTTAAATTGGCAACACTGGCAACTTTTAATATTGAATTTGTTGCATTTGGTTGGTCAAATGGAATTAGATTCAGGCTGCTAGCCGAACTATGAAATTTTTTTTATCGGTTCAGTTGGTAACAGTGCCGGGGTAACATTTCTGAACACAGCCCAGTATTGCTCGTCCGCTCTAAGCTGAAGCACTAAAACCGACCAGTGTAAAAATCACTAGAAAACGTTCTGTATGTAACTTGTTTTAGTGTTTTTCGTAGCAGTTGGCAGCGCTGCTTAGAATTAAAAGCTAATAAATGTCGATACGCTTTTACCAGCAGCGTAGCAAAAGTCCATAGAATACATTTTGTAAGTTAAGTAAATTGTCTGTTTTAACGTTTTGTTTAAATAACGGTTGGTGACACTGTTTGAACAAAACAACAAATTTTTGCATACTCAATGTTGCCAGTGTTACCAATTTTCGAAATAAAAAAATTACTGACACGTGTTTGTGAACGACACATCTAGTTTTATTTTCGCCAACCAAATAGTGCAAAAATCACTAGAAAACATTCTGTGTAATCTGTTTTACTGCTTTTCAAGTAACAGTTGGCAGAGCTGCTTAGAAGTAAAGACTAAAAAATGTCGGTACGCTTTTGCTATTTCAATTTTCACCAACCAAACGTAGCAAAAGTCCCTAGAAAAGATTTTGTAAGCAAAGTAAATTGTCTGTTTTAGCGTTTTGTTTAAATAGCTGTTGGCAACGGTTGGATACTAAATTTCTCCAGTGTTACTAATTTTCGAAATATTTGTAACGACACAAGTCTAGTTTCATTTTAGCCAACCGAAAAATGCAAAAATCACTAGAAAACGTTCTGTGTAATTTTTTGTAGTGCTTTTCAGGCAGGTAACTGTTGGCACCGCTGCCTAGAAGTAAAAACTGAAAAAAGTCGATACCATTTTGTTAGAAGAAGAATCTAGTTCCATTTTGATCAACCAAACCATACCAAACGTAGCAAAAATCCCTAGAAAGCATCTTGTAAGTGAAGTAAATTGTTTTAGTTTTGTGTATAAACAGCGGTCGGCAACACTGTTTACCAAACAACTAGTGATGTAAAATAGCGTGCTATTTATTTTCCGGTGATATGTAGCAAGATATATTATATCCTGCTTTCAGCAGGAAATTACTAAAAAAATTTTTAGATTTAACCACCATCAACGACACTTTTGTCACTTTCCGAGCAATTTGATTCCGTTAAATGATATTTTTCCATTTGTTTTGGATTATCCCAGAAAGATTTCTTTTTTGCAACCCATAAGATGTTAATTTGAAATTCATTTGCGATTATACTAATCAAAATTTACAACTTTCTCTTCACTTGTTAGGTTATGTTGCTCCAACTAAATGAAACTAACTGAAATGCTAAATATCTGCTATAAATGATAAATATATAACAGATAAATATCAAAATGTGATATTGTATCATATAATCATTAACAACATTACAAACAACCAATTTTTAGCCAGACTGGTTGTACACAAAAGCAAAGTTTAAAGGTTTTTGGTTATTCTTTTTTGCTTTAAGATGAAAATTTTTCACTTTCAGTCTCAAGAATCCTCTGCATCAGCGTGATAGCGTCCATCTTCCCCATTTACACCATCCTGGTGATCCTCCTCCATTGGTTCGTGATGACCCTCTGGCTAGCCTGCACCAACCAACAGAACAACTTTTGCGAGCACAATCGGTTCTACGACTTAATTTTTTACTCTATCTTCGGCACGGTATACATTTTCACCCCCGTGTCCCTCGTCGAAGGGCCCACCCGCATCAAATACATTTTTTTCTACATGGTTCTTTTCGTGGAAAACACAATCGCCAACGTGGTGTGGATCTATAACGCCGACGAGAACCTCCAGCACCAAATCTACTACAAACCGATTCTTTTTCTGAATATAATACCGTTTTTTGGCGGCCTCATTTTTATGTTGCTCTACTACAAAGTCTTCCACCCCAGCACGGGATACCACAGGAAGCAGATTGTTTTAAGTAGCTAATTTCTAGTTAGGATCCTGATCTCCTTGTTATTCGATTGTGATCTTATTTATTGTTAATAGTGTTATTAATATTTTGGTTGACGATTCTCCGTGTGTTTAGGTAATTAGCCAATTTCTTAATTTACTTAGGTGCAATAATTGTGTGGGATTGATATTTGGAACAAAATGTGAACAACGTGTGCCTCCATGACTCATTTTTGGAAGATTTACGTATTTGTATAGAATCCGTGCCTTAATTTATGATTATTTATTAAATATACTACAATACTCGAAGTTCTGGTTGTTATTTCGTTTGCTGGAGGTTAAAAAGCCAACGGAAGATGTATATCAATGCGACGTATATCTCGGCAGACGTTTATCAAGTTAATGTGTATGTAGGGGCGGCTGGTCTTACTGGTGGAATCGGGTGCAGATTTTATCAATCTGCACCTAGTAGTAGTGCCTCCGCAAACGCACAGATGTGTCAAAAAGGCGAAATGTTAAAAAATTGTTGTTACAAAATTTAAAAATAGAAAATGAACAGGAATGAGCAAATGAAAAGAATTGCCGTAATTAAAACAAAATTTGGCGAATTTTGAAAAATTAACACTCGGGGCTGAAAAATTGTGAAAGGGGATGAAAAGTCAAGAGGAATGAAAATTAACTGTGATTAAGTAGAATTACGAAAATAACCAAATTATGCAATTAGAACTTTTGCGAAGGAAACTGGAAAATTGTAAAAGAGAAACTGAATCCCAAATGCGTTCAATTTTATTACCGACGAAAAACGAAATTATGTGAATTTTGCAAAATTAGCACTTAGGGGGTTGAAAAATCGTAAAGATGGATGAAAAGTCCTAGAGGCACTCCTAACTCAATTGTGCTTTCTAGATTTAATTTACCGTCATTACACGAACGAAGAGTTGTTGCATCTATTAGGTAAGTTTTTATTTACCTAATATATTGAACGGTATCGTAGACTGTCCAGAAATTTTGCAACAGTTGAATTTTTTTGTGCCTCGATATAATTCACTTAATGAGCGTAAATTTTATTTCAATCAAATGAATACAAACTTATTACAAAAGTCACCGATTTTTATCATGATTGCGTAATAATTTTAATACCTACCGTTTGTCACTTGTGCGATGTGACTGCTTCGTTCTGGCCCTCCATTTTATCTGTTATCTTAGCCCAGGATTGGTCTTGAGGCATAATCATAATTTTGTTGTTTGCTATTTCTTTCTTTCGTTTTGGTTTATTATTATTTTTTTTTTTTCACAGTTTTGGTTCGATTACATTATTTGCAAATCTTTTATAAACTAGTTTTTCTTTTTCACTTGTGTTGTATCTTGTATTTTTAAGTATAACTTAATTTTTACGTTTTTTAATTGTCCTGTTATTGGTATTTATTACTGTTGGAGTGTTGGGCAATAAAAAAGTCAATAAGTATGAGAATTAACCGTGGCTAAGTAAAATTACGGAAAATAACACCAAGATAACCCAATTATGTAAATTTAGCGTTTAAAGAGATGAAACATTGCGAAGGGGGATGAAAAAAGTGAAAAATTTAATCATCATCCAAATGGGTTCAATTTATTACCGAAGGAAAACGAAAATATGCGAATTTGGCAAAATTAACACCTAAGGGGTTGAAAAATTGTAAAGGGGGATGAAACATCAAAGTGGATGAGAATTAATCGTAATTAATTAAGCAGAATTACAGAAAATAACACGAAAGTAAGCCAATTATGCAAATTTAGCTTTTGGGGGTTGAAATGTTGCGAAGGGGATTGGAAAAGTGAAAAAGATAAACATAATCCAAATGAGTTCAATATTTATTAGCGAATAAGGAAAACTAAATTACGTGAATTTTGCGAAATAAACACTTAGGGGGTTGAAAAATTGAAGGGGATGAGAATTTATCGTAATTAAGTAGAATTACAGAAAATAACACGAAAATAAGCCAATTATGCAAATTAGACTTTTGGGGGTTGAAACATTGCGAAGGGGTCGAAAAAGTGAAAAAGGCAAGAACAGTACATATGAGTAAAATTCGGTAAAATTTATTACCGAAAAACGGCAAAACTGCGCGAATTTTACAAAATTAACGCTCGGGGGGGGGGGAGAAAAATTGTTAAGGGGGACGAAAAATCAAAAAGGATGAAAATGTACTGTAGTTAAGTAGAACTAGCGAAAATCGCACGAAAAAGAAGCGCAGTCTGGGTAAATTTTGCTCTTTGAGGGTTCACATATCATGAAAGGGGTTGAAAAATTGTGGATGGGTTAAAAATTAGTGAAAATGACTTTGAGTTACCCAAAAATCAGAAGAAAGCAAAAAAAAAATAAAATGTATTTACTCCGCTTGCTAGGGCGTAGGGGTTGGTTTTAGGTTGAAGACTCATAAGACTTTTTTCAATGGTTGACCGAAGTCTATCGAACCCCATAATTTTATTCCACCACTTACATGAGAAAATTTCCAGTTTCAACCCTTAAATTTTATCCTCTTGTTAGATATTAATGAAAATTTGCCCATTATTCAGTAAAAATTCAGGTTTCCACCCCTAACTTTCATCCCCTTCTTTAAATTTCTCTTAAAATTCACCCTTCTCTTCTCGAAGATGCAGTGTGCAAGATGTCATAGTTTCGCAGAAGATATTGCTTCTCTGTGTCAAATTACAGGGCTTTATGGACGTTTCAACCCCTAGACTTCAACCCCCTATTTCACCACCCCATGCCCTAAAGGAAGTTGTGTTTTCAATTTCACCACCCTAACCCAATTCGTTGAAAAATTTCGGTGATTTGTAGATTCATGTTTTCAACACCTCATGATTTCACCCCTTTATGATTTACAGGGGTGAGTTTATTTTTCCGGTGTGACATAACTCCTTGCATATTTACTGATTTCAGTTGTTCATAAATAAATCAATAGGGTTTCGGAAAGAATAAATTAAACATAATTATCCGCTTGCAAAGAGTTAGGGGTGGTTAATGGCCTAGGGGTTGGTTTTACATTGAAAACTCATTAAGACCTTTTTTCAATAGTTGACCGAAATCTATCGAACCCCGTAATTTTAGGCTACCATTTACTTGAAGAAATTTCAAGTTTCAACCCTTAAATTTCATCTCCTTTGTTAGATATTATTGAAAATTTGTCCATCCACCTATAATGTCACTGGAAATTCACACACCAAATTATGCCTTGATACGTTGAGTAGTTTTTGAGTTCTCGTATTTTTGTGTTTCTGCATGTTAGGGGTTGTAGCGCCTATAAAGGGTGGTTTTTCTCAAAATATGAGTGACACCTTTTTTAAATCATTAATGGAAAGCTATCGAATGACGCCAATTTTGACCAACACTTATTAAGCGGAATTTCGAGTTGCAACCCGTAATTTCCACCCCATCTGTTCGATTTTGCGAAGAACGCATCCCCCGCAAGATTTCACCGATATATGTGTGTACGTTGAGTTTCCGACAGCTGCGTGCAACTCTTGCCGAGTTATCATATTTTTTGTGGTTTTCATTCTCTAAATTTCATCCCTCGAAATTGGCACCCCCTTCCTTCAACAGACTTGAAGGTCGAACGTGCATACCAAGTTTCAGCAAGATACCTCCACTAGTTATTGCAATAAGTAGTTTTTCGGTTTTTCACCCCTAGCTCCCACCCCCTTGGGCCGATATGGCCCAAAAGCAATCCCCGCCTTACGTTTCGGGAGACGAAGCCGTATACCAAGTTTCAGCCCGATATCTCAATCCGTTCTCAAGTTATCGCTCGGACAGAGTGAGGAGCGAGCGAGCGGACGACGAATAAGCTAAACCAAGAGTGCCTCGCATTTTGCTCCGGCACTAAAACGCTTTTTGGAGTGATTTTCGGGGACAGGCGGTACGCGAGTGTTTCTCAAGACAGCCGGTATGCAATCTTCCAAGTGACAGCTAAACGTCAAAATCTTAACCTCACTTTCAAAATCATGCAGCAATTTCTACATTTTCCGTTTATTTTCGAGTGATGAGCATTTTCCACGACGAAGTCGAGATCGAAGACTTCGAATACGACGAGGAGGAGGAAATTTATTATTATCCCTGCCCCTGCGGAGACAGGTTCCAAATTTCAAAGGTAACTAGACCCGAGTGATTCGCTGCTCAAGAATGTTTTAGGAGGAATTGCTGGCGGGGGAAGAAGTGGCGACGTGCCCTAGCTGCTCCCTGATAGTGAAGGTCATTTACGACCCCGTAAAGTCTTTTTGTTGGGTTGGCAGCAATTAAATCGATTGTTTCAGGAAGCCTTCCAGGGAGAGAATGATGAGGTGAGGAAGCTGTCGGAAGATTTGAAAAAACTGCAGGTTGCTAAGTGACGATGAGTGGGCGAGGGGGTAGAGGGGGGCGCGGGGGTCGTGGGGGCATCAGCAAGTCTTTTAATCGAGAGCAGCTGAACTCATTGGGGGTTACGAGCAGTGAAGTTGCTCCGGGGCCTGTAACTCAACCGCCACATCTGTACCCCATTTTAGATCATAAGCCGGTTGCCCTAACGGTAATTTCTTTTTGTTATGTTTGCTACACTGATTCTTTTCATACAGGGTGTCCGGAAATAACGATGAAATATTTCGGGGGGTGATTCTGCAGCTCAAAATATGCAAAAAAGTTCCTATAAACATGTATCCGGAAATCGTTCTTAAGGGGGCTACGGCCTTCTGAAAGGGGTGCCCCAAATTCGGTTTTTATTGAATAAATCAGGAATAGCTTAAGATACAGTGACCACTTTTTGCACATTATCTAACATCAGTAGGCGCCATCAGATTATGGTATCTACCAAAAGCAGATTCAACCAGGGGCGTGGAAATAGGGGGGGCTTCAGCTTTCCCCACCCAAATTTTTTTACGTCATATTTTTTAGACAATTTCTCACCGGAATATGGTTTCCTGACTAAAGTTACATAAAAAAGCCTCTCTTGTTATAACAGCGTAGGATCAACCGTTTTCGAAAAAATTAGACTTAAAGATCCGTTTGCATTTCCTAGGCTTATCAAACGATTTTTATTAAATTACAAAACTGAACGGATTTTAAAAATTAGTATCTAAAGTAATCTAATGTTGCTTATCGATGTCAGATAGTATGCAAAAACTTAATAATTGACAAAATCAAAATCGAATTTTGAGCGCCCCCTTCAGGGGGCCCTAGCCCCCTTAGAAGCGATTTCCGGACCCATGTTTATAGGAACTTTTTTTCATATTTTGAGCTGCAGAATCACCCCCCGAAATATTTCATCGTTATTTCCGGACAACCTGTATGTCGTGATTATTGTACTTTGGTCTTTGCCAGTCACTATTGTCTTATGGGATAGTTTTCTGGGGCTCTTCATCACATACAGGGTGTCCCGTAATTAGACTGCAGTATTCCACCAGTGCGTTCTACGATCAAAATTAGGACTAAAAGTTTAGTAAACGTTTTTCGAAAAATCCGTCCTAAGAGGGCCCCTCAAAGGGGGTAAAAAAAATAGTTATTTCTTCAATTTATGAGGAACGGCTTACGATAGGGTCACGAAATTTTGAACTTTGTCGTAGATTTTTGTGCTGAATAAGATTGATGTAATGGTTTTTGGCAAAAGCTTCAGGGACGTGCGTGAGTGGAGGGGTCGCGGACATTTTTGTATCGAACTTTTTTGTACGACACCTTGGGTCAATTTTGAGCACAAATTTGAATTTCCCGTACATTTTTACGTAAAAAAGGAGCTCAAGCCGAAAATCGATTTGAAACTGAAATTTCGTGGTATAAAAGTGGGTAACTGTGGCACTCAAAATACCTAAAATTATCAGATGCTGCGTGATCAGCAAAAAACAAACAAGTTTAACTTAGTTGCATCTCATATGCTTGAAATTCCAAAGAAAATCACAAGAAAATGGATTTTCCATACTCTATCCCATCAATTTTGCACATTTTCGGGGTGAAAAAAGAACTTCAAATGGATTTTCCTCAAAAACGGCCTGAGCTATCGAATTTCAACCAGAGCACCCTTTAGTGCCGTAGCAGAATGCGGAGGTACTCTTGTCTTTGATTATTCGCTCGCTCGCTCGCTCGCTCGTCTAGTCTGTCCGTCGGATAACTTGAGAACGAAAGCAAATATCGAGCTGAAATTTTGTACACGGGTGTACACCCGGAAAATCTCGGCGGGGATGGCTTTTGGGCCATATTGGACCACGGGGGTGGGAGTTAGGGGTGACAAACCGAAAAACTATTAATTGCAATAACTCGAGAACTAGTGGAGGTATCTTGCGGAAACTTGGTATGCACGTTCGACCCTCAAGTCTGTTGAAAGTGAGGGCGTGCTAATTTCGGGGGATGAAATTTAGGGGATGAAAACCCAAAAAATATGATAACTCCGCAAGGGTTGCACGCAACTGTCGGAAACTCAACGTACTCACATATATCGGTGAAATCTTGCGTCTTTCGTAAAATCAAACAGATGAGGTGGAAATTAGGGGTTGCAACTCGAAATTCCGCTTAATAAGTATTAGTCGAAATTGGCGTCATTCGAAAGCTTTCCATTAATGATTCGAAAAAGGTGTCATTCATATTTTGAGAAAAACCACCCTTAAAGGCGCTACAACCCCTAACATGCAGAAACACAAAAATACGAGAACTCAAAAACTAATCAACGTATCAAGGCAGAAGTCGGTGTGTTAATTTTCAGTGACATTATAGGTGGATGGACAAATTTTCACTAAGATCTAACAAGGGGGATGAAGTTTAAGGGTTGAAACTTGAAATTTTTTCATGTAAGTGGTAGAATAAAATTAGGGGGTTTAGTTTTCCTTCGGCAATAAATTGAACTCATTTGGATTATGTTTATCTTTTTCACTTTTCCAACCCCCTTCGCAACATTTCAACCCCCAAAAGCTAAATTTGCATAATTGGCTTACTTTCGTGTGATTTTCTGTAATTCTGCTTAATTACGATTAATTCTCATCCACTTTGACGTTTCATCCCCCTTTACAATTTTTCAACCCCCTAGATGTTAATTCTGCCAAATTCGGATATTTTCGTTTTTCTTCGGTAATAAATTAAACCCATTTGGATGATGATTAAATTTTTCACTTTTTTCATCCCCCTTTGCAATGTTTCAACTCTTCAAATGCTAAATTTACATAATTGGGTTATTTTCGTGTTATTTTCCGTAATTTTACTTAGCCACGGTTACCTTTTGACTTTTCATCCGCCTTTACGATTTTTCAACCTCCTAAGTGCTAATTTTGCAAAATTCGCATAATTTCGTTTTTCGTCGGTCATAAAATTGAATGCATTTGGGATTCAGTTTACCTTTTACAATTTTTCAGTTTCCTTCGCAATAGGTAGGTATAAGTGCGTATTTCAACCCCCACAAAAGTTTTAATTGCATAATTTGGTTATTTTCGTGTTTTATTTCGTAATTCTACTTAATCACACTTAATTTTCATTCCTGTTGACTTTTCATCCCTTTTCACAATTCTTTAGCCCCGAGTGTTAATTTTTCAAAATTCGCCAAATTTTGGTTTAATTGCGGTAATTTACTCATTCTTGTCCATTTTCTATGTTTAAATTTTGTAACAACAATTTTTTCACATTTCGCCTTTTTGACACATCTGTGCGTTTGCGGAGGCACTACTACTAGGTGCAGATTGATAAAATCTGCACCCGATTCCACCAGTAACACCAGCCGCCCCCACATACACATTAACTTGATAAACGTTTACAGAGATATACATCTCATTGATATACATCTTCCGTTGGCTTTTTACGTAAAAATGCACAAGGAATTCAAATTTGTGTTCATAATTGACTCAAGATGTGCAAAGAAGTTCGATAAAAAAATGTTCGCGACCCCTCCACGCACGCACGTCCCTGAAGCCAAAAACCATTACATTAGTCTTATTTAGCACAAAAATCAACGACAAAGTTTAAAATTTCGTGACCATATCGTAATCCGTTCCTCAGAAACTGAAGAAATAACTATTTTTTTAACCCCCTTTGAGGGGCCCTAGCTCCCTTAGGACGGATTTTTCGAAAAATGTTTACTAAACTTTTAGTCCTAATTTTGATCGTAGAACGCACTGGTAAAATATTACAGCCTAACACCCTGTATGAACGAGGCATAGGCTTTCAATTGCTCAGAAAGGAAGTAAGATCTACAATCTCCTCGATGAGAATATTAAGTCTGAAACAAATAACAGTAAATTCAAAAACTTGGTTTACAAATTTCTCGTCGACGAGAGTTTTTTACAGTGTTGAGTATTTCTCTGGAGACCAATTTTAAAGCATTTGTCTTGTCGTTGTGGTCTGAATTTCGTTTGTTTTGTGTTAATATGTTGTATATGCGACGTGGCATTTGGTTAGCTCTTTTGTGTTAACAACATACTTTTGGCAAATACATTTATTTATTTATCAAAATAAGTACGTAAATCAGATCAAAAGTGTTTTGTAAACCAAGTGTTTGAACACCAATGACAGTTAAAGCTGTCTCATTAGTGTCAAACATGCACCTATCTTGCAAAGCAATCTTGATTTAGTTTATTTCGAATCAAACGGTAATATTCTTCGTTTAACTTCAATTCTTTGTAAGTTTTCTTCTTTAGGTTGCTGTTCTCACTTGTTTCTATGTTTTTCTGCATCTTTCTCGCTCGCTCTTTTCAATTTATGACACGTCACTCTAATACCTGAATCAAGTCGAGAGACAAAGTTTTGACAGTTGTTGGCACTTTTGCGATGTCTAGTATTAACTTTACCGGAAGCTCCGCCATATTTAAAGTTGTAACTTTAGCTGTCAAGTTATAACATAAACATAGGTCGTGAGCTACGTTGAAACTTGACAGTTGTTTAATTTGGCTGTCATCGCTGTCACTTGCACGAATTCACTTTATTGAAGTATTTGTTTTAAAAGGATAGGTGCAATAAACAATCATGACTCAATAAAATTAAATGTATTTTATAATGGAGAAGAATACACAATTTTTACCTCTCCCTATATAACCTCATTATTTTGAATGATGAGTAAAACGAAGTGATTACAAGTTTTCATTGCAGTCTCAAGATCCTGAGCAGTCTTCCCAATGTATTGAGTTATTGTTATGGGGAACTTTTCAAACTCTTTCTTTCCCTTAAATAGGCGTTTTCGCAACAAAAGCAATCAAATGTCAAGTTTATACTTGGGAAACGTCAAACATTCTGTCAGGTTTTAACTTCTGTAAACGTCATGTTTTAACTTTTGCCTTCGCCAAAAATCGGCTTGTGTGAAACAAGTGTTTGACTTTGACAGCTGTCATTAGTGTCAAACACTTGTGTATTGCAAAAGAATCTTGATTTGAAACGTTTTTCCTCGGTTTTATGTATTGAAATACAAACTTGCATTTGAAAGCATAGGAAACAATCTTGTTTTGTATTGAAATACCTTTAAAATTATGTTAGATTTGAGTCGTTCTTTCGAGAAAAATTTGAAACTGACTGCAAAAGTAATAGTATTTCAATAAAATAAAAAAAAAATGGTAAGCTGATCAATCACGAGGCCCATTTGTATTAATTTGTATTGAAAAACATAAAATCGAGATAAAACGCCTTTGGTTACACAGGGTATGTTTAAAGTTTTGTTCCACAAATTGTACTTACTGTTTAGGACGTTTTTCGGCGTATTACTCCCATCTTCAGCTAGAAAAGAAATTAACACAAAATACAAAACAGTTGCCTGGAAAACAAAAAAACGTTTGGGTCTAAGAAAAGAATATTTGAGCGTCTTTCGATGAATTTACAGTGTAACTCAAAAGTTGTTATTTTTCGTTTTCCAGGCAATTGTTTTGTATTTTGTGTCAATTTCTTGTCTAGCTGAAGATGGAGTTACACTCCGAAACGCGCCCTGAACAGTAAGTACAATTTGTGGAACATGACTTTGAACATACCCTGTGTAATCAAATATCAGTTCTTCTTTGAAAATGCATCAAGTTTTCAATAATCTTAATTTGATTTAATTTGAATGAGTCGGTATTATTCTTTGTTGAACTCCAATTTTTTGTGAGTTTTCTGCTTTAGATTGCTGTTCTCACTTCTTTCTACTTTTTCTACATCTTTCTCTCTTTCTTAATTTTCTGTTTTTATATGACACGTCATTCAAAATACCTAAATCAGATCGAGAGTGCTTTGTAAAACAAGTGTTTTGACACTAATGACAGTTAATGCTTCAACTGTCGGTAGTGTCAAACACCTGCAAATCTCTCTTAATTTCATATACAATATCGAATCAAACGGTAATTTTCTGTTTTAGATTGCTGTTCTCACTTCTTTCTACATTATAATGCATCTTTCTCTCTCTCTTTTTTTTTCATTTTCTGTTTTCATATGACACGTGATTGAAAATGCCTAAATCAAATCGAGAGAACTTTGTAAAGCAAGTGTTTGACACTAAGGTAAATGGTAAATGCTTCAACTGTCATTAGTGTCGAAACTCAAGCACCTGTCATGCAAAGCTCTCTTGATTTGATTGATTTTGAATCAAAAGATATTATTGTCACTTCTTTCTACATTCTTCTGCATCTTCATCTCTCTTCTGTTTAATTTTCTCTGAGATTCATGTGACATGTCATTGAAAATGTTTAAATCAGATCAAGACTGCTTTGTAAAACAAGTGACAGTTAATGCTTCCACAGTCATTAGTGCCAAACACCTGTCTTGCAAAGCAATCTTGATTTGATTTATTTTGAATCAATTGGTATTATTCTTTGTTTAACTTAGATTTTATTCTACATTCTTCTGCATCTTCCTCTCTCTCTTTTCTAGCGCCTGGAATTTCATGAAGCCGGCACCGGAGGCTTTGGGAGTTTTAATAATTATGTTGTTAAGCACTTCAAATAGAGCTGATCTGCCAAGTTTCAGATTTACATTATTTTTTCCGAGGTTTGGCCTATTTTTGGGCTATTATTTTTTGTCTAACCTCCGTCAGATCAAGGATGTTATAAATCTCTCTTAATCTGATATTCAATACATTCCTTAATTTCTTTCCGCCTAACTCATATTTCTTACGTTCGTTTTTAGTCTTCAGTAGAGACGGACTATCTGCTGATCCTAAAACAAGACTTGATAGACCACATGCAGCTTTCGCCCTCCTACCTCAAAATGCCGGGCGATAAAAATAAAAAACCCGAGCAGGAGATAGACAAACTCGTGGCGCAACTGCCGAAAGTCAAGGAAAAGTACGACTGGAGGTTGTTTCCGTCCGAATTAAGGCCGAAAGTTTTTGCCAAAAGAGTGAATAAAGTCGATGCGGAGAGAAATGTGGACGTGCAGAAGGCTTTCAGCCAGCTGGAGAAGCTCGAGGAGAAGGGACAGGGAGCGGTGAAAGAGGAGGAGAAGGAGAAGGAGGAAGTTCCGGATGAGGAGTACGTGGAGGAAGAGCAGGACGAAGAGATGGACGACGGGACGGATTATGCCAACAATTACTTCGATAATGGGGAGAATTATGAGGACGACGATGATAATTTGGACGACGGGCCCATTTATTGAAATTTTTGTAAATAGAAGTTGATTTTTACATTTTTTTGCTGCTTATTTTCCCGAAGTGAGTAATGGCTAAGTCGCAACTTTCTTTACGCTATGAAAATATTGACAGGTCGTCTTGCTCGCGTGACAATTGCGACGTTGCCATTTGTTGAATAGGTTTTTCCCTACGACTTGCCTTAAAGTTTTCTTTAGAACTAGGTACAGTCGGGGACTTTGAAAATGCCCACCCCACTGCGACGACTCACTTGGTCGATTGTATAACGTGCTAAATGTTTAGCCAATCTGTCAGGCAAACATCAAACGAATTTCAGCGATGCAGTGGACCAAGTGAACCGTCGCGGTGGGGTGGGCATTTTCAAAGTCCCCGACTGTACCTATACTTCATGTTTCTTGTTCCATTAGTTCGTTTATTATTAAAGTTAAATGCTATTTACAAATTCTGTGAAAAAGTAAAGTTTCTACCGTCTCCGAGACTGCCAATTTTTTTCGCACATTTGACATGGAGAAAAATTAACCTTTGGATTACCTCTTACTGCAGGATGTTAATTGAACGCAAAAATTGCACTACTGAAACTCACCCCCTTCAACCCCCAAACACAAAAACTTATAGGAAATTTGGCCATTGGACCGCATACGACTCTGGAGGAGTTGAATTTAACGAAAAAATTGCGCCCCTAAAACTTCAACATCAAAATACAAGAAAATTACTTAGACGAAATTTAACCATTGGACCCATTTATTAACACAGAGGAGACTAATTGAACGCAAACAATTGCACCCCCAAAAACCACACCCTTTAACCCCCAAACCCGAAAAATTTACTTAGAGGAAATTTTGCCTTAGGAGCATCTGATAGTCCTGATACTGTAGGACACTAACTGAACGGAAAAAATTGCAACCTCGAAACTCACCCGCTTCAACCCTCAAACATAAATAATTCACTCGGAGGAAATTTAACCCTTGGACCACCCTCGAAAGAATATTATGCTTAGGCATTATACCCACTACTAAATCTGCATCCAAAACCACGAAGCCCACACCTCAATATATCGAGTGTCCCAAAAAAACCGGATAAAATATTTTTGGGAATAAGTCTGCCATTTCTTAACCCATTTGGATGAACGTGGTCTTAAATTAAAGCCAAAAATCAGGCTTTCGACTGTATGAGAAACTACGGCAGATGGCGCTGCCGTAGTAGTCCTATTGATACTTGCTTTAAAGGTTTATTTTAGCTGCATGGGGATTGGTCAGTCAACGACCAATCGGTATGACACTTCAATAGCCTTGAAGATCTTTCTTTTTTGTTCAAAAATCCTTTTTCAGAAGTCGATGTGGCTTAAGCATTATTTTTCTGTAATTAAAAAAAAAATGTGTTTGAGTATTTTCACCCATTAATGGCCATGGCTAAAGAACAGTATTAATGCATATAAATCTTAATTTTCAGTTATAAATGAACGAATATGGTGAAAACAGTGGCGCGGATGCCAGTGGGGGGCAACTGAACAGTTATTATTGAAAATTAAGCCCTATGTGTATCAATGTTACTTTAGTCGTGATTATGGAAGCATCAAAAAAACGCAAAAACATTTTTTTTTTGGAAAAATCACAGAAAATTAATGCTTACGCCAAATGGACTTCTGAAAAAAGATTTTTGAAGAAAAAAGAAAGATCTTCAAGTCTATTTGGGTCTCATAACCATTGGTTGTTGTCCGACCAATCCCCATGCACCTAAAATAAGCTTTAAAGACAAGTATCAATAAGGCTGCTACAGCAGCGCCATCTGTCCGCGTTTCTTGCAAAGTTCGAAAGCCTGATAGCTTTAATTTAAGACCAAGTCTATCCAAATCGGTTAAGAAATGGCTGACTTATTTCAAAGATTATTTTGTCCGTTTTTTTTTGGGACACCCGATATGAATCATTCACGGTCAATAAACATCTACAGGGATACACATCTCATTGATATAGGTAGGTACATCTTCCGTTGCCTTTTAACCTCCCCAATCCACTTCACCAGTTATAAAAAAAGGGAGGTTACTGCAATCACTAAAATTTTCGAATTTGAGATAGCACCAGATCTTCACGTTTCGAGGTCTCAGGAACCCAAAAAAGTGGTTTTAAAAATGTGTCTGTGTGTATGTGCGTACGTACGTACGTACGTGCGTACGTTTGTAAACACGCCACAGCCAAAACTACTAGACCGATTTGCCTGAAATTTGGTGCGTAGGCAACACATAGCCCAACTTAGATCTGAAAAGCTTTTGGAGCCAATCGTGCAACTAGAAATGCCATTTTGGACCATCAACTTTTAAATTTCAAATGCAAACCCCCATTTTTCACGTCACTATAGGAAAGGCCTTCAAATTCTGCCTCTAAAAATGTATTCACTCTCAGTGCCCTTTTGACCAAAAATTTAAAAAAAATTGATTTTTATCGGACTTTAAAATCGCGGTACATCCCAAGCCCCTGAACCGATTTGGCTGAAATTTTGCACATGGAGATTGTATTGCACGTCGAAGAGCTGAACAAACTTTGGATTCAATCGGCCCACGGAAAGTGCCGTTTTGGCACACCAATTTCCAACTGTAAAATTATTCACTCATTTAACCATCCAAAACAAGTTTTTGAAAGATTTATTGTCACCATCAGAAAGGTCTTCAAATTCTGGTTTTAAATAAGACAAAATTCGTTCGCATTTAGTGCTCTTTGGGTCAAAAAATCGAAATTTTGTAATAACACTAAAAATACATTATAGCCCAAATTAGTGAATCGATTTGGCTGAAATTTGCTACATGGAGATTGAGTGACCCGTTGAAGACCTGAAAGGCTTTTGGAAGCAATTGGTCCACAGGAAGTGCCATTTAAGCATATCAACTTTAAATTTTAAACACAAGGCCTCCTTTTTTACGTCGCCATTAGAAAGACAATCAAATTCTGGTTCTAAAAATGTATTCAAGTTTCTGCCATTTTAGTGGAAAATAGAGAAAAAAATCATTTTCATTAAAAGGGAGCAGGCTGACAGTGGATGACATAAAGTATCAGTTATTGTCAAAATGGTGGCAAACTGTTAACCTTAAAAGGAACATATTGTCAAATGCGATGGGTGATGTCCGAAGTGATGTCGGTATTTGTCAGAAAATTGCGAAATTAGTCACAGATGATAAGCACAAAAAAAATTCTGTTGAATTGACTACCATTTACACAGAATACAAAGATCCACGCGATGGGGAGGTTCCAGCCGCTTCTCTGCTGCATTTTTTTGTTAAGATTCTTTTTTGCTTCAACGCCCAGTAAACAATGAAACTTAAAAAAATGTTTGATTCCCTCGCAGAGTAGCAACATCTTAACATCCACGAACCCATCCACGAATAAATCGCAGGATTTTTCTCAATGTAGCGTTTACAATGCGACCCAGCCATAATACTGAGGGCACATCTGAATTTGACAAGCCGGTCGCTCGTTAATCATGTTTAATTTCAGCCGCTGATTTTATGTTTAGAACAGACCGAAATCCAAAGGCTGCATTAAATATTACAGTTTGCGGAATGCACCGTTTTATTGCAAATCGAAGTTATTGTCGACCCGAGTAGGTATGTTTTAACTACCCCCGTCTCGTTTAAGGGATTAATGAGGCTCAACGGCTATGATCTATCCCATCAAAAATTCCAGTGTTCGCACCCCCTCGCGTTCAGTCAACAAATCCACCAAACGGCTCCGTTTAAAATCGATAGCTCCGAACAAGATTAATTACCAGAGTCTTAGGGACCGAATCCGTCAATCAACCCCATCGAAACTAAACATTTTCCGCACCGCAAAGCGATGGTCAGAACTAGAGAACTCTTCCTGTCAACCGCCCCTCGCTGCCTACAATTCACTCGCCGGCGAACTAATTATGTTTTAATTTGACGGCCCATCATTTGTAACACTCCAAAAATTCAGTTTGGTATTATGTAGTATGGCGAGGGTTCGTTTTTTTATGGTTTTTTAGGTTGGCAGTTTCAGGTTCAGGGAATTTTACCTTGCTAGGTTGGCAGCATGAAATCATCTTCGAGTTGGCAATGCTTAGCTTCGAATGTTCATTTAAGGAAGAAAACTGGAAACTTTTATTTTCTTAAGTAGGCAGCTGTCCTGTTGTCCAACTTGTTTTTTAGGCTGGCAAATTCATGCATCAAGTCAGCAGGCGCGAGATATGATTATTAATCTTTGAAAGAATGAAAGAACAAGGAATTTTTACATTTCTAGGTTGGCAGCATGAAGTCAGTGAATTTGACTGTCACCTTCAGGTTGGCAATTCTAATTTTTAAATTAAATTCAAGCTAAATAGGTAGGTAGGTACTTTAATTTTCTTAATTGACAAATTACAGTTGTTGGAAATATTACCTAAACATGTAGGTCTCGATGTAGACATAACTTGTTTTTTGCTGTTGCCAGGTTGGTAAGAATGTTATCTATAGCATCTCGATTTATTTATCTACTAAGTATTTTATTTTAGTACCCATTCTTTTGTCCGCGGGGTTGGCAATTCGTGAATCAAGTTAGTAGGCGATACAATTAAAAAAACTAAAACTCGCAGGTTTGCAACATATTGTTGATATTTGATAGATTCACATTGATTTGGCTAAACCTGAGAATTGTTAGGTTAGTAACAAGGAATTTTTACTTTTCTAGGTTGTCAGCATGAAAACAGTGATTTTTTTGGAGTGCCACTTTCAAATTGGCAATCCTTATTAGCTTCAAATAAGACAATTCTGATGTTCATTTAGTAACTTTCATTTTCTGAAGTTGACAAATGACATTTGTTCTGATTTTATTTAAGTTGTCAGCAATTTCCAGGCTAAGGATTTTCGAGGCTAGGGATCTTCGGGGCTAGGGCCTGCTCCGCAATATTTCATAATCGAAATAGTGGCACATTTTCAGGCTTCTGGGATCTGTCAAATGTCCGCGAGCCGTCATTTTACTGTCAATCGAACTGTCAAAAACCTACATTAATTCTGTCATCTGTCAAATGCGCAAAACTCTTGCACTTGACGTCACACGATAGAAAGAGACGTACAAGATTGGAAACCTTAAAATTATGATCAGAGATCCCATTGTCATGAAATCTCTTTGAGCCCTCGTTTCTCACTAAAAGAAAGTGCGATCAAAAACTATTTCTACCTAGTAGTCCTTGCCATGTGAGACGTAGGTCGTAGAATTTCGTAGATTTCGTCTTGACTGCTACGCCCTACGTCTAACATGGCAAAGGCAACTAGATCGGAAGAGTTCTTGATCAATTGCAGACAGCAGTCGATCCCTTTAAATCCCCAAATGACGAACGGCACAACGATTTGAGCATTACCAACCGCAGAAAAATAAAACTTTGTGAATAAATCATCGAAATGAAAGTTCCGCAAACCCGCCCGCCGTTTTTAAATAATTCATAAACGGTTAAGAATGAATCGGGGAATTCCAGTTTTTCCCCGTATCCTTAAGCAAACCATAAATTCCTTTTCTTGTTTATTAATGACGCGTCGTGCAAACACGAAAAATGCAGCGTTGCTCTCATCTCGCTTTATTCGTGTTATTTACAATGAAATTAAATACTTGACGCGGAATTACATTCAGACGTGTTTAATTAAATCCTCTCGCCCGTTCAATTAAAAGGTTTTTGATTTTTATCGCCGTTTTTCATAATGGAAAAAATATGTAGGTTTCATCAATTAGGGATGGCGCCCGAGGGCAAAACGGTGAGCTAATGGGAAACACCGCTTTCTCGCGCGTCATCGTTTAGTGACGTAGGTCAGTATTTTCATATTTAAATTTGAGTGAAAGTGACAGTAATTTTTGCGTCGAGAATAAATTAATGCCTGCACGTTCCGGAATTGAGGAGGGACGGAGGAAGAGAGTGGAACGCAATTATTCCACAATTTGTACGGGAATCTGATTAAGTCCGGAGATGCAATCGGATTATATGACCTTTCTTTTGTGCAAATTAAATCAGTTCTTCTCTCGTTTGGGCATGATGTGAAAACGAATCTGGACGGAACATTCTTAAATCAACAATAATTTTGTTCAGTTGGGTTGACAGTATGGAACGAGTTAGGAAAATTTAGCCCTGTGGAGTTGGCAGCAGCCCAATTACCAGTAGGTAGGTATAGTAGGTACCTAGATCTTTCCGTCTAGTTGGTAATTAGTTTAGAGCCAAGGTTAACTGTGATCATTGTAAGTTGGTAGAAGTGACTTCGTTCTTACTTTGAACTACCTATTTATTTAGGTTTGAAGATTGTTAAGCTTCTAATCTCGAAATTTATCACCCAGATCTTAATGAAGTTGGCAGCATTGACAAAATGACTATTATAGTCACTAGCTAGCTTCAGACAAGTGCTTAGTCGTCGCTTGTTTAAGTTCGCTTAACAATAAAACATGTTCACTGACTCAAGTTGGTAGTACTGACAAAATAAGTTTTATTTAAATTGCCTATTCGGTACCAGCAGGGCACCTATTTAAGTTGGTAATACCAACCTTCCAACCGAGAAAAACAAAATTGACTAGACGTACTGCAGCGCAGCCAACTGATAAAAACGATCGCACTATTTAGAAGAGAATTTCGAGTTGGTACTATTTCAGTTTCTAAGAAAGTTGGTAGGCACCTGTTAAATTCTGTTTCTGAATTTATGTTGATGACATTGTTCAACTTGCGAATTGTCACCAACCTGCCAAAAGAGAAAAATCAAAAATCACTAGACACAAATTGCAAATTCATGAATCGAATTGTACCTTCGTTTGTGTCAACTGAAATGTTTAGTAACCTTACTAACTGCAGGGCAGCCAACTGATAAAAGGCGTCACACTATTTAGAAGACAGTTTACCTGCCAACAGAAAAACAAAAAAATACTAGTCGCAAAGTCACAAATCATATTGCACCTACGTCTATATCAACTTAACATCCAAGCCCACAGCAAATTATTTCGTTTCTCAGGCAGTAGGGGGCAGCAGGGGGGGATTTAAAATCGAATCCGAGGGTGCGTTGTTTCGATCGCTTAATATTATGATTTTCGAATTATTATAATCAAACAAATTCTCATGAAACAATACTATGTATTAATTTATTAGTTCTCAAATTCCTGAACTGGCAAAAGTAGTATCGATTAGCTTTTGCTTCTTTTGTTGTTTGACTACGACTCTAAAATGTTCACTTCATGCAATCTTTCCCCGCTGTCAATAAAATGAGTTTAGTATGTATGGGAAGCCGCCTTGGACAAAATTAAAAATTCATTTATATTTTTTATATAGAACACAAAAATAGTTAACAAAAGTGTTTTGATGAAGCCTCATGTTTTTATTGTCGTTCTCAAATATTTGATCAATACATACATTTTTAATTTTGTCCAGAGCGGCGTCCCATAGTTTAGAGACGTAATGTAACATTTTTTTAATGGTTTAATAATATTATTTCATAACTTATTGTTTTGACTTTAGGTACCTATTTGTAAGATACTTACTGGTTAGGGGGTATTTGCATACTATTATCATTCTTAAGGCCGCCCCTCGGCCGGTTCCCGCCAAAATTGTGTTTTTTGCCTCTAATTTAAATTTTAGAAGGACTATCAGCTTACAATTGCTGTTTTACCTGCACGTTTACTCCTGTAACACGTTGGTTAACAAATTATTGTTAAAACTACACTGGTTTTTCAAATTTGTATAATTTTCCCATTTTGCGCCAAAAAACAACGTTATTTTACAAATTTGAAAAACCGATGTAGTTTTAATGAAAAATTGTTAACCAGCGCATTACAGGAGTAAACGTGCAGGTATAATAGCAATTGTAGCTGATAGTAATTCTCAAATTTAAATTAGAAGCAAAAAACACTATTTTGGCGGGAACCGGCCGAGAGGCCGCCTTAATAAGGGGTGTCTATAATGTTTGCAAATCCCACAACCAAAATATCTTGTTGCCTCTCCTAATTACCTACGTCCTGTGCTAAACAATTTACCCCCGACTGTGCGGGACGACCAGACATCTCAGCGGTCAGAAAGAATATTATTCACTTTTTACAAAATCAAGAATAGGCCTACATCTCATTAATTTACTATTAAAGTTAAGTGACAGGAGGCCAAAATTTGAGTTTTTTGGTTTATCAAGCAAATTTTGCATCAACCCCTTTACAGTCCAAGAAATTGAATCAAGGAGTAGAAAATCTGTGTGACCTTTCCTAAATAATCGATCTTCCAGCCGTTTCATGAGCTTTTAAACAATATAAAGCACAGTGACTATCGATTATTCTTACACTATAATTTTAAAATTCATACATGGTTAGGTACATAAGTAAGTAGGTAGATAGATAGTAAGAAAGAACCTATGCATAAAATTATGCCAGAATAGTAGCAACGATTATTCGAATTGAGAGGCTTCAGATTGCACCTTGTGCTGTTATAACACCTCAGTCATTCTGGCAACAATGTAGATGTTATTGCATTACCGACTTAGTACTGACCTCCGGCCAACAGAAGGCAGATTTAGTCAAGATTTAGTTTCAAGTTTTACCGTAAATTGGCAGCACCTCTCTAGGCGGAGAAGAAAGGCCGTCAGTTTTAAAATACTAAACTAACTTTATATTATTTTTTTCAATATAAGGATTTATTCATTATAGTTCTCATCTAAAAGTTTAAACCCCTTCTTAATCTTTCACGTATATTTATTTCGTTGTAATTTATTGTTAAATATGAGAATCATGACAACTTTTATAGTATTTGATTTTGTTACAAGAAAACTGTAAGTTCAAACGTGACGAAAAAATTACCAACAATTTGATCATATGTAATAAAGTAACGAAAAAAAAAAATAGCAAAATCGTTCGTCTGTGAGGCCCATAAAAAAATAAAAACCGAAAAAAAACGCGTTTTTATTTTTTTTTAAGGTCCCGGGACGAACAATTTTTTTAAAATTTTGTGAGAAGCTTCCTTACAGCTAATGACATTATCGGTAATTTTTTCATCACATTTGAACCTACAGTTTTTTTCTTATGGAGTGTACTTGAACCTTAATGCATAATATATACCTAATGTAAATGAAACTTTCGTCTTACAGCACAGATGAAAAAATTCCCCCGTTGTCGTATTTTGAATTTTTAGTTCAATGTGATTATCTACAAAAATAGTTTGAAAAATTACCTTTCGGATAGCCTTTACTGGTAACAGCTGGTATTAATTGTATTAGCGGTAGCAATTATTTTAGCTGTGATGTACGACGAAAGTTTAATTTCCTTTACGTATAGTTATCTTACTACCTGCAGGGCAGCCAACTGATAAAAACGATCCCACTATTTAGAAGACCGCTTCAAGCTGGTGCTTTTCAGTTTCTTATAAAGGTGGTACCTGTTAAATTTAGCTTTTAACTTTATTTTGGGAACACTGTTCAACTTGCGAAGTGTTACCATAACCTGTCAACAGAGAAAAACAAATTATTACTAGACACGGATTCATAAATCATATTGTACGTATTGTACGTAACTAAATCTATATAGTTATCTTACAAACTGCAGGGCAGCCAACTGATAGTTGGTACTATTTCAGTTTCTGATAAAGTTGGTACAGCCCATCCGCTCTAAGGTGAAGCACTAAATCTCAGGGGCGGCGCGTGTCAGTAAGACATCTAAGATATCCATCAATACAATTTATTGTTTTGTTTTACACAGCACGCCACTGGTACTGTCATAATCTTGGGAAAACATCAAAATACCTGCACTTTTAGTGCTTTTGACTATATTTTGGCAACACTGTTCAACTTGCGAACAGAGAAAAACAAAAAATTACTAGACGTGAATTCATACAGTGCGGTTCAAAAGTTGTTTCCTCCCTTTCGAACTCTATAGTAGAGGAGCACTGCGGAAAAAGCTCTGGGACACCTAACATTTATTTATTTAATGTAGTCTGAGGGTGCTGTCAAATATTTTTTTCACTTCCGGTTTAGCCGGAAATAACCCTAAAATGGTTTTTTAAAATTGAAACATTTTTGTCAACTCATTCGGAATTTACGAATTTTTAAAAACACGTGTCACGCTTGACCGGAGATTAAGTCACGGCCACCCTAGATTTTCAAAAACATCGAACAAATCAAATCGGTGAAATACGAACATTTTTGAAAATCGCAAAAACACGCCAACCTTATTTTTTTGATGCGAATTCGACTGCCCAATTAAAAATTTTTTAAATTTCCTTTTGGAATTTTGACCAATTGCAAAAAATCGGGGAATTTGAAAAATTGAAAACGAAGTAAAGAAGAAATTTAACTGCTGAGTTGAATTTGTATCAAAAAAAAAATGCAGCAGAGAAGCGGCTGGAACCTCCCCATCGCGTGGATCTTTGTATTCTGTGTAGATAGTAGTCAATTCAAGAGAATTTTTTTTATCTTTATCGTCTGTGACTAATTTCGCAATTTTCTGACAAGTACCGACATCACCTCGGACATCACCCATCACATTTGACAATATGTTCTTTTTAAGGTTAATCTTTTGCCACCTTTTTGACAATAACTGCCAATTTATGTCACCCACTGTCAGCCCGCTCCCTTTTAATGAGAAAGAATTTTTCCTCTATTTTCCACTGAAATGGCAGAAACTGTGAATACATTTTTAGAACCAGAATTTGATCGCCTTTCTAATGGCGACATAAAAAATGAGGTCTTGTATTTAAAATTTTAAGTTGATATGCTTAAGTAGGACTTCCCGTAAGCCAATTGCTTTCAAAAGCCTTTCAGGTCTTCAACGGGTCACCCGATCTCCATGTACCAAATTTCAGCCAAATCGATTCAGTAATTTGGGCTATAATGTATTTTTACTGTTATTATAAAATTTCGCTTTTTTGAACAATAAAAAAGAGCTAAATGCGAATTAATTTTGTCCTACTTAAAACCAGAATTTGAGGACCTTTCTGATGGTGACAATAAATCTTTCAAAAACTTGTTTTTAATGATTAAATGAGGGAATAATTTTAAATTTGGAAATTGGTGTGCCAAAACGGCACTTTCCGTGAGCCGATTGAATTCCAAATTTGTTCAGCTCTTCGACGTGTAATACAATCTCCATGTGCAAAATTTCAGCCAAATCGGTTCAGGGGCTTGGGCTGTACCGCGACTTTAAAGTCGGATAAAAATCAATTTTTTTTAAATTTTTGGTCTAAAGGGCACTAAGAATCAATACACTTTTAGAAGCAGAATTTGAAGGTCTTTCTTATGGTGACGTGAAAAATGGGAATTTACATTTAAAATTTAAAAGTTGATGTGCCAAAATGGCATTTCCGGTTGCACGATTGGCTCCAAAAGCTTTTCAGATCTAAGTTAGGTTACGAGATGCCTATGTTCCAAATTTCAGCTAAATCGGTCTAGTAGTTTTGGCTGTGGCGTGATTACAAACGAACGTACGAACGTACAAACGTACGAACGTACGTACGTACGTACATACACACAGACACATTTTAAAAACCACTTTTTTGAGTTCCTGAGACCTCAAAACGTGAAGATCTGGTGTTATCTCGAATTCGAAAATTTTAGTGATTGCAGTAACCTCCCATTTTTTTAAAATTGTGATGGGGTTGGGGAGGTTAAAAATAAGGTTGACGTGTTTCTGCAAGTTTCAAAAATCTTCGTTTTTCACCGATTTCTTCCAAGTTTTTGAAAATCTGGGGTGACCGTAACTTGATTAGGTCAAGTGCGACACGTTTTTTATCTTATAAAAATTCGTAGATTCTGAATTAGTTGAGAAAAATGTGGGTATCAATTTAAAAAAACAATTTTAAGTTCATTTCCGGAAGTGGAAAAAAGTATTTGACAGCACCCTCACACTGCATGAAATTAATAAAAGTTATGTGTCCCAGAGATTTTCTCAGGTGCTCCTCCACTATAGAGTCAGAAAGGGGGGAAGCTACATCAAACGCGATGAATTAAGATATTTATTTTACTGTCCAAAACCGATTGAAATAGCAGTGTCATAAGTTCACCTTTCTAATACGAGCTTGATAAGCCCCACCCACTACTGCAAACTCTCGTGGAACACACCTTAGGTCCATGCCAAGGGGCATGGAGTTCGAAACATTCATTGAACATTTTTCTGAACGAATTCCTACCCCCTCTGACTTTGACCCTTCGAGGAAATCTTTGCGACCTCGGTCCATACCATCATCAAACTGTCACGTTTCTAAAGAATATATTAACTGCCAAAAATCGAAACCAGCCCGCAGCCAAAAACAAATTGTGCAAAAGTTCATCAACCCAGTGAATCCCAATTGCATAATTTCTGCTCTTGCACTAATACCGTCATCAACAAGAATACCGCACGACCCACTTCTACGTTTGTTTACACGTCGAACCTCCTAGACTTGGAAAATTTAGATTTCACCTGCCTCACAGTGACGTCTTCATTCACGGTTTAAATACAGGCGACTCCTCACCATTCATTCAGTTAAATAAAGATTTCCAGGCGAAATGAACACCAAAAGTTTAGTTTCTTTCCTTTGCCTAATGTTGTTTGGTTTAGTTTACGGTCGATCTGCCGGTAACTGATTTATAAGTAAATTATAATGTTTTTTGATTTTTTTTTTAGATTCGCAAAGTGCACTTGTTATGTGCAAATTACCGGAAGTCAGAGGTCACTGTAGAGCGCTTTTGCCTAGATGGAGGTATAATCCTAGCACCAGAAGGTGCGAGGAGTTCAAATTTGGGGGCTGCGATGGGAATGGCAATAACTTCATGAGCTATACGGCTTGCATGTCCGTTTGTGAAGGTAAAAATTTCTGTTGCTGAAGGTTTCTGACGGTTTTTTTCAGGAATTTGATGGGCGAAAGATTTTTGCTGGTTTCAGTATTATTTATTCGATAATGTGTTCGAATGTACAAAGTTTATTTATTGATTACTTAATTAGGCGTTTAAAAGATTTAATAAAAAATTAATGAAAACATGAAATTGGTTCTTATTTTTTAAGTTTTCTCTTGGCTTGAGCACTGGAATATTAAATTTATGGTTAGTTTGTATGCAAGAACCGATTAACTATAGGTACTTAGTCAATAAATATTTGCAGACTGGTAATAATAGTGACACGTTTATTTTATTTCAGTCAATATTTTGTACAGTCAAAGCTTTAAAATTAACAGCAAGAGCATGTTCAACAAAAACTTAACAAACCTCTAGCTCGTTTTAAAATGTTATTTATTATCAACTGAAACGGGTTTGCCAACATTACAAAGCATGAGTCTGTCAGAAAGACGCCACTTATTTAAACAACGAACATCTAAGCCGTTTTAAGCAGTCCTACCAACTGAAGCAGGTCTACGAACATTAAGATTACGGAAAATAGATAACATAAATCATCGTTTTAATTTGCCTGCAGCGACTTCTTTAACTTTTTCAACCACAACCGTCAAAACTCGTTCCTAACTGATGATCTTTTGAATAAGTAATGCAAACTTATTTTCGAACAGTTTAAAGCACGTTTTTAATGATTTTATGAGATTTTATAGCAGCGCTCTCCTACGGCAGGGACTATAAACTACGTCCACTCGTAAAAACGCATTTCCTCTACGTTTCCTTCCCTAATTTTTTTTTCTCATCCTTGTCTTATTTTAACTTCCCCACTCCATCTCACCATTTAAAAAAGGGAGGTTATGTACTGCAATAATCACTAAAATTTTCGAATTCGAGATAAGACCGGATCTATACGTTTTGAAGTCTCAGGAACCCAAAAAAGTGTTTTTTAAAATGTGTCTATCGATGGTGGTGTCCCAAATTCTGTCGTAACGCTCAAAACCCGAGTGCATGACTTACTTTCTCGACTGTACGTACGTTCGTTCGTAAACACAACACAGCCCAAACTACTCGACCGATTTGGCCGAAATTTGGTACGTAGGCATCTCATAACCGAACTTAGATCTGAAAAGCTTTTGAAGCCAATCGTGCGACCAAAAATGCCATTTTGGCACATCAACTTTCAAATTTTAAATGCAAACCCCCATTTTTCACGTCACTATAAGAAAGGCCTTCAGATTCCGCTTCCAAAGATGTATAAACTGTCAGAGCGCCTTTTTGACTAAGAACTAAAAAAATTGAGAGTTTTATCGGACTTTAAAATCGTGGTACAGCCCCAAACCCCTGAATGGATTTGGCTTACACGTCGAAGAGCTGAAATTTTTTTGGATTCAATCAAAAGAAGTTTCTGAAGGATTTATTGTCATTTGTCACCATCAGAAATGTCTTCAAATTCTTGTTTTAAATAAGACAAAATGTATGAGACAGCTCTTATAGAGAATTTAGTGCTCTACACAAAAGATAAGTATACTTTATTAGCCTATCTTGCTTAGTTTTCGAGATATTTACGAAAAAACGGAAAAAAACGAGTTCTTCATTCCTAAAATTACCAATAACTTTTCATGCCCGGAGGTACAAACGAGTACAAAGTTTTCCCAGATACTGGAGCCTATTTGTGATCTATCTATCGTGGTCGCAGCCTGTTAGGACTTAGTCGCGGGTCAAGCCCTTTTTTTGTCTAATATAACTGGACTATTACTTGTAGAAATTTCCAGTTTCAACCCTTAAATTTCATCCCCCTTCTTACACAGTGTCGCTGGAAATTACCTTACCAAATTCTGTTTTGATCCGCAAGTAGTTTTTGAGTTCTCGTGTTATTGTGATTCTGCATGCTAGGGGTTTTAGCCCCTTTAAGGGTGGTTTTTCGCAAAATATGAATAACAATTTTTTTGAATCATTAATGGAAAACTATCGAATAACGCTATTTTCGACCAGTACTTATTAAGCGGAATTTTGAGTTACAACCCCATCTGTCCGATTTTATTGAAAATGCATCCCCTGTAAGATTTCACCGATATATGTGTGTACGTTGAGTTTGAAATATCTGCTTGCAACCCTTGCGAAGTTATCATATTTTTTGTGGTTTTCATCCCCTTAATTTCATCCCCCGAAATTAGCACCCCTTCACCTTCCACATACTTGAGGGTCGAACGTGAATACCAAGCTTCAGCAAGATACCTCCACTAGTTCTCGAGTTATTGCAATTAATACCCAAGTAACACACAAATGTCTTATGTATGTACGTCCATTATTCATCCATTTTGGTCCGTGAGGTGGTTCTAGGACCATCCAGTGGTCGGCCTGTGGACAATAAATGGACGTTCATAGAACATTCCCGGTGCACAAAAATGGACAGATTCAGAACCATCTGGTCGGACTCGGACGACACATGTACGGTTATGGCACTATGTAGGGATGATTCGTGAACGTCATATGGACGATTTTTGATTAATCTGGAAGCATAACGGACCATAATCGTACGATTTAGAGATCATTGTGGACGATTTTAGGACCATCTAAGAACAAATTATTGGTCCCGTTGTAGTCCACAGTCCATCCATTGGTCGTCCTCTGATGGACAGTCAATGAATTTCCAGCGAACGACCTATGTACCATTATGGTACTATCTACAAAATGCTTTCTGAACGTCATACGGATCACTTTTTGAACATACGCCAGGATGGGCATAATAATTAATAAAATAAATAGATCTATGTTTTATAAAATATGTAGGTTTATTTAATAGCTTATTACAATATAATATGGGACCATTAATGGCGAAAATTCGTTAAAACCATCAAAACTTGAACAATAAGTAACATGTAAGTACTTGCACTATCACTAGAAACACCCCACTACACCGAAACACTTGATTTTCACTAGTGCATTTTTCCACCGACTATTAAATTAAATAATAATGTGCTCCTCTCGTACGCATTTCTCCACGCCTTTCTCTGTTGTGTTGGAAATCCTGGTCAATTTGCGTTGATTCTGAAATAAGACAATTACGAATTAAAATAGATTCCAGGCTCATTAGTCATTAATAAGACGGAAAATTTTACATTTACAAGAATTTTCAAAATCGATCATGAAATATCAATAACAAGTATTACCTAAATGTTTATGATGGACGCATTTAATTGAATGTGAGTGAATTTTTGATCGTGAAATGCAATTTCTAAAAAAATGTAGGGATACTCTTATGACTATAGGTACTCATGATGAGCGTTACAAACCTTTGTTTGCCTTTGTGCTGATTGCTGATGATGTCACGATGTTTGTAAAGACGATGGCCAATTGGTCTGGAATTCTAAAATTTCTTTATGATGCACTCACGTTAACACCTCCACGGAAAACACTCCCAATAATACACAATAATTAATATATTGGCATACCAACCATTACACATGACCCAGGGCAAATTTCTCGTAGAGACTAACTTAAAACCTACAAGTGTCCCTGTTCCTCGGACTACCTGCGTTTACCCTCCGCAAGTGGACAAAAGAGTCGCAGCAATAAATACCATCTGCAGTCTGCACGACCTTGCATTCCCTAGTCGGCTAAATAAATAATAATCACAACACTTAATTGTTCATCAGCCCAGATTCATTTCGTTCCATTTGGTTGTTCAATCGGCTCGAAAATAAAAGAAAGTGTAGATAATGATAGATACTTAGTACCTGCATTATATGAATATCTCAAATAATTCATGTAAATTTATAGATCTTGCGGAGACTTTGTTAATCATAAGCAGCACAACGGTTGTATTTTCATTGCTGCATTTCAGGGATGCAAACTATTTTACAAAAATTTTGGTTAGTCCGTAAAAAGTACGAAAGCGAACGTCCATAGAATCTACATTATTAAATTCATCATTCATCCGAAGACTGTTTATATAGGGACGCACGTGGAACATCCTACTTAAGTCTGTTCAGAAACAATCCGTGATCGAACGTCCACTGTACGGCAGTTTCTGTTTCGTCCAGGAACGATACGTCTGAAAACGTACATGCAATGACCTTCAGCGGACGTCCAGAAACCGTCGAAAGATGGACCATTACTGGGTATTCTGACTATTGCTTTACAGAGAGCAATTCAGGGACAAACAGATGCAGTCTGTTTAATATTACAATTTTTACACAGCGATGTAAACATTTTACAATTTTTTTTGTTTATCCGTAAAGAGTTCGAGCGAAAACGTCCATTGAATGTACATTATCGGTTCATCCAAGGACTGTTTATATAGGGACGTACATAAAACGTCCTAAGTAGGTTTGTTCGCAAACAGTTCATGAGCGAATATCCATCGTACATCCATTTTTGGTTCGGTCAGGAACCGTCCAGCTGAGAACGTACATAGAATGTCCGTTTGATGTTCGTTCGAAAATCGTCCGCAAATGTACGTCCATGATACGACCATAAATAGTACGGTCCCGTACAGAACGAATATGGACGTTTGGTGGACGTCCAGTCGCCGTCCTGTGTTACTTGGGTAGTTTTTCGGTTTTTCACCCCTAACTCTCACCCCCTTGGTCCGATATAGCCCAAAAGCAATCCCCGCCGAGTATTTAGGGAAATACAACTGCACACCAAGCTTCAGCTCGTTATATTTTCTGATAGGAGTGAATTTAGGCTAAAGCACTTAACCTAAATTTTTAGTGCCGGAGCAAAATGCGAGGCACTCTTTTAAACCACAACCTTTGCATGGATCGCCAGCATTACCTATTTCAATTAAGCCAAACGCCGTTTAATAACAGAAATTCCAGTAATTAGGGAAATAATAGCCAGGAGGTATGCACGTCTATCCCGGAACACGCTTGAAGTTCTTGATGATTTAATGAAGCAAAGTGCCGCCTCACAATAAATAAATCTCCTCTGGTATGCGTGCATTATAACCCGTATGTGCAGTCTGGATTTTACGGGAACACATACGCTTCTTCCCGGATTCCTGGAGCGTTTCGGGAGCGGCGCAACGTAACGGACCTCAGGTGGCACTCGAATACAAAACTAATTACAACCGCTACTTAAAAGCCACTATGTACATTAATAATATTTATTCGGCGATTCCTCTTCCGGAAAAACGCAAATTCGAACGCGTTTGCGTGTCTGGCTCATAATTTGATGGGTCTTAATTAACGGACCCCGCTATTAATATGTATTTACACGTATCGATGGTGCATATGCGCATACATTTTACGTGCATGTGACAAGTAGGACTTCAACGCCGCCCTTTGATGGATAGCGCAATAATGAAGACTGGACAGTAACATTTCGGTGATTAGATTATTCGGAATAAATGATAATTGCCGAGTGACATCCAGCAAACTCATTATCGGTGAGTTACGGGGGCTGTATCGACCGTTAAATGTGTAGTTAAGAATTTTGGGGTAAAAGGCCCACAAATCTTGGAAGCGTCGCTGTAAATCAATGTACTAATTACTAAGTGGTTCTTTTTAATTGCAAATAGTGATTGCAATTAGCATGGCGATGTTCGGGAGCGCTGCTGCCGGCGTTATTATGTAAATGCCGCACCTGGGGCTTACCTCGTGATCTATCGGCACCATCTACACCTTCGCTTTACTGCCGAGTCTTAAATGATGACTCGATAGGCTTTGAATTAATTGGGATGGAGTTTTACTAGCGGCTGTTTACGATTTTATGGCTGGGGGAATAGTTCTTCTGCCGGTCTGGCAATTTATGGATAACCTGGTAGTAAACTATGGAAACACTGGACAACTTCGGTGGAAAAATGCACTATCACTAGAAACACCCCACTACACCGAAACACTTGATTTTCACTGCTGACGCGTTTCGAACACAATGTGCTCATTATCAAGGCCGAAGCCAAACAACCTGCCTGTCTAAAAACTGAAATATTTATAGGCCCACCCGTGTAGCTTCACCCCTCGGCTGTGCGAGTTCGACCAATCGCAGGTCGAGAAATGGTCACGCAGAAAATAGAAACTTGCCTTCTTGTGTTGTGCACAATGATGTGAGTCTGCCGAGATATAGCGGTATGTGCCGGATTCTTTCCTATAAACGTCAAATTCTAACTTATTATTATTTCTAATCACTAGAGTGTCTAGAAAAGGTAGTTTTTTCTCTTCTTCAACTTCATGAGTGAGTTTGATACTCGGAAAAATTGAGTTTAATTTTGAAATGAAGTCCTCTAAACTGGACTGACTAGGATCGAAAACAGCAAAAATTTCATCCACATATCTAAACCAAACCCTCGGAAAATACTGACCACACTCGACTTGCAACTCCGTCTCGAGGACGGTCATGAATAATTCTGCCAAGAATGGGGAAAGGGGGTTCCCCATGGCAGTACCATCCTTTTGCTCAAAAAAGCAACCATTGATCTGGATGCAGAGTCCTGCAAGTCGAACATACTCGTCAACGACCGTTGCCGCATTTATCTAATGTTTTTTTCACATCAGACACCATTTTATTGAGGGGATTCTTTCCCATTTTGACGTAAGGACCATTACTAATTAAGTCATCGACTCTTTCGAAATAATCCTTTTTGTTGACAACCTTATTACCTTTGTCTGCCTTTACATAAATAGTTTATTTGTACAACAACTAAGGAAAAGTATTACTTTTCCATGTGAGTGAGTGTATTAATTGAAACGAGCATGGAAAAGAATTTTTCCACGAGTGGTACACCATTATAGTCCAAGAGCTACGGGGACAAATACAACTTTTTGAGTACACAAGCACCACTATAGCGTATTGGAAAGCCATTAACGCCACTAAGACAAATCCGGGCGTCTGCCGCGTCAAACCGGCAGCGTTTAGGCGGGGGCGGCGATCAAACTTGCAAAAAATTTCAAAATACAACTTTAAAAGTATACAGCATGAAATGGGTATCAAATGAAAGCTCTTGATTTGTGGATGTAGAAAAACCCGGGCAGACGTTCCATACCGGCAGCTTTCCTCGCGACAGATGCCCTCAAAGTTGTTAAAAAATTACATAATACAACTTTAAAAGTACACACATTGAAAGTATATCCAAAAAATCGAGAAAAATTCGCTGAATACGAATATGCAAAAATATCGTCGGCAAACGGCAGCGTTTTTTAATCAGACGCTGTTTTATTAAATCGTCACGTCTCACTTTATCCTATTGTGGGCGATGCGTTGGAGCGTGATGCGAGATACGCGACTTACTGGGCGTATTTTAACATACCTAAAGGAAATCATATAGAAAACTTTTAGTTGCATTTATTCAAATAAAAGGCTTAATTTACAAAAAACTAAAATTAATTTCATTCGTCATCACTGGAACAACAATAATTGTCAAAGTTTTCGTCGTCTTCGTCCTGAAAATCTTTATTAACGCATACATCGTTTAGAGACTATGAAAATTGATTCCCAAAGAACCAATTAACAACAAATTTCCCATTTTCTAGGGGCCACCCCCACCCATGTTGTGTTGGGTTATAGAAATGAGGCCCTTTCTTGGATGAATGGTTCCAAATCGCACAAATTTGGTTGACCCTCTTGGCTTTTTCCCTCAAAACAGACGAGCAAGGAGGCAATGAGCAGCCATCTAATTTCCGAAGTTCATAAAATGGGTCATCCCTTTGCATTGGTTTATGCGCCTCTAAAAATATTTCGAATCTGTAAAGAAGGAAAGTAACTGAAGCTCAATGTTACATGATAAAGGTAAAACCTACTTGGCCTTATTCACTTCATTATGTTTATGCTTTCCATACATTAAACCAACAAATTTTTCAACTGGTGCAATTTGAGACGTACTTATATTATCTGACCTTCCAAAGGTGACAAAAACTTTTTGGATGTGTTTATTTTGCTCCAAAATCTGGAATGGCGCCAATTTACCTTTTCTAAAAAATGCTGCCGTATAATCACAGCCTGTTAAGGCATGGAAGGCAGGTAAGGATCGACTTAGTTCTACACCCAAAGCTTTAAAAATTTCATTGTCTTTAATGTACCTTAAAGTATTGACCCTCTAGACACCTAATAGTTATTTGTATTACAAGTAAAGAAAAGTAGGGCGTTTCTTTACGATTCGCGAAATTTCTAATCGAGGCGAAGCGGATTGCTCGATTGGACTTTTCGACAATGTTTATGGATTCTAGAGATTGTTGTTTCTTCACTCTTGGACAGAGTTTGTCTAGTTTTTTGTTAAGTTGCAGGTTGTTTAGCTTCGGCTTTGATAATGAGCACATTGTGTTCGAAACGCGTCAGCAGCGAAAATCAAGTGTTTGGGTGTAGTGGGGTGTTTCTAGTAATAGTACTGGTAGTAAACGTCAAAAATTGATGAGGACATATCCTTTTCTCTATTAGAGCTTGTTACAATTTTTCCTGTTGTTGTACCTACTCCCTCTCCTGGCTATCGGGTTAACCTCCACATTTTCATCAAATTTTGTAGTGTTCCCTCTTTCTGTAGGATTCTTCAAATCACTTCTCTGTTAATTCTATCAATCAATCAATCATTTATTTATTTCCTGTTTAGACTTATACAAAGTATTGGAAAAGGTCATATAAACACATAAGCACATAAGAAATGAGATGGCCGGAAGGAGGTTGTTTGGAAGGAAAAAAAGAAGTAGTAATATACTCAGGATCAAAAAAGGGTGGATTTGAGGTAGGGTTTGTGGTACTAGACGATGCGAAAGATAGAGAAATAGATTTCAGACCAGTTACCGTAGAACACTAGCTGAACGGAAAGAAATTGCAAACCGAAACTCACATCCTTCAACCCTCAAACATAAATAATTGACTCGGTGGAAATTTAACCCTTAGACCGCTTGTTACTGGAAGATACTATTTCAGCGCAAATAAATTTAACCACTGTTAGTGGAGGATAATAATTGCACGGAAAAAATTGCACCCTCTTCAACCCCCCAACACACAAAATTTACTGTTAGAAGGCCCAAGTAACACAAACGTATTTATAAAAGCTGCAAGAACATCTACACAGGTAATTTATAAAGGTTTAAGTTTTATAAGAAAGCTGTAAGAGCAATTACTCAGTACTTATAAAGCACTTATATACCCAAAATAGGCGCAGCTTATAAAGCAAGTTTATAAGAGTTGCACCTACAACACTTAAACAACTTAAACACTCGGTGGTTACGTTTTCACAGCATCTATACAGGTGTTACAAAGTATTTATACAGTAGAATACCTGTATTATAGCGAACTTTAATACAGCAAAAATGTGTCAATTGGACAGTAATATAAAACATTTTAGCTGTATATCTACTGTACAAAGATACCAATTTGTTTTATTAATAATTATTCATCAATATGGGCTTCCATCTTTAACAGGGAGCTTTTCTTATAGTACAAATAAATTTTAAAATACACTGACTGTCAAAATTTGCATCAGAAGGCAGAATCTAGGTGCGAAGAAAATTTTACTGTATAAATATACTTCAATACTCGTAAATCTAACAATGCCCCTCGAAAATTGTGCGGATTTTGTGGTCTTTAAAAAAAAAATTGAAAAATTAAATCAGCAGGCGGAGACCAAAATAAAACTGACAATTAATATAGTATGTCCTTGTTATCAGAAAAAAGTATATTAAGCAAATTCACGGAATTTACGACAATATTTTTAATAATCTGCTTGATTTTACTGCAATAGCAAAATGGCCGTCATCATATTCCACTCATTGAGTCCAAAAAATATGGCCGTTGCGAACAACGCAGGTAAATTAATTTATAAAGGCATTGAATACAGGTAAAAACCTCAAACAGAGCATTATACCTTTATAAGACATTTTTAAAGTATGCGCCTTACTAGTGTAATACAACATTTATAAAGACTCTTTTTAAAGCCTGCTGCAAAGTGTATATAGCTTAAGGAGCCTAAAAGCTGCAAAATTAAGTTGTAAGAATATTCTTACTACTCTATTATACAGCTTTTATACGGAAAATAATAACCTCTATAAAAGGTTTATTAAATAGCATATAAGAGCTTATACAGGCATTGTACAGGCACTATAAATCTAAAATGCTAACGTGGAAGGCTAAGACTGTATAAGCATAGTCACGTTAGCCTTTATAAAACTGTAATAAAGGCTTTATAAAGTTACTTTATATTTTTGCTCGGAGAATGTTCTAACAGCTTGTATACAACACCAAATTGTTGTTGGTAGTAAATTTCCTCCGAAATAAGCTTTAATACAACCGATAAGAGACTTCTGCAGTTATTATAAAATAGGTATACAGCTTTAAGTGTTATGATTGTGGCATCTGTGTTACTTGGGGGATGACGGCGAAATGGCCTACGGCGAAATGGTGACTGCCAAATGGTCCACGGGGAAATGGCGACGGCGAAACGGAGGCGGCGAAATGTCCCATTCCCTTACTACTAGGTGCAGATTGATAAAATCTGCACCCGATTCCACCAGTAAAACCAGCCGCCCGTACATACACATTAATGTGATAAACATCTGCAGGGATACACATCGCATTGATGTACATCTTTCGGGGGCTTTTTATAAATTTAGGCAACATAATAATTTTTTTCAAAAACAAGAACAATGTAGAGGTTAAAGCGCGCTCCCATTATCACCTCGTTCCATGTCCCGATGTTCTAGAAATTCTCTAATTTAACCGCCATCAACTTTTATCGACGAAACACAAATTTCATCACCATAAACCGGCGTCCAACATTTCCTAGTCGTACTTTTTAGCGAAAAGCACACAGCACGACGATGTTCGACACAGATAAGCCTCGTTTTGTCGCGCAGCAGTTTCAATATACCGCCAACTTTACGATTAGTTAATGTAATGACGGCCTGTAAAAAACGGACCACGATACGTGATGTTTAAAAATCGGGGTTTATAGTGCGTCGGGGTTGACAATCGCTTTGTTTAAGTTTTCCAGCGGAACACAGATGGCAGGCAACGTCGCTGTCGAGGCTTTGTTGGCGGCCTTACAATATGCTTCCTGCGAGATACGCCGCCGTTCATTTCCCTGCCATTGTCTTAGGAGGGACGCCTTTAACGCTCGACGCTCGGCGTCTTTTCAGAACCGGGTTTTTGTCACGACGCGTTCTCTCTAAATGGTTAATTAACTCGCTGTATGATCGACGTGTTTACAAAGGCAATGAAATAATAACTAAATAGTTCTAGCCCGGCGCATCCACCATTTTTACATAGTTTTTATTTAAGAACGGCTTCAACCGGTATTAGGTTTGTGGCTTCAACTGTAACTGTTTTCTTCAAGATAACATCCTATTGCTTCAAGACAACTTCAGATTACCTCAAGAACCTCAAATACCATAAGATTACCTCTGATATCCGCAGGATGACCTCAGATATTACTTCAAGAGAGCCTCAGACTTTGGGTTGGAAAACTACATAATATATTTTAGTGCCGAAGCATATATGCGTAGGCACTCTAGTTTTAGTGAAATCGTTGCTCGGCGGTCGGTCGCTCGACCGTCTACTCTGTCCGTCGCGTAACTTGAGAACGGAAGCAGATAACGAGCTGAAATTTTGTACACGGATGTATACCACGAAAATCTCGGCGGGGGTTGTCAGCAATGAAAAGATCTACAAAAAAGTCCGCGACGGCATATAGCTATCTACGATGGGTAGCCCACCGTGATCGTTTTTGTGCTTTAATTTTTGACGAAAATAGCTTCGGTGGCTTATTGTCGGCTATCCGTAGCAGACATTTATATGCTGTCGTGGACTTTTTTGTAAGTCTATTCGTTGCCGACATTTCTCCCTTATACGATTTTAATCCATCTTCAAGCGTTTAGGTAGCGTTCGCAGTAGAAGCGCGAGAATGCGAGGTTTTTTTCGGGACCGAAAAACTATTAATTGTAATAACTCGAGAACCAGTGGAGATATTTAAGGTTCAAGTACACTCCATAAAAAAAAAACTGTAAGTTCAAATGTGATGAAAAAATTACCGATTATGTCATTAGCTGCAAGGAAGCTTCACACGAAATTTTAAAAAAATTGTTCGTCCCGGGACCTTAAAAAAAAATAAAAACGCGTTTTTCTTCAGTTTTTATTTTTTTATGGGCCTCACAGACGAACGATTTTGCAATTTTTTTTTTGTTACTTCATTACATATGATCAAATTGTTGGTAATTTTTTCGTTACGTTTGAACTTACAGTTTTCTTGTAAGAAAATCAAATACTATAAAAGTTGTCATAATTCGCATATTTATCAATAAATTACAATTACAATGAAACCTGAAATGCACTTTTGATCTACAAGTCTGTTGAAGGTGAGGGGGTGTCAATTTTGGGGGATGAAGTTTAGGGGTTGAAAATCACAAAAATATTTTGCACATGTAGGTCTGAAACCCGACAATATCTGATAAGGGATGGTTTTTTCTGCAGGATGAGACAGAAGGGGTGCAAATCAGAGGTTAAAACTTGAAATTTCACGTGTTGCTTGAAATTCAAGCCATTCGATAACTTCAATTTTTTCATCAATGTCCCAGAAAAAGTTTTGAGCATATATTTAGCCCTTAGACCTTTAGACCACCTACGACCGGAAGAGAAAAAATTTGCACCTCTAAAACTCAACCCTGAACCATAAACCTTGAAACATAAAAAATTCACTTAGACGAAATGTAACCCTTGGACCACCTATTACCGGAGGAAACTAATTGAACACAAGTAATTACACCCCTAAAACTCACCCCCTTCAACCCTCAATCACAAAAAATTACTTGGATGGAATTTAACCCTTGGACCCCTAATTATCGCAGGAGACTAAAACCACGTTAGGTATAGCCTAAACTACTGGACCGATTTGGTTGAAATTTGGTACAAGGAGATTAGGTGACCCGTTGAAAAGCTGAAAGGCTTTTGGGAGTAATTGGTTCACGGAAAGTGCCATTTAGGCAAATCAACTTTAAAATGTTAAACACAATATAAGACACGGAAATCAAAGACCCATGCGATGGGGAGGTTAATCGCATAGGTCTTTGATTCCGTAAGTAATTCCAGAAATAATCCGGTAATTCCAACCGCAACTATAGCTGGTGGAAACAATATTTGGGAGACCCTAAAAGCCGCCTCATTACGAGGGTTGTAAGTGCGACAATGGCGCCCCGCTGGCTTACCTGACGCTCGTGGATATTTTAAAATTTCCGAGGTGGGCCGGATTTGAGAATTTTCACTATCTAACAAGCACAAATCGATTGATTATAGATAATGAAATAGTACTAAAATCATTGCACAGGCACCCAAGGAACTCATACAAGAATAAGGTTTTGACAAGTTAAGTAATTTGGAATTAGAATGAGTTTATAATTGAGGAGAGACATAAACGTTGCGTGCATTTAAAAAAGTACGCTGTTGGTAGATATCTAGGAGTATTTACCTACCTACCTACCTGCCTTCTAGGAAATAAGTTTGTTCCAGAATTCTTGCTATTTCATTTCCTTTAGATTATTGTTGGCTAAATTGTTCTGTCTCTATGCTAATGACCATGATAATGAGATTTTGCCAGCAGTGGGTCGTCTGCAATTATCGAAATAAAAAATAGTATGTTCTCGAATTTTTTAATAATGTATTGGTGGGTTTTAAAACTAAAATTGTCGAGTACGGCCCCTGGGAATAAATTTAAAATACCCACTAGTTAGTAGGTACACCAGGCACCTGTGTTTGCCCTTCCAGCGGGGCATCATTGTTACAGTTATAACCCTCGTAATGAGGTGGCTTTTAGGTTCTCCCAAATTTTGTTTCCACCAGCTATACGACACGTGGCAATTCTAGAATTACCACGTACCAGGTACCTAATCTAGATAATTTAAGTGTAATTCAAGTAATTCACGAGTGTAATCCTAATAATTGTAGTAATTCTGAGTGTAATTTAGGTAATTTTTGTAATTCCATCCACGGTAATCCTGACTCTAATCCTGGTAATCTTAAATAATTTGTACACTTAATTCTGGTAGTGATTTGCCCCTCGACCTAGTAGGAACAGTTACATTTACAGTTTCACTACAGTTACCAACAAAAAAGTACAGTGTAACATTTGCTCTAAAGTGAATCAGCTTGTTCTTTCTTTTGTCAATATCCTACATTGATTTAAAAAAAAATGTATCAGCAGCTACACTTTCTATAGTTACATAAGGTATGAGGTAAAATGATACTTTTTTGCCCCAAAAATATTAGGTACCTAAATAAAGTTACAATAAATGATTTTTCACATTCCGCAAGAAGGCTTTCCGTGGAATGGGCGAATGTAAGTGACAAAAAACTTTGTATTCAAGCTGGCGAGCCACTAAATTAATAATTGTGGAGAAGACGTCGAAGTGCTGGTTTCATCAGCCCATGCTTTGTCTTGTATACAGCGTTCCAGTAAACGCCGACTAAATTATTTACGAACGCGAAGGTTAGAAATACATTTTCAATGAACTTGCAGTTGCAAAGCTTTTGTGCTATTCAACCACGGCAGCATTTTAAGTTAGTCCAGGTGTGTTAAAATGTAAATTCTAGTGTAATTCTTTTGTTGCACTCTTTACAATTTAACGGTAAAATTTGAGAATTCCAAAACATTGGCGAAAGCGTTAGGTACCTGCTGTTATAATGTGGGGGAAGATCAAACCACAAGCGCAGTGGCTGCTGATAAGATTAAAAATGTTCGGTCTTGAATCAGTGCACTTGTTACTTGCTTCTAAATGAGTAATTTTCTCTTGAATTGATCATTCTGGTCTTCTGGACTTCCCTAACGACAAAATCTGAAATGCTAAATTGTAAGTCTACTCAAATAATATACTGTACCCTTAGCTGTAAAATGGGGAGACGATTACCTGGAAGTCATCTGGCAAAAAATCGGTACCTGCAACCATTACGTATTAGAAATCGACCCCATTGGTTATCAAAGCGACATCTCACAAAGCTGTAACGAAACTTTCTGCTCTCACAAGCTATGAGATCATTTTTTCCCTCCGATAAGTTTTGTTTTAGATAGCAAACAACTTAAGAATATCTTCAAGTCAACAGTACGAGTTTACAGTCTATGCAGAATGTCAAGACAAACTCTGCGAGAAAATTTCAGATTACAGCCCACCAGTGAAAGCAGACATCAACATTCAGTGGATGTTCCTCAACAAAATTCTCAACCTTCAGGTTTTTCTAAAAGATGTCAAGGCTCAAAAAATGGACGAATCCACTCTACATCTACTAGCGCCAGGAAAAGGCAAATCGAATTCTTTAAAACACGAAGGCCTCTCCAGTTACGATCTTTTGTACAAATGTAACGTAGCTGCTTTGAACGACTCGCAAATCTTTCCGCTTGGAAGCCCAACGGAGATTCTTTCTGGTTGTAACAGATCGGATGTCAGTCTCGATTCTGCACTTCCTGCCGGAGCAAAAATGCGAGTCACTCTTGTTTTAGATTACACAAGGTAGTTTCAAACTCTTGTTTCACAAAATTAACTTACTGTTTAGGACGCTTTTCGGAGCGTTAAGTTTTTTTCGGGACCGAAAAACTATTAATTGTAATAACTCGAGAACCAGTGGAGATATTTTACTGAAACTTGATATGCGCTTTTGTGTCAATTTTGAGGTTGAAAATCACAAAAATACGAAAACTTCTAAAATATTTTGCACATGGAGGTCTGAAACGCGACACACATATTTCGACAATATCTGATAAGGGATGGCTTTTAGTGTTTTCTGCAGGATGAGACAGAAGGGGAGCAGATCAGGGGTTGAAACTCGAAATTTGCTTAAAATTCAAGTCTTTCGATAACTTTTCATCAATGGGCCAGAAAAAATTTTGAGCATATATTTGGCCCTTAGATCCTCAGACCACCTACGACCAGAAGAGAAAAAAATTGCACCTCTAAAGGTCAACCCCTTCAACTTTGATACATAAAAAATTCACTTAGAGGCAGTGATGTTCCCATCAATTTTTTTGAGGGTATACTACCGGTAAGCCATTGTGTGGCTGACCTTTCCTAGAATCTGAGGAGGGGTGCGGGGGAGGGGGGTTATGACAACAAAAGAGCTTGAAATTTTTTAGAATTAAGTGCAGAAAAAACTAAGAAGTGTTTATTGGAATTCGAACTAGTGTCCAAGTCGTGCATAGTCGTGCATAGCTTGACGTTAGATTTTCCATGAAAAAAACATATTCAGCAAGTTTTACGAAATGCCACGAGAAACTTACAGAGAATATCTATAAGTTTCAATAAATTTATTGAGAGTATACGCTGTATGTCCAGAATATCCCTTGGAGCATACGGCGTATATGGAGTATACCCTATGGGAACACCTCTGCTTAGAGGAAATGTAAACCTTGGACCACCTATTACCGGAGGAAACTAATTGAACACATAAAATTGCACCCTCGAAAACCACCCCCTTCAACCCTCGAACACAAAAAGTTGATATGGAGAAAATGTAAGCATTGGACCACCTCTTTTCGGAGGATACCAAGTTAACACAAAAAATTGCACCCTTGAACCTCGCCCCTTTCAACCTCCAACCACAAAAACTTGACTTGGAGGAAATTAAACACTTGCACGGCCTACAACCGAAAGAGTTTAATTGAACAAAAAAATTGCGCCCCTAAAACTCACCCCCTTCAATCCCGAAACACAAAAAATGACTTGGGCGGAATTTAACCATTGGACCACTCATTATCGCAGGAGACTATTTTGAATGCAAAAAATTGTATCCCCAAAATCCACACAAATAACTGACTTGGAGGAAATCGAGCTGTTGGACTATCTACAACAGAAACAGACTAACTGAACGCAAAAAGTTGCAAGCCCGAAAACCACCACCTACAACCTCCAAATACGAAAAATTGATAAACATAAACAATTGACTCGGTGGAAATTTAACCCTGACTACTTGTTGCTGGAGCGCAAATAAATTTAAGATTTGGACCACTGTTATTGGAGGATAGGTACTAATTAAGCGCCACCGAAACCCACCCCCTTCAACCCCTGTGGATAATAATTGAACGGACAAAATTGCACCCTCTTCAACCCCCAACACAAAAGATTGGCATGGTGGAAATTTGATGCTCGACCTATAGGTACTTACAACCGGAGGATACTAATTGAACGCAAAAAAATTCATCACCTGCTGATATACCCTCACGATTTCTTATCATGAGCATATGCTTCGGCACTACCACTAAGTGCAGATTACATGTGCACCCAAAACCACCAAGTCCAACTCAATATATGAATCATTCACGGTGAATAAACATCTACAGGGATACACATCGCATTGATATACTTCTTCCGTTGGTTTTTCTCGTTGGTTCTAGACAAAGGGATCAAGACCTGGATTAAAAATCTCGAAGCAGAAACGTCGAAGTCTTTAAAAGATCACCAGAAAAGATAAGTACGGAGATTATGATTCTCAGGAGAAAGAAACAGCATCATTCAATAAAATTAGGAAATGAAGTACTGAATCAAGTACAGAAGTTCAGGTACTCGGGTGCAATAAAGTGAGTGGATGGACATGGAAGAAGAAAGAACTACCAAAAGATAGGGTCCAGAAATATTGACTCTAATAAGAAAGATAGAAAAGGAAAATTGACAGAATGGAGCACAGGGGAATAGATTCAGGCTGGACCTGTTGTGAAAAATAGATAGATGATAAATTAGTGGCGAAAATGAGGAAGGGGCACTTGGATTGAGACAGTAAGAACGGCGAGGATGGATCAATGCCCGCAAATAAGAAATTATCACTTGTCGCCTGCTGTAGCGTGTTATGCGCTTCTCTAATTAATCGTACAATGTACAAACGAGGATAAAGTAAAACTCGCAGGCAAGGAATTAAAAAACAATTATCAGCCAGCAGGACGGTATAATTGGAAGAAATTGGTGTGGGATCCCCTCGAGCGACATCCAGTTAAGCAAGGACCCAGGTGCGATCCGGCCCGTGTTATTCACTGCGTATTATTTTCAGAAAATGAAGCAAAGTGGATAAATCCAAGTTTTCGCTCGTTACTGGAAAACTTCCAACCGAACCAAACATTCTCGGAGATTATTTGTATGGATTGCCCCGCGCCTTAGACAAAATACCACACCAGTAAAACCAGGACGGGCACCAGCTCGGGGATTACCGTCCGAAACTTTACTTATTCAAGTACACCGCGAATTAATCTGAAAACTTGCCCCGTTGCTTTAAAACCAATAAATTGATACGTAATTCGCAAACAGAGGGGATTTCGGCGCTTCCTGTTTGTTCGTGGCATAATCTGAAGCTAATGGGAATGTCAGGGATTTGATGAGATTTTTCCGTTTCCTTTAACCCCCTTCCCGGAGGTATACGATCGTGATACAATTATGGGGATTTAAAGGTGTGGAACGACACGTGACTGAAAAATAAATTTTTGGACCAGTTTTAGCGAAAAAATCGGAAATAATATATCGGCGCCTGGGGCATTCCATTAGTCAATTTATGAGCCGGCGTTCTCCTCCTGGATCGAGTGAAGTTCGAACAATCTCCCTTTTTCGTATTTTCAAACAATATTTAGTAAAATATATTCCATAAAATAATTGATTGTAAAACTATACATAAATAAATTAAAAATCATCCTACGCTATATACGACTGGTTCTTCGTAATCAATCGACCTCTTCCTCTTTCCCCACATTTCCCCGAGCCTTCTCTCGCTCTGTCTCTTCGTTCTTATCTTCTCCGCCGCCCTTTGCAGCTTCCTGAACTTCTCGCTTTTGAAATTATTCTCCTCGTGAGCCTCCCTTTTCAAGTTCACTTTAGTCTCCTTCAACTTATTCCTAACGATTTGGTCTATATCAAAATTGGGGATGAACTCGGTCTTGGGGCCCAACCCCACACTCTCCAGCTGCTTCTCAATCAGACTCTTCTGGAACAGCCCGGTCTTCCTCTTTCTGTCCGTTCCTTTATTGCAATTATTGGTGGGGCAAGCCACCATCTGCCTCGCCATTTCTGCATTATCTTCAATGAACTCCTTGACTGGAGCAGCTCTAGTTTTGCATTCGTCGTTCATGTTGTGGTAGCTCAGAAGAAGCCCTTCTAAGGCAACCAGAATCTCCTGCAACTTCTTCACGTCGATCTGAGGCTGCTCCTGTTCGTCGTGGATTCTGAACAAGAAGCTGCCCTGATCTGGATTTGGGGCAAAGTTGTTTGAAACTTCTGTTAAAGTCTTCGCGCTGACGATTGTTTCGAGGAATTCTTTGAAGTCGTCTGGCAGCCTTTGGCAAAGCCTTCTTCTGACTTGGGCTAGGATCAATTTGTTAAGTACTACGGTGATCTGGTCCAACAGCTGCTTGGCTTCGTCCACGCCGCCGTCGCTTTCGTTGCTTTTAAAGACGTTAAAATCCATCTAGAATAAATAAAGAAGTTTTAAGGCAAACGATGAAAAAGATTACAGATCCAGAGCAGTCCGAGTGCTTCCGAGACAAACCGGAGTGAAATTTCGACTTGAGATTGGGTCGCTTCTTGACTTCGTCGAACACTCTCGTCACGATCTTGGAGGCTAGTTGACCGTTTGCCACTTCTGCGAGTTTCTCGTTTTCCAAGTCGACCTGCTCGAGCGACGACTAAAACAATTAATTCCCGTTTTGATTTTCGAGACTACTTACATTGGCGTCAATCGAGGATATTTCTGTGTGATCAACCTGCTTCTTAGCAACTTTTCTCTGCAGTTTCTTGGGCAGCTTGCGACGATCCCTTGTTTTCTCTTGCCTTTTCTCATTCGCGCGTGAGTTATAAATCTTGTCCTGGCTTCGCGAAACTTTCTCACCGGAAGCCTCCCTAGCTTTCCTAACTTCGATTACATCATCGAAATCCTCCATTCTCGCATACCTGGTCTTCTTCTTCTTTCTCATGCCCTTAGTGGTTCTCCTACCCTTGCAGCTTTTGTGATGAGCCTCGCCTCCTTCTGTGGTCGTTTCTTCCGCCAGAGCATCTTTAATATGCTTCATGTCTTCCTTCTGGTGGATCTCCTCGGTCACCTTTTCCTCGTCGGTTTCATTACGACATGAATGGTTTTTCCCGCCGTGAAACACCGTGTCGTTATTGAAATCAGTGTTGTTCACCTCCAGGTCGTTCTTGTGTTGGTTGTCCTCTGAGTATTCGTCCTCGTTCTTCATGTCGAGGGCGTCCAGGAAGTCTCTGCGGGCCCTCGGCCACTCGTTGAACTCCTCGTCAAGGTTGTCATCAACGTTCGCCATCTCCTCATCTGTGAATTTTAGGTTCCTGCCGAAAAAATGCTGGTCGTCCCTGAGTCCATCCGAGATTTTAATGTCGTTGCCTGATTTTTCCAAAATTTTCGGCGATTCTTCGTTCTGACCGAAATTGGTGTCACCGTTGTCGATGAAGTAGCTGCCTCGATCGACAATGACGGAGTCTTGAGGTTGGCTGTGATCGGACACTTTGAATTCTTCTTCTGTGTTCTCGACTTTTTGAACCTGTTTCCTTGGTTCGATCTCAAAAATTTGGGGGTGCTCGAAAGGGACGTTGTCGCTGGGAATCGGGTTTTGCTTCAAATGCGCTTCGCTGGGTCGCCTCACGTAGTCCTGCTCGTTCGGCTGTCGAAAATTGACGTCGAATTTTGGGAATTCCGGGTGAAAATTTCCCTTGATCTCCTGTCGCTTGCTGCTTAGCCGAGGAGTTTCCTCGAGTGGGTGAGGGTTTCCTTGCCTCTTGCTGCTCTTTCTGTTCTCGTTCATGTCTACGTAAAACAAATTTTCTGCTGGTGCTGGGCGAGGTTTCACTTGTCGCTCGTTCATGTCTACGTAGAGAAAATTTTCTGGACTTTCTTGGTGCTTCTTCATCTTCTGTTTCCTGTGATTGTTCACGTAGATCGCTTGCTTCTTCTCAACGAAAGGATACTTCTGACCTTCGACATTGACTTCGCCTGATTCTGCTTCTGGTTTCACGAATATTTCTTCAACGGTATGTCTTTTGTGCAACTTCTGCTTTGGATGCGTAGCTATTTTGCGTCTTTGTTGGCGCTTTTTATGGAAAGGAATGTTTCTCTTCCTATCGAACTTGTAGTTGTTTAAATCCTGAAAGTTGAGAGTTACACGAGACAAAAAAAAAATTACGCACCTTGTAAAGAGAAGCGGCTTGGGCCAAGGGATCAATGCTGGGACCCGTGTCCTTGCTCAACTTCTGATACCTCCTCGCCGCGTTCCTGATGAAACTGAACTCCCCCTTGTGCCGCACGACGTTAGCCAGGAACTCGTTCAGCTCCTGGGGATTGCCCTCTTTCGGCCGGAAGCTCTGTGGGAACGCAATAATTTCGGAATAATTCAGACAAAAGGTGTGTAAGACACGGATAACTGGTTGAAAACGCCGCCACTTAATATCCCTTCCGCAGGCCCTTAATCCAATTAATGAAAGGGATTAGGAACAAAGACGTCGCTGGATGCGTGGATATCGAAGGGTGCGCGCCCCCTTGCCGCAGAAAACAGCCACAATTCCAGGTGCGAGACTTAATCGGGACCTGTCACGCGATAACAATAATTGATGGGGATGGCGCCGCGGTCTTCATTCCTCAGTTTTAATAATATTCGCAAGGTGTATTGTGTACTGGTAAGTACATGCTGGCAGCTTAATCACAATTTTTCCGGGAGAAATTTCACTGCCGAGGGAATTGCTGCACGTCAACATTCAAATCGTTTCTGTTAATACGTTGAATAGTCGGTGTGAGAAAATAAGAAGCAACTATACGTATTTTAGCCTATATCTGAAAGTATTTAGGAAGATTTTCCGATAGTCCATCTGAAACTTGATAGTCTTGATAAACTACATTCTTTCAGATACGTAACCTAGCTGACCAATAGTTTCCTGTAAACAGGTCAGGAAACTTGCTTACATACTCCAGATAACCTATCTGAAGCAATTGATTCTTGAAGAAAGGGTTAAGGGAGCAGTGGCGTATTCTGGTCAAAACTGCTGAGCGTGCGATAGAACAGGGATGGAATAATATTACCTAGTACCTACAGTCCTACATAGCATATTAGTAGCCTTTCGAGTAGGTAATTGGCAACTAATTGCAAGTAATTGCTACCACCAACGATTTTTGCATGGCAGCCATACGATATAATACCAACACTAAAACAGAATGTTGAACAAATTGATAAAATATTTTTATTTGCTATTTTACTTGCTAAGAACTTAATTTTGGAAAGAAAAATGTATGCATGTCGCAAAGGAATTAAATTAACAATAAATTGTATCAGGAACTGCAAACTGCAAGCGCCCAGAGCGAGACTGAGATCGAGTATTACGAACAAAACCGAGAAAGAAAGGAACAGGAGATGCGTGCTGAGCTACGATCGGACGCAATGCCTGCTTAAATTCTCGTACTTCCTTCGACTACGTTCGGATCGAGGCTCCCATTTCGGCATTTCGCTTGCATTATGCGAAATCCCGGCGCTCATAACATTAAGCGCACACCGTGGGTACCCGGCCGTGGTCTAACTTCGAATTTAAATGTCCACGTGTCTGTTATTTAAAAAAAGCCACCGGAAGATGTACATCAATGCGATGTGTATCCCTGTAGATGTTTATCATGTTAATGGGCCTAATGAACAAAAAATAAGCAACTTATTTTTTATTCATTTGGCCGAATGTGTATGCTGGGCGGCTGGTCTTACTGGTTGAATCGGGTGCAGATTTCAATCTAGTGTCTCCGTAGACGCACAGATGCGTCAAAGAGGCGAAATGTTAAAAATGTCTTCTTGAAAATCATCCAATTATACAATCAAGGTTTTGTGGGGGTTGAAATACACACTTATACCTACCTATTGCGAAGGAAACTGGAAAATTGTAAAAGGTAAACTGAATCCCGCTGAATCCCAAATGAGTTCAATTTACTACCGACGAAAAACAAAATTACGCGAATTTTGCAAAATTAGCACTTAAAGGGGTTGAAAAATCGTAAAGAAAGATGAAAAGTCAAAGGGGATGAGAATAAACCGCTGTTAAGTAAAATTACAGATAATAACACCAAAATAACCAAATTATGTAAGTTAGGGTTTAGAGAGTTGAAAAATTGCGAAGGGGGTTGAAAAAAGTGAAAAGGCTAAACATCTTCTAAATGAGTTCAATTTATTACCGAAGAAAAACGAAATAGTACGGACGCTCTTGGGAGTTTGATAAGGGTTACCTTGCACTTTGTGATTAAGAGATGGTACTTTGCACACTTCTTACCAAGATGCCAAAGATCACTTTTTGAGGTTTGCCAAGTTTGAAGTCTATGCGGCCAAATGCTTTGGCGGGTTGCCTACCTCTAGGGCGTACTTCCCGGAATCGCCTATTTAGCCAGCTTTTTTCGCTATCAAGGCTCTTCAACGGGTCACCCAATCTCCATGTACCAAATTTCAACCAAATCGATTCAGTAGTTTGGGCTATAATGTATTTTTAATGTTGTTACCAAATTTCAATTTTTTTATCCAAAGGGCACTAAATGCAAATGAATTTTGTATTATTCAAAACCAGAATTTGAAGACCTTTCTGATGGTGACAATAAAATTTTCAAAAACTTGTTAAGATTGCAAAATGAGAGTATGTTTAAATTTGAAAATTGATGTGCCAAAACGGCACTTTCCGTGTGTCGATTGCCTCCAAAAAATTTTCAGCTGCAATACGGGTAATACAATCTCCATATGCAAAGTTTCAGCTAAATCGGTCCTGGGGTTTCGGCTGTATCACCTTGTTAAAATACGTTAAAAAATCTCGAATATTTGAATTTTTGTCAAAAAGGCACTAAAAAGGGAATAAATCTTTAGAAGCAGAATTTGAAGGCCTTTCTTATGGTGACGTGAAAAATGGGGGTTTGCATTTTATATTAAAATTCCGGAAAGTATAGGCCCCGGAGATAGGCAACCTGCCACAGCCAGTGGCCGCATGGGCTTCAAACTTGGCTACACCTCAAAAAGTGATCTTTGGCATCTAGGTAAGAAGTGTGCAAAGTACCAGCCCTTAATCATAAAGTGCAGGGTACAGCCCAAGAGCGTCCCTACTAAAATGTTAAATTTAACATGAGGTTATTTCCATAGAAATTAATTGTTGCCACAATGGAAACTAACCTTAGTTTCCATTGACAAACCTCATGTTAAATTTAACATGAGATGAAAAAACCGGCCCATAGGGGGTTAAAATATCGTAAAGGGGGATGAAAATTCAAAGGGTATAAAAATTAACTGCGGTGAAGTAGAATTACAGAAAACAACACGAAAATAATTCAATTATATAAATTTAGCGTTTGGGGGGGTTGAAATATTGCGAAGGGGGTCGAAAAGGCGCAAAAGGCAAAACATAAACTAAACGAGTAATAGTATATTATGAAATTAGTTTATAATGCAAGGGATTATGAGTGAATGTTTAGCGTATGAGCGTAGCGAATACGCTAATTTCACGAATACCATAATTCCGCATTGTAAACGTATTTCATATACTATTTTGTCGTCGAACTAGCGTTATAATAAATCGGCAATTGATTTTTTAGAAATTTCATTTCTATACGAAATATAATTATTTGTAGTAGGTAACCTGCTAAAACCAACCCTTGATAAATGTGGTTGCTAAGTTTAATTAGAAATGTCAATTCAACTTTTTTAAACAAACTTTAAAATAAGATGAATTCTGATGAAGATTTGTTATTATGTGACCAAATACTCAAAAAAGCTGAAGAAGCTGAACTATGTTGACAACAATGATTCGCCATGGAAATATTGTGAATCTTGGTCGTGTGGATCCCGGACAGAGTATAAGTCTTATTCCTAAAAAGTCGGAAGTGAGTTACAAGGAGGAGTACGACAAGTTTTGGCAATGGATGAGAGCCAACAATGCGGAGGCAGTCACAGAAAAAGTTCTGCTTGCTTATTTTTTAGATCAGGTAAATAGCTCGCATAGTGTTTGATTTATTAATAGGTATTTTTTTATTAGTCGAAGGTTTACAAATCTTCATCGTTATGGTATGGTGTTTGTTCTCGAAGTTGAAATGCAGGTTACGAATTAAAGACAACGTTGATGTTACAAATTTTCCCAAACTTACGGCGTTCCTGAAGAGCTGTTCAGTTGGTTACTCGCCAGAGAAGTCTGCTGTGTTTTCAAAGGAACAATTGACAAGTTTCTTTGTAAATGCGCCGAATGACAAGTACTTACTTATGAAGGTTCTATTGTCAAAAGCTATTATAGATTTTGTCTAAAAATAATGGGATTTTGCAGGTGGTTGCAATTTTTGGTTTGTTTGGAGCTTGCAGGCGTGTTGAGTTCTATAATTTATATACGGGTGATGTCAAGGAGGAAGGCTCTGTACTAGTCATTTACATCAGAGATACTAAGACGCACAGGCCTAGGACATTTACCATTTTAAATGATGATGGGAGAGTGAATTATATTGACCTTTTAGGGCTTTTTGGTGGTAGCGTGCATTCAAAACTCGAAGTAACGTAAAACAAGATAAAAATATATTTAATAATCGTACAGTCGAGAAAGTAAGTCATGCACTCGGGTCTTGAGCGTTAGGCACAGAATTTGGGACACCACCATCGATAGTGGTGATTTCTATTTGATATTAGTACCTGCACCAGTTGAGGGTTGTGTTGGTAGGTCAAGGAACTTCGAACAGTGTGCAGATAAAGAGTTAGCCGGCCAACAGATTAACAAAAAGTGCATTATTTAATTTCTCGACAGTACGTGTGATTCTGTACAGGTCTACAGTGGAACTGCTTACATCTACCCTTAAAATTTGTGAGAGTGGCGAGATGCGCACACGTCTCTATTGTTCGTGACATGACTCACCCTTGGCAGGTAGTTGTTTACAGGGTTGGTGTTACCCTGTAAGTGGCGGATGTTTATGTCTACCAAGAATGAGTCATGCCGTTGGAATTTATATTTTGTCAAGTACAAATAATAAAGGCGACCGCCACAACCTCATTAAGAAGTATATGAGCTTAAGACCAAAGCATGTCAAAATTGACAAGTTTTTTTTATTTTATAATTCCGGTAAATGTACCTGTAATCCGGTTGGAATTAACACGTTCGGTCAAATGCCTCGAAACATCGCCAAGTATTTGGAAATTTCTAATTTTGCTCAGTATACTGGTCACTCATTTCGAAGAACGTCTGCTACAATTTTGGCAGATAGTGGTGCCGATATTAGAACTCTCAAAAGACACGGTGACTGGAAGAGCGATGTAGTTTGTGAAGGATACATTGCGAATTCACTAGAAAACAAAAACAAGATTGCCCGAACCCTCGGATCTACCAGTGAACAAGTTTGTATTTCTGCTTCAACAAGCGAATGTGTCCTTAGAACATCATCGACATCGGCTATTTCAATATCTGGAAATTCAAACTGTACTATTCATATTAATATAAATAAATAATTAACTTATGGGTTTATTTTGTTGTTATGGCAACTTATGGCACGGTATTATGGCATGCGTGCCGTAATGTGGTTGATTATAAACAATTTTGGCAGTAGTAAAGTTACGATTATAATGCTAGTCGACGACAAAATTTATTAGGTAATATACAATATGTATACAGGGTTAGTACAAAGTCCCGGGACGGTCAGTTATCTCCGTTATTTCTTGAGATTTTACTTTGAAACTTGTATTGTTGACTAACTTGTATCAATATTATTATTATGCTAATTGTTTATCAATTTAAAAGTAGATTCCAGTTTGAGAATGGTTTTAACTTTTACGCTCGCGAAGCAGTTACTGGAATCGATCGGAAAATTCAAAAAAATCGAATCGCCAAAAACATGAAATCTTTACGTTTCCGGGTCCTGGGAACCCAAAAACGTGCTTTTGAGAAAATGTCTGTCTGTCTCTCTGTGTTGTGTGTCTGTCTGTCTGTCTGTGATCACGCTGCAGCTCAAACTACTGAACGTATCGAGATGAAATTTGGCACACATATTCAGTGGGAGATTTGTAGGTGCTGATTAGAATCTGGGCCACATCGGTTAACGGAAAGTGCTTTTTTGGCACATCAACTTTAAAAATTCAAATGCAAACCACCATTTTTCGCGTTACCATATGAATGCTCTTCGAATTCTGCTTCTAAAAATGTATTCTTACTTGTGCCCTTTTGGCCAAAAAATGGTGCCGTGAAAAAAACCTATGCATAACTGTATATTTTTATTACCGGTTTTGATAGCTGATTTTTTTTCAAGCCGAAAACCTTAGTGCCATTTTTTCGAAAAATGTAATTTTAGTGGCAAAAGGGCCCTTGTTTCAATTTCTTTTACAAAAAAAATATTCTTACTATCGAATTCGACAGCTGTTATATTGCCGGATCAAAAACCTTAGTGCAATTTTTTAGAAAATTTCCATTTTAGGGACCCTATTTGAATTTTTTTTAGCAAAAGGGCATATTATCATTATCGCATTCGATGGCTGTTGCATTGCCGGATCGAAACCTCAGTGCCATTTTTCCGAAAAATGTCTTTGGTATTTGCATGGGTTGGTGTGAAGAAGATTGAAAATTTTAATAGATCCAGTATAAATATAGGAAGTTCAGAACCGCAACTACCAAGAATCCTACCTGCCAATCTTTCAGATAGCTTATCTGGAAATTACCTAGTTGCTAATGCCGCACGTATGACATTATTTAGCTGCACATTCCGGTCAGTTGACAAGTAGTTTCAAGTAGGCTCTTTCTCTTCAGATAGGCTATCTCTAAATAGTTTTCCATCTACATGTTACAGATAGCTTATCTATAGTTATTTTGTAGCATCCATCTGAATCTGAATCCATCTGAGACTTCAGGCAAGCTATCTGTAGGCTAATTACGTAATTACCTCCAAGAACAGCAAGTTTATCGATGGCTCGGGGGCGGAATAACCACCCTTTGCAACTTTTATGCAAAAACAGGAGAAACATCTGTTGCTAAAAATGCGGAATATTAATTCTAATATCCGCGCGTTTAAATATGGCCCATAAACTGTCGGGAGAGACGGCGGCGGCCTCCGGAGCTTTTTATTTTCCTATTACCGACGGCTAAATTATTGTTTTACTTAAGACTCGCCTGTTTAATAATTGATAAGATTACGCGGGCGGCAGGCGCCTGAAAAATAAATACATGCGGGGGAGAAAAATGCCGGAAAACCGATGTATCGAGGTGGTGGCGTCGGGACGCCAAGTTTCGACTTCGGCGTTGAAGGGGTTAATGGAGGGGCGGTGTCGCGGCGCACCTATAAGTTAACATTTTTTTTAACCGTTGCGGGCCAATCATCTGGATATTGTGTAAGAAAAGCGATAGCTGAACTTCGTCACTTCTTTCTGTTGGAATAGAGACGATGTTATTATTTTATTATTATTATTATTTAACTTTAGAACTGAGACACGAAACCACTGAAAATATTTTTGACGCAGCCAATACTGTAAATATCGAGGTCGACGTCGGTGCATCCATTCCATCTTATTGGTGTGACTTATCGCCTAAAGTGGTCGTAAATCGTGCGAGGTCCTTCCGTCTCTCCCTCGACTTTTCCACGTGTACATTTCCCTAATGCGGCCCGTTATTTACTTGCGCCCTTCCGATATGTGGACCGCAGAATTCGAACCCTAAAAACGGAAAACCTGCCATAAAACACGATGTCGCCCGTAAAATAAAGAATTTATTGAACTCTTCGGAAAAATTAGGGAAAAAACGACCGGACGATAAGGCGAGCGTCGACTCGTTAGGGCGTCGAAGTGATGAAACACTTTAATTTCCGACGCGCGAAAACTGGGCCGCATTAGCTCATTGTTCGGGTTGATTTAATAAACGCAAGATTTACCTTGAAAGTGGCATAATATTTGCGCGGCGACGCCGACGCGTCCATAAAATTGATGAATTGATAGGGAATTTAATTATGACGGCTCGGATGGATGTGCGGGACTCACCTCGAGGACGCCTCCTGAAGAGAAGTCGCAGGCCGCAATCAATATTGCGATTTCCTTCAGCCACAGACGTATATCCATAAAACTGAAAATAATTATAAGTGATTAATTGGGTTCGATTTTTTGAAAGTACAAAAACTCATTTTTAACCTGTCGGCTGTGGTCCAAGATTTGGTATTTTTGATTGGAAAAATTAAACGGAGAAGTTTCTTTGTTGGAATGGTTAGATTTCAGAGCTACAAAAAACAGATTAAAATTTAACCCTCCGCCAGAGCCTGTGGTTATGGGCCTACATTTTCACAAATTGGGGCAATAGCACAGCTTCGATTTTGGAGGACTTTTAGTATGTTAGCCTGTGACTACACTAAAAATTGACAGCAAACGTTGTTCAGGGGGTGATTCTACATTGAAAAATATGAAAAACATTCCTATAAACATGTGTCCGAAGATCGCTCCTAAGTGGGATGAGACCCTCTGAAGGGGCGATGATTAACCAAGAAATAAAAATAAATTGTTGAAACTTCAAAGAAAAGTTTGTATTTTTTTGCAAAATGTTATCCAGCCCTTTGGTATCTATGATTGCCTAATTCTGCAAATTCCTCAGTTTTATTTCAAATGAAAATTTGACAACAAGCTGTCAAACAATGCACACAGGAATTTTGACCCGTTACATCTAATCACTATACAGGGTGTTTTGCAACCGCGTGTAAGATTTTTAACCTCAGATTGCCCATCGAAAATGGTAACGATTAGCACAAAATTGTTTAGGTCGAAGTCGTCTCCTAAGGAACTTATAGGGCTTTAAAATCAGCCATCGGGAGCAGTTTTTCTTAGTTATCTCAGGAACGGATTAACGGATTTGAATGAAATTTGGTGGACACTAGTAGCCAGTGAATATACATCTGCATGGGGAATTTCGTTGGATTATGACCACGGGATCCCCAGAAAACGGAGACACCTTTGACATTTTTCTTCCGGAAAATGTTTGAAGGTCACGCGTTTAAAAATGGTGGTGTCCGTTAGAAAGGGCAATTCAAACTGCAACTTTTACTATACTTGGTATTTTTTGATTTAATGCGTGGTTTTAGAGATATCCGTACCTGAGGTAACTGGCAAATTTTTCAAGGTCACGCATTTTAAAAATGGTGGTGCCTGTTGTAAAGAGCAGCTTAAACTGCAACTTTTACTATTCTTGGTATGTTTTTATTTAATGAGTGGTTTTAGAGATATCCAAATAAGAAAAACTGCTCCCTATGGTAAAGCCCTAACTTCCTTAGGAGACGACTTCGACCTAAACAATTTTGTGCCAATCGTCACCATTTTTGATGGGCAATCTAATGTTAAAAAACTTACACGCGGTTGCAAAACACCCTGTATACGAAGGTCTGCACCAATTTTCAGATTTTATTTAATTTTTCCCAAGTTTTGCCTTATTTTTGTCTAAAGTTCCGCATCCGTTGAAAAATGGTTGCACCCGTTAAAACACAATATTTTTGCGACCATTAAAAACGCACTTTATTCATTAAAATGCGTTCCGTATATGTTTTTTGACGGTTTTGACGCCTTCAGCTCGTATTAAAAATTTAATTCTTGTGCAATTGTACACTCATTCCTACATAATATACTAGTATTTCATTCGGAGTAGGTATAACGACATCCATGCTTCATCACATACCTTAATAAAATAAATATCTATCATTAGAGCTCGAACCTTAGGTGCTGTTTTTGCAAGCACTATTTAGCGAATATTATAAAAAATCTCAGTTTACTTTTTTTTCTTTACATTTTGTATATTTATGGGTGCTTATTTTGTAATTTTGCAAGTAAAAATTATCTGCAAACAAGAAAATTTATAGTATTTAGGAATATTTCGAAAGAGGATAAAAACAACCAACATGTTTGTACCTGCTGCAAAAAATATTCGCCTGTAAATTCTATATCAACCTGACTAAAAATATACAGGGTATTTGAAAAATTCAGAAAAATTGCGAAAAAGGTGAATTTTAAAATAAATTGAACTAACGGGAGGCTCAAAAAAAATAGGACAAGATGTTTTTGACAATAATTTTTATTCTTTGACCGATTTTTTTTATTTTTCAATTAATGCATTGCATTCCTACGCCCCAAAAACATCCCCTTGTTTTCAACCATGCGATAAACCTTGAAGTTATAGCGGTTAATTTTTCTGTTGTCTCCTCGTAAAAGGCATTACGGACTTTTTTCAGACAATTATTGTAGAATAATAACCTCTTAACAAAATTTATGGCAGTTAAAAGCGTCTGAAAGAGCAAAAATCGCTCTTTAATTTGGTTTAGGTCAGAAAACGATTGGTCGAAAATCTGTGATTTTGCGTCATATCCTGAAAACCTGATCCTTTAGCTTAAGCCTACATTGGGCCAAATCGGCCAAGAAATTAAAAGGTATTGCAAAAAATATTTTGTCCGGTTACTATTTAGTCGAAAAATAATGTTTTGCTCGCAAACCAAAGATTCAAGAGCAGTAATACTTTATGGATAAACTAAACCTTCTAAATGGGCTGTAAATATGCTAAAATACAGGGTGTCTCAAAACTCGCGCACTTCGGGCCTGAGGTGATGTCGGTATTTGTCAGAAAATTGCGAAATTAGTCACAGACAAGAAGCATAAAAAAAATTCTGTTGAACTGACTACTATCTACACAGAATATAAAGATCCACGCGATGGGGAGGTTCCAGCCGCTTCTCCGATGCATTTTTTTTATACTGCATGCAGATTGATAAAATCTGCACCCGATTCCACAAGTAAATTCACGCGACCCGTACATACCCATGATTCTATACGACAAATTCTGCAATGTAATTCAAAATAATACAGTTAATAGATGTTGAAAAATATTTTAGCAAAAGCCGGGTGAGGGAATTTATCGACCCATATTTGAATTAAGAGGTGATTTGAAGCAACTTTGAAAGGATGCCATATAGGTACAGGGCTTTGTTAAGAACGTCGACTTAGAATGAAATTCTCCATTTGAATTTTTTGAGATTATCTGCTCTTAAAGACCTGACCTGACCTGTAGGAGACTCCTGTAGACTGTATCTGACGCACTACATGGTTCAAGAATAGAGCGATTGACCACTTTATGATCTTCGTTGACAAATCTCTTCCTCTGTGAGTAGGTATTAGTATTTGTCTCCAGCCAAGCTATAAAAGAGTTAACCAATAATTCTTGCATGTTCAATTTACTAGGAAATAGACTTCGATTACAAGAACATATCTAAGTAAGAAAAATCGCAGCCCCATCCAACCCTGCTTATTAGTTAACCCCAAATTTAACTTCTCAATTTATTTCCGGGATTTTTTGCCTCCGTGGAGAGAGCGGAACTTGAGCTGAGAGCCATATGTCGGTGGCTTAGCATGATGGACGGCTTAAGACGACAACTTGATCGATAGGCGACATTGTCCCCTTAACTCTTATAAATACAGATCCGCTGCCCCACCAAACCGTTATAAAGTGCCAGATTAAACCCCCCATTCCGCACCGTTTTAATTTCCAATGCCTCGACGAGCTCGCTTTGGAAAAAAAATCATCACGTCTCATATTAATTTCGCCCGTGGCCATCTCCAGACTAAAGACGTCCCATTTGCGAGGGCGATGATTAAAAAGTAGCACGGGATGATGTTTGTCACAAATCGATATCGGGGATTTTTTCGGGGCTAAGCGCGTTAGCTTAATCGCGGCGCTTTTTAGCGGCGGATGCAAAAGGCACTGCCGTGTAAATTATCCCTCGCTAACTGTCGGCTGGTTTGTAATCTTCGACGCATAATCCCGGGAAAAGCACCTTAAGGAGGTGTTAGTCGTCGGCTTACTTGAAACTTGGCGGACTCGAAATTACTCAGCCGCAAATTTGTCTCGTTATGATTTATGAAGTGCTCAATAATGGAGGAAGCAAGTTTTTCCGGCCGGCGCCTCCGCCAGGATTTAAAGCCTAGTCCTGAGGTATAGGCAACAAATCGCATTAGCAAACAAACAGATCCTCGAATCGGAAAATGGACATGAAGAGTAAACACTTTCCTTCGGCAGCTTTTAGCTGACTCTGATTCGGATGTGTCAAGAATATCCTCAATTTTAATTGAAAAAAAAATGCAGCAGAGAAGCGGCTGGAACCTCCCCATCGAGTGGATCTTTGTATAATGTGTAGATAGTGGTTCATTCAACAGAAATTTTTTTATGCTTTTCGTCTGTGACTAATTCCGCAATTTTCTGACAAACACCGACATTAGCCCAGTTCCCAGACAAATTAGACAAAAAAGTGGCGATCGAGTGAAAAAAATTCCGGTGTTTTGAAATTTGGCATGGTTGTTCGCTAGTATTTACAGAACATCATACTAAAAGTACCGGAGGGTAGGAGGTGAGCGCGAGGGGGAGGAGCTGATTGAATGTGCCTTTTCTGCGTTTTTCGTATATATCTCCGTAACTACCAATCCTAGCGAAAATTCTTCTATATACAAAATTAAAGCAGACTAAATTTCCTAACAAAACGGTCCTATTCATTTTTGTCGTAGGATTCATACTTTAAATGTTATAAGCCTGACAAGTTCTCATATTTACTTGGGATGGCTACAGCCAAGGAGTTTAAGGTTTTGACCCGCACAAAAATAAGAAATCGTGCACCCGAATCGGCTTCGTGTTGCGTTTTTGCGATTATTTCTCCAACGGCTTATCGGACGACAAAAATGTATAGAATCTTTTCGTTGAAAATTTTATCCTGAACATTTCAGTTCCTACATATTTTTGTCGTTAGATAAACCATTGAGGAGATAATCGGAAAAAAGCAGCGCGACAATTCCGAAATTACTTACAGACGAGAAGTGAGTTTTCTGTCGAATTGACTACTATCTACATAGAAATCAAAGATTCACGCGATGGGGAGGTTCCAGCCGCTTCTCTGCTGCATTTTTAAAAATGTGTCTGGGTATCTACGTAAGTACGTTCGTTTGTAAACACGCCACAACCAAAACTTTAAACCACTAGACCGATTTGGCTGAAATTTGGAACATAGGCATCTCGTAATCCACCCTCGAGGCGCAGTGAGAAACACTTGCTTGCGGACACGGAGGTCGGGATTTCGATTCTCCCCTCGAAACTGGGTGTCTGTGTTCTGTCACAGTCAGTTCTCGCAGGGAGTAGGGTAGGCCCACTGGTCAAGAGGGCCCACAGCTGACAAGTGCATACTCAAAAAAAAGGAGTTCTGAAAAATAAATCGCAAGCCCGATCCCAGGGCGGTGGATCTTCTCCCGTACGGGAGGTAGGTAGCGAATAGGCAGGCTACTAATTGAAGTTGGTAATTAAGGACGCCACTGGCTTTATTTACCCTGATGCGACGAAGTCGAAAGCCAGAAATCACAAGATAAATCTCCTATAAACTGAGGGGAGTGGCTAGCTTTAGCAATAACACACAAACATAAAAACTATGTACATTTATATACACCGTGTCCCGAAATTTGTGGTCAATATCTTAAGGGCGTATTTTATGATCAAAAAGATGAAGAAAACTTTTAATAAGCATTGGTCGAAAAATGCCCCCTAAGGGAGCTAGGGCCCCTTAAAAGGGCCACTTTGAAAATGGTTTATTCTAAATTTCTTCAAAACGGTTAGAGATAACGACGTGAAATTGGGTATTTTTAGTAAGTTCTTGATGCTGAATTCACTACCGTGGTCAATATTTTAAAGTTTCAATCATAAGCGTCCCGTACAGGAGAGGCTTAGGATTAATTTTGCTCAAATATTTTTGTAAGTAGTTTTTTCTTAAATTTGGCATCATAATCTGAGGGTTTGAAGTTTTTTACGTCAAAAAGGTGCTCTTGTTCCAAATCGCTCGGACGCACCGTTTTCGAAGAAATTGACCATAGTTGTTTTAGAGCGCGAAAATTTATTCAAGGATTTTATTTAGTTGTTTACCAAATTATCAATAATGAGTTCAGGGGTTGATTCCTTGTATTATTTTAGGGAGAAAGTTCCGTATGGACATATGGCGGAAAACCCTTCCTAAGGGAGGTATGGGACTTTGAAGAAAGTCTGCTTTCTAGGACCCCATGGGTCCCATAGGAAGCATTTTCCGCCATATGTCCATACGAACTTTTCTTCCTAAAATCACGAAAGAAATCAGACCCTGAACTCGTTTTTGATAATTTGGTAAATAAACTAAAATCTTCTGCGACAGCGTCCTAGCGATTTCGAACAAGAGCACTGTTTTTACGTAACAAACTTCAAACATTCACGTTATGATGTCAAATTTGAGAAAAAGCTACTTCCAAAAATATTTGAGCAAAATTAATCCTAAGCTCCCCCTGTACGCTTATGATTGAAACTTTAAAATTTTGACCACGGTAGTGAATTCAGCATCAAAGACTTAATCAAGATACCCAATTTCACGTCGTTATCTCTAACCTTTTTGAAGAAATTTAGAATAAACCATTTTCAAAGTGTCCCCTTTATGGGGTCCTAGCTCCCTTAGGGGGCATTTTTCGACCAATGCTTATTAAAACTTTTCTTCATCTTTTTGATCATAGAATACGCCCTTAAGATATTGACCACTAATTTCGGGACACGGTGTATATCAGTTTGATACAAAAATTCGTTTACAAGTTATAATGGTGATAATTTCATAACTTAAAATGATGACAGCAGAATCGTACCGCAATCCGGACGAAACAGAGCCTTAACGGAGCTCCAACTTAATTGACCGGTAAATTTCGAGCGCAAATTGGACGGCCGCAGGTATCTACTAATCCGCAAAATGACGCAAATGCTCGCGCAAGTTAGTGAAGGGTCGAATTAAGCGGAGGCCATAAACGGCCACACGTAAAGTACCGCCACGAACGGATATTTTTGGTACTAAATGGCTGAAGGCCAAATTAATAACAGTTAAAGATTATGAGTTTACAATTAAATGGCAAAATTTAAGTAATGGAGCAGAGAAAGACAAATTCGTACTGAATAAAACAAATTAAAGGGGGTGAAGCCCAAATACACAATTCAAAATAACTCAAGGGGGTGCAGATTGTGTTCACACCCTCCAATCCTGAGTCGGAGGGACAGTTCCGAATGTGGCGAAGCCCTTCGGTGAAAATATGGAACGGACTCACCGAATACAGCCCCGAAGGAAGGCAAGGACTGACGCCAACAGCTGTGCTGAGCCAAGATCGTCGCCCCCTAGCCTGGGGGTGGCCTCGAGCAGATATGGCCGGTTCTGTCTCAATCTCTCGACACCTCCGCCGGGGAAGGAAAATATCCGCCACAGTGGTTGGACTGAACGAGTACTTCAACAATCCACAATATTCTAACCGGAACAACACGAAGATGGGGGGGAGAATCTCCAACCCTATAAATATAACCTACACAGGGTGGTCCTCAAACCCCACGGAAAATACTGAAGGAAGGGTACTCCAATTCCCAACCGAAAATGCTAAGGCACTTAAGCCCTACCCAAACAAAATAGGAGCGTTCAAGCCCTATCCGAAAATGGGGGCATTCAAGCCCTACCTAAGAACCCTAAAATAAATATTAACACAAGAAATCTTTCATTAAAGTTTTACCTCGTGGTAGAGGGCGTACTGTCAAACAACCGACGAAGAAATTCTGCTTTGAGGTCAACAAAACCCGACAAACGGTATGTTGGGGGCACCGATCAAGGGCACTTCACCAACCTGGGGCGGAATCCTGCAATCTCCCGAAGGAATTCACACAAATACCAGGACGCCGTCTACGACCTCTTGTTACGTCAATTGCCTGACCGGAAAGAAGGTCAGAAAATGGCCGGCAGCCTGACGGAAGACACAGCGCCCTCTCTGGCACCTATCGGAACCACAATTCCCCCAGACAGATTGACATTGACAGGCAATTCCCCTAGCTCGTAAATAAAACTAACTTAACCTCAAAATCTGACAGTTGTTGATATTCCGCAATTTAATGATAATTCGACCAAATTGGCCGTGAAACCCAGACGTAACCACCGAAATGGAGTTACGGATACCTAATAAACCACCAGGTAAGTAATTCTTTACCCTGTGACTTATTTATCGACACTAAACTTTGAGACACAAACGTCATCCGAAGCGCCCCCAAAAGACGCCGATCTTCCGCTGCCACCACACGACCCCTGCAGAGGGAGGCCGAGAATTATAACCGATGATCCAACATAGCAGCGGAGAAGGAGAAACCGAGCAATATCCACCCTTGAAAGTGGAGCAGCTCGGGGGCTCGAAAATGAACGTGACAGTTCGTCTTTTCACTATTTTACCATATGTATGATAGGTACCTACCTAATTACAATGAAATGTGAAATGAGTAAGTAATACAGTAAACAGTGCAACTGCTATATTCGTAGAGGATTAAAAGCAGTAAAACAATTTTTCTACGACCACCATTGTAAATAGCCAATTTTTGTACCGGGTGGACCAACACTATTGCCCACCTCAAAAATTGCCCTTTATTTTAAAGCTGGGACTTCGAAATTTTTACAGTGTATATGGCTACCAAGGACCCTTCAAATGAGGGCAAAAGTTTATCTGTCATTCAAAAACTGTGACGTCACGAAATTTTGAAATGTCGTTTTTCCAAGAAAAAAAAATTTTTTACCCATAAAATCGTTTTTTGGGCTAATACCTTTATGTTAAGCCCATTTTTTTAAATTTCCGTCATCAGATTAGCCAACTGTAGCAAGCTAAAAATGGTCCATTTTAATTCACAAGTCGGCCACGTAAACAATTGACTACTATGCGAGGGCTTTCTTGGATAACAGCGTACGCTTTTTTCATCTGTCACCAGTTGACAGCGACACGACGTGGCCATTGAACTGCGAAATTGTTTTTAATTTTAATAAACGTGGATTTTTGTAACGAATAATGTTGAAATATGGGTTTAAACTGGGCATCCACCATTTAATTCGCCCACCCAAGGTGCCAGGAGAGGTTACGAACACGGACATTTAATCAGATGGCGGCGCGGCGTGAAGAGGGGCTCCAGTTTGTGTGAAGGGCTCCGGTTTGTGTGAGGGGGTTTTTTCAAATAGCCATTTCCCTAATTCGCATTATTCCATACTTATGTAATTCCACAGGTAATTATTTTGTTGTTATGGCCTGTTTTTTAGTTGGCATTTTTAGGTTAAGTGAGTCGACTTAGTTTGCCCCGTTGAGACTAATATCGAGGACTAAGATATTCACAGCCCAGAATTTAACAGCAACTCGTGTCAAATAAGGACCAAGGAATCGTTTTGCATAACAAAATTGATATTTACAGCCTCTAAATTTAACATCATCTGATCTAAATAAGGGCAAAGGAATTGTTAAACTATCGTTTCAACTAACATAATTAAAATTCAGAGATAAACTGTAGCCGAAGGTAGAAGAATTATAGCCCGATGCCATTTCTTAACTAGTTGGGTTAAATTGTTTGGTAAATTGTAGGGTGATGTAAAACCAAGTGTTTTTAGCTGGCGAAAGTGTGTTGCTGTAAAGTTGAAGTTGCAATCACAATAATTATAATTTTTCAAGGATATAAATTGAAACTTAAATCCTGTATGATCAAACTAACAATAAATTGAATTTGATTGACTGATTGTGTTACATAAACTATGGTCTTTTAGCTGTTTTGGATGTCTCAGAATTGTGGATCCTTCAAATATTGTGAAAGAGCTCTACTAATCATCATAGACAAAATTGTGTACAAGGAACTTACGGCTTGTACTTACCTAAAGTGATGCATTACTCACTACCACAACCCATCACTACACAATCATCACCAAATTCACTGCACTGCAACCACTATAGCACAGATCACTTCACAAAAAGTACTTACCTGATTACAGGTACTGCTCAAAGTGGTGGCCTTCTCTTTCGATGCACATCTGAGCACGTCGCTGAAATGAATTTTGGACTGTAGCTGCTGTATTTCGTTCATTGATTGTCTGGAAGGCATCTACGAGTCGTTGCTGCATGTCTTGTCTCGTGGTTGGCTGTGTTCTGTACACAATTTCTTGCACAACTCCCCATGTGAAAAAATCCATAGGTGTGAGATCGGGAGATCTAGCTGGCCAAGCAATTGGACCACCACGACCAATCCATTTATCTGGAAACTTTTCATCTGCCACACCACGAGCTTCTCGACTGAAATGTGGAGGCGCACCATCTTGCTGAAACCACAAATTTTGGATCACATTTAATGGCACATCTTCTAGTAAGTCATCTAATGAATTTCTTAAGAACTCTGCATACATCGCACCAGTCAGATGGCCTTCAAAAAAGAATGGACCAACTAATCGGTTGTCAATAATTCCTCCCCACACGTTCAGTGACCATATGTCTTGTGTTTTTTCTTCTCTCATCCAATGTGGGTTAACCACCGACCAATAGTGCATATTATGCCTGTTTACGTGCCCATTAGATTTGAATGTGCATTCATCGGTGAAAAGCACAAACTTGAAGAAGTCCTGATTTTCCTGCAGTTTCTCTTGGGCCCACGTGCAAAATCTCACCCTGTTCATAAAATCCTCTCCATGTAGTTCCTGATGCAGTTCGATGTGATATGCATGGAATTTGTGCCTTTTTAATATTCTTAGAATCGATGACTTACTTATGCCGCTTGATTGCTTCATTTCTCGACTGCTGACTTGGGGATTATTTTCAGCTATGTTCAAAACAATAGCTTGATTGATTTCATGAGTCACAGCGGGATTTATCACTGTCTTTTTCTTGGGCTTCAAACTGCCTGTCTCTCTAAGTTTCTCTACAATTCTTTTAAATGTTCGTCTATCTGGTTGAAGTCTGTCTGGGTAACGTTGGGCATACAATTCTGCTGCTTGCATTGCATTTTGCTGGCATTCTCCAAAAATCAAGATCATGTCGACCTTGTCTGAAAAGGAAAGATGTTGCATCGGCATGATAAAAATTAAATGCACTCCACTAAAATAGAATAAAACTATTAATTAACACTAGGTATAGGAAATTCACCAAGATTCACTTCTACACGTAATTATAATTAACACTCACAACACAGAAAAACGCGTGAAAGCTTCCCTGGAGGGAAACCAGGATAAGAGCTGTGAAAACAGCTAACAAGAAGGTATGTAAAACTAAGTTGGAAAACACTTCTCTTCAAGAGGTTGAAGATTTCACAAAATAGCAATTTTTCTCAAAATTAGCAACCTAAACACTGCAACACTATTGTAATTCACACACTAATCACACTAGTGGGTGACTAATGATTAGCTAAAAGGGGTTGGAAGAGTTTGAGCGGGAAATTAACGCGCGTAATGAAATAAATGCGCGAAATTCAAGTAAAAATATGAAAGCCTGATTTATTAAATTTACTTAATAGGCAATTATTGTTTAATAAACGAAAGAATAATCTCAGTATTCTTAGTTCATTCTAATGACAAAAATTGAAACTAAGGCACACACACACGTCTTGTTTATGCACTGGATGGCTTGTCGTGTGATCAATGATTAATTAGTCCTTATTTGCCCACCATGATGATGATTATTAAATTCCACATTGCACCTTTTTGCTTCTGCTGTTCAAATAATAACTTGAGCTTCACCAACTTCAAAGCATCAATTATTAACGTCTTGATTTTGTTTAGGAGGTACCTACGAGGTATTTGCCAATCGAAAACTGACACTTGCACCACCTTCGATTACAGTTTATCTTTGAATATGAATTATGTTATGCAAAACGATTCCTTGGTCCTTATTTGACACGAGTTGCTGTTAAATTCTGGGCTGTGAATATCTTAGTCCTCGATATTAGTCTCAACGGGGCAAACTAAGTCGACTCACTTAACCTAAAAATGCCAACTAAAAAACAGGCCATAACAACAAAATAATTACCTGTGGAATTACATAAGTATGGAATAATGCGAATTAGGGAAATGGCTATTTGAAAAAACCCCCTCACACAAACCGGAGCCCTTCACACAAACTGGAGCCCCTCTTCACGCCGCGCCGCCATCTGATTAAATGTCCGTGTTCGTAACCTCTCCTGGCACCTTGGGTGGGCGAATTAAATGGTGGATGCCCAGTTTAAACCCATATTTCAACATTATTCGTTACAAAAATCCACGTTTATTAAAATTAAAAACAATTTCGCAGTTCAATGGCCACGTCGTGTCGCTGTCAACTGGTGACAGATGAAAAAAGCGTACGCTGTTATCCAAGAAAGCCCTCGCATAGTAGTCAATTGTTTACGTGGCCGACTTGTGAATTAAAATGGACCATTTTTAGCTTGCTACAGTTGGCTAATCTGATGACGGAAATTTAAAAAAATGGGCTTAACATAAAGGTATTAGCCCAAAAAACGATTTTATGGGTAAAAATTTTTTTTTTCTTGGAAAAACGATATTTCAAAATTTCGTGACGTCACAGTTTTTGCATGACAGATAAACTTTTGCCCTCATTTGAAGGGTCCTTGGTAGCCATATACACTGTAAAAATTTCGAAGTCCCAGCTTTAAAATAAAAGGCAATTTTTGAGGTGGGCAATAGTGTTGGTCCACCCGGTACAATGTACAAACTAAGTAAGCCGTTCCTTACGCACGCAAATGTAAAACTGTGCGTAGAGTGAAAATCGCACAGTTTTCAATTGTCATTTGTCAAATGTCATTTTTCACTCAATTTTATTGTTAAATTCATTATTCTCCCCTTAATTATTAGGACATTTTAAAAACATATCGACTATACTCCTCTTCCAGGATAAAAGCAGTTCAACCGCAAAGTCAAATCCGAGTAAAATCAATAAAAATCCTCTGTCCAAAAGTTAGGTTATATCGCAGGACCTTTTTGTCCGAAAATGCCTTGGGATCGGTAAGTTGTATTTCTTCATATTATCTTGAACCTTTGAGCAGATGTTTTAAAGAAATTGTTATAATATAGAATACTGGCAGGCTTTTGGTACCCAGGAACAATAAACAGTTAATTTAGTTGATTTCAAAAAAAGTAATTAAGGATGAATCATTTATTTATGCTAAAAAAAAACGTTTCAGGAACCAAAATAATGCAGAGTAAAGCGTAACATCTTTTGTGAGAGATGCACTCAGAATCCGTTGAGAAAAAATAGGATTCCATTTGAAAAAATTTCCGGAAATGCTAAAAAATATCTGACTATACCACTGGATTCACATCAAAAAACTAAGGTTGACTTGTCCGAGGATATTTCCGGAATATTCCTCTCGAAGAAGTTCTTCAATTTATTACCTACTTTTGAGAAAAGTAAGTACCTATTGTGTGGTCGTAAAAAAAGCATCGTACGCAACTCGAGTTGTAAGGCAATTACGCACTGTGGAATTATACACTCGCCGCTACGCGGCTCGTGTACAACTTCTTCCACACGTGCGTAATATGCTTCTTACAACTCTCGTTACGTAATATACTATTATTTTATTTTTATATTATTATAGGGGAGACCGGTGTCAATTGTAACATGGGTCAATTGTAACACTGCGTTTCTCACTGCCACCTAATAACTGAAATGGAAGCTGTTTGCACAGTAAATTAGTATTTTGTTTCTCTCCCAATGGTGGTAGTTTATATTTGGCAGATAATCCATGTGTGTTCTTTTGTCGATATGTTGGATTTTCCCCTCTAAAGTAAGTTTTTTCTGGCAGATTCTTTTAGTAACAGTGAAGTTATCACAAGCCACTTACATTTTTCTCTCGTTGTACTTTAATATGCATGGATTAAGGTTTATTTTTCATTTAATCGCCACATAAAGTTGAGGTTAAGTTTCTTATACCTATTAATACTAAAAGAACACATGGCCGGACGGTGTCAATTGTAACAACGCAACGGACACCACCACGGTGTCAATAGTAACACTTTGTTTTTGACGACATTTAATTTTTTTCTGCAAAAACGTTTGAACATACATGAACGTGTCTTTGCTCCTTTGTTTGTCAAATATTGACGGGCTCAAGGTGCATTTTTAATTAAGAATTAGATGTTTGCTTGCATTGTTAAAACCAAAAGTCTAAAATCTGTTACAGTTGATCCGGGTCTCCCCTACTCATTTAACAATCTAAAAGAAGTTACTCTGCAATCAGTAAAATTTTCGAATTTGAGATAACACCAGATCTTCACGTTTTGAATCGCGGTACAGCCCAGGCCCCTGAACCAGTTGAAAAGCTGGATTAAATCAACCCACGGAAAGTGCCGTTCTGGCACACAAATTTCCAAACTTAAAATTATTCTCTCATTTAACCATCCAAAACAAGTTTTTGAAAAATTTATTGTCGCCATCAGAAAGGTCTTCAAATTTTGATTTTAAATAAGACAAAATTCATTGTCACTTTGCCCTTTCGGTAAAAAAATCGAAATTTTTCACTAAAACACATTATAGCCCCAATTGCAGCATCGATTTGGCTAAAATTTGGTACAGGAGATTGGGTGACAAGCTACAGAGCTGAAAGGCTTTTGGAAGCAGTTGGTGAACGGGAAGCGCCATTTAGGAATATCAAATTTAATATTTGAGACACGGAAATCAAAGATCCATGCGATGGGGAGGTTCCAGTCGCTTCTCTACTGCATTTTTTTCCTACGATCAGTCGCTTTCCGGGAATCTGACGAGAAATTTGCTTAAAGTTTTTACTTTTAAATAATAAAAATTAAAATTGTCAACCAGGTGTTTCATCGGAATCCAAGTATACCAGGTGTTTCATCGGAAGCCAAGTATAGGCGTATAACATGGAAAAATGAATTTTATTTTTTTCCTGCTCCGCTAATTTTTTTGCAAAAGTTCTAGCAGTTGCGGGGGCTAGTCCATGCTAGTCTGTACCCCTTGAGATTTTTTTCGTTCGTCAGCTCCTCTTAGGTACTTAACAATGATTTTTCGAAAATCGAATTTTAAACAGAAGCGGGAAATCTTCGGTTACGTTCGACCCGCTACGCAGTTTCCGAATCCAGGACCGAACCAATATTTTTTGTGGCTGTCATTTTTCGTTAATTATTCTTAAAATTGCAAAAAACCGTCAGATTTCTTCAGTAATCGTCACACACAGCATTCCACATTAAATTACATTACATTGGTAAAGTCTGTCTGGTTACTTTTGCTGCGTCGATACAACCTAACCTCAAATTTGAAGTAAAGAATAGAGATTTCTTCGTCAACAACCCAAATAATTCAGGTATGTAAGTCAGCAATTTGATTTTATTAGTACTGAGGTGCATCATTTCAGGTCCTTCGTGTGAAAAATAATGGAACGGCAAACCAGAAACCAATGTGATCAGTTTCATTCTATTGATTTATTTTGTGAATAATTAACATTCCACTGAATCCTATTAACGTTGGTGGAGGCCTTCAAAGAGTATTTAACAATTTTTCTAGCTCCCGGATGAAGTTTGAGGATGTCATGGTGGGAGAACCCCGTTATAATGTCTCTTACATTAATGGCTAGAAATGCGTGTGCTGTCTTTTGAATTAAAATGGTGTGTTTCTACCATCATCATTGTTAGTCCAGCTAAAACTGTTAGGAATTTTAAAAAGGTGCAGTTGATTGTTAAACATTACCTAATTTCTAATAAATAAGTTAAATAACTAAATAAATTTGTGTGATTGGGATTATCATTTTTTTGAATTCATTATACAGGCTGTTCCCCAAGTATACTGTGGGAAAAATAATGGAACGGCTAACCAGAAAATGACTTCATTATTTTGAGTTATTTTCTGAATAATTACGTAATTAGTTATGAAAAGTCCTATATTGCTTGACGAGTCGTAATATTTGCCAACACGAGCGACAGTGAGTTTTGCAAAATTATGCGAGTTAAACAATTGGGATTTTTCATAACGTATTACGTACAACATTTTACCTAATTACTTAAAATCCAACTTTTAGTGCCGTAGCAATATGCGAGGCACTCTTCTTTTAGCTTATTCGCTCGCTCGTAGTATCGATCGCTCCTCATGCCTGTCCGTCGCATAACTTGAGAACGGATTGAGATATCGGGCTGAAACTTTGGTATACGGCTCTGTCTCCCGAAAAGTAAGGCGGGGCTTGTTTTTGGGCCATATCCGACCAAAGGAGTGGGAGCTAGGGGTGAAAAAATCAAAAAACTATTAATTGCAATTACTCGCCGAGAGCTACTGGGGGTATCGTACTGAAACTTGGTATGCACGTTCGACCTTCAAGTTTGTTGAAAGTGAGGGGGTGGCAATTTCGGGGGATGAAAACCACAAAAAATATGATAACTCCGCAAGAATTGCACGCAGCTATTCAAACTCAACGTACACACATTTTTCGAGGAAATCTTACGGGGGATGCAATTTCAATAAAATCGGACAGATGCACAGTGGTTCAGAATCCCCGAAAAATGGCCAAAAATTAGAAACTTTCAATGTTGAACGGAAGTATGTTGGCAATAACGGGAAAAATATTTAAAAAATTAAATCGATTAGGGGGGCGAATTAGGGGGCGCGAAAACACTTTTTGTCTCCTAAAATTATGAAACTTGGAATTTTTGACAATTAGATGACGACATAAACGGGAAGAATATTGAAAAAAATTAGGTCGATCTGGGGGGCCAATTAAGTGGGGACGAAAAAACTTTTTGTCTCCTAAAATTATGAAAATTGGAATGTATATCAATTACGTTACGAGAAGACCGGAAGAAATATCAAAAAAAATCAAATCGGTCTGGGGGGTGCATTCCAAGAAGGAGGTGTAAAAACCATGTGTCTCCTAAAATTATGAAAATTGGAGATTTTGTCAATTAGATGACGACAAATACGTAAAAAACATTGAAAAAAATCGAGTCGGCCTGGGGGATGTTAAGGGGAGGGAATAAAACTTTGTGTCTCCTGAAATTGTTCGTACTTGTTTATTTTAAAATAGTCTATCGGGCTTAGGGGCAAAAGGGGGCACCAAATCTCAACTTTGGATTCAAGTACTCAACTAGGGCTATCATCAGAGCCTAAAATTTTCGTGCGGAAACCCTGCGCACTTGGTGAAAAGTCAAGGTAAAAATTGGTTTCATAATAAAACGTTAATTTTGATGTACGGGGACCAAATGAATATTGATTAATGTTCAAAAATATACGTAAGTTACAGATAAAGGTGCACAAAATTGGTATTTGAAAGAATTTACGCTGCACTAACTCTTCGATTTGAAAAAATGATTATTATAATTTGCAGTCTAGAACTAATTACTTTTTTAAAGACGTCACAATTGAAACTAGTAACTATGACAGACCCGTGTTTCTGCGGTTTGCTTTATTTTTTCAGAGCTATGAATGCTTCATTATTAAACTATGCGATATTTAGGACTACTCAGTTAATTTGGTTTTTATGATTTTTGGCCACAAAATTTAATAATTGAACCACTGTGAGATGGGGTGGAAATTAGGGATTGTAACTCAAAATTCCGCTTAATAAATATTAGTCGAAAATAGCGTCATTCGATAGCTTTCCGTTAATGATGATTCAAAAAAAGTGTTATTCATATTTTGTGAAAAACCACCCTTAAAGGCGTGCTACAAACCCTAACATGCAGAATCACAATAACACGAGAACTCGAAAACTACTTAGGGTATCAAAGCAAAATTTGGTAAGGTAATTTCCAGCGACACTGATGTAGGCGGATGAACACATTTTCACTAAGATCTAACAAGGGGGATGAAATTTAAGGGTGGTAAGGTTTCCATAAAATATATTGTATACTCTTTGAAATATTAGCCAACAAATTTTTTTTCTGTGGGCTATCTTGGAAACTAAGCACTTTAGGACACGTGTTCCGTGTCCATAGAAAGTTTTCGCCTTAGAATAAGGAAGGTGAAGCATCATCCCCTGACGTTTGTCAGTCAGTATACTTGGGGAACACCCTGTATAATGAATTCAAAACAATGATAATCCCAATCACACAAATTTATTTAGTTATTTAACTTATTTATTAGAAATTAGGTAATGTTTAACAATCAACTGCACCTTTTTAAAATTCCTAACAGTTTTAGCTGGACTAACAATGATGATGGTAGAAACACACCATTTTAATTCAAAAGACAGCACACCCATTTCTATTTTACTAAATAGGCTCCCTAAATCGGTAACTTCCACGGGTAAACACACTTTAAACACTTATAATTATACAATTTAATCGTAACGACCATATCCCAAATAAACCCATTATCTGCCTCCAGCTGCCTCTGGTCTGGTCACTGGCTTCAGTTATTAATTCAGGCTCAAAATGGTAACTTCCAGTCCACAATCCAGTTGAAATTGCATTGACCGGCACAAACGTGTCCATTAGGTATCAGCCTCAGCCACATAATAATAGTCATTGGGTCAAATTCCTAAAAATGTAGCCATTAAGGCTGGCGCTCGAATCGTTTAAAAATGACATTTTCGCGGCTCGGGAATTCCTAGTCACAGGAGGCTACGAGTGGCCTAACAAAGTGGTTGAAAGTGCATTTTGTAGATGAAGGATCAGACTACAGGATGACATTAATTTAAAACTCATATTTTGAAAAAAAAATTATACGGACAAATTTTTTTTCAAAATATGAGTTTTAAATTAATGTCATCCTGTAGTCTGATCCTTCATCTACAAAATGTACTTTCAACCACTTCGTTAGGCCACTCGTAGCCTCCTGTGACTAGGAATTCCCGAGCCGCGAAAATGTCATTTTTAAACGATTCGAGCGCCAGCCTTAATGTAAGAGACATTATAACGGAGTTCTCCCACCATGACATCCTCAAACTTCATCCGGGAGTTAGAAAAATTGTTAAATACTCTGGGTTGCCGTTCCATTATTTTTCACACGAAGGACCTGAAATGATGTACCTCAGTACTAATAAAATCGAATTGCTGACTCACATACCTGAATTATTTGGGTTGTTGACGAAGAAATCTCCTTCGCAATCACTTTTATTCTTTAGCTCAAATTTGAGGTTAGGTTGTATCGGTGCACCAAAAGTAAGCAGACAGACTTTATCAATGTAATGAAATTTAATGTGGAATGCTGTGTGTGACGATTACTGAAGAAATCTGACGGTTTTTTTGCAATTTTAAGAATAATTAACGAAAAATGACAGCCACAAAAAATATTGGTTCGGTCCTGGATTCGGAAACTGCGTAGCGGGTCGAACGTAACCGAAGATTTCCCGCTTCTGTTTAAAATTCGATTTTCGAAAAATCATTGTTAAGTACCTAAGAGGAGCTGACGAACGAAAAAAATCTCAAGGGGTACAGACTAGCATGGACTAGCCCCCGCAACTGCTAGAACTTTTGCAAAAAAATTAGCGGAGCAGGAAAAAAATAAAATTCATTTTCCCATGTTATACGCCTATACTTGGATTCCGATGAAACACCTGGTATGATGCAACATTATGAAGAGAAATATATTGTTTGAAATTAATAGCACACAACAAAAATTTATTAGGTGAGGGATGCCCGTAGCTATTTAACAGCACAATAAAATTTTGCAAAAAAATTTACAAACATTGCCTATGGATGTGCCTTCGACTTGCAGCTCCAATAATTGAACTTCTTTTATTCGCTTCTTGATTAATCAGTATGAAAATGGGGTAGGTAACTTTTTCAAGTAATCTGCATTACCTACGCGATGAAAAGTCGCTCGAATTTCGCATTGACTATTGGAACTGCAAGTTTGTGGTTTTCATCCACCAAATTTCATCCCCCGAAATTGCCACCCCTTCACCTTCAACAGACTAGGAGATCGAACGTGCATACCTCGTTTCAGCAAGATATCTGCACTTGTTCTCGAGTTATTGCAATTAATAATTTTTCGGTTCTTCATCCCTAACTCCCACCCCCTTGGTCCGATATGACCCAAAAGTAATCCCCACCGAGTATTTGCGGATTCGCAACTGTATACCAAGTTTCAGGTCTCAAGGTGTTCAACGGACAGAGTAGAGGAGCGATCGAGCGAGCGAGCGAGAACTAAAATGAATTTGTTTGAAATAGTCTTTGAGGCACGTATACTCGAGTAATGAAGTAACAAAAAATCTTTTAAGAAACCTGTCGGCGCATCAACCATAATTGCAAGTGAGCCGTCACATCTCAGAATAATTAACGGCGATGTACCCACCCCCTACCCCACCCCCGCAATTATTTTCCTCATAGTCGAGAGCGCAGCTAGCCGATCTTTTTAATTTAGACCTTTTCCACGGCGCAGTTCTTCAATTCACTCCGCCTTTGTCATGCATATCGCATTCGCGGTTATTGTTCCTCATTAATTGTTTTTTTCTAGCCGCCAGCGAGCCCTGAATTACGATATTGCTGTGTACATTGTTGCACAACAGCGGAGATGATTTACCACAATGCGTTGCAGTTTCGGAATTACGTAACGTTTTATTCCGTAATCACCATTAAGGGGGCGGCGGCCGTTCGCATGCATCGCACGCCGCCGCCGTATACATGCCCGCATTCTTACATTATTAAATCTGAATAACTACACGACTTTGGCGGCGGAAATATTTAACTGGGGGTGGTGTGGGGCGGCGCAAATACCGGAGGACTTGCCCGAACGCTGCGCTGAACAGTGAATAATAGTTGTCTTTGCAAATAATTACAGAGCGCCCCGGGACAGTCAACGGCTCTCTCATGGCTGATGGAGGCATTCCGACTTGCGAAACTTGACTATTAATCCGGTAGTAACTTCGGGCACTTCGAGCGACCGTCGCTTCCGATTTAAGAAAAGCCAAAATGGACTTACCCCGTACAAAAAACACCGACAAACTGAACTGTCAAACGTCGAAAACGTGGACTGGGGTTGTCACGTGGGTTTTGACGTCGAAGTCACTTGCAATAGTGACGTGTGACTGACTGTTGTCGGTGGCGCATCCACCATATTTTCAAACCCCGGAGCTCCATGTTCCTGCTGCCTATCATTGTTGCTCTTTTTTGCTAATTTCGGTTGGCACTGTCGTCTTGTTAAATTAATTAGATAGATAGATAGATAACTTTATTACTACCTTTCGGTTTGTAATGAACCCTGCCCTTTTACATACTAATTTAATGCATATTTACATGTTTTGGTCTAGTTTTCTTTTTTTTTTCTTCTTCGGCTACTTCTTTCTCTCTCGGTTGTCTTCTGTTTTCTCTTCTCCCCCTCTTCTTTCTCTCGCTCTCTCAACTTCCTTCATCCGTTCTATTCCCTCTCCCCATTCGTTCAGAATACTCTTTCTCTCCCTTTCCTGCTCTCTCATTCCCACACACCAGTGGCGGCTCGTGGGGTTTCAGGCTGGTACAGCCACGGTTGGCTATGGGTGAGGTAAGGGGGGGCAGCCCCCCGGAAATTTTTTTCATAATAATAATAATAATAATTTTTGCGACACCAGATGGACAAAGAGTTTTACTGTTGTATGACAGATTTTACAGTTCTACTAGAGTTTTTAGGCGGCGGATGATGGCAAAAATAATAGTATATTAAAAAACACGTTTCATAAGGCCAATTGTTATCGCACGAGGATGTTTGGATAACGAGGGCGAAAAGACCGAGTTTTACAAAATCCGAGTGCGATAAGAGCCATATGAAACACGTTTTTGGTACAATTTTTTCTATTTCGGATGCCCAGCTTGTTAATATTCTCAAGAAAAATTCAGATTGTCATTTTCAAAGACTGGCTTGTCAGTTAATTCGATTGTTAGACACAATAGTTGTCTAAGGTTACGATGTAAACAAAAACCGTGCTCTAATAGAGCGCATTAGAGAACGCGTTTGGGTGCTATAAAGTGTTCATTAGGAAACCGAAACAGAAAAAAGTGCTTTGCATTTTTGCAGAGTGTTTATGCAAGACAGGAATGAAGCTCTGAACACGTACTGTGTAGAAGCGACCCTCAGCAAAGTGTCTGATCTGATGGTGAACCTTTAACTACTTTTACCGAGCAAAGGTAACGTGATGGTCGATGCAAGTGGCTCGTATGGCTGCTTTGTGAACAAGAAAAACTAAAAACCCTTCTGCAATAAACCTATTTGCAAAACCCACACGAACAATTTTTGCCATTTTCACCGATGACACCCGGTGAATCGTACCCCCTACCGGTGCCTGAAGATCGCAAACACAAATAGTCTCTTAACCTTTAGGTCAAAATGAACCAAAACCAAACACTCTAAACGACACACTCGCATTCATGACGTGCCACACTTGTAGAACTGTTTGCCGCAAAAATCCATCTGTTAAATTAAACACAATAGCTTGCTCGAAATTCCCCTCATATTAAAATGATGGAAACTGTCAAAGTACTAAAGCCTCAAAGTGTAAAAATTATGAAAAATGTTGTGTCGTTAAAGCAGAGACTACCAAACGTGGGCGCCAATTTTAAATAGCAGGTACAGCTGGCTGTACCCGGGCCTCAGTGCATCGCTGATGTGTAAGGATAAGCGGCTTGATTGGCTGTTGCGTCCTCGCATTAAAATTTAATTTATTTTATTTCTTCAGCTTAACCTTTTGGTAAAGTATATATTTTTTTGGATAAAACTGCACTTTTGACATCCCTCAGAATTGCGTAATTGTTTATTTTTGAATTATTTTAAATTCTTAAGAGAGAGAAGGGTCTCTTTTTCTTCCTTTTCCTAATCCTAACAAAAAATCTTCACCGCACCTGCACAATAAACTATCAAGCAGTATTGATAACGCTCCCGCACGGTGATTGTCGCCTCCTTCGACTTCGCGCTGCAGTGCCGATCAAAAGTGAAGGATTTCATCTTGCGTCAAAATCACTCAACGTATCATCTTCACCCGCCACAAGAGCATCCTCCCACACAAAGTAAGTAGTCCTCCTCTCTCCACATTTTTTTCTTTTTTTCGCGCTTTTTTCAACGGTCCTTCGAGCTATATGGAACATTGGCAGTGGGGTTTTTAAGCAACCTTTTAGTGTTTGATAGGCTTTTTGAGGGAATTTGAAAATAAAATGGAAGTTAATTTAAATTTTATTTCAATATTCCATAACTTTTCCCGATAAATAATTCAGAATTATTGTTAGAAGTTAGAATAAAAAACCCAACGTTCGTCATGAAATTATCATACTAAATATCTCAATCTAATTTATTTTCACACTTTCATAGTCTAAATTAATTACTGGGTTGATTAGTTGGTCCTGAATCCCGATAATTCAATCAATGGGATGGGATTAATATGCATTTGACCATTGCGAGAGCTATCGCCGCGCCGCGCCGGCAGCCACCATATTTTATGCTAGCTGTACTTGAGTGAATCTATCCACGACTGTTGATTTAGACGTCCACTTCAGTTGTAAACGCAAGTTAGCGCGCGCGTATGTGTCTTATTAAAACGCTTGGCAGAATGTTCCCGTATGGCAGGGTCTGCTGGCTGCCCCGGCCCAGGGATGCTTGGAGTGCCTACGCTCCACTACTCAGCGGAGTATAAAGGGTTGTCGATTATGTAAAGAACTTGGAAACGCATTTTTGCTGAAATAAAACTAAAACCAAAATTTTCTGAACGTAAAATAATTTTTTAAAGCTATAAGGAGAGGACTGCGCATTGGTACAGCCCGGCTGTACCTGCTGCCCCTGACCAGCCGCCACTGCCACACACTCTTTCAACAGGTGATCTACTGTCTCTCTCTCCTCTCCACATACTCTGCACTTTCTCTCTTCTTCCTTCAGCCAGAACTTGTTTTCCCTCTCCTCATTCCCGCATCTGAATCTCGCTATCATTCCTTTTTCTTTCCCACTCTCCCTCTCCAAGTAATTTGGCAACCCTTCACTTATTATATTCTCATATTTTGCGTTACATCTTGATTCTCTGATTTTTGTTCTTCTTTCCTGTACATTTATGTCTCTATCTCTTTCCCACATCGCTCCATTCATCCATCTCCCCTGTTCCCTGCGTCTTTCACCTATATATCCTCCCTTGCGTATCCGTTCCTCTCGTAATATCTTTGCCTTTCTTTCCCTTTGTCTTTCTCTCTCTTTTTCTCTTTCCAGCACTCCTGTAATATCTTACACTCTCCTCTTTCTCCCATTCTGTCCTCATATTTCATCGCCCTTTTCCCTGTCTCCACTCTTAACTTACTCCTTTTCGTTTCTTCCCTTATTATGTATCCGGGTGTCTCCCTATCTACTCCTAGCACCCATTTTATGTACTTATCCTTCACTCTCTCCACCTGTTCTTGTTCTTCCCACCCCCAGATTTCCGCTCCGTTCATCAGCATACTCTTCACCAAACTGTCAAACATCATTCCTCTTCTCTTAAAATCATGCTCAAGCTTTCTCTCCCCAATTCTCCAAATCATCCGTACCACCTTATTTGCTTTTTAAACCAACTCTCTTACTTGCGCTCTCTATGTATTCCTCTCATTAAATACGTACCCCAAATATTTGAATTCCCTTTCCTGCTCTATTTTCTTTCATTCCACTTCCACTCACTTTATTTTGTCCTTCCTCCCCCTTTCGCAAAAACCATCATCTTCGTTTTTTCCACATTTACTTTCAACCTTTTTCTCTTCATATACCTCTCTGCACTTCTTATCATATCTTTCATTCCTCTCTCTGCATATGCCAAACACCACACTTTCTCTTTGCCCACCACAACCCCCCCTGCCTGCGCCATTTTAAACATCTCGTCAATATCGTTTATATAAATTGTAAACAGCGTTGGGCTGAGTGGGCATCCCTGCCTTACTCCATTTCTTGTCCAAAAACACTCGCTCTCTTGTCCATTCACTCTGACTACATTCTTTGTTTCATTATATATTTCTTTTATCCTTCTTACCAGCTTCCCATTCAGTCCTATTTTGCTCATATGTTGTTAAATTAATTAATTAAATAGATGTTTATCACGTTAGTCTGCACCTAGTGGTAAAGTGCTTCCGCAGACGCACAGATGTGCCAAAAAGGCGAACCGTTGAAAAATACAATATTGAAAAACTGTGAATTGGGATGAGAAAGCTGAAATAGACCTTTACAGAGTTTGCAGTAGAAAATGAACAAACAAACACAAGCATTATGCGAAGTCTGTTAAATTAGCACTACAAGCAAGAAAAAATGTACTGCAGTTAAGTGGAAATACCAAAAGTAACGCGGAGAATAAGACAGTTTTGCAAATTTATGTCTTGGATGGGATGAAATACTTTGAAGAGGGTGGAACAGTTGTAAAGTAATCCAAACGAGTAAATGATGAGTGGGTTAAAAAATTGCGAAATGGGATGAAACGTCAAGATAGGTGAGGATTAACTGGGATTAAGTACAATAACGAAATATAACACGAAAATAAACCAATAGAACGCAATTTAGACTTTTGTGGGGGTTGAAATAATTATGCAGGGTTGTTTCTTTTTCACAGCTCACCATTGGCATCTCCTAAATGGTAAAAGTTACGGAGTCGGCTAAATTAGAGAAAAGTAGCGCTATTTTTCGGTGATTAAGAATCTGAAGAGAACTCCCCGATATCTTGACTCGTTCTTGAGTTATTCCGAAAAATCAGAAAATTTTAGTCATACGACATCAAAATCTATTTTATTGAATTTTCAATTCAGCTATTTTAAACGTCAAAAGGGTTTAAAAAAGTTAGTGTACTATACTAAAACGAAATGAAACTTTCGTCTTTCATCGCAACTAAAATCATTGCTACGGTCCACAAAATTATTACGTGTATGTGCCAGTAATTTTACAGATTATACATACCAATTTTACAATATTCAGATCATTCGATTGAGAGCTGTCAGAACTACAAAAGTTACACGTTTCATTTAAATGGCATCACTCGTTAGGGAGATACTAATCAACTTCCCCAACTCCATGACAATTAAAAAAAAAAGGGAGGTTACTGCAATCACAAAAATTTTCGAATTTGAGATAAGATCGGATCTATGCGTTTTGAAGTCTCAGGAACCCAAAAAAGTCGTTTTTCAAATGTCCGACACCCTATTTTCGTGTTATTTTCTGTAATTCTACTTAATTACGATTAATTTTCATTCCCTTTAACTTTTCATCCCCCTTTACAATTTTTCCACCCTATAAGTATTTATTTTGCAAAATTCACGTAATTTAGTTTTCCTTCGGTAATAAATTGAACTCATTTGGATTACGTTTATCTTTTTCACTTTTTCAACCCCTTTCGCAACATTTCAACCCCCCAAAAGCTAAATTTGCATAATTAACTTACTTTCGCGTTATTTTCTGTAATTCTGCTTAATTACGATTAATTCTCATCCACTTTGATGCTTCATCCCCCTTTACAATTTTTCAACCTCCAGGTATTAATTTTGACAAATTCGGGTAATTTCGTTTTTCTTCGGTAATAAATTGAACTCATTTTGATCATGTTTACATTTTTCACTTTTTTCATCCCCCTTCGCAATATTTCAAAATCTCCAAACGCAAAATTTGCATCAAACGCAAAATTTGCATTATTGGGTTATTTGGGTGTTATTTTCCGTTATTTTACTTAACCACGGCTAATCCTCATACCCTTTGACTTTTCATTCACCTTTATGATTTTTCAACCCCCTAAGTGCTAATTTTGCAAAATTCGCATAATTTCGTTTTTCATCGGTAATAAAATTGAACTCATTTGGAATTCAGTTTATCTTTTACAATTTTCCAGTTTCGTTCGAAATAAGTAGGTGTAAGTATGTTTTTCAATCCCAACAAAAGTTTTAATTGCATAATTTGTTTATTTTCGCGTTATATTTCCTTATTCTACTTAATCACACTTAATTTTCATTCCTCTGGATTCCTCATTCCCTTTCGCAATTTTTCAGCCCCGAGTGTTAATTTTTCTAAATTCGCCAAATCTTGTTTTAATTCCGGTAATTCTTATCACTTATTCATTCCTGTTTATTTTCCACTTTTTAATTCTGTAACAAAAATTGCAGAGGCACTACTACTAGGTGCAGATTGCTAAAATCTGCACCCGATTCCTCCAGTAAGATCAGCCGCCCCTACATACATAGACATTAACATGATAAACATCTACAGGGATACACATCGCATTGATATACATCTTCCGGAGGCTTTTCCACCGAAGTTGTCCAGTGTTTCCAATATGCTCAAAACCTTTTCTGGGCCATTGATGAAAAATTATCGAATGGCTTGAATTTCAAGCAGCACTTACTTGAAACTTCGAGTTTCAACCCAAGGGGTGCAAACACCTCTTCTGTCTCATCCTGCAGATAAAAGACATTCCTTATCAGACATTATCGAAATATGTGCGTCGGGTTTCAGACCTCCATGAGCAAAATATTTGAGAAGTTTTCGTATTTTTGTGATTTTCAACACCTAAATTTCATCCCCCAAAATTGACACCCCCTCATCTTCAACAGACTTGTGCGTCAAAAGCGCATATCAAGTCTCAGTAAAACATCTCCACTGGTTCTCGAGTTATTACAATTAATAGTTTTTCAGTCCCGAAAAAAACCTCGCATTGTCGCGCTTCTATACTGCGAACGCTGCCTAAACGCTTGAAGATGGATTAAAATCGTATAAGGGAGAAATGTCGGCATCGAATAGACCTACAAAAAAGTCCGCGACAGCATGTAAATATATGTTACGAATAGCCAACACTAAGCCACTGCAACTATTTTTGTTACAAATTAAAACACAAAAACGATCACGGTGGGCTACCCATGCATCGTAGATGGCTATATGCTGTCGCGGACTTTTTTGTAGATCTTTTTATTGCCGAAAATTCCTCCTTCCAAACTTTTGATCTATCTTCAAGCGTTGGGGCAGCGTTCGCGATCAGACATCGAAAATTGTAATTTCTTTCAGTTTTTCATCCGTAACTCCGACTTGTATGGTCCGATATGGCCCAAAAACAATCCCCACCGAGATTTTCGGGGTATACACCTGTGTACAAAATTTCAGCTCGATATCTGATTTCGTTCTCAAGTTATGCGACGGAAAGAGTAGACGGACGAGCCGCCGGTCGAGCAAGCGATTTCACTAAAACTAAAGTGCTTACGCACTAAAAGCATGAAATTCTCTGCAGGGCCGTAGCAATGGTGGTGCGAGAGGTGCCCAGGCACCAGGCGCCACAGTGCCAGGGGCGCCAAAAAGGCCACCTTGTTTCCACAACTTTTGCATATGTTTTGCGATTGCAGACAGTACAACTTCCGAAAAATATAATTTTAGCTCGGTAGCAGGGGAGCGCCAAAAACGGAAAACAGAATTGGGTATAATTTCTATAGAAATCGATTTGCCCAAACAACTAAATTATGATGATGTAATAAGAGATTTTGTCTACGGGTGTTGAATAATGGGCTCATTATTCAACAGGTCAGAGATTTTTTCGTTTTAAAACCCATGGATAAATCAGAGTATTCTATTCGTGTGTAATGATTATTGTTCCCTTGGATGATTTATAGCACTTGCCTACGGCATGTGCCCTAAACGTCATTCGCGGAAGCAGTAAACTTCATTACACACTCATTGAATAATATACTATTTCAGCTCTTAAAGCGAGAAAAGTAAAATGGGCAGCTACGGAAGCGGCTGGAACCTCCCCACTTATTGAATGATCCAATCCTATCACTAATATCACGTAAATTTTACTATTTACTATGACTAAGTTTTACTCCATCAAACCAAATGTGTTTTCTGTGATTTTTCTAAATTTTACGATCTTTTGCCAAAAGGGCACTAAGGTTGAGTACAATTTTGAAAACAAAATTTGAAGACTTTTCAGGTGCTGATAGATAAAATGGCAGTTCATTATTCAAATTTCAAAGTTGATATGCCAAAATGGCACTTGCCGCTCGCGGATTGCAACCAGAATTAAATCAGCCATTCGGCGGGTGACGGTATCTCTACCTACCAAATTTCAGCCAAATCGATCCAGCAGTTTGGGCTGTAGCGTGTTATTTAATGTTTGCTCGAAACTTCGAATTTTTCGATTTTATGCCAAAAAGGCGCTAACTGTGAGTATATTTTCAGATACAGAATTTTAAGACCTTTCATGCGCTGATAAGAAAAATTGGTGTTCATCAGTCAAATTTCATAGTTTACATGCCAAAATGGTACTTGGCATCTGCGGATTCGCAACAAAATCAACTGGGCTCACCAGAAGGCTAACACTAACCTGCATACCAAATTTCACTAAAATCCGTTCGGTAGTTTCCGAGAAATCGTGCTCACATACGTACATACGTACATACGTACGTACGTACATACGTACGTACGTACATACACACAGACATTTTTTAAAAACCACTTTTTTGTGATCCTGGGACCTTGAAACGTAAAGATCTGGTGTTATCTCAATTTCGAATTTTGGAGTGATTGCAATAACCTCCCATTTTTATATGGTTGTGGGGAGGTTAAAAAATTCTTTGAAAGGTTTATATTATTTTTTGTTTGCTTGTATTGTTTATATTTTTATAGAGTTTGTTCTTAGTTCCTTTTTAAATTTTTCGCAAATATCATTTGCGATTTTTGATAATAATTTATAGTCTACCCCAAAAGCTTAAAAGGCAATTTAATTTACTGAAAAACGTCCCCAAAGTGGAAAGGGTTAAAAAAATATCGTGTCCGCCCCCCTCACCCCACTTTGGAGAGGCGCCAAATGCTCATTTCGCACCAGGCGCTTATGTACCTCGCTACGGCACTGATTCTCTGTACCTAAACCAATGCAAACATTTTTAAAATCCATCAATTCGTCCCCTAAATTGCATCCCCCGAAATTGACACGTTCATCTTCAACAGACTTGAAGGTCGAACGTGCATATTAAGTTTCACCAGGATACCTTGACTGCTTCTCGTGTTATTGCAATTAATAGTTTTTCGGTTTTCACCCCCTTGGTCCGATATGTCCCAAAAGCACTCCCCGCCGAGTACTTACTCATACGCATTTGCATCAGGTTGACCAATTTGTTCCCAAGTTATCCGACGGACAAAGTAGACGAGCGAGCGAGCGATTAATCAAGAGCAACAGCAACATCACTTTCGACTAAAAGTAGAGCTACTTTACAACAGTCACAATGTTAGAAGAATATTTTAAAACAGAGAGACTTTACCTAACATAGACCTGAACTAGCTTTTTAGCGATATTTGACTACTCGCTTTCGTCTCCGCCGAAAGCTCGCGTAAACCTTTCACCCGCCTTGGCTTTTCGCACTTTCGATGGACTCGAAAAACCAGAAGCTCTATTTCCGGAATCCCCGCTATTGCGATTCGGTATTCGCCGAGATTATGGCCGAGATTATTCCATGTGGAAGCCGGAACGCAGCAATTCTCGGCACGTCCCGGGAACATTTTACTAATGTACCGTTTGCGTATGCAGCAGTAAGTGGTGTGTTTGACGCGGGAGCTTCGCACGACCGATCACCAAACTTCCGACCCTCCTCGCATTTCATATTCAACAATAACCCGCGCGTCTAAAAATCGCCGCGTTTTCGCCGGGGAAATCAAAGGTCATCAAGAAATCGCCGAATCGTAAAAATTTTTCGATATAATTAGGGACAAATTGCCGGGTGGTGATAAACAAATTCGGGTGATTTCCCCCGAGGAAGAATTATGACCGAAGTAATCGAATTCGAGAATGTAAAACCCGCAAGTACAGGGCATAAGACTTATACGATCCACAATAAAACGCGGGGTGGACTTTGCGATAAAATATCGAAGCGACAGGTACAGGGAGGATTGCTCGGAAGACCCATCCGTCATAATCCGCGCCCCTTAAAATTCCGGGCAAATTTCGAATGAACCGGAATAAGAAGTCTGTTATTGTTATTTATTCGGATAATAAATATCAATGACGGAAAGTAAAGACACCACCGGCAAGGATGACACCCAGGGTCTCATTTATCATGCGGTTGCGCTGCTCTGAGGAGGCACCTGCGGCTCCGCCTGTCTGTCTGAGCCATCCTGGCCCCAATTAAACTTTAGATTGACAAATTTATTTTTGTTCGACGGGCTGATTGTTATTCATTGCTTCCATCGATTTGCCGGGAAATCTTAAATATGTGGCCAGTCATCTGCAGGAACCACTCGGGCCGCCGCCCATAATTGAGCTTTTATAGCAGTCGTCGACTCAAACAAAGAGCGGTAATAGTAGTTTCCACAAGTTCATCTCGCCGGAAACAATGCAATAAGTGGAAAAAAGCGCAATGAAAATAAATAACTGCCGTATGGACCGAAAACATCACTACACATAGATGTATGGGCATAGTTTCGGAGCTGAAAAATAAAATGTCGGCGGTTTTGCAATTATTTTTGGGCTCGGACGAGCGAAAGCCGCGGCATTTGCAATTTTGCAGAACTTCGCTCGTTTTATTATTATTTCAAACGTCCGTCCGAATTAGCGAAATTCCGTTTTTCTGGAAATACCTACTTTAGTGAATAGCCTAGCAAAAATTTTATATTTTTGATCGGGGATACAGTAGACACCTAAAACACAGCGAACATATAAGGGAACTGTTTAAAACGATCATAATTTTAACACGTAGTCTTACAGCGAATGTCACGGTTTGTCCCCGTGAAGATGCGTTAAGTTGGCAGCAATGATTGATTTCAATATGAAAACATAAAACGGTCGAAATCTGAGCGACTTTAACATTAACAGCAGATCAGAAACATGCATAAAAACCGACGGCGAACTTAGAGTTTGCACTCTAACCAACATTAGATATTGTCAGAAATTGCAGAGTTTTGCTTTAATTACCAATTTATCCTTTATAAGTTGGCAACAATTACAATTTATGACGTATATAGTTTGACAAGTGAGCCAGTAACGCACATAGCACCATGCCAACCCACAATACAATATCTTCTGACAAACTCAAATTTTATGGGTAATACTAAGCGAGCGACGGTTAAAAACCTTCAAATTTTTTTATCGAGTCTGCAAAAATAAAGATTTTTAGTTCCATAATAATTTTAGAAAATTCGCTCGCTCGCTCGGCCGTCTAGTTGAGAACAAAGCAGATATCGAGCTGAAATTTTATACACTGATGCATAACCAGAAAATATCGGCAGGTATCGTTTTTGGACCATATCGGGCCACAGGGGTGAGAGTTAGGAAGAAACCCTGAAAAACTTGAAAACAGAACTAGTGAAGCTACCTCATGAAAACTTTTTATACACGTTTGAGAATTAAGTTTCTGGCAAAGGTTTTGATTCGACGCACACACATGTTTCGGTATCTTACAAGGATGTTGTTGCAGCAAAATAAGACGGATGGGGTGAAAATTAGGGTTTGTAACTGAAAATCCCGCTTTACAAGTAGGTAGTACTGATCAAAATTTCACCATTTGATATCCATTATGATTTCCATTAATGGTATAGCTGTTGGAAACAATATTTGGGAGAACCTAAAAGCCGCCTCATTACGAGTAATTACTGTAACAATGATGCCCCGCTGCGAGGGCATGGTGTACCTATTAACTAGTGGGTATTTTAAATTTATTTCCAGGGGCCGTACTCGACAATTTTAGTTTTAAAGCCCACCAACACATTATTAAAAAAATCGAGAACATACTATTTTCTATTTCGATAATTGCAGACGACCCACTGCTGGCAAAATCTCATAGCATAGAGACAGAACGATTTAGACAACAATAATATAAAAGAAATGAAATAGCAAGAATTCCGGAACAAACTTATTTCCTAGAGGGCAGGTAGGTAGGTAGGTAAATACTCCTAGATATCTACGAACAGCGTACTTTTTTAAATGCACGCTACGTTTATGTCTCTCGTCAATTATAAACTCATTCTAATTCCAAATTACTTAACTTATCAAAACCTTATTCTTGTATGAGTTGCTTGGGTGCCTGTGTAATGATTTTAGTAGTATTTCATTATCGATAATCAATCGATTTGTGCTTGTTAGATAGTGAAAATTCTCAAATCCGGCCCACCTTGGAAATTTTAAAATATCCACGAGCCTCAGGTAAAAGCCAGCGGGGCGCCATTGTCACAGTTACAACCCTCGCAATGAGGTGGCTTTTAGGGTCTCCCAAATATTGTTTCCACCAGCTGTACAACTAGGGTCTTAAGTATAATTTGCCAAAACCCACCTTTAAGGGTGCCACGCCACAACCCGCAAAATGTTGAAACACCGAAATTACGAAAACTCAAAAACTATTCATCGCATCAGGTTAGACTTTGCTGTGGCAATTTACAATTACGCTACAAAGGGGTGGACAAATTTTTATTATTAGGTATGTATGTAACGTAACAAGAGGGATGAAATTTAACGGTTTAAACTGAAAATTTCTTCAAGAATATTACGGGATTCGACAGATTTAGATTAACCATTGGGAAAAGTTTTGTGCGTTCTCAGCTTAAAATAACGTTCCCTAAAATTCCGAAAATAGTATAAATATAACTTATTTATCTATAATGCCGCAGCAGGAGGGGTTGAAAACGTAAACGGTCGCAATTTTTCGACGAATTGGGTTAGGGTAGTGAAAGGACCCCGCACACTTCTTACGGGAAATTTAGATCGATAATTTTTTTTTGTTTTTTTTTAATATGTTGTAGCCAGAACGATGCTGATTAAAACGTCTCACGGGCGCAACCTTGTGGGGCCGACGGTTTGGCAGTTAGAGCGCCCCAAAAACAGGGCCGAACACAATCATTGAAATAAGTGAAAAATCGATATCTTGGCTATCTTTGGAGATAGAACCTTCGCTTAAAAAGTCGTTGATAGACATTTCGCCAAGCTCTTTTGTCGTGGCACATAGAAAAACAAATGACGGTCTTTGACAAGAAAAGGCCATAGCTTTACTTAATGTATTTTTTAAAAGGCGTTGTATACTTCCATGCTGGACGTTTGGCAGGGAATAACTTCAAATAGACCAGGATTTATTTGAAGTTACCTCCCTTTATTAGCGTAATGTATCAAACATACAGGGCGGTTCCTTTTTCACTGCTCACCATTGGCATGTCCTTGTGATGTAACAATTAAGATTTATAGAATTAATAAAATATTATAATATGTGCGTGTCAGCACTTCTCTGTACTTCTCTTAAAAAATAGTTATTTCTGTCTAGTTGCGTGATCGACAAAAAAATAGTATGTGCAACCCGAAGGAAAATAGATATGTTCCGGGACTCTGATGGTTGCATCAATCTTCCATCATCGTCCCGGAATATAATATTTTTCCATTTTTCCTACTAGTTTCACAATGTAGGTAGGTAGGATTAACATTTCTTGATGTCCATCTATTTTTTGTGCAATGTGAATATGAGCTGACTAAAAAATATTAATTCTTTTAATTTTTTAAACTGAACCAAAGTGAAAATATCTTTCATATTTAATGAAATATTTCACGACATATATCATGAAATATTTAAAAAAATTAGTTTCATGAAATTTTTACAACACTATTATGGTAACAATACGATTTCTGTAGGGACTGGAACGTAATATTTTTTTTAGACGCTCGACCGGAAAGTTAATCTTCCGGCCAATTTTAGGACCGGAAAGTAGCATTTCCCTGACTAGTCCCGGAAAGTGAAAAATTAATTTTTGTGGTCAATTTTAGTACTGGAAAGTCAACTTTCCCGGACTGATCCGGGAAAGTCGAAGTCCGGGAAAGTGAAATATCACCGGACTATTCTGGAAAGTGAAATTTCACCGGAATATTATGGATTTTGTTATCGTGTTAATTTTTACTAGGCTCCTCACATTTTTCAGTTTAGATAATTTGAATTAAAATATTTAATTTCACACAGAAAATATGTTGCGAGCACCTAAAAAATTTAATACGTAACTCACATGTAAAGTGCCATTCCTGGACTAGCAGGCTTTCAGGCTTCCGCCTACAGCGTCAGCCTGACATCTGCCTACTCGTCCGCGAAATATCACTTTTTATACTCTTCGTAAATAACTATATTTTTGCTGAAGTATGTATGATATCAACAGTAATATTGTAAGTAGTCTATTATTTACCGCGGATTTTCACGTCCGAAAGGTTGACCTACAAGTCGCAATGGTAGATTCTTCTTAGGTTAACAATCTACCATTTGACAAGCAGTAAATTCATGGCAATCAAAAGACGAAGTAACATATTTTACAGATTATTTTGTAAATTAAAAGTAGTAGTTTAAAATTGATTCAATGTGTAAAATAATTAATATCAATAGTTTAGAAATTGCAAAAGAGAATTTTATTTGGTTTTTCAAGAAACTGATTGAATTTTATAACTCCCCTAAGCCCGTCAGATCTCTCCAGCGGTTACTACCAAATCGCGCAATTCATTACCCGTTATTAAATTCGTGTTGCGTGTAATGAATAGGTGCACTTCTTCGGACAGGTGCATAAATACACCCCACCCCCTCTTGAAACGCTCCTTCGTTTCCGAAACAATTGGGGTACATAAATTGATCTAAATTAAGCGATATTTAATTACGGCGCCCTCTTAACTCAGAGCGAACCTGGGGCTCTAATAACGACACAGTTCACATACAGACGTCTCCGCCACGCATTCTAACTAAATTTTATAAATTTACACGACTCCGTTATTACTGATCTTAAAGGGAGGAATTAATGGTACACCGGTACTAATTAACTTCCAACGCGGGTTCACTCCCCCCAAAATTGCTGCTTATTTCCGCGGTCGAATGTAAAAACGGAGGAAGAGGTAAATTGTTTTTCCCGGTGGATGGATGAAGCGCGTGCCTTGCTGCGAGGAGACTTGCGGTTGGGGCGTAATGCTAAGATATGGCCAATAGCAGCCAGTTTTATAACCCGTACTGATGTTGCATATATAACATACGGTATCAATATTTTAGTACCTGTAGCTCACCGAGGCTCAGGGTCCGCACGTAAACTACTGCGGCTTCCGGGGGGCTAGGGCGAATTGGATGGCGCATCACGGATATTATTTTACAGGCGAGCTTTCAATTCCTCGACGTATTTAATTAAGAATTGCTTTTCTGGTTATTCAAAGAACCATAAGTAATCGAGCGACATTAAATCTGGTGAATTTCCTGGCCAATATTGAACTGATACCGCGCATTATTTTCAATTTTTGAGAATGAGGCCACAGAAGACAGAAACTTAGCAGTCTTGATTTTGGTGCCGTAGCAATATGCGTCGTATCGATCGCTCCTCAATCTGTTCATCGCATAATTTGACAACGGATTGAGATATCGAGCTGAAACTTGGTAGGCAGCTTCGTCTCCCGAAAAGTAAGGCGGGGATTGCTTTTGGGCCATCATATCGGACCAAGGGGGTGGGATATGGGGGTGAAAAACTCGAGAACTAGTGGAGGTATCTTGCTGAAACGTGGTATGCACGTTCGATTCTCAAGCCACTTGAAGGTGAAGGGGTGCTAATTTCGGGGGATGAAATTTACGGGATGAAAACCACAAACCACAACTCCGCAAGGGTTGCATGCAGCTGCTGGAAACTCAACGTACACACATATATCGGTGAAACCTTGCGGGGGATGCATTTTTCGTAAAATCGAACAGATGGGGTGGAAATTAGGGGTTGCAACTCGAAATTCCGCTTAATAAATATTGGTCGAAATTGGCGTCATTCAATAGCTTTCCATTAATGATTCAAAAAAGGTGTCATTCATATTTTGAGAAAAACCACCCATATAGGCACTACAACCACTAATACTCAGAAACACAAAAATACGAGAACTCAAAAACTACTCAAGGTATCAAGGCAGAATTGGGTGTGTTAATTTTCAGTGACATCATAGGGGGATGGACAAATTTTCACTTATAATCTCATAAGAGCATTAATTCTTTCCGGAAATTTTTGGAGTGCATTCCAACAACGTATTAATCCAGGAAATGAATTAATGCTCGATTCCTTATTTCCATATCCCCACTCCAATGAGAACTGTCATATTTGACATTTGCTCTTAGGACAACCATTCCATTCATTTTACGTGGGGGTAAGGTGGTTTTTAATAAAATTCTAATAATTTCATTGATAAATCGCCTTATTCCAGTGCATTTTGAGTGCCAAAGTTGTTCCTGGGAGATTTGCAACAGCGTTTGATTGCCAGAAAGTTTTAAAATTTAAATTTTATTTGTTTATGGCATATTTGAGGTTATGACGCAAATAAGTAATTATTGATAATATTGCATAATATCTAACATAAATTGAACGATAATGCCCTCCTTTTGTGCAGTGGTACCCTGCATGCCAAGGGACATGCGAAATGTAGACAAGTTTGTTTAGTTTGACATCGGAGAAGGATGTTTGTGGTGCTATTAAATGTACAGATATAGATATAGAGTATGGAAGACGCACTCCGTCAAAAAAAATGTACCCACTTTTTAATTTTAATTCGGGTTTCGCATTTTCTACCAGATGTCGCGGCGTTCGTATGCGATTAAGGAAAGAAAATATAAAATTCCTTATTTCACGAGAAAAAACTCTTTAATATAAGCATAAGTGGGAAAGAATTAGATAAAATACGCACCAGATCAATGGCTTTGATTACTTTCACATTACTTTAATCTTTATCTAGAAAATCATATCGTACATGCCAAAGAAAAATTACAATTTTGTGACAAATTTGGAAAAATACATGGGACAGCTGCTTGCCATAACAATACTCTGCCTCTACGAACTTGATCTCTTCTTGCATCAAGCAATTTTGACTCATATGGTAAATAATATCTTCCTCCATAAAATGTAGGTATAGCCCGCCCCACAGACCTCATTATTAGACCATAAGCAGACCTATCTGCTCCTGATTTAGCCAGCGGACATTTGTTAATTGACCAGGATCTTCCTAATAACAACAGTTACTGTGAATTGGTCGCCTCTTAAGAATATTATTGCTTTTTACCTTTGATGCCTTATGACGTGACATTTCTCATATTTCCGTCACGGAATTTCTTTCCAGAGGCATAGAATATCGTCTGCTTGTCGCTATTCTAAGTTGTCCTTTAATAAACAGTCAAAAAGCCCATGAAAGCTAATAAAACTTGCAATAATTCGCTTTTGACCGAACGTTAATGTCAGAATGACAACCTCGCTGTAAGGTCACTAGATACGCATCGCTTCGCTTCTAAGGTAGCGTCATCCCATTCCGAAAAATTTAGTGCCAGAACTGTAAGAGAGGTCTAGACAAAGACCACAAATCTGGGGATTTCTACGGCTTATGGTTGCCGGTGTCTGTCAATTTGACACGTAATCTGTTTGACACTGTTAGGATCACATAACCCTGTTACGTGAAATTTTTTTTGTTTGATTTTTAATTTAATAGAGGCATAAATAACACTGAAATTGTGTGACGGTGCCCCTTTCTTGTGTTTTGGTCACCGGTCAATTAAGTTGAAGACAGCCTCCACCCTGCAAGGTCAATCAGTTGCATCAATTGATGCTCCAAGTCCAGGTGCGATTTTCCCACCCCCTTTATTTCCTCAAATAATAAGAAGTTATGTTTTGTGCTGCAGCTTATTACTGGGACGCACGGACTGTCCGTCCGCTTGTTAACATTGGCACGAGTTAATTAAATTTTCTTGCCAACTCCTGCTAATGTAATCTTACACCTGGAGACCCATGAAGCTATGGTTGTGAACAATATAAAACAGTGACTGACCCCTGGAAGTGAGAATATGGCATAAACTATTGAATTGCAACTTATCAAGTAAGTATAAATAGAAATATTTATTTGCTTATGTTTCGTACATTTAAATACCACAAAACATTCATAATTCTCTCCATATATCTAGAGGTGTGGTAATACCGATACTTCCAGGTGCAGATCGCCTTCTTGAGGCTGTGTTTGTAACCAACAAAGAAGTCACCCAGACATGAAAATAATCTCATTTTAACATTGTTTACATCACATAAATAAATTCTTCTTTGATCACCCTCAGTTAATTTCAGAATTTTATTTCACCGCTCCTGCTTGTTATTATTGGAAATACCTAAAACAGGATACATCGGAGCCATATAAAAAGTACGTATGTAACTTTACTCTGAAGGGCTTCGAAAAAATTTACGCCTCTTTTTCTGGTCTTTTCGTCGGTCAGTGCAGGACTTTAGAGCACATGCGAAACTCATCGTCAAAGAAAACGGAATATTGATGAATAAATTGTAGGTTAAACAAATCAAACAAGTAACTGCTTGACACTTCGCAGACAAAATCGACAACTGTCAATAAATCACTATCCTATCTCTATCTCTTTATATCCATATGTCCATCGCTGGACCATGGCGCTACCTTAGAACCGAAGCGGTTCGTATCTAGTGACCTTACCTCGCTGTCGCCGATTGCGCCACCTGATTATTATTGGAGAACTGCTTAAAAAGAGGGACGAAAATTTCCCAATTTGCGGCATGAGTTCGGCTTCCTTAGTGGAGTGTTTCATAATATAGAGTAAACTATCACACAGTGTGCAGTTAGTGACAATAACTATTTCTACAGATGTTATGGGTTGAACATGGTTGAACACAGTGTTCCTTAATCTAACTGACCTTAAGATGCATAACAGGCATAATATATGCTACTTACTCCGCTATTTCTTATGGCAAATTAAAGAAACTTTTTTCTAGATTTCGCATGCCCGTATTGGAGCAGCCTACCACTGCACAAAATGAGGGCACTATCAATCAATTTATATTAGATGTTATGCAATATTATCAATAAATTACTTGCTTTTGTCATAACCTCAATTATGCCATAACCCAATCAAATTTAAATTTTAAAACTTTCTGGCAGTCAAACGCTGTCGCAAATCTTCCAGGAACAACTTGGCCCCTCGAAATGAATTGAAATATGGCGATTTATCACTTAAATAATTAGAATTTTATTAAAAACCACCTTAGCCCCACGTAAAATAAATGCAATGGTTGTCCTACGAGCAAATGTCAAATGTGACAGTTCTCTTTGGAGTGGGGATATGGAAGTAACGAATTGCAGATTCGGTAAGAAAATAGCAACGATACAGCCACAGAAATTGAATAGAAATGATATTTGAAATTTAATTTGACATAGAAATTTCTACTTATTAATTTCGTTTAGCTTGGTCTAGGTAGGTATCAAAAATTTCCAGGAAATCCTCGAATTGCCATGGTAAACACACAAATCAATTTTAACCTCCCCAACTCCATCACAATTTAAAAAAAATGGGAGGTTACTACAATCACTAAAATTTTCGAATTTGAGATAGCACCAGTTTTGGGGTCTCAGGAACCCAAAAAAGCGGTTTTCAAAATGTGTCTGTGTGTGAGTAGGTACGTACGTACGTTTGTAAACACGCCACAGCCAAAACTATACTAGACCGATTTCCTGAAATTTGGTGCGTAGGCTTCTCGTAACCCAACTTAGATCTGAAAAGCTTTTGGAGCCAATCGTGCAACTAGAAATGCCATTTTGGCACATCAACTTTTAAATTTTAAACACAAACCCCCATTTGTCACGTCACGATAGGAAAGGCCTTCAAATTCTGCTTCTAAAAATTTATTCACTCTCAGTGCCCTTTTGACCAAAAATTAAAAAAAAATTGATTTTTATCGGACTTTAAAATCGCGGTACAGCCCAAGCCCTGAACCGATTTGGCTGAAATTTTGCACATGGGGATTGCATTGCACGTCGAAGAGCTGAACAAATTTCGGATTCAATCGGCCCACGAAAAGTGCCGTTTTGGCACACCAATTTCCAACTTTAAAATTATTCACTCATTTAACCATCCAAAACAAGTTTTTGAAAGATTTATTGTCACCGTCAGAAAGGTCTTCAAATTCTGGATTTGAATAAGACAAAATTCGTTCGCATTTAGTGGTCTTTGGGTCAAAAAATTGGGTGACCCGTTGAAGACCTGAAAGGCTTTTGGAAGCAATTGGTCCACGGGAAGTGCCATTTAAGCATATCAACTTTAAATTTTAAATACAAGGCCTCCTTTTTTATGTCGCCATTAGAAAAACAATCAAATTCTGGTTCTAAAAATTCTTTTTCATTAAAAGGGAGCGGGCTGACAGTGGATGACAGTATCAGTTATTGTCAAAAGGGTGGCAAACTGTTAACCTTAAAAGGAACATATTGTCAAATGTGATGGGTGATGTCCGCGGTGATGTCGGTATTTGTCAGAAAATTGCGAAATTAGTCACAGATGATAAGCACAAAAAAAATGTTGAATTGACTACCATCTACAATGAATACAAAGATCCACGCGATGGGGAGGTTCCAGCCGCTTCTCTGCTGCATTTTTCTATTAGCTAATGATTAGTATCGTGCGTTTCATTAGTAATATGATAAGTCGTCTCTTGATTGCCGCGGGTTTGACGTCCGAATGGTTGAACTACGAGTCAAAATGGTAGATTTTTTTTTAGGTCAAAAAGACGCCGAGAGCTTGCTCGAGACGTCTTTGGCCGAAAAAAAATCTACCATTGACGAGTAGTGAATCCATGAGGACTCAACAAGGCAATCAAGAGACGACGAATCATATTTTACAGATTATTTTATAAATTAAAAGTATTGAAGTAGTTCCAAAGACGTTCGAATCTAGGTAGTGTAAAAATGTTGGATCATCGCTGTCAGTTGTCAGTCACTTGTCAACTGAGTGTCACGTCACAAAATAGAAGTGAAATTATTTATTTTCAACAAGATTTAAACATTTATGTATACCTACGGCTGATTACGGCGATTGAATTTTATTTTAACCGCATTATAACATTCTTGGTATGAAATTTGGTAGAATACCTAAAACTTTACAATGGAGTACTTTTATTAGGTGAAGTCTTGTTCGGGGGCATCTACCTACTATGAAAAGAATGGACGAAACAAAACTGATACGAAGGATATAGGAAGCGAAGACCAATTATTAGACGCGACACAGGAAGACCGAAGGACACCGGGGAGAGTTTATTAGAAGAGATTTGATAAATTGAAAAAATAACTAATAGCTCAAAAAGAGGAGGACCTGCTCATATCCAGTGTTTAAAATAATGTTAAGTTCCTGTTTGTTGGCTCGTGAGTTTTAGGAGAATGTTATAAAGTGCTACAAATTTACATTCCGGCGAGTGACTTTGTAGTTTGTTGTAATTATAACAAGATACCCCCCACAGTTTAAAATTACCCAACAATTTTCTGTACAAATCTGGTAACCGTATCTTTTTCTAAATCTGATTAAATGTTTACTTTGAGTATATTTTTACTTTTGCCATTTTTTAATGACAGTTGTGTTAAATGTCGTAGGATTACCAGTTGATTTGAACTACGACTGTCGTCTTATCATTGTAATCTAGAGGTTGCTAGGGTTACTGTGAACAAAATCTACTTTGGATTGGTTCAATACTTAATGTATAAAATAATCACTAAGATCTAACAAGGGGGATGAAATTTAAGGGTTGAAACTTGAAATTTCTTCAAGTATAAAATTACGGTGTTCGATTGATTTAGGTCAACTATTGAAAAAAGGTCTTATGAATTTTCAACCTAAAACCAACCCCTAGGCTACTAACCACTCTTTGCAAGCGGATAATTATATTTTATTTATTTTTTCTGAAACCCTATTGATTTATTTATGAACAACTGAACAACCGGAAGGAGTTATGGAACACCGGAAAAATAAACTCACCTCTGTAAATCATAAAGGGGTGAAATCATGAGGAGTTGAAAACATGAATCTACAAATCACCGGAATATTTCAACGAATTGGATTAGGGTGGTGAAATTGAAAACACAACTTCCTTTACGGCATGTGTGAGTGGTGAAATAGGGAGTTGGAGTTTAGGGGTTGAAACGTCCATAAAGCCCTGTAATTTGACACAGAGAAGCAATATCTTCTGAGAAACTGTGATATCTTACACACTGCATCTTCGAGAAATTAAGAGTGAGTCTTAGGAGAAAGTTATCGAAGGCGACGAAAGTTAGGGGTGGAAACTCGACTTTTTACTGAAAAATGTAGGGTTGAAATTAGTACCATTCGATAGCTTTCTCTTGATCGTACAAAAAGGCCTTCATAATCCGCGAAAAACGACCCTTATAGGCGGTACAACCCCCTAACATGCCGAAACACAAAAATGCGAGAACTCAAAAACTTATAAACGTATCAGGTCCGGATTTGGTGAGGTAATTTACAGCGACACTGTAGGTGGATGGGCAAATTTTCATTATGATCTAACAAGGGGGATGAAATTTAAGGGTGAAACTGGAAATTTTTTCATGTAAGTGGTGGAATAAAATTATGGGGTTCAATAGATTTCGGTCAACCATTGAAAAAGTCTTATGTCTTCAACCTAAAAGCAACCCCTACGCTACTAACAACCCCTAAGCCCTAGCAAGCGTAGTAAATACATTTTATTTATTTTTTTGGGCTTTCTTCTGATTTTTCGAAAGTCAAAGTCATTTTCATTAATTTTTAACCCATCCACAATTTTTCAACCCCCTTCATGATATGTGAACCCTCAAAAAGCAAAGTTTACCCAGACCATTTCTTTGATTTTCGCTAGTTCTACTTAACTACAGTTTATTTTCACCCCTCTTGACTTTTCATCCCCCTTAGCAATTTTCCAACACCCCGAGCGTTAATTTTGAAAAATTCGCGCAGTTTTGCCTTTTTTCGGTAATAAATTTTACTCATATAGATTGTTCTTGCCTTTTTCACTTTTTCGACCCCCTTCGCAATATTTCAACCCCCAAAAGCCAAAGCATAATTGACTTATTTTCGTGTTATATTCTGTAATTTTACTTAACCCTATTCAATTTTCATCCCCTTCGCAATTTCTCATCCCCCTGAGCATTAATTTTGCTAAATTTTCCGAATCCTCTTTTTAGTAACTCTACTATATCTTCAGTTTCCAACTTTTCAACTTTCTTCATAATATTTCAACCCCTAACTCCTGAGCCTAAAATCAACCCCTTAGCTATTATGTAGAACAACCTCTAACAACTTGGTAGCTGACTAAACATATACAGGGTGGTCCAAATGTATTAATACAGGGCTCTCACGGCGAAACGGTAAGATAAATGAGTAAAATAAAAAATCCAGGGTAAATTAGAATTAAATACCTTTATTTTGTCGCAATTTGGAACTCCCCATCTTATTGTATAATTTAGCAATAAATAATGAGTACATTTTTTTAAATAGCACCATGCATGTTTCTATTTTTTTTTGGATTCCCTTTGATGCTCTCTTTATTGGGGTGATTTTATTTTTTTGATAAATTGAGCAGTAAACGTAAAAATTTTTGTTGATTCAAATTTCGCGCGGTGATCCGGCAACAATGCGGTTCACCATTACTTCGATGGAACCACCCTCGTCTCACCGTATGTCTCCCACTCCTACTAGTTGTACTGTGTACACAATGAAGCAAACAGGCTATTTATTATTAGGCCCGGTCAGATTCTTCCAGAGGGCGTGTTATACACAGTACAACTACCCTGTAGTGGGAGACATTCGGTGAGATGAGGGTGGTTTCATTGAAACGCATTGTTGCCGGATCACCGCGCGAAATTTGAATTAACAAAAATTTTTACGTTTACTGCTCAATTTGTCAAAAAAATAAAATCACTTCCATAAAGAGGGCATCAAAGGGAATCCAAAAAAAATTGAAACATGCATGGTGCCATTTAAAAAAATTTATTCATTGTTTATTGCTAAATTATACAATAAGATGGGGAGTTCCAAATTGCGACAAAATAAAGGTATTTAATTCTAATTTACCCTGGATTTTTTATTTTATCTTACCGTTTCGCCGTGAGAGCCCTGTATTAAGACATTTGGACCACCCTGTATGTAAGGGCGCAAAGGCTGAGATGGCTGGCACACACTGAAAGAATGACCAGCGAAAGAATGCCAAAGTTAGTGCTTAACAGGAAACCAATCGGGAAGAGAAGAAAGGGTAGACCAAGGAAAAGGTGGTACGAGAAGGTGCAGGAAGACCTAAGCAGTATGGGAATAACGGACTGACAGCGAACAGCAAGAAATAGAAGCGAATGTGGAAGGATGGTTTATGAATTCATGCAAGAAATATAATAAATTATATAAAATATAATGTATAAAGTAATGGAAATCTGTAAATTAACAATGCCCTAGGCCTCCAAGGCCTGTTGAGTGATGTAAATAAAATAAATAAACTCTAGTCCACTATGGCTAAGAAAATTTAGATGGAAAACTAAAAAAAATAGATCTTGATAGTGAGACACGTGTGGTCGTGATGTAACAATATCTGTCCATCATTGAATATTCGGGTTGCAGGAAGCTCCAAGACGAGCTGAAAAGACCTCGTATAGATAGGGCGCCGAACAGGGAACCGGAACAGAGGCATAGCTGCCGCCTCTGCCGCCTCCGTTGACGTGTTTATTGTAGCCCGATCAGATAAGCCCAGGCGTTGTGCACTGACACGTGCAGAATGGCCGACATCCACCGCTAACCTGTTACGTTCCGCCACTAGGCCTCCTCCGCGATAAAGATCCGACACACAAGTCCATGACGTTACATCGCATCAATTCCGGCCGTAATAATTAAGCTCCACGAGGCTTTAAATTTCACACGCGATACGTGTAACTGTATATTTCATTAAAAAACTGAAAAGCACTTTGTAATTCTGTTTATCGCCGGTCGCTGGACGCTGCATTAAAAATGGGGGACGTGCCAAAAATTAATTGCCGTTCGGAATAATTAATGCGTGTTTGCAGTAGGACGGATTGGTTGTCTCAGCAATTAGCGGAAGCGTCGATGGATGATTTTTCACGCGATGTGAGAACGGTAGATTTAGTCGCGGGGTATTGTCAGATCGATCTTGTCACTTAAAGAGGAGATCTTCCTGATGCAGTCGAGAACTTTTCCTACTTACACTGAAAGGGTGAGAGATTTAAGTTCCGCAAAGTAGAAAAGTGGAGTTTGTTTGGTTAGCGCGGTCGCCCATCAGTCAAGAGCCCCGCATCTCCTTTATTCCCATCGAACCTGTCAAAACGTGTTGCTTTTCAGGTGAGCGATAAACGGCCGGGCGTAAGGGTGCAGATAGATATATGATCATGCGAGAGACTAACTTCACCCCGGAGGCCTTAATCGGCCTCATTTTTAACCTCGACCGGTAGCTAGACGATACCCCCTTTATCCAGCTTATAAACTGGGATATACACGCCAGCTCGCCTTTTCTGATCACTCCTGTCGTTGTTTGTTCAAATTCAGGATCCGTTCGATAAACTTGAAACTGGAAGCGATGTCCACCGGCAGGTGATGCACGGGGCAGTTAATCTAATCTAATTTTGTTGGGGCCATATCGCGCTGAGCGTCGGGACGCCGTTTCGGCACGGCATACACGCGTTATGTGATGTCTGCAACCGTGTCGCCTCACGATAACACAATCACGTCACGGTAATTTACTGTTATTGCTAATTTTTCCTTATGTCGTTCAAATAAATAATTCTGAGCTAAAATAACAAACTGTTGCGTTTTGTTACTTCTGCTCGCATTGGGCACTGGTCAGTGAAATCTGGAATCATACATATTTTGAAGATCTGTTTCTGTAGACCGGAATCTTGAAAAAGCCCAGAAAAAGCCACCGGAAGATGTACACCAATGCGATGTGTATCCCTGGAGATGTTTGCATTACGTTAAAGGGAAAACGCAGGGGCCGCCTGAATTTACTGGGGGAATCGGATGCAGATTTTATCAATCTGCTCCTAAAGTAGTAGCACATCCGCAGACGCACAGACGTGTCAAAAATTCGAATGGTTGAAAAATAGAGTAATGAACTGTGAATTGTCGTGAGCTACCTGAAATAGTACAGTGTTTGCAGTAAAAAGTGAACAAAAAAAAAACGAAAATTATGCGAAGTCTGTAATTTATGTTTTGGAGGGCATGAAATATTGTGAAAAGTGTGGAAAAGTTGTAAACAGTGAAAATACAGGGTGAGTCTGAACGACACCACATGGTTCATACCACATAATCTACTGTTCAAATGATGAGGTTTGGTGCAAAAATTTTAGGTCAATTGTGATTCCTCTTGATGTTATAAGCCGCCAAAGTTCTTCATTTTTAATCGTTTTTATTTAATATCTTCCGAATGGTGTATCGCAGGATTCTGAAATTTTGTACAGTATTGTTGCAGACTAAGAGGCAACTCATGATGGTACTTCGCCGAAATATTTCATCGTTATTTCCGGACACCCTGTATAACACGAAAATAAGCCAATAATGCAATTTAGACTTCGGGGGATGGGGAGATATATTACTTACCTATTGCAAAAGAGGCTGAAAAATTGTGAAAGTTAAACTGTTTTTTAACCTCCACCATTTAAAAAAAAGAGAGGTTACTGCAATCACTAAAATTTTCGAATTCGAGATAAAACCGGATCTATACGTTTTGAGGTCTGAGGAACCCAAAAAAGTGGTTTTTAAAATGTGTCTGTGTGTACTGTAACAATGTTAAATTTTGAAGGAAGGAGTATGTTGGGCTGCCTATGTTTATTCAACTTTTAACAATTAATTCCCACCGAGTTCCCGCGCAGGGGGTCACGTGAGAGATTTTTAGAGCACGCGAGGAAGATGACCGGCTCCGTTTGGGGGTTGAGGTTGTGAGTTTTTGGAGAAAGGGTGCATAAAAGCAAAGTTGCGAGTGTTTTGATTGCGACGAGCATTCTCCAACCCCTTGGTGAAGAGGTGAGTGTAAAGTGCAATGCACCACCTAAATTTTAATTTCCGTGAATAGGGTTGTTTTGGTGGTCCATAAGTTTTCAAGTTGCGTTCTCCAGAAGGATTGTGGTGGTATCAGGACACAGAAAATCATTTGTGGCGATTTATTAGACGGTGCCTGCACCAACAACTTGCGTCTAATTTTTGGCTTGGTAAGGTACGGTTTCGTTCAGGCTGCTGACGGTCGCGTCTGGAAGTCGCCGCCCGACGCGACCGCCGAACGCGGCATTGACATGGTTTCGTTGACGCGTTTGGCATGTGCGTCCGACAACGATCAGCTGATTTTATTGACGGTATCCACAAAGATTGTACCAGAAAAATTAACTCGGAAATTGTCGCAGCTCTTTTAATAGAAGATGAAGAAGAAGAAGACGTTTTTATGGTAAACTATCTGTTGACCGAAAGACAGAAGGTGAACAAATTATTCAATGAAGAAAAATTTAGAGAGTTCTTTAGAAAAGAGCGGTTTTATTTCGTATTGAACATAATTCAAGGCGATCTAAAGAAAATGAGCACCAATGCTGTGAACTCTCCAATATTGCCAGAATTTACTGAATTAGGCGCCATTTTTTTCAAAATGTGACAACGCGTCCGCGTCTAGACTGCCCACTGTAGCAGTCGAGACGCGGACGCGCGCTTCCGACGGTCGCGTTCGAATTTTCAGCAGCTTCTACGAAACCGCATACACGTTGTTACGTATAAGTAGTGGTGCGCGTCCGGCAGCGACTTCCAGACGCGACCGTCAGCAGCCTGAACGAAACCGTACCTTAACGGCCGCCACTAACTTATATTAGTTACCTGGCGCCCAACTCTTCAACAACATCGCGTTCATCGCACCTACGACTCGCTCCCATTGAACCGAGGAAGTTAGCTGGTTAGGTCGTACGTACGTACGTATGTTTAAAAACTGGACATGGAAGAAAGGAGACTGCACACCTCTTATGGAAAACTGAAGACCACTCAAATATCTCGGATATTTTTGGACCAATTGATGCGCATTGAAATGTAGATTATTTCATATCATTGCGCCAAACGTGTATCTCGATTAATAAAGCCGCAATAAAAATTAATTGTTAAATGGAGAATGCATAAGTGAGACAAAGAGAGCATGGTTCTCCCAGACTCATTCCCAACCAGTCCATAAATCATTATACAGTGAGGTTCAAAAGTTGTTTCCCCCCTTTCGAACTCTATAGTGGAAGGGCACTTCGGAAAAACTCTGGGGCACATAACCTTTATTAATTTCATGCAGTCTGAGGGTGCTGTCAAATACTTTTTTCCACTTCCGGTTTAGCCGGAAATGACCCTGAAATTGGTTTTTTAAATTGATTCCCAAATTTTTTTCAACTAATTCCTAATCTACAAATTTTTGTAAGTCGAAAGCACGTGTCGCACTTGACCGGTAATCAAGTCACGGCCACCCCAGATTTTCAAAAACATCGAAGAAATCGGTGAAAAACAAAGATTTTTGAGAATTGCAAAAACACGTCAACTTTATTTTTTTGATACAAATTCAACTCGGTAGTTAAATTTCTTCTTTACTTCGTTTTGAATTTTTCAAATTCTCTGATTTTTTACGATTGGTGATTTTTACAAAAAGAAAATAGAAAAATGTAATCGGGCAATCGAATTCGCATCAAAAAAATAAGGTTGACGTGTTTTTGCAATTTTCAAAAATGTTCGTATTTCACCGATTTGTTCGATGTTTTTGAAAATCTAGGGTGGCCGTGACTTAATCTCCGGTCAAGTGTGGTACGTGTTTTTAACCTAGAAAAATTCGTAGATTCCGAATTAGTTGAGAAAAATGTGGGTTTCAATTTAAAAAAACAATTTTAGGGTTATTTCCGGCTAAACCGGAAGTGAAAAAACAAATTTGACAGCACCCACAGACTGCACTAAATAAATAAATGTTATGTGCCCCAGAGCTTTTTCCGAAATGCTCCTCCACGATAGAGTTCGAAAGGGGGGAGACAACTTTTGAACCTCACTGTATAGTTTTACAAGAATCATTAACGTGTATCTCAACCGAAAGGAGCTTAACTCCACGGGGTGCACTTATACTTTTAACTCGTCGGACCTAAACAATTTTTACATTTGACCACTGTTATTGAGGGATAGGTACCAATTACCGCCCCCGAAACCCACCCCCTTCAACCCCCGAAGACAATAATCGAACGGAAAAGATTGCACCCCCTTAAACCCCCAACACAAAAAATTGACTTGGTGTAAATTTGTTGCTTGACCTATACAGCCGGAAGATACTAATTGAACGCAAAAAAATTCATCACCTGCTGATACACCCTCACGGTTCACGGACGACTGGTCCCCGGGCATGTCGTCCCTCGGATATTTCGTCCCTCGGACAACTCGTCCCTTGGATAAATTTTTCCTGTCAAGTCCAGTCGTGCCGTTGCTAAATTATGGCGCCTCTCATATTGTCTATTTTGATTGCTCATTTCTGTATAAACTGCACACTCTTCGGACTTTGAATTTCGCCTCTAAATTACTTTGTACGCCTTTCCCCCATTTACGCAAACATTTTTTTCTTGATGGTCTAAAAACGTAAAATTAAGCTTAACTGTTTGCAAATGTAGAGTTAGTAGAAACATTTTGCACCGCTGCAGACACATTTTTCATTGTCTGTAGATGATGGAACACCAACTGGATTGAATTTTTTTCTTTCAAATAATGAAACTAGAGTACAGCTAAAATATTGCTTCATAGAAATGGATGTCCTTTCTTCGGGACAAATTCCAGGTATTCAATAACTATTTATATGGCTCAACCCACTAACGCGTTTTCCTTCTTAAGATTTGGATAAACATCCTATGCTGATGAAGGTGCATGGATGCGCTTCTGAGAATTTTGCTTTTGCCAATTTTATGTAGACACATTATAATTGAAGAAATTGATGATTCGGTCAGAGGGTTGCCAGGTCCCGATTATCGAAAATCCCGACCACCAATTGAAAAGCTGTTAAAAAATCGGGACTTTAGGTAAAAATCGGTACGCTAGTTTTTTAAGCGAATATCGACCATTAAAAATAAACTAAAATAGGACATGGTCATTACGCGATACTCGTTCTAAGAAATTAATTTATCATTATTTGGTTAAAACCGGAACGATTTTTAATCCGTCCTGTCAAAGGCTGGTCTTCCTTTTTAATTCTATGTAGCAAGTGGCAACCCTCATTAAGCATAAATTGTAACAGGTGGTCAAAATGCGAGACTCCTTCTAAGAGGCCGGTTAAGGGGCCGTCATCTACATGCAAAATGTTTCTGATAGCGCCGCATTTGCAAACAGTTAAGTTTAATTTTACGTTGTTTCGACCTTAAAAAAAAATGTTTACGTAAATGGGGGAAAGGCGTACAAAATAATTTAGAGGCGAATTTCAAAGTCCGAAAAGTGTGCAGTTTATACGGAGATGAGCAATCAAAATAGACAATATGAGAGACGCCACAATTTAGTAACGGCACGGCTGGACTTGGCAGGAAAAATTATTCCAAGGGACCAGACGTCCGAGGGACGAGATATCCGAGGGACGACATGCCCGGGGACGAGTTATCCGGGGACGACCTGTCCGTATTCCACACTCACGATTTCTTTATCATGATCATAATGCTTCACTGCTACTAGGTGCAGATGTAAACCACCAAACCCACCTCAATTGCAATTCTGAAATTTTAGAGCTTCTTTAGGAGCTTATTTCTACTACTGTGTTGATCAATCATTTTCGATTCTTGGAACACGAGCAATTGTGAAAATGAAAGAATATTACCTAAAGTTTTGAGTTAAGACTGTGTCTTGGAAAAGCTCTAGCTTAACAAGCAGTATTCGAATTAGCTACCTATTCGAACTTGAAAACCGTGGGGTAAACGATATCACATTCAATCTTGAAAAAATTTTAGAGAAAGGAATAAAGGAGGAAAGGTGTGTTCAGGTGTCTCAACCACAGCCAAATTTTATAAACTTGCACATAGGAATTATGTAAGAACAAGACTAGAAAGATCAAAGCTTTTGAAGCAGTAATGGGAGTGAGACAAGGATGCATACGAGGCTCGATACCATTCTCCCTGGTTTGAACAAGACCGCACGAAGAGGAACCCTGGAAAGGACGTGGTGAAAAAAAACCGAGAAGACCCTAAATAAAAATGTGAAGATCTGTAACAAGAGCAGAAAGAAGAACTAGGAAGAAAATCAAAGTTCAAAAGCAATCCTCAGACAGATATTCGAGGTTCGAAAGTAATTTCAGCTCTACATCTCGATCTATTCTTAAGTTGTCTGAGGGACGGAGGATGCCCTCCCACTTTGTGTCACCTCAAATGTCCAGCCTTCCGCTTCCCCTCAGGGGGTTCGCATCGTCAAAAAATAAATCATGAAGATACATTCAGCTTCAGCACGTAGCAGGCTCGCCTCTGGCTCTAACTTTTTTGTCACCCTCAGAGAATGCATTGGTGCTAAAATTGTTCAAATTTAGGAGTACTTGCTTGCGTGTCTTAATTGCGGCGACAGCACAACGGATATCCGCCACGTCAAGTATTTGATTACAATAAGTGGTGTTAGGACTTAGGAGTTATGGCGGGACCCAGGTAGGTACATAATGTATGGCGCGGCCGTACAGTCCTCTCGAGGCCTGTAAATTATAATAGCTAGCGAGCCCATATTTCCACCCCATCCGCAGCTATATCAATTTGAGATCGACGTCTCGAGACGAAAGACCGCCGCTAATTTATTTAAGCAGATGTCGGACATTAGGCGCCCCCTTAATATAATTGTTGGCTCGTATAAAAGAAGAGCAAGCTCGCGGCTCACCCCAGGACGAAGTGCATTATTTATGGTAAGATGGCCCGACCGGCAATGTCGCAAGGCACTCGTATAAAACAATTTGCCGTGCTCATTTTTATCAATAATGCAGTCCCTTGTTTCTGCTGCTTTTGTCTTGACTTCTGCGGATGGATTTGCAGGGATGCCAACTGCCGGTCCGGCTGAGACGCTGTCTGCATCTCAACGAACTTATAAATTGTGTATATCATATGCAGCGGGGTCTACCTTGATAGGTTGCGCGTTCGGGGACCGGAAATTTGATGATTGTCTGAAACAGGTCTTATCTTGACTAAACGCTGAAATTGAATATCAACGTGAACGTGACAAATGAGGAATGTCACGTACCGCCGAGCGATGACAAAAAATGTTTCTTCCTACTATGACAAATGGAAAAAAAGTGCTTTCAGATAAATTTTTTGTTTTACTGTTTCACTGGACACTGGACAACTTCGGTGGAAAAATGCACTATAAACGGTTCCCCGCGGGTGAACACGTATAAATATAACGAGTACCCACCTACAATAGGGTAAACAGAGGGGAATAACCGAATAAGCTTGTCTCTAGACATATATGACAATACTTTCCATTGCGTCCAGCATCTGCACCTTGTTCACACTACAAACTAATTTAATGTTATCAGTGATCTGGAAGCAGTTTTGCCTCATGCAGAGTTCTGCAACAAAAACAGGACTCAAAATTTGTTGCATTACTTTTTGAAGCTCATTTGACAAGAGTCTAATCTGAAAATAAACTGAAAAATCTTTTAGGCAATCCCAAAAATAAAGTAGGGAATAGCGAAAGGTCTCGCATATACGAAATCAATTGTCAAAATTGTGATCCCAAATATGTTGGGAGGTCTCACCACCAGATGTCAGGGACCCTTAGCACACCTTAGATATGGCAGGACTGAGAAATCCAGTGTTTTACACAATGACTATAGAATAAGTGATAATGTTAAGTTAGTTTGTAATGTGAACAAGGTGCAGATGCTGGACGCAATGGGGAGTATCGTCGCTTTTTATAAGTCTAGAGATAAGCCTTTGAACGATGCAGGTCCAGTCACGTATTCCCCTCTGCTTACGCTATTATAGCAGGTAGGTTCTCGTTATATTTATTCGTTTTCACCCACGCGGAACCATTTCTCATCCTGTGATTGGTCCAATTTTCACAGCCAGGAGTGGAGCTACTCTGGTGGTCAATTAAATATTTCAGTTTTCTGTAAGGTAGGGTTGTTTAGCTTTGATAATGATCACCTTGTGTTCGAAATGCGTTAGTTGTGAAAATGAAGTGTTTCGGTCTAGTGGGCTGTTTCTAGTGTGAATATTTAGAACATAAATTGCTGTTAATAGGTAATTTTGCCTACTAGAACTTAAAAAATTGCTAAAATGTAGAAAGATCTCCTTCAAAGGCCACCAACTAATAACAGCAGCAGAAACAAAAATAGAAAAATGATCTGTCACTTGAATTGTGAACAAAACAAAGTTCAAGCTGAAGAAACAAAGTAAAACACCTAACGAAAAGAAGAAACAACGAATAAGTTCAAGTAGAGAATGTTTGTAAACTAAACGGGAAGAAGTTAATAATGGAATAGCAAAGAAAACGAATTGCAAAAGACTAAAGGAAGCGACACAATTAGAACTAAACAATAGGCACATAAAACAGCTATGAAATTTAATTTATTAGAAGTACTTCTTCACAAAGTACATACGATGCTGATAATTTTACAAAGCCACCAACTCCACCCAAAAACCCAACCAAGAAGATAATTGAATTACTGTAATTGAATTACTTTTTCAGTAATTTGTAATTGTAATTGAATTACTTTTTCAGTAATTTGTAATTGTAATTGAATTACTTTTTGTAATTGTAATTGAACCTTTCAATTACTTTTCTTTTCAAACTTAAAAATGACCGAAGTTTACTTTTCTCATTTTTAAATTAAAAAAATCCAAATATAGCTATTCCAAGAACAATAATTATTAATTTGTCTTGTTTAGTTTTCAACGGTTTTCCTGTATATTGCTGCCTTCCAAGAAACTGATAATGGCACTTAGGGCCCATCATTACCGTTAAGGATTAGCGTAACTCAACTCAATACTCAGTCGATCGATATCATATTTAGTGTAATTTAGATCTAGTTAAACGAGGGTGCAGGCTATTGAGCGCAAGGGGCTGCACATCTTTTTGCTAATCGGTGGGGGGAAAATGATTTCGATTTTTCAGATGGTGAGGGGGAGGTTCTATAATGAAGTTTTCTGAAATTTTGAATATGAACTGTGAAGTGAAGGCACTCTGTATTCAGTCAGATTGTTTACAATAAAGAACGTTATTGCCAAAAAACAGTTTCGGTAATTAGGATATTTTCGTAAAAAAAGTAATTGTAATTGTAATTGTAATTGTAATTCAATTAGGTACTTTCCCACAAAAGTAATTGGTAGTTGTAATTAAATTACCTACTTTTTTTGCAAAGTAATGAGTAATTGTAATTCAATTACCCACCCAAAGTAATTGTTCCAAGCACTGGGTCAAGCCGAAGCGCAGGCCTCTGTCGAAGAAGCCTTAACCCCTATAAAGCACGTACTTGAAGACACAGCAATGGACTTCCCCCTTGACTATCAACAATTAACTGATTTTATTCTTAATTCTGATAAATCCACAGACCTTTTCTACTTGATGAACCACTGACACGTCCAAATTCCTCGAAATGCTGAGGTACAGTCAGGAGATAAAGTCTTGTCCCTTGACCGCGAACAATGTTAACAAATTCTTGTAAAAGACGCTCAAAATAGGTTTGTGAAGGCTTGTATCCATCTCGAGTCGTTTTAATAAAGATGTTTTCACTTTCAATTTTAATTTTTTTGATAAGGCTTGCGAGAATCTATCTATATTTTGAGCGGTCTAGGGCCATTACTTTATCTCCTGAGTGTACCTATACCCTAATCTCCTAAGCCGCTCAATGAAAGTCCAAGTACCAAAATAAAGAAGATTATTAAATGATCGAAGATAGACTTTCCCTCCAACGAAGACTCAGCTAATAAGGCAACCACAACAGAATCTGAATACGAGACTGACTCATCCCAAAACAATAACATGTACTGTTAAAATTTACATTTTTACTCCAATGGAACATAAATGGGTATTTTACCCATATAGAAGATCTGCAACTACTAGTATCCTTGCCGCAAATGACCACAAGATTCCACAAAAAATACAGGTCTGGATTTTTTGTGGTTTTGTATGTAATTTCTGTAGGTTTTTGTCAGTCGGAATTCCCATACAAAACCACAAAAAATCCAGAAATGGTTATCTCCACATAAAACCACAAAAGTTCCGAAAGAATTTATTCGGAATATGACAATTCCCATAAAATTTACAAAACGCCTGTAATTTCTATGGATGTACCCATACATTCTCCAAGATGGCTTCTTCGATCGGATTGGCTGAAAATTTGTCACACGGCCCCAAGAGATCTTCTTATTGGTCCAAAATCCACTTCTCCATTGAATAAGTGTCGGTTAGCGGTCGTTATTTCTATAACGATCTTCTCTCCCCGAGTGTAGCATTGAGCATTTGGTGGCCTGAAATTGAAAAAAGAAAATGAGTGACGTCATAAATATTAATTAATCATAGGGTCACTAACAACCAGTTTGAACCTAACTATTAAATAAGTTTAGCATAAAAAATGGGCAGCTACGGAAGCGGCTAGAACCTCCCCACTTGGTGAATGATTCAATCCTACCAACCATAAATTTCAATTCAGTTTCTACCTGTGTTTGGTAATTTTTAAAATTTTTTATTACTTATTGCCAAAAGGGAACTAAATTTAATTGAATTTTTGAAAACAAAATTCGAAGACTTTTCATGTGCTGATAAAACAAATTGTGGTCATATCTCAAATTTCATAGACGCCATGCTAAAAGGCACTTGTTATTGGTCGTTTGCCACCAAAATTAAGCAAATTTTCTTACTTGCTGTACCTAAATATTACTACTGGTATTTTTCAAAATTTTATGATTTTTTGACAAAAGGGCACTAAGTTTGAGGACATTTTTCGAAACGAGATTTGAAGACATTTCATGTTCTGATAAAGAAAATGGGAGTTTATTAGTCAAATTTCAAAGTTGATGTGCCAAATTGGCACTTGCCGTTGGCCGATGACCACCAAAATTAAATCAGCTCTTAGGGGGGTACTGTGTGTCCCTACCTACCAAATTTCAGCCAAATCGATTAAGCAGTTTGGGCTGTAGCGTATTATCTAATGTTGCTTCGAAATTTCGAATTTTTCGATTTTATGCCAAAAAGGCGCCAAGTGTGAATACATTTTTAGACACAGAATTTGAAGACCTTTCACATGCTTATAAGAAAAATTGGTGTTCATCAGTCAAATTTCTTAGTTGATACGCCAAAAAGGCACTTGGCGTTTGTAGATTGGCAACAAAATTAACTGGGCTCACCAGAAAGCCAACACTAATCTCCATACCAAATTTCGTGAAAATCTGTTCGGTAGTTTTCGAGGAATCTTGCTCACATACGTACATACATACGTACATACGTACGTACATCCGTACATACACACAGACATTTTTTAAAAACCATTTTTTTGTGATCCTGGGACCTTGAAACGTAAAGATCTGGTGTTATCTCAATTTCGAATTTTGGAGTGATTGCAGTAACCTCCCATTTTTATATGGTTGTGGGGAGGTTAAAACATTTGATCCTTTGCCTCTAGCCATTTTTTGTATGAATCTTGGCAAAAGAAAATTTTAAACACCAAGTTATTTAACTAGTTAGTTAGGTACCTACCTTGTACAAACAATGATTTCGTAGCATTTAATCCTGCCTTTTTGCTGTTTCCATAGACAGTTGAGTTTGAGAGTCTCTGTTCCAAAAACTGCTAGAGACATCTCTTTCACGAACATGGAACTCTTTGTACGTCTGGAAATGCTGTCATAAACACTGACCGACAGGCATATGTCTCCCGCCAAGTGAACCTAAAGTATGCTTTAATATCTTTTTTCTACGACCACTATTGTAAATAGCCAATTTTGTACAACGTACAAACTAAGTAAGCCGTTCCTTACGCACGCAAACCTAAAACTGTGCGTAAAGAGTGAAAATCGCACAGTTTTCAATTGTCATTTGTCAAATGTCATTTTTCACTCAATTTTATTGTTAAATTCATTAATATCCAGGCTGCCGTAGCTCATCCTGAAATACTATAATATCAGCTCTAGGTCCGCTGCTCGCCGCCGGACTTAAGACGAAAATTGGCATCTAAGACTTCTGCCTAGTCTCCGCTCAACTCCTCTGAAAATAATAATCATATAATAACGAAATCATCTTAAGTCCGATGTAGTTCATTGGAAATTCCGCCTAGAGGCAGCCCTCTACTATAGCTATCTACCTTGCATTGTTTGCGACTTGGCTTTATGGAAATTTAACATGCGATTTTTTGAAACTTCAATAACTTTTGCAGTAACAATCAAGCAAGGCTGTAAACGAATACCTGGCAACTTCGTGACATGCAATCACTACTTTATAAAGAATGCAGTTACATTTGTTAATAAAACATGCAAAAAACCTTACCAATTTGTTGCAACATCAAATTTTTGTAAAGATCAACTGGATTAGGGTGTAAACAGCAGACGGAATTTTATACACCAGATTTCCCCTTGATGACGGATTTTCTTTGATATCCTTGAGCACCTGGAATACTCCTTGATGACGGATTTTCTTTGATATCCTCGAATACCTGGAGTATCTGCAAAGACTCGAATTAACTCAACTGATTACCCAATGAATTAGTATACACTTACTTGTGTCGTTTTTCGTTTCGAGGTCGGAGAAGGCACTTAGACCTCCTTTTAAAACAGACCTTGGGGTGAAAAATTTGGCCCCTTTCCTCTGAAGTTTACTGCCAACGTTCTCTTGAGATACGCTTTTCCTTCAGGCCTTCAACCATTTAAAAATAACCGATTAATTGATTTAATTTTCCCATTCTCAATTTGTTTATCTTCTCCTAAGTCCTAACCTCACTAGTTTTGAGAATGACACCTGTCACCTGTCACTACTGTCATTACCAACACCCTATCCAGTTTTTTATGATCCCTTCTCTCGTTACCCTTGGCATAAGCAAAAAAACAGCGCCGGAGCAACAGTGGTAAAATACTGTACAATAGGCCGGAAATTAAAAATAATATCTTTCCTGAAAAATCGTTCTAAATCCTCTTTCGGACATGTGACGTAATAATTGTTCATCTTAAGCCCGTTGGTGGCATTTTGCGGAAATAGCCTAACATCCTAACTCTGCAAACGGGACAGTTTCTTGTTCAAACGATCCCATAAACCCTCAGGACTGACTCTGAACGAGATGGGATATGTACTTCATATTCTCTCGATACAAACTTTTCAAAGCGACATTTTCATATGAGTTTTACAACTTCACGTTTGCTCTAGACCTCGTGGACCCTTTTAGAAGAAAATTGGGGTTCGCGAACATCTCGATTTGGCCCACAAGCCGTATTGTCACTCCACGAGCCAGGATGGAATATATTTTGAAAATTTTGATCCGTATTTTTTTAAGTGCTCATAAAGCTACCAGATAGCATTCCTTTCGATAAGCCGACGTTCCGCTATGCATTTGCACAGGAACAGGCCGAAAAATTAATATATCTTTTGAAAAAAATTCGTATTAACTCCTCTCTCGGATATGTAAGGTAATAATTATTCAGTCTTAGATCCGCTCGTGGTATTTTGCAGGCTTGGCCAAGCAGCTTAATCGCCGTAAACGGGACAGTATTTTGTTCAAACGGACCCATAAACCCTCAGGACTGATTCTGAACGAGATGGGACATGTACTTCACATTATCTCGATACGAACTCTACAAAGTGACATTTACATGAATTTTATAACTTCCCAGACTCAAAAAGCCACTTCACGTGTGCTTTAGACAGCGTGGACCCTTTTAGAAGAAAATTCGCGCTCGTGGACATGTACTTCACATTATCTCGATACGAACTGGCCAAAGTGACATTTAAATGAATTTTACAACTTCCCAGACCCAAAAAGCCACTTCAGGTTTGTTCTAGACAATGTGGACCCTTTTAGAAGAAAACTCGCATTCACGAACATGTCTATTTGGCCCACAAGCCGTATTGTCACTCCACGAACCACGATGGATATATTTTGAAAATTTTGATGCATTTTTTTTTAATGGCTCATATGGCGACCAAATAGCTTTCCTTTCGATAAGCCGACGTTCCGGGATGCATTTGGACAGGAACAGGCCGGAAAATTAATATAATATCTTTTGGAAAAAAATCCTCTCTCGGACATGTGAATAATTATTCAGTCTTAGATCCGCTCGCGGTATTTCGCAGGCATGGTCAAACGTCTTTTAATCGCCGTAAACGGGACAGTATTTTGTTCAAACGTTCCGATAAATCCTCAGGACTGATTCTGAACGAGATGGGACATGTACTTCACATTATCTCGATACGAACTCTTCAAAGTCACATTTACATGAATTTTATAACTTCCCAGACCCAAAAAGCCACTTCACGTTTGTTCTAGACATCGTGGGCCCTTTTAGAAGAAAATTCGCTTTCGTGGACGAATCGATTTGGCCCACAAGCCGTATTGTCGTTCCACGAGCCATGATGCGATATATTTTGAAAATTTTGATGCATTTTTTTTTAAATTGCTCATAAGGTGACCAAATAGCTTTTCTTTGAATAAGCCGACGTTCCGGGATGCATTTGCACAGGAATAGGTCGGAAAATTAATATAAAATCTTTTGGAAAAAATTCGTCCTAACTCCTCTCTCGGACATGTGACGTAATAATTATTCAGTCTTAGATCCGCTCGTGGTATTTCGCAGGCATGGCCAAACGTCTTAATCGCCGTAAACAGTGTTGTTAAAAATACATTTTTTCTAAGTATTTAAATACAAATACAAATACTTTTCTAAAAATTTATTTCAAATACTATTTAAATACATTTTTTACAGATGTAATTAAATACAAATACAAATACATTTAAAATGTATTTAAATACTTTTAAATACTTAAAGTCAAAAAAATCAAACTTGGTCTGTAGGTCTGTAAGAACTAAAAAGGGCGAAAAATTTAATATAGGCGAACAATTACATTTTCATTCTTCTATTGAGGGCAGCATCAGCTATGGAGAATGGATTCGTGGCACTAACCGGTGGATTTAATTTTTGAAACCTTTTTCGAATTAGGTAACCATAATAATGTTAATTCAAAAAATTATGGCGCTCGACACTTACAAGCAGAATAAGGCAGCGAAGAAGACACTTCAATGAGACAATGACTTTTTTATCCATTTGATTTAAATTGAAACACCACGTTATTGCTTGTAATTCATTCTGAGAAAAGAAATAAATTTTGCAGTCCGGGTTAATTTACGGTGGCCAGATGATGATTACCTACATCCTGTGCTGTACTTTTACCTATAGAATTCAATAAGCCTTTTGCGTCGTAGAGGGTTAAGCCTCAAGTAAAATTTCTTAGAAATTCCAGGATATCGATTTTAACCGCAACGGTAAAATTTCCATCTCGCAGTTGAGAATGTATTTAAATATGTATTTAATATGTATTTTTTTAATTTTTTTAATTTTTTAATTTTATTTAATATGTATTTAAATACATGACAAAAAAAGTATTTGAAATACTTTTAAAATACAATGTCGACAAAAGTATTTAAATACGTATTTAAATACATCTGAAGTATTTAAAATACATTTTTAAATACTTGTATTTAAATACTTAACAACACTGGCCGTAAACGGGACAGTATTTTGTTCAAACGGTCCCATAAACCCTCAGGACTGTTTCTGATCGAGATGGGACATGCACTTCACATTATCTCGATACGAACTCTTCAAAGTGACATTTACATGAATTTTAAAACTTCCCAGTTTCAAAAAGCCACCTCACATTTGTTCTAGACATCGTGGACTCTTTTAGAAGAAAATTCGCTTTCGTGGACACCTCGATTTGGCCCACAAGCCGTATTGTCACTCCACGAGCCATGATGCGATATATTTTGAAAATTTTGATGCATTTTTTTTTCAAATTGCTCATAAGGCGACCAAATAGCTCTCCTTTCGATAAGCCGACGTTCCGGGATGCACTTGCACAGGAACAGGCCGGAAAATTATTATGTTTTGGAAAAAATATTCGTCCTAACTCCTCTCTCGGACATGTGACGTAATAATTATTCCGTCTTAGATCCGCTCGTGGTAATTCGCAGGCATGGCCAAACGTCTTAATCGCCGTAAACAGGACAGTATTTTCTTCAAACGGTCCGATAAATCCTCAGGACTGATTCTGAACGAGATGGGACATGTACTTCACATTATCTCGATACAAAATCTTCAAAGTGACATTTACATGAATTTTATAACTTCCCAGACCCAAAAAGCCACTTCACGTTTGTTCTGGACATCGCGGGCCCTTTTAGAAAAAAATTCGCTTTCGTGGACGCCTCGATTTGGCCCACAAGCCGTATTGTCACTCCACGAGCCATAATGCGATATGTTTTGAAAATCTTGATGCATTTTTTTTTTAAATTGCTCATAAGGCGACCAAATAGCTTTTCTTTCGATAAGCCGACGTTCCGGGATGCATTTGCACAGGAACAGGCCAGAAAATTAATATAATATTTTTTGGAAAAAATTCGTATTAACTCCTCTCTCGGACATGTGACGTAATAATTATTCAGTCTTAGATCCGATCGTGGTATTTCGCAGGCATGGCCAAACGTCTTAATCGCCGTAAACGGGCCAGTATTTTGTTCAAACATTCCCATAAACCCTCAGGACTGTTTCTGATCGAGATGGGACATGCACTTCACATTATCTCGATACGAACTCTTCAAAGTGACATTTACATGAAATTTGTAACTTCCCAGACCCAAAAAGCCACTTCACGTTTGTTCTCGAAATCGTGGACCCTTTTAGAAGAAAATTCGCTTTGGTGGACGCCTCGATTTGGCCCACAAGCCGTATTGTCACTCCACGAGCCATGATGCGATATATTTTGAAAATGTTGATGCATTTTTTTTTTAAATTGCTCATAAGGCGACCAAATAGCTTTTCTTTCGATAAGCCGACGTTCCGGGATGCATTTGCACAGGAACAGGCCGGAAAATTATTATATGTTTTGGAAAAAATATTCGTCCTAACTCCTCTCTCGGACATGTGACGTAATAATTATTCCGTCTTAGATCCGCTCGTGGTAATTCGCAGGCATGGCCAAACGTCTTAATCGCCGTAAACGGGACAGTATTTTGTTCAAACGGTCCCATATACCCTCAGGACTGTTTCTGATCGAGGTGGGACATGCACTTGACATTATCTCGATACGAACTCTTCAAAGTGACATTTACATGAATTTTATAACTTCCCAGACTCAAAAAGCCACTTCACATTTGAGGCGTTTTCAGCAAGAGTGGCCTAAGTGATTTTTTTGCAAACATGCAACATAGAGATTCGGTAATTTCCCTATGCAATAGTGGCTTAAAATTAAGCCCGAAATGGTTGTACCGGGTGGACCAACACTATTGCCCACCTCAAAAATTGCCTTTTATTTTAAAGCTGGGACTTCGAAATTTTTACAGTGTATATGGCTACCAAGGACCCTTCAAATGAGGGCAAAAGTTTATCTGTCATGCAAAAACTGTGACGTCACGAAATTTTGAAATATCGTTTTTCCAAGAAAAAAAAAATTTTTACCCATAAAATCGTTTTTTGGGCTAATACCTTTATGTTAAGCCCATTTTTTTAAATTTCCGTCATCAGATTAGCCAACTGTAGCAAGCTAAAAATGGTCCATTTTAATTCACAAGTCGGCCACGTAAACAATTGACTACTATGCGAGGGCTTTCTTGGATAACAGCGTACGCTTTTTTCATCTGTCACCAGTTGACAGCGACACGACGTGGCCATTGAACTGCGAAATTGTTTTTAATTTTAATAAACGTGGATTTTTGTAACGAATAATGTTGAAATATGGGTTTAAACTGGGCATCCACCATTTAATTCGCCCACCCAAGGTGCCAGGAGAGGTTACGAACACGGACATTTAATCAGATGGCGGCGCGGCGTGAAGAGGGGCTCCAGTTTGTGTGAAGGGCTCCGGTTTGTGTGAGGGGGTTTTTTCAAATAGCCATTTCCCTAATTCGCATTATTCCATACTTATGTAATTCCACAGGTAATTATTTTGTTGTTATGGCCTGTTTTTTAGTTGGCATTTTTAGGTTAAGTGAGTCGACTTAGTTTGCCCCGTTGAGACTAATATCGAGGACTAAGATATTCACAGCCCAGAATTTAACAGCAACTCGTGTCAAATAAGGACCAAGGAATCGTTTTGCATAACATAATTCATATTCAAAGATAAACTGTAATCGAAGGTGGTGCAAGTGTCAGTTTTCGATTGGCAAATACCTCGTAGGTACCTCCTAAACAAAATCAAGACGTTAATAATTGATGCTTTGAAGTTGGTGAAGCTCAAGTTATTATTTGAACAGCAGAAGCAAAAAGGTGCAATGTGGAATTTAATAATCATCATCATGGTGGGCAAATAAGGACTAATTAATCATTGATCACACGACAAGCCATCCAGTGCATAAACAAGACGTGTGTGTGTGCCTTAGTTTCAATTTTTGTCATTAGAATGAACTAAGAATACTGAGATTATTCTTTCGTTTATTAAACAATAATTGCCTATTAAGTAAATTTAATAAATCAGGCTTTCATATTTTTACTTGAATTTCGCGCATTTATTTCATTACGCGCGTTAATTTCCCGCTCAAACTCTTCCAACCCCTTTTAGCTAATCATTAGTCACCCACTAGTGTGATTAGTGTGTGAATTACAATAGTGTTGCAGTGTTTAGGTTGCTAATTTTGAGAAAAATTGCTATTTTGTGAAATCTTCAACCTCTTGAAGAGAAGTGTTTTCCAACTTAGTTTTACATACCTTCTTGTTAGCTGTTTTCACAGCTCTTATCCTGGTTTCCCTCCAGGGAAGCTTTCACGCGTTTTTCTGTGTTGTGAGTGTTAATTATAATTACGTGTAGAAGTGAATCTTGGTGAATTTCCTATACCTAGTGTTAATTAATAGTTTTATTCTATTTTAGTGGAGTGCATTTAATTTTTATCATGCCGATGCAACATCTTTCCTTTTCAGACAAGGTCGACATGATCTTGATTTTTGGAGAATGCCAGCAAAATGCAATGCAAGCAGCAGAATTGTATGCCCAACGTTACCCAGACAGACTTCAACCAGATAGACGAACATTTAAAAGAATTGTAGAGAAACTTAGAGAGACAGGCAGTTTGAAGCCCAAGAAAAAGACAGTGATAAATCCCGCTGTGACTCATGAAATCAATCAAGCTATTGTTTTGAACATAGCTGAAAATAATCCCCAAGTCAGCAGTCGAGAAATGAAGCAATCAAGCGGCATAAGTAAGTCATCGATTCTAAGAATATTAAAAAGGCACAAATTCCATGCATATCACATCGAACTGCATCAGGAACTACATGGAGAGGATTTTATGAACAGGGTGAGATTTTGCACGTGGGCCCAAGAGAAACTGCAGGAAAATCAGGACTTCTTCAAGTTTGTGCTTTTCACCGATGAATGCACATTCAAATCTAATGGGCACGTAAACAGGCATAATATGCACTATTGGTCGGTGGTTAACCCACATTGGATGAGAGAAGAAAAAACACAAGACATATGGTCACTGAACGTGTGGGGAGGAATTATTGACAACCGATTAGTTGGTCCATTCTTTTTTGAAGGCCATCTGACTGGTGCGATGTATGCAGAGTTCTTAAGAAATTCATTAGATGACTTACTAGAAGATGTGCCATTAAATGTGATCCAAAATTTGTGGTTTCAGCAAGATGGTGCGCCTCCACATTTCAGTCGAGAAGCTCGTGGTGTGGCAGATGAAAAGTTTCCAGATAAATGGATTGGTCGTGGTGGTCCAATTGCTTGGCCAGCTAGATCTCCCGATCTCACACCTATGGATTTTTTCACATGGGGAGTTGTGCAAGAAATTGTGTACAGAACACAGCCAACCACGAGACAAGACATGCAGCAACGACTCGTAGATGCCTTCCAGACAATCAATGAACGAAATACAGCAGCTACAGTCCAAAATTCATTTCAGCGACGTGCTCAGATGTGCATCGAAAGAGAAGGCCACCACTTTGAGCAGTACCTGTAATCAGGTAAGTACTTTTTGTGAAGTGATCTGTGCTATAGTGGTTGCAGTGCAGTGAATTTGGTGATGATTGTGTAGTGATGGGTTGTGGTAGTGAGTAATGCATCACTTTAGGTAAGTACAAGCCGTAAGTTCCTTGTACACAATTTTGTCTATGATGATTAGTAGAGCTCTTTCACAATATTTGAAGGATCCACAATTCTGAGACATCCAAAACAGCTAAAAGACCATAGTTTATGTAACACAATCAGTCAATCAAATTCAATTTATTGTTGTTAGTTTGATCATACAGGATTTAAGTTTCAATTTATATCCTTGAAAAATTATAATTATTGTGATTGCAACTTCAACTTTACAGCAACACACTTTCGCCAGCTAAAAACACTTGGTTTTACATCACCCTACAATTTACCAAACAATTTAACCCAACTAGTTAAGAAATGGCATCGGGCTATAATTCTTCTACCTTCGGCTACAGTTTATCTCTGAATTTTAATTATGTTAGTTGAAACGATAGTTTAACAATTCCTTTGCCCTTATTTAGATCAGATGATGTTAAATTTAGAGGCTGTAAATATCAATTTTGTTATGCAAAACGATTCCTTGGTCCTTATTTGACACGAGTTGCTGTTAAATTCTGGGCTGTGAATATCTTAGTCCTCGATATTAGTCTCAACGGGGCAAACTAAGTCGACTCACTTAACCTAAAAATGCCAACTAAAAAACAGGCCATAACAACAAAATAATTACCTGTGGAATTACATAAGTATGGAATAATGCGAATTAGGGAAATGGCTATTTGAAAAAACCCCCTCACACAAACCGGAGCCCTTCACACAAACTGGAGCCCCTCTTCACGCCGCGCCGCCATCTGATTAAATGTCCGTGTTCGTAACCTCTCCTGGCACCTTGGGTGGGCGAATTAAATGGTGGATGCCCAGTTTAAACCCATATTTCAACATTATTCGTTACAAAAATCCACGTTTATTAAAATTAAAAACAATTTCGCAGTTCAATGGCCACGTCGTGTCGCTGTCAACTGGTGACAGATGAAAAAAGCGTACGCTGTTATCCAAGAAAGCCCTCGCATAGTAGTCAATTGTTTACGTGGCCGACTTGTGAATTAAAATGGACCATTTTTAGCTTGCTACAGTTGGCTAATCTGATGACGGAAATTTAAAAAAATGGGCTTAACATAAAGGTATTAGCCCAAAAAACGATTTTATGGGTAAAAAATTTTTTTTTCTTGGAAAAACGACATTTCAAAATTTCGTGACGTCACAGTTTTTGAATGACAGATAAACTTTTGCCCTCATTTGAAGGGTCCTTGGTAGCCATATACACTGTAAAAATTTCGAAGTCCCAGCTTTAAAATAAAGGGCAATTTTTGAGGTGGGCAATAGTGTTGGTCCACCCGGTACAAGTTTGTCGGTTAGGCTACTCTAGCAGTAAACGCCTCATTTGTTCTAGACATCGTGGACCCTTTTAGAAGAAAATTCGCTTTGGTGGACGCCTCGATTTGGCCCACAAGCCGTATTGTCACTCCACGAGCCATGATGCGATATATTTTGAAAATTTTGATGCATTTTTTTTAAATTGCTCATAAGGCGACCAAATAGCTTTTCTTTCGATAAGCCGACGTTCCGGGATGCATTTGCACAAGAACAGGCCGAAAAATTAATATAATATCTTTGGAAAAAATTCGTCTTAACTCCTCTCTCGGACATGTGACGTAATAATTATTCAGTCTTAGATCCGATCGTGGTATTTTGCAGGCATGGCCAAACGTCTTAATCGTCGTCAACGGGAGAGTATTTTGTTCAAACGGTCCCATAAACCCTCAGGACTGATTCTGAACGAGATGGGACATGCACTTCACATTATCTCGATACGAACTCTTCAAAGTGACATTTACATGAAATTTATAACTTCCCAGACCCAAAAAGCCACTTCACGTTTGTTCTCGAAATCGTGGACCCTTTTAGAAGAAAATTCGCTTTGGTGGACGCCTCGATTTGGCCCACAAGCCGTATTGTCACTCCACGAGCCATGATGCGATATATTTTGAAAAATTTGATGCATTTTTTTTTTAAATTGCTCATAAGGCGACCAAATAGCTTTTCTTTCGATAAGCCGACGTTCCGGGATGCATTTGCACAGGAACAGGCCGAAAAATTAATATAATATCTTTGGAAAAAATTCGTCTTAACTCCTCTCTCGGACATGTGACGTAATAATTATTCAGTTTTAGATCCGCTCGTGGTATTTTGCAGGCTTGGCCAAACGTCTTAATCGCCGTAAACGGGACAGTATTTTGTTGAAACTATCCCATAAAACTTCAGGACTGATTCTGAATGAGAAGGGACATGTACTTCACATTATCTCGATACGAACTCTTCAAAGTGATATTTACATGAATTTTATAACTTCCCAGACTCAAAAAGCCACCTCACGTTTGTTCTAGACATCGTGGACCCTTTTAGAAGAAAATTCGCTTTCGTGGACACCTCGATTTGGCCCACAAGCCGTATTGTCACTCCACGAGCCATGATGCGATATATTTTGAAAATTTTGATGCATTTTTTCTTTAAATTGCTCATAAGGCGACCAAATAGCTCTCCTGTCGATAAGCCGACGTTCCGGGATGCATTTGCACAGGAACAGGCCGGAAAATTATTATATGTTTTGGAAAAAATATTCGTCCTTACTCCACTCTCGGACATGTGACGTAATAATTATTCCGTCTTAGATCCGCTCGTGGTATTTCGCAGGCATGGCCAAACGTCTTAATCGCCATAAACGGGACAGTATTTTGTTCAAACGGTCCCATAAACCCTCAGGACTGTTTCTGATCGAGATGGGATATGTACTTCACATTATCTTGATACGAACTCTTCAAACTGTTATTTACATGAATTTTAAAACTTCCCAAACTCAAAAAGCCACCTCACATTCGTTCTAGACATCGTGGACCCTTTTAGAAGAAAATTCGCTTTCGTGGACACCTCGATTTGGCCCACAAGCCGTATTGTCACTCCACGAGCCATGATGCGATATATTTTGAAAATTTTGATGCATTTTTGTTTAAATTGCTCATAAGGCGACCAAATAGCTCTCCTTTCGATAAGCCGACGTTCCGGGATGCATTTGCACAGGAACAGGCCGGAAAATTATTATATGTTTTGGAAAAAATATTCGTCCTTACTCCTCTCTCGGACATGTGACGTGATAATTATTCCGTCTTAGATCCGCTCGTGGTATTTCGCAGGCATGGCCAAACGTCCTAATCGCCGTAAACGGGACAGTATTTTGTTCAAACGGTCCCATAAACCCTCAGGACTGTTTCTGATCGAGATGGGATATGTACTTCACATTATCTTGATACGAACTCTTCAAACTGTTATTTACATGAATTTTAAAACTTCCCAGACTCAAAACGCCACCTCACATTTGTTCTAGACATCGTGGACCCCTTTAGAAGAAAATTCGCTTTCGTGGATACCTCGATTTGGCCCACAAGCCGTATTGTCACTCCACGAGCCATGATGCGATATATTTTGAAAATTTTGATGCATTTTTTTTTAAATTGCTTATAAGGCGACCAAATAGCTTTTCTTTCGATAAGTCGACGTTCCGGGATGCATTTGCACAGGAACAGGCCGAAAAATTAATATAATATCTTTGGAAAAAAATCGTCTTAACTCCTCTCTCGGACATGTGACGTAATAATTATTCAGTCTTAGATCCGCTCGTGGTATTTTGCAGGCTTGGCCAAACGTCTTAATAGCCGTAAACGGGACAGTATTTTGTTCAAACGGTCCCATAAACCCTCAGGACTGATTCTGAACGAGATGGGATATGTACTTCACATTATCTTGATACGAACTCTTCAAAGTGATATTTACATGAATTTTAAAACTTCCCAGACTCAAAAAGCCACCTCACATTTGTTCTAGACATCGTGGACCCTTTTAGAAGAAAATTCGCTTTCGTGGACACCTCGATTTGGACCACAAGCCGTATTGTCACTCCACGAGCCATGATGCGATATATTTTGAAAATTTTGATGCATTTTTTTTTTAAATTGCTCATAAATCGACCAAATAGCTCTCCTTTCGATAAGCCGACGTTCCGGGATGCATTTGCACAGGAACAGGCCGAAAAATTTATATAATATGTTTTGGAAAAAATTCGTCCTAACTCCTCTCTCGGACATGTGACGTAATAATTATTCAGTCTTAGATCCGCTCATGGAATTTCGCAGGCATGGCCAAACGTCTTAATCGCCGTAAACGGGACAGTATTTTGTTCAAACGGTCCCATATACCCTCAGGACTGTTTCTGATCGAGATGGGACATGCACTTGACATTATCTCGATACGAACTCTTCAAAGTGACATTTACATTAATTTTATGACTTCCCAGACTCAAAAAGCCACTTCACGTTTGTTCTAGACATCGTGGACCCTTTTAGAAGAAAATTCGCTTTCGTGGGCACCTCGATTTGGCCCACAAGCCGTATTGTCACTCCACGAGCCATGATGCGATATATTTTGAAAATTTTGATGCATTTTTTTTTAAATTGCTCATAAGGCGACCAAATAGCTCTCCTTTCGATAAGCCGACGTTCCGGGATGCATTTGCACAGGAACAGGCCGGAAAATTATTATATGTTTTGGAAAAAATATTCGTCCTTACTCCTCTCTCGGACATGTGACGTGATAATTATTCCGTCTTAGATCCGCTCGTGGTATTTCGCAGGCATGGCCAAACGTCCTAATCGCCGTAAACGGGACAGTATTTTGTTCAAACGGTCCCATAAACCCTCAGGACTGTTTCTGATCGAGATGGGATATGTACTTCACATTGTCTTGATACGAACTCTTCAAACTGTTATTTACATGAATTTTAAAACTTCCCAGACTCAAAACGCCACCTCACATTTGTTCTAGACATCGTGGACCCCTTTAGAAGAAAATTCGCTTTCGTGGATACCTCGATTTGGCCCACAAGCCGTATTGTCACTCCACGAGCCATGATGCGATATATTTTGAAAATTTTAATGCATTTTTTTTTAAATTGCTTATAAGGCGACCAAATAGCTTTTCTTTCGATAAGTCGACGTTCCGGGATGCATTTGCACAGGAACAGGCCGAAAAATTAATATAATATCTTTGGAAAAAAATCGTCTTAACTCCTCTCTCGGACATGTGACGTAATAATTATTCAGCCTTAGATCCGCTCGTGGTATTTTGCAGGCTTGGCCAAACGTCTTAATAGCCGTAAACGGGACAGTATTTTGTTCAAACGGTCCCATAAACCCTCAGGACTGATTCTGAACGAGATGGGATATGTACTTCACATTATCTTGATACGAACTCTTCAAAGTGATATTTACATGAATTTTAAAACTTCCCATACTCAAAAAGCCACCTCACATTTGTTCTAGACATCGTGGACCCCTTTAGAAGAAAATTCGCTTTCGTGGATACCTCGATTTGGCCCACAAGCCGTATTGTCACTCCACGAGCCATGATGCGATATATTTTGAAAATTTTGATGCATTTTTTTTTAAATTGCTTATAAGGCGACCAAATAGCTTTTCTTTCGATAAGTCGACGTTCCGGGATGCACTTGCACAGGAACAGGCCGAAAAATTAATATAATATCTTTGGAAAAAATTCGTCTTAACTCCTCTCTCGGACATGTGACGTGATAATTATTCCGTCTTAGATCCGCTCGTGGTATTTCGCAGGCATGGCCAAACGTCCTAATCGCCGTAAACGGGACAGTATTTTGTTCAAACGGTCCCATAAACCCTCAGGACTGTTTCTGATCGAGATGGGATATGTACTTCACATTATCTTGATACGAACTCTTCAAACTGTTATTTACATGAATTTTAAAACTTCCCAGACTCAAAAAGCCACCTCACATTCGTTCTAGACATCGTGGACCCTTTTAGAAGAAAATTCGCTTTCGTGGACACCTCGATTTGGCCCACAAGCTGTATTGTCACTCCACGAGCCATGATGCGATATATTTTGAAAATTTTGATGCATTTTTTTTTAAATTGCTCATAAGGCGACCAAATAGCTCTCCTTTCGATAAGCCGACGTTCCGGGATGCATTTGCACAGGAACAGGCCGGAAAATTATTATATGTTTCGGAAAAAATATTCGTCCTTACTCCTCTCTCGGACATGTGACGTGATAATTATTCCGTCTTAGATCCGCTCGTGGTATTTCGCAATCATGGCCAAACGTCCTAATCGCCGTAAACGGGACAGTATTTTGTTCAAACGGTCCCATAAACCCTCAGGACTGTTTCTGATCGAGATGGGATATGTACTTCACATTATCTTGATACGAACTCTTCAAACTGTTATTTACATGAATTTTAAAACTTCCCAGACTCAAAACGCCACCTCACATTTGTTCTAGACATCGTGGACCCCTTTAGAAGAAAATTCGCTTTCGTGGATACCTCGATTTGGCCCACAAGCCGTATTGTCACTCCACGAGCCATGATGCGATATATTTTGAAAATTTTGATGCATTTTTTTTTAAATTGCTTATAAGGCGACCAAATAGCTTTTCTTTCGATAAGTCGACGTTCCGGGATGCATTTGCACAGGAACAGGCCGAAAAATTAATATAATATCTTTGGAAAAAAATCGTCTTAACTCCTCTCTCGGACATGTGACGTAATAATTATTCAGTCTTAGATCCTCTCGTGGTATTTTGCAGGCTTGGCCAAACGTCTTAATAGCCGTAAACGGGACAGTATTTTGTTCAAACGGTCCCATAAACCCTCAGGACTGATTCTGAACGAGATGGGATATGTACTTCACATTATCTTGATACGAACTCTTCAAAGTGATATTTACATGAATTTTAAAACTTCCCAGACTCAAAAAGCCACCTCACATTTGTTCTAGACATCGTGGACCCTTTTAGAAGAAAATTCGCTTTCGTGGACACCTCGATTTGGACCACAAGCCGTATTGTCACTCCACGAGCCATGATGCGATATATTTTGAAAATTTTGATGCATTTTTTTTTTAAATTGCTCATAAATCGACCAAATAGCTCTCCTTTCGATAAGCCGACGTTCCGGGATGCATTTGCACAGGAACAGGCCGAAAAATTTATATAATATGTTTTGGAAAAAATTCGTCCTAACTCCTCTCTCGGACATGTGACGTAATAATTATTCAGTCTTAGATCCGCTCATGGAATTTCGCAGGCATGGCCAAACGTCTTAATCGCCGTAAACGGGACAGTATTTTGTTCAAACGGTCCCATATACCCTCAGGACTGTTTCTGATCGAGATGGGACATGCACTTGACATTATCTCGATACGAACTCTTCAAAGTGACATTTACATTAATTTTATGACTTCCCAGACTCAAAAAGCCACTTCACGTTTGTTCTAGACATCGTGGACCCTTTTAGAAGAAAATTCGCTTTCGTGGGCACCTCGATTTGGCCCACAAGCCGTATTGTCACTCCACGAGCCATGATGCGATATATTTTGAAAATTTTGATGCATTTTTTTTTAAATTGCTCATAAGGCGACCAAATAGCTCTCCTTTCGATAAGCCGACGTTCCGGGATGCATTTGCACAGGAACAGGCCGGAAAAATAATATAATGTTTTGGAAAAAATTCGTCCTAACTCCTCTCTCGGACATGTGACGTAATAATTATTCAGTCTTAGATCCGATCGTGGTATTTTGCAGGCATGGCCAAACGTCTTAATCGCCGTAAACGGGCCAGTATTTTGTTCAAACGGTCCCATAAACCCTCAGGACTGTTTCTGATCGAGATGGGACATGCACTTCACATTATCTCGATACGAACTCTTCAAAGTGATATTTACATGAAATTTGTAACTTCCCAGACCCAAAAAGCCACTTCACGTTTGTTCTCGAAATCGTGGACCCTTTTAGAAGAAAATTCGCTTTGGTGGACGCCTCGATTTGGCCCACAAGCCGTATTGTCACTCCACGAGCCATGATGCGATATATTTTGAAAATTTTGATGCATTTTTTTTTAAATTGCTCATAAGGCGACCAAATAGCTTTTCTTTCGATAAGCCGACGTTCCGGGATGCATTTGCACAGGAACAGGCCGAAAAATTAATATAATATCTTTGGAAAAAATTCGTCTTAACTCCTCTCTCGGACATGTGACGTAATAATTGTTCAGTCTTAGATCCGATCGTGGTATTTTGCAGGCATGGCCAAACGTCTTAATCGCCGTAAACGGGCCAGTATTTTGTTCAAACGGTCCCATAAACCCTCAGGACTGTTTCTGATCGAGATGGGACATGCACTTCACATTATCTCGATACGAACTCTTCAAAGTGACATTTACATGAAATTTGTAACTTCCCAGACCCAAAAAGCCACTTCACGTTTGTTCTCGAAATCGTGGACCCTTTTAGAAGAAAATTCGCTTTGGTGGACGCCTCGATTTGGCCCACAAGCCGTATTGTCACTCCACGAGCCATGATGCGATATATTTTGAAAATTTTGATGCATTTTTTTTTTAAATTGCTCATAAGGCGACCAAATAGCTTTTCTTTCGATTAGCCGACGTTCCGGGATGCATTTGCACAGGAACAGGCCGGAAAATTATTACATGTTTTGGAAAAAATATTCGTCCTAACTCCTCTCTCGGACATGTGACGTAATAATTATTCCGTCTTAGATCCGCTCGTGGTAATTCGCAGGCATGGCCAAACGTCTTAATCGTCGTAAACGGGACAGTATTTTGTTGAAACCATCCCATAAAACTTCAGGACTGATTCTGAATGAGAAGGGACATGTACTTCACATTATCTCGATACGAACTCTTCAAAGTGATATTTACATGAATTTTATAACTTCCCAGACTCAAAAAGCCACCTCACGTTTGTTCTAGACATCGTGGACCCTTTTAGAAGAAATTTCGCTTTCGTGGACACCTCGATTTGGCCCACAAGCCGTATTGTCACTCCACGAGCCATGATGCGATATATTTTGAAAATTTTGATGCATTTTTTTTTTAAATTGCTCATAAGGCGACCAAATAGCTCTCCTTTCGATAAGCCAACGTTCCGGGATGCATTTGCACAGGAACATACCGGAAAATTATTATATGTTTTGGAAAAAATATTCGTCCTTACTCCTCTCTCGGACATGTGACGTGATAATTATTCCGTCTTAGATCCGCTCGAGGTATTTCGCAGGCATGGCAAAACGTCCTAATCGCCGTAAACGGGACAGTATTTTGTTCAAACGGTCCCATAAACCCTCAGGACTGTTTCTGATCGAGATGGGATATGTACTTCACATTATCTTGATACGAACTCTTCAAACTGTTATTTACATGAATTTTAAAACTTCCCAGACTCAAAAAGCCACCTCACATTTGTTCTAGACATCGTGGACCCCTTTAGAAGAAAATTCGCTTTCGTGGATACCTCGATTTGGCCCACAAGCCGTATTGTCACTCCACGAGCCATGATGCGATATATTTTGAAAATTTTGATGCATTTTTTTTTAAATTGCTTATAAGGCGACCAAATAGCTTTTCTTTCGATAAGTCGACGTTCCGGGATGCATTTGCACAGGAACAGGCCGAAAAATTAATATAATATCTTTGGAAAAAAATCGTCTTAACTCCTCTCTCGGACATGTGACGTAATAATTATTCAGTCTTAGATCCGCTCGTGGTATTTTGCAGGCTTGGCCAAACGTCTTAATAGCCGTAAACGGGACAGTATTTTGTTCAAACGGTCCCATAAACCCTCAGGACTGATTCTGAACGAGATGGGATATGTACTTCACATTATCTTGATACGAACTCTTCAAAGTGATATTTACATGAATTTTAAAACTTCCCAGACTCAAAAAGTCACCTCACATTTGTTCTAGACATCGTGGACCCTTTTAGAAGAAAATTCGCTTTCGTGGACACCTCGATTTGGACCACAAGCCGTATTGTCACTCCACGAGCCATGATGCGATATATTTTGAAAATTTTGATGCATTTTTTTTTTAAATTGCTCATAAATCGACCAAATAGCTCTCCTTTCGATAAGCCGACGTTCCGGGATGCATTTGCACAGGAACAGGCCGAAAAATTTATATAATATGTTTTGGAAAAAATTCGTCCTAACTCCTCTCTCGGACATGTGACGTAATAATTATTCAGTCTTAGATCCGCTCATGGAATTTCGCAGGCATGGCCAAACGCCTTAATCGCCGTAAACGGGACAGTATTTTGTTCAAACGGTCCCATATACCCTCAGGACTGTTTCTGATCGAGATGGGACATGCACTTCACATTATCTCGATACGAACTCTTCAAAGTGACATTTACATGAAATTTGTAACTTCCCAGACCCAAAAAGCCACTTCACGTTTGTTCTCGAAATCGTGGACCCTTTTAGAAGAAAATTCGCTTTGGTGGACGCCTCGATTTGGCCCACAAGCCGTATTGTCACTCCACGAGCCATGATGCGATATATTTTGAAAATCTTGATTCATTTTTTTTTAAATTGCTCATAAGGCGACCAAATAGCTTTTCTTTCGATAAGCCGACGTTCCGGGATGCATTTGCACAGGAACAGGCCGAAAAATTAATATAATATCTTTGGAAAAAATTCGTCTTAACTCCTCTCTCGGACATGTGACGTAATAATTATTCAGTCCTAGATCCGATCGTGGTATTTTGCAGGCATGGCCAAACGTCTTAATCCCCGTAAACGGGCCAGTATTTTGTTCAAACGGTCCCATAAACCCTCAGGACTGTTTCTGATCGAGATGGGACATGCACTTCACATTATCTCGATACGAACTCTTCAAAGTGACATTTACATGAAATTTGTAACTTCCCAGACCCAAAAAGCCACTTCACGTTTGTTCTCGAAATCGTGGACCCTTTTAGAAGAAAATTCGCTTTGGTGGACGCCTCGATTTGGCCCACAAGCCGTATTGTCACTCCACGAGCCATGATGCGATATATTTTGAAAATTTTGATGCATTTTTTTTTTAAATTGCTCATAAGGCGACCAAATAGCTTTTCTTTCGATAAGCCGACGTTCCGGGATGCATTTGCACAGGAACAGGCCGGAAAATTATTATACGTTTTGGAAAAAATATTCGTCCTAACTCCTCTCTCGGACATGTGACGTAATAATTATTCCGTCTTAGATCCGCTCGTGGTAATTCGCAGGCATGGCCAAACGTCTTAATCGTCGTAAACGGGACAGTATTTTGTTGAAACCATCCCATAAAACTTCAGGACTGATTCTGAATGAGAAGGGACATGTACTTCACATTATCTCGATACGAACTCTTCAAAGTGATATTTACATGAATTTTATAACTTCCCAGAGTCAAAGAGCCACCTCACGTTTGTTCCAGACATCGTGGACCCTTTTAGAAGAAAATTCGCTTTCGTGGACACCTCGATTTGGCCCACAAGCCGTATTGTCACTCCACGAGCCATGATGCGATATATTTTGAAAATTTTGATGCATTTTTTTTTTAAATTGCTCATAAGGCGACCAAATAGCTTTTCTTTCGATAAGCCGACGTTCCGGGATGCATTTGCACAGGAACAGGCCGGAAAATTATTATATGTTTTGGAAAAAATATTCGTCCTTACTCCTATCTCGGACATGTGACGTGATAATTATTCCGTCTTAGATCCGCTCGTGGTATTTTGCAGGCTTGGCCAAACGTCTTAATCGCCGTAAACGGGACAGTATTTTGTTCAAACGGTCCCATATACCCTCAGGACTGTTTCTGATCGAGATGGGACATGCACTTGACATTATCTCGATACGAACTCTTCAAAGTGACATTTACATGAATTTTATAACTTCCCAGACTCAAAAAGCCACTTCACGTTTGTTCTAGACATCGTGGACCCTTTTAGAAGAAAATTCGCTTTGGTGGACGCCTCGATTTGGTCCACAAGCCGTATTGTCACTCCACGAGCCATGATGCGATATATTTTGAAAATTTTGATTCATTTTTTTTTAAATTGCTCATAAGGCGACCAAATAGCTTTTCTTTCGATAAGCCGACGTTCCGGGATGCATTTGCACAGAAACAGGCCGAAAAATTAATATAATATCTTTGGAAAAAATTCGTCTTAACTCCTCTCTCGGACATGTGACGTAATAATTATTCAGTCTTAGATCCGATCGTGGTATTTTGCAGGCATGGCCAAACGTCTTAATAGCCGTAAACGGGACAGTATTTTGTTCAAACGGTCCCATAAACCCTCAGGACTGTTTCTGATCGAGATGGGACATGCACTTCACATTATCTCGATACGAACTCTTCAAAGTGACATTTACATGAAATTTGTAACTTCCCAGACCCAAAAAGCCACTTCACGTTTGTTCTCGAAATCGTGGACCCTTTTAGAAGAAAATTCGCTTTGGTGGACGCCTCGATTTGGCCCACAAGCCGTATTGTCACTCCACGAGCCATGATGCGATATATTTTGAAAATTTTGATGCATTTTTTTTTAAATTGCTCATAAGGCGACCAAATAGCTTTTCTTTCGATAAGCCGACGTTCCGGGATGCATTTGCACAGGAACAGGCCGGAAAATTATTATATGTTTTGGAAAAAATATTCGTCCTAACTCCTCTCTCGGACATGTGACGTAATAATTATTCCGTCTTAGATCCGCTCGTGGTAATTCGCAGGCATGGCCAAACGTCTTAATCGTCGTAAACGGGACAGTATTTTGTTGAAACCATCCCATAAAACTTCAGGACTGATTCTGAATGAGAAGGGACATGTACTTCACATTATCTCGATACGAACTCTTCAAAGTGATATTTACATGAATTTTATAACTTCCCAGAGTCAAAGAGCCACCTCACGTTTGTTCCAGACATCGTGGACCCTTTTAGAAGAAAATTCGCTTTCGTGGACACCTCGATTTGGCCCACAAGCCGTATTGTCACTCCACGAGCCATGATGCGATATATTTTGAAAATTTTGATGCATTTTTTTTTTAAATTGCTCATAAGGCGACCAAATAGCTCTCCTTTCGATAAGCCGACGTTCCGGGATGCATTTGCACAGGAACAGGCCGGAAAATTATTATATGTTTTGGAAAAAATATTCGTCCTTACTCCTCTCTCGGACATGTGACGTAATAATTATTCAGTCTTAGATCCGATCGTGGTATTTTGCAGGCATGGCCAAACGTCTTAATCGCCGTAAACGGGCCAGTATTTTGTTCAAACGGTCCCATATACCCTCAGGACTGATTCTGAACGAGATGGGATATGTACTTCACATTATCTTGATACGAACTCTTCAAAGTGATATTTACATGAATTTTAAAACTTCCCAGACTCAAAAAGCCACCTCACATTTGTTCTAGACATCGTGGACCCTTTTAGAAGAAAATTCGCTTTCGTGGACACCTCGATTTGGACCACAAGCCTTATTGTCACTCCACGAGCCATGATGCGATATATTTTGAAAATTTTGATGCATTTTTTTTTTAAATTGCTCATAAATCGACCAAATAGCTCTCCTTTCGATAAGCCGACGTTCCGGGATGCATTTGCACAGGAACAGGCCGAAAAATTTATATAATATGTTTTGGAAAAAATTCGTCCTAACTCCTCTCTCGGACATGTGACGTAATAATTATTCAGTCTTAGATCCGCTCATGGAATTTCGCAGGCATGGCCAAACGTCTTAATCGCCGTAAACGGGACAGTATTTTGTTCAAACGGTCCCATATACCCTCAGGACTGTTTCTGATCGAGATGGGACATGCACTTCACATTATCTCGATACGAAATCTTCAAAGTGACATTTACATGAAATTTGTAACTTCCCAGACCCAAAAAGCCACTTCACGTTTGTTCTCGAAATCGTGGACCCTTTTAGAAGAAAATTCGCTTTGGTGGACGCCTCGATTTGGCCCACAAGCCGTATTGTCACTCCACGAGCCATGATGCGATATATTTTGAAAATTTTGATGCATTTTTTTTTTAAATTGCTCATAAGGCGACCAAATAGCTTTTCTTTCGATAAGCCGACGTTCCGGGATGCATTTGCACAGGAACAGGCCGGAAAATTATTACATGTTTTGGAAAAAATATTCGTCCTAACTCCTCTCTCGGACATGTGACGTAATAATTATTCCGTCTTAGATCCGCTCGTGGTAATTCGCAGGCATGGCCAAACGTCTTAATCGTCGTAAACGGGACAGTATTTTGTTGAAACCATCCCATAAAACTTCAGGACTGATTCTGAATGAGAAGGGACATGTACTTCACATTATCTCGATACGAACTCTTCAAAGTGATATTTACATGAATTTTATAACTTCCCAGACTCAAAAAGCCACCTCACGTTTGTTCTAGACATCGTGGACCCTTTTAGAAGAAAATTCGCTTTCGTGGACACCTCGATTTGGCCCACAAGCCGTATTGTCACTCCACGAGCCATGATGCGATATATTTTGAAAATTTTGATGCATTTTTTTTTTAAATTGCTCATAAGGCGACCAAATAGCTCTCCTTTCGATAAGCCGACGTTCCGGGATGCATTTGCACAGGAACAGGCCGGAAAATTATTATATGTTTTGGAAAAAATATTCGTCCTTACTCCTCTCTCGGACATGTGACGTGATAATTATTCCGTCTTAGATCCGCTCGAGGTATTTCGCAGGCATGGCCAAACGTCCTAATCGCCGTAAACGGGACAGTATTTTGTTCAAACGGTCCCATAAACCCTCAGGACTGTTTCTGATCGAGATGGGATATGTACTTCACATTATCTTGATACGAACTCTTCAAACTGTTATTTACATGAATTTTAAAACTTCCCAGACTCAAAAAGCCACCTCACATTTGTTCTAGACATCGTGGACCCCTTTAGAAGAAAATTCGCTTTCGTGGATACCTCGATTTGGCCCACAAGCCGTATTGTCACTCCACGAGCCATGATGCGATATATTTTGAAAATTTTGATGCATTTTTTTTTAAATTGCTTATAAGGCGACCAAATAGCTTTTCTTTCGATAAGTCGACGTTCCGGGATGCATTTGCACAGGAACAGGCCGAAAAATTAATATAATATCTTTGGAAAAAAATCGTCTTAACTCCTCTCTCGGACATGTGACGTAATAATTATTCAGTCTTAGATCCGCTCGTGGTATTTTGCAGGCTTGGCCAAACGTCTTAATCGCCGTAAACGGGACAGTATTTTGTTCAAACGGTCCCATAAGCCCTCAGGACTGATTCTGAACGAGATGGGATATGTACTTCACATTATCTTGATACGAACTCTTCAAAGTGATATTTACATGAATTTTAAAACTTCCCAGACTCAAAAAGCCACCTCACATTTGTTCTAGACATCGTGGACCCTTTTAGAAGAAAATTCGCTTTCGTGGACACCTCGATTTGGACCACAAGCCGTATTGTCACTCCACGAGCCATGATGCGATATATTTTGAAAATTTTGATGCATTTTTTTTTTAAATTGCTCATAAATCGACCAAATAGCTCTCCTTTCGATAAGCCGACGTTCCGGGATGCATTTGCACAGGAACAGGCCGAAAAATTTATATAATATGTTTTGGAAAAAATTCGTCCTAACTCCTCTCTCGGACATGTGACGTAATAATTATTCAGTCTTAGATCCGCTCGTGGTATTTTGCAGGCTTGGCCAAACGTCTTAATCGCCGTAAACGGGACAGTATTTTGTTCAAACGGTCCCATATACCCTCAGGACTGTTTCTGATCGAGATGGGACATGCACTTCACATTATCTCGATACGAACTCTTCAAAGTGACATTTACATGAAATTTATAACTTCCCCGACCCAAAAAGCCACTTCACTTTTTTTCTCGAAATCGTGGACCCCTTTAGAAGAAAATTCGCTTTGGTGGACGCCTCGATTTGGCCCACAAGCCGTATTGTCACTCCACGAGCCATGATGCGATATATTTTGAAAATTTTGATGCATTTTTTTTTAAATTGCTCATAAGGCGACCAAATAACTTTTCTTTCGATAAGCCGACGTTCCGGGATGCATTTGCACAGGAACAGGCCGGAAAATTATTATATGTTTTGGAAAAAATATTCGTCCTAACTCCTCTCTCGGACATGTGACGCAATAATTATTCCGTCTTAGATCCGCTCGTGGTAATTCGCAGGCATGGCCAAACGTCTTAATCGCCGTAAACGGGACAGTATTTTGTTCAAACGGTCCCATATAGCCTCAGGACTGTTTCTGATCGAGGTGGGACATGCACTTGACATTATGTCGATACGAACTCTTCAAAGTGACATTTACATGAATTTTATAACTTCCCAGACTCAAAAAGCCGCTTCACATTTGTTCTAGACATCGTGGACCCTTTTAGAAGAAAATTCGCTTTGGTGGACGCCTCGATTTGGCCCACAAGCCGTATTGTCACTCCACGAGCCATGATGCGATATATTTTGAAAATTTTGATGCATTTTTTTTTTTAAATTGCTCATAAGGCGACCAAATAGCTTTTCTTTCGATAAGCCGACGTTCCGGGATGCATTTGCACAGGAACAGGCCGAAAAATTAATATAATATCTTTGGAAAAAATATTCGTCCTAACTCCTCTCTCGGACATGTGACGTAATAATTATTCAGTCTTAGATCCGCTCGTGGTATTTTGCAGGCTTGGCCAAACGTCTTAATAGCCGTAAACGGGACAGTATTTTGTTCAAACGGTCCCATAAACCCTCAGGACTGATTCTGAACGAGATGGGATATGTACTTCACATTATCTTGATACGAACTCTTCAAAGTGATATTTACATGAATTTTAAAACTTCCCAGACTCAAAAAGCCACCTCACATTTGTTCTAGACATCGTGGACCCTTTTAGAAGAAAATTCGCTTTCGTGGACACCTCGATTTGGACCACAAGCCGTATTGTCACTCCACGAGCCATGATGCGATATATTTTGAAAATTTTGATGCATTTTTTTTTTAAATTGCTCATAAATCGACCAAATAGCTCTCCTTTCGATAACCCGACGTTCCGGGATGCATTTGCACAGGAACAGGCCAAAAAATTTATATAATATGTTTTGGAAAAAATTCGTCCTAACTCCTCTCTCGGACATGTGACGTAATAATTATTCAGTCTTAGATCCGCTCATGGAATTTCGCAGGCATGGCCAAACGTCTTAATCGCCGTAAACGGGACAGTATTTTGTTCAAACGGTCCCATATACCCTCAGGACTGTTTCTGATCGAGATGGGACATGCACTTCACATTATCTCGATACGAACTCTTCAAAGTGACATTTACATGAAATTTGTAACTTCCCAGACCCAAAAAGCCACTTCACGTTTGTTCTCGAAATCGTGGACCCTTTTAGAAGAAAATTTGCTTTGGTGGACGCCTCGATTTGGCCCACAAGCCGTATTGTCACTCCACGAGCCATGATGCTATATATTTTGAAAATCTTGATTCATTTTTTTTTAAATTGCTCATAAGGCGACCAAATAGCTTTTCTTTCGATAAGCCGACGTTCCGGGATGCATTTGCACAGGAACAGGCCGAAAAATTAATATAATATCTTTGGAAAAAATTCGTCTTAACTCCTCTCTCGGACATGTGACGTAATAATTATTCAGTCTTAGATCCGATCGTGGTATTTTGCAGGCATGGCCAAACGTCTTAATCCCCGTAAACGGGCCAGTATTTTGTTCAAACGGTCCCATAAACCCTCAGGACTGTTTCTGATCGAGATGGGACATGCACTTCACATTATCTCGATACGAACTCTTCAAAGTGACATTTACATGAAATTTGTAACTTCCCAGAGTCAAAAAGCCACCTCACGTTTGTTCCAGACATCGTGGACCCTTTTAGAAGAAAATTCGCTTTCGTGGACACCTCGATTTGGCCCACAAGCCGTATTGTCACTCCACGAGCCATGATGCGATATATTTTGAAAATTTTGATGCATTTTTTTTTTAAATTGCTCATAAGGCGACCAAATAGCTCTCCTTTCGATAAGCCGACGTTCCGGGATGCATTTGCACAGGAACAGGCCGGAAAATTATTATATGTTTTGGAAAAAATATTCGTCCTTACTCCTCTCTCGGACATGTGACGTGATAATTATTCCGTCTTAGATCCGCTCGTGGTATTTTGCAGGCTTGGCCAAACGTCTTAATCGCCGTAAACGGGACAGTATTTTGTTCAAACGGTCCCATATACCCTCAGGACTGTTTCTGATCGAGATGGGACATGCACTTGACATTATCTCGATACGAACTCTTCAAAGTGACATTTACATTAATTTTATGACTTCCCAGACTCAAAAAGCCACTTCACGTTTGTTCTAGACATCGTGGACCCTTTTAGAAGAAAATTCGCTTTCGTGGGCACCTCGATTTGGCCCACAAGCCGTATTGTCACTCCACGAGCCATGATGCGATATATTTTGAAAATTTTGATGCATTTTTTTTTTAAATTGCTCATAAGGCGACCAAATAGCTCTCCTTTCGATAAGCCGACGTTCCGGGATGCATTTGCACAGGAACAGGCCGGAAAAATAATATAATGTTTTGGAAAAAATTCGTCCTAACTCCTCTCTCGGACATGTGACGTAATAATTATTCAGTCTTATATCCGGTAGTGGTATTTTGCAGGCATGGCTAAACTACTTAATCGCCGTAAACGGGACAGTATTTTGTTCAAACGGTTCCATAAACCCTCAGGACTGATTCTGAACGAGATGGGACATATACTTCACATTCTCTCGATACGAACTCTTCAGAGTGACATTTACATGAATTTTACAAATTCTCAGACAAAAAAAGCCGCATCACGTGTGCTTTAGATATCGTGGACCGTTTTATCAGAAAATTAGCATTCGTGGACATCTCAATTTCGCCCAGAAGCCATCATATTCTCACCCCACGAACCATGTTGGAGTTACTTTTGAAGCTTTGATGCGTGTCTTTCCAAAGTGCTTATAAAGCGAACAGATTTCTTTCCGTTCGAGATGAAGATGTTCCGTAGTGCGTTTGCACAAAAACAGGCCGGGAAATTAAAGTAATATCTTTGGGGAAACATTTTCGAGATGACAAAGTTTAGTAAAGATTTGACATGATTTTCAGACCTCTTATTACGACATGTTTCCCTCTCGTCCAAAATCTATGACAAATACTTACCTAGTGCTTGTCTTAGGGCTGGAAAAGACTATATTGATCCCCAGTTTGGCTGATACGACTCCTGGAAGGTATGCGATAAACTTTAACTGCTTTTATTGCGTGTTGTTTTCGTTAAGGAAATGGAGAATGCGTGAAATAAACTTTACTGAAAATTCCCTTCGTATTGATTTTATTGTTCTGCATTTTAGAAAAAGAGTTTAGAGATTAAATAAAACATTTTTTATTTCAAATGTTTACATACATATTTTAGCCTCAAGATCAATAAACATTAATTAGCAAAACAACGAATGAGTATTGGAAACAGTGGTAACGGCCGAATATGATTTTGCAATTATTCCATGATTGCTGCTGACGTATAGACAACGTTCATGGCGTGTTATAACATATGAACAACAAAACTTGCGATCAAGAGAGCCATGAATGTTTAACGGTTCGTCGATACTTTACTGATACTCACTGATACTTACTGATACTCACTTCAACTAGTATTAGTGAGATGTTAACGGCACTTTCAACCTCAAGCATTGTTTTTCAAATGGCACATCCTCGTTTAAAACTTGCTTGGGCAACTTAACTGCAAGTATCGCACGAAGTCTGTGAATATTTGCCGATGGTATTCGTCCTAGCTCCCTTGGAAATATTCAGAGGACTTAAGACATATTTCTTGTTTTAGTGCGGTAAACAGGTTTGCAGGGCCATCTGTTGGTATTCTCTGTCGTTCATCTTAGCTCCGCTTGAAATTTCCATTATTTCAAAAATTACAGAGGACTTAGGATGGAGAGGAGCTAAGGCAGACGTCATGCTAGGGGGTATTATTCTCCCCTTATTTATTAGGACATTTTAAAAACATATCGACTACTCCTCTTCCAGGATAAAAGCAGTTCAACTGCAAAGTAAAATCCGAGGTAAAATCAATAAAAATCTTCTGTGCAAAAGTTAGGTTATATCGCAGGACCTTTTCGTCTGAAAATGCCTTGAGACCGGTAAGTTGTATTTATTCGTATTATCTTGAGCCTTTGAGCAGGTATATTTTAAAGAAATTGTCATAATATAGAATACTGGCAAGTTTTTGGTACCCAAGAACAATCAACCGTTATTAATTTAGTTGACTTTAAGGCAAGTAATTCCATTGTAAGCAAGCACGAATCAATTATTTGTGCTGGAAAAAAACGTTTGAGGAACCAAAATAATGCAGAGTAAATTTGCATAAAATCTTTTGTGAGAAAAATTATGATTCCATTTGAAAAATAAAAATTATGGTCATTTCCGGTTGAACCGGAAATGCTAAAAATATCTGACTATACCACTGATGGATTCACATCAAAAAAATAAAGTTGACTTGTCCCAGGATATTTCCGAAATATTCCTCTCGAAGAAGTTAATAAACCTACTATTGAGAAAAGTAAAGTACCTATTGTGTGGTCGTAGAAAAAGTATCGTACGCAACTCGAGTTGTAAGGCAATTACGCACTGTGGAATTATACACTCGCCGCTACGCGGCTCGTGTACAACTTCTTCCACACGTGCGTAATATGCTTCTTACAACTCTCGTTACATAATATACTATTAAGCTAGAGATATCTCTTACTTGATTGCCTCGTCTCTCCCCAGACAAAGGGATGCCATCTGACACCTCAGGCATATCCATGCTGGATTTCTGGATATTTGGAACAGAAAGATTTTCTAAAATTGAAACGCGAATAAGTACCTTATCTGCAAATTCCAATTACAAGACAAGCATAGAAGTCGCCGAACACTACAAAACAGAAAAGGGTCCAACCCACCAACACCTTCCTTCAATAAAGCGAAAATGTTCCCTCACACCCCGCAGCTATAAGTATTAATAGTGCATTACTTACGGCTGAAGTTTAGATTGGAGAGATAACGCTGACTTCCAGAATTCCAATATTTTTCCTGAGAAGAATACCGCAAAACCCACACCAGAATCTCTATAGCTCGAGAGTGAAATTGGTGAATACCGCCATGACACCACATCTCAACCACGACCGCGCGTCATTTTGGTCATAATTTGAAGCCTTGAGAATTTGTAAAAAAACAGATCACAGCAAACAAACTGTTATAAGAGCTGCTGTAGCTGTTTAATACACTGCAATGACTTTTTAATTAAGTAGGTTTAGGGTATTAATTTACTTTGAGGCCAATATTACTGGGTACTAAAGATACCCGTAACCTGTATTTATCACCAATTTATAATATCGTTTAAAGATTGTTATTTACATTTATTTGCGTGGAGATTTTTTTTATTTATGTGAAAAGGGAATTCCCATCTCTGTCCACAAATGGAACTTGTGGATTTTATGGTTTTTCCGATAGCTTTTACAAAGCAAAGGCGAACCCATAAGCTTCCAGGAAATACAGTGAGATTCAAAACGTTTGTAATTAGGGTTGGCTTTGGAAACAAAAGTTTCGAAAGACGTTTGTCCAAAATTAATCACACTGTCCGCAAAGAAATTCACTAAACTAAAATTGACAGATGTGAATTTTTAAAATTAATTTCTTTTGCATTTATTAATGCAAATTATTTCGAAAAAATATCGACCTCGCCACTTCCAGCATCTTTGGCGCCCTTCCGTGACCAGTCCCAGTGCAACCAAGAAATCTGGAAAAAGTTAGGTTATGTTAGTGATCCCCAAAAATTTTTCAACAAGCATCTTGAAGCATTCCTCAAAAACAGTCTTGGAGGCCAGGTCGAATCGAAAGGTGATTTGTTTATTAAACCCAACTTGCTCATTTGAAAACCGTTTCAGAAACAAATACTGGCGAGTAAATTTGGTCATAACAATTTCTAGAGGCGAGGGCTGCCTTCAATATCCATCGAACATTCATCCTGGACCGGGGGCTGCTTTTTAAAAGAAAAAGCACTAAATGAACAGAGTGCAATGTCCTATTTACCTACATATTAAAATTAACACCCACCTAGTTTTTATCAAAAAGAGTAGTAAATTCATAAAACAAGTAAATTTAATGGTTTTATTTTTCAATTGCAAATAACACACGACACGGTGAGAACAAAACTTTAGTTTAGATTATGAAAAAGTGTTCTGATTTTGAGACGGCGAACAAAAATTGCTGGCCCCACAAATTGATGTAAATAAATTAAAAGCAACATGATTGATCTTCTACTTCTGTGCTGCAGTTCAGACCATGTCTTAAAGCAGGGGGCCAAGTCAGGATTATCCGTATGTCACGTTAATTGGATTAAAAATTTCGCTGAAAAAATTGCCTAATGCACACAATCCTATGCACTTTATTCACATTTGTAACTTCCCGGAATCACAGACACATTGTTTTATTTTATCTGAGGGTGCACCTGAAGAGAGATAAATTATAATTCAATAAGTTCCATTCGTTAATTTTTACCAAAATGCTTTCCTTGCAGAAAAAAAAGGCTGTTATGTGTTGTGAGAGAAAATTCACAAAAAACAGAGAATCGGGCCAATCGGAGTCTCCACTCTCCAAATATTTGTTTCTGAAACGGTTTACAAATTACAAATTAGCAGGTTGTTGATTTTAACAAATTACCTTTCGATTCGACTCGACCAGATGGAGAACTGGCCTCCAATGCTGTTTTTGACGAGTGTTTCAAAATGCTTGCTCAAAAATTCAAGATTTATGAAGAAATTCAAGAAATAACAGCTTTTTAAACTTCTATGGGAACACCAACAAACCTAACCTAACTTCTTCCACCAAGTTTTGTTGGTTGCAGTGGCACTGGGATTCATTACGGAAGGGCGCCAAATTTGATCGAGGAAGTGGAGAGGTCGATATATTTATTCTAAATAATTTGCAAAACGAATAAATTTAAAGAATTCACATCTGCCATTTTAGTTTAGTGATTTTCTTTGGGGACAGTGCGATTAATTTTGGACAAACGTTTTTCGAATCTTTTGTTTCCAAAGCCAACCCTAATTACAAACGTTTTGAATCTCACTGTACCACTCGAAACCATAAGAAATCCGGCCGGAATGGTATGGTTTCAGATGGTATGGCATTGTCATTTGCGGCAGGGATCTGAATTTCAGCCACTCATTACAGCAATCCAGGAAACTCATTTCAAGGATAAAATTCACAATCCGAAAAATTATAACTTATATCATAAAAGTAGAATCAACGCCCAAACTGCCTCCGGCGGAGTGGCGATTTTGGTAAACGACTCTGTGGTATCCAAGGAAATTAACGTCAACTCTGAACTGAAAGTCGTTGCCGTCAGCATCCAAAAACCATTTCCACTCTCTATATGCAATGTGTACATTCCCCCAAGCGTGAAGCAAATAAACGACGCCCTTCAACAAATTCCTTCGCCTAAGCTAGTTATAGGTGATTTTAATGGTCATAGCGAGCTATGGGTCTCATCTTACAAGAACTCTAAAGGGAAAATAATCGAAAAGATACTAGAAACATCAAATCTCGTTTTACTAAATACGGACCAAAAAACAAGATTTGACGCATTTTCAGGAAAATTTTCTACAGTAGACTTAACCTTTTGCGATCCGGCTCTTGCATACTCACTTGAATGGTCAGTAACCCAGGATCTGCACAACAGTGACCACTTCCCAATACAGATGTCACACAAGGGCTTAATGGACCTCAACCTTAAATGTAGACAAAGGTGGAAAATATCAAACGCAAACTGGGAGCTGTACTCTTCGATAGTTACAACCAAAATACTCGCCGAGGACCCTCTTCAAATGCCCGAAGTTATGATAAACAACTTAACTACAACAATCTCAGAAGCTGCAACGATATCCATGGGAAGAACGTCAGGGTCATTAAATCGCCCACCTGTCCCTAGGTGGAACGAAGATTGTTCTCAAGCCATTAGCAAGACCAAGAAAGCCTTCAATCACGCAAACGACATAACACCCCTGAAAATCTAATAGAATTTAAACGACTACGAGCTAGGTCCCGACTCATAATTAAAAAAAGTAAAAAGGAGGCTTGGAATAGATATATTTCTTCAATCACCATCCAAACTCCAGTCAATGAAGTAAGGAACAAAATAAGAAGTATTCAGGGCCACAGAAAGAACAACAACATACCACTGTTGCAGGATGGGGTCTCAACTTACACTACTGATTTTAACATGGTGGATTGTCTAGCATCCCAGTTTGAAAAAGCCTCAGCCGACGAAAATTATGATAAAAGCTTTCTTCAATACAAAAATGAAGCTGAACGCGAACAATTAGACTACAGTCGCGGATTAGGGTCACTATTGAATTAACAAATCAGCTTTGTCGAACTCGATGAAGCCCTAAAAAGGTCACGGAACTCCGCTCCTGGTCCAGATGAGATTCCTTTGAAACTGTTAGAAATGCTCCCAATTTGTGGCAAGCTGTATTTACTGAAAGCGTACAACAAAATTATGGAAACGGGAACCTTCCCGGTCGCTTGGTCATCTGCTATCGTAATCCCTATAGTCAGACCAAACAAGCCCGGCACCTACCCAAATTCCTACAGGCCGATCTCTCTAACTTGCACTATGTGCAAACTATTAGAAAAAGTTATTAATAAAAGACTTGTCTGGTTCCTGGAGTTAAACAACCTACTTACCAGTACGCAAAGCGGTTTCAGAAAATCAAGATCCACTGTTGACAACATTGTAAAGTTACAATCTGAAGTGCACCAAGCCTTCGCAGATAATCAAATGGTCCTAGCAATCCTTTTTGATCTTTAAAAGGCTTTTGACATGGTGTGGAGATTTCAGATTCTACGAAAACTTAATTCTTGGGGCCTAGGAGGAAACATGTTAACTTTTATCAAGAACTTTCTTTGTAACAGAACAATCCGTGTTTTCACAAACGGATGCCTATCCACACCGAAACATATCACAAAGGGCACGCCACAAGGATCGGTTCTGTCCACAACTTTATTCATAATCTCTATAAATGATATAACCGAAAATATTAAAGCACCTATGTCAAACCTATTATACGCTGACGATCTCACCCTTTACATCAAAGGACGAGACTTAGACTTTATGAACAGAACCGCACAGACAGCTCTCCTTGCACTTGAAAACTCGTCACAAAAAACAGGTTTCTGTTTCTCATCAGAAAAAACTATACTCTGTCCGGGATCCACACGACCGAGATTCACCCGATTTCCATGGCGATTCATTGTTGACAACAATGATTCACCATGGAAATAGGGTGAATCCCGGTCGTGTGGATCCCGGACAGACCATAAGTGTATTATTTTCTCAAAGAGGCCGCAAACTCCCACTCTCACCTTAAGTCTCAACAACAAGGTTTTGTCACTTGAAGAAACAATTAAATATCTGGGTGTAATTTTTGATTCCAAATTAACCTGGCAAGACCATGTTAAGTATCTGAAGAAGGAATGTACCATAAGTTTAGGGCTCCTTAAAGTCCTGGCCCATCATCGATGGGGATCAGAAACGGAAATGCTACCAAGGATATATAGAACAATAATTCGCCCCAAAATAGACTACGCTTCAATAGCCTATGGCACAGCAAAACCGCATGTTCTGAAATGTCTGGATACCCTACTCAACACGGCTTTGAGAATAGCTCTAGGAGCGTTCCGTACAACACCTATCTCCAGCCTGTACTGCTTAGCCGCCGAGCCCCCTTTGAGCTTTCGTAGAGACTCCCTAGCCCTTAATTATTGTCTTCGAATACTGGAAATTCCCCAACATCCTTCTCGTAGGTAGCATGATTCTCTCTAAACGATCGCAAATTCCGTTTACCACCCGGAAATCATTATCCCAACCGATCAATTATCGCTTTCAAACACTCTGTGCATTACCACTTCATCACTTCATCTGCCTTGGGTCCGCGGCAAATTTCACTGTCACCTAGAACTCGCACGCACCGATGATCGAGCAAATGCCATCCAGCAATTTGAGGCCCTACTAAATCGTATACCGGACTCCTTTGTGATCTACACAGACGCCTCCAAATCGCAGGGAGGATTTGCATCAGCAATCGTTACACCAACAGGCTCCCGATCAATGAGATTGCATGACCTGTTCTCTGTTCAAAGTGGGGAATTGTACTCAATCCTAGCAGCCCTCAGTTCTGTCGAAACGATCAACTGTCGTGAATCAAATGTCGTAGTGTGTACTGATTCAATAGGTGCCGTACACAAGATACGCGAAATGTACCCTACCAACTCGATAGTCCAACGCATTCATATCGAAATTCATCATCTCGTGGAAACTGGCAAATTGCAAAAAGAGCCATCTCCAATAACGACCCCATTGTGCCGCCAAAAGATCTGCAAAAATTCACTAAGACCCTTTTTCTGCGAAAATGGCAAGATATTTGGGAGTCCACAGAGAGCAAACTCAAGATAGTAAAACCGACCATCTGGAAATGGAAACCACAAAGATCCCGACTCAGACCTGAAGAAATTGTACTGACACGACTACGCCTGGGCCACACTCGGCTGACCCACTTACACCACATACTAAATGAAGACCGAAGACCTTACCAATTTTGTCACTGTAACCTAACCGTTCTCCATCTATTAGTTGAATGCCCACAATACGAAGACATCAGAGAAAACCTCGGATTGGATAGAGACATGCATGAGATCCTAAGGTGTGACCCATACCAGGAGAACAAGACCATAAATTTCATGAAAGCTACTGGCCTTTTCAATTTAGTGTAAATATAGCCCCTAAATTGTAAAGCATAGGTTCTTGGCCAATAACCTTGCGAGGTTGACGTTCCATTATTTTTTTTTGTTCAATAAAAAAAAATCAAATTTAGGAATCGTCTAGATCTGATTTTTCCTGGGCCACTATCGTATAGGGTCCTTTATTGGGTGGCGGCAAAAGTTAGAGTCACAGTAAAGTCAAAAGCAGTTTCTGCGCGCCAACCAGAAGAAGACGGTCCGGTTCAGCGCAGACAGAGACGGGTACACGTCTCTGTCTAATAAGCGTCTAGCCCCCATGACGCAACTAACGACGATTCGCTCGGGTTTAGTCGCTTTAGTTCGTCGTTAAATGTAAGTTGAAGTAGTTCTTCTACATCCATCTTTACCAAGGTATGGTGGCTGTGTGGTATGACGCGCGCCATCTTGAGAATGCGGTGCGTTTTGGTACGTTTTGCGCTTAGGTTCGAACCTCGACGGATCCAGTTTTTTTTTTCAACTTCAGGTCAGGTCTTTGTCAGGTCAAGTCTGGTCATTTACACACGTAAATGAATGAATTCTATCTTAATCACCCATTCTACCATTTCGTCGTTAGTTGCGTCCCGGGGGCTAGACGCTTGTCTCTGTCTAGGCCATAGCAAAGAAAAGAGCGCCAAAAACCGCCCCAGAGCAGGAGTCGTGACCTGTCAAAGAAAAAAGAAAACATAACCTGTAACAACCTGTAAGAAAAAAATCGATAGGTCGATAAATTAAGAACGAGGGGCAATTCGCGGTAGAAAGTCAGTATACAAGCCTCAGGAAGTCAGAGAAAGTCACAGGAAGTCCGCAAGAAGTCTCGGGAGGTCAGAGAAAGTCACAGGAAGTCTCGGGAAGTCCACAAAAAGTCAGGAAAGTCACAGGAAGTCAGTAAAAAGTCAAGAAAGTCACAGGAGAAAGTCGCAGGAAGTCAAGAGAAGTCTAAACTAGCAACAGCTTTCTTTCACACTTTTGACTGATTTTCTGTTAATTACGCGTCAAACTAGATTTAATTAAATCCACCATAGTCAGAGCGATATTTTTGAAAATTATGAAATTAGATACCTATTTGCGCACACTTCATTCCGCGGGGTTCATTATCATTCGTTAATGTTTCAGGAATAGGTGGAAGTCCCATCACATATTTTATTCTCCTTAATCCTTGGCCAAAATTCCTGTGTCGCGAAAAGCCCGTCGAGCAGATTGCAAAGCAATTCGCAACAACCTCCACATGGAGCAGGAGCACAGAGCATAGACCAGAGACAACCGCATAGACGTGCACACACATATGGAGGAGCATTCGCCGGAGGATGGAGGAATCACGTATGATACTTGACAGTGTTTGACAGCAAGGGAGCGATTAGTTTTTTCGTTTTTAAATGAATGGCTCGATGGATGGTTTCTTTGGTAGTTTCCCACTTCGTTTGTTTGGTACCTAACCTATACCTAACCTGTGATATAATTAAATAAATGAACAAAGGGTGAGTACCTACCTATTAATTTGTTTTGTTATCTGTTACATATTAGTTACATTATCCATTAGACATTACAGCCAATATGTAACTTAATTCAAGAGTGCTTGGAAATTTAGTAGACGGTTGCTTTTACTGTTTTACCCCATTTTGGACCATTTTTTTAAGTGGGTACAATATGCGTCAGATGTTTTGCTCGATCGTATGTTAAGCAACTAAAAACTATGGAACCGATTCGGTCATGGTTCATTAAATGATAACATAACATAACAAAAATTCAGACAAATTCACCGAAAGCCACTTTCCATAAGAATCGTACGGGGTGCTTTCAGTCACAATCGCGGATATTGTGATTTGCAATGCTGTGGAGTTAATTGAAAAGATGGCGTACCGGCAATTCAAATAAAAACCTAAATTTCAAATATTTAAACGATGTTAATCAATTCAGAAGAAAGAAAGTATGTAAAGTGAAATTTCTTTAAATGTCAGTTATTGTTGTCGCGCTACTTTAATTTTTGAGTTTGCCTATGAGCCAGTGTTTTTTCGAAATTTCACCGCACCGGGATGTTGTAAAGCAGTGAACTCTATGTTGTAAAGTGATGACATAACCATAAAATGAAAGTTGTTACCGCGGACGTCAGTAGTGTGTAAAACTGTCATCTAGATGTCAGGAAACTGTCAGGCCAAAATAGTTATTTTTCTACGACCACTATTGTAAATAGCCAATTTTGTACAACGTACAAACTACGTAAGCCGTTCCTTACGCACACAAACCTAAAACTGTGCGTAAAGAATAAAAATCGCACAGTTTTCAATTGTCATTTGTCAAATGTCATTTTTCACTCAATTTTATTCTTAAATTCATTATTTTCCCCTTATTTATTAGGATATTTTAAAAACATATCGACTACTCCTCTTCCAGGATAAAAGCAGTTCAACTGCAAAGTAAAATCCGATGTAAAATCAATAAAAATCTTCTGTGCAAAAGTTAGGTTATATCGCAGGACCTTTTCGTCTGAAAATGACTTGGGACCGGTAAGTTGTATTTATTCGTATTATCTTGAACCTTTGAGCAGGTATTTTAAAGAAATTGTCATAATATAGAATACTGGCAGGTTTTTGGTACCCAGGAACAATAACCCGTTAATTTGGTTGACTTTAAGGCAAGTAATTCCATTGTAAGTCCGAATCAATTATTTATGCTGGAAAAAAACGTTTGAGGAACCAAAATAATGCAGAGTAAATTTGCATAACATCTTTTGTGAGAAATGCATGTGAGAAAAAGTATGATTCCATTTGAAAAATAAAAATTATGGTCATTTCCGGTTGAACCGGAAGTGCTAGAAATATCTGACTATAGGTACCACTGGATTCACATCAAAAAATAAGGTTGTCCCAGGATATTTCCGAAATATTCCTCTCGAAGAAGTTCTTCAATTTATTAAACCTACTATTGAGAAAAGTGAAGTACCTATTGTGTGGTCGTAGAAAAAGTATCGTACGCAACTCGAGATGTAAGGCAATTACGCACTGTGGAATTATACACTCGCCGCTACGCGGCTCGTGTACAACTTCTTCCACACGTGCGTAATATGCTTCTTACAACTCTCGTTACGTAATATACTATTACATACTATGTGCGGTAACAATAATTTTCGCGCACTAGCGAGCAGGTTTGGAAACCGAGTGCGCAAAGCGCGCGAGGTGTCCATTGCTCGCGTGTGCGCGAATATTGTTAACGCACAAAGTATGTATTCTACTTTTTGCACGAATATTTCCAATAAAAACAAACAGAATTTCAACTCATTTGCATTGTTGGTTTAGGGTACGCGCAATTTTCATTCCTATTCAGCGCATCCGATGGAATAGCATTTTTGTTTGCCATATCTTTACTAGATAGGTATAACTACTTACATTGTTATTGTACTTTAAACACCAAAATTTTTCCATTTTTTTAATTTATTGCCTCCACCACCAGTCCACACCAGTCGGTAGAAAAATGTCTTGTCATTTTTGACGTAAGATGGCAAGCAGATTTAAAGTCTTTAAAGCATTAAATTATGTTAATTTCGCCAAAATTGTTAGTTTGTAAATGCGGTAAGTTGTATTTTATCGTTGAAACTTTCTTTTAGTAATAATCACTTTGTATGGAAAGATCGGATATTAGAGAAAAAAAATGCAGTGCGCAATTCACGTACTCGTGTGTGCAAAACGCACCGGTACCTGTAAATTTGATGTTCCCAGTTGTTTATAGACTGCGTAATAACTTGATTTTTGTTAAGGGAGTGCAAAAAGGTCTATTTCAGGTTTTTCATCCCAGTTCACCGTTTTTTAATATCGTATCTTTCAACAACTCGCCTTTTTGACATACTTGTGCATCTGCGAAGGCAAGGCACTACTACCTACTAGCTGCAGATTGATAAAATCTCCACCCGATTTCAATAGGTAGTAAATTCAGACGGCCCCTACATAGGTACACATTAATGTGATAAACATCTACATACAGGGATAGGTACACATCGCATTGATGTACATCTTCCGGTGGCTTTTTCGCGCGTAGCTTTTAACAATAAATACCAGATTCGAATTAGAACTTGGTATAGCGTGCATAGGTGCAGATTGGCTGCAGAATCATCCAAAAGCTATGACATATTTACGAGCAGCACCTTGATCCCAGCGAATTCAATCAGACAGGAAATCCTTTTACAGCTCGCGGGAGCATCAGGATAAGGAAACAACCAGGATATAGGTGTCGCTATTTACGACAGGACCACGACAACGTCAACCAGGATCCCGCTCAGACACACATGAGCCCACTTTATTACGCTCATTTTGCTCAAGAAATACACGCGGACAAACCCCAATGTTCACCTTTAAAGCGAGCCTGCGACGGAGTGCAAAACTGTGCGGTGTGAGGTCCCGAGGGAGCTATAACGGAGTTTGACCACCGATAGGGCGGCGTACTCGCTTTAAATATTTAGCATACAGGACGACCCAGGACACTAACTGCGATCGCCTGCACCACAATTCACTCCTCCGCTGCAATATTTAAAAGTGGAAATCTTCGGGAAGTCGCTGGGAGTAATTTGGGCATTGTTAAAGTGTCAAACAGCTATGAATATGCAAATACGAAGGCAATTAACGGAGGTTGGCAAGAAAACTTCAAGGAGCGAACTAATTAAGAATCTGTCGGCTACAAACAGACACTCCAATTATTGTCAAAACACACAAATTATCATCGCCGAATGCTATACAAATTTTATTACCCTTAAACCTTCGCTTCTGTGGAAGTCTCTTTTCTTGGGATCCGGACAAATAGGCGCGGCCAACTATTCGCCGGGACGACTGGGCGACGGGACAACTGGACGCCGGGACAACTAGACGCTGGGAGAACTGGGCGCTGGGACAACTGGACGCTGGGACAACTGGGCGCCGCGGTTAAAAATGTTCTTAATTTTTTCTTTACTTGTCAACAAATGCCATAAATCCAAGTACTACAATAATTTAACTTACTCTCTATCTTCTACCGGGTGGACCAACACTATTGCCCACCCCAAAAATTGCCCTTTACCTTGTAGCTAGAGTTTTGATTTTTCTACAGTGTGTATGGGTACTAAAAACCCTTCAGATGAAGTAAAAATTTTTTTGATTGGCCCAAAAATGTGACGTCACGAGATTTTCAATTAGGCTATTTTCATGAAATAAGTAATTTTTGCCCACAGGTTGGTTATTTAGGGCCTTAAAATCACGCTAAACTGATTATTTCATTTTTTGGACATCAGGTTACCAAACTGCAGAAGCTAAAAATCTCGTCAATTTTTCTCACAAGTCGCCTATGAAACAATATCTAATCATTGCGAGGTATGTCCTTTATCGATCGGCGGATATTCAGAAATGTCAGTGTCAGCTTGTCATGTCGACAGGGTCATCAAACCACATTATTCTTCATTTTCGAATTCATTCAATTAATCAATTAATTTTCCCGGAAAATTATTCAAACAAAACGCCCAAGGTTTGTTTGAAACAATAAGCGCGTGCGTAGTTCCATATCGAGTGTCAAACTAAATCACACATAACCTCGTTAGAAATTTATCCAAATTTAATTTACAACCAGCACCACGTACGTTTACCCATTACCCATCTGAAGGGCCTTCTGATTTGGTAAGTTTTTGGAATTTCGGTCGATTTATTTAATTGTAAAATTGAAAATTTTAGATGTTGGTCACGAGGATGATTTATTTGTGTGAACCTAAAACCTAACAGCATTGTTGGACTAGATTGTTGGTGGTAACTACTCTGCAGAAGACCCATTAGATAATAAAGAAGCTTACTTTCAAGTGTGGAAGATTGGTCCACTGAAATTGTTGATAAAATTGAGCCTGTTCCTGTTATGTCGTTAGATTTGACTCCTAATAATAAAAGCTATTCAAAGTATGTTGTAACTTAAATAAATTGTTGAAATTAAGTATTAACCTACCTCCTGAAATATCAAAAATGAAGACCTCACGATAGATTATTTAGCAATTTTTATTATTTTATTAATCAATTTAATCAGACAACTTGTAGTTTTGCGGTGTTTACAAACAAAGCGTCACTAATTTGGCACTGTTCATAGGTTGTACACTTCCACTGAGAAGAATCGTCCAGGTTTGTCGATTAGATGACACTCCCCGTGACAATATTTTTGAGAATCAATTATTATGTTGCAAACAGGCTGTCTGATGAGGCTTGCAGAATACCTACCAAGAGTCCACACACTGCTATTATTAGATTTTGGGTTCACAGAAAGGCCCCATCTGTTAATTAAACATTTTTGGTAACCACCTAAAATTTTCAATTTTACAATTAAATAAATCGACCGAAATTCCAAAAACTTACCAAATCAGAAGGCGTACAATGGAGAAACGTACTTGGTGCTGGTTGTAAATTAAAGTTGAAAAAATTTCACCAAAACGAGGTTATGTGTTTGACGCCCGATAATGGAACTATGCACGCGCTCGCGCTTGTTTGACAGACCTTCACGGGGTTTTGTTTGAATGATTTTCCGGGAAAATTAATTAATTAATTGAATGAATTCGAAAATTAAGAATAATCTGGTTTGATGACCCTGCCGACATGACAAGCTGACACTGACATTTCTGAATATCCGCCGATCGATAAAGGACATACCTCGCAATGATTAGATATTGTTTCATAGGCGACTTGTGAGAAAAATTGACGAGATTTTTAGCTCCTGCAGTTTGGTAACCTGATGTCCAAAAAATTAAATAATCAGTTTAGCGTGATCCTAAGGCCCTAAATAACCAACCTGTGGGCAAAAATTATTTATTTCATGAAAATAGCCCAACTGAAAATCTCGTGACGTCACATTTTTGGGCCAATCAAAAAAATTTTTACGTCATCTGAAGGGTTTTTAGTACCCATACACACTGTAGAAAAATCAAAACTCTAGCTTCAAGGTAAAGAGCAATTTTTGAGGTGGGCAATAGTGTTGGTCCACCCGGTATATGGTTTCCGAGATTCCAAAAGTGAGCATCGAAAAATTAACCACCCTGTATATTTATTTTCACATTTTTAAATTCTATTTGCATCAGTATTGTCATCAACCAAGAGAAAGTGGACAACTTATAGGTGTAATGGTTTAAAAATACAAATTCAAATAAACCAAAAGTTTAACAACATATGAACGTTTACATAAAATTAAAATCTACACATTTAATGTAACTCAGTGTTGAGAGCAACACCTCGTAAGAAAGTAATAATATCCCTATTATTATAATTTTCTACTATTCTTAATTGCACTAACTTGCACTTAAATGTCGAGGGTCGAGGGTGCGCATTACAGATACGCAGGTAGCGCTCTCTGGCTGGTAATGAGTTTAGTGATAGGTAACTTACCTTCTTGGAAACTAGGGATGCTGAACGAGACGAGACTGGTCTCGGAATCGTCTCGGTCTCGTCTCGAAAATGGTGCCGAGACCGAGACCGAGGCGGCTTCCAAGTTCCGATACGATACCCGAGGCCGATATCGGATTTTTCAGGTCTCGGCCGAGACTGTCCGCCAAGACTCTCGGTCTCGAAAATTTTTTTTTAAAGAAAATTAAATTGTGGATTATGAAAAATAAAGCTTTAAAAACAGCGTTCCACGATCGAGAGTTTGCAGCGGTAGTCGCCGTTGGAATATACAGGGTGGGTAATTTTTCGATGCTCACCATTGGGATCTCCTAAACAAAAGATACAGGGTCGGTTAAATTACCCAAAAGTTGCGGTATCTTGGCGATTAAGAATCTGAAGAGAATTCCCCGATATTATGATTCGTTCCTGAGTTTTCACAAAAAATCTGAAAATTGCCAATTTAAAGAAAAATTAATATCTTCCTTACGATTGATGTTATTTAAATAAAACTTTTAACTTTTATGTTTTTGGCAGCTGTCAATTCAATAAAATTGACAGAAATTTTCTAGGCCTTCTAGATTTTGAATAAAGCCAGTCAACTTTTCTTTTTCTTATAAGCGCCATATTGAATTTTAACACTGCCGGATACACAAAAAAATTAGCTTTTCAAAAATTTAGCCAACATGGATGTTTTTCAAAAAATATGTGAAAGCCCGAGTCACACGACCGCAAGACGTATTTTATTACTATTGAATTCAATTGTTTTCATATGTTATAAGAGATTGAAGAAGTCGGCGTACTTTTTTACAATCGTTTTTCGTCTAAGTTTAGGCTGATTTTGCAAATTATTCCTACCAATTTTCAAATTCTGACATCTGTCAAAGAAGTTCATGTTGAGTGCATTTTTGAAAAGCCAATTTTTTTGTGCATTTGATGGTGTCAAAATTCAATATGGCGGCCATAAAAGAATCAAAAGTTGACGTTGTTCAAAATCTAGCAGACGTGGAAATTTTTTGTTGATGCCATTCAATTGACAGCTGCCAAAAATATAAATGTTCCAATTTTCTTTCAAAGAACATCAATCGTTAGGAAGATATTAATTTTTCTTTAAACCGACAATATTCAAATTTTTTGTGATAACTCAGGAACGAATCAAAATATCGGGGAATTCTCTTCAGATTCTTAATCATCATCAACTAGCGCAACTTTTCTGTAATTTAACCGACCCCATATCTTTTACCGTTTAGGAGATCCCAATGGTGAGCATCGAAAAATTACCCACCCTGTAAGTATCTTTTCCATTCATTTTCTATTAATTTCTATGAGGAAACAAAATTCCAATGGTGACTATACCGCTGCAGTCTTGTGGAACGCTGTTTACTTATGATGCTTACCTAATCAAGTTCAAAAATTCCCCATTGAGCATGAGGCATGCAAGCAACAGTCTTAAAAGGCCCTACACACGCGACGTTTTGTATGGAAGATTTGCATGCACATACATGTTCTCCATACATGTGACGATCACACACTGCAGGATTTAAAGATGTACCTAGAGATGTTCTTCATACATACTACAAGTGTGTGGTCAATGCATGTTCTTTAATTTGTTTGATTAGTATGCACATTTAAAATGTTTGTGTCGGTTAAAAACTCGACTACACACGTCGTCGCGACAATTCAGAGTGGCTACTAAAGAGAAGCAAAGTGTCACATATATGCAGTTGCTTCAAGAATTACGGGGCTCGTCAAGAGATTACTGCAATTACTGAATGTCAGAAGAGAACTTCATCATTTTGTTGGAAAAAGTTAGACCGCTTATTGAGAAACAGGATACAACCAGGCTATTACTGCTGAAGAACGGTTAGAAATAACAATTCGGTGGTAGCGATGTTCATCGACATTACAAGAAATCAAGTTCATACCAACAAAATATCAAACACGTCGAATACTTATAAAGGGTGTCCCAAAAAAAACCGAACGATTTATTTTTACTTATAACTTGATTATTATGGGACCGATTTTCCTCAATTTTATACGGGGCGTAGCCAAAAGATGAGGCTTTTAGAATCTGCAACCATTTTCCAGATGGCGCCACTAATAAATTTTTTGCGGCAGTTTTTTACAAGCACACTTTTTGATTGGCTGGAGTTGAGTCATCTGTGAACCGATCAAAATGACATTAGTGTAGGATGGAAGCTAATGATTTTCTTTTCTAAACCAACTTTACAAAATTTCATTCTGACCGTTCTTGATTCATTTATAATTTTTTTTGTGATGCTTTAAAACAAGGATTTTTGAAGATTTATTTTTTATTTGGCCATCGATCTTGACAAAATTTGCAGAATCCTAAGTAACATCATCAATATTTCACAAAATGATGTCACTTTGCAGATGGCGCCACCCTACCAAATTTTTATGAACACATTTGATTAAAAAAATAACGAGAATAATATGAAATTCTAATTAGTAAAAAATGTTAGCACTAAAAGCAACTACAGACAACAGGTTAGATTGAAATAAACAACAATTCTGGATTTTAAAATAAACCAAATATGTGCTTTATATCAGTCATAAGCTGAAGAACAACTTGTCCAGTTCACAAACAAGTCAATGTTAGATAATTTTTTTGGGTTTCATTTATTTTCACATTTTGTATAACGATATAGTACAAAGTACCTAACGTTATTTTACGAAAGATTTATGGTGTTACTAAGGATTCTGAAAATTTTGTCAAGATCTGTAGCGAATTAATATCAAATAAATCTTAAAAAATCCGTTTTAGAGCATCGCAGAAAAATTTGTAAATTAATCACGAAGGTTCAGAATAAAATTTTGTAAAGTTGCTTTGGAAGAGAAAAGGATCGGCTTTAAGCTTACACTATTTTCATTTTGATCGCTTCACAGATGGTTCAACTCCAGCCAATCAAAAAGTGGCCTTGTAGAAAACTGCCATAAAAAATGTATTAGTGGCGCCATCTGGAAAATGGTTGCCGATTCTAAAAGCCTCATCTTTTGACTACGTCTCGTATAAAATTGGGAAAAATCGCTCCAATAATAATAAAGTTATAACCAAAAATAAATCGTTCGGTTTTTTTGGGACACCCTTTACTTACGTTTGTATGCTATTTTGCATAGTTTTGTCTGAGGAAACCACATACTCTCATACAAATGTTCAATCGTGTATGGACAATACTTGTATTTCATACAAATTTCAGAGGACAAGTATGAGAAACATATCAGCCGATGTGTGCTACTGACCAACTTGTACCACATACTTGTATTTTCATACAAGTTCTGCATACAAAACTTTGCGTGTATAGGGCCCTCACCTTACAATCACATCCCAATGGTTCCTTTTAATTCGAGGCTCTCGGCGAGACCCGAGACGGAGACCGAAACCGACCTTATCGAGACTCTCGAATTCCGAGACCGAGACTGTTTCTTCCGAGACTCTCGCATTCCGAGACCGAGACCACTTCGGTCTCGCTGATACGAGACGAGACCGCAACCCTATTGGTACCCTTGTTAAGTTCCAATTGCGGCGGATTAACAAGAATGGGGGAAATATAAGGGCTAATGTGCCTTAGAAATTTTGCCAGTTTCTTGAAAATTGTGAGCAGAAATGAACGTAGAACGCGAGATTTCGTGTCAACGTGGAAAAGCAAAGTTTGTACATAATGGTTTTGTCTACGTGTTTGACAAGTTCAGTGCAGATGGTTCAACTAAGTTCTGGAGGTGTGAAAGAAAAAATTAACAGTGCAAAGCAAGATTACATACAACACCAAACGATGCGTTTGTCAAAACTGTGAATCTTCATGGTAATGATTCATCGGCAAGCCAAATTGAAGCTAGACGAATTGTTACAAAAATCAAAAAGCGTGATGCTGAAACGCAAGAGTGTACTTCTCAAGTCATCAATGAATGCACAATATAGGGATCTCACAAGCCGCAAAGGTAAGATATTTAAATATTTCGACCACTCTAATTACATAACCGAATCATATAGGTAATACTAAATTTTGTTTTAATAGTTAGATACCTATGTTGTTAGTAATACGGAACTTTAACTTTATAGGGCGTACTTCCTCAGTCAGGTGCTCTTAAGAAGCTGGTGAGACGTAAGAGAAATGAAATAAGTGCTACACCCCCAGCTCCAGAAACTCTTGCAGCACTTGTAATTCCTAACTCTTATAAAGTGTACAAATTCGAAGCCTTGAAGAGGATTTTTTGCTATACGATAGTGGAGTCGAAGATAGCGACATAATTTTGCTCTTTGGTCGCAGACGTAATTTGTATTCTTGCAGCACGGTGACACCATTTATAGAGATGGCACCTTCAAATTTATACTGAAGTTGAAAAACTCCACGGAGGAGTTCACCTTTTATCGCAACCTTACCAAATAAACAACGAGCAACGTACCGTAAACTGTTCCAGGCACTAATTCACTTACAACCAGCTTTTCAACCCTCGTCATTTTCCTGTGACTTTGAAATCGCAGCCATCAACGCCTTCAGGGAGTGCTTTCCCGAAGCAAACATTCATGGTTGCCTTTACCATCTGACCCGCAATATTAGAAAGCAAATGTGCCAAATGGATTTGATCCAGCAGTATAACACAGATGCTGACTTCAGTTTGAGAGCTAAGATGATTCCCGCCCTTGCTTTCGTGCCGGTGGATGATTTAGACGATGCTTTGGAATCTTTAGCGGGTGAGCTTCCTGAAGATTTACATAGGCTTTTGGACTGGTTTGAAGACAACTACATCGGGCGTAGAAATCGCAGAGACCGGGGACGACGAGCGCCGCTGTTTCCACCGAGTACGTGTACATCAAAGGGTTGTTAATGGTGAGGATCGAACCAATAATCACGCGGAGGCAGCTCACCGAAGGTTGGGGGTTGAATTGGGCATTCAACATCCTACAATTTGGAAGTTTATTGATGCCTTGAGGAAAATACAAGTTGCTGGAGACATATTTTATGAGCAACTTGTCGCTGGACATAAGAAGATAAGGTATCAACAAGCCGATGCAAGAATTTTAAGAATCATGGAAAATTATAATAATAGGGATATTATTACTTTCTTACGAGGTGTTGCTTACAACACTGAGTTACATTAAATGTATGGATTTAAATTTTATGTAAACGTTCATATGTTATTAAATTTTTAGTTTATTTGAATTTGGATTTTTAAACCCTTACACCTATAAGTTGTCCACTTTCTCCTGGTTGATGACAATATACCTACTGATAGAAATAGAATTTAAAAATGTTGTGAAAATAAACATACAGGGTGGTTAATTTTTCGATGCTCACTTTTGGAATCTTGGAAACCATATAGAAGATAGAGAGTAAGTTAAATTATTGTAATACTTGGATTTATGGAATTTGTTGACAAGTAAAGAACAAATTAAGAACATTTTTAACCGCGGCGCCCAGTTGTTCCACCGCCTAGTTGTCCCGTCCCCCAGTCGTCCCGGCGCCCAGTTGGCCGCGCCTAATTGTCCTCGGCCGTCTTTTCTTCACCAAACTAAAAGCCAAAGCGATGTGTATTCCTATAGATGTTTATCACATTGATGGGAATGTAGGGGCCGCATCAGACGCACAGATGTGTTAAAAAGGCGAATAGTTGAAAAGGACGCAGCACAAACCTTATGGCCTGTGGCTTTCTGTTAAAAAGTCTTGAAAATTTGGGATTATAGGCCTACAATTCAATGTCCTGATTAAAAGTTACCATTGCGCCAACCACAATTAACGGACAGTTTTTCAGCCATAAATTGTTAAAGGATACGAATTTTGAACTGAGCGATCTACAGGAGTAGTGTTGCCGTCTAGAGTTGGTCTTTAGACTCTTGTCTTGTCTTGTCTAGATTACCAACAATAATCAACAGTAATATATTAAGTGCATAGTGACTTGCCGATAATACTGGCCATGAGATGCATGAGAGCTTCGCAGTCGTGCAAATTTTCGTCGCAACAAGCTCGACTGCATCTCTGGTCAGTATTATCGAAGCAAGGAACTATGCACGAAATATATTTTGCGGACTATTGCATGAATCCTTTAGATAAGCCTGAAAAGCATAGTAGTCTGTTGCCATAAAATTCTAAACGTCATGACGGTATTACGACAAAAGGCCGCGCCCGAAATGCCGCGAGACAAAATGCGGCGACCGAAACGCCGCGGGGACGAAATGCCGCGGGACCAAAATGCCGCCGGGACATAATGCCGCCTTGACAGAATTCCGCTGCGACAAAAAGCCGCCTCCCATATTTTTTACAAAATCGAGCGTAATAAAATTTAAACAATTTGTTTTCCACATTTCTTCCCAGAAATAATTTGGTGCAAGTATACTCGGGGGTTTAGAAACCCGCCTATTCAATTTTTCACAAAGCTGATGTAAGTTTTCTCGGAAATTTTAAACTAACGGCTCAATTCAAAATAAAAATTTAACTAGGGTGTTTGAATGTTTGACCGTAATAAATTTCTTATTCTTGGAGAAGATTATTTGAAAAAGTTCAGTTATTAATCCTTTACTTGGAATGGCAGGTAAACTAAACAAGCATTAAAGCCACGCTTCAAACTCATGACGTAATTTTTTCGTGTCCCTCTAATGACCCTTTAACGATATGAAATGACTGTACAGTACATCCTGCTGAACAGTGAACACCCTTTCTTTGTATATTGATTTTCCAAGAAAAATTATTCTTATTATTGGGGACCCCAGTAACCACAGCTTCAATGTTACCTTTATTATTCTAAGTTATGTTTCGAAACTTTATTGGCGGCGCCTTTTTGTTCCAGCGGCATTCTGTCCCGGCGGCATTCTGTCCCCGCGGCGCTTCGCTTCAAAATGAGCGAAAATAAAGCTTCTTGTCGATTTGGAGACCAATCCGTGAGCAATATATTGGATATAGTAGCTGATTTTTGCCCAGGGTACACAAAGAAATCAAAAAGATACATTTGGAATCAGTTTACGAAATTTTGTACTGCAACAAACTATGTAAGGTAAGGTGGGGTAAGTGGGTATATGGGGTAAGAGAGAACAATGTACTTAAATGCCCAGCCGTTATGGTTAACAAAAGTTCAGATGGTTCAGAGTACGTCGTTTGGTCTCACATCCCGTGAAGTCAAGGTAAGGCTAATTCTGCGCCTACTGCAAAAAATCGCTCTTTCCCCTGTGCCCTTCACTCCAGTCCATTGTAAAATAAGCGAAAATATGTATTGCCATTACTTCATGCTATTTTAATCTTGGTGAAAAAATACCTAACCTTAAACCTAGTTCCATATTATCCGGGAAATCCCACTTGCCCCGGCTGAAATCCAGCTGGGGCAAGTGCGAACAAGTCATTCCCACTTGCCCCATGCTCATTCCCACTTGCCCCATGCCCTATTCAGCGGTATGTTATTGCAAAAATCTTTCAAAAAGTATATCTTGCCAATTGTAGTGACTTGGCAATGGTACGCAACTATCAACGGAAGACCCAGCGAGCAAGTGGTTACACACAGGACCAGCTGGAACGTGCTGTGGAGGAAATTCAACATGGGGTTACTACATTACATCGTGCAGCACTCACTTACAACATCCCTAAAACAACTCTTCATAATCACTTAACTGGGAAAAGAGGCGTAAAAAGTTCGTCTTTGGGGAGGCCACTCGCACTTTCAAAGGATGTGGAGGCAAAAATAGCTGAAGGATTAATATCTCTCGAGAAATGGGGATTTGGACTGTCCAGGCAGGAAATTTTTCATCTGATTGCTCAATATGTCGCACAAAATAATTTGAAAACTCCTTTTAAAAATAACACCCCTGGCGAAGATTGGTTTCTCTGTTTCAAAAAACGCCACAATTTGTCTATAAAAAAGCCCCAAGCACTGGAATATGCCAGAAAAAAGATGACAGATCCTTTTGTTATTAACGATTATTTTGGATTATTAAAAAGAACATTAGATGACCTTCAACTACATGACAAACCTGGACAAATATGGAACATAGATGAGACAAGCTTATGTATGGATCCATCCAAAACAAAAGTCGTAGGTGCGAAGGGAAAACCGTGCACGAGAGTAACGTCAGGTCCAGGTCGAGAAAACATCACAGTTCTCTCTGTTGTAAATGCAGCAGGAAAAAAAGCCCCTCCGCTTGTTATTTTTAAAGGTAAATTCATATGGGACCAATGGGTGGCCAATCAAGACAAAGATCCTCCCGAAGAAAAGTTGGTTTATGCGGCCAGTTCTAGAGGGTGGATGGAAACCGAAATTTTTCACAATTATTTTGAAAAATCTTTTTTGCCCATCATTGGGGATGCTAGACCAGTGTTAGTCATTTATGATGGTCATAGCACCCACGTAGATCATAAAGTTGTGACATTAGCTCGAGAAAATAACGTCACTATTTTAAAACTTCCACCGCATACGTCGCATTTGCTGCAACCACTCGACTTGACAGTATTTAAGTCATTGAAAACCGATTGGGACAAACAACTAGTTCAATGGCAGAGGCAGCATCAGGGCCAAAAAATTCCTAAACGGACCTTTTCGGAACTTTTACAAAATACTTGGCAGAGTACAAAAGCCGAAACAATTCAAAATGGATTTAAAAAGGGCGGTATTCATCCATTCAACGCAGATGTAATTCCCAAGGAAAAGTACGATCCAGCTGCACTGCATCGTTGGGAAATCCGAAATTTACCTCTGCCGTCTAATGATGAAAATGAGGATGTACTAAATTTACCTGGGCCATGTAATGGAAATGGACAAATAAGAAATTTAGCTGGACCATCTACTGAAAATGAAATTGAAGAGCAGGCCGAAACGGAAGAAGGAACTTTGGTTAATGAAGATAGAAGAGATAATCTACAAGCCAATACGTCAATAGAAGAAATGATATTGGAGAGAGTGAAACAATCTGCTCCCAAGCAACCGATGAAACGTAAGAGAGTTGCTCAAGGAGCAGAGGTTATAACTTCTGATGACGCAATAAAAAGAATTGAAGATGCCATCAATGTTGCATCGAAAAAAAAACCTACCAAAAAACGCAAAGAAAGCACAACCAGCAGTAGCAGTGACGAGTGCAACGAGTCATTGCCACTCATTTCAGACTCAGATGACGATTTAATCGAAGAGGAAAATAATGAAAAAACTGATGATATAGACCAAATAATAAACATCGAGATCGGTAAATGGGTTTTAGTAAAGTACGCTACTAAGAAGACTCTCAAACACTATGTTGGCAAAGTAGAAGGAAAGGCTAATGAAGTCGACACTTGGAATGTAAAATTTGTTAGAAGCAAGACCAAAGGAAAATTTATTTGGCCTGTTATTAATGATTTTGACAACGTTTCTGAAGGAGATGTAGTGATGGTTCTGCCCCAGCCAACGACGGACCGACGTGGCGATTTCTTGTCTTTCCCCGTTGCTTTCACTGGTCTCAATGTGCAATGAAATTCCATTCATTACTTTACAATATTGTTCCGTTAATAATAAAAAAATGTTCTTAAATTTGAAGGCTTTTAATTAGTTATAACGGACATTATTCTCTCTTTCCCGAACAAACATGTCATACACGCAAATGGGATCTCAACAAGTCATTCGCACTTAGAATTTATTTATTTATAATGTTATTATCAAGAAAATTGCATTCGGCTTTTTTCAGTAGTTTAATAATGCTGAACACATGCCACATGTAAAATTTTAACAATGTCGCTAACATAATTTGTCAAATATTGAACATCGAAGTTCATCTATCAGAAAAAGCGTACCCACTTACCCCACCTTACCTTAGTGGATGGACCCAGCCCCTTGCCCGTTGAAGAAATATCAAAAATTCTCACCGACCTACCTCACCGGCCTACAATATGAGAAAAGAAGATGGATCCGATTATAAAGAGACCGTGATCAAACTGCTTTGGAATACCACTGCGAAAAGCGTTCAAGAGTTGTACTGTACCAGGTACAATTTACGGTTTGACTCATTCACTGACGTCGCATTTAAATCTGCCAGAAATGCTCGTAATGCGAAAAGAAAAGAATTGCAGAAGATTCCTGAGAAACGCAAAATAAGTGCAGCGGCAATGACCCCTGACGAATGCTTGAAAATTAAGACATTATGGAATGAAGATACGCCTGTTGGTTTACAGCGGAAATTTTATTATGCGGCTGCTCTGAAATTAGCCTGGAGGGGAGGTGAAGCGGCTCGATGTCTTCTCCAATGCTTTCAAGAAGAAGTTGACAACATAGGAGAGAAAACAGGAAGAGTGGCCTACAACCCCATATTTGAAAAAACGGCACAAGGCGGCTCCCGACGTTTAGCTGAAACTAAATAACTTGAACCTAATAAGAAAAATCCTTCATTATGTCCAGTCAGGTAAGTTCAATGAACTGTAATTTTTGAGACTTAATAAAAGTTAATTTCAGGTCATTCAGACAATTGTTGAGCAAACGAAGCGCTCACATTAAAACCGACAGATTCTTCCTCACTCCAAATCTTCACTGGCAAAAAGAAAATGCGATATGGTATAAGAACATTCCCGTGAGCAGAAATGAGCTGTCGAAGTGGACCAAGGAAGGAGCAGAGAAAATTGGCATAGACATTAATTATGCAAACATTAACAACCATTCGTTGCGATCCTCAGCAGTTTCGCATCTTGCTAAGGCCCGAGTCCCTGAGCAGCACCTCATAAAAATTACGGGCCATACCAGTGCAGCATCCATCAAACCATACTTGCAGCTGGACGAACACCACCATAAAAACATTGTAGAAAAAATGAGACATCAGATTTGTGTGGGATCTTCTAGTGGCAGCAGTGTTGAGGAAGCTACAGTGTTCAATTATGAAGTCGATCGAGTGTCTGTAGAGGCGCAAAATTCTCCGAAGAAAAATGCAGAAACCGCCGTAGTACATCATTACTACAATTGTACAATTAATTATAATTACTTTAATGTTAATGCCTGCTATTGTATACTTATCTATTTTCTTGCCTAGTTATTAAGAAATTCCTGACTATCCTCGTGAACCTGTCAGCTGAAGCCCAACCGGTTGTGGTGACCCACGGCGACTGCTGGAACAACTTCATGTTCAAATACCAGGCAAGTTTTTCCCTTTTTTGCAAAAAATAACGATTTTTAGGCTTTAGCAGAGTTATCATATTTTTTATGGTTTTCATCCCACGAATTTGACGCCCCCTCGCCTTCAACAGATTTGAAGGTTGAACTTGCATACCAAGTTTCAATTAAATAGGAACCTCTGCTGCCTATAATTCTGGAGTTATCGCAATGAATAATTTTTCGGTTTTTCATACCCCTAGCTCTCACCCCCTTTGTACTTACGATATGGCCCAGATGCAGTCCCCACCTTAGTTTTCGGGGGGCAAAGCTGTGTACCTACCAAGTTTTTGCCCGATATCTCAAACCGTTCTCAAGTTATTTGCGAGTGAATAATTGAAGACAAGAGTACCGCATTCTGCTCCGGAATTAAAAGTGTTAGTTTATGGCTTAGGTCAATTTTGAATAAAGAAGCTTTGTTTGCTATTTAATAGAGAAATAGTTGGACAAAATTCCAACAAAATACCTTAAATCTCCAGTTATGCAATTAATTGGTAGGTCCACGCGTAAGCTTGAAATTTTAATTAAAATGTTAATTATTATGGGGCATCTTTCAAGGATGTCCTGATGGCAAAAATAAACTCGACCTCGTTGATACCCAAACAAGCAGTGGTCCCTCCTCAGGCCAGACATCTCCACGTGGTCAGCCATCACGTGGGGCCCCACCCGCCAGCATTGGTTGTCACATGGCCAATACTCGATACCAGCGGGTCCGCCCCGACACCTGTCGGCTTCTTTTTGTTTTTCCAGGATCCGCTTCTTACCTGCAGCACCGCCGCCATCTTCCTAAAGGGTTGAATTAAACATTGGAAGCAGAGTCCTGCGGTTGGTCAAGGAAAAACTGCCCCGCCACTCGGTTATCGAGCGGTCGACACCTTTCGACACAATTTCCGAATTTACAATGAGCCGAGAAACTCGAGCTCTTAATGGATCGACTGGCTTTCGAGGCATTTTTCATACTTAGCAATTATTATTGGATGCAACAAGTGTTTATGTCTCGGGGAAATAATATCTCTCGGTTTTCGTACCCTTTAAATTTATTTCTAAAAGTTTTAGTTGTCCTTTGGGGAAAGCGTTCAGCGTATTTCATTATAACGTTAGTAAAGAAATATTGTAGGTGGGAGCTGGTTTATTGAATTAAATCTTATGGGAAACTATAATGGACCAAGATTTAGGGGATGGAAGGACGAATAATTCGCCTTGAAAATTTGAGTCGGTCACGGAAGGGAAGGACCAGAAACTTTTTAATGAGTAGTGAAACATATACGTATACCTAAACTAAATTCTCGGTCAGTTTTCAGTAGGTATTCGCTTTCCTCATTGTGTCTCAAGGACTCAAGCAAATAATATCGATTTAATAAAAGTTTTGAATCAGTCTTCCGAAAAGAATTCGAAACTGGCAGCAAAATGATATCGATATACAGGATGTCCCGATAATGCTTGGCACTATTTTAACCTGAGATTCCCCATTGAAAATGGTGATGATTGGAGGTACAAAAATTTGTAGGTCGAAATTGCTTCCTAATAGTCCAGGCGCTTGTGTCATCCCGTGGCACTTTTGATGATTGAAGCAAGCGACCTTTTGATCCTGTTAATTAGAGGTGCATGTAAGGTCAGGGTGGCGGTTAACACTCCCGCCCCCGCGACTGGGGGTGTAAAATCCCACCCCCTTGCATTTCATGATTATTTTTGTTAATTTCGCTAGCGGCAATTCAAAATATTGAAAAAGAAACTATAAAACAGATTAAGAATGAAAATTAAGATTATTGTTAAAATTGGACGCCCCACAAAACCGCTAATAAACCACGTGCGACAATAAATTATTGCTTAGTTGCACCCTGCGCCAAACGACCGCGCGCGCATCACGTGCTTCGTTGAGGCGACGTCTCACTCGGTGCTTTAATGAATCATGACATGAGTCTGACACACTGTCCAACGCCCATTACGTTAAAAAAGAAAGGTTCACACACTTATGTAGGTGAGTCTTTTGTATTTACATACCCTTTTAAGTATGTTATTGTAGTGTTAAAAGCATGGAGAGTATTGGAAAAGTTAACATACAACCAGGTGAATTAAGACAATGGAAAACTGACTTCACATTTTGTCTTTTATGTCAAATCAAAAAATCTAAGGAAAAACTGTGTTTTCCAAAAACATTCCAACAACTATTATTCACCGTTCAACAGAGAGCTGACTGGAAAGATGAAAAATACAGTATTATTGCAAAAAGACTGCATATACATTCAAATCAAGAACTTATTGCTAACAAATGCGGATATCACAAATCCTGTTATTCTATATGTACAAATAAGAGTTCCCTGGAACGAGTAAAACGAAACTTTGAGCAATTGTCAAAACAGATCTCTACTGACGCTGAGGAAGAAAAATGTGTCAATGTAGAAGAACAGTTGCCGGTCCATCGAGAGTCACAAGATCTCAATTTACAAAATATGAAAAACGTAAATGTGTCTTTTGTGACGGTCAAGGGACTCGAAAAAGACCACTTCATACTGTGGCCACAGATTTAGCAGGATCTAATATTTTAACAGCTGTAGCTTTAAGCAATAATAAGAAGGTCCAAGTACGATTGAGTGAATGCCAAGACCCCTTAGACGTTCACGCTAAAGACATTACTTACCATTCTACTTGTTGGGTCATTAATGTAACAAATGTTTTGAGAAAACATAGTGTTCCGATGAACACAAATGTCAACAGAACGGCTGCAGATGTTGAGTTCGTACAATTACTGAGAGAATTTCTGCTTGAAGGAAATATCACTTGTATGGCTGATCTAGAAGTAATTTATAAAGGGATTGCAGAACGTTATGGTATAAAAAAAGAAGACATAATTACACGAAATCTTCTGAAGAAATTGATACAACAGGAACTTGATGATCTAGATATCGAATTTACAGATCCAAAGAAAAAAAATGAGTCACAAAGATTGTCATTGAAGGTTTCTAAAGATGCGGCACTCCGTGAGATGGAAGAGAGAGATCATGACACAGATAACATGAAATGTATCCTGAAGGCCGCAAAAATCCTGAGAAAATCAATCCTGGAATGTAAGAAATGGGAATTCAAAGGCACCTTTTAAAATCTTCATTTTGAGGAAATTGTACCTAACGAAATCCAAATTTTCTTTCGATGGTGTTTGGGAGGGCCAAATAAATTATCTTTTGAGCAAATCAGAAATCGAAATACTGAGAGACAGCTGGATGAGAGGTCACTTCGTCTAAGCCAAATGTTAATGTACGATACATTGTCTGACAGGCAAGCTGTTAACAAGACGTCATTAATGAAGAAACATATGAAGGAAACCCCATTACAAATCGCTGTAGGACTTATAATGCACGCATCTCTAAGAAGCAAATTTGTTGTTCAAACACTGCATAGCATGGGAAGTTCTATAGATTATTCGAGTCTACTTAGGATAGAGACACAAATTGCATCTGCAGTTATAAAGCGCATGGATGAAGATGGAGGCATTTATATTCCACCAAGTCTGGTACACGAAAGAAGAATTTACTGTGCAGTAGACAACATAGATTTCTTAGAGAATACACCGGATGGGAAAGATACGTTACATGGGACCATAATAACTGTTTACCAAGAAAAAGAAGCTTCTGATACAGTTGCTAAACTTGATTTGTCAGGTGTAGACAAAAAGCATCGTTCACTGCAAATACTGCCAGATTCGTTACTAAATTTGGCACACTATAATATACCAAAATCTTTAAAGCCTAAAAGTCCTGTGTTAGAATCAAATTCATCTGAAGAAGAGCTAAGACAACTTGTCCAAAATTCAAAATACAATGATTTTGTCTGGGTTTGGTTGCAAACTATGACAAATCCTCCTGCATAGTTTACAGAAGATGCATACAATGAAGAAACAATTTTATCTACATTTGTACCAATTTGGTCTAGTTACAACTCTTTAATCAGCGATTCAAAAACAAATAGTCGTATATGTGTGTTGCCCCTGATTAATCGTTCGTCAACTGATCGCTCTACACAAATGTCGTTTTTGAAAAGAATTGATGACCTAAATACTGCAGTGCAGGCCAAAGAAAGTAAAGAAGGAAAGACCGTTATGGTTACTTTAGATATGGGACTATTCCTACCGGTGCAACAACTACTGATGACGAAGAGGCATGAATTTAAAAATAGAATTTTTTTACGACCAGGCGAACTTCACATTATGATGAGTCAGTTAAAAGCAATTGGCTCGTATATCGACGGAACTGGAATTCCTGAAATATGGTGTGAGAGTGGTATCTATGAACAACGTACAATCAACCAAATTCTGGAAGGCAAAAATGTTAGACGTGCCATAGATGCGCATATGTTTACACTAGTTGCATTGTATAGTTTCTACTTTGAAATTTTTTCCAACTTCCATGGCAATTTTCCTCATACATTACATTTGAAATTGAAATCATTAGAGAAAACTTTGCAAAATGGCGACATACCAACAATTCAAGCGACGCACCGAGATTTTCTTTCCGAGTTAGAAAATATTGGGTTGCTTTCTGAAATGGACAAATTTGATCGGGAATTTGGTTCTCAACGTCCAAACTTTCTGGTTACTCGACAGTACATGAAGATGGTGGAAGATCTGATGACTTTTGTTAGAGCAGTTAGGTCATCAAATTGGGATTTACACATAGCTGCTCTGCAAGATTTTTGCAAGTACTATTTTGCTTTGGACCAACTTAATTATGCAAGAATGATTCCCTGGTACATACATGAAGTAATGTGTTTAAAAAAATCTGATGAATTATTATGGAAAGACTGTCAACGTGGAAACTGGATTGTGAACAAATCTTCATTGCCATTTTGTGCTCTAGGATCTGATGAAGCACTCGAACATGAAAACAGACGAATGAAGGTGGCTGGTGGGCTAACAGGAATTACGCAAAACACAAGTGCTCTAACCCGCTTCTTTTTAAGTTCTCCTGAGTTATCCAGAATTAGCTCAGAGGCCAAGAACATGCTACAAATTTCTCCTAATAGCACACTCGAAAAACATCACGGTCTTACAAACTCCAAAACACAGAGACACAAAAATAACGTTCATAAAGTAATAACTATCGTTGAACAAATTGGAAATCCATTTACGATCGAGGGAAAGCAATTGATTAATATCATGACAAAATCGGTTTTCGCTGAAGATGTGACAAAAGCTATGTGTGAAATGAGTGACATAGGCGAAAAAGAATTCCGAAGTTTTGTAACAGAGAGGATAATCGATGGAAGGAAGAGTTTGTGGGATCCAATGAAGAAGGTGAACTTAAAGCTTTGTAAAACAGCTAACAAGCAGTGGCGGCTCGTCAGGGGCGGCAGGGTAGGCCAGGCCGACCCGCAGCTTGAGCGCAAGAAAAAGTTTTTTCTTCACATTACAAACTACATTTATATTCGCTAAAATGTACGTTGGGGTATTATTATTATTAATATTATTAACCTCGTTGATGCTAAATATTTTTCAATTAATATAATGTTAGATATTAAGAATTATAAATCCATTAATAACGCGAAGAGCGTCAAGTCAGGCTCGCCGAGCCAGATTTGAAATTGCCGCGTTCTTAACTGCTAGAGTTGGAGTGAGTCAGTTGCGCCATTGCTTGCTGCTGACGCAGCCACAGCTAGCCCAGGAGGGTCGGCCAGCCTGGCCTGCCAGATCCGAACGATGAGAGGCGCGCAAAGAAAAGAATAAATAATAATAAATAGGACTCATTTGCTTGCTAGGTATTCGCTGTTCTGACAAGAAATTAAGTAAATCTAAAAATGAAATTCGAATTATAAAATCGATTGAAATTGAAATTATTAGAATTATATTTTGAATTCTCATTAATTACTTCCCAGTGACATTCAATATTCAACCCTGACATGAGTCCTTAAAGCAGAGCCTTGGGTCATGCTTGTATCATGTGCTGGTCCGGCTTGCCGGTCTTCGATTTCCGTGTGTCATCGTTTCTAATCGGTCACACTTCGCGTTCGTACCATTCATGGCCATGACCATGCAATCATGAATGATCATTTTATTAGTGCCCTACCGCTACGTGTGAATGTGTACCTACGAAATTTTTATTTAAAAGTTGGTGACCACATGTTATTATTTTTCTTCGTGTTCCGTCTCGTTTCGTGGTCATTTCTGTAGATTGTGCCTTGTGCAAGGTGCTTTGTGGTTCTGTCTGTTTTCAGTTTTGTAGTTTTAGTTCTTCTTTGATGGTTCCAGGTTCAGTGAGTTGGATTTCTTAATCTTAATGGGTGGTGAGTGAAAACTCGGAAGTAGTAGATTTACTGTTAATCAACAGTTTTCAAAAAATGTCATACGACCAAAAGGTATTCAAATGAAAAAACCTTACCCGGCAATGCCCAATTTAATTTCTTCGAAAAATAATCACAACAGATTTTTTTGCGTTTCGTGGAGATAAATGTCAGTGGCTTACCGGTAGTAGGTACGTGAGAAATAAATTGTTGTATGGGCTGAAAATACTGGAAAAGAGGCGCCGGAGAAGTGGGGGCGAAAATTTTTCGCGGGGGCTACCGCCCCCCGCATCCCCCATGTTTGCGGGACTGCCTCGTCCCCGTGTGGCCTACCCAGTCTATGGGACCACGAGCCGCCACTGCTAACAAGAAAATCAAGGTGAAAGTCAAAGATACGATTCTAGAATTGAAGGATGACAGAAATTTAATGTCTCGATTATTGATAGTGACCCGTACTCGTCCTAATTTTGATTTAAAATCTGTAATATGTACATATGAACTATCCGCAGTTCCACGTTCTTTATTTGCTCCAGACGGTCAGCTTCATCACTGTTCTTCAAAAAGCACATTAATTGGTCTCTTAGAAAAGTCAGTCTCGAGCGAAGAAATTAGTACTCAGGGTACTCAGCAAGAAGTTTGTCCAAATTATACTTCATCTCAAGCTGTTAATGTGGCAATTATTGACGCGATGGCGGAAGTACAAATGTTGGATAAACCAGACAATATAAAAACGTGTAAAGATTTGGCAATACATTTCTTCTCAAAAATTAGAAACAAATATCGCAATTATGATGAAATCCATTTAGTTTTTGATAGTTACAAGGAGCACTCTCTTAAATCATGGACAAGGAAAAAGAGACAGGGGAACAGTCCAGCCATTCATTTTCGAATATCGTCTGAAACGATCATCAAAAGCACTTCTATGAAAGCCCTACTTGCTCATGTGGATACAAAGAAAGAATTGACTCTATATCTTTCTCAACAAATTTTGGAATTGTCTGTTCTGATGGAAACAACTTTCGTTGTTTCTTGTGAAGATCTTGTTGCTTCTACAAATCAGCTCGACGTGGCTGACCTAGCAAACGACCATGAAGAGGCGGACACAAAACTAATATTACATTGTACATCAGTTGCTAAAAGGTTGCCATCTTCTGAGGTCAGCATATTTTCACAAGATACAGACGTTCTAGTTATAGCACTGTCTAAATATAGAGAACTAAATGAACAGACTTTTTTTGAAACAGGACATGGTGACCATAAGAGAAAAATATCTATTCAAAATCTCTATAATCAGCTCGGTGAGAATAAATCAGAAGCTTTGATTGGATTCCACTCAATTTCTGGTGCGGACGTTACAGGAGCATTTTACAAGAAGGGTAAAACCAGTCACTGGAAAGCATTTCAAAATGCAACTGACGATGTTTTAAATGGTTTGAAAGAACTTGGGTCGTCCGAGAACATACCCGCTCATGTTTATACATCCCTTGAAAAATTTGTTTGTTCTGTGTATGCGCCCAACACGAAAGTTAGTGACATAGGAGAATTGCGTTGGATAATGTTTTCTCAAAAGCAGTCGTCCTGTGAGAACTTGCCTCCTACAAGAGACGCTTTAATTCAGGCTATTCAAAGAGCTCATTACCAGGCTATGACATGGCAACGTTGCTGCGTTTCAAAACAAACTCTGCCGTCACCGTGCAATTATGGGTGGTCCCTGCAAAATAATGAATTTTCGCCAATTTATGGTACTAACTTATCTATACCAGAGGATTTACTGGAAATGACGAGGTGTTATTGTAAGCGAGGCAGATGTAGACCACCCTGTAAATGCCTTCAAAATAATTTACATTGTTCGGAGATGTGCGCTTGCGGTGCCTCTGAGGAAAATTGTGAAAATAATCCGTCGGACATTTTCCAAGATAGCGAAGAAGACGATCAATAGTTTGACAGCGAGCAATGGTGATCCTTTTTCTTTAATTATGTACCCAAAATTTGAATTCTTCTTACATGTCAATTAATAAAAATATTTTTTCGCATTATCCTGCAGGTCGATTACCATGCCAACACTTCTTTACAGCCTGTAGGTTGAATTTACCAAACTTTGGACGCTTTGGGGTGTAATTATACCTTCTGCCCCCCCCCCCATGTGAGCCAGTGCCTCTTTTATTAATTAGGGGTTGTTCAGGTAACAAATATTTGGTAAATTGCAAGTTTTAAAGAATGAAATTCATGGGAATTATTGTTAAAACTGTCCCCCCCGCTTTCTACGCCCCTGCCGCGGGGTTGGGAGTGTTAACCGCCACTACGATATTCTTTGGTCATCACATAAACGAATGAGATAAGTCGTTTGCTTCAATCATCAAAAGTGCCACGGGGTGGAATTTTTTGAACAGTAGCGCCCGGACTATAAGGGAGCCACAGCTCCTCAAAGGTATGCGCCATCCGGAGCAGGTTCTATAAGATATCTCAAGAACGGACTGTCGGATCTTGATGAATTTTGGGGGTTATTGGCACTGTATGGACCTACGTCTACACTGTGAATTTTATCGAATTCTGACATCGCAATCCTCAGAAACCCGAAGTGACCTTGATATTTTTGTTTCTAAAGATGGTTCAAGGTCACGAATTTTAGATCTGGTGGTATTAGTTAGAAAGGGTAAGTCAAGCTGCAACTTCTCTTATTCGTGGTAATTTTTGATTTAAGCAGCCGTTTTGGAGATAATTGAGGTTTTACGTTAATGAAATTAGGAAGCGACTTCGACCCACAAATTTTTGTGCAAATCGTCACCATTTTCCATAGGGAATGACATGATGACGATTGGCACAAAAATTATATATATAACCTAGTTATTTGTGGTCGGATTTTAGTGAACTAAAAACCGAATGAAATTACTCATAAAACACTACAAAGTCAAGATGAATTTAATTTTTATCAACTTCAACTTTTCATTTTCAAATGGACGTACCTACCCATTTTTTTTACTCAGTCTAATAGCTATTTTTTTTCTGCGTCTTTTGATGTAGGTACAATAAGTTATGTTTGGTTTATAACTAGTTTCTGAAATAGTTATTTACGTAATTAGTTATGAAAAGTCCTATATTGTTGTTTAATGTTGTTTAAAACCATTATTGTTTTGTTAATGATTTAATAACAAAATGTTCTGCTTAAAGTATAACTAAAAAACTTATATTACGATTTCATAAAAGTTTTTGAAATGATTTTTATATGAGCAAAATTGAATATTTTGGTTGCTGTTAAAACCTGTTAAGTTATTTAGTGATCACATATTTATTCTTTTATTGTGTTATGATCGTCTGTTTAAAAAATATGGCGACGGTAGTTAAGAGTTAAGGACAATAATACTTGACAATTTGATTAAAGAGTAGAGCTCATCCGATGCTAAATTTTAACTATGAGATACATTTTACTGTTCAAATTGCACATATTTGCAACTAATTTTTGAAGGGCCTTTTTTTGATAAGATTTTCTATACCAAATCAAAATAATAATAAAAACTGAATTTCCATACTTTCCATTTTCTATTGATTTTGTTTATTCTGGGGGTTTCAAACCTGCAAATATATAACTCCTGAATTCATTATTTAATAAAATAGGTGAAAAAAATCACTTTAAAGGTGTATGTTTACAAATTACAAGATGGTTACCATGCTTCAATTAGAATTTCTGTTCATAAATAATGGCGACTAGGAATACATGCTTAATAAAACTTTTCTGCTGCAGAATTATCCAATCTGCTATCGCCGTAATCTTTATAAAATTATTTACTGGCAATTGACACATTTTTGTCACTGTTTCCGATTACTAAAAGGTGGCCCATAAAAAACCGGATTTTTTTGTTTTTGAATATCTCCGTTAGTTTTTGTACGATATTTTTCAATCTTATGCTCGACATAGCTGAGGGTTGAAATTGTCGATGCTATTCATCAGATTTTAGTTTGCACCATCAGTGTCTTCCTTAAGAACGTGTAACTTAACACCATTATTTAGGCCAATGGGGTGGGGTTACAATTTGACGCATGACAGAGACGTTCACACATGATCAAAACCTGTTTTTCCCTCTTTCCAAATTAACTTTCAGAAATAAAATTGATCAATCCCTCAATGTTTTATGATTTTTTTTGAAAAACGTTAATTTTCGTAATTATCACAAATTGTGAAAGGGAACGGAGGACTCTTTTTTTGTATCTTCGTTACTTTCTATCCAATACATTTGAGATTTATTCAGGATGTAACAAAAGGGTGGACCTTTCGATTTCTCTCTTTGGGCTACAGTACAGATAGCACCATCATTGTCCTACTTAGGAACGTCTAACTTACCAGAAAGCCCATTCCTATTGGTCTAAATCATTTAGACTAATAGGGATGGCCTTTCTCATTGACATATGACAGTGGCGTTCACGCATAATTAAAGCCGCTTTTTTTGTCTAATATGGATGTCAAAACTAAAATTACGTCAATTTTCTTGCAACAGTCTTTTTATAACAAATTGTGTTTTAAAGGGGAAATCGAGTAGGTTGATTATTTGTTGTTATGGTTATGTTGCATACGATTGGACGGTGGTCAAATCATGCGTTACTTAAATGTTTAATTTTTTGTTTTATAATTTAATTAAGTACTCTAAAAAGTGTTATTGCATATGCATATGTGCCATTATAGCTATTAAGACAACAAGTGTTTTATAGACAGTTTAAAAATCGAGGTCGTAGTTTATATTTGAGCGGAGCGAAAATATAATAGGCCGAGATTTTTAAACTATAAAACACGTGTTGTCTTCATCATTTTTTCTAACACTAACCATATGTACCGTCCGTTTCATTCCAGGCGCCGTATAGGGAAATAACACGGGAAAAGTGTTTTTATTTTTTGTTTGCTCCTGAAACTGGTTCCGGCCAAATCTGAGTAATACGGTCAATGGGCCTCAGTGTCCTGTACGCATGAAAAAAAAATGGCCCTGAAATGCCCCCTTGTTAAAACGGGAGGACCGGTTGAAAATTGGAATTTTAAATTTCGCGGGCGTCAATTCAGCGCTGTTTGACATCTCCGAAAACTAAACTTCCAGGGGCGGCTTTCACAATTTCTTGAGTTTTCGCTAACGTCATTTACTTACTTTTTTGGAATTTCTACAAATTATTGAGTGAATTCTGAGACGAAATAAACCGGCGCATTTTTGCAATAGTCCCAGAGAGTCTTGGTGTCAGAAACTTTACTAAAGAAAAGACACTAGGGTAACCTCACAAAAATTTTGTCTTTGGTTCCTTCGCTAGAACCAGACCGCATTTATTAACATTTTAATTCTCGAGGCAAGTCTCTGTTTATAGTTAAATCTGTCTTAATCGTTGTTTTGCTTCAGTTATGAATATTTTCACTGGAAGCACAGACTACGAGAAGGGTTGGTCGAATGAGGAAATGGCCAATATTTATGAACATTTTGCAACCTACCACCGTCCCCTTAATTATGTTTTGCTATATTTGTTTTGTAAATTGAATCCTCGCGAGGAACTTTATTACTTTCTCACCTTACAGTCTAGTTTAATAACAAATAAAATAAATAGTAAGTAAATAATAAAATTTTTGCTGCTTATATTTTTGATGTGTTTATCTTCAAGAGATATTGTAGTGACAATAATTATCTAAGTTATATTGTTTCATTTATATGAGCAGTCGGTACAGCATATAGCGGTCATAAAATCGCTAATTTGATTATTCAAGAATTTATTCAAAATTTCAACATTAAATTGTGAATTATCAACTAAAATATCTAGAAAATAAGGCCCATAAGACCTAGGTATGCTATTTTATTAATTATTAACATTTTTAGAATAAAACAATTAAAATTTGGCAAGCCAGTTACATATCTTCGTCCACACTCCAAACACGCACTCCGCGGTTAAATAACTGTTGGGGCAAAGGCACATCTTGTCCCAGGGGACAAGCAGGGCATGGTAACTCCTGCAACAGATTCCTCGGCACAGCCGAAGCCACTAGTCTAGGCAAGGCCATCACCACCAGCTTCCAGGCCTTGGAATGGAGACTGCAGGTGCCTTTTCCATCAGCCTTACAGGTGCTTGGTAAGGCGTATCCACCCTAAATATCAGAACCATCCTTGTCTTCGCTGTGACTCGTAAGGTCTATCGACACACCAATTTTTAAGCAAGACCTTCGCCTTACCTTCTGTGCTACCTAGCCTTTAGTGGCTCTCCATATTGTTATTCTTTAACAGAATTTGGTACCAGGTTCATGGTAACTGAATGTTGGCCATTTCCTCATTCAACCAACCCTTCTCGTAGTCTGTGATATTCCAGTGAAAATATTCATAACTGAAGCAAAACAACGATTAAGACAGTTTTAACTATAAACAGAGACTTACCTCGAGAATTAAAATGTTAATAAATGCGGCCTGGTTGTAGCGAAGAAAGACAAATTTTTGTGAGGTTACCTTCATAGTGTCTTTTCTTTAGTAAAGTTTCTGACACCAAGACTCTCTGGGACTATTCCAAAAATGCGCCGGTTTATTTCGTCTCAGAATTCACTCAATAATTTGTAGAAATTCCAAAAAAGTAACTAAATGACGTTAGCGAAAACTCAAGAAATTGTGAAAGCCGCCACTGGAAGTTTAGTTTTCGGAGATGTCAAACAGCGCTGAATTGACGCCCGCGAAATTTAAAATTCCAATTTTCAACCGGTCCTCCCGTTTTAAGAAGGGGGCATTTCAGGTCCATTTTTTTTTTCATGCGTAGAGGACACTGAGGCCCATTGACCGTATTACTCAGATTTGGCCGGAACCAGTTTCAGGAGCAAACAAAAAATAAAAACACTTTTCCCGTGTTATTTCCCTATACGGCGCCTGGAATGAAACGGACGGTATAATGCCATATATTAGCAGGATATTTTAATTTTTCTTTAAAATATACGTGCGAATGGTTGTATGTAAAAATAAAGAATGACATGGTTGCTATGGTTATCATGTAAACAAATTTTGACAAATTTTGAAAAAAGTTTGTAGTTGAAATGTCCGAAAATATTCCGGACGAAATATTGAAGAAAGGTATTGAATTACGTGGAAAATTGTTACCTGCGAAATCTAAAGATGCGTATGGAAAGGTTTACGTGAGTTTTCAAAAATGGAGGACAGAAAAAAGTATTGGTGAAATGACTGAAGACGTGATCTTAACGTATCTTGACATGAGGTCACAAAAGCTGTGCCCAGCATCTTTGTGGCCAGAATATTCTATGTTAAAAGCGACTCTGAAGTGTAAAGAGAACGTGGATATTGAAAAATTTGGTGCAGTTGTTCCTTATTTGAAGAATTTGAATGTTGGTAATCGTAGTAAAAAGTCCAATAAGGTGTTGTCGCGAAAAGAGATTGAAACATTTTTACTGCAAGCTGGAAATGAAGACTATTTGTTTATGAAGATCGCTTTACTATTCGGAATTGGAGGAGCGTGTCGTAAAGCAGAATTGTGCAGTATGAATTATGAAGACATAGAGGACTGTGGAGATGTTTTGAACGTTACTATTCCTGATAGTAAAACACATAAGGAAAGAAGATTCAGTATTGTCAGTGAAGGTTTTGGTGTTAACCCTATTGATTTGTTCAGACGTTATGTTGCTTTACGTCCCAAAAATGCACCTTCTAGATTTCTTCTTCAATACCATAAAGGCAAGTGCACTCGACAAGTTGTTGGAATTAATTCTTTCGGACAAATTCCAAAAAAGATTGCGATTTTCCTGAAACTGGAAAATCCAAAAAGTTATAGTGGTCATTCGTTTCGTCGCAGTTCAGCAACTCTCCTTGTTAACGCAGGTGGAGATATTACCTCCTTGAAAAGACATGGCGGGTGGGAATCTTCAAAAGTAGCCGAGTCTTATATAGAAGAATCATTCGGAGAGCGAGTGAAGATTGCAAGAAAGGTTTTTAGCGATGGAATGGTGAATTGTAATGAAATGGATCAAATTAAGAAGGTAGATGTTAAAACCAAGACCATCAATACGATAAACCCCGAAGAAAATCCTATAGATTTGGAATTACTGGAGGACTTGTTTACTACAATAATTGTAATTTCAATTTTTATATAAAAGATAAATAAATTAATGTTACTTGTAATATTTATAGAAATGTAATTTAGTTATTAGCTATAAAACACGTTGTCATGGACGACGTGTCTTATAGTCAACGGCGTGTTTTATAGCAAACATAAGAAGCAAATTCAAATGCACCATAGAAACAGTATAAAATGTTGGTGTTAGAAAAATTAAATAAATATGGTGACAAATTAAGGAAGTTAATAAAACAATAAAATAAATGAAATCTTATTTTGCAAATAGGAAAAGACGCGCTTTAATCATGTGCGAACGTCTCTGTCATACGTCAAATGAGTCGCACCCCATTGGTCTAAATAATGCTGTTAAGTTAGACCTTCTTAAGAAAAACAATGATAGTGCTATCTGTAACCCAAAGAGAGTCGAAAGGCTCACCCTTTGGTTACATCCTGAATAAAACTCAAAAGTATTGGACATAAAGTAACAAAGATATACCTAGTGGAAATGAAACTTTTGTCCTACGTCACAACTAAAATAATTGCTATCGCTAATACAATTAATACGAGCTGTTACCAGTAAAGGCTATCCGAAAGGTAATTTTTCAAACTATTTTTGTAGGTATTCACATTGAACTCAAAATTCAAAATACGACAACGGGGGAATTTTTTCATCTGTGCGTAAGACAAAAGTTTCATTTCCATTAGGTATACAAAAAAAATTGTCCTCCGTTCCCTTTCACAATTTGTGATAATTACGAAAATTTACGTTTTTCAAAAAGATTCATAAAAAATTGAGGGATTGATCAATTTTATTTCTGAAAGTTAATTTGGAAAGTGGAAAAAAAGGTTTTGATCATGTGTGAACGTCTCTGTCATGCGTCAACTTGTAATCCCACCCCATACTAGCCTAAATAATGGTGTTAAGTTACACGTTCTTAAGGAGGACACTGATGGTGCAAATTAAAATCTGATGAATGGCATCGACAATTTCAACCTTCAGCTACGTTGTGTATAAGATTGAAAAATATCGTACGAAAACTTACGAAGATATTTAAAAACAAAAAAATCCGGTTTTTTATGGGCCAGCCTTTATAAACCATTTTTGTTTTATAGTGCAGTTATTCTCCTCCTCTATGCAAGTATTACTAAGTAGGTAACTGTAACAAAAGTGCGTTGAACCTACTTATAAAACTCTTTAATCTGACATTTTTTTCTATTTCGGTAAGACCATCGTTATCATCATTAGTATACGGACGCTCTTGGGAAAATCGGGGGGTTACCCTGCACTTTATGATTAAGGACTGGTACTTTGCACACTTCTTACCTAGATGCCAAAGATCACTTTTTGAGGTGTTGCCAAGTTTGAATTCTATGCGGCCACTTGCCTTGGCGGGTTGCCTATCTCTAGGGCGTACTTCCCGGAATCGCCTATTTTTCCAGCTTTTTCGCTGTCAAGGCTCTTCAACGGGTCACCCAATCTCCATGTACCAAATTTCAGCCAAATCGATTCAGTAGTTTGGGCTATAATGTATTTTTAATGTTGTTACAAAATTTCGATTTTTTAATCCAAAGGGCACTTAATGCGAATGAATTTTGTCTTATTCAAAACCAGAATTTGAAGACCTTTCTGATGGTGACAATAAAATTTTCAAAAACTTGTTAAGATAGTAAAATGAGAGTATGTTTAGATTTGAAAATTGATGTGCGAAAACGGCACTTTCCGTGTATCGATTGCCTTCAAAAAAATTTCAGCTGTAATACGGGTAATACAACCTCCATATGCAAAATTTCAGCTAAATCGGTCCTGAGGTTTCGGCTGTATCGCGTTTTTAAAAATACGTTAAAAAATCTGGAATATTTGATTTTTTGTCAAAAAAGCACTAAAGAGTGAATACATTTTTAGAAGCAGAATTTGAAGGCCTTTCTTATGGTGACGTTGGTGACGTGCAAAATGGGGGTTTGCATTTTAAATTAAAATTCCGAAAAGCATCGGCCCCGGAGATAGGCAACCTGCCACAGCACGTGGCCGCATAGAATTCAAACTTGGCAACACCTCAAAAGGTGATCTTTGGCATCTAGGTAAGAAGTGTGTAAAGTACCATCGCTTAATCATAAAGTGCAGGGTCAAACCCAAGAGCGTCCCTACTACATCATTCTCTTGGCGTGAATCCATTTCTTCACTCTGCTTAGCATTTATTATCGGGTTTAGTCGAGGGTTTAATATGTCTGATAGTCGAATGTATGATGGTCAATTGTTGATGAGCAGGTCTCTAACTCACTGTTAATTATCGAACCAGAAAAATCACTGCAGATATATTAATATTCGTAGCACCTACTTCTGTACTACTTGTTGCGCCCTGATTTTTTATCCTTTCGTAGTTTTTTAAAATTTGTCTTTGAAAGTTTCCACTTTTTTTTATTCTCTCCCACGCAGAATTCATTGTAGGTAGGTACTTAATATCACATTGATTGAGGTTATGATTGTAGTTTTTTGCCGCTGATTTTGACAGCATTCTTATGTGTTGAATGGAATGTTTTTCCTCCTTTGTAAATTATTTATTAGCGTTCACAAGAACCCTACAGTGGATTGTGGATCCATCAGTATAAAACATTTTATTAAGGGTATTGAGTGACACTAAATTGCCTTTGGGGAGCAAATTGTTTTATTAATATAGTTTCTAGAACGTATTGGAGAATTAAAAGCAGTGCACCATAAAACAAAACTACTAGTTTTTGTAGCTGATTTATAAATGCAGTTGACGACTATCTATTGTTATTAATCTATTTGTTTTCAGAAGCAAAATTGCTTCCAAAATTTGGTTGTAAGAACGTTTTCAAGCTAAATAACTGATATAACTGTTTTATTAGCTGGTTTTAAGAACGTTCTTAAATCAAATTTCAGCAACTATTTTGCTTTCCAAACAATAATATGTCCATTGCAACTACAACTGCAAGAAAATGTTTATTTGTGAGCGGTTATAAATCAGTTATATAATAGTGTAATCCGTTTATAAAGCTAGTGTGCTAGTTGGGATTTTATAGGGGCGAAAAGCACTTTTTAACCTCCCCACTCCACTTCACCATTTAAAAAAAAGGGAGGTTACTGCAATCACTAAAATTTTCGAATTCGAGATAAGACCGGATCTATACGTTTTGAGGTCTCAGGAACCCAAAAAAGTGGTTTTTAAAATGTGTCTGTATGTATGAACGTACGTTCGTAAACACGCCACAGCCCAAACTACTCGACCGATTTGGCTGAAATTTGGTACGTGTGCATGCGAAAACCCAACTTAGATCTGAAAAGCTTTTGGAGCCAATCGTGCAACCAGAAGTGCCATTTTGGCACATCAACTTTTAAATTTTAAATATAAACCCCCATTTTTCACGTCACCATAAGAAAGACGTTCAAATTCTGCATCTAAAAATGTATTCATTCTTAGTGCCCTTTTGACCAACAATTTAAAAAAAAATGATTTTTATCGGACTTTAAAATCGCGGTACAGCCCAAGCCCCTCAACCGATTTGGCTGAAATTTTGCACATGGGGATTGTATTACACGTCGAAGAGCTGAACAAATTTTGGATTCAATCGACCCACGGAAAGTGCCGTTTTGGCACACCAATTTCGAAACTTAAAATTATTCTCTCATTCACCCATCAAAAACAACTTTTTGAAAGATTTATTGTTATCATCAGAAAGGTCTTCAAATTCTGGTTTTAAATGAGATAAAGTTTATTCGCATTTAGTACCCTTTGGGTAGAAAAATCCAAATTTTGTAATAACACTGAAACCACGTTATAGCCCAAACTACTGGATCAATTTATCCGAAATTTGGTACATGGAGGTTAGGTAACCCATTGAAGAGCTGAAAGGCTTTTGGGAGCAATTGGTCCACGGGAAGTGCCATTTAGGCATATCAACTTTAAAATCTTAAACACAATAAGTCACGGAAATCAAAGACCCATGCGTTGGGGAGGTTCCAGCCGCTTCTCTGCTGCCTTTTTTTCTATTTCGGTTTCCTAATGAAGACTTTATAGCACCCAAACGCGTTCTCTAATGTGCTCTATTAGAGCACGGCTTTTGTTTACATCGTAACCTAGACAACAATTGTGTCCAACAATCGCCAACTGTCAAGCGAACATTGACCTGTCTTTGAAAATGGAAAACCAAATTTTTTTCTAACAAATTGGGTATCCGAAATAGAAAAAATTGTATAAAAAACGTGTTTCATAAGGCTCTTATCGCACTCGGATTTTGTAAAACTCGGGCTTTTCGCCCTCGTTGTCCAAACATTCTCGTGCGATAATAATTAGCCTTATGAAACGTGTTTTTTAATATACTATTTTCTATTTCCGTGTCCTAATGAACACTTTATAACACGCAAATGCGTTTTCTAATGAGCTCTGTTAGAGCACGGCTTTTGTTTACATTGTAACCTAGACAACGATTGTGTCCAACAATCGCCAACTGTCAAGCGAACATTGACTCCTGTCTTTGAAAATGAATATTTTCTTATTTCTAACAAGTTGGTATCCGAAATAGAAAAAATTGTATAAAAAACGCGTTTCATAAGGCTCTTGTCGCACTCGGATTTTGTAAAACTCGGGCTTTTCGCCCTCGTTGTCCAAACATCCTCGTGCGACAATAATTGGCCTTATGAAACGTGTTTTTTAATATACTATTTTCTATTTCGGTTTTCTAATGAACACTTTATAGCACCCAAACGCGTTCTCTAATGTGCTCTATTAGAGCACGGCTTTTGTTTACATCGTAACCTAGACAACGATTGTGTCCAACAATAGCCAACTGTCAAGCGAACATTGACCTCTGTCTTTGAAACTGAAAAACCAATTTTTTTCTAACAAGTCGGGTATCCGAAATAAAAAAAAGTGTACAAAAAACGTGTTTCATAAGGCCCTTATCGCACTCGGATTTTGTAAAACTCGGGCTTGTCGCCCTCGTTGTCCAAACATCCTCGTGCGATAATAATTGGCCTTCTGAAACGTGTTTTTTAATATACTATTTCAAAATTTATGTGAATTATTAATTTTAACCTCCCCACTCCACTTCACCATTTAAAAAAAAGGGAGGTTACTGCAATCACTAAAATTTTCGAATTCGAGATAAGACCGGATCTATACGTTTTGAGGTCTCAGGAGCCCAAAAAAGTGGTTTTTAAAATGTGTCTGTATGTATGTACGTACGTTCGTACGTTCGTAAACACGCCACAGCCCAAACTACTCGACAGATTTAGCTGAAATTTGGTACGTGTGCATGTGATAACCCAACTTAGATCTGAAAAGCTTTTGGAGCCAATCGTTCAACTACAAATGCCATTTTGGCACATCAACTTTTAAATTTTAAATGCAAACCCCCATTTTTCACCTGACCATAGAAAAGGCCTTCAAATTCTGCTTCTAAAAATGTATTCATTCTTAGTGCCCTTTTGATCAAAAATTAAAAAAAAAATTATTTTTATCCGACATTAAAATCGCGGTACAGCCCAAGCCCCTGAACCGATTTGGCTGAAATTTTGCACACGGGGATTGTATTGCACGTCGAAGAGCTGAACAAATTTTGGATTCAATCGGCCCACGGAAACTGCCGTTTTGACACACCAATTTGTAACTTTAAAATTATTCACTCATTTAACCATCCAAAACAAGATTTATTGTCACCATCAAAAAGGTCTTTAAATTCTGGTTTTAAGTAAGACAAAATTCGTTCGCATTTAGTGCTCTTTGGGTCAAAAAATCGAAATTTCATAATAACACTAAAAATACATTATAGCCCAAATTAGCGAATCGATTTAGCTGAAATTTGGTACATGGAGATTGGGTGACCCGTTGAAGACCTGAAAGGCTTTTGGAAGCAATTGGTCCACGGGAAGTCCATTTAGGCATATCAACTTTAAATTTTAAATACAAAGGTCTCCTTTTTTATGTCGCCATTAGAAAGACGATCAAATTCTCGTTCTAAAAATGTATTCACAGTTTCTGTCATTTCAGTGGAAAATAGAGAAAAAATTCTTTCTCATTAAAAGGGAGCGAGCTGACAGTGGATGACATAAAGTGGCAGTTGTCAAAAAGGTGGCAAAAGATTAACCTTAAAAGGAACATATTGTCAAATATGATGGGTGATGTCCGAGGTGGTGTCGGTATTTGTCAGAAAATTGCAAAATTAGTCACAGTCGATAAGGGTAAAAAATTTCTGTTGAATTGACGACTATCTACACAGAATACAAAGATCCATGCGATGGGGAGGTTCCAGCCACTTCTCTGCTGCATTTTTATCTAATAAAACCTCCTTAAATAGAGGGCCAACACTTCTTCATTGCTTAAATTAGACCGCTACCATGTCGATACGACTATCCACGTTCTTTCTGCCGCTACTTTTGTTTGCAAGCTTAGCTAACAGCCAAAGTGAAGAACAAGTAGAAAAATATGTAAACGTGATCGATGAGGCCAACCAAAACGCCGAAACGCGTGTATTGCCGACGGACAACAGAAGATTTTATGCTAGCGGCCCTCGCCAATGTAAGAATTTTTAACCTCCCCACTCCACTTCACCATTTAAAAAAAAGGGAGGTTACTGCAATCACTAAAGTTTTCGAATTCGAGATAAAACCGGATCTGTATGTTTTGAGTAGGGTTGCACCGAATGTTCGGAATTATTCGGCCATTCGGCGTATTCGGCCTGTTCGGCCGAATGTTCGATTCGGCCGAATAGCAAGTCTAATATTCGGCCATTCGGCCAAAAATTCCAAGTTTCTTTCTACCATCACTTATAACACATTACTAGAAGTTGGAACGTTAAATAAAAATAAAGTAAAATTGAAATAATAAAACAATACAAAACAAAACAAGAACTTAAAACTGCAAAATACTTTGGTTAACAAAATACATAATTCATATTCTGGTTTAGACTGTTTTGTATGAAACTGCAAAAGCACAAAGTTTCAAGGTTACGCCGGTTGATGCGCATCTCGCACTGCACAACTATTCGGCGGAAAAGGCCGAATATTTACTATCCGATCAGGCCTAATATTCACTATTCGGTATTATAAGGCCGAATATTTACTATTCGGTATGATATTCGGTATTCGGCTGTAGAATTCAGCCGAATATTCGATTCGGCCGAATATCCAAAAATCACTATTCGGTGCAACCCTAGTTTTGAGGTCTCAGGAACCCAAAAAAGTGGTTTTTAAAATGTGTCTGTATGTATGTACGTACGTACGTACGTTCGTTCGTACGTACGTTCGTTCGTTCGTTCGTTCGTTCGTTCGTTCGTAAACGCGCCACAGCCCAAACTACTCGACCGATTTGGCTGAAATTTGGTAGGTGTGCATGTGATAACCCAACTTAGATCTGAAAAGCCTTTGGAGCCAATCGTGCAACCAGAAATGCCGTTTTGGCACATCAACTTTTAAATTTTAAATGTAAACCCCCATTTTTCACGTCACAATAAGGAAGGCCTTCAGATTCTGCTTCCAAAGATGTATTCACTGTCAGTGCCCTTTTGACCAAAAACTAAAAATATCGAGATTTTTATCGGACTTTAAAATCGCGGTACAGCCCAAGCCCCTGAACCGATTTGGCTAAAATTTTGCACATGGGGATTGTATTACACGTCGAAGAGCTGAACAAATGTTGGATTCAATCGACCCACGGAAAGTGCCGTTTTGGCACACCAATTTCCAAATTTAAAGTTATTCTCTCATTTACCCATCCAAAACAAATTTTTGAAAGATTTATTGTCACCATCAGAAGGGTCTTCAAATTCTTGTTTTAAATGAGATAAAATTTATTCGCATTTATTACCCTTTGGGTAGAAAAATCTAAATTTTGTAATAACACTGAAACCACGTTATAGCCCAAACTACTGATGGATGGATTTGTCTGAAATTTTGTACATGGAGGTCAGGTGACCCGTTGAAGAGCTGAAAGGCTTTTGGGAGCAAATGGGTGCCATTTAGGCATATTAACTTTAAAATCTTAAACACAAGTCACGGAAATCAAAGACCCACGTGTTGGGGAGGTTCCAGCCGCTTCCCTGCTGCATTTATTTTGTTTATAATTGTTATAATAGAAAGTAGAAATTTCTACCGTCTCCGAGACTGCCATTTTTTTTAAATTGTGGAGTTGGGGAGGTTAAAAGGCGTGTGAAACTTTTATGCTTTTGTTAGCTGCCTTATGGATATTGAATACCACCAGAAAGTAGCAACGATAACCACAAATCCTTTCCTTCATCGCATTAAAGCGCTTCATTTACCCGGTCCCATAAAATCTGTAGTTTTACACCGAAGCCACTAAAAGGCCTGATTAAATATTGAAATAAGAATAATGTCAGCAGTATAGGTGCATCAATTAAGCGGCTGCAACAGGAACGGGCTAAACCCTGTAAGACCGTGTAAGATAGTCATATCCGGAAAGTGGGCCATTAATAATCCGGGCCGGGAAGCCGTAGCGGTCTGGGCAATCAGTGAAGTGCTCCATACATCTCCACAGGTGCTTCCCTCCTAAAATTCCGACGTTTAACTCATCCAAATCTCTATAAATTAACAACACACAAGATCATTGCCGGTTGTCTCACAACTCTCAACTAACCAAGGAATGTTTTAATAAAGAGCCAACTTGCAGAGTTGCTGAACTAATTGAATTGCGGTCTCTCAGCGTTGACCGCCCTGCAAGAGGCTTAAACTTCCCATTGATCCCCTTAATTAAGGCGAAATGCGAAAAAGGAGTTGTCGATGGCAAACCGGAGATAGTTTTTGAGCGAACGATTGGCTCGGCGGTATCTGGCCTCGTGTCGGTTGCACTCGCACCCTGATTCTGATATTTCGATTTATGTACGTGGACGAGGTCCATATTAAAAATCATTGTACCGAAAGCAAGATAAAGTGTTTCTCAATTTTGCGCTGAAATCTGAAAATTCTGGGACTAATGACCCGTGAAACGGGCAAAGCGGAGTGGCGAGAGCGGCCTGAAAACGAGAGGTCGACCCTCCGTCCGAAAATATCGCAGTTGTCAATTAAATGGAGTTATTGAGATTTAGTCGCCCAAAAATCGACTTTTTGGGCCGTTCGCAGCTGTAGCGTAGAAGTTCGTTCATCAGTAGAAAATGTCTCAGGCGGTTAAAATTCATACTTCTGTTGACAAAATGTGAGATGAAGTGTATGAGGATGATATGTAAGAAAAAGACACAAGAAGATGTATATCAAAGCGATGTCGTATCATCCCTGTAGATTTGTCACATGGATGGGTATTTAGGGGTCACTTGGATTTACTGATGCGATCAGATATACAGATTTTATCATCAATGAACAAAAACCACAAAAATTTACGAAGTCTGTAGAATTAGCACTCCAGGGGGTGGAAAAAATATATTGGCGTGGATGAGACGACCAAGGTAAAGCAAATTATAAAGCAGATTGTAAAAAGTATACCTACTAGATCAAAATGAGTTTAAGAAAAACAAAATTACGCGATTTTTGCAAAATAATTAACAGTTAGGAAGGTTGAAAAATTGTAAAGAGGGATGGAAAGTCAAAGGGTTTGAGAATTAATCGTAGTTAAGTAGAATTACAGAAAATAACACGAAAATAATCCAATTATGCAAATCTTGCTATTTGGGGGTTGAAATATTGCGAAGGGGGTCGAAATAAAATTTATTACCGAAAAAAGACTAAATTGTTCGAATTTTTCAATATTCACGTCTCGGGGCGTTGAAAAATTGTGAAGGGGGATGAAAAGTCAAGGGCGGTGAAAACTAGCTGTAGTTAAGTAGAACTAACAAAAATAACACGAAAAATGAGCGGTCTGCGTAAATTTTTCTTTTTGAGGGTTCACATAATTACATATATCGGGGAGGGGGTTGGAAAATTGTAGATGGGTTAAAAATGAATGAAAATTACTTCGAATTACGGAAAAATGACAAAAATGCTCGAAAAAATAAATAAAATGTTTTTACTCCGTTTGCTAGGTCTTAAGGATTGTTAGTAAATTAACACTCCAAATTCTGCCTCGATAATTTGAGCAGTTTTTGAGTTACCAAGCCTTTTTTTGTGCTTGTGCATGTGCATGTAGAGTTTGTAGCGCCTTTACGGGTGGTTTTTCACGAACATGACGATTAACACCTTTATTGTATGATCAATAGAAAGCTATCGAATGGCATTAATTTCAACACGACATTATTCAGTAAAAATTCGAGTCTCCACCCCTAAATTTCATCTCCTTCATTAAATCTCTCCTAATATTCACTCCTCCTTTCTCGAAGATATAATTTGTAAGACCTAGCAGTTGAAGGGCTTCATGAACGTTTTAACCCCTAAACTCCAACCCCTTATTTCACCACCCCAACATGCTTTAAAGAAAGTTGTGTTTTCACTCCTTTATGGTTTGTAGGGTTAATTTTATTTCTGTGGTGTTAGATATTTTCTTGCGTATTTAGTTACTTCTGTTCGTAAATACGTGAGGATTCCAGAAAAAAAATTAAATGTATTTAATCCGCTTATAAGATGTTAGGGGCTCTTAGTAGCTTAGGAAATCCCCTAATTTTTTACCATAATTTGCTTGAAGAAATTTCCATTTTCAACCCTTAAGTGTTATCCCCTTGTTAGATAATAAGGTAAATTTTTGAATCCGTCCACAGTGTCAATTTAAATTACCAAAGCTATCGAATGTCGTGAATTTCGACTAATAGGTACTTAGGTATTAATCAAAATTTTGATTTGCAACCCCTAATTTCCACTCCATCTGTCCGATTTTTCCGAAAAAACATCCCCCGCAAGACTTCATCGAAATATGTGTAAATATGAAGTTTCGAATCGCCGCGTGAATTCCTTGCGAAGTTATCATATTTTTGGTGGTTTCCATCCCCTCAATTTCATCCTCAGAGAGAGCGCAGCGCAATGGACGTGTTTATACTAGTAGGTACTAGTAATTAATTTTTAATGATTTGTGTTTACGAAGGTTAACCTAAACCTCCAGGTATTTAATTTTTAAGAGAAGTGGAAATATTGCAGAAAAATTGAACGCTGGCGGGGACTCGAACCCCGGACCTAATTAATGTTAGCGGAACTAAGCACTTGACTGACTGCAAGAATCATGTGATTAGGGTATTAGAGTGCTCCTTTTTACTTCAAACTTGCATCATGGCACCTTTATTTTCTACCCTTAGGAAAAAGGCGACTGACTGGGACCTTAGAGTGCTTCGATTTACTTCAAACTCGCACCATGGCTCCTGCCAGGCACGTATTACACGAAGTCCGTTTTCCAAAAAGACGCTTCCGCATGGGTATCACGAAGGCATAAACCATTGTGTGTTCAGTCAGTCTTTAGTAAAAGGAGAATTCTCAGAACTTTAAGCACCTTTTCGACATTATTAGACTCTCTGCGACTTGGCAACATGCATCAATTTTGAAAGCTATTTTGAAAGTTTTTCAAAACTTTCCACGGAATTCTAATTTCAGTAAACTCGAATACAGTACATTTTTGTCTCTAGCATGAAAACGGTTCGCTAAATTCTCAAACTACTTAGAACAGTGAATAGCATTTTTCAAGAGCTTTCATTTGATGTATGACTCGAAGTATGAAGTTGATTGGGGTGGGGGTGAAATGCGCAAACTGAACAAGGTCAAAGCTATAGTGAAACATGTCCCCCTCAATGCCAAGGAATCTGTCGAAAACCGCAAGTCGATATCTTATTCCGTTCAAAAGTTATTACGACTGGATCGTCTTGAATGGGCCACGCGGTATATGCCAATAATATAATGAGAGTACAATTTGTTCAAATTGCTGAAAGATCTCAAAAAGCCAGATTCGACTGGTAAAACAAACACAAGTTTCTTCAAAAACTAAATTCATTCCATAAATATACCAGGCCTTATTAATAAATCTTTGAATAAATCGTTGAAAGGAGCCGAAATTAGCACCCTGCATAGCACGTTCGACTCGAAGCAAATCGCGCTAATTCGTTTAACAGCAGCGATCTACAAAGTCATGTAATCAACGTTGTCGAATGCAATAATTGCAGAGAACAAACCTGTGGAGTTAGTTATGTCGATAAAATAAAGTTTGAGCAAACTAGTCTAGCGTCACATGTACCGACTTTATTAAAGCACGAAACAAGAGTAAGGAGCGTTCGTCACATCGGAGTCGAAGAGCGATAAAGCTCACCCAGGCTCCGTATTAATTAAATCTGTTGTATTAATTTATCGCAAGCTGGTGCTAATTTTCAACTCATAAACATTTTTATGGGCCAGCTGGTGGGGGAGGTTTATGGACCTGTCAGCCAATCGTCTGGCGCGGTTAATTGGAGTCGTAATGTTTAAATATGCGTTAACGGGCTTGCTTGGCCCGCGGACCCTGTCGTTATTACCTTGCACCTACGCAAACACCTGTTTTATATTTTAGTTCATTATCTCCAGCGAACACGCGCTTTCCTAGTCTATCTAGGGGTCAAAAATTCATCATGGCATGTTCACGATTTATTTTATCAGCATAAGTGCAATTGTATGCAAATGCGGTAGGTATGAGGGAGTGAAAAATTACTTGTTGGTTCTCGTTGTTTCATAAGTACCTAACTAAAATACCGAAGCGCAAGAGAATTGGAAGCGTCATTGTGACAAACTTTATCAGAATGATAGAAAATGTCAGAGAAGTATGAAAAATACAAGGCTTTGAAACTATTGCAGTAACATTTTTGTGGAGGGAATATCATTCCTATAATATACCTCTACTATTTTGGGCAGACGGCCCTATGAATTTGGGTACTAGGTAATGTGCTCGTTCGTCAAAAGAATTTCATTCGTCAATTAGAAAATATAGAGGGATCAAATTATGAGATCTCTGGAGCTCCAATTACATCTGTGAAACAATCATAAAGCCATTGCCTTCTTTGATAAAAGGAATACTTAACTATCTCTTTCCAGTTTGATTGAACTAACGGCTGGGCAAAAAAAGCAATCACTTTAATTTTCCCTATCTTGGTTTCTGTGCTGTAGTTTCCAATCTTATATTAGACAAGATATGAAATTGTATAGAAATGGAGGAACATTTTAACTTAGACTTTGACCATTCATTGGTCAACAAACGAACGGACTGGGATGGATTCGGGGAAGTCTTATTGAGATGCGAAAAACTTTCCATTTGCCATTTCAAAAAACGCAGATGGAAGTTGAAATCCGACTTTACAATGCAGAATTGTTGTTGCAAGAGTTTGACAATATCCAAACGCAAATTGAGTGCCTTGGTGACAGCACGGATGAAGCAAATTTTAATGAAGGAGATGGGTTCGAAAATAAATATTTTACTCTCATTTCAGATGCTAGAAAACAAATCCAAAATTCATTAAAATTCGAATCAATTTCTAACCGCACTGAAACCTTTGCCAATCCTAATAACTGCATCAGTACAAGCAAGCCGCCAAATAAGCCAAAGGTCAGATTGCTAAAAATACAAATTCCTAACTTATCTGGTAGGTAATTATAAAAAATGGTTGGAATTTCATGATACATTTGAGTCTCTCATTAATGGCAACACTGAATTAAGTGACACCGAGAAATTTCACTATTTGAGATCGTCTTTAAGTGGTGAAACAGCAAGAGTCATTGGCTCTTTGGAACTGTCTAGCTCGAATTACATAATTGCCTGACAGTTAATTTGTGAAAGGTATTCAAATAAAAAGCTATTAATACATAATCATATTCGGTCGATTTTCAATATACAATCAATAAGAAAGGAAACAATGGAAACACTGGACAAATTCGGTGGAAAAATGCGCTATCACTAGAAATACCCTACTACATCGAAACACTTGATTTTCACTGCTGACGCGTTTCGAACATAATGTGCTCATTATCAAAGCCGAAGCTAAACAACCTAACTGTTAAACAACTAAAATATTTATAGGCCCACCCGCGTAGTGCCACCCCTCGGTTGTGAAAGTTAGCCCAATCACAGGTCGAGAAAACACGTATAAATATAACATGTCCTCCCTAAAGTAGCGTAAACAGAGGTGAATATGCGATCGGGCCTGTATCAGCGTTCATAAGCCTATCTCTAGACTTATATATAAATTATGATACCCTCCATTGCATCTAGCATCTGCACCTTGTTAACGCTACAAACTAACTTAATATTATCACTAAGTCTACGGTCATTGTGTAAAGCATGTAGGGCAACACTGGATTTCTCAGTTCTGCCATATCAGATGCAAAAGTGAACTACCTTCCTTCCAAGAATTATTCCGGTCCTGGCGCGTGATGATAACAACACAGCGATAAGGAAGCCTTCAAATAAGTGCGAATACTGGAGAACTACAGTGAAATAAACCGTGAATCTAGGTGTGGAAATAGAATAAGAAGTATATGGTCCGAATTAGACATCAACGATATAGCAGGAAGGAGTTATAATCAAGATAAAGGTAATAACAAATCCAAAGAGCTGATAAACAATTGACCTTTGACGGGTTTAACATCGGGGAGTCCGCAATACGCAAGCGCAGCAAATAGACAACAGTAATAAAGAACAGGACCGTACTGCGCAAATTGAAATAAGGTTATGGACGAAATAAGAGAAATGTTTGAGAAATTAAAGGAGAAAATGGAGAAAATTGAAGGAAAATTAGATAGAAATATGGAAGAAACGAAACTCCTGAGGCAGGAAGATCAACGATTACAGCAAGTAATTAGTGAACAGGACACAAGATTGGAATCGGTGGAAAGGGAATTAAGAAGAAGGAATTTAATAATTAAAGGAATAGAAGATAACGAGGACGAAGGCCATGAGGAATTGAAGAGAAAGGTAGAGTGCGTGCTGAAGAGAATGGGTGTAGATATCAACATAGCAAAAGAAATGGATGAAATAAAAAGACTTGGAGTGTTCAGACGTGATAACAAAAGAGCAATAATAGTGAAATTAATAACATGGGGGAAGAAGATGGAAATACTCAGGCAAACAAAAACATTGAAAGGTTCGGACATCTGGATAGATGAGGATTATACGAAAAAGGTACAAATGGAAAGGAAACAGCTAATACCCCAATTGAAAGAAGCACGGAGACAGGCAAAAACAGCAACGCTTAAATATAACAAATTGATTATCAATGGACAGGCGTACAGAATTGGGGATTTTGAAGGAGGAGACGTAGTAGCAGGTCAAAGTATGCAAATAAGTGAAAGCAGGAAACGTACGGTAAATGAGAGGTCCCCCGAAAATGCGATGTTTTCACAGCAACTAAATAAAATCACGAAAACCAGTGCAAAAAATTTTTAAGGAACGAAGGAATGCACAAAAAGGACTACGACAATGGCAATGGCAATGAAGAGGACATGAGAAATTATCTGGAAGAAATAGTAAACCAACAAAAAAAGGAAAAGAGGAGCAAAGGAAAAGGGAATAATGTAACAACAACAGAGGAAGAAGGAGAAACTCGAGAAGAAAAAGGAAAGAAGGAATATAAATTCCTGTTTTGGAATATAGCGGGGATTAGAAACAAGGATGAAGAGGTGTGGAATTATATAAAAGAATTTGAAATAGTAGGACTGACGGAGACATGGGTTGAGGAAGAGGGTTGGGAGAATACACAAAGGAGATTACCGAAAGACTACAGTTGGGAATGGCAGGGAGCGACAAGACAAAAAAAAAAGGGGAGAGCGAAAGGGGGACTTCTGATGGGAATAAAAGAAGGGATTGAAGAAATAAAAGAAGAAAAAAGAAAAGAGGAAGAAGGTATAATGGACAGAAAAGTGATAATAGACAATAAGGAGTGGAGAATAATGACGGTGTACAGCAGAGACATGAAAACAACGAAAAGGAAAATAGAAGAGAGAATAGGAGAGAGGAAAGGGGAATGCATACTCATAGGAGGGGACTTCAATGCAAGACTAGGAGAGAGGGGAGCAAGAACCTGGACAGAAAACAGAGGAATCGCAAGAAGGGAAACAAAAGACAAAGTGAAGAATAAAGAAGGAAGAATCCTAGAAGAACTGGTAGAAGAAAAGGGGTGGGAAGTGTTAAACGGAAATAAAGAAGGAGATGAAAAGGGGGAGTTTACATACGCAGCAACAAATGGAGAATCGGTAATAGACTACGTATTAGTAAACGAAGAAGCGTGGGAAGAGGTGGAAAAGTTGAGAATAGGGGAAAGGGTAGAATCAGACCACATGCCGTTGGAGGGGGAAATTAAAAGGGAGAAGAGAAAACGAAATACTGGAGACATAACGAAAAAGGTAATAAAGAAAGAAAGGTGGGATGAAGAGACTATCAACGAATACAGGCAAAAATTGGGAAAAGCAAAATTCGAAGCAAAGGGGGTGGAAGAAAAAATCAATGAGCTGGAGAAAATTATAAGAGGGGCAGTAAGAAGTGAGGAAATAATACTAAGGGGAAATAGTCAGGGAAATGGAAGGAGATGGTTCGACACAGAATGCAAGAAGGCAAAAAGAGAGACGAGAAGAGTACTAAGAAAATGGAAAAAAGGGAAAACGAAAAGGGAAGAATACTTAAAAGCCAAAGATAAATATAAGAAGAAATGCAGCGAAAGAAAGAAACAAATGAAGGAAGAAGAAGAACAAAAGATAAGAAGTATAAAAACAGAAAAAGAAGCGTGGAAATACATAAACCAAGAGAGGAGAGAAAGGGTAGAAGATGAAATGGGAAAGATAGAGATAGAAGAATGGAGAAGGCATTTCGTAGAGTTGTTAGAGGGAGAAGAAGAAAAAGGAGGGGTAGAAGAAGACAGAGAGAAGGAACATGACATAGAAAGTACCGAGATAACAAAAGAAGAAGTGAAGAGGCAGATAGAAAAACTGAAAAAAGAGAAAGCACCGGGAAGGGATGGGATAAGAAATGAAGCGTGGATTTACAGTACGGAAGAGGTGATAGACAGAGTAGTAGAGATTTTGAATGGAGTGTGGAAGGGAGGGGGATTTCCCCGGCAATGGAAAGAGGGCGTAATCTGTCCTATATACAAGAAAGGAGATGCAAAAGAAGTAAAGAATTACCGGGGAATAACCCTCCTGAATACATTATACAAATTGTATGCAATGATACTAGGGGACAGAATGAAAGGGGAATTAGAACGGATGAAGAGCTTGCCAGATGGCCAGGCAGGTTTCAGAATGGGGAGGGGTACCATGGACAACGTGTACATATTAAACCATATAGCAAGAAGAGAAATAAAAAAGAAGAACGGGAAGATGTACGCGTTGTTCGTGGACCTCAAAGCAGCGTTTGATAGTGTAGACAGGGGAAGATTGTGGGAGCACATGAGAGAAATAGGATTGAATGGGAACCTGGTAAGAAGTATAAAAGAAATATATAAGGAAACAAAGAATGTAGTTAGAGTGAATGGAATAGAGAGCGAATGTTTTTGAACGAGAAAAGGTGTAAGACAGGGGTGCCCACTCAGCCCAACGCTGTTTACCATTTTTATAAATGATATTGATGATGTGTTCCAAAAGGGGCAGGCAGGAGGGATTGTGGTGGGCAAAGAGAAAGTGTGGTGTTTGGCGTATGCGGATGACCTGGTGATTGTAGCGAATGACGAGAGAGGGATGAGAGAAATGATAAGAATTGCAGAGAAGTATATGAAGAGAAAAAAGTTGGAAGTAAATGTGGAAAAAACCAAGATAATGGTTTTCAGGAAAAGAAGAGGGAAGGCAAAAGAAAGTGAATGGAAGTGGAACGGGAGCATAATAGAGCAAGAAAGAGAATTCAAATATTTAGGGTATGTATTTAATGAAAGAAACACAACGAGAGCGCATGTAACAGAACTGGTTAAAAAAGCAAATAAGGTGGTACGAATGGTCTGGGGAATAGGAGAGCGAAAGTTTGGGCATGATTTTAAGAGGAGGGGAATGATGTTTGATAGTTTAGTGAAGAGTATGTTGATGAATGGGGCAGAAATATGGGGGTGGGAAGAACGAGGAAGTGGAGAGAGTACAGGAAAAGTATTTCAAGTGGGTGCTGGGCGTGGATAGAGAGACACCGGGGTATATAATAAGAGAAGAAACGAAAAGGAGCAAGTTGAGAGTGGAGACTGGTAAAAGGGCGGTGAAATTTGAGGACAGAATGGGAGAAAGATTGGACTGCATGATATTACAGGAGTGTTGGAAGGAGAAAAGGAGAGAAAAAGAAGAATGGAAAGAAAGACAAAAATACTATGAGAGAAATGGGTACGCATGGGAAGACATAGAACGACGCAGAGAACAAGGGAGATGGATGAATGGAGCGATGTGCGAGAGAGATAGAGATATAGATATACAAGAGAGAAGAGCACGGATAAAAGAATCAAGGTATAATGCAAAGTATAAGGATATCATATGTGCGGGGCTACCAAGTTATTTGAACAGAGTGAGTGCGAAAGAAAAAAGAATGATAGCGAGATTTAGATGCGGGAATGAGGAGAGAGAAAACAGATTCTGGTTGGAAGAGGAAGGGAGAGTATGCAGAGTATGTGGAGAGGCAAGAGAGACGATAGAACATATGTTGAGAGAGTGCGAGGGGATGAGAGAAGAGGAACGGGAAAGAAAATGGATATTGAACGAAAGGGGAACAGGACTAGAATGGATGAGGGAAGTAGAGAGGCAGAGGGAAATAAGGAGAGGGGAGGGAAGAGAAGACAAAAGTGGAAGATTAAAAAGAGAAGAAGGATCTTAATTTCATTTTAAATATTTTTGTATATATAATTATATTGTAAGGGCAGGGCTCATTACAAGCCGAAAGGCAAAGTAATAAAGTATTCTATCTATCTATCCAAGAATTATTACAATTTCTCAAAAAAATGGCAGATATACTTGAAAAACCAGAAGTTAACGACTCAAGTAGGTCTGGAAAAAATGTACAGACCCCCTCCACGAACGTATGCCTCTGATATTAGGAAAAATGTAAAAAAAGTTAAGAGAAAGCCCATTATGACACTAACCATTGGTCCAAATTTCAAATTCCCATCGTTTGACCTTTTCCAGTAATTCAAAGAAAACTGAACTGACTTAAAATCAATAGGGCAATAACACTCTGAAATATCTATACGAGATTTGGGAACACACTGTATATCCTCTGTATCTCCTAAATGGTACGAGTTACAGAGTCTGTTAAATTAGAAAAAAGTTGCGCTATTTTTTGGTGATTAAGAATCTGAAGAGAATCCCCGATACAGGGTGTAAACGAAACTCGTCGCCAAATTTCACCAGTAGATTCTTCTATGAAAAATATGAAGAAAGTTCCTATGAACATTTGTCAAAAAACGCCTCCTAAGGGAGCTAGGGCCCCTTAAAGGGGCCACTTTGAAAGTGGTGTTTTCTCAATATCTGCAAAACGGTTATAGTTAGTACCGCGAAATTGGGTACCTATTTTTAGCAAGTTTTTGATGCTGAATTTATTGCTGTGGAGAAAATTTTAAGATTTTGATCATAAGCGTCCCGTACAGGAGGGGCTTAGGACTAAATTTGGGCAAAAATTTTTCTAAGTCGTTTTTTCTCAAATTGGACACCAGAATCTGAAAATATGAAGTTTTCTACGTAAAAATGGTACTCTTTGTGATATCGATAGGATGCACCATTTAAAAAAAATTGGCTCTTCATTGGTTGAGGGCTCAAAGATTTGTGATAGAAGTTATGAAAACACCGTAAACAAGTTCATGGGAGGGTTCTTTACTTTATTCTAGAAAGAAAAGTTCTTATGGACCTAGGTCGAAAAATGATTCCTAAGGGGGCATGGTGTTTCAAATGGGGCCTTGGAAAGCATGCTCCCTTAGGAAGCATTTTTCGACCCATGTCCATAAAAACTTTTCTTTCTAGAATGAAGTAAGAAACCCTCGAATGGACCTGTTTACGGTATTTTGATGTCTTCCATCACAAATCTTGAAGCCCTGAACCAATGAAGAGGCATTTTTTTCGAAAATAGTGCACCCTATCGCTATCACACAAGAGTACCATTTTTACGTAAAAAACTTGTATTTTCAGATTCTGGTGTCAAATTTGAGAAAAAACGCCTTAGAAAAATGTTTGAGCAAATTTAGTCCTAAGCCCCACCCGTACGGGACGCTTATGATCATAATTTTAAAATTTTCTTGACAGCAATAAATTCTGCATCAAAGACTTACTCAAGATGCCAAATTTCACGTTACTATCTTTAACTGTTTTGAGGATATTGAGAAAACACCACTTTCAAAGTGGCCCCTTTAAGGAGCCCTAGCTCCCTTATGAGGCATTTTTCGACATATGTTCATAGGAACTTTTTTCATATTTTTCATAGAAGAATCTACTGGTGAAATTTGGCGACGAGTTTCGTTTACACCCTGTATATTGATTCGTACCTGAGTTATTCCGAAAAATCAGAAAATTGCGATTCTAAATTAATATTAGGGGCAAGTTCGTGGGGACAGTCACAGCCATCATGCAAGAGGCTCTGAACAAAACTGGTGCAAGGGGCGCACAGTGGTTCAGAATCCAAAAAACGTGAACGAAATTCGGATTTTCCAACTTTCTCGTAGGAATGAGTAATTGACATATTTTATTCTTCATAATATTGGTCAACTTTAGGGCAATCAATGAATACAATCCTAATGTTCGTGTAGTCACTACACGATGTACAAAACGAGCAATTTCGCTGTGCTTTACGATGCCGGAAAAAACGGAAAGATCGCTAGCTTGTGGACAGAAAAGACTTAAGATTTTCACAAAAAACTTTTTATAGGTGCTTATGGTGAACCTATTTGCATCAAAATAGCTCACCAGAAGTGTAAATATACATAGAGGGTTTTGTTCATAACCCTCATTCATTACGATTCCATTACATTTCCAAGAAAAATTTTAAAAATGAAGCTATACAGAATTTAGGACACCTCAGGACGGTTTATAATTAGTATCAGATGTTTGCTTAGGGACTCAGGTAGAGAACTAAAACGATTTTGGCTGCGCATATTTGCGCGTCTAGGCATAATGAGCTTTTAAGTGAATTATTGCACTCGTGCAAAATTTAAATTTCAGTGCGTCTCTTGTTCTCGAAGTGTTCGCAGTGATTAAAATAATTCCATAGTGCGTCATATCTCTTATTATTGTTATATTTGTTGTTTTGTTTGTTATTGCACATTTGGTTGCAAATTTATTTGTTCAGCATGGTCCGAATTACGCTTCTGATGTTGCTTGATCTGATGATGCAAAATCGAGAAAAAACTTTTGAAGCTCGTAAAATTTGTGTTTTGGACTTTTTAAAGCTTAAATTTCAAACCAATGATGATGAAGCCGCCACAGAACAACTTTAAACATTCGTTAGAGAATCACATGTTTCATACAGACTGGAAATAAAGATGTGGAAGGTGCCAAGCTGATGAAAAAAAGCGAAAAATTCAGCCTGAGTTTCATTCAAAAGTGGGATTAATTGTGGATAACAAGGTGCTGGAACTTCAAATGACGGAAATACGACAAGAAGGTTCTTTTCTAACCCCAAGTTATCTGGAGATAGACCAAGGATTGATTAAGAACTTTGCAGTCATTCTGAAATGCATCAATAGTGGACTTGAAATCAAAACAGAAAAGTTCGAAGAGTATTCTCTGCAAACGGCCGAAAAATTTGTGTCACTGTACGGGTGGTATTATATGCCACCCTCTGTTTACAAAATTTTAATACATGGAGTTAGTATTATTGATCAGGTCGTTGTGCCAATAGGCGAGCTTTCTGAAGAGGCTCAAGAGGCCGAATATAAAGATATTAAAAGGTACAGAGAACATCACACCAGGAAAGTGAGCCGCCTCAAAGTTAATGAAGATATTTTCCACCGATTGATACCTATTAATCTCTGAACAGTTTTTTCCTTTTATATTCAAACGAATCCAAAAAGACCCGTAGATCCCGAAGTTGCCTCTCTCGTCATAGTTCCTGAGGATGTCGAAATCGATTCGGACAGTGAAGAGTTTTCCGAAGGAGAAAAAGAGAAAAAGACAAAGGGGATGAGGAAGACGACTAAAATTGAAGAAAATAAACTTTCTAAATTCGTCCTTGATGTCTCAATTAAATTGCTAGACTCATTCTAGATAAAGATATGTTATTAGACGCCACGGGGTATTAGGGGTCTTATTATCATGATTATCTGTTAATATTGTTTAGACTAGAAAACTGAACCATTTTGCACTCAATTTCAAAAAATTGAGCCTTTTACTTTAAATGTTGCTTCGTTATACCTATTGTTGATTTCAACCCTCCGTAGAGGGGTTGGTGTGAAGATTTTCAGAAAAATAACACCACCAGTGTATTCTACGATGTCAAGAGCCCCCGGGGTACAATTTTTTTCAAAATTGGTTCAATAGTTTGGAAGCAGGGATTTTCGTTCACGTTTTTTGGATTCTGAACCACTGTGGGGCGATCGTTGTCGGTAAACCCGAACAAGATGGAATTGCTCCTCTTCACTAGGAAAAGAAAGTTGGACACCGTAAGATGGCCAAAGCTGCAAGGTGTGACCTTGGGTCTGGCCGCGAGAGTGGTGAAGTGTCTGAGAGTACTCTTGGATCCGAAGCTTTCTTGGACAGACCATGTAGAGTCACAAACAAAGAAGGCCTGCGCGTCCTTATGGTTGTGTAGGCGTTTCTCCGGCCCCACTTGGGGACTAAAACCGCAGGTGGCGTACTGGTTATACACAACCGTCGTGAGGCCTCTGGGGCCCAATTTTTGAACCATGTGAAAGCAATTCCCATGGGAAATGACGATTACACGCCATACAATCGTGGTAATTGGTTGTCGAAAATCGGTGGAGATCGGTTCTCACATGCTCGGCACCACGTGAAATCGTAGCCTTTCGTCACCACTATGAAAAATGAATCGAGGGGGAGCGCCATTTGAGAGCCTACGGTTATATTCTCCCCGGGGAGAAGCTCCCACGTTTCAAAAATACAGACCCTGGTCACGCATGGCGCCCTGGTCTGGTGGCGCTCCACGGAGCGCGCTAGTACCAGGAGTGCCCTAGGGCGAGTGCATAGGCTGGGATGCCGAGTGGTGACCGGCTCTATGAGAACAGTTGCCTTGGAGGCGATCCTGGCCCTGGAGCCGCTGCACCTCAGAGTGCAGCTCTCGGCCGGGCCTCAGCCTTCAGATTGCAGGGGATAGGAGAATGGCGAGCGGGAAGTGAGTGACATCGAAGTACCCCAGTGTATTCCAGGCGGAAATATACGCAATTCTGGTGTGCGCTGAGGAGAACCTACGTAGGGGCTACTCTGTCAGGTACATCTACATCTGTAGCGACAGTCGGGCGGCGCTCGGGGTTCTGAACTCCGTGGAGGTGAGATCTGGCCTCGTTAACGACTGTCGAGACGCATTAACGAAGTTGGCTGGAAATAACAATTCGGTAAACCTGGTTTGGGTTCTTGGGCACCCTGAAATCGCTGGCAATGAGGTAGCTGACGAACTGGCAAGGGAGGCATCGAACATGCCATACCTGGGACCACAACCAACACTCACTGTGGCAGAGAGTGCATTGCGGAAGGAGCTAGGAAACTGGCTCAACAAGCAATTTCACTCACATTGGGAAAATGCACCGGGGATGAGGCAAGCGAGGGCCTTCATTTTTCGGCCCTCCTCGCCAACAGCCTAACGGTGGTTTCTCCAGTTAAGCCGAGAGCGGCTAAGGAAAGTCGTGGGCGTCCTGACAGGGCACTGCGCACTCAAACGACACCTTCATCTAATGGGACGTTTTGAGGAAAGCACTTGTGGAGTGTGTGGAGAAGAGGAAGAAACGCCTCTTCATTTACTAACCGAATGTGGCCCTCTCGGTCACAAAAGGCTTAGAGAACTGGGGGCTGCATACCCAGCCCCTGCGGAGATATACTCACTCTCTGCAGAAAGATATGAATTTATAACGACGATGGGTTGAATTTGGAAAAATTTTGTGAAAATTATTGCATGTCCTCACATGGTGGATTGTGAGGACATGCAATAATTTTCACAAAATTTTTCGAAATTCAACGCATCGTCGTTATAAATTCATATCTTTCGATCCAAGCATGTCTTAATTTAAAATCAATGTAACATAACCTCTTTTCTAGTCACACGCCTTAAACAAGGATATGTGTTTTAAATTCCCCTTCGTTTTTTTTATACCTGATGATGGCTTAACCATGGCCGTCTCTAGTTCCAGGCCATGTCCTAACCATTTGGCAACGTGGCGAGAGGAGATTTACCGTCAATTTGACAAATTGTCTCTGATTGTCATTAAAGTGAAACTTTTGCGAAAAAAGACCAAAAATATTGGAATCTTTACCAATTTCAAATGATTAACGTACTGAAAATGAATATTTTGAAGAAAGTATGTAAGATATGTGGTATTTAGTAAATTTATAGTGATATATTTTGATTACAGACCCATTTTAAATACTATGTGGAGAAGAGGGTTTTGCAAAATTGATTTTCCCGTGCTTTAATTAAACATTCACTGGAATTGAGCTTTTATCATTAGGAAGTTTAAATAAATAGCAGAAAACCATTTGGACTTGATGGATAAATCGCATTTCAAGACAAGATTTAGTTCATCGTTGCAACAGCGATGGTAAAAGGCAGGAATTAGACCATTCTCATCTGTAGAATTTTGTGTAAAGTCGACACAATAACGTAGGTACCCTGCTAAACGAAGACCAATTGAAATTGATACGTAGTCATCGCTGTTTTGTGTATCTAGTTAAAACATTTATTTTTCAGTCCAACCTGTTACTTACTCATTATTAGAACCGTTACACATTGCTACACCCTAATTATAGGTTCCCAAAGCGCCCAAAAATTAACATTTATCATTATATTGTATTTATTTCTACACAAACTACATGCTCTCAATAAACAAGTAATTCTGTGTAAAAGTGTCAAGTTTCAATAATGATCTCGAAATTATAAAACGTGGAGAACTCGCAGTGGCTTCGAAGGGAGTTGTTTGAGGCCCAGATGCTTAGAAATCATGCAAGCTGATGTAGTCTCGATTGAATTTGAAAAGGATTTGTAAAAAATCTTTTTCTCTGGCTCTAGAAGCAGAATTTGTTACTTAAAACTTACTTAATAGGGCACATCTTACAGGCTTTCTTAAAGTATTGAATTTCAATTCGTTAATCATTTGAAATTGATAAAAATATAATATTTTTTGGTAATTTTTGCAATGTTTCACTTCAATGACAATCTATGACAATTTGTCAAACTGACGCTAAATCTCCTCCGGCAGCGTTGCCAAATGGTTAAGGACAGGGCCTGGAACTAGAGACGGCCATGGCTTAACGCCGGAAACATGTAAATTAGAAAATATTAAAAGTTTTTAATATTAGTGGCAAGACTTGGAGCTAATTAATTTCTCAAACAATTTAATGCCACTTCGAAAGATAGACCTCTACTCTTTAAAATAAAACGATTAAACGAACTTACCTAGTGAAGTTCCAATCGTTATTATACGAGGCCCTGTTTCGAGATAAGAAGAACAGAGTAGTAGTGCTTTCTGCTACGAGATGGCGTACAGTGTTTAGAGTCAAGATTTTCAATCTGTCGGTATCAACGGCCTCTACCCGGTCGGCCGGTAATACGTTATGTTTTTCAGAGTTGGTTTCTTAATAAAAATTGATTGGTAGAGGGAGATGTTAAAAGGGGTGGGAACTTCTTATGTCGAAACAGGGCCTCGTATAATAACGATTGGAACTTCACTAGGTAAGTTTGTTTAATCGTTTTATTATACTTCACTCTGTTTCTTCGATAAGAAGAACAGAGTAGATGTTCAGAGTCACAATTTTTATTACCTACGTTGACTATCCATTGGAAAGGTAGTTATATGTACACCCAGATTTTCCAGAAAAGTTTATTGGAAGTTAGAACTTAAGTACTACATAAAAGTAAATAATAATGCCCATTAACAAAGAGTATTATTGTCTATTAAGGATTGCCATGGCAAAATTATCTGGTAACATAGGCTTATTGTAGAATTTAAAAAAGGTTTGCGATTTCTCCGACCATGATAATCGAAATGGGCAACCCTTGGGCATTGAATGTAAGATCCTCAATAACAGCTTTTAACTCGGCTTCCTCTATGCTAGACCGTAAGGTTTCTAATGGTGGGTGCGCTTGGCGTGGATGGTAAGAGAATGGAATCACATAATTTGAGATACATTGTATGGTTGATTGGTCCTTGGTAATCTGATGCCATATGGGCGTATAGTGTTGCAGACGGCCTGCGATAGGAAGACCTACCTCTAGTTCCTCCGAGGAGGGAGGCGGTGAGACGAGAACTGGATGTTCCGACGACGTTGAGGGTCGTAGCTTATTGCTGCCGATTTGAAGTTATTCGACCTCTGGTGCGGAAGGTGCGTTCTTTTGGGGATTTTGATGTCCGAAATTGTCTTTTCATCTGCTTTTGCTTTTTTAATGTTCTCCTCCAAGTTGACACCGAAGAGCAAATTGTCCAGCTTGGCCTCTTCAAATACTTTTTTAAGGCCTCTAGCGATGCCCGGTTTAATAAAGGCTCTTCGGGTAGTAGAGATGACGTGGTGTGCATCGCAAAGTAATTTTGAAGCATCCATTAAGTTTTCAATCATAGAACTGTTGTGTCGAAAACCACGACCTCTGTGAGAGGTGGGGACTACTAGCTTCCATGATGTCAAAGACATCTAAAGAAAACTAGCGGCTGACAAAGTCAGCTCCGCCCCAGGCTTCGACACTACTCCTGTTTAGCAACAGGTGGCGTGAATGCAATGATTCGATTGTGACAATGAAAAATTAAAAATTCTTCACTGCCACAATCAAAACGAAAGCGGCTGGTTTGAGCTCATGGTCTCAAACAGGGAACGACAGACAGCTGTTTCGATCTCTTGGATCTCATCAGTGTCGTGCACCCCGAATGAAACCACAAACTCAAACCAGCCAACCTTTAAACAGAAAATGCGACGAACTAAGAGTGTTGTGTCGAAAACCACGACCTCTGTGAGAGGTGGGGACTACTAGCTTCCATGATGTCAAAGACATCTAAAGAAAACTAGCGGCTGACAAAGTCAGCTCCGCCCCAGGCTTCGACACTACTCCTGTTTAGCAACAGGTGGCGTGAATGCAATGATTCGATTGTGACAATGAAAAATTAAAAATTCTTCACTGCCACAATCAAAACGAAAGCGGCTGGTTTGAGCTCATGGTCTCAAACAGGGAACGACAGACAGCTGTTTCGATCTCTTGGATCTCATCAGTGTCGTGCACCCCGAATGAAACCACAAACTCAAACCAGCCAACCTTTAAACAGAAAATGCGACGAACTAAGAGTGTTGTGTCGAAAACCACGACCTCTGTGAGAGGTGGGGACTAATAGCTTCCATGATGTCAAAGACATCTAAAGAAAACTAGCGGCTGACAAAGTCAGCTCCGCCCCAGACTTCGACACTACTCCTGTTTAGCAACAGGTGGCGTGAATGCAATGATTCGATTGTGACAATGAAAAATTAAAAATTCTTCACTGCCACAATCAAAACGAAAGCGGCTGGTTTGAGCTCATGGTCTCAAACAGGGAACGACAGACAGCTGTTTCGATCTCTTGGATCTCATCGTTTTGATTGTGGCAGTGAAGAATTTTTAATTTTTCATTGTCACAATCGAATCATTGCATTCACGCCACCTGTTGCTAAACAGGAGTAGTGTCGAAGCCTGGGGCGGAGCTGACTTTGTCAGCCGCTAGTTTTCTTTAGATGTCTTTGACATCATGGAAGCTAGTAGTCCCCACCTCTCACAGAGGTCGTGGTTTTCGACACAACACTCTTAGTTCGTCGCATTTTCTGTTTAAAGGTTGGCTGGTTTGAGTTTGTGGTTTCATTCGGGGTGCACGACACTGATGAGATCCAAGAGATCGAAACAGCTGTCTGTCGTTCCCTGTTTGAGACCATGAGCTCAAACCAGCCGCTTTCGTTTTGATTGTGGCAGTGAAGAATTTTTAATTTTTCATTGTCACAATCGAATCATTGCATTCACGCCACCTGTTGCTAAACAGGAGTAGTGTCGAAGCCTGGGGCGGAGCTGACTTTGTCAGCCGCTAGTTTTCTTTAGATGTCTTTGACATCATGGAAGCTAGTAGTCCCCACCTCTCACAGAGGTCGTGGTTTTCGACACAACACTCTTAGTTCGTCGCATTTTCTGTTTAAAGGTTGGCTGGTTTGAGTTTGTGGTTTCATTCGGGGTGCACGACACTGATGAGATCCAAGAGATCGAAACAGCTGTCTGTCGTTCCCTGTTTGAGACCATGAGCTCAAACCAGCCGCTTTCGTTTTGATTGTGGCAGTGAAGAATTTTTAATTTTTCATTGTCACAATCGAATCATTGCTTTCAATCATAGGAAAATCATTGCCATTAATGCTGCATGTGATGGCTGGTGCCAAAGCTGCCAGAGTTGCCCCAATCAACGACTGCAAGTGACAAGATGTTCCTCCCTTTTTTCGCCTGACTCAGATAGGGTTGCTCGAGCAACTGGATTCAGTGCAGGAGGTGTAAAAGGGGTATCCCTTAGGGAATGCAGTTGGGTGTTTTGTTAATAAGTCCTTTTTTGAAGTTCCTGGTAAGCCTTCAGTAATCCATTTTTTCCATTTATTACGAATATCCTCATGGAGGACTAATTCTGCATTTGCCTCAGAATCCGCCTCAGTGCAGAGCAGTTTTTTAATCTCATCTGACAAGACTTCATCCTCCTTTTCCGATGACTCGCTTTCTACGAAGAGGAAAAATTATATTAACTCACCTCCCAAAAATAACAGGAAACATAAAATTGGAAGAAAAAAGGGCGAGGTTTCCCAAATGATGTGTCAGTTAACCATACAATTTTTGCACGTTTCGAGTGTGAAATAATAGCAATGCAACTAGTGCTTATTTGTAACGAGTACTTTTCATACAAGTACACAATGCAAACCGGATTTGCACATAACAGGTGTTGTGCAACGAGTGCTTATTTTGCAACGAGTTCTCATTTGCAACGAGTGCTTATTTGCAACGAGTGCTTATTTGCAACGAGTGCTTATTTGCAACGAGTGCTTATTTGCAACGAGTGCTTATTTGTAACGAGTACTAATGCAACAAGTGCTTCTGATCCATGTAGGAGTGGTTGTATCTAATGCTTATCAATCGAAAGCTAATTGATTATGTTTAACAACGTATCGATCTGGGAATATCAGGGATTGTAGAATTCCATCATACGAGACATGTTGGATTGTGGAGACAGGCAGTAGTTAATGCTAAAAAGAGAATATGAGCAGAACAGTTGATACTAACCACTGGAATCCACAGGTGAAGAAGGTGGTAACGGGGGTAACCTGAGTTTCCCAATTTTCCTCTTTTTGGCCCTCGCCAGCAGGGTTGAAAGTTGTTCGATGATATCGCCGTCGCCGCGGGTTCGTTTTTCCCGGCGTGGCATTGCAAATCACTATTTTTACTTGATGTTATGAATTATTTGGAAAATAACACCGTCGCCATTTTGCGTACAGAAAAAACATAACGTATTACCGGCCGACCGGGTAGAGGCCGTTGATACCGACAGATTGAAAATCTTGATTCTAAACACTGTACGCCATCTCGTAGCAGAAAGCACTACTACTCTGTTCTTCTTATCGAAGAAACAGGGTGAAGTATAATCATATATTATACCATAAGTAGTGAAAGTTATGTCGAATATTTTTGGTGTGGTCATCACGAATGGACAGTACACTTGGAAATGAATAGCACGAGTGCGAAGCACGAGTGCTATTCCCAAGCGTAATGTTCATGAGTGATTACCACGCCAAAAATAATCTACTTAACTTTTACTACGAATGGTATACAGAGAATTATTCATCGAAACAAACAATTTTAAATAAAATGTTTTCCAAAATCGCGTTTGTGTGATGTCGTTTCCATGGTGAAAACAAACTTTGCTTTCACGAAAAATGTGACAGATTTTGAAAAATTCCGACTCGAAACTGAATTTCTCTGCAATTGCTTGTGGAAAAAGCTATTTTTGACATGGAAAGTTGGTGTTGGTGAATCATCCACTGGTAGAATAGAATAGAATTGGATATTTTCAAAAACAGGCTCAAAAGCGTGGTACGAAATAGCGGCTTACTGGCTAATTGAGAAGGAAATAAACATCCGTTTGTGCTCCGGCCCTATAAGGTAAATAGAAAATCTCATCTTGACGTATAAAAATCTGATCTTTTTTTAGATTGTACCGGAGAAAAAAGTAAAAAATGAGAATAATGGGAGAGAGCAGTGCTCCGTATATTTAAAATCTTCTAGTAGGTGCCCTCATGCTTAAAGTACAAGTACCTATTTTTGACCGCTGGCACTACACCATCTTCCAGGCCGGTTCTGATCCAGAGTAGCAGCAATATTAACGTTCTCAAACTCATTCCCATTACATTAGGACTAGAATTTGGTTAATTTTGTTAGAACTGTTATAAATGGTAGCTACCTGAATAAATTTTTCTAAAAGAGTATATGCGCCTGACCACACGTGGTATAATCGATGAAATACCCACACGTGAAAATATTCGATATGATTCGCCTAAAACTATGCGCTGATTGGTCTGTTTTTAGTGAAATGACAGATAAGTTGAATAATCTACTTTATTGAATTTTCAATTCAATTATACTAAACGTCAAAAGGGATTAAAAAAGTTGGAGCTCGATTTTATACTTTGTTTCAAAAAGTTTTATAGGTACCTACTGATTTTATAATTTAATCATATCTACAAATTTTAGAATTTTTCGAAAAAGTACATAGGTACTGATTACATTTTTGAGAAACAAATTTTTTTCTGTCCCGCGGTGTCAAAATTCAATATGCCAGCCGTAAGAGAATCAAAAGTTGACTGTCTTTGCTTAGAATCTATAGAAGGCCTAGAAAAGGACCCCGCACACTTCTTATGGGAAATTTAGATCGATAGATTTTTTTTGTTTTTTAATATGTTGTAGCCAGAGCGATGCTGATCAAAACGTCTCACGGGCGCAACCTTGTGGGGCCCACGGTTTGGCCGTTAGAGCGCCCCAAAGACAGGGCCGAACTCATGATTGAAATAAGTGAAAAATCGATATCTCGGCTATCTTTGGAGATAGAGTTTTCGCTTAAAAAGTCATTGGTAGATATTTCACCATAGCTTTACTTAATGTATTTTTTAAAAGGCGTTTGTATACTTCCATGCGGGACATTTGGCAGCCAATAACTTCAAATAGACCAGGATTTATTTGAAGTTACCTCCTTTTATTAGCGTAGTGCATCAAACATACAGGGTGAGTCTAGTTGGACAAATCAGCGCTCTAGTCTAGCGTTTAAGATATTGAAATTGGAAATTCTATTTTTGGATATGTTGTAGCTGAAATGGTACCCTACGCATGGGACTCATGAAGAAAGCTCCAGTTTTATTCAAACCGAAATTATTAAATAAAAACGAAGGCCTAAAAATATTTTTTTCGATATTGTTGCATTTTTTAGGGTTATTTTGTTAGAGAATCATTTTCTCTTTATGGAAACATAATTTTTTGCAGAAGAAAGTTAATAATATCTGAGAGATAAATTATTTAAATAATAAAGATTCTTAATTATTTCCTCAGGAAAACCACGAGTGCCGTGGTTTTAACAACTGAAAGGCAGTCTTGCTTATACTGCAGACTTTACCCAGAATGACAAGTGTCAGTTGGAAATGTCATTTGGGGTCGTTTGTGGAAAAGTAATGCAAAACTGCGAGTTTTTGCCCTTTCCTTTACAGATAATTAGGTAATTTTTAATGCTTGATGAATTTTTTACTAAATTCGCCGAATACAAGTGTCTCGGATTGTCACCCGATTGATGTTTTTTACATTGCCATTGGAATCGAATGGTTCGACCAAGCAAAGCTATTCTCGTCAGCCAGAAGGGAATTGGAATAGTTTCCAACAGTTTACTAAGTGTAATTGCTGTAAAATAATTTGATTTTGTTGTCTTATTAAAAAGTTAATCCTATTTCAGCCGATAAATTTTCACCCTTACATGTAGCAAATGTTGAGACTGTTGATATAATAAAAAAAGACAAAGAAGCGTTGAGCAAAGTGAAACCAAGAAAATTCAAGAAGGAGGGTGTACAGTGTACATATGAATTGATGCAACGAAGGTGTATGTAGCAGTCACATCACATGAATCGAGATTAGGAACAAGTAGATGTCGAAGCAAAATGGCTTGATTGTGGCTAGGGAGTTATTTCGAGCGGTGGTCATCAAAGATGCTTGCTTGCGAACATCCAGAAATCACAACATGAAGAAAAAGAGCACAGGAGGATGTTGAGTGACATCGAATTAAACAATCATCTATTATTTCAAGTGAAAGTTAAAATTGGACGGAGACTATTGTCACCACATTGTTATTTATCTATCAGTACATTTGATGTTGCAACATTTATGTAAACTTCTCTCCCTTGTAGTCCACTGCATTTTAATCTAAATCACGTTTCGTTAAGATCGAGGTTAAGATCATATTTTTTCTGTTAAAGTTTGTATTCTTATTAGAAAGTGACGACAGAGGCCTAATGTTTATTTGAAATTTTGCCTGTTTTATGGGATGTAATAAAATGTTTATACTAAATTTTAAATCGTTCTGTTAGTAACTATTGCCAATTCTCTTCTGGCTGATGGGAATAGCTTTTCTTGGTCGAGCCATTTGACTTCAATGGCAATGTAAAAAACATCAATCGGGTGACAACCCACGACACTTGTATTCGGCGAATTTATCACAAAATCCATCAAGCATTAAAAATTACCTGATTATCTGTAAAGAAAAGGGCAAAAACTCGCAGTTTTGCATTATTTTTCCACAAACAACTCCAAACGACATTTCCAACTGACACTTATTGTCATTCTGGGTACAGTCTGCAGTATAAGCAAGACTGCATCTCAGTTGTTAAAACCACGGCACTCGTGATTTTCCTTAGGAAATAATTAAAAATCTTTATTATTTAAATAATTTATCTCTCGGGTATTATTCATATTCATATTTACCTTTTAAATCCCCCTTCTCCACAATGAACTAAAACGAATTTGCAAACGAATTAAAAGACCTACAAATTCCACCTACTACGGTCTCTTTCGATATAGAGAACCGTTTTCCATCTGTTCGTCGCTCTGAATGTGTGTCATTGGTATTTCTGTTGATTAATAATTCATTTTTCTTCCTACACTAACTGAAAATGAGATTTTCGGGATTCAGATGGGTTGTGAAAGTACCGCTTCTCACGGCTAGCCGCGTAAAAGTTATACGGCTAGGCGTGTAAAATGGACAAAATGGCGACGGCGATGGCGTGTGACAGAAGACAGCCCGCGCGATTTTACCAAATTTAAATTGTAGGACTTGACGTCTAAGATCTTGTTGATCTGTCACTTGGGTTCTCTTTGAAAATTATTTAATTATTTATTTTAACTGGTGTAGGAAGAAAAATTGACACGTTCTTTTCCCGCAGGAGTAGGGTAGGCCCACTGGTCAAGCGGACCCACAACTTAAGCGCGTGTATAAAACCGAGAGCAAACTAAAATAATGTCGCAAGCCCGATCCCAGGGCGGTGGATCTTCTTCCGTACGGGAGGTAGGTAGCAAATAAGTAGGCTACTAAATGAAGATGGAAAAACAGGACGCCGCTGGCTTTAATATTGCCCTAATGCGACGACGTCGAAAGCCAGAAATCACAGCATAAATACTCTCTAGGTATCGAGGGGTGGTTGGTTCGAGCAATAACACACATATAAAAAGCTATGTACATGTACTTATATATAAGTTCAATACAGAAAATTGAATTATAAGGTAAATTAGATAAAATAATTATCCTAAACATGACAATAAAAAGGAAGTACCTGTCAAAGTCGGGCGCAAATTGTACGGCCGCAGGTACCTACAAGCCCGCAAGATGCCGCTAGTAATCGCGCAAGGTGGTGAAGGGTCAAGTTAAGCGGAGGCCAAACGTAAAGTACCGCCACGAGCGAATATCTAGGTATTGAATTGGCTGAAGGCCCAAATAAAAGGGTTTACAAGTTGTGATTTTACAATTGAAAGTGAAAATTAATTAAATCCGCATGGAGAATTACAGATACCTATCACTAATTAAAGACAAGAGAAAGGGTGAAGCCCAAATAAATGACACAAGATACGAAGGTTGTTTTTTATTCGCTCCAATTAAAACCCGGAGGGACAGTTCCGAATGTGGCGAAGCCCTTCGGAGGTAATACAGAACGGACTCACCGCTTTCAGCTCCGGAGTGTGGGGAAAATTGTTGCAAGCAGCTGTGCTGAGCCAAGGTCGTCGACCTCTGGACAGGAGGTGGCTCAAAAGCAGGAATTCGGGCACACCGCCGATTCTGCCTCAATTTCACGTTACCTCCAGAAGGTATGATATAGCTGGGGAATATCAGCCGAAGCCTGACCTCAACTGATGAACTTCACCGGCTGGAACTGGTGCTTCCAAACAACCAACAAATTAAGCCGGAAAACACAATAGGTCGTCCTTAATAAACCAAACTGAATAGTGAGGGGTCTCCAAACCCTACCTGAAAACCCTAAGAACCCATTAAGCCTAGAAAACCCTTAAAAACTTACCTCGTTAACACGAGGGCTGAGACACCAAAAAAAAAACCAGATGTGGTGACGGAATGTTCGATGGGGGGGGGGGGGTCAATAAAGCCCGTAAACGGTTTGTTGGAAGCGCCGTACAAAGGGCACTCACCAAATAAGGGTGGTGGCCCTGGATACTTAACGAAATCTGGAAAACCACAAACCACCTCCTCTCGTCATGACACCCGAATCGTAAAAGAAAGACGACACTCCCAACATTGTACGGTACCAAATTTCCGAAGCGAAATTCCCCCAGACGCATTGACGCCGAATGACAATCGAGCATAACCTCGAATATCTGAAAGTTATTGATGCCCCAAAATGAACGATAATTTGGCCAAATTGGCCGTAAAACCCAGACCTAAATAACGTGATGAAGTCACGGATCAGCCAGGTAAGTATTCCTTTACCGTGTAACTGATTCACCGATATAAAATCTTTGTAGTACGGACGCTCTTGGGCGTTTGGTGGGGTTACCCTGCACTTTGTGATTAAGAGATGGTACTTTGCATACTTCTTACCAAGATGCCAAAAAATCACTTTTTGAGGTGTTGCCAAGTTTAAAGTCTATGCGGCCACTTGCTTTGGCGGGTTGCCTATCTTTAGGGCGTTTTTCCCGGAATGGCCTATTTAGCCAGCTTTTTTCGCTATCAGGGCTCTTCAACGGCTCATTCTATCTCCATGTACCAAATTTCAGCCAAATCGGTTCAGTAGTTTGGGCTATAATGTATTTTTAATGTTTCGATTTTTTTATCCAAAGGGCACTAAATGCGAATGAATTTTGTCTTATTCAAAACCAGAATTTGAAGACATTTCTGATGGTGATAATAAAATTTTCAAAAACTTGTTAAGATGGTAAAATGAGAGTATGTTTAGATTTGAAAATTGATGTGCCAAAACGGCACTTTCCTTTTGTCGATTGCCTCCAAAATTTTTTCAGCTGTAATACCGGTAATCCAATCTCCATGTCCAAAATTTCAGCTAAATCGGTCCTGAGGTTTCGGCTGTATCGCGTTTTTAAAGTACGTTAAAAAATCTCGAGTATTGGAATTTTTGTCAAAAAGGCACTAAGAGTGAATACATCTTTAGAAGCAGAATTTGAAGGCCTTTCTTATGGTGACGTGAAAAATGGAGGTTTGCCTTTTAAATTAAAATTCCGGAAAGTACGCCCCGGAGATAGGCAACCTGCCACAGCAAGTGGCGGCATAGGCTTCAAACTTGGCAACACCTCAAAAGGTGATCTTTGGCATCTAGGTAAGAGCGTCCCTACTATTGAGGAACATTCCCCTTCTAAATTCGCCCCCACAAGACAACAACCGGGAGCTTAAAATTGAACGTGACAAAATGTTGTATAAACCACAGCGAGAAAGTGGTTTACGCGTCTCAGGAAATGGCCAGTCTCGGTTACGCCTCGACTGTCCATACTTTCCTTCGCCGCGTAAAACATCACTTTCACGCTTTGGGTTATAAAATCTATGGTTATAAACTACTATGACAATGATATTTGCTTTGTTGGTTGAAAGCTTGGTCCATTTTTCAAAGAGGAACTGATGTTTGATTACACAAGGTAGTTTCACAGTCTCGTTCCACAAAATTTTGTGGAACGAGTCTGTGAAACTACCTTGTGTAATATTTGCTTTGATTTGATCGGTCTATATCTATTATTATCTTACAACAGATTTTTTTCAAAAATGGTAAATTTTTAACCTCCCCACTCCACTTCACCACTTAAAAAAAAGAGAGGTTACTGCAATCACTAAAATTTTCGAATTCGAGGTAACACCAGATCTTCACGTACTGAGGTCTGAGGAATTCAAAAGAGTGATTTTAACCTCCCCAATCCACTTCACCACTTATAAAAAATGGGAGGTTACTGCAATCACTAAAATTTTCGAATTTGAGATAGCACCAGATCTTCACGTTTCGAGGTCTCAGGAACGCAAAAAAGTGGTTTTAAAAATGTGTCTGTGTGTATGTGCGTACGTACGTGCGTACGTGCGTACGTTTGTAAACACGCCACAGCCAAAACTACTAGACCGATTTGCCTGAAATTTGGTGCGTAGGCATCTCATAGTCCAACTAAGATCTGGAAAGCTTTTGGAGCCAATCGTGCAACTAGAAATGCCATTTTGGCAACTTTTAAATTTTAAATACAAACCCCCATTTTTCACGTCACTTTAGGAAAGGCCTTCAAATTCTGCTTCTAAAAATGTATTCACTCTCAGTGCCCTTTGGACCAAAAATTAAAAAAAAACTGATTTTTATCGGACTTTCAAATCGCGGTACAGCTCAAGCCCCTGAACCGATTTGGCTGAAATTTTGCAAATGCGGATTGTATTGCACGTCGAAGACCTGAACAAATTTTGGATTCAATCGGCCCACGGAAAGTGCCGTTTTGGCACACCAATTTCCAAATTTAAAATTATTCACTCATTTAACCATCCAAAACAAGTTTTTGAAAGATTTATTGTCACCATCAGAAAGGTCATCAAATTCTGGTTTTAAATAAGACAAAATTCGTTCGCATTTAGTGCTCTTTGGGTCAAAAAATCGAAATTGTGTAATAACACTAAAAATACATTATAGCCCAAATTAGTGAATCGATTTGGCCGAAATTTGCTACATAGAGATTAGGTGACCCGTTGAAGACCTGAAAGGCTTTTGGAAGCAATTGGTCCACAGGAAGTGCCATTTAAGCATATCAACTTTAAATTTTAAATACAAGGCCTCCTTTTTTATGTCGCTATTAGAAAGACGATCAAATTCTGGTTCTAAAAATGTATTCACAGTTTCTGCCATTTCAGTGGAAAATAGAGAAAAAAATCTTTTTCATTAAAAGGGAGCAGGCTGACAGTGGATGACATAAAGTATCAGTTATTCGCGAAAATCAGCTGCTAATAGATGGCATTGCTAAACCACAAAATGGCGGTCTCACCAAACTGGGGAACCGGATGTGAGAACTCCAGCGTGACGTGCCTGACAGTGTCAGTTGGTGACATCCAGTGACATTGATACGAGGATTCTTGAAAAGCCAAGTTTTCCTGGATTTACAATGTTCCGCTTAAGTACACAAAACGTAAAATTCCACAGAATTATTCCCAAAATTTCGAGTCAGCGAGAGGATGCCTCTGAACAAAACTAGTACCTAACCTCGCAACTGACAACTGACTGACGTAAGCCGAAATTATGATGACGGACGTTTAAAAGTATTTCCGTATCCTGTTTCTCAGTGTAATTAAAGTATTGCCACCAGATGTCAGACACTTTGCTGATTTTCGCGAATTGTCAAAAGGGTGGCAAACTGTTAACCTTAAAAGGAACATATTGTCAAATGTGATGGGTGATGTCCGAAGTGATGTCGGTATTTGTCAGAAAATTGCGAAATTAGTCACAGATGATAAGCACAAAAAAAATTCTGTTGAATTGACTACCATCTACACAGAATACTAAGATCTACGCGATGGGGAGGTTCCAGCTGCTTCTCTGCTGCATTTTTTTTAAAATGTGTCTGTGTGTATGTACGTATGTACGTTCGTTTGTAATCACGCCACAGCCAAAACAACCAGACCGATTTGCCTGAAATTTGGAACATAGGCATCTCGTAACCTAACTTAGATCTGAAAAGGCTTTGGAGCCAATCGTGCAACCGGAAATGCCATTTTGGCACATAAACTTTTAAATTTTAAATGCAAACCCCCATTTTTCACGTCACCATAAGAAAGACCTTCAAATTTGGCTTCTAAAAATTTATTCATTCTTAGTGCCCTTTTGACCAAAAATAAAATTTTTATCGGACTTTAAAATCGCGGTACAGCCCAAGCCCCTGAACCGATTTGGCTGAAATTTTGCACACGGGGATTGTATTGCACGTCTAAGAGCTGAACAAATTTTGGATTCAATGGGCCCACGGAATGTGCCGTTTTGGCACACAAATTTCCAAATTTAAAATTATTTCCTCATTTAACCATTAAAAATAAGTTTTTGAGAGATTTATTGTCAGCGTCAGGAAGGTCTTCAAATACTTGTACTAAATAATACAAGATTCATTCGCATTTACCGTCAGTTTGACAAATTGTCTCTGATTGTCATTAAAGTGAAACTTTTGCGAAAAAAGGCCAAAAATATTGGAATCTTTACCAATTTCAAATGATTAACGTACTGAAAATGAATATTTTGAAGAAACTATGTAAGATTATGTGGTATTTAGTAAATTTATAGTGATAAATTTTGATTACAGACCCATTTTAAATACTATGTGGACAAGAGGGTTTTGTAAAATTGATTTCACCGTGTTTTAATTAAACATTCACTGGAATTGAGCTTCTATCATTAGGAAGTTTAAATAAATAGCAGAAAACCATTTGGACTTGATGGATAAATCGCATTTCAAGACAAGATTTATTTCATCGTTGCAGCGATGGTAAAAGGCAGGAATTACACCATTCTCATCTGTAGAATTTTGTGTAAAGTCGACACAATGACGTAGGTACCCTGCTAAACGAAGATCAATTGAAATTGATACCTAGTCATCGCTATTTTGTGTATCTACTTAAAAAATGTATTTCTCAGTCCAACCTGTTATTGTAGGTGCCCAAGCGCCCAAAAATTAACATTTAACATTATATTGCATTTATTTCTACACAAACTACATGCTCTCAATAAACAAGTAAGTAATTCTGTGTAAAAGTGTGAAGTTCACAGGTCAAGTTTCAATAATGATCTCGAACTTATAAAACGTGGAGGACTGGCAGTGGCTTCGAAGGGAGTTGTTTGAGGGCCAGATGCTTAGAAATCATGCAAGCTGATGTAATCTCGATTGAATTTGAAAAGGATTTGTAAAAAATCTTTTTCTCTGGCTCTAGAAGCAGAATTTGTTACTATTAAAACTTACTTAATAGGGCACATCTTACAGGCTTTCTTAAAGTATTGAATTTCAATTCGTTAATCATTTGAAATTGATAAAAATATAATATTTTTTGATAATTTTTGCAATGTTTCACTTCAATAACAATCCATGACGCTAAATCTCCTCCGGCAGCGTTGCCAAATGGTTAAGGACAGGGCCTGGAACTAGAGACGGCCATGGGTGATGTCCGAGGTGACGTCGGTATTTGTCAGAAAATTGCGAAATTAGTCACAGACGACAAGGATAAAAAAAATCTGTTGAATTGACTACTATCTACACAGAATACAAAGATCCACGCAATGGGAAGGTTCCAGCCGCTTCTCTGCTGCATTTTTTAGACAAAGTTTCAGGCTTAGCCATGCGCTCTCCGTTATCTCCTTCTCTTGCTGAAATTTCCTTTAAACACCTAGAACTCGAATTTATATCAAAACATCTGTTACGATTATTTATAATTTATTGAACCACAAATTACAACTTTTGGAAAACTGAGGAAAAATGGCGACCAGCGCGTCGCATGATCAAAAAACCAAGACTGCGTGATGTGTCAGCTGCCTTCTCGATTAGTCGTTCGCGCTCCTCTCCTCGTGCGTGTTCAGTTGTCCTTGCGTGGCGCCAAATTCGAATAGCGCCCTGTTCTGTTACACATCCTTTTTTCATTAATAACGTCATAATTTGGAAACGCTGTTGACGATATTTTCTCAATTTATTCTGTTCATAACAAGATTGAGTTGACTATGGAGAAGCAGGATAATAATATACAATTTTTATAAAGCCCATGTCAGGCATTGGTAACTAATTATGCATTTATTTAACTATTATTAACACACAACGTGAAGACCATAACATGACATTTAGTTAACAGTGAAAATAGAGCCTGCTCGTTTAATTAACTTTTAAAGCAAGTGTCGAACCAACTTTCGTGTTGATCAAAATTACAATAGCGGCAAACAAGTCGATTCAGGAAGTTTACTCGTCAATTTAGCAACACACTGCATTACCAGTTCGACTTAATGAGTTTCTTCACTTAGCTGCAAGGAACAGGTGCGAATGACCACCACAATTCCATTTTGCGAACCCCCGAGAGACAAAAACGCGAAAGTTACAAAGTCTGCAGCAAACTTGCGAATTTCCCAATATAATCGCCCCACTTGACTAATGCCGGGGCATATCGTAACGGATAACAATGAAATAGCTGAGTACCGGCGAATTTGTGCTGTTCAACCCATCCGGACTGCACGTAAGCCGATGGAGAGGGATTAAAACGGAAGCGGACCGAAAATGAAACTGAACAACCTGTAATATGCGTTACATTTGTTTCAGTGCTGAAGCCTGCACGGCGTTTATTAAACAGATCGATAAGAGTCTATTGGTAAGATTGAATTCGTGCGAAGAGGCCATACATGCCGGCGTTCTTCAGTGGTGATGGCTGATTGTAAAAAGCAACCCATCTCCTGTGCCCATTAGGAAGCTGCAGATGCGTGATAGGGCAGCGTTGGGTCGTAATGCCGCTACAGTGAAATGTGGGATGATGCGTCCCGGTGTGTATTGGAAATTATCACGTATACGTGATCCGGTGATAAATTATTGCCTTATCGGAAATTACCTTCGGTTATTACAAGTCGAAGCTTTTTGAACGTTTTAAAAGAAGTAACAGAAAGTTTGTTGAAAGCTTGGTCCATTTTTCAAAGAGGAAGAGGAACTGATGTTTGATTACACAAGGTAGTTTCAAAGTCTTGTTCCACAAAATTTACTTACTGTTTAGGACGCGTTTCGGAGTGTTACTCCATCTTCAGCTATAAAAGAAATTAACACAAAATATAAAACAGTTGCCTGGAAAACGAAAAAACGTTTGGGTCAAAGAAAATTAACAGCTTTTGAGTCACACTGTAAATTCATCGAAAGACGCTCGAACATACCTATGTTTGTTAATTTTCTTTGACCCAAACGTTTTTTAGTTTTCCAGGCAACTGTCTTGTATTTTGTGTTAATTTCTTTTATAGCTGAAGATGGAGTAGCACTCAGAAACGCGTCCTAAACAATAAGTAAATTTTGTGGAACTAGACTTTTAAACTACCTTGTGTAATCAAGTAACAGAAAGTTTGACGTTAACAAAAGTATAGTTATTTACAGTATTAGTGCGGTAAATTGCATTTTACAGCGCGAGGTTTTTTTGAAGCACCACGTGCAGCGGAGTGCTTAAATTAACCGAACGCTGTAAAACGCTCATCGCACGAGATTAGTATTGAATTTTTTGGCCGACGCGACGCAGTAAGTTGCAATATTTTGAGAATTTTGGCGTTTAAATGCGAACACAGTAATTACCACCGATCAAAGTGGCCATTGATAACAAATGTCAAATTATTTAGATTTCAAAATGTCTGATAGTGGAAGTGATTTTTATGCACACCACCAGAATTAAGGGAGGTGGCCCATAGTGTGTCTTCTGTCTAACTTCCACAGCTGTTTGCAATAAGATGGTGAAAAGCTGCATGCCAAAAGTCAAAATAATATCAACTGGCGAAAGATGGCGTACCGGCAATTGAAATAAAAACCTAAATTTTAAATATTTAAACGATATTAAACAATTCAAAAGTTAAGTAAAGTGAAATTTCTATAAATGAGATTTATTGTTGTAGCGTTGCTTTAATTTTTGAATTTGCCTGTGAGCCAGTTTTTTTTCGAAATTTTACCGCACCGGGGTGTTGTAAAGTAATGACGTAACCGTAAAATCGAAGTTACAGTGGACGTCAGTAGTGTGTAAAACTGTCATCTAGATGTCAGGAGGCCAAAATAGTATATTACGTAACGAGAGTTGTAAGAAGCATATTACGCACGTGTGGAAGAAGTTGTACACGGGCCGCGTAGCGGCGAGTGTATAATTCCACAGTGCGTAATTGCCTTACAACTCGAGTTGCGTACGATACTTTTTCTACGACCACAGAATAGGTACTTAACTTTTCTCGAAAGTAGGTAACAAAAACTTTTTGAGAGGAATATTTCGGAAATATCCTAGGACAAGTCAACATAATTTTTTTTATGTGAATCCAGTGGTAAAGTCAGATATTTTGTAGCACTTCCGGTTCAACCGGAAATGACTATAATTTTTATTTTTCAAATGGAATCATACTTTATCTCAACGAATTCCTAATCTACGATTTTATGCAAAGGACCCCGCACCATCCTTATGGGAAAATGGCTTTCTGTGGGATTGGCTGAAATTTTAGTATGTTGTAGGCACTGGTGGGGGGGTTTATTGCGCTTGGCCCCGTATGATGCGCATGCGTTGATCTTGTGTCATTTCTAGTGCATTTATACGCAGTGATGTTCACATCAATTTTTTTGAGGGTACACTGCCCCAAAAATGTGTATGTCCTTATGGGGAAAAGTTTATCTTCGGCAGGCTTTATATCAAAAAACTGTCCGTACGATTTCTTTGGGGCAATGATAACATTTCATCAGGAGGTCGAAATCTACAACATACCAAAATTTCAGCCAAATCAACAGAAAGCCATTTTCCACAAAGATGGTGCGGGGTCCTTTACTCTGCGTTATTATTTTGGTTCCTGAAAAGTTTTTTTCGTGCTTACAATGGAATTACTTTTCTTGAAGTCAACTAAATTAACGATTTATTGTTTTTGGGTACCAAAAACCTGATACCAGTATTCTATATTATCACAATTTCTTTAAAATACCTGCTCAAAGGTTCAAGATAATATGAAGAAATACAACTTACCGGTCCCAAGGCATTTTCGGACAAAAAGGTCCTGCGATATAACCTAACTTTTGCACAGAAGATTTTTAATGATTTTACCTGGGATTTTACTTTGCGGTTGGACTGCTTTTATCCTGGAAGAGGAGTAGTCGATAGGTTTTTAAAATGTCCTAATAAAATAAGAGGAGAATAATGAATTTAATAATAAAATTGAGTGAAAAATTACATTTGACAAATGACAATTGAAAACTGTGCGATTTTCTCTCTTTACGCACAGTTTTAGATTTGCGTGCGTAAGGAACGGCTTACTTTGTTTGCACATTGTACAAAATTGGCTATTTACAATAGTGGTCGTAGAAAATAGTATATTACGTAACGAGAGTTGTAAGAAGCATATTACGCACGTGTGGAAGAAGTTGTACACGAGCCGCGTAGCGGCGAGTGTATAATTCCACAGTGCGTAATTGCCTTACAACTCGAGTTGCGTACGATACTTTTTCTACGACCACACAATAAGTACTTAACTTTTCTCGAAAGTAGGTAATAAATCTAAAAACTTTTCGAGAGGAATATTTCGGAAATATCCTAGGACAAGTCAACATAATTTTTTTTATGTGAATTATTTTTTAGCACTTCCGGTTCAACCGGAAATGACCATAATTTTTATTTTTCAAACGGAATCATACTTTTTCTCAACGAATTCCTAATCTACGATTTTATGCTTACTCTGCATTATTATTTTGATTCCTGAAACGTTTTTTTCCAGCATAAATAATTGATTCGTGCTTACAATGGAATCACTTTTCTTAAAGTCAACTAAATTAACGATTTATTGTTCCTGGGTACCAAAAACCTGATACCATCAGTATTCTATATTATAACAATTTCTTTAAAATACCTGCTCAAGGGTTCAACATAATATGAAGAAATACAACTTACCGGTCCCAAGGCATTTTCGGACAAAAACGTTCAGCGATATAACCTAACTTTTGCACAGAAGATTTTTATTGATTTTACCTCGGATTTTACTTTGCGGTTGGACTGCTTTTATCCTGGAAGAGGAGTAGTCGATAGGTTTTTAAAAAATGTCCTAATAAATAAGGGGAGAATAATGAATTTAACAATAAAATTGAGTGAAAAATGACATTTGACAAATGACAATTGAAAACTGTGCGATTTTCTCTCTTTACGCACAGTTTTAGATTTGCGTGCGTAAGGAACAGCTTACTTAGTTTGCACATTGTACAAAATTGGCTATTTACAATAGTGGTCGTAGAAAAAATTATTTACAGCCTCACAGAATCTGTAATTGTCGCAATTAACTTAACAGTTTAACTTACGAAGGCGTAGAGGGGCCAACACAATCACTTTTTTTCCAAGATTTTCAATTGACAATATGTCGACCCGATCGACAATTGTCGTCCCAATCGACAGTTATAATAATCATCTTCAGCATACAGTGTGTCCCGATAATGCTTAGTACTAATTTAACCTGAGATTTCCCATTGAAAATGGGCACGATTGGTTCAAAAATTTGTAGGTCGAAGTTTCTTCCTAAGGCAGCTACAGCTCCTCAAAGTGCGCTTTCGGGAGAAGTTTTTTTTCAGATATTTAAGGAACGGACTATCGGATCTTAATTAATTTTTGCCTTGATATTTTTGTTTTTAAATATGGCTCAAGGCCACAGAGTTTAAATCTAGTGGTCGGTATTTGTTAGAAAGAGCAATTAAAATTGCTACTTTTCTATTTTTGTTAATTTTTAGTGTTGATTTAAGCAACCGTTTTAGAGATAATTGAGATTTTGCGTTAATAAGCACCAGTTGCCTTGTGTAAAATCTATATCCTATTAGTGTGAAAATTAGAAAGCAAATTCGGCCTACAAATTTTTGTATACGTGTACATGGCGCTCCCAATGCATTTGTTGCGTTTATATAGTGAGCGCCTCCAATAAATCTTTTGTGAACTCTTGGAGACTAATGAAAATATTATGCAGAGAAATTGTTGGCAATAAGAAGATCTAGGAAAAAGTCATATTTTTAAAAATAGAATTGAAAAATCTTGTGTTCTTCCCAATTAAGCTAGCCCGGGCGAGGAGCTCTTTGAAATATTTCAACTCCAAGCGTCAACACCGTGATCGACTGACCGTGGATTACATGAACAAACAACTCATTTACGGCCCCAACTAAATTTCAACGTGTCAGCGATATTTTGCAGTCAAAAAAGGGCACTCCCCTTCCGAGATCGGCACCGCCACAACGATAAACAGAAATATTCCGATATTGTTGCGCGGGGATTACAATTTAATGCTCGAATAGCATTTCTAGATGGAATTGTAGTTACATCATTCCGGAATTTGCGATGTGTGTTTTGAAATGGCATCGTGTAGTGGGCTTGAAATATGACGTTTTAATGTTTCTGTAGGATAGATTATGATTGAAATGGCAGGAAATGACGGAGGGAGCGCAGCGCGCTCCACGAGAGACATTATCGAAAACCGGCGAGAAAATTTTTAAATGAGTCCACTGAGTTTGACAAGCGACAATGATCGTTTGCTTAAATGCGCTGTGACGTCGATTATTCACTATTTTCATAGAAACTGATTTTCGGGCGCGCTTTCGAAGCGGAGGAGAAAATTGAATTGTGATGCTCATGACGGGCATTTATAAATAAACAGTTTCGGCCTGGTGCTCTCGTGCGGCTTAAATTGCCCTCGCGAAGCTGAAAGTAACTATGTTGGATACCTGGAGATAACGAAGTATTGAGAATTCTGGCCCGACGCATCCACCATCTTTCCACAGTCTGTTACCAACGAGGTATCGCTATGATTATATTATGTATATTAGTTCTTTTAACTAATTGTGTTTTGAAAAGTTGAATTATCCGCAATTAGATAAAATGTTGTAAGTAGGTAATACGTTATGAAAAGCCCCATCAGTTGTTTGACTGGCATAATTTTGCAAAACTCGCTATCTGTCGTTTTGTCAAATATTAGGGGAAGTGTGCCTTCGATGGCATAGTTCTGATGGCACATCAGTCGTCACTCTGTCACCACTGTTACTTTGGTTGCCAATTTGAATAAAGCGACATGCTAGAGTGCCGCCCTCTAATGTGGGACCGAGTTACATTAGTTCTCGATCGAAACTGCAGATGTTAAACGAAAGATAAGGTTTGCATTTTTTTCATGTAAAAATAGATATTATTACTAAACCACTCGACCTAAAGTGGCGCAGTAAATTAATACCTTACATCACAGCATGTTAGCAGAGTTCCGGTTAAGTTACATTTGGGTGTCACATGTAAAATTTTGCATTTTGCGTAATTGTGCCAATGATGGCACACGTAAGATGGTCCTGTGATGGCACATGGGTCGCGTCATAGGACGATTGCTGTAAGCAGATACTTACCTAGCTTCCACTACTTTAAGTACTTATTGTTTTGGTTTTATTTATGTCTATAAGGGCCGTTTGCACCGACGTTACTTAACGCTTAAGCCTGACTTAAAAATTATGATTGACATTTTTCTTATAGGAAATACTTCATTCTTGTCGTTTTAAGTACTTCTTAAAGTTAAGAAACGTTGGTGAATTCGCGGCTTAGGATGTCATTAAAAGAAACACGGAATAGTCAATATGGGGTGCACCAAAAACGAAAAGTTTCTTTGCGAATTGTGTCAAAAACCCAATATTTACTGGTTTTCACTTTTTTTATAATACATATTTTTGTTTAATAAAGATTTTGTTATTATTCTACAAAGGTGCCATCACAGGTACACACATGTCCTATGATGGCACCTTCATCCAAATTTTCTAAATATGCACACCTATGTTTTCTAAAATGCCAAAATATAGGGTTTTCTTTGTATATTATTGCAGAACATACCTATAGCAATCTTATCGGTCCAGAATTAATCAGTTGGTTCACCCTCAACGCCTTTTTGCCACCTAAATGGTGTAATTCAGGATTAACGGACGCGTCCGAACACAGCGCCCGTTCAGAAAATTTCGTAATTACGAAAAAAAGTTTCGTAGTTACGAAATTTTTAAGACACGCCTACTTCCAAACTCATAAACCAGGAAGAGCGTCTAGAGGCAAAATACCATCTGGAGCGGTCCAGAATTACTCAATTGGTTCATCCTCAACGCCCTTTTGCCACTTAGAGGGTGTAATTCGCGATTACAGGACTTGCCTGGACACAGCGGCCGTTCAGAAAATTTCGTAATTACGAAAAAAAGTTTCGTAGTTACGAAATTTTTAAGACACGCCCACTTCCAGTCCTATAATCCAGGAAGAGCTTCTAGAGGCAAAATACCACCTGGAGCGGTCCAGAATTAATCAATTGGTTCACCCTCAACGCCCTTTTGCGCCACCTAGAGTGTGTAATTCGCAATTGAAGGACTTGCCTGGACAAAGCGGCCGTTCAGAAAAAAAAGTTTCGTGGTCACGAAATTTTTAAGACACCCCCACTTCCACTTCCAATCCCAAGCCCCCCCAGGAAGAGCTTCTAGAGCAAAATACCACCTGGAGCGGTACAGAATTAATCAATTGGTTCACTCTCAACGCCCTTTTGCCACCTAGAGGGTCGGTGTAATTCGCGATTAACGAAATTTTTACGAATTTTTGTGAACCTGCTTTGTGTCTAAGTAAGTCCATTAATCGCGAAGTACACCTTCGAGGTATCATGAGAGTGAGTGAGACCAATTGACTCATTTTGGACAGCCCCAGGTGCTGTTTTATCCTTAAAAGCTATTCATAATCTCTAGGATGGGAAGTGGGCGTGTCTCAAAAATTTAGTAACTACGAAACTTTTTTTCGTAATAACGAGATTTTCTGAAGGGGCACTGAATTGGCACGAGTCCGTAAATCCTGAATTACACCCTCTAGGTGGCAAGAGGGTGATCCAATTGATTAATTTTGGACCGCTCTAGGTGGTATTTTGTCTTTAGAATCTATTCCTGAGGCCTGGATTTGGAAGTGGGCGTGTCTTAAAAAAAGTTTCGTTATTACGAAAAAAAAATGTTTTCGTGGCCCCAGGACGCTTTCGTACAATTATCAATTCGATGAAACTTTTGGAAACTTTAGCCACGTAAAAATCGAGCAACGAAAGAAATTTCCTAACAGCCATATCCGGCTAGGAACCAGGATGGAGCTTGCTCGAACTTGGTCATTTCTCTCCAGTATCCGTTTAAGAGTTGGGTCCTTATTCAATCTATTCCTGTAGCGTATAGGGTAAAAAGTAAAGAGTAACGTCCATCATAACCTAAGGAAGCTACCCCTTGATTCTGTAACTTGTAGCGCCGTAGCAGTATGCGAGTAACTCTAGTTTTTGCTTATTCGCTCACTCGCTCGATCGTCTACACTGTCCGAGCGATAACTTGAGAAAGCATTGAGATATCGGGCTGAAACTTATTGTACAGTTGCGCATCCCGAAATACTCGTCGCGGATTGTTTTTGGACCATATCGGACCAAGGGGATGGGCACAGTTAGGGGTGAAAAACCGGTTTGTAGAAAGTAAGCAAATAGGCAACAGGAATAGCTCAGATGGTGTCATTTTTTATGAAACGCGCTCATATCTTAGTCTTACCTCAGTGCCTAGATTATAGACGAAAGCGCAGGTAACATAAAATCCTTGCCCTATTTATCACGCCCTTAGAGCGCTTCTTGGTCAAGTTGTGAGCAAGAGCAGGGTTATGAGCTCACCCCACAGGTATTATTGTTAGTTGCGCGATGTACAGTATGCGTCTCGGTCACGACGCCTAAAAACCATAGTTACCTAAAATCCAATCGTTGTCGTATGGTCCAAAATAATATTCATGACGAACGATCGAACAAAACAGCTGACGCATACTGTAAATAACTACATACATATTATGATTTACTTGGTAGTAAGGTTCCGTACTTACTGTTTGAGTGTATTATTTTCGTTTTTTGTCCACTTTCGATAACGTACGTTTTGCAGGAGAGGACAGTCGCAGGCAATTTCCAAAAGTATTTTAAATTCATAAACAATGTCCTGATCTAAGTGAATTAACTTAAAACTTAACCCTCGTGGTCTTACTATGATTTTTACTTAAATGGAAGAAACAGCGTACCCACATTTCCTGCAATCTTGTAGCAACCACCTGAACAGTCAGATAAAACCGAAAAAGTTCAATATAGTTTATATTTGGAAGGGGAGGCCACCAAAGTTTAGCTCGTTAAACATGAATGCTTTGTGCAAGGTTATTTAATAGTTGCATTATGCCGGGGATGTATTCACCCCTGCCCCAAGGGACGCCAGATACACGATATTCGACCTGTATAAATTCTTTATTGCGTTTTTGATGATTGAAATCAGATGTTTGATATTCTTGGGCCCCTTTGACGCCACTTTATAAATCAGCGGAGGTTAAGCCTCGGATTTTCGTGCTCGGATAATTAAAAGCCGTTTCATGGGGTTATGTTTGCGGATTCTCACAAACATAATATACATGTAGCACGCGTGCACCGCCGCTTCCGGAATGCGTCCGGAATGTCCGATAATCCGCGCCACTGACCCAACTTGCGTCATCAGCATTCCTGCGAGATTCTACATCACCCCCCCCCCCCTAAACGCAAAATAACCGACTTTGAATTTTTTGTTTGCTGGCTCGCTGCAATGGCCATAAGGGCCCGGATTGACCTGGCGATGGCGTCTAGTGCCTGTTGCGATTTATGCGCCATCTGGCGTTGATGCAGTATTCGACCGCAATCTCCTCCGCAATTATTATGTTATTCTATACAATAAATTGGCTTTGATTTATCGCGCGAGAACGGCGTGAAAAGGATCCGAGTGTTTCGTTCATTTTCAAATGATTTTAATAACTGGAAGTAAGGATAAAACGAGGAGCAACGGCACGAATAATCGGAAGCAGGCGGTGCAATTTGATAAAACAAGATGATTTATGTAGGAAGCATTCACCCGTGCACGGGGCTCGAAATGTCACCGACCAGTTACAATCGTTTCAAATTCCTTCGATTTAATATCGTTGTTCTTGCCGAGAATGGAGAGATTGATTTCGCAGATTTTTGCGGTAAATGCGTCCTTGAGGACCTTTATGGATTGGCAACAACACAGTTTGATGTGTTTTGGGGAAGGCGGATCCATTAGTAATGGGCGATGGGGTTTTTGCTCGCGTGGAAGCCTTGGGTGGCAAGTGTGAAACGACCGTTATTTATTTAGACCCTATTAACTCGCAGGTAGATAACGTAATGAAGTTGTTAATATTTTATTGCGTTATGATGTTCTACTTGCTCACTTCGACATTGTTAACTGGATCCGGTTTAGGATTACACTGCAATGCTTTGCAGGCTGGTCAAACACTGAAGGCTAGTATACGTTTTTTAAAGAATACCCACCCTAATCTGCAAAGGCATTTGTTACGAGGTCTGCTAAAAATATTTACATAATATAAAAACCACCGGAAGATGACGTGTCAAAAAGGCGAATTGTTGAAAATTGCAATATTAAAAAACTGTGAGTTGGGATGAGAAACCTGAAATAGTCCTTTACAGTGTTTGCAATAGAAGATGAGCAAAAAAACACAAAAATTATGCGAGGTCTGTAGAATTTACTTCAGTTAAGTAGAAATAACAAAAGTAGCACGGAAAATACCGTATGATTTTTTAAATTCTTCATCAAAGCAACCGTTGGAAAACAAAAGTCGAATCTTTGATTACTTCAGATGGTTCAGCAGATTTTGAAGCTGTCACTTAATTGTCACTGTCATTTCATTTACAAAACATTTTTGTGTTTTCGAGTGGATTTCTGATGGTTTGCTTGCCAGAGCACAAAATATTTGCCCTCGGGGCCACACTGGCACTCAAGACAATGGAGACTCGGCAGAGTAGTGGCAGAGGCTGACTCTCGGGAACTCCGGAAGGAATAACGATAACAGAAAAACATCATCACTGTAAAGTCTTCTTGTAAGTTGGATTCTCAGATGGTACAGGATGCAAAATTCTGAAAGATTTACTGAAATTATTTAGGATAAAAGGCGCCTAGATACCTGGACTGGAACTCAAAAGAGCTCCCTTGGAATTGAATCACCCCCTGCTCTTTCGTGCTTTGAAAGATACTGTAACTGCCATGAGTGCCATATTATGTGCCTGATGGCCTTATTTATTTATTGATATTTTAATAGAGCAATAAACAAACTGGTAAAATGCTAGGTTATTTAATTTGGCAGCTTCCAGCTTCAAGGTCATGTCGATGAACAGATTCATCAAAGTTCCTAAGTGGATTACAAATTTTTCGCGGGAACAAACAATAATTAGGGAATTTTTGCTAGTGCAGTCCTTTGTCCCTGCAAATAACCTCTAATAAACACGTGTTGAATTGATTAATAAAAAAGATTGCATCCTATGTAACAACATTTATTTGGATATGGACGAGGAAATTGAAACTACAAAAACTGTTGGAAATGTTCACCGTTCACTTCTAAGCACAGGTTAACACGTCTTTTCATGTTCTCAAATGCATTTCGCAACATTGCAGGAGTGATATTCGCACATTCTTCAATTATTCTTTCTCTCAACTCCGGAAGGGTCCGGACTGGCATTTTAAAAATTGTGTTTTTTAAGTGAGGAAACACGAAATAGTCTAAGATGGTTAAATCTGGAGATCTTGGTGGAAATTCCGGAATACAACGCAAACTTATAAGGCGATCATCAAAAAATTCTCTTAGAAAGGCAATTGTTTCTTGGGTTGTGTGGGCTGTGGCCCCATCTTGTTGGAACATTCCACTCTGCAGCTCGTCATCATGCAATTGTGGAAAAAAACAGACAAGATGTTGTCCCGATATCTTTGGGCAGTGACAGTTTCATCAAAAAATATTGGAATAATGCGCCGACGAGACACAGCCATCCAAAGGCCAATCTTTAATGGGTGCAATGCAGCTTCTCGAAAAATGTGAGGATTTTCAGCACTCCACATTCGCATAGTTTGCGAGTTCACATATCCAGAAAGATGAAACCAGGCCTCGTCCGTGAAAAAAGTCAGATCAAGAAGATTATCATCGTTCATTAGATGATCAGTAAACCAACGACAATATCTGACACGTCTGTCGGGATCACCTGGTAAAAGTTCGTGATAGCACTGCATTTTGTAGGGAAATAAATGGAGTTGATTCTTCACGATTTTGCGAGTGGTGCTATAGCATAGCTGAACTTGCTGGGCAGCTCTTCGCAGGGATGTGATTGGTTCATTCTCGAAGACTTGTCGAACATTCTGGACTGCTTCTTCTGTCTGAACTGTCGGTCTGCCACTACCCTTCTTTCGTGTAATTCTGCCTGTCTCTTCAAACAAGCTTACTGAACGTCGAACCATTGAAAAGAAATCAGCATCAAGAATGGCAACATTTGGGAACTGCTGCCGGAATTCTTCGAGACACACGCCCGCACATTGTAACGCCATTCCCCATTTTCTGCTTGAAAACCGGTGCGAAAGTAAGCTTTAACAGCGAATATTTTATGCTCAACCAAGAAAACCATCGTGAAAAACCGTGAAACTGTAAACAAACTCGAAAATATTTATTTCTGCAAATGACAGATGATGACAGATTAAAGTGACAGCTGTAAAATCTGAACCATCAGAAGTAATCAAAGATACGGCTTTTGTTTTCCAACGGTTGCTTTGATGAATAATTTAAAAAATCATACGGTATGACAATTTTGCAAATGTTGTGAAGAGGGTGGAAAAGTTGTAAAGAGTGAAAATATAATCCAAATGACTAAATGATGAGTAGTTATCGGAAAAAACTAAATTCGGTGAATTTTGTAAAATGGCGCTCAGTAGGTTGAAAAATTACGAAGGGGGATGAAAAGTCAAGAGAGGTGAAAATTAACTGCGGTTAAGAAAAATACAAAATACTGGGGGTAAACGAAACCAGGCGCACCTCTTTTTTTTCTTTTTTTTGAATCGATTTGTTCTCTCTGCATGCTTAGTTTGTTGTCGAATAAAATATTGTATTTTATTCGGGGTACAAGGACCTTATTCGGCCCGTATGGATTTATGAATTCGCCTCCCTCCGTTCGGCGTTTAAACGTAAATACTCCGTCAAATAAAGTCTCACTTCTAATAAAATTAATTTCCGAGTATTAAATATCTAGACATTTGACACGATGGCGATGTCAGAAAATGGAATGTTTCGCAACGACGACAAACGTTAAAAATTTAATTTATTACCTAATACGATTTTTTTCCAATATCGATCGATTTACACTAAATTCAATTCTGAAATATGTCACCCGCAACATTATAATTCATATTTATACATAAGCCAAACCAAGCAGTTTATTGTGTGTTATGGTAGATAACGATTTAATTATTGTCAAAAAACTCCCAATTTTGACTAAATTACTTAAAGGGGGACTTAAGTGAAAATCAAAGTTGTAGAGATTTTTTTTCTAAGAATTATGGCGAAAAAATTAATGTGCTATTACCAATAATAACCGAGATACAGCAAATTTTATGTTTATTCCTACAACGGTGTGACGTCATCGGGGCATAGAAGCACGGACGCCCGGCCGCGCGCTTGGACGTGCAGTTTAAATGTGGTTTAAATTCGAACAACATGGCTTACGGGTTTGAGCCTCCTTTTTAACCTCCCCAAACCCATCACAATTTTAAAAAAATGGGAGGTTACTGCAATCACTAAAATTTTCGAATTTGAGATAGCACCAGATCTCCACGTTTTGAGGTCTCAGGAACCCAGAAAAGTGGTTTTTAAAATGTGTCTGTGTGTATGTTCGTACGTACGTACGTTCGTACGTACGTTTGTAAACACGCCACAGCCAAAACTACTGGGCCGATTTGGCTGCAATTTGGTACGTAGGCATCTCATAACCCAACTTAGATCTGAAAAGCTTTTGGAGCCAATCGTGCAACCGGAAATGCCATTTTGGCACATCAACTTTTAAATTTTAAATGCAAACCCCCATTTTTTACGTCACCATAAGAAAGACCTTCAAATTCTGCTTCTAAAAATGTATTCATTCTTAGTGCCCTTTTGACCAAAAATAAAAAAAAAATTGATTTTTATCAGACTTTAAAATCGCGGTACAGCCCAAGCCCCTGAATCGATTTGACTGAAATTTTGCACATAGGGATTGTATTACACCTCGAAAAGCTGAACAAATTTTGAATTCCATCGACTCACGGAAAGTGTCCTTTTGGCACACCAATTTCCAAATTTAAAATTATTCAATCATTTAACCATTAAAAACAAGTTTTTGAAAGATTTATTGTCACCATCAGAAGGGTCTTCAAATCTTGGTTTTAAATAGGACAAAATTAATTCGCATTTAGCGCTGTTTGGTTCAAAAAATCGAAATTTTATAATAACAGTTAAAACACATTATAGCCCAAATTACTGAATCGATTTGGCTGAAATTTGGTACATGGAGATTAGGTGACCCGTTGAAGACCTGAAAGCCCAATGAACATTTTTTGGTTTATAAAAGTGCTCACGACTTTGCGATCACCTGCTAATAAAACTGAAGGTCACATGATAGTGGTGATCAAAACATTTCTGCTACCACAATATACCTCTTAAAGAGCTTAAGTGGCGAATCATATAAGGGTCACGGTGACAACAAACTAGTCACCATATAAAACAAACAGATTTATAATGAATGGTCCGCAACCCTTATATAACTGCTATATATCCAGTCTGCTCAAGTTATTGGTTACCAGAGTGGGTTCCCGCAATATCTTGGTCACCGTTATAAAACATAATTTATACCGGTAACTGAAACGTTTCTGTTGCCTTTGCTTTCTGGTTTTCTCTCTTTCTCTTCTGATCACCCCATCACCCATAATTATTTTATTGTCTAGTTTCTCTGTCTGATTTACGGAAGATTAATGGTGTTTGTTCGTTTTAGCAACCAGATCTATGAGCGACACTTGACACTACAAGTTATTACTTTTCACCATTTTTTCACGCATTAAAAACGAAATAAACGAGAATCTAGCGGTAAAAAATTATGGCGCATTCTATGTTACCGTGTAATTTGCTGATCTGCCTTCTGAAATTTCATGCGCCATTGAAATTGAGAGAATTTCAGGCCTTACTACTGTTGAAAATAATTACGTAGGGGAGCGTGGGCTATAGTGATCACCGCGTTATTTTTGTAGTTATTAATATTAATTATGTGAAGTTAGAAAGAAAATATGACTAATATGTATATAATTAGCTATTATTATAACATGTGAAATAATTAAGAAGCATAGGCTGATATGTAAATAAGTTATGTTAGATCATGTAAGTACCTATCTAAATATTTTATGATGATGGTTTATTCAATGTTAAATAATCTACTTTCGTGAATATGCGTCCTCTACTTATACGGTTAATATTATATTAATTATATTGTTTAATTCTGATGTTAAAAAAAGGGTCGTGCAGCACGCCCCGCCAACTCGTCGGTGTTTATTCTACATCATGCCTCGTCTAAACAATTAATTCTATCGCTGTCATTTTTTGAAACCATGATTATATTTTATTAGTACATATAGAATATAACATACCGGGTGACAACGAGACCATATACGCTCCAATAACTTTTCTATTATCTAAGATAGAAATATGAAAAATTCCTCGTCAGTAAATATTCCCACCGGAAACCATTTTTTAACATACATTTCAACTTTCTATCACTACCGGTTTCGACGGAAATTGCTATAATTTTCAATTTGTAAATGGAACACCCGGTATATTTTTACATTTTTGGAATCTAAGGGTCATTCTAAGTATTGTAGTACCATTTTGGTGAGTTTTTTCTTGTCTTTGGAGAAATTTGGGAGTGGACTTAGAGTGCTGTGACAGGCATTTTTTGTCTTTTATGGGAGTCAGTTTTGTTATAAAATTTAAAAAATTGGGTTTGGGCCGGGCTTATTTAAACCATATATTTGGGGTGCTTCAAAATATTGAAAAAAGTTTTTTGATACTTATTTTTTTTAAAACGGCACTATGCCGCTTACATCTAGTCCATGAAAATGGATAATTTTTTCTTCTTACAAATTACAATGAGACCACCAACTTGGCATTTTTGTCCACCAACAAACAAGTTTCCCAAAAAAAAAGAAAAAACTCAATAAAATGACACTACGATATTCAGGGCACCTAGATTCCAGAAATGTAAAAATAAGCCGGGTGTAAAAAATATCAAAAATAAAATTAAAGCTCTTGAAAAATGCTATTCATTTTTCAAAACAGTTTGAAAATGTAAATGAACCGTTTTCATGAGACAAAAATAGAAGTACTGTATTTTAATTAGGTACCGGTAATTAAAAATTAAAGTTCGCGGAAATCTTTGGAAAATTGGATTAAAAATTTGTTGATATGTTGACTAAAAATGTGTTATTAGAAATCTAGATAGTTTTATTCGCTATTAGCTTTTGGCCATGATGCCCCGATCTCCCCTAATATATTTCTGAATCAACCTGGAGCCAAATGAAACATGGCAGCCGCTCGATAAAACCATCAGGACCATTATAAACTTTAGACAACCTTAATATACCAACGATTACTTTGAGTACGGTTATAAAACAAATGGAAATGTAATATATGTAACTTAAAGTAAGGGTACGTATCCATAAAAGGCAAAAAATGGTGTCCTTATATATCTTCTGGGGGTATAAAATTACTAATGGTACCATCGGGGCTTCGAAGTGATGGGAGAATCGGGGAATCCTTAAGTTATGTTCCGCTACTGATTGTAGTCCTTTAGTGATCTTATAAAACTTCTGTTCTTGATCAGTCAACCGACGTTTACTCATAACCTCAAATTTATGTAAGGTGAAAATTGAACTTTTAACTTTTTTCCAACTTTTCTTCACTGCACTCATTTTGTACGTTGGAAACTCTACTGTATGATGTGCATATGACATGAAGGAAAATAAAATAAAATGGTGGATATTGTTTGCTAAAGGAACTAAATGTTATATAAGGGTTGTATTGCAAACTTATACATACCTAAAATGTAATACTTGATGGTGACTACCCACGTAACACACATCCATCCTTTGTACGCTCTTTGGATGCCGTAAACCGGACCAACGATGGTCCGAAGTGCATCCATTGTTTACCCCGTAAAGGTCCGATTTGCGTCCCTCAATGGTCCGCAGTTCACTTTTTTGTACGCCCAATGTATACCCGTTATTGGGCATGAATTGGATCCTCGCGGATGCACTTCGGGCATTCATCGGACGCACGACTCGGGGACTCGCGGAGCGTTTTTAGATTATACATCGGACGTCCTAAGCAGGACATTTAAAGGATGGTTTTCGGACGTTTAATGGACGTTCTTCGGATGCTCAGTTTCGGCTGCATTTTGTACGCTTTTAGGATGATTTGATAGATCCGTCTGAAGTATACCCTTAGTTTATCCATTGAGTGTTCTTTGCACAACCAATTTACGTTACTAACTGGACAGTTTTCGGACGAATTAAATTTACTGGTTTAATTAAATAATATATATATTTATAACTACACACACTTAATTTATTAATTAGACTGTACATAATATAGAACACTCCAAATATCTAATTTTTCCTTCTTCTTTCTGGAGCTCTCCTCAACCATTTTGCTATTACGGCCTCGATTTCTCGGTCTCCTTCGTCCTTAAATTTACTGCACAATCTCGTTGCCTCTGAAATTAAAAAAATATTGCTAAATAATATGTAAGTAGATAATTGTATATATTTTGTTTGCTTATGATTTTTTCCGCTTTATGATGTGCAGGTGGTAGAAACTAAAATTTTCTGGATTATTCAATATACAGTGCGAGTGTAAAGTATGGAATGCCTAATATTCATAAATTTTTTACCGTTCATTTCTGTCAAAATCCGTACCGCAAAGTCGTTTTTTTTAATGCGGATTTGATGGCGTGGTCAATCATTTTCTTCTATTTCCGGTTCAACCGGAAATAGCCTTAAATTTGTGTTCTCAAATGGAATGATAGTTTTTTCTCATCGAATTCGAAATCTACAATTTTTTCTGAGTTGAAAACACACACATTTCACCGGACGTGGAGTCACGGCCTCCAGATTTTCAATAACACCGAAGGAATTGGTTAAAAATCAAGATTTTTGAAAATCGCAAATACAAGTCAGTCTTATTTTTTTGAGTCAAATTCAACTGCGCAATTACATTTCGTCTTATTCGTCTTTGCTCTTTAAATTTTTTTTCACTTTGACAATCTGCCAAAATTGCGAAAAGCATTTTTTAAAATGTGTGATCGCACAGTTAAATTTGTATCAAAAAAATTAGGTTGACGTGTATTAATTTTGATTTTTTACCGATTAATTTTTTCGATGTTTTTGAAAGTCTAGGGTGGTCATGAGTCCACTTCCGGTCAAGCATAATAGATGTTTTTAACTCGGAAAAAATTGTAGATTCCGAACCCGATGAGGAAAAGCTATATCATTCCAGTTAAAAACAATAAATTTAAAGCCATTTCCGGTTGACCCGGAAGTGGAAAAAATAAGTGACTAGGCATCCAATTCGCATTAAAAAAATAAAATAGACCCATCCAAGGAATTTTGGCAGAAATCAACCGTAAAAGATTTATGAATAAATTTTATTCCATCATACTTTACACTCGCACTGTATTTAGAACTTTATTCTCGTTCTCCCAACCGATTTTTGAGGAATTTAATTTGTATTATCTTTAAGAATCTATTTTTGCAACTAGGTAACTAATAACAAAAAAATGTTCTTGGCTTGACACTTACCAACGATAAGTGCCGTAACGTGCAGGTCTGGAAACAATACTTCGCGTTCATCCCTGTGCTGTTGTATAAGGCAGCTACACTATCTGACAATATTCGCGTCAAGAGCCTTCTAACAAATTCCATCAAGTCTTTCATGCCGACAGTGGACAACTGGACGGCCTGTAATCAAAAAAGTTAACGAAATGTTATGAAATAGGTAATAATCAGGGTTATTTACCGCAGAAGACATGTTTTCCTTTGAAGAATGAAGACAGATACTAGTAGTGTACACTGTCTGCAGGTATCCATCACCCCTCACGTGCACATATTTGGCATTTTGATTGGTTGAGATCAAGTGACGACTGCGCAGTGATCCCTCAGCTACACTTGCCTTAAAGGGATGAAGAAAATATCGATCGAGGTTTTGGGGAAAAGTACCGGTACCCACGCCATGCCACGCTATTCTTAGGCGTGTATATGATTTACCATTACAAAAGATGGCGGCGCTTTGGTACTGAGTGGTATTCATTCATTAATAATAACAATTTTTCAAACATTTACGTCTCGCAAACTCACTTTGTGCATGAAGCACAAAGTTAAAATAATATGACATTTTTTAGTTTTTAGCTTCTTCCGCATTTCCTATATTTCAAAAACCAAGCCAGATATCTTGAATTTCTTTTCAGATTCTTAATATACACGGAAAATGACAACTTTTTTGTAACTTGATAAAATTTTGTATCCTTTAACGTTTGCGCGATGTAAATTTTTCTAAAATGGAAGAAAATGCTCTGATAAATAATTATAGCCATCGACTGGATGAAGTAGGTATAAATGATTCTAATTACCGAATATCTGAATAATTTCCCACTTGTGATAATAAATATTAGATGAAACGCATAGTAATTTTTCGGTGAATCGGCGGCTGATATACCTAGATGCTTGAATAAACATGCCAAATTACGTCCCTTTGCGGACGGTTCATTGTTAATACGGAATTAGATAAACTTTGTATGCTCGATTTCGGTCATCCGAAGACTATCCGTAATCAGGCATTCAATGGATGCACGTGTTACGAAAAACTTTGTACCGTCAAAAATCTTCCGCCTATGGTTTATTCAAAGAACGCCCAATTACGTCCGTCTTGTGGACGGTTCATAATTAACCCGGACTTGGGATGTACTTTGTATGTCAGATTCTGTGCATCCGAAAAGTATCCGTAATCAGGCATCCATTGTGCATCGATTTCTTGTCGGTCCATAAATAGTCCGGAAATTGGCATCCAAATAGCATACAAACACGCCCGCAATCGGACTGTCCGAAGATTACCCACAGCGGTTCTTCCAATGGACGCATTTTTTTCGTCCGCATCAGGACGGTTCAAAAAGTGCCCAGAAAAATGCGTTCAATGGATACCCAATTTTAGTCCGGGACGGTTCGACAGTAAATCGGACCAACAATGGACCGACTCGGGCGTACATTGTACGTCCGTGTGTTACGTGGGTATTTGTCACCGTGTTATATAGTGGTGTCATCCATAACTTCCAGTTTTCGCAATTTATTAGAGTAACTATCAAGACAGTTATAAAAACAGGTTACTTTCGGTTATATAAAAAAGGAACGGTAACCTTTATAAATTTTTCTTATATACCATTTAGCTGCGGAAACTTGAGGTTTTATAAGACGGTGGCAATGATGTTTCGGCAACCAAGTTATAAATCCAGAGGTAATTGTTACTTTTAGTGATCTTTTAAAACTGTTATAGACTTCTGATACCAATTAGTAATTTTATAAACTGACGTTACTAGATTATATATCCCGGGAACCACTATAAACAGTCTATAAAACAACCTGTGACTTCGAGTCGCCACTAATGTTCATTGGGAGGCTTTTGGGAGCAATTGGCCCACGGGAACTGCCATTTAAGCATATCAACTTAAAATTTTAAATACAAGGCCTCCTTTTTTATGTCGCCTTTAGAAAGACGATCAAATTCTGGTTCTAAAAATGTACTTACAATTTCTGCCATTTCAATGGAAAATAGAGAAAAAATTCTTTCTCATTAAAAGGGAGCAGGCTGACAGTGGATTACATAAAGTGGCAGTTATTGTCAAAAATTTGGCAAAAGATTAACCTTAAAAGGAACATATTGTCAAATGTGATGGGTGATGTACGAGGTGATGTCGGTATTTGTCAGAAAATTGCGAAATTACAGACGATAAGGATAAAAAAAATTCTGTTGAATTGACTACTATCTACACAGAATACAAAGATCCACGCGATGGGGAGGTTCCAGCCGCTTCTCTGCTGCATTTTTTCACTAAGAAAATGGAAAAGTTGGAAGCTGAGAAGAGGAAACAGCTCCTAGATGCTGATAAATTTGTGAATAGAAGCAATACTGGTGTCTTTATAACAATTGTTGTAAAACAGCGAATGATTCGGAATGTTTTTGTTGCCAAGAAAGCACTCTGAGGGCGGGTTCTATTAAAACATTGAATCCTGTCTTAAAGTTAATTCTTCAAAAATTCTATAACAACAAATTATTGACAACAATTGTTTCTATGGTATCGTAGCGGGCTTAGCGTTAAGTCTAGGAATAAATAACGAGTGGTCAAAAACTTTTCCGATCTAGTAGCCCTTGACTTGAGAGACGTAGGGCGTCAAATTTCGCTTTGAATGATAATTTCAGCAGTCTACTCTTTACGTACTAGATCGAAAAAGTTTTTTCTCACACGTTATTTTATACAACCCGCCCTAAGTGGTGAAAAATGACTGCGAACATGATTGTTTATTGTAAGTTGTTGTATTCTCATATCTTTCTTACGATTGATGTTATTTGATTAAAACTTTGAACTTTTATATTTTTAACAGATTTTTCGGGATAATTCAGGAACGAATCAAGATACCGGAGAATATCTTCAGATTCTTAATCACCAAGAAATAGTGCAACTTTTCTCTAATTTAACCGACTCCGTATCTTTTACCGTTTAGGAGATCCCAATGGCGAGCAGTGAAAAAAAGAATCAACCTGTATACTTCCATTAATTTAGTGCCAAATTAATTCTTCACCCTGTATACTTCCATTATTTAGTGCAAAATTAATTCTTTCTTGTTATACTAGACATAGAAATACCTAAGTCTTTAATTTTCAGGCATGGAGGTACTGTCAGGGGAGGTACTGTCAGCGATCGAGCGAATAAGCTAGAAGAAGAAGTTTTGAGAATTTGACGATTAAAAAATGCAGCAGAGAAGCGGCTGGAACCTCCCCATCGCGTGGATCTTTGTATTCTGTGGAGATAGTAGTCAATTCGACAGAATTTTTTTTATGCTTATTGTCTGTGACTAATTTCGCAATTTTCTGACAAATACCGACATCACCCATCACATTTGACAATATGTTCCTTTTAAGGTTAACAGTTTGCCACCCTTTTGACAATAACTGATACTTTATGTCATCCACTGTCAGCCCGCTCCCTTTTAATGAAAAATAATTTTTTCTCTATTCTCCACTTAAATGGCAGAAACTGTGAATACATTTTTAGAACCAGAATTTGATCGTCTTCCTAATGGCGACATAAAAAAAAGGCCTTGTATTTAAAATTTAAAGTTGATATGCTTAAATGGCACTTCCTGTGGACCAATTGCTTCCAAAAGCCTTTCAGGTCTTCAACGGGTTACCCAATTTCCATGTAGCAAATTTCAGCCAAATCGATTCACTAATTTGAGCTATAATGTATTTTTAGTGTTATTACAAAATTTCGATTTTTTGACCCAAAGAGCACTAAATGCGAACGAATTTTGTCTTATTTAAAACCAGAATTTGAAGACCTTTCTGATAGTGACAATAAATCTTTCAAAAACTTGTTTTGGATGGTTAAATAAGTGAATAATTTTAAGTTTAAAATTGGTGTGCCAAAACAGCACTTTCCGTCGGCCGATTGAATCCAAAATTTGTTCAGCTCTTCGACGTGCAATGCAATCCCCATGTGCAAAATTTCAGCTAAATCGGTTCAGGGGCTTGGGCTGTATCGCGATTTTAAAGCCCGATAAAAAACAATTTTTTTTTAATTTTAGGTCAAAAGGGCACTGAGAGTGAATACATTTTTAGAAGCAGAATTTGAAGGCCTTTCCTATCGTGACGTGAAAAATGGGGGTTTGCATTTAAAATTTAAAAGTTGATGTGCCAAAATGGCATTTCTAGTTGCACGATTGGCTCCAAAAGCTTTTCAGATCTAAGTTGGGTTATAAGATGCCTACGCACCAAATTTCAGGCAAATCGGTCTAGTAGTTTTGGCTGTGGCGTGTTTACAAACGTACGCACGTACGTACGTACGTACGCACATACACACAGACACATTTTTAAAACCACTTTTTTGGGTTCCTGAGACCTCGAAACGTGAAGATGTGGTGCTATCTCAAATTCGAAAATTTTAGTGATTGCAGTAACCTCCCTTTTTTATATGTGGTGAAGTGGATTGGGGAGGTTAAAATAAATCTATCGACGTGGCAAGGCAATTCGATGTAGGCAGAATTTGTCAAGAAATTAATTATCGATTCAGATAATCCTTCATTTTAGTGGGAATTGCATTAAATTTAGTGAGAATTTCATCCAAAATAATATCCATTGTGTACCGTGGCAATTTACTGAACACGACGCGAGCTTTGAGGTGAGGCAGCGTCCCGCCCGAGATGCCCCGGAGTTCTGCCGTCCATCCCGACTCCGGGCTTCCGGGAGGGGCGGATGGAGGGGATCCCCTCCCATCTTAAATAGTTCGTAATAATTTACGCAATATATTGTGATTGCCTGCATGTGAGTCGAGGAAAAAATGCGTAGTGGTCCGGGCGATCCGGGATCGTTAGTAACGCCGCCGCCAGCATATAATTCAGGTGACGATATGGCCCGGTTAATGGAATGTTGGCGGCGCGTTGTTTTGCCTCGTTATCGAGACGGCGTTTTGTTTGCAGCCGCAACCGGAACTTTGGCCCACACTATCTGCCGCACAGATACTGCCCGTTTTAAACGTTATTATTGGGTGTTTTATTTAACAACTTTTTGATACTCCACCCCCCGATAAGATAACTCCCCCACCAACCCCTTTTTTGTGGAAATTGGAACGAGGAAATTGGTGAGCTTGCTTTAACCTACTCAAACATAAATTCCCTCTCGATTTAATTAATAACTTTAAATTGGCTCGACCAGAAAATTCCGTGCAAACTACTTAAGTACATTAACAGCTTTCGGATGATCTTGCTAAGATAATGATTGAGATGCAGTCACAAGTAACAATTTCGGTTTTATTTTGATATACATATAAGGTAGCTATAAACCTTATGCTTAAATTTTTTTTACGGGGGATTGCAATTCGATAATAGGTATAGGTACGTGTCCTTTTTTACCAACACAATTAATTATAATGGCACATCAGTGACAACACTGAATTTCCAGGCAAAAATTAAATACATATTGGATGGCTGTAGTATTGATACCGTGCTATCAATTCCGAAAGTTATAATTGATAATTCACTCATATTTGACGTTGTTTATATTAATGAATTCCAAATTAAAAACAATAGCGGTGTAACTCAATTTTCGTCCATGGAAATTTGTTATGGATCCCTTTAGGGCTGGGCTGTGGTTTCCAGGCTCTTATGGAGCGGTTAAAACATTTGTTGGCGGGTTGTTGGAAGTTTATTACCTAACGATATTCAATAATTCAACGATTAAAAGTTGTTTCCGAAAAGGTAGCAACTTTAGGGTTAACTTTTAAAATTTGATGACGTAGATTTATCATGCACGGGGAGTTATTAACCTTTACAAGAATAATTTAATTTCGTCTGAATCAAAGCTCATAATGTTAGTTGCTCAAAAAAATAACGTTAAACTTTGTCAGTGATGCCTTGATATATTAACCGCGAGAGAAAATTATATAATTGATTATTGAAAACTCAGTTTTAAGCTTCAATTTCTTTAAAAAAGTAAACCTCACCAGTCCTCTTTGTGTATTCTCTGACAATAAACCGATATTATTATTAGCAGTTAATTCATAAATAATGTATGAAACATTTCAAAGCCATTTTAAAGTGCCGAATTTAAATAACTTTTAACTCGACTTTCAAGTTAGCTCTTGACATCAGATTGAGATTTAATATTAACCTTCAAAAATCGAGATTTTATAATTAGTTTTTTCAAAATATTTTGTAAGTTAAGTGTACAAGAACTATGTACCAGTCTGTAGCTGTCGGCATAAAAAACTATTGGCAAAAACAAGCGAACTCCTCTTCTTCTGCTTTTTCGCAAATAGGTACCTGGAACACTATAAGCAAGCTAACAATTCTCTATAAGAGTGGTCTCAACAACTAAACTAAAATCAGTCGCTTGATCTGTACGAGCTCGTTTTCAAATAATACAAAAATAAAAAAAAAATCTGGAATACTTTTACCCCTCAATTAATATTTCACAGGTTTTTTTACTTATTCTGCGGATAGATGAACAGGAAAATAAAAAAATATATTTCCATTGCTGTTAAGGTTCATAAAATTCACTTGAAACTTTAATCAATTGTATTAATTATGAAAGGAAATCGCATACTTTAAATGTAAATCGGGAGACCGCTCAAATAATTTTTTATACCAACACACGCGTCTGAACTGAAAAATTCTTATCATTGTGCCAATACTGCAGCTTTATTGGTTTTGCAGCAATAATAAATTTTTTTTATCCGAAAATTTTCATAAGTATATCTTACATTGCTTACCTGCTTAAACCGATCGGCGGAAAGGTTGTTCAGGTGAGAAATTGTCTCTCAATGCAAAAAGCGAGGCAAAAAGTATGGGAACTTTTCGATATAAAATCTATTATTGCAGCTAAACTAATAAAGCTGCAGTATTGGCGCAATGATAAAAATTGTTCAACTCATCGAGACGCGTATGTCGATATAAAATAAACTGTGCAACAAAGGTAAACTTTGTTATTGAAGCGCAAGGTATAATTACAATTGCATGTGCAGGGGACAAAATAACCAGTTTGCATCTGAGGACCTAGCTTTAATGTTTGTTGTAGGACAAATTTTTGTTGCAAATTTCGTGGACTTAAAAGAATGCACTTGATTAAATTTGTCCCCATGAATTCTAAGGCCTGTAAACAACATTTGAAGTTAACCCAAGAATTTTTTTTATTTTTCTGTTCAGGGATTTGCTAAATAAACAAAAACAGTTTCAAATATTAATTTTGCCGTGATAAGCATTTTTCGATTTTTTCTGATATACAAATATACGAACGACTGAAAACGAATTGTAAAATCAGCAATAATTGGTGTTTCCGTCCGAGCCCGCAGGATATGAACATTTAATGGCTCGTACAAATCAAACCAGTGATTTGTCGGCTTTAGTTGTTCAGACAATTCTTGTAGAGAATTTAATACTCTATAAAAAAGTAAGTAGACCTTGTCTGTCTTGCTTAGTTTCGAGATATTTGCGAAAAAGCGGAAAAAGCTAGTTCTTTGTTCTTAAAATTACTAGTAATTTTTCATGTCCTGAGGTACATACAAACTGGCATAAATTTTTTCGAGACGCTAAAACCTATTTGTGGCCCTTTTTTACGCAAAAAGAAGATAACCTTTGCATAATAACATAATAATTCCAATGATAAAATGAAAAACAAACTTCACAAATCCTTAAAAATGTAAAGGTCTTCGTCATGTTGTTAAATTGCGAAGGCGTAGAGAGAACATGACGCTTTATTCTTCATTATTTCGACCTTAAACTTGAAATTTCGACTTTAAACCCGAAACTTCGACTTTAAACTCGAAATTTCGACTTTAAACTCGAAATTTTGACTTCAATCTCGAAATTTCGGCTTTAGACTCGAGATTTCGGCTTTAGACTCGGAACTTAGACTTTAAACTCGAAATTTCGAGTTCGAACTCGAAGTCAATACTTTACTTGACAGTTCAGCTTCGGCATAGTCGGCAAAGTCGAAATAATGAAAAATAAAACGGACTGTCCTCTTAATTAAATACACCATAAACTATAAGTTTTTCCGTCTAGTTTTGTGTTTCTAGTAATGTAAATGTAAATAGAGACCACTCAACCTAATTTTTATTATATCAAAATTTGCGTCTCGATGAGCTGAAAAATTTTTATCATTGCGCCAATACTGCACAGGTTAAGATTCATGGAAACTTTTCGACATAAAATTTATTCTTGAGGCTAAACTAATAAAGCTGCAGCACCTATTGGCGCAATGATAAGAATTGTTCAGCTCATCGAGACGCGTGTCAAGATATAAAAAATTATTTTGTGTGGTCTCTCTATTTACATTTAAAGTGTGCGATCTCCTTTTCATAAAATAAGGTTCACTTTGCAGGTACTACAGAGTTACAAAGTGTTAAAAATAATTGAAACCCAAAGTGGTTTATTTGGACAAGTTGTTCCTTTCTTTACATTTATGACGGAATTGTTATACCTATTTTTAAAATCCAGAACTGAAATATAGTTAATTAATTACATATTCATATTATTTTCTTGTCGTTCATTTTTTTTGGGACATCTTCATAATCTGACAAAGGCATTGTAATGATTTTCCCCTCTCTTTAGTGGCATGCGTAAACATTATGGTTTTAGAGAATTCGTTCGCTCGCTCACATAACTTGAGACCGAACGCAGATATCGATCTGAAATTTTGTATAATCAAAAAAATCTAGTCGGGGATTATTTTTGGGTCATATCGGACTACGGGGGTGGGAGTTAGAGGTGAAAACCCGAAAAACTATTAACTGCAATGAAGCAATATTAATATTGAAACTGGGAAGTGGTTTACATTGAATTTAAATGCTGGGATTTAGGGAGAAATTCATCAAGGGTAATGGAAGGGGTAGGAAAATTAAGATATTGATACCTTTAAAAACTGAAAAAACAATAGCTTTCCCTTGTCTCGTTCGGGATTTGTAATTAGCTGTCAAAATTTCAGCCTCCCACTCTTTTCATCCCCTTGTGTTTCTCAACCCTCTAAAAGTAAATTTTGCTAAATTCACGCAGTATTTGCAATGTTTTCTGAAATTCTGTTCATTTGAGTTATATTTTCATCTCCTTAAATTTTTCAATTCCTCCAGAATTTTCCGCCTACCAAAGCGACAATTTTGTAAAACTACAGCGTTTTTGTTTCTTGTGCAGAAACTGTACACACTTGGATTTTAAATTTTACCCTTTTCAATTTTTCAACCCCCTGCACAAAATTTTAAACCCCAATTTTTTGTGTTATTCTTCTGTTTTTTCGCTGACTATTCTTTGTGTCGTTATGATTATTAATCAAGTGCTTCGACGTTACCTAAAATCAATTTACGGAAAGTTATTCGAATGCATTTGTTCGAAAACAAATAGTTCGCTCGATGGTAAGTTGTTCGTAAGGTAAATTATTCGAAAGACTAGACCTGGGTCTGTATTTTTGAAACGTGGGAGCTTCTCCCCGGGGAGAATACAACCGTAGGCTCTCAAATCTCGCTCCCCCTCCATTCATTTTTCGTAGTGGTGGTGAAAGGCTACGATTTCACGTGGTGCCGAGCATGTGAGAACCGATCTCCACCGATTTTCGACAACCAATTATCACGATTGTATGGCGTGTAATCGTCATTTCCCATGGGAATTGCTTTCACATGGTTCAAAAATTGGGCCCCTGAACTGTCCTAGTTTCTCGCACTTCAAGACCGATATTTTGATGAGTTCTATTGCGAACAATTTGTTTTCGAACAATTTCATTCGAGCAATTTTCCGGATACGCCCAAGATCGCCACGTCTTTTATATACAGGGACATTGTTTTAACTTGCAACATATTCAACGACATTTCTATGCAATGATATGAACATTTCAAAATGCAACATGGTAATAATAGAGTGAGAAAATAATATGTTTGAAATTGTAATTCGGAAGTAAATAATTTTGCGATTATAACGATAACGAGTCTCAACGACTCGGCTAGAAATTCGTTATGGCAAAGATATTTCCGTTAGAAGTGCGATTGAGACTCGATATTAATGTGTCGCCATTCTAAAATAACGAATGAGTATAATGCAATTTGTGATTCGTAATAGCAACTTACTGTGTTTCATGCAGTGTAAGAAAAATTTGGGGAAATCAGTGGAAACCTGGGAAGTCTTGGGGAATCGCAGGGAGACCTGTCTGAAAGAAAACCTAGTCTATAAAATTTTTTCTTGCGATCACCCTCTCTTTTATTCACCACTAACAGGAATTGCGACAACTCCAAACATTAATTCATCTGATATTAAAGTAAAAATTCCCCTATGCGCTGGTGGAATAAAGACCGATAAATCGTAAACTGTCAATAACCAAATGACCAATCCCAGGTAAAATCGAACCCAGTCCAGATTCTGCAGCGTCGACAATTAAATATTTAGAAATTTCCTGCGAACTCGACCTCGCCCTAATTTTATTTGTTCAAGTCGGGCGAATGCGTCTAAAATTCCGAATTAATAAACCTGCAGCTTCCACTTCCGTCTCAGGAATTTCCAGCGTCGTGATCTACTTTTATTATCAATTACGCGACAATGCGCTTTAAAAACAGCCTCAGTTACCGTTTATTATCAATATCGGCCAGTCGTCGATCACACTAGAGAGGTTGTAAAAGAGCAGTTCCACCCCCACCCCTTCGCTCCCCTACCCCCCCTCGGGGGCATGATATGATTATGATCCGAGGTTGCTTGGAAACGCGCAGCATCCATCCCCTCTACCCGGTATATAAACTGAGGGTGGATTGACGCGCACCACTTCGCGGAAGCTCGTCACGTACGGTGCGTCGCAGTGGGCTGTGAAGCAGCGACAGTCACTTTTTCCAACCCAGGTCTTGTGATTTTCACGATGTTTGGTGTGCAGTTTCGATGCGTGCCTTCAACCAAAAGGGTGAGTCCGAATTTCTATTTCGCAAACTGCGTCCAGGGGATTTACGGCACCCTCGTGAATTAAAATCGCAGGCGGCGGTGATCCTGAAAGGCCTTTAGCGGGAGATTTATGTAATGGTGAGCTATTGTGCCTCGAAATTTACGCCCGTTACCTGCCCCGCAAAATAATTAAAACTCTGGCCCGACGCCTCCACCATATTTCGCGAGCTCATGAATATCAATGCAGGACTGAAAATAATTTCCTTTGAATGAAAAAATGAGAAAATCGCGTCGTTAATGCATTTTTCAGCAAACTATTTTTAGCTGACCTAATTTCAAGATGTAGCAATTCTAAATAACCTGACCCCGTCGCCTCCACCATTTCCGCAGAAGTGTAGCCCTAGCTTTGCATTCGTTTCGATGCCCTCCAGCTACAAGTGAATTAATTCGAAATACATTAATTATGCTCAGGAGGCAGCTTCCTCCTCATTTTTCATCGGGAGCGAGGCCGCTCAAGTGTAGACGTAAAATAAAATATGACGGGAGAATATGGCACAACCTTCTAGCCAAACCTTATTGTGATGTGCAATTAATTAATAACTCCGCTAATTAAAATTAATAGAAGGGATGATTACTGATATTGGGCGTTTAGAGCTTCGACTGAACTTCAGTAGATTAGCATCCTGCAAAATGTAACATTTGCGGTGACGCGACTAACTTTTACTGCCGGGCCCATTATTATAACAAAAACGAGGTGTTAAGTACTATTATTGTTGAATCGAAGCAAGCGCACGTTTAAACCAGTTGCTTCATTTATTTTTTTGTCTTTTTTGTCTCAGCTTCCACTTCTTTTGTCTTGCAGGGAATAACACTGGTGGGTGATAGCAAATTTTCTTGACTTGCGAGTTTTTCGTCGTGGTGCGTTCTCGTTCGTCATGTTTTTATTAATTGATCATTTTTCCAGTTAAACCTTGTCTAGACTAAAAACTGAACTCCCAAAGTAACGCATTTATTTACTTTTAAGTAAACAACTGATTTTGAGTGAGTTGACTAGTTTTTAAAATATTTAAATATTAAATATTTAAATATAACTTAATCTAGAAGGAATATGTGCAGTTCGAGGAAAACAGTTTTTTTTGTTTTTTCAGTAGAAGTGGCTACAGCCAGTTAAGAGGTTTCCAAAGTAGTGAATCGATTTTCAAAAGGAATAATAATTGCCATAGTTACAATAATTGTCAAAACTCGCAGTGCGAATAAATTTTACTGTATAGATATACCTCAATACTCTAAAATCTAAGAAAGTCCCTCGAAAATTGCGCAGATTTCATTTCGTAGAAAAAAATTAAAGTCATATGTCTCCCGAAAAAAATATAATATCAACTGACATTAATTTATAAAAATATTGCTTAAAATATGGTACATTATACCTTTATAAGTACATCTTACTGGTGTAATACAACATTTATAAAGATTCCGTTTGTAGCCTGCTGCAAAGTGTATGTAACTCACGAAACCCAGTAGCTGAAAATTTAAGATATAAAAAAGTTCTTCAACCACTTTATTGCGCAGTTTTTATAAAGCCCGGTCTATTAATGGTATATTAAATAACTTATCTTATAAAAGCTTATACAGACAAATAAATGAAACAGAAATATGTAGGTAAATCTATTTTATTTAAATGCAAAATGTTTTAAAATTTAATATTTGTTAATGTTCATAATTCAGTTTTAACTAATGATCGAGCCTTGAAAAAGAGAATAAAATAAATTCTCGAAACGTAGGCACAGATAAAAAGTGTGTTTTTGGTAACATCCAATTCCTGTGAAATTTAATGTGGTAAATCTAAAGTGCTAACATGACCGGCTAAGGATGTATAAACATTTAGAAAACTATAATAGTTACTTATTTGACAAGTGCGTAAAGCGAGATTATTAGCCGCGATGGGAAAAGATTATTTATTTATTATTATTCAGTGGCTCTAGATTATACGATTTAAGGAAATAACATAAACACAAAATTTCATACGAGATTGGAGATGACGGCGATTTGGGTTACTAATGTAAAATATTGTTAAAAAGTTATGATCGCCCTCCTTTTCCACATTTTAACTTCTACGCTCAGCGAAGCAGTTACTAAAAAAAGTTTTTTAGACAAGTCCTGCTACTGGACGTATATCGAGGTAAAATTTGGCACACTTGGAGACTTTGCAAGTGCTGCTTAGATTCGGGTTCAATCGGTTTACGGAAAGTGCCATTTTGGCACACATTACCTTTAATTTTAAATGCAGACCCCATTTTAAATACAGACCCCTATTTCACAAAACCGTAGGAAAGGGCTTCAAATTCTGCTTTTAGGCGAATAACTAATCAAAGATACGCTGCATCTGACACTGAAAGATCTTGGGATAAAATTTTACGCCAACTTGGTAAGTGATGTACCATTTATCATGACGCGACTAACTTTTACTGCCCGTCCCATTATTATAACAAAAACTAGTTGTTAAATAATATTATTCTTGAATCGAAGCAAACGTGTTATACCTTTATAAGTGCATCTTACTAGTGTGATACATTTATAAAGATTCTGCTTATAGCCTGCTGGAAATTATATGCAGTTCAAGAAGCCCAATAGCTGAAAATTTAAGATTCAAAAACGTTCTAACCACTTTATTATGCAGTTATAAGGAAATAGTATATTACGTAACGAGAGTTGTAAGAAGCATATTACGCATGTGTGGAAGAAGTTGTACACGAGCCGCGTAGCGGCGAGTGTATAATTCCACAGTGCGTAATTGCCTTACAACTCAAGTTGCGTACGATACTTTTTCTACGACCACACAATAGGTACTTAATTTTTCTCGAAAGTAGGTAATAAAAAGTTTTTGAGAGGAATATTTCGGAAATATCCTAGGACAAGTCAACATAATTTTTTTATGTGAATCCAGTGGTATAGTCAGATATTTTTTAGCACTTCCGGTTCAACCGGAAATGACCATAATTTTTATTTTTCAAATGGAATCATACTTTATCTCAACGAATTCCTAATCTACGATTTTATGCAAATTTACTCTGCGTTATTATTTTGGTTCCTGAAACGTTCTTTTCCAGCATAAATAATTAATTCGTGCTTACAATGGAATTACTTTTCTTGAAGTCAACTAAATTAACGATTTATTGTTTCTGGGTACCAAAAGTATTCCATATTATGACAATTTCTTTAAAATAACTGCTCAGAGGTTAAGAAAATATGAAGAAATACAACTTACCGGTCCCAAGGCATTTTCGGACAAAAAGGTCCTGCGATATAACCTAACTTTTGCACGGAAGATTTTTAATGATTTTACCTCGGATTTTACTTTGCGGTTGGACTGCTTTTATCCCGGAAGAGGAGTAGTCGATAGGTTTTTAAAATGGCCTAATAAAATAAGGGGAGAATAATAAATTTAACAATAAAATTGAGTGAAAAATGACATTTGACAAATGACAATTGAAAACTGTGCGATTTTCACTCTTTACGCACAGTTTTAGATTTGCGTGCGTAAGGAACGGCTTACTTAGTTTGCACATTGTACAAAATTGGCTATTTACAATAGTGGTCGTAGAAAATAGTATATTACGTAACGAGAGTTGTAAGAAGCATATTACGCTACGCGGCTCGTGTATAATTCCACAGTGCGTAATTGCCTTACAACTCGAGTTGCGTACGATACTTTTTCTACGACCACACAATATTTCTTAACCTTTCTCAATAGTAGGTTTAAAAAATTGAAGAACTTCTTCGAGAGGAATATTTCGGAAATATCCTGAGACAAGTCAACCTTATTTTTTTGATGTGAACCCAGTGGTATAGTCAGATATTTTTAGCACTTCCGGTTCAACCGGAAATGACCATAATTTTTATTTTTCAAATGGAATCATACTTTTTCTCAGATGCATTTCTCACAAAAGATGTTATGCAAATTTACTCTGCATTATTTTGGTTCCTCAAACGTTTTTTTCTAGCATAAATAATTGATTCGTGCTTACAATGGAATTACTTGCCTTAAAGTCAACTAAATTAACGGTTGATTGTTCCTGGGTACCAAAAACCTGCCAGTATTCTATATTATGACAATTTCTTTAAAATACCTGCTCAAAAGTTCAAGATAATACGCATAAATACAACTTACCGGCCCCAAGGCATTTTCAGACGAAGAGATCCTGCGATATAACCTAACTTTTGCACAGAAGATTTTTATTGATTTTACCTCGGATTTTACTTTGCAGTTGAACTGCTTTTATCCTGGAAGAGGACTAGTCGATATGTTTTTAAAATGTCCTAATAAATAAGGGGAGAATAATGAATTTAACAATAAAATTGAGTGAAAAATGACATTTGACAAATGACAATTGAAAACTGTGCGATTTTCACTCTTTACGCACAGTTTTAGGTTTGTGTGCGTAAGGAACGGCTTACTTAGTTTGTACGTTGTACCAAAATTGGCTATTTACAATAGTGGTCGTAGAAAAATACAATTACAAATAAAGTAGAAATATGTAGGTAAACCTAAAATGCTAACACGACCGGCTAAGGCTGTATAAACACTTGTGAAACTATAGTTATTTATTTGACACAAGTGCGTAAAGCAAGATATTACCCGCGAGTGAAAAATATTATTTATTTATTATTATTCAACAGCTCTAAATTTTACGATTTAAAGGAGTAACATAAACACAAAACTCCATACGAGATTGGAGATGACGTCGATTTGAGTTACTAATGTAAACTATTGTTAATAAAAAAAAGTTACGAGTGTCCCTCCTTTTCTACATTGGAACTTCTACGCTCAGCGAAGCAGTTGCTAAAATCGTTTTAGGTTAGAACCAAAAAAATTTTTGAGAGAAGTCCGGCTATGGTCCAGCTACAGCTAAGCTACTGGACGTATATCGAGGTAAAATTTGGCACACTTGGAGACTTTAGTGTAAGTGCTGCTTACATTTAGGGCTAAATCGCTTCACGGAAAATGCTCTTTTGACACAACAACTTTAATTTTAAATGCAGACCCCTATTTTTCACATAACCCTAGGAAAAGTGTGCTTCTTTTGCGAACGGTGCCTAAACGCTTGCCCATTTTTGATTATTCCTTGATTAAAGCAAGACTGATGGTTTTTGTTTAATAATCCACATTTTTATGTATAGGGAAACTGAAAATCTTCTAATTCTTTGCGTTTTTCTCACTTTAAACTCGTAATTTTTGTCTTTTGTTATTTGTTAATTATCAGCGAGTTTGGAAAAGGTTTGATTAAATTTGCTAATCCGGTGCAGCAAAGGATGAAAGCTTAAAGCTTGGTCCTTCTTAGAAACTAAGTCAAGAAATACTGCATTTGATTCTCATACTTAAATTTAAACAGTGATGATCCAATATTAGCATTTCTAAAAATTTGTATTACACGGGTTTGTTAATAGTCTATAAAGCCCCTTCATCTGCCTTTACTGTTAGTGCTACTTCACTAAAAATTATCAATTTACTTTTATGAGAAATCTGGATTTAGAGAAGCAACAAATTATTTGAGGCGTGGTTATTAAGTAATATTAATTATCCAGGCGCCTCCATCAATTTTCTTCCGAGTTCAAGAAAAGAACACGAGTCTGAATATTGTAACTGAAGAAGTGGCGAAAATGATCCACCAGTTAATAATCCGCGAAGCCATAAAGTTAATATCGTCCTGGCACATCCACCAATAAATCAAATCATTTTCGCACGTTCTTCAAGAGGAAACCTCTCTAAAGATAATAACTCGTTTATTACGAAGGAATTCTCAAAGCGAGGAGATTATAAAGCTAATTAATCAAACAATCATGAATTAATTTTACCAGGTTACTGCATGTTTTGTTTTTATTCCCTACTTTAACGAAATTCTGGAAAAATTCACCTTAATAATTCAGTTAAATATCACCAGAATTTTTGTTCCACTCTTCCATTAATTGTTTCGTAAACATTTCCACCAGAAATGTTGGCCTTCGTTTCTCATTTGTAATCGTTTGGCAGGAGCGAATTAATATTGATCGTCGCGGCGCCTCCACCATTTTTCACATTCTGCAGAATCCACAGCCAAAGTAAACTTGGAAAAATGCGAAAATTAGAGAGAAATGCGTGGTGCATCTCCTTGTAAGCAAGTCGGCGATATCGATCACAAATTCCCATTCCTCGGCGGTTATTAAATTAATTTCTTGCCTTTACCTGGAGATAGTAGAATTTGTCTGACGCGAAACCCTCTTCGCTACTGCGAATTTAGCAACTGAAAAATTTAGCAACTCGTTATTTTCCAGTGCCAATTTATCAATTCCATAATATAGTTTCAAATTTCTGGAGGGATTAACCGCCAATTTTGCAAAAATGCTTTTCACTGAAATGCAAAACAATCCCCGTTAAAAATGTGAAATTCTATGAATATCAACGAAGGGTTTGTTTGCGCAGGAAATTACTGAAATATGGAAAATCGACAGAATGTTGCAGTGCGAAGATGTGTCCTCGCGAGCAATTAAAACATTTTTAAAACAGGTCTGTCGGAGATCCCGGGCCCGAAATTAATTAAACCCAGCCCCATGTGCTTTCACTGATCCTATTGTCTCCCGCCTTGGGTTCGTACATCTGTCTTTTCATCGCCGGCATTATTTCGATTATCTGTCCCGGCGCATCCGCCAATTTCGAATTCTCCCAATTATGTAAATACCGGGTCTAGGATAGTAATGACGATAATTTTAGCGGTGGAATTTGAAGTAAGCGCATTAAGAAAATCGCGTGTTCTAAACGTTAAACCGGGGATGAGTGTTTTTACGAGCTCGCAACGACAAGGCTTGGACAATTATCTTCTCTAATTTTATGCAGCGAGCTCTATGAATTCTGTCTAATCTCAAACGTGTTTATTGTAACTTTATGTTTAACCTTCTCTCGACAGTCTCTGCAAACTTTACTGTTAATTTTCGGTTATTTGCGTGTCAAGTACCTACCCTCGCAGTGTAACGTCTGTTTCCTTTTTATTGAGTTAACTGTGAGAATCTGATGGATTACTGAAAAGTTTTAGTCACTTTAAAGGTTAAGTTAACTTTGAGATTCTTTACAACATTTTAAGGATGTTAAATAAAATGGTTATTGCAAGCTCAGGACTTGTGAAAGTAAGAGATATGAGCTATCATCCCTTCTATCTTTAACTTAAACCTTGCGGCTTTTTCTCCGAAATTAGTTCTTCAAAATATCTGTCGGTTAACTTTCAACGGTAAAAAAGGGTACCCGGATATTATCCGGCGGGTACGCTTAAATGTAGTACTAAACTAAGTACCAAAACTTCTGTTCAATAGTTGCAGAGCGTTAACTTTAACAAAATATACCTACAGGGTACAGCTTCCCACCAATATTCAAACGAAATAAGCACAGATCAGTTCTGCAAGGAGGGGGACCCTTGCCTGTGTACTCACATATTTTAACCTCCCCACTCCACTTCACCACTTAAAAAAAAGGGAGGTTAGGTACTGCAATCACTAGAATTTTCGAATTTGAGATAACATCAGATCTTCACGTTTTGAGATCTCAGGAACCCAAAAAGGTGGTTTATAAAATGTGTCTGTGTGTACGTACGTTTGTAAGCACGCCACAGCCAAAACTACTAGGCCGATTTGGATGAAATTTGGAAGATAGGCATCTCATAACCTAACTTAGATCTGAAAAGCTTTTGGAGCCAATCGTGCAACCGGAAATGCCATTTTGGCACATCAACTTTTAGATTTTAAATGCAAACGCCCATTTTTAACATCACCATCAGAAAGGCCTTCAAATTCTGCTTCTAAAAATGTATTCACTCTCCGTGCCCTTTTGACCAACAACTAAAAAATTCGAGATTTTTACCTGACTTTAAAATCGCCCAAGCCCTTGAACCGATTTGGGTGAAATTTTGCACATGGGAATTGTATTATACGTCGAAGAGCTGAACAAATTTTAAATTCAATCGGCTCACGGAAAGTGCTGTTTTGGCACACCAATTTCCAAATTTAAAATCATTGCCTCATTTAACGATTAAAAACAAGTTTTAGAAAGATTTATTGTCACCATCAGAAAGATCTTCAAATTCTGGTTTTAAATAGGACAAAATTAATTCGCAGTTAGCGCTGCTTGGTTCAAAAAATCGAAATTTTATAATAACACTAAAAATACATTATAGCCCAAATTACTGAATCGATTTGGCTGAGATTTGGCACATGGAGATTGGGTGACCCGTTGAAGACCTGAAAGGCTTTTGAACGCGATTGGCACACGGGAAGTGCCATTTAAGTATATCAACTTAAAATTTTAAATACAAAGCCTCCTTTTTTATGTCACCATAAGAAAGACGATCAAATTCTGGTTCTAAAAATGTATTCACAGTTTCTGCCATTTCAGTGGAAAATAAAGAAAAAATTCATTCTCATTTAAAGGGAGCGGGCTGACAGTGGATGACATAAGGTGGCAGTTATTGTCAAAAAGGAGGCAAAAGATTAACCTTAAAATGAACAATATTGTCAAATGTGATGGGCCAAAACTACTAGGCCGATTTGGATGAAATTTGGAAGATAGGCATGTCATAACCTAACTTAGATCTGAAAAGCTTTTGGAGCCAATCGTGTAACCGGAAATGCCATTTGGCACATCAACTTTTAGATTTTAAATGCAAACGCCTATTTTTAACATCACCATCAGAAAGGCCTTCAAATTCTGCTTCTAAAAATGTATTCACTCTCCGTGCCCTTTTGACTAAAAACTAAAAAATTCGAGATTTTTACCTGACTTTAAAATGGCCCAAGCCCCTGAACCGATTTGGGTGAAATTTTGCACATGGGGACTTGTATTACACGTCGAAGAGCTAAAGAATTTTTGGATTCAATCGTACGACGGAAAGTGCCGTTTTGGCACACCAATTTTTAGATTTAAAATTATTCTCTCATTTAACCGTCCAGATTTATTGTCACTATCAGAAGGGTTTTCAAATGCCGGTTTTAAATAAGACAAAATTTATTTGCATTTAGTGCTTTTTGGGTCAAATCAAAATCTTGTAATTACACGGAAAATACATTATAGCCCAGATTACTGAATCGATTTGACTGAAATTTGGTACATGGAGATTGGGTGACCCGCTGAAGACCTGAAAGGCTTTTGGAAGCAATTAGTCCACCGTAGTGTTGTGAATTAACATGTTATTTATAAATCGGGTTAATTTTCATGTTAATTAACCGGATAATTAACACGTCAATTTTTGTTACTTATGAGCCAGTTTGAAATGAAGTAAAATGTTTATTTATACCTAAACAAAAAATATTAGGCTTGAAAATGCTATACCCTACCAATGACTATCTGTAGGGAATTTAATTTGTAATGATTTGTTACCAAAATGTCAATGGCTAATTAACATAAAACTCCAGGGTTAATTAACAGTTTTTATTATTTATATTGGTTAATTAACACTAAATTCCATTTAAATTGGTCAATTAACATAAAATTCCAGAGGGTTAGTTAACAGTTTTTGTTATTTAAGTTTGTTAATTAACACCCTGTTATTTAACACAATTTTTACGATGATAATTAACTGTTATTTAACGTTAATTAACGATAATTAACATTTGTTAAATAACCGACTCACAACACTAGTCCACGGGAAGTGCAATTTACAGAAGTAACACGGTGCCGACACTGCCGACTGTTGCTGACTTTTTGTTTATAATGCTCTTTCAAATTGCAATACATACGGTAAAAAGTTATATAAAAATGTGATGACCAATAATAGTTCAATTGTGTGAGGATTTTTTAACTTAATATAACCCATGGCCATATAATGGTGAGTTTAGGTGAAGATGTTTTAACCTAATGTGACCAAATGATCAGATGAGGTGAATTTTTTTGAACCTAATGTGACTACTGGTTAGATTAGGTGATTTTTTTTAGCCTAATATGACCAGTACTTGGCCAACTTAGCCCCTCTAGCGGTGGTTCTTTAATAAATGAACAGAGTTTAGTAAAAACTTAATATTTATTTGACTAATTAACTAATTTGTGTCAACTTATCTTAGGCTGGATGATGCCGTAAAATTTCCGTTACCATAAAAAGGTTAGGCGCGTAACTCTAAGACGTCGCTGACAGTCAAAACAAGTAGATTACTTTAATTTTACTAGTCATAATTAAAGAAATCTACTTTTTTTAACCGCCAGCGACATCTTGAAAGTTACGCTTCTAACAATTTTATGGTAACGTAAATTTTTACGGCATCAATTGGAATTCCAGCCTTAAAGATAAACTTGAGGCAAAATTTACCAAATTTGTTTCATTACTTAACAAAACCAAGACTCCACAAGACCAAGACCAGGCCAGGCTTGTCTTGGTCTTGGGGTCTCAATACCAAGACCGAGACCATACATTCAAAACTACAGCAAGACCAAGACCAAGACCACTCCATTTCTCGTCTTGTATTGGTCTTGCGAAACCCTAAGCACAATATTTGATTAAGGAAATGCAGATTCTGTATGTAGAATTGGGGACTCTGTAAATGCCCAACCCACCGCGATGATTGACTTGGTCGACTGCATCTCTATGCAATTTAATGGATGTTTATCGAAAATGTTTGAAACATCAGGGGGAGAAAGACGAAGATACCTACTAAACCAAATACTTTTCTCTCTGGTTCTGGACGAGTTCAAAAATACCGTGGAAAGCGTTAGATTTCCCTTGGACATTTAAAGGTGGTGTGGATGGTTATTTAAGGGGTGCATTGTAGAGTTTCACAAAGCACTGATTTAAGTGCCCTCCTTGATAATAATTGGCCTGTCGGAGCGTATCATGTCTGCCTCTGCAAAATCAGCGCTCACATCGTCTGCCTTGGTGATTTTCTGAGTCACTATAACAAACCTGAACATTAGCCAGAGAGGCAGACGGGAGCAATTACAATTATAATTGATTACACAAGGTAGTTTCACAGTCTCGTTCCACAAAATTTTTACTTACTGTTTAGGACGCGTTTCGGAGTGCCACTCCATCCTCAGCCATAAAAGAAACCAACACAAAATACAAAACAGTTGCCTGGAAAATGAAAAAACGCCCGGGTCAAAGAAAAATAACAGCTTTTGGGTCGCACTGCAAATCGATCGAAAGACGCTCAAACATTGAACAAAGGCGCGAAAGTTTGGGGAAATTTGGTGGGTGGAGGGAAAAGGTTAAAGTCACACCAAAGTCAAAAGCAGCCTCTGCGCGCCGACCAGATGAAGACGGTCAGGCTCAGCGCAACTGTACCCGCCTCTGTCCATGCCACAGCAAAGAAAGGAGCGCGACACAGGTGCCAACCCGACCAACGATCTCGGCAAGCGCCCAAAACCGCTAACGGAGCATTAGACGTCACCTGTCACCTGTCAAAGAAGGACATAACCTGTAAGAAAAAATCGATGGGTCGATGGGAATTGGTGAACCTAAAACAGAGCTGAGATGACCGGGGTAATAAAGCTAATTTGATCGTTAAGGAGAGAAGATTGTGGCACATTTTTAATTTCCAGAATTTCTAGATTATTAAGAAGACGGCCTTTTGGACAAACATGTAGCAGATCTACTTTGGAATTTGGGTCAAAGGAATGTCCAGCTTTTAGGATGTGGTTAGCGAAAGCAGATTGAGTGTCAACCTCTGAACGATCAATGTTGGAAGTGATTTGTTTGTGGTGTTCCTTCACTCTCTGTTGAAGACATCTCCCCGTTTGACCAATGTAAACTTTGGGACAGTTTTGACAAGAAAGTTTGTAAACACCAGATTTAAGAGTAGGAACCAGATTTAAGAGTAGGAGCTACAGAATCTTTGAGACGGACAATGTGTTGTGAAACTTTGTTGGTGGATTTGAAGGCAATGTTGATATTGTGTTTTTTGAAGATGTTTGAAATGGTTGTTGTGGGTGCACCAATGAACGAAAGAGTGAAGAACTTTTCTGATTCCTTAGGGGGTTTTAGGAAATGGAAACATAATCTAAATCTGTAGAAAAATTTGGAATAAAGTTTACTAATAAGATCACGAGGAAAACCATTCAATTCGGCTATCTGGAAAATAATGTCCTTCTCTTGGTTGAAACCTTCCTTGGAAAGTGGAACTGTGAAAAGTCTATGGAATAAGGAATTGAAGGAGGCTAGTTTGTGACTGAGGGGGTGGCAGGAGTTGAAAGGAATGATAGTGTGTGTGGTTGTAGGTTTGCGATAAATTTCAAAGGAAATGTTGGGACTTCTGGTAATTAGGAGTTCTAGGAATGGTAGTTTGCCATTTTTCTCTAGTTCACATGTGAAATTAATGTTTGTGTGTAGGGAATTGAGGAAATCAAGGAAGATCTCTAACTCAGAAGACGAACCTTGGAATAAAGCTATCACATCATCAACATATCTATGCCAAAAGAGAATCTTGTCCGAAGATTGGTGTGTGAAGATTTTGTTTTCAAGATTGTTCATGAAAATTTCAGCTAAAAGAGGGGAAAGACTTGAGCCCATTGCTAAGCCTGTATTTTGGGAAAAGAAGTTGTTGTTGAATTGGAAGAAGTTTTGGTCTACGACTAATTCAGCTAGAGAAAGTAGGTTTAAAGCATGCGAAGTGGGGATCGGGGAATTGTGGAGAAGATTCTCGAGTAATTTCAGGCATTCTTTGGGGGGAATGCTAGGAAAAAGGTTGGATACATCGAAGGAAACCAAGAACGAGTTTTTAGGAACTTCTTTGACGTTGATGAGTTTTTTACACAAATCTGAAGAATTTTTGATGGCATACCTGTTGTCAAAAATAAGTTGGGATCTGAGGGTCTTGTTTAGCCACTTCGCAATGAGTGAGACAGGGGAATTGATGAACGAAACCACGGGTCTAATTGGGCAATCCTGTTTGTGGATTTTAGGAAGGCCATAAAGGAGGGGGGTAGAAGGGTTCATTGGGAGAAGAAAGAATTTTGAAGTGTTGAAATGTTTTAGGGTTTCAGACATGTCGTTGAGTTCGTGTTTAACTCGGATTAGGAACTTATTTATGGGGTTGGTTTTAAGTTTGGAAAAGTCGCCAGAATTAATGAAATTATCAACTTTGTCAATGTAGACGTTTCTTTCTAAAATGACTGCACAATTGCCTTTATCTGCTTTAGAAACGACTAGGTTATTTTCCTTGATTCTGGTTTTGACTTGTCTGATGAGAGCATTGTTAAAGGATCCTTTGGACAATTTTGAGTGAGAGATTTTTTGAATGGTTGAAGAAAGTTTGGGAATGATAACAGATTGGATCGGGGGAGGAAGGACTTGGGTGATGGTTTCGGTTTCAGCTGCTAGTAATTGAATGTTGTGAGTTGAGGTGGGGGGAGTAGGATTGAATTTGAGGCCTTTTGAAAGTAGATCCATCTCTCTTTTTGGGAAAGTCACTGAAGAAAGATTGGTGACAACGTCATGGAATGAAAAAGGTGGCAAGTTAGGTCGATGGGTGAATGGAGGAGGAGCTGACTGATTCTTTCTAAGCCTAGAAAGTTTGTTAACTAGGGTTTCGAATTGTTCTTGGCCTTTGTCGTAAACAAAATCCCGGAGATTGGAGTCCAGAATCGAAAATTCAAGATGATGAAGCTGATTGTTGAGTTTGAAGAAGAGGAATTTTAGAAACTTATTAGCCTGTTCGATGGTTCGATAATGGTGTTTGATTTCTTCGGTGAGCCATAACCTCTGGGCTTTTTTGAGAACATGTTGGGAAGTTTTGGATTTGCTGTTGGTGCGAATTCGCACCAAATTCGCAAATTCGCAAATTCGCGCCAACAGCAAATCCAAAACTTCCCAACATGTTCTCAAAAAAGCCCAGAGGTTATGGCTCACCGAAGAAATCAAACACCATTATCGAACCATCGAACAGGCTAATAAGTTTCTAAAATTCCTCTTCTTCAAACTCAACAATCAGCTTCATCATCTTGAATTTTCGATTCTGGACTCCAATCTCCGGGATTTTGTTTACGACAAAGGCCAAGAACAATTCGAAACCCTAGTTAACAAACTTTCTAGGCTTAGAAAGAATCAGTCAGCCATCCATTCACCCATCGACCTAACTTGCCACCTTTTTCATTCCATGACGTTGTCACCAATCTTTCTTCAGTGACTTTCCCAAAAAGAGAGATGGATCTACTTTCAAAAGGCCTCAAATTCAATCCTACTCCCCCCACCTCAACTCACAACATTCAATTACTAGCAGCTGAAACCGAAACCATCACCCAAGTCCTTCCTCCCCCGATCCAATCTGTTATCATTCCCAAACTTTCTTCAACCATTCAAAAAATCTCTCACTCAAAATTGTCCAAAGGATCCTTTAACAATGCTCTCATCAGACAAGTCAAAACCAGAATCAAGGAAAATAACCTAGTCGTTTCTAAAGCAGATAAAGGCAATTGTGCAGTCATTTTAGAAAGAAACGTCTACATTGACAAAGTTAATAATTTCATTAATTCTGGCGACTTTTCCAAACTTAAAACCAACCCCATAAATAAGTTCCTAATCCGAGTTAAACACGAACTCAACGACATGTCTGAAACCCTAAAACATTTCAACACTTCAAAATTCTTTCTTCTCTCAATGAACCCTTCTACCCCCCTCCTTTATGGCCTTCCTAAAATCCACAAACAGGATTGCCCAATTAGACCCGTGGTTTCGTTCATCAATTCCCCTGTCTCACTCATTGCGAAGTGGCTAAACAAGACCCTCAGATCCCAACTTATTTTTGACAACAGGTATGCCATCAAAAATTCTTCAGATTTGTGTAAAAAACTCATCAACGTCAAAGAAGTTCCTAAAAACTCGTTCTTGGTTTCCTTCGATGTATCCAACCTTTTTCCTAGCATTCCCCCCAAAGAATGCCTGAAATTACTCGAGAATCTTCTCCACAATTCCCCGATCCCCACTTCGCATGCTTTAAACCTACTTTCTCTAGCTGAATTAGTCGTAGACCAAAACTTCTTCCAATTCAACAACAACTTCTTTTCCCAAAATACAGGCTTAGCAATGGGCTCAAGTCTTTCCCCTCTTTTAGCTGAAATTTTCATGAACAATCTTGAAAACAAAATCTTCACACACCAATCTTCGGACAAGATTCTCTTTTGGCATAGATATGTTGATGATGTGATAGCTTTATTCCAAGGTTCGTCTTCTGAGTTAGAGATCTTCCTTGATTTCCTCAATTCCCTACACACAAACATTAATTTCACATGTGAACTAGAGAAAAATGGCAAACTACCATTCCTAGAACTCCTAATTACCAGAAGTCCCAACATTTCCTTTGAAATTTATCGCAAACCTACAACCACACACACTATCATTCCTTTCAACTCCTGCCACCCCCTCAGTCACAAACTAGCCTCCTTCAATTCCTTATTCCATAGACTTTTCACAGTTCCACTTTCCAAGGAAGGTTTCAACCAAGAGAAGGACATTATTTTCCAGATAGCCGAATTGAATGGTTTTCCTCGTGATCTTATTAGTAAACTTTATTCCAAATTTTTCTACAGATTTAGATTATGTTTCCATTTCCTAAAACCCCCTAAGGAATCAGAAAAGTTCTTCACTCTTTCGTTCATTGGTGCACCCACAACAACCATTTCAAACATCTTCAAAAAACACAATATCAACATTGCCTTCAAATCCACCAACAAAGTTTCACAACACATTGTCCGTCTCAAAGATTCTGTAGCTCCTACTCTTAAATCTGGTGTTTACAAACTTTCTTGTCAAAACTGTCCCAAAGTTTACATTGGTCAAACGGGGAGATGTCTTCAACAGAGAGTGAAGGAACACCACAAACAAATCACTTCCAACATTGATCGTTCAGAGGTTGACACTCAATCTGCTTTCGCTGACCACATCCTAAAAGCTGGACATTCCTTTGACCCAAATTCCAACGTAGATCTGCTACATGTTTGTCCAAAAGGCCGTCTTCTTAATAATCTAGAAATTCTGGAAATTAAAAATGTGCCACAATCTTCTCTCCTTAACGATCAAATTGGCTTTATTACCCCGGTCATCTCAGCTCTGTTTTAGGTTCACCAATTCCCATCGACCCATCGATTTTTTCTTACAGGTTATGTCCTTCTTTGACAGGTGACAGGTGACGTCTAATGCTCCGTTAGCGGTTTTGGGCGCTTGCCGAGATCGTTGGTCGGGTTGGCACCTGTGTCGCGCTCCTTTCTTTGCTGTGGCATGGACAGAGGCGGGTACAGTTGCGCTGAGCCTGACCGTCTTCATCTGGTCGGCGCGCAGAGGCTGCTTTTGACTTTGGTGTGACTTTAACCTTTTCCCTCCACCCACCAAATTTCCCCAAACTTTCGCGCCTTTCTTCAATGTTTGAGCGTCTTTCGATCGATTTGCAGTGCGACCCAAAAGCTGTTATTTTTCTTTGACCCGGGCGTTTTTTCATTTTCCAGGCAACTGTTTTGTATTTTGTGTTGGTTTCTTTTATGGCTGAGGATGGAGTGGCACTCCGAAACGCGTCCTAAACAGTAAGTAAAAATTTTGTGGAACGAGACTGTGAAACTACCTTGTGTAATCAAACATCAGTTCCTCTTTGAAAAATGGACCAAGCTTTCAACCAACAATTATAATTGCAATTTTGAAAGGTTTGCAATTGATAACGCAGCCTTTCTACAAAGGCAGACGTGGTGTTTGTCCTTTCTTAAGACGTAATAAATGAACTAATTATCGTCTTCTAGAGGGGCACATCATATGTACTTCTGTATATGACCTTCTATATGCGACCTAATAAACACCTTGAAACAAAAAGGCAGGCGGGGCTAAATGATATAATGGACCACAATTTTTTTAACAAGTTTGAAGGGCTGTCATTAGAAAACCCAGCCATAAAGGGTTCGAAGATACACGGATGATTATGGTTCCTCATGATAAAGTTACCACAATTATGAACATCCGCCAGAGGAGTAACAAAACGCCTTATTTCTCACGATATTGTCCAATTTTGGAAAAAATATCTAACTAACATTTTGTTACATTTACAAGTTATTTCCCTTACAATCAATTTTTGAATTGTGACAATTATCTTCGTGTTAAGTAGGCTTCGAAAGGCAGTCACAGATCATCACATTCGTCAAAAAGAGCACCACAAAAGGAGAGATCAGAATTGGAAATAAGACGACATAAAAGCCGAGATGTGTTACTCAATTTCCTCGGAATGCGAAAACTTTCGACTGTAATATACGGCCCTGGCAATAATATTTGTTTGCAAATTAGATCCGGCAACTTTGAAGTGTATTCACGTCATTTCTGGGACATTAATAAATGTCGGCGAGGGTCGCCTGACATTCTCGCGAGCGCCATTTTTCCCGAAAGGTCACTCAATAAAGGATAAACAGGAGATAATGCGGCCCTGGGCTGCAGCATGTGCCGGCTCAGCGGTAATCCAGCGGTGGCAGGAACCTGCATTACCGACTCTATCATTCATGTATTCACCCCGCACGGGGTTATTCCGCAAATTGTCCCTGTCACGCCGTATCTCTCGTAATTTGTCATTCTCGCAACTTCCGTAACTACAGCCATTGCGTCATACTTCACGCTAAATAAGACGGCCGCAAGCACTACGATCCCACCCCTGATGTTGCCAATTTTTAAACATTGCCCGAAATTTTTGCCGTTATTAACCAGAAGCGCCGTTTTCGCTCATTATCACCTGCTCGCAGGATCAGATAGAGGGCGCTGCGATTTCCATAATCGCGGCGGGCGAGCGTCCCGACGCCTCTCTTTATGATTTTATGTTGCCGTAAATTAAATGTCACGTTGTATTAATATCGTCGTAACATTAAACAAATGACATTTAACTGCATGTCGCTCGCTGTTAAGCCGCGACTTTACCGGACGCGAAATGGGGAATTTTCAATTTTCTGGATTAGGGGCGGAAGCCGCCTCCGAACTCGTTATGATCGCCTCAGACACCTTATTGCGAGCTCGTACGTTGATCCCGATCTGACCTCTTAAAACCTGTCCGTGGAAAAATAAATTTGATCGAGCTGGAAATTCGGAGTAAAACGCGGTTAATTCCCGACGATTACTACAAAGTTGGAATTCGAAAGCTTACAATATGGGGAGGTGTCAATTTGATGTCTGGTTTGTTTGGAAGGTTTCGGATTTGCAATTTTGATGTGCATGTGAAAATGGAACATGCGTTTAATCATACATTCTGGAGGATTCTGTAATTATAAATCTTGCATATGGGGTGTCGAAAAAAGGTAGCTTTAGTTACGTAGTAGTGTGCGAGGCACTCGTGTTTTAGCTTATTTGCTTGCTCGCTCGCTCTCTCCTCTACTCCCGAGCGATAACTTGAGAACTCATTGTGTGACTTTTTAACCTTTAACCTTAAATGGAACATATTTGTCAAATGTGATGGGTGATGTCGTTACTTGTCAGACAATTGCGAAATTAGTCACAAACGATGAGCATAAATTTTTTTCTGTTGAATCGACGACTATCTACACAGAAATCAAAGATCCACGCGATGAGGAGGTTCCAGCCGCTTCTCTGCTGCATTTTTTAAAACCATTTATAAATATTTTCCTGAAATGTGTCGCGGACTTTTTCGTAGATCTTTTTGTTGCCAATAATTCTTCTGTATAACATTTTCATCCATTTTCAAGCATTTAGGCAACGTTCGCAAGAGAAGTGCACTTTCTCTCCGCGTTTATTGGAAGCGCTCGATATGTAAACGCAATAAATGTTTTGGAGGCGTCGTGTAAACGAGTGTGCGTATAATCTTCAGTAGTTTCAGCCGTAATAAATTTTTGGAAGTAGAATTTGAAGCCCTTTGTGGAAAATATCGATTCGTATTTAAAATTTTTAAGCTGGTGGGCCAAAATGACAAATTCTGTGGACCGATTTGATCCAAAATCTAATCAGCGCCTACAAAGTGTCCGCTGAATATGTCGACTATTCTTAAAATTGTGACTTGGAATACTTAACAAAAGCTCTTTATTAGCGGCTTACCCGATGAACCCGAGATCCGACATTTCACTGGAATCGAAACCTCGTTACTGCTTAAATAAAGGATAATGAGGACCGCAGTTCCGTAACTCCTGCATTATCGCAAACACAACAAAAACTGTTATCTCCTCCTTTTATAAACCTGAATACGTCGACGTCTGAATCCCTACAATTCCATAATTCTGAAAAGCTTTTGATAAATTCGGTGCTCGGGGCGTGCGCCCGCTCCTACATAAATCTGCCATCACGTACTTTCCTCGGTAATACACTGGCGTCATATTTTTCGTTACATCCATCAGTCTGTTCAAATAACGCGCATCCAACCGATAATTAACGAGTGCAAATGGTAGGATGCAGATTACTAGTGATGAATCCCGATTCAACAATTTAATTAAGTACAAAGTAATAAATAGAGGAACGTCCCATTAGAAATATTCAAACAATGAGGGCGCGCGCGCTCCAAGATTTTAATTAATTTGGCGTCAGGCGAGGCTTTAGAAACTGATCACGTAATGAGGCGGAGGGCGGCAATAAAAATATTCCAAAGGTCTTACAGGTGTCTCGAAAAAGAATCTCTCGCGAAAGTGGAATGGAGCTTGGACTTTAGAGGTCGGTTGTAAATGGCAACGTCGCGATTTTCTGTACGTTCACAAACCATACTCTCACGTGTATAATAATTTTATTGTTTTAAAGTGCCCGTTGTTTATTTAAAGTTTTTCGAAAAATCTAGAAAGCTGGACTTTATATTTTAATCCATTCGTTTAGTTTTAAGAAATTTATTCGGCCAAGTTTTTTCGTGTTTTAATGTTGGTTGTCCAGGTTAAGCATAGTTTATTATACTTATAATGTTGCGTTGAACGATTTAGTGGTGTGTTGATTTAAAAGTATTATTATAAACGGACCTTTTGACAAAACTTGTATTTCTTTGACATTAACTTATTACAACAATAAAACAATAAACAACAATTGGTAAAACAAATGACATTCTCCCCCCCCCCCGTGTTGACTACTCATTATTGTCAACACTACTTTGTAATTTGTATATTTTTCTTGCTGGCCTTTGGAGTGTTGCTTGCCCAGTCCTAGCGTACGTTATTGTCTTGACATGGGAAAATATTCGTGACAATTCCTATTGGCCATAAGCCGCGAGGGATGTCCTTTTCATTTATAACTACCAGATTTCCTACTTGGAGGAGTAGGAAATCTGGTAGTAATAAATGAAAATTCTCGCTTTCAGCTCCGCCCGTTTATATAATTTCATTTGATTACTGTTGTCGTCGGCTTCGCCTCAACCATTATAGGAGCCCGCACGAAAAGGTCCAATTCAGAAATGTCCACACGAAAAAACATCCAAAACGCAAACGTCCATCGCGCAAATGTCCACAAGGTCAATGACGTCCGCACTATGACAGAAGGAGATACTGTACATATACCTACCTTTGTCTCTGTCAGTCTGTCTCTCTGCCTGAGCATAACCTAATTTTAGATGCGTAATAATTCTAATAGGTATAGATTATTTAATTAATAAACTATATCAGTCAATAATGGATAAAAGGCGCTTGCCTTTTACACATTTATCTTAGCAGCCTCAGTTAATCTCAGCAATTTGTTTGGTTTATTTGAATATTGACAACCTAGGTGAAAAAAGAAATTTCCTATAGTTTATGAATCTCTCCACGTCTCTCTCCATTACTAGGTTAAGTACAGTCCCTAATCTTAAGTTCATTTACTGATGGCGCGATTGACCTTGTGGACATTTGGGCGATGGACATTTGCGTTTTGGATGTTTTTCCTTGTGGACATTTCTGCAATGGACTTTTGCATAGCGCTCCCATTATAGTTTCAGTTGACTACTCGCTTTTGGCTCTACTGAACTCACACTCTACAGGGTGAGTCTAGTTGGACAAATCAGTGCTCTAGCGTTTAAGATATTGAAATTGGAAATTCTATTTTTGGATATGTTGTAGCTGAAATGGTCCCCTACGCATGGGACCCATGAAGAAAGCTCCAGTTTTATTCAAACCGAAATTATTAAATAAAAACGAAGGCCTAAAAATATTTTTTTCGGTATTGTTGCATTTTTTAGGGTTATTTTGTTAGAGAATCATTTTCTCTTTATGGAAACATAATTTTTTTAAGAAAAAAGTTAATAATATCCGAGAGATAAATTATTTAAATAATAAAGATTTTTAATTATTTCCTAAGGGAAACCACGCATGCCGTGGTTTGAACAACTGAAAGGCAGTCCAGCTTATATTGCAGACTGTACCCAGAATGACAAGTGTAATTTGGAAACGTCATTTGGGGTCGTTTGTGGAAAAGTAATGCAAAACTGCGACTTTTTGCCCTTTTCTTTACAGATAATTAGGTAATTTTTATTGCTCGATGGATTTTCTGCTAAATTCGCCGAATACAAGTGTCTCGGATTGTCACCCGATTGATGTTCTTTACATTGCATTGGAGTCGAATGGTTCGACCAAGAAAAGCTATTCTCGTCAGACAGAAGAGAATTGGAATAGTTGCTAACAATTTACTAAGTGAGTACAATGCTGTCAAGTAAGGTGATTTTGTCGTCTTATTAAAAAGTTAATCCTATTTCAGCCGATAAGTTTTTACACTTGCGAAAAGAAGATTTATCATCATCGGATGTCGAGAGGTCCATTGATATTCCATGTAGCAAATGTTGAGACTGTTGATATAATGAAAAAAGACAAAGAAGCGTTGAGCAAAATGAAACCAAGATAATTCAAGACGGAGGAGGGTGTACAGTGTACAGATGAAATATGAATTGATGCAACGAAGGTGTATGTAGCAGTCACATCACATGAATCGAGATTAGGAACAAGTAGATGTCGAGGCAAAATGGCTTGATTGTGGCTAGCGAGTAATTTCAGGCAGTGGTCATCAATGATGCTTACGAACATCCAGAAATCACAACATGAAGAAAAACAGCACAGGAGGATGTTGAGTAACATCGAATTAAACAATCGTCTATTATTTAATAATAATACGTTAAAATTGGACGGAGACTATTGTCACCACATTGTTATTTTTAACCTCCCCACTCCACTTCACCAATGATCATGCACACTCAGATAGCTCATAACCCTACTAAGATTTGTCTGCTGAAAACGCCGTCAGCACGCAGGCGGCAGCAGCATCGAACGCCGTCAGGCCCTTTCATTTTTCAGCGGACAGATGGCGCAGTTTTAATATTATTTTTCGGGATTTTCCAACCTACTTAAACTACTCGTCGATAGATGGACGGTCAAAAGTCAGTGTTAACTGTCTAAATAGAAAGTGTCAAGTGGCTGTGTTTATCAATTTAAAAGACATTTTTATTTTAAATCGCGTCTTCCCACATCACGATCGAGGAAAATTCGGAGATTTTCCGCAAACTTTGACGCCCGGAAACTTTCGAGATATTGGACAAAATCGCCGGAAAGCACCGCGTTGTAACTTGCAGCTGACCAGCTGATGAAACGTCAGGCATAAATGTCAGGTTAGTCGGAAAGTCCGTCGGCGCTTTTTCTGTACTTATGGATTCGTTGCGTAGATTTTACAAAAAAATATCGATAAGAGCGTTTCCCTGGTGAGTAGGAAGATAATTGCACAAACTGGATTATACAAAAAAGCATAAATGCCCAAAAGAAAAGTGCGTCTGGGCAGTGGGAACGTCAAACCTCAACCGTCAACAAGATCGATTTAAAATCGCCCAAAACCCGAAGCCCGAAAGCATTCCTCCTGCTGGATGTTTTAGGTTGGTTCCTCGTGCAAACCGCATGGAAAAAACTCCAATCCGATTGCAGTGGTCTCATCCGCTAAAAACGAAGTCGTCAAGCACTTGGATTTCAGCAGCAAGCACAGAACTAATTATATTAATCGAGCATCAGAGTGAAACAAAGGGCCATGCGGATATGGAAGAAAATATTTAGATCAACAGGACTGCAGGTGCATCAAGCCGGGAAATTTCCCGAAATCTTATCTATGTAGTTCAAATTTCAAAGACAACTGAATGTTGTATTATAATATGTATTATGGAATAAAAACTTTCATCAAAATTCTTTGTTTGTAGTGACCAAGTGTTAAGATGTAAATTGATTTTGAGCATACTTGGCAAATCAATTGCGGCCGTGCATTGAAGTAATCGGACCTCGGAAAAAAGATCTTTACCTATATTAACAAAAGTTTTATTCAAAAACTTGATTTCTGAAATTCTGAATCGTTCAAAACAACTACTGATAAAAGTAAAGACTGTAATCTTCAATTTTATTTCCCATCTACCCGTTCTGTTATATGCTCTTACAAAATCACAAAATTTTTCTCAGAACGTTCTTTCCCCATCGACCTCTACTTACATACTTAATACTAGTAAAAGGTTTTATCATTTCTTTATTACTTCTAAAATATGTATTTTGCTTATCCACTACATCAGTTGCATTAATTGTCTCCTGTGATCATTCTATGTAGTTTGTATATTCGCGTGGGTCTCCTGGTCTATATGAGATTTCCCAGAAAGAATACCTTTTAGAATTGTTATGGATTTACTAAGAGCCTCTATCTGCCTCACACTCCAGCGTATAAGCCACTCCCAGGAGGAAAAGCACCCGGTACGAGAATAAAACCTTTTTCAATTGGTATTGATTCGAGAGTAAAGGCCTCCAGATCTGCCCCGTGGACCTTACACCACCTGTATCCAGCGTATAAGCCATTCCCAGGAGGAAAAGCACCTGGGGCAAGAAGGAAACCTTTAAGAATTTGTTATGAATTCTACACTAACAGCCTCCATCTGTAGCACAGTGAATCATGCGCCACTTTCATCAAATGCAATGTGTAGGTAATTCTGGAGTCATTCCCAATATGAAAAGCACCTGGTACAAGAATAAAACCTTTTAGAATTGTCATAGACTAAGGGGCTCCATCTGTTGCACACAGGGCGCCACTTGGATCCAACGTATAAGGCATTCCCAGGAGGAAACCTTTGGAAATTGTTATGAATTGCACCTAAAGGCCTCCATCTGTTGCACAGTGTACCTTGCTCCACTTGAATCTAATGTGTAGGTCATTACCAGGAGGAAAAGCACCTGGTACAAAAGAAACTTTTACAACTGTCATGGATTCAAGACTAAGGGCCTCCATCTGTTGCATAGTGTTACTTACGCCTCTTGTATCTAATATATTAACCATTCCCAGGAGGAAAAGCATCTGGTACAAGAATAAAACCTTTTATGAATTGCACACAAAAGGCCTCCATCTGTTGCACAGTGTTGCGCCACTTGAATCTAATGTGTAGGTCATTACCAGGAGCAAAAGCACCTGGTGCAAGAAAACCTTTTAAAACTGTCATGGATTCATGACTAAGGGCCTCCATCTGTTGCATAGCGTACCTTACACCTCTTGCATCCAAGGTATAAGCCATTCCCAGGAGGAATGGTCATGGATTCTAGAGTAAAGGCCTCCATCTGTTGCACAGGGGACCTTATGCCACATGTATTCAACGTATAAGCCATTCTCGAAAGTAAAAGCACGCACCTTATACTTACAATGAAGACTTGCTTGAATTATCGTGGTTGGACTAAGACATGGATCAGGTCGGGTTACGCCACCTAGATCTATGATATAAGCAATTCTCAGAGAAAAAGGGACCTGGTGCAAGTGGAAGACCTTCCAGAATCATGGAGGACTTTTGATTAAGGCGTGGATCAGGCTATGCCACCTAGATCCAAGGTACATCAGCAATGGTCAAGAGGAAAAGCACCTGGTGTTGTATCAAAAAACTGTAGCTTCAAGCAGATGGTCTACACTTGTTGTACGAAGTGAGCTGCGGCACATAAATCGTAGGTGTAAGCCGTTCGCAGAGGTAAAAGAGTTTCTGGTAATAAGACGATCTCAGGATACTCAGAATGTTACTGTGGATCAGGTTAAGACTCATAAATTTTAAGTATTAAGCAATAACCCGGAGGAAAAACACCTGGTGCTGGTGGAAAACCGGGAACTTCAAGCAGATGGTGTCCGTCTGTTGCACGGAGTGGGCGTCGCTATCGGTACTTAGATCCTAGGTATAAACCGCTCTCAGGACGAAAAGCACCCCCATGTAAGAAGAAGACTTCAGGCTGAGACACGAAGGCGAGGTCTTCTTTTTACGTGGTGCAATTTTCGTCCTGGCGACCTCAGGTCACTCAAAATATTATTACTACACTTATCACTGCATTCGTCTCAGTCTTTTCATTCCGAGGTACTACAGAAAAGAATGTATCGCGGGAGGCCGCATGGGATGAAATAAGAAAAATTATTTCATTTTAAATTATAATTCAATCCTGCAAGACTTGCCAAATGTATCCTGCATGATTTGGCAACAGAGGTACTAACTATCGCCCATCTGGCGGTTGATAGGAAAAATAAGTTAGAGCCGCAGCAGTTTCTTCCTGTAAATATTGGTTTTGTACTTTGCTAATTATTCCGAAATTTAGGAAAGAGGCGCCATCTCTTGCAAGTTTTCGAATTAAAATCTGTGCCGACAAGTTCTCCTATTGTTTCGAGCTATCTGAGTGTCCATAATCATTGACTTCACCATTTAAAAAAAAAGGGAGGTTACTGCAATCACTAAAATTTTCGAATTCGAGATAAGACCGGATCTATACGTTTTGAGGTCTCAGGAGCCCAAAAAAGTGGTTTTTAAAATGTGTCTGTATGTATGTACGTACGTTCGTACGTACGTTCGTAAACACGCCACAGCCCAAACTACTCGACAGATTTAGCTGAAATTTGGTACGTGTGCATGTGATAACCCAACTTAGATCTGAAAAGCTTTTGGAGCCAATCGTGCAACCAGAAATGCCATTTTGGCACATCAACTTTTAAATTTTAAATGCAAACCCCCATTTTTCACGTCACGATAGGAAAGGCCTTCAAATTCTGCTTCTAAAAATGCATTCATTCTTAGTGCCCTTTTGACCAAAAATAAAAAAAATTGATTTTTATCGGACTTTAAAATCGCGGTACAGCCCAAGCCCCTGAACCGATTTGGCTGAAATTTTGCACAAGGGGATTGTATTACACGTCGAAGAGGTGAACAAATTTTGGATTCAATCGGCCCACGGAAAGTGCCGTTTTGGCACACCATTTCGAAATTTAAAATTATTCTCTAATTTACCCATCCAAAACAAGTTTTTGAAAGATTTATTGTCACTATCGAGGTCACCATCAGAAAGGTCTTCAATTTCTGGTTTTAAATGAGACAAAATTTATTCGCATTTAGAACCCTTTGAGCAGAAAAATCGAAATTTTGTAATAAGACTGAAACCACTTTATAGCCCAAACTAGTGGATCGATTTGCCCGAAATTTGGTAAATGGAGGTGAGGTGACCCGTTGAAGAGCTGAAAGGCTTTTGGGAGCAATTGGTCAACGGGAAGTGCCATTTAGGCATATCAACTTTAGAATCTTAAACAGAAGTCCCTGAAATCAAAGACCCACGCGTTGGGGAGGTTCCAGCCGCTTCTCTGCTGCATTTTTTTTATTTATCAGTACATTTGATGTTGCAACATTTATGTAAACCTCTATCCCTTGTAGTCCACTGCATTTTAATCTAAATCACGTTTCGTTAAGATCGAGGTTACGATCATATTTTAACCTCCCCACTCCACTTCACCATTTAAAAAAAAGGGAGGTTACTGCAATCACTAAAATTTTCGAATTCGAGATAAGACCGGATCTATACGTTTTGAGGTCTCAGGAGCCCAAAAAAGTGGTTTTTAAAATGTGTCTGTATGTATGTACGTACGTTCGTACGTACGTACGTTCGTAAACACGCCACAGCCCAAACTACTCGACAGATTTAGCTGAAATTTGGTACGTGTGCATGTGATAACCCAACTTAGATCTGAAAAGCTTTTGGAGCCAATCGTGCAACCAGAAATGCCATTTTGGCACATCAACTTTTAAATTTTAAATGCAAACCCCCATTTTTCACGTCACGATAGGAAAGGCCTTCAAATTCTGCTTCTAAAAATGCATTCATTCTTAGTGCCCTTTTGACCAAAAATAAAAAAAAATTGATTTTTATCGGACTTTAAAATCGCGGTACAGCCCAAGCCCCTGAACCGATTTGGCTGAAATTTTGCACAAGGGGATTGTATTACACGTCGAAGAGGTGAACAAATTTTGGATTCAATCGGCCCACGGAAAGTGCCGTTTTGGCACACCAATTTCGAAATTTAAAATTATTCTCTAATTTACCCATCCAAAACAAGTTTTTGAAAGATTTATTGTCACTATCGAGGTCACCATCAGAAAGGTCTTCAATTTCTGGTTTTAAATGAGACAAAATTTATTCGCATTTAGAACCCTTTGAGTAGAAAAATCGAAATTTTGTAATAACACTGAAACCACTTTATAGCCCAAACTAGTGGATCGATTTGCCCGAAATTTGGTAAATGGAGGTGAGGTGACCCGTTGAAGAGCTGAAAGGCTTTTGGGAGCAATTGGTCAACGGGAAGTGCCATTTAGGCATATCAACTTTATTATCTTAAACAGAAGTCCCTGAAATCAAAGACCCACGCGTTGGGGAGGTTCCAGCCGCTTCTCTGCTGCATTTTTTTCTATTAAAGTTTGTATTCTTATTAGAAAGTGACGACAGAGGCCTAATGTTTATTTGAAATTTTGTCACTATTTTATGGGATGTAATAAAATGTTTATACTGAATTTTAAATCATCCTGTTAGTAACTATTGCCAATTCCCTTCTGGCTGACAAGAATAGCTTTTCTTGCTCGAACCATTCGACTCCAATGGCAATGTAAAAAACATCAATCGGGTGACAACCCAAGATACTTGTATTCGGCGAATTTATCACAAAATCCATCAAGCATTAAAAATTACCTAATTATCTGTAAGAAAAGGGCAAAAACTCGCAGTTTTGCATTATTTTTCCACAAACAACTCCAAATGACATTTCCAACTGACACTTATTGTCATTCTGGGTACAGTCTGCAGCATAAGCAAGACTGCATTTCAGTTGTTAAAACCACGGCATTCGCGGTTTTAATTAGGAAATAATTAAAAATCATTATTATTTAAATAATTTATCTCTCGGATATTATTAACTTTTTTCTGCAAAAAATTATGTTTCCATAAAGAGAAAATGATTCTCCAACGAAATAACCCTAAAAATTCCAGAATATCGAAAAAAAAAATTTTAGGCCCTCGTTTTTATTTAATAATTTCGGTTTGAATAAAACTGAAGCTTTCTTTATGGGCCCCATGCGTAGGGGACCATTTCAGCTACAACATTATCCAAAAATAGAATTTCCAATTCCAATATCTTGAACGCTAGAGCAACTGATTTGTCCAACTAGACTCACCCTGTATATACATATGTTTTCACACTAAAGTAACATGGAAGCACAATTAGCTTAATTTTCAGTAATAACTTTCCAATTAATTGCCCCAATTGGAGTCCGTGTTTTTCATTTCATTAGAAAATCAAGCTGAATATACATCACTTTTGAAACAAGATTTTAACCTCCCCACTCCACTTCACCATTTAAAAAAAAAGGGAGGTTACTGCAATCACTAAAATTTTCGAATTCGAGATAAGACCGGATCTATACGTTTTGAGGTCTCAGGAGCCCAAAAAAGTGGTTTTCAAAATGTGTCTGTATGTATGTACGTACGTACGTTTGTTCGTTCGTACGTTCGTAAACACGCCACAGCCCAAACTACTCGACAGATTTAGCTGAAATTTGGTACGTGTGCATGTGGTAACCCAACTTAGATCTGAAAAGCTTATGGAGCCAATCGTGCAACTAGAAATGCCATTTTGGCACATCAACTTTTAAATTTTAAATGCAAACCCCCATTTTTCACCTCACGATAGAAAAGGCCTTCAAATTCTGCTTCTAAAAATGTATTCATTTTTAGTGCCCTTTTGATCAAAAATTGAAAGAAAAATGATTTTTATCCGACTTTAAAATTGCGGTACAGCCCAAGCCCCTGAATCGATTTGGCTGAAATTTTGCACACGGGGATTGTATTGCACGTCGAAGAGCTGAACAAATTTTGGATTCAATCGGCCCACGGAAACTGCCGTTTTGGCACACCAATTTGTAACTTTAAAATTATTCACTCATTTAACCATCCAAAACAAGTTTTTGAAAGATTTATTGTCACCATCAGAAGGGCTTCAAATTCTGGTTTTAAGTAAGACAAAATTCGTTCGCATTTAGTGCTCTTTGGGTAAAAAAATCGAAATTTCATAATAACACTAAAAATACATTATAGCCCAAATTAGCGAATCGATTTGGCTGAAATTTGGTACGTGGAGATTGGGTGACCCGTTGAAGACCTGAAAGGCTTTTGGAAGTAATTGGTCCACGGGAAGTGCCATTTAGGCAAATTAACTTTAAATTTTAAATACAAAGGTCTCCTTTTTATGTCGCCATTAGAAAGACGATCAAATTCTCGTTCTAAAAATGTATTCACAGTTTCTGCCATTTCAGTGGAAAATAGAGAAAAAAATATTTTTCATTAAAAGGGAGCAGGCTGACAGTGGATGACATAAAGTATCAGTTATTGTCAAAAGGGTGGCAAACTGTTAACCTTAAAAGGAACATATTGTCAAATGTGATGGGTGATGTCGGTATTTGTCAGAAAATTGCGAAATTAGTCACAGACAATAAGCATAAAAAAAATTCTGTCGAATTGATTACTATATACACAGAATACAAAGATCCACGCGATGGGGAGGTTGCAGCCGCTTCTCTGCTGCATTTAAAGGACAGTGAACGTGCTTCAGAGTTATTTTTGTCAGATAACGATTGTTTGTTAACTGATCACTTACTACTTAAAACACCCTTTAGTTTCAATTAACTATTCGCTTTCGGATCGGTATTAAATAATCATCATTAACTTACAGTGAAAACATTGTGCACGTAGACTTAAGTGGGCGCCACATAGGCTGTGTTATGCTGTGCTACTTTTCGCATAGGAGGTAGTTTGTCATTGCATGGCATGAAAGTGTTCACAATGTTCATGTCCGTAAGGTCGATGCTGTTAGCTGTCAGGGATATTTGACAGCGTACCATTGTTATAGGTTAGCCGAGTTGTTGCGTTTTAAATCCCTTGAGAAGTTGGATATCCGGCCATTCCGGCAGTACGACATTTTCACTACCTAACCTCAAATCTTGAAGCTGATTGCAGGGTATTTAATGCACTTCTGTCATGAACAGGGTCGACATTGGCACGGAAGTTAAAACCGAACCAACTTCTGTGCGGCTCTGTGCAAAAGTTCAAACATATCAAGGTCATGAAAACACAGCATAGCACGTCTCATGTGCAATGTGATCACTTCTGTTGGAATTGTATGTATAAACTTCTGTGTTTTGCATTGACATAGCACATCACAAGCTATGTGGCGCCCGCTTTATTTCAAAAGGCTATGCTTGTCAATCTACAGAAAATTGCGGCGTTGCTATTTACGACCAAGCTCGGTCCATTTCCATTAATGGCCAGGTCAGTAAGTGACATTTGGAATTTTAAAAGGCGAATTATGAAATATTACGCGACATAGGTCGGCGCGTTACATTTTAAGGGTGTCCGCTCCGGAATGACATTAATCTTTCCAGCGTTTCCTGTATGGACCGTAAAAATGAGATATGGCTTTGACCTGAAAACGCTAATATCTTGCTCTCCGATTTAAGTTTAATTCGATTCGTGGAGCTCGCCCCGGTAATTAAGGCCACGTGATCGGCGTGTGCACGAAACAAACGAGGGAGTGACCGCGACGGATCCGGAAACGACTTCATGTTTACAGGTGGAAGGCCACGCGTGCGTTAATCCGTTCGATGTAATTTTGGTGAATGCGCCGGATTGAACTTCAAGAATGCTGCGGATCGAGATTTTTGTAAAGTCTGCGGGAAAAAGGAACCGGAACGATTTTTATCTCCAATGCTTAATTCTAAATTTACTTTTAATTCAACCGAAAAGATTTTATACGACCTACAACATTCTGCCGATTTTTATCTTTTTTACAAATTATCGCGGTTTTAGTCTGAATCTGTAGATAACCCGTTCAGAATGATAAGCTGAGTCCAACGGTACCTGATTTTTTTGCGCAAGCGTACTGTTGCCAAGTTACGGGTTTCCGCTAAAACAAGGTCCGTTTATCGGGTCTGGAAGAGGATTGGCTGTGAAGAGGTCGAAAAGTGTCATTTTAGGGGCGAAATGCCCGTTCTCAAATTTATGTTAATCATTCATTTTTTGTTTATAAATGTTATAATAGCTGGTTAGACTGTTAAAGTTAATTGCTACAATTACAAATTCTTTGAAAAAGTAGAAGTTTCTACAGTTTCCGAGACTGTTCTTAAAGTGTGAAAAGCGTGAGAAAAAAATGCCATGGTAGTCCATTTTTTCACCTTTTTGCAGTTGCGAAGATTTTATTGATATTGTTGTCGTAGTCGTATAGCAAGTGGAACTCATGGGCGAAGCAACTTTGTTCCACTCGTCGGTTTTGCGCACTCGGCAAGCATTCGAAGGCGGAAAATAAATTGGACTTTACCCACTTGTTATTACAAATAACTATTATCTTATTCTGAGGCTTTCCTCTTTCAGAAAATTTAACACATGTCATAAATACCTACTATTCTATTACTCACCATTCGCGATTGTAAAGTTATACTTTTCGCACTCATAAAAGTTTTACTTAAACTCGCTGATATAGTAGTGGCTTGTAAAAAGCACATTTATTGTAATTTTCAAGAAATTTTCGTATGCAGCGTGTCCCACTTAAGACGAAGACGCCCATTGACAATCATATCCATAGCCAAGTTTCAATTCAAAATTCCTATTTTTGCCATTGCCGATCTGGTCACCTTAAGCATACTGAATCAACCCTGAAAATTAATGATTGCATACCTGAAACACCCTGTATAAGTGTGCAAAAACTTTGTCTCCACCTATAAAAATAAGGAAAACATGTGGACGTTTTCCTCTTAAGTGGCACACACATGTGACTCCAAAATTTCCGGAAAGTTTTTGACATTTACGATTTGTGATTTCGGCTGCAAAATATCAAGATTAAATGTGGTTATCAGGGAGTTAATGAAAAAAAAGTTATTTTTTAATTCCTGGGGAAAGTGTTATCGGCAAAACACGACAAAAGGGTCTCGAGATATTGATCCTGGGCACCTGTTCCACCCCGTGTTTCACTCATTAAAAAAAATCAAAAATTTTTTTCTTGGAATTGGGGATGGTCTAAAACTTCACATTTTTGCAAGTTGAACAACCATGGACGAAAATCCCAACACTCTTATGATAACAATGAAATGAAGCCAATAAAACGATCTTTCTAACATAACAAAGTAATTAACAACTGCGCCGCTGTGTAAAAAGTTATAGTCATTTGAACAGACGCGAGAATTTTAGCCTGAAAGGTTCATTTGGCCGCCAGTTTATTATTTGCTTTTACACCGATGTTTTTGTTATTGTCGCGGCTGTTTTTTGAGGTGATGCCGTAGACTTATTAATTGTTCGCGTGGGTTTTATTCCCTGATGATAGAGGGGAATTCTTGGAAAAGTGTCCGCTAGGAAGGTTTTCTTTTTGTAAGAGAGTAATAATTACCTCCTGTTCCTAGGCCCTCTTCTCCATGTGGTAGATCACTTTTGATGTTGTTTCTATTTCCCTTTTTGTATCAGCTCAGCGTTTACACATCACATCCACTGTTGGTGTCGAATTAACTAGGATTTCACTTTTCGAATGTTTACTACGCAAACCACTCACATAAACCACAACTTGTTGACATGTTACGTGATTTGGAGTTTTTAAAGTTAGGAGGATGTCTATAATTTCGATCAGTTTGTTAACCTCGGCCCTCATAAGCACGTAGCTGCGCCTCGGCAGCCATCATCTTGGCAGGCGTTTCATATTGGGTCTGTCATACAGGCCGGACTGTCAAAGTTCATTCAGTTAGTTGTACTGACGGTTCCGTTCGTGTACATTCTAAATGCGATCCTGTACGTAAAGGACAATGAGGGCGCATATACGACATAATGACAATGAGTACGACACCAGACATAAACAAAACTTAGTACCTACCTAAGTTTCTCAGGCCTTGTCGCTCAAGGGAAGCAACGGGCTATTTCGGCGTTCACTTTTATAACGCCTTGCCAGCACCACACAAATGCTTATTTTCTGACAATCTAAAAGTAACTCTAACGAGATTCTTTGAAACGGAATGCCTTATATATATTTGACTAATATCTATTTTGAATATAGGTACCTATTAAAGGGGCAACCTGATGAATTAAGTATAGGTTTATCCACATTATCATCATTGTTAGGTACTAGCATTGAGTGTTGTTGTCGAAGTCTTTTAATATGTTAATAAAGTCCCGTCGCATATTAACGAACGTGTGTCTTAGGCTTTTTTTCTGTTGGTTTGTAAACGGGATTTCAGTTCTGTCAAAATTCCTGTCATGGACAATAATTAACAACAAAGATCCCTTTCAACCCCCATTGTTACTGTTTATTGACACTGACAGTGAGTGATGGCCGAGATGACGGATGTGAAATCCCGTTTACAAACCAGCAGAAAAAAAGCCTGAGACAAACAACCCCCGCCTTCGTTAATATGCGACGGGACTTTATGTATGTATCCGTCTCGTAATTTTCTGTTGGTTTTGTGATGTTTTAATTTTATGTTGTTGTTTTTACTGATTTAATTATGTATCATAATTTACTTCTAATTTTTGACAAGTGTAAACATTTTTATTAATGTAACGGCACACTTAATATACTGTAACACGTTTCGCTCAGTAAGGGTTCTGGAGAGCGGGTGTAGGTTCGATGGTGAATTTAACTTGGGCGCCAGGTGACCTCCCACGTGTTAAACAGTCGTCACCAAACTTAGATCGCAAGAAAACTAGCCAAAAATTTGAGTAGGCAAAATAAAGGAAATACAAAAACACAAATACTATCACAACTTTATTATCCCTCTTAAAATTAACAAAATAATTGCTTGAAATTAACGCCTACCGGATAAGTAGCTCGTCAGCTACACGCAGAACTGCAGCGCGAAAAGTTCAAAGAAAAATTTGATCAGCCGCGAAATGCAAAATGGCCATCTCCGCATTCACGCCTTATAAAATAAAAAAAACAAAGAAATTGCGCAACCGTCGAGTGTAACTGAGCGCTCAAACCGAAAGGTTATTCGAAAAATTAAATATAATAATAAATTCAGATCACAATTTCAAATGGGATAATAATAAAAAAATTATCTTTCAATCAAATTAAATTGATATGACTAAAACAGCAGCTAGTCAAAAAGTGCCTTGCACTGGGTATCTCTACCTTGTGAAAATGGCGTAAGGTATGATTTCACAATTAAAAATGTTAGTTCGTAAAAATTGATAACACAAAAAAAAACGGGAGTCTGAAGGACTCAACAAAAAGTAATACAAAAATCTGGCCTGAATCCTGATTAGTGGTGACTAGGAGAAAATCGAGTCTGGTCTTGAGCGGAAAGATGACGACAGAACTTCCTTCTGGAAAGATGTACGTGTGTTTTCAAGGATCTTCAGAAACAGGTGTCTCTACCAAAAAAAACAAATCCTTGACTTGTCTTCCCGAAACTTCCTCGTCTGTACAAAGATCAGGGCTTCGATTCTGGAATTTTCGTTGCAAAGGCGGCGAAAGTAAACTCCAACCAACAACAATTCTGTTGCAAAAAAAGGCGAAAAAGAAACTCCAAACAATCTCGTCCCACCAAGATTATGGAACTATCAAAAGAATGGGACCGCCAAAGAAACCCTGGATTAAAAACGTACAGTGAAGTAATGGTAAAATCGGAAGGCTTACCTCTTGTCGGGGTTGTAAATTGAATATAACAAAATGGCGAGACCACGCCACGAGAAACCGGCGAAGAAAGTTATTGTCGAAGAAAGTTGGTTATCCTATGCCTCTGGTACTCAAAACTTGGGGAAAATTATCTTCCTTAAAACGTGGAAAATTTCTCCCACTCTGTATTGGCAGGAAAACCACTCAGAACGTTGTATTTACAACTGTAAATAAAGACTTCGCCTCGCGACTCTCTCGACTGTCCTTTCTTCAGAACGGACTCACTATCGTCCTCTCTTCCACCACCAGTGTAGAAAGATAACGAAAGTAACCGATTGCTCCCGCATATGATTTTCCAGGTGAAATTAATGATAAATTACGTAAAAAAAAGACAGGGGTGGAAAATTTGATTGCTAATTGATTTCGAGCAAGTTAGAGGCTTTAAAAATGGATTTTATTGCCTTCGGGAGCTATCTTTTTGTTTTTAAAATAACTGAGACCGCAAAAGATGCATACAATTTTTATTTGGGTGGAAACTGAAAATGTTAAACCGTTACACTGCCCCTCTCCAGAAGACAAAAACACCGACGCGTGATTTTTGCGTTGCCTCTAAAAAAAAGGATGAACAAAAGATATCAAATGGGGAAATTAAAGAAATTATGTCGTTTAAATATGGTGATAACTACGTGTATCAAACGGCCGATGGCGACTAAATTGAGCGAGGTCCAATGAGGGAATTTCAAATTCGGTATATTGTCTAAGTTGGGAAGGGTCAAAAACTATAGAAACGACTTGGAACATAGGAAAATCACCTATAGGAAACTCATGAGGCAGGGACAGAGACCATCAAAATCACCACTAGATCATGAAAATATTATCAACTAAAAATTGGGGAGAGAAAAAAAGGAAATGGCAAACAAAAAAAAAAAAAAATCTTAACCTACTGAAATGTCGGAATTTGAACCTAGGTAGGGCTTCAAATCTTTCACATGCCAACAACCGGCATCTGTACCATCTCTATTGGTCAAACTATACACAAGTTTACCGATTCTCCTCTGTACCGTACCTAGTACGTACTTAGGAGCTAGCTTGGCCGCATAACCCTGACCCATGCTTGAGAGGGTTTTATTTTTTCGCCATACCAACTCGCCCAACCTATATGTTACATCGCGCTTATTGCTGTTGTAACGGTCCGCGTTTTTAGCGTAAGAGGCGTGAAGCCGCCTGCGAATGTCATCAAAAAGCTCTGTCAGACTTTCCATACCTGTAGCGTATTGGTCACCATCTCCGGGGCGCAGTTCTATATCTTTGGTCTCTTGGACAGTACCGTAGAATTTACCGCTAATCGGAACATGTCTGCCAAAATTTAAATACTCCGGCGTATAGTGAGTAACTTCGTGAACCGCAGAGTTAACTGCCTTTTGAATTTTGGGAAGATTTTTGTCCCAAAGAGGATGGTCTGTAATGTACGAACGTATGGCAGTACCGATCGTTTTGTTGTACCGTTCTACATAGTTAGTCTGGGGGTGGTATTTGGCGTTAAACCAAATCTTTTGTACCTCGTATTCTTGTACCAACTTTTTGAATTCACGCCCTGCAAACTGTGTACCATTATCCATGATAACAATTTGGGGAACACCCCATACAAGAAATATGTCCTTTTCTACCACACGAACGATATTAGTAGCCGAGGCTTTTCTAAGAGGCCAAAGGACGGTATATTTGCTATACCAGTCTACAGCAACTAGTAGATGCGTGTTTCCGAGAGTGGATCGTGGGAAAGGACCCATCAAATCTAGGGCTAAAATTTGCCAAGGGTGATTTACCCGTTTTTCACCTCCCATCAAACCAGCACGACCTACTGTCGGAGATTTCTGTTCACTAAAAACTAGGCAATGACGAATAAAGCGGATAATATCAATTTTCATTTTCGGCCAATAATAAATTTCTTGGATACGAGAGAGAGTTTTAAAAACGCCGAAATGAGCCATCTCAGGAGGAACGTGGTACGCACGAATAATATCTTCCCGTTGATGATTTGGGACAAGAAGTTTCCATTCTTGAATGTTATTTGTGACAGGAACTTTACTGGGAATAAACTTATATACTAGATCATCTAGAACCTTCCACTGAGGATATTCCTCTGGAGATTCTCTTATGTTATTTAACATTTCTTCGTACCAATCATCAGTACCATCAGGAGCAATATCAATGGCATTACATTCTGCTTCGGGAATGCGGGAAAGAGCGTCGGGAATAACGTGTTCGGAGCCTTTTCTATGAACAAAATCGAAAGAAAACTGCCCTAACTTAAGTGCCCAACGAGCAAGACGACCTGTTGGTTCTTTCATTTGGAAAAGCCATAAGAGTGAAAAATGGTCAGTAACCACCTGAAAATGGGTTCCCTCCACATATGGACGAAAAGCTTGTATGGCAAAAATAGCGGCTAAACACTCACGTTCTGTGACAGAATAGTTTCGCTCTGCCCGGTTAAGAGTTTTGCTAGCATAAGCAATAACTCTATCCTGACCGTCTAGTTCTTGAGTTAGCACTCCTCCTAATCCGACATTTGAGGCATCACAATGGATTACAAAAGGTTTCTTGAAATCTGGACTATACAAAACTGGAGCTGAAACCAGTGCCTCCTTTATAAGAATAAATGCTTCTTCGGCTTCCCTAGACCAAACAATAGGTGACTTTTTCTTCACCTTACCTTTCAAGAGGTCATTTATGGGGACTACAACCGACGAAAAATTTTTGATAAATCTTCTGTACCACGAAATGAGACCTATAAACCTTTTAATTTCAGTGGTATTAGTCGGACGCGGATAGTTGACCATTGATGAAATTTTTTCTGGGTCTGTTCGGAGACCAAGACTATCTATCACAAAACCCAAATATTTCAAACTGGAGCGACAAAATTGACATTTATCAATATTAATCGTGAGACCAGCCTGTAGAAGTTTTTCTTTAACTTCCTTCAAAAGTTCCATATGGTGCTCAAAAGTAGATGTAACTAATATTATGTCATCCAGGTAGGAAAATATCTGAGGTTCAAACTTTGGACCAAATAACCTGTCCATCAATCTTTGCTGAACTTGTGCAGAATTTTTTAGACCAAAAGGTACTACTGTAAAATGAAAGAGACCGCGACCTGGCACAGCAAAAGCAGTTTTTTCTCGAGATGTCTCCTCAAGAGGAAGTTGCCAAAACGCCTTCCTTAGATCAATAGAAGTTATATAACGAGCATCCTTGAGCATATTAAGAATACGATCTATTCTGGGAAGTGGATATGAGTCTGTCTTAGTGATTTTATTAAGAGCTCGGCCATCAAAACAGACTCGATATTCTCCAGAGGGTTTTTTTTTTACCATAAGGATTGGCGAACGCCACGGGCTAGAGGAAGGTTCAATAACTTTCAATTTCATCATCTCATCTAACTCTCGGTTTAATATTTCCAAAAGATAAGGGGAAAGAGGATACTGTTTTTGCTTGAAAGGTTCATTTTCACCAGTATCGATAGACATTGATATCAGATTAGTTCTCCCAAGGCGCTCAGTACTAGACAACTCATCAGTAAATTGTTGCTTAATTTTACTTAATTGACTTTGCTCTAACTCTGTAAGTTCATGCAGCCCATTTTTGTTTTCAGTTAACAATCCTGAACTAGTAGAGGCTTCGACAGAATATATTTCAAAAGTGCCGTTAGGATCACTCCACATATTTAATTTAAAATGCTTGGCAAAATCTGCTCCCATTATAAACGGTACCCTAGTTTCGCCAGGGACAACCAGCATCCTAAATAACTTTACACCCTTTGCAGTGGTGATTGGCAATTCAACAGAGCCTACAATTTCAAGTTTAGAATCTCCTGGAATTCTTATAGTTTTATAATAAGAAGTATCTATTTTTAAGTTTAATTTTTCTATTAATGGTAAACCTTTACTACCTATAACGGAGTGGGTTGCTCCTGAATCTAAAAGTGCTATTATTTTATGATCCAAAATATCTAACCTGGCATAATCCCGACTGTCCAAACCGTTAGCTATTTTACACAGAGACATTTCCGGGACCTTAGAAACTTTACAAAATTCATTTACACGTAAAAGCCATTTTTTCCAATTCGGGCCTTCCCTAATCTCTTTGAACTGAGAACTTGACTTACTTAAAGAGACTAAAGGATTATTAATAACAATTGTTGGGGTCTTTACTTGCCTGCGGCCGACCCCGGCTGCCCGTTTTTTGATACTTTGTGATCACAATTTTCGGTCTTTACATTTTTCATGCCACATACACGACAAAAAAGGGTTCTTTTAGCTGTACATGCGGGATAACAATGATTTGGTTGATCACAGTTCCAACAGATTACTGCTGCTTTGGTACTGGAATTTGAACTAGGTGTATTTCGATTTGATTTTAGGTTAGAAGCAGACCCCGTTGCTTCGGATGGTATGTTATTATCGTTCTGGGTAGGCTGGAATGCATACACCTTAGGATTGGAATTTTTTGTAAGCTGAAAATTAGTTCCTCGCTGCGTGTCATAAGCATCATCTAATTTTTTACACAGCATTAACAAGGTGTCAATCGAGTTAATATTTGATAGAGCTAAGGGTTTGATGTAGTAACCTTGTAAGTTTCTGCGAATATAGTCTAATTGAGTTTCACTAGCAACCGGTTTTTTAAGTTTATTAAATAGTACTTGCATTTCAGCCACAAAAAGTGCGACAGATTCAGTTCTACCCTGCTTACGTTTTGTAATTTTCTCCCAAATCTGGGCATCGTTGTCCAGGGGCATAAAACTTACTTTTAAAAGATCTACTAAAGATGGCCAATCTCTGGCTCTGTGTCTATTCATTTGGTACCATGTTGAAGCAGGCTTAGTAAATAAATCATAGGCCGAATCGAAAAGTTCTTCATCTGAAACGTGACGAGAAATTTTTAACTGCTCAACTTCTCTTAAAAATTCTAACAAATCGGTTTGGCCGTTATATTTTAAGCCCCATTTATACACTGGTACACTTTTAGTAGGGGTATTAGCAGTTCTAACATAATTTAATGCTGCCGGGTTAGAGGGGGGTGTGACCTGAGGTCCACCGGTCCCGGCTGGTTGCTCTTGTGAAATATTCGAACTAGATAACCATTGGTCCCTACTAATATTATAGAACCCTAGTTTTGTTAATAATTCAGTTTCAAGTTTTAGAGATTTCCCCGTGGCTTGCCGCACTAATCTCTTTGCATCTACGGTACTTGTTTCGTCAATGCTCTTGATACGACTTGATAGATGAGCTAACCTAGACTTTAATTGTAAACCACTAATTGCAATCGGAGAGGTATTGTCCTCTAAATCATTTATATCCTTTTCTAGTGTAGCTACATATCCATTTATTTCCGCCTCTTCGGTATCGACATCAAAATCTTTTTGACTGTTATCTAAGTCCGTATTTAACTGCATGGCTCTAAGCAAGACTTTTATTTTATCATCTTTACTGCCAGTAATTTCTAGGCCTCTCGCATTTAACTCATAATCAAGCGCAGGCTCGTCTAAAAATTGTGGGATCATTTCAAAAGGTTCAGCCATTTTCACTTTTATTAACTAGAGTTCGGATAGACGCAAAAATTTCTAAAATAATGAATTTAAATTTTTGTTGTGATTTGTACCCCTCTTACCAATCAAGTTTTTGGCTTTTTAGGGCCCCACGTTGGGCGCCAATTAGTGTAACACGTTTCGCTCAGTAAGGGTTCTGGACAGCGGGTGTAGGTTCGATGGTGAATTTAACTTGGGCGCCAGGTGACCTCCCACGTGTTAAACAGTCGTCACCAAACTTAGATCGGATAAGTAGCTCGTCAGCTACACGCAGAACTGCAGCGCGAAAAGTTCAAAGAAAAATTTGATCAGCCGCGAAATGCAAAATGGCCATCTCCGCATTCACGCCTTATAAAATAAAAAAAACAAAGAAATTGCGCAACCGTCGAGTGTAACTGAGCGCTCAAACCGAAAGGTTATTCGAAAAATTAAATATAATAATAAATTCAGATCACAATTTCAAATGGGATAATAATAAAAAAATTATCTTTCAATCAAATTAAATTGATGTGACTAAAACAGCAGCTAGTCAAAAAGTGCCTTGCACTGGGTATCTCTACCTTGTGAAAATGGCGTAAGGTATGATTTCACAATTAAAAATGTTAGTTCGTAAAAATTGATAACACAAAAAAAAACGGGAGTCTGAAGGACTCAACAAAAAGTAATACAAAAATCTGGCCTGAATCCTGATTAGTGGTGACTAGGAGAAAATCGAGTCTGGTCTTGAGCGGAAAGATGACGACAGAACTTCCTTCTGGAAAGATGTACGTGTGTTTTCAAGGATCTTCAGAAACAGGTGTCTCTACCAAAAAAAACAAATCCTTGACTTGTCTTCCCGAAACTTCCTCGTCTGTACAAAGATCAGGGCTTCGATTCTGGAATTTTCGTTGCAAAGGCGGCGAAAGTAAACTCCAACCAACAACAATTCTGTTGCAAAAAAAGGCGAAAAAGAAACTCCAAACAATCTCGTCCCACCAAGATTATGGAACTATCAAAAGAATGGGACCGCCAAAGAAACCCTGGATTAAAAACGTACAGTGAAGTAATGGTAAAATCGGAAAGCTTACCTCTTGTCGGGGTTGTAAATTGAATATAACAAAATGGCGAGACCACGCCACGAGAAACCGGCGAAGAAAGTTATTGTCGAAGAAAGTTGGTTATCCTATGCCTCTGGTACTCAAAACTTGGGGAAAATTATCTTCCTTAAAACGTGGAAAATTTCTCCCACTCTGTATTGGCAGGAAAACCACTCAGAACGTTGTATTTACAACTGTAAATAAAGACTTCGCCTCGCGACTCTCTCGACTGTCCTTTCTTCAGAACGGACTCACTATCGTCCTCTCTTCCACCACCAGTGTAGAAAGATAACGAAAGTAACCGATTGCTCCCGCATATGATTTTCCAGGTGAAATTAATGATAAATTACGTAAAAAAAAGACAGGGGTGGAAAATTTGATTGCTAATTGATTTCGAGCAAGTTAGAGGCTTTAAAAATGGATTTTATTGCCTTCGGGAGCTATCTTTTTGTTTTTAAAATAACTGAGACCGCAAAAGATGCATACAATTTTTATTTGGGTGGAAACTGAAAATGTTAAACCGTTACAATACAATAAATGACATCTTGATATTTATCTTGATACGGGTGTGAAATACACAGGCGAAGCCGAGTTTTTGCAATATTCCAGATTTTGTTGGATCGATATTTCTTAAGTAACAACAATAAACAGGATCGTGCAAAACTTACAGAATCGCGCACTTGTATTATAAATAAAGTAAGCGAACGCTTTTCCCGGTTAACGTATAATTGAGTCAGGTTCACCAACTTAATAAAAATAAAAGGGAGCCCACTTTAAACAATGAAAATTCTTCGAAAACCCACCGAGATATTTATATCCCGAGACGTTTCTCGGTTGCACCCGACACCTAGCGTCGTATCACAAGGCGTTCGTTATTTATTCGAAAATAAAGTTTACCCACCCGCCTACCGCACAAACGAATCTTTTGATCTAAACAAGACCATTCAGAGCAGAGTGTTCACCTCAAACCCACATTTGTGCCATGATTGGATAAGGGAGCAAATTTTGTATACGCCATCATCCTTTGGCCGCCAATTTACGCGAGATTAGAAGCCACTCCGAGAAGCTCCGGCGCATCCACCAAAAATGCAAATGTGTTAACGCTGCAGCCCATTATTGCGCGCATTAAACCCGCAGTTAAGGCAAAGTGGTTACTGAAACACGGCAATTCTAATTTTCATCTTTACGAGGGAAGCCTCGGAAATCGTCTCTAATTAAAATATTAATGCGTTTTTTGAAAATCGCCGTCGCAAGTCGCGTCAAAGCCAATTTCTCACGGCGTTTTTTTTATTCATCGCCGTGGAAATTGAAGTCGCGACGATATTCGCGTCATGTACGGAGCTGGAGGGAGAATTATAAGTGGTGCGGAGAGTTAAGTAGATAAAAGGGAGCGAAGTATAAAATGCATGTAGAAACGGAAGCACGTTAAAACTCGACGGATTTGGGACGATTTTCCTCTTCCACGTCGCTTCTTGCGAAACCGATAAGGAATTCCCGATAATATTCGAAATATCGGCTTAATCCGGGGCCGCTGTTAATGGAGTCGCTGAGGACAGGTGTCCGCAACAATGTTGCAGCTGAAAGGGATGCCTAACTGAATTTGAATGGGATCAATAATGATGCGTGAGGGCTTATCTAAATCCGGGGCTTTCCGAGAACGTGGGGGTTACCGCGGGTTCCACTTCAAATGTATTTTTTAATTTCTGAATTGAGCTTTGGAAGCTCTGTGTTTTTCGAGGGAGTTTGTGGCCGCAAGGGATTATGGGAGGAACGTGAACCGGTTTTATTTGCTGCAATCAGCAATGTGACTATTTCATATTGTCGCTATTTTATTTCTGGAAACTTATTTCTACTTAAAAAATGCAGCAGAGAAGCGGCTGGAACCTCCCCATCGCGTGGATCTTTGTATTCTGTGTAGATGGTAGTCAATTCAACAGAATTTTTTTGTGCTTATCATCTGTGACTAATTTCGCAATTTTCTGACAAATACCGACATCACATTTGACAATGTGTTCCTTTTAGGGTTAACAGTTTGCCACCCTTTTGACAATAACTGATACTTTATGTCATCCACTGTCAGCCCGCTCCCTTTTAATGATAAAGAATTTTTTCTGTATTTGCCACTGAAATGGCAGAAATTGTGAATAAATTTTTAGAACCAGAATTTGATCGTCTTTCTAATGGCGACATAAAAAAGGAGGCCTTGTATTTAAAATTTAAAGTTTAATTTAGACAAGGCTGTCTCAGAAAACACAAATCGTAACCAATGTGTCAATGCAGATTTGTAATTGAATTTTTGTTGGAGTCAAGATCAAAGTTCTCTTTTGTGAAAACAGCTCAGCTGTGTATTTGGACCAACTCAGAAGCACGATACAGTTTTGATGGCTTATGTAATGATTTGCTTTGTTTGGTTTGAGTTCTGGAATACACCATCAGTAACTATCTTTTGTTTGGTTCTTTTTGTTTGGTTTTGTTTGTAGATGGGACTTTTAGTCCTATGGTTGGGAGAACTGTTTATCAGTTTCCTTCTTTTAGGTGGGTCCTTGGTCCTCTTTTTGGAGAACTGTTTCACCAGCCTCGAATTAGATTATTGGTTGTTGGGATGAGATGACATGATGGATCGATTTCCTTCATTAGGTCAAAATAATCGGCTTGAGTTTAGAATGGATTTTAGGTTCTTTTGTAGAACTTTGAGAACTCTGAGTTAGACAAGATGAATGTCGTTGGTTGTTTTGTGAGATCAGTCTTAGAGTAAAGGATAAACCAATTCAAAGTCACTAGGTGATGTAAACAAACAAATGGCAGTGTTTTGGTTTCCTTTTTGACAATTGTGCAATTTGACCTGATGGCCCTATCTTAAAACTAAGATCTAACTTATAACTAGGTTAAAATTATATCAACCCAAAGTGCACGTGCTCTTATTTATGAAAGCCAGAATTTTAAATAGCTGAAACTCTGCTATTACAGTTTTGGTGCAATGTTGTCTGGAGGTGTAATAAAATAATTCACAGTGATGTTTTGACGCTACTTCGTTCACGCTCGCTTTCATAAACCTCTACTTTCAACCAACCCCCTGATTCTCGATGTATCTCAATCACTGTACCCCTCATCTTGACCAGAAACTCAACTCAAAGACCAAAAGTCAAAAGTTAAGATTCAAGACAAAATAATTGGGTCCTCACATTCCCCATCCCCTAGAACCCTTTACCCCAGGATGTACCCTTGTCGATCTTTTGGGACTTTAACCCTGTCAAGTTCGTTTTTTGATTTATAGTGGGTAGCACACTTTTCCTGTTCCCATGAGAGCCCTGCGAGCAAGGTGCAGACACCACATTCCAACCCTCTGATTCCCCAACTCTTTCATACCAAGTGTTAACATTCCTTACAGAAAATATCAGAAACTCGTCTCGGCACAGACCGCGAAACATTCTCAAACCTGTATTCAATATAACATTCATACTTTGACTTTGGATTCAAATGTCTAAGAATTACTTTATCCAAACGTAAACACTGATCTTTTTGGTTTGTTGTTTATGGAAAAAGTACGAATTGAATCGATGTGTGCGGCATAACTAATCTGTTTATCCTGAGACAGATGAAAATTTTGAATGAATGGTGGAATCACCGAAAAGCAACCGAATTAAGACTCATAGATTCCTATCTGAACATTTCATGAAAAACTAACTCGCGATCTAACAAATTTTCATTGATTCTTCAGACCAATGGACTTGAAACTCTGTCTTCAAAGAATAAGTTGAGATTGTATACTACCAAGAATACCTGGCGGGGTATCCCCGTCCCCTTCCATTTTAGATACTGCTCGATTTGTTGAGTCCTAGACAGAAAAATGTATAAGTAACACATTCTTGTTACGATCGAACCCTCTGCATCTGAAAGCTAAATTCAAATCTACGAAGCGATATAAAAAAATAATCATAAATTACATAATTTAAATATAAGGGATCAATTCTCTTGTAGACACAAAACAATCCTATCACAACTTCTGACCACAGCATTTCCCTAACGATAGCTGTCCTGACAATTTGGCTGACTTTCTTTTCGGGAAAGTCGGCTACAACTTTGACAGGTTAAGAGAACGACATCTGGATTAGTAAATGTACAATTTGCGTAATATTTCTAATAAGCAGCCTGAAAACTACTAAAGTTTCTAAGTACAAGCAAAATTTCCCCAAGTACAAAATTCCCTGAATCCACCCCTGAATATTAGCATGCGCAACACCCAAGTCATTATCAAGAAATCCCTTAAAAATACTACGAGAGAAAGTCAAAAATAGAAGCAGTAAGCAAGAATTAATTTCTAGTTGCAATGGCGGTACACAGTCCTGATTATTGTTTACCTTGACAACGGTTTTCCGAATTTAGAGAAATCGCTAAAATTTCTGAAAAATGATTAACTGAAAGTCTACAACGAAGCTAAAACTCATCACAATTGATATTCCGATGATTATTATCGTCGACTGCCCCCATTTAATAGCCCTCGCAAGCATAAAATCATTTCCAACTTTTCAAATCCCGCGATGTTCTTGAAGTCTTGCAGATCACTGAGTCGGGCCTTCTACTATCTCAGGAACTCTTCAGGATCCTTCGGTCTTGGGTTTTTCTTCTATTTACGGACTTTTTTTCTCGTTTTCCCCAAACTATTCACCTTTTTGCACCCACATTTTCTTATTTGTTCTCGTTGTTTTTTTCCGTAGCCCCGGATACGCGCACTTCTTTTTTCATCAGCAATTCCTAGATTTTTCTCAGGAATGCTATTCTTAAATTACCTTCCGAAAAAGCAGAATTATTACTTTACTCTCCTTAAGAAAACTAGCCAAAAAGAATGGCGGAAAACGTATCGTTACAATATGCTTAAATGGCACTTCCCGTAGACCAATTGCTTCCAAAAGCCTTTCAGGTCTTCAACGGGTCACCCAATCTCCATGTAGCAAATTTCAGACAAAGCGATTCACTAATTTGGGCTATAATGTATTTTTAGTGTTATTACAAAATTTCGATTTTTTGACCCAAAGAGCACTAAATGCGAACGAATTTGGTATTATTATTTTAAAACCAGAATTTGAAGACCTTTCTGATGCTGACAATAAATCTTTCAAAAACTTGTTTTCCAAAATCACTTTACTGATGTCCAAAATTATGGCCACTGTTGATCCACTAATAAGTTTTTGGACGTAATTTTTGTTAGAGCGCAGAAAAAAGTAAATAAGTACACTAACACCTATCGATAGTTTTAGAACTACTGGTAGCTCAATTCAGGAAATTTTTTGACAGTAATTTTGAATGAATTGCAGACCTTTTTATTTGTTAATTTCAAAACTGACGCCCAATTTTGGTGCTACCTATTCCTCTAGTTTGTTTGTTAATGATTTATTGATTTGTGACTACCTGCATAGCTTCTCGGAAAACGTATTTTCTTGCAAAATTATCGTCATCGAACAGCTGAGATTAAAAATTTTTATTTTTTGTTGATTTTATTTATTATTATATAAGTGAATCTCCTGTTGCTGCTTTTGCGAGCCTCCCCCGTTTTGCAAGTCACCCCATTCTACCTTTCCGATCACGCACGTCCTTTCCATTCATCAGCCCTGATGGACACCGTGACTCACCCCTGAATCTCATCGTGACACAGCGTTACACGGTAACCCCCTCCCCTTATAAATCGGGCAGATCATACTCGAAAATTGCCTCGATTTCCGCGAAACGCGGTTAAAATGCGATATGCGAGGGGCTCGTCTCGTGATTATTGATTGGAAGGCCAGTCAAGTCCATTTCTCGGCCGTCTGCTCAAGAGAGCTTTATTCAATTACGCATCAATCAGAATTAGACGGATTAGAGTAGAGATAAACCGGACTAAGAGTACTCTCATTTAAGATCGCTAACCAGGTTAATTGTCCAAGTCCTAATGGAAATTATCTGTCTGACGGACCCCCTTCGCGTGACCACGGGGATGTTAGGTTCTTAAGACTACACGTGCAATTAACAATTGCGGATGCGCGTGACGCAATCAATTAGGCCGCCACGTGACCCTCCTGCTCTATTATTCACGGGGCATTAGTAAATGAGATCGGTGTGCGATATGGATCTCGAGTGGATGCTGCGGAATCGATTTCTTACATTTTTGGCTCTGTAACGACGCTGTTTATATGTTAATTAAAATTCTAAATTGGATTTGTAGCGCGGCAGCGACTTTAATATAAATTAGTTGGCTCACCTGAGCAAAAATTAATTGTGAAATTGTTGGTTGACGGGGTTTGGAGTTAATTGCGCGCTCACCTCGTTGATTAAGTCGCGAGTGGAAGACGTTTCGGTTTCTAGGTCCACCACTACGTATTTTTCTTTGCACATAAAAAATTTTCACCACCTTCCACCCCCAAACTGGGGTGCGTTCGTAAAAGATTATATTGTAATGTGATAGCAAAGTAATTTGAATGATATTTGGATTTGGAATGTAACTCAGAGTAACGGTGAATTGTAAACGGACTCTGTAACCATTTTGCTCTGCTCTTCGTAAATGAGCTCCATCATGCATCCATATTATTAGCTGCTTCCGAAAGCTGATGGCAGTTTATGACCGATTACCAAAAATTATTTGGCAAAGACTTAAAATTATTTGCCATAAAAGTTGAGATGAGACAGGTTAAGTATTATGTTCTTCACAGTTTCTGACCTTTCCCCACACTGCGCAAACTGTGACTATTACCGTCGTCGGCACCAACATAAGTTTTGTAACACTTTCTTGTAGGTAACAGACACATATGAACGTTTGTAATAATTTTTGTTACAGAGGTACAGATTGTGTAATTTGTAACACTTAATGAACTACCCTAATTTTCAAAATTTTACCCCCAAAGCTCAACTGTTTCAAGCTTTCAATCTCAAAACCAAAAATTTACATATGAAAAAAAAAATGGCAGCAGAGAAGCGGCTGGAACCTCCCCAACGCGTGGGTCTTTGATTTCAGGGACTTCTGTTTAATATTTTAAAGTTGATATGCCTAAATGGCACTTCCCGTTGACCAATTGCTCCCAAAATCCTTTCAGCTCTTCAACCGGTCACCTCAACTCCATTTACCAAATTTCGGGCAAATCGATCGACTAATTTGGGCTATAAAGTGGTTTCAGTGTCATTACAAAATTTCGATTTTTCTACCTAAAGGGTACTAATTGCAAATAAATTTTGTCTCACTTAAAACCAGAAATTGAAGACCTTTTTGATGGTGACCTCGATAGTGACAATAAATCTTTCAAAAACTTGTTTTGGATGGGTAAATTAGAGAATAATTTTAAATTTCGAAATTGGTGTGCCAAATCGGCACTTTCCGTGGGCCGATTGAATCCAAAATTTGTGCACTTCCTCGACGTGTAATACAATCCCCTTGTGCAAAATTTCAGCCAAATCAGTTCAGGGGCGTGGGCTGTACCGCGATTTTAAAGTCCGATAAAAATCAATTTTTTTTTATTTTTGGTCAAAAGGGCACTAAGAATGAATGCATTTTTAGAAGCAGAATTTGAAGGCCTTTCCTATCGTAACGTGAAAAATGGGGGTTTGCATTTAAAATTTAAAAGTTGATGTGCCAAAATGGCATTTGTGGTTGCACGATTGGCTCCAAAAGCATTTCAGATCTAAGTTGGGTTATCACATGCACACGTACCAAATTTCAGCCAAATCGGTCCAGTAGTTTGGGCTGTGGCGTGTTTACGAACGAACGTACGTACGTACGTACATACATACAGACACATTTTAAAAACCACTTTTTTGGGTTCCTGAGACCTCAAAACGTATAGATCCGGTCTTATCTCGAATTCGAAAATTTTAGTGATTGCAGTAACCTCCCTTTTTTTTAAATGGTGAAGTGGAGTGGGGAGGTTAATTAACCCTTGAACCACCTACAATTTGAACAGACTGACTCAAGATTCGACCCCCACAACTCCTTTCAACCTTCAGCAATCAGAAGCTGGTTAGATTTTGGGCCAAATTGGTTCACGAAAAGTGCCTTTTTGGCACATCAACTTTCAAATTTTAAATGCAGATCCCCATTTTAGTAGCGTAGCAGTATGCGAGGCACTCGTGTATTAGCTTATTTGGTCGCTTGTCTACACTGTCCGCATTGAGATATCGAGCTGAAACATACTCGGCGGGGATTACTTTTGGGAGTTAGGGGTGAATAACCGAAAAATTATTAATAGCAATAACTCAAGAAATAGTGGAGATATCTTGCTGAAGCTTGGTATTTATACTTTCGACCTTCAAGTCTGCTGAAAGTGAAAGGGTGCTAAAATAAGTATAAGTCTAAATTGACGTCATTCGATAGCCTTCCATTAATGACTCAAAAAAGGTTTTATAAATATTTTGCGAAAACCGCCCTTAAAGCGCTACAACCCCTAACATGTAGAAACACAAAAATACGAGAACTTAAAAACTACACTGTAGGCGGATGAACAAATTTTCACTAAGACCTAACAAGAGGGATGAAATTTAAGGGTTGAAACTGGAAATTTTTTCAAGTAAATGGTAGTATAAACTTACGGGGTTCGATAAAAACTGCCGGCCAAATAAACCTTTCAGTCTAAAAATTTCCCGTCTGTTCAAATGACTGTAACTTTTGACCATTTTAGTCATTTTTGGGTCAAGTCGAATATCATTTGAGGTCAATTTACCGGTCAATTTTAAAATTTTAAATTTCGCGTGAAAAAGACTTGCTAGACTTGGTAATTTTCTGTCGACGTTGACATTTGCGTATAGTGGTGTGCTTATATTTGGTTATATTCGTCATTGTATTATGATTTTGTTGTTTTGAGCGGCTAAAAATGTCGGATATCTGGAGGTATTTGAGAAGTTTTTACAAAGGCAAAACAAGATACCAAATTGCTAACACCACATATTTATTTGGTGTCATTGGAAAGCTTTGGGATCAAATTTTCAAAATTTAATACATATTTCTTAAAATTAAAATTGACTTTTAAATTGATCGGTCAATTATGACGGTCAGTTGACCAAAAATAAATGGCCGGTCATTTATGCATCACTATTTTTGACACAGCGACCCAATTTTAAATCGCTTTTTTACGTTAGAAAGATAGTTTTATTGGCTTCATTCCAGTGTTATCATGACAGTGTTGGGGGTTTTCATCCATGGCTCTACAGGGTTGTTTTCAAGCAAGTTGCAAAATGTAAAATTTTAGACCATCCCCAATTCCAAGAAAAATGTTCAGCTCATCGAGACGCGTATTTTGATATAAAAAAAATTACTTGTGTGCGATCTCCTTTAACCCTTCTTACGCCTACAAACTGAAAAGCCTAATTGAACTTCAAAGATTTTATCTCCTTAACTTACACACTTTAATCTCAAAACAAAAAAATAACAGGGAGGAAACTCAACCATTGAACCACCTACAACTATGCCCGGTTTCCCCGTTTTTACCGTTTAAAGTCGATAGTTTATTTATTTATTTATTTAGAGGCATCTGCCGTTCTTGTTGGTGATTTTAAACTTGTAGCTAATGGGTAAAATTTTTGGAGACATGTCTGCCCTGTAAAGACTTGGCTACAGTTCATCATTTTACCTTGAATATTACTAAATAATTGTCTTATTATTTCAGATTTTGGTATTAGCTGCGAATCAGCACGTCAACGGTAGGTAAGTCTTTTTTATTTAAAATTAATTTTTTTCTTGGAAAACTATTTTCTCGACCTGTGATTGGTCCAAACCTGACAGGCTGGGGGTGGAGCTGCGCTAGTGGACCTATAAATATGTTAGCTTTCGTATTGATAATGAGCACTTTGTGTTCGAAATAGCTTTTCAAATCAAGTTTTTCTGTGTAGTGGGGTGTTTATAGTGGCTTTTGCCACCGAAGACGTCCACTGTTTTCCGTCGATAATTTTTTTTTTCTATTTCGGTTTCCTAATGAACACTTTAGCACCCAAACGCGTTCTCTAATGTGCTCTATTAGAGCACGGCTTTTGTTTAGGTACATCGTAACCTAGACAACGATTGTGTCCAACAATCGCCAACTGTCAAGCGAACATTGACCTGTCTATGAAAATGGAAAACCAATTTTTTTCTAACAGGTTATGAGCATCCGTTTCATAAGGCCAATTATTATCGCACGAGGATGTTTGGACGAGGGCGAAAAGCCCGAGTTTTACAAAATCCGAGTGCGATAAGAGCCTTACGAAACACGTTTTTTATACAATTTTTTTTATTTCGGATACCCAACTTGTTAGAAAAAAATTTGGTTTTCCATGTCATGGGCGACATGCTTTTATAGAATCGCGTGTTTTATAGCAAACATAGCAAACCATAGAAACAGTATCAGATGTTAATATTAGAAAAAACTACTTTATTATGGTAATGCCCTTAAAGGAACTCTTATCTGAAGATTTTATAACTAAGTACTTACCTTTAGATCTAAATGAAACTTACATTGTTGCCTGTTACAGAGGAATGGGTACCAAAATTGCTGCTCGACCTAATTGAAAAATCTACAAAATAAATTCAAAACTCACCAGGAAATCGCCAAAATAATAGGAATAGCCAACATTGGCAAAAAAATTCAGTTTCGTGGAACTCAACAGCAAAGCCACTAAGTGAGTTGTAAGAAAATTGCTGAACATTGCCAAAACTTGCCAAAATATCGGCTAAACTGTCGAAAATCGCTAAAAATCACCAAAGTTGCCAATCAAATCTGCAAAATTCCAAACAGCTGTAAAAAAGTGGACAGCCAGTTTTAGCATTGGACCCTCGAATTGCTTAAAATCACCAAAGTTGCCAATAAAATCAGCCCAAAGAGCTGTACTACGCCAAAATTGCTGCTTGACCTGATTAAAAAATTAATTAAAAACCGTGAACTTTATTAAAAATGGACAGAAAGCAGCCAAATTGCAGAGGAATAGGCACCAAAATTACTGCTTGACCTAACTGAAAAATTTATAAAAAGAAAATCGTCAAAACTGTAGAAAACACCTAAAACGGAAAGGAGCACGAGCCCAGGGCCCGCCAGAGGCTCGTGGCCACCCCGCACCGCAGGGTGTTATGTCACTGACACCAAAATCACTAAGATCGCCAAAACTGTCGAAAATCGCGAAAAATAAAATCGCCAAGATATGTAGAAAATCGTCAAAATAAAAAAAATTGGCAGAAAATAATCAAAATTGCTGCTTGACCTACTTGAAAAATCTACAAAGAAATCTACATACGTAATAATAATAAAATTTCTTCGGGTTGTGTTTCTTGTAGTCAAATACCAATTACTCCTTTATTATGAAAATATCTGGAATTACTTCTTGACTTTTATTTTAAGGACAAGTGTCAAGTACAACGACATTCAACAACAATAACAATTATCAACAATTAAAACACTGGCATTAATTTGATGCGCCAACACCCCTTCTACACCTTTTCCAGTAGTAGTTCAGAAAGCGTCAATTGAATATCAGAATAGTCAGTTGAATTTCAGAATCCGTCAATTGTAGTTCAGATTAATCAATTCAAATTCAGAATGCGTCAGTTGTATTTCAGAATAGTCAAATGAATTTCAGAATACGTCAATTGAATTTCAGAAAGCAGCAATTGAAATTCAGAATCCGTCAATTACAATTGCATTTGATGCTTTCTGAAATTCAATTGACGTATTCTGAAATTCATTTGACTATTCTGAAATACAATTGACACTCTCTGAATTTGAATTGACTAATCTGAACTACAATTGACGGATTCTGAAATTCAAGTGACAATTCTGAAATTCAACTGACGCTTTCTGAAATTCAATTGACGCTTTCTGAACTACTACTGGAAAAGGTGTAGATTGGTATTTGACTACAAGAAACACAACCTGAAGAAAGGACACCGCACCAACCTAAGGGGAAGGGGGAAACTGATGACCAGTCAAATTTAATAATTTTGGTATCAAACAACGCGTCTTGATTAGCTGAATCGCCTGATGTATCGATCAAAGCGGCCACGTTAATAGTTTGATCAAAAATCTCAATCTTAAATGAAATAAATGCATTGCTATTATATCTATACCAGCACTTGCAGGTAGAAGTTCATAAATCATCAATGTTTATTTATGGCCCCAGTTAAGACTTTAAGTTTCCCATAGTGAGATGCTAAAATTGTGTCTTTTAAAGCGCCTTATCCCTATCATTAGCAAAGGATACATAAATACGTAAACAGAAGAAATAGTTTTTTAATTAAATCAAATAAAAATCTAAATAACTTTATTGCTCTTTCAAATGACATTTATGAGCAAGAGAGAAGAGTTAATTTTTATTAAATAAAGGCATATAAAGGGCAATATACAAGTCTGAGACTTTTTTTTACAAACAATGATTAATTAGTTTCGTAATAACATCATATACTTTTAGTGCCGTAGCAAAATGCGAGGCACTATAGTTTTAGTGAATTCGCTCGCTCGCTCGGCCGGCCGTCCGTCTACTCTGTCCATCGCATAACTTGAGAACGAAAGCAGATATCGAGCTGAAATTTTGTACACGGGTGTATACCCGGAAAATCTCGGCGGGGATTGCCTTTGGGCCATATCGGACCAGGGGGGTGGGAGTTAGGGATGAAAAACCGAAAAACTATTAACTGCAATAAGTCGAGAACTAGTGGACGTATCTTTCTGAAACTTGGTATGTACGTTCGACCCTCAAGTCTGTTGAAAGTGAAAGGGTGCTAATTTCGGGGGATGAAATTTAGGGGATGAAAACCACAAAAATTATGATAACTCCGTAAGAGTTGCACGCAGCTGCCGGAAACTTAACATGCACACATATATCGGTGAAATCTTGCGGGGGATGCCTTTTTCGTAAAATCGAACAGATGGGGTGGAAATTAGGGGTTGCAACTCGAAATTCCGCTTAATAAGTGTTGGTCGAAATTGACGTCATTCAATAGCTTTCCATTAATGATTCAAAAAAGGTGTCATTCATATTTTGAGAAAAACCACCCTTATAGGCGCTACAACCCCTAACATGCAGAAACACAAAAATACGAGAACTCAAAAACTACTCAACGTATCAAGGCAGAATTTGGTGTATGAATTTCCAGTGACATTGTAGGCGGATGGACAAATTTTCAATAATATCTAACAAGGGGGATGAAATTTAAGGGTTGAAACTTGAAATTTCTTCAAGTAAATGGTAGCCTAAAATTACGGGGTTCGATAGATTTCGGTCAACTATTGAAAAAAGGTCTTATGAGTTTTCAACCTAAAACCAACCCCTAGGCTATTAACCACCCCTAACTCTTTGCAAGCGGATAAATATATTTTATTATTTTTTTCTGAAAACCTATTGATTCATTTATGAACAACTGAAGTCAGTAAATACGCAAGGAGTTATGTAACACCGGAAAAATAAACTCACCCCTGTAAATCATAAAGGGGTGAAACCATGATGGGTTGAAAACATGAATGTATAAATCACCTTAATTTTTCAACGAATTGGGTTAAGGCGGTGAAATTGAAAACATAACTTCCTTTAGGGCATGTGGGGGTGGTGAAATAGGGGGTTGGAGTTTAGGGGTTGAAACGTCCATAAAGCCCTGTAATTTGACACAGAGAAGCAATATCTTCTGCGAAACTGTGACATCTTACACACTGCATCTTCGAGAAGGGAAGAGTGAATTTTACGAGAAATTTATCGAAGGGGGTGAAAGTTAGGGGTGCAAACTCGAATTTTTACTGAATAATATAGGGTTGAAATTAATACCATTCGATAGCTTTCTATTGATGATACAAAAAAGGTCTTATTCATCATTCGCGAAAAACTACCCTTAAAGGCGGTACAACCCCTTAACATGCCGAAACACAAAAATGCGAGAACTCAAAAACTGCTCAACGTATCAGGGCTGAATCTGATGTGGTAATTTACAGCACCACTGTAGGCGGATGGGCAAATTTCCATTAATATCTAACAAGGGGGATGAAATTTAAGGGTTGAAACTAGAAATTTTTTCATGTAAGTGGTGGAATAAAATTATGGGGTTCGATAGATTTCGGTCAGCCATTGAAAAAAAGTCTTATGAGTCTTCAACCTAAAACCAACCCCTACGCTACTAACAACCCTTAAGCCCTAGCAAGCGGAGTAAACACATTTAATTTTTTTTTTGCTTTCTTCTGATTTGTTAATAATTCAAAGTCATTTTCATTAATTTTAACCCATCCACAATTTTTCAACCCCTTTCATGATATGTGAACCCTCAAAGAGCAAAATTTACCCAGACCGCTTCTTTTTTGTATGATTTTCGCTAGTTCTACTTAACTACAGTTCATTTTCACCCCTTTTGATTTTTCATCCCCCTTAACAATTTTTCACCCCCCCCCCCTCCGAGCGTTAATTTTGTATAATTCGCGGAGTTTTGCCTTTTTTCGGTAATAAATTTTACCGAATTTTACTCATATGGATTGTTCTTGCCTTTTTCACTTGTTCGACCCCTTCGCAATGTTTCAACCCCCAAAAGTCAAATTTGCATAATTTGTTTATTTTCGTGTTATTTTCTGTAATTCTATTTAATTACGATTAATTCTCATCCCCTTTAACTTTTCATCCCCCTTTACAATTTTTCAAACCCCAAAGCGTTTATTTTGCAAAATTCACGTAATTTAGTTTTCCTTCGGTAATAAATTGAACTCATTTGGATTATGTTTATCGTTTTCACTTTTCCAACCCCCTTCGCAACATTTCAACCCCCAAAAGCTAAATTTACATAATTGGCTTACTTTCGTGTTATTTTCAGTAATTCTGTTTAATTACGGTTAATTTTCATCCCTTTTGACTTTTCATCCCCCTTTACGATTTTTCAACCCCCTAAGTGCTAATTTGGCAAAATTTGCGTAATTTCTTCTGTAATGAATGAACTCATTTGGATGATGATTAAATTTTTCACTTTTTTCATCCCCTTCGCAATGTTTCAACTCTTCAAACACTAAATTTACATAATTGGGTTATTTTGGTGTTACTTTCCGTAATTTTACTTAGCCACGGTTAATCCTCATCTTTTTTGACTTTTCATTCACCTTTACGATTTTTCAGCCCCCTAAGTGCTAATTTTGCAAAATTCGCATAATTTCGTTTTTCGTCGGTCATAAAATTGAACGCATTTGGGATTCAGTTTACCTTTTACAATTTTTCAGTTTCCTTCGCAATAGGTAGGTATAGTGCGTATTTCAACCCTCACAAAAGTTTTAATTGCATAATTTGGTTATTTTCGTGTTTTATTTCGTAATTCTACTTAATCACACTTAATTTTCATTCCTTTTGACTTTTCATCCCCTTTCACAGTTTTTCAGCCCCGAGTGTTAATTTTTCAAAATTCGCCAAATTTTGTTTTAATTCCGGTAATTCTTTTCGTTTACTCACTCATGTTCATTTTCAATTTTTAAATTTTGTAAAAACAATTTTTTTAAATTTCGCCTTTTTGACACATCTGTGCGTTTGCGGAGGCACTACTACTAGGTGCACATTGATAAAATCTGCACCCGATTCCACCAGTCAGACCAGCCACCCCTACATACACATTAATTTGATAAACGTCTACCGAGATATACATCGCATTGATATACATCTTCCGTTGGCTTTTTGTTATATTATATGGACTAGACCCTCGTTCAACTGACCTTCAAAGCGACCCAGTTAACGGCTTGGAAGCTTTAGGTTAACTTTCAAAGACGACGTTCTATGACGCAGAAATGTACATTAACTTTGAAAACAGTTCAAAATGAGAGTTAACGGGTAAACCAAATCATTAACCTTTAAGAGTTTTTCAAAATAAGAGTTTGCGTATTTTTTGGAAAGTTAACAGTTAAACCAAGCCAGAAGTTCGAAGTTAACCAAGTACCTACCTATATTGCTGATGATATAACTTTCACATATGAAAGCCGCGTTCCTTTAACGGAATCCTCTTGGTCGACCTCCAGCCCCACACACATAACACTCCATTTAAAATGAATAATTTCGCAAAACAATTGCGAAAATATTGAATAAAGAACGATTTATCACAAAAAGTTAGTTTTGAAAAAAACTGATTTTATATGACTATTGACCCACCCCTTTCCCTAATTGGTTTCCGCGAACTCCTAATTCTTAGTTTATTGGGGTGTTCTCGGGTTTTACAATCTTGTGTAAACACAGATGGCCCCCTGCTATAAGCTGACAGAAGTTAAATAACCTATACAATAGAAAAAAGTTAAATATTCAGTGGCTGTTTGTGATCAAACTATTAATGTGGCCGCTTTGATCGATATATCAGGCGATTCAGCTAATCAAGACGCGTCGTTTGATACCAAAATTATTAAATTTGACTAGTCATCAGTTTCCCCCTTAAGTTGGTGCGGTGTCCTTTTACTCCGTGCCAATCTATAAGTACAAGTACCTAAACAAAATGGATCTCGATACCTTCAATTAATAATAATAGCCAACATTAACAAATAAAATTTAAAATTTCACCAAAACTGAATTGTAAGAAGTGTAAGCGAATTGCTGAACACTGCCAAAATATCTCTAAAACTATCGAAAATTGATAAAAATCACCAAAGTTGCCAATAAAATCAGCAAAGTACCAAAGAAATGTACTACACCAAAATTGCTGCTTGGCCTGATTAAAAAATTAATTACAAGTATTAAAAATCGACAGAAAGAAGCCAAAATGGCAAAAATCTCTAAATTCGCTGTGAAATCGCCAAAATAGTAATAGCCAACATTGACGAAAAAAGTGAATTGCAAATTGCCAAAAGATCGCCAAAACTGTACAAAATAGCTAAAAACCTTCAAAGTTGCCAATAATATCTGCAAAATTCCAAAAAAATGTACAACCAGCAGTTGTCCTAATTAAAAATTTGGTGAAAAATTGTCAAATTCTCTAAAAAACCGGGAAAATTGTCGAAGTTTTAAAAAATTGATAGAAAAAATAACCTGTCCTCGTTATAAACCTGTTTATTTGGATATTCATAGACTCTAGCATTTAACAAGGAGTAACAACGATTCTATAGAGGGTTCTCTTTGACAAAAATTTGAGCAGAAGTATAAGGTGGTTGCACATAACTCCTAAGACTTTCATGACCCTCATAATCCTTGAAGCGCAAAGAGTATATGCACCGAAATCCCATTTTGGTCATAATTTTCGACGTGTATGAACTAGAGGCGAAAATCTTCATAAGTCCACAGTTTTGCTCACGAGTGGCTTCCCTATAAAGAAATTTAAATCAAAAACCTCAACATTTCCTCCCACCATGTCTTCTCCATTAGCTCCCCACCAATCCCCCTCCCTCTCCAAGCAGAATCCACAGCCAAGGCGATCCCGGTCAAAATCCTGTCAACCTTCGGGTATTTCCCAAACACGTCAGTGTTTTCGTCCACGAATCGGATAAACTTAAACATTTCTTGGGTTGCCTCGTCGGTCAATTCAAGTTTTTTTCCGATGTCTGCTCTCGTTGCCACGTAGTTAAGTTTCACTCCAATTATTTTGCCATCTCCAGAAACCGCTTTGAAGTTTATGGGGGTGTCCAAGAAGGAAAAAAACAATCCCTCAATTTCGGGGTTGGAGGATCTGTTCTTTAATAAACCAAAGGCAGTACATAAAGCTTCACTTTTCATGAAATGAGCTCGGATGAAGTTGGTCGCCTCTTCTTTGTCCTCGAGTTTCAATGGCAATATTTTGTAGTCTCCCATGATGGAAGTAGAAAATTTTCTTCTGAAATTGTCACTACACCAGAACACTTAGGTACTGATTTCTAGCCAATGCTAATGAACTATTTTATAGTAAGGCCGAAGATTACGGAGAATTATCTTTATCTCGGGTGTCAGACAAACAGCAAACTAATTTATAAAAATTGCAACAATGATTTCAGGAAACGTTCTCTTTAACAAAAACATTAGCAGTCGTATGGGGAGGTGGAGCGTTATTCTTGATGCTTTCATGTTCATGACCCGCATAATCCCCATAATTCAAGGAGTAGGGTAGACTGGGGGAATGACGGCACGTTAAGGATTCGTTTATGCTGTGCAAAAACGGTTCGCTTTCATAAAATGATTGAGGTATCAGAATTAAGTGTTCTTAACCGAATTGCGACACATTAAAAATTACAAAACATAAACGAACGAAGAAAAAAATTATTTACAAAAGGCTTACACGTCCGGTATTACCCTAGCTGTTGGGGTAATGGCGGCCATATGTATTTTGTCTCTGTAACTTTAACTGTACGCTGAATATTACGTTGTAACCAGAAGGTCTATTGCCAAAAATTTAAATTAAAGCTTAGCCTTATAATTTGTACGGGTTTTGGGTGCTCATTCTCCAAAGGAACGGCATTTGATTGACAGTTTCGTTGTTTTTACAATATTCTCCACAGACTAACTAAATATCGTCGTTTTGGGTTTATTTTCTTCAGTCTTAAGCCCAAATTCTTCATCTGTATCACAGGACTCGATTCCGTCGTATGCTGCATATTTACTGTTTAGGCCGGTATTCTCCCATTTCAACTGTCCGGCGTTACCCCAAATGCAACATGTGTGTTTAATTTTTTTATGCTAGACAAACGTAAAATTATGTCAATTTTAGTCACTATCATCGAACGAGCAAAAAATGTAGATGGTACCAAAGTAGCTACATTTATTTTAAGAAGAAATTAAAGGTTTTGAAACCGTCCTTCAAATCGCAGCACTCTTATAAGAAGAACATGTAAAACACAAAGTTGTCAACTGTCATCAAGAAACTGCCTGTAGAGAGCTGTATTTACATAAGGGCACTCCTTCATACTGTCGCTAGATGATGTGACTGTTGGAAAGGTCTAAAAATTGCGTAATTATTCAGGATTAGCTGTCCGATATTACCTCAGTGGCCGTCATTCCCCCAGTCTAACCTAGTGTTAAGGAATAAAGCACTTCACGAAATAACAATTATATTTGAATTTAAACAAGAACGATTTTAAGCAAAGGATTAAATAACAGGTACGCTGGTTGGCTGCCGCTCCAAGACTGCCGCCGTCGCCGTTGGCTGGTGCGAGTCACCCGCCCCTTACGTAACAGCGCTCACTTCTCGTGTGTCTGCATCAGGTGTTTACAGTCGGCTGCGCTACCACTGTTCACGTCCTCGGGAATTTGGTGCTCCTGATGTTGATCCTATGAACACTATAAATCTTTAAAACAGTATAACAATAATTACTACAGCATGCAATTCACCCAACCATCAGCCCATCCTACAAGACAACACTGAACTAGAACACTGCACGAACTATTAAAGTTCTAACGATTTAAGGGAAACAGAGCCTTAACACATCAACCTCCACCAACCATTCAAGCTATAACACAACAGGCAACAGGTCGGTTCGAAGCATCGTCTTTGCCCAAACACTTTCGAGAGCTTTCTTTCACTTAGGTATACCATATCAACGTGATTCTTCTGTGAATCACCGGGTTCCTTTCAGTTAGGGACTCATGCCTTCTACTAGGGTTCTTCCAGTTCGAACCTCATAGCTGGCAAGCTTACAATAACTAATCGGATTCTCTCTTTAGTTAGAATCACCACCTCTTTAACCTGATCAGATCTTTAACTAGGTATATACCACATCAACGTAATTCTTCTGTGAATCACTGGGGTCCTTTCAGTTTGGAACACCATGCTTTCCACCAAGGTTCTTCCTGTTCGAACCTCGTAGCGGCTGGCTTACATAATAATGAGATTCCTTCTATTAGAATCACCATCTCCCTGGCCAGGGCTCTTTCTGTTCGAACCGCATTTAGGTGCAAATCACAAGCCCTGTAAATTGCCGAACACAGCCCACTGCCTGAAGCACAAACCAGTTTGGACAGCCATTAATGATCCTTCTCTGAATCGTTATGCAGTCTCCAAACACATCAAAACAGCGCAGTGTTCACCTTCGTGAAATCTTACCATCTCAGAAGTTTCGTCTCCTGTCGTATCGTCAGAACTCACATCAAGACCAAAAGGCTTCATTTTGTCCAGCGACACAACTCCCTTGTAGGGCCTCTGACTTCTTTGGGATCCTTTGATTTCTTCAACCGCGTAACGGTCATTCCCCAGAACCTTACTTACAACATACGGTCCACTGTATTTAGGCAGAAGTTTTCTGCTTTGGCCGTCATTGGAAGTGACGTTCTTCCGTATCAACACTTGGTCCCCTTCTTGATATTGCCTTCCGGTGCACCGATGAGCATCATACCTTGCCTTCTGCTGTTTTTGTCTTCTATCAACCACTTCCTTTACGGTTTCACGAGTTTGTTGAACATCTAAATCATGCGTACTTTCCTTTGAGACTTCGTTATCCAACTGGGCGTTAGCAACACCTCTGGGAGAGTATCCGAACAGAAGTTCGTAAGGACTCTTGCCGGTTGCGGAGTTTCTAGTACGATTTAAACCCCAACGTACCCTAGAAATAACTGAATCCCATTTCTCTTCATCGTCAGTTGATGCAGACAGCATGGAAAGAATGGTTCTATTATACCGCTCAACCTGTCCGTTCGCTCGTGGGGTGGCGGTCGCATTTAAGATATGCTTTATATTGAGCACACTGCAATAATCTTCGAATTGCTTGCTGGTGTAGCAGGTACCGCGATCACTGATTATTCTTCTTGGAACCCCAAAGTTTTCCACAATTTCGTTCAGAAAAGTAATGAGAGGTCGTACGGCAGTGTTAGCGACGGCTTTCATAAACACAAATTTTGTGAATGCTTCAATCACAACAATGAGATAAGCATTCTTCCTCTTGGTTTTGACGAAAGGACCCAAATGGTCAACGTGGAGTGTATCGAAAGGTTCTGCAATCTTCTCAATCGGATGTAATAGCCCAGCCTTTCTGCCGCCTGGCTCCTTGTTGTACAAACAGTTCAGACAGGACGAGATATACTTCTTTGTATACCTCCGCATTCCAGGGAACCAGTACAAGTTTGCCATTGCAGACAAGGTCTTCTCGACTGATGGATGACCGGTGCCGTCGTGAAAGTGCATCAATATTTGCCGACGCACTGCTTTAGGCACGACCCATCGGTCACCCTTCTCGGTTTTTCTATACAACCTTTGATTTATCAGGTGATAGACTTTGTGAATTTCCTTGTCACACCGCTCTTTAGGTGGCTCACTAAGAACATCAACAAGATTCTTACAACGATCATCGTTAAGTTGAGCAGTTAACACCCAATCTTCGTGGAGAATATTGACCACATTCATTGATATGGATGATTCAGAATCTTTGGTCTCAAGCACAGGATTCCGGCTGAGCGCATCGACATGCTGCATCCTGGCTCCTGGTCGATATTCGATTTCGAAGTCAAACTCCTGTATCGACAACCACCATCGTCCTATCCTAGGAATCAAGTCCCTCTTGCTCAACGTGGTCCTCAAAGCGGAGCAGTCCGTGACCACCTTGAAGTGAATTCCCACAAGGTACACCCTAAATTGCTTCAGACTATATACCACTGCCATAGTCTCCAATTCGTAGGAGTGGTACTTCTGTTCTTCTCTTGTGGTTTGTTTCGAGTAGTACAAGACAGGTCTAAGAGATTTATCCACCTGTCTCTGCAGAAGGATTCCACCAATTCCCCATTTGGACGCGTCGGTATGAACTTCCGTTTCGAAGGAAGGATCGTAAATTGCTAATGTCGGGCGAGACGTCAGATGAACTTTGAGTGTATGGAACGCGTCGGATTGTTCGGTACCCCATAGAAAGTTGACATCCTTTTTCGTTAGGGATGTAAGGGGCCTAGCTATTGTAGAAAATCCTTTTATGTACTTTCTGAAATAACTGGCCAGTCCTAGAAACTGACGTAGGGAGTGTATGTCATTGGGAGTTGGGAAACTTTCAATGGCTTCCACCTTCCTAATGCCAGGTCGTACGCCCGCAGACGATATTTCGTTTCCAAGATATTCAACCTTTTCCATGAAAAAGTGACATTTGGATAGTCGCAGTGTAAGTCCTGCATCCTTCAACGATTTCAATACCAACTCGAGATTTTCCAGTCCTGATTGGAAGTCTTTTGATGGCAAGAGAATATCGTCCATGTAGGCTAGTGCCTTTCCATACCTAAGGTTACCTAACACTTTGTTCACGGCTCGTTGAAATACCGCGGGAGCATTTGACAATCCAAACGGCATTCTCGTATATTCGTAGTGCCCGTCTGGAGTAATAAAGGCAGTTTTTGATATTGATTCTTCCTCCATCTCGATCTGGTGGTACCCACTAGCAAGGTCTAAACTAGTGAAGTAGTTGCAACCCTTAAGATTCTCAAAAAAATCGTCTACTCTTGGCAGAGGAAACCTATCCTTGACAGTTTTAGAATTTAAAGCGCGGTAATCCACACACATCCTTTGCTCGCCGTTTTTCTTCTTTACAAGAAGAATTGGACTAGAGTATGGCGAGTCACTTTCCCGTACGATCTCGTTGTCTACCAAATCCCTAACGATATCCCTCACAATTTTCCGTTCATTGTGCGATAATCGATAAGGTCTATAAACCACGGGTTCGTTATCTGAGAGGTGAATGGACATCTTCAAAACATCAGTTTTACCTAATTCGGATGTGCTAGTAGCAAAACAACACCTATATTCATTCAACAGGGTAAGCAGTGATTCGGTTTCAGAATCAGTCAGATGATTGTTGCACAAAATGTCGGACTTCACAAAAGGTTTGGTTTTTGAAACAGAAGCAGAAAAGATGTTAATATTCATCGGCGTACAACTAAGCTCCCGGTAACACTTAACACCCCTTGCCAAAACAGTATCTTCACTTACTTCTAGCTCGTGTTGAGAAGTGTTGACAATAGTGATGAATCCGTTTCCTGCATCCGTCACGCATTCATTCACATGATGCTCAATTCCAGGAACTGGTCTGAACCCACCTCGTACGTAGACAGCTTCAGTTGAATGTCCACGTGACGTAACCTGAACAAACATGGCACAACGCGGTGGAATCACGGTCTTATTCTTAGCCCAAAGTGGTATTTTCCGAGAGCTTTGATTCAGTGCTTCACTGATGTCACCCTCTCTTGACAGCAATCTCACGTTGCTCCCATTTACCAGCATCAGCACATTCGGCAAATTCAGGAAAGATTGTCCTACAATGATTGGAATTTCTTGTGCATTGTTCGGAACGACGACCACCTTCGCAGTCGCTTCTACTTGGTCGATTTTCAAATTTACTTCAACTTCACCAACAGCGTTTATAATCGAACCACCATAACCAGTAATACTCAATTTACTAGGCAAAAATTCAACACCAAGATCTGCAGCAACGTCTTGCCTCATGAGAACGCCTGCACAACCAGAATCCACGTAGGCTGACTTTGCTTTCCCGTTCACAAAGCAGTCAAAGTAGTAGGACTCATTGGTTGATGAAGCAACATCGCAAGACTCTACAATCTGGTTTTTAAATGTCGACTTCCGTTTGCAATCAGTCGCAACATGACCTATGCGCTTGAAGTTAGTGCATTCAATTTTTGGTTTTGTGCATTTCGACCAAACATGACCCGACTCTCTGCAATTGTAACATTTGATGACCTTGGGACTGTTCTTTTGCCGTTTAGCCGACGAGTCGTAAGACCCTTTAGTTCGATTGTTGTGATGCCGATCGCCATGATGTCGATTTTTGGATTCAGATTCTCCATGCCTCTGGGAAGAGTCGACGTTAAGAGTGGAAAGATACCGAGCGTATAATTCTTCTGGGCTTTCATAATGCCTAGCCCTAGCACCAGCTTGTACGCTCCGATCGTATATTCCATCAATTACGCAGGATACTGCGTTTCTGCCCGAAATTTCACACGCATTTAGAAGCTCCAACTTGTCGAAAAAATACTTTTCCCATGATTCAGAAGCTGACTTAGTACGATTTACAATTTTCTTCAGCGTAAATGCAAAGTCATGATGTGCAGGGAAAGTTTTTAATAGCAGAATTTTCCACTCATCCCAGGACATTGCGTAAGTTTTAAGGTTATCGTACCATTTACGCGCGACACCGCCTAGTCGACTTTGCATAAAGAAGATCTTTGCCGTATCATGCCAACCATTAATTGAACCAATCTGTTCGATTTTCTCAAGCCACTTCTGACACGTGAGGTTTGGATTATCGGTAGAAAATTCCGGGATTACTTCTGACTTTACGTAACCAACTCTCGAACCTGACGCGGCATTTTGTTTGGTTTGGACTTCGACCAGAGTTTCTAACAATTTTTCCAAATTATTTGAACGACTTACAGGAAGTCCTGGGGGCGTATAGGATCGCTTGTTATCCTTGGATTTTGTGTTGGAACTTTCACCCTTGCTGCGACGATTAGTTTTCCTTTTGTGATCACTATAATCACTCGAACTAGACGACGAACTCGATGGACTCCTGCGTTTCCGTTTGCCCATTTTTCACTTGACACTTGACACTTGTCACTAAGGTCACGCAGATGTGATCCCGCCGCTGCTTTGTTAAGGAATAAAGCACTTCACGAAATAACAATTATATTTGAATTTAAACAAGAACGATTTTAAGCAAAGAATTAAATAACAGGTACGCTGGTTGGCTGCCGCTCCAAGACTGCCGCCGTCGCCGTTGGCTGGTGCGAGTCACCCGCCCCTTACGTAACGGCGCTCACTTCTCGTGTGTCTGCATCAGGTGTTTACACTAGATACAGCGACATCCCATTCTGCTCAAAATTTTCGCCGTGTAAATACTAGTGGCCAAGACCTTCATAAGTCCACAGTTTTGCTCGCAAGTAGCTTAACTAAAACTAAAAATAAATCTCACCAAGTCTTCTCCATCAATTCTCTTCTAATTCCCCTCCGCCTTCAAGATGGATCCACAACCAAAACAAATCCGCACAAAATCTTATCAACCTTCGGATATTTCCCAAACACGTCAGCTTTTTCCTCCACAAATTCGAGGAATTTAAAGATTTCTCTGTTGATTTCTTCATTTATTTCCATTTTCTTGCCGACGTTTGCTCTGGATTCCAAGTGGTTTAGTTTCACTGCGATAATTTTGCCATCTGCAGAAACTGCTTTGAAGTTTATGGGGGCGCCCAAAGAGGATAAACAAACGGTTTCCATTTCCAAAGGATCGCTTTTCAGCAAAAACTTTCGGATTAAATTAATCGTCTCTGCTTTATCTTCCGTTTTCAGTGGCAATACTTTGTAGTCTTTCATGGTAAAATGCACTGTTCGAGCTTATCACTGCATAGCGACACGTACCTAAGTACGAACTACTTCAAGGTTCCAACATTACTTTATTATATGTTACTATCGTAACGTGTAATGAAGAATAAGGTAATAAATAATATTTGACGTCCTAAAGCTTTTTAGTAGGGACGCTCTTGGGCTGTATCCTGCACTTTATGATTAAGGGCTGGTACTTTGCGCACTTCTTACCTAGATGCCAAAGATCACTTTTTGAGGTGTTGCCAAGTTTGAAGCCTATGCGGCCACTTGCCGTGACAGGTTGCCTATCTCCAGGGCGTACTTCCCGAAACTTTAATTTAAAATGCAAACTCCCATTTTTCACGTCACCATAATAAAGGCCTTCAAATTCTGCTTCTAAAGATGTATTCACTATTAGTACCTTTTTGACAAAACTTCAAATATTCGAGATTTTTTAACATACTTTAAAAACGCGATACAGCCGAAACCTCAGGACCGATTTAGCTGAAATTTTGCACATGGAGATTGTATTACCCGTATTATAGCTGAAAGAAATTTGGAGGCAATCGACACACGGAAAGTGCCGTTTTGGCACATCAATTTTCAAATCTAGACATATTCTCATTTTACGATCTTAACAAGTTTTTGAAAATTTTATTGTCACCATCAGAAAGGTCTTCAAATTCTGGTTTTGAATATTACAAAATTCATTCGCATTTAGTGCCCTTTGGATAAAAAAATCGAAATTTTGTAACAACATTATAAATACATTACAGCCCAAACTACTGAACCGATTTGGCTGAAATTTGGTGCATGGAGTTTGGGTAACCCGTGGGAAAGTCTTGATAGCGAAAAAGCTGGCTAAATAGGCGATTCGGGAAAGTACGCCCAATAGAGATAGGCAACCCGCCAAAGCGAGTGGCCTCATAGACTTCAAACTTGGCAACACCTCAAAAAGTGATCTTTGGCATCTAGGTAAGAAGTCTGCAAAGTACCAGCCCTTAATCATAAAGTGCAGGGTAACCCCCCGATTTTCCCAAGAGCGTCCGTACTATTTCACTCGTAGATGAATTCTCCTCTAATTGTTTATTGTTACAAAGTAAATAAAAAAAGCCAACGGAAGATGTATATCAATGCGATGTTTATTCTAGATGTTTATTCACCGTGAATGACACATAATATATGGATTTGGACTTGGTGGTTTTGGGTGCAGATGAAATATGCACCTAGTATAGTAGTGCCGAAGCATTAAGCTCATGATAAAGAAGTCGTGAGGGTGTATCAATTGATGAATTTTTTTGCGTTCAATTAGTGTCTTCCGAAGTCAATTTTTTGTGTTGGGGTTGAAGGGGGTGCAATTTTTTCCCTTCAATTATTATCCTCAGCGGTTGAAGGGGGTGGGTTTCGGGTGCGCTTACTTGGTACCTATCCTGCAATAACAGTGGTCCAAATCTTAAATTCATTTGCGCTCAATTTGTATCTTCCAGTAACAAGTAGTCTAAGGATTAAATTTCCATCGAGTCAATTATTTACGTTTGCCAATTTTTCGTATTTGGAGGTTGAAGGGGGTGGTTTTCGGGGTTGCAACTTTTTGCGTTCAGTTAGTCTGTTTCTGTGGAAGATAGTCCAAGGGCTCAACAATGATCATGCACACTCAGATAGCTCATAACCCTACTAAGATTTGTCTGCTGAAAACGCCGTCAGCACGCAGGCGGCAGCAGCATCGAACGCCGTCAGGCCCTTTCATTTTTCAGCGGACAGATGGCGCAGTTTTAATATTATTTTTCGGGATTTTCCAACCTACTTAAACTACTCGTCGATAGATGGACGGTCAAAAGTCAGTGTTAACTGTCTAAATAGAAAGTGTTAAGTGGCTGTGTTTATCAATTTAAAAGACATTTTTATTTTAAATCGCGTCTTCCCACATCACGATCGAGGAAAATTCGGAGATTTTCCGCAAACTTTGACGCCCGGAAACTTTGACGCCCGGAAACTTTCGAGATATTGGACAAAATCGCCGGAAAGCACCGCGTTGTAACTTGCAGCTGACCAGCTGATGAAACGTCAGGCATAAATGTCAGGTTAGTCGGAAAGTCCGTCGGCGCTTTTTCTGTACTTATGGATTCGTTGCGTAGATTTTACAAAAAAATATCGATAAGAGCGTTTCCCTGGTGAGTAGGAAGATAATTGCACAAACTGGATTATACAAAAAAGCATAAATGCCCAAAAGAAAAGTGCGTCTGGGCAGTGGGAACGTCAAACCTCAACCGTCAACAAGATCGATTTAAAATCGCCCAAAACCCGAAGCCCGAAAGCATTCCTCCTGCCGGATGTTTTAGGTTGGTTCCTCGTGCAAACCGCATGGAAAAAACTCCAATCCGATTGCAGTGGTCTCATCCGCTAAAAACGAAGTCGTCAAGCACTTGGATTTCAGCAGCAAGCACAGAACTAATTATATTAATCGAGCATCAGAGTGAAACAAAGGGCCATGCGGATATGGAAGAAAATATTTAGATCAACAGGACTGCAGGTGCATCAAGCCGGGAAATTTCCCGAAATCTTATCTATGTAGTTCAAATTTCAAAGACAACTGAATGTTGTATTATAATATGTATTATGGAATAAAAAAAAAACTTTGTTTGTAGTGACCAAGTGTTAAGATGTAAATTGATTTTGAGCATACTTGGCAAATCAATTGCGGCCGTGCATTGAAGTAATCGGACCTCGGAAAAAAGATCTTTACCTATATTAACAAAAGTTTTATTCAAAAACTTGATTTCTGAAATTCTGAATCGTTCAAAACAACTACTGATAAAAGTAAAGACTGTAATCTTCAATTTTATTTCCCATCTACCCGTTCTGTTATATGCTCTTACAAAATCACAAAATTTTTCTCAGAACGTTCTTTCCCCATCGATCTCTACTTACATACTTAATACTAGTAAAAGGTTTTATCATTTCTTTATTACTTCTAAAATATGTATTTTGCTTATCCACTACATCAGTTGCATTAATTGTCTCCTGTGATCATTCTATGTAGTTTGTATTTTCGCGTGGGTCTCCTGGTCTATATGAGATTTCCCAGAAAGAATACCTTTTAGAATTGTTATGGATTTACTAAGAGCCTCTATCTGCCTCACACTCCAGCGTATAAGCCACTCCCAGGAGGAAAAGCACCCGGTACGAGAATAAAACCTTTTTCAATTGGTATTGATTCGAGAGTAAAGGCCTCCAGATCTGCCCCGTGGACCTTACACCACCTGTATCCAGCGTATAAGCCATTCCCAGGAGGAAAAGCACCTGGGGCAAGAAGGAAACCTTTAAGAATTTGTTATGAATTCTACACTAACAGCCTCCATCTGTAGCACAGTGAATCATGCGCCACTTTCATCAAATGCAATGTGTAGGTAATTCTGGAGTCATTCCCAATATGAAAAGCACCTGGTACAAGAATAAAACCTTTTAGAATTGTCATAGACTAAGGGGCTCCATCTGTTGCACACAGGGCGCCACTTGGATCCAACGTATAAGGCATTCCCAGGAGGAAACCTTTGGAAATTGTTATGAATTGCACCTAAAGGCCTCCATCTGTTGCACAGTGTACCTTGCTCCACTTGAATCTAATGTGTAGGTCATTACCAGGAGGAAAAGCACCTGGTACAAAAGAAACTTTTACAACTGTCATGGATTCAAGACTAAGGGCCTCCATCTGTTGCATAGTGTTACTTACGCCTCTTGTATCTAATATATTAACCATTCCCAGGAGGAAAAGCATCTGGTACAAGAATAAAACCTTTTATGAATTGCACACAAAAGGCCTCCATCTGTTGCACAGTGTTGCGCCACTTGAATCTAATGTGTAGGTCATTACCAGGAGCAAAAGCACCTGGTGCAAGAAAACCTTTTAAAACTGTCATGGATTCATGACTAAGGGCCTCCATCTGTTGCATAGCGTACCTTACACCTCTTGCATCCAAGGTATAAGCCATTCCCAGGAGGAATGGTCATGGATTCTAGAGTAAAGGCCTCCATCTGTTGCACAGGGGACCTTATGCCACATGTATTCAACGTATAAGCCATTCTCGAAAGTAAAAGCACGCACCTTATACTTACAATGAAGACTTGCTTGAATTATCGTGGTTGGACTAAGACATGGATCAGGTCGGGTTACGCCACCTAGATCTATGATATAAGCAATTCTCAGAGAAAAAGGGACCTGGTGCAAGTGGAAGACCTTCCAGAATCATGGAGGACTTTTGATTAAGGCGTGGATCAGGCTATGCCACCTAGATCCAAGGTACATCAGCAATGGTCAAGAGGAAAAGCACCTGGTGTTGTATCAAAAAACTGTAGCTTCAAGCAGATGGTCTACACTTGTTGTACGGAGTGAGCTGCGGCACATAAATCGTAGGTGTAAGCCGTTCGCAGAGGTAAAAGAGTTTCTGGTAATAAGACGATCTCAGGATACTCAGAATGTTACTGTGGATCAGGTTAAGACTCATAAATTTTAAGTATTAAGCAATAACCCGGAGGAAAAACACCTGGTGCTGGTGGAAAACCGGGAACTTCAAGCAGATGGTGTCCGTCTGTTGCACGGAGTGGGCGTCGCTATCGGTACTTAGATCCTAGGTATAAACCGCTCTCAGGACGAAAAGCACCCCCATGTAAGAAGAAGACTTCAGGCTGAGACACGAAGGCGAGGTCTTCTTTTTACGTGGTGCAATTTTCGTCCTGGCGACCTCAGGTCACTCAAAATATTATTACTACACTTATCACTGCATTCGTCTCAGTCTTTTCATTCCGAGGTACTACAGAAAAGAATGTATCGCGGGAGGCCGCATGGGATGAAATAAGAAAAATTATTTCATTTTAAATTATAATTCAATCCTGCAAGACTTGCCAAATGTATCCTGCATGATTTGGCAACAGAGGTACTGACTATCGCCCATCTGGCGGTTGATAGGAAAAATAAGTTAGAGCCGCAGCAGTTTCTTCCTGTAAATATTGGTTTTGTACTTTGCTAATTATTCCGAAATTTAGGAAAGAGGCGCCATCTCTTGCAAGTTTTCGAATTAAAATCTGTGCCGACAAGTTCTCCTATTGTTTCGAGCTATCTGAGTGTGGCTCAATTTCATCCAAGTCAATTATTTGTGTTCGAGGATTGAAGACTGTGGGTTTTGGGAGTAAAATTTTTTGCGTTCAAAATAGTCTCCTGCGATAATAAGCGGTAAAAGGGTTAAATTCCGTCCAAGTAATTTTTTTGTGTTTCGGCGTCGAAGGGGGTGAGTTTTAGGGGCGCAGTTTTTTTGTTCAATTCAACTTTTTCGGTTGTAGACGGTGCAAGGGTTAAATTTCCTCCAAGTCAAGTTTTTGTGGTTGGGGGTTGAAGGGGGCGAGTTTCAGGGGTGCAATTTTTTGGGTTCAATTAGTTTCCTCCGGCAATAAGTGGTCCAAGGGTTACATTTCCTCTAAGTGAATTTTTTATGTTTCAGGGTTGAAGGGGTTGAGTTTTAGAGGTGCAATTTTTTTCTCTTCCGTTCGTAGTTGGTCTAAGGGTGTAAGGACTAAGTATATGCTCAAAACTTTTTCTGGACCATTGATTAAAAATCATCGATTTGCTTGTATTTCAAGTAACACTTATCTGAAATTTCGAGTTTCAGACCCCTGATTTGCACCCCTTCTGTTTCGTCTTGCAGAAAAAAAACATTTCTTATTAGATAATGTCAAAATACATGTGTGTCGGGTTGAGGACCTCCATGTGCAAAATATTTGAGAAGTTTTCGTATTTTTGTGCTTTTCCACCCCTAAATTTCATTCTCCACAATTGACAACACCTCACCTTCAACAGACTTATACGTAAAAAGCGCATACCAAGTTTCAGTAAAATATCTCCACTGGTTCTCGAGTTATTACAATTAATAGTTTTTCGGTCCGGAAAAAAACCTCGCATTCTCGCGCTTCTACTGCGAACGCTGTCTAAACGCTTGAAAATGGATTAAAATCGTATAAGGCAGAAATGTCGGCAACGAATAGACCTTCAAAAAAATCGGCGACAGCATATAAATATCTGTTACGGATAGCCGACAATAAGCCACTGAAGCTATATTCGCCAAAAATTAAAACACAAAAACCATCTCGGTGGGCTACCCATCGCCGTCGCAGATTTTTTTGTAGATCTTTTCATTACCGACAATTCCTCCTTACAAACTTTTGCTCTAGCTTCAAGCGTTGAGGCAGCGTTCGCGATCAAACGTCGAAAATTGTAATTTCTTTCAGTTTTTCGCCCCTAACTTCCACCCCCCTGGTCCGATATGGCCCAAAAGACAATCCCCGCCGAGACTTTCGGGCTATGCACCCGTGTACAAAATTTCAGCTCGATATCTGCTTTCGATCTCAAGTTATGCGATGGACAGAGTAGACGGACGACCGGCCGAGCGAGCGAGCCAGCGAATTCACTAAAACTACAGTGCCTGCGCATATGCTTCGGCACTAAAAATACTGAAGATCAAAATGTTTTTTAAGTAAACTTTATCTACATCTCTCAGAATGGATTATAAAACTACATCGACACAGAAGATTGCCAAAAATCACCCAAAGTTGGCAATAATTTTTCGTATTTGGAAGTTGAAGGGGTGGTTTTCGGGGTTGCAACTTTTTGCGTTCAGTTAGTCTGTTTCTGTTGGAGGTAGTCCAAGGGCTCAATTGGGATCCGGACAAATAGGCGCGGCCAACTAGGCGCCGGGACGACTGGGCGACGGGACAACTGGGCGACGGGACAACTGGGCGCCGGGACAACTAGGCGCTGGGAGAACTGGGCGCTGGGACAACTGGGCGCCGCGGTTAAAAATGTCCTTATTTTGTTCTTTACTTGTCAACAAATGCCATAAATCCAAGTATTACAATAATTTAACTTACTCTCAATCTTCTATATGCGAGCCATCAACGCCTTCAGGGAGTGTTTTCCCGAAGCAAACATTCATGGTTGCCTTTACCATCTGACCCACAATATTAGAAAGCAAATGTGCCAAATGGATTTGATCTAACAGTATAACACGGATGCTGACTTCAGTTTGAGAGCTAAGACGATTCCCGCCCTTGCTTTGGTGCCGGTGAATGATTTAGACGATGCTTTGGAATCTTTAGCGGATGAGCTTCCTGAAGATTTACAGGGGCTTTTGGACTGGTTTGAAGACAATACATCGGGCGTAGAAATCGTTCATTCATATGTTATTAAAGGACCTCGCACCATCCTTACGGAAAATGGCTTTCTGTCGATTTGGCTGAAATTTTGGTATGTTGTTGATTTCAACCTCCTGATCAAATGTTATCATTGCCCCAAAGAAATCGTAAGGGTAGTTTTTGATATAGAGCCTGCCTAAAATAGACTTATCCCCGATACACATCTTTGGGACCGTCGTAAACCTACTCCTTCCAGCATAATAAGCAAACACATTCAGGAGACTTGTGTATAAGAGTACGTTAATAATACACGTAAGAAAAGTGCCCCTGGACTTATCATGTGGTATTATGATGGCAAAAATGCAAATTAATTTTCGTTGTATGTAATTCTTATGGGAAAATTTTATCTTCGGCACCCTCTGGAGGAAAATCTGTCCGTACGATTGCTTTGTGGAAATAATAACTTTTGAGCAGGAGATCAAAATCTACAACATACTAAAATTTCAGCCAAACCCATAGAAAGCCATTCTCCCAAAGGATGGTGCGGGGTCCTTTTTGGTTTATTTGAATTTGGATTTTTAAACCATTACACCTATAAGTTATCCACTTTCTCCTGGTTGATGACAATACTGATGCAAATAGAATTTAAAAATGTTGGAAAAATAAATATACAGGGTGGTTAATTTTTCGATGCTCACTTTTGGAATCTCGGAAACCATATAGAAGATAGAGAGTAAGTTAAATTATTGTAATACTTGGATTCATTTGTTGACACATGAAGAACATTTTTAACCGCGGCGCCCAGTTGTCCCAGCGCCCAGTTCTCCCAGCGCCTAGTTGTCCCGGCGCCCATTTGCCCGTCGCCTAGTCGTCCCGGCGCCTGGTTGGCCGCGCCTAGTCGGCGGCGCCCAGTTGGCCGCGCCTAGTTGTCCTAGACCGGGCTCAATTTCCTCCAAGTCAGTTATTTGTGTTCGAGGGTTGAAGGCTGTGGGTTTTTGGGGGTACAAAACAATGCACCGTCGAAACCCACCCCCTCCAACTCCCGAACAAATGACGGAGTAAATTTAACCTTTGACCTATCTACAACAGGAAGATACTTCCTAATTGAACGCAAAAGATTTAATCACCTGCAATTGGTACCCCCTCACGATTCCTTTATCATGAAGCATATACTTCGGTACCTACCAACTACTAGTGCAGATTACATCTGCACGCAAAACCACCAAGCCCTACTCAAATGAATGATTCACGGTGAATAAACATCTACAGGAATACACATCACATTGATATACATCGTCCGTTTAAATTATTTCTGAATTTGAACGAGAGGTGGAAGAAATGTGCTGGACATTACAAAACTTACTCACATTGATATACATCGTCCGTTTAAATTATTTCTGAATTTGAACGAGAGGTGGAAGAAATGTGCTGGACATTAGAAAACTTACTCATCTCATATGACGATTATTTTCGCTTTAGAAATACATTGTGGCTAAACGACCGGTACCGGCTGGCTATATCTAGCCGGTAAATAATATTCACAACTAAAAAACGCCCACTAAAAGTTTTATTACAATTCGTTGACAATAAAGTGATAAGTATGGGATCTGCAACATAGGAAATTGGGGTTTTGGACAAGATACTGTTTTATTGTCACTCTGTAATCAAATTGTACTTTGAGGTTCGGAGGTTCAGCTTAAAAAATGATATGTTACGAGATAAACTCTATTTGAGTGCAACTGGTTTCGCGGTAGTTTCATTTGATAAACGTTGTAGTACGTTTCTGCATTTCGCCATTGGTAAGTCAAAATAATCTCAGCCTCAAATCCATCCCGATTCTAGGCACGTCAAGCTGTTAGAAAAGCCTACAGAATCCTGCCATTGAAACTGGAGGACAAAGAGGAAGCGTTTGGATTCTTTCGCAGATTTTTCATCAAAGACGAACCGATTATCGTTGCCGTCGACTGGATGAAAGACAAATGCTCCTATCCTGAAGTGGAGGACTACTGCTTCCATCAGTTAGGTTCTCCGATTAATTTCACAGCGGTTTCTGAAGACGGCCAAATGATTGGACTCAAGAGACCCTGCCGAAACACAAAAATGCGAGAATTCAAAAGCGGCTCAACGTATCAGGGCTGGATTTGGTGTGGTAATTTACAGCGACGCTGTAGGTGGATGGGCAAATTTTCATTATTATTATTATTTTCGCACAATCGTATGTTATAACTCTCTTACCGACGTAGTTAAAATAAGGTGTAAGTTCAACTTACCAAGCGCGGTTTGGTTTCCCAGGCAACGAAAAATAACAGTGCTGTTATGAATTCATAACAGCACGCATATCTGACACCAGGCATGGTAAGTAAAACAATTGAACTGGCAAAGGTATCGAGAACATTTGGAAAATTCGGGGATCTGTCAAACAGGATTTGTTTAATGGCTGACCAAAAATGTCCAATAAGTTAATTTCAATTGTGCGAAAAATCATATACGATACACGGTTGTTAAGTACATCTAACAGAATCTTGGAAATTGCAAAAACTCGTCTTCGACTCGTTTTTGCAAACCTTTCCTCGATTCTGTTATACTGTACTTACCAACCTAATATCGTAATATACTATTCATGTAAGTGGTGGAATAAAATTATAGGGTTCGATAGATTTCGGTTAATTATTGAAAAAAAGTCTTATGTGTCTTCAACCTAAAACCAATCCCTACGCTACTAACAACCCCTAAGCCCTAGCAAGCGGAGTAAATACATTTAATTTTTTTTTTGCTTTCTTCTGATTTGTTAATAATTCAAAGTCATTTTCATTAATTTTTAACCCATCCACAATTTTTCAACCCCTTTCATGATATGTGAACCCTCAAAGAGCAAAATTTACCCAGACCGCTTCCTTTTCGTGTGATTTTCGCTAGCTCTACTTAACTACAGTACATTTTCACCCCTTTTGATTTTTCATCCCCCTTAACAATTTTTCTTCCCCCCGAGCGTTAATTTTGTAAAATTCGCACAGTTTTGCCTTTTTTCGGTAGGTAATAAATTTTATCGAATTTTACTCATATGGATTGTTCTTGCCTTTTTCACTTTTTCGACCCCTTCGCAATGTTTCAACCCCCAAAAGTCAAATTTGCATAATTGGCTTATTTTCGTGTTATTTTCTGTAATTCTACTTAATTACGATTAATTCTCATCCCCTTTAACTTTTCATCCCCCATTACAATTTTTCAACCCCCTAGGTGTTAATTTTGCCAAATTCGGATATTTTCGTTTTTCTTCGGTAATAAATTGAACCCATTTGGATGATGATTAAATTTTTCACTTTTTTCATCCCCCCTCGCAATGTTTCAACTCTTCAAATGCTAAATTTACATAATTGGGTTATTTTGGTGTTATTTTCCGTAATTTTACTTAGCCATGGTTAATCCTCATAACTTTTGACTTTTCATCCACCTTTACGATTTTTCAACCCCCTAAGTGCTAATTTTGCAAAATACGCATAATTTCGCATTTCGTCGGTCATCAAATTGAACGCATTTGGGATTCAGTTTACCTTTTACAATTTTTAAGTTTCCTTCGCAATAGGTAGGTATAAGTGCGTATTTCAACCCCCACAAAAGTTTTAATTGCATAATTTCTCTCTTGGCTTTTCATCCCCTTTCACAATTTTTCAGTCCCGAGTGTTAATTTTTCAAAATTCGCCAAATTTTGTTTTAATTCCGGTCATTCTTTTCATTTACTCATTCCTGTTCATTTTCGATTTTTAAATTTTGTAACAACAATTTTTTAACATCTCGCCTTTTTGACACATCTGTGCGTTTGCGGAGGCACTACTACTAGGTGCAGGTTGATAAAATCTGCACCCGATTCCACCACAGTAAGACCAGCCGCCCCTACATACACATTAACTTGATAAACGTCTACCGAGATATACATCACATTGATATACATCTTCCGTTGGCTTTTGTTGTTTTGAGCGGCTAAAAATGTCGGATATCTGGAGGTATTTCAGAAGTTTTTACAAAAGCAAAACAAGATACCAAATTGCTAACACCACATATTTATTTGGTGTCATTGGAAAGCCTTGGGATCAAATTTTCAAAATTTAATACATTTCCTAAAATTAAAATTGACCTTTAAATTGATCGGTCAATTATGACGGTCAGTTGACCAAAAATAAATGGCCGGTCATTTATGCATCACTACTGTTGACACAGCGACCCAATTTTAAATCGCTTTTTTACGTTAGAAAGATAGTTTCATTGGCTTCATTCCAGTGTTATCATAAGAGTGTTGGGGGTTTTCATCCATGGCTCTATAGGGCTGTTTTCAAGCAAGTTGCAAAATGAGAAGTTTTAGACCATCCCCAATTGCAAGAAATATGTTCAGCTCATCGAGGCGCGTATTTTGATGTAAAAAAGATAAATTATTTGTGTGCGAACTCCTTTAACCCTTCTTACGCCTACAAACTGAAAAGCCCGAGGAAAAGCCTGAGTGAACTTCAAAGATTTTATCTCCTTAACTCACACACTTTAATCTGAAAACAAAAAAATAACAGGGAGCAAAGTCAACCCCCTTGAACCACCTACAACCTGAATAGGCTGACTCAAAGTTGCGCCCCCACAACTCACCCCTTTCAACCCCCTAATCACAAAAATCTATTCAATTCAGAACGAGTTAGTGAGGGGCATATGCCCTGTTTCCCAGTTTTTACCGTTTAAATTCGATAGTTTTTTTATTTATTTATTTAGAGGCATCTGCCGTTCTTGTTGGAAATTTTAAACTTGTAGCTAATGGGTAAAATTTTTGAGACATGTCTGCCCTGTAAAAACTTGGCTACAATTCATCATTTTACCTTGAACATTACTAAATAATTGTCTTATTGTTTCAGATTTTGGTATTAGCTGCGAATCAGCACGTCCAACGGTAAGTCTTTTTTATTTAAAATGTATTTTTTTCTTGGAAAACCTCAAAAGAATCTTTATTTACCACTCGAACTCGTACAATTTTCAAGCGCAAAAACTTTAACTTTGGAGTGAGGATGCGGCATATTACTGATCACGTCGCACCCTCCATAGTCCTTATAGTCCGAGCAGTAGACACAAGGAACTCTCAATTTGTCCAGAATACCCTGAGTAAAATAACTCGAAGCCCTAATCCTCACGAGATCGCAGCCTTGCTCCCAAGCCACTTCCCTAAAATCAAAATTTTTGAATCCAAATGCACCCCGCGAACAATTACAGGGTCCTCCTCATCATCTCCTTGCCGATGCCTCGACCTTTCCAAGCGTCGTTCACTGCCAAAACCATCCCACTCAAAATCTTATCAGCCTTCGGATAACGGGCAAAAATATCGCAGCCTTCGTTCAAATATTTACTGAACTTCATGTATTCCGCTACGCCTGCATTCTCATATTCGATTGTCGGCTCGTGATCTCCTCTGTGCATGAAATAGTTGAGCTTCAGCGCTATAATTTTTCCCTTTGAGACCGCTTTGAAGTTGATCGGGTCGTTGAAGCCTTTGAAGCAGATTTTTTCGTATTCCGGGCACGAGTTTTCGTCCTCTAATAGTCCCAGAGCGACGCAGATCGGTTCCTGCTTCAGGTAGAATTCTCTGAAGAATTCCAAAGCTTCCACTTTGTCGTTGGGTGCCAGGGGCTCAATTTCGTAATCCTGAAAATTTTGACGTTATTAGACAGAGTTTTGGAGATGTTACTAGTTACCATTACGTGGCGAAAATGAAAATGATTAGATTTGGAGAAATAGTCTTATCTTATCACAAGTCTAAAACACGTTTTAAAGGTATTGCTTTGTATTGTCACTGATCACTTTTTGATATTTTTGAGTTTTCCTCCTTAACTGACCCGTAATTTTTGGTTTTAGAGATTAGGGGGCGAGTTGTAATATATCACCAAACACGTTCGAGAGATTTTTCCTCATTTGAGTCAGAGGAGAAATGTAGATGACCCCTTTTCAGTAGGTCATAACTGCATAACTTTCAGACGAATAGACTTATGGACCTGAAATACTCAGAGGGTTTTATCCTTGAAGTCTTTATTCGTATATTGAAAACAATTGTGGACCATTCTCCTTGATAAAAACATCAATAGATGTATGGGGTGCCTGAACATCATTCTTAATACCTTCATGACCCTCGTAATCCTTGTAATTCAAAGAGTAGATGCACCGAAACCCCATTCTGCTTAACATCTTTGACGTATATAAGCTGGTGGCTGAAATCTTCATAAGTCCGCAATTTTGCTGGCAAGTAGCTTCCCTAAAAACCGAGAATTTTAAATCCAAAACCTAAATATCTCTTCTCACCATGTCTTCTCCATTAACACCTTCCCAATTCCCCTTCGTGTCCAAGCAGGGTGCACAGCCAGAGCGCTCCCGGACAAAATCCTATCAACATTATAATATTTCCCAAACACATTAGCTTTTTCGTTAACGAAATCGAAGAATTTAAAAATTTCTCGGTACACCGCGTCAGTTGCTTCAGCTTCCTTGCCCTGCTTGTCTGTCCTGGATACTAGGCAGTTTAGTTTGATTGCAATCATTTCGCCGTCTTGAGAAACTGCTTTGAAGTTTATGGGGGTGCCTATGGAGGAAAAAAACAGTGCCTCAGCTTGTGGATCAAAAGATCTGTTTCTCGTTACTCCGGCAGCGATGCCCATGGGTTCGCCTTGTGTGAAGTAATTTCGCAGGAATATGGTTGCCTCTGCTTTGTCCTCGGTTGTTAGAGGCAATACTTTGTAGTCTTGCATGGTGGAAGGACGGAATTATTTTCAAAACAGCACCATTTGAGACTGTTTCTGTAAGAGGCCGTGGTTTGCACACAAAATCTCAACAGTAAATAATTGTAATATACATACTAAAGATAAATACTAAAGATAAGGGGGTATTATCTTTATCTCTTGAAACGAAAATAGAAGGAACTAATTTTTTAATAATGATAATGATATTTAATTAATTATTGTACAAACCAAAAAGACGAACAGCGGAAAGTCTGGCATGATTTCCTGGAAATCACCCTGTCCTAGGGCGATTTCCGTTGATATAAAAAAGTGAGGGCGATTTTTTAAAAAATCGCCAAGATAGCTAGAAAATCGTCAAAATAAAAAATAATCTAAATTGCAAGAGAAATATGCACAAAAATTGCTACTTCTCCTAATTGAAATATCTACGAAAAAATCTAAGTAATAATAATAGCCAACATTAACAAATAAAATTCAAAATTTCACCAAAATTGAATTATAAGAATTGTAAGCAAATTGCTGAACACCGCCAACATATCTCTAAAACTATCGAAAATTGATAAAAAACACCAAAGTTGCCAATAAAATCAGCAAAGTACCAAGGAACTGTACTACACCAAAATTGTTGCTTGGCCTGATTAAAAAATTAATTACAAATCGTCAGAAATGGCCACAAAATCGTCACAAGTATTAAAAATCGACAGAAAGTAGCCAAAATGGCAGAGAAATATACACCAAAATTGCTGCTTGACCTAATTGAAAAATCTATCTGTGAAATCGCCAAAATAGTAATAGCCAACGGTCAAAACTGCGTAGAGCTAAACACCAAAATCGCTAAGTGAATTGTCAATTGCCAAAGATCACCAAAACTGTACAAAATAGCTAAAAGCTTTCAAAGTTGCCAACAATATCTGCAAAATTCCAAGAAAATGTACAACCAGCCTTATTGAAAATTTGATTATAAATTGTCAAATTCTCTGAAAAACCGGGAAAATTATAAAAAAATTGTCGAAGTTTTAAAAAATCGACAGAAAAATAACCTGTCCTCGTTATAATTTATAAACCTGTTTATTTGGATATTCATAGTCTTTAGCATTAGAGTAACAAGGAGTAACAGAACGATTCTATAGAGCGTTCTCTTTGACAAAAATTTCAGCAGAAGTATAAGGTGGTTGCGTGTAACTCCTAAGACCTTCATGACCCTCATAATCCTTGAAGCTCAAAGAGTATATGCACCGAAATCCCATTTTGATCAAAATTTTCGACGTGTACGAACTAGTGGCGAAAATCTTCATAAGTCCACAGTTTTGCTCACGAGTGGCTTCCCTATAAAGAAATTTAAATAAAAAATCTCAACATTTCCTCCCACCATGTCTTCTCCATTAACTCCGCACCAATCCCCCTCCCACTCCAAGCAGAATCCACACCCAAGGCGATCCCGGACAAAATCCTGTCAACCTTCGGGTATTTCCCAAACACGTCAGTTGTTTCGTCCACGAATCGGATAAACTTAAACATTTCTTGGTTTGCCTCGTCGGTCAGTTCAAGTTTTTTGCCGATGTTTGCTCTCGTTGCCAGGTAGTTAAGTTTCACTCCAATTATTTTGCCATCTCCAGAAACCGCTTTGAAGTTTATGGGGGTGTTCAAGGAGGAAAAATACAATCCCTCAATTTCGGGGTTTGAGGATCTGTTCTTTAATAAACCAAAGGCAGTACTTAAAGCTTCACTTTTCATGAAATGAGCTCGCATGAAGTTGGTCGCCTCTTCTTTGTCCTCGAGCTTCAATGGCAATATTTTGTAGTCGCCCATGATAGAAGTAGAAAATTTTCTTCTGAAATTGTCACTACGCCAGAACACTTAGGTACTGATTTCTAGCCAAGGCTAATGAACTATTTTATAGTAAGGCCAAAGATTACGGAGAATTATCTTTATCTCGCGTGTCAGACAAACAGCAAACTATTTTATAAAAATTGCAACAATGATTTTAGGAAACGTTCTCCTTAACAAAAACATTAGCAGCCGTATGGGGAGGTGGAGCGTTATTCTTGATGCCTTCATGACCCGCATAATCCCCATAATTCAAGGAATAGATACAGCGACATTCCATTCTGCTCAAAATTTTCGCCGTGTAAATACTAGTGGCCAAGACCTTCATAAGTCCACAGTTTTGCTCGCAAGTAGCTTCCCTAAAACTAAAAATAAATCGAAATCCCAAATATTTCCTCTTACCAAGTCTTCTCCATCAATTCTCTTCCAATTCCCCTCCGCCTCCAAGATGGATCCACAACCAAAACAAATCCGCACAAAATTTTATCGACCTTCGGATATTTCCCAAACACGTCAGCTTTTTCCTCCACAAATTCGAGGAATTTAAATATTTCTCGGTTGATTTCTTCATTTATTTCCATTTTCTTGCCGACGTTTGCTCTGGATTCCAAGTGGTTTAGTTTCACTGCGATAATTTTGCCATCTGCAGAAACTGCTTTGAAGTTTATGGGGGCGCCCAAAGAGGATAAACAAATGGCTTCCATTTCTGGGTTCGAAGGTTTGTTTTTCGATAATCCGACGGAATCGTTCAAAGGATCGCCTTTCAGGAAAAACTTTCGGATTAAATTAATCGTCTCTGTTTTGTCTTCCGTTTTCAGTGGCAATACTTTGTAGTCTTTCATTGTAAAATGCACTGTTCGAGCTTATCACTGCATGGCGACACGTAAGTACGAACTACATTCAAGGTTCCAACATTACTTAATTATATATTACTATCGTAACGTGTAATGAAGGATAAGGTAATAAATAATATTTGACGTCCTAAAGCTTTTCACTCGTAGATGAATTCTCCTCTAATTGTTTATTGTTACAAAGTAAATAACAAAAGCCAACGTAAGATGTATATCAATGCGATGTGTATCCCTGTAGATGTTTAGTCACCGTGAATGACACATATATGGGGTTGGACTTGGTGGTTTTGGGTGCAGATGTAATATGCACCTAGTATAGTAGTGCCGAAGCATTAAGCTCATGATAAAGAAGTCGTGAGGGTGTATCAATTGATGAATTTTTTTGCGTTCAATTAGTGTCTTCCGAGGTCAATTTTTTGTGTTGGGGTTGAAGGGGGTGCAATTTTTTCCCTTCAATTAATATCCTCAGCGGTTGAAGGGGGTGGGTTTCGGGGGCGCTTACTTGGTACCTATCCTGCAATAACAGTGGTCCAAATCATTTGCGCTCAATTAGTACCTTCCAGTAACAAGTAGTCTAAGGGTTAAATTTCCATCGAGTCAATTATTTACGTTTGCCAATTTTTCGTATTTGGAGGTTGAAGGGGGTGGTTTTCGGGGTTGCAACTTTTTGCGTTCAGTTAGTCTGTTTCTGTGGTAGATAGTCCAAGGGCTCAATTTCATACAAGTCAATTGTTTTCTGTTCGAGGATTGAAGACTGTGGGTTTTGGGAGTACAATTTTTTGCGTTCAAAATAGTCTGCTGCGATAATAAGCGGTAAAAGGGTTAAATTCCGTCCAAGTAATTTTTTTGTGTTCCGGGGTTGAACGGGGTGAGTTTTAGGGGCGCAGTTTTTTTGTTCAATTCAACTCTTTCGGCTGTAGGCGGTGCAAGGGTTAAATTTCCTCCAAGTCAAGTTTTTGTGGGTGGGGGTTGAAGGGGGCGAGTATCAAGGGTGCAATTTTTTGTGTTCAATGAATTTCCTCCAGTAATAGGTAGTCCAAGGGTTACATTTCCTCTAAGTGATTTTTTTATGTTTCAAGGTTGAAGGGGTTGAGTTTTAGAGGTTCAATTTGTTTTCTCGTCCGGTCGTAGTGGTCTAAGGATCTAACGACTAAATATATGCTCCAAACTTTTTCTGGGCCATTGATGAAAAGTTATCGAATGGCTTGAATTTCAAACAACACTTATGGGAAATTTCGAGTTTCAACCCCTGATTTGTACCCCTTCTGTCTCATCTTGCAGAAACAAAACCATCCCTTATTTTCAGACCTCCATGTGCAAAATATTGGAGAAATTTTCTTATTTTTGTAATTTTCAACCCCTAAATTTCTTATCGGCCATATCGGACCGTAGGTGTCGGAGTTACGGGTGAAAAACCGAAGGAAATCGCAATTTTCGACGTTTGATGGCGAACGTTGCCTCAACTCTTGACGATAGATCAATTGTATGAATGGAGGAATTGTCGGCAATGAAAAGATCTACAAAAAAGTCCGATGAGTAGCCCATCGAGATCGTTTTTGTGTTTTAATTTTTGACGAGAATCGCTTCGGTCGCTTATTGTCGGCTATCCGTAAAAGATACTTATATGCCGCCGTGGACTTTTCTGTAGGTCTATTTGTTGCCGACATTTCTTCTTCATACGATTTTAATCCATTTTCAAGCTTTTAGGCAGCGTTCGCAGAAAAAGCGCGAAAAGGGGCGGGACCGAAACATTTGTATTTGTAATAACTCGAGAACCAGTGGAAATTTCTTGCCGAAATTTGGTATGTGTTTTTGACGTTCAAGTCTGTTGGAGGTGAAGGGGTGTAAATTTTTGGGGATGAGAATCCCAAAAATATGGAAACTTCTCAAATATGTTCCAAACGGAGCTCGGAGGTCGCAAACCCGACACACATAATTATATTTCGATAATATCTGATAGGTGGTTGGCTTTTCTGCAAAATGGGGTGGAAATTAGGGGTTGAACCCCGAAATTTCACCTAAGTGTTGCTTGAAATTCAGACAATTCGACAACTTTCCTTCAATGGTTAATTTTTTGCGCCGAAACTCACCCACTTTTAGCATCAAAAACACAATAAATTGGCATGGCGGAAATTTAATCCTTAAACCGCCGACAACTTGAAGAAGAGAATAAGTTGGCTTACAAAATTTCACCCCGCCCCCCTCAATCACCAAACACAAGAAATTGCCATGGAAGATATTTAACCTTGTCCACCTACGACCGGAAAGAGGTAAATTGAACGAAAAAAATTGCCATCCTAAAACTCACACACTTTAACCTTGAAACACAAAAAAAAAATGACTTAGAGGGCGATGTAACTCTTGGACCACCGGAGGAAACTAATTGAACGCAAAACATTGCACCTTAGAAACCCACCCCCTGCAACTCCCGAGCAAAAAATTAACGGAGTTAATTTAACCCTTGACCTATCTACAACAGGTAGATACTTCCTAATTTAACGCAAAAAATTTAATCACCTGCAATTGGTACCCCCTCACGATTCCTTTATCACGAAGCATATGCTTCGGCACCAACTACTAGGTGCAGATTACATCTGCACGCAAAACCACCAAGCCCACCTCAAATGAATGATTCACGGTGAATAAACATCTACAGGAATACACATCACATTGATATACATCGTCCGTTTAAATTATTTCCGAATTTGAACGAGAGTTGGAAGAAATGTGCTGGACATTACAAAACTTACTCAATCTGCAACAGACCAAGTAAATTTTACGTCGTGGCTAGCAAACCATCGTAACGGCTGGCTAGCCAGCCGGCAAATCACATATGACGATTATTTTCGCCTTAGAAATACATTGTGGCTAAACGACCGGTACCGGCTGTCTATATCTAGCCGGAAAATAATATTCACAACTAAAAAACGCCCACTAAAAGTTTTATTACAATTCGTTGACAATAAAGTGATAAGTATGGGATCTGCAACATAGGAAATTGGGGTTTTGGACAAGATACTGTTTTATTGTCACTCTGTGATCAAATTGTACTTTGAGGTTCGGAGGTTCAGCTTAAAAAATTATATGTTACGAGATAAACTCTATTTGCGTGCAACTGGTTTCGCGGTTGATTTGATAAACCTTGTAGTACGTTTCTGCATTTGGCCATTGGTAAGTCAAAATAATCTCAGCCTCAAATCCATCCCGATTCTAGGCACGTCAAACTGTTAGAAAAGCCTACAGAATCCTGCCATTGAAACTGGAGGACAAAGGGGAAGCGCTTGGATTCTTCCGCAGATTTTTCCTCAAAGACGAACCGATTATCGTTGCCGTCGACTTGATGAAAGATAAATCCTCCTATCCTGAAGTGGAGGACTACTGCTTCCATCAGTTAGGTTCTCCGATTAATTTCACAGCGGTTTCTGAAGACGGCCAAATGATTGGACTCAAAAGACCCCTGTCTGGGTAGCAGGTAAAACGCAAAACGGAGGTTGCCGATAAACCCGGGAGAGTGGATTTTCTTGCTTTCGTCGATGGACATTTCGACGCGTTTCCGCACTATCCAAATTTTTGAGAATCTTTAAAATTTGGCAGGGATGCTGTTGGGGGGCAAAAATGTGGGCTAATAAAGAACTTGGCGACTAGTTTGTACGCTACCAAAATGTTGACCAGTTTGGGGTGGGGAGTTTATTTTTTGGATTACAAAGATTATCGACGGAGCGAAGGGATTCGCAGTAATGTGCCACTTCCACATAGAACTACTTCGATTTTTGTGCGAGACAACTTTAAAGATTAGGTTCTTATCGGTGTGGTAAAGAAAAAAAGCGAAGAGGTTTAGTCATTTTATTTACTTTTAGATTAAAACACAAGTGGGCTTAAATTTATGATAGTTTACAGTTAGCTCGAATTAAAAATGACTTGTGAGGAACAATTTATTGTCAACTTAATGAAGAATCGCTTAAATGTTATTTTAATTAAGCATCAACCTTAATATTTTGATTATTTAGTGAATTATTGCCATCACGAAAGTCATATTAATTTTTATCATGTCAGCAGATATAATCTTTCATTAAACCTTAGGTAAATATAGTACTTAGGTACCTGCTTAGTATTTAAAAACATTTTCGGATAAGAATTTGAATATTATCTTTAGTACCTACTTAGATGATCTACACCTCACATGAGTAAACAGAAACACAACTTACGTAATAGTTAGTAGACTACAAACCGAGGTTCGCGGCTCGGGACTTCCTGGCCATAGGAGGCTACGAGTGGTCTAACGAAGTAATTGACAGTGCATTTTGTAGTTGAAGGATCAGGCTACAGGATGACGTTAATTTAAGACTCATATTTTGAAAGAAAATGGGTATGCTGTAAGGTTAGGTATATGGCAGCAATAAAATTTGTAAATAAGCCTAATAGGTCATTACCTGGGGTTTTTCCCGCGGTCGGTTTGGTGTCGTAAATCATGCTTTTCACTGCACGTTTGGTAGCTTCGCAGGCCCGGTTTCAAAATTTCTTTCCCCAATGAAATTAAATTAACACCAGAAGAATTAATTTATTAATATAATTTTTCTATTAAGACTTTACCTACAATCAATACATCAAAGAATTACGGAAATACAAGAAGATACGCGTTGGAATAGTATATAATCGCTGCGGCCTCGACTGGCGCTAAGTTGGATAGTCCGGCTCTGGCAGCTCAGCAAAGGTGTCTTGGCTGCATTGGTTTGTTTACATTATCATCACTGCTGGCCCATTGTTCCTTCAATTGGCTTTCAGAAAATGCAAAATTTTTATGAGGGCCATATAACTTTACAGGATTTGGAGTACTTTTTTTACACCTGCGGTAGAGATTATTTTTAATAAAAATACTTCGCCTAACTAAGAAGAAATCGTCTCTATTCTTAATGCGGCCCTGTGTCTTACCGCAATGGCAAGGGATTGTAAATAAAATTAGTGGGAACCAGCTGTGAAGTCAACAAATATGCATTTTTATATTGTTGGAATCTAGAAGTCATTCTGAGTATTTATTGTAGTGTCATTTTATTAAGTTTATTCCGGTTTTTTCTTTTGTTTTGGAAAATTTGTTTGTGTATCTAGACTGCAGTGGTACTCATTTTTTGCTGACAAATATGCCAAGTTTAAAATTCTATTTTCCAAAAATCATTATTAAGTATCCAAGAGGAGCTGATGAACAAAAAAAATCTCAAGAAGTCTATAGGCTAGTCCATATCCGCTAAAACTTTTGCAGTAAATTTTCGGGAGCAGGAAATAGATATTTATTTTATTAGGAGTTTAAGTAAGACATTATGTGACGGAGTATATGGAAGTTTAAATGCGAATAAAATCCATACGAGTCACATAATGTCGCTTAAACTCCGAATAAAATACAATACTTATTTCATTTTGAAACGACAAAAATTGCAGCAGCGAAGCGGCTGGAACCTCCCCAACGCGTGGGTCTTTGATTTCCGCGACTTTAAAGTTGATATGCCTAAATGGCACTTCCCGTGGACCAATTGCTCCCAAAAGCTTTTCATCTTTTCAACGGGTCACCTAACCTCCATGTACCAAATTTCGGACAAATCGATCCAGTAGTTTGGGCTATAACGTGGTTTCAGTGTTATTACAAAATTTCGATTTTTCTACCCAAAGATTATTAAATGCGAGTAAATTTTATCTCATTTAAAACCAGAATTTGAAGACCTTTCTGATGGTGACAATAAATCTTTCAAAAATTTGTTCTGGATGGGTAAATGAGAGAATAACTTTAAATTTGAAAATTCAGTTTGATATCTGAATCCGTTCTCAAGCTATCCGACGGACAGACCAGAGGAGCGAGCCAAAAATCAAAGGCAGGAGTTAGTGTTGTAAAGCTGAAATATTTCAAATAAATTTTATTTCATTGAAATATTTCACACCCCTTGAAATATTTCATGAAACTTATTTTAAAAAACGCGCGCAAAATAAGTCGACATGACATGCGAATGACATTCCACCCACCACCGAGGTTCCTATAACTTTAAAAATGGGGAAATTTTCCAGAAAATTTAATAGTACCACCACAGTATCTAAAGATTTGGAGATCTGCAAAGTTTTTTTTTATTTCTTTTGTTAAAATGCCTAACATTGTTCTAATTTTTGACAATTTTTTTATGTACATAATTAAAAAGTAATGTTGAAACTTGTGGGTTGTAAGTATTTATTTAAATTTCTAACAAAAAAATATTAATTCTTATTAATTTTTAAACCGGACCAAAGTTAGAATATCTTTCATATTTCAAAAAAATAAGTTTCATGAAATTTGTACAACACTAGCAAGAGTACATCCGCATTCTGTTACGGCACTAAAACATGCGAGCTGGTGCGCCATCCTAGGCAACCAACGTTGATATCCATTTATCTACTCCACACCAACACTTCAAAATTATTCAAATTAACATACCGGGTGTATCATTTTCCGCGCCGTATAGGAGATTAACATGGGAAAACGAATTTTATTTTTTCCTTGCTCCAGGAACAGATTTAAATCAATGCTAGCTTATCCAGTGGATAGACCCGGCTGGCCGGTATCCTGAAAAAAAAGATTACCTGCTAGTGCCCTTTGGTTACTTAGCAGGAATTTTTGAAAAATTGGATTTTAAAACGACGCGCGCATTACTTCGTGTACTTTCGGTGTCCTTCGAAGCTTTACGTAAATTGTCAGCCAGGGCCGAATCTGCGATTTTTGACCTAATTGTTGACATTAAGAAAGCCGTGGCTTGAAATTATTTTTTTAAATCTGGAGCGAATCGTTCTTTTTTGCCTTCTTGCTAACGCAGAATTAGTGTACCTACCAGCGGCGACAAGCGGCAGCCGACAAAGGTTCGGTCAGACTTGGTTGGCGACCTAACCTCAAAAATTTACTTGATCAAGTAAATTACTTTCAATTGCAATTATGAGGTAAGCTCTTACTCGGTGCTAGCGTTTAATTAATCAATTATTCTACTTTAGGTGGCAATATTGTTAGTGGTAGTTCGAACAAGGATCAGAAGGCATTCTCGGGTTTGGCAATGACCTCCTATCGTAAACTGTCTTTATCTTTTACGTTACCTATTTGTGTTAAAAGGTTTTGTAAGTGAAGACACAAGTAGGAGTTACATGTTTTCGTGGAGAGAACATTTTGTATTCCCTTAATTAGTTGTAGATAGTTAGATGTTTGGTAATGTTTAAGAACCCTGTTTGGAAAAGCAGCTGCTGACAACATCGGTACTGGTAATTAAATTGAAACTTGAGACATCATGTTGTATTTACCTAATAAAATGCTTTTTGAACTTATTTCCAAATTTTTCAGTTCAAAAGAATCAAATTTTTTCCATTATTGGGTAAATTGTTATTGAATATTAATCACTAGCAGAGTGGCACTAAAGAATTGATTGTTAAAACTGAGTAATGGAAGAAGCCCAGAACGCGTTTGAAATTCTTTATTAATAATAGTTTTTTAAAACATCGACAGCTGGCACAATTCCATTTTTGTATCTTTACATCAATCCTGACTAAATTGTAGCAATATCACAAACCACCACCACTTTTAATAACACTCCGTCATGCAGTGCATAAAGAATTAAATAACAATTAGTATGTAACTTTCCAGTATAATTCTTCTTGCTCAATATTTCAATGGGAATGAGTAAACGGATGAATTTTTCCCCTGGTCCAGGGCAGTAAGATGGCATGGCATCCTGAAATAAATGTGATCACTGTTTATTTATTATGAGGGAGGTACCTATCCCTATCACAAAAAATATCCATTGTACCTACCTAATCAATTTAACTTGTTGGCAATCCACAATATCACAGTAAGGCTCATCCAAAGGGTTGTTGGTAAATGGGCTGTTGGCCTGGGACAAGGGTTTTCTCTGGAATAAGCCGTTGTTGTTTCGCCGATGTTAATTTCATAATCATAACAATCCAGCCAAAAGCTGTGTCAAAAGTCTTGTTGTCACCTGTCAATCCTGTCAATCTAATTTCCATTCTGTCGACATATGTTTTTTCGCGCTAACGTTACCAGTCAGCCTGGTCGCCTACTTGGTCATGTTTTTGTCTTTTGTTTGTAGCATGCATAAGAAAGAGCGCGACAACATTAGTGTTCACGTTACCTGGTCAACGTGGTCTGCGCAGTGACGCGTTGACGTTAGGCGCTTTCCTTTTACACATTTACCTGAGGAGCCTCAGTTAATCTCAGCAATTTGATTGGTTCATTTGTAATTGACCAATCAAATAGCTGAGTTCAGTGAGTTTTCTCAGACAAATGTGTAAATGGAAAGCAGCACTACTTAACTGAACGCACCCCGCACGGTGTCAACAACCAGGCTGACTGGTAACCTTAGCGCGAAAAAGCATACGTCGACAAAATGGAAATTAGATTGACAGGTGACAACAAGACTTTTGACACAGCTTTTGTTTGGATTGTTATGGTTATGATTATGAAATTAACATCGGCGAAACAACAACGGCTTATTCCAGAGAAAACCCTTGTCCCAGGCCAACAGCCCATTTACCAACAACCCTTTGGATGAGCCTTACTGTGATATTGTGGATTGCCAACAAGTTAAATTGATTAGGTAGGTACAATGGATATTTTTTGTGATAGGGATAGGTACCTCCCTCATAATAAATAAACAGTGATCACATTTATTTCAGGATGCCATGCCATCTTACTGCCCTGGACCAGGGGAAAAATTCATCCGTTTACTCATTCCCATTGAAAAATTGAGCAAGTAGAATTATACTGGAAAGTTACTAATTGTTATTTAATTCTTTATGCACTGCATGACGGAGTGTTATTAAAAGTGGTGGTGGTTTGTGATATTGCTACAATTTAGTCAGGATTGATGTAAAGATACAAAAATGGAATTGTGCCAGCTGTCGATGTTTTAAAAAACTATTATTAATAAAGAATTTTAAACGCGTTCTGGGCTTCTTCCATTACTCAGTTTTAACAATCAATTCTTTAGTGCCACTCTGCTAGTGATTAATATTCAATAACAATTTACCCAATAATGGACAAAATTTGATTCTTTTGAACTGAAAAATTTGGAAATAAGTTCAAAAAGCATTTTATTAGGTAAATACAACATGATGTCTCAAGTTCCAATTTAATTACCAGTACCGATGTTGTCAGCAGCTGCTTTTCCAAACAGGGTTCTTAAACATTACCAAACATCTAACTATCTACAACTAATTAAGGGAATACAAAATGTTCTCTCCACGAAAACATGTAACTCCTACTTGTGTCTTCACTTACAAAACCTTTTAACACAAATAGGTAACGTAAAAGATAAAGACAGTTTACGATGGGAGGTCATTGTCAAACCCGAGAATGCCTTCTGATCCTTGTTCGAACTACCACTAACAATATTGCCACCTAAAGTAGAATAATTGATTAATTAAACGCTAGCACCGAGTAAGAGCTTACCTCATAATTGCAATTCAAAGTAATTTACTTGACCAAGTAAATTTTTGAGGTTAGGTCGTCAACCAAGTCTGACCGAAAACTTGCCGGCTGCCGCTTGTCGCCGCTGGTAGGTACACTAATTCTGCGTCAGCAAGAAGGCAAAAAAGAACGATTCGCTCCAGATTTTAAAAAATAATTTCAAGCCACGGCTTTCTTAATGTCAACAATTTGGTCAAAAATCGCAGATTCGGCCCTGGCTGACAATTTACGTAAAGCTTCGAAGGACACCGAAAGTACACGAAGTAATGCGCGCGTCGTTTTAAAATCCAATTTTTCAAAAATTCCTGCTAAGTAACCAAAGGGCACTAGCAGGTAATCTTTTTTTTTAAGATACCGGCCAGCCGGGTCTATCCACTGGATAAGCTAGCATTGATTTAAATCTGTTCCTGGAGCAAGGAAAAAATTAAATTCGTTTTCCCATGTTAATCTCCTATACGGCGCGGAGAATGATACACCCGGTATATGGAAACATTTATTGGGGGCTAGTTTATTGTTTCCCTGGTAAGAAACTCTCACCGCACCTGTGCAAATGGGGGTGAGTTATAAATTGTTTTATATAGCCTGATGATGGGCATGGACCCATAGCTTCAATTATTCGTACAATAATTTGTTGTATGTTCCGTTTAGAATTTGAGTCCATGTTAAAATTGGTATTTAGCAATTTAGTTATTACTCACTCGAATGGATTACAGCGACAATATAATTCATACATCACATGACCTTATTTGCTCCAATTGAAATCCACAATTTGCATGGTTACGAAGCTATCACAGCGGTGATAAAAAACAAATGCTGCCATCATCGTATTGTGGTCCGTTGCTACGATCGACAATGCTGCTACAATAATTGTAAAAAGTTGACAGTTGAGTGAAAATGTCTAACAATCGTTGGGGAGAAGCAAGTGAAAGCGAAATTAACGCAAGTACTAGCAATTCTACTCCCAAAAATACCGTTCTAAACAAGAGGTCACAGTGGCGTCAGTTTACGGACTTTTGTGAATCGAAAAATTATAAGATTGATCAAAGTGTCACGGTTCAGGAAATAGCATCAATTTTGAAGAATTGGGCGTTTAATATGAGGAGGAAGGACGGTACAGACTATAAAGAATCGGTCATCAAGACCCTTTGGAATAACACGGCTAAAACTCTACAAGAAACTTTCTTTAACCAATACAACATCAAATTCAATCCTTTTGAGGATATTGAATTCTCAGACGCAAGAAAAGCGAGGGATTCGAAGCGCAAACAGCTTCAAAATATTCCGGAAAAGCGAAAAGTCAGTGCAACTGCATTTACCTTAGAAGAACATAACAAAATGCAAAAAGTATGGGACGAAAATGTGCCAGAGGGGTTACTGAAGAAATTTTACACAATAGCATCGAAAGAATTAGCATGGTGACAGCATGGTGAGGCAATGAGGCAGCATATGCAATGGTGTTTCATTTTAAAGTTGAAACATCCAATACTGGAAACCCGACTGGTAGAGTAGAGTACAACCCGATATTCAGTAAAACGAACCAAGGAGGTAACAAAAAATGTGCAGATAGTAAGTGGTTGGTTAAAAATCAGGATGAAACTCTTTGTCCAGTCCGCCTATACCTCAAGATTATAGAAAAACGACCAAACAGCGCCACTACGGACCGCTTCTTCCTGACGCCAAATCCAAACTATCATTTAACCAATTCTTGTGGGTGGTACAAAAACTGCCCGGTTGGAGTGAACAAACTTTCCTCCTGGACAAAAGAAAAGGCCCAGAGAATTGGACTCGACACAAAAAACAAGAAATTTACCAATCACAGCAACAGATCTACTGCCGTCACACACCTCGCTGATGCCAATATACCAGAGCAGCAGTTGATGAAGATTACCGGTCATTCCAATTCGAATTCTATCCAACCGTATTTACAGATTCAACCAAATCAACATCAAAAAATTATTAACGCAATGAGAGGAAGCAGCAACCACACAGAGAAACTTCAAGAAAATTTGGCGAAGAGTACAACTGTGACCCAAACTATAACATCGATAACACCTAGTTTACAGAAGCAAACATCTGTTCCTCAAATTGTGTATCAAAACTGTATTTTTAACGTTCAGAATATGTACTCTGGCAGTGGAGAATAAATGCCCGATGTTTCATGTTTACTGTTTTATTCATTATATTTTCCCGTCGAATATAACTCGTGAAATGATTAATAATCGAAGATATTACTCGTAAAGCCGCAGCGGCACATGCAACTCGCCCTACGGGCTCGTTACATCTGCAGCTCGGTTTTACTCGTGAATCGATGATAATCATGTCACTTGTTATATTATAGCTGATTACACTACACACTCGCTTTCGGCTCGTGACTAATAACCTACATTATGTGTCCGTTTCTAAGGATTTAAGTATTATCTGCCCGTTAAAATCTCTTCAGTTTTGGCGTTAAGGTAAGAGAAAACTTGATATGGAATATGGAAATTTTTGCTGAAGCGCCAAATCCGTTATAATTATAGCCCCACATTCAATAATTATTCGTTATTAAAGCAGGTGGATTGTCGTGTAAGTCGAGGATAATGGAAGGAACAAGGACAGCGTTTCCGAGCAGGCAGCGCCTCGCTCTCAGTATTATCCACGCCATTGTTTTAAATATCAAAGCGAAAGCTCCGCTTTTGTCCATCATCCTTGGGTCGTTTATTGCCGACTTGCCGCGCATTTTTCTATCCACCCCGGGAAATTCTTCATTCCGCTAATGCAGCCAATGGACGCGAACAGAAAAAAATCGCCTCTTTATGAATAGCGATGTAATTTCTCTCGGAACGAAGCCACTTTTCGCGGATCCTAGTTGTTAGAGAATTTATTTATCTTGCAAAAGGACTGCTAGCGCACGATAAAGCCACTTTCCGGAAGGGGAAAACTTGTGTTTTCCGCGCGACGGGATCGATCGTTCAAAATTCAGATTGGCGACTCGGAAAGTTGAGAGCTCTCGTGGCCGTTCTTTTTTTGGGCCACTCTGAAGTTGCCGGCCCCGGGGGTGGGAAAAACCACGCCGATCTAATGCAATCGAGGGGGCGGTAGGGAGGACAATCTCCGACAAATCCAATAACAAGCGACGGTGTTCCAAAGCTCTTCCGGTGTGTCCCCATATCCTGTGTGATGTATCTATACAACCGCAATCTTAAATGGCCCGGAGGCATTAGCCTAACTATAACATTGATTTTGCCGCTCGCGGTGGGGCCCTGAAGAGGCCTCTCTTTCTCTCTCACGTCCTCCCGCCACTTCACTTACCTTGACACAGCTTCCGATCGTTTTAAGTGCTGTATTTCCGGAACAGCAGAACACGAGTACGTGTTCGCTCTTGTAACACAATGCAAAAGGGGGCGAGAACCAAAAATAAGTGCGCCCTACGTGGTACTCGAACTCACGATCCTGATTTCTGTGGACCGTATTTAAAGAACAAGCTGAGGTTTATTTGAAATCTTTGGATTTTTCCAGAATTAAGAAATTGTCACTCTCGGAGACGTAGAAACTTCTACTATTGTAATAATTATAAACAAAAACTTACCGAATACCATAAATACGAAAAGGGGCTTTCCGCCCCTAAAATGACACGTCGGAGAATTATAGCAGGTTGAACGGGTCAGAGAATTATAATAGAATAAGAGATGCATGAAGTTAGCAACAAGATGTAAGCAGGAATGTTGTGGCCTATTCCTGCTTTTGCTGCTACATTCCTGCTTTATCCTGCCGAGAACCCGGAGCCAGCAGCACTAACCGTTTTCGAGATATTTCGAAAAATATTATTGTTGCTAACTTCCCATCTGGCAACAATGTATAAGCAGGAATATTGCAACATGTTCCTGCTTGTGTTGCTATATTCCTGTGTTATCCCTGCTTAAAGTCGCAACTCAGCAACATCAACCGTTTTCAAGATATTTCAAAAATTATCTTGGTTGATGACGTCACTCCTGGCAACCAAGTGGAAGCAGGAATTACGGGACCTGCTCCTGCTTGTGTTGCTATATTCCTGTATTATCCTGCTTAAAACCCGAACTCATCAACACCAACCGTTTTCAAGATATGTACTTCAAAATTTATCTTGATAGATGACGTCACTCTTGGCAACCATGTGGAAGCAAGAAGTCCGTACCTGTTCCAGTTGTATTCCTGTATTATCATTTTTTGCGTAGAGTTAATCAGTTTTCTTGTTTTATATGAGTAGTACTGTCGAGGACTTTGAAAATGCCCATCCATGATTGTGTGTTTACAGTGCCGAACTTATAATAATAATTCTGCATAATATCTTCTAAGAAAGCAAAAGGGGCTGTACAATCGAAGAGGATAAGGATTCACGCATATTTCTTGCCAAACAATCCAAAATAAACTCATCCTCGGTGGGCTTTGATCCTGAAAGTAATGCCTTGACCCTGTCAAAATTTACAAAATTATTGACAAGACATCAAAAGAAAACCAACGATCGTAGTCATGAGTTTCAATACCAAAGCACACTGAGAATGAGCTTACTTTAGATTGCTTGACAGAGCTGAATGTAAATCGTAGGCTTTCATGGCCATTATTGGCTCCCATAAAATCTTCCGGGGTATGGGAGGCCAACCTCAGTTGAATATTTCTTCCAACATTTCACTTGCATCTGTAGCAGACACCTTCAGGGGGTGCAGTGCTCTCTGTTCCAGATTTTCCTTCTCAAAGTTCAAATTACATAACAGAGATCACTAACTGGGTGATTCTTTAATTTTAACCTCCCCAACCCCATCACAATTTTAAAAAAATGGGAGGTTACTGCAATCACTAAAATTTTCGAATTCGAGATAAGACCGGATCTATGCGTTTTGAGGTCTCAGGAACCCAAAAAAGTGGTTTTTAAAATGTGTCTGTGTGTATGTTCGTACGTACGTACGTTCGTACGTTCGTACGTACGTTTGTAAACACGCCACAGCCAAAACTACTGGACCGATTTGGCTGAAATTTGGTACGTAGGCATCTCATAACCCAACTTAGATCTGAAAAGCTTTTGGAGCCAATCGTGCAACCGGAAATGCCATTTTGGCACATCAACTTTTAAATTTTAAATGCAAACCCCCATTTTTTACTTCACCATAAGAAGGACCTTCAAATTCTGCTTCTAAAAATGTATTCACTCTTAGTGCCTTTTTGACAAAAATTTAAATATTCGGGATTGTTAACGCACTTTCAAAACACGATACAGGCGAAACCTCTGGACCGATTTACCTGAAACTTTGTACAGGGAGACTGTATTATACGCCGAAGAGCTGAAAATTGTTTGGTGGCAATTGATCCACGGAAAGTGCCGTTTTGGCACATCAATTTTCAATTTTAAATATACTCTCATTTTACCATCCTAAAGAACTTTTTTTTTAATTTATTGTCAGCATCAGGAAGGTCTTCAAATACTTGTTCTAAATAATACAAAATTCATTCGCATTTACTGCCCTTTGGGTAAAAAAAAATTAAATTTTTGTAATAACACTAAAAACACATTATAGCCCAAACTGCTGGATGGATTTGACTGAAATTTGGTACATGGAGATTGGGTGATCCGTTGAAGACCTGAAAGGCTTTTGGAAGCAATTGGTAAACGGGAAGTGCCATTTAAGCATATCAACTTAAAATTTTAAATACAAGGCCTCTTTTTTATGTCGTCATTAGAAAGACGATCAAATTCTGGTTCTAAAAAAGTATTCACAGTCTTTGCCATTTCAGTGGAAAATAGAGAAAAAATTCTTTCTCATTAAAGGGTAGCGGGCTGACAGTGGATGGCATAAAGTGGCAGTTATTGTCAAAAAAGGTGGCAAAATATTAACCTTAAAAGGAACATGTTGTCAAATGTGATGGATGATGACGGTATTTGTCGAAAAGCATAACAAATTTTCTATTGAATTGACTACTATCTACACAGAATATAAAGATCCACGCGATGGGGAGGTTCCAGCCGCTTCTCTGCTGCATTTTTTGATATCAATGTTAGACCAGCATTATTACAATGTTAATTTACAGAAATTACAAGTAAGTTTTTAACAATTTAACTAAAATATTCTGCAGACGCAACTGCTAGTTATATACTAACATTAAACCTACCGGGTTAGAATATTCAGACTGGTCGAAGTTCATCGTTTCCAAGCCACGACTTTCTATGTAGGTAATGTTTTGGGTTACGACTTCTATGTAATGTTTTGGGTCCAGGTTTTTTCTTGTCCTATTAAAATCTATAACACTTTTACCTTCGATGACGACATAATTACAAACATCACAGGATGTTGCGCAAGAATTTATGCCCACAGCCCAACTCACCTCAAGTTCGGTAGGTACTGTAGTTACACGAATCATTTAACATATTTTACTCACTATGCTACCCAGATTTGTAATAGAATTATGTTCTACTTACTTGCAAACCTTCTTCTAATAAATTTAGACATTTAAACAGAAGTATTTCAATAAACGATAGCAAGAAACCCAACAGAACAATGTAAACCAAGTGGAGGTGTCAGGTTTGTTTACCCTCCATCTGCCAGAAACGGCTGATCACCGCCATATTGGAGTGGGGAATTAAAATGCCTTATTATAATAACGCGTGCAGCGTGCAGTGCGTAAAACATCCCCGAGCCGATCGACCGACCCGCAAACTGCGTATGGAGCCCCCGTCGCCATTGCCGAGGACGCGGCAAATTCAAAACAACACAAAGAGTTGAAAATGTTTTTCACCCCTAAAATGAAATTTTTCGAAAAAATGACCAAGGTTTTCGGTCCGGTACGATATCAGCTATGAAATTCCAGAATAGAAAAAATATACAGGGTTAGTACAAACTCCCGGGACGGTCAGTTATCTCCGTTATTTCTTAAAATTTTACTTTGAAACTTGGTACACGGGCACAATTAAATACAGGGAATTCAAAACTGTTTTTAAAAATTTTCTTGGACTTCCAATTAAACCGGAAATGCGCCTAAAAATAGTTTTTTAAAATGGAATCAATTTTTTTCTCAACGGATTCGGAATTACGAATTTTTTTGAGTCAAAAGCATGTAGGTATCATACTTGACCAGAAGTCAAGTCGCGGCCACCCTATAGTTTCAAAGACATCGAAGAAATCGGTCAAAAAGCAAGATTTTTCAAAACCGCAAGTACACGTCAACCTTATTTTTTTAAAGCAAATTCAACCGGCCGATTACATTTTTAGAAATTATTTTTCCTATTTTGGCTGAATGTGAACATTTAATAAATTTCATAAAAGCAAAAACAAATAAAAGGAAATGTAATTGCGTAGTTGAATTTGTATTAAAAAAATAAGGATGACGTGTACTTGCGGTTTGGAAAAATCTTGCTTTTTGACCGATTTCTTCGATGATTTTGAAAATGCAGGGATTCCGCGACTTGACTTCTAGTCAAGTATGATAGGTACATGTTTTTAACTTTTTTTTAACTTTTCAGGGCCACTTCCGGTTAACCGGAAGTCCTAGAAAAGTTTTAAAAACAGTTTTGAATTCCCTGTATTTAATTGTCCCTGGGCAACAAATTTCAAAGTAAAATCTTAAGAAATAACGAAGATAACTGACCGTCCCAGGACTTTGTACTAACCCTGTATAAATTCACGTAGATTTTTCTCACAGCACGGATTTTTGGCCCAAAGGGCACCAAGTGTGAATACATTTTTAGAAACAGAATTTGAAGAGCTTTCATATGGACGTGAAAAATGGAGGTTTGCATTTTTTTTAAAGTTAATGTGCGAAAACGGCACTTTCCTTGGGTCGATTTGGCCCAAAGTCTAATCAGTTCTATGTGCATATAGCTCGGCCAAATCGATATATTAGTTTGGGTGTGTTTAATGACACCGACATTTGATATTTCTAGTGATTCGATTTTTCGATCGATTTTAGTAACTGTTCCGCGAAACGTAGAAGTTAAAAATATGGCGATCGATGAATGCAAACCCGTGGGTTTAAATTTCATTTTCAAAAAGTGAAAAACTCATAAGCCAAATTCAAAGTTTTAGTGCCCTAGCAGAATGCGAGGCACTCTTTTTAGTGCCTTCATTTTGATTTGCCGCTTTATCACGCGCTCGCTCGTTCGTCGGGCTTTTAGATTTTTAACTGGAGAAAGGCCTGAGATATAAACCTGAAATTTGGTGTACACCCTCGTCTACCGAAAGTCCCGAAGGTAATTGCTTTTGGGCTATATCGGACCACGCACGGGTGATGTGAAAGTTAATGGTGAAAACGAAGATTAAAGACGATTTTATGCTTCAAGATATGAAGCTGCAACTTGGTGTATAGTTACAGCCCCATAGTGTCTAATTTGAGCAATTCTCGATCCATATTACGGTCCAGTAATTTGTAATTGTAGTTGTCGATTCCTGTCTCCTAGACTTACGTAGGTACAAATAAAGCGCTGTTTTGTTATTGAACAACTAAGTAAGTCCAGAAGACAGGAATCCACAACTACAACCATAGGGTCTAAGTAGTGACCGACTTTCAAGAAAATTCCACCAGGGGGGTTGAAAATTAAGGGATGATATATGAAGGGAAAAATGCAGCAGAGAAACGGCTGGAACCTCCCCATCGCTTGGGTCTTGCATTTAAAACCTGAAGAAACTAATCGATCATCACAAATTCACCCCCGTAAATTGACCCTCACCCCCTGCAACACTCTAAATACCAAAAATTGGCATTGAGGAAATTGAACTCCTGAATCATGTACAACCAGGAGAGGCTCAATAACTCAAAACTATCAACCACAAAAACTTAGCCCCCAACCCCCGCAACCCTCTAAACATCAAAAACTGGGATGGAGTAAATTGAAAGTAAAGATCTGGTGTTATTCCAATTTTGGATTTTGGAGTAATTGCAATAACCTCCCATCTCAAAATTGGTTGTGGAGAGGATAAAAGGTCTTACGAGTTTTCAACCTAAAACCAACCCCTAGGCTATTAACAACCCCCAACTCTTTGCAAGCGGATAAATACATCTTATTAATTTTTTCTGAACTCCTATTGATTTATTTATGAACAACCGAAGTAATTAAATAAGCAAGAAGTTATGTAACACCGTAGAAATAAACTCACCCTTGTAAAATATGAAGGGGTAAAATCATGAATCTTTAAATTGCCGCCATATTTCAACGAATTGTGGGGGTGGTGAAATAGGGCGGCTTAGATTTTGGGGTTGAAACGTTCATGAAGCCCTGTAATTTAACAAAGAAGCAATTTATGCTGTGAAACTGTGGGGTTTTGCACATTATATCTTCGAGAAAGGACTAGTAAATTTTAAGAGAAATTATCGAAGTGGATGAAATCTAGGGGCGGAAACTCGAATTTTTACAGAATAATGTAGGGTTGAAATTAATACCTTTCGATAGCTTTCTATTGAAGGTCAAAAAAGGTCTTAATCATAATTCGCGAAAAACCACTCCTAAAGGCGCTACTACCCCAAAAATGCATAAAAATGAAAATACGAAACTCAAAAACTGCTCAACGTGTCAAAGCTAAATTTGGTGTGTCAACTTACAGGCGGATGGGCAAATTTTCATTATGATCTAAAAAAGGGGATGAAATTTAAGTGTTGAAACTGGAATTTTTGCAACCAAATTTTCGTAAAAGACGATAGTTTACCCGATAAAAAGTCAACCTCATGTATTTAAAAATGTAATTTTTGACCGATTTCTTTGATGTTTCTGAAAATCTACTTGCCTTTTGGTCAAGTATGATACCTGTTTTTAACTTAATCGGAAGTCCCAGAAAATTTTTAAACACATTTTTGAATTCTCTGTATTTAATTATGCGTTGGTAACAAATTTAAAACTAAAATCTTAAGAAATAACGGGGGGGTTAACGAGGAAGTTGAGAAATTGCAAGATAAAAAAAAGGCGGTCTCGGAGACGGCAGGAACTTCTACGCCGCACTGCATTGGATTAATAACAGCAGCATTTATTAAATTTTTAAATATTTAAAATAAGAAAGTTGCTATGCCAAAAGGGCACTTCGGGTTGACTGATCGGCTTCAAAATCTAATCAGCTCCTCTCCCGCACAGACAATACCTATATACCAAATTTCATCAAAATCAGTTCAGTAGTTTCGGCTGTAGCGTGTCCACAGACATACGGACAGACACACGGGCAGACACACAGACACACATTTTTCAAAAATAGGTTTTTTGGGTTCCTGGGACCCCGAAACGTAAAGATTTGATGTCAGTTCAATTTCGAATTTTTGATGAGTCAACAAGGCGACGGCGGTGCATAACTTCTGAACCCTTTCAGATAGGAAATCAATTCAAACGCCATTATGTACAACACCGCCAATTCTACATCCTAAAAATACTTTCAACTATACAGGCTGTCCCAAAACACTTGCAACGCATGAGAACTTGATTTTTTTAAATGGAACACCACCATTTTGATGCCATATTCTGGATCACCTATAACATAGCTTTACATCGACATAAGACATTTGATGTTTTAAGGCTCTGTTCTAAAGTAATTAATTCTTTTTGAAAAATTTGGATCACTGCGGGTGCTTCTTAAAAAAATTCCTGAGAACTCAATTTTGTATCTAGAGAGCTGAGATTCGGTACGAATGTGAAGGAAGGTCTATTCTATCTATCTAACATGATAACTATCATTATCACTATACAGGGTGTTAAAAAATCTGTGTCAAGTTTGGAAAATTTCAATTATGCAAAACTTCATTTTTTCAAATGGCACCCCTTGTTATTATTGTGCCATGGGGTTCGGGTGTTGAATTACTTTATTTTTTATTAAGTATGTCCTATACCTAAAGTCAATACTTCAAAAGATATTCTGTGTTTTATTTATTTTATTGAAGATTATTACGATCTCAATTAAAGAATGCCATGGACTGTATGACAGTTATAATTAACATTGTTTATTTACATGGTTACCATACAGTTTGTCACATTTATTGACATACACAATGAATTTCAACCATAAGCAGTAAACCATGTCAATAAATTGTTTCTGGTTGTGTATGTCAATAAATGTGACAAACTGTCTGGTAACCATGTAAATAAACAATGTTAATCATAACTGTCATACAGTCCATGGCATTCTTTAATTGAGATCGTAATAATCTTCAATAAAATAAATAAAACACAGAATATCTTTTGAAGTATTGACTTTAGGTATAGGACATACTTAATAAAAAATAAAGTAATTCAACAGCCGAACCCCATGGCACAATAACAACAGGGGGTGCCATTTGAAAAAATGGAGTTCTGCATATTTGAAATTTTCCAAACTTGACACAGAATTTTTAACACCCTGTATAGTGATAATGACAGTTATCATGTTAGATAGATAGAATAGACCTTCCTTCATATTCGTACCGAATCTCAGCTCTCTAGATACAAAATTGAGTTCTCAGGAATTTTTTTAAGAAGCACCCGCAATGGTCGAAATTTTTCAAAACGAATTAATTACTTTAGAACAGAGCCTTAAAACATCAACTGTCTTATGTCGATGTAAAGCTATGTTATAGGTGATCCAGAATATGGCATCAAAATAGTGGTGTTCCATTTTAAAAAATCAAGTTGTCATGCGTTGCAAGTGTTTTGGGACACTCTGTATAGTTGAAAGTATTTTTAAGATGTAGAATTGGCGGTGTTGTACATAATGGCGTTTGAATTGATTTCCTATCTGGAAGGGTTCAAGAGTTATGGACCGCCGTCGCCTTGTTGACTCACCCTGTATACTGCTCCGCCTTGAGCGTAGAAGTTAAGTGGTTGAAAATGTTGATACATTAATTACACTTCCCGACAGATTCACGGATATTAGGTACTTCTCTACTGTTAACTAAAGCGTTTCACGAATATTTGAGTTGCAATAGTCAATTCTCACAAATTAAGAACCAGTTAATTTTTCTAGTCTTGCTTTACCTATTTGCAAGGATTTCGATATCTACTTCATGGAAGAGCATTCAAGAAATATTTAAAATTCTGTCTGCGGGAGAAATCTTTTTGAGAAGCTGCAACCAATTTCCCCTCCCTTATTTCCTGTTTGAATTTGCTCAATCAATTTCCTGAAAACTGACCAACTAATATCTGTCCGGGATCCACACGACCGAGATTCACCCGATTTCCATGGCGATTCATTGTTGACAACAATGATTCACCATGGAAATAGGGTGAATCCCGGTCGTGTGGATCCCGGACAGACTATACCTATCTTACTAAAATGGCGTAAAGAAGCGCAACCAAGCTTTGTCCGAGTGTCCCTTCAAGCCTAATACCTAAGGTTTATAGATCATCTTATCGATTGCAACCAACACAATAACCCCCTGCAGAGAGATGAATTATTACAATTTAACAGAATTCGTGTTTATATTTAACCTCCAAGATTTATTTCGAAATTCCCCCGAATAAATCCAGCCGTCGCGTCGCTTCCATAAATAACGATTCCATAAAACGCCTAGTGAGTCGAGAAAGAAACATTGACGAAAACCGAAAGAACAAAATCGAACAGTTGTTACGGTAGGTTTGGGTCGAGAAATATGGACAATAAACGCGGCTATCGAGCTATAGGCAATAGGCTTGGCAAGGGTGTGGTGTTTGTGGCCGCATTCCCACAGCCAAGGACACCCCGAGCTTATCCCCGGATCGATGGGGAATTTTCGGGAATGACTGGAGCACTCGACGATCATCTCATATTTACATGGTCGCGGGTTATCGCGGATAATGTCGGTGTTTATGTTGAAAACCATCCGAGCGTATTCATAACGGTTGGGTTAGGTCTTGTTTAATATTTACAAAGCTTTACGATATTCGCTAATCTCGCGGCTGGTCATCACTGATAGTGGGGGCCTTATGACGGAACACGCACGTGCCCTTCTGTAATTTTATTCATAAAAATCCGCGCGAGAGACTGACCTCTACAATGTAAATATTATTTTTAGCGATCAGTCTGAGGAATGGACACCTCTGACCTGATGTCTGAATTGCGCATTTAGGATCAGCGGATGGGGGAATGGCATCTCCATCCAGTGCCTGCGTGTAATCCCCTAATTGGAATCTCTGGAATCATAAACTTACATTATTCCTTATTTATTAAAAGCGACACAAAGCATTTGCGCCGGTTAGTACTTTGTGCCGCTACTAATAAATAAGGAACAATACAAGTTTAGCGACTGACTTTCATAATCCCGTACGAAAATAGTTATTTACGTAAAGAGTATGGAAAGACACTTTACATGTGCGAGTTAGGTTGGCAGCAGAGAAGCGGCTGGAACCTCCCCAATACGTGGGTCTTTGATTTCCGTGACTTGTGTTTAAGATTTTGAAGTTGATATGCCTAAATGGCAGTTCCCGTGGACCAATTGCTCCCAAAAGCCTTTCAGATCTTCAACGGGTCACCTAACCTCTATGTACTAAATTTCGTACAAATCGATCCAGTAGTTTGGGCGATAACGTGGTTTCACTGTTATTACAAAATTTCGATTTTTCTACCCAAAGGATACTAAATGCGAATAAAATATATCTCATTTAAAACCAGAATTTGAAGACCTTTCTGATGGTGACAATAGATCTTTCAAAAATTATTTTTGGATGGGTAAATGAGAGAATAACTTTAAATTTGGAAATTGGTGTGCCAAAACGGCACTTGCCGTGGGTCGATTGAATCCAAATTTTGTCCAGCTCTTCGACGTGTAATACAGTCACCATGTGCAAAATTTCAGCCCATTCGTTTCAGGGGCTTGGGCTGTACCGCCATTTTAAAGTCCGATAGAAATCTCGATATTTTTAGTTTTTGGTCAAAAGGGCACTGACAGTGAATACATCTTTGGAAGCAGAATCTGAAGTCCTTTCTTAGTGTGACGTGGAAAATGGGGGTTTACATTTAATATTGCCAAAATTGCATTTCTAGTTGCACGATTGTCTCCAAAAGCTTTTCAGATCGAAGTTGGGTTACCACATGCACACATACCAAATTTCAGCCAAATCGGTCGAGCAGTTTGTGCTGTGGCGTGTTTACGAATGTATGTACGTAAGCGTACGTACGAACATACACGCAGACACACAGACACTTTTTTGGGTTCCTGAGACCTCAAAACGCTCAGATCCGGTCTTATCTCGAATTCGAAAATTTTAGTGATTGCAGTAACCTCCCTTTTTTTTAAATGGTGAAGTGGAGTGGGGAGGTTAATTAAAATGTGCTTTAAATACTTGCCTAGCAACAGTTCAAAACGGCTGCTCCTGATTGGTCAAATTCCCTTTTAAAGTCGACTTTAACTTTAAAGAGCCTTTAACTTTTATTATGAAATCGGCCCTAAAATGATTTAAAAACAAAATTATGACCTTTGGGCAAATCTGAGGGTAAAACTCGAGCCTAATTTTTTCTTCCAATAATTCGCCAAGTGTAGACCAACCAAAACGAGATTATGAAGAATCTTGTATGTATAGCACGTGGAAAAATGCATCATTTCCTTACTTTTGAATTATTTTTCCCCCTTGTTACATAAATAGCTATTAACTGACCTATTTAGAATAACAGCACAAGGACGAATGAAATATCCAGAATTTCCCCCAATTTCAAAAGTGAGTAAGTAATCTACAGATTCCACCACAATGCGGCGGCATTATTTGTTATTTGATATCGCTTCAACGCGAAGGGAAAATGAAATTCAAACTCAAACATCCACTCTATTCATACATTTCGCTTCCGAAAAAAAAGCGAATAACATAAATATAAATACATGGAGCCGTCATGATGACGCGTAATTAAATTTATTTAGTGGAAAATTAATAATGCGATGTTTGATGCAAACATGGAAGGTAAACAGTTTGGCGTTAATTAATAACAAAAGGAGTAATTTGTTTTGCTTTGCATATTGAAATGTGGCGAAAAGTCATATTGCTTTTTCGCAAAAATTGTGAAACTGTCATTCCAAATTTCGTCGAAGAATTTACTCCGTGCTTTCGCGATGAAATAGACGTGTTTCATGAAGAAATAAACCTGCCCATCATGCTTGCTCACTTTTGATAAAATTTTGACATTTGACAGGTCAGTTGTGTCATCTGCCCTTACTCTAACCCATTTGTGGTTCTTAGACAAATGCTATTTTGATCCTCCTTAAAAAAGTTTTCTGCAGATTGCAATTTTTGTAAAATTTTAACTCCGAACAAATTCTTGCAGATAATTTGTCCTTCTGAAAACTTTTTTACTTTCTCACATTAACTACTTTTCCCTTCCCTGTTGCGTAGATACTTTGGATTTCTTATTGTTTCAGTCACACAAATAGAGTTGAAGAAACTTGAAATACAGGGTGGGTAATTTTTCGATGCTCACCATTGGGATCTCCTTAACAGTAAAAGATACTAGACCGGTTTGGTTTATAGGCACTTCATAACCCCCAATAGCAAGGACAGAAAATCTTTTGGAGAAAATTGGCACATTAACTTTGAAATAAATATACAAACCCCCCACTGTTTGCCTTGTGTGTAATTTGTTTGGACGACCAAATTTTCCTGAGAATGCTAAATGCTCCCTGAGCTGTACCTATTCTTCTTTTAATATCGGCTTCCGTTTCTCCTTGCTTGCTCAAAATATCATCCGCTGATGTCTCTGATGGGTGATTTTTTTTGTGTTTAGGTTAAGCTCCATTTTCTTTATTACTTCCGCGACTTTTTAGTTTTACGTTGCATGTGCCGTCTTTTATTTTGTTAGTGGATGTCGTAAGCGAAGCCTAGATCTTCTAGTCGATTGAAAATGTTCCTGTTTTATTATTACTTATTGATTTAAACATTAGTCAATCAACCACTTATTAAAAATATAGTCATTTGAAAGAATACACCCCCTTTGCATGTTATCTTGTCACGTCCATTTTCGAGCTCGCGAGGCGTCTGTTGGGGGCGGCTTCAGGTGGCGAATTTGCCTCAAAGGTCAGTGTCGATAAATAAGTCACATGGTAAAGAATTTCTTACCTGGTGATTTATGGGAGATTCGTAACTCCGTTTCGGTAATTAAGGTTGGGTTTCACGGCCAATTTGGCCGAATTATCATTATTTTGCGGACTATCAACAACTGTCAGATTTCGAGGTTAAGTTTACATCTACAAACTAGGGAATCTGGGCTACCAACGTTATTCTGTCTGGGGGAATTTTAGTTCCGGAGGTTTCCGTCAAGCTGTCAGCCATTTTCTAAACTCTCTTCCTGCTCAGGCAATCGAAGCGTTAAGAGGTCATAGACGGCGTCCTGGTATTTGGGTAAAATTCCCTCGGAAGATTGCAGGATTCCGCCCTAAGGTTGGTGAAGAGCCCTTGATCGGCATCCCAACATGTTGTTTATCGGGTTTTTGGCGACCTCGAAGCAGAATTTCGTCGTCGGTTGTTTGACAGTTCACCCTCTAGCACGAGGTAACGCTTTTATGAATTATTTCTTGTTCTAATATTTATTGTAGGGTTCTAGGATAGGGCTGGAATGTCCCATTTTTCTGGTAGGGCTTGAGTACCCTCTGTTTTTTTTTGGGTAGGGCTTAAGTGCCTTAGTAATTTCGGTTGGGTTTGGAGTACCCTCCGTTACGTGTTTCGAGGGGTTGAAGACCACCCTGTGTTGGTTATTTATAGGGTTGGAAATTCTCCCCCCCATCTGCGTGTGATTCCGGTTAGAATCTTGTCGATTGTTGAACCACCAGTTCAGTACCTCCACTGTGGCGAAAGTAATCCTCAGCTTAAAACATCTAGCCGAAGGCATCGAGGGATCGAGGCCGAGTCAGCCACATTAGCTCGAAGCCACCTCCCAGGCAAGGGGGCGACGATCTTGGCTCAGCACAGCTGCTCGCTGCAGCCCCTGACTTCCTTCAGCGCTGTATTCGGTGAGTCCGCTCCTTTTTAACGCCGAAGGGCTCCGCCACATTTGGACTGACCCTTCAACTTAGTGTTGAAGTGATTGAACACAATCTGCACCCCTTCGAGTTATTTTGTATTGTGTATTTGGGCTTCACCCCCCTTTAACTTGCGCTATTTAGGACGAATTTGTCTTTTCTTGCTACATTATTTAAATTTTGCCATTTAATCGTAACTTCATAGTCTCTAAGTGTTATTAATTCGGCCTTCAGCCATTTAGTACCAAAACCATCCGTTCGTGGCGGTACTTAACGTGTGGCCGGTTTTGACCTCCGCTTAATTCGACCCTTCACCAACTTGCGCGAACATTTGCGTCATCTTGCGGCTTAGTAGGTACCTGCGACCGCCAATTTGCGCTCGAGATATTACCGGTCGGTTAAGTTGGAGCTCCGTGAAGGCTCTGTTTCGTCCGGATTGCGGTACGTTTTGCTGTCATCATTTTAAGTTATGAAATTATATTGTCTATAACCTGTAAACGATTTATTGTATCAAACTGATATATATACATGTACATAGTTTTATTGTTTGTGTGTTATTGCTAAAGCTAGCCGCTCCCTTCAATTTATAGGAGATTTATATTGTGATTTCTGGCTTTCGACGTCGTCGCATCAGGGTAAATAAAGCCAGTGGCGTCCTTAAGTACCAACTTCAAGTAGTAGCCTGCCTATTCGCTACCTACCTCCCGTACGGGAGAAGATCCACCGCCCTGGGATCGGGCTTGCGATTTATTTTCAGTACTCCTTTGTTTGTGTATGCACTAGTCAGCTGTGGGTCCTCTTGACCAGTGGACCTGCCCTACGCCCTGCGCGATCTGACTGTGACATTTTGGCGCCCAACGTGGGGCCACTAAATTCAAGGTCATTTAGTTTTGGACCTTTAAGTTCAAGGTCATCGGGGTTTTAAGGCATTGGTTGAGGCCTTAGACAGTTTAGTTGGTTGGCTTTGGCAATAAAACACTTTTGCGTTTGTTTTAGTTGAGTTAAGCTATGTACATTTGTTTTAGTTACCTTTGCGAAATTTTAAGAACTTAGGGATTTTAACCGGATTTTGTTGTTTGTATTGCTTTGTGGTTTCAGAGTTAAGGTTTGATACTGACGGTTAGGTATTTTGGAGTTTCGGTGCTTTTGTTGAGATTAGTACCGAAGTTAAGTCTCCTACTTTTGAGTTTTGCGTTGGTATCTCCCTTAAACTTTGTTGTGTTGGTTTAGTAATGTGTTGTTGGGGTACACAAGCCGTTCGATGGGGTAAGCAATGGGGCCATATAGTAGCCTCTGTCACGCCAGGCGTTCTGAGACCTTTCTGCGTGCATAATGATGGGAATGCTATGCCGCAGAGGACGACTATTTTTGTATGTGTTGTTTTCTTTCAGCTTTTCGGTTTTTCGGCTCGAGTTTTCCTTTCTGACTTTGTTTCGGTTTTTGCAGTTAGCTCTTTCGTGGGAGTCCCGCGTGCATTCGCTTTGGACTTTTGTTCATCCGCGTAGGGAGGATTGGGTCGCGACCAATTCCTCATTTGTGGGCTTTGGAATGTACCGGGGTGTGTGAGTGTTGTCAGTATGTCTTCTTGGTTGTGGATTGAGCTGCAACGGGTTAAGGCGATTGAGAAACCGGCAAATACTCTTCTCTTTTTAGAGGATGTCCTCTTGCGCCTGCGCTAGCTAATTTTTCCGAGGCTTTGTCAATTTTGTCTGTAATCTGTAAGTTTGTAAGATCTTTATGAGTCGGACATCGGATACTTGTAAGTTTTCTGGGAAACTCTCTTTTGGTGATTCAAGTTTTGTGAGCATATGGCTGAAAGTGACTGAAAGTTTTTGTCTGGTTTTGTTTAGGTTTATTTAAGTTCGGAGTCCTGTTGGTTTCGTGGCAGGTCTCTTTTAGGTGTGGATTTCTTCCGGTTTCGTGGTAGGGATCCTTTTGTTTTTAGGCTCGGTTTTCGCTCACTAGCCGTGGGCTAGTGAGACTTTTGTGGTTGTTCGTGTTTGAGAACCCCTATTTCCTTCAGGAATAGGTTGGTTTCGGGCTTGCTTCTAGTTTGAGGTGGCGCTAATTTCTGTTCCAGTTTGCTCAGTTTAGATTTGTGTTTTGTGCTTTGTTTTCTTTTGGGGTTTCTTCTTCACGTTCCCTTGAGTTTCGTACTCGCTACATTCTGTAGGTTTTGGGGGAGCGCGAGAAGCTGAGTCTGGCCTTGTTTGGTGTACTCTACGATTTGGGGTAGTTGCACTTTAGGTTCCAAAGGTCCAGTATCTCGCCTTAGGAGGATCTCTTCCCTTAAGAGGACTTGGTCCAATGCACAACATCTTGTAATTTGGTCTCTTTTGTCCTTTTGTTTTAGCGAACACTCACCATCAAAATTAGTTAGCCCAAGCTAGATATCGGTTGGTTCTTTTGTTTTGTAGGACACAAGTCACATTCACTCGACTTTGTGTTCTTGCTTTTGTCCCCTTCAGGGTCAGTTTTGCATACCCTGTTGGTTGGGGTCGCAGAATACGCCATCGGTCACCTCTGCCTGTCGTAAAAGGCGACTACAAGAACTCCGACGACTTTTACCATCCGTCTAGCGTCAGTAGGTACCGTGGCTTTTGGTGAGTTGGAACCTTTTGGGGATCTTGGGTGTGGTGCGGTGTTTCGGTTGAAACCCGTAAGTTTTGGTGTGTGGTTTTGTGGATCCACGCGTAGGTTCTCGTTTTGTGACTTAGGGTTTTAGCTGTTCCACCGTATCACACACTTGTAGTCCTTCCTGCGACCTACTGGTGCTCGTTTTCGTTTTGTTGGTTTTTGTTCCTTTTTTGGTTTTGTTGTGTTGTTTTGTCCCTTCTGGAGTTGGAGGGTGTGGAGCGAAACGCACCTTCTCTCTCCAGTAGGTTGTGCTTGTATTGTTTTGTCCCTGCTGGTGTGAGTTGGTGTGGCGCGAAACGCATCTTCTCTCACCAGTATCTGTGTTGTCGTAATCGTGCTGGAGTGAGTTGGTGTTCCGCTGAATGCCTCCCCAGCGTCTTCGTTTCTTTGGGTTTTCGGTTTTGAGTTGGTTCGGTCGATCCGATCCTTTTGGTTTTTCTTTTCTTGTTCTTTGGTTTGCAACTTTAAGTTATCTTGCGTTTTGTTAGGTTTTGACTATGTATTTGAGCGACTTTTGCCATTTGTTTCTACTTCCTCTGCTCAGCGTGGACTGTAGTTAGTCTTTTGGGTGAGAGTTTATATTTTGGCCTTACGGTTCCTGTTTGGGGTTTAAGCCCTTCCTCTCCGCTAGTTCTGATAAGTCAGGTTCGCGTAGGTTTTTGCGAGACTAGTTGGATGTGGGTTTTATGGACGTTTGGCTTGAGTTCCGGTCGCTCGGGCTGTATTTTGGCAGCAACCTTTCGGTTTGGTTAGGTAAGACTTGGTAACTCATACTCTCATGAGGAGGTTTTTACCTCTCACCCATCAGATTGGCGGCAGGAGCTTCCTCTGGTTAAAGGTTGGGTAACCTTTAATTTTGTGGGGAGGGAGTTTGTCACGTCCATTTTCGAGCTCGCGAGGCGTCTGTTGGGGGCGGCTTCAGGTGGCGAATTTGCCTCAAAGGTCAGTGTCGATAAATAAGTCACATGGTAAAGAATTTCTTACCTGGTGATTTATGGGAGATTCGTAACTCCGTTTCGGTAATTAAGGTTGGGTTTCACGGCCAATTTGGCCGAATTATCATTATTTTGCGGACTATCAACAACTGTCAGATTTCGAGGTTAAGTTTACATCTACAAACTAGGGAATCTGGGCTACCAACGTTATTCTGTCTGGGGGAATTTTAGTTCCGGAGGTTTCCGTCAAGCTGTCAGCCATTTTCTAAACTCTCTTCCTGCTCAGGCAATCGAAGCGTTAAGAGGTCATAGACGGCGTCCTGGTATTTGGGTAAAATTCCCTCGGAAGATTGCAGGATTCCGCCCTAAGGTTGGTGAAGAGCCCTTGATCGGCATCCCAACATGTTGTTTATCGGGTTTTTGGCGACCTCGAAGCAGAATTTCGTCGTCGGTTGTTTGACAGTTCACCCTCTAGCACGAGGTAACGCTTTTATGAATTATTTCTTGTTCTAATATTTATTGTAGGGTTCTAGGATAGGGCTGGAATGTCCCATTTTTCTGGTAGGGCTTGAGTACCCTCCGTTTTTTTTTGGGTAGGGCTTAAGTGCCTTAGTAATTTCGGTTGGGTTTGGAGTACCCTCCGTTACGTGTTTCGAGGGGTTGAAGACCACCCTGTGTTGGTTATTTATAGGGTTGGAAATTCTCCCCCCCATCTGCGTGTGATTCCGGTTAGAATCTTGTCGATTGTTGAACCACCAGTTCAGTACCTCCACTGTGGCGAAAGTAATCCTCAGCTTAAAACATCTAGCCGAAGGCATCGAGGGATCGAGGCCGAGTCAGCCACATTAGCTCGAAGCCACCTCCCAGGCAAGGGGGCGACGATCTTGGCTCAGCACAGCTGCTCGCTGCAGCCCCTGACTTCCTTCAGCGCTGTATTCGGTGAGTCCGCTCCTTTTTAACGCCGAAGGGCTCCGCCACATTTGGACTGACCCTTCAACTTAGTGTTGAAGTGATTGAACACAATCTGCACCCCTTCGAGTTATTTTGTATTGTGTATTTGGGCTTCACCCCCCTTTAACTTGCGCTATTTAGGACGAATTTGTCTTTTCTTGCTACATTATTTAAATTTTGCCATTTAATCGTAACTTCATAGTCTCTAAGTGTTATTAATTCGGCCTTCAGCCATTTAGTACCAAAACCATCCGTTCGTGGCGGTACTTAACGTGTGGCCGGTTTTGGCCTCCGCTTAATTCGACCCTTCACCAACTTGCGCGAACATTTGCGTCATCTTGCGGCTTAGTAGGTACCTGCGACCGCCAATTTGCGCTCGAGATATTACCGGTCGGTTAAGTTGGAGCTCCGTGAAGGCTCTGTTTCGTCCGGATTGCGGTACGTTTTGCTGTCATCATTTTAAGTTATGAAATTATATTGTCTATAACCTGTAAACGATTTATTGTATCAAACTGATATATATACATGTACATAGTTTTATTGTTTGTGTGTTATTGCTAAAGCTAGCCGCTCCCTTCAATTTATAGGAGATTTATATTGTGATTTCTGGCTTTCGACGTCGTCGCATCAGGGTAAATAAAGCCAGTGGCGTCCTTAAGTACCAACTTCAAGTAGTAGCCTGCCTATTCGCTACCTACCTCCCGTACGGGAGAAGATCCACCGCCCTGGGATCGGGCTTGCGATTTATTTTCAGTACTCCTTTGTTTGTGTATGCACTAGTCAGCTGTGGGTCCTCTTGACCAGTGGACCTGCCCTACGCCCTGCGCGATCTGACTGTGACAATCTTCTGTAGACAGTTTTCAGTTTTCCCTCGTTTATTATACTTCTCAATTTCGTTCTCTTATTATAACTAATGTATAGTCTGTCCGGGATCCACACGACCGGGATTCACCCTATTTCCATGGTGAATCATTGTTGTCAACAATGAATCGCCATGGAAATCGGGTGAATCTCGGTCGTGTGGATCCCGGACAGATATTAGTGTGTGCTTGGTACACCGTCTATGCGACCGTTTAAAGATTCGAATTTCCCGCCACCTCCAGGTCCCGCCCATGACATGTCATTGGTTGCATTCAGCCGACGGATCTGAAACTGTTGTCGCTCCAACAGTTGCGACTTAACAGGTGCGAGTCGGCTGGCACAGAAAAATCCCAAGTTTTATAACTAGAAACTAGACATCTAATTCTGTTCTGTCAAGTGTTAAGTCAACTCCGTGATTGATTCGAATCTAAATCATTTTGAAACTTTTGAAAGTAAATTAGGCAACCAATCGATTACTTATTTGATTATTTAAGAATTAGCATTTGTAAGGGATGGTTTATCTACATCTAGAATTATTACAATACGATGTCATCCATACCTTCATTAATTAGCATGTACACTCTTCTCCGACCTTTTTGCATTTAATAATTGCTTCAAACCAAAAATCACACAAATTCTGCAGTTTGACGTTTGATGTGAGAACTGCGAATTTGACACAAATGACGGTGATATCCTCGGTGATATCGGTAACCGTTGCGAATCGAGCGTAGTTTATTTTCGCTCGAAAAAATGGCGACCGCTCCAAAAGTAGCCCACAATTTCAGCCGAATTCTGTCAACTGTTGCACAACAGTTGTGTCGGCTGAACACGGCTGTTATGTTTTGGTAGTACCCAAACGTGCATCGTTTATTTCTTGGCGAAGAAAAACAATACCTAATTAATTTGTTCTTCAGAGGGGAAATTGAAAGCTAGGTACCTACATAGAAAAATAAACTTGCTTATTATTGAAGATACCTATATCTTAGTTTCAGATCAGAAAAATTGACTAAAATTAATGAAAAACGGGTGTAAATTTTATTTTGTAATTTATTAAATTTATTCAAACTATTTTTAACTTCTACGCTTTAGCGCAACAAGTTATTAAAAAATCGAATCTCCAAAACCATCAAATCTTTAATTAAGTTTTTCCTCAATAAAAATACGAGAAATTAAACCTAGCTGGCAGATTTTGTGGACCATTTTTTTTGGTTACATTACCTTTTAGCCGAACCGTGAAATTGTACCTTATTTAAAATACGGGTGCCGACTATTTCTAAATCCTAATCTAACTGTGCAATCAATTGCAATGAGTCGTCGCGGTGGCATGGGCATTTTAAAACTCTCCGGCTGTACCTACATCACTCCTCGCAAGCTGCAGCTTAAAACGATTTTACTCGAAGAAAGACGTCATTCGGGTTAATATTTATTTCGTGAGCGGTATTTTAAAGCAGATTAGAAATTATTAGAACCGGAACCCGTAGATGAGACGATACGAATTACAAGTTTTGAGCATAATTGACAATTACGTTATCATAAAGCGGAGAAATTGGGTTACCGATCTGCATCTTTGGTGGGGGTACAGAATCCCAAACAATATGTAGCACCACTACTTCCCATGTTCCCCTAACGGATTCGTTCCCGCGCAGATCGCCGCCGAACGGCGTCGAGTTGTCGTCGGGTCGCTCCCTCAGACGGACGTCGTCGTCAGTGAAGTTAGTGCGGTGCCCGGTGAAAAATCCGCCAAACAGTGCCCTTTATGCTCATTTTCGCTATCGAAAAAGCAAACATCCGGGCCCGACAGCTGCAGCCCCAAGTCCGTTGGGCTTCGAAGAGGATGCGTAAAAAGCCGCACAAAAACCGTGTTCTCGCTGAAACATAAACACTTGTTGGAATGTATGACAAGTGTTCCGAAAATATTCCCAAGAGCAATTAAGAAGCGTCGTGTGATGTAATTGCGACAGTTTTCCCATGTCGGAATTTTCTTCGGGTCTGATTGTTCCATCCTGTCGAGTAAGCACTCTCCTGTTTATTTAATTAGTTCCCGCCGGTTTATGCGTTCGGCGTTTCCGGACTGAAAACCGCAGATAAGGTCGATAAACAATTGATTGATAACGAAAACATGTCGTTATCAGCGCGGGCCGTTCAGGAAATTGTGGAGGAAGCGTCGCGTCGCTCCGATAATTTCTTTTTTTTTGTCCTGGAATTGCCAGAGTTTATGCTATGGGGCGGTCTAAGTTCCGCGTACTTAGTGACACGTTGACAGATCCAAGACAACTGAATTGTGGCTATGACTCAGACTTGTAAATATTTAAGTTAGAAATTTCCCGGCAAATGTACAAAAGATGATGCCAGAGCTACTTTCCGCCAAGTGATCTGATCGCTACCTTACCCAATCGAAATATTTCTTAGTTATCTGAAATGTTTTGGTTGGTTGACTAGGATCATCAGAGTGGAAAGTGTCTCTGGTAAATAATTAAATATTTATAACAATATAACAAACGTCCGAACTAGGAACAAAAATGTGTGAAATTTGCAAATCTAGCCCTTAGGGGGAAGTTGAAAATGAAAGTTGTCTATAATAGTTTCTTGAAATCAGCGAAAATAACACGGAGAAGAAGCTAATTATACAACTTAGGTTGGGGGAGGGGTGGGGTGAAAAGTTAGGATTTTGAAAATACATACATTTGAGTATAATTAGCGAGGCAAACAAAAATTCGTGCATTTATCCAAATTTATCTTTTGGGTGGTTGCGAATCTGAAGGTGATGAAAAAGAGAAAGAAGTTGAAAGTCGAAGAGAGTGAAAGTTGATTATAATAGTTTTTCTAGAATTACCTACTGGGAAAAGCTCGAAAAATAAGTTATTCGGCAAATTTAGTGTGGGGGGGATGGGAATGAAATAATGTGAAGGGGGTTCAAAAATTAGGATTGTGAAAATTTGACACAATTGAGTAAATGTAGATCGAAGGAAACCAACAAATGCTTGAATTTTGCCAAATTCATCTTTTAGGGGGTTCGGAAACTGAGAAGGAGAACTGAAAGTTTTTCCAAAAATTCTCTAATCTTTATTTGATGAAACAATGCATAACGTGTCGTAGTCTCACAAGGGCGATCAATTGCAATGTTTCCGGAACTTTCAGCTCCTAACTTTTAACCCCTATTTCACCACCCCCATCTTGTCAAGAGAAATTTGAGCTTTCTATTTTACCACCCCAGTTCAATGCGTTGAGAGATTACGGCTGCCTCAAAGTTAGTTTTCACCCCTCACGATATAACGTCGACCCCTTTTTGAATTTATGTTACATAATTCTTTGAGTATTTAGCAGGGTTGGCAGAAGTTAAAACCCACTTGGGTTTTTGGGTGGGTTTTTGACACAAAAACCCAGACCTCAAAAGACAAAAAACCCACCCACACAAAAACCCACAGACAAAAACCCAATTTTTTAAATGAAAATCACAATTAGCCTGAAGCAGTAACATCAAGAGAGAGGAATGCTCCGTACAATGCACCAAAGCACTATCATTTGCCGTCCCAACTTCTCAATTTATCTTCGTTTTCTTCCACTAGAGACCTTTACAGAATCAATAATGATTACAAAAATTATAATACAGTACTTAGTTTATTCTTAATTAATGCTAAATAGCCAGTAAATAGAGTTAGGTTAGGTGTTAGGTGTGTCAAACATGTCATTACAGATTAAAAAAGTGTCAAAACTGTCAAAATGATAACAAATACCCAAAAACCCGCACAAAAACCCAAAAACCCATACACAAAAACCCAAAAACCCATGAGGCTGACACAGAAACCCGGGTTTTTGCCAACCTTGGTATTTAGGGGAGTTAATATCACAGAAAAAGACAAAAAAAATGCATAACATTAAAGAAAACGTTAGAAAGTGTTAGGGGGGATGTTAGTAGCTCAGGGGTTGATCTTAGGCCCGGTAATTATCAACTGTCGTTTTCCCAAGGCAAACATAGAAGATGGACAGAAGGAAGGCCTTACAATTTTGAGTAACCGTCGGTAGTTGCAGCTTAAGAATTAATTACAAAAAAAATAAAGAGAAAATCCAGGAGAAAATTCCTGAAATAAAAAATACAATATTGCAATTTTTTTGACAGTGTGCTAATGTAAATATGGATTGAAATACTGACTGATGACGAAGATGATCAAGTCAATGTATAATATTTATACCAACTGTTTTCCATTTGATTAGTCAAAACCTAAGATTTCAAGGTTGTTTTATTAAGATATGTGTAACAAAAAGTTCATCCATAATTTAATAGAAGAAAATAAAAATTTCTCTTTAAATGTGAAGTTATATCAAAAAAGGCTAAAAAAATTTGGACAATTCTACGTAGGTCGAATCCAAGTCTCAAGTAGGTATGCAGGAGTATCTTGGCACCACGGAAAATTTGGTAAGCTCAGAGACGGTAGGGGGAAAAATGTCATCTTTGGAAAAGTATTGTACTCGAAAATACTTGCCATTATAAACAAAAATCCACCGATTTCAAAATGTCACGATACACATTATTGATCTTTTGAATTTCTTGACTAGAAAACTGGACGAATATACCAAATGAAAGCTTCTTTAATTGTCAGTATAATGATATATAAACCGTTTCCCTAGGATAATTCGTTTTGGAGAGCGCGCTTCTTTTGCGAACGCTGCCTAAACGCTTGGAGATGGATCAAGATATTATGCAGAAGAATTGTTGGCAATAAAATGATCTGCAAAAAAGTCCGCGACAACGTTAACAATCTGTGATAGGTATCCAAATATCGGGTTTTACGGAAATCGGTTTTATTGTCGTCCGCGGACCTTTTGGTAGATCTTTTCTTAGCCAACATTCCTTCTATTTTTTTGCCGCTACAAACTGATTAAACAAATAAACAAAAATACGGAAATAACCAGTTTTAAATATTGTTTCAAAGATGAAATTCACATTGTGGCCTCCATAATGCTTTTCATTAATTAACAAATTTGAAATTCTGAGCAAAGACAGAAGAACAATTTTGCCTCTGCCCCCCCCCATGTATTTCCCTCGCATCCAGCATCAGCATCCACTTCAGATCGATGAAAATCAGGTCAGAATAATTAAAACTCACGCGACTTAGGCATGTGTGAAATCGAGAAAAGGGCTGTTCATTAGGGCGTTTGTCCAACGTGTCGGGAAAAGGTCGATCCGGACAATTCATTAACATGGGTTCACGGTGGTGGATTTCGAGCACTCTCGGTCCCATTCTTCCCCGAACAATGCCCATGATTATGTCGATATCCCAGGAACTCTTGACCCCGATGGAGTCTTTGTAAAGTTTTTGTGTGATTCACCCCTATTACTCGTCTTTGAGAAGATTCAAAAGAGAGGCCTCGGAGGTGCGGGTGCGTTTTCTTGCTGGAATGCGGCACTCGCGATAAGAGGGGTCAGCCAGTCAGCTCTCATTAAACGATGACTCACGATCTGTTAATGATATCTCATAATGGCGCCTTGTACAGTTGCACTTCGCTCCTTGATAAGCCGCAAATCCGTATTGTCAGCAGGCTTCATTCATCAAAATGCGTTGAATTGAAACCTAGAAATTCGTGAGGGTCATAAAAATTTATTAGTGACAATTATCGGTTTGCTTAATGAGATAATTTTGTTTTGCAGGCGTTCTCGTTTGATTTTATCCGCGATCTGATAATGTGGATAAGTAGGAAGTTTGTAGGCAAAATTGAGGTTTTATCTTTCGGGAGTTGGGCAAGATCAAGCCATGAGTGACGCACGTGTATTCGTGTAATTATAAATAATTTATAGAAGACGACAATTAAGAAATGCTGAATTCAGGCGGGCTATAAAAAGTTCAGATTTCATAGTTGGATTTTACTTCATACTGGGAAAAAATGGCTTAGTCCCTTAACAAAATTTTAACCGCGATGTTCATCAATGGTTCAGTCTTCGATATGGCATATGGCAGTTATGTACTGGAACTAGCAAAATGACTGAAAATACCTGAAAATCTCCAAAATGGTGAAAAAATCTCAAGATTCCACAGCAAGAGTCAAGTGGAGCTAAACGTAAACCTCACACAGCTTTCAATTAAAATATTTGTTATTTTTAAATTTCGTTTTAAATTACACTTTAACTACTTACAAGGAAGTGTTGAAACATTTTAATGTTTCTCAATACATTTCAAACTTTTTATTCAACAAACACGAAAAAGCAATAAATATATTCGGACGGGTTAACAATTGGCGTTAGCTAATGTCGAGGCGAATGTTTAATGTCTCTTTTTCTTAATTCATTAGTAATATGATAGGTCGTCTCTTGATTGCCGCAGGTTTGACGTCCGAGTCAAAATCGTAGATTTTTTTAGGTCAAAAAGACGGCGAGAGCTTGCTGGAGTCGTCTTTGACCGGAAAAAAAACCTACAATTGACGAGTAGTGAATCCACGGCAATCAAGAGACGACGAATCATATTTTACAGATTATGTTATAAATTAAACGTATTGAAGTAGTTCCAAAGTACGTTCGTATGTTCGTATCTAGATAGTTTAAAAATGTTGGACCATCGCTGTCAGTTGTCAGTCACTTGTCAACTGACTGTCACGTCACAAAATAGAAGTGAATTATTAATTTTCAACAAAATTTAAACATTTATACGAACCTACGGCTGATTACGGTAGTTGAATTTTATTTTAACTGCATTTTAGCATTCTGGTAGTTATCAAGGGCAGTGAAACACCGTAAACCTTACACTATATATTTATTTTATGAGTTAAGCAATACAGTCTCGGTTCCGATCCGTTGTGCTTACTAGACTACTTATTCTAATTGTCTATCATCTAATCCTTATTAGATTCTAATTCCCACTACTAATTGATTACTATACTATACAACCCCTCGCTAAAGCGTAGAAAGTTATGTATTACTTAGGTAATTAACGAGGTAATTAATCTACGATCTTGCAATGTCAGGAATTGTGTTCGGAATTATGTTGTCAATCAGATTTAGAATTAAGGAGAATCTGCCAAGAAAATCCAAAATTTGCGGTAAATTTTTACTGCTACCAACTTTATGAATACACATTAAAAAAGTTTCGACAGTAGCGTCTAATGACTGATAAGTAATGGAGTTTCAAATTAAGGAAAAAGTTCTTTGGAAGAGTTATGTTTGCGTTACTGTAATAGTTATTTACGTAATGAGTATGGAAAGTGATCTTTCCTGGACGGATAGGTAGGCAGATTTCAAACTGTCCAGGAAAGACACTTTACATGTGAGTTACGTATTAATTTTTTTAGGCCCTAGCAACATATTTTCTGTGTGAAATTAAATATTTTAATTCAAATTATCTAAACTGAAAAATGTGAGGAGCCTAGTAAAAATTAACACTATAACAAAATTCATAATTATTCCGGTGAAATTTCACTTTCCAGAATATTCCTGTGAAATTTCATTTTCCCGGACTAGTATGGAAAAGTTGATTTTCCGGTCCTAAAATTGACCGGAAAAATTAATTTTTCACTTTCCCGGACTAGTCCGGAAAAGTTACTTTCCGGTCCTAACATTGTAATTAAAATCGGTAGGATAATTTACTATTTGCTGCAGATTCTCAATGCTGCCAACTTCGTAAAATTATCCTACACAGGTGTGGCGATGTAGGAATTATGCCGCCATCCATGCATGGAATGCATTTTCAAAGTAGTATTGCTAATCGATTTTAAATTAAAACGCGAGATCTGAAAACTGCAACTTTATAATTACACGCAGTAATGACCGGTAGAAATTTATTATGTTGTCGTTTTTGTAATGGCCGTATTTCATTTGAGTAATTGGGAAACAAAGGAATAGTATATTGTGTAACTAGCAGAGCTGGGTAGTATCCGAGTACTTCGGTATTCGAATGCAGTATCCGATTACTTTTCTTGTATCCGAAGGCTGTATTCAGATACATTTTAAATTTTGTTTCCGTTATCCGTATCCGATCAAACATTCAAAAAGTATCCTTATTCGGATACTTTCTAAATATCGGCGGATACTTGAAGTCACGACGAAGTGTACGACGATCAATGGAGTCGATCCTGTCGATTTAAACTTGATGTGAAAAAAAGCACTTTCCGTGAACCGATGTGGCCCAAAATCTAATCAGCACCTACAAATTGCCTACTGAATATGGGAGGGGCTATCCACTTCGGCAATAGGTGTACAAATTGACGGGAATGGACGGAAATACAATAGGGAATGCGGAAATTCTCGGCAATGTAAGGGAATTTTCGGCAATTGTCAGGAATGTACGGAAATTTTAGGCATTTCATGGGAATGTGGGAATACTGACATCCCTTCGCTTGGGAATAGGTGTTCATAGCTCAAGGAAATGTTGTAGAAAGAATGGAATTTGTTAGGAATCTCCAAGAAATGCATAGCAATTTTGGGAATGCTTCGGAAATGCTCGGGAATTTTAGGAATGTTTCGATATTATATCGCACAGCACTAACACACGCGTGTGTTAGTGTCAATTTTCGCGCCTACTTAATTGTGCGATATTTACAACTTTCTTAAGTGATTATTTGCTTGCTCGCTCGCTCCTCATTCTGTCCGTCGGATAACTTGAGAACGGATTCGACCTTCAAGTCTGCTGAAGTGGAGGGGGTGTCAATTTTGGAGGATGAAATTTAGATGATGGAAACCACAAAAAAAAATCCGCAGGGGTTGCACGCAGCTATTTGAAATTCAACGTACACACATACAGGGTGTCCTGGAATTATGATGCCAATGCTTAACCAGAGCTTCCTTACGTAAAAATATGTCGAAATGTTCCTATCAACCATATGCCAAAAGTCAATCGTTTCCGAGTTATTGGGCTTAGAATGTGACCCATTGAACATGGTTTTTTGTTAATATTTCAGAAACCACTTTATCTACGGTTTTCATATTTTGCACACTTTAGTAGCTCTTGAGTACCTATGTTTCGGTACATTATGTTTATTGATCAGTAAACGACAAGGGCCAGATTAGGGGGGTGCCCCAGAGAAATTTTCGTAAAAAAATGAATTCGACAGAAATGGCTGTCAGGTATCCACTTTTTGTGATAAAGCAACTCAAAACTAAACTTTTTTCACCCTTGAGATTTTTTCGTTTACGCGACCGTTTTTGAGAAAAAAATTAAAAATCAAAAATTGTCGTCGCAAATTTTCACATTTAGGGTACAGAAATAAAATCATAAATGTAGTTAACTATTGGAAACGACAGATAAACAAATTTGACAAGCCAGTAATTAATTTTTACAAATTACGGGTTGTTTATCTGTCGTTTCCAATAGTTAACTAGATTTTTGATTTTATTTCGGTACCCTAAATGTGAAAATTTGCCACGTCAATTTTTGATTTTTAATTTTTTTCTCAAAAACGGTCGCGTAAACGAAAAAATCTCAAGGGTGAAAAAAGTTTTGCTTTGAGTTGCTTTATCACAAAAAGTGGATATCTGACAGCTATTTCTGTCGAATTCATTTTTTTACGAAAATTTCTCTGGGGCACCCCCCTAATCCGGCCCTTGTCGTTTACTGATCAATAAACAAAATGTACCGAAACATAGGTACTCAAGAGCTAATAAAGTGTGCAAAATATGAAAACCGTAGATAAAGTGGTTTCTGAAATATTAACAAAAAACCATCATGTTCAATGGGTCACATTCTAAGCCCAATAACTCGGAAACGATTGACTTTTGGCATCTGGTCGATAGGAACATTTCGACATATTTTTACGTAAGGAAGCTCTGGTTAAGCGTTGGCATCATAATTCCAGGACACCCTGTATACCTGTGAAATCCTGCGGGGATACATTTTCCCCAAAATCGAACAGATGGGGTGGAAATTAGGGGTTCAAAAAAGGTTTTAATTTTTTGCGAAAAACTACCCTTAAAGGCGCAACAACCCCTAACATGCAAAAACACAAAAATACGAGAACTCAAAAACAGCACAATTTTTCAACCCACTGAGCATTTATTTTGTAAAATTACCGCAATTTTGCCTTTTTCAACTTTTTCGACCCCCTTCGCAATATTTCAACCCCCAAAAACCAAATTTGCATAATTGGCTTATTTTCGTGTTATTTTCTGTAATTCTATTTAATTACGATTAATTCTCATCACCTTTGATCATGAAAATGTCACTTACAATGTTTTTATTCTGAAGTATCGATACGTCAATAAACGATTCATCACTTCCTTATTAATCGTGATCCTTACAATAAATTGGCAAAAGTATTTCAGCCCCCTCAAAAGTCTGATTTGCATAATCGGCTTATTTTCGTGTTATATTTTGTAATTCTTTTAACCAGAGTTAATGTTCACCCCTCTTTACTTTGCATCCCCCTTCACAATTTTTCAACCCACTGAGCTCCATTTTACAAAATTCGCCGAATTTAATTTTTTTCCGGCAACTATTCATCATTTACTCATTAGGGGTATATTTTCACTCTTTACAACTTTTCCACCTTCTTCACCTTATTGTCCTTGTTACTTGGTTTTTCTACTGTAAACACTGTAAAGGACTATTTCGGGTTTCTCATCCCAATTCACAGTTTCTTAATAGTGCATTTTTCAACAATTTGCCTTTTTGACACGTCTGTGCGTCTGGGGAAATCTGTACGCGATTCCACCAGTAAATTCCAGCGGCTCCATACATACCTACCTACCCATTAACGTGATAAACATCTAGAGGGATACACGTCGCATTGATGTTCATCTTCTGGTGGCTTTTTTTTTGACGCGCTTCATATTTTTGTCTTATAATCAATATTGCCAACTATCAATACCTTTCTGCTGTTTGCCATTACAATTTGCTCTTGAGGCACCCAAACTGTGCTACCAAACCTACAAATCGATTCCTAGATTCGCCCTGTTTGCTTCTTCTCTGACAGAGACAAGAATTCGTTCTTTCATAATTTTCCGCCTGGCCTATTTGTGTGAAGGATAAAAGAGACATAATGGGGTCCCAAGCCAGGAGGAAGGTCTTTCGCAAATCCGTCTAATCGCGCGATTGCGGCCGCTTTGAGCCTCCTTAAGAGTGGCAGTTGCCGTTTCCTATTAATAACGACGTTAACAATATCCGAATAATCAAACGCATTCCGGAAGGAATTTATTAATTAGACTGGCACTGCTGGCTGTATCAAACTATGCCCGACCAGTGCATACCGACAACAATGTAATTGTTTCCTTTATTAGAATGAGTTAGCGGGCAATTTTGCAACTACCGCCGGTGACAGAGACATGCCATTCGGCCACTTGGGGTTTGGGGTTAAGCTTCTACGGACACTTCGGAATTGTGCCGCAATCCCACCCCAAACTAATTCCGGAGTTTCCAGACTGGACGAATTTTTATTCGATTTTTTTGTTGCAGGTGTCACTCCGCCCGACGAGGTGAGTAAATATTGGAAATCGACTGGATGGTGTATTTTGCCTCTCGGTCGTAATTGGCTTGAACGGTCCTCGAAATCGAATTAATTAGTCGTTTTATGGACCAGTTATTAATAGAGAAGAATTCTCAATTACGTCGATGCGTGTTATTGACCTCCGATGGACGGCAATAAATTGTTTGTTATCTCTGTGAAATTTATTGTTTATTGGTTTGTTGTTATGGGAGAGTGATTTGGCGACTTGAAGATACTTAAGTGAGTTTGGTGCTCTTAGATGTAAATATTTGTTATTTTTAGTTATTTTTTAGTTTTGATAAGAGTTTTGTAGAGGTAGCCTAGTGTAGGTACCTACTTTCTTAAGAGTAATTTCATACGTAGGTATATTCAGACGATTTTTCTGTTGAGGTGTTAAGCCTATACTAAGAGTTAAATTGAGCCCATTTAACTAAGCAAAAAGAAAAAGACAGACTCACACTGTCCCTGTGCCCGTTAGAAAATTATTCGACTATCCGACTTGATATGCCTTTTACTTTATAGTCCGCCGGGAGGCAGTGAACATTTTAACCTCCCCAACTCCAACAAAATTTTAAAAAAATGGGAGGTTACTGCAATCACTAAAATTTTCGAATTCGAGATAGCATCACCAGATCTTCACGTTTTGAGGTCTCAGGAACCCAAAAAAGCGGTTTTCAAAATGTGTCTGTGTGTGTGTACGTACGTATGTACGTACGTACGTACGTTTGTAAACACGCCACAGCCAAAACTACTAAACCGATTTGTCTGAAATTTGGTGCGTAGGCATCTCATAACCCAACTTAGATCTGAAAAGCTTTTGGAGCCAATCGTGCAACTAGAAATGCCATTTTGGCACATCAACTTTTAAATTTTAAATGCAAACCCCCATTTTTCACGTCACGATAGGACAGGCCTTCAAATTCTGCTTCTAAAAATGCATTCATTCTTAGTGCCCTTTTGACCAAAAATTTAAAAAAAAAAGATTTTTATCGGACTTTTAAATCGCGGTACAGCCCAAGCCCCTGAACCGATTTTTCTGAAATGGGCATTGTATTGCACGTCGAAGAGCCGAACAAATTTTGGATTCAATCGGCCCACGGAAAGTGCCGTTTTGGCACACCAATTTCCAACTTTAAAATTATTCACTCATTTAACCATCCAAAACAAGTTTTTGAAAGATTTATTGTCACAATCAGAAAGGTCTTCAAATTCTGGTTTTAAATAAGACAAAATTCGTTCGCATTTAGTGCTCTTTGGGTCAAAAAATCGAAATTTTGTAGTACCACTAAAAATACACTATAGCCCAGATTAGTGAATCGATTTGGCTGAAATTTGCTACATGGAGATTGGGTGACCCGTTGAAGACCTGAAAGGCTTTTGGAAGCAATTGGTCCACGGGAAGTGCCATTTAAGCATATCAACTTTAAATTTTAAAGCAAGGCCTCCTTTTTTATGTCGCCATTAGAAAGACGATCAAATTCTGGTTCTAAAAATATATTCACAGTTTCTACCATTTCAGTGGAAAATAGAGAAAAAATTCTTTCTCATTGAAAGGGAGCGGGCTGACAGTGGATGACAAATTCTGTTGAATTGACTACTATCTACACAGAATACAAAGATCCACGCGATGGGGAGGTTCCAGCCGCTTCTCTGCTGCATTTTTGGAATGTCATTTCAGCGAGTTTGATTTAGCACTTTTGTAGTTATTTTCGTGCTGGAGATTACTAAAACGGAAGTCTGCTATAAATCTTGTGGGACAGGGGCTAATGGCTGCCATTCTAATTTTTCAAAAATTTACATCTCGAAAACGGTAACAGATGCGAAATTTTATTAAATTAGAAAAAAGTTGTGTTTTTCAGTGTAAATTAAGAACCTGAAAAGAAATCTAAGATCTCTAGATTGGTTACTGAAATATACTGAAAAGACTGAAAATTGACAACGTGTTATAACTTGGTTACTAATCGGCAGATCATTATGAAATTTGCTTCAATTACATTACCTTGTACGAAGAATAAAATGAGGCGACGAAAACTTCTCTAAGCCTTCTAGATTAAAATGACATTTTTCAGTATATTTCAGGAACCAAATCAGATATCTTCAATTTCTTTCCAGATTCTGAATCTACACTGAAAAACACAACTTTTTCTAATTTAATAAAATTTCGTAACTTTTACGGTATCCGAGTTGGCTGCCTTTAGCCCCTGTCCCGCAAGATTTACGGCAGACTTCTATTTTAGTAATCTACAGCATGAAAATAACTAGAAAATTGCTAAATTAAGTTCGCTGAAATGACATACTAAAAATGTTCACTGCCTCCCAGACTATTATAGGTATCTGTCTTCTGAAAAAAGCAATAAATTTTTCGAGATTTACAAGACTCAGTGGTACCAAATATTGTTCTGATTAATCGGATACGAAGGAAGTTGTAGACGATGGACTCTATGTATATATTCCTTCTGCTCTTTCATTCAGTATACACTTTCTCTCCCCTTCCGGAGGCCCTGGACAGGAAGAGGGGAAAGAGAAGACGCATTTGTCTTCTCTTCCCTTCTTCCTGGCAAGGCCCTCTACCTTTTTCGTGCAGTCTGTTCCTTCTCTTATTCTTTATTCAGTATACTCTTTCTCTCCCCTTCCTCTTCTATCATTCCCTCACACTCTTTCAGCAGGTGTTCTATTGTCTCTCTAGCCTCCCTACATACTCTGCATCTTCTCTTTTCCTCCTAATTTCTACATCTGCATCTAGCTTTCAGTCTCTTTTCTCTCACATTCTGCCTATATTGTATATTTATTTCCCTGTCATAAAAAATCGTTTCATGCCAAAAAAGTCGAAAGTTAAAGTTTTAGTTAAAAGCTACGACAAGAAAAGATACCTAAAAACTCCGCATTAGGACGATCATTTCAATTTTACTCTCTAATTCCGTAGGCTAAAAGTTAGGCTAACATAATTTTTTTACCGCCCCCAGCATATTTGGAGATGGGGTGCGGGGTTAGCTCCCTACAAAAGTTTCAACCCACGGACAATTTGTGATCTCTGATTTGCTGCAGAAGCTTATGCGTAAATTCAGCCCTTGAAGTACAAACCAGGAGAAGCTATTGCAAATTTCCTCCAAGAGTCAACTATCTGTGTTTGGTGGTTGAAGAGGGGGTGGGTTTTTGGGGGTGAAATTTTTTGCGTTCAATTAGTCTCCTGCGGTAATAAGTGGTCAAAGGGTTAAGTTTCGGCAAGTAATTTTTTTGTGTTTCGGGGTTGAACTGTTGAAGGGGGTTAAATTTCCTCTAAGTGAAGTTTTTCTGTTTGGGTTTTGAAGGGTATCCCCCGGTAAGACGTGGCCCAAAAGTTAAATTTTCCCCATATCAATTTTTTGCGTTCGGGGGTGCAATTTGTTACATTCAATTAATTTCCTCCGGTAATAGGTGGTCCAAGGGTTACATTTCCTCTAAGTCAATTTTACGGGTTTCAAAGTTGAAGAGGGTGAGTTTCGTTTCAGAATTAATTATTAACGCTCAGGGGATGAAAAATTGCGAAGAGGGATGAAAAGTCAAAGAGGGTGAAAATGAACTGTGGTTAAGTAGAATTACAAAATATAACACGAAAATAAACCAATTATGCAAATTGAAGTTTTGGGGAGGTTGAAATACTTATACCTACCTCCTGCAAGGGGGGCTAAAAATTTTTAAAAGGCAAGCTGAATCCAAATGAGTTGAATTTATTACCGAAGGAATATACGAAATTAAAAAGTCGAAGGGGCGAAAATTAACCGTTGTTAAATAAAATTGCAGAAAATAACACCAAAACAAGCCGATTATGCGAATTAAGCTTTTGGGGGGTTGAATTATTGCGAAGGGTGCTGAAAAAGTGAAAAGGAAAACATTATCCACACGATTTCAATGTAATACCGAAGAAATACAAAATTGCGCGAATTTGACCAAATTAACGCTCGGGGGGTGAAAAACCAAGGGGGGGGTGAAAACGGAGGGCGAAAATTAATTTACTGTAAGTAGAACTAGCATTTTGTAATAGTAATGCCTAGGGGGTCGAAATATTGTGAAGGGGGATGAAAAGTCAAAGGAAATGAAAATACAACTTCATCTGCGCAATTACATTTCCTTTTATTTGTTTTTGCTTTTTTGAAATTTATTAAATGTTCACAATCAGCCAAAATAGGAAGAATTTAAAAAAAAGTAATTGGCCGGTTGTATTTGTATTTAAAAAATGGCAGCAGAGAAGCGGCTGGAACCTCCCCAACGCGTGGGTCTTTGATTTTCGTGACTTGAGTTTAAGATTTTAAAGTTGATATGCCTAAATGGCACTTTCCGTGGACCAATTGCTTCCAAAAGCCTTTCAGCTCTTCAACGGGCCACCTAACCTCCATGTACCAAATTTCGGACAAATCGATCCTGTAGTTTGGGCTATAATGTGGTTGGTGTGTAATGTGTAATGTGTAATGTAATTGGTGTGCCAAAACGGCACTTTCCGTGGATCGATTGAATCTAAAACTTGCTCAACTCTTCGACGTGTAATACAATCGCCATGTGCAAAATTTCAGCCAAATCGGTTCAGGGGCTTGGGCTGTACCGCGATTTTAAAGTCCGACAAAAATCTCGATATTTTTAGTTTTCGGTCAAAAGGGCACTGACAGTGAATACATCCTTGGAGGCAGAATTTGAAGGCCTTTCATATAGTGTCGTGAAAAATGGGGGTTTACATTTACAATTTAAAAGTTGATGTGCCAAAATGGCATTTATGGTTGCACGATTGGGTCCAAAAGCTTTTTAGATCTAAGTTGGGTTATCACATGCACACGTACCAAATTTCAGCCAAATCGGTCGAGTAGTTTGGGCTGTGGCGTGTTTACGAACGAACGTACGTACGTACATACATACCGACACATTTTAAAAACCACTTTTTTGGGTTCCTGAGACCTCAAAACGTATAGATCCGGTCTTATCTCGAATTCGAAAATTTTAGTGACAGTAAACTCCCTTTTTTTAAAATGGTGAAGTGGAGTGGGGAGGTTAAAATAAGGTCGACGTGTACTTGCGGTTTTAAAAAATTTTGCTTTTTGACCGATTTCTTCGATGTTTTTGAAAATCCAGGGTGGCCGCGACTTGACTTCTGGTAAAGTATGATACACGTTTTTAACTTTAAAAAATTCAAAGATTCCGACTCGGTTGAGAAAATGTATAATTCCATTTAAAAAAACGATTTTTAGGGTCACTTCTTCTATCTAGTTTACCGGAAGTCCGATAAAAATTTTAAAAACAGTTTTGAATTGCGTGTATTTAATTGTGTCTGGGTACCAAGTTTCAAAGTAAGATCTTAAAAAATAACGGAGATAACTGACCGTCCCGGGACTTTGTAGGTACTGACCCTGTATAAGTAACATGAAGAAACGGTAATGGTGCCCATATCTCAAGATCGGGGCAGTTTTTATTGATTCCTCTAAAATTGTCAAAATGTTGATACGTGGTATTGCCATTAGGCCATCGATATGTGACAATTACTGAAGGAATTGAGGATTCCTTAGAATTTTAAGAATAATTACCGAACAAATATTAATGTTATCTCCCTGTGCGTCCTAAAATCTGAAACGCACGGTACATTAAAAGGTTTACAATATTTTTGGAAGAAATGATTTTAAGTTTGGATCGTTTAGCTTCTTTAACGGAATATTAGCGGCCACGAAGGCTTTGCATAAATCATCATTGAAAAGTTGTTGGGAAGTTTTTTGACTGGTACTTGCCAAACACTGCCGCAGCGACTGACCCTTGCTGTCCTTCATCTTTGCGACTTTTCCAGTGTGCAATGGAGTCTTCACATGTTGTTGAATTAGGAACTTACTGTCTGAAGACATCTATTGATTGACAATTTAAATAAATAATTATTAAGAGGCAATTCACTATATTTTCGGTAGGACAAATCAACTTCTTTGAGTTTGAGTATACTTAATAAAATAAATGGCAAAAGAACTTGCATGCCGCCTTGGAGCAAGCTTGACAATAGTTATTTGTACAACAAGTAAGGAAAAGTATTACTTTTCCATGCGAGTGATTGTTTAATGCACGAGGCGAAGCCGAGTATATTAATTGAAACGAGCATGGAGTAGACTTTCTCCATGAGTTGTACACATTATTTTTCCGTGCACTATCCTGAAATGGCGTTAACATTTAAAATCAAAAGAAAATGAGAAATCAAAAATTATTTGTGCAGGGTCAAATACTTTCTGAAACTTCATTTACATGGTAACGGAAAACAACTAAATAAAAATTAACATGTCATTGAAAATGTTTGCTGCCGATGAAAAGATTTATTTATAAAAGCGTTGCTATGTGGAAAAGTGTTGCTATGTAGAAAAGTTTAACTTTTCTAAATGAAAAAATACTTGGAAAAACATATTTCAGAAGAGTATACGGAAACATATTTTGTCATTTTCCACAACAAGCTCGAAGTATGGGTTTATCCAGGAATTCACTTGACTTATTTTCGACATGTTCACTTTCTTGAGACAAAATGGCACAAATGAAGATAAAATCAAACATGCCCCCCAAATATCACCATTACCACCTGCTTACTATTACTATTACTACCTGCTACCAGATATTTGCTAATTCGGGTAAGAGGTAATGAGGGTGCACCCCAGAATTCCATCACGCCCTTTCTCTTCTTAAAGATTTAAAACAGAGGGGAATTGGAAAGATAATAAATTTGAATAATATTTTATGAAAATCGACAATATATGCACATAAATGCAACTTTTTCTAAAATATGCAGCCAACCAGCCGAATATGCAAAATATGAAAATTAATAATCAGTTTAATCAACTCAAATCATCACGATTCGCGCTTAATTTCAACCAGAAACCTGTATATGCAAAAAATAATGAATATGATAATTCCACAAGAGCCTTTGATTATATTGATAATTCGACAAGAGCTTTTGATTATATTGAAAACACATCCCAAAGTGTCATAACTAAGTAGTTCAAATGCACCAATAATCTATCATTAAGACATTTCATAATATTATTGTCATGTGTGACAGTTACAGGTTGCATGAAATTAAAATGCCTAATTAACTTTCTGGACAAATCCAAAATGAAAATGACTGTACAATAACCATATAGAAGACCTCCAAGACAGCTTCGCCAGTTCCAGATTATAAGAAAGAAGCTCGGATTCACAAAAAGTACTTAATGTTTTCTTTGGAATGAAAGTAACTAAAACAATCCGTGACTAAAACAAAGGGTTACAAGCTGACTGCTACAATAAAATGCCAATGGGTAATCTATGCTCACCTTGTGGTAATTTGTTGTAATCCGAAGTTATTATATTGCAGGTTCATACCTACACTGGTACACATACCTAAGTGATTATGTATCAATTAACATATAAATACAAAATAAAATAATTGCAATAATTTAATTCAACAATAAAGAATTTGACTGCTCATATCCACATTAATACATAACTTCTCTACTCTTTTACGAATTTGAAAATAATCAGTTTTGTGATTTCATTTTAGGTTAGGGAAAATGCCACGCCGCGCCGCCCGCTATACACATGCGCTTTTGGGGTTGCATACACGCGCGCCGTGTCGTTTATTCTAGGTATTCTGTGGGTATTACTGTTTGGCGCACTTCGCTTTTTTAAATTTTAAAAATTTGTTTTAATTTGACCTCAACGTTAAGCCACAGAATGTTAAGTACAAGTAAAAATTTACAAACTAACGGGCATAGAATAGGGCTAGGTAGGTACCTACTAAATTTTTAGACTGATTTGATTTATCAAGTAGGTACTTACTATTTATACTGTAGAAACAGAAAACAATCGTGTTACCATAGCAATTAATAGTTGTCTGTTATAAACAGTTAACAAACAAGTTTTCTTAATCTTTTTCACAAATCTTTTTTGAAATGGAGTCCACCAGTAAACGTTTTAGTGACCTATCTGAAAAGGAAATTGAAGATATAATTACCATAAATCAGCCAGTGAACACCGTCCGATCAAAACAGTATATTTGGAACCAATTCTCTCAATTTTGTGAAGATCGCAAGTACTCTATAAATAAAGATCTGAACAAACTTCAATTGGCGTTGATTCTAAAAGATTGGGCAGCCAATATGAAAAAACAAGACGGAGGGGACTACAAAGAAACTGTTGTCAAGACTTTGTGGAATTCTACGGCCAAAATGATACAGGAAAAATTCTACAAGGACTATGGAATAGTCCTCGACCCATTTAAAGACATTGAATTTCATGATGCAAGAAAAGCTAGAGACGCAAGGAGAAAAATTTTACAGACTATTCCAGAAAAACGAAAAATAAGCGCTGCTGCTTTGGGGGAGCCTGAATTAAAAAAAATCTTTCGATTATGGGACGAAGAAACACCAGACGGGCTTCAAAAAAAGTTTTTCCACATCGCAGCATATGAACTCGCCTGGAGAGGCGGGGAAGCAACGAAATGTTTAACTAGTTATTTTAATGTGGAGTGTAGCTTGGATGGCAAACCAACAGGCAGGATAAAATACAATCCCCTTTTTACAAAAACGCATCAAGGAGGGAACAAATCTTTGGCTGACACAAAATGGCTTACACCTAACTTAATAGATGAAGGCATTTGCCCTGTACGTTTGTATCATAAACTAATGTCAAAGAGACCACTAAATATCAAGACAGACAGATTATTCTTGACACCAAATCCTTTTTGGCAAAATCGCAACAGCCAAAAATGGTACAAAGATTGTCCAGTAGGTAACAATCAAATAAGCAAATGGCTAAAAAAATCTGCTGAGAGAATTGGAATTAATACTGACGTTCATAAAATAACAAATCACTCACTTAGATCAACGGCAGTCACACATTTAGCCAAGCATGGTGTGGAGGAGCAAGAATTAATTAAAGTAACTGGCCATGCATCAGCCCACAGTTTGAAACCATACCTAGGTATGGATAAAGAACACCATGCAGGTACATTTACACAACTAGTAATTTATGGCAAAATGATAATATATTTTTAGAAATAGTTAACAAGTTAAGAGGACGAACAACAGTAAGCGCCGAGTCCTCCAGCAAAACCAGTGGCACAAGCAGCACTCCACCCTCAAGATCTTCTTCTGCAGTAGGACCTGCATTTGTTTCTTCAGAATCTGCTTCAGCTCCTTCAACATCCACTTGTGCCAAATCAGGAACCACAATTGTGTACCATAATTGTACATTTAACTGTACAAATATTCACTCTCATTCTAATTAATAAGTATTACTATTTTGTATAAATTTAAAAACTAACAAGCGATTTGTTCAACTTCATAAAATTGTGTTTGGATTACTTTCATCAATGTTCGAGGCAGTTTTTGTTCAGTTACTTCGTGTCATTCAGTTAGTTTTCTCTCTGAACATTTAAATTTCCTTCATTTATCAGCCACTCCGATCATAAATTTTAGATTCCATAAGTGAAACATATATTTTACTTGTTTCATAAACATATTATTCAACTGAACTTTTTTCCAACTTCAAGTGATTGGGACCAGAGCTATTTTCTTTCAGCAAACGTGTCCTGAAAAGAATATGATTTTCAGATCAGCGACAGCGGTCTTTTGGATGGATTTTCAGTACCTACACAATATGTGACCAAACACTGAAATACCCGACAATCTACAAAGGTCCTCCGATGTAACTAAAAGCATTTATTTAAAACAAACCTGTGTCGTCACTATCCTTAATAGTCCTAACAAAAATGTTCTGGCATAAAAGAAATTCTTGCAAACAGTAAACAGAGAAATTGAAAAACTTAAGGAAATTTTGCAGGTTATTATTAGACATGACATTTATTTGACAGATGCGTGCTTGCTATATTCAAAATGAACTACTTGGGTGCCTAATAAATAAATTATTACTTACTGCAAAAATCAAGGCTCTTGTGGAATTATCTGCCGAATATAACTCGAAGGTGTTAGATTATCAATTTGTTAAACTCTCGAATTTTCTACTCCCGAAATAGTCGAAATGTTTTTAGCCAAAGACAACTCGACTTCGTCTCGTTGTCTTTAGAGCTACAAAACATTTAGACTATTCCGGTCGTAGTTCAATTCTCGAGTCAAACAAATGGATAATCAAACACCTTCTTGTTATATTATATATGATAATTTCATAAAATCCGCCCTCTAGTGGCTACTAACTAGATTGTTAAATCTTTGGGGGAGAAGTACGCATTTCTACCCCAAGAAAATAATGATTTACCTACTTCAATCTCAAAGGGTAAAATGTGACGTTTCAGCACCTGTCAGGAGGTAGAAGACTTATAAGGACTTTTTTCAATGGTTGACTGAAATCTATCGAATGCCGTAGTTTTATACGATGCACCAATTATGTGAACAAAATTTCAGTTTCAACCCTTAAATTTCATTCCCGTTATTAGATCATAATGAAAAAGTGCCCATCTCCCTACAGTGTCACGGTAAATTAACACACCAACTTGTGCCTTGATACGTTGAGTAGTGTTTTCGTATTTTCAGGGTGATTTCTCGCAAAAGATGAACAACACCTTTTTTCAATCATTAATGGAAAGCTATCGACTAACGCCAATTTCGACCAGTCCTCCGCTTAGGAGTTTCGAGTATGCATCCTCCACAAGATTTCATCGAAATATATGCGTAGGTATGTCGAGTTTCATCAAGCTTCTGCGTAACCCTTGCAGAGTTATCATATTTTTTGTAGTTTTCACATTTGACTTTACTTGTAAGACGCGACCAGCGGTTGAGAATTAATTGCAGATGTAGACTGGAAAATTTTTATGAAAAATCGAAGAATTTTCAACGTCCTAACAGGCTGCAACCACGACAGAAGTGCTAATATCTCAAAAGTTACATTTCACAAAATTTTCCAAAAACTCGAAATTTATAGGAAATAAATATACATTTTGTCAAGTTGTTGGGAGACACCAAGTGTGGCCCATCTTACTTCCTCAAATTTGAAGGACAATCGATTAGTGTAAATTTCAATCTTCTAGGGCTCGCCCATTTTGAGAAAAGTAGCTTCGAATGACTTCAAAACTTATAAATCCTACAAAATCGGTAGAAAACGTTGTTGGAAACCCTAAGTTACGACCCATCTTATTTCCTCAAATTTGAATGAAAATCGATTGGTGCAAATTTCTAACTTCTAAAACTCACCCACTTCAAGGAAAGTAGCTTCGAATAACTTTAAAGCTTCAAAATCAACACAAAATGACAAGTTATAATGAGAAGCGCATTTTGTATCATCAAAGCCGCCATAAAAACCAATTGCAACTAATTTTTCCAATTTTTCAAAGTTGTGCGAAACCCTGACTCCACTGGTTCTCGAGTTATTGCAATTAATAGTTTCTCGGTTTTTTACCCCTAACTTCCACCCTCTTGGCCAGATATGCCCCAAAAGCAATCCCCGTGTAAGTACAAAATTTCAGCTCGATATCTGCTTTCGTTCTGCGATGCACAGAGTCGACGGTCGGCCGAGCGGGCGAGCGAATTCTCTAAAACAATAGTGCATACGCTTCGGCACTAAAATTGGGAAGCAAATCGAGGGGAACTTGTCATGTACAAGCAATAAGAGTTGGTACTTACCTCAGGAGGAACTTAATGGTACATCTTGGAGAAACTCGGGGACCTCAGATCTGCTCCAGACATTTTAACGACAAATAAAATAAATACATCTTTGGGCAACGAGTCGCTACTGATTTGCCCTTCTCTCGGTAATTCTAATCCGTAAAGCCCCGGTCATGTGCCGAGCTTTCACCCATCTCACCAAGCATCCGGAAAAGGGTTTCACGGGGTAACAAGAGGATAGTCATTTCAAATTACGTTTTTGTAATAAGAAAATTATTTTCGTCCCATGTTATCCATGCCAGTGATTTTACTACCCCACGCCCAACGACCTGTCGAATTTTTTAAAAATAAGTCAGGGCCCCCCGTTGCGGATGTAGCTCATCAACTAATCATCCGAGCATGTGCACGGCTTCCCACGTCGCTTTCCCCACAGCCCCGAAAACGTGAAAATTTTTTTGCACGTGTTCAAGAAAAGCGACCGTGTCCGTGCATATTTATAACGCAGCCCTCGAGGGGCAGAACAATAAAGAAACTTCACTGCCAGATGTTCGTTCCTTCAAAGTGTCCGCAAGGCTACGCCGATAACGCACTGTTCTGTGATTTCTTTACCAGCTGCTCAGTGTCTGGCGTGTGATCGCGTGGTGAGGATATCGTGCCTGTATCGAAATTTCGGAGGATAAATAAATTTGTGGGTGATTGGCGCTTCGATCACGGACGGGGGTAAGGAAGCAATCGCCTGAAATCAGCTCGCCCTTCGGGCTACATACATCACTGTCTCTGTTTTCGCCCCCGGAATTACCTATTCAATCTTTTACACGTGTAGCATCTCTTCGTATTCCATTTGGAGAATTGACTCAAGCGGACTGTTAAATTTTAAATATTGCCCGGGCAGGGTGGCCGGTCCGCTCGCTTGGAATCTCATTGAGAAATGGACGATCTATTTTTAAGTGCGGCCGGAACTCGCTCACTTGCATTTATTAAATTTATTTTCGGATGGATTGTCAGCCTCCGACTAGTGCTGACTGCTGATTAAATTTTTATCCTCGAAATCATCCTCAAATAGTCGTGGAACAGATTCTCCTTTAATGACGACGGCTAAAAACTGAATTTTCACTTTTTAACTAGTTTCCCTTTCATCCAGGACAACGAGTAATTGGATGCTTGAAATCCTGTTTTTTTCAGTTGGCGGCTTCGGTTTTAAACGCACGGATTTGAGTTGACCGCGACAACTTTTCCAATTTCCAGTTTTTTCTCGTATTGCTCAGAATATTGATTTTACTGAAAGTTTGGGCTTATAAACTGAAAATTGTTATTAATAATTGTCAAATTGGCAGTAGAAACTTTTACTTTTTCACAGAATTTGTAATCGTAGCAATTAACTTTAACCGTTTAGCGGCTGGAACCTCCCCAACGCGTGGGTCTTTGATTTCCGTGACTTGTGTTTAAGATTTTAAAGTTAATATGCCTAAATGGCACCCATTTGCTCCCAAAAGCCTTTCAGCTCTTCAACGGGTCACCTGACCTCCATGTACCAAATTTCAGACAAATCCATCCAGTAGTTTGGGCTATAACGTGGTTTCAGTGTTATTACATTTCGATTTTTCTACCCAAAGGGTAATAAATGCGAATAAATTTTATCTCATTTAAAACCAGAATTTGAAGACCCTTCTGATGGTGACAATAAATCTTTCAAAAATTTGTTTTGGATGGGTAAATGAGAGAATAACTTTAAATTTGGAAATTGTGTGCCAAAACGGCACTTTCCGTGGGTCGATTGAATCCAACATTTGTTCAGCTCTTCGACGTGTAATACAATCCCCATGTGCAAAATTTTAGCGAAATCGGTTCAGGGGCTTGGGCTGTACCGCGATTTTAAAGTCCGATAAAAATCTCGATATTTTTAGTTTTTGGTCAAAAGGACACTGACAGTGAATACATCTTTGGAAGCAGAATCTGAAGGCCTTCCTTATTGTGACGTGAAAAATGGGGGTTTACATTTAAAATTTAAAAGTTGATGTGCCAAAACGGCATTTCTGGTTACACGATTGGCTCCAAAAACTTTTTAGATCTAAGTTGGGTTATCACATGCACACGTACCAAATTTCAGCCAAATCGGTCGAGTAGTTTGGGCTGTGGCGCGTTTACGAACGAACGTACGTACGTACTCGTACATACATACAGACACATTTTAAAAACCACTTTTTTGGGTTCCTGAGACCGCAAAACGTACAGATCCGGTCTTATCTCGAATTCGAAAATTTTAGTGATTGCAGTAACCTCCCTTTTTTTTAAATGGTGAAGTGGAATGGGGAGGTTAAAATGCAGGATTAACATAAATTTGAAAAGAAGCTTTTCGCCCCTAAAGTGCGCTTCACGAAGAATTATTGCAGGTTGAACGGGTCGGAGAATTATAATAGAATTATGAAAACACGCGCAGTGTGCAGTGCGTAAAACATCCCCGAGTCGATCGACCGACCCGCAAACTGACCGCTCTCCGCTTAGTGGGACGGAGATGCGCAAACTGAGGCGTATGGAGTCCTCGGCGCCATTGCCGAGAACGCGGCAAACACAAAGCAACACAAGAGTTAAAAAGGTTTTTCACCCCCAAAATAACATTTTTCGAAAAAATGGCACTAAGGTTATCGATCCGACAGTACAACAGCTATCAGAGAACCAATATACACGGTATCCTAATTGCCGGTAGTCTCCATTGCTATTGCTATTAAATATAGCGAAAAATTGTTAAATACTTACAAAATTGCACATTTCTGTATACAGGCTGTCCAACTAAGGAGGAACAACACAAGCATGGTTTTTTCCGAGGTTTTTCAGTGGCACACCCCGTATTTATTTTTTTATTAGATTTTAGCTATGGATTCCAGGTAAAATTCATTAATTATGTATTCATCTGAAGTGAAACGTTTAGAAGATATTGGCAATTTTTTGGGAAAAATTACTTTTGTAGTACCTATTCTTGTTTTGAAAAATAGCTCCACAATCAATTTCAAACTTTAGTTTTGAAAATTTAACATGCCATTAAGAAAGATTTGGTATATCCTTCAAGCTCCTGAAAACGGCCTTAGCTTCTTAAGTTCGTCTCCAGCAACATTACGAACACTCAAAAACGTAGAGGTTCAAATACAAGATGATTCCTAGTAACGTTCCAATATTTCAGGAGGTGATTTTACATAGAAAAATGGGCAGCTAGGAAAGCGACTGGAACCTCCCCACTTGGTGAATGGTCCAATTCTATCCTTGATCCTATCAGATATAAATTTCAATCCACTGTATTGTGTTCCAGGAACATTTCAAAATTTTTAATCTTTTTGCCAAAAGGACACTGAGCTTGACTGCATTTTGGGAAATAGAATTTGAAGACCTTTCATATCCTAATAAAAAAATTGGCGGTCACCTTTCAAATTTCACAGTTGACACTTATGCCAAAAAGGCACTTGTCGTTGGCGTCCGATTGCCACCAAAGTCAAGTTGATTTTCCTGCTTCTTATGCCTAAATTTTTCATTTTTTGCCAAAAGGGCACCAAGTTTTAATACATTTTTGGAAACAAAATTTGAAGACTTTTCATACGTTGATAAAGAAAATGGTAGTTTATTACTCAAATTTAAAAGTTGAAATGCCAAAATGGCACTTGCCGTTCTCTTGATGAGTAAAGCTGCCAGTTTTGAGAAAATGTTTTCACAGAATGCCTAATTGGAATTGGATTCAATAGCGGAAACATTTGGAAATTCTTATTGATGCACCTGTGTTTTATGTCTATCCTCCATTGTCTTGAGTGCCGTTGTGGACTCGAGGGCAAATATAAATCCACTCGAAAACACAAAAATGTTTTTGTAAATGACTAGTGACAGCTTAAAAATCTGAACCATCTGAAGTGATCAAAGATCCTACTTTTGTTTTCCAACGGTTGCTTTGATGAAGAATTTAAAAAATCACACGGTATTACACGTCAAAGAGCTGAAACTTTTTTGGAGGTAAGTGCCCTTTTGGCACCATCAATTATCAAAATTAAAAATATACTCCCATTTAACCATCCAAAACATGTTTTTGAAAAAGTATTGTCACCATCAGAATGGTCTCCATTTAATGCCCTGGAAGAAGAATGGAATTTTTGTAATAACACTAAAACCACATTATAGCCCAAACTATTGGATCAATTTTGCCGCAATTTGATACTTGGGGATTGGGTGACCCGTTGAAGACCTGGAAGCAACTGGTCCACGGGAAGTACCCTTTTGGCGTATCAACTTAAAATTTTAAATACTAGGCATCCTTTTTTATGCCGCCATTAGAAAGACGATCAAATGCTGGCTCTAAAAATGTATTCACAGTTTCTGCTACTTCAGTGGAAAATAGAGAAACAATTCCTTCTCATTAAAAGGGAGCGGGCTGACAGTGGCAGTTATTTTCCAAAAGGTGGCAAAATATTAACCTTAAGAGGAACATATTGTCAAATGTGATGGGTGATGTCCGTGGTGGTGTCGTTATTTGTCAGACAATTGCGAAATTAGTCACAAACGAGAAGCTTACAAATTTTTCTGTTGAATTGACGATTATTTACACAGAAATCAAAGATCCACACGATGGGGAGGTTCCAGCCGCTTCTCTGCAAAACAGCAAAACAGCTGTGATTCAAAATGACTACTATCAACTCCTGATTTCCTAATAAAAGCTAGGTACAACCTATCTTTGATTTTGCGTTTATTCTTCTAACGCTACAAAGCGAAATCCCAAAACATTCTAAACTTCCATCGAGTCGCTGACAATAAAAAATAACTCATAGATCCCTCCAGCTATCACCACTATCAGTTTCAATGAATCCGAAATTGTTACTTGGCATTGAACTAAAAAATAACTCGATTCTGAGTCACTACATCAACTGATAAAACTGTGATAACTTTCCCTAGTCTCCCTTTATCGGCGCTACATTTCGAGAGGACAGACAGCTCGCTTAACGTTGCGATAAGATTGTGTTTGACACGATTTCATTAGTAACAGTGAATGGGCCCGAAGATGTTTGTGCAGGTATGTCCACGCTTTCATTATGTTTGCGGGTTGCCATTTCCCAAACTTATTATGCACCGGATGCGGTTTAATCGTCGTCTCACCAATTCTACTATTCTTTTCTCCAGAAAATTCCAAAACAAACATTTTCTTTAGGTCACAGTGACACTGATTTATCGCTTCTGCGAAAGAAGGATTGCATTGTTCTCCTTTGAAAAAATATTGCAAAGAATTGTTCTGGGGTATAATAAACAGAACTTAGCTTAAGGCGATTCTTCCCTTGCCAAATCGTCTATTTACGTCTATTTTTGCCAACAAATAGGTTTTTGGCAAGTGTTCTGAATAGTCTCCATTTTAAAAAAATTCACGAAGAATATCCATGTCATCTTTCTCTTTTCGGTCACGGCAACTACTTCGACGGACGATTTGATATGCTTGGTCTTCAAGTCTAACATTTCCTTGCACAACCCACCCTAGAACTTGTCTTGTTCAATTATAATTTGTGACTTTGGATTCTTCAAGGAGCAGATTTCTTGACTTATATACGGATACGTTATGCAAATTTTCATTATTATCTAAAAAGCGGGATTAAATTTAAGGGTTGGAAGCGTCCTGCTTCAAAAACTCTTCCAAGATATACCTAAATTTTCTAGATTTGTCGATCAAAAGACCGCAGAAAATTCTGATTACTCGCCTCTGAAATGGAAACGAAAAGACCTCTAAGTAGTGGAAAAAAGCCAAACGAACAAGCCCATACTGTTTATAGCATTGCAAATGCCTTTTTTTAAAAAAGCTTTTCCAACATAAATTTTTTCCACTTGACGTTTTAAAAAGCAAAAAATTGCAGAAAACTTCGAATATTCATCTCTGAAATCAAACAAAAAGGCCTCTAAGTAGTGTAAAAAAGCCAGACGAACAAGCCCATGCAGTTAGCATTGGAAACGTCCTTCCTTAAAAACACTCTCTCAACACACAAACTTTTTCCGCTTGAAAAATTGCAAAAAACCTCTCTGAAATCGAACGAAAATGCACCTATGTAATTTAAAAAAATATTGGAAACCTCTCTCTTTACAAAGTCTCTAACACTTTTTCAAGACATCAATTTTTCATCAAGAAATTGCAGAAAACTTGCTCAACTCTGAAATCCAACAAAAATGCTTCTACTTGCTAAACTTGCGAGACGAACATGTTCAGACAGTTCATTACATTGGAAAGGTCCCTCTTCAAAAAGTTATAACACTTTTCCAAGACATCAACTTTTTAAATTTGTCTTTCGAAAAATTGCAGAAAACCTCTCATTGTTCACCTTTGAAATCGATCGAAAATTCCTTACATTGTGTAAGTTTGCCAAGAGAACTTACTTAGACATTTTATTTCATTGTAAACACTTACATAATTGTTTTAGATTTGTCGATCAAAAAATTGCAAAAAACCTCATTGCTCACCTCTGAAATTCAACAAAAAATGCTTCTAGATTGTGTAATATTGTCATACGAACGTAAAGAGGGTCCAGTTCATTGGAAACGTCCTTCAAAAGCACTCTTAACATTTTTCCAAGACATCAATTTTTTCGATTTCTCGTTCAAGAAAGTGCAGAAAACTCTCATTACTCACCTCGGGAATCGCTTCCAATGAAATAAGCTCTTTAGAAATGTTTGTCTGGCAATTGTACACGACGTTAAAGCCTTTTTGTTAGATTTCAGATATGAGCAATCAAAGTTTCATGCATCGACAAATCTAAAAAACTGATGTCGTATTAGAGCCTTTTAAAGACAGACGCTTCCAATGAAACAAACTGCGTGGGCTTGTTCGTCTGACTTTTTACACTACTTAGAGGTCTTCTCGTTTGATTTCAGAGCTGAGCAATCAGAGTTTTCTGCAATTTTTCGAACGTCAAGAGGAAAAAATTTGTGTGTTGGAAAAGCGTTTTTAAAACAGGACGTTTCCAATAGTATGAAATGTACTGCACGGGCTTGCTCGTCTGGCTCTTTACACTACTTAGAAGCCTTTTCGTTATTTGATTTCAGAGGTGAGCCTTTTTTAAAGCAGGACGCTTCCAATGAAATAAACTGTCTGGACATGTTCGTCTGGCAATTTTACACGATGTAAGGGTATTTTCTTTGGAAACACATTTTTGGGTTCCTGAGACCTCAAAACGCATAGATCCGGTCTTACCTCGAATTGAAAATTTTAGTGATTGCATCATTAACCTCCCATTTTTTAAAGATTGTGATGGCTATTTTGTCGCTATCTTCACAGCGCTAACTCTCCTTGCTTCATCCTTTAAGCATTTGAAGCCTAGTTTGATTTTCTTCATTTGTCAAGCCACAGGTTGCGTTGAGTTACGATATGTGATAACGAAATCAGTGGCGGATCCAGAAGACAATCTCGGGGGGGGCGAATTGATGGGAAGCCATAATTTTAAACCAGTGGACACAGGGGCCGCTTAGGAAGTTTTGCCGCCCTAGGCGAAGTAGAATTATGTCGCCTCAATAGTGGAGCTCGTTGAATGGGGGAATCATTTGTTAGACAGTAATGGTAGGGGGGGTTGAAAATGCGCCGTAGGCGAAAATTTTACAAAATTTCAAGGTCACGCATTTTCTAAGCACTTCAGAATGTTAGTGACATTATTTGAAAAACCTAAGTCCCATAAGGAGAATTTTTTATCGAGATTGCATTTCTTACAAAAAGAGTAAAATAGGACATTTCTGCATGAAATTTTTGAATCATAGCGACTAACTCTACTCCCCCTAGGACGTCCTAGGTCCCGCCCTTGTATACCTACATTTTATTTTAAAACCTCGTGTCTGAATAATTATTATAAGAAATGCTCAATCAAATTGGTAGGTACAGACACTCTGTAACTGTGACGCCCCAAAAACTCTTTGGGAAACCCAAACTGCCGCCCTAAAATTTTGCCGCCCCACCGTATAGAGCGGGCCCTGAGTGGACGACAGACGAATTTTGTGAAATGTACGAAGTTTATGATTCGGCACGAATCTCGGGGGGGCGATCGCTCCCTCGCCCCCCCCCCCCCTAAATCCGCCACTGAACGAAATTCGGCCAATCAATAGGATTACCGTTAAATAATGGTAAATCTCGGAGTACAGACTGCCTCATCAAGAAGACATCAGAAAGTGCCTTATTTGAAGATTCAATTGGTTTGTTCGGAATGGAATGACTCACCATTTTATCTTCATTGGCTTTGCCACCTTTTCCTGCTACCTCTTTGTCTGACCTGAGATTCCGTGGGTTGCACCCGTGTATCGTATATTATTCCATATAATTAGTTATCGATTTCACTGACTCAACCTCATGAACCGATAGATTTTCGTCCCTTTTTCCTATCGTTGTAATTTCTTTCTAGTTCTAGTTGGCAGTCCAAAATCTCCTGTTGTTTCTTCAGCAACTCCTGGTCTATCTGAATTTTCTTTATTAAATGCTCGATTTCAGCTTTCTTAATTCTCGACCCTCTACTGACTTTGCCTTAATTTATTTATTTTTTTTTACTTCTTCCTGACAAAATATTGACAACTATATTTCAACAATTAACATTTACTACTAAGATTTAATTCTGTTTCGCAGCAATTATCCTGGCATGTTTGGTGTTTGGTAGAATACCTAGAATTTTACTATGGAGCACTTAAACTAGTACGAAGGGTATGGGAGGCGAAGACACTAATTAAACGCGACACAGGAAGACCGAAGGGCACAGAGTTTATTAGAAGGGCTTTGCATTTCATTTGATAAATTGAAAAAAATATTATTTGAAAGAGGACCTGATTATTATATCCAGTGCTTAAGGAAGTTCCTTTTGTTTGCTCGTGATTTTTAGGGGAATATGAAGTTGTTACAAAATTATATTCCTAGAGTTGATCGTCGAGTTCTTTCTGTACAAATCTGGGCACCGTATCCTTTCTTAAATCTGATTAAATATTTACTTCGCGTATTTTTATTTTAGCATGTTTCTTTCGTAGTATTACCAGTGTAATCAAAGTTGATTGGTTACTGTAAACAAAATCGCGAACGTTGCAAAAATTTCTTGACCCGCGATTAATTTTTAACTTCATAAATCTATTGAGGGGCTGTAATATGATGATAATTTTTTTGTTGTAACCTCTAAAATGTATTCATTATCGCTTCCCGATCTCAAACATAGAATGAAAAAATATGTTAGTTACATTGTGTACGGTCTTGGATGGTCCTGCTGAATATGCATCGTCACCTGGGGTCGCGCGTCCATCCATCGGAGGAAACATCAATATTCTATTAGTTTGACCCGGGATTTCAACTGACCCAAGAGCATTGTGTTAAATATCATTGTCATCGGTCCAAAGTCGCTCGTTTATTGTATTTTTCTGCATCGTGTGAGCGCGACGTATCTTTCGGGCGATTCGCCCGCTGTTTCGTGGAACGAACCCAATTTGCATGGAAGCTCGACTTGGGGAGTCCGCCCCATTAGCGAGGGTATGTTCTCTCGTTTGAATTATAAGGTGGTGGCTTGTTTTTGTCTTAATTGGTGTTGTTTGCGTCAGATTCATTAGTCTTGAATGGGGAGATCGATTATTCAGTGCGTGGTGCGTAGATTTGGCGGGAACGGATCATGTTCTTGTTTCGATTTGATATTTCCACAATTGCAGTTTCCAGTTTCGAAATTGCACAACTTTAAAGTGCTTTCGTTACTAATGGGGTAAGAAAAAGCTCTTAAAACTGGTAGTAGCGTTGAGTTGTCCATTCTCTAAATCAAACGCATCCGTTCCTTCTTTCAGCTTTCTGTGGTGGAGTTGATGAAACTGACAAGATTAAAAAACCTTCTTAAAGAATCATAAATTACAAAAAAGCCTCCGAGAGGGCGATTAGATTTTCGTGTTGTCTGCAAACACAACGTCGTATCCGAATAAATTTCAAGAATTGGGAAGTGACGCAGATTCAACGGATGAGAGCGAGTCGCGAAAGCGAAAGGCGATAAAAGAAGATATAGTAGCGGCAGCAAAAAAACAGTAAGATTCCCGACTAAAAAAATCAAAGAAGAAGATAGATCAGACAAGAGGGTTACCACAGAGAATTAAGGCAACTTAGAGAAGAAAATAAAGTCATAAAGAAAGAATACTAGGTAATATGCGGAGAAGATTAAAAACTGAGAAAAGACCCAATTTTCATCCTAAATATTGAAACCTTGCAGAAGTGATCGTTTTTTATAATTTACAGTCTTATATTATATTTTATATGCATTTTTGCCCGTTTTCCAGTTTTGTGGCGCGCTATACCGGGTGGCCCATTCAAGACGACCCAGTAATAATAACTTTTGAATGGAATAAGATATCGACTTGCGGTTTTCGACAGGTTCCTTGGCATTGAGGGGGACAAGTTTCACCATAGCTTTGACCTTGTTCAGTTTGCGCATTTCACCCCCACCCCAATCAACATCAAAATTTTAAATGGCAACATACCTCGAGTCATACATCAAATGAAAGCTCTTGAAAAATGCTATTCATTGTTCTAAGTAGTTTGAGAATTTAGCGAACCGTTTTCATGTTAGAGACAAAAATGTACTGTATTCGAATTCACTGAAATTGGAATTCCGTGGAAAGTGTTGAAAAACTCGATGAAAAATCTGTTGATATGTGGACTAAAAATGTGACTGATTAGGTGTCTACCGAGTTTAATCGTTATTAGCTTTGTTTCGATAGGTCACTATTGGTTTTCTCGTTGATCCGTGTGGGAATGCTAAAATTAATGCTCCAAAAAAGCTAATAACAAATAAAACTCACTAGACATCTAATTAGTCACATTTTTAGTCCACATATCAACAGATTTTTCATCGAGTTTTTCAAAACTTTTCACGGAACGGTTCACTAAATTCTCAAACTACTTAGAACAGTGAATAGCATTTTCCAAGGGCTTTCATTTGATATACGACACGGGGTGTGTTGACATTTAAGATTTTGACGTTGGTTGGGGTGGGGGTGAAATGCGCAAACTGAGCAAGGTCAAAGCTATGGCGAAACATGTCCCCCACAATGCCAAGGAATCTGTCGAAGACCGCAACTCGATATCTTATTCCGTTCAAAAGTTATTACGACTGGATCGTCTTGAATGGGCCACCCGGTATGTCAGCATCAGTGCTTCGTTTTTGTTTCTTGCATGGTACATTATTTTCAAAAAAACGATAGTAAAAACAAAGAGGATTACTCTTCGTGCCACCCTCTGTGAGTAGGTAATTGTTAGCTAAATCTTTTTGAATTTAAAATATCACTAAATTTTATGTCGAAATTTAATTTGTGGAACAGAATTTTGTAATTTACAGTTTTGAGTGCATTTTGACCTTTTTTCCAGTTTATTTTTTTTTATCTGTGGATAAATATAGGTACTATAAAATCATTTTCTAGCTGACGCAGGGGTTGTGTTTTTCTGTTGGTTTGTTGTTAAAATTTCTGTCGGTCTCAAAAAACAGTAACAATGGACAAGAATTAATTAACAGTGATCCGTTCTAACCTCCCGTTGAGCAAACCAACCCCTGATTTCTTTAGAATCCGCTTTTACTGATTTTGATGGACAAGATATAGGCAATCTTCTGTAATTTATATCTATGCAGCAATTTTTTGCTACACTATAGACACCCATTAATTTTTTCAATTTTCATTAGCAAAAATTGGCTTGGAAAAATGGTACAAAAGTCTATGCCACGAAGTTTGACAGACGACAAAATAAGTTCGAAAGTTGTATTGCCAGTTTTTCATTGCTGTTCATATATTTTGGGTTTCCTGATTAAAATGGAGGCTTAAAATTTTTACATCTGTCAAGAAAAGCGACAGCTATCAAGAATAGCGGCTGCTATCAAGGACAGCTTCCTCTATATTATGTTTAGATATCAAGAAATACAAACCACGATAAGTCAAAAAAATTGTCAAAGTGGATCTTGACAGGTCACATCTAAAGGGATTTTGCCAACTTTTACTCGTCTTTTAGATTATTGGTGATCACCGATGGTGCCTTTTCTCGACCTGTCAGGTTTTTGACATGTATGCATCAAACGAGAAGCTAACCAATTGAAATTCCGAAAATTCGGTTAAGCATCCCTTAATAAATTATTTTCTGTTCCAGGCTTGTCCAGGAAACGTTCGGCATTCAAGCGGACGCGTCCAGAAGATGCCAGTTACAAGGTAAACCATGGAAGCTATAAAATCGATAGATACACGATATCGCACTTAAATATTTTCCTCGCCCGCCGATGTTGCTCGGAGGTTTCCCAATCTGTTTTACGGTCGAGGATATGCCAAGTCCTTTTGACACGTAGTGGACTGTATTAAACGAGGGTATAAGAAATTAGCGCGGAAACCCTTTTGAAGCGTGGGAAAAGGGCGAAAAAACTTGTTTCACGCTCCGATAAAGTTTAAGGGCGGCTCGATAAACTCCTGTTATTTTGGACAGAAAATTAGAGTTGCAAGTCGGTGTTTATAAATAGCGTTAATCCCTATGCATTTATGGTAATTCTGGAGTGCTCATTGCATATTCAACTGTAACGCGGTGTCAAATCGGTCGCACATAATTCCAGGGCCGTCTGGACGGCAAGACGGCCCCCTTACAATACGGCCTGTAATAACGAAATGACAGGGCTTGATTTACTCGTCTTCCGCCGATTTGGAATTCCGACGTCGTCGCTCGCAGTTAAATTTAATCACGCTCGGTGTTGCATAAACTTCTGTCCGATGGAGTTGGGCAAGTTTCAAGAAAACTGCCGATGTGTTTGTACAAAGTTGCGAGACGAGGGGACGGCGGTTCTTTCATAATTTCAGCTTTAATTATTTCACGGGATGCAAATACCCATTTAATGAGATTTGAAGAAAAGCGCTTTCATCGCTGCGACTTTCTTTTGAAATTATTTCCATCAGCAGGGACGGATGATTAACGTTAATTAACGAGTTTGTTTTTCGGTTAATTAACGGCGGTGCTTTGCTGCAAGTGCTATGGTTTGTTTTTCAATTTCTGCTGTTGAGGGGCGGCGGGATCGATTGTGGTGGATGCGCTCTGAAATTTCGTTACAATTGTGGTGGAAGCGCCGGGATAATGCCCTTTGCTCCCAGAAGTCCACCCAACAGAATCTTTATCGTGATTAAAAATCCTCCTGCTTTTGCACAGCTTTCGAAAGCTTGAATTATTAAAAATTGGCGGGAGGGAGGAAGAAGGTATAATGGAAAAAAGTGATAATAGATAATACATATACAGGAGAGACATGAAAGCATTGAAAAAGAAAATAGAAGAGAAATTAGAAGGAGGGCATACTTATAGGAACTTCAATGCAAGACTGGGTGAAAGGAGAGCAAGAACTTGGCCAGAATCCCTACTCAGATTTCCTTCTGTCTCGCAGTATTTTTTGTAGCCTCTGCCAAGTTGAAAAAAATGTAACTTATGAAACATGAAACATTCATTTCAATTACCTTCTCACGAATTTAATAGTAAAAAATTGTGCATAAACCAGAATAAGTAGTACAATTGAAATTATAATGCACGACATAACATTAATTTAATTGAAGAAACTTTCTGCAACCAACTGTACCTCGGCGTGTGCATCTCAGCAAGTCTGTACTTTCAATATACACCCAAATTAAAAATAATCCCACCGAATATAACGTGAGGATTAATTTTTTATCGACAAAATTGTCCAATGTTTAAATATTTTTTTGTTTGTTTGTCATTCAACGATTACATACCAAATTAGCTCGTAAAATTGTCAAACTGTTGGGAGTTGTCTAGCTGCCTGCACACTTGCATTGAAAAAGGATTTTCAAGATCGTCAATCTCGTTATCAAGGAAAGCAAAAAATAATTTATTGTAGTCGCCGTCGCGATCGAAAAATCATAATTTTCTCACTCATTCGAGTGAAAAGTTTTACTTGTAAAAGTAAAGTTATTGTAAACATTGAAGTAAAAGAGTATGATTGTCGATTGTGTGTTCAATGCCGTTATAGTTACCTACTGGTACAAGTCCAAAAATATACACACATTTTTTATGATGTATAGGTTCACCAATCCAATTCCCTCCTTCACGTTCTTAATGTCGTCGACCCATCGATTTTTTTGTTCAGGTTAGGTTTTCTTTGACAGGTGAAAGGTCTCGGCGCCTGTGACGGGTCTGCACCTGTGTCGCGCTCCTTTCATTGCTATGGCATAGACAGAGACGGTTATAGCTGAAGATGGAGTAACACTCCGAAACGCGTCCTATGCAGTAAGTAAATTTTGTGGAACAATACTTTGAAACTACCTTGTGTAATCAAACATCAGTTCCTCTTTGAAAATGGACCAAGCTTTCAACCAACTAGTTCTTATCTACCTTGGTCAATAATGTACTATTCCTTATTCGATACATTTTGTAACTTATATCATAAATAGATATTTTTACGTCCTTTAGATAATGTTTTTAGTGTTTTTTGGTGACAAAAAAGCGTGAAAAAAGTGTCATTTTCGTTTTGAACGTCCAAACTTTTCACAAACCTGTAAAAATCGTTAAAAAAATACTAATTATTAGTAATTCGTGATTCCATTTTTAAATTCTCTTAATAATAATAAATTTATTTACTTCACAAAAGACACACATAAACATAAAAAACACACATAAGAAACTGAAAATAAATTCTCTGAGATTTTTTTTAAATTTGGTTTTTGAAAAATATTCCAAAAATAATCGAAATGAAAACGAAGTTAGTTGAAAATTAGTTTCAAAGTGGAACTACTAGTGCAGTGCAACCAAAAACTTTTTTGCTTTGAACATTTTTAATTTTTCGCAACTTTTGCATTTTCTAGCTGAAGGTATTTGTAACAATATTAATACAAATAAAATAACAGAATAAAGTTTTAACAACAAAAGTAGTTTTGAACCTCAAAAGTGAGACTCATTTTGTGTTTAATTCTGATTTTCTATGAAAAAATGGCAGCAGAGAAGCGGCTGGAACCTCCCCATCGCGTGGGTCTTTGTTTTTCGTGTCTTGTGTTTAAAATTTTAAAGTTGATATATAAAGGGTGTCCCAAAAAAAACCGAACGATTTATTTTTGGTTATAACTTTGTTATTGTGGGACCGATTTTCCTCAATTTTATACGGGACGTAGCCAAAAGATGAGGCTTTTAGAATCTGCAACCATTTTCCAGATGGCGCCACTAATAAATTTTTTGTGGCAGTTTTTTACAAGAAGACTTTTTGATTGGCTGGAGTTAAACCATCTGTGAACCGATCAAAATGAAATTAGTGTAGGATGAAAGCGAATGTTTTTCTTTTCTAAAGCAACTTTACAGAATTTTATTCTGGCCGTTCTTGATTCATTTATAATTTTTTTTGTGATGCTTTAAAACAAAGATTTTTGAACACTTATTTTTTATTTGGTCACCGAGCTAGACAAAATTTGCAGAATCCATCAATATTTCACAAAATGATGTCACTTTGCAGATGGTGCCACCCTAGCAAATTTTTATGAACACATTTGATTAAAAAATTTGAGAATATTATGAATGTGTAATTAGTAATAAATGTTAGCACTAAAAGCGACTACAGACAACAGGCTGGAATTGAATAAACAACAATTCTGGCTTTTAAAATAAACCAAATATGTGCTTTATAACAGTCATAAGCTGAAGAACAACTTGTCGAGTTCACAAACAAGTCAATTTTAGACCATTTTTTTGGGTTTCATTTATTTTAACATTTTGTATAACGATATAGTACCTAAGTTAAATTCCTGCACAAAGTACCTAACGTTATTTTACGAAAGATTTATGGTGTTACTAAGGATTCTGAAAATTTTGTCAAGATCGGTAGCGAATTAATATCAAATAAATCTTAAAAAAATGGGCAGCTACGGAAGCGGCTGGAACCTCCCCACTTGGTGAATGATCCAATATTATCACCAATATCAAGTAAATTTTACTATTTATACAAGCCTAACGTGTTTTCTGTGATTTTTCCATATACGATCTTTTGCCAAAAGGGCACTAAGATTGAATACAATTTTGGAAACAAAATTTGAAGACTTTTCATGTGCTGATAAAGAAAATATGAGTTCATTCTTAAAATTTCAAAGTTGATATGCCAAAATGGCACTTGCCGTTCGCCGATTGCCACCAAAATTAAATCAGCTCTTCGGCGGGTAACGGTATCTTTACCTACCAAATTTCAGCCAAATCAATCCAGCAATTTGGGCTGTAGCGTGTTATTTATTGTTTCCTCGAAACTTCGAATTTTTCGATTTTATGCCAAAAAGGCGCTAAGTGTGAATACACTTTCAGATACAGAGTTTCAAAGCCTTTCATGTACTGATAAGAAAAATTAGTGTTCATCAGTCAAATTTCATAGTTGGTGTGCCAAAAAGGCACTTGGCGTCTGCGGATTCGCAACAAAATTAACTGGGCTCACCGGAAGACCAAAGCTAACTTCCATACCAAATTTCATTAAAATCCGTTCGGTAGTTTCCGAGAAATCGTGCTCACATACGTACATACATACATACATACATACATACGTACATACGCACAGACAATTTTTAAAAACCACTTTTTTGTGATCCTGGGACCTTGAAACGTAAAGATCTGGTGTTATCTCATTTTCGAATTTTGGAGTGATTGCAATAACCTCCCATTTTTATATGGTTGTGGGGAGGTTAAAATCTGTTTTAGAGCATCGCAGAAAAATTTGTAAATTAATCAGGAACGTTCAGAATAAAATTTTGTAAAGTTGCTTTGGAAGAGAAAAGCATCAGCTTTAAGCTTACACTATTTTCATTTTGATCGCTTCACAGATGGTTCAACTCCAGCCAATCAAAAAGTGGCCTTGTAGAAAACTGCCATAAAAAATTTATTAGTGGCGCCATCTGGAAAATTGTTGTCGATTCTAAAAGCCTCATCTTTTGACTACGCCTCGTGCAAGATTGGGGAAAATCGCTCCAATAATAATAAAGTTATAACCAAAAATAAATCGTTCGGTTTTTTTTGGGACACCCTTTAGTTTGGGCTATAACGTGGGTACTAAATGAGAATTAATTTTGTCTTATTTAAAACCGGAATTTGAAGACCTTTCTGATGGTGACAATAAATCTTTCAAAAACTTGTTTTGGATAGGTAAATGAGAGAATAATAATTAAATTTCGAAATTGGTGTGCCAAAACGGCACTTTCCGTGAGCCGATTGAATCTAAAATTTGTTCACCTCTTCGACGTGTAATACAATCCCCATGTGCAAAATTTCAGCCAAATCGGTTCAGGGGCTTGGGCTGTTCCGCGATTTTGAAGTCCGATAAAAATCTCGATTTTTTTAGTTTTTAGTCAAAAGGGCACTAACAGTGAATACATCTTTGGAAGCAGAATCTGAAAGCCTTTCTTATAGTGACCTAAAAAATGGGGGTTTACATTTAAGATTTAAAAGTTGATGTGTCAAAATGGCACTTCTGGTTGCACGATTGGCTTCAAAAGCTTTTCAGATCTAAGTAGGGTTATCACATGCACACGTACCAAATTTCGGCCAAATCGGTCTAGTAGTTTGGGCTGTGGCGTGTTTACGAACGTACGTACAAACGTACAAACGTACGTACGAACGTACGAACGTACGTACATACATACAGACACATTTTAAAAACCACTTTTTTGGGTTCCTGAGACCTCAAAACGTATAGATCCGGTCGTATCGCGAATTCGAAAATTTTAGTGATTGCAGTAACCTCCCTTTTTTTTTAAATGGTGAAGTGGAGTGGGGAGGTTAATAAAATCGTTTCCTACAAATATTGAAATGTGTACTTTAGAAATATTTTTGATTATTAACAATAAAACTTTCAGTTTTTTACGTCAGATTCAGGTGCTAAAATAGACTTAAAAATTGAACACTTTTCTAATTTTGCTTTCCACTGCGAATAATATTCAGAGTTACTCAAAACAATATCTGCGTCTGATTGCACCTTGCCTACTTCGATAAATCCCCTCATTACTTAACGTGTAATAATGGTGACCTACCATTTTACAGGTCTACCAGCCACACGAATAAACCTGAATCCAGGTATTTCTTGAGAGACAAGAATATACGTTATGCTCAACCCTGAACGCGCTAGAGAAGGATGACAATACGATTCACGCACTCGTCGGCGACCGACAGAGACCGATATTCCTTGCTACCGACAGAGACCGATATTCCTTTCTTTAATGGGCGGGAGAGGGAGAAATATATTTTGAGCCTCCAAACGTCGCGTGACGTCACTCAAGAAATAGGTGCATTGCTAACCTAACATTAGTTCCAGACTTTATTGTGGGACTGGAAAGGCCCATCGATTAGATTTTGGAAAGCAGACGCTAGAGAACTTCAGTTTTTCAGTTTTTTGTCTCTCGTAAAATAAAAAATACTCAAAACTTCTCACAAAAACTTTAAAACTTGTAAACTACAACTGAACTGTTGGAGCTGATATATTTTCATAAATATTTTGTTGATAGACAAATAATTTTACCAAGAAGTTAGGTATTTTCGGGGCCAACACAGAACCCGATTTTAGTGAACCCCAAAACCTGGTTAAGTCTCAGGCCTGATAAGACCCGGCATATTAATCGCGCCCGGGGCGCATTGTGCAAACAACAAAACCCAGCACCGGACCAAACGCCGGGTCGGAATGATAGCATTCATATTACCAGGATATTAGCTGAAACATTCCCAGCAGCAGGGCCGCCAACTTCTTAATGAATCATCCCCCCAGCGAGCTTTACATCGCAGTTAACTAACTCGCGTTAATTCGCGAACAGCCATGCGGAGAGAGACGGCACCAAGTGCCGCCATCTCTCTCCCGCTCGTGACCTTATTACGCGTAATTGGAAACCGAACGTTTTCTTCCAGTCCCTTGTCATTCTCTCGCCCGGTGTATTTCAGCGACTGGACGGAGAACTGATAAGGGCTTGTGGGAAACCGAACATCTTCGCAGCGGAATATACATATCGGAACGTTAAACTGATGTTCACGCTCGGTCGAACGCTGAAGAAAGTGCTCCTGCCGATCGATTATTGGACTTTTCTCCACGAAACCATTCGAGCGAATTTACAACTGGTGTAAGGTTTAATCTCGGACTCGTTACACTTCCAGTAAATTTGTCATAAATTGGACATTTGCTTGACCGAGAACGGGAATTACATTGTAACATACTTCTGCTGCAGTCATAAAGCGATCGCTTCTCTTAAAACATCTGGGGCGAGAGAGTCCTTTCCGTTATTAAGGGAAGGATTTACTGTTTTAAGTGTTTACTAACCACTCTGTCTGCCAACTTTGCATTTCTCCGTCTTTAGTTTGAATTTTGTGTGTAATAGCGTTACAAACTTTGTCTAAATTACAAGTGCATCAACAGTCGAGAGCTATCACCTCGAAAATTCAGAAGCTTTCAAACTATCTGCATATTCAAGGAGGGAAGTAGAAAGTTGCAGAAAAATCGCATATCACCAATCGAGACTCGAACTCGGGTTCGCCGCATTCTAGGCTACTGCTCTACCACTAAGCTGTGGTACGCCGAGTTCACCGTGCGATGCAGTTTACCTAGAACTGACTTTTTCAGTGTTGTAGAACGTTCATTTGGTTCTATATGTAAGATTTTGCAGTATTCAGACTTCCACATATGGAACATTAATCTTTCACCTGATTCTCTACTTTTGTAGAACCGTCTGCGAATTAAATACATTCGCAGAAGCTTTTTGCTTACTTTCTAAAACAATCAGTTCGATTTTTCTGGTATCTTGTGGTTTGCAGAACCCAAAACCAAAAGTTGCAATTACATAGAACCTCAACTTTTAGAATAGTTATCGAAGTAGGTAGTAATAAAGCTATACAGGGTGTTTTGCAACCGCGTGTAAGTTTTTTAACCTCAGATTGCCCATCGAAAATGGTAACGATTGGCACAAAATTGTTTAGGTCGAAGTCGTCTCCTAAGGAAGTTATAGGGCTTTAAAGTCAGCCATCGGGAGCAGTTTTTCTTAGTTATCTCAGGAACGGATTAACGGATTTGAATGAAATTTGGTGAACACTAGTAGCCAGTGAATATACATCTACATGGGGAATTTCGTTGGATTATGACCACGGGATCCCCAGAAAACGGAGACACCTTTGATATTTTAACCTCCCCAACTCCAACAAAATTTTAAAAAAATGGGAGGTTACTGCAATCACTAAAATTTTCGAATTCGAGATAGCACCAGATCTTCACGTTTTGAGGTCTCAGGAACCCAAAAAAGCGGTTTTCAAAATGTGTCTGTGTGTGTGTACGTACGTACGTTTGTAAACACGCCACAGCCAAAACTACTAAACCGATTTGTCTGAAATTTGGTGCGTAGGCATCTCATAACCCAACTTAGATCTGAAAAGCTTTTGGAGCCAATCGTGCAACTAGAAATGCCATTTTGGCACATCAACTTTTAAATTTTAAATGCAAACCCCCATTTTTCACGTCACGATAGGACAGGCCTTCAAATTCTGCTTCTAAAAATGCATTCATTCTTAGTGCCCTTTTGACCAAAAATTTAAAAAAAAAAGATTTTTATCGGACTTTTAAATCGCGGTACAGCCCAAGCCCCTGAACCGATTTTTCTGAAATTTTACACATGGGCATTGTATTGCACGTCGAAGAGCCGAACAAATTTTGGATTCAATCGGCCCACGGAAAGTGCCGTTTTGGCACACCAATTTCCAACTTTAAAATTATTCACTCATTTAACCATCCAAAACAAGTTTTTGAAAGATTTATTGTCACAATCAGAAAGGTCTTCAAATTCTGGTTTTAAATAAGACAAAATTCGTTCGCATTTAGTGCTCTTTGGGTCAAAAAATCGAAATTTTGTAGTACCACTAAAAATACACTATAGCCCAGATTAGTGAATCGATTTGGCTGAAATTTGCTACATGGAGATTGGGTGACCCGTTGAAGACCTGAAAGGCTTTTGGAAGCAATTAGTCCACGGGAAGTGCCATTTAAGCATATCAACTTTAAATTTTAAAGCAAGGCCTCCTTTTTTATGTCGCCATTAGAAAGACGATCAAATTCTGGTTCTAAAAATATATTCACAGTTTCTACCATTTCAGTGGAAAATAGAGAAAAAATTCTTTCTCATTGAAAGGGAGCGGGCTGACAGTGGATGACAAATTCTGTTGAATTGACTACTATCTACACAGAATACAAAGATCCACGCGATGGGGAGGTTCCAGCCGCTTCTCTGCTGCATTTTTCTTCCGGAAAATGTTTGAAGGTCACGCGTTTTAAAAATGGTGGTGTCCGTAAGAAAGGGCAATTCAAACTGCAACTTTTACTGTACTTGGTATTTTTTGATTTAATGCGTGGTTTTAGAGATATCCGTACCTGAGGTAACTGGAAATTTTTTCAAGGTCACGCATTTTAAAAATGGTGGTGCCTGTTGTAAAGAGCAGCTTAAACTGCAACTTTTACTATTCTTGGTATTTTTTTATTTAATGAGTGGTTTTAGAGATATCCAAATAAGAAAAACGGCTCCCTATGGTAAAGCCCTAACTTCCTTAGGAGACGACTTCGACCTAAACAATTTTGTGTCAATCGTCACCATTTTTGAAGGGCAATCTAATGTTAAAAAACTTACACCCGGTTGCAAAACACCCTGTAGAACCTCTAATAATTCTAGAAGTGAGATTCGAAATGTTTAGCTACTTAATCAAGCCGGCCATATAGGGTGGTTTCTTTTTCACTGCTCACCATCGGCATCTCCTAAATGGGAAGAGTTTGGAGTTGGCTTAAAGTAGATAAAAGTTGCACTATTTTTTATGATTAAGAATCTGGAGAGAATTCACCGATATCTTGATTCGTTGCTGAGTTATCCCGAAAAATCTGAAAGTTGTGATTTTCTAAGAAAAATTAATATCTCCCTAACGCAATGGAAACACTGGACAACTTTGGTGAAAAAATGCACTGTCACTAGAAACACCCCACTACACCGAAACACTTGATTTTCGCTGATGACGCGTTTCGCACACAATGTGCTCATTATCAAAGCCGAAGCTATACTACCCTACTTTCCAGAAAACTGAAATACTTACAGACCCACACGCGTAGCTCCACCCCTCGACTGCGAAAGTTGGACCAATCACAGGTCGAGAAATGGTCACGCGCGGTTGAACACGTACAAATACAACGAGTCCTCCCTAAAGTAGCGTAAACAGAGATGAATTTGCGATCGGGCCTGTATCGGCGTTCATAAGCCTATCTCTAGATTATAAATTACGATACTTTCCATTGCATCTAGCATCTGCACCTTGTTAACGCTACAAACTAACTTAATTTTATCACTTATTCTATGGTCATTGTGTAAAGCATGTAGGCAACACTGGATTTCTCAGTTCTGCCATATTTAAGGTGGGCTAAGTGCTCCTTAAATCTGGTGTTGAGAGACCTTCGTGTTTGACCTACATACTTTAGATCACAATTTTGAGAATTGATTTCGTATATGCCAGACTTTTCGCTATTCCCTAATTTATCTTTCGGGTTGCCTAAAAGGTTTTTCAGTTCGTTTTCAGATCTATGGAAAGAGTTGAAAAAACTGAATATTAATTGCAAAGAAAAACATGAAGATCTCCCCCTTAATCTAAAAGATGTAAACATGATTAATAATTATTTTGCAGCGACTCCCAAAGTTGACAACAGTACCTCTAAAACGGATTTGATACATTTTTATAGCAGTCAAGTAAAAGACAATGTTACTGACAGTTTTTCTTTTTCACCTGTGTCTGATGATGACGTATTTAAAGTTATTCTTTCCATTAACTCAAAGGCTGTAGGTTCTGACGAATTCTCCATAGACTTCATTAAACTCTGCTGCCCCACATTTTACCTCTTATAACTCACATAATCAATTTCTGTATCGAGCATGGTGTTGTACCTAGTTGCTGGAAGACGGCTATAGTCACTCCTATTCCAAAGAAAAAATCTCCCTCAGATCTTAAAGATTTAAGGCCAATAAGCATTTTACCTGTGTAATGTCGAAATTATTCGAAAAATTGATATCGGATCAGCTAATTATATATTTAAATGACTTTGACATTTTACCTGATTCAGAAAACATCATAGTTGTGCAACTGCTTTGCTTGAGGTCACTGATGACATTATAAAGTCGACTGACTTTAATTTTTTAACTGTTCTCGTCCTTCTCGACTTCAGCAAGGCATTTGATACTATCCAACATGACGTTTTGCTTTCTATTCTTCACTTTATAGGTGTGAGTGAATTGTCATGTCAGTTATTTTCTAATTATCTGAGTGATAGGACTAATATAGCAAAGATCAATGATGAATTCTCCACTCCTATTCTTATTACTTGTGTGGTACCACAGGGATCTATTTTAGGCCCTTTGCTCTTCTCCATATACACTTCTCACCTTGTAAGCAAAATTAAATTTTGTAGTTATCACCTATACGCTGATGATACACAACTATATATTTCTTTTAGAAAAGATAATGCTCAAGCTGCTATTGATCAATTAAATCTTGACCTTGAGGGGCTGTCTACGTATGCAAAAGATGATCAAAAGACTCCTAATCAACCCTAGTAAATCTAAAATGCTGCTTTTTGGTAAGAAATTTGACCGATTGTCTGTTATGCCAAATTTATCAGTAACCGTTAATGGTACTCCAATTGTCCTGGTAGATGAAGCTGTTAATTTAGGAGTTACGCTTGATTCGTTTTTAAAATTTAAAACCCATACTTCTATTTGTAAGCGTAGAGCGTATGCTAATTTGCGAATGCTGTATGCAAACAAATCCTTTCTAGATAGAAAATTAAAGACAATTCTTTGTGAATCCTTCGTACTCTCTCACCTTTATTATTGTGACGTGGTGACTGGATCATGTCTTGATGCTGTAGATCAAAGAGGATTGCAAGTTGTTCAAAATTCTTGCATTCGATTTATTTTTGGGCTTTCTAAATTCCACCATGTTTCTCATAAGTTGAAAGAATTATCCTGGTTGAATATGAATAACCGCAGATTCTTGCATGCATCATGTTTGTATCATAAAATCATTGTTAACTGCATTCCTAAGTATTTATCTCGAAAAATAGTGTACCGGAGTGATATACATAATATTAATATCAGAAGAAGAGATAATTTAGAAATTCCACTGCACAATTCACAATTTTTCAAACGCTCATTTTCGTACAGTATCGCTCATATAATGAACAAAATTCCTGCTCCCTTTCGTAACATGTCCATCTCTCTCTTTAAAAAGTACATGTCAGATTATTTACTCTCAGTACATTCACTCTCAGCTATTTCTATTTAAGTAAAATTAAAATTAATATACTCATAAGTCATTAGTGTTTTGCTGTTTATTTCTGTAAAGTAGCGCTTCAATTTTTCAAAATTCTTGTAATTTTTGTTCCACTTTGCCAAACGAGTTCTCCCGTCTTGCTATCGTTAGTTATTTATGTTTTGGCAAGGGCTGTGTGGAAGAACAGTCCCCGTCTCGTATGGGAGAACTGAACACAGCCCTTGAGATTTACCAGCAACTTATTTCATCATTTATCTTTCTTTTTTCTCACGTATTGTATTTTTGTTCTGGCAAATAAAAAATAAAAAAAAAAAAACTGTTCCTAAATTTACTTGAGCAAAAAACCTTGTCAAACCTCTTGTCAACTGAGGTTCAAAAGGTAACGCGATAAATTTTAAGTCCTGCTTTTGTTGTTCAAAGCGATAAGTCGTGGCATTTAACACTTGCTGTTTGAATTTTAACTACCTAATGATGTTATTTACTATGATAGGTTCAAATCCGTTACATCTCGCTATGTCTTTGATTGTTTTCAGTTCTTTCTGATATCTTTCCTTGTTTAAAGGAAAATTCAGAAAACGGTGGGCCAAAAAATGGAAACTTGCCATCTTGTGTTGTGCACAATGATGGGAGTCTGCCGAGATGTTGATCTTAGTTCTCTTTTTCCGAGTGTTCTCGTCCCACAAACACTCGACTACTTGAGTCTAACGATTTCTCGCGAGAGGTCGTTGATGAGTATATCCGACTTGCAGAACCCTGCATGAGGCAAAACTGCTTCCAGATCAATGGTTGCTTTTTTGAGCAAAAGCATGGTACTGCCATGGGGAACTCCCCTTCCCCATTCTTGGCAGAATTATTCATGAGTGTCCTGGAGGCGGAGTTGCAAGCCGAGTGTGGCAAGTATTTTCCGAGAGTTTGGTTTAGGTTAGGGCTGTACGGATCCAAAATCTGGTATCCGGATCTAATGTGAATCCAGATATGGATCCAAATCCGAATCTAATCCACAACCGGATCCAAATCTACAACCGGAACTAAATATATCTAGCTACTAAACACGAATTTTTAAGTGGGGTTAATACCGCGGAACATAATGAATCTGCGCCTCCGTGAGAACTAATCTGATTATCTCTTTGTTTTTTTGGGTCTATTTTATGCAGAAAACTCAAATTAAAAACCTACTTAACAGGCACATGAAAAGGCGTAGCGATATATCTACGTAGATACCTATACACCTATTTTATTATACCTAGCATTTCTAGGTGGACTGATAAACTGACTGGTCGACTTTAGATTAGAATTTTCAGTCCGATAGCAGATTGAATCCGGATATTTGAAGGTATCCAGATCACAAACTCGATTACGGATCCGGATCGCAAAACTGGATCGTGAATCCGGATCGCAAAAACTGGATCCGCGGATCCGGATCGCAAACTGGATCCGGATAAGATCCGGATTGGTAGATACGGATAATGTTTCTTTTCTTGAATCCAGATCCGATTCGGATCGAAATAAAGATCCGATCGATCCGCACAGCCCTAGTTTAGATATGATAGCTTTCCTTGAAAATTGAGAAGACTGTGTGGCAAAAAAATGGAAACTTGCCATCTTGTGTTGTGCACAATGATGGGAGTTTGCCGAGATATAGCGGTATCTGCCGGATTCTTTCCTATAAACATCAAATTCTAACTTATTGTTATTTCTAATCACTAGAGTGTCTAGAAAAGGGAGTTCTTCTTCAACTTCATGAGTGAATTTAATACTCGGAAAAATTAAGTTTAATTTTGAAGTGAATTCCTCTAAGTGAAATCCACATATATGTGGATGACATTTTTGCTGTTTTCGATCCCAGTCAGTCCAGTTTAGAGGATTTCACTTCAAAATTAAACAAAATTTTTCCGAGTATTAAATTCACTCATGAAGTTGAAAAGAGAGAAAACTCCCTTTTCTAGAATTAATAATAAGAAAGAGAATCAAATATCTAGGGTATGTATTTAACGAGAGAAACACAACTAGAGCGCACGTAAGAGAAATGGTTAAAACAACAAATAAGGTGACACGAATGATTTGAGGAATAGGAGAAAGAAAGTTTGGGCATGAAAAGCGTGATGGTGAACCGTGCAGATATATGGGGGTAGGAAGAACACGAGGAGGTGGAGAGAGTGCAGGAAAAGTATACGGGGTGTTAGGGAATGGTACCGTGTAATTTTAAGGGTGGCCTAAGAAGCATTTTTCCCTCAGGACAAGATTTTCAAGTATTTTCCTCAAAGTTTGGCGACTGCTGAAAACATGTAGGTGATAACAATAGGAAAATAAGAATTTTTATTAGGTATCATGGCAACAAAATATTACCTTCCAAATCTTGTCTAATTGACAATTTATAATAATCATCCTGCGATAATTTTCGATTATGAACCCAAGATTATGCAGACATGCTACGATTCGCCAGAAATGGAAAATAGCCAAACGAACATGGCTGTGCTACGCCTGTGATTTTCTGTGTGATAAAAACAACGTTTCTGTGATAAACCCATTTTATTCAATTACTGCGGATACATGCACACACTTAGCTCGAGCTAACTAAGCTCGGTACTTCATAAACAGCGTTCCACGAGATTTTGTAGCGGTGGTAGCCTTTGAAATATGGTTTTCCCTTCGAAAGCAAAGGGGGAAACTATAATTCAAAGGCTACCACCGCACCGCCGCAAGATCTCATGGAACGCTGTTTAAAAAGTACCGAGCTTAGTTAGCTCGAGCTAAGTGTGTGCATGTATCCTCAGTAAATGTTTTAAATATCTGTTTTTATCTGTAACAATTGGTTAAACAATAACCATAATAATATTTTGCTATGTTAAGTTAAGTTAATCTCTCTCATTCATTGAATTCCCTGAGGATGCCTGTAAGGCGAAACATGTAGGAAAGTTGAAAATAAATTTATGCACTCCACTAAAATATAAGCGAATTACTTAACAATAATTTTTTGAAAATTGATTAATTGATGCTATATATGACATTTATTGAAGGAATTGAGGATTCCTTAGAATTTTAAGAATAATTACCGAACAAATGTTAACACACGAAAAAATTGGTTTGATTCTGGAGTCCCGAAAGTGTGTCGAGTGTACTAAAAAAAATCTCCACTTATGCTCAAAATTCAATTTTTAAAAATTCATTGTTAAGTGCCGAAGAGGAGCTAACGAACGAACAAAATCTCAAGAGGTACAGACTAGTATGGACTATCGTCCACATACACTAAAACTTTTGCGGTAAATTCTGGGGAGCAGGAAAAAAAATAAATTAATTTTCCCATGTTATTTCCCTATGCGTCCCAAAATCTGAAACGCACGGTATAAGGACATCACATGGGAGGGGCTACCGTGCTACTTGGATAAAGTGAGTGCGAGTAAGACTAAAATGATAGCTAGGTTCACATGTGGAAATGAGGAAAGAGAAAATAGATTCTGGTTGGATAAGGAGGGGAGAGTGTGAAGAGTATGTGCGGAAGCAAGAGAGACTATAAACATATGCTGAAAGAATGCCTGGGATTGAGAAAAGAGGAAAGGGAGAGAAATTGAAATAGAACGAAAGTGGAACAGGACTAGAATGGATGAAGGAAGTAGAGAAGGGAAGGGTAGGGAAGCAAGAGAAGAGAAGAGGAAAGAGAAGACAGAAACGGACGATAGACGGAAGAAGAGAAATATTATTTGGAATGTAAAAGGGCGGGACCCATTACAAGCCAAAAGGCGACTTATTCGGTACCTACTTCAAGGAGATTAGCAAAAACACCCCTTACAAAACGACGATTATGAGGCGGGATTGAGATTCCGTTTAAATTTGTTGTTGTCTGAATGCAGGATGACACTTCGATGACAAAAACTGTCACTTGAAAGTACCAATGGAAAAAACACAAGGAAAGGCGAAATTTGAAAACACCACCAACTCGTTTTTCACTTTCTTGCCACAATTATTCGCAATTCCAAGCGTTCTAGAATGACCCCGGTTAGCTATTCTTGGATATTTCTCTAAACATTTCAAGATTCGAATCGTTTTATGAATATCCACGCTGTCTGGCTGCATGTTCGAATGTCGATGGACCCACAACAGTTGATTGATGAAAGAAGTCTGCTTTTGGGCGATAAGAACGGCTGATGTAATATTCAAAGCGGCTCTCGCTATCCAAACTTTCTCGAAACAAAGTTGACTGTCGCTGTAACTGGCACACTTTCGACTGGTCCAAACTTTGACGCCTCCCAAATTGAATATTTTCGCGTTCAAGGATGAAAAGTTCCTCTTGGCAGCATCAATCAAAGCGTTTTCAAATGTTCGCGCCCGACGGATTTCCGAAAAATGCTCTGCTCCGGATATTAATTAAAGTCCGTTCAGCGGAGCGATGCATCCCTTCCAACACCGATATTCAATTAATTCCCATAACCCGGGCTTTAATTAATCATATTCGCAGCGCCCTCTACTCCAGAATTGATATAAAAGTGCCCCACGGTGTTAATTAAGAAGAGTTAGTTATGTGGCCCGACAGATGATGTCCTGTCCGACGCTAAGCTGCACACATGCACGGTCACTCTCCCATGAACGGGGTGCCATCAATCACTCACGCTCCCTTAATATTCAGACATCTTTGAAAGAGGTGTTAACCCGCAGATTTTCGCGCTCGCTTTATTCGAATTTTCATCAATTCCACAAATTTATATTCTCGGCTCCCTTGGAGGTTATTATCCGCAATGAACCCCCCGGATACGACTGGCTCCATCTATTAAATAAATGAAGAATAATTCACGAGCTAATTCTAACCCACTGAATTAACTAAAGGCCGTGAAAGTAGAGAATACGCTTTCAGTTTACTCTCAGCTTGCTTCGTTCTCAAATCTCCAGGGGGCGCCATTTTGAAGCACTCCACCAGAAAGAGTTAAGGGTTGTTTCCTTGAGTTGGTAGGTAAGGAAATATGGTCTTTACCTGCGGAAACTCGCCTCAATAACACAGGATCCGAGAGGCTATTTTCGAAAAAAGGTATAAAACAAGAATTATGTGGTTGCGGTTTTGGTGGTGGCTTAACACCTTCTAACACTTTTTAATTCGAAAATAGCCGCTCGGACCCTGTGTTGTTGAGGCGAGTTTCCGCAGGTAAAGACCGGCCCCCCTTTAAAGTAGAATAGTTTCATGAGTAGAAAGGGGCGACTCTATAAAATACACACTTCGCTGTCGGGAGGAAGCACCTCTTTGCCCCCCTCAGCCGCAAAAGTCAAAAAGAAACCTTATATGCAGTTAATTACATAAGAAACAGTAAGTTGAAAGTTAAGTTGAATCAATAATCAATGCTTGTCTAACGAGCGAGCCAGCGCAAATGGAGTGGGGCAGTTTGTTTGTCTTATTTCACACAAAAGCGACATACAAAATTTTGACAGTTCACAATTAAAATGTCATTAATTTTTGACTTCCACGCTCCGCGGAGCAACTACTAAAATCGGTCGAAAAATCGAATCGACAAAAACATCTAATCTTTAATGCCGAAATGCCGAAACGCCGACCCTAAATTAGATACAATTTTGACTCCAAGTTACCTATTACCTTACACCAATTAAATCTAATCTTTACATTTCAGGGTTCTGGGAACCCAAAAAAAGTGGTTTTTGAAAAATGTTTGTGTCGTCTACAGCCCAAATTACTGGACCGATCTGGCCGAAATTTGGTGTGCGCAGTTTGCATGAGGAAAGGAAGAACTGATTAGACTTTGGGCCAAATCGACCCACGGAAAGTGCCATTTTGGCACATCAACTTAAGTGCGAAACTCTATTTTTCGCGCCACTGTAGAAAACTATTGGAACTCTGCTTCTAAAAATGTTTTACCCACTGCAGACTGCACGTGTTATCATAATTCTATTATAATTCTCCGACCCGTTCAAACTGCTATAACTAATTCTAAGAAAAGCTTCATCTTTTCAATTTATGTTAATCATTAATTTTCTGTTTATAATTGTTATAAAAGCTAGTTAAACGCTTTAATTTAATTGCTGCAATTATAAATTCTGTGAAAAAGTTGAAATTTCTACGGTCTCCAAGACTGCTAATTTTTTTATTTGAAAGCATACTGCCTGTAAATGGTTACCAGGGGCATCCGCCATTTTGGAGCCCTCCACCAGAAAAGTTAAGGCTAGTTTCCTTAAGTTGGTAGGGAAGGGCATGGGGTTATTTATATAAGAAGCATGGCAAATTAATCTTTACAGTTAAGTCAAAACTGTTATTGTCTAACGACCGAGCGAAGCGAGCCAGCGCGAATGGAGAGGCGCAGTGAAAATTTTTGCGGATGCGGTTGAATCTACCTTCAAAGTCGTTATCCCAGCAACAAATAAGTATTTTTTTTACTTATTTCGCAAAGGACCCCGCACCGTTTATATGGGAAAACATATTTCGGTTAAATTGGCTAATTTTCACATATGTTGTAGTTGAAGACCTACTGAACAAAATATGTTTCGGTACCAAAGTTCGCTAATGGACAGTTTTTGAGATATAGCCCCTTAAAAATTAAAAAAATTGCTCTCGCGAAGCTATGATGTTAAAGCTCGAGTCATGGCCCGTTGGTGTGACAACCATTGTTTAACATTTGTGGCGTCTTCACTAAATTCTTTCAATATCTTACTATGGAAACCGATTACTTTTCAACAATAAACAAACCCAAATTAAGAATAATTATAGTCTGTCCGAGATCCACGCGATCGGGATTCACCTGATTTCCATGGCGAAGCATTTTTGACAAATGCTTCGCCTTGGAAATCTGGAGAACCCCGATCGTGTGGATTCTGGAAGACTATAGGTACATCCAAACAAACTTCACATTATTGATTTAAAATAATTTAATGTTCTTGCAAAGTAAGAGAATCTTGCTTTTCGGAATACATAAGAAACGAAATGGAACAACATTAATAAGGAAGAACAGCTTTTAGTTTATGTAAAACATAAAGAACACGTCTAGATAAACTTTTTAACGAAACCCTCGACGAATAATTTATTAACAACACTATTTATTGGAGCATAATGTTTGCTAAATGCCATTTGGATTGTGTTGTGGTGGTCTTTCATCAGCAGCGTCTAGTATTGAATCTAATAATGATGACATTGGGCTGGTGTCTTGCATAACCCAAGTACCATATCACACTTGCTATATGTGAACACGAACCAACAGTTCTTGCACCAGATTTGCAAGTGCAATAGTGACCTAAAATAGCGTCGCCATCATCCATGTCTCTGCCGTTTTTTTTATTGTCGAAAAGTCATCGGTTTCCATAGTATCATATTGAAAGAATTTAGTGAAGATGCCACAATAATGTTAAACAATGGTTGTCACCCCAACGGGCCATGACTCGAGCCCAACATCATAACTTCGCGAGAGCAATTTTTTTCATTTTTCAGGGTCAATATCTCAAAAACTGTCCATTTACGAACTTTGGTACCGAAACATATTTTGTTCAGTAGGTCTTCAGCTACAACATATGTGAAAATTAGCCAATTTAACCGAAATATGTTTTCCCATTTAAACGGTGCGGGGTCCTTTAAATGTAGTTAACTTTTTAATTTCAAAGCGTTCTGCCTCAACAGAAAAACACGCCTGTACCACCCTCCACCAGCAAGAGTTAACGGTAGTTTCCATAAGTTGGTGGTTAAGGACATATGCAGTTCTTTACGTAAGAAGCATAGCAAACTGTCTTTACAGTTAAGTCGAAACTGTTATTGTCGAACGAGCGAGCGAAACGAGCCAGGGGCACAGTGAAATATTTTTACAGATGCGGTTGAATCTATTTTCAAAGTTCTTATCCCAGCAACAGACAAATCATGTTTTTTACCTCATTTCACACAAAAGCGTTAAGCAAAATTTTGACAGTTCACAATTCAAATGTCATTAGTTTTTTTATTTTGGAGCCCTCCACCAAAAACAGTTAAGGGTAGCTTTCTTAAGTTAGTGCGTAAGAAAATATGTAATTATTTACGACAGAAGCACAGTAAATTAGTCTTTAGGTACATAGTTTAAAAACAATTATTGTTTAACGATGAGTAAAGTAAAGTAAAGTAAAAAGTAGAAGCTTCTACCGCCTCCGAACTGCAGAACGCTGCAGAACTAAAAAAAAGCGAAAGTTCTATAGATATTTCCATTCCAAAATGGCCAAAATGGGTAATAAGGCCGGGCAGGTAATAAGGCCGGAATTTTTTTTAATACATAAGGACCAGAGAAATGGCAACTATAACGCCATCCCTGTGCGAGGTACCTTAAACTCATATGAATGATGCAAAAAAATCCTATTAATACTTCGTCGATGGGCGGTGTGCATATGCCGAAGAGCCTATCGTGCAAATTTATTTGCCAAGGTATTAATAATGCATTTAAAAAGTAAGGTATTTTTTTATTATTCGGCTAGATTTTTGTTGGTACTTAATCGCACGTATCCATAGTAACATTAATAAAGGCACGATTAACCATCTTGCTTTATTTTTGTAATCGGTAGATGAGAATAACCTCAAAAAATTAAAAATTTGCTAACCGGGTAATAAGGCCGGGTTTAGAAAATCTTGTTCGTCATGTGGCATGTGGGTGTATGAGGAATGTGTTAGTCTCATCAGTGAACACGAAGAGATTTACGTCTGTCGAAAGTGCATGCCCTAAAAGAAGATGTTTTATCGGCCTTATTACCGGAATAGATTTAACACTAACGGCCTTATTATTACCAGCCCACTCTGGTAGTAAGGCCGAAAAACAATTTGTTTTCTTTTGCTTATTATCAATAATTGATGTTTTGTTTTCATGTTTCATGTTTCATGTTGTGCTTTTTGTTGAAAATGTCTTTAGTTTAATAATAAATAATGAAATTCCACTAAGCCGGCCTTATTACCCAACAATACCTTAGATTCCAACTGATACACTGGAAAGTGATATTTTAAATCGAAAACCAGGTCTAGTGTCTACAGAACTGAAGGCTTTAACGATTTATTTGCTTTCGGGGGAAGCACGGGAGACAAATCCGCAGTTTTCACGCAAAAACTGGCGTCACATTTTCCGGTTACACGCTAATCGATTTAGCATTAATCAATTAGCAGACGACCGCAGCCGCCGAACAGCAATCAATAATTTTGTGCTAAGTGTGGTGCACTGATGATGGTATTTCAGGACGGAATGCACATCGTCTCTCCCACATCAAAGTTGGTGGGCGGCGCACCCACCCCTTTAGCCCCTGCCGCTGCTATTATCCCGGCTGCTTTTGGCCGCATTATTTTAGGACCGAAATTCAACTTCAACTATGTCACCCCAGGATTAAAACGGCATTAGCCCAGGACAAAGTAAAACCTACACGCAGTCTTCCACTAATGAATAATAATGGCGCCTGAAACATCAACTTTCGCAGGGGTGCACCACCAGAAGTGCAGGCGCTAAGTTGTAAAGTATCAAAAGCTAAATTTCTTAGTGTTTTCATTTTTGTTGAATAATGGTGCTGTAGCTTAAAAATTGAAAAATTTAAATAGGGACTACTTGCCGTATTTTGAATTCCGCGGTTTTTTTGAGAAAAAAAATATAAAAGTGAACTTTCGTACAAAAAGTTTGTTTTGTTACGTCACAATCAAGCATTTTTGACATAAACCTACCCTCCTATTTTGCTCCTATTGCTCCTATTTTGCTCCTATTTTGTAATAAATGCCAACTTGCGCACAAAAGACGAATATCGAGGAAGCTAAAGATTCATGTAGAAAATCCAATGCAATTTATGTGAAAACTTAACGATTCTGGATGAATTTGCCCAATACTAAACCACACTAAACGTTTAAAAGTCAAATCGTGGTAAAACAGAAGCTTATTCGATACCTACTTCAAGGAGATTAGCAAAAACACCCCTTACAAAATACCGAATAGGGAAGGGGATGGAAATTCGGTTTAAACGGTGATATATTTGAAGTAATTATAAATTAGGAGTCCGGTAAAACTTTTAGAGAATTCGACGAAAAATTTGTTGATATGTGGACTAAAAATGTGACTAATTAGAAATCTATCGAGTTTACTTGTCGGTCCCTGCGTGACGGTGAAAATTATAGCTCCACAGATATATAGACTTCTAATTTGTCATCGCTTTCTTTGAATTTCTAATGTAAAATTAATTCAAATCCTTACATTACATTTTTATCGTATGGTACTAATTTTTTCCGACATTTGCGAAACAAATTAATGAGTAGCTTTTGCAACGATTTTCCAAAAGCAAAAGCTACGAATGCATTTGTACGCAAATTTTGCAGAAAAAATCGGACCACGAATTATATTCGGGTGATTAAACAACAAAATAAATTTCAATGGAAACAATAAGGTTACCGTGCTCGTTGCCATACCCATAACATTGCATTTGACAGAAATTTTTCGCTGGAAAACCGTCCTGCTTTTTACTCGTGGCGTTTTTCAGTTCAAAACCAAGGTGATTGGTCGACTGTCTATAAATTCTGACGTTTCATTGGTTTAAAATTCTGTGAGTTGTTTAATCTCTTGAAAACGGTTCAGTAAATTCTCAAAATTGTACAACAATGAACAGCATATTTCGCGGGTTTGCATTTGATATACAACGTGTTTCTTAATAACGTTCCAATATTTCAGGGGGTGATTCTACATAAAAATAATTAATTTGGGTATGGGAAATGCTTCTTACAAAATTTCTAAATTTTTATCACTGGCGTCTTAACCTGCACGCGATCTTTTTTGCATTTTGACGCAAAAATGTCGCATTTTTAGTTTTTTACATTACTTTTGTTCTACATATATCGATAGGATGCACCGTTTCCGAGAAGAATCGATTTCAAGGTTGAATTCAGGTTTCCAATTAAAAGAAATAGACAATGTGGAGGCAAAATTTGACAAAGCCCGGTATGCAAAAACAATGCAAATGTCTGTCATTGTCTCCAAATTGCGTCAACAAATAGAAAAAGATCTACAAGATTGGAAAAATTCATTACATGCTGTTGGTAGTAGTGCCCCCTTCAAAAGCTCTCTTAACACAACCTCTTAAGAATCATTTCGGAACTCATGTTGATAGTTAATTTTCTTCCAATTTTTTTTATGTAGAATCACCCCCTAAAATATTAGAACAAACCCCCACGTTTAGCGTCAGCATAAAAAAAAGAAAGGGTTTCAAATTATTCAGTTTCCAAAGATGTATTCACTCTTACCCAAGTAACAATTTAAGTTTTATATTAACCTACGAGATAGCTATAAAACTTACTAACAAGAGTTTCTTTAAAGCTATATTCTCCCTTAAAGGAGTATTGAACACTATAATAAATCAGTTATAAGGTGAAAAAGGAGATCCTTATGAGGTTCTTCCAGTGCACTTTTTGAAACTTCTTTAAAACCTTTCCATCTTAATTCAACAGTGTTGATAACATTGTCAAGTCATCCATAAAACTTTAATAAAACCTTTGCGTCTTAATAAGATCTTCAAATTGAATTCAATAAAGTCTTACATATGTTTACTTAAAATAATACCTTTACTAGGATTTTAACTTTACCTTCTTATATTCTACTGCATCTACAATTGTTATTTTTAAAGTTTTATAATAAATAATGTTAATAATGTAGTGTTCATCTATGAATCCTGTTTAAAATGTACTCTGTAATAGAGTGCAAGAGCATGAAGTCCGCAAAACACTACATAACCTCACTATTTACGACAAATTTTAAAATAGCTTAAAAAAGTTTTTAAAAAGCAATTTAAGTTTATGATGTATGTATTGAGAGTATTTAATCTTGAAAAATTTTTAATTAATCTTCTAAGAAGTTCAATTTAAAACCTCAGTTTTATGGTGCACCATTGAATAGAGTAAATAACCTGTAGAGCTGTTACATTTAAAAAACAGTTCTTAAATCATTAATAAAACTCTCTAATAAAGCAGCCAGAAAGTAAAGCTCTTATTTATTAATTTAGCAAGTGTATTGTGACTTCAAGAGTTTTTTAAGATGAAGTACATTTGACAGCATTCAGAGCTGTCCGCGTTCAGAGCATGTAGTTTTATAATTCATTCTTAGGGATGCAGATAAAACTTACTTATAAAACTGTTCTGTCTTTCAGTATTAATGCTATTTACCACAACTTTTACACAGCTGCTGACTTCTGTAATTCCATTATAAACCAGTTATAAAACTTAAGCAAGACTAGTTACTCTTAAAATTGTTACTTGGGTAGTGCCCTTTTGACAAGAATCTCTGAAATTGTGTATATGGAGATTGTATTACCCGGCGAAAAGTCAAAAAGAGTTTGGAGGCGATCGACCCGCAGCAAGTGCCTTTTTGGCAGATCAAGTTTTAAAATTTATTGTCACCATCATCAGAAAGATCTCCAATTCTGATTTTTAGAAAACAAAATGTATTCACATTTAGTGCCCTTTGGATACAAAAAATCGGACTTCTGTAAGAACACTAAAAACACTATAGCCCAAAATATTAGATCGATGTGGCTGAAATTTGGAATATGGATGGTGTGGGACCCGCTGAAGAGATAAAAGGCTTTTGGAAAGAATTAGTCCGCGAGAAAGAGCCCTTTTGGCGTATCAGCTTAAATTTTAAATACAAGGCATCCTTTTTATGTCGCCATTAGAAAGACGATGAAATTCTGGTTCTAAAAATGTATTCACAGTTTCTGCCATTTCAGCAGAAAATAGAGGAGACATTCCTTCTCATTAAAAAGGATTGGGCTGACAGTGGATGACGTGAAGTTGCAGTTGTTTGACAATTGAGAAATTAGTCACAGACGAGTAGTATAAAATTTTTCAATTGAATTGACTACTATCTACACAAAAATCAAATAAATATCCACTCGATGTGAAGGTTCCAGCCGCTTCTCTGCTGTTCGTTTTTTTAATTCTAAAAATCCACTTATTGTTCAGGTCACGTCACTTGGTCAGAATTTTCTTATTTTGCATTTTTTCAGCAACCAAAATCCAAATCTTGTTCTTCTTGAATAGCTTGTTTCCACTTTTCACAATCAGTGCCGTTTATTGCTTCTTGATAAGTTAAAAAATAAAGTCATCAAACCTTTTGGAAGTTTTTGCGTCTCTCCTTGACATCCTCTTCATCTTCCACGTCATATTTGAGATCGCATGGAATCGGCTAATTTCGAGTGTTCCAAAAAAAACAAGTCCGGCCGGGGTGACGCTTTAATGACACTACGAAATTAAAATTTTAAATTGTTGCAACTATTCTGAATGAAAGTAGTCCCTGTTTTGATTCTATGTAGAATAATTAATAAATGCCGTCGTTCGTTGGGATATTGTGAGTTTTGTGAAAAACGTGTAGTGTCGACCCTATAGTATTAATCTCGAGGGGTAATTCACCTTTGAAATGAGGTGTACACGGGAGCTGAAATCACCTGAAATCTGTTGAAATCACTTGAAATCATTCTGAAATCAGTTGAGATCATTTTGAAATGACACAAATACTAAGATGAAATCGTATCAAAATCACCGAAACCTCGCGCAGAAGCGGCCATTTTCCAACGAATATACCCTGCTTTTTCATAAAATGGCCTCCATATTTAATGTGCCGGCAGTAGAAATACGTAAGAACATGGAATTGGGCAGTACCTACTTCAATTAATTGTAAGGACTTTTTTCTTAGGGCGTTAATAAAATCTAGGTGGCTGGTGCAAGCGAGTTAGATACTTGTAAGGTGTTTTAGGCTTAATTTTTCTCACTATAAAAACTTGAAATTAGACTGAAATCACTGAAATCACTTGAAATATCTGAAATCTTGAAATCAGGTGTACACACTTATTAAGAGTGAATTACCCCTCGATTAATCTAATAACCAGCCAGCACTTACTTCGATTTATTTACTTCGGAACAGTTACGAAAATGCCCGAGTGACGCACGAAAATGTCCGAGTAAGTCCGGAAATGCCAGAGTGACGTCACACTTGCGGAGTCTATTGAAATTTTTACAAAGTATATCGGGCGTCCCAAAAAAACGGATTTTACTTTCTTCGGTTTTCTTTTTTCTAGAAACAGTCTGTCCTTATGAGATTGTTCCTCTTGCAGATGCTAGAAGTTTTAAAGTTAAAACGCCACCATTTCACTTCTTCATTTCTTGTATTCTTCTCACTTTATGTTGTTGCTTCTTCTTTTTTGGTTGGTTCTTTTTGATTTCTTCAGACATACATTAGATCTTCTACATTTCCGTTTCTTTCAAGCCTCCCCTTATTCGTATCACGTAACCTGAAATCTAGACGTCTCGTGTTAATCGCGAGCAAATGAAATTCCCTTCAATTGCCCCGAAATTAAACCAAGTCGTGATTAGTGCAGGAAGAACAATTTTGAGCGAATTCCTCTCCCGCATTCCCAGGCGTATAAATATTAGACTGGATTTATTTAGCACACAATAACGATAATGTCACTCTGAAATAAACGCCCAGCCTGTCTACCCTTTATTGATACAGAGCAAATCCAATAAGACGCGACAGTTATTGCCCTGCTTCGATCGCTGCAAAAAGTGTCAGCCTCCACATCCAGAACGAAGAAGAGATGAATACCCAGCAATTAATGGAAAGGGCATCCGATTGGTCTACCTTGTTTATCGGTAAAGTGGATAGCTACGTTATCGACCGAACTACCCGACCGCGAACGTTAATTAACGCACCGCAACGTGTCGCCGCTTGTAACGAGGATTGTATTAGCACGTCATGGAATTACAGAAAAAGGGAGAACGTTTTGAGGTTTGTTAATGCAGTGTTTTGCCATTTCAAAGAATGTTTTAATGAAATTTTTTAGAGGGGCACCTGCACTCTTAAATGCTTTGAAAACGCGTGCTGTGGGTGGATGCGGGCTCCGGGGGCGGCAGAGGATAATGCGGCTCTTTGACACATCATGGAGGATACTAATGGACGACTGGGTTTTGAGCAAAATAATTACGGAAAAGCAGAAAATAATTTTTTCGAGCGCACTTTACGTTTTAAGGTAAATTGCGAGGACGAGTTTTTTCTGAAGATTGCAGAAAAATAGGAAAGCCTGCCACTAAAACTCTTATAAAACATTTACGTCAAGTTTTAAAGTTTGTTTGCTGTTGCTTATTGTCAACATTGTGGTTGACTGTATCAATGAAATCCGCTCCATAATAACGCTTATACACAGGTGGGCTCCAAAATGTCTGATACTTTTTAAGAGCGTGTAGTATCCTTGTCCAGATCTGCTAAGAACAGGGGCAAAGCGAAAACGTCATTTCCGTCATTGTTAAAAGTTGGCTCAAAATCATTGAACTTCTCACTCCGTTGCGCGAGTTATTATGAAGTAAATTTAAAATCTGGCAAACAATAAACCTAAATTGAAGCTTCCTCTTTAAACTGACGCCTAACGCAAAATCATAATTTTTTGTCTAACTGCGTTATGAATTTTCTTCGATACCTTTGTTTCCCGAAATATTGCCTTGGAGAGCCAGCGTCAAGTGCTGCCATCCCTATTATGCGTGGCAGCTCAAGGAAATAATTTTATGTCTTTCTCATCTAGGTCTATTCTGTATAAAGCTGTCTTTGTTGGATAAACACTGTCGCGAATAGTTCTGTCTATACGATTTTATGTCTATTCCTTTCTAGTGCACGACTTTGTAAATAAATGCGCGTACGTGTTGATCGATTCAGATGGTTTGTAACCTCCCGACAAGTCGACAACCAATACAGTGTGTTCCCAAATCTTGTAGCAGAATTCTTACCATTGACTCCTTGCGTAAAATTTAAAAGGGTAAAAAAGGTAAAAAGGAGTTAAAAGTTGGGTTCGATATCGTTCCATATAAGGAAGCTACCGATACTGAGCTATGGATACGAATCTGAAATTTAGAGCGGAAACTGTACGGATATAAACAGCTGTATACTGAATTTTTTCTGGTGCGTGCAAGCAATTTCGAAATCAGGACGCACCGTTTTCGAAAAATAAATTTAGAGGCTCATTCCTTACGTTATTTAAAGAAGAAAATTTTGTATGGTCATATTATGGCGAAAAATGCTTCCTACGGGAAAACTTTCCTTCCCAGATCAATGCAAGGAATCAGTCCATGAAGTATAATTTTTGATAATTTAGTAAATAAAATAAAATCTGTGACAATAACAAATGTTTGCGTGCTAAAACGATTAGTCAATTTATTCGAAAACAGTGCGTCCTATAGCGATTAAGTACCTTTTTCTATAAACACTATTAAAAACAGTTTTTTTAACGTTTGTTGACAATTGTTAAAAATGGCATTTTCTGACACCAGTCATTTACTTTTAACACTGCTGTCAAATAGTTATTTATGATATAAATATTAAAAGTGGTATTTTATTTTGTGAGAAAGGGAAGTTTGGGACACGACGCGCATATTATACACAATTTTAGTGCCGTAGCAAAATGCGAGGCACCCTTTTTTCTACAAACACGATTAAAAGAAAAAGTTTTCATATTATTAGTTGAAAACGACCATGAAATTCGCTGTAACTGAGGCAGAGGTATAGTGACAATTTGTTGCCGGGGCTTGTTTAATTGTTGTTGCATTGTCACTTTTAACACCAGTGTTAAAAGTAACTGTCTTTTAATGCCGGTGTCAGAAAACGGCATTTTTTACAATTGTCAACAAACGTTAAAACAATAATGTTTTTAATACTGTAATTTACTTTTTACCCCCAGTATTAAAAGTAACAATGCAACAACAATTAAACAAGCACCGGCAGCAAATTGTCAGTATACCTATCTCAGTTACAGCGAATTTCATGGTCGTTTTCAACTAATAATATGAAAAATTTTGCTTTTAATCGTGTTTGTAGAAAAAATTGTGTATTATAGGTATGTGTGTTAAAACTGATTTTATGTTGTTCGAAGGGATGGACCACTCCGCTGCGCGTCGTGTTTCAAACTTCCCTTCTCACAAAATAAAATACCACTTTTAACACTTATATCATAAATGACTATGACGCCTTTATGGACCGCTAATCATCATTTCGAAATTGTTTTGTGAGGAAACTGCCTACAGAAAAAATTGTAGGAAAAATATGTAAAGGCCCTAAGAATGCAATAATAATAATTTGAAAAAAAATCGGAAAAGAGCCGGTGGTCTCCGCTCCCAGATTTGTATACTTAAATTTTTTTTTTTAAATAAATTTTAAAAAACTGGATTTTTAGGGACGCCTTGAAGGAACGTAATTCCCTTAGGTCAGTCTAAAGTCGAAATGTAAAACTAATTTTGATTTGTCAAATGGATTCATTCTTTTTTCTCAACGGATTCAGAATTTAGGATTTTTTCCAACTTAGACCGGCAGTAGGTACAGTCACGGCCACCCTAGATTATGTTTGCAAATTTGACATGTTTTAACATTGAAAAATTTTTAAAGAGATAAAAATGTTTTGAAAAACTAATTACGCAGTTGAATTTATATCGAAAAAGCAAAGGTTTTTGCGTTTTTCAAAAAACTCAATTTTTCACCGATTTCTTCGATGTTTTTGAACATCTAAGGTGGTGGTCGTGTAGTTACTCCACTACTGGTCAGGTCAAAAAACGTAGATTCCGAATCCGTTGCGAAAAATGATTAAATTAAATCAAAATGACGGTCATTTTCGCTTACAGGAAGGGCAAAAAAATGTCTCCCCACAGCAGTAAATGCAGATCAAAAAAAAATTTAATTGTGTCACAGACCAATGTACCGGTACCTATGTCCAGATTTTCTAGCTAGATAAGCCACTGGAGTATTGAAGACAAGAATTTTGTAATACAAACACGATGCGTGTAATCTGTGATTAAGCATATTTAACCATAGGTACAACTATTTCAGTTTATAAGCAACATGTTGAAATCTAGAAAACCCAAAAATAAACCGTAAAGTGTGACTTTTGAAAGCACCTCTGGAAAAGTCTAGGTTTCCATTTGAGAAAAGCATAAATTAAAGTTATTCCGGTAAAAAAACCGAAAGGGAAAAAAAGTACACCATTGCAAGTGTAATTGCCCCAACTTAAGCCAAGTTGATCAGCGTTTATTTCGTTTCAATATATTTTTTACGTCCGCGCCCGCGGTCCGAAAGATATTCAAGGTGGAAACTTTAAAGAACACCCTGTGTGCGAGTCGCGAGCTGGTAGCTCTAGAAGAAGTGGGAGATTCGAGGCTCCTCCCACTTTATCTGTTGAGTGACCTTCGTCTCTCACCGCTGCCCCTCAGCAGAAACCATGTGTAAACATACAACACGCTCTTAATATTGACAGCAATAGGTATTCATATGAATTAATACAGTGTAATCATTTGAATTTCACATCAGATGGGATATGATAACAAGAAAACATGTCTTTGAATAGTTGATGTTAAATTTAAAGATCATGTGGTGCAATTTAGATAAACTCTGTTAAAGCTAGGCCCCAAAATGGCGGGGGTGGAATTACAGTAGAACACATGCAAGGTCACATAAAATTCGTGAATTGACTCCAAAATGTCTTTGATTAGTTACGGCGACGACAGTGTTAGATGAACCAAGCAAAGACATAAGATTTGGTTCCCCTTTCTGCTCTAGAGCTATTTTTTTTACTCTATTTTTTAATTCAGACGTTATGTGCATTGGCCAGGGATGCCTTTATCTTTTTAAATTTCAAAAACAGTGAAAACGAAACGTATGGATTTGATGTTTTTGGCGATTCGATTTTTCGATCGATTTTATTAAGCTTCGCGAAGCATAGAAGTTAAAAATGGGACCCAAGATGGCCACATTGAAAATGGATCGAACGTGACAGCTGGGCTTTCAATATTATAGAGACAGATTTTATGCAAAGTACATAATATTATTATTTTTGCATATAGGTAGCACTGTCAGCAAATGAAAATCCTGAATGAATTAAATTGTTTGAACCTGATTTGTCCTAATTAATGACTGCCTGTTTTGCATATTTTTTAACTTTCAGCGGAAACGTTGCATCTTTCCACTATATATGGCGCATATATTGCATATTTTTGACGCTAAATGCATATTAGAAAAAATTTTTTGTTCGATTTTCGTTCAATACGTCGGATCTCACTGGTCGGGTCATCAACTCATCGTTTACCTGCTATTTCCGGCTCGGCTTGTGGTCGGTCCAAGGGCAATAAAACGCTGGAAAGCCCTTGGGAAAGCAGACGGTTAGACCAAATGTTTTGAGTAGAAGCAAAAATATTGGCGAGAGACGATCTTCCGTTATTTCTTGTACAGCCGAAGTAATTGAAAATGAACAGGGGCTGAGCCTAGATCCCTGCACAGTATTATAATATTAATTTCAATTCAGGTAGAAAACTCCACTCAAACCGCTGCCGAAGCCGAACACTTGGCCGCAAAGAAATCCGGTATCTTAGAATGTTACCGTGCTGGGATCTAATCTAAGCCCCTGCTCATTTTCAATTACTTCGGCTGTACCAGGAACCTGGTAACAATTTGTTGAGGGAATAGAGTTAAGTGTTGTCATCAAATGGAAACAAAGTTTTTTGCCAAGCTTGAAGTAAAACGGTTCACAAAATTTAGATGTGTTCTGCTGATAGGTCCTTTAAGGCACTGGCGGGGGTTTATTACGCTTGGCCCCTTATGATACGCATGCGTTGATCTTGTGTCATTTCTAGTGCATTTATACGTCATTTGTCATTACTGTCAACAGAATCTAGGGTTTTTCACGTTTACCGCATGCGATTTTAACCTTCAATAATGATAAATGACAAATGACTGACAGTAGACATTCAAGTAAATTCTGTCGGCGGTCAAAAAATGACTGCGCATACGGCCATACATGGCGGCATGACGTCACGCTTACAGGACCTATAGGGACTCGCACAAAGGTCAAATTAATTTCGAAAGAGGGTCAAAATTTACGTCATAAAGTACGTAAAACGTTCGGACGGCGTTACATGTGGAACGGCCCCCTGGAATCTAAAAGCCGTCATAAGATAAATTATTGGGGGACTTTTCATCCATAAAACAGCTTTGAAATTTGGAAAAAGTACCAAAATTTACGTCATAAGGAAGCTTCGAATTATATGCAAGCAAAATATTGAAAAACATGCTCATATTCATGCATATATGCATTTATGCAAAATATGCTTACCGTGTATTGCGAAAAAAGCAATAGTTTTATGCAGCTTTATTTTAAACCAATTTTGTTATGGCATAAATAGTTTACAATTACATGTCCTAAAAAAAGTTACAAGCTAAAGATTAATTTACTGGTTAAAACATGTTAATTCGCTATAAGGGCTTTTAGCTTACCCTCTAAAGTGTTAAACTAAGTCAAAAACTAAAGGAATGAAAGGCAAGTTTTATCTATGAGCTCCCTGATTGGATAATTGGGTTTGGTACAAAATTAGTATATTACGTAACGAGAGTTGTAAGAAGCATATTACGCACGTGTGGCAGAAGTTGTACACGAGCCGCGTAGCGGCGAGTGTGTAATTTCACAGTGCGTAATTGCCTTACAACTCGAGTTAAGTACGATACTTTTTCTACGAACACACAATAGGTAGGTACGAAACTTTTCAAAAGTAGGTAATATATCCAAGAACTTTATCGAGAGGAATAGGTATTTCGGAAATATCCTCGGACAGGTCAACCTTATGATGTGATGATGTGAATCCAGTGGTATAGTCAGATATTTTTTAGCACTTCCGGTTCAACCGGAAATGACCATCATTTTTATTTTTCAAATGGAATCATACTTTTTCTCAACGGATTCGGAATGCACGTCTCACAAAGAATGTTATGCACAACTCTGCATTATTTGGTCCCTGAAATGTTTTTGTCCAGCATAAATAATTGGTTCATGCTTACAATGGAATTACTTTTCTTAAAGTCAACTAAATTAACGGTTTTCTTATTGTTCAAGGGTACCAAAAACCTCCAGTATTCTATATTATGACAATTAGACATAATTTCTTTAAAATAACTGGTCAAAGGTTCAAGATAATATAAAGAAACACAACTTGCCGGTAAAAGGTCCTGCGATGTAACCTAACTTTTGCACAGAAGATTTTCATTGATTTTACCTCGGATTTTACTTTGAAATGACATTTGACAAATAACAATCGAAAACTGTGCGATTTTCACTATTTACGCACAGTTTTAGATTTGCGTGCGTAAAGGAACGGCTTACTTAGTTTGTACTTTGTACAAAATTGGCTAACTACGAGGCTAACTATTTACAATAGTGGCCGTAGAAAAATATAATGTTAATGGACAGGTGAGCCGGTTTAGAATAAACTGGGACAGGGTCGTTTATTAGTTTATTATGTACTCATTTATTCATTATTTAAGTAAATTTCTGCGAATGTATACTAATCTTGGGGATGAGAAGGTTTCGTCGTACAGCTAAAGGGAAAAAACCGAGTTAGTTTTGCGAAAAAATGCAAATACCTAGGTATACATATGTCCATTTTGACGATTAATACAAATTAATCGAAAAATGCCTAAAATATGCTAAAAATGCAATTCGCATATAATCCGAACCTTTGTCATAAGATCAACTTGTCGGCTATTACACCCGATTTATGAAACCGCTGTCAAAATATTTATAAGATAAGTTTTTTTGAAAAAAGGGCTGAAAATTAAGTCGACTGGTACATAAGAAAGTTAAGCGTAACCATGTGTCACAATATACCACAAAATCAGAAATCCATTGTAATACAAAATTTTTTCTTTTATTTTGTTGCTCACAACACCCGATTTAAGAAATGTAAAACAAAAATTTTGAGGGCTAAGTTGCTTTAAGACAGCAGTTCTCGAAAAAGGGCCCGAAATTTACGCCGTCAGGTACATGAAAATTTGAAACGGCATTATGTGTGGACTTTTCAAATTGGAAAAAGGGCCAAAATTTATGTCACGATCCGCTTCGTAAGACAAAAATTTTGCTGGTAAATTGTTGTAAGGCAACATGTTTTGGAGAAGGGTACGATAATTATATCTTACATCCTACAAAATATATTACGTCGAAAAGCCCTTGAAGTCACTAATATATCGTTTGAAAATGCAAGGTTTTATTTTAGAAAATGCAGCAGAGAAGCGGCTGGAACCTCCCCATGCATCGCGTGGATTTTTGTATTCTGTGTAGCTAGTAGTCAATTCAGCACAAATTTTTTTTTTCGTCTGTGACTAATTTCACAATGTTCTGACAAATACCGACTTCACCTCGGACATCACCCATCACATTTGACAATATGTTCCTTTTAAGGTTAATATTTTGTCACCTTGTTGACAATAACTGCCACTTTATGTCATCCACTGTCAGCCCGCTCCCTTTTAATGAGAAAGAATTTTTTCTCAATTTTTCACTGAAATGGCAGAAACTGTGAATACATTTTTGGAACCAGAATTTGAGCGTCATTCTAATGGCGACATAAAAACGGAGGCCTTGTATTTAAAATTTTAAGTTGATATGCTTAAATGGCACTTCCCGTTTACCAATTGCTTCCAAAAGCCTTTCAGGTCTTCAACGAGTCACCCAATCTCCATATACCAAATTTATGGTAATATGGGAGAATTGAAAATTGATGTGCCAAAACGGCACTTTCCGTGTATCGATTACCTCCAAACATTTTTCTGCTCTTCGACGTATAATACAGTCTCCATGTACAAAATTTCATCCAAATCGGTCCAGAGGTTTCGGCTGTATCGTGTTTTTAAAGTACGTTAACAACCCTGAATATTTCAATTTTTGTCAAAAAGGCACTAAGAGTGAATACATTTTTAGAAGCAGAATTTGAAGGTCTTTCTTATGGTGACGTGAAAAATGGGGGTTTGCATTTAAAATTTAAAAGCTGATATGCCAAAATGGCATTTCCAGTTGCACGATTGGCTCCGAAAGCTTTTCAGATCTAAGTTGGTTGCAGATGCCCACGCACCAAATTTCAGCCAAATCTGTCTAGTAGTTTTGGCTGTGACGTGTTTACAAACGTACGTACGTACACACACAGACACAGACCGCTTTTTTGGGTTCCTGAGACCTCAAAACGTTCTTATCTCGAATTCGAAAATTTTAGTGATTGCAGTAACCCCCAATTTTTTTTATTGTGATGGGGTTGGGGAGGTTAAAACCTTTAATTATTTTGAAATTGTGATGGGGTTGGGGAGGTTAATACAAAAATATGAGAACTTTAGTATTAGCACCTCAATATCCATCAACATCCGAGTTTTCATCGGAATCTTCAGAGTCTCGATCATTTTCTGTGTCAGAATTTTCAGTATCTTCTACTCCTACAACTTCTTCGTCTTCGCGTAAAATTCCTTCATGTAGACCTTCTGGAAGACTTGTTCTACTATTTGATTTCAGATGAAGAACATTTTGAGTCATTTGGTAGCTGTTAAGTCTTTAATTTCCGGTAAAATTGGGCCCCAAGATGGCCGGATTTCCAGCACCCGTTTATTCAACTTTACGTCTTCGCTGACTAAAGGCCGGTCCTCGCATTAATTCAATAGATGGCAGTACAAACCATTAGGGCCCCGACAATAATTATCGATGCAATCTTGGTTGCAACTACAGCAGCTCACAAACCAACAAAAACCGCCGTTACAAGAAGTCATCAGGCCTTATCGTCGGAATTAATACGTGTTTAACATTCACGTGCACGAACATATTCGCAATTTGTTCCTTCACAGCGAAGCACGTAGTCGAGTGTGTACTTGGCGCCCTTCCTCGACAAAAACCACTAATGCGGAGGTGGCGGAGCCAGAAAGCGAAGCCGCAAGATCGCAATTTAAATAACTCCGCAAATAAGTCGGGAGTCGATATTGGTGGATGCGCCAGGACAGAAATTCTGATTCGGGTTGTTTAAAAATTAAAATTTTTATGTGAATATCAAAGGGATGAGCTTACTTTATTCCTTCATTCCAGAAATAGCTGGAAAGATGCGTGGATCAAGAGAAAATGTAACAGTGGGCCTTTGCAACAATTTTCGAAAATTATTGAATAATAAAAAATAAGTCGAGACCTCCTGAATAAGCAGTTATACAGGGTGTCCGGAAATAACGATGGAATTTTCGGAGGGTGATTCTGCAGTTCAAAATATGAAAAAAAGATCCTATAAACATGGGCCCGGAAATCGCTTCTAAGGGGGCTAGGGCCCCCTGAAGGGGGCGCTCAAAATTCGATTTTGATTTTGTCAATTATTAAGTTTTTGCATACTATCTGACATCGATAAGCAATATTAGATTACTTTAGATACTAATTTTTAAAATCCGTTCAGTTTTGTAATTTAATAAAAATCGTTTGATAAGCCTAGAAAATGCAAATGGATCTTTAAATCTAATTATAATCTTGTTATAACAAGAGAGGCTTTTTTATGTAATTTTAGTCAGGAAACCATATTCCGGTGAGAAATTGTCTAAAAAATAACACGTAAAAAAATTTGGGTGGGGAAAGCTGAAGCCCCCCATATTTTCCACGCCCCTGGTTGAATCTGCTTTTAGTAGATACCATAATCTGATGGCGCTTACTGATGTTAGATAATGTGCAAAAAGTCGTCACTGTATCTTAAGCGGTTCCTGATTTATTCAATAAAAACCGAATTTGAGGCGCTCCTTCAGAAGGCCGTAGCCCCCTTAGGAACGACTTCCGGATACATGTTTATAGGAACTTTTTTGCATATTTTGAGCTGCAGAATCACCACCCGAAATATTTCATCGTTATTTCCGGACACCCTGTATAATATACTAAAATCGATCGAATAATCGAATTTCCAGAAACATCAAATCTTTTCGTTTCAGGGCGCTGGGAACCCAAAAAAGGGGTTTTTGAAAAATGTCTTTGTGTCTGTAAACACGCTACAGCCTAAACTACTGGACCGATCTGGCCAAAATTTGGTATATGCACATTGTGGACATTTTCGCACATCAATTTAAAAAATTTAAATGCAAACACCCATTTTTCATGTCACCATACGAAAATTGTTCAAATTCTGCTTCTAACAATGTATTCGACCTTGGTGCCCTTTGGCCAAAAATCCGCGCGGTGAAAAAAATCTATGCATAATTGTATATTTTTATTGTAATTTGATGGCTGATATTGTACCTTAGTGCCAATTTTGTGATATAAAGGCTCCTTTTTGAATTTTTCTTATCAAAAGAGCATATTATTATTATAAAGGCTGTCCCAAAAAAAACCGAACGATTTATTTTTGGTTATAACTTTATTATTATGAGACCGATTTTCCTCAATTTTATATGGGACGTAGCCAAAGGATGAGGCTTTTAAAATCTGCAACCGTTTTCCAGATGGCGCCATTAATATATTCTTTGCGGCAGTTTCTTACACGAACACTTTTTGATTGGCTGGAGTTGAACCATCTGTGAACCGATCAAAATGAAATTAGTGTAGGATGGAAGCGAATGCTTTTCTTTTCTAAAGCAACTTTACAAAATTTTATTCTAACCGTTCTTGATTCATTTATAATTTTTTTTGTGATGCTTTAAAACAAGGATTTTTGAAGATTTTTTTTTTATTTGGTCACCGATCTTGAAAAAATTCGCAGAATCCTAACTAACACCATCAATATTTCACAAAATTATGTCACTTTGCAGATGGCGCCACCCTAGCAAATTTTTATGAACACATTTGATTAAAAAATTAACGAGAATATTATGAATGTGTAATTAGTAAAAAATGTTAGCACTAAAAGCGGCTACAGACAACAGGCTGGATTGGAGTAAACAACAATTCTGGATTTAAAAGTAAACCAAATATGTGCTTTATAACAGTCATAAGCTGAAGAACAACTTGTCGAGTTCACAAACAAGTCAATGTTAGACCATTTATGGTGTTACTAAGGATCCTGAAAATTTTGTCAAGATCGGTAGTATCAAATAAATATTAAAAAATCTGTTTTAGAGCATCGCAGAAAAATTTGTAAATTAATCAAGAACGTTCAGAATAAAATTTTGTAAAGTTGCTTTGGAAGAGAAAAGCATCAGCTTTAAGCTTACGCTATTTTCATTTTGATCGCTTCACAGATGGTTCAACTCCAGCCAATCAAAAAGTGGCCTTGTAGAAAACTGCCATAAAAAATTTATTAATGGCGCCATCTGGAAAATGGTTGTCGATTCTAAAAGCCTCATCTTTTGACTACGTTTCGTACAAGATTGGGGAAAATCGCTCCAATAATAATAAAGTTATAACCAAAAATAAATCGTTCGGTTTTTTTGGGACACCCTTTAGAATTCTATTGCCGGATCGAAAACCCTAGTGCCATTTTTTCGAAAAATGTAATATTAGGGGTGAAAAACATATTTAACTCTGTTGTTTTGTATTTGCCGCTTCTCGGTAAAGGCGACGCGACGGGGACTCCATACGCATCAGATTGCGCATCTCCCAGTCCCACTCAGCGGAGAGCGGTCAGTTTGCATTTGTACAGTTTGCGGGTTGGGCGATGGACTCGGGGATGTTTTACGCACTATTATAATTCTTAGACCCGTTCAACCTGCTATTATTCTTCGAAAAGTGTCATTTTAGGGGCGAAAAGTCCCTTTTCTTCATGTTAATCATTCATTATTTGTTTATAATTGTTATAATAGCTGGTTAAACGGTTAAAGTTACCATTACAAATTCTGAGAAAAAGTAGATGTTTCTACCGTCTCCGAGACTGCCAATTTAAAAAAAAAATGTGGAAACATAAGTTGCAAATTTTGCATATAATAGAGTTTTTTTTTCATTCCATAAGAGGGCAGCCACGTGATTGGTTTGTTCTGTCCATGTGTGAGTCTAATTAGAGAAAGAACTCTCTTCTCTCTCTGTCTAATCAGTAATCACATACCCTATTGGGCACTTGACCAGTCGTTGCTCTCGATGTTCTCTTTTCTTTTTTAGCTTTACAGTTCTTATTTGTTTGCAGATGAGGACTGCGGTCGACGATGGGGAAGAACATCAATAAACTTAGCATAGGTATGTATGTACATTTGATTGCAATTTGAATGCGGAATGTTGAGCTTTTTCAAAGAGGACACGCGAGAAAAAATCTAGCCAATAATCTTGATTTGTGAGATTGTCAGAAGTTAAATTGATGAAGATGAAGGTGAAGTTGATGCAGCACATTTTCTTCAATTGATTCCCACATTTGTTTGATGTGGAGGGCATATCTTAAAGTTTGGAGAGGTTGATGGGCTATCAACGATTGAATTTTACATCTTATTGAAAGTTGACTTAAGTTCGCCTAACCAATGAGAAATTTTAGTTTTGAGGGGAGTAAAATTTTGCCAAGGAAGGACAAAATAAGCGAATTGTGGAAAAAGGTTGAAAAATGTGGGAGATTAACAATTTAGCACAAATTAACAAACTTTACCGAAAGAAGAATAAAAATTTTAGTGATTGCAGTAACCTCCCATTTTTTTTAAATTGTGATGGGGTTGGGGAGGTTAAAATGTGCGAGTTTTTGCAAAACTAGCCCTTAAGGTGTGGAAACAGCTGGAGGGGGTTGAGAAAGTCAGAAGATCATTGTTAAGTAACTACCTAAGAGGAGCTGATGAACAAAAAAAAATTTCGAGAGGTACAGGCTAGTCCATACTACCTACCCTCCACACTCGCTAAAACTTTTGGAGTAAGTTTTCGGGAGCAGAAAAAAAAATTATTAGACTCACCATGTTATTTGCCTAGCGCCTATGGTCTCGGTCTGGTGAAACACCTGGTATATAATGATAACGAACATGTCTAGGTTTAAGAAAGGATCGCGGTACAAAATGGGACTTTTTGGTGTTGCAGCATGAAATGTGGGACGGTACAACGTGGGAATAAGTCCTAAAACTGCCGCCGGTACTAATGTAATGATAGTTGAAAGGGTGACTTTACGAAGCACCTAATACTTTCTCCCCTCATCTGATTACGTTTAGATTGCACGGGATTCTAAATTGTAGAATTGTGGATATAAAAGTTTATTACACACTAGATGTTGAACTGGTGAGAAGAGTATGAGAAAATACCGTAGAGTTTTAGTTAATAGTATATTACGATATTAGGTTGGTAAGTACAGTATAACAGAATCGAGGAAAGGTTTGCAAAAACGAGTCGAAGACGAGTTTTTGCAATTTCCGAGATTATGTTAGATGTACTTAACAACCGTGTATCGTATATGATTTTTCGCACAATCGAAATTAACTTATTGAACATTTTTCGTCAGCCATTAAGCAAATCCTGTTTGACAGATCGCCGAATTTTCCAAATGCTCTCGATACCTTTGCCAGTTCAATTGTTTTACTTACCATGCCTGTGTCAGATATGCGTGCTGTTATGAATTCATAACAGCACTGTTATTTTTCGTTGCCTGGGAAACCAAACCGCGCTTGGTAAGTTGAACTTACACCTTATTTTAACTACGTCGGTAAGAGAGTTATAACATACGATTGTGCGAAATAGTATATTACGATATTAGGTTGGTAAGTACAGTATAACAGAATCGAGGAAAGGTTTGCAAAAACGAGTCGAAGACGAGTTTTTGCAATTTCCGAGATTATGTTAGATGTACTTAACAACCGTGTATCGTATATGATTTTTCGCACAATAGAGTATTATACTAATTAAACCAATGTGTTAAAAATGGGTGGATATGATAGTACTCAATTTGGTATGAAACTTAGCGACGCTATTTGTTGCAAAATAATTATTGTGTAATAAATATTAGTAGTCAAAGGTTGCGAAAATCAAGTTTGCGCCAAAACGCTTGGGTAACCTTGGGGGTCCCTACGTCACTACTCAACCTTCGAGTTACGCGCTACGTCTTCAAGCCACAGTTCAAGTTCAAAGCAATGAAAGCATACCAACCATTGTCACAGTACAAGTACAGCTACTAATTATTAACCTAACCTAGATTCTGTCTGTTGCGCACGTGTTTTGTAAAGTTTTCAGTTGTATCGTTTTTGTGTTTTTTTAAATTAATAATGGAAGAAGGGTACGAAAGAGCCTGGTCTGATAATTTGCCAGAAATGTTGGCTAGGTTTTTCTCCAGCAACCCGGACTTTGTAGGTGCTGAAATGTCTGGTACCAAAACTACGAGGTAAATTTTGAACCCTTTTGTAATCAATTATATAACTATTATTGAAATTCTAGGGCTACTCAAGCAGTTTATGGTGAAGAAGCCTCCGGTTTTGTCCAGTTGAAAAGGCAGGGGGAAACTTGTATAATCAAGGCACGAGTTACCCCAGAACATAAGCTCCGTAATCCGGACTATAGGGTGACAATTGTTATAAATGAAACACAAAGAACGATTCTTAGTGCAGAGTGCACTGGATGTGTGGCTTGCAAAGGTAACGATGACTTAGAAAAAATATTTTTCCTCAAGTATAAATTTTAGGTGGATGTAAACATTCAGTGGCCTTCATTTTCTGGCTTTACAGAAGAAGTTGTGAACCAGCAGTAACATCGAAGGAGTGTTACTGGAAATCTTCTCGGCTCTCTAGAATTGCCCGTGGTAAAAGTTTTGTAAAAGCAGCAGAGTTAGGTAAAAAGACACCACCAACGTTACCTAATGTACCAGATTTCAAATCTCAAGTTGTGAGCGTGTTGACAGAGAAAAACTCGCAGGCCATGATTTGTAACATACCTTTGCGAGACAATGTGTTACTGAACTCTTCAATGTATTATTTAGGCTTAACGTTCGAGGACGTCCTTGATGCAGATGGTAGTTCAGGATCACCTGAGTTTTTTTTAAATTTTTGTCGTGCCAACATGACTACTGAAATGTGCAAGGCAATTGAGATAAGTACTAGGAACCAAGCAGATTCTTCTTTATGGTTTGAAATGCGATTTGGTCGAATAACAGCATCTAGAGCATACAACTGTTCCGTGTCCCATACATATGATGGCTCACTTGTCGAAATCATAATGGGTGCTGGGCTGCCACTTAAATTAGCTGCCCTATCGAGAGGCAAAGATTTGGAGCCAAAAGTCCTGGCAGTAGTAGCGGCCCAGATGGATGTGAAGATTGAAAAGTGTGGGTTTTTCATGGTTCCGGAAATTCCCATATTTGGGGCCTCTCCAGATGGTGTAACAGATGAACTGTGTTTTGAGGTAAAGTGCCCATCAAAGGAATCGACAGTGACGCACTACATAAAGGATGGTGAAGTTACGAAAGCGCCATATGCTCAAATGCAACTTCAAATGCATTTGTCAAAGAGAAAAAAATGTATATTTTGTGTAGCTTCGCCAAACTTCGAAACTAACAATTTAGTTACATTAAAGGAAGTTCATTATGATGCTGAGTACTGTTCAGAATTGATTAAAAAGTGCCAAGATTTTTGGAATGTAGCCATATTCAATAAAATTTGTAAGCAATAGAATAAATCTTGTTTTTTGTTAGACTTCTTTTTTACACCACTTCTTTTTTAAAAACCACAAAGAATTCTGTTCACCTTAACTAAAGTTTAAAAAAAAACCAAGAACTGTCCAACATAATTTATTTTTTACATTAAAGAGTGATTATTAATTTACAAAATAATTTTAATTTTTCTAACAAGCCTGCATTCACTTGATTAAACGATGATGTACATTTAAAATTCCGCATACAATCACAATAATATAATCCATTAAGTAAATAAGATTATGATCAATGTGGGAGTAAGGTACCAACATTTGAAACTCTCTCAATCGTCCAATCACTCTTTCAATGTGAATTCTTAGGGCTGCAATTTGCTTGCCAGCTTTTACATCCAGTTTGGATAAGGGCTGCTTTCCTTCTACACTGGGAGGTCTTACCAGCTGACAACCTTTCTGCGTTAAAACACTTGCAACGTGCTTAAACCCCCTATCTGCCATGACCGTGTAGTTATCTGGCAGAACATTTAGAAAATCGCTTTTCTCCACAATCGTTTTGTCTGATGTTCTCCCCCCAAACCCAATTGATACAAAATTTATTATTCCATTTGGGGTGGAGGAGATTAAATACTTTATAGTATTTGCTTTGTAATATTCAGACCAAGTTAATGACTGGTTAATTGGGTCTGTTGGTTTTTCAATTGCAATTTCAAAACAGTCAACAATAGTCTTTACGTTAAAATATTTAGACCTAAAGGCAATTGGTAATGACCACCTAATTTCGTCACTGGAAGGCCAGAAAACTACCTAACTGTTTTAAGAGAGCACATAACACAGGCACTGTTTTTGTAAAAATTTTTCCTGCATACGATACACTAACACCAAAGTCATCGGCCAATCTGACATATTCATCGTCAGTTCTGATTTTTTTTAAGGTCAATAAAATATGCATTTTTGGTATGGGTCCATTCTTTTCACATAAATTTACTATTACGTAGGCATCTTCTGGAAGCCCCAAATATTTTTGACTTCTACGCTGTAATAGTCTCAAGTGATATCTTTTGTGACCTTCCAAATCTTGTCTGTGTTCGCTATCAGAACTTACACTTAAACTGTCCTTATCAGAATCACTGCTCGTATCACTTTCACATGAGGGTTCATATTCACTGTCTGATGAGATTATGTCATTACCTCGGTCACTCCCATTTGTTGAACCATTGCTCTCTAAAATCTCGCTGTCTGTTGCTAAAACTGATGTCTTTGTAGAAGTTCCTACAGATTGCACTTTTACAACAGCATTCACATAAGCACTTCGTACTGATGGCCTATAGTGAAATTGAACAGCCTTGTTCACTGTTGAAATCTTATCTGTTTGTACACCTTTTGATGAAAATGAAAGGGACTTTTCTATAGTTTCCTCTACTGCAACCACTTCTTCAAGATCCTCAAAACCTTCTACTGCTTGTTCACAAGTTGAAGTTGATGGAATAGGTTCTCTGCTTTCATGAATTGTTCGAGGAAGTGAAGCTTGAACCCCGAGCTCTTCTTTAAACAACATTCGTCTTGTCGAGCTTGAACTTGCCACCGTTTCAAGTGCAACACGTTTCCTTTTCTTGGCTGAAGATGAAAATTGACTTTCCCTTGGCGACCTCCTCTTTGATGGTGTCAAAAACTGGTGGGGAACAACATCAGCCCTAATCCTGAGTACTGTGCCGAGGGTTTTAAAATACTGCCAATTTTCAGCATCTTCTTCCAACTAAAATAATTTTAAGTAAAAAAACCAAATGTGCTACTTTTATTAATAAAACAACTTACATTAAAATGGTCTTCACAGCAGTATCTACCAGTGTGGGCCACTTGCTTTACATTTACAGCTTGAAACCACTTTTCACGAACAGTTTTAGTTGTAGGTACTGCAATAAACAGCTTACTGGGCGTTGATCTGTTATTATTTCTACAGCCTGGTACAAAACACGTTTTATAATATCCAGACATCTTTTTATAATACTTATGGAGGAATACTGCTATTTTTACAAAGTCAGGTTAAGTTCTCTTGTTTTGACGCGAATTTGACACTTTGGATGAAGAACGCTAAGACAAACGTCGAGTTGAGTCGTGACGTAATGTAGCAAGAAAACATGGCGGGGAATCTGAAGCGTTTTGAACGATTTCAACTAATTTAATTTTTTTCTGTCTTCCTGTAACGTTTCTACTAAAATAAAAAAATACGACCTAATTTTTTTTATTCAAATTGTTGATACAAGCATTTTCATATTTTGAGTATAATACTCTATTGAAATTAACTTATTGAACATTTTTCGTCAGCCATTAAACAAATCCTGTTTGACAGATCGCCGAATTTTCCAAATGCTCTCGCTACCTTTGCCAGTTCAATTGTTTTACTTACCATGCCTGTGTCAGATATGCGTGCTGTTATGAATTCATAACAGCACTGTTATTTTTCGTTGCCTGGGAAACCAAACCGCGCTTGGTAAGTTGAACTTACAGCTTATGTTAACTACGTCGGTAAGAGAGTTATAACATACGATTGTGCGAAAACTTATTTAAACGTTCGAGTTCTGATATAAAGTTGGGTTACACGTATTTGTTGAGTTTTTGTAGTGTAGGTAGAACTTGAATTCAGTAAGGAGTCTCAAAGCTGGATTAAGTGTTATTGAGAAAAAACCGCAGAATGTTGCACTTACAGTTTAGACGTTGAATATAAAACTTTTAGAACTTGAATTGCGGTTCGTTTTACCGGGAATAGAAGTTGATTTAAGATGAAAATTCAAACTACAACGATTACGACTAACAGTTTAGAAGTTAAGCAAAAAGCATCTGCAAGTTGAATCTGCTAAGTACCAGAATGATTTGAGAAGTTTAGAAGTTGAAATATTAGAGACCCGGTTTAATATTTAATGCGTTAAATTATCGTCTGTATATGTAATTGCGTAAGCTGTTAATAGACTCCAATGAAATGTTGAATTTCGCGTAAATTTTACATTTTGTACTGAAGAGTGAAGCCTAACTGTAGAGTAAATTTACAATAAAAAAGTTAGAATTTGACAGAAACTACGAATTGAGACGAAGCTGAACTGAAAATGCAAACGAGACCCCAACTACGTGTCTTGCAGCCAGCACAAGAAAATTGGAGGAAAGCTGAACAGTTTGTATGTGAATTGATGCGAAGTAGAATTGCAAACTAAGCGAGGCCACCAAAAATAAAACGAAATCAAGACTCTCTGGATATCGAAGCCGATCTGCAAACGGTGACGCAATCTATAAATATAATAGCGGTAACGGTTAACTTTGCCTGGCCCGGCGCATCCACCATTTCCATACTTCTATATTAAACTGGGGCGGCAAGGGGTGGTCGCAAAGCCTCCAAACGACCCCCCAATTTGTTCCCCAGCAACGACCCGCCGCCCCTACAGCACGGTTTTTGCTACAAGCCGAGTTTATTCCGCCGGTTGCCAGGTGTTGTGTCCGCACTAACTTAATAAAACGTACTGGAAATTTAGATTTGTGGAGGAGTTGGAGATCACAAGGGCCCATTAGACTCTGAAAGAAACGGGCCGTCACTCTTCAACTGTCGATATCAGGTGACACTTTGTCAATTCCGCAACTGCATAAACTGCAAGGGCGAGGGGTGGTAATCCCTCGCCGGAATTTGATAGTTTAATTAGATGCAACAGATCACGTTCTTTCTTCGATTTATCTTCAAAATTAATTGTCGTAAGAACATCTCGAGACGCTTATTGGATTTCCTCGATCACAATTAGTTAACGTGTAATTAAATCACGATCGAGGATTTTTTAATAAAAGCCTCCATTACCATAAAACTGTTGAATGAATTTCAACCGCGAACTCTTTCAATATTGATTTTATTGTCGGCTCGGTTCTTATCTCCGTGCACCGGGAATAATTTTCAAAATTCGACTCCGCGTCATCGGAAATGCATTATTCAATCGCTGCTTCGCCACCTGGGGGCTCGTGCAGCAATCTGATTTATAGATACTTCGCATCGGGTGATTGCAGATTAATTCGTAAACAACTGCTGAAGTGATTAAGTATTGAACTGCACATCAAAGCGTAATTAGTCTAGGCGTGATCCAAATGGCATTATTTCGCCGGTGCCCTAAGCGAGGAGAGCTGGCTGACGGCTACTAATGTAATTGTTAACTTTCAAACGTTGAAACAAGATTCCTCAGTTAATTGCAAATTCTGCAAAGCATTCGGTGCCTAAACAATGTTTTGTTTGGGATACGATTGCTTTTAACGCTGTCTGAAAAATTGTTTGTATTCCTATTTTTGCTTTTTTGTTTAGTCTTTTAAACTATCACTTCATGTTTTTCATCGTGTTCATACTCCTCCTTTGTGAGTCACGTGTTCGAGCTGTCTCAGTTGCTGCCTGTCACTTTTTTCTCTTATAGGTTTGATTTTCCAGCTGTTCTCTATATGTTTCATTTCGTCTTCTATCTCTTCTTGTATTATTCTTTATCTTCCTTAGGAAATCATCTCCATCACATTTATTCAATTTCTGGCTTTTCTGCTACTGTTCACACAATAATTCTCTGGTATATAACATTTTTTACAGCAAGTATTTAATTTCTCTTTTTCATGTACCTACCTGTTTTATTTCTTGTTCTTTGTACATATTTAGTGTACTTTGTGTACAGCAAACATTAATTTTTTAAACACGGTTCTTTCATCTTTCTTAACCCCTCTTAACTTTCTGTTGTTCTCATTTGTCTCTTTTATAGCTTCATTTATTACCACGGAGAATAACGGGCCCAGTACACAACCTTGTTTAACGCCCATTTCTTTGTTCCAGCACTCTGTTCTTCCTTTATTATCCCTCGTTGTTTTTAATTTTCTACAGAAGTCTCCTCTGCTGTTTGTATTATCCTTGTTTTAAATTGTACCGATTTTATTGTATTTCTAAAAATTTCTTCTCCCATATTATATATTCAGGTTTCTAATATATTACGTTTATACATTTTGAAAACAAATTAACAATTTATCTTGGTACTAATTCGGCCTTCCAACGCTCCAACGAAAGGTTTCCATCCCGAGTGTCTTTTTAATCTAATACCTAAAGTATGAAATTCGCTCGGGCAGGCCGATTTTCTAAATTTCAAATAACAATCCAATGTTGCAAAGCTTTTTATATCCGTTCGTCCCTTAGCGCCCTCCATTTTCAAGTTATAACTATATTAAGGCCCTTTGTGATGTATTATTTTAAAAGGATCTGAAATCTTCTGTGGGGGTGTTATTTACCAACTGAATGTAAAAAAATTCACCCCCGCAACTCACCCCCTTCAACCCTCAAAACACAAAAAGTAACATGGAGGAAATTTACCTTGAGCCACCTCCAATCTGAGGGCATTAACTGAACGTTAAGAATGTCACCCTACAATTCACCCTTTCAACCCCCATTTCGAATGTCACCCCTTCTACTCGCCCTTTCAACCCCCAAAATACAACAAAATTCATCAGAGAAAATTTAACCCTTGAACCACTTTTTAGTACCCAACTACTTACCCTAAATACAAATTTTCCACAAGTTGCTCCTTTGACACATCTGTGCGAATGCGGAGGCACTATTACTCGGTGCTAGATGATAAAATCCACCAAATTCCACCATTAAATCCAGCCGGCCTCTACAGACACATCAGCTTTTTTCACTACTACCGCCCCCAAAACGACTACTACCGCCAAAAATCAACTGCAATAGTGCTACCATCTACACCCAATTAAGAGCAGAAAAATAAAATAGTCTTATCAATAGTAATACGACGAGTAGTCTCTTGATTGCCGCACGTTTTGACGTCCGAATGGTTGTCAACTAAGAGTCAAAATGGTAGATTTTTTTAGGCTAAACAGTGTGTAAGATGTCACAGTTTCGCAGAAGATATTGCTTCTCTGTGTCAAATTACAGGGCTTTATGGACGTTTCAACCCCTAAACTCCAACCCCCTATTTCACCACCCCCACATGCCCTAAAGGAAGTTGTGCTTTCAATTTCACCACCCTAACCCAATTCGTTTAAAAATTAAGGTGATTTGTAGATTCATGTTTTCAACACCTCATGATTTCACCCCTTTATGATTTACAGGGGTGAGTTTATCTTTCCGGTGTGACATAACTCCTTGCGTATTTACTGACTTCAGTTTTTCATAAATAAATCAATAGGGCTTCAGAAAAAATAAATAAAATATAATTGTCCGCTTGCAAAGAGTTAGAGGTGGTTAATGGTCTAGGGGTTGGTTTTAGATTGAAAACTCATAAGACCTTTTTTCAATAGTTGACCGAAATCTATCGAACCCCGTAATTTTAGGCTACCATTTACTTAAAGAAATTTCAAGTTTCAACCCTTAAATTTCTTCCCCTTTGTTAGATATTATTGAAAATTTGTCCATCCATCTATATTGTCACTGGAAATTCACACATCAAATTCTGCCTTGATACGTTGAGTAGTTTTTGAGTTCTCGCATTTTTGTGTTTCTGCATGTTAGGGGTTGTAGCGCCTATAAGGGTGGTTTTTCTCAAAATATGAATGACACCTTTTTCGAATCATTAATGGAAAGCTATCGAATGACGCCAATTTCGACCAATACTTATTAAGCGGAATTTCGAGTTGCAACCCCTAATTTCCACCCCATCTGTTCGATTTTGCGAAAAACGCATCCCCCGCAAGATTTCACCGATATATGTGTGTACGTTAAGTTTCCGGCAGCTGTGTGCAACCCTTGCGGAGTTATCATATTTTTTGTGGTTTTCGTCCCCTAAATTTCATCCCTCGAAATTAGCACCCCTTCAGCTTTAACAGGCTTAAGGGTCGAACGTACATACCAAGTTTCAGAAAGATACGTCCACTAGTTCTCGAGTTATTGCAATTAATAGTTTTTCTGTTTTTCACCCCTAACTCCCACCCCCGTGGCCCGATGTGGCTCAAAAGCAATCCCCGCCGAGATTTTCCGGGTATACACCCGTGTACAAAATTTCAGCTTGATATCTGCTTTCGTTCTCAAGTATTGCGATGGACAGAGTAGACGGACGGCCGAGCGAGCGAGCGAATTCATTAAAACTATAGTGCCTCGCATTTTGCTCCGGCACTAAAAGAGGAAGAGAGCTTCCTCGAGTCCTCTTTGACCGAAAAAAATCTACAATTTGACAAGTAGTGCACCATGAGGACTCAACAAGGCAACCGAGAAACTACGAATCGTATTTTGCAGATTATTTTATAAATTAAAGTATTGTAGTATTATCACTGTAATCAGGATTTGATTGGTTACTGGTATGCTGGTATGGTAATGCTGCTTTGGATTGGTTCAATACTTAATGAATAAAATAATCATCATTATTTCAAACATTGGACTTATTATCTCAATTTCTTTAGAAAACATGAGTTGCCTCTAATTATCACGAATAATGAAACTCATTACGAATTATACCGATCTTCCCGATTTAGCTCAGGAACCCAAATCGTGATGAGTCAAATAGATAAACTGCGACCGATTTAGTCCGTCTTAAATATTTTGAAAGCTATTCTTAGTAGGTACCTCCCTCGTGTATTCCCTCCAAAACAATTCCAATTTAAGGCCAATTGGTTAGTTTTCGGCCGACACGCGAAACAATCAACTAAGAGGCAGACACATCCCCCGAGACTAATCGGCGAGTGGCCGTAACGATCGCATTTCCAATAAAAATGACCTCCTTACCTAAGTAAACCACCGATATTATCTCTGATGGCCGCCCGTAACTAGTTGGCGTTTGCGAAATAGCCCCTGAACGGCCCATTTGGTCGAGAGCCGTCCGACCAGCCTCCGATAATTCGTTTCCACTTTTCGCACGGACCGAAAAAGTCGAGGGAAACGTCGCCGCGACATAAATCATGCGCTTTTTGCCCTGCGGCACACGCTCGATTTGGGCCGCCTTCAATTTTGAGAAACCGATTGCGACCCTTTTATTCCTTTATTTGTTTAAGTGGCGGTATCATGAGGCCAAAAATTACATCCGGCCGTAATGAGACGTGAACGCAGATTCATCATTCCTGGCTTTCCTCGATTCAATTTCCCCAACATCTGGGCTTTATTGATATTAATTTTGGGCTCGTCGAGCTTGCATCGGTCGCTTTTTGCCGTATTTATTATTTACTCGCTGTTTATTTCCAAGTTTGTCAACTTGTTTGCCGTAAATAAGTAATCACTTTCTGAGAGCTTTCGGCGAGGAAACCGGTAAGCTACCTTCTCGCTCTCTGCATTATTCAAATACCTGAAGGAGCTCGTATATGGTTATCATTTTAGCACTAGCCCCCCTCTTTCTCATTTGGTCCTTCTAAAAAAATTTACAGCTCCGAAGACGTTGGTTGGTTAGGTCCGGTCGGTCTGGTCACGCCTATACTAAATACAGACACAGATGGACCCACCAATGAATATTATCTGTTAAAAAACACTTTTTGTCCATTCCATGTCGATTTTGTACGTCTTATAGATCAGCACAGAGCTATTTTGAAATTAAAAGTAATTGTATTCGTAGCATCTTCTTGTCCAGGTCTCCCCTACTACGAACACGCAGACATAAGCAAAGCGCACAAGTTTATTAATTAGCCAAATGTACTTTATTAGAAGAGCTGGGAACTGGGAAGGTTCTGTTCCTTGCTTAACACGCGAAATTGCAAAATAGAAAAACTGCTTTAGTTTTTAACAAATCCTTTAAATAACCTTAATTTACACATTAAATTACACACGTTACCAATATTGCAAAGAAAGACTTGATGATGTTAGGTTTTATTGTTCGGAACATCAAATTGAATTGTATCAAATCGCTGTTTTACTCGGTAGTGAGATCGAACCCTGAATAAGTCTCTGTAGTCTGGAAACCCTTTTATAATGTTAATTTAGATCTAATTGAAAATGTGTTAAGGAAATTCGCTAAATACCTCCACTAGAAAATGTTTGCATTTTATCCTCCGAGAAACTGCGACCAAAAGGATCTACTTAGTGCAGTTAATGAAGTTAGAAGGAATGTAAGTAATGTGCCTCATTTATTTGCAAAAACTTATAAAAATGGATTACTAGTGAAGTCCTGCTACAGCAAATTGAATTTAATGCTCCTAGACTGAAAAGCGATGTGCAGTGACTTTGACTATGATATAGCCAATGCTCCGCATCTCTTGAGTCGTCCGCTGAACTACTGTTTTCGTCTTTACAATAATTGTATTCGTAGCAATCCTGACTTTGACATATTACACCACAATTTATCATAGATTTGACAATCCATCTGCAAAAAGGAAATGATTCTCGTATTTTGAATAAATGTACAGGGTGTCTTACGAATATGGAGCAGTATTTTTATCTCTGGACTTAAGCGAGGTACAGTTATAAGATTTGGCTCTTACAGAAATTGACGCATCCGGAATCTATTAAAATTATTGAAGACTATGGGGCACTTCCGGTTGTACCGAAAGTAATGTCCAACTTTGAAATTTTAAATATCAACCCTCATTTTTCATTGCGGATTCGGATAGAGGAAGAAAAACTAAGCCTAAAACACCTAGTATGTAACTCGCTTACACCGTCCGCCTGAATTTTATTAACAATCATATGACTTTTAAAACACAGGCAATAAAGAGAAGACTGGCACAGTTGTAAAGTAGAAATACCGTTCTACGTTATGCATGCCAAAAAGTCCTAAAAAGTTGATTTATAGCAATTATTGCAATACTGTAAAAAACCCGAATAAATTTTTTTTCTTAAAGGGCACCCTACAATTGTATCCTCTTTTCAACGGTACCCAGAAAGTGTCAAAAAAGGAAACGATTAAAATCGCTCTTTTTCCTATAAGAAAAAAATGTTATTCGGCTTTTGAATTGCCAACATTTCAATTTCTTTAAATCGACTTTGAATCAACTTTCATATTACTTTTTGGCAAGCATAATGTAGAACAGTCTTTCTACTTTGCAATTGTGTGACATTTATTTTTCCACAGCACTGCTTTGCGCATTTTAATTTCCTCTCTCCACTTCACCATTAAAAAAAAGGGAGTTACTGCAATCATTAAAATTTTCGAATTCGAGATAAGACCGGATCTATACGTTTTGAGGTCTCAGGAACCCAAAAAAGTGGTTTTTAAAATGTGTCTGTATACGTACGTTCGTTCGTACGTTCGTAAACACGCCACAGCCGAAACTACTCAACCGATTTGGCTGAAATTTGGTACGTGTGCATGTGGTAACCCAACTTAGATCTGAAAAGCTTTTGGAGCCAATCGTGCAACCAGAAATGCCATTTTGGCACGTCAACTTTTAAATTTTAAATGTAACCCCCCCCATTTTTTTCACCTCAAAGGCCTTCAGATTCTGCTTCCATTTTTTTCTAAAAATGTTAATTTGGTAATCCTAGGCGGCTGGTATAAGCTAGTTACATGTTAGATGTTTTAGGCCTAGTTTTTATTCCTCTATCCAAATCTGCAATGAAAAATTTCAAAGTTGGACCCTACTTTCGGTATAACCGGGAAGTGCCCCATAGTCACCAATAATTTTAGTAGATTCTGGATGTCAGTTTATGTAACTGCCAAATCTTATAACTGTACTTTGCTTAAGTCCAGAGATATAAATACTGTTCCATATTCGTAAGACACTCGGTATAGTATGTCTGAGAAATCCCGTGTTGCCTTGCACGCTTTACGAAATGACTATAGAATAAGTGATAATATTAAGTTAGTTTGTAGTGTGAACAAGGTGCAGATGCTGGACGCAATGGATAGTATCGTCATTTATAAGTCTAGAGGTAAGCTTATGAACGGAGGTGCAGGTCCGATCCCATATTCCCCTTTGCTTACGCTACAATAGTTATATTTATACGTTTTCACCCACGCGTGACCATTTCTCGACCTGTTATTGGTCCAAATTTCACAGCCGGGAGGTGGAGCTACACTGGTCGACCTATAAATATTTCAGTTTCCTGTGTTTAGCTTTGGGTTCGAAACGCATTAGCTGTGAAAATCAAGTGTGGTGTTTCTACACCTTTTCCAGATGTAGTTCAGAAAGCGTCAGCTGAATTTCAGAATTCGTCAATTGAATTTCAGAATCCGACAAATGTAGTTCAGATTAATCAATTGAAATTCAGAAAGCGAATGTAGTTCAGATTAATCAATTGAATTTCAGAATGCGTCAATTGTATTTCGGAATAGGGAAATTAATTTCAGAATACGTCAATTGTAGTTCAGAATGCCGAAGCCACTGAATTAATAATGCATTCTCAAATACAAATCATGTTTTCTGAACTACAATTGACGAATTCTGAATTTCAATTGACGCATTCTGAAATTAATGTGACTATTCTGAAATAGAATTGACGCTTTCTGAATTTGAACTGACTAATCTGAACTACAACTGACGAATTCTGAAATTCAACTGACGCTTTCTGAACTACATCATAGCGCATTTTTCCACCGACCTTGTGCAGTTTTCCATTGTACAGCAATATTACTGCTACATAGTGCTATCTGATGATTTGTGAACCTAGTCAGACTTATGGGACATAAATCCTAGACTCTCCATCTCCAACCTGTCTGAATTACTTCTGTTGGAAAGTGTAGCTTTGCAAGTGTACAACATTGAAACAGTTTCTACATGAGTAGAACGGCATAAAGAACCGAAAAGTTAATAATGTCAATTCTAAAAAATTGTGTGTGTAATTGAATGAAAGATCGGTATGATCCGCACTGATACCCATTTGAAATTCGCCTTAATGCTGAATGCGAAAAACTGTGCGATCTCTAACCAGAGTTCAATTTACTTTCAGGGTTCTAAAGCACTACAATAGAATTTGATATGAAACTTCGTCCAGTGGACCAAAAAAATTGGATTTTTGGAAAAGTGGAGTGACTTCTCCAACAGGGAAAATCCTAACCATTCGTCTTCAGAGAGATCCTGAATCTTCCACTAATGAGGTAGGAAGGATTTCTAAAGAATTTTTTACAAATTATGAAAAATCCGAACTTGCCAGCGCATCCACCATAATTTCTTGCCACCTCCCAGTAATGTAGCGTCCACGTAGCCTCTCGCTGTCCCACTATCGACTGGCAGCCGTCTACGTGTTGCCATAGCGACCAGTTTCACTCAGGTTCAAGTACAGTCTGGTGCAAAGTCGGGCCCCTAATCACCCGAATCGTGTCAGGGCTGTATGTACAACTTGTGGAGCGTCGTCGACGTCGCCGCCGTCTTCCATAACTTAACCTCAAAAACTCCAGTCATAACGCAGACGTCACACATCGGGTTTATATTAAGCCCGTATCGATTGCGCTGAATAATTCCCGCCTTGATTTATAAACGATTCATTTCGGAAAGTTTTCTCGTTATTTTCGGACAGCGGCTTAATCTGCGACTATTAACAGATTATTAGCAATTTCATATCGAAGTTTCTGGGCGACAACGCCCTCGGAATTTATTATCGGTCCGGTCCAATTAAGAGCACGGTTTTATTTTAAGCGACGGGAAGACGTGTCGCCAATTAAAGGACTGCCATTGTGGAAATTGCTCCCTAAATGGAAAAATCTATTTAGGCGAGCGGAGGTTTTGACCTCAAAACTGAAATTGTGCGGACGGGGTTTCACGCGGCACGTGGCAGGATGGGATCAATGTCTTTGCAGAGAAAATGCGAACATTTTGTAGCGTTTATTTAAATCCATACGGACGAAGATCCATGGGTTAACCAAAAGATGGAGCGATTTTAACTTCTACGATCTTGGAGCAGTTACTGAAATCGAATCGGATCGGCAAAGACATCAAATCAAATTTACGTTTTGAAAAATGTCTATCTGTCTGTTTATTTATTCTGTCTGTCTGTCTCTCTGTCTGTCCGTCTGTCATTATGTCTGTCTGTGATCACGATGCAGCTCAAACTGTTGAACGTACCGAGATGAAATTTGGCACACACATTCAGTGGACACTTTGTACCTAGGTGCTTATTAGATTTTGGACCACATCGGTCCACGCAAAGTGTAGGTCTTTTCATTATCTTACGTTTCTTTGTCCAATGTATAATTTCTTGCTTAGTATTTGCCATTTTTTATTATTCCGTCCATGAAAACTGTATATAGTACTAGACTCATTATGCCTCTCAGTCCGTTCTTCACTTCGAATTCGTCTGATGTGTTATTATTGCTAAAGATGTGCCTAGGCCGTAGGTACATTTGTACAAAGTTTTTATTGCTCGGTCGCATTCCTGTCATACAGAATTTTTCAAACTTTATTGCGTGGTAATGTATTAAATGCCTTCCCCAGATCTGTGAAAGCTGTGAAAGTTTTCTTATTATGTTGAAGTGATTTTTCCTTTTTTAACGAAAACCACTGTTATGCTTAGCATCGTTTGCCACTCTTTTTGAAAATTGCGACACTTTGTCACAACTCTCAAACCTTTGGTGTTTGTTCTTCTTTTCACACGTTGTTGGCTCTAAAAGTACGCTGGTTCCACCCTCTCCTACCTTTTAATTTTCCTGATCTTCTGTTATAGTTTCTTCTACTTAAATTTTTTTCTCCTGATTTATCTCCTCCTCGTATTGGCCTTCGCCTCTATCCTCATTTCGTGACTTAACCCCGAACAATTCTTGGAAATATTCCCTTCATCTGCTTATTATATCTTTCCTCACAAATACTCAAACTCAAGTAGAGGAAAGAAATAAGTGAGGAACTCCCTTAAATTTCGATGCAAACCGCCATTAGTTTGACTTGTTGTATCAGCGAGTTCATTACTGCCAAGTTATACAAAATATAACTCTACGTCATTCACTGTCAGTCCTTAACATTTTAATGAGAATGATAATCTTCATTATTTTCCGCCGAAATTGTAAAAACGAAACAAAAGTTCAGAATTTAATCATATTTCTAATGATGACATAAACAAGACGACCTTGTATTTAAAATTTAAAGTTGATAAACCAAAATTGCTTCCAAAAACATTTCAGCTCTTAAGCGGCCCACACAATCTCCATGTACTAAATTTCAGTCAAAGCGATCTATAGTTTGTTAGTAATATTATTTCATTTTTTTTTTTTGCTTAAAGGGCACTAAGTGTGAATGTATTTTGTCTTATTTAAAGCCGGAATTTGAAGATATTTCTGATTGTGTCATCTGCCAAAAAACGATGCCGGGAAAAAACTGGGGGGTAAACCGCTAACCGTATTTTGTACACCAGACATCCTCTGAAATCCCCGGACATCCCCCTGAAATCCTCGGACTGCACCCTGAAATCCTCATACTTCCCCCTAAATTGTACACCTGACATCCCTCAGCGGTTTGCCCCCCAGAAAAAACCTATGTATAACTGTATATTTTTATTACCAGATGAAATACCCGATTTTTTTTCAAGTCGTAAACCTTAGTGCTATTTTTTCGAAAAATGTCATTTTAGATGCAAAAGGGCCCTTTTTTAAATTTATTTTACTAAAAAGCATATTCTTGCAATAGGATTCGATAGCTGTTGCATTGCCTGATCAAAAATCTTAGTGCCATTTTTTCGAAAATTGCCATTTTAGAGGCACAAAGGCCCCTTTTTGAGTTTTTCTTAGCAAAAGAGCAATTTATTATCGAATTCGATAGCTGTTGCTTTACCGGATCGAAAACCTTAGAGCGAGCCGTTTTTTCGAAAAATTTAATTTTGGGGGTGAAGAATCTTAGATTTTAGTAAATGGAGTGCAGGGCGCAATACGCACGACAGCATCACGAATCGACAACTGCCCGCACGCCCGAACTTACCTCACAGATTCTGACTTGGTTAAAGTTAAATGCTACATTTACAATTTGTGTGAAAAAGTTGAAGTTTCTACCGTCTCCGAGACTGCCAATTTTTTTGTTTGTAATTGTTATAATAGCTGGCGAAACGGTTAAAGTTAATCGCTACAATTACAAATTCTGTGAAAAAATATAAGTGATGTCTACCGTCTCCGCGATTGCCAATTTTTTTGTTAAATAACAAATAGAAGCCTTGATATTTCCAGTGAACCCACAGCAAAACCCCCCAATCCCAAAAGACGCCGCCGATTGCTTTTCGATCACACCTGATCCCAGCGATAAGGTCCGGATAAAAATTACGGATGGCCGCGGGATTATCTTCTGTCGTCGTGTGTAGATTCGATTCGTTCGACGGATATTGACGTTCGTTATCCTGATTACAAAGCGTTCAATCAATGCGCGCTGCATGTTTTACCATTCCGATTGCCGCACCGAACCCCCAATAACGCAAATATTTGAATGTAGCCGGCTGTTGTCTTTGTCGCGATCGATTCGCCGATTCAGCATCCCGGACAATCCATCTCTGCCATGCACTTCATGTTTCCATGCATTTGTCTTACGGCTTCATAAAAAACTAATAGCGGTTCTTGAAGGAGGAAAAACATCCTTCATGCTAACGAGCTGCACTGAAAGCACCTGAAACTTAACTCACTCGGCCATTTGACAAGTTGGAAACTTCGGGGAGAACTTCCTCATCATCGTGTTCTCCGTGGGGAAAATATGATCTGACAGTAAATAACCTCCTAAATTTGCGGTGGCGGAGAATAATGGTTAGTTTAGTAATATGGAAGTTCAGCGACATTTTCCACGCGGATCTGTTGAGGGAACTGCCAGCCGTTAGCAGTTGGAGCCTTCATTAAAGCAACACTTGCTGTCTTTGTAAAAACTGACTGAGGGAATTCCCATTTCAAACAGACTGGAGGGGACATGAAAGTGGACCAGTTTGGAAATTGCATCAAAGATGTACCTATACAGGATGTCCCGTCTCAGAGTGCAATAATTGCAGCCACAGATTCCCTGCATGAAAATAAAAGACCCGTATTTTTTGTTTCGCTTGATGGACCCCCATTTCGTCACTAGGGCTCCTCAAAAGTGAGCCCCAAAAATCGAAAATTAATTCCCACGTTTTAACCCTTCAACCGATTTTGCTGAAATTTTCCACAAGACCATTACGAACGATGAAGATTTCAATAATGTAGCTGATGATTTCGTGGTGCCCACCACAGGCGCCCCCTGGGCCGCCCTCGACATTTCCGGCCCAATATCTTTGTTAACGTAATTAAAAAAAAAAAAACAGTTTTACCTGACAGGGGCATAAACGTGGATGGAATGTCACCTGAAATCCGTGCGCATTTTAACCTCCCCACTCCAATATTTAAAAAAAAGGGAGGTTACGGAAATCACTAAAATTTTCGAATTCAAGATAAGACCGGATCTATACGTTTTGAGATCTTGGAATTCAAAAAAGTGGTTTTTAAAATGTGTCTGTATGTACGTACGTACGTTCGTTCCTAAACACGCCACAGCCCAAACTACTGGACCGATTTGGCTCAAATTCGTACGTAGGCATCTCATAACCCATTTTAGATCTTTTAGAGCTTTTGGAGCCAATCGTGCAACCAGAAATGCTATTTTGGCACAGCAACTCGAAGCTGTTCTCATCAGATATCATACCTGATGGAAAATAGACTATAAATTAATGTTTCATTAATAAGAACAAAAAAATAGGTCGCTGATGACGCTACGCTAATATTTATAATTAAGTACCTATTATAATATTGTAAAGGTATACCAATACTTACTCTTGTTAATCGGCAGAAACAATTATGGACTTGGGAATGCATTCATTCTCTTTAAAATAGTTTGTCCCAAAATCTTTCTGGGTAATAGTGTTTGTTGATTCTTGATTGCAATGTAACAAACGGAACTAACACCATCTTCTATCATCAATAACAACTCTGTGTGTTCTATGTTGCACAAAAGCACAAACAAAACGTATTTTCGAAAACGAAAAAGAACTCGCGAACGTGTATTGCGAGGAAGATTTGATATTTGCGCCTAAAACGTCATTATAGTGACTAATGCCAGATAGGTGGCTGTAGACTGTCCCGCCATCTCTTAGCGTGGGAGAAAAAAAATGCGGTTGGAGTCCGGCTATTCAAGATTTCTTTCTATTATAATATACTTATTAGGTTTTCTATGACCATCATCACCTCGGACATCATCCATCACATTTGACAACATGTTCCTTTTAAGGTTAATATTTTGCCACTTTGACGATAATTGATGCCGCTTTACGTCATCCACTGTCAGCCGCTTTACGTCATCCACTGTCAGCTCGCTCCCTTTTAATGAGAAAGATTTTTTCTCTATTTTCCACTGAAATGGCAGAAGTGGCGAATAAATATCTAGAACCAGAATTGAATTGTCTTTCTGATGGCGACATAAAAAAGAAGCCCTGCATTTTAAAGTTTTAAGTTGATATGCCAAAAACATTTTAGCTCTTCATGTGTCAAATTTCAGCAAAATGTATTCAATAGTTTGGGCTAAATGTGCTTTTAGTGTTATTACAAAATGTCCATTCTTCTTCCCAAAGGGCAGTAAATGCAAATAACTTTTGACATATTTTAAATCAGAATTTGAAGGCCTTTCTGATGGTGACATACTTTTTCAAAAACTTATTTTGGGTGGTTAAATTATGTACTTAGGGTATATTTTTAATTTTGAAAATTGATGGTATCAAAACGGCACTTGCCGTGTCGGCTTTTTGTGTTTGATGGTTGAAGGGAAGGGGGTGAGTTTCAGGGGTGAAATGTTTCTTCCGTTGCAAGTGATTCGAGGGTTAATTTTCTTCCTTGCCAGTTGTTTGGGTATTTCGAGGTTGAAGGGGGTGAAGTGTAAGTAAATTTTTTTACGGTCAACTAGACTCTTTCGGTTGTATGTGGTCAAAATTTAAATTTCCCCGTCCTAATTTTTTTCAGGGGTTGAAGGAGGTGCAATTTTTGGCGCGCAGTTAGTCTCCTCCGGATGTAGGTGGTCCAATGGTTAAAGTTAGGCCTTGTTAATTTTTTTGTCATTGTGGGTAGTAGGTGGTCCAAGGTTAAATTTTTTCCATGCCATTTTGCTCATTTCTCATTTATTCTTTCATTTAACCATTCAAAACAAGTTTTTGAAAGATTTATTGTCACTATCAGAAAGGTCTTCTAATTCTGGTTTTAAATAATACAAAATTTTTTGGGTAGAAAAATCGAAATTTTCTAATAATAACACTAAAACTACGTTATAGCCCAAACTATTGGATCGATTTGACTGAAATTTGGTTCATGGAGATTAGATCACCCGTTGAAGAGCTCAAAGGCTTTTGGGATCAATTGGTCAACGGAAAGTGCCATTGCGGAATATCAACTTTAAAATTTTAAACGAAAGACACGGAAATCAAAGACCCACGCGATGGGGAGGTTCCAGCCGCTTCTTCACCAAATCACTAATTGATCAATTAGCGACTAGCAAGGTAATTAATTAACTTCCTTTCCTTTCCGATTTATCGAAAAGTGACCAAAATGACAGATAAAGCGGCCAATCAATCAGGGCAGGGGTGCCCAATTGTCGTTCGGGATGAGTTCAAATATTTTATTATTTTCAGGGACATACCACAATCACATTACGTCTAACCTAACTGTTCGCTATTCAAACCCATTTGGCTCATTTCCCACTTCTTTAGACATTTTTTCCCGCTTGTCTCTCAAAATTTTCATTTTATTGAACGTTAGACGTACGGGGGGATATAACAAACGCCGGCGGCCGTCTTTTCGTTATAACGTAACGCATCCATAGCATAAGGCCCTTTTTTAAATTTATTGTAGCAAAAGAGCATATGGGATTCGATAGCTATTGCATTGCCGGATCAAAAACCTTAGTGCCATTTTTTCGAAAATTTACATTTTAGGGGCAAAAAGGCCCCTTTTTAGTTTTTTCTTAGCAAAAAGTTGTTTCTTAGCATATTTTGCGAAGCTCTTTTGCTTCTTCGATAGCGGCAAAGTCAAAAACCAATTTTTTCGAGAAATTTAGTTTTAGGGTTGGAAAACATTTTTAACTTTTCCTGTTGTTTGTTGTTGGGCATTGGCGACGGTTACTCCATACGCCTCCGATTGCGCATCTCCCAGTCCCACTAAGCGGAGAGCGGTCAGTTTGCATTTGTGGAGTTTGCGGTCGATCGACTCGGAGATGTTTTACGCACTGCACACTCACTGCACGCGTTATCATAATTCTATTATAATTCTCCGACCCCTTCAACCTGCTACAATTCTTCGAAAAGTGTCGTTTTAAAATGTTAATCATTAATTTTTTGTTTACTTATTATTGTTATAATAGGTGGTTGCTACAATTACAAATTCTGTGAGAAAGTAGAAGTTTCTACTGTTTCGGTTGTGCGCAACGATAGCCAAATTTTCATCGTCAGAAATTCACAAGACAGGCAAGATAGCCCCCGAGTTATTTGGTATAGCGCGCACAACTCGACGACCACTTTGCAAGTAAACAAGTTACGTGTTGTATGCAACAACATCAACAGCTCCGACACTCAATCGGATTATTCAAATCCATTTATCTGGGGGAGCGTGGAACTTGTTGGCCGGACGAGCATGAAAAGCCAAAGTTGAGCGATAAATATCAGAATCGTCGGAGAGCTTCCGTTCTGACCAGAACCCGCCGGCACTGCTAATTTATTCAATAATCGCCGGCACAATTAATGTGCCTGCGACCTTTCCCCCGTCACTTAAGCCCCAATTGATTATTGTCTCAGTAAACGGTGCGATCCACGCAAGCTCCGCACTTCTGTTTTAACTCGATTTAAAATTCAATCGGAAGCGGACAATTTTGTCTTTGTTGGACGAAAACGGTGCAGGATAAGATGAAGGACGGGCGATAACAGGGTTTACAGGAGTTAACTCGGTTAGAAGAGCAGGAGTGATACGAGCACCTGTTTTAAGTTTTTATTGCATTGGCTTCACGCGCGCTGGCTTCACATTAAGAAGAAGTGGAATTGGTGTCGTAAATTTTGTTTTTATTTGCCTGAATTTTATAACAGATTATAGGTAACATTGTTGGGATGAAGCTAAGAAAGCGCAGAAGCTGAGAGGTTTTATTGTTAAAGATGCAATATTGCTCGCTTGATGCTATGACGTGTGAAACCTCGACAAGACTAGAATTTCAAAAAACGCTTTCTATATTATGCTAGAAGCAAATCGGATAACGTTTGGACGACAAGTGTTTCTAGACTAATTGGACCCTGCTGAATCCGAAAATCACTGTCGGCAATTCGAAATCTTAACCGGAAGTCCGTAACTCTAGATGGCGCTCAAGGCAGATCGTCATATCCACAATAGCTATAGCGCTGGCAAGAATGTTGCGCTCACCGCGCGGCATACGCGCTCCACGATTATTTAATCAAAAAGCTTGTATCTTAATTTTTATGGAGTTTTTCAATATATTTCACCAACGTCCACCTAAATAGATGGGATTAGTAAGATATTCTCATTTTATTTCCGCTTTTTCAATGTGCATGCAAGCGCCGTTTTCTGTCTTTCACTGTTGGTTTCTTCTGAGGTGCGCTACAACAAAGAGCAGATCGGATAACATTTTGACAACAAGCATTATTTGAATAATTGAACCCTGCTGAATCCTTAAATCACTGTTTAAATTTCAAAATCTTGAGAGGATGTACGCTAGTTAAGGTGGCTTTCAAGCTCAGATATACAGGGTATCCCTCGACGAGCGTCAGTTAGCCGTTTCTGGAGAACTGTTTCTAGCATCGTCTTGAAAATTTGTACACAGGGGTTTCAATTAATTTTGAATCGACGTAAAATATTTTCATCAATGGCGCACTTCCGGTTATACCGGAAATAGACACTAACTTCCTTATTTTAAATGGAACACCCTGTATATTATGATATTCTTGGATTCTACGTTTCATTCTAGGTAAACTTTTACTAAGAATTGCTATGCCAAAAATCAACCGTTTTTGAGAAAATCAAGAATTTCGCTTTTTTATGCCAAGTGCAGACCTAACTTCAAAAAGCTGTCACATCCTTACAGTATGAAATGAGAAAACGATATTAATTTGGCATGAAGACTAATGTAGGGTGTATCCGCCCCTGGACTCAAATTGGGTCAAATACATACAGGGGGTTCTCTGCAAATTTTTAAACATCATCAATTTCATTGGTCAAATAGTCAATATTTTCAAATAAAATCCTCCAACTATTTTATCGCACATTGATGCAGAATTTAATCGTCTATCATTTTAGTCTACATGTTTGCCATATTTAAATAAACAGTTTATGTGATATTTTTAAGTATTTGGAATTTGACCAAAATTTCATATTTAGCACGATTTAATAACCAAAGTTAGCTATGATTTTAGGAGCCTTTAGAGTTCCTTAATTCTGCTCAAATGAAAATTCAATCTTATTTTAATCCTGTTTTAAAATATGAAATTTTGGTCAAACTCCAAATACGTAGAAATATCACAAAAACTGTTTATTTAAATGTGGCAAACGTGTAGAATAAAATGATAGACAATTAAATTCTGCATCGATGTGCCATAAAATAGTTAGGGCATTCCATTTGAAAAAATTGACTTTTTGACCAATGAAGTCGATGATGTTTAAAAATTTGCAGAGAACACCCTGTATGTATTTGACTCAACTTGAGTCCAGGGGCGGATACACCCTACATTAGTCTTCATGCCAAATTAATATCGTTTCCTCATTTCATACTATAAGGATGTTACAGCTTTTTGAAGTTAGGCCTGCACTTGGCATAAAAAGGCGAGATTCTTGATTTTCTCAAAAATGGTTGATTTTTGGCATATTAATTCCTAGTAAAGTTTACCTAGATTGAAACGTAGAATCCAAAAATATCATAATATTCAGGGTGTTCCATTTAAAATAAGGAAGTTAGTACCTATTTCCGGTATAACCGGAAGTGCGCCATTCATGAAAATATTCTACGTCGATTCAAAATTAATTGAAACCCCTGTGTACAAATTTTCAAGACGATGCTAGAAGCAGTTCTCCAGATACGGCTAACTGACGCTCGTCGAGGGATACCCTGTATAGTTTCTATTTTATTTTCAGGCCTCTGTAGCAAGAACCGTCCATACGATTGCTTTGTGTCAATGATAACTTTTGATCAGGAAGTCGAGAGCTACAACAGATCAAAATTTCAGCCAAATCGGCTGAAAGCTATTTTCCCATTAGGATGGTATTTTAGATCGTGCCATCTTGAATAAAGCATTTCCGGTCAATATTTCGAAATCAAAACAGTGATTTTCGGACTCAGCTGGGTTCAATTAATCAAAAAATACTTGTTGTCAAAATGTTATCCAATGCGCCCCTTGCAAAAGACGCACCTCAAAAGCAACCTAGAGTCAAAATATAAAACGGCATTTGCACAGTGAAAAAAGGGAAGTAAATTGTGAATATCTTACTAATCGCATGTATTTAGATGAATATTGGTGAAATATATTGAAAAACTCCATAAAAATTAAGAAACTAGTGTGAACGGGTCGGAGAATTATAATAGAATTATGATAACACGTGCTGTGTGCAGTGCGTAAATCATCTCCGAGTCGATCGACCGACCCGTAAACTGCACAAATCCAAACTGACCGCTCTCCGCTTAGTGAAACTGGGAGATGCGCAATCTGAAGCGTATGGAGTCCCTGTCGTCATTGCCGAGGACGCGGCAAATATAAACGACGCAAAGATTTAAAAATGTTTTTCACCCCTAAAATGAAATTTTTCGAAAAAATGACACGAAGATTTTCGATCCCGGTAGTTTGGGCTGCAGCATGTTTACAGACCCACAGAAATTTTTCAAAAACGACTTTTTTGAGTTCCCAGCCCCCTGAAACTTAAAGATTTGATATGCAAATTGTAACGGTTCTTGAAGATGGGGTCCAGGTTATAACTGAAGTACTAGGGTGGTTCAGTCGACGTATCGCTTTTAATTAAAGCTTCTTCAGGACTTCCCACTCATTCTACCCCACTTGCGACATCCAAGTGGAGTAGACTTAACTTATAACCTGGACCCCATCTTCAGGAACAGTTACGATTTGCATATTTAACGAAGTTACTGAAATAACGACAATGGAAAATTAATTTGATGTTTTTGGCGATTCGATTTTTTGATCGATTTTAGTAACTGCTCCGCGAAGCGTAGAAGTTAAAAATTATGACACTTGAGCTTAGACCATTAAATGTGTGCCGCTTTGCGCTCAATGGACTGCTAAACATCGATCTTACCGCTTGCAAGAAAAGCCCACCAACATTAGAACGGTATCCGATTATTTCCTTCCATTGCACACACGTGTTAAACGAATATGTTTCCATCCTTAGAGAGGGCCATGCGATATCTTCCATCCTTAGGGAGGGCCTTAGACAAGTATATTTCCATCCTTTACAATGTTGGTGCGCATCTGCGACTAGGAAGAGCAGTCCATTTAAGCGAAGCGGCACACGTTCCATGGTCTGAGCACTCGAGCCTAATTTATTACTTTTCAGAACATTGGGTTGGAACGGAAATAACGAGGGCGATGCTCATTGTTTCTGTTTTTGTAATTTGCAGTATTACACCTTTGACAATTAAAAATTTGGAAGATCAACTTGTAAATTTTTATGAAAATGGGTAGCTATTGCATGTTGGATCTAGTACGTCCCAGAATAAAATTATGACCTCAGAAAGGTTTTAATCAGCATAACTCCTGAAACTTAATAAAGTTTTACCTTCGCTCGGTTGGGCAGTTGGGGCACTACTCCTACACAGCATACCTACAACATAAATTTTTAATTTCTCTCAATAATTACTTATTTATCGAGCATATCCCAACGGCGGTTCCTGTAGAGCAGGCCATAGAACCTCTGAACGTAACGTAATGATCGTATTTATTCATTAAATACAAACAGGAAAAGATTTACTTACTAGACCAAAAATGTTTCAATATTTTCAAGTGCGATGTGCATGTACTGTTAAATGGAGCAGGGTTGCTTCAATCGGTATACAGGGTGGGATACCATTTGGTATCTCCTAAACGGTAAAAGATACGGGGTCGGTTAAATTACAGAAAAGTTGCGCTATTTCTTGGTGATTAAGAATCTGAAGAGAATTTCTCGATATTGTCATTCGTTCCTGAGTTACCAGAAAAAAATAAAAATTGTCAATTTAAAGAAAAATTAATATCTTCCGAACGATTGATGTTATTTAAATGAAACTTGGAACTTTTATATTTTTGTCAGCTGTCAATTGAATGGCATTGACAGAAATTTTCTACGCCTTCTAGATTTTGAATGAAGACAGTCAACTTTTCTGTTTCTTATGGGCGCCATATTGAATTTTAACACCGCCGGATACACAGAAAAAATAGCTTCTGAAAAATGCAACCAGCTGGACGTTTTTAAAAAATATGTGAAAGCCCGAGTCACATATTAACGTTTAGTCCAAAATTTCATGTAACAAAGCTCAACCAGCAACCCTGCAGCAATCTGCAATCTAAGGAGACTAATCGACGTCGAATATTTCACGTCCGAGATTCATCCCTCACTCACCCCCTCGAGCCCGCTACCCAAAGCTTTTTTTGCAAATCTATTTTGGTTTCTTTTTAGACAATTATCCTAATAAGGCTAGAATTCTCCGTTTCTAGCTTTGAGCTTGGAGAATCGAATGAGGACGGTCAGGAAATCCAATTCCTGGCCAAATATGATTTCCGAGGTTCCCTTCGACGAACAAAATATTTTTTTTATTTGCGGTACTTAGAACTGTGGTTCATTGTTCGCAGCTGCGGCGATAAGAAACTTTTTAAGCCCTCCACAGCTGATCCAAGCGATAACAGCTTAGTCTGGTAAAGATTCCCAACACAGTTAACGTAAGTTTTTGTTTGTTCCAGGGTTGATTATGTTGGAAACCGACCACGCAGCAATCCACCCCCGTAACTCAATCAAACGAGAGGCCGCTCACTTCTTGGGCCCCGAAGGCTGCTTATTATCTTTCAATTATTGAATTACACAGTTGAGTTGAAGACGTTGCGGGAAGTGGATGGATTGATGCGGGATGCCATCGATGGTGATAAAAGACAGCGACGTCTCCGGGAGAGAGGAGTATTGGATTTCCTTAATCATGGAGCCTATTGTCTCGCCGTATATTCAGAGAGCGGCCTCCCGGGCCCCCAGCCATTACCGATAATTACAATATCTGGCATATTGCAAGCAGTTGGCTAGTAGCGTTTTGTTCGACGGCGTAGCCTCGTTGTTCTGCTAATTGGGAAGTGGATATATAGGTACCCATCGTTAACCAGCTGCAATTATTATTATTCTGCTTCTTGTTCAAGATCCTAGGTAAACGGAGGACCGCAACCCGGCTTGGAATTTCAGCATCCATTTAAATAATTGCTCCTCATATTGCTCCTTCCATTGAAATTGTCAAAGGGAAATACAATAAAAGATTTCAGAATATTATGCGGTTGTCATATTTTGTTTCGTCCTTGTAGGGGGCTGCAGTCTATTTTTCTGCTTAGCCCCTAAGAGATTAAGAGGCGTGACTACGCGTCCCATCTGCACCGTTAAGCAAAAAAAATAGACTGTAGAGGAGTCTCAAGGATTGTAGAAAAAATTTACTAAGGTAAGTCTCAGCTAAAACGGGATGGAGAGTTGCTTCACGTGTCCTCTGCCCTATGCGCGAATATTGAACATTGCTTAGTGCACACTAATGTTATAAACCACCGATGCTTGAGGTGAGGAAATCTTAAGGTTCAAGTACACTCCATTAAAAAAAACCGTAAGTTAAAATTAATGAAAAAATTACCGATAATGTGATTAGCTGTAAGGAAGCTTCACACAAAATTTTAAAAAAATTGTTCGTCTCGGGACCTTAAAAAAAACGCTTTTTTTTCAGTTTTTATTTTTTTATGGGCCTCACAGACGAACGATTTTGCTATTTTTTTTTCGTTACTTCATTACATATGATCAAATTGTTGGTAATTTTTTCGTTACGTATATACTTACAGTTTTCTTGTAAAAAAATCAAATGCTATAAAAGTTGTCATAATTCGCATATTTATCAATAAATTACAACGAAATAAATGTACGTGAAAGACTAACATGGGGTTTAAACGTTTACATGAGAACTATAATGAATAAATCCTTATATTGAAAAAAATAATGTAAAGTTAGTTTAGTATTTTAAAGCTGACGGCCTTTCTTCTCCGCCTAGAGAGGTGCTGCCAATTTACGGTAAAACTTGAAACTAAATCTTGACTAAATCTGCCTTCTGTTGGCCGGAAGCTAGAACTAAGTCGGTAATGCAATAACATCTACATTGTTGCCAGAATGACTGAGGTGTTATAACAGCACAAGGTGCAACCTGAAGCTTCTCGATTTGAATAATCGTTGGTACTATTCTGGCATAATTTTATGCATAGGTTCCTTCTTACTATCTACCTACTAACTTATGTACCTAACCATGTATGAATTTAAAAATTATAGTGTAAGAATCGATAGTCACTGTGCGTAAATTGTTTAAAAGCTCATGAAACGGCTGGAAGATCGATTATTTAGGAAATGTCACACAGATTTTCTACTCCTTGATTCAATTTAGGAAAAATCGCTCGAAGTGGTCGACTTTTACATCGAGATCGGGACCCGTCAGTCTGTGTTGGGTACAATTAAATTTGACGATGTACCCCCTAAACCCCCCTACTTTAAAATTTTAAATGACATCCCAACTTTATACCTACATACCGCTAACCGCTTATTCTTCCGGTTTATGAGCTACATTATTTTTTAAAATAAAGAATGACTTCTGTTGAGAGTATAATTTAATTTGTCGATTTTTGTCTCCTTAGTACCTACCTACAACGGAAAACGCATGTAAATCTCATCCATTTACGATTGACTGAACTGACACTTTTCTTGGACTGTAAAGGGGTTGATGCAAAATTAGCTTGATAAGCCAAGAAACTCAAATTTTGGCCTCCTGTCACTTCAATAGTAAATTAATGAGATGTAGGCCTATTCTTGATTTTATAAAAAGTGAATAATATTCTTTCTGACCGCTGAGATGTCTGGTCGTCCCGCACAGTCGGGGGTAAAGGATAATTACTGCCTTAACGACGGGAATTTCCCAATCGGACAATTTCGAAGAAGCCGTATTTGTTGGGGAATTGTTTAGCACAGGACGTAGGTAATTAGGCGAAGCAACAAGATATTTTGGTCGTCGGGATTTGCAAACATTATAGACACCCCTTTTTTTTAAGGCGGCCTCTCGGCCGGTTCTCGCCAAAAAAATAGTGTTTTTTGGTTCTAATTTAAATTTGAGAATTACTATCAGCTTACAATTGCTATTCTACGTGCACGTTTACTCTTGTAACACGCTGGTTAACAAATTATTGTTAAAACTACACCGGTTTTTCAAATTTGTACAATAATGTTGTTTTTGGCGCGAAATCGGAAAATTATACAAATTTGAAAAACCAGTGTAGTTTTAACAATAATTTGTTAACCAACGTGTTACAGGAGTAAACGTGCAGGTAAAATAGCAATTGTAAGCTGATAGTCCTTCTAAAATTTAAATTAGAAGCAAAAAACACTATTTTGGCGGGAACCGGCCGAGGGGCAGCCTTAAGAATGATAATAGTATGCGAATACCCCCTAAACAGTAAGTATCTACAAATAAGTACCTACCTAAAGTCAAAACAATAAGTAAGTTATGAAATAATGTTAAACTATTCAAAAAATGTTACATTACGCACTCCGTCTCTAAACTCATTTTATCGACAGCGGGGCCATCAGATTGCAGGAAGTGAACATTTTAGGCTCGTACTCAAACAAGGAATTTGAGAACTAATAAATTAATACATAGTACGTTTATTGTTTCATGAGAATTTGTTTGATTATAATAATTCGAAAAGCATAATATTAAGCGATCGAAACAACCATCCTGGCATGTTTCAAATTTACCTGGAACAGGCGAACGCGAAAACGCCTGACTTTAATTTGAATAGATGTGTTTGGTTTCACAGACCTTTGGGCAGTAGAGCATGCGGCAACATTGCAATACGTTGCGTACAAGCCACCTTACGGCGTACTGAAAAATTACCGATTCGAAACAACGCTCACAAAGCGATCTAGCAAAGATCGAGCGAACGGGAAGAAGGTGCTAGTGCACCCTCGAATGACTGGTTGCAGCTACATTCGATTTTAAATCCCCCCTGCTGCCCCTTACTGCCTGAGAAACGAAATAATTTGCTGTAGGCTTGCATGTTAAGTAGGTACTCGCGACCAAAACGGACGGCAGTAGGCTGTGGTTTGGTTTTCAAAGTTGGTCACTATTTAGTAACTGAACTGTTGTCTCACTGAACCTTTTAACCGTGTTGTCACATTTATGTTAAATTGTTGATTTTGACAAAGAGTCATTGTAGTTATTGAGACTCAGAAATGCCAAAACTAATTAGCGTCGAACAAAAAAAGCAGATCATCAGGTGTTTTAAACAAATCAGAGAAGGTGGGTGATTATTTCCCTTTTTACGGAGGCGTTTTTATAATGTCACTTTTTAAGGTGGAAAACAGTAGGACCACAAAATTTGAAAACCACGAGTGTTGGTAAAAGACCAAAATCTATGAAAGCTTAGAAGTTCCACATTTCTCTTTTTTTATTTCCAAATTATCAGAAAAAATATTAAACAATTAGGTAAATTTTTATTAGGAATCTTGCAAATCTTCATAGGAACCTACTTGAAAGCAGTTTAGATATTACATTTAATTCTAAACCAAGCAAGGTACCTCCTGTACAAACTCTGTAAGCTATTTCCTTCTAATAAATACCGTATTCCCTCGTATAAAAGAAACAAAGTACTCTCCATTCTTTTTCTGTTGAAGTGACAAAACGTCATTTAAATTTTAGGTTGGTATGAGGAAATTTTGCGAGGAATTTTACTAACAGGTGAGTTGGTAGAAACAATTTCAATGCGATACGTCAGAAAATATGACAAATGTCAAAATTTTGCAATTGCTCTGGATTGGCCCAAAATGGCCTTTGTGTACGTGCAGTTTTGAGTAAAGTGCAAAGAAAAATATTCACGAAAAAGCCTCAGGTACGTTTATCGGTGACACTGCTGCTAAGAAAATGCAGCAGAGAAGCGGCTGGAACCTCCCCATCCCGTGGATCTTTGTATTCTGTGTAGATAGTAGTCAATTCAACAGAATTTTTTTAATCCTTGACTAATTTCGCAATTTTCTGACAAATACCGACGTCACCTCGGACATCACCCATCACGTTTGACAATATGTTCCTTTTAAGGTTAATCTTTTGCCACCTTTTTGACAATAACTGCCACTTTATGTCATCCACAGTCAGCCCGCTCCCTTTTAATGAGAAAGAATTTTTTCTCTATTTTCCACTGAAATGGCAGAAACTGTGAACACATTTTTAGAACCAGAATTTGATCGTCTTTCTAATGGCGACATAACAAAGGAGGTCTTGTATTTAAAATTTTAAGTTGATATGCTTAAATGGGACTTCCCTTGGACCAATTGCTTTCAAAAGCCTTTCAGGTCTTCAATGGGTCACCCAATCTCCATGTACCAAATTTCAGCCAAATCGATTCAGTAATTTGGGCTATAATGTATTTTTACTGTTATTATAAAATTTCGCTTTTTTTAACCAAACAGCGCTAAATGCGAATTAATTTTGTCCTATTTAAAACCAGAATTTGAAGACCTTTCTGATGGTGACAATAAATCTTTCAAAAACTTGTTTTTAATGGTCAAATGAGAGAATAATTAATTTAAAAGTTGATGTGCCAAAATCGCATTTTCGGTTGCACGATTGGCTCCAAAAGCTTTTCAGATCTAAATTAGGTTACGGGATGCCTATGTTCCAAATTGCAGCCAAATCGGTCTAGTAGTTTTGGCTGTGGCGTGATTACAAACGAACGTACATACACACAGACACATTTTAAAAACCCCTTTTTTGGGTTCCTGAGACCTCAAAACGTGAAGATCTGTTGCTATCTCAAATTCGAAAATTTTAGTGATTGCAGTAACCTCCCATTTTTTTTAAATTGTGATGGGGTTGGGGAGGTTAATAAAAATAAAGCGTAGAAGATTTGGGTTATGTAATGTTTTTCCTTTCCCGCTAAATTTCCATGAAATTGTCAAAAGTACAGGCCCTTACAAATTAGGGTTGTACAGTTCCAGAAAAATTTTAGTTCTGTTATAGAAAATGAACGGATTTTAAGTAGCCTGCTACTTTTGACTGTTCTGTCACGTTTGTGACGTCAGCTTTGCAAAATTTCGAAATATGCAAAATGCAAAAGTTAATAGGTCGAATTTAAACTACGGGCAGTGAGATGGCATTTTGATAAACTAACCTCTATCGCTAAAACGACAAGAGAGTTTGTAGTGAACATTCTCCCAAATCCATAACTGTTTATTTATTTTTGCTTGTATATGATTGCTTCTATAAAGTGTTACCAAATATCAATTTGAGCGTGGTGTATTTGCGAAAAACCTAACGTCAAAGCCCGATAAAAATCAAATTTAACCGCCTACTTACTTTGTTGCTTTTATACGAGGGAATACGGTAAAAATTTCTTGTTCCCTTTTCGTATCTTCAGTAAATTACCAAAATTAACCGAAACTCTTGAATCCACAAGTAAGTAGGTACCTACAAAGTTAAAATGATCACAAATCCAACACCACAGGAGGGTGGGTATCGGTATCAATAAGGCATAAACCATTGTGTCCTTAGTGAGTCTTCAGTAAAAGGAAAATTCTCAGATCTTTAAGCACTTCTTCGACATTATTAGACTCTCTGCGACTTGGCAACATGCATCAATTTTGAAGGCGACATGCAATTTGACAAATGTCAAAAGTACTATATCCAGTGAATTATGTCACCCTAACAAAGCCTCCTGTCGTCCGTTTTGGTCGCAAACGGAGTACCTACTGTAGTTTGGTTTTTCAAAGTTGGTCACTATTTAGTAACTTTATTTATGGAGGCGTTTTTATTATGTCACTTTTTTAGGTGGGAAACAGACTAATACAGTTCATTTCAAGGGTTTAGTCCGTTAGATCGTAAAATGCAAATGAGTTCCGCTCATCCTCGACCTGACCGTCGTAAGTAACAGTGAAACCTGGTTATTCCACCACAGTCAACACAAAGTACCTACTTTTAAAAAGAATTGTGTGATCAATGAGTTTATGAGTGGTGGAATAGTCTCGCGCCCCGATCGAGTCCTAGAGAATACTTTAACGGGTGATATATCCGTCTCTTCCATTTATATGTGTTAAACAGAGACGCGATAGTAGACACTCTTAGGACTGTACGTTACAACAATCAGCTCGTCATTCTCAACCAGAACATACAAAGTTTTAACGTGCACGTGGTTTATATAGGGACTTTAGCGGAAACCTGTGACTTGGCAACGTTGCTTTTGCGCAAGAAAAAACGAGTACCGTTATACTCAGCTCATTATTCTCAACGGGAGTATGTGCAGTTTTAGTACTAACAAGGTTTCCGTTAAAGTAAAGTTAACCCCGTCCCTACGGACTTTAGTTTAGCGGAAACCTGTAACTTGGCAACGGTGCGTTTCCGCAAGAAAAAACAGGTACCGTTGTACTCAGCTCATCATTCCGAACGGGAATATGTGCAGTTTCAGTACATACACGGTTTCCGCTAAAGTAAAGTTAAGCCGGGATCTTTGTTGTTAATTATTGTCCATGACAGGAATTTTGACAGAATTGAAATCCCGTTTACAAACCAACAGAAAAAAAGCCTGAGACACACAACCCCCGCTTTCGTTAATATGCGACGGCACTTTAGGTACCCAGTGAATTCTGTCACCCTAACAAATCCTACTGCCGTCCGTTTTGGTCGCAAACGAAGTATACATAGATACGAGTGTGAAATATTTTAAATTTGTAAACAAAATAATAACCTCAAAGTGCCACTGGATTTTGTTACGTCACCGTCTAACAGTAGCTGGGCAGATAGGCCCCCCTGCCCACAGGTCCTTTTTAACCTGCGATTTCTCTATACAAACGAGAGATCATACTTTGGTTTATATTTTAAATAAACACAGGTGCATTATAAATATTTTTAACACAAAATTGTCCTTAAAAATGACAATTGTCCTAAATTATCCGGACAATTCTCCGAATTTATAATTGTCGACAATTATGGCAATGCCAATTGACTTAAAAAGATTTCAAAATTTTTTTAGACCGCTCGTCATTGTAACTAATTCAACACTTCCTGATAAAAATAGCGACACCACCTGCCCCATTTGACAATATTTACATTTTAAGGTTAATATTCTGCCACATTTACTGCCATTCTCTGTCAGTCGGCAAGTTTTAAACGAGTATGAGAATTTTTATTTAATTTTATTATCGAATGGCCAAAAACATCCAATATTTACGTTTTAATTTCTTGCATTTCTGTATTTACAAATTCTGTGAAAAAGTTTCTACCATCTCCCAGATTATCAACTTTTTTTTAAGTGTGGTGTGGGGATTTTAAAGTGGTCTTGTGCATATTTCTGAAGATAGGCCGTTTTCGTGCGACGTACGAAGAAATTTACAAAAAAGTTTAAACCGAAAGTCCATTATCTCAAAAACGGTTGAATTTACGACAGTAGCGGACATGAACAGATTGATATTAGATAATACAGGATGGGTAATTTTTCGATGCTCACCATTGGGATCTCCTAAACGGTTAAAGATACGGGGTCGCTTACATTAGAGAGTTGCGCTATTTCTTGGCGATTAAGAGTCTGGAGAGAATTTCCCGATATTTTTATTCGTTCCTGAGTTATCACAGAAAATCTGAAAATTGACAATTTAAAGAAAAATTAATATCTTCCTTACGATTGATGTTATTTAAATGAAACTTGGAAATTTTATATTTTTGACAGCTGTCAATTAAATAAGGCATTAACAGAAATTTTCTAGGCCTTCTAGATTTTGAGTGAAGACTTTTATGTTTCTTATGGGCGCCATATTGAATTTTAACACCGCCGGATACACAGAAAAGTTAGCTTCTCAAAAATATAACCAACATTGGTGTTTTTGAAAAAATATGTGAAAGCCTGAGTCACACGACCGCAAGACGTAATTTACTGCTGTTGAATTCAATTGTTTTCACGTGTTATAAGAGATTGAAAAAGTCGGCCTACTTTTTTGCAATTGGTTTTCGTCTAAGTTTAGGCTGATTTTGCAATTTATTCAGACCAGTTTTCAAATTCTGACATCTGTCAAAAAAGTTCATGTTGACTACATTTTTGAAAAGCTAGTTTTTGTGTGTGTCTGATGGTGTCAAAATAATCAAAAGCTGACTGTCGTTATTCAAAATCTAGAAGGCCTAGAAAATTTCTGTTAATGCCATTCAATTGACTGCTGTCAAAAATATAAAAGTTCAAAGTTTCATTTAAATAACATCAAATGTTAGGAAGATATTAAGATTTCTTTAAATAAACGCTGAACAACTCCGCACGGAGGGGGACACTTGCATGTATATACGAGGGAATTTTTTCCACTTCCGGTTTAACCGGAAATTACCTCAACTTCGTTTTCTCAAATGGAATGACACCTTTTTCTCAACGAATTCGGTGTCTACGAAATTGTTACCCTTATAACAATTCCAGGTTTTTTACCAACGTTTTATTAACAAAAATACTTCTTTGAGATATTGAAACATTTTCAAAGTGATTAGGTTAACAATTACAAATTAACCATACAATGTGAGAAGCATGCTACACCATGCTCCAAAGGATTCTCCAATTGAGAGTCGGCAACAATCAGTTCTCCAGATGGTGGAACTGCAAATTGCGGGAAGTTTTTCATGTGGTGGGAGATTTAGTGTGGGAAGACTATTGTCCACCAACCGCTTTGCACTTTCCAGTACCTGAACAATTTAATGACATAAAAAAATCAAGAAAGCAGCCTTGCCGTCCTTACCCCATGACTTAAACATTTTTTCCGCAAAATGTAGGTGGCATGCTTTATACCTGGATGTATTCAGAGCCGATAGAGGTGTAACATTTAGGAGGTATTCGTATGCGGACAATTTTACCCTTTGCTTGCATCTAAAAATTAATTTATTAATTTACTAGAGAAATCCACAATCATGTCCTAAACTCACCTCTTCTCAAAGACATACCTCGTCAAAGACGTAGGTACCTAGTTTTACATCCTCGTACTGGAACTGGAGACACTGCACTTATAACATTGCGGGCTTTTTTCAGCACAGCCATTCGGACTTATTACGGTGTCGGTCACAAAGCACTCATCTCTATAGAGATTCCAGTTAAATAGCGGCATTTTGGCCCAGTCACGTGACTTATATTATTTCTGCTCCCAATCCAGAGATGTCGCGCCAATAAAAACAAATATAAAATGGGTTTGATTAGTGAGATGTAACTCAAACATTTTTGCAGTTGCTAACGCAAAGCAGGCTACTTATCTTCTTGTCTTTTTTGACAAAGCTTTCTGACTGTCACAAAATTAGTATTGTATTTGTGAATCGTTTTAAATTGTAAGTGATCAGTTTAGTTTGTCTCTAGTTTAGTTAGTTATGTGTTCGTTCTACTATATTGAGTTCTTATGTTTACGGTGTAGAGACTCAAATCAAAAAAACACACACACGGAGATTTTCTGTGTTCGTTCATCAAGAAAAGTGGCAATGGGAATTATAAAGTCCTATGGTCTTTATGTGATGGTCCAACTTAGTAGACATCGTTTGCTGAATGCCGAAGCATAGAAAGCGATTTTGGGCACTACGTGAACCTTGTTTCCAATATTTCATGGTTTTATAACCCTCGGTCGGACTCGAACATTGCATTTTTTGGAACTGTTTCAGTTTTAACTTGTATTTAATTAAACAATGGTCTAAACTGCTGCTCTGAAACCTTTTATTTGTACCGAGTTTTTAATTTTATTTGATTATTTTTGCCAAGGAACATTTTAAGGAAAATTTTTAATTCCGCTCCCAATCACCAGAGGCGCTACTCTTTTTGATCCAAGACAAATGTATGGCCGTCGTACGTCTATAGAGTGAGTGGTCTGTGGTGTCGGTGACTTTCAAAGATTGGGATTATTGAGAAGAAGCGACAGCAACGCACATTGTTGTAACAATTATATCCATAGCAATTTTACAATTATTAGAAAATTTCCAATGATTAAGTTTGTCAGACGCAGACGACTAATGACGAGTGAAGACATGAGCGAGCGCCATCTAGGGGTACAATAGCCAACGAATACCCATGGAGACTCAAGGTCAACGAAAACAGTTTGCGTTGACAACCGAGCTGTCCCTACTGAAGGGAACACCAACATCATCGATATACTGTGGTCTAGTAATGAACATACTAAAAGTCCTGACACCTAGAGGGTGAGCGCGAGGGGGGAGACCTCAAAATAGGTCTCTTTTTTTGGTTTTTCGTTGATATCTTCGAAACTATAGGTTCTACGAAAAAAATGTTTTACACGAAAAATAAAGAAAAGAATTTCCTACAAAAATTATGCTGTCAATTTTTTAGGTAAAGTTGGTAGTTTACGAGATAATTGCGTTCGAAGATTGTAAGATTTGTCAATTGTCAGTGACGTTCCTCGGACAAGTCTAACAGCTCTTACTAAATTAGTGTGAGGGTGAGTTTGATGAAATCATGAACAATTATTATAAGAAAAAAGAAAAATGTCAGCATAGAAGCGGCTGGAACCTCCCCAACGCGTGGGTCTCTGATTTCCGTGACTTGTGTTTAAGATTTTAAAGTTGATATGAATAAATGGCACTTCCCGTGGACCAATTGCTCCTAAAAGCCTTTCAGCTCTTCAACGGGTCACCTCACCTCCATGTACCAAATTTCGGACCATAACGTGGTTTTGGATGGGTAAAATAATAATAATAATAATAATAATAGTTTATTTGCCATAAAAAAAACTAAATACAAACATTCAACAAAATATATGTAAGTTAACATGGCAAAAAGGAGTCATGTTCAGATCTGCATGCTGAATGAAAATGAGAGAATAATTTTAAATTTGGAAATTGGTGTGTCCTCTTTATTTTTCGTGTAAAATATTTTTTTCGTAGGACCTATTTGCGAAAATCAGCAAAGTGTCTGACATCTGGTGGCAATACTTTAATTCCACTGAGAGACAGGATACGGAAATACTTTTAAACGTCGGTCATCATAATTTCGGCTTACGTCAGTTGTCATCAGTTGCGAGGTTAGGTAGTAGTTTTGTTCGGAGACATTCTCTCGCTGACTCGAAATTTTGGGAATAATTCTGTGGAATTTTACGTTTTGTGTACTTAAGTGGAAACATTGTAAATCCAGGAAAACTTGGCTTTTAAAAAATCCACGTATCGATGTCACTGATGTCACCAACTGACACTGTCAGGCACGTCACGCTAGAATTCTCACCTCCGACCCCCCAGTGGGGTGAGATCGCCATTTTGTGGTTTAGCAATTCGCGAAAATCAGCTGCTAATAGATGGCATTGCTAAACCACAAAATGGCGGTCTCACCCTATTGGGGAGCCGGAAGTGAGAATTCTAGCGTGATGTGCCTGACAGTGTCAGTTGGTGACATCAGTGACATCGATACCTGAATTTTTTAAAAGCCAGGTTTTCCTGGATTTCCAATGTTCCACTTAAGTACACAAAACGTAAAATTCCACAGAGTTATTCACAAAATTTCGAGTCAGCGAGAGGATGTCTCCTAACAAAACTACTACCTAACCTCGCAACTGACAACTGACTGACGTAAGCCGAAATTATGATGACGGACGTTTAAAAGTATTTCCGTATCCTGTCTCTCAGTGTAGTTAAAGTATTGCCACCAGATGTCAGATACTTTGCTGATTTTCGCGAATACCATCTATTGGCAGCTGATTTTCGCGAATAGTTTCGGAGATATTAACGAAAAACCAAAAGGAGGCACATATTTTAAGGTCTCCCCCCTCGCGCTCACCCTCTAGGTGTCAGGACTTTTAGTATGTTCATTACTATACTCGGTATTATATATCTGTATCTTGTGGGGGATAATGTAGGGGTAAATACCACTTATCACTTATTCCCTCGCTTATTCCATTCACCATTCTTAACTTCTTCGTAACATCAAATCTTTACTGCGAACCCAAAAAAGTCGTTTTTAAGGTCATCTTATGGCTTTCGGAAAAGCTGGGCTAAATCGGCCCGCAGTAAGTTCCATTTTGGGACATGAACTTTAAAAATTTAAAGGCAAACTCCTATTTTTCACTTCCCCCCCCCCCATTCGAAAGCTCTTCTAGTTCTGCTTCTGAAAATTTATTCACACTTGGTGTCCTTTTGGCCAAATATCCGTGCAGTGAAAAAAAACATGTATAACTGTATATTTTTATCACCGGATTTAATAGCTGTTTTTTTTAAGCAGAAAACCTCAGTGACATTTTTTCGAAAAATGTAATTTTAGCCGCAAATGCTCCCTTTTAACCTCCCCACTCCACTTCATCACTTAAAAAAAGGGAGGTTACTGCAATCACTAAAATTTTCGAAATTGAGATAACACCAGATCTTCACGTATTGATAGGGTCTCAAGAACCCCAAAATGGCATTTCTGGTTGCACGATTGGCTCCAAAAGCTTTTCAGATCTAAGTTAGGTTATCACATGCACACATACCAAATTTCAGCCAAATCGGTCGAGTAGTTTGGGATGTGGCGTGTTTACGAACGTACGTACGTACGTACAGCTTAGAAACATGAAGATGCCCACTCAGAGCTGAATATTTACCAGGTCGCATGGACCAGGCTACGACAGAGACCTTGCAGAAGTTAGTTACCCCTACCTAACTGCTATTCGAATGCTAGGCGACCAACTAAATATTCAATTCTGGGTGGGCATGTTCATATTTCTAAGCTGTACATACATACAGACACATTTTAAAAACCATTTTTTTGGGTTCCTGAGACCTCAAAACGCATAGATCCGGATTGCACGCGTCGTCGATAGTCGTCGTGCGCAGTTTGAGGGTTCACCCCGAGGCAGTGTTGCCAGTTTGGTGATTTATTTATTGTGATTTAGTTATTTTATTATACCGGAATTGTACACGCTGTTTGTACACAATAATTCTGCTTGTAATTCCTCGCTAATTGCCTACCAATTTCTATTAATTTTCCATTAATTCCTTGTAATTCCCCACTAATTCCTACTAATTCCCCACTAATTCCTCTAATTCCCCACTAATTCCTCACTAATTCCCCTAATTCCCCACTAATTCCTCTAATTCCCCACTAATTCCCAAAGCTTGTACACCAAAATTCCCCTGCGAAATACCCCTCGGCTTTTCAAAAATGTAACCAACATGAACGTTTTTAAAAAAATATGTGAAAGCCCGAGTTACACCACCGCAAGACGCATTTTATTACTGTTGAATTCAATTGTTTTCACAATCATGTTATAAAGAGATTGAAGAAGTCGGCGTACTTTTTTGCAATTATTTTTCATCCAAGTTTAGACTGATTTTGCAAATTATCCCTACCAATTTTCAAATTCTGACATCTGTAAAAAAAGTTCATGTTGAGTACATTTTTGAGAAGCTAATTTTTTAATGTATTTGATGGTGTCAAAATTCAATATGGCGGCCATAAAGGAATCAAAAGTTGACTGTCGTTATTCAAAATCTAGAAGGCCTGGAAAATCTCTTTCGATGCCATTCAATTGACAGCTGTCAAAAATATAAGAGTTACAAGTTTCATTTAAATAACATTAATTGTTAGGAAGATATTAATTTTTCTTTAAATTGGCAATTTTCCGATTTTTTGTGATAACTCAGGAACGAATCAAAATATCGGAGATTTCTCTTCACATCTATAATCAGCAACAAATAGCGCAACTTTTCTGTAATTTAATCGACCCCGTATCTTTTACTGTTTAGGAGATCCCAATGGTGAGCATCGAAAAATTACCCACCCTGTATTAGGTACACTTATCAAGAAGTTCAAAAATACTGTAGAAAACGAGAGATTTCCTAGTAATTTAAAGTTGGAGTAGGTGGTGATTTAAGGCGTGCATTGTACAATTTCACAAAGCACTGATTTACGTGCCGTCCTTGACATAATAATTGACCTGTCGGATCGAATTTTCATATTTCATTTCGTTTCCGAGATATTCGTGTGGTGGAGAATTTGTTTCATGTACAAAATAATCGCCTGCCTCTGCAAAATCAGCTCTCACGACGTCTGCCTTAGGGGTTTTCTGAGATAGTATAACAAACCTGAACATCAGCCAGAGACGCAGACGGGAGCAAATGATATAGTACCTCCACTTGTTTTTACAATTTTGAAACGTTGGCAATTAATAACACATCCTTAAAATAAAGGCAGACGTAGTGTTTATCCTGATTGTGGTTCCTCATGATAATGTTATCACAATTATCAACGTCTGCCAGAGAAGATCATTTAAAAAAATTTCACCACTTGTTCTTCCTTAGATCTTTCTTCGAAAAGTTAGGCGTTTGGTGTAAAATCGCAACTTTCCGACGTGAACAGGGAAGCAGTGGTACCAATCTGACAGCCACACAAACACAACCCGTTTAGCTCCATAAAATCCATAAAATTATGTCCACGCCAGCCCAATTGATTAAATTTAATATTGACAGCGAGCCCGGCTACCCTTTAAACTTGGCAAATATTTGCCTGCACAATATTGAGTTTGCGAGTGGGCAATTATTGCCCGTTTTTCACGTCCAGATTTTACCGTTCACGTTTACCTTGCGCATTCCATCATCTCATCTTAGGCATGACGCGCCACCACCACAAAGAGATTTCGTAACACGAGTTGACACAGTAGTTTTTGATGGACTCGACGCATCCGCAGGAAGAGGTACGAACACGTACTCCGTGCTGTTTGCTCTCGAACATGAATTTTAATCGCCTCGAAAAAATATTTGCCCACACATTAAAGGTCCGTTAGGTAAATCTCAAGCTTCGCGCTTATAAAGGGTCCTGGACGCGTGAATCCTCATTTAAATTCTATCACCATGAAGTTTATTATAGTGGTACTGGCCACGTACCAGTGCGTTAGTTGTGCTTTTTTCGATCTGACCGATATAGACGATCCCTTGTCTCTGCTATGGAACACTAAGGGTGAGTTCTTACTGAGTGTAATTCGGATGGCCCAGTCATATTAGACATTGGACCTGTGACTAAGAAATAAAAAGCTGCGACGAGGGCAAAAGGGTGACAAATATTTGGGGAAACCTTTGTAACAGTTTTAACTCGAACGCAAATACCAAAAACTAAGCAAGGTAGGCCAAATTATAAAAATTTACAGTTACAAATGAAGACTGGACTTTTTTCGTATAACGAGGGTAAATTTTGCTCTGAGGTGCAAAGTTATTATTTCCTTTAAATCCACTTTTTGTAAAAAAATAGTAAAGTATGGTCTTTAGCAAAGGGTATCATTCTGTACCTGATAAAATCAGAATTAAGCAAGACCAAATCTTAAATCCAAGGAAATACAATTTTCTTAATTTGTATTTGGTCCAAAATAAGGATAAATCCGTATGGGAAATTCAGATGACCAATATTTTATTAAATATTTCAAATTGTTTTGTTTCCTTTTCTTCTAAAATGTCGAAAAGGGATTTCTTTTAACTTTTGGGTTCTCGGGGCAGTTACCTACTTCCAAAAATATAACTCTACTTTCAGGGTCCCGGGAACCGAATTTTAACTTCTACGCTCGCGAAGCAGTTACTGGAATCGATCGGAAAATTCAAAAAAATCGAATCGCCAAAAACATGAAATCTTTACGTTTCAGGGTCCAGGGAACCTAAAAAAGTGGTTTTTGAAAAAATGTCTGTTTGTGTGTCTGTTTGCGTGTCTGTCTGTCTGTGATCACGCTGCAGCTCAAACTACTGAACGTATCGAGATGAAATTTGGCACACATATTCAGTGGGGAATTTGTAGGTTCTGATTAGAATCTGGGCCACATCGCTTCACGGAAAGTGCCTTTTTGGCACATCAAGTTTAAAAATTTAAATGCAAACCACCATTTTTCGCGTTACCATATGAATGCTCTTCGAATTCTGCCTGTAAAAATGTATTCACACTTGTGCCCTTTTGGCCAAAAATTGGTGCCGCGAAAAAAACCTATGCATAACTGTCTATTTTTATTACCGGACTTGATAGCTGATTTTTTTTCAAGCCGAAAACCTTAGTGCCATTCTTTCGAAAAATGTCATTTTAGAGGCAAAAGGGGCCTTGTTTCAATTTACTTTACAAAAAAAAATATTCTTACTGTTATCGGATTTGACAGCTGTTATATTGTCGGATCAGAAACCTTTGTGCAATTTTTTCGAAAATTTCCATTTTAGGGACAAAAAGGCCCCTTTTTGAGTTTTTCTTAGCAAAAGGGCATATTATCATTATCGAATTCGATAGCTGTTGCATTGCCGGATCGAAAACCTTAGTGCCATTTTTTCGAAAAATGGCCATTTTAGAAATGAAAAACATTTGTATTTTAGATTTTAGTAAATGAGCATCAGCCATCCAATCGCTCCGCACGCCCGACCTTGGTTAAATAAAGTTAAATGCTACATTTACAAATTCTGTGAAAAAATAGAAGTTTCTACCGTCTCCGAGACTGGCAATTTTTATTTTTTTTTTAAATGTCTGTCTGCGTCCGTCTGCCTACAGCTCTCAAACTAGTAAACGTATCGAGATGAAATTTGGCACATATATTCAGTGGACATGTGGACACGTTTATGGTCAAATTCTATTTCCAAAAATGTGGCAAAATCAATTACACCCTACCACTGAAACTACTGAAAATATCGAATCGAAATTTTACGCAAACGTTCAAGTGTAATTATGCGAATTTTGGCCAAATCCAGATTTGCGCGTTTACATGGCGCCTCCCAACACATCTCTTGCGTTTACATAGCTAGCGCCTAACAACCATTTACCTTGGGCTTGGGCCGACGATAATACAAGCCGGAAATAGCAGGTAAACGATGAGTCGATGACCCAACCATTTTGCACTGTTAGATCCGGCACATTAAACAAAGAAATTAAGATCAAAAATATGCAAAATATGCGCTATTCGGCGGAAATATGCAATACTCACATTAATATCACATTCAGAATAATCCTTTGCTGGCAGTAGGTATATGCAGTTACATAAAAACCCTTCTTTAATATGTGTGATTCTTCTGTCGTGGTTAGAGCCTTCGTTAGGACTTAGTCACAGGTCAGGCCTTTTTTTGTCTGCAATAATGAAATCGTAGAGTCCATAATCGGGGAGCGGCAGCAGCCGTGCAGCGTACAAACCCAAGGCACCTCGATCACAGGAGTTTGTAAACATAAAACCCAATGCCTCTTGTCAGGAGGGCAGATTCACGGCCACGGCTCCTGCGGAATTTTATCAACCTGTTGCTCCTGTAACTATCCAAATAATAGAGTTTTTCGAGTAATCGCCTCATTCTAGATCAAACGCCCTGCTCGAAGAGAACCAAAAGCAAAGTTTCGTACTTTACAAGCGGACAACGGGATTACGGCCAATGCGATTACATCGTGGAAGCCGAGAACGATAATATCTGCCAGATAAGGTTCTTGCTGAATTTTTTCAGGGGGAAATAACGAGAGTTTCAGGCTGGATTTCGAGCTGTTTCATTTGTCAGGTCCTGCGGCTGGCGCGGACGGTACTTCTCAGTGCGTGGTCGACTCCTTCACGGTGACCCCCAGCCCGTATAATATTCCGCCGTTGTGTGGGAATAACGACGGGCAGCACGGTGATTTTTTATGTAACGGTTATTGGGGGTGTAACGACTTTTTTAGTGTACGTCCACTTGTATACGAACAGAGAAGTGAGGCTTAACGTTATCCTGGCCAATAGGAATTTGTCGGCGGAGGCGATTAACAATCCGCGGTGGAAAGTTAAGGTGACGCAGCTGGAGTGTCCGGGGAAGCAGAAGTTTTTCGCTAAGCATTTCCCGTGGAATGCTATTACAGATTTTCCTCAGCTCGGTAAGTCCTACAGCGATACAAAAGTAGCTTGGTCCCTGACCTGCGAGTATTGTTGCGGAAATCGGGGATCAGGCTATATTGGTCATGATACCGGACTGCAAAATAAAGTTGTTGGCAACTATTTTCCACTAAAGAAAGTAATTCTCACGACACGTGTTAATTTAACTAAAAATTCTCTATCACTATCACAACTTGAGAAAGAGGTTTCTAATTCTTGTTCGGTTGTTGTAAGCTCTTCGTTCAGTGCTACCAGTAAAATTGAGTTTCTTAGCAGATAGGTACCTAGGTCCTATGTATTAAAATACCCCTTTGTTTTTGCTTCTGATTTACTTAATTCTACAGCATTCTACAGAATTGTTACGGAGATCGGGAATCAGGCTGTATTGGTCGTGGTACGTAACTGCAAAATAATGCTGTTGGTGACTATTTTCCACTAAAGAAAGTAATTCTCGCGACACGTGTTAATTTAACTAAAAATTCTCTATGACTATAACAACTTGAGATTGAGAAAGAGGTTTCTAATGGTCGTTCAGTTGTTGTAAGCTCCTCGTTCAGCAGTGTTACCAACAGCAGATATGTATTAAAATACCCTTTTATTTAATTTCTACTGTTGGTAACAGTGCATTGTTAGTTCCCTGTCGGTTTGAATAAAATTGGTCATTGTTGCCAACTTACCTAGAAGAAACAAATTACTGTTTATAGCCAACTTCTGACCAAATGGGGCACATTTGCTTTTCATGCTGTTGCCGTTAGTAAAACTGTAATGTTAAAGCCGCTCAAATCAAAAGCTTTTTGTCTCGCTTTTTGTTCATATTAATAAAATCAATAATCAGTCATTGCTGCCAAGCCAACTTAACATACAGGTGTTATTTTTAAAACTTCCCACCATGAATATCTTTGGACGTAATAAAGATATTGAATTGAAATAAACGCTGACGAATCCCGCACGGAGGGGGGCACTTATGCGTACCTATATAGAGGGAATTTTTTCCACTTCCGGGTTAACCGGTTATAGTTAGAAACATGTTTCATACTTTACCGGAAGTGCATTCACGGCCACCCTAGATTTTCAAAAACATCGAGGAAATCGGTGAAAAATTGAGATTTTCGAAAAACGCAAAAATACGACTACTTTAATTTTTTGATGCAAATTCATCTGCCCATTGACATTTTCTTTTTATTTACTTTTGAGATTTTGACAGATCGTGAAGTAAGAAAAAATTTGATAGAAATAAGAGAAATCAAAAGATGAAATTGCTCAGGTAAAGGACACTATCGAACATTACTCATTTTTGGGCTCACATTTGAACCGACTAATTTTGTATGTATGCACATACCTGGTTATATTAAGTATTTTCGTCTTTTTTTGTATATAGAATTTCAATTTGCAATTTATAATGTAAGTTGTATTTTTCGTGTTTGATTAACAATACACTGAATTTTATTTAAATGAGTAGTGCCATTTCTACCTTTTTCCCTTAAACAACATCGCAGTCTCCCTTTGTCAAACTTGGTCTATTTGATCGGCGCAGTGGTGCCGTGTGCTTAACGATCGTCCAGAATTGGCGGGCGCAGTGGTGCCGTACCTTTTATGCTAATGGGGGTCAAGCGGCGCAGTAGTCCTATACCGGTTCAAATTCGGATTTTTTAACAATTTATAGCTGAAAAGCTATAGTTAATTGTGGTTGGAGCAATGGTAACTTTTAATCAGGACATTGAATTCTATGTATGTAATCCTAAATTTTCAAGACTTTTTAACAGAAAGCCACAGGCCATAAGGTTTGTGCGGGGTCCTTCAAAAATTATATATCTGCAGATTTGAAAGCCACAGAATAAGAAATAAATAGAAAATAATAGATACGAAGATATTTTTAAATTTATTATAGGAAATCTTATTCAGTAAAATAGGTGCTTTACAAAAAAAGGCCTTTTAAAAATTTGATGCAAGTATATACAATTTGAAAAGTAAAATGTATCTCGCAGTTAACATTGGGTATCGGATGAGCTGCTCTGTAATTAAATGCCACTTGAAAATCATCAAAGCGATGTGTATCCCTGTAGGTCTTTATCACATTGGTATGTAGGAAGGGGCCTCCTGGATTTACTGGTAAAATCGGGTGCAGATTTTGTAACACGAAAATAAGCCAATTATGCACGAGGTAATAAAAAAAGGAGAATTTTGTGAGGGTTGAAATACTTATACTTATTGCGAAGCCGAAGAGGGCTGAAAAATTGTAAAAGGTACACTGACTCCAAATGAGTTCAATGAGTTCATTACCGAAGAAAAACTAATTTCCGCGAATTTTTCAAAATTAACGCTTTAGGGGGTTGCGAGTGGGGTTGAAAAATTGTAAAGAGGGATTAAAAGTCAAAAGGGGTAGGTAAGAATTAATAATAGTTAAGCAGAATTGTAGAAAGCAATACGAAAAAAAATTAGTTCAATGAGTTCATTACCGAAGAAAAACTAATTTACGCGAATTTTTCAAAATTAACGCTTTAGGGGGTTGCGAGTGGGGTTGAAAAATTGTAAAGAGGGATTAAAAGTCAAAAGGGGTAGGTAAGAATTAATAATAGTTAAGCAGAATTGTAGAAAGCAATACGAAAAAAAATTAGCTTTTGGGAGGGTGAATTGTTACGCAGGGAGTCGAAAAAGTGAAAAATTCAAACAATTCAAATGAGTAAAGTTAGTTACCGAAAAAAAAATGCGGAATTTTACAAAATTATCGCTCGGGTAGGAAGATTGTGAAGAGGGATAAAAACTGAAGTGGTTAAGTATACCTAACTAGCAAAAATTACACAAAAAAGAAGCGTTCTGCTTAAATTTTGCTTCTTGAGGGTTCACATATCGTGAAAAGGGTTGAAAAATTGTGGATGGGTAATGCAAATGACTTTGAATTGCCGAAAAATCACTAACCCAAAAAAATTAATCAAATGTATTTTTTTTTTTATTAATTTGGGATACCTAACGGACCATAACTTCCCCCTTTTTTCAACCAAAATTCTCAACGGTTCCCACGATCTTCGAAGCAAACCACAATCAAATGTATTTGCTGCGCTTGCTGACTGTTAGTTGTTAGTAGCCTATGGGTTTTAAGTTGAAGACTCAAGACGATAATTTCTTCTTTATTTTTTCCGATAAATGTCTAAAAGCAGTTCATTTGAAAAATTTCTGAATGTTGGCCAAGTTTAAGGAATTCCGGCGCCCTGTGCATTTGTCCGATTTTGCGGAAAAATCATCCCCCGCAAGATTTCATCGAAATATGTGTGCGAGTTAGGTTTCAAATACATAATTATATCATATTTTTCTGGTTTTCATCCCCTAAATGTCATCACCCGCAACTTCCTCCCCTTCACAACAGGCTTGCGAAAAACCACCCTTAAAGGCACTACATCCTTTTAACATGTAGAAGCACAAAAATACAAGAACTCAAAAACTACTTAGCGTATCAAGGCAGAATTTGGTGTGGTAATTTCTAGTGACATTGTAAACGGATGGACACAATTTTACTGAGATTTAAAGAAGGGGGTGAAAATTAAGGGTTGAAACTGGAAATTGCCTCAAGTAAATGGTGCTATAAAATTGCGGGGTTCGATAGTTTTCGGTTAACCATTGAAAAAAAAACTAAAATCAACACCTAGACTACTAACAACCCCCTAACCCATAGTAAGCGCAGTAAATACATTTTATTTATTTTCTCGGGCTTTTTTTATGAATTTCTCGATAACTCGAAGTCATTTTCATTAATTTTAACCCATCCACAATTTTTCAACCCCTTTCGTGGTATGTGCACCCTCAAAAAGCTACATTTGCGCAGACCGCTTCTTTTTCGTGTAATTTTCGCTAGTTATACTTAACTACAGTTCATTTTAACCCCTCTTGACTTTTCATCCCCCTTCATAATTTTTCAACCCACGAGCGTTAATTTTGCAAAATTCGCCTTTTTTCGGTAATACATTCTACTCATATGGATTCTGTTTGCCTTTTTCACTTTTTCGACACCCTTCGCAAGATTTCAACCCCCAAAAGGCAGATTTGCATAATTGGCTTATTTTCGTGTTATTTTCTGTAATTCTGCTTAATTACGATTAATTCTCATCCCTTTTAACTTTTCATTCCCCTACGCGTTTCTTTTGCAAAATTCGCCAAAAGTTTTTCTTCGGTAAAAAATTGAACTCATTTGGATTATACAGGCTGTTCCAATGAAAAGTATCCACCCCAAATATTTCGTAAACCAAATAAAATATGAAAATTCGCTCGGACAGGTCGATTTTTATTTCGAGGGGGACACTTAAATCCATGCTTGGCGAAATTTCAAAACTCACTCCCTAACCCCCACCTACCCCCACTTCAAAATTTTAAATGGGAACCCCCCACTTGTGATACATCATTTGAAAGCTAATTTCATTGCCAATCTAACGTTGCAGCAATTTTTGATATTTGTTCAATTCTTAGCGCCCTCTGTAGTCAAATTTTAAATTACATTAGGACCCTTTGTGATACATCATTTGAAAGGGTTTGAGATTCTCTGTAAACTGATGCAAGAATTTTTGAAATTCACCCACTCGTTCAAAAGTTACAATGAAAGACATGAACTGGTTCTGGGCCTAGGAATCCTTCAAGATTAGGCTGTAATTTTTGAACGAATGGATAGATTTAAAAAGTTCTTGTACTAGTTTACAGATAATTTCAATCCCTTTCAAATGATGTATCACAAAGGGCCCTAATGTAATTTAAAATTTGACCAAAGAGGGCGCTAGAGTTGAATAAATATCAAAAATTGTTACAGCGTTAGATTGGCAATGAAATTAACTTTCAAATGATGTATCACAAGTCGGGGGTTGCTATTTAAATTTTTCAAGTGAGTGTAGGTGGGGGTTAAGGGGTGAGTTATGAAATTTCGCCAAGCATGGATTTAAGTGTCCCCCTCCAAATAAAAATCGACCTGTCCGAGCGAATTTTCATATTTTATTTGGTTTACGAAATATTTGGGGTGGATACTTTTCATTGGAACATCCTGTATATTATATAAAAATATAAACATATTTTTCACTCCAAAAGCGAAATTGGCATAATTGGCATAATAATTGGCTTATTTTCGGGTTATTTTCTGTAATTCTGCTTACTTAGGATTAATTTTCATCCCCTTTGACTTTTCATCCCCCGTTACGACTTTTTGACCCCGTAAGTGCTAATTTGGCAAAATTTGCATAATTTCGTTTTTCTTCGATAATAATTTGAACTCAATTGGATAATGTTCACATTTTTCACTTTTTTCATCCCCCTTCGCAATATTTTAACTCTTCAAACGCAAAATTTACATAATTGGGTTATTTTGGTGTTATTTTCCGTAATTTTACTTAACCACGGTCAATCCTCATACCCTTTGACTTTTCATCCACCTTTACGATCTTTCAACCCCCTAAAGTGCAAAATTCGCATAATTTAATTTTTCGTCGGTAATAAAATTGAACTCATTTGGGATCCAGTTTACCTTTTACAATTTTCCAGTTTCGTTCGCAATAGGTATGTATTTCAACCCCCACAAAAGTTTTAATTGCATAATTTGGTTATTTTCATGTTATATTTCGTAATTCTACTTCATTACACTTAATTTTCATTCCTCTTGATTTTTCATCCCCTTTAGAAATTTTTCAGCCCCGAGTGCTAAAATTTCAAAATTCGCCTTTTGTTTCTATTCCGGCAATTCTTTTCATTTCCTCATTCGATTTATATTGTCATTCTTTTTAGATAGATAGATATATTTGTCAGCATGATTGAATACAATCTTTACTCGGGCACTTTTCAACCGTCAAAATTCTTTCTGTTCATTTTCTACTTTTCAGTTCTATACCAACAATTCTTTAATATTTCGCCTTTTTGACACATCTGTGCGTCTGCGGAGGCACTACTACTAGGTGCAGATTGATGAAATCTGCACCCGATTCCACCAGTAAGACCAGCCGTCCCTACATACACATTAACGTGATAAACATCTACAGGGATACACATCGCATTGATGTACATCTTCCGAGGGCTTTTTTAATAATGCTCAACAACCTTATTTCATCAAGATGAAAATGGGAACAAATGACAGGAAAACACCAATTAGGTACCTTATTTGACGGTAGAAAAATTTCACTCTTTTTTCGCCAGTAATAATTGTCTAATATCTGTCCGGGATCCACACGACCGAGATTCACCCGATTTCCATGGCGATTCATTGTTGACAACAATGATTCACCATGGAAATAGGGTGAATCCCGGTCGTGTGGATCCCGGACAGACTATAGTTCGCTTTTTTCCGTAGAGTATATTATGCCTCGGCACTGCAAGGTGCAGATTTCATCAATCTGCTCCCAAAATCACGTGAATCTAAATCACTCGGGGATACACATCGCTTTAGTATACATCTTATGTATGCCTTTAAGCCTTTAAATTCAAAAAGTGCGTCGCCAACAACAAAATTAATTGCTGTTTAAATACAGCGATCTTCTGATCAGAGACAAAGACAGCAGAACCAAAGTAGCTTGGTCCTTGAATTACGAGCACCGTTACGGATCTAGAGGTTCAGGCTATACTAGTCACAGTGCAGTATTTTAAAATAAACCTGTTTGACGACTATCTCCTCCAAATTCAAGACATTCAGTATCGAGAAAGTAAATGACATAACACTTAATATCAGCATTCGAATTTTTCTAAATTCCCACTAGCCTTACTTTTGCTTGCAAAAACCGGGCTATGAAGCGACGAGAATAAGAATCACATTCGCAACCCCCAACCCCCATAATTTCCGTTCTATCGACATTAAAACCCCCGCCGCATCCCATCACACCTTCCACACGATTTATCCCCGAACCCATTACCCAGGTGACATATTTCGGTTAATTAATAGCCGAACAGTCATCAGTGCATGAACATTATAATCACAAGCATCTCATCAATGTGCACTGCAGCCACCGCGATATTGCTCGGCTTAATTTTATAACTCGCAAGGAGACTCGTTATTGTGTGTTCCAGCGCCGGAGGGTGCCATCCAATATTTTACGGCACCTAGCGGAACATTTAGATCCTTCGGCTTTGATGGACGAACGGCTTCCAGCTACACAGCGGGGCTTAATTACGCCATCGCTTTCAGGAGGACACCGGATGTGAATTGCATCAGGTGCATTTTTTACAATTTTATTTCTTATAATTTTATTTCTTCTTTCTTAATCCATAAGCCTATCTACATCGATGGGTGTAAGGCTTTTTCCATGTCTCGTTCTATTTTTCTCTATCTTGAGTGTCTCGGTTTGCATCCCCCCATGAAATTCCCCTTCTCACTATTGCCTCTCTCACTTTCTCAGTCCAGGATATTCTTTGGTCGGCCTCTTCTTCTCTTTTTGGACATTCTTTTCACGACTCCATACCATCTTAGCTGTCCTTCAATGTTTCCCACCAGAGATTTCACCTCTAAATTTTGCCTGTAGGTATTGCATTTCTGATCCTATCCTCTTGACTTTATTTTCAATTCTTCTCAAAAATCTCATCTAAGTGGCTGTAATATTTCCCTTTTGTCTCTCCGTTACGGTCCAAATTTCCGTTCCATGTATGAGTACAGGTGTTACCACTTTGTTAAATACTTGCACTTTTATGTTCTTTGGTATTTCTTTTCCCCATTTACGTGTGTTTAATGCTATTGTACAATTTGCCTCCCGCCGTTATTCTTTCTTTTATCTCATCCCCCATTGTTCCATCTTCGGAGATCATCGAACTCAGGTATTTAAATTTCCTCACTTGGCTTAGTTTTTCATGGTCGAGTTTTATGTAGTGTTGTGTCTTATTTCTCCCTATCATCGTTTTCGTCTTCTCTCTACTAATCTTCATGTTCTTTTCGGTAGATTTCCATATTTCATTTTAATGTTTCTTCATCTTTGGCTATAATGCCTATATCATCCGCATAGCAAATTTCTGAGACTTCCACCCTCTTCATTATTCAGAATCCTACTTCGTATGCCTTTACATCTTTCTTCGCCATCTTTATATCGCGAGCGCTGCCTCAAACGCTTGAAGATAGATCAAAAGTTTGAGTAGAGAAATTGTTGGCAATGAATAGATCTACAAAAAAGCTCCCGACGGCATATAGCTATCACGATGGGTAGCCCACCGTGATCTTTTTTGTGTTTTGTGGTGGCTTATTGTCGGCTATCCGTAACAGATATTTATATGCTGTCGCGGACTTTTTTGTAGGTTTACTCACTGCCGACATTTCTCCCTTATACGATTTTAATCCATCTTCAAGCGCGAGAATGCGAGGTTTTTTTCGGGACCGAAAAACTATTAATTGTAAAAACTCGAGAACCAGTAGAGAAATCTTTCTGAAGCTTGGTATGCGCTTTTGACGTACAAGTGTGTTGAAGGTGAAGGGGTGTCAATTTTGGGGGATGAAATTAAGGGGTTCAAAATCACAAAAATACGAAAACTTCTCAAGTATTTATTTTATATATTATATTTATTTATTTATAACTTTCCAACAATGACCCAAAAAAAATTGAGCATATTTTACGCCCTTAGACCCTTAGACCACCTACGACCGGAAGAGAAAAAAATTGCATCTCTAAAACTCAACCTTGAAACATAAAAGATTCACTTAGAGGAAATGTAACCCTTGGACCACCGGAGAAAACTCAGAACTTGGAGGAAATTTAGCCCTTGAACTACCTGCAACAGAAACAGACTAAACTGAACGCGGAAAGTTGCACCCCCGAAAACCACTTCATTCAAGCTCCAAATGCGAAAAATTGCCATAGAGGAAATTTGGCCTTTGGTTTGGAGCATGTGTTACCGTAGAACACGTAGAACACCAATTTTACTGAAAGAAATTGCACCCCCGAAACTCACCCCTTCAACACCCAAAGACAAAAAATCGACTTGGAAATTTGATGCTTGACCTATGTACCGTTCGTTTCATTCCAGGCGCCGTATAGGGAAATAACACGGGAAAAGTGTTTTTATTTTTTGCTTGCTCCTGAAACTGGTTCCGGCCAAATCTGAGTGATACGGTCAATGGGCCTCAATGTCCTCTACGCATGAAAAAAAAATGGCCCTGAAATGCCCCCTTGTTAAAACGGGAGGACCGGTTGAAAATTGGAATTTTAAATTTCGCGGGCGTCAATTCAGCGCTGTTTGACATCTCCGAAAACTAAACTTCCAGGGGCGGCTTTCACAATTTCTTGAGTTTTCGCTAATGTCATTTACTTACTTTTTTGGAATTTCTACAAATTATTGAGTGAATTCTGAGACGAAATAAACCGGCGCATTTTTGCAATAGTCCCAGAGAGTCTTGGTGTCAGAAACTTTACTAAAGAAAAGACACTATGAGGGTAACCTCACAAAAATTTTGTCTTTGGTTCCTTCGCTAGAACCAGACCGCATTTATTAACATTTTAATTCTCGAGGCAAGTCTCTGTTTATAGTTAAATCTGTCTTAATCGTTGTTTTGCTTCAGTTATGAATATTTTCACTGGAAGCAGACTACGAGAAGGGTTGGTCGAATGAGGAAATGGCCAATATTCATGAACATTTTGCAACCTACCACCGTCCCCTTAATTATGTTTTGCTATATTTGTTTTGTAAATTGAATCCTCGCGAGGAACTTTATTACTTTCTCACCTTACAGTCCAGTCTAATAACAAATAAAATAAATAGTAAGTAAATAATAAAATTTTTGCTGCTTATATTTTTGATGTGTTTATCTTCAAGAGATATTGTAGTGACAATAATTATCTAAGTTATATTGTCTCATTTATATGAGCAGCCGGTACAGCATATAGCGGTCATAAAATCGCTAATTTGATTATTCAAGAATTTATTCAAAATTTCAACATTAAATTGTGAATTATCAACTAAAATATCTAGAAAATAAGGCCGATAAGACCTAGGTATGCTGCTATTTTATTAATTATTAACATTTTTAGAATAAAACAATTAAAATTTGGCAAGCCAGTTACATATCTTCGTCCACACTCCAAACACGCACTCCGCGGTTAAGTAACTGTTGGGGCAAAGGCACATCTTGTCCCAGGGGACAAGCAGGGCATGGTAACTCCTGCAACAGATTCCTCGGCACAGCCGAAGCCACTAGTCTAGGCAAGGCCATCACCACCAGCTTCCAGGCCTTGGAGTGGAGACTGCAGGTGCCTTCTCCATCAGCCTTACAGGTGCTTGGTAAGGCGTATCCACCCTAAATATCAGAACCATCCTTGTCTTCGCTGTGACTCGTAAGGTCTATCGACACACCAACTTTTAAGCAAGACCTTCGCCTTACCTTCTGTGCTACCTAGCTTTTAGTGGCTCTCCATATTGTTATTCTTTAACAGAATTTGGTACCAGGTTCATGGTAACTGAATATTGGCCATTTCCTCATTCAACCAACCCTTCTCGTAGTCTGTGATATTCCAGTGAAAATATTCATAACTGAAGCAAAACAACGATTAAGACAGTTTTAACTATAAACAGAGACTTACCTCGAGAATTAAAATGTTAATAAATGCGGCCTGGTTGTAGCGAACAAAGACAAAATTATTGTGAGGTTACCTTCATAGTGTCTTTTCTTTAGTAAAGTTTCTGACACCAAGACTCTCTGGGACTATTGCAAAAATGCGCCGGTTTATTTCGTCTCAGAATTCACTCAATAATTTGTAGAAATTCCAAAAAAGTAACTAAATGACGTTAGCGAAAACTCAAGAAATTGTGAAAGCCGCCACTGGAAGTTTAGTTTTCGGAGATGTCAAACAGCGCTGAATTGACGCCCGCGAAATTTAAAATTCCAATTTTCAACCGGTCCTCCCGTATTAAGAAGGGGGCATTTCAGGTCCATTTTTTTTTCATGCGTAGAGGACACTGAGGCCCATTGACCGTATTACTCAGATTTTGCCGGAACCAGTTTCAGGAGCAAACAAAAAATAAAAACACTTTTCCCGTGTTATTTCCCTATACGGCGCCTGGAATGAAACGAACGGTACAACCAGAAGCTTGACTTAGAGGAAATTTAATTTTTTGCGTTGGGCTAGTGTTCTTCTCTTGTTGCTCCTCTCTTTCTACATCCCTTCCTTCTAAAAGTCCCTTAAAGTATTCTCTCCATCTTTCCATGATTTCCTGTTCCTCCATTATATTCTTTCCCTCTTTATCTTTTATATTGTAACGTTATGTTTTTTAACCCCCTTACTAACCCAGGTTTCTGGATTTGTTGTTTGTGGTTAAGTACGAATTGAATCGATGGGTGGAGCATAAATAATCTGTTTATCCTGAGACAGATGAAAATTTTGAATGCATGGTGGAATCAACGAAAAACAACCGGATTAAGACTCACAGATTCCTATCTGAACATTTAATGAAAAACTAACTTGCGATCTAACAAATTTTCATTGATTCTTCCGACCAATGGACTTGAAACTCTGTCTTCAAAGCAAATTGAGATTGAAGAATACCTGGCAAGGCATCCCTGTCCCCTTCCATTTTACCTTCTAAGGTTCGCTTTTTTGAGTCCTTTCAAATTCCGCGATGTTCTTGAAGTCTTGCAGAACACTGAGTCGGGCCTCCCGTAATCTCGGGAACCCTTCAGGATCCTTCGGTCTTGGGTTTTTCTTCTATTTACGGCCTCTTTCTCTCGTTTTCCCCAAACTATTCACTTTTTTTTTCCATATTTTTTTTTCTCGACTGTCAATAACATCGCATTTTTCAGGTCTTCTATATCAACTTTTCTCTCTTTTTTCTTTAATATCTTTTCTAGATTCGTCTGAAGTTTTTCTTTTATTTCTTATATTCTAAGTTAACGTCCTTTTTTCTGGTTTCTCCTTTTTGCAGCACCATTTCTAATAGGAAGTGGTCACTCCCTACCTCTGCACCTATTCTCATCTTAATGTCCTTCACATTTCTCCATATTTCTTTTCTAACTAGGAAGTAATCGATTATTGATTTTTATTTTCTACTAAGTACTTGTCTGGTGATCTTGTGTATTTCTTTTTTCATGAAACGGGTATTTCCTATTTTTAATACATTTTCCAGGCTAATCCTATAATTCTTTCGCCGTTTTCATTTTTAGCGTCTTCTCCCATTTTCCCCAGACACCACTCTATTCCGGGCTCTATTCCGTCTTTCTCTTTTCCTGCTCTTCCATTAAGATCTCCCGTGATTATTGCTTTATTCTCACTTCTGTCTATTTCTTCCTGTAATTCTTTGAAGATTTTCTCCTTTCCTTCTTTTCTTGCGTCTTCGTTTGGCCCGTATCCCACAGTTAGTGTGTATTCTTCGTTTTCCTCCCATTCTCTGATGTTTATTGTCGTTATCCTCTCATTTATTACCTTTTCTTCGGTTACGTATTTAATTTTCTCCTCCCTTATTACCATTGCAACTCCTGCGCTTGCATTTTCCTCCACTTTTGGTCCTGTATCCATTTGTCATATGTTTAATTCCTTTACCTTTCTTCTTCGTCTCTGTCAACCCCACACCGGGTGGACGTTTTATCTTCAGGCTGGCAATCGGAAAGTAAGCGTTTTAAAAAAAAAAATTTGTACATATAAAAATTTTGACTTCGAGGGGGAAATAGATGGCATCATCGCCATTTTGATTCAAGGTCAAATGAAGGTCAGCTTATTTTTTTTATGGAAACACCTATCCATCGGATCCAAAAATAGTTTAGATGAGGGCCGTTTGTTCTTTTACGAGGAATAAGAATCTGTGATAATAAATATAGGTTTTCATTAAAATAGAAGTTAAAAAATAAGTTGACCTTCATTTGACCTTGAAAATGACCTTGAATCAAAATGACGATGATGCCATCTATTTTCCCCCTCGAAGTCATAAAACTTTTGTAAAAACATTTTTTTTCCAAAATGCTTCCTTTCCGAGATATTTACCAGTCTCAACATAAAACGACCACTCGGTATATTTACCTTTCTTAGCTCCTCTGTATACTTCGTAACTATCCCTTTTTACCTAATTGCATTTTGAAAAGTTGGATTTTACGCAATTAGGTAATACGTAATACGTTATGAAGAGCCCCAGTTGTTTGACTCGCATAATTTTGCAAAACTCGCTATCGCTCGTTTTGGCAAATACTACGGCTCGTCACGCAATATAGGGCTTTTCATAACTAATTACGTAAATAACTGTTATCATCTATCTCCATTTTTTCATCCTTCATCCCCGTGTTCCTTACTTGATTCCTTTTGTGTTTACTTATTGTGCCCTCTCTTTTCATGTCCTTTTTCATTGCCTTTGTCGTCTTCGTTGCCACCGCCTCTTTTAATATTTTATTCGTTTTTCGGAATATTTATGTTTTTGTTGGTCTCTTCCTCTCTCTGCTTTAATTTTTTTCCTTCCTTCCTTCCACCTATCGTCACTCCTTGATATCCCTTTTCCATTGATCTCTCTCTTTCTCCATTTGCATTGCATCTTTGACCTTTAGAGTCACTCCTATTTCCTGCTTAATGAACTTTTCGATATCGTTTTTTAATTCGTTGTGAACCCTTTTTTTCGGCTGTTTCTAGTCTTTCTTCTGCCTTCTCAAATCTCCTAGTAAGCTCTTCAATTTTTTTTTTGGTTCCGTCCTTTTTCCTTTAATAATTTTATAATTTTAATAATTCTGCAGGTTTACGAGCAAATATTTTACCCTAAGACCGCCTGTGGATGAAAACTGTTTGGATTATTTGTATGTTCCTGAGAGGGCAGAGGATGGAAAGTTGAGTCCAGATCCCAAGTTATGTGCCTTAGGCGAAACTGGAGTATTTTTCTGTAAGAAAAAAAATTTTTAACTAGAAATATTTTGGTGTTTTCAGCAAGTCCTCCGGGGCCCTTCTTCATCCACTTCGTGACCGACCCCACGGCAACCTTCGATGAAAGCAAGACCTACGCCTTCGACTTGGAATACGACCTGTCAGTGTGCAAAATCCATTAAACCCCGAGTCGTTAATAAAACAAAATCAAATCCTTTGTCACGTTTATTAAGGCGGCCAAAGCTAATATCGTAGGATAAGCAATCTAGACAGGGTCCCCGGTCACATTTGTTCTTCTTATTATGCTTACATAGCCCATCCAATACCTAGGAAGGAATACATTTGAGTGGATCGATAGGTTTGCACGCTGGACCGATGCCGAACACGTGTTATGTTTGTGTATTAGAGCCGGAACGACTTGTTTTTATGGGCGCAATTTTATTATTTCATGCAGTCCTGGGATGGCGCAAACAGATCGCGGGACCGTTCATTATTAGTTTTTGGTGCCGGCGTTGCAGAAATTTCAATCGGTCAGAGTGACGGGACAGGATATTAAAAAAAGACTGGAAGGGCACGGTTGAGATTTGGAGAGGGATAAATTGTTGTGTCTGCTGTAGAAATCGCAGTTCTTTTAGTTTGTTGGAGTAGAATGGGGATCGCCATCTGACGACGTATAGAGATTGAAATGTTTGGGGCGAGGGTTGACGGTAAGATAGCGCCACATAAATAATCCTATATTTCCATTTCAATCTTCAATGTTCACGCAATAAGTTTATGCAGCAGAACACTGTAAATACTGCTGTCAATAAATTGTGTTGTACCACTCCACTCTGACTCTAACATCCTCCTAGCTTCTAGCAAACAAGAATAGGCAAAATACGGTAGAATACCACAAAATATTTTACATTTTATTCTGAAATTTTGGCACAGAGAACTACATTCTAAATTACCTATTTAGTTCAAGAAACTCCTTGACATGGAATGGAAAATCATTAGAAAACATACTTACTGTTATATTGGAATAAGCAGCAAATAAAGTAGAGAAACAAGCTTATAAAAGTAACAACCTCTGCCATTACCTGGTAACCGGAAAAAAAACCCCTGAAAAAAAAACCCCGGTAAAAAAGCTCCCGGAAAAAAAGCCCACAGGAAAAAACCCCCTAGTGCTCCGTTATGCACCAAAAGATATTAGATTTGGTGAAGTAGGTATAAAGGGTGCGCACAAACGTAGAAAGGTACAGACAGATTTTAAAAATCACTTTTTTGGGTTCCAGGGGCCTCAAAATGTATAGATCCGGTGTTATCTCAATTTTGAAAATTTTAGTAACTGCAGTAACCTCCCATTTTTTAAAATTGTGGTCACTCATATTCCGACACGAAAAATTAACTTAAATTGCACGTTCCTAACTATCAGGTAGGTAACCTATGAAAATAAGAACCGTGGTCCGTGACAACTTCACTTTGTTGACCGACTGGGCTGTGTTCATAAATGTTACCCTGGCTAACCTCAGAATTAACTAGAAAGAGATAGAAGATGGCATCTTTAAAAGTAAAACGAAGATAGGAAATAATCCAATGTTATCGGATAACATTTATAAACACACTCCTGCACTTTATTCATTTTAAACAGAAAATCGCATCGAAATGGCTCCAATTACAATTTTGAAATTCTGTAACAACAATTTTTTAACATTTCGCCTTTTTGACACATCTGTGCGTTTGCGGAGGCACTACTACTAGGTGAAGATTGATAAAATCTACACTCGATTCCACCGGTAAGACCAGGCGCCTCTACCTACACATTAACGTGATAAACATCTACAGAGATACACATCGCATTGATATATATCTTCCGTTGGCTTTTTTGTGTTCAATTAGTTTCCTCCGGTAATAGGGGTTCCAAGGGTTACATTTCCTCTAAGTGAATTTTTTGTTTCAAGGTTGAAGGGGTTGAGTTTTAGAGGTGCAATTTCTTTCCCTTCCTAGGGAGGTGATTGGACACGAAAGTGGTTGCGTGCACAGTGGTTAAAAATCGCCAGTGGTGTGAAATCACAGTGGTAAACTCTTGTTTTTGGACTCGCTTGCGATCCGCTTAATTGCATCCAACGTTGTTTCTTAATTTTGCTCGCTGCTGAAATTAATTCAAGAAAGTAGCCTATCCTAACCCAAAAATATCCTCCGCTAGCGGAGGGGCCTGCCCTCCGCGACCTCCTTTAATTAAATCCTCCGACAATTTAATTTCTAGTCTGAATCCGGATGCTCAAAAGGTCATTAAGAATATAAACGATAACAACATGATAAACCCACTCCTTCAAAAGGAGTTGGAATCCATCAAGAACGATTTACTTGTACTAATTAGCGAATCTTCTACGGACCCCGAGCTCGCCAATGAATCGAAACTCCTTCTTCCCTCGATTGAAAAATTGATTGCCAAAAAACTTACCTATGAAATCAACGCAAATTTGACATCTTTTATTGTAGTTGTGGAAGGAAGCAGGAACATCGGAAACCTTCATCCGATGGCAGTTGGTAAACTTTTACACGGCCTCAACATTTCTAAAACATTTCTAACGCTATCAAGAACATCACAAGAAGGGGTGCTACAAGAGTAGCTGTCGAATTTATTTCAGCGAAAGCGGCCAATGACTTTCTAACAAATCCGGATATGATGGACAAAGGATACAACATGTTTATTCCCCAAAGGCTCTTACAATGCAGGGGCCTCATCAGAAGAGTCCCTTCGATAGTTTCAGAAGAGGATTTGTTGACATATGCAGAAGCAGCCCTGAAATTGAAGAAAATAAAAATTATTTCGGCTAGACGTCTCAATCGAAAACAAATTGAAGCTGATGGAACGGTAAGCAGAATCCCCACGTCATCATTCATGCTTACTTTTGAGGGTAAAACACTCCCCTCGAAAATAAAAATTTTTTAAACTATTTCACGAGTAGAACCGTTTATTAACCCTGTCATACAGTGCACGAATTGTCTGCGGTTCGGACACTCAAAGGAAATATGCAAAGGAAAATCTAGATGCCCTAAGTGTGGACCGGACCACAACATAGACTCTTGCTCACTAGAAGTACCCAATTGCATTAATTGTAGAGGAGCTCACCCAGCCACTGATAGAAGCTGCACCGAATTTGCCCGGCAGAAGAAAATTAATGAGACCATGGCGGAATTTGGATTATCATTCATAGAAACTGCACAACACTACCCCAGAGGTATGTCCAATGAAAGTTTTCAGCCAAAGGCCAATGATTTCCCACTCCTCCCATCTTCCTCATCTGAACTCCGAGCTTTTACACCCATATATCCTTCACAATTTTCCTCTCAGAGGTCAGGGACACCTTCACATTTTCTTCCTGCCCCAAAGCCTCAGTATAGCCCCTCTCTTCACTCTACTCCCTACACAGCTGCTATGAAGAGGCAGAAGCCTGCACCCGGGTATAACAGGGCAGAGCATTTAAGTTGTCTTATTCGCACATCTCCAGAAAGCCCGGTCTTGGGTCGCTCTGGATACCAACAGAATTTGAGGGCCGATCCAAATATCACAAAACCCTCTTCAGCCTCCGACATTCCTGAGGATCTTGCAATCGCTCTCTCTTACCTGATTCGGGTGTTTAAATCCCCATACTTTGATATCGCCTTATCGTCAGTTAATGATATATTAAAAAAATGCAGCAGAGAAGCGGCTGGAACCTCCCCATCGCGTGGATCTTTGTATTATGTGTAGATAGTAGTCAATTCAACAGAATTTTTTTATGCTTATCGACTGTGACTAATTTCGCAATTTTCTGACAAATACCGACATCACCTATCACATTTGACAATATGTTCCTTTTAAGGTTAATAGTTTGCCACCCTTTTGACAATTAATAACTTATGTCATCCACTGTCAGCCCGCTCCCTTTCAATGAAAAATATTTTTTTCTCTATTTTCCACTGAAATGGCAGAAACTGTGAATACATTTTTAGAACTAGAATTTGATCATCTTTCTAATGGCGACATAAAAAAGGAGGCCTTGTATTTAAAATTTAAAGTTGATATGCTTAAATGGCACTTCCCGTGCACCAATTGCTTCCAAAAGCCTTTCAGGTCTTCAACGGGTCACCCAATCTCCATTTACCAAATTTCAGCCAAATCGATTCACTAATTTGGGCTATAATGTATTTTTAGTGTTATTAAAAAATTTCGATTTTTTGACCCAAAGAGCACTAAATGCGAACGAATTTTGCCTTATTTAAAACCAGAATTTGAAGACCTTTCTGATGGTGACAATAAATCTTTCAAAAACTTGTTTTGGATGGTTAAATGAGTGAATAATTTTATAGTTAGAAATTGGTGTGCCAAAACGGCACTTTCCGTGGGCCGATTGAATCCAAAATTTGTTCAGCTCTTCGACGTATAATACAATCCCCATGTGCAAAATTTCAGCCAAATCGGTTCAGGGGCTTGGGCTGTACCGAGATTATAAAGTCCGATAAAAATCAATTTTTTTTTATTTTTGGTCAAAAGGGCATTAAGAATGAATGCATTTTTAGAAGCAGAATTTGAAGGCCTTTCCTATCGTGACGTGAAAAATGGGGGTTTGCATTTAAAATTGAAAAGTTAATGTGCCAAAATGGCATTTCTAGTTGCACGATTGGCTCCAAAAGCTTTTCAGATCTAAGTTGGGTTATCACATGCACACGTACCAAATTTCAACCAAATCGGTCTAGTAGTTTTGGCTGTGGCGTGTTTACAAACGTACGCACATACGTACGCACGTACGTACGTACGTACGTACGCACATACACACAGACACATTTTTAAAACCACTTTTTTGGGTTCCTGAGACCTCGAAACGTGAAAATCTGGTGCTATCTCAACTTCGAAAATTTTAGTGATTGCAGTAACCTCCCTTTTTTTATAAGTGGTGAAGTGGTTTGGGGAGGTTAAAAATTATTCTTCTAACGGCTCCGACAATGAAGATAATTCAATGGAACATACGTAGTGTTAGATCGAATACAATTTCTCTACGATCTTTGTTATATAAACACAACCCAGATTTAGTTGTTCTCAACGAGACTTTTTTAAAACCTACAGACAATTTTAGATACTCTCGGTACTCAGTCCTCCGTCTCGACGGAGAAGGGGGGACGGGAGGTACTGCTCTTATGGTAAAAACTAATTTAGCGGTGTCAAAAGTAGATACGTCCCAACTATCAGTCCCACCAAAATGCGAATGTTTGGTGGCAGAATTCAAAGATTTCGTGGTGATCGCGATGTACAACCCCCCTGGAAGAAAACTTTCGTTTAGATTCTTCAATGATTTATTCAACTTGATCCCACCTAAACCTTTTGTCTGCATTGGAGATTTGAATGCTCAAAACCCTTTGTGGGGATCGTCTTCTGCAAATTCCAATGGGAGACTTTTGGCAGAAATCTTTGATCACTTCAATCTCGTTTTTCTAAATGATGGATCTCCTACGAGGGTCACCCTCCCAGGACAAGGTTGCAGCGCACCAGACCTATTCTTCACTTCTCCTTGCTTGGCTTCTGTTTCGACCTTTTCGAAACTGTTTGATAACGGTATGAGCGATCACTTCCCCCTACTCCTCCAACTCAATCTTCATAACAACTCTGCTCCGAATTACCTCAGGACTCTGTATGACGTCAACAGAGCTGATTGGCACAGCTTTTCTGAATTAATCATTAAAGATTTTGAATCTTCCCCACCGGTTGGTTACGCAGATTTCATGGCAACTCTAGGTCGAGCGGCAGAGAAAGCTATTCCGAGGAAACGTCTCTCTAAAAGTTCGTTCAGGGACCACCCTTGGTGGGACCAGGAATGCACTGACATGATAAAAAAGAAAAGAGAAGCCTTTCACATCTATCAATCGTCTTCTACTTTGGAAAATTTCGTAGATTGGAAAAAGGTTAGGGCTCAATGCCTGAGAAACAAGAAAAAACAAGGTTTTCAGGCATTTGCTCTCACCACCCCCTCCCCCTTGGCCAGCAAACATCCCAGTGGCACAGAATATATTGGACAGTCTTTCCTCTCCGTTTATTCCATCGTTGGACGACTCTCTTCAATTCTCTAACCTCACTCCCTCATCTCCGTTTTCTAAGGATGAGCTCAATTATGCAATAGGCTCTCGGAAACAATCGACCCCAGGGTTGGATGGCATATCTTATGCAATTTTACAGCATTTGCCAGAGGTCGTTTTAGACTTTCTTTTGGGCCTTTTTAATGCCATTTTACGGGGAGAGACCAATCTCCCAGAAGAATGGAAAACATTGTTGATTCACCCAATTTTGAAAGATCCAGCTTTAACTTCTTCGTTTCGTCCAATCGCTCTAGCTTCCTGTGTGGGAAAAATACTAGATATCTTGGTTAAAGAAAGAATTGAGTCCTTCTTAGAGAAGTCCAGTATCCTTTATCCTCTGCAATCGGGCTTTAGAAAAGGAAAGTCGATTTATGACAATTTAAGTATCATAACCTCCGCGATTTCTTCAGCTTTTTCCGAAAAAAAATTTGCGGCCATGGTCCTTCTAGATGTTTCTTCTGCGTACGATAATGTAGACATCACAACCCTGCTTAGAAAATTAAATTCGCTTAACATTCCCTTCGATCTCATCGAACTCATTTCCTCTATGCTAACTAATAGAACTCTCTACGTCAGTGACGTTACGTCTAAACAACAAGTTGGTCCGAAGTATGCAAATAAAGGTCTCCCACAAGGATCGCCATCTAGCCCGATTATATACAATATCTATACCAACGACCTTCAACAAAGCGTTTCAGCCGACATTAGGGTACTTCTCTATGCTGACGACATAGCCCTTCTCACAGTAGGTAATAATTCCTAACAAATGATCCGGAAACTCAATATTGCTCTTTTTGATCTTCAAAACTGGATGACGGAACACCACCTTTCACTCGCTCCCAACAAATCGGTAGCTATCTTTTTCGCCCTCTCAAATCCCCGGAACATGGACAACGTCCAGGTAGATAATCAACTAATCCCTTGGTCCACTCAGGCCAAATATTTAGGAATTTACCTTGATTCAAAGTTATCCTGGCGACCCCAAATAGAAGCAATGTGTACTAAGGCCAGTAAGGCTATCAATATTTTGAGATATCTGAGGACCGTCTGGTGGGGAGCTCACCCCAAAACCCTTCTAATGTTCTACAAAGCGTATGTCCGCTCTCATCTCGACTTCGGCTCCATTTTGTTTAGTAGGGCTGCCAAGAGTTTATTGACCAAACTAGATACTGTTCAATTTCAGGCCCTCAGGTTATGCTTGGGGTTCATGCGATCGACGCCAACAAATATCATGTTGTCGGAGGCTGGAGAGATGGATTTGTCATTTCGACGTTTTTGGCTGGCCGCCGAATTTCTCCTCAAAGTTTCAAGGCTGAGTGGAAGCCGTACTTATACTGCGGTTGCACGATTTTTTACTTCTTACAACCCTAACAATCCCCACTGGAACCGGTACCAAGTCCCCCCTCTGGTGGAGGGGTTTGACCAAGTGTCAGTCTTCTCGCACATACTGGAAACTTCACCTACACTTCCTCACCATCAATATCCCCACTCTCTTCAGATTCGCCCCCTGTCTTTTTTTGACTCGGCTTTGCCTAAGGATTTGAATAACTCAGAGGACTTTCTCCATCTGCTAGAGACCAAGTGGCCAAGTATGGTGTACATTTATACGGATGCATCGAAAAACTCCAGCAATGAAGTGGGCTATGGAATTTTCTCCCACCAGCTAAAAATTCAGGACTCGAAAAGATTACCAAACGCCTTTACGATATGCAGTGCAGAACTCTTTGCATTAAAATCGGCTCTAGCTATCATCAAAGATAAGAACGTCCAAGAATCGGTGATCTTTTCGGACTCTAAAAGTGCACTGCAGAAGATATGTCGTCCTACAGTAGATGTAAATGTCGGAAAACTTGTGATGGAAACAAAGACCATTCTATTAGAGCTCATTGAGCGTGGGCAATTAGTTGAGTTGGTGTGGATTCCGTCACACACCGGTATTTCGGGAAACGAAAAGGCAGACCAGCTGGCCAAAGATGGGACCACCAAGGGATTACCACACAACTTAATGATAAATTTAAAAGATTTGTTGCCTCTCATTTACACTTCGATCTGGAAGATGTGGACAGAACGATGGAAAAACATATCACTGTTAAAAGGGAAAAATTATGGCGAAATGATACCTGGGGGCAACCCGCAGAATAAACCCTGGTTTTGCAGGATGAACTCCCTCTCTCGAAGACACGTCACCACTATTTGCAGACTAAGATCAGGACATTGTTTAACCCCAGCTCATCTACACCGGATCAATGTTGTCCAGAGCCCAAATTGCGAGTGTCCGAAGTTGGCGATCTCCATCATATTTTTTTCAACTGTCCTTTAAAAACCCAACCATCCTACAGAATGTACCTAGACGTTTCCACTAACTCTAAACTCTCTCCTCTGAATTTGAATTCTTTACTATTCGAAACCTTATCACAATCAACTGTAAAGGCTATTGATACTTTCTTAGATGCTTGTTTACTAAAGCTTTAACATAGTGCTTGGTGTATGTGCTTGCTACGGTAGTTTTTAGACTTGCTTGCTAGAGCAGGATCAAACAAAGTGATACTCAGCAGGGGTCGTATGGTTATTTCCAGACCCACTTCGTGGTGGGCCACCGCTGTTTCCCAGAATCGTTAGAAGAAGTGGGTTCCCCACTATTGGCCGAATAGCCGCAGCAGCTGAGGCCAAGGCAAATCAATTGGAATTGGAATTGGAATTCCCTTCCTATCTAAATACAATGCTCAAAACTTTTTCTGGGACATTTATTGAAAGTTATCGAATTGCTTGAATTTCAAGCAACACCCCTGATGCACCGCTTCTGTTTCATATTGCGGAAAAAAAATGCAGCAGAGAAGCGGCTGGAACCTCGCGTGGATCTTTGTATTATGTGTAGATATAGTAGTCAATTCAACAGAATTTGTTTTATCCTTATCGTCTGTGACTAATTTCGCAATTTTCTGACAAATAACGACATCACCTCGGACATCACCCATCACATTTGACAATATGTTCCTTTTAAGGTTAACCTTTTGCCACCTTTTTGACAATAACTGCCACTTTATGTCATCCAAAATTTGTTCAGCTTTTCGACGTGTAATTCAATCCCCATGTGCAAAATTTCAGCCAAATCGATTCAGGGGTTTGCGCTGTACCGCGATTTTAAAGTTGATAAAAATAATTTTTTTTTTAATTTTTGGTCAAAGGGCAGTAAGAATGAATACATTTTTAGAAGCAGAATTTGAAGGTCTTTCCTATGGTGACGTGAAAAATGAGGGTTTGCATTTAAAATTTAAAAGTTGATGTGCCAAAATGGCATTTCCGGTTGCACGATTGGCTCCAAAAGCTTTTCAGATCTAAGTTGAGTTATAAGATGCCTACGTACCAAATTGCAGCCAAATCGGCCTAGGAGTTTTGGCTGTGGCGTGTTTACAAACGTACGTACATATGTACGAACATACACACAGACACATTTTAAAAACCACTTTTCTGGGTTCCTGAGACCTCAAAACGTGGAGATCTGGTGCTATCTCAAATTCGAAAATTTTAGTGATCGCAGTAACCTCCCATTTTTTTTTAAATTGTGATGGGGTTGGGGAGGTTAAAAAACATCCCCCATCAGATAATGTCAAAATATATGTGTGTCGGGTTTCAGACCGCCATGTGCAAAATATTTGAGAAGTTTTCGTATTTTTGTGATTTCCAACCCCTAAATTTCATCCCCCAAAATTGACCTCACCTTCAACAGACTTGTACGTCAAAAGCGCATATCAAGTTTCAGTAAAATATCTCGACTGGTTCTCGAGTTATTACAATTAATAGTTTTTCGGTCCCAAAAAAAAACTCCCATTCTCGCATTTCTATTGCGAACGCCGGTCTAGGACAACTTGGCGCGACCAACTTATTTATTATTTATTGGATATGCATCAAATGGGATTCTGAAAGGGGATGAATAATATAATTGGTCGCCGAGATGTAATCTTTGAAAAGTACAAAATTTAAATATAAATTGAAGATTAAGTGGTGAAGGGGAGTGGGAAGGCTGATAGGCTTTATCAGTTTTCTTCAATTTGATAATAATATCTAATTAGGCATTGATAGTTCGGCATTATGATCAGTGTCAGCCACTTTTGCTGCTTGTATTTGTACTATTTTATGGCCATAGGACCTTCCTTATATTTGGGGCCCCTATGCGTAATTGCTGTAAATTATACAGAAAACGGCGAATGTTCCAAAGATAACTTTCTTCAAGAAATTCGCAACATTATCAGACCGAACAACAATATTACTGGCGATGATTACGACAAAGGTAAATTTGATATATTATTCTAATGCTCCATCGTTTTGTTCTCTTGGTCAATTATTACATTAAGAAATGTTTAACTTCAGCTTTTAGCAGACATCTTCTGCTTCTGATAGGAAAGAACGCAGGACTAGGCGAGGCTACGATTCTGGAGTATTACATGGACCAAAAAAGACATGAGGGTCATTTGATCTTCGAGCTTAATAATAGCAAAAATCTGTATGAAGAAGCGGAGGTCAATGTTAGGGATATGAACTGCATATTCTACCTTATTGTTGAAACACCATTGCATGAAAATATATCAGTCACCCGATTGTCTGATCACGCAGGAGTAAATGAAGGAAAAACGTCAGTTAAGCATTTCTTAATGTATTTTGTTATTTTTGTTCTTTTGATCTCCTGCGTTGTTGTTGTATATTTTATTCGCTTGTTTTGTCGCCATGAATGGAATATTGACAGACAAAATCCACTACAGAGGTAGGTTACAACAAGAGGGAAACGTTAGTTATTATTGCTGTTACCAATTAATAAAGTGACTAGAATACTTTGTTGCTAATTGTTTTGAATGCTTCGTGACCGAGTGACTTCTTCATAAGTAGTAAATTTTTTGCAATTTTCTGCCCTGCCAAGCTGTCTTTCTTTTATTGTACCTTTCGTCTTCGGATTTTTTCTTTCCCGTTCTTTTCATCTCCAGTTAAACTTATTTTGAGTTGTTCAAGAAGATTTTTCTTTTGTTTGCCGCCGCAGGCGACTTGAATTGAGTCTTTTAATCTAACTTTTGTTTTAGTTGAGAATTTTTACTGCTTATTTCTCGTTTTCCTTCTTTACTACCTACAGTTCCTTTTGCATATTGTAGAGTTTATTTTCAATTCGAATATTTCTGTCCTCCATATCCCCGAGTTTTTCACGTCCGCTTCAGCCGGTGTTGTCTTGTTTTTGTTTGTTTCCTTTTCTATTAAATTATCGATTGTAGGTATACCTACTCACAAATCGTAGAATATAAAAATAAAGATTGCTACCTAAATAAATATTTCAAATTTTCACGTGATTAAAAGAACACGCAAATCGAAAGTAGGTATTGTACCCAAATGATTCTTATCAAAGTTTTATCTGGGAAAGAAAAATGTATTTTACTAATGACATACATGACATAGGCAAACCTTAATAAAGACAAGCGATTCCCCGGCTTGGTCTTACATTAGTAATTTACGTAAACTGTAAATTTATTTTTAGGTAGGAAGGGAATAACGATTTTATGTGCTAAGCTTGAAGAAATCTTAAATTATCAATAATTATTCCTATCATCAGTTTACATGAACAACAAAAGGTCTAGAGTGAGCACTTCAATTTGATTAATATGATTAATGTTTTAAAAATGCCCTGTTTCTGTGGTCCAAGTCGCACTCTTCATTAGCATTATAACAAGAGATCAAAGAAAGAAAATTGTCCACATTTGTTTTCAAAATGGGAGCACTTAGTTGACGTTTGCGATAAAACAAAGATAAAAAAATTAAATATTGTTATTGTTTTTGGAGCACTTTTTTCAAAAGATAAAAATTTGCAGTCTCGGAGACGCTAGAAACTTCAACTTTTTCACAGAATTTGTAAATTAAGCTATCAACTTTATTTAACCAAAGCCGGGGTGTGGGCGGTTGTCGATGGCTGATGCGCCCGGCGCTCATTTACTAAAATCTAAAATACAAATGTTTTTCACTCCTAAAATGACATTTTTCGAAAAAATGGCACTAAGGTTTTCGATCCGGCAATACAACAGCTATCGAATTCGATAATGATAATATGCCCTTTTGCTAAGAAAAATTCTAAAAGGGGCCTTTTTGTCCTTAAAATGGATTGATCCGGCAATACAACAGCTGTCTAATCCGATAGTAAGAATATGCTTTTTTGTAAAATTAATTGAAACAAGGGCCTTTTGCCACTAAAATAACGTTTTGCGAAAACATGGCACTAAGGTTTTCGGCTTGAAAAAAAATCGGCTATCAAATCCGGTAATAAAAATATACAGTTATGCACAGGTTTCTTTTCACGGCACCATGTTTTGGCCAAAAGGGCACAAGTGTGAATACATTTTCAGGAGCAGGATTCGAAGAGCATTCATATGGTAGCGCGAAAAATGGGAGTTTAAGTTTAAATTTTTAAAGTTGATGTGCCAAAAGAGGCACCTTCCGCGGCCCAAAATCTAATCAGCACCTACAAATGGCCCACTGAATATGTGTGCCAAATTTCATCTCGATATGTTCAGTAGTTTAAGCTCCAGCGTGATCACAGACAGAAGTCACACAAGACAGACTTTTTTCTAAAACCAATTTTTTGAGTTGCCAGGACCCTAAAACGTAAAGATTTCATGTTTTTGGCGATTCAATTCTTTTTGAATTTTCCGATCGATTCCAGTAACTGCTTCGCGCTGCGTAGAAGTTAAAAAGCAACGACTAAGGTACCTACCTGTAACCCCAATAAATAGGTACTTCCTGATTCAAGTTTCCTGACTATTGTTGTCAGTGGGAAGGACCGATGAACATTATCAAATTTATTTAAAAAATTGTATTCTTATTGTTATGAATGGTATATTACTGATAAGTGATAACACTATCAGATTCAATTGATAAATAAGTAATTGCAATTTTCTACAAAAATTTAGTCTCAAGAAAAACCTGCAGACAAAATGATTCGATTCAGTAACTTTTACTGCCTGATTGTGTACCCTTTGGTGGTAACTGCGCTTTCTGCAAATACGGCACGCATAGCAATATTAGCGTGGGAGGTTGCGGACGATTTTAGGAATATCGGACAGGAGATAGAACTCCACTGGTTTGGCGGCTACTCAGAAAATAAATTGTTTGCAGAAATACGAAGATTGAACGAAAAACTGAACAGCAGTATCACCCCCATCGCCCACAAAGGTAACGATTTCTTATCTTAACGCAAAGCTAAAACATTTCGCAGGATATTTGAGCCCGCCCAAATCAGAACTAGAAGACTACTTTGCAAATGCCTCCCGCATCGATGATTACTACCAACAATTGCTCCAGCCAAGCCAAGTCAATAATCTTGCAAATGAAATCCTCGAAGACGATGTTTTCATGAGCAACACAAATTCGTACTTGGTCAAAAAAAGCATCTCCCGAAAAAACCTGCTTGAAATTTATCAATTCCTGGAAGAAAACAAGTCTTTCTGTGAAATCTATCAATCCGATCAGCAAATTCTGTTCAACTTTTACATATCTGCAATGGCATTTGAGATCAAAACCCATATTTTGACAATGTTCGCCAGGTATTACAAAAAAATTGAGGGTGAAGACTTCGAAAAGGAAATTCTTTCGCAGCAGTCGAAATTTGAAGAGAACATTAATCTTCTATCATCGCTTTTCAGAAAAATCACAAGTTCTGCTTCTAGGAAACTCCACAGATGCGACCCTCCCACCCATAAACTAGGCAAGAAAAACTAATTGCGGAAATATTTTATTTTGCTTGTAGGCGAGACCTTCGAGGAGATCACCAAATTAATCCAAGGTTACATTATTAACGAGCGAAGCCTATCTCCAAATTGTGGTGGATCATGCCCCGACTATAAATTCGTCAAGAAAGTGAAATGTGCTGGGCACTCGTGGTGCAACAATCAGCCAAGATGCAACAAAGCCTTAAACTGCCAAACTATTCACTCGAGACATTTCGCAGTTTATTCTAATGCAAGGACGGTTTTTATTTTCAATTTCTAAGTGAAACTTTTAGCCGGAAGAATTTGATAGACGATACGAGTACGTAGATCTTCATGACAGGCATATCCACTACGGAAATCAAAAACCTGATGCCAGTTGTGAGCGACAATCTCTGGAAGTATTTAAAGAATGGCTGTTTTGGGATTGTGACTACTGCTTTTGCCTATGTGACAATCTCGGACCTTCCAGCGACCGGTACATAAGTCTTCGGGCGTCTCACGCAGACTTCAAATTCAATCGGTAGATACTTCGAGAAATTAGCAGTTAAAAATATTGAAAAAAGAGTGGTTACAGGCCTGCGGTTCGTAAAGCGCAACCGCATAATCCACCTGCAAGTGCAGGAAGGAAAGTTGCTGAAATTTGGCGAAATCGATCAAAGTACTGTACGATGGGTGCCAGTGAGCGATTTTAAAATTGTAGACAGGAAGGTATTTGAAGGACAGGATTATCATACACTGAGTGTTGCGGAAAAAAAAATAGATTTGGACGATTTGGTTGTCAATCCTGGACACGCCGTTATTGGTGAGTTGGAATTTTGCAGTAAAATTCAGTAAAATTTGCAGGGGTTAGGTTTAGGAGGTCGAACGGTCATTTGAAGCTTGAAATTACGCTAGCACCTTTTGAGTTTGACACGGGGAAATTATTGGGAGCGGAGCGTCTTTTCAAGAGAAACCTACAAGAAAACAGGTAGAATTCTTTCCAGTAAAAATGGGGCCTATTTTAAAAAATTTTAGGGTACCTGTTGCCTTAAAATATCCGGATATTCCTACGAAATCCACATTACCTAATTATCCTTCGGGAAGTGGTCGATTTGTTGAATTCACCAACACGGATTTGCAGAAGGATGTGGCTCAAACGACGGTACCGTTCTTCGATATCCAGCCGGTGACATCTTCTCCAGCAGTACCTTTGAGTGGCATTGGGATATTCCACAAAGGGCGATACGGTTTTGGTGGCTTCATCGCGCTTAAGATTATTACTTATGACATGAGTCATCATATTGAAGAAGTTTTTTTTTAACATAGATTTATTTGTATATTTTGTATTGTTTTTTTGTTTTTATGAGAACTAGTCTTAGACCGTGTTTTTGTTACTTTGTAAGTAATAATAATAACGAAAGAAAACTGTCATCGTACAAAACATCAAACAATTCTTTATTTTCAAACGTCACATAACAAGTAATTAAATGTCTGTGTTGACAAGGTATAACCGTCATTTCTATGACACCAAGTGTCAAAGTGACGCGCAACAGACGTGAGTAGAAAATTTTCGATTTTTTCGTTTGAAAAAAATATTGTATTTGCTCGAAGTGCGGCATTAAATTGTTTGGGAAATTAATTAGCTCCAAGTCTTGCCACCAATATTAAAAACTTTTAATGTTTTCTAATTTACAACATGTTTCGGCCGTTAAGCCATCATCAGGTACAAAACGAAGGGGAATTTAAAAACACATAAAGTCCCGTCGCATATTAACGAAAGTGGGAGTTGTGTGTCTCAGGCTTTTTTTCTGTTGGTTTGTAAACGGGATTTCAGTTCTGTCAAAATTCCTGTCATGGACAATAATAATTAACAACAAAGACCCCTTTCAACCTCCATTATTGTTACTGTTTATTGACACTGACAGTGAGTGACGGACGGCAGTTTTGACGGATGTGAAATCCCGTTTACAAACCAACAGAAAAAAAGCCTGAGGTACACAATCCTCGCTTTCGTTAATATGCGACGGGACTTTATATCCTTGTTTAAGGCATGTGACTAGAAGTGAGGTTATGTTACATCGATTATAAATTTCTAAATTAAGACATGCTTGGATCGAAAGATGTGAATTTATAACAGCGATGGGTAAAATTTGGAAAAATTTTGAATTTATTGCATGCCCTCACATGGTGGACAATCCGTCTGGAGTTAATACCCAGTAAGAAAATTTATGTTGATAATACAATGTAGCAACAACTTATTTTTGAACCGTGCAACGTTGGGTTTTTCCTTGATAATATTATTACGTCAATGTTGCCACAACCCTCTATGTCCCTTGCCGGACATCCCACTGCAACAACCTTCAAACCGTGTCAACGTTATGTCAACAATGCTGCAATGTTGCATATACAACCTTGCCTCAATATCATATAGGGATCATAAAGCAATATCTGTTGATTTATTTGTTTGCAATGTTGCTGCAATGTTCTCATTTACTAACTTGCAATAGGGGGGTTCTAATATTCTGTATTTTTTAATAGAAATAGAAAGTTATTATTGTATTATATGAGCCAATCAATCATATTGCGTGAACGCCACCACCTCCACTAATCCGCATCATAAATGCATAAATCAATGAAGACGATTTGTAATATTACATCAGATAACACAAAACACACTGAGGTTAGGTACTTATACTGACAAGGTATCTTACTGTGACCACGCCATGTAGGTACAACACAATGCCACTCCACCGAAAAATACAAAAACAAACACTGGATTTAGCTGTAAATGCAGGTATATAGGAACTTAGAGATTCCGAAAAAATCGGGAAAATTCACTTCTGCATTCGATGACGATGCTGACTTGCATCGCTTGATCGATGTTCGATCGCTACTGATTATGACGGTTAGCGATTGCGCAGTTAGAATGTTCTCTTAGGAGATTAAAGCAACGAGCCGGGGAGGTTGCCAAAGTGTCGCACGTGAAGGTTGTGCACGGGTTGTCAGTCAACTTTAAAGCAATGTTGCAGATTTGAAATATATCGGCAAAATCTTTATGGGAGGTTGCTGCTATGTTGCACGACAACATTAAATTCTGCCTGTACTTATTAACATCAATGTTGCGTGTGGGACGGCAAGGTTTTATTTCTTACGGGGTAACCACCTTAAATTCAAATATCGATTTTATTGTCACTATCGCGGTTAGAAATGATTTTGTTAATTGACTTTGGTATTGAAATCATTTTTGTTCACTTTATTAGAAAACATTGCTAAATTAATCACTGTTTATTCCCCTATTGCAAATTGCTTCACTCGGTTTTTGTTACAAATATTTTGCAAACATCCGTTAACCGTATTATTTTGAATTATACGTTATTGTTATACACCGTAGAGTTTATCGTTTTAAAGATATTCACTGTTACTCTTATCAGTAACTCGGAATCGAATAAAACCACAACACAGACCTAATATTAGTGATAATTTGAAAAACATGCTATTTAGGTATAGGTATTTGTTAAGAAAGTCGACCTAGAATTTACTTCTCTAATAGTGGGAGAAAAAAATTCAAGGTCATTCCATTTAAAATTTTAGAAATTTTGTCTTTTTAATTTGATAATTAATCGGGGATACGCTGTGCATTAAATTTGACATTAAAGTGTGTCATCAGGTAGCTCTGACCTTCCTTTAGGATGTGCCGTAAATTCGGTGGAGGAAAACTTCAAGGCTTCCAAAATATGAATTTTTGACTGGAGTCTTGTTTTTGCCAAATTCTACACATTTTATTTAATAACTCAAAAACGATTGAATTTAAGTATGGGGCACACCTGACAAAAGTTGCACAGAATGACACGTAGAAACCAAAAATTCATTGTACAGTGTACCATTTAACAAAATCTAATTTTGTGCTGCCCCCCTACACGAGCCGCAAATGTGAGTTCATAATAATTTTATGCTCATTTTCAATCACTAACGGTTGGCGTACACAGATTTCCCATATTATTAATGACGTGGACATAAATGGACTTTGTCTCACCGTTGGGACACACTGTATTTAGCTATAACAAAAGTAGATTTTGGTAAAATTTTTGAAAGCAATTTTTTTTGTGATAATTTTACTCACTTATCTCGAACAAATAATAATTTTTATTTAATACAAATATAAAATGGCTACAAAAGTGAAAACTAAGAAAATCCCCTACGCCAACTGTAATCTCAATTCTTGGCTAACAAAATCAGCAATCGCCTTCACTGCCAACAGCTTCAAAGAAGGATCTGTCGAAATAACTGACAGCAAAGCCACCACATCGGTAGCACTGACCCCCTGAATGACCCTCAGCACCGAATCGACAAGTTGCTGCTTCTGCCGTTCAGTCAAATCCTCAGATATTACATCACAGACAGACTTGAACTTGCCTTTTGAGTTGACGTAGGCAAAAGTAGAGCCAGTTATGCCCCCTGAAAAAATAAAATTCAACAGTAAAAAAAATATTAATGGCGAATCACAAACCCACTGCCAGGCCGAGGGGGCCCAGAAGCAGTCCACCGAAGAATGTACCGGCGGCGGCGATTGCAGCCCCCTTGAACGACTCGGTCATTGCCACTTTTAGGCCCTCTTGCTCGGACAGCACTTGGCAGACTTTCAGGATGTCACTTCTGTTCGGAGGCATTTCAGTCTTTCAGGTTAATTTACTGAGATTCATGTAAAAAAAATTAAAGAAAAATCATTTGTTGTTATAACATCGCAGAAATGAACTTTGGTCTATGACATTGACGGCTGTGATTGAGGTTATGTTGCCCTAAGATAACAGTGACAGCTGTCAAGTGCGCTGCCGCCAACACGCGTGAAGTAAAAGTTACTAGATTTGGTAAGTTTTTTATTTTAACGAGCGTAACCGATGAGTCAGGTTCCCAGCCCCGAAACCCTTAGCCTGTGGAAAGTCTTTAGCCTCGAAAACAATCTAGTGTAATTCTCTATTTTAGTTATTTCCTGTTTATGCTATTGGTGTCACTGACGCTTGAACAGCGGCCCCAAAAATGTGGCATCCCTCGTGCTACGCAACGCTAAATACACTGCGGTAATCCTGGCTGCATAGGTTTCGTCAAGATTTATAGTAATTTGTAAATACTTAGATCATTTAATTGATTTTGATGAATACACTATTATTATTGAATATTATTAAACCCTATTGTTGACTTTTGGACAAACCAGGGAAGCGGGTGAAACCTCTTAACACTTGGGAAAATAAAAACCACCAGCAAAAATGTTCATCACATTGATGGATAGGTACTCTTATTATGAAGCAAAGATTACCTACAATAATATTAAACAGATGTGCAGAATTAAGGTCAGCAGAGCACGTCGTCTCGTCGAAACCTAAACGAAAACAAAAAGCCACCGGAAGATGTACATCAATGCGATGTGTATCCCTGTAGATGTTTATCACGCTAATGTGTATGTAGGGGCGGCTGGTCTTACTGGTTGAATCGGTTGCAGATTTTATCAATCTGCACCTAGTAGGTAGTAGTGCCTCCGCAGACGCACATACCGGGTGGACCAACACTATTGCCCACCTCAAGAATTGCCCTTTACCTTGAAGCTAGAGTTTTGATTTTTCTACAGTGTGTATGGGTACTAAAAACCCTTCAGATGACGTAAAATTTTTTTTGATTGGCCCAAAAATGTGACGTCACGAGATTTTCAGTTGGGCTATTTTCATGAAATAAATAATTTTTGTTCACAGGTTGGTTATTTAGGGCCTTAGGATCACGCTAAACTGATTATTTAATTTTTTGGACATCAGGTTACCAAACTGCAGGAGCTAAAAATCTCGTCAATTTTTCTCACAAGTCGCCTATGAAACAATATCTAATCATTGCGAGGTATGTCCTTTATCGATCGGCGGATATTCAGAAATGTCAGTGTCAGCTTGTCATGTCGGCAGGGTCATCAAACCAGATTATTCTTAATTTTCGAATTCATTCAATTAATTAATTAATTTTCCCGGAAAATCATTCAAACAAAAACCCCTGAAGGTCTTCCAAACAAGCGCGAGCGCGTGCGTAGTTCCATTATCGGACGTCAAACACATAACCTCGTTTTGGTGAAATTTTTTCAACTTTAATTTACAACCAGCACCAAGTACGTTTCTCCATTGTACGCCTTCTGATTTGGTAAGTTTTTGGAATTTCGGTCGATTTATTTAATTGTAAAATTGAAAATTTTAGGTGGTGACCAAAAATGTTTAATAAACAGATGGGGCCTTTCTGTGAACCCAAAATCTAATAATAGCAGTGTGTGGACTGTTGGTAGGTATTCTGCAAGCCTCATCAGACAAGCCTGTTTGCAACATAATAATTGATTCTCAAAAATGTTGTCACGGGGAGTGTCATCTAATCGACAAACCTGGACGATTCTTCTCAGTGGAAGTGTACAACCTATGAACAGTGCCAAATTAGTGACGTTTTGTTTGTAAACACCGCAAAACTGCAAGTTGTCTGATTAAATTGATTAATAAAATAATAAAAATTGCTAAATAATCTATCGTGAGGTCTTAATTTTTGATATTTTAGGAGGTAGGTTAATACTTACCCACCGTTATGAAATTAAGTAAATCCCGAGCACTATCACATCATGAATTTCAACAATTTATTTAAGTTACAACATACTTTCAATAGCTTTTATTATTAGGAGTCAAATCTAACAACAACAGGAACAGGCTCAATTTTATCAACAATTTCAGTGGACCAATCTTCCACACTTGAAAGTAAGCTTCTTTATTATCTAATGGGTCTTCTGCAGAGTAGATACCACCAACAATCTAGTCCAACAATGCTGTTAGGTTTTAGGTTCACACAAATCATCTTCGTGACCAACATCTAAAATTTTCAATTTTACAATTAAATAAATCGACCGAAATTCCAAAAACTTACCAAATCAGAAGGCCCTTCAGATGGGTAATGGGTAAACGTACGTGGTGCTGGTTGTAAATTAAATTTGGATAAATTTCCAACAAGGTTATGTGTGATTTAGTTTGACACTCGATATGGAACTACGCACGCGCTTATTGTTTCAAACAAACCTTGGGCGTTTTGTTTGAATAATTTTCCGGGAAAATTAATTGATTAATTGAATGAATTCGAAAATTAAGAATAATGTGGTTTGATGACCCTGTCGACATGACAAGCTGACACTGACATTTCTGAATATCCGCCGATCGATAAAGGACATACCTCGCAATGATTAGATATTGTTTCATAGGCGACTTGTGAGAAAAATTGACGAGATTTTTAGCTTCTGCAGTTTGGTAACCTGATGTCCAAAAAATCAAATAATCAGTTTAGCGTGATCCTAAGGCCCTAAATAACCAACCTGTGGGCAAAAATTATTTATTTCATGAAAATAGCCTAATTGAACATCTCGTGACGTCACATTTTTGGGCCAATCAAAAAAATTTTTACGTCATCTGAAGGGTTTTTAGTACCCATACACACTGTAGAAAAATCAAAACTCTAGCTACGAGATAAAGGGCAATTTTTGGGGTGGGCAATAGTGTTGGTCCACCCGGTATGTGTCAAAAAGGCGAAATGTCAAAAATTTCTTGTTGAAAATCATCCAATTATATTAAAGCTTTTGTGAGTGTTGAAATTCCTACCTATTGCGAAGGAAACTGAAAAAAACTGAAAAATCGTAAAGAGGGATGAAAAGCTAAAGGGTATGAAAAGAGAATAAACCGCTGCAAAGTAAAAAATTACAGAAAATAACACAAAAATAACCCAATTATGTAAATTTAGCTTTTGGAGAGTTGAAATATTGAGATGCGATTAAAAAAGTGAAAGAGGTAAACATCGTCCAATTGAGTTCTATTTATTACCGAAGAAAAGCGCGAAATAACGCAAAATTAACACTTGGGGTTTGAAAAATCGTAAAGGGGGATGAAAAGTCATAGGGAATGAAAATTAACTGTAGTTAGGTTTTTGTTTCGCTAGATGGGCCCCCATTTCGTCACTAGGGCTCCTCAAAAGTGAACCCCAAAAATCGAAAATTTATTCCCACGTCGTAACCATTCAACCGATTTTGCTGAGATTTTCCACAAGACCATTTCGAACGCTGAAGATTTCAATAATGTAACTGATGATTTCGTGGTGCCCACCACAGGCGCCCCCTGGCCTGCCCTCGACATTTTCGGGCCCAATATCTTTTTTAACGTAATTAAATTTCCTATTTAGTTACACACTACCTATCCGATGGTCCATTGCATTTAGAAAATATACTACCTCTTGCACTTTGTCTGTAAAATGCATCATTTCCGGCTAAAATTAAGAAATGTGGCGCCATACACCATAAATGAAATGCATATCTGCATACTCCGAATTTGTAAAATTGGCTGCCACTATAATATTTACAAAAAAAACACACGCAGTGCCACAGTGGTGCAAAACTGGAAATAATTTAAAACTTTAACAAAGCCCTGACATTAATTGCGCTATAGCTGTCTTGATACCTAAGTCTGTCAAATTAATTACGAAATTTAATTACTGTAAGATTCGCAGATGTAGATTTGCAACACGGCTTTTACACCATGTACGATTTGGGGGTTGGGGGTTGGTGAATTCACGCACAAGTTCTTCTTAGCTTACTCTTTATTCACTACGTTACACTACTTACACTTAATTACTCTTGTTATACTGTCCGGTGGCAACCGCCTCTCCTTTCTTGGGGGCCTTTTCCACTCACTCCTCTTACACTCACATTCGTCCCACTCGTTTGGCATCTACTTTCTTACTCCCGAATTGGTCCTCTGAACCGGGCCGACCCCATGGATTTGCTGATCGAGTCTTTCTTCACCGGTTCAAAGTCCAATTCTCGCAATCATCGCGGACGGACACCCTAGTTCTTTGACCGTACATTATTTGCATATACAGGGTGTCCGCCTATCTTACATTACGTTAACAAAGATATTGGGCCGAAAATGTCGAGGGCGGCCCAGGGGGCGCCTGTGGTGGGCACCACGAAATCATCAGTTACATTATTGAAATCTTCAGCGTTCGAAATGGTCTTGTGGAAAATCTCAGCAAAATCGGTTGAATGGTTACGACGCGACGTGGGAATAAATTTTCGATTTTTGGGGTTCACTTTTGAGGAGCCCTAGTGACGAAATGGGGGCCCATCTAGCGAAACAAAAAAATACGGGTCTTTTATTTTCATGCAAAGAATCTGTGGCTGAAATTATTGCACTCTGAGACGGGACAACCTGTATATTTCGCTTGCCAAGGGTAGGGGTTATTAGTAACCTAAGTGATAGTATTAGATTGAACACTTCTAAGACTTTTTTCAATGGTTGACGGAAATCTTTCGAACCCCATAATTTTATTCCACTATTTAACTGAAAAATTTGACAGTTTCAACCCTTAAATTTTATCCCCCTTGTTAGATCGTAATGAAAATTTGCCCATTCATGCTCTAAAGAAAGATGTGGTTTCAATTTCACCGCCCTAATCCAATTCATTGAAAAATTGCGGTAATTTAGAGATTCATCTTTTCACCCCCTCATTACTTCACCACTGATTTACAAGGGTGAGTTTATTTCTAACTGTGTGTCGGGTTCTAGACCTCCACGAGCAACATATTTGAGTGGTTTTCGTATTTTTGTGATTTTCAACACCTACATTTCATCCCCCAAAATTGGCATTCCTTCACCTTCAGCAAACTTGATGGTAGTTAGAACTCGAAAGCCAAGTTTCAGGAAGATACCTTCACTCGTTCTCGAGTTATTACAATTTATAATTTTTCGCTTCCGGGAAAAACGCGGCTTCTCGCGATTCTACTGCCGGACCATGAAGATTTCCATAATAGGTCCATCAAGATCAAAAGTATTTAGGTTATTACCGTCCCAAACCACCATAACCAAAAATCGACCCCATGGAATTTCTGGATATTCCATCAAATATCTGTAAAAAAAAAACACACTTTTGATGGATTCGTACTGATTCTCGATGGTCATTTCCGACAGGGCTTTCAACCTTCAAACACTAAAACTTGACGTATAGGAAATTTAACCCTTGGCCCACCTACAACCGAAAGAGTTGAATCTAACGAAAAAATTGCGCCCCTAAAACTCATCCCCTTCAACCCCAAAATACAAAAAAATACTTAGACGCAATTTAACGCTCGGACCACTGGTTAATGCAGGAGACTAATTGAATGTAAAAATTGCATCCCCAAAAGCCATCCTCTTCAACACCCAAACGCGAAAAACCTACATAGAGGAAATTTAGCCTTTTGAGCACCTTGTTACCGTAGGACACTAACGGAACGAAAAAAATTGCAACCCCGAAACTCACCCCCTTCAAGCCTCGAACGTAAATAATTGATTCTGAGGAGATTAAATCCTTGGACTCAAACGGAGTTATCCGCTGTTTTCCTCGTTTCTACGAGGTAACGATTTTTTCCCTATAGGCGATCTACCTATAGGGAAATCCGATTTAGAGAAAAGATTCAATTTGAGTCGGCAGCGGCCGCAAACAAAAAGAAAGATCCAAATTTTCTCCATTAAATCCAAATCAAACAGTTCTCCCTTTTATTGACCTAACCTCATCAAGGTGCTACTTTAGATAAAACATCCTGAACTTATCAGCAACCAAAATTATTCTTCCAATTCAAATTTTTCTAGGAACCTTTTGAACTTCGACTTCTAAACAAACAACACTTCACTTCGAGTACTCTATTTTTATCAATATTAAGGTCACACATATAAAGCGGTTTTTCTAGTAAGTATCTGAGCAGAAATATTAAAAATGTTGAAGATAGCATGTTTATTGTTCTGCGCCTCCGTTCTTCAAGCCGCCAGTCCTCCCGGTGATGTCGTGGGCCAGGTAACAGTAGGCTACCAAGGATGGTTCACTGCCCAAGGCGATGGGTCTCCAAGAGGGACATGGTACCATTGGAGCGGCAACGTGGTACCATCCCCCGGGCATGAAAGCTTCCAGAACTGGCCGGACGTGAGCGAATACGAGAACCTCTACCAAACCGGCTATGACCACTTAGGTGATTTAATTTCCCCACAAAAAATTCTAACAATTTTCAAGGAAACGGACAAGATGCCAAGCTCTTCAGTTCGTGGGACGCCCAAACTGTGCAAACCCATTTCCGGTGGATGAGTGAATATGGAATTCACACTGCGGGTGTTCAAAGATTTGGAGGTGTCATGGGTGGAAACGAAGGTGATTTTATCCGAGGGGTCGCCGACAAGGCTGTAGCAGCTGCAGAACAGTTTGGCGTGAAAGTGTACATGATGTGGGATATTTCCAGTTGGACAACTTTCCAGCAGGACATCAAAGACGATTTCAACAGCCGCGTGAAGAATTACTTCAGTTCTCCAGCTTACGCGAGGCAAAACGGTGAGATAAACCAGAAAATCTTGATCTAATTTGGGTTTTAGACAAACCGGTGGTTTGTATCTGGGGGTTGGGCTTCAAAAGCCGCCCAGGAGACGTCGCCTCAGCTCTTGATCTCATCAATTGGTTGAAGCAAAACGGCGCTTACGTCATTGGAGGGATCCCCAGAGAGTGGCGAAACCTCCAAGGAGACTCCAGGCCGGATTTCGCAGACGTTTACAAAGCCTTCGACATGATATCTCCATGGACTGTCGGCAGTATGGACGGAGTTAATGGCGCCCTCAATTACAAGAACTTAGAGCAAGGCGATCTCGATTATTGCAATGCGATTGGCATTGACTACCAGCCGGTTGTCTTTGCCGGATTTGGTTGGTCCAACTGGAATGGGGGCGACCCCAACCAGATTACCAGACTCGGGGGTGATTTCATGTGGAGGCAGTTTTTGAACTTGAGGAATCTTGGGCTTTCCAACGTGTACGTTGCCATGTTCGACGAGTATGATGAAGGTACGGCTATTGCTAAGACTGCTACTACTAAAGCTGAAGCTCCTGATGACGAGTATTTCTATACTCTCGACGCGGACGGAATTCAGGTAGGAATTTATTTATTTGCTGTCACTAAAGATATTCTTTTCAGATGTCGAGTGATTTTTATTTGAGGCTTGTCAATGATGGGGGCAGATTAATACGAGGGGAAATTGCTCCCCAAGATCAGAAACCAACGCCGTATTTTACATAGAATAAAGCTTATGATGTAATTTTAGTGCCGTAGCAGAATGCGGAGGTACTCTTGTCTTTGATTATTCACTCGCTCGCTCGCTCTATCGTACGCTCGTCCAGACTGTCCGTCGGATGAGAACGTATTGAGATAACGAGCTGAAACTTGGTGTGCAGTTCTGTTAACCTAAATACTCGGCGGGGATTGTTTTTGGGTCATATCGGACCAAGGGGGTGGAAGTTAGGGGTAAAAAACCGAAAAATTATTAATTGTAATAACTCGAGAACTAGTGGAGGTATCTTGCTGAAACTTGGTATGTACGTTCGACCCTCCAGTCTGTTCAAGGTGAAGGGGTGCTAATTTCGGGGGATGAAATTTAGGGGATGAAAACCACAAAATATGATAACTCCGCAAGGGTTGCACGCACCTGTCAGAAACTCAACGTACACACATATGTCGGTGAAATCTTGCGGGGGATGCGTCTTTCGTAAAATCGAAAAGATAGGGTGGAAACTAGGGGTTGCAACTCGAAATTCCGCTTAATAAGTATTGGTCGAAATTGACGTAATTCGATAGCTTTCCATTAATGATTCAAAAAAGGTGCCACTATTATTTTGAGAAAAACCACCCTTATTGGCGCTACAACCCCTAACATGCAGAAACACAAAAACTCAAAATCTACTCAACGTATCAAGGCACAATTTGGTGTATTCATTTTTTCAGTGTCATTGTAGGTGGATGGACGAATTTTCACAAAGATCTAACAAGGAGGATGAAATTTAAGGGTTGAAACCGAGGTTGAAACTTAAAATTTCTTCGAGTAAATGGTAGCATAAAATTGCGGGGTTCGATAGATTTCGGTCAACTATTGAAAAAAGGTTTTCAACCTAAAACCAAGCCCTAGGCTATTAACCAGCCCTAAATCTTTGCAAGCGGATAAATATATTTTATTAATTATTTCTGGATTTAATGGATGAAGATGAAGGCTACTATGATTCATCACATCTGGATTTGCTGGATTTGGTGTAGTAATTTACAGCGACACTGTAGGTGGATGGGCAAATTTTCATTATGATTTAACAAGGGGGATGAAATTTAAGGGTTGAAACTGGAAACATTTTCGTGTAAATGGTGGAATAAAATTATGGGGTTCGATAAATTTCGGACATTTATTGAAAAAAAGTCTCATAAGTCTTCAACCTAAAATCAACCCCTGCGCTACTAACAACCCCTAAGCCCTAGCAAGCGGAGTAAATACATTTTATTTATTTTTTTGGGCTTTCTTCTGATTTTTGGATAAGTCAAAGTCTTGATATTATGTGAACCCACAAAAAGCAAAATTTACTCAGACCGTTTCTTTTTTGTGTGATTTTCGGCAGTTGTACAGTTCATTTCCACCTCTCTTGACTTCTCGTCCCCTTATCAATTTTTCAACCCCACGTTAAATTCGCGCAGTTTTGCCGCTCTTCGGTAATTTTTACTCATATACATTGTTCTTGCCTTTTTCAATTTTCGACCCCCTTCGCAATATTTCAACTAGTGCTTCACTCTCGCCGAGACGAGAGCGAGAGTAGGCTCCTCTCGCTCTCAGTCTCGGAAATCTCGTTTTAGCTTACCTTGGTCTCGCTCTCGTACTATGTGGTCTCGCTCTCGCTCTTGGTCTCTCGCCGAGACTCTTGCTCTTCGGTTTTAACATGCCTAACATGTGCTGCTAAAATGGACTTATTGCCAAATTTTTCAGATAATGAATTGTTATTGCTAATGGTTTGTTTTGCCTAGCCGAGTTTCGCACGTGTTTCCGCTTTCATTGTTCCGCCTTCCTTCGTTCAGATTTACTTTATGGTTTCCAGTGAAAAATTTATCCTGCGATTTCGAATTTTTACATTGGGTCGGAAATTCAGTTTAGAATATTGAGCTTTGGAATGTAAGCTATTATTAAGTATTAATTATTTCCTCTTTTCTTTTCAACGACACGGCATGGCATCAGGAATAAAGCGACGACCCAACTCTTTTTAAAACCCGGTTTTTAAATCATAATAAACATAAATATCGGGTGTCCCAAAAAAAACCGGACAAAAAATTTTTGAAAATAAGTCTGGCATTTCTTAACCGATTTGGATGAGCGTGGTCTTAAATTAAAGCCAAAGAATTAGGCTTTCGAGTGTATGAGAAACTACGGCAAATGGCGCTGCCGTAGTAGTCCTATTGATACTTGTTTTAAAGGTTTATTTTAGCTGCAAGGGGATTGGTCAGTCAACGACCAATCGGTATGACACTCGAATAGCCTTGAAGGTCTTTCTCTCTTGTTCAAAAATCCTTTTTCAGAAGTCGATTTGGCTTAAGAATTAATTTTCTGTAATTTTTTAAAAATATGTGTTTTCGAGTATTTTCATGCATTAGGTAATGGCCATGACCAAAGAACAGTAATGCATATAAATCATAATTTTCAGTTATAAATGAACGAATATGGCACGGATGCCAGTTGGAGGCAACTGAACAGTTATCATTGAAAATTAAGCCCTATCTGCATCAATGTTGTCATGGCTATGGAAGCATGACAATACGAAAAAACACTTTTTTTTAGAAAAATCACATAAAATTAATGCTTACGCCAAATGGACTTCTGAAAAAAGATTTTTGAAGAAAAAAGAAAGATCTTCAAGGCTATTTTCGTCTCATAACCATTGGTTGTTCCCCGACCAATCCCCACGCACCTAAGATAAGCCTTAAAGACAACTATCAATAAGGGTACCACAGCAGCGCTATCTGTTGCCGTTTCTTACAAAGTTCGAAAGCCCGATTCTTTAGCTTTAATTTAAGACTAAGTCTATCCGGATCGGTTAAGAAATGGCTGACTTATTTCAAAGACTATTTTGTCCGATTTTTTTTGGGACACCCGCGATACAATCATGCAAAATAGGTTCTTTGAATCACGTTTATTACGATTTTTTTATTCTACCGAGACTCTCGGTTTCTCGGCGAGATCTTGTGCACATGCTCTCGGTCTCGCCGAGACGAGAGTTAATGGAGTCTCGGTCTCACCGAGACGAAAGTCAATGGAGTCTCGCTCTCGCGGGCGAGACCGAGACCGAGACCGACAATCTCTCGGTCTCGGGTGAAACACTACCAAGAGCCAAATTTCCATGATTGGCTTATTTTCGTGTTATTTTCTGTAGTTCTGTTTAATTACGGTTAGTTTTCATCCCTTTTGACTTTTCATCTCCCATTACGATTTTTCAACCCCCTAAGTGCTAATTTGACAAAATTCGCGTAATTTCGTTTTTCTTCGGTAATAAATGAACTCATTTGGATGATGATTACATTTTTCACTTTCTTCATCCCCCTTCGCAATGTTTCAACTCATCAAACGCTAAATTTACATAATTGGGTTATTTTGGTGTTATTTTCCGTAATTTTTCTTAGCCACGGTTAGTATTCATATCTTTTGACGTTTCATCCGCCTTCACGATTTTTCAACCCCCTAAGTGGTAATTTTGCGAAATTCGCATAATTTCGTTTTTGGTCGGTAATAAAATTGAACGCATTTGGGATTCAGTTTACCTTTTACAATATTCCAGTTTTCTTCGCAATAGGTAGGTATAAGTGCATATTTCAACCCCCACAAAAGTTTTAATTGCATAATTTGGTTATTCTCGTGTTATATTTCGTAATTCTACTTAATCACACTTAATTTCCATTCCTCTTGATTTTTCATCCCGTTTCGCAATTTTTCAGCCCCGAGTGTTCATTTTTCAAAATTCGCCAAATTTTGATTTAATTCCGGCAATTCTTTTCATTTACTCATTCCTGTTCATTTTCTATTTTTAAATTCTGTAACAGCTATTTTTTATCATTTCGCCTTTTTGACACATCTGTGCGTTTGCGGAGGTACTACTACTAGGGGCAGATTAATAAAATCTGCACCCGATTCCACCAGTATGACCGGCCGCCCCTACATACACATTAACATATACATCGCATTGATATACATCTTCCGTTGGCTTTTCAGGGGCCCAATTTTTGAACCATGTGAAAGCAATTCCCATGGGAAATGACGATAACACGCCGTGCAATCGTGGTAATTGGTTGTCGAAAATCGATGGAGGTCGGTTCTCACATGCTCGGCACCACGTGAAATCGTAGCCTTTCGCCACCACTGCGAAAAATGAATGGAGGGTTGTATTCTCCCCGGGGAGAAGCTCCCACGATTCAAAAATACAGACCCAGGAAAGGTTACGCGTGCTCGTAAAATTCAAAAACTGTGTCATAGTACCAGCGATATTGACTGGAGGCCACTGCCAAGGTAACAGAATAATAAAAACAACTTTACGCAGGCTCTTCAAAAAGTGTAGTAGGTACTGTAACTTTCTGACTCTACTGAAAGGGGGACCGTTGTGAAATCCCTCCAATCTTGCAAAAGGACCCCTAAATTTGATTACGTTGTGGTTGTGGTTCGTTTTACGAGGCCGTGGATACAGGAAATAAAACGGATCTTCCAAATAACAATTTATTCACACTGAAACAAAGTCTGGCCGCAAAAAATAATACAATAAAATAAACACCTCTTGCTCAAGGAGCTCGAGGGAAATAATTTACACGGTAAAGAAAAAATACAATAATTATAATCCCCAACCTAAATCAAGGGGTTTCTAAATTATGAATGAACTCTGAGCTAGTTTTATAAAATGAAGGGTGCCGTTACCGAATGCTGAAAAAAGAATTAATTCCCAAAATTAAATAATATTACCGGACTTGCAAAAAATCCGGGTTTCTAAATTGGGAAGCAACCCACAATACAGGCAAGTGCTGGGAGGGGTGCAAGACAAGTTTCGAGCAATGACAACTCTTGACGTAATTACGACGGCTAAAATGATGCAAGTTCAGTGGCGTGGCGTCAAAAATCCCAGTGGCGTGGTAGATTTCCTGAAATCGAGCAAATTTCATGCACTAAGTAAATTCTACGGTACGATAGAGGAAATTTTGTGGATGTGAAGTTTGCTCCGCTAAATTGCTCCGAAAAATGGATGCCGTGTACGTCCGGCAACGCAGCAAATTCACCTGCCTGATTGTTGTAAACCAAGATGACAATTAAATGTCAAAATTAAAAACGCAATTTATCACGATATAGAGGACTTTTAGGCAATTACCTCACTGAAAATGGTTCCATTTGAACATTATGGATCATACCACGTCCACTTTCGTAGGTGTCTTGCAAAAATTACTTAACAAAATCACTGCTTAAAGTTGGTCATGTCAGGGCCCCAAATCTGCGTAATAAGGTCAACGTAGATCAAACCAGTGGCGGCCCGTGGGTTTTTGGAACGAGGAGGCTAGTAGGGGTGGATAATTGGAGGCGAGTGCGAAAAACTGCTTGGTAATGGGGGGTGCAGTAGCTCCCCGCGAAAATGTTTCGCCCCCCCCCCCCCCGATGGTCCCAGAAGTCATGTATTCCGTGAAAATTGTTGATAAAAATTAACTGGATTTGAAGGGAGGAATTGCCTTAAGCGGCCCTTGCGCCCCCGGGCTAGTCGAGCTCTGGAGACAAGAAGGAATTCATGCAATCTTATGTTTTAAGGCGATTCGTCGGTTATTTCGTCGTAAAATGTTTGGCATTTGGACAGGTCTTTAATAAATTCATGTTCTATAGCAATGAATGCGCCATATCTTTCAACCGATTCTGACTGATAGTATTTCGAGAATAGGTTTTGATTTTCTTCATGGTAGAAAAAGTTCTTTCAACCGAGGTCGATGCCAGTGGAATGGATACGGCTAGAGCTAAATACTTAAAAATTTCTGGAAGTCGATGTTGCAGTTCGGGAAAAACTACTTAAATTATAGGTACTTATCTTAATTAATAAAGGTAACGAAAAGTTGTCTCTGTAACTGTAACTAGGAATAAACAATGCCGGCTGGCGCCGCGCCGGCGGCGTGATCGATGGCGGCGAACGTACACCAATCACCAAAATCACCACGTTCAACAAACCCACAAAACTCAATAAAAAATGTCACATTCTGTTAACATTAGGTAACCAAACCTTAACGTCGAACGTCCCTCAACAAAAATACGGCACTAAAAATCACTGAAATAAAAACAATGTTCATTGTTCCATGCACGTGTGATGAGCACGTGATAAGAGAATCACAGTCGACCCTGTCTCGGCCAATCACGGCGACCCGGCGGCTGAGCTCCAGCCAGCCTCCGCGTCATAAAAAAATCTTGGAGGGGGTCAGTTACATCCCAAAAAAATTAGGATTCGTTAACTGCTTGCGTTAAAAATTTCTGGAAGTCGATGTTGCAGTTCGGGAAAAACTACTTAAATTATAGGTACTTATCTTAATTAATAAAGGTAACGAAAAGTTGTCTCTGTAACTGTAACTAGGAATAAACAATGCCGGCTGGCGCCGCGCCGGCGGCGTGATCGATGGCGGCGAACGTACACCAATCACCAAAATCACCACGTTCAACAAACCCACAAAACTCAATAAAAAATGTCACATTCTGTTAACATTAGGTAACCAAACCTTAACGTCGAACGTCCCTCAACAAAAATACGGCACTAAAAATCACTGAAATAAAAACAATGTTCATTGTTCCATGCACGTGTGATGAGCACGTGATAAGAGAATCACAGTCGACCCTGTCTCGGCCAATCACGGCGACCCGGCGGCTGAGCTCCAGCCAGCCTCCGCGTCATAAAAAAATCTTGGAGGGGGTCAGTTACATCCCAAAAAAATTAGGATTCGTTAACTGCTTGCGTTAAAAATTTCTGGAAGTCGATGTTGCAGTTCGGGAAAAACTACTTAAATTATAGGTACTTATCTTAATTAATAAAGGTAACGAAAAGTTGTCTCTGTAACTGTAACTAGGAATAAACAATGCCGGCTGGCGCCGCGCCGGCGGCGTGATCGATGGCGGCGAACGTACACCAATCACCAAAATCACCACGTTCAACAAACCCACAAAACTCAATAAAAAATGTCACATTCTGTTAACATTAGGTAACCAAACCTTAACGTCGAACGTCCCTCAACAAAAATACGGCACTAAAAATCACTGAAATAAAAACAATGTTCATTGTTCCATGCACGTGTGATGAGCACGTGATAAGAGAATCACAGTCGACCCTGTCTCGGCCAATCACGGCGACCCGGCGGCTGAGCTCCAGCCAGCCTCCGCGTCATAAAAAAATCTTGGAGGGGGTCAGTTACATCCCAAAAAAATTAGGATTCGTTAACTGCTTGCGTTAAAAATTTCTGGAAGTCGATGTTGCAGTTCGGGAAAAACTACTTAAATTATAGGTACTTATCTTAATTAATAAAGGTAACGAAAAGTTGTCTCTGTAACTGTAACTAGGAATAAACAATGCCGGCTGGCGCCGCGCCGGCGGCGTGATCGATGGCGGCGAACGTACACCAATCACCAAAATCACCACGTTCAACAAACCCACAAAACTCAATAAAAAATGTCACATTCTGTTAACATTAGGTAACCAAACCTTAACGTCGAACGTCCCTCAACAAAAATACGGCACTAAAAATCACTGAAATAAAAACAATGTTCATTGTTCCATGCACGTGTGATGAGCACGTGATAAGAGAATCACAGTCGACCCTGTCTCGGCCAATCACGGCGACCCGGCGGCTGAGCTCCAGCCAGCCTCCGCGTCATAAAAAAATCTTGGAGGGGGTCAGTTACATCCCAAAAAAATTAGGATTCGTTAACTGCTTGCGTCTCTCTCCATCTGTCATGTTTTGTGTTACGTCAATATCGGCGTGGAGATTTCTTGTCGCACAGCCTCCGTGCTGTGCATCGCGCGGTCCTCTAACTCTAGCATTCGAATCTCGCGCGTTCAGTGGCGTTACCGTTCTCGCGCACGCCGCTCAGCAGTGGCGTAACAGTTTCGTCAAACTTTTAGGTGGCAGAGCTCAGGAAATTAAAAACATTTCTAACATGCAGTTTTGCAGTAAATAAAATAAAATCATGGAAATTTAAACAGTTAAATAGATTTACAACTTGTCACACGATAGTTTTGAGGAGGCTTAGCCTCCTTAGCCTCCTCTGACCAGCCGCCACTGGATCAAACCAATGTCCAAAACATTTAGGTGCATCATTGCCTATGATGGCATTTTCATAAAGAAATTTACAAAAAAAATATGGGAACCGTCTGCTCCCTCGCAAAATATAGTTGATAGAATCGAGACATGGGGGCGGCCCCAAACAGGTCAAGGAGGTCAACGTAGATCAAACCAATGCGCGGAACACTTAGAGGCAACGCCTACGATGACATTTAGAGAAAAAAAATTAAAAAAAAATAATGGGAACCTCCTACTCTCTCGCAAAATATGTTGATAGAATCGAAGACATGGGGGCGGCCCCAAACAGAACAAGGAGGTCAACGTAGATCAAACCAATACGCGAAACACTTAGAGACAACGCCAACGATTAGATTTAGAGAAAGAAAATTTTAAAAAAAATATGGGAACCGTCTGCTCCCTCGCAAAATATAGTTGATAGAATCGAGACATGGGGGCGGCCCCAAACAGGTCAAGGAGGTCAACGTAGATCAAACCAATGCGCGGAACACTTAGAGGCAACGCCTACGATGACATTTAGAGAAAAAAAATTAAAAAAAAATAAGGGGAACCTCCTACTCTCTCGCAAAATATGTTGATAGAATCGAAGACATGGGGGCGGCCCCAAACAGAACAAGGAGGTCAACGTAGATCAAACCAATACGCGAAACACTTAGAGACAACGCCAACGATTAGATTTAGAGAAAGAAAATTTTAAAAAAATGATGGGAACCTCCTGCTCCCTCGCAAAATATGTTGATAGACTCGAAGACATGGGGGCGGCCCCAAACAGAACAAAGAGGTCAACGTTGATCAAGCCAATGCGCGAAACATTTAGAGGCAACGCCAACGATTAGATTTAGAGAAAGAAAATTTAAAAAAAATAATGGGAACCTCCTGCTCCCTCGCAAAATATAGTTGATAGAGTCGAAGACATGGGGGCGGCCCCAAACAGGACAAGGAGGTCAACGTAGATCAAGCCAATGCGCGAAACATTTAGAGGCAACGCCAACGATTAGATTTAGAGAAAGAAAATATAAAAAAAATAATGGGAACCTTCTGCTCCCTCGCAAAATATAGTTGATAGAGTCGAAGACATGGGGGCGGCCCCAAACAAGACAAGGAGGTCAACGTAGATCAAGGCAATGCGCGAAACACTTAGAGGCAATGCCAACGATTAGATTTAGAGAAAGAAAATTTAAGAAAAATAATGGGAACCTCCTGCTCCCTCGCAAAATGTGTTGATAGAGTCGAAGACATGGGGGCGGCCCTAAACAGGACAAGGAGGTCAACGTAGATCAAGCCAATGCGCGAAACATTTAGAGGCAACGCCAACGATTAGATTTAGAGAAAAAAATTTTTAAAAAAATAATGGAAGCCTCCTGCTCCTTCGACTCTATCAACTATATTTTGCGAGGGAGCAGGAGGTTCCCATTATTTTTTTTAATTTTTTTTCTCTGAATCTAATCGTTGGCGTTGCCTCTAAGTGTTTCGCGCATTGCCTTGATCTACGTTGACCTCTTTGTCCTGTTTGGGGCCGCTCCCATGTCTTCGAGTCTATCAACTATATTTTGCGAGGGAGCAGAAGGTTCCCATTATTTTTTTTTAATTTTCTTTCTCTAAATCTAATCGTTGGCGTTGCCTCTAAGTGTTTCGCGCATTGCCTTGATCTACGTTGACCTCCTTGTCCTGTTTGGGGCCGCTCCCATGTCTTCGACTCTATCAACTATATTTTGCGAAGGAGCAGGAGGTTCCCATTATTTTTTTTAAATTTTCTTTCTCTAAATCTAATCGTTGGCGTTGTCTCTAAGTGTTTCGTCTATTGGTTTGATCTACGTTGACTTCCTTGTCCTGTTTGGGGCCGCCCCCATGTCTTCGACTCTATCAACTATATTTTGCGAGGGAGCAGGAGGTTCCCATTATTTTTTTTAAATTTTCTTTCTCTAGATCTAATCGTTGGCGTTGTCTCTAAGTGTTTCGTCTATTGGTTTGATCTACGTTGACTTCCTTGTCCTGTTTGGGGCCGCCCCCATGTCTTCGACTCTATCAACTATATTTTGCGAGGGAGCAGGAGGTTCCCATTATTTTTTTTAAATTTTCTTTCTCTAAATCTAATCGGTGGCGTTGCCTCTAAGTGTTTCGCGCATTGCCTTGATCTACGTTGACCTCCTTGTCCTGTTTGGGGCCGCCCCCATGTCTTCGACTCTATCAACTATATTTTGCGAGGGAGCAGGAGGTTCCCATTATTTTTTTTAAATTTTCTTTCTCTAAATCTAATCGTTGGCGTTGTCTCTAAGTGTTTCGCGTATTGGTTTGATCTACGTTGACCTCCTTGACCTGTTTGGGGCCGCCCCCATGTCTCGATTCTATCAACTATATTTTGCGAGGGAGCAGACGGTTCCCATATTTTTTTTGTAAATCTCTTTATGAAAATGCCATCATAGGCAATGCACCTAAATGTTTTGGACATTGGTTTGATCTACGTTGACCTTATTACGCAGATTTGGGGCCCTGACACGAGCAACTTTAAGCAGCGATTTTGTTAAGTAATTTTTGCAAGACACCTACGAAAGTGGACGTGGTATGATCCATAATGTTCAAATGGAACCATTTTCAGTGAGGTAATTGCCTAAAAGTCCTCTATATCGTGATAAATTGCGTTTTTAATTTTGACATTTAATTGTCATCTTGGTTTACAACAATCAGGCAGGTGAATTTGCTGCGTTGCCGGACGTACACGGCATCCATTTTTTGGAGCAATTTAGCGGAGCAAACTTCACATCCACGGAAATTTTGTGTTTTAACAAAGTTTAGAGTGAAAAATGACCCCAAATTGAACTGAATGACACTGAATTATGGTTTTAACGGTTCGAGGGATGTGGACCCTGTGATTTCTCGTGAAAGCCCAAATTTAGTTTCTTGCTGCTTCTTTCTTCGTCTTCAGTGTACGTGGTACAGACACTGCCGGCGGTCCCAGCCCCCTGTTTGGGGTGTCTGGCGGGAGACAGGAAACCTGTACCACTAGCAATCGTTGGTACACCAGGCCAAATCACAGGTGGAGGATGTCAACGGGGCACCCTCCAAGTGAGCAACAATCACGTGTTGGCAAAACTGTAGCGTTTTTAACCGCGACTGTGAATTATTGTCGACAATCCAGCGGGAACAAATTGCAGAGCTGAAAGATCGCGTCCCCTTATGGATATCCCCAAATTTCCTTTACCTCTTTCTATGCTAATAAAAGGGAAGACTTGGATGCACTTTACCAAACCCTAACTATTCTACTACTGAAATGCGAGCAAGCTAAAGTCTACACTGCAAAAGGGGTTAAGTTAATTAATATTTAGCGGATATGTAAAAGGGTTCTAGTCTATAAAAGCTAATTAGAGATCGGGAGACCTCCAATCAAAATGCACTAACTGAACTACAAGTCTAGTTGCGTAATAACTGATCTATTTCCACCCGGAAGACCTGGCGGTGTCCTACAATTCACCAATAACCACTAAAACACTATCCCCATACGACGTGATTACACTAACTTCAATACTACACAAGCACGAACTTTAACTACACAAAGCCCAAACAACAAATAACTATTTTAAAGTATTTGGAAAATATCGCAAATTCGAGAGCTTTGGAAAATACGAGTCTCTTAGTCAGAAGCCTGAGAGCAAGTTCTCTTCCGGCGTCTTCTTGGGTCCGGCGAACCTAAAACCACCCCCTCTCTACTATATCCGGTCGGTATCCCTTCCTTAGTTCATCTCCACATTTTATAACAATTTATAATTAATTAAGAAGCTACGCGATTCGACCAGCCTTACGATACAATCCTGCTCTTAAAAGCTAATCACAGATTCACATATCCTATCAATGAAACAATTTAGTTATTTTATGCAAATCTAATGAATTACCTAACAAAAGTTCAAGCAGTCCGGTGGGGTCTTTGAAGCTTTTCGAGCATGTGCAGAGTAGTGGGGGTTATTTAATGCATACGACAGTCATGCAATTTTAAAAGCAATCTAATTTGATAGGTAGATTCTACATATGAACAATAGGGTATTAAACAGGAATCTGGCTTGAGGTTTCGGTCGTCTAGCCTAGATGGCGACACCAGTTCTATTCTGGCAGTGAACTTTAATTTAAATATTTAAATTACAGCGTCTACGCCGAAAAGATCTGATTGGTTACATATGTGTCGGTTATGCCTACACACATGAGGTTCATACGGTGTTTAACGGGTTGTCGAGGCAATTTTAGCAGGGGTAATGTTTGATTCACGTCATGCAAAATTAGTGTATCTTGGCTACTCTACCTTTGGGGTTCATGCATTTACTGAATCAAATTTAGCAACAAATTGTAATGAATAAGACATTTACGTTATTAAATCCATTTCTCGGAAATCTCTACTGTGGGAAAAACTTTCTAAAAAATTGTATGCGAAGGAATTCGGTCATAAAGTTTACAGCGAGGCTGTTCTTGGAAAGGGGCATACAAGCAAAGGTTTCTACCAGGTCCCGGACCCCCTCGGATATACAATGACCGTGACGAAGGTGTGCACGGTTTATGACTTTTGGCAATAAATAGTTCTAACTTACAGTTAATATTCTCGCGCCCCAATGACAAATTTTATACAAACAATTTAATGTGGATTTACCCAGGATTGGCTTTAACAGGCATATGTTACAGTACCAAAAAAATACTACCTATTTTTCAATGTTTACTCAAAACATCGAATGACTCTCCAAATATTTTCTTATCAAAACCTATAAATAGCCAAACGAGGTACATAAGTGCTTGCTTTTATTAGGTACTTCACTATGTTTAAACCACTGTGTTTACTACTAGCCGTTTCGGTTTTGCAAGCTGCGAGCCCTCCCGGCGATGTCGTCGGCAAAATCACCGTCGGCTACCAAGGCTGGTTCACGGCCCTCAGCGACGGATCTCCGAGAGGGGTTTGGTACCACTGGAGCGGCAACGTGGTGCCATCCCCAGGCCACCAGACGTTCGAAAACTGGCCGGACGTGAGCGAATACGAAAATCTCTACCAGACAGATTACAGCGGACTAGGAAACGGACAGTCTGCAAAGTTGTTCAGTTCCTGGGACAATCAAACGGTCCAAACGCACTTCAGGTGGATGAGCGAGAACGGCATTCACACCGCGGCTCTCCAGAGGTTCCAAGGTGTCATGGGTGGCACTGAGGGTGACTTTATCAGAGGGGTTTCCGATCGGGCCATTGCCGCCGCCGAGCAGTTTGGGGTTAAGGTTTACACCATGTGGGACGTCTCCGGATGGACTACTTTTCAGACTGACATCAGAACCGACTTCAACAACTTCGTCAAGAACTATTTCGACTCTCCTGCCTACGCGAGGCAAAACGGTGAGGTTACAGTTTTTACCAAAACTAATTTTGAGGTTTAGATAAACCCGTCGTCTGCATCTGGGGATTTGGTTTAACGGATCATCCAGGACAAGTAGACACAGTTTTAGACATCATCGGCTTTTTGAAGAGCAACGGGGCATATGTCATCGGAGGTGTGCCAATCTACAAGTCTGGAACCAAATCAACTTTTTGCAATTATAGGCCTATTACCATTCAATCTGCTATTCCTAAAATGTTCGAATCCATAGTCACTCCTCAACTAAATTATGCTTTCGCTAATGTAATTTCTGATAGACAACACGGATTTATCCGGGGTAGATCTGTAGAAACTAATCTTATGTGTTTTACGTCTACTGTCTTTTCTGGGTTTTCTTCTGGTCTTGCGTGGGTACGTGCGTGGGTACGCGGTATACACAGACTTCTCTAAAGCGTTTGACAGGGTCAATCACCATTTATTACTTGATAAACTTGACTTGTATGGAGTTGGAATTAATATTATTCGCTGGTTAAACAGTTATCTTACTGGTAGGGAAAATCAAGTTATCATTCGTGGTACTTCCTCTAATTCTTTTCCCAGCCTTGCTGGTGTTCCCCAGGGTTCTCATATAGGGCCCACGCTGTTTCTCATTTTCATTAATGATCTGCCTAAAGTTATTGAATCAGAGTTTGAATTATTTGCTGATGACTTTGAAAATCTATAAAACGATCCGACAGGACTTAGATGCACTTAAACTTCAGGGTGACCTTGACAGAATTACTCAATGGTGTTCTGCCAATGATATGACGCTCAATATTGACAAATGCTTTTGTATCAACTTTTCTCGTAAATGTCAGACTACTGACCCTGTTTATTTTATTAGCGGAAACGTCTTGAAATCTGTGCAATCCGTCAGAGATCTCGGAGTCATGCTGGATAGCAAATTGAATTTTCAACTTCATTATGATTACATCACGGCCAAAGCCTCTAAAATGCTTGGTTTCGTGATAAGACAGAGCAGTGACTTTAATAATTTGCGCGTCAGTGATCCTTTATTCCTCTTTGGTTCGTTCTCACCTCGATTTTTGCTCTTAGATTTGGGCACCATATCACCTTGGTTCAATCGACAGATTTGAGAAGATACAATTAATGTTTTTAAAACTTGTTCAGTATAAGCTGCATTTGCATGGTGTTCACTTACCAACTGTTGAATCTACTGGGCTTTATCTTGGTCTTATGTCCTTGTCTGATCGTCGTAATTATTTGTCCTTGTGTTTTTTATTCAAATTAATTAATGGCTGCTTAACTGTCCCTCAGTGGTTGGGTATTATTGATTTTCACGTTCCCGCACGGCTTGTTCGTTGCAATAGACTTCTGATTAGCGACTTTTGCAAGACACTTTACTTTTACAACTCTCCCCTTAATAGATTAATAAGGCTAGCAAACGCGCTTAATAATGACGTTAATTTCTTAGGTATACCTCTAAATTCTTTTAAAGTTAAATTAAAACAACTGATGATGTCATAATATTTTTATTTGTATGTTCGTTTTGTGATTAATAAGTGTAAAATGAATGGAGGGTTGTATTCTCCCCGGGAAGAAGCTCCCACGATTCAAAAATACAGACCCAGGAAAGGTTACGCGTGCTCGTAAAATTCAAAAACTGTGTCATAGTACCAGCGATATTGACTGGAGGCCACTGCCAAGGTAACAGAATAATAAAAACAACTTTACGCAGGCTCTTCAAAAAGTGTAGTAGGTACCAAAAAAATACTACCTATTTTTCAATGTTTACTCAAAACATCGAATGACTCTCCAAATATTTTCTTATCAAAACCTATAAATAGCCAAACGAGGTACCTAAGTGCTTGCTTTTATTAGGTACTTCACTATGTTTAAAGCACTGTGTTTACTACTAGCAGTTTCGGTTTTGCACGCTGCTAGCCCTCCCGGCGATGTCGTCGGCAAAATCACCGTCGGCTACCAAGGCTGGTTCACGGCCCTCAGCGACGGATCTCCGAGAGGGGTTTGGTACCACTGGAGCGGCAACGTGGTGCCATCCCCAGGCCACCAGACGTTCGAAAACTGGCCGGACGTGAGCGAATACGAAAATCTCTACCAGACAGATTACAGCGGACTAGGAAACGGACAGTCTGCAAAGTTGTTCAGTTCCTGGGACAACCAAACGGTCCAAACGCACTTCAGGTGGATGAGCGAGAACGGCATTCACACCGCGGCTCTACAGAGGTTCCAGGGTGTCATGGGTGGCACTGAGGGTGACTTTATCAGAGGGGTTTCCGATCGGGCCATTGCCGCCGCCGAGCAGTTTGGGGTTAAGGTTTACACCATGTGGGACGTCTCCGGATGGACTACTTTTCAGACTGACATCAGAACCGACTTCAACAACTTCGTCAAGAACTATTTCGACTCTCCTGCCTACGCGAGGCAAAACGGTGAGGTTACAGTTTTTACCAAAACTAATTTTGAGGTTTAGATAAACCCGTCGTCTGCATCTGGGGGTTTGGTTTAACGGATCATCCCGGACAAGTAGACACAGTTTTAGACATCATCGGCTTTTTGAAGAGCAACGGGGCATATGTCATCGGAGGTGTGCCGACGAATTGGCGCACTGGAGACTCAGACTCCAGGCCGGATTTCGGCGACGTTTACAAAGCTTTCGACATGATTTCTCCGTGGGCTGTGGGACGATTTGGTGGCGTTGATGGGGCCCAAGGCTACCAAGCGAGGGAGCAAGACGATTTCCAGTATTGCGAAGACAACGGTATTGACTATCAGCCCGTGGTCTTCCCTGGATTTGCGTGGTCAAACTGGAACGGTGGGACTCCAAATCAGATTCCTCGCCTGGGAGGGGATTTCTTGTGGCGGGAGTTTTTGAACTTGAGGGAAATCGGGATTACTACTGCCTACGTAGCTATGTTTGACGAGTATGATGAAGGGACGGCGATTGCAAAAGCTGCGCCTGCTAAAGCGGACGCTCCAGTAGATCAGTACTTTTATACACTAGACGCCGATGGAATTCAGGTATGAATTAACATTTTCTGGCTTGAATTAAAGTAAAAAATTTTAGATGTCGAGCGATTTTTACTTGCGTTTGGTTAATGACGGAGGGAGGCTTATTAGGGGAGAGATAGGATCAACAGACCAGAAGCCAACGCCTTATTTTGTTTGAGAGTTTAATAAATTTTTGACTGAAGGCAAGTTTTTAAATTCTCTTACCACCAAACATTTTCTAATTTTTTTATTTTATTCTTTTGACTGCCTGTGTCAGAAATTACAACATCTGGAATTCCGCACCTAAGAATGAAATTTTCTACAAATGCTTGTGCTAATACCTGCATTATAGGCAATAGATAGCCTTCAACAAATTTACTTAACTCACACTGGATGGTTTTGAGTGCTTGTACCGTTGTATAGGTCTGTCATTCATGTTTGATAAAACTGTGCCTAAAGCAAATTCGGAAACAGCTGTTCTTTAGCTAAAAATGTTGTCTGGAGAAAAATTTGGATATTGTAAAATTGTATATTCTTCTAAATTTAAACAGAATTTTGTTAATCTACCTACTTACCCGCTGATTCTGTAACTTCTAACATCAATTAACTGTGATTACGTAGAATTACAAAATATAACACGAAAATAACCCAATTGGCAATTATGCAATCAAAACTTTTGTGGGGGTTGAAATACGTACCTATTGCGTAGGAAGCTGGAAAATTGCATAAGGTAAACTGAATCCAAATGAGCTCAATTTATTACCGACGAAAAACTAAATTGCGCAAATTTTGCAAAATTAGCACTTAGGGGGTTGAAAATAATCTAGTTATGTAAATTTACCGTTTCAATGTATTCGGAAGAAACACGAAATTACACGAATTTTGTAATAACACTTTGGGGGTAGAAAAATCGTAAAAGGGGATGAAAGGTCAAAGGGTATGAAAATTGACTGTAATTAAGTAGAATTACAGAAAACAACACGAAAATAACTTAATTGTGCAAATTTAGCGTTTGGGGGGTTGAAATATTGCGAAGGGGATCGAAAAAGTGAAAAAGGCAAAACATAGGTAATCTAATTGAATAAAATTCATCAACGCGGAAAGACAAAATTGCGCGAATCTTACAAAATTAACGCTCGAGAGGTTGAAAAATTATGAAGAGGGATGAGAAGTCAAGGAGGGTGAAAATTAACTGCAGTTAAGTAGAACTAGCGAAAATTACACGAAAAAGCAGCGGTCTGCGTAAATTTAGCTTTTTGAGAGTTCTGCGAGTGAAAGGGGTTGAAAATTGTAGATAGGTTAAATGTTAATCAAAATGAATTTGAATTGCAGAAGAAGCACAAAAAAGCCCGAAAAAATAAATAAAAAATATATTTACTCAGCTTGCTTAGGGTTAGAGGTTGTTAGCAGCCTAGCGGTTGGTATTCGGTTGAAGACTCATAAGACTTTTTCAATGGTTGATCTAAATCTATCGAACTCCATAATTTTATTCCACTATTTACCTGAAAAATTTCCAAGTTTCAACCCCTAAATTTCATCCCCCTTGTTAGATCAATAGATCATAATAGGCAGTCCTGCACTTAATAAAATCTGAGGGACATGTATTACGATTATAATTCGTATGCGGTTGTACCTTGGACAGGCGCGTACCTGGTTCTCTCAATTTCTGGAACTTTGTCCGTGGGGTGAAAACCGCACGAAAACAGAGCTTTTCTGACTTGAACGACAAGACACAAGTAAATGCCGAAACACACTTAACACACCGCGAATTTTAAAAATGACAGAACCAGAAGCGTGGTACCTATCTCTTGTTAACTAAAAGCAGTCAGCATAAGTATATTCTTGTCGCACTGGTCTATTCAGGTCTATTCGTAATATTTTACTGTTCTACTGTTAAGGGTGTCTCTTTTGAAGTGTCAGCGATATTTGGAGAATTGTTTTGAGCAGCTAAATAAAAATTTACGCACGGTAGTTTCGATTTAATTTATATTTTCAGCTCTCACTTCCGGTTATACCCATCTTTGTTATTTTAAATGGGAAGTTTATGTTTTGACTCTGGATTCGTATTGGCCTCTTAAGTGTCAGTTTATTGCGCCCACACTTTGCCTACCTAACTGTCATAGTTTTTGACATATGTCAAAATTTGTGTAACAAAATTGATTTCTATCCGGCAATAAAAAGATTTGTATCTTATAGACGGTTGAAAGATTAAGAAATCAAGCTTGGATGGTTCAAAGTACAAGGTTTGAGCTTTCGGCTGATGGCTCACTCGTTCTTGTTGACATAACAATATGGCGGAAATTAATTTATAAAAATGGCGTAACGAGATTGTCCACAATTCATTTTTTTCAAAGGCGAGTACCATAATTTTATGTATCCAAAAGATGCAAAATTAAATTTTCTTTAGGCTAGTATTAGCGTTCCCTATACCTATTTTCAATGTTTTTGAAAATATTTAAAAAAAATGAATTTGTGCGAATAAAAAAAAATTGATCACAGCGAGTTTTGGCTCAAAAGCCAACGGAAGATGTATATCAATGCGATGTATATCTCGGTAGACGTTTATCAAGTTAATGTGTATGTAGGGGCGGCTGGTCTTACTGGTGGAATCGGGTGCAGATTTTATCAATCTGCACCTAGTAGTAGTGCCTCCGCAAAAACGCACAGATGTGTCAAAAAAGCGAATTGTTAAAAATATGTTGGTACAGAATTTCAAAATAGAAAATGAACAGGAATGAGTAAATAAAAAGAATTACCTGAATAAAAACAAAATTTGGAAAATTTTGAAAAATTAACACTCGGGGCTGAAAAATTGCGAAAGGGGATGCTTTTGTGGGGGTTGAAATACGCACTTATACCTACCTATTGCGAAGGAAACTGGAAAATTATAAAAGGTAAACTGAATCCCAAATTAATGCGTTCAATTTTATTACAGACGAAAAACGAAATTACCACTCAGGGGGTTGAAAAATCTTAAAGGTGGGTGAAAAGTTAAAAGATCTGAGGATTAACCGTGGCTAAGTAAAATTACGCAAAACAACACCAAAATAACTCAATTATGTAAATTTAGCGTTTGAAGAGTTGAAACATTGCGAAGAGGGATGAAAAAAGTGAAAAATGTAATCATCATCCAAATGAGTTCTTTTATTACCGAAGAAAAACGAAATTACGCTATTTTGCCAAATTAGCACTTAGGGGGTTGAAAAATCGTAGAGGGGGATGAAAAGTCAGAAGGGATGAAAAATAATCGTATTTAAACAGAATCACAGAAAATAACACGAAAATAAGCCCATTATGGAAATTTGGCTTTTGGGGGTTGAAATATTGCGAAGGGGGTTGAAGAAGTGAAAAAGGCAAGAACAACGTATATGAGTAAAGTATGTTACCGAAAAAAGGCAAAACTGCGCGAATTCTACAAAAAAAATTAACCCTGGGGGGGTTGAAAAATTGATAAGGGGGATAAAAAGTCAAGAGGGGTGGAAATGAACTGTAGTTAAGTAGAACTAGCGAAAATCACTCGAAAAAGAAGCGGTCTGGATAAATTTTAATTTTTGCGGGTTCACATATCATGAAAGGGGTTGAAAAATTGTGAATGGGTTAAAAATTAATGAAAATGACTTTGACTTATCCAATAATCAGAAGAAAGCCCAAAAAAATAATTAAAATGTATTTACTCCGCTTGGTAGAGCTCAGGGTTTGTTATAATCTGTCCGGGATCCACACGACCGAGATTCACCCGATTTCCATGGCGATTCATTGTTGACAATAATGATTCACCATGGAAATAGGGTGAATCCCGGTCGTGTGGATCCCGGACAGACCATAGTAGCGTAGGGGTTGGTTTTAGGTTGAAGACTCATAAAGGTTTTTTTCAATAATTAACCGAAATCTATCGAACCCCATAATTTTATTTCACCACTTACATGAAAACATTTCCAGTTTCAACCCTTAAATTTCATCCCCCTCGTTAAATCATAATGAAAATTTGCCCATCCACTTGCAGCGTCGCTGCAAATGGCCGCACCAAATCCAGCCCTGATACGTTGAGCAGTTTTTGAGTTCTCGCATTTTTTTGTGTTTCGGCATATTAGGGGGTTGTACCGCCTTTAAGAGTCGTTTTTCGCGAATTATGAATGAGACCTTTTTTGTACAATCAATAGGAAGCTATCGAATGGTATTAATTTCAACCCTACATTATTCAGTAAAAATTCGAGTTTCCACCCCTAACTTTCATCCCCTTCGATAAATTTCTCCTAAAATTCACTCTTCCCTTCTCGAAGATGCAGTGTGTAAGATGTCACAATTTCGCAGAAGATATTGTTTCTCTGTGTCAAATTACAGGGCTTTATGGACGTTTCAACCCCTAAACTCCAACCCCCTAATTCACCACCCCCACATGCCCTAAAGGAAGTTGTGTTTTCAATTTCACCACCTTAACCCAATTCGTTGAAAAATTAAGGTGATTTATACATTCATGTTTTCAACCCATCATGGTTTCACCCCTTTATGATTTACAGGGGTGAGTTTATTTTTCCGGTGTTACATAACTCCTTGCGTATTTACTGACTTCAGTTGTTCATAAATAAATCAATAGGTTTTCAGAAAAAATAAATAAAATATATTTATCCGCTTGTAAAGAGTTAGGTGTGGTTAATAGCCTAGGGGTTGGTTTTAGGTTGAAAACTCATAAGACCTTTTTTCAATTTCGACCAATACTTATTAAGCGGAATTTCGAGTTGCAACCCCAAATTTCCACCCCATCTGTTCGATTTTGCGAAAAACGCATCCCCTGCAAGATTTCACCGATATATGTGTGTACGTTGAGTTTCCGACATATGCATGCAACCCTTGCGGAGTTATCATATTTTTTGTGGTTTTCATCCCCTAAATTTCATCCCCCGAAATTAGCACCCCTTCAGCTTCAACAGACTTGAGGGTCGAACGCACATACCAAGTTTCAGAAAGATACGTCCGCTAGTTCTCGAGTTATTGCAATTAATAGTTTTTCGGTTTTTCACCCCTAACTCCCACCCCCGTGGCCCGATATGGCCCAAAAGCAGTCCCCGCCGAGATTTTCCGGGTATACACCCTTGTACAAAATTTCAGCTCGATATCTGCTTTCGTTCTCAAATTATCCGACTGACAGACTTGAGGAGCGAGCGAGCGAGCGAATAAGCTAAACCAAGAGTGCCTCGCATTTTGCTACGGCACTAAAAATTAGTAATAGTTCATTCTACACCTTCAAAAATTTGTCTTAAAGCTAGCTGGGATCAATTTTTTTAATTTGCACAATAGTATATTGTATATTTAGAGCCGAAAGTGTAAGATTTCCGCACGACTCGTGGATATTACCGCCCGAGGCCGAAGGCCGAGGGTGGTAACCACGAGAGTGCGGAAATCGCACTTTCGGCTCGAAATATACATACTATTTTTCCTATTTTTGTGCAAAAAAGCCATAATAGAGGCTCTTGTAGTCTTATTTTGAATGAATCTGCATTAATTCAGAAGGAATCAGCTTGCTGTGCAATCTGATGATGGCATGGTAACGTAATTGTAAGATAAACAAAAACGTCAACTTTTTGCAAAATTTAATTTTTGCGCTCAAATATGAATGAAACTTTGGAAGAAATGGCCTGCCCATCTGAAATAGAAGAAGAAGCTGCAGCAGCAACCATGGATTTATTGCCAGTTAAGTCGCGGGAAAGGTACGAACTGGCGTACACCCAGTTCAGTGAATGGTGCAGAGCGAAGAAGGTTATGATCCTCAACGAAAAGGTATTTTTGGCATATTTTTCCGAAAAGTCAAAAACCAAGAAGTCTTCCACACTTTGGTGCACCTACTCAATGTTGAAGGCAACTTTAAACGTGAAAGAAAACTGCGATATTAGCAAATATAATAGGTTAATCGCATTTTTGAAACGTCAAAGCGATGGTTACAGACCAACGAAGTCGAAGATTTTTTCCAAAGAAGATTTGGACACATTTCTTAAAGATGCCCCAGTATCTTATGATGAAGGTGAGGGCAACACCATTTTTAAAGAAATATTCATTAATTTTATTAATTTAAGGTTATTTTTATTATGGGAATTGCCGGGGCTCTTCGCCGAGACGAATTGAAAAAAATGAGAGTAGACGACATTGAAGACCTGGGGGCCCTTTTAATAGTGAAAATTCCAGAAACTAAAACAAAAATTCAACGCACATTCACGATTACGCAAAATTCTCAGGCCGACATAAATATGTTAGAAATTTACAGGAAATATGCTTCTCTTCGTCCATCCAAAATGAATGATCGCAGCTTTTTCATTAATTTTCGAGAGGGAAAATGCACCTGCCAAGTTGTTGGGATAAATACCATTGGGAAAATTCCAAGTCAAATTGCCGCTTTTCTCCAATTACCAGAGGCAGCCAGCTATACGGGTCATTGTTTCCGCCGATCTTCGGCAACACTGTTGGTGAATAATGGAGGAGATTTATTGAGTTTGAAGCGACATGGGGGGTGGAAGTCATCAGCGGTGGCCGAAGGTTATCTAGCCGATTCTATTGAAAATAAGAAGAGAATTTCCAACCAGATTCTTTACAAGGGTGCTCCTGAAACGGCGGTAGTTCCTTCTTCGAGCAAACAGGAAACAGCAACCATCCCAGAAGCCACTGCAGCACCTAAAGCTCCAATATTGTCTGGGAATCAGGACATTTCAGTGTTGACCAATTTAAATAACACTCTAACTAATAATTGTGCTAATATTTCCTTACCATCTGGAATTAGTATTAGCAACTGTACAAATTGTTGTATTACTTTAAATATTGTTCTTAAATAGTTTGCATATTTTAAAATTAAAAGAAAATGAAAATAAATTGTTTTCATAAAGTGTGCGGAAAAATGAATTTCCGCACGCTTTTAATTTTTCTGCACCTTTATGTTATTTTCCCACCCGTGAGTGGAAATTGCCTACTTTCGGCACACATTTTAGTGCCGAAAACAGTCTTTTTTGCACAAAAATAGGAAAATGCATTTATTTCAAATATTTTCAACCGGAAGTAGGTACGTCAGAGCTGAAAATATTTTCATTCGATTTTTAGACTTTAAAAACACGCTAGAGCTCAAACCCCCTGGAGCGAAAATTTGCACAATCATGGTGATTGTATATCACGCGTTGAAGCTGTAGATATTTGTATGTTAAAATGAAAATACTTATTTTAGTCAAATTTTCTTGACTAATTATTAAAAAACAACGCTCAAATCGTGTTTCCTTCTTATCATTGAAGAGCCTCTTAAGATGACAGCGCCAAAAAGCTTCAAAAAGCGAACACTTCGTTGTTAGATTTCAAAATGTTAGCATTATTTTTACTGTTCTCCATTGTCGTCCAAATCTATGGCGAAGGTAAGATTCTTATCGGATTTAAAGTACCAGCAAATTCAATTTCCTTTATACCTTTTAGGATGCGTTGTAGAACTTTCAAACGCCTCCCAATCCGGACCAATTATCATGAATAACAAACAGGAACCTTTATATTATCCCAATATTGGGCGCACCAAGCAAGAAAAATCCCTTACCATCGCCCACGGTGACGTCATTGCAGTTTACTGCACCGGGTCTTCGCTGACCTCCTTGGGCCAGTCTTCAAAAGCTTTCCTGCTTTGCAACGAACGCGGTGACTTCGAACATGACGCCGAAGTTGTCAACCTCTCTGAAATCGCCTGCAAGAAAAACTGAAAAAATAAAATAGTAATCCTCAACAAATCTGCAATTATGTCTTGAGCAATTGAGAAAATGTTAAAAATTAGAACTCAAAAAAACCTTTATTGCAAATCACATAAGAATATCAATAACATCCAGCTCCGGCAGGTTTGCGAGAACCCCCTTAACCTTGTGATAAGAGCAGGCATAAATAAGCCCAAACTCGGAGTTCTTGTAATCTACATTGCCCCTGGCAGCACTCAGCCAATCTAGAGCACCTGACACATCCTTACACAAAATATTCTTATCAACATTGTACGGAGTGTTGACGTAGACAAACACAATGGCACTTCTGCTATCTTCGTGATAAAGCAATTTCCAGACGGTCGCGGGCCACGGGAAGGCTTTGTGGCCATCGTCATCCACGTACTCGTAAATTTCCACTTGCTCCCCCGTTACCTCGTGGGGCAAGGTCACAACTCCGTTAACCCCCACGTAAACCTGAAGATCGAGATCTTGCTTCACCACGAAATTGGTGATGTCGTTGAGCAGCCAAGGTAGGTTGTCTGTTTCAAAGGGCCACTGGGTGAAAGTGTTCAGGATTCTGGAGGTTATTATAGTCTGTCCAGTATACACAAAATCATTATTGGTCGATCCTAGTGGAGTTGGGGAGAAGTACTGTGCGTTGAAGTATTTTCTAGAATCTTCAGGAAGACCAACTTGTTTGTTCAACGTAGCCCCAGTTTTGGGGTATAAATACAACGGGTGGGAGTAGATATCGTAAATATTATAGATATCTGAATCTTCTTTCAGAGAAATAACTACCAACTGTTGCTGGGCTATATCCTTGCCCAAAGAGTAATTAGTATAAACAGGGCTGACCAACACGTGGTTAAAGCACACATCTACCAGAGAGACGAATCTAGTTGCACTTAATTCATATCCGATCTTTATAATTTCTGAATTTTCTGCGCAAACTAGCCCCGTATACTGAAGACTGCCGTAGTTCGCACTGCTGCATTCTAGATCCTCCAAACTTACGACCTCAGTGTCATGCTCGAATTGTCCATTTCCGTTGCAAACTAGAGTAAAAGTTGATTTGTCTTCTGGTTTTGTTTGAAGCCCTGAGCAAGAAACCACTACGGCGTTTCCCTCGGGGATGATAATTTCATTGGAGTTGCCTTTGGGGTAGATGTATTCGTATTTGCTGCCGAGAATTATGGGCTTCGTGAATCCGAAGAAGAAATCTTTCTGAATGACGCAATCTGGAAGAGGAGATTAATTTGGGCGATTTGGGGAGGATTGAGGTACCTTTTGCGTGGCTGCCGTAAAGAATGGATAACAGCAGCAGGAGCTTCATGGTGGCTAGTGAGGTATTTCTGCAGGATGTTGTATTTATATCACTGATACGGTTTCTGCTGCGTGATTGAGATAGGGGAGCACTTGAATTACAGTTAGAAAATTGCGAACCTCTAAATTTCAAGATACATGTTTGGTATATTTAGAGTTCGATGGCCCGCGGCAAACAAGAGTACGAAATAACTATTTTCACACAATCGCTTCGATATTTCAACTTACCATAGCTACTATAACCTGTTATTATTGGCTTTGCCCCCAGCATTAAAAAATTAATCTACAATCCGCAATAGAAAAGCTTGTATCAGATAATTGCTCTTGTTGACGTAACAATATGGCGAAACTTAATTCTCTAAAGTAGCGGAAAGAAATTATCCATAACCAGTGGTTGGAAGTAATGCATTACTGTAATGAAATTACTTTAGATGGTAATGAGTAATTGTAATGCATTACTTTTTTTAAATAGTAATGCGTAATTGTAATGCATTACATTTTTTTAGTAATTGTAATGGAAAACCATTACTTTTTCCATGACTTTTTTTACCCTTAATTGATAAACGCAAAAATAAAACTTTTATGAAAAATGTAATTCTGTGAAATTAAATAACCACCACAGGAAGTAGATAGGTACTACTGGTATCAGAGTTAACCCTAACCCAGCGGGGTTGTTTACCTACCGCCTACCAAACAAACATTGATGCATTCTGAAGAGGTTTTCCTGTTATTTTTAGTAGCGATATTCTCTGCAATTACTCCGGATTAAATATTTCTGCAGAATTGAAATAATTTCCTAGCTGAAGAAAATAGAACTAACTTTAGCCATCTCAAGCAGTGGTAAATTTTGAAACGCAATTGTTATTCAAATTAAATTAAAATTAAATAATAAATTTACTGTTTTAAAATAATACACTTACAGTTTTTTTATAACGTGGCATTTTTTTAAATTCCAATTAGAGTTGGCCGTGTCTGGAATGACGTATGTTTCAATTTACTGCAGATCTCAATTTCTCTCTCAGCTACAATCAGAAATTTAAGAAATGTCACGTTAAAAGTAATGTATAATGTAATGCATTACATTTATTAAGTAATTGTAATTGTAATGCATTACTTTTTGAAAAAAGTAATTAGTAATTGTAATGCATTACAATTTCGACGAATTAATGTGTAATGGTAATGGATTACCATAACTCCATAACTCAATTTTTCCAACTGCGAGTACCACAATTTTATGCAGCAAAATAAAATTGAAGAAATGTTCAAAAAGTCTTTCATAATTCAGGATTTATTTTCTCCAAAACTATCAACCCCAGATATCAATTCCCATTTAAAAATGCAGCAGAGAAGCGGCTGGAACCTTCCCATCGCGTGGATCTGTGTATTCTGTCTAGATAGTGGTCAATTCAACAGAATTTTTTTTATGTTTTTCGTCGGTGACTAATTTCGCAATTTTCTGACAAATACCGAGATCACATCGAGCATCACCCATCACATTTGACAATATGTTCCTTTTAAGGTTAATATTTTTTTTAATGAGAAAGAATTGTTTCTCTTTTTAACCTCCCCAACCCCATCACAATTTTAAAAAAATGGGAGGTTACCTACTGCAATCACTAAAATTTTCGAATTGGAGATAAGACCGGATCTATGCGTTTTGAGGTCTCAGGAACCCAAAAAAGTGGTTTTTAAAATGTGTCTGTGTGTATGTACGTACAAACATACGAACGTACGTACGTACGTTTGTAAGCACGCCACAGCCCAAACTACTAGACCGATTTGGCTGAGATTTGGAACCAAGGCATCTCGTGACCCAACTTAGATCTGAAAAGCTTGTGGAGCCAATCGTGCAACCGGAAATGCCATTTTGGCACATCAACTTTTAAATTTTAAATGCAAACCCCCATTTTTCACGTCACCATAAGAAAGACCTTCAAATTCTACTTCCAAAAATGTATTCACTCTTAGTTCCCTTTTGACCAAAAATTTAAAAAAAATTGATGTTTATCGGACTTTAAAATCGCGGTACAGCCCAAGCCCCTGAACCAATTTGGCTGAAATTTTGCACATGGGGATTGTATTACACGTCGAAGAGCTGAACAAATTTTGGATGAAATCGGTCCACGGAATGTGCCGTTTTGGCATGCCAATTTCCAAATTTAAAATTATTTTCTCATTTAACCATTAAAAACTAGTTTTTGAAAGATTTATTGTCATCATCAGAAAGGTCTTCAAATTCTGGTTTTAAATGAGACAAAATTAATTCGCATTTAGTGCTGTTTGGTTCAAAAAATCGAAATTTTATAACATTAAAAATACATTATAGCCGAAATTACTGAATCGATTTGACTGAAATTTGGTACGTGATCCTTTGAAGACCTGAAAGGCTTTTGGAAGCAATTGGTCCACGGAAAGTGCCATTTAAGCATATCAACTTAAAATTTTAAATACAAGGCCTCCTTTTTTATGTAGCCATTAGAAAGACGATCCAATTCTGGTTATAAAAATGTATTCACAGTTTCTGCCATTTCAGTGGAAAATAGAGAAAAAATTCTTCCCATTAAAAGGGATCGGGCTGACAGTGGATGACATAAAGTGGCAGTTATTGCCAAAAAGGTGGCAAAAGGTTAACCTTAAAAGGAACATATTGTCAAATGTGATGGGCGATGTCCGAGGTGATGTCGGTATTTGTCAGAAAATTGCGAAATTAGTCACAGACGATAAGGATAAAAAAAAATCTGTTGAATTGACTACTATCTACACAGAATACAAAGATCCACGCGATGGGGAGGTTCCAGCCGCTTCTCTGCTGCATTTTTTCCACTGAAATGGCAAAAACTGTCGATACATTTTTAGAACCAGAATTTGATCGTCTTTCTAATGGTGACATAAAACAGGAGGCCATGTATTTAAAATTTTAAAGTTGGTTGAAAACTTGGTCCATTTTTCAAAGAGGAACTGATGTTTGATTACACAAGGTAGTTTCACAGTCTCTTCCACAAAATTTACTTACTGTTTAGGACGCGCTTCGGAGTGTTACTCCATCTTCAGCTATAAAAGAAATTAATACAAAATACAAAACAGTTGCCTGGAAAATGAGAAAACGTTTGGGTCAAAGAAAAATAACAGCTTTTGGGTCGCACTGTAAATCGATTTACATTTCTTTTAAATTTGGGTGGGGTTGGGAAAGTTCAAAAAGCACATTGCATCCACAGCGCTTAGGATCCGACGGTGATCGCTGAGAGTAAGGTCCAGAACAAAACTTAGGAGTACGGTCTACTATCCTGTTTTGAGTTCAGGCGAATATTTCAAGTAATAAAGGAGATATTTCAATTTAAAAGTGGGACAATAATAACATCTTCCGGTCGCCTTTTTGATGGTATTGCGTAAAATACCCAGAACAAATTAAATTTTCTCGAAAACGGCTTGAGCTATCGAGTTTCAACAAGAACACCCTTTTTTGGTAAAAATGTACAGGGAATCCAAATTTGTGTTCATAATTGATCCGAGAGTCCGTATAGAAAATTTAGATACAGAAATGGAGTGGGGAGGTAAAAATATCCGCGGCCCACAGTGGTTCAGAATCCAAAAAACGTTTACGAAATTCGGATTTTCCAATTTTCTCTTAGGAATGAGTAATTGACATATTTTATTCTTCATAATATTTTTTCAACTTTAGGGCAATCAACGAATACAATCCTACTGTTCGTGTAGTCACTACACGACGTACAAAACGAGCAATTTCGCTGTGCTTTATCGTTGCCGGGAAAAACGGAAAGATCGCTAGCTTGTGGACAGAAAGGACTTAAGATTTTCACAAAAAACTTTTTATAGGGGTGCTTATGGTGAACCTATTTGTATCAAAATAGCTCACCAGAAATGTAAATATATGAAGAGGCTTTTATTCATAACCCTCATTACGATTCCATTATAGTTCCAAGAAAAATTTTACAAATGAAGCTACTTATACAAAATTTAGGACACCTCAGGACGGTTTATAATTAGAATCAGATGTTTGCTTGAGGACAAAAAAAGCGGGATTTAATTATGCGGAACGCCACTGTCATATGTCAATAAGAAAGGCCATCCCTATTAGTCTAAATGATTTAGACCAATAGGAATTGGCTTTCTGTTAAGTTAGACGTTCCTAAGTAGGACAATGATGGTGCTATCTGTAGCCCAAAGAGAGAAATCGAAAGGTCCACCCTTTGGTTACATCCTGAATAAATCTCAAATGTATTGGATAGAAAGTAACGAAGATACAAAAAAAGAGTCCTCCGTTCCCTTTCAGAATTTGTGATAATTACGAAAATTAACGTTTTTCAAAAAAAATCATAAAAAAATGAGGGATTGATCGATTTTATTTCTGAAAGTTAATTTGGAAAGAGGAAAAAACAGGTTTTGATCATGTGTGAACGTCTCTGTCATGCGTCAAATTGTAACCCCACCCCATTGGCCTAAATAATGGTGTTAAGTTACACGTTCAAGGAAGACACTGATGGTGCAAATTAAAATCTGATGAATGGCATCGACAATTTCAACCCTCGGCTACGTCGAGCATAAGATTGAAAAATATCGTACAAAAACTAACGAAGATATTCAAAAACAAAAAAATCCGGTTTTTTTATGGGCCACCCTTTAGTTACATTTAATGCAATGATTCTCACTTTCAAAATTATTAATAATATGACACCTAAATATCTTAATATTCAGCTTCAACATATAACTTCAATTCATATAGTCATTTCACGCGTGAAATAGATCAATATTATTTTCTTCCTACACTAACTGAAAATGACATTTTCGGGACTCAGGAGGGCTGTGAAAGGACCGCTTCTCACGGCTAGTCGTGTAAAAATTATACTTACGGCTAGGCGTGTAAAATGGACAATACGGCGACGGCGATTGGCGTATGAAGGAACACAGCACGCGCGATTTTGCCAAATTTAAATTGTAGGACTTGACGTCTAGATTTTCTTGATCTGTCACTTGGGTTCTCAAATTTCAAAATTAATTATTTTTAACTGGTGTAGGAAGAAAAATGTTGTATAAACCACAGCGAAAAAGCGGTTTTACGCGTCTCAGGAAATGGCCAGTCTCGCCTACGCCTCGACTGTCCATATTTTCCTTCGCCGCGTAAAACATCACTTTCACGCTTTGGGTTATAAACTACTATTTCTTCTGACACTAACTGAAAATGAGATTTTCGGGATTCAGAAGGGCTGTGAAAGGACCGTTTCTCACAGCTCGTCGTGTAAAAATTATACTAACGGCTAGGCGTGTAAAATGGACAATATGGCGACGGCGATTGGCGTATGACGAAAGACGGCACGCGCGATTTTGCCAAATTTAAATTGTAGGACTTGACGTCTAGATCTTCTTGATCTGTCACTTGGGTTCTCAAATGTCAAAATTAATTAATTATTTATTTTTAACTGGTGCAGGAAGAAAAATGTTGTATAAAAAGTGGTTTTACGCTTTGGGTTATAAACTACTATTAGAGACTCCAAATAAAGAGCTCGCTTTTACAGTGGTATTCGATTATACAATAAATTGCCTAATGATCCATGCTCTAACATCTAAGTAGATATACAGGTTGTCCCAATTGTCTGTATTCGGTCGATAACTCCATTGCTGTTAGAGAAAGAGATAGCGAAAAATTGTTAAATACAAAGTTGCAGAGGGTCAAAAAAGGCACATTTTAAAAATACAATGCTGTATACAGGCTGTCCCACTAAGGAGTAAGAACACAAACATAGATTTTTTTAAATGGAACACCCTGTATTTCAATTTTTTATCGGATTATATGATGAATTCTAAGTAAAATTCATTAATCATGTTTTTATCCGAAGCGAATGGTTTAGAAGATATTGGCAATTTTGCGGAAAAAATTACATTTGCAGTACTTATTTTGAAAAATCACCCCACAACCAATTTTCAACCTTTGGTTTTGGAAATTTAGCATGGCATTAAGGAAGGTTCGGGCTATACTCAAAGCTCTTGAAAACGGTCTTAGCATCTCAAGTTCGTCCCCAGTAACATTATGAACCTTCAAAAATGTAGAGGCTAATATTTCGAAATTTTTAAATGGCACCACTGTCAAATTGTCACGTTCATTTTCGAGCTCCCGAGCTGTTCCACTTTCGAGGGTGGATATTGCTCGGTTTCTCCTTCTTCGCTGCTATCTTGCATCATCGGTTATAATTCTCGGCCTCCCTCTGCAGGAGTCGTGTGGTGGCAGCGGAAGATCGGCGTCTTTTGGGGGCGCTTCGGATGACGTTTGTGTCTCAAAGTTTAGTGTCGATAAATAAGTCACATGGTAAAGAATTACTTACCTGGTGGTTTATTAGGTATCCGTAACTCCATTTCGGTGGTTACGTCTGGGTTTCACGGCCAATTTGGTCGAATTATCATTAAATTGCGGAATATCAACAACTGTCAGATTTTGAGGTTAAGTTAGTTTTATTTACGAGCTAGGGGAATTGCCTGTCAATGTCAATCTGTCTGGGGGAATTCTGGTTCCGGAAGGGGCCAGAGAAGGCGCTGTGTCTTCCGTCAGGCTGCCGGCCATTTTCTGACCTTCTTTCCGGTCAGGCAATTGACGTAACAAGAGGTCGTAGACGGCGTCCTGGTATTTGTGTGAATTCCTTCGGGAGATTGCAGGATTCCGCCCCAGGTTGGTGAAGTGCCCTTGATCGGTGCCCCAACATACCGTTTGTCGGGTTTTGTTGACCTCAAAGCAGAATTTCTTCGTCGGTTGTTTGACAGTACGCCCTCTACCACGAGGTAAAACTTTAATGAAAAATTTCTTGTTCTAATATTTATTTTAGGGTTCTTAGGTAGGGCTTGAATGCCCCCATTTTCGGATAGGGCTTGAACGCCCCTATTTTGTTTGGGTAGGGCTTAAGTGCCTTAGCATTTTTCGGGTGGGAATTGGAGTACCCTTCCTTCAGTGTTTTTCGAGGGGTTTGAAGACCACCCTGTGTTGGTTATATTTATAGGGTTGGAGATTCTCCCCCCCCCCCCATCTTCGTGTTGTTCCGGTTAGAATGTTGTGGATTGTTGAAGCACTCGCTCAGTCCAACCACTGTGGCGGATATTTTCCTTCCCCGGCTGGAGGTATCGAGAGATTGAGACAGAACCGGCCATATCTGCTCGAGGCCACCCCCAGGCTAGGGGGCGACGATCTTGGCTCAGCACAGCTGTTCGCGTCAGTCCTTGCCTTCCTTCGGGGCTGTATTCGGTGAGTCCGTTCCATATTTTCACCGAAGGGCTTCGCCACATTCGGAACTGTCCCTCCGACTCAGGGCTGGAGGGTGTGAACACAATCTGCACCCCCTTGAGTTATTTTGAATTGTGTATTTGGGCTTCACCCCCTTTAATTTGTTTTATTCAGTACGAATTTGTCTTTTTCTGCTACATTACTTAAATTTTGCCATTTAATTGTAAACTCATAAACTTTAACTGTTATTAATTTGGCCTTCAGCCACTTAGTACCAAAAATATCCGTTCGTGGCGGTACTTTACGTGTGGCCGTTTATGGCCTCCGCTTAATTCGACCCTTCACTAACTTGCGCGATCATTTGCGTCATTTTGCGGATTAGTAGATACCTGCGGCCGTCCAATTTGCGCTCGAAATTTACCGGTCAATTAAGTTGGAGCTCCGTTAAGGCTCTGTTTCGTCCGGATTGCGGTACGATTCTGCTGTCATCATTTTAAGTTATGAAATTATCACCATTGTAAACGAATTTTTGTATCAAACTGATATATATAATATGTACATAGTTTTTATGTTTGTGTGTTATTGCTAAAGCTAGCCACTCCCCTCAGTTTATAGGAGATTTATCTTGTGATTTCTGGCTTTCGACGTCGTCGCATCAGGGTAAATAAAGCCAGTGGCGTCCTTAATTACCAACTTCAATTAGTAGCCTGCCTATTCGCTACCTACCTCCCGTACGGGAGAAGATCCACCGCCCTGGGATCGGGCTTGCGATTTATTTTTCAGAACTCCTTTTTTGAGTATGCACTTGTCAGCTGTGGGCCCTCTTGACCAGTGGGCCTACCCTACTCCCTGCGAGAACTGACTGTGACAAAATGTTATAGCCATAGGTTGTAAAATTAAATTTGCTTTCGTTTAATATAAAATGTTCCTATATCCAAGTTTAGTATTTTTCGATTTATTCAGTAAAACACAATTTTCATCTTTTTCTTCCTGATGTTTTTAGACGGTTGGCCCTGACCACATTTCATTGTAGGTGTAAAATGTGTTATCAGTCGAACTACAATTTCTATAGATCTAATATTTAAAGTAGCGTTTCATAATTTGCCCAATTGCCGTTGGGCTACAAACAGGACCTGCAATAAATTCTGTGTCTGTAAAAACAAAGTGTAATTATAACAATCGCCAGAAACGGCCACTATACCGGAAAGGTTTATTTCAACAGCTAACGTGTTTCGAACACAAACTGCTCATCATCAAAGCTAACTCATTGGCATTATAATCATTTTATTTTAACAGAGTACCTATCTGTTGTTTTTCAAATGACCCAAAAAATAAAAAAAAAATTAAGTCGGTAAGTAAAGTAATTAAAAATGTACCTACCTATTCTAAAAGTGCAATTTTTATCTATTTATTTCATTTTGGTAAGTACCTAAGGGCTGAAAATGCTGCAACTTTTTTGAGTAGGTACATTTCTTGCGTTCCATAAATGAACATTAAAAAAAGCACTATATCACAATTTATGGTTAATTATCGCAGGATTCCGGCTGACAGAATTTGTGACACCTATTGTGACATGTGTCCCAGCAGCCTTTCAAAAACATTATTGTAAGCTAAAAATGGAAATTCCTAAAAATCATAATTTACTAAATAAAACGAACATTTTATATCAAACGAAAGCAAATTTAATGTTACAGCTTATGGCTATAACATTTGATAGTGGTGCCATTTAAAAATTTCGAAATTTAAACCTCTACATTTTTGAAAGTTCATAATGTTACTGGAGACGAACTTAAGAAGCTAAGACCGTTCTCAAGCGCTTGAAGGATAGCCCAAATCTACCTTAATGACATGCTAAATTTACATAACCAAAGGTTGAAAATTGGTTGTGGGGTGATTTTTTAAAACAAGTACTGCAAAAGTAATTTTTCCCACAAAATTACCAATATCTTCTAAAGGTGCAGTTTCGTTCAGGCGTTTGACGGTCGCGTCTGGCGGCCGGCCGCCAGACGCGTGACACTGCTTATACCTGACAACGTAATGTGCGGTTTCGTAGGAGCTGCTGAAAATTCGGACGCGTACCATGATAAATTTTGAGGCGTCTGACGGCGGCTGCCAGACGCGACCGTCAAACGCCTGAACGAAACCGTACCTTAAACCATTCGCTTCAGATGAAAACATGATTAATGAATGTTACTTGGAATTCTTCATAGAATCCAATAAAAAATTAAAATACAGGGTTTTCTATTTAAAAAAACCCATGTTTGTGTTCTTACTCCTTAGTGGGACAGCTTGTATGCAGGATTGTATTTTTAAAATGTGCCTTTTTTGACCCTTTGCAACTTTGTATTTAACAATTTTTCGCTATCTCTTTCTCTAGCAGCAATGGAGTTATCGACCGAATACAGACAATTGGGACACCCTGTATAAATTTTGTTATTGTTCTTTATCTTTAAGTTAACTTAGACACTTAGTTATTAACCTATTGTTTCAAACTTAAGCATCCTGCGAATAAACTTATTATTATTATTACTAAATTAAAATGCAACCAATTCTCTGCGTTCTTTTTAAGGACATTTTCGTCAATACGTAAGAGAAACATGAAGGTGAAATAGAGAGCCAGGGCGCTGAGAAAATGCCAAATGTCGTGTGTATCAAAAAAATCCCAAACGATGCACTCCATGTTCAACTGACGAGATTGTGCAGGTGGGACCTACAATTGTCTTTTAAAATCCGGAAATTAGTGTTAGGTGTTACCGTAAACTGATTTGAATGCTTGAGGAAGCAATACAATGCGGGTGCCCATGACAAAAGGGCCAGTATAAGGTACGGGAACGCTTTCCAGAACATCCCCTCTTTGTGAGCGCACTTCTGGACTATGTAAAATGCAGTATATAACAGTGAATTTATCATGAGGATAATTAGAAGGAACGTCCTGAAATCGGTCATTTGTCTATTGTACAAACAAAGCCCGACTATTAGTGTCAAGCAGTTGATTACGTTTGCGATTAGAAGTAACCTGAAGCGGCCTAAAGAAAAATTGTCAGAAATTAAAATCGCAAAGGCCATACCTACATTTCCTGATGGGTTTAAAAGTACTCCACTTCAATCCGTCCTGGACTATTGCATTTTTCAACTTTTTCAACCCTTTGACTACAAAACTGAAGAAATAAATTTTAAGAGACACGAAGATGCAGAGACAGAAATAAAGCAGAGCGAAGATCATCCAAAACCAGAATTGGTGCTCCAAAATTCCGCACACGGAAACGAAAATCACGATGCCCAGTAGTGTGAATGCTGCGTAAGATGTGGGGCTTACATCGGGGTGTCGATTTTGGTACAACGATATCATACAGAGTACCACCATAACGTACATAAAACTAGTGTCTGAAAAAAATATTTGTTGGGATCCTTTGTAAGCACTATTACTAGAAACACCCCACTGCACCGAAACACTTGATTTTCACTGTTTCGAACACAATGTGCTCATTAACAAAGCCGAAGCTATACAATCCTACGTTCCAGAAAACTGAAATATTTATAGGCCCGCCCGCGTAGCTCCACCCCTCGGCTGTGAAAGTTAGACCAATCACAGGTCGAGAAGTGGTCACGCATGGGTGAACACCTATAAACACGGGTTAAAGTAAAGTAGCGTAAACAGAGATGAATATGCGATAGGGCATGTATCGGCGTTCATAAACCTATCTCTAGACTTATAAATGACGATACTTTCCATCGCATCTAGCGTCTGCACCTTGTTAACCCTACAAACTAATTTAATATTACCACTTATTCTATGATGGTCATTGTGTAGAGCATGTAGGGCAACACTAACTAACTTCAAAATTAAACCCAATTTTTCCGTGTATTAAATTCACTCATGTAGTTGAAAAAGAGAAACAACTCCCTTTTCTAGACACGCTAGTGATTAGAAATAATAATATGAAGTTAGAATTTGACGTTTATAGGAAAGAATCCGACACATACCGCTATATCTCGGCAGACTCCCATCATTGTGTACAACACAACACGGCAAGTGTCCATTTTTTGGCACACAGTCTTCTGAATTTTCCTTTAAACAAGGAAAGATATCAGAAAGAACTCAAAACAATCAAAGATATAGCGAGATGTAACGGATTTGAACCTATCATAGTAGACAACATCACTAGGACGTTAAAATTCAAACAACAAGTGTTAAATGCCTCGACCTTTCGCCCCGAAGAACAAAAACGGGGCTTAAAATTTGTCGCATTACCTTTAGAACCTCAGTTGACAAGAGCTTTGACAAGGTTTTCTGCTCAACAAAATTTAAGGACAGTTTTCAGATCTGAAAACAAACTGAAAAATCTTTTAGGCAACCCGAAAGATAAAATGGGGAATAGCGAAAAATCTGGCATATACGAAATCAATTGTCAAAATTGTGATCTAAAGTATGTAGGTCAAACACGAAGGTCTCTCAACACCAGATTTAAGGAGCACTTAGCATACCTTAAATATGGCAGAACTGAGAAATCCAGTGTTGCCCTACATGCTTTACACAATGACCATAGAATAACTGATAATATTAAGTTAGTTTGTAGCGTTAACAAGGTGCAGATGCTAAATGCGATGGAAAGTATCGTCATTTATAAGCTAGAGATAGTATTATGAACGCCCATACAGACCCGATCGCATATTCATCTCTGTTTACGCTACTTTAGGGAGAATTCGTTAAGACTATTTCACAGCCGAGGAGTGAAGCTACGCGGATGGGCCTATAACTATTTCTGTTTTCAGGAACGTAAGATTGTATAGTTTCGGCTTTGATAATGAGCACATTGTGTTCGAAACGCGTCAGCAGTGAAAATCAAGTGTTTCGGTGCAGTGGGGTGTTTCTAGTGATAGTGAATTTTTCCACCGAAGTTTGCCAGTGTTTCAATTGTGATCATTTGTAAGGTTACGAACCGAATTGAAAATTGGTCTGCGAGGGACAAACGTGGTAGCAACCAGAGAGTATTCCTTGTATAATCATAGAGGAACCCATTGCATAAAACGTTCCATTATGCTGGACAACTCCAGTCTAGAAGCAAATAGTCAAATTTGTCGTACTTTAAAAAAACTTACAGAACTGGGTTTGACATGTCTATATCGAAAGTAGACAGTCGCCATAAATAAGATTCCTAGAAGTATATAACCAATATTGGAAAATACGTGGTTGAAATCTCCTAAAATCCATGCAGGATTGGCACAGAGAAAATTGTAGTAACATATATCGTCTTCGCCGGTTTTATGGACCAGGATTCGATAGACAACAGCGAGTTGTACTACTGGGATACCGTAAAAAACTGCAATACTTAAAATATGCCACAAATAATCACATCCTTCAGTCTTTTCCTTTGGAAATTTTTTTGCCAAATCAGCAATGGTAGGTTTCTCGAGGTTTAAAAGGGCCTCTATCTCGTCTTGCTCTTCAACAAGGGGTTGTCTATCATCTTCAGTTTTTTCTGAAATATGAATTTATTAAAAGAAATGATGCAAGAATACTTCACCTGAAGCGCTGTTGTTGGGAGGAACTTGATTCTGTTCGCTTGGTTCTTCTACTTCAACACTAGTAGAAGAAAAATTTGTACCTTCTGTACAACAGCATGAATTTATTAAAATAACTGATACAAGAATACTTCACCTGAAGGGCTATTATTGGGAGGTACTTGATTCTGTTCGCTTGGTTCTTCTACATCAACACTAGTAGAAGAAAAATTTGTACCTTCTGTACAACAGCATGAATTTATTAAAATAACTGATACAAGAATACTTTACCTGAAGGGCTATTATTGGGAGGTACTTGATTCTGTTCGCTTGGTTCTTCTACATCAACACTAGTCGAAGAAAAATTTGTACCATTGGTACAATAGCGTGTGGAAATGTAATCCAGGAAGAACGCAAAAATAACAAAACCAGCACAGATCCCTGTTACAGCAAGGCATGGAAGCACGTAATCATTGCTGCCTTTTACTATTCCAAACGTGAGAAAGGTGGAGTCTCTGCTGTCGAGGGCAAGCAGCGAATTCTTCTCACTACATTTTGAATTGTCGGCGTTTGCAACAAACACAATCACGACACCATTCGGGAAATCTGCTCGCTATTAAAAAATTAGCAATAAAGGACCCCGCAAATGGCTTTTTGTCTGAAATTTTGATATGTTGTAGATTTCGACCTCCTGATCAAATGTTATCATTGCCCTAAAGAAAAAGGTTAAAATTGGCCTTCCGAAATTGGTAATAAATGGGATACTGTTAAATTGAAACGTCAAAGAGGACAGGTTAGAGAAGAGGCAAAGGAACAAAAGAGAGAAGCGCTTCCAAAAAACGGGACATAGCAGGGACGGGAGCAGCTGAGGACGGATCCAAAGGAATGAATAAGCATGAAAAAGGTACACGAGCAAAAATAAATAGAACAAAAGATGTAGGAACAGTTAAAAACAGGGAAAAGAAAGAATGCAAATTTCTGTTTTGGAATATAGCGGGAATAAGGAACAAATATGATGAAGTATTATGGGGCATTATGACGAAGTATAAGGGGATTCGATATAGTAGGGTTAATAGAGACATGGGTAGAGGAAGGTTGGAAAACGACGCAAAAGACTACAGTTGGAATTGGCAAGGAGCGACGAGACAAAGAAGAAGGGGGGGGGGGCAAAAAGATAATTTTAATGGGGATAGTAGAAGGGATTAAAGAAATAGGTAGAACAAAACTCAAAGAGGGAAGAAGAAGGTATAATGGAAAGAAACGTGATAATTAGAGACCGGATAGTCAGGTAAATGCCTGGTGCCTGCCTATTTTGCCTAAAATGTTTTTTGTCTTATTTTGCCTAAAATCATATATTCTGCTTATCATGCCTAATTTGACAATAATTTCCTTGAATTTGCCTAAAAGCTCATCACGATCATAAATTTTCTTCTCAGAAATGCAAATCCGGGATAATGATTTATTGATAATTGCCCATTAGGTATCAGCAAATCATTATTTCCCATTATTATTGGGACTTTTAGCAAAACACATACATTATCCTAATTATGCGAGTAGAGAAGGTACCCTCCCCCTTAAAGGGTTGCTTTTAAATAAAAATTTTCAATTCTAAATTCGAGAAGTTGGAAACCAGAGGATTGACCTTCTTGGAGAATTTACAAATTCTTGGGTAAGTAAAAAGGTGTTTCTGACGCACCTGGGCCAATAGGCAAGACGGTGCAAACCAAGTTTAACAAGATTTTGAGCAACAACTCCTGCGTTAAAAAATTGCGAATGGTGGCTGAAATTCATCTTGGGCCCCTTATAGACTATATTGAAATCATTGAAATATGCACCTGTGACGTCAGTGGATGTAAAGCGATCTTTTTCTCGGTACAAGGACGTCTTGACCGACAAAAGAATCAACCTCAATACCGAAAACATAGACTGCTTGTGTGTAGCTGGAATTGTAAATAAATCGTAAATTTTTGCCTTTGTTTTTGCCTAAATTGGCAGTTTTATAATGCCTAAAATAGGGTTTTATTTTGCCTATTTTGCAGTTTTATTTTGCCTAACTATTCGGTCTCTAGTGATAATATATAAAAAGAAATGGCAAATAATGACAGGGACAACAATGAAAAATAAAATAGAGGAAATAATAGAAGAAGGGAAACAAGAGTTACAAGGTTAGGAGAGAGGGGGGCAAGAACGTGGATGGCAAACAAGGGGAAAGCAAGGAGAGAAACAAAGGACAAAACAGAGAATAAAGAAGGAAGAATCCTGGAGGAACTGATAGAAGAAAAGGGGTGGGCAGTTTTAAACAGAAACAAATAAGGAGATGAAAAGGGGAAGATGAAGAAATGAAAGAAAGGAGAGAAGATGGAATGGGAAAGATAGAGATAGGGGAAGAAGGCATTTTGTGGAGTTGCTGGAGGGAGAAAAAGAAAATGAAGGGGTAGAAGAAGACGGAGAGAAGGAACAGGATTTACAAGGTACCGAAATAACAAAAGAGGAAGTGAAGAGGCAAATAGAATAACGGAAAAAAGAGAAAGCACTGGGAAGGGATCGGATAAGAAATGAAGCGTTGATTTACAGTACGGAAGAGGTGATAGACAGATTATTAGAGATTTTGAATGGAGTATGGAAGGGATACAAATTGTATGCAATGATACTAGGGGGAAGAATGAAAGGGGAATTAGAAAGAAAGAAGAGCTTGCCAGACGGCCAGTGAGGCTTCAGAATGGGGAGACGTGTACATATTAAACCATATAGCAGGAAGATAAATAAAAAAAAGAACGGAAAGATGTACGCGTTGTTTGTGGACCTCAAAGCAGCGTTTGATAGTGTAGACAGGAGAAGATTGTGGGAGCACATGAGAGAAATAGGATTGAATGGGAATCCGGTAAGAAGGATAAAAGAAATACATGAAGAAACAAAGAATGTAGTTAGAGGGAATGGAATAGAGAGCGAATGTTTCTGGACGAGAAAAGCTGTAAGACAGGGGTGCCCACTCAGCCCAACGCTGTCTACAACTTTTATTTTTTTGATGAGGTGTTCAAAAAGGGGCAGGCAGTCGTAGCGAATGAGGAGAGAGAGAGGGATGAGAGAAATGATAAGAATTGCGGAGAAATATATATGAAGAGAAAAAAGTTGGAAGTAAATGTGGAAAAACCAAGACAATGGTTTTCAGGAAAGGAAGAGGAAGGGCAAAAGAAAATGAATGGAAGTGGAACAGGAGGAGAATAGAGCAAGAAAGAAAATTCAAATATTTGGGGTATGTACTTAATGAAAGAAACACAACGAGAGCCCATGCAAGAAAACTGGTTAGAAAAGCAAATAAGGTGGTACGAATGATCTGGGGAATAGGAGAGTGAAAGTTTGGGCATGATTTTAAGAGGAGGGCAATGATGTTTGATAGTATACCTAGTGAAGAGAATGTTGATGAATGGGGCAGAAATATGGGGATGGGAATAACAAGAGGAGGTGGAGAGAGTGCAGGAAAAGTATTTCAAGTGGGCGGTGAAATTTGAGGACAGAATGGGAGAAAGATTGGACTGTATGATATTACAGGAGTGCTGGAAGGAGAAAAGGGGAGAAAAAGAAGAATGGAAGGAAAGACAAAAATATTACGAGAGAAATGGATACGCATGGGAAGATATCAAACGACGAAGAGAGCAGGGGTGATGGATAAATGGACCGATGTGAGAGAGAGATAGAGACATAGATATACAAGAGAGGAGGACAAGAATAAAAGAATCAAGGTATAATGCAAAGTATAAGGACATCATATGTGCCGGGCTACCGAGTTACATGGATGCGGGAATGAGGAGAGAGAAAACAGATTCTGGTTGGAAGAGGAAGGGAGAGTATGCAGAGTATGTGTAGAGGCAGGAGAGGCGATAGAACATATATGCTGAGAGAGTGCGAGGGAATGAGAGAAGAGGAACGGGAGAGAAAATGGATATTAAACGAAAGGGGAACAGGACTAGAATGGATGAGGGAAGTAGAGAGGCAGAGGAAGCTAAGGAGAGAGGAGGGAAGAGAAGATAAAAGCGGAAGATAGGCGAGAGAAGAAGGATGTTAATTTCATTTAAAGATTATTTGCATATAGAATAATTATGATGTAACAAGCCGAAAGGCAAATGTAATAAAGTATATACATACATACATTGCCCCAAAGAAATCGTTCTTGTTTTTGATATAGAGCCTGCCGAAGAAAAACGTTTCCCCAGACGGACATACACATTTTTGGGACCGTCGTAAACCTACTCCGTCCAACATAATTAGCAAACACATCCAGGAGATTCCTGTATACGAGTATGTTAATAATACACGAAAGGAAAGTGCTCCTGGACTTATCATGTGGTATGATGATGGCAAAAATGCTAATTAATTTTCGTTGCATGTAATTCTTATGGGAAAATTTTGTCTTCGGCACCCTCTGGAGCAAAAACTGTCCGTACGATTGCCTTGTGGCATGTGACATTCCGAAAATCACACTAACGCATTTCAGATCTTTTGTTTACATTTAAGTTAGGTTAGATAAATGTCACTTGTCCGATTGACTACAAAGTCCTCCTTTTGATTGACACACTTCCGCTTTAGCGACGCGGTCATTCAAAATCTAACCCCTTCTTCATCTCTCACCTATGAGGTGCAAGGTCGAAAATCAAACGATTTCCGTTAATGTCTTCTCCCGGTTATCGGTGATAACAATAACATCGCAAAATTCGTCAGTTATTTCCGTTTAAATTATCCATCCTTCTTCGAAAAGTGCCTAAAAATCTTCGTTGTGTATCGCGGTTAATATCGCTGTGAATTGTGGCCTGATTTCTTCGATATTCTTTTGGAATTTTTCGCTTATCCGGAGAAGCACACCTTTACACTTTTCTTCCCCGTTTAACACCCCGGGTAAGTCCAATTTTAGTAGGAATTCCGATAAAGTCCGACTTAAAAAAATCGCAGGGTACCAATCGAGGGGGTTTTTCCAATATTATTGGATTAACATCCGGAACCCGATCTTCCCCCGCTATCCTGTGGGATCTCTTTGGCGAGTTGCTGCCATCCAGACTGCTTCCTGGATCCCCTGCTGATCATCCAGGATCAATTTCTCGTCGTCACCAACTGCCTGCTTTCGCCAAGTCGTCCATTCGGTCCAGATAAGTCCAAATTTACCGATTCCTTTGTCGTCGTACTTCGAACTCGGCAATTAACCGTCGAGCCTGAATTTCAGTAATCCAGATCTGATTTTGGAAAATAAATAACCTCGCATTTTTTTGTTTTAAATATTAGTTCATTCATATTTTGTCGCGGCCTTCAGCCCAATTTAACTTCGTCCTTATCCTTTTTTTTTTAACAAAATAAATTTCCTTTTGGAAATTCCTATTTTGCTTAAATTAAAATAAAACTTAATTTTAGAAACTTGTAAATCTCGTCTAGCTCGCTTGCGTTACGTTTAAGTCGGAATATTTGCGTGTGACTTGCGTGGGACGTGCGGAAGTGGCCATTTCTTTACGAGTCTACGTTGCGCTTTCATTTAATTTGGGGTAGCTGGGAAACATTAGGAGCTAGGCCGGATAGTCGGGATTACCTTCGTCACTAATAGTCATAGAGTCATTTTAATTAACTTATGAATTGTCAATTTTTTTTTGATTCGAAAATATTACATAAATATTTTTGGTTTCTACTGGTTAAAGTGTTGTTTTATTATTAATTCCTGTGGTGTGAATTTATATTGTTACTGGTACGAGTAACTTCCGTGATATCAGGATAACTATCTTTCGTAATTGGGATTTCGTCGCCCACGCGAATGCGCATTCACCTTAACAATTACGTGGCGCCCATTTTCTCCTCCATCTTTGTTTTCCCATGGCCTTTCTCCACTGACAGGCCGGACAGGTGTGTGCGCGTGGCGACTATTGCGGCAAATAATTTTTTGTTCGCCTTGTACCTAGTTTTTTTTATTTCGAATTTTGTGTCTTTTTTGTTTGTTTCGGTGCCTAGGCTAAAATAGGGCGGTCACAGGCAATGATAACTTATGATCAGTAGGTGAAAATCTACAACATACTAAAATTTCAGCCAAACCCACAAAAAGCAGGGTTGGCAGAAGTTAAAACCCACTTAGGTTTTTGGGTGGGTTTTTGACACAAAAACCCACAGACAAAAACCCAACTTTTTAAAATGAAAATCACAATGAGCCTAAAGCATCAGTAAAATCAAGAGAGAGAAACACCTTGTACAATGCACAATAGTAACGAGGGGTCAAACATTTTCCGATCTAGTAGGTACCCGTGACGTATGGCATAGGCTGCGGAAATTATATGATAACCTCACTTTCAGATTTCGCTACTTGGAATAATAATTTCATCATTCTACGTCCTGCGTCTCTCACGGTAAAGCAAATACGTTATATTGACAAGGCATGGATGCGGCAAGGGATACAGATCGGAAAAGTTTTTGTTGACAGGATTTACCGTCAAAACAATTAATTTCCTAGCCTTCTTCGAGTAAAGACCCTTTACTGCATGAATACTGATTACAAAAATTATAATAGAGACCCTTAAATACTTACTTTATTCTTAATTAATTCTAAACAACCAGTAAATAGGTTAGGTGTTAGATGTGCTGTGTGTGTGTGTCAAACATGTCATTACCAATTTAAAAAGTGTCAAAACTGTCAAAATTGCAACAAAAACCCACACAAAATCCCAAAAACCCTCACAAAAACACAAAAACCCATGCACAAAAACCCAAAAACCCATGAGGCTGACACAAAAACCCGGATTTTTGCCAACCCTGAAAAAGCCATTTTCCCATAAGGATGGTGCGGGGTCCTTTCGTGAATTGTCTCACCCTGATGCTCTTCCCGCCTTTTTCATTCATCGACTCGTATTGTCCTGCATAAGTTACATCCTGCTCCGTGTCAAAAATCGGGCACTGAAATCACCCTTCGTACAATTTCTCTCAAAATGTACTTACAGAAGCTTCCTGGAGCGAGAGAGTCAAGCAAGTTGTGCTATTCGAATTAACTTCTAAAGTGACCCTGACCTCGTCCTCTTGAAATTTGTAGTAAAAATATCTGGAGCTACCGGGAGAAACTTCGACTGTCCACTTCTGGTCTTTTATGGAGAAATTATTTTCTGGCTTCACTTTGAGCGAGGCGCTCACGGTTTTTGTCGAGGAGGAAGCAATGGAAACGGTGAACTGTTGCGATGCAGCGTTAGTGGTTGCGTTGAAGATGTTGTAGTTGCATAAAGTCTTAGAGGTGTTGGTGAAGGTCGTCGATGAATTATTCACGACGTAAGGGATCTGCCAAGTGGACATGGCATTTTCCTCTCGCACCACCACAAATACGGGCTCGGTGATGGTGGCCTCCTCGCTAACCACTGTCACCGTGTACGGATTGTGCGAGAAAGGCGCATCGAAGAACACCAGATGCACTGTTGTAGAATTGAGATCAAACTTCATCCATTCCGAGAGATTACCTTCGCTTTGAATTATATTAAATCTTGTAAAATCACAGGTAATGAAGGGAAATGACGCTAATAAGGTGCACCAGACGAAACGCCTTCTTGACTCCATTGTCATTCTTAACTAATGAAATGTTATCTAATCTAGAGCTGTAGGGTAGGCCCAGCAAGATAAGACGAGTAAACCGCTGTATCAATTATCTTATTAGTCATGTCAAGGAGTGGTTTTGGTGGTAATTACCCAAAATGATTTCGACTCTCAGAATAGGTACCTCGCTTTTCCATTTGAAGAGCTTTCTTCTCGTTACCCACAAATAGCGAGCAATTTAACTCTTGTACGGCCTACAACCTGAAGAGGCTAATTAAACTCACTTTTCAAGTGTCAAAACGCAAAATCTTGAAACCTGAACAGATTGAAAGTCTAAAGTTCTGGCTTTTGGGAAATGTACAATAATTGTTTAGTTTAGACCAATTTTTTGAGTACAAATTCTGTTGACTGAAACAAAGTAACAAAAATAAAGCAAATAAGAGATAATCGTACTTAATCGTTTAGTTTATAAAAAAGGGGGAAATTCCTTTTTACGAATTATTTTCTTGTCTAAGTACCACCTAAAGTTATTAGACAACGCACTGATTTGAAATTTGTCAATGCGATGTAAGTTATTTTATCACCGTGAATATTTATGCAGTGATGGTCCGGATTTGTTAGTTGAATCGGGCAATTCTTTGCTTTCGGTTGTAAAAAGTTCAAAGGTGAAAGGACACACTTCTTGATTTTCAAAAACATCGAAGAAATCGGTGAAAACTTGAGATTTTTGAAAAACGAAAATACACGTTGTGGTATTATCCTCGATGAGAATCGACTCTGGGTGGCGTGTTTTATCGTCAAAGGACCGGACCCTGTTGGATGAAACAAAAAAACCACAGACTTGTTCCAATAGTTGAGGACACTTTACTCGTTGGGTTCGATACGAGGTAGCAGTTAAACACATGGGATGACAGTAAAACACCAATCTCGATTACTATGATTTTATTACAAATAATACTAAAGCTGGGGTGTACTCAAGATCTCAAGGTTAAATTCAAATTAAACTGGGTTTTGTTCTGACACATTTTCTGGTTTCTTATTGCACTGACTTATTCTGAATTACTTGCGTCCACCAAACTCCTAACTCTGATTTTGTTCCCCCCCTCTTTCAAATAACCGCCTTTCCTTCCCCTAAATAACTACTTTGGGTGACGTTAAAGACAGTGGTTGGTCCGTCTAGTCTGTTAGGCGATGCTCTAGTGAGCATCTTCTTATAGATAATCATAGACGACAATAGTAGACAATAGACGAATAATCTGCACATTTGCAGTCTTCTTTATTCTTTCTTGAGGAACAGACAGGATAGGCCGCCGCCGCTAATCTAATTCTAGAACCCCCCCCTCAATTAGTACTTGGAAATTAATTTAAATTTTGACCCAACAAATACAATCTATGACGTTAATTCCTGTGGCTCGTCGGAGTCATAAAAGGGGGGACCTAAAATAAAACCTATGCAGCCCTCTGGTTCTCAGTAGGCGACTCTCAGACTTGAAGTGGGGGAGGAGCTAGAATCCTCCTAGGCTACCTCCTGGGCCGGCTGCTCCCCACAAGAGCGTGGGTGGATTCGTTCAGCTCTATTTGAACTGCTTAACAACTTATTAAAACTCCCAAAACCTCCGGTGCCGGCTTCATGGAGTTCCAGCCGCTGGAACATCTGGAACAATGAAGAAGTGCAGGTTTGCGCTGGAACTGACGCTACGGCCAAACGGTTAGTCCTATCGGCTTCCAATCGATCTTAGACGACTGTATGAGAAACGAGCTATCTTTCTTAGTGTTTTTCATTGATTTTAAACTGTATCCGGGCCTCCCGAAAGTGGCAAAAGCCCGCGAAATAAAGAAAAAAATATATTTTTTTCAATTTAAAATTATACTGTTTTCTGTGAGAGATATTGCAAAAATGCACGAAATAAACCCTGTAGAGGATAAAAAAAGCTTTCAAACGACACCTTCAAAATATTTCTACGACCAATAGGAACGTAGCGGCCGGCTCAAACGGCGCGCGCATTTCGGCTTGCGGCAACCAGCGTGGCAGTGTTCAAGGTCGTGAACCTCCGTTCCTATTGGTCGTAGAAATATTTTGAAGGTGTCGTTTGAAAGCTTTTTTTATCCTCTACAATGTTTATTTCGTGCATTTTTGCGATATCTCACAGAAAACTGTCTAATTTCAAATTGAAAAAAATATATTTTTTTCTTTATTTCGCGGGCTTTTGCCACTTTCGGGAGGCCCGGATACAGTTTAAAATCATTGAAAAGCATTAAGGAAGATAGCCCGTTTCTCATACAGTCGTTTAAGATCGATTGGAAGCCGATAGGACTAACCGTTTGGCCGTTGCGTCAGTTCCAGCGCAAACCTGCACTTCTTCAGTGTTCCAGATGTTCCAGCGGCTGGAATTCCATGAAGCCGGCACCGGAGGTTTTGGGAGTTTTAATATGTTGTTAAGCAGTTCAAATAGAGTTGACCTACAAGTTTCAGATTTACATAATTTTTTTCCAGCGCAAACCTGCACTTCTTCAGTGTTCTAGAAGTTCCAACGGCTGGAATTCCATGAAGCCGGCACAGGAGGTTTTGGAAGTTTTAGTATGTTGTTAAGCACTTCAAATAGAGCTGATCTGCCAAGTTTCAGATTAACATTATTTTTTCCGAGGTCAAAATCTAAAACGCCTGGGCTATAGGAGAGAAAGCTATAGAATCTGCATCACCATTCATGAATCAATCTCGCGTTAGCTGTGTGAACAAGTTTTTCGGTGTAGTGGGGGTTTCCAGTGTTTTCCTTCAATGGCAATGGTCCAAAAAAAGCTCTTTTTTCAATTTGCATTTCTTGCGCCGAAATTCGCTTTTCAGCCCCCAAAACACCATAAATTGGCATGGCGGAAATTGAAACCTTAACCCCCGATAACTTGAAGAAGATAAGAAGTTAACTTAAAAAATATCCACCTCCCCAACTCGCCCCCTCAATCACCACGCACAAGAAATTGCCATGGAAGAAATTTAACCCTTAGACCACTTATGACCGGAAAGTGTATCCGGTCAATTGTTCGAAAATCAATTGTTGGAATTCACTTGTTCGAATCTTCAATTGTTCGAACACTATTGTTCGAATACTCAATTGTTAGAATGTTCAATTGTTCGAACGTTCAGTTGTTTGAAACTCAGTTTATCGAAGCTTCTATTGTTCGTACGCGCAGTTGTTCGAAAATTCCGTTTTTCGAAGCGTTGGTTGACTAGGTGCTGTAGAATTGACTACAACAAAAAACATGTTTTCTTAAGTCTTTGTCAAATAGTCAAACATCATTAATCCCTTACAGGAGAATTACAGATCTAATCTTTTTCAAGCTAGAAGTTTTATGAAATTTTTTATGAATGTTACAATAATTATTTCTTCGAAGAATTGTTTATTCGAAGAATTGTGGTTCGAAGAATTCTTCATTCAAAATATTAGCCTTACAAATACGAATGACTCTTTTTCCTCTAACATGTACGCGGTTGCTAGGTGGCTTTCAAATGTCAATAACTTACAAATATTTCGGATCAAGTACGTAACGAGTTACAAATCATCATCGATGCGCCCTTTTGTGTAGATCTTATGAGCTCGTGGAAGTCAGCAATTTGCAAGGACCCCAAAGTGAGTTTCGGCAAAAAAAATTAAACAATTACCTAATACTACCTGCTAAAATGACCTTGTCCTTGTGTTAATCTACACCCTTGAAATAATCTAGAGTTTTGACATCAAGACAAGAGTTCATCACCTTTTGGAAGTAGCTATGTAATTAACACACACCTAGTCAATCAACGCAACGCTTCGAAAAACGGAATTTTCGAACAACTGAGCGTTCGAACAATAGAAGCTTCAACAAACTGAGTTTCGAACAAATTAACGTTCGGACAATAGAACATTGGAACAATTGACCGTTCGAACAATTGAGTATTCGAACAATAGAGTGTTTGAACAATTGAATTCGAACTATTGATTTTCGAACTACTGTTTTCGAACAATTGACTATAACTCGACCGGAATGAGTTAAATTGAGCGAAAAACATTGCACCCCTAAAACTCACCCCCTTTAACCTTAACCTTAACCTTAACCCTAGAAGAAATGTAAGCTTTGAACCACCTACCGGAGAAAACTAATTGAACGCAAAAAATTGCACTCTCGAAAGCCGTTCTCTTCAACCTCATGTAGTGGTCGGCCACCACCTTCCCGGGTGGGCATTTGCTCTTGTTCATACTGTACATATTCATTTAATATTTCCAAATTCCGTGAAAAATTAAAACGTTCTACCAATTTTTAAATTTTAGTTTTATCTGTCCTCAAAAAGATTTGTAAAACGCATTTTTTACAAAAAAGGATCACTATCGTATTCATTGTTCCACCTTGATTGCCAAACGATAATCTTCGTTTACTATTTTCATCCATTTTTCAAGCACCATCAGCAGATGAGATAAAATCATCATTTACTCCATATAAAAATGCAACGCAGTTTTTGCAATTCCAGTGACTTGCAATGATTCGCCCCGTACTCGTTTTCTCTTGCATCGCGGCCCTCATCGGGGCCACCCCCCTCGCTAAGGTAACTTCAATTAATTCTACAATTTTAAAATTTATTCCCGAAGAAAGCCGTCCCTGTGAAGGACATAAAGTCGAGGATTATAAACGGGGAGAACGCCCGTTTGGGCCAGTTCCCGTGGCAAGTCGCCCTCTACGAAGACACTTTTGACGGTACTTATTTCTGTGGGGGTTCCATCATTTCTTCGCGGTGGATTCTAACAGCTGCGCACTGCGTCGAAGAGTAATGAATTTTTTTGCTAAATATTTTTTTGACGAAAATTTCTAGCGCCATAGAATTTGCAGTAATCGCCGGCAGTATAACCTCTAATGGTGATGGAGAAAGCAGCCAACTGGTCAGAACGTATGATTTCATCCAGCACGAAAATTACAACCCTAGAACCCTGGCCAACGATGTCGGATTGTTAAAAGTGGACCCTTGGAATTTAAACAGTAAAAAATGATTTTACGACAAATTTATTAACGGAAATTTCTAGATGACGTTCAAATTATTGCTTTGACTCAGCTGGCGCCCATACCTGGTGACGTTTTGTCGGTAAGCGGGTGGGGGTTAACCAGCGACGATGAGAACACAATTTCCCCGATTTTGAAATTCGTCGAAGTGGTTTTGATTTCTCACAGTGAGTGTGAAGACACTTATGGTCAATTGGCAGATTCTATCATTTGTACTCTTTCGGGGACCACTGTCCATAAAGCTACTTGCTCTGTAAGTCAAAAGAAGAAGAGAAAAAAAACTAAATTTTTCGTAGGGCGACAGTGGGGGTCCACTAGTTTCTGATCCTTCTGGATTTCCGAGGTTGGTTGGTGCTGTTAGTTTTGGTGCTGATGATGGTTGAGACTTGGGCTTCCCCGACGGTTATTCGAGTGTAGAGCGTCTCCTGGGTTGGATAGGAGAAAATACTAATATTGATGTTAATAAATAAAGGGCGGATTTTATGAAATTGGCATATTCATTATTTTTTGCATATACAGGTTTTGGTTGAAATTAAGCGCGAATCGTGATGATTTGAGTTGATTAGACTAATTAGAAATTTTCATATTTTGCATACTTATTTGGCTGGTTGGTTACATATTTTAGGAAAAGTTGCATTTTATGTGCATATTTGTCGATTTTTATAAAATATTATTCAAATTCATTATCTTTCCAATTCCCCTCTGTTTTAAATCTTTAAGAAGAGAAAGGGTGTGGTGGAATGTTGGGGTGCACCCTCATTAATGCTAATCCCTTCCCCGAATTAGCAAATATCTGGTAGCAGGTAGTTAATAGGGGTGGTAGTTATTGATATTTTAGGGGGCATGTTTGATTATATCTTCATTTGTGTCGTTTTGTCTCAAGAAAGTGAACATGTCCAAAATTAGTCAAGTCAATTCCTAGATAAAACCATAGTCCGAGCTTGTTCAGGAAAATGACAAAATATTTTGTCAAGCTTGCTCCAAGACGGTAAGTTCTTTTGCCATTTCTTTTATTACTCAAACGCAAAGAAGTTTGATTTTTCCTACCCAAAATATAGTGAATTGTCTCTTAATAAGTATTTATTTAATATTGTCAATAGATCTCTTCAGACCGTAAGTTCCTAATTCAACAACATGTGAAGGCTGCATTGCACACTGGAAAAGTCGCAAAGATGAAGGACAGCAACAGCAAGGGTCAGTCGTTGCGGCAGTGTTTGGCAAGTACCAGTCAAAAAACTTCCCAACAAATTTTCAATGATGATTTTTGCAAAGCCTTCGTGGCCGCTAATATTCCGTTAAAAAGCTAAACGATCCAAACTTAAAGTCGTTTCTTCAAAAATATTGTAAACCTTTTAATGTACCTGACGAAAGCTCCATTCGCAAGACAAATATTGAATCTCTATATAGTTAAACGATATAGTGAAACAATCACGTATAGGTACTGTTACGTTCCAAATTAACACTGAATAAAGCCACTCGTAACAATTATTCTTGGACAGGCGTATTGGAGGATTTACATAAACACAGCTGTAGTTCTGTTAACTAAACCTAATTTATTCACAATATGTACAGTATTACAATTGTCGTTCCCCAGGAACTCCTTAATTCGTCCAACAGGCTCTATACAAATTAATAATAGTAAAAGCTAACAAGAACTGCGTGATTGGTAACTGCCATCGGTTTTACAGTGGTGGTTCCTATTTATAATTATTTAAAACAGTCTTCGTTAGACACATAAAATTTATATGAACATATGATTAGCAAAACACTTATCTTCAGTAAAAAGGTTGATGATCTCTTCGATTGGATTCCTCCTTCGAACTAGGGATTTGGAGTTGCTCGCGCTCTCATACCAAACTAGGGGTGAACTCATTCAGAACTATTCAGAACTTTCCGAACTTGAAATGGTTGATCTCAGCATTTCCTCAATGTCCTCATTTCGGCTTCCAAGGTCAATTTCCGTTTCCAGATTTCAAGGAGAAAATTATTCCCGACATCGATCGTATTTATCGATGATGAATAATTAAAGAAATTAGTACTTCTCGTACAGACAGTACAGAAAGGTACAGAAAGACAGAGCTGGAAGAAATAATTAGAATTGCAACAACCGGCCATCTTGTACTCACAATTTATTTCACGTCGCAGATCTTGAACATGTGCTCGTTAGCTATTTTCTTGGGCCTAAGCCACGTTCCTCAAACTGGAACCATTTAGTTAATCGGATTTATTGGGCATACAGCCATATGACAAAACCGGTATGATTCCACCGTTCGTCAATTATTTCCAATTAACCTTTAGCAAAACGAGACGATGCACACGCCACGACCGACCGCAGCAGAGAGAAAGAGCCGGAAAACCAGGCCTCGACCGTTGACACATGAATCACGTGGTCAGGCAAACAGTGGCGTACTAATTAAATCGGAAAGTAATACAAGGTACCTAATAACCAGTGGCGTGGTAATAAATCGCAACCTTAACAGTACATACAGGGTGAGTCTGAAATATTGAAATATTCCACATCCTTTGTACCACAGAATCTACTGTTCAAATGATGAAGCTTGGTGCAAAAATTATTGGTCAATTGTGATTCCTCTTGATGTTATAAGCCGCCAAAGATTTTCATTTTTAAACGTTCTTTAAATATCTTCCGAAAGGTGTATCGTAGGATTTTGAATTTTTGCACAGCATTGTTACAGACCAAAATGCAACTACTGATGGTACTTAAGACAAAAAGCGGATCCCTGTTATACAGGGTGGCCCCGATGTTATGTGCCATTGAACGTTTTTATGTTTGAAAATATTGCTAATTTGCCTATGCGGCCGTATTCCCCGTTCAATTATAACACTTAACCTACAATTTCAATATAAATCAAAGTGTACGTTGACACGCATCAAATTTCAACTGTTTTTTTGCATTGTCCTACATCATTGCTCACCATTGCTCACAACTGAAGAAAAAACATTGATGGTAATTTCACTTTTTTGTGAGGTAGACTCATCAGGGTACGTTAAGTTGGCGGCACCAAGTTGGAATATTTTTGTGAAACTCTAGCGCCAAATTCAGCACACCTAGCGGCAGCCAGCGCCAGTTTGCTCATCGCTAGCGCTTCATTGGTTCGCGAGTTACGGCCCACTGAAAGTGGGTGCCGCCAACTTAACGCTGGCGGCGCCAAAGAGTTGAATCGATTTGACACTCTAGCGCTATATTCTATCGACCTAGCGCCAGCTAGCGCCAATAAGAACACAGCTAGCGCTTTGGTATTTTTGAAGGTACGATGCTTCAAATTTTGTACACTTTTTTCCGCCATCTTGAAATTTTAACCTCAAATTTGGCATGGTCATTGTGTTGACCTAGCGCCATCTGGCGCCACAAACATCAAAAGGTTTATCTCTCCGGTGTCTCTACTATTCGCGGGTCTAGCTAAGGAGGGCGCCCTCTGGTGTTAATTGCGGAACCTGACCACGTGACGCACAGTAGGGAACGGAGCCAATGGGAAACGCTGAATGTGATATGACAGACATTTTTGATGACCTTTTTAACAAAACATTTCCCATTCTCCCATCTGACGTCACAAACAAATTAGGTTGAATAGTGACTAGATTACGCGAATGGAGCAACATCACCCTCCATCTTGGGGGAACAACATCAGTGTTATTTGCATTGGGTGGGCAGTTTTTTGTGCCCTTTTTTAAGGCTTCCACTCACCTGACAGACCGAGGCGGTCACCGCCACCGCACACAATCCTTGTCATCGCCTTATTTATATAATTTCGATAGCAACGATTGTTTTTGTTCTGAGTGAAATTTATCAGGTACCTACCTACATATAGGGTAAGGGTAGGGTATGTCGTAAACTAATATTGTTTATTGCAACGCACTTTCCCAGGCAAACATGTCGTGCCGCCATGAGTTTCCAAATGAGGTACAGCCGAAGTAATTGAAAATGAACAGGGGCTGAGCCTAGGAGGGTGCACGGTAACATTCTAAGATACCGGATTTACGGCCAGGTGTTCGGTAGCGGTTTGAGTAGACTGTTCTACCTGAATTGAATACCTATCCACTCACCTAACAAAATAATGTAATCTTACTTATTGAAATGAACTAATGGAAAGGATGGCTTCAATTTTGAAACGTAATCGGAAACATTGCTGGATTTGATTGAAACAAATTAACCGTATTCGTCATTAATGTGCGAATTCTTTAATCATCATTGTTAGTTTCATCAATTAATTAAGGATTAAATAAAGGTAACATCCAAACAGCAAGATTCAGAAGTCGAAAATGAATTAGTGGAAACTTTTTCTTTTCTTATAAAAAATATAAACAATCAGAAACTTCCTACACTAGCAACAACAGCTGTCGTTATTTAACCGTGACTTAATACAGGGTGTTCCCAATATAAGCGATTATTTCCATTACCTCTTACCGAGCAATAACTAATTTCACAATGATTCAAATTGACCAATACCAAGGAATAGTCCGGGAGGCAGTGAGTATTTTTGGTATGTCAGTTCAGCAAGCTTGTTTTCGAGATATCTGGTTTATTTTCTGAAATATACTGAAAAAACTAAAATATTTCGAATTTTAATCTAGAAAGCTTATGTTTTCGTCGTCCCGCTTTGCTTATCGTGCAAGGGACTGTAATTGAACCAAATTTCATAATGATATGCCGATTAATAACCAAGTTATAACACGTTAATTTTTAGTCTTTTCAGTATACAGGGTGGTCGTTTTATCTTGAGACTGGCAAATATCTCGAAAAGGAAGCATTTTAGAAAAAAATGTTTTGTATAAAAGTTTTATCACTTCGAGGGGGAAAATAGATGGCATCATCGCCATTTTGATTCAATGTCATTTTCAAGGTCAAATTGATTTTTTTAATGGAAACCTATATTTTTTATTACAGATTCTTATTCCCCGCAAAAAAACAAACAACTTTCATCTAAACTATTTTTAGATCCGATGAATGTAAATTTTAACCTTTTTCGAAATCCCTAGATTTTCCCTAGTAACAGCGGCAAAACAAAACAAATGAACAACCGTTGTAACTTAGCAACGATGAATTCTAAATAAATAAACCAAAAAAATTGTTGTAGATTTTGTTTTTGCCATGCCGCTGTTGCTAGGGAAGGCCATAATGGATTTCGAAGAAGATTAAAATTTTCATATGTAATACTATAAGTAACTAGGGAAAATACGAAACTGAAGAAAAATAAAAGGATTTGTTGAATGTGAAGTTCCTGAAAACACCCGAAAATCCAGACGTTCTGTATGGGTTCAGTTTCAGCAGTTTTGTGACGAGAAGGGGTACGTTTTGCAACAATCAACCACACCGGAATGCGACTTTACAAAGTTGGGCCTTCAACATGCGGAAGAAAGACGGGAAGGACTATAAAGAGCAAGTAATTAAGCAAATGTGGAATGTTACTGCCAAATTAGTTATGGATTTTTACTACAACGAATTCAAGATTAAAATCAACCCATTCTCAGATGTGATATTCAAGGGTGCACGTGATGCCAGAGATTCAAAACGGAGACAACTGCAAAAGAACCGAGAAAGCCACAAGAGGAGTGCTGCCGCTCTGACCAGTGCCGAATATAATCAGCTAATATGTTCTTGTGATGAAGCAACACCGGACGGATTGCAGAAAAGGTTTTTTTTTATTGCATCCTTGATACTGGCTTTTAGAGGAGGAGAGGCAGTACAATGCACGGTTCATTACTTCAGAGAGGAGCTAGACAATACGGGGATTGCCACAGGAAGAATCGAATACAATCCTGTTTTTTCTAAAACCTGTCAAGGTGATGGAAAGAAACTAACAAACAGCAAATTTCTGCTGACAAACAATGAAAATTCAGACATATGCCCAGTCAGGTAAATCACCGGTTCTCTTTAATTCATTAATTGTCAGACTTAATTCTAGGCTTTAGCATCAGCTGGTGAAAAAACGTACTCGAAACATTACTATAGGGAGATTTTTTTTAACGCCAAATCCCAATTGGAAGGAGAACGGAATCTGGTATAAAGATTGCCCCATCGGAATCCACACTATGAGCAAATGGACCAAGGAGACCGCAGAGATAGTAGGTTTGGATACAGAACGGGTGAAGATCACAAATCATTCGGTGAGGTCGACGTGCGTTTCCTTGTTGACTAAGTCCGGTGTTGGAGATCATGAAGTAATCAAAATAACGGGACACAACAACATAAACTCCCTCAAATCGTACCTTCAACTAGGTGAAGATCACCATAAAGGATTGGTAGAAAACATCCGAAAAAATATGCCTGTCCTGCCATCCTCCGTGCCAAGTACTAGTTTTCAAGAAGAGAACGAGAAAAGAGAAGAAGGTAATGCTTATTCAGAAGAAGTGGGCAGTTCTTCAAGGGCAACGAAAATAAGCCCAAAGGGTCAACCTGTTGTTTACAAGAATTGTAAATTCACGATTAATAATTACAGTAATAAATAAATAAATAGATTTTGCTGTGGTTGCATTCCAGTGAGCGTTTGAATGAGAACTTGGGGTCAAAATTCCTACATTTCGCGTTAGTACGGTCCTGCTTAGCTGTCATAAAAATTGTCACTTATAATCTCATAAGAGCATTAATTCTTTCCGGAAATTTTTGGAGTGCATTCCAACAACGTATTAATCGGCCCGAGTGGAACACGAGGGCCCGATTACGTTGTTGGGACGCACGACTAAAATTTCCAGGAAATGAATTAATGCTCGAATGCAGATTCGGTAAGAAAATAGCAACGATACAGCCACGGAAATTGAATAGAAATGATTTTAGACATTTAATTTGACATAAAAATTTCCACTTATTAATTTCGTTTAGGTTGGTCTAGGTAGGTATCAAAAATTTCCAGGAAATCCTCGAGTTGCCATGGTAAACATACAGAAATCAATTTTTCTATTGGCTAATGATTAGTATCGTGCGATTTTCACTGAAATTTGTACTAGTAAAAATTATCGCTGAAATGCAGGTGTGAAAGAGCCCCATTGGCTGTAAATCGCAAATTAAAACATTCTGATTGGTCAATGTAAAGTGAGTCGAATTGTCACTTATAATCTCATAAGAGCATTAATTCTTTCCGGAAATTTTTGGAGTGCATTCCAACAACGTATTAATCGGCCCGAGTGGAACACGAGGGCCCGATTACGTTGTTGGGACGCACGACTAAATTTTCCAGGAAATGAATTAATGCTCGAATGCAGATTCGGTAAGAAAATAGCAACGATACAGCCACGGAAATTGAATAGAAATGATTTTTGACATTTAATTTGACATAAAAATTTCCACTTATTAATTTCGTTTAGGTTGGTCTACGTAGGTATCAAAAATTTCCAGGAAATCCTCGAGTTGCCATGGTAAACACACAGAAATCAATTTTTCTATTGGGTAATGATTAGTATCGTGCGATTTTCACTTATAATCTCATAAGAGCATTAATTCTTTCCGGAAATTTTTGGAGTGCATCCCAACAACGCATTAATCGGCCCGAGTGGAACACGAGGGCCCGATTACGATGTTGGGATGCACGACTAAAATTTCCAGGAAATGAATTAATGCTCGAATGCAGATTCGGTAAGAAAATAGCAACGATACAGCCACAAAAATTGAATAGAAATGATTTTTGACATTTAATTTGACATAAAAATTTCCGCTTATTAATTTCGTTTAGGTTGGTCTACGTAGGTATCAAAAATTTCCAAGAAATCCTCGTATTGCCATGGTAAACACACAGAAATCAATTTTTCTATTGGCTAATGATTAGTATCGTGCGATTTTCATTTAAATATCTGACAAACTATCCATCGGATCCAAAAATAGTTTAGATGAGAGTTGTTTGTTCTTTTACGGGAAATAAGAAACTGTAATAAAAAATGTAGGTTCCCATTAAAAAAAATTAAGTTGACCTTCATTTGACCTTGAAAATGACCTTGAATCAAAATGGCGTCGATGCCATCTATTTTTCCCCTCGAAGTCATAAAACTTTTATACAAAACATTTTTTTCTAAAATGCTTCCTTTCCGAGATATTTGGCAGTCTCAAGATAAAACGACCAGTCTGTATATTTCACGAGATATATCTGTAACTGATCTAGATATCAGAATATTAGTTTATGAATTATGACATACCCTACCCTTATACACACAGATGTCTGCATTCTTCGTATTTGGTTTTATCTAGACCTAGTATTTGGCCGAAAATAAATTCCATCCTTATTTCACATCTGTTATGTAGGTAGCTAAACCAAGGCTAAACCCCATTCATTTTCTATTGAAGATCTAAAATTTTTCTGGAACTGTACAACCCTAATTTGTAAGGGCCTGTACTTTTGTTAATTTGATAGAAATTTTGCGGGAAAGCAAAAACATTGCATAACCCAAATCTTCTAGGGTTTATTTTTATTGTTAGAAGCAGTGTCACAGATAAACGTACCTGAGGCCTTTTCGTGAATATTTTTCTTTGCACTTTACTCAAGATTGCACGCACACAAAGACCATTTTGGGCCAATTCAGATCAGAGCAATTGCAAAATTTTGACATTTGTCGTGTTTTCTGACTTATCGCATTGAAATCGCTTATATCAATTCACCTATAAGTAAAATTCCTTGCAAAATTTCCTCATTCCAACATAAAATTCAAATTTTGACGTTCTGTCACTTCAATAGAAAATGAATGGGGAGTACCTGATAAATTTCACTCAGAACAAAAACAATCGTTGCTATCGAAATTATATAGTAAGGCGATGACAAGGATTGTGTGAGGTGGCGGTGGCGGTACATACCGCCACCGCTTCGGTCTGTCAGGTGAGTGGGAGCCTTAAAAAAGGGCACAAAAAACTGCCCACCCAATGCAAATAACACTGATGTTGTTCCCTCAAGATGGGTGAAGTTGCTCCATTCGCGTAATGTAGTCACTATTCAACCTAATATTTTTGTGACGTCAGATGGGGGAATGGGAAATGTTTTGTTAAAAAAGGTCATCAAAAATGTCTGTTATATCACATTCAGCGTTCCCCATTGACTCCGTTCCCTATACTGTGCGTCATGTGGTCAGGTTCCGCAATTAACACCAGAGGGCGCCCTCCTTAGCTAGACCCGCGAATAGTAGAGAAACCGGAGAGATAATCCTTTTAATGTTTGTGGCGCCAGATGGCGCTAGGTCAACACAATGTCCATGCCAAGTTTGAGGTTAAAATTCCAAGATGGCGGATAAAAGTGTACAAAATTTGAGGCGTCGTACCTTCAAAAATACCAAAGCGCTAGCTGTGTTCTTATTGGCGCTAGCTGGCGCTAGGTCGATAGAATATAGCGCTAGAGTGTCAAATCGATTCAACTGTTTGGTGCCGCCAGCGTTAAGTTGGCGGTACCCACTTTCAATGGGCCGTAACTCGCGAACCAATGAAGCGCTAGCGATGAGCAAACTGGCGCTAGCTGCCGCTAGGTGTGCTGAATTTGGCGCTAGAGTTTCAAAAAAATATTCCAACTTGGTGCCGCCAACTTAACGTACCCGACTCATCATTGGTTTTAAGGTGATTACCTGCATCATGTTTCCAGTTTTTTCAATTTTTCTCGTGAGTGGTTAGTTTTTTCGAAAAATTTTAAGAGCCAAAAAAGTTTTAGAATTGAACGGGAAATACGACCGCATAGGCAAACTAGCAATATTTTCAAATATAAAAAGGCAGCAGAGAAGCGGCTGGAACCCCCCAACGCGTGGGTCTTTGATTTCAGGGACTTCTGTTTAAGATTCTAAAGTTGATATGCCTAAATGGCACTTCCCGTTGACTAATTGCTCCCAAAAGCCTTTCAGCTCTTCAACGGGTCACCTCACTTCCATTTACCAAATTTCGGGCAAATCGATCCACTAGTTTGGGCTATAAAGTGGTTTCAGTGTTATTACAAAATTTCGATTTTTCTACCCAAAGGGTTCTAAATGCGAATAAATTTTGTCTCATTTAAAACCAGAAATTGAAGACCTTTCTGATGGTGACCTCGATAGTGACAATAAATCTTTCAAAAACTTGTTTTGGATGGGTAAATTAGAGAATAATTTTAAATTTCGAAATTGGTGTGCCAAAACGGCACTTTCCGTGGGCCGATTGAATCCAAAATTTGTTCACCTCTTCGACGTGTAATTCAATCCCCTTGTGCAAAATTTCAGCCAAATCGGTTCAGGGGCTTGGGCTGTACCGCGATTTTAAAGTCCGATAAAAATCAATTTTTTTTTATTTTTGGTCAAAAGGGCACTAAGAATGAATGCATTTTTAGAAGCAGAATTTGAAGGCCTTTCCTATCGTGACGTGAAAAATGGGGGTTTGCATTTAAAATTTAAAAGTTGATGTGCCAAAATGGCATTTCTGGTTGCACGATTGGCTCCAAAAGCTTTTCAGATCTAAGTTGGGTTATCACATGCACACGTACCAAATTTCAGCTAAATCTGTCGAGTAGTTTGGGCTGTGGCGTGTTTACGAACGTACGTACGTACGAACGTACGTACAAACGTACGTACATACATACAGACACATTTTAAAAACCACTTTTTTGGGCTCCTCAGACCTCAAAACGTATAGATCCGGTCTTATCTCAAATTCGAAAATTTTAGTGATTGCAGTAACCTCCCTTTTTTTTTAAATGGTGAAGTGGAGTGGGGAGGTTAAAAAGTTCAAGGGCAAATAACATCGGGGCCACCCTGTATAACAGAGATCCGCTTTTTGGATAACGTCTTAAGTACCATCAGCAGTTGCTTCTTGGTCTGTAACAATGCTGTGCAAAAATTCAAAATCCTACGATACAGCATTCAAAAGATATTTAAAAATAACGTTAGAAAATGAAGATTTCTGGCGGCTTATAACATCAAGGGGAATCACAATTGACCAATAATTTTTGCACCAAGCTTCATCATTTTATATTCTCGTTTTGAGTCATTTCAACTTCTGTGATTCTTTGTACAATCGTTGTTTAAAGAAAATCGACCAACTCCGCATCGAAAAAGTTCAAAAATCCTGTTTAAGGTATATCTATGGTATAAGAAAGTTTGAACCCATATCCCACAAACTTAAAGATGCGAACTGGCTAAACATGACCGACAGACGTCTGGTTCACTCGTTGTCGCTCTACCACAAGGTTATCAGCACTAAAACTCCCTCTTATTTGTTCACCCGCATTAAATTTAGAAACGATATTCATTCCTTGACTTTGCGTTCCTCAAAGAAAATAAGTATCCCGAGTCACTCCAAAACCTTATTCAAACGTTCCTTTTCATATTGTGTTGCCATGTTGTACAACCAGTTGCCTTCAGTAATCAAAGAACACCACAATCTTAATACATTTAAAGCCAAGACTACGCAGTATTTCCTCAAAAAAATCATTAAATAAGACTGACTACTTCTAAGGACTTCTCTTCCCCCGATTATAGGATTATATGATACGTTATAGAATTATAGGATGCATTTCTCTTGTTTTTTTTATTTTATTTTCTATTTTTTTTTTTTTTTGTTCTCATTTTATCGCAACTCCCTAGTATTAAGTTAGCAGATTAAGACCAGGGTTAGAACTTAGATCAACAACATGTTGTTTTCTAATCCTTTTTGTAGTGGCAAACCCCTATTAGTGTAAAAATAATGTACAACTTAACTACAAATAAAATTATATATTATTTGAAGAGTAGATTCTGTGGTATAAAGGATGTGGAGTCTTTCAGACTCACCCTGTATTTTGTAGTTGATGAAACCACAAATTACTGTGGACGATATATTGCCCATTTATTGGAGTTTTGCATGAAGAATTTGCCGGGAAACCTTATTTAATATCTTCGAAGCAGATGGAGGAAACTAGCCAATGTTGCAATTTCACAATTTATCCGAAGGTTTATTAAATTTTTTCTTACCGGACAGAATTTTATTGATGCTATCGGATGCTGCCCCGTATATGGTCAAAGCAGGTCAGAATATAAACCTTCCCAAAGTTAACGACTTTATTAACAATGTTAAAAAATATTTTTAAAAGCCTCTGACCTGACCGTCGACAAAAGTTTTTACTAGAAAATTTTGAAAAAATATTTAACTATAAATAGTTTTACAAAAATTAATTAATAATAATCAAGGCTGTTAAGATAATAGGTTGTACTGTATAAATGTATTATACATAGTGTTCGTAAAATAAAATTTTTGTGAAAACGTTGTTTTATTTCATAATGTTTGAAGCATATGAAACTGCATAAATGTGCATATTTTTATGAAAACTTTTCATATTTTGACAAAATTCGATTCATATTTATGATCATATTTTTGAAAAAAATGCTGCATATTTTCCGCCCTGGATTAATAAATAAACAAAATCTGATGAAATAAAGATGTGAGTTTCGACATGAAACCATATCTAAAGTGTACAATGATTGGCAGAAACTCCAAATATATAATAAGTGCGGTAGCCCTTAAAACGAGGCAGTTGATAGAAATGAAGTTTTATCTGATTTTTTCAGTTCTCGCCTATGCGCGGGCTTTCCCGTCGGTAAATAACAAGTGGTGACGTTTTTGTCGCACTTGCAAACTCATTTAAATATTTGACTGGCATTTCCAGTTCCACAAGAACTTCCAAAACACAAACGGCAGGATAATAAACGGAGAAACTGCTGCCGTGGGTCAATTTCCCTGGCAAGCTGCGATTCGCGCTTCATACGAAGATGGAACTGGTTTTTGTGGCGGATCTTTAATTAGCGACGAGTGGGTTTTAACAGCAGGGCATTGCGTGGACGGGTAATTCTTGAATTTTTTTTAACTTGAAAAAAAAATCATTTCCAGTGCTTGGATTTTCGACGTCGTCCTTGGAAGCACCAAACCAACGCCCTACGATAATCCAAACGCAACCATCATCCAAGCCTCGCGATTTATACTGCACGAGGGCTACGAAAACGATCCCGAATATTTAATTTTAACGAATGATATCGCTTTGATTCGTCTAGATAAGAAAGTAGAATTTGGTGATAACGTGGGGGTAATTGCACTCGGCGAGGATGAGTTGGGAGTTGACGCTGTGGTTACCATTAGCGGATGGGGTACAACAAGCGACGGTAGGTACGTCAAAAGAAGCGAAATATTTGCTAAAACCTCTTTCAGATGGAATTTATGTTAGTACTATTTTGAGATATACGACTGTACGTACAATTCTTGAACAGGAATGTCAGTACTATTATGGAGACATTATAGATGACGACAAGTTTTGTTCAGTTCCTGTGGGAAATCTGGTTCAAGGCCCTTGTGCAGTTAGGGTAATTTTTGAATTATTGATGTGTAAACATCTGTGTTGCGGAAGTTAAGTCGGTTGACCTTTTGATCAAGAATGTGTGATAGAATGAACGACTGCTTAAATAATTTCATTAATTGTATGTTTGCATATTTGTAAATACCTAAAAATGTATTATTTTTAGGGTGATAGCGGAGGTCCTGTTGTGATTAATGTTGACACGAATCCAGTGCATGTTGGTGTAGTTAGTTTTACGACTGGAAGAGGATGCGAGACCAATCTTCCAGCTGGATATACAAGAACATCATATTTTAGAGAATGGATAAAAAATAACAGTGGAATTTAAGATTTTCTTGACCAATAAAGTTTTCACCAATTTTTTGATAAGCAAATAAAAGTTGCCAGTGATGAGTACTGTGTTGACTCCGGAGGCCCCAATTTTCGTCATTCCGAGCCTCCAGTTACCTACCGCCCTACGCCTACTTGCCTACTTGCCGTATCCCAAGGCAATAAAACGCCTGGCTCTGAAGGAACCTCCCCAATGATTTCCTTGACTTAAAGTTGATATGCCTAAATGGCACTTCCCGTGGACCAATTGCTCCCAGAAGCCTTTCAGTTCTTCAACGGGTCACCTCACCTCCATGTACCGGACAAATCGATCCAGTAATTTGGGCTATAACGTGGTTTCAGTGTTACTTCAAAATTTCGATTTTTCTACCCAAAGGGTACTAAATGAGAATAAATTTTGTCTCATTTAAAACCAGAATTTGAAGACCTTTCTGATGGTGACAATAATAAATCTTTCAAGAACTTGAACACGTACCAAATTTCAGCCAAATCGATCGAGTAGTTTGGACTGGGGCGTGTTTACGAACAAACGTACGTACGTACATACACACACATTTTAAAAACCACTTTTTTGGGTTTCTGAGACCTCAAAACGTATAGATCCGGTCTTTTCTCGAATTCGAAAATTTTAGTAATTGCAGTAACCTCCCTTTTTTTTTAATGGTGAAGTGGAGTGGGGAGGTTAATAATTGATTAATTTTCGCGCAAATGAGTTCACAGTTTTGACTGGAACCCTCTCGCCCAGTCTTAGCAGCCACGGAAGCAATCAAAATAATCGAACAACTGATTTTATACAGCACGAAATGTACAACTCTCAGACGAGTGAGCAAAGCGAGCGAAAGTATTGTAATTTTTTTATTAGGGTGACAGCTTCCGATTCCAGAATACTGATTTTTAATTTATAACAGTTTTTAATTTTTTGTGTAAACAAATAAATAATCCCACATAGCACAAAAGCGTCCATTGTAAATGCTATGGATATACGAGCACGGATATTCGAATATCCATTGCATCGCGCATATCCATCCACGGGATATAGGTACAATGGACTAAACATTTGTCGCCTCACACCGGACACAAAGTATATCCATTGCTGGTTCATTATGTACCTACAAGGAATGTATATCCATTGGCGGTAATAAGGATCATAAAAATATATATCCACCGTACTTCCATGAAAGCATATTTTCAAGGCTCCTTTTCAGATATTTGAATTTGGCAGATTTTGCGCTGATTAAAATGTTCAACAAGATTTTCCCAACAAGTTAATATTCGCCTAATGTCAAGCAAATATTAAATTGTAAAACAATTTACATAATTGTTAACTGGTTGTGAATATACAATTGAACGTTTTAATTGACACAAAATCTGTGAAATTCATGTATCTGAAAAAGTTCCCTAAGCTCTCGTTTTACCTTTAAGTACCTTCCACCATAAAGAAGATCGAACGCATTTAACTTCACTCAAATTTTATTAAGTTAAGGACCAATAAAAAGGCGTACGTATTGCTGTTCTGATTCGTATAGTCCGGGGGTTAGAGCAATAAATTGAGGTGAACCTTGCATTTTATTGTAGAGTTTTGCCACTTGACACATATACTCCCCAGACATGTAGAAGTAGATTTAGAAGCGGAGCCCAACAAAATTTCCATGCTAGGGGGTGAAGCGCCCCTCAGAAGTTACCACTCTCAAAAATTCAGTTTTCTTACAATATTTTTGGTATTTTGGCCGCGACTGCGCTAAAAATGAGCTTCTGTTGTGCCTCGGCATAGATACAGGTGTTAGGGAAGAGGCTGCAGGCCTGACATTCCTTTTATACCAGAGGGTTAAGGCAAAAATGATATTAACCTAACATTTTATTTTAGAAACTCGCCTCTTGGCACAAACAGTGTCCAGAGGTGTACAAATTAATTTACAAAGGCAAATCATCCCTATTTGCCTCACATGGAGCGTTAAGTCATCCCGAGAGGGTTAACTTCTCTTAAAATGCCATTATTTGGTGATCTATTTCGGGCATTTTGTCTTGATTGTGCCTGGGGTGTCAATAAGATTTATTGCGACTGCTAGGCACAGCTACAGGCGTTGAGGGAGTTGCAACCCCCACCCCTTCCAGTCAAGCACCCTCTTCACCCCCCCCCCCAAGATTTTCTCTTACAGACCCTTGGGAATTAAAAAGCAAACAGTCTGCATGTTGATTAAAATTTTGTATAGAATATGTACGTTCTGAATCTGTAATATATTGTGTCCCTATTAACTTAGGTTAATCTAATTTGAGGGGATTTTAACCTCCCCAATCCACTTCACCACTTAAAAAAAAGGGAGGTTACTGCAATCACTAAAATTTTCGAATTCGAGATAAGACCGAATCTATACGTTTTGAGGTCTCAGGAACCCAGAAAAGTGGTTTTTAAAATGTGTCTGTATGTATGTACGTACGTACGTCTGTTCGTTCGTACGTTCGTACGTACGTTCGTAAACACGCCACAGCCCAAACTGCTCCACCGATTTGGCTGAAATTTGGTACGTAGGCATCTCATAACCCAACTTAGATCTGAAAAGCTTTTGGAGCCAATCGTGCAACCAGAAATGCCATTTTGGCACATCAACTTTTAAATTTTAAATACAAACCCCCATATTTCACGTCACGATAGGAAAGGCCTTCAAATTCTGCTTCTAAAAATGTATTCATTCTTAGTGCCCTTTTGACAAAAAATTAAAAATATCGGGATTTTGATCGGACTTCAAAATAACGGTACAGCCCAAGCCCCTGAACCGATTTGGCTGAAATTTTGCACATGGGGATTGTATTACACGTCGAAGAGCTGAACAAATTTTGGATTCAATGGGCCTACGGAAAGTGCCGTTTTGGCACACCAATTTCCAAATTTAAAATTATTCTCTCATTTCACCATCCAAAACAAGTTTTTGAAAGATTTATTGTCACCGTCAGAAAGGTTTTCAAGTTCTGGTTTTAAATAAGACAAAATTTATTCGCAATTAGTTCCTTTCGGTAGAAAAATCGAAATTTTGTAATAACACTGAAACCACGTTATAGCCCAATCTACTGGATCGATTTGTCCGAAATTTCGTACATGGAGGCTAGGTGACCTGTTGAAGAGGTGGAAGGCTTTTCGGAGCACACGGAAAGTGCCATTTAGGCATGTCAACTTTAAAATTTTAAACACAAGTCACGGAAATCAAAGACCCACGCGTTGGGGAAGTTCCAGTCGCTTCTCTGGTGCAAATTTAAAAAGGGAGGCTACTGCAATGACTAAAATTTTCGAATTCGAGATAAGTCCGGATCTATACGTTTTGAGGTCTCAGGAACTCAAAAAAGTGGTTTTTAAAATGTGTCTGTGTATGGATTTAACTGCTGGATTTTGTGTAAGTTATCATATTAAAGTAATAGGTAAAAGGTGTGAATAGTGAACGAGAATCATCAATTTTTCCGCACAATTGTAATTTTCATTTCATTTCCGACTTTTAAACATCAAAGAGGCGGGTGTCAATTCCCACTGAGTGACGTTCCCGTGATTCTGTTATACTGAATTTTGCATTTTTATTCATTAACAGATTATCAATTACTAAAAGTATCTGAATAGTAAACGAAAATCATCAGATATTCAAGGTAAAAGTCTCCACATAATAATTTATTATTGAAGTTGTGGATTTCCGTCGCGGTGATTGTCAATAAATAGGATATTTGGAACCATCGTTAAGTAGCTCAAAAAGTAAGTAATTATTCAAGAAAGATAATACCTACTATTATTAATAAAATTTTAGAAATGCGAGTTAAAAAAAAATCAAATAAAGCCAGGAAAGTTATTATTAAAAAGGCCGTGCAGAGATTGCGGGATGATTTAGAATATGCAGAAGTAGACGCGCGGAAAGCACAAGAAAGGATGCGGAACCTGCGAAGTGACCCGGAGTTCAAGCAGAGTGAGGCTGTTAAAACCCAAGAACGAGTTCGGAACATGCGAAACGACCCGGAGTTCAAGCAGAGTGAAGCTGTTAAAACCCAAGAACGAATTCGGAACATGCGAAACGACCCGGAGTTCAAACAGATTGAAGCTGTTAAATCACAAGAAAGGATGCGGAACCTGCGAAGTGACCCGGAGTTCAAGCAGAGTGAGGCTGTTAAAACCCAAGAACGAGTTCGGAACATGCGAAACGACCCGGAGTTCAAGCAGAGTGAAGCTGTTAAATCACAAGAAAGGATGCGGAACCTGCGAAATTTCCCGGAGTTCAAGCAGAGTGAAGCTGTTAAAACCCAAGAACGAATTCGGAACATGCGAAACGACCCGGAGTTCAAACAGAGTGAAGCAGTTAAGTCACAAGAAAGGATGCGGAACCTGCGCAATGATCCGGAGTTCAAACAGATTGAAGCTATTAAATCACAAGAAAGGATGCGGAACCGGTGAAATTTCCCGGAGTTCAAGCAGAGTGAAGCAGTTAAATCACAAGAAAGGATGCGGAACCTGCGAAATGACCCGGAGTTCAAGCAGAGTGAAGCAGTTAAAACCCAAGAACGAATTCAGAAAATGCGAAACGACCCGGAGTTCAAGAAAAATGAAGCAGTTAAAACACAAGAACGTCTTCAAAAATTGCGAAAAGGTCCAGAATTCAAGCAGAATGAAACTGTTAAAACACAGGAGCGAATTCAAAAACTGCGAAATGACACGGAGTATAAGCAGAGTGAAGCATCTAAAAATTTACAACGCATACAAAAACATAGACGTAAAAAATGCAGCAGTGAAATGGCTGGAACCTCCCCATCGCGTGGATCTTTGACTTGGGTTTCTAGTCGAATTAGCATAGAAAATGTATAAGACTGGTTTCAACGACGGTTTTAGAACTTTGGGGGTCCTGCCTAAAAAGGACTTACTTATACCTACTCTTCTCTGATGAATGTTTCAATTTGTGTGTTCTAAAAAAGTTCTAAAACCATCATGGAAACCAGTCATACATTTTCTATGCTAATTCGACTAGAAACCCAAGTCAAAGATCCACGCGATGGGGAGGTTCCAGCCGCTTCACTGCTGCATTTTTTTTTAATTATCGTTTGTTGTTTTTTTTATTTTTGTGGAAATATATTTTTTTTTATTCAAGAAGACAAACCTCTGTTTGTGTGTAAATACATCTACTCCATATCAATCCACCTTGATAAGAAGCTCGATGAGTATGTAACGTCAGTGCATCTTCAGTTGGAGGAAAAACTTCCCTTTTACATCTTTTCTTCGTAAATAGAGCGAGTTTAGCTTCGTTAACAGTCGTGTTGCTGCTTGATTTGTCGTATAAAAGGACAACGAATTTCTGTAGGCTAGCCATTGCCCCCTTCACATCTCCAGCAGCTAACGCGCAGAAAGCATTTATTGCTTCTGGAAACGCTTTCTGATGATCATAATTATCAAACGCGCAATGTCGCCAGCATTACTTTACCATTGTTCCACGCTTTCACTGGATGTGATGTAGTATCTGCTTTTTAGGGAAAAGGAAAGAGACTAGCCTACAGAAATTCGTTGTCTTTTTATACGACAAATCAAGCAGTAACACAACTGCTAACGAGGCTAGACTCACTCTATTGACAAAAAAAGGACGCAAAATGGAAGATATACCTACCTAAAACTGGAAATGCACTGACGTTACATACTCATCGAGCTTCTTACCAAGGTGGATTAATATGGAGTAGATGTATTTACACACAAATAGGGGTTTGTCTTCTTGAATAGTTAATGCAAAATATATTACAGATTCAGAAAGAAATGGAAAGGGGCGGGAGCCCCTAAGGGTCTGAAAGAGAGAATCATGGGTGCTGGGGTGTGAATTCCATTGTAGTACTGAAGAGGGTGATTGATTGAAGGGGGTGGGGGTTGCAACTCCCTCAACTCCTGAAGCTGTGCCTACCAGTCGCAATAAATTTTGTTGACACCCCAGGCACAATCAAGACAAAACGATCGTTGTCTCTGAATACCTATATCACCAATTAATGGCATTTTAAGAGAAGTTAACACTCTCGGGATGGCTTAACACTCCATATGAGGCAAATAGGGATGGTTTGCCCTTCTAAATTCATTTGCAAACCTCTGGACAGTGTTTGTGCCAAATGGCGAATTTCTAAAATAAAATGTTAGGTTAATATAATTTTTGCCTTAACCCTCTGGCATAAAAGGAATGTGAGGCCTGCAGCCTCTTCCCTAACACCTGTAACTATGCCGAGGCACAACAAAAACTGATTTGTAGCGCAGTCGCGGCCAAAATACCAAAAATATTATAAGAAAATAGAATTTTTAAAAGTGGTAACTTCTGCAGGGTGGCTTCACCCCCTCGCACAGAAATTTTGCTGGGCTCCGCCTCTAAATCTACTTCTACACGTCTGAGGAGTATATGTGTCAAGTGGCAAAACTCTACAATAAAATGCAAGGTCCATCGGCTTAACCCCCGGACTAGTAGTGAAAAACCTATTTTCTGCAAATGTCTAAAAATAGAAAATGTAAGCAAAAAATGCAGCAGAGAAGCGGCTGGAACCTCCCCATCGCGTGGATCTTTGTATTCTGTGTAGATAGTAGTCCATTCAACAGAATTTTTTTTATCCTTATCGTCTGGATAATTTCGCAATCTTCTGACAAATACCAACATCACCTCGGGACATAATCCATCACATTTGACAATAATTATGTTCCTTTTAAGGTTAATCTTTTGCCACCTTTTTGACAATAATTGCCACTTTATGTCATCCACTGTCAGCCCGCTCCCTTTTAATGAGAAAGATTTTTTCTCTATTTTCCACTGAAATGGCAAAAACTGTGAATGCATTTTTAGAACCAGAATTTGATCGTCTTTTTAATGGCGACATAAAAAAGGAGGCCTTGTATTTAGAATTTTAAGTTGATATGCTTAAATGGCACTTCCCGCGGACCAATTGCTTCCAAAAGCCTTTCATGTCTTCAACGGGTCACCCAATCTCTATGTACCAAATTTCAATCAAATTGATTGGGCTATAATGTGTTTTTTTAGTGTCATTACAAAATTTTGACTTTTTGACCCAAAGAGCACTAAATGCGAATGAATTTTGTCTTATTTATAACCAGAATTTCAAGACACTTCTGATGGTGACAATAAATCTTTCAAAAGCTTGTTTTGTATGGTTAAATGAGAGAAAAATTCTAAATATAAAACTTGATGTGCCAAAACAGCACCTTCCGTGAGCCGATTGAATTCAAAATTTGTTCAGCTCTTCGTCGTGTAATACAATCCCCATGTGCAAAATTTCAGCCAAATCGGTTCAGGGGCTTGGGCTGTACCGCGATTTTAAAGTCCGATAAAAATCTATTTAACCTCCCCAACCCCATCACAATTTAAAAAAAATGCAGCAGAGAAGCGGCGGGAACCTCCCCATCGCGTGGATCTTTACATTCTGTGTAGATAGCAGTCAATTTAACAGAAATTGTTTTATGATTTTGGTCTGTGACTAATTTCGCAATTTTTTGACAAATACCGACATCACTTCGGACATCACCCATCACATTTGACAATATGTTCCTTTTAAGGTTAATTTTTTACCACCTTTTTGACAATAACTGCCACTTTATGTCATCCACTGTCAGCCCGCTCATTTTTAATGAAAAAGAATTTTTTCTCTATTAACCTCCCCACTCCACTTCACCATTAAAAAAAAAGGGAGGTTACTGCAATCACTAAAATTTTCGAATTCGAGATAAGACCGGATCTATACGTTTTGAGGTCTCAGAAACCCAAAAAAGTGGTTTTTAAAATGTGTCTGTATGTATGTACGTACGTACGTTTGTTCGTTCGTACGTTCGTACGTACGTTCGTAAACACGCCACAGCCCAAACTGCTTGACCGATTTGGCTGAAACTTGGTACGTAGGCGTCTCATAACCCAACTTAGATCTGAAAAGCTTTTGGAGCCAATCGTGCAACTAGAAATGCCATTTTGGCACATCAACTTTTAAATTTTAAATGCAAACCCCCATTCTTCACGTCACGACAGGAAAGGCCTTCAAATTCTGCTTCTAAAAATGTATTCATTTTTAGTGCCCTTTTGATCAAAAATTGAAAAAAAAATGATTTTTATCCGACTTTAAAATCGCGGTACAGCCCAAGCCTCTGAACCGATTTGGCTGAAATTTTGCACACGGGGATTGTATAGCACGTCGAAGAGCTGAACAAATTTTGGATTCAATCGGCCCACGGAAACTGCCGTTTTGGCACACCAATTTGTAACTTTAAAATTATTCACTCATTTAACCATCCAAAACAAGTTTTTGAAAGATTTATTGTCACCATCAGAAAGGTCTTCAAATTCTAGTTTTAAGTAAGACAAAATTCGTTCGCATTTAGTGCTCTTTGGGTCAAAAAATCGAAATTTCATAATAACACTAAAAATACATTATAGTCCAAATTAGCGAATCGATTTGGCTGAAATTTGGTACATGGAGATTGGGTGACCCGTTGAAGACCTGAAAGGCTTTTGGAAGCAATTGGTCCACGGGAAGTGCCATTTAGGCAAATCAACTTTAAATTTTAAATACAAAGGTCTCCTTTTTTATGTCGCCATTAGAAAGACGATCAAATTCTCGTTCTAAAAATGTATTCACAGTTTCTGCAATTTCAGTGGTAAAGAGAGAAAAAAATATTTTTCATTAAAAGGGAGCAGGCTGACAGTGGATGACATAAAGTATCAGTTATTGTCAAAAGGGTGGCAAACTGTTAACCTTAAAAGGAACATATTGTCAAATGTGATGGGTGATGTCGGTATTTGTCAGAAAATTGCGAAATTAGTCACAGACAATAAGCATAAAAAAAATTCTGTCGAATTGACTACTATCTACACAGAATACAAAGATCCACGCGATGGGGAGGTTCCAGCCGCTTCTCTGCTGCATTTTTTTCCACTGAAATTTTAGTAACTGTGACTACATTTTTAGAACCAGAATTTGATAGTCTTTCTAATGGCGACATAAAAAAGGAGGCCTAATATTTAACATTTTAAATTGATATGCTTAAATGGCACTTCCCGTTTAACAATTGCTTCCAAAAGCCTTTCAGGTCTTCAACGGGTCACCCAATCTCCATGTACCAAATTTTAGTCAAATTAATCTAGTAGTTTGGGCTATAATGTGTGTTTAGTGTTTTTAAAAAATATCAACATTTTTTACCCAAAGGGCAGTAAATGCGAATGAATTTTGCCTTATTTAGAACAAGTATTTGAAGACCTTTCTGATACTGGCAATAATTTTCAAAAAAAGTTGTTTAGAATGGTAAAATGGGAGTATATTTAAAAGTGAAAGTTGATGTGCCAAAACGGCACTTTCTGTGGATCGATTGCCTCCAAACATTTTTCAGCTCTTCGACGTATAATACAGTCTCCATGTACAAAATTTCAGCCAAATCGGTCCAGAGGTTTCGACTGTATCGTGTTTTTAAAGTATGTTAACAATCCCGACTATTTCAATTTTTGTCAAAAAGGCACTAAGAGTGAATGCATTTTTAGAAGCAGAATTTGAAGGCCTTTCTTATGGTGACGTGAAAAATGGGGGTTTGCATTTAAAATTTAAAAGTTGATGTGCCAAAATGGCATTTCCGGTAGCACGATTGGCTCCAAAAGCTTTTCAGATCTAAGTTAGGTTATTAGATGCCCACGTACCAAATTTGAGCCAAATCGATCTAGTATTTTTGGCTGTGGCGTGTTTACAAACGTACGAACGTACGTACGAACGTACGAACATACACACAGGCACATTTTAAAAACCACTTTTTTGGGTTCCTGAGACCTCAAAACGCATAGATCCGGTCTTATCTCGAATTCGAAAATTTTAGTAATTGCAGTAACCTCCCATTTTTTAACCTCCCCAATCCACTTCACCACTTATAAAAAAGGGAGGTTACTGCAATCACTCAAATTTTCGAATTTGAGATAGCACCAGATCTTCACGTTTCGAGGTCTCAGGAACCCAAAAAAGTGGTTTTAAAAATGTGTCTGTGTATATGTGCGTACGTACGTACGTACGTTTGCAAACACGCCACAGCCAAAACTACTAGACCGATTTGCCTGAAATTTGGTGCGTAGGCATCTCATAACCCAACTTAGATCTGAAAAGCTTTTGGAGCCAATCGTGCAACTAGAAATGCCATTTTGGCACATAAACTTTTAAATTTTAAATGCAAACCCCCATTTTTCACGTCACTATAGGAAAGGCCTTCAAATTCTGCTTCTAAAAATATATTCACTCTCAGTGCCCTTTTGACCAAAAATTAAAAAAAAAATGTTTTTTATCGGACTTTCAAATCGCGGTACAGCCCAAGCCCCTGAACCGATTTGGCTGAAATTTTGCACATGGGGATTGTATTGCACGTCGAAGAGCTGAACAAATTTTGGATTCAATCGGCCCACGGAAAGTGCCGTTTTGGCACACCAATTTCCAAATTTAAAATTATTCACTCATTTAACCATCCAAAACAAGTTTTTGAAAAATTTATTGTCACCATCAGAAAATTCTTCAAATTCTGGTTTTAAATAAGACAAAATTCGTTCGCATTTAGTGCTCTTTGGGTCAAAAAATCGAAATTTTGTAATAACACTAAAAATACATTATAGCTCAAATTAGTGAATCGATTTGGCTGAAATTTGCTACATGGAGATTGGGTGACCCGTTGAAGACCTGAAAGGCTTTTGGAAGCAATTGGTCCACAGGAAGTGCCATTTAAGCATATCAACTTTAAATTTTAAATACAAAGGCCTCCTTTTTTATGTCGCCATTAGGAAGACGATCTAATTCTGGTTCTAAAAATGTATTCACAGTTTCTGCCATTTCAGTGGAAAATAGAGAAAAAAATCTTTTTCATTAAAAGGGAGCAGGCTGACAGTGGATGACATAAAGTATCAGTTATTGTCAAAAGGGTGGCAAACTGTTAACCTTAAAAGGAACATATTGTCAAATGTGATGGGTGATGTCCGAAGTGATGTCGGTATTTGTCAGAAAATTGCGAAATTAGTCACAGATGATAAGCACAAAAAAAATTCTGTTGAATTGACTACCATCTACACAGAATACAAAGATCCACGCGATGGGGAGGTTCCAGCCGCTTCTCTGCTGCATTTTTTTTAAATTGTGATGGAGATGGGGAGGTTAAAAAATGGGAGGTTACTGCAATCACTAAAATTTTCGAATTTGAGATAACACCAGATCTTTACGTTTTGAGGTCTCAGGAACCCAAAAAAGGGGTTTTAAAAATGTGTCTGTGTGCAGAGCTGGGCAAGCTACTTTTGATTTGGTAGCTAGTTACAAGCTACAGTTACTTGTAATTTTAAGTAGCTAGTTACTACGTATTCAAGCTACTTCATGAATAAAAAGTAGCTAAGCTACTAGTAACTAGTTACTGTATTCGTTTTTGCAGCTACTTTTAACAACTACTTTTTTAAATTTACCGCGCCAAAAATTAAAAACTTAATGGATCGTTTTTGTGTTTGGCCCACGACCGTATAATAGTTCCCCAACGCTCTTGAAAATGATACATTTAAGGGAATAATGTCTCACATCACGTCAAAAGCAGACTCAATTATCAATGGTTTCGGTCAAACTGGTGAATAAATTAAAAAATAAATTTGCATAAATTATGAGGTAGGAGGTAGGTAATAATCTTTCAAAGGTATCTCTAGTAGTAGTTTAGCTACTTCGAAGTAGCTTAGCTACTTTGAAGTAGCTTAAGCTACCTCAGTAGCTTTTTTTGGTAACTAGTTACCGAAAAATCGGTAACTTTCGAATACTGAATGAATTTCTCTACAGCTACAGCTACAAGTTACTCAGATACACTAAGTAGCTTAGCTACAGCTACTTTCACAGAAAAAGTAACTAGCTACGTAGCTAAGTTATTTTGTAGCTAGCTACTGCCCAGCTCTGCGTACATACACACTACGTAGCTAGTTACTTTTTCTGTGAAAGTAGCTGTAGCTAAGCTACTTAGTGTATCTGAGTAACTTGTAGCTGTAGCTGTAGAGAAATTCATTCAGTATTCAAAAGTTACCGATTTTTCGGTAACTAGTTACCAAAAAAAGCTACTGAGGTAGCTTAAGCTACTTCAAAGTAGCTAAGCTACTTCGAAGTAGCTAAACTACTACTAGAGATACCTTTGAAAGATTATTACCTACCTCCTACCTTATAATTTATGCAAATTTATTTTTTAATTTATTCACCAGTTTGACCGAACCATTGATAATTGAGTCTGCTTTTGTGACGTGATGTGAGACATTATTCCCTTAAATGTATCATTTTCAAGAGCGTTGGGGAACTATTATACTGTCGTGGGCCAACACAAAAACGATCCATTAAGTTTTTAATTTTTGGCGCGGTAAATTTAAAAAAGTAGTTGTTAAAAGTAGCTGCAAAAACGAATACAGTAACTAGTTACTAGTAGCTTAGCTACTTTTTATTCATGAAGTAGCTTGAATACGTAGTAACTAGCTACTTAAAATTACAAGTAACTGTAGCTTGTAACTAGCTACCAAATCAAAAGTAGCTTGCCCAGCTCTGTATAGTACAATATTCACATTTTACTAGTCCTCTGTTAATTTGTAAATGCCGCTCGATTTTTGCCCTTACATTGATATTTTCAATAATTTGGGTTATAAATAAAACAATTAATTTTCTTATTTAACACTATTAGCAGAATACAATCGAGAATATTTCGTGTATAAAAGTACCCGAAAAGATGTTGATTTTGTGAAATTTTAGAGCTTTCCATAAGCAAAAAAAATTGGCAGTCTCGGAATTTGTACCAAGTCAGAATCAGTGAGTCGGCGTCGGCGAGTGGGCCGCGTGTCGACCGCTGATGCTGTGTTGCGCACTGTGCCCAGCGTTCATTTATTACAATTTAAAATACAAATGTTTTTCACCCCTAAAATGACGTTCGAAGAAATGGCACTAAAGTTTTCGATCCCGCAATGCAACAGCCATCGAATTCGATAATAATAACATGCCCCTTTGCTAAGAAAAATTCAAAAAGGGGCCTTTTTGCCCTTAAAATGGAAATTTTCGAAAAAATTGCACAAAGTTTTTTGATCCAGCAATACAACAGCTATCGAATTCGATAGTAAAATAAATTCAAGCAAGGGCCCTTTTGCCACTAAAATGACATTTTCCGAAGAAATGGCACTAAGGTTTTCGATTTGAAAAAAATCAAATCCGGTATTAAAAATATACAATTATGTACAAAAGTGCACAAGGGTGAATACATTTTTAGAAGCAGAATTCGAAGAGCATTCATATGGAAACGCGAAAAAATGGGGGTTCGCATTTAAATTTTTAAAGTTGATGTGTCAAAAAGGCACTTTCACAAATTCTAATCAGCACCTACAAATCTCCCATTGAATATGTATGCCAGATTTCATCTCGATACGTTCAACAGTTTGAGCTGCAGTGTGCTTACAGACAGACGGACAGACAGGCACACAGTCATTTTTCAAAAACCACTTTTTCGGATTCCCAGGACCCTAAAACGTAAAGATTTGATATTTTTGGCGATTCGGTTTTTCGAACGATTTTATTAACTTGTTCCGAGAAGCGTAGAAGTTAAAAATTACCAATCCTGCATGTAAGTCCAATTTCCAGGCATATTATGCCCCAAACATACTCGAAAATACCGTGCCAACAGTATCAGATAAAGATTATAAAACATCTAATGCAATTAATTTGCTTACAATTCAATTCTTTTAAAATTTCGATATGAAAACTGAATAAATACTCAAATACGAACAAGAACAATTTCTATTCCTTAATAATTCTCCTTATTTAAGCAAACATTAGGGAAATGTTATCAAAATCCCTTAAATTACTTTAAAGGGGGTTTTTATAAAAATAATGTAATAACGTTTCTCTATTCTCTAAGACTCGAAACCGAAATACTTGTAGCTGGCGCTTATTGTCAGATGACTAACATGGTAACATGTAATAACCGGAAATAGTTCGTAGTAAATGTGACAACATCGCAACCAAATGGTTACACTGTAGTGGGTTGCGACTAGACTTCAGCAGATTTAGCAATTGGTCCACAGATGGATACTTTCCTAGTTTACTAAGATACCGAGGGTCAGCACCGAGGGCAGCACTATCTAGACAAATACGAATGTTCAAATTTTGATTCAATAAATTACTAATTTTCTAGTGAGATGACCTGCCAGCCCAGTTTTTTTTCCGCAGAACAAAACACAAATCATGGTAGCATCTTTAAAGCAGTGAACCTTCAATATTTAAAATTATATCTTGGAGATTTAACCATTTTTAGTTTTCATAATTTTATACAAAAAACTGTACATTCAATTGCATTAAGAAAAATCACAGACAAAGTTGTTCACCTCAAGCTACTAACGAAAAAATTTAAACAAAATCTGGTATGTAGTGTCGAGAAAAAAAAATACCTAAATGCCCAGAAATACCCCTTTTTAGTTACTTTTTATTTTTTTTCTCAAAAACTACATACCAGCATTTTTTTATACCTTGCCATAGTAATTTTGATATTAAGACGAAGGTGTGGTATTTTTTTCATGCGATTTGAATGTATCGTTTTTATTTCCCATTGTAAACTTGGACCTTAAAATGTTAGTGATGACAAATTTGCCTCCCCAGGGAGAAAAGTGGTCACTCCTAGTCGACTGCTTTCCTCCCTAGGGAAGCAAATTCGACCACTTTCTTCCATTGGGACAGAAATGGCTACTTTCTGTCGGGGGTCGGTTATAGGAAAACTATTTAAAATTAGAATAGAGAATTGAATTTTTTTAGAATAGAGGAAGGAAAAAAATTGCAAACGAATGAGACGGACCTGTCAATGCACTCGAGATGTCGCAGTTGCCCCCGCACCTAACACATTTTTCCTGGAAGAGACAATTTAGAGGAATAAATTAATTATTCTGAGGAAAAATTTGCACTTTGCTTCTTTTATCCCGAAATAGTTTCAACTTTGAGACAAAAAAACTCCAATTCTTTAATTTAAAATATCTTCTACATCTAATTCTGGCACATTTGAAATAATTGTCTTAAGAGTTTGGTAACTGCAAGTGTAAGTGACTCCAAAAGTTGGATCACTATAATTATGGGTGAGGCTAAAAGGAGTCAGCCAGTCAAGAGCCCCCGACAAATCTTTACAGATCACGTACTTGTCCACGTCAATATCAGTATTGACCACCAACACTGCAATTGCTTTCTTCGTTTCCTCTTGGTAGTAAACGCTCCACGTAAGCTCAGGCACTGGAATAAACTGAGCTTCGTCTTCTGAGTGAAGATACAGTTTTACGTCTCTCCCGGCTATGTCTCGAACAGTAAGTACACCGGAAGCACCAGAATAAACTTGAAGATTCAGGTCATAATTGTTTACGTACGTTTGTTCGTCGACCTTCAATTGCAGCCAGTTGTTGTACACTCTTTGAGGCCAAACGTTAATGTATCGCTTTATAGCATCCAGCACGGGCTGGTACGCAAGAAGACTGGTTGAGCCAAGGATTTGCTCTGTATAACCCAAATACACACTAGAAGTCGGGGGTAACCCTACCAGATCGTTGATAGTCTCCACTGCCGAGTTATAAATTTCCTCCATGGAACGCCCAAAATCGAAAAATTCCGAGTCTTCTATCAGATCGGACGGGTGATTTTGCAAGAAGAATTTCTTCGCGTTTCTTAGGGGATACCAAGTGTACACCGGTGATTTACTGCTGAAATTAAAGCAAACCTCCGAAAGCTTCTCGAAAATCACATTGCTGATCTCAAACCCGATCTCGATTATACTAGAACCTTGACCACAGCTTCTCGAGGTCGTTCTGGTCGTGGATCGCGGCGACTCCGTGCATGAAAAGTTTTCAAATCTCGCCGTTTGGCCTTCGTGCGTGAACTGGTCGTCCCTGTCGCAGATCAGGAGGACTATTGAAGAGTCTTGGAACAGGGTGAAGTTTGAACCTGGACAGGCCAGGATTATAATGTCCCGTTCTGGAATTACCACGCTGTATGTGTAATCGTTGGGGCCTGTTGGGTAAAGGAAGTTATATTGGCTGTCGAGGAGAAGCGGCGATGGGTAGATTATGCCCACGTTTATTGTGCATCCTGGAAAATTCGGAATAAAAAAAGTTAGTTTTAGGCTAGTTTACCCTGGCTGTAGATGCGAGGAATCAGAGCAAGAAGGAGGAATGTGACGGCAGAAATCATGTCGGTAGCCTGGTGATCCAATCGGTTTCGCGTTGGTTTATATCAAACGAAACCTCAATTTGGAGTGAGTTATCTGGGAGGTGATAAGGTGGGTATCATTTAAAAGTGGAAATCAGGATGCTGCTAGACTAAGGAATAGTTCTGATGATGACTGTTCAAACGTGAGTTTTTGATTTAATCTTCAAAATATTTGGATTGTATGATTCCTAAATGACGTTATAGTTTATTACGATATTAGGTTGGTAAGTACAGTATAACCGAATCGATTTTAAAATTGTCATATCTCCTTTATTACTTGAGACATTCGCCTGAAATAAAAACAGGATGGTAGACCGTACTCCCAAGTTTTGTTCTGGGCCTTACTTCCAGCGATCACCGTCGGATCTTAAGCGCTGTGGATGCAACTCGCTTTTTTCAAACGGGACACCCGGTATATTCTTTCACGGATCGATAGAGAATTTTCTTCTTGTTTCATTTATATAGGGTAGTTGATATCTGGGGTTGATAGTTTTCCAGAAAGAAATTCGTGAAAATAAATTGTTTTTATATCTTATGGCTATGTAGTGAAGATCTAAGTATTCTAGGAAAATTGTAACCTTCTTTAGTATCATAGTAACAAAGTAGGTAACTGATTTATTCACCATAAAACATTACAAATTAAAAAGTTAAAATTTCAGAATCAGAAGAAAATTCACTATCGATCCTTGCAAGAATATACCGGGTGTTTCATTAAAAAAAAAACAAGTTGAATCCACAGCGCTTAAGATGCGACGGTAATTGCTGAGAGTTAAACTAATCGTGAGCCATTAAACAAATCTTGACAGATCGTCGAATTTTCCAAATTTGACAGTTCAATTGTTTCACTTACCATCCATGGTCTGGCTAAATGCGTGCTGTTATGAAATCATAACAGCATTGTTATATGTCGTTACCCTGGAAGTCGAACTTACCTACACCTTATTTTAACTACGTCGGTAAGAGAGTTATTACACCATTAAGGGTGTTTTTTCGCGAATGATGATTGACTTTTCTGTACCGTCAATAGATATCGGGTGTCCCAAAAAAACCGGACAAAATGTTTTTGGGAATAAGTCTGCCATTTCTTAACCGATTTGGATGAACGTAGTCCTAAATTAAAGCTAAAGAGCCAGGCTTTCGACTGTATGAGAAACTACGGCAGACGGCGCTGCCGTAGTAGTCCTATTGATACTTGCTTTGAAGGGTTATTTTAGCTGCATGGGGATTGATCAGTCAACGACCAATCGGTATGACACTCGAATAGCCTTGAAGATCTTTCTTTCTTGTTCAAAAATCCTTTTTCAGAAGTCGATTTGGCTTAAGCATTAATTTTCTGTAATTTTTAAAAAAAATGCGTTTTTGGGTATTTTCACACATTAATGGCCATGACCAAAGAACAGTAATGCAAATAAATCTTAATTTTCAGTTATAAATGAACGAACATGGTGAAACCAGTGGCGCAGATGCCAGTAGGGGGCAACTGAACAGTTATCATTGAAAATTAAGCCCTATGTGCATCAATGTTACTTTAGTCATGGTTATGGAAGCATGAAAATATGTAAAAAAACTTTTTTTAGAAAAATCACAGAAAATTAGTGCTTACGCCAAATGAACTTCTGAAAAAAGATTTTTGAAGAAAAAAGAAAGATCTTCACGACTGTTTGGGTCTCATAACCATTGGTTGTTGCCCGACCAATCCCCACGCACCTAAAATGAGCCTTATAGACAAGTATCAATAAGGCTACTACAGCAGCGCCATCTGTCGACGTTTCTTGCGAAGTTCGAAAGCCTGATTCTTTAGCTTTAATTTAAGACCAAGTCTATCCAAATCGGTTAAGAAATGGCTGACTAATTTCAAAGACTATTTTGTCCGGTTTTTTTTGGGACACCCGATAGAAAGCTGTACAATGGTATTTCATCCCTTTCAATAAATGTCTCCTAAAATTCAGTCCCCTTTTCTCAAAAATGTAATCTATACCACCTCACAGTTTCACAGTATACAGGGTGTTTCAGGTATGCAGTCATTAATTTTTAGGGGTGATTCTACATCAAAAAAGATGAAGAAAAGTTCCTATAAACAAGTGTCGGAAAATCGCTCCTAAGGGTGCTCTAAAATTCGATTTTTATTTAGTCGCGCATTAAGTTTTTGCATACTATCTGACATTATTAAGCATCACCAGATTACTTTAGTTACTAATTTTTAGAATCCGTTCAGTTTTGTAATTTAATAAAAATAAATTGTCCCTTCTTGATCAGCCCGGTCAATGCAGATAAATTTTTGATTCCACTTTTCTCGAAAATGGTTAATCCTACGAAGTAACAGTAAGAGGAGTTTTTTATGTAGTTTTATTCAGACAACCATATTCCGGTGAGAAAATGTCAAAAAAAGGCTCATCAAAAAATTTGGGTGAAAAAATCCACAGGCCCCCCTTGTTTCGAACGCCCCTGGTAAAATCCGCTTTTTGCTGATAACATAATCTGATGGAGCTTATTGATATCAGACAGTGTGCAAAAAGTCGTCGCTGTAGCCCAAACGATTCCTGATTTATTCATAAAAACCGAAGTTTGGGCGCCCCCTTCAGAGGACCGTAGCCCCCTTAGGAGCGATTTTCGGACACATGTTTATAGGAACTTTTCTTCATCTTTTTTGATGTAGAATCACCCCTGAAAATTAATGACTGCATACCTGAAACACTATGTATATTGTCTCTGTGCCAAATTACAGGGTTTTATAAACGTTTCAACCCCTAAACTCTAACACCCATTTCATGGCCCCACATGTTCTAAATAAAATTGTGTGTTCAATTTCCCGCCCCAATCCAATTAGTTGAAAAATTGCGGTTGTTTAGAAGTTCATGTTTGTTTTCAAAACCTCTTTACGATTTACAGGGATGACTTTATTTCTGTGGTGTTATAATAATTTCTTGCGTGCTTAGTTACTTCTGTTTGGGGGTAAACCGCTAACCATATATCTTGTACACCAGACATCCTCTGAAATCCCCGGATATCCCCCGAAAATCCTCGGACTTCCCCCTAAATTGTACACCTGACATCCCCAGCGGTTTGCCCCCACTTCTGTTCTTAATAAATAATTCACAGGTTTTAGAAAAAAAAAATAAAAAGCTTTGCGGAAGTAGCCTATTTCAGTTTCAGCCCTTAAATTTCATCCACCTTATTAGATTATAATGAAAATTTGCCCATACCCCTACACTGTCATTGTAAATTAACACCAAATTTTGCCTTGGTACGTTAAGTAGTTTTTGAGTTCTCGTATTTTCGTATTCTTGCTTGTTATGGGGCTGTAGCGCCTTTAAGGGTGGTTTTTGGCAAAATAATGGCTAATACCTTTACCTAATTTCGTTTTGAAAAGTTGGATTTTACGCAATTAGGTAAAATGTTGTACTGAGTAGGTACGTTATGAAAAACCTAAATTGTTTGACTCGCATAATTTTGCAAAACTCGATAGCTCGTTTTGGCAAATATTACGGCTCGTCAAGCAATATAGAACTTTTCATAACTAATTACGTAAATAACTATTTTTCAATCAATAAAGCTGTCGAATGGCACCAATTTCGACCAGCACTTTTAGAAAATGCATCCCCGCAAGATTTCATCGAAATATGCCGAGTTTCAAACTACTGCGTGTAACCCTTGCGAAGGTATCATATTTTTTGTGGTGGTCATCCCCCGAAATTGACACCCTCTTACGTTTAATACTCGAAGGTCGAACTCGTACACCAAGTTTTAGTAAGATACCTCCTGCTTTCTTTCTCAAGTTATGCGATGAACAGAATAATAGAAGGACGGCCGAGCGAGCGAGCGAATTCCCTAAAACTGTAGTGCCTGCGCATATGCTTCGGCATTAAAAATGCTTAGGCTTTCAAGAAAAAAAAAAAGGCAGCAGAGAAGCGGCTGGAACCTCCCCAACGCATGGGTCTTTGATTTCCGTGACTTATTGTGTTTAAGATTTTAAAGTTGATATGCCTAAATGGCACTTCCCGTGGACCAATTGCTCCCAAAAGCCTTTCAGCTCTTCAATGGGTTACCTAACCTCCATGTACCAAATTTCGGACAAATTGATCCAGTAGTTTGGGCTATAACGTGGTTTCAGTGTTATTACAAAATTTCGATTTTTCTACCCGAAGGGTACTAAATGCGAATAAATTTTATCTCATTTAAAAACAGAATTTGAAGACCTTTCTGATGATAACAATAAATCTTTCAAAAAGTTGTTTTTGATGGGTGAATGAGAGAATAATTTTAAGTTTCGAAATTGGTGTGCCAAAACGGCACTTTCCGTGGGTCGATTGAATCCAAAATTTGTTCAGCTCTTCGACGTGTAATACAATCCCCATGTGCAAAATTTCAGCCAAATCGGTTGAGGGGCTTGGGCTGTACCGCGATTTTAAAGTCCGATAAAAATCAATTTTTTTTAAATTGTTGGTCAAAAGGGCACTAAGAATGAATACATTTTTAGATGCAGAATTTGAACGTCTTTCTTATGGTGACGTGAAAAATGGGGGTTTGCATTTAAAATTTAAAAGTTGATGTGCCAAAATGGCATTTGTGGTTGCACGATTGGCTCCAAAAGCTTTTCAGATCTAAGTTGGGTTTTCACATGTACACGTACCAAATTTCAGCCAAATCGGTCGAGTAGTTTGGGCTGTGGCGTGTTTACGAACGTACGTTCATACATACAGACACATTTTAAAAACCACTTTTTTGGGTTCCTGAGACCTCAAAACGTATAGATCCGGTCTTATCTCGAATTCGAAAATTTTAGTGATTGCAGTAACCTCCCTTTTTTTTAAATGGTGAAGTGGAGTGGGGAGGTTAATAACTTAGTTGTCCGGAGATTTGCTCGTGAGCCAGGTTTCGTATACAGGGTGAGTCTGAAAGACTCCACATCCTTTATACCACAGAATCTGCTGTTCAAATGATGAAGCTTGGTGCAAAAATTATTGGTCAATTGTGATTCCTCTTGATGTTATAAGCCGCCAAAGATCTTCATTTTTAAACATTTTTTAAAAATATCCTTCATAAGGTGTTTCGTAGGATTTTGAATTTTTGCACAGCATTGTTACAGACCAAGAAGCAACTGCTGATGGTACTTAAGACATTATCCAAAAAGGGGATCTCTGTTATACAGGGTGGCCCCGATGTTATTTGCCCTTGAACTTTTTTATGTTTGAAAATATTGCTAATTTGCCTATGCGGTCGTATTCCTCGTTCAATTCTAAAACTTTTTTGGCTCTTAAAATTTTTCGAAAAAACTAACAACTCACGAAAAAAATTGAAAAAACCGAAAACATGATGCAGGTAATCACCTTAAAACCAATGATGAGTCTACCTCATAAAAAAGTGAAATTACCATCAATGTTTTTTCTTCAGTTGTGAGCAATGGCTCTGGGCACAGATGTAGGACAACACCTTCAATGCAAAAAACAGTTGAAATGTGATGCGTGTCAACGTACACTTTGATTTTTATTGAAATTGTAGGTTTATCACGATGATCATGTTTTCGGTTTTTTCAATTTTCCTCGTGAGTGGTTAGTTTTTTCGAAAAATTTTAAGAGCCATAAAAGTTTTTGAATTGAACGGGGAATACGGCCGCATAGGCAAATTAGTAATATTTTCAAACATAAAAAAGTTCAAGGGCAAATAACATCGGGGCCACCCTGTATAACAGGGATCCGCTTTTTGGATAACGTCTTAAGTACTATCAGCAGTTGCTTCTTGGTCTGTAACAATGCTGTGCAAAAATTCAAAATCCTACGATACTCCTTTCAAAAGATATTTAAAAATAACGTTTAAAAATGACGATTTTCGGCGGCTTATAACATCAAGAGGAATCACAATTGACCAATAATTAACCTCCCCACTCCACTTCACCATTTAAAAAAAAAGGGAGGTTACTGCAATCACTAAAATTTTCGAATTCGAGATAAGACCGGATCTGTACGTTTTGAGGTCTCAGGAACCCAAAAAAGTGGTTTTTAAAATGTGTCTGTATGTATGTACGTACGTACGTTCGTTAGTACGTACGTACGTTCGTTCGTTCGTTCGTTCGTAAACACGCCACAGCCCAAACTACTCGACCGATTTGGCTGAAATTTGGTACGTGTGCATGTGATAACCCAACTTAGATCTGAAAAGCTTTTGGAGCCAATCGTGCAACCAGAAATGCCGTTTTGGCACATCAACTTTTAAATTTTAAATGTAAACCCCCATTTTTCACGTCACAATAAGAAAGGCCTTCAGATTCTGCTTCCAAAGATGTATTCACTGTGAGTGCCCTTTTGACCAAAAACTAAAAATATCGAGATTTTTATCGGACTTTAAAATCGCGGTACAGCCCAAGCCCCTGAACCGATTTGGCTAAAATTTTGCACATGGGGATTGTATTACACGTCGAAGAGCTGAACAAATGTTGGATTCAATCGACCTACGGAAAGTGCCGTTTTGGCACACCAATTTCCAAATTTAAAGTATTTACCCATCAAAAACAACTTTTTGAAAGATTTATTGTTATCATCAGAAAGGTCTTCAAATTCTGGTTTTAAATGAGATAAAATTTATTCGCATTTAGTACCCTTCGGGTAGAAAAATCGAAATTTTGTAATAACACTGAAACCACGTTATAGCCCAAACTACTGGAAGGATTTGTCTGAAATTTGGTACATGGAGGTCAGGTGACCCGTTGAAGAGCTGAAAGGCTTTTGGGAGCAATTGGTTAACGGGAAGTGCCATTTAGGCATATTAACTTTAAAATCTTAAACACAAGTCACGGAAATCAAAGACCCACGCGTTGGGGAGGTTCCAGCCGCTTCTCTGCTGCCTTTTTTTGCACCAAGCTTCATCATTTGAAAAGTAGATTCTGTGGTATAAAGGATGTGGAGTCTTTCAGACTCACCCTGTATGTACTTTTCGTATATGGGTACGTACTATTTTGTGCAATTTTCTTCACATTGCTTTCGATGGCACAAATAGGCAGGTACTCTGAAATTTTTGAACAATTAACACATTTAAGAAGTAATAAAGACTTTTGACGCCCTCTTACGGAAGAATAGTCAAACATCGCCGTCTTGTAATAAAGACGTTGAAGCTGAATCTCTCGAGCCTCCATTCAAATGCATTTCGCTGATAAGGGTCAAATAACCCGAAACCGGTCTTTCATGGATTCGAAAAAAACGTAATTTTTGTGTGGAAGACTAGGGTCAAGTGGTGTAAAAATGAGACATTTTTCAAAACTTTTCATTGTTTTGCCACTTATTCAAGGAAAAACATAGTAAAAAAATCTTCATCGCATGTACTCTTTATTGCGGACTCGAACTCTCCTAAAAGATTTTATCAAATAAAAATATTTTTTCCAAAAAAAATTCAAAACTGTGTCTCATTTTTAACCTGCCTTTGCTGGGGTAAAAATGAGACGCGCCTGGGTAAAAATGAGACGTGGTGTTTTCAGGGCCATAGGCTTGTCGGTGCGCCACTAATTTTTGCTGGGGCAATTTTAAGACATTTGAGTTGAAAAGTGAGACACTATTTATCCAAAAAAAATGTGTAATTAAACAAAACAGAACGTTAAAGTTTTTAGTTTACATTAAATTTATCGAAGTTGATAGAAAAAATAAGTCGCTGAGAAACTCTAGCGGTCCCTCCATGGAATGCTGGGAGTGGTAGCTTCATTATAACATCTTCCTTAGATACGTTGAATTTTTCAGGCACTTGGGGAAATATAAACTTATCGCCTTTTCGACGAAAATAGGAGACGGCAAATTCGTTTTCTTCAGTATTTTCGACTAAAGCAACGTAGTGTAGCAGTTTTTTCTTTCCATGAAACTTGATCAAAATATAGTCCCCAATAGCTATTTCACTGCAATCGAATTCTTCATCCGAAAGATTATCTTCCTGTATGAGGTCCTTTAATGTCATAGCCTCCAGGTCACTATCCTCTTCGAAAACACAAATATCGGCATCACTTTCGGATGAGACATCAGGAGTTATTACCACGGTTATTTTTGGTTCTTTTTTCTTTTTCTGTGCTGGTTCTTTTTTCTTCTTTTGAGTAGCTTCTTTTTCTTTAATGCGATTTAAATATTCCAAACTCGTAATCACCGCACAATTGGAATCTATTTTACGTCTTTTTTTTATTTCAGGATTTGATTTATTGATCTTATTTAATAAAATGGTTTCAAATGTAGCAATATTATTCGATAAGGTAGGTATTTCTCCATCTTCACTCGTTGTTTATATTATTTTCAGCTGTCTCATTTTCATTTTCAACTTCTTGCTGTGCCTCTTGTCGATCTTCCTCCACTCTTTCCTCTTCATTGTCCTCTTCCCTTTCTAGCTGATCTAACTCATGAATGTCAAGTGGATAAGTGTCTGTGGGTCCCGCAATGTATTTTTCCAATTTGATTTCATTTAGTCGTTCTTTAGGATATTTTTCCCTACAACAAGGGAATATGCCAGTGCTCTCAAAAGACTTTTTTATAATAGCTTCTGTGATTCCTTCATTCCACAATGCACAAATCAGATCAGCAAACTCACTTTTTGTAAGCTTTCTCTGGTTTAATCGCTGCCATTCGATAAGCTTCTGGTTCCATTTAAGTTTGAGGGGTCCAAAGCAACACTTATCTAAAGGTTGCAAAACATCTGTGGCATGTGGTGGAAGTTTAAACAAGGTGACATCATTTTGTATGGCATGTTCAATTGTTCCTTTATCCAGGTGTGAAACGTGGCCATCTATTAAAATTAAGAGTGGCCTCTGTGGAACCATTTCACAAAACTTAATAAACCAACTGTTGAAGACAGCAGTTGTCATCCAGCCTTTGTCTGAGACAGCATAGCAAGTGTCTTTTAAATCGTTTGTACCCTTCCATGTGCTCCATAGATTTTGCCCTTGATATATAATTAGCGGGGGTAGCAATTCCCCACTCGCTGAAATACACGCCATCGTGGTTATATTTTCTTTCCCAGAACCTTCAATACTTCTATGGACTTTTTGACCCACAGCGGCAACGCCTTTTACTCTTCCTGGGTCTAAATTGAAACTCGTTTCGTCTAAGTTAAATATGTGTGAAGGTTTGTCCTGTAAACCAAGGTTGTTTATTGTTTCTTCAAGTCGGTCATAAAAATTGTATATAATGAAGGGATCGCTAGTAGCTGTTCTCCGACACTTTTCTAACTGCTCCATCTTTTTCTGGCTCAGTCGGTTCCTCTTGCAAAACATGCGAAACCAGTCATCTCCGGGTTTACCATCTTTAAAAACTGTTGTCAAATTATTTTCTTTGACGTAGGTTTGAACGGCCGACTTGATTTCGTCTTTGGTAAGAGCAAACCCCCATTTGGCCATAATTGTGATTTTCTGAGTTAAATCTGTTTCTTGTTCCCGTGATAATGTTTGTTTTCGACCACGTTTCGAAACATGTTTATTGTTAAGAAATCTACTTAACTTAGATTTATCGATTCGAAATCTTTTCGAAGCAGCTCTTAACGATAGCTTACCATCCTTAATCAAGGCAAGCGCCTGTTGGAAGTCTTTCTCTGTGTACGGTTTTTCTTTTGGCACATAGTTTCTAGGCATTTTGGCTGAAAAAGTGTAAACTATTATAGTACCTATCCACGTCTTATTTTTACCCCAATTCATGTCTCATATTTGCCCCAGCAGCCGTCTCAGGTTTACCCCATAAACTTACCACGTGCACACCCTCAGGCGGTTAACATTACACTGGATCGCTCTGGCACAGAGCGTTGCTACCGATTGGTCGACGAAACTCGACCTTCAGCGAGCGCGCCAAGCAGCTCAACACAGCATGGCAATAAAAGTTTGCCGCTTTATTTTAAAAGTTTTCGAGGCCCAAAATGCAACCTGTTAGAACACAATAACTTTTTGACGGATATATGCAATATTAATTTTCAAATTGATATATATTTAGGTTCTAACATGTATAGTTAGCAGTTAACCACATTAGCGTCGCAATGATACTATATTTCGTTAAAAAAAAATTAATGTCTCATTTTTACCCAAAATTTTAGGTGTCTCATTTTTACACCACTTGACCCTACCTAAAACTTCAAATCAGCAGTTTCCGCGACAAGTTAGCTTCCATCAATCTTTCCTCCACTCGAGATGTAAAACTAGGAATCGCAAAAACAAAGTGAGAAATTATTTACAACAAAATCACTTTGAGGATCTTATTATGACAAGTCATGCAATCACGCCAATCAATATTGTGAAAATTTCATTCAAGTGGTTGAGTATCGCCCAGAACAACTTTAAAGTGATCAGCAGAATTTTAAGCACCACTTTATGCCCTCCTTTAAATCTTGATATAAATTATCGTCTTTAAAGCGCAGCTGAGTCACGAATCTTCAGTTGGCAAAATGATCTCGATCTACGTACTTCTTTTCCTGCTCGGGGGCGTACTCTCCGCACCACCAGGTGCTACTCTAAAATCTCGTTTGAAATCTCAACAATGTTATGTTGCAGGATGTTCAATCGATGTCCACAAACTGACCCCGCAGCCTCTCGTGCTTAACCCGAACTACGAAATCATCTATCCCCCTCCAAACAGCGGATTTGAGTACAACGCAACCATTCCCGAGGGAGAAATCATCATCGTGTCCTGTCCGGGTTCGAGCCTCACTCTTTTCCCCCAAACTTCGACAGTTCTGCTAATCTGCGACGAAAACGACAATTTCATCCACGAGGACAGCCTGGTCAGTTTTTCTTCACTAACCTGCACATCCCAAAGCACTGGTACTGCTAGATTAACAGAAAAGTCCTGCGGACCTGACGCCCAAATTGTCGAGATAGGTTTTGAGATAAGTACTTTAAGATTTTTAACCGTCTCCGAGGTTTGTTTTGATCTCAACACGCTTAATCCTCTGTATACGAGGTACAATTTGAGCGCACCAAAACAGGACGTGGTACCAGAAGTGCATCCTAATCTTCTAATAGAAGACAACCAAATCTACAATCTTGATGTTTCAATCAGGGATATTTTTGACGCCGGTAATGTAGCTGCAAGAATCAATGGCCTGGTTGGCTTGCCACCAGACGCAGACAGTTACTCACATTATGCACTACAATCTTTAAGTGCCTCTTACATATGGGAGTACCTCGCAATTTCAACTATAATGCCACGATATTTGTCCACGTTCCTTCAAAGAACCTACAGTAATTGGTACCAACTAGCCAACGATGAAATTAAATTCGTGGCAAGAGACAGGCTTGATTTGCAAGTTTACGCTGGTACTTACGGAGTGGCAACTTTACCTCACGAACAGACAGGGGAAGAAGTTGAGATCTTTTTGCTTGAGGATCATGGAAGGAAGTTACCAGTGCCAGCTTTGACTTGGAAGGTTTATCACCAGCCGGAGACCAGGAAAGCTGTCGTTTTTATTGTAGTCAACACTGATCGAGATTTGGAGAAATACAGGTTTTGCAACGACTTTTCCGGGGCTATGGACTGGTTGACTCCAGCTGGTAGTACCCATAATTATAGCGATCCAGTTCAAGGTCTGACGTATTCTTGCACGTACAACACGGTGATGAAGGTTATTCCGCACCTGCCAGAGCTTGATGTTGTAGATATTCTGTATTAAACCGTTTTCTATGTTTTTTAAATAAATGTGTACCTATTTATAGATTGTACTTACTCCAAGCACCAATCTTGTCGTCAGTCTTCACTAAAATTGGGCTAAACACGCTTTCGAGACAAAATTTTCAAAAAATTTCAAGTGATTAGATGTAAAATGATTAAAGGCGTAGTTTTTGCCAATTTTACCGCCGACGAAGAATCTTTGACTTGATGCAACAACATTCAATCACGAACCACGCTAGTGTAAAGATTTTATCTTGTCTGTTCCAAATCTGTCTATTTCATCACCCCCACATGCCCTAAAGGAAGTTGTGTTTTAAATTTCACCACCCTAATCCAATTCGTTGAAAAATTCCGGTTATTTGTAGATTCATGTTTTCAACCCCTCATGATTTACAGGGGTGAGTTTATTTTTCCGTTGTTACATAACTCCTTGCGTATTTGCTGACTTCAGTTGTTCATAAATAAATCAATAGGGTTTCAGAAAAAATAAACAAAATATATTTATCCGTTTGCGAAGAGTTAGGGGTGGTAATAGCCTAGGGGCTGGTTTTAGGTTGAAAATTCATAAGACCTTTTTTCAATAGTTGAGTGAAATCTATCGAACCTCGTAATTTTATGCTACCATTTAAGACTTGAAGAAATTTCAAGTTTCAACCCTTAAATTTCATCCCCCTTGTTAGATCTTAGTGAGAATTTGTCCATCCACTTACGATGCCACTGAAAATTAACACACCAAATTCTGCCTTGATAGGGGAAGGAGGGTAACAGTGAGACGCTTTTTAATAACACTATTTAATAATAATGGTACAAAAAACCAATAATGCTACTGTTAACCTTACTTAAAAAATTAAAACCCGATTGGGGCTCTGTCTCACTGTACCCCAATGCCCTGGGGTAGACTGAGACAGGGTGTCGGGAACAGTGAGACGTGGTGTATAAGCTGTTACAAAATATCTTTAAAAAGAAGTGATTTTTATTTTTTATTCATTAGAACCTGCAAAGTTAAAAAATGTTAACATTTGAGATCTAATTCAAACGCGTAGAATGATTTTTGGGGCCTGGTGGTGACTATAGATTCAAGTGTAAAAACTTTTTACTAGTACATCAGCAGGCTCAAAACAATTATAAGACAACTTGTCTACTTTATATTGCAAGTTGTTTGCCAGCCAACTCACATATAAATCAGAATCTGAGCATGTCTCATTGTTCCCCACATTGTCTCAGTGTTCCCCACACAACTTTGTCTCATTGTTACCCAGGGGTCCATAAAAAAGTCTTGAAATTTAGTTTACTTATCAAAAACGAGTCATCATTATCTTGAACAAAGACTTTCACAGCTATGCCCGCTAAATCACGTCAAGTACATCGGCTCTAGGTACAGTTTAAAGTGTAGGTTGGTAGCACTCTGTAACTTGTACACAATCCGCGAAATTTGAAAAGTCTCACTGTTCCCCGTGTCTCACTGATACCCTCCTTCCCCTACGTTGAGTAGTTTTTGAGTCATTTTTGAATCATTAATCGAAAGTTATCGAATGACGCCATTTTCGACCAATACTTCTTATTAAGTGGAATTTCGAATTACAACCCCTAATTTCCACCCCATCTGTTTGATTTTAAGAAAAACGCATCCCCCCGCAAGATTTCACCGATATACATATATTGCACGTTGAGTTTCCAATAGGTGCGTTGCAACCCTTGCGGAGTTATCATATTTTTTGTGGTTTTCATCCCCTAAATATTAACCTCCCCAACCACACAATTAAAAAAATGGGAGGTTACTGCAATTGCTTTGGATAGGGGAGCGGAGCTTTACGTTATGCTAAGCTATGCTGCGCTATGTTACGCTATGCTGCGCTATTCTGCGCTATGCTGCGCTATTCGGCGCTATGCTGCGTTAAGTTACGTACATTATGTTTGTAAACACTGTACCGACCAAACTACTTATCCGACTTGCCTGGAATTTGGTAAATAGGCATCTCATACCCTAACTTAGATCTGAAAAGCTTTTGGAGCCAATCGTGCAACTGGAAATGCTATTTTGGCACATCAACTTTGAAACTTTAAATACAACCCTCATATTTGACATCACCGTAGGTATATTAACATACCTTATACAAACCTACGGTACCAGAAAGTTAAATAATCAGCTCGATAATTGCCGGGTTGGATCGTCGATAGATGTAGACTCAAGTACCCCTTTCATACATGTGTCACCTGCAAGGCTTGATGGGTTTGTGGAGTGGAGTGCTGCAGTTTGAGAATACAGTTCGTTTTGGGAGTGGGTTCAAAGCTAGACGGATCCATTTTTTTTTTCAACTTCCGTTCAGGTCTAAAAAATTATTCACACTTAGTGCCCTTTAGGCCAAAGAAATCAAGATTTTAGAACCACATTAAAGAACAAAAGCTTTTGGAAGCAACACACAACTTTGAAATTTTAAATACAAGCCGCCTGGTTTTAAAAATGTAGGTGTTCACCGTTTCGACGATTTGGGCAGAAAATTATGAAAATCTATAATTCTAATTCTCTCTGAAAAGTGGTGGATTCCGTAGTTTATCTTTCATAACGTTCGTGTTACATTGGGTCTTATCCTGGATGACATATAAGCTCGGTACTTTTTAAGCAGCGTTCCACGAGACTTCTTGGTGTTGGTAATGTTTGAAATACAGTTCTCCCTTCGAAATCAAATGGGGAAACTATATTTCAAAGGCCCCCGCAAAATTTCGTGGAGCTATGTTTAAAAAGTACCGAGCTTAGTTAGCTCGAGCTAAGTGTGTGCATGTATACGGAGTAACAGACAAAAAACATAAAAATATTTCTGTTGAATTGACTACTATCTACACAGAATACAAAGATCCACGCAGCAGTGAAGCGGCTGGAACTTCCCCATCGCGTGGATCTTTGACTTGGGTTTCTAGTCGAATTAGCATAGAAAATGTATTTTAGAACACACAAATTGAAACATTCTTCAGAGAAGAGTACCTAGGTATAAGTAAGTCCTTTTTAGGCAGGACCCCCAAAGTTCTAAAACCGTCGTTGAAACCAGTCTTATACAATTTCTGTGCTAATTCGGCTAGAAACACAAGTCAAAGATCCACGCGATGGGGAGGTTCCAGCCGCTTCACTGCTGCATTTTTTTATCCAAAAATTGATTTGCAATGCGTGATACAAAAACTTGTATCTTCCAAACCATTGAGGATTAAGGAACTAAACTTAGAGAGTTGAAGCTGGGGGGCAAACCGCTGGGGAAGTCCGAGGATTTCAGGGGGATGTACGGGGATTTCAGAGGATGTCTGCCCAGATAGCACAAGACATTCCCTGAATATTCAGAAAACGTCCATTTTGTATTCAGAATATACCGAATATTATATGTATTTGCCATGAACATTTTCATTCGGGAAGAATAAGTTCATATCATCTCCAGGAATATTCTGAAATGCATATCCGTATGTCAAATGAACAACTGAATATTCCTGGAGTTGCATCGCCATATTTTCACATTAACGTTTCGTATGGTTATATGTATTGAAATGCAATATTCATACGAAGTTACCTGAACATGCGGTGTACATACATGACACTCGTTACAATGAATATCCAAATGAAATCCAGAATATGCGACTCATATCCAGGTTGAAGTTTGTCGCCGATAGATGGTGCGCATGGAACAATTAGCTGCGCATGGAACAATTAGCTGCGCATAAAACCTCTCAATGGTATAAAGCTTACTGCAAGATCTAACAACACTAAAATTATAACATCATTTTATGATTCAGATTAGTGCCTGGTGCTGAGGACTTGAAATGGTACGTGGTATCCACAGGCCTGATGCCACGCTACTCATTTCCTTCTTCAAGTGGTGTACGCCAATTATGCCGTGAATAGTCCTGTATGCTCAGGAAATATACATAAAATAGCTAACTAAACATTTATTAGGAATGTCCATGTTATACACTGTGTTTATCCCTGTATATTCATGTGAAAAATGAATATCCCATGAATATTCTATGTATTTTCATGCATGGAAATTATTTATCTAATATCCATATGTACTTCATAGGTATATCAATTTGATATTCTTATGAAACTCGGGTGAATGTATTTTGATGCTATAGGTACCAAAAAAACGACATTTTGGTGAAACACAGAACGTTCATGGGTCATTCACAATGTATAGTGGGGATATACATACCTACTAAGTTCGCATATTAATGGATGAATATCCATTGTTCATTCATTGTATGTGTTTGTGTTATCTGGGTGGTGTACAAAATACGGTTAGCGGTTTACCCCCAGTTGAAACTAGAAGCTTTGGGTTTTCTTTTGATATCCTACTTGATCATGTTGATTTAACAATATGGCGAAGAACAATTTTTAGAACGGCAAAGAAAAATTGTCCGCAACGTAATTATTTTAAATAGAAATAACTTTTTTTGAATCATTAACGGAAAGCTATCGAATGACGCTATTTTCGACCAATACTTATTAAGCGGAATTGAGTTACAACCCTTAATTTGAAATAGCTGCGTGCAATAACCTCTGCGGAGTTATCATATTTTTTGTGATTTTCATCCCTCGATATTGGCACCCCCTCACTTTCAACAGACTTGAAGGTCGAACGAGCATACCAAGTTTCAGTAAGATAACTTCAGTAGTTCTCGAGTTATTGCAATTAATATTTTTTCGGGTTTTCACTCCTAGCTCCCACCCCCTTGGTCCGATATAGCCCAAAAGCATTCCCCACCTTACTTTTCGGGAGACAAAGTCGTATACCAAGTTTCAGAGCGATATCTCAATCCGTTCGCAAGTTATTGCTCGGACAGAGTGAGGAGCGAGCATACTGCTACGGCACTAAAAAACGTGGGAAGTCATGCGCAAGGGTTTTGCGTTGTTTTACTAGTGTTTTTTCAATTATTTGAGTTTTATTTTACTATGATGTTTCACACTGAGCCCATAATTAATTCAATAAACATTCTGTCAAACACGTTGACAGCTGCACTAAATTGAAACATACGTCATTGCGGGAAAATAGTTTTTTTTCGTCGCTGAAAAACGACTTACTGCGCTTTGACGTTTCCTTTGAGGTTATGTGAGCATTTATGTCAGTAACCCAACCGTAGTCTGTTTTACAAAAAAGCACAAACTCGGGTGATCTCGGGCGAGGTATAGGATGTAAGTTGGTAACGTGATAATATTCCTCCCCTCACTTTAATGTTCGCTAAAAGAAAAGGCAACAGGCACACTTCCTACCAGTCGCAGTCTACCAGTTGACTCGCGAAAAATCATCTTAAGTAAATCGCCAAAAAATGTCTGGAAACATTTAGGAACTTTCCGTTTACCCCCACGTCACCAGTCACTTTGACTTTGACATTCATTTTAGGTTATATGTCATAAACAGAATATTTTCCAAAAAATCTCAATCCCCACTGATTTTTCAGCAGAAATGCAGGCCGAGACAGCTTTCACGCCAAAAGTAAGTCCGACCGCAAAGTTCGTATGCGACAAATGCGAAAAATCCTTCTCCTGTTACTCTTCGCTGAACAAACACCTCCGGGATGTCCACAAAATCCCACAGGCCTCCATCACCTCCTCCAATTTCGACATCTACCCTTCCAAATGCTTCGACTGCCTCGTATCCTTCCGCCAAGTGGGGGACTTGCGAGAGCACTTGAAGAGCTTCCACAACGAGAGGCACGAAGTCCAGGAAATAATCTTTGAGAGGGCTGAACACTTTGCAGAGTGGCTCTCGAACCTGTCCGCCACTGGTAAGGTGCAGTACATCCGGGAGCGGGGGAAACAAAAGAGCAGTGATGGGGCTATCTGCTACTTCTACATGTGCAACCGGAGCAGCATCGGTGAGTGTTCTCTGTGGTCCAAAATCAAAAAAAAAAACGACAAAATGAAATTTTTTAAACAAGTTGCTGTTTTATTCGAAAAATATTAAAAAAAATATGATATCACCAATGTTTTTAGCAAGAGTGTTTATTAAGATAGTCAACAACTCGATTCAGGTCCCCAGCCTCGAAAACCCTTAGCCTAGAAAGTCTTTAGCCTTGAAAACAATCTAGGGTAATTCTCTATTTTAGTTATTTCCCATTTATACTATTGGTGTCACTGACGCTTGAACAGCGGCTCGAAAAATGTGGCATCCCTCCTGCTACGCAACGCTAAATACACTGAAGTAATCCTGGCTGCATAGGTTTCGTCAAGAATTATAGTAATTTGTAAATTGATCATTTAATTGATTTTGTTGAATACACTACTATTATTCAATATTATTAAACCATATTGTTGACTTTGGGACAAACGAAGGAAGCGGGTGAAATCACTTAGCACTTGGGAAAGTAAAAATCGCCGGATGATGTACAGTATGCGTAGGTGAAAATGCCCACCCGGGAAGGTGGGAGACAAACACTGCATGTCTGGTCCACTTCAGTTGCAAGTCGGAGTGGGAAATATCATTCGGTTCTTCAGGTAAGTACGAGCTTCCTGTTTAAGTAATTTAACCCGAGACAAGGCGCGTATTGAAATTTGCGTTCTTGATGGCCGCTTTTAGAAATCTGCCCTACGCGCATTTTTTTTTTAAACTTTCCCGCATCAATGATTTGTTATTAACTTTTCGTTACAATTTAACACGAGGGACGTAGGTACTGAAATAAATCTCAACATAAAGATCATTAGGTAATCGAGTCATTAATGTCTAAATCATGATTGCGATTAGTGATTTAAATCTAATCAGGCTTCAATGAAAGTTTTCCAATCGATTTAAATCGAGGTTAAGGCGTTGAATGCGATTGGTTCGTATCGATTGCAATCGATCGCCGCGTTGAACGGCCCTATTAATCTTCACAAATTAAAGGGAGGTTTTTACGAATAATATGTTAAAACTAGGAACGAATTTTTCGCTAAAATTAGCACCTCCATTATTAACGTCTGTTTAATTTAATTTCTACCATTTTCTTTATATTGAAACCATTAATGTGTTGTATGGGTCGAAATTGTTTACCATGCATGAAAGGATGGAAAAATGGTATCACTCGTGTGTCATAATTCATAAACAAATTACCTGGAGGTGTTAGGTTAACCTCTGAGAATCACACACGTTTAAATAATAATTCATAATGTCAGGAAGGTTTTATAAAATACCTAGTTATTCTCAAAATCAGAAATCTTCAAATTATTAATAATTGAAAACGTCCGTGTAAATTCCCTGTAACTGAGGTATACCTACACTTAGATCAGTATAAAACTTTAATAATAGATATTTATTTTATTAGGAGTTTAAGGGCCGCTTGCACCGCTGCTGCCTGATTAGCGCTAATCAGTGGCTAAACTGACATTAATGGATTGTTTCGACAATTGTAACCAGGATTTTAAACATGATTAGCATTAATCATCGGCGGTGCTATCGGGCATTAGTAAGACATTTAAATATTCTACAAAAAGTATAGAAATTGATGCACCAGTATCTAGCAGAAATATTAGCTCGTTATCACCATAACCCAACTTCACAAAATTTAGACCATTTGCATTCAGAATAACCTCATTAGTTATTTGTTGAGTTCGTTGAGACTCGAAAAAACGTATCATTAGAATGCTGAGATAAGTGATTAGTATTATTGCTATTGCTTGAAGAATTACTTTCTTCTACATTATCCATATGGTAAACTTTTTGGTTATTATTCCCAAAGTTATTGTTAAACGAGTTGTTACTGTTATAATAATTGTTAGAACCTCGCCCTCTGTTATTATATCCTTGACCTCTATTATTATATCCTTGGCCTCTATTGTTACACCCTTGACCTCTGTAGTATGATTGGCCTGGGTTATTTGTGAATTGTCTTGTATTATTAGATGGTCTGTGCTGATTTGAAAAATTATTTGTAAAGGGACGACCTCTAAAATTTCCACGATTTCCTGGACCGCGTCTAAAATCACGCATAGAATGCTTGTTGCACATCCCTTCGCGGTACATCGTTATCTTTTGCACCCCTTATGGCATCGTTCAATTTAGAATAATTGCGGGCTTTAATTATTGTACGCAACACAGTATTATTACGCAAACCGTTGGCAAATGCGTTAATTGCAATTTTTTCGTTTACCGATCTTAAAACTCCAAGAGCTTGTTGATCATTCTCCGCTTGAGTAATGGTGAGGTCTACCAATAACTCCTCAATTGTTTTTCCAAAAGTTTCTATAGATTTACCACCTTGTCTCGCATTATTTAGCTGTACGGACAAAACTGCCGACGACTTTTTCGTCAGAAAGTGTTTTTTAATGTCCACAATTAGATCTGCATTATTTGCATAGGTCGTATTCAAACGAATTTTTGCACTCTCAGACAGGCGCGTTTTTAAAATATCGTCGCCCTAGTACTTATTTCATCCACAGACCATCGACGAAGCAGGCGATTTTAGACCTTAACGTTTTAAGCATAGTAGTGATACACATCCGACTGTGAGAATCTTGAAGGACTTCAGTTCTTATTTGATACACATGCGCTTCTCTCAGGGATGCTCTTGTGGATCTGCAAGCTTTGGATTTGGTTAGAAAGTCGACTCGAAATAGTTTAAGGCATCTTAAACCGTGATCGGCAGCTATGTAGCTGTAATAAAACCATTTCACTTATCCTATTCATATCCATTACCTGTCAGAGACACCCGCGCTAACGTAACCTCCTACCTTTTTAATTTTATTTATTAAGTAGGTATACTCTTTACAAATGAGAGATCATAAAATTAGCAAATGTTGATTTATTTGAGCGATTTGAGGCACAGAATTAAAACAGTCAACCATTACATCATTCTATTAATGCCTCCCAACAATGGATTTCATTGCTTAGTTTTTCTTGTATAGTATTTCTTTTTAAAACAAACCATAAGGGTTTGTTTAATATTGTTTTCATACGGCGTTCCTTTGTAATTTTTTTACCTGATGGACAAGACGTTCGGGTTCTTGAGCGACAACGTTTGGACATCAGCACATCTGTTAAGGGTAATAAATAAAAGAAAACGGGGGTGTCTTTGACAATCAACATCATAAATAAGATAAGTCAAATGGCTTTATTACAAGCAGCAACCAACTATCTTGCTCATCCATTACCGCACATTCCGCGTCTTTTATAATTTATTCTAATTTTAGCAATTTAATCGTTCAACTGCTACTACTACTAGGACCTACCCCTTTATTGAAATTGCGTTTATTTCATTGAACTAAATCCTTCACATATTTTTTTGGACTGGTTTTAATTATATTATTATAGGTATTTGTGTTGTAATGTGGAAAATGTTTACCTACCTACCACAACATAGGCGTACTTAGTCAAAATGGGAATTTATTGCCGATGCCGAAAGCCAAATTCTGTTAGTCGTCCAGATTGTAGAAAATGTGACGTGCGAGGTTTGTGGATCAAATAAGTACGAAAGTAGTAACCGGTGGATATGTATCAATAAGCGCTGAACTATTCCGGTATAAGTGGTGGATGTGTCTCAAATATGCTTTGGAACGTTAAGGTCTAGAACGGTCTGCGTTGTCGACGGTCGGTGGATCAAATAAGTACTAGGGCGACGATATATATTGTTAGTAGCTTCTTTCCATCTGTATCCAGCAGCGCGTCGTACAATTCAATTGCGTCAATAAGTTGTTTTGTTACATTTTCAGCACCATTCATAATAGGTAGTAAGCTAGCAGCCAGTTTTTAGATTAAATTTATCAGTCATTTTTGTATCTTGTTCTATTGATGAGTCTGAATCGGAACTACTTGAATCTTCTACAGAAGTTTGTGGTGCGGTCTTACAATCTAACAATCTAATATCTAAAATTTTTTTTACATCATTAAAATATCCTAATATTGATTGTACGCATGCCTTTGCATCTTGTATTTCCGTCGGTTCATGCGAAGTACTATTGAAAACGTCCTTTAGCTCTGATAGCTGTGTTTTTAACTTATCTAACTTTTTTAGTCTACGATTTACCATCTACGATTTCCCTGCGTCTTGGAAGACCATCCTTATTTAAGTTCCTATAAAATACTCTTGTTTCCTCCAGCAAGTGCTGAAATTCCTGCAGCATCCAGAAGATCCGCCATCGATTCCATCCTCAAGTCGGCGTTTTTAACTAAATTCACTCAACTGTGCGCTTTTCACAATTTTCGCGAACATACTAGATTACGCACAAACTCGCATATTAATCGCGAACGACTTAATTGTCTTTTAAACCTCATTCCTTAAACTAGCTCCAAGTTCTCTCGACTTTTTGCAACTTGGCGAGCTACTTCGGCTCTAAACTTCTTTCCTAGCCTTTTCTTGCACTTTCCGAAACAACAAACAACGATGATTACTAGGGCTACGAGCAACACTAATATTCCGGCGATATCCTTAATTATTTGCGTATTGCTTGTCACACCTCCACTATTACCGGCTTGTGCAATGAATGATTATTTCTTCTTTTGATTGCGTTTTGCCCATTTTCGTAAAATTTTGTTATTCGCACACCTCGACACTCGAAGAAACCAGATTTTTAGTTATTTACCAACTGGCAGGGTCGCCATGTGATGTATGTGAGGGTGCGAGGGATTCGAAGCTTTGTTACATCGGTCGTAGCTCCCGAAGAACTACTTATTCGTTGTGATATTTTCCTAATGCTAATCTTACTTATTAAGCTCTTTTTGGTGTATTGAACCATTGAAGAAGGCTGATGAAGCAATCCAGCAAACCTAGCATTTTGCAACACTTTGGTGACTCCTGGAGTCGGTTGCTATACAGGCTGGTCCAACACTAGTGTCCAGCGGCAAAACGACCTTTTACTTTGAGGCTAGAGTTTTGAATTTTTTACAGGGTGTATGGGTACTAAAAACCCTTCAGATGGCGTTAACATTTTTTTCATTGGACCAAAAATGTGACGTTACGAGATTTCAAATTGAGCTATTTTCATGGAATAAATAATTTTTGTCCATAGGTTGACTATTTTCGGCCTTAAGATTATGTTGACCAGATTTTTAATTTTTTTGAACGTCAGGTTAGCAAACTGCAGAAGGCAAAATAATCGTCATTTTATTTCATAAGGAGGCCGTGAAACAATATCGAAACGATGCGCCGTGTGTCCAACTCGAGTTCATCGGAGATTTAGAACTGTCAGTTGCTTGTCATGTTTTGACAGCGGCCATTGAGCCCCAGAATTATTAATTGATTGATTTATTCGAATAATCTAATATTTTTACAAAAAAATTATGTGAAAATCATCGAGTCTGCCCCGCGAAGTTTTAAACACGCGCGCAGACGCAAAGCGTGTTGTTTACATCCTCGACTCTCGGCAGTTGATGCCTGGAAGATGTGAAGATTAATGAACCTTTTAGCAGTTTATTTTCTTGCAAACGCTCTCCAGAGGTTTACCTCATTTAATTATCAGTGAATAGAGTAAGTTTTTCAATTTTCTTTGTATTATTATAAGCAATACTGGTTAATTTAAGGTGTGAAGATTTGGACGACAGGATCATCACAAACTACAAGAAGCAGTTGTTTACTACAATTACAAGATAAAGGAATAGCGAAGGCAATACTAGCAGAATTATTCGTCAGTGTTAGTAATGAGAACAAGAAACCGAAACCCTGTCTGTCGAAGTGCCCGAACTTTGGTGAAATGCAATGCGAATGAATCTGGGACAGGTTTCAAAATCATACGTATTGTCTTTGTAAAACAATCAGCAAAACAGTGGCAATTTCTGTTGGATTAAATTATGAATAAAGCACCACTAAACTTATTTATTTTAAGTAAGGTACACACGCATCTTTATGAAATGGTCTGAATATTCACTTGGAACAAAATGCCCTAAATTCCTAGCTAGTAATTTATTTCACATTACTAATTCAACAATGTAGTTTATTTAGTTAAACGTAGTAAGGTTTCACTGCAATCTTGACACTAATCATCGCAGTCACTACACGAGTTCCTCAAACCGACACTGGTGCACAATATCCACACTTTTCCCTTGTAAAATGTAAACAGTCTTGGATCAGAACGTGATAATCATCAACAATTATTTGTAGTAGATGCCATAATCTTGTCGTTTAAATCCGAGTCCAAATCTTCAACATCACCTTCAATTAAACAGGGTTGTTTTTACAGATACAATGAAAGTTGAAAAACTTACCCAATTCACAGATAATTAAATAGGGTAAACCTTTGTACGAGTTTGCAAGGAAATAAACTGCTAGAAAGGTTATTAATCGTGTCGGACTGCCGGCATCAGCTGTCGAGGGTCGAGATGTAAACACGCATTGCGATTGCGCCTGCGCGTTCAAACACTTCGCCGTGAATATTCATGACTTTCGCATAAGTTGTTTGTAAAAATATCAGATTATTTCAATAAATCAATCAATTAATAATTCTGAAGTTCAATCACCCGTGTCAAAACATGACAAGCAACTGACAGTTCTAAATTTCCGATGAACTCAAGTTGGACACACGGCGCATCGTTTCGATATTGTTTCACGGCCTCCTTATGAAATAAAATGACGATTATTTTGCCTTCTGCAGTTTGCTAACCTGACGTTCAAAAAAATTAAAAATCTGGTCAACATAATCTTAAGGCCCAAAATAATCAGCCTATGGACAAAAATTATTTATTCCATGAAAATAGCTCAATTTGAAATCTCGTGACTTCACATTTTTGGTCCAATAAAAAAAAAAGTAAGGCCATCTGGAGGGTTTTTAGTACCCATACACCCTGTAAAAAATTCAAAACTCTAGCTTCAAAGGAAAAGGTCGTTTTGCCGCTGGACACTAGTGTTGGACCAGCCTGTATTGAGTCATCAGCCTTTATTACCTTACACTACAATCGGAAGCCGAACTCTGATTCTAGGGGACTTTTAGCATTTCATTTAAGACTATCAAAGGAACGTGTGTACAAAAATTCAGCCCTCTGATAATTTTTCCGAAGTAAAATTCTATGACTGGACTATTAAATTTTTAGTAGGTAGCGATTGCTCAAGAACAATTGTTCGCACGTAAACAGTAGGCAGGAACATTTTAACCTCCCCAACCCCATCACAATTTTAAAAAAATGGGAGGTTACTGCAATCACTAAAATTTTCGAATTTGAGATAGCACCAGATCTCCACGTTTTGAGGTCTCAGAAACCCAGAAAAGTGGTTTTTAAAATGTGTCTGTGTGTATGTTCGTACGTACGTACGTACGTACGTTTGTAAACACGCCACAGCCAAAACTACTGGGCCGATTTGGCTGTAATTTGGTACGTAGGCATCTCATAACCCAACTTAGATCTGAAAAGCTTTTGGAGCCAATCGTGCAACCGGAAATGCCATTTTGGCACATCAACTTTTAAATTTTAAATGCAAACCCCCATTTTTCACGTCACCATAAGAAAGACCTTCAAATTCTGCTTCTAAAAATGTATTCATTCTTAGTGCCCTTTTGACCAAAAATTAAAAAAAAATTGATTTTTATCGGACTTTAAAATCGCGGTACAGCCCAAGCCCCTGAACCGATTTGGCCGAAATTTTGCATATGGAGATTGTATTACACGTCGAAGAGCTGAACAAATTTTGAATTCAATCGACTCACGGAAAGTGCTGTTTTGGCATACCAATTTCCAAATTTAAAATTATTCTCTCATTTGACCATTAAAAACAGGTTTTTGAAAGATTTATTGTCACCATCAGAAACGTCTTCAAATTCTGGTTTTAAATAGGACAAAATTAATTCGCATTTAGCGCTGTTTGGTTCAAAAAATCGAAATTTTATAATAACAGTAAAAATACATTATAGCCCAAATTACTGAATCGATTTGGCTGAAATTTGGTACATGGAGATTAGGTGACCCGTTGAAGACCTGAAAGGCTTTTGGGAGCAATTGGCCCACGCGAACTGCCATTTAAGCATATCAACTTAAAATTTTAAATACAAGGCCTCTTTTTTATGTCGCCATTAGAAAGACGATCAAATTCTGGTTCTAAAAATGTACTCACAGTTTCTGCCATTTCAGTGGAAAATAGAGAAAAAATTCTTTCTCATTAAAAGGGAGCAGGCTGACAGTGGATGACATAAAGTGGCAGTTATTGTCAAAAAGGTGGCAAAAGATTGACCTTAAAAGGAACATATTGTCAAATGTGATGGGTGATGTACGAGGTGATGTCGGTATTTGTCAGAAAATTGCGAAATTAGTCACTGACGTCAGACGATAAGGATAAAAAAAAATCTGTTGAATTGACTACTATCTACACAGAATACAAAGATCCACGCGATGGGGAGGTTCCAGCCGCTTCTCTGCTGCATTTTTTTATTGAAAATTTGAAACTAAATATTTCAGCTCCTACATTTTTGTCGTCCGATGGACCGTTATGGAAATAATCGCATAAAGGCTGCGCGAAGTCGGTACTGGAGTGCGTCTTCTCGAAGCGAAAGGATGCTCCGTTCTAAAACGGGAGAACTTTTTTATATTCTCATTTTATAGCTCCTAAGGAGTAAATAGGCATTCCAAGTAGGGGAGAGTGGTACAATATGATCCCCCTAACGGGAGAATCGCTGTAGGTATATGATGTTTTGTGTTGCAAATTTTATGCTCTTTCAGTTTGGTTTTTGTGATAGTGGGTAAGCACATTCCGTATATGGCAGGACTTTTAGTATGTCGAATAATACGTAAAGTACAACATCTCAACGCAAAGAACCATTGGTCCCTAATTATGTCCAAATTTTTTTAATATTGCTGAACTAGTAGTCAAAGTTTACTGATTTGTTTGGTTAAAGTGCTCCAAACCCTAAAACTATATCTTTTGTTGATTTTTGAAGCTTCTTTGTTGTTCTAATATAAAAATATTTAATCCATTGTATAGCATGTCCATCCGCGGGATCATCATCATACAAATGATTTTTATTAAAAATACCGATAGTTTTAGTGTTATCAAAAAATCTAAAAGTGTTAGACAGTGAATAATTGAAAACTCGTCTAATTATATGCTTGTGGCGAATAAAAATATGTCAGAGCAAAGGATCCTAACTCTAGAGTACACTTTTCCTTTGGTGGTACTTAATTGCTTTTCAGAGGACTCAGAAATGTTTAATTTCTCTTTCAGGTACTTCAATAAACTACCAAACTATTTACTCTAGCTTTCAGTCTATGGATAGTTTTCTTTAAACTTATTATCTTTCGTTTTTGAACATTTGAAGACAGATTAGTTTCCCGTTTCGCTTTTCTGGGCTCTTTCTGCAACAATAGTAATATCTGTCCGGGATCCACACGACCGAGATTCACCCGATTTCCATGGCGATTCATTGTTGACAACAATGATTCACCATGGAAATAGGGTGAATCCCGGTCGTGTGGATCCCGGACATACTATAAAAGAATTAAATTTGGTTATTTCAATTTCAAGAATCAAAATATGCAGTATCTACCTCTTTCTTGGTGGCTTAACAAGACCAAGTTTACCATTGAATACAGATCTTTGCCTCAACTAGTAATTTTCTTGTATGTTTGGTGGTCTTTAATGATTCTTAAAATACCTACCTATAATCGTCAGTCTCAGATGATGTCAGTGTATAAGAGATTTAATTCCAGACGAAATTATATAAGTATCGAATGGGTTGTTAACGTACATTGCTGTTTTGTGAGTCTTGGGGAGCCTTTTGTTCCGTTGAGTCTGAAATATTTTTCTTTTTAATTATGTACCAAAGTTACCACAACCTCTTACATTTTTCTTTTCACCTTAACCAATTCATGTTCTTCAGTGTAACTTTTGAACGATTGGAAGGATTTCAAAAATGTTTGCATCAGTTTACAGACGATTTGTCATGCTTTAAAATTACGCATTGTAGTTTATCTTGGATGACAATTTGCACCAACTGCACATTGCTAACAAGATTGGTTGAATTCATTATTTTTTCAAATATTTTTTCAATTAACCTGCAACTTATAAATTTCAGCTTTTTAAGTTTAAGTTTCAGGGAAGCGAGGGGTGAAAGCGAAGCGTGAAAGGCAGCTAAAACACAACGGAAGTTGCAAACTGCCATACAAATGCACCAGTCAAATAAAAGTAAGAGAAATCGGGGGAGAAATCCACATCGTCTATTTCGAAACTCACTACGGACATGAGCTCGAAGTGCAACATTTACGGTTGACGAAACAGCAAAGGGAGGAACTTGCGGTGAAACTACGGGCGGGGGTGGCGGAATCACAAATTTTGGCGGAATTTAGGAAAGAAGACGGTCCTGGCAGAATAAATTTGATCACAAAGAAAGACTTGCATAACATTAAAATGAGTTACGGAATAATTACGAAGGAGGAAAGTCAAGAAGGCTGTCAGCTTAGTGGAGAGTCGATGGAAGTTGAGGCTCAGGAAAGCGAAATTGTTAACAAGATTAATTTGGAGTTTACCGAAATTGTTGAACGATTGAATTCGGTGGAAGATGAAGGCGTTTTAAATCAATTTTACGAGTATTTGAAAACTACCAAAGTGTTTTTGGATAGAATTTGTGCTCAAGAGAAAAAAATAACAGAAAACCATAATAGTTTTAGTGTTAAGTCAGAGAAGGGGAATATTGAAGATCATGATTACTGCTGAAATTATAATAATAAAATATGAAACTGTTTACAATTATTGCAGTGGTTTGATTGTGGGAAATGTCATAACCTCACTTTCGGCTGTTTGAAACGTGCACGTGAGCCTCAGTTCTACGTGAAATTGTGCAGTAAAAGGTGCCTAAATTTGACCTTGTATGGTAAGTTTGCAAACTGTTATTGTAATAAGTGAAATAAAACCATTTTTTCTAAAGTTATTGACCTAATTAGACCTATTTATAGGCTAAAGTTATAAATGTCTCCTTTTCGGGAATAGCCCAGCGTCTGTGAAGACTTCCACTTGGCGACTAAGTGGAATTCGGAATTTTCGTGTTTTGTGCTGCTTAAAATGATGAAATTCCCCTTTAAGCAGTATAATTTGTTACATTGAGTATAGAGTGTTTCCTGTTAAAGAGGGATAGCAGGTAGGTGGGTATATCTAGCGGGACGTGATTTTTTGAGGTTAAATGGAAGAATGTTAACAAATTGAAGACGGTGTAGGTCGTAGTTTAGTACGCGTGCCCTTTTTCTATCTTCCAGAGGCGAATTTACTTAACAGGGGGTTGGCGGAGGAACCACAGAATAACAGGGCCCTTACTAGATAAATGCTGTTACTTATTTTTGTAGTTTTGGCTGCAAGAGTAAGATCATCAATGTTATTCCAATTAATGTGGCGTAAATTAATCAAAAAAATAGGCATCCATCACCAAATCAACCCCCAGAATTGGTGTATATTAAACCGGTTTTGAAATTTTACAGTTGTGTATCATCTTTTAGCAAATGCGTTGGTAATATCTGTTGCCTTGTAGGTACTTATTGTAAGAAATGCCTTTTTGTACAATGAGCGTCATCTTTCATGACAAAGTAGCAATTAATGTTAGCAGTTATAGTGGTAGTGAAATGGCTCGCTCGGCCGCTCGTCTTCTACTCTGTTCGTCGCATAACTTGAGAACGAAAGCAGATATCGAGCTGAAATTCTGTACACAGATGTATACCCTAAAAATCTCGGCGGGGATTGCTTTTGGGCCAAATCGGACCACGGGGGTAGGAGTTACGGGTGAAAAACCGAAAAGTATTAATTGCAATAACTCGAGAACTAGTTGAGGTATCCTTCTGAAACTTGGTATGCACGCTCGACCTTCAAGTCTGTTGAAGGTGAGTGGGTGTCAATTTCGAGGGATGAAATTTAAGGGATGAAAACCACAAAAAATATGATAACTCCGCAAGGGTTGCACACAGCTATTTGAAAGTCAAACTGAACACATATTTCGATGAAATCTTGGGGGGGAATGCTTTTTTCGCAAAATCGAGCAGATGGGGTGGAAATTAGGGGTTGCAACTCGAAATTTCGCCTAATAAGCATTGACCGAAATTGACATAATTCGATAGCTTTCCATTAATAATTAAAGGCGCTACAACCCCTAACATGCAGAATTACAATAACACGAGAACTCAAAAACTTCTCAGAGTATCAAGGCAGAATTTGGAATGGTAATTTTCAGTGACACTGTAGACGGATGGACAGATTTTCATTAAGATCTACCAAAGGGACTGAAATTTAAGGGTTGAAACTGGAAATTTCTTCAAATAAATGGTTGTATAAAGTCAGGGAGTTTTCGGTCAACCATTGAAAAAAGTCTTATGAGTTTTCAACATAAAACCAACACCTAAATCACTAACAACCCCTAATTATTTGCAAGCGGATAATTACATTTTATGTATTTTTTCTGAAATTCTATTGTAAGTAAATACACAAGAAGTTATGTAACACCACAGAAATAAACTCACCCCTGTAAATCATGAAGGGGTACAGTCATGAGGGGGTGAAAAGATGAATTTCTGAATAGCCTCAATTTTTCAATAAATTGAATTAGAGTGGTGAAATTTAAAACACGGCTTTCTTTGGAGCATGTGGAGGTATGGTGAAATAGGGGGCTGGAGTTTAGGGGTTGAAACGTTCATGAAGCTTTGTAACTTTACACATTTACATTGTATCCTAGAGAAAGGAGAAGTGTATTTTAGGACAGCTTTATCCAAGGGGATGAAAGTTGGGGTGGAAACTCTAATTTTCACCGAATAATGCAGGGCTGAAATTAATACCATTCGATAGATTTCTATGGATGGTACAGTCAGGAGATAAAATATTGGCCCTCGACCGCGCAATGTCCACAGATTCTTAGAAAAGACACTCAAAATAGGTTTGTGAAGGCTTGTATCCCACTCGACTCGTTTTAATAAAGAGGTTTTCACGTTCAATTTTAATTTTTTTGATAAAGCTTGTGAAAAACAGTCCACAATGTAAGCGGTCTAGGGCCATTATTTTGCCTCCTGAGTGAATTACTATGGAATCTGGAAGTTTGCCAATTTCCATTTTCTTCAAATTTCGGATTTCCTGGTGCTTTCCCTTTTTTCAATTCCTCAAACTGCTTTCTCTTTAGTTATTTCTGTACTTTCCATTTCCCCCTCATCCCTGTCACTTCTTTCATTCTCCCTTCCTTCTTCTTCCTCCAGTAACTCTACAAAATGCCTTTTCTATTCCCCCATCTCTATCTTCCCATCTCCACCTTCTTTCCACTCTTGATTTATGTATTTCCATGCTTTTTTTACGGTCGTTATACTTCTTATCTTTTGTTCCTCTTCTTCTTTCATTTGTCTGTTCCTTTCCATGCATTTTTGCTTGTATGTTTATTTGGCCTTTATGTATTCTTCCCTGTTTGTCGTTTCCCCTTTTTTCCATTTTAGTAATTCTCTTCTTATCTCCCGTTTTGCTTTTTTGCAAACTATCTCTTTTTTTATTCTCTCCCCATATTATTAGTTCCTTTCTTACCGCCTTCGTTATAATTTTTTGTAGCTCTTTAATTTCTTCTCTTTTCATGTCTTCTTCTAGTATTATGTGGCCTGATCTACCCTTTCCCCTATTCTGAACGACTATTTCTTCGCAGGCCTCTTCATCATCATACAGGGTGATTCACGAAGATCGTTCATTAGAAACTTTTGGGCATCCACTTGTACTACAATTTTGAAATTTGGTGTTTTAATTTATTCATGTTTTGAATCTCCTCTTTTAACTTTCCATTTCCTTCTTTACCTGTTGATTTTCTTTTGTGAGAATTCTTATTTCTGTTAATGGTCCTGCTTTTTTCTGTTTTCTTGCGACTTTTCTCACAATTATATCTATTCAATTCTTATTGATTCCAGTGTCACCTTCTGAATTCCCAAAATGTTACTAACCTGGAGGAAAATATCTCTTTTGAAAAAAAACATTCACACCCAAACCAACATCGCCGAAAAATTCCTGAACATCCAGCTTAAACTAAATGCCGAACTGAAGCACCTCACATTCCAACCCCCGGTAGCGTACATCTACAACCCAGTCGAGTACGCATTTAAAGGCAACGCACTTTACGTCGATAAATACTGCCAGAACACCAAGAAAGTTCTCTTCGTGGGGATGAATCCAGGTCCCTTCGGCATGTGCCAAACCGGAGTACCCTTCGGCGAAGTGGACAGCGTCAAAAACTGGCTGGGAATCGAAACCCAAATTGAAAAACCCCCGCGGGAATGCCCAAATCGCCCAGTTTTGGGGTTCAACTGTCCCAGGTCTGAAGTAAGCGGCAATCGTTTGTGGAACTTCTTCAAGAAACTTTGCGAGGCCCCTGAGATCTTTTTCAGGAACGGCTTTGTTTATAATTACTGCCCTTTGGCGTTTTTGAGATCTGACGGCTTGAATTTGACGCCTCAGGATATAAAAGTAAATTTTTTGATAAGTAAACGCAGCTAAAATTGAGGTTTCTAGGACGGTCAAGGGCTTGAAGAGATTTGTGATAAATATTTTTGCGAAATAGTTGAGTTGCTGCGGCCGAAGATTGTGGTAGGTATTGGGCAATACGCGAAGAGGAGGTCTGCGATGGTTGTGAAGAAAAGTTCGATAAGTGCCAAAGTGATTCGCTTGGCTCATCCCAGTCCAAGAGCTCCCAACAATGAAAATTGGGTGGAAAAAGCTGAAAAAATGTTTAAGCAGAACGATCTGATGAAATATTTTGAAAATAAATAGAATTATTAAAACGAAGTCTTTAGTCTGTTTATCTATTGCAGACCTCCTAATTTCTTAAATCTAATTCAGCGTTTTCGTAATTTAGGGGTGTTTCTACAGTGCAGACATGAGATATGAGATATGTTAAGGCCCAGTTTAGTTTTGACATTTTAGCAAAATATTGCGGTTGCCCACAAATCGGTATCTCGGACGTACGCAACTTGATAAATATTATTTCTAACTTTCTTTTTCAAGACAGGGTTAAAACCTTCCGTTTCGTCTTTTGGCTGCTTCTTATCGCAGCACGTCTTGCACAACTCCTTGGTAAGCTTCGAATGAATAATAATAATAATGCTATCAATAATAACAATCCAAAGGGTATAATAGGTCGAATTCCCATTTAACAGCATTAGCAGGCAAGGAGGGAAATTGGACCTAATACTGGTAATAAATCCCATTAGTACTTCTGAGCTACGATAGATGGCGTAAGTCGCCGATGAAACAGATATGCTGTATAATTTGGTTTGCAACAAGACTGGCTTTATTTTACAATGGGAATTTTACAATCTGGTCATAGTTTACGAATTACAATGTAAATGAACGGACTACTCACAGAACAAGTGTGGAAAAGCATTCTATACTCTGTCCGGGATCCACACGACCGAGATTCACCCTATTTCCATGGCGATTCATTGTTGTCAACAATGAATCCCCATGGAAATAGGGTGAATCTCGGTCGTGTGGATCCCGGACAGACCATATAACTCTGTCCGGGATCCACACGACCAAGATTCACCCAATTTCCATGACGACTCATTGTTGACAACAATGATTCGCCATGGGAACAGGGTGAATCCCGGTCGTGTGGATTCCGGACAGACCATAGTTCCAATTTTTAACAAATTTTACTACAAAAAGGCACTGTGTCCTTAGTTTTTGCAGGATTTTTATTTGATAGGGACTGAGTTGGCCAGATCTTCGTTCATCATGGAAGTCTTAGCTTATACGGGGTGCGAGATTGAATCTCCAAAATGCTATATCTTTCTTATTTGTAGTCCGATTTAAGTAAACGAAAAACCAGATGCAATCGCTCAGAAAACGCTACAAACTCAGAGTAGTTTTGATTTTTATCAGCTTCAACTTGAATGTCAACAACTGGTTGTCAACTTTTCATTTTCAAATGGACATACCCAGTTTTTCTTGCTCAGTCTGAAAGCTAATTTTTTTCTGCATCTTTTGATGTGAAATAAAGCGGGTTTGGTTTACAATTAGTTCTGAAAATAATTGTAACTTTTTGTTAAAATGCGAATATTTTTAACCTCCCCACTCCACTTCACCATTTAAAAAAAAGGGAGGTTACTGCAATCACTAAAATTTTCGAATTCGAGATAAGACCGGATCAATACGTTTTGAGGTCTCAGGAGCCCAAAAAAGTGGTTTTTAAAATGTGTCTGTATGTATGTACGTACGTTCGTACGTTTGTACAGCCGCGGCCAGATTTAATGTCGCGAAGGAGATGCGCTCGGTACGCCCGGGTGTAAGACGACGTAGAGTGACTTTTATATAAGCACAAGTGCAAACACAATGCGAACGGGAAATACGTGACCAACCCTAAATTCCTCCAGCAATATCGTTTCCTTTATTTCACTGTCAATTTTAAAGTTATCCGATGTGTGTATTTATATGCGACCCCGAAATCTCTTTCTATAATAATTATAAAGGGTTCCATAAATAATATTTACAGCATTCTTTATGATGTCCCCTAACATAAGTAAGGTAAAGGTAATAGGCGCTTTTCATTTACACATTTATCTGAGGAGCTCAGTTAATCTCAGCAATTTGATTGGCTAATATTCAAACGAACCAATCAAATTGGGCGATTAACTGAGGCTGCTCAGATAAATGTGTAAATGGAAAGAGCCTAATATCATACGGACAAAATGTTGCCTGAGAAGAAAGTCAACAAATTAAATTGAAAATCGCACGATACTAATCATTAGCCAATAGAAAAATTGATTTCTGTGTGTTTACCATGGCAATACGAGGATTTCTTGGAAATTTTTGATACCTATCTAGACCAACCTAAACGAAATTAATAAGTGGAAATTTTTATGTCAAATTAAATGTCAAAAATCATTTCTATTCAATTTTTGTGTCTATCGTTGCTATTTTCTTACCGAATCTGCATTCGAGCATTAATTCATGTCCTGGAAATTTTAGTCGTGCATCCCAACAACGTAATCGGGCCCTCGTGTTCCACTCGGGCCGATTAATACGTTGTTAGAATGCACTCCAAAAATTTCCGGAAAGAATTAATGCTCTTATGAGATTATAAGTGAAAATCGCACAATACTAATCATTAGCCAATAGAAAAATTGATTTCTGTGTGTTTACCATGGCAACTCAAGGATTTCCTGGAAATTTTTGATACCTATCTAGACCAACCTAAACGAAATTAATAAGTGGAAATTTGTATGTCAAATGAAATGTCAAAAATCATTTCTATTCAATTTCTGTGGCTGTATCGTTGCTATTTTCTTACCGAATCTGCATTCGAGCATTAATTCATTTCCTGGAAATTTTAGTCGTGCATCCCAACAACGTAATCGGGCCCTCGTGTTCCACTCGGGCCGATTAATACGTTGTTGGAATGCACTCCAAAAATTTCCGGAAAGAATTAATGCTCTTATGAGATTATAAGTGAAAATCGCACGAAACTAATCATTAGCCAATAGAAAAATTGATTTCTGTGTGTTTACCATGGCAACTAGAGGATTTTCTTGGAAATTTTTGGTTCCTTCCTTGACCAACCTAGGTGAAATTAATAAGTGGAAATTTTTATGTCAAATTAATTGTCAAAAATGACAATTTTATCGTAATTTATCGTAATTCATCGTATCGTTGCGATTTTCTTACCGAATCTGCATTCGAGCATTAATTCATTTCCTGGAAATTTTAGTCGTGCACCCCAACAACGTAATCAGGCCCTCGTGTTCCACTCGGGCCGATTAATATGTTGTTGGGATACACTCCAAAAATTTTCGGGAATTTTCTTCTTCTATTTTTGAGGAGAATATATGTGGCTAAAATATTGTGCTGTCTCTGTTAGGTCCTGTATGCATATTAATTTGGTGTTAATTTGACATCTTCTAAAGAGGGACAAGAAGCATAACTGAAATGTAAATTAAAAAAGGTTGCAAAATCTCAACAAACTCTACTTAAACCCCTACAATTAACTATGTATGTATTGTTTTAATAACGAATTAAAAGTTCAAATTGGCTTCGTCGTTTTTGTTTGTCTTGGGCGGCAGTCTTTTAAAAGCGAAAATAAAAAAATACAAATGTGCGCCTTTAAGCGGCGTTTCATTGTTAGTAATTTTTTAACTACTAAATATTTATTTACTTGGCTTTTCCTGTTCTATTTAAATTTTTTTTAAATTAGTCTACTCTGTAATTTTTAACGTTAAAAAATCAAATAAAATGTGATGATTACTAAAAATTGTACGCTTCCTTGGTAGCACAATATGTTAAAATTAACATCACAGACGTTAAAAAAAATTCATGCGACAAAATGTAGTCACAGATTCTTGAGACAAAATTAAGGGACTCGTATTTTTAATTGTTTGGAAGTGGCCCCTTTTTCGGACTTATAGCCCCCTGAAATTTGCTTCTAAGAATAGTCTTTTATTTATATCTCACATTTCAGGAGGCTGTAACTCCGAAAGGGAGGAGGACACTTGTCAAAAATAAAAAATAAGGGTCCCCTAAATTTGTCTCAAGAATCTGCGACCACATTTTGTCGCATAAATTTTGTGACACCCCGTATAATTCCTCCGTATAAAACCGTAGTAAAAACTGGAGCCAATTTGGCAAAGCTAGTAATATTTGCGTAATTAGCAAGCTGAAATTGTTGAAATCGACTCTTAAATGGTGTGCCGCAGAATCATTGTTCCCCAGCGATTATTAATCATACCTTGAGTTATATTTGCCATGAAAATAAAATAAATAATAATTTTTGCCAATAAAATCGATAAACTGAAGCCACATCTGGGGATATCGTTCAAATTGTGGTAAATTGTGAACAATCAGCGGTCAAATTTTATGTTTCACACGATCACACGGCAGATAAATCAGTTAACGTGTTGGCATTATTTATACAGCATCGGTAAACTGAGGGTAGGTCACGTGTTTCCAGTTCGGGTACCTGTGTTCGCATAAAATTAACTCTACGTCGTCTTACGCCTGGACGTGCCGAGCGCTTCTCCTTCGCGACATTAAATCTGGCCGCGGCTGTACGTACGTACGTACGTACGTTCGTAAACACGCCACAGCCCAAACCACTCGACAGATTTAGCTGAAATTTGGTACGTGTGCATGTGATAACCCAACTTAGATCTGAAAAGCTTTTGGAGCCAATCGTGCAACCAGAAATGCCATTTTGGCACATCATCTTTTAAATTTTAAATGCAAACCCCCATTTTTCACGTCACGATAGGAAAGACCTTCAAATTCTGCTTCTAAAAATGCATTCATTCTTAGTGCCCTTTTGACCAAAAATAAAAAAAAAAGATTTTTATCGGACTTTAAAATCGCGGTACAGCCCAAGCCCCTGAACCGATTTGGCTGAAATTTTGCACAAGGGTATTGTATTACACGTCGAAGAGGTGAACAAATTTTGGATTCAATCGGCCCACGGAAAGTGCCGTTTTGGCACACCAATTTCGAAATTTAAAATTATTCTCTAATTTACCCATCCAAAACAAGTTTTTGAAAGATTTATTGTCACTATCGAGGTCACCATCAGAAAGGTCTTCAATTTCTGGTTTTAAATGAGACAAAATTTATTCGCATTTAGAACCCTTTGGGTAGAAAAATCGAAATTTTGTAATAACACTGAAACCACTTTATAGCCCAAACTAGTGGACCGATTTGCCCGAAATTTGGTAAATGGAGGTGACGTAACCCGTTGAAGAGCTGAAAGGCTTTTGGGAGCAATTGGTCAACGGAAAGTGCCATTTAGGCATATCAACTTTAGAATTTTAAACAGAAAGTTGACAACGAGTTGGCATTCAAGTTGAAATTGATAAAAATCAAAGCTACTCTAAGTTTGTAGCGTTTTATGAGCCATTTCATCTGGTTTTTTAACCTCCCCACTCCACTTCACCATTTAAAAAAAAAGGGAGGTTACTGCAATCACTAAAATTTTCGAATTCGAGATAAGACCGGATCTATACGTTTTGAGGTCTCACGAACCCAAAAAAGTGGTTTTTAAAATGTGTCTGTATGTATGTACGTACGTTCGTTCGTACGTACGTACGTTCGTACGTTCGTAAACACGCCACAGCCCAAAGTACTCGACCGATTTGGCTGAAATTTGGTACGTGTGCATGTGATAACCCAACTTAGATCTGAAAAGTTTTTGGAGCCAATCGTGCAACTAGAAATGCCATTTTGGCACACCAACTTTTAAACTTTAAATGCAAACCCCCATTTTTCACGTCACGATAGGAAAGGCCTTCAAATTCTGCTTCTAAAAATGCATTAATTCTTAGTGCCCTTTTGACCAAAAATAAAAAAAAAATTGATTTTTCTCGGACTTTAAAATCGTGCTACAGCCCAAGCCCCTGAACCGATTTGGCTGAAATTTCGTACATGGGGATTGTATTACACGTCGAAGAGCTGAACAAATTTTGGATTCAATCGGCCTACGGAAAGTGCCGTTTTGGCACACCAATTTCCAACTTTAAAATTATTCACTCATTTGACCCACCCAAAAGAAGTTTTTGAAAGATTTATTGTCACCATCAGAAAGGTCTTCAAATTCTGGTTTTAAATAAGACAAAATTCGTTCGCATTTAGTGCTCTTTGGGTCAAAAAATCGAAATTTTTTAATAACACTAAAAATACATTATAGCCCAAATTAGTGAATCGATTTGGCTGAAATTTTGCACATGAGGATTGTATTACACGTCGAAGAGGTGGACAAATTTTGGATTCAATCGGCCCACGGAAAGTGCCATTTAGGCATATCAACTTAAACACAAGTCACGGAAATCAAAGACCTACGCGTTGGGGAGGTTCCAGCCGCTTCTCTGCTGCCTTTTTTGTTTACTTAAATCGGACTACAAATAACAAAGTTATAGTATTTTGGAGTTTCAATCTCGCACCCTGTATACAATTTCCCTAGAGGTCTTGGTTAAATGTGTTGCTCTCTATGTTCAGCACCTACGATAGACAACTTCTTGATTTATTTACAACAAAACACTGCACTTACCTCAGTGCCATATAGGTAGGCAGCCAGTAATCCTATAAACGACATTATTGCAAATGTGTCGGGGAAGAATAATTTAAAATACCTCCATTTGTTTTCAGAAAAGGCTCGTTGGCCTTGTTATAGGAAACTTGTCGAATTTTCCTCCCATAACAAACATAGAGCATGCTGACAACAACCCCGTCTGCTAAAACAGTAGGAACGTTAGGGGTGCTTCAGCTGGAGAACACTATGGTAATCACTGTACTGTTGTGTTTGATGGCTACGCAGACACCATCAACAGCACAAAACGTGCGAAACAAAAACGTAGAAGTGCCTTGAAGACTTCGGTTGATATAGATTTCAGTGAAGATATGGCGGTGACTGTTCAGCAAGAACACTTCCTTGCTAATGAGAAGAACAAAACCAAGTTCATAAATATGCTATCTCAGAAAATGACCAGGGAGGGTATTGAAACAAGAATAAGTGAGGGTGATGCTGATACTATCATTGTGCGATGTGGAATAGAAAAAGCTGCATCTAAGGACAATGTAACAATTATTGTTAAAAGGGAGAAATTAACTTTTTATTTCTCTCAACACTTTACAACCACCTTTTCTCCGGGTTATCGTTACCGACTGTGACTCCCCGTCTTTTCATCCTCTAGCGCCATCTCTCCGTAACTCTTTCAACAGTCGCCGGGTCTGTTGCAGTTTCCTTCACCATCGCACTGCTTATCCACCGCACCATCTATTGTGAGTGGCCGCTTTTCACAGTCTTCTCAGCCCCCTACTCATCTCGCCTCGCAACACAATCATAGGCGAGGACATTGATTTGCTGGTCTTGTTGATAGCATTAGCTCCACCTCAAACCAACATATTCTTCATCAGACCAGGTAGAGGGAAAGTGGTGACAAAAACATATTCCTTGGGATTACAAAAACTTGGATTCGCAAAAAGTATTCTTTTCATCCACGGGTTCAGTGGGTGCGACACCACCTCATCCGTGTATAGGAAAGGTAAGGCACTGATTATGAAATTGTTTGGGAAAGATGAAAGCCTCAAAGCGGTTGGAGATGTTTTCTATGAGCCCTCATCCACACCACAGGCGGTGTCACAAGCTGGTGAGCAGATGTTTTTAACAATGTATCGAGCTCGTCAAAAAGACTTGAACAGCTTTAGGTACTTCGCATTCCTAAAATCGTCAAACAAGATGAAGCCAGATCTTCCGTCTTTGCCGCCAACCAGAGGCTCTGCCCAGCAGCACTCTTACAGAGTATATTTTCAAGTTCAAAACTGGTTAGGCAACAAGCTGCTACCTGAGGAGCGGGTATGGATACGGGGGATCGATGGAACACTGCAACCCCTAATGACAAAGGAATCTGCAGCTCCTGATACGATTTTGAAAACAATTTTTTGCCACTGCACCGCTGGTTGTGGTGTACGCTGCGGATGTCGAAAGGCTGCTATAAAATGTACTTCAGTTTGCGGGAATTGTGAGGGAGCTTGCACGAATGGCCCTCCACCAGAAGATGAGGAGTTTGATGAGGATGTGCCCGAAGAGCCCAACAAATAATTTTTCATTAAAAAAAAATATTTACAAAAGTTGAATTTTAATTAAATAGTTAAATGAACGTAGTTTAATATTTATTATGCATGAAAATTTACTTTACCTAATTGCGTTTTGAAAAGTTGGATTTTACGCAATTAGGTAAAATGTTGTACTGAATACGTTATGAAAAACCTAAATTGTTTGACTCGCATAATGTTGCAAAACTCGCTATCGCTCGTTTTGGCAAATATTACGAGTCGTCAAACAATATAGGACTTTTCATAACTAATTACGTAAATAACTATTACCTAATTGCGTTTTGAAAAGTTGGATTTTACACAATTAGGTAAAATGTTGTACGGAATACGTTATGAAAAGCATAAATTGTTTGACTCGCATAATGTTGCAAAACTCGCTATCGCTCGTTTTGGCAAATATTACGAAAATTTTCCGAATACCGTGCGTATTTATGAACCGATTTAGTCGGAATTGGTCTTAAAATGATCAACGACCCAATCAGTTTGACAATTGGAAGTCCTTGCTTTTCATAACGTATTCCGAACAACATTTTACCTAATTGTGTAAAATCCAACTTTTCAAAACGCAATTAGGTAATAGTTATTTACGTAATTAGTTATGAAAAGTCCTATATTGTTTGACGAGTCGTAATATTTGCCAAAACGAGCGATAGCGAGTTTTGCAACATTATGCGAGTCAAACAATTTAGGTTTTTCATAACGTATTCAGTACAACATTTTACCTAATTGCGTAAAATCCAACTTTTCAAAACGCAATTAGGTAAAGTAAATTTTCATGCATAATAAATATTAAACTACGTTCATTTAACTATTTAATTAAAATTCAACTTTTGTAAATATTTTTTTTTAATGAAAAATTATTTGTTGGGCTCTTCGGGCACATCCTCATCAAACTCCTCATCTTCTGGTGGAGGGCCATTCGTGCAAGCTCCCTCACAATTCCCGCAAACTGAAGTACATTTTATAGCAGCCTTTCGACATCCGCAGCGTACACCACAACCAGCGGTGCAGTGGCAAAAAATTGTTTTCAAAATCGTATCAGGAGCTGCAGGTTCCTTTGTCATTAGGGGTTGCAGTGTTCCATCGATCCCCCGTATCCATCCCCGCTCCTCAGGTAGCAGCTTGTTGCCTAACCAGTTTTGAACTTGAAAATATACTCTGTAAGAGTGCTGCTGGGCAGAGCCTCTGGTTGGCGGCAAAGACGGAAGATCTGGCTTCATCTTGTTTGACGATTTTAGGAATGCGAAGTACCTAAAGCTGTTCAAGTCTTTTTGACGAGCTCGATACATTGTTAAAAACATCTGCTCACCAGCTTGTGACACCGCCTGTGGCGTGGATGAGGGCTCATAGAAAACATCTCCAACCGCTTTGAGGCTTTCATCTTTCCCAAACAATTTCATCATCAGTGCCTTACCTTTCCTATACACGGATGAGGTGGTGTCGCACCCACTGAACCCGTGGATGAAAAGAATACTTTTTGCGAATCCAAGTTTTTGTAATCCCAAGGAATATGTTTTTGTCACCACTTTCCCTCTACCTGGTCTGATGAAGAATATGTTGGTTTGAGGTGGAGCTAATGCTATCAACAAGACCAGCAAATCAATGTCCTCGCCTATGATTGTGTTGCGAGGCGAGATGAGTAGGGGGCTGAGAAGACTGTGAAAGGCGGCCACTCACAATAGATGGTGCGGTGGATAAGCAGTGCGATGGTGAAGGAAACTGCAACAGACCCGGTGACTTTTAGTATGATGTTCTGTAGATACTAGCGAACAACCATGCCAAATTTCAAAACTCCGGGATTTTTTTCACTCGATCGCCACATTTTTGTCTAATTTGACTGGGCTATTGGTTTTGGATGCATTTCTGAAAATTAAATGCTCAGTGGCACTGGTCGAATTTGTGAGGTTAAGTAAAAGTGCCGTTTTGGCACATCAATTTCGAAATTTAAAATTATTCTCTCATTTACCCATCCAAAACAAGTTTTTGAAAGATTTATTGTCACCATCAGGAAGGTCTTCAAATTCTGGTTTTAATTAAGACAAAATTCATTTTCATTTAAGTAGTACCCTTTGGGTAGAAAAATCGAAATTTTGTAATAACACTGAAACCACTGGATCGATTTGCCCGAAATTTGGTACATGGAGGTTAGGAGACCCGTTGAAGAGCTGAAAGGCTTTTGGGAGCAATTGGTCCACGGGAAGTGCCATTTAGGCATATCAACTTTAAAATCATAAACACAAGTCACGGAGATCAAAGACCCACGCGTTGGGAAGGTTCCAGCCGCTTCTCTGCTGCCATTTTTATCTGGTTGTGGGGAAATTAAAATGGTCGTGTACTAGACCCATCATAATTATTACTGTCAAATACAAAGTGTAGAAACAAAGCGCGCACTACAAACAGGAGAATTTCAAAATTTACGAATTAGAGATTTCCTGAGGAAAAAATTGATTTCTGCGCGCTTAAATTTCCCGCACAATTTCTTTCCAACAGTGGGTGGGTTTGAATTTGAAATAACCAGACGCGCACGTAGCGGACCTAGCGAAAAAGCCTCGAACTGAATTACAGATTTGGTGGCAATCCGAGGTGAAAATTGCAGTTTTATTCCAATTTTCGTTTCAAGCTCATTTAAAAAATAAAAAAAACAGCAACCCCTTACCCCAATTAGGGACACCTATTACATCATATACAGGGTGTCCCAATTGTCTGTATTCGGTCGATAACTCCATTGCTGTTAGATATAGCGAAAAATTGTTAAATACAAAGTTGCAGAGGGTCAAACAAGGCACATTTCAAAAATACAATCCTGTATACAGGTTGTCCCACTAAGGAATAAGAACACAAACATATTTCTTTTTAAATGGAACACCCTGTATTTTAATTTTTTATTGGATTCTATGATGAATTCCGAGTAACATTCATTAATCATGTTTTCATCTGAAGCGAATGGTTTAGAAGATATTGGTAATTTTGTGGAAAAAATTACTTTTGCAGTACTTGTTTTGAAAAATCACCCCACAACCAATTTTCCACTTTTGGTTTTGTAAATTTAGCATGTTATTAAGGTAGCTTTGGGCTATCTTTCAAGCGTTTGAAAACGCTCTTAGCTTCTTAAATTCGTCTCCAGTAACATTATGAACTTTCAAAATTGTAGAGGTTTAAATTTCGAAATTTTTAAATGGCACCACTATCAAGCGTTATAGCCATAAGCTGTAACATTAGTGAGATCTGCGAGGACCTGTGTTCCAAATCATTTACGGGCCCCTTGTTGCTAACTTTCAAAAATAAAGAGAAGAAAAATTGTTAAAAAAGAAAATTGAAATGCGCCGCAGGCGAAATTTTTGAAAACTTTCAAGGTCACGCATTTTCCAAGCACTTAGAATACACACCGGGCCCTCAAAGCTGCCCGGGCCCGTGTCTTTGGAACACCCTGAACTCCCCTACACTACGCCACTGTTTGAAAAAGCCCAAGCGGCCCACCAAGCCGCGGCCCACCGGGAAAATTCCCGCCTGTCCCATCCGCCCTGTCTTAGGACGATCAATTATTAACCAGGTGTCATTTTTCACCAAACTTTCAATTTCGTCAACAATAGAAGCCTTCCACTTTTCTTTGTCTGGTCCGCTGGATAGCTTCTTTCCAACTGATTTCCCCCATAAATGCAAAATTCACATCTGCATCTTCTTTTTGAAGTTGATCAGTCTTCTGCCCTTCGGTCCCTTTCTGCACTTCGTGATATTGTTTTCTTGGTCGACCTGGTTTTCCGGTTAAAATTTTCTTGGATCTTCCTGAACCTCTTCTGATTTCGTCAGCCTCCTCTTCTTCGTGAAGGTCTTCGTTATTTATGGAACGAATTTATTGATTTATTTTATTTTTTATTTATTTTTATTTTACAATTGTACTTTATTTATGTACTTTTTGTTCAACTGTTTATAACAAAACACTGACTTCTTGAGTCGTTCTTCTCAACAGATTCAGGATACACTGCGGAGCCCCAATTTTCTCGCTACAGCGTAGGGCTACACCCCATGCCTTTAGGAAAACGCCCAGGCGAGTAAAGGGTTTTTAGACGTGATAGCGTAAGGCTTCAGATCTTGGGACACCCTGAGCGAGAACGGTGGATTGTACTGCCGTTTTTGGACGCAAATTCTATGCTTTTGGGCTCGTGTGTATTCGAATACGATATTAAGAACCTGTGGGCTCTTCTGTAGGGTCCATAAGACGTACCACTTCAGGAAAACCCAATTTTTCGACTTTATTTATGGGTGCTGAAATGTCGCTTATATGAAGCAGAGTGCCGAAATGCCTTCTTTATAAATGAAAAAGTTTCACGCAACTCAGCTAAGCGGCATTTTGACACCCCAGACTTTATTAGGGATTCAGGCCACACTAGAGCCCTAATTTTCTCGCTACAGCGTAGGGCTGCGCCCCCTGCCTTTAGGAAGTCGCCCCAGCGAGTAAAGGGTTTGTAAACGCGGAATAACGTAAAAAGACGGCCTCAGGTCTTGGGAGATCATATGCTTTTGGGCTCGTGTGTTTTCGAATACGATATAAAGACCCTGGGGGCTCTTCTGCAGGATTCATAAGACGTACCTGTTCAGGAAAGCCAATTTTTCGACTTTATTTATCGGTGCTGAAATGCCGCTTTTATGAAACAGAATGCCGAAATGCCGTCTCTATAAGTGAGTGAGGACATACTAATGGAGGTTTTACCAACGGAAAGTAAATCTGTAATTAATAAATATTTTAGTCACCTTCAAAATTTATTTAAAGATTTCGGTACTGAACATCTCATTCAAGCATTTGGAAAATTCTGGAAACTTTATTAAGCCCGTAGAATATGTTGTTGGCTAACGTTTGGATAAAATACACAATGGGGCCGCTTTACCTAAAAGTTCCACCGCTCAATTTGTGCCCTTAAATATTGTCTTAAAAAAAATCCAGTTACCAAATGTCTTGCCAAAAACTTTGCAGTATACATACAGAAAAATTGAATTAAGAAAAAAAACTATATCTAATATAATACAGTCTAGAAGGAAAAGGCTAACAAGATTAGTGAAAACGATTTAGTTTTACCATTGTTCCTTTATTTTGATGAATACGAAAGTGGAAACCCTCTTGGCTCTCACTCTAGTATTCACAAAATTTGAGCCTTGTATTACACTGTTCCTTGCATTCCAGTAGAATTTCAGTCACGTCTGGAAAATATATTTTTGGCGGCATTGTTTCATAGCTCAGACTTAAAAGAATTTGGCAGTAAGATGATTTTCTCAAAAGTAATTCAAGAATGCAATAAACTAGAGTCAGAAGGTATTGTTTTTGAACACGGTGATAAGACAATGGAGGTATTTTTTTGTTTAACGTTGTTTTTGGGAGATAATTTAGGACTGAACACTGTGTTAGGCTTTACCGAAAGTTTTCGTTCTAATTATTTTTGCAGATTTTGCAAATGTAGCCGCAATAATGCTCAACATCAAGTTGTCGAATTTGTTGATGACTTGCGAACCTCTGTGAATTATGAAGCTGATTTAAATAAAAGTAACATGTCTCTCACAGGAATAAAAGAACAATGCATTTGGAATAGTATAAAGTCTTTCCATGTTACAGAAAATTGTGCAGTTGATATTGCCCACGATATTTTCGAAGAAGTTTTTGATGTCATAGAACTGCTGTCTTCGTCGACAAATTTATGAATATCGAAACTGTAAGTTCCTGTTTGAAGTATTTTGATCACGGCCACCAAAACATCAATAAACCTCCGTTAATAACCCATGATAACTTAAAAAAAAAAAATAAGTATGTCTTGTTCAGAAGCAAAAACACTCATTCTATATTTCGGTTTTATTTTTGGTCACTCAATACCAGTCGATAACACATTTTGGAAGATTTTTGTCTTAGAAAAATACTTAGAATTGTTTTGTCACTTGAAATAGCTGACGAAGATTGCAATCTATTGGGTTCACTAATCAGTGAACATCATACCTTGTATCAGTCTTTATTCAATTTGCCATTGAAGCCAAAACATCATAACCTGATTCATCATCCTAGAATTATGAAAACAGTTGGGCCTCTTACGCATCTGCCCTCACTCAGAATAGGAATCAAAGCACCGGGAGGTTAAGTTGGCAGCAAACGTATTATCCTCTAGAGTTAATATAACGAAAACTTTAGCTACAAAGAACCAGTTAAAATTTTGTCATAGATTAGTAACAGAAGTTTTTTCGAGGGTGATCTTGAAGATAGCAGATTTGAATTGGAAGGTAATATTATTGACATTGATACAGTAATTGAAAATTTTGATAAGATATCTTCAAATTCAAAGAAATTTTAGTTTTTATAAAAATGCTCGCGTTTCAAAAAAAAAGAGTAATTAATAATTATACATTTCGCGTTGATGATATCAAGACATTCAAGACTCGATAGTTGAAGAATTGTTGACTGTCACTACAGCTTCTTCCCCGTCGCAGAAACGACAGAATCAACAAAGGACTCCGCACCATTCTTATGGGAAAACGGCTTTCTGTCGGATGGGCTGAAATTTTAGTATGTTGTTGATTTTGACCTCCTGATCAAAAGTTATCATTGCCACAAAGCAATCGTACGGACAGTTTTTGCTCCAGAGGGTGCCGAAGATAAAATTTTCCCATAAGAATTACATGTAGCGAAAATTAATTTGCATTTTTGCCATCATAATAGCCCTTGATAAGTTCAGGGGCACTTTTCTTACGTTTATTATTAACATACTTTTATACAGGAGTCTTATGGGTGTGTTTGCTTATTATGATGAAAAAAGTATTTTTACGGCGGTCCGAAAAATGTGTATGTCCTTATGGGGAAAAGTTTATCTTCGGCAGACTCTATATCAAATACTGTCCGTACGATTTCTTTGGGGCAATGATAACATTTGATCAGGAGGTCAAAATCTACAACATACTAAAATTTCAGCGAATCCGACAGAAATCCATTTTTCATTATACTTCACCGAAAATCGCACGATACTAATCATTAGCCAATAGAAAAATTGATTTCTGTGTGTTTACCATGGCAACTCGAGGATTTCCTGGAAATTTTTGATACCTATCTAGACCAACCTAAACGAAATTAATAAGTGGAAATTTTTATGTCAAATTAAATGTCAAAAATCATTTCTATTCAATTTTTGTGTCTGTATCGTTGCTATTTTCTTACCGAATCTGCATTCGAGCATTAATTCATTTCTTGGAAATTTTAGTCGTGCATCCCAACAACGTAATCGGGCCCTCGTGTTCCACTCGGGCCGATTAATACGTTGTTGGAATGCACTCCAAAAATTTCCGGAAAGAATTAATGCTCTTATGAGATTATAAGTGAAAACATCATGTTTCCGTGACTACTTAGACTACCGAAAACTCATCTTTCCCGTGCACCGTAATTCTTGCAACGCTTAGCAACGATTGTTGGCCATTGCATTTGACTTTTATTTGTCACTCATGAACCAATAATTTTTTGTGTTTAATAAGGTATAATGAAAACCGTCGTTCATTACACGTCCATAAACTGCTTTTCCCGCGCTTGCACGATTCCCGTGTTCGGCTTCGCCTCCCACGGGAACTTCTCGTGCTCGCACGGGAAAAGCTTAGTTTCTGGACTGGTAATGAAATATACTATTCTATAAGGATGGTGCGGGGTCCTTTATAATAACTGTGTGAGTGATTTCCGGAAATCAGCACATGTGCATGATTTCCAGTTTAATCAAAATTTTATTGGCTGATACGTTAAAAATTCTAAAAAGCGATTGGTTCATATTTGTAAAATGCGATTTTCTCTAAAATTGCCCGGTTGCCCCGTTGAAAATCAAGCAACCATCGATTTCAATAATTTTCATTCGCTGTCTTTAGCATCTTCGCGATTATTCCGCCATCGCTTTTAAGTTTGTGAATTTTTGTCCAGTTGAATTGTTGTTTTGGAGACGTTATTTTTGATAATAAAATTATTACTTCTATGATGATAATCTCATAAGGTAAATAAACAGGAGTTTCGTAACAGATATAGGTACTTGTGTGTAAAATCATCACAATCACCGAAATATTTCCAGTTTTTTTGTACGTTGTCATGTGCTGTGGTTGTCAGTAGGTAAAGTTTTATTAATCAGTTTGCAAGCTACTCGTGCCTCTTTCAAGCTGCCGCTGCACTGCGCCGTGCAGCAAGACATAATATATTTATATATTACAAAACATATTATACAGGGTGTAAACGAAATTCGTCGCCAAATTTCACCAGTAGATTCTTCTATGAAAAATATGAAAAAAGTTCCTATGAACATATGTCGAAAAATGCCTCATAAGGGAGCTAGGGTTCCTTAAAGGGGCCACTTTTAAAGTGGTGTTTTCTCAATATCTTCAAAACAGTTAAAGATAATAACGTGAAATTTGGCATTTTCAGTAAGTCTTTGATGCAGAATTTATTGCTGTGGAGAAAATTTTAAAATTATGATCATAAGCGTCCCGTACGGGGGGGGCTTAGGACTAAATTTGCTCAAACATTTTTCTAAGGCGTTTTTTCTCAAATTTTACAGCAGAATCTGAAAATACGAAGTTTTTTACGTAAAAATGGTACTCTTGTGTGACAGCGATAGGATGCACCATTTTCGAAAAAAATGGCTCTTCATTGGTTCAGGGCTCCAAGATTTGTGATGGAAAACATCAAAATACCGTAAACAAGTCCATGGGAGGGCTCCTTACTTCATTCTAGAAAGAAAAGTTTTTATGGACATGGGTCGAAAAATGCTTCCTAAGGGAGCTAGAGTCCTTCAAACAACATGCTTTCCAAGGCCCCACTTGAAACACCATAGCCCCCTTAGGAAGCATTTTTCGACCTAGGTCCATAAGAACTTTTCTTTCTAGAGTAAAGCAAAGAACCCTCCCATGAACTTGTTTACGGTGTTTTCGTGACTTCTATCACAAATCTTTGAGCCCTCAACCAATGAAGAGCCAATTTTTTTTAAATGGTGCATCCTATCGATATCACAAAGAGTACCATTTTTACGTAGAAAACTTCATATTTTCAGATTCTGGTGTCCAATTTGAGAAAAAACGACTTAGAAAAATGTTTGCCCAAATTTAGTCCAAAGCCCCTCCTGTACGGGACGCTTATGATCAAAATCTTAAAATTTTCTCCACAACAATAAATTCAGCATCAAAAACTTGCTAAAAATACCCAATTTCGCGGTACTAACTATAACCGTTTTGAAGATATCGAGAAAACACCACTTTCAAAGTGGCCCCTTTAAGGGGCCCTAGCTCCCTTAGGAGGCGTTTCTCGACAAATGTTCATAGGAACTTTCTTCATATTTTTCATAGAAGAATCTACTGGTGAAATTTGGCGACGAATTTCGTTTACACCCTGTATGTTACTGCACCGTGCAGTGTAGCGGTAGCTCGGAAGTGGCATAGTAGGGGTAGGTAAGATTACTTTTTTGACAGGTGTTTCCAGAAAACTTCTCCATTTTGAAAGATGTCCAGCAGCATAGTGAAGCTACACGTTTACGACATATCCGATGATAAAGCGCTAGGCATCATTCGTCCGTTGACGTCTTGTGAGTATAATTATGACACTTTCTGGAATACTTATTTTTATTATGTACGAAGAAAAGAAGGGTAAAGAACTTAAGTGATAGGTAGGTATTGAATTTTTTGCAATTCCTGCATTAGTGTAAAAATTCACTTCATTCCTAGCAGTTGCTATGCCTTTAATTTAGGTACATTGGAAGACGCATCATTATTTTTCTCTTACTGCTGCATGTGCAAAAAATACTGTAGGTACGCTAGGGCCGGTTTATCGATGCTCAGTTAAATGAAAATATCTGACAGTTAGCGTTATCTGGCAGTTAAATTGTTTATCAATAGCGAGTTGACTGCAAAGTTTTTGCTAAAGTGCCGGGCAAATTGACTGACAGTAGGAAGTGTCAGCTAGGGCAGAAAACCGACGGTTAGCAATGTTAGCATCGTCCAGAGTCATTTAAATGACGAAGAAGGTGAATCTTTGGTTTTCTTCAACATGAATCTAGCCAATATAGAAAGTTTAGGAATGTACCTGAAACTATTTTGAGGAATTTGCCAACACTTAAGATTTCCTCAACTTTCCTTCAGACCTCCTGCTTCTACCATCCGTTTTCTTATCCTCAATTACATCTCCTGCTAGTTACTTTTCAAAGCACGTCTGGATCGTAGGCAGAAAAGTTTACTCCTCGTTTCTTTTCTGTCACCAATACAAATTTCGACTGAATCAGCACCTGCCACAGTAAACAAAGACCGTAAGGCGTTGCTATGGAAACAGTTCACTATATTAGCGCGAAATTTAAATCCATCCAATAGAATTCAACTTCCGCTACCCCAAATCTTGCCAACACAACCCAAACTGTCAGGCACGTAACTGACAGACAAAGTCGATGTCGATAAACCTGAATCTGATTTATCTGTCAGTTATAGAAAACTATCAGATAGATAACAGCCAGTTTTGACTCCGCATCGATAAACCGGCCCTTAATGTAGGTAGTTATTTTTGTGATCACTTAGCAACACAATTCCAACGGCTAAAATTCTAGAGAAATCCCTTTATAATTTATAACACTGCGACCTTTACTGCAACTTTTTGAGGAGCCCATAAGAACTTTTGCTTCTATTTTTGAATGGACTGTCTTCCATTGCAGACTGTAATTTGATAACCGATTGCATAGGCTGACACGTAGGCACCTGCATTCTGCAATCGTGTTTATCGTGAGCAAAGTTAAAATATTTTTTAAGTTATTCCATGAAAATATTTTTAGCAGTGAAGGCAAGAGAGCGTTTCGTTTCCGTAACGATACTTAGCCCTAACGTTTCATCAAAACTTCATTAAAAGTTCTACTTCAAAAGGAAGAAGTGTGAATATAGTTATTTTTGGAAATGTGAAGAAACTTAAAATCAACAATGAATTATAGTTCTAGCTAAAAGTGGCTCAATACCGGGGATATGGCACACAGGAATTGTCGTGTATGGGAGAGAGTATTATTTCAGCCAGAAGGGGATTGAAGAATGTGATTCGGTAAGAAAAATGACACTTTCCAATTAGGCAGACATCCTCTGAAATCCCCCGACATCCCTCTGAAATCCTCGGACTTCCCCCTAAATTGTAAAACTGACATCCCCAGCGGTTTGCCCCCCAGGCAGGGTTGGGCAAAAGTACGGAACAATGCCCATGATTCTTGATTGGGAAATTTTCTGCAAAAATCCTGTAAAGATATTGAGTTTTTCTGCATTGTACATCCGATAGTGCGGCTTGTCAATTTGTTTATAAAAATTATGATGCAAGAATTATGTTGGTATATTATTACAGAGTTTTGCTGTAGTTTTGTTGTGTTGTTTAGTGTTTGTGTTTCTTAAATATTACTTTAGTTTTTACTGATTCCATGAATAGTTCCGGTCTGCATGAGGTTTACATGTTTTTCACTTTTTAAAAAAATCGTAGATTCTGAATTAACACCCTTGTCTACTTAACGGCGCGAATTTGCAATCTGATTTCGTTATTGGGTCCAGACCATCCAGACTAGACCAGGTTGACCTGCACCCAAAAACCAACAAGCCTAAGTGATTTTACAAGATTCGCTTTACTTTTGTTGTTCTGTTTTAAGGATGTATTGGACATGCAATCTGAGCGAAAAGCCCCCCACCCCACAATTTAAAATAAATTAATATCTGCCCTCTGAACGTTGCGATAATGGCGAGAAGACAGTAAAGAATAGTTTGCGCACTTATCTAACGAACAGCAAGATATGTTTCGTATAAATAATTGTTGTTTCGCTAAATTACACGATATTTTCATTTTGATTGATAACATTTTTGGGGGTGAATGTACCCGTCCAGCCTTACGAATCAAAAGTTTTGAGTACATAACAGTGAATAGAACAATTAGTGTTTAGCGATTAAAATGGGCAGATATGGGTATTGAAAAAAATAACGCAGCAGAGAAGCGGCTGGAACCTCCCCATCGCGTGGATCTTTGTATTCTGTGTAGATAGTAGTCAATTCAACAGAATTTTTTAAATCCTTGACTAATTTCGCAATTTTCTGACAAATACCGACGTCACCTCGGACATCACCCATATCACGTTTGACAATATGTTCCTTTTAAGGTTAATCTTTTGCCACCTTTTTGACAATAACTGCCACTTTATGTCATCCACTGTGAGCCCGCTCCTTTTTAATGAGAAAGAACTTTTTCACTATTAACCTCCCCACTCCACTTCACCATTTAAAAAAAAGGGAGGTTACTGCAATCACTAAAATTTTCGAATTCGAGATAAGACCGGATCTATACGTTTTGAGGTCTCAGGAGCCCAAAAAAGTGGTTTTTAAAATGTGTCTGTATGTATGTACGTTCGTAAACACGCCACAGCCCAAACTACTCGACAGATTTAGCTGAAATTTGGTACGTGTGCATGTGATAACCCAACTTAGATCTGAAAAGCTTTTGGAGCCAATCGTGCAACTAGAAATGCCATTTTGGCACATCAACTTTTAAATTTTAAATGCAAACCCCCATTTTTCACCTCACGATAGAAAAGGCCTTCAAATTCTGCTTCTAAAAATGTATTCATTCTTAGTGCCCTTTTGATCAAAAATTAAAAAAAAAATGATTTTTATCCGACTTTAAAATCGCGGTACAGCCCAAGCCCCCGAACCGATTTGGCTGAAATTTTGCACACGGGGATTGTATTGCACGTCGAAGAGCTGAACAAATTTTGGATTCAATCGGCCCACGGAAACTGCCGTTTTGACACACCAATTTGTAACTTTAAAATTATTCACTCATTTAACCATCCAAAACAAGTTTTTGAAAGATTTATTGTCACCATCAAAAAGGTCTTTAAATTCTGGTTTTAAGTAAGACAAAATTCGTTCGCATTTAGTGCTCTTTGGGTCAAAAAATCGAAATTTCATAATAACACTAAAAATACATTATAGCCCAAATTAGCGAATCGATTTAGCTGAAATTTGGTACATGGAGATTGGGTGACCCGTTGAAGACCTGAATGGCTTTTGGAAGCAATTGGTCCACGGGAAGTGCCATTTAGGCATATCAACTTTAAATTTTAAATACAAAGGTCTCCTTTTTTATGTCGCCATTAGAAAGACGATCAAATTCTCGTTCTAAAAATGTATTCACAGTTTCTGCCATTTCAGTGGAAAATAGAGAAAAAATTCTTTCTCATTAAAAGGGAACGAGCTGACAGTGGATGACATAAAGTGGCAGTTGTTGTCAAAAAGGTAGCAAAAGACTAACCTTAAAAAGAACATATTGTCAAATGTGATGGGTGATGTCCGAGGTGGTGTCGGTATTTGTCAGAAAATTGCAAAATTAGTCACAGTCGATAAGGGTAAAAAATTTCTGTTGAATTGACCACTATCTACACAGAATACAAAGATCCACGCGATGGGGAGGTTCCAGCCGCTTCACTGCTGCATTTTTTTTCCACTGAAATGGCAGAAACTGTGAACACATTTTTAGAACCAGAATTTGATCGCCTTTCTAATCATAAAAAAGGAGGTCTTGTCACTCAATCTCCATGTACCAAATTTCAGCCAAATCGATTCAGTAATTTGGGCTATAATGTATTTTTACTGTTATTATAAAATTTCGATTTTTTGAACCAAACAGCGCTAAATGCGAATTAATTTTGTCCTATTTAAAACCAGAATTTGAAGACCTTTCTGATGATGACAATAAATCTTTCAAAAACTTGTTCTTAATTGTCAAATGAGAGAATAATCTTAAATTTGGAAATTGGTGTGCCAAAACGGCACTTTCCGTGAGTCGGTTGAATTCAAAATTTGTTCAGCTCTTCGACGTGTAATACAATCCCCATGTGCAAAATTTCAGCCAAATCGGTTCAGGGGCTTGGGCTGTACCGCGACTTTAAAGTCTGATAAAAATCAATTTTTTTTTATTTTTGGTCAAAAGGGCACTAAGAATGAATACACTTTTAGAAGCAGAATCTGAAGGTCTTCCTTATGGTGACGTGAAAAATGGGGGTTTGCATTTAAAATTTAAAAGTTGATGTGCCAAAATGGCATTTCCGGTTGCACGATTGGCTCCAAAAGCTCTTCAGATCTAAGTTAGGTTACGAGATGCCTATGTTCCAAACTTCAACCAAATCGGTCTAGTAGTTTTGGATGTGGCGTGATTACAAACGAACGTACGTACGTACGTACATACACACAGACACATTTTAAAAACCCCTTTTTTGGGTTCCTGAGACCTCAAAACGTGAAGATCTGGTGCTATCTCAAATTCGAAAATTTTAGTGATTGCAGTAACCTCCCATTTTTTTTAAATTGTGATGGGTTTGGGGAGGTTAATATAAATAAACACAGTAATAATGAGATTTATCAGCAATATAATCCTATTAAAATTAGATAAAAGCCCGGGATTCAGAAGTAAGAAATCATGAAGAAACCTCGCAGGACTGTAACTTCTTTAAGTTGACTATTCTGTCAACTACTAACTGTCACGTTAATGTAAAAACCCATTTGAATTTTTTGCATAGTTAAATCGTTACTATGGTTTTATCAAGGCTGCGATACCACGTTTTTGCAATGAATAATAATTAGAAAACGAAACATTCATTCACTGCTATTCAGGTATTTCTTGAAATTTGTCAATATTGAAATCAGTTGAGAAAACTGGATTGGCGGAATGTGGCTATTGTTTACGTTGTCTGGGATATCACGGATATACCAATTTTGATATCAATATTTTTCACAAGTTCAAAATTAACATTCGGTCTTATTCTGGATGACATTGAAAACTTATCAGTATTGAAAACTTTGAAGATATCCGATTGGTGATCTTTTCTGTGGCTATAGCGACTCTTAATATAATATAATAGCGATAAAACAGCGAATTGGACATTAACTTTCAATCTCCCATGGCAACACCTGTAAGAATTGATAACTAGACAATCAGATGTCGTAAAAGTTTTCAATATTGAAAGGTTTTCAATGAAAATGAAAATGTTGACAAAACTTATTATTCAATTGTTCTGACTTCAGAGGCGTCTTGATCTCGATGATCAATATCCAATATTAATATATCCCAGGCAACAACGTATCAAGTTCTCTCAATTGATTTCAATGTTGACAAATTTCGAGAAATACCGGACTAGCACTGATTAACTAATAAATTAAATATCTCGAGAACGAGTTCAGTAATCTTTGATGAAAATCATTCCAGATTGTTCATCATATCAGTATTCATTCTATACACATGAAAATTTAAAAAGCAATGGTACCATTTTTTCTAAACTTTTTTTGCCAAATAATCGAAATTGTTTCCACAAGATCGCATGTTAAATTGTCTTGAATTGAAACTCTTAAACGGGCTAGTGAATCAATTCCAAGTTCAAACGAGGGCTTTAAAACAATGATAAGAATAATCTGCGAAATTTTCATTAACTTGGCACCATATTTGCATCCGTCCAATTCATCCTTAAATTATTTTACATCAAGTCATTAATTTTTAAGGGTGATTCTGCATCGAAAGTTCCTATAAAAATGTGTCCGGAAATCGCTCATAATAGGGCTATGGTCCTCTGGGGTAGTCAATGGTCGGGTCGGGTCAGATAACCGAAAACCTCCGCAACTACCCGAAAACTTAACTTTCTGGTGCGGTACGCTGTTCAATTTTCAACGTAGAAAATAAAATACCTGTAATAAATACTTAATAATAGAACATAACATACCTATTAGCAATAATACGTAAAAGTCAGAATGAAGACCTTTATGCCGGTCAGCTATGTTTCAAATTTGAAAATGATACTTGTTGAGTAAATTGAAAAAAAAAATTTTTAGGGATACTCATTTGAGGGGGCTCCCACAGAATCCATTTTATTTTAGGACAAAAACTTATTTTTAATTTTTGTCTACGGTTAGCCATTGTCCCTATAATTCTGGGTCGTCCTGTATTAATAGAATATCCAAAAAGTGCCCGATACCCGACAATAAAACAGATAGGTACCCGATAATCGAATCGTTAACGCGAAAAATGAACCGAATTGTTAAATAAAAGCCCCCGGAAGATGTATATCAATGCGATATGTATCCCTGTAGATGCTTATTACGTTAATGTATATATAGGGGCGGCTGGTCTTACTGGTCAATCTGCACCTAGTAGTAGTGCCTCCGCAAACGCACAGATGTGTCAAAAAGGCGAAATGTTAAAAAATTAGTGCTACAGAATTAAAAAGTAAACGTAAACTGGATCCCAAATGTGTTCATTTTTATTACCGACGAAAAACGGAATTATGCGAATTTTGCAAAATTAGCACCTAGGGTGTTGGAAAATTGTAAAGGGGGATGAAAAATCAAGGGGTGAAAATGAACTGTAGTTAAGTAGAACTACCGAAAATCACACGAAAAAGAAGCGGTCTGGGTAAATTTTGGTATTTGAGGGTTCACATATCAATCATGAAAGGGGTTGAAAAATTGTGGATGGGCCAAAAATTAATGAAAATGACTTTGAATTATCGAAAAATCAGAAGAAAGCTCAAAAAAATAAATAAAATGTATTTACTCCGCTTGCTAGGGCTTAGGGGTTGTTAGTAGCGTAGGGGTTGATTTTAGGTTGACAATTCGACTCACTTTACATTGACCAATGACAGAGAGCAAATGACGAATTTCTGACCAACCACAACAATTGGCACCTGTATTTCAGCGACAATTTTGTACTAGTCCAAATATCCGCTGGAATTTATTTTGATAGCTGTCAGAATTTCCATGAAATGTTGCAATTTTTATATTAACTCAGCGAATTGTCCTCCGAATACTATTCGTAAGTACAGAATTGTCGACTTCCGTGATGCCTGGATACTCCTGCATACTGACTAGAGAATTGGACTCGACCTACGGTCTCGTCCAATTTTCGTTGCAGTATGCAGTCGTTTCCAGGTAAGCATCACGGAATTGTCGACAATTCTGTACTTACTAGTAGTATTATACAGGGTGGTGATAAAGTATGGAATATTCGCAATAACTTTGCAACCAGCAATTTTTGAGAAAATCTGTCGGACAGGTCAAATTGATTTAAATTCTTGCGAATCTTTTGGCGTCATTTTCAAGCCGCTGCGCTGACGTCATCCATGTCAAACATGTTACACCATCGGTGTTTTTTTTAAATGGCAGCCTATACTTCTCTCGACTGATTTTGATACATGATTGTATTCTCTTTTCATCCATATAAAAATTTTGAAAAAATAATGATGTAAAAAAATCCTATAAAGTATCGAATATTCGCAATGACTCTGCGACCAGCAATTTCTAAGAAAATCTGTTCGACAGGTCAAACTGACTTAAATTCTTGCCGAACTTTTGATGTAATTTTTAAGTCTCTGACGTCATCTGCGTCAAACATATTACGTCATCGGTGGGTTTTTACACGACAGCCTGTAGTTTTCTCGACTGATTTTGATACACGATTTAATTCTCTTTTCAGCCATATAAAAATTTTGAAAAAATAAAGATGTAAAAAAAATCTTATAAAATATCGAATATTCGCAATAACTCTGTAACCTACAATTTTTAAGAAAATCGCACGATACTAATCATTAGCCAATAGAAAAATTGATTTCTGTGTGTTTACCATGGCAACTCAAGGATTTCCTGGAAATTTTTGATACCTACCTAGACCAACCTAAACGAAATTAATAAGTGGAAATTTTTATGTCAAATTAAATGTCAAAAATCATTTCTATTCAATTTCTGTGGCCGTATCGTTGCTATTTTCTTACCGAATCTGCATTCGAGCATTAATTCATTTCCTGGAAATTTTAGTCGTGCATCCCAACAACGTAATCGGGCCCTCGTGTTCCACTCGGGCCGATTAATACGTTGTTGGAATGAACTCCAAAAATTTCCGGAAAGAATTAATGCTCTTATGAGATTATAAGTGAAAATCTGTTCAACAGGTCAAATTGTTTTAAATTCTTGCGGAAATGCTAGTGAAATTTTTTAGTCTCTGACGTCACCATGTGTCAAACATATTACGTCATCGGTGTTTTTTTACACGACGTCCTATACTTTTCTAGACTGACTTTGATACATGATTAAATTTTCTTTTCGGCCATTGTAAGAATTTAAAATTATTAACCAAAATTTTAAAAAAATACATTTCAAAACATCCACATTAATAATTTTGCATTGGATCACTATAAAAAAATTATGTTAACAAAGTAGGGCGGGTTATTAAGTAAATAAAAATCAAATCAAGCTAGATATGACAATTGCCGACTGCGGATACGGAGGTTACAGGTTCGATTTCTGACCATTTGCTGTGTGTTTGTAAGCGTCTTTTCACCGGTATTAATAACAACTGTAATCATTGTAAATGTGTAAAAACGATATAAAGGGTGAAACTGGTAAGGCCCCAGAAGGGTGAATAAAAACACAAAATGCTATTATTACTATCATTCATGACAAAGTTTCTTATATCTACAATAAATGTTCGAATTGCAGTCCATCCACTGCCTGGCAATGAGCTAAACGTGAAGCAAATTCTTGTTGCACATTATGAATCATTTCAGGGGTAATATTTGCTATTACTTGCCGTATTCTAAGTTTAAGGTCTTCTAAATTCTCCGGTCGATTCTCATAAACTCGGCTTTTCACATAACCCCACATAAAATAATCCAATGGAGTCAGATCGGGAGACCTAGCTGGCCATTCCATTGGTCCCCGTCGGCCGATCCATCGGTCTGGGAAGACTTCGCTGAGGTATCTACGCACATTAATGGCGTAGTGTGGAGGAGCACCATCCTGTTGATACCAAAGACTGTCATCCGGTAAATCAGGATCAATTTCATTGGGATACAGAGCTGCCAATGCCGGGACCAGATCATTACGCAGAAAGTTGAGGTAAACGTCTCCAGTCAAGTTTCCATCAAAGAAATATGGCCCCAAAATTCTGTCTCCGACAATACCAGCCCACACATTGACTTTTTCGGGAAATTGCGTATTGTACTCCTGCATCCAGTGTGGATTTGCTTCCGCCCAATATCGACAATTGTGCCGATTTACATGGCCATTCAAAAGAAAAGTGGCTTCGTCCGAGAAGATTATTCTTTTAACAATGGATCCACGTTGCAAATTTCCATCATATCCTCACAGAATTGCAACCTGCGATCAGGGTCATCCTCAGCTAACTCGTGAACTAATTTGACTTTATAGGGATGCCATTTCTCCTTTTTTAAAAATTTTAGTACTGTGGAATTATGAATGCCTTGACCTAATGCGATTTGCCTGCTGCTGGTATGAGGATTCTCTCGTAGTGTTAACAAAATATCCAGCTTTGTGTCTTCTGATATACTAGGACGACCATTTCTTGAACGATTTTTAACGTGTCCAGTTTCATGAAATTTTTTTTCAATTTTGCTAACTACTGATTGATGAATTGGATTCTGGCGATTAGGATACTTGTTATTGAATAGCACACTAACTTCTACCTGGGTCCGAGTTCTGTCGCCATAACCCCTCATCATGACAATTTCAATCTGCTCTTTTTCCGTTAAATGCATTATTGTCAAAAAAGGCACCAAGAGGCACGTTAAAATGATGATAATAACAACTTACTTCACAACTTCCTTTGTTCAATTCAAAACAAAAATATCTTTCCTAGTTTTTTCATTTTCAACAAGAAGTAGTGTTTACGAGAATCGACCGCATAATTTAAAAGAGCTTAATAGCAGAAAGCGGCAATTAGCACCAAAATTAGGTAGGCAAGTACTCCATGCTAAAATCATGTGGACGTTTTAGAATGTAATATTTTTTTAATTTTGGCAAAATTTTTATGATTAAAAAGAGATTTTTCAGGTCGCAGAGTTATTGCGAATATTCCACACTTCATAAGATTTGTTTTACATTATTATTTTGGCAAAATTTTTGTATGGCTGAAAAGAGAATTAAATCGTGTATCAAAATCAGTCAAGTAAAGTACAGGCTGTCGTGTAAAAAAATACCGATGACGTAATATGTTTGACATAGATGACGCCAGAGACCTAAAAATTACACAGAAAGTTTCGCAAGAATTTAAATCAATTTGACCTGTCGAACAGATTTCCTTAAAAATTGCTGGTTGCAGAGTTATTGCGAATATTCGATATTTTATAAAATTTTTTTTACATCTATTTTTAAAAAATTTTTATATGGATCAAAAGAGAATACAATCATGTATCAAAATCAGTCGAGAGAAGTATAGGCTGCCATTTAAAAAAAACACCGATGGCGTAACATGTTTGACATGGATGACGTCAGCGGCTTGAAAATGTCGCCAAAAGATTCGCAAGAATTCAAATCAATTTGACCTGTCCGACAGATTTTCTCAAAAATTGCTGGTTGCAAAGTTATTGCGAATATTCCATACTTTATCACCACCCTGTATATGAAGATTTTTTTCAATGGTTCACCAAAATCTATCGAACCCCATAATTTTATTCCATCACTTCCAGTTTCAACCCTTAAATTTCATCCCCCTTGTTAGATCATAATGAAAATTTGCCCATCCGCCTACAGTGGCGCTGTAAATTACCACATCAAATTCAGCCCTGATACTTTGAGCAGTTTTTGAGTTCTCGCACTTTTGTGTTTCGGCATGTTAAGGGGTTGTACCGCCTTTAAGGGTCGTTTTTCGCGAATGATGAATTTTTGCACCATCAATAGAAAGCTATCGAACGGTATTAATTTCAACCCTACATTATTCAGTGAAAATTCGAGTTTCCACCCCTAAGTTTCATCCCCGTCGATAAATTTCTCCTAAAATTCACTCTTCCTTTCTCGAAGATGCAGTGCGTAAGATCTCATAGTTTCGCAGAAGATATTGCTTCTCTGTGTCAAATTACAGGGCTTCATGGACGTTTCAACCCCTAAACTTCAACTCCCCATTTCACCACCCCCACATGCCCTAAAGGAAGTTATGTTTTCAATTTCACCATCCTAATCCAATTCGCTGAGAAATTGTGGTAATTTGTAGATTCATGTTTTCAACCCCTCATGATTTCACCTCTTTATGATTTACAGGGGTGAGTTTATTTTTCCGGTGTTACATAACTCTTTGTGTATTTACTGTCTTCAGTTGTTCATAAATAAATCAATAGAGTTTCAGAAAAAATAAATAAAATATATTTATCCGCTTGCAAAGAGTTAGGGGTGGTTAATAGCCTAGGGGTTGGTTTTAGGTTGAAAACTCATAAGACCTTTTTTCAATAATTGACCGAAATCTATTGAACCCCCTAAGTTTAGGTATGCTACCATTTACTTGAAGAAATTTCAAGTTTCAACCCTTAAATTTCATCCCCCTTTTGAAACAGAGAAGAGGATCGAAGGGGATGAAAGTTAGGGGTGAAAACTCGAATTTTCACTGAATAATATCGGGTTGAAATTAATAGCTATATAGCTTTTTATTGATGGTACAAAAAAGGTCTTGTTCATCATTCTAGAAAAACGACCCTAAAAAGTTGGTACAACCACCTAACATGCCGAAACATAAAAATGCGAGAACTCAAAAACTGCTCAACGTATCAGGGCTGAATTTGATGTGGTAATTTACAGCGCCACTGTAGGCGGATGGGCAAATTTTCATTATGATCTAATAAGGGGGATGAAATTTAAGGGTTGAAACTGGAAGCGGTGGAATAAAATTACGGGGTTCGATAGATTTCGGTCAACCATTGAAAAAAAGTCTTATCATATCAGTCTTTAACCTAAAACCAACCCACTCTAAACTATTTTTCAACCCCTTTCATGATATGTGAACCCCCAAAAAGCTAAATTTACCCAGACCGCTTCTTTTTCGTGTGATTTTCGCTAGTTCTATTTAACTGCAGTTCATTTTTACCCTTCTTGATTTTTCATCCCCCTTAACAATTTTTCAAACCCCCGAACCTTAATTTTATAAAATTTGCGCAGTTTTGCCTGTTTTCGGTAATAAATTTTACTCTTATGGATTGTTCTTGTTTTTTTCACTTTTTCGATCCCCTTCGCAATATTTGAACCCCCAAAAGCTAAATTTACATAATTGGCTTAATTTCGTGTCATTTTCTGTAATTCTGTTTAATTACGATTAATTTACTTCCCCTTTGACGTTTCATCCCCCTTTACTATTTTTCAACCCCCTGGGGCGCTAGTTTTGCAAAATTCGCATAATAAGGGTTTTCAGCATAAAAGGATGGAAGATGTGCCATGTCAGACCCCCTAGGCGCCGCCATAAACAGTATACCATCTGCGCATAGTGCGCTGCCGCTTGATTGGCTTGACGTCACAATTAGAAAAGGACCCTCTTATACTAAAAACCCTTATTTTGTTTTTCGTCGGTAATAAAATTGAACTCATTTGGGATTCAGTTTACCTTTTACAATTTTAAAGTTTTCTTCGCAATAGGTAGGTGTAAGTATGTATTGCAACCCCCACAAAAGTTTAAATTGCATAATTTGGTTATTTTCGTATTAGGTACATTTCGTTATTCTACTTAATCACACTTAATTTACATTCCTCTTGATTTTTTATCCCTTTTCGCAAATTTTTCAGCCAAATTTTGTTTTAATACCGGCAATTCTTTTCATTTACTCATTTGGTTTATATTGTCATTCTTTTTACTTTTCAACCCTCAAAATTTCTGTGTTTGTTCTGTTCATTTTCTACTTTTTAATAATAATAATAATAATAATATAGTTTATTTGCCCAACAGTAGAGACCATTTACAGGACAAAGAATTGATATACATAATATAAATATACAAAGTAAAGAGTAAGATAAACAGAAGCGAACAAAGAAGTAGGTAAATCAAACCGAGTTCAGTTTAGCCGAGAAAAGGCTGAAAATAGATTTCTTAAAACTATATAAACTCAGCCTGAAGATATCAACATCACTATGGCAAATTACATTGTATCTTGAACACATTAGTGAAATCGGACAGCGTAACAGAATGTTGGTACGTGGTATTGAGGCTCGAAAAGTAACAGGAGATCTTGACCCAAGTCGAGGAACCAAAAAATTAAGTCTGCTAAGCAAAGCAGAGGAATCAATAAAAAAATTAATTATTTTAAATAAAAAAATAAGCGAAGCAATTTTCCTTCTGTCATCTAGCGACAATAATGCAAATTCAGAAAGTAAGAGATCTTGATGATACCCCTGAGGTGGATAAGTCTTATGCCTTTTAAAAAATAAATATTTAAGAAATCTTCTTTGAATTGACTCAATGGATTGGATGTGGCATTGATATATAGGAAACCAAATTAATGAAGCATATTCTAATACTGACAAAACATAACAATTATATAAGGTCTTCAAGCAGCTTATGTTTGTAAAACTTTTACTGTTGCGAATAATAAACCCTAAAGATGATGAGGCTCTACTTATACTGTAATCAAAGTGTAAGTGAAATCTAAATTCTTTATCAAAAATAACTCCAAGGTCTTTAACATGGTCATAACGTAAGATAGAAATATTATTTAGAGCATAATTAAAATGTATCGGGTTTTTTTTACGGTTGAAAGATACAACCTTACATTTGGCTAAATTCAGTTTTAATTTATTTCGCACACACCAGGAATTGAGATTTTCCAGACTATTCTGCAGATGCTTAGCATCATCAACGTTACCAACAGTTCGAAATATTTTTGCATCATCAGCATACATAAGAATCTCACAGTCAACAACAGACGGTAAGTCATTAATTACTAAAAGGAAAAGTAAAGGGCCCAAAACTGACCCTTGTGGGACACCAGAAGTAGCGAGATAAGTATGAGATGAAAAGCCATTGTAATAAACAAATTGCTCCCGATTCGAAAGATAAGATGTGAGAAAAGTTATCATCTTATTACTTAAACCAAAAGATTTAAGTTTAGAAATTATTATCCCATGATCAATCTGATCAAAGGCTTTAGTAAAATCTGTAAAGATTGAATCAACCTGCAATTGTTCATCAAGCTTCTCGCCAACAAACTGAGAAAAGCAAGCTAAGTTGGTAACAGTTGAACGACGATCAAAAAATCCGTGCTGATAGGGAGAAATTAAATTTCTAACATCTGAATAAATGTAGGAGTAAATAATAATTTCAAAAACTTTAGCAAAAATGGAACAAAGAGAGATCGGACGATAGTTGGTAATATCAGCCTTATTACCAGATTTTAGCACAGGACAAACTCTAGACCTTTTCCATACAGATGGAAAACACTGAGTTTCCAGCAAAGCGTTAAATATTATAAAGAGGGGTTCCTGAAAAACTAGCTTGCAGTCTTTTACTAAAATTCTGTAACGACAATTTTTTAACATTTCGCCTTTTTGACACATCTGTGCGTCTGCGGAGGCACTACTACTAGGTGCAGATTGATAAAATCTGCACCCGATTCCACCTGTAAGACCAGCCGCCCCTAGATACACATTAACATGATAAATTGATAAACATCTACAGGGATACACATCGCATTGATATACATCTTCCGGGGGCTTTTGCTCCGGCACTAAAACAGGAACCGTTAGGGGTACCGCGACGAGAGAAATAACAGCTTTGGGTAGCTTTGCAAATCAAAGAACGAACGCCCAAACATATATTTTTTCTGACCGTGTTAAATTTTCGGCCCCCTTCAGAGAGCTGTAATCCAGACACATGTTTATAGGCACCTTTTCTCATGTTCAAGCTCGAAACACCTAGCATATGTGTTTCATACAACTTAATCGTTCTTTTTTGTCACTTTTACGTTCTTGTGAGAATTGGGAATTTCGAAATGCTAAGTCGCTTTTCAGGGGCATTTTAAAGAAGGAGAACATGAAGTCATTTACTTCGGAGAAGCAAAGGTTTCCGAGTCGGACTTCAACAACTACATTGCGAAGTTAAGACGGGAATCCACTTGGTCGTACGTAAATAGCTCTTGCTGGTATTTAATTCCTTACTTATTATTACTTACAGAGGGTCACGTTACGATCTCCTAAAACACAACTGCATCAATTTCGCGGACGAAATAGCTCAGTTCGTGTGCGGCGTCAGGATTCCTGAACACATCAAGGACTTACCTGACCAGTTGAACAAAATCGGGCGTGGTGTTCCAGGCTGGTTTACGTAAGTGTCGTTTGATTTGGCCAACAATTATTATCACCAAGAATTTTCTTTCAGCTCACCTTTTACCATAGAATCACATGTCCGCATTGAAAACCGCACGGCAACCGATATAAAAAGCACCTCGGTGTGGGGAATTGACGATTATGATTGGGACTCTGGGAACGCTAGGCCAGACAGAAATATGACAGGCCTTAGGGTGAAGTCCAACACAAACGTGACTCGGAGGGGGGAGGTTCGTCGCTTCGCCACGAACTGTCCCTTTGGAATAACGTTTTATTTCGCGGACGGAACTGAGGATAGCATAAAAGTTCGTCAAAAACATGCGATTGGGGAATGCGAGGCCAATTTTGAACATCGATCACGTTCACATAATATCGCCGCTCGTCGGGAGGGAAAAAACACTTTGGTAATCACAATAGACGATTAATTATGAAATGTTTTCAAAATAGAGAGATTTATTAAAAATAATACAAATTGTTTAATGGTACTTACGACCCAGCTGTTGCTGGCCTCATGAAAGGGATGAAGCTATGTGCTGCTCCTATTTTGAAATCACTGCGACGCTTCTGAATTCCAAAGTTAACGTTAACGTATAAACTTATTAACGGTTTCTAAAAGATAACGGAGTAAGTTTTTTCCACTATCGGCTTTGCAGATTTCTGACGCGTTACTTCAAAGTGAGTCCCCTCCACGTCGATGAGCTCATATACCTTCGCGTTTGAGTCACTCGAATTTTCCACATTTTTTTTTACAGTTCCTTCGAATTGCTCACTGCAACAGCTTTGTGGTTAGGCGCAAAATAACTTCATACGTACATGTCTTGGAGTGTTTTTTTTCGGGGGTAGGCAAATCTCAACAACTTCTTTTTCCGGGAGTTCTTTGGAATTCTTCACACAATGACACTGTAGTTGCTGAAGCAAATTTAAAGAAGATGGAATTGTTTTAAAATTGAAATAAGAAGTTGAATACTTGTTTCAAATTTTACACCTATTCAGTCGTAAAAGGCCTCTACTCCTTTTTCCTTTCCTGCATTATTGTACTAAAACTGAAACAAAATGATAAGCTTAATTTAGCACCAAAACGGAAGTTCAAGAAGGGGAAAGCTATCCAAATAAACTGACATATTTGATATTTGTAATTGCCCCAAACATTTTCATAATGTCCAAAATTTTTATTTGCCTTTTAAAGGCTTCTCTCGCTCTTTTTTGTTTATAAACCAAGCAGTTGCTTGTTCATCTGACCTCCAAACGTATAGATCTGGGGTTACGCCAAATTCGAAAAGTTTAGTAATTGCAGCAACCTGTAGCCCAGTCAAATTAGACAAAAAAGTGTCGATCGAGTGAAAAAAATCCCGGAGTTTTGAAATTTGGCATGGTTGTTCGCTAGTATCTACAGAACATCATACTAAAAGTACCCGAGGGTGAGGGGAGAGCGCGAGAGGGGGGAGCTGATTGAATGTGCGTTTTCTGCGCTTTTCGTATACAGGATGTCCCGTCTCAGAGTGCAAAAATTTCAGCCACAGATTCCTTGCATGAAAATAAAAGACCCGTATTTTTTTGTTTCGCTAGATGGGCCCCCATTTCGTCACTAGGGCTCCTCAAAAGTGAGCCCCAGAAATCGCACATTAATTCCCACGTCGTCGTAACCATTCAACCAATTTTGCTGAAATTTTCCACAAGACCATTACAAAAGATGAAGATTTCAATAATGTAGCTGATGATTTCGTGGTGCTCACCACAGGCGCCCCCGGGGCCGCCCTTGACATTTTCGGCCCAATATCTTTGTTAACGTAATTAAATTTCCTATTTAATTACACACCATCCAATGCTCCATTGAATTTAGGAAATTTAGTCTGCTTTAATTTTGTATATAAAATAATTTTCGCTAGGATTGGTAGTTACGGAGATATATACGAAAAACGCAGAAAACGCACATTCAATCAGCTCCCCCCCCCCCCTCGCGCTCACCCCCCACCCTCGGGTACTTTTAGTATGATGTTCTGTAGATACTAGCGAACAACCATGCCAAATTTCAAAGCTCCGGAATTCTTTTCACTCGATTTGTCTAATTTGACTGGGCTACTGATTTATTCTTTAAACGAAGTTGTGGCGAGGTAAATAATTGTCAATGAGTGTTGGACCAAATTCCAGGTAGTCAGGTAGACAACGACGATTGGAAAAAATCCAAGTCCCCGCCTAGTTTTAGAGCCAAAGCGAGAGCCAAAGGTTCCCCTTTTTTCTTTTCAAGGGCCGAAAAAGTAAAAATTGATTATTTGGCCATACCTTTATTCCTTACTTCAAAATGTATTAGAATTTAGATTATTTCCCAAAAATTCAGATGGCTTCGCTCTTTAACACTCCCGTCTTGGGTCACGTGCCTGAGTCCGAGGAAGGTAGGTATGGGTCGAATTCACTCCCCAAATTCGGTCCAGACTCTTCCCAGGTAGGATTTCGCAAATTAGCCGTAGGCTAATTAGAATGAATAAAAAGCCAAATGAGATTCAGACTGGCGCCATTGGCCATTGGCCATTGACTGGCGAATTACAATTAGCTTTGCTGATACCATTTCTTTGATTGACGGTTTTCGGATAAAATGTGTCGCCTTAAATTCATGAAACCAAGGTGACGGAAATTCAAACAAGGAGCCATATTTAGTTGATAAGGTAACTATTCTTTAGGCCAAGTGGCAGTTTTGTCAAAATTTACGTGGTTTCATGAAAATACAGACATGCAATATCTGCATTTTGTCCGAAAACCGTCAACCAAAGAACAGATATCAGCATCGATAATTTTAATCGGATTCAAGCAGAGCGAATCTTAAAATGATTAGGATAAGTTTGCCTCCATTTCAGTGGGCCCCCTTTTCTGGGACATCCTGACTTAGGTCAATTTCGAAGTCATGGCATTCAAGAGTGAAGCTTTTGGGTTACAATGCCCTCAACAAATTTAAAATTTGCCATAAGGAAAGAGCGTTATTAGCGGTCCACGGAATAACGAATTTTTTGTCACTGCGCCCCAATTAAAGAGAATAGAGGAGAATTGAAAAAAGACCTCGAGGGATGGACCTATTGCGTTCTGTAAACAAGTCAATAAAAATCTGCATTTTTTTTCCAAGAATTGGGAGTTGTCTAAACTTCCGCCAGTTTTGGATCTGACGCCCTGTATATCACATAACGGGGGTTCGGGTAAAACGTACAACATACGAAGTGATAACCAATGAAATATGCTATATGGTAAAAAAAGCCCATTTAAATCCATCGACTCCTTAGGGTTGCCCATGAACGTATTTGATTGTGAGTCCCTCTTCTCCAGCAGTGATCCTGTTGTTCAATTCCGCTCGTAGATTGTTTAATTCTTTTAGTTGTGAAGGAGTTTTATCGTCGCAAATAGTTATGTCCTTGTGTACAGGGGAAAGTTTCAGTACTGTTTTGTTCTTTAATAGATGACGAGCAATTTCAGGGGCATTAAATGTGACTTTAATAGGACGCACAGTGGGCCGGGAACGCTAAAAGCCGGCCAAAAATCGATATTTATAAAAGTCATCATATTGTTGTGAACATTTGATGGCACTTCAAGGAATAGACTATCTTTACAGATCCAAAACCCCAGGCAGGTATGAGGAACTTTAATCCATCTACCGGCCCCCCAAACAACACTTGTCATCGTTAATTTCTTCATCGAATTTCAAGAAGTCAGTGTTTGCTTAAAACGTTTAACAGAATAGTGAAATTTTTCAACAAACTTCTTCAAGGCATGTACAGTCGAGAAAGTAAGTCATGCACCCAACTCTTGAGCGTTACGCTCAGAATTTAGAACACCAGCCTTCGATAGTGGTGCATTTTCATGTCATTAGAACCGGCACCAGTTGGGGGTTGTATTGCTGGGTCAAAAAACGTAGAACTGTATGACAATTAAGAATTATTCGCTCAAGAAATTGGCATAAAGTGCATTATTTAGTTTTTCGACTGTACTATTAAGCAATATAAAATTTGGGGGCAAACATTGATGGACTTACATAAATAAATTGACCGATTATGTTAGTGAGCACAGACGAAAATTTTTTTTAATATGTTATACCGAGATATCAAAAATTATATTGGTCGTGGGCGGTCATGGAATTGAAAACATCTGTCGTATCATCAATGCTACGCTAGAAATTCTTGTCAAAAATATCTGGGATTTGTCAGTGGCTGTCAGGCAGTTTTTGAACCACGGTCTTCACCACAGCCCACAAAGCTTTCATGATAGAAGCCTACTTCCGAACTGGGGTGTTAATTAACGGAACCTGGGAGTACAATGAGCGTTTATGTTTGGGTAGTTTCCAGGAGCAGTTTCCAAATTTGGTAGTAATTCCGAAGAATTTTGTTGCTTGCCTGAAAAACTGCGTTGCTGTTTTTCGAGAAACTGGGTCCGTGACTCATAAGAAAGGTGCTGGCAGGCCAACTGTCCGCACAGAAGAAGTCATTAATGATGTCCGTGAACGTATGGAACAACAGCCTACAAAACCATTAAAGCGCCTGTCTCAGGAAATTGGACTCTCTTATGGAACCTGCCAAACGATTGTTAAAAAAAATTTGCATATGCAAGATGCAATCATATCACGCACTTTTGCCAGAGGACCATCCGAGACGCCTTACTTACTGCCAGTGGTTTGTTAACAATTTGATGGAACACAATGACCTGCTGGATTTAACATTTTTTTCTGACGAAGCTTGGTTCCATCTTTCGGGATACGTCAATTCCCAAAATATGCGAATGTGGAGCACAGACAATCCCCATATTTTTGTGCAATCTCCGCTACATCCCCAAAAAGTTGGTGTTTGGATGGCAGTATCACGAAGAAGAATAATTGGGCCAATTTTCTTTAATTTCACTGTAAATTCAGCAAGGTACCGAACATGAATTCGTTGGACAACTTCACGATGATGAAATTCAACATGGTTACTTTCAACAGGATGGTGCGACAAAAAAAAAAAAAAAACTCAGAAAAGAGCCAGGCCAGGGGCCCCTACTGCTCATCACCTATGTGCATCGTCAAGGCAAGCCTGCAACGTGCGGTGTATCATCATTGTTTATTTTTTGATGTGTCGGGCTGGAGCAAAGCTCCTGAGGTAAGTTAAGTAAGGGACTCCTGAGGGGAGTACCTTAGAGGGGAGACCTGAAGGGTCTGGGGTGCGTTTCGCCTGAGGGGCAAGGAGAGGCATTAGGTGGGAGAGTTCGCTGAAAAAGAAAGTTAACGACGAAATCTTGCTGTGGTCTACCTGCAACATACTAAACATTAGTGGTTCAAGGTGGGTGGATGAGAGCCGTCCTGGGACGACGAATTCTGGAATTCGCTGGGTCGTAGTCGACCGCATCTCTCACTAGCGGATTGGGATGAACCTCTGCTCGAGCAAAGGTTCGTGTGTTTGTTTCAAAGAGGAAGTCTTTGATTGTCGGGAGGTTTGCTTCTTGATGGAGCTGGGTGTTTCGGACGTACCAGGTAGCGTTAAAGACGTAACTCAGACAACGATTCTGGATGACTTGGAGCTTTTGGAGTTGCGCATTAGAGACGTGTCCCCAGGCGCCAGAGCCGTAGGCTGGTCTAACCACTGCCTTGTAGAGCCTCAGCTTATTCTCGAAAGATAAGCTGCGGCTTCTACACAGCATTGGATAGAGGTGGCCAATTACCATTTTGGCTTTGGCGACTGAGTAGTCCACGTGAGGAATGAAGCTGAGTCGTCGATCCAGCTTGACCCCGAGGTACTTGACCTCGTTGTGCCACTGAATCTCCTCCTCGTCCATCGTCACATGGCCGTGCGGCACTTCTCTTCTGCGCGAGATGAATAGGGCGGAGCTTTTCTCGGGATTGACGACAATGCGCCAACGAAGAAAGAATTCGCTCAGGTTGTCAGCTGCTTCCTGAAGGTATTGGGTAAGCAGCTGAGGGCTACGGGAGTGTGCCAGGGTGCACGTGTCGTCGGCGTAGACGGCCAAGGTGGAGTTTGGGCTGCGCGGCATGTCTGCCACGTAGAGAGCGAAGAGAGTTGGTGAGAGTACAGAGCCTTGTGGGACACCCGCCTCGAGAGGGTGCTCCTCGGAAAAGGAGTTTTGAATTTTGGCTCTGAAGGAGCGACCGGACAAGAAGGAGTTGATGATCTGGACCATCGACATGGGAATACCGGCATGAGCGAGCTTATAAATAAGTCCCTCATGCCAGACCGTGTCGAAAGCTTTCGACACATCGAAGAAGGTTCCGCCGACGACGTGACCCCAGTCAAGATGGTGCGACAGCACATACGACATGCTTTTATTCGTGAATTTTTTGATGACAGACTAATAAGTTTGCGTACACAAGTTGAATTTCCTCCGAGGTCACCTGGTTTGACCATTATGGATTATTTTGTGTTCCCTCATTTAAAAAACACAATTTTCAAAACCCCTGTAAATAATTTGCAAGAGTTGGAACAGAGAATTGGTGAAGCATGTGGTGCAATAACGCCACAAATGCTGCAAAACTCTTTTGAGGGCATGAAAAGGCGTGTAAATTTGTGCATCGGGGAAAACGGAGGACAATTTGAACAGTTGCTTTAAGTTTTAATCCCCTGTTTTTTATCAAATAAAAATCTAATTCGTCGTTCATTTCAATCTTTAAATCATCATTTCGTTCAAAAATAACAACTTATACTCAATCTAACCTAAAATCTTAATAAAGCAAATGGAAGGTGTAAGCTAAGACAGATGTTTTCAATTCCATGACCGCCCACGGCCAATATAATTTTTGATATCTCGGTATTTGTGTTGAGATACAAAAAGTACGCCACGAGATCCCGCTTTGGAAAAAATTGCAAAAAATAGCCTAAACAATCCTTTATAACAGAGATTTTTTTGTTTTTCTGCGGCGATGCGCGCAGCGTTCCTGGACGGTTCGGTATCTCGTTACTGCAGAAGCGAATAATACTTGCTACTAAAACTGTTTATTTTTATTCAAAGTGATGTAAGCATAATTTGAATAGTATGAATATAGGACATTTTAGTTTCGCTTACTAGACAAATTATTTCTTTATTTATTTCTTTTTGGGAAGACGTTTGTTCTTAATAGAATATTTTCCTATGGATGCCTATGGGTAAAATGTTTACGAGAAGGTTTTATATACGAAAAGTAGGGTATAGGGCGAACCAGCAGGACAGAAAATCTTGTTGAATATTTCCAAATTGAAAAAATGGCGAGCATATGCGATATCGCATTTAAAGAACACTGTCTTCCAGTTCTGTAGTGGTATTTACTCAAGACTAATTTAATTAGTAATATAATTACCTGCGTTTTGTGAACAATATTATGACCTAAAATGCTTCCCAGCTCCACCCCCCCCCCCACACCTTTGAACTTGTTCATGAAGTCGTTTTTTTTTTATTTTCTCAGAATATGCGAGGTATGTGATGCAAACTCAGCATTGCACAAAAATTTTGGTTTTGTAGAAAAAATTATTTTTCCACCCCTATAATTCAACCCCTATGACGATAAATTTCTGTTTTAAGTATTTTTCGGTAATCTGTGAAGCAAATTAGAGATTATGCAAAATTATTAATTTTTTTGGCTAAAAAAAATTTTATCGTCGCAAGGGTTGAATTGTAGGGGCGGAAAAACTCTTTGTTCCCCAAAAAATTCAGAAATTTCGTATAGTGTTCAGTTTGCTAGACAGATTACCAAAAAAAATACAAAAAAAAATTTTGTCATAATAGGGGTTGAATTATAGGGGAAGAAAAATTATTTTTTCTACGACCGTATAGAAAATAATATTTTCTACAATAGAATTCGGTTTAGAAAATGACTCATTGAAGTTCCATGCACAGAAAGTTTACTTTCTGCACTAGTGCGGAAAGTAGGTTTTTCTGCACGCTAATATTGACTCAAAATTGTTGTTTATTTATTAAATATCCACTTACAAACGCAAGAACATTAATCAATATAACAATAAAAATTATTAAATAATGAAATTATTACTCTATATCGGATTATTCAGATTGACCATCTCTGGAATGCAAATCTTTGGATTGAAGATTTATATTAATCGTGCAAGACGAACAATTGTTCAATTCGATTCCAGGAACTGATGAATACTTAAGTTGGGCCTGTTTTAAGACGACCGTTGAACTTGGGGTTAAATTTGTGGATTTAGAGCCTGCAGCATCTCCAATAATTTTATGCGACACTGCTACTTTGCCTTGAACGGAATCTGCAACATAGCCCTCAGCAACCGCCGAAGACTTCCAGCCTCCAAGCCTTTTTAAGCTTAAAATATCGCCACCAGCATTAGCCAGCAATGTCGCCGACGTCCTCCGGAAACAGTGTCCAGTTTATTGAGACGGATTTGGTAATTTTAGATACTCTGCTATTTTTCTCGGTACACTTCCAATTGTATTCACTCCCACGGGCTGAACCGTACATTTTCTTTCTCTGTAGTTCACAAAAAATCTTCGGTGTTTAGTGGTTGACGGACGAAGAGCAGCGTATTTTCTGTAAATAGTGAGCCAACCTACTTGTCCCTCAGTCACAGTGAATGTTCGGGGTGTATGCGTTTTTGAATCTGGTATTGTAACCAGTAACAGGGAATCCTTGTCATCAATGTCATCGACTTGTAGCTTCAAGAGCTCGTCTCTGCGGCAGGCACCTGCTACGCCCATTATTACCACAACCTATATGATATTATTATTATCTAATGTCTAATTAACGTAAACAGCATTATTTTACCTTCATCATTAAAAAGAATTCATCCGGCGCTTCCTGCAAAAATTTATTGATATCCTCTCTAGACAATATTCCGGACTTTTTGGGCCTATAGCCAACCGATTTGCGTTTTAAGAAAGCTTGGAGTTTTGAAAATTTGCCTAAATCAACATTATCCTGTAGAGCCATGGTAGTCTTAAGCATGGAATATGACGACCACATGGTTGATGGTTTGGCCGTCTTGCTTTTTTCTGAATAATATGCCAAAAAAACATTCTCGCTGTACTGATGAACTTTCTTTGCGTTGCACCATTCCAGAAACACCCTTCGCTCCTTTATGTATCTCTCCTTGGATCGTTCGGGTAGTAAATCGAGGGTAACCTTTTTCGCAATTCGATCAATTTCTTCCTCAGCTTCACAATTATCGTCAAATTCGATTTCCAGCTCACATTGCTCAACATTTTCTGCCATACTTCACGTTTACAAAGAAGAAAACCGCATGAAAACAGAATTTGAAGTAATAAAAACAACGCTGTCAACAAATTATTTTTCTTGTTTAGATGAGTTGTCTCTGGTTTCTATGACAGTGCATGGCGTGCTATCTTGATAATTTCGCAATTTTCATTTTTTAGCGGTACAATTCCAAGAATTAGGTAATTGTTTGTGCCCTCTGGGCTGCGGTCGTAGAAAAAATAGTATGTAATACACGTTCGGAAATGGTCCATTGCAACACTCGTGCTGTTGCAACCCTCGCTGCGCTCGGGCTGCAATTTAGCACTCATGTTGCAATGATACCCTTTCCGAACTTATATTACAATATACTATTTACTATTTTTTCAATGATCAGCTACCTAGTAGCAGTTCATTTAAAAAGTTTCAGATTTTTGGCCAAGTTTGAACAATTTTGGCCCACTGTGGGACGGGGAGAGCGATCTGGATTGCCGATCCTCTCCAGCTTAATGATAGAGAATAAAATGTTAGCTGTGAATTTATAGAGAATAGAGAGCGAATTGAGCATCAGAGTTAAGATCATGTTTTTCTGGAATACCTTGGGGAATACCATAGAATAAACAGTTCCGGTCACGCATTATGCGATCTTTTGGATTTCGGCGGAATTAACATTGCGTCGAGATTCAAAATGGTCGTGTCTTGGTTTAACTTAGTATAGGAACTGTCGAGTTTCGTTATCTTTTCCACCGTGGAATCAAATTCCGCGGAATGTTGGGCAAGCATATTGGTATGGGCACCAATAGTATCCTACAGAGAGGTTAACGGACTTTGTAAGCCATCATATTTTTTGTTTAGATCAATCTGGAGCTGAGCATAGCTGGAGGAAAGTTTGGAAATTTCGTCCGAAATAGTTATAATCATAATAGTCATAATCATGTTGAAATGAGATATTGTCAATGGGCCATTATTGTCGTCGTCGTCATGGTTCAGTTTTTGTGAGGTGACGGAACCACTGCGAAGGCGACGTACTTTGCGTATGCAGTAGGTGCACTCCCATTTTTCATTATTATCTCTAACATAATTGACACCGTTTAACGTAAGATTTGCGCATTTGGCGTGGAAAAAAGAGGCACATGTACTGCAAACAATAACGCAAGCGTTCGGGTCCAACTTGGTGGAACATTCATGGCACTGCGTGTGACATTCGCGCTAATCGCCCAACCGATTGCGTTGGGTTTGCCTCAAAGCAAAAGCGTACTATCATGACATGAGTGCCACTTGATCAGAGATTTAAAACTGATGTCAGTTGCTTACGTATAGGTGACGCTTTTCCATGTTGATTACAATTTTGTAACCCTTATTTTTTTTCTTTATCCGAGGGTGTCAAATTCAATAAAGCGGCCATAAGAGAATCAAAAGTTGACTGTCATTACTCAAAATCTAGAAAGCCTAGAAGATTTCTGTCAATACCATTCCACTGACAACTATCAAAAATAGAAAAGTTCCAAGTTTCATTTACATAAATAGCATCAATCGTTAGGGAGATATTAATTTTAATCGTATTGTTAAGATTTTTAGGGATAACTCAGAAATGAGTTAAGACGTCGGGGAGTTTTCTTCAGATTCTTAATCACAAGAAAATACCACAACTTTTGTTTGATTTAACCGACTTCGTATCTCTTACCGATTAGGAGATGCCAACGATGAGTACCTAGTGAAAAATTAACCACACTGCATATGTTTGATACACTACGCTAATAAAGGGGAGTCTATTTGAGGTTATTCCCTGCCAAACATCCAAATGGAAGTATACAACGCCTTTTAAAAAATATATAAAGTAAAGTTAGGTATGCCTTTTTATCAAAGACCGTCATTTGTTTTTCTATGTACCATGACAAGAGAGCTTGGCAAAATATCTACCAACGACTTTTTAAGCGAAGGCTCTACCTCCAAAGATAGCCGAGATATAGATTTTTCAATTATTTGCCTCATGCAGTTCGACCCTGTCTTTGGGGCGCTCTACCGGCCAAACCGTGGGCCCCACAAGGTTGTGCCCGTGAGACGTTTTAATCAGCATCGCTCTGGCTACAACATATCAAAAAACAAAAAAAATCTATCGATATAAATAAGGGTTTTTTGTATAAAAAGACGGAAGATGTGCGCGTTGCTTCTGCGCATAGTGCGCTTGCAGGGGTGGCGCGTAAAGAGAGAAAAATTGTTACAGACACGCAAGTTAGCACGCAATAGGAAATGTACCACCTGAGCTCAAGCACCAATTACGTCGTAGTGCGCTAGACGACGTCACGATTAGAAAAGGACCTTCTTATACTAAAAACCCTTATTTCCCATAAGCAGTGTGCGGGGTCCTTTGTAACTAAAAATATTAATTCTTATAAATTTTTAAACTGTTGCTGCAATTATCCCCTTTAGGGCCACTTTTACCATGGCCGAGTTATGAAAACTCCGGGTATGTTGCTATACCACGACCAATGAGTAAAAGTTGCCCTTAGTTGTAGTTCGAAAAAGGGTAGACTTGGAAACTTTTGCAAATTAAATAAGTGATGTTATGGGAAGTAGATTTACTATGGCACATTGTTTGTAATTATTGGGATTGAGCTTCTCAGGTTCACTTCGGTTTTCACGATCATCGCAATAATATATTTTTGCAACATTATAGGGTATTGTTTTTTAAAACGTTATGGCATTGCTTGTTAAAACGTTATGGTATTGTTTTTTAAAACATTAGGGCATTGTTTTTTAAAACATTAGGGTAGGTATTGTATTTGAAAACATTAGGGTACTTAACATTTTGAGGGACTTAATTGGCAAACCTGCGTAGCTTCAATAAATTCCCTAGATCTAGGCGGGGCCATAGATTAGATAACACATATATGAATATATATGGTTTACCAATCCAACTTGCTTGGCTTTTGGGCAGTATTAAGTCACTTATGGTCAATGGTTTGGTTTCTAAACACTCGTTTGGAAGCAACTGCGAAGAAGATGGAGGTGATATTTTGGTAACTCTGCAAAGATTTTTAACTTAGGTTGGTAACTTTATTTCGTTTTGATGAAAAGTAGTATTTTAAAAATTATGTCTAACTGTGATCGGTTTTGCAGGGTCTGCCAGAGGACAATAATACCGTGAGCATTAGGGAAACAGGCAGCACTGGTCATCAATTGCCCTCTTCTTTCCCAAAATGAACACCTCTTGAATTGGGCGCATTATCGTATGTTTTCGGGTACTTGCTCAAGGTAAAAGCTAAATTACATAAATGTATTGCATGTAAATACAATGTATTGCATGTAAATACAATGTATTGCTGCGCAAAGAAGAAAATGATGAAAATTTCAATTACTTAATAAAGGCACGGGAATATGGCGGCAAAAGCCTAAATAGGCTCAAATATTGCAATTTAAAACTGATTGAAAATTTAACGTCATGTTACAACATAGCAATACATTTTCTTGGCGAAAATTATGATCAGAAGTTCGTCCTCGCTCACATAATTCAAATAATAAACGAAACTGTTCATTTCCATTTTATTGAATGTGAACATTCTAAGGAGCTGAAGAAAAATATTATTACTAACTTTTGCAAATTGCTTATTTTTAATTATTACAATGGAATTAACAAAATTATGGCTGGCAAAGACGAGCGAAGAAATAATCATTATGATTCCTTGCTAATAGCGCAAGCTAGGAAGGTTTGGGAGAAAAGGCAAAAAATTCGAAATTACAGTGGAACTGTTTCTAAATCAGGCTATTAAATAAGTATTATTGTGTTTGTATAATTATTATGTATTGTGTATATCTGTATTATTACCTGAATAAATTTTTTGAAAGATTTCAGCTTTTGAAATTGCTTGAACCTGAATGGCTGGACGAACTAGTTTTATAAAGTGCTTGAGCCTGAATAGCTATAGAGCGCATTTAAATTTCCCTCCACTCGGTTCTCCATGTCCGTCAGAGGGCGGTAGTTGACGGTTCCACCGTTCCACCAATTAGAGCTCCACCACCACCAGACCTATCGGCAGCGCGCGAACTCTGTTATGTACAGCTTAGAAATATGAACATGCCCACCCAGAGCTGAAGATTTAGTGGGTCGCCTAGCATTCGAATAGCAGTTAGGTAGGGGTAACTAACTTCTGCACGGTCTTTGTCGTGGCCTGGTCCATGCGACCAGGTAAATATTCAGCTCTGGGTGGGCATCTTCATGTTTCTAAGCTGTACGTATTTAAGATCTTATGTACGCGGGAAGGCATGCAACCCCTTATATCGAGTGACAAAACGAACGCCTTGTAGGTAGCGAACTCGACACACCGCTACCTTTTGAAGCGAAGCTCTTCGATCGTTTTCTGGTACCCACCAATAGCACGACGTGAAAGAAGATGGAAAAAGGTTACCAGATCTGGGGAATTCATTGGAGCGACACAGGTTCGCCAATGTTTTGCAACATTCGGGTATTGCTTTTCAAAACAATGGGGTATTGTTTTTGAAAACATTAGGGTATGTATTGTTTTTAAAACGTTATGCTATTGCATTTGAAAACATTAGGATATTGCTTTTGAAAACATTCGAATATTGTTTTTTAAAGCATTATGGTATTGTTTTTAAAAACGTCTTGTATTGTTTTAATTGAGGATATATCCAACTATCATGATACTGATACAACATTATGCATAATTTTAGAATAAATAGTAAAACCGCATTCCATAATTTCTTGTGAAAAAATTTTCTCACTCTTACAAAATTGGAAGGTAGGTACACTCGAGTGCAAGTGAATGTCAACAATTTGACAAAATTAGTAGGCCATGACGTACATGGAAATACATTGGCATTACTTACTAGTTTTTACAAATTGTTAACATTTACTTGCATTCGAGTGTACTAGTCTATTGTAAGTCATGGACATGACTTTTAAAATCTCGCTTGAAGCTTATTATTATTAATTTGGATATATCAATGCAACCACAAGAAAATAAACTATTTATTGTGGTCAATGTGATTAACAAATAATAGAAATGTCAAAGGGTGTTATGAGTGTCAGGGTGACAATTTAAAATTTCGCGCCAGAGGCATTATTGCCCATCATAGGTTGTCGCGGAGCCATCCTATTCATTTGCCATCCATCCTTTCATTTGTTACTATTTTGTAACCAAGAAATAGTTGAAAATACATTTTGACTCAACCTGACGGCGTTCTAATCTTTCCTTGAATTTTCCCTCATGCAGTCCACTAAAATCGTTGATCCCAGATCCAAAGGTCCGTCAACATATGGTCCATCGACCGAGCTAATTTAAGCAACCGACCTTCCAGACTCGACTTCTTCACGTCGAATTCCACGTCTCAGAAATATCAAAGCTCTTTTTTATCTATCGTAAAGTATGATTTTCGTTCCGCAATTTCATTGCAACGAACAACGCGAGTACCCCCAATTTTCAGGCTGCGAGGAGGAAGAAGACACTCCGTCACAGCATCGTCCTCCTAAGCAACCTTCCGGAATACTAGCCAAGAACGTGGATCCCAATTTCAAGATTCCTGCACCCGAAGCATTGTCGAAGTCGTCCTCTCCTGAAGTCAGCGCTCCAACTTATTGCAGCAGTACCTACTTGGTTTAGGGCCGGTTTATCGATGCTCAGTTATCGCAAACTGAAAGCCAATTGCCTAGCAACTAGCGTTCTGATTGGCTAAAATCTGTCAGTTTGAAGTTAGCTGAGCATCGATAAACCGGCCCTTAGTTCAGTCAAGTGACAACGTCAGTAAAATCAGGCGATAAAGGTGATATCTTTTCAATCATGCCTCCTAAACTTATTGAGTACAAGTTCTGAGAAGCCAGCATTCATTCTATCACTTCCCAAGTTCATTCCTTCAAACGTAAGTTGTAACAACTAGAGCAAATTGAACTAAGTAAGACATCAGTGAATCAAATCAAAGTCAATTTAGATATTATTAAGCCACTGTACGCAGAATTCCAAACCGTAGCAATCAAGCTTGTGTGTTATAATAAGGGGTTATCAGACGAAATAATGTCACATTTTGAAGATGCATTCATGGAGGTGGTCGCTAATGCCGAACTGCTTATCGATGAATTTAATTCAAAAACTTTATGTTTTAATGTTTCTTCCACCCCATTCTCAGCTAATAACAAACCTACTAATGCAAACTCTGCCAATGATTCTAATTACAATCACTTAAAAAGGGTGAAACTGCCACCGATGAATTTTGATGGAACCTTTACAAACTGGATTCCATTTAAGGAAGCTTTCCAGTCTTTGGTCGATTCCAATCCTGATTATTCAAACAGCGATAAATGTTTATATCTGAAAGGTTGTTTAAATAAGGACGTTTGTACAATCATAGATAAAATTCCAACAACCACCGGTGCTAATTATAAGACAATATGGGATTTACTAACGACTAGGTTTGAAAACAAACAAATGCTAGTAAATGGTCATATTGAAGCAATTATAAACATGTCACAGTCTAATAAGGATAGTCACCAATCTTTACAGAAACTTCATGATCATTTAAATAGTAACATTCGAAGCTTACAAGATATATTGCAACCAAAAAGGCGTTTAAGGAATTCAAATATACCTCAGAATTGCCGACGCTTGACGATCACAACCGATTTCTTCTCGAGCGATGTAAAATGGTAGAGCAATTTGATAGATCTAAGACTCCAAACAAGGATTCCAAACCTGATATCAAAGCTACTGCAACAAAATCTAAGGTTCTTATGGAACGCCGTTTTACTATGTATTACGAAATCTTTTAAACACAAGTTGTATTGATAGAACGTTTAAACACCGTTAATTAAATTGTTTGTTTACCGCTTTGCACCGTTTTTTTTAGGCAATAGTATATTAAGTATTAAGAACGGTAAGGATAATTTACCGGTCGAAGACATTGTTGTCTCGAGACCGGTAAATTTCCTTAACGTTCGTGATGCAATAGAAATAGAAAATTAAATGAATTTACTTTCTGAATTATTTATTTATTAAAATCCATGATTCTACGTTCCTAAAGCAGGCCGTTGCTTCTGCGTTGCCATGGCGTTGTTTATTTCATTTTCTGAATTTTTCATTTTCTGTCAAAAGTTGATGGTTTTAATATCCCAGAAACTAATAACTTTCTAATAATGAGCGATTCCGGCAGTGAAAATGCTTTGTTAGAGCAAGCATGGAATATTGGGTGCGCAGCGTTAATTCCTGAAAAATCGAAACAGCGCTACAACACGTATGGAATTTTCAAGAATTGGTGTGAAATGAATAACGCAAGTATTAGCGAAAAGGTTTTGTTGGCATACTTCGTCCAAAGAGATAATACATTGAAGGCGCCTGGCAGTTTATGGGCTGAACTCGGTGCTGAAAAGTACAATTTTTCTTCATGATTCTATTGATATTTCGAAGTACGCCATGCTGATTGCCTATCAAAAGAAAAAATGTTGGATTATAGACCAAGAAAATCTAAGGTTTTTACTAAGGAAGAAATGTCCCGATTTCTAATTGAGGCACCTGACGATTCCTTTTTAATTTATAAGGTAAATAATTCTGATTACATGTAAAGCACTATAGGTGCACTCTATGCTTTTTACGTGGCAATGATATTTGGGATAGCAGGGGCATGCAGAAGGGAAGAATTGTATAACATGACCAATGAAGATATTGAAGATCGTGGAGAAGTACTTGTTGTTAAAATTCCTGACACCAAGACCAATATCCAGCTAGGGTTGCCACCTGTCCGAGTTTGAGGTTCGTGTCCGGTCAATTTTTATTTCTTTCAACGTCTAATGTCATTTCATTAATGATTAATGACAGCGATGTCATGTGTGATGTGATGTGAATCAGCAAATAAAGTTGAATTTATGATTACGTTGCAAATATAATTGAGTAAACTGAAAAGTATGGTTTATTTAAAACCAAATAAGAACATTTTCCACGGGTGTTGCAGAATAGGTTCATTATACAATAGATGAGAGATTTCTTGGCTTTAAAACCTGTGGATAAAGCACAGTATTCTATTCGTGTGTAATGAGTATTGCTCCCTGTCATCCTCGCGAGTAATAAAATTTATTAAACACTCGTTGAATAATATACCATTTTTTCTTTAGTTATATACATATTGGTTTTAGAGCCATATTTTTCGGTTTACTCACTTTTGCTATATGTATAAGCACGCACTACATTCACTAGGTATATTTTATTTGCAATATTTTATTTGGTGAAGCTATAGTGAATTGGAAATAAAGGAATGTTAATATTATTATTATTATTAGAACACTCACCATAAAAATAATTGCAAGATCTCTCTTGCAGGTTTATTATTATGATCATGTATCCTCCAAACGGATCATACAGATCCCCATTGTACGCCACTAGGGCATACTCTTCATGAAATCTAAAGTAGCTCACTAGCTGAGCTGCGCTCTCGAATTTCCTAAATACAGTTGGCTGCTAAAAATTTGAAAACTAATAAAAATAGTTTCAAAAAAACTTACAGGACCAAAAGCTGCAACAATAGTTTTTATTTCATCGAAGATAGCTGCATCTAAAACAGAAATATCAATAATCAATCGGTGGCGTCAACAATAAAGAACTCACTCATGATGGTTCGTTGTCAATGTACTACTGATGATTTATCACGAATAAAACACTGCTGAGAAACATATTTTAGCGGCAATTATAGATACCCCTTTGAAGATGATATACTTTACCACATACCCAGGCTATTAATAAGCGATACGGTTATTGTATATGGAAAAGTATTAAGTACAAAGTACACTGTTGTTTGCATGTACCACATCGCATTATAAACACGTTACAAATAAAAATCATAGCATTCCAAAGTCAACATCCAGGGAAATCGGATATGTCATTATCTCTTATGAACGAAGATGAAATCGCATCTATTCCGTCGGAAATTTTGGTGAAATATTTCTGTAGAGAATTGAACACCGTCTGGGATATATTACCGGACAGCATCACGCAAAATCCTGATTATCAAGTTTACCGAACGAGCGAACCCCATCAAGAAAGACAATCCGAGCAAGAAGGCTTTATCTTTTCGCAATCTTACATTCGTTTGGTGGCGATCATTAGAACTAGTTTGTGCTGCATTTTAACAGTATATCATGTGTGCAAAGAGTGGAAGGATCGTGAAACGTGATAAAACAAAACGTGGGGGTACTGGTCTCTTGAATTCAGTCATCAACAATTTACCCTTCGAAGCGCATATTCCCGGGTATTCGTTTTGCGGTCCCGGTACTAAATTGGAAAAGAGGTTGGCTAGAGGAGATCAGGGCATTAATCCTTTGGACGTTGCATGCAAACATCACGATATTGCTTACGCGAATTTTCCGAATTTGAACGATCGACATCACGCTGACGAGATATTAGCATCCAAAGCCTGGCAGAGGGTAAAGTCAAGAGACGTTACTTTCGGCGAACGTGCAAGTGCCCTAGCTATAACCGGAACCATGAGGGCCAAATTGAAATTGGGTGCCGGACTGTGTCAACAACAAGAGTGGAAAGATTCCTCGAAGAAAGAAAAACGGTCGAAATTGCAAGAGGAATAAGAAGATGACGTTCAAGCGGATCGTCACAGCGGCCAAGGATGCTTTAAAAAAAATAATGGCAGCAGCGGTGACGTGAAGACGGACATCGAGATCGCTTTGGGTGCGGCCAAAAAAATTGCCAAGAGCGGAAGGAAAATTGCTAAGCCCAGGGTTCTTCCTATTCCAGTCAAGAGCGGCGGATTTATACCGTTTTTGATGCCCGCATTAGCCGCACTTTCAGCCATCGGCGGTTTGGCTGGGGGTATCTCCGGCGTGGCAAGAACAATCAACGCCGTTCGAGACGCCAAAAAACAGATGGAAGAAAATGAACGTCACAATCGCCACATGGAAGCGGTGGCGTTGAAACACGGCAAAGGACTGTACTTGAGGCCCTATAGGGCAGGACTGGGACTGTATTTGAATCCTTTTCCAAAAAACGTGTAAACTTCGGGGCGCTAATGCGAGGTTTACCAGACAGACCTCTAACTAATGTCGATATTATAAAGTATTGTAAACCCTTGCCACACTTTCGAGGGGTGTTTATGAGAGATACCTTACCTAAACGACCTTGGAAATTTGAAAGCTGTATCGTAAATCTGGACGAATTTAGTGGACCCGGAACACATTGGGTGGCTTATCGTAAATTCGGTAATCACGTGACGTATTTCGAACCCTTCGGCAATATTCGGCCACCGTTGGAAGTCGTGCATTATTTCAGAAATTGTCGAATACAATATAATTACGAAAGATATCAATCATTTAATTCAGTGTATTGCGGACACCTTTGTATCAAATTTTTGTGTCAACAAATCGAATAAAATGTTATAATATCATGTTGTTGCTTTCATTTCATTCGAGATAGCTACAAGAGAAACACGATATGTCTTTCACGATTACTCTGTCTGGTAACCAATCTGAGTTCTCCCACGATTATTTTCCACCGATCGAACTATCGAGCGACTACGTTTGTGCCCTAATCGATCTGGAAACTTTCAATTCAATTCCCAACATCGATTGTCACAGTCAGTTCTCGCAGGGAGTAGGGTAGGCCCACTGGTCAAGAGGGCCCACAGCTGACAAGTGCATACTCAAAAAAAGGAGTTCTGAAAATAAATCGCAAGCCCGATCCCAGGGCGGTGGATCTTCTCCCGTACGGGAGGTAGGTAGCGGATAGGCAGGCTACTAATTGAAGTTGGTAATTAAGGACGCCACTGGCTTTATTTACCCTGATGCGACGACGTCGAAAGCCAGAAATCACAAGATAAATCTCCTATAAACTGAAGGGAGTGGCTAGCTTTAGCAATAGCACACAAACATAAAAACTATGTACATATATCTATGTATTATACCAGGTTTGGCCTCAAAAATATATATGCTTCACCTGATTCGGCCTCAAAATTTGAGCTTCGGCCTCACGAGTCCAAAACAGCCCGTCCTGTCTAATATGTGTTTCGGCCTCACGAGCTTCAACACCATCTATTAAGCAAGAAATTCATTAAAAAGGTGTGTTGCCATGATTGGGAGGACAGTTTAGTTATTTGCCTACATCACAATAATCGCATAGGTGCAACCATGACATTTAATGCTCCTGACCACTTTTAAAATGTCTTTCAGGCACACAGCCAAAGTGATGGTCCCCAGGGGGTCCCTGGACCCAACACCCCCGAAATTTATGACATTTCCCGATTTTCACTTTACTAAGCATTGAATCCAACGACATAGGATGGTTTTAGATGTCTCTGAGGATTTGGAGGGTGGAAACACCAGAAACAGGTGTCACGGGGGGGGGGGAATTTCGCGCCTAATTCGCCATGTGGGTGTATCCCCCCCCCCAAATACAACCCAAGCTACGTACCTAGTCTTCATATTCGAGATAAATTTTTTTTTTTCGAAAACTGACAAAAGCGACCGAGGCCAAAACAAGAATAAAATAGATGTTAGTAGTAAGCGGCTAACGCCAGTTCCGGCCTCATGAATATTCATTTAACACCAGTTTCGGCCTCACGTACACATTTAAAACCAGTTTCGACCTCACGTATACCTATGTATTGGGCATTGTCTCGTTTTAAGCCGAATTTGAAGTAGGGCCCAGTTTACGGCCAGCTAATGGTCCACCGAGCTTCATTTTATACACTAGAAACCTCTCAAAGCTCGAAATGCCCTCAGATTCGAGAAAAGGGCACGTTCGACTACTAGTAGTGGTAGTAGGATTTTTTGGGCATTCTGATCACTTTCTGGAAATCCTGTGGATTAAAACCTATCTTTATACGACTCCTTTAATAAAAGACAGCTCCCTCAGTTCAGGGCTGGTTTACACCCTTATAGGAAGGGTTTCAATGAAAGCTGTTAAAAGATATTTATTTCTGCGAGGCCGAAACAAGTATAAGCTACATACTAGCAGTAAGCGGCTAACGCCAGTTCCGGGCTCATTAATATTCATTTAATACCAGTTTCTGCCTCACGTACACATTTAAAACCAGTTTCGGCCTCACGTATAACCATATATTGGGCATTTTCTCGTTTTAAGCCAAATTTGTAGAAGGGGCTCGTTTTAGGGCGAGATAAAGGGCCACCGACTTTCATTTTATACACTAGAAGATTCCCAAAGCTAGAAATGCCCTCAAACTCGAGAATGGGGCACGTTCGACTACTAGTAGTGGTAGTAGGTTTTTTTGGGCATTCTCATCACTTTCTGGAAATCCTGTGGATTAAAATCTATCTTTATACGACTCCTGTAATAAAAGACAGTTCCCTCACTTCAGGGGTGGTTTACACCCTTATAGGAAGGGTTTTAATGAAAGCTGTCAAAAAGATATTTATATCTGCGAGGCCGAAACAAGTATAAGCTACATACTAGCAGTAAGCGGCTAACGCCAGTTCCGGCCTCATTAATATTCATTTAATACCAGTTTCGGCCTCACGTACACATTTAAAACCAGTTTCGGCCTCACGTATAACTATATATTGGGCATTCTCTCGTTTTGGGCCAAATTTGTAGAAGGGGCTCGTTTTAGGGCGAGATAAAGGGCCACCGAATTTCATTTTATACACTAGAAGATTCCCAAAGCTAGAAATGCCCTCAAACTCGAGAATAGGGCACGTTCGACTACTAGTAGTGGTAGTAGGTTTTTTTGGGCATTCTGATCACTTTCTGGAAATCCTGTGGATTAAACTCTATCTTTATACGACTCCTGTAATAAAAGACAGTTCCCTCACTTCAGGGGTGGTTTACACCCTTATAGGAAGGGTTTCAATGAAAGCTGTCAAAAAGATATTTATATCTGCGAGGCCGAAACAAGTATAAGCTACATACTAGCAGTAAGCGGCTAACGCCAGTTCCGGCCTCATTAATATTCATTTAATACCAGTTTCGGCCTCACGTACACATTTAAAACCAGTTTCGGCCTCACGTATAACTATATATTGGGCATTCTCTCGTTTTGGGCCAAATTTGTAGAAGGGGCTCGTTTTAGGGCCAGATAAAGGGCCACCGAACTTCATTTTATACACTAGAATATTCCCAAAGCTAGAAATGCCCTCAAACTCGAAAATAGGGCACGTTCGACTACTAGTAGTGGTAGTAGGTTGTTTTGGGCATTCTGGTCACTTTCTGGAAATCCTGTGGATTAAAACCTATCTTTATACGACTCCTTTAATAAAAGACAGTTCCCTCAGTTCAGGGGTGGTTTACACCCTTATAGGAAGGGTTTCAATGAAAGCTGTTAAAAGATATTTATTTCTGCGAGGCCGAAACAAATATAAGGTACATACTAGCAGTAAGCGGCTAACGCCAGTTCCGGCCTCATTAATATTCATTTAATACCAGTTTCGGCCTCACGTACACATTTAAAACCAGTTTCGGCCTCACGTATAACTATATATTGGGCATTCTCTCGTTTTGGGCCAAATTTGTAGAAGGGGCTCGTTTTAGGGTCAGATAAGGGGCCAGCGAACTTCATTTTATACACTAGAAGATTCTCAAAGCTAGAAATGCCCTCAAACTCAAGAATAGGGCACGTTCGACTACTAGTAGTGGTAGTAGGTTTTTTTGGGCATTCTGATCACTTTCTGGAAATCCTGTGCCTTAAAACCTATCTTTATACGACTCCTTTAATAAAAGACAGTTCCCTCAGTTCAGGGGTGGTTTACACCCTTATAGGAAGGGTTTCAATGAAGGCTGTCAAAAAGATATTTATATCTGCGAGGCCGAAACAAATATAAGGTACATACTAGCAGTAAGCGGCTAACGCCAGTTCCGGCCTCATTAATATTCATTTAATACCAGTTTCGGCCTCACGTACACATTTAAAATAAGTTTCGGCCTCACGTATAACTATACAGGGTGAGTCTAGTTAGACAAATCAGTCGCCTAGCGTTTAAGATATTGAAATTGGAAATTCAATTTTTGGATATGTTGTAGCTGATATGGTCCCCTACACATGGGACCCATAAAGAAAGCTCCAGTTTTATTCAAACCGAAATTATTAAATAAAAACGAAGGCTTAAAAATTTTTTTTTCGATATTGTTGAATTTTTTAAGGTTATTTAGTTAGAGAATCATTTTCTCCTTATAGAAACATAATTTTTTGTAGAAATAAGTTAATAATCTCCGAGAGACAAATTATTTAAATAATAAAGATTTTTAATTATTTCCTAAAGAAAGCCACGCATGCCGTGATTTGAACAACTGAAAGGCAGTCTAGCTTATACTGCAGACTGTACCCAGAACGACAAGTGTCAGTTGGAAATGTCATTTGAGGTCGTTTGTGAAAAAATAATGCAAAACTACGGGTTTTTGCCCTTTTCTTTACAGATAATTAGGTAATTTTTATTGCTTGATTAATGTTTTGCTAAATTCGTCGAATACAAGTGTCTCGGGTTCTCACACTGGAGGGGCCCGATTAGGACAAGTTAAAGTTTACACCCTTCGAGTTGAATTTTCTTGGTTTCGCTTGGCTCACCGCTTCTTTGTCTTTGTTCATTATATCAACACGTTGAGTGTCTTCAACATTTGCTGGACCCCTCAACATCCGATGAGAAATCTTCATTTCGTAAGTGTGAAAAAATTGTCAGCAGAAATATTAAATTTTTAATAAAACAACAAAATCACCATATTTGACAGCATGACAGCAATGTAAACTGTTAGCAACTATTGCCAATTGCTTTCTGGCTGACGAGAATAGCTTTTCTTGGTCGAACCATTCGACTCCAAAAAACATCAATCGGGTGACAACCCGAGACACTTGTATTCGGCGAATTTAGCAAAACATCCATCAAGCAATAAAAATTACCTGATTATCTGTAAAGTAAAGGGCAAAAACTCGTAGTTTTGCATTATTTTTCCTTTGATTTTTCCACAAACGAAAGCAAATGACATTTCCAACTGACGCACTTGTCATTCCGGGTACAGTCTGCAGTATAAGCTAAACTGCCTTTCAGTTGTTCAAATCACGGCATGCGTGGCTTTCTTTAGGACATAATTAAAAATCTTTATTATTTAAATAATTTATCTCTCGGTTATTATTAACTTTTTTCTGCAAAAAGTTATGTTTCCATAAAGAGAAAATGATTCTCTAACGAAATAACCTTAAAAAATTCAACAATATCGAAAAAGAATTTTTTAGGCCTTCGTTTTTATTTAATAATTTCGGTTTGAATAAAACTGGAGCTTTCTTTATGGGTCCCATGCGTAGGGGACCATCTCAGCTACAACATATCCAAAAATTGAATTTCCAATTTGAATATCTTAAGCGCTAGAGCGACTGATTTGTCCAACTAGACTCACCCTGTATATTGGGCATTCTCTCGTTTTAAGCCAAATTTGTAGTAGGGGCTCGTTTTAGGGCCAGATAAAGGGCCACCGAACTTTATTTTATACACGAGAAGATTCCCAAAGCTAGAAATGCCCTCAAACTCGAGAATAGGGCACGTTCGACTACTGGTAGTGGTAGTAGGTTTTTTTGGGCATTCTGATCACTTTCTGGAAATCCTGTGGATTAAAACCTATCTTTATACGACTCCTTTAATAAAAGACAGTTCCCTCAGTTCAGGGGTGGTTTACACCCTTATAGGAAGGGTTTCAATGAAAGCTGTTAAAAGATATTTATTTCTGCGAGGCCGAAACAAGTATAAGTTACATACTAGCAGTAAGCGGCTAACGCCAGTTCCGGCCTCATTAATATTCACTTAATACCAGTTTCGGCCTCACGTACACATTTAAAACCAGTTTCGGCCTCACGTATAACTATATATTGGGCATTCTCTCGTTTTGGGCCAAATTTGTAGAAGGGGCTCGTTTTAGGATCAGATAAGGGGCCAGCGAACTTCATTTTATACACTAGAAGATTCTCAAAGCTAGAAATGCCCTCAAACTCAAGAATAGGGCACGTTTGACTACTAGTAGTGGTAGTAGGTGTTTTGATCATTCTGATCACTTTCTGGAAATCCTGTGCATTAAAACCTATCTTTATACGACTCCTTTAATAAAAGACAGTTCCCTCACTTCAGGGGTGGTTTACACCCTTATAGGAATGGTTTCAATGAAAGCTGTCAAAAAGATATTTATATCTGCGAGGCCGAAACAAGTATAAGCTACATACTAGCAGTAAGCGGCTAACGCCAGTTCCGGCCTCATTAATATTCATTTAATACCAGTTTCGGCCTCACGTACACATTTAAAACCAGTTTCGGCCTCACGTATAACTATATATTGGGCATTCTCTCGTTTTGGGCCAAATTTGTAGAAGGGGCTCGTTTTAGGGCCAGATAAAGGGCCACCGAACTTCATTTTATACACTAGAATATTCCCAAAGCTAGAAATGCCCTCAAACTCGAAAATAGGGCACGTTCGACTACTAGTAGTGGTAGTAGGTTGTTTTGGGCATTCTGGTCACTTTCTGGAAATCCTGTGGATTAAAACCTATCTTTATACGACTCCTTTAATAAAAGACAGTTCCCTCAGTTCGGGGGTGGTTTACACCCTTATAGGAAGGGTTTCAATGAAGGCTGTCAAAAAGATATTTATATCTGCGAGGCCGAAACAAATATAAGGTACATACTAGCAGTAAGCGGCTAACGCCAGTTCCGGCCTCATCAATATTCATTTAATACCAGTTTCGGCCTCACAGATATAAATATCCTTTTGACAGCTTTCATTAAAACCCTTCCTATGAGGGTTTAAACTATCCCAATACTGAGGGAACTGCCGTTTATTATAGGAGACGTATAAAGATAGGTTTTAATCCACAGGTTTTCCGGAAAGTGATGAGAATGCCCAAAAAATCCTACTACCACTACTAGTGGTCGAACGTGCCCTTTTATAGAATCTGAGTGCATTTCGAGTTTTTGAGAGGCCCTAGTGTATAAAATGAAGTTCGGTGGCCCTTTAGCTGGCCCTAAAATGGGCTTCTTCTTCAAATTTCGCTTAAAACGAGAGAATGACCAATATATAGTTATATGTATGTCGAAGGGGCCTTCTGGGGAGTATAAGTATGCCCAAAGAGTAGTTTGGGGAGCCAGTGGACACTTTGGGGAGCTCCCCAAACGGGTCTTTGTTCAAGGGTCCCTTTGGGGAGTCAAATCCAAGCGCCGCCTACAGGTGACACTTCCCAACTAAGTCGTACAGTTGGTATTACAGTTATCATAAATGTTGCGCCTTACGACGTAAAAATAGCAACCGCAAAAATTTACGTACTTTGAGGTTAAATGGATTGCATAAGCTACCGGCGTCGCTTTATTGACATTGTTGTATCAACGAAATGGTCCCTTTTGGGAGAGATTGGTGCTTTTAAGTTCCAAGTCAGCTGTTGAGTTTTTGAAGATTTTATTCGAGGGGTGAGCCGCAGGGGAAATCTGGTGTACAGGTGCTAGGAAATCTTGGGGAAATCGGGGGAAATGTTCGGGAAATCTGAGAAAATCTGGGAAATCTGGAAAAATTGAGAAAACCTGGAGAAATTTGAGGAAATCTTGAGAAATCTTGGGAAATCTTTCCAAAAGGAAATCTAGTGTACAGGTGCTTGGAAATCTTGGGGTATTCCGAGAAAATCTGAGGAAGTCTTGGGGAAATCTTAGGAAATCTGGGGAAATCTCGGGGAAATCTTTTGAAATCTGACTAAATCTGGGCAAATGTTTCCAAAAGGAAATCTAGTGTACAGGTACCAGGAAATCTTGGGGAATTCCGTGGAAATCTTGGGGAATTCCGTGGAAATCTGGGGAAATCTCGGGAAATCTTAGGATTTCTGGGGAAATCTGAGTAAATCTTGGGAAATTAGAGGAAATCTGGGGAAACCTGAGGAAATCTCGGGGAAATCTCTCCAAAAGAAAATCTAGTGTACAAATGCTAGAAAATGTTGGGGAAATCTGGGGAACGTCACAGCACCACCTCAAATGGGGGTGTTACAGTTTCCAAACCGACTCCCCTTTCCGTATGGTGAACCGGCCCGAGTCAGGAGTCCTTCTATTGTAACCTAAGTTACCTAAGCATAAAAAATTTATTTTCTCTAATATTTGAATTCCCCAAAGGGACCAATACAGAAACAATAAGTGTCAAACGTGTATATGCAGCGGTCCCTATGGGGAAGTGTTCCCTAATATCAAAAAAAGCAAAATTTTCGAGGTTTCCTCACAGAAATCATTACAAAACCAGTTCAAATCACAGCATAGATGCCGCACGATGGTTTCTAAGCAAGTGACGTGCTCAAAAATAATCCGTTTCTACAAACAGGGTTGTTAGTCTCCAAATCGACTCCCCCTTCCATGTGGTGAACCTGGTCGAGCCAGGAGTCCTTCTAATGTAGAAAAAGTAGCCTAAGCCGAAAAAGGTTTTTTTCCAAAAATTTTAGTTCCCCAAAGAGATCAATGCATAGACGACAAGTGTCAATTGTGTATATGCAACGGTCCCTATGGGGAAGTGTTATCTGATAACGAGAGAACCAACCTTTTTGAGGTTTCTTAGCAGAAAACTTCACAGAACAATCTCAAATCACTGCATGCCTCACGAGGGTTCCTAAGTAAGTGACGCACTCAAAAGTAATCCCTTTTCATAAATAGGGGTGTTACAGTCTCCAAAGCGACTCCCCCTTCCGTGTGATGAACCTGGCCGAGTCAGGAGTCCTTCTATTGTAGAAAAAAGTAGCCTAAGCCCAAAAATATTTTTTTCTCCAAAAATTTTAGTTCCCCAAAGGGATCAATACATAGACAACAAATGTCATTAGTGTCTATGCAATGGTCCCTTTTGGGAAGCTTGCAAAACATTTCTTTTTTTGTTTTGCAAACAAATTTTCCCAAACTAGAGGTGGCGTGAAAATTTAATGGTACAGAGGAGCCTCCAGCAGCTTTCAATTGTAATGTCCCATTAAAAGTAGCTTATAATGTGCCCAAATTAGTAGAAAATCCGCAGTATGGAAGTAGAGGATACAATGCGAACATTTTTGAGATTCGTGTATTTACTTTTGACACTGACCACTCCCAGGGACCCTACTTTTATACCACAGGACAAATCAAAGCTGCTATGGTACAATAAAGCTATAAAAAGGTTAAACTAAGCTTTTTTAGAAAATTGAGTATCCCAAAGGGACCAATACATAGACCGTAGTGTATATACAATGGTCCCTTTGGGGAAGTGTTTTATATCGAGAAAGACAACCTTTTTGATATTTCTTTGAACAGAACCTTTCGGAACACTGCATAAATGCCTCACGGTGGTTCCTAAATAAGTGAGGTACTCGAAAGCAGTCCTTTTGCACAACTGGGGTGCTGCAGTCTCCAAATCGAGTTTTCCTTTCCGTGTGGTAAAGCGGGTCGTAAAAAACACCCTAAGCCCAAAAATGGTATTTTCTCAAAAATTTAAGTTCCCCAAAGGGACCAATGCCTAGACAACAAGTGTCAATTGTGTATATGCAATGGTCCCTTTGGGGAAGTGTTTCTTTTATATCGAGAAAGACAACCTTTTTGATTTTTCTTCGCATGAAACCTCACAGAACCACCTCTAATCACAAATATATAATATATTTAGTGATTGGAGGTGGCATATTATGCCTCGTGATGGTTCCTAAGCGAGTGACGTACTCAAAGCGAAAGTCATCCCACAAATGGGGGTGGTCCCATGCCAAGATCTAGTCCCTCATCCTTGCGGCGAACTGGGCCTCTTCAGGGGTCATTCTTATGTGAAGAAATGTAGCCTAACCTCAAAAATGTTATTATCGCAGAAATTTAGGTTCTCCAAAGGGACCAATACATATACAACAAATGTCAATAGTGTATATGCAACGGTCCCTATGAGGAAGTGTTCTCTGACAACGAGAAATCCAACATTTTTGAGGTTTCTTCGCAGAAAATTTCACAGAACTACCTCAAATCACTACATACATGCCTCACGAAGGCTCCTAAGTAGGTGACGCGCTCAAAAGTAATCCCTTTTCATAAACAGGGGTGTTACAGTCTCCAAAGCAACTCCCCCTTCCGTGTGATGTACCTGGCCGAGCCAGGAGTCCTTCTATTTTAGAGAAAAGTAGCCCAAGCCCAAAAATGTTTTTTACCACAAATTTTAGTTCCCCAAAGGGATCAATACATAGACAACAACTGTTATGAGTGTCTATGAAATGGTCCCTTTCGGGAAGCTTCAAAACTTTGCATTTTTGGTTTTGCAAACAAATTTTCCACAAACTAGAGGTGGAGTGAAAATTTAATGGTTCAGAGCAGCCTCCAGCAGCTGTCAATTGTAACATCCCATCCAAAGTAGCTTATAATGTGCCCAAATTAATAGAAAATCCGCAGCATGGAAGTAGAGGATACAATGCGAACATTTTTGAAATTCGTGTATTTACTTTTGATACTGACCACTCCCAGGGACCCTAGTTTTATACCACAGGACAAATCAAAGCTGCTATGGTACAATAAAGCTATAAAAAGGTTAAACTAAGCTTTTTTAGAAAATTGAGTATCCCAAAGGGACCAATACATAGACCGTAGTGTATATACAATGGTCCCTTTGGGGAAGTGTTTTATATCGAGAAAGACAACCCTTTTATATTTCTTTGAACAGAACCTTTCGGAACACTGCATAAATGCCTCACGGTGGTTCCTAAATAAGTGAGGTACTCAAAAGCAGTCCTTTTGCACAACTGGGGGTGCTGCAGTCTCCAAATCGAGTTCTCCTTTCCGTGTGGTAAAGCGGGTCGTAAAAAACACCCTAAGCCCAAAAATGGTATTTTCTCAAAAATTTAAGTTCCCCAAAGGGACCAATGCCTAGACAACAAGTGTCAATTGTGTATATGCAATGGTCCCTTTGGGGAAGTGTTCTCTGACAACGAGAAATCCAACATTTTTGAGGTTTCTTCGCAGAAAATTTCACAGAACTACCTCAAATCACTACATACATGCCTCACGAAGGCTCCTAAGTAGGTGACGCACTCAAAAGTAATCCCTTTTCATAAACAGGGGTGTTACAGTCTCCAAAGCAACTCCCCCTTCCGTGTGATGTACCTGGCCGAGCCAGGAGTCCTTCTATTTTAGAGAAAAGTAGCCCAAGCCCAAAAATGTTTTTTACCACAAATTTTAGTTCCCCAAAGGGATCAATACATAGACAACAACTGTCATTAGTGTCTATGAAATGGTCCCTTTCGGGAAGCTTCAAAACTTTGCATTTTTGGTTTTGCAAACAAATTTTCCACAAACTAGAGGTGGAGTGAAAATTTAATGGTTCAGAGCAGCCTCCAGCAGCTGTCAATTGTAACATCCCATCCAAAGTAGCTTATAATGTGCCCAAATTAATAGAAAATCCGCAGCATGGAAGTAGAGGATACAATGCGAACATTTTTGAAATTCGTGTATTTACTTTTGATACTGACCACTCCCAGGGACCTTAGTTTTATACCACAGGACAAATCAAAGCTGCTATGGTACAATAAAGCTATAAAAAGGTTAAACTAAGCTTTTTTAGAAAATTGAGTATCCCAAAGGGACCAATACATAGACCGTAGTGTATATACAATGGTCCCTTTGGGGAAGTGTTTTATATCGAGAAAGACAACCTTTTTGATATTTCTTTGAACAGAACCTTTCGGAACACTGCATAAATGCCTCACGGTGGTTCCTAAATAAGTGAGGTACTCAAAAGCAGTCCTTTTGCACAACTGGGGGTGCTGCAGTCTCCAAATCGAGTTCTCCTTTCCGTGTGGTAAAGCGGGTCGTAAAAAACACCCTAAGCCCAAAAATGGTATTTTCTCAAAAATTTAAGTTCCCCAAAGGGACCAATGCCTAGACAACAAGTGTCAATTGTGTATATGCAATGGTCCCTTTGGGGAAGTGTTTCTTTTATATCGAGAAAGACAATCTTTTTGATTTTTCTTCGCATGAAACCTCACAGAACCACCTCTAATCACAAATATATAATATATTTAGTGATTGGAGGTGGCATATTGTGCCTCGTGATGGTTCCTAAGCGAGTGACGTACTCAAAGCGAAAGTCATCCCACAAATGGGGGTGGTCCCATGCCAAGATCTAGTCCCTCATCCTTGCGGCGAACTGGGCCTCTTCAGGGGTCATTCTTATGTGAAGAAATGTAGCCTAACCTCAAAAATGTTATTATCTCAGAAATTTAGGTTCTCCAAAGGGACCAATACATATACAACAAATGTCAATAGTGTATATGCAACGGTCCCTATGGGGAAGTGTTCTCTGACAACGAGAAATTCAACATTTTTGAGGTTTCTTCGCAGAAAATTTCACAGAACTACCTCAAATCACTACATACATCCCTCACGAAGGCTCCTAAGTAGGTGACGCACTCAAAAGTAATCCCTTTTCATAAACAGGGGTGTTACAGTCTCCAAAGCAACTCCCCCTTCCGTGTGATGTACCTGGCCGAGCCAGGAGTCCTTCTATTTTAGAGAAAAGTAGCCCAAGCCCAAAAATGTTTTTTACCACAAATTTTAGTTCCCCAAAGGGATCAATACATAGACAACAACTGTCATTAGTGTCTATGAAATGGTCCCTTTCGGGAAGCTTCAAAACTTTGCATTTTTGGTTTTGCAAACAAATTTTCCACAAACTAGAGGTGGAGTGAAAATTTAATGGTTCAGAGCAGCCTCCAGCAGCTGTCAATTGTAACATCCCATCCAAAGTAGCTTATAATGTGCCCAAATTAATAGAAAATCCCCAGCATGGAAGTAGAGGATACAATGCGAACATTTTTGAAATTCGTGTATTTACTTTTGATACTGACCACTCCCAGGGACCTTAGTTTTATACCACAGGACAAATCAAAGCTGCTATGGTACAATAAAGCTATAAAAAGGTTAAACTAAGCTTTTTTAGAAAATTGAGTATCCCAAAGGGACCAATACATAGACCGTAGTGTATATACAATGGTCCCTTTGGGGAAGTGTTTTATATCGAGAAAGACAACCTTTTTGATATTTCTTTGAACAGAACCTTTCGGAACACTGCATAAATGCCTCACGGTGGTTCCTAAATAAGTGAGGTACTCAAAAGCAGTCCTTTTGCACAACTGGGGGTGCTGCAGTCTCCAAATCGAGTTCTCCTTTCCGTGTGGTAAAGCGGGTCGTAAAAAACACCCTAAGCCCAAAAATGGTATTTTCTCAAAAATTTAAGTTCCCCAAAGGGACCAATGCCTAGACAACAAGTGTCAATTGTGTATATGCAATGGTCCCTTTGGGGAAGTGTTTCTTTTATATCGAGAAAGACAATCTTTTTGATTTTTCTTCGCATGAAACCTCACCGAACCACCTCTAATCACAAATATATAATATATTTAGTGATTGGAGGTGGCATATTGTGCCTCGTGATGGTTCCTAAGCGAGTGACGTACTCAAAGCGAAAGTCATCCCACAAATGGGGGTGGTCCCATGCCAAGATCTAGTCCCTCATCCTTGCGGCGAACTGGGCCTCTTCAGGAGTCATTCTTATGTGAAGAAATGTAGCCTAACCTCAAAAATGTTATTATCTCAGAAATTTAGGTTCTCCAAAGGGACCAATACATATACAACAAATGTCAATAGTGTATATGCAACGGTCCCTATGGGGAAGTGTTCTCTGACAACGAGAAATCCAACATTTTTGAGGTTTCTTCGCAGAAAATTTCACAGAACTACCTCAAATCACTACATACATGCCTCACGAAGGCTCCTAAGTAGGTGACGCCCTCAAAAGTAATCCCTTTTCATAAACAGGGGTGTTACAGTCTCCAAAGCAACTCCCCCTTCCGTGTGATGTACCTGGCCGAGCCAGGAGTCCTTCTATTTTAGAGAAAAGTAGCCCAAGCCCAAAAATGTTTTTTACCACAAATTTTAGTTCCCCAAAGGGATCAATACATAGACAACAACTGTCATTAGTGTCTATGAAATGGTCCCTTTCGGGAAGCTTCAAAACTTTGCATTTTTGGTTTTGCAAACAAATTTTCCACAAACTAGAGGTGGAGTGAAAATTTAATGGTTCAGAGCAGCCTCCAGCAGCTGTCAATTGTAACATCCCATCCAAAGTAGCTTATAATGTGCCCAAATTAATAGAAAATCCGCAGCATGGAAGTAGAGGATACAATGCGAACATTTTTGAAATTCGTGTATTTACTTTTGATACTGACCACTCCCAGGGACCTTAGTTTTATACCACAGGACAAATCAAAGCTGCTATGGTACAATAAAGCTATAAAAAGGTTAAACTAAGCTTTTTTAGAAAATTGAGTATCCCAAAGGGACCAATACATAGACCGTAGTGTATATACAATGGTCCCTTTGGGGAAGTGTTTTATATCGAGATAGACAACCTTTTTGATATTTCTTTGAACAGAACCTTTCGGAACACTGCATAAATGCCTCACGGTGGTTCCTAAATAAGTGAGGTACTCAAAAGCAGTCCTTTTGCACAACTGGGGGTGCTGCAGTCTCCAAATCGAGTTTTCCTTTCCGTGTGGTAAAGCGGGTCGTAAAAAACACCCTAAGCCCAAAAACGGTATTTTCTCAAAAATTTAAGTTCCCCAAAGGGACCAATGCCTAGACAACAAGTGTCAATTGTGTATATGCAATGGTCCCTTTGGGGAAGTGTTTCTTTTATATCGAGAAAGACAATCTTTTTGATTTTTCTTCGCATGAAACCTCACAGAACCACCTCTAATCACAAATATATAATATATTTAGTGATTGGAGGTGGCATATTATGCCTCGTGATGGTTCCTAAGCGAGTGACGTACTCAAAGCGAAAGTCATCCCACAAATGGGGGTGGTCCCATGCCAAGATCTAGTCCCTCATCCTTGCGGCGAACTGGGCCTCTTCAGGAGTCATTCTTATGTGAAGAAATGTAGCCTAACCTCAAAAATGTTATTATCTCAGAAATTTAGGTTCTCCAAAGGGACCAATACATATACAACAAATGTCAATAGTGTATATGCAACAGTCCCTATGGGGAAGTGTTCTCTGACAACGAGAAATCCAACATTTTTGAGGTTTCTTCGCAGAAAATTTCACAGAACTACCTCAAATCACTACATACATGCCTCACGAAGGCTCCTAAGTAGGTGACCCACTCAAAAGTAATCCCTTTTCATAAACAGGGGTGTTACAGTCTCCAAAACAACTCCCCCTTCCGTGTGATGTACCTGGCCGAGCCAGGAGTCCTTCTATTTTAGAGAAAAGTAGCCCAAGCCCAAAAATGTTTTTTACCACAAATTTAATTCCCCAAAGGGATCAATACATAGACAACAACTGTCATTAGTGTCTATGAAATGGTCCTTTTCGGGAAGCTTCAAAACTTTGCATTTTTGGTTTTGCAAACAAATTTTCCACAAACTAGAGGTGGAGTGAAAATTTAATGGTTCAGAGCAGCCTCCAGCAGCTGTCAATTGTAACATCCCATTCAAAGTAGCTTATAATGTGTCCAAATTAATAGAAAATCCGCAGCATGGAAGTAGAGGATACAATGCGAACATTTTTGAGATTCGTGTATTTACTTTTGATACTGACCACTCCCAGGGACCCTAGTTTTATACCACAGGACAAATCAAAGCTGCTATGGTACAATAAAGCTATAAAAAGGTTAAACTAAGCTTTTTTAGAAAATTGAGTATCCCAAAGGGACCAATACATAGACCGTAGTGTATATACAATGGTCCCTTTGGGGAAGTGTTTTATATCGAGAAAGACAACCTTTTTGATATTTCTTTGAACAGAACCTTTCGGAACACTGCATAAATGCCTCACGGTGGTTCCTAAATAAGTGAGGTACTCAAAAGCAGTCCTTTTGCACAACTGGGGGTGCTGCAGTCAACAAATCGAGTTTTCCTTTCCGTGTGGTAAAGCGGGTCGTAAAAAACACCCTAAGCCCAAAAACGGTATTTTCTCAAAAATTTAAGTTCCCCAAAGGGACCAATGCCTAGACAACAAGTGTCAATTGTGTATATGCAATGGTCCCTTTGGGGAAGTGTTTCTTTTATATCGAGAAAGACAATCTTTTTGATTTTTCTTCGCATGAAACCTCACAGAACCACCTCTAATCACAAATATATAATATATTTAGTGATTGGAGGTGGCATATTATGCCTCGTGATGGTTCCTAAGCGAGTGACGTACTCAAAGCGAAAGTCATCCCACAAATGGGGGTGGTCCCATGCCAAGATCTAGTCCCTCATCCTTGCGGCGAACTGGGCCTCTTCAGGAGTCATTCTTATGTGAAGAAATGTAGCCTAACCTCAAAAATGTTATTATCTCAGAAATTTAGGTTCTCCAAAGGGACCAATACATATACAACAAATGTCAATAGTGTATATGCAACAGTCCCTATGGGGAAGTGTTCTCTGACAACGAGAAATCCAACATTTTTGAGGTTTCTTCGCAGAAAATTTCACAGAACTACCTCAAATCACTACATACATGCCTCACGAAGGCTCCTAAGTAGGTGACCCACTCAAAAGTAATCCCTTTTCATAAACAGGGGTGTTACAGTCTCCAAAACAACTCCCCCTTCCGTGTGATGTACCTGGCCGAGCCAGGAGTCCTTCTATTTTAGAGAAAAGTAGCCCAAGCCCAAAAATGTTTTTTACCACAAATTTAATTCCCCAAAGGGATCAATACATAGACAACAACTGTCATTAGTGTCTATGAAATGGTCCTTTTCGGGAAGCTTCAAAACTTTGCATTTTTGGTTTTGCAAACAAATTTTCCACAAACTAGAGGTGGAGTGAAAATTTAATGGTTCAGAGCAGCCTCCAGCAGCTGTCAATTGTAACATCCCATTCAAAGTAGCTTATAATGTGTCCAAATTAATAGAAAATCCGCAGCATGGAAGTAGAGGATACAATGCGAACATTTTTGAGATTCGTGTATTTACTTTTGATACTGACCACTCCCAGGGACCCTAGTTTTATACCACAGGACAAATCAAAGCTGCTATGGTACAATAAAGCTATAAAAAGGTTAAACTAAGCTTTTTTAGAAAATTGAGTATCCCAAAGGGACCAATACATAGACCGTAGTGTATATACAATGGTCCCTTTGGGGAAGTGTTTTATATCGAGAAAGACAACCTTTTTGATATTTCTTTGAACAGAACCTTTCGGAACACTGCATAAATGCCTCACGGTGGTTCCTAAATAAGTGAGGTACTCAAAAGCAGTCCTTTTGCACAACTGGGGGTGCTGCAGTCAACAAATCGAGTTTTCCTTTCCGTGTGGTAAAGCGGGTCGTAAAAAACACCCTAAGCCCAAAAATGGTATTTTCTCAAAAATTTAAGTTCCCCAAAGGGACCAATGCCTAGACAACAAGTGTCAATTGTGTATATGCAATGGTCCCTTTGGGGAAGTGTTTCTTTTATATCGAGAAAGACAATCTTTTTGATTTTTCTTCGCATGAAACCTCACAGAACCACCTCTAATCACAAATATATAATATATTTAGTGATTGGAGGTGGCATATTGTGCCTCGTGATGGTTCCTAAGCGAGTGACGTACTCAAAGCGAAAGTCATCCCACAAATGGGGGTGGTCCCATGCCAAGATCTAGTCCCTCATCCTTGCGGCGAACTGGGCCTCTTCAGGAGTCATTCTTATGTGAAGAAATGTAGCCTAACCTCAAAAATGTTATTATCTCAGAAATTTAGGTTCTCCAAAGGGACCAATACATATACAACAAATGTCAATAGTGTATATGCAACGGTCCCTATGGGGAAGTGTTCTCTGACAACGAGAAATCCAACATTTTTGAGGTTTCTTCGCAGAAAATTTCACAGAACTACCTCAAATCACTACATACATGCCTCACGAAGGCTCCTAAGTAGGTGACGCCCTCAAAAGTAATCCCTTTTCATAAACAGGGGTGTTACAGTCTCCAAAGCAACTCCCCCTTCCGTGTGATGTACCTGGCCGAGCCAGGAGTCCTTCTATTTTAGAGAAAAGTAGCCCAAGCCCAAAAATGTTTTTTACCACAAATTTTAGTTCCCCAAAGGGATCAATACATAGACAACAACTGTCATTAGTGTCTATGAAATGGTCCCTTTCGGGAAGCTTCAAAACTTTGCATTTTTGGTTTTGCAAACAAATTTTCCACAAACTAGAGGTGGAGTGAAAATTTAATGGTTCAGAGCAGCCTCCAGCAGCTGTCAATTGTAACATCCCATCCAAAGTAGCTTATAATGTGCCCAAATTAATAGAAAATCCGCAGCATGGAAGTAGAGGATACAATGCGAACATTTTTGAAATTCGTGTATTTACTTTTGATACTGACCACTCCCAGGGACCTTAGTTTTATACCACAGGACAAATCAAAGCTGCTATGGTACAATAAAGCTATAAAAAGGTTAAACTAAGCTTTTTTAGAAAATTGAGTATCCCAAAGGGACCAATACATAGACCGTAGTGTATATACAATGGTCCCTTTGGGGAAGTGTTTTATATCGAGATAGACAACCTTTTTGATATTTCTTTGAACAGAACCTTTCGGAACACTGCATAAATGCCTCACGGTGGTTCCTAAATAAGTGAGGTACTCAAAAGCAGTCCTTTTGCACAACTGGGGGTGCTGCAGTCTCCAAATCGAGTTTTCCTTTCCGTGTGGTAAAGCGGGTCGTAAAAAACACCCTAAGCCCAAAAACGGTATTTTCTCAAAAATTTAAGTTCCCCAAAGGGACCAATGCCTAGACAACAAGTGTCAATTGTGTATATGCAATGGTCCCTTTGGGGAAGTGTTTCTTTTATATCGAGAAAGACAATCTTTTTGATTTTTCTTCGCATGAAACCTCACAGAACCACCTCTAATCACAAATATATAATATATTTAGTGATTGGAGGTGGCATATTATGCCTCGTGATGGTTCCTAAGCGAGTGACGTACTCAAAGCGAAAGTCATCCCACAAATGGGGGTGGTCCCATGCCAAGATCTAGTCCCTCATCCTTGCGGCGAACTGGGCCTCTTCAGGAGTCATTCTTATGTGAAGAAATGTAGCCTAACCTCAAAAATGTTATTATCTCAGAAATTTAGGTTCTCCAAAGGGACCAATACATATACAACAAATGTCAATAGTGTATATGCAACAGTCCCTATGGGGAAGTGTTCTCTGACAACGAGAAATCCAACATTTTTGAGGTTTCTTCGCAGAAAATTTCACAGAACTACCTCAAATCACTACATACATGCCTCACGAAGGCTCCTAAGTAGGTGACCCACTCAAAAGTAATCCCTTTTCATAAACAGGGGTGTTACAGTCTCCAAAACAACTCCCCCTTCCGTGTGATGTACCTGGCCGAGCCAGGAGTCCTTCTATTTTAGAGAAAAGTAGCCCAAGCCCAAAAATGTTTTTTACCACAAATTTAATTCCCCAAAGGGATCAATACATAGACAACAACTGTCATTAGTGTCTATGAAATGGTCCTTTTCGGGAAGCTTCAAAACTTTGCATTTTTGGTTTTGCAAACAAATTTTCCACAAACTAGAGGTGGAGTGAAAATTTAATGGTTCAGAGCAGCCTCCAGCAGCTGTCAATTGTAACATCCCATTCAAAGTAGCTTATAATGTGTCCAAATTAATAGAAAATCCGCAGCATGGAAGTAGAGGATACAATGCGAACATTTTTGAGATTCGTGTATTTACTTTTGATACTGACCACTCCCAGGGACCCTAGTTTTATACCACAGGACAAATCAAAGCTGCTATGGTACAATAAAGCTATAAAAAGGTTAAACTAAGCTTTTTTAGAAAATTGAGTATCCCAAAGGGACCAATACATAGACCGTAGTGTATATACAATGGTCCCTTTGGGGAAGTGTTTTATATCGAGAAAGACAACCTTTTTGATATTTCTTTGAACAGAACCTTTCGGAACACTGCATAAATGCCTCACGGTGGTTCCTAAATAAGTGAGGTACTCAAAAGCAGTCCTTTTGCACAACTGGGGGTGCTGCAGTCAACAAATCGAGTTTTCCTTTCCGTGTGGTAAAGCGGGTCGTAAAAAACACCCTAAGCCCAAAAATGGTATTTTCTCAAAAATTTAAGTTCCCCAAAGGGACCAATGCCTAGACAACAAGTGTCAATTGTGTATATGCAATGGTCCCTTTGGGGAAGTGTTTCTTTTATATCGAGAAAGACAATCTTTTTGATTTTTCTTCGCATGAAACCTCACAGAACCACCTCTAATCACAAATATATAATATATTTAGTGATTGGAGGTGGCATATTATGCCTCGTGATGGTTCCTAAGCGAGTGACGTACTCAAAGCGAAAGTCATCCCACAAATGGGAGTGGTCCCATGCCAAGATCTAGTCCCTCATCCTTGCGGCGAACTGGGCCTCTTCAGGAGTCATTCTTATGTGAAGAAGTGTAGCCTAACCTCAAAAATGTTATTATCTCAGAAATTTAGGTTCTCCAAAGGGACCATTACATATACAGCAAATGTCAATAGTGTATATGCAACGGTCCCTATGGGGAAGTGTTCTCTGACAACGAGAAATCCAACATTTTTGAGGTTTCTTCGCAGAAAATTTCACAGAACTACCTCAAATCACTACATACATGCCTCACGAAGGCTCCTAAGTAGGTGACGCACTCAAAAGTAATCCCTTTTCATAAACAGGGGTGTTACAGTCTCCAAAGCAACTCCCCCTTCCGTGTGATGTACCTGGCCGAGCCAGGAGTCCTTCTATTTTAGAGAAAAGTAGCCCAAGCCCAAAAATGTTTTTTACCACAAATTTTAGTTCCCCAAAGGGATCAATACATAGACAACAACTGTCATTAGTGTCTATGAAATGGTCCCTTCCGGGAAGCTTCAAAACTTTGCATTTTTGGTTTTGCAAACAAATTTTCCACAAACTAGAGGTGGAGTGAAAATTTAATGGTTCAGAGCAGCCTCCAGCAGCTGTCAATTGTAACATCCCATCCAAAGTAGCTTATAATGTGCCCAAATTAATAGAAAATCCGCAGCATGGAAGTAGAGGATACAATGCGAACATTTTTGAAATTCGTGTATTTACTTTTGATACTGACCACTCCCAGGGACCCTAGTTTTATACCACAGGACAAATCAAAGCTGCTATGGTACAATAAAGCTATAAAAAGGTTAAACTAAGCTTTTTTAGAAAATTGAGTATCCCAAAGGCACCAATACATAGACCGTAGTGTATATACAATGGTCCCTTTGGGGAAGTGTTTTATATCGAGAAAGACAACCTTTTTGATATTTCTTTGAACAGAACCTTTCGGAACACTGCATAAATGCCTCACGGTGGTTCCTAAATAAGTGAGGTACTCAAAAGCAGTCCTTTTGCACAACTGGGTGTGCTGCAGTCTCCAAATCGAGTTTTCCTTTCCGTGTGGTAAAGCGGGTCGTAAAAAACACCCTAAACCCAAAAATGGTATTTTCTCAAAAATTTGAGTTCCCCAAAGGGACCAATGCCTAGACAACAAGTGTCAATTGTGTATATGCAATGGTCCCTTTGGGGAAGTGTTTCTTTTATATCGAGAAAGACAATCTTTTTAATTTTTCTTCGCATGAAACCTCACGGAACCACCTCTAATCACAAATATATAATATATTTAGTGATTGGAGGTGGCATATTGTGCCTCGTGATGGTTCCTAAGCGAGTGACGTACTCAAAGCGAAAGTCATCCCACAAATGGGGGTGGTCCCATGCCAAGATCTAGTCCCTCATCCTTGCGGCGAACTGGGCCTCTTCAGGAGTCATTCTTATGTGAAGAAATGTAGCCTAACCTCAAAAATGTTATTATCTCAGAAATTTAGGTTCTCCAAAGGGACCAATACATATACAACAAATGTCAATAGTGTATATGCAACGGTCCCTATGGGGAAGTGTTCTCTGACATCGAGAAATCCAACATTTTTGAGGTCTCTTCGCAGAAAATTTCACAGAACTACCTCAAATCACTACATACATGCCTCACGAAGGCTCCTAAGTAGGTGACGCACTCAAAAGTAATCCCTTTTCATAAACAGGGGTGTTACAGTCTCCAAAGCAACTCCCCCTTCCGTGTGATGAGCCTGGCCGAGTCAGGAGTCCTGCTATTGTAGAAAAATGTAGCCTAAGACCAAAAACTTCTTTTCACAAAAATTTTAGTTCCCCAAGGGATCAATGGCGAAAGGGCCTTTGAATTTGAATTAATTCACTCAAAGTACACCTAATATGTACTTCAGTTACTGCTTGGTATTAATCGTAGTAATTCCACGTATTCGCATGTAATCCTGTTAATGCTAAAAGTGGTCCGCTTAATCCTCTGGTAATTTGGTACTCCAGTAGTAATTTTAAATGTAATCCAAGTAATTCTGTACGTAATCCTAGTAATTCCAACAGTAATTCAGCCAGTTCTATTTTATAAACTGAATTAAGAATGGTGAATCAGATGGAACAGCTGATCGCGTTTGTAATGGTAATTCATGTAATTCATGTACTTCACGAGCGTAATCTAAATAATTCTAGTAATTCTGAATGTAATTTTTGTAATTCCACGGTAATCCTGACTCTAATTAGTGTTTAGATTACTAAAACCTTTTACTAACTCTAATCTTGCTAATCTTAACTTGTACACCTAAGCCTGGTAGTGAATTGCCCCTCAGAAGGAACTGTCTTGGATAAGCTCAATAATAATCTTAGGCAACCAAATATACTAATTTATCGTTCACGCAAGGGGCCGTTTGGGGAGGCCGATTTGGACCAATCCGGTGGTTAGCCGAGATCAGAACCATGTTCCTCCCCAAAGTGACCTTTGCATGCTTTTTTTAAATATCTCTCAAACGCAATGTCCTAAAATCATAAAAATTTGATCTACGGGATCAGCGCATAATCTTCTTTAATATCAGGCTAAAAAATAGCACCCCCAAAAACAGCTCCTCAAAGGGCCCTCTTGATATACATATATAGGTGAGGTCCAAACTGGTTTTAAATATATACGTGAGGCCGAAACTGGTATTAAATGAATATTCATGAGGCCGGAACTGGCGATAGCCGCTTACTATTAGTATGTAGCTTATACTTGTTTCGGCCTCGAAGATATAAATATCCTTTTGACACCTTTCTTTAAAACCCTTCCTATGAGGGCGTAAACTATCCCTGAACTGAGGGAACTGCCTTTTATTATAGGAGACGTATAAAGATAGGTTTTAATCCAGAGGTTTTCCGGAAAGTGATGAGAATGCCCAAAAAATCCTACTACCACTATTAGTGGTCGAACGTGTCCTTTTATCGAATCTGGGTGCATTTCGAGTTTTTGAGAGGCCCTAGTGTATAAAATGAAGTTCGGTGGCCCTTTAGCTGGCCCTAAAACGGGCCCCTTCTTCAAATTTCGCTTAAAACGAGAGAATGCCCAATATATAGGTATAGGTGAGGTCGAAACTGGTTTTAAATATATACGTGAGGCCGAAACTGTTATTATATGAATATTCATGAGGCCGGAACTGGCGATAGCCGCTTACTATTAATATGTAGCTTATACTTGTTTCGGCCTCGAAGATATAAATATCCTTTTGACAGCTTTCATTAAAACCCTTCCTATGAGGGCGTAAACTATCCCTGAACTGATGGAGCTGCCTTTTATTATAGGAGACGTATAAAGATAGGTTTTAATCCACAGGTTTTCCGGAAAGTGATGAGAATGCCCAAAAAATCCTACTACCACTATTAGTGGTCGAACGTGCCCTTTTATAGAATCTGAGTGCATTTCGAGTTTTTGAGAGGCCCTAGTGTATAAAATGAAGTTCGGTGGCCCTTTAGCTGGCCCTAAAATGGGCTCCTTCTTCAAATTTCGCTTAAAACGAGAGAATGCCCAATATATAGTTATAGGTGAGGTCGAAACTGGTTTTAAATGTATACGTGAGGCTGAAACTGGTATTAAATGAATATTCATGAGGCCTGAACTGGCGATAGCCGCTTAGTAGGTAGTCGGTCGCTTGAGCCCGGCCTCCGCCCCCCAAGGGGGCCCCCATGTTAGGGCATTTGACCTACCTGACCTGGGCCCCCCTGACCTGACCACGCGGGGCCCCCATGTTAGGGCCCCCCTGACCTGACCACGCGGGGCCCCCATGTTAGGGCCCCCCTGACCTGGGCCCCCCTTACCCGACCACACCCCTGGGCCCCCCTCTGACGTCATACCCTTATCATCCCTTATTTATTTTCAACCCCCACCCCTGAATTTCATCCCCTCCGCCCCTGAATTTCATCCCCTATTTATTTTTCAACCCCCACCCCATCCCCTATTTATTTTTCAACCCCCACCCCTGATCATCCCTTATTTTTCAACCCCCTTTCCCCAAATTTCATCCCCTATTTATTTTTCAACCCCCACCCCTGATCATCCCTTATTTATTTTTCAACCCCCACCCCTGATCATCCCCTATTTATTTTTCAACCCCCTTTCCCCAAATTTCATCCCCTATTTATTTTTCATCCCCCACCCCTGATCATCCCCTATTTATTTTTCACGGTATCAACCGAAAGGTCTTTAAGAGGGCTTTTCGAAAATATTACGCAACTTCCGGTATCTACTTCCGGTTTCTTAAAGTGAACGTAATATGCTCGTGTTTGGTATCAACCGAAAGGTCTTTAAGAGGGGTTTTCGAAAATATTACGCAACTTCCGGTATCTACTTCCGGTTTCTTAAATTGAACGTAATATGTTCGTGTTTGGTATCAATTGAAAGGCCTTTAAGAGGGGTTTTCGAAAATATTACGCAACTTCCGGTATCTACTTCCGGTTTCTTAAAGTGAACGTAATATGCTTGTGTTTGGTATCAATTGAAAGGTCTTTAAGAGGGCTTTTCGAAAATATTACGCAACTTCCGGTATCTACTTCCGGTTTTTAAAGTGAACGTAATATGCTCGTGTTTGGTATCAACCGAAAGGTCTTTAAGAGGGGTTTTCGAAAATATTACGCAACTTCCGGTATCTACTTCCGGTTTCTTAAAGTGAACGTAATATGCTCGTGTTTGGTATCAATTGAGAGGTCTTTAAGAAAGGTTTTTGAAAATATTACGCAACTTCCGGTATCTACTTCCGGTTTCTTAAAGTGAACGTAATATGTTTGTGTTTGGTATCAACTGAAAGGTCTTTAAGAGGGGTTTTCGAAAATATTACGCAACTTCCGGTATCTACTTCCGGTTTCTTAAATTGAACGTAATATGCTTGTGTTTGGTATCAACCGAAAGGTCTTTAAGAGGGGTTTTCGAAAATATTACGCAACTTCCGGTATCTACTTCCGGTTTCTTAAAGTGAACGTAATATGTTTGTGTTTGGTATCAATTGAGAGGTCTTTAAGAGGGGTTTTTGAAAATATTACGCAACTTCCGGTATCTACTTCCGGTTTCTTAAAGTGAACGTAATATGTTTGTGTTTGGTATCAACTGAAAGGTCTTTAAGAGGGGTTTTCGAAAATATTACGCAACTTCCGGTATCTACTTCCGGTTTCTTAAATTGAACGTAATATGCTTGTGTTTGGTATCAATTGAAAGGTCTTTTAAGAGGGGTTTTTGAAAATATTACGCAACTTCCGGTATCTACTTCCGGTTTCTTAAAGTGAACGTAATATGTTTGTGTTTGGTATCAATTGAGAGGTCTTTAAGAGGGGTTTTTGAAAATATTACGCAACTTCCGGTATCTACTTCCGGTTTCTTAAAGTGAACGTAATATGTTTGTGTTTGGTATCAACTGAAAGGTCTTTAAGAGGGGTTTTCGAAAATATTACGCAACTTCCGGTATCTACTTCCGGTTTCTTAAATTGAACGTAATATGCTTGTGTTTGGTATCAATTGAAAGGTCTTTTAAGAGGGGTTTTTGAAAATATTACGCAACTTCCGGTATCTACTTCCGGTTTCTTAAAGTGAACGTAATATGTTTGTGTTTGGTATCAACTGAAAGGTCTTTAAGAGGGGTTTTCGAAAATATTACGCAACTTCCGGTATCTACTTCCGGTTTCTTAAATTGAACGTAATATGCTTGTGTTTGGTATCAATTGAAAGGTCTTTTAAGAGGGGTTTTTGAAAATATTACGCAACTTCCGGTATCTACTTCCGGTTTCTTAAAGTGAACGTAATATGTTTGTGTTTGGTATCAATTGAGAGGTCTTTAAGAGGGGTTTTTGAAAATATTACGCAACTTCCGGTATCTACTTCCGGTTTCTTAAAGTGAACGTAATATGTTTGTGTTTGGTATCAACTGAAAGGTCTTTAAGAGGGGTTTTCGAAAATATTACGCAACTTCCGGTATCTACTTCCGGTTTCTTAAATTGAACGTAATATGCTTGTGTTTGGTATCAATTGAAAGGTCTTTTAAGAGGGGTTTTTGAAAATATTACGCAACTTCCGGTATCTACTTTCGGTTTCTTAAAGTGAACGTAATATGTTTGTGTTTGGTATCAACTGAAAGGTCTTTAAGAGGGGTTTTCGAAAATATTACGCAACTTCCGGTATCTACTTCCGGTTTCTTAAATTGAACGTAATATGCTTGTGTTTGGTATCAATTGAAAGGTCTTTTAAGAGGGGTTTTTGAAAATATTACGCAACTTCCGGTATCTACTTCCGGTTTCTTAAAGTGAACGTAATATGTTTGTGTTTGGTATCAATTGAGAGGTCTTTAAGAGGGGTTTTTGAAAATATTACGCAACTTCCGGTATCTACTTCCGGTTTCTTAAAGTGAACGTAATATGTTTGTGTTTGGTATCAACTGAAAGGTCTTTAAGAGGGGTTTTCGAAAATATTACGCAACTTCCGGTATCTACTTCCGGTTTCTTAAAGTGAACGTAATATGTTCGTGTTTGGTATCAACCGAAAGGTCTTTAAGAGGGGTTTTCGAAAATATTACGCAACTTCCGGTATCTACTTCCGGTTTTTTAAAGTGAACGTAATATGCTTGTGTTTGGTATCAATTGAAAGGTCTTTAAGAGGGGTTTTCGAAAATATTACGCAACTTCCGGTATCTACTTCCGGTTTCTTAAAGTGAACGTAGTATGCTCGTGTTTGGTATCAACCGAAAGGTCTTTAAGGGGGGTTTTCGAAAATACTACGCAACTTCCGGTTAACACATTTACAGCTCACAAATAATCAGTTTATATCTTAAACCTTTCGAATTAAGAGCTAAATATGGCTCTTCTTAGCGCGAGTTTCTTAATTTTTACTGCAATTTTCAACGGAACGCTGTTTGTACCGAAAACCCCAGATGTTGCTGAAATACATATCTGTAAAGAAGAAAAAATGTCGATTGATGCTGTGGTAGTGAATAATTCTTGTGACCAGTGGGAAGCAATGGTGCCTCAATATTGGCCGCTCAATAAAATGCATGTTTTTACTTATGATATTTTGGCGGAAGAAAAAAATTTAAACCACTCATCAATATTTTTCTACAAATTAAGGTTCGTCTACCAAAATCGTTCTTTTGGAGTGACCGACGTTAGGGAAATTATTTTAAAGGAATACAATTTCCATGGAAATATAACCAATAATTCATGCAGTATACAATATGATAATGCATCAATATCTATTATTTCTAGAGTTGAAAAATTACCGGTAATTTAAAAATCGGTAATATTACCGGTAATGTTACCGGTAATATTACCGGTAATTTCTGAGAACATTGATTTTTGAAAAATATCTAATTAACGGTTATGTACAGAACCTACGATTTTCTTTAAGACCAAATACATTGTACTTCGTACTTATTCTTTAATCTTTCCTTCTATTAACTCCTTGGAACGATGGAAAACCATTGAATTTATTTATTTAATATATATAATATATATACGTATAATAATACCCCCTAGCATGCATTCTGCCTTTTCCCCGACGGATTGATGTGATCACTAATAAATCAAAAGTCCGCTGTTTATCACAGTAATATTAATATTTCAGCGGACAAAAGGCCTTTTGTCAACAGATGGCTCGACGGTAGCGAAATTTCTACATTGCGATTTGCTCTGTTACCTTGAACTTTTTTTTTTATTTAACGTTAAGTTGGTTTCATATGAGGCTAGGGGCGACTTTTTTTTCTTCGTAGGTGTAACTGTATTAAACTAAAGACGTTCAGCCTTATAGAGCTGCTTATTTTAAATTTGCCCAACGTTTGTGCCGTATAATTGTTTAATGAATAAAGTATTTTCGCATTTTTTACACACCCTCAATTCATGTCACGCATTAGCCGAAACCAACAACAGCCAAACTTTTGAGACCAATGCGTGCAAAAATGGATGTGTTGTGAAGATTGTTCAAGCAATGTTTAGGTAGGTATCGGTAGGTACTTATACGGTACAGTATGAATAACCTTGTAATGGGCCTATTTAGGTTCTTAAAAATGACGAAGTAAAGTGAAAATAGAAATAATTACCTTTTGCAGCTGTATTAATCAACAAGTACTTAGTATTTCTTGTTCGTTAAAAAAGGGAATTATTTTTATTTTATACATTCTTAAAGTGTTGTCACGGCAAATTTGTAATCATGCAATTCATGAATAAAGTAACTTTTTTCGCTCGTCTTGTTTGTGCACTCCGCCTACGGCAACGTGCGACAAATATTTCTTCTAGTAAAAAAAAAGCCACACTTTACTCACTTGTTACACACGTAAGCAACTATTCCTAATTTATCAAAAGGTCCCAAAATATATCATCTGCTACTAGTATAGTATAGTCTAGCGTTACATATAATGGTTAATTTTGAAATGTCTACTTCCACTTTGGGTCGACTTTGTCACATTTTCGTTCTCAAATTCCATACTAAAGCCCATGTCCGTTGGTAGGAGCTTACTGCAAGCTTCTTTTGAGATTTCGCATGGAAATTGCATCCGTCCACATTAATGTTAATGAAACTCCACAATATAAGTCTAGATTGGCAATAGAGTGTACAGAAAGTCCATTTTCCTTCCAAATATGACGAAAGAACGTGAAAATGGAAATACAGGTCATTTTGCCATATATCCGCTAACCGAATAATGGCAGCTTTCTTAATCAGCAATAACCCATTTGGGAGTAATAAAGATATTCCCAAAATGCCAAAAAGTCCCAGAATATGCCTTCTGCCATTAGTGCAAGTATCTGGGAACATTTTGAGGGGTCTGCATGCCCTTTGGGTCGACCTTGTCATATTTTGGTTCTCAAATTCCATAATAAAGCCCATGTCCGTCTGTAGGAGCCTACTGCAGGCCTTTTTTGAGATTTCGCATGAAGATTGCGTCCGCCAGCATCAATGTCAACGAAACTGCACAATATAAGTCTAGATTGGCAAGAGAGGATTTAGACGGTCCATTTCCTTTCCAAATATGGACAAACAATGTGAAAATGGAAATACATGTTATTTTGCCATATCTCCGCTCACCGGATAGTGGCAGCTCTCTTAATCAGCAATAACCCATTTGGGAGTAATAAAGAATTTTCCAAAGTGCCAAAAAGTCCCAAAATATGTTTTCTGCCACTAGTGCAAGTATCTAGGAACATTTTGAAGTGTCTGCTTGCACTTTGGGTCGACTTTGTTATATTTTGGTTCTCAAATTCCATACTAAAGCTCATGTCCGTCTGTAGGAGCCTACTGCAGGCCTTTTTTGAGATTTTGCATGAAAATTGCATCCGCCAGCATCAATGTCAACGAAACTGCACAATATAAGTCTAGATTGGCAAGAGAGGGTATAGACGTTCCATTTCCTTTCCAAATATGACGAAACAACGTGAAAATGCAAATACATGTTATTTTGCCATATCTCCGCTCACCGGATAGTGGCAGCTCTCTTAATCAGCAATAACCCATTTGGGAGTAATAAAGAATTTCCCAAAGTGCCAAAAAGTCCCAAAATATGCTTTCTGCCATTAGTGCAAGTATCTAGGAACATTTTGAAGTGTCTGCTTGCACTTTGGGTCGACTTTGTCATATTTTGGTTCTCAAATTCCATTCTAAAGCCCATGTCCGTCTGAAGGAGCCTACTGCAGGCCTTTTTTGAGATTTCGCATGAAAATTGCATCCGCCAGCATCAATGTCAACGAAACTGCACAATATAAGTCTAGATTGGCAAGAGAGGGTTTAGACGGTCCATTTCCTTTCCAAATATGACGAAACAACGTGAAAATGGAAACACATGTTATTTTGCCATATCTCCGCTCACCGGATAATGGCAGCTCTCCTAATCAGCAAAAACCCATTTGGGAGTAATAAAGAATTTCCCAAAGTGCCAAAAAGTCCCAAAATATGCTTTCTGCCATTAGTGCAAGTATCTGGGAACATTATGAAGTGTCTGCTTGCACTTTGGGTCGACTTTGTCATATTTTGGTTCTCAAATTCCATACTAAAGCCCATGTCCGTCTGAAGGAGCCTACTGCAGGCCCTTTTTGAGATTTCGCATGAAAATTGCATCCGCCAGCATCAATGTCAACGAAACTGCACAATATAAGTCTAGATTGGCAAGAGAGGGTTTAGACGGTCCATTTCCTTTCCAAATATGACGAAACAACGTGAAAATGGAAATACATGTTATTTTGCCATATCTCCGCTCACCGGATAATGGCAGCTCTCCTAATCAGCAATAACCCATTTGGGAGTAATAAAGAATTTACCAAAGTGCCAAAAAGTCCCAAAATATGCTTTCTGCCATTAGTGCAAGTATCTAGAAACATTATGAAGTGTCTGCTTGCACTTTGGGTTGACTTTGTCATATTTTGGTTCTCAAATTCCATACTAAAGCCCATGTCCGTCTGTAGGAGCCTACTGCAGGCCTTTTTTGAGATTTCGCATGAAAATTGCATCCGCCAGCATCAATGTCAACGAAACTGCACAATATAAGTTTAGATTGGCAAGAGAGGGTTTAGACGGTCCATTTCCTTTCCAAATATGACGAAACAACGTGAAAATGGATGTACATGTTATTTTGCCATATCTCCGCTCACCGGATAATGGCAGCTCTCTTAATCAGCAATAACCCATTTGGGAGTAATAAAGAATTTCCCAAAGTGCCAAAAAGTCCCAAAATATGTTTTCTGCCATTAGTGCAAGTATGTGGGATCATTTTGAAGTGTCTGCTTGCACTTTGGGTCGACTTTGTCATATTTTGGTTCTCAAATTCCATACCAAAACCCATGTCCGTCTGTAGGAGCCTACTGCAGGCCTTTTTTGAGATTTCGCATGAAAATTGCATCCGCCAGCATCAATGTCAACGAAACTGCACAATATAAGTCTAGATTGGCAAGAGAGGGTTTAGACGGTCCATTTCCTTTCCAAATATGACGAAACAACGTGAAAATGGAAATACATGTTATTTTGCCATATCTCCGCTCACCGGATAATGGCAGCTCTCTTAATCAGCAATAACCCATTTGGGAGTAATAAAGAATTTCCCAAAGTGCCAAAGAGTCCCAAAATATGCTTTCTGCCATTGGTGCAAGTATCTAGGAACATTTTGAAGTGTATGCTTGCACTTTGGGTCGACTTTGTCATATTTTGGTTCTCAAATTCCATACTAAAGCCCATGTCCGTCTGTAGGAGCCTACTGCAAGCGTTTTTTGAGATTTCGCATGAAAATTGCATCCGCCAGCATCAATGTCAACGAAACTGCACAATATAAGTCTAGATTGGCAAGAGAGGGTTTAGACGGTCCATTTCCTTTCCAAATATGACGAAACAACGTGAAAATGGAAATACATGTTATTTTGCCATATCTCCGCTCACCGGATAATGGCAGCTCTCTTAATCAGCAATAACCCATTTGGGAGTAATAAAGAATTTCCCAAAGTGCCAAAAAGTCCCAAAATATGCTTTCTGCCATTAGCGCAAGTATCTGGGAACATTTTGAAGTGTCTGCTTGCACTTTGGGTCGACTTTGTCATATTTTGGTTCTCAAATTCCATACTAAAGCCCATGTCCGTCTGTAGGAGCCTACTGCAAGCGTTTTTTGAGATTTCGCATGAAAATTGCATCCGCCAGCATCAATGTCAACGAAACTGCACAATATAAGTCTAGATTGGCAAGAGAGGGTTTAGACGGTCCATTTCCTTTCCAAATATGACGAAACAACGTGAAAATGGAAATACATGTTATTTTGCCATATCTCCGCTCACCGGATTATGGCAGCTCTCTTAATCAGCAATAACCCATTTGGGAGTAATAAAGAATTTCCCAAAGTGCCAAAAAGTCCCAAAATATGCTTTCTGCCATTAGTGCAAGTATCTAGGAACATTTTGAAGTGTCTGCTTGCACTTTGGGTCGACTTTGTCATATTTTGGTTCTCAAATTCCATACTAAAACCCATGTCCGTCTGTAGGAGCCTACTGCAGGCATTTTTGAGATTTCGCATGAAAATTGCATCCGCCAGCATCAATGTCAACGAAACTGCACAATATAAGTCTAGATTGGCAAGAGAGGGTATAGACGGTCCATTTCCTTTCCAAATATGACGAAACAACGTGAAAATGGAAATACATGTTATTTTGCCATATCTCCGCTCACCGGATAATGGCAGCTCTCCTAATCAGCAATAACCCATTTGGGAGTAATAAAGAATTTCCCAAACTGCCAAAAAGTCCCAAAATATGCTTTCTGCCATTAGTGCAAGTATCTGGGAACATTTTGAAGTGTGTGCTTGCACTTTGGGTCGACTTTGTCATATTTTGGTTCTCAAATTCCATACTAAAGCCCATGTCCGTCTGTAGGAGCCTACTGCAGGCCTTTTTTGAGATTTCGCATGAAAATTGCATCCGCCAGCATCAATGTCAACGAAACTGCACAATATAAGTCTAGATTGGCAAGAGAGGGTTTAGACGGTCCATTTCCTTTCCAAATATGACGAAACAACGTGAAAATGGAAATACATGTTATTTTGCCATATCTCCGCTCACCGGATAATGGCAGCTCTCTTAATCAGCAATAACCCATTTGGGAGTAATAAAGAATTTCACAAAGTGCCAAAGAGTCCCAAAATATGCTTTCTGCCATTGGTGCAAGTATCTAGGAACATTTTGAAGTGTCTGCTTGCACTTTGGGTCGACTTTGTCATATTTTGGTTCTCAAATTCCATACTAAAGCCCATGTCCGTCTGTAGGAGCCTACTGCAAGCGTTTTTTGAGATTTCGCATGAAAATTGCATCCGCCAGCATCAATGTCAACGAAACTGCACAATATAAGTCTAGATTGGCAAGAGAGGGTTTAGACGGTCCATTTCCTTTCCAAATATGACGAAACAACGTGAAAATGGAAATACATGTTATTTTGCCATATCTCCGCTCACCGGATTATGGCAGCTCTCTTAATCAGCAATAACCCATTTGGGAGTAATAAAGAATTTCCCAAAGTGCCAAAAAGTCCCAAAATATGCTTTCTGCCATTAGCGCAAGTATCTGGGAACATTTTGAAGTGTCTGCTTGCACTTTGGGTCGACTTTGTCATATTTTGGTTCTCAAATTCCATACCAAAACCCATGTCCGTCTGTAGGAGCCTACTGCAGGCCTTTTTTGAGATTTCGCATGAAAATTGCATCCGCCAGCATCAATGTCAACGAAACTGCACAATATAAGTCTAGATTGGCAAGAGAGGGTTTAGACGGTCCATTTCCTTTCCAAATATGACGAAACAACGTGAAAATGGAAATACATGTTATTTTGCCATATCTCCGCTCACCGGATAATGGCAGCTCTCCTAATCAGCAATAACCCATTTGGGAGTAATAAAGAATTTCCCAAACTGCCAAAAAGTCCCAAAATATGCTTTCTGCCATTAGTGCAAGTATCTGGGAACATTTTGAAGTGTGTGCTTGCACTTTGGGTCGACTTTGTCATATTTTGGTTCTCAAATTCCATACTAAAGCCCATGTCCGTCTGTAGGAGCCTACTGCAGGCCTTTTTTGAGATTTCGCATGAAAATTGCATCCGCCAGCATCAATGTCAACGAAACTGCACAATATAAGTCTAGATTGGCAAGAGAGGGTTTAGACGGTCCATTTCCTTTCCAAATATGACGAAACAACGTGAAAATGGAAATACATGTTATTTTGCCATATCTCCGCTCACCGGATAATGGCAGCTCTCTTAATCAGCAATAACCCATTTGGGAGTAATAAAGAATTTCACAAAGTGCCAAAGAGTCCCAAAATATGCTTTCTGCCATTGGTGCAAGTATCTAGGAACATTTTGAAGTGTCTGCTTGCACTTTGGGTCGACTTTGTCATATTTTGGTTCTCAAATTCCATACTAAAGCCCATGTCCGTCTGTAGGAGCCTACTGCAAGCGTTTTTTGAGATTTCGCATGAAAATTGCATCCGCCAGCATCAATGTCAACGAAACTGCACAATATAAGTCTAGATTGGCAAGAGAGGGTTTAGACGGTCCATTTCCTTTCCAAATATGACGAAACAACGTGAAAATGGAAATACATGTTATTTTGCCATATCTCCGCTCACCGGATTATGGCAGCTCTCTTAATCAGCAATAACCCATTTGGGAGTAATAAAGAATTTCCCAAAGTGCCAAAAAGTCCCAAAATATGCTTTCTGCCATTAGCGCAAGTATCTGGGAACATTTTGAAGTGTCTGCTTGCACTTTGGGTCGACTTTGTCATATTTTGGTTCTCAAATTCCATACCAAAACCCATGTCCGTCTGTAGGAGCCTACTGCAGGCCTTTTTTGAGATTTCGCATGAAAATTGCATCCGCCAGCATCAATGTCAACGAAACTGCACAATATAAGTCTAGATTGGCAAGAGAGGGTTTAGACGGTCCATTTCCTTTCCAAATATGACGAAACAACGTGAAAATGGAAATACATGTTATTTTGCCATATCTCCGCTCACCGGATAATGGCAGCTCTCTTAATCAGCAATAACCCATTTGGGAGTAATAAAGAATTTCCCAAAGTGCCAAAAAGTCCCAAAATATGCTTTCTGCCATTAGTGCAAGTATCTAGGAACATTTTGAAGTGTCTGCTTGCACTTTGGGTCGACTTTGTCATATTTTGGTTCTCAAATTCCATACTAAAACCCATGTCCGTCTGTAGGAGCCTACTGCAGGCATTTTTGAGATTTCGCATGAAAATTGCATCCGCCAGCATCAATGTCAACGAAACTGCACAATATAAGTCTAGATTGGCAAGAGAGGGTATAGACGGTCCATTTCCTTTCCAAATATGACGAAACAACGTGAAAATGGAAATACATGTTATTTTGCCATATCTCCGCTCACCGGATAATGGCAGCTCTCCTAATCAGCAATAACCCATTTGGGAGTAATAAAGAATTTCCCAAACTGCCAAAAAGTCCCAAAATATGCTTTCTGCCATTAGTGCAAGTATCTGGGAACATTTTGAAGTGTGTGCTTGCACTTTGGGTCGACTTTGTCATATTTTGGTTCTCAAATTCCATACTAAAGCCCATGTCCGTCTGTAGGAGCCTACTGCAGGCCTTTTTTGAGATTTCGCATGAAAATTGCATCCGCCAGCATCAATGTCAACGAAACTGCACAATATAAGTCTAGATTGGCAAGAGAGGGTTTAGACGGATACATGTTATTTTGCCATATCTCCGCTCACCGGATAATGGCAGCTCTCTTAATCAGCAATAACCCATTTGGGAGTAATAAAGAATTTCCCAAAGTGCCAAAAAGTCCCAAAATATGTTTTCTGCCATTAGTGCAAGTATCTGGGAACATTATGAAGTGTCTGCTTGCACTTTGGGTCGACTTTGTCATATTTTGGTTCTCAAATTCCATACTAAAGCCCATGTCCGTCTGAAGGAGCCTACTGCAGGCCTTTTTTGAGATTTCGCATGCCAGCATCAATGTCAACGAAACTGCACAATATAAGCCTAGATTGGCAAGAGAGGGTTTAGACGGTCCATTTCCTTTCCAAATATGACGAAACAACGTGAAAATGGAAATACATGTTATTTTGCCATATCTCCGCTCACCGGATAATGGCAGCTCTCTTAATCAGCAATAACCCATTTGGGAGTAATAAAGAATTTCCCAAAGTGCCAAAAAGTCCCAAAATATGCTTTCTGCCATTAGTGCAAGTATCTAGGAACATTTTGAAGTGTCTGCTTGCACTTTGGGTCGACTTTGTCATATTTTGGTTCTCAAATTCCATACTAAAGCCCATGTCCGTCTGAAGGAGCCTACTGCAGGCCTTTTTTGAGATTTCGCATGAAAATTGCATCCGCCAGCATCAATGTCAACGAAACTGCACAATATAAGTCTAGATTGGCAAGAGAGGGTTTAGACGGATACATGTTATTTTGCCATATCTCCGCTCACCGGATAATGGCAGCTCTCTTAATCAGCAATAACCCATTTGGGAGTAATAAAGAATTTCCCAAAGTGCCAAAAAGTCCCAAAATATGTTTTCTGCCATTAGTGCAAGTATCTGGGAACATTATGAAGTGTCTGCTTGCACTTTGGGTCGACTTTGTCATATTTTGGTTCTCAAATTCCATACTAAAACCCATGTCCGTCTGTAGGAGCCTACTGCAGGCATTTTTGAGATTTCGCATAAAAATTGCATCCGCCAGCATCAATGTCAACGAAACTGCACAATAAAAGTCTAGATTGGCAAGAGAGGGTATAGACGGTCCATTTCCTTTCCAAATATGACGAAACAACGTGAAAATGGAAATACATGTTATTTTGCCATATCTCCGCTCACCGGATAATGGCAGCTCTCTTAATCAGCAATAACCCATTTGGGAGTAATGAAGAATTTCCCAAAGACCCAAAAAGTCCCAAAATATGCTTTCTGCCATTAGTGCAAGTATCTGGGAACATTTTGAAGTGTCTGCTTGCACTTTGGGTCGACTTTGTCATATTTTGGTTCTCAAATTCCATACTAAAACCCATGTCCGTCTGTAGGAGCCTACTGCAGGCCTTTTTTGAGATTTCACATGAAAATTGCGTCCGCCAGCATCAATGTCAACGAAACTGCACAATATAAGTCTAGATTGGCAAGAGAGGGTTTAGACGGTCCATTTCCTTTCCAAATATGACGAAACAACGTGAAAATGGAAATACATGTTATTTTGCCATATCTCCGCTCACCGGATAATGGCAGCTCTCTTAATCAGCAATAACCCATTTGGGAGTAATAAAGAATTTCCCAAAGTGCCAAAGAGTCCCAAAATATGCTTTCTGCCATTGGTGCAAGTATCTAGGAACATTTTGAAGTGTATGCTTGCACTTTGGGTCGACTTTGTCATATTTTGGTTCTCAAATTCCATACTAAAGCCCATGTCCGTCTGTAGGAGCCTACTGCAAGCGTTTTTTGAGATTTCGCATGAAAATTGCATCCGCCAGCATCAATGTCAACGAAACTGCACAATATAAGTCTAGATTGGCAAGAGAGGGTTTAGACGGTCCATTTCCTTTCCAAATATGACGAAACAACGTGAAAATGGAAATACATGTTATTTTGCCATATCTCCGCTCACCGGATAATGGCAGCTCTCTTAATCAGCAATAACCCATTTGGGAGTAATAAAGAATTTCCCAAAGTGCCAAAAAGTCCCAAAATATGCTTTCTGCCATTAGCGCAAGTATCTGGGAACATTTTGAAGTGTCTGCTTGCACTTTGGGTCGACTTTGTCATATTTTGGTTCTCAAATTCCATACTAAAGCCCATGTCCGTCTGTAGGAGCCTACTGCAAGCGTTTTTTGAGATTTCGCATGAAAATTGCATCCGCCAGCATCAATGTCAACGAAACTGCACAATATAAGTCTAGATTGGCAAGAGAGGGTTTAGACGGTCCATTTCCTTTCCAAATATGACGAAACAACGTGAAAATGGAAATACATGTTATTTTGCCATATCTCCGCTCACCGGATTATGGCAGCTCTCTTAATCAGCAATAACCCATTTGGGAGTAATAAAGAATTTCCCAAAGTGCCAAAAAGTCCCAAAATATGCTTTCTGCCATTAGTGCAAGTATCTAGGAACATTTTGAAGTGTCTGCTTGCACTTTGGGTCGACTTTGTCATATTTTGGTTCTCAAATTCCATACTAAAACCCATGTCCGTCTGTAGGAGCCTACTGCAGGCATTTTTGAGATTTCGCATGAAAATTGCATCCGCCAGCATCAATGTCAACGAAACTGCACAATATAAGTCTAGATTGGCAAGAGAGGGTATAGACGGTCCATTTCCTTTCCAAATATGACGAAACAACGTGAAAATGGAAATACATGTTATTTTGCCATATCTCCGCTCACCGGATAATGGCAGCTCTCCTAATCAGCAATAACCCATTTGGGAGTAATAAAGAATTTCCCAAACTGCCAAAAAGTCCCAAAATATGCTTTCTGCCATTAGTGCAAGTATCTGGGAACATTTTGAAGTGTGTGCTTGCACTTTGGGTCGACTTTGTCATATTTTGGTTCTCAAATTCCATACTAAAGCCCATGTCCGTCTGTAGGAGCCTACTGCAGGCCTTTTTTGAGATTTCGCATGAAAATTGCATCCGCCAGCATCAATGTCAACGAAACTGCACAATATAAGTCTAGATTGGCAAGAGAGGGTTTAGACGGTCCATTTCCTTTCCAAATATGACGAAACAACGTGAAAATGGAAATACATGTTATTTTGCCATATCTCCGCTCACCGGATAATGGCAGCTCTCTTAATCAGCAATAACCCATTTGGGAGTAATAAAGAATTTCACAAAGTGCCAAAGAGTCCCAAAATATGCTTTCTGCCATTGGTGCAAGTATCTAGGAACATTTTGAAGTGTCTGCTTGCACTTTGGGTCGACTTTGTCATATTTTGGTTCTCAAATTCCATACTAAAGCCCATGTCCGTCTGTAGGAGCCTACTGCAAGCGTTTTTTGAGATTTCGCATGAAAATTGCATCCGCCAGCATCAATGTCAACGAAACTGCACAATATAAGTCTAGATTGGCAAGAGAGGGTTTAGACGGTCCATTTCCTTTCCAAATATGACGAAACAACGTGAAAATGGAAATACATGTTATTTTGCCATATCTCCGCTCACCGGATTATGGCAGCTCTCTTAATCAGCAATAACCCATTTGGGAGTAATAAAGAATTTCCCAAAGTGCCAAAAAGTCCCAAAATATGCTTTCTGCCATTAGCGCAAGTATCTGGGAACATTTTGAAGTGTCTGCTTGCACTTTGGGTCGACTTTGTCATATTTTGGTTCTCAAATTCCATACCAAAACCCATGTCCGTCTGTAGGAGCCTACTGCAGGCCTTTTTTGAGATTTCGCATGAAAATTGCATCCGCCAGCATCAATGTCAACGAAACTGCACAATATAAGTCTAGATTGGCAAGAGAGGGTTTAGACGGTCCATTTCCTTTCCAAATATGACGAAACAACGTGAAAATGGAAATACATGTTATTTTGCCATATCTCCGCTCACCGGATAATGGCAGCTCTCCTAATCAGCAATAACCCATTTGGGAGTAATAAAGAATTTCCCAAACTGCCAAAAAGTCCCAAAATATGCTTTCTGCCATTAGTGCAAGTATCTGGGAACATTTTGAAGTGTGTGCTTGCACTTTGGGTCGACTTTGTCATATTTTGGTTCTCAAATTCCATACTAAAGCCCATGTCCGTCTGTAGGAGCCTACTGCAGGCCTTTTTTGAGATTTCGCATGAAAATTGCATCCGCCAGCATCAATGTCAACGAAACTGCACAATATAAGTCTAGATTGGCAAGAGAGGGTTTAGACGGTCCATTTCCTTTCCAAATATGACGAAACAACGTGAAAATGGAAATACATGTTATTTTGCCATATCTCCGCTCACCGGATAATGGCAGCTCTCTTAATCAGCAATAACCCATTTGGGAGTAATAAAGAATTTCACAAAGTGCCAAAGAGTCCCAAAATATGCTTTCTGCCATTGGTGCAAGTATCTAGGAACATTTTGAAGTGTCTGCTTGCACTTTGGGTCGACTTTGTCATATTTTGGTTCTCAAATTCCATACTAAAGCCCATGTCCGTCTGTAGGAGCCTACTGCAAGCGTTTTTTGAGATTTCGCATGAAAATTGCATCCGCCAGCATCAATGTCAACGAAACTGCACAATATAAGTCTAGATTGGCAAGAGAGGGTTTAGACGGTCCATTTCCTTTCCAAATATGACGAAACAACGTGAAAATGGAAATACATGTTATTTTGCCATATCTCCGCTCACCGGATTATGGCAGCTCTCTTAATCAGCAATAACCCATTTGGGAGTAATAAAGAATTTCCCAAAGTGCCAAAAAGTCCCAAAATATGCTTTCTGCCATTAGCGCAAGTATCTGGGAACATTTTGAAGTGTCTGCTTGCACTTTGGGTCGACTTTGTCATATTTTGGTTCTCAAATTCCATACCAAAACCCATGTCCGTCTGTAGGAGCCTACTGCAGGCCTTTTTTGAGATTTCGCATGAAAATTGCATCCGCCAGCATCAATGTCAACGAAACTGCACAATATAAGTCTAGATTGGCAAGAGAGGGTTTAGACGGTCCATTTCCTTTCCAAATATGACGAAACAACGTGAAAATGGAAATACATGTTATTTTGCCATATCTCCGCTCACCGGATAATGGCAGCTCTCTTAATCAGCAATAACCCATTTGGGAGTAATAAAGAATTTCCCAAAGTGCCAAAAAGTCCCAAAATATGCTTTCTGCCATTAGTGCAAGTATCTAGGAACATTTTGAAGTGTCTGCTTGCACTTTGGGTCGACTTTGTCATATTTTGGTTCTCAAATTCCATACTAAAACCCATGTCCGTCTGTAGGAGCCTACTGCAGGCATTTTTGAGATTTCGCATGAAAATTGCATCCGCCAGCATCAATGTCAACGAAACTGCACAATATAAGTCTAGATTGGCAAGAGAGGGTATAGACGGTCCATTTCCTTTCCAAATATGACGAAACAACGTGAAAATGGAAATACATGTTATTTTGCCATATCTCCGCTCACCGGATAATGGCAGCTCTCCTAATCAGCAATAACCCATTTGGGAGTAATAAAGAATTTCCCAAACTGCCAAAAAGTCCCAAAATATGCTTTCTGCCATTAGTGCAAGTATCTGGGAACATTTTGAAGTGTGTGCTTGCACTTTGGGTCGACTTTGTCATATTTTGGTTCTCAAATTCCATACTAAAGCCCATGTCCGTCTGTAGGAGCCTACTGCAGGCCTTTTTTGAGATTTCGCATGAAAATTGCATCCGCCAGCATCAATGTCAACGAAACTGCACAATATAAGTCTAGATTGGCAAGAGAGGGTTTAGACGGATACATGTTATTTTGCCATATCTCCGCTCACCGGATAATGGCAGCTCTCTTAATCAGCAATAACCCATTTGGGAGTAATAAAGAATTTCCCAAAGTGCCAAAAAGTCCCAAAATATGTTTTCTGCCATTAGTGCAAGTATCTGGGAACATTATGAAGTGTCTGCTTGCACTTTGGGTCGACTTTGTCATATTTTGGTTCTCAAATTCCATACTAAAGCCCATGTCCGTCTGAAGGAGCCTACTGCAGGCCTTTTTTGAGATTTCGCATGCCAGCATCAATGTCAACGAAACTGCACAATATAAGCCTAGATTGGCAAGAGAGGGTTTAGACGGTCCATTTCCTTTCCAAATATGACGAAACAACGTGAAAATGGAAATACATGTTATTTTGCCATATCTCCGCTCACCGGATAATGGCAGCTCTCTTAATCAGCAATAACCCATTTGGGAGTAATAAAGAATTTCCCAAAGTGCCAAAAAGTCCCAAAATATGCTTTCTGCCATTAGTGCAAGTATCTAGGAACATTTTGAAGTGTCTGCTTGCACTTTGGGTCGACTTTGTCATATTTTGGTTCTCAAATTCCATACTAAAGCCCATGTCCGTCTGAAGGAGCCTACTGCAGGCCTTTTTTGAGATTTCGCATGAAAATTGCATCCGCCAGCATCAATGTCAACGAAACTGCACAATATAAGTCTAGATTGGCAAGAGAGGGTTTAGACGGATACATGTTATTTTGCCATATCTCCGCTCACCGGATAATGGCAGCTCTCTTAATCAGCAATAACCCATTTGGGAGTAATAAAGAATTTCCCAAAGTGCCAAAAAGTCCCAAAATATGTTTTCTGCCATTAGTGCAAGTATCTGGGAACATTATGAAGTGTCTGCTTGCACTTTGGGTCGACTTTGTCATATTTTGGTTCTCAAATTCCATACTAAAACCCATGTCCGTCTGTAGGAGCCTACTGCAGGCATTTTTGAGATTTCGCATAAAAATTGCATCCGCCAGCATCAATGTCAACGAAACTGCACAATAAAAGTCTAGATTGGCAAGAGAGGGTATAGACGGTCCATTTCCTTTCCAAATATGACGAAACAACGTGAAAATGGAAATACATGTTATTTTGCCATATCTCCGCTCACCGGATAATGGCAGCTCTCTTAATCAGCAATAACCCATTTGGGAGTAATGAAGAATTTCCCAAAGACCCAAAAAGTCCCAAAATATGCTTTCTGCCATTAGTGCAAGTATCTGGGAACATTTTGAAGTGTCTGCTTGCACTTTGGGTCGACTTTGTCATATTTTGGTTCTCAAATTCCATACTAAAACCCATGTCCGTCTGTAGGAGCCTACTGCAGGCCTTTTTTGAGATTTCACATGAAAATTGCGTCCGCCAGCATCAATGTCAACGAAACTGCACAATATAAGTCTAGATTGGCAAGAGAGGGTTTAGACGGTCCATTTCCTTTCCAAATATGACGAAACAACGTGAAAATGGATGTACATGTTATTTTGCCATATCTCCGCTCACCGGATAATGGCAGCTCTCTTAATCAGCAATAACCCATTTGGGAGTAATAAAGAATTTCCCAAAGTGCCAAAAAGTCCCAAAATATGTTTTCTGCCATTAGTGCAAGTATGTGGGAACATTTTGAAGTGTCTGCTTGCACTTTGGGTCGACTTTGTCATATTTTGGTTCTCAAATTCCATACCAAAACCCATGTCCGTCTGTAGGAGCCTACTGCAGGCCTTTTTTGAGATTTCGCATGAAAATTGCATCCGCCAGCATCAATGTCAACGAAACTGCACAATATAAGTCTAGATTGGCAAGAGAGGGTTTAGACGGTCCATTTCCTTTCCAAATATGACGAAACAACGTGAAAATGGAAATACATGTTATTTTGCCATATCTCCGCTCACCGGATAATGGCAGCTCTCCTAATCAGCAATAACCCATTTGGGAGTAATAAAGAATTTCCCAAAGTGCCAAAAAGTCCCAAAATATGCTTTCTGCCATTAGTGCAAGTATCTAGGAACATTTTGAAGTGTCTGCTTGCACTTTGGGTCGACTTTGTCATATTTTGGTTCTCAAATTCCATACTAAAACCCATGTCCGTCTGTAGGAGCCTACTGCAGGCATTTTTGAGATTTCGCATGAAAATTGCATCCGCCAGCATCAATGTCAACGAAACTGCACAATATAAGTCTAGATTGGCAAGAGAGGGTATAGACGGTCCATTTCCTTTCCAAATATGACGAAACAACGTGAAAATGGAAATACATGTTATTTTGCCATATCTCCGCTCACCGGATAATGGCAGCTCTCCTAATCAGCAATAACCCATTTGGGAGTAATAAAGAATTTCCCAAACTGCCAAAAAGTCCCAAAATATGCTTTCTGCCATTAGTGCAAGTATCTGGGAACATTTTGAAGTGTGTGCTTGCACTTTGGGTCGACTTTGTCATATTTTGGTTCTCAAATTCCATACTAAAGCCCATGTCCGTCTGTAGGAGCCTACTGCAGGCCTTTTTTGAGATTTCGCATGAAAATTGCATCCGCCAGCATCAATGTCAACGAAACTGCACAATATAAGTCTAGATTGGCAAGAGAGGGTTTAGACGGTCCATTTCCTTTCCAAATATGACGAAACAACGTGAAAATGGAAATACATGTTATTTTGCCATATCTCCGCTCACCGGATAATGGCAGCTCTCTTAATCAGCAATAACCCATTTGGGAGTAATAAAGAATTTCACAAAGTGCCAAAGAGTCCCAAAATATGCTTTCTGCCATTGGTGCAAGTATCTAGGAACATTTTGAAGTGTCTGCTTGCACTTTGGGTCGACTTTGTCATATTTTGGTTCTCAAATTCCATACTAAAGCCCATGTCCGTCTGTAGGAGCCTACTGCAAGCGTTTTTTGAGATTTCGCATGAAAATTGCATCCGCCAGCATCAATGTCAACGAAACTGCACAATATAAGTCTAGATTGGCAAGAGAGGGTTTAGACGGTCCATTTCCTTTCCAAATATGACGAAACAACGTGAAAATGGAAATACATGTTATTTTGCCATATCTCCGCTCACCGGATAATGGCAGCTCTCTTAATCAGCAATAACCCATTTGGGAGTAATGAAGAATTTCCCAAAGATCCAAAAAGTCCCAAAATATGCTTTCTGCCATTAGTGCAAGTATCTGGGAACATTTTGAAGTGTCTGCTTGCACTTTGGGTCGACTTTGTCATATTTTGGTTCTCAAATTCCATACTAAAGCCCATGTCCGTCTGTAGGAGCCTACTGCAAGCGTTTTTTGAGATTTCGCATGAAAATTGCATCCGCCAGCATCAATGTCAACGAAACTGCACAATATAAGTCTAGATTGGCAAGAGAGGGTTTAGACGGTCCATTTCCTTTCCAAATATGACGAAACAACGTGAAAATGGAAATACATGTTATTTTGTTGCCATATCTCCGCTCACCGGATTATGGCAGCTCTCTTAATCAGCAATAACCCATTTGGGAGTAATAAAGAATTTCCCAAAGTGCCAAAAAGTCCCAAAATATGCTTTCTGCCATTAGCGCAAGTATCTGGGAACATTTTGAAGTGTCTGCTTGCACTTTGGGTCGACTTTGTCATATTTTGGTTCTCAAATTCCATACTAAAACCCATGTCCGTCTGTAGGAGCCTACTGCAGGCCTTTTTTGAGATTTCGCATGAAAATTGCATCCGCCAGCATCAATGTCAACGAAACTGCACAATATAAGTCTAGATTGGTAAGAGAGGCTTTAGACGGTCCATTTCCTTTCCAAATATGACGAAACAACGTGAAAATGGAAATACATGTTATTTTGCCATATCTCCGCTCACCGGATAATGGCAGCTCTCTTAATCAGCAATAACCCATTTGGGAGTAATAAAGAATTTCCCAAAGTGCCAAAAAGTCCCAAAATATGCTTTCTGCCATTAGCGCAAGTATCTGGGAACATTTTGAAGTGTCTGCTTGCACTTTGGGTCGACTTTGTCATATTTTGGTTCTCAAATTCCATACTAAAACCCATGTCCGTCTGTAGGAGCCTACTGCAGGCATTTTTGAGATTTCGCATGAAAATTGCATCCGCCAGCATCAATGTCAACGAAACTGCACAATATAAGTCTAGATTGGTAAGAGAGGCTTTAGACGGTCCATTTCCTTTCCAAATATGACGAAACAACGTGAAAATGGAAATACATGTTATTTTGCCATATCTCCGCTCACCGGATAATGGCAGCTCTCTTAATCAGCAATAACCCATTTGGGAGTAATAAAGAATTTCCCAAAGTGCCAAAAAGTCCCAAAATATGCTTTCTGCCATTAGCGCAAGTATCTGGGAACATTTTGAAGTGTCTGCTTGCACTTTGGGTCGACTTTGTCATATTTTGGTTCTCAAATTCCATACTAAAACCCATGTCCGTCTGTAGGAGCCTACTGCAGGCATTTTTGAGATTTCGCATGAAAATTGCATCCGCCAGCATCAATGTCAACGAAACTGCACAATATAAGTCTAGATTGGCAAGAGAGGGTATAGACGGTCCATTTCCTTTCCAAATATGACGAAACAACGTGAAAATGGAAATACATGTTATTTTGCCATATCTCCGCTCACCGGATAATGGCAGCTCTCCTAATCAGCAATAACCCATTTGGGAGTAATAAAGAATTTCCCAAACTGCCAAAAAGTCCCAAAATATGCTTTCTGCCATTAGTGCAAGTATCTGGGAACATTTTGAAGTGTGTGCTTGCACTTTGGGTCGACTTTGTCATATTTTGGTTCTCAAATTCCATACTAAAGCCCATGTCCGTCTGTAGGAGCCTACTGCAGGCCTTTTTTGAGATTTCGCATGAAAATTGCATCCGCCAGCATCAATGTCAACGAAACTGCACAATATAAGTCTAGATTGGCAAGAGAGGGTTTAGACGGTCCATTTCCTTTCCAAATATGACGAAACAACGTGAAAATGGAAATACATGTTATTTTGCCATATCTCCGCTCACCGGATAATGGCAGCTCTCTTAATCAGCAATAACCCATTTGGGAGTAATAAAGAATTTCACAAAGTGCCAAAGAGTCCCAAAATATGCTTTCTGCCATTGGTGCAAGTATCTAGGAACATTTTGAAGTGTCTGCTTGCACTTTGGGTCGACTTTGTCATATTTTGGTTCTCAAATTCCATACTAAAGCCCATGTCCGTCTGTAGGAGCCTACTGCAAGCGTTTTTTGAGATTTCGCATGAAAATTGCATCCGCCAGCATCAATGTCAACGAAACTGCACAATATAAGTCTAGATTGGCAAGAGAGGGTTTAGACGGTCCATTTCCTTTCCAAATATGACGAAACAACGTGAAAATGGAAATACATGTTATTTTGCCATATCTCCGCTCACCGGATAATGGCAGCTCTCTTAATCAGCAATAACCCATTTGGGAGTAATGAAGAATTTCCCAAAGATCCAAAAAGTCCCAAAATATGCTTTCTGCCATTAGTGCAAGTATCTGGGAACATTTTGAAGTGTCTGCTTGCACTTTGGGTCGACTTTGTCATATTTTGGTTCTCAAATTCCATACTAAAGCCCATGTCCGTCTGTAGGAGCCTACTGCAAGCGTTTTTTGAGATTTCGCATGAAAATTGCATCCGCCAGCATCAATGTCAACGAAACTGCACAATATAAGTCTAGATTGGCAAGAGAGGGTTTAGACGGTCCATTTCCTTTCCAAATATGACGAAACAACGTGAAAATGGAAATACATGTTATTTTGCCATATCTCCGCTCACCGGATTATGGCAGCTCTCTTAATCAGCAATAACCCATTTGGGAGTAATAAAGAATTTCCCAAAGTGCCAAAAAGTCCCAAAATATGCTTTCTGCCATTAGCGCAAGTATCTGGGAACATTTTGAAGTGTCTGCTTGCACTTTGGGTCGACTTTGTCATATTTTGGTTCTCAAATTCCATACCAAAACCCATGTCCGTCTGTAGGAGCCTACTGCAGGCCTTTTTTGAGATTTCGCATGAAAATTGCATCCGCCAGCATCAATGTCAACGAAACTGCACAATATAAGTCTAGATTGGCAAGAGAGGGTTTAGACGGTCCATTTCCTTTCCAAATATGACGAAACAACGTGAAAATGGAAATACATGTTATTTTGCCATATCTCCGCTCACCGGATAATGGCAGCTCTCTTAATCAGCAATAACCCATTTGGGAGTAATAAAGAATTTCACAAAGTGCCAAAGAGTCCCAAAATATGCTTTCTGCCATTGGTGCAAGTATCTAGGAACATTTTGAAGTGTCTGCTTGCACTTTGGGTCGACTTTGTCATATTTTGGTTCTCAAATTCCATACTAAAGCCCATGTCCGTCTGTAGGAGCCTACTGCAAGCGTTTTTTGAGATTTCGCATGAAAATTGCATCCGCCAGCATCAATGTCAACGAAACTGCACAATATAAGTCTAGATTGGCAAGAGAGGGTTTAGACGGTCCATTTCCTTTCCAAATATGACGAAACAACGTGAAAATGGAAATACATGTTATTTTGCCATATCTCCGCTCACCGGATTATGGCAGCTCTCTTAATCAGCAATAACCCATTTGGGAGTAATAAAGAATTTCCCAAAGTGCCAAAAAGTCCCAAAATATGCTTTCTGCCATTAGCGCAAGTATCTGGGAACATTTTGAAGTGTCTGCTTGCACTTTGGGTCGACTTTGTCATATTTTGGTTCTCAAATTCCATACCAAAACCCATGTCCGTCTGTAGGAGCCTACTGCAGGCCTTTTTTGAGATTTCGCATGAAAATTGCATCCGCCAGCATCAATGTCAACGAAACTGCACAATATAAGTCTAGATTGGCAAGAGAGGGTTTAGACGGTCCATTTCCTTTCCAAATATGACGAAACAACGTGAAAATGGAAATACATGTTATTTTGCCATATCTCCGCTCACCGGATAATGGCAGCTCTCTTAATCAGCAATAACCCATTTGGGAGTAATAAAGAATTTCCCAAAGTGCCAAAAAGTCCCAAAATATGCTTTCTGCCATTAGTGCAAGTATCTAGGAACATTTTGAAGTGTCTGCTTGCACTTTGGGTCGACTTTGTCATATTTTGGTTCTCAAATTCCATACTAAAACCCATGTCCGTCTGTAGGAGCCTACTGCAGGCATTTTTGAGATTTCGCATGAAAATTGCATCCGCCAGCATCAATGTCAACGAAACTGCACAATATAAGTCTAGATTGGCAAGAGAGGGTATAGACGGTCCATTTCCTTTCCAAATATGACGAAACAACGTGAAAATGGAAATACATGTTATTTTGCCATATCTCCGCTCACCGGATAATGGCAGCTCTCCTAATCAGCAATAACCCATTTGGGAGTAATAAAGAATTTCCCAAACTGCCAAAAAGTCCCAAAATATGCTTTCTGCCATTAGTGCAAGTATCTGGGAACATTTTGAAGTGTGTGCTTGCACTTTGGGTCGACTTTGTCATATTTTGGTTCTCAAATTCCATACTAAAGCCCATGTCCGTCTGTAGGAGCCTACTGCAGGCCTTTTTTGAGATTTCGCATGAAAATTGCATCCGCCAGCATCAATGTCAACGAAACTGCACAATATAAGTCTAGATTGGCAAGAGAGGGTTTAGACGGATACATGTTATTTTGCCATATCTCCGCTCACCGGATAATGGCAGCTCTCTTAATCAGCAATAACCCATTTGGGAGTAATAAAGAATTTCCCAAAGTGCCAAAAAGTCCCAAAATATGTTTTCTGCCATTAGTGCAAGTATCTGGGAACATTATGAAGTGTCTGCTTGCACTTTGGGTCGACTTTGTCATATTTTGGTTCTCAAATTCCATACTAAAGCCCATGTCCGTCTGAAGGAGCCTACTGCAGGCCTTTTTTGAGATTTCGCATGCCAGCATCAATGTCAACGAAACTGCACAATATAAGCCTAGATTGGCAAGAGAGGGTTTAGACGGTCCATTTCCTTTCCAAATATGACGAAACAACGTGAAAATGGAAATACATGTTATTTTGCCATATCTCCGCTCACCGGATAATGGCAGCTCTCTTAATCAGCAATAACCCATTTGGGAGTAATAAAGAATTTCCCAAAGTGCCAAAAAGTCCCAAAATATGCTTTCTGCCATTAGTGCAAGTATCTAGGAACATTTTGAAGTGTCTGCTTGCACTTTGGGTCGACTTTGTCATATTTTGGTTCTCAAATTCCATACTAAAGCCCATGTCCGTCTGAAGGAGCCTACTGCAGGCCTTTTTTGAGATTTCGCATGAAAATTGCATCCGCCAGCATCAATGTCAACGAAACTGCACAATATAAGTCTAGATTGGCAAGAGAGGGTTTAGACGGATACATGTTATTTTGCCATATCTCCGCTCACCGGATAATGGCAGCTCTCTTAATCAGCAATAACCCATTTGGGAGTAATAAAGAATTTCCCAAAGTGCCAAAAAGTCCCAAAATATGTTTTCTGCCATTAGTGCAAGTATCTGGGAACATTATGAAGTGTCTGCTTGCACTTTGGGTCGACTTTGTCATATTTTGGTTCTCAAATTCCATACTAAAACCCATGTCCGTCTGTAGGAGCCTACTGCAGGCATTTTTGAGATTTCGCATAAAAATTGCATCCGCCAGCATCAATGTCAACGAAACTGCACAATAAAAGTCTAGATTGGCAAGAGAGGGTATAGACGGTCCATTTCCTTTCCAAATATGACGAAACAACGTGAAAATGGAAATACATGTTATTTTGCCATATCTCCGCTCACCGGATAATGGCAGCTCTCTTAATCAGCAATAACCCATTTGGGAGTAATGAAGAATTTCCCAAAGACCCAAAAAGTCCCAAAATATGCTTTCTGCCATTAGTGCAAGTATCTGGGAACATTTTGAAGTGTCTGCTTGCACTTTGGGTCGACTTTGTCATATTTTGGTTCTCAAATTCCATACTAAAACCCATGTCCGTCTGTAGGAGCCTACTGCAGGCCTTTTTTGAGATTTCACATGAAAATTGCGTCCGCCAGCATCAATGTCAACGAAACTGCACAATATAAGTCTAGATTGGCAAGAGAGGGTTTAGACGGTCCATTTCCTTTCCAAATATGACGAAACAACGTGAAAATGGATGTACATGTTATTTTGCCATATCTCCGCTCACCGGATAATGGCAGCTCTCTTAATCAGCAATAACCCATTTGGGAGTAATAAAGAATTTCCCAAAGTGCCAAAAAGTCCCAAAATATGTTTTCTGCCATTAGTGCAAGTATGTGGGAACATTTTGAAGTGTCTGCTTGCACTTTGGGTCGACTTTGTCATATTTTGGTTCTCAAATTCCATACCAAAACCCATGTCCGTCTGTAGGAGCCTACTGCAGGCCTTTTTTGAGATTTCGCATGAAAATTGCATCCGCCAGCATCAATGTCAACGAAACTGCACAATATAAGTCTAGATTGGCAAGAGAGGGTTTAGACGGTCCATTTCCTTTCCAAATATGACGAAACAACGTGAAAATGGAAATACATGTTATTTTGCCATATCTCCGCTCACCGGATAATGGCAGCTCTCCTAATCAGCAATAACCCATTTGGGAGTAATAAAGAATTTCCCAAAGTGCCAAAAAGTCCCAAAATATGCTTTCTGCCATTAGTGCAAGTATCTAGGAACATTTTGAAGTGTCTGCTTGCACTTTGGGTCGACTTTGTCATATTTTGGTTCTCAAATTCCATACTAAAACCCATGTCCGTCTGTAGGAGCCTACTGCAGGCATTTTTGAGATTTCGCATGAAAATTGCATCCGCCAGCATCAATGTCAACGAAACTGCACAATATAAGTCTAGATTGGCAAGAGAGGGTATAGACGGTCCATTTCCTTTCCAAATATGACGAAACAACGTGAAAATGGAAATACATGTTATTTTGCCATATCTCCGCTCACCGGATAATGGCAGCTCTCCTAATCAGCAATAACCCATTTGGGAGTAATAAAGAATTTCCCAAACTGCCAAAAAGTCCCAAAATATGCTTTCTGCCATTAGTGCAAGTATCTGGGAACATTTTGAAGTGTGTGCTTGCACTTTGGGTCGACTTTGTCATATTTTGGTTCTCAAATTCCATACTAAAGCCCATGTCCGTCTGTAGGAGCCTACTGCAGGCCTTTTTTGAGATTTCGCATGAAAATTGCATCCGCCAGCATCAATGTCAACGAAACTGCACAATATAAGTCTAGATTGGCAAGAGAGGGTTTAGACGGTCCATTTCCTTTCCAAATATGACGAAACAACGTGAAAATGGAAATACATGTTATTTTGCCATATCTCCGCTCACCGGATAATGGCAGCTCTCTTAATCAGCAATAACCCATTTGGGAGTAATAAAGAATTTCACAAAGTGCCAAAGAGTCCCAAAATATGCTTTCTGCCATTGGTGCAAGTATCTAGGAACATTTTGAAGTGTCTGCTTGCACTTTGGGTCGACTTTGTCATATTTTGGTTCTCAAATTCCATACTAAAGCCCATGTCCGTCTGTAGGAGCCTACTGCAAGCGTTTTTTGAGATTTCGCATGAAAATTGCATCCGCCAGCATCAATGTCAACGAAACTGCACAATATAAGTCTAGATTGGCAAGAGAGGGTTTAGACGGTCCATTTCCTTTCCAAATATGACGAAACAACGTGAAAATGGAAATACATGTTATTTTGCCATATCTCCGCTCACCGGATAATGGCAGCTCTCTTAATCAGCAATAACCCATTTGGGAGTAATGAAGAATTTCCCAAAGATCCAAAAAGTCCCAAAATATGCTTTCTGCCATTAGTGCAAGTATCTGGGAACATTTTGAAGTGTCTGCTTGCACTTTGGGTCGACTTTGTCATATTTTGGTTCTCAAATTCCATACTAAAGCCCATGTCCGTCTGTAGGAGCCTACTGCAAGCGTTTTTTGAGATTTCGCATGAAAATTGCATCCGCCAGCATCAATGTCAACGAAACTGCACAATATAAGTCTAGATTGGCAAGAGAGGGTTTAGACGGTCCATTTCCTTTCCAAATATGACGAAACAACGTGAAAATGGAAATACATGTTATTTTGTTGCCATATCTCCGCTCACCGGATTATGGCAGCTCTCTTAATCAGCAATAACCCATTTGGGAGTAATAAAGAATTTCCCAAAGTGCCAAAAAGTCCCAAAATATGCTTTCTGCCATTAGCGCAAGTATCTGGGAACATTTTGAAGTGTCTGCTTGCACTTTGGGTCGACTTTGTCATATTTTGGTTCTCAAATTCCATACTAAAACCCATGTCCGTCTGTAGGAGCCTACTGCAGGCCTTTTTTGAGATTTCGCATGAAAATTGCATCCGCCAGCATCAATGTCAACGAAACTGCACAATATAAGTCTAGATTGGTAAGAGAGGCTTTAGACGGTCCATTTCCTTTCCAAATATGACGAAACAACGTGAAAATGGAAATACATGTTATTTTGCCATATCTCCGCTCACCGGATAATGGCAGCTCTCTTAATCAGCAATAACCCATTTGGGAGTAATAAAGAATTTCCCAAAGTGCCAAAAAGTCCCAAAATATGCTTTCTGCCATTAGCGCAAGTATCTGGGAACATTTTGAAGTGTCTGCTTGCACTTTGGGTCGACTTTGTCATATTTTGGTTCTCAAATTCCATACTAAAACCCATGTCCGTCTGTAGGAGCCTACTGCAGGCATTTTTGAGATTTCGCATGAAAATTGCATCCGCCAGCATCAATGTCAACGAAACTGCACAATATAAGTCTAGATTGGTAAGAGAGGCTTTAGACGGTCCATTTCCTTTCCAAATATGACGAAACAACGTGAAAATGGAAATACATGTTATTTTGCCATATCTCCGCTCACCGGATAATGGCAGCTCTCTTAATCAGCAATAACCCATTTGGGAGTAATAAAGAATTTCCCAAAGTGCCAAAAAGTCCCAAAATATGCTTTCTGCCATTAGCGCAAGTATCTGGGAACATTTTGAAGTGTCTGCTTGCACTTTGGGTCGACTTTGTCATATTTTGGTTCTCAAATTCCATACTAAAACCCATGTCCGTCTGTAGGAGCCTACTGCAGGCATTTTTGAGATTTCGCATGAAAATTGCATCCGCCAGCATCAATGTCAACGAAACTGCACAATATAAGTCTAGATTGGCAAGAGAGGGTATAGACGGTCCATTTCCTTTCCAAATATGACGAAACAACGTGAAAATGGAAATACATGTTATTTTGCCATATCTCCGCTCACCGGATAATGGCAGCTCTCCTAATCAGCAATAACCCATTTGGGAGTAATAAAGAATTTCCCAAACTGCCAAAAAGTCCCAAAATATGCTTTCTGCCATTAGTGCAAGTATCTGGGAACATTTTGAAGTGTGTGCTTGCACTTTGGGTCGACTTTGTCATATTTTGGTTCTCAAATTCCATACTAAAGCCCATGTCCGTCTGTAGGAGCCTACTGCAGGCCTTTTTTGAGATTTCGCATGAAAATTGCATCCGCCAGCATCAATGTCAACGAAACTGCACAATATAAGTCTAGATTGGCAAGAGAGGGTTTAGACGGTCCATTTCCTTTCCAAATATGACGAAACAACGTGAAAATGGAAATACATGTTATTTTGCCATATCTCCGCTCACCGGATAATGGCAGCTCTCTTAATCAGCAATAACCCATTTGGGAGTAATAAAGAATTTCACAAAGTGCCAAAGAGTCCCAAAATATGCTTTCTGCCATTGGTGCAAGTATCTAGGAACATTTTGAAGTGTCTGCTTGCACTTTGGGTCGACTTTGTCATATTTTGGTTCTCAAATTCCATACTAAAGCCCATGTCCGTCTGTAGGAGCCTACTGCAAGCGTTTTTTGAGATTTCGCATGAAAATTGCATCCGCCAGCATCAATGTCAACGAAACTGCACAATATAAGTCTAGATTGGCAAGAGAGGGTTTAGACGGTCCATTTCCTTTCCAAATATGACGAAACAACGTGAAAATGGAAATACATGTTATTTTGCCATATCTCCGCTCACCGGATAATGGCAGCTCTCTTAATCAGCAATAACCCATTTGGGAGTAATGAAGAATTTCCCAAAGATCCAAAAAGTCCCAAAATATGCTTTCTGCCATTAGTGCAAGTATCTGGGAACATTTTGAAGTGTGTGCTTGCACTTTGGGTCGACTTTGTCATATTTTGGTTCTCAAATTCCATACTAAAGCCCATGTCCGTCTGTAGGAGCCTACTGCAGGCCTTTTTTGAGATTTCGCATGAAAATTGCATCCGCCAGCATCAATGTCAACGAAACTGCACAATATAAGTCTAGATTGGCAAGAGAGGGTTTAGACGGTCCATTTCCTTTCCAAATATGACGAAACAACGTGAAAATGGAAATACATGTTATTTTGCCATATCTCCGCTCACCGGATAATGGCAGCTCTCTTAATCAGCAATAACCCATTTGGGAGTAATAAAGAATTTCACAAAGTGCCAAAGAGTCCCAAAATATGCTTTCTGCCATTGGTGCAAGTATCTAGGAACATTTTGAAGTGTCTGCTTGCACTTTGGGTCGACTTTGTCATATTTTGGTTCTCAAATTCCATACTAAAGCCCATGTCCGTCTGTAGGAGCCTACTGCAAGCGTTTTTTGAGATTTCGCATGAAAATTGCATCCGCCAGCATCAATGTCAACGAAACTGCACAATATAAGTCTAGATTGGCAAGAGAGGGTTTAGACGGTCCATTTCCTTTCCAAATATGACGAAACAACGTGAAAATGGAAATACATGTTATTTTGCCATATCTCCGCTCACCGGATTATGGCAGCTCTCTTAATCAGCAATAACCCATTTGGGAGTAATAAAGAATTTCCCAAAGTGCCAAAAAGTCCCAAAATATGCTTTCTGCCATTAGCGCAAGTATCTGGGAACATTTTGAAGTGTCTGCTTGTACTTTGGGTCGACTTTGTCATATTTTGGTTCTCAAATTCCATACTAAAACCCATGTCCGTCTGTAGGAGCCTACTGCAGGCCTTTTTTGAGATTTCGCATGAAAATTGCATCCGCCAGCATCAATGTCAACGAAACTGCACAATATAAGTCTAGATTGGCAAGAGAGGGTTTAGACGGTCCATTTCCTTTCCAAATATGACGAAACAACGTGAAAATGGAAATACATTCTATTTTGCCATATCTCCGCTCACCGGATAATGGCAGCTCTCTTAATCAGCAATAACCCATTTGGGAGTAATAAAGAATTTCCCAAAGTGCCAAAAAGTCCCAAAATATGCTTTCTGCCATTTAGTGCAAGTATCTAGGAACATTTTGAAGTGTCTGCTTGCACTGAGGGTCGACTTTGTCATATTTTCGTTCTCAAATTCCATACTAAAACCCATGTCCGTCTGTAGGAGCCTACTGCTGGCCTTTTTTGAGATTTCGCATGAAAATTGCATCCGCCAGCATCAATGTCAACGAAACTGCACAATATAAGTCTAGATTGGCAAGAGAGGGTTTAGACGGTCCATTTCCCTTCCAAATATGACGAAACAACGTGAAAATGCAAATACATGTTATTTTGCCATATCTCCGCTCACCGGATAATGGCAGCTCTCTTAATCAGCAATAACCCATTTGGGAGTAATAAAGAATTTCCCAAAGTGCCAAAGAGTCCCAAAATATGCTTTCTGTCATTAGTGCAAGTATCTAGGAACATTTTGAAGTGTCTGCTTGCACTTTGGGTCGACTTTGTCATATTTTGGTTCTCAAATTCCATACTAAAACCCATGTCCGTCTGTAGGAGCCTATTGCAGGCATTTTTGAGATTTCGCATGAAAATTGCATCCGCCAGCATCAATGTCAACGAAACTGCACAATATAAGTCTAGATTGGCAAGAGAGGGTATAGACGTTCCATTTCCTTTCCAAATATGACGAAACAACGTGAAAATGCAAATACATGTTATTTTGCCATATCTCCGCTCACCGGATAATGGCAGCTCTCTTAATCAGCAATAACCCATTTGGGAGTAATAAAGAATTTCCCAAAGTGCCAAAAAGTCCCAAAATATGCTTTCTGCCATTAGTGCAAGTATCTAGGAACATTTTGAAGTGTCTGCTTGCACTTTGGGTCGACTTTGTCATATTTTGGTTCTCAAATTCCATACTAAAGCCCATGTCCGTCTGTAGGAGCCTAATGCAGGCCTTTTTTGAGATTTCGCATGAAAATTGCATCCGCCAGCATCAATGTCAACGAAACTGCACAATATAAGTCTAGATTGGCAAGAGAGGGTTTAGACGGTCCATTTCCTTTCCAAATATGACGAAACAACGTGAAAATGGAAATACATTCTATTTTGCCATATCTCCGCTCACCGGATAATGGCAGCTCTCTTAATCAGCAATAACCCATTTGGGAGTAATAAAGAATTTCCCAAAGTGCCAAAGAGTCCCAAAATATGCTTTCTGCCATTAGTGCAAGTATCTAGGAACATTTTGGGTCGACTTTGTCATATTTTGGTCCTCAAATTCCATACTAAAGCCCATGTCCGTCTGTAGGAGCCTCCTGTGAACCTTTTTTGAAATTTTGCTTGAAAATTGCATCCGTGGGCAATCGTGTTAGCGAGACCGCACAGTATAAGTCTACATTGCCAGTAGAGGGTATAGACGGTCCATTTCCCTCCCAAGTATGAGGATAGAACGTGAAAACGGTAATACAGGTTATTTTGCCATATCTCCACTCACCGAATAATGGCAGCTCTCTTAATAACCCATTTGAGAGTAATTAAGGTTTTCCAAAAGTACCAAAAAATCCAAAAATATGCTTTCTGCCATTAGTGGAAGTATCTGGGAACATTTTGAAGGGTCTGCTTGCACTTTGGGTTGACTTTGTGACATTTTGGTTCCCAAATTCCATACTAAAGCCGATGTCCGTCTGTAGGAACCTACTGCAAGCTAATAGCTCAAATTGGTTATTACTGAATAAGATACCCTCTATTGCCAATTCTTTATTACTCCCAAATGGGTTATTGCTGATTAAGAGAGCTGCCATTATTCGGTGAGCGGAGATATCGCAAAATAACCTGTATTACCATTTTCACGTTCTTTCCTCATATTTGGAAGGGAAATGGACCGTCTAGACCCTCTATTGCCAATTTAAACTTATATTGTGAAGTTTCGTTAACATTGATGCTGGCGGATGCAATTTTCATGCGAAATCTCAGAAAAGGCTTGCAGTAGGCTCCTACAGACGGACATGGGCTTTAGTATGGAATTTGAGAACCAAAATATGACAAAGTCGACCCAAAGTGCAAGCAGACCCCTCAAAATGTTCCCAGATACTTGCACTAATGGCAGAAGACATATTTTGGGACTTTTTGGAACTTTGGGGAAATCTTTATTAGTCTCAAATGGGTTATTTCTGATTAAGAGAGCTGCCATTATTCGGTGAGCGGAGATATGGCAAAATAACCTGTATTACCATTTTCACGTTCTTTCCTCATATTTGGAAGAGAAATGGACCGTCTATACCCTCTATTGCTAATGTAGACTTATATTGTGAAGTTTCGTTAACATTGATGCTGGCGGATGCAATTTTCATGCGAAATCTCAAAAAAGGCTTGCAGTAGTCTCCTGCAGACGGACATGGGCTTTAGTATGGAATTTGAGAACCAAAATTTGACAAAGTCGACCCAAAGTGCAAACAGACCCCTCAAAATGTTCCCAGATACTTGCACTAATGGCAGAAGACCTATTTTGGGACTTTTTGGAACTTTGGGGAAATCTTTATTAGTCTCAAATGGGTTATTACTGATTAAGACAGCTGCCATTATTCGGTGAGCGGAGATATGGCAAAATAACCTGTATTAACATTTTCACGTTCTTTCCTCATATTTGGAAGGGAAATGGACCGTCTATATCCTCTATTGCTAATGTAGACTTATATTGTGAAGTTTCGTTAACATTGATGCTGGCGGATGCAATTTTCATGCGAAATCTCAAAAAAGGCTTGCAGTAGTCTCCTGCAGACGGACATGGGCTTTAGTATGGAATTTGAGAACCAAAATTTGACAAAGTCGACCTAAAGTGTAAGCAGACCTCTCAAAATGTTCCCAGATACTTGCACTAATGGCAGAAGACATATTTTGTGACTTTTTGGCACTTTGGGAAAATTTCTAATACTCCCAAATGGGTTATTACTGATTAAGAGAGCTGCCATTATTCGGTGAGCGAAGATATGGCAAAATAACCTGTATTACCATTTTCACGTTCTCACCTCATATTTGGAAGGGAAATGGACCGTCTATATCCTCTATTGCTAACGTAGACTTATATTGTGAAGTTTCGTTAACATTGATGCTGGCGGATGCAATTTTCATGCGAAATCTCAAGAAAGGCTTGCAGTAGTCTCCTACAGACGGACATGGGCTTTAGTATGGAATTTGAGAACCAAAATTTGACAAAGTCGACCCAAAGTGCAAGCAGGCCCCTCAAAATGTTCCCAGATACTTGCACTAATGACTGAAGGTATATTTTGGGACTTTTTGGAACCTTGGAGAAATCATTATTAGGGGTCAATTCCAAGTCAGGGATGCGACCGACGCAAATATGAAAACGGCGTAACTCAGATGCGACCAATTCCAAGTCAAATTTAATGCGCGGCGTTGCTTCGATATTTTGCACCTACTAGAAAGGTGGTGCAAGTGTTTGCGACCATCACAAAATTCAAGTATGGCGGCCGCCACACCGTTGTTAGCGGGTTTTGCATATGATTTGTTCCCCGATTCTTAAAATCCTTAAATTTTTTCTTTATATCTGGCACCGCGTTCTTCTTCTAGGGGCAATCGCATTGACCGCCCCCAAGACCTGCTCCCACGCACAATCTCGATGGAATTGGGTTAGTTTGGGCCCTTTTAATGGTCCATAAAGCAACCCCCACTTCTTTGTAATTTCATGGACAAGAATTTCTACTTCAGTAGAAGTGAAATTTTTGGATCTTGGTTTCTTCAATTTTCATCGTGCCATTTATTATTGAAGGAAAAATAAGACGAATTCTGATAAAAATACTTACGTTTTACTCATTTTCACGAACTGGGGCGCCAACAAACAAATTCAAATGTCAAGTTTGCGTCGACGTTGCGACCGGCCTGCTTTGCTACGGTGACGCAGCGTGATAAGACTTGGAATTCCGTGGCAACTAGCGGAGCAGTGCGGTCGCAAATCACCGTCGCAACTTTGCGCTGCTCCGGTAATTTGCATCGGTCGCAACTCTAACATGGAATTGGCCCCTTAGTCTCAAATGGGTTATTACTGATTAAGAGAGCTGTCATTATTCGGTGAGCGGAGATATGGCAAAATAACCTGTATTACCATTTTCACGTTCTTTCCTCATATTTGGAAGGGAAATGGACCGTCTATATCCTCTATTGCTAATGTAGACTTATATTGTGAAGTTTCGTTAACATTGATGCTGGCGGATGCAATTTTCAAGTGAAATCTCAAAAAAGGCTTGCAGTAGTCTCCTACAGACGGACATGGGCTTTAGTATGAAATTTGAGAACCAAAATTTGACAAAGTCGACCCAAAGTGCAAGGATCAACACAGTGACTTATCATTACTAAAGTATCGACTTTAGAGCAAATCTTGAGTTAAGCAGAAGTAATAAAAATTTGGGCGGCCTCTCATTCACGGACCATTTCGATGAAAAGTGGGGTTATCTCACTGTCATATGTCTACGCGAAGGCTTTGAAGACTGTCTTGCATAATTTGGACGAAATATGCTCACATCTGTGAAAAAATTGCTAAAATTTCAATTTCATGTGAAATCTCAAAAAAGGCTTGCAGTAGTCTCCTACAGACGGACATGGGCTTTAGTATGAAATTTGAGAACCAAAATTTGACAAAGTCGACCCAAAGTGCAAGCAGACCCCTCAAAATGTTCCCAGATACTTGCACTAATGGCAGAAGACATATTTTGGGACTTTTTGGAACTTTGGGGAAATCTTTATTAGTCTCAAATGGGTTATTACTGATTAAGAGAGCTGCCATTATTCGGTGAGCGGAGATATGGCAAAATAACCTGTATTACCATTTTCACGTTCTTTCCTCATATTTGGAAGGGAAATGGACCGTCTATATCCTCTATTGCTAATGTAGACTTATATTGTGAAGTTTCGTTAACATTGATGCTGGCGGATGCAATTTTCATGCGAAATCTCAAAATAGGCTTGCAGTAGTCTCCTACAGACGGACATGGGCTTTAGTATGAAATTTGAGAACCAAAATTTGACAAAGTCGACCCAAAGTGCAAGCAGACCCCTCAAAATGTTTCCAGATACTTGCACTAATGGCAGAAGACATATTTTGGGACTTTTTGGCACTTTGGGAAAATTTCTAATACTCCCAAATGGGTTATTACTGATTAAGAGAGCTGCCATTATTCGGTGAGCGAAGATATGGCAAAATAACCTGTATTACCATTTTCACGTTCTTTCCTCATATTTGGAAGGGAAATGGACCGTCTATATCCTCTATTGCTAATGTAGACTTATATTGTGATGTTTCGTTAACATTGATGCTGGCGGATGCAATTTTCATGCGAAATCTCAAAAAAGGCTTGCAGTAGTCTCCTACAGACGGACATGGGCTTTAGTATGGAATTTGAGAACCAAAATTTGACAAAGTCGACCCAAAGTGCAAGCAGGCCCCTCAAAATGTTCCCAGATACTTGCACTAATGACTGAAGGTATATTTTGGGACTTTTTGGAACTTTGGGAAATCTTTATTAGTCTCAAATGGGTTATTACTGATTAAGAGAGCTGCCATTATTCGGTGAGCGGAGATATGGCAAAATAACCTGTATTACCATTTTCACGTTCTTTCCTCATATTTGGAAGGGAAATGGACCGTCTATATCCTCTATTGCTAATGTAGACTTATATTGTGAAGTTTAGTTAACATTGATGCTGGCGGATGCAATTTTCATGTGAAATCTCAAAAAAGGCTTGCAGTAGTCTCCTACAGACGGACATGGGCTTTAGTATGAAATTTGAGAACCAAAATTTGACAAAGTCGACCCAAAGTGCAAGCAGACCCCTCAAAATGTTCCCAGATACTTGCACTAATGGCTGAAAGTATATTTTGCGACTTTTTGGCACTTTGGGAAAATTTTTAATACTCCCAAATGGGTTAATACTGATTAAGAGAGCTGCCATTATCCGGTGAGCGGAGATATGGCAAAATAACCTGTATTACCATTTTCACGTTCTTTCCTCATATTTGGAAGAGAAATGGACCGTCTATACCCTCTATTGCTAATGTAGACTTATATTGTGAAGTTTCGTTAACATTGATGCTGGCGGATGCAATTTTCATGCGAAGTCTCAAAAAAGGCTTGCAGTAGTCTCCTACAGACGGACATGGGCTTTAGTATGAAATTTGAGAACCAAAATTTGACAAAGTCGACCCAAAGTGCAAGCAGACCCCTCAAAATATTCCCAGATACTTGCACTAATGGCAGAAGACATATTTTGGGACTTTTTGGAACTTTGGGGAAATCTTTATTACTCTCAAATGGGTTATTACTGATTAAGAGAGCTGCCATTATTCGGTGAGCGGAGATAGGTATGGCAAAATAACCTGTATTACCATTTTCACGTTCTTTCCTCATATTTGGAAGGGAACTACCCTCTATTGCTAATCTGGGCTTATATTCCGCGCAGTTTCGTTCCCTTCCAAATATTACGATAGAATGTGAAAATCGAAATACAGGTTATTTTGCCATATCTCCGCTCACCGAATAATAGCAGCTCTCTTAATCAGTCATAACTAATAGGCAACCAATTATATCTCTTGTTTTGTTTACTTTAACATCTTAACCTTACTTTCCTTGACGTTTAATTATTGATCATTAGTGCCCCATTTGAAGGGAGATAAACAGAAATTAGAGCATTGAATATCCTTGGAAACAGTGTTTACAACACTGCAATTGAAGAATTCCATAGGGCTCAAATGGAATTCAACTTAGTGTTACGGTAGGCAAAATAATAGCTAATATTTTTAATTAGAGTTCGTTTTCAGATTATTTGGTTTATTCTCATTTTCTTGGTGGCTTTGAAACCTATTTGGAGAACAACTTCATCGAGAACAGAAGAACATACGGATGCAGACTTGATACGACAAAAGGCAGGCTTTTTATACAAATTTCATTTGAACTACACCGTGCTTGAGTCCATAGACGATCTTTCAGCCAATCTGCAGACGTGAAATTTAGTTTTTCAACATTCAGAGGAATCCAGATTTGAGACCATTTGCGAAAAGTTTTAAAGGCTTTTCTACTTGATGCATTGCAGTCCATTGGAAATTCCTTGTGAGTAGTGTAGTGCAATGTATCCTTTTGCTGTTATTTAATTTTCAGTGATCTAAGTGCATTTTTCTGAAAGTTATTCATGTTTGTAAAATTTCCATGTTAAATTTCCATAAAGCCAAGACATTCACCCGTCAAGCCGGGACGCAGACCATTCAATGTAGAACGCAAAACGGTGGCGCCATCGGGTGGCATAATTCGAACTAAGTTAGAGCGGACTTTTGATTTTCGTGAGTAAATAAACTAGGAAATAAGAAGAATCTTAACACCGCTCAACTCTGCATTTGTCCGGTGGAGTAATAACGGGGAAATGGCAGAATTGTCAGTATTCAAATCGGACTTAAGCAAGAATACATATTAATAATAATAATAATAATAATAACATTTATTGCCCAACAGATTTCTCCAATTACAGGACAAAAGCGCAGTATTAAAATAAAAAAGTAAAATATGAAAATAAAATAATCAATTATAGCATAATAACAATAAAGAATAATATTAGTAGTAAACGTGACAGCTTACCGTATGATAACAAGTGAAAATTGGCATAACGCTTTCAAGCTAAGCGGTGCATTTGCTCATATACTATCGACAAAATGTGCTGCATGCTATCAGAAAATATGTCACAGCTATCAGAGATCGCGTTCCAATTAGAACACATTACGCATAAAGGTGACTTACGACCAACATTGGTTTTGTAACAGTCCACCCTAAAATCAACCGAAAACCTAGCATTTAATCTAGGAATATGTAGCTTAACACTAGAAAGAATGTCGGTACACTCAACTTCACCATTCATTAGCTTATATAAGAACTTTATTGATGCATTGAATCGCCTGCACTGTAAAGACTCAACCTCATAATCAGTTAACAGAAGATTATGTTCAACATGTTGCGGTGGGTATTCATGGCGGTGTCGAAAATACAAAAATTTTAAAAATTTCCTTTGTACTTTTTCTAGTTTGAGTGAATGCGTGACATAAATTGGAGACCAAATTAACGAGCAGTATTCCAACTTTGATCTAACCAAAGAAAAATATAATGATTTCAGAGCTTGCACATTATGAAAGTCTCTACTTGATCTTATTAGGAACCCTAACGCTTTGCAGGAAGCAATAATAATTGATATGAAATGCTCAGTAAACGATAACTGACTATCAAAAGTAACTCCTAAATCTTTTATTTCAGTAACATTAGTAAGAGAAGTTTCATCTACTGTGTATTGAAATCTGACGGGGTTCTTCCGTTTAGTGTAAGTAAGTACTTTGCATTTATTGATATTTAAGGAAAGACCATTATTTTCGCACCAAGCATTAATGTTATTCAAGTCATTTTGTATTTCAAGACAAGGTTCGGCCTCAAAAATATATATGTTTCACCTGTTTCGGCCTCAAAATTTGCGTTTCGGCCTCACGAGGCCAAACACGCCTCCCTGTCTAATATAGCTTTCGACCTCACGAGTTTCAGCACCATCTATTAAGCAAGAATTTCATTAAATAGGTGTGTTGCCATGGTTGGGAGGACCGTTTAGTGGTTTGCCTACATCATTTTTTTAATTAGCAGTAATAATTGTATTTAACTAGGAGATACAAATGATAGCTCCTGACCACTTTTGAAGTGCCTTTCAAGCACGCAGCCAGTTGATGGTCCCGGAACCGGATACCCCCCCGAAAATTAGGGCATATCACGTTTTTTACACAACTAAACATGAAACCTACGAATTAGGATAGTTTAACTGACTCTGATGATTTGTTTAGATTTGAATAGTGTGAAAACACTACGATCAGGTGTAACCGGGGGGGGGGGGATTTCGAGCCTCATTAATTCCTATAGGTGGACCCCCCCCTCAAAGAAAATCCAGGCCACGTGCCTGGCCTTCATATTCGACATATATTTTAACCTCCCCACTCCACTTCACCATTTAAAAAAAAGGGAGGTTACTGCAATCACTAAAATTTTCGAATTCGAGATAAGACCGGATCTATACGTTTTGAGGTCTCAGGAACCCAAAAAAGTGGTTTTTAAAATGTGTCTGTATGTATGTACGTACGTGCGTACGTACGTTCGTAAACACGCCACAGCCCAAACTACTCGACCGATTTGGCTAAAATTTGGTACGTGTGCATGTGATAACCCAACTTAGATCTGAAAAGCTTTTGGAGCCAATCGTGCAACCAGAAGTGCCATTTTGGCACATCAACTTTTAAATTTTAAATCTAAACCCCCATTTTTCACGTCACCATAAGAAAGACCTTCAAATTCTGCGTCTAAAAATGTATTCATTCTTAGTGCCCTTTTGACCAAAAATTAAAAAAAAATTTATTTTTATCGGACTTTAAAATCGCGGTACAGCCCAAGCCCCTCAACCGATTGGTCTGAAATTTTGCACATTGGGATTGTATTACACGTCGAAGAGTTGAACAAATTTTGGATTCAATCGGCTCACGGAAAGTGCCGTTTTGGCACACCAATTTCGAAACTTAAAATTATTCTCTCATTCACCCATCAAAAACAACTTTTTGAAAGATTTATTGTTATCATCAGAAAAGTCTTCAAATTCTGGTTTTAAATGAGATAAAATTTATTCGCATTTAGTACCCTTTGGGTAGAAAAATCGAAATTTTGTAATAACACTGATCGATTTGTCAGAAATTTGGTACATGGAGGTTAGGTAACCCATTGAAGAGCTGAAAGGCTTTTGGGAGCAATTGATCCACGGGAAGTGCCATTTAGGCATATCAACTTTAAAATCTTAAACACAAGTCACGGAAATCAAAGACCCATGCGTTGGGGAGGTTCCAGCCGCTTCTCTGCTGCCTTTTTTTTCTAAAATTGGCAAAAGCGATCCGAGGTCGAAACAAGTATAAAATGCATATTGGCTGTAAGCGGGTAACGCCAGTTCCGGCCTCACAAATATTTATTTAAAACCAGTTTCGGCCTCACGAACACATTTATTACCAGTTTCAGCCTCACGCACGCATATATGGGACATTTTCATTCGTTTTTAGGACAAACTAGAGAAAGGGCCGGTCTAGGACCAGCCAATGAGTCACCGAGCCTCATTTCACAAACTGGAAGCCTCTCAAAATTCAAACGGCCTCAGGTTCGAGAAGCGTAACGGTAGTTTCGGCCTCACATATTCTATAAATTTAACATTTTCTTTCGTTTGAGATTTGAGATAGGGGCCTTTCTGCGGCTAGCTAAAAGGCCACCGAGCCTCAGTTTACAACCTGGAAGCCTCTCAAAATTCTGAAGGCCGGCATATTCGAGAAAAGGGCACAATTGACCACCAATAGTGTAGTAGGACTTTCTTGGGCATTCTGAGCACGGTCTAGGGTACCAGGGCATATCACTTCTACACGTGTGTCATAATAAAGGGTTGGCCAAGGATGGTTTTTACCCTCATAGGAAGCTTGTTTTCAAAAACTATCAAAATGATATTTATATCTATGAGGCCGAAACAAGTATAAAACACATATTATTTGTAAGCGGTTAACGCTAGTTTCGGCCTCACATAACCTATAAATTGATCATTTTGTTTCGTTATCAGGACAAATTTGAGATAGGCCTTTCTGCGGATAGCTAAAGGGTCACCGAGCCTCAGTTTACAGTCTGAAAGCCACTCAAAATTATGAATGCCCTCATATTGGAGAAACGGGCACATTTGACCATCAATAGTGTAGTAGGACCTTTTTGGGTATTCTGAGCACGGTCTAGAGTACCAGGGGATTAAAATCATCTCTACACGTGTCCCATAAGAAAGGGCTGGTCAAGGGGTGGTTTTTACCCCCATAGGAAGCTTTCTTTAAAAACTATCAAAATGATATTTATATCTACGAGGCCGAAGCAAGTATAAAACACATATTATTTGTAAAAGGTTAACGCTAGTTTCGGCCTCACATGTCCTATAAATTTAACATTTTATTTCGTTTTTAGGACAAATTTGAGATAGGGGCCTTTCTGTGGCTAGCTAAAGGGTCACCGAGCTTCAGTTTACAATCTGGAAGCCTCTCAAAATTCTAAAGGCCTCAGATTCGAGAAAAAGGCACGTTTGACTACTAATAGTGTAGTAGGACTTTTTTGGGCATTTTCAGCACGTTCTAAAGAACCAGAGGATTAAATTCGTCTCTGCACGTCTCCCATAATAAAGGGCTGGTCCAGGGGTGGTTTTTACCCTCATAGGAAGCTTGTTTTCAAAAACTATCAAAATGATATTTATATCTACGAGGCCGAAACAAGTATAAAACACATATTATTTGTAAGCGGTTAACGCTAGTTTCGGCCTCACATAACCTATAAATTGATCATTTTGTTTCGTTATTAGGGGATAGCTAAAGGGTCACCGAGCCTCAGTTTACAATCTGAAAGCATCTCAAAATTGTGAATGCCCTCATATTGGAGAAACGGGCACATTTGACCATCAATAGTGTAGTAGGACCTTTTTGGGTATTCTGAGCACGGTCTAGAGTACCAGGGGATTAAAATCATCTCTACACGTGTCCCATAAGAAAAGGCTGGTCCAGGGGTGGTTTTTACCCACATAGGAAGCTTTTTTTAAAAACTATCAAAATGATATTTATATCTACGAGGCCGAAGCAAGTAACACATATTATTTGTAAGCGGTTAACGCTAGCTTCGGCCTCACATATCCTATAAATTTAACATTTTATTTCGTTTTTAGGACAAATTTGAGATAGGGGCCTTTCTGTGGCTAGCTAAATGGTCACCGAGCCTCAGTTTACAATCTGGAAGCCTCTCAAAATTCTAAAGGCCTCAGATTCGAGAAAAAGGCACGTTTGACTACTAATAGTGTAGTAGGACTTTTTTGGGGATTTTCAGCACGTTCTAAAGAACCAGCGGATTAAATTCGTCTCTGCAGGTGTCCCATAATAAAGGGCTGGTCCAGGGGTGGTTTTTACCCTCATGGAAAGCTTGTTTTCAAAAACTATCAAAATGATATTTATATCTACGAGGCCGAAACAAGTATAAAACACATATTATTTGTAAGCGGTTAACGCTAGTTTCGGCCTCACATATCCTATAAATTTAACATTTTATTTCGTTTTTAGGACAAATTTGAGATAGGGGCCTTTCTGTGGCTAGCTAAAGGGTCACCGAGGCTCAGTTTACAATCTGGAAGCCTCTCAAAATTCTAAAGGCCTCAGATTCGAGAAAAAGGCACGTTTGACTACTAATAGTGTAGTAGGACTTTTTTGGGCATTTTCAGCACGTTCTAAAGAACCAGCGGATTAAATTCGTCTTTGCACGTGTCCCATAATAAAGGGCTGGTTCAGGGGTGGTTTTTACCCTCATAGGTAGCTTTTTTTAAAAACTATCAAAATTATATTTATATCTACGAGGCCGAAACAAGTATAAAACACATATTATTTGTAAGCGGTTAACGCTAGTTTCGGCCTCACACAACCTATAAATTTAACATTTTGTTTCGTTTTTAGGACAGATTTGAGATCGGGGCCTTTCTGTGGCTAGCAAAAAGGTCACCGAGCCTCAGCTTACAATCTGGAAGCCTCTCAAAATTCTAAAGGCCTCAGATTCGGGAAAAAGGCACGTTTGACTACTAATAGTGTAGTAGGACTTTTTTGGGCATTTTCAGCACGTTCTAAAGGGCTGGTCCAGGGGTGGTTTTTACCCTCATAGAAAGCTTGTTTTCAAAAACTATCAAAATGATATTTATATCTACGAGGCCGAAACAAGTATAAAACACATATTATTTGTAAGCGGTTAACGCTAGTTTCGGCCTCACATATCCTATAAATTGATCATTTTGTTTCGTTATTAGGGATAGCTAAAGGGTCACCGAGCCTCAGTTTACAATCTGAAAGCCTCTCAAAATTGTGAATGCCCTCATATTGGAGAAACGGGCACATTTGACCATCAATAGTGTAGTAGGACCTTTTTGGGTATTCTGAGCACGGTCTAGAGGACCAGGGGATTAAAATCATCTCTACACGTGTCCCATAAGAAAAGGCTGGCCCAGGGGTGGTTTTTACCCCCATAGGAAGCTTTTTTTAAAAACTATCAAAATGATATTTATATCTACGAGGCCGAAACAAGTATAAAACACATATTATTTGTAAGCGGTTAACGCTAGTTTCGGCCTCACATATCCTATAAATTTAACATTTTATTTCGTTTTGAGGACAAATTTGAGATAGGGGCCTTTCTGTGGCTAGCTAAATGGTCACCGAGCCTCAGTTTACAATCTGGAAGCCTCTCAAAATTCTAAAGGCCTCAGATTCGAGAAAAAGGCACGTTTGACTACTAATAGTGTAGTAGGACTTTTTTGGGGATTTTCAGCACGTTCTAAAGAACCAGCGAATTAAATTCGTCTCTGCACTTTTCCCATAATAAAGGGCTGGTCCAGGGGTGGTTTTTACCCTCATAGGTAGCTTTTTTTAAAAACTATCAAAATTATATTTATATCTACGAGGCCGAAACAAGTATAAAACACATATTATTTGTAAGCGGTTAACGCTAGTTTCGGCCTCACATAAAATATAAATTTAACATTTTGTTTCGTTTTTGGAACAGATTTGAGATAGGGGCCTTTCTATGGCTAGCAAAAGGGTCACCGAGGCTCAGTTTACAATCTGGAAGCCTCTCAAAATTCTAAAGGGCTCAGATTCGAGAAAAAGGCACGTTTGACTACTAATAGTGCAGTAGGACTTTTTTGGGTATTTTCAGCACGTTCTAAAGAACCAGCGGATTAAATTCGTCTCTGCACGTGTCCCATAATAAAGGGCTGGTCCAGGGGTGGTTTTTACCCTCATATGAAGCTTGTTTTCAAAAACTATCAAAATGATATTTATATCTACGAGGCCGAAACAAGTATAAAACACATATTATTTGTAAGCGGTTAACGCTAGTTTCGGCCTCACATTACCTATAAATTGGACATTTTATTTCGTTTTTAGGACAAATTTGAGATAGGGGCCTTTCTGTGGCTAGCTAAAGGGTCACCGAGGCTCAGTTTACAATCTGGAAGCCTCTCAAAATTCTAAAGGCCTCAGATTCGAGAAAAAGGCACGTTTGACTACTAATAGTGTAGTAGGACTTTTTTGGGCATTTTCAGCACGTTCTAAAGAACCAGCGGATTAAATTCGTCTCTGCACGTGTCCCATAATAAAGGGCTGGTTCAGGGGTGGTTTTTACCCTCATAGAAAGCTTGTTTTCAAAAACTATCAAAATGATATTTATATCTACGAGGCCGAAACAAGTATAAAACACATATTATTTGTAAGCGGTTAACGCTAGTTTCGGCCTCACATATCCTATAAATTTAACATTTTATTTCGTTTTTAGGACAAATTTGAGATAGGGGCCTTTCTGTGGCTAGCTAAATGGTCACCGAGCCTCAGTTTACAATCTGGAAGCCTCTCAAAATTCTAAAGGCCTCAGATTCGAGAAAAAGGCACGTTTGACTACTAATAGTGAAGTAGGACTTCTTTGGGGATTTTCAGCACGTTCTAAAGAACCAGCGGATTAAATTCGTCTCTGCACGTTTCCCATAATAAAGGGCTGGTCCAGGGGTGGTTTTTACCCTCATAGGTAGCTTTTTTTAAAAACTATCAAAATTATATTTATATCTACGAGGCCGAAACAAGTATAAAACACATATTATTTGTAAGCGGTTAACGCTAGTTTCGGCCTCACATAAAATATAAATTTAACATTTTGTTTCGTTTTTGGAACAGATTTGAGATAGGGGCCTTTCTATGGCTAGCAAAAGGGTCACCGAGGCTCAGTTTACAATCTGGAAGCCTCTCAAAATTCTAAAGAGCTCAGATTCGAGAAAAAGGCACGTTTGACTACTAATAGTGCAGTAGGACTTTTTTGGGCATTTTCAGCACGTTCTAAAGAACCAGCGGATTAAATTCGTCTCTGCACGTGTCCCATAATAAAGGGCTGGTCCAGGGGTGGTTTTTACCCTCATAGGAAGCTTGTTTTCAAAAACTATCAAAATGATATTTATATCTACGAGGCCGAAACAAGTATAAAACACATATTATTTGTAAGCGGTTAACGCTAGTTTCGGCCTCACACAACCTATAAATTTAACATTTTGTTTCGTTTTTAGGACAGATTTGAGATCGGGGCCTTTCTGTGGCTAGCAAAAAGGTCACCGAGCCTCAGCTTACAATCTGGAAGCCTCTCAAAATTCTAAAGGCCTCAGATTCGGGAAAAAGGCACGTTTGACTACTAATAGTGTAGTAGGACTTTTTTGAGCATTTTCAGCACGTTCTAAAGGGCTGGTCCAGGGGTGGTTTTTACCCTCATAGAAAGCTTGTTTTCAAAAACTATCAAAATGATATTTATATCTACGAGGCCGAAACAAGTATAAAACACATATTATTTGTAAGCGGTTAACGCTAGTTTCGGCCTCACATTACCTATAAATTGGACATTTTATTTCGTTTTTAGGACAAATTTGAGATAGGGGCCTTTCTGTGGCTAGCTAAAGGGTCACCGAGGCTCAGTTTACAATCTGGAAGCCTCTCAAAATTCTAAAGGCCTCAGATTCGAGAAAAAGGCACGTTTGACTACTAATAGTGTAGTAGGACTTTTTTGGGCATTTTCAGCACGTTCTAAAGAACCAGCGGATTAAATTCGTCTCTGCACGTGTCCCATAATAAAGGGCTGGTTCAGGGGTGGTTTTTACCCTCATAGAAAGCTTGTTTTCAAAAACTATCAAAATGATATTTATATCTACGAGGCCGAAACAAGTATAAAACACATATTATTTGTAAGCGGTTAACGCTAGTTTCGGCCTCACATATCCTATAAATTTAACATTTTATTTCGTTTTTAGGACAAATTTGAGACAGGGGCCTTTCTGTGGCTAGCTAAATGGTCACCGAGCCTCAGTTTACAATCTGGAAGCCTCTCAAAATTCTAAAGGCCTCAGATTCGAGAAAAAGGCACGTTTGACTACTAATAGTGAAGTAGGACTTTTTTGGGGATTTTCAGCACGTTCTAAAGAACCAGCGGATTAAATTCGTCTCTGCACGTTTCCCATAATAAAGGGCTGGTCCAGGGGTGGTTTTTACCCTCATAGGTAGCTTTTTTTAAAAACTATCAAAATTATATTTATATCTACGAGGCCGAAACAAGTATAAAACACATATTATTTGTAAGCGGTTAACGCTAGTTTCGGCCTCACATAAAATATAAATTTAACATTTTGTTTCGTTTTTGGAACAGATTTGAGATAGGGGCCTTTCTATGGCTAGCAAAAGGGTCACCGAGGCTCAGTTTACAATCTGGAAGCCTCTCAAAATTCTAAAGAGCTCAGATTCGAGAAAAAGGCACGTTTGACTACTAATAGTGCAGTAGGACTTTTTTGGGCATTTTCAGCACGTTCTAAAGAACCAGCGGATTAAATTCGTCTCTGCACGTCTCCCATAATAAAGGGCTGGTCCAGGGGTGGTTTTTACCCTCATAGGTAGCTTGTTTTCAAAATCTATCAAAATGATATTTATATATACGAGGCCGAAACAAGTATAAAACACATATTATTTGTAAGCGGTTAACGCTAGTTTCGGCCTCACACAACCTATAAATTTAACATTTTGTTTCGTTTTTAGGACAGATGTGAGATCGGGGCCTTTCTGTGGCTAGCAAAAAGGTCACCGAGCGTCAGCTTACAATCTGGAAGCCTCTCAAAATTCTAAAGGCCTCAGATTCGAGAAAAAGGCACGTTTGACTACTAATAGTGTAGTAGGACTTTTTTGGGCATTTTCAGCACGTTCTAAAGAACCAGCGGATTAAATTCGTCTCTGCACGTCTCCCATAATAAAGGGCTGGTCCAGGGGTGGTTTTTACCCTCATAGGAAGCTTGTTTTCAAAAACTATCAAAATGATATTTATATTTACGAGGCCGAAACAAGTATAAAACACATATTATTTGTAAGCGGTTAACGCTAGTTTCGGCCTCACATAACCTATAAATTGATCATTTTGTTTCGTTATTAGGGATAGCTAAAGGGTCACCGAGCCTCAGTTTACAATCTGAAAGCATCTCAAAATTGTGAATGCCCTCATATTGGAGAAACGGGCACATTTGACCATCAATAGTGTAGTAGGACCTTTTTGGGTATTTTGAGCACGGTCTAGAGTACCAGGGGATTAAAATCATCTCTACACGTGTCCCATAAGAAAAGGCTGGTCCAGGGGTGGTTCTTATCCCCATAGGAAGCTTTTTTTAAAAACTATCAAAATGATATTTATATGTACGAGGCCGAAACAAGTATAAAACACATATTATTTATAAGCGGTTAACGCTAGTTTCGGCCTCACATTACCTATAAATTGGACATTTTATTTCGTTTTTAGGACAAATTTGAGATAGGGGCCTTTCTGTGGCTAGCTAAAGGGTCAGCGAGCCTCAGTTTACAATCTGGAAGCCTCTCAAAATTCTAAAGGCCTCAGATTCGAGAAAAAGGCACGTTTGACTACTAATAGTGTAGTAGGACTTTTTTGGGGATTTTCAGCACGTTCTAAAGAACCAGCGGATTAAATTCGTCTCTGCAGGTGTCCCATAATAAAGGGCTGGTCCAGGGGTGGTTTTTACCCTCATAGAAAGCTTGTTTTCAAAAACTATCAAAATGATATTTATATCTACGAGGCCGAAACAAGTATAAAACACATATTATTTGTAAGCGGTTAACGCTAGTTTCGGCCTCACATATCCTATAAATTTAACATTTTATTTCGTTTTTAGGACAAATTTGAGATAGGGGCCTTTCTGTGGCTAGCTAAATGGTCACCGAGCCTCAGTTTACAATCTGGAAGCCTCTCAAAATTCTAAAGGCCTCAGATTCGAGAAAAAGGCACGTTTGACTACTAATAGTGTAGTAGGACTTTTTTGGGGATTTTCAGCACGTTCTAAAGAACCAGCGGATTAAATTCGTCTCTGCACGTTTCCCATAATAAAGGGCTGGTCCAGGGGTGGTTTTTACCCTCATAGGTAGCTTTTTTTAAAAACTATCAAAATGATATTTATATCTACGAGGCCGAAACAAGTATAAAACACATATTATTTGTAAGCGGTTAACGCTAGTTTCGGCCTCACATATCCTATAAATTTAACATTTTATTTCGTTTTTAGGACAAATTTGAGATAGGGGCCTTTCTGTGGCTAGCTAAATGGTCACCGAGCCTCAGTTTACAATCTGGAAGCCTCTCAAAATTCTAAAGGCCTCAGATTCGAGAAAAAGGCACGTTTGACTACTAATAGTGTAGTAGGACTTTTTTGGGGATTTTCAGCACGTTCTAAAGAACCAGCGGATTAAATTCGTCTCTGCACGTTTCCCATAATAAAGGGCTGGTCCAGGGGTGGTTTTTACCCTCATAGGTAGCTTTTTTTAAAAACTATCAAAATGATATTTATATCTACGAGGCCGAAACAAGTATAAAACACATATTATTTGTAAGCGGTTAACGCTAGTTTCGGCCTCACATATCCTATAAATTTAACATTTTATTTCGTTTTTAGGACAAATTTGAGATAGGGGCCTTTCTGTGGCTAGCTAAATGGTCACCGAGCCTCAGTTTACAATCTGGAAGCCTCTCAAAATTCTAAAGGCCTCAGATTCGAGAAAAAGGCACGTTTGACTACTAATAGTGTAGTAGGACTTTTTTGGGGATTTTCAGCACGTTCTAAAGAACCAGCGGATTAAATTCGTCTCTGCACGTCTCCCATAATAAAGGGCTGGTCCAGGGGTGGTTTTTACCCTCATAGGAAGCTTGTTTTCAAAAACTATCAAAATGATATTTATATTTACGAGGCCGAAACAAGTATAAAACACATATTATTTGTAAGCGGTTAACGCTAGTTTCGGCCTCACATAACCTATAAATTGATCATTTTGTTTCGTTATTAGGGATAGCTAAAGGGTCACCGAGCCTCAGTTTACAATCTGAAAGCCTCTCAAAATTGTGAATGCCCTCATATTGGAGAAACGGGCACATTTGACCATCAATAGTGTAGTAGGACCTTTTTGGGTATTCTGAGCACGGTCTAGAGGACCAGGGGATTAAAATCATCTCTACACGTGTCCCATAAGAAAAGGCTGGTCCAGGGGTGGTTTTTACCCCCATAGGAAGCTTTTTTTAAAAACTATCAAAATGATATTTATATCTACGAGGCCGAAACAAGTATAAAACACATATTATTTGTAAGCGGTTAACGCTAGTTTCGGCCTCACATAACCTATAAATTGATCATTTTGTTTCGTTATTAGGGGATAGCTAAAGGGTCACCGAGCCTCAGTTTACAATCTGAAAGCATCTCAAAATTGTGAATGCCCTCATATTGGAGAAACGGGCACATTTGACCATCAATAGTGTAGTAGGACCTTTTTGGGTATTTTGAGCACGGTCTAGAGTACCAGGGGATTAAAATCATCTCTACACGTGTCCCATAAGAAAAGGCTGGTCCAGGGGTGGTTCTTATCCCCATAGGAAGCTTTTTTTAAAAACTATCAAAATGATATTTATATGTACGAGGCCGAAACAAGTATAAAACACATATTATTTATAAGCGGTTAACGCTAGTTTCGGCCTCACATTACCTATAAATTGGACATTTTATTTCGTTTTTAGGACAAATTTGAGATAGGGGCCTTTCTGTGGCTAGCTAAAGGGTCAGCGAGCCTCAGTTTACAATCTGGAAGCCTCTCAAAATTCTAAAGGCCTCAGATTCGAGAAAAAGGCACGTTTGACTACTAATAGTGTAGTAGGACTTTTTTGGGGATTTTCAGCACGTTCTAAAGAACCAGCGGATTAAATTCGTCTCTGCACGTTTCCCATAATAGAGGGCTGGTCCAGGGGTGGTTTTTACCCTCATAGGTAGCTTTTTTTAAAAACTATCAAAATTATATTTATATCTACGAGGCCGAAACAAGTATAAAACACATATTATTTGTAAGCGGTTAACGCTAGTTTCGGCCTCACATAAAATATAAATTTAACATTTTGTTTCGTTTTTGGGACAGATTTGAGATAGGGGCCTTTCTATGGCTAGCAAAAGGGTCACCCAGGCTCAGTTTACAATCTGGAAGCCTCTCAAAATTCTAAAGAGCTCAGATTCGAGAAAAAGGCACGTTTGACTACTAATAGTGCAGTAGGACTTTTTTGGGCATTTTCAGCACGTTCTAAAGAACCAGCGGATTAAATTCGTCTCTGCACGTGTCCCATAATAAAGGGCTGGTCCAGGGGTGGTTTTTACCCTCATAGGAAGCTTGTTTTCAAAAACTATCAAAATGATATTTATATCTACGAGGCCGAAACAAGTATAAAACACATATTATTTGTAAGCGGTTAACGCTAGTTTCGGCCTCACATTACCTATAAATTGGACATTTTATTTCGTTTTTAGGACAAATTTGAGATAGGGGCCTTTCTGTGGCTAGCTAAAGGGTCACCGAGGCTCAGTTTACAATCTGGAAGCCTCTCAAAATTCTAAAGGCCTCAGATTCGAGAAAAAGGCACGTTTGACTACTAATAGTGTAGTAGGACTTTTTTGGGCATTTTCAGCACGTTCTAAAGAACCAGCGGATTAAATTCGTCTCTGCACGTCTCCAATAATAAAGGGCTGGTCCAGGGGTGGTTTTTACCCTCATAGGAAGCTTGTTTTCAAAAACTATCAAAATGATATTTATATCTACGAGGCCGAAACAAGTATAAAACATATATTATTTGTAAGCGGTTAACGCTAGTTTCGGCCTCACATATCCTATGAATTAAACATTTTGTTTCGTTCTTAGGACAAATTTGCGATAGGGGCCATTCTGCGGCTAGCTAAAGCGTCGCCGAGCCTCAGTTTACAATCTGGAAGCCTCTCAAAATTCTGAAGTCCCTAATATTTGAGAAAAGGGCACATTTGACCACCAATAGTGTAGTAGGACCTTTTTGGGCATTCTGAGCACGGTCTAGAATACCAGGGTTTAAAATCATCTCTACACGTGTCCCATTAGAAATGAGCTGGTCCAGGGGTGATTTCTACCCTCACATAGGAAGCTTTTTTTCAAAAACTATCAAAATGATATTTGCATCTGCGAGGCCGAAACAAGTATAAAACATATATTATTTGTAAGCGGTTAACGCTAGTTTCGGCCTCACATATCCTATAAATTAAACATTTTGTTCCGTTTTTAGGACAAATTTGCGATAGGGGCCATTCTGCGGCTAGCTAAAGGGTCGCCGAGCCTCAGTTTACAATCTGGAAGCCTGTCAAAATACTGAAGGCCCTCATATTTGAGAAAAGGGCACATTTGATCACCAATAGTGTAGTAGGACCTTTTTGGGTATTTTGAGCACGGTCTAGTATACCAGGGTTTAAAATCATCTCTACACGTGTCCCATAAGAAGGGGGCTGGTCCAGGGGCGGTTTTTACCCTCATAGGAAGCTTGTTTTCAAAAACTATCAAAATGATATTTATATCTACGAGGCCGAAACAAGTATAAAACATATATTATTTGTAAGCGGGTAACGCTAGTTCTGGCCTCACATAACCTATAAATTTTACATATTCTTTCGTTATTAGGGCAAATTTAAGAAATGGGCCTTAATGCAACTAGCTAAACCGTCACGGAGTCTCTTAAAATACTAAGGGTCCTCAGATTCGAGAAAAGGGCACGATTGACCACCAATAGTTAGTAGGAGATTTTTGGGCAATCTCAGCACGTTCTAGAGAACCAGCGGATTCAAATCATCTTTACACGTCGTGTCCCATAATGAAGGGCTGGTCCAGGGGTGATTTTTACCCTCATATGAAGCTTTTTCTCAAAAACTATCAAAATGATATTTATATCTACGAGGCCGAAACAAGTATAAAACACATATTATTTGTAAGCGGTTAACGCTAGTTCCGGCCTCACATAACCTATAAATTGAACATTTTGTTAAGTTTTTAGGACAAATTAGAGATAGGGGTCTTTCTGCGGCTAGCTAAAGGGTCACCGAGCCTCAGTTTACAATCTGGAGCCCTCATATTCGAGAAAAGGGCACATTTGACCACCAACAGTGTAGCAGGACCTTTTTGGGCAATCTGAGCATGTTCTAGAGAACCAGGGGATTAAAATCATCTCTACACGTGTCCCATAATAAAGGGCTGGTCCAGGGGTGGTTTTACCTTCATAGGAAACTTTTTTCAAAATGATATTTATGTCTACGAGGCTGAAACAAGTACAAAACATATTAGTGGTAAGTAGGTAACACCAGTTTCGGCCTCAAGTCATTTTCTTTCGTTCGTAAGGCAGAGAAAGGACCCTGTCTATCTACGGGCAGCTAAAGGATCGCACCGAACCTCACAAGCTTCTCAAAACTCCAAATGCACTCAGATTTGAGACAAGGGCATGTTTGACCACTAATAGTGTAGGAGGACCTTTTTTTGGGCATTCTGAGCACTTTCTGGAGAACTCGTTTGTTGAAACCTGTTTTTATACTTCCCCCATAGTAAAGGACAGGTCCTTAGGTAAACGCGCGGTTTCCACACTCATAGGGACGTTTGTCAAAAAGTTAGGTTATATCAAAAAGGCCGAAACAAATATAAAACACATATTCGCAGTAAGTGGGTAACGCCAGTTCCGGCCTCACGCCATTTTATTTCGTTCTTAAGGCGGAGAAAAAACCCTGTCTATCTACGGCCAACTAAAGGATCGCACCGAACCTCACTAGGTTCTCAAAACCCCAAATGCACTCAAATTTGAGACAAGGGCACGTTTGACCACTAATAGTGTAGTAGGATATTTGAGGGCATTCTGAGCACTTTCTGGAGAATCTGTGGATTAGAACTTGCTTCTACACTTCTCCCATAATAAAGGGCACCCCCTTAGATAAACAGGCAGTTTCCACACTCATGGGGACGGTTGTCAAAAAGTTAGGTTATATCAACGAGGCCGAAACAAGTATAAAACACTTATTAGTAATAAGTGGGTTACGCCAGTTCCGGCCTCACGTCATTTTATTTCGTTTTTAAGGCGGAGAAAAAACCCGGTCTACGGCCAGTTAAAGGATCGCACCAAACCTCAGAAGCTTCTAAAAATTAGGAAGACAGTCAGATTTGAGAAAAGGGCAAGTTTGAACACTAATAATGTAGTAGGATTTTTTGGGCATTTTGAGCACCTTCTGGAGAACCTGCGGATTGAAACTTGTCTCTATACGTCTCCCATAATAAAGGACCGTTCCTTAAGTGCAGGGGCAATTGGGGCAATGGTGTTCTCAGAATGTGTCAAAAATATTTATATCTGCGAGGCCCAAACAAGTATAAAACACATACTTATTGGAAGTGAGACGGTAGCGCCAGTTTCGGCCTCACAAATTCTGGTTATGCAACCAAATATTAACGCTTAGTTTAGACAAAAACCTCAGGTGCTCAGTCGGTAAAGTCGATGAGGCCGAAACTGGTATTACGCGTATAGAGGTAGAAATAAATATCGCGAGGCCGAAACTCATATTACACATAGATATATATATGTATGTGTATTGATCCTTTTGGGGAGGGTATGTTTATACTATGATCCGTTTGGGGAGCCAATGGACCCTTTGGGGAACTCCTCGAACTGCCGTAGCTAGATATTGATCCCTTTGGGGAGTGCATCCGCACCGCCTCAGCGGCATAGCATGTAATTACCGGAAGACAGTCGGTATTACAGACAGCGTAACCCTCAAACGCCTGATGCAAATAAAATGGCAACCAAACATACTAATAATAATATTAATAATCATAATGGTTTCAGCTATGAGAATGTGGTTGCTTAACGATAACAACATACAGGTTGTCCCAAAACGCTCCCACTCTATTAAAATTCTGTCACGGAACGTATTTTCGTAATTGTTATATACGGGATAGTATAGGAACCTCATAATTTCCTGAATACTACTAAATTTCGCTAAACTGACGTATTTTCAAAAATTGGTGCTTCTAACCTTCCGAGGCTGTTCCTGGGCACTTAGATTTTTTTCCAAATTTTCTTGAATAGTCATTTTAAACAACTGGTTATTAAAATTAATGATCCATCTCCGATCACACTTTCAATTAGCTAAGCCGGATTTTATCACCCTCCCCCCTAGGAAACTACCCCTGAATTTTGCTGAACAGATGCATTTTAAACGACCGCTTATTAGAATTATTGCAAATACGGGTTTTATCATCGTCCACTACCGAAAACTACCCCATGTCATTTCGAATTTAGCCGAATGTTTTTGAGCTTTGATGAACCCCTCATTTTGAACAACGGGCCATTAAAGATAACTTTTTCAAAAATCTGGTTTCCCCAAATTGACCAATGAATAGACAAAAGTATATGTGCAATGATCCCTTCGGGAAAGCTTTTCCTAATGCCGAAAAAAGCCACATCTTTGAGGATTCGTCGCAGGAAACCACCACAAATCACTACATAAACGCTTCATAATGGTTCTTGTTCGAGTAGGAGGCTCAATGCTGACCCCTTTCCACGAATAGTTGTGTTGCATTCCCAAAATGAACCTCTTCTCCAACGTGGTGACACTGGACTGTGTAGAAGCCCTTCCAATGTGGAAAAAAGTACCATAAATAAGGAATTCAGAGCCCCACCCATCTTCCACAAATAGGGGTGCTACCGTCCAGGACACTGAATAAATGCTTCCCCGCTCAGTAGGGGTCTCAAGGCTAACGTTTTTCCACAAATAGATGCGTTACATTCCACAAATAGGGGTGTTACATTAAACAAATCGGGCCCCCTTCCGCGCCGTGAACGGAGTCTATCCAGGAACCCTTCTAACGTAGAAAAATTTAGCATAAGCCGGAAAATTAAATTTTCTCCTGAATTTGAGTTCCCCAAAGGGATCAATTCATAGACAATAAATGTCAGTAGTGCATGTGCATTGATCCATTTGGGGAAGCTTTCCCTAATATCGAGATAAATAACATTTTTGATGTTTCCTCGGAGAAAACCTCACGGAACCACCTCAAATAACTGCCTGAAGCCTCATGATGTTTTCTAAATGAGTGACGTTACTCATTTGCAATATCCTAGCTAATCCCTATCCTCAGATAGTCGTGTTACATTCCCCAAAGTGACTCTACCTTCCGCTTGATGAACCAGGCCTACTCAGGAGTCCTCCCAATGCACAAAAAATTAGCCTACGCCCAAAATTATTATATTCTCTAAAATTTTAGTTCTTCAAAGGGATCAATACATAGAAAACTAATGTCAATAGTGTATGGGCATTGATCCCTTTTTTCTGCTTCGAATCACGGCCTGAAGCTTCATGATGTCTTTTAAGTGATTGACGTACTCAATTGCAGTGTCATATCTGAATTAAAGCTACAAATTTGCCCAAACTAGTAGATAATCCGTAGGATGCTAGTACAGGGTACAATCCGAAGATTTTTGGAATTCGTGTACCTACTTTTGGTACTGGCCAATACTGGGAACCCTAGTTTTAAACTACAATACAGTTGAAAGCTACTAGGGCACAACAAAGCACCAGAAAGTGTGAAATTAATTTTTAATTAGAAAATTAAATTCCCCAAAAGGACCAATACATAGATAATAAGCGTCACTAATGCATGTACATTGATCCCTTTGGGGAAGCGTTCCCAAGTATCGAGAAAAGCAACGCATTTGAGGTTTCTTCGCAGAAAACCTCACAAAAACCACCGCAAATCTTTTCCCGAAGCTTCATGAAGGTTCCCAAGTGAGTGTCGTACTCAAAGCTAATCCCATTCTGCATACAGTTGTGTTACGTTCCTCAAATTGACTCTCTCTTCAGGGTGGTGAACAGGCCTGTTCAGGAGTCCTCCAAATGTAGAAAAAAATAGTTTACGCCCAAAAATGTGATTTTCTCTAAAATTAGAGTTTCCCAAAGGGACCAATAGATAGACAATATACGTCAATAGGGTATGTACATTGATCCCTTTGGGGAAGCTTTCTCTAATATCGATATATGCAACATTTTTGAGGTTTCCTAGCCGAAACCTCGCAAGAACCACCTCAAACCATTGCCCGAAGCCGCATGATGGTTTCTAAGGGAGTGTCGTACTCAAAGCTAATCCCTTTCCGCAGATAGGGGTGCTACATTCCCCAAATAGACTCTCCCTTCCGGGTGGTGAACGGGTCTGTTCAGGAGTCCTCCCAATGTAGAAAAAAATAGCTTACGCCCAAAAATGTGATTTTCTCTAAAATTAGAGTTTCCCAAAGGGACCAATAGATAGACAATATACGTCAATATGGTATGTACATTGATCCCTTTGGGGAAGCGTTCCCAAATATCGAGAAATGCAACATTTTTGAGGCAGAAACCTTGCAAGAACCACCTCAAACCCTTGCCCGAAGCCTCATGATGGTTCCTAAGGTAGTGTCGTACTCAAAGCTAATCCCTTTTCGCAGATAGGGGTGCTACATTCCCAAAACAGGCTCTCCCTTCCGGGTGGTGAACGGGCCTGTTCAGGAGTCCTCCCAATGTAGAAAAAAATAGCTTACGCCCAAAAATTTGATTTTCTCTAAAATTAGAGTTTCCCAAAGGGACCAATAGATAGACAATATACGTCAATATGGTATGTACATTGATCCCTTTGGGGAAGCGTTCCCAAATATCGAGAAATGCAACATTTTTGAGGCAGAAACCTTGCAAGAACCACCTCAAACCTTTGCCCGAAGCCTCATGATGGTTCCTAAGGGAGTGTCGTACTCAAAGCTAATCCCTTTTCGCAGATAGGAGTGCTACATTCCCAAAACAGGCTCTCCCTTCCGGGTGGTGAACGGGCCTGTTCAGGAGTCCTCCCAATGTAGAAAAAAATAGCTTACGCCCAAAAATTTTATTTACTCTAAAATTAGAGTTTCCCAAAGGGACCAATAGATAGACAATATACGTCAATAGGGTATGTACATTGATCCCTTTGGGGAAGCTTTCTCTAATATCGAGAAATGCAAAATTTTTGAGGCAGAAACCTTGCCAGAACCACCTCAAACCGTTGCTCGAAGCCTCATGATGATTCCTAAGGGAGTGTCGTACCCAAAGCTAATCCCTTTTCGCAGATAGAGGTGCTACATTCCCCAGATAGGCTCTCCCTTCCGGGTGGTGAACGGGCCTGTTCAGGAGTCCTCCTAATGTAGAAAAAAATAGCTTACGCCCAAAAATGTGATTTTCTGTAAAATTAGAGTTTCCCGAAGGGACCAATAGATAGACAGTATACGTCAATAGGGTATGTACATTGATCCCTTTGGGGAGGCTTTCTCTAATATCGAGAAATGCAACATTTTTGAGGCAGAAACCTTGCAAGAACCACCTCAAACCGTTGCCCGAAGCCTCATGATGGTTCCTAAGGGAGCGTCGTACCCAAAGCTAATCCCTTTTCGCAGATAGGGGTGCTATATTCCCCAAATACACTCTCCCTTCCGGGTGGTGAACGGGCCTGTTCAGGAGTCCTCCCAATGTAGAAAAAAATAGCTTACGCCCAAGAATGTGATTTTCTCTAAAATTAGAGTTTCCCAAAGGGACCAATAGATAGACAATATACGTCAATAGGGTATGTACATTGATCCCTTTGGGGAAGCCTTCCCTAATATCGAGAAAAGCAACACTTTTGAGGTTTTGTGCTAGAAAACCTCACAAGACCACCTCGAATCACGGCCTGAAGTTTCATGATGTCTTTTATGTGATTGACGTACTCAATTGCAATGTCATATCTGAATTAAAGCTTCAAATTTGCCCAAACTAGTAGATAATAACCCTAGTTTTATACTACAAAACAGTTGAAAGCTACTAAGGCACAATAAAGCACCAGAAAGGGTGAAATAGATTTTTTATTAGAAAATTAAATTCTCCAAAGGGACCAATAGATAGACAATTTACGTCAATAGGGTATGTACATTGATCCCTTTTTGGAAGCTTTCTCTAATATCGAGAAATGCAACATTTTTGAGGCAGAAACCTTGCCAGAACCACCTCAAATCTTTGCTCGAAGCCTCATGATGGTTCCTAAGGGAGTGTCGTACCCAAAGCTAATCCCTTTTCGCAGATAGGGGTGCTACATTCCCCAAATAGACTCTCCCTTCCGGGTGGTGAACGGGCCTGTTCAGTAGTCCTCCCAATGTAGAAAAAAATAGCTTACGCCCAAAAATGTGATTTTCTCTAAAATTAGAGTTTCCCAAAGGGACCAATAGACAGACAATATACGTCAATAGGGTATGTACATTGATCCCTTTGGGGAAGCTTTCTCTAATATCGAGAAATGCAACATTTTTGAGGCAGAAACCTTGCCAGAACCACCTCAAACCGTTGCTCGAAGCCTCATGATGGTTCCTAAGGGAGTGTCGTACCCAAAGCTAATCCCTTTTCGCAGATAGGGGTGCTACATTCCTCAAATAGACTCTCCATTCCGGGTGGTGAACGGGCCTGTTCAGGAGTCCTCCCAATGTAGAAAAACATAGCTAACGCCCAAAAATGTGATTTTTTCTAAAATTAGAGTTTCCCAAACGGACCAATAGATAGACAATATACGTCAATAGGGTATGTACATTGATCCCTTTGGAGAGGCTTTCTCTAATATCGAGAAATGCAACATTTTTGAGGCAGGAACCTTGCAAGAACCACCTCAAACCGTTGCCCGAAGCCTCATGATGGTTCCTAAGGGAGTGTCGTACCCAAAGCTAATCCCTTTTCGCAGATAGGGGTGCTACATTCCCCAAATAGACTCTCCCTTCCGGGTGGTGAACGGGCCTGTTCAGGAGTCCTCCCAATGTAGAAAAAAATAGCTTACGCCCAAAAATGTGATTTTCTCTAAAATTAGAGTTTCCCAAAGGGACCAATAGATAGACAATATACGTCAATAGGGTATGTACATTGATCCCTTTGGGGAAGCCTTCCCTAATATCGAGAAAAGAAACACTTTTGAGGTTTTGTGCTAGAAAACCTCACAAGACCACCTCGAATCACAGCCTGAAGTTTCATGATGTCTTTTAAGTGATTGACGTACTCAATTGCAATGTCATATCTGAATTAAAGCTTCAAATTTGCCCAAACTAGTAGATAATCCGTAGGATGCTAGTATAGGGTACAACCCGAAAATTTTTGGAACTCGTGTACCTACTTTTGGTACTGACCAATACTAGGAACCCTAGTTTTATACTACAAAACAGTTGAAAGCTACTGGGGCACAATAAAGCACCAGAAAGGGTGAAATAGATTTTTTATTAAAAAATTAAATTCCCCAAAGGGACCAATAGATAGACAATATACGTCAATAAGGTATGTACATTGATCCCTTTGGGGAAGCTTTCTCTAATATCGAGAAATGCAACATTTTTGAGGCAGAAACCTTGCCAGAACCACCTCAAACCGTTGCTCGAAGCCTCATGATGGTTCCTAAGGGAGTGTCGTACCCAAAGCTAATCCCTTTTCGCAGATAGGGGTGCTACATTCCTCAAATAGACTCTCCATTCCGGGTGGTGAACGGGCTTGTTCAGGAGTCCTCCCAATGTAGAAAAACATAGCTAACGCCCAAAAATGTGATTTTTTCTAAAATTAGAGTTTCCCAAAGGGACCAATAGATAGACAATATACGTCAATAGGGTATGTACATTGATCCCTTTGGGGAAGCCTTCCCTAATATCGAGAAAAGCAACACTTTTGAGGTTTTGTGCTAGAAAACCTCACAAGACCACCTCGAATCACGGCCTGAAGTTTCATGATGTCTTTTAAGTGATTGACGTACTCAATTGCAATGTCATATCTGAATTAAAGCTTCAAATTTGCCCAAACTAGTAGATAATCCGTAGGATGCTAGTATAGGGTACAACCCGAAAATTTTTGGAACTCGTGTACCTACTTTTGGTACTGACCAATACTAGGAACCCTAGTTTTATACTACAAAACAGTTGAAAGCTACTGGGGCACAATAAAGCACCAGAAAGGGTGAAATAGATTTTTTATTAGAAAATTAAATTCCCCAAAGGGACCAATAGATAGACAATATACGTCAATAAGGTATGTACATTGATCCCTTTGGGGAAGCTTTCTCTAATATCGAGAAATGCAACATTTTTGAGGCAGAAACCTTGCCAGAACCACCTCAAACCGTTGCTCGAAGCCTCATGATGGTTCCTAAGGGAGTGTCGTACCCAAAGCTAATCCTTTTTCGCAGATAGGGGTGCTACATTCCTCAAATAGACTCTCCCTTCCGGGTGGTGAACGGGCCTGTTCAGGAGTCCTCCCAATGTAGAAAAAAATAGCTTACGCCCAAAAATGTGATTTTCTCTAAAATTAGAGTTTCCCAAAGGGACCAATAGATAGACAATATACGTCAATAAGGTATGTACATTGATCGCTTTGGGGAAGCTTTCTCTAATATCGAGAAATGCAACATTTTTGAGGCAGAAACCTTGCCAGAACCACCTCAAACCGTTGCTCGAAGCCTCATGATGGTTCCTAAGGGAGTGTCGTACCCAAAGCTAATCCCTTTTCGCAGATAGGGGTGCTACATTCCCCAAATAGACTCTCCCTTCCGGGTGGTGAACGGGCCTGTTCAGGAGCCTTCCCAATGTAGAAAAAAATAGCTTACGCCCAAAAATGTGATTTTCTCTAAAATTAGAGTTTCCCAAAGGGACCAATAGATAGACAATATACGTCAATAGGGTATGTACATTGATCCCTTTGGGGAAGCCTTCCCTAATATCGAGAAAAGCAACACTTTTGAGGTTTTGTGCTAGAGAACCTCCCAAGACCACCTCGAATCACGGCCTGAAGTTTCATGATGTCTTTTAAGTGATTGACGTACTCAATTGCAATGTCATATCTGAATTAAAGCTTCAAATTTGCCCAAACTAGTAGATAATCCGTAGGATGCTAGTATAGGGTACAACCCGAAAATTTTTGGAACTCGTGTACCTACTTTTGGTACTGACCAATACTAGGAACCCTAGTTTTATACTACAAAACAGTTGAAAGCTACTGGGGCCCAATAAAGCACCAGAAAGGGTGAAATAGATTTTTTATTAGAAAATTAAATTCCCCAAAGGGACCAATAGATAGACAATATACGTCAATAAGGTATGTACATTGATCCCTTTGGGGAAGCTTTCTCTAATATCGAGAAATGCAACATTTTTGAGGCAGAAACCTTGCCAGAACCACCTCAAACCGTTGCTCGAAGCCTCATGATGGTTCCTAAGGGAGTGTCGTACCCAAAGCTAATCCCTTTTCGCAGATAGGGGTGCTACATTCCTCAAATAGACTCTCCATTCCGGGTGGTGAACGGGCCTGTTCAGGAGTCCTCCCAATGTAGAAAAACATAGCTAACGCCCAAAAATGTGATTTTTTCTAAAATTAGAGTTACCCAAAGGGACCAATAGATAGACAATATACGTCAATAGGGTATGTACATTGATCCCTTTGGGGAGGCTTTCTCTAATATCGAGAAATGCAACATTTTTGAGGCAGGAACCTTGCAAGAACCACCTCAAACCGTTGCCCGAAGCCTCATGATGGTTCCTAAGGGAGTGTCGTACCCAAAGCTAATCCCTTTTCGCAGATAGGGGTGCTACATTCCCCAAATAGACTCTCCCTTCCGGGTGGTGAACGGGCCTGTTCAGGAGTCCTCCCAATGTAGAAAAAAATAGCTTACGCCCAAAAATGTGATTTTCTCTAAAATTAGAGTTCCCCAAAGGGACCAATAGATAGACAATATACGTCAATAGGGTATGTACATTGATCCCTTTGGGGAAGCCTTCCCTAATATCGAGAAAAGCAACACTTTTGAGGTTTTGTGCTAGAAAACCTCACAAGACCACCTCGAATCACGGCCTGAAGTTTCATGATGTCTTTTAAGTGATTGACGTACTCAATTGCAATGTCATATCTGAATTAAAGCTTCAAATTTGCCCAAACTAGTAGATAATCCGTAGGATGCTAGTATAGGGTACAACCCGAAAATTTTTGGAACTCGTGTACCTACTTTTGGTACTGACCAATACTAGGTACCCTAGTTTTATACTACAAAACAGTTGAAAGCTACTGGGGCACAATAAAGCACCAGAAAGGGTGAAATAGATTTTTTATTAGAAAATTAAATTCCCCAAAGGGACCAATAGATAGACAATATACGTCAATAAGGTATGTACATTGATCCCTTTGGGGAATCTTTCTCTAATATCGAGAAATGCAACATTTTTGAGGCAGAAACCTTGCCAGAACCACCTCAAACCGTTGCTCGAAGCCTCATGATGGTTCCTAAGGGAGTGTACCCAAAGCTAATCCTTTTTCGCAGATAGGGGTGCTACATTCCTCAAATAGACTCTCCCTTCCGGGTGGTGAACGGGCCTGTTCAGGAGTCCTCCCAATGTAGAAAAACATAGCTTACGCCCAAAAATGTGATTTTTTCTAAAATTAGAGTTTCCCAAAGGGACCAATAGGTAGACAATATACGTCTATAGGGTATGTACATTGATCCCTTTGGGAAGCTTTCTCTAATATCGAGAAATGCAACATTTTTGAGGCAGAAACCTTGCCAGAACCACCTGAAACCGTTGCTCGAAGCCTCATGATGGTTCCTAAGGGAGTGTCGTACCCAAAGCTAATCCCTTTTCGCAGATAGGGGTGCTACATTCCCCAAATAGACTCTCCCTTCCGGGTGGTGAACGGGCCTGTTCAGGAGTCCTCCCAATGTAGAAAAACATAGCTTACGCCCAAAAATGTGATTTTTTCTAAAATTAGAGTTTCCCAAAGGGACCAATAGGTAGACAATATACGTCTATAGGGTATGTACATTGATCCCTTTGGGAAGCTTTCTCTAATATCGAGAAATGCAACATTTTTGAGGCAGAAACCTTGCCAGAACCACCTGAAACCGTTGCTCGAAGCCTCATGATGGTTCCTAAGGGAGTGTCGTACCCAAAGCTAATCCCTTTTCGCAGATAGGGGTGCTACATTCCCCAAATAGACTCTCCCTTCCGGGTGGTGAACGGGCCTGTTCAGGAGCCCTCCCAATGTAGAAAAAAATACCTTACGCCCAAAACTGTGATTTTCTCTAAAATTAGAGTTTCCCAAAGGGACCAATAGATAGACAATATACGTCAATAGGGTATGTACATTGATCCCTTTGGGGAAGCCTTCCCTAATATCGAGAAATGCAACATTTTTGAGGCAGAAACCTTGCCAGAACCACCTCAAACCGTTGCTCGAAGCCTCATGATGGTTCCTAAGGGAGTGTCGTACCCAAAGCTAATCCCTTTTCGCAGATAGGGGTGCTACATTCCTCAAATAGACTCTCCATTCCGGGTGGTGAACGGGCCTGTTCAGGAGTCCTCCCAATGTAGAAAAACATAGCTAACGCCCAAAAATGTGATTTTTTCTAAAATTAGAGTTACCCAAAGGGACCAATAGATAGACAATATACGTCAATAGGGTATGTACATTGATCCCTTTGGGGAGGCTTTCTCTAATATCGAGAAATGCAACATTTTTGAGGCAGGAACCTTGCAAGAACCACCTCAAACCGTTGCCCGAAGCCTCATGATGGTTCCTAAGGGAGTGTCGTACCCAAAGCTAATCCCTTTTCGCAGATAGGGGTGCTACATTCCCCAAATAGACTCTCCCTTCCGGGTGGTGAACGGGCCTGTTCAGGAGTCCTCCCAATGTAGAAAAAAATAGCTTACGCCCAAAAATGTGATTTTCTCTAAAATTAGAGTTCCCCAAAGGGACCAATAGATAGACAATATACGTCAATAGGGTATGTACATTGATCCCTTTGGGGAAGCCTTCCCTAATATCGAGAAAAGCAACATTTTTGAGGTTTTGTGCTAGAAAACCTCACAAGACCACCTCGAATCACGGCCTGAAGTTTCATGATGTCTTTTAAGTGATTGACGTACTCAATTGCAATGTCATATCTGAATTAAAGGGCTCCGTGAAAGTGGCAACGTAGTTGAAGCACAAATGAAGGTAAGGTGGCATATCGTTAGTGCTTCGTTAGTGCTTCATTGTGCTTCACATTGTAAGTCAACAACACCAACTGCTTAGCCGCTATAAGGAAACAAAACTTTTGTTGCCAACTTCACACCTGGCAACACAGGTGCTCCTAGCAGTAATTCATGTTATCACAGCTTTAGTGCTTCCTTTGTGCCTCATTGTGCTTCAGAATTTATTGCGTTAAGTCCAATAGTACATGAATTATAAGCTAAAGAAGAATGACAGCCTAGCAACAACTTTGAAGCATAATCGACCGAAAGGCCTAGAATCGATAGTGCTTCATTTGTGCTTCATTGTGCCTCATAACTTATTGCATTAAGTCCAATAATAAATGGATTATAAGCAAAAGATGAATGACAGAGCCTAGCAACAACTTTGAAGCACAGTCACCCAAAAGGCGTATAATCGATGGTGCTTCGTTTGTGCTTCATTGTGCCTCATAACTTATTGCGTCAAGTCCAATAGTACATGAATTATAAGCTAAAGAAGAATGACAGCCTAGCAACAACTTTGAAGCACAATCGACCGAAAGGCGTAGAATCGATAGTGCTTCATTTGTGCTTCATTGTGCCTCATAACTTATTGCATTAAGTCCAACAGTAAATGGATTATAAGCAAAAGACGAATGACAGAGCCTAGCAACAACTTTCAAGCACAGTCAACCAAAAGGCGTATAATCGATAGTGCTTCGTTTGTGCCTCATTGTGCTTCAGAACTTATTGCGTCAAGTCCAATAGTACATGAATTATAAGCTAAAGAAGAATGACAGTCTAGCAACAACTTTGAAGCACAATCGACCGAAAGGCGTAGAATCGATAGTGCTTCGTTTGTGCTTCATTGTGCCTCATAACTTATTGCGCTCGGTCCAATAGTACATGAATTACAGGCTAAAGAAGAATGACAGCCAGCAACAACTTTGAAGCACAATCGATCAAAAGGCGTATAATCGATAGTGCCTCGTTTGTGCTTCATTGTGCCTCATAACTTATTGCGTTAAGTCCAATAGTACATGAATTACAAGCTAAAGAAGAATGACAGCTTAGCAACAACCTTGAAGCACAATCGACCGAAACGCGTATAATCGATAGTGCTTCTTTTGTGCTTCATTGTGCCTCATAAGTTACCGACTCCGTGATGTAACCAAAAAAGTTACTAAGGTAGTAGATATCGTCCGATCTTCACCAAAAGCTTTTCAGCTCATCAGGGGCCACCAATAAGCCTTCTGTGGAAATTTCGCATTCTCCATACTCGAAAACGTAAAGGTCTGCCTTTATCTCGATTTTCAATTTTGGACCAATTGCAGTAACCTCCCTTTCGAGATAAACACAGATGTATACGTTTTTGGGTCTGCTACCGAACTACCGAACCAATTTGTATGAAATTGTGGCAGAAGGTCTAGCCCCCGGTACACCGGCCCTGATGAGCTGAAAAGCTTTTGGTGAAGATCGGACGATATCTACTGCTTTTTTGGCACATGAACTTTAAAATTTTGAACATAAACACCTGTTTTTGACAACACCAAGCAGACGACATTCAAATTCTTATTCTAAAAATTTAATCCCACGCTTTTTGTCAAAAAATTCAAAAAAATCAAGATTTTGAAAAATAATGGGTGGGCTGACTGATGTACCATTTTTGATGCTGTTAACCTTAAAATTAAAAAGTAGGAGATAAGTCAAAAACGAGGTCAAAAGTGTCAAAATCGGGATACGTAAAGCCTGAGCAGATCTTTACGTTTTCAGGCTCGGAGAATATGACAAAGCTTTGTTCAAACACTATAGAGGAGCTGAGTGCATTTTGGTAGTGTAAAAGTCAGTAGTATAACAATTATGTAGTCAAATAATTTTATATTTCGACGATTCAAGGTTGGGGAGGTTTGTGCCGCTTCACTGGCTACCTTTTTTAATTTGGAAGGGCGAAGGGGGAGGTTAAAAAAAGGAAAGTTACTGCGAAGTGTATCCCTGTTGATGTTTATCACCGTTAATGATTTATTTTAATGTGTAGTTTTGGGTGCAGATTTTACAAATGTGCCCCTAGTAGTAGTGCCTCCGCAGACGCACAGATGTGTCAAGAAGGCGAAATGTTGTTACAAAATTAAAAAGCAGAAAATGAACAGAAAAAAAATTTGAGGGTTGAAAAGTAAAAAGAATGACAATATAAAGCAAATGAGTAAATGAAAAGAATTGCAGGAATTAAAACAAAATTTGGCGAATTTTGAAAAATTAACACTAGGGGCTGAAAAATCGCAAAAAGGGATGAAAAATCGAGAGGAATGAAAATCAAGTGTGATTAAGTATAATTACGAAATAGAACACGAAACTAACCAAATTGTGTTAATTGCATAATTTGGTTATTTTCGTGTTATATTTCGTAATTCTACTCAATCACACTTAATTTTCATTCCTCTCGATTTTTCATCCCTTTTCGCGATTTTTCAGCCCCAAGTGTTAATTTTTCAAAATTCGCCAAATTTTGTGGGAGTTGAAATACATACTTACACTTATACCTATTGCGAAGAAAACTGGAAAATTGTAAAAGGTAAACTGAATCCCAAATGAGTTCAATTTTTTGTCGAAGAAAAACGAAATTACGCAAATTTTGCCAAATTAGCACTTGGGGGGGTTAAAAAATTGTAAAGGGGGATGAAACGTCAAAGGGGATGAAAATTCATCGTAATTAAACAGAATTACAGAAAATAACACGAAAATAAGCCAATTATGCAAATTTGGCTTTTACATAAACATAAACAATAAACATACTTTATTCACCTTTCAATTTACAATCAGTGAAATTATCAGGTTTGTTACAAAATATTACAATACAATCATAAGTACAATCATGTTAAATGAGTGGGACAAAAATTCATCAATACTATAGAACGCATTGTCCAGGAAAAGCTTTGAAACAGTCCTTTTGAACGACGTAGTCTGCTTAGATCTTATATCAGCTGGCAATTCATTATATAACATAGCACCCTGGCACCCATAGCACCCTGGGGGTTGAAATATTGCGCAGGGGGTCGAAAAAGTGAAAAAGAACAATCCATATGAGTAAAATTTATTACCGAAAAAAGGCAAAACTGAGCGAATTTTACAAAATTAACCCTTGGGCGTTTGAAAAGTGGTTAAGGGGGATGAAAAATCAAGAGGGGTGAAAATGAACTGCAGTTAAGTAGAACTGAGTAGAACTAGCGAAGATCACACGGAAAAAGAAGCGGTCTGGGTAAATTTTGCTTTCTGAGGGTTCAAATTTCATGAAAGGGGTTGAAAAATTGAAGATATGTTAATTATTAAAAATTAATGAAAATGACTTTGAATTATTAAAAAATCAAAAGAAAGCCCAAAAAAATTAATAAAATGTATTTACTCCGCTTGCTAGGGCTTAGGGGTTGTTAGTAGCGTAGGGGTTGGTTTTAGGTTGAAGACTCTTAAGATGGTTGACCGAAATCTATCGAACTCCATAATTTTATTCCACCACTTGTATGAAGAAGTTTCCATTTTCAACTATTAAATTTCATCCCCCTTGTTAGATCATAATGAAAATTTGCCCATCCGCCTACAGTGGCGCTATAAATTACCACAATCATCAACTCCAGCCCTGATACGTTGAGCAGTTTTTCAGTTCTCGCATTTTTGTGTTTCGGCAGGTTAGGGGATTGTACCGCCTTTAAGGGTCGTTTTTCGCGAGTGATGAATAATACCTTTCTTGTACCAATAATAGAAAGTTATCGAACGGTATTAATTTCAACCCTATATTATTCCGTGAAAATTCGAGTTTCCACCGCTAACTTTCATCCCCTAAATATCTCCTAAAATTCACTTGTCCTTTCTCGAAAATGCAGTGCGTAAGATCTCACAGTTTCGGAGAAGATATTGCTTCTCTGGGTCAAAGGAAGTTGTGTTTTCAATTTCACCACCCTAATCCAATTCGTTGAAAAATTGCAGTGATTTGTTGATTCATGTTTTCAACCTCTCATGATTTCACCCCTTTATGATTTACAGGGGTGAGTTTATTTTTTCGGTGTTACATAACTCCTTGCGTATGTACTGACTTCAGTTGTTCATAAACAAAACAATAGGGTTTCAGAAAAAATAAATAAGATATTTATCCGCTTGAAAGAGTTAGGGGTGGTTAATAGCCTAAGGGTTTGTTTTAGGTTGAAAAATCATAAGACCTTTTTTCAATAGTTGACCGAAATCTATCGAACCCCGTAACTTCATGCTATCATTTACTCGAAGAAATTTCAAGTTTTAACCCTTAAGTTTCATCACTCTTGTCAGATCTTAGTGAAAATTTGTCCATCCACCTATAATGTCACTGAAAATTAACACCAAATTCTGCCTTGATATGTTGAGTAGTTTTTGAGTTCTCGTATTTTTATGTTTCTGCATGTTAGGCGTTGTAGCGCCTTTAAGGGTGGTTTTTCTCAAAATATGAAAGACACCTTTTTTGAATCATTAACGGAAATCTATCGAATGACGCCAATTTCGGCCAATACTTATTAAGCGGAATTTCGAGTTGTAACCCCTAATTTCCACTCCATTTGTTCGATTTAACGAAAAACGCATCCCCCGCAAGATTTCACCGTTAGGTATATGTGAGTACGTTGAGTTTCCAACAGCTGCGTGCAACCCTTGCGGAGTTACCATATTTTTTGTAGTTTTCATCCTCTAAATTTCATCCCCCGAAATTAGCACCCCTTCACCTTCAACATACTGGAGGTTCGAACGTGCATACCAATTTTCAGCAAGATACCTTCACTAGTTCTGGAGTTATTGCAATTAATTGCAATAAGTTTTTTGGTTTTTCACCTCTAACTCCTACCCCCTTGGTCCGATATGGCCCAAAAGCAATCCCCGCCGAGACTTTCGATGTCTGCTTTCGTTCTCAAGTTATGTTTATACTTTTATGGAAACGACGCCGCCTATCAAGTTTCTGCTCGATATCTCAATCCGTTCTCAAGTTATCTGACGGACAGACTGAGGAGCGTCTTTTGCTTATAATTCATGTACTATTGGACTTAACGCAATAAGTTATGAGGCACAATGAAGCACAAACGAAGCACTATCGATTATACGCCTTTTGATCGATTGTGCTTCAAAGTTGTTGCTAGGCTGTCATTCTTCTTTAGCTTATAATTCGTGTACTACTGGACTGAGCGCAATAAGTTATGAGGCACAATGAAGCACAAACGAAGCACTATCGATTATACGTCTTTTGATCGATTGTGCTTCAAAGTTGTTGCTAGGCTGTCATTCTTCTTTAGCTTATAATTCGTGTACTACTGGACTGAGCGCAATAAGTTATGAGGCACAATGAAGCGCAAACGGAGCACTATCGATTACACGCCCTTTGGTTGACTAGGCTCTGTCATTCATCTTTTGCTTATAATTCAGGTACTATTGGACTTAACGCAATAAGTTATGAGGCACAATGAAGCACAAACGAAGCACTATCGATTATACGCCTTTTGATCGATTGTGCTTCAAAGTTGTTGCTGGCTGTCATTCTTCTTTAGCCTGTAATTCATGTACTATTGGACCGAGCGCAATAAGTTATGAGGCACAATGAAGCACAAACGAAGCACTATCGATTCTACGCTTTTCGGTCGATTGTGCTTCAAAGTTGTTGCTAGGCTGTCATCCTTCTTTAGCTTATAATTCATGTACTATTGGACTTGACGCAATAAGTTCTGAAGCACAATGAGGCACAAACGAAGCACTATCGATTATACGCCTTTTGGTTGACTGTGCTTCAAAGTTGTTGCTAGGCTCTGTCATTCATCTTTGGCTTATAATTCATGTACTATTGGACTTGAGGCAATAAGTTCTGAAGCACAATGAGGCACAAAGGAAGCACTATCGATTCTACGCCTTTCGGTCGATTGTGCTTCAAAGTTGTTGCTAGGCTGTCATTCTTCTTTAGCTTATAATTCATGTACTATTGGACTTAACGCAATAAATTCTGAAGCACAATGAGGCACAAAGGAAGCACTAAAGCTGTGATAACATGAATTACTGCTAGGAGCACCTGTGTTGCCAGGTGTGAAGTTGGCAACAAAAGTTTTGTTTCCTTATAGCGGCTAAGCAGTTGGTGTTGTTGACTTACAATGTGAAGCACAATGAAGCACTAACGAAGCACTAACGATGTGCCACCTTACCTTCATTTGTGCTTCAACTACGTTGCCAACTTCCCGGTTCTGAATTAAAGCTTCAAATTTGCCCAAACTAGTAGATAATCCGTAGGATGCTAGTATAGGGTACAACCCGAAAATTTTTGGAACTCGTGTACCTACTTTTGGTACTGACCAATACTAGGTACCCTAGTTTTATACTACAAAACAGTTGAAAGCTACTGGGGCACAATAAAGCACCAGAAAGGGTGAAATAGATTTTTTATTAGAAAATTAAATTCCCCAAAGGGACCAATAGATAGACAATATACGTCAATAAGGTATGTACATTGATCCCTTTGGGGAAGCTTTCTCTAATATCGAGAAATGCAACATTTTTGAGGCAGAAACCTTGCCAGAACCACCTCAAACCGTTGCTCGAAGCCTCATGATGGTTCCTAAGGGAGTGTCGTACCCAAAGCTAATCCTTTTTCGCAGATAGGGGTGCTACATTCCTCAAATAGACTCTCCCTTCCGGGTGGTGAACGGGCCTGTTCAGGAGTCCTCCCAATGTAGAAAAACATAGCTTACGCCCAAAAATGTGATTTTTTCTAAAATTAGAGTTTCCCAAAGGGACCAATAGATAGACAATTTACGTCAGTAGGGTATGTACATTGATCCCTTTGGGGAGGCTTTCTCTAATATCGAGAAATGCAACATTTTTGAGGCAGGAACCTTGCAAGAACCACCTCAAACCGTTGCCCGAAGCCTCATAATGGTTCCTAAGGGAGTGTCGTACCCAAAGCTAATCCCTTTTCGCAGATAGGGGTGCTACATTCCCCAAATAGACTATCCCTTCCGGGTGGTGAACGGGCCTGTTCAGGAGCCCTCTCAATGTAGAAAAAAATAGCTTACGCCCAAAAATGTGATTTTCTCTAAAATTAGAGTTTCCCAAAGGGACCAATAGATAGACAATATACGTCAATAGGGTATGTACAATGATCCCTTTGGGGAAGCCTTCCCTAATATCGAGAAAAGCAACACTTTTGAGGTTTTGTGCTAGAAAACCTCACAAGACCACCTCGAATCACGGCCTGAAGTTTCATGATGTCTTTTAAGTGATTGACGTACTCAATTGCAATGTCATATCTGAATTAAAGCTTCAAATTTGCCCAAACTAGTAGATAATCCGTAGGATGCTAGTATAGGGTACAATCCGAAAATTTTTGGAACTCGTGTACCTACTTTTGGTACTGACCATTACTAGGAACCCTAGTTTTATACTACAAAACAGTTGATAGCTACTAGGGCACAATAAAGCACCAGAAAGGGTGAAATAGATTTTTTATTAGAAAATTAAATTCCCCAAAGGTACCAATAGATAGACAATATACGTCAATAGGGTATGTACATTGATCCCTTTGGGGAAGCTTTCTCTAATATCGAGAAATGCAACATTTTTGAGGCAGAAACCTTGCCAGAACCACCTCAAACCGTTGCTCGAAGCCTCATGATGGTTCCTAAGGGAGTGTCGTACTCAAAGCTAATCCTTTTTCGCAGATAGGGGTGCTACATTCCTCAAATAGACTCTCCCTTCCGGGTGGTGAACGGGCCTGTTCAGGAGTCCTCCCAATGTAGAAAAACATAGCTTACGCCCAAAAATGTGATTTTTTCTAAAATTAGAGTTTCCCAAAGGGACCAATAGATAGACAATATACGTCAATAGGGTATGTACATTGATCCCTTTGGGGAGGCTTTCTCTAATATCGAGAAATGCAACATTTTTGAGGCAGGAACCTTGCAAGAACCACCTCAAACCGTTGCCCGAAGCCTCATAATGGTTCCTAAGGGAGTGTCGTACCCTTTTCGCAGATAGAGGTGCTACATTCCCCAAATAGACTCTCCCTTCCGGGTGGTGAACGGGCCTGTTCAGGAGCCCTCCCAATGTAGAAAAAAATAGCTTACGCCCAAAAATGTGATTTTCTCTAAAATTAGAGTTTCCCAAAGGGACCAATAGATAGACAATATACGTCAATAGGGTATGTACATTGATCCCTTTGGGGAAGCCTTCCCTAATATCGAGAAAAGCAACACTTTTGAGGCAGAAACCTTGCAAGAACCACCTCAAACCGTTGCCCGAAGCCTCATGATGGTTCCTAAGGGCGTGTCGTACCCAAAGCTAATCCCTTTTCGCAGATAGGGGTGCTACATTCCCCAGATAAACTCTCCCTTCCGGGTGGTGAACGGGCCTGTTCAGGAGTCCTCCCAATGTAGAAAAAAATAGCTTACGCTCAAAAATGTGATTTTCTCTAAAATTAGAGTTTCCCAAAGGGACCAATAGATAGACAATATACGTCAATAGGGTATGTACATTGATCCCTTTGGGGAAGCCTTCCCTAATATCGAGAAAAGCAACACTTTTGAGGTTTTGTGCTAGAAAACCTCACAAGACCACCTCGAATCACGGCCTGAAGTTTCATGATGTCTTTTAAGTGATTGACGTACTCAATTGCAATGTCATATCTTAATTAAAGCTTCAAATTTGCCCAAACTAGTAGATAATCCGTAGGATGCTAGTATAGGGTACAATCCGAAAATTTTTGGAACTCGTGTACCTACTTTTGGTACTGACCAATACTAGGAACCCTAGTTTTATACTACAAAACAGTTGAAAGCTACTAGGGCACAATAAAGCACCAGAAAGGGCGAAATAGATTTTTTATTAGAAAATTAAATTCCCCAAAGGGACCAATAGATAGGCAATATACGTCAATAGGGTATGTACATTGATCCCTTTGGGGAAGCCTTCCCTAATATCGAGAAAAGCAACACTTTTGAGGCAGAAACCTTGCAAGAACCACCTCAAACCGTTGCCCGAAGCCTCATGATGGTTCCTAAGGGCGTGTCGTACCCAAAGCTAATCCTTTTTCGCAGATAGGGGTGCTACATTCCCCAGATAAACTCTCCCTTCCGGGTGGTGAACGGGCCTGATCAGGAGTCCTCCCAATGTAGAAAAAAATAGCTTACGCTCAAAAATGTGATTTTCTCTAAAATTAGAGTTTCCCAAAGGGACCAATAGATAGACAATATACGTCAATAGGGTATGTACATTGATCCCTTTGGGGAAGCCTTCCCTAATATCGAGAAAAGCAACACTTTTGAGGGTTTGTGCTAGAAAACCTCACAAGACCACCTCGAATCACGGCCTGAAGTTTCATGATGTCTTTTAAGTGATTGACGTACTCAATTGCAATGTCATATCTTAATTAAAGCTTCAAATTTGCCCAAACTAGTAGATAATCCGTAGGATGCTAGTATAGGGTACAATCCGAAAATCTTTGGAACTCGTGTGCCTACTTTTGGTACTGACTAATACTAGGAACCCTAGTTTTATACTACAATACAGTTGAAAGCTACTAGGGCACAATAAAGCACCAGAAAGGGTGAAATAGATTTTTTATTAGAAAATTAAATTCCCCAAAGGGACAAATACATAGGTAATAGCGTCACTAATGTATGTACATTGATCCCTTTGGGGAAGCGTTCCCAAATATCGAGAAATGCAACATTTTTGAGGCAGAAACCTTGCAAGAACCACCTCAAACCGTTGCCCGAAGCCTCATGATGGTTCCTAAGGGAGTGTCGTAGTTAAAGCTAATCCCTTTTCGCAGATAGGGGTGCTACATTCCTCAAATAGACCTCCCTTCAGGGTGGTGAACGGGCCTGTTCAGGAGTCCTCCCAATGTAGAAAAAAATAGCTTACGCCCAAAAATGTGATTTTCTCTAAAATTAGAGTTTCCCAAAGGGACCAATATATAGACAATATACGTCAATAGGGTATGTACATTGATCTCTTTGGGGAAGCTTTCTCTAATATCGAGAAATGCAACATTTTTGAGGTTTCCTAGCAGAAACCTCGCAAGAACCACCTCAAATCATTGCCCGAAGCCTCATGATGGTTTCTAAGGGAGTGTCGTACTCAAAGCTAATCCCTTTCCGCAGATAGGGGTGCTACATTCCACAAATAGACTCTCCCTTGCGGGTGGTGAACGGGCCTGTTCAGGAGTCCTCCTAATGTAGAACAAAATTGTTTACGCCAAAAAATATTCTTTTCCCTAAAATTGGAGTTTCCCAAAGGGACCAATAGATAGACAATAAGTGTCAATAGGGCATATACATTGATCCCTTTGGGGAAGCTTTGCATAACATCGAGAAAGGTAACATTTTTGAGGTTTCCTAGCAGAAACCTCACAAGAACCACCTCAAAGCACTGCTGGAAACCTCATGATAGTCCCTAAGTGAGCGTCGCACTCAAAGCTAATCCCTTTCCTCAGATAGGGGTGTTGCATTGCCCAAATTGACTCTCCCTTATGCTTGATGAACCAGGCTTACTCAGGAGTCCTCCCAATGTACAAAAAATTAGCCTACGCCCAAAAATGTTAGGTTCCCCAAAATTTTAGTTCCTCAAAGGGACTAATACATAGACAATAGTCAATAGTCAATAGTGTATGTGCATTGATCCCTTTGGGGAAGCTTTCCCTAATATCGATAAATACAACATCTTTGAGGTTTCCTAGCAGAAACCTCACAAGGGCCACCTCAAATCACTACCCCAAACATAATAAAATTATTTGTTCGCAGAAAAGCTCACAGAACTACCTTCCGTCCCCCTACTTGTGGGGAACAGAACCCTTTCAAAGCAGAAAAAATTGTTTATGTCCAAAAATGTGACTGTCAACAAAAGCGCCAAAGCGCCGTTCCTAAGGTTTTTCTCAGAAAATCAGAAATCAACGCACGATTGCCTCATGAAAGTTCCTAATTGAGTAGGGACTCACTCTTTCCACAAATAGGGGCGTTACATTCCCCAGAGCGAATCCTTACTTCGAGTAATAAGTCGGATCACCCTAAGGGTTCTTTCAGTGTAAAAAGTAGTATCAAAAGCCTATTGTCCACTAAAACCATTTACCCCAAACGTCATGAAACATATCTGTGGAAAGTGGGAACTACTGATATGTTCCTCTAGAAAAAACGTCTCTATTTGCAGTAATTGTTAAGGAATACTTCCTCAAAGGGATCGTTGTACCGGGTGGACCAACACTATTGCCCACCTCAAAAATTGCCCTTTATTTTAAAGCTGGGACTTCGAAATTTTTACAGTGTATATGGCTACCAAGGACCCTTCAAATGACGGCAAAAGTTTATCTGTCATGCAAAAACTGTGACGTCACGAAATTTTGAAATATCGTTTTTCCAAGAAAAAAAAAATTTTTACCCATAAAATCGTTTTTTGGGCTAATACCTTTATGTTAAGCCCATTTTTTTAAATTTCCGTCATCAGATTAGCCAACTGTAGCAAGCTAAAAATGGTCCATTTTTATTCACAAGTCGGCCACGTAAACAATTGACTACTATGCGAGGGCTTTCTTGGATAACAGCGTACGCTTTTTTCATCTGTCACCAGTTGACAGCGACACGACGACGCGGCCATTGAACTGCGAAATTGTTTTTAATTTTAATAAACGTGGATTTTTGTAACGAATAATGTTGAAATATCGGTTTAAACTGGGCATCCACCATTTAATTCGCCCACCCAAGGTGCCAGGAGAGGTTACGAACACGGACATTTTATCAGATGGTGGTGGCGGCGTGAAAAGGGGCTCCGGTTTGTGTGAGGGGGTTTTTTCAAATAGCCATTTCCATAATTCGCATTATTCCATACTTATGTAATTCCACAGGTAATTATTTTGTTGTTATGGCCTGTTTTTTAGTTGGCATTTTTAGGTTAAGTGAGTCGACTTAGTTTGCCCCGTTGAGACTAATATCGAGGACTAAGATATTCACAGCCCAGAATTTAACAGCAACTCGTGTCAAATAAGGACCAAGGAATCGTTTTGCATAACAAAATTGATATTTACAGCCTCTAAATTTAACATCATCTGATCTAAATAAGGGCAAAGGAATTGTTAAACTATCGTTTCAACTAACATAATTAAAATTCAGAGATAAACTGTAGCCGAAGGTAGAAGAATTATAGCCCGATGCCATTTCTTAACTAGTTGGGTTAAATTGTTTGGTAAATTGTAAGGTGATGTAAAACCAAGTGTTTTTAGCTGGCGAAAGTGTGTTGCTGTAAAGTTGAAGTTGCAATCCCAATAATTATAATTTTTCAAGGATATAAATTGAAACTTAAATCCTGTATGATCAAACTAACAACAATAAATTGAATTTGATTGACTGATTGTGTTACATAAACTATGGTCTTTTAGCTGTTTTGGATGTCTCAGAATTGTGGATCCTTCAAATATTGTGAAAGAGCTCTACTAATCATCATAGACAAAATTGTGTACAAGGAACTTACGGCTTGTACTTACCTAAAGTGATGCATTACTCACTACCACAACCCATCACTACACAATCATCACCAAATTCACTGCACTGCAACCACTATAGCACAGATCACTTCACAAAAAGTACTTACCTGATTACAGGTACTGCTCAAAGTGGTGGCCTTCTCTTTCGATGCACATCTGAGCACGTCGCTGAAATGAATTTTGGACTGTAGCTGCTGTATTTCGTTCATTGATTGTCTGGAAGGCATCTACGAGTCGTTGCTGCATGTCTTGTCTCGTGGTTGGCTGTGTTCTGTACACAATTTCTTGCACAACTCCCCATGTGAAAAAATCCATAGGTGTGAGATCGGGAGATCTAGCTGGCCAAGCAATTGGACCACCACGACCAATCCATTTATCTGGAAACTTTTCATCTGCCACACCACGAGCTTCTCGACTGAAATGTGGAGGCGCACCATCTTGCTGAAACCACAAATTTTGGATCACATTTAATGGCACATCTTCTAGTAAGTCATCTAATGAATTTCTTAAGAACTCTGCATACATCGCACCAGTCAGATGGCCTTCAAAAAAGAATGGACCAACTAATCGGTTGTCAATAATTCCTCCCCACACGTTCAGTGACCATATGTCTTGTGTTTTTTCTTCTCTCATCCAATGTGGGTTAACCACCGACCAATAGTGCATATTATGCCTGTTTACGTGCCCATTAGATTTGAATGTGCATTCATCGGTGAAAAGCACAAACTTGAAGAAGTCCTGATTTTCCTGCAGTTTCTCTTGGGCCCACGTGCAAAATCTCACCCTGTTCATAAAATCCTCTCCATGTAGTTCCTGATGCAGTTCGATGTGATATGCATGGAATTTGTGCTTTTTTAATATTCTTAGAATCGATGACTTACTTATGCCGCTTGATTGCTTCATTTCTCGACTGCTGACTTGGGGATTATTTTCAGCTATGTTCAAAACAATAGCTTGATTGATTTCATGAGTCACAGCGGGATTTATCACTGTCTTTTTCTTGGGCTTCAAACTGCCTGTCTCTCTAAGTTTCTCTACAATTCTTTTAAATGTTCGTCTATCTGGTTGAAGTCTGTCTGGGTAACGTTGGGCATACAATTCTGCTGCTTGCATTGCATTTTCCTGGCATTCTCCAAAAATCAAGATCATGTCGACCTTGTCTGAAAAGGAAAGATGTTGCATCGGCATGATAAAAATTAAATGCACTCCACTAAAATAGAATAAAACTATTAATTAACACTAGGTATAGGAAATTCACCAAGATTCACTTCTACACGTAATTATAATTAACACTCACAACACAGAAAAACGCGTGAAAGCTTCCCTGGAGGGAAACCAGGATAAGAGCTGTGAAAACAGCTAACAAGTAGGTATGTAAAACTAACTTGGAAAACACTTCTCTTCAAGAGGTTGAAGATTTCACAAAATAGCAATTTTTCTCAAAATTAGCAACCTAAACTAATCACACTAGTGGGTGACTAATGATTAGCTAAAAGGGGTTGGAGGAGTTTGAGCGGGAAATTAACGCGCGTAATGAAATAAATGCGCGAAATTCAAGTAAAAATATGAAAGCCTGCTTTATTAAATTTACTTAATAGGCAATTATTGTTTAATAAACGAAAGAATAATCTCAGTATTCTTAGTTCATTCTAATGACAAAAATTGAAACTCAGGCACACACACACATCTTGTTTATGCACTGGATGGCTTGTCGTGTGATCAATGATTAATTAGTCCTTATTTGCCCACCATGATGATGATTATTAAATTCCACATTGCACCTTTTTGCTTCTGCTGTTCAAATAATAACTTGAGCTTCACCAACTTCAAAGCATCAATTATTAACGTCTTGATTTTGTTTAGGAGGTACCTACGAGGTATTTGCCAATCGAAAACTGACACTTGCACCACCTTCGATTACAGTTTATCTTTGAATATGAATTATGTTATGCAAAACGATTCCTTGGTCCTTATTTGACACGAGTTGCTGTTAAATTCTGGGCTGTGAATATCTTAGTCCTCGATATTAGTCTCAACGGGGCAAACTAAGTCGACTCACTTAACCTAAAAATGCCAACTAAAAAACAGGCCATAACAACAAAATAATTACCTGTGGAATTACATAAGTATGGAATAATGCGAATTATGGAAATGGCTATTTGAAAAAACCCCCTCACACAAACCGGAGCCCCTTTTCACGCCGCCACCACCATCTGATAAAATGTCCGTGTTCGTAACCTCTCCTGGCACCTTGGGTGGGCGAATTAAATGGTGGATGCCCAGTTTAAACCGATATTTCAACATTATTCGTTACAAAAATCCACGTTTATTAAAATTAAAAACAATTTCGCAGTTCAATGGCCGCGTCGTCGTGTCGCTGTCAACTGGTGACAGATGAAAAAAGCGTACGCTGTTATCCAAGAAAGCCCTCGCATAGTAGTCAATTGTTTACGTGGCCGACTTGTGAATAAAAATGGACCATTTTTAGCTTGCTACAGTTGGCTAATCTGATGACGGAAATTTAAAAAAATGGGCTTAACATAAAGGTATTAGCCCAAAAAACGATTTTATGGGTAAAAATTTTTTTTTTCTTGGAAAAACGATATTTCAAAATTTCGTGACGTCACAGTTTTTGCATGACAGATAAACTTTTGCCGTCATTTGAAGGGTCCTTGGTAGCCATATACACTGTAAAAATTTCGAAGTCCCAGCTTTAAAATAAAGGGCAATTTTTGAGGTGGGCAATAGTGTTGGTCCACCCGGTACATATACTGTTGTCTATGGATTCGTCAATTTAGGCAACCAGTTATATATCCATTGGAGAAAAATATATACTGGTCAGTTTGGGAATGCAGAATCACTAGCCGAGATCAGAACCAGGTCACCTCCCCAAACTGACCATTATATGATTAATGAGCACAGCTTCGAAACGGATTGCCCTAGGGCAGTAAAAGTCGGAGCAAATCAACAATCGCGGTCAATTCTTTGATTTCAGTCGATAAAAGAACCCCCTGAATTTGCCTCCCCAAAGGGATCAATACGCATACATATATATATATGTATATCAAGAGGGCCCTTTGAGGAGCTGTTTTTGGGGGTGCTATTTTTTAGCGTGATATTAAAGAAGATTATGCGCTGATCCCGTAGATCAAATTTTTATGATTTTAGGACATTGCGTTTGAGAGATATTTAAAAAAAGCATGCAAAGGTCACTTTGGGGAGGAACATGGTTCTGATCTCGGCTAACCACCGGATTGGTCCAAATCGGCCTCCCCAAACGGCCCCTTGCGTGAACGATAAATTAGTATATTTGGTTGCCTAAGATTATTATTGAGCTTATCCAAGACAGTTCCTTCTGAGGGGCAATTCACTACCAGGCTTAGGTGTACAAGTTAAGATTACCAAGATTAGAGTTAGTAAAAGGTTTTAGTAATCTAAACACTAATTAGAGTCAGGATTACCGTGGAATTACAAAAATTACATTCAGAATTACTAGAATTATTTAGATTACGCTCGTGAAGTACATGAATTACATGAATTACCATTACAAACGCGATCAGCTGTTCCATCTGATTCACCATTCTTAATTCAGTTTATAAAATAGAACTGGCTGAATTACTGTTGGAATTACTAGGATTACGTACAGAATTACTTGGATTACATTTAAAATTACTACTGGAGTACCAAATTACCAGAGGATTAAGCGGATCACTTTTAGCATTAACAAAAAGGTTGTCTTTCTCGATATAAAACACTTCCCCAAAGGGACCATTGTATATACACTACGGTCTATGTATTGGTCCCTTTGGGATACTCAATTTTCTAAAAAAGCTTAGTTTAACCTTTTTATAGCTTTATTGTACCATAGCAGCTTTGATTTGTCCTGTGGTATAAAACTAGGGTCCCTGGGAGTGGTCAGTATCAAAAGTAAATACACGAATTTCAAAAATGTTCGCATTGTATCCTCTACTTCCATGCTGCGGATTTTCTATTAATTTGGGCACATTATAAGCTACTTTGGATGGGATGTTACAATTGACAGCTGCTGGAGGCTGCTCTGAACCATTAAATTTTCACTCCACCTCTAGTTTGTGGAAAATTTGTTTGCAAAACCAAAAATGCAAAGTTTTGGAGCTTCCCGAAAGGGACCATTTCATAGACACTAATGACAGTTGTTGTCTATGTATTGATCCCTTTGGGGAACTAAAATTTGTGGTAAAAAACATTTTTGGGCTTGGGCTACTTTTCTCTAAAATAGAAGGACTCCTGGCTCGGCCAGGTACATCACACGGAAGGGGGAGTTGCTTTGGAGACTGTAACATCCCTGTTTATGAAAAGGGATTACTTTTGAGTGGGTCACCTACTTAGGAGCCTTCGTGAGGCATGTATGTAGTGATTTGAGGTAGTTCTGTGAAATTTTCTGCGAAGAAACCTCAAAAATGTTGGATTTCTCGTTATCAGAGAACACTTCCCCATAGGGACCGTTGCATATACACTATTGACATTTGTTGTATATGTATTGGTCCCTTTGGAGAACCTAAATTTCTGAGATAACAACATTTTTGAGGTTAGGCTACATTTCTTCACATAAGAATGACTCCTGAAGCGGCCCAGTTTGCCGCAAGGATGAGGGACTAGATCTTGGCATGGGACCACCCCCATTTGTGGGATGACTTTCGCTTTGAGTACGTCACTCGCTTAGGAACCATCACGAGGCATAATATGCCACCTCCAATCACTAAATATATTATATATTTGTGATTAGAGGTGGTTCTGTGAGGTTTCATGCGAAGAAAAATCAAAAAGATTGTCTTTCTCGGTATAAAAGAAACACTTCCCCAAAGGGACCATTGCATATACACAATTGACACTTGTTGTCTAGGCATTGCTCCCTTTGGGGAACTTAAATTTTTGAGAAAATACCGTTTTTGGGCTTAGGGTGTTTTTTACGACCCGCTTTACCACACGGAAAGGAAAATTCGATTTGGAGACTGCAGCACCCCCAGTTGTGCAAAAGGACTGCTTTTGAGTACCTCACTTGTTTAGGAACCACCGTGAGGCATTTATGCAGTGTTCCGAAAGGTTCTGTTCAAAGAAATATCAAAAAGGTTGTCTTTCTCGATATAAAACACTTCCCCAAAGGGACCATTGTATATACACTACGGCCTATGTATTATTCCCTTTGGGATACTCAATTTTCTAAAAAAGCTTAGATTAACCTTTTTATAGCTTTATTGTACCATATCAGCTTTGATTTGTCCTGTGGTATAAAAGTAGGGTCCCTGGGAGTGGTCAGTGTCAAAAGTAAATACACGAATCTCAAAAATGTTAGCATTGTATCCTCTACTTCCATGCTGCGGATTTTCTATTAATTTGGGCACATTATAAGCTACTTTGGATGGGATGTTACAATTGACAGCTGCTGGAGGCTGCTCTGAACCATTAAATTTTCACTCCACCTCTAGTTTGTGGAAAATTTGTTTGCAAAACCAAAAATGCAAAGTTTTGAAGCTTCCCGAAAGGGACCATTTCATAGACACTAATGACAGTTGTTGTCTATGTATTGATCCCTTTGGGGAACTAAAATTTGTGGTAAAAAACATTTTTGGGCTTGGGCTACTTTTCTCTAAAATAGAAGGACTCCTGGCTCGGCCAGGTACATCACACGGAAGGGGGAGTTGTTTTGGAGACTGTAACACCCCTGTTTATGAAAAGGGATTACTTTTGAGTGGGTCACCTACTTAGGAGCCTTCGTGAGGCATGTATGTAGTGATTTGAGGTAGTTCTGTGAAATTTTCTGCGAAGAAACCTCAAAAATGTTGGATTTCTCGTTGTCAGAGAACACTTCCCCATAGGGACCGTTGCATATACACTATTGACATTTGTTGTATATGTATTGGTCCCTTTGGAGAACCTAAATTTCTGAGATAATAACATTTTTGAGGTTAGGCTACATTTCTTCACATAAGAATGACTCCTGAAGAGGCCCAGTTTGCCGCAAGGATGAGGGACTAGATCTTGGCATGGGACCACCCCCATTTGTGGGATGACTTTCGCTTTGAGTACGTCACTCGCTTAGGAACCATCACGAGGCATAATATGCCACCTCCAATCACTAAATATATTATATATTTGTGATTAGAGGTGGTTCTGTGAGGTTTCATGCGAAGAAAAATCAAAAAGATTGTCTTTCTCGATATAAAAGAAACACTTCCCCAAAGGGACCATTGCATATACACAATTGACACTTGTTGTCTAGGCATTGGTCCCTTTGGGGAACTTAAATTTTTGAGAAAATACCGTTTTTGGGCTTAGGGTGTTTTTTACGACCCGCTTTACCACACGGAAAGGAAAATTCGATTTGGAGACTGCAGCACCCCCAGTTGTGCAAAAGGACTGCTTTTGAGTACCTCACTTATTTAGGAACCACCGTGAGGCATTTATGCAGTGTTCCGAAAGGTTCTGTTCAAAGAAATATCAAAAAGGTTGTCTTTCTCGATATAAAATACTTCCCCAAAGGGACCATTGTATATACACTACGGTCTATGTATTGGTCCCTTTGGGATACTCAATTTTCTAAAAAAGCTTAGTTTAACCTTTTTATAGCTTTATTGTACCATAGCAGCTTTGATTTGTCCTGTGGTATAAAAGTAGGGTCCCTGGGAGTGGTCAGTGTCAAAAGTAAATACACGAATCTCAAAAATGTTCGCATTGTATCCTCTACTTCCATGCTGCGGATTTTCTATTAATTTGGGCACATTATAAGCTACTTTGGATGGGATGTTACAATTGACAGCTGCTGGAGGCTGCTCTGAACCATTAAATTTTCACTCCACCTCTAGTTTGTGGAAAATTTGTTTGCAAAACCAAAAATGCAAAGTTTTGAAGCTTCCCGAAAGGGACCATTTCATAGACACTAATGACAGTTGTTGTCTATGTATTGATCCCTTTGGGGAACTAAAATTTGTGGTAAAAAACATTTTTGGGCTTGGGCTACTTTTCTCTAAAATAGAAGGACTCCTGGCTCGGCCAGGTACATCACACGGAAGGGGGAGTTGTTTTGGAGACTGTAACACCCCTGTTTATGAAAAGGGATTACTTTTGAGTGGGTCACCTACTTTGGAGCCTTCGTGAGGCATGTATGTAGTGATTTGAGGTAGTTCTGTGAAATTTTCTGCGAAGAAACCTCAAAAATGTTGGATTTCTCGTTGTCAGAGAACACTTCCCCATAGGGACCGTTGCATATACACTATTGACATTTGTTGTATATGTATTGGTCCCTTTGGAGAACCTAAATTTCTGAGATAATAACATTTTTGAGGTTAGGCTACATTTCTTCACATAAGAATGACTCCTGAAGAGGCCCAGTTTGCCGCAAGGATGAGGGACTAGATCTTGGCATGGGACCACCCCCATTTGTGGGATGACTTTCGCTTTGAGTACGTCACTCGCTTAGGAACCATCACGAGGCATAATACGCCACCTCCAATCACTAAATATATTATATATTTGTGATTAGAGGTGGTTCTGTGAGGTTTCATGCGAAGAAAAATCAAAAAGATTGTCTTTCTCGGTATAAAAGAAACACTTCCCCAAAGGGACCATTGCATATACACAATTGACACTTGTTGTCTAGGCATTACTCCCTTTGGGGAACTTAAATTTTTGAGAAAATACCGTTTTTGGGCTTAGGGTGTTTTTTACGACCCGCTTTACCACACGGAAAGGAAAACTCGATTTGGAGACTGCAGCACCCCCAGTTGTGCAAAAGGACTGCTTTTGAGTACCTCACTTGTTTAGGAACCACCGTGAGGCATTTATGCAGTGTTCCGAAAGGTTCTGTTCAAAGAAATATCAAAAAGGTTGTCTTTCTCGATATAAAACACTTCCCCAAAGGGACCATTGTATATACACTACGGCCTATGTATTATTCCCTTTGGGATACTCAATTTTCTAAAAAAGCTTAGATTAACCTTTTTATAGCTTTATTGTACCATAGCAGCTTTGATTTGTCCTGTGGTATAAAAGTAGGGTCCCTGGGAGTGGTCAGTGTCAAAAGTAAATACACGAATCTCAAAAATGTTCGCATTGTATCCTCTACTTCCATGCTGCGGATTTTCTATTAATTTGGGCACATTATAAGCTACTTTGGATGGGATGTTACAATTGACAGCTGCTGGAGGCTGCTCTGAACCATTAAATTTTCACTCCACCTCTAGTTTGTGGAAAATTTGTTTGCAAAACCAAAAATGCAAAGTTTTGAAGCTTCCCGAAAGGGACCATTTCATAGACACTAATGACAGTTGTTGTCTATGTATTGATCCCTTTGGGGAACTAAAATTTGTGGTAAAAAACATTTTTGGGCTTGGGCTACTTTTCTCTAAAATAGAAGGACTCCTGGCTCGGCCAGGTACATCACACGGAAGGGGGAGTTGCTTTGGAGACTGTAACACCCCTGTTTATGAAAAGGGATTACTTTTGAGTGCGTCACCTACTTAGGAGCCTTCGTGAGGCATGTATGTAGTGATTTGAGGTAGTTCTGTGAAATTTTCTGCGAAGAAACCTCAAAAATGTTGGATTTCTCGTTGTCAGAGAACACTTCCCCATAGGGACCGTTGCATATACACTATTGACATTTGTTGTATATGTATTGGTCCCTTTGGAGAACCTAAATTTCTGAGATAATAACATTTTTGAGGTTAGGCTACATTTCTTCACATAAGAATGACTCCTGAAGAGGCCCAGTTTGCCGCAAGGATGAGGGACTAGATCTTGGCATGGGACCACCCCCATTTGTGGGATGACTTTCGCTTTGAGTACGTCACTCGCTTAGGAACCATCACGAGGCATAATATGCCACTTCCAATCACTAAATATATTATATATTTGTGATTAGAGGTGGTTCTGTGAGGTTTCATGCGAAGAAAAATCAAAAAGATTGTCTTTCTCGATATAAAAGAAACACTTCCCCAAAGGGACCATTGCATATACACAATTGACACTTGTTGTCTAGGCATTGGTCCCTTTGGGGAACTTAAATTTTTGAGAAAATACCGTTTTTGGGCTTAGGGTGTTTTTTACGACCCGCTTTACCACACGGAAAGGAAAACTCGATTTGGAGACTGCAGCACCCCCAGTTGTGCAAAAGGACTGCTTTTGAGTACCTCACTTATTTAGGAACCACCGTGAGGCATTTATGCAGTGTTCCGAAAAGTTCTGTTCAAAGAAATATCAAAAAGGTTGTCTTCCTCGATATAAAACACTTCCCCAAAGGGACCATTGTATATACACTACGGTCTATGTATTGGTCCCTTTGGGATACTCAATTTTCTAAAAAAGCTTAGTTTAACCTTTTTATAGCTTTATTGTACCATAGCAGCTTTGATTTGTCCTGTGGTATAAAAGTAGGGTCCCTGGGAGTGGTCAGTGTCAAAAGTAAATACACGAATCTCAAAAATGTTCGCATTGTATCCTCTACTTCCATACTGCGGATTTTCTACTAATTTGGGCACAGTATAAGCTGCTTTGAATGGGACGTTACAATTGAAAGCTGCTGGAGGCTCCTCTGAACCATTAAATTTTCACGCCACCTCTAGTTTGGGAAAATTTGTTTGCAAAACAAAAAAAGAAATGTTTTGCAAGCTTCCCAAAAGGGACCATTGCATAGACACTAATGACATTTGTTGTCTATGTATTGATCCCTTTGGGGAACTAAAATTTTTGGAGAAAAAAATATTTTTGGGCTTAGGCTACTTTTTTCTACAATAGAAGGACTCCTGACTCGGCCAGGTTCATCACACGGAAGGGGGAGTCGCTTTGGAGACTGTAACACCCCTATTTATGAAAAGGGATTACTTTTGAGTGCGTCACTTACTTAGGAACCCTCGTGAGGCATGCAGTGATTTGAGATTGTTCTGTGAAGTTTTCTGCTAAGAAACCTCAAAAAGGTTGGTTCTCTCGTTATCAGATAACACTTCCCCATAGGGACCGTTGCATATACACAATTGACACTTGTCGTCTATGCATTGATCTCTTTGGGGAACTAAAATTTTTGGAAAAAAACCTTTTTCGGCTTAGGCTACTTTTTCTACATTAGAAGGACTCCTGGCTCGACCAGGTTCACCACATGGAAGGGGGAGTCGATTTGGAGACTAACAACCCTGTTTGTAGAAACGGATTATTTTTGAGCACGTCACTTGCTTAGAAACCATCGTGCGGCATCTATGCTGTGATTTGAACTGGTTTTGTAATGATTTCTGTGAGGAAACCTCGAAAATTTTGCTTTTTTTGATATTAGGGAACACTTCCCCATAGGGACCGCTGCATATACACGTTTGACACTTATTGTTTATGTATTGGTCCCTTTGGGGAATTCAAATATTAGAGAAAATAAATTTTTTGTGCTTAGGTAACTTAGGTTACAATAGAAGGACTCCTGACTCGGGCCGGTTCACCATACGGAAAGGGGAGTCGGTTTGGAAACTGTAACACCCCCATTTGAGGTGGTGCTGTGACGTTCCCCAGATTTCCCCAACATTTTCTAGCATTTGTACACTAGATTTTCTTTTGGAGAGATTTCCCCGAGATTTCCTCAGGTTTCTCCAGATTTCCTCTAATTTCCCAAGATTTACTCAGATTTCCCCAGAAATCCTAAGATTTCCCCGAGATTTCCTCAGATTTCCACGGAACTCCCCAAGATTTCCTGGTACCTGTACACTAGATTTCCTTTTGGAAACATTTGCCCAGATTTAGTCAGATTTCAAAAGATTTCCCCGAGATTTCCCCAGATTTCCTAAGATTTCCCCAAGACTTCCTCAGATTTTCTCGGAATACCCCAAGATTTCCAAGCACCTGTACACTAGATTTCCTTTTGGAAAGATTTCCCAAGATTTCTCAAGATTTCCTCAAATTTCTCCAGGTTTTCTCAATTTTTCCAGATTTCCCAGATTTTCTCAGATTTCCCGAACATTTCCCCCGATTTCCCCAAGATTTCCTAGCACCTGTACACCAGATTTCCCCTGCGGCTCACCCCTCGAATAAAATCTTCAAAAAACTCAACAGCTGACTTGGAACTTAAAAGCACCAATCTCTCCCAAAAGGGACCATTTCGTTGATACAACAATGTCAATAAAGCGACGCCGGTGGCTTATGCAATCCATTTAACCTCAAAGTACGTAAATTTTTGCGGTTGCTATTTTTACGTCGTAAGGCGCAACATTTATGATAACTGTAATACCAACTGTACGACTTAGTTGGGAACTGTCACCTGTAGGCGGCGCTTGGATTTGACTCCCCAAAGGGACCTTTGAACAAAGACCCGTTTGGGGAGCTCCCCAAAGTGTCCACTGGCTCCCCAAACTACTCTTTGGGCATACTTATACTCCCCAGAAGGCCCCTTCGACATACATATATACTATATAAGTATATAATAATATAAAAATATAATAAATTAATAAATACCTATATGATATACTTATCAACTTATCGATAAAAAAAACACTCAAAGTCATTTTCGAACTCATTTTATTTTATTATTAAATTCAACGTTACCAGTATAAAAAAAAATTAACAATGAAAAAGATAAAAAACATAAAACAAAAACATAATTCTCGATATAATTTCTAAATTTTAATTTATTACTTTTATGACTTAGTAATCTTAGTATTATTTTCACTCATTCTTTGGTTGATCTAAGTTTTCTTTATGATTTTAAATCCTTTTGGAAGGATAGTAATTGCTAGTTTGCCTTCTCCTTCTTCTTTGCCATCTGCTATGTGTCCATCAGTAGATTCAAATTCACTTTTTCCTCTTATGTATGAGTATATGTTATTAGAATTATTGTCATTAGACACTTCATTGTCGAAGTCCCCAAGGTCCATTAGGTGTGAAATGTCTTCATCTTGAGGTTCATTACCAATATAATTATCATTAAAGTCAACATCAAACATTATTTCATCTTGATCTTGGTATTCTTCTTCGATATTTAAACTTTCCTGTTCCTGATCTATACTTTCCTGATCTGTACTTTCCTCCTGATCAGAGACATCTTCCGATTCGGTTTCAGAATCATAGCCCTCTGCCTCATCTTCAGTATCCGCAGTTTCTGCAAAGTAAGTAATATATCAAAAATTAAATTAAAATAAATAATATAATAAATAAAAACAATATTTTTTAAATTTTTTCTTGTCTTACCCCGTGAATTCATGTTGTCGGATGTTTGAGATAGCTGGAGTTCTTGGTGAGTGTCTTCCAATTCTTTAGGATCCAAAAAATCCAAATTATGGCGGACTGATACTAATTTTTCAGTTCTCAATATCGTAAGTTTTTCTTTACTTACCTCTTAAATGCGTTTTCAGTTTTCACAAATTCACAGGTTATGTGGATTTCCCGCTAAATTGGAACACTCGGCTATACTTTTTAGCGCGAAATTTAAAAGTGGTCATTTAAGGTAAAATTACCAAAAAAGGGCAGGTAATTTTACCGTAAATTACCTTACTTTACCGATTAATTACCGGTAATTTATGGTCATTTTCAACCCTAATTATTTCTTTAATCAGCTTGACAATTATTTGTTTTGCATTGTTAATAATTATATTTACTTTAGTTGTGAAAATAAAAAATGTATGTGCTCGCTCACAAGAATAAAATTTACATTTTAATCTTATTAGTTTTTATCCCCCACCACCACAACCACCTTTGCCCGTATATTTTTAAATCATATTGGAAAGTTAATTAGTATTATAAAAATCTCGACGCTATCATAACGTTAAAGTGTATCTTATTTCTCTCTGTCTTGGAAGATTTTTAAAATAACGATAAAAAACATATGCAATCTCGGTTATTTCAAACAATGTGCGAAAAAAACGATCCTATGAGATTATTAGAAGAACCGGAAGTTGAAGATGAATCTCCCTATTGTTGGGTTCCAGAATGCATAGGATCCGGTTACTGGGATCCCGTCCTCTTCGAAAGGTGGGTGGAGACCTCCGAATTACCTGAAGACGCAATCGTGTGCCCCTTTCACGAATATTGCTCTAATAATAATAATAATCAATCCTCTTAAATTAGTTTGATAAGACTATCTCCAAGGTTAAGCTGTGGTTTTTTTTAAAAGCGACAAATGTTTGTTAAAACGTAATTTTTTAAACAATAAATATGTATTTTATCTTCAAGGTTAAGTTGTGGTTTTTTGCAGCGGCAGATGTTCGTTAAAACATAATAAATTTTTTAAACAATAAATATGTTATTTTATTTTAAATAAAATTTACAATTATTCAATTGATTAAAAATATCCACCATTTATAAGCTATATCGTTAGCGGGTTTTCGAAAATATTACGCAACCTCCGGTATCTACTTCCGGTTTCTTAAAGTGAACGTAATATGCTCGTGTTTGGTATCAACCGAAAGGTCTTTAAGAGGGGTTTTCGAAAATATTACGCAACTTCCGGTATCTACTTCCGGTTTCTTAAATTGAACGTAATATGCTCGTGTTTGGTATCAATTGAAAGGTCTTTAAGAGGGGTTTTCGAAAATATTACGCAACTTCCGGTATCTACTTCCGGTTTCTTAAAGTGAACGTAATATGCTCGTGTTTGGTATCAACTGAAAGGTCTTTCAGAGGGGTTTTTGAAAATATTACGCAACTTCCGGTTTCTTAAATTGAACGTAATATGCTCGTGTTTGGTATCAATTGAAAGGTCTTTAAGAGGGGTTTTTGAAAATATTAGGCAACTTCCGGTATCTACTTCCGGTTTCTTAAAGTGAACGTAATATTTTCGAAAACCCCTCTTAAAGACCTTTCAATTGATACCAAACACGAACATATTACGTTCACTTTAAGAAACCGGAAGTAGATACCGGAAGTTGCCTAATATTTTCAAAAACCCCTCTTAAAGACCTTTCAATTGATACCAAACACGAGCATATTACGTTCAATTTAAGAAACCGGAAGTAGATACCGGAAGTTGCGTAATATTTTCGAAAATCCCCCTCTTAAAGACCTTTCAATTGATACCAAACACAAGCATATTACGTTCACTTTAAAAAACCGGAAGTAGATACCGGAAGTTGCGTAATATTTTCGAAAAGCCCTCTTAAAGTCCTTTCGGTTGATACCCAACACGAGCATATTACGTTCACTTTAAGAAACCGGAAGTAGATACCGGAAGTTGCGTAATATTTTCGAAAACCCCTCTTAAAGACCTTTCGGTTGATACCAAACACGAACATATTACGTTCACTTTAAGAAACCGGAAGTAGATACCGGAAGTTGCGTAATATTTTCGAAAAGCCCTCTTAAAGACCTTTCGGTTGATACCCAACACGAGCATATTACGTTCACTTTAAGAAACCGGAAGTAGATACCGGAAGTTGCGTAATATTTTCGAAAACCCCTCTTAAAGACCTTTCAATTGATACCAAACACGAGCATATTACGTTCACTTTAAGAAACCGGAAGTAGATACCGAAAGTTGCGTAATATTTTCGAAAACCCCTCTTAAAGACCTTTCGGTTGATACCAAACACGAGCATACTACGTTCACTTTAAGAAACCGGAAGTAGATACCGGAAGTTGCGTAATATTTTCGAAAACCCCTCTTAAAGACCTTTCAATTGATACCAAACACAAGCATATTACGTTCACTTTAAAAAACCGGAAGTTGCGTAATATTTTCGAAAACCCCTCTTAAAGACCTTTCGGTTGATACCAAACACGAACATATTACGTTCACTTTAAGAAACCGGAAGTAGATACCGGAAGTTGCGTAATATTTTCGAAAAGCCCTCTTAAAGACCTTTCGGTTGATACCCAACACGAGCATATTACGTTCACTTTAAGAAACCGGAAGTAGATACCGGAAGTTGCGTAATATTTTCGAAAACCCCTCTTAAAGACCTTTCAATTGATACCAAACACGAGCATATTACGTTCACTTTAAGAAACCGGAAGTAGATACCGAAAGTTGCGTAATATTTTCGAAAACCCCTCTTAAAGACCTTTCGGTTGATACCAAACACGAGCATACTACGTTCACTTTAAGAAACCGGAAGTAGATACCGGAAGTTGCGTAATATTTTCGAAAACCCCTCTTAAAGACCTTTCAATTGATACCAAACACAAGCATATTACGTTCACTTTAAAAAACCGGAAGTTGCGTAATATTTTCGAAAACCCCTCTTAAAGACCTTTCGGTTGATACCAAACACGAACATATTACGTTCACTTTAAGAAACCGGAAGTAGATACCGGAAGTTGCGTAATATTTTCGAAAACCCCTCTTAAAGACCTTTCGGTTGATACCATGAAAAATAAATAGGGGATGATCAGGGGTGGGGGTTGAAAAATAAATAGGGGATGAAATTTGGGGAAAGGGGGTTGAAAAATAAACAGGGGATGATCAGGGGTGGGGGTTGAAAAATAAATAAGGGATGATCAGGGGTGGGGGTTGAAAAATAAATAGGGGATGAAATTTGGGGAAAGGGGGTTGAAAAATAAATAAGGGATGATCAGGGGTGGGGGTTGAAAAATAAATAGGGGATGATCAGGGGTGGGGGTTGAAAAATAAATAGGGGATGAAATTCAGGGGCGGAGGGGATGAAATTCAGGGGTGGGGGTTGAAAATAAATGAGGGATGATAAGAGTAGGGGGTATGACGTCAGAGGGGGGCCCAGGGGTATGGTCGGGTAAGGGGGGCCCAGGTCAGGGGGGCCCTAACATGGGGACCCCCGGGTATGACGTCAGAGGGGGGCCCAGGGGTGTGGTCAGGTCAGGGGGGCCCTGACATGGGGGCCCCATCAGGGGGGCGAAGCCCTAACATGGGGGCCCCCTTGGGGGGCGGAGGCCGGGCGTAAGGGGCCGATTACCTACTCCGCTTACTATTAGTATGTAGCTTATACTTGTTTCGGCCTCGAAGATATAAATATCCTTTTGACACCTTTCTTTAAAACTCTTCCTATGAGGGCGTAAACTATCCCTGAACTGAGGGAACTGCCTTTTATTATAGGAGACGTATAGAGATAGGTTTTAATCCACAGGTTTTCCGGAAAGTGATGAGAATGCCCAAAAAATCCTACTACCACTATTAGTGGTCGAACGTGCCCTTTTATCGAATCTGGGTGCATTTCGAGTTTTTGAGAGGCCCTAGTGTATAAAATGAAGTTCGGTGGCCCTTTAGCTGGCCCTAAAACGGGCCCCTTCTTCAAATTTCGCTTAAAACGAGAGAATGCCCAATATATAGGTATAGGTGAGGTCGAAACTGGTTTTAAATATATACGTGAGGCCGAAAATGGTATTATATGAATATTCATGAGGGCGGAACTGGCGATAGCCGCTTACTATTAGTATGTAGCTTATACTTGTTTCGGCCTCGAAGATATAAATATCCTTTTGACACCTTTCTTTAAAACCCTTCCTATGAGGGCGTAAACTATCCCTGAACTGAGGGAACTGCCTTTTATTATAGGAGACGTATAAAGATAGGTTTTAATCCAGAGGTTTTCCGGAAAGTGATGAGAATGCCCAAAAAATCCTACTACCACTATTAGTGGTCGAACGTGCCCTTTTATCGAATCTGGGTGCATTTCGAGTTTTTGAGAGGCCCTAGTGTATAAAATGAAGTTCGGAGGCCCTTTAGCTGGCCCTAAAATGGGCTCCTTCTTCAAATTTCGCTTAAAACGAGAGAATGCCCAATATACAGGGTGTTTTGCAACCGCGTGTAAGTTTTTTAACCTCAGATTGCCCATCGAAAATGGTAACGATTGGCACAAAATTGTTTAGGTCGAAGTCGTCTCCTAAGCAAGTTATAGGGCTTTAAAGTCAGCCTTCGGGAGCAGTTTTTCTTAGTTATCTCAGGAACGAATTAACGGATTTGAATGAAATTTGGTGGACGCTAGTAGATAGTGAATATACATCTACATGTTGAATTTCGTTGGATTATGACCACGGGATCCCCAGAAAACGGAGACACCTTTGACATTTTTCTTCAGGAAAATGTTTGAAGGTCACGCGTTTTAAAAATGGTGGTGTCCGTTAGAAAGGGCAATTCAAACTGCAACTTTTACTATACGTGGTATTTTTTTATTTAATGCGTGGTTTTAGAGATATCCGTAACTGAGGTAACAGGAAAATTTTTCAAGGTCACGCATTTAAAAATTTGTGGTGCCTGTTGTAAAGAGCAGCTTAAACTGCAACTTTTACTATTCTTGGTATTTTTTTATTTAATGAATGGTTTTAGAGATATCCAAATAAGAAAAACTGCTCCCTATGGTAAAGCCCTAACTTCCTTAGGAGCCGACTTCGACCTAAACAATTTTGTGCCAATCGTCACCATTTTTGATGGGCAATCTAATGTTAAAAAACTTACACACGGTTGCAAAACACCCTGTATAGTTATAGGTGAGGTCGAAACTGGTTTTAAATGTATACGTGAGGCCGAAACTGGTATTAAATGAATATTCATGAGGCCTGAACTGGCGATAGCCGCTTACTATTAGTATGTAGCTTATACTTGTTTCGGCCTCGAAGATATAAATATCCTTTTGACACCTTTCTTTAAAACTCTTCCTATGAGGGCGTAAACTATCCCTGAACTGAGGGAACTGCCTTTTATTATAGGAGACGTATAAAGATAGGTTTTAATCCACAGGTTTTCCGGAAAGTGATGAGAATGCCCAAAAAATCCTACTATCACTATTAGTGGTCGAACGTGCCCTTTTATCGAATCTGGGTGCATTTCGAGTTTTTGAGAGGCCCTAGTGTATAAAATGAAGTTCGGTGGCCCTTTAGCTGGCCCTAAAACGGGCCCCTTCTTCAAATTTCGCTTAAAACGAGAGAATGCCCAATATATAGGTATAGGTGAGGTCGAAACTGGTTTTAAATATATACGTGAGGCCGAAACTGGTATTATATGAATAGTCATGAGGCCGGAACTGGCGATAGCCGCTTACTATTAGTATGTAGCTTATACTTGTTTCGGCCTCGAAGATATAAATATCCTTTTGACACCTTTCTTTAAAACCCTTCCTATGAGGGCGTAAACTATCCCTGAACTGAGGGAACTGCCTTTTATTATAGGAGACGTATAAAGATAGGTTTTAATCCAGAGGTTTTCCGGAAAGTGATGAGAATGCCCAAAAAATCCTACTACCACTATTAGTGGTCGAACGTGCCCTTTTATCGAATCTGGGTGCATTTCGAGTTTTTGAGAGGCCCTAGTGTATAAAATAAAGTTCGGTGGCCCTTTAGCTGGCCCTAAAACGGGCCCCTTATTCAAATTTCGCTTAAAACGAGAGAATGCCCAATATATAGGTATAGGTGAGGTCGAAACTGGTTTTAAATATATACGTGAGGCCGAAACTGGTATTATATGAATATTCATGAGGCCGGAACTGGCGATAGCCGCTTACTATTAGTATGTAGCTTATACTTGTTTCGGCCTCGAAGATATAAATATCCTTTTGACAGCTTTCATTAAAACCCTTCCTATGAGGGCGTAAACTATCCCTGAACTGAGGGAACTGCCTTTTATTGTAGACGTATAAAGATAGGTTTTAATCCACAGGTTTTCCGGAAAGTGATGAGAATGCCCAAAAAATCCTACTACCACTATTAGTGGTCGAACGTGCCCTTTTATCGAATCTGGGTGCATTTCGAGTTTTCGAGAGGCCCTAGTGTATAAAATGAAGTTCGGTGGCCCTATAGCTGGCCCCTTCTTCAAATTTCGCTTAAAACGAGAGAATGCCCAATATATAGGTATAGGTGAGGTCGAAACTGGTTTTAAATATATACGTGAGGCCGAAACTGTTATTAAATGAATATTCATGAGGCCGGAACTGGCGATAGCCGCTTACTATTAGTATGTAGCTTATACTTGTTTCGGCCTCGAAGATATACATATCCTTTTGACACCTGTCTTTAAAACTCTTCCTATGAGGGCGTAAACTATCCCTGAACTGAGGGAACTGCCTTTTATTATAGGAGGCGTATAAAGATAGGTTTTAATCCACAGGTTTTCCGGAAAGTGATGAGAATGCCCAAAAAATCCTACTACCACTATTAGTGCTCGAACGTCCCCTTTTATCGATTCTGAGTGCATTTCGAGTTTTTGAGAGGCCCTAGTGTATAAAATGAAGGTCGGTGGCCCTTTAGCTGGCCCTAGAACGGGCCCCTTCTTCAAATTTCGCTTAAAACGAGAGAATGCCCAATATATAGGTATAGGTGAGGTCGAAACTGCTTTTAAATGTATACGTGAGGCCGAAACTGGTATTAAATGAATATTCATGAGGCCGGAACTGGCGTTAGCCGCTTACTACCAATATATGGCTTATACTTGTTTCGGCCTCGCAGATTTAAATATCTTTTTGACAGCTTTCATTAAAACCTTTCCTCTGAGGGCGTAAACCATCCCTGAACTGCCTTTTATTATAGGAGTCGTATAAAGATAGGTTTTAATCCACAGGAATTCCAGAAAGTGATCAGAATGTCCAAAAAAATCCCACTACCGCTACTAGTAGAACGTGCCCTTTTCTCGAGTCTGAGGGCATTTCGAGTTTTTGAGAGGCTTCTAGTGTATAAAATGAAGTACGGTGGCCCTTTAGCTGGCCCCAGTAAACGGGCCAATTCTTCAAATTCAGCTTAAAACGAGAGAATGCCCAATATATAGGTATACGTGAGGTCGAAAGTGGTTTTAAATGTGTACGTGAGGCCGAAACTGGTATTAAATAAAAATTCACGAGGCCGGAACTGGCGTTACTACCAGTATATGGCTTACACTTGTTTCGGCCTCGCAAATATAAATATCTTGGCAGCTTTCATTAAAATCCTTCCTCTGAGGGCGTAAGCCATCCCTGAACTGAGGGAAATGCCTTCAATTGTAGGAGTAGTATAAAGATACGTTTTAATCCGCAAGTTTCCCAGAAAATGCAAGATGCGTAAGGCTTACTGCTGATATAGGTGTGTGTGAGGCCGGAACTGGTATTAGCTACTTACTGCTATATGTCTAATACTAGTTTCGGCCTCGTAAATGTAAATAACTTTTTGACTTATCCTGAAGACACCCTTGTGATGAAGATCGCAACCGCTGCTGAATTGAAAGATGTCTGCCCTTTTGTACGGAAGACGTATGCAGATGAGTATTAATCCACAGGTTCTATTACCACTATTGTGTAATTTTCTCGAACCTGCAATTGGGCTATTATAAGCCCCTCGGTCTTACAACCCGACACATGCAGGCCTCCTTTCAAGCTACCTACTTTAAGGGCGAATCAACCTTAGACAAATGAATAATGATGTTAGGCAAGCAAATATTCAGGCTCAGTTTAGACAAAAACCGCAGGTGCTCAGTCGATAAAGTCGATTAGGCCGAAACTGGTATTACATATATAGAAGTACAAATAAATATCGCGAGGCCGGACCTCGTATTATACCTAGATATATCTATATTTACTAAGACCTTTGGCGTCGCGTCGGTACATCTATTATGCACTTTGGCTTCAATTTTTCAGTTCGGCCTCAGAGGCCGAAGTGTCATATACAGTTATGAGCCACAATGGACTCATTTGTGACAATTTTGCCCCAAAAGCGCCATCTATGGTGTTACTTTGCAACTAGAGCATTGGTTTGAGACCAATAGTCTTCACTGCCTCCGAACACTAGCGCCAAAACGTATCTACCTGAATTACGTCAAAATTGATATTAAAAGATAAATTCTCCCCACGACAGACTCTGCAGTGGCGCTGTGCAATCCGGTGTTGCATTTTAAGTAAATTCGGCTTCCTTGTTTCTTTACATTTTAAGGAACACCACGATTAGGGCTTTCTTCATTCTTTCGCAACTTGGGCGCTGCCCTCCGCCCGGCTGGGGTTTTGCCCCCGATATGGCTCTAGCCTAGAGATATCGGTCAATATGATTTAGCGAGGTCGAAGTCTGGCTTATATGAACACGCTCGTGAGGCGGAAGTGCAAATTATTCATGGAACTCTCAAAATCAGGGAGTTCCTTCCGATTTTGACACAACGGGCCTGCCTGTGAATTTTACGCCACGTTTACTGGTTTCGTGAGGTCAAAGTACGCTTTATATGAGTAAGGCCTTGAGGCCGAAGTGCGAGATATCTATGGAAATTTCAAAATTAGAAGGACCCTTTCTTCGGTATTCTGAGGTTCCACGAATTTCTTCAAAAATTTACCTCGAATTGCGAACAAGGACTCTTGGTGTCCTACTTGTGTTTCTGAGCTAATTTCGAGAATTGCGCTGTTGGAACATCAACATCCGTGACCTATAAAACTCTCTTAGGATCTTGCTAGATCAGTTGAAAGCGCAGCCCTCCAGAAAACACCAGAAACACGAGATATTTCTTATAGTTGTAGCCAAGGCTCAGTTCGAGCAAAAAGGTAACTTTTACAGAAATATCTCAGCCGATTTTTCAGAAATGGCCCTAATTAGCCCACGGAGTGAAAGTTCCTTCCGATTTTGACACAATGGGCCTGCCTGTGAATTTTACGCTACGATTACTGGTTTCGTGAGGTCAAAGTACGCTTTATATGAGTAAGGCCTTGAGGCCGAAGTGCAAACTATCTATGGAAATTTCAAAATTAGAAGGGCCCTTTCTTCGGTATTCTGAGGTTTTCCTCAAAATCGTCGTAGCGAGCCACTGAGGCACAAAACCTCAGTAATTTGAAGAGTGTTCCACGAATTTCTTCAAAAATTTACCTCGAATTGCGAACAAGGACTCTTGGTGTCCTACTTGTGTTTCTGAGCTAATTTTGAGAATTGCGCTGTTGGAGCAACGACATTCGTGACCTATAGAACTCTCTTAGGGCCTTGCTAAGTCAGTTGAAACTGTAGTCCTCCAGAAAACGTCAGAAACACGAGATAGGCCTACAGTTTGTAGCTAAGGCTCAGATCGAGCAAAAAGGTAACTTTTACTGAAATATCTCAGCCTATCTTTCAGAAATGGCCCTAATTAGCCCACGGAGTGAAAGTTCCATCCGATTTTGACACAATGGGCCTGCCTGTGAATTTTAGGCCACGTTTACTGGTTTCGTGAGGTCAAAGTACGCTTTATATAAGTAAGGTCTTGAGGCCGAAGTGCGAGATGTCTGTGGAAATTTCAAAATTAGAAAGGCCCTTTCTCCGGGATTCTGAGGTTTCTCTCAAAATCGTCATGGCTAGCCATTGAGGGACAAAACCTCAGTAGTTTGAAGAGTGTTCCACGAATATTTTCAAAAATTTACCTCGAATTGCGAACAAAGACCATTGGTGTCCTACTTGTGTTTCTGAGCTAATTTCGAGAATTGCGCTGTTGGAACATCAACATCCGTGACCTATAAGACTCTCTTAGGGTCTTGGTAGATCAGTTGAAAGCGCAGTCCTCCAGAAAACACCAGAAACACGAGATATTTCTTATAGTTTGTAGCCAAGGCTCAGTTCGAGCAAAAAGGTAACTTTTACAGAAATATCTCAGCCGATTTTTCAGAAATGGCCCTCATTAGCCCACGGAGTGAAAGTTCCTTCCGATTTTGACACAATGGGCCTGCCTGTGAATTTTACGCCACGTTTACTGGTTTCGTGAGGTCAAAGTACGCTTTATATGAGTAAGGTCTTGAGGCCGAAGTGCGAGATATCTGTGGAAATTTCAAAATTAGAAAGGCCCTTTCTCCGGGATTCTGAGGTTTCTCTCAAAATCGTCATGGCTAGCCATTGAGGGACAAAACCTCAGCAGTTTGAAGAGTGTTCCACGAATATTTTCAAAAATTTACCTCGAATTGTGAACAAAGACCATTGGTGTCCTACTTGTGTTTCTGAGCTAATTTCGAGAATTGCACTGTTGGAACATCAACATCCGTGACCTATAAGACTCTCTTAGGGTCTTGCTAGATTAGTTGAAAACGCAGTCCTCCAGAAAACACCAGAAACACGAGATATTTCTTATAGTTTGTAGCCAAGGCTCAGTTCGAGCAAAAGGGTAACTTTTACTGAAATATCTCAGCCGATTTTTCAGAAATGGCCCTAATTAGCCCACGGAGTGAACGTTCCTTCCGATTTTGACACAATGGGTCTGCTTGTGAATTTTACGCCACGTTTACTGGTTTCGTGAGGTCAAAGTACGCTTTATATGAGTAAGGTCTTGAGGCCGAAGTGCGAGATGTCTGTGGAAATTTCAAAATTAGAAAGGCCCTTTCTCCGGGATTCTGAGGTTTCTCTCAAAATCGTCATGGCTAGCCATTGAGGGACAAAACCTCAGTAGTTTGAAGAGTGTTCCACGAATATTTTCAAAAATTTACCTCGAATTGCGAACAAAGACCATTGGTGTCCTACTTGTGTTTCTGAGCTAATTTCGAGAATTGCGCTGTTGGAACATCAACATCCGTGACCTATAAGACTCTCTTAGGGTCTTGCTAGATGAGTTGAAAGCGCAGTCCTCCAGAAAACACCAGAAACACGAGATATTTCTTATAGTTTGTAGCCAAGGCTCAGTTCGAGCAAAAAGGTAACTTTTACAGAAATATCTCAGCCGATTTTTCAGAAATGGCCCTAATTAGCCCACGGAGTGAAAGTTCCTTCCGATTTTGACACAATGGGCCTGCCTGTGAATTTTACGCCACGTTTACTGGTTTCGTGAGGTCAAATTACGCTTTATATGAGTATGGTCTTGAGGCCGAAGTGCGAGATATATGTGGAAATTTCAAAATTAGAAAGGCCCTTTCTCCGGGATTCTGAGGTTTCTCTCAAAATCGTCATGGCTAGCCATTGAGGGACAAAACCTCAGTAATTTGAAGAGTGTTCCACGAATATTTTCAAAAATTTACCTCGAATTGCGAACAAGGACTCTTGGTGTCCTACTTGTGTTTCTGAGCTAATTTTGAGAATTGCGCTGTTGGAACATCAACATCCGTGACCTATAAGACTCTCTTAGGGTCTTGCTAGATCAGCTGAAAGCGCAGTCCTCCAGAAAACACCAGAAACACGAAATATTTCTTATAGTTTGTAGCCAAGGCTCAGTTCGAGCAAAAAGGTAACTTTTACAGAAATATCTCAGCCGATTTTCCAGAAATGGCCCTAATTAGCCCACGGAGTGAAAGTTCCTTCCGATTTTGACACAATGGGCTTGCCTGTGAATTTTAGGCCACGTTTACTGGTTTCGTGAGGTCAAAGTACGCTTTATATAAGTAAGGTCTTGAGGCCGAAGTGCGAGATGTCTGTGGAAATTTCAAAATTAGAAAGGCCCTTTCTCCGGGATTCTGAGGTTTCTCTCAAAATCGTCATGGCTAGCCATTGAGGGACAAAACCTCAGTAGTTTGAAGGGTGTTCCACGAATATTTTCAAAAATTTACCTCGAATTGCGAACAAAGACCATTGGTGTCCTACTTGTGTTTCTGAGCTAATTTCGAGAATTGCGCTGTTGGAACATCAACATCCGTGACCTATAAGACTCTCTTAGGGTCTTGCTAGATGAGTTGAAAGCGCAGTCCTCCAGAAAACACCAGAAACACGAGATATTTCTTATAGTTTGTAGCCAAGGCTCAGTTCGAGCAAAAAGGTAACTTTTACAGAAATATCTCAGCCGATTTTCCAGAAATGGCCCTAATTAGCTCACGGAGTGAAAGTTCCTTCCGATTTTGACACAATGGGCCTGCCTGTGAATTTTAGGCCACGTTTACTGGTTTCGTGAGGTCAAAGTACGCTTTATATAAGTAAGGTCTTGAGGCCGAAGTGCGAGATGTCTGTGGAAATTTCAAAATTAGAAAGGCCCTTTCTCCGGGATTCTGAGGTTTCTCTCAAAATCGTCATGGCTAGCCATTGAGGGACAAAACCTCAGTAGTTTGAAGGGTGTTCCACGAATATTTTCAAAAATTTACCTCGAATTGCGAACAAAGACCATTGGTGTCCTACTTGTGTTTCTGAGCTAATTTCGAGAATTGCGCTGTTGGAACATCAACATCCGTGACCTATAAGACTCTCTTAGGGTCTTGCTAGATGAGTTGAAAGCGCAGTCCTCCAGAAAACACCAGAAACACGAGATATTTCTTATAGTTTGTAGCCAAGGCTCAGTTCGAGCAAAAAGGTAACTTTTACAGAAATATCTCAGCCGATTTTCCAGAAATGGCCCTAATTAGCTCACGGAGTGAAAGTTCCTTCCGATTTTGACACAATGGGCCTGCCTGTGAATTTTAGGCCACGTTTACTGGTTTCGTGAGGTCAAAGTACGCTTTATATAAGTAATGTCTTGAGGCCGAAGTGCGAGATGTCTGTGGAAATTTCAAAATTAGAAAGGCCCTTTCTCCGGGATTCTGAGGTTTCTCTCAAAATCGTCATGGCTAGCCATTGAGGGACAAAACCTCAGTAGTTTGAAGAGTGTTCCACGAATATTTTCAAAAATTTACCTCGAATTGCGAACAAAGACCATTGGTGTCCTACTTGTGTTTCTGAGCTAATTTCGAGAATTGCGCTGTTGGAACATCAACATCCGTGACCTATAAGACTCTCTTAGGGTCTTGCTAGATCAGCTGAAAGCGCAGTCCTCCAGAAAACACCAGAAACACGAAATATTTCTTATAGTTTGTAGCCAAGGCTCAGTTCGAGCAAAAAGGTAACTTTTACAGAAATATCTCAGCCGATTTTCCAGAAATGGCCCTAATTAGCCCACGGAGTGAAAGTTCCTTCCGATTTTGACACAATGGGCCTGCCTGTGAATTTTACGCCACGTTTACTGGTTTCGTGAGGTCAAAGTACGCTTTATATGAGTAAGGCCTTGAGGCCGAAGTGCGAGATATCTGTGGAAATTTCAAAATTAGAAAGGCCCTTTCTCCGGGATTCTGAGGTTTCTCTCAAAATCGTCATGGCTAGCCATTGAGGGACAAAACCTCAGTAGTTTGAAGAGTGTTCCACGAATATTTTCAAAAATTTACCTCGAATTGCGAACAAAGACCATTGGTGTCCTACTTGTGTTTCTGAGCTAATTTCGAGAATTGCGCTGTTGGAACATCAACATCCGTGACCTATAAGACTCTCTTAGGGTCTTGCTAGATGAGTTGAAAGCGCAGTCAGTCCTCCAGAAAACACCAGAAACACGAGATATTTCTTATAGTTTGTAGCCAAGGCTCAGTTCGAGCAAAAAGGTAACTTTTACAGAAATATCTCAGCCGATTTTTCAGAAATGGCCCTAATTAGCCCACGGAGTGAAAGTTCCTTCCGATTTTGACACAATGGGCCTGCCTGTGAATTTTACGCCACGTTTACTGGTTTCGTGAGGTCAAATTACGCTTTATATGAGTAAGGTCTTGAGGCCGAAGTGCGAGATATATGTGGAAATTTCAAAATTAGAAAGGCCCTTTCTCCGGGATTCTGAGGTTTTTCTCAAAATCGTCATGGCTAGCCATTGAGAGACAAAACCTCAGTAATTTGAAGAGTGTTCCACGAATATTTTCAAAAATTTACCTCGAATTGCGAACAAAGACCATTGGTGTCCTACTTGTGTTTCTGAGCTGATTTCGAGAATTGCGCTGTTGGAACATCAACATCCGTGACCTATAAGACTCTCTTAGGGTCTTGCTAGATCAGCTGAAAGCGCAGTCCTCCAGAAAACACCAGAAACACGAAATATTTCTTATAGTTTGTAGCCAAGGCTCAGTTCGAGCAAAAAGGTAACTTTTACAGAAATATCTCAGCCGATTTTCCAGAAATGGCCCTAATTAGCCCACGGAGTGAAAGTTCCTTCCGATTTTGACACAATGGGCCTGCCTGTGAATTTTACGCCACGTTTACTGGTTTCGTGAGGTCAAAGTACGCTTTATATGAGTAAGGCCTTGAGGCCGAAGTGCGAGATATCTGTGGAAATTTCAAAATTAGAAAGGCCCTTTCTCCGGGATTCTGAGGTTTCTCTCAAAATCGTCATGGCTAGCCATTGAGAGACAAAACCTCAGTAATTTGAAGAGTGTTCCACGAATATTTTCAAAAATTTACCTCGAATTGCGAACAAAGACCATTGGTGTCCTACTTGTGTTTCTGAGCTAATTTCGAGAATTGCGCTGTTGGAACATCAACATCCGTGACCTATAAGACTCCCTTAGGGTCTTGCTAGATGAGTTGAAAGCGCAGTCCCCCAGAAAACACCAGAAACACGAGATATTTCTTATAATTTGTATCCAGGGCTCAGTTCGAGCAAAAAGGTAACTTTTACTGAAATATCTCAGCCTATCTTTCAGAAATGGCCCTAATTAGCCCACGGAGTGAAAGTTCCTTCCGATTTTGACACAATGGGCCTGCCTGTGAATTTTAAGCCACGTTTACTGGTTTCGTGAGGTCAAAGTACGCTTTATATGAGTAGGTCTTGAGGCCGAAGTGCGAGATATCTGTGGAAATTTCAAAATTAGAAAGGCCCTTTCTCCGGGATTCTGAGGTTTCTCTCAAAATCGTCATGGCTAGCCATTGAGAGACAAAACCGCAGTAATTTGAAGAGTGTTCCACGAATATTTTCAAAAATTTACCTCGAATTTCGAACAAAGACCATTGGTGTCCTACTTGTGTTTCTGAGCTGATTTCGAGAATTGCGCTGTTGGAACATCAACATCCGTGACCTATAAGACTCTCTTAGGGTCTTGCTAGATCAGCTGAAAGCGCAGTCCTCCAGAAAACACCAGAAACACGAAATATTTCTTATAGTTTGTAGCCAAGGCTCAGTTCGAGCAAAAAGGTAACTTTTACAGAAATATCTCAGCCGATTTTCCAGAAATGGCCCTAATTAGCCCACGGAGTGAAAGTTCCTTCCGATTTTGACACAATGGGCCTGCCTGTGAATTTTACGCCACGTTTACTGGTTTCGTGAGGTCAAAGTACGCTTTATATGAGTAAGGCCTTGAGGCCGAAGTGCGAGATATCTGTGGAAATTTCAAAATTAGAAAGGCCCTTTCTCCGGGATTCTGAGGTTTCTCTCAAAATCGTCATGGCTAGCCATTGAGAGACAAAACCTCAGTAATTTGAAGAGTGTTCCACGAATATTTTCAAAAATTTACCTCGAATTGCGAACAAAGACCATTGGCGTCCTACTTGTGTTTCTGAGCTAATTTCGAGAATTGCGCTGTTGGAACATCAACATCCGTGACCTGTAAAACTCTCTTAAGGTCTTGCTAGATGAGTTGAAAGCGCAGTCCTCCAGAAAACACCAGAAACACGAGATATTTCTTATAGTTTGTAGCCAGGGCTCAGTTCGAGCAAAAAGGTAACTTTTATAGAAATATCTCAGCCGATCTTACAGAAATGGTCCTAGTTAGCCCACGGAGTGAAAATTCCTTCTGATTTTGACACAATGGGCCTGCCTATGAATCTTTCGTCAAGATTGCTGATTTCGGGAGGTCAAAGTACGCTTTATATGAGTAAGGCCTTGAGGCCGAAGTGCGATTTATCTGTGGAAATTTCAAAATTAGAAAGGCCCTTTCTCCGGTATTCTGAGGTTTTTCTCAAAATCGTCGTAGCTAGCCACTGAGGGACAGAATCTCAGTTATTTGAAGAGTGTTCCACGAATGTTTTCAAAAATTTACCTCGAATTGCGATCAAAGACCATTGGTGTCCTACTTGTGTTTCTGAGCTAATTTCGAGAATTGCGCTGTTTAAACAAAGACATCCGATTTAGACACCGCTAACCGTATTTTGTGCATCAGACATCCTCTGAAATTCCCGGACATCCTCCTGAAATCCCCGGACTTCCCCCTAAATTGTACACCTGACATCTCCAGCAGTTTGCCCCCCATTTTGACACAATGGGCCTGCCTCTGAATTTTTCGTCACGTTGATTCTGAGGTTTTTCTCAAAATCGTCGTGGCTAGCCATTGAGGGCGAATAAAGTTCATTGTTTTCCTACTTGTGTTTCTGAGCTAATTTCGAGAAATGTGCTGTTGGAACAAAGACACCCATGACCTATAGAACTATCTAAGTGGTTTGCTAGATAAGTTGAAACTATAGTCCCCCAGAAGACGCCAGAAACACGAGATAGATCTTATAGTTTGTAGCTAAGGCTTAGTTCGTGCAAAAAGGTAAATTTATTAGAAACATCGCACCCGATTTTTCAGAAATGCTTATATCACGATTCTCGAGGTCATGGGGTCAAAGTACGTTTTATATTTTATAAGTAGCCGTGAGGCCGAAGTGGGAGATACATGTGGAACTCTAGATCAGCTGCAGCAGTAGTTCCCCAGAAGGCGCCAGGAACACGAGATTGGTCTTATGATTTGTGAGTGAAAGCACCTTTCCGCTTCTGAGACCGAGGGGCACGCTGAAAGCTGCTGAGGGCAAGGAGAACGTTGTACAAAGAAATATATACGTCACCATTTTGTGAGGTCAAAGAGTACGATGGACACAGAAATATAAATTTGCTATTGTGAGGCCGAACTATGTTTTATGTGTATATGGTCCTGAGGCCAAAGAGTACGCTGTACAAAGAAATATATGCATCACCAATTTATGAGGTCAAAAAGCACGATGGACACAGAAATATAAATTTGCTATTGTGAGGCCGAAGTATGTTTTATATATGTATATGGTCCTGAGGCCAAAAAGAACGTTGTACAAAGAAATATATGCATAACCATTTTATGAGGCCAAAGAGCACGATGGATACAGAAATATAAATTTGCTATTGTGAGGCCGTAGTATGTTTTATATGTGTATGGTCCTGAGGCCAAAGAGAACGTTGTACAAAGAAATATATACATAACCATTTAATGAGGCCAAAGAGCACGATGGATACAGAAATATAAATTTGCTATTGTGAGGCCGAAGTATGTTTTATATGTATATGGTCCTGAGGCCAAAGAGAACGTTGTACAAAGAAATATATACATAACCATTTAATGAGGCCAAAGAGCACGATGGATACAGAAATATAAATTTGCTATTGTGAGGCCGAAGTATGTTTTATATGTATATGGTCCTGAGGCCAAAGAGAACGATGAATACAGAAATATAAATTTGCTATTGTGAGGCCGAAGTATGTTTTATACGTATATGGTCCTGAGGCCAAAAAGAACGTTGGACAAAGAAATATCTACATGACCATTTTATGAGGCCAAAGAGCACGATGGATACAGAAATATAAATTTGCTATTGTGAGGCCGAAGAATGTTTTATATGTATATCTGGTCCTGAGGCCAAGGAGTTTGAACTATGTAGAGTTCAGCTCTAGGAAAAAAGGCATCTTTGATAAGCCTAGCTCACCCACTGCTTCAGAGACTCTTCCTAATTGACCCCCAGAATGAAAGTAGGCACCTTCCGCGTATGTGGCAACAGGTGTATGTACTTACTTCACATTTCGTGAGGCCGAGGTACGTTTAAAGTGTACACTCATCGTTGTGAGACCAGAGGGTACGGTGTCTACAGAAACATAAATATATTTGACTTTTTGAGAAGCCAAGGAGCACGTTATACATAGAAATAAGAAAAGTGTTTAATCTACATTTCCGCCTCACCTGTGACACTGACAGCTGTGTGATTGTGCTGTTTTATGCTGAATTTGTTAAATAATAAATTGCGTATTCAGGCGTACTCGTGGTGGACCAATCGAAAGGTGGGAATTACATTGTTTATTTCATTTTTAACTAATACTTCTAGGGTTTCACTGGAAGGATCCAAGGGCCTATACTATTCCCATTAGTCGACGAAGAGTTGGATTTTAGAACTTCTTGTGTAACGAATTGCTGCTCTATGTAGCCTAGAGCTTATTTGATGCAGTCCAAGGAGGCTGCAACGAAGATGACCTAACACGCTTAATATGCACTTCGGCGCCACAAATTTAAACAACGATCTACTCATCTTAGTAGATAGGACAAATCACATTGCAGACCCCTTGACCAGGTAGACTGCATAGGTTCAATATCAACGGCAAAATGAACTTGGAATTTTGAATTTTAATTTAAGCTCGAAGGGTCAGCTCCAACTTGATGTCTGCTATCATCCCTACCACACTAAATTCATGAGGTTTCATCGTTTACAACAAGTCCACACATCCCTGAGGGAACCTGTTCTTCAAAATAAGGCCATCGGTTGTGTAATTTTATTGTAATTTAAAATTAGTTATAAGACTATTAATTACTCAATATATGTATTTGCGTATATCGCTGTTTAACCTCATCCGAGATCACAACCTCGATTACAGGACAAACAAATATAAGTGAGCCCGAAGTTTAACTTAAATATATAAATCAGGGGGGGCAGGGGTAGGTGAGCCCGAAGCGTTTATTAAACGTAGATATATATGTATGTGTATTGATCCTTTTGGGGAGGGTATGTTTATACTATGATCCGTTTGGGGAGCCAATGGACCCTTTGGGGAACTCCTCGAACTGCCGTAGCTAGATATTGATCCCTTTGGGGAGTGCATCCGCACCGCCTCAGCGGCATAGCATGTAATTACCGGAAGACAGTCGGTATTACAGACAGCGTAACCCTCAAACGCCTGATGCAAATAAAATGGCAACCAAACATACTAATAATAATATTAATAATCATAATGGTTTCAGCTATGAGAATGTGGTTGCTTAACGATAACAACATACAGGTTGTCCCAAAACGCTCCCACTCTATTAAAATTCTGTCACGGAACGTATTTTCGTAATTGTTATATACGGGATAGTATAGGAACCTCATAATTTCCTGAATACTACTAAATTTCGCTAAACTGACGTATTTTCAAAAATTGGTGCTTCTAACCTTCCGAGGCTGTTCCTGGGCACTTAGATTTTTTTCCAAATTTTCTTGAATAGTCATTTTAAACAACTGGTTATTAAAATTAATGATCCATCTCCGATCACACTTTCAATTAGCTAAGCCGGATTTTATCACCCTCCCCCCTCGGAAACTACCCCTGAATTTTGCTGAACAGATGCATTTTAAACGACCGCTTATTAGAATTATTGCAAATACGGGTTTTATCATCGTCCACTACCGAAAACTACCCCATGTCATTTCGAATTTAGCCGAATGTTTTTGAGCTTTGATGAACCCCTCATTTTGAACAACGGGCCATTAAAGATAACTTTTTCAAAAATCTGGTTTCCCCAAATTGACCAATGAATAGACAAAAGTATATGTGCAATGATCCCTTCGGGAAAGCTTTTCCTAATGCCGAAAAAAGCCACATCTTTGAGGATTCGTCGCAGGAGACCACCACAAATCACTACATAAACGCTTCATAATGGTTCTTGTTCGAGTAGGAGGCTCAATGCTGACCCCTTTCCACGAATAGTTGTGTTGCATTCCCAAAATGAACCTCTTCTCCAACGTGGTGACACTGGACTGTGTAGAAGCCCTTCCAATGTGGAAAAAAGTACCATAAATAAGGAATTCAGAGCCCCACCCATCTTCCACAAATAGGGGTGCTACCGTCCAGGACACTGAATAAATGCTTCCCCGCTCAGTAGGGGTCTCAAGGCTAACGTTTTTCCACAAATAGATGCGTTACATTCCACAAATAGGGGTGTTACATTAAACAAATCGGGCCCCCTTCCGCGCCGTGAACGGAGTCTATCCAGGAACCCTTCTAACGTAGAAAAATTTAGCATAAGCCGGAAAATTAAATTTTCTCCTGAATTTGAGTTCCCCAAAGGGATCAATTCATAGACAATAAATGTCAGTAGTGCATGTGCATTGATCCATTTGGGGAAGCTTTCCCTAATATCGAGATAAATAACATTTTTGATGTTTCCTCGGAGAAAACCTCACGGAACCACCTCAAATAACTGCCTGAAGCCTCATGATGTTTTCTAAATGAGTGACGTTACTCATTTGCAATATCCTAGCTAATCCCTATCCTCAGATAGTCGTGTTACATTCCCCAAAGTGACTCTACCTTCCGCTTGATGAACCAGGCCTACTCAGGAGTCCTCCCAATGCACAAAAAATTAGCCTACGCCCAAAATTATTATATTCTCTAAAATTTTAGTTCTTCAAAGGGATCAATACATAGAAAACTAATGTCAATAGTGTATGGGCATTGATCCCTTTTTTCTGCTTCGAATCACGGCCTGAAGCTTCATGATGTCTTTTAAGTGATTGACGTACTCAATTGCAGTGTCATATCTGAATTAAAGCTACAAATTTGCCCAAACTAGTAGATAATCCGTAGGATGCTAGTACAGGGTACAATCCAAAGATTTTTGGAATTCGTGTACCTACTTTTGGTACTGGCCAATACTGGGAACCCTAGTTTTAAACTACAATACAGTTGAAAGCTACTAGGGCACAACAAAGTACCAGAAAGGGTGAAATTAATTTTTAATTAGAAAATTAAATTCCCCAAAAGGACCAATACATAGATAATAAGCGTCACTAATGCATGTACATTGATCCCTTTGGGGAAGCGTTCCCAAGTATCGAGAAAAGCAACGCATTTGAGGTTTCTTCGCAGAAAACCTCACAAAAACCACCGCAAATCTTTTCCCGAAGCTTCATGAAGGTTCCCAAGTGAGTGTCGTACTCAAAGCTAATCCCATTCTGCATACAGGGGTGTTACGTTCCTCAAATTGACTCTCTCTTCAGGGTGGTGAACAGGCCTGTTCAGGAGTCCTCCAAATGTAGAAAAAAATAGTTTACGCCCAAAAATGTGATTTTCTCTAAAATTAGAGTTTCCCAAAGGGACCAATAGATAGACAATATACGTCAATAGGGTATGTACATTGATCCCTTTGGGGAAGCTTTCTCTAATATCGATATATGCAACATTTTTGAGGTTTCCTAGCCGAAACCTCGCAAGAACCACCTCAAACCATTGCCCGAAGCCGCATGATGGTTTCTAAGGGAGTGTCGTACTCAAAGCTAATCCCTTTCCGCAGATAGGGGTGCTACATTCCCCAAATAGACTCTCCCTTCCGGGTGGTGAACGGGTCTGTTCAGGAGTCCTCCCAATGTAGAAAAAAATAGCTTACGCCCAAAAATGTGATTTTCTCTAAAATTAGAGTTTCCCAAAGGGACCAATAGATAGACAATATACGTCAATATGGTATGTACATTGATCCCTTTGGGGAAGCGTTCCCAAATATCGAGAAATGCAACATTTTTGAGGCAGAAACCTTGCAAGAACCACCTCAAACCCTTGCCCGAAGCCTCATGATGGTTCCTAAGGTAGTGTCGTACTCAAAGCTAATCCCTTTTCGCAGATAGGGGTGCTACATTCCCAAAACAGGCTCTCCCTTCCGGGTGGTGAACGGGCCTGTTCAGGAGTCCTCCCAATGTAGAAAAAAATAGCTTACGCCCAAAAATTTGATTTTCTCTAAAATTAGAGTTTCCCAAAGGGACCAATAGATAGACAATATACGTCAATATGGTATGTACATTGATCCCTTTGGGGAAGCGTTCCCAAATATCGAGAAATGCAACATTTTTGAGGCAGAAACCTTGCAAGAACCACCTCAAACCTTTGCCCGAAGCCTCATGATGGTTCCTAAGGGAGTGTCGTACTCAAAGCTAATCCCTTTTCGCAGATAGGAGTGCTACATTCCCAAAACAGGCTCTCCCTTCCGGGTGGTGAACGGGCCTGTTCAGGAGTCCTCCCAATGTAGAAAAAAATAGCTTACGCCCAAAAATTTTATTTACTCTAAAATTAGAGTTTCCCAAAGGGACCAATAGATAGACAATATACGTCAATAGGGTATGTACATTGATCCCTTTGGGGAAGCTTTCTCTAATATCGAGAAATGCAAAATTTTTGAGGCAGAAACCTTGCCAGAACCACCTCAAACCGTTGCTCGAAGCCTCATGATGGTTCCTAAGGGAGTGTCGTACCCAAAGCTAATCCCTTTTCGCAGATAGAGGTGCTACATTCCCCAGATAGGCTCTCCCTTCCGGGTGGTGAACGGGCCTGTTCAGGAGTCCTCCTAATGTAGAAAAAAATAGCTTACGCCCAAAAATGTGATTTTCTGTAAAATTAGAGTTTCCCGAAGGGACCAATAGATAGACAGTATACGTCAATAGGGTATGTACATTGATCCCTTTGGGGAGGCTTTCTCTAATATCGAGAAATGCAACATTTTTGAGGCAGAAACCTTGCAAGAACCACCTCAAACCGTTGCCCGAAGCCTCATGATGGTTCCTAAGGGAGCGTCGTACCCAAAGCTAATCCCTTTTCGCAGATAGGGGTGCTATATTCCCCAAATACACTCTCCCTTCCGGGTGGTGAACGGGCCTGTTCAGGAGTCCTCCCAATGTAGAAAAAAATAGCTTACGCCCAAAAATGTGATTTTCTCTAAAATTAGAGTTTCCCAAAGGGACCAATAGATAGACAATATACGTCAATAGGGTATGTACATTGATCCCTTTGGGGAAGCCTTCCCTAATATCGAGAAAAGCAACACTTTTGAGGTTTTGTGCTAGAAAACCTCACAAGACCACCTCGAATCACGGCCTGAAGTTTCATGATGTCTTTTAAGTGATTGACGTACTCAATTGCAATGTCATATCTGAATTAAAGCTTCAAATTTGCCCAAACTAGTAGATAATCCGTAGGATGCTAGTATAGGGTACAATCCGAAGATTTTTGGAACTCGTGTACCTACTTTTGGTACTGACCAATACTAGGAACCCTAGTTTTATACTACAAAACAGTTGAAAGCTACTAAGGCACAATAAAGCACCAGAAAGGGTGAAATAGATTTTTTATTAGAAAATTAAATTCTCCAAAGGGACCAATAGATAGACAATTTACGTCAATAGGGTATGTACATTGATCCCTTTTTGGAAGCTTTCTCTAATATCGAGAAATGCAACATTTTTGAGGCAGAAACCTTGCCAGAACCACCTCAAATCTTTGCTCGAAGCCTCATGATGGTTCCTAAGGGAGTGTCGTACCCAAAGCTAATCCCTTTTCGCAGATAGGGGTGCTACATTCCCCAAATAGACTCTCCCTTCCGGGTGGTGAACGGGCCTGTTCAGTAGTCCTCCCAATGTAGAAAAAAATAGCTTACGCCCAAAAATGTGATTTTCTCTAAAATTAGAGTTTCCCAAAGGGACCAATAGACAGACAATATACGTCAATAGGGTATGTACATTGATCCCTTTGGGGAAGCTTTCTCTAATATCGAGAAATGCAACATTTTTGAGGCAGAAACCTTGCCAGAACCACCTCAAACCGTTGCTCGAAGCCTCATGATGGTTCCTAAGGGAGTGTCGTACCCAAAGCTAATCCCTTTTCGCAGATAGGGGTGCTACATTCCTCAAATAGACTCTCCATTCCGGGTGGTGAACGGGCCTGTTCAGGAGTCCTCCCAATGTAGAAAAACATAGCTAACGCCCAAAAATGTAATTTTTTCTAAAATTAGAGTTTCCCAAAGGGACCAATAGATAGACAATATACGTCAATAGGGTATGTACATTGATCCCTTTGGGGAGGCTTTCTCTAATATCGAGAAATGCAACATTTTTGAGGCAGGAACCTTGCAAGAACCACCTCAAACCGGTGCCCGAAGCCTCATGATGGTTCCTAAGGGAGTGTCGTACCCAAAGCTAATCCCTTTTCGCAGATAGGGGTGCTACATTCCCCAAATAGACTCTCCCTTCCGGGTGGTGAACGGGCCTGTTCAGGAGTCCTCCCAATGTAGAAAAAAATAGCTTACGCCCAAAAATGTGATTTTCTCTAAAATTAGAGTTTCCCAAAGGGACCAATAGATAGACAATATACGTCAATAGGGTATGTACATTGATCCCTTTGGGGAAGCCTTCCCTAATATCGAGAAAAGAAACACTTTTGAGGTTTTGTGCTTGAAAACCTCACAAGACCACCTCGAATCACAGCCTGAAGTTTCATGATGTCTTTTAAGTGATTGACGTACTCAATTGCAATGTCATATCTGAATTAAAGCTTCAAATTTGCCCAAACTAGTAGATAATCCGTAGGATGCTAGTATAGGGTACAACCCGAAAATTTTTGGAACTCGTGTACCTACTTTTGGTACTGACCAATACTAGGAACCCTAGTTTTATACTACAAAACAGTTGAAAGCTACTGGGGCACAATAAAGCACCAGAAAGGGTGAAATAGATTTTTTATTAAAAAATTAAATTCCCCAAAGGGACCAATAGATAGACAATATACGTCAATAAGGTATGTACATTGATCCCTTTGGGGAAGCTTTCTCTAATATCGAGAAATGCAACATTTTTGAGGCAGAAACCTTGCCAGAACCACCTCAAACCGTTGCTCGAAGCCTCATGATGGTTCCTAAGGGAGTGTCGTACCCAAAGCTAATCCCTTTTCGCAGATAGGGGTGCTACATTCCTCAAATAGACTCTCCATTCCGGGTGGTGAACGGGCTTGTTCAGGAGTCCTCCCAATGTAGAAAAACATAGCTAACGCCCAAAAATGTGATTTTTTCTAAAATTAGAGTTTCCCAAAGGGACCAATAGATAGACAATATACGTCAATAGGGTATGTACATTGATCCCTTTGGGGAAGCCTTCCCTAATATCGAGAAAAGCAACACTTTTGAGGTTTTGTGCTAGAAAACCTCACAAGACCACCTCGAATCACGGCCTGAAGTTTCATGATGTCTTTTAAGTGATTGACGTACTCAATTGCAATGTCATATCTGAATTAAAGCTTCAAATTTGCCCAAACTAGTAGATAATCCGTAGGATGCTAGTATAGGGTACAACCCGAAAATTTTTGGAACTCGTGTACCTACTTTTGGTACTGACCAATACTAGGTACCCTAGTTTTATACTACAAAACAGTTGAAAGCTACTGGGGCACAATAAAGCACCAGAAAGGGTGAAATAGATTTTTTATTAGAAAATTAAATTCCCCAAAGGGACCAATAGATAGACAATATACGTCAATAAGGTATGTACATTGATCCCTTTGGGGAAGCTTTCTCTAATATCGAGAAATGCAACATTTTTGAGGCAGAAACCTTGCCAGAACCACCTCAAACCGTTGCTCGAAGCCTCATGATGGTTCCTAAGGGAGTGTCGTACCCAAAGCTAATCCCTTTTCGCAGATAGGGGTGCTACATTCCTCAAATAGACTCTCCATTCCGGGTGGTGAACGGGCCTGTTCAGGAGTCCTCCCAATGTAGAAAAACATAGCTAACGCCCAAAAATGTGATTTTTTCTAAAATTAGAGTTACCCAAAGGGACCAATAGATAGACAATATACGTCAATAGGGTATGTACATTGATCCCTTTGGGGAGGCTTTCTCTAATATCGAGAAATGCAACATTTTTGAGGCAGGAACCTTGCAAGAACCACCTCAAACCGTTGCCCGAAGCCTCATGATGGTTCCTAAGGGAGTGTCGTACCCAAAGCTAATCCCTTTTCGCAGATAGGGGTGCTACATTCCCCAAATAGACTCTCCCTTCCGGGTGGTGAACGGGCCTGTTCAGGAGTCCTCCCAATGTAGAAAAAAATAGCTTACGCCCAAAAATGTGATTTTCTCTAAAATTAGAGTTCCCCAAAGGGACCAATAGATAGACAATATACGTCAATAGGGTATGTACATTGATCCCTTTGGGGAAGCCTTCCCTAATATCGAGAAAAGCAACACTTTTGAGGTTTTGTGCTAGAAAACCTCACAAGACCACCTCGAATCACGGCCTGAAGTTTCATGATGTCTTTTAAGTGATTGACGTACTCAATTGCAATGTCATATCTGAATTAAAGCTTCAAATTTGCCCAAACTAGTAGATAATCCGTAGGATGCTAGTATAGGGTACAACCCGAAAATTTTTGGAACTCGTGTACCTACTTTTGGTACTGACCAATACTAGGTACCCTAGTTTTATACTACAAAACAGTTGAAAGCTACTGGGGCACAATAAAGCACCAGAAAGGGTGAAATAGATTTTTTATTAGAAAATTAAATTCCCCAAAGGGACCAATAGATAGACAATATACGTCAATAAGGTATGTACATTGATCCCTTTGGGGAAGCTTTCTCTAATATCGAGAAATGCAACATTTTTGAGGCAGAAACCTTGCCAGAACCACCTCAAACCGTTGCTCGAAGCCTCATGATGGTTCCTAAGGGAGTGTCGTACCCAAAGCTAATCCTTTTTCGCAGATAGGGGTGCTACATTCCTCAAATAGACTCTCCCTTCCGGGTGGTGAACGGGCCTGTTCAGGAGTCCTCCCAATGTAGAAAAACATAGCTTACGCCCAAAAATGTGATTTTTTCTAAAATTAGAGTTTCCCAAAGGGACCAATAGGTAGACAATATACGTCTATAGGGTATGTACATTGATCCCTTTGGGAAGCTTTCTCTAATATCGAGAAATGCAACATTTTTGAGGCAGAAACCTTGCCAGAACCACCTGAAACCGTTGCTCGAAGCCTCATGATGGTTCCTAAGGGAGTGTCGTACCCAAAGCTAATCCCTTTTCGCAGATAGGGGTGCTACATTCCCCAAATAGACTCTCCCTTCCGGGTGGTGAACGGGCCTGTTCAGGAGCCCTCCCAATGTAGAAAAAAATAGCTTACGCCCAAAAATGTGATTTTCTCTAAAATTAGAGTTTCCCAAAGGGACCAATAGATAGACAATATACGTCAATAGGGTATGTACATTGATCCCTTTGGGGAAGCCTTCCCTAATATCGAGAAAAGCAACACTTTTGAGGTTTTGTGCTAGAAAACCTCCCAAGACCACCTCGAATCACGGCCTGAAGTTTCATGATGTCTTTTAAGTGATTGACGTACTCAATTGCAATGTCATATCTGAATTAAAGCTTCAAATTTGCCCAAACTAGTAGATAATCCGTAGGATGCTAGTATAGGGTACAACCCGAAAATTTTTGGAACTCGTGTACCTACTTTTGGTACTGACCAATACTAGGAACCCTAGTTTTATACTACAAAACAGTTGAAAGCTACTGGGGCACAATAAAGCACCAGAAAGGGTGAAATAGATTTTTTATTAGAAAATTAAATTCCCCAAAGGGACCAATAGATAGACAATATACGTCAATAAGGTATGTACATTGATCCCTTTGGGGAAGCTTTCTCTAATATCGAGAAATGCAACATTTTTGAGGCAGAAACCTTGCCTGAACCACCTCAAACCGTTGCTCGAAGCCTCATGATGGTTCCTAAGGGAGTGTCGTACCCAAAGCTAATCCCTTTTCGCAGATAGGGGTGCTACATTCCTCAAATAGACTCTCCATTCCGGGTGGTGAACGGGCCTGTTCAGGAGTCCTCCCAATGTAGAAAAACATAGCTAACGCCCAAAAATGTGATTTTTTCTAAAATTAGAGTTACCCAAAGGGACCAATAGATAGACAATATACGTCAATAGGGTATGTACATTGATCCCTTTGGGGAGGCTTTCTCTAATATCGAGAAATGCAACATTTTTGAGGCAGGAACCTTGCAAGAACCACCTCAAACCGTTGCCCGAAGCCTCATGATGGTTCCTAAGGGAGTGTCGTACCCAAAGCTAATCCCTTTTCGCAGATAGGGGTGCTACATTCCCCAAATAGACTCTCCCTTCCGGGTGGTGAACGGGCCTGTTCAGGAGTCCTCTCAATGTAGAAAAAAATAGCTTACGCCCAAAAATGTGATTTTCTCTAAAATTAGAGTTCCCCAAAGGGACCAATAGATAGACAATATACGTCAATAGGGTATGTACATTGATCCCTTTGGGGAAGCCTTCCCTAATATCGAGAAAAGCAACATTTTTGAGGTTTTGTGCTAGAAAACCTCACAAGACCACCTCGAATCACGGCCTGAAGTTTCATGATGTCTTTTAAGTGATTGACGTACTCAATTGCAATGTCATATCTGAATTAAAGCTTCAAATTTGCCCAAACTAGTAGATAATCCGTAGGATGCTAGTATAGGGTACAACCCGAAAATTTTTGGAACTCGTGTACCTACTTTTGGTACTGACCAATACTAGGTACCCTAGTTTTATACTACAAAACAGTTGAAAGCTACTGGGGCACAATAAAGCACCAGAAAGGGTGAAATAGATTTTTTATTAGAAAATTAAATTCCCCAAAGGGACCAATAGATAGACAATATACGTCAATAAGGTATGTACATTGATCCCTTTGGGGAAGCTTTCTCTAATATCGAGAAATGCAACATTTTTGAGGCAGAAACCTTGCCAGAACCACCTCAAACCGTTGCTCGAAGCCTCATGATGGTTCCTAAGGGAGTGTCGTACCCAAAGCTAATCCTTTTTCGCAGATAGGGGTGCTACATTCCTCAAATAGACTCTCCCTTCCGGGTGGTGAACGGGCCTGTTCAGGAGTCCTCCCAATGTAGAAAAACATAGCTTACGCCCAAAAATGTGATTTCTTCTAAAATTAGAGTTTCCCAAAGGGACCAATAGATAGACAATTTACGTCAGTAGGGTATGTACATTGATCCCTTTGGGGAGGCTTTCTCTAATATCGAGAAATGCAACATTTTTGAGGCAGGAACCTTGCAAGAACCACCTCAAACCGTTGCCCGAAGCCTCATAATGGTTCCTAAGGGAGTGTCGTACCCAAAGCTAATCCCTTTTCGCAGATAGGGGTGCTACATTCCCCAAATAGACTATCCCTTCCGGGTGGTGAACGGGCCTGTTCAGGAGCCCTCTCAATGTAGAAAAAAATAGCTTACGCCCAAAAATGTGATTTTCTCTAAAATTAGAGTTTCCCAAAGGGACCAATAGATAGACAATATACGTCAATAGGGTATGTACAATGATCCCTTTGGGGAAGCCTTCCCTAATATCGAGAAAAGCAACACTTTTGAGGTTTTGTGCTAGAAAACCTCACAAGACCACCTCGAATCACGGCCTGAAGTTTCATGATGTCTTTTAAGTGATTGACGTACTCAATTGCAATGTCATATCTGAATTAAAGCTTCAAATTTGCCCAAACTAGTAGATAATCCGTAGGATGCTAGTATAGGGTACAATCCGAAAATTTTTGGAACTCGTGTACCTACTTTTGGTACTGACCATTACTAGGAACCCTAGTTTTATACTACAAAACAGTTGATAGCTACTAGGGCACAATAAAGCACCAGAAAGGGTGAAATAGATTTTTTATTAGAAAATTAAATTCCCCAAAGGTACCAATAGATAGACAATATACGTCAATAGGGTATGTACATTGATCCCTTTGGGGAAGCTTTCTCTAATATCGAGAAATGCAACATTTTTGAGGCAGAAACCTTGCCAGAACCACCTCAAACCGTTGCTCGAAGCCTCATGATGGTTCCTAAGGGAGTGTCGTACTCAAAGCTAATCCTTTTTCGCAGATAGGGGTGCTACATTCCTCAAATAGACTCTCCCTTCCGGGTGGTGAACGGGCCTGTTCAGGAGTCCTCCCAATGTAGAAAAACATAGCTTACGCCCAAAAATGTGATTTTTTCTAAAATTAGAGTTTCCCAAAGGGACCAATAGATAGACAATATACGTCAATAGGGTATGTACATTGATCCCTTTGGGGAGGCTTTCTCTAATATCGAGAAATGCAACATTTTTGAGGCAGGAACCTTGCAAGAACCACCTCAAACCGTTGCCCGAAGCCTCATAATGGTTCCTATGGGAGTGTCGTACCCTTTTCGCAGATAGAGGTGCTACATTCCCCAAATAGACTCTCCCTTCCGGGTGGTGAACGGGCCTGTTCAGGAGCCCTCCCAATGTAGAAAAAAATAGCTTACGCCCAAAAATGTGATTTTCTCTAAAATTAGAGTTTCCCAAAGGGACCAATAGATAGACAATATACGTCAATAGGGTATGTACATTGATCCCTTTGGGGAAGCCTTCCCTAATATCGAGAAAAGCAACACTTTTGAGGTTTTGTGCTAGAAAACCTCACAAGACCACCTCGAATCACGGCCTGAAGTTTCATGATGTCTTTTAAGTGATTGACGTACTCAATTGCAATGTCATATCTGAATTAAAGCTTCAAATTTGCCCAAACTAGTAGATAATCCGTAGGATGCTAGTATAGGGTACAATCCGAAAATTTTTGGAACTCGTGTACCTACTTTTGGTACTGACCAATACTAGGAACCCTAGTTTTATACTACAAAACAGTTGAAAGCTACTAGGGCACAATAAAGCACCAGAAAGGGCGAAATAGATTTTTTATTAGAAAATGAAATTCCCCAAAGGGACCAATAGATAGGCAATATACGTCAATAGGGTATGTACATTGATCCCTTTGGGGAAGCCTTCCCTAATATCGAGAAAAGCAACACTTTTGAGGCAGAAACCTTGCAAGAACCACCTCAAACCGTTGCCCGAAGCCTCATGATGGTTCCTAAGGGCGTGTCGTACCCAAAGCTAATCCCTTTTCGCAGATAGGGGTGCTACATTCCCCAGATAAACTCTCCCTTCCGGGTGGTGAACGGGCCTGTTCAGGAGTCCTCCCAATGTAGAAAAAAATAGCTTACGCTCAAAAATGTGATTTTCTCTAAAATTAGAGTTTCCCAAAGGGACCAATAGATAGACAATATACGTCAATAGGGTATGTACATTGATCCCTTTGGGGAAGCCTTCCCTAATATCGAGAAAAGCAACACTTTTGAGGTTTTGTGCTAGAAAACCTCACAAGACCACCTCGAATCACGGCCTGAAGTTTCATGATGTCTTTTAAGTGATTGACGTACTCAATTGCAATGTCATATCTTAATTAAAGCTTCAAATTTGCTCAAACTAGTAGATAATCCGTAGGATGCTAGTATAGGGTACAATCCGAAAATCTTTGGAACTCGTGTGCATACTTTTGGTACTGACTAATACTAGGAACCCTAGTTTTATACTACAATACAGTTGAAAGCTACTAGGGCACAATAAAGCACCAGAAAGGGTGAAATAGATTTTTTATTAGAAAATTAAATTCCCCAAAGGGACAAATACATAGGTAATAGCGTCACTGATGTATGTACATTGATCCCTTTGGGGAAGCGTTCCCAAATATCGAGAAATGCAACATTTTTGAGGCAGAAACCTTGCAAGAACCACCTCAAACCGTTGCCCGAAGCCTCATGATGGTTCCTAAGGGAGTGTCGTAGTTAAAGCTAATCCCTTTTCGCAGATAGGGGTGCTACATTCCTCAAATAGACCTCCCTTCAGGGTGGTGAACGGGCCTGTTCAGGAGTCCTCCCAATGTAGAAAAAAATAGCTTACGCCCAAAAATGTGATTTTCTCTAAAATTAGAGTTTCCCAAAGGGACCAATATATAGACAATATACGTCAATAGGGTATGTACATTGATCTCTTTGGGGAAGCTTTCTCTAATATCGAGAAATGCAACATTTTTGAGGTTTCCTAGCAGAAACCTCGCAAGAACCACCTCAAATCATTGCCCGAAGCCTCATGATGGTTTCTAAGGGAGTGTCGTACTCAAAGCTAATCCCTTTCCGCAGATAGGGGTGCTACATTCCACAAATAGACTCTCCCTTGCGGGTGGTGAACGGGCCTGTTCAGGAGTCCTCCTAATGTAGAACAAAATTGTTTACGCCAAAAAATATTCTTTTCCCTAAAATTGGAGTTTCCCAAAGGGACCAATAGATAGACAATAAGTGTCAATAGGGCATATACATTGATCCCTTTGGGGAAGCTTTGCATAACATCGAGAAAGGTAACATTTTTGAGGTTTCCTAGCAGAAACCTCACAAGAACCACCTCAAAGCACTGCTGGAAACCTCATGATAGTCCCTAAGTGAGCGTCGCACTCAAAGCTAATCCCTTTCCTCAGATAGGGGTGTTGCATTGCCCAAATTGACTCTCCCTTATGCTTGATGAACCAGGCTTACTCAGGAGTCCTCCCAATGTACAAAAAATTAGCCTACGCCCAAAAATGTTAGGTTCCCCAAAATTTTAGTTCCTCAAAGGGACTAATACATAGACAATAGTCAATAGTCAATAGTGTATGTGCATTGATCCCTTTGGGGAAGCTTTCCCTAATATCGATAAATACAACATCTTTGAGGTTTCCTAGCAGAAACCTCACAAGGGCCACCTCAAATCACTACCCCAAACATAATAAAATTATTTGTTCGCAGAAAAGCTCACAGAACTACCTTCCGTCCCCCTACTTGTGGGGAACAGAACCCTTTCAAAGCAGAAAAAATTGTTTATGTCCAAAAATGTGACTGTCAACAAAAGCGCCAAAGCGCCGTTCCTAAGGTTTTTCTCAGAAAATCAGAAATCAACGCACGATTGCCTCATGAAAGTTCCTAATTGAGTAGGGACTCACTCTTTCCACAAATAGGGGCGTTACATTCCCCAGAGCGAATCCTTACTTCGAGTAATAAGTCGGATCACCCTAAGGGTTCTTTCAGTGTAAAAAGTAGTATCAAAAGCCTATTGTCCACTAAAACCATTTACCCCAAACGTCATGAAACATATCTGTGGAAAGTGGGAACTACTGATATGTTCCTCTAGAAAAAACGTCTCTATTTGCAGTAATTGTTAAGGAATACTTCCTCAAAGGGATCGTTGTACATATACTGTTGTCTATGGATTCGTCAATTTAGGCAACCAGTTATATATCCATTGGAGAAAAATATATACTGGTCAGTTTGGGAATGCAGAATCACTAGCCGAGATCAGAACCAGGTCACCTCCCCAAACTGACCATTATATGATTAATGAGCACAGCTTCGAAACGGATTGCCCTAGGGCAGTAAAAGTCGGAGCAAATCAACAATCGCGGTCAATTCTTTGATTTCAGTCGATAAAAGAACCCCCTGAATTTGCCTCCCCAAAGGGATCAATACGCATACATATATATACAGGCTGGTCCAACACTAGTGTCCAGCGGCAAAACGACCTTTTCCTTTGAAGCTAGAGTTTTGAATTTTTTACAGGGTGTATGGGTACTAAAAGCCCTCCAGATGGCCTTACATTTTTTTTGATTGGACCAAAAATGTGACGTCACGAGATTTCAAATTGCGCTATTTTCATGGAATAAATAATTTTTGTCTATAGGTTGATTATTTTGGGCCTTAAGATTATGTTGACCAGATTTTTAATTTTTTTGAACGTCAGGTTAGCAAACTGCAGAAGGCAAAATAATCGTCATTTTATTTCATAAGGAGGCCGTGAAACAATATCGAAACGATGCGCCGTGTGTCCAACTTGAGTTCATCGGAGATTTAGAACTGTCAGTTGCTTGTCATGTTTTGACAGGGGCAATTGAGCTCCAGAATTATTAATTGATTGATTTATTCGAATAATTTAATATTCTTACAAAAAAATTATGTGAAAATCATCGAGTCTGTCCCGCGAAGTTTTAAACACGCGCAGACGCAAAGCGTGTTGTTTACATCTCGACAGTTGATGCCTGGAAGATGTGAAGATTAATCAATTTTTCAGCAGTTTATTTTCTTGCAAACACTCTCCAGAGGTTTACCTCATTTAATTATCAGTGAATTGAGTAAGTTTTTCAATTTTCTTTGTATTATCAGCAATACTGGTTAATTTAAGGTGTGAAGATTTGGACGACAGGATCATCACAATCTACAAGAAACAGTTATTTACTACAATTACAAGATAAAGAAATAACGAAGGCAAGACTAGCAGAATTATTCGTCAGTATTAGTAATGAGAACGAGAAACTGAAACCCTGTCTGTCGAAGTGTCCGAACTTTTGGGGACTTGCAATGCGAATGAATCTGGGACTGGTTTTAAAATCATTCGTATTGTCTTTGTAAAACAATCAGCAAAACAGTAACAATTTCTGTTGGATTAAATTATGAATAAAGCACCACTAAACTTATTTATTTTAAGTCAGGTACACACACCATCTTTATGAAATGGTCTGAATATTCACTTGGAACAAAATTTATCACATTACTAATTCAACAATGTAGTTTATTTAGTTAAACGTAGTAAGGTTTCACTGCAATCTTGACACTAAACTAATCATTGCAGTCACTACACGAGTTCCTCAAACCAACACTGGTGCACAATATCCACACTTTTCCCTTGTAAAATGTAAACAGTCTTGGCTCAGAACATGATAATCATCAACAATTATTATTAAATTATTTGTAGTAGATGCCATAATCTTGTCGTTTAAATCCGAGTCCAAATCTTCAACATTACCTTCAATTAAACAGGGTTGTTTTTACAAATACAATGAAAGTTGAAAAACTTACCCAATTTACAGATAATTAAATGGGGTAAACCTCTGTAGGAGTTTGCAAGGAAATAAACTGCTACAAAGGTTATTCTTCGTGTCGGACTGCCGGCATCAGCTGTCGAGATGTAAATAACACGCTTTGCGTCTGCGCGTATTTAAAACTTCGCGGGACAGACTCGATGATTTTCACATAATTCTTTTGTAAGAATATTAAATTATTCGAATAAATCAATCGATTAATAATTCTGGAGCTCAATTGCCCCTGTCAAAACATGACAAGCAACTGACAGTTCTAAATCTCCGATGAACTCAAGTTGGACACACGGCGCATCGTTTCGATATTGTTTCACGGCCTCCTTATGAAATAAAATGACGATTATTTTGCCTTCTGCAGTTTGCTAACCTGACGTTCAAAAAAATTAAAAATCTGGTTAACATAATCTTAAGGCCCAAAATAATCAACCTATAGACAAAAATTATTTATTCCATGAAAATAGCGCAATTTGAAATCTCGTGACGTCACATTTTTGGTCCAATCAAAAAAAATGTAAGGCCATCTGGAGGGTTTTTAGTACCCATACACCCTGTAAAAAATTCAAAACTCTAGCTTCAAAGGAAAAGGTCGTTTTGCCGCTGGACACTAGTGTTGGACCAGCCTGTATATACACAAAAGCGAAGTCTTTGAAGCTTTTTGAGAATACAAAATTTTTGTTGAAACTCAAACTGGACGAAAATAGAAATAGTGTAACAATGGAGGAAAGTTTTGCAGCAACGAATTTGACAAGTATCTGAAAGTTAACGGAATTGCCAGGACATTTACTATCAAGTATACTCCACAGGAAAAACCCGTACCCTTGTTGAAGTGACGAGATGCACATGCTAACACGGTCAGATTTCGGAAACATTTGCACCAGTTACACGCATGAGTTCAATGAGATTGTTATTAGCTCTATCGATTGAAAACAACCTACAGATTTTTCAATTCCACATTGCTACCGTTTGCCTGAATGCGACAAGAAGATCGTAGATAGAACAAAAGATTGGGCGGGAAATTGAGATCAAAGCAATTTGACCTTGAGTCAAGCCGTCTTCTAGAGAGTCGTGGACCGGTTTCGCACTTCAACGTCAACACGACACACTCCAGAAGACGACCTGACTCTCAATCAACTAAAGAGCCATTTCTGGCCGTTAACCTGAACTATGGAGCTGAGCTATCGGAGCTGAGTGACAGTCAGGTCGTCTTCTGGAGTGTGTCGTGCTGACGAGCCCTGCTGTAGGTATAGCACGGTGGCCAACCAGGACTGGATTCCTCAATCCAACTTTCTTGGCGGGGAGTCCGATAGCCCAGGTTAGCGGCCAGAAATGGCGCTTTCCGTTGTCTCACATCACCACAGTTTTTGAAAGGTAGACTGACTGAGTTGGAAAAAGGAAGGAAGGAGGAAAAGCAAACAGTTGTTGGGGTAAGAGGAAAAAGCGTGGAAAAAAAACAGGTAAGGTCATACGCTATTGTGGTAAGTTCCAAGGATGGGGTTGAATCTGGGAAATGTCGTTTAAGTGTCCTGAGTATTCGGAGAAGCTCAGGGTGGCTAAGGAGAGGGTTTCATCTTTGTAGAGTTCAACGTGTTGCAGCTGAACTGTCAGCGCAGCTATGGGGTGATGTGTGATGTAGGGGTGTTGATGAGGAGAGAGGGAATTAGAGTGGCACTGTTACAAGAGCCATATATTAGGGAGAGTAAGGTGTGCGGGTTGCCTGAAGAAATGAGAATCTACGGTCCCAACGAAGGGGCTGTGGTTGTCGTAGATTCTTTGGGACTGGACGCACTTGAGGTAAGAGTGAATGGTAGGAGCATGGGTGTTTGTGTGAGTTTGGAGAGCGAGGATGGGCGGATGTGTGTAGCATCTGTTTACTGTAGGTATGGAATGGACTTAGGAGAGTATCTGGAATGGATCGATGAGGTTGTGGGGAGGTGCGGGGAAGTGCCTCTCTTAGTGGGCATGGATGCTAATGCGGTGTCTTCTATTTGGCACAGTAAAAATATAAGAAGGGGTTATGAGAATGTGGAGAGGGGGTGCGAGCTCGAAGAGTTTATTGTAGCTGAGGAACTGGTGGTTTTAAACCGGCCTAGTGGTGCTTTTACGTTTAGTGGCCCGATGGGAGAGTCTGACATTGATGTTACAGTATGCAATAGTGAATGGATGGATACCTACAGTACGGAATGGGAGGTAAGGGAGGATTGGGGGTGTAGTGACCATAACTGCATCAGTATGAGGGTGAGAAGGAAACTGGCTAGAAGGAGGACTGGCAGGGTGAAAGAAAAGCGTGGTTGGTGTATGATTGGTGTTGATTGGACGAGGTTTAAGGAAAGCTGCTAAAATGCTGTAAGGATATTTCATTGTTGGAATTCCGTTATCTCCCTGTGGAAGAGGAGTTGGAGGTGCTAGTTGCATGGATCCGCACAGCCATGGCCAAGGCGGAGGGCAGGAAGAAAAATAGAAAGAATATAGTGTGGTGGAACGACGAGTTAGATGAGCTGAAGAGTGGGATGGCCAGAGCCAGGAAGAGGTGGCAGGCTTCTCGAAGAAATCCTGACCGCCTCGTTGAAGCTGGTCTCGGGAATGCCTACAGAAACGCGCTCGGAAAGTATAAAAAGAGAATAAAGGAGATAAAATTAGAGAAATGGAAGGAGATGGTTGGTAACGTTGGCTGTGGGGACCCATGGGGTCAGGTCTATAAAATATGTAAGGGTGGGGCAAGGGATAGGATGTTGATGGGAATAAAGATTAACGGAGATACAACTGGAACATGGAGGGAAACGATGACGGCTCTTCTGGAGAACTTCTTTCCAGATGACGGTGTGGGTGGTAGAGTGAATGATGAGGAGTCTGGAGATGAAGAGGAGGCAGTTGTTTTGGAAAAGTGGGAGCTGGAGGAAAGTATTGGTAGGTTAAGGCCGGGAAAGTCTCCAGGAGTAAATGGGATTACACCAGAGATAATCAAGAGAGTATGGGCTGTGTTAGAGGATTATGTGATGTGTTGGATGGATAAATGTGTGAGCCAGGGAAAATTCTTGAAAGAATGGAAAATGGGGAAGGTAACAGTGCTGCTTAAAGGGGGAAATAAAGACAGGACCCTACCAGGTTCGTACAGGGCTATATGCTTATTGGACGTCCTGGGAAAGGTCCTGGAACGGGTGATGGTTAGGAGATTAGACGAACGATTAGAAGGGAACAGGTCAGAAAGGCAGCATGGCTTTATGAGTGGGAGAAGTACTGAGACAGCGTGGCACATGGTGAAGCGAATTGTTGCGGGGTCCGAGTCCGGATATGTGCTGGGACTTTTTGTAGATTTCAAAGGGGCATTCGATAACCTTAGATGGGGGCCGATTTTACAAAAACTGAAAGCCATAGGATGTGAAGAACTGGGGCTATGGAGGGGTTATTTTAGGGAGAGAATGGTATGTGTGATTGGGGCGAGTGGGATGATTGCTAGAGAGGTTACCAAGGGCTGTCCACAGGGCTCCATCTGTGGACCTGCCATTTGGAACCTCATGATGGATGATTTGCTGAGAGAGTTACAGAATCTGAGGATTGAGGTGGTGGCATATGCGGACGATCTGTTGTGCATGATTGAGGCGGACAGTAGGAGGGGATTGGAATCGATAGGGCAGTTGGCTATAGATAAAATAGTCAGTTGGGGTGAAGCTGTAGGTGTTGAGGTGTTGAAGGATAAAACCGTCATGCTGCTGCTAAAGGGAAGGCTGGCGGTTTCGGGAGGAAAGGGGATTAAAAGGATTAATGAGGTGAGGTATTTGGGAATCAAGGTTGGAGAAAGGCTAAATTTCAAGCCGCATGTCATCGGGTTAGTAGACAAGGTAGCAGGAATGATTGTCGGATATAGCAGAGTATTAAGAAAGGATTGGGGGGTGAACAGAACAGTTATGAGGATTTGGTATAAGGGGTTAATGATTGCGTGTGTGGCATATGGAGTGTCTGGTGTGACGTGTTAAAGTATGGGTATGCTAGGAACTGTGTGAATAGATGTCGGAGATGTGTGATTTATGGATGTCTGGGTGTGTGCAGGACGGTGAGCACGGAGGCAATGTAGGTGTTGATGGGTGAGCCGTGGGACCTGGAGCTTCTAAGATTGGGCCTGGGAGTGCTGATGAAGAAGGGAATAACTTTAGGCGTGGGATGGATTATCAATGAAGAGGAGGTTGTTAGGATGGGAGTGGGGGAAGGGTTAAATATTCTGAAGGAAAGGCTTTGGGAAGCATGGCAGCAAAGGTGGGAGGAAGGGGACAAGGGACGGGTCACTTTTGGATTTATGCCAAGGGTTGACTTCGTACAGAAACAGAGTGGTTTGCACCTGGAATGTATGGGTTGTTCCTGCTCACTGGACACGGAAGTATGAATGCTTGGTTGAAAGAGAGAGGGTTGAGTGATAGTGATAGGTGTGATTGTGGAGAGGTAGAAGATTTAAAGCATGTTTTGTATGGATGCAGATTGACGGAGGATCTGAGGGAAATGCATGGGATAAAAGAGGAGGGAACGGAAGCGGAGGAAAAGCTTGTGAGAACGAAAGAAAGTTACGGAAGATTGATGGAATATGCGAGGGACACTTTTAATAGGCGTAAGGAAAGGAGTGTGCATGAAGGAGTTTAAGGGATGAGGAAGGATGTTGTGAAAATGGCAGTGAGAATTAGAGAGTGAATCGGAGTTGGTGCCGGTGAAGGGCGAAAGCCTATGTACCGGCACTGAAATAGAATAAATGTGTGTGTGTGTGTGTGTGTGTGTGTGTCTCACATCACCTTCACTGAGAAATTGAGATTAATGAAATTCATACCAAGGAATGCAGATCCTTGTCTTTTGTGTACTCTACAAGACCCGAAGGGAGAATTGTTTTAAGTCTAATTTATGTTGACGGTATCCTAGCGGGTTACGAAAACATCGACGACTTGAGATACCTTAAAATAGAGCTGTCTCGCGACTTCGAGCTTAAGAATATAGGTGCTGCACATTACTGCCTTGGAACCGAAATAACAAGGAACAACACCAGGATAACGATGTCGCAAGCAGGATACATCAACGAAATTTTGAAACGTCAATATGCAGGAATGTAACAGGGCCTCGACCCCATTAGAACCGAATCTGAAATTATCATATGTACCAATTAAGCGCCCCCGAAACCCACCTCCTTCAACCCCTGAGGATAATAATTTTAAATGGAATAAATTGCACCCCCTTCAACCCCCAACACAAAAATTTGACGCTAGAAAGTTGATGCTTGACCTATACTTATACTAATTGAACGCAAAAAAATTCATCACCTGCTGATACACCCTCACGATTCCTTTATCATGAGCATATGCTTCGGCATATATTTGGTGCAGATTACATCTGCACCCAAAACCACCAAGCCCACCTTAATATATGAATCATTCAAGGTGAATAAACATCTACAGGGATACGCGCAGATCTTTGCATCAGCAACGTTAATCCGAATACGCCGGCAGAAGAAATACGCAATTATTTAAAATCAAAGCGTCCGAAGCAACACTTTATTGTAGAAGACCTGCCCATGAGAGAGAATGCACACAGCCGCGCATTTAAGCTCACATTTGATTTCTCCCTGCTTGAAGATTTAAATAAGGCTGAATTTTGGCCCGAGGGGGTTATTGTTAAGCGGTTTTTTCATCCGCGAAAGCGTAACCCATCAGAGAGCTAAAACATAAATAATTAGTTTAAAGAAAAGGTCCATCCTCGAAGTGGCTTGTAATATTTATGAGTAGGTAGTAAACAAAGTCTTGCCACAAATTGATATATTACGAAGTAAAATGATTAAGGCGACATGTTTCGGTCTACTAGACCAGTGCATCACGAACAAAATAACCAACTCGAAGTTTTGTTGCAGGACACAAGTCCTGCAGTACTTTGCATACAAGAGCACTGAGTTCAATCCAACACTAAAGCATTACTTGATACAATCTCAGGTTATAAAAATGTAACACATTATTGCAGGACAAACCATTCACACGGAGGTACTGCCATCTTAGCGAGGGAAAATTTTCAAATATCCGAGATTAATAAGATCTCTGCGTTGTCCACCGAAATGGAAATGGAATGTTGTGCTGCCTTATTGCACACTAACAAAGGAAGATAGCAATTATCAACATCTACCGACCAGAGGGTGATATTGAACCCTTCTTAATTACGCTCACCAGAATTATTACAGAGTGTTTGAAAATAACCCCTCACCTAATTTTGGCAGGCGACTTAAACATCGACTACTTGGTTCGATCCAGGGACCGGAGCTTGTTGCAGGATTTATTTGACTCATTTCGGATAAATAACACAATAGCTTGTCCAACAAGAATATTTACAAACAAGAATGATCGCACGTCAGCCACGTCGATTGACTACATGGTTACAAACTTAGAAGAATCGGAATATACCACTGAGGTGGAAGAAATGCATTTCGGCGACCATTATGGAATCTCTTTTACAATAAATGACTTAAAACTGCAAATGAAGAAGCCCAAAGGTACAACTCTAGTTAGAAAGGTAAACACCGAAAACTTGGCAAATTTAGATAGAGATCTTAGGAGCGTGGTATGGAATCTACACGGGGACATTGATGTGAACTTTCAAAAATTTAGAAAAGCCTTCTGTGAGTTGTACGACAAAAACTGCCCGTTGGTGTGCAATTCATTGAAATCTCGGCCAGGCAAAAGTTGGGTAAACAACGAAATCCGAATGAGCAGCAAAATTCTAAAAAATACGCATTGGCTGTATAAAACCACCCAGAGTGCACATCTGAAGGATCAATACAAACTGCAACTAAAAGAGCATAGAAAACTTGTGAATTCAGTCAAATTCAAACACAACAACCGCACCATTGATGAAGCTCCGAATAAAACCGCTGCGATTTGGAAAATTGTGAACAAGAAAATAGGAAACGATAGGAAAAAAAGTGAACCAACTACTCTGAAAATTCACGGTAGAGAAACCTCCGTCCCAGCGAAAATTTGCGAACATTTTGGCAAATACTTCTCAAACATCGCAGTTGAGTCAGTGGACCAGCATTTTCAGGGAAATGTATCCAAAGTGTGTACGTTACCCGACCCAGTGGAAAATTCAATGTTTTTTAGTGAAGTGACCTGTGAGGAAGTCTTAAAAGTTATAAGAAATTTAAAACCGAAAAAATCTTCAGGTGACGACAACGTAAGTGCCATAGTAATAAAAGGCGTTAGTGCTAGTGTTGTCAATCCACTTACGTTTCTAGCTAATCAATCAATACAAAGTGGAAAGTTTCCTATAGGGCTGAAAGCAGCCGAAATGAAACCAGTGTTCAAAGGTAAAAACGACCACATGGACGTTGCTAACTATCGCCCTATAAGTTTAATCAGTATATTCTCGAAAATAGTGTTTGTGAAAGACTAACCAACTTTCTCGAGAAATTCAGGATATTGAGTGACATGCAACACGGCTTCAGGAAGGAACATTCGACGGAGACCGCAGTAATCAGTGCTTTAGACCTCATGCAGGGTGTTATTTTTAAAACTTCCCACCTTGAATATCTTTGGATGTAATAAAGATATCGAATTGAACTAAACGCTGATCAATCCCGCATGGAGGGGGACACTTGTGCGTATATAGAGGGAATTTTTTCCACTTCCGGTTTAACCGGAAATGACCTTAACTTTGTTTTTTCAAATGGAATGACACCTTTTTCTCAACGGATTCGGAATCTACCATTTTTTCTGAGTAAGAAGCATGTATCATACTTGACCGGAAGTGCATTGACGGCCACCCTAGATTTTCAAAAACATCGAAGAAATCGGTGAAAAATTGAGATTTTCGAAAAACGCAAAAACACGTCTACTTTAATTATTTGAGGCAAATTCATCTGCCCATTGACATTTTCTTTTTATTTACTTTTTAGTTTTTGACAGATTGTGAAGACAAAATTTGACAGAAATAAGAGAAATCAAAAAATGAAATTGCTCAGGTAAATTTGCATCAAAAAAACTAACTTGATGTGTTTTTGCGTTTTTCGAAAATCTCAACATTTCACCGATTTCTTCGATGTTTTTGAAAATCTAGGGTGGCCGTGACTGCACTTCCGGTCAAGTGTGATATATGTTTCTGACTCAGAAAAAATCGTAGATTCCGAATCCGTTGAGAAAAAGGTGTCATTCCATTTGAAAAAGCAAAGTAAAGGTCATTTCCGGTTAAACCGGAATATTTTTAATTTTTATAAACGATTTACCGTCGAACGTAAAATCAGGCTCCCCGATTATTTATGCAGACGATACGTCAATAATAATATCCGTACCGTCAGTTAATGAATTGATTGACAAGTACCACAATGTAATCCGTGACATGAACAATTGGTGTTACAAAAACAAACTCATTCTAAATGCCTCGAAAACCGAGAAAGTGGTCTTCTACAAAATAGAATCTGCTATTGGATATATTAATCTTGATACAACAGATAATGTAAATTTCCTGGGCATTCTAATTGACTGCAAATTAAAATGGAACACTCACATTGACAGACTATGTAAAAAGCTTAATACTTCGTATTTTGCTTTGCTCCAAATTAAGCCGGAAATAGATCATGCAGCCCTGATGGGCGCCTATTACTCGCTTGTATATTCACATCTTTCATACAATGTAATTGCATGGGGTGCCGCTAGTGACATCTCTAGAGTAATGGTTCTCCAAAAGCGGATAATAAGACTTTTGTTTAACTTGAAACCGCGGCAAAGTTGTAAAAATGCCTTTAGAGATAACAAGTTACTAACAGTAGTATCAATATAAAGGGTGTCCCAAAAAAAACCGAACGATTTATTTTTGGTTATAACTTTATTATTATTGGAGCGATTTTCCCCAATTTTATACGAGACGTAGTCAAAAGATGAGGCTTTTAGAATCGGCAACCATTTTCCAGATGGCGCCACTAATAAATTTTTTATGACAGTTTTCTACAAGGCCACTTTTTGATTGGCTGGAGTTAAACCATCTGTGAAGCGATCAAAATGAAAATAGTGTAAGCTTAAAGCCGATCCTTTTCTCTTCCAAAACAACTTTACAAAATTTTATTCTGAACCTTCATGATTAATTTACAAATTTTTCTGTGATGCTCTAAAACGGGTTTTTTAAGATTTATTTGATATTAATTCGCTACCGATCTTGACAAAATTTTCAGAATCCTTGGTAACACCATAAATCTTTCGTAAAATAACGTTAGGTACTTTGTGCAGGAATTTAACTTAAGTACTATAGTTATACAAAATGTTAAAATAAATGAAACCCAAAAAAATGGTCTAACATTGACTTGCTTGTGAACTGGACAAGTTGTTCTTCAGCTTATGACTGTTTATAAAGCACATATTTGGTTTATTTTAAAATCCAGAATTGTTGTTTATTCCAATCCAGCCTGTTGTCTGTAGCCGCTTTTAGTGCCAACATTTTTTACTAAGTACAATTTCATATTATTCTCGTTAATTTTTTAATCAAATGTGTTCATAAAAATTTGCTAGGGTGGCGCCATCTGCAAAGTGACATCATTTTGCGAAATATTGATGGTGTTACTTAGGATTCTGCAAATTTTGTCAAGATCGGTGGCAAAATAAAAAATAAATCTTCAAAAATCCTTGTTTTAAAGCATCACAAAAAAAATTATAAATGAATCAAGAACGGTCAGAATGAGATTTTGTAAAGTTGGTTTAGAAAAGAAAATCATTAGCTTCCATCCTACACTAATTTCATTTTGATCGGTTCACAGATGGTTCAACTCCAGCCAATCAAAAAGTGTTCTTGTAAAAAACTGCCTCAAAAGATTTATCAGTGGCGCCATCTGGAAAATGGTTGTAGATCCTAAAAGCCTCATCTTTTGGCTACGTCCCGTATAAAATTGAGGAAAATCGGTCCCATAATAATAAAGTTATAACCAAAAATAAATCGTTCGGTTTTTTTTGGGACACCCTTTATATTTTAAAATGTTGTGTTTACGTTTTCACACACAGAAATTTTTTCCAAAATAGCAATGTACACCACAGTTATAGCACAAGGCATGGCTCCGAAATAAGGCTCCCACTGCATAAATCAGCACTATTTGAGAAGTCCCCTGCATACGCCAGCTCAATTATCTATAATAAATTGCCGAAGGAAATTAAGTTTGCATCTAACTTCAATAAATTCCATATATTGCTGAAATCTTTCCTAATTGTATTCTTTAAGTGAATTCTTAACAATGTGAAATATTCTCTGTTTTACTGTGATATGTATATGTATTTAATTGTTTCTTATATGATTTCCTTGACGAGTTCTATATGACGTGATTGTTATCCTCTGAACTAATAAACATTATTATTATTATTATTACACATTGCATTGATATACATCTTCCGTTGGCTTTTGTTAGCAGAGTTGGATGTAAAATTTTTGTGGTAGGTAGGGGAAAGTGGTCTAAAATGATTCTAGGAGGTGAAATGATCCCCCCTTTAAAATAAACATGAATGGTGCCATCTCACAAAATTGTTGTAAAAGTTGCTCTACGTCGGTAAGGTGACTTTCTAGCTATGACAGATTATGCAGGGGGTTATGCAGTCTCTTTTTCTTTGTACAATAAAATTCAATTCCAAATAATCCCACAAAAATTCACATAATTCCAATAATTCCAGTAAAAAATTCAAAAATTCCAATAATTCCAAAAAAATTCTAATAATTCCAAAAAAATTCCAATAATTCCAAAAAAATTCCAATAATTCCAAAAAAATTCCAATAATTCAGTCCCTTTGCGCATGCGTACCAAATAGGCGGCAATTTAAATGACGACAGAATTGCTATCCATTACATTCCCAAGAGCCACGATTTAGTAGATACATTTCAGATTACACCAACTAATGTAAGCAGCCATCAACTAAGGTACTAATTTAAAGAGCTTCAACAGCGGTTTTTTGTTCTACAAGGAATATGTATAGATATATCGAGACCTATATACAGGGTGGGTAATTTTTCGATGCTCACCATTAGCATCTCGGAAACTTGCTTTTCAAAAATGTAGTCAACATGAACTTTTTTGACAGATGTCAGAATTTGAAAATTGGTATGAATAATTTGTAAAATCAGCTTAAACTTAGATGAAAAACAAATGCGAAAAAGTACGCCGACTACTTCAATCTCTTATAACATATGTGAAAACAATTGAATTTAACAATAATAAATTACGTCTTGCCGCCGTGTAACTCAGGCTTTCACATATTTTTTCAAAAACGTCAATGTTGGTTACATTTTTGAGAAACTAATTTTGCTGTGTATCCGGAGGTGTTAAAATTCAATATGGCGCCCATAATAAAAAGGAAAGTTGACTGTCTATTCAAAATCTAGAAGGCCTAGAAAATTTCTTTTAATATCATTCAACTGACAGCTGTCAAAAATATAAAAGTTCCAAGTTTCATTTAAATAACTTCAATCGTTAGGGAGATATTATTTCTTTTTAAATTGACAATTTTCTGATTTTTTGTGATAACTCAGGAACGAATCAGAATATCGGAGAATTCTCTTCAGATTCTTAATCGCCAAGAAATAGCACAACTTTTCTCTAATTTGACCGATCCCGTAACTTTTACCGTTTAGGAGATCCCAATGGTGAGCATCGAAAAATTACCCACCCTGTATAAGTTTTTGGGCCACAAAGCAGACACACATTTTCGATCATTTCATTTAATCTTACAATTAGAAAGAGAAGTACAATTTTTTGGCAAAAGATAGGTAATTAATTCAATTTTTAAACCTGTGCAACCTATCAGAACGGACCCTTCTCGAGTTTTTTCGTAATAACCAAACTAACCAAGTTTTTTTAACGAGAAAAGGTTGTGTGTTCTCACCTACAACTACCCTTACAAAATCTTCATTGCCCTCTTTTTCTTCAAAAAAATAATTTGTAAACATAACCTCGAACCTCGCCTCACTTCATTCGAAATGTCATAGCTGTCACCGTGAGCTTGTGAAAGTGCGCAGGTCTGGGCGCAGGTAACCTTGGTGCGCATGCGCGTTAGGCATATTAATTCCAAGATAATTCCAATAATTCCATTAAAATCACTTAAAAATTCCAATAATTCCAAAAAAATTCCAATAATTCCAAGAAAATTCCAGTAATTCCAATAATTCTATTAAAATTCCAATAATTCCATGAAAATTCCAATAATTCCAAAAAAATTCAAAAAAAATTCCATTAATTCCTAACTTTTGTACAACTAATTCCAAGTGCATAGCCCCCTGAGATTATGCACCCAATTGTTTTTGACAGAACTCTTCACGTTTTTTTAAATTCTGCAGGTCTGGTCTAAGGTAGGTGCTATTTCAACCTGCTTTAGAGATTTTATTTAACATATAAGAAAAAATTCAAATGTAGAGCTGAACGTAGCGGATATCAAAGTGTCAGGTCAGAACATTTTGCAAAATTTCCCTTATATGTTTTGTTAACATAAAGCCTTATGTATTGTTCATGCACTTGGGGTAAAACGATCCCCAAATGTTTGGGGTAAAATGATCCCAACTTTTTTCGTTACTTATATTTTAATATTAAAATTACTGTAAATAGGTTTCTTTTTCCAATCAAAGTGTCACATATACTCCGTTTGCGACCAAAACGGACGGCAGTAGGCTTTGTTAGGGTGACAGAATTCACTGGGTATAGTATTTATGACATTTGTCAAATTGCATGTCACCTTCAAAATTGCTTTCAAAATTGATGCATGTTGCCAAGTCGCAGAGAGTCTAATAATGTCGAAGAAGTGCTTAAAGATCTGAGAATTCTCCTTTTACTGAAGACTGACGAAAGACGCAATGGTTTTATGCCTTCGTAATACGCATACCCACGTAAGGATGTTTTTGGAAAACGGACTTCATGTAACGCGTGGCTGGCAGGAGCCATGGTGCAAGTTTGAAGTAAATCGGAGCACTCCAAGGCCCCAGTCAGTCGCCTTTTTCCTAGGGGTCAATGGAGCCTCCTGTGGTGTTATATTTGTGACCATTTTGCTTCAGTTAATTTTTAGAATTGATTGAAGATACGAAAAGGAAACAAGAAATTATTATTTATTTGAAGGAAATTGCTTACAGAGATTGTAGAGGAGGTACCTTGCTCGCTTTAGAATTAAATGTAATATCTAAACTGCTTTCATGTAGGTCCCTATGAAGGTTTGCAAGATTCCTAATGAAAATTTACCTAATTGCTCAATATTTTTTCTGATAATTTGGAAACAAAAAAACAGACAAATGTGGCACTTCCACGCTTCCATAGATTTTGATGTTTTACCAACACTTGGGGGTTTCAAATTTTGTGGTCCATGTCTCAAAGTCTTCATTATTAGGTACCGTTTTATACCTTAAAAAGTGACATTATAAAAACGCCTCCGTAAAAAGGGAAATATCACCCGCCTGCGAACGTCTGCATCATTTAAATCTGGGCGATCTTCTTTGATTTGCTTAAAGCACCTGATTATCTGCTTTTTCTGTTCGACGCTAATTAGTTTTGGCATTTCTGCGTCTCAATAACTGTCAAAATCAACAATTAAATGTAAAATGTGACAACACGGCTAAAAGGTTCAGTGAGACAACAGTTCAGTTACTAAATGGTGACCAACTTTGAAAAACCAAACCACAGCCTACTGCCGTCCGTTTTGGTCGCGAATGGAGTATAATTTAATCATTTATGTGAAAAAAACTACCAGACAAGAGTGGTATACTTATAACCCTTAGAAGCCGTTCAGAGCAAAGAAAATAATGTTACCAGCAAGTAAGAAGTTTTTGGTTCCACTGATGGTGCTAAAACGGTGAGTCAAGGGCACAGATAAATTTTATAAAGTTTTCAATAGGTAAATACATAAAGTGTGTCCCGAAAAAAACCGAACGATTTATTTTTGGTTATAACTTTATTACTATTGGACCGATTTTCCCCAATCTTGTACGAGACGTAGTCAAAAAATGAGGCTTTTAGAATCGACAACCATTTTCCAGATGGCGCCACTAATAAATTTTTTATGGCAGTTTTCTACAAGGCCACTTTTTGATTGGCTGGAGTAGAACCATCTGTGAAGCGATCAAAATGAAAATAGTGTAAGCTTAAAGCTGATGCTTTTCTTTTCCAAAGCAACTTTACAAAATTTTATTCTGAACGTTCTTGACTAATTTACAAATTTTTCTGCGATGCTCTAAAACAGATTTTTTAAGATTTATTAGATATTAATTCGCTACCGATCTTGACAAAATTTTCAGAATCCTTAGTAACACCATAAATCTTTCGTAAAATAACGTTAGGTACTTTGTGCAGGAATTTAACTTAGGTACTATATCGTTATACAAAATGTTAAAATAATAAAACCCAAAAAAAATGGTCTAACATTGACTTGTTTGTGAACTCGACAAGTTGTTCTTCAGCTTATGACTGTTATAAAGCACATATTTGGTTTATTTTAAAATCCAGAATTGTTGTTTATTCAATTCCAGCCTGTTGTCTGTAGCCGCTTTTAGTGCTAACATTTATTACTAATTACACATTCATAATATTCTCGTTAATTTTTTAATCAAATGTGTTCCTAAAAATTTGCTAGGGTGGCGCCGTCTGCAAAGTGACATCATTTTGTGAAATATTGATGGTATTACTTAGGATTCTGCAAATTTTGTCAAGATCGGTGACCAAATAAAAAATAAATCTTCAAAAATCCTTGTTTTAAAGCATCACAAAAAAAATTATAAATGAATCAAGAACGGTCAGAATAAAATTTTGTAAAGTTGCTTTAGAAAAGAAAAGCATTCGCTTTCATCCTACACTAATTTCATTTTGATCGGTTCGCAGATGGTTCAACTCCAGCCAATCAAAAAGTGTTCTTGTAAAAAACTGCGACAAAAAATTTATTAGTGGCACCATCTGAAAAATGGTTGCAGATTCGAAAAGCCTCATCTTTTGGCTACGTCCCGTATAAAATTGAGGAAAATCGGTCCCATAATAATAAAGTTATAACCAAAAATAAATCGTTCGGTTTCTTTTGGGACACCCAGTGTTCATTTTACCCCAGCCATGTCTAAAATGATCCCTTTGCATGCTCGTGGTACAAATTTTTTTATCGTCGTCCTTTTCGAAATTTAATTCACAAAAAAATTATGTAAGCTACCAAAGGTTGTATCTTGTTTCCATAAAAAAATCAGATTAAAAGAACCAGTTAATTCGGTTATACAGAGATTCTCCAGTTAGGGGGATCATTTTGCACCACTCTCCCCTACCTCCCTGCCTATTTTTAGTTGCAAATTTTTGTCGATAACAATTTTGGAATAGGTATTTTACTGTTTTGGAACCACAAATTTTCAAAGCTTTACCTACTGCATGTAGCACAATAATAAAATTCCCTCCATCCCAATTTTGCTAGTAAATGTTTAAAAAATATACAAATTCCCTTGAAAAAATTACCAATTTTCTTGAAATTGAATTTTCTTTATAGTTACGTATGTACATTGTATTATAAATCCGATTTTGGTGTTTTTGATTGCAAGGGCGAACTCGACGAGCCTTCCATCTCATACTCATCCGCCGTTGCACGACGCGTTTTTTTAAAATAAAAGAAGACACCACAAGCGACAAGGATAATAATAATTAGTGCAACCACTATAACCACGATCACGCCTGTGGAAATCGATGGTTTCTCCTTTCGTCCCGAGCCTCTTCCATTTATGTTGGTATTGCCATTTAATGTACAAACAACAGAAAAATCGTGGATATCGGTTTCAGCAATTATGTAGTAAACCAGATATTGTTCTAATGCATCAGAATTCTCAGGACTCCCATCTGCAGTTAAGTATTGGCCACTCTCCTCTTCGAGATGAAATAAAATTGTATCACTCGGACAATTCAAGCCAGCTGTGTCACATTTTTTAAAAAGTTCGATTACAGCGTTGGTTGTAAGATTTTCGTCCTCTTTTCGGAGCAGCAAGTAGTATTTGCTAAAATATAAAATTAGTACCCCATAAATTAAAACAAAAATTAATAACTTGCCTGTTTGTGGAAAGTTTTGGCTTCGGGATTTTTAGTTTGCAAACATTTGTACAGATCTTCAACTGGAAATCGCTAAAGCACGGCGTTTGACTGTTATGGTTGTACAGAGCACTCAGACTTACATTTCCGAGGCAGACATGCTCTCCTGAGAAAGTGTATAAACAAATTCTCATCTTGCAACCAATCAATTTACACTCACTTATACGTGCCTGTAGCTTTGAACATGAAAAAAAAACAATTCAGATCTCTCTTCAGCCAAACTCATCTCTCACCACGAAACGATCTTCATTTATAATGAAATCCTTAGTAGAATAGGGGTGCGTATTTTTGCTCACTTCAACTTGGACACTTTTTGGTGGACAAAACATTTCATCCGGCTTCTTCAAATTGAGAACCAGGCTGTTGTTGTCTGATATCCATTCTATGTTAAGATTTTTTACTATTTTGGTTATTTCGTCGCTAGCTGGAAAAGAAAGAGGATCAATGAATTGTTCCCCAAAATGTCAATGAGGAACATGAATGATTTTATTTTATTACCTATAAAGAAAAAGGGTGCCAAAATACGTCATGACGCCTATGGTGACGTTACTTTTCCGATCTTTTAAAGATGCTCGTTTTAACCTCCCCACAACCAATATAAAAATGGGAGGTTACTGCAATCAGTCCAAAATTCGAAATTGAGATAACACCAGATCTTTACGTTTCAAGGTCTCAGGATCACGAAAAAGTGGTTTTTAAAAAATGTCTGTGTGTATGTACGTACGTATGTACGTATGTACGTACGTATGTATGTACGTATGTACGTATGTGAGCACGATTTCTCGGAAACTACCGAACGGATTTTAGTGAAATTTGGTATGCAGGTTAGTGTTGGCCTTCTGGTGAGCCCAGTTAATTTTGTTGCGAATCCGAAGAAGCCAAGTGCCTTTTAGGCATGTAAACTATGAAATTTGACTGATGAACACTAATTTTTCTTAACAGCGCATGAAAGGTCTTGAAATTCTGTATCTGAAAGTGTACTCACACTTAGCGCCTTTTTGGCATAAAATCGAAAAATTCGAAGTATTGAGGAAACATTAAATAACACGCTACAGCCCAAACTGCTGGATCGATTTGGCTGAAATTTGGTAGGTAGAGATACCGTCACCCGCCGAAGAACTGATTTAATTCTGGTGGCAATCCGAGGGCGGCAAGTGCCATTTTGGCATATCAACTTTGAAATTTCAATAATGAACTCCTATTTTCTCTATCAGCACATGAAAAGTCTTCAAATTTAGTTTTCAAAATTGTACTCAACCTTAATGCCCTTTTGGCAAAAGATCGTAAAATTCAGAAAACTCACAGAAAACACATTTGGTTTGGTGGAGTAAAACTTAGGCATACTAAATAGTAAAATTTAAGTGATATTAGTGATAGGATTGGATCATTCACCAAGTGGGGAGGTTTCAGCCGCTTCCGTAGCTGCCCATTTTTTTTTTTTTAGAATGAAATTATAGTTAGTTCGTCCTTTCAAAAATCATTCATGTTCCCCATTGAAGGGGTAAGAAGCAAAAAGATCTGTTGGTTTATCAAGATAGACTCTTCAAAAATTCTATGGCAATAAGTAATTGTTGACAAGAATTATTTCTATGACATTGTAATGGGCTTAGCGTTAAGTCCAGTAGGGCTCTGCCCAGACTCTTACTTCTTACCCCTTCAATTTACCTTCAATTACGTTCAATTCCCGTAGTTGCTTTGGTCGTCTCTGGTTCTCCAAATTCTCCTACGCCGACGTTGGACGCTCTTATCTAATTAACAGTATGCCAATAAGCCATCAGGAGGGTCGAACTTTAGAATATTTTTGTTATCCACTACGTACACCAAAGATAAAATACTGTCATCTACTATTTGAAGGGGAAAGCCCACATCAATTGACTCTAAAAAAAAATGGGCAGTTAAGGACGCGGCTGGAACTTCCCCACTTGGTGAATGATCCAATGCAACCTATAAAATTCAATCCACAGTCTCCAAGTGTTTCGAGAGTGTCAAATTTTTATTTTTTATTGCCAAAAGGGCACTGCATTTTCGGAAACAGAATTTGAAGACCTTTCAGAAGACCTGATGAAACAAATGGTGGTTATCTTTCGAATTTCATAGATGACATGCGGGACATGCCAAAAAGGCACTTGATAACAATCACCCATTTTTCATAGGAGGCGTAGAATATTTTGTTATCGAATGTCTAACAATTCAATAAAAGTTGATTTTTAGAAGCTTTTTAAAAAGATAAATAAAAGTGAAATTAACCTTTCACAACTTGTAATTATTGGCCGATTGCTACGAAGGCGTAGAACGGACACGGGTAAAAGATTTTTACATTTTCGAGTTTCAACTCGAAATTTCGACTTCGAACTCGGAATTTCGACTTGAATTTCGACTTCGAACTCGAAATTTCGACTTGCAACACGAAATTTCGACTTCGGACTCGAAAATTTCGACTTTGAACACGAAATTTCGACTTCGAACTCGAAATTTCGACTTGGAACTCGAAATTGAATCTACTGCGCAAGTCCTACTTCCTAACTCGAAAATTTTATTAATGCGCATGTGCGAAGTTCGAACGGCGCAAGCGTCGCATATCAGATGGTACACGGCACACAAACAGACCACAGCCCATCTGATTCAATTTCGAGTTCGATGTCGAAATTTCGAGTCCGAAGTCGAAATTTCGAGTCCGAAGTCGAAATTTCGTGTTGCAAGTCGAAATTTCGAGTTCGAAGTCGAAATTTTCGAGTTCAAAGTCGAAATTTCGAGTCCGAAGTCGAAATTTCGAGTCCGAAGTCGAAATTTCGAGTCCGAAGTCGAAATTTCGAGTCCGAAGTCGAAATTTCGTGTTGCAAGTCGAAATTTCGAGTTCTAAGTCGAGATTTTCGAGTTCAAACTCGAAAATGTGAAAATTTTTTACCCGTGTCCGTTCTACGCCTTCGTAGATTGCCACCAAAGGTAAGTAAATTTTCCTGCTTGCTATTAGGTATCTAAATTTTACTCCACCAACCTTAAATCGTTTTCTGGAATTTTTCAAAATTTCACATTTTGCCAAAAAGGCACCAAGTTTGAATAAATTTTCGGAAATGACATTTCAAAGCATTTCATGTGCTGATGTGCTGGGCTCACCAGAAGGCCAACACTAACCCCCATTCAAAATTTCATTAAGTGGAGGGTCTAGGATGTTGCCGCCAAAATAGGGTTTTTTGCATTTTGTTAAATTTGAGGACTATCAGCTCACAAGTGCTACTACAGTAGTCCTGCAGGTATTAAAATACCTGCAGGACTACTGTAGTAGCACGTCGCATAAAAAATTATGGTTGAAACTACACTAGTTTTTTAAATCTCCATTCGAAAGTAGTTTTAACTGTAGTTTTAATAATTTGTTGAGCGACGAATTACTAGAGCAGTCCTGCAGGTACTAAAGCATTTGTGAGCTGATAAGTCTTTCTGAAATTTAAATTAGAAGCAAAAAACTGTATTTTGGCGGGAACAGCCTAGACCCTCGTCTTAAAATCCGTTCGGCAGTTTTCGAGAAATCGTTCTCACAACGTACCTACGTGCGTAAAAAACCACTTTTTCGTGATCCTGGAACCTTAAAATGTAAAGATATGATGTTATCTCAATTTCGAATTTTGGAGTGATTGCTCTTGGGCTGTACCCTGCACTTTATGATTAAGAGCTGGTACTTTGCACACTTCTTACCTAGATGCCAAAGATCGCTTTTTGAGGTGTTGCCAAGTTTGAAGCCTATGCGGCCACTGGCTGTGGCAGGTTGTCTATCTTCTTCAAATTCTGCTTCTAAAGATGTACCTATTCACTCTTAGTGCCTTCTTGACAATAATTCAAATATTCGAGATTTTCAACGTGCTTTAAAAACACAGTACCTCCAGCCCAAACCTCTGGACCGATTTGGCTGAAATTTTGGGCGTGAAGATCGTGTTACACGTTGAAGAGCTGAAAATTTTTAGGAATAAATCGACCGACGGCAAGTGCCGTTTTGTCACATCAATTTTCATTTAAATATGCGCTCATTTTACCATCCGAAGCAAGTCTTTGAAAAATTTATTGTCACCAGTAGAAAGGTCTTCAACTTCTGGTTTTGGATAAAACAAAATTCATTCGCATTTAGTGCCCTTTGGGTAAAAAAAATCGAAATTTTGTGTAACAACATTAAAAATACATTACATAGGTACAGGGTGGTCCAAATGTATTAATACAGAGCTCTCACGGCCAAACGGTAAGATAAATGAGTAAAATAAAAAATCCAGGGTAAATTAGAATTAAATACCTTTATTTTGTCGCCATCTTGGAACTCCCCATCTTGTTGTATAATTTAGCAATAAATAAGAGTACATTTTTTTAAATGGCACCATTCATGTTTCTATTTTTTTTTGGATTCCCTTTGATGCTCTCTTTATTGGGGTGACTTTATTTTTTTGATAAATTGAAAAGTAAACGTAGAAATTTTTGTTGATTCAATTTTCGCGCGGTGATCCGGCAACAATGCGCTTCACCACTACTTCGATGGAACCACCCTCATCTCACCGTATGTCTCCCACTCCCACTAGTTGTACTGTGTACACAATGAAGTAAACAGGCTATTTATTATTAGGCCCAATCAGATTCTTCCAGAGGGCGTGTACACAGTACAACTACCCTGTAGTGGGGAGACATTCGGTGAGATGAGGGTGGTTTCATCGAAGTAATGGTGAAGCGCATTGTTGCCGGACCACCGCGCGAAATTTGAATCAACAAAACTACGTTCACTGCTCAAATTGTCAAAAAAATAAAATCACTACCATAAAGAGGGCATCAAAGGGAATCCAAAAAAAAATTGAAACATGCATGGTGCCATTTAAAAAAATGTATTCATTGTTTATTGCTAAATTATACAATAAGATGGGGAGTTCCAAATTGCGACAAAATAAAGGTAATTAATTCTAATTTACCCTGGATTTTTTATTTCACTCATTTATCTTACCGTTTCGCCGTGAGAGCCCTGTATTAATACATTTGGACCAGCCTGTATAGCCCAAACTACTGAATCGATTGGGCTGAAATTTGGTACATGGAGATTGGGTGACCCGTTGAAGAGCCTCGGTAGCGAAAAAAGCTGGCTAAATAGGCGATTCCGGGAAGTACGCCCTAGAGATAAAATAGGCAACCCGCCAAAGCAAGTGGCCGCATAGACTTCAAACTTGGCAACACCTCAAAAAGTGATCTATGGCATCTCGGTAAGAGGTGTGTAAAGTACTATCTCTTAATCACAAAGTGCAGAGTAACCCCACCAAACGCCCAAGGGCGTCCGTACTATGTAGGGGAATTTTGAGCTTGAACGCGCAAGACTGGGAGCTCAAATTTTTAGTATTGAACCTACTTAGAAGGTCTGAACTTTCCCCTGATGGCCCTAACAGTTTAGTGGAATGTGTATTCCAACTTAGTGCCCTTTTGGAAGAAAAAGCAGAAATTCGGAATTTTCAAGAAAAATCAAAAAACGCAATGCAGTCTAAACCATATGGAAGACGACAAAATTTTAGTTTTGATGTACGTAGTCGATCGTGGTCAAGCATCAAATTGTAAAATTCTACAAGTGAATCTCCAAAAATGTTTAATGGCCGGTTTTTGTAGATTACCTTACTCTGTTCGACTTACCGTTAATACGTAGGTTTTCTCCGGCTCTAAGTCCTCCAGAAAACTATAAATGTATTCTCCAGAAACGAAGGAAGAATTCTTCTGATTATATGGTCGCTTATAGCCATATACTAGGGTGTAATTTGAAATTTCTCCTGTAGGTGGATAGGGTTTCTGCCATTTAAAGCCCAGTGCCTTCGAACATCTACATAATAAAGTAAAGCTACTGACTTTGTGTGGAGCTAGAATAAATATGTTATTCGGGCCATATTCAGCTTTTTAAATATCGCATACGCCCGGGCTTTGTCTCAATGGCAGGAAACGTTCTTGTGCAGCCCCTGAACGAGATACTTGGCTCGTACCGGGTAAAGCTCATAACATTTTCCGGTGCCTCCACTGTTCCGTTTTTTGTTATTTGCGAACGTAAAACTTTCCTTTGGATTTTAACATTGGAGCACCACTCACTTAAACAAGTCAATTCGAAATTGTATATTTCCGTATTCGAGACAAAGTTGCTGAGAGGTTCCACCTTTATATTATTGTTCTCTGCAAAGCTGATTTCACTGGGGAACAAGGTGTTTTCGCAATCAAAATTATCCCGTTTGTCTACGTTGTGGTTATGTCCAGTGGTCACAAGTACTGGGAGGAGACATAGCCATATTCGAGAACACATTTTGAACTAAATAGCTTTATCTATCGCCCTGTAATTTGTTTATTGCTTATCTGCAGCAGATAAGAACTACAAACTCATAACCGCAATAATGTCATTCAAACTACAATATCTATTTTTGCTATTATACCTATGTAATTTATATTTACTATTTTAGCCGTTTCAAAGTCCTCTGCAGAATGTGCTAACTCTCGCTGTTAGAGGAAAATTAGACCTCTGACTTTTTATGTCAAAAACTTTTTTTATTAACACGGTAATTATCTTCAAATACCTAATTCTCCATCCCTGAAACAAATAATAGATCAAGTTTTAAACTGATAACTTGCAAATCTTCACCACTGGCCTCTTAAACACTAAAACCCCTGACGTTACTGAAATCTTCGAACCACTTGGTCCTGGGTCCTGGGTCCTGGGTCCTGGTCTACTAGCGTATGCAGGAACACTCATCGTTTCCAAAATGACTCGACTAAATATACCTTAATACCCTTATACCCTTAAAGGCGGTACAACCCCCTAACATGCCGAAACACAAAAATCGAGAACTCAAAAACTGCTAAACGTATCAGGGCCGCATTTGGTGTGGTAATTTACAGCGACACTGTAGGTGGATGGGCAAATTTTTATTATGATTTAACAAGGGGGATGAAATTTAAGGGTTGAAATTGGAAATCTTTTCATGTAAGTGGTGGAATAAAATTATGAGGTTCGATAGATTTCGGTCAATTATTGAAAAAAGTCTTATGAGTCTTCAACCTGAAACCAGCCCCTACGCTACTAACAACCCCTAAGCCCTAGCAAGCGGAGTAAATACATTTTATTTATTTTTTTGTGCTTTGTTCTGATTTTTGGATAATTTAAAGTCATTTTGATTAATTTTTAACCCAATCACGATTTTTCAACCCCTTTCATGATATGTGAACACGCAAAAAGTAAAATTTACCCAGACCGCTTCTTTTCCGTGTGATTTTCGCTAGTTCTACTTAACTACAGTTCATTTCCACCTCTCTTGACTTTTCATCACCCTTATCAATTTTTCAACCCCCTGAGCGTTAATTTTGTCTTTTTTCGGTAATAAATTTTACTCGAGATTACTCATATACATTGTTCTTGCCTTTTTCACTTTTTCGACCCCCTTCGCAATATTTCAATCCCCAAAAGCCAAATTTCCATAATTCGCTTATTTTAGATAAGAGGTCGGGGAAAAAAAAGGATGTTATTTGTGGATTTGAAAGAGGCACTCCTCTGAGTTTGAAAATAAAAATAAAAATTTATTGAGGGCTGCTTAACGACCGCTTCAAAATTAAAAACTGAAAGTTAACAAAAATGCAAATAAAAATAATTGCGTGGACGCAACATTACCGCCCACCAAGAAATGCAAAGGTTTTTTTTAAAAACTAATTTTCAAATGGCAAACCGCAAAGCTTGACAACGGGCGTTTTTAGGGACCCTGCAGCTGTTTTCACGGTAGCTACGCGGATGACGCCATCTACTCCAGGATGAACGTCCGTCACTCGCGCGAGACGCCACTGGAGAGGAGTAGCCTCATTCTTGGGGAGAACGACACAACGAATGTCAATTGGACGGTTATTCTTATACCATTTCGAGCGCTGGTGCAAAGTTTGGAGGTACTCATTTGACCAACGAGTCCACACGCATTGGAAAAGACGCTGAATGAATTGCCATCGTGAAAGCCGATTCAAGGAAATAGCTGTGAGGTCAGCTTCGGGTAAGGCGACTATAGGCGAAAGGCATAAGTAAGCTTCCAAACGCTTTGACCCTCGAGTTCTCGAAGGAGTGATACAAAAGGGCCCCGCATAGTCAACGCCCGAATGTAAGAAAGGTTTCACTTGAGAAACGCGTGAAGAAGGAAGATCTCCTAAAGGCGGTTGACTAGCTATAGGCTGAGTGCGGAAGCAACGAATGCAATGAGATAAAACTCGCCTAATAGCTCGTTTCGCTGAAACAATTCAGAATTGCGAAGAGAGGAGATGCAAGATCAGCAAAAATCCAATAACAATAACAAAATTTTAACAGGGTCGACCGCTGGAGACCCTGGCAAGAAAAAGATGAGTGAGGTGGTGAAGAAGGGTGGTACATCAACCTCACAGACGTCTACTCTAGGCAGAGAAAGTCAGGTACAGCGCGAGATTATGGAGAAGGTCATTAACCTCGCACATGATCAATACAAGGCCCCTTCAGCTCCTGTCAACCAAGTTGATCGCGTACCAGCAGCTAAACCTGTCACCAACCCTTCACCTTCCACTCAACTACAAGCTGGAAAAAATGAATGGATTGCCGTTGGGCATAAGAAGAAGACCCAAAAGCGTACAAATGGAGGAAGAGTAGGCACCGGTACTGGTCAAGAACTTGCTTCAATTAAAGTTGCTACAAAGGCTAGAAGCGTATTCGTTTCTGGTTTTGATCCTACCACAACACCAGAAGATATAGTGAAACTTTTGAAACCCAGATTTCCAGAAATAATCTGCGAGTCAGAAATCTCAAAAAAACCTGAACATCACGCAAACTTCAAGGTAACAGTTAACCAGGTCAACTTAGAAAATGCAATGAATGAAGAGATATGGCCCCAAGGAATATACTTCAACCGTTATTTTTGGCCGCGTCCGCCAAGGGAGAAGAAGATGTAGACTCTACAGTATTTCATAGGGGGGACACCTCCTCTAACGAGGACCTCAAGGAAGGTAGACAATCCAAAGGAAACCTAGGCAACGGTGAGTGTCCCACCAAAAATGTAAGTGCAGACAACGAATAATTGAAAGTTCTACACTTAAATATTCAAGGCATTTCTAAAAAATTGGACCACCTCTCTGTCCTTTTACAACAGACGAAATCCGACATAGTTTGCATTAGCGAACATTGGCTCAAGGAGCATAAGATTTGTACATTATCAATTCCGTACTACAGACTAGTAAATTGCTACTGTCGCTCCAACCATGATCGTGGAGGAGTGTGCACTTTTGTGACAGAGACTTTACAAGCGGAGACGTATATGTGGAATCACTGTGTTGAGAAAGTATGTGAAGCTACAGTGGTAATAATCAAGTACAATAACACAAATCAATTAACCTATGTAATAACAGTGTATAGAAGCCCCTGCTTATATAATTCGGCACAACATTTTGTTGATGGCCTTCAGTGTCTGCTTAATGACATCTACAATGTAAATAATAATTATATTGTCTGTGGCGACTTCAATATCAATTTCAAAGTAGACAACAAAGAGACTCGTCTTTTGAATAATCTTCTTGCCGAATTTAACGAGGGGTAGATCGCGACTTGAATTTTGTACACTACTGCCCCGTATCAGCAAGTATTACCCAGTATTACCCAGTACTACCAAGGATTACCCAGTATTCCCCAGTATTACCCTGTATTACCTCGGTATTACCCAGTATTACCTAGTATTACCTCGGTATTACCCCGGTATTGCCATTTTCGCTAGTACTTAATCGTGAAAGCCACTAATATTGGTGTTGTAAAGCTGAAATATTTCATTTCATTAGAATATTTCACACCCCTTGAAATATTTCATGAAACTTTATTTTAAAAAACGCGCCCAAAATGAGTCGACATGACATGTGAATGACATTCCACCCACACCGAGGTTCGTATAACATCAAAAATGGGGAAATTTAATAATACTGTGCTTCGCAGATGAACACGTACTTATAGATTTGGAGATCTGCAAAGTTTTTTTTTTATTTCTTTTGTTAAAATGCTTGACATTGTTCTAAATTTTGACGGATTTCTTATATAAATTAAAAAGTAGGTGTTGAAACTTGTGGGTTGTACCTACTTTTTGAAACTAAAAAATATTAATTCTTATAAATTTTTAAACTAAACCGAAGTTAGAATATCTTTCGTGAAACATTTAATGAAATATTTCAAAAAAATAAGTCTCATGAAATTTTTACAACATTATACAGGGTGTTATTTTTAAAACTTCCCACTTTGAATATCTTTGGATGTAATAAAGATATTGAATTGAAGTAAAAGCTGGCCAATCCCGCACGGAGGGGGACTTTTGCGTATATTGATGGAATTTTTTCCACCTCGGGTTTAACCGAGAATGACCTTAACGTTGTTTTTTCAAATGGAATGGCACCTTTTTCCCAACGGATTCAGAATCTACGATTTTTTCTGAGTTAAAAACATGTATCATACTTGACCGGAAGTGCAGTCACGGCCACCCTAGATTTTCAAAAACATCGAAGAAATCGATGAAATGTTGAGATTTTAGAAAAACACAAAAACACGTCGAGTTAGTTTGTTTGATGCAAATTTACCTGAGCAATTTCATTTTTTGATTTCTCTTATTTCTATCAAATTTTCTCTCACGTCACAATCTGTCAAAATCTCAAAAGTAAATAAAAAGAAAATGTCAATGATGGGCAGATGAATTTGCATCAAAAAATTAAAGTAGACGTGTTTTTGCGTTTTTCGAAAATCTCAATCTTTCACCAATTTCTTCAATGTTTTTGAAAATCTAGGGTGGCCGTGACTGTACTTTCAGTCAAGTATGATACATGTTTCTAACTCAGAAAATATCATATATTCGGAATCCGTTTAAGAAAAAGGTGTGATTCCATTTGAAAAAACAAAGTTAAGGTCATTTTCGGTTAAACCGGAAGTGGAAAAAATTCCCTCTATACAGAGTGTCCCGGAATTCGTGGTCAACACTTTACCAGCAGATTCTTCTATGAAAAATATGAAAAAAAGTCCCTATGAACATATTATGTCGAAAAATAAAATAAGTCCTAAGGGAGCTAAGGCTCCTTAAAGGGACCACTTTGAAAGTGTTTGAAAGTTTGTACACCAGACATCCTCTGAAGTCCCCGGACATCCTCCTGAAATCCTCGGACATCCTCCTGAAATCCTCGGACATCCTCCTGAAATCCTCGGACATCCTCCTGAAATCCTCGGACATCCTCCTGAAATCCTCGGACTTCCCCCTGAAATCCTCCGGACTTCCCCTGAAATCCCCGGACTTCTCCTTAAATTGTACAGCTGACATCCCCAGCGGTTTGCCCCCCATGTAGTACTTACCTTGAATTGTCGCTGTCAACAATCACTGCGCATGCGTAAGACACATTGATGACTCATATTAATTCACGATATTGTCTAGTAATACCCAGTATTACCTAGTACTACCCCAATATTTCCCAGTATTACCCGGTATTACCCAGTACTACCCGGTATTACCCAGTATTACCCGGTATTACCCAGTATTACCCGGTATTACCCAGTATTACCCGGTATTACCCAGTATTACCCATGGCTTGTACACCAAATTACCTGCGCGGTTGGCCCCTCGGAATTTAACCTCAAATGTCAAATACATGTTGACACCTGGGTAACAAATAACACATCTACTTGTATAGATAATATAATAACAGACATTATGCTGCTTGACTCAAAAGTTGATCATGTTTTTTTCTCAGACCATACTTATCAGCTTTGTGTTCTGGATCTGGCAATTGCTAAGATCGACGGTGGGAATGTAAATGGCCCAATGAGCTACGTACGAAGGTTCAACAGTGATAAACTATCATATTTTAGGACCAGAATTGTAGAGGAGGACTGGTCTGTTCTTTACAATTTTTCAGATTTTAATGAAATGTTTGAGCGATTTTACTCAATCTTTAATTATCATTTCGAGACATGCTTCCCCAAGTAGGCGAGGAGGAGGCGCCGTGGGGTGGAGGGTAGTCCTTGGATGACGGAGGACGTGAGAGCTTTGTATGAACATCTATGTGAAATGGCCAAACTGGATAGATGACTTAACAGTAAGGCTCGGATTTTATGCAAAGTGCATATTCTGTAAAACACTGCATATGTTGTAAATTGAATGTTAATAGGGCAAATCTCATCTTTCTCGGTTGAAAAAACGCTAAAAAAATTTGCATATTTTGCATATTTTTCAATTTTTTTCATATTTAATGATTTCTTTCATATTTTAATAACTTCTTTCATATTTTAATAATTTCTTGCAAATTTGTGCATGTTTTTGAAATGGCAGCTTCAAATTAGGGTAGGTAAGTCTTAAAATAAATTTTGTACAAAGTTTACCAACATGTTACCTGAGAACGTTTATTTCCGGAAAAGAGTAATCCGCTACCTGGCCAGCTATCACCCTTCTTAATGGCCAAAAATTTCCTAGAACTATAAACTCTCGTAATGAGTTTTGATGAGCTGTTCTTAAATAACACGTTGGTTAACAAATTATTGTTAAAACTACACTGGTTTTTCAAACTTGAATGTTTTGTCGATTTCGCGCCAAAAAACATTTATTGTACGAAAAACCAGGGTAGTTTTAACAATAATTTGTTAACCATCGTGTTACATTAATAAACGTGCAATTATTAAAGGAACTGTAAACTGATATTCCTTCTCAAATTTAAATTAGAAGCAAAAAAACCCTATTCTGGCGGGAACCGGCGAAACGCCAGCCTTAAACTTGCATTACCTACATTGTTGTAATTTGTTACAGTGTTGCATAATAAATGTTTTTTTTTGCATATTTGCATATTGTCACGCTTATTCTTCTTACCTTATTGCATATTTTAGTAAAAAGAGTGTGCATATTATGCGCATAGTTTCCTCATTTTCCAATGCATAAAATCCGAGCCTTACTTAACAGTGAGTTTTATCATTCCAAGTACCTTGAATTCAAGGAACTGTATAATAAATTAATAGCAAATCGCAAGCGTACTTACTATGGTAGGAGACTGGAAGGGTCAAATAACTTAATAAAAGAGAGTTGGAATATAATAAACGAACAAAGGGGGAAAAATGTACTTGAGGATATAAAGATCTCAGATGCGGAAGGTCATATAATAACTGACAATCAAGAGCTCTGTAATAAATTTAGCAGCTACTTTTCGGCTCTTGATAATGTCTCACCAAAGTCAAACAATTTTGGGTTTGTCAGTAATGCAAATATTTCCAGTCTATTCCTGGTTCCTACAACTCCTCTGGAAGTCTTGGAGATCCTTAATATAACCAGTTCAAAAAATTCGGCCGGAGTTGATGAGATACCAGGGAAAGTGATAAAATATGTTAAAGATATTATTTGTTCTCCTCTATCTTTTTTGATAAATGAGTCCTTTCTTAATGGCTTATTGGCTTAATGGCTTATTTCCCGAAAAATTAAAGACTTCTAAGGTTATTCCTGTTTACAAGAGCAAAGGCCCGAACCATGACGTAAAAAATTATAGATCGGTTTGTGTACAGAATCAGTTCCACAAGGTGTTCGAAATGGCCTTTTATAAGAGACTGAGACAATTCCTTGAAAGATTCGATGTCTTGTCATCAAACCAACATGGCTTTAGGAAAGGGAAATTTACATCCACGGCCATATCGTACGTACTGGACAAAATATATATATATATGATGCTTTAAATTGCAAATGCCAAACAGCAGGATTATTTTTTGATTTTACAAAAGCCTTTGACAGTCTAGATCATGACTTGGTAGTAGCTAAGTTTGAAGGGTTTGGTGTAAGAGGAGCGGCTGGTTCTTGGCTGGCAAGTTTTCTAAGATCTCGCAGGCAGATTGTTAAGATTGGGGATTCTTATTCCAGACCCACTGCTGTATTGGTGGGGGTGCCGCAAGGCACCATTCTGGGCCCTTTTATATATTGTATATAATATTTGCTAACGACATCCCACTAGCTATGCAGTCACCATCTGTGGAGGTGGTCATGTAGGTACGCGGACGACACGAACGCTGTGGTGACGGAGGGGGACCTTGACAGTCTCATCGAAACCTGCAATGCAACAGCCCAAAAACTTAATAAATGGTCAACTGAAAACGGTCTAACTTGTAATGTCCGCAAAACTTGCTACCTACGATTCCAGCCAAAAAACGCGGGTAAGAACGACAATAATGAAATAATACTGAATGGCGAGTCCATTAGGGAGACATCTTCAGTTAAATTTCTTGGTGTCCATTTGGACTCTAAGCTTACATCGGAGAACCACATTATCTCAGTGTCAAAAAAACTAAGCTCAAATTGCTTCATATTAAGATCATTGAAGCCATCAGCAACAATGGATGTTTTAAGACTTCTTTATTTTGGCCTGTGTCAATTAGCTTATGGAATAATCTTCTGGAGTGCCTCTGCCCACATTGATGTTGCATTCTGTGTTCAGAGGCGCGTCCTCAGATGCATGTTTGGGGTCCCTGTAGGTACGCACTGCAGACCACTTTTCCGCGATTCTGGTATCTTGACCCTACCGTCGCCCTACATATATCATGTGATATTGTTTGTGAGAGGAAGAGAAAATGGCTTTGAGAAAAGAAAGGACATACATCATCACAGCACGAGGAATAACAAGAACCTTAACCTCCCCTTTTCTAGACTATCGGTCGGGCAGAATAATCCTAGTTACCAAGGTGTCAAATTTTTTAATAAACTTAGTAAGGACCTAAAAGACATTTCTAGTTTTAAATTATTCAAAACACGTCTCTCTAATTTCTTAATCAATAAGGCATATTACAGTACAAATGAGTACCTACCTCACAGACGGTATCACCAAGTGAATGTAATTTATTGTTATTGTCTAGTGTCTATTACTGCACACTGAGTGCTCTATGTTATGTTTATATATATATTTATTATTGACTTGTCACTTACGTTGTCCAAATATATTCTATTCTATTCTATTCTATTCTATTCTATTCTATTCTATTCTATTCTATTCTATTCTATTGAACGTTTGGTTGCCCCAATGGAAATACTTGAAGTGAGTGTACTCAATGAGAAGGGAGGTCAACCTATGCTTTGCAGGGAGTATAAGAGGGAAGCGTTTCTCAAAAGGGATAGGAGCTTGAGCGAGACGACCACCTAGGCGCATAAACCCATCCTCATCTAAAAATGGTGAAAGTTTTAACAGCCACTTCGGTAAAGATTTGCGGCACTTCAAAGCATTGATTTCATCGTGAAAGCAAATCGCTTGGACCCGTCTCACCAAGACTAACAGTGAGCTATTAAATTCGGAATCAGTAATGGGACCAGAGGGTAGATCATTCGGGAAAAACGCTGATGGACAAAGCGGCGAAGATAGCACACAATATGAACTATTTTGGACAACGAGGAGAAGTTCTCCAAAAGCTCATCTACGAAATGGTTTGAAACCACAGCCTGACACGTGCAAGCGCGCTGCTCTTCAGACGCGTGAGAAGAAACTCGAACTGGGGACTCTGTGTCCTGCAAGCGTTGACTAGTTGTCAGGAAAGGAGGCCCCGCCCACCATAAAGAGCAGTCGACTAACTCGGAGGGAAAAAGGCCCCTCGACCCGATATCAGCGGGGTTTTCAGACGAGGATACGTAGTGCCAAGACGAAATCGGAAGCTTTTCCTGAATAAAAGCAACGCGATGCGCTACAAAAGTTTTCCACCGATGAGGCGAAGCGCGGATCCAGGACAGGGCCGTGGTAGAATCCGACCAGGCGAAGATGCGGTGAAAGGAAATTGGGTCATTGTAAACCTCGCAAACGAAATTGATTAAGCGAGTGAACAACACCGCGGCACACAACTCTAATCGAGGTATAGATATTTTCTTAAGAGGAGCCACCTTGGATTTGGTGCAGACGAAATAGGTCTGAATTTCACCTGACGCGAGGGTGAAGACGAAATAGATGATGGCACAATACCCTTTTTCAGAATTTTCGGAACTGGGATTCCACTGGAGGCCCAAAGTTTTGAGGGCGCAATTTTCATCGTCCTGAAACGCAAGAGGATCCATAGAAAATTGAGAGGGTGGCAAATCAGCAAGAATGGAAGGGTCATTAGAAGCCCATTTGCCTCCCTTACGTAATAATGAGATGAGTTGGTCTCGCAGGCTAAGTGCTTCAGCCTGTGATGATGTGCCAGTGACGATGTCGTCGATATAAGTGAACTGACGCAATACCTGCGCAGCTAAAGGGAATTGAGACCCCTCATCGGCGGCTAACTGCAATATAGTACGAATAGCGAAGAAAGGGGCACTTGAAATACCGTACGTCACCGTCAATAATTTGTAATCCTGCAGTGGTTCGTTTGGAGAAAAGCGCCATAGAATGCGTTGAAAATCACAATATCGAGGATCTATCAGAATTTCGCGGTACATCATCTGAATATCTGCGGTGAAAACAAACTGATGCAGCCGAAAATTAAGGAGAATCGTGAGTATGTTCCTTTGCAATTTTGGACCAACGAGGAGGCAAGCATTTAACGAGGGTTGATTAGGGACGGAAGCCGAGGCATTATAGACTACACGTAGCTTGGTAGACAAACTTTCTGGTTTAAGAACACAGGAGTGCGGTATGTAGTAAGACGAAGCGTTCGAATTAGGGTCAAATGAAACAGATTCCATGTGATGTAACTCCAAATATTCTTGCATAAAGTCAGAGTACTGTTGAAATGTTGAAAATGTTGAAAATGTTGACGATTCTCAATGACGGTGGCTCTGATGTTAAGAACTTAAGAACCGACAGGGGTTTCTGAAAAACTACAGTTCCATTGCCGGACATAACTAGTTTTTTCTAAGGTACACACGGTACACTCGGTGTAAATTGTTGTTCACTTGGAATAAACTATAAGGTGCGCACATTTTGCAAGTAATTTTCACCCGTGCATAAGGACTGAACAAAAAGCGGTTACGGGAATTCTGCTCAAAAGTTTAACGCACTCCCCTTTATTGAATCATGTGTAAACCACATTTTTCTACGACCACTATTAATTGTAAATAGCCAATTTTGTACAATTTACAAACTAAGTAAGCCGTTCCTTCCTTACGCACACAAATCTAAATCGTGCGTAAATAGTGAAAATCGGAGTTTTTAATTTTCATTTGTCAAACTGTCATTTTTCACTCATTTTTGTCATTCTCTCCTTATTAATATGGACTATTGAGATTGTTACCATGGCAATGAAGCTAAACAAAGTGAAAATTTCATTGGTTAGATTCAATTATCTCAGCACAAAGCTTATTTAATCGATAACAATCCTTCAAATTATTAATATTTATGTCTTAAAATGCAACAAAGTAACTGTAAATAAAGAATTTGGAGGAAAACGCAATTTCCTTGAATTTACACATTGAAATCTCGGTTTGTTTGGCTTCAGTGGGAGGCGTTGACTATGGCTATATACACAACAAAGATGGCGGTTTTACGTCATTGCTAATATCGCGTATTAGGATATTTTAAAAACACATCGGCTGCTCCTCCTCCAGGATAAAATTGGCAGTTCAACCGTAAAGTAAAATCCAAGATAAAATCAATGAAAATCTTCTCCGCAAAAGTTAGGTTATATCGCAGGATCTTTTTGTTCTTAAATGCCTTGGGACCGACAAGGCGACAAGTTGTATTTCTTCATATTATCTTGAACCTTTCCGCGGGTATTTTAAAGGAATTATCATAATATAGAATACTGGCAGGTTTTTGGTACCGAGGAACAATAAACTGTTAATTTAGTTGACTTTAAGAAAAGTAATTCCATTGTAAGCACGAATCAATTATTTATGCTGGAAAAAACGTTGCAGGAACTAAATAATGTAGAGTAAATTTGCGTAAGATTCTTTGTGTAAGATGCACTCAGAAGAAATCGTAGATTCCGAATCCATTAAGAAAAAGTGTGATTCCATTTGAAAAAATAAAAATTATAGTCATTTTCAGTTGAAACGGAAGTGCTAAAAAATATTTGACTATCACTGAATTCACAACAAAAAGATAAGTTTGACCTGTCCGAGGATATTTCCAAAATATTCCTCTCGGAAAAGTTCTTGAATTTATTACTGTTGTAGAAGTTGAATTTAAATAAACCGCTCAATTAGAGAGGGCAGCACAAACGTGGTCTGGTCTGGCCAGTGATTTAAATTAACAGTCGCTCTTCACGTCTCGAGCGTGACGCACGTCTTATGCTGTGCTCCTTATACTGAGCAGCATTAAACTAAAACAAGACTTTTAATTAAACATATAACATGGCGCAGTCGAAAAAGTGAATAAATAATAAATTACAATTAAGTCACAACCAGCAAGTGAAGCGTGACGTGTGTTTATCATCTTTGGTGTTTGGTTTCGTTACGATAATTAAACGGACTAGACATGGCCGAAGACGACAATTTCGAGCGGGATGGAGCCCAGCTTCCTAGACCCATCTCGATTCAACTGATGCGACAGGCACAACCCCCCAAACCTCTATGTTTTGAAGGAGAAATGAGTGAAAATTGGACCTTTTTTAAGCAAAAATTTGAAATTTATGTGAAAGCAGCGGCCGTTACGCAAGATAAAGGGTTTGTTCTTCTAAACTTAATAGGAGATCGAGCTCTGAAAATTTATAACACATTTGTGTGGGGGGAAAACGAGAATAAAACTGATTGTGAAACGATAATGGACAAATTCAACAACAAATTTGTGCCGACAAAGAACGTGACTTATGAGACTTTCCAGTTTTTCCGGCGAGACAAAAAGGAAGGAGAGACGATTGACGAGTATTGCACCGAATTAAGAAAATTATCCAGTACTTGTGAGTTTGGGTAATTAACTGATCGTTTAATTAAAGACCGAATTGTAATGGGTGTTCGAGAAACGCATCTTCAAGACAGATTATTACGTGAAACTAATTTAAATTTGGACAGAGCCTTGGAAATCTGTCGCATTGCTGAAAGAACAAAGCTGCAAATTGAGGACATGAAATATAATAAAAAAAATGGGCAGCTACGGAAGCGGCTGGAACCTCCCCACTTGGTGAATTTTCCAATCCTATCACCAATATCAAGTAAATGTTACTATTTACTATATCTAATAGTTTCACTCCACCAAACCTAAGGTGCTTTCTGTGATTTTTCTAAATTTGACGATCATTTGCCAAAAGGGCACTAAGTTTGAATACAATTTTGAAAACAAAATTTGAAGACTTTTCATGTGCTGATAGAGAAAATGGGAGTTCATTATTCAAGTTTCAAAGTTGGTATGCCAAAATGGCACTTGCCATTCGCCAATTGCCACCAAAATTAAATCAGCTCTTCGGCCGGTAATGGTATCTCTACCTACCAAATTTCAGCCAAATCGATCTAGTAGTTTGGACTGTAGCGTGTTATTTAATGTTTCTTCGAAATTTCGATTTCTTTGATTTTGTGCCAAAAAGGCGCTAAGTATGAATACATTTCTAGATACAGAATTTGAAGACCTTTCATGTGCTGATAAAAAAAAATTGTGTTCATAAGTCAAATTTCATAGTTAGTGTGCCAAAAAGGCACTTGGCGTTTGCGGATCGGCAAGAAAATTAACTGGGCTCTCCAGAGGGCCAACACTAAACCACATTCCAAATTTCATTCAAATCCGTTCGACAGTTTCCGAGAAATCGTGCTCACATACGTACATACGTACGTACGTACATACACACAGACATTTTTTAAAAACCACTTTTTCGTGATCCTGAGACCTTGAAACGTAAAGATCTGGTGTTATCTCAATTTCGAATTTTGGACTGATTGCAGTAACCTCCCATTTTTATATCGGTTGTGGGGAGGTTAATAAGGAAGCCGACAAAGAACAAGGGGTAAATATTGCAAAACACCACAAGAAATTAACGGAGACGGCAACAAATACGAGATCCAGAACGTTCCAGAATGGTAGTCGAGACGATACCCAAAGCCAAGGTCAGAGTCGAGCCGTTCGTGGGAAATTTAATAACGCAGCTGCACCTGCAACTCCAAGAACTTCAGGTTTTGCACCCCAGCAACAACAGCAACAAAGACGCTATCAAGAAACAGGTCGTAAAAATTTTATAAATAATTGTACACGCTGTTTAAGATCACATGAAATTAATAATTGTCCGGCGTACGGGAAAATTTGCAGAAACTGTAATAAATTAAATCATTTTCGTAATGCTTGTAAATTTAACAGAATTGATTTAATTGATTTAGATGATAGTTTGGATAGTGACGAAGATAGTGATACTTTCTTTGTTGGTATTACGGATCAAACAAATAATTCAAAAAGATGGTCTGAAAATTGTATTGTTGATAATAAATTAACTGTCAACTTTCGATTAGACAGCGGTGCGGATTGCAGCATTCTGCCACTAAATTTATTCAAACAATTAAATATAAATGAAGAAAATATTGGTACAACTGTGGGAGTTGTTTCAACACTAACAAATGAAATTGTACGTCATTTGGGAGTTTGCACTTTGAAATTACAGGTTGAAAATGATCCAAATAAATGTGCTTTTGTAAAGTTCCAAATTTTAAATATAAACAGGGCAATTCTTGGATTAGAAGATTGCAAAAAATTAAAATTAATACAACGAATTAATATTGTAAATGAAGTTGAGAAAGTGGATGAAATTGTTGCAAATTATAAAGAGGTTTTTCAGGGTATTGGACTGATTAAAAATTATGAAATTGATATTAAACTAAATGAAGGATCAAGTCCTGTAGTGGATCCTCCTCGCAAAGTGCCTTTTGCGATTTTAAATAAATTGCGTCATAAATTAAATGAGTTGGAAAAAACTGATATAATTAAAAAAGTAAATGAGCCGACAGCATGGGTGAATTCAATGGTAATAGTCCCAAAGCAAAATTTAGATTTACGCATTTGTTTGGATCCCCATTCATTAAATAAAGCAATTAAAAGGGAACATTATTATATTCCAAGTCTGGATGACATAACTAGCAAATTAAAAGATGCAAAGGTATTCAGTGTGGTTGACTGTTCAAATGGGTTTTGGCAGGTCAAACTTAGTGATGATTCAAGCAAATTATGTACTTTTAATACACCTTTTGGTAGGTACCGATTCTTAAGGTTGCCTTATGGTGTCAAATCAGCACCAGAAATTTTTCAAAAGAAAATTAAAGAAATTTTTGGAAATCTAGAAGGTGTGGAGAGTTACATTGACGATCTTCTAATTTATGGAAAAAATCATAAGGAACATAATGAGAGATTACGAGCTGTATTAGAAGTTGCGAGACAGACGGGAATAAAATTCAATTTAAACAAGTGTAAATTTGCAGTAGGGAAAGTAAAATACATGGGACATATTATAAGCGATCAGGGCTTAGAAATTGATGACAGTAAGGTGGAGGCAATTACAAAAATGGAAATACCTAAAGATAGGAAAGGCCTAGAGAGGTTTCTGGGTGTCATAAATTATTTAAATAAATACATTCAAAATTATTCCGAATTGACAGCACCTTTAAGGGAATTATTAAAGGCTGATGTATTGTTTACCCAAAAACAGGATAATGCATTTAATACTTTGAAAAAATTATTAACAGAAGCTCCAGTTTTGAATTTTTTCTCAATAAATGATTCTATTACAATTTCGTGCGACGCATCTAGTGAAGGATGTGGAGCAGTTTTGTTGCAAAATTCAAAACCTGTAATTTATGCCTCAAAAGCCTTTACCGAAACACAAAAAAGATATGCACAAATCGAGAAGGAAATGCTCGCGATTGTCTTTGCCTGTACTAAATTTAGACAATTTATTTATGGAAGAACAGACGTGACAATTGAAACTGATCACAAGCCGTTGGTGAGTATTATTAAAAAGCCATTATTAAATACACCAGCTCGCTTGCAAAGAATGTTGTTATTACTACAACCATACACTTTTGACTTAGTCTACAGAAGAGGAAAAGATTTAATACTAGCGGATACGCTTTCACGTGCTTTCATTCCTGATGTAGACAAATCATTTGAATTGACTTGTGAACAAATTGAACACCAATTTTGTATGATGGCAGAAACGCTACCGATTTCTGATATGAAACTTAGCCAAATTAGAACAGAAACAAGTAAAGATCCTCTGCTAAACGAATTGATTAAATTTATTCAAAATGGTTTTCCGGAAGAAAAATCCAAAGTCTCTGAACCACTAAAAATTTATTTTACTATTAAAGACGAATTAACTATTAATAATGGAATCATCTATAAGGGTGATCGAATTCTAATTCCTAAAAGTCACAGAAAAGAAATGCTAACACTATTACATAGTGCACATCTTGGACGAGATAAAACGACACTACGGGCCAGAGAGCTAATGTACTGGCCTGGGATTACAAATGACATTAAAAATCTAGTGGAAAATTGTGAACATTGTTTAAATTATCGTAATAATAATAAGAAAGAACCTTTAATGTCACATGAAATTCCGGCTCTGGTGTGGGAAAAGATTGGGGTTGACATTTTCGAAACAAAACAATTCATGTATGTTTTGGCTGTTGACTATTTTTCAAAATTCGTAGAAGTAAAAAAGATTAATTCAACAAATTTTAAATCTGTTGCTGCATTTTTAAAAGAAATTTTTTGTCGACATGGAATACCTTGTACTTTAATTTCGGATGGTGGTCCTCCGTTTAACTCAACTGACTTTCGTTCATTTATGGAAACGTACAATGTAACTCACAAAGTAACAAGTGCTCATTATCCTCAGTCGAATGGGCAAGTAGAAAGAACAATTGGGACAATAAAAAAGATTATTTTAAAATCTGAAGCTGGAGGAACTGATCCTGAACTTGCAATTTTAGAATTTCTGAATACACCTCTTTCTAATGAGTTGCCTAGTCCTGCTCAACTCTTATACAATAGAAGATTAAGAACCTTGTTGCCTATCAAAGAAAATTTACTAAAACCAAAATTGAACAATTACTCAAATGTTAGAGATAAGTTGAAGGATAGACAAATACAATCTCAATTTTATTATAACAGAAATGTTAGGGAAATGAGCAAATTACAAAAAGGGGATAAGGTAAATGTTAGAAATTTCAAATTGGGACAACAAAAGTGGTTAACAGGCACAGTATTGAATGAGAGGCAAGGTTATCCTAGATCTTACACTGTTAAAATAGGGAAGACTGATAGTACTGTAATTAGAAATAGGAGACATATAATTGAAGCTAATAAAAATGTTAACAATGAAAATGAAAATACAGTTGTTAATTATGACTTACCTGATAATACAAAGATGTCACAAAAACAAGTTGTTAGAAGATCAGAACGGTGCATAAAAGCACCAAAACGATTAAATTTATAATAGTATTTAGGATTGACATGTATTTTGTTTTTCTCCTAGGATTTACGTGTTTTTTGTACGTATGTCCTTATTATTTAATCATAACCTTTCTTTCAGGTTACTTTAGTTTAAGTTCTTCATGTATTTGTTAAAATTAAAAAAGGGAGATGTTGTAGAAGTTGAATTTAAATAAACCGCTCAATTAGAGAGGGCAGCACAAACGTGGTCTGGTCTGGCCAGTGATTTAAATTAACAGTCGCTCTTCACGTCTCGAGCGTGACGCACGTCTTATGCTGTGCTCCTTATACTGAGCAGCATTAAATTAAAACAAGACTTTTAATTAAACATATAACAATTACCTACTTTTGAAAAGTTAAGTACCACACCACCCACACCTATTGTGTGGTCGTAGAAAAGTATCGTACGCAACTCGAGTTGTAAGGCAATTACGCACTGTGGAATTAAACACTTAGATAGTCACACACAGACAGACATATTTTCAAAAACCACTTTTTTGGGTTCCCAGGACCCTAAAACGTAAAGATTTCATGTTTTTGGCGATTCGATTTTTTTGAATTTTCCGATCGATTCCAGTAACTGTTTCGCGCTGCGTAGAAGTTAAAAAATGCTCTTTTTAAAACGGACGTAAGAAAATATCTATTACCTACTTAACTTAACGAGCACAGTAAATTGGTGACATCCAAACAAAGCAATTAATTTTGTTTTCCAACTATATCCTAATTATTTCATGATTGGCTCATTCTAAATGATCTGCTAGCGGCACTATCATAGTGTTATAGGTCTTGATAACAGTTTGTTGATGCAATAGAATACCTCCTTATCACTCGATTCAAAAATACTTACGCTTTCGTGCTGCATTGCACTGAGTATTGATATATAAATAAAGCGCTCTGATTGGTCATTTGCAAGGCATCTTGGGGAAGGTGCCCATCAGCATTCGTTGATACTGCACAAGAAGCAAATCGTATAACATTTTGACGACAAGGCTGCTACACTTACTGAACCCTGCCTGACTCCGAAAATCGATGTTTGCACTTCGAAATCTTAACCCGAAGTTTATACCTAATTCAAGATGGTGCACAAGGCAAATGCTTATATCCGATTTCGACCAGAGGCAGTACCTATTTCATTTTGTACAAAAAAAATTATTCTATTTTGTCTTTTTTTACAGAGCCTTTTCCACAAAAACCAACAGAATAATGCACCAACCACATAGACCTTCTTATACTCTAATTTCCAGAGAAGAATATCGAGAATTTATGTCGACATTCCCGTATATCGTCAAGGATCTAACAAAGACGGAAAAACGAACTGACTTCTCGGAAGTCATGAAGAGATATGCAGATTTTCTCAATTATAACGTACCGACAGGGAAAAACTCCAGAGCACAGGCAGTGCTTGCCATTTACAAAAAGTTAGAAAGGCCTGATAATCTTACTCCTGAGAATATCAGGCTTGCGCACATCATGGCATGGTGTGTTGAAATGGTAAGTCGAATTTAGATAAAAAGTCTGCACCAAAACGACCTTAAGGTTGTTTTTTCTTCAGCTCAATGCATTCATATTGGTCGCAGATGACATTATGGACAATTCGGAAATGCGTCGTGGTTCTCCATGTTGGTACAGGGGGGCCAACGTGGGCCTGAAGGCAATAGCAGATGTCTGCATTTTAGAGCAAGCCATCTTTGAATTGCTAAAAAAGCACTTTTCCGCACACTGTTGTTACTTACCTGCAATCGAATTGTTCCATGAGGCTATTAGAAAGACTACTATGGGACAGATACTAGACATGATGATGTGTTCGAATGGAATACCAAACCTGGATCAATTCACTATGAAAAAATACAACACGATTGTAAAATATAAGACTACCTATTTCTCTTTCCAATTACCAATAGCTCTGGCTATGCATTTAGCAGACGCCTACGACAATGAGAGGGTTCGAGAGGGAGAAGCTATGGCAGAAGAGGTGGGGCTGCTTTTTCAGATTCAGGCAAGGCAAAGAATTTGGTCTTAAGTAAAGTAGTAATTTCGGTTCTTTTAGACCATTTAAGTAATTATTGTCTTTATTTTGAAATTCTCAGGACGACTTTTTAGACTGCTTTGGTGACTCCAAAATAACAGGCAAACTCAGTAACGACATCCGCGACGGTAAATGCTCCTGGTTGGCCGTTGTAGCGTTGGAGAAAGGTAGTCCAACTCAAAGGAAAATTATGGAAAAATATTACGGCAAAACCAATCCCGAGGCAGTTGAGATAATCCGAAATATTTATGAAGACTTGGACCTGCGTACCACATATGCTATCTGTGAAGAAGAGAGAGTCAATCGCATATGTACTCAGATTCAACAAGCTTCGAAAGATTTGCCTCATAAACTGGTTTTCAGTGTTTTGCTAAGAGAATATGGTTTTATACGGGTTGATAATACTGTAACAAGCTAGTACATACCTAGTTGCTTGCGTAGTTCTATTTATTGGTATGCTTTGTTTAAAACAATACATTTTTCATAGGTAACAACCTATAGCTAATAAATAGTACAAATATTCACCAGGAAAATAATAAATTTTTCCCTTCGAGGTGGTATTTTACCGCTGCGAATAATGATGAAACCGTTTTTTGAAACTACACAAGCTGCAGATCCCATGTTCTACCAACGTTTTAAAGGTTCAGCCTCGAGAAAAAAGCAAGTTGGAAACCAACCTGCGCGTACATCATATTCTTATTCATGTTAAAACATTAGACGCTGTATTGACACCCTCTTTATTTAACAAACTGAAGACGTGTATAACTTCTCCTAAAACTAGATCCTTTCTTTAGTTTTTGGTTAAGATAATAATAATACAAAATCACCCCTGTAGATCATAAAGGGGTTGACATTGAATGGTGAAGGGTTGAAAGTTTAAAACAAATTCAATACACCAGCACGGATTTATGTCTGGTCGGTCTACTGCCACTAATTTGCTTAATACGCTGAAGTATCTTTCTGACCAACTGACCAAAATAAATACTTCTTCTCCAAAAACCCTCAGATTGCCGACATTGGCACGTTGTTTATGCCATAATTCAAAAGGTGTCTTTCCATTCAAAACGCTTGTGATGCATCGATTTCGAATGTAGTTCGCCGTAGATACCAGCTTCCGCACAAAACGATCTTGGAAGGCCTGACTCAGCCAGCATACATCTGGCCATTTCAATGAGAGTACGGTTTTTCCTCTCCACTATTCCATTTTGTTGAGGTGTGTACTTCACTGTCAGTCTTCGTTTAATTCCTTCCTGCCTCAGATACTCGTCGAACTCTCGATTGCAGAACTCTTCGCCATTGCCCGATTGGAAACTTTTGATTTTCTGGCCTGCCTGTTTTTCTACGAGGTTTTTGAAGTCCTTAAATGCTTGGAATGTTTCATTGTTGCTTCGTAAAAACCGAACTTCGGTCCATCGTGACGAGTTGTCGCTAAATGTCAACAGATACTTCGCTTTTCCTCCTGATTCAGTTCACATTGGTCCGCAGACATCTGTGTGAATAATCTGCAAAACTTCACTGCTGTTCCGCGTACTTCTTTGAAACACAACGCGGCATTGATTTTTCATTTCCTAGGTTCAAATCGACCACATAATTTTTACGGTACATTTCCAAAAGATCGTCTTTGTGTAAGCGTCCGAATCTTTGATGCCACATTGATAGTTTCGATTCTTTTTCTCTAGGAATGGATTATTCTTCCACTTCATTTACGTATAACAGATTTCCAACTCGTTTAGCTATAAACAATAAAATTCCATTGTGATCTCTTTAGCCCTATCCTTACTGAAGATAACTTCATGTCCTGCAACGACTATTTTCGAAACTGACAGTAAATTGCTTCTAAAATCAGGAACATGTAGAGTATTTTGCAGATTAATTCCCCTTGATTGGTTTCCATCTGTAGTGATTATTCTCACAGTATCCTTGCCGATTACTTCAGTGGATGCGCTTCTGGACAAGTTTAGCACAACATTCTTCCATTTTTCAACGTTCTTGAATCTTTCTCGAGACACCACCGATTTCTGCTTGTTTTCTGCTCGAAAACTTTTATCTTTTCCTTCGCTGAGTAGGCAAATAATGATAAGTCTTCCGCTACAGCAGCTCTTTCGTTCCTAGTTCGTTGTTGACTCCTGTCAGGACATGCGGAAGCCTTATGGCCGACCTTCCTGCATCACTGACACTTATACTTGAACTCAGTTTCCAGCTTTGATGCAGCATTTGTTGATCTGTTCTTAGCGGGTTTCTTCAAAATTCTTTTCGCCAGCATTGCCGATTGGTCGGTTTCTTGTTTTTCTCGTTGCTTGCTCGTTGAATATTCATCTTCACCTTGAGTATTTCAGGCTCCGGCAATTTGTCTCTGGATTCGATGGCGCACCTAAAGTTTTCGAATGACGACGGCAAACTGTGTATAAGATTATGGATTGTAGTTCGTCGCAAATCTCGATTTTTAATTCTGACAGCTCGTCAACGGTGTCGAAGAATTCATCCAAATGTTTATGAATCTCGCCATTTCCTTCAAGTCGAAGTGATATCAATTCTCGCGACAGAGATGCTTTTCTTGTCGGTCTCTTTGATTCAAAGACTGATTCCAACTTTAACCAAATTTCATTGGCTGTAGTGCAATTTCTGACTTGCTTGAGTTCTGCATCATTTATGGCCAGGCATAGATCAGCTCTTGCTTTTTCATCTTCTTCTTGCCATTTGTCGAGCCATTTGTTCAATGCATTAATTTACATTTGTCAATGCGGGTTTCAATTCCTGTCCATTTGCCTACTTCTAGGTTTTGTTTTTCGTCATCAAAGCCTGTATGCGCAATTTCCACGTATCATAATTATGTCTAGTTAGCAATGAGATCCTCTGGACGCTTCCCATCTGCAATTCCATGATTCACTTTCTTGGTTTTCCTTCGTATTCAACTTCCGAAGTGTACAACCAATTTTCACGTAACCTAGGCCAATAGCCTGTATGAACTATGAACGTGGATTCTTATTTATGGACTGAACTTTATTGATTGACTTTTACAATTGTACTTTATTTACGTACTTTTGTTCAACTCTTTATAACAAAACATTGACACTAAATCTGGCAGTTGTTTCTTGAGTCATTCTTCTTAACAAAATCTATCGAATCCCGTAATTTCATGCCGTCATTTACTTGAAAAAATTTCCAGTTTTACCCTCAAATTTCATCCCTTTTTTTGGATCATAATTAAAATTTTCCATTCCGCCTACAATGTCAATTTAAATGAACACACCAACTTCTGATATGTTGAGCAGTTTTCGAGTTTTCGAATTTTTATGTTTCTACATGTTAAGCGATGTAGCGCTATTAAGGGCTGATTTTCGCAAATCATGATTAGTACCTTTTTTTAATCATTGATGGAAAGCTATCGAATGACGCAAATTTCGATATAAGCGGAATTTCGAGTTGCAATCCCTAATTTCCACCCCATCTGATTTTTTATCAAAACCCTCCGGGTTTCAACTAGCTGCGTGCAATATTTTTTGTGTTTTTCATCCCCCGAAATTGACACCCTCTCACCGTCAACCGACTTGAGGTCGAACCTGCATACTAAGTTTCATCAAGATACCTCCGCTGCTTCTCAAGTTATTGCAACTAATAATTTTTCGGTTTTTCACGCCTAACTCTCACCCCTTTGGTCTGATAAGAAAATGTAAGCAATTTTCCAGGTACCACGAGTTGATAAATTTTGTTATCCGCGGTTCAAAAATAGATTTGAAATACTACTATCTACAGATGCATTAGCGCTAAGGTGCAAGAAAGAGACGATAAGATATAAAGTTGACACAAAGCTTTTATTTCATGAATGACACAATCACCTCCAACAATTTTCCGGCTTGATATCTAATCTATCGCGATAAGCCAGTACTGCGTGCAAATATTCCATAAACAGTTTCTTTAAGCGTGTAAAATGTGCCCTGCTCAAAATGGCACGTCTTCTCTTTAACGCTGTTTTTGTGTTGTTTGTGACTACCCGTTGTGTTCAATCAGAAAATGGTGATTGTGAAAGTATTAAGGAACAAATGCCCCTGGCAGTTGAGATAAATTCTGACAATTTTCGCGTAAATGTTAAATCTGAGTGCAAGGAAGAAGAATCGAGAGATTACAAATTTTTGTTGACATGTACTAGTGAATGGTGTAAAGGTACTAAGGAAGAAATTCAACAAAACTCAGTCAATTTTTGCGATAATAATTCTTCAACAGCGGTATCGTTGGAAAAAGAACTTGCAGCTTTCACTGAATACGAACCGACGATTTCCACAAATGGTTGTAAAAAAATATATCCCAGGATAAAAACTAATCCTGGAAGTAAGTAAATTATAAGGCTGTTCAACGGAAAAAACATATTTTTAGGACCCAACACAGTGCAGAATTTTTCAGTTTTTTGTAACAATGGAGGATCGTTGGGAGTGCGGTGGAAGCCCCCGTATCCACCTACAGGGACTATTTCAAGCTATGACATAATTGTTGTTCAAACACTAAAATCCATCCAGCATCCGTTAAAAAACGATTCTTTCGATTGCAAATTTTGGAAGGACTATCAATGTTCAACAATTGAAAACTTAACAGAAAACTTGGAATATGACCTATCCGTAAGTTTATCTTCTACTTTTTAAGAAAATCATTTCCGGTCTTTAGATCAGAGCAAAAGTTTCGAGTGTTGCTGATTCTGGCGATCCTGTCGAAGAAACGGCTTATACCAAGAAACAAGGAAAGATTGATGTCGATCTTACGTATTCTTCGGAAAATTTAACGGCAATTCTGTATTGGGAAAATATGTTTGATAATAGCTGTTTACCAAAATTGATCAAAATTGATACAACTCCTCAGATCAATGGAGCCCCGTTCAGTTTTTCTTTAGAAGAAGGAAGAAACAACTACAATGTTTGCAAAATTTTCATTATCTACGAGTGTTATTTTTTTTTTTTAGCTTCATTTAGATGCAGCAGAAAACTACAATTTATCTGTGGTAACAGTAGACTTTGGTGAACAACGGCGCACCGAAGCCAACATAGTGCTAGTACGAAATAAATTAAATCAGACATTATTTGATGATAACATTCTCATAGAAGTCTGCAAAACCAACAATGAATGTACTTTGAAAATTCCAAAACCCAAAAGTTTTGATTTGAGCAGGTACTACTTTCCAGCCACATTTCAAAGAAATACTCAGAAATTCCTTTAGAACGTATCATTTACTCCTGCAAGAAAACTCCGCTATGGCGATGGAAATTTACAAAAATTTTAAAGACGGAAACCTTAAAGAAGACACGAAAGACATAAAGACCTTAAAACATGAAGAGCTATATCTAACAGCCCGATTTAGTAAAATTTCTGACATGTCCAGCTGCATTGCATATATTTTCGACGACAAGGAGATGATGCTGCCTATAGGCACGTGTGTAGAAGTCGAACCTCCTGTTGATCAGGAAAAGAAATCGTCCTGGCTGCTCAGTTCAACAGTCGCCCTTATCGCACTTGGAACTTTAATTGCGGGGTGAATATTTCCTCTAAAATATGCGATATTAGCGATGACGTTGAACCGCCATCTTCGTTACGTATGGTTATAGTCAACGCCTCCCACTGAAGCCAAACGAACCCAGATTTCAATGTGCAAATTCCAGAAAACTGCATTTTTCGTCTAATTCTTCATTTAGAGTTACTGTGTTGTGTTTTAAGACCTTAATATTGACAAATTGAAGAATTGCTATCGATTACATCATGTCCACAATAATGAGCTTTCTGCTGAAATAATTGAATCTACAGTAGGAATTTCTCGCTTTGTTTAGCTTCATTTTCCATGGTAACAATCTTAACCTAGCCCAACAAAGATGGCGGACCTGCGTCACGCTAATAGCCCGTATTAAATTCTAACTATTTAATTCTAGTCTAATTTTTTTGAAAGTTAAATACAACTTCCAACTCTCGATATGCGAGAAAGGATACAGCGCGGTTCGCACCACCATGGAAAACACATTGAAAACACACCCAACAACTTACTCATCCCCCATCAAATGCGAAGACCTGCAAGACTATCTCAAGGATCGCTTAAACGAGAATCCAAGATACGACACAATCATCAAACAATTTTCGGTTTGCACACTTTTCTCAATCACTTTCCAATTTGTTTTTTTTTTAGAAAGTGCCCATGCAGTGTGGGGTAAGCAACGAAGCCAAATTGTCGCACAACAGGGAGAAAAATAGATACACGAACACAGTGCCTTGTCAGTGGGTATTTTGAAAACACGCAATTCTTATCAATGCAACTTTCAGACGACACCACGAGAGTCGCTTTAAATCGCCGAAAAAAAGAGAAAAATTACATCAACGCCAGTTATATAAATGTAAGTTTTTCAAAAATACACAAATTACATTTTCTCCTGTTAGGGATTTGAGGGTCAACCGATTTTCATAGCAACCCAAGGGCCACTTAAAAACACCGTGAACGATTTCTGGCTGATGATTTGGCAACAAAACGTGAGAACCATCGTCATGCTGACAGATACTGTCGAGGATGGGGTTGAAAAATGCGAAAAGTACTGGCCAGATCTAGCAGTGACTAGTGAATACGAAGGAATTTCCGTGACCTGTAGTGCAGCAAGGGAATACTTGGGATTTCTAATCAGAACATTTGTCGTCAGTTATGAGGGCGAGGAACGCCAAATTGAACATTACCATTGCACGTTTTGGCCGGACTACGGAGTGCCCAAACACCCCGAAATGATGAAATCGTTTTTGGAAAAACTCTTAACGGTTTCTCAGGACAGCCCCATAGTGGTTCACTGCAGGTACAAGTAGCATTCTTGCCCTTTTCAAATTTAAAAAATTGCAGTGCAGGGTGTGGCAGAACCGGTACTTTCATTCTGTGCGACATAGCGATTAGAATGGCACGGAAAACGGTCGAAATCGATTTTCTAAAAATCCTCTACGTTTTGAGGACGCAAAGACCGTTTACTATCTTCAACGAGCAGCAATACGTTTTTACGCATTTTGTAGTATCAGATTTTCTAAACAGAAAACCCAAGTCGGTGCAGGTGGACGATAATGTTTACAGTAACATTGATCAGTCTATGAAAAAAATTGACTTTTTCCAAAAGGCAATTAAAAAAGACTCGTACCTTTTTGACATTCCAGAGGAAGACACGAAATCTGTTACTGTAAAAAATATAGCTATAAGTTGCATATGCTGCTCTAGTAAAAAATTTATTGTCGTCAAGCAACCCACGCAGGAAATTCTGGAGAAATTTTGGCGCTTTGTCATCGATTCCAACGTTGGTACTATAATTTCGCTCAATAACCTAGAAAACTCCTCTAAATTCTGGAAATTTAATGGTTCAATTACTTTGGATTTACTGGAGGAAATCGACAAGGACGGGTATGACGTACTCAAAATTCAAGCTGACAACAAAGAAATTGTTATAATTTATATGAAAACGTGGCAGTCTAAGGCTTCCACACCTTCGAGTATTGCAGATTTATTAAAAGTTTGGCAAGAGACGCTGGATATATCCGGAAAATGCGAAGGTGGCATTATGCTAACCTGCTGGTGAGTTTTTGGCTCCTAAGCAAAAATAATCGAAAGTATTTCCAGTGATGGACATACTGCGACTGGGATGTTTGTTGCTTTGAATATTTTGTTGGAAAGAATAAAGTTGGAGAAGGTATGCGACGTTTATTCTGCTGTTAAATTTGCCAAACAACATGAACCTCGTTTTGTCGACGATAAGGTAAATGTTTCCTGACTTAAAATGAGTGTTTAAAATTCAAAATCTGTTTTAGTCGCAGATTAAGTTTCTGTATGACGCTGCAACTAGATACATTGAGGACACGTACCCCGAACTGAATTATCCGGATACGATACATTTATAGTGGCCTATTCCTAGCATCTGTATCACACTTTGTAATTTTTCAGCGTTTGTTGAATAAAATGTGTTTTGTCTCGCCATTTTATTAAAACAGGAAGACCAAAAAAGCAGAAGCAGCTGGCATTTGCCACTCATACCTATACAAACAATGCCTATACTTAGGTATACTGTATGCTCAGAAAGTCAACATCATTTGTTTATTCTTGCGATGTGTATCCCTGTAGACCTTTATTAGTAAGGAGCAGGGATACATTAAGTCAATAATTATTATATGGGTCATTCAATCCCAATTCATCAGACCCGAGGCGCTCATGTTCTCACATTGGGTTGAAAAATTTATTAATAAGTTACCCACTAGGGCAGTAACCAAAATTGGCAAAATCATCCCCTCATCCCTTTGCGTTAAAAAAAAATTTGTTGCGAAAATTTTAAATTTTAGAGAAAACTACTATATGAAAAAAAATTCTACCTTATCCAATAATCAAAGATATTTCCTGAAATTGAATTGGAATAAATTTAACTTATTTCTGGGCTTATTACGGCACTATTAGTTTAGTAATAAAAAGTTACGAAATGGCGAAATCGAAATAAAAAAATTTGTATGAAATCTTAAATTTTCACTGATTATAAATTTTTCTGTGAAAACCTCAGGAAGTCCGAGAATATTGGCATCCCGCTGATAGATGATCTCGTTCTTGATGTGTCTTCACGTATATTTTTTTCCATGGCCAACTAACACGCATGCCCGAGATAAATGGTTGTGCGCCAACACATATTTCTGAAATTAACTGAAAACGGCCTATTTCAAGGCCGATTTTGGTCATGTGGGACAGCTGTCAGGGCACTGGGCTTCCTGTCATTTTCTTTAGGCGACGAAATGCTACAAAGTAGGCTTAGTTTAATTTTTCACTTCGATGCATTTTGCAAGCTGTGCATTTTCTAAAATTAGGAATGTGTGAAAAAGATTATTTCATTTCAGTGTACAGCATCCACAATTTCAGGTAGTTTTTCCGTCCCTTGCTGTTTCGTCAACTAAATTTTAGCGCTGTTGCTGTCCCTGTCGGATTCGCGCGTGCGAGCGAGATGTCCGAGGGTGAATAACTTGACCGAAAACCCTGACGTAAGCGTGGGTGGCCTCGGACGCTTTCGAATATCCCAGAAAAAAATGCGCTCTGCTGTTAGTTTAATTATCAAAAGATTTGCGTAAAATTGGGCATTCCGGCGGATCAGTTCAGTACTTAAGGGTGTGTCATGTACAAAATTTCATTACAATTGATGGAGGGCAACATACATTTACCGACACCTGCAATTGGTATTTTTAATGCAAGACGTACATAAGCAGCTCCTGGAAAAAACATTTACCGCGTTTTAGAAGTAAAATTTTATAGGAAAACTTTTATTACTCTTGCAAAATTTCAAAATAATGCATCGATTTTGCCCAATCAACAAAAATGTATGCGATTGCATGATGCGCGCCTTGGTTCCTTACATAAAAATAAGTTAAAAAGTTCCTATGAACATGTGTCCGATATCGCCTCCTAAGGGAGCTAGGTTTGCATAGACGACTTCGTGGTCCAAAAATTACAAGGCGCGCATGATGCAATAGTACACATTTTTGTTGATTGCGCGCAATCGATGGATTATTTTGAAATTTTGCAAGAGCAATAAAAGTTTTCTTATGAAATTCTACTTCTAGATATCAGTGAATAATGTTTCAAGAACTGCTTATGTATAGGTTTTGCATTGAAAATACCAATTGCAGGTGTCGGTAACTGAATATTGCCCTCCATCAATTTTAATGAAATTTTGTACATGACACATCCTTCAGTACCTAAGTCGATGTACCAAATTGCAATATCGTAAATTAAGCCGTTTCCAAAATATTAAAAATAAACTGGCTCCCATCCTCCTCCTACGAGAAGACCTAGCACCCTTAGGAAGTGATATCGGACAAATCTTCAGAGGAACTTTTCTACTTATTTTTATGTAAGGAACCTACGGTAGGAGTTCTGCTACATGTTTCGCGAACACCCTGTAGTAAGCACCCTAGGCCAACGCCAGAGCAGCGCCCTTGGACTCAAACAATGGAGGAGCGTAGGCCTTGCGATTACAACTGGTTTTCGGTGTTTTAGTGCCGGAGCACTCCGGATTCTGGATTCTGGATTCTGGGGGAGAGGGCGGCCTGCCAAAGCAGACTGCTGCACTCAGGCCGCAGTTGGCCCATTGTGCTGCCTCCCAAGCCCGCTAGCGCACTCTAACTCTCGAGCCAGCCGACCTCCTGCAAAAGCTGGAGTAGCGTGCTGAGAGGGGCGCCAGCGAGCATGACCAAACTTGGCCATTCTTCCCCAAGGCGAGAGCCACGTAATTGGGCGAGTACAGGACACTGTGTGAGCACGTGTTCCATAGACTCGTCTTCTAGTTCGCATTCTCTGCAGATGGGGCTTTGTGCAATGCCCATCCGGTAAAGGTGCTGATTCAAGCCGCAGTGGCCAGTAAGTATACCTACGGCTAAGCGCAGTTTACCTCTGGGTAGGTTGAGAAGATATTTTGTGGTTTTCTGTTGGACCACTGGCATTAGCAATTTCGAATGGCGACAACCCGGTGAGTTTATCCACCTGTCCGCAGCCATCTGGTAGCTTCTGTTAGAAATAAGGGCATATGCGGTAGTGAGGGCCAGCGGGACAGCGGGCCCGGGGCCAAGAGGCTCTCGAGACGCCTGCCGCGCCAGCCCATCGGCAACCGTATTGCCTTCTGTATTCTCATGCCCCTTAATCCATGCCAGACTAACCCTATTTAATTGGGCCAGGTCCGTTAAGGAATCGAGGGCATCTTGGATTAGGCTAGAGGTGTTCCTATTACGTCTCAGAGCCTGAAGGGTGGCCCTACTGTCGGTGAGAAACAGCAGGTTCTTATTTGTGGTACCTTTCCTTATAGCTTCTTTTGCTCCAATGGTGACCATAGTCGAGACTATGGGAGTAGATCCCTGCTCCTGATCCGAACTTTGTTTTTGCTCCGTCCGTGTAGATCACAGTGTAGACGAGCACTCGCTCGTCTAGTCTGTCCAGCGGGTAACTTGAGAACGGATTGACAGGTGTATACCCTGAAAATCTCGACGGGGGTTGCTTTTGATTGAAATCGGACCACGGGGGTAGGAGTTAGGGGTGAAAAACTGAGAAATTATTAATTATTAATTGCAAGTCTGTTGAAGGTGAGGGGTGTCAAATTCAGGGGATGAAATTTAGGGGATGACTTTTCAAAAGCTTTTGATACAATTGACCACTCACTTTTGTGTCACAAACTTTCTTATTATGGCTTTAATAAAACGTCTTCACAACTAATAGCAAGCTATTTAGAACATCGAAGTCAAGCAGTTGTTCTCCATGGTACTTCTTCAGCTGTCGGCTATATAACGTCAGGTGTCCCACAAGGGTCCATATTGGGCCCTCTCTTATTCATAATCTATACTGCCGAAATATTTGCAACGATTGAGCATACTAAAATTCACGCATTTGCTGATGACACACAAGTGTACCATCATTTCCCAAGTGATGACCATGAATATGCTTGTAACATTATTAACTCTGATCTAGATAGACTGACTGAGGGATGCAGGAAAATAAATTTAAAACTTAATCCAGCCAAATGTTCGCTATTGCTTCTCTCGAATAAAAAAGATCGAGAAAAATTAAAGGAACTTGTGGGAATTTATGTCGAAGGTAGAAGAGTGCTTCCTCAAAAGAATGTAAAGAGTTTAGGGCTTATAATAGACGAGGATCTTAGGTTCAAAGATCAAGTTTCTGCGGTTGTTCAAAAATCTTATTTTGCCCTTAAACTTCTCTATTCCAGTCATACTCTGCTCAATTTTAAGCTTCGTAAAAAGTTGACCGAAACCTTAGTACTGCCGTTCATTAATTACTGTCTAATAATATATCACTCTTGTTTAAATGCTACTGAAAAATACAGAATACAGAAAATTCAGAATAACTGTTGTAGGTTCATTTTCAAACTAAGAAAATTCGATCATGTTTCTCTGCGCTTTAAAGAACTTCGTTGGCTTAATATCCGTGGTCTTTACCATTACCATTTGTCAGTTTTTATGTATCGCCTGATGTCGACGGCGACACCTCCATATCTATTTGCGAAATTTCAGCGCAGATATGATGCACACAATGTCAACCTCAGATTCACTCATTTTACATTAACAATTCCTCAGTTCCGCACTTCCATGTTTCAGAGGTCATTGTCGTTCAACTGCATACAGCTTTATAACGCAACCGAGTTGTTTGGTTCTTGTTCGTCACTGAACAGTTTTCGCACACGCATGAAAGCGTACGTCTTGGAAAATATGTGTTAGGGTTTTATAGTTTCTGTTAATTGCTCACTGCTTTTTGTTTTTTGGAATACTTATGTCAGAAATTGCTGATTTTCTATATTTATGCTTTTTTGTTTTTTTTTGTTTTGCTTTTGTTTGTTAGGTAGTTTTATGAGGTTAAGTGGAGTAGCTTAAGCTAGACTTCGCCTCAAAAGCATAATTATAATTTGTAATTATAATTTATTTATGTTGAATAAAGGCATATTATTATTATTATTATTATTATTATTATTATTAAAACCAAACAAAATATTGTAACTCCGCAAGGGTTGCCCACAGCTATTTTAAACTCAAACTACACGCATATTTTCATGAAATCTTACGGGGGATGCTTTTTCAGCAAACTCGGGCACATGGGGTGGAAATTAGGGGTTGCAACTCGAAGTTTCGCCTAATAAGCATTGCTCGAAATTTACATCATTCGATAGCTTGCCATTAATGATTCAAAAAGGTGTTATATTTATTTTGCGAAAAACCACCCTTAAAGGCGCTACAACCCCTAACATGCAGAAACAAAAATACGATAACTCAAAAACTTCTCAGAGTATCAAGGCAGAATCGGGCATGGTAATTTTCAGTGGCACTGTAGACGGATGGACAGATTTTCATTAAGATCTAACAAAGGTGATGAAATTTAAGGGTTGAAACTGGAAATTTCTTCAAATAAATGGTGGTATAAAATTAGGGAATTGGATAGTTTTCAGTCAACCATTGAAAAAAGTCTGAGAGTTTTCAACTTAAAACCAGCCCCTAAACCACTAACAACCCCTAATAAATTTATTAACACCTTAATTGACCACAATTGTGGTGTTGGTGACGTCACAATGTTACAACTGTGTACAACTCGTGGAAAAGATACTGTTCCATGCTCGTTTGAATTAATACACTCGGCTTCGCCTCGTGCATTAAACACCCAAACTCACATGGAAAAGTAATAATTTTCCTTACTTGTTGTACAAATAACTATTATTTATTTTTTCTGAAATCCTATTGATTTACTTAGGAACAACCGAAGTAAGTAAATACCTACGTAAGAAGTTATGTAACACCATAGAAATAAACTAGCACATTCATGAGGGGATGAAAAGATGAATTTCCGAATTGCCGCAATTTTTCAATGAATTGGATTAGGATGGTAAAATTTAAAACACGGCTTTCTTTGGAGCATGTGCGGGTGGTGAAATAGATGGCTGGAGTTTAGGGGTTGAAACGTTCATGAAGCTTTATACAGAGAAACAATATCTGCTCCGAAAATGTGAGGTCTTACACATTTTATCCTAGAGAAAGGAGGAGTGAATTTTAGGACAAATTTATCGAAGGGGATGAAAGTTAGGGGTGCAAACTCGAATTTTCACCGAATAATGAAGGGTTGAAATTAATACCATTCGACAGATTTCTATTGATGGTACAAAAACGGTCTTAACCATCATCCGCAGAAAAAACACCCTTAAATCGCTACAATCCCTAACATGTAGAACACATAAATACAAGAAATCAAAAACTTCTCAACGTATCAAGGCTGACTTTGGTGCTTCAATTTACAGTGTCACTGTAGGCGGATGGGCAAATTTCCGTTATGATCTAACAAGGGGGATGAAATTTAGGGGTTGAAACTGGGAAAATTTTCAGGTAAATGGTGAAATAAAATTACGGGGTTCGATAGATTTAGGTCAACCATTGAAAAAAGTCTTATGAGTCTTCACTAATACCAACCCCTAGGCTGCTAACGACCCCTAACCTTTAGCGAGCTGAGTAAATATATTTTTTATTTTTTTTTCGGGCCTTTTTGCGCTTCTTCTGCAATTCAAATTCGTTTTGATTAACTTTTGAAGTATCGACAATTTTCAACCCCTCACACTCAAAACCCTCAAAAAGCAAAATTTACGCAAACCGCTTCTTTTTCGTGTAATCTTCGCTAGTTCTACTTAACTACAGCTAATTTTCACCCCCCTTGACTTTTCATCCCCCTTCATAATTTTTCAACCCCTCGAGCGTTAATTTTGTAAAATTCGCGCAATTTTGTCCCTCTGGGGTTATAATTTTTTTTCGATTAGATTATTTTTTGCCTTTTTCACTTTTTCGACCCCCTCGCAGTACGACTTTTCATTCCCCTTTTCGATTTTTCAACTCCCTAAGTGTTAACTTTGCAAAATTCGCGTCATTTCGCTTTTCTTCGGTAATAAATTGAACTCATTTGGATGATGTTTATCTTTTTCACTTTTTTCAACCCCTTTCGCAATATTCGTTCTATTAGCGTGACGTAGGTCCGCCTTCTTTGCTGGTTTAGGTTAAGGTTGTTACCATAGCAATGAAGCTAAACAAAGCGAGAATTTCCTTGTGTAGATTCAATTATTTCAGCACAAAGCTCATTGTGGACATGATGTAACGATTTCCTCGATAGAAATTCTTCAATTTGTCAATATTAAGGTCTTAAAACGCAACACAGTAGCTGTAAATACAGAATTGGACGAAAAATGCAGTTTTCTGGAATTTGCACATTGAAATCTCGCTTTGTTTGGCTGCAGTGGGAGGCGTTGACTATGATCATACACAACAAAGATGGCGGTTTCACGTCCTCACTAAATATCGCATATATCAACTCTCCAAACGCAATTCTCATACCCTTTGACTTTTCATACCGATTTTTCAACCTCCTAAGTGCTTGTGGATTTCAGCCCCTAAATTTCATCGTCCGAGATTAGAACCTCTTCAGACTTGAGAGTCGAACGTACATACCAAGTTTCAGCAAGATACCTCCACTGGTTCTCGAGTTATTGCAATTAATAGTTTTTCGGTTTTTCACCCCTAACTCCCACCCCCGTGGTTCGATATGGCCCAAAAACAAAAGAGAGGACGTTTTCCTACCTTATGCATTTTATCCCTATTTTCCTTGTGAACCCGGAAAATGCGCGAGCGCTTAGATAACTGATATCTAGATATTGTTATATATTCAAATATGTACCTACCTAATGCAGTGTCGCTAGTTGAAATCGCGCAATGGCGGTCGGCAAAAGTGCTGTTTACCTTATCTTTCTTATCGGCTTTATTAGGGCAGAAAATAATGAATGCAATTTGATAACTAGTCAAATGCCTGAAAGTATTACATTCTCCTTGGACAACTCGTTGCTCTATATTCATTCCAATTGTTCAGAGTCCGAATCGCGAGATTACCAAATTAGTTTAGAGTGTTTCAGTGCATGGTGCGCCAAAGAAATAATTCCAGTGGGAACCGCACGTTCATCAGGCTTCTGTTCAGATCAAAATTCAATAAAGATCCCAAAACGCCTCCAGGATTTTACAGAATATCGGCCATATATTTCATCAAAAGATTGCAAAAAACCGTACAACATTATTTCCACCAATCCTGGGCGTAGGTTATTCACAGCCATTCATCATCATATCAAAGACATTTTTCTACGACCACTATTAAAAACACTTGTTTTAACGTTTGTTGACAATTGTTAAAAATGGCGTTTTCTGACAATAGTATTAAAAGTAATTTAGTTTTAACACTGGTGTTAAAAGTGATTTACTTTTAACACCCAGTGTTAAAAGTGACAATGCAACAATAATTAAACAAGCCGCGGCAACAAATTGTTACTATACCTTAGTTGTTACGGTGAATTTCATGAGCGTTTTAAATTAATAATTTGAAAACTTCGGCTTTTAATCGTGTTTGTAGAAAAAATAGTGTATGATATGCGCATTAAAAGTGATCTTATTTTGTTCGAAGGGATGGGCCACTCCGCGGCGCGTTGTGTCCCAAACTTCCCTTCTCACAAAATAAAGTACTACTTTTAACACTTATATCATAAATAACTATTTTAGCACCGCACGAAGTCAGAAATTTATTGGCGTTTTGCGATGGAGCAAATTCCCTGAAACTAGAGTGGCAAAATCCATACCCGCCCACAGGAATTATTTCCGGATATCATATATTTGCACTGGCAAAAGATGATAAAATTAAGGTCAACAATACTTATCAATGTGATGGCCGCATATGTGCAAATATTGCAAACCTAAAACCTGGCATCGTATATACATTATCGGTAAAACTTCGTTGTCAAATGTTGGTTTTATAGTTTTTTGCAGATAAAGGCTAAAAATAACGAGATAGCGGGAAAACCACGGATCTTAAAAATCTCCACAAAGCCTGACCCTAGTAAGCCAAACTTCTTTCTCATTCCTTTATTACATTTTTATAGATTTCGACATGTCTTCTGCTAAATTCGTGAATAATTTCGACGTGGAAGTGAAAAACTATACTGCATATTTAAAACATAATTTGCAATTCGGTAATGATAGTTGCATTCCAACAACGTTGACTGTTATCTTGGAAAAGAACGAAACTAAAGAAGAGAACTTCAATTTTTGGGAGAACAAAACGGTAAATTAATGACAAACAGAATTTTGTCCACTAATATTTCCATCTCTTTTACAGATACAGCTTGAGGCCGGAAGCAACTATTCCGTTAGAATTTCCACTGAGGGGATGATACATACAGAAGCTGCTTTAAAATACATTTCAGCAAACACTTCAGAATTTTCTAATCCTTTTTTCATCAAAATTTGTTCAAAAGATTGCAAGATTAAAATTCCACCTCTAAACGAGAATTTAAAATCCAGGTTTGTGACATTGACGTTTTGTTATCCCTGAAATTCTAATAATTGTAAATGAAATATCGGGTGTCCCAAAAAAACCGGACAAAATACTCTTTTAAATAAGTCAACCATTTCTTAACCGATTTGGATAGACTTGGTCTTAAATAAAAGCTAAAGAATCAGGCTTTCGAACTTTGCAAGAAACGTCGACAGATGGCGCTGCTGTAGTAGCCTTATTGATACTTGTCTTTAAGATTTATTTTAGGTGCGTGGAGATTGGTTGGGCAACAACCGATGGTTATGAGACCCAAATAGCCTTGAAGATCTTTCTTTTTTCTTCAAAAATCTTTTTTCAGAAGTTCATTTGGCGTAAGCACTAATTTTCTGTGATTTTTCTAAAAAAAGTGTTTTTGCGTATTTTCATGCTTCCATAGCCATGACTAAAGTAACATTGATGCACATAGGGCTTAATTTTCAATGATAACTGTTCAGTTGCCCCCCACTGGCATCTGCGCCACTATTTTCACCATATTCGTTCATTTATAACTGAAAATTAAGATTTATTTGCATTGCTGTTCTTTGGTCATGGCCGTTAATGCGTGAAAATACCCAAAAACACATTTTTTTTTTAAATTACAGAAAATTAATGCTTAAGCCAAATCGACTTCTGAAAAAGGATTTTTGAACAAGAGAGAAAGATCTTCAAGGCTATTCGAATGTCATACCGATTGGTCGTTGACTGACCAATCCCCATGCAGCTAAAATAAACCTTCAAAGCAAGTATTAATAGAACTACTACGCCAGCGCCATCTGCCGTAGTTTCTCATACAGTTGAAAGCCTGGTTCTTTGGCTTTAATTTAAGACCACGTTCATCCAAATCGGTTAAGAAATGGCAGACTTATTCCCAAAAATATTTTGTCCGGTTTTTTTTTGGGATACCCGATGTTTACACTTAACGCTTTAGGAAATACTACGTTTCGCTGGAAGGAAACGATAATGAACTAATCCAGGAAGACGGATATTTAACGGCTACTCTCCCTAAGGGAACTTTGGAAAACACAAACTCCATTAGTCTTGTCGTTAGTACGCAATCAGGTGTAACATCGACATTTCCTTTGTTCGCAAAATTATCGCCACGAACAGCTGGAAGTGGGGAAACTCATCATGTCAACGTTAAATTAATATCTATTATAATAATAATATATTTAAATTTTTATTGACAAGATTTAAGAGAAAAGGCGCCGCTATAACACAGCTGCGAACGTATCCCAGGCGGGTTAGCAGTCTTGAAAATGAATTGAAAATGAACCTTTTAAGGATTTGGATTCTGGATTTTGAAATTTTAAGTCAAAAACTTTAGTCGAAAAATTTGAAATAGGTCTTTTACTTTCTTGGGTCGGAATGTGTTGGCGGCGGTGTTGTGACCGCGCCTAGGTGTGACCTTACATTTTAGTTTAATTAGTAATTTAATTTGTGTAATCTTTGGTTGTTCCACTCGTCATTGTTTACAGGACACGCCCATATTCTGTGGTTATGACTTAGTTATGAGTAGCAATTCCTAATTAAACGATGAGCTTAGCCAGAGCTAAGGCACGTAAGTCCGGTCTGAAAAATACATTTTTTCACCGACATTAAAAGTAGTACTTTGCTGAGTTTTAGTGCATATAGGCGGTGTGCAGATTTTAAATTCCGCGAATCTGTGCGCACCCTACCGGCAGAAATCTAAGTAACCATGGGAAAACATCAAACGTCTACAAGTGGTCAGAATGGTTATAATTTATAATGGAGTGAGGAGGTTAAAGTACGCGAGAAATACACAGAAACAATAATTTATAAGTTATAAATTATTGTTTCTGTGTATTTCTCGCGTACTTTACTTCACCACTTAAAAAAAGGGAGGTTACCTAGACTGCAATCACTAAAATTTTCGAATTTGAGATAACACCTAATCTTCACGTTTTGAGATCTCATGAACCCAAAAAAGTGGTTTTAAAAATGTGTCTGTGTGTATGTGCGTACGTACGTACGTAGTGAATCGATTTGGCTGAAATTTGCTACATAGAGATTGGGTTTAAAAATGATTGTACGTTTGTACACACGCCACAGCCAAAACTACTAGGCCGATTTGGCTGAAATTTGGTACGTAGGCATCTCATAACCCAACTTAGAAATCCCATTTTGGCACATCAACTTTTAAATTTTAAATCCAAACCCCTATTTTTCACGTCACCATCGAAACGGTGTTCAAATTGTGCTTCTAAAAATGTATTCACTCTCAGTGCCTTTTTGACCAAAAATAAAAAAATGTGAGATTTTTATCGGACTTTAAAATCGCGGTACCGCCCAAGCCCCTGAACCGATTTGGCTGAAATTTTGCACATGAGGATTGTCTTACACGTTGAAGAGCTGAACAAATATTTGGATTCAATCGGCCTACGAAAAGTGCCGTTTTGGCACACCAATTTCTAAATTTAAAATTATTCTCTCATTTAACCATGCAAAACAAGTTTTTGAAAGATTTATTGTCACCCTCAGAAAGGTCTTCAAATTCTGGTTTTAAATGAGACAAATTTCATTCGCAATTAGTACCCTTTGGGCAGAAAAATCGAATTTTTTTAGTAACACTAAAACCACCTTATAGCCCAAACTAGTGAATCAATTTGGCTGAAATTTGGTACATGGAGATTAGGTGACTCGTTGACGTGCTATTGGGAGCAATTGATTAACGGGAAGTGCCATTTAGGCATATCAACTTTAAAATTTGAAACACAAGTCACGTAAATTAAAGACCCACACGATGGGGAGGTTCCAGCCGCTTCTCTGCTGCCAATTTTTTAATAATATCTGCAGGAAATGCATGTATTACGCTTAGCAGTGTGGTAAAAATTTCATTAAACTTACTTTTTGAAACATTTCCCGCAATATTTTGCCGAGTATGAAAGATATTGCCACGCCTGAGGTAGTGTTGTAAAAATTTCATGAAGCTTATTTTTTTGAAATATTTCATGAAATGTTTCACGAAATATTTCATGAAATATTTCATATGAAAGATATTCTAACTTTAGTCCAGTTTAAAAATTTACAAGAATTAATATTTTAACCTCCCCAATCCACTTCACCACTTATAAAAAAGGGAGGTTACTGCAATCACTAAAACTTTCGAATTTGAGATAGCACCAGATCTTCACGTTTCGAGGTCTCAGGAACCCAAAAAAGTGGTTTTAAAAATGTGTCTGTGTGTATGTGCGTACGTTTGTAAACACGCCACACCCAAAACTACTAGACCGATTTGGCTGAAATTTGGTACGTGTGCATGTGATAAGCCAACTTAGATCTGAAAAGCTTTTGGAGCCAATCGTGCAACTAGAAATGCCATTTTGGCACATCAACTTTTAAATTTTAAACGCAAACCCCCATTTTTCACGTCACGATAGGAAAGGCCTTCAAATTCTGCTTCTAAAATTGCATTCATTTTTAGTGCCCTTTTGACCAAAAATTTAAAAAAAATTGATCTTTATCGGACTTTAAAATCGCGGTACAGCCCAAGCCCCTGAACCGATTTGGCTTAAATTTTGCACATGGGGATTGTATTACACGTCGAAGAGCTGAACAAATTTTGGATTCAAACGGCCCACGGAAAGTGCCGTTTTGGCACACCAATTTCCAACTTTAAAATTATTCACTCATTTAACCATCCAAAACAAGTTTTTGAAAGATTTATTGTCACCATCAGAAACGTCTTCAAATTCTGGTTTTAAATAAGACAAAATTCGTTCGCATTTACTGCCCTTTGGGTAGAAAGAATTGAAAATTTGTAATAACACTAAAAACACATTATGGCCCAAACTACTGGATCGATTTGACTGAAATTTGGTACATGGAGATTGGGTGACCCGTTGAAGACCTGAAAGGCTTTTGGAAGCAATTGGTGCACGGGAAGTGCCATTTAAGCATTGCATCAACTTTAAATTTTAAATACAAGGCCTCCTTTTTTATGTCGCCATTAGAAAGACGATCAAATTATTGTTCATTAAAAGGGAGCGGGCTGACAGTGGATGACATAAAGTATCAGTTATTGATTACACAAGGTAGTTTTACAGTCTCGTTCCACAAAATTTACTTACTGTTTAGCACGCGTTTCGGAGTGTTATTCCATCTTCAGCTATAAAAGAAATTACATAACACAAAATACAAAACAGTCGCCTGGAAAATTAAAAAACGTTTGGGTCAAAGAAAAATAACAGCTTTTGGGTCGCACTGTAAATCGATCGAAAGACGCTCAAACATTATCAGTTATTGTCAAAAGGGTGACAAACTATTAACCCCCGTATTAACCTTAAAAGGAACATATTGTCAAATGTGATGGGTGATGTCGGTATTGGTCAGAAAATTGCGAAATTAGTCACAGTCGATAAGCATAAAAAAATTCTGTTGAATTGACTACTATCTTCACAGAACACAAAGATCCACGCGATGGGGAGGTTCCAGCCGCTTCTCTGCTGCATTTTTTTTAGTAACAAATTAAGTAGGTACAACCGGGCCTGCCTAATTTGCTGACCAAAATGAAGAATGTCCTATAATCTCTCTAATTATGCTTCTGTCATGGTGAAACTTCATATTTGGGATCCTCTTTTCAAGATGCATTCACTACCACCCTCACCCCCCACCTCCCCCTCCCCTAGAGGGCAGTTTACTCTTGCCAGGTTTCGAAAATATCCGCTGACCAGGCGCTTGGAGGTTACCCAGGTTCGCCAAACTTCGTATATGAGTTACGGTACATAAGATGTACCCACTACCACCCCCACCTCCCACTTACCCCTTCCCTAGAGGGTAGTTTACTCTTGTCAGATTTGGAAATATCCACTGACCAGGCGCTTGGAGGGTACACAGGATCGTCAAACTGCGTATATGAGTTGCGGTACATAAGATGTACCCACCACCATCCCCACCTCCCACATACCCCTTCCCTAGAGGGTAGGTTACTCTTGTCAGATTTCGAAAATATCCACTGACCAGGCGCTTGGAGGGTACTCAAGTTCGCCAAACTCCGTATACGAGTTACGGTACATAAGATGTACCCACTACCACCCCCACCTCCCACTTACCGCTTCCCTAGAGGGTAGTTTACTCTTATCAGATTTCGGAAATATCCACTGACCAGGCGCTTGGAGGGTACTCAAGTTCGCCAAACTCCGTATACGAGTTACGGTACATAAGATGAGTAGGTAATGGGACCCTTGCGCCAGACAGCATGACGTCAGACGTCTAGACATTGGGCCCCCTTGTGGGGCGGAGCCCCCTGGCCCCCTTGTGGGGCAGAGCCCCCTGAGCCCCCTTGTGAGGCAAGGCCCCCTGAGCCCCCTTGTTGGGCTGAGCCCCCCTGGCCCCCTTGTGAGGTGAAGCCCTTTGGAGCCACCCCTGTAGCTTTTTTGAGTATGGGCCCCATTCAACAGCCGTCCCCGATACCGCCCCCACCCCCAGTGTACCGATCCTGTAGACAGATTGGTGTTCCGTAGAAAAGTGCGTCCTTGTTGGGATTTGAACTCGGTATCTCGGTGTCGCAATCAACTACGCCCCCAACTACGCTAAAGGTACGGTTTCGTTCAGGCTGCTGACGGTCGCGTCTGGAAGTCGCCGCCCGACGCGACCGCCGAACGCGGCATTGTTATGGTTTCGTTGACGCGTTTGGCAAGTGCGTCCGACAGCGATCAGCTGATTTTATTGACGGTATCCACAAAGATTGTACCAGAAAAATTAACTCGGAAATTGTCGCAGCTCTTTTAATAGAAGATGAAGAAGAAGAAGACGTTTTTATGGTAAACTATCTGTTGACCGAAAGACAGAAGGTGAACAAATTATTCAATGAAGAAAAATTTAGAGAGTTTCTTAGATTAAATAAAGAGCAGTTTTATTTCGTATTGAACATAATTCAAGGCGATCTAAAGAAAATGAGCACCAATGCTGTGAAGTCTCCAACATTGCCCGAATTTACTGAATTTAGGCGCCATTTTTTTGAAAATGTGACAGCGCGTCCGCGTCTAGACTGCCCACTGTAGCAGTCGAGACGCGGACGCGCGCTTCCGACGGTCGCGTCCGAATTTTCAGCAGCTTCTACGAAACCGCATACACGTTGTTACGTATAAGCAGTGGTGCGCGTCTGGCAGCGACTTCCAGACGCGACCGTCAGCAGCCTGAACGAAACCGCACCTTAAGGCGGCTAATTATTTGTATAGTTTTACATTCTGTATTTAAACGACGTGTGCTGTGAAAAAGTGCCTCCGTTGTTGGGATTTGAACACGGTATCTCTGCGTCGAAGTCAACTACGCCACCATCTAGGCTAAGCCAGTTATTTAATTTCATAGTTTTACATCCTCTAGTTAAGCGACGTGTGCTGCGAAAAACTGCTTCTACCGTTGCAGAGATTCGGGAGCGGAAATCAGCTCGTCCTCAGGTACGCCAGGACGGTTAATTATTAAGACGACTTTAAATCCTTTAGTTAAACAGCGCAATGATTAGTTGCTGTGACATGAAACGGTAATAGCGAGTGTTTTGGCGGAATTTTAAATTATTTAATGAATAAATTGAGTTATGGCGGTAAACAGAAATTGCGGCTGCAGCAATAAAATAATGTTATAATTTAATGAAAATAAATTATCTACCTTATTGAAATATAATGAGGTCAGTGGTGGTAGGTACTTACCTAATTTAATAAAATTGAATAAATGAAATATAGTAATTTTAATTTAAATCTATCAATTATTAAATTATTTAATTTTGAAAGTTTTTGAAAGCTTTGGAAGGAATTTTAAATTATTTAAAAAAGGACTCAATTGACAAAGTTAATATCATCAAACACGAACTGCACTTTATGAATCAACTATTATGTAACAGCGAAATTTCAAAATAAAAATCCGCCATCTCCCGTAAGAATAACATGTAAACCCAAACTCCAAAATAAAGGCCACTTCCAAGATGGCTGTCCTTACTACGGAATGCCCACCAGAGGCCGCCTCTGTTTTTAATTTGGTTAATTATCATTTTCGACTTTACCAAAATTACGCCTCAACCCTTTGACAAACATTTGTCGGATTTCTAACCAACATGAAAGTCCCTATTACACATCAGATAGCCTCTGAAAGATTTATTTCCGGTTGTGGTAATCACTTATCTAATTATGTACTCTACATTCATTTTCTATTGAAGTGATACAAAGTCAAAATCAGAATTTTAGGTTGGTATGAGGAAATTTTGCAAAGAATTTTAGTAACAGGTGAGTTGATAAAAGCGGTTTCAATGCGATATACGTCAGAAAACATGACAACTGTCAAAGTTTTGCAATTGCTCTGAATTGACACAAAATAGACCTTGTAAATAAACCCTAGAAGATTTAGGTTATGTAATGTTTTTGCCTTCCCGTTAAATTTCGAGCAAATTGTCAAAAGTACAGGTCCCTATAAATTAGTCCCTGAAAAATTTTAGTTCTGCTATAGTAGATGAACGGACTTTACATAAAATTTAAAAATTAAAATACTATAACAAATTATATGTAAATTAATACATAATTGTTAAATGATTTATTTTGAAAGTTGTCGAAAAGGCTACCTTCAATTATATACGTCTATTAAAATTGCGGTTCTATTATGTACCTAAGCGAACACCAAATTATTGTTATAGCGTCAAAACTGGTGATTAAACAAATTCAAGGCTGAGGGATAAAAATTTTAACCTCCTCACAACCAATTTAAAAATGGAAGATTACTGCAATCACTCCAAAATTAGGATTTGAGATAACAACAGATCTTTACGATTTGAGGTCCCGTGGCGGACGAATTTTTGTGAAATTTTTAATAGGGGTTAGTGTCTACCTTCTGGCGAACCCAGTTAATTTTGTTGCCAATCCGCAAAAGCCAAGTGCTTCTTTGACATATCAATTATGAAATTTGACTATTGAACCCCCCAATTATTCTTATCAGTCCTTGAAAGATCTTCAAATACCGTATTTAATAATGTATTCACACTGTTGAACTGCTGGTAAAATAAAGTGTTATTATTAAGGTTGGTGGAGTATAGGTAATAAGAAAATTTACTTGATTTGCCAAGATTGGATCACTCACCAAGTGGGGAGTTTCCAGTTGCCCCGTAGCGCCCCATTTTTTGTATTGTTTTATTTATTCAGGTTTATTCCACACTCCATTAGACCAGGAAACTTTTTTCTGTATTGGTACTGTACACCTTTTGTCAAACTAAGGATCAAACTAAGGATGACCGGGGAAAATTTTGTAATCTGCCATGCTACTGATGTCGCCTGTATAGGTACATTGTGCTAGAAGAGCTGTCAATGCTGTTCCAGTCACTTTAATAAAATCCAATTGGGGTAAGTGTGCCTTTCTTTGGCTTCGATTTGGCCTGTCTTTCTTTCCCTTTTTAACAGAAAAAACATTCCTTTCTGACAAAAATTTTAACCTAATACTTTTTTTTAAATTAATCAATAGATGTCAGGAATATTTTGCTTCAGTTCTTTTGTTGTCACCGTGTCACCAGATTTTCATAGAATAAGTTTGAATTTACACTAATTTAGTATAAAGAAAAATTGATCTTAGCATTACAGGTATTATGTGAAGGTGCGATTTCGTTTAGGCCGCTTTCGGTCACACCTGGCAGGAGCCACCCGCCAGACGCGCAACACTGCTTATTCGTTACTGAAAAATTCGTCCGCAAACGTAGCAAACAATTATAAATTCCGTCACGGTCAACGGCGTTGATTTGGAATGAAATCATACCTTATGCAAGTTTGTTCTGAATGCCTAATTAATAAACGCTACACGACTGCTCATAACCAGTTTCTTCAAACGCCGTTTTAGAGGTCAAATAATATTACACTGTTCTTTAATGATGAATAAAAACATGCTGCTGTAGCAAAGACCGGCTTGTAATGAATGTTCTAGCTCCAAGCAAATTTTATTTGGGGTGGGACATTGTGCGGTCAGAGTCATGATTTGGTGAAAATGGAGTTAAAACAACCTGGTAATGAGTAGACGACAGATTATTGAGAGAGATAGGGGGAGTGCGGCACTTGAGTGCAACGGACGGTGCTATATATTATGATTGAACATTCCATTACATTATTCAGTTGCTATCGAGTCGTCCTTGAGTGCAAATAGCTAGATATTTTGTCAGTAATTTTGTACACAAATTAAAATGGAAAAGTTTGTCATCGTAAGAGATAGTGTGAACCATGTGAAGCGTTTCAATTTACGAGGTCGTAAAGTGGAATTTAAATTAAAAAGCATCCCTGTAAACGAGCCGAATCCTAGTTTATGGGTGAAAACAGGCATCGAAGATATGATTCGTTATACAACGAGTGAATTGCTACCCCATGACAGGGTTGGTATCACCTTTTCGACCAATTTTTTGAGAACCCCGGGGTGGATAGATTTTAAAAATGCCGACGACGTGAAAATGGACGATGTTTGGGGGCTGATTTCCAAAATTTTCCAATCAAATAGTGAAGGATTGAGCACGGACACTTTTTGTTTGGGCATTACATCCGTTCGAATGCCCCAGGGGCGAGGAAGAGTACGAGGTGGGGGTTACAACAATTTCAATGAGGAATGTGTAAAAAGGCGGGGGCTAGTAACAATAAACAATAAGGATAATTTGTGTTTGCCGCGTGCAATTGTCGTTGGTTTATCATATGTCAATAAAGAGGCTATTTACCCCAAAATAAGAAAAGATGCAGGGAAACTTCAAACACAGCGCACTATAGATTTGATTCAAAATTCCGGGGTGACAATTCCATTAGAGGGGGGTGGTATACCGGAACTGCAGCATTTTCAAAAATATTTATCTGATTACAAAATCTGTGTATACAAATACGGTACAAAAGGTAGAGATGTTGTATTTGAAGATCCAAATAATGCAGCCACAAAGAAAATTAATTTACTTTATTACGAGGGCCATTACAATGTCATAACATCTTTAACAGCAGCATTTTGTTGTAAATATTATTGTGAGGCATGCCACATACCTTCCAATAGCAAACATATACATAGATGCGAAAGAAGTTGCTGTTGCTGTCAACAGACCCCCGTGTGTCCTAAAATTAACAATAGCAATGAAATTATTTGTGCTCAATGCAATCGCCATTTTCGAGGGCAGCGATGCTATGAAAACCATTTAAAACAGGGATCTTTGGGGAAGGACACCGTCTGCAAGCAGGTGAAGAAATGCATTGACTGCTTGAAAACATATAAAAGCATCAGACACCATATATGCGGAGAAATTTTCTGTAAAACATGTAAAAAACACGCCCCACAAGGTCATTTATGTCATATCCAGCCTGATATGAAAAAACCACCCCCAAAAAATAATACTCTATTTATCTTTTACGATTTAGAAACGCAATTGAGGAACATCAATGATAAAGGGCAGATTGTTCATGTGCCTAATCTGTGTGTGTTCCAGCAACGCTGTGGAGAATGTATTGCCGATAATTCGGAAAAAATTGTTTGTAGAAAATGTGGTATTCGAAGATTTGTGTTAAAAGATGGGGACATTATTGGAAATTTCATGGAATTTGTATTACAACAGAGACAAATTTTTAAGAATGTAGTGGTTTTAGCACATAACGGCCAGGCGTTTGACCATCAGTTTATTCTCAAACACATTTTTGAAAAAACTTCACTGACGCCTGAATTAATAATGAGGGGGACGAAAATTATTTTAATGTTGCTCGACAACTTAAAATTTATAGATTCATTGAATTATTTCCCTATGGCCCTTTCAAAACTACCCGAAGCGTTTGGTTTATCTGTTAGACTGAAGAAAGGCTATTTTCCCCACTTATTTAACACCAGCGAAAATCAAAATTATATTGGCCCTATCCCGTCTGCAGAATGTTACAGTCCTGATTTTATGATGCCGATGGATCGTGATTTATTTTTGAAGTGGTATGACGCTCAAAAGGATGCCGTATTCGATTTTCAAAAGGAGTTTGTGGAATATTGTGTTAACGACGTTGAAATTTTGACCGCAGCATGTCTTAAATTTCGACAGATTATGCTCGATGAGTGCAACATTTGTCCTTTCACAGAGGCCAGTACCATTGCAAGTGCCTGTAATTTGGTGTTCAGAAGAAATTTTTTGAAATCGGAAACTATCGGAATCATTCCCCGTGGGGGATACAGACTAAATGACCGTCAATCTAAAAACGGGCTGATGTGGTTGATGCTCGAAAGTGAGCGTCGAGGGATACATATACTCCATTCGGGAAATGGCCGAGAAGCTGTGTTGAAAGGAGTGAAAGTGGACGGGTATTGCGCAGAATCAAGACAGGTCTTTGAATACCACGGCTGTTATTATCACGGCTGTCCTTGTTTGAAATATAATCGCAACCACCCCCTACATGAAGACCCCACAGACACATTGAATTCCCGTTATGCACGGACTTTGTCGAAAACAGCACGGTTAAGACAATACGGTTATGAAGTTATCGAAAAATGGGAATGTGCGTTCCACGAGGAACAATTGAAGAAAATCGGTGAAAAGAACCTACCAATAATATTAAATACGGCGCTAACCCCCCGAGATTCTTTCCACGGTGGTAGAACCGGAAACACGTGCAGACATTACAGGTGCAAACCAGGGGAGAAAATTAAATATGTCGATGTGCGCTCGTTATACCCCTGGGTCTGCAAACGTGGCAAGTTTCCTTTAAATCACCCTAAAGTGGTTATCGGTAACGAGGAATGTAGGAAATTTGATCTAAACGAAACAAACGGTCTGATAAAATGCTCTATTTTGCCTCCTTATGATCTCTATCATCCCATACTCCCATTGAAAATGAACGATAAATTAATGTTCGTTTTATGCCGTACTTGCGGAGAAACACTAGACCAGGAACGCGAATGCGAACACGCGGAAGACGAGCGGATTTTACACGGTACTTGGGTGATAGACGAGGTGAACAAGGCGATAGAATGTGGTTATCGAATTCGGGAAATACAGGAAATGTGGATTTACGAAGTGGATCAATTTGATAAACTAACGTCTACTGGTGGGCTGTTTACGAGTATGATGAACAAATTTTTGAAGATGAAACAGCAAGCTTCCGGTTGGCCGTCAAATTGTACGTCAATTAAAGAGAAAACTGAATATATCGAGGCGTTTCTGGAGAACGAGACAATCAAATTGGAATTTGACGAAATTCGCAATAATCCCGGTTTGAGGTGTCTTGCAAAGCTGATTTTAAATTCTTTTTGGCAAGTTAAACTTTTATGATTAAATAATAATTGGTTTATTTTTGTAGGGGTAAATTTGGACAACGTGAAAACCAGACGAAAACCTCGATTATCAGACAACCAGCTGCCCTCTACGAACTTCTGTCGAATCCCTCTATAAATGTCTGCCATATTTTTCCAGTTAATGAGGAGGTTTTGATTGTTAGTTGGCAATATAAGGAAGAAGCGGCCGATATATTACCTACAGTGAATGTTTGTATTGCGGCTTACACCACCGCGCAGGCGCGATTGAAACTTTACAGCTATCTGGAAAGATTAGGAGATAAAGTTCTTTATTATGACACTGATTCGGCTATTTTTATCTATCGAGACGGTGAGGAAGACCTACCTACTGGTGAATTTGTTGGAGATTTGACAGACGAACTGGAAAAGTACGGCCCCGCTGCTTACATTGAGGAATTTTGTTCAGGGGGTCCGAAAACATACGCTTTTCGCGTTTTTATACCATCAACTGGAAAAAGAATTGATGTTTGCAAAGTCAAGGGAATACGAATAAATTTTGAGACTGACCAAAAAGTAAATTTTGAAACCATGAAACAGATGATTCTAAATTTAAACGATTCTGATGCAGATAGCATATTTGTTTCATCGAAAAATATAAGACGGACCAAAGAACATGATGTCGTAACATGTGACGAATCAAAAATATTTAAAGTAACTTCAGCAAAACGGAAATTTTTCGACAACCATCAATCTGTACCATATGGGTATAAGAAAAGACGGCAAACTGAATAATTAAGCGCTATATGACAGATTATAAAGAATCCCATAAAACATTCGTACTTTCCTCAGTCGACCTTGGCGTCACAAAGACCTTCAAAATTTGCAACTATTTATTGCTGATCGCCTTGATGGACTGGTCGCACTCATCAATGAACAGTATGGCCACCAACAAATATGGCCACCTAACACCTCAAGATGTGGCGCCTCGTCTAGTTACGGACATAGTTTCGCAAGAATGTATCACAAAAAATGTATAGCAAGACCTGACCTGCAGCGTTAATTTTATATGAACAATTAAGCAAACTTGGCATTACTGGCTACTTCGAAGAAGCTCCTTGTACGTTAAAAACACTTGGAAACAAAGTGAATTTTAGAGTCAATAAACTGTTTAAAAATATGAAATAAATTATCCGTCCACCCATAAGTTAGAGGTTTTTATTTTACCCTGAATTAGGCATATCTAAAAATAGTATCATTCATCGTTATGGTTCGCAGCCTATCTTTAAAAGCTGAGATAATAAGAAAAATTAAATTATTTAAGGTGAATAGAGATAACTAGGGAATATTCTTTTTTATTTTTTGCCATTGTATAAGCTCCTCCCCTACCTCCCTCGCTCTCTCTCTCTTACAACCGCTTTATGCTACAGCCGTTTTATAATCATATAACTTCAAATAATTATTAAAAATAATATCGATATCCTGTATCAATAAACAAAATGATCAATATAAAGAAGATAATGCGGATTAGTCTCTATTAATAATGATTTTTAAATTATTCATAGCTTCACGTACTCTCTAAATGATTAATAATACTTATCACGTCGCGCATAAAAGACTGCGCACACGCAGCAAGCGATCCGAGCGAACCACAGGCAGGTGACGTCAGAAGGTTGACCTTATACCCCTTCTACTACTACTACTTACTACCCACCAACACAATAGCGACATAAAATGATGGGCATTGAACGATAAAACCTTAGAGCCCCAGGCGGTCCAGAGGGACCGCTAGCAGCCATTCCGTAAGGCCGCGGCGGTATATAATTTAAATCATAACTGACGGACCGCCGCGGCCTTACGGAATGGCTGCTAGCGGTCCCTCTGGACCGCCTGGGGCTCTAAGGTTTTATCGTTCAGTGCCCATCATTTTATGTCGCTATTGTGTTGGTGGGTAGTAAGTAGTAGTAGTAGAAGGGGTATAAGGTCAACCTTCTGACGTCACCTGCCTGTGGTTCGCTCGGATCGCTTGCTGCGTGTGCGCAGTCTTTTATGCGCGACGTGATAAGTATTATTAATCATTTAGAGAGTACGTGAAGCTATGAATAATTTAAAAATCATTATTAATAGAGACTAATCCGCATTATCTTCTTTATATTGATCATTTTGTTTATTGATACAGGATATCGATATTATTTTTAATAATTATTTGAAGTTATATGATTATAAAACGGCTGTAGCATAAAGCGGTTGTAAGAGAGAGAGAGCGAGGGAGGTAGGGGAGGAGCTTATACAATGGCAAAAAATAAAAAAGAATATTCCCTAGTTATCTCTATTCACCTTAAATAATTTAATTTTTCTTATTATCTCAGCTTTTAAAGATAGGCTGCGAACCATAACGATGAATGATACTATTTTTAGATATGCCTAATTCAGGGTAAAATAAAAACCTCTAACTTATGGGTGGACGGATAATTTATTTCATATTTTTAAACAGTTTATTGACTCTAAAATTCACTTTGTTTCCAAGTGTTTTTAACGTACAAGGAGCTTCTTCGAAGTAGCCAGTAATGCCAAGTTTGCTTAATTGTTCATATAAAATTAACGCTGCAGGTCAGGTCTTGCTATACATTTTTTGTGATACATTCTTGCGAAACTATGTCCGTAACTAGACGAGGCGCCACATCTTGAGGTGTTAGGTGGCCATATTTGTTGGTGGCCATACTGTTCATTGATGAGTGCGACCAGTCCATCAAGGCGATCAGCAATAAATAGTTGCAAATTTTGAAGGTCTTTGTGACGCCAAGGTCGACTGAGGAAAGTACGAATGTTTTATGGGATTCTTTATAATCTGTCATATAGCGCTTAATTATTCAGTTTGCCGTCTTTTCTTATACCCATATGGTACAGATTGATGGTTGTCGAAAAATTTCCGTTTTGCTGAAGTTACTTTAAATATTTTTGATTCGTCACATGTTACGACATCATGTTCTTTGGTCCGTCTTATATTTTTCGATGAAACCAATATGCTATCTGCATCAGAATCGTTTAAATTTAGAATCATCTGTTTCATGGTTTCAAAATTTACTTTTTGGTCAGTCTCAAAATTTATTCGTATTCCCTTGACTTTGCAAACATCAATTCTTTTTCCAGTTGATGGTATAAAAACGCGAAAAGCGTATGTTTTCGGACCCCCTGAACAAAATTCCTCAATGTAAGCAGCGGGGCCGTACTTTTCCAGTTCGTCTGTCAAATCTCCAACAAATTCACCAGTAGGTAGGTCTTCCTCACCGTCTCGATAGATAAAAATAGCCGAATCAGTGTCATAATAAAGAACTTTATCTCCTAATCTTTCCAGATAGCTGTAAAGTTTCAATCGCGCCTGCGCGGTGGTGTAAGCCGCAATACAAACATTCACTGTAGGTAATATATCGGCCGCTTCTTCCTTATATTGCCAACTAACAATCAAAACCTCCTCATTAACTGGAAAAATATGGCAGACATTTATAGAGGGATTCGACAGAAGTTCGTAGAGGGCAGCTGGTTGTCTGATAATCGAGGTTTTCGTCTGGTTTTCACGTTGTCCAAATTTACCCCTACAAAAATAAACCAATTATTATTTAATCATAAAAGTTTAACTTGCCAAAAAGAATTTAAAATCAGCTTTGCAAGACACCTCAAACCGGGATTATTGCGAATTTCGTCAAATTCCAATTTGATTGTCTCGTTCTCCAGAAACGCCTCGATATATTCAGTTTTCTCTTTAATTGACGTACAATTTGACGGCCAACCGGAAGCTTGCTGTTTCATCTTCAAAAATTTGTTCATCATACTCGTAAACAGCCCACCAGTAGACGTTAGTTTATCAAATTGATCCACTTCGTAAATCCACATTTCCTGTATTTCCCGAATTCGATAACCACATTCTATCGCCTTGTTCACCTCGTCTATCACCCAAGTACCGTGTAAAATCCGCTCGTCTTCCGCGTGTTCGCATTCGCGTTCCTGGTCTAGTGTTTCTCCGCAAGTACGGCATAAAACGAACATTAATTTATCGTTCATTTTCAATGGGAGTATGGGATGATAGAGATCATAAGGAGGCAAAATAGAGCATTTTATCAGACCGTTTGTTTCGTTTAGATCAAATTTCCTACATTCCTCGTTACCGATAACCACTTTAGGGTGATTTAAAGGAAACTTGCCACGTTTGCAGACCCAGGGGTATAACGAGCGCACATCGACATATTTAATTTTCTCCCCTGGTTTGCACCTGTAATGTCTGCACGTGTTTCCGGTTCTACCACCGTGGAAAGAATCTCGGGGGGTTAGCGCCGTATTTAATATTATTGGTAGGTTCTTTTCACCGATTTTCTTCAATTGTTCCTCGTGGAACGCACATTCCCATTTTTCGATAACTTCATAACCGTATTGTCTTAACCGTGCTGTTTTCGACAAAGTCCGTGCATAACGGGAATTCAATGTGTCTGTGGGGTCTTCATGTAGGGGGTGGTTGCGATTATATTTCAAACAAGGACAGCCGTGATAATAACAGCCGTGGTATTCAAAGACCTGTCTTGATTCTGCGCAATACCCGTCCACTTTCACTCCTTTCAACACAGCTTCTCGGCCATTTCCCGAATGGAGTATATGTATCCCTCGACGCTCACTTTCGAGCATCAACCACATCAGCCCGTTTTTAGATTGACGGTCATTTAGTCTGTATCCCCCACGGGGAATGATTCCGATAGTTTCCGATTTCAAAAAATTTCTTCTGAACACCAAATTACAGGCACTTGCAATGGTACTGGCCTCTGTGAAAGGACAAATGTTGCACTCATCGAGCATAATCTGTCGAAATTTAAGACATGCTGCGGTCAAAATTTCAACGTCGTTAACACAATATTCCACAAACTCCTTTTGAAAATCGAATACGGCATCCTTTTGAGCGTCATACCACTTCAAAAATAAATCACGATCCATCGGCATCATAAAATCAGGACTGTAACATTCTGCAGACGGGATAGGGCCAATATAATTTTGATTTTCGCTGGTGTTAAATAAGTGGGGAAAATAGCCTTTCTTCAGTCTAACAGATAAACCAAACGCTTCGGGTAGTTTTGAAAGGGCCATAGGGAAATAATTCAATGAATCTATAAATTTTAAGTTGTCGAGCAACATTAAAATAATTTTCGTCCCCCTCATTATTAATTCAGGCGTCAGTGAAGTTTTTTCAAAAATGTGTTTGAGAATAAACTGATGGTCAAACGCCTGGCCGTTATGTGCTAAAACCACTACATTCTTAAAAATTTGTCTCTGTTGTAATACAAATTCCATGAAATTTCCAATAATGTCCCCATCTTTTAACACAAATCTTCGAATACCACATTTTCTACAAACAATTTTTTCCGAATTATCGGCAATACATTCTCCACAGCGTTGCTGGAACACACACAGATTAGGCACATGAACAATCTGCCCTTTATCATTGATGTTCCTCAATTGCGTTTCTAAATCGTAAAAGATAAATAGAGTATTATTTTTTGGGGGTGGTTTTTTCATATCAGGCTGGATATGACATAAATGACCTTGTGGGGCGTGTTTTTTACATGTTTTACAGAAAATTTCTCCGCATATATGGTGTCTGATGCTTTTATATGTTTTCAAGCAGTCAATGCATTTCTTCACCTGCTTGCAGACGGTGTCCTTCCCCAAAGATCCCTGTTTTAAATGGTTTTCATAGCATCGCTGCCCTCGAAAATGGCGATTGCATTGAGCACAAATAATTTCATTGCTATTGTTAATTTTAGGACACACGGGGGTCTGTTGACAGCAACAGCAACTTCTTTCGCATCTATGTATATGTTTGCTATTGGAAGGTATGTGGCATGCCTCACAATAATATTTACAACAAAATGCTGCTGTTAAAGATGTTATGACATTGTAATGGCCCTCGTAATAAAGTAAATTAATTTTCTTTGTGGCTGCATTATTTGGATCTTCAAATACAACATCTCTACCTTTTGTACCGTATTTGTATACACAGATTTTGTAATCAGATAAATATTTTTGAAAATGCTGCAGTTCCGGTATACCACCCCCCTCTAATGGAATTGTCACCCCGGAATTTTGAATCAAATCTATAGTGCGCTGTGTTTGAAGTTTCCCTGCATCTTTTCTTATTTTGGGGTAAATAGCCTCTTTATTGACATATGATAAACCAACGACAATTGCACGCGGCAAACACAAATTATCCTTATTGTTTATTGTTACTAGCCCCCGCCTTTTTACACATTCCTCATTGAAATTGTTGTAACCCCCACCTCGTACTCTTCCTCGCCCCTGGGGCATTCGAACGGATGTAATGCCCAAACAAAAAGTGTCCGTGCTCAATCCTTCACTATTTGATTGGAAAATTTTGGAAATCAGCCCCCAAACATCGTCCATTTTCACGTCGTCGGCATTTTTAAAATCTATCCACCCCGGGGTTCTCAAAAAATTGGTCGAAAAGGTGATACCAACCCTGTCATGGGGTAGCAATTCACTCGTTGTATAACGAATCATATCTTCGATGCCTGTTTTCACCCATAAACTAGGATTCGGCTCGTTTACAGGGATGCTTTTTAATTTAAATTCCACTTTACGACCTCGTAAATTGAAACGCTTCACATGGTTCACACTATCTCTTACGATGACAAACTTTTCCATTTTAATTTGTGTACAAAATTACTGACAAAATATCTAGCTATTTGCACTCAAGGACGACTCGATAGCAACTGAATAATGTAATGGAATGTTCAATCATAATATATAGCACCGTCCGTTGCACTCAAGTGCCGCACTCCCCCTATCTCTCTCAATAATCTGTCGTCTACTCATTACCAGGTTGTTTTAACTCCATTTTCACCAAATCATGACTCTGACCGCACAATGTCCCACCCCAAATAAAATTTGCTTGGAGCTAGAACATTCATTACAAGCCGGTCTTTGCTACAGCAGCATGTTTTTATTCATCATTAAAGAACAGTGTAATATTATTTGACCTCTAAAACGGCGTTTGAAGAAACTGGTTATGAGCAGTCGTGTAGCGTTTATTAATTAGGCATTCAGAACAAACTTGCATAAGGTATGATTTCATTCCAAATCAACGCCGTTGACCGTGACGGAATTTATAATTGTTTGCTACGTTTGCGGACGAATTTTTCAGTAACGAATAAGCAGTGTTGCGCGTCTGGCGGGTGGCTCCTGCCAGGTGTGACCGAAAGCGGCCTAAACGAAATCGCACCTTCACATAATACCTGTAATGCTAAGATCAATTTTTCTTTATACTAAATTAGTGTAAATTCAAACTTATTCTATGAAAATCTGGTGACACGGTGACAACAAAAGAACTGAAGCAAAATATTCCTGACATCTATTGATTAATTTAAAAAAAAGTATTAGGTTAAAATTTTTGTCAGAAAGGAATGTTTTTTCTGTTAAAAAGGGAAAGAAAGACAGGCCAAATCGAAGCCAAAGAAAGGCACACTTACCCCAATTGGATTTTATTAAAGTGACTGGAACAGCATTGACAGCTCTTCTAGCACAATGTACCTATACAGGCGACATCAGTAGCATGGCAGATTACAAAATTTTCCCCGGTCATCCTTAGTTTGATCCTTAGTTTGACAAAAGGTGTACAGTACCAATACAGAAAAAAGTTTCCTGGTCTAATGGAGTGTGGAATAAACCTGAATAAATAAAACAATACAAAAAATGGGGCGCTACGGGGCAACTGGAAACTCCCCACTTGGTGAGTGATCCAATCTTGGCAAATCAAGTAAATTTTCTTATTACCTATACTCCACCAACCTTAATAATAACACTTTATTTTACCAGCAGTTCAACAGTGTGAATACATTATTAAATACGGTATTTGAAGATCTTTCAAGGACTGATAAGAATAATTGGGGGGTTCAATAGTCAAATTTCATAATTGATATGTCAAAGAAGCACTTGGCTTTTGCGGATTGGCAACAAAATTAACTGGGTTCGCCAGAAGGTAGACACTAACCCCTATTAAAAATTTCACAAAAATTCGTCCGCCACGGGACCTCAAATCGTAAAGATCTGTTGTTATCTCAAATCCTAATTTTGGAGTGATTGCAGTAATCTTCCATTTTTAAATTGGTTGTGAGGAGGTTAAAATTTTTATCCCTCAGCCTTGAATTTGTTTAATCACCAGTTTTGACGCTATAACAATAATTTGGTGTTCGCTTAGGTACATAATAGAACCGCAATTTTAATAGACGTATATAATTGAAGGTAGCCTTTTCGACAACTTTCAAAATAAATCATTTAACAATTATGTATTAATTTACATATAATTTGTTATAGTATTTTAATTTTTAAATTTTATGTAAAGTCCGTTCATCTACTATAGCAGAACTAAAATTTTTCAGGGACTAATTTATAGGGACCTGTACTTTTGACAATTTGCTCGAAATTTAACGGGAAGGCAAAAACATTACATAACCTAAATCTTCTAGGGTTTATTTACAAGGTCTATTTTGTGTCAATTCAGAGCAATTGCAAAACTTTGACAGTTGTCATGTTTTCTGACGTATATCGCATTGAAACCGCTTTTATCAACTCACCTGTTACTAAAATTCTTTGCAAAATTTCCTCATACCAACCTAAAATTCTGATTTTGACTTTGTATCACTTCAATAGAAAATGAATGTAGAGTACATAATTAGATAAGTGATTACCACAACCGGAAATAAATCTTTCAGAGGCTATCTGATGTGTAATAGGGACTTTCATGTTGGTTAGAAATCCGACAAATGTTTGTCAAAGGGTTGAGGCGTAATTTTGGTAAAGTCGAAAATGATAATTAACCAAATTAAAAACAGAGGCGGCCTCTGGTGGGCATTCCGTAGTAAGGACAGCCATCTTGGAAGTGGCCTTTATTTTGGAGTTTGGGTTTACATGTTATTCTTACGGGAGATGGCGGATTTTTATTTTGAAATTTCGCTGTTACATAATAGTTGATTCATAAAGTGCAGTTCGTGTTTGATGATATTAACTTTGTCAATTGAGTCCTTTTTTAAATAATTTAAAATTCCTTCCAAAGCTTTCAAAAACTTTCAAAATTAAATAATTTAATAATTGATAGATTTAAATTAAAATTACTATATTTCATTTATTCAATTTTATTAAATTAGGTAAGTACCTACCACCACTGACCTCATTATATTTCAATAAGGTAGATAATTTATTTTCATTAAATTATAACATTATTTTATTGCTGCAGCCGCAATTTCTGTTTACCGCCATAACTCAATTTATTCATTAAATAATTTAAAATTCCGCCAAAACACTCGCTATTACCGTTTCATGTCACAGCAACTAATCATTGCGCTGTTTAACTAAAGGATTTAAAGTCGTCTTAATAATTAACCGTCCTGGCGTACCTGAGGACGAGCTGATTTCCGCTCCCGAATCTCTGCAACGGTAGAAGCAGTTTTTCGCAGCACACGTCGCTTAACTAGAGGATGTAAAACTATGAAATTAAATAACTGGCTTAGCCTAGATGGTGGCGTAGTTGACTTCGACGCAGAGATACCGTGTTCAAATCCCAACAACGGAGGCACTTTTTCACAGCACACGTCGTTTAAATACAGAATGTAAAACTATACAAATAATTAGCCGCCTTAGCGTAGTTGGGGGCGTAGTTGATTGCGACACCGAGATACCGAGTTCAAATCCCAACAAGGACGCACTTTTCTACGGAACACCAATCTGTCTACAGGATCGGTACACTGGGGGTGGGGGCGGTATCGGGGACGGCTGTTGAATGGGGCCCATACTCAAAAAAGCTACAGGGGTGGCTCCAAAGGGCTTCACCTCACAAGGGGGCCAGGGGGGCTCAGCCCAACAAGGGGGCTCAGGGGGCCTTGCCTCACAAGGGGGCCAGGGGGCTCCGCCCCACAAGGGGGCTCAGGGGGCTCTGCCCCACAAGGGGGCCAGGGGGCTCCGCCCCACAAGGGGGCCCAATGTCTAGACGTCTGACGTCATGCTGTCTGGCGCAAGGGTCCCATTACCTACTAAGATGTACCCACTACCACCCCCACCTCCCACTTACCGCTTCCCTAGAGGGTAGTTTACTCTTATCAGATTTCGGAAATATCCACTGACCAGGCGCTTGGAGGGTACCCAGGTTCGCCAAACTTCGTATATGAGTTACGGTACATAAGATGTACCCACTACCACCCCCACCTCCCACTTACCCCTTCACTAGAGGGTATTTTACTCTTGTCAGATTTCGGAAATATCCACTGACCAGGCGCTTGGAGGGTACCCAGGATCGTCGAACTGCGTATAGCAGTTACGGTATGTAAGGTGTACCCACTACCATCCCCACCTCCCACCTACCCCTTTCTAGAGGGTAGTTTACTCTTTTCAGATTTCGAAAATATCCACTGACCAGGCGTTTGGAGGGTACCCAGGATCGTCAAACTGCGTACATCAGTTACGGTGTGTAAGATCTACCCACTACCACCTCCACCTCCCACTTACCCCTTCCCTAGAGGGTAGTTTTCTCTCGTCAGATTTCGGAAATATGCACTGACTAGGCGCTTGGAGGGTACCCAAGTTCGCCAAACTTCGTATATGAGTTACGGTACATAAGATGTACCCACTACCATCCCCACCTCCCACCTGCCCCTTCCCTAGAGGGTAGTTTACTTTTGTCAGATTTCGAATATATCCACTGACCAGGCGCTTGGAGGGTACCCAAGTTCGCCAAACTTCGTATATGAGTTACGGTACATAAGATGTACCCACTACCATCCCCACCTCCCACCTGCCCCTTCCCTAGAGGGTAGTTTACTTTTGTCAGATTTCGAATATATCCACTGACCAGGCGCTTGGAGGGTACCCAGGATCGTCAAACTGCGTATATCAGTTACGGCATGTAAGGTGTACCCACTACCACCCCCACCTCCCACCTGCCCCTTCCCTAGAGGGTAGTTTACTCTTGTCAGATTTCAAAAATATCCGCGGACCACGCGCTTGGAGGGTACCCAGGATCGTCAAACTGCGTATATCAGTTACGGTATGTAAGATGTACCCACTACCACCCCCACCTCCCACTTGCCCCTTCCCTACAGGGTAGTTTACTTTTGTCAGATTTCGAATATATCCACTGACTAGGCGCTTGGAGGGTACCCAGGATCGTCAAACTGCGTATATCAATTACGGTATGTAAGGTGTACCCACTACCACCTCCACCTCCCACCTGCCCCTTCCCTAGAGGGTAGTTTACTCTTGTCAGATTTCAAAAATATCCGCGGACCAGGCGCTTGGAGGGTACCCAGGATCGTCAAACTGCGTACATCAGTTACGGTGTGTAAGATCTACCCACTACCACCTCCACCTCCCACTTACCCCTTCCCTAGAGGGTAGTTTTCTCTCGTCAGATTTCGGAAATATGCACTGACTAGGCGCTTGGAGGGTACCCAAGTTCGCCAAACTTCGTATATGAGTTACGGTACATAAGATGTACCCACTACCATCCCCACCTCCCACCTGCCCCTTCCCTAGAGGGTAGTTTACTTTTGTCAGATTTCGAATATATCCACTGACCAGGCGCTTGGAGGGTACCCAGGATCGTCAAACTGCGTATATCAGTTACGGCATGTAAGGTGTACCCACTACCACCCCCACCTCCCACCTGCCCCTTCCCTAGAGGGTAGTTTACTCTTGTCAGATTTCAAAAATATCCGCGGACCACGCGCTTGGAGGGTACCCAGGATCGTCAAACTGCGTATATCAGTTACGGTATGTAAGATGTACCCACTACCACCCCCACCTCCCACTTGCCCCTTCCCTACAGGGTAGTTTACTTTTGTCAGATTTCGAATATATCCACTGACTAGGCGCTTGGAGGGTACCCAGGATCGTCAAACTGCGTATATCAATTACGGTATGTAAGGTGTACCCACTACCACCTCCACCTCCCACCTGCCCCTTCCCTAGAGGGTAGTTTACTCTTGTCAGATTTCAAAAATATCCGCGGACCAGGCGCTTGGAGGGTACCCAGGATCGTCAAACTGCGTACATCAGTTACGGTGTGTAAGATCTACCCACTACCACCTCCACCTCCCACTTACCCCTTCCCTAGAGGGTAGTTTTCTCTCGTCAGATTTCGGAAATATGCACTGACTAGGCGCTTGGAGGGTACCCAAGTTCGCCAAACTTCGTATATGAGTTACGGTACATAAGATGTACCCACTACCATCCCCACCTCCCACCTGCCCCTTCCCTAGAGGGTAGTTTACTCTTGTCAGATTTCAAAAATATCCGCGGACCACGCGCTTGGAGGGTACCCAGGATCGTCAAACTGCGTATATCAGTTACGGCGTGTAAGGTGTACCCACTACCACCCCCACCTCCCACCTACCCCTTCCCTAGAGGGTAGTTTACTTTTGTCAGATTTCGAATATATCCACTGACCAGGCGCTTGGAGGGTAGCCAGGATCGCCAAACTCCGTATATGAGTTACGGTACATAAGATAATAATAATAATAATACATTTATTGAGATGTAATAAGCAGCACAATATAAATAAATTGCATTCTGCATAATAAAATAAAATAAAATAACAATGCTAGTAGGTATTACAACACTCAAAAGGATAGGAACAGGTTATATCCTGATTTAATCCTACCCAGGCAAACTGGAAAAAGCTATTACGCACAACATGTTGTGACGACAAGAAAAAAAGCAAAAACTAAAACATCTGAATGTCAATGGACAATTGCTCTCCCTTTAAGAGTGAATCTTTCAACTTGGTGATAACTGATAAGTGAACGCTCAGGAATATCGACATCATAACAAAGCGAAAAAATTGAGTAAGCAAGCAGCCAAATAAGAAAACGAACCTCGGTAACTGGATGAGGTATAAGTAGGGACGCTAACCATGAGCTCAGTGAACCTTAAAGGACGATCATGAACAGTAGAACGAGATGTAATTTTGCGACTTAAATAGGATGGAGAATTTTTGGATTTAATTTTAAGCACAAAAGAAGCAAAATGAAGTAAACGACGCTCATTCAATCTTAACATACCAAGATCGCGAATGTAAGGAGTAATGTGATGAGTGTAAGGGACAAAAACAGTAAATCTTACACACTGATTTTGGGTTACTTGTAAGCGGTTCTTCAGTTGAAAAGTAAGACAAGGAGCGTAGGCAATTCCGCGTAATTTAAATGGGAAAGAACAAGCACCTCTACAAGTAGTTTTTTGGTGTCTCGGTCTAAGTCTTTATAGAAAGGTGAAATTTGTCTTAAGGCTAAAAACGCTTTTCGACATACGGAATCCACTTGCTCAACGAACTTGAGAGATGAATCATATAGGAGACCCAGATTTTTCACTACGTTGCAGTTTTGTATGACAGTACCATTCAAATTTATTCTGAAGTCGTCTCCAATCTGAGCAAGTTTTTTCGCAGTACCAAACATAATAGTGTTACTTTTTGCCGCATTTAGTAGCAGAGAATTTTTAGTAGTCCAATTAAAAATTTCATTTAGGTCAGCCTCAATAATCGAAAGAGATTCTGGTAACTTTTCAGGTGGAAACGTAAGAATGACTTGAACATCATCCGCATAAATATACAAGGAGCAGTGATTAGTGACCCACTACCACCCCCACCCTCCACTTTCCCCTTCCCTGAAGGGTAGTTTACTCTTGCCAGATTTCGGAAATATCCACTTACCAGGCGTTTATTAGAGAGTGCCCATATCATTAGAAAGAGGAGCGCACAGGGATGCTCCCGTATGTCAACTCAGAAAAATTTTGCCCGAGAAGTGTCTATTGATGACGGATTTCTGGGAGGGGCGGTAGGAGAGGGATGAATTTGGTATCATTTGAAACAGAGGGGCTTAGGGATGCTTTTTATTATTTTCAAACCTAATTAGGTATAAACCAAACTCGACTTATTGCACAGCAAGAAACCCAAAAGAAATGATCTTTTAGACAGTAAAAAAAACTGGGTACAGTGCGTTCGCGAGACTTAGCCCCATGAGCTAGAGGCTGCAGTTATCAACGATGTGACCGACGTCTGTAATAAGCGATGCTTGGTATTTCCACCAATGTTAGCGAAGCCAGTAAGAGCGCGTACAAAAATCAACCGTCGTCGTACATTGTGTGGTGGAGAGATCAACCGGTCCTCAGTGACGCTTCAACGAACGTCGAACGTTCAGTTTACTTTCTTCCTCAGATAAACGAGTCGGAGTGAGACATAGCGCACGACACGATCAGGGCGTTACGCTCAAACTTTCTCGGTCTACGTGCAACAACGCTGGAGAGAGATGGCTTTCAAAACGTACGTGTATTATAACAGGGCACGATGGGGCTAAGTCTCGCGAACGAACTGTAGGTATGTCCATTTGAAAAGCCCCCGGAAGATGTACATCAATGCGATTTGTGTCCCTGTAGATGTTTATCACGTTAATGTGTATGTAGGGGCGGCTGGTCTTACTGGTGGATTCGGGTGCAGATTTTATCAATCTGCACCTATGGTCTGTCCGGGATCCACACGACCGAGATTCACCCTATTTCCATGGCGATTCATTGTTGTCATCCCGGACAGAGTATAGTAGTATATAGACTATAGAGCCTCCGCAGACGCACATATGTGTCAAAAAGGCGAAATGTTAAAGAATTGTTGTTACAGAATTAAAAAGTAGAAAATTAACAGAAGAAACACAAAAATTTTGAGGGTTGAAAAGTTAAAAGAATGACAATATAAAACCGGTATTAAAACAAAATTTGGAAAATTTTGAAAAATTATCACTCGGGGCTGAAAAATTGCGAAAGGGGATGAAAAATCAAGAGAAATGAAAATTAAGTGTGATTAAGTAGAATTACGAAATAGAACACGAAAATAACGAAATCATGCAATTAAAATTTTTGTGGGGACGAAACACGAAATTATGCGAATTTTGTAATATTAGGGGGTTGAAAAATCGTAAAGGTGGATAAAAAGTCAAAAGGTATGAGGATTAACCGTGGCTAAGTAAAATTACGGAAAATAACATCAAAATAACTCAATTATGTAAATTTAGCGTTTGAAGAGTTGAAACATTGCAAAGGGGATGAAAAAAATGAAAAATGTAAACATCATCTAAATGAGTTAATTTATTACCGAAGAAAAACGAAATTACGCAAATTTTGCCAAATTATCACTTAGGGGGTTGAAAAATCGTAAAGGGGGATGAAAAGTCAAAGGGTATGAAAATTAATCGCAAATAAACAGAATTACAGAAAATAACACGAAAATAAGCCAATTATGCAAATTTGGCTTTTGGGGGTTGAAATATTGCGAAGGGGGCCGAAAAGTGAAAAGGCAAGAACAATATATGAGTAAAATTTATTACCGAAAAAAGGCAAAACTGCGCGAATTTTACAAAATTAACGCTCGGGGGGTTGAAAAATCGTAAAGGGGGATGAAAAGTCAAGAGGGGTGAAAATGAACTGCAGTTAAGTAGAACTAGCGAAAATCACACGAAAAAGAAGCGATCTGGGTAAATTTTGCTTTTTGAGGGTTCACATATCATGAAGGGGGTTGAAAAATTGTGGATGAGTTAATAGTAGCTTATAACCCAAAGCGTGAAAGTGATGTTTTACGCGGCGAAGGAAAATATGGACAGTCGAGGCGTAGGCGAGACTGGCCATTTCCTGAGACGCGTAAAACCACTTTTTCGCTGTGGTTTATACAACATTTTTCTTCCTACACCAGTTAAAAATAAATAAATAATTAATTTTGAAATTTGAGAACCCAAGTGACAGATCAAGAAAATCTAGACGTCAAGTCCTACAATTTAAATTTGGCAAAATCGCGCGTGCTGTATTCCTTCATACGCCAATCGCCGTCGCCATATTGTCCATTTTACACGCCTAGCCGTTAGTATAATTTTTACACGACTAGCCGTGAGAAGCGGTCCTTTCACAGCCCTCCTGAGTCCCGAAAATGTCATTTTCAGTTAGTGTAGGAAGAAAAAATTATTAAAAATGACTTTGAATTATTGAAAAATCAGAAGAAAAAAAATTTTTACTTACTCCGCTTGCTAGGGCTTAGGGGTTGTTAGTAGCGTAGGGGTTGGTTTTAGGTTGAAAGTTCATAAGACTTTTTTTCCAATGGTTGACCGAAATCTGTCGAACCCCGTAATTTTATCCTACCATTTACTTGAAGAAATTTCAAGTTTCAACGCTTAAATTCCATCCCCCTTGTTAGATCTTAGTGAAAATTTGTCCATCCACCTATAATGTCACTGAAAATTAACACACCAAATTCTGCCTTGATATGTTGAGCAGTTTTTGAGTTCTCGAATTTTTGGGTTTCTGCATGTTAGGGGTTGTAGCTCCATTAAGGGTGGTTTTTCTCAAAATGTAAATGACACCTGCTTTTTTGAATCGTTAATGGAAAGCTATCGAATGACGCCAATTTCGACCAATACTTATTAAGCGTAGTTTCGAGTTCCAACCCCTAATTTTCACCCCATTTGTTCGATTTTACGAAAAATGCATCCGCCGCAAGATTTCACCGTTGTATGTGTGTGCGCTCAGTTTCCAACAGCTGCGTGCAACCCTTGCGGAGTTATCATATTTTTTGTGGTTTTCATCCCCCGAAATTAGCACCCCTTCACCCTCAACACACTTGAGGGTCGAACGTGCATGCCAAGTTTCAGCAAGGTACCTTCACTAGTTCTCGAGTTATTGCAATTAACAATTTCTCGGGTTTTCGCCCCTATTTTCGAAATCTGACAAGAGTAAACTACCCTCTAGGGAAGGGGTAAGTGGGAGGTGGGGGTGGTAGTGTGCACACCTTATGTACCGTAACTGATATACGCAGTTTGACGATCCTGGATACCCTCCAAGCGCCTGGTCAGTGGATATTTTCGAAATCTGAAAAGAGTAAACTACCCTCTAGTGAAGGGTTAAGTGGGAGGTGGGGGTGGTAGTGGGTACATCTTGTGTACCGTAACTCATATTCGGAGTTTGGCGAACCTGGGTACCCTCCAAGCGCCTGGTCAGCGGATATTTTTGAAATCTGACAAGAGCAAACTACCCTCTAGGGAAGGGGTAGGTGGGAGGTGGGAGTGGTAGTGGGTACACCTTACATACCGTAACTGATATACGCAGTTTGACGATCCTGTGTACCCTCCAAGCGCCTGGTCAGTGGATATTTTCGAAATCTGAAAATAGTAAACTACCCTCTAGGGAAGGGGTAAGTAGGAGGTGGGGGTGGCAGTGGGTAACTTTACATACCGTAACTGATATACGCAGCTTGACGATCCTGGGTACCCTCCAAGCGCCTGGTCAGTGGATATTTTCGAAATCTGAAAAGAGTAAACTACCCTCTAGTGAAGGGTTAAGTGGGAGGTGGGGGTGGTAGTGGGTACATCTTGTGTACCGTAACTCATATTCGGAGTTTGGCGAACCTGGGTACCCTCCAAGCGCCTGGTCAGCGGATATTTTTGAAATCTGACAAGAGCAAACCATAATGTCTATAATGTGTTTTCGTTGTTATTGCACAAATTCGATTTTTTTGCCCAAAGGGCACTAAATGCGAATGAGCTTTGCCTTATTTGAAACCAGAATTTGAAGATCTTTCTGATGGTGAATATAAATTTTTCAAAAATGTGTTTTGGATGGTTAAATGAGAGGACAACTTAAAATTTTGAAGATCGCTGTGCAAAAAGGCACTTGTCGTGGGTCGATTGCTTCCAAAATGATTTCAGCTCTTCAACGGGTAATACAATTTCCTCGTGCAAAATTTCAGCAAAATCGGTACAGGGATTTGGGCTGTATCGTGTTTTAAAAGTTTCTTAAAAAATCTCAAATTTTGAGCTTTCTGTCAAAAGGGCACTAAGAGTGAATACATCTTTAGAAGCAGAATTTTAAGGCCTTTCTTATGGTGGCCTGAAAAATGGGCATTTGCTTTTTAAATTTAAAATTCGATGTGCCAAAATGGCTCCAAAAGCTTTTCAGATCTAAGTTAGGTTACTAGACGCCTACGTGCCAAATTTCAGCCAAATCAGTCTAGTAGTTTTGGCTGTGGCGTGTTTACAAAGGAACGTACGAACGTACGTACATACACACAGACACATTTTAAAAACAACTTTTTTGGATTCCTGAGACCTCAAAGCGTATAGATCCAGTCTTATCTCGAATTCGAAAATTTTACTGATTGCAGTACCTAACTTTCCATTTTTTTTAAATTGTGGTTGGATTGGGGAGGTTGAAATTCACTTAAATTTAGTGCCCTTTTGGCAATAAGTAATAAAAATATTGAAAAACCACCAAAACACTTAGGTAGAGACTGGATTGAAATGTATGGGTGGTAAGATTGGATCATTCACCAAGTGGGGAGGTTCTAGCCGCTTCGGATAACATTTTGACAACAAGTATTTTTTGATTAATTGAACCCTGCTGAGCCCGAAATCTTGACGGGAATTCAAGATGGCATCATCCAAACTATCTACCATCCTAATGGGAAAATAGCTTTCAGCCGATTTGGCTGAAATTTTGATATGTTGTAGATTTCGACTTCCTGATCAAAAGTTATCATTGACACAAACCAATCGTATGAACGGTTCTTGCTACAGAGGCCTGACTATAAAATAGAAACTATATCTGAGCTTGAGCACCACCTTGACTAGTGTACATCCTTTCAAGATTTTGAAATATAAGCAGTGATTTAAGGATTCAGTAGGGTTCAAATAATGCTTGTTGACAAAATGTTATCCGATTTACTCTTTGTTGTAGCGCACCTCAAAAGCAACCAACAGTGAAAGACAGAAAATGGCGTTTGCACACCGAAAAAGCGGAAGTCAGATGAGAATATCTTACTAATCCCATGTATTTAGGCGGATATTGGTGAAATATATTGACAAACTCCATAAAGATTAAGAAACAAAGTTTTTTGATTAAATAATCGTGGAGCGCGTAAACCGCGCGTGCGAGCGCAACTTTCTTGCCCGCGCTAGGAGTAAACCGTCATCTGTTCGAAAAAATCATTCGGGCCTTTCTTGTAGAGAATGAAGCGATCTTTAATTTTATAAACCCCGTCTTTGCTCGAAAACTGTGTAATTTTCATGCAACTTTGGATATAACGCTCTGTCTTGAGCGCCATCTAGAATTACTTACTTCCGGTTAAGATTTCGAACTGCCGACAGTGATTTTCGGATTCAGCAGGGCCCAATTAGTCTAGAAACACTTGTCGTCAGAATGTTATCCGATTTGCCTCTAGCATAATATAGAAAGCGTTTTTTGAAATTCTAGCCTTGTCACTCTCCATTTACTCGTGTAGGAAAATAGTAGTTTATAACCCAAAGCGTGAAAGTGATGTTTTACGCGGCGAAGGAAAATATGGACCATATGGCCATTTCCTGAGAAATAAGTTCACGGAACGGTTCCTTATTACTTCATTCTAGAAAGAAAAGTTCATATGAACATGGCTCGAAAAATGCTTTCTAAGGGAGCTAGAGTCCTTCAAACAACATGCTTTCCAAGACTCCATTTGAAAGACCCCTGTATGGGACGCTTCTGAGCAAAATTTTAAAATTTTGACCACGGTAATTACTTCAGCATCAAACACTTATTAAAGGTATCCAATTTCACGTTGCTATCTTTAACGGTTTTGAAGATATTTAGAAAAAACCACGGTCATAGTGCCCATTTTAAGGGGCTCTAACTCCCTTAAGAGGCATTTTCTGGCATATGTTTATAGGAACTTGTTGACATATTTTTACCTAAGGAATCTGTGGTTAGCCGTTGTCCTTATAATTCTGAGTTACCCTGTAGAATTAAAAAGGCTCACAGAATCCCATTAGAAAGCTTTTTCAGCGCGGAGAACTCTACTATGGTATTTTCGTAATCAGTTAACCACAACTTTTAATAAACAGCCCAAAAATCTACATAGGTAATGAATCACTTTCCAAAATTTTGTTGCCCCGTGTAATCATCACCATGTTTGTTGGAGCTTCTGAACATTACTAAATTAAAAGTCTAAACGTTAGGCGATAGTCAAATGTGCACTTATTTCTGCCCGATAACCCCATTAAAACGCAGTTTGTTGAAATGAAACCCAAAGGGGTTCGGACTAGTATGAAACATGATTGTGTACATAGTAGGTACGTGTGAATGTGCGGTTCTATACAATGCGCCGGGCGTTGCGATGAGTTTAGAACAGTTTCATGAAGTTGGTGGCGTTTTGTGAGTGTATATGCTTTGGAAATGGTATTTCTGTTCTGCTGTTGTGCTTCCAGTGAATTTAATCTGACAGTTATTGGAATGTTCACAGAAGAAGGAATTTCGCACTTTTATTCCAGATTTGCATCACTTCGAGGGTTTTGGTGAGTATATGCCTAAATAATTCTTACGACGCACATGTTTTCCCGCAAACTGGACAAAAATTAACCTCCCCCTCCAGAGTGGACCTGCTTTCCAGTCAAAATAGCACTACGTTCAAATAAATGTGCACCGTTCAGCGTTTGGTATCTCCCTTGGTATTCGGGTTGCCACCTTTTGGCCAAACGAAAAAAGGACAAGTCTCCAAGAGCGTGGGGGTTTCATTGCGCCGCGGGCGAAAATTTTTCAAATTTTCAAGGTCAAGCATTTTCTGAGCACTTCAGAATTTTAAAGTAAAAACAGAATTATGTGAAAAACTTAACTTCCACAAGGACAACTGTTTATTCAAGTCGTATTTTTTAGAAAAAAAGACAATAAGTTCTACGTATCTACACATATAGGGGAAGGTGTTGTACCTTGAATCGATTTTTTTTGTACGCTGTTTTTTCGCACACGGTGGCATTTCAAAAATCGTTTATGGTGCACCTGACTTTGATGATGTTTAAAGTATCAGTATACACAACTTTGCTTATAGTAAAAGAAGGTTAAGTGGCTTTAAAAATTTACTTACAAAATTTTGTCATTTGAACCATGGTACAACACCATGTTGTACCTTGGACTACAGCAGAATGTACCTTGGACCATTACTTATAGTAAGCAAAATTACCATAAATTACTGAATGAATGCGATACAGGGAATTTATAAAATATTATATTGTTCAAACTGAACAGAGAAATTTATTTGGGCCTCCTGTCTCCTAGAACCACCGACAGACCTGGGAGGGGGTAGGCGCTTGATTATGTCTGATTCATTAATAAATGATGGCTCCTCCTCACCAGGAACGAAGTTTCGACTTGCAGGTGTTCCGGCTATTTTACGGTAGTATTTTACCTCGTATCCATCTCCTACTGCTTCAATGACTTCGGCAACAAAGTGCTGTTTGCTTTTTTTACCGGCAAGTTCCACTAATACAAAATCCCCCTCTACTACTGGCATTTCGTCAAAATTATCGTTTTCTTCGGCTTCTACTTCTCCTCTTAAGATTTCAAAGAAATTTTCTTCATTATCATCAGAAGAATCTTTTAATAAAACCTCATCCATTTCTTCATCACTTGTGTTAGAATCGTTGGCAAAAAGTGTTTTTTTAACTTTCTTTACATTATTTGCCTTGTTTTTATTGAGGTTTTTACTTGACTTATAATTTTCTATTTCATCCTTAACTGGAGTGTCAGTTAAAATTTGCGTCTTGACCTTTCTGCGCTTTGTAACTTTCTTCGACCTGGGAGCTGCCTTCGGAAAAGGTCTAATAACCTGAGGAGAAATGATAGAGCCTTTTTCAGTCATGGACAATTCATTTTCAGTGTCATCATGATTGGCGGACACTCCAGGATCTTCGCGGTTTACCGATGTTGGAGTGTTCTGTTCATAAGGGCGATCAGTCACATAGGACGACAAAAATTCATCTTCTCCAAATACGTCACTATCGAATGGCCAGATGCCCGTAACTTTAAAACCTTTCACGATATTATTTATAGTAAATGCTTTTGGATAAGCCTTCCCTATAATCTCGGAGATGTTATAAATTGTTATCGGCTTTCCAGGATTATTTACCATCCATTCATTTGAAACTTGATTGTAGTATGTTTTATAAGGTCCAAAAACAGTTCTATCTAAGGGTTGTAGTTTATGGGACGTGTGAGGCGGCATTGTCAGTAAAACTACACCATGCCCTTTGGCCAAATTTATTGCGGCAATCGAAATATGAGTCTCGTGGTTATCTAAAATCAGAAGAACGGGATCTTCTTGGCTAGGCTTAACGTGGGCAATAAAATGCTTTATGTATTGTACAAATAGAGTTTCGTTGGACCACCCCGAAGGATTCGCCCCACCGATCGAACCAGGTGGCGCGGCGCCCCTGTTAGCATGTGATCTTTCAAATGAACTCGTGGAAATATGATCATTGGTGGGATGTGATTTCCCACAGCATTTATTGCAGCGATCATTGTAACATTGATTCCCCGTTCACCAGATGTTATGTTTCCAATTTGCTTTTGCCCTTTTGTTGCTAAAATTTTAGGTGGTACATGAACAGTTGAGTTTCCTGTTTCGTCCAGATTAAAAATCCTTCCAGGCCCAAAATTATAACGCTCAAAACAAGACTTTAAATTTTGAAAGAACTCATCCACATTCTTCTTGTTGAAGCTGGTGGCTCGTGAGAGGCTGGTAGACTCGGGTTTTCGTAAAGACAGGACTTTATATCTCGATAAAAAACATCTCACCCATTCTTTCCCCGCTTCTTTTTCTTCAGTCCATTTGGGTGGTATTTTTTTATTATTTTTTACTGCAAACTGGTACGCTAAGACCTTCAGCTCAGTCTTGGAGAGGCCGTAGTGAAGTTTAGCGGCCATCTGTAAATATTCTACCAGGAAGTTCTTCTTCTGCTTGGGTAAAAATTTGCTTGACTTTCAATTTCGATTCATACACAAATTGGTCCTTTCTGGATGCTCGGTGGCTTTTCAAATGCCGTAATAATGTTGTTTTTGAAATCGAATTATTTCTTGCTGCCTGACCAACAGAAAATCTTTGTGATACCACATCTTCAATGGCAGCCCCTAATTTTTTTCTATCAACAGGCGTTCGCTTTTTCCCTAGGAGGCTGCGAGGCATTATCTGGAATAAAAAATAACTTGTCGAATCGAATATTTAAAACTGTTATTACTAGTATTATATATGAGAACATCCTTTTTGGTTGAAAGCTTGGTCCAATTTTGTGGAACGAGACTGTGAAACTACCTTGTGTAATAGAACATCCTTTTTTAAGAATTTCCTAAAACTAATAACCATCCGAATTGTACCTTGGATCGGTCCAAGGTACAATTTTAAAACTGGTCCAAGGTACAAATGTTACATCGCTCGGGTAGAATATATGTGACATTTTTTTAGGTTAAGTTAAGACGATTTGATTTATGATAATGTCAGTGCAATTAAATATCGAACTTACCTAGTCTTTGACGAAACTAACAATTTCAAACAGTAACTGCTAACACTCACTTAAATACAGGTCAAAGAGTAATTTTGCACTCTCGAAATTTTCGATGTCAGCTGGTACAAAAACGAAATCACGCAGACATGTCAGATTTCATGTGCTGCCCTCTACCATCAGGAGGTAAAGCTACTAGCGAGATTGCGTAAAAAGTTCACTGTATTATGGCTCATATTGCGTTTGGTCCAAGGTACCGTTCGTTTCATTCCAGGCGCCGTATAGGGAAATAACACGGGAAAAGTGTTTTTATTTTTTGTTTGCTCCTGAAACTGGTTCCGGCCAAATCTGAGTGATACGGTCAATGGGCCTCAATGTCCTCTACGCATGAAAAAAAAATGGCCCTGAAATGCCCCTTTGTTAAAACGGGAGGACCGGTTGAAAATTGGAATTTTAAATTTCGCGGGCGTCAATTCAGCGCTGTTTGACATCTCCGAAAACTAAACTTCCAGTGGCGGCTTTCACAATTTCTTAAGTTTTCGCTAACGTCATTTAGTTACTTTTTTGGAATTTCTACAAATTATTGAGTGAATTCTGAGACGAAATAAACCGGCGCATTTTTGCAATAGTCCCAGAGAGTCTTGGTGTCAGAAACTTTACTAAAGAAAAGACACTATGAAGGTAACCTCACAAAAATTTTGTCTTTGTTCGCTACAACCAGGCCGCATTTATTAACATTTAAATTCTCCAGGTAAGTCTCTGTTTATAGTTAAAACTGTCTTAATCGTTGTTTTGCTTCAGTTATGAATATTTTCACTGGAATATCACAGACTACGAGAAGGGTTGGTTGAATGAGGAAATGGCCAATATTCAGTTACCATGAACCTGGTACCAAATTCTGTTAAAGAATAACAATATGGAGAGCCACTAAAGGCTACGTAGCACAGAAGGTAAGGCGAAGGTCTTGCTTAAAAGTTGGTGTGTCGATAGACCTTACGAGTCACAGCGAAGACAAGGATGGTTCTGATATTTAGGGTGGATACGCCTTACCAAGCACCTGTAAGGCTGATGGAAAAGGCACCTGCAGTCTCCACTCCAAGGCCTGGAAGCTGGTGGTGATGGCCTTGCCTAGACTAGTGGCTTCGGCTGTGCCGAGGAATCTGTTGCAGGAGTTACCATGCCCTGCTTGTCCCCTGGGACAAGATGTGCCTTTGCCCCAACAGTTATTTAACCGCGGAGTGCGTGTTTGGAGTGTGGACGAAGATATGTAACTGGCTTGCCAAATTTTAATTGTTTTATTCTAAAAATGTTAATAATTAATAAAATAGCATACCTAGGTCTTATGGGCCTTATTTTCTAGATATTTTAGTTGATAATTCACAATTTAATGTTGAAATTTTGAATAAATTCTTGAATAATCAAATTAGGGAATTTATGACCGCTATATGCTGTACCGACTGCTCATATAAATGAAACAATATAACTTAGATAATTATTGTCACTACAATATCTCTTGAAGATAAACACATCAAAAATATAAGCAGCAAAAATTTTATTATTTACTTACTATTTATTTTATTTGTTATTAGACTGGACTGTAAGGTGAGAAAGTAATAAAGTTCCTCGCGAGGATTCAATTTACAAAACAAATATAGCAAAACATAATTAAGGGGACGGTGGTAGGTTGCAAAATGTTCATGAATATTGGCCATTTCCTCATTCGACCAACCCTTCTCGTAGTCTGTGCTTCCAGTGAAAATATTCATAACTGAAGCAAAACAACGATTAAGACAGATTTAACTATGACTTGCCTCGAGAATTAAAATGTTAATAAATGCGGTCTGGTTCTAGCGAAGGAACCAAAGACAAAATTTTTGTGAGGTTACCCTCATAGTGTCTTTTCTTTAGTAAAGTTTCTGACACCAAGACTCTCTGGGACTATTGCAAAAATGCGCCGGTTTATTTCGTCTCAGAATTCACTCAATAATTTGTAGAAATTCCAAAAAAGTAAGTAAATGACGTTAGCGAAAACTCAAGAAATTGTGAAAGCCGCCCCTGGAAGTTTAGTTTTCGGAGATGTCAAACAGCGCTGAATTGACGCCCGCGAAATTTAAAATTCCAATTTTCAACCGGTCCTCCCGTTTTAACAAGGGGGCATTTCAGGGCCATCTTTTTTTCATGCGTAGAGGACATTGAGGCCCATTGACCGTATCACTCAGATTTGGCCGGAACCAGTTTCCGGAGCAAACAAAAAATAAAAACACTTTTCCCGTGTTATTTCCCTATACGGCGCCTGGAATGAAACGAACGGTACAATCGGTCCAAGGTACAACACCTTCCCCTACACATTTTTCAGTAGTTCCTCTGGTCTACTTCCTCCCCTAGGAAAGTGACATCGACTTAAGTGAATTAAAAGTTAAATTAAAAACGATTTGTAATATACAGGGTTAGTACAAAGTCCTGGGACGGTCAGTTATCTCCGTTATTTCTTAAGCTTTTACCTTGAAACTTGGTACTCAGGCACAATAATTAAATACAGGGAATTCAAAACAGTTTTTAAAAATTTTCTTGGTCTTCCGGTTACACCGGAAGTGACCCTAAAAGTCGTTTTTTAAAATGCGCAATCAACTGCACAATTACATTTCCTTTTATTTGTTTTTGCTTTTTTGAAATTTATTAAATGTTCACAATCAGCCAAAATAGAAAAAAGAATTTAAAAAAATGTAATTGGCCGGTTGAATTTGCTATAAAAAAATAAGATTGACGTGTACTTGCGGTTTTGAAAAATCTTGCTTTTTGACCGATTTTTTCGATGTTTTTGAGAATCCAGGGTGGCCGCGACTTGACTTTTGGTCAAGTATGATACATGTTTTTGACTTTAAAAAATTCGTAGATTCCGAGTCCGCTGAGAAAAGGGTATGATTCCATTTAAAAAATCTGTTTTTAGGGTCACTTCCGGTTTAACCGGAAGTCCAAGAAAATTTTTAAAAACAGTTTTGAATTCCCTGTATTTAATTCTGCCTGGGTACTGTAATGGTTCACTTACCTTTGTTTCTTACGGTGACCCAAACAGATTTGCGATGTTTATAGTTTACCTGTGAGGTAAATTTAAGTCGTGATCTCTTCGTGGAAAACTAGGACCCAAAATATTGCACGTTGTGTTTACTTTATGGTCTTTTGACCTTATGAACCCAGATTCTTTTATCTAAAGTAGCGTCCTGTCTAAAGCGGGGTACACACGTACGGATTTGCACGCGGACTTGCATGAACGCGCCCAGGCTCGCGTGCAAGTGCGCCAAGGGGTTGTGCATACACACGTTCAGTTTTGTAGGCGGACTTGCACGCGGATTTGCACATTCGTTTGCGAACGGTGCGCCGCGGGTAGTGAATTTTTGCGACTTGTCGGTAATGTCAGAAGACTGGAAGGTAGTAGCAATAGCTCTTGCTATTGCTTGCAAAGCCAAAAACCAAAAGAATAAAAAGAGACAAATCAATCGATCAAGATGGGTGAAGTCTTGGTTAGCTAAACGAAATTATTCCCATGTGAATTTGATAGAAGAACTGAGGCTAGAGCCTGATGACTTTCGAAATTATCTTCGCATGAATGAAGACACATATATTGAATTATTGAACGCAGTAACTCCTTTAATCGAAAAGGAGAATACCGTTATGAGAACAGCCATTAGCCCGCATGAAAGACTTTCCGCAACACTGAGGTTTTTAGCAACCGGAAGAAGTTACCAAGACCTCAAGTACTCAGTCCTCATCTCCCCGCAAGCATTGGGCAAAATAATACCAGAAACCTGTAAGGCTATATGTGAAGTGCTCCGAAATGATATGTTGGTAAGTTATTTTACATCACTAACGCTATCCACTTTTGTAGATACTTTTGTACTTAGTGGGTGGCATATGGTTTTTCATCTCTTTTTCTAGTTTCCAACTTCCGAAGCTGAGTGGACAGAGATCGGTGAGAGGTTCTCGACCAGGTGGAACTTTCCTCATTGCTTGGGAGCTGTAGATGGAAAACATATTCGTATCGTGTCACCTTACAAAAGCGGCTCGTATTTTTATAACTACAAAGGATTTTTCAGTATTGTGTTAATGGCTATTGTTAACGCAGATTACGAGTTTATATTGGTCGATGTTGGTACAAATGGTCGCGTTTCTGACGGAGGCGTAATTGAAAATACTAATTTTTATGAAAAGTTGAAAGCGAATTCTCTGCAAATTCCAACTGCTAATGTTGTTCTTGATAGCAACATTACTATGCCCTTCGTATTTATAGGCGATGAAGCTTTTGCATTACGCCCAGATTTCTTAAAGCCGTTTAGTAAAAAGGACCTGAATTATCAATCCAGAATTTTTAATTATCGTCTTTTACGGGCTCGCAATGTGGTAGAGAATGCTTTTGGAATACTGGCAAGTCGGTTTCGTATTTTTCACACTGAAATAAACTTAACTGTCCCAAAAATTGAACTAGTAGTAATTGCATGTTGTTCTCTTCATAACTTGTTACGGCGCAAACATAAAGACGCATATCTAGCTCTTGGTACACACGGCACGGTGAGTGGAGATGACGATAATGTCGAAAATGTCTCCGAAAGGAACATGGCGTTCGCCGACCTGCAATGCGGGTACAACCGTCATTCTAGCGAAGATGCAAAAAATGTACGAAAGCTGTTTATGGAGTATTTTAACACTGTGGGACAAGTACCATGGCAACATAAACGTATAACCCTGTAATATTATCACAGTCAATCACACAATGTAAAGACTTCTCTGATGATAGTTCTGAAATAAACATTATTGTTATTTTTGGAGTTTTATTCATTATTTGTAAATTGGGAATAATAATTGTGAATTTGCGATGGCACTTGATAGGCCTCACATTGCGTCTGAGTCTGGCTTGAAGTAGTCTGCGATTGGGCCGCAGGTTGTACTTGATGCGGTGGAGGAAACATTTGCCGTTGACCTGTCATATCCGCAAGTGGCAAAGATGGTTGTAGCGGAGTATCATATACAAAATTAGCAAAACTCCGTTGGGGAGGAATATTTATAGACGCATATCGGTTTAAAGTTCCTAATTGAGCTTCAAAAAGGGCTTCATTAATGATTTTTTCTGCGTAAATTCTCATTGTCGGCTCCAATTTCCGTAATTTCTCAGCCACGTTCTTTCCGACTATGTCACACTCATCATCTTTTTTTGAAGATCGCAATTTTTCGCTAACCAGAGACAGAACTTCATCAGATTTGTCGCTTGTGCTTGTAGTTTGACGCCTTTTTATCCCTGTAGTGCGATGGCAGCTGCTTCCGGAAGACGTCGACAATGGAGTAGGCGGAAGATCCAGGCTGTCCCTAGTTTTCTCGCTATGATCTTCAGCATTCACAGTGGCTTCACCTTCTTCACCGCTATCTGAATCATTCTAAAAAAATGATGCTGAGTATCTCTGGAATATTTCTATAAATCGGTGGACTTACTTTGTCCTCTGCATCGCGCCTATCGTTTGAAATACCCTGGCGAGGTATTTCATGATCCTTTAAGAAAAGTAGTAGGTCGAAATACCATAAATTGGGCGTGTAAATTTCTTCGGTACCGTTTCCCGATCTCTTAGAAGCGGAAACTTTGTTATATTCCTTTCTGAAGCAACTTCGCAAAGAATTTATTTTCTTCATTACGTCTTCCTTTGTCGCATCCGGGTTCGATTCCTGCAACTTTTTCACCATAACTTCATACGCTTGTTCTTTTTGCTGCCTGTTGGAATATTCTTTGCTTTTAATTTTCCAGAGGCATGGATGTTGCCTATACAAGCCTATAAATTCGCTTGTCTCTATTTCGCTCTTTCTGTTTCTTAACTTTGCCATCGCGTAATAGTAGTTTCGACTGCAAGCTATTTCGAAACTGAACAATATCGTCGCTGTCAGGTGAATTTTCTAGATTTTGCACAATAATAAACACGCGGTAACCCATAGCAATGCTAAAAAGCGACTATATTGGTCGATTGGTCGTTGCTATGGAGAAACGAACATTTTGTTATTTTGCAAACTTGAAAAAAATTGCCCGACTGGCACGGCACGGAGCGAAGCGCGTTTTGACTACACACGGTCAGTTGGCGCGAAGACTTGCTCGAAAAATCAAATCTCTCCAAATTTTCTGCGAGCCGTGCTTTGGACTGAACGTGCCTTCAGTTTTCGCATACACACGACGCACTTGCACGCGAGCTTTGGCGCGTTCATGCAAGTCCGCGTGCAAATCCGTACGTGTGTACCCCGCTTAATAATAAGGACTTTATTTACTAACAATTAGCACTGTGATTGAGGTGAAAAATTAAGCGAACTTAAACCTTTACGTAACTTTTATTCAAATTTAGCGGTGAAATTTCATAAACAAATGAAAATATTGTAGTTACGCATGTCTGCAGCCGAATTCACTTGCAGTTTCATAATCTCGAAATTTGTCAGATATCTCCATAACTTCGTTGAATAGCTCGCTCATGTCAATTTGCAGGTTTGGGATTGCTAATTTTACAACTAGATCTTCGAAATCTGAATACGATGGAAATTTAGTTTTTAGACACAATTTGGCAGCAATGCTATGCCAACTGTTTTCCGAGAAATCGTACCATTGTTGCAAGTAATCTATTGCTATCTGGTAAAATGTATCGAACTCTTTTTCGATTGTCATCTTTCTTTCCACGTTAAGAAGGGAATTCAATCTGCTTTTGGTCTCAAAACCATAGAACTTATTTTCCAATCTCTGGATTAAGGCCTTTCTTAAATCGACCATAATATTGTATAGATCAAGTGCAGTTGTCTCATTGGATTCTATCTTTTTAATGAATTTTTCAAAAAGAAGAAGAATGTGACTACAAAATAATAAATAAATCTCAGTTTCAGATTAAACTTCTCCAAGATTTTCATCGATCTTTAACAGTTTCTTAATTTGAATGGGACAGTTGTCTATGCTCAAAAAGTAGCTACATATCGCTACATAATTTGTCAGAATTCTATCTATACAAGGATTTAGGGACAGCCAGCGCGTTCCTACATGTCTTATCAACTCGCGCCACTGGCAATCAGTAAACTCATGGAAACTTTTCAGTTCTTCTCTTCGTTTAGCTGACACAGAAAAATGAGAGTACCTATACCTTAAGGATTAGATTTTCAACATCTAGATCTAATGCATCCATTGCAATAATTATGAATTATATGTGCATGGCAATTCCTTTTACAATATTTTTGTTTTTGTAGTTAACATTAGTAAAAAGGCTATGATTGCAACCAAAATTGGAATTTGTATTGTCCTCGCTCCAACAAGAAATATGTTCCCAGTCTAGATTCAGCTTTTTCAAAGTCTCATTTATCATATTGAACATGCCATCAGCACTTTCGTCATTATTTTCGCAAAAGTGTAACAGAAAGTTCTGAAGGCCTCCTTGAATCGTAAAAACTTGGATAGCAGTTGGGAATAGTCGAGGGAATAGTTTAATATTTTTTCTATTAGAAGCATCTAGCTGCAGGCAAAAGAAAAGTTTTGGAACATGAACGTTTTGAACAATGGCCTCAGATTTAGTTCTGCCACAGCTAAGCTTTGATGCTAATTTGGAGTCGGCGTAAACTTTAGTGTCTAATTTAACAGAGCAATCTAAAGAATTATAGGACTGATTGTGTTTAACAGTATGAAAATTTTTACACACTTCGATTAGAATGACATTGAGTTCCTCTTGAGAGTTTTGCTTTTAAAGATAAAATTTTTTTGGAGGCCATCGACATACGGAAAGTGCCGTTTTGGCACATCAATTTTCAAATCTAAACATACTCTCATTTTACCATTTTAACAAGTTTTTAAAAATTTTATTGTCATCATCAGAAAGGCATTCAAATTCTGGTTTTAAATAGGATAAAATTCATTCGCATTTAGTGCCCTTCGGATAAAAAAATCGAGATTTGGTAACAACATTAAAAATAGCCCAAACTACTCAATCGATTTGGCTGAAATTTGGTAAATGGAGATTCGGTGACCCGTTGAAGAGCCTTGGTACCGAAACAGCTGGCTAAATAGGCGATTCCGGGAAGTACGCCCTAGAGATAGGCAACCCGCCAAAAAGCAAGTGGCCGCATAGACTTCAAACTTGGCAACACCTCAAAAAGTGATCTTTGGCATCTTGGTAAGAAGTGTGCAAAGTACCAACTCTTAATCACAATGTGCAGGGTAACCCTACCAAACGCCCAAGAGCGTCCGTACTAGGTAGCATTGTAGCGTGGAAGCTGCACACACCGCCAATTTTTCTTTAAAGAAGGGTAGGTAAAGCACTGGTTGGGAGGCCCCTTTTGAAGATGTCTTGATTCGCAAAGGTATCTTGATTTCTATGCCCTCTGATGTAAATTCAATGTTTTCTATTTGTATCAGTGAGAAAGTCTGCATACGATGTGCAGTGACCAGTGCAAATAAGGTTACTAGTTTTATACTTAGTAGTTCCATCGTGATGTCTTCATTGGGGTATAGGGACCCTAAGTATGACAGTACTATCTCAGGGTTCCAAGTGGTGTCATATTTTGGAGCACAAGGACGTAAGTTGTAGATTCCTTTGAAGAATCTCTTGATTCGTTGCCTAATTCTGGTGACATCACCAAGGCCAGCGCTGATCTTGTGGTATTTAATGTACTATATGATGCCCCCTCCTCGAACAATTCTACCAAAAATTCCAACACTGTCGGGATTGAGTTTGTGAAGGGGTTTTTATTCTTTTTTACGCAAAAGAACCACAATTTCCGTAAGGCGCTGTTATATTGTTTAATGGTAGACTCTGTTTGGTTTTAAAAGCCTCCCTGATAAATGTGCCGCCCCCAGGGTAAGGTTTTTCCATAATGGATGGCATCTATCAACAAATCAATTTGAGGTTTTAACAGCAAAGGTTCTTTTTCCAAAAGGGATGAGAACAGTGGATACCACGGTTGGCTTGGCCAGAGGGGGACAATGACTATTCCTTCAGCTACTTTTTGAACAATTTTTTGTAGGACTCGTGGCAATAAAGCAATAGGCGGAAAAGCATAAAACAAAAAGTTTGACCAATTGCTTGACCAATTGCTTTGACCATATGCTTGGGGTTCTTTGAACCAGGATGTAAATTTTTGGCATTTTTTATTATCGTTGTTTGCGAATAAATCAATGTCAGGGTATCCAAAAAGGTTAACCACGTTCTCAAAAGACTTGTCTGATAATGACCATTCTGTTTATAAAAATTATTTCGTATTTACATTCTGTTGTTAGGTCAACCAAAATGGTCATAGGTATCTTATACGCCCATAATGAAATGCGAATTATATCAAATAATATTGCAATCTTCACAGTTGTAGATAAAATGTTGTACGCAACACGTGGGATATTACATTATTAATGCACTCATGTGATTACACGACTCGGCCTACGGCCTCGTCTTGCAACCCTCACGTGCGTGCGTTAATAATGTCCATATCCCACTAATTACGTAAATAATTATTAAAAAAGGTCGTCCGAAAAATATTTTTACAACGTTATGGAGATAGAAATTGTGAAGAACTATACTTATTTAGGGGTCAATTTTAGCTACAATTGCTCTTGCATAGGCAATCGAAGACACATCTAAGAATCACGGTTCGTTCAAATTCATGATCGGGTCAACAAAATTGCCCAAGTCCAATTTTGGCACTGATGGATTAGAAACAGTCTTCTCTTATCACAAATACTTAATTTAAAATCTTCGGTCGACTAGTTTCTTTGTACAATCAAATTTTAAAGCATAATTTTTCTTTGCTGTAGCACTGTAAGAAAATTGATTTGAACAGTTTAGAGAAGCGAGCACCTTCATTTAAAAAGTAAATTAGACCTCAATAGAGTAAAACAGAACATAGTTTTTATTTAACTTTACAGAATTAAGCGCTTTAACTGAGACTTGCGTTATAAAATCTCACGGCAGATAACAATTGCTCAGCAAACTGGATGAGTTTTGGAGACTTTATATCTTTCCCAAACTACTTTAAAATCTGAGTGAACCGCCTCGGATGCCTGTTCACTTAATAGTCCAAGTCCAGCTCGGGAGTTTTCGCAGAAATAGCCAACATGATGGAAAATGCAAGTTTCGTTCCAAAACAGCCCTTGACTACAGCGTCCAGTGATTGGAAACACCTAACATAACTTAGACAGCCCAACGGAGAGATTGATCTGAGAAGATCGGTTTTAGACAAAAGTTTGCGACAAGAGTTTCCCTTGAATGAACCACCGTGATACGCTTCACGTTCCACGTGACAGGCTTTTACCCACTGCTCACAAATATGTGGAAAAGGTTGATACATTTTATTGTAAATGGTATTCACAGCACCCAACATTAAGTGCAGCTCAGGTGGGGGCAGCAATAAGTTTATTAGTTCATAGTTTTGATTAGTGTCTGTCCCCCTATTCTGTAATTTTTGAACGATTTCGTTTATGAAAGAAGGCGCCTGAACGAAAACATGAACGAAATTTCGATATGCCCTATTCTGTACCTTGCTCGTTCAATCCAAACGATAAAAGCTTTTTGAACGAAAAGGATCGATGTTTTTAACACGCTTGTAGAACAGCATGAAGTTGTCGCGCTTTCAAAAGTAGGGTTACGGTGAAGAATATCAGTCAGCAAGTGCACTAAATGCAAATAAAACGTTGAGGGCTGGTGATTAGCAGAGGGAAATCAAGTACTAATGTGAATGTGAATATGTTTAGCATATTTTCTTACTATTTGGCAGTTGATGCTGTAGTAATTTTTTCGGTTTAAAAATACCACACTTGGGGGAATGGCACCAAAAGGGTGTGGAAACATGGCTATATGGGTACAGTCGAAAAACTAAATAATGCACTTTATGCCAAATTCTTGAGTGAATAATTCTTAACTGGCTTACAGTCCTAGGTTTTTTTGACCCAGCAATTCAACCCCTAATTGGTGCTGGTTATAATGACATGGAAATGCACTACTATCGAAGGCTCGTTTTCTGAATTCTGAGCGTAACGCTCAAGAGTTGGGTGCATGACTTACTTTCTCGACTGTACCATCTATAGGACCCATAACTCCCGGGAAATCAAAGTTCTCAAAAAATCTAATGAAGTTTATAAATCACAGTTAAATTAGTAGCGTAGGTAGGTGGAGTGCAATTACCCATTTTTAAACCTGGTTATTTCTTCAATTGTCTGTGGAAATTTGATAAACCTTTCTGAGAGATGTGCTACAATAACATCAGTCACATGGTGCAAGGCAAGGATCTACTCACTGAAGATTGAGATACTGCACAATCTCTATCCTTTCCTATAGATTTTTGGTAACTGCCGTGCGCGTAAAAATGCAGTGCAGTAATGAACAGTAAGTGAAAAATATTATAAAGGCTGTTTACATAAGATACTTATACGTACTTGAACTACAGGTGGTACCCTCGTTACACGTTGACCATCATCCAAAAACGGGTTAATTTGAAGAAATATATCATGGGCCAGTTCCCTCGTGAATCTAAACATTTTTTTAAACTAATTATCAGGTGTGGTAAATGAATTACTAGCGTCTCTCAAATTTCTCATTAATTGCCTATACAGGGTGTCTCAGAACGCTCGCACTAAATTCTAATGGAGTATTCAGGATTAAATTCTGAGTCGATCCGTGTTTTTGAAAATTTCCAGGGTCCAGTAGTTCCAGAGTTATAAGAGGTTTAAGAGGACCAATCAGATTTCAGCTCTTAATTGCTTTACAAGGTAATTTAATGTTAGATGCACTATTTCCTAGGTAACAAGATACAACAATATAAATTTTTATTGATAGTATCTTGTTACCTAGGAAACAGTGCATCTAACGTTAAAGTACCTTATGGAGCAATTCAAAGCTGAAATCTGATTGGTCCTCTTAAATCCCTTATGACTCGAGAACTATTGGTCCCTGGAAATTTTCAAAAACACGGATCAACTCAGAATTTACTCCTGAATACTCCATTAGAATTTGGTGCGAGCGTTCTGAGACACCCTGTAAAGTATAGTCTCTTTGCTGAATAGATCGATAGGCTGCACCTGATCATATTTATACCTCCATTGCAACTCATCAACAAAATCGATGAACATCAGATCCATAGTATTTATTGTGTAAAGGTTTCAGGGCACAAAAATTCGTAAAAACCTTTCCAGCCACTTTTTAAAGTCATCCAAAGGTATTTTAACCTATTTTCGTTCACTCCACGACACCCTTGCAAGCTCTCGTTGATAAGCGATAAATTTTAACGAAATTTTCGATGAGAAACGAATATCGTTGAGTTACAGAATGATTAAAATCGTCCAGGAACGAAAATCGTTTGTAAACGACATCGTTGAGCGTTACAGAATAACCCCCTATAATTGGCGGATGAATGCAGGTAAAAAGTTTTTGGCTTCTCTTTTATCAGCACCGGCCTATGTCCTGTGTATACAGGGTGAGTCTGAAAGACTCCACATCCTTTATACCACAGAATCTACTGTTTAAATGATGAAGCTTGGTGCAAAAATTATTGGTCAATTGTGATTCCTCTCAATGTTATAAGCCGCCAAAGATCTTAATTTTTAAACATTCTTTTTAAATATCTTTCGAAAGGTGTATCGCAGGATCTTGAATTTTTGCACAGCATTGTTACAAACCAAGAAGCAACTGCTGATGGTACTTAAGACATTATTCAAAAAGCGGATCTCTGTTATACAGGGTGGCCCGATGTTATTTGCCCTTGAACTTTTTTATGTTTGAAAATATTGCTAATTTGCCTATCCGCCCGTATTCCCCGTTCCATTCTAAAACTTTATTGGCTCTTAAAATTTTTTGAAAAAACTAACCACTCACGAGAAAAATTGAAGAGACCGAAGACATGATGCAGGTAATCACCTTAAAACCAATGATGAATCTACCTCATAAAAAAGTGAAATTACCATCAATGTTTTTTCTTCAGTTATGAGCAATGGTTCTGGGCACAGATGTAGGACAACCCCTTCAATGCAAAAAAAACAGTTAAAATGTGATGCGTGTCAACGTACACTTTGATTTTTATTGAAATTGTAGGTTTATCACGATGATCATGTTTTCGGTTTTTTCAATTTTCCTCGTGAGTGGTTAGTTTTCTCGAAAAATTTTAAAAGCTAAAAAAGTTTTAGAACAGAACGGGGAATACGGCCGCAGAGGCAAATTAGCAATATTTTCAAACATAAAACAGTTCAAGGGCAAATAACATTGGGGCCACCCTGTATAACAGGGATCCGCTTTTTGGATAATGTCTTAAGTACCATCAGTAGTTGCATCTTGGTCTGAAACAATGCTGTGCAAAAATTCAAAATCCTACGATACATCTTTGGAAAGATATTTAAAAAGAACGTTTAAAAATGAAGATCTTTGGCGGTTTATAACATCAAGAGGAATCACAATTGACCAATAATTTTTGCACCAAGCTTCATCATTTGAACAGTAGATTCTGTGGTATAAAGGATGTGGAGTCTTTCAGACTCACCCTGTATAATAATATAATAATATTTTGTTTATTCACCGAAGTTGCAACAACAATAACAAAGAAAGGAAAAGAAAAAAAACTCTTAAAAAATACAGTGTGTCTCGAGGAGAGCATTCAGCCACCTAGACAAGGTAGGACTGATCTTCCATACCCCCCCCGCGCAAAAAGAATACAGTGCATTTCAATGCAAATAAGTCAAATAACACTCATATTATATAAAAATAAAAATACAAGAAAAATCAAATGACAAAAACAAATAAAAAATTGAAAATAAGTTATTTACATATACGTATACTGACTTAAATTAAGATACTGAACTGAGCTCGCACTGCCAGTTTACATAAGCGGAAAGGGGGCAAGTTGTAAGTGGAAAAGAGAGATGTTATAATGCTAGCAGATCGGATTTAAAATTTAAGATTGAGGCAACTGGGAAGCTAGAAGAGTTGTAAAAAGGGTTTTTTTAAACAGTTGAAGCGACTTAGTTCCGGTTTATCGATGCTCAGTCATCGCAAACTGAAAGCCAATTGCCTAGCAACTAGCGATCTGATTGGCTACAAAATGGCAGTTTGCTGATAGCTGACACTTAGCTGAGCATCGATAAACCGGCCCTTAGACATACTTTCAAAAATCCGCCGCCACCGTCAATTCCTATTTTCTTGTTTACATCAGCTGAGTACTGCCTATTTTCCCGAACGAAATTTAGAAATCCAGGTAGATCATTGCAAAATATAACTGGTTTCCGTGTAGAGTTGACGGTGGTGTTAACGTTGTTCAAAAACTCCATTTCTTGTACTTGAAAGAAATCATCCAGGAAATGGGCTCTATGTTCCAATTTTTTCATCATTTTCTTTTCTGCATTTTTTTAAATTGGTTGCGGGGAGGTTAAAAAAATCAACGACAGGGCCTCCAAAGTGATAAAACCGTCTTTATACATTTTCAATGTTACCTAATTCGAATAGAAACAAAAGTCAAAGATTTACGCGATTTTTATTTATACATATAAGGAACATTTTATATTATTCACTTAAAATTCAAAAATTGATAACACAAATATGCACTTAAAAAACTTAAACTTAAAAACTTTAAAAACTTTTCAATTAATTACGTGGACGCCCCCTACTTGGGCGCGGGCGGTACTTATATGGTTGACGCCGGATGAAGGGACGGCGGGCTCCTGGAGGATCCCTGGAAGTTGAAGAGTTTCTGAAAGTAAACGAGCATTGTTGAGGACAGAAGCAAAGAGAGAAAAAAATTTGAAATAATTTCGGAAAAATAATAATACAGGCATGGTCTAACTTACTTCTTGTATGTATAAACACAAAACTGGATGCTGGGGCATGTGGCCTCCAGGAGCTGCGCCACGACGTCCCAATTTTGACCGTCTCGCCCGCACCCAATTTTATTGGCCACCACTCTGTTAATAGCTCGGCTGCACAACCATTCGTTCAACAGTATAAAGGAGGATAAGAGGTTAGATGTAGTTGGCTTTTCGTTGTACAGCCTCTTCGTCACGAGACATACCACACTCCGTGGGCCCTCGTAGACGAAGAGGCCGCCAACCGCTGGCTTTTGCTCCTCGAATGCCTTTTTGAGATGAAATTCTCCGAACATCATTCTGCAAAAGGGACAAAAAACTTTAACTTTAGGTACGTAAACGTATATTATTCATGTTCTTATTGATATAAATAAATCATTTATGTTGTGAGTAATTACTTACTTCACGGCCTTCGCTAGTCCAGCGTTCATTTTTAAATCTTGACTGACGGCCAGGACTAGGGGGTAGTCGAGGGATGTTTTCAAAACATCGCTCCGAATATGGACAAATTTTTCGCTTGTGTTCTGTAAACAGAAATAAATGAATAGAATTATATGTGGATGGTATAAACTTTTTTTCTCGTATGCAAATGAATTAACCTAGGCCATGTTCCATCAAAATTTATTGTAACGTTGCACTTTGCAAGTTCTCCACATGCAGACGGTACATTTGAAAGGATTCGTCAAATTCTAAATCACTTTGTATGTATCCAAAGTCATTGGATTTTCTCTTTCCTTTGGAAAATTGCTTCATGAACATAAATTGGTTTTCATAGTTCAAATTGCAAAGCACAAAGTTGCAAAGTTGATGTTGGAATAGGGCCGAGTTCTGCTCAGAATTGCAGAATTACTTGATGATAGCAACTATTTCTAAATACTTATCAATAATTGGTAAAAAGAGGAACAATAATTAATTATGTACTTACCATTTCGCAGACAAAGATTACACTCAACCCAAAATTTTAGCTTTGTTTACTCTGTTGCTATTGATGATTTCAGAGACAAATGATTTCAATAATTCCAGTGCATGAAGGGAGCCAGTCTACCCAGTAGGTAAAACAGTCCAGCTGTATTAACGGCTCTGCCAGTTTTGAGTTTACTGTGACGCAAGAATGACAAATCATGACACAAATAAATAATTTGTCACAAAATGTCATGATGAGAGCGTCCAAAAGCACCAGATGTAGTACAACGGGCTGCAACCAGGCCAAAAGAGCAACAATAGAGCACTATAATGGTTTTGGGAAAAGCTTTTGTACCGGTTTGTACGGATACGAAAACTTGAGTCACATTCTAAATTCATCGAAGGACGCTTTTTACCCTTTTTGAAGGGCATATACTCTCTACAGAAATGGTTTAATAAACCTGTAACGGTCAAGTTAGTTGCTTCGTACGAATCGCTGAAATTGAAATATGATGCTAAAACTCGGAAACAACAATCAGATTTCGCTGGTTTTCATATGTTCAGCCACTTTCTTATCTTACCTGTACCGAATAGGTATAATATTTATTATGTAACGCTATGTAAGGAGGAGGAAGAGGATCTTTTAATTCTAGAAGAAGTGTAGTATGAATTGAGTTTCTCACTGAAATTCTTATTACGTTGATGCAATATAATATAATTATTTACTGAACTATGTTAATAGCAAGCTATATAATTCAAAAATTTTATGGACTACATGCGACGTACGAGTACCTATACAATTTAAATGCCAAATTAAGTCTTGAAGTGATGGACACTATTATAATGGTATAAGTACCTACAAATATTGTACGACGTATCTATTGTACATAAGTGTTTCAATTAGGTACCTACTACATATCTTAATAACTATACCTAACCTAACCTAAAATTATTTTCGTTAAAAATACATAATCATTTAAAATATCAACCGATAGGTATATAATACAGGAAATATGAAATTGCATATACTCTACGTCAGCGGTTCTCAAACTGTGGGGCGCGCCACCCTAGGGGGGCGCCAAAGCTTCACAAGGGGGGCGCCAAAAAAGAAGCTTCACTCTGCTTGAACTCCGGATTATTTCGCAATTTCTGAATTCGTTCTTGAGTTTTAACTACTTCACTCTGCTTGAACTTTGGGTCTCTTCGCATTTTCTGAATTCGTTCTCGGGTTTTAACTGCTTCACTCTGCTTGAACTCCGGATCATTTCGCATTTTCTGAATTCGTTCTTGTGTTTTAACTGCTTCACTCTGCTTGAACTCCGGATCATTTCGCAATTTCTGAATTCGTTCTTGAGTTTTAACTGCTTCACTCTGCTTGAACTCCGGATCATTTCGCAATTTCTGAATTCGATCTTGAGTTTTAACTACTTCACTCTTCTTGAACCCCGGGTCTCTTCGCATTTTCTGAATTCGTTCTTGTGTTTTAAATGCTTCACTCTGCTTGAACTCCGGGTCATTTCGCAGCTTCCGCATCCTTTCTTGTGATTTCCGCGCCTCTACTTCTACATATTCTAAATCATCCCGCAATCTCTGTACAGACTTTTTATTAACAACTTTCCTAGTTTTATTATACAGGGTGAGTCTAGTTGGACAAATCAGTCGCTCTAGCGTTTAAGATATTGAAATTGGAAATTCTATTTTTGGATATGTTGTAGCTGAAATGGTCCCCTACGCATGGGACCTATAAAGAAAGCTCTAGTTTTATTCAAACCGAAATTATTAAATAAAAACGAAGGCCTAAAAATTTTGTTTTCGATATTGTTGAATTTTTTAAGGTTATTTCGTTAGAAAATCATTTTCTCTTTATGGAAACATAATTTTTTGAAGAAAAAAGTTAACAATAGCCGAGAGATAAATTATTTGAATAATAAGGATTTTTAATTATTTCCTAAGGAAAGCCACGATTGCCGTGGTTTTAACAACTGAAACGCAGTCTAGCTTATACTGCAGAGTGTACCCGGAATGCCATAAGTGACAGTTGGAAATGTCATTTGCGGTCGTTTGTGAAAAAATAATGCAAAACTACGAATTTTTGCCCGTTTCTTTACAGAGAATTGGGTAATTTTTATTGCTTGATGGAATTCTTACTAAATTCGCCGTATACAAGTGTCTAAGGTTGTCACCCGATTGATGTCTTTTACATTGCCATTGGAGTCGAATGGTTCGACCAAGAAAAGCTATTCTCGTCAGCCAAAAAGGAATTGGAATCGTTGCTAACAGTTTACTAAGTGAGTACATTGCTGTCAAATAAGGTAATTTTGTTGCGTTATTAAAAAATTAATCCATTTCAGCCAATAATAAGTTTTCACACTTACGAAAAGGAGATTTATCATCATCGGATGTTGAGGGGTCCATTCATATTCCATGTAGCAAATGTTGAGACTGCTGATATAATGCAAAAAGGCCAAAGAAGCACTGAGCAAAGTGAAACCAAGAAAATTCAAGTCGGAGGGTGTAAACTGGAATAGGTGCAATTCAAAACACAGTGTACAGATGAAATATGAATTGATGCAACGAAATTGTATGTAGCAGTCACATCACATGAATCGAGGTTATTAACAAGTAGATGTCGAAGCAAAATGGCTTGATTGTGGCTATCGAGCTATTTCGGGCAGTGGTCATCAATGATGCTTGCGAACATCCAGAAATCACAACATGAAGAAAAAGAGCACAGGAGGATGTTGAGTACATCAAATTAAACATTCATTTATTATTTCAAGTGAACGTTAAAATTGTACAAAGACTATTGTCACCACATTATTATTTATTTATTTATCGATACATTAATTTGATGTTGCAACATTTTATTAAATTTGCTATTCTTATTAGAAAGTGACGACAGATGCTTAATGTTTATTTGAAATTTTGTCACTGTTCCTTTCTGGCTGACGAGAATAGCTTTTCTTGGTCAAACGATTCGACTCCAATGGCAATGTAAAAAAATCAATCGGGTGAGAACCTGAGACACTTGTATTCGGCGAATTTAGCAAAAAATCCATGAACCAATAGAAATTAATTATAATTATCTGTAAAGAAAAGGGCAAAAACTCGTAGTTTCGCATTATTTTAACCTCCCCACTCCACTTCACAATTTAAAAAAAATGGGAGGTTACTGCAATCACTAAAATTTTCGAATTCGAAATAACACCAGATCTTCACGTTTTGAGGTCTTAGGGACCTAAAAAAGTGGTTTTTAAAATGTGTCTGTGTGTATGTTCGTACGTACGTTTGTACGTACGTACGTACGTACGTTCGTACGTTCGTACGTACGTTTGTAAACACGCCACAGCCAAAACTACTAGACCGATTTGGCTGAAATTTGGTACGTAGGCATCTCATAACCCAACTTAGATCTGAAAAGCTTTTGGAGCCAATCGTGCAACCGGAAATGCCATTTTGGCACATCAACTTTTAAATTTTAAATGGAAACCCCCACTTTTCACGTCACTATAAGAAAGGCCTTCAAATTCTGCTTCTAAAAATGTATTCACTCTTAGTGCCTTTTTGACAAAAATTGAAATATTCGGGATTGTTAAGGTACTTTAAAAACACGATACAGCCGAAACCTCTGGGTCGATTTGGCTGAAATTTTGTACATGGAGACTGTATTATAACGTCGAAGAGCTGAAACAAGTTTGGAGGCAATCGACCCACGGAAAGTGCCGTTTTGGCACATCAATTTTCAATTTTAAATATACTCCCATTTTACCATCCTAAACAACTTTTTTTAAAATTTATTGCCAGCGTCAGGAAGGCCTTCAAATACTTGTTCTAAGTAAGACAACATTCATTCGCATTTACTGCCCTTTGGGTAGAAAAAATTTAAATTTTGTAATAACACTAAAAACACATTATGGCCCAAACTACTGAATCGATTTGACTGAAATTTGGTGCATTGAGATTGGGTGACCCGTTGAAGACCTGAAAGGCTTTTGGAAGCAATTGGTAAACAGGAAGTGCCATTTAGGCATATCAACTTAAAATTTTAAATACAAGACCTCTTTTTATACGTCGCCATTAGAAAGATGATCAAATTCTGGTTCTAAAAATGTATTCACAGTTTCTGCCACTTCAGTGGAAAATAGAGAAAAAAATTTTTCTCATTAAAAGGGAGCGGGCTGACAGTGGATGACAAAGTGGCAGTTATTGTCAAAAATGTGGCAAAATGTTAACCTTAAAAGGAACATATTGTCAAATGTGATGGGTGCTGTTCGAGGTAATGTCGGTATTTGTCAGAAAATTGCGAAATTATAGCCACAGACGAAAAGCATAAAAAAATGTTTGTTGAATTGACTACTATCTACACAGAATACAAAGACTCACGCGATGGGGAGGTTCCAGCCGCTTCTCTGCTGCATTTTTTCACAAACGATGGCAAATGACATTTCCAACCGACGCTTGTCATTCCGGGTACAGTCTGCAGTATAAGCTAGACTGCCTTTCAGTTGTTAAAACCACGGCAATCGTGGTTTTCCTTAGGAAATAATTAAAAATCCTTATTATTTAAATAATTTATCTCTCGGCTATTGTTAACTTTTTTCTTCAAAAAATTATGTTACCATAAAGAGAAAATGATTTTCTAACGAAATAACCTTAAAAAATTCAACAATATCGAAAACAAAATTTTTAGGCCCACGTTTTTATTTAATAATTTCGGTTTGAATAAAACTGGAGCTTTCTTTATGGGTCCCATGCGTAGGGGACCATTTCAGCTACAACATATCCAAAAATAGAATTTCCAATTTCAATATCTTAAACGCTAGGCGACTGATTTGTCCAACTAGACTCACCCTGTATATTGTAACGATACGTTTTCCGCCATTGTTTTGGGTAGTTTTCTTAAAGAGAATAAAGTAATAATTCTGCTTTTTCGGAAGGTAATTTAAGATTAGCATTGCTGAGAAAAATCTAGGAATTGCCGATGAAAAAAGAAGTGCGCATATCCGGGGCAACGGAGAAAAAACAAGGAGAAAAAAGTAAGAAATTGTGGGTGCAATAAGGTGAATAGTTTGGGAAAAACGAGAAAAAGAGGCCGTAAATAGAAGAAAAACCCAAGACCGAAGGATCCTGAAGAGTTCCCGAGAGAGTAGAAGACCCGACTCAGTTTTCTGCAAGACCTCAAGAACATCGCGGAATTTGAAAGGTAGGAAGTGATTTTATGCTTGCGAGGGCTATTAAATGGGGGGCAGTCGACGATAATAATCATCGGAATATCAATTGTGATGAGTTTTAGCTTCGTTGTAGACTTTCAGTTAATTATTTTTCAGAAATTTTAGCGATTTCTCTAAATTCGGAAAACCGTTGTCAAGGTAAACAATAATCAGGACTGTGTTCCGCCATTGCGATTAGAAATTAATTTTTGCTTACTGCTTTTATTTTAACTTTCTCTCGTAGTTTTTTGTAAGGGATTTCTTAATAATGACTTGGGTGTTGCGCATGCTAATATTCAGGGGTGGATTCAGGGAATTTTGGAACTTGGGGGAATTTTGCTTGTACTTAGAAACTTTAGTAGTTTTCAGGCTGCTTGTTAGAAATATTACGCAAATTGTACATTTACTAATCCAGATGTCGTTCTCTTAACCTGTCAAAGTTGTAGCCGACTTTCCCGAAAAGAAAGTCAGCCAAATTGTCAGGACAGCTATCGTTAGGGAAATGCTGTTGTCAGAAGTTGTGATAGGATTGTTTTGTGGATTTTAGGAGGTGTCTACAAGAGAACTGATCCCTTATATTACATTATGTCATTTATGATTATTATTTTGATATCGCTTCGTAGATTTGAATTTAGCTTTCAGATGCAGAGGGTTCGACCGTAATAAGAATGTGTTACTTATACATTTTTCTGTCTAGGACTCACAAATCGAGACCTAAAATGAAAGGGGACCGGGATACCTCGCCAGGTATTCTTGGTAGTATACAATCTCAACAAATTCCTTGAAGACAGAGTTTCAAGTCCATTGGTCTGAAGAATCAATGAAAATTTGTTAGATCGCGAGTTAGTTTTTCATGAAATGTTCAGATAGTAATCTGTGAGTCTTAATCCGGTTGTTTTTCGGTGATTCCACCATTCATTCAAAATTTTCATCTGTCTCAGGATAAACAGATTATTTATGCTCCACACATCGATTCAATTCGTACTTTTACCATAAACAACAAACTAAAAAGATCAGTGTTTAAGTTTGGATAAAGTAATTCTTAGACATTTGAATCCAAAGTCAAAGTATGAGTGTTATATTGAATACAGGTTTGAAAATGTTTCGCGGTCTGTGGCGAGACGAGTTTCTGATATTTTCTGTAAGGAATGTTAACACTTGGTATGAAAGAGTTGGGGAATCAGAGGGTTGGAATGTGGTGTCTGCACCTTGCTCGCAGGGCTCTCATGGGAACAGGAAAAGTGTGCTACCCACTATAAATCAAAAAACGAACTTGACAGGGTTAAAGTCCCAAAAGATCGACAAGGGTACGTCCTGGGGTAAAGGGTTTTAGGGGTTGGGGAATGTGAGGACCCAATTATTTTGTCTTGAATCTTAACTTTTGACTTTTGGTCTTTGAGTTGAGTTTCTGGTCAAGATGAGGAGTACAGAAGGTGACTGCTAGTGATTGAGAGACATCGAGAATCAGGGGGTTGGTTGAAAGTAGAGGTTTATGAAAGCGGGTGTGAACGAAGTAGAGTCAAAACATCACTGTGAATTATTTTATAACACCTCCAGATAACATTGCACCAACACTGTAATAGCAGAGTTTCAGCTATTTAAAATTCTGGCTTTCATAAATAAGAGTATGTGCACTTTGGGTTGATATAATTTTAACCTAGTTATAAGTTAGATCTTAGTTTTAAGATAGGGCCATCAAGTCAAATTGCACAATTGTCAAAAAGAAAACCCAAACACTGCCATTTGTTTGTTTACATCACCTAGTGACTTTGAATTGGTTTATCCTTTACTCTAAGACTGATCTCACAAAACAACCAACGACATTCATCTTGTCTAACTCAGAGTTCTCAAAGTTCTACAAAAGAACCTAAAATCCATTCTAAACTCAAGCCGATTATTTTGACCTAATGACGGAAATCGATCCATCATGTCATCTCATCCCAACAACCAATAATCTAATTCGAGGCTGGTGAAACAGTTCTCCAAAAAGAAGGACCAAGGTCCCACCAAAAAGAAGGAAACTGATAAACAGTTCTCCCAACCATAGGACTAAAAGTCCCATCTACAAACAAAACCAAACAACAAAACCAAACAAAAGATAGTTACTGATGATGTATTCCAGAACTCAAACCAAACAAAGCAAATCATTACATAAGCCATCAAAATCTGTATCGTGCTTCTGAGTTGGTCAAAATACACAGCTGAGCTGTCTTCACAAAAGAGAACTTTGATCTTGACTCCAACAAGGATCCAATTACAAATCTGCATTGACCATTTGTTACGATCTGTATTTTTTGAGACAGCCTTGTCTAATAAACATTTTGACAAAAGTCAAACCTGGCAATTACCAGAAACCACTTGATTTTCTCACAGTACAACGTACTAGGAAATCCAAATACAATAAAGATTGTAAAATAATCTGACAGACTGATCTGAATACAGTGTTTCCATTCTGAAGTGTTCTTTTGTTCTTTTGAGTTATATTATGCAAATAAATCAAAGATCGAAAGAATGTAGTGTTTATTTCTCTTTTGGTGTTACTTCTCCACTAATCAGGGATACCTAGTAAATAAAAGGGGGGTATTAATTTAAAGGTTAATTAATTAGAAACACAACGTAGTCCTAAACAAGGGGTCCTAAATGATAGATAACTAGACGATCACGAACTTAAAGGGGGGGTCTTCGTTAACGTAACAAATCTAGAAACCTGGGTTAGTAAGGGGGTTGAAAAATATAACGTTACAATATATATATTAACGGCTAACACCCCTTGCGGGGTTACACCGCTTTATTACAATAAAAGTAAAATAATGAAGCTCTCTAGATCTGTTTCACGAGGTAGATCGGTCCTCACTTCTGTTTAGATTTTCTTGCTGATTGCTCTCCATAATTTCCTATCCTTCGTCTTCTCTTGCCAATTGTTAATCCCGGCCCTGTTGAGATCAGCTTTCACCTCTTGTAGCCATTTGGATCGGGGTCTGCCGCGTCTCCTTTTGCCACCAGGTGACCATTCTAATATTGAGTATATTGTTGTGCTTGCTCCCGCTCTCCAGATGTGGCCTAGCCATTTGACTCTTTGCTGCTTTATTTTTGTCACTATATCTTCACCTATTTCTTTTAGTATTTCGCTGTTCATTCTCCCTCTGTACTCGTCCTCTATTTTTATTGGTACTAGTATAGTTCTTAGTATTTTCCTTTCCACTATTCTAAGGTCTTCTTCTAGCTTTTTTGTCATGCTGATTGTTTCTGCGGCATACATTAGCGTTGGTCGTATTATTGTCTTGTAGATGTTCATTTTCGTTTGCTTCCGAAGGGTTTTACTTGTGAGTAATTTTTTGTTTGCATAGTACGCTTTATTTGCTGTAATTATTCTTTCCCTGATTACAGTTTCTCTATCGCCGTCACTCGCTATTGTTACTCCTAAGTATCTAAATCTTGTAACTTCTTCGAATGTATGTTCTCCTATTTTAATAGTTTTGTCTTGTGATGGTTCTTTATCAATTCTCCTTACTTTAGTTTTTTCCTCGTTTATTTTTAATCCCATTTTTTCTCCTTCTGTTATCAGCTCCACCAGCATTTTTTCCATTATTTTTCTATTCTTTGTTACTAGGACTATGTCATCGGCATATGCAATCAATTGTCCTCCTCCTGTCCTTAGTGTTCCTTTGTTGATTTTCTTTAATACATATTCCAGCGCCAGGTTAAATAATGTTGCTGATAGGGCATCCCCTTGTCTCACTCCCTTGTTGATTTCAAATTCTTCCGTTTCTCCTTTTTGTGTCTTGATGCTTACTGTTGTTCTTCTCATAGTCATTTGTATTAGCCTTCTTAGCTTTCTGTGCACCCCTAGTTCTCTTAAAGCCGCTGCTAGCTTTCCTCTTTTGATTGAGTCGAATGCCTGGCGGAAGTGTATGAATAGAAGTTCTATATCCATTTTATGCTCGTGTGCTTTTTCCCTTATTTGTTTAATCGTATGTATAGCATCGATTGTTGACTTTCCTTGAGTAAATCCACACTGATATTGTCCTAATATGCTTTTTGTTGCACTTGCTAGCCGTCTCTGTATTAGGATATACTGTAACACACCTCGTCCAAAAGCGACAGACTTCAACTCGTCGCAACTGACGGTCCGCCACTCCTCATGACTCGACACCTGTCATTCGGATTCTGCTCTAAACGTGGCGTGCTAACATAATAATTTCGCGCTGTCACATTAATCCCGCTCTCTCTCTCTCTTTTAAAATCTCTATTATCAATTACCACGGTCACACTGACCTTACCCTCTGTCGGAGTAACCCTTCCTCTCGAATTACTCTCGAAACATTTAAACAACTCGCCTTGATCCCCTCGACCAAGACGTCCACCTTGAGCGCCACTTAGTCTATTTTTATTCCCGGACTAAGAGAGGGAAATACAAATGAGAGAGATGCTTTTTAACTTGTGAGAGAACGACACTTTCTGCGACAACACTACTTTGCCTGGTTCAGCTTAGCTCAGGTTTGCTGGTAGAGGGAGTGAGTAAGGAACATGCTCTTTCCAATAATTTAGATTGATCTCGCTGTACTAGATTTAACTCATTACGCTCGCTGCTTTGCGGTACTTACAAATTCTTTTCGGCACTGCACAAAAATAGACGCCTATCAACAAAATAATTTATTTACAAACAAAAGGCGGCTATAAAACAAAAGAACAAAAATACATCTAGGGATTTCTATTTTCCACCGTTGGCGTTACTTCTTACACCGCTGTCATTCAACCCCGGCCTATCATCATTCATCAAACGTCAAACTTGTCGTTTTAGCCCATCATGGTCATGCGTAATTGTACTTGTTGACTTAAAATTATTTGCATCCTATTGAAGAGGTCTTGGTTTTTGCCCTGTTCAGAATCAAATAATTGAATGTAACGCGGTATTTACCTTTACGGTATGTCCTTATAAAAGGATAACAGTGCTAGACGGAATGGGATGTCCGAAAGACTGTTCGTAGTGAGAGCTCCCCACACCTTCACTGCATGAGAAACTCTGACGATGGTTTTTGGTGTGGGATCTTTTATCTCCTCTTCCGCTCCGGAGTATTCGTGAAAGCTTCCGTGGGCGCCCTCTATTATTAACAACAATTAAACTGGTAGCAACAATTGCCACTCCGGCGTGACGTCTAAAAGTGAGGTTATGTGGAATTTTCGTTTTCTTTAACACTTTTTCTCTCTTATAGGCTTTGTCGGTCGTGTGTTTTCATATAATCATAACCTGAGAGCTTCTACTAAGTGTCCCCCCACATCTGAGAGGAATCGTAGGTGTAATTTGGATATTTTGAATGAAAATTAAAATGTCATGGCTACTTAGATGTTTACGATCGTTGACTTCGGATAATTCATGACCTGCAACTGCACTGATGGGGCTTGAGGGATGTTTCTGATCTTCTTGCAAGTTCTGTTGACTCGGTGTGCTATTGGAATGTTCCTCGATACAGTAAAAATCAGGAGGTGGAAATAAAAAATTTTTAGGGAGCAAGTAACGGTTCACCAATTTACAAGGCATAGTCCTTGTACCATTATTATAAAATTGGTGGACTGGTTCGTTACAATACATAATCTTATAGGCGGTATTCAGTAACGTGAGTCCCCTGTAGTTCTTGCAGATTTTTTGGTCCCCTTTTTTATGTATCGTTATGATTTGACCATTGTCCCATTCTTCTGACATCTTTTCTTCGTCCCATATTTTTTTGATTAGTTCAACTATCCGTTGCTGTAGTTCTACTCCTCCGTATTTTATGAATTCCATGTTTATGCCATCTTTCCCAGGCGCTTTCCCATTTCTACTCTTATTGATTATCGCGATAATTTCTTCCACCGTGGGTTCCTTCATTAATTCGTCCTCTGCTTCTTCCTCCTCTTCCATTTCTGTCTCTTGATGTTGTTCTGGGTCCGTTAATAAATCTTTAAAGTATTCAGTCCACACCTTCTTGTATTGTTCTTCATTTTCTACCACTCTTCCCTCTCTGTTTTTTATACCGTCTATTTTACCCTTGTATGTTCTATTTTGTTCACTAACTTTCTTGTAAAACATTTTAGTATTTCTGTTCCTGCTCTCATCCTCAACTTCTTCAATTTTCTTGTCCATCCAGTCTCTCTTGGTTTGTCTTATTGCTTTCTTCCTATCTTTCCTTATCTTTTCGTATTCCTTTCTATTTTCATTTCTATTCGTTTTCATCCACAGAAGTCTTGCTTCTAAAGGGTGTCCCAGAAAAAACCGAACGATTTATTTTTGGCTATAGCTTTGTTATTATTGAACCGATTTTGCCCAATTTTGTACCCTAACGTAGTCAAAAGATGAGCCTTTTAGAGTTAACCGTCATTTTTCAGATGGCGCCACCAATAAATTTTTTGTTGGTATTTATTAACAGGCCTTTTTTTGATTGGCTGGAGTTGAAACATCTGCGAACCGTTCAAAATAAAAATAGTGTAAGGTTAAAGCTGATGCTTTTCTCGTTCAAAGCAACTTTACAAAATTTTATTCTGAATGTTCTTGATTAATTTACAATTTTTTTTGTGATGCTCTAAAACATGGATTTTTCAAATTTATTATTTATTTCTCTATCGATCTTGGCTAAATTTTCCGGATCTTTAGTGATACTATGAATCTTTCACAAAATAACGTTGCTTTACATGTATTTAACTCAATTGCTCTAGTTACGAAGTATTAAAAATAACTTTTTTGCAAGATTGGTAGCAACATAAAAAATAGACTTTAAAAAATCCGTGTTTAACAGCACCGCAAAAAAAATTGTAAAAAAATAAAGAAGGCCCAGAATAAGATTTTATAAAGTTCCTTTGGAAGAGGAAAGCATTAGCCTTCATCCTACACAAATTTAATTTTGATCGGTACACTAATGATTGAACTCCAGCCAATCAAAAAATGGCTTTGTAACAAACCGCCAAAAAAAATTTATTTGTGGCGCCATCTGGAAAATGATTGCTAATTCTAAAAGCCTAATCTTTTGGCTACGCCCTGTGCAAAATTTGGGAGAATAGGTAAAATAATAATAAAGTTATAAGCAAAAATAAATCGTTCGGTTTTTTTTGGGACACCCGTTACTTTCCTTTTGAGCATGACATGGCAGCTCTCGTTGTACCATCCTTGTTTTCTCGGTTTACTCTCTATTCCTACCTGCTTTTCTGCTGCCTCATTTATAAATTTTTTTATTCTTCTCCGTTCCAGTTCTACATCGTCTGCCCCGTTTTGTTGTTCCTGTAGCTTTTCTTCTATGCTCGCTGAGTATTTGTCTCTTACTTGCTTCTCACTTAGTTTCTCTATGTCCCATTTTTGCTTTGTGTTCTTGTTTTTCGTTGTTCTTCTTACTTTCTGCCTTAATGTCGTGGTTACCATGAAGTGATCCGAGTCTGCGCATGCTCCTCTATATGTTCTTACGTCCGTTATTGATGTTTGTTTTCTTCTAGTGATTAGTACGTGGTCTATTTGTGTGAGCGTCTGTTTATCCGGTGACAGCCATGTTGCTTTGTGCATCCTTGGGTGCTTATATTTTGTGCTGCTTATCGACATGTTTGTACTTGCTGCCAGGTTACATAGCCTTTGCCCATTGTCGTTAGTTTTTGTGTGTAGTGTATGCTTTCCTACCACTTCTTTAATGTAGTCTTCTATTCCTATTTGGGCGTTGAAGTCCCCTAGTACGAGTATTGTGTCTTCCTTTGGTATCAGTTCAATTTCTTTTTCCAGTTGTTCCAGAGCTTCTCCTTTTCTTCGTCCACTGCTTTTTCTGTTGGTGCATATACATTTATTATAGATAGGTTAAATGGTTTTGTGTGAACTCTCAGGTAGGCTAGCCTTTCATTAATTGGCTTGAAGTCTATGATATTGTCTCTCAATTTTCCTGTTATAATAAATGCTACTCCACCCTGCCCTTGTTTCTCACCGCCTGAGTATTGTAGTGTGAAATTCTTTTTATCTATCTTTCCCTGCCCCTTCCATCGTGTTTCTTGAATTGCTGCTATATCTATTTTGTATCTTTCCAGTTCCGTCGCTATTTCTTGCATTCTTCCTGGTGCCAGCATTGTTCTGATATTCCATGTGCTGATTCTTAGTGTGCTACGTTTATTTCTTTCTTTAACGTGTTTCCTTTTTTTTTTGCTTTTAATTTCTTGTTGTCTGCGTTTTTTGTTATCTTCTTGATTTTTATCTTCTTCCTTTTTCTTCGCTAAGGTCGTCATCAGGTGTTCCCTCCGGGTTCTCCTTGCTGTTATTACTCGTTTTTTGGGGCGTTGTTGGTGTGTAATACTGTTTTTATCACTTTCGTCTCTCTATTCTTTTCCTTCTCAGTTTGCATAAGAGATCTTTCGCTGTATGTTTTTCCCTTTCGTTTATCCTTTGCTGCTTCTCTTTCTACAACTTCTATCCCAACCTCTGTCGTTCCTGTTAGTTGTTCTAGATTATACGCTTCTCCATTTATGTATAGCTTGTTATATGCTAGGTTTGCCTTGTGCCCCTCATCTCTTGCGATCTTCATGTGTTTGACTAGCTCCCTTCGTTGCTCTTGTACGTCCTTAGGGTAATCCTCATCAATGAAGATTGTAGTACCTTTGATATTATTGCCAATTATGAGTCCACTCCCCTAGTTTTATTAGATTTTTTTTAACCCGCATTTCGAAATTTTATTAATAAATTGTAGGTTGTCCGTTTAAATTATCTTCTTTGAACCTTGAATAATTACTTACGTTTTGAGCTCCTTAATGGACCTACCACAATATCTTATTTGTTAGCAGACAGGGTGCGTCCACGAGAAAACGTAGCGCATGTAGCGCTCGGCTTCAAAGGTAGCGGTCTCGGAGTACGCTGTGTAAAATACAAAGCGCTTTAAACAAAGCGGTTGGGTTCTCCAGATTTCACCGTAGCGCTACGTGTAGAGGCAGGTCTGGTAAACGCTTCCAATCACAGCGGCCGCAACCCACGACTTCAATAATAAATTATTAAATGGAGAAAATTTTACCTATTGATACCTTGAATATCTGATGATTTTCGTTCACTATTCACACACTCTGTATTCTTGATAGTCTGATAACGTTCAAAGCACTAAATTCACCAGTTCACTAACTGACTTTAACGCTGTACTTGAACGTCACTCAATGATGTAAATTGACGCCCGCCTCTGTGATAGTAACAAAAAAAAGCTCAGAAATTAAATGAACATTACCTACATCAAAGGCGCGGAGAAATTGATGATTTTCCTTCACTATTCACACCTTTTACCTATTACTCTAATCTGATAATGTACCCAAAATCCAGCAGTTAATAAAGACAAAAGGAATTTTTGCATTTCAAATTTTAAAGTTGATATGCTAAAATGGCATTTCGCGTGGACCGATTGCTTTCAAAAATATTCCAGTTCTTCAGCGGGTCACACAATCTCCACGTATCAAATTTCAACCAAATCGATTTAGTAATTTGGGCTATAATGTGTTTTTAGTGTTATTATAAAATTTCGATTTTTTGAACCAAAAAGCGCTAAATGCGAATTAATTTTGTCCTATTTAAACCAGAATTTGAAGACCTTTCTGATGGTGACCATAAATCTTTCAAAAACTTGTTTTTAATGGTTAAATGAGGGAATAATTTTAAATTTGGAAATTGGTGTGCCAAAACGGCACTTTCCGTGAGCCGATTGAATTCAAAATTTGTTCATCTCTTCGACGTGCAATACAATCCCCATGCGCAAAATTTCAGCCAAATCGGTTCAGGGGCTTGGGCTGTACCGCGATTTTAAAGTCCGATAAAAATCTTTTTTTTTATATTTTTTGGTCAAAAGGGCACTAAGAATGAATACATTTTTAAAAGCATAATTTGAAGGTCTTTCTTATGGTGACGTGAAAAATAGGGGTTTGCATTTAAAATTTAAAAGTTGATGTGCCAAAATGGCATTTCCGGTTACACGATTGGCTTCAAAAGCTTTTCAGATCTAAGTTAGGTTACGAGATGCCTATGTTCCAAATTTCAGCAAAATCGGTCTAGTGGTTTTCGCTGTGGCGTGATTACAAACGAACGTACGTACGTACGTACATACACACAGACACATTTTAAAAACCCCTTTTTTGGGTTCCTGAGACCTCAAAACGTGAAGATCTGGTGTTATCTCGAATTCGAAAATTTTAGTGATTGCAGTAACCTCCCTTTTTTTTAAGTGGTGAAGTGGAGTGGGGAGGTTAATTAATGCGTATCTCGGGTAAATTGGGCGGAATTGTCAGTGTCAGAAAAGTATAATACGCCATTCGCAATTTTACTCAGTTTATTTTAGATCACGAATGGTGAATGGTGGATCTGGATCATTTTCAAAATTATGTTGTGCAAAAATATTTGGCGAAGAATATGGTTTATTATCAGAAGGACAGATGTCAAAAAGTTGGATATATCCAAGAGGAATCTGAACAAAATTTAGTCAAACATCTTGACCAAGGTGTTGTGCTCATTGGACTGCTTAAATTTTGTACAAATCCCTATTAAAATGTACCCATAACATGAACTTAAGAAAAGTAAAGAAAGGAAAAATTATTAACACGACTGATATTTTCAATATTTCGTTGGGGCTCCCCTTGCTCGATGCAATGCTAAAACACGATTCGGCATATTTAAAGCTAAATTGTTGATGTAATCTTGAGGAATGCTTTCCCATGCTTCAATCACGGCAATTCTTAATTCTTCAAATGTTCGAGGCTGCATCTCCCGTTGATTTAGTATCCTCGACATTGTTGACCAAACATTTTCAATTAAATTCATGTCAGGTGATCTTGCGGGCCAATCCATCCTGTTAATATTATGTTCCAAAAGCAATGTGTTGATGGCTCTTGTACGGTGAGGTCTTGCGTTATCGTCCACAAATACAAAATCTTGACCCATTCGCCTGGCGGTTGGAATAACAGTAGGTCTAATGCACAAATTTTCATATCGTATTCCATTCATAGTCTGCCTTTGAGGAAGAACGACTAATTCGGATTTATAATTATGCATAACCGCCCCCCACACTGTGATGCCACCGCCGCCAAAAGCTACTCTTTTGTCTCGCATCTCTTCCCTGTACCGTTCATTGACTCTCCTCCACACCAGTATCCTGCCGTCCGAACGATAAAGATTAAATTTTGATTCGTCTGAAAACAAACATGATTGCCACTCTTCATTCCAATCGAAATGCTGCTGTGCCCAAAATCTTCGCCTCTTCTTGTGTTCCGGCGTCAACAAGAGACAACGTGCACGGCGACGGGCCCTAAGTCCTGCACCATGTAACCGCTGTCGAATGGTTTGCTGGGAAACTAGGACCCCAGCTGCATTCCTTAGCTCCCTCTTGATTTGCGAGGCATTGGTGGTAGGGTCTCTGCGAGCCATAATTCTAATCAGACGATCTTGTCTTTGCGTCAAACCTCTGCGACGGCCACCCCCATGTCCGAAGTCCACTCTACCAGTCTCATTAAACCGCCGAATGACCCGATTAATGATGTTATGGGATACATTATAAATCCTCCCAATTTCTCGATTTGAAAGATTATTCGACAGCCTTACTATGTTCTGCATCTCATTTAGTGTTAAACGATTATTTGCCATTTTTAAAACTATGGTCTGTCCGGGATCCACACGACCGAGATTCACCCTATTTCCATGGCGAATCATTGTCGTCAACAATGAATCGCCATGGAAATAGGGTGAATCTCGGTCGTGTGGATCCCGGACAGATTTATAACAGATGAGGCGGAAAATTGACAAGTAATAATGAAACTTGTTAACAATTAAGGGTTTGCCATGGTAATCATCACATATTGCATTTAGCATTTTACGTATCGTAGGTTACGGAATTCCCAGGTAAAAGAAGTCCCAGATTTTTCGTCTAAAACATAGTGCTTATTGCCGGGTAGTGAGTCGCTAAATCGAAGCCCACCTATGGAGACGACGTCCTGAAATTCTCCAAACAAGTTAGCGGTTTGTTGAAGACATTTAAATTTGATTTTTTTGCGTCTCATAAAATTTGGATGGCATTTGAAAATCGCTTCCCCCTTTCGTAAGCCCCACTTTTGTTAATTCGAGCCTTGGATCTTTTCTACTACCGCAGAGGCCCATGATGGAGTTTTTCCTATAAAATGAGCCAAGAAAACTTTAATTTTAATTTATAATAAGAAGGTTATTAAAGAAACTTAAAAAAGTAGCGTTTTATAATCTGAGCCGTCATTGGAGGAGATAAGACAGAACTAAAATTACCATTTTGTAGCTTATAGGGTGGCACTCTTTGTGCAGCAATCTGAACAATTCAGAAAAAATTTTCATAGAAATGGGAGCCGACAAAAATTCTCGATTTTTACAATATCTGAACATGGCGCCCGCTAAAGCAAACTCTGAATATGACCCGGTGAAATTATTTCACAGCATCGCATAGTCAACAAAGCAAGCTATCAAGGCAAAAAAAGATTTATCAAAGATTCCAGTGCTTTCAAAAGTTACAGCAGTTTTATTGAGACCAAAATTTTTCAGTGGACCACTTCAATGTTTGACCACTGTATTTTGGAAGGTTTAGTTGAGTTTTGCTTTCTCTTTAAAAGTCCAGGTCTACCTACTCGATTTCGTTTGGGCAAAATTGCCTTTTATAGGCCTTGAACTTGCAATTTCGCACACTTTTCATAAGCAAATGGGATTTTGTCTCGTCAGCGGCGCCAGATAACTGTTTTCAAAAATGAAATTCGACAAACTCACAGTCCTTTTGAAAATGTTTCGTCCATAGTCATCAACTACCCTTCGACAGGTTGCACATAGTGATGTAGGTAATCGGGGGGTCTTGCTCTTTGTAGTCTTTTAAAATGTGAAGTTGAATTAAATTTTTCTGCTTTTCGGAAATTAACCGCATATCCTTTGTTTCTCCAAAACATAATAAACACACCAATTCTCTGCATTCTGCATAATAAACACAACAATTCTCTGCATTCTGCATGAGATTTCATTTTTAGACTAAATAAAGTACAACAGCAAAGATTGCCAACACAATTGCTAAAATAATGGCGTCCCGTCAAAATTCAAAGCACTCTCGGGTTCTGTTCATTTAATTGATTGGTGTGATAAGAGCAAAATATAAACTACGGAACAGACCATTTCATAACAAGTGGCAGGTTATTGGCAAACATTTAAAAGCCCAAATATTAATGATCATAATTCAAAGGTCCTTAGCACCATCCATGTGTATTGTGGGATGATATCTGTTTATAATAGCCCCCGCTATACGACAAAAATCCCCAAGATTATTTGCACGTGGCATATTAATCAACTGCCCAAGAAACTTGAAAATACTTTTGATATGCCCATTTCTACCCTTCACAATCCAGCGAGTTTTCCTTATCATTTGCGTCTTCTACAGATAACTGCCGCTGTCCACGTTCGACCATCGGGGACATTCGATAGGTATAGAAATTCTAGTGCTTCCAATAATGGACCTGCATCCCTGTAGCCGCGGTCAACGATAAAAATATCGTCATTCTGGAATCTATTTCTCATATTGCTGTCTCGCTCAAGCTCCTGGCGTAAAATTGCAGGTCATTGTTTCGCGAATCCGAAAAGTAGGGTCCCTGAATCTCCAAAATATAGCCGTCCGGAGCTACGATCAACGCAGGCTTTATTAGATGACGCCCTTTATGAAGACAAAATGACTGTCTCAGAACCCCAAAAGTTGTTGCTTTTTGCCACATATGAATATGTTCCGTCACTGTAAGCAATAGCTTTGGGCGTATCTGAATCTTCATTATATAAAGTACCTATTAGAAAAGTCTGTTCCATGGTTTGCTATAAAATCGTCCCTGTTGATTGCTCCAAAGCCAATATTTTGTGGAACAAACCTTTGCATCAAAGACAATCTTACCGTAGTTATAGTCATGCTAACTAACGGCTTGCATTTGAAATCGTCATCAGATATGCAATTTTCATTTTCAATCTCAATGCGTGCCCTGGCTACATTACGGAGTTGTTTCAGAAACATTTGAAGCTCTTGTCCCGGAATCCCATAGGGCCTATTCACGAATCTTAAACCTGATAACAAACGTTGTAATAACTAATAACAGCCCATTTTCGTCCAAATGATTCAAACAACATCTAACACTACTTGGAACGAATATTTCCTGGACCACAAAAATATTCACTCTACATTTGGTAGATAAACGATGAACACCATTGGGCGAATTACAAATGATACAAGAACAGCTGGATGTTTGGGTTAAAACCTTCAATCTCATGGCTCCAGTATCTCTCTGAAGAGTAGCGATTTCAACGATAGATCTGTTGCAGTTAGCACAAATTCTAGTAGCATCGTTTACCTCGATCAAGAGCCTAGCATTTGCAGAGCGTCTTTGAGTTGCAATTCTTCGCTTATCGGCATTACCGTTGATACGCGCCACTAGCTGACGAGGTAGAGCAGCGTCGCAAATAAAGCACGGTAGTACGATGTTTTGGAGTGCCATACCACCAAACAATTTTTCTAAGTAGTTCTAAAAAGAATAATTATACAGGGTGTTATTTTTATAACTTCCCACCTTGAATATCTTTAGATTTAATAGAGATATTGAAATGAAATAAACGCTGACCAATTCCGAACGGAGGGGGACACTTGCGCGTATATTGGGGGAATTTTTCCACTTCCGGTTTGACCGGAAGTTACCCTAACTTTGTTTTTTTAAATGGAATGACACCTTTTTCTCGACGGATTCGGATTCTACGATTTTTTCTGAGTTAGAAATATGCATCATACTTGACCGGAAGTGCAGTCACGGCCACCCTAGATTTTCAAAAACATCGAAGAAATCGCAGGAAAAATGCTTTTTTTCAAAAACGCAAAAACACGTCAAATTTATTGTTTTAAGGTGAATCTAAAGGTGTATTCAAATATTTTTTTCCACTTCCGGTTCAACCGGAAAAGGTCTTATTTTCGTTTTCTTAAATAGAAACTTCCATTTTCTCACCGGATTCGAAATCTACGATTTTTTCTACGTCAGAAACATGTATCGTACTTGACCGGAAGTGCAGTCACGGCCGCCCTAGATTTTCAAAAATATCGAAGAACATGGGGAAAAATTAAAATTATCGAAAAACGCAAAAACACGTTTACCTAATTTTTATGCACACTGACATGTGTAATTACATCGCAGTTTTGGAAGTTTGAAATTATTATTGGCATGTAATAAACGCTGTATGAAAGAAAATCTTAAAGAATTTAACAACTAGAACAAAATCATCACAACTTAGGTACTTACTAGGTATAGCTACCCAAATTAAGAAAACAAGATAACACTTTATCAACTATAACAGATGTTCAAAATGTCCACCATTATTAGCTAAACAATGATAAAGCCTATTTTCATATTCAGACCTAACATTTTCAAAAACCTCGGGTTGAAGAGATCGGGATTCATCGATTATTCGTTGCTTCAACTCATCAATATCGGCAGGAGGTGTCTTGTAAATAACCGACTTCAAATGCCCCCAGAAGAAGAAATCCAGCGGCGTGAGGTCTGGCGACCTCGCAGGCCACTCAATTGGGCCCCTTCTCCCAATCCATTTTTCAGGAAATCTGTTGTCTAGCCAGTTGCGAACAGCAACCACATAGTGTGGAGGAGCACCATCTTGCTGGAAATGCAACAGGTCTTCATCAAAGAATAAGTTGCCTTCAGCGTTTACTTGGTTTTCCACAGCTTCTGTGATTAATATATCAATTATATCGTTAAGTAGATCGAAGTATTTTTCTCCATTTAAATTTCCATTTATGAAGATCGGGCCAATAATATTATTTCCTAGGATACCAGCCCATACATTAATTTTTTTCTTCCTACACTAACTGAAAATTACATTTTCGAGATTCAGGAGGGCTGTGAAAGGACCGCTTCTCACGGCAAGTCGTGTAAAAATTATACTAACGGCTAGGCGTGTAAAATGGACAATATGGCGACGGCGATTGGCGTATGACGGAACACAGCACGCGCGATTTTGCCAAATTTAAATTGTAGGACTTGACGTCTAGATCTTCTTGATCTGTCACTTGGGTTCTCAAATTTCAAAATTAATTAATTAGTTATTTTTAACTGGTGTAGGAAGAAAAATGTTGTATAAACCACAGCGAAAAAGTGGTTTTACGCGTCTCAGGAAATGGCCAGTCTCGCCTACGCCTCGACTGTCCATATTTTCCTTCGCCGCGTAAAACATCACTTTCACGCTTTGGGTTATAAACTACTATTCAGGGAACTGGGTATGAGTCTCTCTAAATTCGTGAGGGTTTTCGTCGCTCCAGTAACGGCAATTATGTCGATTGACTAAACCATTCAAAAAAAAAGTGCACTCGTCACTAAAACAAATGTTCCTAATTAAGTTGGGAATACGGTTTACCAACGTTGCCATGGTCTCGCAAAACTGTACCCGCCGGTCGAAATCATCTTCGTTCAATTCTTGGTGCCGCTGGATTTTGTAGGGATGAAATTTGTGAAGTTTCAATACCTTGTGAACCGAGAAAGTAGAAAGTCCTGTAGTGCTAGCCACCTGTTGTACATAGTACGCAGGATTTATAGCAAATTGCCCTAAAACTTCGATCTGAGTAGCTTCATCCAGAATCCGTTCTTTTTTTCGTTTCTTATTGGCTACAGAACCACTTTCGGAAAACTTCTGCACCAAATCCAAAACATATCGATGGGACACATTTTTATTTGGGTGACTAATATTGAATTCTTCAGCAGTTCTCCGGGCACATCTATTTTCTGCACCATAAAGAAAAATAATTTCAATTCTTTCTTCGAGTGTGTAGGTCATTTTGTTGTTAATGACAGAACAATGACAGCATGTAACTAGATAATTTAACACCGATGTTTTTTGGCACTCTTAATAGAAATTGTAGCTTCGCGTAAATCTCGTTTTTTATAAATAAAAGAAACAGACATGTAAAAAATTGTAATTGCAGAAAATATGAATTATGTAACGTATTTTGGCGTTTTTTTTGGATGTTTTTGAAAATCTAGGGCGGCCGTGACTGCACTTCCGGTCAAGTACGATACATGTTTCTGACGTAGAAAAAATCGTAGATTTCGAATCCGGTGAGAAAATGGAAGTTTCTATTTAAGGTGGGCCTCCAGCCGGCCCTAGTCAGTAGCTTTTCGCATGGTTAAAAACAGAGCAATTTTTAAATGTACTAATCTCGTTAAGGCCCAGTTTCATAATCAACTTAAAGTTACTTTAAAAATTAAAATCGACTTTAACTTCAAATTTTCGTTTCATAAATGTCCTTTAACTTAAATGTCATAATTAAAATTCCTTTAAACTAAAGGACCGACTTCGGTCATTTAAAGTTTAAAGCAGATGACGTAACCTCACTTTTTGATTGTTCTACCTCTGGTTCTACGACACTCATGGATTTATTTAATAACACATCATCATCGTCGTCAGTGGATACTTCATCTGACGAAGAAGTTGAATTTGTAAGGAAGATAAAGCAATATCGTAAAAGAGTTGATCATTTTACATTGTATGATGATATGGAATTCTTTCATCGTTTTCGATTATTGAAGCCTACAGTTAGAACTCTGCTCCAAATGATTGAGCCTTTAATTCAACTTCCATCAAGAAGGTAATTCAACATTAACTAATTTCGTGAACAACAAATTTATTATTCAAACAGAGAAAAATACGACAGAGTTTCTTGAGCCGCCATCAAACAGTCTCGAACCGGTTTCTGGCTATTTGGCCGTCATCAGCGAGACGCAGTTTGATGGCGGCTCAAGAAACTCAACACAAAAGTCTATATAGACCAACGAAGATTTCAAAATAGTGATAAAGAGCAACAGCGCCCTCTACCACACAAAACAACAAGTCCAGTGAGCACAAGATTTAGCAGAAAACGCTCCACGGCGTAAAATTCTGAAATCAAGCCCGGGACACTCAAATTACCAAAAGGTGGCAAACCGCATTATTCAAACAGAGAAAAATACGACAGAGTTTCTTGAGCCGCCATCAAACAGTCTCGAACCGGTTTCTGGCTATTTGGCCGTCATCAGCGAGACGCAGTTTGATGGCGGCTCAAGAAACTCAACACAAAAGTCTATATAGACCAACGAAGATTTCAAAATAGTGATAAAGAGCAACAGCGCCCTCTACCACACAAAACAACAAGTCCAGTGAGCACAAGATTTAGCAGAAAACGCTCCACGGCGTCTCGCTGATGACGGCCAAATAGCCAGAAACCGGTTCGAGACTGTTTGATGGCGGCTCAAGAAACTCTGTCGTATTTTTCTCTGTTTGAATAATGCGGTTTGCCACCTTTTGGTAATTTGAGTGTCCCGGGCTTGATTTCAGAATTTTACGCCGTGGAGCGTTTTCTGCTAAATCTTGTGCTCACTGGACTTGTTGTTTTGTGTGGTAGAGGGCGCTGTTGCTCTTTATCACTATTTTGAAATCTTCGTTGGTCTATATAGACTTTTGTGTTGAGTTTCTTGAGCCGCCATCAAACTGCGTCTCGCTGATGACGGCCAAATAGCCAGAAACCGGTTCGAGACTGTTTGATGGCGGCTCAAGAAACTCTGTCGTATTTTTCTCTGTTTGAATAATGCGGTTTGCCACCTTTTGGTAATTTGAGTGTCCCGGGCTTGATTTCAGAATTTTACGCCGTGGGGCGTTTTCTGCTAAATCTTGTGCCCACTGGACTTGTTGTTTTGTGTGGTAGAGGGCGCTGTTGCTCTTTATCACTATTTAGAAATTTATTATTGTTTATTTAATTGTAGAGGTGGTTGCATTAAACCTGTTGTCCAGCTACTACTTACACTTCGATTCTATGCAACTGGAAACTTTTTGATTACAGTCGCAGATTTCTGTGGAGTTTCTAAATCATCTGCGAGTCGTATAATAAAACGGGTGTCAAATGCAATTGCAAGCCTTCGACCCCAATATATCAAAATGTATGCTAATAATCAAGAGATGGAAGCAGCGTCACAGCAGTTTTATGGAATAGCTAGTTTTCCAAGAGTCATTGGAGCAATAGATGGAACTTTGATTAGGATAGACTCACCTGGAGGTGAAGACGCAGAGGTCTTCCGCTGCAGAAAAGATTTTTTTGCGATTAATGTACAAGCTGTGTGTGATTCTAAACTAAGATTTAAAAATATTGTGGCGCGATGGCCTGGATCTGCACATGATCAAACTATATTCAATAACAGTGAATTAAAAAGAGAATTTGAAGAGGGCAGATTCGGAAAATACTTACTTGTTGGAGACAGTGGTTATACATTAAAAAGGTATCTAATGACGAAATTATTAAATCCACATACAGAAGCAGAAAATCTTTATAACGACTCTATAATTCGTACCCGTAATGTCGTGGAAAGGCATTTTGGTGTGTGGAAACGAAGATTCCCCATATTAAGGTTTGGAATGCGAGTTAAATTAGACACTGTTATGAAGATAATTGTAGCAACAGCGGTATTACAAAATATAGCAGTTGAAATGAACGATAGGTTCCCCGATGAATGGTTTGAAGACAACCAAGATGAAGAGGAATGTGATGATGATGACATTAATAATATTGACCATACAAGTCAGCAGTTTAGGCAATTGTTAATTACAGAGCATTTCGCTCGACTTTAGTATATAACTGTTTATTTAACAATAATAATTATTTAATTTATTATTAATAATAATTGTTCTCTAACTGCTGCGTTTTGAGTTTTATGTCTAAATCAATAAGCTTCATTTTCTTCTCGTGTTCTTCCACTTCTCTGTCAACTCTCATCTTTCTTTCCAAACTTTCTTCCTCTTCTCTCTTTTCTAATAATTCAAGCTTCCTTTTATAGTAGCCATGCTTAATTTCCCCTACAGGAGTAAGTTCTAGAGGCCTAAGTTTTGGATTTCTTTTTTGCTTCAACTTCCGAGGCACATATGTTGCCCAAGACTCTTGTTTTTTACATGTAGGGGTTGTTTCTTTCTAAAATATTACTGTAAATATAACAAAACAAGGCAACTTACTAATATACTTGCCAAAATAGCTGTACTTTTAATTGAAGATTATGTTGATGCCTCATCATGATTACTAAAATTCAACTGTACTTCCTCGGTGAGTTCTTCGGCAATGAAAATTGGAATAGTTTCGGGGTTCATTTCAGGATCAGCGTTGATATTCTCGAAGTCCTTAAAATATATAATTAAGCAATGTCATGGCACGAATCAGTATCATATACATTTAAAGCAGCCACTTGTGTGAAATCAGAATCCATTTCATTATCTAATCCAACCACAGTTTTTAAGTTAATTATACGTAAAACTGCCTCGCTGACTGGATTTAATTCCATTGTCATAGGTTCACCACCCCCAGTCCCTTTTATGTGCGTCTTCTTACCTGCAACTTCTTTTCTCACTTTTGTCTTCAGGTTGTCATACTTAGCTCTAATTTGTTCTAATGTTCTTGTGCCTACATTTTGTGAATTAAAATTTGTGAGGATATTATTCCATGCATTTTCCTAAAAAGAGTTACATTGTAAATACTATTCAGTGTTTAATAACACTCACTTACTTTTTCAGTGCTGGATAGTTTATTTGTAGTTTTACATTCAACAATGTTCTTAAACTTTTCGACATTTTCGACTAAAGACAATTCCTCCTCTTTAGAGAAATTTGAGGAGCGTTTTCGTTTCTGATCCATAATTGTGTTCATAACGGCTGATTACTTCCACATTAATCCTAATGTTTATTTGTATACCGGCGCTTCAACATAACCCTACTCTGGGCGATCGCAAAATGTCAAAACCATTAGGGAATTTCACTATCACTCCTACCAACCAACGTAAAGTGCGCGTTAGTTAAAGTTTCACATGAAATCATTTATGAAACCAAATCAGTTAAATCTCCACTTAAAGTTAGTTTTACGGTAAAGTATACTTTTATTAAAGGCTCTTTAAGGCACGAATTATGAAACTGGCCCTAAATAATCATAATTTAAGGTTCCACTTAATTTTATTCGATCAAATAATGATCAACTTAGGGTCTGAGTATAATTTTATCTTTCAAATTAAGAAATTGTTGCAAATATGGGCGACCAAATGTTGCTATTTTTAAAAAATAAAAGTTCAAAAAACAAACTGTCAATGTTTCATTCCCTTCTTCACGTGATGTAGAATGTAAATCTAGAATTTCGCATCCGTTAATAATCTAATAACGATTATTTGTATGATTTTCTCTCCGAAAACGGATCTATTGAACCTATCGAGCTATTGAATTTTCGTCCGAAGTGGAGCTAGCGTCTACTAGATAGCGCAACAGTCAAGCCGCTAAAAACTTAACCGGCAAATTCAAAATCAATGAGAATGACGAGTTAGCAGACTCAAATCAGTTTATACTGAAAATTTTTGTTATAAGGACTAAGTACTATTCGGGTACAAATAAATCATGGAGATGGTAGTTTTATTCAATTTTGACATTTTCAACAGTCATTATCTACTCCATAAGAATTAGTGCAGTGCAGTACAGTGCCTTCAGTGACGTAACTACAATTGGTGGCCCCCCCCGCAAGATCTAATTGGGGCCCTTCATTATTAATATTATTAGTATTAATGGTAGGAATGTTTTTTAAAGTCACACGCAGAAGCATGAAAGAAGGACACCTATAAATGAAGATTATCAACTTTAGTTCCACAAACTTTTGAGTTACGTAGTGACAGGACCACGACTATAAATAATAATCCTGCTAAATTTTACGTTATCTTTAAATGGAAAGGTACACATTTTTTAAACTAAAACAAAAATTTTGTTCTTCGTTTCTCGAATGGACATCATAACCAAGATAGACTAAACGGGAACTATTCTTAATTGAGAATTTTGAGAACCGCTGAAAATTAACTATTTTTTCACTTTTTCCAAAAAAACGAACAACTTTGCTTTAGAAAATTTATAAAAATAAGCGACCAGTGTATAAACAATATCCATGGGAATCTGTTACATTCGTGGTTACATTTTTCAAAATAAAAAAACATCAAAGTTAGTCAGTCAACCACTCCAGTCCGTCATCGAAGTCGTCGATCAAAGAATTTGAGGCTTTATTCTTTTTCTCTTCTTTCTTAAGTTTTTCTGTTTTTTTTTTCGCCTGGTTCTCAGCATGGGACTCAATGGCTTCTAAAATATAAGGAGGGTCAACGCATCGTTTTCCAATTCTTAAATGGCCTCTGACGATTTCTGGAGCTATACATTCCGTATAGAACTGGCATAATTTCGGTAACATTATTGTGGACCAAAGAGCTTCATCCCTGACAATTTTGTCCACAAAAACTGGTATTTCGTCATTGACATATACGACCAAATAACAATATTTTTTTTGCGAAATATTTAGTTGACCTTGAATCTGTAACATAAGGATCGAAATCAAACGTACCTAACTACAAACCTTATTGGCCCGAAAAGAAGCCGCACTTTTTTTCCCAGATTTCGGCTCAAAAAAACGGGGTGCGGCGTCTTTTCGGGCGCGGCTTTTTTACGGGCCAATAAGGTATAATTTGCAAACTAGCAAATAATAAATAGTTAACCTCGACTGGGTACTTACTTACCTGATAAAAATATTTGTGTTTCTTCTTTAAATGTATTCCGTCGCTATCAATAGTCAAGAAGGATTGTCGTAAAAGTGGAATCAACTCCTCTAAAGTTTTGAATACTTTATCAGGCGCGTAAATGCATTTCACTTCAACAAGGGCGTCATCGCCAACAAGTCCTGAAAACAACAAAGTGTTTAAAGACGAAAGTAGGTAATAAAATAAACTTACCATCTGGTGAAGCACCTAAAAATCCGTAAGTTTCATCAATCCATATACCGGACTTTTCCACCTTTAACTGAGTCTGTTGTTCAAATTTCAATAAAGCTACTTCTTCCTTGCAGATTCCGAATTGAGTGGCTTCAGTTGAGAATACCACCGGTTTCAAAACCGTTTTCACCATGTTGTGACATGGGGTGTGTGCTCTTCTGTTTATAACCCTTCCAAATAAGGAAGCCGTCAGTCTTAGTGCCCTTTGTACCTCAAACACTTCGTTACCAAACTGACCCACAGATTCTCGTTCGATTCGTTGTATTTCATCTTTTGGTATCTGTAACAGTTAATGAATTGATTTAGTGAAGACATTTAGGTACTTAACAAATAGGATTTACGTACGTTAAGTTCTTTAATTTTTGTTTGCACTTCTGTCCTTATAAATTCCAAATCCTCTTCTGTTTCTGGTGTCTCAGCACATTTACCATAATCGGTGTTTTTTTCAGCAACGGCGTTTCTCTTCCTTTTTCCTCGTTCCGTATCATGCTCAAATAAACGTCGACTGGCCTTCGTTTCCTTTTTTTTATTATGTTTCACCATGAATGTGGTAAAATGTTGCCCGGGACTCGAACCAGTATATTTCTTCCATGGACTGCTATGCCAGTTAAATGATTTGTTGTACCTCAATCCCGCGAGAAAGACACGACGCTCATACGATCCCCTTTGGATTAAATTTAACCGCTTTCCCATATTAAAACGTGCAACTATGTTCATTAGTCTCTCAGAAGCATTATTATTCTCATTTTGAAGAAGTAGGTGAGCCTTCCTGACCAATAGGTTTAAAGTACCTGAAAAAATTGCATTATAATTATTATTAGTATGATATCCAAAATCTTTGTACTTACCTTGTAGATGACTGTACATAAATGAAGATTTTAAATCGGGAATCTTATTATCATCTTGATTTCCTATGCTATTACAGATCCCATCCCTACACATTGAATGGTCACCGAAAACGTGGTGTAAACCATTTTTCAAATCGTCCCTAAGGAGGTTCACATCTGGATTTTCAAGCGTAGAATGTTCATAAATTGAGGACTTTGCTCTCTTTGTTAAAGCCAAAATCTTAAGAGTCAACATACTTTGGCCAACTGAAGAAATTGTTTTATCCTTCTTGATTGCTCGAAGATTTTTGCCATAATTTTTTAGGGCGTGGTTGGTACATTCAATTTTTTTAACTATGGCTCCATATGGCACACTTTCCCTTATTTTGGCGAATACGCTCGAATCACCGTCAGCTATAAACTGCTTATATCTAAGCTTATGCATCGTTTCACTCAGAGAAAAGCCCTCAACCACCATGTCGGGTTCCATAGCTGATGCTGATGCGTCCCAGTTTTTGTGGCAAAGATGAGGCTTCGCTTCATTGTTTTTGTTTACGGCTCGTGTACAAATTGAGCAAAATTTGTTCCTCACGGCAACAAATAACAATTCGTTTGTAAATCTGCCAATTATTCCCACCATACCAGACAACGAATTGTAGTTGGACCCGTAAGACCGCTTACTCCAAGAGCCGTCAAGGTAAACAGTGATCCATGGCATACCATCGGAGCAAACTTGGCCTTTTTTGAGGGCGTTCTCCCGTTCTCTAACTCCAGCATCTTCCATGGATCTCCATAAGGATTTTCTCCATTCCTGGAAAAACGAAATTAATAAGTTTTCTTCTTCTCTTATAGAAAAATATTTCAGCTTACCACACCGATTATCTTTTCTAGTTCATAGAACTTGTTCTCTGGCATGGGGGGAATATTTAAACAACTCAGTAGCTCTTCTAGATGTCCATGAGTACTTCCAGTAGCAACAGTACCCCAAACCGCACCAGTGTTTATTTCCGAGACGGTTTTTTGTGGATTTTCAGTCTCATGTTGAATTATTGCGTTGCATTGGGTACACTTAAAAATAATAGAACTACACAAACCCTTATTAGTTCTAACTTCATTGTGTACGTATAATTGACCACCCGTATACGTTTTAGAATGTTTGTTCTGCAAATTAATTGCCCAACTTAGCACGTATCCCAGTTCGACTATTCTGTTTCCGATAATCACGTCTGGATCCCTTGGAATATGTTCATACTCCAGGGGGGTGTCCATAATTCTAAAAGAGTATCAAAAACAAATAACTTGCTAGCACATCATTTGTGTTACCTTTGATACTCGGGTGAAGAAATTACGCCGCTAACTTGAAAAGAGTCATTCTTACGAATATTCGAAGATCGTGTGTAATTTTTTCTACACCAACTTGGATTCCTACAAGAAACCGTGCTAATAGTTAGAAAATAATATGTATATGTATAGGGTGCATTTAAAGAAGTGGTCAGTTTGAACCTTTTTTTAAAATACACCATGTACCGTACGTTTCAGTTTAGGAGCCGTATAGAGAAATAACACGGGAATTTTTTTTCGTGCATAGAAGGCACTGAGGGCCATTCACCGAACCACTCGGATTTGGCCGGATTCAGTTAGGTACATGAGCTAAAAAAAATAAAATTACTTTTCCCTATACGGCTCCTGGAATGAAACGTACGGTATAATGAAAATAACGCAAATTTTTAAAACGACATTTTGCTTACTCATCAATTAAGCGATCAGTTGTAGGAACTTCTGTTTCTACCGAGGTTTTATTTTCAACACTACCATCCAAGCAATCAGTTAAGAAGTTACTAAAACAAATACTTCTTCAAATCAATAACATAAACCAACTATAACAATGGTAGGAATATCTACCTCTCTTCCATGGGATATGGTCCGATATCTAGGTAACCCAGAGTGTTTAGTTCCTCAAAAATTTGCCCATCAACATATGACCTAAGAATTCCAGTCAATGAACACGTAAGAACAAATGATTATATTATATTATGTACCTATGGTGGGAAGTTAAAAAAAACCGCCTATAAGTACATACTTATCATCTACATATTAGAACCACAATGAAAGAAATTTGCGTCATGACCAATTGTGACTAACTATAGGTTCGCTAATTAGATTTTAATTGTAGTAAGTCATTATTTACCTAGAGCAGCTCACTTGCTTCTTTCTATTTTTCCATAACAATTTGGCAGATTTTGCCTTCAAATTTCGTTTTGGCACTGAGCCATGACTACGAGTCATTTCCTTAAAAATAACACAATAATTATTACAATCATGTTAACAATAGATACTTATCTACCTCTTGCAAAATTAAACGCAAAGGTAAAAATGACAACAAATTACTTACTGGTGTTCACTGTTCAACGTTCACTGTTCACAAAAACACAAACTTGAGATGCACTCACCGTCGACCACGAAAAGGAAACAATAATTAAACGACGTAAACAGCACGAAAACATTAAAACAACCCCGACAACCCTCAACCGTCTTTACGCATGGATTGATGAATCAGCATTTTCCGCACGTGTTCGGCTGGCAGATTCAAATCTATATTGCAGCGCCCTCCTATTACCGAAAGTATAAGCATCTAATATGAAACTGGTTAATAACCTTGCTAAACATGTCCCCTCCTAATCAAGGCTCGTCTTAAGAAAACGAAAATAAGACCATTTCCGGTTGAACCGGAAGTGGAAAAAAATATTTGAATACACCTTTAGATTCACCTTAAAAAAATAAATTTTACGTGTTTTTGCGTTTTTGAAAAAAAGCATTTTTCTGCGATTTCTTCGATGTTTTTGAAAATCTAGGGTGGCCGTGACTCCACTTCCGGTCAAGTATGATACATGTTTCTAACTCAGAAGAAATCGTAGAATCCGAATCCGTCGAGAAAAAGGTGTCATTCCATTTAAAAAAACAAAGTTGGGGTAACTTCCGGTCAAACCGGAAGTGTAAAAAATTCCCCCAATATACGCGCAAGTGTCCCCCTCCGTTCGGAATTGGTCAGCGTTTATTTCATTTCAATATCTTTTTTACGTCTGAAGATATTCAAGGTGGGAAGTTTTAAAAATAACACCCTGTATAATAATGAGTGCCGAATAAGTGTAAAACCCATTTTGTAAACCTGTAAAACGACGTTTATCAAAAACACAATAGTATTTTACAGTATAAGTCCATTAGGGTAGCCTTTACGGCCGTTGCCAGAAAGTTTGTGAGACGAGGTCGAAGACCGAGTCAAATAATACTGGCGAGGCCGTAAAGGCCCTAATGGACGTATATTGTACAATAGTTTTTGTAATATCTCGTTCGTTATTTTTGATTTCTATTTATTTAATTAAAAATCTCCGAAAAAAAAGTATGCGTCTGCGTTAGTGTCGCATAGGCAACGCGTTTTCCTTACCAACCAATTCTTGTTTACAAATTTATTTGCTGACGCGCCAGTTCCGAGTTTCGAAAGAATGGAAGATGTTCCAGAAGATATTCCTGAAGATATTCGGAGGGTCGCAGAACAAGCCACTTCGTGTTTGTTGCCTTCCAAATCCCGGGGGAGGTACGAAAAAGCCCATGCTCATTTTATTGAATGGCGCCAGAAGAAGAAGGTAAACATCGTGAATGAAGAGGTCATATTGGCTTACGTTCAGGAGTTATCCCAGTCCTTTGCCCCTTCTTCTTTGTGGAGCATAGTTTCCATGTTGAAAAGCGTTTTGCAAGTCAAGGAAAAAATTGACATTTCTCGGTAAGCAACAATGCCTTTACTGGTGTGATAATACTTAACATTATTGTCAGATATTGTCAGGTGCGTGCACTGCTGAAGCGGAAGTCAGAAGGATACAATCCTAAAAAATCCAAAATACTGAGCGGAGAACAAGTTAGACAATTTTTACTGCAGGCGCCAGATGAAGTACATCTGCTGACTAAGATACGTTACTGAACGAGGGATTGGTTGTTAACTCTAATGTGTTGTTGTAGGTGATCTTAATATTCGGAATATATGGGCTATGTAGGCGAGAAGAATTAACGCTGCTCACCATAGACAACGTAGTAGATACCGGAAAACATGTTATTGTTTTGTTGAAAGACACAAAAAATCACTCATCACGACGTTTTGTCGTTACGGATGATGGTTGTGACTTTCAGCCATATAGCTTGTTTCGACGATATGCTGCACTGAGGCCAGCAAATTTGCAGACCAAGCGGTTCTTTTTGGGCTATCGGAATGGTAAATGTACTTCGCAGCATGTTGGCATTCATTCAGTCGGTGGCGTACCCTGTAAAATCGCCACCTACCTAGGACTAGAGACACCGCATCTGTACACTGGACATGCATTTCGACGCTCCTCTGCCACCTTGATGGCTGATAATGGAGCTAGTACCTTAACCATAAAGCGCCAAGGAGGGTGGAAGTCAACAGCGGTGGCGGAAAGCTATATAGAAGATTCCGTTGGGAAGAAGTTAGCAGTGGCAAAGGAAATGTTTCAAGGATTTCTGGCGGAATCATCGAAGCAGACCTCAGAAGTTGATATTGATGTACGGAATTCCGAAGCGTCATCGTCGATCTCGGCTGCAGGCCATTTACAGATCTCAAATAATTCAAATTGCCCCATTACCTTAAATATTAATAATAATTGTTGCAACAATAATTGCAAAAATATTTAAAAATAAAGTAAGTGTTTTCGTTGCTATAGTGATTTGGTCTTTAACGGACGGTCTTTACGGCCGCTCTTTACGGCCGTGCGGCCGTTAAGAAGTTGTTTACATGGTAACAAACAGTACGCAAAATAACCTTTAACAGGTAGATATTACAAAAAAACACAAACCGCTTATTATAGGTACTGAACAGTAGGTAATTATTGTTGATATTTTGAGTTTTCTTGATTGTTGCTGGATAACCAAGGAAACATCGAAATTAAATTGTTGCAACAATAGAGCGCACGTCCAAATTAATACACTTTAACACGCTGCAGCTCGAAAACCACTCGTTCATTGTGGTTACCGCAACGATAACTTTTAATCAGGACACTAAGATCTACATAATACCAAATTTTCAAGACTTTTTAACAGAAAACCACTGGTCATAAGGTTTGTGCGGGATCCTTTGGCTTTTGGGGGTTGAAATATTGCGAAGGGGGTCGAAAAAGTGAAAAAGGCAAGAACAATCTATATCAGTAAAATTTATTAAAAAAAAAAGACAAAACTGTGCTAATTTTACACAATGAACGCTCGGGGGGAAGAAAAATTGCTAAGGGGGATGAAAAGTCAAGAGGGGTGGAAATGAACTGTAGTTAAGTAGAACTGGCGAAAATCACACGATAAAGAAACCGTTTGGGCAAATTTAGCTTTTTGAGGGTTCACATTATCATGAAATGGGTTGAGAAATTGTGGATGGGTTAAAAAGCCAACGGAAGATGTATATCAATGCGATGTATATCTCGGTAGACGTTTATCAAGTTAATGTGTATGTAGGGGCGGCTGGTCTTACTGGTGGAATCGGGTGCAGATTTTATCAATCTGCACCTAGTAGTACCCAAGTAACACCACTGGGCAAAATTACGTTTATTCGACCTTCGAATTGGTCAGAAACTTTGTTGGACCAATTTCAGATAAGGCAAATTCACCTTCAGCCGACGTCAGATTTACGAAAGTGGGGAAAAAAATCACAGTAATTTGGAAGTCGAAGCTAGGGAAAGGAAGGCATTTGGTCTATTAAGTCAAAGTCATATTAAGTTCTTTCGTCTCATTATTATGTTAAAATGTAGACCGACAGTGGTATTTTGTCCTAATGTTTGAACCTAAATTCGACCTAATTTTTTTATGGGCGAAAATTGGGATTTTCCATCTAGAGTGTGTGAAAAAAGAGGTCAAATAAATATAATATATTATACCTATAAGGTATACTAACAGCCACAAACATAAAATGGAAATGGACATTGCTTACCTAATTATAACTATGTAGGTACGGGATGGGACAAAAGCCAACGGAAGATGTATATGCGATGTATATCTCGGTAGACGTTTATCAAGTTAATGTGTATGTAGGGGCGGCTGGTCTTACTGGTGGAATCGGGTGCAGATTTTATCAATCTGCACCTGGTAGTAGTGCCTCCGCAAACGCACGGATGTGTCAAAAAGGCGAAATATTAAAAAATTTTTGTTACAAAATTTCAAAATAGAAAATGAACAGGAATGAGTAAATGAAAAGAATTACCGGAATTAAAGTATAGAACTAGCGAAAATCACACGAAAAAGAAGCGGTCTGGGTAAATTTTGCTCTTTGAGGGTTCACATATCATGAAAGGGGTTGAAAAATTGTGGATGGGTTAAAAATTAATGAAAATGACTTTGAATTGTTAACAAATCAGAAGAAAGCAAAAAAAAATAAATAAAATGTATTTACTCCGCTTGCTAGGGCTTAGGTGTTGTTAGTAGCGTAGGGGTTGGTTTTAGGTTGAAGACCGAAGTCTATCGAACCACATAATTTTATTCCACCACTTACATGACAAAATTTCCAGTTTCAACCCTTAAATTTCATCCCCCTTGTTAGATATTAATAAAAATTTGCCCATCCGCCTACAGTGGCGCTGTAAATTACCACATCAAATTTAGCCCTGATACATTGAGCAGTTTTTGAGTTCTCGCATTTTTGTGTTTCGGCAGGTTAAGGGGTTGTACCGCCTTTAAGGGTCGTTTTTCGCGAATGATGAATAAGACCTTTTTTGTACCATCAATAGAAAGCTATCGAATGGTATGATTTTCAATGATACATTATTCAATAAAAATTCAAGTTTCCACCCGTAACTTTCATCCCCATCGATAAATTTCTCCTAAAATTCACCCTTCCCTTCTCGAAGATGCAGTGTGTAAGATGTCACAGTTTCACAAAAGATATTGCTGCTCTGTGTCAAATTACAGGGCTTTATGGACGTTTCTACCCCTAAGCTCCAAGCCCCTATTTCACCACTCCCACATGCCATAAAGGAAGTTGTGTTTTCAATTTCACCACCCTAACCCAATTCGTTTAAAAATTAAGGTGATTTGTAGATTCATGTTTTCAACACCTCATGATTTCACCCCTTTATGATTTACAGGGGTGAGTTTATTTCTCCGGTGTGACATAACTCCTTGCGTATTTACTGACTTCAGTTGATCATAAATAAATCAATAGGGTTTCAGAAAAAATAAATAAAATATAATTATCCGCTTGCAAAAAGTTAGGGGTGGTTAATGGCTTAGGGGTTGGTTTTAGATTGAAAACTAATAAGACCTTTTTTCAATAGTTGACCGAAATCTATCGAACCCCGTAATTTTAGGCTACCATTTCCTTTTAAAGAAATTTCAAGTTTCAACCCTTAGATTTCATCCCCTTTGTTAGATATTATTGAAAATTTGTCCATCCACCTATAATGTCACTGGAAATTCACACCCCAAATTCTGCCTTGATACGTTGAGTAGTTTTTGAGTTCTCGTATTTTTGTGTTTCTGCATGTTAGGGGTTGTAGCGCCTATAAGGGTGGTTTTTCTCAAAATATGAATGACACCTTTTTTGAATCATTAATGGAAAGCTATCGAATGACGCCAATTTCGACCAATACTTATTAAGCGGAATTTCGAGTTGCAGACCCTAAGTTCCACCCCATCTGTTCGATTTTGCAAAAAACGCATCCCCCGCAAGATTTCACCGATACATGTGTGTACGTTGAGTTTCCGACAGCTGCGTGCAACCCTTGCGGAGTTATCATATTTTTTGTGGTTTTCATCCCCTAAATTTGATCCCCCGAAATTAGCACCCCTTCACCTTCAACAGACTTGAGGGTCGAACGTACGTACCAAGTTTCAGAAAGATACGTCCACTAGTTCTCGAGTTATTGCAATTAATAATTTCTCGGTTTTTCACCCCTTACTTTTCGGGAGACAAAGCCGTATACCAAATTTCAGCCCGATATCTCAATTCGTTCTCAAGTTATCCGACGGACAGACATGAGGAGCGATGCGACGAGCGAGCGAGCGAGCGAATAAGCTAAAACAAGAGTGCCTCGCATTTTGCTCCGGCACTAAAATTAATGAAAATGACTTTGACTTATGCAAAAATCAGAAGAAAGCCCAAAAAAATACATAAAAGCCAACGGAAGATGTATATCAATGCGATGTATATCTCGGTAGACGTTTATCAAGTTAATGTGTATGTAGGGGCGGCTGGTCTTACTGGTTGAATCGGGTGCAGATTTTATCAATCTGCACCTAGTAGTAGTGCCTCCGCAAAAACGCACAGATGTGTCAAAAAGGCGAATTGTTAAAAATATGTTGGTACAGAATTTCAAAATAGAAAATGAACAGGAATGAGTAAATAAAAAGAATTACCTGAATTAAAACAAAATTTGGAAAATTTTGAAAAATTAACACTCGGGGCTGAAAAATTGCGAAAGGGGATGCTTTTGTGGGGGTTGAAATACGCACTTATACCTACCTATTGCGAAGGAAACTGGAAAATTATAAAAGGTAAACTGAATCCCAAATTAATGCGTTCAATTTTATTACAGACGAAAAACGAAATTACCACTCAGGGGGTTGAAAAGTCTTAAAGGTGGGTGAAAAGTTAAAAGATCTGAGGATTAACCGTGGCTAAGGAAACTTACGGAAAACAACACCAAAATAACCCAATTATGTAAATTTAGCGTTTGAAGAGTTGAAACATTGCGAAGAGGGATGAAAAAAGTGAAAAATGTAATCATCATCCAAATGAGTTCTTTTATTACCGAAGAAAAACGAAATTACGCTATTTTGCCAAATTAGCACTTAGGGGGTTGAAAAATCGTAAAGGGGGATGAAAAGTCAGAAGGGATGAAAAATAGTCGTATTTAAACAGAATTACAGAAAATAACACGAAAATAAGCCCATTATGGAAATTTGGCTTTTGGGGGTTGAAATATTGCGAAGGGGGTTGAAGAAGTGAAAAAGGCAAGAACAATGTATATGAGTAAAATATGTTACCGAAAAAAGGCAAAACTGCGCGAATTCTACAAAAAAAATTAACCCTGGGGTGGTTGAAAAATTGATAAGGGGGATAAAAAGTCAAGAGGGGTGGAAATGTACTGTAGTTATGTAGAACTAGCGAAAATCACACGAAAAAGAAGCGGTCTGGGTAAATTTAAATTTTTGCGGGTTCACATATCATGAAAGGGGTTGAAAAATTGTGAATGGGTTAAAGATTAATGAAAATGACTGACTTATCCAAAAATCAGAAGAAAGCCCAAAAAATTATTAAAATGTATTTACTCCGCTTGGTAGGGCTCAGGGGTTGTTAGTAGCGTAGGGGTTGGTTTTAGGTTGAAGACTCATAAGGCTTTTTTCAATAGTTAACGGAAATCTATCGAACCCCATAATTTTATTTCACGACTTACATGAAAACATTTCCAGTTTCAACCCTGAAATTTCATCCCCCTCGTTAAATCATAATGAAAATTTGCCCATCCACTTGCAGCGTCGCTGCAAATGACCACACCAAATCCAGTCCTGATACGTTGAGCAGTTTTTGAGTTCTCGCATTTTTTTGTGTTTCGGCATGTTAGGGGGTTGTACCGCCTTTAAGAGTCGTTTTTCGCGAATTATGAATAAGACCTTTTTTGTACAATCAATAGGAAGCTATCGAATGATATTAATTTCAACCCTACATTATTCAGTAAAAATTCGAGTTTCCACCCCTAACTTTCATCCCCTTCGATAAATTTCTCCTAAAATTCACTCTTCCCTTCTCGAAGATGCAGTGTGTAAGATGTCACAATTTCGCTGAAGATATTGCTTCTCTGTGTCAAATTACAGGGCTTTGTGAACGTTTCAACCCCTAAACTCCAACCCCCTATTTCACCACCCCCACATGCCCTAAAGGAAGTTGTTTTCAATTTCACCACCTTAACCCAATTCGTTGAAAAATTAAGGTGATTTATACATTCATGTTTTCAACCCATCATGGTTTCACCCCTTTATGATTTACAGGGGTGAGTTTATTTTTCCGGTGTTACATAACTCCTTGCGTATTTACTGACTTCAGTTGTTCATAAATAAATCAATAGGTTTTCAGAAAAAATAAATAAAATATATTTATCCGCTTGTAAAGAGTTAGGGGTGGTTAATAGCCTAGGGGTTGGTTTTAGGTTGAAAACTCATAAACCTTTTTTCAATAGTTGAACGAAATCTACCGAACCCCGTAATTTTAGGCTACCATTTACTTGAAGAAATTTCAAGCTTCAACCCTTAAATTTCATCCCCCTTGTTAGATATTATTAAAAGTTTGTCCATCCGCCTACAATGTCACTGGAAATTCATACACCAAATTTTGCCTTGATACGTTGAGTATTTTTTGAGTTCTCGTATTTTTGTGTTTCTGCATGTTAGGGGTTGTAGCGCCTATAAGGGTGGTTTTAGTGCCGTAGCAGAATGCGGAGGTACTCTTGTCTTAGCTTATTCGCTCGCTCGCTCGCTCGCTCGCTCCTCAGTCTGTCCGTCGGATAACTTGAGAACGGATTGAGATATCGAGCTGAAACTTGGTAGGCAGCTTCGTCTCCCGAAAAGTAAGGCGGGGATTGCTTTTGGGCCATATCGGACCAAGGGGGTGGGAACTAGGGGTGAAAAACCGAAAAACTATGAATTGCAATAACTCAAGAACTAGTGGAAGTATCCTTCTGAAACTTGGTATGTACGTTCGACCCTCAAGTCTGTTGAAGGTAAAGGGGTGCGAATTTCGGGGGATGAAATTTAGGGGATGAAAACCACAAAAAATATGATAACTCCGCAAGGGTAGCACGCAGCTGTCGGAAACTCGACGTACACACATATATCGGTGAAATTTTGCCGGGGATGCGTTTTTCGCAAAATCGAACAGATGGGGTGGAAATTAGGGGTTGCAACTCGAAATTTCGTTTAATAAGTATTGGTCGAAATTGACGTCATTCGATAGCTTTCCATTAATGATTCAAAAAAGGTGTTATTCATATTTTGAGAAAAACCACCCTTATAGGCGCTACAACCCCTAACATGCAGAAACACAAAAATACGAGAACTCAAAAACTACTCAACGTATCAAGGCAGAATTTGGTGTGTTAATTTTCAGTGACATTGTAGGTGGATGGACAAATTTTCAATAAGATCTAACAAGGGGGATGAAATTTAAGGGTTGAAACTTGAAATTTCTTCAGTAAAAGATAGCATAAAATTACGGGGTTCGACAGATTTCGGTCAACTATTGAAAAAAGGTCTTATGAGTTTTCAACTTTAAACCAACCCCTAGGCTATTAACCACCCCTAACTCTTTGCAAGCGGATAATTATATTTTATTTATTTTCTCTGAAATCCTATTGATTTATTTATGAACAACTGAAGTCAGTAAATACGCAAGGAGTTATGTAACACCGGAAAAATAAACTCACCCCTGTAAATCATAAAGGGGTGACATCATGAGGTGTTGAAAACATGAATCAACAAATCACCTGAATTTTTCAACGAATTGGGTTAGGATGGTGAAAATGAAAACACAACTTCCTTTAGGGCACGTGGGGGTGGTGAAATAGGGGGTTGGAGTTTAGGGGTTGAAACATTCATAAAGCCCTGTAATATGACACAGAGAAGCAATATCTTCTGCGAAACTGTGATATCTTACACACTGCATCTTCGAGAAGGGAAGAGTGAATTTTAGGAGAAATTTATCGAAGGGGATGAAAGTTAGGGGTGGAAACTCGAATTTTTACTGAATAATGTAGGGTTGAAATTAATACCATTCGATAGATTTCTGTTGATGGTACAAAAAAGGTCTTATTCATCATTCGCGAGAAACCACCCTTAAAGGCGGTTCAACCCCCTAACATGCCGAAACACAAAAATGCGAGAACTCAAAAACTGCTCAACGTATCAGGGCTGGATTTGGTGTGGTAATTTACAGCGACGCTGTAGGTGGATGGGTAGATTTTCATTATGATTTAACAAGGGGGATGAAATTTAAGGGTTGAAACTTGAAATTTTTTCATGTAAGTGGTGGAATAAAATTATAGGGTTCGATAGATTTCTGTTAATTCTTGAAAAAAGTCTTATGAGTCTTCAACCTAAAACCAACCCCTACGCTACTGACTACCCCTAAGCCATAGCAAGCGGAGTAAATACATTTTATTTATTTTTTTTTGTTTTCTTCTGATTTGTTAATAATTCAAAGTCATTTTCATTAATTTTTAACCCATCCACAATTTTTCAACCCCTTTCATGATATGTGAACCCTCAAAGAGCAAAATTTACCCAGAGCGCTTCTTCTTCGTGTGATTTTCGCTAGTTCTACTTAACTATAGTACATTTTCACCTCTTTTGATTTTTCATCCCCCTTAACAATTTTTCTCCCCCCCGAGCGTTAATCTTATAAAATTCGCGCAGTTTTGCCTTTTTTCGGTAATAAATTTTACCGAATTTTACTCATATGGATTGTTCTTGCCTTTTTCACTTTTTCGACCCCTTCGCAATGTTTCAACCCCCAAAAGTCAAATTTGCATAATTGGCTTATTTTCGTGTTATTTTCTGTAATTCTACTTAATTACGATTAATTCTCATCCCCTTTAACTTTTCATCCCCCTTTACAATTTTTCAACCCCCTAAGTGTTTATTTTGCAAAATTCACGTAATTTAGTTTTCCTTCGGTAATAAATTGTACTCATTTGGATTATGTTTATCTTTTTCACTTTTCCAACCCCCTTCGCAACATTTCAGCCCCCAAAAGCTAAATTTGCATAATTGGCTTACTTTCGTGTTATTTTCTGTAATTCCGCTTAATTACTATTAATTATCATCCACTTTGACGTTTCATCCCCCTTTACAATTTTTCAACCCCCTAGGTGTTAATTATGCCAAATTCGGATATTTTCGTTTTTCTTCGGTAATAATTTGGTTATTTTCATGTTTTATTTCGTAATTCTACTTAATCGCTTATAATACCACAAGTGCATGCTATTTAATCGGTTAAATTTTGAAAATGATTACGAAAGCTTGTTGCCGGTGGTAAAATAATGAGAACTAAATTGTCATTTATTATCTGATTAAAGCCCGAGAGCTTTAGCTCGAGGGCTTTAATCTTTGATAATAAATGGCAATTTAGTTCGAATTGTTTTACCTATACGGCAACAAAGCTTGAGTAATTATTTCTAAAATTTAACCGATTGCAATAGCGATGCACGAGTGGTATTCGGTAAGATTATTTCACAAATTAAACTCTTGTTTTGATAAAATTATGATTTTTTAAACCGGGGTTGCCTATACTCAAAAGCCCAATATGATGTTGCGAACGAGCCTTTATAGCTCATTGACATTAATGACGTTTGAGGTTAGGAACCGTGCAAACAAAATGTTATTGAGTTTTTAGGATATATCCAGAAGAAATCAGCGTTCTTTATGTCCAAAAACACCTAAAATATGGTTTTTGGCAAGACTTGTGTTTGGTGGTCGTATTTGTGGACCTTTATTTCCCATAATTTTGTTTAAGTGGTGATTTTCAGCAGTGAACAAATTGTGTTTAAAATCAAGTGGTCATCGGAAACGATTAAATGACTCGTGCAAACACCGATAAAATGCATTAATCACTCTTAAATGAACTTGATTGGATAGAAATTTAAAAATGAGTCTAATTGATTGGTTTAAAAGGAGATTTGAAAATAATCGCACTTAATTTTCATTCCTCTTGACTTTTTCATCCCCTTTCACAATTTTTCAGCCCCGAGTGTTAATTTTTCAAAATTCGCTAAATTTTGTTTTAATTCCGGTAAATCTTTTCATTTACTCATTCCTGTTCATTTTCTATTTTTAAATTTTGTAACAACAATTTTTAAACATTTCGCCTTTTTGACACATCTGTGCGTTTGCGGAGGCACTACTACTAGGTGCAGATTGATAAAATCTGCACCCGATTCCACCAGTAAGACCAGCCGCCCCTACATGCACATTAACTTGATAAACGTCTACCGAGATATACATCGCATTGATATACATCTTTCGTTGGCTTTTTCTCAAAATATGAATGACATCTTTTTTGAATCATTAATGTAAAGCTATCGAATGACGCCAATTTCGACCAATACTTATTAAGCGGAATTTCGAGTTGCAACCCCTAATTTCCACCCCATCTGTTCGATTTTGCGAAAAACGCATCCCCCGTAGGATTTCACCGATATATGTGTGTACGTTGAGTTTCCGACAGATGCGTGCAACCCTTGTGGAGTTATCATATTTTTTGTGGTTTTCATCCCCTAAATTTCATCCCCCGAAATTAGCACCCCTTCAGCTTCAACAGACTTGAGGGTCGAACGTACATACCAAGTTTCAGAAAGATACGTCCACTAGTTCTCGAGTTATTGCAATTAATAGTTTTTCGGTTTTTCACCCCTAACTCCCACCCCTGTGGCCCGATATGGCAATCCCCGCCGAGATTTTTCGGGTATACACCCGTGTACAAAATTTCAGCTCGATATCTGCTTTCGTTCTCAAGTTATCCGACGGACAGACTTGAGGAGCGAGCGAGCGAGCGAGCGAATAAGCTAAAAGAGTGCCTCGCATTTTGCTCCGGCACTAAAATGTATTTACTCCGCTTGCTAGGGCTTAAGGGTTGTTAGTAGCGTAGGGGTTTGTTTTAGGTTAAAGACTCATAAGACTTTTTAGTGCCGGAGCAAAATGCGAGGCACTCTTGTTTTAGCTTATTCGCTCGCTCGCTCCTCAGTCTGTCCGTCGGATAACTTGAGAACGGATTGAGATATCGAGCTGAAACTTGGTAGGCAGCTTCGTCTCCCGAAAAGTAAGGCGGGGATTGTTTTTTTTGGGCCATATCGGACCAAGGGGGTGGGAGTTAGGGGTGAAAAACCGAAAAACTATTAATTGCAATAACTCGAGAACTAGTGGACCTATCTTTCTGAAACTTGGTATGTACGTTCGACCCTCAAGCCTATTGAAGCTGAAGGGGTGCTAATTTCGGGGGATGAAAATTAGGGGATGAAAACCACAAAAAATATGATAACTCCGCAAGGGTTGCACGCATCTGTCGGAAACTCAGCGCACACACATATATCGGTGAAATCTTGCAGGGGATGCGTTTTTCGTAAAATCGAACAGATGGGGTGGAAATTAGGGGTTGCAACTTGAGATTCCGCTTAATAAGTATTGGTCGAAATTGGTGTCATTCGATAGCTTTCCATTAATGATTCAAAAAAGGCGTCATTCATATTTTGAGAAAAACCACCCTTATAGGAGCTACAACCCCTAACATGCAGAAACACAAAAATACGAGAACTCAAAAACTACTCAACGTATCAAGGCAAAATTTGGTGTATGAATTTCCAGTGACATTGTAGGCGGATGGACAAATTTTCAATAAGATCTAACAAGGGGGATGAAATTTAAGGGTTGAAACTTGAAATTTCTTCAAGTAAATGGTAGCCTAAAATTACGGGGTTCGATAGACTTCGGTCAACTATTGAAAAAAGGTCTTATGAGTTTTCAACCTAAAACCAACCCCTAGGCTATTAACCACCCCTAACTCTTTGCAAGCGGATAAATATATTTTATTTATTTTTTCTGAAAACCAATTGATTTATTTATGAACAACTGAAGTCAGTAAATACGCAAGGAGTTATGTAACACCGGAAAAATAAACTCACCCCTGTGAATCATAAAGGGGTGAAATCATGAGGTGTTGAAAACATGAATCTACAGATCACCTTAATTTTTAAACGAATTGGGTTAGGGTGGTGAAATTGAAAACACAACTTCCTTTATGGCATGTGGGAGTGGTGAAATAGGGGCTTGGAGCTTAGGGGTAGAAACGTCCATAAAGCCCTGTAATTTGACACAGAGAAGCAATATCTTTTGCGAAACTGTGATATTGTCGCATCTGGCCCTTTGGGTCCAGAGCTGGTACCGGGTTGTATGGGGGGAAAATGGGAGAGGACTGAAAGGACATGCCCAAAAGAGGTGATAAAAATCAAAACGGTTTAATTAGTTTAAAGGAGGAATGACAAAGTTCGAAAGAGACAAATAATTATTGACGAATTATTAAGAACAAAAGGATAGAGTACTTACCCTAAGGGGGAGATGCCCCACGCACAACCGGCCAGTGGCTTGGCAGGCCACCGACTCCCGAGTTGTACGTGATGTACCTCGAAGGAAGCGATGACACATTTATTGTTGAATAAGCACAAAACTCCACTATGTGACATCACCCCCTCGCCGACAAGAACCGGCCCCCGGTTCTAACATTAGAAAAAAAACTAAATTTTGCTTTGTTCCAAACAACAACTTAAGTAAAAAAAAAATGCAGCAGAGAAGCGGCTGGAACCTCCCCATCGCGTGGATCTTTGTATTCTGTGTAGATAGTAGTCAATTCAACAGAATTTTTTTAATCCTTGACTAATTTCACAATTTTCTGACAAATACATGGCAAATACCGACATCACCTCGGACATCACTCATCACATTTGACAATATGTTCCTTTTAAGGTTAATCTTTTGCCGCTTTTTTGACAATAACTGCCACTTTATGTCATCCACTGTCAGCCCGCTCCCTTTTAATGAGAAAGAATTTTTTCTCTATTTTCCACTGAAATGGCCGAAACTGTGAACACATTTTTATAACCAGAATTTGATCGCCTTTCTAATGGCGACATAAAAAAGGAGGTCTTGTATTTAAAATTTTAAGTTGATATGCTTAAATGGGACTTCCCGTGGGCCAATTGCTTTCAAAAGCCTTTCAGGTCTTCAACGGGTCACCCGATCTCCATGTACCAAATTTCAGCCAAATCGATTCAGTAATTTAGGCTATAATGTATTTTTACTGTTATTATAAAATTTCGCTTTTTTGAACCAAACAGCGCTAAATGCGAATTAATTTTGTCCTATTTAAAACCAGAATTTGAAGACCTTTCTGATAGTGACAATAAATCTTTCAAACACTTGTTTTTAATAGTCAAATGAGAAAATAATTTTAAATTTGGAAATTGGTTTGCCAAAACGGCACTTTCCGTGAGTCGATTGAATTCAAAATTTGTTCAGCTCTTCGACGTGTAATACAATCCCTATGTGCAAAATTTCAGCCAAATCGGTTCAGGGGCTTGGGCTGTACCGCGATTTTAAAGTCCGATAAAAATCAATTTTTTTTTTATTTTTGGTCAAAAGGGCACTAAGAATGAATACACTTTTAGAAGCAGAATTTGAAGGTCTTCCTTATGGTGACGTAAAAAATGGGGGTTTGCATTTAAAATTTAAAAGTTGATGTGCCAAAATGGCATTTCCGGTTGCACGATTGGCTCCAAAAGCTTTTCAGATCTAAGTTAGGTTACGAGATGCCTATGTTCCAAATTTCAGCCAAATCGGTCTAGTAGTTTTGGCTGTGGCGTGATTACAAACGTACGTACGAACGTACGTACGTACGTACATACACACAGACACATTTTAAAAACCCCTTTTCTGGGTTCCTGAGACCTCAAAACGTGAAGATCTGGTGCTATCTCAAATTCGAAAATTTTAGTGATTGCAGTAACCTCCCATTTTTTTTAAATTGTGATGGGGTAGGGGAGGTTAAAAAGTGAAAAATTTTTCGGTGGAAAGCAAAATTTGGCCTTACAAAGGCACAAAATCGATAAATACAATAATACATTTTGATTCATGGGCTCTTAATTAGCGATCTTATTAAAAAGAATAAGGCAGCTACACAAAAAAATGGGCAGGTAACAGACATTTGGACAAACGTTGAGCTCAAAACATTTAAAAATGAAACATGCTCATTATTTTTTAGGTAAGGACGTCAATATAATAAAATTTTCCATCTTCTGGGAAAATCACGGGGGAAACACGGTCCTTTGCGAATTATTGCGCATATCGCAAAAAAAACACCATTATCAGCTCTCCATTTAGCTTGGGAAGATGATCGGAATTATTAACGGCTCCTCTCAATACATTTTGTCTTGGGACATGGTAACCTTTTCTTCAAGGTCGGGGAAGACAAAATTTTACTTGGGGCTTGAGGGTATGCGGTTTTTTCCAATCACATAATTGAACGTTTCGGCTGATGCTGCGTTTGGATCCAAAGCGAGGATCCAAAGTAATACAAGTCTGTCCTGTCCAAAGTGCGTAGAAGGTAGCAGGTTTTCCATCCTTACGGTTCGGCCCATGAAACAGCCAAAAAAAGGTAACGGCAGTAAAATGAATCAGAATTAAACAGGTTAACGCGGGTTAATGTTAAGGCTTTAAGGTCTATAAGATAAAACTGATAATAAATTTGTAGGTTTAAAATAACTTCATTTTATAAAAAATTACACATGATCTGATTATTACAAGACACAAGAGTAGGTAATTATTTTATGCTGATACAATACGTTATTAACCTTGTGTTAGGTTCATTCAGAAAACTGCTTAGTTTTACATAATCAAGCTTCCGCCGACGAATAATTTTCCACTAGAATTTTTGAACCTCGCCCAAAATTTTACAAAAAATCGCGATATAAGTTCATAATAAAGCAAGTTAATAAATTGTTATTGGCAAAATTCTACCACGGCACAAAGAGGGTTTATAAAAGTAAAAAAGTAGGGGTAGGGTAAATTATGGGGAATTTACCACAAAACAACCGCGGCGCCTCCACCATATGTCGCATCTGGCCCTTTGGGTCCAGAGCTGGTACCGGGTTGTATGGGGGGAAAATGGGAGAGGACTGAAAGGACATGCCCAAAAGAGGTGATAAAAATCAAAACGGTTTAATTAGTTTAAAGGAGGAATGACAAAGTTCGAAAGAGACAAATAATTATTGACGAATTATTAAGAACAAAAGGATAGAGTACTTACCCTAAGGGGGAGATGCCCCACGCACAACCGGCCAGAGTGGCTTGGCAGGCCACCGACTCCCGAGTTGTACGTGATGTACCTCGAAGGAAGCGATGACACATTTATTGTTGAATAAGCACAAAACTCCACTATGTGACAATATCGTACACACTGCATCTTTGAGAAGGGAAGCGTCAATTTTAGGAAAAATTTATCGAAGGGGATGAAAGTTAGGGGTGGAAACTCGAATTTTTACTGAATAATGTAGGTTTGATATGAATACCATTCGATAGCTTTCTATTGATGGTACAAAAAAGGTCTTATTCATAATTCGCGAAAAACTACCCTTAAAGGCGCTACAACCCCTAACAGAAACACAAAAATACGAGAACTCAAAAACTATTCAACGCATCAAGGCAGAATTTGGTCTGCTAATTTTCAATGACACTGTAGTTGGATGGACAAATTTTCCCTAAGATCTAACAAGAGGGATGAAATTTAAGGGTTGAAACTTGAGATTTTTCAAGTAAATGGTAGCATAAAATTGCAGCGTTCGATAGATTTCGGTCAACTATTGAAAAAAGGTCTTATGAGTTTTCAACCTAAAACCAACCCCTAGGCTATTAACCACCCCTAACTCTTTGCAAGCGGATAAATATATTTTATTTATTTTTTCTGAAACCCTATTGATTTATTTATGAACAACTGAAGTCAGTAAATACGCAAGGAGTTATGTAACACCGGAAAAATAAACTCATCCCTGTAAATCATGAGGGGTTGAAAACATGGATCTACAAATCACCGGAATTTTTCAACGAATTGGGTTAGGGTGGTGAAATTGAAAACAAAACTTCCTTTAGGGCATGTGCGGGTGGTGAAATAGGGGGTTGGAGTTTAGGGGTGAAACGTCCATAAAACCCTGCAATTTGACACAGAGAAGCAATATCTTCTGCGAAACTGTGACATCTTACACACTGCATCTTCGAGAAGGGAAGGGTGAATTTTAGGAGAAATTTATCGAAGGGGATGAAAGTTAGGGGTTGAAACTCGAATTTTCAATGAATAATGTATAGTTGAAAATAATACCATTCGATAGCTTTCTATTGATGGTACAAAAAAGGTCTTATTCATCATTCGCGAGAAACGACCCTTAAAGGCGGTACAACCCCTTAACATGCCGAAATACAAAAATGCGAGGAGAACTCAAAAACTGCTCAACGTATCAGGGCTGAATTTGATGTGGTAATTTACAGCGCCACTGTAGGCGGATGGGCAAATTTTCATTAATATCTAACAAGGGGGATGAAATTTAAGGGTTGAAACTGGAAATTTTTTCATGTAAGTGGTGGAATAAAATTATGGGATTCGATAGATTTCGGTCAACCATTGAAAAAAGTCTTATGAGTCTTCAACCTAAAACCAACCCCTACGCTACTAACAACGCCTAACCCCTAGCAAGCGGAGTAAATACATTTTATTTATTTTTTTTGCTTTCTTCTGTGATTTGTTTCGTTCGCAATAGGTAGGTATTTGCGTATTTCAACCCCCACAAAAGTTTTTATTGCATAATTTGGTTTTTTTCGTGTTTTATTTCGTAATTCTACTTAATCACACTTAATTTTCATTCCTCTTGACTTTTCATCCCCTTTCACAATTTTTCAACCCCGAGTGTTAATTTTTCAAAATTCGCCAAATTTTGTTTTAATTCCGGTAATTCTTTCAATTTACTCATTCCTGTTCATTTTCTATTTTTAAATTTTGTAACAACAATTTTTTAACAATTCGCCTTTTTGACACATCTGTGTGTTTTTGCGGAGGCACTACTACTAGGTGCAGATTGATAAAATCTGCACCCGATTCCACCAGTAAGACCAGCCGCCCCTACATACACATTAACTTGATAAACGTCTGCCGAGATATACATCGCTTTGATATACATCTTCCGTTGGCTTTTTTTCTATTGTTGACCGAAATCTATCAACCCCATAATTTTATTCCATCACTTACATTTCCAGTTTCAACCCTTAAATTTCATCCCCCTTAATAGATCGTAATGAAAATTTGCCCATCCACCTACAGTGTCGCTGTAAATTACCACACCAGATCCGGCCCTGATGCGTTGAGCAGTTTTTGAGTTCTCGCATTTTTGGGTTTCGGCATGTTAGGGAGTTGTACCGCCTTTCGCGAATTATGAGTAAGACCTTTTTTGTACCATCAATAGAAGGCTATCGAATGGTATTAATTTCAACCCTTCATTATTCAGTAAAAATTCGAGTTTCCACCCCTAACTTTCATCCCCTTCCATAAAGGACCCCGCACTATCCTTATGCAAAATGGCTTTCGGTGGAATTGGCTGAAATTTTGAAATGTTGTAGATTTCGACCTCCTGATCAAATGCTATCATTGCCCAAAAGAAATCGTACGGACAGTTTTTGATATAGAGCCTGCCGAAGGTAAACTTTTCCCCATAAGGACATACACATTTTTGGGACACTTCGTTCGCCAACAAACTTTCCGGTCTCTTCACAAAAAGTCTTCGTTTTACTCATGATAAAACAATATAATATTTTCTTTATTCTGGTAGGTTTTACGCAATCCCACTGTCCAAGTATGGCCTTTCCATAATCACGCCTGCACAAGATGAGGAAAATTGTGCCCTGTTATCACCAACCCTAAGACAAACACGTCAGAGATATTTGAGGTTTAAATAAGTGTGTTCCGTCCTCAGATCTTCTATTTCACTACAATACGTACTTAAATAATTCTGGGAATGATGAAACTTTTCTGGATAACCTTCTAAGAAATCTTCAGCCGACTCGAGTACCTACTTAAATCTGATAAATTATCTGCTAATAACCTGATAAATATAAAGGACGATTAAATTTCGCTTACTCTAATCGCTGAAATGCTGCCACTAGTGCTGCTCTTGCCATTTTTTGCCGCCTGCCATGCCCAAAATGGTACGTCAAATTAATTTCGTCCATGGACACTTTAGATATATTTTTGTAGGCTGCCAAGTGGATGTGCAAACATTACACCCACAGCCGCTCCTCCTAGACAAGAATCATAAATTCGTCTACCCACAAGAAAGCAGCTCAATTATCACCGTGGACACGGATGAAATCCTCATATTGTCATGCCCGGGGGCAGGTTTCTTCGCTTTTCCAGACGCAGAGACCCTACCACTGCTTTGCAACAAAGCCGACGAGTTTGAAAGCAATGGTGTCGCAGTCAACATCCTAAGCTTAACTTGCAACTCAAATATCGTAAGTAGCGTTACTTCTACTGGAAAAGCCTGCGCCAACAACACCGCTGAGCTGCTTCAAGCCGGCTATCAAGTTGACGAGCAAAATTTCGTGCCAGTCCTCAATATCTGCTTCAATGAAACGAGCAAGAGCACCCTTTACGTCAACTATACCATACCAAAATTTATCCAAAGTCGACCAGGCGACGACTACATTTCCGAAATGGAGGAGGATCCAGAAATCTACAATCTAGCCTCAAGTCTGACGCAAATTTTCGAGCAGTCTCACGCAACTGCCAATTTCCTGATCGGGCTTGACCCCGACTCCCGGTTTTTCTTTCCAGATAATTTCTACCATACGCCTTTGGGGACGCATTCTTCCGATTTCTTCTACGCGGCTCAGGCTGCGGCTGCGTACCGGTTCCTGAATACCTTCCCGCATTGGCCGTTCGTCTCTTCCAATTGGGCGCACCTGATGATTGATGTTTCAAATTTCACTACCTCTGCTGAAATCGACTTGGAGGAGTATTCTGGGACTCATGGAGTGCTGAAGATTCCTCATTACCACACCCTGAGGGACACTGAAATTTATCTGTACTTTGACAGCTATAACCAGACCAGTATTGCCGTGCCGGAAACGGTTTGGAAGCTTCTGTACCATCCGCAGACCAAACGTGCGATAGTGTTGTTGATGTTCAATACTGATTATTACCCGAATGTTGAGGACTATGTCTACTGCCATGATCTGACTCCGGTGCTTCCTTGGTTGGACGAAACTTACAATTACAAGAATCTTACGCAGGGTTATGTCTATGCGTGCAGTTACTACACTGCGAAGAGTGTGATCACGCATCTTCCAGATTTAGATGTTAACGATATTTTGTATTGACGCTAGTGCCAAATAAAAAAATATATTAAAGCTAATGCCGGGAACACACTTTTGACACAGTACTGCCGCATAGTAACTTGGAAAAAGTGTGGGATATGAATTCGATACTGTTTTATACAAATTGAAAACACATTACCTTTGTATCAGATTTCTCAGTCTCACAGTAGGTACGTGAGAACACGTGACGTGTAACATCCCCCTGTGTTTTGGCACCAGGGTGAGAAAATCTGTTAATTTTTGTAAGGAACGCACTTTCGCAAATGCTAAATACGTTTCGACTTTTCTCGTATAGCGTCATTAGTTAGCTGAAGTCACGTCGCATTTAAGAGAAGAGCATTAGCTGTTCCTTGGTAACAAAGTAACATTTGACGCTATTGATTAATTACCTGCAGGTAGGTGCCCCTGGGTATTATTGGAGCGAAAATAATAATACTATGAACCTTGCTGACACTCACCTCCTTACTTATAAGGAACCATATGAAATGCACTTGGTACCGAAATACGTTTTCTTATTTAAGTAGCTTGTATTTTTTTTTGTTATTCGTTCAGAAGCAAGGGTGCGGACCCAAAGCTTTTGAAATAGACTTGGTACGTATAAACACATTTTCTTTTTGTTTGTTGTTCGTTTCGTTACACATTTTCTTTCGTTTTTTTTTTTGTAAATTTTTGTGCAGGTTGCACTACACTCAGAAAAGACGTTATTAAAAATCCATGTACTTAACAACCGTGTATCGTATATGATTTTTCGCACAATCGAAATTAATCGTTTTTCGTGAGCCATTAATTAAATCCTGTTTAATAGGTCGCAGGATTTCCCAAAAGCGTCTCGACACCTTTGACAGTTTAATAGGTGATTTCCATATTTGACAAGCTCCAGTTGACAGCCAGCTGTCAGTCTGCTCGTAGGATAAACAAACGGATTTCTGCATAGTTGCTGTGTAGTTTCGGAGGTAATTTTATCAACTTTTTGGTGGAAGAGGATCGTTTCAGTGGGATTTGAGCTATTGCCGGGGTTCTTCTGATATCAGTGGACATCGTTTTATATGTAAGGTACTAAATTCCTGTAATTATTAATTGAATGGCTCTGGGTATGTCACCCCTGTTTATAATGTAAAGAATCAGGATTTGAATGCAACAAAAAGTGTTTTAAATGATCACATAATGTTTTTCTTTAATTTGTATGAATAATTGGGTTTGTAATTACAACTTTCTTATTTTTATAAAAAAAATACGTTATCAACAGTTTGGTTTTTGAACTTGAAGTGATCCAATTTCGTTTACTTGCACTATTGTAGCACCTGATTGATAAGATACATAAGCTCTAATGGTCTGTGCCCCCTCTACAGTCCATATTTCGATCCAAATAACATTTTAATGTGGACGCCACACATAATACGGGGTTCTCTGCTAACAACGGAACTTCAATTATTGGCTGACACCTTCCAGATAAAGATGTTTTAATGAAGTCTGTTATTTGGATTAAATAACCTGACGTATTAATCGAAATGTTTGCCAATTTAATCAAAGATAATGTCTGGACTCTTTGTCCGGAAATTAGCGCCAGCAATATAACAAGTTTTAATGTTAGCTGACGAAGATCCAAGTCATCATAGCGAGGCCACGATTCCAGAAATTGCAAAACTATTTGAGGATTCCAGGTATGGGTGTATTTAGGCTTACTTGGTCTAGTTCTCGCAACACCTTTCAGGAAACGCTTGACCTGTTTATCCTCTCCTATGTCCCCAGGCAAAATTAAAGCTATGGCCGACCTGTGGCTGTTAAACGTACCATGTTTGTTTGCAGTCGAATCATAAATATGCTGCAGGAATTGCAGAACTGCAGGAACACCGGCACTGTAGACTGGAATTTTTCGGGGCAGGTAAAACTCCCACCATAAACGCAAGGTGGAGTTATATTGGGAAAATGTATTCTTGGATAAAGATTGTAACATTGTTGCTATACTAGTTGACGGAATTCCCCGGCAGACTAAGGCTTCCATGACAACCTCGCGGCAGCGAGGGTAAGCGATGAACTCAGTGGGTGTGGGCCTCTGGAAAGACAGGACAATAAATTTTTATTAGGGGCAAAGAATAAAATGTCAGAAACCAAAAGCTTCTTAAATAGTGGGAACCAAGCCTGAGATTGCCAATATGGAATTACCACAATGCCCTCAGCTTGGTCCATTTTTATTTTTTGTAAGGTTTTTAATACGAGGGAAAAACGCGTAAAATGATGGGATCAAACGACCTTAACGGTAGTTAAGGGAAGTTCGATCCTTATTATACTATATGTATCGCCGAAGATGATTAATTATATGTAGTACCTTTGTTCTACTATGTGCGACGCCTATGTTTAACACGCTAACCAAAAAACCGAACGCACCCCGGTGGCCGGCGCGCGCACTCCATATGTCACTTCTTTTAAAGTTAGTGTCGCAAGATTGGGAACGAACACCTCTAGAATTTGTTCTAATGATAAGAAGTGTTTTGGGAATAGCTGCTATGGGTGGGACTAATCATCTTCGGCGATACATATAGTATAATAAGGATCGAACTTATCTTAACTACCGTTAAGGTCGTTTGATCCCATCATTATACTGCAATGTATCGCCTTCGATGATTAATTATATGTAGATGTTTAACGTACCTACTTGCGGCACGATTCCATTCAGGAGTCTCAAAAAGACGTCTACGGAATGAACGACAAAGTTTACAAAAAAAGTAAAAAACTCCTTTATTGCAAAAGAAAACTTATAACAAGTCGAAAAACACAAATCATATTCTTTCAGCTGACTGTGGTAAGGACAGAACAGCGTTCGCAAAATTTCCATTTACCTGTAAAGGGCGGTTATAGAAGTTTGCGAATACTGTGGATTTTTCCGTCCACCCCGCACTTTTTCTGATAACATCTAAACTAACGCCAAAACGATTGGCTTTTGATACTGATGCATGCCTAGTACAGTGAGATTCTTAAAATTTGTAATGAGGGTTGGCCATGAAAGACAATTGAATCGAAAAACGTTTGTCCGATCGAGTTCGTATAGTTCCCAACCAATTCCCTAGATTAAAATGGTGGACGTTAATTTTTTTAATTAATCGTATTTTCATTTATTAAAATGAAAAAGTTGAGAATATCTCCACTTCCCCGATCAAATTTGGCGCGCCCGCCCACCTTCGACCTTGAATGGCCCCCACAAAAACAAGTTGTGCGCAAGTGAGGTTATGCCGGAATATTTGTTTCGAAGCAGCTGTTGTGTGTTGTGAGCCCACCTTTCGACGTTTTGAGTCCTAAACAACTTGAAGAAATGACAAATGAACCGCACTTCAGCAGGCGGTCAGTGGAATTCCAAAGTCAAAACAGAATCGATTGATGTGAACGACAGGAAATCAAGTAATTTTATTATTGTTAAAATGAAACATTCCTGTTAGAAATTGTTTTAGAAAGAATGCAAAAAGAGAGTAATGATGGACATCGATGGATTTGGCATATAAAAATGGGAGGATGTTAATCAACATCTTTATGAGGTTTCGTCTTTCGACATTCATTGTAAAGGGTGTCCCAAAAAAAACCGAACGATTTATTTTTGGTTATAACTTTGTTATTATTGGAGCGATTTTCCCCAATCTTGTACGAAACGTAGTCAAAAGATGAGGCTTTTAGAATCGACAACCATTTTCCAGATGGCGCCACTAATACATTTTTTATGGCAGTTTTCTACAAGGCCACTTTTTTATTGGCTGGAGTTGAACCATCTGTGAAGCGATCAAAATGAAAATAGTGTAAGCTTAAAGCTGATGCTTTTCTCTTCCAAAGCAACTTTACAAAATTTTATTCTGAACGTTCTTGACTAATTTACAAATTTTTCTGCGATGCTCTAAAACAGATTTTTTAAGATTTATTTGATATTAATTCGCTACCGATCTTGACAAAATTTTCAGAATCCTTAGTAACACCATAAATCTTTCGTAAAATAACGTTAGGTACTTTGTGCAGGAATTTAACTTAGGTACTATATCGTTATACAAAATGTTAAAATAAATGAAATCCAAAAAAAATGGTCTAACATTGACTTGTTTGTGAACTCGACAAGTTGTTCTTCAGCTTATGACTGTTATAAAGCACATATTTGGTTTATTTTAAAATCCAGAATTGTTGTTTATTCAATTCCAGCCTGTTGTCTGTAGCCGCTTTTACTGCTAACATTTATTACACATTCATAATATTCTCGTTAATTTTTTAATCAAATGTGTTCATAAAAATTTACTAGGGTGGCGTCATCTGCAAAGTGACATCAGTTTGTGAAATATTGATGGTGTTACTTAGGATTCTGCAAATTTTGTCAAGATCGGTGACCAAATAAAAAATTAATCTTCAAAAATCCTTGTTTTAAAGCATAAAAAAAATTTCCCTGCCTTGTGTTTACAATTTTAAAGTTGATATGCCTAAATGGCACTTCCCGTGGACCAATTGCTCCCAAAAGCTTTTCCGCTCTTCAACGGGTCACCTAATCTCCATGTACCAAATTTCAGCCAAATCGATTCAGTAATTTGGGCTATAATGTATTTTTACTGTTATTATAAAATTTCGATTTTTTAAACCAAACAGCGCTAAATGCGAATTAATTTTGTCTTATTTAAAACCAGAATTTGAAGACCTTTCTGATGGTGACAATAAATATTTCAAAAACTTGCTTTGGATAGCTAAATCAAAGAATAGTTTTAAATTTGAAAGTTGATGTGCCAAAACGGCACTTTCCGTGGGTTGATTGAATCCAAAATTTGTTCAGCTCTTCGACGTGTAATACAGACGACATGTGCAAAATTTCAGCCAAATCGGTTCAGGGGCTTGGGCTGCACCGCAATTTTAAAGTCCGATTAAAATCTCGATATTTTTAGTCTTTGGTCAAAAGGGCACTGACAGTGAATACATCTTTGGACGCAGAATCTGAAGGCCTTTCTTATGGAGACGTGAAAAATGAGGGTTTACATTTAAAATTTAAAAGTTGATGTGCCAAAATGGCTTTTCAGGTTGCACGATTGGCTCCAAAAACTTTTCAGATCTAAGTTGGGTTATCACATGCACACGTACCAAATTTCAGCCAAATCGGTCGAGCAGTTTGGGCTGTGGCGTGTTTACGAACGAACGTACGTACGTACGTACATACATACAGACACGTTTTAAAAACCACTTTTTTGGGTTCCTGAGACCTCAAAACGTATAGATCCGGTCTTATCTCGAATTCGAAAATTTTAGTGATTGCAGTAACCTCCCTTTTTTTTAAATGGTGAAGTGGAGTGGGGAGGTTAAAAAAAATTATAAATGAATCAAGAACGGTCAGAATAAAATTTTGTAAATTTGCTTTAGAAAAGAAAAGCATTCGCTTTCATCCTACACTAATTTCATTTTGATCGGTTCACAGATGGTTCAGCTCCAGCCAATCAAAAAGTGGCCTTGTAAAAAACTGCCACACAAAATTTATTAGTGGCGCCATCTGCAAAATGGTTGCAGATTCTAAAAGCCTCATCTTTTGGCTACGTCCCGTATAAAATTGAGTTAAATCGGTCCCACAATAATAAAGTTATAACCAAAAATAAATCGTTCGGTTTTTTTTGGGACACCGTTTAGGTCTCCACACCACCTCTTTGAAAACTAGATAGACAAAACTTTTAACAAAAGGAAAGATGTATTACATATTTTTGGAAACTAAAATTGGTGTTTCAGGTCTAAGGTTTATTTACGTGGCTTTGGAAATTATAGACATTTGCTACGGCTGTTATAATTTAGATTTTATGAAGGGGCCAGTGATTCATCCATACTGAGAACATTAGTGGCTTTATTTTTAACTGCAAAAGAAGCTTGAACACCAAACATAAAAGTTCAAAGACTGTGGAATCACTTAATCTGGGCTTTACCGATACTGAATTAGAAAAGCAGCCCCTAGAATATGCTGTACTTACCGAAAAGTTAATAAAACCGTTCAAATAACATGATTAATTTATTTTGCACCTGTTTTAGTGCACTTAGACAGGGTTAAGGGGGCACAGAGGGGTCGAAGTTTCTGTGGTAGTTTCGATTACCTTCACTACTGTTTTTAACCTTGACTGGGGGCATTCCACACCCCAAAAATTTGTACGCCACTGCTGACTGTGAAGCCCCCCGACAGCCTTTGCTCAATTTTTGCAACCACTGTCTAACATTTCCCACTAACACTGTCGAAAATGGACTAACAACCTCCATCCAAATTCCTTTCCTGGCAAGGAAAGCCCTTGCTTGAACAGTAATATTTTGCCTTTCCAAACTAACCATTTTATTTAGAGAATTATTTAACGTTAAAATACTGCAAAATGTTATTAACGAAAACCATACTTACTTTTCAGTTAGGTGTCTAATTTTTACAAATTAAAATGTTTTTACAAAAGTACCAAGCTTTATTCAAATAAATGTAATTTTAGATGACAAAACTATTAAGTAATAAATAATAAATTATTGTCAGTACAAACGTCAGTGAATCACTGGCCCCTTCATAAAATCTAAATTATAACTGACCCGTAGCAAATGTCTATAATTTCCAAAGCCACGTAAATAAACCTTAGACCTGAAACACCAATTTTAGTTTGCAAAAATATGTAATACATCGTTCCTTTTGTTAAAAGTTTTGTCTAAGAGGTGGTGTGGAGACCTACAATGAATGTCGAAAGATGAAACCTATAATGGCTTCAGCTCGCTTTGTACATCACTTCCCAAACAAATTAAACCAACAAGGGCGCCACCGTGATCTTTACTATTCTAACCCCAAAAGACCAGGAGAAAATGAGTTACTCAAGCACTAGGAAGTGACGTGGTGCGTGCGTCAGTACTATAAAAGGGTTTTTGCTATCCGGCTTAGCTACAGTGGAGAAGGGCGGGGTTGACGGGTATAATTGCCATTTACTCAATAAAACCCATTTACCGAGTGACAATAAATTTAATTGAAGTGAAAGACAAGTGAAAAACTAGGTACAAGTAATTTACAAAAATACAAAATACAGATTAATTACATCCTACGATTACCAAAAATATTTACACGAAGCAAAATGAAACGATGCATTTTTCGTGTGCAAAACAACCCGGTTCTTAATAACCGACGGTTACGCGGTCCAGTTCAAAACGGAAATCGCGACGTAGGGGACCATTTGCATGGTGTACCGTCTTCTACGAGTCTATGAAAGAGGCAAGAAGTCCACCTTTCAGACCATGTAGAGGAGGTTCGAACATCAGGCAATATGGAGTCCTGAGTCAGTCATACCTGGGGCCTCGCGGTGCTCCCTTCGGCTGGCTCCTTCCTTTCCTTGGCTTCGTTCCTTGCAGTGGGACCTGGGGGTCTGTTAATTCACCACCCGGCAGCTGCTGAAGCGTGAAGTTCAATTAATTGAAATCGTCGTGCGTCTGCTTATATGCTCTATCGGTTATTCAGCCGCTGCGATGCGCGGCGTGTGGCGCCCTCTCGGATCGTTCGTGCACGGCTCGGCCAGTAGCGGCTACTCAGAGACAACGTCTGCTACTCGTAAATCTCCTAACCTCATACGTGTCTTCTCGCGGTTTTTTCGCCCCTTTGGAGGGGTATTCATCCTGAATTCGACTTCCTTTGGTGTGCCTGATCCTTCACGACATCAGGTACGTCCTATTTCGGCTATAATTATCTCAGACGGTTCGTTATCAGTAGGTGCCCCCTTTGAGGCGAGGATTCCGTCTGGGCCCCCTTGGTGTTAGCGTGGGACCTTCCTGAGGCGTGTTCGAGGCGAGTGCATCCTTTTTGGAAGCCTGTACTAAGATGATTTCCCTCTTCTGCGGAAAGCAGTTCGAGTTGTCGGAGAGAATTTGTAACCTGTCGAGAGGTCATGAACCGAAGAAACACTGGCGAAGATATCGTCCAGAAGTGTCTTTTCTCACTAGGAGCACTACACAAAGTGTCTTTAGGGGTTGCTGCAGTGTTTCTTTACAGCCGGATTTCACTTGAAAGGAGTGTGTGAACACAGGTGACGAGCAAATTATTTTGGGAAATCTCATTTCCCCATTAACCGATAAAAATAATTAGAAAACCGTCACATATCCCCCCCCCTTTCTCAAAGTGTCTTACTTAAATTACTACTTATCTACGAACTATACACTAAACCGTCCTTTACGGTGCCATACTCCCTCACTCGTCACTTCCCCCCCTGTCCCCTGTTGGCTGCTGGAATCTTCACCCACCGTGGTCTCCCGTCCTCGTGGACTATCTTCACGGAGAACCGTGCGTTCAGGTTCGTCCCCGGTGGTCTCAGGTGTTGCAGCGTCGCTGGGTCGGTTCCTCTGGGGATGAAGGGGACCTTGAATGCGTGCCGGGGCAGGTAAAAATGCTCGGTGGTCGGCGCGTCCTGCTGAGGTCTTCTTTCCTTCTCCACAACCTTCGGGACCGGCGGTTTGGCCAAAAACCGAACCCTGGAAGGCTCCTTACCCGCCGAGCGGTGTGGGAAGTTCATCGGCCTCAGAGGGTCTCGCGGTGCTGGTGCGGGGATGGGTAGCTCGGTGTTTCTCGCTATGATCCTGGAGGGGACTCGCGCTGTCGGTCTTTTAGCTGGGATCCTGAGGGGCATTGGGGCCGTCCTCTTCCTCACCGTCGGGTTGTAGACCGGATCAGGCCTGGGGCTGACATTCTCCTCCTCGGAGTCGGAGAAGTCTGACCCTGTCAGTTCCAGGATCTCCCCGTCCATAACCATCTGCACGTACCGCTGTGCCATTCTATTAACATGTTTTCAAGGTGGGTTAGTACAAGGAGGAACGAACAATTAGCGAACTCTCAACGGATTCTACAAAGGTTTAATATCTTTCACATGAACCCTCCCCAAATATTCCCCGGTTAACGTTTCCAACTCATAAATATTTTTGGTAATTCGTTGGGAGATACTATAAGGCCCGGAGAATTTCGGGGCTAATTTGGCTGCAAAACTCGCAGCCCCTATCGAGAGGGGATGTTCCCTTCTCCAAACTTGATCGCCGACTTCATACGTCCGATCGGAATGCTTCCTGTTGAAATATTTGGCCTGCTTTTCATGGGACTTCCTGAGGTTGTCCCTCGCAGCTTCAACGCACTCGTTCGTCGCGTCTAGTGTGACTAGCCTTTCATCAAGTTCTACCGCCGTTTCCGGCATCACCTCCTCCAGAGGTTGTACTTCTCTTCTTAATTCCGCAGGAGCTCTCAGCTCTCTGCCGTAGTTCAAAAACGCGGGACTAAAACCCGTTGATTCATGTTTGGCCGTGTTATACGCGAAGGTTAACAGGGCAATCTCCTGATCCCACTCTTTCTGGTTGTCCTCACAATACTGGGAGATCATTGTCTTCACGACTCGATTTGTCCTCTCCGTTGGGTTGCATTGTGGGCTATACGGTGCTATCATCGCGTGATATATTTGATGGGCGTCCAGGAAATTCCGGAATCGGTGACTGGAAAATTGACTCCCCTGATCGCTGATTAGGGCCTTCGGCGTTCCGAAATGTGAAAACAACTTTTCCTGCAGGATCTCGCAGACCTCTGCTGCCGTAGCCTTCTTCAGCGGGACACATTCCACCCACTTGGTGAAACGGTCTTGCATCACCAGGGCATACCGATTCCCCTTGGTGGAGCGTGGTAAAGGACCGATCAGATCTATGGTGACGGTGTGCCACGGTTCCTTGATCGCTATCTCGGTCATCTGCCCGGCAATTTTCCCTGGGCCTACCTTGTATCGAAGGCATTGAGTGCATTTCCGCACGTATTGCTTGATGTCATTAAACATTGTGGGCCAATAATATCGTCGACTTATTTTCTGGGCGGTTTTTGCAATCCCTAGGTGGCCGGCCTGTGGTTGGTCGTGGTTCTCCTGGAGGATTCTTGCCTTTTCATCCTCCCTAACACACAACTTCCACGGAGTCTCATTCTCCTCCGCCCCGAAGGTTCGTTGCAGCCAATGATGTTTGTACAGGCGGTTATTCTCGCATAGGAATTCAGGGTATTTCCCTGCGTCCTGCCGGATCTTCTCCATCAGTCCATCGTACCAGGGGTCGGCTGGCCGATTTTCCTCTTCCACTACCTCGACGCCTTCTGGGGGATTTCTCGATAGTGTGTCCGCCAGAAAATGGTCGCTTCCTTTCCGGTATACCACGTCAAAGTCATACTCTTGAAGGGCCAACGCCCAACGGGCTAACCTTCCCGTGGGATCCTTCAAATTTCTTAGCCATTTCAATGACTTATGGTCCGTTAGTACTTCGAAATGGTAACCTTCCAAATACACCCTCATCTTTTGTATTCCCCACACGATGGCGAGGCATTCTTTCTCTGTCACGCTGTAGTTACGTTCGGCTTTATTCAGGGAACGGCTGGCGTAGGCTATGACATGATCCGTTCCATCTTTCTCTTGCGTTAACGCTACTCCTAATCCGGTCGCACTTGCATCCGTCTGGAGTACGAACGGCCGAGAAAAATCCGGGCAAACTAATACCGGAGCTTCTGTCAATAATTCCTTGGCTTTCTCGAAAGCCGTCTGCTGCTCGATTCCCCATTTCCACTTCTTGCCCTTACTCAACAGGAGGTTCAAGGGAGCTGTAATCCCCGAACAGTGCGGAAGAAACCGTCTGTACCACGACAAAATTCCCAGAAATCGTCGCAACTGTTTCGGCGTGGTAGGCGCTTTTATTGCTTTAATGGCCTCGACTTTCTCCGGATCGGTGGTAATTCCTTCTTCGGTGACCATGTGCCCGAGGTATTTGACTTGCTTCTTGGCAAACTCGCATTTCCGGATATTAATCTGCAGATTGGCTTCCTCTAGCTTTTTCAGCACCGTGCGGATGTTCTGCAAGTGTTCCTCCATGGTTTTTCCCATTATCACAATATCGTCGATGTAAGCGAAAGCAATGTCCTGCGAGTCCGGGCCGAGAAGTCGGTCCAGCAACCTTTGAAACGTGGCGGGAGCGGAATGAAGCCCGAATGGCATGACGTTAAAATGAAAAAGTCCCCTTCCTGGGACGGTAAATGCAGTAACGGCCTTACTATCTTCTGTCAATGGCACCTGCCAATAACTCTGACGAAGATCTAGGGTCGTAAAATACTTGGACTGGCGCAGACGATCCAAAATGGCGGAAATATAGGGTAAAGGATAAGCGTCCTTCACCGTTAACTCGTTGACTTTTCTGAAATCAATGCAGAATCGATGGCCGCCATCGCCTTTCCGGGCTAGTACCACTGGTGAACTCCAGCTACTCTGGGACGGTTCGATTATGCCTTCCTCTAGCATCCTGTCAACCTCTTTATCGATGATTTCCTGCATCTTGGGATTCTGCGGTCTGTACCTCTGTTTTACCGGCACGACATTTTCTTTCAGCGTGATTTGATGCTGTACCAGGTGAGTCTTGCCCGAGAGCTGGCTCAAGGGTACTACTTCGGTGTTAATAAAGTGTTCCAACCGTTGATACTCTGTTTCCTCGTCGTCTATCTCGTTTACTATTTCCTTCTGGCTTTTCTCCTGAACGATTTTTATCATGACGTCCGCGTGACGCATAATTAAATCCATTCCAAACAGAATTCCAGTTTTTCTCCCCGGTACGAGGAAAAACGTCCCTTCGTAAAGTTGCCGGTCCAATTCATACTGGAAAGTGTAGCCCTCTCGGATCGTCGTCCAAACTCCATTTGCGACACGAACCTCCTTGTGTACCTCTTCTCGTACACCACAACGTTGCTCTTGCAACCAATTTGCTACATCTTCCCCTATATATGACAAGTTGGCCCCGGTATCAAACAAAGTCCGGAAATTTCTTTTCTCGATAGTGATTATCGTAAACGGGCGATGGTCTATTCGGTTGGTGTTTTCCGAAACAGAGTTATCTTCGGTGGTAACTGCACCTGGTGGAGAGCCGGTATTTATTCCTGGGCGGCGCCCCTGCCCTCCTGGGCGGCGACTACCCTCTGAGAGTTTCCCTGCTGCTGCAATAAGGGACAAGCCGGACGAATATGACCTGGTTGACGGCAATTGAAGCAAATTGGAGGACCTCGCCGTGCTGGAGTCGCAGCATCCTGATTTCGAGTCGTATCCACTCGATTCTCCCTCGTTAATTCTACCTTCAACGCTTCATAGGCATCGATGGCCTGTACCAAATCTCCCATCGTCGTAGCTTCGCTGGGTTTTATGTACTGTCTGTACTCGGCTCGTAATCCTTGATAAATCAACCGGACTTCTAACCTCCGGCTAATATTCTCATGCCTCCGGATCATGGTTTGCATTTCGGTTATAAAATCGCGTCCTTTCTCTTGCGCGTGCTGTTTTCGCCGCATTATTTGATCCATTAATTTATCACGGTAATTAGTCGGAAAATAGTACTCCGTAAAACCTTTCTCAAAATCGTCCCAGTCTTCCCAATCTCGACTGTTATTCCGATACCACAGTAAAGCTTGCTTCGTCAACAATTCGGGCATGGCTCGGTACATTTGTGTGTCGGTAATTTCATAACTAGCTTGTAATTCGCGTAATCGTTCCATAAACGTGGCGGCATCTCCTTGTCCGTCGAAACGGATGCTCCAGCTACGTACTTTTTCCAAAATAAACGTCTGGTCGCTCATCGTTCGATTCGACTCCCTGGAGGCGATCCTCCTAGGGGTTAACACCTCTGGATTTCCGTTCCGAAGAAAGTCCAGCAACCTTTTGCGGAGATCTTCCTTCAATCCCTGGTCATTCAGGTGGAAACTACGTAATTTTTCTTGCAATTCGGTTTTCCTAAACCCATTAATCCAGTTTTCTAACATACCCGGACTTCCTTCCGGAGTCTCATTATCGCTATCTCCATTATCCGCCATTTTGACAAAATTATTTATCTCAATCTAATACAATAAAAGTATCTAGTACTTCGTAAATTCACTTATAACCCGCACTTTCTGTCTTTCACAAGAAATTTTGACGTAAACGAAACCGCGTCTAGCCCCACGTTTGCGGCGACATATTTATATAATGGCTTCAGCTCGCTTTGTACATCACTTCCCAAACAAATTAAACCAACAAGGGCGCCACCGTGATCTTTACTATTCTAACCCCAAAAGACCAGGAGAAAATGAGTTACTCAAGCACTAGGAAGTGACGTGGTGCGTGCGTCAGTACTATAAAAGGGTTTTTGCTATCCGGCTTAGCTACAGTGGAGAAGGGCGGGGTTGACGGGTATAATTGCCATTTACTCAATAAAACCCATTTACCGAGTGACAATAAATTTAATTGAAGTGAAAGACAAGTGAAAAACTAGGTACAAGTAATTTACAAAAATACAAAATACAGATTAATTACATCCTACGATTACCAAAAATATTTACACGAAGCAAAATGAAACGATGCATTTTTCGTGTGCAAAACAACCCGGTTCTTAATAACCGACGGTTACGCGGTCCAGTTCAAAACGGAAATCGCGACGTAGGGGACCATTTGCATGGTGTACCGTCTTCTACGAGTCTATGAAAGAGGCAAGAAGTCCACCTTTCAGACCATGTAGAGGAGGTTCGAACATCAGGCAATATGGAGTCCTGAGTCAGTCATACCTGGGGCCTCGCGGTGCTCCCTTCGGCTGGCTCCTTCCTTTCCTTGGCTTCGTTCCTTGCAGTGGGACCTGGGGGTCTGTTAATTCACCACCCGGCAGCTGCTGAAGCGTGAAGTTCAATTAATTGAAATCGTCGTGCGTCTGCTTATATGCTCTATCGGTTATTCAGCCGCTGCGATGCGCGGCGTGTGGCGCCCTCTCGGATCGTTCGTGCACGGCTCGGCCAGTAGCGGCTACTCAGAGACAACGTCTGCTACTCGTAAATCTCCTAACCTCATACGTGTCTTCTCGCGGTTTTTTCGCCCCTTTGGAGGGGTATTCATCCTGAATTCGACTTCCTTTGGTGTGCCTGATCCTTCACGACATCAGGTACGTCCTATTTCGGCTATAATTATCTCAGACGGTTCGTTATCAGTAGGTGCCCCCTTTGAGGCGAGGATTCCGTCTGGGCCCCCTTGGTGTTAGCGTGGGACCTTCCTGAGGCGTGTTCGAGGCGAGTGCATCCTTTTTGGAAGCCTGTACTAAGATGATTTCCCTCTTCTGCGGAAAGCAGTTCGAGTTGTCGGAGAGAATTTGTAACCTGTCGAGAGGTCATGAACCGAAGAAACACTGGCGAAGATATCGTCCAGAAGTGTCTTTTCTCACTAGGAGCACTACACAAAGTGTCTTTAGGGGTTGCTGCAGTGTTTCTTTACAGCCGGATTTCACTTGAAAGGAGTGTGTGAACACAGGTGACGAGCAAATTATTTTGGGAAATCTCATTTCCCCATTAACCGATAAAAATAATTAGAAAACCGTCACAAACCTCATAAAGATGTTGATTAACATCCTCCCATTTTTATATGCCAAAATCCATCGATGTCCATCATTACTCTCTTTTTGCATTCTTTCTAAAACAATTTCTAACAGGAATCTTTCATTTTAACAATAATAAAATTACTTGATTTCCTGTCGTTCACATCAATCGATTCTGTTTTGACTTTGGAATTCCACTGACCGCCTGCTGAAGTGCGGTTCATTTGTCATTTCTTCAAAGTTGTTTAGGACTCAAAACGTCGAAAGGGGGGCTCACAACACACAACAGCTGCTTCGAAACAAATATTCCGGCATAACCTCACTTGCGCACAACTTGTTTTTGTGGGGGCCATTCAAGGTCGAAGGTGGGCGGGCGCGCCAAATTTGATCGGGGAAGTGGAGATATCCTCAAATTTTTCATTTTAATAAATGAAAATACGATTAATTAAAAAAATTAACGTCCACCATTTTAATCTAGGGAATTGGTTGGGAACTATACGAACTCGATCGGACAAACGTTTTTCGATTCAATTGTCTTTCATGGCCAACCCTCATTACAAATTTTAAGAATCTCACTGTACTATGCGCAGAAAAAATTGTGGTATCAATACCCGCTTTAGTAAGGCCGGCTTTAACCCATCGGGCGATCGTATCCTTGGAAGCTTCACGATATGGCTTTTTGATCGTAAGAAACAGTTTCCTGTAATTATTTCGAAAATCTTTTGTCCTTGCGATGTAATCCTGGATCAGCGAAGCCACACATAGAAGTGGCTCCTCCTCAAAGAAGGGAAGCTTCAAAAAGGGTTGAGGTCTAGAGGGGCCACTTGTCTTGATCCTGTGCGGAATTTTAATTAAAACACAGGATTCGAAAAACTCAACATTTTGAACTTCAATCAAGGAGATAGTCTGTACTCTCCAAGCCGAAACTAAAGCGATTATTGTAACAAGTTTAATGGTCAACATATCGAACGACAAACCAGAGTTTGAACCTAACTGTTTAAAATATAACAAAACGCAGTCAGGATCCCAAGTGACTTCATAGCGCGGTTTTGGAGGTTGTAGATTAAACAACCATTTAAAAAACCGTTTAAAGCGGAAGTCACTACTACAATCTAAATTAAATACAAAATTTAAAGCCGCTCTGTCTCCATTAAGACATTCAAAGGATGCACCATTCCTGGCCCTGTATATAAAAAATTCTAATAATAGATCTAGATTGGCTTCATAAGGGACACGATTATTATTGACAGAAAACTCCCACCATTTCCTCCATGAGACCTCGTATTGCTTAAAAGTCGACTCTGCAATTGAGGCCAGGTAGAAATTTGCAGCAACGGCAGAAATGTTTATCCTCCTACAGATTTCCCGGATAAAAGGCCCGCGACCAGGGTAATCCTTTTCCAGATAGGGTGCATCCGTTCCCTGTCAGGAGATAACAATAAATTAGGTGCGGGGTCAAAATATATTGGATCGGCTATCAGTAAAGAGGTAAATAATGGGTACCAAGGTTGTGAGACCCAAAATGGGACAACAACTATGCCCTTGGACCTTTCTCTCACAATCTTTGTTAGAACACGTAAAATCAAGGAGAATGGCGGAAAAGCGTAAAAGAAATATCCGGACCAGTTGAATGTAAAAGCATCTATAGTGAAAGCCTCCGGGTCTTTAAACCAAGACACAAATCTGTTGCACTTGCTATTGATTCGGGAGGCGAATAGATCTATATCAGGAAGCCCAAGCTGACTAGTGATTTGGGAGAAAGCAAATGGTGACAATTCCCATTCCGTTTCCATATTCACGACACGCGATTCTGCATCGGCCTCTTTATTGTCGGAAGATTTTATGTACGACGCGTACACCCAAAGATTTCGTTCCTCACAATATTGCCAGAAAGTTCTAGCTAAATTATTTAAATGCTAGCTGGACACCCCCCATTCTATTTATGTAACTAATCGCGGTTGTATTATCAATCCTGAATAAAATTTCCATGTTGCTTTTATTAGCTGCGAAACACCGAAGAGCAAAAAGGGCTGCTAATAATTCTAAATAATTAATGTGTTCTTTCCCTTCGGAGGCATCCCATAGCCCGTGAGCTCTAGCACCATTACAAACACATCCCCACCCAGTGGGTGAAGCATCTGAAAAAATAGTCATAGAAAACTGATATTGACGAATTGGACACGAAGAGTTAGGGATACTTCTTAGCCACCATGAAATATCTTCTTTGATACTATCGGATACAGTCATTAATTTCTTATAATTGGAGTTACTGCAATTTAAAGCTTTGAATTTTTCAAATTCCATTCTCTTAGTGTACACCCAGCCGTAACAAACGGCTGGACAAGCAGCCACAAGTTTTCCCAAGACACTGGCAAAATACTCGATTTTACTGAATTGTACATTCATTAACGATTCTAAACAGGATATTATATTAGATTGTTTTTGGTCCGGCAACTGTAACTGCAGTGATGACGAATTGTAGGTCACCCCTAAGAACTGGCACGTCTGGCTAGGAATCAAGTGACTTTTTTCCTTGTTAACAACAAACCCTAAACTGGAGAGTAGGCTTACAGTTTCCTGAATGTTGGTCAAACAGTCCTTGTAGGAATTCCCAAATAAAAGTATGTCGTCTAAATAGATGACAGACTTATAGCCAGCGGCCCTTAAGTGGGACACCACCGGTTTCATGAGCTTTGTGAATAAATAGGGGGCTACACTAAGGCCAAAAGGTAGACATGTAAATTCAAACAATAAGTTGTCGAAGGAGAATCTCAAATATTTCCTATGTTCTGCGGCTATTATACATTATCTTTTCCGCCACCTTCCGATCTTCCATTTCAAAATGATCAGATTTTAAGAAGGTATTTAATTTTTTTAAGTTAAGAATAAGGCGAAAAGAATTGTCCTTCTTAGGTACTAAGAATATAGGAGATAAGAATTGACCGTCAATAGGCTGACATTTTACGATAACTCCTAAGGCAACAAGTTTGCTTAGCTCGACTCTAATGTTAGAATATTCTAAGGCAGACCAATTTTTGGGCTTGGGCGGTTCTATCTGCTGTACTTCCTTAACAAAAGGAATTTTATAGCCAAGGGTGGCGTCAATAATAAATTTATCAGAAGTAAGACCTTTCCAAGCCCGTTGGAACTGACTTAATCTACCAGCAAAACCGCTTACATTTACTTCCGGGATGAGCGCTTCGACTCTGTCTTGTAAGTTGTGCGGTAGGATCGGCGCTTCGGGGCTGGCTGGAACTCCTTTTTGGCTGGTTGGGGCCGAGACTGTGCCGGTGTACGTCCGTCTCGTGGAGGCCTCCCCCTCCCTCTCACGGGCGGACGCTGGTAGTTTAAAGAACCGGCAGTTGTCTGTGACTTTGCCGGAGCTGGTTTTCGTTGCAGTTCTGCAGCATTTCGCTCTAGAGCTCTGATAAGTTTGATCTGTTCATTTAGATCCCCTCCAAATAAGAATCCATCCAAGGGTTTTGGCGTAAGTAGCGTCTGCTGTAAGGCGGTCTCGAGCTTCAATGCCAAAAGAGAGCGTCTTGTCTTGGACTGCTCAGAATGAACGTGAGCCATAATTCTGCCCACATCCCCGGCACACTCAACCAATGCATCCACATTCGCCTCCCCCCCCCCCTCCTTTTTTGTCTCTAGCAGAAGGGTGATCAGTTTTGCTTGAGCTGCTAATGCAGCACCCACAATATTTTGAATTGCAAACAATTTTGCATCGCGGGCAATACAGCCCTCTGACACTGAAGACTTGACCTCCAAATTCAGGGTGGGGGGTGCAATAAAGGCGAAATTTTCTGGTCTAGGATATTTTGCTGCTACAGCATCCAATTGTTCCTTAGTCAGTCCTTTTTCTAAAATTTGAGACCACACTTCCACCAATTCCTGTTGTACACGGTGTCCTTGAGTTGAAGGTTGAATGTCCGTACCAAGCATTTTTAAAATTGATTGGTCCAATTGAGTGGCTTCCTCTGCATCAGCCCCTAGAAGCGACAACGATAATTAGGACTGTACAAAAGATTTGTCTAAAGGAGTGGCCCACTGTAAATACGTGAGACTTCGTAGTGTTAGCACACCACTAGAAATTAATCTGGAAAAAACCAGAAATGATTCCTCAAATGCATTTAAATTCTGAACAGAATTTTGTTCTTGATAGTGTAAGTACACGGACAAAATCAGACCCGGAAATCCAGGAGTGATTATAAACAATCCACAAGAAATGCAACGCCTTAGAACACATAAATATGTGTCTAAATTCATAGTGTCAATACACTACTACTGGTCAGCCCGGAAATCCGGTACTGACTGGCTGGATTTAATTATACTCCATATCCTAAAACAGTTTAGATGGGTGGTAAATAAAAACTTACTGTTATGAACAATTGCCCTAACGACAACTTCTTGAGAGGAGTTTGTTGCCCCAACAGGACTGGAATGGCTGGAGCCGGGACCATCCCTATCGTCACAGTCACGGTCACGGCGCTCCTTTGATGCATCAGCTGATACATCGGAAGCCTGGGGCGTTGATCCGCCATGACCGTCTGACGAACGCTCGCCGAGAGCAGCAGTCCGGCGCCTTTTGTTTTTCCTGATCTTTTCCTTTAGCTGCAGGATCTGGAGGCGTAGATCATCCCCTGACGAATCCGATCCCTCTTCGGAGGATGAAATGGACACGTTGTTCTTATGTTTTCCCATGTTTTTTTCCCAAAAACGTTAAAAACATGCACATCACACACGCCTTCACAAAGAAGTGACATATGGAGTGCGCGCGCCGGCCACCGGGGTGCGTTCGGTTTTTTGGTTAGCGTGTTAAACATAGGCGTCACACATAGTAGAACAAAGGTAGGGGAAGGTGTTGTACCTTGAATCGATTTTTTTTGTACGCTGTTTTTTCGCACACGGTGCCATTTCAAAAATCGTTTATGGTGCACCTGACTTTGATGATGTTTAAAGTATCAGTATACACAACTTTGCTTATAGTAAAAGAAGGTTAAGTGGCTTTAAAAATTTACTTACAAAATTTTGTCATTTGAACCATGGTACAACACCATGTTGTACCTTGGACTACAGCAGAATGTACCTTGGACCATTACTTATAGTAAGCAAAATTACCATAAATTACTGAATGAATGCGATACAGGGAATTTATAAAATATTATATTGTTCAAACTGAACAGAGAAGTTTATTTGGGCCTCCTGTCTCCTAGAACCACCGACAGACCTGGGAGGGGGTAGGCGCTTGATTAAGTCTGATTCATTAATAAATGATGGCTCCTCCTCACCAGGAACGAAGTTTCGACTTGCAGGTGTTCCGGCTATTTTACGGTAGTATTTTACCTCGTATCCATCTCCTACTGCTTCAATGACTTCGGCAACAAAGTGCTGTTTGCTTTTTTTACCGGCAAGTTCCACTAATACAAAATCCCCCTCTACTACTGGCATTTCGTCAAAATTATCGTTTTCTTCGGCATCTACTTCTCCTCTTAAGATTTCAAAGAAATTTTCTTCATTATCATCAGAAGAATCTTTTAATAAAACCTCATCCATTTCTTCATCACTTGTGTTAGAATCGTTGGCAAAAAGTGTTTTTTTAACTTTCTTTACATTATTTGCCTTGTTTTTATTGAGGTTTTTACTTGACTTATAATTTTCTATTTCATCCTTAACTGGAGTGTCAGTTAAAATTTGCGTCTTGACCTTTCTGCGCTTTGTAACTTTCTTCGACCTGGGAGCTGCCTTCGGAAAAGGTCTAATAACCTGAGGAGAAATGATAGAGCCTTTTTCAGTCATGGACAATTCATTTTCAGTGTCATCATGATTGGCGGACACTGCAGGATCTTCGCGGTTTACCGATGTTGGAGTGTTCTGTTCATAAGGGCGATCAGTCACATCAGAAGAACGGGATCTTCTTGGCTAGGCTTAACGTGGGCAATAAAATGCTTTATGTATTGTACAAATAGAGTTTCGTTGGACCACATCTCACCCATTCTTTCCCCGCTTCTTTTTCTTCAGTCCATTTGGGTGGTATTTTTTTATTATTTTTTACTGCAAACTGGTACGCTAAGACCGACCTTCAGCTCAGTCTTGGAGAGGCCGTAGTGAAGTTTAGCGGCCATCTGTAAATATTCTACCAGGAGTTCTTCTGCTTGGGTAAAAATTTGCTTGACTTTCAATTTCGATTCATACACAAATTGGTCCTTTCTGGATGCTCGGTGGCTTTTCAAATGCCGTAATAATGTTGTTTTTGAAATCGAATTATTTCTTGCTGCCTGACCAACAGAAAATCTTTGTGATACCACATCTTCAATGGCAGCCCCTAATTTTTTTCTATCAACAGGCGTTCGCTTTTTCCCTAGGAGGCTGCGAGGCATTATCTGGAATAAAAAATAACTTGTCGAATCGAATATTTAAAACTGTTATTACTAGTATTATATATGAGAACATCCTTTTTGGTTGAAAGCTTGGTCCATTTTTTTTTTTTTTCAAAGAGGAACTGATGTTTGATTACACAAGGTAGTTTCACAGTCTCGTTCCACAAAATTTTGTGGAACGAGACTGTGAAACTACCTTGTGTAATAGAACATCCTTTTTTAAGAATTTCCTAAAACTAATAACCATCCGAATTGTACCTTGGATCGGTCCAAGGTACAATTTTAAAACTGGTCCAAGGTACAAATGTTACATCGCTCGGGTAGAATATATGTGACATTTTTTTAGGTTAAGTTAAGACGATTTGATTTATGATAATGTCAGTGCAATTAAATATCGAACTTACCTAGTCTTTGACGAAACTAACAATTTCAAACAGTAACTGCTAACACTCACTTAAATACAGGCCAAAGAGTAATTTTGCACTCTCGAAATTTTCGATGTCAGCTGGTACAAAAACGAAATCACGCAGACATGTCAGATTTCATGTGCTGCCTTCTACCATCAGGAGGTAAACTTACTAGCGAGATTGCGTAAAAAGTTCACTGTATTATGGCTCATATTGCGTTTGGTCCAAGGTACAATCGGTCCAAGGTACAACACCTTCCCCTACTACATATAATTAATCATCGAAGGCGATACATTGCAGTATAATTCTAGTTGTCCCCAATCAATAGTAAATGCGTCTACCGCAACAGAGCCCGGGTCACTATGCCATGAAATATATTTCTTGCATTTAAAGTTATTAGCTGATGCAAATAAATCTATGCTTGGAGTACCGAGGCTATGTACAATTTCCTCAAACACTGATTGTTTTAGAGCTCATTCCGTGTCCCCACTGAAAATTCTAGAAGAATAATCGGCTTCGACATTTTTAGCAGACTCTATGTATGAGGCAGAAATGTGAATATCGCGTTGTTCACACCATTCCCAGATGGATCTCGCGAGTGAGTTCAGTTTGAGGTATCTTATACTTCCCATGCGATTAATATAAGACAACGCGGTGGTGTTATCTATTCGCAACAAAACGTTGCAGGATCTCAGTTCTGCAGCAAAAGATTCGAGACCTCTAAAAACCGCTAACAACTCGAGATAGTTAATATGACAAAGAAGTAAAATTCCAACATTTTCTCGAAGTGGCTTGAGAATTTTTATTCTTAATAGTTAATATGGTTTCCTTTTTCTAAGCATGACCAGCCACCATATGCTGTATCCCCGTCGCAGAACGCCCCCCAACCAGATAATGATGCGTCAGTATAGATTGTCAAAGCATAGCCCTCATTCCTTATGTTCTTATAACAATTTGGAATGTGACGCAGCCACCACTGAACATCGTTAGTAATGCCCACTATTGCCATTTTTGCATTGTAACAGTTATTCACGCGGCGAAGCGAGAGATATTTGAGACGTTCCAGCGCCATACTTTACAGCCGGGCAGGCGGATACCAAAAGTCCGACGTAACTAGCAAATTCCCTAATCCTACAGCTCTTTGTACGAAGAAATTTCAGAGATGACTCTATTACCTTCGATTTTTTATCCTCGGGTAGGCTAATGGTCATTGATCTGGTGTCAAAAACAAATCCGAGGAAGGTACAGATCTGCGGAGGGGCAGAGGAGGTTTTGTCATGGTTGATAACAAAACCTAGGGATTCCAGGGCATTTATGACAACATTCGCTTCCCGGTAGGCTTCGGAATGAGATGTGCTGATTATTAGATAATCGTCCAAATAATTTACACAAGCAATACCCTGCTTTCTTAGGTTGGTAACAACAGGCCGGCATAATTTTGAAAAAACATAAGGGGCTGTAGATAGCCCAAATGGTAAAACTGTAAATTCATACAAGATATTCTGAAAACGAAATCTCAAATAAATTGTTCTTTTCAATGAGTTTTGACACTGTACGAATATCCTCCATCTTAAAATGAGGTGGATTTAAAAAGGTGTTTAATCGTTTTAAGTTTAAAATAAATCTAAACTCTCCGTTTTTCTTTTTTACTAGGAAATATGAGGACAAAAATTGTCCGGCACATGGCTTGCAAGGTACTATTGCGCCCCTTTTTAATAATTGAGTAATAGCAACTGAAACGTCCGAAAAATTTTTATCAAGTTTTCCCACTGGCCTTGGAATAACCGTTTGCACGGGAGTGCGGCAGAAGGGGATTTTATACCCCCTAATCCACTCAGATATAACAGGATTTTTGGTCAATTCTGCCCAAGCAGATTTAAATAATCCTAAGCGGCCACAAATCGGAAATTGACCTACCTGAACTGGGCTCAGTTCCGGTATGGACGCCTGGGGTTGCGGTTGTATTGACTTTTCCCCCTGGAGGTCTGGGCCCCCTGCCGCACTGGCCTCCTGTCCTTTTGCGGCGCCCCTCTCATGTTTAAAGACTGGACACGGTTGGTGGCTGCACGTCCTGGCCTTGTTTTTGGATCAGGAGGTGGCTTCGAGCCCTTCAGTGCCTGACCAGCTCTCTCGAGGGCGTTAGCAGCTATAATCCGTTCACCTAAAGCAGGGCCGAACAGAAATTCTCCAGGTGAGGTTGAATAAACAGTATTGCGGATACTTTTATTCTCAAGCTGAGGTAACACAAGTGACCTACGGTGAACTGAGTACCTACCTAGAAAAAAGATCAGCTAGAATGTTGGACGCATCAGATGGGCTGCTAATAAGCATTAATTTAAGGGCCTTTAGGTCACAATCACTTGTAGGATCGAGTTGTAATAAGTGATTTAACAATTGTCCAATACAAGACAGCCCCTTGCTCAGTTGGGCCTGACTGTCAGCATGGAACTTGTCTCGTCTCAGTGTGGAGGTTGGTAGCACAGATGTTAGCTCCTCGTTGAGTAGAGGAGGTTTTAACAAACTTAGGTTTGTTGGAGGAGGAAATTTCTCCAGTAAAGCCTCCCTGGACGTCTTATCAAGCCCCTCGACAATAATTTTTTCCCATTTATTACTTACTTTCTCATGCAGTTTAAACATCACCGTATTTCCTGAAGAATTATCCTCGCCTATAGCTTCGAGTACCTCATTATCCAGCTGAATATCGGTGAGTTCAAGGACCTCCTCTTCAATTCTGTTCACCTTCGGGGGTGGGGGTGGTGGTGTGGGTTGTTGTGACCTACCTCTACTTGGTCTACGAGACCTAGATCTTCTCGGAGATTTCGAACGAGACCTCGACTTAGACTGTCAAGAATGATGGGAATTATGTTGAGATCTGGAACGGGAGGCCCGGCCACGGCTCCTCCTGTTTGATGACCAGGAACGAGAATGCCGACTGCGACTGGGGCGCGGCGATCGAGACCTGGAGTATTGCCGACTACGACTTCGTCGTGGAGACGGAAAGTTGGAACGAGAGCGACGCCGACTACGCCTGGGGCGCGGCGTACCGGGAGCGGTCTCGTGAGTGATTTCGTCGACCTCGATTAGGAGATCCCAGAATTTGGTTCCGAATTAGGTTAAGTTGGGTGGGGCTCAGCTTCCGGAACATTTTCAGGATATCCCGCGAAGAATGCGAAGAAGTCTTCTTACGGTGCTTTGAGGGCATTTTAGCTAAAGAAAAAATTAGTCCTATTGTGAAAAAATAAAGGATTAATTAGAGAATCGTAAAAAACCAAACCTATTTTGTGCGGCCCAAAATGACAGAATGATAAAAGCGGGAACTGTACATCTGTCATTGGAGAGGGCGCGTTTTTTGAATTTGAATCTTTGAACCTATGTGCACAAAATGGCGAGCTGCTATGTGTATAAAAGTATTTATGAAGACGAGGCGCTCCGCAATATAATTGTGCAGTACCCCAGGAATTTGCGGAAGCCATCATGACATTAATCCCTAAAAATAAAAATCCAAATTCGCTAGATAACTTTAGACCCATAACATTACTTAATACAGACTATAAACTTCTCATGAAAGTGATTACGAATAGATTGAACACAGTGACACATGAATTAATCGGTAAAGAACAGTCATGCTGTAATAACAATTCGGTATTCTACAATAATCTAATGATACTTCGGGATTTGGTGATAAGCACTGAAACGCGCGTTGGGACGCAAACTGCAGCTCTCCTTTCCCTCGACTTTAAACAAGCATTTGATAGGGTCAATCATACGTATTTATTTAATGTTCTAAATAAATTAGGTTTACCTGATAAAGCAATATTTGCTATAAGAAATATTTATACTAGCGCAAATTCCAAATTAATTATTAATGGGAAAATCTCAGATAAATTTTCAATTGCAACAGGTTTCAGACAGGGATGTCCGCTCTCCATGGTCTTATTCGCCTTCGCTTTAGAACCTTTCATGCAATTATGCAAAAAAATTATAAAAGGGGTAGCAATTAACACTCAAATCTATCAAATATGTGCATATGCAGATGACGCTACTGTAATATTGCAAGATCTAGAAGACCTGAAAAATTGTCAAAATGTGATAGAAATCTATGAGAAGGGCTCTGTTGCGAAGGTGAATAGAGATAATACTAATTTACTCCCGTTAGGAGACTGGGTAGCATTAAATTAAATAACTGAAGTTCCAAACACAGTGTGCGATCAAGTTAAAATACTAGGAATTGTTTTTATGAAATCATTCACACTCATGCTAGAAGTTAAGTGGACGAAAATTGTCAATAACAAAAAACCTGGTTTTTAAATACGTACATTTTCTCTAAAATATGGTATGCTGCCCAAATCTTACCACTTGAAAATAAATATAGTCAAAAAATTGTTAAAATGAGGACGAAAAAGCAGATGCAAGGGGTAGATTCTGGGACCATCTCAATTTAGTAACGGAAGAAAGCAAAGGAATAAAATACGTAGCAGGTGACATGAACGGAAGAGTAGGGAATGACGCAACAGGGACTAAAGTAATAGGTAGATATGGAGAAAGCAAACGAACTAGCAATGGAATAAGACTAATCGATTACTGTATGTTGAACAACTTAATCATTACTAACACATACTTTCAACACAAAGACATACATAAATTCACAAGACAAGGACCTAACCCCATGGACAAGTCTATAATTGACTATATATTAGCTGAAGGTGATAGAAGAAATGAAATAAAAGATGTAAAAGTAATGCGAGGCCCGGAGATTCACAGTGACCATTATATGCTAGTAGCTAAAATTAGGAAAAAAGAAGAGGAGAGTAAAAATGAAGGAGCAAGTAAATATCAGAAAAGTGAATACGAGACGATAAAATCATACAAGTTGAGAGAAGAGGACACGGCAAACAGATATCGAGAATTGATTAAACAGAAAATAGAAATAGAAAATACAGAGCATAAAGGGGTGGAACAGCTATGGAACATGTTGAAGAAAATAATAATAGACGCAGCGAAAGAATCATGTGGAACAGCTAAAGTTAACAATAGGAAGAAACAAACAGCTTGGTGGAACGCAGAAATAAGACAAGAAGTGAAAATTAAAAAAGAAAAATGGAAGATATACTTAAGATATAGAACGGACATAAATTATGAAGCATACAAAACACAAAGAACAAAAGTTAAGAACATGGTAAGAGAAGAAAAGAACAAGAGCTGGGTCAAATTTGGTGAAAGAATGGAAGCCAACAGCAAGGACAACCAAAAGCTGTTTTACAAAGTACTAAAAAATACAAGAAATGGAAAACCAAGACAAAACACAACAGTAAGAGATAAAGATGGAGATATATTAACGGATGACATGAAAATAATGGAAAGATGGCAAGAGCATTTTAAAGAACTACTTTCCACAGAAGGCAATAACACAGAAAATGAAGAAATGGAAGAAATACAAACAATCGCAAGAGATGCAGAAGAAATAAGCTTAGGAACCTGCGAGGATGTAGAAGAAGCAATCAAGGCCCTGAAAAATGGAAAGGCACCGGGACATGATAAAATAACAGCGGAAATGTTAAAAAATATGGGGGAACAGGGAACACAGCTCTTTCTGAAAATCTGCCAAAAAGCTTGGGAAGAAGAAACAATCCCGAACGATTGGCAAATAGGAATTCTCATACCAATACACAAAAAGGGGGATGCAAGAGATTGCAACAACTATAGGGGCATAACATTACTGAGCACTGCATTAAAAACGTATGAAAGACTCTTGGAAAAGAAATTAAGAGTATATACAGAACCAACATTGGATGAATGCCAAAGCGGATTCCGAAGAGGAAGAAGTGTACATGATCATATATGCACGATAAAACAAATAATACAGAAAACATTAGAGAGTAAGACCAAGGTGTACTTCGCATTCATAGACCTAGAAAAAGCGTTCGATCGGGTAAATAGAAGAGTAATATGGAATAGCCTAATAAAAAGAAGGGTAAACGCTAAACTCATAAGAGCCATAAGAAGTATATATAAAACCAACACGAACTACGTAAACAGCAACAGTAGAACATCTGAACGATTCCAAACAAAGGACGGATTACGGCAGGGAGGAGTACTGAGCCCCATCCTATTTAATATTCTGATGGATGACATAATCAAAGAGAGCAAACCAGAAATGAAGAAAGTTCAAGTGGGCTACAGAAAACTACAACAGGTTACAATCAGTGAATGTGCGTTTGCAGACGATGTTGTAATTATGTCAAACAGCGAAAGGGGACTGCAGCACAACTTAAACATCTGGAACGAGGTACTTAGCAAACACGGAATGAAGATTAACACAAAAAAGACGAAGGTGATGATGGCAGCAAAAGAACAGGAAACATTGAACATCAATATAAAAGAAACCAACATTGAACAAGTAACAACTTTTAAGTACCTGGGGACCACTATAGAATGCAACGGAAACCAAGAGGTAGACATTAATGAGAGGGTTGAGAAAACGCTGAAGACATATTACGCGATGAAGCAAAATTTCATAGATAAGAAAGAAGTTTCAAAGAAAACAAAGATGACGATTTTTAGAACAGTTTACAGACCTATACTGACATATGGCAGCGAGACGTGGGTTCTCACGAGGCAAATGAAAAGCAAACTGCAAGCATTGGAAATGAAGTATTTAAGAGCGGTTAAAGGAATTACAAGGAGGGACAGAATAAGAAATACGGATGTAAGAAAAGAACTAGACACAGGATCATTACTAGAATTTATAGAAGGAAAACAACTGCAGTGGTGGGGACACCTACAAAGAATGGAAGATTCAAGATTGGTTCGAAGAATATGGGAATCAAAGACAATAACCAAACGCGATAGGGGAAGACCGAAGGTCACCTGGGACAAAGAAATAGCTAATAATCTAACGAAAAGGAACAAAACCTATGCAGAAGCGAGACAACTAGCCACAGACAGGAAAAAATGGAAGGAATTTGTACTACAATCACAATAATGTAATGTAAAATACCCCACACCGAAAGGTAAAGGGGTAAACTGACAATATATATACAGGGTGGTCCAACCAAAAGTTTCCACCCCTAATATCTCGTGAACAGAACGAAATATAAAAATTTGCTCGGACAGGTCGATTTTTGTTTCGAGGGGGCACTTTAATCCGCGGTTGGTGAAATTCCACAACGCAACCCCTAACCCCCACTAACCCCAACTTCAAAATCTCAAATGGTAACCCTCCACTTGTGATGCATCATTTTAAAGCAAATTTAATTGCCAACTCAACGATGTGAAAATTTCTGGGATTTGATCAACTCCAGCGCCCTCTACGGTCAAATTTTAAATTACATTAGGGCCCTCCGTGATACATTATTTGAAAGGGTTTGAAATTCTCAGTAAAACGATCCAAGAATTTTTGAAATCCATTCACTCGTTCAAAAGTTACATTGAAGAACATGAGCTGGTTTTGGGCCTAGAAATCCTTCAAGTTTACGCCTGTAACTTTTGAACGAGTGGATGGATTTCAAAAATTGTTGCATCGGTTTAGAAAGAATGTTAAACCCTTTCAATTGATGTATTACGAATGGCCCTAATGTAATTTAAAATTTGACCATAGAGGGCGCTGGAGTTAAATAAAGCTCAAAAATTCTTACAGCGTTGGATTGACAATGAAATTAGCTTTGAAATAATGCATCACAAGTGGGGGGTTGCCATTTGAATTTTTGAAGAGGGGGTTAGTAGGGGTCAGGGGGTGTGAGGAAAAATTTCACCAAGGGCGAATTTAGGTGTCCCCCTCAAAATGAAAATCCACCTGTTCGAGCAAATTTTTATATTTCGCTCCGTTCACGAGATATTCGGGGTGGAAACTTTTCGTTGGACCACCCTGTATATATAAAAAACCAAACCTATTTTGTGCGGCCCAAAATGACAGAATGATAAAAGCGGGAACTGTACATCTGTCATTGGAGAGGGCGCGTTTTTTGAATTTGAATCTTTGAACCTATGTGCACAAAATGGCGAGCTGCTATGTGTATAAAAGTATTTATGAAGACGAGGCGCTCCGCAATATAATTGTGCAGTACCCCAGGAATTTGCGGAAGCCATCATGACATTAATCCCTAAAAATAAAAATCCAAATTCGCTAGATAACTTTAGACCCATAACATTACTTAATACAGACTATAAACTTCTCATGAAAGTGATTACGAATAGATTGAACACAGTGACACATGAATTAATCGGTAAAGAACAGTCATGCTGTAATAACAATTCGGTATTCTACAATAATCTAATGATACTTCGGGATTTGGTGATAAGCACTGAAACGCGCGTTGGGACGCAAACTGCAGCTCTCCTTTCCCTCGACTTTAAACAAGCATTTGATAGGGTCAATCATACGTATTTATTTAATGTTCTAAATAAATTAGGTTTACCTGATAAAGCAATATTTGCTATAAGAAATATTTATACTAGCGCAAATTCCAAATTAATTATTAATGGGAAAATCTCAGATAAATTTTCAATTGCAACAGGTTTCAGACAGGGATGTCCGCTCTCCATGGTCTTATTCGCCTTCGCTTTAGAACCTTTCATGCAATTATGCAAAAAAATTATAAAAGGGGTAGCAATTAACACTCAAATCTATCAAATATGTGCATATGCAGATGACGCTACTGTAATATTGCAAGATCTAGAAGACCTGAAAAATTGTCAAAATGTGATAGAAATCTATGAGAAGGGCTCTGTTGCGAAGGTGAATAGAGATAATACTAATTTACTCCCGTTAGGAGACTGGGTAGCATTAAATTAAATAACTGAAGTTCCAAACACAGTGTGCGATCAAGTTAAAATACTAGGAATTGTTTTTATGAAATCATTCACACTCATGCTAGAAGTTAAGTGGACGAAAATTGTCAATAACAAAAAACCTGGTTTTTAAATACGTACATTTTCTCTAAAATATGGTATGCTGCCCAAATCTTACCACTTGAAAATAAATATAGTCAAAAAATTGTTAAAATGTCTGGCGACTTTCTTTGGAAAGGCTGGCTGTATCGAGTAGCAAGATCTCAGCTATATCTCCCTATAAATAAAGGAGGGCTGGGCCTGATGGATCTTCGCCACAAAGCTATGGCGTTATTTATCAAAACCCAGCATGCGTCCTGGTCTAGAGAAAATATTGCAAGTCGATCCTCAATGATATTTTCGAATCTCACACCATCAAATTTTACAAAATTGCCTTCAATGACGTACTGAAACTTATTAAAGAATTCAAATTTTCCGAAAATGATCGCTTAACTTCCAAACTAGTATATTCCTTAATACAAGATGAAGATATTCACAGAGTCAGAGTCGAAGAGAAGTACGCCAATGTTGAATGGGCTCAAATCTGGCAAACTATTATTAACAATCGTGCCTTTCCAACCAAATGGAGAGCAACCGCTTTCAAAATCCTAAATGAAGTTATTCCAACCGCAGACAGATTGGCAAAGCACAATATCTCTTAAGTAACACCAAAAAATGTAATAAGTGTAACGGGGAAGGCACCATAATGCATAGAGTACGAGAGTGTACCTACATCAGCGAACCTGATTTGAAATTGGACTAGAATCAAACTAAACCGCCAGTTTGGTTACGATATCGATAAAATTAACAATATCCACCTTCTTTTTTCAAGTAACAGGCAATTGAATAGAGAAGAGCAAAGTACATGCACATGGCTTATTCTTGGGATGTCCTATTTCAATCTTGAAAAGGGGGGAGACTTGACAGAATATGTTCGTTGGTTGAGAAAAGTTGGTTTCGAAAAGGTTAAGACTGATGTAAAGTTATTATTAGACGTTGGTGCATAGGTGCATAGACAGAGTGATGTAGACTTATGGTTGAGGGAACACAATTTAGTGGTAGGTATTTATTAGTTACTTAAGATTGATATAAACGCTTTGTTAGATGTGTAGTGTATTAGTACCGTTCGTTTCATTCCAGGCGCCGTATAGGGAAATAACACGGGAAAAGTGTTTTTATTTTTTGTTTGCTCCTGAAACTGGTTCCGGCCAAATCTGAGTGATACGGTCAATGGGCCTCAATGTCCTCTACGCATGAAAAAAAATGGCCCTGAAATGCCCCCTTGTTAAAACGGGAGGACCGGTTGAAAATTGGAATTTTAAATTTCGCGGGCGTCAATTCAGCGCTGTTTGACATCTCCGAAAACTAAACTTCCGGTGGCGGCTTTCACAATTTCTTGAGTTTTCGCTAACGTCATTTAGTTACTTTTTTGGAATTTCTACAAATTATTGAGTGAATTCTGAGACGAAATAAACCGGCGCATTTTTGCAATAGTCCCAGAGAGTCTTGGTGTCAGAAACTTTACTAAAGAAAAGACACTATGAAGGTAACCTCACAAAAATTTTGTCTTTGTTCGCTACAACCAGGCCGCATTTATTAACATTTAAATTCTCCAGGTAAGTCTCTGTTTATAGTTAAAACTGTCTTAATCGTTGTTTTGCTTCAGTTATGAATATTTTCACTGGAATATCACAGACTACGAGAAGGGTTGGTTGAATGAGGAAATGGCCAATATTCAGTTACCATGAACCTGGTACCAAATTCTGTTAAAGAATAACAATATGAAGAGCCACTAAAGGCTACGTAGCACAGAAGGTAAGGCGAAGGTCTTGCTTAAAAGTTGGTGTGTCGATAGACCTTACGAGTCACAGCGAAGACAAGGATGGTTCTGATATTTAGGGTGGATACGCCTTACCAAGCACCTGTAAGGCTGATGGAAAAGGCACCTGCAGTCTCCACTCCAAGGCCTGGAAGCTGGTGGTGATGGCCTTGCCTAGACTAGTGGCTTCGGCTGTGCCGAGGAATCTGTTGCAGGAGTTACCATGCCCTGCTTGTCCCCTGGGACAAGATGTGCCTTTGCCCCAACAGTTATTTAACCGCGGAGTGCGTGTTTGGAGTGTGGACGAAGATATGTAACTGGCTTGCCAAATTTTAATTGTTTTATTCTAAAAATGTTAATAATTAATAAAATAGCATACCTAGGTCTTATGGGCCTTATTTTCTAGATATTTTAGTTGATAATTCACAATTTAATGTTGAAATTTTGAATAAATTCTTGAATAATCAAATTAGGGAATTTATGACCGCTATATGCTGTACCGACTGCTCATATAAATGAAACAATATAACTTAGATAATTATTGTCACTACAATATCTCTTGAAGATAAACACATCAAAAATATAAGCAGCAAACATTTTATTATTTACTTACTATTTATTTTATTTGTTATTAGACTGGACTGTAAGGTGAGAAAGTAATAAAGTTCCTCGCGAGGATTCAATTTACAAAACAAATATAGCAAAACATAATTAAGGGGACGGTGGTAGGTTGCAAAATGTTCATGAATATTGGCCATTTCCTCATTCGACCAACCCTTCTCGTAGTCTGTGCTTCCAGTGAAAATATTCATAACTGAAGCAAAACAACGATTAAGACAGATTTAACTATAAACAGAGACTTGCCTCGAGAATTAAAATGTTAATAAATGCGGTCTGGTTCTAGCGAAGGAACCAGAGACAAAATTTTTGTGAGGTTACCCTCATAGTGTCTTTTCTTTAGTAAAGTTTCTGACACCAAGACTCTCTGGGACTATTGCAAAAATGCGCCGGTTTATTTCGTCTCAGAATTCACTCAATAATTTGTAGAAATTCCAAAAAAGTAAGTAAATGACGTTAGCGAAAACTCAAGAAATTGTGAAAGCCGCCCCTGGAAGTTTAGTTTTCGGAGATGTCAAACAGCGCTGAATTGACGCCCGCGAAATTTAAAATTCCAATTTTCAACCGGTCCTCCCGTTTTAACAAGGGGGCATTTCAGGGCCATTTTTTTTTCATGCATAGAGGACATTGAGGCCCATTGACCGTATCACTCAGATTTGGCCGGAACCAGTTTCAGGAGCAAACAAAAAATAAAAACACTTTTCCCGTGTTATTTCCCTATACGGCGCCTGGAATGAAACGAACGGTACATTATACCTCTGCGATATTTTTAATAAAATTAAAAAAAAAAAAAGACGACTTGAAGAAATTACCTAAAATGCTCGGTAAAACTCATAATATTATAAAGGAACTTGGCTCCTTCCTTCCTCAGTACCAAGATGATGTGAACGGCAGTACTCTTTTGCAAATTAACCAATTGATTGGAAAATGTTGCAGAATCAGAGAAAGAGAAGAAAGTAATGCAAGTCGATGGGTTTGCATACAAAATGGATTACCCACTTACCTAATGGGAACTATCCGAGCCCGAGGAACTATCGACTATGAAAATTATATAAGAAGGAAGATGTAATAGACTTTTGTATTAAAAGCGGTATCTCAAGTTCCAGGTTTTATTTACGAGGGTGACAAAATTGTAAACGTTATGGAAGGGTTTATTAAGTATACCTAGTAGGTAGATATTGGGCCGAAAATGTGAGGGCGGCCCAGGGGACGCCTGTGGTGGGTACCACGAAATCATCAGCGACATTATTGAAATCTTCATCATTCGTAATGGTCTTATGGAAAATTTCAGCAAAATCGGTTGACTGGTTAAGACGTGGGAATAAATTTTCGGGGCTCACTTTTGAGGAGCCCCAGTGGCGAAATGGGGGCCCATCTAGCGAAACAAAAAAATACGGGTGTTTTATTTTCATGCAAGGAATCTGTGGCTGAAATTATTGCACTCTGAGACGGGACAGCCTGTATAATAGAATTATAGTAGAATTAATTGCACACAAAACTGCTTACTATGGGGCCAATTCCAAGTCAGGTTTGCGACCGACGCAAATATGAAAGCGGCGTAACTCAGATGCGACCAATTCCAAGTGTGTTCCAAGTCAAATTTGACGCGCAGCGTTGCTTCGATATTTTGCACCTACTAGAAAGGTGGTGCAAGCCAAGTGCAAGCGTTTGCGACCATCACAAAATTCAAGTGTGGCGGCCCAGTGGCGGATTTAGGGGGGGGGCGAGGGGGCGATCGCCCCCCCGAGATCCGTGCCAAATCGTCCAGTCAGGGCCCGCTCTACACGGTGGGCTGTGTAGGCGGCCGCCTGGGGCGGCAAAATTTTAGGGCGGCAGTTTGGGTTTTCCAAAAAGTTTTTGGGGCGTCACAGTTACACAGTGTCTGTACCTAGTACCTACCAATTTGATTGAGCATTTCTTATAATAATCATTCAGACATGAGGTTTTAAAATAAAATGCATAGGTATACTTAAGCAAGGGCGGGACCTAGGACGTCCTAGGGGAAGTAGAGTTAGTCGCTATGATTCAAAAATTTCATGCAGAAATGTCCTATTTTACTCTTTTTGTAAAAAATGCGATCTCGATAAAAAATTCTCCTTATGGGACTTAAGTTTTTCAAATAATGTCACTAACATTCTGAAGTGCTTAGAAAATGCGTGACCTTGAAATTTTGTAAAATTTTCGCCTGCGGCGCATTTTCACCCACCCCCTGCCATTACTGTCTAACAAATTATTCCCCCATTCAACGAGCCCCACTATTGGGGCGGCAAAACTTCCTAAGCGGCCCCTGCGTCCACTGGTTTAAAATTATTATTTTCCATCAATTCGCCCCCCCCGAGATTGTGTTCTGGATCCGCCACTATGGCGGCCGCCAGACCGTTGTTAGCGGGTTTTGCATATGATTTGTTCTCCGATTCTTAAAATCCTTATATTTTTTCTTTATATCTGGCACCGTTCTTTTTGTAGGGGCAACCGCATTGACCGCCCCCAAGACCTGCTCCCACGCACGATCTCGATGGAATTGGGTTAGTTTGGGCCCTTTTAATGGCCCATAAAGCAACCCCCACTTCTTTGTAATTTCATCGACAAGAATTTCTACTTCAGTGAAATTTTTGGATCTTGGTTTCTTCAATTTTCATCGTGCCATTTATTATTGAAGGAAAAATAAGACGAATTCTGGTAAAAATACTTACGTTTTACTCATTTTCACGAACTGGGGCGCCAACAAACAAATTCAAATGCCAAGTTTTGCGCCGACGTTGCGTCCGGCCTGCTTTGCTACGGTGACGCAGCGTGATAAGACTTGGAATTCCGTGGCAACTAGCGGAGCAGTGCGGTTGCAAATCACCGACGCAACTTTGCGCTGCTCCGGTAATTTGCATCGGTCGCAACCCTAACTTGGAATTGGCCCCTATGTTATATCCTAGCGGCTGTCTTAAAGCTGGAAAAGTTTGAAAGTATTCATGGATCGCAATGTCACTAATGTGATACTTTGGACCCCGCACACTTCTTATGGGAAATTTAGATCGATAAATTTTTTTTGTTTTTTAATATGTTGTAGCCAGAGCGATGCTGATTAAAACGTCTTACGGGCGCAGCCTTGTGAGGCCCACGGTTTGGCTGTTAGAGCGTCCCAAAGACAGGGCCGAACTCCATGATTCAAATAATTGAAAAATCGATATCTCGGCTATCTTTGGAGATAGAGCCTTCGCTTAAAAAGTCGTTGGTAGATATTTCGCCAAGCTCTCTTGTCATGGCAAATAGAAAAACAAATGACGGTCTTTGACAAAAAAAGGCCATAGTGTATTTTTTAAAAGGCATTGTATACTTCCATGCTGGACGTTTGGCAGGGAATAACTTCAAATAGACCAGGATTTATTTGAAGTTACCTTCCTTTATTATCGTAATACAGGGTGGTCCAAATGTATTAATACAGGGCTCTCACGGTGAAACGGTAAGATAAATGAGTAAAATAAAAAATCCAGGGTAAATTAGAATTAAATACCTTTATTTTGTCGCAATTTGGAACTCCCCATCTTATTGTATAATTTAGCAATAAACAATGAATACATTTTTTTAAATAGCACCATGCATGTTTCAATTTTTTTTGGATTCCCTTTGATGCCCTCTTTATGGCAGTGATTTTATTTTTTTGACAAATTGATCAGTGAACGTAGAAATTTTTGTTGATTCAAATTTCGCGCGGTGATCCGGCAACAATGCACTTCACCAGTACTTCGATGAAACCACCCTCATCTCACCGAATGTCTCCCCACTACAGGGTAGTTGTACTGTGTACACGCCCTCTGGAAGAATCTGATTGGGCCTAATAATAAATAGCCTGTTTGCTTCATTGTGTACACAGTACAACTAGTGGGAGTGGGAGACATATGGTGAGAGGAGGGTGGTTCCATTGAAGTAATGGTGAAGCGCATTGTTGCCGGATCACCGCGCGAAATTTGAATCAACAAAAATTTCTACGTTTACTGTTTACTAATTTACCCTGGATTTTTTATTGTCACATCCGGAGAACTGTGAATAAAATAAAGGAAGATTCTAGTCTATACTTATAATTAACATTTATTTAAGAAAAGTAATAATTGGTTAGTACTTACATTATATTAACTCTGGGCCGGTCATACATCATCACAACAAAACATCAATTATTTGGAAAAAACAAGAACACTTATATCTTTATCAATACCAAAAACCCGAGTCCCGAACTCTTCGACCCCGTCAACGGTCCCCACTCAAAATGCTCTCATTTCCCAATAATGAACAACGCTGACGAAGCTTCAGAGTTTCGCGACTTGAAAACTATTAATCTAATATCCTAATATGACATATGCCCGACCCTTCAAAATTGTCGTCTCGACAATTATCCCTAACTTAATCTATAACACAAAACAATTCCAAAAAAAAATTAAAAAGTGACTCAAATTAACACAAAATCAAAAACAATTTGAAAATAACAATTAAAAAAAATAAAAAATTTACATAAAAGAAATGCTGGATACTCCTAGCTGCAGGGGAATGCTGATCCGGGCGAGAGACAGGGAACGTTTTCCTAAACTCCAATTTTTCTTCATTTCCTCCTTCAAATTTAATTTTCCATTTCTCCGAATGCGACGGTTTTGTAGCAGCTGTGTCCAGACGCGTGGTGGGGCTAGTACCATTGAGTACTTTACGAAAATCGACGGATGTGCTAGTCAACGGGTAGTACCCTGTTTTGTAGTGTTAAATGTCGTGTTCAGGACTAGCTGGGGAAGGAACTTATTTTCTTGGTAAAAAGGACTATTTCTTTACAGCAGAAAGACGGATATAACTGGTATTAGGACTTTAGGAGCGTTGACGGAATGGTCAATTGAGGTAACGTGCTTAGCTTCTTCTTCCTGATTATGAGCCCCCAACCACGGTCTTATACTGGACAACGATGTTCTGTGGGTGCTGCCATCTCCCAATGTTTATTTCTCTCGTATCCAGATCCTCATCCCTCCGTGCAACCAATTAATTCCAGGCCAAGTTCATACATGAAAAAACGAAAATGTTAAGAAGTTGTATACAGTCAAAAAAAAAAATTAAATACAAATGTTAATATTAATTAATAACTTGGATAAATTAAAACTACTGATGGGCTTAACCTAATACATGTTGTGGGTACCTCCTGGATACAGGTACAAACGGTTGGCGGAACAACAGTTAATGATTTGAAAGGAACGATTCAATTTTATATATCAATTTTATATATGCTTTTCCCTCCGCAAACAGGAAAAGAATATATCCTCACGCGCTATAATATTTTTCTGATATTCCCCTATTTTTAACCCTTTTAGAATTTAATTTATGTATGGCTTTACTTTGCGTTTTACCCTCTGTTTAATCATCATTAAACAGAGAATTCTTTTAACTGGAATTAATTTGAAAAACGGTCATCAACCCAATAGTTTTGCAACTTGGAAGGGAAATTAGACTTGCATTTCACCAAATGTTATTAATAATTATTCATAAACTCTTATAAGTTCAATAGTCCAAATCCAACCTTTGCTCATTTAGACTCAGCAGAATGTAACTGTAACGGTTCGCCAGCGACAACCAAACAACAAATGTTTTCACACATCAATTCAATGTTATTTGATAGCCATATTAGCATCACTGGTTTAGATTACGTTTAGAATTGTAAATAGTTAGGTAGTTGTTATTTAATAAATTAGTATTGATTGGACCACCGCGTTGATCATTACTCGCTACCTAAACATGGTCCTTCGAGCAAAAAAAGGTAGTCGTGGATTGAACTAAAACATAGTGAACTCTCGCGAGGGTTACTACTAACGTGAACGGAAAAGGAAAGTTTTCGGTTCACAAACTTACTTACGCACTTACTTACAAAAAACACTTACGGACTAAAACGCGCGGAGTTCCGGCAGCCGTAAGTTAACGAAACTACAAGAACATTGGGATACATCGCAAGTGTTGTGAAGTGGCTGTGTGTTAGTGATGGATCAATTAATTACCGACCAGAAAGAGCTTGCGGATGACTTAGCAAAGAAACTGACCAACTTGAAAAAAGATCCAAAAGCAAGGAAGACGCAGAAGTACCGAGACGATCGATCTGCAGAGGTAGAAGAGATCTGGAAGGAAATACAGGAGAAACACAGACTAATTCAAAACGCTGACCCAAACGAAGAACACAAATACTTCAAATCAAACTACATTGGCCAACTTGAAGACCTCTTCAAGAGAACGATGGCATACATACAAGAGAGCGAGCAGGTCCTACAGACTGCTGCATCTCATGATAGACTGACGGATAATCAGCTGATCCTGATTGATCAAGCACGAAGAATCGAGCTGCTGAGAGCAGACATCGACAGCGCAAGGGGCGCTAACGAGGGCTACAGCCAATATTTACAAGACATCCGCAGACAGTGGATAACAATAGAGGAGTACGACCTGGAACTCAACAGAAGTTTGTCAGAAAATCGGGACTCCAAATACTTTCAAGAAGGGTGGTTCCTGAAAACGAGACAGCTCTACAGGGAGATAACCATACTGTTGGACACTAAAATATGTGACCAAAATAAAGAATCCTTTTCACACAGCAACAACAATTTACCAAAATTGAAAATTCCAACGTTCGACGGGAAATATGACGAGTGGCCGACCTTCCAAGACATATTCACGAAGGTCATACATACAAACAGCAAAATAAGCAAGGTGGAGAAATTTCAATACCTCAAGGCTTACGTCCAGGGAGAAGCCGGAAAAGCGATCCAACACTACGAGATCACCGAAAATAACTACAATAGTGCCTGGAAAGAACTAAAGGAAAGGTACGACAACAGAAGACGTATAGTAAACAAGCTTCTAAACAAGATCCTGCTACTACCAACAATGCGGAACGAGTCGGCAGAAGAACTAAAGACGATCTACAATACCGTCAAAGAATGCCTAGAGGCTGTAAAAATGCAACTGGTAGACACATCAAACTGGGATCCCATGGTAGTGTGCATTATAGCCAACAAGTGGGACGCCAAGGCCAATGAAAAGTACGAGGCATCATTGGAAGACACATTTGAAGTGCAGAGTTTGGAAAGTGTACTCAAATTTCTACTGAGAAGGTTCCAATCCATGGAAGCAACGGCAGAATCGTCCAGCAACAGTGAACCCAGATACACAAAGTCGACGTACTACGAGCGGCAGTACAAGCAGCCAAATTGTAAGTACTGCAATTTGTCTCACTCTATTTACCTTTGTCAAAAATTTCAATCATTAAGTAGTACGGAACGTAACAATTTCGCAAAAGAACGCAAATTATGTTTCAACTGTTTGAATCACGAGTTCGGGGAGAAATGTTTCTCTCAGAATAAATGCCGCATCTGTGAAAAAAATCACCACACGATGCTTCACAACGACCAAGTACCGGGCCATAACAACCTCAAAAAATCCGAAAAACCGAACACCCAGGAAACAACACTCAGAGTCGCAAGCCACATAGCGAGGGAAAATGAGTTTTCGTTCCTCGCGACCGCGCTAATTAGGGTTAAAAACATGACCAGCGGATTTGAGTACTTAAGAGCACTAATCGATCCGGGGTCTCAAAGTTCATTCGTCACAGAAGAAGCAGCGACATTGTTGGGTCTCCCGCGCCAAAAAATTAGGGCAGAAATCAAAGGAATAAACGACGTGGAGCCAAAAATTTGTCACAGCAAGATTAGCGTTGCATGTACATCTCGAGTAACAAGCTCATTCCTACTTGTAACCGAGTTGTTAGTACTACCACATTTAACTAAAACAGCACCCCAACAGGTCATCCAGTATAACGAAGCCGACTGGAAAAACGTCATTATCGCCGATCCAATTTTTTACAGACCGGGTCCCGTAGACATTATTCTTGGGGTAAGAGAATATCGGGACATCATATTGCAAGGGCTTACAAAAACGGAAGAGGGGCTGTTAGGACAAAACACTGAATTCGGGTGGATTATATCTGGAGCCACCTCGAAAACGAACCACAAAGACGTCGAGGTCGTCAGCATGACAACACGGATAATACCAGATCCAAATTCCAGAACACTAGAAGGAAAACAGGAACTGTTTGATGAGGACGCAACGGTGAAGAAGCAAGACAGGACGGACACAGTCACAATCGAGCCAATTGAAAGTGACGACACGGAAATAAAAAACGAATCTAGGTCACGGGCAGTGACGAGGTTCACACATCGTGAAGAAAACTGCTTACGGCAACAAGAAACCGACAACAATGAGTTAATGACGTCAGACCGTGACCTTGGTCATATGGCTGAACGGAAAATTGCAGACGAAGGGAAAAGGACATTGAAAATTCCATCAATGTCACAACAAGCACCAAGAGAAAGGAAAGACCGAGATCCGCACCACCAAACAAATACGCCAACGTGGAAAATAATTCTAACAATGGCAATCATGCTCCTACTTCACTGCAACAAGGCTACAGGGGAACCAAACTACCACATCGAATATCCAAAGCCAGGGCTGTACTTGGAACACTTGGGACAAACAAAAATAGACAGAGGACTGCTCAGGATACAAATAATATTCCGGAATGACAAGTTGCAAGAAGATGCAACAAACAATAATTCGCGTGGCAGATTTTTGCAAAAATGTAAACGAGCTAGCGACAGACATCGAATGTAACTCACTAATTGACCACCTGAAACAAGAAGAAAAAAGAATGGAGTGGCTGAAGAAAGGGATCGAACAAGAAACGCGCCACAGACGAAAAAGGGGTGTGTGGGGCACAATTCTGACATCAATTTTCGGGGTAAACGATGAAGTTTATAGAGAAATCGATGACTTAGACAAAAATCAACGAGAGTTAATCCAAGCATCCAACCACCAAACGAAATTTATGCTGCAAGCTCTCTCCAAATTTAACGAAACCGAGAAAAGGATAGCCAAGAAACTGAACCAATTTCAAGAAAAAATTAACAAGGGTCTGGAGGCAACCAGGAACATGGACCATTGGTACAGCAGAGTCGACCAAAATAGGCTGGAGATTCACATACTCAGCATTTATGAAGTCGCCAAAAATTACATCGATGAATTATTACGTCATTACCAGAGTCTACTGAACTTTCTACTCAACAAAGGAAGCATATATGAAATAATCTCCCCAGCTCACGTACAAGAGATTATTTCGAATGCATCAAGAAAACTGCCACAAAACATGGAAATAATAGCTCATCCAATGGTAAAAGGAACAGTGAGCCAAAAGAACAACCTGACCTACATTTATGGTTATTTTGCGATGGCGGAAATCACAGAATATGATCTCGTCAAGGCAAATCCAGTACCACTAAAATTCGATGACAACAATTTCTGGATCTTAAGCATTGGAACAGATATCCTTGCCATAGATTATAACACGCAACGATATTTCCAAATAAGTGACGCAGAATTAAAAACCTGCCTCACTCTGAAGAAGCATGCCTACGTGTGCTCCCCGACAATAATCAGGAGCATGGAAAATAATCCCAACTGCGTAATCGACGACATCTACGGAAGGACAGACAACACAACCTGTCCGATAAGCCACAACAAAATATCAGGGATAGTTTGGAAAAAGCTCTACACGAGTAATACCTGGATGTTCATCACCCGAAACAGGACGAAGATAGCAATTACGTGCAACGGGCACCGAGAAGATGTTACCGTTAACCAAACGGGTATAATTGCTATTTCACAGAATTGCGTCATATCCACTAGGAAGACGATTTTGACGCCGAAACGATCTCAAAGTTTTCCGGTCGTAGCCGGGTATGCCAAACCTGTGGCCGTAAACTTGACCATGTCAAGGCAACGCACGCCGAGGCCTATGGAGCGAGAGGAAGCGGAAATAGAACCCTTCGATGACCTTAGCGTTCTAAGGGGCCAAGAAGAAGAACTTCAAGCAGAACTGCACGAGAAGCAATGGAAGAAGGTATCACATCACTCTGTAATGATCAGTGGGATTACTACAATGGGACTCGTAACCGTAATCATGGTCATCACATGTGGGCTGAGATTCCTGAAGAAACAGCCAAGATGCCGCAAACAGCAACAAAAGGGGGATGTACAAGAGGAAGCGACAGAAATTGAGATGAGACCTTTAAGGAGACCGGTGGCCGATCCCCTGCAAGACTTCACCATCGCTGGACTTTAACAATACAAGTTAAGTCACTTACTTCGAACTATAGAACGCTACAAAATATGTAGAATGGGGAAACCAGCTAGTTAACGGGAGTAGATAACACGGTAGCCTTAGTTTAAAGGGGGATTTAGTTAATTGGGGCAAACTTAAGTACTTAATGGGAATACGTAGTTCAACTTTGACTTTAACAATTATTATTAGTTAATTCATGTACTATTTTACTATGCTAACGTAACACAAAACCAAACTGTCATGTAAACTGTTTACTGGTGTCAGCATGTTTTCCAGCTGCACCATGACCTGGGTCAAGGACGCCAGCCAAAATCAGCCAACTCAATCCACGGCATACGAGCACCCTGCTGAGCAGCACATCAGAATCATCCCTGTGTCCTGTGTGGAGTCGCCAATATGTTTAATCATCATTAAACAGAGAATTCTTTTAACTGGAATTAATTTGAAAAACGGTCATCAACCCAATAGTTTTGCAACTTGGAAGGGAAATTAGACTTGCATTTCACCAAATGTTATTAATAATTATTCATAAACTCTTATAAGTTCAATAGTCCAAATCCAACCTTTGCTCATTTAGACTCAGCAGAATGTAACTGTAACGGTTCGCCAGCGACAACCAAACAACAAATGTTTTCACACATCAATTCAATGTTATTTGATAGCCATATTAGCATCACTGGTTTAGATTACGTTTAGAATTGTAAATAGTTAGGTAGTTGTTATTTAATAAATTAGTATTGATTGGACCACCGCGTTGATCATTACTCGCTACCTAAACACCCTCAAAAAATTACATGTTTTATTTATTAATTTTTTTTACCTTTCTCTTTTTCTTCCGTGTTTCTCTTCGTTTTCTTCTTTACATCTGTTTCATCAATTACTATAATCAGCTTCAACTTTCTTTATTAGCATCCCAGTCCCTGACAAACTACGATTTAGTCCAGCGCTTGACTTAAACGCAGCGAATGGTGTCCTTCCACTCCTAACTGGGGAACAACTCTGGGGGTGATACCTCTATTAATCTTGCCCCTCTTCTATGCTTCATTATTTTCTGGGGTGATACCTCTATTAATCATACCCCTCTTCATTATTTTCTGGGGTGATACCTCTATTAATCATACCCCTCTTCATTATTTCCTGGGGTGATACCTCTTTTAATCCTACCCCTCTTCTATGTTTCATTATTTTCTGGGGTGATACCTCTCACGGTATGTCTGAGTTAACATTTAGTTCAATAAAATTGCCCAAGACAGAATTTGGGATTAAACGTTCTATTGGAAAAGGTCTCATTTAAAATCTTTGGCCGATAGATTTTTTTTTACGGGAAGATATAATAAAAATATTGTTATTTGGTACGCATTATAACATTTTTTCCGAAAGAGTGTTGGTTGCGATTTAATATAACTTCGTCAAAATTAAATCCAAGAGTGCCTTGTCAAAATGACGCGTTACCAGTGACATTTCTTGACGCGTTACATCGAAATTTCCGTGTTTCAAGAGGTTTCCTTGCTTATACGTGTTTAAAAATTTATGTGAACGATTTAAAGTAATTAAATAGAAATGAAAATTCACGAAGAATGCCGCAAACTCGTATGTTTAATGTGTTTTGGAAAAACGAAGGACATGCGACAAGTTACCAAAGAGCAACGAGAGATAATTAATCGCCACATTCTAAATGGTTACGATAAGAATGAGTCAAGACTACCAAAATCACTATTACTCCGTATACATGCACACACTTAGCTCGAGCTAACTAAGCTCGATACTTTTTAAACAGCGTTCCACGAGATTTTGCGGCGGTGGTATCTTTTGAAATACAGTTTTCCCTTCGAAATCGGATAGGCAAGCTATATTTCAAAGGCTATCACCGCCGCAAAATCTCGTGGAACGCTATTTAAAAAGTACCGAGCTTAGTTAGCTCGAGCTAAGTGTGTGCATGTATACGGAGTATATGTTTTGGTAATCTTGAATCATCCTTATCGTAACCATTTAGAATGTGGCGATTAATTGGCTGGTATGAATAAAATGTTACAAGATGCTCATACTCCCATATTAACAAAGGATGCAAATATAAGTTCTTCGTGTACGAGAAAAGGATAGAACTATAAGCAAAAGCTTTGTTACCGTTTATTGATACCGGCCAATGTCTCTCGTTGCTCTTTGGTAACTTGTCGCATGTCCTTCGTTTTTCCAAAACACAGTAAACATACGAGTTTGCGGCATTTTTCGTTCGTTTTTATTTCTATTTAACTACTTTAAATCGTTCACATAAGTTTTTAAACACATATAAGCAAGGAAACCTCATAAAACACGAAAATTTCGATGTAACACGTCACGAAATGTCACTGATGGTGGCGCCTCATTTTGACAAGGCCCTCTTGGATTTAATTTTGACGAAGTTATATTAAATCGCAACCAACAATCTTTCGGAAAAAATGATATGCGTACAAATAACAATATTTCTATTAGGTATATCTTCCTGTAGAAAAAAAAATTCTATCGGCGAAAGATTTTAAATGAGACCTTTTCGGAAAGCGGGGCGTCCAATAGAACGTTTGAAACCAAATTCTGTCTTGGGCAATTTTATTGAACTAAATGTTAACTCAGACATACCGTGCTCTATTAATCATACCCCTCTTCATTATTTTCTGGGGTGATACCTCTATTAATCATACCCCTCTTAATTATTTTCTGGGGTGATACCTCTTTTAATCCTACCCCTTATTCCACGCTAAAAAAGTACTATCGACATGCTTTACCATCTGTCCAAAACCTCCCTTTTTTAAATTAAATAATTCGTCATCCTCCTTGGCATTGAAATAAATAGTCCCATGATCGTACATAATGGAGTGATCAGTTCCAATGTAGCCGAACCAAAAGGCCCCAACGCGTGGGTCTTTGATTTCAGGGACTTCTGTTTAAGATTCTAAAGTTGATATGCCTAAATGGCACTTCCCGTTGACCAATTGCTCCCAAAAGCCTTTCAGCTCTTCAACGGGTCACCTCACCTCCATTTACCAAATTTCGGGCAAATCGATCCACTAGCTTGGGCTATAAAGTGGTTTCAGTGTTATTACAAAATTTCGATTTTTCTACCCAAAGGGAATGCGAATAAATTTTGTCTCATTTAAAACCAGAAATTGAAGACCTTTCTGATGGTGACCTCGATAGTGACAATAAATCTTTCAAAAACTTGTTTTGGATGGGTAAATTAGAGAATAATTTTAAATTTCGAAATTGGTGTGCCAAAACGGCACTTTCCGTGGGCCGATTGAATCCAAAATTTGTTCACCTCTTCGACGTGTCATACAATCCCCTTGTGCAAAATTTCAGCCAAATCGGTTCAGGGGCTTGGGCTGTACCGCGATTTTAAAGTCCGATAAAAATCAATTTTTTTTTTAATTTTGGTCAAAAAGGCACTAAGAATGAATGCATTTTTAGAAGCAGAATTTGAAGGCCTTTCCTATCGTGACGTGAAAAATGGGGGTTTGCATTTAAAATTTAAAAGTTGATGTGCCAAAATGGCATTTCTGGTTGCACGATTGGCTCCAAAAGCTTTTCAGATCTAAGTTGGGTTATCACATGCACACGTACCAAATTTCAGCTAAATCTGTCGAGTAGTTTGGGCTGTGGCGTGTTTACGAACGTACGTACGTACGTACGAACGTACGTACATACATACAGACACATTTTAAAAACCACTTTTTTGGGCTCCTGAGACCTCAAAACGTATAGATCCGGTCTTATCTAGAATTCGAAAATTTTAGTGATTGCAGTAACCTCCCTTTTTTTTTAAATGGTGGAGTGGAGTGGGGAGGTTAAAAACAACAAAAATCTGAAACATAATAGCCATTAATTTCTTATAAAAACATTAGACGAATCAAATCCTTTTTCCTCATAGTTTAACAGAACCTTAATTAAAAACATTCAGCAAAAAAAAAAGTGTTAAAATCATCATATTCTAAAATTCTTCCAAATTTGTTCCAACATCTCGCGTTTTATGAAAAATTTCTTTGCTTCCACAACATGATTTCATCCTAATACTAATTTTCCTAATACTACAAGATAACTACAATCAAATCTATGCTAATTACTAATAAATCCCTTCAACCTTCTTAATTAAAGAACTTGAACAATTTAAAAAAGCTGATATGGCAAATTCCAGCCTTGACCTTCCTGAACGTTTCTCTTATTGCATCGAGTCTTCGTCTCATGGTTGCAAGCGCCAAATTTCCTCTTAGATTATACCTATATTAAGCAACCTCATCTTTTTTTTTCGACCTCACCAATTTTCTGACTCTTCCAATTTATCAAACCCTCAAATATTTTTTATACTATATTTCAATGCTTAGGTCTAAATTTTGAAAATTTCAAGGTGGGTGGAGCTGAAGGTGGATTTAGGAGTTTTTTTTTTTTACCCTGTGACCTAGTTATGGGTCTTGAACCCGACATAAAAATACAAGTCAAGCGATTAATTTCTCAACCAACTAAATGCTGACTAACTAATTTCGACAAAAACTTGAACTAAATCGCGAACCTCAGCGATTAGGTTTTCCAATATTCTTAATATTTATATAAAAAACATTTTGCAAAAATATATTATACAAACCGCCTAAATTACCCCTAAAAATACCAAAAACAACGCCTTGAATAAAAACAAAAATATTAACGTAAACCCTATACACCAACTGTTCGACACAGCATCCCGGCCTGCGACTTCTGCAGCTCCGCTCTCTTTACTACGAACAACCTAACTCGCCAGTGATCAACCTGTCCCATTTCCTCGCCCATTTCAAATCAACAAAATGAAAAACAAATTAATAACTAATTTCCATTACATTAAAGCAACAAAAAAAAACAATCTTGATAAATACGGAGATTTATCTCTTGTCAAAAATGACGGCGCCTCCACCATATGTCACATCCGGAGAAATGTGAATAAAATAAAGGAAGATTCTAGTCTATACTTATAATTAACATTTATTTAAGAAAAGTAATAATTGGTTAGTACTTACATTATATTAACTCTGGGCCGGTCATACATCATCACAACAAAACATCAATTATTTGGAAAAAACAAGAACACTTCTATCTTTATCAATACCAAAAACCCGAGTCCCGAACTCTTCGACCCCGTCAACGGTCCCCACTCAAAATGCTCTCATTTCCCAATAATGAACAACGCTGACGAAGCTTCAGAGTTCCGCGACTTGAAAACTATTAATCTAATATCCTAATATGACATTATTTTACTCATTTATCTTACCGTTTGGCCGTGAGAGCCCTGTATTAATCCATTTGGACCACCCTGTATATCAAACATATACAGGGCGGTTCCTTTTTCACTGCTCACCATTGGCATCTCCTAACCGGTAAGAGATACGAGGTCGGTGAAATCAGACAAAACTTGTGCTATTTTCTTGTGATTAAGAATCTGAAGAGAGCTCCCCGATATCTTGACTCGTTAATGAGTTATCCCGAAAAATCTTAAAATTGAGACAGAAATTAATATCTCCCTATCGATTGATGCTATTTAAATGAAACTTGGAAATTTCCTATTTTTGACAACTGTCAGTCGAATGGCATACGTCCGAAAAAATGTTATCAAGTTTTCCCACTGGCCTTGGAATAACCGTTTGCACGGGAGTGCGGCAGAAGGGGATTTTATACCCTCTAATCCACTCAGATATAACAGGATTTTTGGTCAATTGTGCCCAAGCAGATTTAAATAATCCTAAGCCGCCACAAATCGGAAATTGACCTACCTGAACTGGGTTCAGTTCCGGCATGGGCGCCTGGGGTTGCGGTTGTATTGACTTTTCCCCCTGGAGGTCTGGGCCCCCTGCTGCACTGGCCTCCTGTCCTTTTGCGGCGCCCCCCTCACGTGTACGAATTTTTGAACGCTGTCCCCCTTACTTGTGGCATCACAAATGAAAAATGGTTGCAGTCCATCAATAAAATTCATAATTAAATTATTCACAGTCGCCTGAGTTGGAGCTATGAGCTATGCAACCATTTTACGCCCGATAGCATCTTCAAGTTTGTGCCTGCTTTACAGACGCACTTCCAGTATTTCCTTCTGAACACTTTCCTCTTCGAGGCTTCTATTGTAGTCTCCAGATTTTTCGGACACGAGGGGTGTAGTACGGCCTAAATGAAGAAAACCGTGTTGCAAATTACATGGGTTATTATCAGAAACAAAAACTTACTAATAAATGTTTTCTCAAATTCGAAGGCGCATGAAAGAAATTCTAATTTGGCAGACACAACTTGTACTTGACCTCTAAGTTCTCTTTTAGAGAACTACGTTTTTGACTAGCCCATGCACTAGTACACATTAATACGACTTTGCCGTAAATTCCTCGTCGCCGTATTAAATTAGGAGCACCATTAATTTTACTGTATTGTTATTTATTGACCATTATGTTCTAACTAACATCCCCTGGGTCCATCATTCCCATCTTTGTCTACGTGGAACGTGAGGAACGGTAAGGTTGCTGGCCCTTTTTGAGGGTCGGATGCACTAAATTTAGCGTCTTAAAGCAGCCAGTGCCGGTTTTCAGCAACGCAGGGAGGTTTTAGAATTGAAGACCTTGCTGCAAAAAGGGGATAAGTCCATTTTTTGGCGAAAATGAGTTAATGTCAAAACAATTTTTCAACTTTTTTGTTAACTAAGAAACATGACTAAGGTAACTGGGGTGCGACATAAGTACGTGGGTTACCCAAATAACAAGCAAGGTTTTTTTCTTCAAATTTTTTTCAAATTCAATAGAGACGCGTTTTTTGATTTTACTCCAAAACTGATTTTATGGATCAAGGTCTTCAATTACCGAGGAAGGCTCGGAAGCCTCTCTGCTTTGCCATTGCCCATTACTAAATAAAACACAGGGAAAACAATACAACGCATTGTTTTTATCACAACCACAAATCCGAATGTTTCTGCCGTATCCGTCGCTGTTAAACTGTCTTTTGTACCACTTACCCCGGCTGCTACCAACATTTTCAATAATAATATCCGGCAAAGGCCGCCCCTGCTTGTTCACTGCCAGTTTTTCGTCGGATGAAAGTTGTCTTTCGCCAGCTGTTTAGTTTCTATTTTACCTTAATAGATGAGATCCTATCAGAATATTTATGGAAAAGTGGATATTTACTAGAAGGGGCTATATCTAACAATTACCTTTGATTTTTTTGGCCTGTAGCGCACCCATTGTTTTTTCAGAAAAGCTGTATCCTTCGGAAATTTGCGGAAATGTAATCTAGAACTGCAGCTTCTGTAATTTTCTTGACGTTCTTCGTAAGGCCCCATTGTTTGAAATGTTCATACTCCTTTTCATATCCGTCTCGTGACTTGGTAGGTAATAGACTTAACCGGAGTGAAGGCAGCCGCCAAAAGATGGCCGCCAATTTTCCGAAGATACCCGAACGATCATGGGCGTCCGTCAAGCTCCCGTCAGGGGAATTAAACTGCGCATGCGCCCCATGCCTGAATAGACCGTGAAGTACCGTTCGTTGCAAACAGATGGCGGCTTTCAAAACAATTACAAACTTCTCAGTGCTCATGCTTTGAGGGAACAAAATTGCTTTCTCTCAGATTGAATCGCGGAGTTCTCGCCAATTTTTTGCAGGGAAGGGCTCATGACCTTCCCCCCCCCCATCACAAACGTCGAGAAAACTATATCTTGATTGTAAAAAAAATAAAGTAATTCTCCTACGATACAATAGGCAACAAAAATTAAGTTTTCTCAAAACTGAACCTTCGCTGGAATTTTTCCTAATTTTTGCAGTGAAGGACCCATGCCCTTCGTCATAAGCGTGCCAAATTAGGCGGTGACGAAACCACATATTGATAGTAAAAAAAAATAAAATAGTTGACAAAGGATAACAAAAACGAAGATTTCTCAAAACTGAACCGCTGGATCTTTTCCAAATTCTTACAGGGAATGGTCCATGCCCTTCGCCATATGCGTGCAAAATTTGGCGGTGAAGAAACCACATCTTCATAGTAAAAAAAAATTAAATAGTTGACAAAGGATAACAAAAACGAAAATTTCTCAAAACTGAACGGCGGGATCTTTTCCAAATTTTTGCAGGGAAGGGCCCATGCCCTTCGGCATAAGCGTGCCAAATTAGTCGGTGAAGAAACCACATATTGATAGTAAAAAAAATAAAATAGTTGACAAAGGGTAACAAAAACGAAGATTTCTCAAAACTGAACCGCTGGATCTTTTCCAAATTCCTACAGGGAATGGTACATGCCCTTCGCCATATGCGTGCAAAATTTGGCGGTGAAGAAACCACATCTTGATAATAAAAAAAAATTAAATAGTTGACAAAGGATAACAAAAACGAAAATTTCTCAAAACTGAACGGCGGGATCTTTTCCAAATTTTTGCAGGGAAGGGCCCATGCCCTTCGGCATAAGCGTGCCAAATTAGGCGGTGAAGAAACCACATATTGATAGTAAAAAAAATAAAATAGTTGACAAGGGATAACAAAAACGAAGATTTCTCAAAACTGAACCGCTGGATCTTTTCCAAATTCTTACAGGGAATGGTCCATGCCCTTCGCCATATGCGTGCAAAATTTGGCGGTGAAGAAACCACATCTTGATAGTAAAGAAAATTAAATAGTTGACAAAGGATAACAAAAACGAAAATTTCTCAAAACTGAACGGCGGGATCTTTTCCAAATTTTTGCAGGAAAGGGCCCATGCCCTTCGGCATAAGCGTGCCAAATTAGGCGGTGAAGAAACCACATATTGATAGTAAAAAAAAATTAAATAGTTGACAAAGGATAACAAAAACGAAGATTTCTCAAAACTGAACCGCTGGATCTTTTCCAAATTCTTACAGGGAATGGTCCATGCCCTTCGCCATATGCGTGCAAAATTTGGCGGTGAAGAAACCACATCTTGATAGTAAAAAAAATTAAATAGTTGACAAAGGATAACAAAAACGAAGATTTCTCAAAACTGAACCGCTGGATCTTTTCCAAATTCTTACAGGGAATGGTCCATGCCCTTCGACATATGCGTGCAAAATTTGGCGGTGAAGAAACCACACCTTGATAGTAAAAAAAAATTAAATATTTGACAAAGGATAACAAAAACGAAAATTTCTCAAAAGTGGACCGCGGGATCTTTTCCAAATTTTTGCAGGGAAGGGCCCATGCCCTTCGCATTAAGCGTGCCAAATTAGGCGGTGAAGAAACCACATATTGATAGTAAAAAAAATAAAATAGTTGAGAAAGGATAATAAAAACGAAAATCGCCCTCACTTTTTTATATCAACGGAAATCACCCGGGGTGATTTCCAGGAAATCGCCCTGGGTCGGGGTGATTTCCAGGAAAAAATCACCCTGGGTCGGGGTGATTTCCAGGAAATCGTCCCAGCAATTTTCAAGAGACGCGAATAAGCATAATTACGAAAAACTGAATTTACCTATTATTTCATACTGCAATAAATGCATGACTTTTTATTTAATTTATTTACTTCAGGCGATTTTCTGGCTGAATATCCCTTGTGTTTGGGATATTTAAGGAAATCTGCCCTTGCTGTCTGATACACGTGTTTGTTGCCCCAAGAAAACAGACCTCGCGCTACGCGCTCGGTCTGTTTTCGTTGCAACAAGCACTTGTATAACAGCGCGGGCAAATTTCCGGAAATATCCCTCACACGCGGGATATTATATACGAAAATTTCTCAAAACTGAACGGCGGGATCTTTTCCAAATTTTTGCAGGGAAGGGCCCATGCCCTTCGGCATAAGCGTGCCAAATTAGGCGGTGAAGAAACCACATATTGATAGTAAAAAAAATAAAATAGTTGACAAGGGATAACAAAAACGAAGATTTCTCAAAACTGAACCGCTGGATCTTTTCCAAATTCTTACAGGGAATGGTCCATGCCCTTCGCCATATGCGTGCAAAATTTGGCGGTGAAGAAACCACACCTTGATAGTAAAAAAAAATTAAATATTTGACAAAGGATAACAAAAACGAAAATTTCTCAAAAGTGGACCGCGGGATCTTTTCCAAATTTTTGCAGGGAAGGGCCCATGCCCTTCGCATTAAGCGTGCCAAATTAGGCGGTGAAGAAACCACATATTGATAGTAAAAAAAATAAAATAGTTGACAAGGGATAACAAAAACGAAGATTTCTCAAAACTGAACCGCTGGATCTTCTCCAAATTCTTACAGGGAATGGTCCATGCCCTTCGCCATATGCGTGCAAAATTAGGCGGTGAAGAAACCACATATTGATAGTAAAAAAAATAAAATAGTTGAGAAAGGATAATAAAAACGAAAATTTCTCAAAACTGAACCACGGGATCTTTTCCAAATTTTTGCATAGAAGGGTTCCATGCCCTTCGCCATATGCGTACAAGATTTGGCAGTGGAGAAACCACATCTTGAAAGCAAAAAAAGTTATTTTCCTACGATACAATAGGCAACAAAAACGAACCGCTGGAAAGAAAGGTGAAAATAAGGCTTTAATAGATTTTACATAAATAGTTCACACATTTTGAATTTAAAATCGGTGCAGCGTTTTACTTCTTTCGTTTCCCGATCGACAAGCAGAATACATTTTTCGTGAAATTGTCTCAGGCATGTTCTGCACTGTAAAAAATTGGGATCATCGCTTGTATCTCGGCTACAGTACATGCAAATAAATTGTACATTATCTGAGGATTCTAGTAGTTTTAATTTTATTTCATTCCTATATTCGTTTATGTCCTTCTTTTCCTTTAGAGATTTGTTAAATAGAATTTGCTGGTAAAAATAGATTATGTACAGTCCGCAATTATAGCCGTCTGTCTGCCTCTGATGATTCGGCAAAATGATTTTCCACTCATTAGTACTCATATTGGTGGAGAAAATTCTGTTATGGATTTCGAGAAATCTAAAAAATCTTTGCATGTAGTTTTCGGCCGAAGAGTTTGTGCCACCAAAAGGTTCTATGTAGAGGAAAGTTTTTTTTTCAAAATTTATTATTATCAGATTATAATGGTTAGCTTCCTGTCCCACTAAGAATGGAAAAGCAACACAGTTCCTTTCTAGTTGAGTTCTTTTGACTAAATATTCACTTGGGTCTTGGTTAAATATTATAGTTGACTTTTCAACCGAAATAATATCATAGAGGTGGTCTTTGTCAAGAATTTCGAAAATTATGTCTACCACAAAAGAGCTAACATAATTGTTACCGTTAAGGGTTAAAAAGTCCTCAATTGGAAGTTCCTTAATGATAGCCTTAAGTTGTCTATCGGCAGACACGTAAAAACTCCTGGAATTTTCCAGTTGCTTGTAATAACCGGCGTTTCTAACTAGTCCGTTTTTGTAAAAAGATAAGTTTTTGCTAACGGTCCACTTGTTATTAGCCAGTGAAACCCAATCTCTGTTAGGAAAAACAAGTAATGGCAACATAAAAATGGCAGCAGAGAAGCGGCTGGAACCTCCCCATCGCGTGGATCTTTGTATTCTGTGTAGATAGTGGTCAATTCAACAGAAATTTTTTACCCTTATCGACTGTGACTAATTTTGCAATTTTCTGACAAATACCGACACCACCTCGGACATCACCCATCACATTTGACAATATGTTCCTTTTAAGGTTAATCTTTTGCCACCTTTTTGACAACAACTGCCACTTTATGTCATCCACTGTCAGCTCGCTCCATTTTAATGAGAAAGAATTTTTTCTCTATTTTCCACTGAAATGGCAGAAACTGTGATACATTTTTAGAACGAGAATTTGATCGTCTTTCTAATGGCGACATAAAAAAGGAGACCTTTGTATTTAAAATTTAAAGTTGATATGCCTAAATGGCACTTCCCGTGGACCAATTGCTTCCAAAAGCCTTTCAGGTCTTCAACGGGTCACCCAATCTCCATGTACCAAATTTGAGCTAAATCGATTCGCTAATTTGGGCTATAATGTATTTTTATTGTTATTATGAAATTTCGATTTTTTGACCCAAAGAGCACTAAATGCGAACGAATTTTGTCTTACTTAAAACCAGAATTTAAAGACCTTTTTGATGGTGACAATAAATCTTTCAAAAACTTGTTTTGGATGGTTAAATGAGTGAATAATTTTAAAGTTACAAATTGGTGTGTCAAAACGGCAGTTTCCGTGGGCCGATTGAATCCAAAAGTTGTTCAGCTCTTCGACGTGCAATACAATCCCCGTGTGCAAAATTTCAGCCAAATCGGTTCAGAGGCTTGGGCTGTACCGCGATTTTAAAGTCGGATAAAAATCATTTTTTTTTAAATTTTTGATCAAAAGGGCACTAAGAATGAATACATTTTTAGAAGCAGAATTTGAAGGCCTTTTCTATCGTGAGGTGAAAAATGGGGGTTTGCATTTAAAATTTAAAAGTTGATGTGCCAAAATGGCATTTCTAGTTGCACGATTGGCTCCAAAAGCTTTTCAGATCTAAGTTGGGTTATCACATGCACACGTACCAAATTTCAGCTAAATCTGTCGAGTAGTTTGGGCTGTGGCGTGTTTACGAACGTACGAACGTACGTACGTACGTACATACATACAGACACATTTTAAAAACCACTTTTTTGAGCTCCTGAGACCTCAAAACGTATAGATCCGGTCTTATCTCGAATTCGAAAATTTTAGTGATTGCAGTAACCTCCCTTTTTTTTAAATGGTGAAGTGGAGTGGGGAGGTTAAAAAGAGGTAAAAAGAGCGAAGTTTAGAAAACATCATACTCCAAAATTCTTTATTCCGTTCAACCCTCACAACTCTGATACCTTTAAACGTGTATATTACAAGGTCGCACCACTTGCGGTCGGTAACTTCAAGTAAACCTTGTATCTGGAAGTGGACATTATGATTAATTTTAATTTGCCCGTTGTCATATAAATAATCAAATTTATCGTTTGGGAGGGAATACCGTTTAGAGAACGGACATTTCACTTCTGTTAAGCCTTCATGTCCAACTAAGGAATCAGGTGATGCCCCCCAGTAAGGATATTCCTTGTGTATGAATAAACCACCTTTGTAACACTTAACACTTGATTGTTTTTCGTACAACTCGATGGCCACTTTTTCGTATTGAATACCATGTTTGACAGCCTCAGTGTTTAACGTTTTATCAGAAAGAAATTCCCGAGCCATATTTTGGCGGCTTTTGTCATTTCTGGCTTTACATACCCTACCAAAATTTGAAGAAGTTAACCGACTTCTACGTTCTGATTTCCATAAGGATGATTCCCTTTGCCTTCTTGTTCCTTCCTCGATCTCGTTCCTTTCAATGGAGCTTAAGTTCAAATTAATCAGGAATGCCTCATAGGCCTCTACATCCGAGATTGCTAAATTATTGGTCTGCACGTCGTCGGTGTCAACCATATCTTTTTTCATTGTGAAACAACAGACACGGCAAATAAAAGTGTTGTCGAGAGGCTCCCCATCGGCACACTCAAAATGTACCCAAGATAAGCACTTACTACATTCTACCCAATTTGTCGTAGTGTTTAGTCGACCTAGACCGCAATAGACGCAACGTTCATATTCTTCCATTCTATCTATTTCAACTTCTTCCGAGACTTTATCCTTTTGTAAATTCATCTTTTTGAGGAAGGAACCAGAAAAGTGAGTTTTGAATTTTTTTGGTTTCTTGTTCCATTGCTCTTCAGCTGAGTGTTCATTATCTGCTGTTCGTGATTTTTGTTTTTTTGTGGTGAGCGGACACTTTGGTATATCCAATTTAGTTTCTTTATAGATAGAAATAACATGTTCGCGTGATTTACGTAGGTATCGCGAACACTTTATATTTCGTTGCCCATCTAAAAGATGTCCTTTTGTATATCCAAAATGATTTTCAATGGAGGCATTACTCACACGTGAAAGACCCTTTTCTTTTAGAAATAGTGCTGTCCAAAGTGGACAATATGGAAGGTATTTCTCAAGAATCAGGTCACAAAACTTCGGATTGTAATAAGAATTTCTTTTTTGACTGGGTTCTATAGCAATCGTAATACCTATTGTAATATTTTTAAAAAGGTGATAGAACGGACTTGACTTATAGAGCAGTTTTGTGTCTTTAGCAATTTGTTCTGCCTGGTCTTCCTTTTCAAGTTTAAAACTGTCTTTTTCATCTGATGTCAATGCAGAAATCTCGTTATTGTCAGAAATGAGGCTCAATAGGTTACTCATTGCGTATTTAACTTCAGAGTTGTAATACTCGCTATTTAAAACAATAAATAGATTTGCAAAAAAAATCTTCATTGATGAAATATCATTTTGAAGAACAAATGCTGCCATTATCTGCCTGAAGAACTTCTTCTCGTCATCATTTTTGTACGCTTTATCAATGTCCTTACACACAATTTTAATAAAATGTGCGCAGCACAAATGTATCGTAACGAGGCTTTCTTTAATCTTAGAAGAATTTCCGGTAACAATATCATGGCAAACAGATAAATATTCCGCCAAAGACATATTATTAAATGCTCTACAAATAGCGTGCAAGTTTGCAAAACTAAAGTCACTAACAACACCTGTAAATAAAGGCCACTTATGCCTTTCTTCGCAGAAATATCTGAAGTCGTAAAGAAGTTTATAAATAGCTTTTGAGGTATGAACGCTAGAAATCATTTCGAAAACAGGGAATATCCTGGATGTCTTTGGTATTTGAATAACGGCCGAATATACATATATTCTTTTATCAGTAAATTTTGGCGGTTTTATGATTGAACCAGTAGCATCGAAGTGAAGAAGCAAATTTTTGTTTTGAGTGTAGACTTTATCTAACACAGCGAACTGTTCAATACTGTATATTTTTACATTAAAAGGAAAACTAACCTCCTGAATATATTCTTTGTGATCTTTTTGCATTTTAACGAGATCCATGATATCATCTTTATCACGATCGTTTACTGCCAAAGCTTCACTTCGAATTTTTCTCATACACGGGTCCGATTTCACGTCTTGCAAATTACCCTGTTCGGCTATTTTCAGGCACGCCTCTGCCAGTTTAATTTTTTTTAATGCCAAGGGCTTTTTTGGGATGCTCTGGTTTATGAACATTTTTCTTTCGATACCTTTTACATAACCTGTAATTTTCTGGCTATGGCAGTGATTTATAGTCGAAGAGAAAACTTTAGCTGTTTGACCTTTTACAATAATTTGAAATTTTTTACATGATTTCTGTTTGCAGACAGCTGTTAACTTGATCTCAGATCTTTTTTTTAGATACTTTATATCTTTGAACACAATTGTGCAAACATTGTTAACGTATCTACGAATTTTATTTCTAAAGTACGAGGGGTAGTAATGGGAAATCAGCTTTCCCTTTGAAAATATTTTTGCCCATATTTTATCTGGAATCTCAAAATAGCCTTCCAGATATACTGCCGCTCCCTTTTTTAGTGGTACCAGAGAAGTATTCTGAATATTTGTTGATCCAACCGGCAAGATTAAATTTTCGGGCGGTAAGGACAGATTCATAAATGGTTCAGGGATTTCAATAAGATCTCTAGAAACGTTTACAACTTGATATAAATTGGCATTGATAGGGGCTTCTTCGTGTACAACATTATCACCATTTGCATTCTGGATGCCATTGTCAACATCCAATGAATATTCGAGCCTCTTTATTGGAGACACGTCAAAATATTGCGCTTCTCCGAGAACTTCTCCAACTGACTGACCACAACTCAGACTGCAACGTTTGATGGGTGTTGAAGTAATTCGATTATCAACGGGTTCAGAAATTCGACTATCATCACAAATATCAATCTGCAGAGTTTCAAGACGATCGTAATCGTGATCACATTCGTTGTCATTCAGAGACGAGGGCAATGCCGATGACAGACCTTTTGGCTCAACCTCAAATACACTGTAATGTTTTTGTTTAATTAGGTAAGACAAATTCAATCGATTTTTGTAAATATTTTGTAGTCCTAGGCGCTTACATAATTTAGAAAAAACTGAATCACAACTTCTTAAAGATGCATTGAAATCGTGTCGATCTAAGTTCATGTCACTTATTAAGGAACGTAATAATTCAACACGTTCCTTAACAGGAATATGAAAAAAATGTTTCCTAAGAGGAACCATAATTTTATTTAAGAGAATTCCTTTCAGCTTAGGTAGACAAAGTTAGCAACAAAGACGAGTAAGAGCTGAATGTCAAAAGTGAACTGACGATCTGGAGATAGGTGAATCTAGACGTTAAGCTAGAATTTATCTCTACCAACAACAATGACAATAGAAAAAACACAAACGCTGATCAGTCAAAAGGCAAATAAACTAGTAGGTACGTACCTACATAGGTAGGTATGAACCCACCGTAACTAGCGAACTTAAGTAAGAAAAACCACTTTTATTCCTATTAATCGTAAAATGAGAAAAACCAAAAATGTAAATAGCGTAGACAATATACAATAATAACTGCAACCGACCACACAAGGCTGATCAGACTGTGGTCCTCAGATTATGAACTAATCAACAGAAGAGAAATGAACGGCAATCAATTACCTACCTACCACAATGCTAATCGGCAGAAAGCCGAAAAGGTCTAGCAAACCAACTATGAACTATCAACCGATCACAATGCTAATCGGGAGCAAACCAAAAATAAAAACTTAAAGTGGGTAGGTAATCAATGTAAAACAATAGCAGCCACCGATCACAATCGTCGATCAGTACCTACAGACTATAAGTAAACAGAAAACTAAAGAACTAAAAAGAAATCAGGTTATCAACCGATCACAATGCTAATCGGGAGAAAACCAGGAAACAAACTACATAAATAAAGTTAAAGAAGTAGTCAATGCGACCGATCACAAACGCTGACCAATCGGATTATAAAAAAAATTAAAGGGTGTTAGGTACAGAACCAAAATATTTAATAACTACCCATCAGGTATCAATAGAATTAACTAAGTGAAGAAAGAGTATGATTGTATTAGAACCAAAACCTTCAGTAAGTTATTCACTCTATCACAACTATCACTGCCAGAAAGAAAATACAAAGTGATTCAAGGCAAGGTTCAGTTCAAGGTTGAGTGAGGCTCTAACAAAGAGGAGCTTATCAGACGCGCAAGCGCATAATGACGCTTGCTATTCTAACAATAGACGGACGATGTACATCAAAGCGATGTGTATTACTGTAGATGATTACCAACGTAGAGCGTAGTTGTGTATGTGTATGTACCATTCCCCAACCACTCCGGTCTGTGAGGCAATCTTGTTTTTGATTTAGACTATAGATACCTACCTACATATTTCTCAAATCCGGTTTTTACAACTTCAATTAAGGTACCTATAGTCGTTTTTCTTATTTCAAACCATATTCTCCACCACTAAATTTTGCACCCTTATGGCGAAGGGCATGGGCCCTTCCATGCAAAAATTTGGAAAAGATTCAGCGGTTCAGTTTTGAGAAATTTTCGTTTTTATTATGCTTTGTCAACTATTTTATTTTTAACTTCTACGCTTCGCGGAGCAGTTACTAAAATCGATCGAAAAACCGAATCGCCAAAAACATCAAATCTTTACGTTTCAGGGTCCTGGGAACCCAAAAAAGTGGTTTTTGAAAAATGTCTGTCTGTGTCTGTGTGTCTGTGATCACGCTACAGCTCAAATTACTGAACGTATCGAGATGAAATTTGGCACACATATTCAGTAGGCAATTTGTAGGTGCTGGTTAGATTTTGGGCCACATCGGTTCACGGAAAGTGCGTTTTTGGCACATCAACTTTAAAAATTTAAATACAAACCCCCGTTTTTTACATCACCAAATGAAATCTCTTCAAATTCTACTTCTAAAAATGTATTCACACTTGGTGCCCTTTTGGCCAAAAAACGGTGCCATAAAAAAAACTTATGCATAACTGTATATTTTTATCACCGGATTTGATAGCTGATTTTTTTTCAAGCCGAAAACCTTAGTGCCATTTTTTCGAAAAATTTCATTTTTGGTGTCAAAAATGCTCTTTTGAAATTTTATTGGCAAAATTGTATTATTTTACTATCGGATTTGACAGCTATTGCATTGACGGATCAAAAACCTTAGTGCCATTTTTTCGAAAATTGACATTTTAGGGGCAAAAGGGCACCTTTTTGAATTCTTATTAGCAAAAGAGCATATTACTGTTATCGAATTCGATAGCTGTTGCATTGCCGGATCGAAAACTTTAGTGCCATTTTTTCAAAAAATGTCATTTTAGAGGTAATAACATTTTTCTTTAAAATTTTTTAAATTGTTCCTTTCTCTTAACTGCAATATTTACAAATTCTGTGAGAAAGTAGAAGTTTCTACCGTCTCCGAGACTGCCAATTTTTTTTATTATCAAGATGTGGTTTCTTCACCGCCACTTTTTGCACGCATATGGCGAAGGGCATGGACCATTCCCTGCAAAACTTTGGAAAAGATCCCACGGTCCAGTTTTGAGAAATTTTCGTTTTTGTTATCCTTTGTCAACTATTTAATTTTTTTTTACTATGAAGATGTGGTTTCTTCACCGCCAAATTTTGCACGCATATGGCGAAGGGCATGGACCATTCCCTGTAAGAATTTGGAAAAGATCCAGCGGTTCAGTTTTGAGAAATCTTCGTTTTTGTTATCCCTTGTCAACTATTTTATTTTTTTTACTATCAATATGTGGTTTCTTCACCGCCTAATTTGGCACGCTTATGCCGAAGGGCATGGGCCCTTCCCTGCAAAAATTTGGAAAAGATCCCGCGGTCCAGTTTTGAGAAATTTTCGTTTTTGTTATCCTTTGTCAAATATTAAATTTTTTTTTACTATCAAGATGTGGTTTCTTCACCGCCAAATTTTGCACGCATATGGCGAAGGGCATGGACCATTCCCTGTAAGAATTTGGAAAAGATCCAGCGGTTCAGTTTTGAGAAATCTTCGTTTTTGTTATCCCTTGTCAACTATTTTATTTTTTTTACTATCAATATGTGGTTTCGTCACCGCCTAATTTGGCACGCTTATGACGAAGGGCATGGGTCCTTCACTGCAAAAATTAGGAAAAATTCCAGCGAAGGTTCAGTTTTGAGAAAACTTAATTTTTGTTGCCTATTGTATCGTAGGAGAATTACATTTTTTTTTTTACAATCAAGATATAGTTTTCTCGACGTTTGTGATGGGGGGGGGGGGAAGGTCATGAGCCCTTCCCTGCAAAAAATTGGCGAGAACTCCGCGATTCAATCTGAGAGAAAGCAATTTTGTTCCCTCAAAGCATGAGCACTGAGAAGTTTGTAATTGTTTTGAAAGCCGCCATCTGTTTGCAACGAACGGTTCTTCACGGTCTATTCAGGCATGGGGCGCATGCGCAGTTTAATTCCCCTGACGGGAGCTTGACGGACGCCCATGATCGTTCGGGTATCTTCGGAAAATTGGCGGCCATCTTTTGGCGGCTGCCTTCACTCCGGTATAGACTTAGACTCGCTGCATTAGCAGCCTCCTGAATTTCCGTATTATCTTCGTCGCTGCTGCCTGATGACATTTTTTTTCGATGCCTTTCTAAAAACCTGTATAAGGCATTTTGTCATAGTTTAGTCTCCAACTTACCACAGGGTTCGAAGGGTTCGGTCGAGGGTTCAGTAGTTGTTTTCTAAATACTTGTTTTCGTTCAGCTTTCCCTCAAGTTTGTTTTTATTTGACAGTTTTTGAAAATTTGTGTTTACAGCGTTCTTAGGGATACGACCAGAGATTTGATGATTTGATCAAGCCGACTATATACTATTCAAGTCTATTATACGCGCCAGTAGGGCATGAAATTTTTTTTCTCTATTGGCAGTACTTTTTTGTCAAACTGACGGGAGAAATTTTTTTGATCTGCCATGCTAGTGCTGTCAGTTGCATACATTACACTCTGCTTTAAGATCCTTGCTGTTGCAGTTACTTTAAAAAAATCCAATTGGGGTAAGTCTGCCTTTGATTTGAGTCGACTTGGCAAATATTACGGCTCGTCGGACAATATAGGACTTTTCATAACTAATTACGTAAATAACTATTTTACAATAAAACCGCTCACATGACCAGCTTTTACTGCATCCTCTATTATTTCCTTCGTAATAGTTGTTGCACAAATTGCAGTACCTAATATTGCACTACACCTTTTCCAATTTTATTTGAGAAACGGTCACATTTATTTCAGAAAGTGAAATTGGACCCCGCACCATCCTTACGGGCTTTCTGTCGGTTTGGCTGAAATTTTAGTATGTTGTAGATTTTGACTTCCTGATGAAAAGTTATTGCCACAAAGCAATCGTACGGACAGTTTTTGCTCCAGAGGCTGCCGAAGATAAAATTTTCTGTGACATGCTAGTAAAGTGATGTCTCACAGCAGCTGAAATATATTTTTTGTGATCAGAATAATTGCAACAGATACATACTCATGATTAAATTCATTAGCGTCAATCCCTCTAGTCTAAAATTGTTTTTCTAGCCGCACCAAGTATCAGTTATATATAAAGTCGGTGCTTACTTGGAATAAATAAGGCATCATCTGAAAGTGCTGTTATGTCGATGGGTGGGTTGATCTCTTGAACGTGTAATATGTTGACTTTGTCTACACCATTTTGTGTATTGATCACTAGAAAAAATAGTCAATATATGTACAGTATACACGCACATTGGAGTCATCATACCTGAAGCTTAGGATATGTTTTTCGAGACATTAGTTTCGTGTTGACAAAAATAAGCTGAAAAAATTATTGCACTACCATTATCAAATCATGTAACATCAACACTTACATTTAACAGCATCACTAATTGCGTTCTCAGCTCGGTTCGCAGTCTTCAAACATTTATTTTTCGTCACATCGTCTTCTAAAAAAATTTGTGTTAACAAGTTAAATGAATAAAAAACTTCCTAAAGTTGAGCAAGTCATAATTTGCAGGTTTCCTTTTAGTGTTTCTTAACCTCAACTGCGAGTAAAACGTGGCAACATAAGTAAAGACTCACCTTTTGGCTTCTTTTTGTAATCAAGAGATGAGGAATCTAAAATGAATATATCCAATGAATATGTATCTATTTTAAAAGATAGCAGGAAGTTTAATATCAGAATTACTTTCAACGCATAAAAAATATACCTAAATGGAATAGAATACCTACCAGAAGAGAATCCATCATTGTTGTCATCGTCAGATAACAATCTTTGTTAATTTTAGGAGGTGAAACACTCAATTTCCTTTTTTTAATTTTTTTTTTGCCCTTGCCACGCTCGTTTTCGGAGGCAGACTTAGTTTCAGTCTTTTCTTTTTGGAAGGCGTCATCGTAGGTAGTTACTACAATAATTTATTAAGTATCTAATTTGATAAGCAAAAAATGCAGCAGAGAAGCGGCTGGAACCTCCCCATCGCGTGGATCTTTGTATTCTGTGTAGATAGTAGTCAATTCAACACAATTTTTTTTATCCTTATCGTCTGTGACTAATTTCGCAATTTTCTGACAAATACCAACATCACCTCGGACATCATCCATCACATTTGACAAATGTTCCTTTTAAGGTTAATCTTTTGCCACCTTTTTGACAATAACTGCCACTTTATGTCGTCCACTGTCAGCCCGCTCCCTTTTAATGAGAAAGATTTTTTTCTCTTTTTTCCACTGAAATGGCAGAAACTGTGAATACATTTTTAGAACCAGAATATGATCGTCTTTCTAATAGCGACATAAAAAAGGAAGCCTTGTATTTAAAATTTTAAGTTGATATGCTTAAATGACACTTCCTTTGGACAAATTGCTTCCAAAAGCCCTTCAGGTCTTCAACGGGTCACCCAATCTTTATGTACCAAATTTCAGCCAAATCGATTCAGTAATTTGGGCTATAATGTATTTTTAGTGTTATTATAAAATTTCAATTTTTTGAACCAAACAGCACTAAATGCGAATTAATTTTGTCTTATTTAAGACCAGAATTTGAAGACCTTTCTGATGGTGACAGTAAATCTTTCAAAAACTTGTTTTTAATGGTTAAATGAGAGAACAATTTTAAATTTGGAAATTGGTGTGCCAAAACGGCACTTTCCGTGGGCCGATTAAATCCAAAATTTGTTCAACTCTTCAACGTGTAATACAATCCCCATGTGCAAAATTTCAGACAAATCGGTTGAGGGGCTTGAGCTGTACCGCGATTTTAAAGTCCAATAAAAATCAATTTTTTTTTAATTTTTGGTCAAAATGGCACTAAGAATGAATACATTTTTAGACGCAGAATTTGAAGGTCTTTCTTATGGTGACGTGAAAAATGCGGGTTTGCATTTAAAATTTAGAAGTTGATGTGCCAAAATGGCATTTCCGGTTGCACGATTGGCTCCAAAAGCTTTTCAGATCTAAGTTAGGCTATGAGATGCCTATGTACCAAATTTCAGCCAAATCGCTCCAGTAGTTTGGGCTGTAGAGCGTTTACAAACGCAAGTACGTACGCACGTACGTACGTACATACATACAGACAGATTTTAAAAACTACTTTTCTGGGTTCCTGAGACCTCAAAACGTATAGATTCGGTCTTATCTCGATTTCGAAAATTTTAGTGATTGCAGTAACCTCCCATTTTTTTAAATTTTGATGGGGTTGGGGAGGTTAAAAAAATAACGGGAAAAGTATAAGCCGGTAGGTATAAACTTTTTTTTACCAAACTCATCGATGATTTCAACTTCGTGCAATTTCCAATCATCCTGTGGGGGTGAGTTTTTAATTAATAATATTATGGATCAAACGACCGAATGGGACGTTCGATCCTTATTATGCGATATGTGTTGCCGAAGATGATCTAAATATGTAGTACCCTTTGTGCTACTGAATGCGACGCCTATGTCTACAACGCTCTAAAAATTAAAACCCCAGATTGCTCCCTGCCAAGGCCACTCGCGGCGCTGAACATCATTTCCTTTAAAGCATTCGTGCCGCAAGTACGATGGGTAAAACTGCGAAGAAACTAATTCTAAGCATGTTCCGGGTGAAAATGGGGGGGAAACGATCATCTTCGGCAACACATATCGCATAATAAGGATCGAACGTCCCATTCGGTCGTTTGATCCATAATATTACGCTTCAATGTGTTGCCTTCAGATGATCTAAATATGTAGATGTTTAAAACTCTTGCGGCACTACACTATAGTAGCATTTCTCGTAATAGAAAAAGCGCAAGAAGCGATTTTAACAGTTTATTGAACGAGTTGACGAAACGAACAAAAACACAATTGGAATACAAATTATGTAAAAACAAACATAATTATGTTATGGTAAGGTTAATACAGAGAGACCAAAATTATTGTTAACTTGTAAGGGCCTATTATAAAAATTGGCAAAGGCAGTGGAACCTGACGTCCAACCTGCCGTTTTACGAATTACATCTAAATTGACTCCAGAACGATTTGCCTTGGAAACAGACGCATGCCGCGTACTATGGGCTGTAAAGAGGTCTGTGTCCACCCCGGCCTCCCTGAGGCAGTCCTTAATCCATCTAGCAATGGTTTGCGAGGTGGCTTCATGATGGGGCTTCTTGGAAGTGAGTAACAACTTCTTGTGACCCTTCCTAATTTCACTTATTTATCCAAATAAGCCCTGATCAATGAAGCCACACATAAAATGGGATTCTGGTCAAAACAGGGAAATCTAAGAATTGGTTGTAGCCTGTTCCGACCAGTAGTCTTAATTCTGGAGGGAATTTTTATAGTAACCACATCGTCCAAAAATTCTATGTTTGTAATATCGATTAATGAGAGAGTTTGAACTCTGTGGGCGGAAACTAATGCTAACATACAAGCTAGTTTTTTGGTTAACACAACTAAATCTAAACCGGCATTCGGTCCTAACGTTATAAAATATTGTAACAACATCCGGATCCCAGGTAACGTCATAACGTGAACTGGGTGGATTAACATTAAAGAGACCCTTAAAAAGCCGTTTGAATCTTTGGTCTTGGCTAAAGTCTACGTCAAAAAGAAAGCTTAAAGCTGCCCGGTCATTGTTCAAAGAACCAAAAGATGAACCGTTTTAGGCCTGAGCAGTAAAAAATTGCAGAAAGAGTTCTGTCGCAGCCTCATAGGGATTATGGCGATTATCACTTGCAAACGTCCACCACTTTCGCCAGGAAACGCCATATTGCTTCAGGGTAGATTCGCTTACAGATGCCAAATAGAATTTTGCAGTCGCGTGCGGAACATTCCTCAGTTTAAGGATCTCCCGCACAAAATTCCAGCGACCAGGGTAGTCCTGTGCCAGAACGGGTGAGGCTGATCTCTATTAGGAGATAACAACAAATTAGGATCCGGTTTAAAATAAATAGGATCGGAGACTAACAGTGATTTAAATAGTGGAAACCACGGTTGAGCAGTCCAGTTTGGAACAACAACTATACCTCGCGCCCCCTCCCTCTGAATTTTATTAAGAAATCTTAAAATCAGGGGAAAAGGTGGAAAGGCATAGAAAAAATATTCTGACCAGGCCACTGTAAAGGCATCGATATTCACGGCATCCGGATCGTTCAACCAAGATATAAATCGTTGACATTTAGTGTTCACGCGGGAGGCAAACAGGTCAATTTCTGGGTGGCCTAACCGATCCACGAGTATAGAAAAAGCGGAGTTGGATAACTCCCACTCAGTGTCAATTTTTAAAATTCGAGATTCCGCATCGGCCTCTTTGTTCTCCGAGGATTTGATGTACGAGGCATACACCCAAATTTTCCGCTGTTGACAGAATTCCCAAAATTGCCTAGCTAGCTCGTTCAGCCGAGGAAATTGAACGCCTCCCATACGATTTATATAAGCTATTGCCGTCGTATTATCTAGGCGGAATAGAATTTCGGTATTATAGCTATCTGAGGCAAAACATTTTAGTGCGAAAAGGGCAGCCAGTAACTCTAAGTAGTTTATATGCTCTTCCTTCTCACTAAAATTCCAGAACCCGTGTGCTTTCAGCCCATTACACACGCAGCCCCAGCCCGTGGTAGAAGCGTCAGAAAATATCGTTAGCCAAAAACGATACTCTCGAATAGGACAATTAGCATTTTTGAGGTTATTTAACCACCAACTGAATTCCGGTTCCAGGTCTTCAGTCACCTGCATGACGGCTTTGAAATTATTGTTAGCATTTTGCAAGGCTTTAAATTTTTTAAATTCGCACTTTTTGGTGTATACCCAGCCATAATCTACTGCCGGGCAGGCGGCCACTAGCTTACCCAATAAACTGGCAAATTCATCAATCTTGCAGGTAGAACGCTTCCTCATAAGCTGTATACAGCATTCGATTTTAGACTGCTTTTCGAAAGGTAACTCTAAACGCATCTCCCTGGAATTATAAATTAAGCCCAGAAATTGACATGTCTGATTAGGGACCAAGCAGCTTCTCACTTTGTTTATTAAAAAGCCCAAACTTGTAAGTAATCTCGAGGTCTCATTGATATTATTTATACAGCCTTGATAAGTATCGGCCAAAATCAAAATATCATCTAAATAAATAGCCGAATTATAGCCCCTTTCTCTTAAGCTTGCTACTACTGGTTTCATAATTTTAGTAAACAAATATGGGGCCACACTAAGCCCGAACGGAATACAGGTAAATTCGTACAAAACATCCATGAACTCGAAACGCAAAAACTTTCGAAATTCCTGCGCCACAGGAATAAGATAGTAAGCATTCTTTAGGTCAATTGAGGCCATGAAACAATTCTTGCTAAGCAACCTAGACGCCACCTTACGGTCTTCCATCTTGAAATGTTCAGGGTTCAGGAAGGTGTTTAGAGTTTTTAAATTTAAAATTAAGCGGAAGGAATTGTCTTTTTTCGCAACCAAAAATATAGGTGAGAGGAACTGGCCTTCAACTGGTTGGCATGGTACCACCACACCCAATTCTACTAGAGTTAAAAGCTCCCTTTTTACAACAGCACACTCTGTGTCAGACCAGTTCCTTGCTTTAGGTTGTCTAGTCTGAAACACCCTACTTATAAAAGGGATTTGATAACCCCTAATGCTGGACAAAATAAAATCATCATTTGTAAGTGAGCGCCATGCCTCTGGGAAGAGGCGTAGCCTACCAGCAAAGATGCTTACGTCTATTTCCGATAGGGGAGTTTCTTGACTGGATTGTCCCTGTAGCTCTGCCTGCCGCTGCGGCGCTGAGCAAGAGGTGCTGATTGCTTTTGAACCGATTGATTTTCCTTCTTGGGCTGGCGAGATGAATTCGCAGTTCGTCCGTCCCGGAGCTTTGCTCTGCCCCTGCTTCTCCTGAACGGACCCTGCGAGTTTAAAGAAGCCGTAGGTCCAGGCGGTTGAGGCTGTTTTCTCAGCTCTGCTGCATTCTTCTCCATAGCCCTCACTCCTCTAATTTGATCGGTCAGGTCTGCTCCAAACAGCAAACCATCCAGTGGTCTAGGTGTTAACAAGGTGCCCTGGAGCGCCTTATCCAGCTTCGTGGACAACAACACGCGACGTGTTTTAGAATGTTCAAACTGTAGGTGGTCCAGCATCGCCTGCATAACCTATTAGTCTGTCCATCTGCCCCAAATCCACCCCCTCCCCTCTTTTTCCCAAGAGAAGAGTCAGCAACCTAGCTTGGGCGGCTAGAGAGGCTCCAAGTACATTCTGCAAGGCTTGTAATCTAGAATCTCTAATTACACAACCTTCTGAAACTGTAGACTTGACCTCCAGATTTAAAGAAGGTGCTCCCATGTTTTTAAAATTTTCGGGAGTCGGATACTTCAGTAAAAGTTGCTCCAGCGGTTCTTTATCCAGGCCCTTTTCCATAATCCCAGTCCACACTTTGACCAATTCTTCTTGAACCGCCTCCGCATGCTCGTGAGTCTGAGCCGCAGTACCCAAAATTGTCAAAATATTGGGGTCAAGAGCCGGCGGCCGTTGCACACCATCTTCCGTGTCTGCAACAAAGTACGACATCAAAAAACCTTGTCGAAACTTGAGCAGGCCATCTTCCGGGACTGCATGAAGCTGCTAGCAGATATCTCGAGGTAACGCGCCAACTGCCGGGCGCGTCATCACTCAAGGTGGCGCGCCAGCTTCCGGGCGCGCCAACGCTCAAGATGTCGAGCCATCTTCCGGGCTCAAGACACCGAGTACAAAACACTCTGCTGCACGGGGATGGGGTTAACCAATATGCAAAATAACGACCAGCTATGGACGCAACCCAACATACATTGGGCGCACTGATCCGTCCTTAAACAATAGAGATAAAATAAATATAAGTACCTCGACTATCCTGGTTTTCATCATCATGAGATGAGCCAGAGGAATAGCTGTCGCTCGGTTGGTCGTCAGCTGTTGACATTCCACGGCTAAGCTGATTACGACTTCGAGAAGTCCGATGATAATGGCGGGACCTTGAACGGGAAACACGCTTCCGTTTGAGTCGCTTGCGCTGGATTTTGTCCTCCAAGTGCCGAATTCGCAGTCGAAGGAGCTCCTGTTCTTCCGAAGACTCTCCATCCGTGGATGAAGAAGGTTGAGAGTAATAACGATGATGTTTTCCCATTATAAAGACGAGAATTGTAGAACACACACGTGCACTCACACGCCTAACAAAGGAATGATGTTCAGCGCCGCGAGTGGCCTTGGCAGGGAGCAATCTGGGGTTTTAATTTTTAGAGCGTTGTAGACATAGGCGTCGCATTCAGTAGCACAAAGGGTACTACATATTTAGATCATCTGAAGGCAACACATTGAAGCATAATAGGTTCTTAGTTTCGAAATTATTTTGCTGTCCATGCCATGAACACAACTGTGCCAAAGTGTTACTGAAAATTTTTCTCAATAATGAATAAGTACAATCTTTTCCATTAACTCCACCGCATGACTTGAAGATTTGATACTATAAAAAAGTCAGTGTAGCTGTTTAAAATCCTTACCATCCTGTTTTTATAAATATTGTTAGACTCGAGCAAATGATTTAGGTCTACCAACTCTTCCAGCGTGGTGACTGGAATTTTTTCAACGATTTCATGGTAGACATCATCTTTGTTTAGGGCACCTTGTTTATTTTCCAAAAGGTATTCCAGTTTTTCATTAATCGTGGCCAACATACCAATAATTTGCTCATGATGATCACACTTATTGTTAGAACCAACCTGCAACATGGCCGAATTTTAATAGTGGAAACCAATTATTGTCCTTCTTCACTAAAAATAGCCTCCTTAGTGAATACCAATTTGGATTCCTGCCAGGGAAAAGTACCACACAGGCAGTTACAGGCATATTAAACGAAATCCTACAGAGTTTTGAGAGGGGGAAGCACTCACTCGTCTTATGCTTCGACCTGAGCAAGGCGTTTGATTGCGTCGCGCACAATATTCTACTCGAAAAACTCAATTATTACGGTGTGAGGGGTACTACCCTGGACTTCTTTCACTCATACTTAACTGAGAGGAGGCAATACGTGAGCACAAACACCAGCCCCCCGTCAGACTACAAAATGGTTAAGCATGGCATACCACAAGGGTCTATTCTAGGACCCTTGTTATTTATCAATTATCATAGACGTAAATGACTTAGACAATGTAATCATGTTCGCAGATGACACGACAACACTAGTTTCAAACTCGGACATACACCACCTAAAAACAACAGCCAAAGAAAGAGAAACACAAATCTGTAAATGGTTCGTAGCAAATAAGTTTGCAGTAAACCAAAATAAGACCCAGTCTTTACTTCTATCCACAAACCCACGACTACTCAGTGGTGAATCTATACAAATACTAGGGATAACGCTAGATGATAAGTTAAACTGGGGAGAACAGGTATACAAGACAAGAGCCAAATTAGCTCGCACACTCTTCCAACTTAGATCACTAAAGCACGTAGTGACCGAGGACATCTTAAAGACCGTGTATTATGCGTTATTCCAGTCTCATCTGCTACACGGGTTGTTGCTGTGGGGCGGTAGCGGTTCGGCTCGGTCGATTTTTACAATGCAAAAGAAAGCGATTAGAATTATGGCAGGAATAGGTCAGAGAGAGTCCTGTCGCCCTTGGTTCAAGTCTATGGGGATTTTGCCACTGCCTTGTTTGTACCTGTGGGTGGTTCTCCGGGAGCTTCACAGGAACAGGGAGAAAATGCCAAAATTTGCTGACTGCCACGAACACGGTACTCGGCACTGCGGCGATATTAAACCCAGCAGGTTAATGTACACTAAAACTATAAACTTAATGTGAACGACAGTAAATCAAGTAATTTTATTATTGTTAAAATGAAACGTTCCTGTTAGAAATTGTTTTAGAATTTTAGAAAGATAGCAAAAAGAGAGTAATGATGGACACTGATGGATTTGGGATGTAAAAATGGGAGGATGTTAATCAACATCTTTATGAGGTTTCGTCTTTCGACATTCATCGCAGGACTCCACAACAGCTCTTTGAAAACTAGATAGATGCAACTTTTAGCAAGAGGACAGGTGTATTACATATTTTTGAAAACTAAAATTGGTGTGTCAGGTCTAAGGTTTATTTACGTGGCTTTCGGAATTATAGAAACATTTGCCACGGGTCAGTTATAATTTAGTTTGTCATCTAAAATGAAATTTATTTGAATAAAGCTTGGTACCTTTGTAACAACTTATTAATTTTTAAAAATTAGACACCCAACTGCAAAATAATAATGCTCTTCTTGGTCAATAACATTTTAGGGTTAAATAATGCTCTAAATAAAGCGGTTACTTTGGAAAGGCAAGTAAAAGTAAGGCAAAATATTACTGTTCAGCAAGGAGCAACGAGAAGATGTAGCATTTTCTCACCAGGAAAGGAATTTGGATGGAGGTTGTTAGTCCATGTTGGGGGGATTTCACAGTCGGTAGTGGTGCACAAATTTTCGGCAATGTTAGTGGAAAATGTTAGGTAGTGGCAGTAATTACAAAAATTGAGTAAAGGCTGTCGGGGGACTTCACAGTCGGCAGTTGTGCACAAAACAGCAGTGACCTGAAAATTTGGCAGTGGCATAAAAATTTTTGGGGTGCGAAATGCCCCCCCAGTCAATGTTAAAAACAGTTAGTAGTGAAGGTAATCGAAACTAACACAGAAACACAGACTCGACCCCTCTGTGCCTCCTCCCCGGCAGGGAGTACCTGCTCAACCCCCTTAGCCCTGTCTAAGTGCACTCAAACATGCAAAAATAAATTATTTGAACGGTTTTATTAACTCTTCGGTAAGTACAGCATATTCGGGGGGGCTGCTTTTCTAATTCAGTATCGGTAAAGCCCAGATTAGGTGATTCCACATTCCTCTTGTTAAAAGTTGCATCTATCTAGTTTTCAAAGAGCTGTTGTGGAGTCCTGCGATGAATGTCGAAAGACGAAACCTCATAAAGATGTTGATTAACATCCTCCCATTTTTACATCCCAAATCCATCAGTGTCCATCATTACTCTCTTTTTGCTATCTTTCTAAAATTCTAAAACAATTTCTAACAGGAACGTTTCATGTTAACAATAATAAAATTACTTGATTTCCTGTCGTTCACATTAATCGATTCTGTATTGACTCTTGAAATTCCACTGACTGCCTTCTTAAGTGCGGTTCATTTGTTATTTCTTCAAGTTGTTTAGGACTCAAAACGTGGAAAGGGGGCTCACACAACGATAAGTTTCGTCATAACCTCACTTGCGCAAATTTACTTCGTGGGGCCATTCAAGGTCGAAGGTGGGCGGGCGCGCCAAATTTGATCGTGGAAATTTAGATTTCGTCTAATTTTTCATTTTAATAAATGAAAATACGATTAATTAAAAAAATTGAGCGTCCACCATTTTAATCTAGGGAATTAGTTGGGAACTATACGAATTCGATCAGACAAACGTTTTTCGATTCAATTGTCTTTCATGGCCAACCCTCATTACAAATTTTAAGAATCTCGCTGTATATGTTTGTCTTTGGTTCGCTTCAGGCAATAAAGTCGTACCCATCCTTTCGGGCTTTTGCTTCGGCCAGGTCGTAAGCTGGCCTACTTCTGTTCGTGTTTATCTGTAGGATCTTGAATTTTATTTAATCCGAGGACAGGGGGGGTTCCCGAGACGTCTGGTCATGGCTCTTGCCTTCCCTCGGGTTTTCCGGGGGTTTTTTTGACCGGCGTGCTTCATCCAGTGCGTCGATAAACTTCTTGCAGCGGTTTCTTCCAGCACGATGTCCCTTTTTGTCGCACAGAGGACAGTACGATTCGTTTTTACACTCATCTTGGCTGTGTTTCTCCTGTCCACGGTTATAGCAACGGTCTGTTCTGTCTGTTCCGTCGCACTCCGCTGCCGTATGCTTGTACCCCCAGCAGCGGAAACATCTAATTACATTTATTCTCTCTACCAGTTAGGCCGATTTTTACCCTGCCATCATCTAATACGCGTCTTGCATCTTCTTCCCATAACACCACTGTTGCTGTTTGCGGACTTCCGTGGGCCGGTCTCATGCTTTTTACTGTGCAGTTCTCCACCTTTCTGATTTTTCCTGTCGCCAGCAGTGCTTCCTTTACATCCTTTATTTCGGCAACCTCATCTATTCCTCGTACGAAGAAAACTTTTTCTATAATTCCACCTACGCTCCTGACCTTTTGTTCAGTTAGTATCTTACTAACTTCTTCCTTTACTCTTTTTTCGGAGTCCCTTTTTGTGTGCAGGATGAGGTTCCCATTTGCGGTTTTTCTAATTCCTTTAATTAATTGTCTCGTCGTTGTGTCTGTTATTTCTGCTTTGAGCTTCCTCAAGGTGTCTGCATATGTTACGTCGCCTAGCTCGACGATAAGGGCCTCACTTCTTATTCTTGTCACTGCAGGGGCTTCGTTTTCATTTTTGTCAGGTGGGCCATGGATTGTCACTAGACAGTCTGACAGGTGTAGTGCTGGCTCCACCATCTTTCCAAATTCGTTTAGGTTCCATCCCATTGGGACCTGACCTGACCTGACCCTAGGAAACACGAGCAGTGGAGGAATATATTGACCCGTCGCACTTAAGCATATTTCGGCCGTCACAAGAGTCCCCCTTTCGGCAGAGGTAATGGTCCCAACTTGTTTTTTTACTTTTAAAGACAATATTTTAGATGGCTTATTAGGAACTGTGGTGATACCGATTTAATCACAATTGAATATTCGACTTGCTGGAAAGGACCCTATACGTTAAGGGCGAATTCTCGGCCCAGTCGAAAATGACCAAATTATTTTTTTTTAGTGTAAGTGGGACCAGATGTTTGCTAAAGTAATATTATAAGTCGAGAGTAACAATACAGGGTGCCCCAACACCGATGTGCAAGGTATTCATGACCCTTCATTTTGAAGCTATCGTTTTTACAAAAATACAAGCGCGAAGGTATCCCCCTGTACATGCGGAGCTGATCAGCGTTTATTTCATTTCAATATCTTTTTTATGTCCGAAGATATTCAAGAAGCAAAGATTTAAAAAAAAACCTGTATATCTTGAAAACGAAAAATTACTCTTTATTAATTTTTTTTATGGGCATGAATTATAATCTGAATCGATTAAGACTAAATGCAAAAAAATTGGCCCAAGCAGTCACACTTTAAATTGAACCTGCATTTCAAGATGGCGATGTCAAAATTATGTAATATGAATAGGAATGGGCCTATATTGTTGCTTAAATCAGGTTGTTATGTGTCATATATGAAATAGCATGATGTGAGTTATCTGCAAATTCACATTATGGTTATCTGTTCGTACTACACGGCAAGAAATCAGCTTGGTTTTGAACCAAATTGCATAGGATAATATACTTAAAATTACTGATTTTTGAAAATTTATATTTTCTTAACTAAAAATTACTCTTCTTTTATTTTTCAAGGATTCATTAATTGAGCATTCCTCTTTCCAAAACTACAAAAAAAAAGAAGATTCCCAAGCAGTCACTAATGCAAGTCAAAGAGCTTTGAAACATTTGATCGATTAAAGGCCTGAGCTCTGGCGGCAGAAGTGTTCTCAGGACGTCGAAGAGAAATGTTTGGGTGCCTTTTCAGAAAGTTATAAACCCAGTCACGTCCAGCCAGTTCTTCTTCTTTGTTAAAGTAATTTTGTACATTGTTTTTGTTCGCAAACTGGAAAACTAAACCTCTGAATTCTTTAAGCGTCAAGCCATATAGTCTTCGTTCCCTATCTAATATATAATTCTCCAACTCTTTCTCTTGAGCCGTGGTAAATGTGCATTTAAATCGACCCAGTGACTTTTGGGCGGCATGTGGTAACTCTTTTTGGCTCTTAAAACGCCTTTGTAAAATCGACCTTGGTACATCGTGCGTTTTTGCAGAATTTGTTAAGGACGCACCCGCAAAAATAATGTTTGGATCTACATCTTTCCAAACTTTCCCAACGATTTCAGCAAGCTTACTCGTAGGTAGCACTTGTCCCACATGATTACGTTGCCACTTGACGAGAGATGCATCCCAATCCACTTTTACCGAATGAAAGACCGACAAATCAAGCGGTTGTAATAGGTGACTGCTGTGCGGCGGTAGCTTTAAGATTGTAATGTTGGCTGCTGCAGCCGCTTCTATCACATCTATATCCACATGAGTTGCATGACCATCATATATGACTAGAACAGGAACCGTTTCTTTTACGTACGGAATGAACGTTTTTAAAAAATAGTTTTTGAACACTTTGGACTCCATCCATCCGTTTTCAGTTGCAGCGTACGTCGTGCCTGGATAATCTGTATTTTCTTTTGGAATCCACGAATCCCAAACATTCTTTCCCTTATAAATAATTAATGGTGGAGCCTTTTGTCCATCCGCGGCAGCAGCAAAGAGCACACTGGTATTTGTTCGCCCTGAGCTAGAAACAATCCTTGTAGAAGCCTTTCCTTTTTCGCCCACAACTTTCGTTTTTAAAGGGTCACTACAAAAGCTGGTCTCATCCATGTTCCAAACATTTGACGGTTTGTCCATCAGTTCAAGTTTTTCTAGGGTATTTTTAAGCAAATCGAAATAGGGATATATAATGAAAGGGTCGGTGTTTTTTTTTCTGGCATATTCTAGGGCTTCTGGTTTTTGAATGGACAAGTTATGCTTCCTTTTAAATCTTAAAAACCAGTCTTCGCCGGGTACACCGTTCTTGAATGGGGTTTTGATTTTCTTTTCTTTCACATACTTGCCTACAAGCTCCAAAACTTCTTTTCGGCAAAGTCCAAAACCCCATTTTTCGAAGCACTTAAGTCCGTGGGCGAGAACTTCCTCATCTTCAGCTGGCAAGGCTGTAGGCCTGCCCATTGTACAACTTTTTGTGCCTCTGCGACCTCTGACATGATCTTTAATTGTGCTTCTAGGTATTTTGAGGACTCTGCTGGCCCGTAATGTCCCGTAGGTTCCATTTAATACATTTTGTACAGCAGTTTGTAGGTCTTGGGCCGAATAGGAGGCCTTGTTAGTTTTTCGCTGGTACTTTCTCACCATTATTATTCCTATAAAAGATGTGTGGCATGTAAAATCGTATTTATTTGATATGACAAATTGCAGACAGATGCATAGCTAGAAAACCAACCTTAGGGGTAAGTGCATCCACTAGACGCACTTCCCCATGGAAGAGTAGGTGCAGTTACCGGACACATGAAAAATTTGAGGCAACTGCATCTACCCCTCTAAAATTAGGTTAGGATGACAACTCTACTGATTTTGAATTGTTTCATTTTAGAAGCACGTGTAAAGTGTCAAGCAGAACATCCAAAAATTACTTACACGACTTGGCCTCGAGCAACCTTCAATTTATGGCACAATAACCACGTTTTGCATGGGAGTTTGAACAGGTGATGCAATTTCCGTCCACCATATTTGATGTATTTTTTTCAAGTCGGTAAAGAAGATATCTAAATACCAAAACGGTTATGTTTTCATGACAACCAGGTGGCACTACCATAATTCAAATAATTTCACTGTTAAGAGCGAAAGATGCACTTGCCCCGGAAATGCACTTACCCCATCTTACCCTAGCCCAAACCACTGAATCGATTTGGCTGAAATTTGGTACATGGAGATTGGGTGAGCCATTGAAGAGCTGAAAGGCTTTTTGGAAGCAATTGGTCCACGGGAAGTGACCTTTTGTCATATCAACTTTAAATTTTAAGTACAAGGCCTCCTTTTTTATGTCGCCATTAGAAAGACGATGAAATTCTGGTTCTAAAAATGTATTCACAGTTTCTGCCATTTCAGCGGAAAATAGAGAAAAAATGTTTTCTCATTAAAAGGGAGCGCACTGTCAGTGGATGATGTAAAGTGCATTGTTGTCAAAAAAACTGGCAAAATATTAACCTTAAAAGGAACATATTGTCAAATGTGATGGGTGATGTCGTTATTTGTCAGGCAATTCCGAAATTAGTTACAGACGAGAAGTCTAAAGGTGCGATTTCTATGAAGCGGCGGCCGCCTGGCGGCTGACGCGTGCGGCCGAGCCGCGCTACCCAATTCTTCTAGAGCGTCAGACGCTTACGGTTTGTGGACATTTTGACCACTGGGAGTGAAAACGGTACGTCATTGTACCGTTCGTTTCATTCCAGGCGCCGTATAGGGAAATAACACGGGAAAAGTGTTTTTATTTTTTGTTTGCTCCTGAAACTGGTTCCAGCCAAATCTGAGTAATACGGTCAATGGGCCTCAGTGTCCTCTACGCATGAAAAAAAAATGGACCTGAAATGCCCCCTTCTTAAAACGGGAGGACCGGTTGAAAATTGGAATTTTAAATTTCGCGGGCGTCAATTCAGCGCTGTTTGACATCTCCGAAAACTAAACTTCCAGTGGCGGCTTTCACAATTTCTTGAGTTTTCGCTAACGTCATTTTGTTACTTTTTTGGAATTTCTACAAATTATTGAGTGAATTCTGAGACGAAATAAACCGGCGCATTTTTGCAATAGTCCCAGGGACTGTCAGAAACTTTACTAAAGAAAAGACACTATGAAGGTAACCTCACAAAAATTTTGTCTTTGTTCGCTACAACCAGGCCGCATTTATTAACATTTTAATTCTCGAGGTAAGTCTCTGTTTATAGTTAAAACTGTCTTAATCGTTGCTTTGCTTCAGTTATGAATATTTTCATTGGAATATCACAGACTACGAGAAGGGTTGGTTGAATGAGGAAATGGCCAATATTCAGTTACCATGAACCTGGTACCAAATTCTGTTAAAGAATAACAATATGGAGAGCCACTAAAGGCTAGGTAGCACAGAAGGTAAGGCGAAGGTCTTGCTTAAAAGTTGGTGTATCGATAGACCTTACGAGTCACAGCGAAGACAAGGATGGTTCTGATATTTAGGGTGCACCTGTAAGGCTGATGGAAAAGGCACCTGCAGTCTCCACTCCAAGGCCTGGAAGCTGGTGGTGATGGCCTTGCCTAGACTAGTGGCTTCGGCTGTGCCGAGGAATCTGTTGCAGGAGTTACCATGCCCTGCTTGTCCCCTGGGACAAGATGTGCCTTTGCCCCAACAGTTATTTAACCGCGGAGTGCGTGTTTGGAGTGTGGACGAAGATATGTAACTGGCTTGCCAAATTTTAATTGTTTTATTCTAAAAATGTTAATAATTAATAAAATAGCATACCTAGGTCTTATGGGCCTTATTTTCTAGATATTTTAGTTGATAATTCACAATTTAATGTTGAAATTTTGAATAAATTCTTGAATAATCAAATTAGCGATTTTATGACCGCTATATGCTGTACCGACTGCTCATATAAATGAAACAATATAACTTAGATAATTATTGTCACTACAATATCTCTTGAAGATAAACACATCAAAAATATAAGCAGCAAAAATTTTATTATTTACTTACTATTTATTTTATTTGTTATTAGACTGGACTGTAAGGTGAGAAAGTAATAAAGTTCCTCGCGAGGATTCAATTTACAAAACAAATATAGCAAAACATAATTAAGGGGACGGTGGTAGGTTGCAAAATGTTCATGAATATTGGCCATTTCCTCATTCGACCAACCCTTCTCGTAGTCTGTGCTTCCAGTGAAAATATTCATAACTGAAGCAAAACAACGATTAAGACAGATTTAACTATAAACAGAGACTTGCCTCGAGAATTAAAATGTTAATAAATGCGGTCTGGTTCTAGCGAAGGAACCAAAGACAAAATTTTTGTGAGGTTACCCTCATAGTGTCTTTTCTTTAGTAAAGTTTCTGACACCAAGACTCTCTGGGACTATTGCAAAAATGCGCCGGTTTATTTCGTCTCAGAATTCACTCAATAATTTGTAGAAATTTCAAAAAAGTAAGTAAATGACATTAGCGAAAACTCAAGAAATTGTGAAAGCCGCCCCTGGAAGTTTAGTTTTCGGAGATGTCAAACAGCGCTGAATTGACGCCCGCGAAATTTAAAATTCCAATTTTCAACCGGTCCTCCCGTTTTAACAAGGGGGCATTTCAGGGCCATTTTTTTTTCATGCGTAGAGGACATTGAGGCCCATTGACCGTATCACTCAGATTTGACCGGAACCAGTTTCAGGAGCAAACAAAAAATAAAAACACTTTTCCCGTGTTATTTCCCTATACGGCGCCTGGAATGAAACGAACGGTACTTATCGCTGGAGGAATGCAGAGAAGAGAAAATTAGATTGCAACTAAAGATGCATAAAGTCCATCCCATATTTCCCAAATTTTGATACCCACTCGGCCAAGTTTTTATCTCCGACTGTAAATAGGGGACTTTTGAGTTGTTCGTTTCATTCATTTTGAGATTCATTGGAAATTTATCGTATCAGCGGCTGCAAAGGCAACTTTGATTTCTCTCTTTGGAGAAAGGTAGCGGCATTCCACACTTCCACAGAACTTCCCAGAATTAAAAATGGGATAGGGATGCTTTTTCTATTTTGTCACGTTCTTAAAACATCATTTTGTCCCAAAAATAAAAAAGAAGAAAGCCATATTCTATAAAAAGTGTCAATTAGTCCCTAGCGGCTGCGGCTAGACTGCTCTCGGAGAGGTGCGGCCGTGGGACGCCAACCGCCAGCGGTTGACGCGCTTAAGGAATCGAACCGATTAGATATCATTGAATCGGTGAATCGCGGCCACCGCAGTGCGTCAGCCGCCAGCGGCCGCCGCTTCAGAGGAATCGCACCTTTAAGTTTTTCTGTCGAATTGACTATATACATAGAAATCAAAGATCTGCGCGATGGGGAGGTTCCAGCCGCTTCTCTGCTGTATTTTTTAAAATCAATTTCTATTTTTTTTTCTTTTGTAATAATGCGTGGAATAAGGCAGATTGTATTTAATGACTTCCGATTTAAATAGGGATAGTAAACCTCAGGTAGTCACAGGTAGATGGTGGCAGCTGCTGAACTAAGTACATGTCATGCATTTTTTTTTAAATAAGTTGATTTTGATTAAAAAATAATTTGTTTTATTTTTTACAATAATAATTAAATTGTATAACACTATTATGTAAGCAATAATCGAGCTTTCCTTCTGATTGTTTGTTGTTCCTTGCTTCGCCGTATCTTCATTAGGTAGTAGGCCATCACGGTTTCCAGAAATATTACTTTTTCTTGAATTGTTTGCCGTCTACAATATTTTTATTAGTAGTAGGTACATAAATATATATTTTATGTTTTTCAATAAATAAGTCGGTACTTACAGTTTTTACGCAGATTACGAATTCTGCTTTGCTGTTTGAAAATATATATTGTAGCATTTGTTTTACCCTCCTCCAATTTAATCTGTCCCTTCCACAACCAATTTTAGGCATTCCTATGAAATGCTTTAAATTTTGTAAGCACTTGAATAAATTTTTTTCTGTGGGCTTCTCGTAATATTTTTCCTTAGTTATGAGATGAATTATTTTCCTTCCATCTTTAAATTGGGGGATAATACTGCCCACCATGGTAGATTGAGCTGATAGTCTTCCAAATTTTTGCCTGTACAAATATTAATTGTAAGGTTATTTAAATTAAATATTTAAAACACCGAAAGGTATCGGCGATCCCTCTTGACATTTTTAGCTCTGCGGATATGCAATGTACCAAAGTGTATCGCTCTGGTAATAGAAACAAATCTTTTTCTTCCTCCCACATTATTTTGCTTTTATGCTCCTTCGTTGTTAAAAAGTGTTGAAAAGAAAAACTCTGAAAGAAATAATTAAGTATTAAATTAAGATTTTATAATGAGAAATTGTGTTTTTTTTGTATATGAGATACATATTATGCTTACCATCTTAGGGCCGATTGTATAAAAAATAATCCCAGTATTAAATTTAATACCGGGGTTAGTCGTTAGGCAACGAGTCTTCTGATTGGCTCAGACCACGCTCAGGCATAGAAACCGTTGTATAAAACGCGATTATCCCCAGGATTATTTTTTATACAACCGGCCCTTAGTGATACGACGTTGTAGTCAATAACTCACCCGCTAAACATCGGAACATTGCATATACGTTGAAGCAATTTTAATTTGCAACGTGTAACGTTGTCATTTTCCTTGCAACAACGTTGCAACTGCTTTGCAGGGTTGTTCTATGTCCCGACCCAATAACATTAACAAAGAAACGTTTCTAGTGGCTCGGTTGCCACAACCCGCTCTTGAAACGTTGCAACAAGCTACACTTGGAACGTTGTAACAAGCTACACTTGAAACGTTGCTACACCCTGCTCCTGCAACGTTGTCGTAATTCACTGATTGAGATGTTCTTTCAACATTGATTATTTAACGTTCACAATTTGTAAAGAATTTCTGTTTAAATGGAATTTGGACAGTGGAATAAAACTACAAGCATACCGTATAGTTTTATTCCAGGTCGAATTTCGCATTTAAACAAAATTAATTACACATTTGAACGGACAAGCCAATTTTAATAATTTGTATAACCATCACGTTATTCTTGTCTTATTAATTTAACTCTATTTTAAACATTAATTTTTTGCCATGCGAGCATAATTAATTATAAATATAAATATGGTAGGTAGGTAGTAACCTTATTATTACTAGGTATAAAAACAAAATAATATACTCTACCTGGTTCTATATTGTTAACTTTTATGTGATCATCAGTAATAAACATAAAATAATATACTCTGCAAGATTTTAAGTATAAGAATGGGAATGATCGACAAACATCAAATAACAGCAAAAGAAGTCAAAATAATGCCTATATTATAATGACAAATATGATTTTAAATGAACTTACAAAAAATTCCTTCAAAACAAAAATATGATCCATTTCAGAAAAAGAGAGTAGAGCAGGTGTAACCAATCCGCATCAAACACCCCTCCAACAGCTACAAATGAAACATATGATTATTTGTAATAACGCAAATAATATTTTTACTTACAAAATTTAATACATTTATTGGACCCTTGATCTCACTAAACGCGTCTTGGCGTGTTGAAACCAAATCATTATTTGTTTTTGAAAGGTGTGTTCCAACACATATGGGTAGTTGAGTTTCACGGCATCTGCAATTTTGGTAAGCTCTTAGGATAGAATAAAGACACTCAGAAGCATATACCTTTCAATATCTCAAGTACTTTGAGCCCCTCTAACTTATAATTTCCCTTCTGGCCACGAAGGCTTATAAACTGGCCAACAAAATTCGTAAATAACAGCTCCAGACATTTTCGTATTGCTTCACGTTCATCCTTTGCATTCAAGAATCTGAATTTATTAAGCTACAAAATTATTTAAAATTATACCCAAGACATAAACGCCATTTACTTACTAACTGTTGATGGGCTATAGGCTCATTGAGCACTTCTTCTAGGTCGATTAGCTCTGCAATTGAATTTACGGGAAGATGGGGCAGAACGTATTCTTCCTGTTCCATGGCGACGCCACATTTCAACTTTTTTTCTATTTCCGCCAATCTTCTATGTATGAGCTTTAGTGATTCAGACATTTCAGTTAACACAAGTCGCAGGTTTTCATCTTGTATTGCTATAATTTTAACAAATGTAACGCTATAATTATAGGTGTGCTTTTAGACCTACCGACAAGATCATTTCCCTTCTGGAAAAAAATTTGTGCATGGGCCAAGTCATTATTACCTTCTTCAACAACATTATCCGTAGCCAAGTTATCATTTTCTATGCTTCCATCAATCACTTCTCCCATGGCAAAGTTATCATTTTCTATGTCCCCATCAATCACTTCTCGCATGACCAAGTTATCATTGCCTTCTTGAATCTTTAAAGGGGTCCCACCGAAATAAGGTATAACTAAGAACATAAAGAAAAAAGTCCTCCGATAAATTAAATTGCAAAACTCGTTAAATCCAAGATCTAAAAAAAATTACTGGAGTCGCCATAAAATTTTAAGTAACGAGAACTCAAAATTAAATTGCATTAAATTAGTTCAATTGCAAAGCCTATAATACAGCTAGAAATCTGTTATTCTATTAAACTAGATTAATTACATAAGTTTTTAGGTCTTTGCAATTAGGACTGAATAATATTAAACAAAATACTTAATCTTTCTTTCGTACTAACCCTGGCCAACAGTGACCAATAAGGGTTGTACATTATTGGTTTTTTTAATCGGTTCTTCAGGACGTTCTTTAGGAACATCAACAGGGACGAGTTGGCCCTTAGAGGCTTCAGAAAGAGTCTTTGAGGTCTGATCAACATCCTTCAAGGTTTGGTGAGGCTTGACATTTTTCTTCGTTTCCGTAGTTTTCATAGCAGATGTTTCGCCCTTGACTTCTTCCTCTCCCTTATCACTGTGCGTTTCTTGCTCAGCTGTTTATTACGAAACTATAGTAAATATTAAAAATTCTACCATTAACTTACAGCTTAAGCAGGGTGGAGGTGATAGAGAACCGGCTTTATATCTATCTGAGCTGGACGACGATGAGGAGCTGTCGTACTTTATGTTCTTCTTTCTTTTTCTTTTGCCTTTAACGTCATTCTCGTAGTCTGTAGTATAATCGTTATCCTTGGCAACTTTAGTTTCATAAAACTTAGCTTCTTTGTAGTTACCTAAAAGTAAGTTTGAATATAAAACAATACATCACAAAATGTAGGTACCTACCATATGTCTTTAAAATTCTAATGGGTTCAATTATCTTCCAAGTTTGCGGATCAGGATCCTTTTCGCCTTTAATTTGAGTTTGTGGGACTTTCGATCTAGGGGGCCAGTACGTTGCTTGCAAAGAACCCTTTTCAAAAATCCACTTCGAGGGGACAGCCGAAACGTAGGTTTGCTTCTTAGATTCGAATTCAATGACTGAATAAATCATCTAAGATATGAGTAAAAACGGATATTTTCTTCGACATTCTAAATAGGTAGGTAAGTACTTTTAGCACTTTAATTATTTTGCAATTTTTTTTTATATACAAAAATCTTTATTACCAAGTCTAAACACGTGTAATAAAACATTTTCTACTCAGTGTATCCAAAAAATGCACTATTTGTTACAATAGAAGATAATTCGAAAATTCTGTGGGTAATTGTTAGAGGAGTTTTTAATGGGAGCGATCGATCGACATTTACTTATTTACATCAACAATTACTGTACCTACCTACATTAAAATTGTCATTAAAATATTATTATATTTAATACATTTTAACATAACTTTATTCAAGGGACATATTTCAAGATTATCTGATAAATTATCCACAGTGCCATATCCTAATAATTTCGATTTACAAGGGGTCGTAAACACAGAGCTAAAACTTAAATACTTCCTGTACAAAACAAAAACTGTGTTTGTTAATAAACATTCTAAAATTTTTTCTATTTTAACATATATATCACCTTCTAAAGTACAATGGTCTGTTTTTGGATATGTACCAAAAATCAGTCGTTTATATTCAATGTGTTTTAAAGATCTAACCATTGCATTATTTAGCAATGGCTCTTGGTGAACGCTATTTGGATTTGATACGCTTTTTCCTCCAGTAATAGTTTTTTGAGTGATATATTTTCTCTCTGCATATAGTCTATTAACGATTTCCTCCAGGGGTCTTCCAGACGTTCTTAAGTCTTCTTTAATACCTTTTAGTCCATTTTCAAATCTAAAAGCGGTGAACGTGTCTAATGGACCACATCTTTGCACATCGGTGGATAAATGAATTAAATTATGGATGTTGTGCGATATAGGTATGTTCAGTTTCATATAATTTACCAAAAGTTTTTACAAAATAAACCAACAGTTGATTCGCAAATACATTGTATGGGATACATAATTTTGGGCAACACAAAATTCTTACCGCCACATGTAGAGTTAAGAAATTTATATATTGATCTTGTCTCAATCTGTGTTTAAGTAGAAGTGGGCCGGAATAAAGGAGGAACTGTCTAAATTCGGTTGCTTTCCATCTTTCGAGATCTTTGAGACTTCGAGGCAACCGAGAAAAATCTTTATAATAAAAACTTTCTCTCATGTTAGTTAAATCTGCACTTAATATACGTATGTCTTCATTGGACATTCTTACAACAGCGTTTCCATGGACCCAAAAATGGAGTAATTTCTTCATTACCCCCTCATACACGAGATGCATGGCATCTAAGGGAAAACTGTTCACCAAGTCGATTGATAATTCTTGTAATGGAGTATGATAGTTGTGGTCTTCTTCATAAATTCCGGAACGAAAATTGGCATCTGTTCGTAGTGCGGCATTTAAATTTGGGTAACTCATTCTTCTGTTAAAAAATGTGCCTTCTGTGGTACATTTTGTACAGCCAAAGTATGAATTATGGCCTTTTATACCCAAGATAAAAGATTTTGCTGGTGCATCACAAATGAAATATCCCAACTTGATAAACATCACTCTATTATTTTCATAGACAAAACCATTTTGCTCCACTGACAAATAATCATCAATGAAATTCCTCAAAAGCTCAACAGGATTTTTTGGTTTAGAAAAACTATGCCAAATACCAATTATGAATGAAGAATTTCTCTCAAATTCATTTGAAGCTATACTAGCTTGAATGGGCCAAAATTGGCTTGAAGAACTATAAGTTAATAAAGGTAACCCATCCACGTTTATATTAAGGGCAATTGCATTATCTTTGATAATGATATTATTTACACTTAGGTAATGTTTAAGGCTATCAACAATACCGAAGTGGTAGTATCTACCATTTTCTGTGGCCACAATGGACCTTTTTTTTTTTTTTTTTTTGTTTTGGGGGGGGAAAATACCTTTACGTACACCCAGGGAAAGGACCCTGGGTAGTGTGGGGCTCAGCGACCTCAGGTCTTCGGATCGCCACTACCCACTAAAAACCCCCTCCCGACCTCTTTCCACCAGGGAACTGCCTTTCGGGGCATTACTTCCTGGTGGTGGCCACAATGGACCTAGGAACTTCAGCTTTAGTTAAGGTTCTACCATCTTTAGGAAGATTTGTAAATTCGCTGAATTTGTTTTCAGGACTTCTTAAAATTTGCAAAAGTTTTGTTAAACTATTCTGGGAAATATGAGATCCCACAGCCCATTCTGCCAATTTGTGTGATAAATTTTGTGTGTAATTCATCGTCTTCGTCGCACAATGCAAAAGATGAGCTTCTGTCTGAATTGGCTTAATGGGCAGCACAGAAGTACTATTGAGGACGAAATTGTTATTCGCTTGAGGATTTGCTGCATCCTGGAGCACAACTCCTTCATCCTCGACATCAGTGATATCCATTGCATTAGCCTCTACATGCTCGACATGCTGCTCAACAAGCTCAGAAGGAGCTTTGATAGGAGGTTTTGATATCGTAATTTGCCTCATTAACGATATTTGGGTATTTTTCCTAAGGATACGATTAAGATGCCGAGTTGATATTTCTGAAATTGACTTCCGAAATGAAACCTACAAATAAATAATATTTGGTGTAAGTGATGCGCATTAGAGGATCTTTTATATGATAACAAATATTACTGGGTAGGTACTTTGATAACGACATTAAAGACAAAAATGTTATTACCGGTTTCAAACATTGAGGTTATGTCCAACTTTTTATCCCAACATTAAAATACTACCTACAATGCTACAATGCTACCTACATAATTTATGAAATACAGACAATACTTACAGCTTTCTGTTCGTCCATGGCGAACTTGCTTTATATTAAATTAGAACAATGAAAACGATCCACGGACGCGGGCGTAGCGCGGAGTGAGCCGCAAGGGGAAAAACGCGGGAATCACGGTAAGTACCTACTAGAATAAAACAAAAAAAGGAAACATTTTAGAAAAAAATGTTTTGTATAAAAGTTTTATGAATTCGAGGGGAAAATGGATGGCATCAGCGCCATTTTGATTCAAGGTCATTTTCAAGGTCAAATGAAGGTCAACTTGATTTTTTTTAATGGAAACCTATATTTTCTATTACAGATTCTAATTCCCCGTAAAAGAGCAAACAACTCTCATCTAAATTATTTTTGGATCCGTTGGATGTAAATTTTTATCTATTTCGAAATGCCTAGAAATTTCCTATAGTAACAGCTGTACTTATAAGTCAAACTGCAACTGTTCTTATTCGTGGTAATTTTTGATTTAAGCAGTCATTTTGGAGATAATTGACGTTCTGCCTTAATAAGCACCAGTTACCTTGTGTAAAATCTGCATAAGCCGGTTTCAAAATTAGAAACGACTTCGACCTACAAAATTTTTGTGCCAATCGGCGCCATGTCATTTCCCATGGAAAATGGTGACGATTGGCACAAAAATTTGTAGGTCGAAGTAGCTTCCTAATTTTGGCACTAATAGACTTGTGAAGATTTTATACAAGGCAACTGGTGCTTATTAACGCAAAACCTCAATTATCTCCAAAACGGCTGCTTAAATAAAAAATAACCACGAATAATAAAAGTTGCAGTTTGACTAACCCTTTGTATTTAATACCACCAGATCTAAAATTCGTGACCTTGAAAAATGTCAAGGCCATTTCGGGTTTCTGAGGATTGCGTTGTCAGAATTCGATAAAGTTCACAGTGTAGACGTAGGTTCATACAGTGCCAATAGCTCCTAAAATTCATTAAGATCCGGCAGTCCGTTCCTGAGATATCTGAAAAAAACTGCTCTCGATGGCGCACCTTTGGGGTGCTGTGGCTCCCTTAGGAAGCGACTTCGACCAACAAATTTTTGTACCAATCATCACCATTTTCAATGGGGAATGTCAGGTCAAAATAGTGCCAAGCATTATCGGGACACCCTGTATACATATAGTAGTTATTATAGTAGTAGCTAAAAATTCAGAAGGCCGAAAAAAAAACTAACATCACCATCAAATCCCTCATTGAATTATATACAAATTTACCGAGTTTCGGATAGATCGTCTCATTAATAGTGCCGTGATATTTTTTTATGAAGAACGCAGATCCTACTTTCGGGCGCCTGGCAGACTTCATTGGTCCCGTTAGAAAAATGGCAGACCACTCTTTTCTTATATTTCAAACTATGAGCTATTGAATGCAAGCAGTTTCAGCGTTAATGATTTCAGTCAAAGAACTTGATTTTTTTGACATACTTATGCAACAGGCAGACACATTTTGTCCCGCAGGCGAAGTGGCAGACCGGATTTTTTGGACACTTCATGGTGCCCATTATTCATATAAACAATTTCAGCGTTAATGATTTCAGTCAATGCTACTTGTTTTTTTGACATATTTGAGGTCCTCTTGCGGGGCCTTGTCCCGCGGGTACCCTGGCAGACCGCCATTTTCTGTATTTATGGCACGCACATAGATGAATAATGTGGAAAAGAATGTTAATGAAATCGGCCGAATTTTTCTGTCGCTGCCTATCCCGGACTATTTGGGTAGAAAAATAGAAATTTTGAAATAACACTGAAACCACGTTATAGCCCAAACTACTGGAAGGATTTGTCTGAAATTTGGTACATGGAGGTCAGGTGACCCGTTGAAGATCTGAAAGGCTTTTGGGAGCAATTGGTTAACGGGAAGTGCCATTTAGGCATATTAACTTTAAAATCTTAAACACAAGTCACGGAAATCAAAGACCCACGCGTTGGGGAGGTTCCAGCCGCTTCTCTGCTGCCTTCGAGACATTTGCCAGTCTCAAGATAAAACGACCACCCTGTATAGCAGTTATTATAGTAGTAGCTAAAAATTCAGAAGGCTGAAAAAAAAACTAACATCACCATCAAATCCCTGATTGAATTATATACAAATTTACCAAGTTTCGTATAGATCGTCCCATTAATAGTGCCGTGATAATTTTTTATTAAGAACGCAGATCCTACTTTTCGGGGGCCTGGCAGACTGCGTTGGTCCCGCTAGAAGAATGGCAGACCACTCTTTTCTAACATTTAAAACAATAAGCTAATAAACGCAAGCAGTTTTAGCGTTAATGATTTCAGTCAAAGTAGGTAAGTACTCGATTTTTTTGACATACTTTTGCAACTGGCAGACACGTTTTGTCCCGTAGGCAAACTGGCAGACCGGCTTTTTTGGACACTTCATGGTGTTCATTACCCATATAAACAATTTCAGCGTTAATGATTTCAGTCAATGATACTGGTTTTTTTGACATATTTGAGCCGACCCCGTGGGGCGTTGTCCCGCTACTCGCATGGCAGACTCGACTTTTTCGACTCACATAGATATAAGTAATAGGAAAAATGACTTTAGAAAGTTAATGAAATGAGTCAAGCCAATCTGTCGCTGCCTCCCTGACAAAAGGGTAATAAATGCGAATAAATTGTATCTCATTTAAAACCAGAATTCGAAGACCCTTCTAATGGTGGCAATAAATCTTTCAAAAATTTGTTTTGGATGGGTAAATGAGAGAATACTTTAAATTTGGAAATTGGTGTGCCAAAACGGCACTTTCCGTGGGTCGATTGAATCCAACATTTGTTCAGCTCTTCGACGTGTAATACAATCCCCATGTGCAAAATTTTAGCCAAATCGGTTCAGGGGCTTGGGCTGTACCGCGATTTTAAAGTCCGATAAAAATCTCGATATTTTTAGTTTTTGGTCAATAGGGCACTGACAGTGGATACATCTTTGGAAGCAGAATCTGAAGGCCTTTCTTATTGTGACGTGAAAAATGGGGGTTTACATTTAAAATTTAAAAGTTGATGTGCCAAAACGGCATTTCTGGTTGCACGATTGGCTCCAAAAGCGTTTCAGATCTAAGTTGGGTTATCACATGCACACGTACCAAATTTCAGCCAAATCGGTCGAGTAGTTTGGGCTGTGGCGTGTTTACGAACGAACGAACGTACGTACGTACATACATACAGACACATTTTAAAAACCACTTTTTTGGGTTCCTGAGACCTCAAAACGTACAGATCCGGTCTTATCTCGAATTCGAAAATTTTAGTGATTGCAGGAACCTCCCTTTTTTTTTAAATGGTGAAGTGGGGAGGTTAAAAAACTCCCAGTAACGTTGACTAAACGTGTAGTGAGCAAGGTTTTGCTTATTGCAGGATCATTTCAAACGCAACGTTAAAATAATGTTAAAAACATTTTCATTCATAAAAGTTGAAAATTATAGGTTTCTGGAACATTGCAGTAGAATGTTGATGGTAACTAAACACAAAACAACTTCCAACAACCTCTCAGTTTACTTACCAACATTTTGGAGCATTACATACCACCCCACAACATGGCTGAGCAATTATCACAAACTCGTTCAAAACATTAATTAATGCAAGATTGTAGCAACCTTTCGTAGAGTTCTGCAACGTCCAATGTTTAGCGGGACAGCTACTGTGAAACTATTTTAAAGGGTAGGTACCTGAACGGTTTATATAGGAATGCATCAGGTAAAGATTTGGTGGTGGGAGGGGGGGGGGATAGTTCGTTACATTTCTGCTGAATTGTTAGAAAATGGGAAATGTATTTTCTGTTAGTTATTTATTAAAATATTTTTCCGACAATATGTACCAATTTTTTTGTAAATATCTAATGTTTTTTTTGGGAATGGGACTCGGCGCCGACCCATCTGGGCGACAATTTACAATTACTTAACATGACTTATTAATAAAAATTGTTGGTTAAACTCCTCAAATAACTTAAATAATCCATGCGATTTTCGTAGTTTTCTATTATATTTTTGATACGTCAATCAGCATCTCTATACTTTTTTAGTTTTTCTATAATAGAGCAAATCCTGCTAATAATTGTCCCTAGACTTTTGCACTTTATGAAGGTCGCCAATTAATTTCCACAGCGTAGGATGGTCCACTCCCAGTTCAGCTTGCAATCTTCTGTTTGCAGCTTCAGCATGATTATTGGTGCGGTCTTCCCCTATATAATAATATAATAAATTATGTTAAGTTAATTATTAAATAACTCACAATCTAACTCAAACGAAAACCTTTATTTTGAATAATAAGTAAATACTTCTAATTGCTCGACACATCAAATGACTTCCACGTCTCTTGACTCCATGTCCTAATACCTCGTCGTGTTTTTCCTTTGCTTCTGTGCTGATCTCATCGCCCTCGACTGGCGTCGTCCAATGCCTCTGTAACCCAAACAATCCTCAAAGTCAGCGGCGCGGCGGCTGTCCCCAAATCTCAATATAATTGTAAATTAATTATTTAAAATGCTTTTTTCTACGACCACTATTAAAAATACTTGTTTTAACGTTTGTGGACAATTGTTAAAAATGACATTTTATGATACCAGTATTAAAAGTCATTTACTTTTAACATTTATGTTAAAAGTGATTTACTTTTAACATTCAGTGTTAAAAGTGACAATGCAACAACAATTAAACAAGCCCCGACAACAAATTGTCACTATACCTTAGTTACAGCGAATTTCATGCACGTTTTCAACTAATAATAAGAAAATTTTTGCTTTTAGTCGTGTTTGTATAAAAAAATTGTGTATGATATACGTGCTAAAAGTGATTTTATTTTGTTCGAAGGGATGGGCCACTCCGCTGCGCGTCGTGTCCCAAACTTCCCTTCTCACAAAATAAAATACCACTTTTAACACTTATATCATAAATAACTATTTTCTACAAACACTATTAAAAACAGTTGTTTTAACGTTTGTTGACAATTAGGCGCGTGCGTCTCAGGGTCTCCCCACCCCGCTGGAGGATCAATAAACCCAGCTGATCCATTTAAGTTACGTTGTTTTCGGTGCATTCTTGGATTGTTTTTGGGATTTATCGAGTTCTATAATTATTTCAATGGCGAATTAAAAACTATATCGACTAAAAACATTGGTGAATCAGAGGTGTTCGTTATTTTCATTGTTTAATTTATATTTTGATCTTTATTTCGCGCTAAAGTCGAGAAACTTATTTTATTTATGAACCATGAAACACAATACTAATCTTTGTTTTAACTTGGAGAATGTGATGTCAGTAGTCGTGAAGGGGATTAATTAATTGAAGTTTATGTCGTTATTGTTTATTTTACTCTGTGATAATGCCCTCATTTTGTGCTGTAATCGGTTGTGGAAATAGTGCTGCTAAAACTCCTGTTGGTCATGGATACTACAGGTAAGTATAAATTTGCAGGTTTTCTATTTATTTCAATTGGTTACAGAATTCCCAATGTTATTAGAAACAAATCACAAGAAGCTCAAAAACTTTTAAAGAAGAGACGACATCAGTGGATTCAAGCTTTAAGAAGAGCTGATTTAACTGAAGTAAAATTGAAATATGCTAGAATATGCTCAGTCCACTTTCATACTGGTTTGTTTATACAATTTTATAGTGTACCTGTACAAAAGTTTGTAGGGAAGCCTGCTGAATTGGACAGTGTCAATCACCCTGACTGGGTGCCTTCACTTAGAATGGGATATTCCTCGACAACACAACCGGACCCAGAAAGATATGCTAGGTCAAAACAAAGGAAACAAACGGTGAGGAGGACGAACAGGGTACATAAATCTTTTAGGATTGCTGCTGTTTATTTAGCGCTGTTAGTGTAGGTTCAATTCAAGTAAGTGTAAGTATCATCAATGCTGATCCATTGAACTTCAATATTTCACTGAGGGGTTGGCCATGCGAGGAATTTGTTGTCCCTCACAGAGGAATTTACAGAGGAAATTGTGAAATTTGCAAGGTAATGCGAGGAATTTATGGGAATTTGTTGTCCCTCAAATCAGGCCATGGCTAACCCCTCGTATTTCACTAACAATGTTTAACTTTCTTATATGCTTCTAGGCTGGATGTAGATGTAATGTAACTAACTGTAGTACTATTTGGGAAGAAACTTTTTTTCAGAAATGTGGGCTTTTTTAAAAGGCAAAAGTAGAAATATTAGGAATAAAATACGTTTACAGGGGAAAATACCACTAAATTTAAATGAGGTAATACCTACTGATGAAGGTATGATTGATGCAACACAACCTGTTGAGGTTGATGAACTAAAGAAACCTACTTATGATGAGCTCGAAGACATGTTAAACAAGGCCAATGAAGAAATTGCAGTCCTTAAGCAGGAGCTGAAACGTTACAGGATGGAGGAAGAAATTTTCGAAAACAATGATGAAGAAGTAGCTTATTTTACAGGATTTCCAGAATACTGTTATTTGAAAAATTTACTTTTGGCCATTGAAGATCACCTACCTGAAGGCCCAAAACTGTCTAAATTTCATCAATTATTGATTGTATTGTTAAGATTACGACTGAATTTTCATTTCACTTATTTAGCAAAAATTTTTCAATGCCATCGGACTACTGTAAGCCGAACTTTTGACAGGGTTATTGAAATATTGTACTATAAGTTTAGAACCTTTATTGAATGGCCTAAAAGAGACGATTTACGCATGAATACGCCAAGTTGCTTTTTACATGTTTTTGGAGAGAAAACTACTGTCATTATAGACTGCTTTGAAATTTTTATTGAAAAGCCTTCTTCACTCGAAGCATCTGCAAGAACCTGGTCCAACTACAAACACCATCACACTATCAAATTTCTCATTGGCATTGCTCCGCAAGGTTATATTATGTTCATTTCAAATGCATATGGGGGCCGTGCCAGTGATAAATTTATAGTGGAAAATTCAGGATTTCTTAACAATCTACAAGCAGGAGATTTAGTAATTGCAGATAGAGGTTTTTCTATAGATAACTTGGTAAATTTATATTTGGCTCAAGTAAAATATCCTGCTTTTACTAAAGGAAGAAAGCAGTTGGAACCAGGCGAAGTTGAAGACACGAGAAAATTAGCTAGTGTTAGGGTTAATGTTGAAAGAGTTATAGGCTTATTGAAAGGGAAATATAATATTTTACATGCAGTGTTTCCCATGCTTCAGTTAAAAAAGGGGGATGAACAATTTGCATTAATTGATATAGTACATTGTGTATTAAAAGCGGAAAGTGCAACTTTTGTGCTCGGAACAAGTAAATTGCTGCTCGAGCCTTTAGGCGAGAGCAGCAAACTTGTGAGAGCACAAAAGGCACTTTACGCTTTCAATACACATACTATTTTTTCTACGCCCCTTATAAATAAGGCAAGAAGAAGCATATTTTTCTCAATTTTTAAAAAACAGCATGTCGTCAATCAGTACATGAATTTTTTGTAGTTATCTGTGGACGTTCCTATGACACTGCTTTTGTTATTTTTCAAAATACGTCAAAAATTTTTCAAAGCGACTGTAAACTAGAGATTTCGTTGTTCTCTTGGTCAGAATGGCAGACATTGATAGTAGTGACGAGAGTGTAGTGGATCTGGAATGCACCCCGCCACACATAAAGGAAGCCGCGAAAAACGTAATGTTGAATTTGTTACCTGACAAATCGAAGACCAGGTACGAGAGAGAATACACGTTGTTCGTGCAATGGTGCAAAACCAATCAAGTTAAATCATCCTACTCTGAAGATATATTGCTGGCTTATTTGTCGGAAATTTCGAGAACGAAGAAATCATCTACTATATGGTCAGTGTATTCAATGTTGAAGAGCACTCTGTCTTCCAAACATAACGTAGATATCTCAAAATATAGCAGATTGATAGCATTTCTAAAGAAGCAGTCAGTGGGATACAGGGCCAAGAAATCAAAGGTGCTGAGAAGGGAAGAGATTAACAGGTTCCTATCAGATGCTCCGGATGAGTGTTATTTGATGTTGAAGGTAAATTATGGCGCTAAATTATTTTTTAATAATGATGACATTGTAGGTTGCTTTAATATTCGGTATTTTCGGGGCCTGTCGTCGCGACGAGCTGACCAAAATGCTGATTCACGACATAGAAGATAATGGGACAATCATGGTTGTAAAAATTCCCAATACCAAAACTGGAGTTCAGCGTACTTTTATTGTGTCTAAAGGAGGAGAACACGAAGTGGATTATTTGGGCTTTTGCCGTAAATATGTGGCACTCCGTCCATCCCATGCAACGACGCAGAGATTATTTTTGAGGTATGAGAATGGAAAGTGCACGAACAGAGTCGTGGGGATGAACACATTTGGCAATATGCCGAAGCGTATAGCGGAATTTTTGAATTTACCTGGTTGCGCTTCCTACACTGGTCACTGTTTTCGAAGAACTTCCGCAACGTTACTGGCAGATGCTGGAGCGGATATTACCAGTTTAAAACGCCACGGAGGTTGGAAGTCCACCTCTGTGGCAGAGGGCTATATAGAGGAATCACTAGAAAACAAGATTGCAGTGTCTCACAAGATTCTCGGACAAAACCCTGAGCCTGCGGTAGTCAACAACAACGTAACATCTGCAAAACTTCATGAACTGGGCTCTGGTATACAAGTTCAGAATTGTGAAAATTGTACTATAAATTTTAAAATTGTTCATAACAGTAGTAACGATAAATCCATGTCCCCATCCGTAATGACAAGAGATCACTATAACAGTAGTATACCTAATGGAAATGAAACTTTTGTCCTACGTCACAACTAAAATAATTGCTACCGCTAATACAATTAATACCAGCTGTTACCAGTAAAGGCTATCTGAAAGGTAATTTTTCAAACTATTTTTGTAGGTATTCACATTGAACTCAAAATTCAAAATGCGACAACGGGGGAATTTTTTCATCTGTGCGTAAGACGAAAGTTTCATTTCCATTAGGTATATAAGTAGAAATCATTGAATTATCATTGGAACATCTGGTTTAATTTATTATTGTTCAATAGGCACCTAATCTAATTGTTTAATAAAGTTTCCTTAAAATAGTTATTAATCTCTATCCTATCAGAAAAACTAACTTTCGGCTTGGTAAGCGGCAATAATTTTTCCGCTCGCTCAGCCGCAAACGCCAACTTTCTATTCTCTACTGACAAATAGAAAAGCGTACTTTCAATAAAGGGCGTAGAAAAAAATTATTACAGTTTGTTGCTCTTTTATAAACATATGTCCTGGAATAGTACCAATTGAAGAATAAACCTTGTTCCAAAAACCATTTATTTTTGACCTATTCATTAGCAAAAATTATAATACTCAACCAAAATTTACATGAGTCTATTTATTTCATCTTGATTAACTTGCCTTTTCATACACGTCAATATCTTTAAAAAAAACTGGTTCGTCTTCTATTGAATGCTATGGATCTCTTCAACAACTTCTTCCATGGAAATTATCTCCTCATGCAGGTCAATCTCTTCACCAAAGAATAATTGCTCATCAGTAATTGCCACCAGCAGATCTTGTTGATCAACATTCTCTTCCCCATTTTCTGTGGCATTAACTTCTGGTGGCTCGTCTCTTGTGTAATATTTACCCAGAACTTCAGGTAAAATACAGTTATAAAAGAAGTCTTTTGCATTTTTACTTTCAACTTCCCAAAATTGTTCATCCAGCTGGACTTTTACATATTGGATATCCTTCTTAGACCATGCAACTAAATAATTATATTTTACCTTTGTTAAGGCCAATTGCATCTGTACTTGATAATAATAAGCATGATCTTTATCAATAACCACTTCATTATTAATCTTTTTTAGGAAAAACTTCTTTTCCCCAATTTTTTCCAGAACACCTGAATTTCTGGCACAGTATGGGCATTTAATTTCAATAAGTCCCATGCCACAACAGTCACACTCAACAATTCCATCTGGAGAAGCTCCAAAATAAGGATACCTGTAAGTTTGTGCTGTGAATACAAGATGGGAAATCCATTCAAAGTTTACCTAGGATTCAAGAATAAACCTGATTTTTCATATATGAAATTGGGATGAGTCCGACTCATTAGCTTCACAAAATCTTGAATCGCTTCTTTTTCATGTGAACAACCATAGTCAATGGCCTTTGCCTTCAACCGCAACCTGGAGGGATAACAAATTCCTTTAATTAAAGATATGGATGGTTTGTCCTTGTTGGTCCTGCAGCACCGCTTGAAGTTTGATGCAGTGATCCTACCAGCTCGATAAGAAAACCATGTCCTGTTTTTAGTCTGATTTAGTGTTTCCGCTGTAATGTTGCCTACTTCATCATATGTGAGACTTAAATCTAAAGCAGCACCTAAAAAATTGATGTTAATTAAATTATGGTAATGAACTCTAGTCAGCGTACCTGTAGCTTGTAATTCTGCCAATGACTTACTCTCATTTTCTTTGCTATATCGAGTCATTATAAAAAACTTTTTTCTATTATCATAGTATTCTTTTAGTTCTCCGGCAAATGGTGGAGTCACTAAATGTGCCACAGAGCCTCTTGAACTAGTATCAAGAATACTTCGAAGAAAATCTTCTTTTTCACTTTTTCCCATGGAAATTTGAGACAGATCTTTTTTCTGTCTTACAAATAGTGGCCTTTCTTGATGCGAATCTTCATAAACTCTTTTGGCTGTGCGTAAATCTATGTCATGAAGGCGCTTTGGGTCTACCGATTTTGATGTTCCTGGAGCCATCCAATATGCCTTTCTTCCAGTTCTTGTAATCTCCTCCAGATTGTAGGTTTTATGGTCAATTTCAAATAATAAGGCACTAACATGGCTACATGTTTCACTTAGGCCTGCCATACAGTTGCAGTGGGCCGAGACTACAAGACCATCCTTTTTCACTACTACCCATGGGGACAACATGGGTTCATTTAATCGTTGAGAATGCATCACCTAAAATAGCCACTCATTAATATTATTCATTATGTTCAGTTAGGAACAAAAAATTTCAGTCATTCTGATATTATAGTGACAATGAAAACTGAAATTAAAATGAAAATCCACAGAACAGTATCTGGCATAAATTATATCCAAGAAAAACTATATTTTTTTAACAATTGTTCACCAATATTTGTCATAGAGGATAGAGGCAACATGGCTATGTGGATTCTAATTGGATTAAAGTTATTACCTTTCCCAAAATTAGGATATTTTCTCCGAAGGGCAAAACTCCTAATTTCTTGATCCAGCCACATATCATCTGGTTATAGCCTTCCAGACTTTTGTAATTTTTTACCTCTTCAAATGTATATGCATTCTTTATATACAAGAGATAATTTACTATGTCTGGATAACGAATCTTTGGAAAATGCTCCAGGTTTGTCGAACAATTGTTAATGTTTAGCAGATAAGGATCTTGGCCCAAAATTGTTATTTTCTCCAGATATCGCTCTTGCACACGGCCTTTCAAAGTGTGGTAATACTCGCTCATTTTGAAACCTAAAAATTCGAAATTTTTATATTTTCCTAACCACAAAAAGCATACCCAACGTTTTTCCAACTAAGATAATCCAGTTTCTCAATTTATATTCCCTGCTGGGCTGCTGGACACAACTTTATTTCATAAACAGCAAAAACGTAGAAGTTAAAAATTACAATCACGAAATGTAGTCTCGTTTTAATGGTCCCTTAACCTATACTTCCCCACTTTAACACGACATAAAGTTCAAAATACGCACTAATCACTCAAAATAGCAAGTTTGTCCGAATCACCAATGTTTTTAGTTGATATAGTTTTCAATTCACCACTGAAATAATTATAGAACTCGATAAATCGCAAAAACAATCCAAGAATGCACCGAAAACAACGTAACTTAAATGGATCAGCTGGGTTTATTGATCCTCCAGCGGGGTGGGGAGACGCTGAGACGCACGCGCCTAATTGTTAAAAATGACATTTTATGATACCAGTATTAAAAGTCATTTACTTTTAACATTTATGTTAAAAGTGATTTACTTTTAACACTCAGTGTTAAAAGTGACAATGCAACAACAATTAAACAAGCCCCGGCAACAAATTGTCACTATACCTTGGTTACAGCGAATTTCATGGACCTTTTCAACTAATAATATGAAAACTTTACCTTTTAATCGTGTTTGTAGAAAAAATAGTGTATGATATGCGTGTCTTATATCATAAATAACTATTAGAATGTGATTTTTTTCTTTTGTCAATACTTGTCCGGCGCCGAGTTGGACCGGGGCCAAGTTGACCTAGCGCCCAGAGGGGTTGACGTCGAATCGCTGGCGCCGATTTGTCCTAGACCCGTTTTTTTTTACTTATTAGGCCTTTCTACTGGGTTCGTTTACGTCGATTCGATTTTAAGTAATTTGAACCAGCCTGATTGTGAGAATCAGGCTGACCGTTGACTGCATTAAGACAGTATAAAAAAATGGATTGTAGATAGGTGAAGAAATAAAATGCGTTTCTGAATGATTAAGAGATCAAACTATTTATTAAGAATAAACACAAAATTTAAGTTTTTAACTGAAGATTCCGGGTTCACGGTGGGTCAGTGATGCTAGAGTGATTATTGAATTAAAATAGGAATAGGGACAAAACGGCTTACTTGAATGAACGCTGATGAGCGGCGCCGACGACAGGATCTGGGCTCGTTTTTCGTAGAATCTACGGAGTCTCGAACATGAATGATGGGGGGCCCCCTAAACGTTGCAGAAAGATGAAGCAAGAGTTGACTGATGATTTCCCATCGCTTTCCAATAGTTCCGTGCAAGGATGGCTTCGATGTTTTCAGATTTTTCAAAGGCACATGTCAAGATGGCGACACAACGATGTTGCTTGCTGGCTCGTTCGTTTTCGACTCTCCCTGATAACTTGATGCGGGCGCGCAGCCGTCGTTCGTAGTTCCAGCGTTCGCCGTATCGGTTCAGCGCCGTAGGCTAATGGAGGGGGAGCTATGCAACCAAGGATACGAGGAATACGTATAGGAGGAAGGATTAGGATGAAACATACCGCCCACCAAAATTCAACCCGGATTGAATTTTCGAAAACAAACGAAAACAAAGGAAAAAACATGTTAAAGTTAAAGAATTATGTAACATATATACAAGTCAAATCAATGTGTTTATTGTGTGGGCAGGGCACACAATTTTGTCATTGGCCGCCGGAATTCACCCCGCTGAGTACGCACCGTAGCGACCCGTGGGATCCCATCATTTCCGGGATGTAATTGTGTAATCCGACCTAATCGCCACCGGAGCGGAGGTGAAATTCGTCCTTGATTAGTACAAGAGTGCCGATGTCCGCACCGTCTAAACGTTTGGATTTAGTCCACTTGCTCTTTTGGTACAGACCCCCCAAATACTCGTTCCTCCAACGCTTCCAGAAATGTTGTTGTAAATGCTGAACGAGTTGCCAGCGAGACATACGGGATGTTTTTAAATGTGACAAGTCGGGGTCAGGAGCCGCAGTAAGGGGTTCAAGCGTAAGAAAATGACCTGGGGTTAAGCTGGACATATCGTTGGGGTCATGACTCAAAGCACATAACGGGCGCGAGTTTAAAATGGCTTCGATTTGGATTAGCACGGTGCTGAGTTCTTCGAAAGTCAAAATCTGTTCCCCAATCACACGATAGAGGTGAGTTTTCACGGATTTAACTCCGCTCTCCCATAGTCCTCCGAAGTGAGGGGCCGAGGGGGGATTAAAAGACCAATTTATAGTTTCCGCCTCCGTCGCTTGTTGCATATAACGGTTCAATTCTCGATTGGCTCCTACGAAATTGGTACCGCAATCGCTAAATATGTGAGAGCAACGACCACGTCTACTAATGAAACGACGAAGAGCGGCCAAGAAAGCGTCGGTGGATAATGAAGATGCGAGTTCCAGATGAACTGCTTTAGTCGTGAAACAGATAAACAGACAAAGATAAGCCTTCAGGGTCTTGGCGCCTCTAATTTTAGCCATAGTAATGGTAAATGGACCTGCGTAGTCGCAGCCTACGACGCTGAAAGGCTTACTTTGAGTGATTCGAGAAGCGGGAAGGTTACCCATGGCGGGTTGAAAGGTAGAAGGATGAACTCTAAAACACGTGTTACATTGGGAAAGATAAAAACGAATCGCTCGACGGGCTGACAGGATCCAGAAATTCTGTTGAATCAGATAAAGCGACGAATTTAAACCAGTGTGGAAATGCTCCAAATGAGTCTGTTCAATTAGCAACTCCGTCAACCGATGCGTTTGAGGTAGTAAAATAGGGTGTTTAGTACCATAAGGGAGAGTAGAGTTACTCAGCCGCCCACCAACTCGAAGAATGTGATCCTTATCGAGAAACAGGGACAGTTTGGCTAGACCTTTAGGCAATGGTTTATTGGAACGGATGTTAGAAATAATGTCAATAAGATGTTCATGTTGTACCACTTTAGCAATGTACACCAACGATTCATGTATCTCTTCTCGAGACGGGGTACCTGGAGGGAAGCGACAAGATTTTTTAAGCTTAATGGAAATGAATCGTTTAATGTAAGATACGATACGACATATCTGGCGAAGATTTGAGTGGTTTTCAAGTAGAGATAAAACAATTGGGTCTTGGGGTTGAGCAATTAAAGTTTGCTTTCGTTCTTCTGAGTCCCAGTCGGGGGGAGGAGTGACGACACTAGGTTGTGTCGGCCATGCATCATGTGTGGAGAGAAGAAACGTAGGACCCGCCCACCATAGGGAAAATGGCAAAATCTCGGCTGGGAAACATCCGCGCGAGGCGATGTCTGCAGGATTTTCCTTGGTCGGCACGTGACGCCAGCAATCAGGTGCAACTCGTTCATGGATAAAAGTGACGCGATTGGCAATGAAAGTCTTCCAGCGGTGGGGGAGGGAGCGAATCCAAGTTAACGCGACAGTGGAGTCTGTCCACGCATAGATGGTATAAATTTTAAGGCGATGTCGAAAGGTGGCACCAACAAATTCAATTAATCTTGATAATAAAACGGCCGCACTGAGCTCAAGGCGAGGAATGCTTAGTTTAACCAATGGTGCAACCTTTGACTTAGCCATAACAAAACGAATGACCACAGAACCGTCTTCAAATGCAAAGCGAAAATATACCACAGCCGCGTATCCTGCTTCCGAAGCGTCACAGAACCCATGGAGTTCACAAGAAATGAAACCAGGAGGAATAAGTAGCCGAGGTAGGTCAAAAGACGAAAGTAGAGACAGTTCAGATTTGAATAATTGCCAACGATTTATGATGTTAGAAGGTGGTGGGTCATCCCAGTCTATTCCGGCTGCCCATAATAGCTGGATGAGATGTTTGGCGACAAAACTAACAGGACTTAAAAATCCTAATGGATCATAAATTCGGGCAATTTCAGACAATATGGCTCTCTTATTACAGGGGGTATCACGCGGTGTGACTTGAAAAGTAAACGAATCTGATGGCGGATGCCACTGAAGGCCGAGAACCTTTAAGGTGGTTTCAGACTCGTTATCGAAAGACAGATTGTGTTGTTGACAATGTTCTGGCGGTACGTTTCGCAGAAGTTCAGGGTGATTAGATGCCCATTTTCGCAATTCGAAGCAGCCCACGCGAAACAATTCAATAAGTTGTTTTTGTAATTTAGAACCTATCAACTGGGTGTCATTCAAGCTAAGTTGTCGAGAATCCTTAGCGCTAGCATCGAAAACTACACGGATTTTGGACTCGCCGTTTTCAGTTTTCAATACACAATGATGGGGTATGAAGTAACCATCAGTTGGGGTTTGATTGGGAAGTAACAGAGACATGTGCCCAGAGTCTAGATAGTCTTTCATGAACTCCATATACAAAGATTGAACATCAGGTTGATTATTGAGACAACGTTCCTGAGACCGTAGTCTACGGTCAGCGATTTCCAGCGATCCTACGAAGGAAGGAGTGTCAGATTTAAACGGAAGGGCTACACCGAAACGACCTTGAGGAGTACGAAAGAGAGAATCAACAAACGAGCTTTCAGCTTGAGTGTCCTCAGGTGCTACGGCAGTGTTGGATGGCACCTCCTCGATTGCCCAAAAGTCCCGAAGGGTGGAATCCAAGGGTGTATCGAGAGAACAAAATAACGATTCGACTGGACGTGGAGAGGAGTGGGTATTCTTAACAGGGCCCATTATGACTACACCGAAAACGGTATCCAACAATTTAGGGTAACTATTATCAAGATAGCGAGAAGATGGCACTAAAAGGTATGGAAATAGATCAGCTCCTAATAAGATATCAATATGGCCAGGATGATGCCAATCAGGATCTGCGAGTTGAGAATGTTCGATATTACCAATAAGGGAAGGATCAAGCCGAATACTTGGAACCTCACCACATATTTTTGGGAGAATGACTAGTTCTAAGTGGAAGAGAATAGAGGAAGGTTCGATAGTACTAATTTGAGCAGTTAATTTAAATGAGGAGGAGGTACTCGTTTGTCCAATTCCGGTAATAGGGAAGGCGTGACGTTGCTGTGGTAGCCCAAGACGTTGAGCGTACTTAGAGGTTATATAGGAGATTTGGCTGGCCGAGTCAAGGACAGCTCTAGCAGGATGGAAAACACCGTACTTATCTCGGATGGACAGACGGACAGTCGAGAACAAAACATAGGTAGAAAGAGAAGATGTTAGAGTTTGATTGGTAACGGAGGCCAACATTGTGCTGGGAGCACTTGGTTGAGCGATAGGGTTCTCCACCCTCGGGGTAGGAGTCTCCACCCTCGGGGTAGGAGTCTCCACCCTCGGGGTAGGAGACGAAGGGCGAGATGAAGTTTGAAAATGTAAAAGAGTGTGATGTTTCTGATTGCAATCGCGACAAGTACGGTTGGAAAGACAAGTTGACACTACATGATTTGGACGAAGGCAATTGAGACACAGCCTGTTTTGCTTCACGAAGATGTAGCGATCACTAGGTGATTTAGCCAAAAGTTGAGGACAAGCAAACAAGCCATGATTTTCTCTGCAAAGAAAACAAGGGAGAAAAGAAGGGGTGGTCACAAGGGATTGTCTTGGTTTAGAAGGAATGTGTGGTTTAGAGTGAGGAAAAACAGTAAAGTTTGAATCTTTGGAGGAATTAGTGCAATTCTCGAGCAATTTACATTGGGAATCTAAAAACGATTCTAATTCTACAAAGGTGGGATGAGTATCCTTGGCTTCACGAACTTTGTCTTCAAAGGTACGAATTGTGTCGTTGTCGAGTTTGTCGAAGATCATGTGAAACCAAAAGAAATCTTCCAAGTTTGGTGCAAGATGGAGGCCTTCCAACGCAGCCTTCGATTGGCGACACGTATCAAGGAGGTTACGAAGGCTCTTACCGGATTCATTGGACAGTTTAGAAAAATTCGCGATAGAATGGTAGAACTGGGACGCAAGTTTTCTTTTATCATCGTATCTACTAATCAAGGTATCATATGCGATAGAATAATGGTCAGCAGACAATGTGAGGGACCTAATCAAATCCAGGGGTTCTCCTTTGAGAGAGCTACGGAGGTAAGTGAATTTGTCAATAGGTGACAGCGAACGGTTTTCATGTATAGTGACCTTGAATGTTTCAAAGAAATTATGCCAATCTTTGAAATTGCCATCAAAAACAGCAAGTTGTATTTTTGGTAGGCGAACATGCGACAATGGTTTGTGATCTACATTTGCAGAATGAAGCGAAACATCCAATACGTTTTGATCACCAGGAACAACAGGAGCCATGGGAGTTGGAAACAGTTCCTCGAAAATAGCAAACGCCCCAAAAAAACAATCATCTGCCTGTTTTCTAAGGATTTCCTGATTTGGCTTATCTTCCTCAGCGATGTGAGGTAAAATCTGTTCGTGGCATGCATTGAATCTCTCATACAGGGAATCTACCGATTTGCAATGGGCCTTGAAGAGGGATCTTTTTGACACATCGTCAACAGATTCGACAGCGAGAGAATGTAATTCAAGGAGACGAGAGAGAGCCAGGTCTCTACTAGTGATGTGTTCTTTTTTCGGAGGCATTTTGAGTAAGATTTAAATCAACGACGGAAACAAACGAAAAGGAACGGCTGATCTGGAAAACGATACGACAGGAAACGAAACGAAAAATGCAATGTAGGTAATGGACAACGATACGACAGGAAACGAAACGAAAATGCAGTGTAGGTAATGGACAACGATACGACAGGAAACGAAACGAAAATGCAGTGTAGGTAATGGACAACGATACGACAGGAAACGAAACGAAAAATGCAATGTAGGTAATAGAAAACGATATCAAGTACGAAGAGTAACGAAAAATGTGGTATGGGTGCTTTTGTCCTTGGTATCAAAGGCCATCCAGTCGACTAAGTTTCCAACAACTAGTGCAAGATTTTGAGAGAGAGCAAGAAAACAACAATAAACGTGGCCAGCAAGCAACGTAAGACTAACAACAGAACTACGAGAGTATGGCAATGAAACAATGGTAAACGATGGCTAAACGACAAACAACACGGTAGCAAAACGATGGTAAACGATGGCTAAACGACAAACAACACGGTAGCAAAGCGATGGTAAACGATGGCTAAACGACAAACAACACGGTAGCAAAACAATGGTAAACAAGAAGTTTCTCGTTTAGAGTAGGCCCTGTAACAAAAGTAGTGGTGTGACCCGCTGGTGATAGATCACAACAAGTACAACAACAATAACGAAGTTAGAATTTGTATGCACGCGACAATAACTATATCAAAGGAGCAAGTGAATTATTGTAACTTATTATCAAATGACAGATAGCTATTCAAGAACAAATTGTAATATGAATGACATAGCAAACTTGAAAACAACAAATTTTATCGAAATGGTGCGACTATGTGAATTGACACACGACTTTATCGACGCGGTACGGCTCTGCAAATGAACCAACGGTCAATGACAAAGTGCAACAAAATAATTTAATCAAAAAACCAACAAAAACGCAATTCAATCAACAACCAATCCTCAATCCGGCTCGAAGGACCAAATTAATGAACCAGCCTGATTGTGAGAATCAGGCTGACCGTTGACTGCATTAAGACAGTATAAAAAAATGGATTGTAGATAGGTGAAGAAATAAAATGCGTTTCCGAATGATTAAGAGATCAAACTATTTATTAAGAATAAACACAAAATTTAAGTTTTTAACTGAAGATTCCGGGTTCACGGTGGGTCAGTGATGCTAAAGTGATTATTGAATTAAAATAGGAATAGGGACAAAACGGCTTACTTGAATGAACGCTGATGAGCGGCGCCGACGACAGGATCTGGGCTCGTTTTTCGTAGAATCTACGGAGTCTCGAACATGATTGATGGGGGGCCCCCTAAACGTTGCAGAAAGATGAAGCAAGAGTTGACTGATGATTTCCCATCGCTTTCCAATAGTTCCGTGCAAGGATGGCTTCGATGTTTTCAGATTTTTCAAAGGCACATGTCAAGATGGCGACACAACGATGTTGCTTGCTGGCTCGTTCGTTTTCGACTCTCCCTGATAACTTGATGCGGGCGCGCAGCCGTCGTTCGTAGTTCCAGCGTTCGCCGTATCGGTTCAGCGCCGTAGGCTAATGGAGGGGGAGCTATGCAACCAGGGATACGAGGAATACGTATAGGAGGAAGGATTAGGATGAAACATAATTTTTAAACAGAATGATATAATCGATTTATTTTTTTGACAAGTTTTTTTATGGTTTTGCTTTTAGTGTTTAGTGTTATTTTGTAGCATCGACTTTTTTCAGATTGATAATAAAATTATTCGAATTTTTTTGTTGGTTTCTTAATCCTTTTTGACTAAACTGGCGGCCAAATGAACCTTTCAGGCTAAAATTTTCCCGTCTGTTCAAATCACAATAACTTTTCACACAGCGCCGCAATTGTGAATCGCTTTCTTACGTTATAAAGATCATTTTATTGGCTTCGTTCCAGTGTTACCATAAGAGTGTTGGTGTTTTCATCCATGGCTCGACATGGTTGTTTCCAAACAACTTGCAAAAAATGTTTCGTTTTTAATAAATATTTTTTTACTCGTACTAAACTAGTTACGAACGAATAACAAGTTATCCAAATTTACTGATAAGATTTAGCTCATTGAAGAAAATTGAATTAGGTGCTGGGAATAAAACTTTACTTCAATTAGCAATTATAGAATGAGTTGTTTTTAATAAATATTGTCTTACTTCTACTAAACTAGTTACTTGTGATGAATGACAATTTATCCAAAACTGATAATTGATGATTGAAGTGGGTAGGTACTGGAAAGTAATAAACAAATACCTGCTCAATGTATTTAAAATAAGTATATTGAAAACAAAATTAAGAAAGAATGGATACAATAACTGCATACAAAGTTACTGAATAATATTAATGACAATTTCTCCATTGCACATGTAATGTAAATTGTGAGGAAATTGGTTTGGTAACTCGTTGAAGCTTATTACAATTAAATTAGGAGTATGTTTATTAAAACTAACTTTATATGCCTGAACATGATCATAAAATCCTAAAACAGTGAGAGGTTCAATTATAAACCAAAGTTTACTTTCACTAACGTAGAGTATGTGCCTTAAAACACCAAAATCTAAATCATTTTCCACGTCTCTATTTATTTGAAGTATGTTGCCAACTTTAAACAGGGTATTTTTTACTTTAATCCATGATACTCTAATAGAGTTTTGGTCAATAATTTTTTGTTCTCTATCAAATAAATTTTTAATTAAATCATAGTCAACTATCAAATTTGTATTGACAGTATCGGGTGAATGATCGACCGCATCTAAAAAACCTCGTTTACTTAATGATCTAGAAGAGAGCCTTAACTGTTGCTTAATTGTTAGCGTCAATAGAATATTTCTCCTAGAAGTAACAGCATTGACAGTTCTTTTTAACAATTTGTGAAAAGCTTCAAATTTCATAGACCACAAACTCCTAACAGGACCGATTCTTAAAATGGCACTAGGGTAATGAAGCAAAATATAATAAATTCACCAAACAATTCGCAATACATAGAGTGATGAACTGAAATTAACATTTTTAAGTGTTCAACAGTACCGACAGACAATGACCTGCTCAATAGTATATAAATAATTTGATGTAATATTTTATAAAATTCCCAACAATCGTCATGAGGACCAACTAAGTCAGCTACCAGTACAGCAAAATAAGCAGCAAGGGCTAACATCTCGGACGCACTCATTATTAACATTTTCTTTTTCAGATGGTCAGATTTAATTTGAGGGATGGCATTCCCTATGTCACATTCACCAAATTTCAAATATTTTATCCTGTTGTTCAGATCTTCTAACTTAAAGTATTTTTTATTTATTAAGTATTGTATAATAAGCGCCAGGTCGTATCGCAAAACGCCCTCTAATAGGTCGTGCATCAAGTCAAGTGAAATATTCTGGGTTACATGAAAATTTTGCAATCTATGCCAAATACAGGCTTCCTTTATGCCATGACTAAGTAACTTAAAGTCATTTTGATAATTATGAGAATTTCGTCGTAAAAGCTCCTCGTTCTCGATATTTTCAATTTTAGCATCATCTTTGTGAATTATGCAAGTTCTACAGTAGTATTCTGATTGAAAACTTTCAGTATAACCCAGAATAGAATTTAATCCCAGATTATCTCCTAACAACAAAAAAAGTGGAAAAAATACGGTTTTTACACCAGATTGAGTTGAGATTGTTAAACCATCAGTTTCTAAAAGTTTTAATTCATTAATAAGTCTTGAAAAAACAGCTTTATTTCCATAAAATGCCCTATCCGAAGAGTGGAACAATGCTACCAAAAAAATGTTTTCTAACTGAGAAGCAAACTGCGGAGGTGTGCAAGCTAGAGATGCGTAAACCCCGCCTACTTTATATAATAATAATAATAATAATAATAATAATAATTTATTGCCCAACAGAGCTACCTCCAATTACAGGGCATACATAGAACAATATAATGTTAAACAAGAGAATGAAAAGAAATTAAAACTGCACAACTGAATATAAACCGAAACATGCGGAAATGAAAATAATGTCAGATTACATATTGCAAATATGAAAACCAAGAAAGAATATAATGAGAATAAAGAAAAAAAAAAAAAAAAATAACAAAGTACATGCCAACCCAAACTGACAAAGCATTTAACGACAGGCATATAAGGAAAGAAAAACTGCTAACACGCACAGCCATATTTTTGTTTTACTGCATCAATAACCAATGCTACGCTATCAGCGTAAATGTCACAAAATTCACTCACTTTATTGCAATTCCCAAACACTACATTCATTGGCGACTTGAGACCTAAATTAGTTCGGTAAGTGCGCTGCTTAAAGTCGACAGCAAATCTCGAATTAAGTCGTGGAACATTAAACGCCACCAGTGACAGTATTTCCGAGCAATCAACCCTACCATGCAGAAGTTTAAACATAAACACAACAGAAGCAATTATTCTCCGTACCCTCAGTGATTCAAGCTCAAAAGTTTTCAATAACTCCACCTGATCAGTGTGCAACGGCGGATACACATTGTAATGCTGTTTGTAGAGAAATTTGAGGAACCGCCGCTGAACTTTTTCTAAACTAATTGAGGCACTATTGTAAAAGGGTGACCAGATAAGCGAACAATATTCAAGCTTACTACGAACAAGTGAGAAATAAATACTCTTAATCGCGATAATATTATCAAAGAGCTTAGTGTGCCTTATAACAAATCCTAAGGATCTGTAAGCAGAATCAAGTATATAATTGACGTGATCATTAAAAGAGAGCTTGTTATCAAAAACAATACCCAAATCCCTTGCTGTTGTAGACTTGTCTAAGGCAACATCACCAACCGTATATTCAAAATTAATGGAGTACTTATTTCTGGAGCCTAAGGGGTTACATGTTTCAAAGTCGTCGAAAAATATGTTGATTGGAAAAACTATTTTATCTGCAAATTTTGATTTTATTATTGGCCAGAGAGATCCTTGGAAAATGCTAGTTAAAATATTTTGATTACCACTTAATTCATTCTCTATGAAAGATAATATTTCATCAAAAACGCCGGGTAGTTCTAAAAACATTTTTAGAACTTTGCAAAGGGGCACATACTGACCCTCTGCTTTCTTAGTCGTTAAGGTTGCTTGATATGGAGTGTTAATTTTTGATAAAGTTGTTCTTTCTCCAATATAAAAAGCTTCGGGTTTTATATAGCTGTTGTAATAATAATAATAATAATAATAATAATAATAATTTGTTTATTCACCGATGTTGCAATAACAAAAAAAAAAGGAAAAGACAAGAAAAAACTCTTAAGAACTACGGTGAATCTCGAGGAGAGCATTCAGCCACCTTATACAAGATAGGACTGATCTTCCATGCCCTCCCCGCGCAAAAAGAATACAGTGCACTTCAATGCAAATAACACTAATATTATATCAAAATCAAAATACGAGAAAAACCAAATGACAAAAAAAATAAAAAATAGAAAATAAGTTATTTACATATACGCATCATACATACTGATTTAAATTAAGATAATGAACTGAGCTCACACTACCAGTTTACATAAGCGGAAAGTGGACAAGTGGACGAGTTGTAAGTATGGAAAAGAGAGATGTCAAGCCTAATAAATCTGATTTAAAATTTAAAATTTAAGATTGAGGCAACTGAGAAGCTAAAAGGGTTGTAAAGAGGGTTTTTTTAAACAGTTGAAACGACATAGACTGCCACTGAAAAGGAATATTGTTAATATTTTTCGTTATACAGTATGAAAACGACCTCTTGTAAAATTCAGTTCGATGCGATGGAATATTTAACATATCTCTTCTCCTAATATTTATATTGTGTATGTCACTTCTGTAAGAAATCTTCTCCATCAGATACTTGGGAGTACACAAGATTATTAATTTGTAATAAAGACATGAGGTGTGAAGAAGTCTACGGTTGCTCATATTAAGCCATGGAATTTCATTTAATTTATGAGAGATATGCTGATACCGAGCAACACCAAAAATAAACCTCAGACATGAATTCTGAACAACCTGCAAAGCACGTTTGTCACTGCTATCTATACATGAAGAATACACTGCGTCACAATAATTAAGTTGAGATAATACAAAAGATTCTGTTAACAAGATCCTCAAAGAAGTGTCTAAGAAGTCCCTGTTAACATAAAGCAATTTAAGGTTTGCAAACGCACGCCGCCTACACGAGTTCAAATGCGACTTAAATCTGAAAGTATGGTCCAGTGTCAGTCCCAAACTCCTTGCCTCGTCAACCACCATAATCCCTGCCCCACCAACTACAATGTTGATGTCATTAATACACTGCAATCGATCACTCTTTTTTCCAAAAAGCATAGCTTTTGATTTACTTGCATTTAAAGAAAGACCGTGATTTTCTAAAAATAAGTGAATCTGCTGAAGATCGAAATTCAGTTGCTGAATAGCAGTTTGCACATGCTCTTTTTTGAAAGAAATATACAGTTGAGTGTCATCAGCATAAAAGTGAAACCTACTAAATCTTATATTGGACTCCAAATTAGTCATATAGAGGGAAAAAAGAATAGGACCTAGGACCGAGCCCTGAGGAACACCACATTTGAAGTCAATAAAATTCGATATTTCATGTCCCGACCTAGTAGCACTTCTCCTGCCTGCCAAATAATCAACAAATAGTTGCTGAGAGGAATCACTTAAACCAATGTAATGTAGAATTGATATTAATATGTCGTGTTGTATAGTATCAAAAGCCTTGCTAAAATCTAACAATACCAGAATGGTCAAGTTTTCATTGTCAGTGGCCTGCATGATATCATCTGTTATTTTTAGCAGCGCCGTTGTGCAGCTATGGTTTCTTCTAAACCCTGACTGAAAGTGTGAGAGAACATTGAAATTATTTAAATATTCAGATAACTGATCGGCCATGATCTTCTCTAGAATCTTAGAAATTGCAGGGAGAATACTAATTGGCCTTAAATGTTTTAGTTCGACTGGCTTTGAAATCTTAGGGATTGGTGTGATTAAGGATTCCTTCCAACAGCTAGGGAACACGGATTCTTCAATACAAAAATTTACAATATGGGTGATTATAGGCAGGATGCAGGGACAACAAAGCTTAATGAATTGAATTGAAATTAGGTCGGCCCCAACAGCATTCGACGTGATAGACACAATTTTTCTCATTATTAGATCTTCTGACACCCTACTGAACGAAAACGTATTTGCAGTGGTCCCATGCTTAGTATTGTTACTGTAAAAATAAATAAGATCATGTTTCACATCAGGAGTTATAGCAACTGGAGCATTTGTAAAAAATTGATTAATATTATTGACATCCTTGAGATGCGAGGGGATTTCTGGCTGAACTTTTTTGGTTTTAATGTTAAGCTTTTTTAATTCACTCCAAACCGACTTTAAACTCCCATTAAGCTTCTTATATTTTAAATAACCTTTTTTCTCATTTTTTATTGCACTATTTGTAAAATTTCTGATCTGCTTATAATAGGGGAAGGTGGGGCAAAATGAAGTAGGGGGGCAAAGTGAAACTAGCTATTTTTTTTTGTCAAAGTGTCGGTATCTGTGTTGTGATAGCTGAACTAGGTGCCCAATGAAGTTGTTAATTATACTGTGTTTTGGTTTGAATCATACCTGATTTGAATGGCGACAGTTTAGAAATTCCTGTTCTTGACTGTCTTGATGTAAAATTTCATGATAAGTAAATAATCAATTAAGTTGTGAATTAAACCAAATTATTATGTTTAACTTCTATGTGGTGGTAGCTTAGTCGTCTAGCCTTGTCTTGTAAGCATTGAAATTTCATTCATAACCCGACTTTTAATCAGCTGATAGACTTTTTTTCAAAGGAGTGGTGGGGTAAAGTGAAATGCCATGCTGTGGGGCATAGTGAAGTGATTTCATTTTGCCTCTTTGCTTATTGTCTCTATGTTTTCCATGATTAATGGCACCCTTTCTTATTTATAACAGTTTCGGTAATAGTAGGAGGAATTATAAGAATCAGGAAAACACTTGTGTCTTTCCCCCAGTTCCCGATGAAAGTCTCATCGATAAGCAACAAACTGTAGACAAAATATCCATAGTTATTCGCCAAAGATACGGGAGAGTACAATTTTTGTAAAAATCTAATTAGCATTACCATTTATTTGTTCTGTTTTTCGAGTTAAGTAAGATTTTTCTTTTAATGCAACTTATTTTGCTTGCCCTTTCATTTTGCCCCGCGCAATATTTCACTTTACCCCACCAGTGGGGCAAAGTGAAAAAAATGCAGACGGTTAAAACTTTAATTTTTTTTAAAGTGTTTATCTTGCGTCTTTGTTCTCATATATATTTTTACCAAATAAATATGTTGTTCTTTAGCACTAGTACTTTTATTTCAAAAAATATTCATTAAACTTCTCATAGTGAGGCGTTCTGTCTTAAGTATACCACTTTGCCCCACCTTCCCCTAATCCCAGTGCGCTTCCAATTTCGAAGTCTTAAATCTTTTTAAGGCATTATCACGGAGTTTCATCATCATTTTTAGGTTATCAGTCAACCACGGAGTGTATCGACGACTGTGATCACTTCTAACAGATTTCAAAGGACAATGAACATTTATTAGATCAAGCAGACACTGGTTAAAGAAATACATTTTGCCATCAATATTATTGAGTTCTATAATATGGTATAGAGGCAAAGAGCATAAGTCCGACTGCAGTGACTGTAAATTAATATTTTTGTAGTCTCTATATGTAATAGATTCAGCAGGAGTGGCTACACAAAGGTTCAATTTGGCATAAACCAAGTGATGGTCGGAAATATGGTGAACAGGGAGAGCACCTTTATCCATAATTTCATAACGTTTGTTAACAATAATTAAATCAAGCAAAGTAGAACTGACATTTGTAACTCGAGTCGGCTGATCAATTATTTGAGTTAAGTTAAAAACGTGAAGCAAATCATTCAGAAAGCGCGCCTGATTTGTGTTATTATGGATCATATCGATATTAAAATCTCCCAGACAACAAATCGCATCACACCTGGTGTAAATATTCATCACCTCGCTCTCAAATATCGACAGAAAAGCATCTACATTAGTGGCAGGTGATCTATTCAAAATATCTTAAATATTTTAAGCGAAGAAATTCTGATCTTAACGAATTAAATACCGTCTCAACTTCTTTTAATTTAGACTGGTGTGTCTCTGTCAAAGAAGAATCAGAATTTAAATAAAAGAAAATGTTATCAATGAGTTGTCGAGCATCACTTAGTACAGACTGGACTAAATTTCTAGGGAATGAGGGATTGCTGTATAATTTGGAGATGAAGAGTACAATATCATGCTCAATGCCGGTTTGGTCACTACTTATTATGGATGTATCTGTTTCAACAGCATCGTTAGTTGATGTACCTTGTATACATTTGAGAAGTTGTCTGTCGGATTTAGCATTTACACAAAAATTAGTAGAAACATTTTCAAGCTCACTTGTTTCAGAGGAATGTTTATATCTATAGTGCTTAGACAAAGCATCTAACGATGAAAAAGATCTAAAACATTCTTTTTGCTTACAGTTATATATACTAAGGTCGTCGCCCTAGTACTTATTTGATCCACCGACCATCGACAACGCAGACCGTTGTAGACCTTAACGTTCCAAAGCATATTTGAGACACATCCACCACTTATACCGGAATAGTTCAGCGCTCATTGATCCATATCCACCGGTTACAACTTTCGGACTTATTTGCTCCACAAACCTTCTCGCACGTCACATTTTCTACAATCTGGACGACTAACAGAATTTGGCTTTCGGCATCGGCAATAAATTCTCCTGTTAATATAGGTACCCATTTTGACTAAGTACGCCTATGTTGTGGTAGGTAGGTAAACATTTTCCACATTACAACACAAATACCTAATTAAAACCAGTTCAAAAAAATATGTGAAGGATTTGGTTCAATGAAATAAACGCAATTTCAATAAAGGGGTAGGTAGTAGTAGTAGTAGTTGAACGATTAAATCGCTAAAATTAGAATAAATTATAAAAGACGGGGAATGTACGGTAATGGATGAGCAAGATGGTTGGTTGCTGCTTGTAATAAAGCCAATTGACTTATCTTATTTATGATGTTGATTGTCAAAGACACCCCCCTGTTTTCTTTTATTTATTACCCTTAACAAATGTGCTGATGTTCAAACGTAGCATTTGCTAATTTTATGATCTCTCATTTGTAAGGAGTAGGTACCTACCTAATAAATAAAATTAAAAAGGTAGCAGGTTAACGTTAGCGCGGGTGTCTCTGACAGGTAATAGACATGAATAGGATAAGTGAAATGGTTTTATTACAGCTACCTAGCTGCCGATCACGGTTTAAGATGCCTCAAACAATTTCGAGTCGACTTTCTAACCAAATCCAAAGCTTGCAGATCCACAAGAGCATCCCTGAGAGAAGCGCATGTGTATCAAATAAGAACTGAAGTCCTTCAAGATTCTCTCAGTTGGATGTGTATCACTACCATGTTTAAAACGTTAAGGTCTAAAATCGCCTGCTTCGTCGATGGTCTGTGGATGAAATAAGTACTAGGGCGACGAGGTAGGGGTGCAAAATTTTAATATGTTTTATAAGGATATTATAACGCTTAAATCTCATTCCGCATTTAAAACAAACGTAATTATAACTAACTGAAACGTCCATTGCAAAAAAAATTAGTATCATAAATTTGAAGAATGCAGAAACTGTGACGACAATGGAAAAAATTAATAATGATGCTCAGAATGAAATATCGTTTATATGAGAAAACTGGCGGTCAGAATCACTGTGAATATCATAGACATGCCACTGAATCATATACCATAAATGTTGAGCCTCGATTGGATACATTGCATCTAAAACTATGTACGCCTTAAAACAAAAATCTAAAGCCTCAAGGACTGAATTTGTAGGATACTGGTAATTATTGATCACAACAAATGACGAGGTGATGTTTCTTAAATCATTACCTGCTACAATTGCGTACGGTTGCAAGGTTAGTCCTTTCTTAAAGGCAAATTCAACCCTCTCTCTTCTGAACTTTTCAATGTCTGCTGCAGACTTCACATGAAACACCAGGGCTTTTCGTGAATCTTCTATACCAGGTCTCCAATATTCTTTCTTACCAGCCAGGCGCTTAATACCAACTGCGGGTACCTACTAATGATGGCAACAAATAACATTTCACTGCATTTTTTGAATCTAAAATCGGAGTAGAAGTAATATACCTAGACAAAAGAAATACGTTTCTTACTTGTAGTTACATCTTCTTCGTCTAAAATGGAATAAATGGCTCGATCGGAATTTTTCAACACTGCGTGCCTCTTCTCATATATTTTTTGAAAGAAATCGTCGAATTGCTTTTGTAGATCTACTTCCCTGCTGTGTTTTTGGCCAAAATCATAATTTATCTGGATCAAAAAAATAAATTATAAGGTTAATAATTCAAAGATATTCAAAAACTTACCAATTCAGGTGCAATACTCGTTTTCAGTATGGGCCACTGTTCAAAAAATTCCTCAATACTGGTATTGTCAGAAAGAATTCTAATAGAAAGGGAATTTTTCCAATGAACTTCTTGTGGTGGATCCTGGTTTCGCTTAAGCCAAATTTGACTATCAGAAGCTTCTTTAGAAATCACATTATCTAAAAGTAAATCAAGATTTACACATAGGTAAACAGACAAGTATAGACAAGTGTTGTAAATTGAATGGAATGTACCTACATAAGTACCTAATAGCAAATTACCTACCTTTTTGTTGTACATCTTCCTCATTTCTTTTCCCATCAGAAGATTCTCGTATAATCCGTAATTTATTTCTGTATTTAAAAACTAACTTCCCTCTGGCTATTTCCGATTTATTTTGTTTAGATTCTTTTTTGGGAATGGGATCAATGTAGTAAGTTGAGAGTTTTTCGCCAGGTAATAATTGAAGGGTCGAGTGGATGAAGGAGGCAAGTAACATTTTCAGCTTCTTGAGAAAATGAGCTTTAAAAATTTTTTTTTAGAGAAAAGTAGCTATGTAAATGTCGCTAAGACTGCATACTACATTTTAACAATTGCTAAGATGGAGTCATTCCGGTGAATGAATATCCCAAAAAACATTAAGCATAACTCCAAATTTTGAAAAAAAATGTACTTACCTCCTTTATCCATTGTAAAATGATACATATATACTGTAAATATATTTGAAGAAGGGAGGCAAGTGTGCAAGAAATTGGTTTTTTATTAGCGAAAATACAAAACAGTATAACATTTACCTAACTTAATCTAAAAGCTATTTTTGTTGCTCAGTAATTATTTCTTCATAGTACCATTGACATTCTTCTCGGATGAATTGGAGCTGAGCACGAAGGTTGTTGATTTTTTCCTGTGAAAGTTCGCCAGTTTTCCTCCCAAGCCTTGGTATTTCAACATTATTTGGTGCAGCAGTTCGGCTATTTCGTATGATATTAACTTTTTTGAATGGAGTGTTCGGGTCATAGTTTTCCTTATATAGATAAGAACCATATTCAGTGACTCTTATCCATTTAATTCCATCTCTAAATGGAACTGTCTCATTTAATAAATTTTAACCTCCCCACAACCATATAAAAATGGGAGGTTATTGCAATCACTCCAAAATTCGAAATTGAGATAACACCAGATCTTTACGTTTCAAGGTCCCAGGATCACGAAAAAGTGGTTTTTAAAAAATGTCTGTGTGTATGTACGTATGTATGTACGTATGTATGTACGTATGTATGTATGTACGTATGTGAGCACGATTTCTCGGAAACTACCGAACGGATTTTAATGAAATTTGGTATGGAGGTTAGTGTTGGCCTTCTGGTGAGCCCAGTTAATTTTGTTGCAAATCTGCAAACGCCAAGTGACTTTTTGGCATGTAAAGTATGAAATTTGACTGATGAACACTAATTTTTCTTAACAGCACATGAAAGGTCTTGAAATTCTGTATCTGAAACTGTATTCCCACTTAGCGCCTTTTTGGCATAAAATCGAAAAATTCGAAGTTTCGAGGAAACATTAAATAACACGCTACAGTCCAAACTGCTGGGTCGACTTGGCTGAAATTTGGTAGGTAGGGATACCGTTCCCGCCGAAGAACTGATTTAATTTTGGTGGCAATCGGCGAACGGCAAGTGCCATTTTGGCATATCAACTTTGAAACTTGAATAATGAACTCCCATTTTCTCTATCAGCACATGAAAAGTTTTCAAATTTTATTTTCAAAATTGTATTCAAGCTTAGTGCCATTTTGGCAAAAGATCGTAAAATTTAGAAAAATTACAGAAAACACCTTAGGTTTGGTGGAGTAAAACTTAGGTATAGTAAATAGTAAAATTTACTTGATATTGGTGATAGGATTGGAACATTCACCAAGTGGGGAGGTTCCAGCCGCTTCCGTAGCTGCCCATTTTTTTTTTCTGTTGATGAGATTCAGATTTGCGGGCAGGTCATTAAAATTTCTAAAATGCAAAGCCATATCTGTGACATGATTCATTTTGCAGGATTTCCCGATTATTTCACGGTAATCTTCAGGTAAGAATATTGTTTCATGTTTTCTCAATCTTTTCTCGATTCTTCCGAAGTCTCGATCAGAGTCTAGATAGCTGTGGCCGACCTCCGGAAATTTATGATCTATTGTTTTCACTATTCCTTTCAAAATCAAATATTGGTATAGGCATATTATAAGGAAGTTCTTGTTTTGGCCAGCGCACGAGTCTGTCCACATGATTAGATGAGAAAGGGGGTTATTTTGGGGAATTAAGTAGTTATATTCTATGAATGTCAGTAAAGAACTACTTACTTCCGAACTTCCTCTATGGGCTACGTCTTCAGTCCATGTATGAAAATGTGCCTTTTCTTTATCTTTGGATATTGCATGTATTCCCAGGTTATACATCCACATTTGTCTAAGATAAAATGCTTTCGATGTAGTAAGCCTGGGGAGGGGTAATGTCTGTTGCAAATCCATAGTCACATAAACCACTCCGTCGTTACCTTTTGCAGGCCTCCCACACCTCCTAAAATTCCTAAAATTCCTAAAATGCTTTGATTCTCCTAAAATTCTCCTAAAAATGACAACGAAATCCTAAATTTCCTAAAATAAGTCTGAAGAATTTTATGTTAAAGGGGCGGAAATTTATCCCACAACACCCGCGTTAAAGTGTATCAGAACTTTATTTTTTAAAAACCTCGTAAAAAAAAGATGTTTTTTTTATTGTCAAAACGCTAACTATACCGGATGATTCAGTTTGGTATTCGCCCAGCCCCCTGTAACTTTTTTATTTCAACAGAAAAATACGTATTTTAGGGTGTTCTTCCAAAAAATTTATTTAAATTACAAAAATTTTATAATAGTACAACTTATTCTGTATTATGTAAAAGCGTCCAAAGTTTTCTATCTTCCGCCGTATTCTTTGCTGGAAAAATTGGTATAAAACCATATTTGTAAATTGTATGACAAAACTCTATTAAATGACGGCATTAAAATAAATCGTCTTTTTAATGACTTCAAAATTTCGATACTCAACTTTTTTGTTTTTTGTAGACATATTTTTTCTACGTTCAAGTATGTAAAGAAAGTTTATACCTGATAGATTATAAAAATTCCAAAAAAAAAATTTGATAAGACAATTTGACAGTTTTGTTGTTAGCAAACGAAATTAGCACTGGAAAAACTTGAATAATTTTCGGTTGTATAATGTGAAATTTATTTTCTCCAAATTTTTCTAATGAAAGTGTAAGCTTTCTTTACATATTTGAATGTAAAAAAAAATGCCTACAAGAACCCGCTAAGAAATGTACAGCGTGTCATCAAAAGTTACAGGGGGAGAATACCAAACTGAATCATCCGGTAAAAACTCCTAAAATTTTGCTTTAAATCCTCCTAAATTCCTAAAAAAAAGTGCAAAAATTGACGTGGGAGGCCTGCTTTTGCATATTGTCTATCTGCGCGCTGGGAAGAGAACGCTGCTTGGTAGTTTAGCTTATGTTCTTCATTACTGTTACCAACCACTATCGCAAGTGCTGCAAGTATCACTTCGGGGATGCCCAAATGATAGATTAAACTCAGTCGAAAAGATTCTTGCATACGAGCAGTATTTAACGAGGTACGATTCAGGCATATTGTCTTCTTGGCATTTCTCCCGGTAAAGCTGATACATTTTTGTAATGTTTAGCGTTGGCGAAAGATATTTTTTGTAAAGGTTGTTATTTCTCGAATAATGCGAAAGTTCCGCAGGAAACTGGTTAATGTGATCTTCAACATATTGTTTCACATGATCACTCAGTTTATGTGGCCTATTTCTATGCTTGCCTCTTTTATCTGGGGAAGGCGCCGCCGCCCCAATCTTTAGGCTTTCTTGAATATATTCTACTTTTTTCTTTCCTATCTGGAAAATGCTACAGAACGCTTTCTTACAAATAAGAACAGATTTTCTGTTGTCGTCTATTACGGAATACGAAAAAGTTGCGGACTTATTATGGGTTGCATTTTTTCTTGGTCGTGCTGGGCTTTTTTTTGACATGCTCTTAAATAGAAACACATTTTGGGAGTTCTTATCAAGCTTATAGTAACATGAAAATAATTTCTTTCTTTGTTCAAGGTGAATTTTTTCGCTGCATTTTCTCTTGCATTCACATAACATGCCAGAATTCACCAATTTCTTTGGGATCTCAACCCCTTTTTGATTTATATATCCTTCACCTTTTTGTCTTGCGATAGCTGCACTTCGTCTTTTCCAATTATTTGGATTAGCCGGTCTATTTCTAGATTTTTTTTCAACAACAGGAAATATCTTTTCTTTCCTCTTTGGTGCCCTTTCACTCTGTTGGTTTATTTCATCTGTAGCCTGTTGGTTACCATCAGATGATGCAGATTCATTATTGACTGCTTTATCACTTAAAATAGTGGCAGATGATGTACCGGGTTGCTCTGATTTTCCAAATAATGTTTTCTTTACTTGTTTTCGCTGCTGCTCTATTCCACTATGTTCAGATTCTTCTTGGTCTGTTTCAAGATCGCTTAATCTTCTCTTATTGTTCTTTTTTGCATGATGCCACAACGATGCTCTTCCCAAAAAATTGCTGTGTTCTGAATCCGAGTCAGATGATGACGATGGCGTCCTAATATCCGAAGGAACATAATCATCGCTCGTGTCAGATGCAGGATAAGGCTCATCTTCACTTAATGTTATTTCTAAAGGTTTATTGCTTGTTAAAATGTAAGACAACACAATAGTTACCATCATTATCTGCGTTTGCAGTCAGGAAACGTTTTTTCTTCAAGTCTTTGCCGTTGCAAACAACAGATTCTGAAATATACCACACATTATTACCGATCAAAATAATAAATAATCACAGTCTAGTCGACATTCTGCGGCACATTAATATAACAAAAATGTCCTACAATTCTCCTTATATGTATTCATACCTAGCTTATTGCAACCAGCACCCCCATATGGTTGTAAAGTATTTTTCTCGTAAATTTCGAAAATTTTGAGGTTATGTGTCCGAATTCCTGAATCATTACTGGATTTTCTTTCAATTTCCATTGATGTTCCTTGTTCCAGAGCTTTCTTCACCATTAATGCTCCTCTCGACATAATTTTGAATGTATTTCGTCTTTTTCACTCGAATATACAGCCGAAACTCAGATTTTCACTTAAGCACGACATGACAAAATTAAACGAAGTCTTTAGTGGATAAAGGTGGTAACTGACAAAAAGTCGAATGATTTTTTGGATAAAGGAGGTAAGTGCTCTGTTAAGTGGATGAAGGAGGCAACTGATGCACTTATCTCCTTTTTACGTGAATATTCGCAACCGAGGGTGCACATATCCCCTTTTTACAGGCTTCATCTTGCCAGTTTTAAATAATTTCGTATCAAAGTCGGTGCCATGTGAAGAATTGTTACTTATCCCTTACATTCATGAAGAAAAGTTGAATTCCTAGAAAATGTTACATACCTCCTTCATTCACTCGACCCTTCAATTCACAAATGTCTTGTGCAAGCGATTTTAATTTCGCGTTATTCAGGGTAATATTTTTGTTTAAGTAATGTGATACAACGATGTCGCTTACTGTGTTTTTATCAGAGTTGCTCAAAGTCTCCCCTTTTTTGGCTTTTGAAATGATGGCTCTTCCAAATACATTTTCTGTTAAGATGGTGTCAATTTCAGTGATATTTGAGGCGTTTGATGACACTGTTATTGTACTGGGCAGAGAAATGTAAGAATTATTATCAATCACAGAACCGGATGATCAATTAGATACTAAAGAGTACCGCGTAATTTATTGGTGCATAAATCCATGCATGCATATAGGTACTGTAACATATGCCAGTTAAAGCCAATCCTGGGTAAATCCACATTAAATTGTTTGTATAAAATTTGTCGTTGAGGCACGAGAATATTAACTGTAAGTTAGAACTATTTATTGCCAAAACTCATAAACCGTGCACATCTTTCGTCACGGTCATTGTATATCCGGGTGGTCCGGGGCCTTGTAGAAACCTTTGCTTTCAATTGCCCCTTTCCAAGAACCTCCCTCGCTGTAAACTTTATGACCGAATTCCTTCGCATACAATTTCTTAGAAAGTTTTTCCCACAGTAGAGATTTCCGAGAAATGGATTTAATAACGTAAATGTCTTATTCATTACAATTTGTTGCTAAATTTGATTCAGTAAATGCATGAACCCCAATGGTAGAGTAGCCAGGATACACTAATTTTGCATGACGTGAATCAAACATTACTCCTGCTAAAATTGCCTCGACAACCCGTTAAACACCGTATGAACCTCATGTGTGTAGGCATAACCGACGCATATGTAACCAATCAGATCTTTTCGGCGTAAACGCTGTAATTTAAATTAAAGTTCACTGCAAGAATAGAACTGGTGTCGCCATCTAGGCTAGACGACCGAAACCTCAAGCCAGATTCCTGTTTAATACCCTATTGTTCATATGTAGAACATACCTATCAAATTAGATTGCTTTTAAAATTGCATGACTGTCGTATGCATTAAATAACCCCCACTACCCTGCACATGCTCGAAAAGCTTCAAAATCCCCCACCGGACTGCTTGAACTTTTGTTAGGTAATTCATTAGATTTGCATAAAATAACTAAATTGTTTCATTGATAGGATATGTGAATCTGTGATTAGCTTTTAAGAGCAGGATTGTATCGTAAGGCTGGTCGAATCGCGTAGCTTCTTAATTAATTATAAATTGTTATAAAATGTGGAGATGAACTAAAGAAGGGGTGCCGACCGGATATAGTAGAGAGGGGGTGGTTTTAGGTTCGCCGGATCCAAGAGGACGCGATAAGAGGAACTTGCTCTCAGGCTTCGGACGAAGAGACTCGTATTTTCCAAAGCTCTCGAATTTGCGATATTTTCCAAATATTTTAAAATAGTTATTTGTTGTTTGAGTTTTGTGTAGTTAAAGTTCGTGCTTGTGTAGTATTGAAGTTAGTGTAACCACGCCGTATGGGGATAGTGTTTAGTGGTTATTGGTGATTGGTAGAACACCTCCCGGTCTGCAGGGTGGAACTAGATCAGGTATTACGCAACTAGATTTGTAGTTCCGTTAGTGCATTTGATTGAAGGTTTCCCGATCTCTAATTAGCTTTCATAGACTAGAACCCTTTTTCATCCGCTAAATATTAATTAATTTAACCCCTTTAGCAGAGTAGACTTTAGCTTGCTTGCATTTCGGTAGTGGAATAGTTAGGGTTTGGTAAAGCGCATCCAGTTCTTCCCGTTTATTAGCATAGAAAGAGGTAAAGGAAATTTGGGGATATCCATAAGGGGACGCGCTCTCTCAGCTCTGCAATTTGTTTGCAATTTGAAAAGACCCAATTTTCATCCTAAATATTGAAACCTTGCAGAAGTGATCGTTATTTATAATTTACAGTCTTATATTATATTTTATATGCATTTTTGCCCGTTTTCCAGTTTTGTGGCGCGCTATATATCAGCATCAGTGCTTCGTTTTTGTTTCTTGCATGGTACATTATTTTCAAAAAAACGATAGTAAAAACAAAGAGGGTTACTCTTCGTGCCACCCTCTGTGAGTAGGTAATTGTTAGCTAAATCTTTTTGAATTTAAAATATCACTAAATTTTATGTCGAAATTTAATTTGTGGAACAGAATTTTGTAATTTACAGTTTTGAGTGCATTTTGACCTTTTTTCCAGTTTATTTTTTTTTATCTGTGGATAAATATAGGTACTATAAAATCATTTTCTAGCTGACGCAGGGGTTGTGTTTTTCTGTTGGTTTGTTGTTAAAATTTCTGTCGGTCTCAAAAAACAGTAACAATGGACAAGAATTAATTAACAGTGATCCGTTCTAACCTCCCGTTTAGCAAACCAACCCCTGATTTCTTTAGAATCCGCTTTTACTGATTTTGATGGACAAGATATAGGCAATCTTCTGTAATTTATATCCATGCAGCAATTTTTTGCTACACTATAGACACCCATTAACTTTTTCAATTTTCATTAGCAAAAATTGGCTTGGAAAAATGATACAAAAGTCTATGCCACGAAGTTTGGCAGGCTTAAAATTTTTTAAAATTGTCAAAGTGGATCTTGACAGGTCACATAAAATAGTTATTTACAATATTAGTGCGGTAAATTGCATTTTACAGCGCGAGGTTTTTTTGAAGCACGACGCGCAGCGGAGTGCTTTAATTAAACCGAACGCTGTAAAATGCTTACCGCACGAGATTAGTATTGAACTTTTTGGCCGACGCGCCGCAGTAAGTTGCAATATTTTGAGAATTTTGGCGTTTAAATGCCAACACAGTAATTACCACCGATCAAAGTGGCCACTGATAACAAATGTCAAATTATTTAATTTCAAAATGTCTGATAGTGAAAGTGATTTTTATGCACACCACCAGAATTAAGGGAGGTGGCCCAAAGTGTGTCTTCTGTCTAACTTCCACAGCTGTTCGCAATAAGATGGTGAAAAGCTGCATGCCAAAAGTCAAAATAATGTCAACCGGCGAAAGATGGCGTACGGGCAATTGAAATAAAAACCTAAATCTTAAATATTTAAACGATATTAATCAATTCAAAAGTTAAGTAAAGTGAAATTTCTATAAATGAGATTTATTGTTGCAGCGTTACTTTAATTTTTAAGTTTGCCTGTGAGCCAGTGTTTTTTCGAAATTTTACCGCACCGGGGTGTTGTAAAGTGGTGACGTAACCGTAAAATCGAAGTTACCGTGGACGTCAGTAGTGTGTAAAACTGTCATCTAGACGTCAGGAGGCCAAAAAATTTATTTACATAGAACATAATATACTTCTTCTTATTAAATATGCTGCAAATAAATCGTTTTATTTAATTCTATCATTCAGTTCTCTCTGTGTAAAGGATTGACTAAACAGAAAACCCGCAAAGAAGTCTCCTAGCACAAAAAAGCAAAATGGTAGGAGGTAAAGAAGTCAACATAAAATTTTAAACACGTTTCATGTGGAACATTTACAATAGCCCAGGCATTTTAGTCTCGAAATAGGCAAAACCTCGGAAAAAATAATGTAAATCTGAAACTTGGCAGATCAGCTCTATTTGAAGTGCTTAACAACATACTAAAACTCCCAAAACCTCCGGTGCCGGCTTCATGAAATTCTAGCCCATGGAACTTCTGGAACACTGAAGAAGTGTAGATTTGCGCTGGAAAAAAATAATGTAAATCTGAAACTTGGCAGTTCAGCTCTATTTGAACTGCTTAACAACATATTAAAACTCCCAAAACCTCCGGTGCCGGCTTCATGGAATTCCAGCCGCTTGAACATCTGGAACACTGAAGAAGTGCAGGTTTGCGCTGGAACTGACGCTACGGCCAAACGGTTAGTCCTATCGGCTTCCAATCGATCTTAAACGATTGTATGAGAAACGGGCTATCTTTCTTAGTGCTTTTCAATGATTTTAAACTGTATCCGGGCCTTCCGAAGGTGGCAAAAGCCCGCGAAATAAAGAAGAGAATCATTTTTTTTCAATTTGAAATTAGACGGTTTTCTGTGAGAGATATCGCAAAAATGCACGAAACAAGCATTGTAGAGGATAAAAGAAGCTTTCAAACGACACCTTCAAAATATTTCTACGACCAATAGGAACGGAGCGGCCGGCTCAAACGGCGCGCGCATTTCGGCTAGCGGCAACCAGCGTGGCAGTGTTCAAGGTCTTGAACCTCCGTTCTTATTGGTCATAGAAATATTTTGTGTCGTTTGAAAGCTTTTTTTATCCTCTACAATGTTTATTTCGTGCATTTTTGCGATATCTCTCACAGAAAACCGTCTAATTTCAAATTGAAACAAAAATGATTTTTTTCTTTATTTCGCGGGCTTTTACCACCTTCGGAAGGCCCGGATACAGCTTAAAATCATTGAAAAGCACTAAGAAAGATAGCCCGTTTCTCATACAGTCGTTCAAGATCGATTGGAAGCCGATAGGACTAACAGTTTGGCCGTAGCGTCAGTTCCAGCGCAAACCTGCACTTCTTCAGTGTTCCAGATGTTCCAGCAGCTGGAATTCCATGAAGCCGGCACCGGAGGTTTTGGGAGTTTTAATATGTTGTTAAGCAGTTCAAATAGAGCTGAACTACCAAGTTTCAGATTTACATTATTTTTCCCAGCGCAAACCTGCACTTCTTCAGTGTTCCAGAAGTTCCACCGGCTGGAATTCCATAAAGCCGGCACCGGAGGTTTTGGGAGTTTTAGTATGTTGTTAAGCACTTCAAATAGAGCTGATCTGCCAAGTTTCAGATTTACATTATTTTTTCCGAGGTCAAAATCTAAAACGCCTGGGCTACAAGGAATCTTCATTCTCCCACTTACAGCTAGAAAGGGCTTTTTCGAGGAGTATTTTGATGCGTCTTTTGAGAATGTTACGTTAACACTTGGTCAAAAGCCAACGAAAGATGTATATCAATGCGATGTGTGTCCCTGTAGATGTTTACCTTGTTAATGTGTATGTAGGGGCGAGCTGAATTTACTGGTGGAGTCGGGTGCAGATTTTATAAATCTGCACCTAGTAGTAGTGCCTCCGCAGACGCACAGTGGTGTTAAAAAGACGAAATTATGAAAATTGGCCGTACATAATTAAACAGTAGAGAGTTAACAAAAAAACATCATATTTGCAAAGTAGGTATGTAGAATTAGCACTAAGGGGGTTGAAAAAGGGAATGAGAAGTCCAAGGTAATGAAAAAAGGTGATGAAAAGTCAAGAGGAATGAAAATGAAGTGTGGATTAAGTAGAATTACGAAATAAAACACTAAAATAACCAAATTATGCAATTAAAACTTTTGTGGGGGTTGAAATAAGCACTTATACCTACCTATTGCGAAGGAAACTGAAAAATTGTAAAAGGTAAACTGAATCCCAAATGCGTTCAATTTTATAACCGTCGAAAAACGAAATTATGCGAATTTTGCAAAATTAGCACTTAGGGGGTTGAAAAATCGTAAAGGTGGATGAAAAATCAAAAGGTATCAGGATTAACCGTGGCTAAGTAAAATTACGGAAAATAACACCAAATTAACCCAATTATGTAAATTTAGCATTTGAAGACTTGAAACATTGCGAAGGGGGATGAAAAAAGTGAAAAATTTAATCATCATCCAAATGGGTTCAATTTATTACAGAAGAAAAACGAAAATATCCGAATTTGGCAAAACTAACACCTAGGGGGTTGAAAAATTGTAAAGGGGGATGAAACGTCAAAGTGGATGAGAATTAATCATAATTAAGCAGAATTACAGAAAATAACACGAAAGTAAACCAATTATGCAAATTTAGATTTTGGGGGTTGAAATGTTGCGAAGGGGGTTGGAAAAGTGAAAAAGATAAACATAATCCAATTGAGTTCAATTTATTACCGAAGGAAAACTAAATTATGTGAATTTTGCAAAATAAACACTTAGGGGGTTGAAAAATTGTAAAGGGGGTGAAAAGTTAAAAGGGATGAGAATTAATCATAATTAAGTAGAATTACAGAAAATAACACGAAAATAAGCCAATTATGCAAATTTGACTTTTGGGGGTTGAAACATTGCGAAGGGGTCGAAAAAGTGAAAAAGGCAAGAACAATTCATAAGGCAAAACTGCGCGAATTTTACAAAATTAACCAGCGGAAATCACCCGAAAAAGAAGCGGCCTGGTTAAATTTTGCTCTTTGAGGGTTCACATATCATGAAAGGGGTTGAAAAATTGTGGATGGGTCAAAAATTGATGAAAATCACTTTAAATTAATAGGTAACAAATTAGAAGAAAGCAAAAAAAAAATGAATGAAATATATTTACTCCGCTTGCTAGGGCTTAGGGGTTGTTAGTAGCGTAGGGGTTGGTTTTAGGATGAAGACTCATAAGACTTTTTTCAATGGTTGACCGAAATCTATTGAACCCCATAATTTTATTCCACCACTTACATGAAAAAATTTCCAGTTTCAACCCTTAAATTTCATCCCCCTTGTTAGATATTAATGAAAATTTGCCCATCCGCCTACAGTGGCGCTGTAAATTACCACATCAAATTTAGCCCTGATACGTTGAGCAGTTTTTGAGTTCTCGTATTTTTTTGTTTCGGCATGTTAGGGGGTTGTACCGCCTTTAAGGGTCGTTTTTCGCGAATGATGAATAAGACCTTTTTTGTACCATCAATAGAAAGCTATCGAATGGTAATATTTTCAACTATACATTCTTCATTGAAAATTCGAGTTTCCACCCCTAACTTTCATCCCCTTCGATAATTTTCTCCTAAAATTCGATCTTCCCTTCTCGAAGATGCAGTGTGTAAGATGTCACAGTTTCGCAGAAGATATTGCTTCTCTGTGTCAAATTACAGGGCTTTATGGACGTTTCAACCCCTAAACTCCAACCCCCTATTTCACCACCCCCACATGGCCTAAAGGAAGTTGTGTTTTCAATTTCACCACCCTAACCCAATTCGTTTAAAAATTAAGGTAATTTGTAGATTCATGTTTTCAACACCTCATGATTTCACCCCTTTATGATTTACAGGGGTGAGTTTATTTTTCCGGTGTGACATAACTCCTTGCGTATTTACTGACTTCAGTTGTTCATAAATAAACCAATAGGGTTTCAGAAAAAATAAATAAAATATAATTATCGACTTGCAAAGAGTTAGGGGTGGTTAATGGCCCAGGGGTTGGTTTTAGATTGAAAACTCATAAGACCTTTTTTCAATAGTTGACCGAAATCTATCGAACCCCGTAATTTTAGGCTACCATTTACTTGAAGAAATTTCAAGTTTCAACCCTTAAATTTCATCCCCTTTGTTAGATATTTTTGAAAATTTGTCCATCCACCTATAATGTCACTGGAAATTCACAAACCAAATTCTGCCTTGATACGTTGAGTAGTTTTTGAGTTCTCGTATTTTTGTGTTTCTGCATGTTAGGGGTTGTAGCGCCTATAAGGGTGGTTTTTCGCAAAATATGAATGACACCTTTTTTGAACAATTAATGGAAAGCTATCGAATGACGCCAATTTCGACTAGTACTTATTAAGCGGAATTTCGAGTTGCTACCCCTAATTTCCACCCCATTTGTTCGATTTTACGAAAAAACGCATCCCCCACAAGATTTCACCGATATATGTGTGTACGTTGAGTTTCCGACAGCTGCGTGCAACCCTTGCGGAGTTATCATATTTTTTGTGGTTTTCATCCCCTAAATTTCATCCCCCGAAATTGGCACCCCCTCACTTTCAACAGACTTGAAGGTCAAACGTGCATACTAATTTTCAGCAAGATATCTCCACTAGTTCTCGAGTTATTGCAATTAGTAGTTTTTCGGTTTTTCACCCCTAGCTCCCACCCCCTTGGTCCGATATGGCCCAAAAGCAATCCCCGCCTTACTTTTCGGGAGACGAAGCTGCCTACCAAGTTTCAGCTCGATATCTCAATCCGTTCTCAAGTTATCCGACGGACAGACTGAGGAGCGATCGAGCGAGCGAGCGAGCGAGCGAATAAGCTAAGACAAGAGTACCTCCGCATTCTGCTACGGCACTAAAAGCCAACGGAAGATGTATATCAATGCGATGTATATCTCTGTAGACGTTTATCAAGTTAATGTGTTTGTAGGGGCGGCTGGTCTTACTGGTGGAATCGGGTGCAGATTTTATCAATCTGCACCTAGTAGTAGTGCCTCCGCAAACGCACAGATGTGTCAAAAAGGCGAAATGTTTAAAAATTGTTGTTACAAAATTTAAAAGCCAACGAAAGATGTGTATCAATGCGATGTGTGTCCCTGTAGATGTTTACCTTGTTAATGTGTATGCAGGGGCGAGCTGAATTTACTGGTGGAGTCGGGTGCAGATTTTATAAATCTGCACCTAGTAGTAGTGCCTCCGCAGACGCACAGTGGTGCTAAAAGTCATGAGGAATAAAAATGAAGTGTGGATTAAGTAGAATTACGAAATAAAACACTAAAATAACCAAATTATGCAATTAAAACTTTTGTGGGGGTTGAAATAAGCACTTATACCTACCTATTGCGAAGGAAACTGAAAAATTGTAAAAGGTAAACTGAATCCCAAATGTGTTCAATTTTATAACCGTCGAAAAACGAAATTATGCGAATTTTGCAAAATTAGCACTTAGGGGGTTGAAAAATCGTAAAGGTGGATGAAAAATCAAAAGGTATCAGGATTAACCGTGGCTAAGTAAAATTACGGAAAATAACACCAAATTAACCCAATTATGTAAATTTAGCATTTGAAGACTTGAAACATTGCGAAGGGGGATGAAAAAAGTGAAAAATTTAATCATCATCCAAATGGGTTCAATTTATTACAGAAGAAAAACGAAAATATTCGAATTTGGCAAAACTAACACCTAGGGGGTTGAAAAATTGTAAAGGGGGATGAAACGTCAAAGTGGATGAGAATTAATCGTAATTAAGCAGAATTACAGAAAATAACACGAAAGTAAACCAATTATGCAAATTTAGATTTTGGGGGTTGAAATGTTGCGAAGGGGGTTGGAAAAGTGAAAAGACAAACATAATCCAATTGAGTTCAATTTATTACCGAAGGAAAACTAAATTATGTGAATTTTGCAAAATAAACACTTAGGGGGTTGAAAAATTGTAAAGGGGGATGAAAAGTTAAAAGGGATGAGAATTAATCGTAATTAAGCAGAATTACAGAAAATAACACGAAAATAAGCCAATTATGCAAATTTGACTTTTGGGGGTTGAAACATTGCGAAGGGGTCGAAAAAGTGAAAAAGGCAAGAACAATTCATAAGGCAAAACTGCGCGAATTTTACAAAATTAACCAGCGGAAATCACCCGAAAAAGAAGCGGTCTGGGTAAATTTTGCTCTTTGAGGGTTCACATATCATGAAAGGGGTTGAAAAATTTTGGATGGGTCAAAAATTAATGAAAATCACTTTAAATTAATAACAAATTAGAAGAAAGCAAAAAAAAAATAAATGAAATATATTTACTCCGCTTGCTAGGACTTAGGGGTTGTTAGTAGCGTAGGGGTTGGTTTTAGGATGAAGACTCATAAGACTTTTTTCAATGGTTGACCGAAATCTATTGAACCCCATAATTTTATTCCACCACTTACATGAAAAAATTTCCAGTTTCAACCCTTAAATTTCATCCCCCTTGTTAGATATTAATGAAAATTTGCCCATCCGCCTACAGTGGCGCTGTAAATTACCACATCAAATTTAGCCCTGATACGTTGAGCAGTTTTTGAGTTCTCGCATTTTTTTGTTTCGGCATGTTAGGGGGTTGTACCGCTTTTAAGGGTCGTTTTTCGCGAATGATGAATAAGACCTTTTTTGTACCATCAATAGAAAGCTATCGAATGGTAATATTTTCAACTATACATTCTTCATTGAAAATTCGAGTTTCCACCCCTAACTTTCATCCCCTTCGATAATTTTCTCCTAAAATTCGATCTTCCCTTCTCGAAGATGCAGTGTGTAAGATGTCACAGTTTCGCAGAAGATATTGCTTCTCTGTGTCAAATTACAGGGCTTTATGGACGTTTCAACCCCTAAACTCCAACCCCCTATTTCACCACCCTAACATGCCCTAAAGGAACTTGTGTTTTCAATTTCACCACCCTAACCCAATTCGTTTAAAAATTAAGGTAATTTGTAGATTCATGTTTTCAACACCTCATGATTTCACCCCTTTATGATTTACAGGGGTGAGTTTATTTTTCCGGTGTGACATAACTCCTTGCGTATTTACTGACTTCAGTTGTTCATAAATAAACCAATAGGGTTTCAGAAAAAATAAATAAAATATAATTATCGACTTGCAAAGAGTTAGGGGTGGTTAATGGCCCAGGGGTTGGTTTTAGATTGAAAACTCATAAGACCTTTTTTCAATAGTTGACCGAAATCTATCGAACCCCGTAATTTTAGGCTACCATTTACTTGAAGAAATTTCAAGTTTCAACCCTTAAATTTCATCCCCTTTGTTAGATATTTTTGAAAATTTGTCCATCCACCTATAATGTCACTGGAAATTCACAAACCAAATTCTGCCTTGATACGTTGAGTAGTTTTTGAGTTCTCGTATTTTTGTGTTTCTGCATGTTAGGGGTTGTAGCGCCTATAAGGGTGGTTTTTCGCAAAATATGAATGACACCTTTTTTGAATAATTAATGGAAAGCTATCGAATGACGCCAATTTCGACTAGTACTTATTAAGCGGAATTTCGAGTTGCTACCCCTAATTTCCACCCCATTTGTTCGATTTTACGAAAAAACGCATCCCCCACAAGATTTCACCGATATATGTGTGTACGTTGAGTTTCCGACAGCTGCGTGCAACCCTTGCGGAGTTATCATATTTTTTGTGGTTTTCATCCCCTAAATTTCATCCCCCGAAATTGGCACCCCCTCACTTTCAACAGACTTGAAGGTCGAACGTGTATACTAATTTTCAGCAAGATATCTCCACTAGTTCTCGAGTTATTGCAATTAGTAGTTTTTCAGTTTTTCACCCCTAGCTCCCACCCCCTTGGTCCGATATGGCCCAAAAGCAATCCCCGCCTTACTTTTCGGGAGACGAAGCTGCCTACCAAGTTTCAGCTCGATATCTCAATCCGTTCTCAAGTTATCCGACGGACAGACTGAGGAGCGATCGAGCGAGCGAGCGATAGAGCGAGCGATCGAGCGAGCGAGCGAATAAGCTAAGACAAGAGTACCTCCGCATTCTGCTACGGCACTAAAAATAGAAAATGAACAGGAATGAGTAAATGAAAAGAATTACCGGAATTAAAACAAAATTTAGCGAATTTTGAAAAATTAACACTCGGGGCTGAAAAATTGTGAAAGGGGATGAAAAAGTCAAGGGGAATGAAAATTAAGTGCGATTAAGTAGAATTACGAAATAAAACATGAAAATAACCAAATTATTACCGAAGAAAAACGAAAATATCCGAATTTGGCATAATTAACACCTAGGGGGTTGAAAAATTGTAAAGGGGGATGAAACGTCAAAGTGGATGATAATTAATAGTAATTAAGCGGAATTACAGAAAATAACACGAAAGTAAGCCAATTATGCAAATTTAGCTTTTGGGGGCTGAAATGTTGCGAAGGGGGTTGGAAAAGTGAAAAAGATAAACATAATCCAAATGAGTACAATTTATTACCGAAGGAAAACTAAATTACGTGAATTTTGCAAAATAAACACTTAGGGGGTTGAAAAATTGTAAAGGGGGATGAAAAGTTAAAGGGGATGAGAATTAATCGTAATTAAGTAGAATTACAGAAAATAACACGAAAATAAGCCAATTATGCAAATTTGACTTTTGGGGGTTGAAACATTGCGAAGGGGTCGAAAAAGTGAAAAAGGCAAGAACAATCCATATGAGTAAAATTTGGTAAAATTTATTACCGAAAAAAGGCAAAACTGCGCGAATTTTACAAGATTAACGCTCGGGGGGGAGAAAAATTGTTAATAGGGATGAAAAATAAAAAGGGATGAAAATGTACTGTAGTTAAGTAGAACTAGCGAAAATCACACGAAAAAGAAGCGGTCTGGGTAAATTTAGCTCTTTGAGGGTTCACATTATCATGAAAGGGGTTGAAAAATTGTGAATGGGTTAAAAATTAATGAAAATGGCTTTGAATTATTAACAAATCAGAAGAAAGCAAAAAAAATATTAAATGTATTTACTCTGCTTGCTAGGGCTTAGGGGTTGTTAGTAGCGTAGGAATTGGTTTTAGGTTGAAGACTCATAAGACTTTTAGTGCCGTAGCAGAATGCGGAGGTACTCTTGTCTTAGCTTATTCGCTCGCTCGCTCGCTCCTCAGTCTGTCCGTCGGATAACTTGAGAACGCATTGAGATATCGAGCTGAAACTTGGTAGGCAGCTTCGTCTCCCGAAAAGTAAGGCGGGGATTGCTTTTGGCCTTTTGGGCCATATCGGACCAAGGGGGTGGGAGTTAGGGGTGAAAAACCGAAAAACTACTAATTGCAATAACTCGAGAACTAGTGGAGGTATCTTGCTGAAAATTAGTATGCACGTTCGACCTTCAAGTCTGTTGAAAATGAGGGGGTGCCAATTTCGGGGGATGAAATTTAGGGGATGAAAACCACAAAAAAAATGACAACTCCGCAAGGGTTGCACGCAGCTGTCGGAAACTCAAGGTACACACATATATCGGTGAAATCTTGCGGGGGATGCGTTTTTTCGTAAAATCGAACAAATGGGGTGGAAATTAGGGGTAGCAACTCGAAATTCCGCTTAATAAGTATTGGTCGAAATTGGCGTCATTCGATAGCTTTCCATTAATGATTCAAAAAAGGTGTGATTCATATTTTGAGAAAAACCACCCTTAAAGGCGCTACAACCCCTAACATGCAGAAACACAAAAATACGAGAACTCAAAAACTACTCAACGTATCAAGGCAGAATTTGGTTTGTGAATTTCCAGTGACATTGTAGGTGGATGGACAAATTTTCAATAATATCTAACAAAGGGGATGAAATTTAAGGGTTGAAACTTGAAATTTCTTCAAGTAAATGGTAGCCTAAAATTACGGGGTTTGATAGATTTCGGTCAACTATTGAAAAAAGGTCTTATGAGTTTTCAATCTAAAACCAACCCCTGGGCCATTAACCACCCCTAACTCTTTGCAAGCGGATAATTATATTTTATTTATTTTTTCTGAAACCCTATTGGTTTATTTATGAACAACTGAAGTCAGTAAATACGCAAGGAGTTATGTCACACCGGAAAAATAAACACCCCTGTAAATCATAAAGGGGTGAAATCATGAGGTGTTGAAAACATGAATCTACAAATCACCTTAATTTTTAAACGAATTGGGTTACGGTGGTGAAATTGAAAACACAACTTCGTTTAGGGCATGTGGGGGTGGTGAAATAGGGGGTTGGAGTTTAAGGGTTGAAACGTCCATAAAGCCCTGTAATTTGACACAGAGAAGCAATATCTTCTACGAAACTGTGACATCTTACACACTGCATCTTCGAGAAGGGAAGAGCGAATTTTAGGAGAAAATTATCGAAGGGGATGAAAGTTAGGGGTGGAAACTCGAATTTTCAATGAAGAATGTATAGTTGAAAATATTACCATTCGATAGCTTTCTATTGATGGTACAAAAAAGGTCTTATTCATCATTCGCGAAAAACGACCCTTAAAGACGGTACAACCCCCTAACATGCCGAAACACAAAAATGCGAGAACTCAAAAACTGCTCAACGTATCAGGGCTAAATTTGATGTGGTAATTTACAGCGCCACTGTAGGCGGATGGGCAAATTTTCATTAATATCTAACAAGGGGGATGAAATTTAAGGGTTGAAACTGGAAATTTTTTCATGTAAGTGGTGGAATAAAATTATGGGGCTCGATAGACTTCGGTCAACCATTGAAGAAAGTCTTATGAGTCTTCAACCTAAAACCAACCCCTACGCTACTAACAACCCCTAAGCCCTAGCAAGCGGAGTAAATACATTTCATTTATTTTTTTTTTGCTTTCTTCCGATTTGTTAATAATTCAAAGTGATTTTCATTAATTTTTAACCCATCCACAATTTTTCAACCCCTTTCATGAGATGTGAACCCTCAAAGAGCAAAATTTACCCAGACCGCTTCTTTTTCGTGTGATTTCCGCTAGTTAATTTTGTAAAATTCGCGCAGTTTTGCCTTATGAATTATTCTAGCTTTTTTCACTTTTTCGACCCCTTCGCAATGTTTCAACCCCCAAAAGTCAAATTTGCATAATTGGCTTATTTTCGTGTTATTTTCTGTAATTCTACTTAATTACGATTAATTCTCATCCCTTTTAACTTTTCATCACCCTTTACAATTTTTCAACCCCCTAAGTGTTTATTTTGCAAAATTCACGTAATTTAGGTTTCCTTCGGTAATAAATTGAACTCAATTGGATTATGTTTATCCTTTTCACTTTTCCAACCCCCTTCGCAACATTTCAACCCCCAAAAGCTAAATTTGCATAATTGGTTTACTTTCGTGTTATTTTCTGTAATTCTGCTTAATTACGATTAATTCTCATCCACTTTGACGTTTCATCCCCCTTTACAATTTTTCAACCCCTTAGGTGTGAATTTTGCCAAATTCGGCTATTTTCGTTTTTCTTCTGTAATAAATTGAACCCATTTGGATGATGATTAAATTTTTCACTTTTTTCATCCCCCTTCGCAATGTTTCAAGCTCGGTTTCAAGTCTTCAAATGCTAAATTTACATAATTGGGCTAATTTGGTGTTATTTTCCGTAATTTTACTTAGCCACGGTTAATCCTGATACCTCTTGATTTTTCAACCCCCTAAGTGCTAATTTTGCAAAATTAGCATTATTTCGTTTTTCGTCGGTCATAAAATTGAATGCATTTGGGATTTAGTTTACCTTTTACAATTTTTCAGTTTCCTTCGCAATAGGTAGGTACTGTTACGACCTATAATTACCAGGTTTGTGTGGAGGGATTAAGAAAGCTAATCCAAATTAAATAAACTAATTATATTGAAAGTTTCTGAGGAGATTTGCAAATTAACTAATTTTAAAATACAGACATTGGTGAAATCTTGTTTGATGAATCGATCCGATGCAAAAGTGGAAATGAATCCTGGTTTCTGGAAAATTGCTCGCAGATCCGGGGTCAGCGCTCCCAATCTGCTGCTGCGGTCAGGGGGGATTGGCCTGGATGGTTCTCCAAGAATCCTCGAAGGAAAATGACACTCCTAGCTAGACAGGACAAAATCATTGCAACAAAAGAAAAGGGTGGCCATCTTGACTTACCGCATCCACGCTTGAAGAAGTTAACACCAAATTATAATCCGGCAAATGCCGCGTTAAACAATGTTAACCTGGAGCTAATTAATCATTAATCGTTTCTACTGAAACCGGTAATATGCAATTACTTAACTTCGCAATACCTTTGACTAAATTAGCTCAAATTTATCGGTGAAAACTACAAACGTTGTTTGATGGCTTACAACAATTAAAAGGGAATTAATGACCTCTAAATTTGCTTTTATATTTCTGGCTCGGCTTACTTCGGGAGTAAGACATTTGAGCCGACGACCAGCTGACGTTCAAGTCAGGAGCAGTGGCGTGCATGATTTCAGTTTAAATGGGAAAAGGGATTATGAAATTTTATATAAAGTTATTTGGAAATTTAAAATGTGAATTTAAATTATGAAAGTAAAATGTGATTTTGAAGTTTAAAATGAAGTTTAAATAGTAACGAATTAAAACGTTACAATCGCCCCCAAAAAAAAGGAAAAACAAAAATTTTAATTTTTTTTTACAAGAAGCTAGATGGGACATACCAGAGACAGGACATCTGGATCCTGAACGATCCGAAGAGCCATACATCCAGACATCCAGTCAAAAATAAGCCCGCATCTATCTAATTTTGGTATTAACGAGTTTGGTAGGATACTCGGATTTTAAACGATCTATAGAGCCATACTTTCGAATATCCTATCAAAGACGAGCCCTAACTAAGACTTAATTCACTAAAACTCTCACTATCTCAACTCGGAACTAGAACCGTTGCAAGGATTTTGGCTTGTAGATGTTAACTGATGCCTACGGATAGCATTTAGCAGCCTCCTACTGCAGCCAGCGATGCGGCGTTGACGTATTCTACCTTGTCAGCGAAAAGATCTTAAATACGCTCATGCCCCGTCAACAGGGCGAAAAAAAGAGAAAAACTTAGTCAGATTCAGATAGGTCACTTAGCGATTGATCCGTTTCGGAGCTAGATTCGGAATTAGACGAGTAATGGGGTTTCAGATCCTTAATATGCCATCGGCCTAAATTTCTACCATCCTCGTCCTCAAGACAATAAACATTGGTGCCAAAACGCTCTAACACCCTGAAGGGCCCACTAAATCGCTTGGCAATTTTTGCCGAAAAGTGTTTACGCAGGTCCGTGGTGGGAAACTCACGCTTCCACACCAAATCCCCTATTCCATATTCCACATCGCGACGTTTGCGGTCGTAAAACCGTCTGCTCCTCTCGTGAGCATTACCTATTTTAGCAAAAACTTCTCATCTAATTCTAGCTAATCTCCGAAATTTGACTTCATGTTCCTCCTCTTCGTCCGAATTTTCTGAGGAATCCGACGAGGATGGTGTCCAACGCCGATCTTCGCGTAAGGCTTGAAATTGGCGACCATCCTCGATCACTTCGTGACCAAAATTAACATAGTAGGGTGTTTTACGTGTGACCTCATGTTTGGCTGTTCTTAACGCAGAGGCGACTTTTACTAAATGTTCGTCCCAATCTCGGTGATCATCACGTATATAAGCCATTATCAAAGTTTTCATTGTTCTGTTTACTCTTTCAGTGGGATTATTTTGTGGAGTATACAGCGAATTGTAGAATGGCGTGACACCATAATTTTCTAAAAATTGTCTAAACTCGTTGCTCCGGCCAAACTGAACGCCATTGTCAGTAATAATGAATTCGGGCACTCCAAAGAACAAGAAAACTTTTTCCTCAATTTCCGCGATGACCTTTCTAGCTGTCACTTGCCGCATAGGGATGAATAAGGAAAAGTTGCTAAAATAATCAGTCACGACTAAAACATATTCGTTGCCGCTAGAACTTCTAGGAAGTGGTCCGAAAAGATCGCAACTAATCATTTGCCAATTTTGTGTAATATCTGGTCTGTCACCCATTTTCCCGGCAGGAAACTTTTGTTCCGGTTTAACCGAACGACATGTTTTGCATCCCTTCACGTACCTCACCACGTCATGTTTTAACATTGGCCATGTATATAAACGTTTGACCTTGTTATATGTCTTATACACCCCAAAATGACCCCCAGTACTCGGCTCGTCATGGTACTTTCGCAAGATGGCGCGTCTTTCACGAGTTGGAACTACTATCTTCCAGTGTGGGAGGTCATCATCCGCCGACGTTTTACTAGCTATTTTCTTAAAAACCTTATCACCGTCTACTCTGAAATTTGGGTATCGCAACGGGTCGGTTGTCACGCGCCGTTTTAAACGGTCAAGCCAGGCATCCGGTCTGGCTTGTCCATCAATGAGGTTCAGCTCTGTTATTTCTGGTATGGCTCTACTTAAACAATCGGGGACTACGTTCTCTTTTCCGGCCCTGTGTATTATGTCGAAGTCGAAATTCTGCAACCGCAGTACCCACCGTCCCAATCTACCCAGGGGGTCTTTGAGATTCTGTAGCCATTTTAAGGCATAGCAGTCAGTGACGAGTGTGAATTTCTTAAACTCTAAATAACACCTTAATTTTTCTACCGCGTAAATAACTGCTAGGCATTCCTTTTCGGTAGCTCCGTACTTCATCTCGGTCCGACTAAAAGTTTTTGAAACATAACAAATTACCCTCTCTGCTCCATTGATGCACTGAGTTAAGGTCGCCCCCATGCCAAAATTTGAGGCATCTGTCTGAAGGATAAAGGGGACATTAAAATCGGGGGAGCTTAAAATTGGCGCGGATATTAAAGAATTCTTAATGGCTAAGAAAGCCTAATCGCATGGGGCATCCCACTTAAATTTATTATTTTTCCTAGTAAGTCTCGTTAGAGGCTCAGCTATTGAAGAGAAGTTTGGCACAAATTTCCTATACCAGTTGAACATCCCCAGCACTCGTCTAACTCCCCTAGCATCTTTAGGGCGAGGCATATCTACTATGGCCTTAACCTTATCTGGATCAACGTTTAAACCGTCCCTATTTACGACATGACCCAAGTATCTAAGTTTCGGTTTACAAAACTCACATTTTGAGGATTTAAGTGTCAACCCTGCGTCAAGTAGCCTCTTTAGGACCTTCTCTAAAATTTCAATGTGGCCCTCAAAAGTCTCCGTTGCAATTATGATGTCGTCTAAGTATGAAAATGCGTACGGTTGTAATTCTACGTTAATAAGTTTATCTGCGAGCTCCTGAAAAGTTCCTGGGGATCCGTGAAGCCCAAAAGGCATCCTAATAAATTCGAAGCTGCCTCTACCCGGTATTCCGAAAGCCGTATATTTACAACTATTTTCCTCCATAGGAACCTCCCAGTATGCGCTGCGAATGTCGAGACTAGATAAATATTTAGCTCTCCCGAGTCTGTCCAAAATGTCGGACATTAATGGAATAGGATAGGCCGGACGCTTAGAGACTGCATTTAACTTTTGAAAATTTACTACGAATCGATAGCTACCATCTTTTTTTGGAACCATGAAAGCTGGCGAGTTCCACTCGCTGGTACTACGCCTAATAACGCCCAATCTAAACATGTCTTGCCATTCCTTATCCATTAGATCTTGCATATGTGGGCTAAATCTATAGTATCTACCTCTGTATGGCTGAGCTCCCTCAATTAACTCGATTTTATGCTGAGCTAAGTCAGTCCGTCCTAATTCAATGTCTTTGATGGCATCGAAATACGCATTTACCACCGATTTCAATCGAGTGCTCTGCTCCTCTGATAAATCATAAGCACCTTGGATACAATTAATTGTACACAGAGTGTTCCTAGATGGTTCGTCCACAAAATTCCATGTTAAATCTCTAATATTGGGTACTATACCGAACTTCCTCCAAAATTCTCTGCCTAAAATTAAATCATACTTAACTGATGGGACCACTAGTAAATTAATAAGACAAACTCTGTCTTTCAACCTAATTGGAGCGCTAATGAAGCCTAAACACTCGATATGATTTCCATCAGGTAATTTACAACTAGTTACCATGCTCCGGTTAATAGCAATGCCCAGATTTGTTAATCTATCCCATCCCCTACTGCCGAGTACAACATGCGATGCGCCGCAATCTAAGTATCCCATAAATTCAATCCCAAATATCGAAACTTTAATTCCTGCGGCGTCATCGCCTACAACAGTCATTAGATAATCTAAGGTGGCAGTGAAGTTGTTGGTCTCCGAGAGATTTGGAAATAAGGTTTGACCATCGCCTATTTCCTCTCCTCGTTTCCCGACTTATTGCATTTCGGGCAAGTCCTGACCGTGAAGTTCGGATTTCCGCACTTAAAACATTGCAACGATGGTCGCTTAGGACAGTATTTCTTTGCATGACCAAACTCGTAACAATTGTAACATTTAATCTGTCTCTTGGGGTTTTCTTCGGTTTTGTCACTGGCTTTACTGACAGGTTTTGCATTTTCAGTGGTGTCGGTACTTGACTTGAAATTTTGTTTTGTCCCGCGACCGTAAAATTTATCGATATTTAGCTGAGTTTTGTCAATTATCTCGCAGTACCTTATTAGTTCATCCAAAGAGTTCATTGTTTTGTCCCAAACTTTTTCTTGGTATCGTGGGAGGATGTTTCGCTTGATAATTTTAAGTTTCTCAGCTACTGTTAAACTGACGGGAATAAATTTCGATCTCTGTTCAAAAAGTGCGAGAAAAAGGCTAATGGATTCATTTTCGGTTTGTTTTAATTTCTTAAGACGGTCAATGGCAGTATCTGAGTAGTCCCTAGGTAAAAATTCCTGCATTAATCTATCACAAAAGGTTTTCCAGGACTTAATATCTTGTTCGACTAACCTGAACCATTCTTTCGCCTCCCCAATTAATAGGTATTTCATGCCTCTAAGAACTTCAAGCTCACTAGTGCCTGTTATCTCCATCTGGTCATTGACATCCTGTATGAAATCAAATACAACAGCTTCCCTCCCACGGGAGCCATCAAAGTGAATTTTCCATTTGAAAACAGGAAGGGTGTCAACTTCGCAGACTTTGACAAACTGCACACAGTTACTCTCCTCAACTGAAACAACTGCGGACTCGCCTCCGCGGTTTAGTTCGGGGTTTCTAATAAATTCAGACTTTCTTGCAAATTTAATACCCAAATCGTCTATATTCCTACCAAGGGCCTCCGCATCCTCATTCTCTTTGCTTATCCTAAGTAAGTTTAATATCCTACGAGCATAGTGCCATAACTTAACATCTATTAAACGAGCTGTCTGAGGGGTAATAATTGCAAAAAAAAAAAAAAACTCAACTCAGAAAAGAGCCAGGCCAAGGGCCCCTACTGCTCATCACCTATGTGCATCGTCAAGGCAAGCCTGCAACGTGCGGTGTATCATCATTGTTTATTTTTTGACGTGTCGGGCTGGAGCAAAGCTCCTGAGGTAATTTAAGAAAGGGACTCCTGAGGGGAGTTCCTTAGAGGGGAGACCTGAAGGGTCTGGGGAGCGTTTTGCCTGAGGGGCAAGGAGAGGCATTAGGTGGGAGAGTTCGCTGAAAAAGAAAGTTAACGACGAAATCTTGCTGTGGTCTACCTGCAACATACTAAACATTAGTGGTTCAAGGTGGGTGGATGAGAGCCGTCCTGGGACGACGAATTCTGGAATTCGCTGGGTCGTAGTCGACCGCATCTCTCACTAGCGGATTGGGATGAACCTCTGCTCGAGCAAAGGTTCGTGTGTTTGTTTCAAAGAGGAAGTCTTTGATTGTCGGGAGGTTTGCTTCTTGATGGAGCTGGGTGTTTCGAACGTACCAGGGAGCGTTAAAGGCGTACCTCAGACAACGGTTCTGGATGACTTGGAGTTTTTGGAGTTGCGCGTTAGAGACGTGTCCCCAGGCGCCAGAGCCATAGGTCATGGCTGGTCTAACCACAGCCTTGTAGAGCCTCAGCTTATTCTCGAAAGATAAGCCGCTGCTTCTACACAGCATTGGATAGAGGTGGCCAACTACCATTTTGGCTTTGGCGACTGAGTAGTCCACGTGAGGAATGAAGCTGAGTCGTCGATCCAGCTTGACCCCGAGGTACTTGACCTCGTTGTGCCACTGAATCTCCTCCTCGTCCATCGTCACATGGCCGTGCGGCACTTCTCTTCTGCGCGAGATGAATAGGGCGGAGCTTTTCTCGGGATTGACGACGATGCGCCAGCGAAGAAAGAATTCGCTCAGGTTGTCAGCTGCTTCCTGAAGGTATTGGGTAAGCAGCTGAGGGCTACGGGAGTGTGCTAGGGTGCACGTGTCGTCGGCGTAGACGGCCAAGGTGGAGTTTGGGCTGCGTGGCATGTCTGCCACGTAGAGGGCGAAGAGAGTTGGTGAGAGTACAGAGCCTTGTGGGACACCTGCCTCGAGAGGGTGCTCCTCTGAGAAGGAGTTTTGAATTTTGGCTCTGAAGGAGCGACCGGACAAGAAGGAGTTGATGATCTGGACCATCGACGTGGGGATTCCGGCATGAGCGAGCTTATAAATAAGTCCCTCATGCCAGACCGTGTCAAAAGCTTTTGAAACATCAAAGAAGGTAGCGCCTACTACGTGACCCCAGTCAAGCCATCGTGAGGAGAGCTCTGTGACTCTGATCAGTTGATCGGTCGTGGAATGTTTGGGTTGAAAGCCGAACTGTTCCTGGGGAATGATACCGAGATCGGAGACAATCTCGGTGAGACGAGAGCGAATGAGGCGTTCAGCAAGTTTGCTGACACCAGAGAGCAGTGAGATTGGCCGATGGTTCTGAGGGAACTTTCGGTCTTTGCCGGGTTTGGGGATGAAGATTACGTTGGCGCATTTCCACCGGGGTGGGAAATAGCGAAGGCGGAACATGGCGTTGAAAATCCCAGTCAGAGCGACGATGGCTTTTTTCGGAAGATTTTTGAGGGCAAGATTGGGAATCTGGTCGGGGCCTGGGGCTTTCCTCGTTTTGAGGCTGGATATTACCTTAAAGACTTCCTCCGGGGAGGTGTGGCGAATGTGATCGTCGTCTTCCGGGGCTTCCTGGCAGAAAACTTCGGCGAAGTCTTCCACTAGGTCGTAGTGGTCGAGATCTGCGTCCTCCGGTATCGGGACCCTGCATTGCAGTTCCAGACATTCGGCGAACACCTCGGCTTTCTCCTCCTCCCGGAAGACGAGTCCTCTGGGGCCGTGAATTGCCGGGAGTGGCTTGCGGTCGTTTCGAAGAGTCTTGGCCAGTTTCCACACAGAACTGTCCTCGATGTTCAGGGACTCCAGGTGGGTCTGAAAGTTCTCGTTACGGAGATCCTTCAGCGCGTACCTGACTTGGTGAACCAGGTTGTGAAACCTGGTTTTGTCGATCCTGGCTCCCGTTCTGTCGGCAGTCTTTTTGGCCTCTCTTCTCTCTCTTACCAGGGCTTGGATGTGAGGGGGAAGACGAGGGGGCTTGTTGGGAGGTCTGGGGAAGGTTCTGGTTGAAGCGTTGAGGGCTTCGGAGATTTTCAACTCGAATGATTCCACAGCCCGGTTAAGGTCTGCAGTATCATCAATAGTTGGAATCGGTCCGAAGTTTTCCTCAACGTTTCTGCGGAAGGAAATCCAGTTTGTGAATTTCCCTGTGGGATTGATGGGATCATTAGCCTCATCGCCGATGTGCATCAGGACGGGGTTGTGGTCTGAGGAGAGATCGCTGATGGCAGTGAGGTCGATTTGGAGGGGGACATTCTTGACGATGGCGATGTCCAGCGTGTCAGGCAGACCTGACACGTAGTTGTGGTGAGTGGGCTCCTCTGGAGCCAGGACCTGATAGTCGTTGTCATCAACGAAAGTTCGCAGGTTGCGACCGTTTGCGTTGTTGACTCGACTGTGCCAGTCTGTGTGCTTGGCATTGAAATCGCCTGCCGCGATGATGGAGTTGCCACTGTTCAGGAGATCCGCCAGTTCGTCAAGGGGGATCTTTTGTGTGTTGTAGCAAGAGAAGAGGGTTAGAGGTCCTCGGACTGTTTCGACGACGATGCCTACGGCTTCCAGTCTGTGTAGTTCTGGCAAAGCTGAAACATAGTGTTTGATTTGATGACTTACATAGATGGCCGTTCCCCCTCCTGGGCCAGTCTGTCGGTCTCTGCGATGAAGAGTGAAACCACGGATTTTCGGATCTCGGTGGTTTTCCCTGAGGTGGGTCTCGTTGACGAGCACGATCTCCAGGTCGTGTTCATGAATGAACACTTCCAGTTCGTCGCGCCGGACAGCGAGACCATTTGCGTTAAAAAACGCAGCCTGAAGGGATTTGATCCTACTCGGCCGTGGATTCATTCTTGTTGGATTGTTTCCATGAGTTTCACCAACAACGGAAGAATGTTGGTGGCGGCTTGTTTGGTGCTCTCCGAAGACGATACCATTTGGCAGATTTCCAGGAGAAGTCTGGCCCTGGAATCGCAGGTAGCGGGTTCCACACGAGGTTTAGTGCGGGGGGCTGGTTTTGGGGAAACAGGCTTTGAAGAGGAGCTCTGTTTGGGGGCGGCGGCCTGCTTCGGGGCTGAGGCTCCTGATGAGGTGCCGTTGGGCTTCGAAGGCTTGGAAGCCTTCTTCTTCGAAGGGGGAGGGAACCTGGGGCACCCCCTGTAGCTGGCGGGATGAGCGCCTCCACAGTTGGCACACTTCGGAGCCTCCACCTCCGTTTTCCCGCAGTCCTTAGTGAAGTGGTCGCTACCGCACTTGACGCACCTAGGATTGACTCCGCAGGTGCGCTGGCCGTGGTGGAAGAGCTGGCAGCGGTGACACTGCGAAACCTGTGAGGGTTTGTTAGCCGGTTCCACACGAACGACTAGATTCGCCAGTCTGGTGATGGCGAACATCTTCGCTTTCTCTTCTATTGGTACTTCTACCCTGAAGAGAGGGAACGGAGTTTTGGTGTATCGATTCACCAGTTGTTGGATCGAGTTGGGGTGGATGCCGATATCCAGCAGTTCGTCAGCAACCTCGGCGGGGGTGAAATCCCTCGGGAGGCCGCGGATGACAGTTTTGGCTGTTCGGTTGTCGGGGTCGTTGTAGGAAAAGTACTGGATCTTGTACTTGATGAAGAACCGGACCATGGCTCGGAAGTCGCCAGCTGTAGCAGGGAAGATCCGGATCCCTAGCTGGCAGGTCTTGGCTTTCGTATAGTTGACCTTCTCTGTCCTGAAACTGGCCGAGACGGTCAACCACTTACCTGGTTCCTTCAGGACGATTTGGGGGACTTTTGAGGATTCAGGGGCGGCCTCCGAGGAGGGAGGTGCCTGAGACTGCTCCGAGTCTCCCGGTAGGGTTTCCTCGGAAGGGGCCTGCTGTGGAGTGCTCTTAATAGCAACCCAGCGGGGGGGGACGTACTTCGGGGTGGCAGCTTTGGGGGCGGCAACGTTGGTGGTGGCACTCGTGGAGGTGGCACTCTTGGGGGTGGTACCCTTGGAGGCGGTGCCCTTGGGGGCGGTTGCCTTGGGGGCGGAATTTTTGGGGGCGGCGCCCTTGGAGGCGGTACCCTTGGAGGCGGTACCCTTGGGGGTGGCGCCTTGCAGCTTGGGGGCTGAAGTTCCGGGGGAGGGAGAGCTGCGCCCCTCAGTAGGGGTCGCTTTCTCCTTCGCAACGCGTTTGGTCGGGGGCTCGATGGCGGCGGCATCTTCCTCATCGTGGGCCGGGGTACCGTTGTCCAGCTCCATCAAAGTTACGAAACGGTTTGCCGTTTCGAAGTTAGGGGAGGCTGGCTGAAATGGGGGGGGGGATTTGCACTTACGCTTTCTCGCGATGTCCGTGAAAGCTTCGGTGACTGTGCTGGAGGTGGACCTAAAAGAAATTTGGGACCCAAATGAGCGGACTGAGACGATATCTTCATCTTCGCCAGTGATGGCGTCGATTCTGGCGTCCAGTCTTCCGGTTTGTTCGGCGAGGTGCTCGTCCATAGATTTTAGAGAGGACATGATTTCCTCCCTGAAATCGCCGAACATTCTCGCGATCGTCTGGGTGAGCATGGAGGCGAGAGCTGCATTCTCCCCTCCTAACACTGGTTTGGGGGCACCATCCATCTGAGTTGATGTTGATGCCATGGCGTTGATGGCTCGAAGAACCGTTTACCGAATTCGGAAAATTCTCATACGAGATGTGAATTTTCCTCGCTTCGGCTGCGTTTAGCTGGTGAGAGCACCCGAGAACTACCACGCTTGTCGTCAATCCGGAATTCTACACACGCGAAGTTAAGCAACTTCGCGTGTGTCGAAAATCTGGATGGGTGACCGAGATTCGCTTTATGCAAAGTTAAGCAACATTGCACGAAACGAAACTTGGAAGGGTGACTTCAAACAGTGGAGGTAAACGAGGGGCGGACGGCAGACTAAACACTCTTCAAAAGAACCGAAATAAATTTCGGCTCCCTGAAGTGAGCTAGGGGCGGACCGCTGACTGAACACAAAGGAACACTCGGATCGCTGTGAAGCACGCTAGAATTGGCACGTCTGACACGCACCAACGAACGGACACAACTGAGGGTAATAATTGCTCTAACAAGTTTTGCTATATCTAGTACGCCTCTGTTGCATATAGCCAATTCCCTTTCAACATCGCAGTCTGTTGTGCTGACCTCTTGTGAAGCCCTCTCATCCTCACCTAAACTGAGACCCCGCAAATTTGCAACTAGGTCATGAACTGAATCATCAGAGGACACCTCAGTCTCTCTGGCCGTCAGCTCATAAGTAAGCTCTTCCCGACTAAGTAAATGTAAATTTTGACACATTCTATAAGAGTAAATTTTACAATGGGTATTACACGATGGTATAACAAGGGTGAACAACCTGAGAGAATTACTCTCTAACCAAAATGGCCAACTCTTCCCAACTTATAGCAATGAACAGTGTCCACTCTTACCCAGTTAGCTGACTCTCCAAAATGTTTTTGCCCGGAATATGCCTCTAGTATGCCAGGAGTGTCACTTCCCCCTTCGAGTTCCAGGTCCAGGTATTGAAAATGAAATAGCCTGTAGCAGTCACAGCAACAGATGGGCCACTGCACTCGGTTCTATTTTCCACCAGGATTGGTGAAATCTTGTTTGATGAATCGGGCCGATGCAAAAGTGGAAATGAATCCTGGTTTCTGGAAAATTGCTCGCAGATCCGGGGTCAGCGCTCCCAATCTGCTGCTGCGGTCAGGGGGGATTGGCCTGGATGGTTCTCCAAGAATCCTCGAAGGGAAATGACACTCCTAGCGCATCCACGCTTGAAGAAGTTAACACCAAATTATAATCCGGCAAATGCCGCGTTAAACAATGTTAACCTGGAGCTAATTAATCATTAATCGTTTCTACTGAAACCGGTAATATGCAATTACTTAACTTCGCAATACCTTTGACTAAATTAGCTCAAATTTATCGGTGAAAACTACAAACGTTGTTTGATGGCTTACAACAATTAAAAGGGAATTAATGACCTCTAAATTTGCTTTTATATTTCTGGCTCGGCTTACTTCGGGAGTAAGACATTTGAGCCGACGACCAGCTGACGTTCAAGTCAGGAGCAGTGGCGTGCATGATTTCAGTTTAAATGGGAAAAGGGATTATGAAATTTTATATAAAGTTATTTGGAAATTTAAAATGTGAATTTAAATTATGAAAGTAAAATGTGATTTTGAAGTTTAAAATGAAGTTTAAATAGTAACGAATTAAAACGTTACAGTACCTATAAGCAGGGACCTGGACCCATTTCAAAAAGGGGTTCCGGTACGGTTCCGGTTCTCGAAAGAAAAAAATTATAGGTTCCGGTACGGTTCCGGTTCTGGGTCAAAATAAATGTTCGATTCCGGTACGGTTCCGGTTCCTTGCCGGTTTTGCAAAAAGGGTTCCGGTACGGTTCCGGGTTCCAAAGGGTTCCAGTAGAGAAATTTTCGTGTTATCTTGCTAGAAGGCCAGAAGCAAAGTTTATTGTTTATTTATAAAAAAAAATACATTATAATGACTATGACCGCAAATATTTCCAAATTGTCACTTCTTTTTTTCTGATTGTGGAGGCTGTGGGGCACTCGATGTGCCTGGTTCACTGTAGTCAAAGTCAACTTCTGATGTGATACTTGTACTTTTCGTGCTAATAATATCAATGCCATCGTTGCCATCACTATTGTTCCGTTTTGTGCCAATTCCAAACGTTCTAGACATATGTTGGGCATTCGAAGGACTGGTGGTCGATAATTCTTGTGGTTGCGCCTTTCTAAAATTATTATATGATATGAGTAATAGAAAATAAACAGAGTAATACCTACCCCCTACCCCTAACGACTACTTACTTTTTGTTCAAAATTCTGTTGGTCCGAATAAATAGTTGCCTTTCCAAATGTTCTTCTTTTATGTTGCTCCTCAATGGGGACAAAATGAATTTCAATCCAGAGAAGAGGCGTTCGACACTGACTTGTGTTGCTGGAACGGACAGAACAACTTGGGCAAGTTTGTAAATTTCTGGATGTTCAATTTTATTTTTATCCCAGAACTGCAAAATTGAAAAATTCGGAGTTCTGGCCACTCTTTGTTGCTGATTATCATACAGGTTTAAATCAACATCAATTCTCTTTGAATAACTGGGAAGCGTATTTAGCGTCTGCAAAATAACATCTATGTTCTGTTCTTTTAGTGCCGTAGCAGAATGCGGAGGTACTCTTGTCTTAGCTTATTCGCTCGCTCGCTCGCTCGATCGCTCCTCAGTCTGTCCGTCGGATAACTTGAGAACGGATTGAGATATCGAGCTGAAACTTGGTAGGCAGCTTCGTCTCCCGAAAAGTAAGGCGGGGATTGCTTTTGGGCCATATCGGACCAAGGGGGTGGGAGCTAGGGGTGAAAAACCGAAAAACTACTAATTGCAATAACTCGAGAACTAGTGGAGATATCTTGCTGAAAATTAGTATGCACGTTCGACCTTCAAGTCTGTTGAAAGTGAGGGGGTGCCAATTTCGGGGGATGAAATTTAGGGGATGAAAACCACAAAAAATATGATAACTCCGCAAGGGTTGCACGCAGCTGTCGGAAACTCAACGTACACACATATATCGGTGAAATCTTGTGGGGGATGCGTTTTTTCGTAAAATCGAACAAATGGGGTGGAAATTAGGGGTAGCAACTCGAAATTCCGCTTAATAAGTACTAGTCGAAATTGCCGTCATTCGATAGCTTTCCATTAATTATTCAAAAAAGGTGTCATTCATATTTTGCGAAAAACCACCCTTATAGGCGCTACAACCCCTAACATGCGGAAACACAAAAATACGAGAACTCAAAAACTACTCAACGTATCAAGGCAGAATTTGGTTTGTGAATTTCCAGTGACATTATAGGTGGATGGACAAATTTTCAAAAATATCTAACAAAGGGGATGAAATTTAAGGGTTGAAACTTGAAATTTCTTCAAGTAAATGGTAGCCTAAAATTACGGGGTTCGATAGATTTCGGTCAACTATTGAAAAAAGGTCTTATGAGTTTTCAATCTAAAACCAACCCCTGGGCCATTAACCACCCCTAACTCTTTGCAAGTCGATAATTATATTTTATTTATTTTTTCTGAAACCCTATTGGTTTATTTATGAACAACTGAAGTCAGTAAATACGCAAGGAGTTATGTCACACCGGAAAAATAAACTCACCCCTGTAAATCATAAAGGGGTGAAATCATGAGGTGTTGAAAACATGAATCTACAAATTACCTTAATTTTTAAACGAATTGGGTTAGGGTGGTGAAATTGAAAACACAACTTCCTTTAGGGCATGTGGGGGTGGTGAAATAGGGGGTTGGAGTTTAGGGGTTGAAACGTCCATAAAGCCCTGTAATTTGACACAGAGAAGCAATATCTTCTGCGAAACTGTGACATCTTACACACTGCATCTTCGAGAAGGGAAGATCGAATTTTAGGAGAAAATTATCGAAGGGGATGAAAGTTAGGGGTGGAAACTCGAATTTTCAATGAAGAATGTATAGTTGAAAATATTACCATTCGATAGCTTTCTATTGATGGTACAAAAAAGGTCTTATTCATCATTCGCGAAAAACGACCCTTAAAGGCGGTACAACCCCCTAACATGCCGAAACAAAAAAATGCGAGAACTCAAAAACTGCTCAACGTATCAGGGCTAAATTTGATGTGGTAATTTACAGCGCCACTGTAGGCGGATGGGCAAATTTTCATTAATATCTAACAAGGGGGATGAAATTTAAGGGTTGAAACTGGAAATTTTTTCATGTAAGTGGTGGAATAAAATTATGGGGTTCAATAGATTTCGGTCAACCATTGGAAAAAGTCTTATGAGTCTTCATCCTAAAACCAACCCCTGCGCTACTAACAACCCCTAAGCCCTAGCAAGCGGAGTAAATATATTTCATTTATTTTTTTTTTGCTTTCTTCTAATTTGTTATTAATTTAAAGTGATTTTCATTAATTTTTGACCCATCCACAATTTTTCAACCCCTTTCATGATATGTGAACCCTCAAAGAGCAAAATTTACCCAGACCGCTTCTTTTTCGGGTGATTTCCGCTGGTTAATTTTGTAAAATTCGCGCAGTTTTGCCTTATGAATTGTTCTTGCCTTTTTCACTTTTTCGACCCCTTCGCAATGTTTCAACCCCCAAAAGTCAAATTTGCATAATTGGCTTATTTTCGTGTTATTTTCTGTAATTCTACTTAATTACGATTAATTCTCATCCCTTTTAACTTTTCATCCCCCTTTACAATTTTTCAACCCCCTAAGTGTTTATTTTGCAAAATTCACATAATTTAGTTTTCCTTCGGTAACAAATTGAACTCAATTGGATTATGTTTATCTTTTCACTTTTCCAACCCCCTTCGCAACATTTCAACCCCCAAAATCTAAATTTGCATAATTGGTTTACTTTCGTGTTATTTTCTGTAATTCTGCTTAATTACGATTAATTCTCATCCACTTTGACGTTTCATCCCCCTTTACAATTTTTCAACCCCCTAGGTGTTAGTTTTGCCAAATTCGGATATTTTCGTTTTTCTTCTGTAATAAATTGAACCCATTTGGATGATGATTAAATTTTTCACTTTTTTCATCCCCCTTCGCAATGTTTCAAGTCTTCAAATGCTAAATTTACATAATTGGGTTAATTTGGTGTTATTTTCCGTAATTTTACTTAGCCACGGTTAATCCTGATACCTTTTGATTTTTCATCCACCTTTACGATTTTTCAACCCCCTAAGTGCAAATTTTGCAAAATTCGCATAATTCCGTTTTTCGACGGTTATAAAATTGAACGCATTTGGGATTCAGTTTACCTTTTACAATTTTTCAGTTTCCTTCGCAGTAGGTAGGTATAAGTGCTTATTTCAACCCCCACAAAAGTTTTAATTGCATAATTTGGTTATTTTAGTGTTTTATTTCGTAATTCTACTTAATCCACACTTCATTTTCATTCCTCTTGACTTTTAACACCACTGTGCGTCTGCGGAGGCACTACTACTAGGTGCAGATTTATAAAATCTGCACCCGACTCCACCAGTAAATTCAGCTCGCCCCTACATACACATTAACAAGGTAAACATCTACAGGGACACACATCGCATTGATACACATCTTTCGTTGGCTTTTTCTTTCTTTTTTAGATATTCTTCCAATTCATCTATTTATTTATTATTATATATTTATTTACTACTTACCAGTCACTACCGTGTACAACGCAATTATTTATTACATTTACATTTCATTTAACAATTCAATTGCCGTAATTTGCATTGCATGCTGCCATGCTGCTTTGCACGTTGCGTTGCACGTCTTCACTTGCCACTACCACTACTCTTCGTCATTCGTTCGCGTTCACAATCACACCATGGACCAACCGAGTTGAACCGATTACCGACCGACCAATATGGACGTCGGACACGTCATGTACAGTTGACCTACTTCTACTTGTACCTACTTACTTTACTTCCTACTTGTCATAAACCCGGGAATATTGAATGCTTTGCTAAAAGTGGTTGATGGAACCCCGAAAATTGAAAGGGTTCCGGTTCGGTTCCGGTTCCATCCCTGCATTTCAAAAAGGGTTCCGGTTCGGTTCCGGTTCCACGCCTGTATTTTAAAAAGGGTTCCGGTACGGTTCCGGTCCACAAAATAAAAAGGGTTCCGGTACGGTTCCGGATTCCAAAGGGTTCCGGTCCAGATCCCTGCCTATAAGTGCATATTTCAACCCCCACAAAATTGGTTATTTTCGTGTTTTATTTCGTAATTCTACTTAATCACACTTAATTTTCATTCCTCTGGACTTTTCATCCCCTTTCACAATTTTTCAACCCCGAGTGATAATTTTTCAAAATTCAAATTTTGTTTTAATTCCGGTAATTCTTTTCATTTACTCATTCCTGTTCATTTTCTATTTTTAAATTTTGTAACAACAATTTTTTAACATTTCGCCTTTTTGACACATCTGTGCGTTTGCGGAGGCACTACTACTAGTGTTAGCAATAATCAAAAACTAAACAAAAAGGCAACACGGTAAACTCAATTTTTAATATTTAATTCAAGATTATTTTAAGAGTGGCTGTGCCATGCAAGCGTCTGGCGAACAATAGTCGCCGTCCGACTGCCAGCGACTCATTTGGTAATGGGATACGATAAAATAATGTAATACATGGATATTTTTAGATTAATTTCTAACACGGCCAATCCTGATGTCCGCTTCGCTCTCGAAGCGCCTTTATGACGAGTCAGACCCTGGAAAAGAATCTGCGATCTTTGAGGGTGGCACCTCTCCATCGTCACTATAACAACTTAAACAAATCAGTTCGTTCCTCAGTTAGAAAGACACAACGGAATATAAGTAAGCAAAGCGTGACGACTTTCAACAGAAGTCAATAAACAGCAGCGCGTTACGGCGATCAACTTAGTTCAACAACAAAGTCTTACAACTTTTAAATTAATTCAACCGCAAACGTTACAACTTCCCAATTAGCAAAGCGTCATAACTTTCAACTTAATTCAACAGCAAAGCGTTTTAACTTTCAACTTAATTCATCAGCAAAGCGTTTTAACTTTCAACTTAATTCATCAGCAAAGCGTTTTAGCTTTCAACTTAATTCATCAGCAAAGCGTTTCAGCTTTCAACTTAATTCATCAGCAAAGCGTTTTAGCTTTCAACTTAATTCATCAGCAAAGCGTTTTAGCTTTCAACTTAATTCATCAGCAAAGCGTTTCAGCTTCCAACTTAATTCTTCAGCAAAGCGTTTTAGCTTTCAACTTCATTCGAATTCGTTATTCAGGGCCGGTTTATCGATGCTCAGTTAAATGAAAATATCTGACAGTTAGCGTTATCTGGCAGTTAAATTGTTTATCAATAGCGATTTGACTGCAAAGTTCTTGCTAAAGTGCCGGGCAAACTGACTGATAGTTCGAAGTGCCAGCTAGAGCAGAAAACCGACGGTTAGGAATGTTAGCATCGCCCAGAGTCATTTAAATCACGAAGAAGGTGAATCTTTGGTTTTCTTCAACATGAATCTAACCAATATATAAGTTTAGGAATGTACCTGAAGCAATTTTGAGGAATTTGCCACTACTTAAGATTTCCTCAACTTTCTTTCAGACCTCCTGCTTCTACCATCCGTTTTCTTATTCTCAATTACATCTCCTGCTAGTTACTTTTCAAAGCACGTCTGGATTATAGGCAGAAAAGTTTACTCCTCATTTCTTATCTGTCACCAATACAAATTTCAACTGCATCAGCACCTGCCGCAATAAACAAAGACCGTAAAGCGTTGCTATAGAAACAGTAGCGTGAAATTTAAATCTGTCCAATAGAATTCAACTTCCGCTACCCCAAATGTTGCCAACACAACTCAAACTGTCAGGCACGTAACTGACAGACAAAGTCGATGTCGATAAACGTGAATCGGATTTATCTGTCAGCTATAATAAACTGTCAGATAGATAACAGTCAGTTTTGACTGAGCATCGATAAACCGGCCCTCAAAGTTGCATGACTCATGACAGGAAATTTCATTATCATTTCTAACAATTTCTAACACGGATCATTCTGAGCAGAATATCATGTAAACAAACCTTAAGTCGTTTTCCAAATGATCCAACAATTCCGTCATGTTCATGGTAAGAGACCAGTCACTCGGCCATCGTCTCAACTGTTCTTTAGCAGCCTTTGTTATCAAGGTCTTTCCAACTCTTCTCAATTCAAACCTTCCTTCAGGGGTAATTCCAACAATTTCAAAAGGACCCTGAAACTCATACGTGAGTTTTCCCTGGTGCATTCTCTCGTCTCGGTGCATCAAAACAAAGTCACCAACTACAAACTGTACTGTATGACGACGTTTCTTATTTGATCTCAATTCCATGTGAGTAGTGGATTGCAATTTCTGCCTAATTCTTTCGCGGTCCAACTGCAAATTTCTAATCGGATGCAAATCGGAACTAACGTTCTTTAACAAGTTTTGATTAAGTGGAGTTGCACCATCAATGCCAATCAAAGCTCTTAAAGGCGACATTTGGGTTGACTTTTGAATAGTTGAATTCAAGACGAGTTAAATCTTCCATAAACCGCTCGACCATTCTGAATTGACTGTAGTTTCAATCCGGATTAAGTTCATAATCGTTCGCATATAGCGTTCAACTTGTCCATTAGACCTGCCGATTGAGTCAAGAAATTCTGGCAGACTCAAATTCTTGAAATTGGATCCCGCGTCCATGGTGATTTGTTTCGGTGTGCCAAATAAGGAGATACCTAAAGGACTGAAATGCAAATCTGGTTTCTTCAGCCTTCACACTCTTTAAGGGTAGCAACACGCAGTATTTTGTGAAAGCATTGACAAGTACAAGCACGTGTTTGTAACCTTCAATTGTAACAGCTAACGGTCCCAAGCAGTCAGCATGAAGCACGTGCAATGGTTCGGAAGGCTTTTCAACATTCTTGATGAAGCCCTGCAGTGGACCAGATCGTGTTTTCTTGACAGCACAAACAAGACAATGTTTGACGTAATTTCTCACAAAGTTGCGAAGGCGAGGAAACCAAAAATGTTTTTGAATTGAATCAATGGTTCCTACATGGCATTGCTCATCGTGAAATGAAACAATTCGAGTTCCAGTGTGATCTGTAATCGATGCTAGCTCTGGATCGTCATACAAATTGCGGCCGATGATAACGTCAAAATCAAGGACAGAATCTGGGACGATTGCAAAGATTAAGTTAGTATGCTCATTTGAAATATCAACTTCGGCATTGAATTCTTTATCCATGGTTACGCCTCCAGGAAAGATTGCAGCAAATGTCAAGTTACATGATTTAACCTTTTCAGCAAAACGATTATAATAATAACGCTCAGCTATCAAAGAAACATCCGCTCCGGTGTCAACAATACCAAGATAATCACGACCGTCGATTTTAATTTTATTTGGTTCTATTAAATTACCACTATTACATAAGCGAATATTTTTTCGCTGCTCGTTAGCTTTACGAGTGAAACAATTTTCAGCGTTATATCCGTCTTTTGCACAAAAAGAACAGGAAGTGGTACTGCTTTTATTACCATCTTCTCTTTTCGAAGTCGACGCTTGCGGTTTTAAAGGTTCAACAGGCGCTGTTCTTCCGTGTTTAGTTCTACAATGTTTCCGCAAATGCCCAGTTTTCCCGCAGGAATAATATTCTACATTTCGGAGACGTTCCTGCCTAGAATTGGTGTGAAAATTCGGACAAAGCCGCTTACGCGGTAATTGATTATCATTACTTTCAACAACCGAAGTTCGTGGTGATTCATCAGGCTGTCTTTTGGATAGTGGAGCAAGAAAAGACAACAATTCTGATATCTTTTTGAAGTTATGATTATTTGCCAATGTTTGGACGTCGCGTTCTTGAATTCCATAAACTATTAACTCAACCAAATCAGATTCGTCCCATTTCACATATGCGTCATACGTATTGCAAAGGCTACTGTTGTATTCTGCCGCCTCAGTAAATAGGCGCCCCAGATTTTTACGTTGTGGAAATGCTTCCAAAAAATCTCGCTTAAAGCTGTTCCAATCCCTAACTTCCGGCAACCAGGTATCGTACCAAGTTTTGGACACACGAGTTAAAAAACGGCCAACTCTTACCAAAATTTGATGATCATTCCACTCAAACTCGTCTTTAATTTCATCTACCTGCGCGAGCCATTTCTTCGCATCCGTAACTTCAAGGCGAAAAACAGGCAAATCCACTTGATCGGGTGTAGAGCGGGAAGATTTGATGGCCTTCACGAGCTCCGTGAGGAAGTTTTCCATCTCGAGAACCAACAAAAAGCACACACAAAACGCGAAATTGTTTATCAATTAATCCCTTTTTTATTGTTTCTTCACGTTTGAGGAGCAAGGGCGAATCCCACTTCTGATGTTAGCAATAATCAAAAACTAAACAAAAAGGCAACACGGTAAACTCAATTTTTAATATTTAATTCAAGATTATTTTAAGAGTGGCTGTGCCATGCAAGCGTCTGGCGAACAATAGTCGCCGTCCGACTGCCAGCGACTCATTTGGTAATGGGATACGATAAAATAATGTAATACATGGATATTTTTAGATTAATTTCTAACACTAGGTGCAGATTGATAAAATCTGCACCCGATTCCACCAGTAAGACCAGCCGCCCCTACATACACATTAACTTGATAAACGTCTACCGAGATATACATCGCATTGATATACATCTTCCGTTGGCTTTTTTCAATGGTTGATCGAAATCTATCGAACCCCATAATTTTATTCCACCACTTACGTGAAAAAATTTCAAGTTTCAACCCTTAAATTTCATCCCCCTTGTTAGATATTAATGAAAATCGCACGATACTAATCATTAGCCAATAGAAAAATAGATTTCTGTTTGTTTTCCATGGCAACTCGAGGATTTCCTGGAAATTTTTGATACCTACCTAGACCAACCTAAACGAAATTAATAAGTGGAAATTTTTATGTCAAAAATCATTCCTATTCAATTTCTGTGGCTGTATCGTTGCTATTTTCTTACCGAATCTGCATTCGAGCATTAATTCATTTCCTGGAAATTTTAGTCGTGCATCCCAACAACGTAATCGGGCCCTCGTGTTCCACTCGGGCCGATTAATACGTTGTTTTGATGCACTCCAAAAATTTCCGGAAAGAATTAATGCTCTTATGAGATTATAAGTGAAAATTTGCCCACCCGCCTACAGTGGCGTTGTAAATTACCACATCAAATTCAGCCCTGATACGTTGAGCAGTTTTTGAGTTCTCGCATTTTTGTGTTTCGGCATGTTAAGGGGTTGTACCGCCTTTAAGGGTCGTTCTTCGCGAATGATGAATAAGACCTTTTTTAGTGCCGGAGCAAAATGCGAGGCACTCTTGGTTTAGCTTATTCGCTCGCTCGCTCGCTCGCTCGCTCCTCAAGTCTGTCCGTCGGATAACTTGAGAACGAAAGCAGATACCGAGCGGAAAATCTCGGCAGGGATTGCTTTTGGGCCATATCGGGCCACAGGGGTGGGAGTTAGGGGTGAAAAACCGAAAAATTATTAATTGCAATAACTCGAGAACTAGTGGACGTATCTTTCTGAAACTTGGTATGTACGTTCGACCCTCAAGTCTGTTGAAGCTGAAGGGGCGCTGATTTCGGGGGATGAAATTTAGGGGATGAAAACCACAAAAAATATGATAACTCCGCAAGGGTTGCACGCATCTGTCGGAAACTCAACGTACACACATATATCGGTGAAATCCTACGGGTGATGCGCTATTCGCACAATCGAACAGATGGGGTGGAAATTAGGGGTTGCAACTCGAAATTCCGCTTAATAAGTATTGGTCGAAATTGGCGTCATTCGATAGCTTTCCATTAATGATTCAAAAAAGGTGTCATTCATATTTTGAGAAAAACCACCCTTATAGGCGCTACAACCCCTAACATGCAGAAACACAAAAATACGAGAACTCAAAAACTACTCAACGTATCAAGGCAGAATTTGGTGTATGAATTTCCAGTGACCTTGTAGGCGGATGGACAAATTTTTAATAATATCTAACAAGGGGGATGAAATTTAAGGGTTGAAACTTGAAATTTCTTCAAGTAAATGGTAGCCTAAAATTACGGGGTTCGATAGATTTCGTTCAACTATTGAAAAAGGTCTTATGAGTTTTCGACCTAAAACCAACCCCTAGGCTATTAACCACCCCTAACTCTTTACAAGCGGATAAATATATTTTATTTATTTTTTCTGAAAACCTATTGATTTATTTATGAACAACTGAAGTCAGTAAATACGCAAGGAGTTATATAACACCGGAAAAAAAGCCAACGAAAGATGTATATCAATGCGATGTATATCTCGGTAGACGTTTATCAAGTTAATGTGCATGTAGGGGCGGCTGGTCTTACTGGTGGAATCGGGTGCAGATTTTATCAATCTGCACCTAGTAGTAGTGCCTCCGCAAACGCACAGATGTGTCAAAAAGGCGAAATGTTTAAAAATTGTTGTTACAAAATTTAAAAATAGAAAATGAACAGGAATGAGTAAATGAAAAGATTTACCGGAATTAAAACAAAATGTAGCGAATTTTGAAAAATTAACACTCGGGGCTGAAAAATTGTGAAAGGGGATGAAAAAGTCAAGAGGAATGAAAATTAAGTGCGATTAAGTAGAATTACGAAATAAAACATGAAAATAACCAAATTATTACCGAAGAAAAACGAAAATATCCGAATTTGGCATAATTAACACCTAGGGGGTTGAAAAATTGTAAAGGGGGATGAAACGTCAAAGTGGATGATAATTAATAGTAATTAAGCGGAATTACAGAAAATAACACGAAAGTAAGCCAATTATGCAAATTTAGCTTTTGGGGGCTGAAATGTTGCGAAGGGGGTTGGAAAAGTGAAAAAGATAAACATAATCCAAATGAGTACAATTTATTACCGAAGGAAAACTAAATTACGTGAATTTTGCAAAATAAACACTTAGGGGGTTGAAAAATTGTAAAGGGGGATGAAAGTTAAAGGGGATGAGAATTAATCGTAATTAAGTAGAATTACAGAAAATAACACGAAAATAAGCCAATTATGCAAATTTGACTTTTGGGGGTTGAAACATTGCGAAGGGGTCGAAAAAGTGAAAAAGGCAAGAACAATCCATATGAGTAAAATTCGGTAAAATTTATTACCGAAAAAAGGCAAAACTGCGCGAATTTTACAAGATTAACGCTCGGGGGGGAGAAAAATTGTTAAGGGGGATGAAAAATCAAAAGAGGTGAAAATGTACTATAGTTAAGTAGAACTAGCGAAAATTTTGAAAAATTTTGCTCTTTGAGGGTTCACATATCATGAAAGGGGTTGAAAAATTGTGGATGGGTTAAAAATTAATGAAAATATCAGAAGAAAACAAAAAAAAATAAATAAAATGTATTTACTCCGCTTGCTAGGGCTTAGGGGTAGTCAGTAGCGTAGGGGCTGGTTTTAGGTTGAAGACTCATAAGACTTTTTTCAAGAATTAACAGAAATCTATCCAACCCTATAATTTTATTCCACCACTTACATGAAAAAATTTCAAGTTTCAACCCTTAAATTTCATCCCCCTTGTTAAATCATAATGAAAATCTACCCATCCACCTACAGCGTCGCTGTAAATTACCACACCAAATCCAGCCCTGATACGTTGAGCAGTTTTTGAGTTCTCGCATTTTTGTGTTTCGGCATGTTAGGGGGTTGAACCGCCTTTAAGGGTGGTTTTTCGCGAATGATGAATAAGACCTTTTTTGTACCATCAACAGAAATCTATCGAATGGTATTAATTTCAACCCTACATTATTCAGTAAAAATTCGAGTTTCCACCCCTAACTTTCATCCCCTTCGATAAATTTCTCCTAAAATTCACTCTTCCCTTCTCGAAGATGCAGTGTGTAAGATATCACAGTTTCGCAGAAGATATTGCTTCTCTGTGTCATATTACAGGGCTTTATGAATGTTTCAACCCCTAAACTCCAACCCCCTATTTCACCACCCCCACGTGCCCTAAAGGAAGTTGTGTTTTCATTTTCACCATCCTAACCCAATTCGTTTAAAAATTAAGGTGATTTGTAGATTCATGTTTTCAACACCTCATGATGTCACCCCTTTATGATTTACAGGGGTGAGTTTATTTTTCCGGTGTGACATAACTCCTTGCGTATTTACTGACTTCAGTTGTTCATAAATAAATCAATAGGATTTCAGAGAAAATAAATAAAATATAATTATCCGCTTGCAAAGAGTTAGGGGTGGTTAATAGCCTAGGGGTTGGTTTAAAGTTGAAAACTCATAAGACCTTTTTTCAATAGTTGACCGAAATCTGTCGAACCCCGTAATTTTATGCTATCTTTTACTGAAGAAATTTCAAGTTTCAACCCTTAAATTTCATCCCCCTTGTTAGATCTTATTGAAAATTTGTCCATCCACCTACAATGTCACTGAAAATTAACACACCAAATTCTGCCTTGATACGTTGAGTAGTTTTTGAGTTCTCGTATTTTTGTGTTTCTGCATGTTAGGGGTTGTAGCGCCTATAAGGGTGGTTTTTCTCAAAATATGAATAACACCTTTTTTGAATCATTAATGGAAAGCTATCGAGTGACGTCAATTTCGACCAATACTTATTAAACGAAATTTCGAGTTGCAACCCGTAATTTCCACCCCATCTGTTCGATTTTGCGAAAAACGCATCCCCGGCAAGATTTCACCGATATATGTGTGTACGTCGAGTTTCCGACAGCTGCGTGCTACCCTTGCGGAGTTATCATATTTTTTGTGGTTTTCATCCCCTAAATTTCATCCCCCGAAATTCGCACCCCTTTACCTTCAACAGACTTGAGGGTCGAACGTACATATCAAGTTTCAGAAGGTTACTTCCACTAGTGCTTGAGTTATTGCAATTCATAATTTTTCGGTTTTTCACCCCTAGTTCCCACCCCCTTGGTCCGATATGGCCCAAAAGCAATCCCCGCCTTACTTTTCGGGAGACGAAGCTGCCTACCAAGTTTCAGCTCGATATCTCAATCCGTTCTCAAGTTATCAGACGGACAGACTGAGGAGCGAGCGAGCGAATAAGCTAAGACAAGAGTACCTCCGCATTCTGCTACGGCACTAATAAACTCACCCCTGTAAATCATAAAGGGGTGAAACCATGATGGGTTGAAAACATGAATGTATAAATCACCTTAATTTTTCAACGAATTGGGTTAAGGTGGTGAAATTGAAAACACAACTTCCTTTAGGGCATGTGGGGGTGGTGAAATAGGGGGTTGGAGTTTAGTGGTTGAAACGTCCATAAAGCCCTGTAATTTGACACAGAGAAGCAATATCTTCTGCGAAACTGTGACATCTTACACACTGCATCTTCGAGAAGGGAAGAGCGAATTTTAGGAGAAAATTATCGAAGGGGATGAAAGTTAGGGGTGGAAACTCGAATTTTCAATGAAGAATGTATAGTTGAAAATATTACCATTCGATAGCTTTCTATTGATGGTACAAAAAAGGTCTTATTCATCATTCGCGAAAAACGACCCTTAATGGCGGTACAACCCCTAACATGCCGAAACACAAAAATGCGAGAACTCAAAAACTGCTCAACGTATCAGGGCTAAATTTGATGTGGTAATTTACAGCGCCACTGTAGGCGGATGGGCAAATTTTCATTAATATCTAACAAGGGGGATGAAATTTAAGGGTTGAAACTGGAAATTTTTTCATGTAAGTGGTGGAATAAAATTATGGGGTTCGATAGACTTCGGTCAACCATTGAAAAAAGTCTTATGAGTCTTCAACCTAAAACCAACCCCTCCGCTACTAACAACCCCTAAGCCCCAGCAAGCGGAGTAAAATACATTTCATTAATTTTTTTTTTGCTTTCTGCTGATTTGTTATTAATTCAAAGTAATTTTCATTAATTTTTGACCCATCCACAATTTTTCAACCCCTTTCATGATATGTGAACCCTCAAAGAGCAAAATTTACCCAGACCGCTTCTTTTTCGTGTGATTTTCCGCTAGTTAATTTTGTAAAATTCGCGCAGTTTTGCCTTATGAATTGTTCTTGCCTTTTTCACTTTTTCGACCCCTTCGCAATGTTTCAACCCCCAAAAGTCAAATTTGCATAATTGGCTTATTTTCGTGTTATTTTCTGTAATTCTACTTAATTACGATTATTTCTCATCCCTTTTAACTTTTCATCCCCCTTTACAATTTTTCAACCCCCTAAGTGTTTATTTTGCAAAATTCACGTAATTTAGTTTTCCTTCGGTAATAAATTGAACTCAATTAGATTATGTTCATCTTTTTCACTTTTCCAACCCCCTTCGCAACATTTCAACCCCCAAAAGCTAAATTTGCATAATTGGTTTACTTTCGTGTTATTTTCTGTAATTCTGCTTAATTACGATTAATTCTCATCCACTTTGACGTTTCATCCCCCTTTACAATTTTTCAACCCCCTAGGTGTTAATTTTGCCAAATTCGGATATTTTCGTTTTTCTTCTGTAATAAATTGAACCCATTTGGATGATGATTAAATTTTTCACTTTCTTCATCCCCCTTCGCAATGTTTCAAGTCTTCAAATGCTAAATTTACATAATTGGCTTAATTTGGTGTTATTTTCCGTAATTTTACTTAGCCACGGTTAATCCTCATACCTTTGGATTTTTCATCCACCTTTAAGATTTTTCAACCCCCTAAGTGCTAATTTTGCAAAATTCGCATAATTTCGTTTTTCGACGGTCATAAAATTGAACGCATTTGGGATTCAGTTTACCTTTTACAATTTTTCAGTTTCCTTCGCAATAGGTAGGTATAAGTGCGTAAAGTTTGTCAAGAAATAATTGAACAGCCATAAAGACAAACCTTTTAACTTAAGCTGACCGCCCGTTGAGATTGACAATGCATCGGAATTCCCTCCATAAATCTTTCTGCACAGCCAAGTGTTCAACTACGAGAGCGCCGTACAAGATTTTATGAGGGAATTTCCCTGCATTGTCAACCTCAACGGTCGGTCGACTTAAGTTAAAAGGTTTGTCTTTATGGCTGCATAATTTGGTTATTTTCGTGTTTTATTTCGTAATTCTACTTAATCCACACTTCATTTTCATTCCTCTTGACTTTTCATCACTTTTCACAATTTTTCAGCCCCGAGTGTTAATTTTTCAAAATTCGCCAAATTTTGTTTTAATTCCGGTAATTCTTTTCATCCACTCATTCCTGTTCATTTTCAATTTTTAAATTTTGTAACAACAATTTTTTAACATTTCGCCTTTTTGACACATCTGTGCGTTTTTTATTAACTTGTTAAACATCTACCGAGATATACATCGCATTGATATACATCTTCCGTTGGCTTTTGTACCATCAATAGAAAGCTATCGAATGGTATTATTTTCAACTATACATTATTCACTGAAAATTCGAGTTTCCACCCTAACTTTCATCCCCCTCGATAATTTTCTCCTAAAATTCACTCTTTCCTTCTCGAAGATGCAGTATGTAAGATGTCACAGTTTCGCAGAAGATATTGCTACTCTGTGTCAAATTGCAGGGTTTTATGGACGTTTCACCCCTAAACTCCAACCCCCTATTTCACCACCCCCTCATGCCCTAAAGGAAGTTGTGTTTTCAATTTCACCACCCTAACCCAATTCGTGGAAAAATTCCGGTGATTTGTAGATTCATATTTTCAACCCCTCATAATTTCACCCCTTTATGATTTACAGGGGCGAGTTAATTTATTTTTCCGGTGTTACATAACTCCTTGCGTATTTACCGACTTCAGTTGTTCATAAATAAATAAATCAATAAGGTTTCATAAAAAATAAATAAAATATATTTATCCGCTTGCAAAGAGTTAGGGGTGGTTAATAGCCTAGGGGTTGAATTTAGGTTAAAAACTTTTTTCAATAGTTGACCGAAATCTATCGAACCCCGTAATTTTATGCTACCTTTACTTGAAGAAATTCCAAGTTTCAACCCTTAAATTTCATCCCCCTTGTTAGATTTATGTGAAAGTTTGTCCATCTACCTACAATGTCACTGAAAATTAACACACCAAATTATGCCTTGATACGTTGAGTAGTTTTTGAGTTTTCGCATTTTTGTGTTTCTGCATGTTAGGGGTTGTAGCGCCTATAAGGGTGGTTTTTCTCAAAATATGAATGACACCTTCTTTGAATCATTAATGGAAAGCTATCGAATGACGCCAATTTCGACCAATACTTATTAAGCGGAATTTCGAGTTGCAACCCCTAATTTCCACCCCATCTGTTCGATTTTACGAAAAACGCATCCCCCGCAAGATTTCACCGATATGTGTGTGTACGTTGAGTCTCCACCAGCTGCGTGCAACCCTTGCGGAGTCATCATATTTTTTGTGGTTTTCATCCCCCTAACTTAGCACCCCTTCACCTTCAACAGACTTGAGGGTCGAACGTGTACACCAAGTTTCAACAAGATACCTCCACTAGTTCTCGAGTTATTGCAATTAATATTTTTTCGGTTTCTCATCCCAAACTCCCACCCCCTTTTTCCGATATTTCCCAAAAGCAATCCCCGCCTTACTTTTCGGGAGACTGCCTATCAAGTTTCAACTCGATATCTCAATCCGTTCTCGAGTTATGCGACGGACAGACTGAGGAGCGAGCGAGCAAGCAAGCGAATAAGCTAAAACAAGAGTGCCTCGCATTCTGCTACGGCACTAACACGTCTACAGTAGCCCACGAGTTGTTTGATTGCGTACATTCTGGTTCCTGAAAGTCGCAACCAGGGGTGGGCAAAATACATTCCAAATGTATTTGAAATGCAAAGTACAAAATACTTCTGATGTTAGTAATTGAATTACAAAATACCAAATACTTTAGCACTTTCACTTTGAAGTAAACAACACAAAATACATTAATTTCTTTATTTGAAATACAAAATACTTATCTGAAATACTTGAAATTTTTATTTTTTTTGTAAATAGGTATGATTACCTTTTAAAAAAATTAATCTTTGAAAAGATGCATCCGACAGTTTACGCCTTGTCGGCGACTGAATGAACCCGGCGAAAGAGAAGAGCCGCTCGACGGCTGCGGATGAACATAAACTGGTATTAAACCTTATGAATAATCTTTTTACGGCTGGGTAATGGTTCAAACAAGTTAATGATTTGGATTTATCATTCAAAAATGACACGAATTCTAGATGATTATGACTCTGTTGTTTCTCTGTTTCTGGAGATAAAAAAATAAAAAAGTCATCGTCTTCATTTTCACTAGTGCTACTACAAGTTTGGTCAACAAAACTAGGGCTAGAACCCACGGTGTCCATGCAATTAACACACAGATTTTGAATACGCTTCCTTTCAGATTCCAAGTTTTCTGGCAACCACTTTAACTTGAAAGCTGGATGGAAACATGAAGCAATAATTGCTTCATTTGCTTCTGGAGACAATTCATAAAACTTTATAAACCGTCTATGCAGAGAAGTGATTAAACTGGGTAAAATAAATCTGATGTGTCGAATATTTTGCTCCTGAAGATTCTGCAGCCTTTGCTTTAAAGAAAATAATGTCGGCAACAACTGACCATAAAAACAATTGATTTCTTTCTAAAGATAATCCAGTGCCGTTGCTATAGGTTTCATTAAAAGGCAAAATTCTTCCAAATATTCGAATTCGATTTCCTTGAAAGAAGGTAAACCCAGTTTTGAATTTAAATGGTTTAGTTTAGCTTTATGCTTTATAAGCTGACTTGTTGCGTCATTCAAAGAATTCCACCTGGTGGGGCAAGGGTAAGTTAAGCTGCAACCTAAAGCATCAAATATTGCTTCAGACGTTTTTGGTCGCCTTGATGCATTCCACAATGCAGTGCATTTGCCAAAGCTGGGTGGTGAATTCTGGATGCGGCGGAACCTTTCAGTGCGTTGTTAAAATCGGTTGTTGCCAACAGATTTAGAGTGTGACTTGCACATCTTAAGTGATGTGGTAATATAATGTCATTAATATTACTTGGTGGCCGTGGTGTTTGCATTAGATCAATTTCACTTCTGTTTCCACCATCAGGGGCATCAGGTAGTGAAGCTTCACTTCCGTTTTCACCATCAGGAATCGTCTCGAATTCAGTTGTTTCGTCTTCATCATCACTGTTGTCTGTAACTGACTCTGGATTATCTTCTGAAATCAGCAAATTAAAAAATTAGAGAAGAAAATGTCTAAGAGCCGATTTCATAATCAAAATTAAATACTTAAGAATATTTGCCAAACAATATTTCAAACGGCTATTATTCTATTCCTGATTAGTCAAAATCCCCTTTAAAGTCGACATTCACTTTAATGGACCTTTTAAATTTTATTAAATCGACCCTTACATTATTATTGTTTAAGTATACTTTTTACTCCCCCAATTTACATACCTATATAATATTGGCTATTAAAACGAAAATTACAGAGCAGCATATTTTTATAGATAGGTACCTTGTGCATTAGAAGAAAGTTCAATGTTGATTTTTACACCAAATTCTGCAAAAGCTTTCACAAAATTGGAGCCATTGTCAGTTATGGTAGAAACAATTTGTTCATGCTTTAAACCATATTCTGAAAAAATATCGAGAAACATTTCTGCAATTCTATCATATGAGTGGGTTCCCCTGAATCTACGACAATCCAAAACACAGCTACAGCGTTTTAAGTCTTCAGTTATCTGAAATAAATACAATTTTATTGTAGGTATAATACTTTTAATGGTTTTTTTACCCAATGCGCAGTAACGCCCATAAAAATTTTATGTTTTGTTGACCATATATCCGCAGTTGTTGAAATATATTTAATGTTTTGTAATGTTTGTTTTAAATGTTCTACAGCGCGCTGAAAACTATCGTCAATTCTCCTTCCGAGGGTGCGCCGAGAAAGCACTTCCAAGTCAGAGTTGATATCTGAAAAAGTATAAAAGAGTGGTAGCAAAATACTTATAGTTGGTATGTACCTGTCAAGGGGTACCCATTACAGCAAAATCTTACCTTTAAATATTTTTATGAAGTTTGGATAATCAACAGTGGATAGTGGCTTCATAACCTCTTTTGTTGGGATAAACTTTTCATTGCTGGATCAAACAACTTCATTTGCTTTAATTTTGAGGTGGAACTGTGACCCTCTGAATTATTTGTCTCTGTATCTCCTGAATATTTTCTCTTTTCTCTAGAACCCTTTATTTTACTTTCCACTTTGTATTTATCATATTCCTCCACAACGGATTTATGAGCTCGCTAGAAAATAACAATTAAGAAAAACTCTTGTTCGTTTAGGGTGGTGTGGTGGTGACTGGTGTGGTTACTGATTGAACTGATTGTGGGAATACCTATGCACTATACTATAATTCTGCTTTTCCGTCTAAGAACTTAGATTGTGTGAAATATCGTGACAGGGTGCACAATTTTAAAAAATTGAGACTATGATCTGCGTTTGTCAATTTATTGCTAAATAAAAAGCAGTAGGTATTTGCACTTTTGCACATTTTATAATATAATTATTACATACCGAAGTTTAAGTACACGATATATGTGGTAGGTACTTACTTTTAAATGTACTTTGAAATTAGTTGTAGCTCGTAAGGAACCACTTAAGACAGTTTCCTTGTTCTGTTCAGCTTTGCAAACTAGGCAGATTGCTTTCACCTTGTTCCCATCCACTTTACTAATTATAAAATATTTCCCATTTAGAATAGCGGGCAAGGGTGTGGGTGTTTCTTCATTTGACGTTTTGGCTTTATCCAAGGTCTCATCACTTGTTTTATCTTTGGACGTACTCGCGGTTTTATCTTTGGACGTACCCGCGGTTTTATCTTTGGACGTACTCGCGGTTTTATCTTTGGACGTACTCGCGGTTTTATCTTTGGACGTACTCGCGGTTTTATCTTTGGACGTACTCGCGGTTTTATCTTTGGACGTACTAGCGGTACTTATAATAAAACGGTCCATTTTTGCAGTCGAACTTGCTAATAGTTTCAGCAATTTACGATCTCACAGCCCACAGCAATCAAAACTGAAAGCACGGCATGGCTCCACCGGGAAAAACTCACAAACTCAGCACAAAATTCACAAAAGCACCTGGTTAAGACTAAAGTTGAGGACGATGGAAACCCCGGCTGTAATGAACAATAATGGACTCGGCCACCCACATGTGCAGCACGTTCAGACTGGACTCGACGCGACGGCGCACGTACAATGATGGCGTACAGTAATGACCTTGGCACTATGACGGGCTTGGGGCGGTTGGGCCGTGCTACGCCAATCGAAGTTCGAGCAGGGATCGTTTTGTATTTCAAATACTTGAAATACAAATAAATTGTATTTGAAATACAAAATACCTGTTATGAAGTATTTGAAATGTAAAATACAAAATACTTATATGAGCTCCCTGAAATACAAAATACAAAATACAATTTGTATTTCAAATACTGTATTTCAAATACAAGTTTTTGAAATGTGCCCACCCCTGGTCGCAACTCTGATTGAAACTTAATATTTTCCTACATGTCAGACGACCAACGATCGAGTGAATCATCGTGGTCGGCTGTGGTAAATCCGTAACGCTAGGTACATAAAATAAAATTGGGTACAAAAAATAAAAAGCTCATGTTTTCATTTAACTTTGGATTGTAGTGCAATTTACGTAAGACGTTGATTAGTTTATGTTGTCCTCTGCAATACCTATATCTAATCTATGCTTCAGATATGAATCATATCGCGGAGACAGTGTCGGTAAACAGTTAATATGTGATTCCACCTTAGTGAAGATGAATGTGTTGTGGTGTTTCGGTTTCTATAAACTGTTTTTTAGTGTTTGGAATGTGAATGCTAATGAAAATATGACAAACAAGTATCCTGGACGTATGTAGCCATGCTAATAATGTAATATTTGTAGGCCGACTGATAGTATGTATTTTGTAGCTGCTGGACCAGTTGAAAATCTTACAGCCTTTTGTGTGGATAGCAGTGAAATGGGTTTGAAATTGCAAAGTCCGAATCCTCCAACAAGAAATGTTTCTCATTATGAAATACAAGTTGAATCAAAGATCTATAAGGTAAACAACACATCCCCTTGCAAATCATGGGATAATTTCCAATGCGCTTATTTAAATGATTTATTAGAAAAAACGTCTTATAAAGTTGTGGTACGTACCTGCCTGTTGTTTAGTACCTCCTTCTACTATGTATCTAGGTACGCGCCATAATGGAGAATGTCGATGAACCTCCAGAATTTCAAAGTATTACTGTTAACACCATTCACACGAACAAAGGTAATGTTTTAAATCTATTCTTTAATAATGAATTATCACTATAAGATTATTTTGACATCACATTAAAATGGTCTCCCGCCGGAACGATCTGTTTGCCAAAAAACCCCCCAGAAACGATACAAATACAAAGCAATTTGCAAAACAGAACATTCGAATTATCAGAGAACATGACAGATTTTCCGGTAAGTCATTTAAGTTGCATTTTAATTTGAATGGCACCCCTTATTGCAGATACATCAATTGACGAACCTCTCAAACCATGACATTTACATAACCATTCGAAGTTCGAATAGCACGGATGTTATCTATAACTCAACAGTGAACCTAAGAACTTTTGTTCATAACTCGAGCTTTGAAGATAATTTTTTAATTAAAATTTGTTCGAGAAAATGCAAACTGAAAGTGCCAAAACCAAAAAATTTCGATAATAGCAGGTACTTGAGTAACTTAACCTGTTTTAAATTATATTTAAAATTAGTAATAATTTTAAATTGGTTTTTGAAAATATTTTATTTCAAGCCAACGACGAAATCGTTAGCCATCATAAACATAGGGAACTGCATTTTCTTATCAGTACCTATTGCAAATTTTATACTCGTGTTATCGAATTTCCAAGTGTTAGTTATTAATATTATCAAAACACATTCCTATGGAGATAAGTTAATAGTAAGGCTACTTCCACGCAGTGGTCGGAAGTAATGCATTACAAGTAACGCATTACTGTAATGAAATTACTTTAGCTGGTAATGAGTAATTGTAATGCATTACATTTCTTTAGTAATTGTAATGGAAAACCATTACTTTTTCCATTACTTTTATACCCTTATTTGACAAGCGAAAAATAAATCTTTTACGGCAAGGAAAGGTCAGATAAATTTAATTTTGTGAAATGAAATAACCACCAATGGAAGTGAGTACTAGACAGGTATCAGAGTTAACCTTAACTCAGCGCCTCCCAAGCAAACATTGAAGCATTCCGAGGAAGCTTTCCTGCTATTTTTTTAAGTACAGTGATATTCACTGCAATTACTTCGGATTAAATATTTCTAGAACTGAAATAATTTCCTACGAATATTATACCGGGTGGTCGTTTTATCTTAAAACTGGCGAGGCTGGCAATGGGAAAGGAAGCATTTTAGAAAAAAATGTTTTGTATAAAAGTTTTATGACTTCGAGGGGGAAAATAGATGACATCATCGCCATTTTGATTCAAGGTGATTTTCTGGAATGACGCATGACTGAAAATCTCAAAATCTGTTACTTACAATTAAAAATTTAAGAAATGTCACGTTAAAAGTAATGTTTCAAGTAATGCATTACTTTTTGAAAAAAGTAATTAGTAATTGTAATGCATTACAATTTTGACGGAGTAATGTGTAATGGTAATGAATTACTTTTCAAAAGTAATGTTCCGACCACTGCTTCCGCGCCATCTAAAAACGAAAGCAGCTGTCATATTTTATTCTGTTTTAGTGAATATCTCCTACTGATGGAAAAAAATGCTAGTCTATCAATGAACGAACTGTCTACAATCTACAAGGATAACCCAACCATCTTATTTAACTCTAACATTTCTAGTGACTGCTGTTTTTTTATATTTGAGATTGGAAACAACAATTCAAACGAAAGCGTCTTCTATCTTCTTCGAGTAAATAATCAAAATGTCTCAACATTCTACGTATTGCCAATAAAAGCAGACGCAAAGGATCCTTTTAAAGGAAAAAGCGGACTCGATGAACCTGCAACCGTAACAGAGAGAGGATCTGACCCAATATACTTGGAGATTGGAAGGAGAATAGCTATTGTAATTCTTTCACTTCTGCTCGTGTTCATGATCCTGCTATTTATAAGGTAAACTTCTTTGCCTTGAAATGTTCACAGAACTATTTTTCAGACAAATCCTCTTAGATTATTATTTTTCAAAACAAGACTCATCCTTCGAAAATAAACTGTTGCGAATACTATTCTTTGTACCCTACGAAAAAACTAACATTCCAGGAGAAGCAACTCTGTTTCTCTCTGCAATAACAGACACTCCATCGCACAAAATTTCCGTGAGCAACTTAGAAAATTACTTGATGACATCCAAAGACGTGTTAAATGAGGAATACGAGGTAAAATAACTTGAAAACTTTATGTAAAAAATATTTTGCAGAACCTTCCACTAGAAGCTGCTAATCTCTCCACAGTGCATGGAGAAATGCTCCACAATTCCTCCAAGAACTGGTTCACGAATATACTGCCATGTAAGTTGACGTTAAGCTTAGAGACGTGGTAATTTTCTCCTACCAGATGATCAAACGAGAGTCATTCTGCGAGGAAATTCAATCACTGGCGACTACATCAACGCAAATTACATCAAAGTAAAAATTTCTGCATTTGACGTAAATTAGAAAAAAAATTGTAGGGGTACGACAAACGTCCAGCGTTTATCGCAGCACAAGCCCCGATGGAAAACACCCTCCACGATTTCTGGTGGATGATTTGGCAAGAAAACGTGAACACAATCATCATGTTGACGAACCTCGTCGAAAACGGGGTTAAAAAATGCGCCAAGTACTGGCCAGACTCCTCGGTGAAGTACGGAGAAATTTTTATAGGAAGCGAAGGAGAGGAAGAATTCTTAAATTTTGTCGTAAGAAAATTTTTAATAAGACACGGAAAAGATACTCCTCGCATGGTCCAGCAATTCCAGTTCAAGTCCTGGCCCGACCACGGCACACCCCTACACCCAGAAATTTTAACGGAATTCATGGAGAAGCTTCTGGGGATTCCTCAGAACAATCCCGTACTAGTTCACTGCAAGTAAATAATTTAATTTTGGTAGCTTCAAAAATTTAATTTGAAATTCTAGTGCGGGCTGTGGGAGGACTGGAACTGTGATTTTGTGCGACATGGCTCTTCGAAAGATGGCTCGTGAGGGCACAGTCGATTTTTTGGGAATTTTGTACAAAATGCGACAGCAAAGAGCGTTTTTAGTAACCAGAGTCCAGCAATACATTTTTGCGCATTTTGTAGTCTTACACTACAATCTTAACCCAAAATCAGCAATTTTGCTTAACGCTGATTTTCAAGACGAAATTCAAGACCTTTTAGGAGAAGAAAACATCAAAAAACTTCTGCGGAACGTAGACAGAGACGAAAAACTCTTCCTAAAATTTTCAGAATTTCCACCGCCTGTCGTAACTGATGATGATAAAGTAAAAAATCGATTTTCGACAATACTCCCAGGTGAGATTTATGATTTAGATTTTTGTTAAAAATTTTCTGCAGAAAGAAGTCAAATCTTCCTGGATCCCAGCTCAAAGTTTTCGAATTACATAAATGCTATCAAAGTGGATTGTATTTGCTCCCCTAGAAAGTTTATACTTACTCAGCAGCCACTACCAAACACCGTTTTTGATTTTTGGAGGCTTGTAACCGATTTCGAAATTACAACCATAGTCTCCCTTAATCGACTTGGCGACGATCCCGTAATTCCAGTTTCTAAAATAAATTAATACAAAAATTTTTTCAGAACTGTCCAGTTTTTTGGAAGGACGAAGCTAGTTTGAAACTTTTGGAAGTCACCAAATTCCACGCTTATGATATAATTAGGGTGCAATTGATGCTCAGTGGTAGGGGGGTTAATATAATTAACGTGAAAACTTGGGGGCGAGAGGAGGATTCACCCCCTGATCCTGAAGATTTTTTGGAGTTGTGGAATGAGACGTTTAGGGTTCAAGGGAAAAATCAAAATAGTATTCTTCTTACTTGCTAGTAAGCGTCGAGTAATTTAAAAATTTGTTACTTTTTTGTTTTCTAGTGATGGATGTTCAGCAAGTGGTTTGTTTGTTGCGCTCGACGTAATGTTGAATAAAATAAAAGTGGAGAGGATTTGTGACATGTATAGCGCTGTGAAGTTCGCAAGGTGCCACAGAGCTCAGTTTGCTCAAAATTCGGTAGTTTTTTTGAAATTTTTCTATATGCTTATTTTCGATTTTCAGGGTCAAGTTGAGTTTTTGTGCAAAGCAGCCGTTGAATATGTCACTAAGTTAATCTAGATAAATTAATGTTTTTTATTGTTCATAGAACGACATGACACCAAATAAATAAATTAATTGAGTTAATGACATTTTTTGTCACTGCTCGCTGGTAACTGAATTTTTTTGGTGATATCCCTGTTTAAAAAGATTTATTTTAACTGACAATGGATACAAAAGGAGTAAGGTAACAGAAATATAAGTAAGACCAGAAAGAAGGAAATAAAGGTAGAGCTGATAACGACTTCTTTACTAGTCAACTTAATTTGGCATATTTTTGTAAGCAAAGACGTTTTCAAGACTTCATCTCTTCTCTATTAGTCAACAAAAGATCTGTAGTATTACCACTTGCAGTCACCCTTTCGTTCATGCAGCAACCCCGAAATTTTGAAATCCACAACTTCCTCGTCGACTTCAAATCGACTATGTAGAAGACAAATAAAATAAAACCGTGAAAATCTGTGAACGCACAAAAGATGAAGGAAAACAAATCGTTTTCTGTCAAAAAAGTCAGCATACCAAAACCCCAAGTTAAACCCATTAAAAAAGAGCAAAACGATCAATTTTGTGAAAAGAATTCATTTGAACATTTTTACTAACATAATAATCGCCGGAACTGAACAGCATTTTTTTTAAAGAACTACGTAAGTTATCAAACCAAAAGGTAAAACAATACAAAATGGGAGTACCTGAAGTAAAGTCTTTTAGGATAACAAAGTGGAATTTCACAATGTTTTTCGTACATTGAAATTTCGTTGTTTGCATAGTCTAGGCAAAGAGCGCAAGAAACGATTACAAGAGGCATCCCCCAGCATACCAGAAGATATATCGAAACATTTTGCCTTCGGGTTATATCTTCGTTCATATATTTTTGATAGTTAGAATAACAGATCATTGAAGACCAGATGATGCTGGATAACATAAAGCAATGCAATAAGGCACCTGTTATAATGCAGGAGATACCCTCCATGAAGGGTGAAATTGAGAACGAAATTATGAACAGAAGAAGACACGCGGCCACATTAACTATGACTGGGGTCATTCCACCAACGTTTGAACATTGCTGCTGTGACGAAAATTAAGATTATTAAAATCAAAGATAAAAGGCTCCCTACCAAAGTTACGTAATCGAGAATAATATTGTTTGTCTTTGAAAACAGCAAAGCGAAATGAGTGGAGTGATAATATCTGCATTTGTAAATATCTCTTCTATATCGAATGGGATCCCAAGTAGCACAAATGCTCTCCCTAGCGAACCTTGCTCTTTATAACAGCTTTTTAGAAGCAGTTCTTAAAACTATTCTTCTTATATGAAGTTTTATTTGAGAATATAGGCTTATAAATCTACTTTTAATAACAGCTTTAGAAGCTTTTATAAAACTTCTTATGAGAATTACTTATAACCTTCTTATAAAAGAATTTATAACAGTCTACTAGCTTACTTTTATAAGACACATAGTGTTAAACACTAACGGTTTTATAGCATGGTTTCATAGCACCTTATAAGTTAGTCTTTCGCCCTGACACTTTTATAAAACCATCGCCGAGTTTTCTTTAGAGCTTTATAAGAAGTTTTATAATGACCCAAGAATCCTTTACAAATCTCTTAAGGTTCAAGTATACAGTAGAAAAAAAAAATTCTGAATTCAAACTTCATAAAAAAAATACCAGGCGTTCGTTTCAGTATCAAATTCATTGTGTCGAAATATGAAACAATTCTGGTATACAGTTTTTGAAAAAAAAAATAAAAAGTTGAAAAAAGGGTGCATTTAACGGGATTTATTTTTTTTTCTCGAAAACTATATACCAGATTTCGTTAAAATTTTTTTCTGAAATTGCTGGAACTGCAAGGCTATCTCCACATTTTTTTAAATCTATTTGAATTTCCAGTTTTTTTAATAAAAAATAATGAAAAATTAAAATGCCAAATTATGTACGATAAATTTATAAAATAGTTAGATCTAACTATTATAATTATTCTAATAGGGCCTGTGTTGCTTTCTGTGAAGAAAAACCGGCGTTTGCTTATAATGTCGCTGAAATATTAACAATTTACCGAACTAGAATTTCAATTTCAATGCGTGCAATTCATTGTCTGCACAGTGCTGCTTCTGCCTACTTTTAGCGAACTAGGGATGCACCGAGGGATGCACTCTCTATCGCCCAATAGCTAAAATTTGGCCACCTCAGGCTCACTACACTACACTGGAAGAAGCCGGTTGCAGCGTTGCCATGTTTGCTTGTCAACGATCAAGTGCACATTCCATTAGTTCCTAATGCAATGCTTATTTATCATTATTTAATAAAGTTGGAATTATTGTTTTACGCGTAATTTTACCGTGATTTCAATGCTCAGTTTTTTGTTGATCAGCTCCTCTTAGGTACTTACCTAACAAATATTCTTGGAAAATTGATTTTTAAATGGAGACTGGAGATTTTTCGGGTACAATCTACACGAGTACTAAACTCAAATTAATTAAAACATTAATATACCCACATATAGAGTACTGCTGTACTGTTTATTACAATTTTCTCTCTCATGACGCGCTCTAAAATTTATTCAATAATATCAAGATATTCGTGGCAGTTGTAACTATAGAAATTGCAAAATAAACAAAATACAACAAAAGGTACAGGCTTGTCCATATTACCCTCCACACTCCCTAAAACTTTTGAAGTAAATAAATTCTCAGGAACAGGAAAAAAAATTAAATCTTCTATGTTAGTTGCCTGTGGTGATGGTCCGATAAAGACGCAAAAATAAGTACCTAAATAAAGAAGTTAAAAAAAGTGATGTAGGTCTTTATTGTTTTTTTGCGTTTTTCGAAAGCCGCCGAAAGGGCATAAAATTTAAGACAACTTTGTGAGACAATTACAGTGCTGTAGTCCAGCGTATTCGCGGGTACACGCCGTAGGTATGCACAAGGGAATAAAAATCGATATTCATGCCAACATTTTTAGAAAACTTTAAAGATACAGTGCGTTCGCGAGACTTAGCCCCATGAGCTAGAGGCTGCAGTTATCAACGATGTGACCGACGTCTGTAATAAGCGATGCTTGGTATTTCCACCAATGTTAGCGAAGCCAGTAAGAGCGCGTACAAAAATCAACCGTCGTCGTACATTGTGTGGTGGAGAGATCAACCGGTCCTCAGTGACGCTTCAACGAACGTCGAACGTTCAGTTTACTTTCTTCCTCAGATAAACGAGTCGGAGTGAGACATAGCGCACGACACGATCAGAGCGTTACGCTCAAACTTTCTCGGTCTACGTGCAACAACGCTGGAGAGAGATGGCTTTCAAAACGTAGGTGTATTATAACAGGGTACGATGGGGCTAAGTCTCGCGAACGCACTGTACCTATTTCCTGGTTAACAGACGGTTGGAAAAACCCCAGCTAATGACCTCGACCCAGGTAAATGGCTAAGTTACCTGCCCTATAAACCCACCCTTCGCTACCTAGTGGAGCGGGAAAGCCTCAAAAAGTCGCTTAGTTTTCAAGTAACCCAATATAAAAGTATAACTAGATGTGTCATACATCAAAAGACGCGTCTTGACGAGCTCTATACGAATTGAAAAGTTACGACATTCTCCATTGGTCGAGAGAAAAGTTATTTGCAAAAAAGTGACTTTTTTTGATTTTCTCAGAAAACGTGTTTTTTATCGTTTACAACCTCGTAACATAAAAACTATTTGAGATATCGTTATAATTTTTTTTTTTCATCGAGAGGAGATTCATCAGCGATTCCTATTCCACCTCAGCTGTCGACAAAAATTTTCAGGGGGCTTTATTAGACGAGCCTAAACCGAAACTTTCATATTTCACGACATGAAATTTTCACGAATCGAGGAAATTTTTTATTTTTGAGGTAATCAAATATGCCCCGCGTACAAAATGAAGAGCATACTTCAAAGAAGTTTTTAGAAAAAAAACTGTTGTTCTAGGGCCTAGAGTACTTGAATAATATATTTTTTTATCTGCGCTGTTTTAATTTAGGCGGTGCGGCGCGCTGTCCGGCCGAGCTTTGATGCATACCGCTCATCCCTCTGCACGTTTTTTTAGCAAGACCCACGCTTCATCTTGATAATTCATAATATGAAAAGTCGACAAGTGTCATTATTATTGTCGGTTTTACAATTATTAACTGTATGGTGTTGATGTTATAATATCCGGATCTGATATGGCTGCAGTCAGGTAAGTAATTGAACTGATTAAGTATCTACCTACTACCGGCTGTTTCACCGACTCCGCCGTATAGGGAATTAACATAGGAAAATGAATTTTATTTTTTTCCTGCTCCGGAGGATTTTCTCGAAAAGTTTTATCGTGTGTGGAGGATAGTCCATACTAGTCTGGTACCTCTTGAGATTTTTTTCGTTCGTCAGCTCCTCTTAGGTACTTAACAATGATTTTTTGAAAATTGAATTTTCGACGAAAAGGAAAAAAAATTTCGTGCCCAATCGACTCGCTTCGAATGTTTACTTAGTTTGCTGCCTTTGCCTTTGTGGATTGCAACACAACACAAAATAAATGGATGCTTCGAAACGGGTCGATTTGTGCACGAAAAAATGTTGCGTCTCTACTTCTACGGAACATTTTTTCGTGCTGTAGGGATAAAATGTGCAAGAACTCCAGGTGCATCTGTCGCAAGGAAGGATTTTTTTGCACTGATATTTGCAGTTGCAAAGACTGCACAAATATTCTCCAGCCATCAACCGACGTTAGGGAAGAGGATTTTGAGGAATCATTTTGACTTAATTTGCGTAAGATAAGAATAAATGAAGATTACACGAGGTAGTTTTGAGTCACACTGTAAATTCATGCAGAGACGCTCAAACAAATGTCACGCTTACGGTTCCTTACTAACTCCAAATAAAACTATATCTTTGAAAAGTAATGTACAAAGTTTGTTAAATAACGGCCGCTGGCGGCGAACAAGGGGGGAAAATAATAATAAACAAATACAAAGACAATGGTAACTTACTTCTGATAAACCCAAGGGATGGTCATTCTTCGCAAGCAGGATGTCAGTCGGCCTCTCAAGTTGAGACCCCAAACACTGAATTTACAGTGTGACTCAAAAAACGTTTTTTCGTTTTCCAGACAACTGTTTTGTATTTTGTGTTAATTTCTTTTATAGCTGAAGATGGAGTAACACTTCGAAACGCGTCGTAAACAGTAAGTAAATTTTGTGGAACAAGACTTTGAAACTACCTCGTGTAGTCAAACATCAGTTCCTCTTTGAAAAATGGACCAAACTTTCAACCAATAAATGAAGAGTTTTGTTGGTTGTTCTTTTCGTTACATTGCATAACAATTACCTACTGATTGGATAGGTATATATTGGATAGGATATGATAGAACAAAATATTAGTATATTAGAGACATCTGTCAAGATGTTGGCGCAAGGTAAGTGATCCGCTACAAATAACCCAGCCGCGAGCGAAGTTCTGAGTTAGGGCGCTGACAAGAAAATATATTATTCAAGAACTATAGGCCCTAGGACAACAACTTTTTTTTTAAAAACTTCTTTGAAGTATGCTCTTCATTTTGTACGCGGGGCATATTTGATTACCTCAAAAATAAAAAATTTCCTCGATTCGTGAAAATTTCATGTCGTGAAATATGAAAGTTCCGGTTTAGGCTCGTCTAATAAAGCCCCCTGAAAATTTTTGTCGACAGCTGAGGTGGAATAGGAATCGCTGATGAATCTCCTCTCGATGAAAAAAAAAAATTATAACGATATCTCAAATAGTTTTTATGTTACGAGGTTGTAAACGATAAAAAACACGTTTTCTGAGAAAATCAAAAAAAGTCACTTTTTTGCAAATAACTTTACTCTCGACCAATGGAGAATGTCGTAACTTTTTAATTCGCATAGAGCTCGTCAAGACGCGTCTTTTGATGTAAGACACATCTAGTTATACTTTTATATTGGGTTTGTGAACATTTCTGGCCCCAATCCGCCCGCCTAACCTGTTACATGCCTGATGGACCGCTAAAGCGGTCCGAGGATTTTAGCAGCAAATGACCCAAGAATTTTTTATTTGGAATAATCCACAGCCAAAGTTAGCACTTTTACGATTAATCCTTCGGTTATAAAACGGAATAAATCTGATGACAATGGCAGAGTATAACTTTATTTAACCAAGGTCGGGCGTGCGGAGCGGTTGGATGGCTGATGCACATTTACTAAAATCTAAAATACAAATGTTTTTCACTCCTAAAATGGACATTTTTCGAAAAAATGGCATTGCAACAGCTTTCGAATTCGATAATGATAGTATTCCCTTTTGCTAAGAAAAACTCAAAAAGGGGCTTTTTTGTCCCTAAAATGGAAATTTTCTAAAAAATTGCATCAATGTTTTTGATCCGGTAATATAACAGCTGTCGAATCCGATAGTAACAATATTTTTTTTTGTAAAATAAATTGAAACAAGGGCCCATTTGCCACTAAAATGACATTTTCTAAAAAATGGCACTAAGGTTTTTGGCTTAAAAAAAATCAGCTATCAAATCCGGTCATAAAAATATACAGTTATGCATAGGTTTTTTTTCACGGCACCATTTTTTGGTCAAAAGGGCACAAGTGTGAATACATTTTTATAAGCACAATTCGAAGGGCATTCATATGGTAACGCGAAAAATGGGGGTTTGCATTTAAATTTTTAAAGTTGATGTGCCAAGAAGGCACTTTCCGTGGACCGATGTGGCCCAAATTCTAATCAGCACCTACAAATCTCCCACTGAATATGTATGCCAAATTTCATCTCGATACGTTCAATAGTTTGAGCTGTAGCGTGATCACAGACACACAGACATTTTTTCAAAAACCGCTTTTTTGGGTTCCCATGACCCTAAAACGTAAATATTTGATATTTTTGGAAATTCGATTTTTCCGATCGATTCCAGTAACTGCTTCGCGAAGCGTAGAAGTTAATAACTGTGAAAAACGTCTGTGTGTCTGTCTGTGATCACCTGCAATTTTTTAGAAAATTTCCGGTTAGGGACAAAAACACCCCTTTTTGAATTTTTCTTACCAAAAGGGCATAATATCTTTATCGAATTCGATAGCTGTTGCATTGTCGGATCGAAAACCTTAGGGCCATTTTTTCGAAGAATGTCATTTTAGGGGTGAAAAACATTTGTATTTTAGATTTTAATAAATGAGCGCCGGGCGCAACAGCCACCGACAACCGCCCGCACGCGGACCTTGGTTAAATGCTTCATTTACAAATTCTGTGAAAAAGTAGAAGTTTCTACCGTCTTCGAGACTGCCACTTTTTTATTATAATTTATAGTGTGAACGTATCCCAATTTTTTTGGCGCAGATGTATACATGATCGGTAGGCAAAAATATAATTAATTTGTTATTTACGCAAATATTCGGTAACTATTTTTACAATAAAATAATATAATGTAAAACAAAAAACTAACTTCTGCATAAATACACTACAGCATAAAATTACAAATCTTAATTTGCAATTTTTAATTAAAGAGAATCTTAATTATTTTGGTGGAGTCTCAAAAATAGCCTTGTCTAATTGTCTATTATAGATTAATTCCTGACTGGTTATGTAAAATCTTTACCAAACTCCTATCAGTTATCAGTCATATCACAGTCTTAAATGTAATGCAGTAAATACTATTAACGTCATGGATACACAAATCTGATTCCATGGTCTGATTCTTGAATGTACCTATGTTGTATATTGTCAAAGTAACATAGTGGCAACAGGGCAAGTTCAACCTTACGCAGGTGCTCTGCCGGTAACCTTACCCTGCGCAAAGCACCTAGCGGCGAATAGCGACACTTCGGGGATTTGGTATCCTCGATACGTAGGACGGGTTTTCAATGCCACTACGCAATCGGCCCCGCAACCCACAATACAACTAATTCTGTGAGTGTGGAGCCATCTCCTGAGTCAGAATCACATTAAATATGCTCTATACTTAAACCTTAAGGAACTGTTTGATTTTAGCTCGTTTATAAATATACTATAAGTATATTTAAGCGCTTAAAGTTTCCTTGAAACCTTAAAGCAGACTTAGTAGTTTCAGAGACCATAAATAAACTACTTATATGATGGAGCCTTCTTTTAAAAAACTTGAACGTTCTGGTAACTTTCGTAGAAAGGTACAAAAAAAGTTCAAGAAATTTTGAAACGTGAAAAAACTTTACATTTCGGAAGAACGGCTACTTCAACTCAACAACAGAAAAATTTTGAAGAGTATCATCGGCAGGTTTTGTTTTCAAATTCTGATGAAAATGATGTGGATAGTGCTAGTGAAATTGTGACCGTTATTGTTGGTTGTTGCATAGTGTTCATCTACCTACTGCATGTAGATGCGAAATAGATTATAAAGATATTGTTATAAGGATAATGACTTTGTAAGACATTTATAATTGCTTTAAAAGTTTTGTAAAATGGCCTGCCATCTTTGGTTTCCGCATTCAGCTAGTAGGCGGCCATTGTTACTGAAATTAATAAAAATTCATTTCTCTTCGTAACAAGTGAGAAATCCGGTAAAATTAATGCGTGGTATTGCACATAATACTGTAAACTAGCAATTGTGAACCATAAAAGTCGAGTTTTCAATGAGTTTTCAAAAAGACAAAAAATCCATATTTTTACCCGATTAGTTAAATGAACGACAATCGAAGGCGCGTCAGTTTTTTTGCATGTACGACATGCTATTTTAACAGCAAAATTTTGGTCGCAGTAATACTTCATCCCAGGAAGATTCCATAAGTCTTATTTCTAGGTACGTTTTCAGAAGCAAACATAATAATTATTGTTTAAGGACAGTATTCTCATGGCAAACCCTTACAAAGTGTTCACTATACTCTAGTAACATTAATAGAACCGTTATGTCACCACAAGAATATTACGACAGGTAGTATAAAAACCTAAAAAGGCTTGAAGATTTGAAAGAAACGTACTGCAGTTTTATAAAACAATACTTAGCACTCTCTTATCTGCAGGTTCTAAAAATCCAAGAGTTTTATCAGGAGACCAATGAATGTTTCAGAATTTTAAAGTGTTACGGAGAACCTTTATAATTATAACACTGTTTTATACGAGTGTTGTTGGAGCTGCTGCGGAGAGTTAAAGTGTTATAAGTTGTGCCTATTTTGCACTTATAGCTCTCCTATAGATGTTGTGTAAACGTTCTTAACACCTTATTATAAATCCTTCGCTCTTGATTGCTAGCTCTTGTAAACGTTCTAAGAACCTTAATAAAGCTTTTTGTGCTACTTGGGATCACTTTCAATCATCCAGTGCCCGAAAATTTCCCCGTTTTCATCCGGAGCATATTTCCAGTAGGAACATTTTTTGCAAATGAAATCTGAGGCACTTTTAAAATAAACCTCAATTTTGAGCCTTTCGGAATTGTTGCGACCTAGAAAATCTAGTATTTTTGGAACCACTTTTGAATCGTTTTTATCTGCAAAGAGATTGTCGTTGCTAAAGATTGCGTAAACCAAATTATTAGTAAAGGGTGTAACAATAGTATATTTATTACATAACGAGCTACGAAAGTGGCTTATATCATACGAGTGGGGAAAGCCCTACGAGTGCATTGTATAGACACTTTCGTGCGAGTTGTGTACAGTATTTTTCCTACGAACCACAACAAAAAATCATTTTTTTATAAATTTCTTTTTTGTCATCGTTGTCAACAAAACAGCAAGTGTCAAAATTTATTAAATTTTCAAATCCAGCCTGTTAAGTTAGTGTGATTGATGCGCGTTGCCACGTGACGTGGGCGGAATTGTGCGATATTATATCGCACAGCACTAACACACGCGTATGTTAGTGTCAACTTTCGCGGCTACTTAATTGTGCGATATTTACAACTTTCTTAAGTGGTCGTAGGAAAAAGCTATTTCAAAGTCCCCTCGCCTAAGAACATCTGTACAATTATCGACAATTAATAGCAATCGATTGTGATTCTTCACTGCAACGCCGATAAGCTCAGAAACTGATTCAAACTTTTCAGCTAATATCACAGAAGAATTCCACGAAGTATTAGTGTTTAACAGTAATCTGTCAATTGTGCCTAGAATTTTATCACTGGCGTTGAAGTTACGTTAGGTACTTCTCAAGACATTTTTTTCGACAGGCGTTATCCGACAATCTCCAACACCTTTGAAGAATTTCATCAAAGCTATTTAAAGACTTCGTAGAATCTATAATTTTCTTGACAGTTTCCAAATTGAAGTTTTCAGTGATACTGACGTTGTAGGTACAAAGTTTATGTCGTTTTGCTTATTTCCCATAAGTGAAGGGTGCAAGGACTATCAAAAGTGTCCCAGGTTCCATTCTCAAAACATTGTCTTCCTAGAGGTTCGTGATTGTGTTTGAAACATGGTTGATCGGAATTGGTTAAGAGAGCGATAGCCCAAAAACCTCCTTTGGTCCTAGCAAACTTAATATATTTTTTGCACGATCGAACCATTTTGTTGATTTACAAAGCCTGTTGCCAAGATAGTACGGACGCTCTTGGGCGTTTGTTGGGGTTACCCTGCACTTTATGATTAAGCGATGGTACTTTGCACACTTCTTACTTAGATGCCAAAGATCACTTTTTGAGGTGTTGCCAAGTTTGAACTCTATGCGGCCACTTGCTTTGGCGGGTTGCCTATCTCTATAGGGCGTACTTCCCGGAATCGCCTATTTAGCCAACTTTTTTCGCTATCAAGACTCTGCCACGGGTCACCCAATCTCCATGTACCAAATTTCAGCCAAATCGATTCAGTAGTTTGGGCTATAATGTATTTTTAATGTTGTTACAAAATTTCGATTTAATTTTTTATCCAAAGGGCACTAAATGCGAATGAATTTTGTATTATTCAAAACAGGAATTTGAAGACCTTTCTGATGGTGACAATAACATTTTCAAAAACTTGTTAAGATGGTAAAATGAGAGTATGTTTAGATTTGAACATTGATGTGCCAAAACGGCACTTTCCGTGTGTCGATTGCCTCCAAATTTTTTTCAGCTATAATACGGATAATACAATCTCCATGTGCAAAATTTCAGCTAAATCGGCCCTGAGGTTTCGGCTGTATCGCGTTTTTAAAGTAAGTTAAAAAATCTCGAATATTTGAAGTTTTGTCAAAAAGGCACTAAGACTGAATACATCTTTAGAAGCAGAATTTGAAGGCCTTTATTATGGTGACGCGAAAGATGGGGGTTTGCATTTTAAATTAAAGTTCCGGGAAGTACGCCCCGGAGATAGGCAACCTGCCACAGCGATGACCGCATAGGCTTCAAACTTGGCAACACCTCAAAAAGTGATCTTTGGCATCTAAATAAGAAGTGTGCAAAGTACCAGCCCTTAATCATAAAGTGCAGGGTACAGCCCAAGAGCGTCCCTACTAAGACAGTATGTTGATTTTACTGTTTTCTATGACCAACTCAACGGTAAGTGTTTTACTGTTCTAGAACGGTAAGTAAAATACTTACCGACGAGACATCAAATTGATTATAACTAAATAACATAACAAAACATCAACAAAATAATTATTTATTGCTAATATGAAAACTAAAAACATTTATTGCAATTATCGATAGAACCAACGGAAAATGGAACCGCAACCGGAGCGGTTTTTTCAATTATGTTATTTGCACTAACAGAGAGTATTGATCGTGGAGCAGACCCAGAACGCAATGGTGTCGCAGAAGCAGATCCAGATAGTGGAGTAGAACCAGAACTCGACGATTGAACTTTGCAAGCCGGTTCACCATCAAATAAATTTTTTTCTGCGAATTGAATTTTGTTTTGAAGAGAATCGTCCATCTAACTCTCCGCTACATTGGAAGACTTCCAGCCTCCATGCCTTTTGAGTCCTAATACGTGCACCCCTTTATTGGCCAACAATGTTGCTGATGTTCGTCTAAACTGGCCACTCGCCAGTGTCTAAGGTAGGATCTTGCAGCTTCAAATATTCAGCAATCTTTGACGGCCAACTTCCGATCGTGCCTTTCCCTACTACTTGATTACTGCATTTTCCATTGCGGTACTTCAAAAACAAGTGCGAAGACTTTGCGTGGCTTGGTTGTAATTTAATATACTTGGGGTAAATATCCAAGTAGTGATTTTTTTTATCTTGGCCTACAACTGTAAATGTCCGCTGGATATAGGGTTGCCACCTTGCCAAGTTGTGTAACCCGGACAATAATAATATTAATGATAATATTAATAATATTTTATAATAACAATAAAAATCAATTTAATAATTCACTAAAAATATGTTTGTTTTTAGATCAAGTGGCTCCAGCTGGATTAGACTGTAAATGAAAAAATTAATAGGTATATAAAGTATTATACAGTGTGATTCAAAAGTTTTGTAATTAGGGTTGGCTATGGAAACAAAAGATTCGAAAAACGTTTGTCCAAAATTAATCGCACAGTCCCCAAAGAAAATCACTAAACTAAAATGACAGATGAGAATTTTTTTAATTTACTTCTTTTGTATTTATTATTGCGAATTATTTCGAAAAAATGTGAACCTCTACGCTTCCGGTATCAAATTTGGCACCCTTCAGTGAGCACTCTTCGATTGGCAGCAAACAACAAAACTGTGGCAAAGTTAGGTTATGTTTGGTCTTGGTCCATGAAAGTATAAAAAGAAAAAGCTTTCATTTCTTCATAAAGCTTGGATGTTTGAGCAAGGACCTTGAAGCACTCGTCAAGAATAGGTTTTTTGTCCTTAGTTAAATAAAAAAATCGTATCCGTATGGATAATGGTCCTCGATGTGGTCAAATCCAATCGAAAGGTAATAATTAGCTTATTAATGCAACCCGCTCATTTGGAAACCGTTTCAGAAACAAATGCTATACAATAAATATGGATCGCAACAATTTCTTGAAGCAAGTGCGCTGCCTTCAATATCCATCGGACATTTATCTTGGACTCCGAGATGTTATGGTGATTTAAAAAAAAAGAGCACCAATGGAGCAGTGTAATGTCCAATTTACACAGATTTAAAATTAACACTTACCTATTTTTTGTTTTATAAATCGACTAGTAAATTCACTAAAACAAGTTAATTAAATGGCTTTATTTTCAATTACAAACACACACGGTGGAAACAAAACTACTCAGGGCCGGTTTATCGATGCTCAGTTATCCCTAACTGAAAGCCAATTGCCTAGCAACTACAGTTCTGATTGGCTACAATCTGTCAGTTTGAAGTTAGCTGAGCATCGATAAACCGGCCCTTAGAAACAGGTGTTCCCGATTTTGAGATAGTGAACAAAAATTACTACCCCCACAAATATTGGTGTATTTGAAAATTAAAAAACAACTTGATCGATCTTCCACTTCACTACTTTTGTGCCGAAGTTCTGGATATCTTAAGGCAGGGGGCCAAGTCAGGATCATCTGTATGTCATTTTAATTGGTTTGAAAAACTGCCTAATCCAAATCTTGTTATTCACATTTGTAACTTCCCGGATTCATTCTGTTTTTTATTGTTATTTACATTTGTAACTTCCCGGGTTCATTATTTTCGTTGCACACGAAGTCAGCTGTTTTTTATTTCTGCTAAGGTTTGTGAAAGCAAATTCATAAAAGAACAGAGAATCAGGCTAGTTGGAGTCTCCATTATTTGTTTCTGAAAAAGTTTCCAAATTAGCAGGTCGATTTTAATAAGCAAATTACCTTTCGACTGGATTTAACCACATCAGGGACTTCTCCGAGGACCATCCTGCATACGGATAGGATTGTTTTTTAAACTGAGTACAAAAAGCTACGTGGCCCCCAAGGCTGTTTTAACGAGCTCTTCAAGATCCTTGCTCACAAATTCAAGCATTATGAAGAAATAAAAGCTTTTTAAAACTTTCATGGGCATTTACCAAACATAACCTAACTTTGCCAGAACTTTGTTGTTTGCTGTCAACCGGAGAGTGCTCACTGAAAGGCGCCAAATTTGATACTGGAAGCCGAGAGGTTCACATTTTTTCGAAATAAATCGCAATAATAGATGCAAAAGAAATAAATTCAAAAAATTCACATCATCGATACCTCCTAATAAAAACATTGTAAGTGACATTTTGTAGATTTTTAGGTTTTGTGACCATTATAGAAAAACAGGTGCGTTCTCTTCAGAAAACTATAGATTTCTATGAAATTATATTTTTGGGCAACCGTGTCAAAAAGACAGAAATACGGACGCTATTTGGGCCGCGAACTTAAATTTCGCGGCCGTCGCTCTTAGCAGCGGTCGTGAAAGTACTTTTACGGCCGTTGCTATTAGCAGCGGCCGCGAAATGACAATTATATAATTTCAAAAATTTATTATAAATAAAACACAACTCTAACATAACATACCTAACGTAAAAATTACATAGTACTTTTCATCGTTAACTTAACTAATCCTATTATTACTTTTGGAATAACATGGACATTAATCGTGCAATTTTTGTTACCACTAATACTTAATCCTAAAGAAGATGTGACTTTATCCAGGTTGTTACTTGAAGTAGTTGAAATGGAGGAGCAATTATTAGAAATGCGACTGCGACTGCGACCATCCTCGGAAATTTCTCCTTTTGAAGTTGAGGGTTCCCAACGCGAAATTTTATTTGAAATCTTCAACTTGTTTTCGATAGAATCCTCCACATATCCTTCTGCCACCGTTGATGACTTCCAGCCACCGTGCCGTTTTAGAACACTTATATCCGCACCGGTATTAGCCAGAAGCGTGGCTGAACTCTTTCTAAAACAGTGATCTGTAAAGGGCGGATTAAAAAGCATTTATTTTCCAGAAATAAGCGCCTATAAAAAGCTTCAAAAATCGAAAATTAAGCTACAAAAAAGTGAAAATAAGCACCTAAAAGTTCAACTATTTCAAAATTGCAAATTGAAAATTTACATTTTCGCTAATTGCAGGAAATGCCTAATAGACCAGTCAAATAGGGACCGGAGGTTACAATAAATGTTGGAAAGCGGGAGATGATCTTAAACCCTTTAGTAGGCATCTAATAGAAGTATCCTAGTTTTGCAACTTCCCAGGATGTGTGCGTATGATAGGGTGTCCAAAAAACCCCGAAATTTTCTGACTTTTTTCAGTTTTTCGCTTATAATTTCTAAACAGTGCTTCCTAGCGGAAAGTTCGCTATTTTCGAAATTAAAGCGCACTAAATTCTGCGTCGAATAAGCCCCCCAAACGTTAATTTCGACCATGATTTTAAAAAACATCACAAATTTAAATTTTGGTTAAACGTTTCTCCGATTGTATGCGCGGTCACCCATCTCTGTCACTCCTCGGTCGGCTTTGTTCTCTATCTACGCATCTCACCATAGACAAAGAAACCTTAAGTTAAGGTTTTTTTCATTTTAATGCCAGTACCTTATCTTAGTCAATTAGGGTTGCGAAATAAGTAAAAATCGACCAAAAACGTGGTAAGCTAGCAAGAATAAGCACTAAATAAGCTACAAAAGACTTAAAAAAGCTCACAAAATCGTAAATAAGCACTTACGCGAATTTTAGGCAAAAATTAGCAAAATAAGCAAAATAAAATTAGTGTCAAATGATTCGAAATTTTATGAAACGGAAAGAACCAACAGCATTTCGTTCTGCTTACAATATTAAAAAAAAGCAAAATGCCAGAAATCCGCCCTCTAGTGATCTGTATATGCTTCACTGTTTGGCAATTTGAGATATTTCGCGATTAAACAAGGTATTTGCCCAATTTTATGAATTCCAACAACTTGTCTGCAGCATTTTCCCTTTTCATATCGGAGGAAAAATCGACGACTCGGGGTATTCGGTGGACGAAGTGCTGCATACTTGCGGTAAAGTTGAATAAATTCTGGATTACTGACGGTAAAAGTGCGATCCATGTCTGTCTTTGTATCCGGAACTCGCGCAATTAATGCTGAACCTGCGCCTTGAATGTCGTCAATTGCCAAATTTGTTAATTCATTTCGGCGCAGAGCCCCTGATATTCCCATAATCAAAACAATCTAAAACAATGGAAAGTCATGTAATCAAGACTAATAATCAAGAGCAAATATTTACCTTCCATAACAAGTAATTTTCATCTCCCGTTCGTAAGAATAAGTCAATTTGTTCTCTTGTTAGAACTTTGGACTTCTTCGCCCTATAACCTATCGACTTTTTCTTTAAGAAAGGCACTAGTTTTGCGAACTTTGTGATGTTGACACCTTCTTTGATGTTCAGCATACATTTTAGCATTGAGTATCGACTCCACAAGGTTGACGACTTCGTAATTTTGGATCTTTCCATCATGTATGCCAGCATAACATTTTCAGATAACTTTTTAACGTTGTTTCTCTTGCGCCATTCACAAAATTCTTCATAAGCTCTTTCGTACTGTCGCATAGATTTTTGAGGAACTAAATCAGCAATTGCACAGGAAACAGCTTCTTCTAGTTCAGGAGGTGTACAGGGAATATCGCTTTCATCAGACATTTTAATTCTTTTAAATTTGCCTTTTGTTTGTTTTGCCGTTACCTTAGTTATGTGCCGTAACCTCCTAAGTATTTTGGAGCATGATATTACGCGAATGATTTTCTACACAAAAATCAGTGCTTCTGCAGACATTTCGGTTGCCCAAAAAATGTTGTGTACACCTCGGTCGCGAAATGTGTTTAGCATCTTCGAGATTTTTTGCCTCGGCTTCGCCTCGGCAAAAAATTTTCTCTCAGTCCGCTAAACAACCATTTCGCGACCTAGATATACAAATAACTATTCTAATTGCCAAAATTTTCAGAAAAACATTTAATTGTATCTACAAGCAGGTGGCATTTCGACAGTGAAAACATTGTAAGCGCTCTTATTACCTCCAGGTTGCCAGGTTTCTTAATTGTAAGGTGCCTTACAATTTGAAATTTAAAATTATTTGCTTCATTAAAACAGTAAAGTACTTTACCATGTTTTTGGTTGTAGTTAGAGTATCCTCACTTAGAACGTAACAGCACTTACAATTTTATTGGCCGGAGTTGCGCATATTATTTGGCAGTTGCTGTGTTTTTTCTCGGATAATTCTTTTCCAGTTGAGAGTTACAATGGCAGTGATTTGGACTTTCATTAATAAATAATTATTAATTTTAAAGTAGTGCATTTCCATTTTTTGGGAGAAATTTTCAGTGAAAAGTTAGTGTTCAGCTGTCGCAAAAAGAGGTGCAAATGAAACTTCTAGTTGTCTTTATTTGTATTTGTTACATATGCTTCAGAAAGGAAAGACAAAATTCGTGTTCTATTCCGATAATTGCATTGGTCAAAATAAGAATAGGGTACTGGTGACAATGTACTCCTAATGTTGTTAGACAGCATAAAGTATCTATAGAACATCGTTTTCTTGAACCATGACATACACAAAACGAAAACAAAAAAAACAAGAAAGACACCGACTTTATACTATACACCAGATCAGTTTGTTATAATGGTGAAAATAGCCAAAGTTAATGGTAAGCCTTATTCCGTTACAGAATTGAATCAGGATGCAATTTATGATTTCAAAAAACTAAGCGGTAATTATAAAAATTTCAAGAAAAATACAATTGGGGAAGCAATTCAATGGAATAAGATACGTGAAATTTGCATCAACCCTGAAAATCCTCAAGTTATTGGATACCGATATGATTTAGAAAAATAGCAAAACTCCCTGGACATCAATCCAAAGAAAACCAGAGCGTCCATGACGTCATCAAACAATGACCTCACATTATCCAAGTGTTACAATAAGGCTTTGCCGTTAACAAAGAAAAAATATGAACATTTGCAATACTTGAAACATAAGATACCAGATATTTATCGTTATTTTTATAATTCACCACGCCTCGCTTGAACCGGTGTCAACCCAAAGGTACTTGCACCCCTAATTTTTTTCAATGTATATATTGAGGTGCTAATAGCAAATCATTTTAGTACAAAAAGAAAAAAATCGTATGAGCCGTTTTTGAATTTTCATTTAATTTCTGATTTTTTAAGGCAAACCAATAAAACCGAGAATAAAACTCTCTCTAATTAATTTATGTCATACAAAATCGGCCGATTTTAACACGGTATTAATGTTTAAGGTAAAAATTTTCTAGTTAGTGGGCGTTGAGTTTACGTCAACGTCACTTTTTCATAAATGTCTAATAACTGACGTGCAAAATTTGTTTAGTGTTAATTATACGTGTATTTTGTTGCAAACAATGCCGAAAGATCATGCAGGCACGCACGATGAGAATCGTAGAAGAATCTGCTTGCTGTGTTTTAATAAAACCAAGACCATGATTGAAATTGGCGGAAAACTACAAACTATGGTCGCATCATTTTTCGAATATGACATTAACGATGAACGCTTACCTAAGGCCTTATGTACTGGATGTAAGAGAGATATTTATCGAGTAAAAGAAGGTAATGAAAAAAACATAATTTTGCCTAACGTCTCCAACATTCCTCCCGTCAAAAAACTTACAAGATCAAACATAAATTCGCGGTGCAATTGTTACGTCTGCGAACTTGCTAGAATGCCAAGGACTGGAAATTTTGCCAAAAATGGGATTTTACCTCCTCGTAAAAGCATATTGGTAAACCTTGCAACTGTTACTGGAGGTAATTATACTACTTTCCTTAAAGGAATAGATTCTGACGATGTTTTCTTAGGGGTAGATTTTAAAAAGGTTGTAACTTACAATCATGATAACTTAGTTATCATTAGTCCCTTGTGGTGGCGCTACCAAACCGATGGTACCAACCATAGCAAAATCAAGCAAAATGACGATTGACGCGATCAGCTGTCAGTGATCTGTCATTGTATTATTTGCGAAAATTAGAGGATGCATCGAATTTTGCCCTTGTAGCGCAGTGCAACCGCGTTTAGCATGCATTTGAGGCACCATGCATGATTTTTCAACAACGTGCAGTGCGTGAATGATACGAAGAAATCAAGGAAGCAACCACGTTTTCTCATCGGCTGATCGCCTTTGCAGACACAAGATTGGGCAAATTTTGATCTGGTTTTGAAGAAGATTGCCCATACTATATCTGGAGGTACAATGCACCTGTGATGCAGCTCTCATTGGACTGTTTACATTTTGTGTTAGGTAGGTTAGTTCATGTGTTGGAAGTTGGACTAATCCTCAAATTTTTCAGTGCCTGATTAACTAAATGAAGCACCTCCCATCCCATGTTTGGAAATGTACCTACCAGAGGGGAATGGAAGCTAAATGAGATGCCTTTAAACAATCCCCTCAATTGCATTTGCAGAAAACTACGCAAAGCCTCCCCGTGCACTGAGATAGTTATCGTTTGTTTATCGAATTGGACTCAACAGCTTCGAATCAAGTAAATGTGATTTTGAGACAATTATTTTTTGTAATTACCTTATTGCCCATAAAATATTTTAAAAAAGTTGCCCATTTTTTTTATTCCAAATAAGGTAGTGAAATTGATTAAAAAAACGAGTGCTTTATGTAGGTAGGTACACACATAGTTATTTTCATCAGTTTGAGTATGAGAGAGTGAAACACAGTACACTGCGGGACATTGGTAAAGTACTTATATTCAGGGTGGTCAAACGAAACAGGCCGGTTTTATCACATTTAAAGCTATTCTTCCGAAAAATTCTCAGACATGTCGATTTTTTACTTCGAGGGGGACACATTAATCCGTGATGGGTGCGATTCACAATCCAGTCTAATGCATGGCTCTCCCCAGTGCGTGAAATGCCTCCTTGACTTGAGGGTACTCTTCCCCAGTAGGAAACTGAATGAATTGTGGAGAAAGTTCTACAAGGGCTTTACTTAGTTCATGAATCGCAAGACTGGTAGCTGACTGCGAACTTCTGGCGCTGGAACCAACCAATCACTGAAAACCACCACTCGCATAAAACTGAAGAACCAGGTATAGCTTGTGCGTAGGTGTTAAACGCATATACCGCCCTTTTCCAGTATAAGGATTCCGCGTCAAATGCAGTGTAATGAGGTCAACGACATAATTGTCCAGTCGAGTTCGCTGGAAGAGTTGTTGCTCTGTTATTTCCTGTGGATTAAAAGGTACTTTTGGTATTCCTCTTTCACGACACTCGCGTCGCGTTGTTGAAATTCACTTGTACAGCACAAAAATGAAAGATGATTTCACAAATACTTTGCAAACAACGAAAGACCATATTAAACTGTGATGTTAAATTTAAACGAGAATTACAGCTGATTGACAGCTCGACAGACGACAGCTGAATTATTTCGCTGTAGTGGTGAGGTTGGTACCCTCAGTTTGGTAGCGCCACCACTAGGGATTAATGGTAACTAAGTTATGCCAGTATTAAAGATAAAATCTTTTGAAATCCCACCCTTAGGTAATAAACTGAATAATACTGAACGACAAAAATCTTCAGGCGAAAAACGGTGTTCTTCCTGCCTTTCGATTGTCGCAAGAGGCAAATCTCACAAATGTAATCTCTCAACCAGACTAAATAATATGAAGAACTTAATTTCTGGTTCAGATTCTAAATTCAAAGAACAAATGATTGCTTCTCTTGTTAAGGCAAAAATTAAAGATCGGGGAGGAAGCAAAGAGGCGCCGCTGTCGCTTGCTCAATCAAACGGAGGACAACCCGGGTCGGTAAAATTAGCCCCCCCCTCACCCAATTAGCCCTTGGCTGTTTAGCATATCGTACGCGCTCCCTACGCGCTGCAACGCGCCCTAAAAACCGTCCAACGCGCTCTTGCCCTTGAGAAATTACAAGGAAAAGTCGCTGGGGGGGGCCAAATATACCATGGCCCCCCCATCTCAGTTTTTTTAAAATTCGCCGGTGCAAATGAAAACCCTGCTCACGCGCTCCAACGCGCCCCACGTCATTTTGCACGCGCCCCCCTCCTTCCGGCCCTATTATATATTTTTTCAGGATTCTTCAGCCCCCCCCTCTTCGAATTTCTCATGATCCATAGGTTAAAATAAAAGCTCCGCGCACGCGCTCCAACGCGCCCCACCTCATTCTGCACGCGCCCCCCTCCTTCCGGCCCTATTATATATTTTTTCAGAATTCTTCAGCCCCCCCCTCTTCGAATTTCTCATGATTTATACGTTAAAATGAAAGGTCCGCGCACACGCTCCAACGCGCTCCACGTCATTTTGCACGCGCCCCCCTCCTTCCGGCCCTATTATATATTTTTTCAGGATTCTTCAGCCCCCCCCTCGTCGAATTTCTCATGATTTATAGGTTAAAATAAAAGCTCCGCGCACGCGCTCCAACGCGCCCTACCTCATTCTGCACGCGCCCCCCTCCTTCCGGCCCTATTATATATTTTTTCAGGATTCTTCAGCCCCCCCCTCTTCGAATTTCTCATGATATATGGGTTAAAATAAAAGCTCCGCGCACGCGCTCCAACGCGCCCCACCTCATTTTGCACGCGCCCCACTCCTTCCGGCCCTATTATATATTTTTTCAGGATTCTTCAGCCCCTCCCTTTTCGAATTTCTCATGATTTATACGTTAAAATGAAAGGTCCGCGCACACGCTCCAACGCGCTCCACGTCATTTTGCACGCGCCCCCCTCCTTCCGGCCCTATTATATATTTTTTCAGGATTCTTCAGCCCCCCCCTCTTCGAATTTCTCATGATTTATAGGTTAAAATAAAAGCTCCGCGCACGCGGCTCCAACGCGCCCCACCTCATTCTGCACGCGCCCCCCTCCTTCCGGCCCTATTATATATTTTTTCAGGATTCTTCAGCCCCCCCCCTCTTCAGATTTCTCATGCGCTCCTACGCGCTCCGCGCATATGTTTTTCACGATTTTTCCGCCTCCCCATTTCAAATTTTTCATGATTACACAGCTTGTTAATATCGGAATGATGCCTCAAATACCATTAAATTCAAGTTCAACAAAGATTTGCAAAACTGAAGTACCTACCTAACTGTGAAGGTCTAGATATTTTCTTCACTTTCGGTGGACCATAAACGTTAAAGAAGAAAAAGCTGATAATTGACATACATTTTTGAGAACTTGGAACCATTTCGTTGCGATTTTCTGTTTAAAATGAATAAACTGCAGGAGTGTGTTCATAAATGTTACCCGATGACCCTTGGATTATTTCCTGTCTTCGTTTTACTTTTAAAGAAGCTATCTTCTATCTCTTTCTAGTTAATCCTGAGGTTAAAGCCGGGGTAACATTTATGAACACAGCCCAGTCGGTCAACAAAAGTGAAGTTATCACGGAGCGGACCACGGTTCTTATTTTCATAGGTTACCTACCTGATAGTTAACGTGCAAGTTAAGTTAATTTTTCGTGTCGCAATATGAGTGACCACAATAAAAAATGGGAGGTTACTGTGCAGTCACTAAAATTTTCAAAATTGAGATAACACCGGATCTATACGTTTTGAGGTCCCTGGAATCCAAAAAAGTGATTTTTAAAATCTGTCTCTACCTATCTACGTTTGTGCGCACCCTTGTAAACACGTTACAGGCCAAACTACTGGACCGATTTGTCTGAAATTTTCAATGTAAGCATCTCATAACCCAACTTATCCCCATGTTATCTAAAAAAAAATGCAGCAGAGAAGCGGCTGGAACCTCCCCATCGCGTGGATCTTTGTATTCTGTATAGATAGTAGTCAATTCTACAGAATTTTTTTTATGCTTATTGTCTGTGACTAATTTCGCAATTTTCTGACAAATACCGACATCACCTCGGACATCACCCATCACAATTGACAATATGTTCCTTTTAAGGTTAACAGTTTGCCACCCGTTTGACAATAACTGATACTTTATGTTATCCACTGTCAGCCTGCTCCCTTTTAATGAAAAATATTTTTTTCTCTATTTTTCACTGAAATGGCAGAAACTGTGAATACATTTTTAGAACGAGAATTTGATCGTCTTGCTAATGGCGACATAAAAAGGGAGACCTTTGTATTTAAAATTTAAAGTTGATATGCCTAAATGGCACTTCCCGTGGACCAATTGCTTCCAAAAGCCTTTCAGGTCTTCAACGGGTCACCCAATCTCCATGTAGCAAATTTCAGCCAAATCGATTCGCTAATTTGGGCTATAATGTAATTTTAGTGTTATTATGAAATTTCGATTTTTTGACCCAAAGAGCACTAAATGCGAACGAATTTTGTCTTACTTAAAACCAGAATTCGAAGACCTTTCTGATGGTGTCAATAAATCTTTCAAAAACTTGTTCCCACGTAACACACATCCATCCTTTGTACGCTCTTTGGATGCCGTAAACCGGACCAACGATGGTCCGAAGGGCATCCATTGTTTACCCCGTAAAGGTCCGATTTGCGTCCCTCAATGGTCCGCAGTTCACTTTTTTGTACGCCCAATGTATACCCGTTATTCGGCATGAATTGGATCCTCGCGGATGCACTTCGGGCATTCATCGGACGCACGACTCGGGGACTCGCGGAGCGTTTTTAGATTATACATCGGACGTCCTAAGCAGGACATTTAAAGGATGGTTTTCGGACGTTTAATGGACGTTCTTCGGATGCTCAGTTTCGGCTGCATTTTGTACGCTTTTAGGATGATTTGATAGATCCGTCTGAAGTATACCCTTAGTTTATCCATTGAGTGTTCTTTGCACAACCAATTTACGTTACTAACTGGACAGTTTTCGGACGAATTAAATTTACTGGTTTAATTAAATAATATATATATTTATAACTACATACACTTAATTTATCAATTAGACTGTACATAATATAGAACACTCCAAATATCTAATTTTTCCTTCTTCTTTCTGGAGCTCTCCTCAACCATTTTGCTATTACGGCCTCGATTTCTCGGTCTCCTTCGTCCTTAAATTTACTGCACAGTCTCGTTGCCTCTGAAATTAAAAAAATATTGCTAAATAATATGTAAGTAGATAATTGTATATATTTTGTTTGCTTATGATTTTTTCCGCTTTATGATGTGCAGGTGGTAGAAACTAAATTTTCTGGATTATTCAATAAACAGTGCGAGTGTAAAGTATGGAATGCCTAATATTCATAAATTTTTTACCGTTCATTTCTGTCAAAATCCGTACGCAAAGTCGTTTTTTTTAATGCGGATTTGATGGCGTAGTCAATCATTTTCTTCTATTTCCGGAAATAGCCTTAAATTTGTGTTCTCAAATGAAATGATTGTTTTTTCTCATCGAATTCGAAATCTACAATGTTTTCTGAGTTGAAAACGCCCATTTCACCGGACGTGGAGTCACGGCCTCCAGATTTTCAATAACACCGAAGGAATTGGTTAAAAATCAAGATTTTTGAAAATCGCAAATACAATTGTCAGTCTTATTTTAACCTCCCCACTCCACTTCACCATTTAAAAAAAAGGGAGGTTACTGCAATCACTAAAATTTTCGAATTCGAGATAAGACCGGATCTATACGTTTTGAGGTCTCAGGAGCCCAAAAAAGTGGTTTTTAAAATGTGTCTGTATGTATGTACGTACGTTCGTACGTACGTTCGTACGTACGTTCGTAAACACGCCACAGCCCAAACTACTCGACAGATTTAGCTGAAATTTGGTACGTGTGCATGTGATAACCCAACTTAGATCTGAAAAGCTTTTGGAGCCAATCGTGAAACTAGAAATGCCATTTTGGCACATCAACTTTTAAATTTTAAATGCAAACCCCCATTTTTCACCTCACGATAGAAAAGGCCTTCAAATTCTGCTTCTAAAAATGTATTAATTTTTAGTGCCCTTTTGATCAAAAATTGAAAAAAAAATTATTTTTATCCGACTTTAAAATCGCGGTACAGCCCAAGCCCCTGAATCGATTTCGCTGAAATTTTGCACATGGGGATTGTATTGCACGTCGAAGAGCTGAACAAATTTTGGAATCAATCGGTCCACGGAAACTGCCGTTTTGGCACACCAATTTGTAACTTTAAAATTATTCACTCATTTAACCATCCAAAACAAGTTTTTGAAACATTTATTGTCACCATCAGAAAGGTCTTCAAATTCTGGTTTTAAGTAAGACAAAATTCGTTCGCATTTAGTGCTCTTTGGGTCAAAAAATCGAAATTTCATAATAACACTAAAAATACATTATAGCCCAAATTAGCGAATCGATTTGGCTGAAATTTGGTACATGGAGATTGGGTGACCCGTTGAAGACCTGAAAGGCTTTTGGAAGCAATTGGTCCACGGGAAGTGCCATTTAGGCAAATCTACTTTAAATTTTAAATACAAAGGTCTCCTTTTTATGTCGCCATTAGAAAGACGATCAAACTCTCGTTCTAAAAATGTATTCACAGTTTCTGCTATTTCGATTTTTCGAAGTCATTAGTTGATTTCCCTGGAGTAGAGAGTCAGTGGAAAATAGAGAAAAAAATATTTTTCATTAAAAGGGAGCAGGCTGACAGTGGATGACATAAAGTATCAGTTATTGTCAAAAGGGTGGCAAACTGTTAACCTTAAAAGGAATATATTGTCAAATGTGATGGGTGATGTCGGTATTTGTCAGAAAATTGCGAAATTAGTCACAGACAATAAGCATAAAAAAAATTCTGTGGAATTGACTACTATCTATACAGAATACAAAGATCCACGCGATGGGGAGGTTCCAGCCGCTTCTCTGCTGCATTTTTTTTGAGTCAAATTCAACTGCGCAATTACATTTCGTCTTATTCGTCTTTGCTCTTTTAATTTTTTTTTCACTTTGACAATCTGCCAAAATTGCGAAAAGCATTTTTTTAAAATGTGTAATCGCACAGTTAAATTTGTATCAAAAAAATTAAGTTGACGTGTATTAATTTTTATTTTTTACCGATTAATTTTTTCGATGTTTTTGAAAGTCAGTGGTGGTCATGAGTCCACTTCCGGTCAAGCATAATAGATGTTTTTAACTCAGAAAAATTTGTAGATTCCGAACCCGATGAGAAAAAGCTATATCATTCCAGTTAAAAACAATAAATTTAAAGCCATTCCCGGTTGACCCGGAAGTGGAAAAAATAAGTGACTATAAGGCATCCAATTCGCATTAAAAAAATAAAATAGACCCATCCAAGGAATTTTGGTAGAAATCAACCATAAAAGATTTATGAATAAATTTTATTCCATCATACTCGCATACACTCGCACTGTATTTAGAACTTTATTCTCGTTCTCCCGACCGAATTTTGAGGAATTTAATTTGTATTATCTTTAAGAATCTATTTTTGCAACTAGGTAACTAATAACTAAAAAATGTTCTTGGTTTGACACTTACCAACGATAAGTGCCGTAACGTGCAGGTCTGCGAAACAATACTTCGCGTTCATCCCTGTGCTGTTGTATAAGGCAGCTACACTATCTGACAATATTCGCGTCAAGAGCCTTCTAACAAATTCCATCAAGTCTTTCCCGCCGACAGTGGACAACTGGACGGCCTGTAATCAAAAAAGTTAACGAAAATGTTATGAAATAATAATCAGGGCTATTTACCGCAGAAGACATGTTTTCCTTTGAAGACAGATCGATACTTATTGAATTTTCTCAGTTCTAGTAGTATACACTGTCTGCAGGTATCCATCACCCCTCACGTGCACATATTTGGCATTTTGATTGGTTGAGATCAAGTGACGACTGCGCAGTGATCCCTCAGCTACACTTGCCTTAAAGGGATGAAGAAAATATCGATCGAGGTTTTGGGGAAAAGTACCGGTACCCACGCCATGCCACGCTATTCTATGATTTACGATTACAAAAGATGGCGGCGCTTTGGTACTGAGTGGTATTCATTCATTAATAATAACAATTTTTCAAACATTTACGTCTCGCAAACTCACTTTGTGCATGAAGCACAAAGTTAAAAGAATATGACATTTTTCAGTTTTTAGCTTTTTCCGCATATTTCCTATATTTCAAAAACCAAGCCAGATATCTTGAATTTCTTTTCAGATTCTAAATATACACGGAAAATGACAACTTTTTTGTAACTTGATAAAATTTTGTATCCTTTAACGTTTGCGCGATGTAAATTTTTCTAAAATGGAAGAAAATGCTCTGAGAAATAATTATAGCCATCGACTGGATGAAGTAGGTATAAATGATTCTAATTCCCGAATATCTGAATAATTTCCCACTTGTGATAATAAATATTAGATGAAACGCATAGTAATTTTTCTGTGAATCGGCGGCTGATAGATGCTTGAATAAACATGCCAAATTACGTCCATTTGCGGACGGTTCATTGTTAATACGGAATTAGATAAACTTTGTATGCTCGATTTCGGTCATCCGAAGACTATCCGTAATCAGGCATTCAATGGATGCACGTATTACGAAAAACTTTGTACCGTCCAAAATCTTCCGCCGATGGTTTATTCAAAGAACGCCCAATTACGTCCGTCTTGTGGACGGTTCATAATTAACCCGGACTTGGGATGTACTTTGTACGTCAGATTCTGTGCATCCGAAAAGTATCCGTAATCAGGCATCCATTGTGCATCCATTTCTTGTCGGTCCATAAATAGTCCGGAAATCGGCATCCAAATAGCATACAAACACGCCCGCAATCGGACTGTCCGAAGATTACCCACAGCGGTTCTTCCAATGGACGCCCTTTTTTCGATTTTAAAGTCGGATAAAAATCATTTTTTTTTAATTTTTGATCAAAAGGGTACTAAGAATGAATACATTTTTAGAAGCAGAATTTGAAGGCCTTTTCTATCGTGAGGTGAAAAATGGGGGTTTGCATTTAAAATTTAAAAGTTGATGTGCCAAAATGGCATTTCTAGTTGCACGATTGGCTCCAAAAGCTTTTCAGATCTAAGTTGGGTTATCACATGCACACGTACCAAATTTCAGCTAAATCTGTCGAGTAGTTTGGGCTGTGGCGTGTTTACGAACGTACGTACGTACGTACATACATACAGACACATTTTAAAAACCACTTTTTTGGGCTCCTGAGACCTCAAAACGTATAGATCCGGTCTTATCTCGAATTCGAAAATTTTAGTGATTGCAGTACCTAACCTCCCTTTTTTTTTAAATGGTGAAGTGGAGTGGGGAGGTTAAAACACCTTTCCACCCCTTGAAATCCACCTCCAGAACAAAACCTTGCCGAGTGGGGAGTTCCAGTCGCTCTTTGCTCACTATTTTACCATAGGTACTGTTACGGTTGCGATTTATTACCCCGCCACTGGTTATTACCCTGTATTACTTTCCGATTTAATTAGTACGCCACTGTTTGCCTGACCACGTGATTCATGTGTCAACGGTCGAGACCTGGCTTCCGCCGTTCTCTCTGCTGCGGTCGTTCGTAGCGTGTGCATCGTCTCGTTGTGCTAAACGTTAATTGGAAATAGTTGACGAACGGTGGAATTATACCGGTTTCGTTCAAATGGATGTATGCCCAATAAACCCGATTAACGAAATAGTTCCAGTTTGAGGAACGTGGCTTAGGCCCAAGAAAATAGCTAACGAGCACATGTTCAAGATCTACGACGTGAAATAGATTGTGAGTACAAGATGGCCGGTTGTTGCAATTCTAATTATTTCTTCCAGCTCTGTCTTTCTGTACGTTTCTGTACTGTCTGTACGAGAAGTACTAATTGCTTTAATTATTCATCATCGATAAATACGATCGATGTCGGAATATGGAATGGCTACAACTTACCTACGTTTCTTTATGTTATGGGCGAGTTTATGAATTTATTGAATTGCTACCCCTTCTGTACAGAATTAGTCGAAGACTTGTATATCCAACTATAAAATTTCGCTGTCCGACATCGCATTTGCGCATTACTCTCAAGTTCACGTCACTCTATTCAAGGTCTGTCTCAAATTATTATAGATGACCCAGTATACACTCCTTTGAATGCAGAGGCATCAAACTTTGCGGTGGAGGCACGGAATATACAATCAGGATATAGGTACATTTTTAGTGCGGTAGCAGAATGCGTTGTACACAGGTGTATACCCCGAAAATCTCGGCGGGGATTGTTTTTGGGCCATATCGAACTATAGTAGTCGAAGTTACAGATGAAAAACCGAAAGAAATTGCAATTTTCGACGTTTGATCGCGAACGCTGCCTCAACGCTTGAAGATAGATCAAAAGTTTGAAAGGAGGAATTGTCGGCAATGAAAAGATCTTCAAAAAAGTCCGCGACGGCCTATAGCTATCTACGATGGGTAGCACACCGTGATCGTTTTTGTGTTTCAATTTTTGACGAAAGTGGCTTCGGTCGGTTATTGTCGACACTTCTTCCTTATACGATTTTAATCCATCTTCAAGCGTTTAGGTAGCGTTCGCAGTAGAATCACGAGAAGCCGCGTTTTTTTCCCGGGAGCGAAAAATTATTAATTGTAATAACTCGAGAACGAGTAGAGGCATCTTACTGAAATTTGGTTTCCGAGTTCTACCATCAAGTCTGCTGAAGGTGAAGGGCTGCCAATCGCAGTAGAATCACGAGAAGCCGCGTTTTTTTCTCGGGAGCGAAAAATTATTAATTGTAATAACTCGAGAACGAGTAGAGGTATCTTACTGAAACTTGGTTTTCGAGTTCTACCATCAAGTCTGCTGAAAGTGAAGGAGTGCCAATTTTGGGGGATGAAATTTAGGTGTTAAAAATCACAAAAATACGAAAACCACTCAAATATGTTGCACATGGAGGTCTAGAACCCGACACACAGTTAGAAATAGACTCACCCCTGTAAATTAGTAGTGGAGTAATGAGGGGGTGAAAAGATGAATCTCTAAATTACCGCAATTTTTCAATGAATTGGATTAGGGGTGGTGAAATTGAAACCACATCTTTCTTTAGAGCATGTGAAGATGATGGTAAAATAAGGGGTTGGATTTTAGGGGTTGAAATGTTCATGAAGCTTTGTAACTTTACACAGAGAAACAATATCTGATGTGAAACTGTGAAATCTTACACAATGTGTGTAAATTCATCGAAGGGGATGAAAATTAAGGGTGGAAACTGGAATTTTCACCGAATATTATTCGGTGAAATTTGAAATTAATACAATTCGAAAGCTTTCTACTGATGGTACAACCCCTAACATGCCGAAACACAAAAATGCGAGAATTTAAAAACTGCTCAACGTATCAAAGCTGGATTTGGTATATTAATTTACAGCGACACTGTAGGCGGATGGGCAAATTTTCATTATGATCTAACAAGGGGGATGAGATTTAAGGGTTGAAACTGGGAAATTTTTCAGGTGAATAGTGGAATAAAATTACGGGGTTCGAAAGATTTCCGTCAACCATTGAAAAAAGTCTTACAAGTCTTCAATCTAATACTAACACTTAGGCTACTAATAACCCCTACCCTTGGCAAGCGGAATAAATACATTTTTTAATTATCTTTTCGGGTTTTTATGTGCTTTCTCTGTAAGTAATTCAAAGTCGTTTTACTTAACTTTTCAGCTATCTATAATTTTTCAGCCCCTTTCACCCTCAAAACCCACAAAAAGCAAAATTTACGCAGACCGCTTCACAATTTTTCAACCCCGCGAGCGTTAATTTTGTAAATTTTGCGTAATTTTGTCTTTCTGCGGTAATAAATTTTGCTTATTTAGACTATGTTTTGCCTTTTTCACTTTTTCGACCCCTTTCGCAATATTTCAACCCCCCAAAACCCTAAATAATTGGGTTATTTTCGTGTTGTTTTCTGTAATTCTATACTTAGCTAACTACAGTTAATTTTCATACCCTATGACTTTTCATCCCCCTCGAGATCCCCCTTTACGATTTTTCAACCACCAAGTGTTAATTTTGCAAAATTTGCGTAATTTCGCGCTTTTCTTCGGTAATAAATTGAACTCAGTTGAACGATGTTTACCTCTTTCACTTTTAACCTCCCCAACCGCATCACAATTTAAAAAAAATGGGAGGTTACTGCAATCACTAAAATTTTCGAATTTGAGATAGCACCAGATCTTCACGTTTTGAGGTCTCAGGAACCCAAAAATGGGGTTTTTAAAATGTGTCTGTGTGTATTGCCGTACGTTCGTACGTTCGTTTGTAATCACGCCACAGCCAAAACTACTAGACCGATTTGGCTGTAAGCGGAAATGCCATTTTGGCACATCAACTTTTAAATTTTAAATTCAAACCCCCATTTTTCACGTCACCATAAGGAAGACCTTCAAATTCTGCTTCTAAAAGTGTATTCATCCTTAGTGCCCTTTTGACCAAAAATAAAAAAAAAATTGATTTTTATCTGACTTTAAAATCGCGGTACAGCCCATGCCTCTGAACCGATTTGGCTGAAATTTTGCACATGGGGATTGTATTACACGTCGAAGAGCTGAACAAATTTTGAATTCAATCGACTCACGGAAAGTGCCGTTTTGGCATACCAATTTCCAAATTTAAAATTATTCTCTCATTTGACCATTAAAAACAGGTTTTTGAAAGATTTATTGTCACAATCAGAAAGGTCTTCAAATTCTGGTTTTAAATAGGACAAAATTAATTCGCATTTAGCGCTGTTTGGTTCAAAAAATCGAAATTTTATAATAACAGTAAAAATACATTATAGCCCAAATTACTGAATCGATTTGGCTGAAATTTGGTACATGGAGGTTGGGTGACCCGTGGAAGACCTGAAAGGCTTTTGAAAGCAATTGGCCCACGGGAAATCCCATTTAAGCATATCAACTTAAAATTTTAAATATAAGACCTCCTTTTTATGTCGCCATTAGAAAGGCGATCAAATTCTGGTTCTAAAAATGTGTTCACAGTTTCTGCCATTTCAGTGGAAAATAGAGAAAAAAATCTTTCTCATTAAAAGGGAGCGGGCTGACAGTGGATGACATAAAGTGGCAGTTATTGTCAAAAAGGTGTCAAAAGATTAACCTTAAAAGGAACATATTGTCAAACGTGATGGGTGATGTCCGAGGTGACGTCGGTATTTGTCAGAGAATTGCGAAATTAGTCAAGGATTAAAAAATTCTGTTGAATTGACTACTATCTGCACAGAATATAAAGATCCACGCGATGGGGAGGTTCCAGCCGCTTCTCTGCTGCATTTTTTTTAAATCCCATTCTCAATATTTCAACTCTCCAAACGCAAAATTTACATAATTGGGTTATTTTGGAGTTATTTTCTGTAATTTTTTACTTAACATCGGTTTATTCTCATAGCCTTTGACTTTTCATCCCCCTTTGCGATTTTTCAACCCCTTAAGTGCTAATTTTGCAACCTTCGCGTAATTTCGTTGGTAATAAATTGAACTCATTTGGGATTCAGTTTACCTTTCACAATTTTCCAGTTTCCTTCGCAATAGGTAGATGTTTCTACGCCCACAAGAGCTTTAATATAATTGGATAATTTTCAACAAGAAATTTTTAACATTTCGCCTTTTTGACACATATGTGCGTCTGCGGAGGCACTACTACTAGATTTTATCAATCTGCACCCGATTCCACCAGTAAGACCAGCCGCCCCTGCATACACATTAACATGATAAACATCTACCAGGGATACACATCGCATTGATGTACATCTTCCGGTGGCTTTTTCAAATGTCAATTAAATCTAAATTAAAAGACTTTAAGAAGGTTATCTCTTCGGTGTGTTACAAGATCTTGGAGAAGAGAAATGGAATTGTGAAAAGATAATACATTATTCGAAATAGTATAGGTAATTTTATATTTTCAGGAAAAGGAAATGAATATGTCATTTAATTTTATTTATTATCATTAGCAATATGATTTAATTTTTGTTCATTGAAAAATAAATGTAAAAGCTACGAATGCGCATGCGGTAATTTACTACCAAACATTCCGATCTATTATGAGAGTAAACGAACTTATCCGGAATATAAAATTGAACAATTTCGTGATGATTTAACGAAAGAAAATTGGGAGACGCTCTACGAACACACAGATTTAAATAATGCTTTTGACTATTTTTTTGACAAATTCCAGTGTCTATTCAACTTACACTTTCCTCTTAAAAAGAAGAAATCTACAAATAAATCCGACAAGAATTGGATAAACAGTCAGGTGAAAGAATCTAGTAAAAATCTTAGGGACTTGTTCACTTTAAAAAAATTATTTCCAAATCTCGAACAAAGTTACAAAAATTCAAAGCGCAGTCACTCTCTGTTGATTGAAGAGACAAAAAAAAAGTATTTTGAGTCTAGACTAATAAGTTCAGACAATCCAGTGAGAACCGCTTGGGGCATGGTGAACGCCAGCCGGAAAAAATCCTGCATGCAAAATATTTCCCTAAGCATGAATGATGTCGTGGTGGAGGATCCATGTACCGTTTCAAATAAGTTTAACGAATTTTTTAGAGACGCCCCCATAAATTTGGTAAAAAATATACCTCCCCCAAGGTCTAATATCAATTTTCGAGTGAATATTCAGGAAAATAGCATGTTTTTGCGGCCCTTCAGTGAGCAGGAGCTTCTTGATATTTTCAAAAATAAATTGAAGGCAAAAAAATCGGCTGGACCGGATGACATTCCACCGTTTTTATTGAGAAAGGTGGCCACAGTCATATGTGAGCCTCTCGTGTTTTTAGTCAATCTATCATTTGAACGGGGGTGTTTTCCGGAACGGCTCAAAACCAGTAAAATTATTCCAATTTTCAAAAAGGGACAAAATCAATCAGTAGAAAACTACAGGCCTATAGCTCTAACATCTAGCTTTTCAAAAATTCTAGAGTACTGTTTCTTGGTTAGATTGGAGTCGTTCTTGAACACCTTCAAGATAATAAATAACAGTCAGTTTGGATTTATTAAAAATGGTTCAACAGTAAAAGCCATTAATTTGTTCCATGAGACAGTCGTTAAATGTCTTGACCGGTCTGAGTGCCCTGCCGGGATCTTCTGTGATCTCAGCAGGGCATTCGACTGTGTCGACCACAGTAAATTGTTTGAGAGACTTGAGGGATGCGGACTCCGAGGAAGTGCGCTCGCGTGGATTGGGAGCTTCCTGCGGGATCGGCTCCAATATGTCTGTGTGAGCAGTCGGACACCTTCGCTCGAGACGATTCAGGTTAACTCAGAAAAAATAAAAAGTAACATCGGCGTCCCACAGGGAACAATTCTCGGGCCCATTCTTTTCGTTCTGTATACTAATAGTCTACCCGAATCCATAGGATTTGACTGTGTTGCACAATACGCAGATGACACCTCGGGGATTGTATCAGACGAGGATCCAGCCCGATTGAAGGGAAGGTGTGCCGACCTTTTGGGGCGGCTGGCAGACTGGTTCTGTGGAAGCTCCTTACACTTTAATCGTGAGAAAACTAATTACATCAGATTTCGCACAATTAACAGAAATATCGAACCAAATCTAGACATTGCAATAGATAACCAATCTATTGAAAGAGTTGAATATACCAAGTTTTTAGGGGTGTACATAGATGAGAACTTAAACTGGAAAATCCACTGCCAGGCTGTTATTGCTAGGGTGCATCAGGATTGTTTCCTGATTAGATACCTTAGACAAATTTTATCCGCTAAATACCTATTAATGATTTATCACGCACTTGTTGGATCAAAATTAACGTATGCCGTATGCCTCTGGGGCGCGTCCACCATGTCCAGAGGTGTGTTTCTCGCTCAGAAGAGGGTGATTCGCGCCATAGCATTAGTACCACAAACTACGTCATGTCGAGAGCTGTTTAGGAAATTTTACATTCTGACTCTTCCTTCAATTTTAATAATGGAACTCTCCATACATGTCTTTAATAACAAGTCCAAATTTAACAGAAACTGTGATGTTCACGAAATTAATACAAGAAATAAATATGACCTCAGAAACCCCATTCCAAAATTGGAAATAACCAAAAAGTCTCCCAACTTTCTTGGTGTGTCTGTATATAATAAATTACCCCATAAAATAAAAAATTGTATTTCTTTAAAATTGTTTAAAAATGACCTTAAGCTTCTCCTTTTAGGAAAAGCCTACTATTCTCTAGACGAATATTTTTGTGATGAACTGTGATGATTGTGATGTACCAAATGTATGTATAGTACCTAGGTCTGTAACATATGTCTTACGTGATATAATAGCTATGTATTTTTTGACGATATCCCATACAATTTATAATTGTCGAAGGAATTAATAATTAATAAATTATTATTATTTATTATTTTGGTCATTAAATGAGGAATCCACGAATTCGTCTGGTAACTGGGAACCCAAAAAAGTGGTTTTTGAAAAAATGTCTGTGTCTGTAGGTATGTCTGGATCACGCTGCAGCTCAAACTACTGATCGCATCGAGATGAAATTTGGCACACATAATTCAGTGGGCAATTTGTAGGTGCTGATTAGATTTTGAGCCACATCGGTTCACGGAAAGTGTCATTTTGGTGAAAATTGACCAATAGAGATTTGTTTTAAAATCTTCACTGTCACCTGAAATTTTGAAAATTTTACATTTGATAATACAGAATTGACAACTACGAGTACATTTAAAAAGATTTTATAATGTAAAAGATTACTTCATTAGGCGCGCGGAGCGCGCTTCATGTTCTAGTATTCTAAAATAGATCAATGCAGATTTTTCATAAACGTTTTTAAAAATGTGTTGAAATACTATTGCTAATATGTGTCGTAGATAATATGAGAGTAGATATTTAGTGCAAGAGTAAATATTTTATTTGAAGGAAATACCTAGGCATACAATAGCAGTTTCGCTTCGAAAATAATAAATTTGCAAAGATTTTTGCGATTTTGCGAAGTTTTTGTCTGATGGGGATTTACGAGGATTTATGTAGATTTACGAGGATTTATAGGGATTTTCGAGGATTTATGGGGATTTACGAGGATTTATTATTATTTATGGGGCTTTATGAGGATTTATTAGGATTTACGGGGATTTTGTCACAGTCAGTTCTCGCAGGGAGTAGGGTAGGCCAACTGGTCAAGAGGGCCCACAGCTGACAAGTGTGCACTCAAAAAAAGGAGTTCTGAAAAATAAAACGCAAGCCCGATCCCAGGGCGGTGGATCTTCTCCCGTACGGGAGGTAGGTAGCGAATAGGCAGGCTACTAATTGAAGTTGGTAATTAAGGACGCCACTGGCTTTATTTACCCTGATGCGACGACGTCGAAAGCCAGAAATCACAAGATAAATCTCCTATAAACTGAGGGGAGTGGCTAGCTTTAGCAATAACACACAAACATAAAAACTATGTACATTTATATACAGGGTGAGTCAACAAGGCGACGGCGGTCCATAACTTCTGAACCCTTCCAGATAGGAAATTAATTCAAACGCCATTATGTACAACACCGCCAATTCTACATCCTAAAAATACCTTCAACTATACAGGCCGTCCCAAAACACTTGCAACGCATAGCAACTGGATTTTTTTAAATGGAACACCACCACTTTGATGCCATATTCTGGATCACCTATAACATAGCTTTACATCGACATAAGACATTTGATGTTTTAAGGCTCTGTTCTAAAGAAATTAATTCTTTTTGAAAAATTTCGATCATTGCGAGTGCTACTTAAAACAGTTCCTGAGAACTCAATTTTGTGTCTAAAGAGCTGAGATTCGGTAGGAATATGAAGGAAGGTCTATTCTATCTATCTAACATGATAACTGTCATTATTACTATACAGGATGTTAAAAATTCTGTGTCAAGTTTGGAAGATTTCAAATATGCAAAACTCCATTTTTTCAAATGGCACCCCCTGTTATTATTGTACCATGGGGTTCGGCTGTTGAATTACTTTATTTTTTATTAAGTATGTCCTAAACCTAAAATCAATACTTCAAAAGATATTCTTTGACTTAGTTATTTTATTGAATATTATTACGATCTCAATTAAAGAATGCCATGAACTGTATGACAGTTATGATTAGAATTGTTTATTTACATGGTTACCAGACAGTTTGTCACATTTATTGATATACACAACGAGAAAGAATTCATTGACATGCTTTACTGCTTATGGTTGAAATTATTTGTGTATGTCAATAAATGTGACAAACTGTCTGGTAACCATGTAAATAAACAATGTTAATCATAACTGTCACACAGCCCATGGCATTCTTTAATTGAGATCGTAATAATCTTCAATAAAATAAATAAGACAAAGAATATCTTTTGAAGTATTGACTTTAGGTATAGGACATACCTAATAAAAAATAAAGTAATTCAACAGCCGAACCCCATGGTACAATAATAACAGGGGGTGCCATTTGAAAAAATGGAGTTTTGCATATTTGAAATTTTCCAAACTTGACACAGAATTCTTAACACCCTGTATAGTAATAATGATAGTTATCATGTTAGATAGATATAATCGACCTTCCTTCATATTCGTACCAAATTTCAGCTCTCTAGATACAAAATTGAGTTCTCAGGAATTTTTTTAAGAAGCACCCGCAATGATCGAAATTTTTCAAAAAGAATTAATTTCTTTAGAACAGAGCCTTAAAACATCAAATGTCTTATGTCGATGTAAAGCTATGTTATAGGTGATCCAGAATATGGCATCAAAATGGTGGTGTCCCGTTTAAAAAAATCAAGTTGCCATGCGATGCCAGTGTTTGGAACACCCTGTATAGTTGAAAGGATTTTTAGGATGTAGAAATGGCGGTGTTGTACATAACGGCGTTTGAATTGATTTCCTATCTGGAAGGGTTCAGAAGTTATGGACCGCCGTCGCCTTGTTGACTCACCCTGTATATATCAGTTTGATACAAAAATTCGTTTACAAGTTATAGTGGTGATAATTTCATAACTTAAAATGATGACAGCAGAATCGTACCGCAATCCGGACAAAACAGAGCCTTAACGGAGCTCCAACTTAATTGACCGGTAAATTTTCGGGCGCAATTGGACGGCCGCAGGTACCTACTAGTCCGCAAAATGACGCAACAATCGCGCAAGTTAGTGAAGGGTCGAATTAAGCGGAGGCCATAAACGGCCACACGTAAAGTACCGCCACGAACGGATATTTTTGGTACTAAGTGGCTGAAGGCCAAATTAATAACAGTTAAAGATTATGAGTTTACAATTAAATGGCAAAATTTGAGTAATATAGCAGAAAAAGACAAATTCGTACTGAATAAAACAAATTAAAGGGGGGTGAAGCCCAAATACACAATTCAAAATAACTCAAGGGGGTGCAGATTGTGTTCACACCCTCCAATCCTGAGTCGGAGGAACAGTTCCGGATGTGGCGAAGCCCCTCGGTGAAAATATGGAACGGACTCACCGAATACAGCTCCGAAGGAAGGCAAGGACTGAGCGAACAGCTGTGCTGAGCCAAGATCGTCGCCCCCTAGCCTGGGGGTGGCCTCGAGCAGATATGGCCGGTCCTGTCTCAATCTCTCGATACCTCCAGCCGGGGAAGGAAAGTATCCGCCACAGTGGTTGGACTGAACGAGTGCTTCAACAATCCACAATATTCTAACCGGAACAACACGAAGATGGGGGGAGAATCTCCAACCCTACAAATATAACCAACACAGGGTGGTCTTCAAACCCCTCGAAAAACACTGCAGGAAGAGTACTCCAATTCCCACCCGAAAAATGCTAAGGCACTTAAGCCCTACCCAAATAAAATAGGAGCGTTCAAGCCCTATCCGAAAACCCTAAAATAAATATTAGAACAAGAAATCTTTCATTAAAATTTTACCTCGTGGTAGAGGGCGTACTGTCAAACAACCGACGAAGAAATTCTGCTTTGAGGTCAACAAAACCCGACAAACGGTATGTTGGGGCACCGATCAAGGGCACTTCACCAACCTGGGGCGGAATCCTGCAATCTCCCGAAGGAATTCACACAAATACCAGGACGCCGTCTACGACCTCTTGTTACGTCAATTGCCTGACCGGAAAAGAGGTCAGAAAATGGCCGGAAGCCTGACGGAAGACACAGCGCCCTCTCTGGCACCTTCCGGAACCAAAATTCCCCCAGACAGATTAACATTGGTAGCCCAAATTCCCCCGCTCGTAGATAAAACTAACTTAACCTCGAAATCTGACAGTTGTTGATATTCCGCAATTTAATGATAATTCGGCCAAATTGGCCGTGAAACCCAGATTTAAATACCGAAACGGGGTTACGGATCCCTAATAAACCACCAGGTAAGTAATTCTTTACCATGTGACTTATTTATCGACACTAAACTTTGAGACACAAACGTCATCCGAAGCGCCCCCAAAAGACGCCGATCTTCCGCTGCCACCACACGACCCCTGCAGAGGGAGGCCGAGAATTATAACCGATGATGCAAAATAGCAGCGGAGAAGGAGAAACCGAGCAATATCCACCCTTGAAAGTGGAGCAGCTCGGGGACTCGAAAATGAACGTGACAAACTTTCTCCTTGTAATCTGGAAACGGAAATTGACCTTGGAAGCCGAAATGAGGACATTGAGGAAATACTGAGATCAACCATTTCAAGTTCTGAAAGTTCTGAATAGTTCTGAATGAGTTCACCCCTAGTTTGGTATGAGAGCGCGAGCAACTCCAAATCCCTAGTTCGAAGGAGGAATCCAATCGAAGAGGTCATCAACTTCTTTATCGAAGATAAGTGTTTTGCTAATCCTATGTTCATATAAATTTTGTGTGTCTAACTAAGATTGCTTTTAATAATTATAAATAGGAACCACCACTGTAAAACCGATGGCAGTTACCAATCACGCAGTTCTTGTTAACTTTTACTATTATTAATTTGTATAGAGCCTGTTGGACGAATTAAGGAGTTCCTGGGGAACGACAATTCTAATACTGTACATATTGTGAATAAATTAGGTTTAGTTAACAGAACTACAGCTGTGTTTATGTAAATCCTCCAATATGCCTGTCCAAGAATAATTGTTACGGAAGGGGGGGGCGCGTGCAGAATGAGGTGGGGCGCGTTGGAGCGCGTGCGCGGAGCTTTTACTTTAACCTATAAATCATGAGAAATTCGTAGAGGGGGGGGCTGAAGAATCCAGAAAAAATATATAATAGGGCCGGAAGGAGGGGGGCGCGTGCAGAATGAGGTGGGGCGCGTTGGAGCGCGTGAGCAGGGTTTTCATTTGCGCCGGCGAATTTTAAAAAAACTGAGATGGGGGGGGCCATGGTATATTTGGCCCCCCCAGCGACTTTTCCTTGTAATTTCTCAAGGGCAAGAGCGCGTTGGACGGTTTTTAGGGCGCGTTGCAGCGCGTAGGGAGCGCGTACGATATGCTAAACTGCCAAGGGCTAATTGGGTGAGGGGGGGGGCTAATTTTACCGACCCGGACAACCCCTTAGAATACTTGTAGAACCTAAAACTGAAACTTCGACGTCAGATCAATGTCTGCTTTCTGCCGAGGACCTCTTAAAAATACAGACAAATTTTAATCTCAGTCAAAAGACTACATGCGGAATTGCTTCTGCTATTAGAACTGCAACTAGGAAACGAAAAGCTGTAGTATCAAATTTAAGGGATAAACTTTCAGCCAAAATTCACAGCGTTGATAATTATTTCGATATTAGAGAATTTAAATTTGTGAATATAAAAAATAAGAAATCGGAGGACGCTGACGAATTCGTTATCTACTGCAAGGATTTAAATGGTTTTATTCAATGCGTCAAGGAACAGCGACAGAAGTCTGAAGTTCAACTAAAATTTGGGATTGATGGAGGAGGTGGTTTTCTGAAGATATGTTTATCACTTCAGCCCTTTGATGGAAACTCACAACCTAGTGCAAGCCGTCAAAAATACGAAGAAGGAATAGCTGCCAAACGATTTAGAGATGGTGGAGTTAAAAAGTTATTCATACTTGGCGTGGTACAATCTTCCCAAGAAAACTATGAGAACGTTTCAAATCTGTGGCAAGCAATAAATATCAATAACTTCGACGGCACAATCGCAACAGATTTAAAGCTGGCGAATATTTTGACCGGAATTATGTCACACAGCAGTCTCTATCCTTGCACTTGGTGTTATGCGAGAAAGGGCCAACTTTCCGAACGTGGAAAGATAAGAACTGTTGACAGTAATATGCAAAATTATATGAACTGGCTGGAAGAAGGCGCCGCAAAGGAGAAAGCAAAAAATTATAAAAATTGCATCCATCCGCCCATTGTCAAATCCGATGAAGGTAAAAGCTTTTTAGACATTATTCCCCCACCAGAATTGCATTTGTTGCTGGGTGTTGTAAACACATTGTTTTCGCACATGTTGGCCGAATTTGAAGAAGAAACCTTATTATGGGCAAAATCTTGCAATGTTCAACGAGAAGTGACTCATGGTGGCACAGGGTTTAAAGGAAATGCTTGTAAAACTCTCCTTGAGAAAACCGATGTTCTGAGGAGAGATTGTGGAATTGGGTGTTTAAAATATGTTAAGGTTTTAGAAGACTTCAAGGCCGTTGTCAAGTCATGCTTCGGAAATTCAATTGATGCCAATTATAAGCAGTATGTCGAAAAGTTCAAAGACAGTTATCTTTCTCTGAACATCAGTGTCACCCCCAAGATTCATGCCGTCTTTTTCCACGCTGTCGACTTTTGTGATAAAAACCAACAGGGCTTAGGAATCTTCAGTGAGCAAGCAGTGGAATCTGTCCATTTTGATTTCAACTCCATTTGGAAGAAATACAAAGTCTCCAGGGACAATCCTAATTACCCCTCAAGACTTCTTAGGGCAGTTTGTGAATATAACAGTCTGCATATTTAATAATATTTATTTTTCTCAGATTAAATTTCTATTTGTTCAAAAATAAACAAAAATTTTGGAATAATTCGAAAACGGCCCAACCGATTTTTTTCTTTTTGTACTGAAATTATTTGCTATCAACACCGTAACAGGTACATTAAAAAAAATTAGGGGTGCAAGCACCTTTGGGTTGACACCGGTTCAAGCGAGGCGTGTCACTCTCCTGCAATAATATTAATGAGAGGAGAGCAGTGGTGAAGAGTCTAACTAAAGATTACTCAGCTATTTAAAGTATGAGCAGTTTATGTTTTTGAAGTGAAATTAAATTTATAATGAAATAGTTTTTTATGCAATAAAGTTATACTCCTTTCTGCTATTTCTTAACTTACCTACTGTTTATTATGGGTAGGTAATTTTTTTGTATTCACCAATGCGATCTTTGAAACTGGTAAAAAATACAGATAGTCGGATAAATTACCTAAGTTGTGCTGTACTTACAAAAATTCTTGGTTCACTGGATTTTGAGATATGACTACCAACTTGACAGCAATGTCCAAATAAATCTGGCAATCACCTTAAAAGTTAGATGTAATAAAAATGCAATGCGGAATACTTTATTGAGAAAATTTTTAACGGCGGGGGTGTTGTTTCAGCTGTATTGAAAAATTAACCACCCTGTATACTTACTCGTAAGGGACGTTACAATTTTATTGTCCGAAGGTTTGAAGAAGTTTCAAAATTGTATCATACACATTAACATGATTTTACCGGAATAAAATATTGTAAGCGTACTTACCATTTTTTTCCGCGCACAATCAACGTTTAATTCAAATTGTAAGTGAGCTGAAAATATCTAATTTGAAGCTAAATCAGAGAAAAAAACATCAGTTTTGTTTATAATAGTGCTATACTTATAAGAAACATACCAAAAATTTCTAATTATACAGGGTGTCCCAATTGTCTGTATTCGGTCGATAACTTCATTGCTGTTAGAGATAGCGAAAAATTGTTAAATACAAAGTTGGAGAGGGTCAAACAAGGCACATTTTAAAAATACAATCCTGTATACAGGCTGTCCCACTAAGGAGTAAGAACACAAACATAGGTTTTTTTAAATGGAACCCGCTGTATTTTAATTTTTTATTGGATTCTATGATGAATTCCAAGTAACATTCATTATTGATGTTTTCATCTGAAGTGATTGGTTTAGAAGATATTGGTAATTTTGTGGAAAAAATTAGTTTTGCAGTACTTGTTTTGAAAAATCACCCCACAACCAATTTTCAACCTTTGGTTTTGGAAATTTAGCATGTCATTAAGGAAGCTTTGGGCTATCTTTCAAGCGCTTGAAAATGGTCTTAGCTTCTTAAGTTCGTCTCCAGTAACATTATGAACTTTCGAAAATGTATAGGTTTAAATTTCGAAATTTTTAAATGGCACCACTATCAAATGTTATAGCCATAAGCTGTAACATTAAATTTGCTTTCGTTTGATATAAAATGTCCCTATATCCAAGTCTCGAATTTTTCGTTTTATTCAGTAAAATATGATTTTTAGGAATTTCCATTTTTAGCTTACAATAATGTTTTTGAAACGCTGCTCGGACACATGTTACAATAGGTGTCACAAATTCTGTCAGTCGGAATCCTGCGTTAATTAACAATAAATTGTGATCAAGTGGTTTTTTTAATGTTCATTTATGGAACGCAAGAATGTACCTACTCAAAAAAGCTGCAGCATTTTCAGCACTTAGGTACTTACCAAAAGGAAATAAATAGATAACAATAGCACTTTTAGAATAGGTAGGTACTTTTCTAATTACTTACTTACCGACTTAAATTATTTTTAATTTTCTGTTATTTATAAAACAACATTTTAAAATAAAGTGATTGTGCCAACGATTTGACTTTGATGATGAGCAGTTTGTGTTCGAAACATGTTAGCTGTTGAAATAAACCTTTTCGGTATAGTGGGCGTTTCTGGTGATAGTTATAGTAATTACGCTTTGTTTTTATAGACACAGAATTTATTGCAGGTCCTGTTTGTAGACAATTGGGCAAATTATGAAACGCATCCTTAAATATTAGATCTATAGAAATTGTAATTTGACTGATAACACATTTGACATCTACAATGAAATGTAGCCAGAGCCAAACATCTAAAAACATCAGGAAGAAAAAGATGAAAATTATGTTTTACTGAATAAATCGAAAAATACTAAACTTGGATATAGGAACATTTTATATTAAACGAAAGCAAATTTAATTTTACAACCTACGGCTATAACATTTGATGGTGGTGCCATTTAAAAATTTCGAAATATTAACCTCTACATTTTTGAAGGTTCATAAGGTTACTGGGGATGAACTTAAGAAGCTAAGACCGTTTTCAAGAGCTTTAAACATAGCCCAAACCTTCCTTAATGGGATGCTAAATTTTCAAAACCAAAGGTTGAAAATTGGTTGTGGGGTGATTTTTCAAAATAAGTACTGCAAAAGTAATTTTTCCCACAAAATTACCAATATCTTCTAAACCATTCGCTTCAGATGAAAACATGATGAATGAATGTTACTTGGAATTCATCATAGAATCCAACAAAAAATTAAAATACAGCGGGTTCCATTTAAAAAAACCAATGTTAGTGTTCTTACTCCTTAGTGGGACAGCCTGTATACAGGATTGTATTTTTAAAATGTGCCTTGTTTGACCTTCTGCAACTTTGCATTTAACAATTTTTCGCTATCTCTAAAAGCAACGGAGTTATCGACCGAATACAGACAATTGGGACACCCTGTAGAGTGTAACTGAGTTGGAGCTAATAACCGGTGTGCATAATTTTAAACGCTCAATTCCCTAAAGTTACTAATCGTCACTTACAATGTTTTTATTAGGAGGTATCGAATTCTGTCATTTTAATTCAGTGATTTTCTTTGGGGACTGTGCGATTAATTTTGGACAAACGTTTTTCGAATCTTTTGTTTCCATAGCCAACCCTAATTACAAAACTTTTGAATCACACTGTACAATTTATTACATTTTCAGATTACAATGAAGATCTCCTATAAAAACATCAATCAGGATTCTGCATAAATATATAGATGTACTAGTTAATTAAATAAAATGTAATCCGTAAAATTATTATTTTCTTGTTGATATTCTTATCGGTGGAGAGCTAGGTATCTAGTTTCAAACTATTATTATTATTACAGTCGAGACGGCACGCGTATGGCACGAGGATAAAACATTTTGGAATCGGGCGGTCGATCCCGGGATCCAGGACCCCCGAAATCGGGGGACCGCGGTCGGGTCAGGAAGCCCGAATTTTTGGAGGTCGGGACCTGCAGGTGCGACGTGACGTCACGATGACGTAGTGGGTCGCGATCGCGTGGTCAAAAGCGAAAAAATGACGTGATTCACCTCGGGGTCACGTGACCATGATTTCGTAACGACGAGGTATTACTCAGGTCAATTACCGCTTAGGTGGGCTAGAATCGGCATAGTATATCTACTACATACACATAAAATACAAAAATAAAATGACAATAATTATTATCCACATAATCTACATAAAGCTTTTTTCAATCCTTGAAACCAACTCCAGGACCTCAATCTTCACCCTCTTCACTTACTGTTAACAATGATTAACACTCCAGCTACGTTTAAATTTATAAATCGTATTTTTAACAAAATATGCTCACAAACAAAAAATATGTAAATATGCTTTCGCCCAGCCCTAGTTATAAACATAATATGCCCACAAACAAAAAATATGCAAATATGTTTTTGCCCAGCCCTAGTTATAAAATTATCAGAATTTTTTTGACTGCTAAAGTGCTAAATGCTATATGGTAATATTTTTGAATTAGAATCATACCGGTATGATTATTAAACAAGCCGAAATAAAAAGGAATAGGTATTATGTTAACTTAACGCAAGTAAGTAGATACTTACTTACAAAATTGTCAAAAATTATAAAAATACGTGAATTTTAAGGGGACACCATTTTCAAGTCCCCTCTTTTACTATCATGCCCCACTATTATACGTTATGCGAATATATATGTAAGGGAGATATTACAGTCCATTCCTCAGTTTTATCTGAAAATTCATAAGTTTATAAGCTGCAATTTGAGTGCTTACTTTATTTGAAATTTTATAAGTTTATAAGTTGCAATTTGAGTGCTTAGTAGTTTTTTAAAGTTATTTTTTCAACAATTATAATGGTAAGTATTTTTTATAAAATAGTAGGTAGTGTTTTAATTGGAAAATTAATTGGTAAATTTTGTTTTTTTTTTCTTAGGGCCGGTATTTTCATCTCTAGATAAGCCTATCTACCGGTTAATTTCCATATAGTTTTCAAGCGAATTAACCGGCAGATAGACTTATCTGGAGGTGAAAATACCGGCCCTTAAACGAATCTTAATTTTTTTGAGAATTATTTTGTAAATATTGCATGCTATGGTCTATCTTATGTAATAATAAATATTTTTTTGTTTAAGGTTGATACGTATAAAAACTATTTGCACCAGCAGCAAAATAGTCAGAAGAAAAGAGCTAATCTGAAAATAGTGGAAAATAATTTATTCGATATCCCAGAAGACACTGTATTGGTTCATTGCATTTCTGCAAATGTGAAGATGTCTGCGGGAATTGCAGTGGAATTCCGGTAAGATTTTTTCTAATGCTAATACTATAAAAATAGTTTTACAGTTTAAAAGTATAATTCCATTTTCTCATTTTTTATTTAGATATATTATTGTTTTTTTTATTACAATGATTCATATTTTGCTTTTCAGAGAAAGATTCGGTAGACCATCTTTGAAGAAAAGACCTAAAATTGGAACCATCATTATTCAACAATCTAAACGAAAAATAATCAATTTAGTAACAAAAGAGCAACATTACGAACTTCCATTTTACAAAACTCTATTTGAAAGTCTTCGAAATTTAAGAAATTATTGTATAGAAACCCACATAGAAACTATCGCAATGCCATTTATTGGATGTGGGAAAGATAAATTAAAATGGAAATTTGTGGAAAAAATAATCCATTATATTTTTTACCAAACCAATATTAGTATTATTGTTTGCTCTCAACATGTAAGTAATAAATTCACATTCTTCTTAATAAAATGTAGTGTTAAGATACCTATTATCATTTATAATTATATATTTTTTTTATTTCACAAATTTAAGGACATGACTAGTTATCCAAGAATTACTACAAAAGCCAACGAAAGATGTATATCAATGCGATGTGTGTCCCTGTAGATGTTTACCTTGTTAATGTGTATGTAGGGGCGAGCTGAATTTACTGGTGGAGTCGGGTGCAGATTTTATAAATCTGCACCTAGTAGTAGTGCCTCCGCAGACGCACAGTGGTGTTAAAAAGTGAAAAATGTAAATATTATCCAAAAGAGTAAAATTTATTACCGAAGAAAGACAAAATTGCACGAATTTGGCCAATTTAACGTTCGAGGGGTTGCAAAATTGTGAAGGGGGATGAAAAGTTAAGGGGGTGAAAAGTGACTGTAGTAAAGTAGAACTTTCGAAAATTACACTAAAAAGAAGCGGTCTGCGGAAATTTTGCTTTTTGTGGGTTCACATATCGAGGTTAGGGGTGTTAGTAGCCTAAGGATTGGTTTTAGGTTGAAGACTCATAAGACCTTTTTTCAATGATTAACGAAGTCTTTTGAACCCTGTGATTTAATACAACACTTATCTGAAGAAGTTTCCAGTTTCAACCCTTAAATTTAACCCCCTTTGTTAGATCGTAATGAAAATTTGCTCATCCACCTACAATGCCACTGTAGATTAGAACACCAAATCCTGCATTGATACGTCGAACAGTTTTGAAGTTCTGGTATTTTTGTGTTTCCGCATATTAGGGGTTGTAGCGCCTTTGAGGGTGCTTTTTTGCAAAGTATGAATAACACCTTTTTTAAATCATTAACGGTAAGCTATCGAATGACGCTAATTTCGACCAATACTTATAGATCGGAATTGTGGGTTACAACCCCTAATTTCCACCCCCTTGGTCCGATATGGCCCAAAAGCAATCCCCGCCTTACTTTTAGGGCACAAAGCCGAATAGTAAATTTGATCTCGACACCTCATTCAATGTTCTCAAGTTATCCGACGTTTTGTATTTCTGCATGTTAGGGGTTGTAGCGCCTTTAAGGGTGGTTTTTGGTAAAATATGATTACCACCTTTTTTGAATCATTAACGGAAAGCTATCGAATGACGCCAATTTCGACCGATACTTATTAAGCAGCATTTTAAGTTACAACCCCCAATTTCCACCCCCTCCTTCCGATTTTCCGAAAAAAACATCCCCTGTAAGGTTTCATCGAAATATATGTGTATGTTGAGTTTCAGATGGATGCGTGCAACACTTGCGGAGTTATTACTTTTTTTGAGATTTTCATCCCCTAAATTTCATCCCCCAACTAGGGACCCCCTCACGTTCAATAGACTTGAAGGTCGAACATGCGTACCAAGTTTCAGTAAGATACCTTCAGCAGTTCTCGAGTCATAGCAATTAATAGATTTTCAGTTTCAATCCCCTAAGATTTCACCCCTTTATGATTTACAGGGGTGAATTTATTTTTCCGCTGTTACATAACTCTTTGTGTATTTGCTTACTTCGGTTGTTCATAAATAAGTCAATAGAATTTCAGTAAAAATAAATAAAACCTATTTAACCACTGACAAAGCGTTAGGGGTTGTTAGTAGCCTAGGGGTTGATTTTAGGTTGAAAACTCATAAGACTTTTTTCAATGGTTGATAGAAATCTATCGAACCCCGTAATTTTATACTACCATTTACTTGAAGAAATTTCAAGTTTCAACCCCTAAATTTCATCCCCTTTATTGGATGTTAGTAAAAATTCGTCCATCCCCCTCCAGAGTCACTGAAAATTACCGCATCAAATTCTGCGTTGATACACTGAGTGGTTGTTGAGTTCTCGTATTTTTGTATTTTTGCATGTTAGGGGTTGTAGCGCCTTTAAGGGTGGTTTTTCGTAAAATATGAGTAACACCTTTTTTGAACCATTAACGAAAAGCTATCGAATAACGCCAATTTCGACCAATACTTATTAAGCAAAATTTTGAGTTACAACCCCAAATTTCCACACCCTCAATCCGAGTTTGCGGAAAAAACATCCCCCGTAAGGTTTCATCGAAATATATGTGTATGTTGAGTTTTAGATGGATGCGTGCAACCCTCGCGTAATTATAACATTTTTTGTGATTTTCATCCCCTAAATTTCATCCCCCGAAATTGGCACCCCTCTCACTTTCAACGGACTTGAAGGAAGAACATGCATACCAAGTTTCAGTAAGATAGCTCCAGTAGTTCTCGAGTTATTGCAATTAATAGTTTTTCGGTTTTTCACCCCTAACTCCCACCCCCTTGGTCCGATATGGCCCAAAAGCAATCCCCGCCTTACTTTTTGGGAGGCAAAGCCGTATACCAAGTTTCAGCTCGATATCTCAATCCGTTCTCAAGTTATCTGACGGACAGACTGAGGAGCCAGCGAGCGAGCGAGCGAATAAGCTAAGACAAGAGTACCTCCGCATTCTGCTACGGCACTAAAATCAAGAAGAGAAGGAACTACTATTAATATTAATATTAAAATAGATTTGTAGGTATATCATTATTAAAAATTTTTGTAAAAAATAAACATTTAATTAATTTAATGTAGGTATAAATAAAAAATTTTAGTGCCGTAGCAGAATGCGGAGGTACTCTTGTCTTTGCTTATTCGCTCGCTCGCTCGCTCGCTCGCTCGCTCGTCGTATCGATCGCTCCTCACTCTGTCCGTCGGATAACTTGAGAACGGATTGAGGTATCGAGCTGAAATTTGCTATACGGAATCTTGCCCAAAAAAGTAAGGCGGGGATTGCTTTTGGGCTATATCGGACCAAGGGGGTGGAAATTAGGGGTTGTAACTCAAAATTCCGCCTTATAAGTATTGGTCGAAATTAACGCCATTCGATACCCTTCCATTAATGATTCAAAAAGGTGTTATTCATGTTTTACAAAAAACCACCCTTAAAGGCTCTACAACCCCTAACATGAAGAAATACATAACGTCGGATAACTTGAGAACAGAGTGAGGTGTCGAGCTCAAATTTACTATACGGCTTTATACACTAAAAAGTAAGGCGGAGATTGCTTTTGGGTCATATCGGACCAAGGGGGTGGAAATTAGGGGTTGTAACTCAAAATTCCGCTTAATAAGTACTAGTCGAAATTGGCGTCATTCGATAGCTTTCCATTAATTATTCAAAAAAGGTGTCATTCATATTTTGCGAAAAACCACCCTTATAGGCGCTACAACCCCTAACATGCAGAAACACAAAAATACGAGAACTCAAAAACTACTCAACGTATCAAGGCAGAATTTGGTTTGTGAATTTCCAGTGACATTATAGGTGGATGGACAAATTTTCAAAAATATCTAACAAAGGGGATGAAATTTAAGGGTTGAAACTTGAAATTTCTTCAAGTAAATGGTAGCCTAAAATTACGGGGTTCGATAGATTTCGGTCAACTATTGAAAAAAGGTCTTATGAGTTTTCAATCTAAAACCAACCCCTGGGCCATTAACCACCCCTAACTCTTTGCAAGACGATAATTACATTTTATTTATTTTTTCTGAAACCCTATTGGTTTATTTATGAACAACTGAAGTCAGTAAATACGCAAGGAGTTATGTCACACCGGAAAAATAAACTCACCCCTGTAAATCATAAAGGGGTGAACATCATGAGGTGTTGAAAACATGAATCTACAAATCACCTTAATTTTTCAACGAATTGGATTAGGGTGGTGAAATTGAAAACACAACTTCCTTTAGGGCATGTGGGGGTGGTGAAATAGGGGGTTGGAGTTTAGGGGTTGAAACGTCCATAAAGCCCTGTAATTTGACACAGAGAAGAATATCTTCTGCGAAACTGTGACATCTTACACACTGCATCTTCGATAAGGGAAGAGCGAATTTTAGGAGAAAATTATCGAAGGGGATGAAAGTTAGGGGTGGAAACTCGAATTTTCAATGAAGAATGTATAGTTGAAAATAATACCATTCGATAGCTTTCCATTGATGGTACAAAAAAGGTATTATTCATCATTCGCGAAAAACGACCCTTAAAGGCGATACAACCCCCTAACATGCTGAAACACAAAAATGCGAGAACTCAAAAACTGCTCAACGTATATGGGTTAAATTTGATGTGGTAATTTACAGCGCCACTGTAGGCGGATGGGCAAATTTTCATTAATATCTAACAAGGGGGTTGAAATTTAAGGGTTGAAACTGGAAATTTTTTCATGTAAGTGGTGGAATAAAATTATGGGGTTCGATAGACTTCGGTCAACCATTGAAAAAAGTCTTATGAGTCTTCAACCTAAAACCAACCCCTACGCTACTAACAACCCTTAAGCCCTAGCAAGCGGAGTAAACACATTTTATTTTTTTTTTGCTTTCTTCTGATTTGTTAATAATTCAACGTCATTTTCATTAATTTTTAACCCATCCACAATTTTTCAACCCCTTTCATGATATGTGAACCCTCAAAGAGCAAAATTTACCCACACCGCTTCTTTTTCGTGTGATTTTCGCTAGTTCTACTTAACTACAGTACATTTTCATCTCTTTTGAGTTTTCATCCCCCTTAACGATTTTTCTCCCCCCCGAGCGTTAATTTTGTAAAATTCGCGCAGTTTTGCCTTTTTTCGGTAATAAATTTTACCGAATTTTACTCGTATGAATTGTTACTGAGTTTTTCACTTTTTCGACCCCTCTTCGCAATGTTTCAACCCCCAAAAGTCAAATTTGCATAATTGGCTTATTTTCGTGTTATTTTCTGTAATTCTACTTAATTACGATTAATTTTCATCCCTTTTAACTTTTCATCCCCCTGTACAATTTTTCAACCCCCTAAGTGTTTATTTTGCAAAATTCACGCAATTTAGTTTTCCTTCGGTAATAAATTAAACTCATTTGGATTATGTTTATCTTTTTCACTTTTCCAACCCCCTTCGCAACATTTCAACCCCCAGCTAAATTTGCATAATTGGTTTACTTTCGTGTTATTTTCTGTAATTCTGCTTAATTACGATTAATTCTCATCCACTTTGACGTTTCATCCCCCTTTACAATTTTTCAACCCCCTAGGTGTTAATTTTGCCAAATTCGGATATTTTCGTTTTTCCTCGGTAATAAATTGAACCCATTTGGATGATGATTAAACTTTTCACTTTTTTCGTCCCCCTTCGCAATGTTTCAAGTCTTCAAATGCAAAATTTACATAATTGGGTTAATTTGGTGTTATTTTCCGTAATTTTACTTAGCCACGGTTAATCCTCATACCTTTTGATTTTTTCATCCACCTTTACGATTTTTCAACCCCCTAAGTGCTAATTTTGCAAAATTCGCATAATTTCGTTTTTCGTCGGTCATAAAATTGAACGCATTTGGGATTCAGTTTACCTTTTACAATTTTTCAGTTTCCTTCTGTAATTCTACTTAACTTGGGTTAATTTTCACCCTCTTTGACTTTTCATCCCCCTTTACAATTTTTCAACCCCCTAAGCACCCATTTTACTAAATTCAATATTTCAACCCTCCAAGGGCTAAATTTGCATAATTGTCTTATTTTTGTATTATTTTCTGTAATTCTACTTAACTTGGGTTAATTTTCACCCTCTTTGACTTTTCATCCCCCTTTTTTTCATAATTTCGTCTTTTTAACACCACTGTGCGTCTGCGGAGGCACTACTACTAGGTGCAGATTTATAAAATCTGCACCCGACTCCACCAGTAAATTCAGCTCGCCCCTACATACACATTAACAAGGTAAACATCTACAGGGACACACATCGCATTGATACACATCTTTCGTTGGCTTTTACTATGCGTTCAGAAATATTCTTAGATATTAAATTTTTAAAACATAAGTATTTTAACAAATAAATAAAATTTTGTAAAATATTACGAGATATTTATAAAAAAATGTGTAATTTGTTTCACTTTGTCCTTTATGTCTTACTTAAATTTATATGGTAGATCAAATTTTAATATTACTTAAAAAAAAATAAACGTTTAATTAATTTAATGTAGGTATAAATTGAAAATTTCACTTTGCGTTCTGAATTATTCTTATTTTTTTTTAACATATAATAAAATTTTGTAAAATATTACGAGACATTTATTTACTCGGATTTAGCATAATACACGCTGGGAGTTAAAAAATTGTAAACTGGAATGAAATCAAAGTGTATGAAAATTAACCGCAGTTAAAGAGAATAACACGAAAATAAGCCAATTATGCAAATTTAGCTTGGGGCTTGAAATATTGCGAATGGAGTGGAAAAACTGAAAAAGGTAAACATAAGTTATTATGAGTTCAATTTATTGCCGAAAGAAAATGAAATTAGGCGAATTTAGCAAAATGGATGCTTAGGGGGTTGAAAAATTGTAAAGAGGGATGAAAAGTCAAAATGGGTGAAAATTAACCGCCAGAATCATGATAATTACAATGCAAACATGTCGATGCAGACGCGTGGATGCTACCTTCTAAGTGTTCCTCCACATCGAACCTCATTATTCGAAAAGACTTCCTGACTTCCTTTTACAGAGCCGTCAAAACCTATAATGCACTTCCTCGGGAGCTTAAAGAAGTTGGAAATCTCAACACGTTTAAAAGACTGTTGAGGTCCTGGCTTATATCGAGTTGTTTCTACATTTATGACGCCTTTGTCTCAAGGGCTTAGTAAAATACTTGTTTTGTAAATTGTAAATTTTTATTGTACGTCTATACCTACATGTTTATTCATTATGCTATATCATTGTTTTGACGCAGCTGATGTTCTGTAAAAGAATTCGATAGCTAAATAAATATTATTATTATTATTATTAAGTAGAATTGTAGAAAAAAACACGAAAATAAGGCAACTATGCAAATTTGGCTTCTGGAGTATTGAAATATTGCGAGTGGGGTGGAAAAAGTGAAAAAGGTAAACATAAGCAGTAGATAAGCAATGGGGGAGCTGGGCCAGTTCAAGGTCACGCTCCGGGAATTCAACGCGCCATATCTCTCTCAGATAGGCAATGCGGGAGCTGGGCCAGTTCAAGGTCACGCTCCGGGAATTCAACGCGCCATATCTCTCTCTCAGATACGCAATGCGGGAGCTGGGCCAGTTCAAGGTCACGCTTCGGGATTTCAACGTGGTATCTCTCAGATACGCAATGCCGGAGCTGGGCCAGAGCAAGGTCACGCTCCGGCATTTCAACTCGCCGTAACTTTTTCTCTCTTTTGGTATCAGATTTCCTGCTCGAAATCATTGAGCTTCGCAAGATATGCAATGCCGGAGCTGGGCCAGATCAAGGTCACGCTCCGGGATTTCAACTCGCCATATCTTTTTCTCTCTCTTTTGGTATCAGATTTCCTGTTCGAAATCATTGAGCTTCGCAAGATATGCAATGCCGGAGCTGGGCCAACTTTTCATTTCGCATTAGTGGCAAGTTCTCAAGTTACAGTATGACTCTTCAAATGGCCAATATTAATTAATGTCTTGACTTCGCTAGGCTGATGCTGTATCACCGGGGTTACCTACATATAAGTATTGGTTCTCATGACATATGGTCATACAATTAATACAAATGGCAAGCTAAATTTCCACATCGGTTTGGTGTTGGATTACACCTCGTCTTTTTTTCATGTCTCAGTGATGGACATTTCAATTTCCGTTGAGCAAGGGAAGTAAAATGGGTTAAATGTTTAAAGGATTTATTTTCCATGTGCACTTTCATATCATAATAATAATAATTTTCTTAACTGATTCACAGTTTAATCCAACAGGCGGTGTCAGGTTTCCTACACGTGTAACATGAAACCTCCTGCAGGCTGCAAGTGTGAATTGCTAAACTTGATTAATTTTTATTAATGCCAACATTTTCGGCATTACTTAATTGAAATAAGGAGCATTTAGTTACGTGTTTTCTTTTTCTAATAGGTATACAATGTTTAAAAAATACTTATTAGGAATTAATTGAAGATTAGGTAAAGAGAGCTCTCTTGTGATTTTCTATTTTTATTAGATGCTGGAGATCATGTTACATACCTACTCGCGGCTGCGAGTCAGATATCAGTCCCAACGCAAACGGTGTTTTTAATGGTTTATAATTATCATGAATGTATCGTGCGTTTCAGATTTTGAAACGCATAGGGAGATAACGTGGGAAAATGAATTTATTTTTTACTGCTCCCCAGAATTTACCGCAAAAGTTTTAGCGTATGTGGACGATACTCCATGCTAGTCTGTATTTTTTGAGATTTTGTTAGAACAGAAGGGATTCTGATTAATAGCACCCTACTCTTATGCTTATATAAACATTTGCACCTACGAATAATATGTCCATATTTCCTTATGAGTTTTAAGATGTACTCTCAAGAAGAGGTATCAAAGACAACGTCTCCAATGCAAATATCAACTCAAGGAGTTTGCCCTGTGTGCTGTCACAGAAGATTTATTGGGAAGTACACGTGCTGGGGCTGGTTGTGCTGTTTTTTGTTTTTCCCAATAGGGATTGTTTGCTGTTGTTCTATGGAAAAAAGAAAGTGTAAAAATTGCGGATTTTCGCCGAGTGAAACAAGAGTAGTGCTGAAACCAAACACATTCCAAAGCCCATAATTATTCGCCCAATTCTTAACATTTTATTTAACATGTATTTATAGTATCAATAAAAATAAATAAATAAATAATTAATAATACCGTATAATTCAATCAAGTACCTACATGTCATATGTCCCTCCGTTAAAACCAAATTAATTCACAAAGATAATTTCCGCGTCTTTTCATAACTGTTCAACCGACCAACGCAAAGTAACATGACACCCAACGCTAAGGTAACATGATACCTATCAAATGTAATCTGATACGGGTCTCGGTAACATGATACCCACCACATGTAATATGATACCCAAAGAATTATGAATACTTCTAAAATTTTAGATCCAATTTTAATCAATAAACTACAAAATTTTTGTATAAAGGAACACTCAAATTAGCTATCTAGTTAAGGGATATTTATTAATACCTACAATAATTTGATAACATAATGTTTCAGTATTTTTTAAATAAATAGAATAAATACAAAATAAACCCTTTTTTTTTTGATACCCCACACATGTAATATGATATCCAGCAAATGTAACATGATATGGTCAAAGTAACATGACACCCAACGCTAAGGTAACATGATACCTATCAAATGTAATCTGATACGGGTCTCGGTAACATGATACCCACCACATGTAATATGATACCCAGCAAATGTAACACGATATGGCCAAAGTAACATGACACCCAACGCTAAAGTAACATGATGCCTATCAAATGTAATCTGATACGGATCTCGGTAACATATGATACTCAACACAGGTAATATGATATGGCCAAAGTAACATGATACCTATCAAATGTAATCTGATACGGGTCTCGGTAACATGATACCCACCAAATGTAACACGATATGACCAAAGTAACATGACACCCAACGCTAAACTAACATGATGCCTATCAAAGTAATCTGATACGGGTCTCGGTAACATGATACTCAACACAGGTAATATGATATGGCCAAAGTAACATGATACCTATCAAATGTAATCTGATACGGGTCTCGGTAACATGATACCCACCACATGTAATATGATACCCAGCAAATGTAACATGATATAGCCAAAGTAACATGACACCCAACGCTAAAGTAACATGATGCCTATCAAATGTAATCTGATACGGGTCTCGGTAACATGATAGCCAACACGGGTAATATGATATGGTCAAAGTAACATGATACCTATCAAATGTAATCTGATATGTGTCTCAGTAACATGATACCCACCACATGTAATATGACACCCAGCACATGTAACATGATATGGCCAAAGTAACATGACACCCACCGCTAATGTAATCCGATATGGTTAAGGTAACATGATACCCATCAAAATGTAATTTGATACGAATCTAGGTAATATGAATATGATACCCAGCACACGTAATATAATATGCTCAAGGAAACCTGACACTCAACGCATGTAATTTAATACTCATAATAAAAGTGGACTGTATTAAAACAGATAATAAATCGTTAAGGTGCGGATTACCTAAACAAAAATTATTATGAGGTACCGAATCGAGGCTCTCGCTTGCCATAAGCAACATGACACCCAACAAATGTAGGTAATCTGGCAAAACAGACAAATAGGACAGACAGGTAGAACAGACAGGACAGACAGGTAGAACAGACAGGACAGACAGGTAGAACAGACAGGTCAGACAGATGGGACAGCCTGTTTTTGTGGCTGTCTGTTCTGTTTTTGTAGCTGTCTTATCAGAGGCTCTCTTTATAATTAACAATTAGGTAGCATGTTCTAAATTCTGCATACCGAATCGAGGCTCTCGCTTGCCATAAGCAACATGACACCCAACAAATGTAGGTAATCTGGCAAAACAGACAAATAGGACAGACAGGTAGAACAGACAGGACAGACAGGTAGAACAGACAGGACAGACAGGTAGAACAGACAGGTCAGACAGATGGGACAGCCTGTTTTTGTGGCTGTCTGTTCTGTTTTTGTAGCTGTCTTATCAGAGGCTCTCTTTATAATTAACAACTAGGTAGCATGTTCTAAATTCTGCATACCGAATCGAGGCTCTCGCTTGCCATAAGCAACATGACACCCAACAAATGTAGGTAATCTGGCAAAACAGACAAATAGGACAGACAGGTAGAACAGACAGGACAGACAGGTAGAACAGACAGGACAGACAGGTAGAACAGACAGGTCAGACAGATGGGACAGCCTGTTTTTGTGGCTGTCTGTTCTGTTTTTGTAGCTGTCTTATCAGAGGCTCTCTTTATAATTAACAATTAGGTAGCATGTTCTAAATTCTGCATACCGAATCGAGGCTCTCGCTTGCCATAAGCAACATGACACCCAACAAATGTAGGTAATCTGGCAAAACAGACAAATAGGACAGACAGGTAGAACAGACAGGACAGACAGGTAGAACAGACAGGACAGACAGGTAGAACAGACAGGTCAGACAGATGGGACAGCCTGTTTTTGTGGCTGTCTGTTCTGTTTTTGTAGCTGTCTTATCAGAGGCTCTCTTTATAATTAACAATTAGGTAGCATGTTCTAAATTCTGCATACCGAATCGAGGCTCTCGCTTGCCATAAGCAACATGACACCCAACAAATGTAGGTAATCTGGCAAAACAGACAAATAGGACAGACAGGTAGAACAGACAGGACAGACAGGTAGAACAGACAGGACAGACAGGTAGAACAGACAGGTCAGACAGATGGGACAGCCTGTTTTTGTGGCTGTCTGTTCTGTTTTTGTAGCTGTCTTATCAGAGGCTCTCTTTATAATTAACAATTAGGTAGCATGTTCTAAATTCTGCATATAGACAGCAAATCTAACTGTCACCAACCAGTGCAACACGAAACTTACAATTATTGTAATTTGATATATGAATTGTAACATGATACCCAACAAATGTAATTTGAACCAGGTCTCGGTAACATGACACCCACCACATGTAATATGATACCCAGCACATGTAACATGATATGGTCAAACTAGATTTATAATAGTGGGATTTCAAACGGACAGTAAAAATATTTTACACCAGGATTACAGCAAATTTGATCATTGCAATTTAACCAACATGAAACTCTATCTTAATTCTGAAGTATATCCCTATGACAATATGCATTTAAATTTTGATACTAATCAATTTGCTGTTTTGTATGATATGTATGCAAATTTTCAAAAGATGTAATACGAAAAAGAAAATCACCCATTATTAACTCCATATGATTTTTAAAAAAAATGCACCCTTGATTGTAATTGATTGTTCAAGGCAAAATGAGGCATTAAAATCGGGCTCTGTAGAAATAAGATTGGAATTTGAGACTGGTAAAGCTGTACCAGCCAAGACAGCTTGCTACTGTCTAATACTTCAATATAATAATAATAGATTAGTTAGATATAATCCATTGACAAGTGCAGTAAGAATTTTGTAATTTGAATTTAATCATAGAATTAGTTTTAATGTTAGGTACTGATATTTACTACTTATTTGTCTTAGTATTATGCTACAGTTTCTTAACTCAATAAAACAATACTATACTTATCAAAATATTTTTATTTATTTATTAGAATACAGATAGAAGGGTTAGAGAAACCATTTACTTGATTAAACTAAGTAATACATCGAGAGTACTTTTATAGTCTTCCAGTTTCGTGGATGGCCATTTTCCGCAACAGGGTCCCGATGTCCACCCTAGTACTTCACCAGGATTTTCTTGACCTTTTGCAACGTTCTTCTTTATCCAATTTAATATTCTGTCATGTTGAGTATTTCGAGCAGAATCAAACCGATATATCAAACCCCTTTCGCCCAATATGATTATAATATTTCTCAAAGTATTGGGGCTTGCGTAGTAGGCAGCTTTGCACATTACCACATCAACCAGAAACATAAGGTTTTTATAGTTTTTTAGGATATTTTCCACATTGAATTTCGAGTTTATTTCACCCCAGGAGGAAACATCTTGCATCCCAGTCAACAATTTATACATGCAATGCTTATATGAGAAGTCCATCCAAGGATTAACAGACAAAAATACCGGGTCCAACTGGTCAATGGTAATTTCCTGAAGTTCTCGTTGTAAGCATTGGTTATGTACATGTTTCACAAATTTATCCACTTGAATTTTCTTGTCAATTAAAATCCTGAATATATTTATATCGGTATCAAGATGGTTCATTACTGCCCAGCCAAACGCGTCGTCTGGCACAACTGTACCATTTAGAATCTGATTCAATAAATACATCTGCCCCACAATCGATCGATCTGTTATGCAACGTTTAATATACCGTTGTTTAACTTCACTTGCTACACAAAACAAATCAAAATTCAAGCTACTGATTAATGAGCTAGCCATGGTTATTCGTATGAAGGAAATAAACTAAAGCAATAGAGTTCTCCCGACTGTTTATATCCATTTTCACATTAATAGAGGGGATTAGACATGCAACTTGTGCGTTTTATTGAACTCTGTGTTAACTCATATGGTTAGCATTTTCATTAGGCTTGCTGACCAAGTATCCCCAAGGTCTTGTGTCAGTGCATCATCACAGTGCATCATCACACGGATTTAGGATAACTTTATTTTGCCGGATAGTATACACCAAATGCTTTTTTGATCTTATGAGATTTTGCGGGCGAATCGGCTTTGTTGTAATTCTCTCAAAAGTGTAGCTAAACAATGTTTGTTTGTAATCTTCGATGGTAATTTTTTTAATGCTAGCTTTGGTGCAACCCTTACATTTCTTGATTTCATTATCTTTTTCGATTGCAACTACATAAGAATACATTTTTGAGCGAAGACCAGCAAACTCTAACATTATTATTCCCTTATTTTCATCTTTCATGAGGCCTGGAACTTTTTTGTTTTTCAGAGGCATTCCATAAACATTGTTTGGTTCATAATCTGAAGTATCAAATTTGTGTATATCCTGTTTCATATGTTCATAAATATTTATTCCAAAAAAAGCATAGATGAGTGAGTCAGTGTCACTGTACATCAATTTGGCTTTGTCTCCAAATTTTTTTAAAATATAATCGTAATGGAAGTTATGCAAAAATGTTTTCGATATATTGTTAGCAATAATCAAAAACTAAACAAAAAGGCAACACGGTAAACTCAATTTTTAATATTTAATTCAAGATTATTTTAAGAGTGGCTGTGCCATGCAAGCGTCTGGCGAACAATAGTCGCCGTCCGACTGCCAGCGACTCATTTGGTAATGGGATACGATAAAATAATGTAATACATGGATATTTTTAGATTAATTTCTAACACGGCCAATCCTGATGTCCGCTTCGCTCTCGAAGCGCCTTTATGACGAGTCAGACCCTGGAAAAGAATCTGCGATCTTTGAGGGTGGCACCTCTCCATCGTCACTATAACAACTTAAACAAATCAGTTCGTTCCTCAGTTAGAAAGACACAACGGAATATAAGTAAGCAAAGCGTGACAACTTTCAACAGAAGTCAAGAAACAGCAACGCGTTACGGCGATCAACTTAGTTCAACAACAAAGTCTTACAACTTTTAAATTAATTCAACCGCAAACGTTACAACTTCCCAATTAGCAAAGCGTCATAACTTTCAACTTAATTCAACAGCAAAGCGTTTTAGCTTTCAACTTAATTCAACAGCAAAGCGTTTTAGCTTTCGACTTAATTTAACAGCAAAGCGTTTTAACTTTCAACTTAATTCATCAGCAAAGCGTTTTAACTTTCAACTTAATTCATCAGCAAAGCGTTTTAACTTTCAACTTAATTCATCAGCAAAGCGTTTTAACTTTCAACTTAATTCATCAGCAAAGCGTTTTAGCTTTCAACTTAATTCATCAGCAAAGCGTTTTAGCTTTCAACTTAATTCATCAGCAAAGCGTTTTAGCTTTCAACTTAATTCATCAGCAAAGCATTCCAGCTTTCAAGTTAATTCATCAGCAAAGCGTTTTAGCTTTCAACTTAATTCATCAGCAAAGCGTTTTAGCTTTCAACTTAATTCATCAGCAAAGCGTTTTAGCTTTCAACTTAATTCATCAGCAAAGCGTTTTAGCTTTCAACTTAATTCATCAGCAAAGCGTTTTAGCTTTCAACTTAATTCATCAGCAAAGCGTTTTAGCTTTCAACTTAATTCATCAGCAAAGCGTTTCAGCTTTCAACTTAATTCATCAGCAAAGCGTTTTAGCTTTCAACTTAATTCATCAGCAAAGCGTTTTAGCTTTCAACTTAATTCATCAGCAAAGCGTTTTAGCTTTCAACTTAATTCATCAGCAAAGCGTTTCAGCTTTCAACTTAATTCATCAGCAAAGCGTTTTAGCTTTCAACTTCATTCGAATTCGTTATTCAAAGTTGCATGACTCATGACAGGAAATTTCATTATCATTTCTAACAATTTCTAACACGGATCATTCTGAGCAGAATATCATGTAAACAAACCTTAAGTCGTTTTCCAAATGATCCAACAATTCCATCATGTTCATGGTAAGAGACCAGTCACTCGGCCATCGTCTCAACTATTCTTTAGCAGCCTTTGTTATCAAGGTCTTTCCAACTCTTCTCAATTCAAACCTTCCTTCAGGGGTAATTCCAACAATTTCAAAAGGACCCTGAAACTCATACGTGAGTTTTCCCTGGTGCATTCTCTCGTCTCGGTGCATCAAAACAAAGTCACCAACTACAAACTGTACTGTATCACGACGTTTCTTATTTGATCTCAATTCCATGTGAGTAGTGGATTGCAATTTCTGCCTAATTCTTTCGCGGTCCAACTGCAAATTTCTAATCGGATGCAAATCGGAACTAACGTTCTTTAACAAGTTTTGAATAAGTGGAGTTGCCAATCAAAGCTCTTAAAGGCGACATTTGGGTTGACTTTTGAATAGTTGAATTCAAGACGAGTTGAATCTTCCATAAACCGCTCGACCATTCTGAATTGACTGTAGTTTCAATCCGGATTAAGTTCATAATCGTTCGCATATAGCGTTCAACTTGTCCATTAGACCTGCCGATTGAGTCTAGAAATTCTGGCAGACTCAAATTCTTGAACTTGGATCCCGCGTCCATGGTGATTTGTTTCGGTGTGCCAAATAAGGAGATAAAGGACTGAAATGCAAATCTGGTTTCTTCTACCTTCACACTCTTTAAGGGTAGCAACACGCAGTATTTTGTGAAAGCATTGACAAGTACAAGCACGTGTTTGTAACCTTCAATTGTAACAGCTAACGGTCCCAAGCAGTCAGCATGAAGCACGTGGAATGGTTCGGAAGGCTTTTCAACATTCTTGATGAAGCCCTGCAGTGCACCAGATCGTGTTTTCTTGACAGCACAAACAAGACAATGTTTGACATAATTTCTCACAAAGTTGCGAAGGCGAGGAAACCAAAAATGTTTTTGAATTGAATCAATGGTTCCTACATGGCATTGCTCATCGTGAAATGAAACAATTCGAGTACCAGTGTGATCTGTAATCGATGCTAGCTCTGGATCGTCATACAAATTGCGGCCGATGATAACGTCAAAATCAAGGACAGAATCTGGGACGATTGCAAAGATTAAGTTAGTATGCTCATTTGAAATATCAACTTCGGCATTGAATTCTTTATCCACGGTTACGCCTCCAGGAAAGATTGCAGCAAGTGTCAAGTTACATGATTTAACCTTTTCAGCAAAACGATTATAATAATAACGCTCAGCTATCAAAGAAACATCCGCTCCGGTGTCAACAATACCAAGATAATCACGACCGTCGATTTTAATTTTATTTGGTTCTATTAAATTACCACTATTACATAAGCGAATATTTTTTCGCTGCTCGTTAGCTTTACGAGTGAAACAATTTTCAGCGTTATGTCCGTCTTTTGCACAAAAAGAACAGGAAGTGGTACTGCTTTTATTACCATCTTCTCTTTTCGAAGTCGACGCTTGCGGTTTTAAAGGTTCAACAGGCGCTGTTCTTCCGTGTTTAGTTCTACAATGTTTCCGCAAATGCCCAGTTTTCCCGCAGGAATAACATTCTACATTTCTAAGACGTTCCTGCCTAGAATTGGTGTGAAAATTCGGACGAAGCCGCTTACGCGGTAATTGATTATCATTATTTTCAACAACCGAAGTTCGTGGTGATTCATCAGGCTGTCTTTTGGATAATGGAGCAAGAAAAGACAATAATTCTGATATCTTTTTGAAGTTATGATTATTTGCCAATGTTTGGACGCCGCGTTCTTGAATTCCATAAACTATTAACTCAACCATATCAGATTCGTCCCATTTCACGCGTAAATTTTTTAACAAGGCGGTTTTCTCGTAAACATATGCGTCATACGTGTTGCAAAAGCTACTGTTGTATTCTGCCGCCTCAGTAAATAGGCGCCCCAGATTTTTACGTTGTGGAAATGCTTCCAAAAAATCTCGCTTGAAGCTGTTCCAATCCCTAACTTCCGGCAACCAGGTATCGTACCAAGTTTTGGACACACGAGTTAGAAAACGGCCAACTCTTACCAAAATTTGATGATCATTCCACTCAAACTCGTCTTTAATTTCCTCTACCTGCGCGAGCCATTTCTTCGCATCCGTAACTTCAGGGCGAAAAACAGGCAAATCCACTTGATCGGGTGTAGAGCGGGAAGATTTGATGGCCTTCACGAGCTCCGTGAGGAGGTTTTCCATCTCGAGCACCAACAAAAAGCACACACAAAACGCGAAACTGTTTTTCAATTAATCCCTTTTTTTTTATTGTTTATTCACGTTTGAGGAGCAAGGGCGAATCCCACTTCTGATGTTAGCAATAATCAAAAACTAAACAAAAAGGCAACACGGTAAACTCAATTTTTAATATTTAATTCAAGATTATTTTAAGAGTGGCTGTGCCATGCAAGCGTCTGGCGAACAATAGTCGCCGTCCGACTGCCAGCGACTCATTTGGTAATGGGATACGATAAAATAATGTAATACATGGATATTTTTAGATTAATTTCTAACAATATCTAATATTGCAAATCCAACGTAAATTGGCTTGTTCAAGAATATTTCGAGTCGATTCATTTCAATTGCCGCCGTGTTCTCATCAAAAATCATGCAACTATGGAAATTTGGTTTAGAAATATAAGATTCAGCACCGTACCGTCCTCCCCATTTCGTGACTAAGTGGATATCTCTATATTTCCTAACGTTCTCCATACATTTTCCAAATACAGAGTTAATCATAAGCTTGTAGAAATTTTTATCGAATTCGTTATTTGATTGCTTCCGTTTTTCTGTATTCAAATCAATATATTTTTTAAGCCAAGGTGATTGCCTGAATTTTAGAACTCTGTTAATCTTTACTAATTTAAGTCCTAGTTGTAAATACAGTTTCATATTTCTGTAATGGACAACATAATTATGCTTTGGAAAAAGAGTTAGTAACAATTTTTTATATTTTGATTTTGATGATGGTATTGGAGGTATCATATGTTCTGGCGCCAAGGGTAAGTCACTGTGAGTTTCATGTAACTCTAAAGGATATTCTAGCTCACAATCAAAAATATAGCCGAATTCGGATTCATCTGAAATATTCATAATATCCAAAGCTTGTATTTCAGGGTCACTAGGCTCTAGAAATTTGAACTCACCTTGAGGCAGATACTCTGACATTGCTGCACCGTATAAATTATTTATGTCAAAATACATTAGATAAACATCTTCCTTACTTGAATCATATTTTTCGCCCATATAGGGGTTATTAGCTTTCGCATATCTGTTTGAACATTGGGAAACGCCACCACGTATTCCACGTTCAATGAATAAGACTTGATCTATATTGGTCATTAATTCTAACTGAACCTCTGTGGTTTTAAGCATTGCGTCAAAGGCAAGGCCAGGCGCGGTATAATAATGCAATGGATCCAATTTGTATGTGCGCATACACGTATCCCGAAAATTTTCGAATATGTCAGCTAAGAGCAGGACATCGTTTTTCAGATAAAGATCTGCATAGTCCCCCAAAGTCTTTATGTTGAATGTCTCCCATACCCTTATTGCGTGTTCGTAATCCTCATCCTCAATTTTCATGTCGGCTAACTTACTAAAAAAAGCCTCTTTCGGAGGCAGCGTTCGTTCTGCAAGTTTATCCCAACAATCAATGTAGTCATATGGAAATACACCCTTACGCGTCAACAATTCAAATTCTGTAGAATTGTTGGAGTACTGTCGTGTAATTATTTTTTGGTCGTTATTTAGATAAGAGGATAACTTATCTAAACTATCACTCATAAACCTAAATGAATCAATAAATCTCAACTTAACGTTAGTTCCATCAACTCTCTTGGTAAACGAAATGTACTTTTCTTTATTAAGTGGAAGAAGCTTTATTGCACCAGGAAATCCATGGGCTACTTGTTTAATTATAAAATGTGAATCGTAACCGCTTAAATTATGAAATGCAACGCAAATAGTGTGACTGTCTTGGTAGTTAACGTTGCAACTCTGGTGAGCCATTCCACGGAATTTGGAAGTTAAATGGCAATGATCCCTTACCCTGATTTGGCCCGGTTCAAAATCTTTATGGCAAATGTGGCAAGTTGTAGCATCGAGGTTTATGCTTTGATCATTTTCCATTGGCTTTATATCCTTCAGCTTTTTATCCACCATAATTGCAATTTGGTGTAACTGCTTAACAAACCAATCTATGCAGTCTGTACCCCTATATAATTGAAAGCTTGAGAGGGAGTCCTCAAAAGAGCACTTAAGATAGTAACCAACACTAAAGGCTGAATGTTTTTGGTAACTTTCAGATTTTAATGTCTCATCACTATCAACTTCACATGGTTCTAAAATGCTTTCAATATCAGCATAGATAACAAAGGGGGCCCTTTCTGAGTGTTTAAAATTTTTAAATTTGATGTACTTTTCGCTTTCACTTGGCAATTTTAAAGAACACTTATTCAACGATCCGCAGGAGATGGTATGCCTGTTAAGGTACTCTTTCGAGCTAAAGTGATTTAAACACCTATAACAGATGAAGGTTCTGCATTTATGTAGAGATAGTTGTTTGGAAAATAAAGCTGACATATTCTTTATCCAAGCAAAATGGTAAAGCGTATTATCGTAATCATTAATATCCAAGACTTCATCAACTTCCATTCTATTGTAATCGTTTTTTGGAGAATGTGCTAAAAGCAACAAATTGATTGGTTCCCTCTTACTACACATGTACTTACTCAATATAAAAGGTAAAACTTTCTTACCCTCAATATAATACACGTTAATTGAGAGATCATTTAATTTTTCGATTTTTTTTATATCCTTAAGTTTTATGGGAAATTGTATACCCTTATATTTTAATACATCTGAAAAATGAGGGTAACTTGCAGTTCTGTAGGAATGAGAATTTGCGGGGAAAAGGGCTGATACGATTGCCCACAAAAAGCAGTACTCATCATCATTTTTTATGTTAACGACTGCTTTCCTTGATTCAATAAATTTAGGTACTTTTATGAATGTAGAAATTCCTCCTTTCATAGGGTAATGTTTATTAATATTAACTTTTAAATGGAGAATTTCTTGAAGAGCCCACCCAGAATCCTTTTCACTAAACTCTGCTAGTTTATTCATCAGCTTATCCCTCACATATTCTTTATACCAGTGCCTCAAGTTAGTGGAGCAATCAACAACATAATTTTTTGTTGGAAACGATTTCATATCGATTTCACCTGTTTGCGGCTTAATAAAGTTACCTACTAAAATTACATTAACCTTGATCAAAGAAGACTTGGCGAGTTGAGTAATTTTTCGTTTGAGGCAACCAAACGCTTTGTCCAAAAATTCCAGTGGGTCTTTTATCTTCAAATTTACAATTATTCCTGTTCTCAATCTACTATCAAAACATGATTGCACATTATGCCAAACTAACTTGCGATTGGATGATTGCTTAGCAACTTGTCCAGCACCAATTTTACTTATAGATTTTTTTAGTTCCTTTATTTTAGTCAAATATGTTTCTAAAGCAGCCAGGTTACATTCTAATCTAAGCGGATTTTCAGAGTAGGTTGTTTTGTGGATTTTCTCACGAATAGCCCGCTTCAACAAAGCTACATATTTTTTTATAATTCTAATGTGGGTGTTGATTTCTTGATCAGTTTTTAGTAATCTAATAGATTTTTCAAAGACTTTAATCGCCTTTGAGCTAATGGAACAAATGTTCTCAACATCCATGAGTGCTTATTGTATGTGCACGTGTGGTATGACGCACTTAACGACACCACTGCATCACTACACTATATGTCGCCATCAACCGAGAGGTTGCTTTATATGCATGTTGTCTCCATTCCTATCCTTTTCTACCCCACTGATAAATAATGAAGGTAAAAGAGTGTAAAATTAAACGTGAGCAAGTTGAACTAATTCTTTATTTTTTATATATTTAGTCTAGTTATTTAGTTGATTAAATAAAACTCTCTGTTCAGCCCTCCATTTCCGTCTCTCGTTTCTGGATAAATGAGGTGGTGGCATGGTGAAGCCCAGTACGGGTTGTGGTACATAAGTATCCACGTCGGGGTCTTTATCCCAATCCTCATTCAGATTTTTAGCGTGAGGATCTTCAGGGAGCTCCTCACCCCTGGACACCGGCAGATTGCATTCTTCATTTTCATTCATCTTAGGTAGCTCTGTAATTGCAGTTTTCTGTTGGTTGTTTCTACTTCTACTACTACTATTACTAGCAGCAGCAGCTACAGCAACAGCAGCAGGACATACATGCTTGTGCTTGAATAGTCTGTTTTCCAAAACTCTATGGGTCTTGTCAAATGGGCAGGATACCAGTTCTGTTGAAAATACCGATCTCATAAGTGACATTAATCGAAATATTTTAATACACTTACCGCTATTAGCCATTATGAGCTCGAAGACGAATATAAATACAACTTTTCTCTTCAGAGACGCTGGAGAAAATATGCCGTTGCAATAATCACTCTTGTTTATATAGAGATTTTGGTTGGGGAAAAGGAAGCGGCGAAATAGGATATTTTGATGTTCTAAGCAAAAATTTTCTGAACTTCCTAACTGATGAAAATTAATTTCGAAGATATTCTATGATATTTCATAAAACTTCATTTAAATATATCTTGAAAGCGCATTGCGAATTCGGAACTCTATTGTTAGCCAACTTCTTTTATTGCACCATGTTTGATGGTGATGACTCAAGCCGCTGCCAGTCACCGCCTGCGGGAATTGTGACACTATCGTCCAGACTCCCGATGCTTGACGGTGCTTGGATAACAGGCCGCTTGTTATTCGCGTTATTTTTCAATAAATATGTATTAATTCCAAAATAAATATTCGTTAAATCTTATATCAGAAGTGGGATTAAATTCACTTGGCCCACAAGACATTTAGTTGAGTTGGTGTGTTTTTTGGGGTGTTGGTGCTTTGTGCTAGTACTAGGACTACCATCAGGGTTGAAGATGACTGAATGTGATGAAAATGCCGCCAGCAGTATTTTACAACAACTGGTTGCTGCCCTACAATCCTCCAGGACAGCTCCCGAACAAGTGGATCTTCCAATCTTTCGATCAGACACAGGGGATGTCGTAAAGTGGTTGAATGAGGTGGACAGCATAAAAACAGAGTTTGGTTGGTCTAGCTCGCAAGTTTTGGTAAGAATTGGCAGATTTTTAAACGGTACCGCTGGTTTGAACGTTGGTCCCCGGAAACGCGAGATTGGATTTGTTTCAAGCGCGATTTTACCGAGGCTTTTCCTCCAAAGAGAAATTTAGGGAAATTATTTTCAGACGCAGCCTTATTCAACAGTTCACAAATAAATACATATGAGGTCTATGTTCATGATAAGATAGCCCTTCTCAGAAATCTGCGCGTTGTATGGAACGAAGAAGATTTAGTCGAAATTGTGATTCATGGCATTGCGGAACAAGATGTTCAAACTGCGGCCACAAATCGGGAATGTAAAACTGTTACCGAACTATTAACATTCCTGAGTAAGTTCGTAAAGCACTCGGTGAGGCAGACCTCTGCTGATCCTATTCCGCACCCTCAGAAACGTTTTCAGCCCACCGATCGGCGACGTTTTAATTCACCTAATAAGGGCCCACCTAAATGCTATGAGTGTGGGACCATCGGACACGTTCGAGCTAATTGTCCATCGAATGTGAATAATCCAAGGGCACCAGACGCCAAAACGACGCCGTCGACAAGTCATAACAATAAACATGTCGCAACCCAAAACCAGAATAATAATTTGATATGCTCGTTTTGCGCTAAACCTAATCACGATGCTGATTCATGTTTTCTGCGGAGTTCTATCGAGAAACGTCGTCGGATTAAATTTTGTAAATCCAATGATGTCACTCCTTCGTGCATCGAAGTAATTGTGAATAATAAAAATTTGAAAGCGATAGTTGATACCGGGGCCGATTGCACCCTCATTTCCGATAAACTTCAAAATGATTTCCAAAACAAAATTACTCCTTGTTTTCATATTGTAAAAGGAATCGGTCATGAAATTATAAAAATTACAGCTACGTTTACAGCAGACGTAATCATTTCTGGGATAAGTACTTCTCTCCAGTTTTATGTGGTTCCAGCATTTATCCTTGAAGACTGTGATCTACTTATCGGGCGTGATTTATTTAAAGATCACACTCTTACCGCTGTAACCGGACACAGTGGAACTCAGATAATTCGACAACCTCCAGCAAAAATCAACTTTGTTGCAAGTCAAATAATAGAGGATCAAATATTGAACGTAGATGAACAATATCGAAAAGATTTAATTGAAGTTTTGAATAGATTTTCTAGATTAGTTACTACTGATCAAAATTTCGGCTGTGTTAAGGACACAGAGATGAAAATCAGATTTACCACAGACAAAATTATAAACCGAACACCTTACCGATTATCAATAGAGGAACGGGCTGCAGTAAGGAACATAATTGATGATTTATTAGCGAAAAACATAATTCGAGAAAGTGACTCACCTTATGCTAGCCCGATCCTACTTGTAAAGAAAAAAGAGGGAACTTACAGATTATGTGTCGATTATCGGGAAATTAACGCCATTACTGTCAAAGATCGTTTTCCCCTTCCCTTAATCGAGGATCAGCTAGATCGGTTCCCAGATAGCACCGTACATACGGTGGATATCCGTGCCAGGTCCATACTACTTCCCGAATATCCGGGAAGTAGCATGGACATACATTAAATATTCGTAGATTTCATGTGTTATAGAGCCTTATCCATTAAATGTCCATGGATATCCACGAATCGAATGCCCGTAAGGTGAGCATGTTTTGTACAGATGAGCATTTTTGTAATTTATTTAATATTTAAAAAAAGCCTGTTGTCAATATAAGCATTTTTTGTCCAATGTTAGTAAATGCCGCCCGAGCATTTTTTAAATAATTATGATCTCCCGCGGTTCCTCAGCTCATCACGTGATGATATGCGCAGGGAAGCAGTGCCAGCCAGTCGCAGCCAGTGATGGAGTGATGTGATGTGTTGATCACCGTTTGTGTTTTGTGATTTGGAAATTGCCACTAATTTGCCAGAGAAATTGCCGAGAAGAATTATCAAGGTAACTTTTATTACTTTATATTTTCTTGTTTTAACAATAACAATGAAATTTGATGGTATTCGGTTAACATGAGGGTGAACATAACCTCAACAAAATTTTCCTTTTTCCCGCAAATAAGTAATTATCATTTCTACACCACTTGTGCATATTGATTTCCCGTTTTCAGTGCAAAAATTAGTTGCATATTTTTATATTATTTATAAACGAAGATCCAAGGTAATAATAATATCTACCTATTGTTAATTGTTAGGTATTTTCGAACAGATACCTATATCCTAATTAGTTTTTCATAATTTTTATCAAAGGTTACTCATATTGTTCGTGTGCTCTTTCACAAATTTGTTGTAGGTGGTTTATTTCCGGTTGTTGCATCCAAAATGAATAAGAACAGAGTTCAACGACAAAATCAGCGAGTACTTAAAAAAAGATTGGATGCCACCCTTTCTATGTTCAACCGTGAGGAAAATTTGCAGGTGGATGAGGAACATGTATTATCTCATGATTCTCATGAATCCTGTGCTGGGAATTTGCAACATTTGTCAAACTTATTAAGTGATGTTGATAGCTCGAATGAGAACTCCGATGAATTTGAAGAAGTGCAATATGAGACAGTTGATAACGAGGTTGATAATCAAATTGATGCTGAGGGTTGTTTAAATGATATTACTAATGTTAATGTTAATAACAATTTTCAAATAAGAAATCCTATAACAGTTACAAACACTGCATTTGATGAAGACAATTTAAAAAGGAAAATAGGTCGATGGGCACTTGATTGTGGTATTGAGCAGTCCAAACTTAGAAAATTGTTGACAATTTTAAGAACTGATGGACAATGGCATTTTTTACCAAAAGATCCTAGAACGTTATTGCAAACGCCTAGATCAACTGTTGTTCAAGATATGGAACCTGGCAAATATTATTATTTTGGTATCGAGGAAACAATAAAAAACTTATTTGTTGCATATCAATACACTACAGTGGAAGACACAATATTAAATTTAGTTATCAATGTTGATGGGTTGCCAATATCAAAAAGTACAGGATCTCAATTTTGGCCAATTTTAGGCCGCATAGATTCCATTGAGGTATTAAAACGAAAGGTAATCATGTTTGGGCTTTTTCATGGCCACCAAAAGCCAAAAAATTCAAATGACTTCATGCGTCAGTTTATCAGTGAAGCTGCTACATTAAATGTCGAGGGTTTCAAATTTAATAATCATACCTATAAAGTGGTAATTAAGTTATTTTCCATGGATTTACCTGCCAAGGCATTCATTTTAAAAGTAAAAGGCCACTCAGGATATTCATCCTGCACAAAATGTACTCAAGAGGGGGAATATAGTAATAATGGTTCGGTATGTTTTCCGGATTTAGATTTTACTAAAAGAACTGATTCCGATTTTAGATTAAAAAGAGACATGGATCATCATGTCGGGCCTGATAGCACTGTACTATTGAATTTACCCGAATTTGACATGGTGAAAAATGTACCAATTGACTACATGCATGCTATTTTATTAGGAGTAATGAAACGATTTTTGGCGAGCAGTGCCTATGGGATTATTCTTGGGAAGCCACCTCACAAATTGCGTGCGTCTAAGGTTAACGAAATATCTGATTCATTTATAAATTTGCGGAAATATATTCCAAGAGATTTTGCCAGGACTCCCAGAAGCTTAAATGAATGCAAAAGATTTAAAGCAACGGAATTTCGCTTCATCTTATTTTATGCGGGCCCAATAGTCCTCAGACATGTTCTAGAAAAAAAGTATTACGTTACTTTCTTAATACTTCATGTAGCCACGTCAATTCTTGCTAGTAATTTGCTTCACTCTTCCTCTGAAAATCGCGATTATGCACACCAACTTTACAAAATTTTTATCAAGAGGTCAAAAGAAATATACGGTGAAGGTTATGTTTCTCAAAACGTGCACAACCTGTTACATCTATCCGAAGATGTTCAAAATTTTGGTGCTCTGGATTCATTTAGTGCGTTTCCATTCGAAAATCATATGTCCGAAATTAAACGTCTAATCCGCAAATCTGCATTACCGCTGCAGCAAGTTATTAAACGATCACAGGAGAAGTGCATCAATATGCAGACAAATGTGGGCAACTGTAGTAAAAAAACCGTGGAATGTAGCATGGAGCATTGGGAAGGACCGTTAATTGGATCCTGTCAGATGCAATATAAAAAAATTAACTTTTCTGATTATTATTTACAAATTAATGATTCTGACTGTTTTGTAAAGCTAAAAGATTCGAGCATAGTGAAAATTCTGAACATATTGCAGTGCCGTGATGATTACTTAATCGTGGGTAAAAGATTTCTCAACAAAAATGATTTTTACACAAAACCTTGCAAGTCTAGTCTTTTAGGCATCTATAGATGTTTCAATTTAGAAGCCGAGTTAACATTGTGGAATGTAAAAGAAATTGACACAAAAATGGTTTTGTTACCTGAGCTACCAACTGATACTGAGAATTTTGTTGCCTTTCCATTTTTGCACTAATCCTAAAATCAGTTTTTTTTGTTAGTTTTAAAGGTTTTAAATAAGCATTATAATTCCTGTTATTAATATAGTAACATTGTATTTTTTTCGTGCTTCCATTTAAGTAATTTACTTATGTTTTTGTTTCGTTTTTAATTATTGTTATATTGTCGGGATTTTGATCTATTGCCCTGCCACAATTTTTTTACAACTCAGCAATAACTTTCTTAAATTTCTGAAGGAATGAACAAGAGTTAGTAAAAAGCATTAGTTAGGCAGTATTACATAAAATTCCATTTTTAGATATAAGGTAGTTATGGAGGAGAATAATTCCAAACCATGGATTTTGGCACTTTTCAAAGACGATTCTGTAGAAGTGATCCCCAGCAATTGGATGCTTTCGGATTCACAATGCTCTTTCCCACCTGATGAAGAACTCACTCTAGAGCAGTTCCACAGGTGTGCCAAAACTAGAGTAAACCCACCCGATAATTGGCAGATATGCAGCGTTACCGTTTTGGGATCATACGGTAAGAAAACTTAAGTGAGTATTAAATTGTTACGTTATATTATTATATTTTTGTGAAGATTGCTTGGACACTGCCTTCAAGAAATCGACCAAAGCTGTCAACGGAGAAGATCTAAGCTCCAATGCCGAGGATGGGTGTAAGAAAAGAAAGAGGAAGCCCAATCCAAAATATGATTCATCATCATCCTCCGAGTCATCTAGCTTGGAGAGTTCAGACAAAGAAGAAGAGTTTCCTAAACCATCAATAACAATTAATTCCAAGAGTAAGCTTAACCAATCTACTTTTACGAATAATCATCTCCCCCACTTTTTAGAAAATCAAAATGTGCAGAGTGGTTTGAAGAGTCAAGGCGAGAAAAAGTTGAAGCGTAAATTACCTTTAGTCAACAATCTAGTTAAACCGAAGGTGCAAACTGGTTTGAAGGGACAAGTCGAGAAAAATTCCAAATATAGATCACCTTCCGGTACTTCAGTTGGGTCTGAGAAAACCGATGTGGATAAAGCGTCTAAAAATTCGTCATCTGTTGAAAAGAAATCACCATCCCCTGATGAATTTACACCTGAGAAAACCGTCGGGGATAAAACGCCCAAAAGTTTTTCAAAGGTGCAAATGCTCAATACTAACAGTTCAATTAATTGTAGATCTTCTACTGATAGCGGTAAGTTGTGGACACATTTATGTGCTCAAGAAAATGTCTTTAACATTTACTGTTTTTAGTAGCAACAAGTCATATTTTTTTTTAGATTTTCAAAGGCAAGTGATGAGGAATTTCTTTGTAATAAGATCAGTCCTGGATACCCACGGTGAAAGCCTTAATATTTTGCTCCAGAAAATGACAGATAAAGAACCAGACGTTGAATGGAACCCAAATGAGCTGGAAGATATTTTGCGGACTTTGCCAATTTCCCCTGATAATGACATGGAAAACTTGGAAACTTTTTTAAGTAATGCCAATCATTTGATGAACTTTGTAAGTATTCACATTATTAACTCCCATGTTAAATTATTGTATAATTTTTCAGACTAAGAATTTAGGCCGAATTGGAGGTGACAGGCTAGAAAGCATTGTTAAGAAGATTATGTACTATGTACTATCAAATGACATTGGTAAGGAATATAGTTACCAAGGAGCGAAAGGCAAAAGGGTGTTTAAAGACCTTCATGTTTGCAAAGCCATAATGAGTAAGTAATATTAGGATGAGTATCGAATTTTTTTATAAAAATGTTACAGATGCAACGCGGATGCATAAAATTTCCGAAAACCAGACTGATGACAGTATTATAAAAGAAATAAAGAAATGGTTGACTCGCGCACGGGAGCGTTATGAGCATGAAAGAAGGAAACGGTAACTTTGTTAGTTTTGCTTTTTTGCAATAAGAGCATATGTTTGTTTTTAGTTTACCAGCAGCTGAGCAAGAATAATAATAGGAGACCGGCATCCGAACAAGAATAATAAGAATCGAGAGTACTTAATACATACTAAAGCAAATTATTTTTTTGCAATGTCAGAGGTATGTTAATATTACCCTGGAAGTTTAAAAACTTTTGTCTTTTAGGCATTGCAACAATAATAAATCATTATTTTTTTGACATTTCGTTTTTTGAAATGGCAGAGGTATGTTTAAAGCTTGACCGTGGGGTTTTAAAATTTTGTCTTTTAGGCATGGCAAAAAGAAGCAACCGGTTTAATTTTAATTTTCTATCGATATTTTTATTATAAATACCTACCTACACTTTACTTTAATTATTATTAGTTTATATTTGACCAAAATAAAACTTTAGATAAAGGAAGATGTATTCTGTAGCTGTTGGCACCTACTGAAATGGATGACAGGAATGAGTAATCAGTAATTACCTATTTGAGATTCAATTCATTTTCTACAAATTATTTTATCTCAAGAAATCCATTCTTCACTTGAAATTTTGGCGTGTTAGAGTTTTTATCACTTTTCAGGAAGTATTTCTTATAATTATTAAATAAAGAGTCAAAATTTCAATGTGAAGACTGGTTAAAACCAGAGTAGAATAATTTGTAGAAATTTTAAAGAGGGAGAAAATAAAAAAAACCGTCTGTGGAAGTGTGGTGGATATTCATTTCAGTAATCCATATTCACTTTCAGTGGATGTGGGATGGATATACGCGTGTATATCTCATGTATTTGCAATGGATTAGAAACGTGGCGACAAATGTTTATTCCATTGGACGTCCACTGGCTATCTTCGCCCCATCCTGTGGATATTCCAATATACACAGCGCAATGTCCATTGTACGTGTAATGAATATTTTTGTGCTGTCTGGGTTGGGCAAGGGAAAGTATTTCACGTCACTGGATATGGCCGCAGGGTACCACCAAGTTCCTCTTTCTGAAGAGTCAATTGCTAAAACGGCTTTCGTTACACCCGAGGGTCAATACGAATATCTGAGAGTACCCTTCGGGCTTGCCAATGCACCGGCAGTATTTCAGAGAGCTGTGAACAAAGCCCTAGGCGACCTCAGAAATACCGTCGCACTTGTATATCTCGATGACATTTTGATACCTTCTGTGTCACCTGAGGAAGGCCTTAAATTCCTCGAACAGGTTTTGAGTGCACTTCAGATTGCGGGATTTACACTAAATATGAGTAAATGCCATTTTCTTCAAACAACAATCGACTATTTGGGTCGCGAAGTCTCAGCTGAAGGCATCCGGCCTAGTCGCAGGAAAGTTCAGGCCTTGTTAGATTCACCAACTCCCGCAAATGTTAAGCAGGTAAGACAACTTATGGGTTTGGCGGGATATTTTAGGAAATTCATTCCAAATTTTGCCGTCCGAACCGCTTGCATCACAAAATTGACAAAGCAGGGTGAACCATTTATCTGGTCCACTGAACAAGATGATGCAAGGAACTATTTGATTTCTTGCCTAACGTCCCAACCTTTGCTCGCAGTATTTGATCCAAACCTTCCGACGGAATTGCATACGGATGCTAGTAGTCTAGGGTATGGAGGTATCCTTTTCCAAAAGCATGAGAGTGGGACACGGGTCGTTGCATATTTTAGTAAAAGAACAATCGATGCCGAACGACACTATCACTCATATGAATTGGAAACGTTAGCAATTGTGAAATCTCTCAAACACTTTCGGGTTTACCTATTAGGGATTAAATTCAAACTCGTTACTGATTGTAATGCGGTGAAGGCTACAAAAACAAAGAAAGATCTTGTCCCGCGTGTTGCTCGCTGGTGGTCATACATGCAGGATTTTGAATTTGAAATTGTTTACCGGAAGGGTAGTTCATTACAGCACGTCGATTATTTGAGTCGAAATCCTGCTGTTGTTCGTCGCGTTCAAGAACAGCATTGGTTACACATAGAACAAAAAGAGAATCCTGAAACACAGAATCTCCTCACTAAATTGCGCGAAGGTAATTTAGATAAAAATCAATACGTAGAACGAGATGGGCTACTTATGCACAAAACAACTAATAAAGACGGTACTGTTGAATTAAGGTGGTTTGTCCCTCGTTTTAGTAGATTGGGTTTGCTACGTATATACCACGATGAGCAATGTCACATAGGTGGTGAGAAAACACTCGAATCTATTAAGGCACATTTCTGGTTTCCCAAAATGAGAACCTTTGTTGGCAACTACGTAAAACACTGCATTGTATGTGCTGTAAAAAAGACACGAACAGGACCATTGCAAGGTCTCGTGAACCAAATACCTAAACCAACCAAACCTTTCCAAACGCTGCACCTAGATTGTCTCGGACCAATGATTGCGTCAACTTCTAAGAAATATCGACACGTTCTAGTAATTGTTGATGCATTCTCCAAATATTGTTTATTGCTACCATTGAAAACCCTAACGGCAATTGAAACCAAAGAACAATTCCAACATGCCATGTCCTTGTTTGGTACACCATCCGAGCTGATAATGGATGCTGGAACTAATTTCAAAAATTCACAATTTTCGGCGTTCTTAACTGAATGGGGCATAAAACATCATTTCATCACCCCTGATGTGCATCGCGCGAATGGTCAGGTAGAAAGATACATGAGAACCATCATGAATCTTATCCGAATTGAGTCCGAAGTCAAGTCAGAATGGGCGAGCACTTTATGGCGAGTTCAGTTAGTATTGAACACAACTATTCAGAAAACAACGCAAAGCACCCCGCTAAAATTGCTATTGGGCATTGACAGTGCGGTCCCGATAATTCAAGAGGTAGTCTCTAGCTTGAGTGAAGACATTTCACCAATTAGAAGTCGTGAATTGGACCGAAAACGAGTTTCAGAACGGCTGGCTCGTGCTGGGGAAAAATCCTTGGCCAAAATTAATGCAACGCGTCGTAATACATTGGTAATCTCAGTAGGAGATTTTGTAGTGATGCATCGCGATTCTGAGATGCATAAAAGTAAATTGAACTACGAGTTCATGGGTCCTTATGAGGTAGTGAAAGTCTTGGAAAACGATCGATTTCTATTGAGACGCATTGGGAAGTCCAGAACAACCAAAGCCGCCAAAGAACAATTGCGACTGTGGCCCAAGCAGTGGTCATTGGCCACCGATATGGGTGACCTGTTGGATGACCTCGAAGTTGAGGAGACAGATAAACGAAAATAGAGGTGAGTACTAGTTAGTTCTCTTCTCTTGTGTTGGCCTGTGTGCCTTGAGATGTTGGCCTGTGTGCCTTGAGATGTTGGCCTGTGTGCCTTGAGATGTTGGCCTGTGTGCCTTGAGATGTTGGCCTGTGTGCCTTGAGATGTTGGCCTGTGTGCCTTGAGATGTTGGCCAGTGTGCCTTGAGATGTTGGCCAGTGTTCCTTAGATGTTGGCCTTGTGCCTTGAGATTCCGGCTAAATGTCCATGTTGCTGTCAGTCTTTGTTTGTTAACAATACATGACGTGACGAAAGTAATTTTATCATGAAATGAGGAAAACAAGGAAGACTGACAACAGCAATAAAGGGTTAGTAAAGTATTAATTTGTGCGATTTCTGTTCACAGAAAATAAGGAACCTAACTATCTGCTGGCTAATTAGTTATAGGCGCTCCGAGAACGAAGCTTTCTTCAGAATGGCCGTGTTAGCCAACTTCTTTTATTGCACCATGTTTGATGGTGATGACTCAAGCCGCTGCCAGTCACCGCCTGCGGGAATTGTGACACTATCGTCCAGACTCCCGATGCTTGACGGTGCTTGGATAACAGGCCGCTTGTTATTCGCGTTATTTTTCAATAAATATGTATTAATTCCAAAATAAATATTCGTTAAATCTTATACTATTGATTGCTGCATCAGATCAACATATATCAGGTTACCTTGACCGTATCATATTACATGTGATGGGCATCATATTACCTAGACCCGTATCAGATTACATTTGATAGGTATCATATTACCTTAGTGTTGGGTGTCATGTTACTTTGGCCATATCATGTTACATGTGCTGGGTTTCATGTTACCGAGACCCGTATCATATTACATTTGATAGGTATCATGTTACCTTAGCGTTAGGTGTCATGTTACTTTGGCCATATCATGTTACATGTGGTGGGTATCATGTTACTGAGACACATATCAGATTACATTTGATAGGTATCATGTTACTTTGACCATATCATATTACCCGTGTTGGCTATCATGTTACCGAGACCCGTATCAGATTACATTTGATAGGCATCATGTTACTTTAGCGTTGGGTGTCATGTTACTTTGGCTATATCATGTTACATTTGCTGGGTATCATATTACATGTGGTGGGTATCATGTTACCGAGACCCGTATCAGATTACATTTGATAGGTATCATGTTACTTTGGCCATATCATATTACCTGTGTTGAGTATCATGTTACCGAGACCCGTATCAGATTACTTTGATAGGCATCATGTTAGTTTAGCGTTGGGTGTCATGTTACTTTGGTCATATCGTGTTACATTTGGTGGGTATCATGTTACCGAGACCCGTATCAGATTACATTTGATAGGTATCATGTTACTTTGGCCATATCATATTACCTGTGTTGAGTATCATATGTTACCGAGATCCGTATCAGATTACATTTGATAGGCATCATGTTACTTTAGCGTTGGGTGTCATGTTACTTTGGCCATATCGTGTTACATTTGCTGGGTATCATATTACATGTGGTGGGTATCATGTTACCGAGACCCGTATCAGATTACATTTGATAGGTATCATGTTACCTTAGCGTTGGGTGTCATGTTACTTTGACCATATCATGTTACATTTGCTGGATATCATATTACATGTGTGGGGTATCAAAAAAAAAAGGGTTTATTTTGTATTTATTCTATTTATTTAAAAAATACTGAAACATTATGTTATCAAATTATTGTAGGTATTAATAAATATCCCTTAACTAGATAGCTAATTTGAGTGTTCCTTTATACAAAAATTTTGTAGTTTATTGATTAAAATTGGATCTAAAATTTTAGAAGTATTCATAATTCTTTGGGTATCATATTACATGTGGTGGGTATCATGTTACCGAGACCCGTATCAGATTACATTTGATAGGTATCATGTTACCTTAGCGTTGGGTGTCATGTTACTTTGCGTTGGTCGGTTGAACAGTTATGAAAAGACGCGGAAATTATCTTTGTGAATTAATTTGGTTTTAACGGAGGGACATATGACATGTAGGTACTTGATTGAATTATACGGTATTATTAATTATTTATTTATTTATTTTTATTGATACTATAAATACATGTTAAATAAAATGTTAAGAATTGGGCGAATAATTATGGGCTTTGGAATGTGTTTGGTTTCAGCACTACTCTTGTTTCACTCGGCGAAAATCCGCAATTTTTACACTTTCTTTTTTCCATAGAACAACAGCAAACAATCCCTATTGGGAAAAACAAAATAATTGTAAGTTTCGTGTTGCACTGGTTGGTGACAGTTAGATTTGCTGTCTATATGCAGAATTTAGAACATGCTACCTAATTGTTAATTATAAAGAGAGCCTCTGATAAGACAGCTACAAAAACAGAACAGACAGCCACAAAAACAGGCTGTCCCATCTGTCTGACCTGTCTGTTCTACCTGTCTGTCCTGTCTGTTCTACCTGTCTGTCCTGTCTGTTCTACCTGTCTGTCCTATTTGTCTGTTTTGCCAGATTACCTACATTTGTTGGGTGTCATGTTGCTTATGGCAAGCGAGAGCCTCGATTCGGTATGCAGAATTTAGAACATGCTACCTAATTGTTAATTATAAAGAGAGCCTCTGATAAGACAGCTACAAAAACAGAACAGACAGCCACAAAAACAGGCTGTCCCATCTGTCTGACCTGTCTGTTCTACCTGTCTGTCCTGTCTGTTCTACCTGTCTGTCCTGTCTGTTCTACCTGTCTGTCCTATTTGTCTGTTTTGCCAGATTACCTACATTTGTTGGGTGTCATGTTGCTTATGGCAAGCGAGAGCCTCGATTCGGTATGCAGAATTTAGAACATGCTACCTAATTGTTAATTATAAAGAGAGCCTCTGATAAGACAGCTACAAAAACAGAACAGACAGCCACAAAAACAGGCTGTCCCATCTGTCTGACCTGTCTGTTCTACCTGTCTGTCCTGTCTGTTCTACCTGTCTGTCCTATTTGTCTGTTTTGCCAGATTACCTACATTTGTTGGGTGTCATGTTGCTTATGGCAAGCGAGAGCCTCGATTCGGTATGCAGAATTTAGAACATGCTACCTAGTTGTTAATTATAAAGAGAGCCTCTGATAAGACAGCTACAAAAACAGAACAGACAGCCACAAAAACAGGCTGTCCCATCTGTCTGACCTGTCTGTTCTACCTGTCTGTCCTGTCTGTTCTACCTGTCTGTCCTGTCTGTTCTACCTGTCTGTCCTATTTGTCTGTTTTGCCAGATTACCTACATTTGTTGGGTGTCATGTTGCTTATGGCAAGCGAGAGCCTCGATTCGGTATGCAGAATTTAGAACATGCTACCTAATTGTTAATTATAAAGAGAGCCTCTGATAAGACAGCTACAAAAACAGAACAGACAGCCACAAAAACAGGCTGTCCCATCTGTCTGACCTGTCTGTTCTACCTGTCTGTCCTGTCTGTTCTACCTGTCTGTCCTGTCTGTTCTACCTGTCTGTCCTATTTGTCTGTTTTGCCAGATTACCTACATTTGTTGGGTGTCATGTTGCTTATGGCAAGCGAGAGCCTCGATTCGGTACCTCATAATAATTTTTGTTTAGGTAATCCGCACCTTAACGATTTATTATCTGTTTTAATACAATCCACTTTTATTATGAGTATTAAATTACATGCGTTGAGTGTCAGGTTTCCTTGAGCATATTATATTACGTGTGCTGGGTATCATATTCATATTACCTAGATTCGTATCAAATTACATTTTGATGGGTATCATGTTACCTTAACCATATCGGATTACATTAGCGGTGGGTGTCATGTTACTTTGGCCATATCATGTTACATGTGCTGGGTGTCATATTACATGTGGTGGGTATCATGTTACTGAGACACATATCAGATTACATTTGATAGGTATCATGTTACTTTGACCATATCATATTACCCGTGTTGGCTATCATGTTACCGAGACCCGTATCAGATTACATTTGATAGGCATCATGTTACTTTAGCGTTGGGTGTCATGTTACTTTGGCTATATCATGTTACATTTGCTGGGTATCATATTACATGTGGTGGGTATCATGTTACCGAGACCCGTATCAGATTACATTTGATAGGTATCATGTTACTTTGGCCATATCATATTACCTGTGTTGAGTATCATGTTACCGAGACCCGTATCAGATTACTTTGATAGGCATCATGTTAGTTTAGCGTTGGGTGTCATGTTACTTTGGTCATATCGTGTTACATTTGGTGGGTATCATGTTACCGAGACCCGTATCAGATTACATTTGATAGGTATCATGTTACTTTGGCCATATCATATTACCTGTGTTGAGTATCATATGTTACCGAGATCCGTATCAGATTACATTTGATAGGCATCATGTTACTTTAGCGTTGGGTGTCATGTTACTTTGGCCATATCGTGTTACATTTGCTGGGTATCATATTACATGTGGTGGGTATCATGTTACCGAGACCCGTATCAGATTACATTTGATAGGTATCATGTTACCTTAGCGTTGGGTGTCATGTTACTTTGACCATATCATGTTACATTTGCTGGATATCATATTACATGTGTGGGGTATCAAAAAAAAAAGGGTTTATTTTGTATTTATTCTATTTATTTAAAAAATACTGAAACATTATGTTATCAAATTATTGTAGGTATTAATAAATATCCCTTAACTAGATAGCTAATTTGAGTGTTCCTTTATACAAAAATTTTGTAGTTTATTGATTAAAATTGGATCTAAAATTTTAGAAGTATTCATAATTCTTTGGGTATCATATTACATGTGGTGGGTATCATGTTACCGAGACCCGTATCAGATTACATTTGATAGGTATCATGTTACCTTAGCGTTGGGTGTCATGTTACTTTGCGTTGGTCGGTTGAACAGTTATGAAAAGACGCGGAAATTATCTTTGTGAATTAATTTGGTTTTAACGGAGGGACATATGACATGTAGGTACTTGATTGAATTATACGGTATTATTAATTATTTATTTATTTATTTTTATTGATACTATAAATACATGTTAAATAAAATGTTAAGAATTGGGCGAATAATTATGGGCTTTGGAATGTGTTTGGTTTCAGCACTACTCTTGTTTCACTCGGCGAAAATCCGCAATTTTTACACTTTCTTTTTTCCATAGAACAACAGCAAACAATCCCTATTGGGAAAAACAAAAAACAGCACAACCAGCCCCAGCACGTGTACTTCCCAATAAATCTTCTGTGACAGCACACAGGGCAAACTCCTTGAGTTGATATTTGCATTGGAGACGTTGTCTTTGATACCTCTTCTTGAGAGTACATCTTAAAACTCATAAGGAAATATGGACATATTATTCGTAGGTGCAAATGTTTATATAAGCATAAGAGTAGGGTGCTATTAATCAGAATCCCTTCTGTTCTAACAAAATCTCAAAAAATACAGACTAGCATGGAGTATCGTCCACATACGCTAAAACTTTTGCGGTAAATTCTGGGGAGCAGTAAAAAATAAATTCATTTTCCCACGTTATCTCCCTATGCGTTTCAAAATCTGAAACGCACGATACATTCATGATAATTATAAACCATTAAAAACACCGTTTGCGTTGGGACTGATATCTGACTCGCAGCCGCGAGTAGGTATGTAACATGATCTCCAGCATCTAATAAAAATAGAAAATCACAAGAGAGCTCTCTTTACCTAATCTTCAATTAATTCCTAATAAGTATTTTTTAAACATTGTATACCTATTAGAAAAAGAAAACACGTAACTAAATGCTCCTTATTTCAATTAAGTAATGCCGAAAATGTTGGCATTAATAAAAATTAATCAAGTTTAGCAATTCACACTTGCAGCCTGCAGGAGGTTTCATGTTACACGTGTAGGAAACCTGACACCGCCTGTTGGATTAAACTGTGAATCAGTTAAGAAAATTATTATTATTATGATATGAAAGTGCACATGGAAAATAAATCCTTTAAACATTTAACCCATTTTACTTCCCTTGCTCAACGGAAATTGAAATGTCCATCACTGAGACATGAAAAAAAGACGAGGTGTAATCCAACACCAAACCGATGTGGAAATTTAGCTTGCCATTTGTATTAATTGTATGACCATATGTCATGAGAACCAATACTTATATGTAGGTAACCCCGGTGATACAGCATCAGCCTAGCGAAGTCAAGACATTAATTAATATTGGCCATTTGAAGAGTCATACTGTAACTTGAGAACTTGCCACTAATGCGAAATGAAAAGTTGGCCCAGCTCCGGCATTGCATATCTTGCGAAGCTCAATGATTTCGAACAGGAAATCTGATACCAAAAGAGAGAGAAAAAGATATGGCGAGTTGAAATCCCGGAGCGTGACCTTGATCTGGCCCAGCTCCGGCATTGCATATCTTGCGAAGCTCAATGATTTCGAGCAGGAAATCTGATACCAAAAGAGAGAAAAAGTTACGGCGAGTTGAAATGCCGGAGCGTGACCTTGCTCTGGCCCAGCTCCGGCATTGCGTATCTGAGAGATACCACGTTGAAATCCCGAAGCGTGACCTTGAACTGGCCCAGCTCCCGCATTGCGTATCTGAGAGAGAGATATGGCGCGTTGAATTCCCGGAGCGTGACCTTGAACTGGCCCAGCTCCCGCATTGCCTATCTGAGAGAGATATGGCGCGTTGAATTCCCGGAGCGTGACCTTGAACTGGCCCAGCTCCCCCATTGCTTATCTACTATAAGCTATATGTATAAGTTCAACTTATGGCCAAAGAAAAACGAAATTAGGCGAATTTAGCAAAATGGGTGCTTAGAGGGTTGAAAATTTGTAAAGGGGAATGAAAAGTCAAAGGGGGTGAAAATTGACCGTAGTTAAGTAAAATTATAGAAAATAACACGAAAATAAGGCAATTATGCAAATTTAGCTTCTGTGGGGTTGAAATATTGCGATTGGGCTGGAAAAAGTGAAAAAGGAAAACATAAACTATATGAATTCAACTTATTGCCAAAGAAAAAAACTAAATTAGGCGAATTTAGTAAAATGGGTGCTTAGCGAGTTGAAAAATTGTAAAGAGGGATGAAAAGTCAAAGGGGTGAAAATTAACTGAAGTTAACTGGAATTACAGAAAATACCACAAAAATAAGGCAATTATGCAAATTTAACCCTTAAAGGGTTGAAATATTGCGAGGTTGCGAGAGGGTTGAAAAAGTGAAAAATGTAAATATTATCCAAAAGAGTAAACTTTATTACTGAAGAAAGACAAAATTGCACGAATTTCGCCAATTTAACGTTCGAGGGGTTGCAAAATTGTGAAGGGGGATGAAAAGTTAAGGGGGTGAAAAATGACTGTAGTAAAGTAGAACTTTCGAAAATTACACGAAAAAGAAGCGGTCTGCGTAAATTTTGCTTTTTGTGGGTTCACATATCAGGGTTAGGGGTTGTTAGTAGCCTAAGGGTTCGTTTTAAGTTAAAGACTCATAAGACCTTTTTTCAATGGTTAATGAAGTCTTTTGAACCCTGTGATTTAATACCAACATTTATCTTAAGAAATTTCCAGTTTCAACCTTTAAATTTCACCCCCTTTGTTAGATTGTAATGAGAATTTGCTCATCCACCTACAATGTCACTATAAATTAGAACACGAAATCCTGATGCATTGATACGTGGAACAGTTTTTAAGTTCTGGTATTTTTATGTTTCTTCTGGGGGGTTGAAATATTGCGAGTGGGGTGGAAAAAGTGAAAAAGGAAAACACAAGCTACTTATATAAATTCAACTTATGGCCAAAGAAAAAACTAAATTGGACGAATTTAGTAAAATGGGTGCTTAGGGGGTTGAAAAATTGTAAAGGGGGATGAAAAGTCAAAGAGGGTGAAAATTAACCCAAGTTCAGTAGAATTACAGAAAATAATACAAAAATAAGACAATTATGCAAATTTAGCCCTTGGAGGGTTGAAATATTGAATTTAGTAAAATGGGTGCTTAGGGGGTTGAAAAATTGTAAAGGGGGATGAAAAGTCAAAGAGGGTGAAAATTAACCCAAGTTAAGTAGAATTACAGAAAATAATACAAAAATAAGACAATTATGCAAATTTAGCCCTTGGAGGGTTGAAATATTGCGAGGGGGTTGAAAAAGTGAAAAATGAAAATATTATCCAAAAGAGTAAAATTTATTACCGAAGAAAGACAAAATTGCACGAATTTGGCCAATTTAACGTTCGAGGGGTTGCAAAATTGTGAAGGGGGATGAAAAGTTAAGGGGGTGAAAAGTGACTGTAGTAAAGTAGAACTTTCGAAAATTACACTAAAAAGAAGCGGTCTGCGGAAATTTTGCTTTTTGTGGGTTCACATATCGAGGTTAGGGGTGTTAGTAGCCTAAGGATTGGTTTTAGGTTGAAGACTCATAAGACCTTTTTTCAATGATTAACGAAGTCTTTTGAACCTTGTGATTTAATACAACACTTATCTGAAGAAATTTCCAGTTTCAACCCTTAAATTTAACCCCCTTTGTTAGATCGTAATGAAAATTTGCTCATCCACCTACAATGTCACTGTAGATTAGAACACCAAATCCTGCATTGATACGTCGAACAGTTTTTAAGTTCTGGTATTTTTGTGTTTCCGCATATTAGGGGTTGTAGCGCCTTTGAGGGTGCTTTTTTGCAAAGTATGAATAACACCTTTTTTAAATCATTAACGGTAAGCTATCGAATGACGCTAATTTCGACCAATACTTATAGATCGGAATTGTGGGTTACAACCCCTAATTTCCACCCCCTTGGTCCGATATGGCCCAAAAGCAATCCCCGCCTTACTTTTAGGGCACAAAGCCGTATAGTAAATTTGATCTCGACACCTCATTCAATGTTCTCAAGTTATCCGACGTTTTGTATTTCTGCATGTTAGGGGTTGTAGCGCCTTTAAGGGTGGTTTTTGGTAAAATATGATTAACACATTTTTTGAATCATTAACGGAAAGCTATCGAATGACGCCAATTTCGACCGATACTTATTAAGCAGCATTTTAAGTTACAACCCCCAATTTCCACCCCCTCCTTCCGATTTTGCGAAAAAAACATCCCCTGTAAGGTTTCATCGAAATATATGTGTATGTTGAGTTTCAGATGGATGCGTGCAACACTTGCGGAGTTATTACTTTTTTTGAGATTTTCATCCCCTAAATTTCATCCCCCAACTAGGGACCCCCTCACGTTCAATAGACTTGAAGGTCGAACATGCATACCAAGTTTCAGTAAGATACCTTCAGCAGTTCTCGAGTTATAGCAATTAATAGATTTTCAGTTTCAATCCCCTAAGATTTCACCCCTTTATGATTTACAGGGGTGAATTTATTTTTCCGCTGTTACATAACTCTTTGTGTATTTGCTTACTTCGGTTGTTCATAATAGTGGAGCGGGAAAGCCTCAAAAAGTCGCTTAGTTTTCAAGTAACCCAATATAAAAGTATAACTAGATGTGTCATACATCAAAAGACGCGTCTTGACGAGCTCTATACGAATTGAAAAGTTACGACATTCTCCATTGGTCGAGAGAAAAGCTATTTGCAAAAAAGTGACTTTTTTTGATTTTCTCAGAGAACGTGTTTTTTATCGTTTACAACCTCGTAACATAAAAACTATTTGAGATATCGTTATAATTTTTTTTTTCATCGAGAGGAGATTCATCAGCGGTTCCTATTCCACCTCAGCTGTCGACAAAAATTTTCAGGGGGCTTTATTTGACGAGCCTAAACCGGAACTTTCATATTTCACGACATGAAATTTTCACGAATCGAGGAAATTTTTTATTTTTGAGGTAATCAAATATGTCCCGCGTACAAAATGAAGAGCATACTTCAAAGAAGTTTTTAGAAAAGAAACTGTTGTTCTAGGGCCTAGAGTCCTTGAATAATATATTTTTTTATCTGCGCTATGTTTTAATTTAGGCGGTGCGGCGCGCTGTCCGGCCGAGCTTTGATGCATACCGCTCATCCCTCTGCACGTTTTTTTAGCAAGACCCACGCTTCATATTGATAATTCATAATATGAAAAGTCGACAAGTGTCATTATTATTGTCGGTTTTACAATTATTAATTGTGTGGTGTTGATGTTATAATATTCGGATCTGATATGGCTGCAGTCAGGTAAGTAATTGAACTGATTAAATATCTACCTACTATATGTATTTCCATCGTACTTCATGCTTCCAATACTTTGTCCATCCAAGTTTTATTAATAATGGTTGAGTAATTTGTCGAACTACAATCTACATGCAAAACAATTTGTTTCAGCTCCAAGAATATGAAGAAATGTCTAATTTGCGCTAATGACATTTTGCCTGAAAATGACCCACGCGGTAGGAGCGTAAAAAAACCAACAATTAGCAGTCTAACTACAATTTTGGATTGCAGTAATATTCGTAAAGATGCGGTTTCGGTAAAACTTCACCAAAATACAAATGATTTATTAAGAAACCCGCACAATTCAATTACACTTACCACCACGAATCTTGTCGAAAAATTTACTGTAGTAAAACAAATTGTAAACCAAATGTGAATGAAGATGCAGCTACCTCTAACAGTGTGTCGTCTAAATTGTGATATAAATTTCAAATTGTCACCAAAATAACTTTTTAAATATTTATTTAGGTTAGAAGGGGTGCAAGAATGACTCTGATCATCAAATGCCCTTAAAATCTTATTAAAACGAACACAGAGCAATTTAAGTGAGCTACAAGCCTTATTATCAATGACGTTTGTTTTAATTTCTCCATACAATATACTTAAAGCTCGATTAAGATTACTTTCGACTTGAGATTGTGTTGACTGATCTTGACGGTAACTTATATTTCTTTTACTCAGGTACTGCGCCAAACAGTCTCTATGATATTTTGCATCCGGAGCAAATAGATCGGTGTAGAAAGTGAGCCTATTTTTAATAACAGAATCTCCTCTTTTAACAGCTGCATCCATAACTTTCTGTCTAGTGTTCGAACCCGATGCAGTACAAATGGAAATCAAGGGTTTTTTTTTTAATGTTCCTTTTCGGGAACAAATGAAGCAGTGTGTAGCGATGTCAAAATTGGGTTCCTTGTTTCTTGTTGATTTAGACGACACACTGTTAGAGGTAGCTGCATCTTCATTCACATTTGGTTTACAATTTGTTTTGCTACAGTAAATTTTTCGACAAGATTCGTGGTAAGTGTAATTGTACGGGTTTCTTAATAAATCATTTGTATTTTGGTGAAGTTTTACCGAAATCGCATCTTTACGAATATTACTGCAATCCAAAATTGTAGTTAGACCGCTAATTGTTGGTTTTTTTACGCTCCTACCGCGTGGGTCATTTTCAGGCAAAATGTCATTAGCGCAAATTAGACATTTCTTCATATTCTTGGAGCTGAAACAAATTGTTTTGCATGTAGATTGTAGTTCGACAAATTACTCAACCATTATTAATAAAACTTGGATGGACAAAGTATTGGAAGCATGAAGTACGATGGAAATACATATAGTAGGTAGGTACTTAATCAGTTCAATTACTTACCTGACTGCAGCCATATCAGATCCGAATATTATAACATCAACACCACACAATTAATAATTGTAAAACCGACAATAATAATGACACTTGTCGACTTTTCATATTATGAATTATCAATATGAAGCGTGGGTCTTGCTAAAAAAACGTGCAGAGGGATGAGCGGTATGCATCAAAGCTCGGCCGGACAGCGCGCCGCACCGCCTAAATTAAAACATAGCGCAGATAAAAAAATATATTATTCAAGGACTCTAGGCCCTAGAACAACAGTTTCTTTTCTAAAAACTTCTTTGAAGTATGCTCTTCATTTTGTACGCGGGACATATTTGATTACCTCAAAAATAAAAAATTTCCTCGATTCGTGAAAATTTCATGTCGTGAAATATGAAAGTTCCGGTTTAGGCTCGTCTAATAAAGCCCCCTGAAAATTTTTGTCGACAGCTGAGGTGGAATAGGAATCGCTGATGAATCTCCTCTCGATGAAAAAAAAAATTATAACGATATCTCAAATAGTTTTTATGTTACGAGGTTGTAAACGATAAAAAACACGTTTTCTGAGAAAATCAAAAAAAGTCACTTTTTTGCAAATAACTTTTCTCTCGACCAATGGAGAATGTCGTAACTTTTCAATTCGTATAGAGCTCGTCAAGACGCGTCTTTTGATGTATGACACATCTAGTTATACTTTTATATTGGGTTTGTGAACATTTCTGGCCCCAATCCGCCCGCCTATAAATAAGTCAATAGAATTTCAGTAAAAATAAATAAAACCTATTTAACCACTGACAAAGCGTTAGGGGTTGTTAGTAGCCTAGGGGTTGATTTTAGGTTGAAAACTCATAAGACTTTTTTCAATGGTTGATAGAAATCTATCGAACCCCGTAATTTTATACTACCATTTACTTGAAGAAATTTCAAGTTTCAACCCCTAAATTTCATCCCCTTTATTGGATGTTAGTAAAAATTCGTCCATCCCCCTCCAGAGTCACTGAAAATTACCGCATCAAATTCTGCGTTGATACGCTGAGTGGTTGTTGAGTTCTCGTATTTTTGTATTTTTGCATGTTAGGGGTTGTAGCGCCTTTAAGGGTGGTTTTTCGTAAAATATGAGTAACACCTTTTTTGAACCATTAACGAAAAGCTATCGAATAACGCCAATTGCGACCAATACTTATTAAGCAAAATTTTGAGTTACAACCCCAAATTTCCACACCCTCAATCCGAGTTTGCGGAAAAAACATCCCCCGTAAGGTTTCATCGAAATATATGTGTATGTTGAGTTTTAGATGGATGCGTGCAACCCTCGCGTAATTATAACATTTTTTGTGATTTTCATCCCCTAAATTTCATCCCCCGAAATTGGCACCCCTCTCACTTTCAACGGACTTGAAGGAAGAACATGCATACCAAGTTTCAGTAAGATAGCTCCAGTAGTTCTCGAGTTATTGCAATTAATAGTTTTTCGGTTTTTCACCCCTAACTCCCACCCCCTTGGTCCGATATGGCCCAAAAGCAATCCCCGCCTTACTTTTTGGGAGGCAAAGCCGTATACCAAGTTTCAGCTCGATATCTCAATCCGTTCTCAAGTTATCTGACGGACAGACTGAGGAGCGAGCGAGCGAGCGAATAAGCTAAGACAAGAGTACCTCCGCATTCTGCTACGGCACTAAAAAAACGTTCAAAAATGAAGATCTTTGGCGACTTATAACATCAAGAGGAATCGCAATTGACCAATAATTTTTGCACCAAGCTTCTTCATTTGAACAGTAGATTATGTGGAGTCTTTCAGACTCACCCTGTATATTTATCCGCTTACAAAGAGTTAGGGGTGGTTAATAGCCTAGGGGTTGGTTTTAGATTGAAAACTCATAAGACCCTTTTTCAATAGTTGACCGAAATCTATCGAACCCCGTAATTTTATGCTACCATTTACTTGAAGAAATTTCAAGTTTCAACCCTTAAATTTCATCCCCCTTGTTAAATTTTAGTGAAAGTTTGTCCATCCACCTATAATGTCACTGAAAATTAACACACCAAATTATGCCTTGATACGTTGAGTAGTTTTTGACCTTCGCATTTTTGTGTTTCTGCATGTTAGGGGTTGTAGCGTCTATAAGGGTGGTTTTTCTCAAAATATGAATCACACCTTTCTTGAATCATTAATGGAAAGCTATCGAATGACGCCAATTTCGACCAATACTTATTAAGCGGAATTTCGAGTTGCAACCCCTAATTTCCACCCCATCTGTTCGATTTTACGAAAAAATGCATCCCCCGCAAGATTTCACCGATATATGTGTGTACGATGAGTTTCCGACAGCTGCGTGCAACTCTTGCGGAGTTATCATATTTTTTGTGGTTTTCATCCCCAAAATTTCATCCCCCGAAATTAGCGCCCAGTTTCAACAGGCTTGAGGGTCGAACGTACATACCAAGATTACCAAGTTTCAGAAAGATACGTCCACTATTTCTCGAGTTATTTCAATTAATAGTTTTTCGGTTTTTCACCCCTAACTCCTACCCCCTTGGTCCGATATGGCCCAAAAGCAATCCCCGCTTCACTTTTCGGGAGACGAAGCTGCCTACCAAGTTTCAGCTCGATATCTCAATCCGTTCTCAAGTTATCCGACGGACAGACTGAGGAGCGAGCGATAGAACGAGCGAGCGAAGGAGCGAGCGGACGAATAAGCTAAACCAAGAGTGCCTCGCATTTTGCTCCGGCACTAAAAATTATTCATTTATAAAGCCGGTGCCGGAGTTATTCTAAAAATTGTCAGTCTTGGAGACAGTAGAAACTTCCTTCTCTTTTACAGAATTTGTAAATAGCAATTAACTTTAACCAAGTCAGAATCGGTGAGTCAAGAGTTTTTCCACTTCTAAAATCACAGTTTTCGAAAAAATGGCACTAAGGTTTTCAATCCAGCAATGCAACGTAATAATAATAATACGCTCTTTGGCTAAGAAAAATCGAAAAAAGGGCCGTTTTGCCCCTAAAACGTGAATTTTTGAAAAAATGCCACCAAAATTTCTGATCCGTCAATCGAATTCTATAGTAAGAAAATGGTCTTCCGAGAAATTCAAAAAAGGGCCCTTTTGCCACTAAAATGACATTTGTTTGGGCTGCAGCGTTCTTACAGACAGACACACAGACGTTTTTCAAAAACCACTTTTTCAGCAGAACCTGGATACAATAACGGTCATTGGATTAAACTTGCGGCAAGACTTTGATACCATCTTTTATCCCTAAGCAGTGCTGTTGCCATAAGATGCTTAATACAGTGCATCCGGTCCTTAGGAAGAACCAGCAACTTGACCAATTCCTTACAAAAAAGCCAACGAAAGATGTATATCAATGCGATGTGTGTCCCTGTAGATGTTTACCTTGTTAATGTGTATGTAGGGGCGAGCTGAATTTACTGGTGGAGTCGGGTGCAGATTTTATAAATCTGCACCTAGTAGTAGTGCCTCCGCAGACGCACAGTGGTGTTAAAAAGACGAAATTATGAAAATTGGCCGTACATAATTAAACAGTAGAGAGTTAACAAAAAAACATCATATTTGCGAAGTAGGTATGTAGAATTAGCACTAAGGGGGTTGAAAAAGGGAATGAGAAGTCCAAGGTAATGAAAAAAGGTGATGAAAAGTCAAGAGGAATGAAAATGAAGTGTGGATTAAGTAGAATTACGAAATAAAACACTAAAATAACCAAATTATGCAATAAAAACTTTTGTGGGGGTTGAAATAAGCACTTATACCTACCTATTGCGAAGGAAACTGAAAAATTGTAAAAGGTAAACTGAATCCCAAAGGCGTTCAATTTTATAACCGTCGAAAAACGAAATTATGCGAATTTTGCAAAATTAGCACTTAGGGGGTTGAAAAATCGTAAAGGTGGATGAAAAATCAAAAGGTATCAGGATTAACCGTGGCTAAGTAAAATTACGGAAAATAACACCAAATTAACCCAATTATGTAAATTTAGCATTTGAAGACTTGAAACATTGCGAAGGGGGATGAAAAAAGTGAAAAATTTAATCATCATCCAAATGGGTTCAATTTATTACAGAAGAAAAACGAAAATATCCGAATTTGGCAAAACTAACACCTAGGGGGTTGAAAAATTGTAAAGGGGGATGAAACGTCAAAGTGGATGAGAATTAATCGTAATTAAGCAGAATTACAGAAAATAACACGAAAGTAAACCAATTATGCAAATTTAGATTTTGGGGGTTGAAATGTTGCGAAGGGGGTTGGAAAAGTGAAAAAGATAAACATAATCCAATTGAGTTCAATTTATTACCGAAGGAAAACTAAATTATGTGAATTTTGCAAAATAAACACTTAGGGGGTTGAAAAATTGTAAAGGGGGATGAAAAGTTAAAGGGATGAGAATTAATCGTAATTAAGTAGAATTACAGAAAATAACACGAAAATAAGCCAATTATGCAAATTTGACTTTTGGGGGTTGAAACATTGCGAAGGGGTCGAAAAAGTGAAAAAGGCAAGAACAATTCATAAGGCAAAACTGCGCGAATTTTACAAAATTAACCAGCGGAAATCACCCGAAAAAGAAGCGGTCTGGGTAAATTTTGCTCTTTGAGGGTTCACATATCATGAAAGGGGTTGAAAAATTGTGGATGGGTCAAAAATTAATGAAAATCACTTTAAATTAATAACAAATTAGAAGAAAGCAAAAAAAAAATAAATGAAATATATTTACTCCGCTTGCTAGGGCTTAGGGGTTGTTAGTAGCGTAGGGGTTGGTTTTAGGATGAAGACTCATAAGACTTTTTTCAATGGTTGACCGAAATCTATTGAACCCCATAATTTTATTCCACCACTTACATGAAAAAATTTCCAGTTTCAACCCTTAAATTTCATCCCCCTTGTTAGATATTAATGAAAATTTGCCCATCCGCCTACAGTGGCGCTGTAAATTACCACATCAAATTTAGCCCTGATACGTTGAGCAGTTTTTGAGTTCTCGCATTTTTTTGTTTCCGCATGTTAGGGGGTTGTACCGCCTTTAAGGGTCGTTTTTCGCGAATGATGAATATGACCTTTTTTGTACCATCAATAGAAAGCTTTCGAATGGTAATATTTTCAACTATACATTCTTCATTGAAAATTCGAGTTTCCACCCCTAACTTTCATCCCCTTCGATAATTTTCTCCTAAAATTCGATCTTCCCTTCTCGAAGATGCAGTGTGTAAGATGTCACAGTTTCGCAGAAGATATTGCTTCTCTGTGTCAAATTACAGGGCTTTATGGACGTTTCAACCCCTAAACTCCAACCCCCTATTTCACCACCCCCACATGCCCTAAAGGAAGTTGTGTTTTCAATTTCACCACCCTAACGCAATTCGTTTAAAAATTAAGGTAATTTGTAGATTCATGTTTTCAACACCTCATGATTTCACCCCTTTATGATTTACAGGGGTGAGTTTATTTTTCCGGTGTGACATAACTCCTTGCGTATTTACTGACTTCAGTTGTTCATAAATAAACCAATAGGGTTTCAGAAAAAATAAATAAAATATAATTATCGACTTGCAAAGAGTTAGGGGTGGTTAATGGCCCAGGGGTGGGTTTTAGATTGAAAACTCATAAGACCTTTTTTCAATAGTTGACCGAAATCTATCGAACCCCGTAATTTTAGGCTACCATTTACTTGAAGAAATTTCAAGTTTCAACCCTTAAATTTCATCCCCTTTGTTAGATATTTTTGAAAATTTGTCCATCCACCTATAATGTCACTGGAAATTCACAAACCAAATTCTGCCTTGATACGTTGAGTAGTTTTTGAGTTCTCGTATTTTTGTGTTTCTGCATGTTAGGGGTTGTAGCGCCTATAAGGGTGGTTTTTCGCAAAATATGAATGACACCTTTTTTGAATAATTAATGGAAAGCTATCGAATGACGCCAATTTCGACTAGTACTTATTAAGCGGAATTTCGAGTTGCTACCCCTAATTTCCACCCCATTTGTTCGAATTTACGAAAAAACGCATCCCCCACAAGATTTCACCGATATATGTGTGTACGTTGAGTTTCCGACAGCTGCGTGCAACCCTTGCGGAGTTATCATATTTTTTGTGGTTTTCATCCCCTAAATTTCATCCCCCGAAATTGGCACCCCCTCACTTTCAACAGACTTGAAGGTCGAACGTGCATACTAATTTTCAGCAAGATATCTCCACTAGTTCTCGAGTTATTGAAATTAGTAATTTTTCGGTTTTTCACCCCTAGCTCCCACCCCCTTGGTCCGATATGGCCCAATCCCAATCCCCGCCTTACTTTTCGGGAGACGAAGCTGCCTACCAAGTTTCAGCTCAATATCTCAATCCGTTCTCAAGTTATCCGACGGACAGACTGAGGAGCGATCGAGCGATAGTGCGAGCGATCGAGCGAGCGAGCGAGCGAGCGAATAAGCTAAGACAAGAGTACCTCCGCATTCTGCTACGGCACTAATACACCAAGATAGTTGTAATCCTGTGATCCTTGTGATCCTAATCAGCGTCAAAGCGCGCGATCTGAACTTGAGCAGAGGAAAAGATAGCCCAGGCGTTTTAGATTTTGACCTCGGAAAAAATAATGTAAATCTGAAACTTGGCAGATCAGCTCTATTTGAAGTGCTTAACAATACCGGGTGGCCCATTCTAGACGATCCAGTCGTAATAACTTTTGAACGGAATAAGATATCGACTTGCGGTCTTCGACAGATTCCTTGGCATTGTGGGGGACATGTTTCGCCACAGCTTTGACCTTGCTCAGTTTGCGCATTTCACCCCCCCCTTCACTGTTCTAAGTAGTTTGAGAATTTAGCGAACCGTTTCCGTGAAAAGTTTTGAAAAACTCGATGAAAAATCTGTTGATATGTGGACTAAAAATGTGACTGATTAGATGTCTAATGAGTTTTATTTGTTATTAGCTTTTTTGAAGCATTAATTTTAGCATTCCCACACGGATCAACGAGAGAACCAATAGTGACCTATCCAAACAAAGCTAATAACGATTAAACTCGCTAGACATCTAATCAGTCACATTTTTAGTCCACATATCAACAGATTTTTCATCGAGTTTTTCAAAACTTTCCACGGAATTCCAATTTCAGTAAATTCGAATACAGTACATTTTTGTCTCTAACATGAAAACGGTTCGCTAAATTCTAAAACTGCTTAGAACAATGAATAGCATTTTTCAAGAGCTTTCATTTGATGTATGACTCGAGGTATGTTGCCATTTAAAATTTTGATGTTGATTGGGGTGGGGGTGAAATGCGCAATCTGAACAAGGTCAAAGCTATGGTGAAACATGTCCCCCTCAATGCCAAGGAACCTGTCGAAAACCGCAAGTCGATATCTTATTCCGTTCAAAAGTTATTACGACTGGATCGTCTTGAATGGGCCACCCGGTATATTAAAACTCCCAAAACCTCCGGTGCCGGCTTCATGGAATTCCAGCCGCTGGAACATCTGGAACACTTAAGAAGTGCGGGTTTGCGCTGGAACTGACGCTACGGCCAAACGGTTAGTCCTATCGGCTTCAAATCGATCTTAAACGAATGTATGAGAAACGTGCTATCTTTTTGAGTACTTTTCAATGACTTCACGCTGTATCCGGGCCTCCCGAAAGTGGTAAAAGCCCGCGAAATAAAGAAAAAAATAATTTTTTTAAATTTGAAATTAGACCGATTTCTGTGAGATATCGCAAAAATGTACGACATAAACATTGTAGAGGACAAAAAAAGCTTTCAAACGACACCTTCAAAATATTTCTACGACCAATAGGAACGGAGGTTCACGACCTTGAACACTGCCACGCTGGTTGCCGCAAGCCGAAATGCGCGCGCCGTTTGAGCCGGCCGCTACGTTCCTATTGGTCGTAGAAATATTTTGAAGGTGTCGTTTGAAAGCTTTTTTTGTCCTCTACAATGTTTATTTCGTGCATTTTTGCGATATCTCTCACAGAAAACCGTCTAATTTCAAATTGAAAAAAAAAATTTTTTTTCTTTATTTCGCGGGTTTTTGCCACTTTTGGGAGGCCCGGATACAATTTAAAATCATTGAAAAGCACTAAGAAAGATAGCCCGTTTCTCATACAGTCGTTTAAGATCGATTGGAAGCCGATAGTACTAACCGTTTGACCGTAGCGACAGTTTCAGCGCAAACCTGCACTTCTTCAGTGTTCCAGAAGTTCCAGCGGCTGGAATTCCATGAAGCCGGCACCGGAGGTTTTGGGAGTTTTAGTATGTTGTTAAGCACTTCAAATAGAGCTGATCTGCCAAGTTTCAGATTTACATTATTTTTTCCGAGGTTTTGCCTACTTTGAGACTAAAATGCCTGGGCTAAGAGACATTTCTCTCAATGATCTGATCTGAAAACGCATGATTTCAAATTAAACTATGTCAAAAGACAATTTTGCACTGTTTTGAGCTCAGGATACACGATTTGAGGTAAAACGGTGTGCAAAATACCCTTTTGCCATGTTATAAGCTCAAAATGCACGATTTCAGCTTATGCAGCGTCAAAAACATGTGTTTGCCCTATTCTGAGTTCAAGTGGCACCATTCGGGCTTAAAGCGACGTCAAGAGAACGATTCTACCCTGTCATGAAATCAAAACTAGCTTACGCAATCAAAAACGCGATTTTGCACTGTTATGAGATCAAAATGCACGATTTGAGCGGTTAAACACTTAATCATAGTCGTAAATACGTTTTTGCACTGTCAACAGCTTCAAAAACTCGATTTTGCATTGTTGTAAACCTAAAACGCACGATTTGATCTTAAGCATAGACTCAGGACCAACAATGCCAAAATTTTAAGCCACGAAAAGTTTCAATTCATTAACAATACATCTTCCTCCACAGATAAAAATATTTTAACCTCCCCAACCCCAACACAATTTTAAAAAAATGGAAGGTTACTGCAATCACTAAAATTTTCGAATTCGAGATAACACCAGATCTTCATGTTTTGAGGTCTCAGGAACCCAAAAAAGTGGTTTTCAAAATGTGTCTGTGTATGTGCGTACGTACGTACGTGCGTACGTTTGTAAACACGCCACAGCCAAAACTACTAGACCGATTTGGTTGAAATTTGGTACGTGAGCATGTGATAACCCAACTTAGATCTGAAAAGCTTCTGGAGCCAATCGTGCAACTAGAAATGCCATTTTGGCACATCAACTTTTAAATTTTAAATGCAAACCCCCATTTTTCACGTCACGATAGGAAAGGCTTTCAAATTCTGCTTCTAAAAATGCATTCATTCTCAGTGCCCTTTTGACCAAAAATAAAAAAAAAAGATTTTTATCGGACTTTAAAATCGCGGTACAGCCCAAGCCCCTGAACCGATTTGTCTGAAATTTTGCACATGGGGATTGTATTACACGTCGAAGAGCTGAACAAATTTTTGATTCAATCGGCCCACGGAAAGTGCCGTTTTGGCACATCAATTTCCAACTTTAAAATTATTCAATCATTTAACCATCCAAAACAAGTTTTCGAAAGATTTATTGTCACCATCAGAAAGGTCTTCAAATTCTGGTTTTAAATAAGACAAAATTCGTTCGCATTTAGTGCTCTTTGGGTCAAAAAATCGAAATTTTTTAATAAAACTAAAAATACATTATAGCCCAAATTAGTGAATCGATTTGGCTGAAATTTGGTACATGGAAATAGGGGGACGCGTTGAAGACTCGAAAGGCTTTTGGAAGCAATTGCTGCGCGGGAAGTGCCATTTAAGCATATCAACTTTAAATTTTAAATACAAGGCCTCCCTTTTTATGTCGCCATTAGAAAGACAATCAAATTCTGCTTCTAAAAATGTATTCACAGTTTCTGCCATTTCAGTGGAAAATAGAGAAAAAATTCTTTCTCATTAAAAGGGAGCGGGCTGACAGTGGACGACATAAAGTGGCAGTAATTGTCAAGAAGGTGGCAAAAGATTAACCTTAAAAGGAACATGTTGTCAAATGTGATGGGTGACGTCGGTATTTGTCAGAAAATTGCGAAACTAGTCAAGGATTAAAAAGATTCTGTTGAATTGACTACTATCTACACAGAATACAAAGATCCACGCGATGGGGAGGTTCCAGCCGCTTCTCTGCTGAATTTTTTTCTTCCTACACTCACTGAAAATGACATTTTCGGGACTCAGGAGGGCTGTGAAAGGACCGCTTCTCACGGCTAGTCGTGTAAAAACTATACTAACGGCTAGGCGTGTAAAATGGACAATATGGCGACGGCGATTGGCGTATGAAGGAACACAGCACGCGCGATTTTGCCAAATTTAAATTGTAAGACTTGACGTCTAGATTTTCTTGATCTGTCACTTGGGTTCTCAAATTTCAAAATTAATTATTTATTTATTTTTAACTGGTGTAGGAAGAAAAATGTACCGTTTGATTTTTTAAATTCTTCATCAAAGCAACCGTTGGAAAACAAAAGTCGAATCTTTGATTACTTCAGATGGTTCAGCAGATTTTGAAGCTGTCACTTAATTGTCACTGTCATTTCATTTACAAAACATTTTTGTGTTTTCGAGTGGATTTCTGATGGTTTGCTTGCCAGAGCACAAAATATTTGCCCTCGGGGCCACACTGGCACTCAAGACAATGGAGACTCGGCAGAGTAGTGGCAGAGGCTGACTCTCGGGAACTCCGGAAGGAATAACGATAACAGAAAAACATCATCACTGTAAAGTCTTCTTGTAAGTTGGATTCTCAGATGGTACAGGATGCAAAATTCTGAAAGATTTACTGAAATAATTTAGGATAGAAGGCGCCTAGATACCTGGACTGGAACTCAAAAGAGCCCCCTTGGAATTGAATCACCCCCTGCTCTTTCGTGCTTTGAAAGATACTGTAACTGCCATGAGTGCCATATTATGTGCCTGATGGCCTTATTTATTTATTGATATTTTAATAGAGCAATAAACAAACTGGTAAAATGCTAGGTTATTTAATTTGGCAGCTTCCAGCTTCAAGGTCATGTCGATGAACAGATTCATCAAAGTTCCTAAGTGGATTACAAATTTTTCGCGGGAACAAACAATAATTAGGGAATTTTTGCTAGTGCAGTCCTTTGTCCCTGCAAATAACCTCTAATAAACACGTGTTGAATTGATTAATAAAAAAGATTGCATCCTATGTAACAACATTTATTTGGATATGGACGAGGAAATTGAAACTACAAAAACTGTTGGAAATGTTCACCGTTCACTTCTAAGCACAGGTTAACACGTCTTTTCATGTTCTGGGCTGTGGCCCCATCTTGTTGGAACATTCCATTCTGCAGCTCGTCATCATGCAATTGTGGAAAAAAAACAGACAAGATGTTGTCCCGATATCTTTGGGCAGTGACAGTTTCATCAAAAAATATTGGAATAATGCGCCGACGAGACACAGCCATCCAAAGGCCAATCTTTAATGGGTGCAATGCAGCTTCTCGAAAAATGTGAGGATTTTCAGCACTCCACATTCGCATAGTTTGCGAGTTCACATATCCAGAAAGATGAAACCAGGCCTCGTCCGTGAAAAAAGTCAGATCAAGAAGATTATCATCGTTCATTAGATGATCAGTAAACCAACGACAATATCTGACACGTCTGTCGGGATCACCTGATAAAAGTTCGTGATAGCACTGCATTTTGTAGGGAAATAAATGGAGTTGATTCTTCACGATTTTGCGAGTGGTGCTATAGCATAGCTGAACTTGCTGGGCAGCTCTTCGCAGGGATGTGGTTGGTTCATTCTCGAAGACTTGTCGAACATTCTGGACTGCTTCTTCTGTCTGAACTGTCGGTCTGCCACTACCCTTCTTTCGTGTAATGTTGCCTGTCTCTTCAAACAAGCTTACTGAGCGTCGAACCATTGAAAAGAAATCAGCATCAAGAATGGCAACATTTGGGAACTGCTGCCGGAATTCTTCGAGACACGCCCGCATATTGTAACGCCATTCCCCATTTTCTGCTTGAAAACCAGTGCGAAAGTAAGCTTTAACAGCGAATATTTTATGCTCAACCAAGAAAACCATCGTGAAAAACCGTGAAACTGTAAACAAACTCGAAAATATTTATTTCTGCAAATGACAGATGATGACAGATTAAAGTGACAGCTGTAAAATCTGAACCATCAGAAGTAATCAAAGATACGACTTTTGTTTTCCAACGGTTGCTTTTGTGACGCGCTTCGCTCGGTGTGTTGACGGTTGCTCGGGCGCCAGATTTTTAGGCTGGTTTACTCCAGTTGCTCGCGGGCTGCTTTTAGACAGTCGAGAAATACGCCAGGTGTTCGAACGGCGGTGACGAGAAGGAATGGGGGGTCGATTAGTCAGACGGCACAGACAGAGATACTAGTTATGACGAAAGACGGACGGTACAGAAACGGCACATGATAACGGCACAATCTACGGTTTCGGTGAACTCGCTCCCTCTCGCTCGGACGAATTAAATTGACAAAAGACGGCGGGACGCTTGTCGTACTACCCTGCTCGGAAGCTGAGAGGTTTCCCCTCGCGCTCACGGACAAGATGGCAGACAGCGGGACTGACGGCCCCGGTTTCTGTTCGCCTATCGAGGGAATCCCCTTCACACGCTCGAACAGAACGCCGTGCCACGAGTTTCCTTTCCTCCCGACCTTATGCGATTGTGGATGGGAACCCCTTCGCACGCTCAGATAAAGTCAGTAGGAAATCCCAACTACGCGTTAACGGAGGCGGTTAGCAAACCTTTCCTCCCGATTTTATGCGATTGTCGATGGGAACCCCTTCGGACGCACAGATAAAATCGGTAGGAACTCCTAACTACAACAAGATTGACGCGGCAATCAAACTAACGGAAAGAGAGAGACAGAACACCTAATGAAACATTTATTCAGACACAACTAGTACAATAATTAACCCGGACGGTTACCTCGGTTTACAAAACTAACGGCTGAATTAAAACTCAAGCTAAACAATACGGCTGACTTGACTCGGAGCGTTTGCTGAGTGAGAACTCAAGCCAAACTAAACATAAACAATGCGGAGCGCTCCTTATATAGATTTCCACCTCCTGGCGGCTACGTGCTCGCGCGACGTCGAGTGGAGATGGCACGGCGGAGAGGGAATTCGGTACTGCTCGCGCGGCCTCGGTGTCTTCCTCGGCGGTGGGGGAGCGCTCGATGTGGTGACATCTTTCTTCAGGGCTGTCGGCTGAAATATTCCTGAAATATTGAATTAATATTATAGGTTCCTGAAGTCCAGCGATGGCGAAAGGAAATCCTGTGGCTTCGACGTTATTTTATTCCTTCCAGGCGAAGAAATCACCACACGGCTCTTGAAGCTAGCAGAGCGGAGAGTCGGCGGCGTTGATAACGCGGTGTTTATCAACAACTCGGCGCGGCAGATTAATAAATGCGGGGGCGGAGTACCGAAATTGGTAACGGAGAAATTCACTTCGTTACATACCCCCTCCTCTTCGGGAAAGAGAAAAATTTCGAAGACATTTTTCTCTTTTTGTAGAGAGAGCGTGGCGGCCAGCGGAGACGGGGACGGTGACGGCGGTGACGGTGGTGGCGGCGGTGACGGGGCGGTTGTTCAACGGGGCGGATATTCATCAGGGTTGGCCTGATGGTGGCTGTACGGGCCACAGCATCCGCACGTGGGGCACGGATTCCAGGGGGCGGTGGTTCGGCGGTACGGGGGCGGAGACGGAGTTCGGCGGTTGCAGCAATTCCGGGACAATACCCCGATCGACCCGCAGACGGAGCAGAACATCACCGCTTGTCTAGCGGGGCATTGACTGCGAAGATGGCCGGTGCCCCCGCAGCGCCAGCAGCTCGACTCCGGGGCCGTGATCCGGGTCGGGGCGGTTGGTGGTGGCGAGGCTGCTAGCCGGCGGACGGGTGGCACGTATCGAGGCGGCGATAGGCCCCAAGAGGATGATGTGGACGGCGAGGGTCCTCTGGTGGGCGTTGGTGTTCGGGGCGGCGGGTCCGCTGGTGCGGAGGGAGTCGACTGATAGTCGAGGTCCCAATCGCTATCGCTGGCCATCTGCAACAGAGGACGGTTCAAAGGTGACGGTTGGAAACGGAAACCCAGGACAGTCGGGGACGGGAAACTTTGACGGGCGGAAGGCTGGCACATCGTGTTTCAGAGACGATGCAATTTCGGCCGGTTTGCGTGACGGTGGTGTGACGTGTTTGCAGGCGTCATCAAAAGGTGGACGGTTTGAAGGTACTGTCGAAAGGACGGTGTGTCAGTAATCGTGGACGGGGACGGCAATCGTGGACGGCGACGGTAATCCCATCTTGGTTGGCTTTTCCCGGTAGCATTGAGCAAACGTTGTCTTCAACGTTCTGTTGGCTTCTGTCGGCTGCTGGGTTAGCTTGGGGACAATCTCGCTATGAAGACTGGTGGGGACGGACTCCACATTGGAAGCTCAGCTTCCTCTTCTTCAAAGGTGACCTGCGCTCTACTGTGGTTGACGTGATTCTTGACCAGTCGGGGGAGGCAGGTTGTTGGTGGGGGTGCCGCCGAGGACAGTTTTCGGCGGCTCAGTTGGTTCCGGTTGTTTTCATCTTTCTCCGGGGTGCGGTTCTCTCCATCCGGACTGAGCGAACATTGCTGTCAATGTCGGTTGGCTCATCTGTCCGGACTTCTCGGGTAGGTGTTCGGTGGGGCACAGTGTGACCTGCAACACTTTCCAGTATGCAGGTCTTCGGCTCGTCCATCGGACTCATGGGGATTACTGCTCCGAGTTCGGATCTCGTGCAGCCCCTCAACCCAGATTGATGGACGAAGCGACACCGGGGAAGGTCCCGGTGTCATCGGCGGTGGCAACAGTAGTCACCTACTACTGTTGCCGACAGCGGGTCTTCTGAGGACGTCGGTACTGGGGAAGTGGCCGTTTCCACCCCCCTCCGGTGATACGCCTGGGTCGCTCGCTGCGGCGGCGAACGATCCTACCACCGGGCCAGACAACATCGACGTTGCCCCCCTCAGAAGACAGGTTTTCCGGTCGTCGGTGTTCTCTCGGAGACAGTTGCATGGTCCTAATTGTGTTAGCCTGGTCATCGGTTCATGTTCGGTGGACGTCATGTCTGACATCACCGGAAATGGTGATCCGGTTCACCTTTTCCTTTGTTCTTTGTCGGCACGGTCTTTCTTGGCGGCGAGAATGGTCATTCTACGCGTTTCGGGGCGGTCGGGAGTCTTCGGGTGTTGTCGGAAATCCTCGGGGTTTCGTGTTTGGTCGGTTGGTCGGAGACGGGACGGTCCTTCTCTACGGAAACGGTTCCTGAACGGGGATCGGAGCTTGTCGGAGTTCGTCGGGTGTTGTCGGAAATTTTCGGAGATTCGTGGTCGGTCGGTTGGAGATGGTACGGTCCTTCTCCACGGAAAATTCGAAAAACGGTCCCTGCTCGGGCGCCAAATATGTGACGCGCTTCGCTCGGTGTGTTGACGGTTGCTCGGGCGCCAGATTTTTAGGCTGGTTTACTCCAGTTGCTCGCGGGCTGCTTTTAGACAGTCGAGAAATACGCCAGGTGTTCGAACGGCGGTGACGAGAAGGAATGGGGGGTCGATTAGTCAGACGGCACAGACAGAGATACTAGTTATGACGAAAGACGGACGGTACAGAAACGGCACATGATAACGGCACAATCTACGGTTTCGGTGAACTCGCTCCCTCTCGCTCGGACGAATTAAATCGACAAAAGACGGCGGGACGCTTGTCGTACTACCCTGCTCGGAAGCTGAGAGGTTTCCCCTCGCGCTCACGGACAAGATGGCAGACAGCGGGACTGACGGCCCCGGTTTCTGTTCGCCTATCGAGGGAATCCCCTTCACACGCTCGAACAGAACGCCGTGCCACGAGTTTCCTTTCCTCCCGACCTTATGCGATTGTGGATGGGAACCCCTTCGCACGCTCAGATAAAGTCAGTAGGAAATCCCAACTACGCGTTAACGGAGGCGGTTAGCAAACCTTTCCTCCCGATTTTATGCGATTGTCGATGGGAACCCCTTCGGACGCACAGATAAAATCGGTAGGAACTCCTAACTACAACAAGATTGACGCGGCAATCAAACTAACGGAAAGAGAGAGACAGAACACCTAATGAAACATTTATTCAGACACAACTAGTACAATAATTAACCCGGACGGTTACCTCGGTTTACAAAACTAACGGCTGAATTAAAACTCAAGCTAAACAATACGGCTGACTTGACTCGGAGCGTTTGCTGAGTGAGAACTCAAGCCAAACTAAACATAAACAATGCGGAGCGCTCCTTATATAGATTTCCACCTCCTGGCGGCTACGTGCTCGCGCGACGTCGAGTGGAGATGGCACGGCGGAGAGGGAATTCGGTACTGCTCGCGCGGCCTCGGTGTCTTCCTCGGCGGTGGGGGAGCGCTCGATGTGGTGACATCTTTCTTCAGGGCTGTCGGCTGAAATATTCCTGAAATATTGAATTAATATTATAGGTTCCTGAAGTCCAGCGATGGCGAAAGGAAATCCTGTGGCTTCGACGTTATTTTATTCCTTCCAGGCGAAGAAATCACCACACGGCTCTTGAAGCTAGCAGAGCGGAGAGTCGGCGGCGTTGATAACGCGGTGTTTATCAACAACTCGGCGCGGCAGATTAATAAATGCGGGGGCGGAGTACCGAAATTGGTAACGGAGAAATTCACTTCGTTACACTTTGATGAATAATTTAAAAAATCATACGGTATAATTAACATTACAGATTACAGCAGCAATTTGGTGTCTGTCACAAACTAAAGGATCCTCCTGCTCCTTACATAGAGCAACAATATAGGACTTTTCATAACTAATTACGTAAATAACTATTATTATATTCGGTACAAGATAAGAAAGTGGCTGAACACACTATGAAATCTGGCGAAATCTGATGTATTCGAGTTTTAGCTTCATACATATTTCAGCGATTCGTACGAAACAACTTGACCATTACAGGTTCATTAACCATTTCTGTAGAGAATTGTATGTCTTATAAAAAAGGTAAACATGGTTTGTATGTTTATCTTGCTTAGTTTCTGAAATATTTGCGAAAGAGCGGAAAACAGTTAGGTACTTCTTGGTTGTTTCTAAAAATTTTTAATACATTTTCTTTTTGCATCGGTGCAAAAGCTTTTCCCAAAAAGATTAAGGCTTTATTGTGGCCTTTTTGTCCTGGTTGCAACCCGTTTGGGTATTTTTGCCTTGTTACTCCCTTTTTGTATAATAACTGAATTGCTCATCCAGTACGTTTGGTCATTATATTGAAAAACGTTAACCATAGCAACGGAGTAAACAAAGTGAAAATTTTCGAATAACAAAAAAATGGTAAGTAAATCCTCTTTTATGTAACAATTATTGATACCTATTTAAAATTATATAACAGAAAAAAGTTGAAACCATCTAAGTACATAATAGGCAAATCTATTCTTTTGGGCATATACGAGTAGAGTCCCGTGTCAGTGCCGTAGCTAGGGCGTGGCGAAGGTGGCATTTGCCACGGGCGCACGAGGTGTAGGGGCGCCGCGGTGGTGGTTAGGCAGCAGTTGAGATAATAGAACCTTTTGTTTTTGCTTGTCAGTTATTATATTGGGGGCAAGGGGCGCCGCGGTAATGGTTAGCCACAGGCGTCCCCGGATGTAGCTACGGCTCTGCCGTGTCATTAGGGAGTCACCAAACCTCATGTGAAAACTTTTACTCTGTAGATTCAATTCCTCATTTTATAAGACTCATTCGCACATATTCCAGTTTATTCCTCTTGATTTTCAAAATGAGACGCACATAAAAATCCGTAGCGCTCAATTGTCTGCGAATTAAATTTATTCTACTGAAATTGTAAAAAATCTGGAATTTGTAAAAAAACCAATATCTTTGAAAGTACTTACGAATTTATAAAAATCTTAGGAAATCGCTTTTGTTTCTGATGGCCTTAACAGCAATTATGAGATTTGGGAGATAATGACGCGGGACTCTACTCGGCCATACCTGGGACTCTACTCGGCTATCATTACTCCGAGCGGGTACGGGTACCGGGACTCTACTCGGCTTTTCCCATTCTTTTATGTCTATTTACAGAATACCAGTGAAAAATTTGTATACATCAGAGGGGATATTTTGGAAACATCGGTCGAGTACCCCCTTGTCCTGGCATGAAAATGGATGCCGGCCTGGCTAAGGCAGTGAAGTAACTAACTTTACAACATTAGTTACCTTATTAATTTATTTCAACAAAAACTTCGCGGTATCACACCACGTATATCTACAGGGTGAGTCTGAAAGACTCCACATCCTTTATACCATAGAATCTACTGTTCAAATGATGAAGCTTGGTGCAAAAATTATTGGTCAATTGTGATTCCTCTTGATGTTATAAGCCGCCAAAGATCTTCATTTTTAAAAGTTCTTTTCAAATATCTTTCGAAAGGTGTATCGTAGGATTTTGAATTTTTGCACAGCATTGTTACAGACCAAGATGCAACTACTGATGGTACTTAAGACATTATCCAAGAAGCGGATCCCTGTTATACAGGGTGGTCCCGATGTTATTTGCCCTTGAACTTTTTTATGTTTGAGAATATCGCTAATTTGCCTGTGCGGCCGAATTCTCCGTTCAATTATAAAACTTTTTTGGCTCTTAAAATTTTTCGAAGAAACTAACCACTCACGAGGAAAATTCAAAAAACCGAAAACATGATCATCGTGATAAACCTACAATTTCAATAAAAATCAAAGTGTACGTTGACACGCATCACATTTCAACTGTTTTTTTGCATTGAAGGTGTTGTCCTACATCTGTGCCCAGAACCATTGCTCACAACTGAAGAAAAAACATTGATGGTAATTTCACTTTTTCATGAGGTAGACTCATCATTGGTTTTAAGGTGATTACCTGCATCATGTTTTCGGTTTTTTCAATTTTCCTCGTGAGTGGTTAGTTTTTTCGAAAAATTTTAAGAGCCTCCAGCTCCATTAAACCATATCTGCAAATTGACCAGGAACATCATTTAAGAATCGTGCGGCAGATGAGAAGTGGATCTCCAACAACTGCAGCAGTTTCAGATCCTGTTCCTACACTTGGGGCTCATCACGACAGCAGTAGCAACGCCACTGTTATCACTGCGTCTTCTATGATAACAAACCAAATCACTGGAAACGATCTCAAAAACCACACTACTTTTACTAACTGTTCATTTTTTATTAATTGTTCTAATGTTAGGTAGGTAATACAAGTAGATACCGAATAAATATTTTTCTAAACCTAACTTTACCTACTTATTGTAAAAAAGCACCTGGTATTTTTTCGGTGAATAAAATGCTAGTCGCTTTTTATTCAAGAAAATGTCATGTCATTGGCAGAAAACCAGAAAATAGGTATAAATATTCCTGCAAATAGCAAGAGCCCTTCAGTTCATTCTCAAAAACCCGCGATGCGATCTGAAAGAATTCTACAACACTGTGATTTTATCCGAAGAGTGTGCGCTTAATTTTTTGCGTAACCACAATGTTTTGGCTGAAGAACATGAGATTGATCCCTGTGTTAAATGTGGCACGAGAATTGTGGAAAAACGAAGAAGACTGAGAAATGGGGAATGGACTCCAGTGTACCGTTGTCCAGCGAGGGGGTGCCAGACAACAAGATCAATTCGAAATGGGAATCGATTTTTCCATTACACAGATTTGAACAACCGAATTAACTGCAACCTTACCCTCTGTCAAATTTTGGAACTCGTGTTTCTCTTCATTATGGAGGTTCCTCACAAAACATCATCACATCTCACTGGACGAGCAGAACATACCATCAACGACTGGTTTAATATGTGTCGCGAAATATGTACTCAAATTATCTCCGTGAATCATCGTGGCCAGTTGGTTGGGACAGAAGAAGATCCGATTCAAATAGACGAAGCATATTTTTGCGGACGTCGGAAATATCACAGAGGACGGCTTTTACGAGGAGACCATCCTCCTGAATCAGAAGACAGCGACGCCGAAGTTGAAAATCAACGAAACCATGGGAGAAGAATTGACGGAGTTTGGGTGTTTGGGCTAGCAAATAAGACCGAAGCCCGATATTTCTTTGTTGAACGTCGGGATCGGCTGACCCTCTTGCCTATAATTCAGAGAGAAGTGCAACGCAATTCGGTGATACACTCGGATGAATGGCGGGCTTATTCAGCACTTAATCAACTTGGCTACGAACACCATACTGTGAATCATCAGGAGAATTATGTGGATCCAGACACGGGGGCTAATACTCAAAGAATTGAAAGATCATGGCGGGACGCAAAAGTGCAAATTCTAAAGAGAATGCGAGGAGTGCCTCTTCACCACCTCCAATCACATTTGGATACTTTTTCATGGAGGAAGCTGAATAAAAATGAACCCGATTTATTCATATGTTTCCTACGCGACATACAAATTGTATATCGATAGTTATTAATTACTTTTATTTAATTATTATTAGATTAATTATTTCATTAATAAAATTGAATATCTACACGGTCCGTGGTTTTTCTTCTTAACTCTGGATAGTCGTTATCAGAGTGTTTCGTAGGTGGCACGAATAGGTAGAGCGCATACGGACAGGTAGAGCGCACACTACAGTGGTATGTTGCATGTAGAGCGCATACTACAGTAGCACCGAAAATTCTGCAATTTTATTGGTTTAAATAGTTTGAATGCATTAATCGCTGGAAAACCGTCCTGCTTTTCACTCGTGGTGTTTTTCAATTCAAAACCATGGTGATTGGTCGACTGTCTATAAATTCTGACGTTTGATTGGTTTAAAATTCTTGAGTTGTTTAATCAAACTTAAACTTGGTTCTTGTTAAATGTAGAAACAGATTAAATATGGAAACTTGTGAATCTTTACTTTTGAGTAAAGAATTACTGTTAGGCAAGGCTTGCTACAATTGGGAACCATCGAAGAAGGTTTACTTGATGCGATGGCGGCGACGAGTGAACAGCCAGAAAAATCGCTCTGTACAATTTGTGGTAGACCGGCGGTAAAAAAGCGGCTTGTTTGGTTAAACTGTGACCTACACTTAGGGTTGCCACCCGTCCTCCTTTTGGGAGGACAGTCCTCCTTTCGACTCTCCCGTCCTCCCGTCTCCCACTTATTAGCGGAGGACGCAGAATGTCCTCCTTTCGTATGACCGTGGTATGACCTGCTGTATATTCATGTAACCGGCGCATTAAATGGCTTATGTTGGTATTGTTGATTGCATAATCGTTGCAAACGGACAAACGATGCGTGAGCAAGGTCAAATGAGCATGTCAAATGTCAAATAGCAAATAGCATACGACCTACGACTGACGACATGTCACTGATGTCACTTGTCAGTGCTTTTGCCTCCACATTGCTGGGAAGAGCGAATGTAATTAATTCTTGGTGAATATTAGGATTATTAGGTATGTTATGATTAATAATTTCGTAAGTAAGTTGTACCTCTATTCAGTTTGATTCCCTGCAATGTGATGAGTGATGATGATTACTACTACTACTACTACCTAATTTCATACCAAAATGAGTGAAAGTGCAAAGCAAAATACCCAAGAACAGGCAAACAATGGATCTGAATCAGACAATGGCATGGATCTGTTCTCCAATTCCGACAATGACAAAAACTCTTACTGTGATGAAGAAAAAAAATTATCTAGTCCCAAGAAAAAACGAAAAAGGCTGAGTAAATATTCAAAGGCATGGGAAGCACAGCACAACTGGCTTCTTCCTTCAAGAAACCCCTATGAAGCTCAATGTAAGCTATGTCGAAGTTCTATCAACATATCAAATGCACTATCACTAGAAACACCCCACTACACCGAAACACTTGATTTACACTGCTGACGCGTTTCGAACACAATGTGCTCATTATCAAAGCCGAAGCTAAAACAACCTACCTGTCTAGAAACTGAAATATTTATAGGCCCACCCGCGTAGCTCCGCCCCTCGCCTGATCTCGATAGACCAATCACAGGTCGAGAAATGGTCACGCAAGGGTGAACACGTATAAATACAACAAGTCCTACTTAAAGTAGCGTAAACAGAGATGAATATGCGATCGGGCCTGTATCAGCGTTCATAACCCTATCTCTAGACTTATGAATTGTGATACTCTCCCAAGCGTCGAGCATCTGCATCTTGTTAACGCTACAAACTAACTTAATATTATCACTTATTCTATGGTCATTGTATAAAGCATGTAGGGCAACACTGGATTTCTCAGTTCTGCCATATTTAAGGTGGGCTAAGTGCTCGACCTGTGATTGGTCTATCGAGATCAGGCGAGGGGCGGAGCCACGCGGGTGGGCCTATAAATATTTCAGTTTCTAGACAGGTAGGTTGTTTTAGTTTCGGCTTTGATAATGAGCACATTGTGTTCGAAACGCGTCAGCAGTGTAAATCAAGTGTTTCGGTGTAGTGGGGTGTTTCTAGTGATAGTGCATTTTTCCACCGAAGTTGTCCAGTGTTTCCATAGTGAACATATCAAATGGTGGATATAGTCGAATAACAAGACATGAAGAAACTTCTATTCACAAAAAGCGAGCTTCAGCTAGTAATATGAGTGCAGTTTTGGGAAAATATTTTTCTAAACAGGATTCCAACGAAGAAATTAGGCACACTATAGTAGAAGTTTCAAAAATATATCACACAGTAAAGCATAACCAGTCTTATAATGCATTAGATTGCAATTTCAAGCTGGATAAGCTCCTATTTGAGGATTCTCAGATTTGTAAGAAAATATCATGTGGGCGTACGAAAAGTGAGGCCATCGTTGAAAACGTATTGGGTCCCTTGTCAATGAAAAAGGTATTGGAATTGTTAAAAGACTCATTTTTTTCCATCCAACTTGATGCCTCCAATAAGAAAAATGTGAAACTATTTATTGTTACAATTCAGGTATTTACTTTAGAAAATGGCGTTGAAAATTTTCTGTTGGAATTTAGAGAAAATCCTGATGAATCTGCAGATGCCATGTTTAAATTGTTAGAAAGTGTCATAAATGAGTATTCACTTAGCTGGGAAAGAATTTCAGGCTTCAGTGCAGATAACACAAACTCCAATTTTGGAAACAAGCATTCAGTTTTCACAAATTTAAAAGAGAGAAATGGTCAAATAATAAAGGCAAATTGCCATGCACATATCATCCATAATTGTGTAAAACATGCAATGGAAGCCTTAGATTTTGATTTGGAGAACTTGGTCTTAAAAATTTATTCTCATTTTTCTACATCTGCTAAACGCCGAGAGACCTTAAAAAGTTTTTTTGAATTTGTAGAAACTACGTGGAAAGAATTAATTCGACATGTGGGAACAAGGTGGTTGTCTTTAACTCCTTGTGTTGACAGACTTTTACTTAATTTCAAACCCCTTATGAGTTATTGTCTTTCTTTAGATAAGGACTGCCCACGACAAATAATTGGTTGTACAGTGGTGTAATTGATGTCCAAAAAAAAAACATATTCTTATACTTGAGTTTTATGATGTTATTGTGTTGATTCATGCTCTCAAGGGTTTTCAGTGATATTTATTAGGTATACATAACGGGTTTCTACGTCTTTCCTTTTTAAATTCAATGTTTTGCAGTAGAAAAATTTCCTTCATAGTGCGAAGATCTTGTGATTTGTCTACTTATTTTGTGTTAAGATTTTTAAGAAGAAAGATGGTAAGTTATTTATTTATTACCTTCTATTTACCTTTATCTGATCTGCTTTATTATAGTTCATGTTATAAAAGTACAGATTTAATTATAGGTAAAAGTTAACCTTTCAATTGTGTCATTTTTAACAGACTATTAGGACTTTGTTATGATATTAAGGCCCGGTATTTTCACTCATTACATACCTAAGTCTGTTTGCCGGTTAATTCTCTTTGAAACTATATGGTAATTGTCTTCCTATGTAAAATATATGGGAACTTTTTGATATAAAATTCATTATTGCGGTTAAACTAATAAAGCTGCAGTTTTTGCAGTATTGGCGTAATGATAAGAATTGTTGCGCTTATTGAAACGCGTATGTTGATACAAAAATTATTTAATTTGAGTGGTCTCTCGATTTACATTTAAAGTGTGCGATCTGCTTTAATTTTTATGTATACACTCAATACATTAACATTATTGAGTCACATTTTTTTTTAATAGGTATCTAATAAGTAGGTATTTACGTATGGATATTATACTTATAGCAAAATTTAAAATATTAATTAAAGTTCTTTTGCCAAGATACGACAAAATTTTTTCATAAGACTGAATGTAATTTTTTATTATGTATTTTTCTTAAGAATAAATTTCTTAAATATTGCGAAATTTTAACTTATTTTTTTTAATTCGAAACTGTACTAAAGGACCCTATCGGTTTTCACTGATTTGCGTTTCAAGCGTGACCAAACCCCAAATCTTTACTTGTAGACTTAGTGGGCTCTAAGGAGGTGTCTGTGTTAATTTCAAGACCTTGCTATGCTGCCAACCAGTTAGAAAAAAAAATTGCAGCGATCTCACTGCTCACATTCGAACCGTTTGAATACGAGGCATGAAGCGTTTGCTAATTTTCTGACCGCTCAATCACTACACCTTAAGGTGCAGGGTTGCCAAAATAATGTTAAAATCTCAAACAATAACTGTACCTGTTGGATAATACGGCTTCATAACGAGCTAGTTTTAGGAGCATGAGACGTTCACTATTTTTTGCAAACATGCTCAGCAGGACATATTGTACATACTGTAACAATTTCAAGACCGTACCACTATTGCTTCACCCATTAGAAAAATCATTTAAGAGCCTCCGGACAGTTCATGAACTACCTTTAGGAGCATGAGACATTCACTATTTTTTGTACACATGTGCACTAGGACCTATTGTGTATACTGCCCCAATTTCAAGACTGTACCACTATGGCTTCACCCATTAGAAAAATCATTTAAGAGCTTCCGGACAGTTCATGAACTACCTTTAGGAGCATGAGACATTCACTATTTCTTGTACACATGTGCACTAGGACCTATTGTGTATACTGCTCCAATTTCAAGACTGTACCGCTATGGCTTCACCCATTAGAAAAATCATTTAAGAGCCTCCGGACAGTTGATGAACTACCTTTAGGAGCATGAGACATTCACTATTTTTTGTACGCATGTGCACTAGGACCTATTGTGTATACTGCCCCAATTTCAAGACTGTACCACTATGGCTTCACCCATTAGAAAAATCATTTAAGAGCCTCCGGACAGTTGATGAACTACCTTTAGGAGCATGAGACATTCACTATTTTTTGTACACATGTGCACTAGGACCTGTTGTGTATAATGCCCAATTTCAAGACTGTACCACTATGGCTTCACCCATTAGAATAATCATTTAAGAGCCTCCGGACAGTTGATGAACTACCTTTAGGAGCATGAGACATTCACTATTTTTTGTACACATGTGCACTAGGACCTATTGTGTATACTGCCCCAATTTCAAGACTGTACCACTATGGCTTCACCCATTAGAAAAATCATTTAAGAGCTTCCGGACAGTTCATGAACTACCTCTAGGTGCATGAGACATTCACTATTTTTTGTACACATGTGCACTAGGACCTATTGTGTATACTGCCCCAATTTCAAGACTGTACCACTATGGCTTCACCCATTAGAAAAATCATTTAAGAGCTTCCGGACAGTTCATGAACTACCTTTAGGAGCATGAGACATTCACCATTCTTTGCACACATGCTCAGCAGGACATATTGTACATCCTGTCCCAATTTCATGACTGTACCATTATGGCTTCACCCATTAAAAAAATTATTTAAGAGCTTCCTGACAGTTCATGAACTACCTTTAGGAGCAGGAGACATTCACCATTCTTTGCACACATGCTCAGCAGGACATATTGTACATACTGTCCCAATTTCAAGACTGTACCACTATGGCTTCACCCATTAAAAAAATTATTTAAGAGCTTCCTGACAGTTCATGAACTACCTTTAGGAGCATGAGACATTCACCATTTTTTGCACACATGCTCAGCAGGACATATTGTACATACTGTCCCAATTTCAAGACTGTACCACTATGGCTTCAGCGGGATAAAATCAGTGCCGACCTCCGAACGCCACTGCTTCATTTGTAAGTCGATACAAGAAAGAAAGAGAATATCAGAATCTGCCATTAAGCAACTGTGGGACCAGATTAGGTTTTGTCTACCCCTTAATAACCGATGTTGCCAAATCCACATCGTAGATGGCAGGTTTACCACTGTCTCGATGGAACAGATCAAGCAATTGGGCAACATAAAGTCCGGAACAGACATGAAAGAGCAGGAATTTGTTGAATGGCTCTACGTAGTTTCTGGTGGCAAAGAACCTGCGAAACCCAGGAAGAAGAAGTTGCGAATGGACTTCTCCGATTCGAATGATTTGTCGGACGAAGACTACTTCACAGTTGTCGGTATTTCCAAGGACAATTTTGAACATTTGCATACCTTCATCGAGAAGCGTATGCATTGTTCTAAGAACCGACACACTAAGAACGCACTTGCCATGCTTTTGATGCTACTGAAAATGAATGTCACCCAGACACTTCTTGCTCTAATCTTTGGTATAAGCCATCAAAGCATCGTCAGCGAAACGATTGATACTGTCCTTAATTTGCTAACGGAGAATTTTGTGCCAAAATATCTGGGAATGCGCCATCTAAACGACAATCAACTTCGTGAGCATTCTAGAGAGACATTCAATACTGTCTTTGAAGATCACACTTTTGTCATTATGGACGGCACGTATTTATACATTGAAAAATCTTCGGACCACGAATTGCAGAGGCGAACATATTCAACGCAGAAATCTCGCAATCTAGTAAAACCCTTTATGATTGTTCTGCCATCTGGATATATACTAGACGCACCCGGACCTTTTCTTGCGGACTCATCAAATAATGACGCCGGAATTTTGAATGCACTGCTAAAGGATGATGACGGTCTTAAGGATTTCCTTCAATCCAGAAATGTACATTTTGTACTCGACCGTGGTTTCCGCGATTCCATCAGATTGCTTGATGATATGGGCATCTCGCATCACATGCCTGCTCTAATGCAAAGAGATCAATCCCAGTTCACCACTAAAGACGCAAACGAGTCTCGTAAGGTGACACTTGTTAGATGGATCGTTGAAGCAGTGAACGGTAGAATCAAGACCAAGTTCAAATTCTTCGCCGACGTAATTCCGGGAAGCTATTTTCCAAAAATAGGTCGCCTATTTAAATTGTGTGTGGCTCTGTTGAACGCTTACTCTCCGCCGTTAAAAGAAAATACAGAGCGATCCACCAATTTTGCTGTACAAGCACTGCGCAGACAAGCTGAAGAAAATGAACTCGCTGAAGAGTTGAAAACTCTCCAAAATGGCCGCTGGACAAGGGTGGCGATAACTGAACTAGCGTTTCCAAGGTTAACTCTTGATCAACTGGAGAATTTAACATTGGGAGTATACCAAATCCAGCTGGCCAAAGAATATATCAGAGAGCAGCGGAAGGCCAATCAAGAACTAAAAGTGTACAGAAATCAAAGATCGCCTCAAATCTTGCGGACGAAAATTCACTCACGGTTCATCTCCCGTAAGAATCACACCGTATGGATTAAAGTGGATCATTCCAAGGAAGGCTTAGAGGCTATTTCGTCTTACTATTGCGAATGCAAGCAAGGTGCAAGAACCATCGGGTGCTGCGCTCACATTGCAGCGGTAAACTAAATATAATGGTTAACATTCTCTTAAAAATCTATTTTAGACTATTTGGCATTTGTCTTATAATAGGCACATACCAGGAGGGCACGAAAAATCCAGAGCCGTCAACTTCTTGGATGCGAAAAGTTCGAGTAATTAGGTAAGACTTCAATCCATTGCTAGCGGATAGATTCTAATATACATTCCTGTTTCCAGAACACGTTAAAGAAGGCAGCCATTTCACCACTTCTTGCGACAGTTATGTCGAAGTTTTTAAATCAAATCAAAAACATCGGTATGCAGCACTTTTCACAACAGATATTAATGATATTAATAATGCCCCTTATACAAAAACCAAATTATACTATATAAACCTGACTTAGGACAATTCGAACTTGAGGTAAACAAGTTTTGATAACTAACAAACTTTAATATTTACACTAAACTGAAACATTTGTTATTTCGGGGATAATCTGTTGTAATAATGAAAAAAAAAAATTAAAAAATATTGCAGTATAATTGAGCAGAAAGTGTAAAAAATAATGTAAAAACTTGAAATAAACAAAATCAATGTGTAAACATTTTACTCATTTTTTTTGTATCTACTACAAATATATATTTTTTAAGGAGAAAACACCACTAAAAGAAGTTTCAACAAAAGCTATTTTACCTGTGAGTATACTTTACTTACCTATATTTTTATAATGCATTGGCATTACTTACTAATATTAACAAATCGTTAATATTCACTTGTACTTGAGTGTACCTATGAATAAAGTATTTTTTTTTTAATTTTTCAATTGTAACAGGTCGTACTCGGAGGTAATTAATTTTAAAACTTGGTTAGGTTGTGTTAAATTAGAACTTGTTTACTTTAAGTTCGGATTGATTCCTAAGTCAGGTTTTTTTGTATAAAAATGTGCATTATACATATAAAAATTATAGCTACATTACCAGACATGTCAAAACCAAAACGTATTATATAAACATGACTTAGGACAATTCGAAGTTGAAGTAAACAAGTTCTGACAATTAACAAACTTTGATATCTACATTAAATTGAAACATGTCATTTTGGGCATAATTTATTGCAATTATTAAAAATTTTAAAAATATTGTAGAATAACTCAGCAGAAAATGTAAAAAGGTAAAAACTTGAAATAAAAAAATCAATGTGTAAATATTTTACTGATAGTTTAATTTTTTTTGTACTAAAAATATATATTTTTAAGGAGAAAACACCACCAAAAGGAGTTTCGACAAAAGCCATTTTACCTGTGAGTATACCTACACTTACATACTTTTATAATTTTTTAAAAATTAAGTATCTGCCTTTTAAAATTTTTAATTGTAGCTAATCTTACCTAAAGGTAACTTCGTGAAGTTGTGTTAAATTTGAATTTGTTTATTTTAAATTTGAACAATTCTAAGTCAAGTTTTTTGCGTAAAAAGGGCAACTACGTTACCAGACACGTCGAAACTAAACCGTGTCTTTGCACACTATAAAAAAAAACGTAACCTAGGATTATTTGAATTTGAAGTAAACGAGTTGTAGGTATAGTCGGGAGATAAAGTCTTAGTTCTAAATTAGCCCAAATTAGTCTGAATTAATAATAAAAATAATAATAAGTTTATTGATTGAATATGAATAATTATACAATCAATTGGCTTTTTTATCAGCTTCCCAGTGAACTGGGTGTTGCTGAACTAAATGTAAAAAAAAAGTTAGATCAATCACAGTGAAGTGATGATTAATGTCCATTTTGCTAACATATTACAAATGAATTCACAATTATTATTTTTTATTTAAAACACGATTTTGCCTAATAAAATTTTATCAGATTATTATAATCGTGTAAAAAATTTAATCAGTACCACAGGCGGGGGTGCAGATACTGATTTTTACAGGTAATATTTATTAGAAATGGATTGAATTTCTTTTCCAAATTTATACTTTCAACTAGTAAAATAGACCTAGATTTTTAAAAATATGGAAGAGTTTACTGAAATATCAAGATTTTTAATAAACCTTGAAACGGCAATTTTTTATTTTGCTGCAATTGCATCTGTGCAAATATATATATTTTTAATTGTTTGAAATTTTTTCAATTTCAAAACTATATCAAACTTTACACTCGTATTGTACCTTTATTTATTAATTTATTCGATAAAAAATATTTCGTTTTTTTTTAGAATAAGGAATTGGACAATAAAAGAAAACTTAAAGTAAGTTTATTTATAAAATATTTAATGAATTATAGTAGGTATGTTATTAACAGAATATGGAATCCGGTGTCAAAAGGAGATTATTTGAAAAAGAATCTATTGCGTCAACTTCATCAGTTGCTAATGTGTCAACTTCATCAGTTGTTAATGCGTCAACTTCATCAGTTGCTAATGCGTCAACTTCATCAGTTGCTAATGCATCAACTTCATCAGTTGCTAATGAGTCAACTTCATCAGTTGCTAAACAAAGTGTAAGTTTTTTTTAATTGATTTGTCTTTTATAATTTTCAACATGATTGTGTATTTTTTGGAAAAATCATTTTCATTGACCGTTGATAAATGTTACAATATGGATAATATATTTTGTCTACACGTTGTAAAATTAAAAAATTACGTCTGTAGAAAATATGTCTGTAATTTATGACTTGCAGCAAAATGTTATTCAGACTATAAAATTATAAAACTACAATATTAAAAACTACTTCATGAATTAACAAAGAGGGGAACAAATCCATAATTAAAGTGGGTTGTATAAAACATTAATTCTGTCTTAAAGTTAATTCTTCAAAATTTTTATAACAACGAATTGTTGATAACAATTGCTTCTATAATATCATAATGGACTTTTAAAGTGAGTTATACTAAACATTTCATTGTTGCATTAACGCCAATTCCATTACGATATCATAGAAGCTATTGTTATCAACAATTAATAATAATAATAATATGTATTTGCCTTTTGTGGTACAATTGAGTACATAAGGTCGTCAGTCAATATTATACATGGACATATAACAAAAATAAAATTAATAGAATGATACAAATAATACACTATAAAAAAGGTACATAACATCATTTGTTGCTATATCTAGCATTTTTGAAGGATTATTTTAACACAGAATTTTAGAATTTAATTATGTAAATTTTATTTTAACTTCACTAATTTATCTGTATTATATTATCTTCGTTCAATATTAAATGATTTAATTTCAAATTTGTGTTCGATAAAATAATAGTAAATTTTTAAATTAATTTTGATGTATACAGGATTCGAAATACACAATAATTTCCGATGAAGAAGATGAACTGTTGGTAAGTGAAATATTTGGTATTTTTTATTTAGGATGAAAAGTATAATAGACCATAAATATAATAAAAAAATAAATTATTGTGATAATGTATCTTTTGAAATTAGTTTAAAGTTCTAAGTTATGCATTAGTTCAAAACACTTCTTAATGAACGTACAGGATTTCTGCGAGTTAGATTTTTTTCCGTTGGTTTGGTAAACGGACTACAAATCCAGCTGAATTACACAGTCTCTTTTACTCCAAATAATAAATGCTATTTTTTTTCTTTAAACGCAGAAAAAAAATTGTGTCGCCGAATTAAATATTTTTTTGTTGCGCGAGTAAAAATGATGTACTTTATCGCCATGGCATAAAAAAAATGTCATTTTAACGTTGTCTAAAATATCATTAAAATGCATTATTTTTGACTTTTGAAAAAAATAATATATTGTTTTATTAGGAGTAAAACAGACATTTTTTATGTTTATTCGTTAAAAACTATTAAAAATTATTTTTTTATTGTATTATATAATACTTATGCCCATTTGCACAAACGAACGATTAAATTTAATCAATGATTAAAGCCTGATTAATGATTGTTGAAATTGTCAAAACAATCAATAATCGGACTTTAATCACTGATTAAAGTTAATTAATGTCCGTGCAAATCAGGGTTAGACATTTATTAATGTAAATATTGTTGTTTACAGGCTGCTGTAGAACGATTTCAAGCAGAAGCTGATAAAAAATAATTTTATAAAATCGAAAAATATTTAAGATTTGTATTAAGTATTAGAGAACATTTATCATTATTGTTTGCTCTCAACATGTAAGTAATAAATTCACATTCTTCTTAATAAAATGTAGTGTTAAGATACCTATTATCATTTATAATTATATATTTTTTTTATTTCACAAATTTAAGGACATGACTAGTTATCCAAGAATTACTACAAAAGCCAACGAAAGATGTATATCAATGCGATGTGTGTCCCTGTAGATGTTTACCTTGTTAATGTGTATGTAGGGGCGAGCTGAATTTACTGGTGGAGTCGGGTGCAGATTTTATAAATCTGCACTTAGTAGTAGTGCCTCCGCAGACGCACAGTGGTGTTAAAAAGTGAAAAATGTAAATATTATCCAAAAGAGTAAAATTTATTACCGAAGAAAGACAAAATTGCACGAATTTGGCCAATTTAACGTTCGAGTGGTTGCAAAATTGTGAAGGGGGATGAAAAGTTAAGGGGGTGAAAAGTGACTGTAGTAAAGTAGAACTTTCGAAAATTACACTAAAAAGAAGCGGTCTGCGGAAATTTTGCTTTTTGTGGGTTCACATATCGAGGTTAGGGGTGTTAGTAGCCTAAGGATTGGTTTTAGGTTGAAGACTCATAAGACCTTTTTTCAATGATTAACGAAGTCTTTTGAACCCTGTGATTTAATACAACACTTATCTGAAGAAGTTTCCAGTTTCAACCCTTAAATTTAACCCCCTTTGTTAGATCGTAATGAAAATTTGCTCATCCACCTACAATGTCACTGTAGATTAGAACACCAAATCCTGCATTGATACGTCGAACAGTTTTGAAGTTCTGGTATTTTTGTGTTTCCGCATATTAGGGGTTGTAGCGCCTTTGAGGGTGCTTTTTTGCAAAGTATGAATAACACCTTTTTTAAATCATTAACGGTAAGCTATCGAATGACGCTAATTTCGACCAATACTTATAGATCGGAATTGTGGGTTACAACCCCTAATTTCCACCCCCTTGGTCCGATATGGCCCAAAAGCAATCCCCGCCTTACTTTTAGGGCACAAAGCCGTATAGTAAATTTGATCTCGACACCTCATTCAATGTTCTCAAGTTATCCGACGTTTTGTATTTCTGCATGTTAGGGGTTGTAGCGCCTTTAAGGGTGGTTTTTGGTAAAATATGATTAACACCTTTTTTGAATCATTAACGGAAAGCTATCGAATGACGCCAATTTCGACCGATACTTATTAAGCAGCATTTTAAGTTACAACCCCCAATTTCCACCCCCTCCTTCCGATTTTGCGAAAAAAACATCCCCTGTAAGGTTTCATCGAAATATATGTGTATGTTGAGTTTCAGATGGATGCGTGCAACACTTGCGGAGTTATTACTTTTTTTGAGATTTTCATCCCCTAAATTTCATCCCCCAACTAGGGACCCCCTCACGTTCAATAGACTTGAAGGTCGAACATGCATACCAAGTTTCAGTAAGATACCTTCAGCAGTTCTCGAGTTATAGCAATTAATAGATTTTCAGTTTCAATCCCCTAAGATTTCACCCCTTTATGATTTACAGGGGTGAATTTATTTTTCCGCTGTTACATAACTCTTTGTGTATTTGCTTACTTCGGTTGTTCATAAATAAGTCAATAGAATTTCAGTAAAAATAAATAAAACCTATTTAACCACTGACAAAGCGTTAGGGGTTGTTAGTAGCCTAGGGGTTGATTTTAGGTTGAAAACTCATAAGACTTTTTTCAATGGTTGATAGAAATCTATCGAACCCCGTAATTTTATACTACCATTTACTTGAAGAAATTTCAAGTTTCAACCCCTAAATTTCATCCCCTTTATTGGATGTTAGTAAAAATTCGTCCATCCCCCTCCAGAGTCACTGAAAATTACCGCATCAAATTCTGCGTTGATACGCTGAGTGGTTGTTGAGTTCTCGTATTTTTGTATTTTTGCATGTTAGGGGTTGTAGCGCCTTTAAGGGTGGTTTTTCGTAAAATATGAGTAACACCTTTTTTGAACCATTAACGAAAAGCTATCGAATAACGCCAATTTCGACCAATACTTATTAAGCAAAATTTTGAGTTACAACCCCAAATTTCCACACCCTCAATCCGAGTTTGCGGAAAAAACATCCCCCGTAAGGTTTCATCGACATATATGTGTATGTTGAGTTTTAGATGGATGCGTGCAACCCTCGCGTAATTATCACATTTTTTGTGATTTTCATCCCCTAAATTTCATCCCCCGAAATTGGCACCCCTCTCACTTTCAACGGACTTGAAGGAAGAACATGCATACCAAGTTTCAGTAAGATAGCTCCAGTAGTTCTCGAGTTATTGCAATTAATAGTTTTTCGGTTTTTCACCCCTAACTCCCACCCAGCTCGATATCTCAATCCGTTCTCAAGTTATCTGACGGACAGACTGAGGAGCGAGCGAATAAGCTAAGACAAGAGTACCTCCGCATTCTGCTACGGCACTAAAAAAACGTTCAAAAATGAAGATCTTTGGCGACTTATAACATCAAGAGGAATCACAATTGACCAATAATTTTTGCACCAAGCTTCTTCATTTGAACAGTAGATTATGTGGAGTCTTTCAGACTCACCCTGTATATTTATCCGCTTACAAAGAGTTAGGGGTGGTTAATAGCCTAGGGGTTGGTTTTAGATTGAAAACTCATAAGACCCTTTTTCAATAGTTGACCGAAATCTATCGAACCCCGTAATTTTATTTATGCTACCATTTACTTGAAGAAATTTCAAGTTTCAACCCTTAAATTTCATCCCCCTTGTTAAATTTTAGTGAAAGTTTGTCCATCCACCTATAATGTCACTGAAAATTAACACACCAAATTATGCCTTGATACGTTGAGTAGTTTTTGACCTTCGCATTTTTGTGTTTCTGCATGTTAGGGGTTGTAGCGTCTATAAGGGTGGTTTTTCTCAAAATATGAATGACACCTTTCTTGAATCATTAATGGAAAGCTATCGAATGACGCCAATTTCGACCAATACTTATTAAGCGGAATTTCGAGTTGCAACCCCTAATTTCCACCCCATCTGTTCGATTTTACGAAAAAATGCATCCCCCGCAAGATTTCACCGATATATGTGTGTACGATGAGTTTCCGACAGCTGCGTGCAACCCTTGCGGAGTTATCATATTTTTTGTGGTTTTCATCCCCAAAATTTCATCCCCCGAAATTAGCGCCCAGTTTCAACAGGCTTGAGGGTCGAACGTACATACCAAGATTACCAAGTTTCAGAAAGATACGTCCACTATTTCTCGAGTTATTTCAATTAATAGTTTTTCGGTTTTTCACCCCTAACTCCTACCCCCTTGGTCCGATATGGCCCAAAAGCAATCCCCGCTTCACTTTTCGGGAGACGAAGCTGCCTACCAAGTTTCAGCTCGATATCTCAATCCGTTCTCAAGTTATCCGACGGACAGACTGAGGAGCGAGCGATAGAACGAGCGAGCGAAGGAGCGAGCGGACGAATAAGCTAAACCAAGAGTGCCTCGCATTTTGCTCCGGCACTAAAAATGATTCATTTATAAAGCCGGTGCCGGAGTTATTCTAAAAATTGTCAGTCTTGGAGACAGTAGAAACTTCCTTCTCTTTTACAGAATTTGTAAATAGCAATTAACTTTAACCAAGTCAGAATCGGTGAGTCAAGAGTTTTTCCACTTCTAAAATCACAGTTTTCGAAAAAATGGCACTAAGGTTTTCAATCCAGCAATGCAACGTAATAATAATAATACGCTCTTTGGCTAAGAAAAATCGAAAAAAGGGCCGTTTTGCCCCTAAAACGTGAATTTTTGAAAAAATGCCACCAAAATTTCTGATCCGTCAATCGAATTCTATAGTAAGAAAATGGTCTTCCGAAAAATTCAAAAAAGGGCCCTTTTGCCACTAAAATGACATTTGTTTGGGCTGCAGCGTTCTTACAGACAGACACACAGACGTTTTTCAAAAACCACTTTTTCAGCAGAACCTGGATACAATAACGGTCATTGGATTAAACTTGCGGCAAGACTTTGATACCATCTTTTATCCCTAAGCAGTGCTGTTGCCATAAGATGCTTAATACAGTGCATCCGGTCCTTAGGAAGAACCAGCAACTTGACCAATTCCTTACAAAATACACCAAGATAGTTGTAATCCTGTGATCCTTGTGATCCTAATCAGCGTCAAAGCGCGCGATCTGAACTTGAGCAGAGGAAAAGATAGCCCAGGCGTTTTAGATTTTGACCTCGGAAAAAATAATGTAAATCTGAAACTTGGCAGATCAGCTCTATTTGAAGTGCTTAACAATACCGGGTGGCCCATTCTAGACGATCCAGTCGTAATAACTTTTGAACGGAATAAGATATCGACTTGCGGTCTTCGACAGATTCCTTGGCATTGTGGGGGACATGTTTCGCCACAGCTTTGACCTTGCTCAGTTTGCGCATTTCACCCCCCCCCTTCACTGTTCTAAGTAGTTTGAGAATTTAGCGAACCGTTTCCGTGAGAAGTTTTGAAAAACTCGATGAAAAATCTGTTGATATGTGGACTAAAAATGTGACTGATTAGATGTCTAATGAGTTTTATTTGTTATTAGCTTTTTTGAAGCATTAATTTTAGCATTCCCACACGGATCAACGAGAGAACCAATAGTGACCTATCCAAACAAAGCTAATAATAACGATTAAACTCGCTAGACATCTAATCAGTCACATTTTTAGTCCACATATCAACAGATTTTTCATCGAGTTTTTCAAAACTTTCCACGGAATTCCAATTTCAGTAAATTCGAATACAGTACATTTTTGTCTCTAACATGAAAACGGTTCGCTAAATTCTAAAACTGCTTAGAACAATGAATAGCATTTTTCAAGAGCTTTCATTTGATGTATGACTCGAGGTATGTTGCCATTTAAAATTTTGATGTTGATTGGGGTGGGGGTGAAATGCGCAATCTGAACAAGGTCAAAGCTATGGTGAAACACGTCCCCCTCAATGCCAAGGAACCTGTCGATATCTTATTCCGTTCAAAAGTTATTACGACTGGATCGTCTTGAATGGGCCACCCGGTATATTAAAACTCCCAAAACCTCCGGTGCCGGCTTCATGGAATTCCAGCCGCTGGAACATCTGGAACACTTAAGAAGTGCGGGTTTGCGCTGGAACTGACGCTACGGCCAAACGGTTAGTCCTATCGGCTTCAAATCGATCTTTAATTAATTAATTAATTAATTAAATTAATTAAATTAATTTTTTTAAATTTGAAATTAGACCGATTTCTGTGAGATATCGCAAAAATGTACGACATAAACATTGTAGAGGACAAAAAAAGCTTTCAAACGACACCTTCAAAATATTTCTACGACCAATAGGAATGGAGGTTCACGACCTTGAACACTGCCACGCTGGTTGCCGCAAGCCGAAATGCGCGCGCCGTTTGAGCCGGCCGCTACGTTCCTATTGGTCGTAGAAATATTTTGAAGGTGTCGTTTGAAAGCTTTTTTTGTCCTCTACAATGTTTATTTCGTGCATTTTTGCGATATCTCTCACAGAAAACCGTCTAATTTCAAATTGAAAAAAAAAATTTTTTTTTCTTTATTTCGCGGGTTTTTGCCACTTTTGGGAGGCCCGGATACAGTTTAAAATCATTGAAAAGCACTAAGAAAGATAGCCCGTTTCTCATACAGTCGTTTAAGATCGATTGGAAGCCGATAGTACTAACCGTTTGACCGTAGCGACAGTTTCAGCGCAAACCTGCACTTCTTCAGTGTTCCAGAAGTTCCAGCGGCTGGAACTCCATGAAGCCGGCACCGGAGGTTTTGGGAGTTTTAGTATGTTGTTAAGAGTGTTCCTTCAAAGTAGGTACCATTGGTGCTGTGCGGGGATCGAGCGGGGAGCACAAGCGCTTTATCTGCTTAAACTGCCTTTCTGTTCCGACTTCTCTATTCAATATTAAAGACGCCTACATAGTACGTAAAGCAAGCTACAGCTCGGCAATACTTTAAAATCCAGCGCCGGACTTTACTTTAAAGGGACATTTTACCTCTACCATATCTGCAACTAAAACTAGGATAAACTGCGCGTACAGGTACCACTGCACCTCGTATTTTCGAAACAAGTAAATGTTGCCTATTTTTTTACCTACCTTACGTGAATATAGTCCTTATAAATTTAATTTTTAGGCATTAGTTTGCCTATACCTAGTATAGTGTTGTGTAAATAATTAATTTGGTTTGTTTTCTAAGTAGTTTATCTCACTTTATACTTATTAGTGTTGTCTTTCCGTAGAACATTTTTGACAAGTGTGTGGTTACTGTGGTTTTATTGAAAATTAACATTTTTGAATATATTAAAATGCCTCGTTTTCGCAAAGATAAGACGGTCTACAGGAAGCTGAGTGTTCATAAGAGAATGAAACGGTAAGTAATTAAAAATTATGGTATTGTAGGTACAGTCTGCGTCATATCTTTTGCTCTAGCAAGAGAACTCGACTGTGTACCTACTGTTTCTCGGAGAAAAGCTTCAAGTCAGAGCTCCTTTAGGGAGGTCCCCGAGAAAATACAAGCAGAAAAGATTTTTGTCACCAAACTTTTTTCTTTATCTTTGTAACTGTGGCATCAAATTCCATCAAACAGAAAACTGTTGACAGGTCAAACATGCATAATTAAGTAAGTTTAGCTTCGACTCGGCGATGCGGCAAAAAATATGTCATAGGTAGGTATGTAATCAGTAGGTATACCTAATGGAAATGAAACTTTTGTCCTACGTCACAACTAAAATAATTGCTACCGCTAATACAATTAATACCAGCTGTTACCAGTAAAGGCTATCCGAAAGGTAATTTTTCAAACTATTTTTGTAGGTATTCACATTGAACTCAAAATTCAAAATACGACAACGGGGGATTTTTTTCATATGTGCGTAAGACAAAAGTTTCATTTCCATTAGGTTTACCTATACCTATAATTAATTAATCATAATTCCATAACAATATTGTAAGTGAGGTCGGCCTCGCAATCTATAAAGATCCGCAGATGAATAATAACTGCGGGAATGATTTTGTTTTTCAAAGAAAGCTTAAGAATTCCTAGAAACAATTAGGCGAAGCGACAAAGCCATAGAGTCACCCATAAATAATAAAATACAGGACGATATAACCAATAGAGAGCCACGGAGGCGTATGAAGTGCACGTGCACAATTTATGTATCCGCCCAAAAAATCCGAGTTGTTTCAAAACGTATGAACAGCCTTAACTAATTGTATTGCAATCCCTCCAGTTGGTTTAAACTATTTCATTTTTTAGTTTGAGCTTGAGAGTACCTAGCAAAGCTTCTTTAAAGTGACAGTGTTGTTTGGTTATTATTCGAGTATGAATTCAGAACCCTCTTATCGTAGAGGCAGTAAGACTCGATTACGCTTATGTGTTCCAAGAAGGAAGCGTAAATATTTTCCCTCCAAGAAAAATATTACAAATTCCCATAATGATAATGTCGAGAATAATGTGGATGAGGAACGGGTAGGTAGTTATTTTTTAAAATATACATTCATATAGGTATGCATATTTTTTACACATACATAAGTAGTAAGTACCTACTTGACTATTATTTGTTTCTGAAATACAAAATATTGTTATTCATGTAGGTAGCCCAAGAAACTATCTCCAATATTTATGAAGATTTTGAAGAGGTAAATTTGAATACACATCCGTTTCTTAACGAGGAAATCGGGAATGAAAATAGTTTGGCAATGATGGTAAGAACAAATAATCACAGTATAGGTACAAACAAAATAATTTTCTAAAAAAAATCAGGAAAACTCAAGTGGTGATGCCAGCCAAAATTTAGAAGGACGAAGAATTGTAAATATAGATTTTTTCCTCAAATCTATTATTGAATTGAACAATCACTGTCCGAAATTTAATTGTTCGTTGCAAAACCTTCGCTATATGAAAGAAGATCGGAAAGGTTTCATATCATTTCTTCATTTTAAATGCAATATGTGCAACGAAACGTTTACAATTTCTACTTCTGATGATACTAATGACGATGTAAACAAAGACGCTATTCTTGGAGTCATGACAATTGGTTCAGGATTTTCACATTTGGAACAGTTGTCAGCTTCCTTGGAACTGCCTTGCATGTCTAGCAGAATGTATGACAAACTGCAAAATGATATTTGTGAGGTTTGGGAAAAGAACTGCATGGAGAGTATGAAAGAAGCTGCGGAAGAAGAAAAAGCTTTAGCTGTTGCTGCAGGTGATGTAGACAGAAATGGAACACCTATGATATCAGTTGTTGCTGATGGTAGTTGGGCAAAACGAACATACAGAAATAAATACGATTCCCTGTCAGGTGCAGCATCCATAATTGGAATGAGGACAAAAAAAGTACTTTTTATGGGCGTCAGGAATAAATTTTGCACCATATGCAAACTAAGTGAAAGCAGCGGCCAACCTACCAGAGAACATAAATGTTACAAAAACTGGAGTGGTTCCTCCTCGAGTATGGAAGCCGATATAGTAGCAGAGGGCTTCGTTAATAGTTTTAGAATGTATGGTCTCATCTATAATCAACTGATTGCAGACGGTGATAGCAATTGCTATCAAAGAATTTTAGATTCAAACCCATATGACCACGTTGTTGTTAAAAAAATTGAATGTAGGAACCACCTTATGAGGAATTATAGAAAAAAAATAATAGACCTCGCAAGCGATACCACCAGTGGGCCACAGCGACTCCGACAGGAAATAAAGGTGAATTTGTCTCTGTTCTTTTAAAGTAGAAATTACGTATAATAATTTAGAAAAATCTTTTGCGTCTGGGATCTGCCATATCAAAAGCCGTTGAATATAGACAGGGAGAAAATGTCCCCATAAAAGAGCAAGTTGAACGTTTAAAAAAGGATGTTAGCAACTCCCTAAGCCATGTGTTCGGCGAACATAAAAATTGCAGGGAACTTGGATACTTTTGTGACCAACCTTATTCTGAGAACAGCATTTGGGCAGAAATGAAAAAAACAGGTAACTTCCTAATTATTTTTCCATCAACAAATACAGCTATTTATCAGTAACCTGACTCTATACAGTATTGCGAAAATTATACCTTTTTTTTAGGTTTATACGAAAAATTACAGACATATAATAATTATCTAAAACGGCAAGCCTCTAGTCTGATTTACAATCTGAACAACAACTATGTTGAACAACTTAATGCCGTAATATCAAAATATATAGGGGGAAAGAGGATAAATTATTGCAAGAAAAGATCGTATCAGGGACGATGTGCTGCAGCAGTAATAAGCCACAACACTAAACAATCCATATATAGGACAAAGAAATGCTTAGGGATAGGAAAAAGTCCTAGCAAATATGGGAAAATTCTAGAGCAAAGGAATATAACAAAAAATGAAAAAAGAAAATTAAGTTCTGCGCGAAAATCACTTAAATTCGATGGGCACACTGAAGCTAAAGTAGGCCCGACTGGTGATAAACACTATGGGGAAAACTGCGAAAAACCTGATATGACCGCTGAAGAGTTCACTGCTGCCAAAACTGATTTTCTAAAAAACTTAGAAAAAACTGAAGAAGAAATGAAAAATCTTGAACGGAATACAAGAGATCAACAAGAATCAGATCTTTGGTTTTTAGAAAGACGGAAACGACTAACTGCTTCTAAATTCGGAAATATTTGCAAAATGCGAGCTTCAACCAGTTGCAGATCAAATGTAGAAGCAATAGTGTACTGCAAACAGTTTTTTTCAGAAGCATGCCAATATGGAAAGGAAAATGAGGATACGGCGAGAGCAGAACTTGAAAAGCTCATTGAAAAAAAAATTCAGCCTTCAGGTTTATTCATTGATCGGGAATTTCCATATCTTGGGGCAACCCCGGATGGCCTGATTGGCGAACGAGGCGTTGTAGAAATTAAATGTCCGTGGTCAGCCCGATCAATGACGCCGGAGGAAGGGGTCCAAAAGAAAATTATTAGTTTTTGGAAGCCTTCGGGGGAAGTAAACCTTAACCACAACTGGTATTACCAGATTCAAGGGCAATTAAGAATTACGAATCGTTCATATTGTTATTTTGCTGCGTGGACACCTAAAGGAATAAAATTTGAGGTAATCTTTAGGGATGATGATTTTTGGAAAAACAAAATGGAAGCCAAATTAACATCTTTTTATTTACACTGTATCTTGCCTGAATTAGTAGATCCAAGAAAAACCAGAAACATGCCTATTAGAGAACGTGAATAAAAAAGAAGCTATTTTAAGAATAAAATCACTTCGAGATGGACGTCTTCAAGTTCAGAAGAAAGTGTTCAATGTTATAAACTAGGGTTACAGATATCACTAATAATACTTTGAATTTTGTCAATTAATTAAAAAGTGCGTATAAAATCAGGTTCTTTTCCGTTCCGACACCTAAAGTGTTTTGTTTTTATACGTATGGGTTGAATAAAAATTATTATCGTAAGATTGAGCTTACAAACAGAAGTTTTTATATGTAGACATAATTTATGTATGCCTACCTTACAGTTTTTGATAATTATAATTATGTCATTACCAACAAAGTTGACGAAATACAAGTGTTTATAATTTTTGTAAACGAGCTGGGAGAGGTCAGGCCACCCAGTTACATCTTAAATTATTATTTTCTACTTATTTTATCTGTCCACAAGACAGCCTGATTCTTCGTATGCTTGGCGCGGTAAGGCAAGGTTAGGGCAAAGATGCTACGGGCCACAACCCCTTAAATTTCACTGAATACGTCCACTAGTGTGCGCTTAAAGTGAGTCGTCCGGTCAAGGAGGGCGCCAGTTGCTTGTGTAAAAAAAGCCCTGTGCAAGCCTTTCGAAGAAAATTAAACACAATGTAATTAAGACGAATTTTCGTAATAAATTTTTGCTGGTGGTATAAGAAGACATTATGCTAAGACTTTATAGTGTTAATTTTTTAATTATGCGTTCTAGTAATCCACAGTCAGACCGGAAATAATACCAATATTTGCAGTCCTCTACCTGAAGTTTTACTAATTTAATAAAAAAGCCATCTCTATAAAATCCTCGATTTAACCTTAGAAAACCTATTAAAAAAAGAATTAAGTCAATACTCCAATAAACAAACGTACAGTTAATTTTTTGCTTGCTTACGTTTTGCGTTCTAAAATTCATACTGAAGGAACACTCTTAAGCACTTCAAATAGAGCTGATCTGCCAAGTTTCAGATTTACATTATTTTTTCCGAGGTTTTGCCTATTTTGAGACTAAAATGCCTGGGCTAAGAGACATTTCTCTCAATGATCTGATCTGAAAACGCATGATTTCAAATTAAACTATGTCAAAAGACAATTTTGCACTGTTTTGAGCTCAGGATACACGATTTGAGGTAAAACGGTGTGCAAAATACCCTTTTGCCGTGTTATAAGCTCAAAATGCACGATTTCAGCTTATGCAGCGTCAAAAACATGTGTTTGCCCTATTCTGAGTTCAAGTGGCACCATTCGGGCTTAAAGCGACGTCAAGAGAACGATTCTACCCTGTCATGAAATCAAAACTAGCTTACGCAATCAAAAACGCGATTTTGCACTGTTATGAGATCAAAATGCACGATTTGAGCGGTTAAACACTTAATCATAGTCGTAAATACGTTTTTGCACTGTCAACAGCTTCAAAAACTCGATTTTACATTGTTGTAAACCTAAAACGCACGATTTGATCCTAAGCATAGACTCAGGACCAACAATGCCAAAATTTTAAGCCACGAAAAGTTTCAATTCATTAACAATACATCTTCCTCCACAGATAAAAATATTTTAACCTCCCCAACCCCAACACAATTTTAAAAAAATGGGAGGTTACTGCAATCACTAAAATTTTCGAATTCGAGATAACACCAGATCTTCATGTTTTGAGGTCTCAGGAACCCAAAAAAGTGGTTTTCAAAATGTGTCTGTGTATGTGCGTACGTACGTACGTGCGTACGTTTGTAAACACGCCACAGCCAAAACTACTAGACCGATTTGGTTGAAATTTGGTACGTGAGCATGTGATAACCCAACTTAGATCTGAAAAGCTTTTGGAGCCAATCGTGCAACTAGAAATGCCATTTTGGCACATCAACTTTTAAATTTTAAATGCAAACCCCCATTTTTCACGTCACGATAGGAAAGGCCTTCAAATTCTGCTTCTAAAAATGCATTCATTCTCAGTGCCCTTTTGACCAAAAATAAAAAAAAAAGATTTTTATCGGACTTTAAAATCGCGGTACAGCCCAAGCCCCTGAACCGATTTGTCTGAAATTTTGCACATGGGGATTGTATTACACGTCGAAGAGCTGAACAAATTTTTGATTCAATCGGCCCACGGAAAGTGCCGTTTTGGCACATCAATTTCCAACTTTAAAATTATTCAATCATTTAACCATCCAAAACAAGTTTTCGAAAGATTTATTGTCACCATCAGAAAGGTCTTCAAATTCTGGTTTTAAATAAGACAAAATTCGTTCGCATTTAGTGCTCTTTGGGTCAAAAAATCGAAATTTTTTAATAAAACTAAAAATACATTATAGCCCAAATTAGTGAATCGATTTGGCTGAAATTTGGTACATGGAAATAGGGGGACGCGTTGAAGACTCGAAAGGCTTTTGGAAGCAATTGCTGCGCGGGAAGTGCCATTTAAGCATATCAACTTTAAATTTTAAATACAAGGCCTCCCTTTTTATGTCGCCATTAGAAAGACAATCAAATTCTGCTTCTAAAAATGTATTCACAGTTTCTGCCATTTCAGTGGAAAATAGAGAAAAAATTCTTTCTCATTAAAAGGGAGCGGGCTGACAGTGGACGACATAAAGTGGCAGTAATTGTCAAGAAGGTGGCAAAAGATTAACCTTAAAAGGAACATGTTGTCAAATGTGATGGGTGACGTCGGTATTTGTCAGAAAATTGCGAAACTAGTCAAGGATTAAAAAGATTCTGTTGAATTGACTACTATCTACACAGAATACAAAGATCCACGCGATGGGGAGGTTCCAGCCGCTTCTCTGCTGAATTTTTTTCTTCCTACACTCACTGAAAATGACATTTTCGGGACTCAGGAGGGCTGTGAAAGGACCGCTTCTCACGGCTAGTCGTGTAAAAACTATACTAACGGCTAGGCGTGTAAAATGGACAATATGGCGACGGCGATTGGCGTATGAAGGAACACAGCACGCGCGATTTTGCCAAATTTAAATTGTAAGACTTGACGTCTAGATTTTCTTGATCTGTCACTTGGGTTCTCAAATTTCAAAATTAATTATTTATTTATTTTTAACTGGTGTAGGAAGAAAAATGTACCGTTTGATTTTTTAAATTCTTCATCAAAGCAACCGTTGGAAAACAAAAGTCGAATCTTTGATTACTTCAGATGGTTCAGCAGATTTTGAAGCTGTCACTTAATTGTCACTGTCATTTCATTTACAAAACATTTTTGTGTTTTCGAGTGGATTTCTGATGGTTTGCTTGCCAGAGCACAAAATATTTGCCCTCGGGGCCACACTGGCACTCAAGACAATGGAGACTCGGCAGAGTAGTGGCAGAGGCTGACTCTCGGGAACTCCGGAAGGAATAACGATAACAGAAAAACATCATCACTGTAAAGTCTTCTTGTAAGTTGGATTCTCAGATGGTACAGGATGCAAAATTCTGAAAGATTTACTGAAATTATTTAGGATAGAAGGCGCCTAGATACCTGGACTGGAACTCAAAAGAGCCCCCTTGGAATTGAATCACCCCCTGCTCTTTCGTGCTTTGAAAGATACTGTAACTGCCATGAGTGCCATATTATGTGCCTGATGGCCTTATTTATTTATTGATATTTTAATAGAGCAATAAACAAACTGGTAAAATGCTAGGTTATTTAATTTGGCAGCTTCCAGCTTCAAGGTCATGTCGATGAACAGATTCATCAAAGTTCCTAAGTGGATTACAAATTTTTCGCGGGAACAAACAATAATTAGGGAATTTTTGCTAGTGCAGTCCTTTGTCCCTGCAAATAACCTCTAATAAACACGTGTTGAATTGATTAATAAAAAAGATTGCATCCTATGTAACAACATTTATTTGGATATGGACGAGGAAATTGAAACTACAAAAACTGTTGGAAATGTTCACCGTTCACTTCTAAGCACAGGTTAACACGTCTTTTCATGTTCTGGGCTGTGGCCCCATCTTGTTGGAACATTCCATTCTGCAGCTCGTCATCATGCAATTGTGGAAAAAAAACAGACAAGATGTTGTCCCGATATCTTTGGGCAGTGACAGTTTCATCAAAAAATATTGGAATAATGCGCCGACGAGACACAGCCATCCAAAGGCCAATCTTTAATGGGTGCAATGCAGCTTCTCGAAAAATGTGAGGATTTTCAGCACTCCACATTCGCATAGTTTGCGAGTTCACATATCCAGAAAGATGAAACCAGGCCTCGTCCGTGAAAAAAGTCAGATCAAGAAGATTATCATCGTTCATTAGATGATCAGTAAACCAACGACAATATCTGACACGTCTGTCGGGATCACCTGATAAAAGTTCGTGATAGCACTGCATTTTGTAGGGAAATAAATGGAGTTGATTCTTCACGATTTTGCGAGTGGTGCTATAGCATAGCTGAACTTGCTGGGCAGCTCTTCGCAGGGATGTGGTTGGTTCATTCTCGAAGACTTGTCGAACATTCTGGACTGCTTCTTCTGTCTGAACTGTCGGTCTGCCACTACCCTTCTTTCGTGTAATGTTGCCTGTCTCTTCAAACAAGCTTACTGAGCGTCGAACCATTGAAAAGAAATCAGCATCAAGAATGGCAACATTTGGGAACTGCTGCCGGAATTCTTCGAGACACGCCCGCATATTGTAACGCCATTCCCCATTTTCTGCTTGAAAACCAGTGCGAAAGTAAGCTTTAACAGCGAATATTTTATGCTCAACCAAGAAAACCATCGTGAAAAACCGTGAAACTGTAAACAAACTCGAAAATATTTATTTCTGCAAATGACAGATGATGACAGATTAAAGTGACAGCTGTAAAATCTGAACCATCAGAAGTAATCAAAGATACGACTTTTGTTTTCCAACGGTTGCTTTGATGAATAATTTAAAAAATCATACGGTATAATTAACATTACAGATTACAGCAGCAATTTGGTGTCTGTCACAAACTAAAGGATCCTCCTGCTCCTTACATAGAGCAACAATATAGGACTTTTCATAACTAATTACGTAAATAACTATTATTATATTCGGTACAAGATAAGAAAGTGGCTGAACACACTATGAAATCTGGCGAAATCTGATGTATTCGAGTTTTAGCTTCATACATATTTCAGCGATTCGTACGAAACAACTTGACCATTACAGGTTCATTAACCATTTCTGTAGAGAATTGTATGTCTTATAAAAAAGGTAAACATGGTTTGTATGTTTATCTTGCTTAGTTTCTGAAATATTTGCGAAAGAGCGGAAAACAGTTAGGTACTTCTTGGTTGTTTCTAAAAATTTTTAATACATTTTCTTTTTGCATCGGTGCAAAAGCTTTTCCCAAAAAGATTAAGGCTTTATTGTGGCCTTTTTGTCCTGGTTGCAACCCGTTTGGGTATTTTTGCCTTGTTACTCCCTTTTTGTATAATAACTGAATTGCTCATCCAGTACGTTTGGTCATTATATTGAAAAACGTTAACCATAGCAACGGAGTAAACAAAGTGAAAATTTTCGAATAACAAAAAAATGGTAAGTAAATCCTCTTTTATGTAACAATTATTGATACCTATTTAAAATTATATAACAGAAAAAAGTTGAAACCATCTAAGTACATAATAGGCAAATCTATTCTTTTGGGCATATACGAGTAGAGTCCCGTGTCAGTGCCGTAGCTAGGGCGTGGCGAAGGTGGCATTTGCCACGGGCGCACGAGGTGTAGGGGCGCCGCGGTGGTGGTTAGGCAGCAGTTGAGATAATAGAACCTTTTGTTTTTGCTTGTCAGTTATTATATTGGGGGCAAGGGGCGCCGCGGTAATGGTTAGCCACAGGCGTCCCCGGATGTAGCTACGGCTCTGCCGTGTCATTAGGGAGTCACCAAACCTCATGTGAAAACTTTTACTCTGTAGATTCAATTCCTCATTTTATAAGACTCATTCGCACATATTCCAGTTTATTCCTCTTGATTTTCAAAATGAGACGCACATAAAAATCCGTAGCGCTCAATTGTCTGCGAATTAAATTTATTCTACTGAAATTGTAAAAAATCTGGAATTTGTAAAAAAACCAATATCTTTGAAAGTACTTACGAATTTATAAAAATCTTAGGAAATCGCTTTTGTTTCTGATGGCCTTAACAGCAATTATGAGATTTGGGAGATAATGACGCGGGACTCTACTCGGCCATACCTGGGACTCTACTCGGCTATCATTACTCCGAGCGGGTACGGGTACCGGGACTCTACTCGGCTTTTCCCATTCTTTTATGTCTATTTACAGAATACCAGTGAAAAATTTGTATACATCAGAGGGGATATTTTGGAAACATCGGTCGAGTACCCCCTTGTCCTGGCATGAAAATGGATGCCGGCCTGGCTAAGGCAGTGAAGTAACTAACTTTACAACATTAGTTACCTTATTAATTTATTTCAACAAAAACTTCGCGGTATCACACCACGTATATCTACAGGGTGAGTCTGAAAGACTCCACATCCTTTATACCATAGAATCTACTGTTCAAATGATGAAGCTTGGTGCAAAAATTATTGGTCAATTGTGATTCCTCTTGATGTTATAAGCCGCCAAAGATCTTCATTTTTAAAAGTTCTTTTCAAATATCTTTCGAAAGGTGTATCGTAGGATTTTGAATTTTTGCACAGCATTGTTACAGACCAAGATGCAACTACTGATGGTACTTAAGACATTATCCAAGAAGCGGATCCCTGTTATACAGGGTGGTCCCGATGTTATTTGCCCTTGAACTTTTTTATGTTTGAAAATATCGCTAATTTGCCTATGCGGCCGAATTCTCCGTTCAATTATAAAACTTTTTTGGCTCTTAAAATTTTTCGAAGAAACTAACCAGTCACGAGGAAAATTCAAAAAACCGAAAACATGATCATCGTGATAAACCTACAATTTCAATAAAAATCAAAGTGTACGTTGACACGCATCACATTTCAACTGTTTTTTTGCATTGAAGGTGTTGTCCTACATCTGTGCCCAGAACCATTGCTCACAACTGAAGAAAAAACATTGATGGTAATTTCACTTTTTCATGAGGTAGACTCATCATTGGTTTTAAGGTGATTACCTGCATCATGTTTTCGGTTTTTTCAATTTTCCTCGTGATAACCACAATGTTTTGGCTGAAGAACATGAGATTGATCCCTGTGTTAAATGTGGCACGAGAATTGTGGAAAAACGAAGAAGACTGAGAAATGGGGAATGGACTCCAGTGTACCGTTGTCCAGCGAGGGGGTGCCAGACAACAAGATCAATTCGAAATGGGAATCGATTTTTCCATTACACAGATTTGAACAACCGAATTAACTGCAACCTTACCCTCTGTCAAATTTTGGAACTCGTGTTTCTCTTCATTATGGAGGTTCCTCACAAAACATCATCACATCTCACTGGACGAGCAGAACATACCATCAACGACTGGTTTAATATGTGTCGCGAAATATGTACTCAAATTATCTCCGTGAATCATCGTGGCCAGTTGGTTGGGACAGAAGAAGATCCGATTCAAATAGACGAAGCATATTTTTGCGGACGTCGGAAATATCACAGAGGACGGCTTTTACGAGGAGACCATCCTCCTGAATCAGAAGACAGCGACGCCGAAGTTGAAAATCAACGAAACCATGGGAGAAGAATTGACGGAGTTTGGGTGTTTGGGCTAGCAAATAAGACCGAAGCCCGATATTTCTTTGTTGAACGTCGGGATCGGCTGACCCTCTTGCCTATAATTCAGAGAGAAGTGCAACGCAATTCGGTGATACACTCGGATGAATGGCGGGCTTATTCAGCACTTAATCAACTTGGCTACGAACACCATACTGTGAATCATCAGGAGAATTATGTGGATCCAGACACGGGGGCTAATACTCAAAGAATTGAAAGATCATGGCGGGACGCAAAAGTGCAAATTCTAAAGAGAATGCGAGGAGTGCCTCTTCACCACCTCCAATCACATTTGGATACTTTTTCATGGAGGAAGCTGAATAAAAATGAACCCGATTTATTCATATGTTTCCTACGCGACATACAAATTGTATATCGATAGTTATTAATTACTTTTATTTAATTATTATTAGATTAATTATTTCATTAATAAAATTGAATATCTACACGGTCCGTGGTTTTTCTTCTTAACTCTGGATAGTCGTTATCAGAGTGTTTCGTAGGTGGCACGAATAGGTAGAGCGCATACGGACAGGTAGAGCGCACACTACAGTGGTATGTTGCATGTAGAGCGCATACTACAGTAGCACCGAAAATTCTGCAATTTTATTGGTTTAAATAGTTTGAATGCATTAATCGCTGGAAAACCGTCCTGCTTTTCACTCGTGGTGTTTTTCAATTCAAAACCATGGTGATTGGTCGACTGTCTATAAATTCTGACGTTTGATTGGTTTAAAATTCTTGAGTTGTTTAATCAAACTTAAACTTGGTTCTTGTTAAATGTAGAAACAGATTAAATATGGAAACTTGTGAATCTTTACTTTTGAGTAAAGAATTACTGTTAGGCAAGGCTTGCTACAATTGGGAACCATCGAAGAAGGTTTACTTGATGCGATGGCGGCGACGAGTGAACAGCCAGAAAAATCGCTCTGTACAATTTGTGGTAGACCGGCGGTAAAAAAGCGGCTTGTTTGGTTAAACTGTGACCTACACTTAGGGTTGCCACCCGTCCTCCTTTTGGGAGGACAGTCCTCCTTTCGACTCTCCCGTCCTCCCGTCTCCCACTTATTAGCGGAGGACGCAGAATGTCCTCCTTTCGTATGACCGTGGTATGACCTGCTGTATATTCATGTAACCGGCGCATTAAATGGCTTATGTTGGTATTGTTGATTGCATAATCGTTGCAAACGGACAAACGATGCGTGAGCAAGGTCAAATGAGCATGTCAAATGTCAAATAGCAAATAGCATACGACCTACGACTGACGACATGTCACTGATGTCACTTGTCAGTGCTTTTGCCTCCACATTGCTGGGAAGAGCGAATGTAATTAATTCTTGGTGAATATTAGGATTATTAGGTATGTTATGATTAATAATTTCGTAAGTAAGTTGTACCTCTATTCAGTTTGATTCCCTGCAATGTGATGAGTGATGATGATTACTACTACTACTACTACCTAATTTCATACCAAAATGAGTGAAAGTGCAAAGCAAAATACCCAAGAACAGGCAAACAATGGATCTGAATCAGACAATGGCATGGATCTGTTCTCCAATTCCGACAATGACAAAAACTCTTACTGTGATGAAGAAAAAAAATTATCTAGTCCCAAGAAAAAACGAAAAAGGCTGAGTAAATATTCAAAGGCATGGGAAGCACAGCACAACTGGCTTCTTCCTTCAAAAAACCCCTATGAAGCTCAATGTAAGCTATGTCGAAGTTCTATCAACATATCAAATGCACTATCACTAGAAACACCCCACTACACCGAAACACTTGATTTACACTGCTGACGCGTTTCGAACACAATGTGCTCATTATCAAAGCCGAAGCTAAAACAACCTACCTGTCTAGAAACTGAAATATTTATAGGCCCACCCGCGTAGCTCCGCCCCTCGCCTGATCTCGATAGACCAATCACAGGTCGAGAAATGGTCACGCAAGGGTGAACACGTATAAATACAACAAGTCCTACTTAAAGTAGCGTAAACAGAGATGAATATGCGATCGGGCCTGTATCAGCGTTCATAACCCTATCAGTAGTATGTATCGGTATGTTCTAGACCACTTTAGGCGCTCTTAGGCGCGGCTAGGCGCGGGGGCGGGGCTAGGCGCGGCTAGGCGCGGGGCGCGCCTGAATCGGGGCGGGGCTTAGCCTTTGTGGGCGTAAAATTTGAGCCAATCCCTCGTGTTTTGAGCTCTGATTGGTGTAAAATGTGCTGGTGGGGAGCCAATCCTGAGCATTTTGTATTTTGATTGGTGGAAAAGAGCCTGTGGGTGTTAAAAATTTCGTCCAATCGTACTTTCTGGCCAATGGCATTGCTGGACCATCCTTAGCCACGGGTAAGGCGCGGGCGTGGCTTGTTCCTATTGGTCGATTTGATCGGTGGGAGGAGCCTGATTTCAACCAATCTCGTCTCTTCTCTATTTTTGGACCAGCTTAGGCGCGGGTACGGGCGTGGCGTTGTGTTAGGCGCGGGCGGGGGCGGGGGCGGGGCGGGGGCGGGGGCGGGGGCGGGGGCGGGGCGGTAGTTTAGTGAAGGTGTGGGCTATAATTTGAGCTCTGATTGATGAAGAAACTTGTGGGAAAGGAGCTGTGGGTGTAAGATTTCATTTAATCCTGTCTATTTGAGCTTATCTTTTTCCTCTTGGCTAATAGCATTACTCAGTCAAACGTGCGCGAGTGTATCCTTGCTCTTATTGGTTAATCTGATCCACCATTATGTGATAAGTATATTAGTAGGACATGATCTTTGATGGAAGCAAACGATAGAAAGACAGTGCAGAGAACGTTGTTATCTACTACTCATTTGTGAAAATGGTTTTGGCAAATCTTCAACGTTTATTGACAATTTATGAAGACGTCATGTTGAAGGACCATAAGGAGATCCTTTTACGTCTTCGGGCTGTAATCGAGAAAAACAAAAATCACGAAATGAAGCTGTCTCAACACGGTCTGCATTACAATTCTTGTGTCTGGTCTTTTGATGGTGCAAGGGAGGGTCCAGATACTTGTGAATGTTTTCATAAACAAACGGCCGAACAAACACTTGAGAAACTAATTAAGTTATATTCGCGAATCTATTATGATTTGGCACCTATTGATTTGAAATCAAATAAATATTAATAAAAAAACTCATCGTTTTATTACCCCTTTTATTGGTATCAAATAATAAAATTTACCAAAAAGATTACCCCGTATACGTATATATGGTTATACAATATATTAAAACAACTGACTCTCGGGTTCTCTAAATTGGTTATAAAAATTTAGAGGGCTGGTGTTGATGGATAAATTGGGTTCCTCCTCATCCTCTTGCTGGATGTTGGTCTCATCCTCCGTTTCATCCTCTTCCTCTTCTTCATCGTCGTCCAGAACAACTGTCACCTTGCTTGTTGCAGGTGGGGAAATTTTCTTTTTGGGCACATCTTCTTTCTTGATCAGCTCCAGTTTGTAAGTTTTTCCCTCGATCCCGTGATTAATAAGACAGAAATTACCATTTCCCAATTCCGAGAGCTGCCTGTCCGTAAAAGTGTTGTATCGCTCTGGAAGGTATAACTTGTGGGACCCATCCAACTCGGCCATGAGTCGCTCTCCGAACTTGGAAGTCGCCCTTTTCAATTCTGTCACCTTGTACGGCTTCTTTTTCTCCATTCCTTCTAAGTTGATCCACGTATAGGTGTTGAAGTATGGTGTGTTAATTATTAGATTATTAGAGTAATTGTTGTAATACAAAAAAGTCAGAGTGACAACTAATAAATCATTATTACGTTTATTTGGTTTATTGTGGATCTGCATATGCAATAACAACAGGTTATGGGTCCAGGCATGTATCCATAATAAGGAGACAATAACCAATAGCTAAACGTGTAAGTTGCCAAAGAAAAAAAAAAAAATCGAGAATAAGAGATGGACCTAACAAAACACGTTAAGCCATTAATTGGGGCAACAGATTGGCCTCTGTGGAAACGTAAGATACGGGATCTGCTCGATTATCATGAAGGAGCCCTAGACGTAATAGATGGGAGGCTGTTAAGGCCAGAAGCTTTGAGCAGCGATGCAACGGCAGAACAAGTCAAGGGACATAAGAAGAGTTCTGATTTGTACCGAAAGGCAAACAGTTACGCTAAATCAATGCTGGCCAGTTCACTAACAGACGAAGTCTACCAAAAAGTGATGGATTCTGAAACCGCAAAAGATTTGTGGGAAGGTTTGAAGAAGTTTTACGAGGCCACGTCCAAAGATCAGTTATTCAAGATATGCACTGATTTCTTTGCGTTTAGTTGGACATTAGGAGCAGATGTTTCTACACATATTGCAAAGATGAAGAGTTTGTGGAATGAGCTGAATAATGGACTAGTAACGAAAAACGAAAATAGGCTGCCGGAGTTAATGCTGATTTGCAAAGTATTGCAGATTTTACCAGTCGAGTTTAAGACATTTAAGTCAAGTTGGATGCTGTTAGCTGATGATGATAGGAAGACTTTTGAAGAACTCGTTACGCAGCTATGTATGCACGAAAGAAATTTCATCCAGAATGCAAATAGCGACAAGATTGAAACTGAGGCATTGGTGGCAAAAGCAGTAAATCAGAAATCAAAGCAGAATAAGAAGAAATCTAGAGAAAATGATACTTGTAATTTCTGCAAAGAAAAGGGCCACTGGGTGAAGTATTGCAAGAAATGGATTGCTCAAGGAAGACCTAGAAGAAAGGAGTCTTCAGAAAATAATGGCAAAAATGCAGTTGCAAATTCTGTAGCGCTCACGTCTGTTTGTGAAGAAGTATATGCTGCAGAAAGTAATCCCATGGATTGGTGGATAGACAATGGTGCAACAAGGCATGTAACAAATTGTGCTGATTATTTTGTCAATTTTGAGGAATTTGACAGTCCTCATGGTATAACAGCAGCTGGAAATGAGAAATTAATGGCAGTTGGTAAAGGAACCGTACGAATTTCAACTGTTATCAACAGCAAATGTGAAGAAATTTCATTAAAAGATGTTTGGTATGTTCCAAAGATAAACAGAAATCTATTTTCAACACTAGCTGCACAAGACAGAAATCCAGAAAACAGTAAATTTGAATCGTCCGCTACTGAGTGTTGGCTGAAGATTGGTGGAGAAACTAAGCTGTATGGAGTTCGTAAATTAGGAGGAACTTTATACAAGGCTACAATTCGACCGATAGTGCCAGAAAATCAAGTTATAATAAACACTGCTATAGGGGATTCATCATTACTGCAGCTTTACCACGAGAGATGGGGGCATCAAGATAAACGTCACGTCAAAGATTTGCTTTTACAAGAACTTGGTATCAGAGTTGAATTAAAGAAAGAACTATGCGAGCCCTGTATTTATGGAAAGTCACATCGATTGTCATTTGGGACACGAAAGAAATCATCACAGCCTGGTGAGCTAGTATCTGCAGATGTTTGTGGACCTTTTGATAACAGTTTTAAAAAGTTTCGATATTTTGTATTATTTAAAGACAGTTACACAAAATTTCGCTATGGATATTTGATGAAACAGAAGTCTGAAGTGAAAGATATGCTGAAGATAATGCTTGCTCATTCTAGAACGTTGGGACATTCGATTAAAGAGTTACTAAGTGATAATGGTGGAGAATTTGATAATAAGAAGTTCGAGAAATTCTACGTGGTGAAGGTATAACTCAAAGGTTAACGGCACCATACACGCCACAGCAAAATGGTGAATGTGAACGTGAAATGCGAACGATAGTTGAAATGGCAAGAACATTCAAGTATTCAAATTCGGAAGCCACATTTTCAACAGCCATTTGGGCTGAGTTGATAAGCACAGCAATCTATGTCCTAAACAGAACTGGAAATTCACCTGTGGAAAACATAAGTCCATATGAATTATGGTTAGGTAAGAAGCCCAGGATAAAGCATTTGCGCATTATCGGGTCTACCTGCTACGCAAATATTCCAGTTCAGAGGAGGAAAAAGATGGACAAGAAAGCTATTAAGGGGTATCTTATTGGTTACGATGGTGATGAACGTTACCGTATTTGGGTGAAAGAAGAGAATAAAGTTATTCTATCAAGAGATGTAACTTTTAAGGAAACCATCTGCGAGTGTGAAGAAAACGTTAAACTACCAGTTGAAGATATAGAAGTTAAGAAACCGGATGAATCTTTGGATCAGGGAAAGCTCAAAGAAAAACAAGAAAACGAAATCGTCAAAGAAAACGAAGAAGTTGAGACAGAGCCTGAAACAAGAGAAATAGAAGATGAAGATGATAGTGAACCAGAAGAGGAGACCGAGCCGTCCTCGCGCTATCAACTTCGTAATAGAGAAGCCATGCGGAAACCGAAACGTTTTGAAGATTACATCATGGAAGCTGAAACATTTTTTAACGAAGCAAAGAATCCTGAAACATTCGAAGAAGCAGTTAACAGCGGGCAAAGTATTAATTGGAAAAAGGCAATGGAAAGTGAAATGACATCGTTGAAAGAAAACAAAACTTGGGCGTTAGCAGAATTACCAGAATACGCCAAGGCTATTCCATGCAAGTGGGTGTTTCGTGTGAAGACGAACCCGGATGGCAGTATAGACAAGTATAAAGCAAGACTTGTTGTTAAAGGTTTCAGTCAACGTCAAGGAATTGACTATAGTCAAACATTTAGCCCGGTTGCCAAGTTAGGAACAATTAGAGCCGTGTTAAGCATTGCTGCAAGTGAGAAGTTGCACTTGACGCAATTTGATGTTTCAACGGCATTCTTATATGGTGAGCTAGAAGAAGATATCTACATGAGACAACCAGAAGGTTACAGTGATGGTACAAATCGAGTTTGCAAGCTTAAAAAGAGTTTGTATGGGTTAAAGCAAGCACCTCGTTGCTGGAATAAGCGTTTTGGTGGTTTCCTGCAAACACTAGACTTTAAAGTAAGCGAAGCTGACTCCTGCTTGTACATCAGAGAACGAAACGGCAAGAAATTACTGGTTGCGCTATATGTTGATGATGGATTAGTGGCGGCAAGTGATCAGAGAGACTCAGATAATTTCATTGAGGAATTAAAGTCCGAATTCAAGATTACCGTCAAATCGGCAACATATTTTTTGGGACTTGAAATAGAACGATATCCAGATAGTACAATTAAAGTTTGTCAGCAGTCTTATTCAAGAAAGATTCTGGAACGTTTTGAATTCAAAAATTGCAAGCCCGTTCCTACACCAATACTGAAAACACCAGAGATGTCTGAACCAGGGAAAGAAGGATCGAAGCATGACTTTCCATATCGACAAGCAGTTGGTGCTCTCATGTATTTGATGGTTGGAACTAGACCTGATCTGGTATACAGCATTGGTTTTCTCTCACGAACACTAGAGAATCCCACCGAAGAGGATGTAATAAGATTGAAAAGAGTGTTTCGATACTTAAAAGGAACAGTTGATTGGGGCATTACTTACAGAACAGACTACCAGAAAGCCGTTTTGGAGTGCTACAGCGACGCAGATTTCGGTGGCTGTTCCAAAACTGGGAGATCAACTTCTGGTGTTGTCTCAATCTATGCAGGGGGAGCAATTTCTTGGCTTAGTCAGAGACAAGCTATGGTGGCAACGTCAACAACAGAGGCAGAAATTGTCGCAGCCAATGAAGCAGCAAAGGAATCAATTTGGCTTACTCGTTTATACCTAAGTATCTTGAAGTTAAAACAGATGCCAGTACTCCAAGTTGACAACAGTGCGGCCGTGAGATTAGCACAAAATCCAGAGTTTCATCGTAGGACGAAACACATAGATATTAAGCATTTTTTCATCCGTGAAAAAATAATGGAAGGAAGATTAAATATTGAGCAGATTCCCACTGAAAAGCAGGTTGCTGATATCATGACCAAACCACTACCAAGACCAAGGCTAATGATATTATGCGAGAAAATGGGAGTATCTTAAATCCAATAATTAACAAGGGAAAGTGTTGAAGTATGGTGTGTTAATTATTAGATTATTAGAGTAATTGTTGTAATACAAAAAAGTCAGAGTGACAACTAATAAATCATTATTACGTTTATTTGGTTTATTGTGGATCTGCATATGCAATAACAACAATAGGCCCCCAGACTGTTGAATTTTTCGAGCGTTGAAATTTTCGTAGTTTTTGGTTTTTTGGCAGGTGGTGGTGGCGGCATGGTGAACCCGGCGGACCCAGAATTTTTCTGTTTGCGGCTGATTTTCTTCGATTCCATTTTATCTTCAATTTTTCTTTGCTTCTTCTTCTTCAGTTGGTATGGTATGGTAGATGCTGCTAACAACGTTGGAAGCACACTAACTTTTTCTCCAATAGAAGGTTGCTCTTAAATAGTCTCGAATGATCCAAAAAAATAAACATGTAATAACATGTAATGTAACATGAAATTGATAAGACGATCACTTGCAAAACTTTTTAATAGGGTCAAAATAATAAGTGTCCGTTTTGAAAATAATGATGTCATTGTAAAGATTATTTAAAATTATGAGGATACTTTATGATAATTATACCGGGTGATTCAGTTTGGTATTCGCCCCCCTGTAACTTTTTTATTTCAACAGAAAAATTTATGAAACCATATAAAGGGTGTCCCAAAAAAAACCGAACGATTTATTTTTGGTTATAACTTTATTATTATCGGACCGATTTTTCTCAATTTTATACGGGACGTAGCCAAAAGATGAGGCTTTTAGAATCTGCAACCATTTTCCAGATGGCGCCACTAATAAATTTTTTGCGGCAGTTTTTTACAAGAACACTTTTTGATTGGCTGGAGTTGAACCATCTGTGAACCGATCAAAATGAAATTAGTGTAGGATGGAAGCTAATGATTTTCTTTTCTAAACCAATTTTACACAATTTCATTCTGACCGTTCTTGATTCATTTATAATTTTTTTTGTGATGCTTTAAAACAAGGATTTTTGAAGATTTATTTTTTATTTGGCCACCGATCTTGACAAAATTTGCAAAATCCTAAGTAACACCATCAATATTTCACAAAATGATGTCACTTTGCAGATGGCGCCACCCTAGCAAATTTTTATGAACACATTTGATTAAAAAATTAACGAGAATAATATGAAATTGTTATTATACTCTGTCCGGGATCCACACGACCAAGATTCACCCAATTTCCATGGCGACTCACACAATGATTCGCCATGGAAATAGGGTGAATCTTGGTCGTGTGGATCCCGGACAGACCATAGTAAAAAATATTAGCACTAAAAGCGGCTACAGACAACAGGCTGGATTGGAATAAACAACAATTCTGGATTTTAAAATAATCCAAATATGTGCAGTCAAACAGTCATAAGCTGAAGAACAACTTGTCCAGTTTACAAACAAGTCAATGTTAGACCATTTTTTTGGGTTTCATTTATTTTAACATTTTGTACAACCATATAGTACTTAAGTTAAATTCCTGCACAAAGTACCTAACGTTATTTTACGAAAGATTTATGGTGTTACTAAGGATTCTGAAAATTTTCTCAAAATCGGTAGCGAATTAATATCAAATAAATCTTTAAAAATCCGTTTTAGAGCATCACAGAAAAATTTGTAAATTAATCATGAAGGTTCAGAATAAAATTTTGTAAAGTTGCTTTGGAAGAGAAAAGGATCTGCTTTAAACTTACACTATTTTCATTTTGATCGCTTCACAGATGGTTCAACTCCAGCCAATCAAAAAGTGGCCTTGTAGAAAACTGCCATAAAAAATTTATTAGTGGCGCCATCTGGAAAATGGTTGCCGATTCTAAGAGCCTCATCTTTTGACTACGTCTCGTATAAAATTGGGGAAAATCGCTCCAATAATAATAAAGTTATGACCAAAAATAAATCGTTCGGTTTTTTTTGGGACACCCTTTATATTTGTTAATCGCATGACAAACTCTATTAAATGACGTAATTAAATCTTCAATATGATGACATATGTCAAAATGACGATAGTCAATTTTTTTTCTCCAAATGACATGCTGTATATTTCTTAGCGGATTCTTGTAGACATTTGTTTTCTACATTCAATTATGTAAAAAAAGTCTACACTTTTACTAGAAAAATTCCGAAAAAAAAATTGATTTGATTAGGCATAATTTGAAAGTATCTTGTCAATAAAAGTAGTTAGCCATGGAAAAAATTGAATTATAGTGTAGTCTAAGTCACTCACATCGCAAGGACCGTAGTTTCTCAAAGAATTATTATTACTTACCCTTTTAATAACAATAATACCCCATTTACCTTATAACTAGTGAATAACAATAACATTATTACTATTAACGATCTAACAGGTAAATCAATTATAATTTTTGAAAAACAGGACCCTTCGTGTGAGGGCGACATTAGGCAAAACCATAATTCAATTTTTTCCACGGCTCACTACGTTTATTGACAAGAAACTTTCAAATTATGCCTAATAAAATAAATTTTTTTTCGGAATTTTTCTAGTGAAACTGTGAACTTTTTTTACATAATTAAATGTAGAAAAAAAACGTCTACAAGAATCCGCTAAGAAATATACAGCATGTCATTTGAAGAAAAAAAGTTGACAATCGTCATTTTGACATAATGTCATCATATTGACGATTTATTGACGTCACTTCATGGAGTTTGTCATGCAATTTACAAATATATATGGTTTTATATATTTTCCTGTTGCAATAAAATAGTTACGGGGGGGCGAATACCAAATTGAATCACCCGGTATATTTTTAAAAATTTTTGAGGTTAGAAGTCAAAAAAATGATTAACCTTTCATTATCTTTGACCTTAAAACTAAAAAAAGTATTTCACAAATAACAAACCCATTAATAACCAAAACTGTATCAGTTTAAATGTCACGGAAGTAATCCATATAATGAACAAACAACATTGATAATAAGTAATATAAAAATTAATGAGTTTAAATTTCATAATATTATCAGTTCAGACTTACAACAGGAAATAAACACATTAATCTCATTTCAAAATGAGTAATGAGGTTAACGTAATATGTAGAATGATACTTGCACGTGCGCCTACTTACGTCAACGTAGTTTATAAAAGCCCCTCTGTCGTGAATTTACTAGTCACATCATTTTACAAGTTGTAGCTCTCGCGTTTGAGTGAATATATCACTGATATAAGTCTTTCAACATCTAACCGTGAATGAAACATTGTTTTTAAGAAGAAGGAAAAAAATGTTTCTTTGTGATACGTGCGGGAAGAGTTGTTCGAGAAAACGCGATTTAAATAGACATGTACAAACAGTTCACTCATCGTCTAAAAAGGTTCCGTGTTCAGTGTGTAATAAAACCATGAGAAAAGATAATCTCAGATTACATATGAAGATCCATAACCGACATCGCAGAAAACATTTGCGAGCACCAAGTTCTCAGCAGACCTCAGAGAAAGAAACGCATAGTTTCCTATGTGAAATCTGTGGAATGGGTTTTCTCGAAAGAAGTCAGTTTTCTCAACATCAAAACACGGATCACTCTGGTAACATGAGGTTTATATGAGTTAAAAAATAAACGTGTTTTAATAGGGGATGAAACGAATGTTGTACAACACGAGCATCAGGGAACATGCAGTAAAGAACAAATTGTTAATACAAGGATGTGTGAATTGTGTTTGATAGAGATTCCATCCAATCAGTGGACCTACCATCTTCGTACAGTGGCTCATAAACTGAAAGCAGCTATACCTCACCCGGAAGGTTTTAAGGTACTGCATTATTTTTCTATTTTAGCTTATTGCATTTTACTTTGCATGTTTTTTAGGTTGTTAAAAGTAGTTTCAAGGAACGCATAGAAACTTTAATATTTGAAAACAAAGATCTGGCTTGTTTGGATCCTCGCAAATTCTTAACAGATGTAGAAGAAATAGTGGTGTCGGAGTTAAATCAACAACCCGAAAAGCATAAAGCTCTTAAGTTCAATATAGAGCTCTTTGCAGAATATATGAAGATGACTGAAGATGATGAAGAAATAAGTGTAAAATCTTTCCAAACAAAAATGGATGTTATTATTAATCAGGTACATATACATCCAATTTATGAAGTAATGTATCAACAAATTCTCACAAAAATGGATGAATTTCAGGAGCGTCATAGTGGGTGGACTTTGCTTGCAATACTACATTTAGAGATTAATATTAATGAGTATAAACCACTTAGGGGTTCAAATTATATTCCTCTTCCAAAAAAAATTGAAGCAAGAAAAGCTTGTATTAATGTGAAAAATCGTGATCAGTATTGTTTTAAATGGGCCATAGTGTCCGCTTTATCTTCTACAAATACTGTAAGTCATTCTGATAGAGTATCATCCTATGCAATAGCAGATATTAGAGAAAACGTTATTAAATTAAACAATAATAGACAAATAGATTTCGGAAATTTAAGTTTTCCTCTCGAAACTAGTGATATATCAATTTTCGAAGAACTTAATGATGAAATAAGTATTAATGTGTTTGGATTAGAAGGTAATGACATTGTTGGTCCATTTTATTGCACAAAAGAAGAAAAACTGTTGCATATCAATTTATTATTGTTGCAAGATGACAATAGATTCCATTATGTTTGGGTCAAGAACATTTCACGACTGGTGAGAAAACAAGTAACAAAAAATTGTAGACAAATATATATGTGTAATTGTTGTCTGATACATTTTCGAACAGTGGAACAGCTCGCAGTACATCGAAATGAGTGCAATAAAATTGTAACAACTATGCCATCTCCCGATAAATCAAAACTCAACTTTGAAAAGTATGAACGAGGGGTTGAAGTACCTTTCGTAATCTATGCTGATTTTGAATGCATATTGCAAGATCTAGACACGTGTTTACCAGATCCACATTTTTCTTCGACCACCATTATCCAACAACATGTACCATGTGCATTTTCATACTACATAAAGTGTTCGTATGACGACAATTTGAACAAATTACAAATATATAAAGGAAATGATTCGCCAAAAAAGTTTGTTAATTCGCTTGTTGCAGATGTTAGAGATATTTATAATAATATAATTATGAAGCCAAAACCTATGATTCCTTTAAATGATGAACAAAAAAAGTTTCATTACGAATCTAAAAACTGTCATATTTGCAAAAAGGAGTTAGAAAGTGACAGGATATTCGAACATTGTCATTTAACCGGTAAATATCGAGGACCTGCACATAACGAGTGTAATTTACGATTTCGTACGCCAAAATTTTTTCCAATTTTTTTTCACAATTTTTCGGGTTATGATTGTCATTTGATTGTAAAAGCATTAAATGAAGTTGAAGGAGAGATCAAATTGATACCGTTAAATAAAGAATTGTACATATCTCTGTCTAAAAGAATATCGGTTAATGTTGATAGCAACGAAACTGTAGAATTGCGTTTTCTAGATTCGGCTAGATTTATGCAATGTAGTTTGGAGAAATTGGCACAGAATTTGTCATCCGAAAACTTTGAAAATGTAAGGGCCATCTTTAAAAATGATGAACAATTTAAATTAGTTACCAGAAAGGGTGTACTTCCTTATGAATATTTAAACTCATGGGAACGTTTAAATGATAACGCGTTACCTTCTCAAATCAATTTTGATAATAAATTTACAAATTCTAAATGTTCAGACGGGGATTATCAACACGCGAAGAAAATTTGGGAAAAATTTGACTGTACGAATCTGTGGGATTACTTACGAATTTATTTAATTACGGATGTTGTGTTGTTGGCTGACGTTTTTGAAAATTTCAGGAAGGTTTGTAGAAGAATTTATTCTTTGGACCCCGCTCAGTACTACACAACACCAGGTGTGTCGTGGGATGCAATGCTAAAATATACAGACATAAAACTTGACCTTCTCACAGATATTAATATGCACACATTTATAAAAAGAGGCATTCGAGGTGGCTTAACACAATGTACTTCTAGACATTCTGTAGCAAATAATAAATATTTAAGTGACTATGATAAAAGCAAGCCTTCAAGCTACCTGGTTTACCTGGACGTAAATAACTTGTACGGCTGGGCTATGTCCCAACCCCTACCATATGGGAACTTTAAATGGGTGGAAAATTGCGAAAATATCGACATCATGAATATACCTGATGATTCTGATATTGGTTATATATTAGAAGTAGATTTAGAATATCCTATTGCTTTACACGATGAGCACAACGATCTACCATTTTGTGCTGAAAGTAAATGCAGTCCCATTTCTACGTTCCCGAAACTATTAACGGATTTAACTAATAAGTCAAATTATGTCATGCATTATCGAAATCTAAAGCAGTGCTTACAAAACGGGTTAAAACTAATCAAAATCCACAGAGCAATACAGTTTAACCAATCGTGTTGGTTGAAAAAATATATCGACTTAAACACCCATTATCGTGCCCAAGCAAAAAACGAGTTTGAAAAAGATTATTTCAAGTTAAAGAATAATGCAGTTTATGGGAAAACGATGGAAAACGTTGATAAGCGAAAAAATGTTAAAATTGTAACGGAATGGGAAAATTGTGGTCGCAGGTTAGGTGCTCGATCACTCATAGCCAAACCTAATTTCCATAGTGCGACCCAATTTACACCTGACATGGTTGCTATCCAGTTAGACCAAGTTAAGACATATTATAACAAACCAATATATCTCGGTTTTGTCGTCTTAGAACTTTCAAAATGGATGATGTATGATTTCCATTACAGTTACATGAAACCTAAATATGGTAAAAACTTAGTGCTAAATTATATGGATACCGATTCGCTAGTTTACACAATTTTCACGGAAGATTTCTATCTTGACATTAAAGACGATATTGAAACACGCTTTGACACGTCAGAATATGATCTTAACAATCAATTTAATTTACCACTTCGTAATAAAAAGATAGTTGGGGTAATGAAAGACGTGAATAAAGGGTTCATAATGAAGGAATTTATAGGATTAAGAGCAAAATTATATTCAATATTTGTAATAGGTCTTAAACTAATTATGAAAGCAAAAGGTATAAAGAAGACTACTGTCGACGGATTAAGTTTAAATGATTATAGAGACTGTTTGTATAAGAAGAAAATTTTCATGAGGGATATGTTGGTGTTTAGATCTCACATTCATGATATTTATACTCAAAATATTAATCAAATAACTTTAAGTTATAAAGATGATAAAAGATTTATAAGTGATGACGGTATTTCCACTTATGCTTGGGGGAATTATAATATTGGTTGTTAAAAAATAAAAAAAGTTTTTGACAGATATTTGTGTTTTATTTTCCTTTAAACACTAACACAATAACATTTTATTCTAGAAATAAAGAAGGTTTACATATATATTCTATTACACAACATTACATCATTATTTATATTAATCTGTTGATGTCTCCAGTAAGCGGATTGTATTCAACTATTCGATCATGTAATATCAAACAAAATGCTGAAGTGTTGTCAGTTATCCCACCTATTTCGGTTTCATATTCGATCTTAACGTCTACAGGCCCACTTTTAATCTCTTCGTTTTGATAAGAACAATCAACAACGACGACTGGAGCAGTAGTTTTAAAACTTTTCGAATTTAATAGCGGTGATGGAACAGTTCCATAATATGCCTTTTGAAAATTAGCATACATGTGGTATAATAATGCAAAACGGTTCTCTCCATATGAAACGTACAGGTTATCGCTCGGATATTTTACTGCGTTCAAGTGTACTTTTATATTTGTAAGATTACAATGTTGGAATTCGCTTGAATTCTCATTTTTATTATTCATTTTATTTGTTTGAAATGCAAAAATTATAAACCTGGGCTTCTCCAGCTGATTGGCAACTTTTACACGCCAAATATTATGCGATGATTTTGGTATTGTGGGATTTTCGTGCAGTTCCCAGCTTCGATAACATATTTGAATAGGTTGTGAGTTTTTTAAGGTACGAAATAGTCTAAGACGTTCCGCGTCACTCAGTACAATATGAGGCACATTCCATGTCACTTTGGTGATCGTGAAAACGTAATCAGCAATGGTTGTACGAACAGCGCCATCATTTGATTTAGCTCTTGTTAAAATTATTTCATGTTTATTTGCATTTGGAATCATTTTGTTGTAATCTTCAGCAAATCCCAAATATTTCTTTAAAGGTCCACAGAAATTAAATCGTCCATTTTCAAGTTTTATGGTACCGGCATCATTTAAGTTCCATCCTGCATTAAGCATCGCATTATTTTCGTTCGGATTCAGTGAAATGTAATTTTTTAGGGCCGTAGTAACTCCCAAGTTTCGCGAACAATCAATTTGATGACCGTTTATTTCATAACGGAGTTCATCGAACATAAAGGCTACACAATTGTTATTAAGCAGCAGATTATTATCATCTACTGTTCCATCCTTTTTCAGCAAAGTTCCTTCGATGTTAAGAAAACTTTCACACGGAAGCAGTAACAAGTTATGATCTTGTATGCAAATGCGAATTGTGTCACTGGGGTTATAGGTTTCTAAAAACGGTGCAAATGAAAGAAATGTTTTCCTTGTAATTGTCTCATCCAGACGAGGTTTCTCGGTAATGTTTAATAGATCGTTCATCTTGAAGGGTTAGTCCGATAGATTTTAGAAACTGTTTATTTCGTTTTGTTACAGAAACAGCTGGACGTATGCTTTTTTTTGTTGTTAACTCTTTCAGTCTCAGTACAGAACTAATTGGGTTAGTGGCCGTGAGCTGATATTTATTTTTTCCGCTGATGCGGTTATCGTTAAAAATCAACATTTTCCAGTTCAACTATTTAAGACATCATTATTAATTAAATACTATAGTTTAACATCTTTACTATGAAATTATATAGGACTTTACTATATTCTTGTAAGACCTTATTTTGTTGAATGTTGAAGAGTAACTAAACACATACGTTCTCAAAATGACCTTTTATAAAAATAAAAAATGTTATATATATGAGAGTCGAATCCACTTGGTTATCGATTGTATTAGGAATAATTAAAGATGTCCTCATTCAAGCATTTCTCATTGGTTGTAAGTGTAACCTTACTGTAATTTTTTCATTACGAAAATCGAGCAATTGTCCGTCTTGATCCACTAAACTGACAACAACTGATTTTATGGTGTTGACGTTTACAGGTAAGTAAATTATATTTTTTGGAACTTCTGTTATTTTATATCCTGGTAAAACATTCGGCGAAAATTCATGAAGGGTATGTACAGGTTTATTATTCATATATGAACCTGTTATAATGTTACATTCTACCCGAATAGAATTAATTTTGTTTATATTAACGGGTAAATTAGATACGACAGTTTTATTCGGTTGTACTTCAGTTTTGTTAAATCCCAACAACTCTCCAATTGTTCTCTCTTTGTTAAAGTAAACAACGTGCGTCGATTTAATTTCTGTTTTGAGAGTGTTGGTATTTGCATGTATCGTAACTATGGGTTTGGTTACTGTTTGCTTCAATCTGCTTGTAATGTAAGCTTCTATGTCCTCGATTTCATAAGATCCCTCTGGTATTTCTATAGTTTCTTTTCCAATATGAAACAAGTTGTTAGTTTTATCAATATTCGGTATTGAATGATAAGTAAACAAAGCCTCCCTCATAAGCAGTAGGTAAGTCGATAGGTGGAAAATACTCTGCAGATAAAATAGACTCGTTACCAGAGAAATTTAGTATTCTAGACATGGTAGAAGATAAAATAATACTAAATGATTAGCACTAACAACTCTTTATTTATAGGTAAGATCGTATAAAAATCTTAAACATAAATGTCCACAGTTTACAGAATTTTCTTTTTGATATCTACTGTAGTTGTATTTTATGTTTGTCCCTAAATAATTGATAATTTCACTTGGAGGTCGAAGATTGCCATAGCTGTCAAAATAGTCAATTTGATTGTTCTTCTTGTAATATGCTATCCAGTGAGTTCCTGGTCCACTCGACCTGTCCAAATTTACAATACCACATTCTATTCGATTACATTTTAAAGGTAAATTATCGAGCATAAAAACTCCTCTAAAGTTAGGAATGTCTTTTGCAAATTTGTATAAATCAAGTTCATTAAGTGGTCTCATTGGTAGCATGTTCAGAAGTTTTTTGGCTTCAAATATAGTCCAAGTCCTTTCCGATACGGTCTAAGATATAATCCTTTTCCCACTGCAATTGCTTCCATTGTTTTGTTATGTCGCTCACTTTCCGTTAACTGCTTCCGCGCCTGTTTTGCATCATTAATTGCTTTCGCAATGCCAGCAACACCTCCCGATAATCCTCCTAGCACCGATAGGCCCGCAAAGAGTGGTATTAGAAATGGAAGTACTCCGCCAGTCTTTGGAATGGGAACCACTCGAGTCTGAGGAAGTTTGAGATTTTTCCCTTTCACGTCGTCTTTAGCTGTCGCCAAAGCAACTTTAATGGCACTCTGGATATTGGTAGGTTTTTTTGCATTTACCACCGCCCGAGTTTTTCTTATCAAATGTTGTAAAGAGTTGCGCTTTTTTGTTTTTCTCTTACAATGTCTAACCTTCTTCTTCCTCCTAATATTATTTTCTTGTTTTACTCCCATTCCTAACTTTGCTTTTGCTTTCATAACGTTAGTTATAAACCAACCGTTTATCCGTTCTCCTAGTTTTGAATCTCTTGATTTTACTCGTTGCCAAGCTTTTTCGGCAAGTTCTAGATCAGCTCGGTTTCTTGTTTTTAAGTCTTTCGAATTAGAATAAGCAATATCGTGATCTTTACATGCGCGGTCTAAATCGTTTATTCCTGGATCACCTCTAGCTAGACGTTTTCCCAATTTAGTTCCAGGCCCACAATACTGGTATCCTGGCAGGTGCAGTTCAAACGGCAACTTATTGATTGCACTGTTGAGCAAACCTTTACCACCTGTGGTCGAACAACGAATACTTGTAATATTTCGATGATCAATCATTTTATCACGTGTTGATCCACTAGGTTGCGTCACTAAAACTGCTTTATTCTTTAAATAGTAGTTCGTATATATAAAGATAAACAGTCGACAAGATTCAATTGATTCGTCAACATGATGAATTATCGGTTAAAAACGTTAACGCCCAAACCTTCAATGCTACGAATAATTTTAAACATAGTAAATTATTACCTAATAGTATTCGAGCGTTAATAGTAGGACCATCAAATTGCGGAAAAACGAACGTTCTCATTACTTTACTTGAACATCCTAACGGTTTAAAATTTGAAAACGTGTATGTATACTCTAAATCTCTGTATCAACCTAATTATAAATATCTTAAAAAATTACTGTCCTCTATAAAAGGCATGGGCTACTATACTTTTTCTGAAAATGATGAAGTATTACCACCTAACGAAGCTCGCCAAAATTCAATATTTGTATTTGATGATGTTGTTTGTGAAAAACATAACCATATTCGTGCGTATTTTTGTATGGGGCGCCACAGGGATATTGACAGTTTCTATCTCGGACAAACGTACAGTCATATCCCCAAACATTTAGTCCGTGATAATGCAAATTTTTTAGTCGTCTTTAAGCAAGATAATTTAAACCTAAAACATATTTATGACGATCATGTTAACACAGACATGTCCTTTGAACAATTTCGTGAAATTTGCTCAGAATGTTGGAAAGAAAACTATGGGTTTTTATGTATCAATAAAGATTGTTCAATGGATAAAGGTCGATATCGGAAAGGATTTGATATATACATTGTACTATAAATAACAACAACATACTACACTAGGATCACTTCAATTTTAACCGCTAAGATATAAAGAGCAATTTAAAAAATTTTTTTTATTCTGAGCTATTGATGATTATTAATAAACTGGCTGAGCTGTTCAAAGTATCTGATTAAGCTAATTTAAAAAAAGCTAAACTGTTTAAAGTAGCTGTTCAAGTTGATTAGAAGCTGATTGAGCTGTTTAAAGTAGTTGTTCAAGCTGATTAAAAGCTGATTGAGCTGTTCAAGCTGTTCCACAAGCTGATGGAGCTGTTCAAAGTAGCTGTTCAAGCTGATCCACAAGCTGATTGAGCTGTTCAGAAAAGCTGTTCAAATTGTTAATCTATAACCATAACAAGGTCTGATCAGAAACGCTACTTCATAATATAATTTTTACATACTCTCGGCATTCAATATGGACGAAAAACTAATTGAAGATCTCATTCAAACGCGTAATGTAATTCGTAAAAAATATGAAGTTCTAAAAACTGGTAAGTCAAGGGATTCAAAATATTTTGAACGCATTTTTACACCCATTACGACTCCGCTAAAGAAATTGTCTGACGTTGCCAAAGAAAATAGCCCTCTTACAAAAGGTATAAAGAAATTGTCAGATACTCCTGTAAATGATCTTGATTCTGGTTCACCAATGAAAAAGAAGAAAAGAAAATCTAAAAAGAAAAATAAAAGCAATATAGAAGTTGAAGCGCTCGGTAATGATAACTATGAAAGAACTAGTACACCTTTATCAAAAAGCGTCTTCTCAGTACTCGATCAATCATCGATTGAAGTACCTTCTGTTTCTCAATACGATGATGATGATGAAAACGATAAATCTTCAGTTAGCGTGCAAAAATCTCTCGAGAGTAGGCCACAATCAAATTTACTTCATTTCACAGATAAATTCATGAAATTCCTTGATATAGAACAAAAACATCTAGATCATAGTTATGGTCCCTATTTCGACTCAACCGAAAACGTATGGAAAATAGGATCTTTACCCTTTACGGCGACAAAAACGGATATTTTTATAGATGATAAAGTTTACAATTTAACGCCTGGATTAAAAATTTTACTCTTTACCAAAAATCCATCATTAAAAAATTGTAACGAAAACGACATTACCGCATATTTAGAAATTGTGAACGTCACTAATTTGCTACATCGTGATTTTGATAAAAGACGGCAGCTTGCTGGAAATAAAAGTGTAAAGTACAAATTAATTATAAAACTTTTATTAAGAAATCAGACACACACAGGGGCAGGCTTGATGGAATATTCTTCCAATAAAATCGATTACACGTATTGGGACGATCCAAATGAATTAATTGACAGGCTTAGACTCTTAATAGCCTCTCAGCAAGCAGGACATACCAATCATACAAATGAAGTTGTTTCAATTTTAGAAGAGTTAAAAGAGGCTAACATTATTGTATAAAATAAAAGACAAGTGATCGTTTCTCCCATTCTAAAAATGTCCATCGATAAATTCGGACGTTATTTAGCTTCTCCTAGTGAAAGGCATTATTCTCATTTCGTTGCTCCTGCTCCTCCTGCAATCGGCTTCGTGTTAACTAAAAAAGGAGACTTTGATATTCAACAAAAACGTCTCTGTAATTTACATAAACCAGTAGAATCAAATGACGGAGTGACTAAATCATATGTTGATGAAAGAATTGGAACAATAAATTCTTTAAGAAATGAAATGAGAACAAAAATCTTGCAATTAAGTACTTCATTACAGGCATTAAAATCAGAAATTAATCAATTATTTGATCAAGCTTCTCATCAAGAAAACAACGTTTCAGTTGCTCTACAACAGAAACAAAATCAGGAAACATCGCGAAGTAGTCCTCAGTCTTCTCAAACTACATCAAAGGTTACGTCACAGTCGACGTCTATAGACGATAATAACGAGAATAAAAAAAGAATGCGTATCAGTTAGGAAATAATTAAACGAGTATCATATTAATTTTTCTAAATGTAATTATTATAATTCAGTATGAGCAAAGAGCAACTGGTAAATGAGTTGCACAAGCCTGCACGGCGAAATTTTAAACGTCGCACAGTTATTTTAAACGGAATTAACGATCACTGGGAAGCAGACTTAGTCGAGATGGGAGACTATGCAACTAATAACAAAGGTTACCGCTATTTATTAACTGTCATCGATGGATTCTCAAAATTTGCATGGGCCCTACCGGTTAAAAATAAAACTGGACTTGAAGTAACTAACGCAATGGAGAAAATTTTGATTCAGCAATCACCTGTTCATTTACAAACAGATAACGAAAAGGAGTTTTACAACGTTCATTTTCAAAAACTAATGAAAAAATATAACATAAATCATTATTCAACTTACAGCACATTAAAGGCAACTATTGTCGAACGATTTAATAGAACGTTGAAGGGATTGATGTGGAAACAATTCAGTCTTCATGGGACCTATAAATGGATTAATAATATTCAAGATTTGGTTAGCAAATATAACAATACAATACATAGAAAAATTAAAATGAGACCTTGTGATGTAAATTCTAACAATGAACAGCAACTTTTAAAAACCGTATATAGCAAAATTAAAATATTTCCATTACCAAAATTTAAAGTTGGAGAAAATGTACGAATAAGTAAATACAAACATGCTTTTCATAAAGGCTACTGGCCAAACTGGACTACGGAGATATTCAAGATTAAAAAAGTTAAAAATACGAACCCGGTTACATATATTCTTAAAGACTATCAAAATGAAACGATCCAAGGGGCATTTTACGAATTCGAACTATTAAAAGCGAAATATCCAGATGTTTATCTCGTTGAAAAGATTTTAAAAAAGAAAGGAAATAAATTGTACGTTAAATGGTTAGGATTTTCAAACGAACACAACTCGTGGATTAGCGAAAACAAAATTTTAAAAAAAATGGGTTAACAAAAAAATAATTAATTCAGTGTCATGATTATTTACGATTAATTATTTTTAATTAGTATGACGTAATATTAACAGGCAGCAACTGGTTGATGAGTTACGTAAGCCTGCAGAAGATAACGCTTATTTACGTTCTATAAAAGCCTGCAACGAGTTTAAATAAAAATCAGTGTAACCAAGCCAGTGTCCAGCTTAAAGTCAGTGTTAGAAACAGTGAAGAAGATGCTACGCATTTTACATCTTATTCTATTCTCTTATTTATCGCTCATCGCTACAACAAGTACTTCATCAATACCAATTCACCTTGATGATGAAAAGATCGCTCGGATGAAATTTCAAGTTCAGTTACCAAGCAACGAAACTGTTCAAATCAATTTAACATTTAAATTGCTGACACCCAGTAAACCGCTACCGTCATATGATGCATCGAATTTTGTTGTCGCCAATCTTGTACAAGATAGTTTTAACGCTTCATCTTCAACGAGCACGACGACGACGACAACGACGACCACGACGGAGGCAATAACGACGTCGACATTTCGATTAAACAGTGAAATAAGTACCGATCAAACTGCTGAAACCACCTTTACGAACACAGAAACATCTGACTCCGAATTGTTGACTGCATCACTATCAGAAAGAGATATTAACGAAAAAGAACAACTGACTCTTGTTACGATAGAAGAAGCTATCGAAGCTTTTAGAAATCACCTGATTGAACAAGAGATGGAAATTGCTGGAATCATAGAAAGTGAGCATCCATTCTACAGACATTTTAAACTGCAATATGCAGATGGTTTGGTGTTACCGATTCGTTGTACCTATGACGCCAGTTACACTACTCAATCGTTAAAAATATCCTGCTATGAATTCCGTGACTATGGTACTCAGAGAATATTAAGCAACGGGGAATTTGAAAATGCCTCCGCATACTCAACTGTGCCTGAATACATCGATGCGAGAGATATGAAGCAAACATTATCCATGACAATTTCTTAAATTAAAAGGAGAAATGAGGATGAGACCAATCCTACGTCCAAGCCTTGGAGCTATATGTTGGTCTTCTTTATGTAAAATCTTCAGTCTTGATTATTTTTTCAACATTTTTAAACGTTAAACATGTTCTAAAATAATCAAAATTGAAGATTTTACCTAAAAAAGATCAATATAGGTCCAAGACTTTGACGTTGGATTGGATTCATTCATAATTTTCCTTGTTATTGTTGCTCTTGTTGTTGTTACTACCTAATAAGTATATGCCTACCTTTATAAATGAATAAATATAACAATATAAATATGAAGGTGTTTTTTTTTATCTTAAACTCAATCTGACCTAACGGCCTATATAATCACTTAACCAACTAAATAAAAGGCTAGCATTCAATGGGAAGAGCCTTAGTATTGAAAGAATGGCTTTACTTAAAACAAGTCTCCTTATTTTCGCTGTCTTGGCTCAAGATAATTTTGTAATATTTCAACAACCTGATATTGTGGATTCTTACGTTTGTTTCAACGAGGAGAACGATACTTGGCCAGATCATTGGATCAAATTACGTTCACAAATTCAAGATGGTATACCAGTATTTCAAGCCGATCATGTTCCTAAACATGACGCCCAGATCGTCAAATATAAATTGAGACTGATATATCTCAATCGAAGCTATGGCGATACTCAATGGAAACAAGTTATAAACGAAACCTTCACTGCTCCTGCCATTTATGAAGAAATAAAAGAATCTACTACTAATACTACTGGTACACCGAATGCAACAAGTAATCAAGATTTTTTTTATAAAGAAGAATTCCATGAAAAAATCATCGGCATTTCTACAAGTATAATGAGTGTTTTTAACTGTATATGTTCTATTATATTCACTTGCTACACAATATATATAAAATGGAAACATCAATAAAACAACAAAAACTAAAATTTTATTTTTTTGATTTATTGTCTTCATCAATCAGAGCTCAATATACCCAAAAAACAATAAGTTTCATTCAAATTATCACCCCCGTCTCACGACAGCCCCCGCCTAGTGATAGTGCATTTTTCCACAGAAGTTGTCCAGTGTTTCCATAGTGAACATATCAAATGGTGGATATAGTCGAATAACAAGACATGAAGAAACTTCTATTCACAAAAAGCGAGCTTCAGCTAGTAATATGAGTGCAGTTTTGGGAAAATATTTTTCTAAACAGGATTTCAACGAAGAAATTAGGGACACTATAGTAGAAGTTTCAAAAATATATCACACAGTAAAGCATAACCAGTCTTATAATACATTAGATTGCAATTTCAAGCTGGATAAGCTCCTATTTGAGGATTCTCAGATTTGTAAGAAAATATCATGTGGGCGTACGAAAAGTGAGGCCATCGTGGAAAACGTATTGGGTCCCTAGTCAATGAAAAAGGTATTGGAATTGTTAAAAGACTCATTTTTTTCCATCCAACTTGATGCCTCCAATAAGAAAAATGTGAAACTATTTCCTGTTACAATTCAGGTATTTACTTTAGAAAATGGCGTTGAAAATTTTCTGTTGGAATTTAGAGAAAATCCTGATGAATCTGCAGATGCCATGTTTAAATTGTTAGAAAGTGTCATAAATGAGTATTCACTTAGCTGGGAAAGAATTTCAGGCTTCAGTGCAGATAACACAAACTCCAATTTTGGAAACAAGCATTCAGTTTTCACAAATTTAAAAGAGAGAAATGGTCAAATAATAAAGGCAAATTGCCATGCACATATCATCCATAATTGTGTAAAACATGCAATGGAAGCCTTAGATTTTGATAACTTGGTCTTAAAAATTTATTCTCATTTTTCTACATCTGCTAAACGCCGAGAGACCTTAAAAAGTTTTTTTGAATTTGTAGAAACTACGTGGAAAGAATTAATTCGACATGTGGGAACAAGGTGGTTGTCTTTAACTCCTTGTGTTGACAGACTTTTACTTAATTTCAAACCCCTTATGAGTTATTTTCTTTCTTTAGATAAGGACTGCCCACGACAAATAAAAACATTGCTCATGTTAGATGATGATTCAGATTCGGTTCCACCCATGGTTGAAATATACCTTTCATTTGCTAGTCATATCCTTGCTGTATTTGATGCAGCTGTAAAAAGTTTAGAAAGTAACCATACGACTATTCTAGATGTACATAGTATAATGACCAAATTGAAAGACACTTTAGAAGACAAAGTGGAACATAATTTTTTTGGATTTAACGTTAGCAGGAAATTAAAATTGCTCTCTGCCCGCGAGCAAGAAAAAATTTCCCAAAATTTTATCGAATTCCTAAATGTTGCTGTGCGGTATTTAGAAAGTCGGTATGACTATTCCAATGAATTACGATTGTGTTTGTCGAATTTCAGCTTAAGAATTTATAGTCCAGGGGCTCATAACAGAATTTTCGGGTATCATAGTATTCTGCTGCAGACCCCTATTACTTTACATTTCCAGTCTTGGAGATAGCATAGGACCAATTGGCATGCATGTACAGTGGATGTACTTGTTAGGAGGAATTTTTAAAATCATCATTTTTGACAACAAAAAAATATTACAGTATTCTGTCTGAAAGTTGTACCGATCTTTGAATAAGAAGAAATCATCCGACAGATTTAATTGGCATTAACTTCGAGTGGATGGAAGGGGTCGGCAGCGTGGGGTGAAATGAGCTCATTTAAAGCATAGTGGGGTATCATAGTATTCCTGCTGCCATTTGGCACACAACCTTATTTTAGCCTACATTAATAGAATATAATATTGGCATTCACCTAGGGTGGATGAAAAGCTCGCTAACTTGATTTAAAGATAGGCGTCACCACGATGACTTGGGTATAATAGTATTTCGCATGCCCTTTGATTTTTAGGTTATATAGTCTGTGTACAACACAAAAATATAATTGGCATGCAAATTCATAGGATGCATACGCTGGCATGCTCGAAAAAAATTCTTTTTATTGAAGTAAGCTTTAAGGCTGGCGCTGGAATCGTTTAAAAATGACATTTTCGCGGCTCGGGAATTCCTAGTCACAGGAGGCTACGAGTGGCCTAACGAAGTGATTGAAAGTGCATTTTGTAGATTAAGGATCAGACTACAGGATGACATTAATTTAAAACTCATATTTTGAAAAAAAATTTGTCCATATAAATTTTTTTTCAAAATATGAGTTTTAAATTAATGTCATCCTGTAGTCTCATCCTTCATCTACAAAATGCACTTTCAACCACTTCGTTAGGTCACTCGTAGCCTCCTGTGACTAGGAATTCCCGAGCCGCGAAAATGTCATTTTTAAACGATTCCAGCGCCAGCCTTAAGGCGGATTGTATAAAAAATTGACAATCTGTGCGTCGAATCCAAGCATCAAATCACTTCGCTACGGTTTTGTGCCGTTTATACACCGTCCATACGGTACACGGTACACGAGGTGCCGTCATTATTTAACTTAAAAAATGTTTTTCATCGCTAAAATGACATTTTTTGAAAAAATGCACTAAGGTTTTCGATCCGGCAATGCAACACCTATCAAATTCGATAATAATAATAAGTATGCTAATAATAAGTTTGCTAATAAAAATTCTAAAAGTGAAACGTAAATTTCCAAGAAATGGCATTTAGGTTTTTGATCCGTCAAAGCAACAGCTATAGAATTCAGTAGTAAGAAAATGCTCTCTTGGTAAGAAAAATTCAAAAACCGGGGCCTTTTGCCACTAAAAGACATTTTTCGAAAAAAATGGCACAAAGGTTTTCCACCCGATGAATTATCAGCTATCAAATTCAATACTAAAAAAATGGCAGCAGAGAAGCTTCTGGAACCTCCCCAACGCGTGGGTCTGATTTCCGTGACTTGTGCTTAAGATTTTAAAGTTGATATGCCCAAATGGCACTTCCCGTGGACCAATTGCTCCCAAGAACCTTTCAGCTCTTCAACGGGTTACCTAACCTCCATGTACCAAATTTCGGGCAAATCGATCCAGTAGTTTGGGCTGTACCGCGATTGTAAAGGTCGATAAGAATTTCGATATTTCAGATGTGATAAAAATGCATAAAACGTACAGTAGCTCGGCGGCGTACCCCAAGGGGAGGGGGGTCCGCCCCCCCAAACCTCCTTCGTATTCCAGATATTTTTATTTGCGCGCCTTAATGCACGCGATGCAAGAGTGTATTGCCTGTGATTACTTACTTTACCCAAATTTAAAGCGTAAAACGGCAAGTTCCTTTTAAAATCAATTTCCAGCAAGAAAAAAATTATTTTAACTTCGATTTTTTTAGAATCAATTTTTTTCAAACTTTCACATCGTATGCAGATTAAATTACCTTTCTAATGAGCGGTCACATGACCTCTCGTGCCATATACATTTTTGACTTTTATGTCATAACTTCGAAATTTCAAGGTCACAGCGCATTATGTCAACGGAAATCGGTTTAGTTTCTCGACTAATGCTCCCGTTTCAAATTTGAAAGCTCTAACTTAAGTGGTTCCAGAGATTCAGGGTGTTGGGGGCGGCCTTTTGGTCCTGACTGTATATCGGGTTACATCCACTCCATTTGAATGCCAATGTCATAATCACTTCTAATGCTACCATATCTACTTATTCTCAAAACCTGAGCTGGAATACTATTATACCCAAGTCATCGTGGTGACGCCTATCTTTAAATCAAGTTAGCGAGCTTTTCATCCACCCTAGGTGAATGCCAATATTATATTCTATTAATGTAGGCTAAAATAAGGTTGTTTGCCAAATGGCAGCAGGAATACTATGATACCCCACTATGCTTTAAATGAGCTCATTTCACCCCACGCTGCCGACCCCTTCCATCCACTCGAAGTTAATGCCAATTAAATCTGTCGGATGATTTCTTCTTATTCAAAGATCGGTACAACTTTCAGAAAGAATACTGTAATATTTTTTTGTTGTCAAAAATGATGATTTTAAAAATTCTTCCTAACAAGTACATCCACTGTACATGCATGCCAATTGGTTCTATGCTATCTCCAAGACTGGAAATGTAAAGTAATAGGGGTCTCCAGCAGAATACTATGATACCCGAAAATTCTGTTATGAGCCCCTGGACTATTATGCGCCCAAGTTTGAAAATTTTGCTTCAGTTTTAGACAAAGTGCCAAACCTGGAAAAGTTTATCAATGGAGATGAACTTTTCACAGAAGTGTCAACGGATAATTCCGTCTAAGGACCTCAGGGTTGTGCGACTGCGCGGAACAGAGGGTAGGCTGAGGGATTGAGCTCGAGATGCGCCAGTGGGAAGTCAGCATTCGATGGTTGAGGTTACAGCTCGAGGTCGAGGAGTATTAACCGGAAGGAGACTACACCAGCATCTAGTTACATTTGTGTTCCATAATTAATAAAACAGCAGTTATTAACCAACTGTTATTATTCGACTACATCAGAAGTGTGAAAAAGGACCTGTCGCGCTGAGGAATTCGGGATTTTTCCATGGGTTGTCGTGTTATGTCACGTGCACTAAAAATTTCCTTTGCAGAGTAGCGGATTTGGTCAGGAAATGGCCGAACGGTCAACGATTTCAGGTGAGGGCCGGACTCGTAGTTTTACCCCACCGTTGGAGGATTTAATTGCACTGAGGCGACAGCAAAGTGGCTCCCTGACTTCTAGTGCGTCAGCAGGCGGCACCTTTGATCCGGCGGCAACAACCGGAAGTGGTGAGCTAGTCAAAATTCTGGCGGACTCCCTTGAATTGGCACAGCGAAATTTAACTGTGAGTCGAACGCCGAGGCCCAATGTGAGTACGTTTTTATTAAACAATGTTGTTGTTGAGTTTGATCCGGCAAAACATAATGTGAATGAATGGTTAGAAAAAGTAGATGAGTGGGCAGTGATTTTCCAGTGGTCAGAACATGAAACCTGCTGCTACGCGTTGCCTAAATTATGTGGAGCGGCGAAAACATTTTACGAGGGTATTCCTAGTATTAGTCGCAGCTGGGAAGAATGGAAAACATTATTGCGCAAAACTTTTCCGCCTATTCGGGACATTCATTCACTGCTTACGCAAATGATTAATTTCAAAGCTACCGACTCAACTTCTTACTTTGAATATACGTTCCAAAAGCTGGCGATGATAAACAACCTGAGACTTAATTTTGATAACCGAGATGTTATTAACCTTATAATGGGTGGTATTGAAGATAACAACATTAGATTCTCTGTTGAAGCCGCAAATATTTCGGAGCCAGGTAGATTGGCTAGCTATTTAAAAATCTTCGATGATAAAAAACAATCACTTTTATTCAATACCCAATTGTCTAGCGCCAACGATTCTTCGTTGCCAAATGTCTCCAGAAAATCTTCGGATAATTTTTCGTATGCTCGTCGCAACAAACCGCTTTCAAACATATATTGTTTCCTTTGTAAACGTCGAGGACACAAGCAACGTAAATGTCCATTTTTGACTGATGCTAACCAGTCACATTCAAATAATTCTTCGGGGGCCCCCACAAGCACAACAACCAGCGGACAGTTAGCAATTGACTACCCATCTGACCAAAACCCTCGCCAAAACCAAACATTTGGTGGTGATTATTACCAGCGGAATAATTTTAAGGATTGTCAATTCATTAAAGGTAGCAATAATAGTCCCCTTTTGAAAAACATTTCAATTAACACCGTCGATGTTGCTGCGTACATTGATCTGGGAAGCGATATCTCTTTAATGACTTTTGATCTTGCCAAATCTTTAAAGTTAAAACTAACCTGTATAGATCCCATTATTCTACGTCACCTCGGAAATCTTACAACCCAAACTAACTCGACGGTTACGATTCCAATTACTTTAGATAATATTACGAAACAAATCCTCTTCTATATTGTTCCTAAATGCACGAACTTTGCTCCAGTTATTATCGGTAGTGACTTCTCTGATGATGAGTCTATTCATTACGAAAAGGGACCACATGGCATTTTATTCTCAAAAAGGGGTGAACAGGCGTCAAGTTCAAGTCCGATTTACATTGGTACCGACAATACTAAATGTCAGACTTCTTTGCAAATGCTTTGTACCGAATTTTCGGATTGTTTTAGCAGCAATAAATTATCTGACGTGGGAAATTGTAGATTAGCAATGTCAATTGAATTAACTTCAGATAAACCTATTCATAGGAAACCCTATCGGTTAGCCTTGCACGAAGCCAAAGTTGTTAGAGAAATTGTGGGTGAACTATTAGAGGCAAAAATAATTCGACCTTCAAATTCCTCATACAGTAGTCCGGCGATACTGGTAAAAAAGTCAAATGGCGACTATCGCCTATGTATCGATTTTAGAGGGCTCAATAAAATTACGGTACCCCAAATTTTTCCCCTACCCTTGATCGAAGACCTCGTTAACCGATTGGCTGGGTTCAAATTCTATTCTAAAGTCGATTTAGCTTCAGGTTACTATAACTTTCAGGTAGAACAAAAATCCATTCACAAAACTGCTTTTTGTACGCCGGACGGGCTGTTCGAATTCTTGAAAGTACCTTTTGGGTTACGTAATGCGGTGTCTTTCTTTCAAAAAGCTATGACTACTATTTTGGAACCTCTGAAAGATAAAATAATTATTTACATGGATGACATTCTCATTCCTTCGCATACGGTAGAGGAAGGTTTAGTTATATTAAAAGAATTATTTATCATTCTTCGAGCTCAAAATTTAAAACTTCGCTTGAGCAAATGTTCCTTTTTCCTTTCATCCATAACCTTCTTAGGCTTCGAAATTTCACAAAGTGGAATATGTCCTAATCAAGACAAAATCGAAGCTGTCCGAAACTTTCCCACTCCCACTAATGTCACACAGGTTCGACAATTTCTTGGTCTAACGTCGCATTTCAGAAAATTTATCGCCCAGTTCGCCTTAAAAACCAAACTCCTTTCCCAATTATTGCGTAAAGACGTACCTTGGGTATGGAACAAAAACCATGACAATGTCGTCACCGAATTAAAAACTATCTTAACTTCCAAACCAATTTTGACCTTGTTTCAACCTGGTAGAAAAACAATTTTATACACCGACGCTTCAATTCAAGGTTACGGAGCCATGCTTGCACAGGTTGTTGATGATAAAGAACTACCAGTGGCTTATTACAGTTGCCAGACCACACCAGCAGAATCTAGGTATCATTCTTTCGAATTAGAGACCTTGGCAGTTGTAAAAGCTGTTAAAAGATTCCGAACATACCTGTTAGGTCATTCCTTCACTTTAACGACAGATTGCAACTCATTAAAAAATGCGTTTTCCAAACAACAATTAAATGCTCGTATAGCTCGCTGGATCTTGGATTTACAGGAATTTCATTTTGAGACGGTACATAGGCCAGGTATTCAAATGGGATTTGTAGATGCTTTGAGCCGTAACCCGATCCCAGCAAAAGGCTTTAATGTACACGTGATATCTTCAGAAGATTGGGTTAAAGCCGTTCAGTCTCAGGACAAATCCTTTTGCGACGTTATAAAAATTGTTATGTCAGGTGAGCGTCACAAAAACAAAGAGATCTTCAACAAGTACAGTGCTAAGGGAGGTTTACTATATCACAATTCCCAAGCAGGCCAACGACTGCTTGTACCCAAGAATTGCAGATGGCAACTATTGTCTATTGTCTATATGATGGAATGGGTCATTTCGCCGTAGACAAAACCCTTGAGGTTTTAAAATCCAAGTTCTGGTTTTCCAAAATGAATCGTTTTACAAAAAAATACATCGCTTCTTGTATCCCCTGCACTTTCCATAAATTAAAAGGGGGGAAACAACCGGGTTACCTTCACCCCATTAATAAGATAGCCGTACCATTTCACACCATCCATTTAGATCATCTCGGCCCCTTTCCAAAGTCCAAATATGGCTTCTCTTACCTTCTTCTTATTGTTGACGCTTTCACGAAGTACATAATTATTCGTCCTGTTCGATCTACTGAGTCTGTTCACATAATTCGTGGACTTAAAGAGATGATTTCTTTTTTCGGTGTTCCTTCCCGCATTATATGTGATGCAGCTACGTGTTTCCGTTCAAAAAAATTTCAGGAATTTTGCGATACGATAGAAACTCGAGTGTTTATTAATACCGTTGGTATGCCACGTGGAAATGGCCAGGTCGAAAGGTACTGTCACACAGTACTTGACAGTTTAGCCACCACGGCTTCAGCTGATTCGAACTGGACTTCCCACGTTGGTAAAGTCCAACTTAGTTTAAATAATTCTGTAAACCAGGCACTTAATTGTACTCCTCAAGAGTTATTGATGGGTTATCGCGCTCCAACTACTGGTAGTTTAGCGCCCCAAGTTCCTTCGACACTAGATATAACAAAACTACGAACCTCCGCAGATGAGCGCATTAAATTACGTCAACAAACTGATAAACTAAGGTTTGATCACAAGAGGGCTACTCCAATTCAATTTAAATTAGGTGATTTGGTGGTAGTACGCATTGCCAGCATTGCGTCTACAGGTGAAAGTAGGAAACTACTAGCCAAATGGAAAGGACCCTTCAAAATAACCGCTTGTTTACCTAATGAGCGCTATGAAGTTCAACAACTTAAAACACTACCTAAGCAACGAAAATACAAAGGAGTCTACGCAGTGGAACATATTAAACATTTCTCTAATTACTCTTCCTCAGAGGAGCTCGAGATGCGCCAGTGGGAAGTCAGCATTCGATGGTTGAGGTTACAGCTCGAGGTCGAGGAGTATTAACCGGAAGGAGACTACACCAGCATCTAGTTACATTTGTGTTCCATAATTAATAAAGCAGCAGTTATTAACCAACTGTTATTATTCGACTACAGAAGTTATGGCTCTATGTAAGATTTTCGAAACTGTCAAACAGGCAAATCTTTCATGGAGCAGTTTGCCTTCTTGCGAGAGATGGCGTATCATTTTAAATGATCTTGATTCCAATAAAAATTTATTTATATTTTTTTCATATTTTTTGAGCATTCCTGCAACTTCAGCTTTTGTCGAGCGCGTATTTTCCGTCGTTACAAACAAGTGGCGCGACGAAAGAAACCGCGCAAGTTTGAATTTGATAAAAAATGAATTAAAAATATTTTTTAATTTCAAGTTGACGTGTTCTCAATTTTATGAATCTAACAAGACTAACAAGGAACTTGCAAGGTTGGCAAAAAGCAATCAAAAGTACAACTTTAAGTTAAAATCAGTTTAGTGATAAATATTACAAATGTTTATTAGAATTAGTCAGTCGTTCTCTTTTTGCACATTTATCTGAGGAGACTCAGTTTATCTCATCAATCAAATTGCTGGGATTAACCGAGTCTCCTTAGACAAATGTGCAGGTGGCTATTGTTACCTATAAGAATTATATTTTTGTTTATATATTTTCTTTGTTGTGTTTTCTTTTTTCAAATAAAATAAAAATGTACACAATAATTTTTTTGGGAGGGGGGGGGATGTCAAGGTCCATCTGGCGTCCTCCTTTTGGAATTTGTAAAGGTTGCAACCCTACCTACACTACCTACTAGCCCCACTTTCTTAGCATTTTAAGACAAATTGAAGTTTACTTACAATTTCTTATAGACTTTATTACAATCGGTATTTCTGAAAACGGCAACGCTGGAGTAGATGCTTCCTAATCAATAAATCAATGCTTTTAAAGGCCGGAAGTTTCAGACAACATACAGATCTGTTGGCTAATCTAATCTTCGATGTAAATTCCGGCCGTAAGTTTTTTTACACAACAAACTACTTTTTCAACATTAAATGGCACTCACCGAATGGAAGGGCAGAACCTGGAGCAGCATTGATCGATATTTCATCATCGTTTCTTCCATATGTCACGTTTTGGGCCGAGAATCATTTCGACCAGTCGCCGACGACGTAATTGTTTATTTTCCGTCACTACGCGCGTCTAATCACACCCACAAATAATGTAAAATCTCATAGTAAAATCACAAATCCTCCAATGAATTCACAAGAAACAACATGGCGAAAATCAAACATACCGAGAAAGCGGTGCATTATACGGAACGGAGCACCCTCACATCACTGAACGATTGAACAGTGCGCACGACATGGCACGATGCACCGAACGTCGATCGAAAGTTGATTGTGGCGCCAAGCTGCCAATTTGGCAGTGCCCTGAAGTTAACGACAATTTTCCAGCGACACAATGGCCGCCGGTTTCGTCGGAAATGTTCGGGTGGACATGGCTGTGTGCTAAATCTGAGCTTACCTGTCAGTTCACGAGTTATAAAAACGTTTTAAATTCGAAGCACAAACAAATAGTCGTCTTAAATATATTAATGTTGTTAACTAATTAATGCAATCCGTTGTTCACTCCTGGAATAAAGTGCTTCTGCTTCAGAAATCAAAGGGTTTTATTTATATTTATATTATTTTACGGTTACGTTCAGTGTTGCCAACTGTGAAGATTTTTCGTCAAAGTGACGATTTTTGACTTCGTTTTTGAGGCGTTGACGAAAAAAAGAATTTCTATTTGCGCACGTCCTGCGACATCTAAAAAATTTTCGTATAATCTCGACACAACGCGGAAGTGCATTCTCTTTTGCCGACAATGCGACAACGACAATCGGACAAATTAACCTCCCCAACCCCAACACAATTTTAAAAAAATGGGAGGTTACTGCAATCACTAAAATTTTCGAATTCGAGATGACCTGATCTATGCGTTTTGAGGTCTCAGGAACCCAAAAAAGTGGTTTTTAAAATGTGTCTGTGTGTATGTACGTACGTACGTTTGTAAACACGCCACAGCCAAAACTACTCGATCGATTTGGCTGAAATTTGGAACATAGGCATCTCGTAACCCAACTTAGATCTGAAAAGCTTTTGGAGCCAATCGTGCAACCGCAAATGCCATTTTGGCACATCAACTTTTAAACTTTAAATGCAAACCCCCATTTTTCACGTCACCATAAGAAAGATCTTCAAATTCTGCTTCTAAAAATGTATTAACTCTTAGTGCCCTTTTGACCAAAAATTAAAAAAAAATAGATTTTTATCGGACTTTAAAATCGCGGTACAGCCCAAGCCCCTGAACCGATTTGGCTGAAATTTTGCACATGGGGATTGTATTACACGTCGAAGAGCTGAACAAATTTTGAATTCAATCGACTCACGGAAAGTGCCGTTTTGGCACACCAATTTCCAAACTTAAAATTATTCTCTCATTTGACCATTAAAAACAAGTTTTTGAAAGATTTATTGTCACCATCAGAAAGGTCTTCAAATTCTGGTTTTAAATAAGACAAAATTAATTCGCATTTAGCGCCGTTTGGTTCAAAAAATCGAAATTTTATAATAACAGTAAAAATACATTATAGCCCAAATTACTGAATCGATTTGGCTGAAATTTGGTACATGGAGATTGGGTGACCCGTTGAAGACCTGAAAGGCTTTTGAAAGCAATTTGCCCACGAGAAGTCCCATTTCAGCATATCAACTTAAAATTTTAAATACAAGACCTCCTTTTTTATGTCGCCATTAGAAAGGCGATCAAATTCTGGTTCTAAAAATGTGTTCACAGTTTCTGCCATTTCAGTGGAAAATAGAGAAAAAATTCTTTCTCATTAAAAGGGAGCGGGCTGACAGTGGATGACATAAAGTGGCAGTTATTGTCAAAAAGGTGGAAAAATATTAACCTTAAAAGGAACATACTGTCAAACGTGATGGGTGATGTCCGAGGTGACGTCGGTATTTGTCAGAAAATTGCGAAATTAGTCATGGATTTAAAAAATTCTGTTGAATCTACACAGAATACAAAGATCCACGCGATGGGGAGGTTCCAGCCGCTTCTCTGCTGCATTTTTTTTTATATTGAAAATACTGAAAACTAGGTGCAGGGGAGAGGGGATCAAGAAAAAATAATTTTGAGGGGGCGCGCCCTACACCACTGAGCGCCTATTCATCCACACCCCGTAAAATTGTGTGAAGAATTGTGAAGAACTTTTGAATTTGGCGGGCGTGACGAATTGTGAAGATTTTTCTCAGGTAATTTGACGAATTTCGTTTTCCAACAGTTAGCAACACTGGTTACGTTACGTTAAGGCTCTACACTACCTTTCAAAAATCCCTTATTTGGTGTACGTTCGGTTGCATATTTCTACTAATCTTGCCAGCGCATGCCAGCTGTCAATCAGGATTACCTCTCTGCGGGAATCACCCCAGGTGGTCGTTTTTCAATTAGTCAGGGACAATGAAATGTCTTTGCCTTCGAAAATATAGAGATTCCATATTTTAACCATTTCAAATATTATTTGAATAATGCACAGAAGTTGTCCAGTGTTTCCATATTTGAATAATGTGCTACTTGTATTTAAATGTGCCTGGATCGCTTCGATTTTATTATATTATGTGTTCTATTGCATCAATTATTAAATACCTACCTACAGTTTATCAGGTATTTGGACTTTTTTATCAAAATCGACAGCTTCGCCGAAGTCGTCGAATTTTAACAATAAAAAAGTCCAATTACCTGATAAACTGTATTTAATTTATATTATATTCTACATTAAAATTTGTTTGATAGCTGTCACAATTTCCATGAAATGTTGCAAATAATTCGGCGAATTGTTATAAAGTACCTAATATAAGAAGTGGTATGCTTATTACCGATATTTTTTTTGCAAAAACGAATTTTAATCCCATCAACGACGAAAATACAACGACCCCGAAAGGGGAGATGTTTTTTCAAAGATTGGTACCTATTGAAATGAGTTGATTTGTAAAAAAATTATCGATTTTTAAGCATACCACTCGTTATATTACTTATGACAATAATTGGCCTCATGAAACGTGTTTTTTAATAAGTGCCTATGCAATTTCTTTCAATACCATATTCGAAAAAATAGAATGGTTATAAAATAATATAATAATAGAATTAAGTACCTATAAGGTTGGTTTATAAACATAATTAGGGTAGGTAATTAGGGATTTGCAGAATCCTGATCTGGTGCAACATTAGCCAGTATTTGAATAACTGAACAGACCTGGGAATAATAAATTATAATAATAGGCTTATTATGTTCAAATTTTATATTTTTGGTGAAATTGCTTGCTGATATTTGGAATGGATCAATTAGTCCCTACTTGGTAAATTGAAATGAGAAAACTGAGAGTGGGGAAAGGGAAGGGTAGTTTTTCTTTTTGAAAATTAACGTTTTTGACTCCAATTGAAGTTCATACTTCGTGTCTATAAGATCATAGCTGTGTTTCACGTGTATTATTGGTGTTTTTACGGCAGTAATAGCGATTACATATCGATGCTGTCAAGTTAAAACGACATAAGCGCCAAAAAATCGAAAATGAGTTTTTTATATCGTTGGAAAGAGGAGCTTAAGACGAATCGATTGGTAGGTAAGCCATAAGCGCCAAAAAATTCTAAACCAACGATATTCCCGTCGGAAAATAAATAAGCGACAACGAAGAGTATTCGTATAACTTCGGCTGTGGCATAAGCGACACTTCGTGCCTTGTGTTCCACACGAACGTGTGTTCCTCTTTCTTTGACGTTTTAAGAGCAAACAAAGGTAAGTCTTTATGGCAAATTTATGTCCTAAGTTTCCATTCCTCGTTTCACTTCTAATGCAAGAGTTTCTGATTATGTTGCTGACCGCATTGATCCAAGTTTTTGTTGATAATCAATGCCAAGTCGCTTATGCCGTTTCTCATATTACGAGATCTATTAAACATAAGCGACAAGTCATATGGCAAAAGTAATGAAGAGCGGCGCCGACGAAAATTTGCATTTCCTTTGCAGATCGTGAAATAAAATCTATTGATAAGTATTTCTTTGACAACAACTGTTGTTCCACTTTTTGGAAATTATACACTAAAACAAGATTTTTTTGTAATAATTGTGCAAATTCGTTCGTTTCTTATAGGTCGCTTATGTCATTTAGCATATTACCTACTTGTTGTATTCACTGGCGCTTATTAAATCGCAGAATTTAATTTATTTCAGATGGAGAACAAGAAAGGAACACGATATAACAATAGAACTCAAAAGATGTTGAATATGGCCAAGTTTAATTCCTCACTATCTAACATTGGTGTGCCGAATGCCTCGAATACGCAAAATGTTACAAAATTTGACGGTGCATTAATAAATGAAACTGCTATCAATAAAATGTCTGACCTACCTACCTCAGAACTACCTAACATTGATGTGCCGAATACCTTGAATACGCAAAATGTTACAAAATTTAACGATGCATTAGTAAGTGAAACTGTTAGCAATGAAATGTCTGACCTACCTACCTCAGAACTATCTAACATTGATGTGCCGAATGCCTCGAATACGCAAAATGCTACAAAATTTAACGGTACATTAATAAGTGAAACTGTTAGCAATAAAATGTTTGACCCTAATACTCTTTTACGAGAAGCATTGATAAACGATGTAATTATTGCAATCGGATGTGACAACAATTTACTAGAATATGACAATCTTCATGACACTGCAGCGGTAAATACAAACACTGATGTTGATAGCATGCCTGTTGACACGGATCTAAATATTGAGAATTACTACTACTCTCCAGACTGTGATATTATAGCAACTTTAGAAGTAAGAAGTAATTGTGATATTTCCACAGAAACTAGTCAAATAGCTCTTAGTCCTGTACCCATAGAAAATATTCAAGGAAATACAAGTTCCAAGAGTTCCTCTGTTGGAGAAAGTAACTATTCCGACGAAGAAGTTGAGAATGTTGAAGAAAATACAAGTTCTTCCGAGAGTTCCTCTACTGGAGAAAGTGACTCCTCCGACGAAGAAGTTGAGAATGTTGAAGAAGGAATAATCGGTATCTCCGGCAAGAGAAAAAAGGCAATAAACCAACGCGAGGTTAACAAAAGATTGAAACTGAATGGTAAACAGTATAAAACCTACAAAGGGAAAACTATACCAAAGAAGGAAATGCTGCCAAATCCTTGTAAAAAAACTCGTTGCCAAAACAATTGTAAAACTTTTCCCGATAACGCTCGAAAGTTGATTTTCCAAAAATACTGGTCATTGAAGGGCCACAGTCGAGACACATTTCTCACTAACTGCATAAAAGTGGTCCAAGTGAAACGACGAAGATCGACCAAGAAGACCAGAAATCGAAAATTCACTTGTGAATATTTTTTATCCAAACCGGCTGAAGAAGGTCAGGTGAAGGTTTGTTTACAGTTCCTATTAAAGACTTTGAATATATCTCAAAGAAAACTTCGAACAGTCGCCAAAAAAGTTTCTACTGCAGAATTCCAAGACGAAAATGGCCAATTGAATCCACGTAATAAAGTTCCAGAACACCTTAGAGTAACCTGCAAGGTCTTCATAGAAAATCTCCCTGCCGTACCGTCGCAAAATATTTACCGAGTGAAATTAAGTCTTACGAAAACCTTTACACCATGTACCTTAAGGAGCAAACGAAATTGGGCAAAGACTTTCTGAAGCGAAGCACTTTTATGAAGATATTTCGAGAGGATTATAACATAGGAATTCATGTGCCTAGAAAGGATAAATGTGTGAAATGTGAGAGTTTCAAAAACAAGACTCAGAAAACTGAAGATGATGTTTCTGCTCACAATGCGCACATTGCCGAAAAGGATGAGGCCAAGAAAATATTTTTATCCGATCAAGAGCAAAGCAAAGGATGCGCGGATAAAGTTGTGGCAAGTTTCGACCTCCAGAAAGTTCTGGCAACGCCACATGGAAACAGCATGGTGATAGGTTTCTCAAGAAAATATGCAGTATATAATTTTACCGTGTACGAAACTGGAACCAGAAATGGGTACTGCTACCTTTGGGAAGAGAAGAACGGGAAAAGAGGGGCAAACGAAATCTGCACTTGCTTGTATTTTTATTTACAAAAGGTAGACAGTTTAGTGGTTCGTTCAAAACTTTGTCCCTGTACTGTGATAACTGCCCCGGCCAAAATAAAAATAAAATCCTTTTAGGGATGATTCAGTATTTTTTAGAAAATGCAGTAAATATTGAAAAAATTACGCTTTCGTATCTGATAGCGGGACATACTTACATGCCCGTTGATTCTGTTCACGGCGTGATAGAGAAGAGCACGAAGAATGCTATCGTTCAAGCTCCTAGCGAATGGCCTACTATCCTGAAAAATGCTAGAAAACGACCACACCCGTACGAAGTCAAAACAGTTAGATTTTCAGAATTCATAGACTGGAAACACTTTACGAAAAATCTGAAAATCAAAACCGACAAAAACAGAGACGTGAAAATTAGCGACTGCAAATCGTTAATTTTTGAAAAAGGTTCGAATAAACTAATATACAAATGTAGCTTTTCCGATGCTCAAGGGTCGTATTGCAACCTCAAGCTAAACACTAGTGGAAGACCTAAACAAGCCTATGCTGACGAATTGCCCATTGCTGCCAAAAAATTAGAAGATCTGCTGGGGTTATGCCAATCTGGGGCAATCAGTGAACTCTATCACAGGGAGTATAGAGGCTTAAAATCCGACAAAGCGGTTCCAGACGTTTTAGAAGAAAGCGATATTGAAGACTTAGAATAAAACTTTTTTTTTAACATTTTTTGATATTACAATAAATTTTTTATTTTTTTTGATATCACAATATTGTATTTTCATAATAAAAACGTTCACTTTATAATGCGAAAAAATAGTTTCTTTAATTTACTATTTTTCTAATACGGAATAACCACCAATGATGCATTCAATAATTCACTAACGAATGGTTTAAGCAACTTAAAAAACTGAGAGTAAGCGACACCTAACGAAAGTTGATTTTAAAAAATGGTTGACTTAAGCGCCGTCATAAGCGCCCTAAGGTTGAATAGCTTCACAGGCAATAGACGCAAGCGACGCAAAAAAACGTCTTAAACGACTAATGTGCCGAATGTCGTAAACCATAAATGGCTTAAGCAACAACATTTTCTTATTTATGCAATTATTGAATAGGTATGTGTGTTTTTATACGCTGCTACTTCGTGGTAGGTATTAATATGTCGTTAGAACCAGTCAGAACCAATAAAATAATAGAAATCATTACTTCCGGCGTTTTTCCTGTCTCCTGAAAAGTTTGCCCAATGGCACTTATGTCGTTTTAACTTGACAGCGTCGATATATATTTCGTTTTTTGATCTTTTTACGTTTTAGTGGTTTTGTTTTTGCAGTAGGTAGCTAGTGGTATTTGTTTGGTGTTTAGTTTTATATTTAGGTAAGTAAATATAGTATAGCTAAGCCGAGTTTCGGAGTACCCCATTGCATAAGTAACCAAATTCTTGCATTCAACTGAGAATGGGAAATCCATCAAAAAAACATCTTAGTGTGAGTAAGAAACGGAAAAGTAGAGCAAGTATCATGAAAAATTTTTGGAAGCGAAAAACTGTTGAACCTGCAGTCTTAGGACCTACAAGTGAAGTTTCCGTCAGTAACAATGTCACAGATTTGCCCCCACAGGAGCCAGAAGGTCCAATTTTTGCAAATCAAGCTAATGAGGATGAAGAATTTAGTGACGAAGTTTTCGAGGTTGAGCCCGGTAATCCAAAAGAGCAAACAATGTTTCAGGTTAGCGGTCGCAGAATTGTTGACATTGGCTACTTGTTTAAAACATTGCAATCGATTAAACATAAAATATACGGTTGCAATTTTTCTAACGTGGAGATAGTCAAAGAAACTCAATTTGGATTTAAAAGCAAATTTACGTATAAATGTAACATGTGTGGTTTACTCGGTACATTTTATACCGAAGACAATCCAGGTGAGATAAATAAAGCAGCAATATGTGGGGTCATTGCTATGGGGGCCGGCCATACGCAATTGTCCGAGTTCAGTGCAGCTTTAGATATTCCTCAGATGTCTGAAAGAACATACCAGAAAAATGTAAATAAGGTTTATGAAATAGTAACGAGGGAAGCATTTAATGAAATGATTGAAGCGGGCAAATTGGAACACCAATTAGCGGTAGAATCCGGTGACATAGATCAGGATGGTAAACCATTTATTACTGTTATAGTGGATGGAGCCTGGAGTAAGCGATTTTATAAAAGCAACTACAATGCTTTATCAGGAGTAGGTTGTATTATAGGTGCTAGGACGAAAAAGGTTTTATTTGCAGGAGTTAAAAATAAAAGTTGTAAATTTTGTAGTCACTACAAAAAATTAAACAAATTACCACCATCTCACAATTGCTTTCAAAACTGGAACGGCACCTCCACTTCGATGGAGTCTGCTATAATTTTAGAAGGATTTAGAAAATCTATTGAAATGCATGGCCTCAGATATAAAAAAGTTATTGGGGACGGAGATAGCAGTGTTATTAAAAAAATTCGTGAAGCAAAACCTTATGGCCCTACTTATTTTGTAGAGAAAATTGAATGCAGGAATCATGTCTTGAGAAATTACTGCAACAAAATTAGAGAAATAAGTAAAATGCCAAGAACAAACATGACCATTCGAAATTTCTTTCGCGACAACCTGCTTAAATTTAGAACCGCAGTAACTATGGCAATTAAATTTAGGAAATCACAAGATATTTCGTTTGACGAAAAAGTTGGTCACTTGTCACTTGAGAAGGGACATTTTGAACGGTTCTCGTCATATATTTGGTGATCACCAAAGTTGTGACAGTTATTTTTGTAAAAAAAGCGGTGAACGGGGTCCTGATAATCTATATACCACCTTTCAGAATCATTCAAGTTTGTTTGAGGCATATAAGCATGCTGTAGTAAGAGTGGCAAATTTGGCGTCAAGTCTTCTTTTTGACGTTGACAATAACCCCGTTGAATGTTTCAATTCAGTTGTAAACAAATTTGTGGGTGGAAAAAGAATTAATTTCTCTCTTAGGGGCTCATATCAAGTTAGGTGTTTGGCAGCAGCTATTAGTTATAATAACAAAGGCCACTTTATTTCTAAAATTTTAAAGCAAATACCCAAGTAACACACAATATTAGTTTTATGTGAAATAAATATTTATTTAATATTGAATGTGTTTTAAATATATAGCATATATTTCTAATATTAAGAAAATATTTTCAAAGATATATTTATTTGAGAATATTCTTCGAATATTAGATAAATATTTTCAAGGATATATTTATTGGAGAATATTCCTCGAATATTAGATAAATATTTTCAAGGATATATTTATTGGAGAATATTCTTTGAATATTAGATAAATATTTGAAAGAAAATATTTATGAGAACATATCAAATAAACGTTTATTGTGTTAAATGAATATTTAGCTAACATTTTACCATATTTTAGTGATTACATTTTCAGAAGTTTAAGCAAGGTCCTTTTCTAATCGTGACGTCGTCTAGCGCACTACGACGTAATTGGTGCTTGAGCTCAGGTGGTACATTTCCTATTGCGTGCTAACTTGCGTGTCTTAACAATTTATCTCTCTTTACGCGCCACCCCTGCAAGCGTACCTACTATTCGCAGAATCCACGCGCACATCTTCCGTCTTTTTATACTAGAAACCCTTATTGCACACATATTTTTTCTACAACTGAATTCTGACTGAAAGAAACAAATTTGACAGAGCCCCGGGATGCAAAAGTCTGTCGTCCAATTTTGCCTTCAAATTACGTCACGAAATAGGTAGAGACCCACACGATTAGAAACCACAATAATTGTTTATTTATCAGGACATTTTTTTCATGAATAATTATCCTCATTTGTTATACATGATGTAAGCAATAAGACCATTATTTTACATTTTAATTCATTTAGCAAGAGAAGCGTTAGAGTTTTTGGATAAAGTGTGTTGGCAGTGTAGGTGGTGCACCGGTCAGTGACAGTGAGAAATGGCGCGCTTGCGCGCTACTAGTGCCAACGTCAAGCCGTCTATTGCCGTCCATGCTCAACAACTATAAACGTAGCCATCTTGCTTCTTGATCTTGGTGTTGTGATATTGTCGAAGTCGTCTGCAGTTCCCGCTTCATTTATCCATGAGGTAAGTTTTTCTTTAGTACCTTTGTAGCAATAATAAATATTGTACTTTATAAGTATAATCAGTAGGTTATTAAGTTCAATGACATAATAATGGCCAGTAGCAGCCGGCGTTCTTGCTCTTTGAGAAAAGCTAGTAGAAAGTACAGATTTTTACATAAGCAGACCGAAAAAAGTCCTTGTTTACCGGATTTAGATCATGATAATAATCATAATAATCATGATAATTGGGCGACCGTTGGTTGGTTAGCTTCTTAATTGTTCAAATGTGACTGTAAATGTTGAGTGGGTACCTACTCCCCACATTTTCTTAAAAATTTTGGTTTCTGCATCTAACCAGGATCTCTCAATGCTCTCGATTCCGCAAAAAATTCACAGCACTATCTTCGGATGATACAGCCGTCTGGTAAAACTCTTTCAAGTGCATCTTAGAAAACAACTACTTACCTATACGTTATTTTAAAAATGTAGCTATTTATAACCTTTTGAAAAAGGGGTCGCACAAAACGGGGCTCTACCACCCCTAGATTAAGATAATTGGGCGACCGTTGGTTGGTTAGCTTCTTAATTACCTTGCTACCTGGTAATGGGTATATAAACGTGTCATTATCGTTTTATGCTCATTTTCATAAAAATGTTGCTGAAAGAATTTTATCTTACTGTGATGGTGTCAGAAGAAAGTGCTGTGAATTTTTTAAAACAGCGCAATCTATTAACCGATCTTAATCATATAGATCCCTGCCACAAGTGCGGTTCTATCATGGCAGAAAAACGAAGAAAATTAAGAAATGGGGAGTTCACACCCGTTTATCGCTGTCCAAGAAAAGGCTGTCAAACGACGAGATCAGTAAGAACAGGCAACCAGTTCTTCCACTACACGGACCTGAATAACAGAATAAATTCAAATTTAAGTTTGTGTCAAATTTTGGAAATTGTATTTCTTTTTATTATGGAAATTCCCTACGATAATGCATGTCATTTAACGGGCAGATCCAGAAATACAGAGAGTGACTGGTACAATATGTGTCGTGAGGTTTGCAGTGAAATTGTGTCAGTGAACAATCGTGGACAATTAGTTGGTACTGCCGATGATCCAGTCCAAATTGACGAAGCATATTTTTCTGGAAGACGAAAGTATAATAGAGGGAGACTTCTGGAAGGTGACAGAGCACCTAGGTCGGAAGACAGTGATGCTGAAGTAGAGAACAACCGAAATCACGGTCGTAGAATTGATGGAAAGTGGGTCTTTGGACTCGCAAACTCTACAGAGGGACGCTATTTTTTTGTCGAGCGCCGAGACCGTAACACATTATTGCCTATTATTCAGAGAGAAGTACAGGTTGGATCAACAATACATTCTGATGAATGGGCAGCTTACCAAACTCTTAACCAACATGGGTACATACACGAAACGGTAAATCACCAAGAGAATTACGTAAATCCAGAAACTGGTGCAAATACTCAGCGTGTGGAAAGATCGTGGCTGGACGCCAAAATAAAAATTTTGAAGAAAATGCGTGGAGTACCATTAGTACACTTGCAGTCACATTTGAACTATTTTACTTGGCGAAAAATTAGAAGTAGCGATCCTGATTTATTTTTAAGTTTTTTGCAAGATGTTCAAAGTGTTTATCGCTGAGGTATTAGGTCACAGTATTATATTTTTTTCTATTATTATGGTTCGTATAATTACATTTAATGACGACAGTAAATAAAGATTTATTGACAACGAAAATGTTCTTATTAGTAGTAACCTTTTAAATCCAAAGAAATAATAAGGTAGAGCGCACGCTATACTAGTAACTTGCAGGTAGAGCGCATACTATACCGGCACCAGAAGCTCAACATTATTAGTTGAACAAGATCACGATGTCCCCGCACCAGTCCCCATCACAAACTTATTATATCCTGGTAAATTGTCAAAGTAAGATTCATTATTTTATTCTCGGTTTTCAGGCATAAACATTCAAGGTAGCCATACTGATTGCTTTTTGTTTAACGAACACCATCAAGATTTAGCTGACGAACAAATTACCAACCACGATCCTGTATTAAATTCTGAAGATGTTTCAAAACAATTGCTTTCTTTCCTTCGCACATGGGCTTTGGACATGAATGTGAAGCAAATTCAATTAACAAGTTTAATGAAAGGATTGGGGGTTATATTTCCCGAGTTATCACTACCTCAAGATGGAAGAACACTTTTGAGAACGCCTCGTTCAAATCCAATTGTGGAAATGAAATCTGCCAAGGGAACTAATTGCCAGTTTGTTTACTTTGGGGTTAAATCAACGCTAGAGACCTACCTAGGCCATGAAAAACTTTATAAAAAAATTTTAGACTCAGGGGAAATAATATTGTCCTTCAATGTAGATGGAATTCCGTTATTTAAAAGTAACAATTCACAATTCTGGCCAATTTTAGTTCGACTTCATTTAAGGGATACTGTTTTGTCCCCTTTTACTGTTGCTATTTTTAGTGGGGATTCTAAACCATATTCAACTGAGGCATTTTTAAGACAATTTGTTGATGAGATGAATGACTTGATTGCAAATGGCTTGCGGACCGAGGATATTCAAATTCCTGTTTATCTGAAGTGCTGCTCTGCAGACGCACCCGCACGGGCCTTTTTAAAAAATATTAAAGGACACACTGGCGCTTTTGGATGTGAACGCTGTGTAGCTGAAGGTTCTCACGTTAATAATAGACGTGTTTATTTAGGCTCAACAGCGTTTGAACCACGTACTCATCAAAATTTTGTCGCACAGGAATTCAAAACTCATCACATTGGTATCACACCTCTTATCTTACTGCCAAATTTTGATATAGTTAATGGTTTTGTGTTAGATTCAATGCATTTATGTTACCTAGGCATAACTAGAAAACTATTGAATTTCTGGATTAAAGGTGGATCGTCTGTTCCGGGCGTGAGGTTGAATCCCAATTCTAGAGTAAAGTTATCCCAATTAATGGTCAAATTTGCTAAGTTTGTTCCAAATGATTTCAATAGAAAACCTAGAGCCTTCTTTGAATTGGACAGATTTAAAGCAACAGAATTTCGTCAGTTTACTTTATATTTGGCTCCCCTTATACTGAATGACGTCTTACCAAGAGCTTACTATCTACATTTTTTGTTGCTACATTCGGCCCTTCGCATTCTATCGGATGCTAAATTTTTAAATTCTGACTGGATAACCACGGCTAAAGAGATGTTGATACACTTTGTTCACAGTTGTGAAAATTTGTATGGATCAGAGATGTGTGTTTATAACACACACAACTTACTACATTTAGCCGATGACGTCATATACCATGGAGTACCGTTGGATGAAATAAGTTGTTTTGCGTTTGAAAATCATCTCGGCATTTTAAAAAATATGGTTCGTAAGCCATTGCACCCTTTGGCTCAAGTTTGCAATCGACTTTCAGAACACCTAAATTTTCAGTTTCTTGAATTAAAAGACATAAGAACAAGCGCAAAGAAATCGAGAAAAAGTATTCGCTTTCCAAAGTTTGTATTGATTCCAAATTCTAATGATGCATATGCGCTACTAAAATCTAACAAAATTTTAAAGGTGGAGCAATCAACCGAGTCAAGTTTAATTGGACGTATATCAACATCTCTAGAAAATTTTTTTGACTAACCAATTTCTTCAGTTCATTTGGGTATTTACAAATTCAGTGGTTTTAATAACAACATAATTGAAGTACATTTTAATGACATAGTCGGTAAATGCCTTGTTATCCAGTACAATGACCATAATTTTTTCGGTGCGAAAATTTTACATACTGGTGTACAAGAATAATCTGTTTTTGTTTATCTGTTTTGAGTAGACTGTTAGAATCACCTTTTTTAGAGTATTTGTAACCATTTAGCCGTTGTATAGTTAAAATACACCCATTGCATCAAAGAGCAAATTGTAAGACCGCATGCGCGGCGGGAATTTTGCCCCGCCCATTTCTATTTGAATCTCGTAGAAATGGGCGGGGCAAAATTCCCGCCGCGCATGCGGTCTTACAATTTGCTCTTTGATGCAATGGGTGTATTGTTACAATAAGCTGTAAAATCTTACTTCCGAAGGCAAGAGCTTCTTTTGTTCTGCAATCCAAAATACAGGGTTAGTACAAAGTCCCGGGACGGTCAGTTATCTCCGTTATTTCTTAAGATTTTATTTTGAAGCTTGTGAATGTAATGTAATTGCGGTTTTGTAAAATCTTGCTTTTTGACCGATTTCTTCGATGTTTTTGAAAATCCAGGGTGGCCGCGACTTGACTTGTGGTCAAATATGACACGTGTTTTTAACTTTAAAAAATTCGTAGATTTCGAATCCGTTGAGAAAAAAGTATGATTCCATTTAAAAAAACAAATTTTGGGGTCACTTCGGGTTTAACCGGAAGACCAAGAAAATTTTTAAAAACTTATGAATTCCCTGTATTTAATTGTGCCTGAGTACCAAGTTTCAAGGTAAAAGCTTAAGAAATAACGGAGATACCTGACCGTCCTGGGACTTTGTACTAACCCTGTATAAAGTTTGTGTCTGCTTGTTTTAATTACATGGGATTATGATATTTAATAGTTAATCAAAATTACTGTTTGCGACTGCCATGAGATTGTATTGTCCGTTTAGCATACACCGAATAAACAATAAAACAAATGCAGTGTTTTAATGTTGTGTGATATTTCTTCTTGGTTTCTTCTCAGACATGTGGGACGTCGTTATTTGGATGAACGAGAATGCCATTGACTATGTTCCAAGTAAATGGAAACGTGCCACTGAGAATGTGTATAAATTTCCAACGAATTTATCTGATTCGAAAACACGGCAGTTGATTTATGTCAATCAAGATTTAGACGATGAGAGTTATACGTGGTGTCCAGCTAAAATACTGAGGAGAGACATTAAGGACCTACAGAAAGCCAAAGATAAGTGTGCAGCTGGACAGTATACGTCCAACATAGAGAGTGACAGTTCTGAAAGTGAAGTCGAAAAACATGTCACAAGACCAAAAAGGCGGAAAACTCGACGGTTAATAGAGGAAGAAGACGAGGAATCAAATGAACACAGTAGAACTACTGATTCCACAAATTTCACCGAGAAGAGATTCACGTTGCCTTCAGAGAATGATGGTAAATGCTGAAGTTGACAAATTAATGTTTGTTTTATCACATTGTTCTGTTACAGGTGCATTAAATAAAAAAATGGAAAAACCAAAGAAGATTACTACAACTTGGAACACTGAAAAGATATTCTCTTTGACTTTAGGGAGTGGTAAATGCTGAAGTTGATAAATGTTTATTTGTTTTATCACATTGTTCTGTACAGGTGCACTAAATGAAAACATTGAAAAACCAAAGAAAATTACTACTACTTTGAATACTGAAAAGAGAGTCTCATTACCTTCAGGGAGTGGTAAATGCTGAAGTTGAAAAATGCGTGTTTGTTTGATCACAGTGTTCTGTTAAAGGTGCATCAAATGAAAAAATTGAAAAACTTAAGAAAATCACCACACCCTCCAACACTGAGAAGAGATTCACGTTGCCATCGAGAAATAGTATTACTTACAATGAAGTTGAAAAACATTTATTGTTTATCACTCTTATTCTGTTGCAGGAACATCAGAATCTGATGATGAAGAAATCGAACATCGATCATCCCCAATCACTCATACGCCGGTGAACAGTAGCTGTGCATCTAATTATAAATCACTTGAGTTCGAATTGAAGGAGATCCATGCTAAACTAAATTCAATTGAGAATTTTCTTTTCAATGAGAGAGCTACGAAGGCAAGTAATGAAGGGTTAGGCTTTGGACTAGATAATGTGTTAAATCTGCCTATTATAAGTGTCATGGATCTCGAAGACCTTAATGAAAATTTAAGAGATCGAGAGAAATATAACAATTTGGTAAGAGTTTTATCACCAATAAATACATTATTATTTAACATTTTTGGTTTTAGACAACTATCTTTTATCTTTGTGGAGGCGACTCACCTCACAAGAGCATCTACCTCATGCTTGAAAAACTTTTAGCCAAAGATTTGGCTGTGCTATATTCAGGACAAGGAAAAAAACACAAGAAGTCGTTCGCTGAGCTAAAAAACTTATATAATGCAATTTTAGGTAAACGACTTAAAAGCTATATAATCACCTAAACTTTTTTTTTAGTGGCCACGAGGAAGCGACATCCCGAAGTCACTGAGGAGGAAGCAAAAAAGAGTGTAGGATTATTCCTCGCGTCAGCAAAGACCAGGATGAAGAAGAATGATCAGATTCAAGAGTAATTTTTTGTTTAATTTTTGAGAAATATGAGCATACAGTTTTCTCTCAGTTCGAATTCAATTACCCACATTAAAATTACCACTGCAATAATTATTATTAATGGTATGAAATAATTTTATGAACTCCTTTTGCGACTTTATTTTATATTCCAGAAAATGAAATCTTATAATGATTGAAGTGCGCTTACCAGAGGTATTCTAAGCCGCATTTTCTCTTTTTTTTTTTGGTGACGGTATGTATCCAAGCAATTATTATTTTGTTAATTATTTTGATTTTAGTTGACCGCCATAGAAATACGAATTTATTGTTTCATTTATACGTATGTTAGTGGTAAATAAATTTCTTTTAAATCTATTTTATATTTCCCCAAAAATATCCTACAAATATATCCAGCCTATAATATAAAAATATTTAGGATCATATTAAATAAATATATAAATAAATATTTAATAAATAAAAAAAATGATGACGGTGAACATATTTATTAAATATTTGTTTTAAATATTTATGAAATATGTTTGTGTTACTTGGGTAAATGGTGGAAATGTGGGTATTTACACGGACAAATTTTGTGCTCGCAAATTGAAAAGATTTCAGTATGGAACTAAAGGCACAAAAAGAAAAATGCGAATTCAAAGTGCTGATTCCGATTATGGTAATACTGAGGGTGGCGAAATCGATATGTCTCAAGACGAATTTGAAATTAAAAAATCGAACTTTTTGGATGAATTATCTGAAGCTGACATTGACGAGATAGAACGAAAAACCAGCAACCAAAGGTTTTGCGAGGCATGGACTAAAGAACGATCCATTCGTTTAACGGCAAGTAATTTTGGAAAGGTTTGCAAAATGCGTAATGACACAAATACGGCAAACACTGTAAAAAATATGTTGTATTCTGTACTTTCTGACAGAAGGACATTGCCCAAACCTTTACAATATGGAATTGACAACGAGCATAATGCTATAAAAAAGTTTGAAGAACTTACAGGACTTGTTGTTTCAGCAAGTGGGCTGTTCATTGATCCGGAAAAACGATTTCTAGGTGCATCTCCTGATGGTTTAATAGGCGAAGATACCATTCTTGAAGCCAAATGTCCTTTTGCGGCGCGCGATAAAAATATTGTGGAAGCGATTCAAGGGAAATCAATCAGCTTTTGTGTACTGGATCCTCATGATCGTAGTAAAATTTTATTGAAACCCTTCGATAATTATATGTATCAAGTGCAAGGACAATTGCATATTACAAAACGAAAATTTTGTTACTTTGTTGTTTATACGCAAAAGGATTGCCAATTCTGCATCATAGAAAGAGACGACAACTTTTGGACGGCCAAGATGGAACTTCCTTTAGAAAAATTTTATATGCAGGCAATTCTTCCAGAACTTATTGACCCCAGAAAGGAAAGAAATCAACCTCTTAGAAAAATTTTAAGGAAGGATCTTTAGTTGTCAATGTTTGTCTGTTGCACCAAAATGTTTTCTTACCGCCGCGCGCCGTTTGCCTCTAATCTTTTTATTGGTACTATTTTTTGTACTTACTGGTCAAAATAGCAATCTCTTCTAAGAGATGAGCGCTATTGGCGCTTTGATCTGTTGCACCAGAATATTTTCTTACCGCCGCTTGCCTTTAATCTTTTTATTGGTACTATTTTTTATACTTACTGGTCAAAACAGTAATCTCTTCTAAGAGATGAGCGCTATTGGCGCTTTGATCTGTTGCACCAGAATATTTTCTTATCGCCGCCGCCGCCGCTTGCCTTCAATCTTTTTACACAATTTTTTATACTGGTCAAAACAGCAATCTCTTCTCAGAGATGAGCGCGCTATTGGCGCTTTGATCTGTTGCACCAAAATATTTTCTTACAGCGGCTTACCTTTAATCTTCTTACTATTTTTTATACTGGTCAGAAGATAAAACAACAATCTCTCGTAAGAATATTTATTCTTTTATACTGCAAAAATCAACAATGTTTAATTTTGACCTTTATATGAATTTCTGCAGGCATTCACATTTATTTTGTATGCGGTTCTCGAGCAATCTATACGGCTGCTGAAACTACCTGGTCGCCACATGGGGTCTAACGCAGGGTCTGTTGAGGGGATTACAGTCATAAATCATCACCGGCCTCATTAAGAAATGTTAAATGTGTTGCCTAATTTCGATTTTATTCCAACTGTTATCATTAACTATTATTGCATATATTTCGATTATCACTTAATATGAACAAATTTTAAGATTTCTCCTCCATAGATTCAGATGTCCTCTACAAAATGCACTAAATTACAAAGAGATCAGTCAAAGCACTGAGGACTGAGAAGGAATTTTGGATTTTTATTCATTATGAAATAATTAAAAAACTGCTAATTTTTTTGACAAAAAAATATATCTGCTCCATAGATTCGGCATATCTCTACACGATAAAATAACGATCATCGCTTCAAACTTAGTTTTGAAACAGTTATGAGGAATTTTGTCTACGTATATTATCGTTACAGTCTCGTCGAGGGTAAGGTAGAGCCTTAAGAGAAAAGAGAAACGTCAGTACTGTTAGGTTTTAGGTTAGAATGTCCAAAATCTCGAAGGGTTGACAACTGGGTAAAAATCTGTACACCAAAATTTCCATAATTTCTAAAAAAATTCCGGAAAAAGTGCAAAATCATGTAAAAATATCCAAAATTTCCAAAATTCCTGAAAAAAATTGTACAAATTTCTCATGCTTGTACACCAAAATTTCCAAGTTGTCAACCCCTCGCAAAATCTTTTAAATATCGGTTCTTGGTTTTCTCAAGGCGGTTGTTCATTTATCTCAATTACTTTAATAATTCCTCTACACTTGAGGCTTCACTGAGCAAAAGGACAAGGTGCAACAAGAGCTGTAAGTGGTCGAAAAAAATTCAATCTAAGCTGACACCAAGACATTGCAGATTTACGATTTATTATTGAACAACTTCCCAATCCTTGAATCCAACGCCAATTTGACCAGCCATTCTTCTATATCGAAGGTGTAATTGACCAGGAGGACAATGTGCAACAAGAGCTGTAAGTGGTCGAAAAAAATTCAATCTAACCTAACATCTAGACATTGCAGATTTACGATTTATTTTTGAACAACTTCCCAATCCTTGAATCCAACGCCAATTTGACCAGTCACTCTTCTATATCCAAGGTGTAATTGACCAGGAGGACAATGTGCAACAAGAGCTGTAAGTGGTCGAAAAAAATTTAATCTAACCTAACATCTGGACATTGCAGATTTACGATTTATTTTTGAACAACTTCCCAATCCTTGAATCCAACGCCAATTTGACCAGTCATTCTTCTATATCCAAGGTGTAATTGACCAGGAGGACAATGTGCAACAAGAGCTGTAAGTGGTCGAAAAAAATTCAATCTAACCTAACATCTAGACATTGCAGATTTACGATTTATTTTTGAACAACTTCCCAATCCTTGAATCCAACGCCAATTTGACCAGTCATTCTTCTATATCCAAGGTGTAATTGACCAGGAGGACAATGTGCAACAAGAGCTGTAAGTGGTCGAAAAAAATTCAATCTAACCTAACATCTAGACATTGCAGATTTACGATCTATTTTTGAACAACTTCCCAATCCTTGAATCCAACGCCAATTTGACCAGTCATTCTTCTATATCGAAGGTGTAATTGACCAGGAGGACAATGTGCAACAAGAGCTGTAAGTGGTCGAAAAAAATTCAATCTAACCTAACATCTAGACATTGCAGATTTACGATTTATTTTTGAACAACTTCCCAATCCTTGAATCCAACGCCAATTTGACCAGTCACTCTTCTATATCCAAGGTGTAATTGACCAGGAGGACAAAGTGCAACAAGAGCTGTAAGTGGTCGAAAAAAATTTAATCTAACCTAACATCTGGACATTGCAGATTTACGATTTATTTTTGAACAACTTCCCAATCCTTGAATCCAACGCCAATTTGACCAGTCATTCTTCTATATCCAAGGTGTAATTGACCAGGAGGACAATGTGCAACAAGAGCTGTAAGTGGTCGAAAAAGATTCAATCTAACCTAACATCTCGACATTGCAGATTTACGATTTATTTTTGAACAACTTCCCAATCCTTGAATCCAACGCCAATTTGACCAGTCATTCTTCTATATCGAAGGTGTAATTGACCAGGAGGACAATGTGCAACAAGAGCTGTAAGTGGTCGAAAAAAATTCAATCTAACCTAACATCTAGACATTGCAGATTTACGATTTATTTTTGAACAACTTCCCAATCCTTCAATCCAACGCCAATTTGACCAGTCATTCTTCTATATCGAAGGTGTAATTGACCAGGAGGACAATGTGCAACAAGAGCTGTAAGTGGTCGAAAAAAATTTAATCTAACCTAACACCTAGACATTGCAGATTTACGAGTTATTTTTGAACAACTTCTCAATCCTTGAATCCAACGCCAATTTGACCAGTCGCTCTTCTATATCCAAGGTGTAATTGACCAGGAGGACAATGTGCAACAAGAGCTGTAAGTGGTCGAAAAGAATTCAATCTAACCTAACATCTAGACATTGCAGTTTTACGATTTATTTTTGAACAACTTCCCAATCCTTGAATCCAACGCCAATTTGACCAGTCATTCTTCTATATCGAAGGTGTAATTGACCAGGAGGATAATGTGCAACAAGAGCTGTAAGTGGTCGAAAAAAATTCAATCTAACCTAACATCTAGACATTGCAGTTTTACGATTTATTTTTGAACAACTTCCCAATCCTTGAATCCAACGCCAATTTGACCAGTCATTCTTCTATATCGAAGGTGTAATTGACCAGGAGGACAATGTGCAACAAGAGCTGTAAGTGGTCGAAAAAAATTCAATCTAACCTAACATCTAGACATTGCAGTTTTACAATTTATTTTTGAACAACTTCCCAATCCTTGAATCCAACGCCAATTTGACCAGTCATTTCTTCTATATCGGAGGTGTAATTGACCAGGAGGACAATGTGCAACAAGAGCTGTAAGTGGTCGAAAAAAATTCAATCTAACCTAACATCTAGACATTGCAGATTTACGATTTATTTTTGAACAACTTCCCAATCCTTGAATCCAACGCCAATTTGACCAGTCACTCTTCTACATCCAAGGTGTAACTGACCAGGAGGACAATGTGCAACAAGAGCTGTAAGTGGTCGAAAAAAATTCAATCTAACCTAACATCTAGACATTGCAGATTTACGATTTATTTTTGAACAACTTCCCAATCCTTGAATCCAACGCCAATTTGACCAGTCATTCTTCTATATCGAAGGTGTAATTGACCAGGAGGGCAATGTGCAACAAGAGCTGTAAGTGGTCGAAAAAAATTCAATCTAACCTAACATCTAGACATTGCAGATTTACGATTTATTTTTGAACAACTTCCCAATCCTTCAATCCAACGCCAATTTGACCAGTCATTCTTCTATATCGAAGGTGTAATTGACCAGGAGGACAATGTGCAACAAGAGCTGTAAGTGGTCGAAAAAAATTTAATCTAACCTAACATCTAGACATTGCAGATTAACGATTTATTTTTGAACAACTTCCCAATCCTTGAATCCAACGCCAATTTGACCAGTCACTCTGCTATATCGGAGGTGTAATTGACCAGGAGGACAATGTGCAACAAGAGCTGTAAGTTGTCGAAAAAAATTTAATCTAACCTAACATCTAGACATTGCAGATTTACGATTTATTTTTGAACAACTTCCCAATCCTTGAATCCAATGCCAATTTGACCAGTCATTCTTCTATATCCAAGGTGTAATTGACCAGGAGGACAATGTGCAACAAGAGCTGTAAGTGGTCGAAAAAAATTCAATCTAACCTAACATCTAGACATTGCAGATTTACGATTTATTTTTGAACAACTTCCCAATCCTTGAATCCAACGCCAATTTGACCAGTCATTCTTCTATATCGAAGGTGTAATTGACCAGGAGGACAATGTGCAACAAGAGCTGTAAGTGGTCGAAAAAAATTCAATCTAACCTAACATCTAGACATTGCAGATTTACGATTTTTTTTGAACAACTTCCCAATCCTTGAATCTAACACCAATTTTACCAGTCACTCTTTTATGCCTGAGTCGTAACTGAGCAAAAGGGCAAAGTGCAACACGAGCTGAAAGTGGACGAAAAAAATTCAATTTAACCTTACACCTAGACATTGCAGATTTACGATTTTTTTTGAACAACTTCCCAATCCTTGAATCTAACACCAATTTGACCAGTCACTCCTTTATTCCTGGGGCGTGACTGAGCAAAAGGACAAAGTGCAACAAGACCTGAAAGTGGACGAAAAAAATTCAATTTAACCTGACACCTAGACATTGCAGATTTACGATTTTTTTTGAACAACTTCCCAATCCTTGAATCTAACACCAATTTTACCAGTCACTCTTTTATGCCTGAGTCGTAACTGAGCAAAACAACAAAGTGCAACAAGAGCTGAAAGTGGACGAAAAAAATTCAATTTAACCTGACACCTAGACATTGCGAATTTACGATTTTTTTTGAACAACTTCCCAATCCTTGAATCTAACACCAATTTTACCAGTCACTCTTTTATGCCTGAGTCGTAACTGAGCAAAACAACAAAGTGCAACAAGAGCTGAAAGTGGACGAAAAAAATTCAATTTAACCTGACACCTAGACATTGCAGATTTACTATTTTTTGAACAACTTCCCAATCCTTGAATCTAACACCAATTTGACCAGTCACCACCCTTAAAGGCGCTACAACCCCTAACATACAGAACCACAATAACATGAGAACTCAAAATCTGCTTAGCGGATCAAGGCAGAATTTGGAAAGGTAATTTCCAGTGACACTGTAGGCGAATGAACAAATTTTCACTAAGATCTAACAAGGGGGATGAAATTTAAAGGTTGAAACTGGAAATTTCTTCAAGTAAATGGTGCTATAAAATTACGGGGTTCGATAGTTTTCGGTTAACCATTGAAATAGTATACAGGGTGTCTCAGGGCGCTCGCACCAAATTCTAATGGAGTATTCAGGATTAAATTCTGAGTCGCTCGGCGTTTTTGAAAATTTCCAGGGTCCAATAGTTCTCAAGTTATAAGAGATTTAAGAGGACCAATCAGATTTCAGCTCTGAATTGCTTCATAAGGTAATTTAATGTTAGATGCACTATTTCCTAGGTAACAAGATACAACAGTATAAATTTTCATTGATAGTATCTTATTACCTAGGAAATAGTGCATCTAGCATTAAATTACCTTATGAAGCAACTCAAAGCTGAAATCTGATTGGTCCTCTTAAATCTCTTATAACTCGAGAACTATTGGACCCTAAGAATTTTCAAAAACACGGGTCGACTCAGAATTTAATCCTGAATACTCCACTAGAATTTGGTGCGAGCGTTCTGAGACACCCTGTATTAAAAAAACGCTTTATGAGTCTTCAACCTAAAACCAACCCCTAAGCTACTAACAACCCCTACCCTATATAGCAAGCGCAGTAAATAAATTTTATTTATTTTCTCCGGCTTTCTTGTGATTCTTTCGACAACTCGAAGTCATTTTTATTAATTTTAACCCATCCTCAATTTCTCAACCCCTTTCATATGTGAACCCTCAAAAAGCTAAATTTATGCAGACCGCTTCATTATTTCGTGTAATTTTCGCTAGTTATACTTAACTACAGTCATACAGTTCATTTTCACCCCTCTTGACTTTTCATCCCACTTGATAAGTTTTCAACCCCAGAGCGTTAATTTAGTAAAATTCGCCCAACTTTGCGTTTTTCGGTAATACATTTTACTCATATGGATTCTGTTTACCTTTTTCACTTTTCCGACAAAGGGCAAATTTGCATTATTGGCTTATTTTCGTGTTATTTCTCCTGTAATTCTACTTAATTAGTCAAGGGTAAAAAGGACCCTATCGGATTTCCGTATAAAATTGGGCTTCGTAAAAAATTTGTTTCTCGGTCAAATTGGTGTTAGATTCAAGGATTGGGAAGTTGTTCAAAAAATATCATAAATCTGCGATGTCTAGATCTCAAGGTTAGATTGAATTTTTTTCGTCCACTTTCAGCTCTTATTGCACTTTGTCCTTTTGCTCAGTTACGACTCAGGCATGAATGAGTGACTGGTCAAATTGGTGTTAGATTCAAGGACTGGGAAGTTGTTCAAAAAAAATCATAAATCTGCAATGTCTATGCGTCAGGTCAAATTGAATTTTTTTCGTCCACTTTCAGCTCTTGTTGCACTTTGTCCTTTTGCTCAGTTACGACTCAGGCATAAAAGAGTGACTGATAAAATTGGTATTAGATGCAAGTACTGGGAAGTTGTTCAAAAAAAATCATAAATCTGCAATGTCTAGGTGTCAGGTCAAATTGAATTTTTTTCGTCCACTTTCAGCTCTTGTTGCACTTTGTTCTTTTGCTCACTTACGCCTCAGGAATAAAAGAGTGACTGGTCAAATTGGTGTTAGATTCAAGGACTGGGAAGTTGTTCAAAAAAAATCATAAATCTGCAATGTCTAGGTGTCAGGTTAAATTGAATTTTTTTCGTCCACCTTCAGCTCTTGTTGCACTTTGTCCTTTTGCTCAGTTACGACTCAGGCATAAAAGAGTAACTGATAAAATTGGTGTTAGATTCAAGGACTGGGAAGTTGTTCAAAAAAAATCATAAATCTGCAATGTCTAGGTGTCAGGTTAAATTGAATTTTTTTCGTCCACTTTCAGCTCGTGTTGCACTTTGTCCTTTTGCTCAGTTACGACTCAGGCATAAAAGAGTAACTAATAAAATTGGTGTTAGATTCAAGTACTGGGAAGTTGTTCAAAAAAAATCATAAATCTGCAATGTCTAGGTGTCAGGTCAAATTGAATTTTTTTCGTCCACTTTCAGCTCTTGTTGCACTTTGTCCTTTTGCTCAGTTACGACTCAGGCATAAAAGAGTAACTGATAAAATTGGTGTTAGATTCAAGGACTGGGAAGTTGTTCAAAAAAAATCATAAATCTGCAATGTCTAGGTGTCAGGTTAAATTGAATTTTTTTCGTCCACTTTCAGCTCTTGTTGCACTTTGTCCTTTTGCTCAGTTACGACTCAGGCATAAAAGAGTAACTGATAAAATTGGTGTTAGATTCAAGGACTGGGAAGTTGTTCAAAAAAAATCATAAATCTGTAATGTCTAGGTGTCAGGTTAAATTGAATTTTTTTCGTCCACTTTCAGCTCTTGTTGCACTTTGTCCTTATGCTCAGTTACGACTCAGGCATAAAAGAGTAACTGATAAAATTGGTGTTAGATTCAAGGACTGGGAAGTTGTTCAAAAAAAATCATAAATCTGCAATGTCTAGGTGTCAGGTTAAATTGAATTTTTTTCGTCCACTTTCAGCTCGTGTTGCACTTTGTCCTTTTGCTCAGTTACGACTCAGGCATAAAAGAGTGACTGATAAAATTGGTGTTAGATTCAAGTACTGGGAAGTTGTTCAAAAAAAATCATAAATCTGCAATGTCTAGGTGTCAGGTCAAATTGAATTTTTTTCGTCCACTTTCAGCTCTTGTTGCACTTTGTCCTTTTGCTCAGTTACGACTCAGGCATAAAAGAGTAACTGATAAAATTGGTGTTAGATTCAAGGACTGGGAAGTTGTTCAAAAAAAATCATAAATCTGCAATGTCTAGGTGTCAGGTTAAATTGAATTTTTTTCGTCCACTTTCAGCTCGTGTTGCACTTTGTCCTTTTGCTCAGTTACGACTCAGGCATAAAAGAGTAACTGATAAAATTGGTGTTAGATTCAAGTACTGGGAAGTTGTTCAAAAAAAATCATAAATCTGCAATGTCTAGGTGTCAGGTCAAATTGAATTTTTTTCGTCCACTTTCAGCTCTTGTTGCACTTTGTCCTTTTGCTCAGTTACGACTCAGGCATAAAAGAGTAACTGATAAAATTGGTGTTAGATTCAAGGACTGGGAAGTTGTTCAAAAAAAATCATAAATCTGCAATGTCTAGGTGTCAGGTTAAATTGAATTTTTTTCGTCCACTTTCAGCTCTTGTTGCACTTTGTCCTTTTGCTCAGTTACGACTCAGGCATAAAAGAGTAACTGATAAAATTGGTGTTAGATTCAAGGACTGGGAAGTTGTTCAAAAAAAATCATAAATCTGCAATGTCTAGGTGTCAGGTCAAATTGAATTTTTTTCGTCCACTTTCAGCTCTTGTTGCACTTTGTCCTTTTGCTCACTTACGCCTCAGGAATAAAAGAGTGACTGGTCAAATTGGTGTTAGACTCAAGGACTGGGAAGTTGTTCAAAAAAAATCATAAATCTGCAATGTCTAGGTGTCAGGTTAAATTGAATTTTTTTCGTCCACTTTCAGCTCTTGTTGCACTTTGTCCTTTTGCTCAGTTACGACTCAGGCATAAAAGAGTAACTGATAAAATTGGTGTTAGATTCAAGGACTGGGAAGTTGTTCAAAAAAAATCATAAATCTGCAATGTCTAGGTGTCAGGTTAAATTGAATTTTTTTCGTCCACTTTCAGCTCGTGTTGCACTTTGTCCTTTTGCTCAGTTACGACTCAGGCATAAAAGAGTAACTGATAAAATTGGTGTTAGATTCAAGTACTGGGAAGTTGTTCAAAAAAAATCATAAATCTGCAATGTCTAGGTGTCAGGTCAAATTGAATTTTTTTCGTCCACTTTCAGCTCTTGTTGCACTTTGTCCTTTTGCTCAGTTACGACTCAGGCATAAAAGAGTAACTGATAAAATTGGTGTTAGATTCAAGGACTGGGAAGTTGTTCAAAAAAAATCATAAATCTGCAATGTCTAGGTGTCAGGTTAAATTGAATTTTTTTCGTCCACTTTCAGCTCTTGTTGCACTTTGTCCTTTTGCTCAGTTACGACTCAGGCATAAAAGAGTAACTGATAAAATTGGTGTTAGATTCAAGGACTGGGAAGTTGTTCAAAAAAAATCATAAATCTGCAATGTCTAGGTGTCAGGTCAAATTGAATTTTTTTCGTCCACTTTCAGCTCTTGTTGCACTTTGTCCTTTTGCTCACTTACGCCTCAGGAATAAAAGAGTGACTGGTCAAATTGGTGTTAGACTCAAGGACTGGGAAGTTGTTCAAAAAAAATCATAAATCTGCAATGTCTAGGTGTCAGGTTAAATTGAATTTTTTTCGTCCACTTTCAGCTCTTGTTGCACTTTGTCCTTTTGCTCAGTTACGACTCAGGCATAAAAGAGTAACTGATAAAATTGGTGTTAGATTCAAGGACTGGGAAGTTGTTCAAAAAAAATCATAAATCTGCAATGTCTAGGTGTCAGGTTAAATTGAATTTTTTTCGTCCACTTTCAGCTCGTGTTGCACTTTGTCCTTTTGCTCAGTTACGACTCAGGCATAAAAGAGTAACTGATAAAATTGGTGTTAGATTCAAGGACTGGGAAGTTGTTCAAAAAAAATCATAAATCTGCAATGTCTAGGTGTCAGGTTAAATTGAATTTTTTTCGTCCACTTTCAGCTCGTGTTGCACTTTGTCCCTTTGCTCAGTTACGACTCAGGCATAAAAGAGTAACTGATAAAATTGGTGTTAGATTCAAGTACTGGGAAGTTGTTCAAAAAAAATCATAAATCTGCAATGTCTAGGTGTCAGGTCAAATTGAATTTTTTTCGTCCACTTTCAGCTCTTGTTGCACTTTGTCCTTTTGCTCAGTTACGACTCAGGCATAAAAGAGTAACTGATAAAATTGGTGTTAGATTCAAGGACTGGGAAGTTGTTCAAAAAAAATCATAAATCTGCAATGTCTAGGTGTCAGGTTAAATTGAATTTTTTTCGTCCACTTTCAGCTCTTGTTGCACTTTGTCCTTTTGCTCAGTTACGACTCAGGCATAAAAGAGTAACTGATAAAATTGGTGTTAGATTCAAGGACTGGGAAGTTGTTCAAAAAAAATCATAAATCTGCAATGTCTAGGTGTCAGGTCAAATTGAATTTTTTTCGTCCACTTTCAGCTCTTGTTGCACTTTGTCCTTTTGCTCACTTACGCCTCAGGAATAAAAGAGTGACTGGTCAAATTGGTGTTAGACTCAAGGACTGGGAAGTTGTTCAAAAAAAATCATAAATCTGCAATGTCTAGGTGTCAGGTTAAATTGAATTTTTTTCGTCCACTTTCAGCTCTTGTTGCACTTTGTCCTTTTGCTCAGTTACGACTCAGGCATAAAAGAGTAACTGATAAAATTGGTGTTAGATTCAAGGACTGGGAAGTTGTTCAAAAAAAATCATAAATCTGCAATGTCTAGGTGTCAGGTTAAATTGAATTTTTTTCGTCCACTTTCAGCTCGTGTTGCACTTTGTCCTTTTGCTCAGTTACGACTCAGGCATAAAAGAGTAACTGATAAAATTGGTGTTAGATTCAAGTACTGGGAAGTTGTTCAAAAAAAATCATAAATCTGCAATGTCTAGGTGTCAGGTCAAATTGAATTTTTTTCGTCCACTTTCAGCTCTTGTTGCACTTTGTCCTTTTGCTCAGTTACGACTCAGGCATAAAAGAGTAACTGATAAAATTGGTGTTAGATTCAAGGACTGGGAAGTTGTTCAAAAAAAATCATAAATCTGCAATGTCTAGGTGTCAGGTTAAATTGAATTTTTTTCGTCCACTTTCAGCTCTTGTTGCACTTTGTCCTTTTGCTCAGTTACGACTCAGGCATAAAAGAGTAACTGATAAAATTGGTGTTAGATTCAAGGACTGGGAAGTTGTTCAAAAAAAATCATAAATCTGCAATGTCTAGGTGTCAGGTCAAATTGAATTTTTTTCGTCCACTTTCAGCTCTTGTTGCACTTTGTCCTTTTGCTCACTTACGCCTCAGGAATAAAAGAGTGACTGGTCAAATTGGTGTTAGACTCAAGGACTGGGAAGTTGTTCAAAAAAAATCATAAATCTGCAATGTCTAGGTGTCAGGTTAAATTGAATTTTTTTCGTCCACTTTCAGCTCTTGTTGCACTTTGTCCTTTTGCTCAGTTACGACTCAGGCATAAAAGAGTAACTGATAAAATTGGTGTTAGATTCAAGGACTGGGAAGTTGTTCAAAAAAAATCATAAATCTGCAATGTCTAGGTGTCAGGTTAAATTGAATTTTTTTCGTCCACTTTCAGCTCGTGTTGCACTTTGTCCTTTTGCTCAGTTACGACTCAGGCATAAAAGAGTAACTGATAAAATTGGTGTTAGATTCAAGTACTGGGAAGTTGTTCAAAAAAAATCATAAATCTGCAATGTCTAGGTGTCAGGTCAAATTGAATTTTTTTCGTCCACTTTCAGCTCTTGTTGCACTTTGTCCTTTTGCTCAGTTACGACTCAGGCATAAAAGAGTAACTGATAAAATTGGTGTTAGATTCAAGGACTGGGAAGTTGTTCAAAAAAAATCATAAATCTGCAATGTCTAGGTGTCAGGTTAAATTGAATTTTTTTCGTCCACTTTTCGGCCAAAGAGGATTCGAGCGAGCTCTCGTCCTCTTTTTAGCCTAAAAAAATCTACCATTTTGACTCGTAGTTGACAGCCATTCGGACGTCAAAACCCGCGGCAATCAAGAGACTACTCGTCGTATTACTATTGATTATCTGCTTTTCTATTTTATTGAAACGTTTACTTCGGTTTTTAGACAAATTTCGTCTCGGGGTTTCTTGCTTGGAATCTCAACATTTGGTTTTATTATCATAATTTTAACCTCCCCAACCCTACAATTTATCAATTCTTAATCGCCTAACTTAGATCTGAAAAGCTGTTGTTGTCGATCATGCAACCGGAAATGCCAATTTGGCACATCAACTTTTAAATTTTAAATGCAAATCCCCATTTTTCACGTCCCCATCAGAAAGGCCTTCAAATTCTGCTTTCGAAGATGTATTCACTCTCAGTGCCCTTTTGACTAAAACCTAAAAATAAAAATCAAGATTTTTATCGGACTTTAAAATCGCGGTACAGTCCAAGCCCCGGAATAAACATGGTGGAATTTAGAAAGCCCAAAAATAAATCGAATGCAAGAATTTTGAACAACTTGCAATCCTCTTTGATCTACAGCATCAAGACATGATCCAGTCACCACGTCACAATAATAAAAGTGAGAGAGTACGAAGGATTCGCAAAGGATTGTCTTTAATTTTCTATCTAGAAAGGATTTGTTTGCATACATCATTCGCGAATTAGCATACGCTCTACGCTTACAAATCGAAGTATGGGTTTTAAATTTTAAAAACGAATCAAGTGTAACTCCTAAATTAACAGCTTCATCTACCAGGGCAATTGGAGTACAATTAACGGTTACTGATAAAAGACCCTATACAATAAGGCGATCGCTTGGGTCCATCTCTACCAAATTTAAAATTTTGGTAAACGAGGGATAGATGAATGTTTGGGGGAAAAGTAAAAGTTTAGTATCTAGTAGTTTTTGAGAAAACATTCGTGAAAATTGCCATTTTCTCGGCCCAAATGTATTTAGAGCCACATAAAATGTGACCGCCTGGGAAAATTTCTATATATTTGTATTCAATTTTGTAAGAATACTTTATTATACCTCCACGCCAAAAATCAAAGTTTAGTGTCGTCCAGATCCTGATTTTCAATTTATTTCCTGGGCCACTATCGTATAGGGTCCTTTGGCATAACAGTCAATCGGTCAAATTTCTTACTAAAAAGCAACATTTTAGATTTACTAGGGTTGATTAGGAGTCCATGATCTTTTGCATACGTAGACAGCCCCTCAAGGTCAAGATTTAATTGATCAATAGCAGCTTGAGCATTATCTTTTCTAAAAGAGATATACCGGGTGGCCCATTCAAGACGATCCAGTCGTAATAACTTTTGAACGGAATAAGATATCGACTTGCGGTTTACGGCAGATTCTTTGGCATTGAGGGGGGACATGTTTCACCATAGTTTTGACCTTGTTCAGTTTGCGCATTTCACCCCCACCCCAATCAACATCAAATTTTTAAATGGCAACATACCTCGAGTCATACATCAAATGAAAGCTCTTGAAAAATGCTATTCACTGTTTTAAGTAGTTTGAGAATTTAGCGAACCGTTTTCATGTTAGAGACAAAAATGTACTGTATTCGAATTTACTGAAATTAGAATTCCGTGGAAAGTTTTAAAAAACCCGATGAAAAAGTTGTTGATATGTGGACTAAAAATGTGACTGATTAGATGTCTAGCGAGTTTAAGCGTTATTAGCTTTGTTTGGATAGGTCACTATTGGTTCTCTCGTTGGTCCGTGTGGGACAGCTAAAATTAATGCTCTAAAACAGCTAATAACAAATAAAACTCACTAGACATCAGTCACATTTTTAGTCCACATATCAGCAAATTTTTCATCGAGTTTTTCAAAACTTTTCACGGATTTCTAATTTATATTAAATTGCATTTTTGTTTCTGCATGAAAACTACTTAGAACAGTGAATAGCATTTTCCAAGGGCTTTCATTTGATATACGACACGGGGTGTGTTGACATTTAAGATTTTGTCGATGGTTGGGGTGGGGGTGAAATGCGCAAACTGAACAAGGTCAAGGCTATGGCAAAACATGTCCCCCACAATGCCAAGGAATCTGTCGAAGACCGCAAGTCGATATCTTATTCCGTTCAAAAGTTATTACGACTGGATCGTCTTGAATGGGCCACCCGGTATAGTTCTCTATCATCAGCGTATAGGTGATAACTACAAAATTTAATTGTACTTACAAGGTGAGAAGTTTAATATGGCGAAGAGCAAAGGGCCTAAAATAGATCCCTGTGGTACTACACAAGTAATAAGAATAGCAGTGGAGAATTTATCATTGATCTTTGTTATATTAGTGCTTTCACTCAGATAATTAGAAAATAACTGACATTACAATTCACTCATACCTATAAAGTGAAGAATAGAAAGCAAAACGTCATGTTGGATAGTATCAAATGCCCTGCTGAAATCGAGGACGAGAACAGTTATAGTAATTTACAGTATAAGTAACGTTATGAAGGTTTTTACATTACGAGGGAATACTTTTGAAGGACGAGCGACGAAAGGAGCGAGTGCTTTAAAATTCCCTAGTAATGTAAAAACCATCAAATAACGTTACGTTTATTGTAACACGTTTTATTTTATCCTAAATATTTTCAAAAACCGGAAAATTTGAGATTTTGATGATACATCAATGGCGAAAGTCGACTATGGCTAGGCTCTGGTATCCATGGACTTGTTTATTTAGTTTTGTTTTGAAAAAAAATTGTGCTCGATCGAATTGATTGACAAATGGACGTACGTAATGCTTCGGACCATATTATCAAGCAAAAAGCAGATGCAGCAAGGCTGAAGTTAATTCCAAGTAAGTCTGCGGACAGGTACATGAAGGAGATGGAGATATTTAAACTCTGGCGACAGACTAATGGTTTGATGAAGTCAACGAAGATGTAATGCTAGCATACGTTTCGGAATTGGTAAGTAGTGTTTGTTAACATTATACAGAATGGATAAGTGGAGGCTGCTTTTTGTTTTAGTCTGAGAAGTATGAGTCGTCATCAGTTTGGACGAAAATATCCATGCTAAAGAAGATGTTGCTCACGCACGAGAACCTGGATGTTTCCTCTTATGAAGTAGTGAAGTCTTTTATGAAGCGTAATAGTTCAGGACATATACCGAAGCAGGCTCGAACTTTTACACGAGATCAAATCAAGGAATTTTTACAAAATTCTGGTGATGACTACTTGCCTACAAAGGTATACTATATAATGCGTCTGTAACGAACGTTTATGTCTCTAATTTTCAGGTGGCAGCAATTTTTGGAATTTTCGGTGGCTGCAGACGCGAAGAACTGTATGACTTGAGTGTTGATGATATTCTTTATGCAGAGTCATCTGTTATTGTTACGATTCCCAAAACGAAGACTGGTCGTAGACGAACATTTAGCATCGTTGATGGCGACGATGGAATGGACTACTTAGGTACTATTAGAAAATACAGGAAGGGTAAATGCACGGTTCAAAGAATTGGCATTAACACATTTGGCGATATGGGCAAGAAGATGGCTGCTTTCTTGAAATTGCCTGACCCGTCTTTATATACTGGGCATGCGTTTAGACGTTCTTCGGCAACTTTTCTGGCTGATTCGGGTGCTGACATAACCATGCTTAAACGTCACGGCGGCTGGAAAAGCACGAGCGTTGCTGAAAGGTATTTGGACGATTCCCTGGAAATGAAAAACAAGATTGCCCGAATGATTCTGAACAATTCTGATGCTTCCTTGAATAATGTGAAAATTGGGGTAACTAAATCTTCTTCAAGCACCGTGACGACGTCTGCGCTGGACTCTTTGGGGGCAATTAAATTTGAAAATTTGCATAATTGCACATTCCATCTACACGCGAATGACCATAACTCCGAAGATCCCAAGACCGTGCCCCAAGACTAGTTCATTTTCTGAGGTTGAAAAATGTTAGTAATATTTTCAATAGTAATAATGTTATGGTTAGATTTGTATTTATTGACTATTTCATTTGTACAACCTTTACACCTAATAAAATTTCGTTATGTTATAAGATTTATAACAACAGTGAATGCTGTTAAATGTGTCTTAACACAGCTCGTTACTAAGGAGTTATTCATGTTATAACAGAATAGGATAAAATAATAGTTATTTATGTACCAAGGGTGTTATAAAGATGATAACGCCCGAAGGGCGACGATGATCCAGCCCGAGGGCCTTTGGCCCGAGGGATGGATGTCGCCCGATGGGCGTTATCATCTAGTAACACCCGTGGTGCATACATAATTTTATTTTTCACAGTAATAATGTAGAATTGGTTCTAATTCGCAATAATATTTGTGATCAAAGTAAAAGCAAGCTCTGATCGTTGCTAAGGACCTTGTTTATTTATTTTAAAATTTTGAGCTGTGCGAATTGAAGGTGCGAAATTTCGGAAGAAGTTTGACTATTTTCCGGCAGATATTTTGGTTATATCGAAGAAGACTACTGAAATTTTGTTATCTACGACATCGAGGGCGAGTTATGAATAAGAATACATAATATCTGTCAACTTTGGAAGTCGGAAATGCAGTGAGTGTTGGTTGTGAACGATATGGTGATTATGTTGGCGTACTTTAAGAATTGGTATGTTTTCTACCTACTCGAGTTTTACTACTTTTATTCCTTTTTTGCAGTTTGAGACTTTTGGTAAGTACCAACTCGTTTGAGATTGTTAATAATGAAGACTACGTTGACATTTTCCGTTAGAGCATCCGATTGTTTGGTGGTGTCATTTATGAAACAAAGGTCCAAAAAGGCGGCGGGGTCAAAAGTTTTGACAGGAAGCTATGCTTTGGCATTTATGAAGTATGCTCCTAAAGGAACTTTATCTGCTGATGCATAAATGAGGTAAAATACTGGCATTCATTTACGTTAGGTACATTACATAAATGTTTACAGGCTTCTCTGATTATGGATATTTTGGTGCTTTGATATCAAGATTTGCAAGCTCGATCTATGGGGGAATCTGAAGAACAGGAAAGAACCACCAAGGTCCAGATTTCCGTTTAATATTGGAAGATGGTACAATAGAAAATCCTAGTAAACTGTGCGGGAAGAATATAGGAGCACTAGTTAGAAGTTCACCAGGAGTAATTTTTATGGATTCCGTTTTTAGTTGTAACAATTACTAATAAATAAAAATCGGTAATAAACGGGCGTTATGAATTATAACGCCCTCTTATAATACCCCGGGTGTTATGGTCTTGTTTATATGCTTCGTATCCTAGGTATTATCAACATATAATAGGCAAATGAAAAATAAAAAAATTAAAGTCAGTCGACTTTATAATGTCATCAGTGACTTCAAGCCAGTGAACTCTATGTTATACAACAACTGGAACGGATGCTCAATGTACCGTACGTTTCATTCCAGGCGCCGTATAGGGAAATAACACGGGAAAAGTGTTTTTATTTTTATCGAAATTTGTATCGTTATAGTGTCTTAATGTTGTTGCTTAGTTGCCTGTTAAATACATCATAATATTACAGGAGTATTGTCAAGGTAAACAAATCATAACATCATAGTTACCGAATCTTAATAGCATAGTTACCGGTCCATAATAACATAGTTACCAATAACCCAAAGATAATAATGCAAATATTTATTTTTTTCAAAACTTAAAGAATAGCCACCTAGTAGGTAACAATTAATAAAAATTCAATACATACAAAATAAGATCAAGTACAACTTTCTCCCGGCTTCATATTGATCGTAACATGGCAGTTACTAAAGTTGAAATTAATTGGATCGTTTTTGGTCGAGCAAAGTGTCATCCCCTTGGTATCTATAGTAGAATTCATAGTTTCTTCAGCCATCAATGAACCTGAAGCAGCGGCATTGTCAAACACACCAAATCTTGTAGAATCCGAAGTGGTTAACGTAATTGCTTTGGTAGAGGTCATCCTTTCAACAATGTGTCCAGAATTTATAGATACATCATCAACTAAGATGTTTCTGGTAGTTTTAATCTTCTCGGCAATGCTATCTTCCACATATGACTCGGCAACTTTGCTGCTTTTCCAGCCGCCAAGCCGTTTTAGTCGCATAATATCTGCTCCGGAGTTTGCCAGCAACGTGGCAGATGACCTACGCATGCTATGCCCAGTATATTTTTCTGCTTCTGGAAGATTCAGAAATTTCGCAATTCGCTGCGGAATACTTGCAAAGAAATGCTCTCCGCATACTTGTCTAGTACATTTTCCATTTCTAAATGACACGAAGAATCTTCGATTTTCCATATTTGGAGGACGTAATGCAATGTACTTTCGGTACAACTCGACAGCATTAACATTGCCTTCAGAAATTACTGTGAATACACGTTTGACGTGTGTTTTTGACTTCGAGATAGTAACCACAAGCAGAGTATCCTTATCCTCAATGTCGTCAATAGTTATATACGCCAACTCCTTTCCACGCAAAGCGCCAGAAATGGCGAAAAGAAAAGCAACCTGCAAACAATACAAGAACCAAGGCTCAATAATCTCATTGAGTGCATTTCTAAATCTATACCTACCTTTATCATCAAAAATGATTCATCTGACGCAACGCGCAGAAATTCATTTATTTCGTCCCTTGTCAACACCTTTGCCTTCTTTCCCTCATAACCAACATTCTTCTGCTTGATGAATGCAATAAGACTGCCATATTCACTTATCTTGACCCTCTCCTTTATCTCTAAACAAGATCTTAGCATGGAGTACTTAGTCCATAGCGAAGACGCAGCATAATTTTCTGCCTAGGTAATAACAAAATGTCACCAACAACAATAATTGGTAATAGCTAAATTAAAATTACCTTCTTCTTGAAATACGCGAGTACTATTGGCTCTGCAGTTCCTTTTACACCTCGCGATTCCCGCCACTTACAAAATTCGAGGTACTCCTTCTCGTACAATGTTCTTGATTGTACTGGCAACAAATTCGAAGTAACTTCGTTGGCTTCCATCAAAATATCCTCAGGAATAATATCAGAATCCATTACGTTTGAAAATTCAAAACGGCAGAAAATTTAACGTCAAAATTTCACACTTTTACCATTTGTCAAACAAAGGCAACCTGCGATTTCGATAAAGCCTTGTATTCAATTCGGATATTAACAATTCATAATAGACTCGGACGTTACTAAGGCGACTCGGCTTTCGCCTCGTCGTCGTTAGGTAACGTCCTCGTCAATTATGAATATCTTAATATCCTTCTTAAATAAATAGCTATTTGTTTGCTCCCGAAACTGGTTCCGGGCAAATCTGAGTGTTTATAGTATAGTTAAATCTGTCTTAATCGTTGTTTTGCTTCAGTTATGAATATTTTCACTGGAGGGCCAGATGCGACAATATCACAGACTACGAGAAGGGTTGGTTGAATGAGGAAATGGCCAATATTCAGTTACCATGAACCTGGTACCAAATTCTGTTAAAGAATAATAATATGGAGAGTCACTAAGGGCTAGGTAGGACAGAAGGTAAGGCGAAGGTCTTGCTTAAAAGTTGGTGTGTCGATAGACCTTACGAGTCACAGCGAAGACAAGGATGGTTCTGATATTTAGGGTGGATACGCCTTACCAAGCACCTGTAAGGCTGATGGAAATGGCACCTGCAGTCTCCATTCCAAGGCCTGGAAGCTGGTGGTGATGGCCTTGCCTAGACTAGTGGCTTGGGCTGTGCCGAGGAATCTGTTGCAGGAGTTACCATGCCCTGCTTGTCCCCTGGGACAAGATGTGCCTTTGCCCCAACAGTTATTTAACCGCGGAGTGCGTGTTTGGAGTGAGGACAAAGATATGTAACTGGCTTGCCAAATTTTAATTGTTTTATTCTAAAAATGTTAATAATTACCGTATTCCCTCGTGTAAAAGGTCAGCCATTTTTGATCCTCCATTGTGAATTTTGAAAATCCATATTACAATTCGCAATTAGTGACTTCAAAAATACTAAACTTGAATTTTCGCCCTTATCCGGAAGTTTCCGACTTTTGGCCAGCTTTTCAAGCATTTCGACCACTGTGTGACGTCGAGGATGCGTCTGGGTTGAACTGTTATTTTGGAGTGAACTAGAACTATGTTTTGGGATGATTTTGTGAGAGAGAGAGAGACGATCCTAGCCTAAACTTCGTTCCACGAGAGTTTGCAGCGGTAGTCATCTTTGGAATTTTGTTTCTTCATGTAAATCAAATGGGGAAATTATATACCGGGTGATTCAGTTTGGTATTCGCCCCCCTGTAACTTTTTTATTTCAACAGAAAAATATATAAAAACTGTATACAGTGCGAGTGTAAAGTATGGAATAACATTCCTTAAATTTTTATCCTTGATTTGTGGCAAAAATTCTCGGACAGGTAAATTTTATTTTTGTAATGCGTACTTGATGGAGGGGACAGGGGACAGTAGCAGTGTATTCTGTACCAACCTACCAATTTCATTCGGGATTTCTTACAATAATTATTCAGAACATGATATTTTAAAATAAAATGCAGATACGTAGGTACTTAACCAACTGCGGAGTAGAGGGAGTCGCTATGTTCAAAAATTTCATGCAGAAATGTCCTATTTTACTCTTTTTGTAAAAAATGCGATCTCGATCAAAAATTCTTCTTCAGTTTTTCAAATAATGTCACCCTTACACTAACATTCTGAAGTGTTTAGAAAATGCGTGACCTTGAAATTTTGTTAAATTTTCGCCTGCCACGCACTACTGTCTAACAAATTATTCCCCTATTCAACGAACCCCATAATTCTACTTCGCCTAGGGCGGCAAAACTTCTTAAGCGGCCCCTGCAAAGCCCAACATAACAATAATTAACGACCAAATTCACGAATTTTCCAAGAATCTGTCGACATTGTTCGCGGTCGAGGGCCAATACTTTATCTCCTGACTGTACTTACAAACGGTAGATACTAATTGAACGTAAAAAAATTTATCGATTGATACACCTTCACGAATTCTTTATCATAAGCATATGCTTCGGCACTATTACTAGGTGCAGATTACATCTGCACCCAAAACCACCAAGTCCAACTCGATATATGAATCATTCACGGTGAATAAACGTCTACCGAGATATACATCGCATTGATATACATCTTCCGTTGGCTTTTTAAATAGCTTTCGAAAGGTGTATGGTCGGATTTTGAATTTTTGCACAGCATTGTTACAGACCAAGATGCAACTACTGATGGTACTTCAGACATTATGAAAAGTAACTAGATATAGTATCTTAGTTACATTTGAAGTAACTTAGTTACTTTTGGTATCTATATACTTTTAAAAAGTAACTAAATACTTCTGTAAGTAACTAGATACAGTATTTTGGTTACTCTTGGCGCAATTTAGTTACTTTCATTCATGTTATAGAAACGGTTGGGATTGGGTTTGAATTTTAGTAAATACCTCGACAATTTCGGCGCAAGATAATTTTTGAAAATCTGAGTTAGAAACATGTATCATACTTGATCGAAAGTGCAGTCACGGCCATCACTCTAGATTTTCAAATTAGTTGTTTTAATGCAAAACCGCAAAACCTGAGCAATTTCATTTTAACCTCCCCACTCCACTTCACCATTTAAAAAAAAGGGAGGTTACTGCAATCACTAAAATTTTCGAATTCGAGATAAGACCGGATCTAGACGTTTTGAGGTCTCAGGAGCCCAAAAAAGTGTTTTTTAAAATGTGTCTGTATGTATGTACGTACGTACGTACGTTCGTACGTTCGTAAACACGCCACAGCCCAAACTACTCGGCAGATTTAGCTGAAATTTGGTACGTGTGCATGTGATCCAACTTAGATCTGAAAAGCTTTTGGAGCCAATCGTGCAACTAGAAATGCCATTTTGGCACATCAACTTTTAAATTTTAAATGCAAACCCCCATTTTTCACCTCACCATAGAAAAGGCCTTCAAATTCTGCTTCTAAAAATGTATTCATTATTAGTGCCCTTTTGATCAAAAATTTAAAAAAAAAATATTTTTATCCGACTTTAAAATCGCGGTACAGCCCAAGCCCCTGAACCGATTTGGCTGAAATTTTGCACACGGGGATTGTATTGCACGTCGAAGAGAACAAATTTTGGATTCAATCGGCCCACGGAAACTGCCGTTTTGACACACCAATTTGTAACTTTAAAATTATTCATGCCCGGTTTCTGAAAGCACATTTATGAGACCGATAAAGTTGTTGGACCGATAAGCGTCCAATAAGTCCAAGAATCGTTTCCGAAACGTATAATACCAGTTAACGGTTCCATAAATCTCCTGCTAACTTATCGGACCTCTACCGTCGAGTTAACTGTTCGTTAGCTATGGACGCGTGCGCATTACGGGTTTAGAGAAAGATGCAGATGTATCGCCAACGCACAAGTCAAGTCGCACTCGTCACTCGCACAACCGATCAGTTGTCATTTCAAACAATTTTTGGTCCTGTAACATTTTTTCTTCAATAGCTTGTCGTCTTAACTTGAAGATTTCTAATTCTTCACTCATTCTTTGGTCAACTTCCTCGATCTGTTTTCTCTTCAGCTTTGGTCCTAGTGTAGAAAACAAATGAGTTCAAATGGGATTTCAAACTCAAGTCTACAGGAAACGCAATTTCCCACCCCATAGCATCCCTCATTCCTATACCATTGTTTGCAACAAATCTTTCCGCGAATATTCGGCACTAAGCAGGAAATGGGTCATTGGGTCATATTAATAAAAATAAGGTAATGCTAATAAGCAAATGCTTACAAGGAAAAGGTTTTGCTGATTAGTAAAAGGTTTCAGCAAAAGGTAATCCTTAGTTCTGTATTAATAATGAAATGCTTATACTTAATAGGATATGCTGATATGCGTCAGCGTTTGCTAGTCTACAATTCCGCCACATGAAGACTTTTGATTCTTTAAGGCCAGTATGTAAACATTTAAGGATTAGGTACATTTCACTGCAGAATATTTCTCCATTAAACGTTTAAAATTAGCCTACCGAGCAATGGTACATAGCTACATAGCTACTATTAATGCAAGAAAAATAGGTCCAATAATATTTTTGTCAAAAAATTATCTTGCGAAAAGCACTCGAGAAAAATCTTTTTCTATGAAATAAGGAATTGTTACACCCCAGTCTGTTTTGGAAAAAAAATCCCCGAATAGGTACGTTTCGGATTATTTTCGTAGGAACAATCAACATGCTCGCCTTCGTAGAATTGTCGCGTAACCTACTTCACTTTAGAAAAAGCTTTTTCTTTTTCCATTAACAAAAAATGAGATTTTCGGGCCTCACGAGGGCTATGAAAGTACAATCTCTCACGGCTAGCCGTGTAAAATAATTTTGCACGGCTAGCCGCTGAAATGAGTAAGCGGTGGATAAATTTTTTTTCTAGCGAAAATTCTACTTTATTTTCGTGAATAGCTAAGAAAATTCGTCGGAAGTTGCCATGGCGTCTCACCTGTGTTGTGAAAACACTTAATAATTGGTTTCTTAGCTCGAATTAATTTTTTTTCTGGTAAATGAAGAAAAATGTTGTATGCACCACAGCAGAGCGTGAAACTAGTTTTCCGGGTCTGAAGAAATGGCCATATTTTCTTTCGACCCGGAAAACATTCCTTTCATGCTTAGGTACATAAACTACTACTACTTTGAATAACGGTTAGGAATAAATTAAATCCACTCCTTCTTAAAAACTGTATATTGATATGGGGTGACTAGTTTCGACAAATTTATGCCATCTCCATTTTAAAATGGCTGCTAAGCACTAGGTAATAAATTGTCGGTCTGAAGATGGCATAAATTTGTCGAAACTAGTCACCCCATATCAATATACAGTTTTTAAGAAGGAGTGGATTTAATTTATTCCCAACCGTTATTCATTATGGACCTTCTTTACACTTTTTCCACCATTACAATTACTACTACTTTACCTACCGCTTTTATATCTATAATAGAAAAAATTATTTTCGCTTTGGTATCTAATGCTCCTTCCCGTGTTTTTTCGGTACGAAAAAATCAAAGTAAGAATAAAAAAAGAAAGTCACTCAACACTTTCTGGAGAAAATTTGAATAATTTGGAACTCGTTTGGTTCAGGATGTCTTTCTTTATAGTTTTTCGCTATACGAATGCCATTAAATATGGTAGAAATATTAAATTTACGTACAATCAGTATCTGAAATAGCACACTTATGTTTTCACAAGGATTTACTGAAACAAATCAGTAAATGGCTAACTTTATTAATACGAAGACAAGGGAATGCTTATACTGAACCAGGATCAGCAAAAGCTTGTCCAATAAGGATTTGCTGAATTTTTATTAATATGTGTTTAAGGATTTGCTTAGAAAATTGTGAAAATAAGCACCACCTTATTTTTATTAATATGACCCATTAGCGCCGGTGTAAATTCTTACCTACCTACTTAAATGAATAATTTCGTTTTCCCCAATATCTATAATACCGAGGTACATTGTAGGCGCTGTTTGTAAAACATATCATTTGCAAGTGTTGACAATGTGGCTATTTTTAAAGGGATGAAATTTAAATTTCCCTCGTTAAACTTGTAGGATGAAGTCAGCCGCGAACACTCCGACATCTGTTGGTATGCATAGTAACTGCTTAATCAGCCTTTAGCTATGCGACCAATAAGTTATGGAACGATATCTTTCAGAAACGATTTCATAGGTTATCGGCTCAATAACTTTATCTGTCGGTTAACTATGGAACCAATAAGAGGACATTTCAGAAACCGGGCATCACTCATTTAACCATCCAAAACAAGTTTTTGAAAGATTTATTGTCACCATCAAAAAGGTCTTTAAATTCTGGTTTTAAGTAAGACAAAATTCGTTCGCATTTAGTGCTCTTTGGGTCAAAAAATCGAAATTTCATAATAACACTAAAAATACATTATAGCCCAAATTAGCGAATCGATTTAGCTGAAATTTGGTACATGGAGATTGGGTGACCCGTTGAAGACCTGAAAGGCTTTTGGAAGCAATTGGTCCACGGGAAGTGCCATTTAGGCATATCAACTTTAAATTTTAAATACAAAGGTCTCCTTTTTTATGTCGCCATTAGAAAGACGATCAAATTCTCGTTCTAAAGATGTATTCACAGTTTCTGTCATTTCAGTGAAAAATAGAGAAAAAATTCTTTCTCATTAAAAGGGAGCGAGCTGACAGTGGATGACATAAAGTGGCAGTTGTTGTCAAAAAGGTGGCAAAAGATTAACCTTAAAAGGAACATATTGTCAAATGTGATGGGTGATGTCCGAGGTGGTGTCGGTATTTGTCAGAAAATTGAAAAATTAGTCAGAGTCGATAAGGGTAAAAAATTTCTGTTGAATTGACGACTATCTACACAGAATACAAAGATCCACGCGATGGGGAGGTTCCAGCCGCTTCTCTGCTGCATTTTTTTTGATTTCTCTTATTCTATCAAATTTTCTCTTACCTCACAATCTGTCAAAATTTCAAAAGTAAATAAAAAGAAAATGTCAATGGGAATTTGCATCAAAAACTTCTGTTTTACTCAATACTAAGAATGATGTCGTAAAATATAATTAAAACTGGCGGATATTGCCTACACCTGCAACCTTTCTGAAAATTGTTGATATTATTGGAAAAGTATCCAATTGCATAAAAAGTAACTAAATACATGAAAAGTAACTAGATACATGAAAAGTAACTAGTTACTTTTTTATGTCTTTAGATGCTTACCAAAAGTAACTAGTTACAAGTTACTTCAGTACAGTAACTAGATATAGTTACTTTTCGCAGGGAGGAAAAAAGTAACTAGTTACCAAGTAACTTAGCTACTTTTTGTAACTAGTTATATGAAAGTAACTTTTTTCTAAAGTTACTCCCAGCTCTGATTGGCTCTTAAAATTTTTCGAAAAAACTAACCACTCACGAGGAAAATTGAAAAAACCGAAAACATGATCATCGTGATAAACCTACAATTTCAATAAAAATCAAAGTGTACGTTGACACGCATCACATTTCAACTGTTTTTTTGTACATCTGTGCTCAGAACCATTGCTCACAACTGAAGAAAAAACATTGATGGTAATTTCACTTTTTTATGAGGTAGACTATTAGAATATTGTAGAATATTGGTTTTAAGGTGATTACTTGCATCATGTTTTCGGTTTTTTCAATTTTTCTCGTGAGTGGTTAGTTTTTTCGAAAAATTTTAACAGCCAAAAAAGTATTAGAATTGAACGGGGAATACGGCCGCATAGGCAAATTAGCAATATTTTCAAACATAAAAAAGTTCAAGGGCAAATAACATCGGGGCCATCCTGTATAACAGAGATCCGCTTTTTGGATAATGTCTTAAGTACCATCAGCAGTTGCTTCTTGGTCTGTAACAATGCTGTGCAAAAATTCAAAATCCTACAATACACCTTTCGAAAGATATTTAAAAAGAACGTTTAAAAATGAATATCTTTGGCGGCTTATAACATCAAGAGGAATCACAATTGAATTGACCAATAATTTTTGCACCAAGCTTCATCATTTGAACAGTAGATTCTGTGGTATAAAGGATGTGGAGTCTTTCAGACTCACCCTGTATTTGCTCTAAGCTTTGGTGCTTTCAAAAAGTGCATTTGTTAAAGAATTTTATACGGGGTTAGTACAAAGTCTCGGGACGGTCAGTTATCTCCGTTATTTCTTGAGATTTTACTTTGAAATTTGGTACCCAGGCACAATTAAATACAGGGAATTCAAAACTGTTTTAAAAGATTTTCTTGCACTTCCGGTTAAACCGGAAGTGACCCTAGAAATCGTTTTTTTAAATGGAATCATACTTTTTTCTCAATGGATTCGGAATCTACGAATTTATTAAAGTCAAAACATGTATTATATTTAACCAGAAGACAAGTCGCGGCCACCCTGGATTTTCAAAAACATCGAAGAAGTCGGTCAAAAAGCAAAATTTTTCAAAACCGCAAGTACACGTCAACCTTATTTTTTTAAAGCAAATTCAATCGGTGAATTACATACGGGCATAGTTAAATACAGGGAATTTAAAAATTTTCTTGGACTTCCGGTTAAACCGGAAGTGACCCTAAAAGTGGGTTTTTAAAATGAAAACTGCAAGTACACGTCAACCTTATTTTTTAAATAAAAATTCAACTGCGCATTTACATTTCCTTTTATTTGTTTTTGCTTTTTTGAAAATTAAATGTTCACAATCAGCCAAAATAGGAAAAAGAATTTTAAAAAATGTAATTGGCCGATTGAAGTTGCTTTAAAAAAATAAGGTTGACGAGTACTTACGGCTTTGAAAAATCTTGCTTTTGACCGATTTCTTCGATGTTTTTGAAAATCCAGGGTGGCCGCGACTTGACTTCTGGTCAAGTATGATACATGTTTTTAACTTTAAAAAATTCGTAGATTCCGAATCCGTCGAGAAAAAAGTATACCATTTAAAAAAACGACTTTTAGGGTCACTTCCGGTTTAACCGGAAGTCCAAGAAAATTTTTAACAACAGTTTTAAATTCTCTGTAGTTAATTGTGCCTGGGTACCAAGTTTCAAATTAAAATCTTAAGAAATAACGAAGATAACGGACCGTCCCGGGACTTTGTACTAACCCTGTATATTTTTGTTACTTTATATTTTTTGTTGCGGCCACAGCTTGGATTTTGTTATCTGTATGTGGAATTAAATTAAATAAATAAATAATTTTCATCCTAATCTACCTTTCAACCACGTGTGAAGTCATTTAGACGTCCATTCGAGGAAACTTTTGTTTTTGAGGAGTAAAAACAATATAAAACTAAAAACTGATAGAAAATTGGAAAAATAGCAAAGAAGACACTGAACACGTGTAAACGCTTACGTCACAAATCTTTGTTTGGAAAGTGAACCCCGACCAGACCCAACAAAAATGGCGGTAGTAACGTCATCACTCCACAAGTGAATTCATGTGGTTGAAGGTAACTTCCTAACCCTCCAAAATCACGAGGACTTTTCAGAATTTTACGAGCTTTCGAATGCCGCAAACCGTAATGGAATAGCTCAAATGGTTCGTGAGATACGCATAATTCACATGGAGGGAGTGGGAACTGCAAGATACTCATTCGTACGATTTAAAAATAAAAATTATTCATTAAAAATATACACAGTTAGTCAGACTCCGAACTCGATCTGTCCACCTTTTTTTTCGTTTCGCCATTTAGCCTCGCCATCAATTTTTTCGCCGGATTAAAGACTCCACTGGTTTGCGTGTTGCAAGCGAAGCATCTCGTCGTCTTTCTGAACCTCTCCAAAGCACACTTCTCACAAAAATAGTGCTTGCACCTAAAAAAAATGATTTAACTTTAGTTTTATGAACACTCTTGACGAGAGTAAATAACCTCAAGAGCCGTTAGATTTAAAAAAATGTTTTTTAAACTCTCTTAACAAGTCTAACAAGTGTACTGAAAGAGCTTTTTAAGATAAAATTCTATAACTGTTGACATCTGTAATGCCACTAGAAAACAGTTATAAAAACTGATTATTCTTAAAATTTCTACTTGTGTGAGTGGTCCTTGATCTTATTGCTGATAAATTATAAAGATCGATTCGACCTTTTGTTAAAAAAAAGGTTTAAAACAGTCTTAGCCCAATCATTGTTTATGTATTTTATAGTTAGCTAATAGTCCAGTCAAATTAGACAAATCGAGTGAAAAAAATCCCGGAGTTTTCAAATTTGGCATGGTTGTTCGCTAGTATCTACAGAACATCATACTAAAAGTACCCGCACAAAAATAAAGTAGTGCTGAAAATTGGCACTTATGCTCTACTGGCAGTCCTGAATGACGTGTCAAAAGTTCCTATTTTTTTGTCATACATTATTTTTCGCATAACATTTATGAACCGATTTAGTCGGGATTGGTCTCAAAGTGACCACAACGACCTAATCAATACTGATACTACGGATAGATTCCTGAAATTTTGAGACGAAACATACTTTTTTTTTCTTAGAGAAATCGTGCTCCAGAATCGGCTTCGTGTTGCTTTTTTGCTATTATTTCTCCAACGGCTTATCGGACGACAAAAATGTATAGGATCTTTTCGTTGCAAATTTTATCCTGAACATTTCAGTTCCTACACATTTTTGTCGTTAGATAAACCATTGAGGAGATAATCGGAAAAAAACAGCGCGAAGTCGGTACTGAAATTCGATATCTCCGAAAAAGGACCTAGCGCTGCTTTTTTCCTATTATCTCCTCAATGGTTTATCTAACGACAAAAATGTGTAAGGGCTGAAATGTTCAGGATAAAATTTGCAACGAAAAGATCCTATACATTTTTGTCGTCCGATAAGCCGTTGGAGAAAAAATCTCAAAAAAGCAACAAGAAGCCGATTCTGGAGCACGATTTCTCCAAGAAAAAAAAGGATGTTTCATCTCAAAATTTCAACAGTCTATCAGTAGTATCAGTATTGATTAGGTCGTTGTGGTCATTTTGAGACCAATCCCGATCAAATCGGTTCATAAATAATCGTGTTAAGCGGAAAATAATGTATGACTATCACCAGAGAGTAGGGAATAGGTAGAGGACCCACTATACAGTCACATTTGTCAACAAAAGAACACATTGAGCACCAGGGGGAGCTAGGAAAGAGCTAGGGAAAATCCTGGCGGGCAATGTTCGTACTACTCCCAAATTACAGGGAGGCTCCGGACGTTGCAACGACGGTGCTGCCATATCATGGTCAATAGCGTAATTAAAACCAACGAAATCCAAACAAGAATGAGGCTATTTTTAGCACGCGCTCTGACATCGGGCATCGGGGCTGTTTTGATCGAGGTCATTGCCAACGAGTTGCCGCCCGCTCCGCTGAGTGTTATTGACTTATTGTTTTCATAACAAATAGGGTCGCATTAAAAATGATACATTTTTGGCTTACGTTCTTGTTATTTAAGTCCATTATTTTGTGTTCTCTTTGTTCCGTCTTCAGCAGTGTGGGTTTATTCCGGTTTATCGTTTATCAGCGTTCGTAACTCCTATTTTAACTTCCACGCTTCGCGAAGTAAGTTAATAAAATCCATCGAAAAATCCAATCGCCAAAAACAGCAAATCTGCGTTTCAGGGTCCTGGGAATCCGAAAAAGTGGTTTTTGAAAAATTTTGTGTGAGAATATTTAGTTTATTTAACGACATTAATTTTGGATAAAACTTCGCAAGTTCAGTACAGTCATGTTCATGTACAGTACAATTGGCCATTACGGTATGTCACAAATTTCTTTATCAGTATTATAATTCGAATTCGAAAAATAATCAAAGATTGACATCCATCGTTTTGTTTTAACTTCTACGCTTCGCGAAGCAATAAGTTAATAAAATCCATCGAAAAATCGAATCGCCAAAAACATCAATTCTTTACGTTTCAGGGTCCTGGGAATCCGAAAAAGTGGTTTTTGAAAAATGTCTGTGTGTCTGTCTGTGATCATGCTGCAGCTCAAACTACTTAACGTATCGGGATGAAATTTGGCACACATACTCAGTGGGTAATTTGCAGGTGCTGATTAGATTTTGGGCCACATCGGTTCACGGAAAGTACCTTTTTGGCACATCAACTTTAAAAATTTAAATGCAAACCCCCATGCTCTTCGAATTTGGCTTCTAAAAATGTATTCACATTTGTGCCATTTATTACAGAATTTGATAGCTGACTTTTTTTCAAGTCGAAAACCATAGTGCCATTTTTTCGAAAAATTTAATTTTAGTAGCAAAATGGCCCTTTTTTGAATTTATTTTACAAAAAACCATATTCTTACTATCGAATTCGATAGCTGTTGCATTGCCGAATCAAAATGGCAAACTCAAATGGTCCGAACACCTTCTTGACGTGGTCTCTCGTATTAATACGTCATCTCACATTATAAGAAATATACGCGATTGCGTGTCACTCCATTCTTTAAAGGCATACTACTATGCTTATGTATATCCAGTACTAATGTACGGCATAATTTTCTGGTATTCCTCAGCGGAAAGTGCCAAAGTATTTATAGCTCAGAAAAAATGCATAAGAGCTATGTTGGGCTTGGCGCAAACGACGTCATGCAGAGGCGTGTTCAAAACTCTAGGTTTAATGACAGTGCCATCTATCTACATCTTCAACCTTGTAATGTTTGTAAGAAAAAATTCACAATACTTTGTAAGAAATACGGATATCTACATATAACAACATGACAACTAGAAATAAGAATCAACTGAGAATTCCAAGTCACACTTCCTCAAAATACGAAGATGGCTCGTTTTATAAAGCAATTACTGCCTATAATGCTCTGAGTGTAGAAATAAAAAACATACAGAATGAAAATACTTTCAAAAAGACACTCAAGAGGCATTTAGTGAATGAGGCTTACTACAGTTTCGCTTCTTTTACCGACAAAAAGCTTTAGACTGTATTTCAGTGTTGTACTTAAATGTTACATTCTTTGTTAATTTTATATATCCTGTGACAACGCCACATGTACATTTTTTACTGTACTTTTTGGTTATGAAATATATTATTTATTATTATTATTAAAACCCCTAGTGCCATTTTAGAGGCAAAACGGCCCATTTTTTAGTTCTTCTTAGCAAAAGAGCAATTATTATTATCGAATTGTTGCTGTTGCATTACCGGATCGAAAACCTTAGTGCAATTATTTCAAAAAATGTCATTTAAGGGGCGAAAAATATTTGCCTTTTAGATTTTAGTAAATCAGCGTTCGACAACCGCCTGCAAGCCCGACTTCTGACTTGGTTAAAGATAAATTCTACATTTACAAATTCTGTTAAAAAGTAGAAGTTTCTACCGTCACCGAGACTTCCAATTTTTTTTCTGAAATACCATACCTTTACCTTACGTCACAGATCTACGGTAACCATAAAGTAATAAAAAATCTGAAGAAAAACTTATGGGCCATGTCTTCGTCTTTTAAATGGCGTAGGAAAAGCGTGGTAGGAGATTGTCATCTCTTGTTTTTTGGTGATGACTATACCTATGTGGTGAAAACATTCCAGTACATGTTCCCGTTACACCCTATTCTGGCCTGTATGATTATACATTATACAGTACAGGGTTATGCAAAAGTATGGAATATGGAAGGGAGGGGGCACAAGATTTTTTGCAGTCTGGGTCTCATGGTGCTACTGTAAATTATTTTTGCTGTCATTTTTGACATAAGGACGTCTACGATTCTTTTTTAGACATAAGCATGTTTCATACTGCAGTCACAGCCACCCTTAGGTATACAGTGCTTTTCAAAACTAAGGAATAAATCCGAGAACTTTTTCGAAAGAAATGTCCTCGGACAGATCAACCTTATTCTTTTGTACTTCCGGTTTAACTGGCAATGACCCTATTTTTGATTCTTTTAGATGAAATGTTGCTTATTTCTCAATGGATTTCGAATTTGCGAAATTAGAAACATGCGTCTCATACATGACCGGAAGTGCAATCACGGCCGCAGACAAAATGAGTTTTTTGAAAGATGAAAATACTTAAATTTTCTTAGCAATTTTGACAAGTTTGAAAATTCAAGAAATTTTAAACAAATAAAAAGGTTTCTTTTTTAATAATTGCTTAGTTGAATTTATATCGAAAAAGCAAAGTTGAATTTTTGTATTTTTCACCGATTTCTTCGTTATTTTTGAAAATCTGGAGTTGCTGTGACTCCACTTCCGATCAAGTATGACACGTTTCTAAAGGTGCACGTACATTGAGGAGGCAGGGCAGGGTGCGTCGCAGCGCGCTTAGAAAAAATTGCATGTGATCAAATGAGGCGCCGTACTTTGGAGCGATGCGGCGCGACGCGAAGCGTCTCATTTGATTACATGCAATTTCGAAAAGTCGCGCCGCGTCGTTAACTTCCGCGGATATTTCCGAAATATTCCTCTCGAAAATATTCGGGTCACCCCGTTCAGCGGAAACACGTTCGACGGAAACAGCGAGGATGATCATGGAGAAGGAGCAATGTGTTTATTTTCAACGTCCATTCAGGTCATTGTCAGGTAAGGTTTGCTGCTCGTTTACACACGCAGACAAATATCGCACGGATTTCAACTTCCATTTTATTCCTTACTTTTGAAAAGCACTGTATATTTTCAAAAACATCCAAGGAATGACACGACGCACCGCATACGCACAATGCAAAAATCTATGCTCCTCAAGAATTTTTGCAGAAAATTTACGATTCAAGAATTATGGACATTTTTCATACTTTTGCCCAACCCTGTATAATCAAAGGTGGTGTTAAAAAATATTCCTCAATTATTAGTACAATATGATACCAGAACAAAAAAATTGACAGTCTCGGAGACGGTAGAAACTTCTACTTTTTCACAGGATTTGTAAATGTAGCATTTAACTTTATTTAACCAAGGTCGGGCGTGCGGAGCGATTGGATGGCTGATGCATCTGGCGCTCATTTACTAAAATCTAAAATACAAATGTTTTTCACTTCTAAAACGGACATTTTTTCGAAAAAAGGTTTTTGATCCGGCAATATAACAGCCGTCGAATCCGATAGTAAGAATATTTTTTTAACCTCCCCACTCCACTTCACCATTTAAAAAAAAAGGGAGGTTACTGCAATCACTAAAATTTTCGAATTCGAGATAAGACCGGATCTGTACGTTTTGAGGTCTCAGAAACCCAAAAAAGTGGTTTTTAAAATGTGTCTGTATGTATGTACGTACGTTCGTTCGTACGTACGTTCGTTCGTTCGTTCGTTCGTTCGTTCGTTCGTTCGTTCGTAAACACGCCACAGCCCAAACTACTCAACCGATTTGGCTGAAATTTGGTACGTGTGCATGTGATAACCCAACTTAAATCTGAAAAGCTTTTGGAGCCAATCGTGCAACCAGAAATGCCGTTTTGGCACATCAACTTTTAAATTTTAAATGTAAACCCCCATCTTTCACGTCACAATAAGAAAGGCCTTCGGATTCTGCTTCCAAAGATGTATTCACTGTCAGTGCCCTTTTGACCAAAAACTAAAAATATCGAGATTTTTATCGGACTTTAAAATCGCGGTACAGCCCAAGCCCCTGAACCGATTTGGCTAAAATTTTGCACATGGGGATTGTATTACACGTCGAAGAGCTGAACAAATGTTGGATTCAATCGACCCACGGAAAGTGCCGCTTTGGCACACCAATTTCCAAATTTAAAGTATTCTCTCATTTACCCATCCAAAACAAATTTTTGAAAGATTAATTGCCACCATTAGAAGGGTCTTCGAATTCTGGTTTTAAATGAGATAAAATTTATTCGCATTTATTACCCTTTGGGTAGAAAAATCGAAATTTTGAAGTAACACTGAAACCACGTTATAGCCCAAACTACTGGAAGGATTTGTCTGAAATTTGGTACATGGAGGTCAGGTGACCCGTTGAAGAGCTGAAAGGCTTTTGGGAGCAATTGGTTAACGGGAAGTGCCATTTAGGCATATTAACTTTAAAATCTTAAACACAAGTCACGGAAATCAAAGACCCACGCGTTGGGGAGGTTCCAGCCGCTTCTCTGCTGCCTTTTTTTGTTAAGTAAATTGAAACAAGGGCCCTTTTGCCACTAAAATGACATTTTTCGAAAAAATGGCACAAAGGTTTTCGGCTTGAAAAAAAATCAGCTATCAAATCCGGTAATAAAAATATACAGTTATGCATAGGTTTTTTTTCACGGCACCATTTTTTGGCCAAAAGGGCGGGCACAAGTGTGAATACATTTTTAGAAGCAGAATTCGAAGAGCATTCATATGGTAACGCGAAAAATGGTGGTTTGCATTTAAACTTTTAAAGTTGATGTGCCAAAGAGACACTTTCCGTGAACCGATGTGGCCCAGATTCTAATCAGCACCTACAAATCCCCCACTGAATATGTGTTTAGTGCACAGAACTCCCGAACCCATTTATTAATAAAACACCTTTAAGTTTAACTAAACTATATATTGAAGCGTTGGTTTAATCATGGTTTTACAATTTGGTGCCTTTCGGCTCCAGGCTTTGACGAAGACTGTTTTAAAATTTTATAAATAGAGAGAAAGTGAGTTGGGGGTGGTTTACAACATCCGGTCGCCGTGCATTTGGTCGGACCTTCCTAGAAGTCATAAACCACTCACCCTAATGATCTATGAGATCCAACATCCCGCCACCCTTGAAAGGTTACTTTCAAGACCGCAATGGGTGATTAGTAGGATATAGGATCAGTAAGTAAATTAAACAAAACAAACATATTGGATTGGAATTAAGAACAAGTTAATAAATTGACATATGATGGTAAAATGAAATGACACAATATTACATACAGGTAGGAAATAATAGTTCAGAGCACTATGAGTGATAGACGATACGACTGTCCTTAATTTGAAGATCGAACGAGAAAATAAAGTTACACAATCACAATACACCACACAAGGAACACCTATGACGTAATCGACATCAAAGTTCGTGGTTGTTACATGTCACTACAAGTACCTATAGCGGCATCTGAATCTATAGGCAAAACACACACCTTGGTTATCGCGCGTTTTAACACTCCACTGATAGTCTTTACGCTTACTACCCGGATTTTACCGTCCTTTCCCGGGTGTAATTCGACCACTCGACCCAACCGCCATGATAAAGGCGGTAAATTGTCTTCCTTAAGAAGTACAATGGTATCCACAGCAATTGAGTTGGCTGCCGGCTTACGCCATTTACCCCTTTGCTGCAACTCATTCAAATATTCCTTGGACCAGCGGGTCCAAAAGTGTTGTTGCATTTGCTGTACTCGCTGCCAATAATTTAGCCGGCTTTCGGCTGTATTGGTGAAGTTTTCATCGGGTGCGGCTGTCAGTGGACCTCCAATCAAAAAGTGTCCAGGAGTCAAAGGTAATGGGTCGTTGGGGTCAGTAGATAAAGTGGACAACGGACGTGAATTCAAGCATGCCTCGATCTGGGCAAGCAGAGTCGACATACCTTCGAAAGTCAACAGAGTATTTCCGGCAACTCTGGTGAGGTGATGTTTGGCAGATTTTATTCCTGCCTCCCATAAGCCTCCAAAATGGGGAGATTTGGGAGGAATAAATTTCCAATTAATCTGATTAACGGCTAAGTGGTTAATGACATAATCAAAAGAAGAATTTTCAAATAATTGTGAGAGTTCTTTGTTTGCCGCGACAAAGTTTGAGGCATTGTCAGAATACATATTCCTAATTTTCCCTCTGCGAGCAATCATTCGTCGCAACGTAGCTATGAACCCTTCAGAGGTGCAATCTGATACGAGCTCTAAGTGAACTGCCTTAGTACTGAGGCAAATAAATAGCGCTATGTAAGCTTTCAACTTTCTTTTACCTCTACCTCGACCCTCCTTAATGGTGATAGGTCCCGCATAATCAATGGCACAGTTTAGAAATGGTTTGGCAGGATTAACTCGGTCATTGGGAAGATTTCCCATCAATTGATGCAACGGCAAGGGTTTTACCTTGAAGCATTTAACGCATTTTTGGATGACTTGTCGCACTGAGCTCCGCCCTGATAAAATCCAGTAATTTTGACGGATTGCATTTAAAGTGCTCTGAGTACCACTATGTAATTCCCTTTGATGATAATGGAGAATTAACAATTTAGTGAAATGATGGTTTTTTGGCAAAACAATCGGAAATTTTTGGTCATTTGCTAGGCTAGAATTTATTAGTCTTCCCCCAACACGAATAACTCCAGATTCATCAATAAAGGGATTCAAAGCTAACAGATTACTTTGAGGATCGAGCTCTTGCTTATTTATCAAAGATCGAAGTTCTTTGGGAAACGAGTTCTGTTGTACAAGTTTAATAATTTTCTGGGTAGCTACTTCCCTTTCATCGACGCTTAGGTATTTACTTGAGATTTTAATTTGACCCTTGTATGCATTGTTTGTAAAACGGAGACACCTTGCTACGGCTCCAATTAATATATTGTAACGGGAAAATCGCATCATCCATTCGATGCTAACTTTAGCTACGACATTGCAGATCAATTTGTTGATCCCTTCTGGAGCTTCAATTTTGGAGAGATCAAGGGTTTTCGGATCGGAATTTGAATATAGGAAGTTAGGGCCATCCCACCATAGGGAGCAGTTTACCAACTGGTTGGGAAGAAGACCTCTAGAAATCACGTCAGCTGGATTTTCTTCAGATTTTACATGATGCCAGTGGGCAGTAGCGGTTAATGATTGAATTTGAGACACTCTGTTTGCAATAAACGTTTTCCATTTATTTGGAGAAGCTGATAGCCATGCCAAGACAATGGTGGAATCAGTCCATAATTGGATTTTGTTAAATTGAATATTTATGACATTTACACATTTGTCTACGAGCTTCGATAGAACCAAAGCTCCACAAAGTTCCAATCTTGGCAAGGATTCAGTTTTTATAGGGGCTACCTTGGATTTAGCACATAAAAGCTTCACTTGGCAAGTACCATCTTGCAAGATGATTTTGATATAAACACATGCCCCATAGGCTTTCATGCTGGCGTCACAGAAACCGTGCATCTCAATTTGTTCAAAGGGGTAGAATGGGATGACTTTACGAGGTATAATGATTCTGTCAAGATCTTTCAATTGATCTAAAAACTCTATCCATTGACATCTAACATCATTAGGAACAGTTTGTTGCCAATCTAATTTTAAGTTCCACAATTGTTGCATTAACATTTTTGCTATAATTACTACCGGTCCAATTATGCCCATAGGATCAAAAATGCGGGCCGTAGCTGACAGAATGCTGCGTTTAGTTACTTTATTTGATGGTTGGGATAAATTAGGCATAAATTTGAGATGATCTAAATGGCTGTTCCATACTAATCCTAATGTTTTTATATCATTCTCCCGATCTAGATTCATAACCCCTTCAGGGCACTTTCCTGAATCGGGTAGGATATCGGCAGAATTTGACGCGAATTTGCGAAGAGGAAAACCACCGAGTTCCAATACTTCAGTTACTTGATCCCGAATTGAAATTAATTCATCCTTTGAATTGGAGCCCGTAATTAGGTCATCCATGTAAAAATCGTTGAGGATTGTGGAATATGCTAATGGAAATTTCGATTGTTCTTCCTTAGCTAATTCCTGAAGACATTTGACAGCAAGATACGGGGCACAGGCCGTACCATAGGTAACAGTAGCTAATTGATAAGTTTTGATTAATTCAGTGGATTCCGGCCTCCAAAAAATACACTGAAAGCGTCGATGATTTTCATCCACTAGAATCTGCCGATACATTTTTGAGATGTCAGCCGTGAGTACAAATTGATGTGTCCGGAACCTTAAAATAAGTGAAAATAGATCTTGCTGAAGAACTGGACCTACCATTAAGGATTCATTAAGATTAAGTCCTTCACTGGAATTTGCTGTCCCGTCAAAAACAACGCGCAATTTGGTCGTAACGCTAGCTTCCCTTATTACTGCATGGTGGGGCAGAAAATAACAACTAACATTTGTACTGCGAAGCCGCTCCATATGATGCATTTCTTCATATTCTTTCATGAATTCTTGATACTGTTCTTTTAAGCTGGGGTCTCGCTTAAATTTAATTTCTACAGATGCTAGTCGACGCATTGCAATATCCATGGTTGACCCTAATAGATAAGGGTCGACTTTAAATGGTAATTGTACCACAAATCTACCGTCGGCATTTCGTCGATAGGTACTTTCGAAGTGTGCCTCACAAGCCCTTTCTTCGTCAGACAGATTACTATGGGAAGATTGAGGGATTTCCTCAAGGTTCCAAAATTTATGGAGAGTTTGCTCAATTGATACTGTGGAATTACAGGAAAGACTAGATGTAATTGAAAGAGAGCGGGGCAGATTAATTTGACCGCCAATGACGTATCCCAATAATGTTTCTTGGAAGTAAACCTGATCGTGGGGCGGCAATGCCCTTTTTTGATTCTTGCCCATCAGAGCCCAAAATACCTCAGCACCGATCAATAATTCAATCGGCGCTGAAATATTATAATTCGGGTCGGCTAATTGCAAATTCTTTGGTATGTGAATCGGTGATTGAGGGAAACTAATAGTTGGTACATCCGCCGTAATTGGCTCTAATAATAAACAATGAAGAGTTTTCGCATAATTGCTATTTTTCGATTTAATTTTTACCGTACATGTCTCTGTTATTTCGCTCATACTTTGATTAATGCCATGTATCGGCATATAAACGGATTTAGTTGGAATTCCTAATTTATGGCAAAGTGATTTACTTATCAAATTAACTTGACTTCCAACGTCAAGGAGGACACGGCAATCCACAAAATTATTTTTATTGTCGCAAATCGATACAATCGCTGTGGAGAGGAGAACTTGTGTGGGGCAAGATTTCGAAAATAAGGAAACTAATCCCGAAGTGGGAGTTTCGCTCGGAGTTTCGGCCTCTGGTAGTATAGGACATTCAGGGCTTAATAAATGCAACAATGTATTGTGCCTCTTACCACATTCGCGACATCCTGGTGATCGTTGACAGCGGCTATTCGTATGATTCGATCTTAAACAATTAGTGCATAGTCGCAATTCCTTTGCCCTTTTAATCCTGTTATCGATGGATAAATTTAGAAATTCAGGGCAATAAACAATAAAATGATCGTTTTTACATTGAGTACATTTAGCTGTGGTTGGTTTTGTTGAAGTTGCTACATTGGCCGACTTTTGAGGCGCACTGCTCTGTTTTGAATTTACCGATTGTTTCGGTTTATCGGAAACTGACACATTGGAAAATTCTAAGCATTCTAGAATTTGTGCTCGGCGCTTAAGAAATTCCTTCAGTTGTTCGAGTGTGGGTAATTCTGTGGATTTAATTGTAGATTCCCATTCTCGCTTTGTTATGAAATCGAATTTGGATACGACAATAAATATAATCAAGTCATCCCAATGTTCAACTGGACGCCCTATAACTTCAAGCGCCTTTAAATTTAAAAGAACGGTATCTAACAGCTCCCTGATACTGGTAGCGGAGCTCTTTACAACCCTTGGTAAATTGAATAATGATTGCACGTGTGTTTGAACAATCAAACGTGGATTATGGTACCTGTCCTGAATGAGGGTGTAGGCTAACTTATAATTTTCATCGGTTATGCTTAAAGTTTCAATAACTTTAAATGCCTCGCCTTTGAGCGACGCTCGGAGGTAGTGGAATTTTTGAATATTTGAAAGTTCCTTATTTTGATTAATTAAAGAATTGAAAGTGTCGAAGAATGACGCCCATTCATTGTAATTACCAGAAAACGATGGCAAATTGATCGTTGGCAATTTAATGTGTGCGTCCTCCTTACGTGTATTGTTCTGAACAGGCATTGGCCCTGATTCCGCTAATGCTCCGATCGCATCCGATACCTGCGAATCCCTTTTATTGAACTTATCAATTATGTTCTGAGCTTCAGAGCAGGCCTTATAAAAACTATTTTGAAATGATTCCCTTTCAGCCTCATCAATAGTGTCTGAATGTGCTTCCATTTCCAATTGCACCTCATTAAATTGATCTATAACTGCCTCAAACTTCTTCAGGCGCTGTTTTAATTCGCTCAATTGATTAATGTCACTAACCGTACTTACAAATTTTTGGAATAACGTCACTTGAGATTTTAACGATGACCGCTTCCTTTTAGAGGCTTTAATTTGTTCCTCTTCGTCTCCCGCCATATTGGCCGATTATGAGAATTGAAAAAACAATAAAAAGGTGAAACCTCAGTTGATCTCCCAAGATATGTGAACTACTCGCACAGGCCGCGACAATGCTAATTTCACCGATAATTGGGACGGTTATTGAAGGATTTATTGAAGATCCACTCACCTATTTCCCGGTGTGATATCTGCCTGACTTGTGCTGCTGCAGTCCGATGGTTATGGTAGTGAGTCCTCGCCTATAGTCACTGAATCGGAATAATTCACTCTGATTACACTAATAAGTTGCCGATATAAATCCGGCTCGAAGGACCATTATGTTTAGTGCACAGAACTCCCGAACCCATTTATTAATAAAACACCTTTAAGTTTAACTAAACTATATATTGAAGCGTTGGTTTAATCATGGTTTTACAATTTGGTGCCTTTCGGCTCCAGGCTTTGACGAAGACTGTTTTAAAATTTTATAAATAGAGAGAAAGTGAGTTGGGGGTGGTTTACAACATCCGGTCGCCGTGCATTTGGTCGGACCTTCCTAGAAGTCATAAACCACTCACCCTAATGATCTATGAGATCCAACAATATGTGTGCCAAATTTCATCTCCATACGTTCAGTATTTTGAGCTGCAGCGTGATCACAGACAGACACAGACATTTTTTCAAAAACCACTTTTTTGGGTTCCCAGGACCCTGAAACGTAAAGCTTTCATGTTTTTGGCGATTCGATTTTTTTGAATTTTCCGATCGATTCCAGTAACTGCTTCGCGAGCGTAAAAGTTAAAATTGGCAATCTCGGAGACGGTAGAAACTTCAACTTTTTCACAGAATTTGTAAATGTAGGTAGCATTGAACTTAACCCAGGTCGGGCGTGCGCCCGGCGCTGATTTACTATGATCTCAAGTACCTACAAATGTTTTTCACCCCTAAAATGACATTTTTCGAAAAAATGGCACTAAGGTTTTCGATCCGGCAATGCAACAGCTATCGAATTCGATATTGATAATATGCCCTTTTGCTAAGAAAAATTCAAAAAGGGGCCTTTTTGCCAATAAAATGGAAATTTTCTAAAAATTGCTCTAAGACAGACAGACAGACACACAGACATTTTTTCAAAAAACACTTTTTTTTTGGATTAGGACCCTGAAACGTAAAAATTTCATGTTTTTTGCGATTCGATTTTTTTGAATTTTCCGATCGATTCTAGTAACTGCTTCGCGATCGTAGAAGTTAAAAATTGGTAGTCTCGGAGACAGTAGAAACTTCTACTTTTTCACAGAATTTGTAAATGTAGCGTTTAACTTTATTTAACCAAGGTCGGGCGTGCGGGCGGTTGTCGATGGCTGCAGGCTGATCTGTCCGGCGCTCATTTACATACTAAAACCTAAAATGATATTTTTTGAAAAAATGGCACTAAGGTTTTCGATCCGGCAATGCAACAGCTATCGAATTCGACAATAACAATGTGCCCCTTTGCTAAGAAAAATTAAAAAAGGGGCCTTTTTTCCCCTAAAATGTCAATCCTCGAAAAAATGGCATTAAAGTTTTTGATCCGCCAATGCAGCAGCTATCTAATCAGATAGTAAGAAAATGCTCTTTTGCTAAGAAAAATTCAAAAAAGGGCACTTTTGGTTTTCGACTTGAAAAAAAAAGCAACTATCAAATACGGCAATAAAAGTATGCAGTCATACATAGTTTTTTTTCATGGCCCGTTTTTTGGTCAAAAGGGCACCACATTTTTAAAAGCAGAATTCGAAGAGCTTTCATATGGTAACGCGAAAAATCTGTGTTTGCATTTAAATTGTTAAAGTTGATGTACAAGGTCGTGTACCTCCGTTCCTATTGGTCTTAGAAATATTTTGAAGGTGTCGTTTGAAAGCTTTTTTTATCCTCTACAATGTTTATTTTGTGCATTTTTGCGATATCTCTCACAAAAAACCGTCTAATTTCAAATAAAAAAAAATGATTTTTTTCTTTATTTCGCGGGCTTTTGCCACTTTCGGGAGGCCCGGATACAGTTTAAAATATTTGAGAAGCACTTGGAAAGATAGCCCGTTTCTCATACAGTCGTTTAAGATCGATTGGAAGCGGATAGGACTAACCGTTTGGCCGTAGCGTCAGGAATTCCTGAAGCCGGCACCGGAGGCTTTGGAAGTTTTAATATGTTGTTAAGCATTTCAAATAGACCTGATCTGCCAAGTTTCAGATTTACATAATTTTTTTCAAGTGCACAACCTAAAACGCTTGGGGTAAAGGGGTTT